>OY757242.1:64848919-70744857 GCA_963583935.1 Diaperis boleti | reverse complement strand
GACCCTGCTGTCAAATTTGTTCATTCGGAGGGTGTGCTAATGCTCAAAATGAAAGCATTATTTTGTGGCTAAATTAGTTTCAATAATTATGTTAAGTACTACCACTACTCACATAAATTAAGGAGCAAGAAATAAATCCAAATTTTTCGGTGATTTTTTATTGATACAGCTCATTAAGTGAAAAATGGTCGTACGAGGATTTAAAAAAAGCTTTTTAAAGCTCCAAGATTCTAGTTTTTCCGATATTTTGGCCAAAAATTTTTAGGAGCCATGTTTTCCAAGAAATCCAAAGAAATAGCGCGGGATTTTTTTTTTACAAAATTTGGCCTTCTTTCTTTTTACTCCACGGGTTCGGAGAAATTATTTCGGGTTGATCCATTGTATGAACCAAATAGCCTGTTTATTCAGCTTCAATTTCCTTTTTTTAGATTGTATCTACGACTATTTTTCGCGGGGATATCCGATATTAAACGAAAAGGGATCCTTTTGCCTTCAACCATCGATATGTCAGCAATCAATGATCTTACAGGAAATTGAGGGGCAGTTTCGGAAAGTGGAACAAAATTTGCTATGAAATCCTATCAAAACATTTAAGAATTATCAATATTTGTGAAGATACGATCGATTTACCAAAACAGAGAAAATAGCCGATTCTTTGAACTGTTTTCAAGACGATATTGTGGGTGGAAAATTTTTTTTTCTTAAATGTTTTGATAGGATTTCATAGCAAATTTGTTCCAGTTTCCGAAACTGCCTCTCAATTTCCTGTAATGATCATTGGTTGCTGACATATCGATGTTGAAGGTAAAAGGATCCCTTTTCGTTTAATATCGGATATCCCCGCGAAAAATGGTCGCAGATTCAATCTAAAAAAAGGAAATTGAAGCTGAAATAAACAGGCTATTCGGTTCATACAATGGTTCAACCCGAAATAATTTTGGAGTAAAAAGAAAGAAGGCCAAATTTTGTAAAAAAAAAATCCCGCGCTATTTCTTTGGATTTCTTGGAAAACATGGCTCCTAAAAATTTTTGGCCAAAATATCGGAAAACTAGAATCTTGGAGCTTTAAAATGTTTTTTTTAAATCCTCGATACGACCATTTTTCACTTAAATACAGCTCATCAAAAATCACCGAAAAATTTGGATTTATTACTTGCTCCTTTAATTTATGTTAATCCTACAAATAACCAATGAAAAACGCTCGATCTTGCAGAAATAGAGTTTTCTGTTACCTCGTAAATAAAATGCATGCTCCTTCTAAAAGGAATGGTCGTTAAAAATACGTTTTGTAAAAATATTTGTCATTCTAACTTGTTAGAAAACTTTTGCTACACGGATCGTAAAAATAATTTAAGTATAAAAAATGGTGAGAGATAAGAGCATAATATAGTCATAGATCAGTTAAGAAATCGTATTTTTAAGTTTTCACCCTCTTTCTGAAAAAAATAGACGTTAATAACCCAAAAGTTTTGAGCATCAGGTGTCTGTAAACACAATATGAGCGTAACACACTTAATACTTTTACAAAAAGCTGTGTGCTCTAGTTCGTGATTCACGGAAACACCTCCGTTCTATTTCCTCTTAAAGCGATTACTCATTGTTGTTGTGAGGTAATTTGGTTTATCTGCCACGAATTAAGGCAAGTATTAAGTTTCGCCAACTTACGACTAATCTATGAAAGGCGGCGTTCGCAAACCCTCGTCTAGCTTTAGGATGTTAGTCACCCCCAAGTAGCTTTCTAGGAATGCTACGATATATTACAATTGTGTTAAGTACACCGTAGATAAAGCCGGAACCTTTTGATGGCTTTTAGCAGCCTGTTTGCAAGATGAATACACAGAAAGGGAGTGATTTGCTCGAGCGTCTCGGTGTTGATTTTGACATGGTGTAAGTAATCATGGAATACGATAAATTTCCTCTCGTAACACTCTTCCTTTGAAAGCAAGAACACATTTTTTAAGTGGTAAAGAAAGTAAAACTTGAAAAATTGCTTTTACATTCAGAGTAGGAGTTAAATCTGGTTAAGTTCTTGCTTACGCAAAAGGTAAATATCAATTTAATTATAAGAATAATTACCCGTCATTGTCAACGCCACACAGCATATTGAAAGCCTCATTAACGACACATCTCTTCCATCGAAAGTTGCAATTCACAAAATTCATGACTCATCATATCTTCCGCCTCCGCAGCACCTGTTTAAACTCAGGTTCTCCTACCAATTTTTATTCCGGCACGTCGTTTGTCAATCTCTGGTAATTGTTGATGTGCTCGTGCATAAATAAACAAAGTTGAGGAAAATTAACCGTTGCCCGGATGTTAATTAGCAAATGGAAGAAGGACCGACAGCTACTACACGGGGTTAATAGGGATAGTTTTGGCTTGCTGAAAGTCGGCTTTAATGGAGGAGATAATCGGGAGTAAAGAACATGGCCGTTGCGGAAATTTGTCCCCCTACCCTCGTGCTTATAGTAGAGAGTAAACTTACTTTATTATTACGAAACTTTGGGAAATCGTCTCTAGTGTAATTTGATAGCTTGCACGAGCAACTCTAACATGACACGCCAACAATCATAATTAATGACAGCCTGGTGCACTGGTATTAAAGGAAATTTTACTAAATATAGCCACGAAAGAGACTTGATGAAGTAAAATGGAGTAATGACTTTTAACGCGTTTTTATTAAAATTTGAAACATATTATATTAAGCAACAACGGATTGAGATGATTTGAAATGATAATAAGTAGTCCATCCACATTCAATCAGAGAAAAAATTGTTAGTAAATGATTGCACTGCCAAAGTGGACTTTGAGGAGCGGCTTGGGGGGGTTACGCTGAAGCTCTTGTTGCACACGCATTTTACAAACTCTTTCGAGTCAAACGCATGTGAGATGGGTACAACACCGTCTCAGGAGTAGCGGCTGTTTGCCTCCAGAATTATGACCCATGATAGGATAAAATGGACAGTGAATTCCTTCGCGCCTTATAAGTCAGCAGATCTGGATGGCTTTTTTCCGGCTCTCGTGTAAAAGGGACTAGATATTCTCGTCGGTCCACTGATTCGTCTCTTCAGAGTCTGCTTCTGTTTGAGCCACATACCTCACGACTGGAGGGACATTCATACCCAAACCTGGGCGGAGCACTTATGCTGAAGCGAAGAGTTTCAGACCAATCACTCTAACCTCATTTCTACTAAAAAGGATGGAAAGGTCGGTTAGTAGACATGTTGGGGGAAGCTGCTCAGTAAATCACAGTTGCACCCAAGCCAATATGCATACCAGGCCGGTAAATCTTACGGCACTTCTATCTATACCCTCAGCTTCTTCCCAACCGCATTTTTCACCTTGTCTTTGGATTTTCTTTTTGCCAATCCATGAGGGCAGTACCGTATTGCGGCAGTCGAGTACACCATTAAATTCGACATAGCAGGTAAGGACGATGCGGTACAGCCGGACTGCGGCGCTATAGCTTTCGAAGGTAGTGGGCCGCCAAAAAGCAACCCTATAAAAGGAAACCAGTGGGATTGCTACAATAATGCACTGAAAAATATTATACATTTATTTATTAATGTGTAATAGCAGTATACTTTATTGTGTTTTCAGATGAAAATATGCTTTCTGAACAAAATTTAACATACTAATTTTATTCTGCCTGTACAATTCTATACTGTCTGTGAGGTTGGCAAGTCTTGTTTTACAATTTTTATTGGTAATATCCTTAGGCACATGCGCGCTGTTCAGTTTGATATAAGTGTCTATTTGAAGATTTTTTAAAACATCTAAAAATACATATAAATTTGGATGAGGTGCATAACATAACGAATTAAACTTCGAATGAAAAGAGTCGCACCCATTTGTGGTCATCTCCGTCGAGGATGTGCAGGCAGCCCACACACTTGGGTGAAATTTAGCATCTTCTTCAATATAATTTTCGACTAAGTAGTCCGCAAAACTTTGTATTTTTGGGCACAACGGTAAAATTGCCATAAACTCAAGAAAACACTCTTCGACATTTTCAGGATCTAAGAATTAGTCGCGTCAATGAAGTCTTTTTCTCGGAAGTCCTCAGAAACAGCTCCGATTTTGATGTTTTTTTTTAAAATATTTGCTTTTTTTATATTATTTATAATCAGAAACCTTTTGGAGCGGGGACATAACTATTAATATTATTTAAACAATATGTATGATATTTATCTAAAAAAAAATAGTTTTGCGTTTTTTTAACAGACAACAGACTTCAAAAAAGGAGGAAGTTATCAATTCGGTTGTATGTTTTTTTTTAATGCTTGTTACCTCAGAACATTTATATATTTATATTTCATTTATGTTCACCGATTTATTCGTCAATTGTGTACCGATTTACAAAATCCTTCTTTTATTTGAAAGGGTATGCTCTTGCGGAAGTTCCTTTGTCAAGAAGTCAAGATCTGATCAGGGAATCCCATGGAAATCGAGAAAAATCCTCAAATTTTCGCTCCCTTTTATTAACCGACTTCATGTAGGTTCACCGATTTCTTCGTCAATTGTGGACCGATTTGCAAAATTTTTCTTTTATTTGAAAGGGTATACTCTTGAGGTAGTTCCATTGTCAAAAAGTCAGGATCTGATGAGGGAATCCTATGGAAATCAAGGAAAATTTTCAAATTTATCCTTCCTACAAGTATAGTCCAGGCAATGGGTACAAAAAAGGGGGTTTTGATCGCAAAAGGTCGGACAGAAATGAAATTTGGTGGTATGGTAGACATAGGTCTCCTGATAGTACACTTGAGTTTGCGACCTCGGGACTTGCCGCTCGAAGGGGGGGGGGGGGGTGAAAACTCTGCACCGTGACGCTTTTCGGAAAATAGCGCCGTTGTTGTAAGTTCTACCGAAAAAAAGTTCAAATAAAATATGTAGAGAACCAAATTGTGCATAATTTTGGTTCTATTCACTTTTTGTTTGCGACCAACAGTTTCCGTTTTACGGGGCGCCAAATTTTGGGGTTGATTTTCAAATTCCAACAAAATCAAATTTTCAGCGCGGATTACAACGAAGATCGACTTCAAATAATCCTGCAATATTTTTTTTCTGAAAGAACAATGCTTTCCGAGTTTGTGAATGTTTACCATCTCACCAAATTTTATTTCTGTCTAACCTTTTGCGAATAAAACACCTTTTTTGTACCCATCTCCCACCTACCGCTCATCAAGGACATTTTAAAATGAGTATTGTTTTCGGCGCAAAGGCAAAAATTAGTCAACCCCCGTTTTTTGACCAATAACAATTTATTGCAAATGTTTTATTTAATATGGACCTTGTACAGAAAAAACTGCTTTACAATTCTGTGTCTATACATTTTTTGCTTCCATAGTGGCTTTCGAGATAATCGCCGCAAAACACGGGGGTTGCCTTCACGCTGAAAACCAAACTCCTTTTCCAACGTCATTGATGAGCGGTGGGTGGGAGATAGGCGAAAATCTCATAAGACTAATTTTATGCAGAATTTAATGGAGAACATAAGTCCTGTAACATTTTCTCTTCAGAGCTACTGTTTACGAGAAAAAGGCAGAAAGGCTTCATGACGTCACGTTCGGGAGCGGCTTTTTGGGCAGTAGTGGATGAAGTTCCCCCCGGGGGAGTGGGCACTCTTCGGATTTTTATTTGGGTGCCTGCTGGGAGTTCATAACCAAAATTTCTAAACTTTATAAATTATTTCTTCTAAAAAGTCTAATTTGCTTGGACTAGATTTTCATCGGCACATATCTGGAGAACGATTCAATCTAGTACTTTCTTAGGGAGTGATTTTTGTAGTAAATTTGATCAGCTTTAATTTTTTTTCTAATGATTATTTACGTAGGACACATAGTTTTCGAGTCATAAGCGATAAACGTAAGCATTTTTCAACTTTGAACCTATTTTGGAGTATAGAGAGGCACACTTAAAAAAAATCATATCTTATGTAATATACAACCCAATCTATCAAATGGGACATCCACAGACTTGGAAAACATTGCTCTTTCAGAAAAAAAATATTGCAGGATTATTTGAAGTCGATCTCCGTTGTAATCCGCGATTTTGTTGGAATTTGCAAATCAACCCCCAAATTTGGCGCCCCGTAGAACGGAAAGTGTTGGTCGCAAACAAAGAATCAATAAAACCAAAGTTATGCACAATTTTGTTCTCTACATATTTTATTTGAACTTTTTTTCGATAGCAGTTACAGCAACGGCGCTATTTTCCGAAAAGCGTCACGGTGCAGAGTTTTCACCCCCCCACCCCTCGAGCGGCAAGCCACCGAGGTCGCAAACTCAGGTGTACTATCAAGAGACCTATGTCTACCATCCCACCAAATTTCCACACTGTATACTGTCACAATTTACATCAGTTTAGCACCATGTTTCATTCCTCTTTAGCCTTATTTTAATTTGTTTCCTTTTTATTCTTTTTCTACCCCTATTATTATTTCCCCTGTCCCTTTCCCTTTCTTTTTTCCTCTACTCGTCCACTGACATTCCCACTTGAATTCTTTTGGTAGCGGATTTCCTTTTTCTTCCGATCTTTATTTTTCTATGCATGTTTCTGTCTCGAGTTTCTTCTCATAGTTCCAGAAATATTCTTTTTTTCTTAGTCCCGTTCCATTGCCATCGCCCTTGTTTTTTTCCGATGTCCTTTTAATTTTACGCACAACTGCATTTTTTTGTACTTGTTTACATCTTGGTTACTATGTTTAAAAATGGAACATTACACCCGTAAAGCAAATTATCACAAAAGAAATGAACATTTGTTTATGGTAATTATAAATATTAATTATGCGTAAAACGTTGTACGTACTGTTACGGTATTTAATTTTCGTGAGTATTAAATACCGTAACACTGGAACAGCGAATTCTACATTTCCCCCAGACCACCCTGTACCTGTAGCGATTAGCGCGCCACCGTCGTGAAAACGATCCACTCATTCTATTGTCATTTCTTTCGTACTGCCACCAACCAGCCGTTCGCATCGCTGCGAAAATTAGCCAAGCTCTTTTTGTGCCAGGGAGTTGGAATCGTAAAATCCTTACGCCAGAGTAGGGCGAATAAACCCCGGCACAAAAGACGAAACGCAAATTGCGGATTTGGGCTATTGCAGGCAGGGAAGAATGTGAGTAATCCTTATCTCTTTGCGCGAACGCTGTCAGCCCCCTTTTTGCAGAGAAAAGGTCTCTTACACCTAACCTTAGACCATCAGGACACTGAGTGGACGACTCCCAAGAAGCTCCAGCCCCAAGACACCATTTTCACCATCTTCGATCCTCAGGAGAGCGAGCACTCCTGAAAGCTGAAACCACATCAGTCCAGCTTTATTGTACACCACTTAATTTAGTTTAAGGACTTAAAGAGAGTGTTCTTGACCCCCCTTCAACGAACTAGGAGGTATAGTGTGCAACCTTGGACCAATTACGCAATAGGTTGTAACAGTACCTCTGGCCGAAAGACCGTTTACGCCCTCGGACGACTCAAAATCGTCTTCTGGCGTTAACTTTTTCTTTCGGCCCTCTATACGTAAATAATTATTACTGCGCCTCTTCTTGCCCTCTCTACTTGTTCGGCTTTTCCCCTTTCTGTGTCCTTTTTCTTTTCCATTTTCTTCTCCTTATCGAAAATCCTCTAGTAACTCTCTCTATCTCTTTTCGTTCCATTTCTATTGAACCCCGTCTTCCTTCGCAATGTCTCTGAATTCCTTCTCTAATTCGTTTTCTTGGTTTGTGAGGTCATTATCTATAATTCCCATCTCTGATGGTTTATTTTCTCTTAGTTTTGCTTTTTGCTTCATCAGTTTTTCCTTTCTCTCCCAATCTTCCATTTCTACTATTACTTGATCTCTATTTATACTGTAACACTCCTTTATTTTGGCCTCTTCTACATTTGTTGTCATGAAATTCCTTATCCCCTCTTTGGCATTCTGTTATCACAATATTGTTCTTCATCCTTCTCCTTCTTCATTTTCCACTTTCACTTCCAGCTGTGTTACTCTCTCTTTGAAGCTGTTTCTCTCTCCCTCCCATCTCTCCTCTTTGTTCTTAAATTTCTTGGCTTTTCAATCAATCTCTTCGTATCTCCCTCAATTTTTCTATTAATAGTTAACTTTTTATTTCTCCCAAATTATCCATGATGCTCTCCATTTCACTATAAATTTTCTTATCTTTTTTTTTCCAGGAATACAGCTTCTTAACTTCCCCGGCTAAAAGACTCGTTTCTACTTTCTTTTTTCTAATGCCTCATAGATGTCCCAGCTATTCTAATATTAATAACATTATTGACCCCATAAGGACTACCTAAGTGTAGTAAAATAAATGGGACCTGATAAATGAACATAATATTGGAAAAGGACAGATTTTAGACAAACCTGCAAGGACAAAAAGAAGAAGAAAACAAAAATTTATTGGTGAATTCTTTGTTTTTGACTTTTGTTTGGTTAATTTATTTGTGGTAAACACCGTTTTGGAAACATCTATAAGTGACCTGCATTGAAAAAGAAGAATAGACAAGGATCAGACTAAGAGACATATAAGGATGAGAGAGCTGAAAACGAAGCTAAAGCGAACTGAAGGAAGTGTTAAAATCTCTGGAGTTGACGGATAAAAGCTATAATACACATAAAAGTACTTACATGAAAGAAGAGGGGGAACAAGATCTAGAGCACGAAAAAATTCCAAAAGAATAGGAAATAGCATTATACCAGTGCTTAAGAAGGACGACTATATGACTTGTGTAAATTACAGAGGAATATCCCTACTAATTGTTGCGAGTAAAGTGTATGAAAGACGACTTGAGAGGACACTTGAAGACTCAGAAGCAGGTTTTAGAAGAGGTGGATATTTTAATTGTAAAGAGGAGCGGGGTAGGTGATGGTTGAGCGCCATAGATGTCGAAAAAGCTTTTGATCTAATGAACAGGGATAAAATATGGACACCCTTAACAAAAAGAAAAAATCCTCCAGAACTAATAAACACAATAAGATGTAGGTAAAACACCACTAGAAATATGCTAAGAACAAAAAATACATACACAATATTTTGAAACAAGAAAGGGAGTTAGGCAAGACAGCATACTGAGTCCACTTTTGTTTATAGTAGTGATGTGTGAAATATCAAAAGCGGGGAATTTAAACCCTCCAGTTTTCGAGTTAAAATTGTGTAAAGATTTGGTATGAATTTCGTTACCCGCTAGTGGATTGTTTTTCTATAAATCACCGCTGATAAACCAAGCATACAATCACTTTGTTTTTGTTTCTTTGTGGGATAAGCAGCGACAAAAATGTTCCCAAAAAGTATAAGATAATAAAGTGTGAATATTTCCTTCCTCCCAGAAAAACAACAAACTCATTACCACTGTGTTGTAAAATTCTAATTTCAAAATGTGATTTCGAACAAATGGTAAAGGAAAAAGTTGTTGTACTCGATGAGTTCTACCATCCCTCCAAATTAATGTACTTATTTCTGGGACACGTTGTATAAGTGCAGAAGGAGCAGAGGAAGAAATAAAAAGGAGTGTATGGAGAATTAAGCCGCGTTAATGACGTTTACGCGACACAAACTATACAACGAACTAATGTTAAAATACAATTAATCGAATGCACACTAGGTACTACATAAACAATAAACAAACATAACCTCACTCTTTCTTAACCAAGGCGGGGAATAAACCCTAAATTAAATATTTGTTCCTTTTTTAACTCAATATTAGAGGTTTAGTTTATTTACAACACTCTCAACACTTTATTTGAGTATTTAGATATAAAATGTAAAATGTCAGGAAAAATGTCAAATGAGTCACATACAAATTGCCGCTGGAGAAAAGTGATCGATTATTAAGCGAAATTTGCGTTTGTGTTTGTTTACTATGAGAAATGGCAATAAAATGACGTAATTTTTGTTTATTACGGCTTGATTTGCTTTAAAATTAAAATTAAAATATATCTAAGTCGAACTCCACAAACTTTAATAAGTGTAAAATTATAAATCAAGAACAACATATATAAGGTTGAATTGTTGGTTGATTATGATTTAGAGAGGTTTGAAGCTCTGGTCGATTTGGTTTTTGAATTTGTATGTTGCTCGAAGGACCATGTTTGAGATTTCGATTGAAACACTCGCGAACTTATACACTTGTATATTTCGAATAATTGCAGATGGTTCTTAAACGTTTCTTCTCCCGGTGGTTTCTACTTAATTTGAATAACCGAGTCTTGGTTTTAGATTGAATTTTTGTTTGAATAGAATGAATGCGGGTTCGCTTTCGACTCGTTGGTTTGAATGATTGAATGCGACTGGTTTGAATAAGAGTTCGAATGCGACTCGTTTGAATAAGAGTTCGAATGCGACTTGTTGTTTGAATGAGAATGCGACTCGTTTGAATGAATGTTTGATGTCGACTGGATTGAATAAGCGTTCGAATGCGACTCGTTTGAATGAATGATTGAATGCGACTGGTTGAATAAGAGTTCGAATGCGACTCGTTTGAATGAATGATTGAATGCGACTGGTTTGAGTGAAGGATTCGTTTCGACTGAGTTGCGATCGTGAGCGGTGCCAGTCAGGTAAACAACAAAACCCCTTGGTTTTTCCCAAACTGGCAGACGCGACGGCCGCTGCAAATATTTCTCAACAACATATCTTAGAAGATTAAACGACAGGCGGAGAGAAACTGGATCAAAGAATGCATCAGAGAACATTATCGCCACCTCAATATCGTGAATAGAGACCTCAAATGGCTTTACTTTGAAATCAATTCCTCCCTGGACCATCTACACTTCGACCATCTGGACAGACTTATTAGAGATAGATTACTAGACTTAGCACATAGGAAATACGAGAATCTAGTAAGAAAGTTAGATCACCTTTGCTTTGAACAATTAAACATACCATTTAAAGATAACAGTTCCATCTTAGACCATCATGTAGAATCCTTACCTATTCAAAGTAGTCAATCTATAGATCATAAATTTCACAATAGAGTTTTAAATGACAGCAATACCTTATTTTCAGAGTCTGAAATTAATTTTCTTTCCAAAGGCCTTAAATACAATGTCCAACCATTAAATATCCAACACGTAAAAGAAACACTTGCAGTTGAAACAGAAATCATCACCAATCATTATAATACACCGTTGATACCCGATACCATTCCATCACTAGTAACTACATTAACTACCTTATCTAAAGACCCCCACAATATCACAAAGAACATTTCAGATTCAAACATGATTAAAAGCTTAAAAAGAAAAATTAAAGAAAACAACATTTGTCTTAGTAAAGCTGTAATACTTAACAAACAAGATTACTTAAACAAAGTAGAGAATTTCTTAAAATCTGGTGACTTTACAAAACTCAAAAAAGATCCTACTACAAAATTTGTTTCCAACCTTAAATCTACGCTCAAAGACCTTTCAGAAACTGTTAAATATTTCTACCCACAAGCTTTCACACTAATACCCATACCTAGTCTATACGGTCTACCTAAAATACATAAAACTCAACCTTTTCCCATTAGACCAGTAGTTTCTTTTGTCAATTCACCTGTATCAATACTTTCAAAATGGCTTAATACAATTCTTAGACAACATTTAGATTTCAATAACAAATTTGCAATAAAAACTTCACCCAAATCTTCCTTATTAATTTTAAAAAACCTACTATTTAATTCTAATATGCCAACCATAGATGCACTAAATTTACATTCACTTTGTGAGACTGTCCTAGATCAAAATTTCTTTCAATTTAATAATAATTTTTATTCACTAATGGGTTCTAATTTGTCACCTCTTTTAGCAGAAATATTCATGAATAACTTAGAAGATCAGTTTTTAACTTCTTCACCCTTTAAAGATCATTTTCTCTTTTGGTACAGATATGTAGATGACATAATTGTTTTATTCAAAGGATCTGATACTGAACTTGATAACGCACACAGCAACTTAAATTCTTTAAACCAATCCATTAAATTCACCGTTGGAATTGAAAACAATTCCCAAATTCCCTTTTTCGACTTGTTAATCACTAGAAATAATAATACTTTTAAGTTTGACATTTACAGAAAACCTAGTATCACAGATTGCACCTTTTGACTTTTGTCACCCTGTTTTCATAAATTTGCAGCTTTTCATTCCTTTTTCCACCGATTATTTTCTATACCACTATCAGATTCATCTTTTCAAACAGAACTTAATAACATTAAACAAATTGCTTCAAATAATGGATATTCTTTAAAAACTATAAATAAATTATACTATAGATACTATTCAAATACACACACCACTTGGTTAAAAATCCTCCAGAAACAATTTCCTTTTCAAATTCATTAACATACTTTGGCGTCGTATCAGAGAAATGTTCTAAAATACTTAAGAAAAACGGTTTTAAAGTTTCATTTAAAACAGATAACAACTTATTCAGATTTTTTATTAAAAATAAAGACCCATTAGATTACAAATCATCATCAGCTGTATACAAATTAAACTGCTCTTCTTGTGAGTCATTCTACATAGGTCAGACAGGTCGCAAAATATCAGACCGTATTAAAGAACATTTCAGGCACATCTATAACAACACAGATCTTGATCCTCCACCATCAACACCTTCTTCTTTCGCCAATCATATATTAATAACGAAACATAGTTTTTCACCATCAAATTCCAAATTGATTCAGAAATGCAATAAAGGCCGGAAGTTAGATTTTCTTGAGACTTTGGAAATAAGGAGAGCCTTGAAACTGGAAAACAGATCTTGGTTAAATGAACAGAATAACTTCAATAATCCAATTATTAATTCACTATTTTAATTTTTCACCACTCAAACAAACTTACCTTCTCTTTGATCCATTTTTAATTTTTACATTTTATAAAATGTTGTTTTTACGAAGTTTTTTAAAAATCATGTAACCCTTTGAAAACGTCAAATTTTATTCAATATTACGTCAATGTCATAATTTTTATATTATTTAAGGTAAGAACCCCTCTGTAATTCAATTGTATCATTAATCTCTTGTTAAATTAGGGCTGATGATGGCAGTAGTGTTCTGCCGAAGCATGTTCCATTTATAATTTTACACTTATTAAAGTTCGACTTAGATATATTTAAATTTTAATTTAAATTTACTCCACTTGGATTTATCGACATTCTTCTGGTTTGATTTGCTTTGATTTATTAATTTGCACAGAGCGTTATGGAGAACATTTATTAACAAGAAAGACCTCAGCAGATCGATTTTATTGTATCAAGCAGAAAGTTGGTGTTTAACAGGTACATATATGGGAATGCTTCAACCTTGCGAAATGAAATTTTTGAGAGGAGTGACAAAAACGCACAAAATGCAGCAAAATGAGGAATACCAAAATAAGAGAACTTTTAGGAGTAGATGCCCTAGAAAAGAAAGTTAATAGAAGACACCTTTTGTTTGCAAGGAAGGAAGACGAAGACCGAAAGACTTGACTCAAGTGATAGAAAGTGCGGGTAGTCACTGATGGAAATGCGCAACAAATGTAGCAAAACACAGGTCAAAGTGTTTATAAAGAAGAACACAAACTCAACTCTAAACTGCGAGGTAGAAGTGGGACCGGATTAGTAAGTAAGTAAAAAAATATTCAATTATATTATTCAATTATATTCACGTGTTATTTTCCGTGTTAGGCTCATTCTCTTTTATTTCACCTGGCAACACGTCAACAGTTGCTCATCAGACCCTAGCCTTACATTTAATTCACGATGCTGGTAGGAGCTCAAATATGTAGTAAAATTACGTTATAAAACGGTTGCAAAATCGCTGGATTAAAACAACTTCACACCACTACGTCTTACGTCTTTAAGCAAGCATGTCGTATTTCATATCTCGCTCATTGCACCACTCCGATTCTCTTCCGAGCAAGAAGACAGTGATTGTGTAAAGTTGGAGAAAATCCCGAATTTCGGTCTTGCTCGGGCCCTTGATTGGGCTTTATGGCCTTTGAAACATCACTCTTCTCCAGTGTCGCACAACACTCACCGACGTTTATTAGTACAGATTGCCGCATGCCATCCTAATAGAAAATTTTTCCAATAATTCGTTGCGACAGCGAGAAGCTGTCCGCCGCGCCGTTCTAGTTCCGTAAGTTGTAATTTCCTGAGAGACCCTGTGATTGCTCGCTTGATAGACCCATCACAGAATCGATAGGGGTGACATCTGTTATCAGGTCACAGACGCCCTCGTATCATTGTATATGTTGTCTCTATGATGTTATGTGAAGCCATTGAGGCCTTATTTCGTTTGCCTAATTGCGGCCTATAAAGTTGCGTCGCAAAAATCTTGTTTTAGAACTATAACGAAGACGTCTTATAATAGTTATTTATGTACCAAGTCAGTAAAGTGAGTCTTTATCGAACGAGCCTGAGATTATGAGCCGAGCGAGCAAAGCGAGCGAGGCGAGTAACAGGCGAGTTCGACAAAGACACTTTACTGACGTGATGCATACAAACTTTTATCGTCAACCGTAAACATTTATAATAAAAAAAGATTTTATAACGTTATTGTTAATAACACATTTCATTATGACAAGTACAATATTATTAAACAAAAAGAAGTGATGGTTCTGGTAATTGCAGATACTTGGCAATTTCGCTTGCTACACTTCCAAAAGTATGGATTCCAACTGGTTGAACTGTGCATTTGCGATTTCGATAGGTCAGGAAAAATCGGTTGTGGGGCGTCTTCTTTAGGTCGTAGAGCTAAATATTTGTTAAATAATTCTATGGATTTTACTTTTCCATCAAATTCTGAAGTGATCACAAATAAATAATCGAGACCTGTTGGTCTTTGTTTTAGTTATACCAACAACCAAAATTGTTTCTTTGGTTCTCTGTCATTTACTTTTAAATTCAAAAGTTCATCATTACGGCAGGCTCCAGCAATGCCAAACACAACACAAATCTAAAATAATTACTACATTCATATCAAATTGGTTTTAAACAATTTTCAAAAATTACCTTCATCATCAAGTAGATTTCATCTGGTGCATTCAGTAAAAATGTAAGTATGTCTTCTTGTGAAAGAGTTTTAGACTTCTTTGGAATATGACTTCTTCCCTTTTGTTTTAAAAAAGCCGAAGTTTTTGTATTTACTAATGTCTAGATCATTCTTTGCTGAAAGGTTTGCTTTCACCATGGAATAATACGACCACATTGAAGAAGGAGCGTTTTCAATATATTTTATAGTTCCATGCTTTTTGCACCATTCTTGTGGTAAAGGTTCCAAAGACGTCTTTACTGAATTTCAGGCGGCGTGCAATGTCTTCTTCCATTTTTTTATATAAATAATTCGCGACCAAACTTTTACTCTTGGAGTCGTGACAGTGGCAAACGATTTCTGTTTAATGTCATAAAGTCATGGTTATGTAGATACATACATATTAGCGGCAGGTAAAGTGTTTGATTTTTACAGTAAAATAAAGTGTTTGTTTACTTCCGCAAATCGCTATAGTAATGTATGGCTCTATTGACGGTTGACGATAATAGTAATTTGTGTACCGAGGCCGTAAAGTTTAGATTTTTTGGACACAATGCAGATAAGGCTAAAAAAGCACTTTTAGCCGAGGTGCACATGACGTTTTTTAGGCGATGATCATTATTATTATATTATGACATTATTATAATTAGTGGGGACGCATGGGAATAAAACGATTAGTGTAGTAGGTATTACGGCCCTTCAGATGGTAGTTACGCCCACCTGTCCCTAGGGGAGGGCTCTCCCAAGGCAGCCCCCCTGTCCCTTAACTTCAGTCACTTCAGTCGTGTCCTTATAAAGGTGAGGCACACAACATCTTTTGTACAAATCTGTAACATTGGTAAAAGTGGAGTTCATGCTGGTAGCTAAATTGACATTTTTCAGATTATTTATGATACAAAAAGTGGAACATTAACGTCGTAGTACTTCATAGTAGAATTTTAAAGTCCCAGTACTCTCCACTCACAATACAACTGGTATTCTTTCTCATATTATTAATAGTAATTTGTATTTTTGCATTAATATAAATTTAATACAACCAAGCAAATTTGTATTTGACTATAATTAACAGGCATGATTTTCTTTGAGACTGCAATCTTTCGAAGATATGGCAACAAAGATATGACTTTGCCTGAGAACTTTGTGTTTCCTACAATAAAAAGTTAATATCGATTACTGTCGTTATTTACATTTACCCAAATAAGGACATTTTATCTCCAACAACGTTTGTGGCTTTCCAACATAAAATATAACACCATCAGGCCAGTACGCTAGCCATGGATAAAGATGTCATTACCATTCTCATTTTTTTATGTTGTAAGTGGGGCTGTTTTTTTGGTGGTGTTGAAGGCCACTGGTTCCATTTCATTCCCATATGAAGTTGGTTTCGATGTTATGTGTGTTGAATGGATTTTTTTAACAGTGTGCTCCAGACTTGTTTTTTAAAGGTACACACTGAGTGACATTTTGATCCTACGATAAATAACCCGTTATTCGATTTCCTCTTTTTGTTTTCCCACATTCAACAAATAGGTAGTTGTAGTTGGATGTAATTAAGTAATGTGGACAGTTTTAAATACATGATCTACAATGTCATTAATTTAGTATTGACTTAATGGTAAATCACTTTCTAAAATGTGTAGAAATGACCGCCGGTGTAAATAGCAACACAGATTACACGGATCGTCAATATTGTATAACACAAAGTCGCAGTTCACATGACTATAACAATCCCAGATGACCCCATCACAATGACAAAGACGGTTAAAAAGCAGCTGATTTTCGACAGTAGCCAGCGACCTAAAACAGCTGATGTTAAATCCTTCGGTTAAATCTCAAGAGCAAGCGACAGATTTCTTGATAAGTATAAAAAGTTTTAGTTTCTGACAGATCAGTCCCAAAAAAGTGGAGTTTGACAGATCAGTCCCAAAAAAGTAAAACTTTACGGCTTCAAAAGAGGCCGTAAAATCACATTTTTCGTAATCATCGCATAAAAAAATAAATTAAAAAGTTTCTTCAGTAACGGACGGTGTTCATAAGATAATTCGAGCAATTTGCTATTCACATAAATATGTATATAAATGTTTCCAAAAAAGACAATTACCAAATATGGTAACTATATTCCATTCATAAAAATTTAATCCAATTTTGAACAAAAAATCGTTTCTCATCGACAAAATGTCTAATTTAAAATTTTCCTAGGGTTGTTCGACCTATATAGGAAGCGCGAAGGAAACAACCAAGTTGTTTTTCGGCGGCAAATTTTCTTTTGTTTATTTTTTTATACTCATCTGAAAAGTGAGATTTCTAAGTAAAAGATTTTGATTTTGTGAATCAATTTAGTCAACAAAGCCTTCCATCACAATTTTTTTCTGACACGACGTTAACAATATCCCGGTAATTCCGCTGTTCGCTCCAAACTTTTCCACTTACGTATGATGTTGAAGGAAATTTGCAAGTCGCGATTGTTAAGTTTTTACTGCTGGGGATAACTACTCAGGCCAAGACACAAACAACTTAAGAACAATAAATTTTCAAGTTAAATAATGACCTTGAAGAACGATATAAACTTAAGTTGATTAAGCATTTCGCAGAAAGTTTGATATGGAAGTGTGTATGAGATAAAAGGCGCAAGAGTTGCGAAGTTTCAAGTTGAGCAGTTAGTCACGATTGTATTGACATTTAAAAATGGTTTAAATGAGAGCAAGTAAACGGTGAGAAATTTAAAACGAGGATTCCGAAGTAAGCACGTGTGAGAATTTTTTTTTAAAATACGTCGTAATATGTAATGGTGAAATATAACAGAAATAAGCTTAATTTATATTTTTTAGACATTTTAATGATGGATAAACTTGGAGCTGCTGCACAGTGTGAAAATGGTGGTGAAAGTTTCAGACTTAGTTAGTGAAAGAATAACAATTTATTACACCGAAGTTTTTAACACTGCAATAATTATTAAGTAAGATTTTTAAGATAAGATTATGCTTTGTCTTACCACTTACTATAAATCAATAAAACCCGCAAGATTTATAGTTGGAAGGACTCAAAGCGGTCAACCGCAAACTGTAAATTTTTATATTTGTTTAGATTTTCGAATTTGTTATTATTACAATAAAATTCAGTTACATCTACTTTTTCTTCTTCTTTTGAGTGACGGTCGCAGTGTACAGCACGTTCTGAAGGCACTTGCGTCATTAAGAAGCCAAAGAAAAAGTATGTCGACGACGAAAAAATATTTTTATTCTTGTAGTCGAGAGAATAAAAATTGTTCTTCTGAATCTTACGAGCATGGTTTTGTTCTGAGTCAGTGTTGTGATGGATTTTCTTCACAGTCGATTCTAGCAAAGACATATAAAATAAACAATTGATGCGGAGAAGATAAGTAGCAGTATAAACAACTTTGACGAGTGGAAAGATCTATATCGTGGATAAATACATGTTGATACATAGAGTGAGAAGAGGAATTATAACAACCAAAATAGGAAGCTTTGCGATATACACTCAATGAAGTTCGTTAGCCCTCACTCAGATCAACAAATTAAAGATTCGCTTTGGCGCTTTGGATACTCCGAAAACACCGCATTCCACAGCCTGGCGACATGCCAAAGTCGCTTGAGGTGCTGTGTGCAACGCCCAAACGGCAAATTTGCTCATTAGCAACGGAAATTTGTACTCTTGCGGATTTCTCTCATGTCAACCACAAAATCCAACAACGCAACGATATAGCAGGAATATAAATTCTAAAGTTAGATCTTCTGTGAACCGAAGTGTGAGAGTTGAGAACTGCAATACGCAAATGTATTAATAGATATAGAAATATAATATATTTGGCTACATGATTGTCAGACCAACTACAACTCGTGCATGGTGTGACAGTCCCAGTTCGGGGCGCCAAATTTGCACAAGAGCCCCTTTACTATTTTATTTACCTGTCGCCTTAACAACATACATTCTTCACCCTTTATGCTAAATGTCAAAAAATAAATTTGAACTTTACTTCTTAATAACAATTCAAAAAGTTCCATCACCAGTTAGCTTTCAGTGGGGACCAGGGTTTTTCTCAATTCCAAAAAGACACACTAATATGTCGGTTTAAATTGACAGACAATTAAAACAAAGTTATTAAGTAACACGTCAAAACTAAATTTATTAACTTCAAGATTTAATGCAAAAATTAAGTGAATGGACAAATAGTATTTTGGAGAATGGATGTGTGCAGCTGCAGCGGCCTACCCCAATCTAAAATAATCAGTTTGCAACAAAAGAATTCCCTATTGCCGGCTCTTCTCTAATGATGCCGCGAAGGGAACCACGCAAGGCACGGAGTCTAACACTAAGACAAAAAATCGTCATAAGGGAAAAATTCAATCAAAAAGTGCTTAAACCAGAGGTCTTTAAACCAGGTGTAAAGTCAGTCTGCAAACGAAACGAAATAGATGTAGGAGAATAGACCAAATAAAATAAGTTGTAAAGTTGTATATGAATGCAATCAACTTAATTCCAATCTACTTCTCGCTAAATATTGCATTGTACAATAAGTGTAAAAGTGAAAATAAAAATAAGTAAAATATTAAATGCAAATATGAAAAAACAGCTTCCGAGACTAAACTAAATGCAAATTTTTTTAAATGTGTCCTAAATTCATGGAAAACCCTCAAATCATTCAAATCTGAGTTTTGGACGTATTTGCATGATGACTACCAATAAAAAAGTAATATTCCTAATAATGCATATTCGCTACATAATCTTTGACCCGGCGCATCCACCATAATTACAACTGTAAATGTTCAACGAATAATGCGATTGGATTTTAAGAAGAACAGCAGTTTATAACGTGCAATTCTTTAAATTTCCATTCTGAGTAGACGGTGGAAAAAAGTCATGTCGTTGATATAGCTCATTTTTTGAATGTCATGTTATGGTTATGGTTAGGTTTTCCGGTTGACGTTTCAAACTGACAGCCATAAGCAGACGAAACAATTCGCTAGGGACCTACGTTCAAATTCCAAAACTTACCTAAATTTACCAAAATAGGGTGGTAAATTACTGAGTGATCAAGATTAAAAATTCGAGTTGACAACAATACAATTTAACAACATTTAACATTTAACATTTAAATTTCGAACAAACAAAACATAACCTTGCATTTTAAATGACATTCCGCTAACTTAAAGGCACAAAATAATTCGACAATTTTATCTGAATCTATTAGCAATTTTAAGATTAATTTATCATTGACCCTCATTAATACGCATTGCCTTGTCGACCGGCTTGATTTTGTACATACCACTTGTTTATAATTAGTTAATTATTATAAGATTATGCTCTCTGACTTACTTACTAAATCAAGAAAAGCCGCAACATTCACATTTTAAATAACTTGTCAAAGCGGTCAAGAGCTGTTAATATTTATTTAAATTGCAAAAGGTTTTCACTTGTAAGAGTTATTGCTTTTTCTGCTACTTAATACGCAATATTTAAATCTCAAGTAGTACATTACATGATGAGTTACAAAAGTGATCTATTTCGGTATTGTTGACACATGAGGCGCTGGCCGAGTGTAAGAAACACCCTTCCTTCGAATTTTGTTATTGTTATTGAATTTGTTACTGTTTTATTTTTTTAAATTAAAGTAATTTAACATGAGAAACATAAACGTGAAAATGTTTACCATAACCTCAAATTTTACTGGCAATTTGCATGCTGGGCCATTGCATAAAAAACCGCCTACTAATTTATAATCTAATGATCTCATGGTTCTATTTCCACTACAACACACTTTTCTTTACGAGTAGAACATGGTATTTATTCGAATACCATAATATTAAATTTGTCATTTCTTTAGTGGTAAAGAAAAGTTGTACGTTTCTTTACGGGTTGTAATAAAGAAATGTGTGAAAATTTCCATTGGGTTTCCGAAAAATGATGTTCAAAACCATAAACAGCACTCTAAACAACAAAATTTATTTTTTAAATTAAAACATTTCATTAGTTAAATTCCACTCCTCTGTGTTATAAATTAATTAGAGAATCTGTCGACATTTTCTGGCTTAATTTTCTTTGTAATGATGGTTTACATAATCGTCACTATAAAGCGTGTCTAAATTGGCGTTCAAACGTAATAAAGCATTGATTACGTGCTCTGTTTTAGTAAAGGTCGCAGCTATTCTCGCTTCATAACTCCGCCGTACTTTTTCTCTCAATTTTTTAGTAATGCCACTATTTTCCCATGGTCATTAATAATAATGTTGTCATTGAAATTACTACAAAATATGTATAGCGAAAAAAACTATTCCTATTATAATTTATTGATACCTGATGTGTCCACATTTGTTAATCAATACTTCCGCATTTGTTATCGGACCTTCGGTGCTGTGACATCATTGTACGCCAAACCAACACAATTCTCCAACCTGTCTCGACGTGGAAGCCGAATGGGTAATTTACAGAATGCGAAAACCTTCACCGAAGTGAGGACCGACAAATACTCTGGCGTTAGATTCAATGCCCTTTGATACGATCTCCCCCATAAAAAATCTCAAAGAGAAAAAGAAACATTGAAAATCTGAGGTCTAGGGACATTATGGTGTAACGGGCAGACGCCTTACTCTAATATGATTACTTTCTTCATTTTAGAAAAAATAAATGCTGGGCGATGAATTCGAATTCAATTTAATTAGACATAATAAGGAAATACCATTCTATAGACAGTCATCCTTCGGATATATCATACTGATGGTAAGGTCTAAAAAGCCCTAAACCGTCTTTGATTTCCATGGGATGATAGAATGTTTGCAGACGTAAATATTTCCCAAATTGTGCTTTTATGAAATCAATACGCCAGTTGGAAGGCGTTCATTTTTCTTACTTATGTTTTGCGTCAAATAGGAAAATGTAACTTTCATTCCCCAGACAAACATCTCCTTTATTATTGAGGGTAACCCCATTAAATACCGTACAAAACGGGATTGAAATAAATAAGCAACTTAGGAAGTGGCAATAATAATTCTGGAGCAAGCAATTTTTACAATGAAAATAATGCTGGAGGAAATGACGCATAAAGAATGTTATTTGTTCGTAGCGGCTGTCGTGTCAAAAATACCGACATTTGCCGATTTAAGTTTTTTTTTTTTATTGAAAATAGAGACGCTTTTAGAGAAGAGAAGTTTTTTCAACTTCTATTTGCCAATTCTTGTAGAAACTAATTCAGAGTAAAGTTATAATAAACAAGAAGAATGTTCTTAAATCCAAGTGGAGTAAATTTAAATTAAAATTTAAATATATCTATGTCGAACTCCACAAACTTTAATAACTGTAAGATTACTAATGGTACATGTTTCGGCAGAATACTTCTGCCATCATCAGCCCTTAAAGAATATAATTTTTTTTATATTCTTTAAGGGCTGATGATGGCAGAAGTATTCTGCCGAAACATGTACCATTAGTAATCTTACAGTTATTAAAGTTTGTGGAGTTCGACATAGATATATTTAAATTTTAAAGTTATAATAGGTAAATTAAAATCTTCATTGTATAGACGAATATAATGTTTTTGTCGTATTTATCATGCAAGATATAGACCATAATATAGACGATATAGCAGCTATAAACTTAATTATTCCCACTAATAATAATTAAACTAATAATTTCTGTTTACAACAGGCTTCTATCATATTCGTATTCATGGTCTTTGTATACTTATAAACAAAATGAGGGTAATAAATTCGTAAATATTTGCAAAATGTCTTTAACATTTATTATATTTTTAACCGACTTCAAAAAAGGAGGAGGTTATCAATTCGGTGGTGTATTTTTTTTAATGTTTGTTACCTCAGAACTCCGTCATTTATAAACCGTTTTGGAAAATTCTTCTTTTATTTGAAAGAGTGTACTTACAGATTAGTCCCATTGTCACCATTTGAGGATCTGATGAGGGAATCTCATGGAAATCGAGAAAAATCCTAAAATTTTCACTCCGTTTTATTAACCGACTTCATGTATGTTCACCGATTTCTTCATCAATTGTGGACCGATTTACAAAATTCTTCTTTTATTTGAAAGGGTATACTATTAAGGTCCTGGGGGTTGAGCTACCTACCAGGCGCGTCTCCGGGTGGCGGATAGGAGAATGGCTAGAGTCTTCACCGACTTTAGTTAGTGGGGGGTTAGTAGGGAGGACCAAGGTCTAAAACCCTTGCTGCGCCAAACGAAAGCCTCTCGCCGCGGACCAGCTCGCGACACATACCGTAAACCGCCTGACCTGTGCAACAACCCTCCACACATGGTGGGGGTAGTGCAGGCAGGGGGCACGGGGGCTTGGCTTCATTGTCTGGCCGCGTGGATGAGGTACCACTATAAAAACCTCCCCAATCTTAAGGTATTGCGCGCGCCGAAAAGATGCATGGCCGGGGGGCAGCTCGGCCACTAGCGGCAAACCTCAGGGCACCAGGCAATCCCTGTTGTATGTAGCCTTCTATGCGTACAGAGGGCACTGCGCATAGTGACTACCTTTCCCTCCTACTCGTGGGACCATTTATGGATACCAATATTGAAAATCAAAACACACCCCTGGGAGGAGGTTCCGAAAGGACGAATCCACCCAGGAGATTGTCCGGAGCTGCCAAAAGACGGCTCCAGAAACAAAAACAGAAGGGTTTGCAACCTGCTGATCCCTGTCCATTAGCAGGTTGCAAGGACCCCAGGCTCTACAGCGGGCACAAGCTCGACTGCGGAACCGGGAACCAGTACCGGAAGCAGGGGGAATTCTCCGGCAGTCTGGGGCAAAAAACGCCGACGACTCCCAGCGACAAAACACGTTCGCCAAAAAGGAGGGGTGGGCCTACCAGGCCCACTGTATCATTTGCGGCAGCCGTGTCGGATATCCAGATGGCAATTTTGCCGCTTGGATATCCAGCAAACGTCCTCAGCGAGGATCAGGCGGATCTGATCAAGACCGCTCTGATTCAGGCTCTGGACGAAATACAAGAAGGGGAGCCTGCACCCAGGTTCTCCGCCGTAAATTTCCGGGAGGGCTACCTGCTCGCCTCCTGCGCCGACCAACCCACCAGGGAATGGCTGGTGCGGGTGGTCACAGGTAGCGTACCCTGGGAAGGGGCCTGTGTTGTCGACGCTAAGGACGTCCCGAAACCCGTGAGGGTGATGACATGGATTCCGGGGCCTGAACAGGAACCGGAAGTCGTGTTGTGGCGTCTTAAGACACAAAATCCAGGTCTTAAGACAGAAAGCTGGTCAGTAGTGAATAGGAGGCTGGACCCCAGGGGACAGCAATTTATCATCCTACTGGATGAGCACTCCTGGACTAAAATCCGGGGGGAGCTGCAATGCAGGCCATACCTGAATCTCTCCAGGGTGGTGTTTAAAGCCCTGGGGAGAGGTAGGCAAGAATCCGAAGGGATGGAGGTTGAGGAGGGGGGGACCGCAAGGAATACTCCCGATCCGACACCCGAATTCCAAGGAGACAAACAAGGAGCCAAATAGGACCCTTACAGGGCCTTACAGATAAACATGCATCACTGCAAGGCGGCGTCAGCTGCTCTGCAAAGGTACATAACTAATAGCGATATTGATATCGTGCTGATTCAGGAACCATGGGTATATAGGGACCAAATCAGAGGACTCAGGATGGGGAACGAATGGGACCTCTTAGCACCAGGAGGAAGTCATCCAAGAGCTTGCATACTTGCAAAGACAAAAACGAATACACTGCCAATGTGGGGGCTTAGTGGTCAGAACCTCATGGCAGGCAAGATAGAAATCACTATGGCAGGAAACGAGAGAGAAATAATAATCGGATCCGCATACCTACCATACGATCAAGCGGGACAACCCCCAACACCACAGGTTAGACGACTGGTAGAATACTGCGAAGAAACCAACACGCAGCTAGTGCTCTGCTGTGATTCCAACGCCCATCATATAGTGTGGGGAAGTTCAGGGACCAACAGAAGAGGTGTGTCACTTTTAGAATTTATTATTAGTAATAAGCTAGAAGTAGTAAACCGCGGTAACAAACCTACCTTTATCACCGCGACAAGGCAGGAGGTTATCGATATAACGATCGGTACGCCGTTCGTGTGCCGAGTTATTCGTGAGTGTTTCATCTGAACCTACGCTCTCGGATCACAGGTACTATTCAAATCTCCAGGAATCGACGGAATTCTTCCGCTGATGCTTCAACAGGGATTCGAGGAATTAGCCTCCCCCCTGTGCGCATTACTCAGGGCCAGCCTGGCCTTGAAGTACGTGCCAATGGGCTGGAAGAAAGTGAAAGTGGTATTTATATCAAAACCAGGGCGAGAATCATACGCCCGGGCAAAATCCTTTTGACCAATAAGCCTAACATCATTTCTCCTTAAGACCTTGGAGAAACTGAGTGTCAGGTATATCAGGGGCGATGTTCTGGTAAACGCCCCTTTAGATCGGTACCAGTTTGCCTATCAATCTGGAAAATCATGCGAGATGAGCATCCACGAGCTTACTCGTAGGATAGAAGGAACCTCGAGAGATCGGAACCTCGGAAAAGGATAGAAGGAACCTCGGAAAATCGATAGATTGCGATGGGGGCCTTTCGATAATACCTCATTCAACTCTATTGGGAAAGCAACTAAGAGGCGGGGTATAGCCCCTGTGGTAGTGGAATGGATCGACTCGGCCTTAAAAGGCAGAGAGATTTCATGCATCATCGGCCCGGTGACTAGGGGGGTGGTGGCGGCCAGAGGGTGCCCACAGGGAGGCGTTTTATCGCATTTATTATGGTCACTCGTGGTCGACGACCTCCTGGAGAACCTGGAGCAGACAGGAGTTCACGCACAAGGATATGCGGACGATATCACCATACTCGTAAGCGGCAAGTTCAGAGGGGCTGTATCAGAAATGATGCAGCGGGCTCTGACAGTCGTCGAGAGATGGTGCACTGAGAAACAGCTGTCGGTTAACCCCGATAAGACTGAAGTCATGGTCTTCACAAAAAGGAGGAATCTCATCGATTTGAAGAGGCTCCGACTGTGGGGAAAAGAACTGCGGATAGCAAAAGAAGTCAAGTACTTGGGACTAATGCTAGATACCAAACTTGGTTTCAAACCCCATCTAGAATACATCACCACTAAGGCTACTCGGGCCCTATGGGCCTGTAGAGGCATGGTGGGAAAGACGTGGGTATTAAAACCAGAAATGGTTCACTGGCTCTACACCAAGGTCATAATTCCCACGGTAACATACTCTTCGATGATTTGGTGGCATAAGGCGTCTGGAAAGCACGCTACAAGGCTTTTAGGGAAGCTGCAAAGACTTGCCTGCCTTGGAATAACGGGAGCAATGAATACAACGCCTAACGCAGCCATGGAAGTGCTCCTGAACCTCCCTCCGCTACACCTTTTGGTGAAATCGGAGGAAATGAAGGCAGCATACAGGTTTGTAAGTGCCGGATATGGCAAGACCCACGTTAGAAGGGGATACCACACCGAGATATTTGGGAAAATACGGAACGATTGCGTGCTGAGCATGCAATCGGACCGACTCAGGACCGAGTATGACTTTTGTAAACCCTTCGAGGTAGTCATACCGAGAAGGGAGGAGAGGGTCGATACCCGGAAACTGAGAAGTAACAACGGAACCATCTGGTATACGGATGGGTCCAAAACAACAAAGAGCACTGGGGCAGGGGTAGCCGGAGAAGCACCGTTGGATGACATGAGCATCAACCTGGGCTCCTTGGCAACCGTGTTACAAGCAGAAATCAATGCGATTGACATCTGTGCCGGGGAAATAATGAGGAGGGGCTGTGCAAATAGGCGGATCCACATTATGACTGACAGTCAGGGAGCGCTTAAAGCTCTGGAGAGTGTCGAAGTACGCTTCAGAGTTGTGAAAGAATGTCTCGAATCGCTTGTGGAACTGGCAAAACACAACAGAGTGAAAACACCTTTGATAGGCCCAGAGCCAACTTGTGGGATCGCACATGAGACTGCAAAAAGGGTGATTCAGGGCTATATCAACAGAGAACACCACATCCATTGGAACAACATTCCTGGACAGAGGCAATCGCTAATGTTCATGGAAGGCCCGTCGAAAAAGCGGTCAAAAGAAATCCTGAGATTGAGCAGGAGACAATTGAGAAAGGTAGTTGGACTCTTCACGGGACACTGCTGTCTCATGAAACACCTCACCACAATCGGGGTGAAGCAAGATCCTGATTGTAGGATGTGCAGGGAGGAGGAAGAAACTCCACTACACATACTATGCGAGTGTCCAGCGCTTGAGGCGGGGAGGCTTCGACACTCCGGGTTGACGTATGTTGAACCGAATGACATAAAACATATGCCCATAGAATCTGTGCTGAAATTCATCAACAGCACAGGCCTTACGGAGTAAGCTTGCTAAGTGGGGCACAATAAGCTGAAGCTTCAGTGCAGCGGGCTCTATACCGCGCCCCTTAAGAATAATAATAAAAAAAAGAATACTATTAAAAAAAATTCCTCAAATTTTCGCTCCCTTCTATTAACAGACTTGATGTATGCTCACCGATTTCTTCGTCAATTGTGAACCGATTTTCAAAATTTTTCTTTTGTTTGAAAGGGTATTGTCCAAAAGTCAGGATCTGATTAATGAATCCCGTGGAAATCGAGGGAAATTCTCAAATTTTGCCTTCCGTTTATGTATATGTTCACCGATTTCTTCGTCAATTTTATTGAGGACCTCATTATTGGAGAAGAGTCTTTACTAGGTATCACTAACTTATCACTTAAAATTGTAAAAAAATTAGCTTTTAAAAAAAAGAGAACCGACTTCAAAAAGTTAAAAATAATTGAATACATGTATTATTACATGTGCTACCTAATGATCTGGTTGAATTCGGTGCCAAGCCAAATAGGTAGTCGATAGATAGGCTGCTCGCTCTCGTCACATTGCAAGTTTCCCGCCGAGCGCACCGGAATGCGTTTGGGGCTCGTGCTGAGCAAAACAACCCAAGCGGCAAACGTCGATGACGGTCGTCTCGAATGATATCGAATTTTTTATGCGTTATAACGTTGTTGATATTTTTGTATAATTACAATATGTTACAAATTTGTAACCTATTTGGCTTGGCACCGACTTCAAACAGATCATTAGGTAGCACATGTAATAATACATGTATTCAATTATTTTTAACTTTTTGAAGTCGGTTCTCTTTTTTTTAAAGCTAATTTTTAACGTTGTTATAGGTCGAAATTAATATTCATAATGTTGTTATTATGATATTCCAGCAGGTAAACTCAATTCAAGCTAAAATAAACGGGTTTATTTTTAAATGCAATGCTGGCCACTTGTACAGCTCCTATAAAGTCCCTCTTGCGTCCAGTTTAACCGCTGTAATGATATTTTGCACAGGTATATTTTGTAGAAAGAAAAACTGCACTTAAATCCCCAACCTGTTTATTTTCACGCTACAAATTAATTTTCGCGGAGAACTCTCACAATTAAGAATGGATCTCGCGTTTGTACTTCGCAGTTACTGCTAATTAAAAATTACATCTTGTTATTAATTGGAAGATGAAACTTTAGTTACAATATATTAAATAATTCTTTTAAAGACTGCCCTTATATTACAAACACAACTAAAATACACTAATAGCAAAGCAAACTTAGTCAAGAAAAATTTTACTCTACAAAAAGGACTCGTTTAGCATCGGAACCCAAAAGAGTTTTATTGAACAATTACAATGAATTAACCAGTTCACTAAGTTCGGATTTTATAGTGCGCTAATTATATTGCAGAGATGCGCTCCGTTCTTTAATTAAAAGGGAATGAATTCTCGTAACAACAATAAAATAAATTTCATTGTGCAATTTTTGAGGAAACGAGCGGTTATTTTTTTACGAAACTGCACATCAATTTATTTCCAGTTGTTTTGTTGAGATATAAAAGTGCCCGACTAGAAATCATTTCTAGCTTAATACGGGCACAATCTATAACGTTTTATGAGTTTTGTGACGTCTTTATTAATTTCATCGGTGGCGCCAGCAGGGACAAGGGCCTAAATTAAAAACTAAAAGAATTAATGGAATTGCAGCGTTTTGGAAAAATAAACATTGCTGGGATTTCGTTATTTTCTTCTTTACTTCAATTGTTAAAACAGTTGATACCATCAACGTACATTATTTTTAAAATTTTAGTGACTGACATCTGCCTAAAAACCACGCTAGAAATAAAAATTATTTCAGCTTTATACGAAACAACAGAAATGTTTAAGATTACATTTAAGAACTTAATGTTTTTCTTCCGTTCGTAAATACGATTCTCCAACGTAATAAGTCGGATTGGAACTAATTTGCAAGAAGCTTCAATTTTAAAAAGTTACGACGGCACCGTAACAATCGTCTCAATTTCTTTATGTTTGCTCGTAATTAGTTTTACATTTCCCGGAAATGTCGTTCGTTTAGCTCCTCAATTTTTCCCCAAAGCCATGTTGTTCCACTTTTCCGCTTATACATTTCTTTTGTTTACTTATATCTTCGGTAAGCTTGGGATGTTTGCCGTCGGCTATTTTTTCCTTATTGAACTTCCTATTTTGGTTTCTTTGCACAACCATAAAGTTATACTTTTAGATGTACACGATTTCGGATGTTTGTTTGGGATTCGACCTGAATATAACGCCAAGATGTCTTTAAAACTTCATAAAACGAAAAGGCGCCTCAAGTAGTTGTCTGCGTACGCCTCGTCCTTAAAAGCTTTCAAAAGTGAAACGGGATATTCTTGAAGGAATTTCTTTTAAATTATGCTCATGATACCTTTTAGAAGAGATTGTCGTTATGCAGTATTGCGGGTTGGTTTCAGGAAGGTCACATTTCACTGAAGACGGTGATTTGTAGGTAATATTAATGCTTAAATGTAGGAAAAATATTTTTTCTTCCTACCTCAGAAAAACATGACATTGTATACGTGAATAGGTAATGACAAATGGCCAAAGTCGTCTAGCGGCGCATAAAGTAACCTTGAAATTATGCACAGCTGGTGGTCAATAAAGTTTTTATCAAACCAAAGAAATTGTCAAATTCTCGGCGTTTAAAGAAAAACAGGCGCTGGAAACGGTGAAGGACACAAATTATTTTGCATGAAAATATTACAAAAATAAATCAGTTTATTAATTTGCAAGAAACGGTTATTGAATCCACATTTAGAATTTTCTCTTTGATGTTACATTGCCCAACAGAAGCACTTTTCTTTCAGTATATGACATTTGAAAATTATTATCAGAAGCCAAGTTAATGTTGGAAATGTTGGTTTCAGTGATTCACACAAAATCGACACAAAATTGATGAACTCGCAATTATAGTAACCATTATTATTACCCTAGCGTACACAATTTCATCAGCCACCCTTTATGGAGTTATTAGTGCAACAGAGAAAGGAAGAAGTGCTCAAACAACAACACGTTCGTGAATAAAATTGAAATGATTATAATTAGTGGTGTAGTAAATGTAGTGCTTTAATGATACATAATGAGATTACCGCTTTCTAATGTATTTATATAAAATATCATCAAACATCCTAAATAACTTTTCAACTTTTTTCAGGAACGTATAACTAAAGAAACAACTAATCGGGTGGGTGTTGGTCTAGTTCAGTTTCTAATTCAATAGAACAATTGCAAGTAAACACAAGGACAATTTATGTTTAGAAAAGAATTTAGAAAAAAATATTTAAAATCGCTTAAACCCATAAAATTCATAATCACAACACATCTAAGGAAGCAAAAATGTTTCACGATGGGAAAAAAAATAAGAAAATTAATTAGAAAAAAATTAATGCAAGTTTGAAAGTTATGTGGTAAAACTTCTAGTTCAGGTTAACTTTTATTAAAAATAAAAGTGTTCAGAATGAGGTAAATAAATTCTGGTCTTTTATATCAAGTAATTCTTTTTTGGTTCCTGTGAGTAAACACAAATTTACACACTTCCCTTTGTACATTCATGTGTAATCAATCAGTTTGTATATTTCTTTCAAATATTATTTAGTATATGAACTTGGTGCACAACCGTGAAGGACTTAGACCTGGAGTGATCAAGTAGTTTTTTTTAATACAATACGTTTGCGTACCAGACATATAAAAAAATTCCAAACTTTAGTTTTATGTGAAATGTTAAATAATGAAAGAAGCGTAAAACTTTATATTAAAGCAAACTAAGGAACTTGCAGACGTGTTAGTTCTTGAACTCGCTAGAATAAAATCTAAACAGACAGCTAGAGGTGTAAAAAGAAACAACAAAGTTTTTTCAAGAAGTAATGATTAATCAATAATGGATTCTACAAAACATACAGATTTGGCTAAAATAGTTAGATTAATCTTTATTATTCTCTTAGTTTGACTGCACTTTGGACAAGACACTGCACTCAAAACTGTTTCAGTATGAACTCATCAATGCCCGTGGCATAGAAATTATTTTAGAAAAGTTCATTCCCTTGCCTCACTTCTCACCAGGGACATCAAGTTGCCAGATTACTACCGAATTGAGACCAGCAATGATCCTAGACTTAAATCCGATCGAGCATATTTGGAACTCCAACAGGTCCCAAACTGGGCAAAGCAAATTGGATAAATCATCTAGATTCTAGAAAATGCGCTAGTAGAGAAACTGGAACACATACCCCAAAACTTGATTTACCATTGAACGAAATAATATACGCCTCGACGTTTATAAACCCTAAGACTGGCACTGGAAGGATGTATAAGTTAAGTTTTGTTTTGTAGAAATAAATTTTAATTTTCTACTATTTTGTGCCTACAAACTAATTAGATATGGGTGATTCTAACAGTAATTATTATTATTAATGGCCTCTACTGTTTACTCTCCCTGGTCATACCATAAGATTTTTGTATTAATACGATCCTCATGAACATATTTCATCACTTTTTCTGTGTAATATAACTTCCAGTCAAAACTTACAGTATATTACTTAAATGTCAGTACCGTGTTATGTCCATTTCTAGAATTTACCTATAAATTAATTATTTCCTTTTTCGCAATAAATGGTTCAAACCAATTAACCCATAAATCTTAATGGCTATAATCAATTTAAAAAAAATATATAAATGTTTTTTCAATATATTCATTCCACATTGAATTCTAGCTTAATAACTTTTGTCCTTAGATTTAAACGAATTTTTGAACTTTTGTATGACGCGTGCGCCATATACCTCGACATAACTGAAACAATTACATAGTTAGCCATATTGAAAGTCCGTCATCTGAGTCATCTTTACAAACCTAACGCTGATGGAATAGTGCAACAAGTTTGTGTCATATTAAAAGTCAATTTTCAAAAAGGTATGTCATAAATTTACTTGTCAGTACCGTGGTACTGGTAAACTTAATTAATTATTAGTTTCTTTTTAACATAAGTAATAGATTTTTATACCTATTACTACCCTAAATAATGTTGTAATTGGATACTATCAAATTCATAACCAAATAATTACACTTGCTAATTAAATTTAAGATGTCAGTACAGAGGCTTTCAATAGCATATGGTTTAAATGAGTCTTCAATATTTTAAAGTTGTAGCAAAATCCTTTCGAACTTTGATTTTTACAATAAAAGAGAGTAATAATATGCATAAAAAATTAAAAAAAAAAAACAATAATTATAGAATCGAATAATTTTTAATCAAAAAAGTAACACTTACAACAGAATTACCCATATAAGTAATCAAATTAACTATATTGTATCTTTCAGCCTAAATTATGTTTTTTCTAAATGCTCTAATGCTCAAGACAATGATCAGTAACACAAACAAATTCTACACGTTTTGGCATTATGCGTTAATTGGTGGGTGGAGTGTATTATATCTCTAACTGCGATATTGCAGAATGCTGCATTTAAGTTTAAATTATTGCTATATTTTAAAATTTTGTTTAATAATAATAATAATTGGTTAATAGGACAGCTAGTATTTATAAATATTAATTAAACTCGTAACAAAATTATGCAGACAACAATAATTATATTTGGCAGCTGGCCCAACTACTAATTGAGTAATTTTAATTCATCTACTGCAGCGCCAACCCATATGTGTGGATGTCGCCAAAACCATATACACTCGTAGCCACAAAGTCCTAAAAAGTCCTATTTTATTCTAGTATCAAATCGAAGCCAATATTGGCTTATTCGATTCTTTCTCATCTTAGCTCTTCTCAGGAATAAAACTTCCACACCTTTTAAATTTTCGTCATCGGTTACGTACAAATAGAGAGGATGCAAGAGAAGTATTTGAAAACGGGAAAAGGAGCGGCCAAGTTCGAAGACAGAATGGAAGGAAGGTGAGAATGCATGATATTGAATGAATGCTGAAGAGAAAAGAAAAACGCAGGAGAGAACGAAAATGAGAAATATTACTAGAGTACGCAAGCAAAGAAATATAGAGACTGGCAGAAACAGGCATTTGGATGAAGGATATGGACAGAGAAGAAGGAAGCCAAAGAATCAAAGAGTCTTGTAGAGCTGGAAGTACGAGAGATGTATGATTGAGGAAATGCTGGAGTATATGGATAGGGACAGTGTGGAAGAAAGAAAGTTGATGGCGAGGTCTAGGTGCGGAAATGAAGAGAGGGAGAATAGATATTGGTCGGTAGAGGGGGGAAGAATAATGTGTAAAATGTGTAAAAGGAAGGAAAGTCTTTATTGCATCAAGATCTCTAAGGGGTGTCAATATAAATCTTCTGTTAATACCTGAGCCTCCATTATTTTATTTTTTAATACTTAAATTTTCTGCCTTATATTTTCGGTCTCCATAATAAACTTTTGCCAATTCTCTCAGTATTCCTGGGCTTAATTTAATTTGCATAAAAGATTCCGTTTCCTTTTTTTAGCACGGTAAACTTTTTCATCTATATCTAATATTCGATTTTTCCATTTCATACGGATTTTTTTTTTCATGATTTTGTTGTCTTTTTTTTTCGGCGCTTATCAACTTAACCTCGAGATGTATGCAAACTCGACACTTTTTAGTTGAATCACAATTGAACCATACCACTATTTACTAAATATCATAAATTGTACAGGATTGTAACAACGAAAATGAAAGAACACGAGGGGATTATGATATTTCCATTTCATAAATTTTGCAGTAGACCATCGATTTAACAACGGGAACCCAAATTCATCCGATAATATATTCATCAATTCAACAATTAGTGAAAAAGTTAAATAATTCGAGCACTCTACCCACTCAACTGCTAAAATTATTTGCTCCTGAAAGGTCACAAAGTGGATGACACGTTTCGAAAGTTCAACAGGATTAGACAACATTCATTGAACAGTGAACTGACATCTGTTCTACACGATGAGGAATAATTACAGTACAGTTTTTTGATCTCTTTTGAAAAAAGATATAAATGATCTACCCGGCGTAAAGTATGATACGTGACGCGACGGAGATTTGTTCTGACACTAATTGATCTCTTCTTTCATCCCCAACGTTGCATTTAAAAATGCAAGTTTTCTCTTAGGAAGAGCAATGATAATCGTTAAAAATGTATGTCCGAGCTCGGTAAAAAATGACAATAAAACAAATTCTGCGCTTCGACGAGATACTGCATGAGACTAGTTTGAAAGCATTTTCTTCTTTTTTTTCCTTCCAGTTGAAAAATTTTCTCCCTTCGTCGCAGGTATGAAATGTAATAAACAGCGCGTCGGCCCGTTTTCCATTACAGAGATATGAAAAATATAAATTAAATTACCTGACCTGCGACATAATGAATTTCCTTAGCGACGTGGAGCGGCTGTATCAACCAAAAATATTATTTATGCCACAGTGAAATACTCCTATAATAATTAATGTATTATTTCTGGCACGAGAAAACAAAATACTAATTTAGGAAAAATTATTTCATCTCAATAAAAAACGACATGACGTGATATCGCACAGTGGTGCCATTTGGGAATGACAGCGAAAAACCCTCGTAAAACCGAATATAGCCATGTATTATGTCAAATTAGTGATTTGAAATTGCTTTCAGGTTGTTGCACTCAGACGATACGCACCAATTTGAATAAAGACAGATATTATTTCTTCTCGAACCTTCAGTCGTTTTAGAAGCTTTTTACAAGCTTTTATTTAACTTGCCCTGTCAGTATGTGTGGGTCAAATCTTGCAAGCAAAATTAGAACCACCAAAATTTTGTATATACGCTTTTAGTTCTGGTGGCAATACAATAAGCAATACATACTTGATATTGTAATATTTTAAGTGGCCGTAAGATGGCGGATGATGTATTGCTTGCCGCGAGGATTTATATATCTTGAAAGTAATTCTAAGTAAAAATTGTAGTTTTTTATAAAAGAAATTTACAGACGAAAATTTCGCGACAACCTGAAAAGGTGTTGACAAAACAAACGATAAGCAATACACAAAGACAGCAAATCCGAACACAATGGAGAAAAAAACAAATAGTGGATAATCCAAAAAAAAAAACTCCAACAACCTGACAATCCAAAGATAGGCAAGCCATTAAAAAATGTAAAACTATTAAGGAATTCATCAAGAAAAGTACTCTATAAATAGTAATTTTTCAAATTTTCTATTGTAACAAAGCTATTAACGCATTCATTTTGAGGCAGTCGTGCTGCAAACCTGAACTAGTGTGTTGATATAAGTTTTACGAAACTAGTGTTTTGTGTTTTGTATTAATAAACAAGTGTGTTAATGAAGGCGATTAATAATTGAGGCTGTTTAAAGCACGAGCGACCGTAGGGAACGAGCGCCTTTAATTGTCGAGATTATTAATCGCACATTAACATACGAGTTGATTACAATATTTTTTCATTGACCGAAAGCCTTTTAATCTGGGGATAAAAATCCGTTTCAGAAATTTCAATTTATAAAGTAATTGTCACTTATGCCATAAACATAGTTGTCTCTGCAAACAAATGAAGTCGCCATATAAAGAACAGTTTGCCATTGTGAAAGTGCTGTTAATTTGTGTAAGTTTATAAATGGAGCTAGAAAATAAATAATTATTAGATGCAGTATTGTATAATGCATGTTTCAGTTTGTTGTCAGCGAAAAGTCGGCAATCATGTGTAGCGACTAAGATAAGTTAGCGCAATTGCATACAAAATTGACACACGCAAATGGGTGTATGGAGAGAAGCGCGAGTTCACAACCTATAGGACGCGGGCTTGAATCCCGCTAAGGCAAAATCTTTTTCTATGAATTAATTATTGCGAAATCGTGCATTAATGAAAAATCATGCATTAATGTAAAATCGTGCATTAATGAGGTACATTAGCAATCCATTTGTTAGTCAACATTAAACGTTAAATTGGCTCTTAATAATCGGTCAACGAAAAAAGTCATTAATGCGCAAATCCCTATTTTCCTCTCTCAACGGCCGCTGATACGCATGAAAAATGAAGCTGTTATGATCATATACAAAATCTACTTGAATGACGCTAAATTGGAAAGGGATCAGCGCCAAATTGGCAATTTGAGTAATTGCACTGTGCTTGAATCGACGTGAACATTTTTGAACGAACGGGACACCCAAATTTCCCATACAACGTCAATTATTAAGGTAACTTCACTGGCTGCGATCGGAAAAAATCTTGCTTTCAATGAAATACAATTTTAATACTTTTAACATCGGCACGAAGTTCTATTTACAATCTCATGGGTAAAATTTGTGGGTGTATAAGATTCATGTTACAATTAAAATCAATTTCCATACTTAAATAGGACATGGAAACTAATTTATTTACAATTTTATGGATAATATTTGTGGGTGTATTGTATTGAATAAAATTTATCTTAAAACGATTTTTATAAATCCATAACGAAAATCGTCCCATAATAGTAAAAAAAAATCTGTATTTAATTTATGAGAACAAAACGGTTTTCTAACTATTAATAAAAATACAGAAAGGCCCATGTACAGTTGGGGACACTCAACATTGGACATAATTTGTGACATTGGCATTTAAGATGATGTAAAGCAGTCTTTATATCCATAACCTTATTTTTAGCTATTGTCAGTGTGTCAGTCACAAAATAATGTAAATGACATGATTGTAACGTCATCTCACAGCATCAATATCGATTACAATGATTTTTTGAAGGAATGTCAAAAAATGATGTCCATTGTTGGGTGGCTACAATTGAAACTAAGCTCTCACTACCTACTATCCATTTTTCTGACTTCCGCATTGTCAAAGTGACAGTATGTTGGCGACACTGCTAATTATCCCTAGTAGTAATTTTTCTTTAGTGTTTTGGTACTGTCAGTGAAATTTTTCTCATTTTATTCTTTCGCGAGTTAGGAGTACATATTTCATAATGCAAGAAGCAGAAGAATGTGTGGAAAGAAAACGCAAGAGAATACTTTTAACAAGTAGAGAAAAGAAATCAGTTATAAATTACTGGCTAGAACGAAATTAATTAACACCGGGTCTTTCCAAAAACTAAAAACTAGCAGCAAACATTTTTATGGGATGTTTTATTAATAATAGGTAACGAGTGAGCAACAAAATTCGTGATCGCAGTTGGCTAAACGTACATCGGTTCTTTTACTTTACTTTTAACCTATTTTCTCTGACTTTCACAAATTTGAATCAGATTTGACAGCTCGATGACGTTTTACACAATCGTATCGATCAAGAATCGACACAAAATTTTGGATTCAGAGCCTCCTACGATCACGAATTTTGTTGCTCACTCGTTATAAAAAACAATACAATATTACTAGACCATTTGGACATCCAGAGGATGGACACCACCGGGCGTACCCACCTGGACAAGAATGGATCTTCAAATAACAACTCTTTCAACAAGGAGGACCTCATGGCTATTCTCAATTTTGAGTCTGAGGAGCACTGAGGAGTTGTTCAAGGATGAGAACGACAAGAACGAGGAGCCCAATGTAACATTTTTTTCCAGTTACTTAACCTTACTTTCCCGATTTGATATATTTGTAACTAAACTGGTGACACACGTGCTACAAGTCAGAAGTTTTTTTGAAATGTTGACACAATGCGGAAGTCAGAAAAATGGATAGTAAATAAAAGTATTTGGTACTAACTTGAATATCATGGGACTCCATAGTTGATGCACCCAACACCCATAGTTCTGGTTTTGAACCCGTAAATCACAAAAACACAGCACTTTTGTCACAACAAAAATCACCCGCAGGATCTGTCATTTATATTCTAAAACTACCTACTTGATCAAAACCAATTTATTAAGAGAAAAATACCCGTAAAAAAGACACAAAGTGTGATTACAGGCGCCGCGCCGTGAATTAAATCAAAAATCGTCGGATAAAAGTGAAAATATAGGGTATTCATAAAGACGCTGAAACTCACCTTTTGGTGCTTTAATCAATTAGAAAATTTTAAACATTAGGAAGAACAGTGGCTGCAAGAACACACTTTCATGATTTGTACCAGTTAAATGTTGTTAAGGAATTTAAATCGTTTTAGATACATATTTACTGCAAACTCGAAGACAGACAAAACGAAAGAAATTTTATGCTCCATACAGATTCTAAAGTGCTTTAAATACTTTGAGAAAAGAATTATAAAATACTTCAATATGTACGGGAATGAATCCTAGTGTAGCAGTTTCTCAAGGTAGACTCGGACTTCTGCACCCAATAAATTATGCTTTTTTTCTAATCAAGTAGGTATTTTCAGAGTTGGGTTGGGTTGGGTGCCCGAAGGTTGAGCTACGTACCAGGCACGTCTCCAGGTGGCGGATAGGAGAACGGTCTGGGCCTTCACGAGCTCTGTCTAGTGAGGAGTTAGTAACGAGGACCAAGGTCTAAAACTCTTGCTGCGCCGAACCAACGCCTCTCGCCGCGGACCAGCTCGCGACACACACCGTAAACCGCCTGACACATGGTGGGGGTAGTGCAGCCAGGGAGCACGGAGGCTTGGCTTCAGTGTTTGATCGCGTGTATAGGGTACCACTATAAAAACCTCCCCAATAGTACTGCGGCAAACCTTGTTGTATGTAGCCTTGCACTGCGCATAGTGACCACCCATAAAGATAGCCATATTTTCCAGGAGTACTCCCCACCCCAGGGTATGCGCATCATCAACAAGCCTGTAGGTAGCGCAGTTCAATTTTTTCCCCGCATCAAGAAATTTATGAAACAAAAATTTTTAACAGTTATTGTCACAATTGTCATTTCATTTTCAACAGCTCTGATCAACGCAATTAAAAATGAAAATTTGTAGCGTCACAGATTTGAGTGGCTGCAGCGAACTGGGAATGTCCAACTGATAAAAAGTATATAAAACCTGCAGACTTTGTGACATCTTACAACTTTTGATTATACCAGTAATAACAGCCTCCGAAATACGGCTGTACCCTCCTTGTATTTCCTACAAAATACTGATCCCACGTCATCTAATGTCATCGAGCCACTTGAAGATTCATCATCAACTCCTGATATTATCACTGTTCCCGAAAATGTCCCTGATCCCGATAATACTGATCCTACGGCACTCTTACCCAGGAAATCGAGAATATATCTGCAACTCTTGATAAAAACAATATTCCCAAAAGTTTCAGAAATCCCGAAGACCGCTACCAATATGTCAAGTAAAAAACGTAATTCTGGAGTCTTAACGGAAGTTAGTCGTACAAGTATAAAGGATTTGTCTCCTGTAGCAAAACAGTTCTACCGCTCTTCTTTAGAGTATAAAAAAGCAGATTTGTACAAAGAAAGGTTGAAAATAAAACATAATTGTTAAAATTGATGTTTTAATTTCGAACCAAAATTAGAAAGATTTAAAAAATTCAAAAATAGATGAGTAGGTACAATAGTTAACTGTTTTGCACCGTCAACAGTCCAAAAAATGGCGCTAAACATAAGAGAGAAAAAAATGTGAAGGTTTTGCATTCTATAGTTACTATTATATTCTCTATGTGACCACCCTTTTCCCAATACTCGTGGGACCATTTATGGAGACCAACACACAAAAACAAAACACACCCCTCGGAGGAGGTTCCGAAAGGTTGAATCCACCCAGGAGCTTGTTAGGAGCTGCCAGCAGACAAAAGCAGAAGGGTTTGAAACATGAACAGAGGTGAAAAAGCGAGTAGAGAAAATCCTGAGCAGGAAACAACTGAGAAAAGCAGTTGGACTGTCCACGGGACACTGCTGTGTCAGGAAACATCTCACCACAATCGGGTTGAAGCAAGATCCCGATTGCAGGATTTGTAGGGAGGAGGAAGAATCTCCACTACACATACTATGCGAGTGTCAGTGCAGCGGAGTCTAAACCGCGCTCTTAAAAAAAAAAGTTGGGTGCGAGGATGGAGCCCAACTCTGGGTTAGTCCCATTACAAAATTATATATGCAATGTAAAGGCGGCGGAGTCAACCTTGTGACGCTTATAAATGAGTATTTAGGGCTTTCAAAATTTTTGCACATGAATTTCACTGTCTTATTCAATACCTCGTAATACTTTTTGTTCCCATAAATTAAATACCAACATATTTTTTTCCATTTTTGTCGGACGATTTTTGAGTTTATTAACCACGTTTTGCATCTTTTGACGGATAATTTTCTCAGAGTAGACTCGCACTGGTGCACCCAACAACTAATGATCTAAATCAAGTAGGTAGTTTCAGAATGTAAATGACAGATCGTTCGGGTGATTTTTATTGTGACAAAAAGTGCTGTGTTTTTGTGATTTGTGGATTAAAAACCAGAACTATGGGTGTTGGATGGAAGTTAGGGTCCCATGATATTCAGGTTAGTCCCATTATCGAGTTCTACATCCATTTTTTCGTGGGCGCGGATTTAACTAGGTGATGCTTATAAATGAGTATTCAGGACCTTCGGAATTTATTTTTACGTCCTTTGTCGACGTCAGGTAATGAGTTTCAGTGTCTTTATGAATATCTCGTAAACACTTTTGCACTCATAAATTAAATACCAAATAATTCCTTTTCACTTTTATCGGACGATTTTTGATTTAATTCACGGCGCCTCTAATCGCATTTCATGTCGTTTTGACGGGTAATTTTCTCAGAATGGACTCGGACTTTTGCACACCAAATATTTTGATTTTAATCAAGTAGGTAGTTTCAGAATAAAAATGACAGATCGTGCGCGTGACTTTTATTGTTACAGAAAGTGGTTTGTTCTTGTGATTTAATGGTTAAAAACCAAAACCAAGGGTGGTGGGTGCAAGCCTGCAGTCCCATCATATTCTGGTTAGTACCATTATGGACTTTACATTTACAATGAGAGATCCGTGTGGGTGATTTTTATTGAACAAGAAGTGCTGTGTTTTGGTGATTTATGGGTAAAAAATCAGAACTATGTGTGTTAGGTGGCAGGTATGGAATCCCATGATAGTCAGGTTAGTCCCATTATGGAGTTTTACGTGATAGTAGGTAGTTAGTGCTTTCAAAATTAGTTTTGTAATTTGTCTCCATTTTGATTCTCTAATAGACATATTAACGAACGCACGTCATCATCTGCGATGTCATAATAGAAATTATAGTCCAAGAACTGGTGACAAATTTTGACTACGGATTTGATACAACTAGCAATAATGCGTAATAGTACCGTTTATGACTCTATGATAGTTGTATAGGGAATGGCCGGTCTGGCTGGCTGTAGCAGGTGGTCCAGGTACTGCGCAAGGTGAGAGTTAGGTAAAAAATATGTGTTAATAGTAATTTACGTTATAAGTCCGGAAAACTCATTTTTACAGTAACGAGTCGAAATGTTTACAGACGAGGCGCCGAAGAAGCCGAGTCTGGAATTTTGAGACAAGTTACTGTAAAAGTTTCCGGACGTATGTCGTAATGCGTTTTATTTCATGCTACAGATACTAAATCATTGTTTTCATTTTAAAAAATGAAATTGGAATTCAGAATTTAAACATCCATGAATTGAGTATCTATGACAACAGTTTGATTTGTTGGTTGTATTTTTTTTACAGGACTTGTAATGTAAAGTCCCATTTTCCGGACTCAAAACTCTGACGTAAAACTAACAAATATGACACAGTATGAAATAAAAAATATTATTGATGCACAATAAAATTATAAAAATTATAATTTATAATTAATTATAAACATAATATATTCATCCCAGACCATTTAAGTGGGGTGACGTGGAACCAGACTACCCCAAAGGATATTTTAATAGCGTTTTAAGTAATTTTTTTAATAATAATTCCAAAAAGCCATACCGTTCGTGTTGTGGTAAAACATTGACAGACGCGATAAAAAACATTCCATGGGCTAGAGTGAGAAACGCTACGGGAAAGAACGAATTGTGAGAGAGACTGTTTATCTGCGGCTTCTTAGGGCTCTGATGTATGTAGATACTGCGTTTTCATTGGCTCTGCGCGTTCACGTGGTTTAACCAGATGTACTAACCGTATTTATACAGGGTGCCCAAAATGTATGGAATAATGGTTCTACAGCCGTAACCGTACATTCTATTACAAAACTTTCACAACAAAAGTTGTTTGATGAAGTAATGCGCACATTGTGCATATGTCAGAAAAAATATTTTGATTGTCAATTTTGAGATATCTGGTGTCATCGGCAGTTTTTTTAAATCATAATTTAATTTTTTTCACTCTTTTTAATCCTCTTTCCATTGTCAAAATGACAGTATAAAAAAATTAATACCTTACATAAGAACATTTTTGAGAAAAAAATTATTGAATGCTGGAAAACATAAAAAACAACTCAAATAAATTAGTTCAGTCCCGCAATGCCCCTACCACGTGAACGGTGAGAGCCAATGAAAGCGCAGCATATCAACGCTCTAAGGAGCTGCAGATAAACGCTCCCTCTCAAATTTGTCCTTTTTTCCGTAGCCTTTCTCACTCTAGCTGGAATGTTTTTTATCGCGTCTGGCAGGGTTTTACCACCACCCGAACGGTCTGGCTTTTCGGAATTATTATTAAAAAAATTTACTTAACACGCTATTAAAATTTCAATTTGCATCAATTTTTTTTTTCATATTGTGAAAATACTATTTGGACTAGTCTGGTTCCACGTCACCCCACTCAAATGGTCTGGGATGAATATATTATGTATATAATAGATTATAAATTATGATTTCATTGTGCATCAATAATATTTTTTAACACATATTTTTTACCTTACTCTCACCTTGCGCAGTACCTGGTCCACCTGCTACAGCCAGCCAGACTGGCCATAACCTATGCAACTATCATAGACGGTACTATTACGCATTCTTACTCAAAATTTGTCACCAGCTCTCCGACTATTAAGGCACGGAATATTTTACGAAAAGGCTGGCAAATGCATCAATAGGAAGTGACAGCACATGGAAGTGCACATTACCAACCGCCACAAAAGTCCCTAAATGGACTAAAGTAAAAAACATTGTTTAAAACGGCTTAAAAAGCGCAAGTTACAAAAAATAGCATAAAATACTCGGTTCATACGACCTTGAGGCAGTCATTCTTTAAAATAACTCGTGGGTACGTCATTCGTTTGTAAACTTGAGTTCGTGCTTTGAAACTGGTCTTTTTTATAGATTACCAATGTGAGTGTCCTTATGAGTTCCTCGGAATAATACCTAGTCATTTATGTACCAAGTTAGTAAAGTGATTCTTTATCGAACGAGTCTAAGATTATTAGCCGACCGAGCAAAGCGAGCGAGGCGAGTAACAGGTGACTTCGATAAAGAATCACTTTACTGACGTGATGCATACAAACTTTTATCGTCAACCGTAAAAATTTACAATTAAAAAAAATATATTACTGCTTGGACTGTGCATTTTAGGAAAAGTCGGTCGTGAGGCGTCTGCTTAAGACGTCGTAGAACTAAATATTTGTTAAATAATACTATTGATTTTATTTTTTACTTTTTCTTTAAATATAAAAGTTCGTCATTACGGCAGGCCCCTGCAAAATTACCTTCGAAGGACATCTTGACGACTCCTAAATTTCAGGCGGTGTCTACTGAATGTCTTCTTCCATTATTTTCTCTAAATAATTAGCGACAAAACCCTTGAAGTTGTAACAGTGACAAACGTTTTCTGTTTAATGTCATACAGTCATGGTTATGAAGATATATCATTTAAATTATAAATTAGAGTAGGATGTTTTTTATGCAATGGTCCAGCCTGACGTTTATGTTTCTCATGTTAAATTGTTTTAATTTAAAGAAAATAAAACTAACAAAATATTGCAGGTTTATTGGGAATTACAGCAAATGCTCTCCCCCAGCGTGAATGCAGCTCTTACCTCTCCTTACATCTGAAAGGTTATAGCGTTGCATGCATTAAAGATTGTGCGGGTTATTTTTAAATACGGTGTTTTTGAGATACGGAAAAATTAAATAATCTAGAATTGTCAGGTCCGGACTTCGAGGCGGAAATTGAATTACACGATCATCATGAAACTTAACACTCGCTCCGCTACACCACACTAACATCACGAAATCTTGTCACACATTTATAAATTTGTTGGACTAATTTTTGATAATCTGCAAGAAAATTTGGGTAGGCATTTCGAAAAACCTTTAACACAGCGTTCTATAGAATACTTCCATTCACCATTCTGTTGCCGTTTTTTTGAAGTCACTTTGACATTCAAATTGTCAAAAGTTAGTAGTGCAAACCTAATTTAAATTTCACAGCTTACTCTAGTTTATAATTAAATGATCTCATGGTATTAGCGGCAGGTAAAGTGTTCTATTGACGGTTGACGATAAATAAATTTAACAAACTATTTATTAGTCGAATTCGTTTTAACATAAATTTTATACAATACAATACACCCACAAATTTTCCATTTGAGTATTAAAATTGTATGTTGATTGAAAGCATGATTTTTTCCGATCGCAGGCAGTGACGTTACGACAACCTTGATAATTGACGTATTATCCTGGGCATCTAGGTTATTTACCAGGTGTCCCGTTTGTTCAAAAAAGTTCACGTCGGTTTAAGCACAGTATAATTACTCAAATTGCCAATTTGGCGCTTCATCCGATTTTTTATATGATAACAGCTTCATTCTTCATGCGTATCAGCGGCTGCCGAGAGGGGAAAATAAGGATTCAGGATTTGCGCATCAATGACAATTTTCACCACCGTTAAATCAATATACAAGGCCATTACCGCATGTGTCTTGATAAGCCACATTTTCGAGAGAAAAATGATAATATTGAATAAATCAATTTAGATCGACCATCAATCATCAATTTTGTGCTTACCTCCATACTTGAAAAGTTAAAATTGTCGTACAATGGAAGCGTCCTTAACTTATGAGGTTATGTTTTTTAGATCAGATAAATGTGGAAAATATTTAAATGTACAAGGTTTTCATAAAAACTGAGTCATCCAGTAGGCTTTGAACGTCAAAGTTGTCCATTTAACTACATGTAAATTTTCTTTTCCACAAGCAACAAATAAGGGTCATTCTATTAATGATTACTCTAACAACAACTATCTCTGTAGTAGGTATACCGGATTCTGTAAAAACGTAATTTTGCTCTAAATAAATTTTCTCTCCATTCTTCTGCCTTCACTGTATATCGTGGAAATCCAGTCTTTGGGAATGGCACTAAATCGCAATGCAGAGATACACTTTCGTCCCGAATGCGACGTCAAGGAAGCTAGCACTCCTTTAATATTCTTATAGGGACATAGTTTCGTCATATGAAAAAATGCCAGAGTTGTTTCCCGTCAAATTATTTCGCACACAAAAACTTGAAAACCCGTGAGCTCGAAAATATTCCAGGAATATACTATTGTACAAGCTACATTTCTGATAATTTGAAATTTGAATTTAAACACAGTAATGCGATGAAACATTAGGTTTTACCTGTTTTTTGAGGCTCGTAGAATTCCGGTGAAGTCATATTTAGAAGAACTAGATCGCGTTTATTGTGTCTGATACGTTTTTAAGTGAGTACGTATATTATTCCAACCGCATACGAAGAGTATGCCCGTGTGTTGTGAATTGGTGTTGTCTCGGTAACAAAGGAGCTCAGTTCTTGTATGCATTTTTGTTACTGTAACTGAATTGATGTAGTTCACCAGAATACAGTGCGGTGTGTATCATGTCGCAGCTATTGAGGAAAAGAGTCACTGAACTAAATAAAACATTGTTTTGTTGAAATTAAAAATTGACTATTTGTATGAATTTAAGGATTTCTGGCCAAAATAAATGTAATTTTAAAATATACACGCAGACTCACGTTTGAGTTATGTAATTAAACAAACTGCAATGCACACAAGCAAAAATAGCGGCCAAGATCTGCAGATTATATTCGGAAAACACGCAATCCTTTGATTTGCACTAATTGGAAACCTGAGAACGTCTAGCGACTAATGTTTTTTGCAGTTAAACGAACAGACAGATAAAACTTATCTCACTGTAATCCCACTGTCTTCGTTTGAAAATCGATGAGAACATCATATGCCGCACCTGTGATAAAATATTCATTTATCTGGAGAATTTTAAACTTTTTAATAACTCGCTCCACGAAAAATACTTACAACTACTTAAATTTTAGAAAAAATTGCGTTGTGAATCGCAAACAACCCGCATATCCTACATAAGACTTGACAAATGAAAAAACATCCGGTGTTGCCGGAACTGAAGCTATCAAAAACGGCAGGGGACTTCCTGCCGTGGATACGTTGAAAGTTCTTTTCAAAGCGTGTTTAAATTGTTGAATAGCAAACTGGATACTCTTCTTACTCTACTATCCCTCATTGTGTTAAGCAGGAGTGTCAAAGAATTTGCTTTTCATCTTTTCACGCAACAGCCTGAATATAAAGATTCGAGTCGGTGGGTTGCAGTGAGGTTTAAATGACATATTTTACTACCGCATCATTGGCACAAGAAAGCGAATTGTTGGGTTGTAAAAACATGGATCAATTCTCACATAAAATGTTGTGGGATTGTTATTTTCTAATATGATGCTAAATCTGCAAAAGTTACAATAAACGTTTTAGCTAGTTTATTTATTTCATCAAATATAAATGTCATTTTTGGACCAATTCTGCCTCGGAGGTTGGGAAGTCCTTCACCGAAACACCGGTTCCCATCTGTACTAATTTTGTTATTATTATTACGTTTAGCACTGAGATCGATGGCTTTTCTCACCGAGTGACTTTGTATAGTGTGTTGTGTTTCTCACAGGTGAGAAAGTTCACGTGCAGTTTGTCACCCATTTTATGTGCTATTACTGGAGAAGTGTCAGACCAATTAAATAGTGTAATTGGACCACAGAAATAGTGGAATGTGTGGAGAAAGGTTGTTTTACAATAACTTAGGCTTAATATCAACATTTTATTTCTTAAATCTGTATATACAATCATAACAGCGTTCAAGAATCAAAAATAAAATGACGGAGAATCGAAGGGAGTAAAATAAAACGCACCACGCTGGGTACTCCATATTCATTGTAAAATCTTAATAAAAACAATCATTTAAATACTTAAGGAACCCTAAGGCGGGGAATAAACACTAATTACAATATTTATTCCTTTTTTGTTTAACCCAATATCAGAGATTTAGTTTATTGACAACCCTCTCAACATTACATTTGAGTATTTATATCTACGATTTAGATTTTCCAACTCACCCCAAATTTCAAATCTCACCGAAAATTTACTTAGGGTAAAAGACATCGATTATTAAGCGAGATTTGCCGAAGATTTGTCACCGGTGAGAACTGTCATTAAAATGACGTCACTTTTGTCAGTATTATGCCAGCTTGATCTAGTAGTGATCAGTGCGGGAGACTTCGTTGCTACTTGAAAGACGACCATTGTCTAAATTTAGTTTAGTTTAGACCCTTTGGCCTAACTTTATTTACAATGGAATATAATAATATAATATTTATGTAAGTACAGTAATGTACAAAACCAACTATGTATGCAAAGTCACCGATGAGAAAAGTTACCGATGTCAGGGGGAGGCCACCAGTTCTACAACGAACCAAAAAATATAAAATATAAATTGAAATAAATATAATAATGAGCAAATTATTAATTGCAATAAACTTATAACTGACCTAGTTTAGAAAAACAGAAATGAAGACAAAAGAATGTAAGTGACCACAAATTATTATCAGCCTACAAATTGCGACTCAATTTTGCGGTAATGGACCTTTTAAAATCTGTTTTTCACTACTAGCTGTAGAATGTATGTTATATAGTTTGTTGAAATTGTTTTTCTTTCCTAGCAGTTAATAATCATTTTATTATTGACTAGTAGTTAATAATTGAAAAGACCGGATTTCATGCAAAATCCTTATCGTGCATTCTTTTATCTACGAACTTAACGACAGGGCCCTCCGATTTTTTCCAATTGCACCTGTTTTAATATTTGGCATTAATTACTGCAATTCATGTAAAAAAAAAAACAAAGAACGAAGTGCTAAACTATTACAAAATGCATAGTGTAATTTTGAATGAAATGTCAGTCTCAAAAAATAGATAACGTCAAATTCATTCCAACTTTTGGCATTATAAAGTTAAACAAATGGGCTAGTAGTGAAAAAAATCGTTTCTTCACCACTAGCTGTAAAATGTACAATTATACAGTTTGTCGAGGATGTGTGAAATTGTTTTTCTTTCCTAGTAGTTAATAATCATTTCATTATTGACTAGTACATAGTTAATAATGAAGAGACCGGATTTTAGCAAAATGCATATCTAATAAATGTAGTAATACCTAAGGTAGGACTTCATGAGAAAAAATCTTTCTTAGAATTTGGCAAAATATTTCTGAAATTGTTTATGTAATTATTATAATAACAAGAGCCCAGTAAAGAGATGCGAGAGATACGATGTCGCTGACTTCAACGTTACTTTCGACGTGTAAATATGACGTGTTTATAACGTCTAGTAAAACACGTTCATTTTACGTGATTTTACGACGTTGTTAAGACGTGTTGATTTTCTGAATTAAACGTCATTTTCAATGTCTCAACAAAACGTTCTGTAAACGTATTTTAAAGATATTATAAAATACGTCTTTTTTAGGTGATTTTAGGAAATAAGTATATTAAACAAGTGTTGATTTTAATGACATATTTATTATAAAACAAACAAAAAAAATTGTTTTACAAAAGTTCAAATCTATTATAATGTATAAAGGTGAATAGAAAATATGAAAATAATTACTAAAAACTATAATATCAAATATGCACTACTAATATTATAAACTATATAACTATAACTATAATTATTATTGTAAAAAAAAACTAAAATAATTATTATGGGCTAATTGTCCTAATTAAATTAAATCATTTTTTTCATGACTCGACGTGCTGGGTCAGTTTTGCGAATTTTTGCAGTACAGTTGCCTCAAAATCTATAAGAAATAACTATAAGTAACTATTGCAAAAATAAAAAAATCCTTACTAGGTATATGATTGTCGTAAATGATATAAAATGACACAATTTACCAGGATATGTTGAAGCTGGAGACAATGCTGACAATAAGACGTCGTCGGGGTACAGGAAAAATCCTTTTCAAGGTTTACAGTTCGACGCCGCTTACTATCAAAAAGAGACTCATCACCAAAAACTTGCTTTCTTGAGAGACCTTGCACTGATGAATTTCCTCTGCAGCTTCCCCAATCTCCTTGATGACGTTGTTGGTCTTTTTATCGTCTGTGTCATAATCCTCTGCAAAGAAGCTCAAAAGTTAAAAAAAATATTTAATTAGAAAAATCATAAATATAATATCATATATGTATATACCTGTCTTAAAATGAATCTTAAAAACCTTGTAAGAAGGCCAGGTCTTACATGGAGTACCACTTTTGACGAAAGTCATAAAATCGGTAAACTTGAGGAATATTTTTAAATTCTGGATAGTAATATGCATAAAAAATGTATATTTAGTTACTACTTTTAAATAAAATACTGTACTACTTACCTTTAGGACTTTTGGAAGATACACAAATCTAAACTTGGTAAGGCAACGAAAACGAAACGAACTGCACGATCTCAGACGAAAAATAAAAATGAACAAAATCGAACGAAGGAATGGCCAAGCACAGATGACACATCTGGAAAGAGTTCCTTCGTTTCGTTTCGTTCGGGGTGCAATAAAAAAAGCTGTAAATCACGTACATTTTTGTGTCTTGGAAGCAGCATGTTTGTTTGTCGTCAAAACAAATTCGATAAGGCAGAAATTTTCATTGATAGTACCATTGAATATCAATACTCTAACTACTCTAACTAGAGTATTGATATTCAATGATAGTACTGATCTATACGTTTGGTTATTATTTATTTTCTACAATAAAGTTACGCTCGCGTCGTCGGTTCCTCAACCTTCAGCCCCCATCATAAACCAATATCCGTTTTTTCTCAAAATTCCAGCCCCTAAACGGTAAAACTTCTCAAGGTATGTTTCAACTTGTCCCTTAATTATACCTGCTTTCAATTTCGTTTTTAAAAACTATTCATCTCCTCTCAAAAGAGATTCGTTGTTTTATTTTCAATCTTTTCGCTGGTCTTTTGACATCTTCACTTACTTCACAGCGTTTCACATTACCAGACATTAACAATATTTTTCGTTGACCGATTATTAAGAGCCAATTTAACGTTTGATTTTGACTAACAAATCGATCGTTAATGGACCTCATTAATGCACGATTTTACATTATTGCATGATTTTTCATTAATGCACGATTTTGCAACAATTAATTCATAGAAAAAAATTTTGCCTTGACGAGATTCAAACCCGCGACTTTTAGGATGGGATTTCGCGCTTTTCTCCTTTCAGCCATTTGCGTGTGTCAGTTTTGTATGCAATTGCGGTACTTATCTTAGTCACTACACATGAATTTGACATAATGACAAATTTTTTGTTTTATTTATTTTTATGTTTTCGGAGAAAACTGCTCTGAATATAAAGTTGAAAGTACCTATCTCTTATAATTATGCAGATGGTGTATAAGAAAATACTTTCTTTCTGCTGTTAGGCCTCTTTTGGCAATGTTTGAAAAATACGCCAACCACACAGTTTCGGTGTAATTTGTGATTTCTTGTTCTGTACACCAGGTAACAAATTCATTGTACGTTTTTTCCTAGAGGCATCGACTTTTCGCCGGCAACAAACTTAAACATGCATTATTTGCAGTTTCCAACACCGCAGACGGTAATAATTCTGGATTTTCTATCTCCATTTCTAAAATTTCCACACATTAACGGCACTTTGACAATGGCGAATTGTTGTTTATATGGCGACTTTATTTGTTTTTAGAGACCACTATGTTTATTGGCATAAGTGACAATTATTTAATGAATTGAAATTTCAGAAACGGATTTTTATCCCCAGATTAAAAGCCTTTCGGTCAACGAAAAAATATTGTAATCAACTCGTATGTTAATGTGCGATTAATAATCTCGACAATTAAAGGCACTCGCTCCCTACGGTCGCTCGTGCTTTAAACAGCCTCGATTATTAATCGCCTTCATTAACACACTTGTTTATTAAATAACTATTATTCATTTCGTTGATTAACCGTAATAATTAAAGACCTTAATTTTTGTTTTCAACTTTAACAAACACATTTAAATTAATATTTGTAAGTACCTATCTACGTAAGTAAATATAGCTACCTACATTGAATTATTTCTTTGCCGTTGGGTTAAAGAGCTTTTGTAATTCTCTATAACATTAACACCATAATAGAATAGGGAATGTCAATTTTATTTTTAAGTTTTAATTTAATAATAATTATATGACTAGTTTTAATCAGTTTTCCCTAAAACACCAAAAACAATTTTAATTATAAATACCGACGCACGTTTCGTGTTGGCAATCAATGTTGGCATCATCAGGGTGATGAGTGAATCGGAAAACTGATTAGAAGTAGTTATCTACCACCAATTGTGATCCAGACAATTCTTGTGTTTTTAAATAATTATATGAATTCTCAAAGAGCCCTTGTTCATCTCTATTGCGAACTAGGCGGACGAGATTATCCTAAAACATTTCAACCACGAGAAAGTCAAACTTTCAAGGTTGTTTGGGTAAAATTTGTAGTGCCAAATGTTTACAAGAGCTAACTTAGTTGTTACCATGTTTCGTAAAAAGTATGAAAGAAATGCTAGCCTTACTAAATATTTCTATTGTTTCTACTTTTAAATTCTATAACCATTCTATTTTATTTAAAATGTGATTCAAATAAAACATGTACATATGTTTTATAACCGGCAACAAACAATTTACAGTGGCTTCTAAACTTGGCGCAAAAACCGCCCATATGGAATCTGTAAAAGACGCCAATGGAATGCGTTCCTTTGTAGTACATAAATGAAATATAATTATATTAGTATATAAACACGTGAATTTATTGTAAAAATTTCACGAGAAATTAATGTCAGAACTGAACGTCAAAAATTACTTATATTTTACCCACATTAATTCCTTTCTATGCTTCTATATTTGATTTTAATCGTAATTCAAATAAAAAATATAAATTAAGTAGGATTATTGTACATTATGTATTTTAAAATCATAATTTTTATCTTTGAAACCCCTTAGTGACTTATAAACTTGACCACAAAACACGCCTAATAATATCATATGGAATACGTTCTTTCTAGTGTTTATTTGCCTAGAAAAACACGTATACTTAACGTGAAAATTTCACGAAAAGTAAACGGCGCCAAAACACGCCTCGAATGCGTTTTTATTTGTAGTATAGATGACTAGAAAAACACGTGTATTTGATGTTGGTCAAAAATAATAATTTAGACTTCACCGCCATTCGTTTTTTTCTATTTTATATAATTTGATTTAAGTTATGATTTAAATAATAATAAATAAAAAAAAGTAAATTGAGGTAAAGTAAAATACAATAATAAAAAAAATCAGGGAAGTAAAATGAAAAACCTCCTTTTTAACCCAAAAACCTATAGGACTACACCATGATGATGATTTTTTATACCCTGCTGGAACTCTTTCACTCCTTAGGTATTTTTATTTTTTATTTGATTAGAAAAACACGTGTACTTAATGTAAGAATTTCACGAAAAATAAACGACAACAAACACGCCTATATGACACTAGAAAAACACGTGTATTTAATGTAAAAATTTGACGAGAAACAAACGTCAGAACTGCACGTGGAAAATAACTTATATTTTATCCACATTATGTACCTTTCGTTGATTAACAATATTGATTAAACGTCTTTATTGCGTCATATACAATACTGAAAAATAAAGTAATTTTTTAACGTTGAATTGCCGTAATTTGTAGATACGTAGTCATTATTTTAATAGGCAGTTAGGACAAGCTTGTTTATCTTGTTTATCCGTATCGGTAGCGGGTATCCGCATCTCTTTTTAACCGACTTCAAAAAAGGAGGAGGTTCTCTATTCGACTGTATATATGTTTTTTTATGTATGTTCGGGCATAACTTCTTTGTTTATGAACCGATTTCAATTATTCTTTTTGCGTTGGGTTGAGTATGGCTCCAAGGTGGTCCCATTTTAATTTCATTCATATTGAACGTAAGACTTTGGAGTTATGGCAGGAAACTCTTGAAAATCAGATGGAAATGTGGTGATTGGATATGCTTGTGCGCGCATAACTTCTTTGCTTATGAACCGATTTCAATTATTCTTCTTGCGTTATATTCAGTATACCTTCAGGATGCTCCCATTTTAATTTAATTCGTATTGGACGTAAGATTTCGAAGTTATAGAAGGAAATTCCTCAAAATCAAATGGAAATGAAAGGTATTGTATCCCATAGAAACCACAAAGACAATCTATTTTCGCGCTCGCGTGGATTTGAAGCGTCCTTACTAGGTCTACCCATCACTTAAAATTGTAAAATAATTAACTTTTAAAAAAAAAGGAAACCGACTTCAAAAAACCCAAAGTAACTAAAACTAAAAAGTAAAAAATAAAAATTTCCAATTTCAGAGTTATTTGTTGTTCCGGTTAATGTAATTATTTATTTTTCCGTTTAATGACATTCAGAAATTATTGTTGATTATCTAATTATTAATTGTTTTATAATTTTTAAGTTTTTTTAAAAGTTAATTATCTATACACACGATTCACGTAAACCACCCGATGGTTGCAGTTTCTACGTCGGCGTATCTCCCCAGATGGACGTACCCTTACCAAAATACGGAAAAGGCTAGGAGCTATACGTATTGAAATACGGATACGCGCTACGGATGCGGATAAACACGTTTGTCCTAACTGCCTATTGTAAATCAACGTTGAATTTACGTTACGTAAAATACGTTGAAATAACGTTGAAGGTATTACCAAAATATAACGTGATATTTTCAACCATAAACGTGTTATCAACCACATACACGACTTTTCCACGTTAAAACAACGTGCATGTGTTTACTGGGAGTGAACAGAAAAATATCATTTATAGGATTAAAGCTGCTAGAAGTGAAAAAAATTATATTTAAACCACAGTAGAGAAACCTTTTCTCAACTGAACAGTATTAATTCCCGAGATGGGAAGCGATGCTTCTCTTCTTGGGAAATAAAATAGCTCGACTAAGAAAAATGGCTTCTCAACCTTGGTCTATAATTACTACAAACTTCAAATGAAAAATGTCTTTGTCCTTACATACGGTGTTATAAATATTATGTTGACATCATGGAGACTGGTGAAAAATATAAAACATTTGTACGAGGAGTGCCCGTATAAATGGATAAAGCTTTTCTATTATTTTGACGCGGAATATGAAAGGAATTCTTGCATATCTGCACAATCAATCAATTTTAATTTATAGAAAGACATAAAAATTGATAAACAAGAAGAATGTTCTTAAATCCAAGTGGAGTAAATTTAAATTAAAATTTAAATATATCTATGTCGAACTCCACAAACTTTAATAACTGTAAGATTACTAATGGTACATGTTTCGGCAGAATACTTCTGCCATCATCAGCCCTTAAAGAATATAAAAAATTATATAATTTTTTATATTCTTTAAGGGCTGATGATGGCAGAAGTATTCTGCCGAAACATGTACCATTAGTAATCTTACAGTTATTAAAGTTTGTGGAGTTCGACATAGATATATTTAAATTTTAATAAAAATTGATATCTGTATTTTTATTTTCCGTAACACTAAAATAATATACCTATTTAAGAAACCGTCTCTGCACTGATATTGTATTAATATTAGTAAATTGTCGGCGTTATCTTATTGTAAGTCGCAACAAGCTGATTCTTTTTTTTTACTTTTTCATTGATTGGTAGTCAAAATATAATTTGCTATCATAGTATACGCCGAAGTCGATAATTATGTATTGACGCACTAGAGCATTGTTTTCTAACTTGTATTGAAACAATAATGGTTGTTGTTTACGAGTAAGCGACACAACTTTATACTTACTTAAGTTTAATTGCAACTTGTTGTCTTGTTGTCACCAACATTATTCAGGTCATTTTGAAGTCATTCCGTTTCATCTACCAGTTTGATAATTTGAAAAATCTTCGAATCGTCAGCACACATTGGATTCGACAATAATTGACGCCGATAAACGTGCGGGATCCTACAATTGCATCATTCCGACTTATCCAACTGTTTTCCAAAATTTTTATTAGATACTCCAGCTTTAACTGTCGAAGGGAAGTGCCATATATGTATGTTTGAAAAGCAACCATGCTTGAATTAACCGACGAAAATAGACTCAGTAGCGTCCCCATGGCACACTTGTTTAGACGAGAAAAAATTATAGGGGTGCCACGGGGTTGCGGCTGAGTTGGATTATTTGATTTTAGACATTAAAACCATCAATTTCATTGATGTATTTTCTAACACAAATTTTCCGTGTATATCATCCATTGGAAATCTCTACCATCAGCTCTCGGAGTATATAATATAACCTGTTTTTGTGTGGTTAAAATTAAACAATTAACAAGAAAGATACAACGTTGTCCGTTTTAAATAAATATTTTATTTACGATTTTGAAAAGCCCTTTGGACTTGTTTTTTCAACAGTTTCGCGGCTGAATAAAGTTTGGGAACCGCTGCTCTAAAGCGTTTCTTTGTCTTCATCTGCCTATATTTTCTTACAGCACACAAAAAAATTGAGAAATAAAAGATATATGGGACTCACATGAGTGCGTATTAAAAGCCTCTAATTGTTCGTAAAACATGTTTCACTCTTAATGGTTTTTTTATTGCTACTATCGAATTCCGCATTTTCTTTCCTCAATGCGGCCACGACGGTTCAAATCGTCCGAGTTTTCACGTTTGTCCGACTCTTAGTGTTAAGATCGTCACTTTAAATTCGAAGTCGTGCCCGAAGGGACAGCTAGTGCGCAAAGAGACAACATCCTGATTGATATTTTATCGGATAACCATCAGTACTTTCCAAGTTCTCAGTGATACTTCTAGAATTTTTTAGTCAAGGTGCAGGAAGTGCTTTGAGGCTTTAATAAATTGCGTCAAAATAAAAGCTCTTTGGGATACCTGGAATTTATTGAGATTCCATGGCGACAGCGCCAAATTAATCTCAGTTATTCCGCCATCGATGCTTGCATAGTAGAAAAATATCTGCGCGCATTCGCAATTTAAATGAGTTGAAGGAATATTTAAAGGGCGAGCGAGCATCAAGTTGCACCTAACCGGAAAAATTCTACTTTATCGCCTACTTGAGTTTACCACGAAAATGAAAAAAACATTTGTTTACTTGTTCTTTTTGTGGTCTTTTTCCGGCAGCTGAAGTTTGCGGAAGTAAGCTGGTAATGCAATTATGTCTTACATTTTTCTTTTAGTGGGTATTAATAACTTGTTAAAACGGCTTAAATCTTAAAGCGCACAGAATATGTACTTATTTTTTTGAAAACAATTTGTAAAATCATGCGTGCGATTCGCCAATCTTGTTACAATTTTGGGTATGTAATTCTAGACGGTGAAAGCTTTGTGCCACGGGAAGCACCTTGCTCAAATAACTGAATCGGTTTTCAGGTGTATAAAGCTCGTTATAGATAAATATCGAATGTAAAATCTTTCTCAGGAGAATGCGTAGAAACTCCATTAATATGATGGCTTCTTGAGAAAAGTACGTTGGAAGCAAAACCCGTCACAAAAATCGTTTTCTTTCCGTGGCAGTTAATAAACCGATTATATATATACATTAGTTAAGTTTATTGGATCTGGAGAATACCGGCCGACACGAGAACACGTAAAAATAAAGTAAATGAAACGTAGAAAAGTGAAGAAAACTGCGAACTAGGGAAAAGAAAGGTAGGAAGAAAGAAAAAAGTGGTGACTAATAGCTTTCCACCCTGGCGGCCATTTTACTAGTAACGCTGACAAAGGTAAAAACCGAAAAACTTGTATCTAAGGGTTTCCGGTATGCACGTGGAACAAACGCCGGTCAATTTCAGGGTCATCTCGTTATGTTTAGGAGGACAAAAAAATAGATAGAATAAAAAGGTTACTTGGAAATACGTCGGGCGGCACCACACACGCGATTGTTAATTTAAATTCCACCGACCCTTCTGGTAACGTGAAATTTCGACAATGCAATTTAAACATAAAGCACGCTCAACTTTAAAAACAGGAGAACCCATAGTGGAATAAAATCAGATAAAAACAAACATTAAGCGTTAGTTACGACTTGATGCTTCTAACGTTAAAGTCTGAATGAATGTAATGGCCACCTAGAAGGGACGCTAACCGTTTCTTTAGCCATGCCAGCTTCAGCGCGTTGCCAACCACTGCAGGATGTTGCTAACTTCAGAGTCGTTGCCCAACGAGCTCCTTGCGGGTAGGCAAGTTCTCCTGTGCATTTTACAGATTTATCTTGGGGATATTTCAGTGTTGAAGGATTAAACAGAAAATATAGAAGGAAGAATATGAGGTACTAAATGGGAACTGGGAGAATGGCACTAATTAATTATGCAATAGTGAACCAAGACGTTTGGTACGAACATTTGAAGTGGGAAACAGAAATAGAAATTGTTGGAGAAAGAAAGACAAGAAAGGGACCTGATGGGACTTTCGACAGTGTAAATAGAGAAAGATCATGGGAGCATCTGATAGAGAAAATATAAACGACTTGAAAGAAAAAATAAGACTAGCGCAGGCAGGGGGAGTGGTGGTAGGAAACACCAAAATGCATTCTCCAGCATGTAAAGAGGATATGTAGCTAATAGCGAAAGGGTCCAAAGAAATGAAGGGAATGACAACATGCGTAGGAAGATACCTGAAAACAAAGAAGCTAGAATTAAACGTGGAGAAAACAAAAATTATGATCACATTTTTATTGAAACAAAATGCCTCTGATTTTTACGGTTTCAGCGTTGAGTAGTATACCTTAAGCCTTGGAAGAAACTCAGTTTCCTTGCCACAAGCCACGTTTAATTTCACTTGTAGGAATACCCATTTCTCTCCCCGTACTTATGCCTTAAATCTTATGAGGCTCCAAAAAGTGTTAGCGGCGACAAGAGGCAGTAAATAACGTTATAAAATAGAAAATTCAGCAACTCGAAATTGTGGCCTGAAGTTTTCCAATAACACAAGTCGTGTTATTTGTTATCCGGTGCGGACAGAGCGCAGAGTCGGGCTGGGGGACCTCTACATCACCGCTACGATGTAATACGGACTTACTGTGAAATATTTATGATCATTGTAGGTAGGTATCGGACGAGCGCGCCATCAAAGCGCTAACGAAGAAATATCGGAGGAAGAGTCCTCAACCGGAGCCGCAGCTGTCTATTAATCAATTTGCATTTGTAAATCCGGAGCAACCTAATTTGAAAGAATGAAGTGTAACATGTCTGCGAGTTGTAAACAAAGGGTAAATTGATTAGGCGTGGACATGCAGAAGATAGTTGAAACTCTTCGTGATAATACACCAAGTTTGTTTGGAGGCGGGATGGGACGTGACCCGTGCAAGTTTCAAACCGCAGTCCATTGGGACTGCACACTAAAGTGGTGACTACACTGTCATCGATTACAGTTAGTGCTTTGAAATATCATAGGATGGGTTCAAACAAGAGAACTGTTTTTAAAAATGTCGGATAACATTGTGCGAGGAAACGCATGGAAACGACAACACTCAAGTGGGTGCAACCCTCAGAAACATTCGCATAGACGTAAAGCACAGCCTGCGGTAAGAATCTACCTCACTCGGGTTTTGCTTACCGATTCAATACGTAAATGCCGCCGTCGACAAATTACTTGCGACCTCTGACAGTGCACTATAATGTGATCTGTAATCAAAGAAAATACAACTTCAACGAAATGATACTCAAACGATGTCGAACAAATCCACAATTCATTAGAGCATTAAACAAATACCTTTAAATCCTGTGAACGCCACAATTAATAATAATTACTCTCTTGCTTTTGGTTTGGTAATTTTAAATGGAACGGGCGCATTTAAATTGCGGAAAATAATGTAAACACCAAAAATATCAGTAGGATAGAATTCTAAATAAAAAATTTCAAATTTAGGCCAGTGTGAAAGAGCTGTTATCAAATAGAAATGTGTGGGTAAGTTACAATTAAAACCTTTTTCTTTCTGTCTTTTGTAACAGTTATAATCAACATTGTTTTCGTTCTATGGTTCTTCCATAGGATCTGCTTCTCTTCGACTGTACAGGCTCTTGAGAATGTCTTCATAATCTTCATGATACATCCAGTAGGATTGTCAAGTCAGGTTTTCATCTAAATACACATGTAAATTTTTGTTGTTGTGGAAATTTTATTCTCTATTTCTATTTACAATTTTCTTATGTATTCACTAGATATTCCTGCCAAATTTTAATATTTACTTATTTAATTTAATATTAAATTTCATTATTGCTTAAAGCTTGTCGTCTAAAAAATTGCATACAAATCTCATGCATTAAGTTATTTTACAAGGCTCCAACTAGTAAGACACTCGCGCTACGGTCTCGTGCCTCAAACAGAGTTGTCGCATTGTAAAATTAAACTTACCGCATTCGGGTGTGAACAGCTATTTCTCAATAAAGTCATTATCCGAACTTGACACGACACCCACAATAGTTTATCAACGAATTGATTGCGGCAATACGTTGTATAATTCATCAGTTTAATCAATTTTTAGAAATTAACACCAATCCGGAGCCATCAATCATGTCAAACAGCCGAGGATTTTCACAGTAATAAAATTTTGTTTAATAGAAATAATTTATTCCTACCTTGATTGCAAATTTATCCTATGCTATAGACAGGGCATGTTGGTAATTGCGGTGTATTTGATGGCGCACAATGGACACGAGCTCATTTGAATCGATTCACAGCTATTCACTAAATTAACGTTGCGAAATTAGCAGCATTTGCATTGAAAAATTAAAGGCTTTGCTAGTTAGTTTCATTTGTATTATTATCTTATTTGTCTAAAATTTTCTTTTTTATGTGCGGCGCTATTCAGATGAAGCTGAATTTGAGCATGCATTGAAAATATGAATGGGGTAACCTTCGACTCTTTACAACACAAGGGCAAAGTCGTTTAGTGCATAACGCTGGCGAGGAGTAGGAGGCGCCCAAACGCCTCCAATGGAAAAAAACAAATAACAAGTAAAATGTAAAAAGATAAAAAGTCGACAAGAAGTAGTAATCGAGAGGAATATGAATTCAAGAAGTTTAGAATATTAGAACCCGAAAACCATACAAACGGACTTGAGAATTAGAGACCTCGCAAACATCAAAACCTAAAGACGAAATCAAGATGAAAATGTAAGGCATGAGAACCTAAAAGTCTGAAAACCTAAAAACGTAAAACTGAAAACATCAGAAATGATGAAATGATGAAAATAACAACGTTTCTTTTTCAGTGTGGGAAGGATGTGAAGGTGTTAAATTATGATGGTTGTTATATATCTTAGATCATTGCGTTTTTCTGGTATTGATTGCATTTGGCACCGTATATCTCCGTATTTTTTTATAATCTAATAATGTCTTCGTTCATACTGTTTTTCTTCTAAATCTACTATATTTCTGCCACTACAATTTTTTTCAGGTTTTTCTCTAACAGGTGTTTTCGGGCTTTGAGCTACTGACAATTTCAATTTGTCAGTTTCTCAGGCTCTCCAAATTTTAAAGCTTTCAGTTTTTAGCTTTGGAAGTTGCAAGGTTCAGAATCATATTGTAACGTCACCTGAGCCGGGCTGGTTCCAAGATTTAAACAATTCGTGCACTACCGCAATCACAAAATTTTAACTATGTACAATTTCAACGGTAATGACTCTGGTTCTACCATCTTCTTATGCCCCTGGCATTCTCGATATCTTCGGTTCTAGAATAATGACATCATGCCTCCGACGCTACCGAAGGTTCTGGGGTGAAGACATCATCGCATGTGATCATTCAAGTAATCCCGACACAGATGACATCATTCGCTGATATCACTGGATATTTTTATATTTAAGGTTTCCAATTTTTCAAAATTTCATGTTTTTGTTTTTTTGTTTTAGCCTCTCTAGTTTCAATTTTCAGGATTCTAGATTCTCAAGCTCCCATGTTTTTAGTTTATGAGATTTTCAGATTGTTCAGGCCTTCAAGACTTCACTTTATTCAGAATTTCAAGATTCTCAGACTCAGATTATCATTTATTCAGGTTTCTATTTCTCAGATTTTTGCATTTTCTCATTCCAAGGCTTTTCTCATGTTATGCAACTTATTTGTCTTAATTTGATTTTGTTGAATTTTATTGATTCTGTTATTTTTATGGTTCTCCTTATGCTGTACATTCCCTGAAACGAGTCTAAATATTTTCAAAATGTTTCTCAATCATTCGATATATTTCTTGAAATACCTTTTATGTCATACTTAGTCAAATTCTAAGTTTTCCCGTATTCATTTCAGTCCGGTAAAACATTACGATACTTAAGGGGGCACTGCACGCATCTTGGAAATCTGTGTTGGTGAGTACCGCAAAGTTCGGAATAAGACATAAGATACCTACGTGCGGAAAATTTTATTGTTGATACTGTGTTTGATATCTACTACTGCTTGAGTGTCGAGCTACGTCCAGCGCTCGGCTCGATTACTTCTCAGAATAAGATCTGCCGTGAATAATTTAGTTCGGAGCTCATTATCTTCATTTACGGATTGGATTATTATTTGAGTCCTCAGATTGTGGATTTGCCGAAATATAAATATGTTTGAAATTAGTTTGTCCTGGACCAAAGGATAAAACAGATAAATTAAATAGAGCGTGATTAAACAAAATAATGTTTTAATGTATCAAATTATTGTGTATTTACATTTCTAACATAATAGTGTTGCACATAATATCACATTTAACACATTAAAAACAAGTACTTGTACCGCAATGTTTTACAATAAAAATCCGACGTTAACAATTTAAAATTAGTGACGCCTACGTATTATATACCGGGTGTCCCAACTAAAATTTGTACCCCCTAGCAATTCCAATTTCGAAAGACTCACAAGAAAACGCTCAAGCAGGTCAATTTTGTTATCAAGGGGGACCAAATTGTACCAAACTTTCAAGTCTTGTATCTCACCCCTTTAGCCAGGGGAGCCACCCCTTAAAAAAATTAAATGGCATGGGGGGTCGTGTGATATATAATTTTAAAGCTTATTCAATCCTCTATCCAGACCTACTTTTATCGATTGGTTTCTACAAAAAGAGTATGAATTTGTTATTTTCCAAATCTACATCAAATTCATGCTTTTTTTGTCGAAACAAATTGATAATAGTAGGTCTTGATAGAGAATTGAATAAGCTTTAAAATGATGTATCACATGACCCCCATGACATTTAATTTTTTTTAAGGGGGTGGCTACCCTGGCTAGGGGGGTGGGATCCAAAACTTCAAAATTTGGTTCCTCTTGATAACTAAACCTGTTCGAGCGTTTCGAGTCGAAATTGAAATTGTTGTGGGGTAGAAATTTTAGTTGAGTGTTTTATGTAGATTTGGAAAAAAACGAATTCATGCTTTTTTTTGTAGAAACGAATCGATAAAAGTAAATCTGGATAGAGAATTGAATAAGCTTTAAAATGATGTATCACACGACACCCCCCCATGCCATCTAAATAAGGGGGTGGTCCCCTGGCTAAAGGGGTGAGATCTAAGACTTGAAAGTTTGGTACAATTTGGTCCCCCTTGATAACAAAATTGACCTGTTCGAGCGTTTTCTTCTGAGTCTTTCGAAATTGGAATTGTTGGGGGGGTACAAATTTTAGTTGGGACAGCCTGTATACATATGTACTACATTATAATTAATGCTTACGTAATATGCCGTGACCGTAGAAGCCATACAGAAAAAAAAATATTTCTCTTTCCTATGGAATTATACGTACAAATTGAACACAATAGTCGAGCAGAAAAAATATCAGCTCTTTGTTTACAAGTGGAGCTTGGTTGTTTTAAAAACAGTATCGAGAAGTCGAATACAAAACAGCGTTTCATGTTCCGCGATATTCAATATATCGACTGCCCTACGTCATCTTTGAATTACTTCTCGGTTGCCTATATTAAATTGTTCCAAAACATGGGTTCACTTGAGCCAAGATTACTCGACAACCCTTTGATAGATTTCAAAAATCTTTTGTTTCATGAAAAGAAGAAAGTTCAACGTCGGTACTTACGAAGTCCTTTTTTGATTTTTTCTTTTTGGTACAATCAAAACTTTGATGCAAAAATAACATATGTTTGAGCGTCTTTAGCAAAGTCCCTATGGACTTTTCGAAAAAAAGGACTTCGTATGTACCGTCTTTCAACCTTTCTCAACGAGTCTTTTTTTTATTTTTTTTATTTGGATCAAAAATAAGGTCAGAATCCTGTCCCACACAACACGTTGCAAATTCATAGCTGCAGTACCCCCTTAAATAAATTTGAGTTTTTTATATTATGTCATTGCTTCACAGTATGTCTGTAGATAAATAGAAAAAAATGTTCAAATTACTATTCTAAAGTGTAACTCAACAATAAACTAGCAAATCGAATATAGACTGAAAAATTATACTTTTAAATTGAACAAGAACAGTTTGTCCTAGAATTATCTGCTCGCAGCACTGCATAATTCCATTCCTAAAGGATTTACGAACAACATGCATGCATACATTTTCTGCACACGATGAATCAGTCCATGCGGCATAATATTAGCTGATAACATATTTTTACTTTCTTTAGAACAAGAATACCGCATTTACAACCTATAAATGGTAACTTAAACCTCTGATGCATGACGAGGGTCAATTTGACCCACCTGAATGCTTAACAGTATGTATTTTTGTTCGGTTACTTTAACTGGGATTCTAAATACGTGACCTTGTTTAAAAAAGATTATTTTTATGGAGCCTAAGCGTCTTACGACAAATATTCATATTTAAAAAAAATAAAAAATTAACATCGCATTTTTTGATTACATGGGTCATAATTTTATCCGTGTATTTTTTGTTTAATTATGTATTCTGTTTTTATCCGTTTGTGAATACACTTTAATAATAATTGGTGATAGTATATCTGAATTCTTGAAACCCTTCTTTGCCCTACAGGCTTTCCAATTCCTGTGCTTCCATAGTATAACTGAAAAAATAATTTACATTCCGTATTAATTTGAAAACAACGTATTTTCATCTCTTCTCCCTTTCCCTCTCCTCTTCTGCCTTCTCCCTCCTCTTCCATCTACATTCAGAATAACCTCAGTCTCCTTAATCTATTTTTTCTCTGATCTCACAACACTGATTCCTCATAATATGTTCAATAGTCTCCCTCTACTGATCGCACATTCTTCTTCTTTCTTCCAACCAGTAATACCTATTCTCCTTCTCTTCACACATTCCCTCTCCAAATACTTCTATATTTCCTTAATCATACATCTCTCAAACTTTTAGTTATACCAGGACCCTCTTATTCTTCCTTTCTTTCTTATCTGTCCGTGTCTTTGACCGTTCCTCTCAGTTCTACGTTCATCCACATGCCTCTTTCTTTCATGCGTTCTTATTTCTTTCTTTCAAGTAGTCATTCAGTATCTCGCATTGTCCCCTTCCCTCGATCCTGTCTTTAAACTTGACCGCTCTTTTCCCCCCTTTCAGTCTCAACCTGTTCCTTTTTCATTATTGTCTCAATATGTAAAATGGCATTTTTATTTCCGGCCCTGGTACCCTACAACCACAACAAAGTACTCTCAATCAGACTTTCAAACATCATCATTTCCCTCCCCTTGAAATCGCATCCGCACTTTTTCTCTCAAATACCATCGCCTTACTTACTCAGGCTATATCCACACAAATCGGCGGGCGACACGGTATGGATATCGCCGTCTATTTTGGTCTTCTGTAACGGGGTTACAGCAGCAAATCGTGTTAATATGGATTAAGATGCGGCAATTTGTGATAATTGTAAGAGGTAAATGGCCGGATTGTGTACCGTGTAGCGTGCTTAAAACTCGGGAAAAAAAGGCCAGACTTCTTATACTGTGTAGATTTTAACTGTTCCCCAATCAATGTAGGCAGCAGCATCCGCCAGCTCATGAGGAGTGTTTTTTCTTCGTTCTTCTCGTCATACATCTAAGTTCGAAGTCCTTTCCCTCGCCGATACCATCGGGCGAAGAATACCTCAAGCGTCCTGTTGTTGTAGGGTAAAAGGGGGCCAATGTGGTTTAGTGGTTTTACTGATTGTAAAACGCACAGCTTCTGTCAGACACTCTACAATCATCTTTCTATCCACCCTCCCCCCTTTATTCTTTGATCCTTTCATTCAGAATAATTGAAGCATACAATCTATACTATGTGTTTAGAAGAGTTATTCTAGTAGTAGTTTTCCACCTTACTTTTATATATACCCTCTCACCATCCTTCAGGGGATCTCCGTCCACTCTACACCACTTTCTCTAGCATACTTCTGGTCCTATACATCTACGATTCGTTCTGTACTCCATCCCTCTTCCTCAGTTTCCTCACTTGCCTCTCCTCCTCTTCTAGCGTGATTTTTTCTTCTGGTGCTGTTTGGTTCCTCTTCAACTCTATTTGCGTCTTCCCTTTTTCTTTTTCCTCCTCCAGCAGCCTTATGAAGTATTCGTCCTACACAGTTTTATTTTCTTTTCCTTCTATATTTATATACTTCTTGTTGTGACTAGCGTCATGTCGAAGGACCAGGGAAAAGGACTCCCAAATAATAGATAAGACCACCTTTTAGTTCTAAGGTATATTGAGTACTGAGTAACAGTGGCGCAGTTGCCGCAAGGGGTGGGGGTGGTACACCCCCCTACCAGATTAGGTACAGCGCTGACATGCCGCCCCCCTTGAAGTTACTGCTTCAACAATAACAATAATGGTTTAGATTACATAACTAACTTACACATCGCTATAGACATACAAGAACATATTTTAAAAACTAAGGTCGCTATAGACATACAAGAACATATTTTAAAAACTAAGGTGATAACATAATAATTATAAAGATACATGCAAAGGAAATGAACTAAACTAAACACGAAACCGCGAAAATGATTTTGTTATTCATTTGGCGCTTGGTCAGCGATCGGCAACACACAAACTTTCTTAATCGCTCGCTTGTAAGTTCCACTCGCGGTTTTCACGGTCACTACTCGCACTAAACCGTCTTCGCCTGGGTGTGTAGCCACTACACGACCCAACTTCCATTTCAATGGGGGCATATTGTCTTCAACTAGCACTACCAGCGCGTCCACGGGAATGTTGCAGGCAGGGCTGTTTTGGCCTTCAGGCCGCGTCTGCAGTTCGGCGAGGTACTCGCGGTGCCAGCGCTTCCAAAAATGTTGTTGCAATTGTTGCACCCGTTGCCAGCGCGATAATCTTGTTGCTTTTAGTGGTGTTAGGTCGGATTCAATCGGTGTCGTGATCGCGGTTCCGATTAAGAAGTGTCCGGGGGTGAGCGCTTCTAGGTCGTTAGGGTCATGTGACAAGGGACTAATTGGCCTTGAATTCATGCATGCCTCCACCGCGGTTAACAAAGAAACTCTTCGTAGGTTAATGCCGCATCACCCACTACTCTGCTCAAATGATGCTTAACGCTTTTTACTGCCCGTTCCCATAACCCGCCAAAATGCGGCGATCTGGCTGGTATGAATTTAAATTGTATCGCTTTGTTCGCGGTATTTTGTATAATATTATTTTGAAATTGTTCTGACCGAAGTAATTCGCGCTCAGCACCGACAAAATTTGTGCCGTTATCGCAGTAAATTTCGGCGACAGAGCCCCGTCTCGCACAAAATCTTTTTAGGGCAGCCAAAAAGTTTTCTGTTGTTAAATCGCCCACTAGCTCAAGGTGCACTGCTTTAGTAGCAAGGCAAACGAAGAGGGCGACATAAGCCTTTACTTTGCGGGCATTTTTTGCTGAACTTTGTTTAATCCAGAAGGCGCCTGTATAATCGATTCCCGAAATGTAAAAGGGACGCAAGGGTTGTACTCGTGACGCCGGTAAATCTCCCATTTTCTGCCAAGAGGGCTTAGGGTTTACGCGATTACAGGTAAAACATTTATGTATAATTGACCTTATTAAATTTCGCCCTGCAATAGGCCAGAACTTATGCCTCACTGCGGCTAAGGTGGCAGAATGTCCAGCGTGTAACTCTGCTTCGTGAATACTTTTTACAATCATAATAGTCACGTGATGCTTGTGCGGTAACAAAAGGGGATGCTTTTTATCGTAACCAATGGACGAGTTTTTTAAGCGGCCGCCCACCCTTAGCAGACCATTTGAATCTAGGAATGGGTCTAAACTCAGCAATTTTTTCGACGCGCGTTTTTTATTTTTATTTTTTATGGATTCAATTTCTTCGAAAAACGCACGTGCTTGAATACATTTAACTATTGCTAATTCTGCGGCGTTCCGGTCGGCGACTGATAATAGTGTTTTTGAAATCATTTTCTTAATTTCTACCTGCGAGGGTATTTTCTCGATTTTCGCGCCTGAAGTCGTTCTGTTACTTTTCCTGACGTTGTTGATGAACTTTAAGCAGTACGCTATAACATTACGCAATTTTGAAAATTTTGAGAACTTTGTTAAAACTGACAATTCCGGCTCTGCTGTAACAACGTTTACGATTTTATTTGATTTTCTTTCGTAGAGGTTTTCTTCGACCGGTGAGGACGGGTTATTAGGCCAAGAACTAGGCCAATCGCGTTGGGGCTTTGTTAACCATTCGGGCCCCGACCAGCACAAATTACAGTTTTTTAAAAATTGCGGTGAAGCTCCGCGGGATACTATGTCTGCCGCATTGTCTTTGGAACGCACATGGTTCCACTCTTCTCGCGAGCTGCACGAGTGAATAACAGCAACGCGAGCAGCAACGTATGGTTTCCAGCTATTTGGGGATTCGGACAACCACTGTAATACGATCGTTGAGTCCGTCCAAAAAAATCGTCTGTCAATTTTCAAACTTAAGGCCTCACTAACCTTAATGACAAGTTTAATTAATAAAACGGCCCCATTCAGCTCTAGACGGGGGAGCGTGACAGTCTTCAGCGGGGCCACGCGCGACTTCGCTGACAATAGTTTGACCGATATTTGACCAGAATAAGTTATTGTACGTAAATAAACGCAAGCCCCGAAGGCATTAGTTGACGCGTCGGAAAAGGCGTGAAGTTCTATAATCTCTGGATTTGATACGTTTATGTTACGTGATATTTGGAAGGTATTTAGCAATGCTAGTTCCTCGAAAAAGGTTTGCCAAAAACTCTTAACATCTGTCGGGACGGGTTCGTCCCATCCTAATTTGAGTGTCCAGAGGTATTGAATCGAAATTTTGGCTTTAACAATAATAGGATTTATTAATCCCAACGGGTCAAAAAGTTTTGCTACCATTGATAAAATGGCACGTTTTGTTACTTGTTTAATTTCGGGTAAATTTACGTGATACGTCAGCGCGTCATTTTTAAATTGCCAATGAAAGCCTAAAATTTTGATGACTTCTTGATCGTCGAAACTGAGAGATTGCGAATTTGATTCATTCTCGGGAACTAACTTAGAATTATTTGATGACCATTTTGAAAGTGTGAAGCCTCCGGCTTGCAGAACACCCGAAAGTTCGTCTCTGATTGCGATCGCTTCCTCTAACGAATTACTACCTGTCAGCAAATCGTCCATATAGAAGTCGCGTTTTATGATTTCAGCGATGCGCGGGTTTTTTGCCTGATTGGCCAATTCGTGTAAAACTCGTACGGCCAAGAAACTGGAGCAGGTACAGCCATAAGTAACGGATTTTAAGCGGAAGGTTTCAATCGGTTTATTACAGTCGGTACGCCATAAAATTCTTTGAAAATCCCTTTGGGCAGGGTGCAATAAAACCATTCTGTACATTTTTATAATATCGGCCGACAATACATATTTGTGGGTACGGAAACGACACAAAAGCGCAAAGAGATCTTCTTGAATATTAGGGCCGGTCATTAACACATCATTTAGACTCAAATTGGAGGCGGCCGCCGCTGCATTAAATACGACTCGAATTTTGGGTCCCTCTAGGGTTTGTTTGAAAACGGGGAAATGCGGCAAGTAAAAGGAGCTTGGGTTTTCCAACTCTTCGGGAGGTACAGCCTCCATATGGTCCAAGTTTAAATATGCGTCCATAAAATTTGTGTACAGCAGCTTTAACTGAGGATTTGCTGTTAATCTTTTTTCTATTTGAAAAAATTGTTTTAATGCTAGATCTCGCGATTGTTTTGAGTTTAATATTTCCGGATCGTCTTTAAATGGCATCTTTACTATAAATTGACCGTTAGCGGCTCGGTGTGTATTTTCACAAAAATGCTTCTCGCACGCAATTTGTTCCGCGGACCAGAGGGGTTTATCTAGGACTTCTTCTTGACACCAGAATTTTTCGAGTTGCGATTCAAGATTGCATTGATTTCTAAACGATATTAGATTGCACGACTTTGAGTTCGAAGCGTCAGTACTTGGCTCTAGATTTAAATTGCCTCCTACGATCCATCCGAATCTCGTTTCTTGAAAAAACGGTTGTCCTTTTTTCAATTGCATTGGACTCCCGACTAACAGTTGCCAAAATAATTGCGCACCAATTAACAATTCTACATCCTCGCAAATGTTGAAACCTGGATCCGCTAATTCAATGTTTGACGGCATTTCTATTATTTTTAAATTGAAACTAACTGGGGGAGTCGCCTGAGTGATTTTAGGTAAAACATGGCAATCAAAGGTGGCAGAAAATTCAGTTACCCGAGATTTTACCCACACGTTAACGTAGTCCGCAGTGTTATTTTTTGATAAATTGACCCCAGTGATAGTGGCAGTTTTTTTATGAGTCCTTAAATTTAATTTCTTTGCGAACTTTGCAGTAATCAAGGAAACTTCTGAGCATTGGTCAAGCACGGCTCTACAGTGGTGAAATTCTCCTTGAGAATCCGAAATCAGCAATACTACCGTCGAAAACAGCACTTGATTGGTATTTCGAATGACGAGAGTGCTCGTCGATGTTCTTGGCTGAAATTCGTTGACATGAATCAGCGAATGATGCTTCTGATTACAATGCTTGCACGAGTTTTTAGAGGAACATTGTTGATCTGAGTGATCGTTGCGCAAACAATTTTTGCACAGATTTAAATTGTCGGCATGCTTGATTCTGTCTGAAACGGGAAGATCTTTAAATTGGTAGCAAGCAAAAATACTGTGCCCCCTTTTGTTGCACATGAGACAGCATGTCGTTGAAATTATGTTCGTGTTAAACTTATTTGCCTTAGGTTTTGTGTCGAAGTGTGGAAATGATCGCGCATTATTTTTGAAATTGTTCTGGCTGTTGTAATTGATTTTTGGGGTACTCGCATTAGGTTTTAGATTTTCTATAGCCTCTAGGATTTGGCATCGTTTTTCAAGAAAATCGATAAATGACTTGTATTTTGGAATGCCTTTATCTAAATTGGATTGCCATTCCTTTTTTGTTTGATAGTCTAACTTTTCGACAATTATCGCAATTAAAAGCGCGTCCCACGCGTCTACGGGTAAATCTAAAACCTTCAGGGCGGCGAGATTGTTGTTCAATGTGTCTATAATTTTTCGCAGCTCTCCGTGTGACGATCTAATTATGGACTGGATGTTTAAGATGTTTGATAAATGCTCTTGCACGATTAATCGTTTATTTTCGAAACGCTTTTGAAGCAGTTCAATAGCGCAGTCGTAATTGGCGGCCGAAACAGATAAAGATTCGATAGCCCGCAATGCTTCTCCGGTCAAACAACCGCGTAGGTAATGAAATTTACGAATGTGGATTATGGTTGCATCGTTATGCACCAAAGACTTGAACGAATCATAAAAATTGAACCATTCTGAATATTTTCCGGAAAATGTAGGTAGCGGTAAAGGTTTTAGGTTTGATACGTCGAGTTGATTACGATGCGCACCTCCGGTGATATTAATTACGGTTCCTTGATTTTGGCCGGCGGCAGGAGCAGACTTGGGTCCCTTTGCAATTAAAATAGATTTTATTCTTGCGATTAACGCGAAATACTGTTTTTCGACTTTGTCGCGCTCTTCGTTAAACAGAACCTCTTGAGCTGCGATTTCAGCTTCAGTTTTAACACTTGCGAGAGTTTTACCTTCTATTTGTGTTTGAATAGAATTATATTGTTTAAACCATTCGGTGATTTCGGCAATTCTGTTTTCTAAGTTAATTAGACAATCTTCGTCTGAAAATTGATTCACGAAAGTTTCGTGGCGCGTGATTTGCCCTTTGGTAACACGTCTAGTATTTTTGAGTTCGTCAAGAGTAGCCATTTTATTAACAATAGCCGGAGAGTTAGAGTAGCGGGAATGCGGTATAACGCACGCAACTTAACAAACTGTTCAATAAAAGTAAAGGGCATGCAGTGAATTCAAGACTGAAAAATATTAAGGAATGATCTGACCTTTGCGCTTGGTGGAACGTAGAGTTGCTGTGGTACTTGATGTCTGGAGTTGGAGTTTCGGTGCTCCGTTCGGCTTCAAAACTGGCAGGAAGCGGATGCTGGATCTCTGATGAGCTTTTCTTCTGGTCGCGCTGATCAACGTTGGTTTGAACGAGTGCTTGATACCTTGAGATTTGTAGATGGCCTTCTTCTTGTTGAATCTTGAGAAAGAACGAACGCGTGGGTCGCCGGTGGACCAAATTACCGCTGTGGGATTACACTGCACGACGTCTTCTCGATTTATTCGCGAAATGTATGATTTTTATCGATAGGTGGCTAGTTCAGATCCGGTTCGATTGGACCAAATGTTGTGACTAGCGTCATGTCGAAGGACCAGGGAAAAGGACTCCCAAATAATAGATAAGACCACCTTTTAGTTCTAAGGTATATTGAGTACTGAGTGTTGGTGACAAGTAACAGTGGCGCAGTTGCCGCAAGGGGTGGGGGTGGTACACCCCCCTACCAGATTAGGTACAGCGCTGACACTTCTACACACCCTTTACTTTTATTTCTCCCTCTTCTTCTTCTGTCAGCTTCTAGAAAGCCGCTTCTGTTTGTTGCTTCATTTTTCCGCTATCCACATTCTTTACATTCTTTGTCCCATCATTCATTTTTCTTTCTTGTTGCTCTACCTCTTATTGTTATTTCTATTTTTTCCGCTGCTTCTTCTAATATTTCTTTCAATTCTTTGTGCATTTTTCATACTTCTTGTACTTCAAATTTTGCCTTTCTTAGTTTTATCTAGCACTCTTCCACTCCCTGTCTCCCAGTAACTCTATTCTTTCCAATACTCTGAATTCTTCTAATTCGTCCTATGCTTCTTTGTTTACTATTCCGTAGTCTATTTACGTATTTCCATCTTTTTTTCTCTCTCCATTGCATCAACTTTTTTTTCCTCTGCATTTTCTACCTTGGCTCCTCTTTCTCCAATTCTCATGTTGAAATCCCCCAGCCAGAAGTATGCATGTTTCTTTGTTTTTAATGTTTCCTCTATGTTACTTATTGCTGTCTTCATCTCTTTACTATATACTTTCACAATTTTACACTATTTATGGGCTATATGTACGTTTTTGACCATGTATCCTTCGATCTTCTTTACTTATTTGAGTCCTCCCTTGTTTGTTGGCTTTATTCTTTCTTCTGCAGCTAAATTTCCCTGGCTAAGCGACCGGTTTGTACTTTCTCCTTCTTTGCTGTTTCCTTCTATTGTATCTGCCTTTTTCTCTATATTTACTTTACTTGTATCTGCACCACGTTTTTCTGCATCAGTCGGTAATATACGAATAAATAAACTACCATCAATAACGACTCCAATGCATTATTATAAGTTACTGTGGTCATGGAATGATGTGAAGTTTTAGAGTCATTCATGAGAAATTTAATTTTTGTAAAAAATCTAATACCGAAATTGCCTTTAAATGTCCATCAAATCGACGTTTTCTGCGTTTCTCGATTTACCTAACTGTAAAATCAGAAACAACAAAAGGAACGTAATTACCTTCACGAAGCAGCTCTCAGAGAGTTTTAATTACACCGTTTCTGTTCCATAATTGCCGTCATTGGGTTCGTGTTTTACTTTTATAAATCGGCGAACTGCGACAGTTAACAATACACTAGTGATATGATTGATGGCATTTGAAGTTATTATTTTGTAGTACATGCAACCATTTGGTTACATGTGTGTAGCCCAATAAGCACGCTCTGGTGCTCAACAATAGTGATACATCACGAATCGCAACGAACACTACTTGATTTTGCTTGTGCAATTACTACTCTGATTTTTTTAGAGAGGTAATTTTGTTGTTGTATTTCCTTGTTTTATTTTGTATAATTATGGGCTTTATGTGTTTATGTAGTAGGGATCTTGTATATATCGATTCTCTCATGCATTATGTTGAATTTTATTGTTTTAACATATTCTGAACCTGATTTAATCCTAAAAATTAAGTCCAAGTTTTTATATATTTTTATTATCATTTTAATCTTCTTCAATGTTGATACGAAAATAAAGGGTTGTTTATTCTGTGCGAAAAATTACTTATTACTTAGAACGTTCAGTGTTAATGACGCACAAGTGCGTCATCCGAGGTGCTGACGCACTTGTACGTTGCGTACGTCTTTATTTGAATAATGTCTCAACAGTTGTAGTAAGGTCTTGGCCTGAATATGCAGTCTTATAACAAACACATCATTATGTCGATACATCCTGATTTTTCAGCACCAAATCAGATTTCTGTAAAATGAAAGCACTATGATTAGATCGAGTTTAATCTAACTAACCCAGATAAGACCACTTCTCGGGGAGAATTTTAATAAAGACGCCCTAAGCAAAGTATTGCAGTATATGGTTTGTCCTTGTTTTTTAATAACTTTCTGCTTTCTCGACATTTAGCTTATATATAAACCCAATTTGTCTAAGTAGACTGAGAACTGCTTCTATACATATACCCAACCACCTGTGGTAGAATGGTAAGCGAATTTGTGTGTCGCTTTTCCAGTAATACGTGCGTCGGGAAAATAGGTACACGGTAAAAACATTACCGAAAAGCAAGAGATGTGGGGTGGTGTTTTTGAATAGGAAAGTGCTAATTGGGAAGGCAATTAGTTTCAAATGGGTTTCATGATAATTATAATAAAATTTTCTTCTTTAAACTGAGGTGCGACGGGGTTGCGGCCGAGTTGGATGCAGCCCCCTATTATTATTTTATTTTAGATATTAAAACCTACATTATGACACTAATTTCATTGATCTATTTTATATCTTCAACCGGGAATGACGTGACTCCGTTTAGGTCGATGATGGAACTTTATAAGACATACATTCCGTTTATCTTATCCATAATTCGAATTATTATCGCTGCTAGTTTAATTATATTGAACCCTACCATCATGAAGAAAAATTCTTCCAACGAAAATATGTCAGAAGTTTCTAAATTCGACCAAGTTCCCATGCCTTCCATAAAATAAGATATTTAAACACGAACCGCAGATAAGCCGAAACGCGCTTTAATAGGCTTTCTATCTTTTACGGCTTAGACATTCCCATTGGTGAACATTAAAATGGTATTGAGTCGGTTACATGAATGTTGCATTAATTCGGTTTTCCGCGTTTGAATGTTACATTTCGCTATTTTGTAAGCGCATAATTCGTGGAAATTTTCGCATCAAAACCAAACAATATCATTTTATCGAAACGATCGATTGACAGGCTGGCACTAAAATCTGAGGAAATTGTGTCTAGACAAACAGAAATAGCAGTGTCACTGCGTTAGAGCAGATACTACCGTTTGATAAAAAAATCGTTCTGTAAATTTAAGCGAGCGAGCACGTAGCGAATTACACATAAAGTAATTGGTTTACTTGGGTTTTAAAATTATTTTGCCTCCTACATTTTGTTAATTAATTAAAAAACTCAAACTTCTTTGTATACAGGGTTCCTCGAAGGTTACCTTCCTGAAAGTCTGAGATTTACTGCTTTGAAAGAAACAAAATATCTAATTACCATTAGGGCCTAAAATTTTACAATAACAAAAGAAATGCGCTTTGTAAAATTAAATTTTGGAACCTCTGATATAATATAACTACAATAATTTAACCCACTACAATCAACCTATTTGCTATAGCAACAACAATTTTGATTGTTGTCAAAAACACAAAAATAACGTGCGTTCAACAAAAATCGACCACGAAGCAAGCCTTGGAATGTCAGGTGACAAATTAGTCACCATCTACGCCATACGTTTTTTAATCCATATTCCACTTGACGTCGTTTTTTGTTGAACGTTTTCAAAAGTTTTCCTCCTTTATAATAGGTATCTTCAAAATGTCTTCTAAATGCAATTTGCAATAATCTGTAAGACTGTTTTGGTCCTTATACTGTATAGTTCCTTCATGTTGATGGGAGCCAACCTCCTGCGGGACACCTCTATTTTCATTAAAGTAATGGAAAATGTAAACAATTGCATTTTCGCATAAATTTTTAATTTCATAATTAATGTCAGCCACTGACGATTTTATTACTGTCCGTACCAGCCTTAATTCTAATAATTTTTAGGATGAATTTTCATTTGTTATAAAAATATATATTATACGAAAAAAAAAACGGCCAAGTGCGAGTTGGACTCGCACACGAAGAGTTTCGTACCACCATACAAAATCTAACACTACATAACTTTTGATGTGTACAATTTTCGACATTAACAAATCTGTGCTATGAATTATGTGTTGCCTATTTAAAGTCCTTTATTTAATTTTTAACTTTATTTTATTTTTATTATTTGTTGTTATAGCGACCATAGTAGTACACTTTTTGTGAAAATTTCCAGTGTCCACCTATTACAGTTCAAAAGATATAGCCCTGTGACAGACGGACGGACGCCACAGTGCTTTGAATATATGGAGATAGTGGACAAAAGTCATTACTGGTGTGTTACTTAAGTTAAAAAAACATAAACATTTTGTAATATAATCTACTTTTTACGTAGAATTTAATTAATAAATTTAAATCTAAAACTTTTGAAGTGAAACTTCTTATCTTACGGTGTAAGATTTTTGTACGGGGTAAGCGCGCAACCCCACATGAACCTGACAGAAAAATGTAATATATAAGTGGGGGATATTTTAGACTGGAAGGGGAACGCAAACAGCAGCTAGGGTCCAAGAGAGACCCTGCCCAAGAGGGGCCAAGGGGCTATTGCCAAAGGGAGGGAGGGCCTTGTATCACGAAAACTATAAAACAAAATACAACGCCCTAATACAGTTATATACTTCATCTTCATCTTCAAATAACTACCAAAATAATTTGTACACTTTTATGGGACGATTTTTCGACGGCTATTTTCGCAAAGTATACTCGCATTTTTGTTCCTTATAAATTGATTGTGATCAGGTAGATTCAGACTATAATAGAATAACAGATGGACTAATTTAATGGGTGTTTGAGTGCATGGATGGTGTACCAATGGGATTCTGGTGATTTTATATAGTTTTTAATAAAAAGTTGGCGTTTCATTTCTGCCGCGCGTAGACTCCACGCACAATTTTTTTTTTAGCAATATAGGGGTTAATTATTATTAAGTATTATCTATTACGAAAGCATTACAATAAAATGCTCTTTGATCAATTTTATTTTAATAATAATGATAATAAACAGCATTTCTCAAAAGAAACCAATTTATAGTAACCCAAAAAACTTTAGCACAATAATAATATGATGTAACAAAAACATTTTTTTATTATACCTGCATCAGAATCGCCGTTTAAAGCACGCCTGAGCGTGCGAATACAGGCGATTAAAGCACGGCGAGCTTTAAAGGTTGTCAAGGAAATATAGGTATCATTATAACTTCATCAAATTTGAAAACTTTTCATATGCCTTCAGGTATGGGTCTTTTGACTTCGATGGTAGTATTTTGGATTCCGCTTGTTCGGCCAATGCTTCTATATCGGGTGAAATCTCGTTTTAACTCATTTTTCCTCGATTCTTGCTAACACGACTAAATGCAATGACAGACGTGGACGCGAGAAAAACGTAAACAATAATTGTCGTAACTAATGGCAATATTATTACGCCATTTCGATTTATCACGACAAAAAATATTTCTAAGTTTTTGGTGCTTAATTTATTTCCAGTATTGCTGGTATAATAAAAAATAGCGTAAAGTATTCGTGGATAACTGGTCTTTAAAACACTTGCTCTATTTCGAGCACTCCCGGCTACGCCGTCATGCTCGAAAACTCGCGCGTGTTTTAAAGACCTTGTTATCCACTCATACTTTAATATACTATTTTAAGCCAGATCGTTCTAAAAAAATATTATGATTAAAGTCGCAAAAAGTAGCAGTTAATATTTGTATGGTTGTTTATAGTAAACCTTAGATTTTAATCAGAAAGTATAATCACAAGTCTCAATTTGTCTCAATAAAAGAAATTTCAATTTGAAGTTACAGAAAATTAATTTCAAAATTTTGAACAAAATTTGTTATTTATTATTAATTGTTTAATTCATAATCACAATACTTTTCAGATATATATTACTTATCTACAGTGTGATTATTCATTATTGCAAAAACTTGAAAAATCTCCAATCTGGAGGATTTAAAAATGATTATTGTCTAAGCGTAAAACTTTGTGTTTTTATTTGGTTTAATTTTGACTGACAGTTAGGTGATTTGAAGCCATTAGTTTTAGGTAAATATATATTTTTGTGATTATTCAAGTATTTTTTAAAAATGTAAGGTTAATTACTGCAAAAAAAATATTTGTTTTTTTCTTTTTGTCTTCATAACAAAGCACTGTGGCGGACGGACGGAGCCTTAGTAATAGGGTCCCGTTTGGCACCCTTGAAGTACGGAACCCTAAAAAATTATATAAATATATATTATATTTTATAAATTACTAGCTGACCCGGCGGACTTTGTACCGCCTCAGAATCAATAAATGTTGTGTTAACTTATTAGCTGAATCAAATTCAGTTTTCAAAGCATAATGCACACAACGTCATCTACTGGCATTACCGGAACCAGCATACAACGCCATGTTAGTTTTTGTTTTTGTCATGTATCAAAGATAGCGTTATATACGGTTTCCATACAAAATGTGTGAGAAAGTTTTTTTCGTAATTTTTACGTTGTTTAGTAGTTATTCGCCCCCGAAAAAAGTTTGTCATTCCGTTCTCGAGATATCATCAAAAAAAATTTGTGTGGAGTCCACGCGCAACCGAAGTGAAACATTGGAGTTTACTTCTCAAAAATCAATTATCATTATTACAGCCCGGTACGACAAATTTTGGTGGCCGGCGTTACTTGTTATTGTTGCCCTGTACCAAGGGAGCTTTCGTTATTGTCGTTGCGCTGTACTAAGCTCCCCGTAATGTTTTAATAGTTATTCTGCTATTCGGAGCGGAGACAAATCCAACAAATCAAAGATCATAAAAAACGGTCCAGCCGTTCTTGAGTAATAAATCCAAGGGGGGGCCCTTGTCCCTCATGTCCATGTAAAAAGTACCTTACGACCTATTCTTATACCTACCAAATATACCAAAAATTTTTTTAAAACTTGGTCCAACCGTTCTCGAGTCATAAACCCAAGGGGCTCCCCTGGGCCCCCATGTCAATGTTTTAATAGTTATTCTGCTATTCAGGGCGGAGACAAATCCAAGAAATTAAAAACCATGAAATTTTTTTTAAAACTTGGTCCAACCGTTCTCGAGTAATAAACCCAAGGGGCTCCCCTGGGCCCCCATGTCAATGTTTTAATAGTTATTCTGCTATTCAGGGCGGAGACAAATCCAAGAAATTAAAAACCATAAAAATTGGTCCAGCCGTTTTCGAGTAATAAACCCAAGGGGCCCCTCTAGGCCCCCATGTCCAATAAAAAGTATCCTATGTCCGTCTCCTGGTTCTAAGATACCTCCCCACCAATTTTCAGCCACATCGGTTCTGCCGTTCTCGAGTAATAAACCCAAGAGGCCCGCCTAGGCCCCCATGTCCAATAAAAAGTATCCTATGTCCGTCTCTTGGTTCTAAGCTACCTCCCCACCAATTTTCAACCAAATTGGTTCAGCCGTTCTTGAGTAATAAACCCAAGAGGCCCCCCTGGGCCCCCATGTCCAATAAAAAGTATCCCATGTCCGTTTCCTGGTTCTAAGCTACCTCCCCACCAATTTTCAGCCAAATCAGTTCAGCCGTTCTCGATTAATAAACCCAAGGGCCCCCCCTGGGCCCCCATATTCAATAAAAAGTATCCTATATCCTTCTCCCGGTTCTAAGCTACCTCCCCACCAATTTTCAGCCATTCTTGAGTTATAAATAGTGTAACTAACACGACTTTCTTTTATACAGTACTAGCTGACCCGGCGAACTTTGTACTGCCTCAGAATCAATAATACAGGGGCCCAGGGGGGGGCCTGTGCCCCCATATCCATGTCTTAATAGTTATTCTACTATTCAGGACGGAGACAAATCCAACAAATTAAATATCATGAAACCCCTTCTTGACTTATAAACCCAAGGGGGGCCTAATTCATAAAAATCGGTTGAGCCGAAAATTCGGTCCAGCCCAAAGGGACCCCCTGGGCCCCCATGTCCATGTGAAAAATAGCTTACCACCTATTCGCATACCTACCAAATATGCAAAAAATCAGAAAAATCGGTCCATCCCAAGGGAGGGGGCTGAGCCCCCTTGTCCATGTTTTTAATAGTTTTTGGAGCAGAGACAAATCCAATAAATCAAAGATCATAAAACTCGGTACAACCGTTCTTGAGTTATAAACCCAAGGGGGGGGGGCTGAGCCACCCTGTCCAAGTTTTAATAGTTATTCTGCTATTCGGGGCGGAGACAAATCCAACAAAACAAAGATAAAAAAAATCGGTAAAGCCTTTATCGATTAATAAACCCAAAAGGCTCCCCTGGGCCCCCATGTCGATAAAAAGTATCCTATGTCCTGCTCCTGGTTCTAAGCTACCTCCCCACCAATTTTCAGCCAAATCGGTTCAGCCGTTCTTGAGTTATAAATAGTGTAACTATCACGACTTTCTTTTATATATATAGATGTCCCCGGATTGAGTTTACAAGAGGAAAAAAAAAATTATTTTTTATTTTATGCCAAAACCTCAAAGGAATAAGATTTTTTGCTTGTCCTGAAACCAGCAAATCTGTAATTAAAACTTCATTATTTTGACTCAGTGGAAAGAAAACTTAATTTTTCTCTTAATTTTGGACTTATAAATTTTTTTCTCTGCTCTTTAAATCCCACCACATTGGCGATTTTATTTTTTTGACAACGATGTCACGTTGACAAATGAGATTACGCAAGTTAAATAACAAAAATGTTTGTGAAAAAAATTATTTTAAATAAATTAAAATTAATTTAATAAAAAAATGGCAACTCAAAGAAACACCTTTAACATAAAAAACTAATTTTTAACAAGAACAATCATTATTCAATTAACCCCCCATCCATTTCTGCGCACAATTCTACTCCAAAACGATAGCTTGCCTTAGTGATAAGAAAACTTTAAGATTAAAATTAATCATTACCAAGTCCAAAATCAAGAGAAAAATATACGTTTCTTTCAACTCGGTCAGAATAATGAAGTTTTAATTACAGATCTGCTGGTTTCAGGACAAGCAAAAAATCTTATTCCTTTGAGGTTTTGGCGTAAAATCAAAAATAAAAAATATTTTCCTCTTGTAAACTCAATCCGGGGACATACTGTATAATAGATAATAAACAAATAAAAATAGGGGTTGATCGTAGAGGGGTGAAAAATTAGGCTTGTATGTATTTGTGTATGCTGTATCATAAAAAAAAATAAAAACAAAAAAAATTGTTTAAAAAAAATTTGGGGTGGACCACCCTTAACATTTAGGGGGATGAAAAATAGATGTTGTCCGATTCTCTACCCTAGCCGATATGCACGCTAAGATTCACGAAAATCGATCGAGCCGTTTCAGAGGAGTTCAATAACGTACACCGTGACACGAGAATTTTATATATTGGATATTAAATATAATAAACTGATAAATTTAGAATGATTTACGAACAATCTTGTGAGTGTAATTAGGGTGACGTACCTTCATAATACCATGAGATCATTTAAATTATAAATTAGAGTAGGCTGGGAAATTTAAACTAGGTTGGCACTACTAGCTTTTGACTACCCTAATTTTCCTGCAGATTATCAAAAGTCAGTCCAACAAATTTATAAATGTGTTTCAAGATTTCGTAATGTTAGTGTGGTGTAGCGGAGCGAGTGTGAGCTGTGAGTCATTCAATTTCCGCCTCGAAGTCCGGACCTGACAATTCTAGATTATTTCATTTTCCCGTATTTAAAAGTAACCCGGACAATCTTAAAGAACTGCAAGAGGCAATTTTTAATGCATGCAATGCTATAACTTTTCTGAAAATGCATTTGAAAGTGTGACACGCAGAGTTAAGATCTGCATTGAAGCTGAGGGAAAACACTTTGAACATTTACTGTAATCCTCAATAAACATACAATATTTGTTAGTGTTTTATTTTCTTTATAATAAAATATTTTAACATGAGAAACATGAACGTCACAATATAACCATAACCTCAAATTTTACTCTGTCAGTCAATTTGCAGGCTGGGCCATTGCATGAAAAACCGCCTACTCTAATTTATAATTTAAATGATCTCATGGTAGAACAATTTATTTTACTTAATAGGCAGATTAGATTTTTCGCAGTAACATGCAATTAACCTAAATTATAGCTCCAGCAGTTACAGTGTTTGTAATCCCTAATAGTAGACGTCTCGTTTCAAAATTGGTCAAACTGTCTTTTATTGGGTATTTTCCGGGATTTCCAATTTCAGTGTTAATAAAACTTTACCGATTTAGACCATAGGAACTAATAGGAGACCGAATCATTAGCTCTATTGTGAACGTTAAACGTGTTATTGATGCAAAGAAAAATCAATAAATTATTAAATTGTCCTTCAGATATCAGCCACGTGTGTGGTAATTCCTACCAGCTTTCCATCGTTTTTTTGTTTCTTGACTTTTATACTTATAACTCGTTATTGCTGATCGTTAACGATCAATATCTTCCTGTAAAGCAAAGTAAGATATGCTTTTCCTGCTCCGAGGTTTAAAGCATTTTGCCTTTCAAATTTCCAAGAGAACTTTCATCGAATTTCCCCATAAAAGACTTTCTCAATGTTTTTATTACATTACGGTATTGATTGAATTCACCTGTACCACAACAAGATTTGTTATGATTTGCCTCAACTTAACGTGATCGCAATTTCGTAACGTTTTTGTGCCACCCCTAAATTGCTACATTAATCCGTTATTGACATCTACGTGATTAATTTTCATTCCGTGCCCAAAGTGGGACGTTTACCGTTAAATTACGTCACCCTCATTAGTTTGCTCAACTTGATTGTGCTTAGACATAGGATACATCTGCTGGTTTCAAAGCAGCACCCCACAGTACACTCTTTAGATAACTAAAGGACATTCAGTGACGAGATGACACCCTGTATTAATTACTTCAAAGTTTGGCTATAATCGATGATCAAGTGCAAAATAAAAATCTGTTATTCAGATTAAGCTTTCAAGTAAAGCAGGTGTCAAATATAGTTCTCGACATGCTCCTAATAATCTGTGAAATATTATCTATTACCGACAGGAGTAACTTTATTACAACGAAGTTACGATATTACTCATGCAATGTTACATACATTAAACTCCTCAGTCTCTCTGTGCTCAGTTCACAAATTCAACGGCGCATTTGCACCAAACATTCCCAGAATTTTATTCGCCTTTGCATTTAGGTATTTTGCTTTACAACTAGAAATACGATAATAATCCGGTCGGTGAACAAAATCATGTCGTTTGTTATTTTAAAACCAAACCGCTATAAATCGAATGCAAAATCCCTTAAAGTTAACATTGCGGTCTCTGAGATTATTTATTTTTCCGGGAACGTTTTCCGCCGCTATAAATCAGTTCTGAGCATACAAACAAATTACAGGAATCATTCTTTATAAGTCCAGAAGGAATCCAGAGCACTGGTTTTTCTACAATATTATTAATCAAAGCTATCACAATTCGGTTCACAAAATTCTGGGGAAAAGAAGTAGCAACAGTCTACCAAACCAAAATGTTGAAAGCACCTCAGCTTATCATGTCTATGTAAAATCCCGAATGAGATAGGACGTAATATTCTCGACGCACTCTCCCGATGTATTCAGAATATTCATCTCTCTCCTGAAAAATGCTTCTGGCGCGAATGTAAAATTTAAAAATAAACTGACAGCTCCAAATTATATTTTATAAAGGAACGTCTTCCAATTGTAGCTCTTTGTCGACGCAAATGATACCATGACAATGTACAAATTTTAAATTACACGCGTCATTTCCTCGGTGTAACGAATTTTTTCGGTAAAGACGGGAAGCACGATACAAATTGTGCCAAAACTAAAATTTAATAAAGCATGAAGAGGGTAATTCCTTCAGACAGAGCTTCCCTAAATTTGTCGTGGGAGTAAGCGGCAATCTACGAGATCAAGGCCGGGATCTGGAGAAATCGATGCAAGTTCAAGGTGCGTGCGGGATTGGGAACAAATTGAGTCCATACATTAATTACGCAGAAAACTATAGGGATGAAATTACATCTATCCGTCTACATAAAGGTGTCAGACCCTAAGAAATGGATTATGCTTACATTATAATACCGATGATTCAGTTTCAACATCGTTACGAAATTTCTAGATGTGTGCATACATCCTCAGCGTTTTGAAAAAGCCAGGGTCTTGGTCGAGGGCACCGCCTTTGCGGCTTGTTTATGGCCTTTACAACACATATTGAACAGTCGGATCAAAGAGTGGTTGCGGAGCACCGATAGGAGCCCGCGGGCCCACAACAAAGCAAATTTGCATTGCATAAAATCCTGTTTTAGACTACTGAAACCAATCAACACGGGCATCGTGGACGGATGGAAAAGAACTTCTATAAAAATTGGGAACTAGAAATTAAATGTGTAGCAAAGCTCTGGAGGCGATTCTACAGTTCTATAGTTGGGTAGTCATAGCGGAATAGGAGATTTTACCTGAAATTAAAACAACCAATTTAAAATGGGATCTCTTTGGTCCAATTTCAATCATATTTTAAATTACATTTCCATCTCGTTTATTTTCAGAAAAATTCATACACACAAATCGCAAATACATAAATAAAACGAAATACTCAGATATAAATATCCTTCTCATTCATGTCTGCATTTGAAAATTTTTAGTTTTGTTAAAATACAAATAAACTAATACTGTTTGATGTCAATATGTTAATTGGGTTTACAAATTCAAGGTGATTTACTTTTTTATTGTCTTGAAACTTCTGTAAGCATGATCGATTTCAAGTAAATAACTGTTAATTTCTCAAAGCTATCTTGAAATAACTACTTTTCAAGCTCTGTTAAACGTTGATTAAGATTATTAAAGTGCAATTCGTGCTAGTACCTGTCTCATGGAGCTTTTAAACTTCAATTAAGCCTCCCACCGCAAGATATTAATAAATATTGGTGTTATAGATTAATCTACTTATTTGAATGATCAAGTTTAATCTGTTCTGAAGTTTACAAATAATTTATTTAGATATAAAGTTTACATCCGGAACAGGTAGGTGGTGCGCTAATTTACCCCATATTAGAAAAAAGTACAGTAAAGGTCTCTGTAGCCGTACATCGTTGGTCACCTAATGTTTGGCGGTATGTTGTAGTGTCCTATTAAAAGAAAAAAATTAATTTTATTTTAAATTTTTTACCTTGTTTGCGGAAAGATTCTCGATTTAACGAAAACCGAAATGGAATTTATTAGAAACAGGTCATTGCTCAGTAAGATTTCATTTCTTCAGAATGGGCAAAGATCTAATCAGGTTATATTGAAGAAAGTTTGGAAAATCTCTAGAGCCCACTCAAAATCTAAAAACTTTTAGATTTTCTGAACGACTAATAACTTGAGCAACTAACATACCGTGAACAACTAAGCAATTTGGAAAACAGGCCACCTTAAAATACTAAGAAATCTGGAAGACCAAAAAGCCCTAAAAACTGAAAGAGAGAGCTGAAAGAGCCGTCGTGAATTCCAAAATTTTTTAATTTTGAATGTTCAATTTCCTCATATTTTAGCCCTTAAATTCCTAAATTTGTAAAATTGGGATATTTCAATTTTTTCAATTTTGAATTAAATTCCAAAGTTTTGAAATTTGCTAATTTTGATCAAATCAAATCAGATTCAACGATTGAATTTTTAAAATTTAAACGTTGAAATAATTAATTCTTAAATTTGGGAATTTGCGGAAATTCCAATTGTCGAATTGAGGAAATTGTGAATCGTTGAATTGTGACAATTCCTTATGCCCCCTTGATCACTAAGGGCTTGGCAAAAATCTTCAATGGACTAGACTAGTGGTTTAAACTTCTGGGGCTAGTCTACAATGTTTTTTGGGCAACCCAAAAGACAAAATTGATCAATTGGAAAAATCGTGGATTTATAAAATTAAATGAAAAGATTGCAAACACAAATATATTGGGAAAACACGACGATCAATTTCAACAAGATTTGCTCATCAGAGTTTTGGTAGATTCGAAAAATCAAGTGTTGCTTAACATATTTTTGAACATGACCACCACATTGACAAAACTTGTGTTAAATTAGTTAAACCTGTAAATAAATATAAATTTCTAGACATTTACGAAGGTCTAGAAATATATAAGAATAGGAATTGTGTTTTCAATAGCGATAGAGGACCGATCCCCAGTGCCGCACTATTCCCCACCCTTACTGTTCAAAACTGCATCTTAATCAGTATAAATAGAACGGTGTGTTAGCGTGTAAGGTTACTACAGTCATCACCCTGATGATGCCAAAAACGTGTGTCGGTAAATTTAATGCAAATTATTTTTGGTGTTTTAGGGAAAAACTTGTTAAAAAGAAGTAGGTTAAATATTGAAGCGAATATCTGTTCACGCCTATTACGAGTGGGGGTGCCAACCCTCCTCCCCCCATCGGTCTGTCTGAGACAGCCACTCTGTATCCATTCATTCACTCGGTATTCAACAATCATCCTGTAACAAACACTATCACTTGTACTTGTAAATAAACATCATTTAAGTATATTCTGAAATCATTGGTCCTTCGAGAACATCGCGACTTACAATACCCCTCAACAATATCTGAACTTGAAAATTTTGAATCGTTGAAGTTTCTGAATTTGCAAATAGTGAATCGTTGAAAATTTGAATTCCTAAGTTTGCAGATTTTGAATAATTGAAAACTGTCATTCTTGCCAATTTTGAATCGTTGTAATCTTGTATTGCAGAATTTAATAAATTATAGTTTGGAAATTTGCCAATTTTGAGCCTTTGAAATCTTGAATTATTAAACAATGTATAATTACACCATTTTTACACGTTATAATAGAATTTTTGAATCGCTAGGAATTTAAATTTTAAAAAAAGAAAATGGGCAGCTCAAATCCCATAATATTTCCGAATTTGACAATTTTTAGTTGTCTAAATTTTCAGTTCTTCAATACTTAAATTTATATCAACAAAATCTTAGACTTGCTAACTATAAACCGTGTAAATATTCATTTTATCGTAATCTTTGAATTCTAGAATTCGTAAACATGCCGACAGTGTGTCGGTCAACTCTTGAATCCATCACTTAAATCTTGGATTCCTCAATTTCATTATTACAAATTCTGAATTTGCAAAATTTGAATTGTTGAAATCTCGAATTTGTAAAACTGAATCGTTGAAATTTTGAATTTCGAAGATATGAGCCATTTAAATCTGGTTGTCAAAATCTTGAAACTATATAACTAGAGAAGGTAAAACCCCAGTAAACAAAGCGCCATTACTTCTCCTCGATTCTAACGTCTATCAAATGTAAAATTTAATATCAGCGTCGATATAAGTATTTTAGTTTTCAAATAGCTCTTTGATTAAACTCAGTGTAAGAATGGTTTAATATATGTATATTTTTTTTATTATTGTCATTCAACTGTATAGGTATTTCAAAACCTCATGGGCAGTGATCTTGAAACAATCTGCGCGAAGAGTAGGCGGCCTACGTAAGAAGTGGCCATTATAACTGAAAACTGAAAACATCCGCTCACTGCATTTCTTTTGCAAATATGGCAGGAACGTCCGACAGCGGCGAGAGGAATCACAATATAAACATTGAAGATAAGTCGGATAAATTCTACAAAAAGGTTGATGACTATTTACATATTGTATTCAGAAAAATGAGATCGATATGAAAAACGGTGCAGCGTGTCAACCGTTCAAGAGCAAAGAAGGAATTAATGATTATAGTAAGTTTTGCACAGTTTAGAATTTGGAGATATAAATTGTACGCTTAAATTTTATAATCAAAGTTTGTTATTTGTAGTATACAGCCTCGGCACACGTAAATGAGGTAAAAACTTTTGATGAATGGTCTTTATTTTGCATGTGGTTCATATAAATAAAGCAAACAGAAATTCACCAATTTGTCATAATACTATTACGTTCTGGAAGAAACTCCTGGTGATTTAATAGCAACTCATACCACGCGAAACCGTCGTCTGAGTTAGTAAGTTGAAATTATACTAAGCGACACAATACATGTGATTCGTGCTAACTGTTTTGGAGTTTAGAAGAACAAACAGATACAGTGAAATATCTATGCTTAAAGAGGGCATGTTCGCACCTGAAAAGAAAAAGCAAGAATCTTAAAACGCGTGCAATTATTTAAGTTGGGGTACTACGTGTAGATCAGATGGAAAAACTAAAGCGAAGTTAACAAGATAACTGTCTGTAAGTGAGGCAAGATTGTAGCGAGTTCACTATTATGGAGAAAAGCTTACACATCCAAACGAACTAGGAGAAATGAGTTTGTTACTGAATTGTCCTAGTCATGCTTAGTTTCCTGTCTTTTTTAAGGCTTGTCCAAACCAAGTCCAAGTTAGCAGAACTTATCTCGGGGACTATTCTTTTGGTTGTTAAGTATTTTAAGTATCAATTTATTAGTAGCCCGAAAACAACACTGCCAACTCCAACCTAACTTTGGCTCTGAAGTTAACAGTAACTCCACCTCGTAATAATGTAGCAGCCCGGGAGGAAGTTCAAGCGAGTTTGAAAACGACCCTCGTTGGGCAAATGACCCCACAGTACATGTTCGCACAATTAGGACCGTATAAAATCTCGAAAGCAGCATGCAACACGAACCACAAAAATGAATGCCATTTGGTCTATCTGTTGATTCGAAACATCTATGGACAAACACAATAAAATATACAGTGACGGAACGTTTTCTTTGGAAGCCATTTTAAAACGAACGCGACACGACGATACCTAGAGGGCGCAAACATAACGAGGCGCAACGAAACTACAAACATCCACAAAGCAAAAACACTAGATACCGAAATTTGGCTTCCCGGTGGCTAAACTAGCTAGATATCGTTTACAAGCAAACGGCAGAATCGGAAATCGCAAGGGGGCGCAACATAGCAAAAAGAGATAACACACATTTCAGAACTACAACATTAGGCGTGGCGCTGTGCCGCTATTTGCCCTGCCGTATTCAGTTCTTACTTAGTGTTGGTTAATTCAAGTCAACATAGACAAAATAGCTTTTAACTGACCGCAAGCTGCTGTCGGCCTCATACCGAAAGACAGGTAGTTATCCAACGATTTATCCAAGTTTGAATAGCAATAGTGGATATTATTTAAGCAAGATCTAACAAACAAAGGGGTGACTTTCCAAAATGGCGGCTATTTTATTAGTGACGCTGACAAAGGATGGCCGGGCAACGGTAAAATTGAAAAGATTTGATGTAGGAATTTCTAGTATGCACTTGGAACAAACACATGTCAATTTCAGGGCCATCTCATTATGTTGTGTAGGACAGAAAAAAAATAGATAGAATAAAAAGGTTACCTGTAAATACTTCGGGCGGCACTACACACGCTATTTTTAATTTAAATTCAACCGATCCTTCTTTCGACAATGCAATTTAAATATAGAACACAATCAACTTTAGAAACGGGAGAACTCATAGTGGAATAATATCGGTCCTCCTTCCTCCCTCCAAAAGGGTCGCCAACCCTCTTTTTAGCCACGGCCAACTAGCTTTAGCGCGTTGCCAACCACTGCAGGATGTTGCTAAGTTTAGTTGTCCAGCGAGCACCTTGCCGGGTAGGCAAGTGGAAATTCTCCTGTGCGTTACAGGTATATTTTAGGGATGTCTCAAGACTTTTGTCCCACAAGACCTATAATATAAATTAACAAGGAAAATAAGAAATTTAACAAGAATTAATTACAATAGGTAAAATATGTGAATTTAAACTTTTTTTGAATTAAAAAATTGTGATATCTACCGCCCTAAACTCTCTGCTATTAGAACCTAAAAACGAGCGGTGATTTCTGTTCCGTGTTCACGCCGACGTATACCGACTTGGAAAGAAAGAATTTTTCGTCGCAGCACAAATGAACCCTCCACCTGTTTTTGTCCATCTCGTTTGACCCGGTGCGCTGACGCGCGGATTTTAAAATTGTAACACTACCTATATTAATGATAGTGATCATACCTATGTTTTTAGGAAGGTGTTCTCTTATTAAACTATCCTATAAACGTGGTAGTAGAGGAATTCCTTAAATAGTGACAGTTTTCGCACAAGTGTTTATCAATAAGTTTACGCGGAGCTTCTTAGAGTGACAAAGTTTTTATATTGTTACTGTAACTTACATAATAATTTTAGGAGTTTGTAATCCCAAGTTTCCGAATATCTGAGTGTCGACGGATGGCTTATCTGTGCTTTTTTAGAATCTTAACAGAAAATAATAATAATGTTATTTATTTGCACAATTTATTTCAGATTATTGATAAATTTGTGTATGAAAGGGAGACAAGACTTATTCGAACATAAAAATTGTGATTCCACTCTAACGTAATTATGTCTTTCATTCGGGTCGCAGCTGTGTTATTACGATCGGAGAACCATTCTGAATATTCCAGTGCTCCCGATTGATTCCCCGTTTGATGCCATCGTGAATTTTCTATGACATTCCACACAATCCTGGAAAATCAGCAAGTGTTGTATATCACATATCCACACAGTGTTTTTAACCATAATTAATTAGGTACTAGTTTCACCCAGGCATTAAAAAGATAATAAAAAAATGCTTTGTCTGCATTCAAAACTAAGGTCCACTTTTACATCCAGCACTGCTCTTAATAACAAGAAGCATTTGCAAAGAGGACAAGAAAGAACCCGCAATTTGCATAGTTTTGTGCGGATTTTCGCACAAAGACGCCATCCTGATTGCCGGTCCGAACCTGGTTGTTTTACATAGTATTATCCGGTATGGCGTTATATATGCGTCTTCCTGGGGGAAAACAACCCCGTGTAAAAGAAACCGCACGCAGTTACGTTGATATGTAGCACTTTTACCAACAAACTTGTTTACATTTGCTCTCTGTATGTGCTAATTCCACGAGGTGGATTGTTTGCTCGCCGCCTCCACAGGCACCGTGAACTTGGCAAAGTATATTACAAGCGAGACTAACCGATTCAATAACAAGAACATCTTGTAAATAATCCGAACGTCGTATTTTATCAAAACTCATTTGATCTCTCCATTGCGGTGTATTTTTATGTTCATAATTTCACGGGCGACCGCACCGTTCCTCTGGCTCGACAAAAAATTGCTACTTTTTAAGCGAAAACACCCACATAAATCAGCCGATTCGGTACACAATAGGAAATTGTGTTTTATTGGAAAAGTGTTTATGTTATCCTAAACACCCTAAATCCCTTATGACGTGAACGTACTAGCAATAAAATGAAATATCTACGAGTCTTTCTGAGTTGATGTTTTGATTGGAAAGGTAATTGTTGGTACACGTATCTAAATAAAAAGCGGACAAAACACTTTCCATTATTATCCGTTTTAAAGTGGCGCCATCTTTCGATGATTTTCCACCACATTAAGACACCAATAATACTCACAATCTTAGTAAAACAAAATGCACAAACTGTTTTAATCTTGCTGTAAAATGTATTGTCTTGACACTCGCATTTTCTAAAAATTATTATTATCTAAAAGTAAACGAAGCTAACGCTGCTAGGTTATATTTGCTCATTAAAAAATTGGTAGAATGATTCTACTATAGAAACATTATATCTTCATTATTTTACACTAAAACGAACAACTTACTATAAAGCGTCAACATAATGGTCAATTTTATCCACAATAAAAGCAACCCTGGTATTCGTACTTAACTAAATAAAACATCATATTGTAGGTTTGTTTAATAATAATAATTGAGATAGCTGGGGCAATACGGTGTGAAACTGAAATATATGTAAACATTTTAACTGGGGCATCATAAGGTCCAGTACAACTTATCTGTGAAAATTTTAGTAAAAATTTTTAATAGGGCATAAACTCTTTAAACCAACCTAGTTGTGGCGTTCATGAAACAATTAGAAGTCGACCTGACAAAAAAGTGATCAGAAAAACACATACGCTCGAGCCCGACCGATAAGGTTTAAATTGGCACTTGACATTGAACTTGACTTACCTGCCCCAATAACATTATAGTAAATGCTCAAAATAACGTCCCTCATTTTGTCAGCCGATTGGAAAGCACGTGAGGTTGGCACAGCCTACATGACATCCCGAAAATAATAAGAACCTATGAATGAGTCGCCAATAAATAGCAAGTGAAAAACTTATGTCCGTTGCGATAGGTATTCAATGCAGTTCGCGTTAGATACAAGCAGATCAGCATTGTTTCAGTGATAACATACATAAAATACAATATACATTCAAAAATCCTTAAACCAGTAGGTACGTTCTTTTGTACATTTTTCGTTAAAAGGAAGCACACACGGAACTAAAGATCTGTTGCAACAAATTCCTTGCACCGGGTTCCTTTCCTTGCACCATAAAACGCAAACCAAGGGGGTTGCACTGTACTCATCTCAAGGTGTTACCAAATGACATGCCTTTAATTAAAATACCCGATTCAAGATCAGGAAAATCAAGAATGTTTATAGTGACGAATGAAATTTGTGATGGAGTAAGTGCTTTGTAAATTTACCGCAAATACACAAATTTGAGATCTGTTCATGTAAACCTTTAAAGGCTCTAATAAAGTTGTTGGAGTATACATTTTTGCTAACGTGCCAAGCATATTATTATCCTTTATTATCCTCCAAATAACAAATAACTATACAGGACACTGCTTTAAATAACATGAGCATGGAGCATTGCGGTCTTCAACCGGGAGCGAAATTTATGTTGCAGATTCCTTGTCGAATAAATTTATAATCTATAATATATGGGGTGAAATTGAAATATATGTAAAAATTTTAACTGGTGCATCATATCATCACAACATGTCTGAAAATTTGAGTCAAAAATTTTAATAGGCCAAAACCGTTTAAACCATCCTAGTTTCGCCGTTCATGAAGCAACAAAGTAGAAATCGAAATCGACATCACAAATAACTGCTATAAGAAAAACCCATTCCGCTGGAGTTCGACCGATAAAATTTAAATTGGCTTGACATTGAACTTGACTTACCTGCGACAATAACATTATAATAAATGCTCATTTTGAACCCGGCTCAGCTCGCTGGTGAAGTTCCTCTTCTGTGTCTCCACCCCCAAAAAAAGGTAAGTATAAGAGTATCATATCGGTATGATCACCGAGAGTAAAATTAGCCATTTCGACAACTCCTGCTACTGAAAAGGAAGCACGCGCACGGTGAAGCTAAAATTCCATTATCTAATTAACTCACAACGTCAGAATACAGACAGTTTATTCCGGAGCTAAGGGTTCCTTGGCTCCGTCAGAACTGACCAAAAAGAGGATGACATAGTTTTTGTCTAATATTTATGAATTAAAGATATCTCGCAAAAAAATCCTTGTTTACATTGCACTGTGTGCAGTGGCGGGCTCCGATTTTGTATCCAAACTTTAAAGCATTTTATCTCGATACAGGAGGGGAGTGGAAAACTCAAACCAAGGAGGTTGCACTGTACTCATCCCAAGGTGTTACCAGATTTTTTTTACATACATTCCGATTTTACCCTGTAGATTCTAAATGTGAATAATAATAGTACAATTAATCAAAATAAAATTACTGCTGCAACAACATCAAAGAGCACATTACAGGTTTTTGTATCAAGCGATCAAGATAATTTGTAATCGAGTCATCCATGAATTTGAATCCGTGTGTCTTTCGCGACTAATATACTTAATTGTGGCATCTAAAGTTACGTCATTCAAGAGATTTAAAAAATAATGAGGTTTCAAAAAATTTTGAAAATAAATTTTTAAACAGATGCGAAAAAATGTAGCCTCCACAAACACCACAACACTCAAACCGTTTATGGTTGAGTCGTATTTTTGAAATGGGCAGAAAGCAGACGGTGTGTGGCAATATTCTGTTCAAAATGCATGGACTGAATTTCGTGAGCAGTTTCCTGATAATATCGTCGATTATGCTCATTTCTCCAATACTTTAAAGCGTTGTGTTACCCAGTTTCGAGAAACATAAACTGAAGATTTCGTCCACCCCCGCAGAAAGAAGTTTCAAAGTCTTAAATCCTGCAAGCGGGGTGTCCAACAAAAAGAACTGTACCTGCCTATCCAACGACGTAGGAATTTGGTATTCAATCTATCGTTAACCAGTTGTGCCGAGTGGCAAGGCGCTCCGTCGTGCAGATAACCGAATCGGCTGATTTATGTGGGTGTTTTCACTTAAAAAGTAGCAAATATTCTGTCGAATTGTTAAGGGAACATAAAATTAACGGCCCAATTAAATAATCACTAATAATAGGAACTAAGGAAACTGTCGATGGCGACGAGTTTCTTTTCCAGCGGAATTTAAATCTAAATCTAAATTTAAGGGTATATATTGTTTCATTTGATGTACCGTTATTAACACCAGTAACACCATAGATTTTTCCCAGTTTAAAAATATTTATAAACAAGAAGAATGTTCTTAAATCCAAGTGGAGTAAATTTAAATTAAAATTTAAATATATCTATGTCAGTTATTAAAGTTTGTGGAGTTCGACATAGATATATTTAAATTTTAATTTAAAAATATTTTGTATTATTCCCGATATTTCGTCGTCAGTTTAATTCTCAGTCACCCTGTATTATTGCCGAGTTTTTCAAATACGTCCGAAATTGATTTCCGATAATTTTTTCTTACCAAAATTCTTATCTGTCCCTCCTAAGGCAATATTTGAGTTCAGATACATAGAATTTTGGAAATAAATTTTTAAACAGATGCGAAAAAATGTAGCCTCCACAACCAATTTTTTATTGTTAATTTTGTGTATAATTCTCCAATACTTTAAAGCGTTGTGTTACCCAGTTTCGAGAAACATCTACTTTAGAAAGAAAACCAGGAAGTGGTCGATCAAAGGATAAAAGAACACCAGGAAGTGGTCGATCAAAGGATAAAAGAACACCAGAAAATGTTGAGATTGTCCAGCACGTAATGGAAGAAGCCCCTAGAACATCCATACGGCAATTGGAACAGCAAGTGGACTTATCATAAAATATGGCACATGTGAAGCAATACTTTGAGGATGATTTGTTGTAGGAAACGTTCTTTTCAGTTAAGTGGATACGTTAATGCACAAAATATGAGAATTTGGTGAAAAGCCTCATGTTTATGTGGAGGTCCCCATTACATCCACAAAAAATTCGTGTATGGGCAGTAATTAGCCGACGACGTATAATAGGACCAGTATTTTTTGAAGCTAAATCATTCATTATTAGTTATTTAAACTTTAAAAAAATTTAATACTCCTTCAGGTAACCTAACTGCACTGGAATATCAAGTGATTTTGGAAACTGTTATTAACGAACTTTATGATGACGAATTGGCACTTGGCTATTTTCAACAAGAGGGGGCTACAACACATTCAGCAAGACCCACAATAGCTTTGTTACGAGTGTTCTTTGATAACAGACTTATTAGTCGGAACACAAAAAATATCTGGCCTCCGAGATATTGTGACCTTACACCTCCGGACTTTTTTTTTGTGGCCTTATTTAAAAAATTCCATTTACCGAACGCCTCTTCATAATTTACAAGAATTAAGGCTCAGAATCACCGAAAAAATTAATGAGATAAATAATAATCCAGATATGTTACGCAATGTTATTCAAGGTGTTACACGAAGGGCTTATTTGTGCTTAAACCAAAATGGAGAACACTTTCAGCATTTATTATAACAGTTGAATGAAATAAATGTATTGCCCTTAAAATAAAATCCTGTTTGAGAATTTCCACCATTTTATCTTTCAATTGACACATGATTTGACATTTATAAGTGCAGTTAAAGTGCACGACATACGTTTTCGGATTCATGGAACTACTCAATTACAAATTACCTTGATCGCTCGATATATCTAAAAAACATAAACGTGTCTGAAAGATCCATAAATATGTACATACAATAATAATTGTTCAGAACGAAGATCTAAAATATGCAGATAATGCAATAATAATTAATCTACGTTAGTCAATTTGAAAAGTTCTAATCCTTCTTTAAAATAAAGAGGGTACTTAAATAAAGCAGAAACTTAAATGTCACTTAAATAAGGTGCTTCTTGCTTTCAACAAAACCTAAAAACAATGTACCCATACACGGACCACAAAGTTTGTTATATGGACCTAGTGGACACATATTTCATTGAACATGTGTTGGAACTAGGGATTACATACCCCACTGTAGAATTTTGGTGGACCGGCGTTAATGCCTTCAATAAAGTTTATGGTTTGTAATGGCCGAGAGTTCGAGTGCGCTCGGATAGCGGTGAATAGATCCTGAAAATGTTCGCGATTTATGTGTGCGAATCATCTGCATAATAGTGTAAACATGGCATTTAAAAATAATTGGCCAATGAATGGCAAAACGCCCGTTTAGTAAATAACTAACGCTACTATTAAGAGGAATTTAGCATTTTAAAAGATCTAAACTTCCTGGTGTTACAGCTTCTTCTCATACATCGATCGACCACGAACACCACATTAAATCGCGAAAAAGTTATTTTTTCAACTGAATTCTAAAACTTACATATTCTCTCGAAAATAAACAGTCACTGGAGGCGAGCCTAAACTTTTTAATTCCCCTTGATACTTCTGGACATTGGTGTGAACAGCAGCATGAATTTTGATGACTAAAATTATGCAAAGTACACGGCAAACAAGATTTCTAAACCTTTCAGCGTTTTTTAGAGATGTTATTAGTGTAACTCTTTATTAGGAGTAAACTTTGATATTTTTATACAATTCGTGGAACGAAATTGTATTCGGCGTACTCGCGATCGACCGTTGATGCGTAATAACCAAATGCAAAAACAAAATAATATAGGTTCCAGGAAATTTTAACGTGGGCTTGGGCAACCGTATTTTGACATTTAGACAATAACGGCTCTGACAGGATAATGAATGGACAATGGAATGGAACTTGCATGTAACTAGTTTGCAATGTGGTTGGCATCGCAACAATTCGGTTCTTATTAAAGATGAAATAGCTTCTCTGACTTGGACAAGCCTGCCCGTTTAGGACTCTGAGTAAATCTCCGCATCGGTTCGTTTGCAGCGCTTCATAATTTGACTATGTATATGAACTCAAATATTGCCTTAGGAGGGACAATAAGAATTCCGGTAAGAAAAAATTATCGGAAATCAATTTCGGACGTATGTATTTGAAAGCTCGGCAATAATACAGGGTGACTGAGAATTAAACTGACGACGAAATATCGGGAATAATATAAAATAGTCACTCATTTTCTCAAATTTTACAATTTTTAGGGGTTCTCAGGTTGTCCAATCTGTCAGGTTTGTCGACCTTCTGAATTTTGTTTTGAATTTTTTTATTCCTTCAATCCCTCTAATTCTTTGTTTTTTTTTTATCCTTTGACTGACTTCTGTCATTCTTTTGATTTCTCTGATTCACATTCTTTTGGTTTTCATCATCTATCGTCTTTACAGTATTTAATTTTTTTTAATTTCTCTATTGCTTCCTCTAATTTTCTAATTATTCTCATTCCTCTCAATCCTTATGTTTTAACTTTTAATTTTTAACCTTCCGATCCGTTATTTCTCTATAATTGTTATAATTTGTCTGACCACAATTATGTCTGCGTTCTAAGTTCTTTGATCTCAGGATTTGCAAAATTTCAGGTTGCTCAAGTTTTCAGATTCCTCAATTTTTTATATTAGATTTCTCAGGTTCCTCAAGTTTTCAGTTTCCGTCAACTATCCAGTTATATTTTTCAAGTTTTCAAATTCTTTGGCTCCTATAGTTCTCAAGTTCCCTAAGATCTGAGGTTTTTATAAAGACATATTTCGTGCTGGCAAATTGTAACTATTTTATGTGAAGAATTTCTTCACGTCACATCTCGTTACAGTAAACGGTTTTCACATAAGAATAGTTTTCATTATTTCCCTTATAGCAGCGTTAGCCCCAAGCCATACAAGCCCTCTCTAGGAGGACCAACAATTGCGCCCAGATATTTTTACCTGGATAAGTATAAAAAAATACAGAGTGCCAGAAATCAGTCCACTAAAGAAGCCATCTATGATATAGAACGAAACTATAGCAATTTGTTCGACGAATAATTAAAAGTGTATTTGTTAGTGCCAGCAGAAATTGGTTCCCAAAAATGATTTTGTAACATATATCATATATCATATCAGAAGAATGTTGATAAATCCAAGTGGAGATAAAGATTAAATTTAAATTTATCTAAGACGAACAAACTTTAATAAGCGTAAAATTACAAATGGAACATGTTTTGGCAGACCACTACTGCCATCATCAGCCCTAATTTAACAAGAGATTAATGGTACAATCGATGAATTACAGAGGGGTTCTTACCTTAAAGAATATTAAAAAATATGACGTTGACGTTATTTTCAATTAAATTTGACGTTTTGAAAAGGTTACATGATTTTTAAACGATTTCGTAAAAACAACATTTTATAAAATGTAAAAATTAAAATGGGTCAAGGAGAATCTGGTAAGTTTGTTTGAGTGGTAAAAATTAAAATAGTGAATTAATAATGGGATTATTGAAGTTATTCTGTTCGTTTAAACAAGATCTCAAGAAAATCTAATTTCCGGCCTTTATTGCATTTATGAATCAATTACACTATTACTATAACAAATTCAAATACACACACCACATGGTTAAAAATCCTTCAGAAACAATTTTCTTTTCAAATTCATTAACATACTTTGGTGTCGTTTCAGAGAAATGTTCAAAAATACTTAAGAAAAACAGTTTTAAAGTTTCATTTAAAATGGATAACAACTTAACCAGATTTTTTATTAAAAATAAAGATCCATTAGATTACAAATCGTCATCAGGTGTATACAAATTGAACTGCTCTTCTTGTGAGTCATTCTACATAGGTCAGACAGATCGCAAAATATCAGACCGTATTAAAGAACATTTCAGGCACATTTATAACAACACAGATTTTGCTCCTCCTCCATCAACACCTTCTTCTTTCGCCAATCATATATTAATAACGAAACATACTTTTTCACCATCAAACTCCAAATTTATTTTCTTGAGACTTTGGAAATAAAGATAACCTTGAAACTAGAAAACAGATCTTGTTTAAACGAACAGAATAACTTCAATAATCCCATTATTAATTCACTATTTTAATTTTTACCACTCAAACAAACTTACCAGATTCTCCTTGAGTCATTTTAATTTTTACATTTTATAAAATGTTGTTTTACGAAATCGTTTAAAAATCATGTAATTTTTTCAAAACGTCAAATTTAATTCAAAATAACGTCAACGTCATAATTTTTAATATTCTTTAAGGTAAGAACCCCTCTGTAATTCATCGATTGATCATTAATCTCTTGTTAAATTAGGGCTGATGATGGCAGTAGTGTTCTGGCGAAACATGTTCCATTTGTAATTTTACGCTCATTAAAGTTTGTGGAGTTCGACTTAGATAAATTTAAATTTTAATATATCATATCCTTGAACCGATAAACATATCATGCAGTCTCCTACTGCTGGAGTTTTTTTAGTTTTCCAGTTTATATCACTATATCCGTTATATAATTGCTATTTTTTTTCACTACTAGCTTCAGAAAACATCATTATACAAGGTGTTGAAAAATTGCCGCACCAACACAATCGTACGTTAGTCAGAGAAGAATATTTAAAAAATTCTTTGGGTTCATTTCTTCTTCATAATTATTTGACGCAATGCTTTTGGTCTTTAACATAAATGTATTTAAACTCTTCTTAAATTATCGAGATTTATGCAAAAATCAATGCTGCAACATTGAAACATAACAGTGGATATTTTTATGCAACAATGGGATTGTGTGCATAGTAACTAATTTTTCAGATATATTTAAAAAAAAGTCACACTGAGATTTTGGGATGACGTGCCTCTAATACTTCTATAAAAGGATATGTGAATTCAACTGGATATAGCACCAGTTCATCACGACGGCGCCGGTCCTGTGATGACCTGGCCATCCTCAGCGATGAATTGGCCGAGATGGCCCAACGCATTGGCCCCCCGTTCGGCCGACCTTAATCGTTTAGTTTTTTTTCTTTTTCGATACTCTTTTTGACGCTGAGCATATGATTTCACTATTGTCTCTCTGTAATGTATGCAAATAGTAAATAGTAAACACTCGAATCACATCTACATTAAACGTAAGTAAACAGTAAATACGACTACTAATTTTATTAACTTAATTTAATGTAGATAATTCATTCACACATTAATTACTAAAATAATTATGTATCACAGATTAGGATACAACATGAAAACAAACTTTCAAATAAAATGAACACATATCAGTCAGTCAACAGATTTTATTAAATTAATTGCAATAATAGCTTTTAAATCTACAGTTTCCAATTTTTAACTCTTTTTTTTGTTTCTTGTTCGTGTTATAAAATCGCATTTGTGGATCAATTTTCTTATAGAGATATTTTTACCGCACATCAGAAAAATTATCATCCATCAATTGAATAAAGATAAATTACTACGAATAAACTAAGTGCAACAAGAAGTTCTTTAATGTACAAAAATATAGTTTATATTTAATGAAAACCCGGGTCGCCGCCTGCTTTATTGTTCTTCATGTAAGACGTAACCAACCACATCAGTAGCCGACCAAGGAGACAACAAAATTGTATATTAACTACAAACACGTTGCAGAGAATCGAATGGAGGGGGCATTTCGTTACGTGACGATTTCTGCCAAGTAAAACACAGCCGCCGCAACCGCAAAAGCCGCGTTAAGAAACTACACGGACAGAGAAAGTTGTGCAGAAGGAAAGCAAAAACTAAAAGAAGGCGCGGAGACCATGTTACATAATTCGGAGTCTAAGACTACCAAAGTTAATTCAGGTGATTGTGTTTTGTTGAGTATTACAAAAATTAATAGAGAGCCAGCTGACTCTAGAAACATTTCATACATAACTAGCAGACCCGGCGAACTTTGTACCGCCTCAGAATCAATAAATGTTGTATTAACTTATTAGCTGAATTAAATTCAGTGTTTTTTTTTTATCCAAGGATAATGCACACAACGCCATCTAATGGCATTACCGGAACCAGCATACAAAGCCATGTCGATTTTTGTTTCTGTCATGTATCAGAGATTCTGATGTTTTAATAGATATTCGCTCCCGAAAATAATAATCAGTCAATCCGTTATCGAGATTTCATCAAAAAATTTGTATGTGGAGTACACGCGCAACACAAGTGAAACTTTGGAGTTTACTCCTAATCCAACATATCAAAGATCATAAAAATCGGTCCAGCCGTTCTTGAGTTATAAACCGAAGGGACTCCCCTGGGCCCACATGTCCATGTTTTAATAGTTATTCTGCTAGTCGGGGCGGAGACAAATCCAACAAATCAAAGATCATAAAAATCGGTCCAACCCAAGGGGGTCCCTGGGCCCCCATGTCAATGTGAAAAATACATTACGACCTATTCTCGTACCGGCCAAATATTAAAAAAAAAATCATCAAAATTCGTCGAGCCGAAAAATCGATCCAGCCCAAGGGGGCTCGCTCCTAGGCTCCCATGTCCTTGTGAAAAATACTTGACGACCTATTCTCATACCTACCAAATATACAAAAAAAAACATAATAATCGGTCGGTGAAAAATGGTGGATGCGCCACTTGAAGAACATCTGTAAAATATTCCGTCGGCTTTTGAGGGTGTAATTTGTCGATTTTTGGAGCACTATTCATTATTGCAATGTCACATTTGAACATATAAAGACACCAGGACATCTATAGGGGATGATTAAAGAAACGGTGAAAAATGGTGGATCCGCCACTTGAAGAAAATCTGTAAAAAATTCAGGCGGCCTTTGAGAGTGTAATTTGTCGAATTTCGGAGCTCTCTTCATCATTACAATGTCACATTTCAACATATAAAGACACCAGAACATCAAAGGATGATTCAAGAAACCGTGAAAAATGGTAGATGCGCCACTTGAAGAAAATCTGTAAAGCCCAAAGAGGCCCCTTGGGCCCCCAGTTTATGTGAAAAATGCTTTACCACCTATTCCCATACCTACCAAATATACAAAAAAAAAATACATAATATCGGTTGAGCCGAAAAATCGGTCTAGTCCAAGGGGGTCCCCTGGGCCCCCATGTCCATGGAAAAAAATACCTTTACCACCTATTCTCTTACCTACCAAATATACAAAAGAAATTTCATAAAAATCTATATATCTAAGTCGAACTCCACAAACTTTAATAACTGTAAAATTACTAATGAAACATGTTTCGGTAGAACACTTCTGCCATCATCAGCCCTTAAAGAATATAAAAAAATTTAATTTATATTTAAATTTTAATTTAAATTTACTCCACCTGGATTTAAGAACATTCTTCTGGTTTATACTCGATTAGTTTATATTTTTTATTAACATTAACATTAACATTCATGATACATCATTATTTTATTTATTTATTTTATTTAGTTTAGTCTGTTAATGTGTCGTAAGCATGTAAGCCATTAGCACTGGAATACATGAAATATAGAAACGTGATCCATCATAAAATAGAGATAACCTTTTTGATCCTGATAAAATCCGTTTTCGATTTGTTATCTACTCCAGTTCCAGGTATTTTATAAACTTTTTGCACAATTATTCGTCGTCATTACAACTGTTTGAATTACACCAGCACCAGTTTTATTACTGTAATCCTGTTCACCTTTGCTCTTCCCCATCGTGGCGTTCCGTAAATAAACTCCTCTGGTAAATATCAATTCGTTGGAAACTTATTTAGACGGGGATTCACAACTATTTAATCGGTTTGTTTGGCACGGTTTGTTAAATGTTAGAGTTAAATAAATATCTGATTTGAGTTTTATTGTTTATTCCGAACTGGAAGACCTAACTTTGTTTCTTGTCCTACTGTTAGTTCTATAGCTGTATTTTGTTCAAATTTCAGTAAAATTTTTGTTTTGTATATTTATACACTCCGCTGCGAAATCAGCTCTGATCTAAATTATTTATAGGTTATAATTATGGGCAACTAGTCCAATCTCAACTACAATATTCAATTTAATCGAAGTTCGAAATGAAAATGATATATTTGGGACCCCTAATAGTTGACTGTAATTTTAATTTGATATCAATGTATATCACTAGGCCATGGTTACGGACGTTAACCACAATTTCTTAAGTATGTTTATCACTTTATCAAGTACTTTTTATCATGAAAACAATATCGTTATTGAGATTACTTCAATATAATCCTACACAGCTCTAAAATGAATATAACCAGTGATATTGATTCAGTCCGGCGATCATCAATATTGAATCACTTGCAATGTTCGCACCATGCAACCATACTCATTCATTATCTTCTACAATGCGCGAACAGCACAGCCAGTTAATAATTACTTGGTTTCATGTTACATGAAGCATTAAGTGTGTGCCACAAGTTTTAGTTGATTAGTTCCAAGAAAAGGGATATTTTTACGCTCTAGTTGTTTTCCAGGTTAATTTTCTTTACTCAGACTAATTACTCGGATTGATAACGAAACCGACGTGTAAAGTACGGGTTGAAATGGAGATTCGAGTGCTACGTTTCTTTTTTTTTGTGGTTTGCATGCGATGTTGTGAACTTCCACGCTTTGTTTCAGTGGTGATGAGACAAGATTAGTAAATGAGTCTGCAGTGCTAACATCTTATTGCTGTAGACGAAGTTTCAGACATTTCATTAAACTGAAAAATTACATTAATCACGACAAAATTAATGCTCAAAATATGAGTATTTAAATGAAACCTCGAAGCTTAAAATAGTCTGCATAAACATTTAGGTTTCCAAGTAAATTGGATGTATCAAATATCGTCGGTAAACAAACTGGAAATCCGAACAGCGATCCTCGCAAATAAAGGTCGGTCCTCAATTCAAATCAAATTTAGGACCGTTACAACATGATGCTTAATGGGGCGTTATAATAAACCCTTTCCAGCTATTGTTAAAATAAAACATGAAATTTTAATACACCTTTTTATTGCATTCTCTTGGGGATCATGGTAAAAAATATCACAAGAAATGAGGTAATATATTGTTGAAGCTGTTGCCACTAATACCAACCAACATTAATCTAATCAAATTAAATTTGTTCCGATTGCGTGCACGCACTGCTTTAATTAATCACAGGAACTTTTGCTGGCTGTATAAAGTTAGATCGAGGATGAGCAGAGATTGTATTGGTATATTAATAAAAAAATTGAATCCTTGGACGTAACTGTAATTCTAAATGTAACGGCTGTGTTGTATTTGCCTTTAGAAAAATAATACATTTTCAATTTCAGTTGAAAAGTTTAATAACAATAAATAAATTGTCACTTATTTTATAACGTTGCCTCTGGAAAACAACATTTAGTTACGTTCAAAGCTTACTGGATGTTTGAATCATTTATGATGTATTTTTTTGACAGAAGCAATGCAAAAATTTAGAATATGCAATGTAAAGTACAGTATAACCTCCAGTATCCGTGCCTGTTGGGACCAGAGCTTTGTCAGATCATTGAAAAACAAGGATAAAATCGAACAATTTTATATTTAAGTATTTAATTTATGAATTATCTAATATCTTGCAATACATTTTATTGAAAAGATTTGATTTTTATCTTGATTTTATTATTAAAAAAAGCTTTATACTGATAACATAAAAACAATTGTGCATTACCAACATTTTTAGTTACATACAGGGTGTCCCAACTAAAATTTGTACCCCCCAAAAATTCCAATTTCGAAAGACTCAGAAGAAAACGCTCGAACAGGTCAATTTTGTTATCAAGAATCAAATCGCTAAAACTAGATCTGGATAGAGAATTGAATGAGCTTTAAAATGACGTATCACACGACCCCCCATGCTATTTAAATTTTTAAGGGGTTGGCTCCCCTGGCTCAAGGGGTGAGATCTAAGAGTTGAAAGTTTGGTAGAATTTGGGACCCCTTGATAACAAAATTGACCTGTTCGAGCGCTTTCTTCTGAGTCTTTCGAAATTGGAATTGTTAGGCGGTACAAAGTTTAGTTGGGACACCCGATATAAAAGACGCAATATAAAACAAGTAGGAGTATTTTTTTAGGAAACTAATGAGTAATTTTCGATTGTTTAATTTAGTTTAATAGTAGTTGTCTGTCTATCGGAAGCTTCAACAACCTCCTCTTTTGTAATATTTATGTCGGGTGTTTATAAATAAATTTATACATTATGTTATTATGTTGCTTGTAGATAACATAACTTATATCTAGTTAGTTGGGGGATTCAGACGTTTAAAGCCTACTTAATGAATGTACTTATTTATAAATAAATGATCTTGTAGGTAGTTACTACAACTTTCAACTCGTCTTACTTGTCACCATTCCTTTACCACGGATATTTGAAGCACGAATAATCGAAGTAATAGGCAGACACGGATAATCCGCACTTCGGTTGATCCGTACATGGATAATCAGTTTTAATGTCACAAGAGTTTCAAAAATAATCGATTATACTTCCGAGTCATGAGACGTATAGCCAACAAAACACCACGGCAGCGCATCCTGGCGGCTCTTTATAAATTCGATACCTTTATTAAATATTGAATGGGTTTGTTATATAATTTACTTCCTGTATTTTATTTATATAATTTGTCACAAACGTTTTCGGCCACGTGGGCCATCCTCAGGTGACACGTCAAGGTTTTACAATTGCAGCATTAAACTGATTAAACTGTAAATCTAAACATCTAAACATATAAAAGCGATCAGAGAAAACCTGAGGATGGCTAACGTGGCCGAAAACGTTTGTGACGATTTATATAAATAAAATACAGGAAGTACATTATATAAAAAAACCATTCAATCAAAAAGACCTGTAGGACTACACCATGATTTCTTTATTAAATACTTTGTCTCCCTATGGAGTGGAACTTCGGCGGCCGGCGGCGTAGGTAGATGTGGGATGGCTGTATTCGAATCTCGCAAAATTCGGTAACTTCGTTACACGTTTAATGTTTCAAGTATAACAGTATATTGTTTTATTGGTTTATTAGGATTAAAATACTTTGTCTGCCTTGGAAGATAAAGGGGCATTTGTCATTGCCTATTGACGTATACAACTTCACGTTTTTCTGACGTTTGAAGAAAATATATATTTTTTTATTTATAATTTCGTTCAGTGTATTCCGTTAACTCGATTTTTTTTTTGGTAATTTGGCAGTTTTACTGTATTTTTTGTTGATTAGTTTGCATTAGTGGGGGTTTCTAACCACCATCCACTGCGAACAGATAAAATAAGAAAACAATTTTTTGTCCTATTACAAATTCGAATTCTTTTAGATTTTTAATATATTGTCGCTGAAAGCCAGTTTTCCAACTTTTAACTTCCAAATTAGTTGTCAGATTCTTTCAAAACTTTGTTTGCATGCTTGAGGCCATAAATTAAAAGACAGCATTCGTCTACTGTGCAAACCTTCACTATGCATTTAATTCGAGCACTTACATTCCAACAACGACAAACTTACGTTTTTCCTAAACTTCGCCGAAGGTGATAGTAAAATATGTAGAATCTGAATCAACACTTAGTTTTCAAGTTGTATGAATAGTAAATTGTGTAATGTGTGCCAAAAGTTGCATCTTACACGCAGGTGTTGCAGCTATAACACGAGACGAAGTGGAGTGTCATATAAACAGGAGTGTGTAAGAGCGCTGTCGCACACGATACTTTTTCTACAAGACGTTCCTGTAATAATTTAAATTTAACACAAAATGGTATTAGGTGAACTTATAATGATTAAATTTTATTTTCCCACTAATTTAACATCAAGAAATTTCGCATTAACAGACTTTTTAAATTGTATCAATTACGAGACAAAATTGATTTTATATAACTTAACAAAACTTATCATATTTCCTGTTTGAAAAATTCAATGTTTTGCAATATATATTCAATGTACGACGTAACTATTTATTGTCATATACAATAGTTTTTTTTTTTGTTCTAGTGGTTTTTTATTTGCGACTTAGGTAACAGTTATGAAAGTATAGTTTCCAGACAATAAGTCCTGGTCGATCTTAGAAAACTGTATGCAGCACGTGTAATAAGCACTTTTTACACGTGTAGCATTTAACGTGTTGTCTAATTTTCACATTGTGTGCAATAAACATCATCTTTCACACTTGGTGCATAACTAACTTTTTCTACGCTTTTGCGTGACATTATTATACTAAAAATAGTATAATGTATTTTTTAATATTAACAATCTTGACAATCCTAATCTATACTTCGCTGTCAAGTTCAAGTGGCTGTCAACGGCTGTCAATATGAATTGGCATTACTATTATTGGCACTTTTTTGGGGGGTGGCTCCACTTGCATTTGTGGCACGCGATTTTATTGCGGCATTCTCTATGGGGGTGGCCAAGCTAGTAACATTTAGCTCATAGGTGTGGGACTGGGGCAGGTGGTTTGGATGGCTCGCAGTCATGGTGCGGCGCATTTTGTGGATGGGGATGTCAAGGTCCACACCGCGGATCACAAAGGAATAAAACGGGTCTGTGCAGGTTGTTTGTGGTTTGGGGGCGTTTGTAATGGAGGTTTCAGCCATGACTGGAGCGCGGTTCTATTAAAATTCACTACCGCGTTTTTGGTACATGTCAAAATGATCTGATTATGATGTGAGGACCGTTTATAATGGCTTTTGTGTGTGGACGCCGTCAGGAAGGTTTCTAATTGTATAGCAGTACGTCGTGGCGTTGCAGCTCAAAATACACTAGAAAAATGTTTTCGAAGATTGTAGAGATCTTATTTCGACAATTTTCAAATTGGGCGTATGTTTTTTCATATACGTCGTGTGACTTTAAAGCTACGTTCGTCGAGAAAATGCTTCTTATAAAACTCATATCATAATATACTTACAAATTGATTGGCTGTCTTCAGTAGTTTTAAATTAAAAAAAAAAATAGAAGGGTTTGGTAAATTTAATATTTGTGAAATAATAAATTTTTCAGAGTGCCTCTTCCAAGAAATTTGGGATACAGACACTAAACGTAGTCTAGTTTTACCTTTAGACTTAAAAATTACAATAAGCTTTACAAAATCAGGTAAATAAGAACTGCCCCATTTTGATCGGAGAATTAGATTGTACTGTACTTGTACTTATCCCGGCGCCTCCACCATTTCACATTTGACTTTAGAGTGGATGAAATTATAAATCTCTCTTTAACCAACTTATACAACAATTGCTAATATGCCATACCATCTGACAACACATTAGTAATTAAAGATTGGCAGATCCACCCGAAAGAAGGGCCGGTATCCACCACCTGTTGAGCAATGATCTTGTGGTTGTTGCAGTTTTACACTCGTTCGCACTGCGCAGTTTAAGAAATATTTCACTGACCACTTCCACCCTCGGAAGTTGTGCGAGAGGAAATTGTAGGTCCTGAATAAATCCGACAAGAGTTGTGATAATATGGAAATGAAATCTCGCTTTTTTAATTTCTGGGTTGGTTATAAAACAGTCAGAAGTTTGTAGAGAAGAATAGAGAGAAAGTTGGGATATATTTTGTAAGCTACCATTTTTGGGTGTACGATTATTTAAAAATTATTTTATACATCTCTTAAAAATTGTCGCATAAAAAATGTTTCCTCTTATAAAAACTTCTGTCCACTCCGCGGTCGGTGAATCCCCCTACCAAATATCCTCCCATATGCTCACAGCTTTTTCTAAGAGCTATTCTATTCTTGAAAATTCCCCCGTGTGGGTGGTAACCACAAACGCGCCTCATCCTCCACCTTCCTGCCACCGCAAATGTTGATTAAACGATAGATAAATTATGAAATGGCACGTACAAATTAGAACTTCAACATTTCTTTGCGAGATGTTCGCGAGAGAAGCGTGTTATGGATTGAGGGCGGCGCGCCTGTGCCGGCTAAGTTTCGGGGGTCTCCGTCGGTACCAGGGTGGCGTTCCAGTCAGTTTGCAGGATTCCCGCACTACTCCAGGATACCTTACGCGCTTTACAATGTCCCTTGTGCTCTTCCGCTACTGACCGCGCTCTCACGAAATCTTCTTCGGTAAAATGTAAAAGACACTTCCGGAAACTAACACGCACAATCGCTTCATTCAGCATAAATATACATAGTTTTTTATTTCAACAATTAAACTTTGACGTGGTGGTCCAGTGGACAATGTGAGTGCATAAAGTGATGGAATCGCAGTTGTAGTTCTTTTATTTCTCCACCAAATGATGGCCGGAAGGATTTTTAACCTATGTTTACTTTGTGTCGCTACTTGTACAGGTGAGTTCACGGCGAAATTGAAAACATCGAACGAAAGACCCGTTGCGTGCTTGACGGAAGTGGGTGTAAATTGAAATGTGCGCCTACAACTTTACTTTGAAAATTGTTATCGTATCCGAGAAATATTAAGTAGAAAGTTAAAAGTGTGAAAATGTACAAAAAATATCGGCGAAAAAAAGTTTCAGCAGGGTGGGTAAGGTGACGTCTTAACTTTCCGACATAAAGAAGTTAAGAAAAAAAGTTACTGCGTATGCAGTAAATGTTTGTACAAAATCATTATCACCAATAACATATTTTTATTGATAAGGAGAGAAATGTAATCAAATGCGCTCAATAGTTATTTTTATCCTTATGCATGTCACTGCGTCCATGGGAATAAACTTCTGGCGACATAGTTTTATAAAATAATTTCTAATGGACCAAAAAAGTCACAACATCGAAGTTTCAAGTTTGCTGATTCCAAATAATCGAGAACTTACACCATAGAGAAGTGCGCGGTACTTTACGCGGACGCCATAGAGGCGGAAACAAATCAATGTGACTATTTTGCTTTACTAAATGCACAATGAAATCTGACACAAGTTCCGTCGATATTAACATTACGTCAACTTTTCCAAAGTTACCTTTTTTTTGTCAATTGATGACATGGATTTGTTAATGCAGCTTTCACCGTCTTAGAGCATATAAGTCACTCTTCCTTCTCATTAAATAAGTTTAAGAAATTTTAACCACTTAAATGGTCAGTTGTGCTTTCATCATTTGCCTGATTCATATTTAAAGAAAAAAACGCAAATAAATACAGATGGATCAAATTTAAAAATTACATCTATTGGTAAGCCTGTTATTTGGTATTTATGAAATTGTGGAATTGTTTGACTGAGAACCTCAAAAAGATAGGTAGGAGTAGATTGTAAATTTTGCAGTACCTATGTAACTAATAAAAAAGGTTTTGCACAGCTTTTTGTACTAGTTTTCTAAAGACATACAGTAGAAACTCGATTATCCGGAATAATTGGGGGCAAGGGCTTCAAAAAATATTTGTATATTGTATGAATTCTCCTTTATCTAATAGCCTTACAGCTTTCAATTTCTTCTCTAAGGAAATTACTGTTTTCTTACTTTTTATGTTCTCCTGTGCAATGTTCAGTGTGATTTAGTTATGTATTTTGTACTCAGAGTGTGATATGCACTGTACACAACATAAAATCCAATATCTGAACCTGACAAATTTATATTCTCCTAATGCGTAGACGATTAGTTTCCAATAAAAACAAACTTTATTATTTCGATTAATGTTTTATTATTGCGAGGAATTATATTTCCGTCTCAACTGCAATGTTCCGGATAAAACGGAGGGTAAAAAACAACAGTTCCGGATAAAACGGAGTTCCGGATAAGCGGGTTCCGGATAATCGAGTTTCTACTGTAATTAATTATATATTATGTAGCTGTCAAGCCTAACTTCAAAAGTTGATGTTAATTGGTGTTTTTTTCTCATTTTGCGTAAATGAATACAAAAAAATGTTGATCATTAGCAACACTCGGCTGCACCTCGTGCTTCAAAAATTCGCCCCCCCCCCCCTAAAAAGTGCTTTAACAGCGCACTTGTATCGAAAATAACCATGTATTTTCTCTGTGTTTCAACCATATAAAGGGGTTTTCTACCCAAGCAAAGCAAAGCAAAAACTGGAAGTTTACGTTCAAGTGAAAATCAGTTTCTTGTCTAGCGGATTTAATTGGGGAAATAGTTCATTTAAAATATAATATAATTCGTATTGGAGTGAAAATGATGTAACTGTAACTTTTAACACCACACAAAAATAATATACGTAAATGTATGACCTTATATTTACTAGGTATATCTGTAGGATTTTTACACAGGTACATTTTAATTCACAATTACCAAAAACACTAATTATTGAAATGACAGATGAAACATCGAAATAGTAATTATACACCAAGGTTGAGAAGACATTTTTCTTAGCCGAGCTATTTTATTTCATTGCCGAAGATGCGAAGCATTGCGCGCAATAATAATGCGAGGCTAAGAGAAGGCTTCTCAACTGTAGTTTTTACACAATTTTTTTTTTCACTACTAGCACATTTTGAGAACTTTTCTTCATATGATAATCATGATAATGCGAGAGGTCGGAACGAATATAACTAACAATAAGATATTATTGTCATTTGTATTTTTTGTTGCGATGTTGCTAGTGTGGTCCAGCTGGCAAATTTTAACATTTAAAAAAAAATTCCAACTCCCAGTTCTACATTATTGAGCATCAGTTATCATGAGTAATGACAGGAAATGTCAAGTGAACACATCAACTACGGCAGTAACCATGCCAACATTGTCATTTGTTTTTATTATCTACTAATAGAAGAGAAAAATCCGTTATTGGATAAGGTACACAGAATAAATTTCCTGAAGATAGTGAAAAAAAAATTATTTAGCACCCGCTGCGCCTCCCGAGATCCTGGAGAAACCACCAGGAGAATCCAAATTAAAACGGTTTATTAATCACCTGCAGCCGAAATGAAACCGCTTTTAGTCTGAAAAGTTTTATTGCTCTATCAAGTTTTCAGCAGTTACTTGCCTGCAAAACCCCGTTTCGTGTTTACGTACTTAGATAAGAAAAAAGTAGAATTTGTTCTTGTATATACTTTATTTTCACACCCTAAATCCAAAATAAGAAAAGATAACGCTGAATCGAAGTGCGAACGTATAAAAACATAAACGTTAAAGAAGTTTTAAAGTAAGATGAAAAGTTTTCGAACAAAAAGTGAGATTGGCGGGAACGGTATTATGAAAGCGACACAAAGCTATAATACCAGACTGACTGAGGAACAATTCTGACGGTGAGATAATGCGGTGGTGTTGCAGAAACCCTTACTTACCCTTATAAAAAGTACTGTGATGTGAAGTCAGGCCAGCTCGGAATTTGGAGAATAAGGAAAGATGGCCTCGTTTAAGTGGGATAATGCTATATAGTACGAGAGGTAGCAATATTTTTGAGAAAGAATTTTAGCTCGTCTGGTTTTTTGATATTTACCTGTGCACATCCCCTGGCAGCTACCTGTCTCAGGCAACATCCAAATTTCGATCTGGTAAATTTCTATTATATTCTTTGAGTATCAAACTGTATCGTGTTAAAATTTCAACTATACTTTTTTATTACTGGAATTACATCTGGCGCGATGTTACCAACGACAAAATTGTCTTTCAGCTATAAATTTATATTGCTAAAAGAATAAATTGTCAATAGTCAATTGTCTTAAAATTATTTCAAAATTTGAAATTTTTACCTATACAAAGGGGATGCGCATAAACGCACCCGCTCCCAGGTGCCAGACCTATCCCATCGCTACCTATCTTCGATAAGAAAGGAAATATCAAAAAAACTTAAAATAAACCTTTTCGCGACGTCGCTAGCTCTTATACTAATGCAGTTTAGTCTAAGCAATATTTATGAATTGTATTTCAGAATTTGAGAGCCAGCCATATTTACAGTAATATTTATCTACTTATCAATTTGAAATCTCGGTAATGCTGATCAGATATTGTTCGTTTCTACTCCACCACAACACGCTTTTGATTATCTCTATTTGAAGGGAAAAAGTGAAAAGTCGCATTTCCATATGCGGATTATCCTCATAAAGAGGACTTTCCCCCATTAACTAAATTTCCGATGAAACGATTAAACCAACGTTGGAGCCATGGCAGTCGACATAATCAATCATGAATCTCTGATAGCAGTCCCCATATACTTTCCAGGAAATAAATTATTCATTGAGGCTGTAGTTGCTTTTAAAGTATTCAGAAGGGTGCTTAATTCACTGTCACTTATTTTAGGGATAAACTAACAGAACACTTAAACGGGTATAAAAATAATTTGAGTAGACAGCCGTTAAGTAATTACTGGAAAATAAACACGTTTCAGATATATAAGGTATACGTTTTTCTTTGTAGTGAAGTTTGCACCTATATTTTTTTGTTTTATGACACGGGAAATGTATCAATAAAACAAACGATCGATAAGCGTATAATAATATCTGTTAGTTTGAATTAAACCACGATATATGAGACATATATTTTTTATTTTATGACATTAGAAATATATAAATAAAACAACCGATCGATTTGTATATAAATATAATATTGTTCGCTTGATTTACTGTTGCGTGTATTATGAATAACATAAATCTTAATTCAACTAGCGCAAGATGGAGGTATAAAATACAAACAGTTATTACGTTGATTTTATTATTATCAATAACTTTCATTAATTAGTTCGCGTAGATTAGTGATTACGACCTTAGAGTTTCTATAACAATAATTACATTTATCTTGCATTCCCACGAAATTCTGATGACATGGTTTTATGGTAGCATGAAATATCCATAAAAAATAGGAAGTAGAACTTGATTCTAACTAGGGATTGTAAATAATTTACATCGACATTACAATGTCGTATTTGTTTATAGTTGCATTCCCAGAAAGGTTTTACAATATGTTGTATATTGTGTATAAGTCAAATTTATATTACGTTTTATTTCACGTAGGAATCTGACCTAAAATGCTTAATCCTCACCTCAGTTAAAAAACCAAAAGGAAAATCAATAATTCCTAAAGCTCATACCACACGATGAGTCTATACAGTCTATACAGGCAAAATTCATCCCGCTCTCCCTACTTCCTTATGCAATTTAGACTTGTATTCTTTCATATTCTGGCGATGATATTTACTGAGACTTCGGTGTTCTTCAAAGTCTCGCAAGTTTATCATTTACGTTCCAAATGTTTCCGTCTGCTCTGTCAGCTTCATGCTGAAACTTTCAGCTGGCATTGGCGGCACTGTAATTTTCACCTCTTCTCTTGCCACAGTCTGCACAATTACCACTATGTGCGGTCGCGCCGTGTTATGCATAAATATAAACTTTTAATTTATATGTGGAGTATAAAATATGGTGCAGCACAGATATGTACAGGTCGCGATGTTAAACTTAATTTGAACTCCCTCAAGAGGAACAAAATCTTTCATAAAGAGTCTTCTTTCGAAGACACAGAAACATTCTTTAATTAACTAATCAATGAAGGAGCCGTAATAGCAGACGAAGTTTGAAATGTCAAAATTAAATAAAACAAAATAATCAAGGCAAATGGGACAACTCAGACCTGAGCGACGCCATGTAATCAGATAAGAAGCTATTACGTCGCGAAGTCCTCCTTTTGATATATCCACTTTAGATTCCTATCTGCAAGGATAAACAAAGGCGGCACTATTCATCCCGTCTCCTTGGTAAACTTTATTTCAGGGACGGAAAATAAAACGCCCCCGATTTTTATTAATTTTTCTCATACATATTTTATACGGTAGCCTTCTTGTTAGGCCTTACTGACGTTACAAATCGATGGAGATTGGGTCACTTTGATGAGTTTAGGGAATACCTTAGAAAGGTCAGGGTTTGGTCATAAAACCTGGAATAGGATGAAGTGAAAACACAGGTGAAATTTTAAAAGTATAAGTATATAGTATAATCATCTTTGAATTGTCACCTCTAAATCTCTTTCACAACGACATGACCCAAATTTGTGTTAAATGAAAATGCTTTAGCGAAATATATGGAAACGGGCACCAAAGTTGCAGAGGTTTGAATTCGGTTACTTGTAGATGTCATCCGTAAAACCGTTGCTATACTAAAACTGTTGTTTTATTCAGTTTGATGAATCACCTGACGGCAGTAGATTTCAAATGGCCTGTTTTGCGCTTTTGTAATCTTAGGAAAGCACACAATCAAGCTCATCGGGCACACGAAAGCTGCATTTACGGGAATAAAGCTGAAAATCGTGCGGATTCTGTCAACCCTGCCGGGTAAAAGTAAAGCATTAGTAAAAAAGATAAATGTGTTTTCTTCGTAAAAGAGTCTTTTTAAAATTTATAGAATCAAGTATATTTATGATGTGGAATTAATTCTTTAAAATATGTATTATGGAATTATGAAAAGGGGGCAACTTTTCTTCATAACTTTTTTTTTCGAATTTTACCTTATTCTAATATTGGCGAGTCAAGCACGTTTTTAATGCGGTTTTAACCTACCTTTCGCGCCGGTGGTTTATTTTTGCCTTACCGGACAGTTTTGACTGTGCAAAAATTACTGACCTACCACAATGTTTCATTCATTTGAGTGTTTTTTTCCAAGCGTTTTTCCGGGCGATTGTTTTTCGAGGTGAATGTTTTTGATAAACCAGTGGCATGTACGCGTTTAAGTGCGAAAACTTTGTAACTTTATCTCCCGAATTTTCTCAAAATTGTTATCAAGAAAAGTTAACATAACAAAACCCGAATTTTGTTAGAATGGTTGGAGATATGGTTGAGATATACATTATATTCCGTTATGGCTCTTACAGTCACTTTAAGAGACATTAAATATATATGATTCAGTTACATACATCTCACTGAACATAATGCTACCTTATATTATAGAACAAAAATATATAACATCAGAAACAAATATTCCTGCAACAATTATGCACTCCCCATAAAAATTATCACAATATCGGTATTTTTGTCAACCGACTTTGCAAAAGATAATTACTCCACCGTTGTATAAATTGTAATAGTGGTCGAAATAAAACACAAAAACAATTTTTTTTAAACTCTTAAGAACGAAATTAAATTAATTTTTAATACATAAAGAAAACTGATATGGTGTATTTCCGCCCTGCCACGAAACAGCTTCCACTCTTCTGGACATGCTTGTTATAAGATCAACAATGTAATTCTGAGGTAGATTTTCCCACACTTGCATAAGAGCTGTCCCAAGTTCTTGTAGGCTAAAAAAGGCTCTTTATCGTTCTACACTGTCAGAATTTTCAAATTTTTGCTTGTGTAAATACTCAGATAAACCTCACACTATTTTTACGGATTTTAAGCAATTTAAAGACGAACTAAAAAATGTTGTATTACACTCGTTCCTGTGTAAATTGGGGCCTTTCCGGCACTGGGGGCTTTAAACCTCTAGTGCCGGAAAGCACCCAATTTACACAGGAACTCGTATAATAATATAGTATTGCTGATCTAGCAAACCTTGCTGAAGATGGTCCCATACATGCTCAATGAGACTTAGGTCGGCGCTTGTCGCAGACCTCTGCAGTACCGTCAAATCTACTTCTTCCATGTAATGTTGCTCAATTCTAGCAGTGTAGAATCTGGCATCATCGTGCATGAATAGAAAATTATGCTAGACAAAAGTCCATATGGTACCACGTGAGGCTTTAAAATATATCAATATATCGTCTCGCATTTATATCAGCACTTCGTAGCAGTACCAATTTCTCCCCAAATCATTGAACCTCCCCCGAATGCAAGATGAGGTCAAAAATTTATCAGATGCATATAAAGAAAAACTAGGCTCATCTGAAAAAAATACGTTTTGCCAATCATCGATAATGGGCATGTTCTCGAGCAAACTGTATCCGGGTTGGTGTTTCCTGTTGATAAGAGGCCCCCGTACAGGCACCCGAACCCCCAGATCATCTTCTCGTAGACGATTTCTAACTGTCTGTTTCGAAATTTGCAAATTTCTAGCTGCTAAAAGTTCATTTTGCAGCATTCACGCCATACAATGTCAAATACGTAGAACTGTTAACCGCAAAAAACGATCGCAGATAGTGGAAGGATCCACCCCTAGGTATATAACGCATACTGTACAGCTTGTTGGTAGGGAAGGTGCAAGGATTATTAGTGATTTTTTCTGTTTATCTCAACATTAATCAAACAAGAACCCCAAAACAAGCTACAACTTACAGTTTTAAAACACTAGAGTTTACCGGTATTTTCAAAAATCGAAAAAATAACTACGATAACTTGAAGTATGCTCTTGTCTTATGAAGGTAAGATTTAAAAATGTAGGAACGATATTACCAGTCAAAAACATTAACGTGGGACGTCATTTATTGGAATAAAAGAAGAAAAATTAGGTGATGCGATAATTTTTGTGGGGAGTGTATTTACAATTACCAAAATTATGCATTCGGTATTAATTTAAACTCCAACTATTGTAGAATTTACCTTTAGTGTTTAAAAATTTATGTCACCTAAAAAAACCTATCGATAACACAGGTGAAAGGTTAAAGGTTAACACGCAACAGCTGCGGAAGTTCAAAACAGTTCATCGTATTTAACTTTCTCCTTTTTTTAATATTTTAGACGGATCGATAAAGAGGGGGCTTTTGCTCACAAAGTTTACAGATTCTCAGTGTTTAACTTTAATTTTCTGGGGTCTCTTATTCCCAGGTTCTTAATTTACTTTTCAGTTTTTGAGGCGCTCCGTTTTTCAATATCCTAATTTCAATCAGCATTTAGTTTCTCAGTTTCCAGTCTGTTGGTGTGAATTTTTATACACATCGCGTAACAGTGTCAAATTATCACTGAGTTAAAGTAAGTTATTCAATGGTCTAATCGTGTTAAGAAATGTGACAAATAAACTGTATACCGGATACTGCAAAAAAAAGAACAAAGGTGTATCGGTATCAAAATACCTCAAAAAATGTATACCATTACTTTTAGACTACGCTAAGACATTGAAATTATAATTTGAAAGAATAATTTTAGGTCTCAGTTCATAGCGACTAAAGGTCTTTTTGAATTCTGAGCAGACCCAAGAAGTTATGAACCATCTTTTATTATTCTACTATTTGGATTTAATTACATTCAAAATAACCGGGGCTCCTGAAGAGCCCTGAAAAATGCCAAAACATCTTGAAAGGCTACGAATTCTTTTGAACAGTCTTGCAGAATCCTAAAGCATCCTCTGACTTTTTGAATCATAACAAATCCTGAAAGATTGGAAAGATGTCTGAGGAATTTTGTGAACCCTGAAGAATTCTGAAAAGTACTGAGGTTCATTGAAAGAATTCAAATAAATTCTGAAGAATCCTGAAAGATTCAAAACGAAAGAACAAAATATATATTTTGCACTGTTATAAAGAGCCTTAAAGAATGCAACAATGTACATTTTTATTTTTGAAGATTGTTCTTTGAAATTTTGTGGGCGTGTTGATAAAATATAGATCTTTGCAGGTACAGAGCGATATTTTGCGGGACAATTTACTTTCGACTGGCAGCAATGTACATGGCGCTAGAAAACTCTCTTAAACCAGAAAAGAGAGGGTGTCATCGCTGCCTGATGGCTTTAAGACGGGAATATTTTTCGTGAGGCATAAAGCCCAAAGATTGTCTTATGTTATGCTACGTTTACATTTGACGTAGTTTTCACGCTGTTTGAAAGGGTGGACGTTAATTGTAAGACGTCACGTGAAAAATGCTAAAATAAAAATATTTAAATAAAGATCACAATAATCTTGATTAGTCGCCCTGAATCGATGTGAAGTATTTTAAAGAATTATGAAAAGCGCTGAAAAGATCTTAAATGTCCTGAAAAATAGTGAATACTTCAATCATAGTGCTGAATTGGCCTCTAGAGTCCTGACAAATTCTAGCAAATTTTTGAGATTGCTTAAAAGTTCTGAGATATCTTGAGGAATCCCGAGGAATCTGTAGACAATTCGGGTGAATCCTCATAAGTCATGACGAATCCTTTTGGTTGTGATCGGTGTTTTGATAAATCTTCAAACATCCTGAGGTAGGTATCCTGAACATCCTGAGGTATTAGGAAGAGTCCTGATAAATACTGAAAATCCTGAAATACTCTGATTGATTTTTGGATCGTGAGCAATCCTGAGGAGTCCTTAATAAGTGTCAATCTTAAAAAAATAGGAGTTCAGGCCAATCCTAGGAGATCTTGAAGTATTCTGAAGAATATTTAAATTTTCAATACCTTTGTAGAAACTTAAGAATGCTGTAGATTAAAAAAAATAATTTGTTAAAAATTCTTCGGAATGCTGCAGAGTGATGCCAGATGCTGTCAAGTTTCCAAAATTAAATTTGGAAAAATCATTTTTAAATTCGTATATAAATTGTTTTATTTGTACTAAACCATTACTGCATTGTAATTATTACCGAGTTGTCAGAAACAGCTATTTTGAAACAAAAAAAATAATTAAAAATTAACTATAAACACGTGTACCTGACGTTACCTACATTTGCAAAAATTGGTTAGTTCAGTCTGTCTATCAAATTCCCAAATCAGTTTCTCTTAATGTTTTTATTTTTAAAAACAATTTCCCTATCAAAAGTCGATATATCATCAAGTCTTCAAAGAAAGTACGCATCTCCAGAGACCATTTACATGATGTGTTACAATATACAGGGTGTTATGGAAGTCCTAGCAGAAAATTTAACTACAAGTAGAACTCGTCAAAATAAACATTTTTTCTATTTACCACTTTGCTGAAATCCGCAATTTTTTTGAAAATTTTTCTGACCCCTTATTTCACCCTCCGCCTATGACTAAGTTGAACTTGAAGGCATGAGAGAGTTTTTACCGAAGGAGGTAAACACCTTCTAACTTTTTTGCCACAAAAAATTCGTCGATAGTAAATTTTAGTTATCAGTTGTGACGCGCCGGCTGCTAAGAAATGAACTGTGATCGATTCTTAAGCAAATACTAAGAATTTATTCATTGTAATTTCCACGAAAACGTTTTTTTCTATGGTGCAGTTTCTGTGGTGTCAGTGTTATGTAATGCAACTGAAGTCCGCCGCTTGTTTGTGCCTCGGACGTCCCACGATGTAATCGCGTTTTGGAAATTGAACCTAAAATTTTTAAGTATTCGAAGATGTGTGGTGTCGGTGTGCCAATATTTATCGTAAGTTATTACATACCGTGCGATCATTTAAATTATAATTTAGAGTAGGCGGCTTTTTTATTATGCAATGGCCCAGCCTGCAAATTGACTGCTTATTGTTAGACTGACAGTAAAATTTGAAGTTATCGTAAACATTGTGACGTTTATGTTCTCATGAAAATAAAAGACTAACAACTAATGTAGAATAATTGAGAATTACAGCAAATGTTCAAAGTATTCACCCGCATCTTCAATTCAGCTGTTAACTCCATTCACCATTCTGTTGCCGTTGTTTTTGAAAAGTCACTTTGACATTCGAATTTTAAATAAAATTGTCAAAAGTTACTAACCACTTCAATATTATGCATATTATGATAGGTTAGTACATGTTTCCATTTAAAAAGTTTTTATTTCGATTCGTTTATCGGGTAGCGTTTTTGTGGATTCCTCACATGAATGAAATTGGGACCATAGGCGGGTATTGGTTTTACGAGTTAATCTATTCTTAATTTTAATTCCGTAAGGGAGCGATTGCGAAAAAAATGATAGATAAAAAAAAATGTTTATTTTGACGAGTTCTACTTGTGGTTAAATTTTCTGCTAGGACTTCCATAACACCCTGTATTATATGTATAATTATGTATTCGACACAACGTAGTGACTATATTTCCACGTTGTGTACTAAAAACGCATATTGATGCTGTAAACTATTGCAATTTATCACATGTTATAAAAACTTGCAAACTTTTAGTTAGGTAAGTAAAATTTCTATTAACTAGGTGTCAACTATTGAAAACTTTCTTGTCGTTGACGCTCTAGAATTTATGAAGCTCACATCTTTTGTGATATTATTTACAAAAGAGGTTGCAACTTTTATAACCGCATGCACATTGAAGGCAACACAAAAATGCCTCTACTTGTTGAAAATTCAATATTTTTATCATTGTTTTACGAAACATCAGATTAAAATATTTTTCAAAATGAAATTTAAACTTTAGAAAAAAACATGAATATTTAAACATGGGCAATTATTAAAGGATAAAACACGAGAAATAACAATTTAGGTCAGGACTATTACTTTAAGCGTAACGTAAATAATAAACTTTAGGGAATGACGTCACAGTAATGATTTTTTTGTAAGGGGAATGTTATTGTTAAGGTAATTTGGTATGAAATGAAAATATGATCGGATCAGAATGAAGGAAAAGAATAGAAAAGCTTGGGTTGGAAATAAAATAATTGGTAAATTCGAGTTTCCGAGCAATAATGAGAGTGAAGAGCTAATAAAACTTGATCAGGGGAAATATAGCTACGCACCGTTATTATATAATAATTTGACAAATTGAAGAGGTTCTTCGTATTTATGATAAATTCTAGTAATGGTCTTGGAAACACTGAAATCATGACTATTTGCATTTCTTACAATGTCAGACACCTCTTTAAGCGATCACACATGCAATATTTTGTAAATATGATAATGTGATAAATACGTCTAGTATCACAAAATAGGAAGACAAAATTGCGTACTGCAAAAAGCTAGAAAATTTTAAATTACGTTGATTCCTTTAAAAGTAATTGAGTAATAAGCTTTAAGAATGAATAAAAATCTCGAGGATCGCTCTTCGAACCGTAATGTTATCCTTAACTCAATCCGGTATGGAATAAGAAGCTGATCGAGTTAAGAAGAAGCAAAAAGACAAAACCGGTTTTAAAATAAAAGAAAAATAAAATTCGATTTTCCTAATAATGAAATAAGACCGGGAAAGAAGCTCGTAAATCTCGGTTAAATCGAAGATAAAAGAGAGATTGTTTATTAATTTGATAAAACGAGCAGATTGGTAGGACGAGAGAGCTTTCAAGCAATTTCAAAATGCGATCTAAAACAGAACCCACAATCGGATGAATAATTTGAGTCACGCTTGAAAACAATAGTATGAGACAAAAACCAACACTCACCTCCAGGAAATTATATTCGGGCCATAAGGGTTTGACTGACATTCCCATTTTATAGAAAAAATAATACGATATGCTCGACTAAGAGGAACGCTCTCTTTATCTTACAACTTATGTTGGCAAAATGGGAATGTCACAATAAATTACGTTGTTTGTCGGTGTCCCGGCTGTGGGCGACTCTGATAGAGAGAAATTTCGAATATTTACAGACCGAATAAATAACGAAAATTATGTCTGGGGATTGGGAGTTAACCCTGTTGTGGCACACATACAATTGGGCTTCATCTCAAGCGAATAGAATTGAAATTTTAAAAACAACACAAACGAGCGGAATTTGATACTGGATCGGTTGACCTGCACAAATAAACATTTTCGTTTGTTTGATTTTTCATGGTAATTTTTTTTCTATTCACAGAGGTAATATGTAAAAAAATTCAATAAAAGGTTGACGGAGAAAAAGTTTGTTGAAAATTTTCATCAAGCATCCATTAAATTCACCTTGATAAAAATAAAAAAAATACTGCTGGATTATTATTAGACGTTTTTCTCAGCTGAGCGGTTTTAAGTTGCGAAGCTGAGAAAAGGCTTCTCTACGCTGGTTTATATATTATTCTAAGAAATTCTAAGAAAGAGATTTTTTTCATGAAGTCCTACCTTAGCTATTACCACATTTATAAGATATGCACGAAATCCGGTCTATTCATTAATAGTCAATAATGAAATTATTGTTAACTAGGAAAGAAAATAGAAGATTATTTAATGAGCATATAATGGTGGTTATTCTACACGAGAATGGAAATTAAAATACGAGCCGCAGGCGAGGATTTTAACCATTCGAGTGTGTAATAGCCACCATTATTTGCGAGTGAAATACGACGTTTTATCTACAACTGCACTTTTAGAATTAAAATTAGAAATTAAACCTTGTTAAAAACTTGACGTTGAGAGAAAATGTCAATATTCATTATTTCATGACCAGTTAATAATAATTCTTAAAAACTGGGCCTGGCTGTCTGTGTTTAATAGACCTAGTTAAGTATTCATAGTTACAAGTATAATACGTCAATTATTAATCAGTTGTAGATAAAATATTTTAGATATCCTCTACAAACTATACAGTCCTAGCAGAAAATTTAACCACAAGTAGAACACAAAATAAACATTTTTTTTATTTATCTTTTTTTTTCCGCACACGCTCCCTTACTATACGGACTATCAACGACAAATTTTTTGTCCCAAAAAACTTAGAAGGTGTTTACCTCGTTCGGCAAAAACGTTCTGAATAGGCGGAGGGTGAAATAAGGGGTCAGAAAAATGTTCAAAAAAATTGCGGATTTCAGCAAAGTGGTAAATAGAAAAAATGTTTATTTTGACGAGTTCTACCTGTGGTTAAATTTTCTGCCAGGACTTCCATAACACCCTGTATAGTAGATATATTAGTAGTTTCAGCTAGTAGTGAAAAAATAGTATATTATGATACGAGTTTTATAAGAAGCATTTTGTCGCACGCACGGGTTTAGGGCACGACGAGCGTAGCGAGAAGTGCCCTAAAAGAGTAAGTGCGACAAAATGCCTTATAAACGAGTTATCATACAGTATTTTTTCTACTTTGCCACTTTTTATACAAAATAATCAAATTTCACAATCTAGGGAATTTCGCGGCGGTTGGCACGCTTGCGAGCTGCATTAACGGCGCCTATGAAAAAGAATTAGTATTAAACGTCAACACTCGTATTTTTGTCCTTCCAAAAATGAGTTCTGAAGTTCTTCAATGTACGCCCCTAGAAATACGGGCTTTGGCGAAAATACGATAGGCAATTTGCTACCTTCAAAGTCACGCGAGGTATATGGAAAAACATAAGCGCAATTTGAAAATTGGCAGAAGGAGACAATGTTGTCTTATACTATTAAAAACCTTCCTGACGGCGTCCACACGCAAAGTCAAGGTGAGCCATCCAGGACATGTAAAACCTACAGACGCCGTCCTACACCAATGCGCCAAGAAGGCAGCAAGTGTTACCAGCTTGTTGGACACCTCCCCCGACAAAATCGCTTGCCCTAAATGCACGTGAAGTTCCAATACAAGTGGCAAAAATAGTAATGCCAATTCACATTCATACATCATTGACAGCGAAGTATAGGTTAAGAGAGATTATCAATTTAAAAAAAATAAATTATACTATTTTTAGTGTAATTATTATAACACCGCTTTTGTCTATTATTATGACACGTAAAAGCGTATCGTAATAGCCTCAGTAAGAACGCAAAGTAGAAAAAAAATACTAAAAAGGACAGAATAGAGTAAAGAGGACAAAGAGACACAATGAGAAAAAAAAACAGAAGGTACAAGATGGTAAAGTGGTCACAAGGACCCAAAGTCACACTCAAATATTTAATTTTTTCATATTTTTGATTTCATTTTCAAATTCGTGTTCTACCGATGCTTCCTATGTTTTCTTCTGTCTTTCCTATCCTTAGTATTGTTTTCTTTATTTATTTGCAGTTCTAGTTTTTCTGCTTTGATGCATCTTTCTTCAAACCGTTTGTTTACTGTTTTCCTAACCTATTATAATATTATGTATGTAGAAGAGTTGCACTGAATGTTTCTCAGAATGCTTGTCTGAATAAATGGAAGATTGGAAAAACAAGATTTTCTCTTCTTATTCTGTTTGCGACATTTTTTTATATTTATAAATATAGACTATAGAAATAGTCTATAGACCAGACTAATTATAGAGACGCTGGACGGGAGATGATGACGTTGGCTGATGCGCGCGGCTTGGCGCAATGCCGTAATTAGGGTCTTATAACTGCGTCCTGTTAACGGTTTGAACTTGGCCGTAGGGTGCGCGTTCTTGGTCAAACAGTGAAGCAGCGGTCGGCGAACTGACGGAATGGACCGGCCGTGACGGCGAACGTGGCTGGCCGTATGTATTTGAATTTCGGAAATTTCAGTTACTTTGTTACACTGGCTTCACTGGTTGGTGTACGTTGTACATTTCATTCTTCATTAGCTATTAAATAGTGGTTTATAAATAAGAGTTCTTCACTGTAGGCTCTTAGTTCTGACTTATTCTCGATTAGTATTTCACCGCGGGTAATTCTACCTGATCTTCATAAATGATTCAAGCATATTGGTGCCTGTGAAAAATAAAATTTATATGTGCTTAACAAAAACACCGTATTTAAAAATAACCCGCACAATCTTGAAAAACCGCAAGCGGCAATTTTTAATGCATGCAACGCTATAACCTTTGTGATGTTGAAAAATGCATTCGAAAATATGAAACGGAGAGTTAAGAGCTACATTGAAGCTGGGGGAGAACACTTTGAACATTTGCTGTAATTCTCAGTAAACCTACATTATTTGTTATTATTTTATTTTCTTTAAATTAAAACAATTTAACATGAGAAACATAAACGTTTACATTAACCTCAAATTTTACTGTCAATTTGCAGGCTGGGCCATTGCATAAAAAAAAAAAACGCCTACTCTAATTTATAATTTGATCTCATGATAGGAACCATTATGTATTTAAATTTTATTTCAAATATAAATTTTGTTGTGGTGATATGCAAATAATATGCAAATTTGTTTACTGTCAACGAATAGCTTCGCTTCGTTTCAATATTATAACTTTTGGTGGTTAATATAGGGCTATTATCTGTGTCAATGAACTTAGGCACTTCACGTCAATGGCAAGATATACTGCGTCAACAAATAATAATCCATCACTCCCAATAACTTATTATATTTTGTCTCTGTCGCCATTATCAGTGTAGGCTATTATTTTATTATTAAGTTATGTAAACTACCCTATGTAGTACAAAAACTCAATTAAGTGGTTACCAATTTATTGACTTCTTATATAGTCAATTATTGTTTATAAAGACACTTATGGACATTGTACATTATAAGTAATACAAGTCGATTTAGCGGAATTGTTCAACAACAACAGCCGTCGTTTTGTGGAGCATAATAAGGGAATTTTGAATTTGCTATTGCATGTCAAGAGTCGGGTAACTGGAATATTAAAACTTAATAACTGAATTTTCTTGAATATATATTCCATAAATTTTAGAATGAGGTTAAGAAAACAAACCCTGTTTTTATGTTAAATACTCACAAAAATATAGTTTTAGTAGGTGGTTAAAATATTAGGTAAGTTCGGTAGCACCTGTTATTGACGAGCATAATAGAACTACAATCCATTTTTAAGTAAGTTTTATTTACGAATTTTAAACTCCTTTAGAATGACAAACCAGCGTAATTTATTTACAATGTCTATTTCACTTCTTAGCTTATCACGGGAATCCTGTCATTTTCCAGTTTATAAAAGTTTGTAAGCTTTTTGCATTTTCTTCTAAACTTTATGGTAATAGCTTCCAGTTGATGCTATTTTTGCAATCTAGAGCGAAAGCTCAGCTTACAGCTTTGGTAAGCTTAGATCCTTCACCAAACAATTTAACTTACTCAACTGTAGAAAAAGCTCATTGAATGTTTCTGAATGGGAACTACATTGTATATTTTATTGGCTTAAATCAAAGTTGCTTTCGCTGTGATGGGGAGTTGTAATATTTTGCAAGTTCAGATTTGTATAATATATATTGTATTTATGACCAAACGTTATCTTTTTTTATGAGAGCTAGTTTTAGAAAAAGAATTTTAGTTCGGCTGGTTTTTTGACATTCTTATTGATGTTAGGTGGGGATGGGGTACGTTTGGCACCTGGGAGCGGTTATGTTTACCTGTGCCGCAGCTATCTCTCTCACACAACCAACGAATTAGTTTCCGCAGTCCTCTAACTCACCAATTCTCCCCGATACTTAAATTGATTTGGCTCCTAATTAAACAACCGAATTTCGATCTGGAAAATTTATATTATGTTCTTTGATTATTATTATCGAACTGTATCGTGTTAACATTTCAGCTATACGAAAATGGTTGAAAATTAACATAAATCGAGGACGAAGCAAGCGTTGGAATCTTCAAGTCATGTCTGCATTTAGATCATTATTACGGGTAAACAATGACATTATTAAATGTGGGTAGAATAACGGCTCTGACTAGTGGGGGCACGGGGGCTTGGCTTCAGTGTCTAGCCGCGTCGATGAGGCACCACTATAAAAATCTCTCCAATTCAACATGTCAAATGTCAGATGTCAGGTGACAAATTTGTCACCATCTACGCCATACGTTTTTTAATCCTTGGCCCACTTGACTTCGTTTTTTTGTTGAACGCACGATATAAATTTATATTGCTAAAAGGTTATAGCCAATTTTTCCGTAAAGACAAAGCCATCCCTATATAACTTCAAGGAAATATCAAAAAACCAGCGGCCCTTTTAGGTCGCGACGTCGCTCTAACACTTATACTATAATGAAAATTATATTGCGTATGAGTGCTATTGGATAAACTGCAATTATTTTGCTAAATATTGTAATTAACTCAACTTACGTCATATGAGTGGTAAAATGAGATTATTATACAGCAGTACAATGCATAGGAAAAAGGTAATTTAATTCTTCAGTACCAATAAAATCTGAACAGTGGAACGTAGCAAGCGGGTAGATTTAGTTTATCAGAAAATGCAGCAATAGTTAATGCATTCATTCATTAACACACAACACAAGAAGATAAGATTTTAACTCTAGCTTTACTGCTGATGACTTGCATGTGCAAAGCCGTAAAGTGTAAGAAATTCGTCTAATTATAACGTTATAACACATTTCGTTTTTTCTGTAAAGGGAGTTATAATATTTTATGTAGATACATAATGATTAGGTCATTTCCATCATTTGGTATAAGCGGTGATTACCTTTCTCTGTTGTCAGGTAGCCAATGAATTTTTTCATTAAAATGACAAACTCGTCCCCGTTTTAAAATAAATTTGTTAAAATATCACAACGTTTGTCAAAGGTGCTATCATATAACCTGCCTTGGGGAAAACACTGTAAATTACAATTTTTTTCCGATTAATTTTGTTGTGACATGAAACTAGAACCCGAATCCGAACATGAGCAGTTGTGTTTCGACGCTCTGGTAAAAAATAAATTAAAATCAGATTTTACGAACTAAACCCGACCTCGTGTGATTTTAAAGCCATTTTGGGCGAGGGATTGTGTAATTTATCTTTTTTTCGCCCTCTAATATGAGACCCAATTTGCTCTTTTACAAGAAACATTTTTGACGGCTAAAGTTGTGATTATCGTAACTGTTATTTCACGTCTGAGCGAGAATCGATCAAAGGTTCTGGAATTCCGTAGAAACGGTTGCCTAGTCCGATAAAATACGAGAAATGGAATTTAGAAGATTTAGAAAAATGATCGAGTGTTAGAGGAGTAATTATTTCGGCCGTTTCAATTTTAAGGGTTTATTAATCAAATCTAATCATTCATACATTAATGACTGCACAGGTCACAATGGATTCAATTACAAATAATTAATTCTCAATGCCACATGAAACATGTAGTTTTTGGCAGTTCTTTTTGCAAATCCAGATAGAAAGGGTAGACACACTCCAGATTTATTTCAGGTTTTCACTAAAAAATGTTGTATTCGTGATTTCCTTTATTTATTCCGCCAGCTCGTCGAGAAATCATTTTATCCCCGGGGCTTCCGAGGGGTGACACGAAGTTCTTAGTGTTGTTTGCTTCCGATTGTAATTCTTTAAAGTTTCCTTTTATTTCGTTTCCTTATCCTTTGATAAATTTCGTTACGATGACCTGTGGGACCCAGTGGAATCCTTTTTATTTTTTCCATCGGTTTACGTTATTTATTCGCTTGGGTGCGAGCTCAAACTTTTCCGAATAACAAAAGTTAAATTGGCGTTTAATGTTGACACAATCTGGTGTTTTGTTTTTAATTGGAAGGCTCCAACGCGAAAAATGTAAATCCAGTTCTTTTTTTCTTTTGAGTCCACCTGATTTAATTAATTGTAGTGTTGAAGGAAAAAAGAAAATGGCAAACCCCCTTCATTCATTGAATTAATAAGTAAGCTTACTGGAAGGTAGCAATAAATGTAAATTATTTTAGTAACTCAATATCTATTATCAAAATATCAGATTGAGAAAAGAGTAAAATACATAAATTAATATATTATCAAATCGATAAATTATTAATTTAAGAAATTATAAAATTTTAAAAGATATCGGAATACCGAAATTCCAAAACGGAAATGTGGCAAAACCTAAAATTAACAAAATGGCAAAATATAAAACTACGAAAACTTCATCACAGTAGTTAAATATTAAATTAAAGAAATATCAAAATACGAAATAACGTAATAATTCTTTTAATAATTGAAATTTACTCTACTTCTGATATTATTTCACACTGCTTTCGGGGTTCCATTAGTTCCTTTTTTTTTTTTGGCCAATCCTGACTTCTCGGATGGTATACCACTCAGAAATTTTCTGGATGATTTTCCACCACCCTGTATACAATTTGGCCTTCAATTTTAGATACATGTATTTATTCGAAAACACTTGTAACAATGGAAGCCGGTATCTTGACCAGTTTATCGATAAACTCTTGTTACATCAATACGATTTCCACTTGTACAATTACTACCACTGACTTAACAGCTGCTGACAAAGAACCTCGTTCCAGTTGAACATGCATTGCAGCTTAAACTGAAACCGAGCAATTGTGTCCGCCAACACAATTGGCCCCAGTTCTTTCTGCAGCATAATAGCTGCATAGAGAAAGCGTAATTGAATAACCCAGACCCGAGCTAACCAAACGAGATTATCCTTGGTTAGGTTTTCTTCCAGCAGCGCAAAGGCAAATTTAGCTCGAGTCTTTCATGTCAGCTGGAATTATGAGTTTTTCGCTCCGGTTTGTTTAGACGTGTCACGGACTGTTGGAAAGCTGTTATGGTGATGTGGTGGTGTTTTTCTAGTGCAGTCATGTGACAGCAGAGGGACGGAGAAATTAACCAAATAAAGCTGCCGAATCGATGGGTTTGTTTATGGACGGATTTGTTTGAAGGAGGCTCGATCAGAGGACGAGGGTCATAACGACGTGATCTGTATTGTCGTGACCCTGGACGGGTACACTGCTAGTCTTGGTGGAAGGGGAAATATAATATATTTATATTTAAAATTGTTAACACAGCCCTATAAATATAATAGTAAAGTAGACACCAAATTGGCAATAATGTTTACTCCCCCATGGTTGTTACAACTGTTAATTCCCACTTATTTAACCGTAATTAAATGTTTAATCCGGCGAAAGTTACTCATCTGGTTTTATATTTATCGGGTGATCAAACACGAATAGATCTGCTTTCTTTATGAAGCCATCACAATAATGATGTATCTGTTGTTATTGGATCGTGGCTTGACAACGTAAAATCGAAGGGACAAAATTATGTAAACACAAAAATTGTTTATTTATTTTTAATCGTCTGATATTGGTTCGTATTGTTTGTTTATACTAAGTTTCAATTATTTTAATCACTTGACTTGATGATTAAAGTCGATGATTGATTTTCGCTTAGTGATTGATTTCTTAAATTTTTAATGTTCGCTCTTCCCTCGGCCAGTTAGAGTAGAGTATCTACATGTGCTTATTTCAATTTCATCGATAGATGATTCGAAACTATTCTTAGCTGCAAAATATCTTCGATATTGAAAAAAATCAAATGCAATATACAATGTAAGAAGGAACATTTTCGAAAACAACTTCAACTCGCCTTTTATCTTGAATAGAATACTATTGGAAAGATTTCAGTGAAATTTAGGGAGGACTAGAACACTTTCCCCTAGCTCTAACCAAAAATTAAATTAACAAGAAGAAGATATTTTTATAATATAGGTTCATCTTATTGTTAGACTACGCTCCCTGATTTCACAGTTGATAAATTATACCCCCCGTAATTCCCAATGCATGCTTTTTTGCGCCGAATTTATTCGACTTTTTCCATTGAAAACTTGTGACGTTCATTTCGTCCAACCAAATTGATTCAATAATGTCCCCACACAAAGGGTGAAGTAGATCTCGAAACCAACCGGATTGGATTCGTTGAAATACGGGAAGGCGATATTTATGTGGAACTCGATATTATAAAAAATATTACCAGTTGAAAGGCACGCAACAACGTAGGTAACGCCGAGCTCGTTAAAATCCTATCATTCTAGAGTTGCACTTATTTATTGCTTTATAAATAGCACTTTTCACAGCGGTGAATACGACGCTTTTTATTGCAGTCTTGGCAGTGCTGTAATTACATGAAACATAGAATCAGAATTAGGGAGGGTTCAGATGTTATCGGGTCGCAACTGATCGCATTTTTATTATCAGAAGAGATCTTTGATACAATTAGCTGTTGAGAAATAAATGGTTTCATGGCTAGTAAAGATACTATGCGATGGTTTGTGCTCCTTTATAAACTACAAATCTGATTGCGAACTGTATTTAGAGGTTACTGAACTGTTGATATTTGATATTAGGGTAGATTAAGAATACGACGTACGTGTGATGTGAAGAGAAAAGCATGTGGCGCCGACCAGATTGAATTTACTAAGTGCTGTTAGTTTTTTATTTAGTTTATAAACATTCAAAGTTCTATACCGGATTTAATATTGTCAGATTCGATTAATTAAAATTAAATTAAGAAGTCGCTACATGCCAACTGTAATTCAGTAAATTTTATGACAGAATCTGATAAATGCAGTTTCGAAGTCGTCATTTTATTGTTCATTCTTCTGGAGTTGTGTTTGATCGCCATCCGCCATAATTTTTGAGAATTCTGATGGCCGCTCCACCCTCAGCAAGAAAAGTACTTGACGTTCGACGTTGACAGTGTCCAGTGTAACCGTCTGGGTTGGGTAATTTTAAATAGTGAGCAATTTTCTTCGGCATCTTGTAGAAACTGTGGATCCCCACAGGAGGTTGCACCATGGAACTAAAGTAGAAGGAGAAACTACATCGGCGTTTTTGTTGTGAAGCCATTTAACCAAACGGAAGAATGACCAACATTGCCAGATCGTAAATGTAAGTTGTTGAAATTGCCTCATCAGGGTTTTGAAAACCCCTTTTAAATAATACTAAGCCATGTATAAATTATTAAATGTATATAAGGATATCAAAACGTTTACACCAAAATTTTCGTATAATTGCCATACCCAACCGCGCGATATAGCACAAGCTGACAACTCTGTAAATGCTTGGGTAAAAACATTGAATGTGGGAACCGGTGGGGAGTTTGATTTCACGCAGTGGCGTCGGTGTGTGACTTGGTGGAGTTGTAAAACATAATAAATAAATTACAATTAAAACTTTAAGTGAGCACTGGATTATTTGTACATACGTTTGATCTGGTTTGGGATTTTATTTTTAATCTTATGTGTCGAAGAATCCTCTTATATTATACCTCCATGGGTTGCAATGTACATTTATTGTTCATATAAAATAAATGAAGAATCTTGAGTGATTGATATGTTTTAGACACAAGCTTACATATCTCCTGTACAACTCTGTCTCATTAATTCCTCTACTTTCCGTCGTAACGGTGAATATGCACTTCTTCCTTGTCTTAGTATCATCCTCCATATAATCCACATTCAACTTTTTTCGCTCCTCACTTAGCTCCCTCACTACATGTCCCATACAGATTTTTTTGCTTCATATCCTTCACTTTAGCGTTTTAAATATAACTGTAATTTCCCATTGTTCGATATATCGACGTTTTCTTTCACCCTCAAAGTACTTTTCAACTTGGAATATATTGACCACAGCGTGGAAGATTTCAGTTGTTCAGTCTGTAATAAAATATAAAGATAAAACCTGAAAAAAAAAATGAAAAAAAGCAAGCATAACTTCTTCGTCGATTTGAAGTCCTCCAAGAATTGAAAATATTGTAGGTCTTTTCATATTTATCTTGTGATTTTCTATTTCCATATAAAGTGTCCAGATTTTTTTTTATGTATTATTCTTAAAGAAAAGTAAGTTCTTCTTTACTCATCACGTTTCTAATCCCGGCTGCGCCTCGATTAGAAAGATCGCGATTTGTATACAAATAACTATTTTCTACTAGAGATTGGAAAACTGGAATATTTCCCAACAAGTGCGGTAATAATATTTCAACACTAAAAGTTGTAAAAACAAATTGCAGATGCTATTTTTTATCATTGTTATAAATCTTAACAGAAGAGAAAAAATATTTCAAGCAGGTCCACATTTTCTATGTTCCCACTGGAAATAGTACATTCTCTTCGCACGTTGCTTTTTGTGTTGGGAATATCAATCAGAATAAATGACCCCATGTCCTTGATGTTTTATACTTGTAGAAAAGTTAGTTCTTCTCCAGCTCCACTTTAGCACCCACAACAAACACTACCTAAAATTAAACAAAAATTATAATATTTCTATTTATTTGTGTGCTTTTCTTAAGAATTTTTCTATTCCTAATTTTGTAAAAACACTGGATTTCTTAGAATAATGTCCCATCGACTTTCGTTTCAGAAAAGCTATTAAACTTGCAAACTTCTTTATATGGATATTTTTTCCACGGATAATGTTCTCAGCATCGAGCAAATGCTCCAGAATGTAAAACTCTTATAGGCTTTGGATTGTTTCTCAAAATATGCTAGCCACACGTCCTCAATGATCTTTTCACTCGTTTTTCCTTACCGTAATAATAAAATAATAATTTTTTTACTATCTGTAGAATGTACGATTATGTAGTTTGTAGAAGATGTGTGAAATTGTTTTTTCACTACTAGCTTCAGAAAACATCATTATATATCGTGTTTAAAGCTTCAGAAATTGATTTTCTGTATCTTACCTAATAATGGATTTTTGTTGCCATGGTTACTGCCGTACTTGATGTTTTGACTTGAGATATGCTGTCATTATTATTGATAGGTGACAGCTCAACAATGTAGAACTGGGGAGTTAGAATTTCTTGCCAAATGTTAAATTTGCCAGCTGAACCACACTAGCAAAATCGCAACAAAAATAGAAATGACAGGTATTGATTCAATTTCATATGCTACTTGATTTTCATGGATAGCTTAGTTAAATTTGAAGAAAAGATAAACAAATGTGCTAGTAGTGAAATAAAATAGTATATAAACCACGGTTGAGAAGCCTTTTCTTAGCCTCGCATTATTATTGCTCGCGATGCTTCGAATCTTAGGCAATAAAATAAGCTCGGCTAAGAAAAATTGCTTCTCATAATTCCATAAGTCCAGTCATAATGACTATTCTTTCCTAGTAGTTAATAATTATTGAAGAGACCGGATTTGATGCAAAATGCATAACATATTATTTTATCTACCAACCTAACAACAGCGCCCTTCGGTTTTTACAGATTGCACCAGTTGTAAATATTTGGCATTGATTACTGCAATTCATGTAAATAAAGAAAGAACGAACTGTTAAACTATTACAAAAAGCATTGTAGGTAGGAGATGCATTTTTTCTAATTTATTGTTGTAACAAAGCTATTAACGCATTCATTTTGAGTGCGTTAATAAGCCATTAATTTTTGTTTCCATTGGTAACACACACTGAACTCTGCACTGAACCAAAGCTTTGGTGCTGGATAACTACTTTTTAATCAGTTTTTCCCTAAAACACCAAAAAATTTTTTTATTTAAAAAAAATAATAAACATTATTTTTAGTGATTTAGGGAAAAACTAATTAAAAAGTAGTAAAAATTGATTTTATTTGTTAAAAAATGAAATTAATATGCAAGTTAAAAAAAATAACATAGAAAACTCGTTTTGTAAAACTTAAGAGCACTCGTTATTCACCGGCAGTCGTGGTGCCAACCTGAACTCGTGTCTTAATATAAGTTTTACAAATATAGTGTTTCAATATACTATTTCTGTACACGGCATGTTGTTTAAGAAGGTTGGGGCGTTAGGCAAAAATAATGAAAAAATTCTAAAATATATTTTTTTCAATAGATTATTTCATTACACAATTTTCTGTAAAAAATCCAAGATCATTAGGAAGCTTATTAAGCAGTGAATGTAATAAAACTGTTACATGTAGTCTTATGGAAAATCTGTCAACTCTACATGTGAATGGCACGTTTTTTATTACTACAGTACAGAAATTAACTATGATATACATTGATATTTCCCGATAATTTTAATGTTTTTTTCCGATACAGTTGGGAAGCTTTTAGTTAACGAAAAAAATTATTAAACAAGACTCCTTTGAATTATCGACCACCTAGCTTTAGCGAAGCGGCAACGTTGTATTTAGAAATAAGTCGCGGGAAATTCAAATATTCCATATCTGACATTATCAAGATATCAATAAATATCAAGCTTTATATTATTACAAGTACAAACTCCTATCAATTTTTTTATTTAGATAAATGAAATGGTCGAGTTAACTATTGAATTAATTTATTATCTAATTTTTGAATATAATAAATACAATAATTAAATGTGAGATAAACATACCAATAAACAACTTATTTTTTCAATAAACTTAAAAGAACTTGATTGTACACTGATAGACGATGAACTTGACGTGAAAAGAATAACTCAAAAAATTCAAAATGGTTGAGAAAAATACAAACTACATAATTAATTCCTTTTTTCGTTTTTCAAGCCTTCAACTTCAACAGCAGCATGGCTATGTGAACACCCTTAAATTAAAGTTGAAACTTCAACACTTGACAGTTTTTGACGATTTTCCCTTTTGAGATTACTGCATCTGAATGATGATTTTGGTAGGTTCTGTGTTGGACAGGTATCAGGTTTTAACCGCTTTTTCGTGCCCCAAACTTCAATTTTAAAGAATTCGTATTTTAGGTTATGTTTCCTTCTTTTCAAAACTCCTTACCTGAACGCTCACCTTTTTCAGCTCAGGATTTTTCTTTCTCACGCATTCGCAATTGAATACACAACAATTATCATTTCTAAATGACATTTTTGGTTCATTGCCGCAGAAATAAAATGACACTTTCCAATAATATAGAGAGTGAATACTGCCAACTCTTCAATTCTAAGCAACGCTGCCGCTTGAACACTGTTCGATTCCCTCATTCTAATATACTATTTTTAATTAATTTTATGATTTTTTAATTATTGAACTATAAAGTTTAGATGTTTCTATATATTTTTTTTTAATTATTTACTTCAATAATTTAGCAAACAATATTTTTTTTCTTTAAGTTTGGACAAAACATCCAAAAGTTATTCTCAACTTAAAATAATAAAATAAAATAAAATAGTTGATTTATAATAATCGAAAATGTTTCAGATATGCATTTATTACAATAGTAATTACAGGGTGTTTAAAAATTGCCGCACCAAACTAATGGTACAGTGATCAGAAGCAAAGAGTACGCAATAGAAAAATATTTAAAAAAAAAATGGTGTTAGATTCGCATGTGGCTGAAGGTTTCTTTTATAGTAAATCTGGCAACTGAGGAAATTGCAATGAACAATTAAAGTACTGGCATGTTAAGTAACCAAGGCAATGTTTTTCTCAGATACTGGAATTAATTGTAACAATAATTGTTGAGAATTGCCAATTATTTTTGAAGTTGCCGGTAAGACTAACGTTTGCCCGTCTCTCAATATTGGCCTGTACTCGTTCGAGTATTTGTTTGGTTAGAGTTTCAGTGGATCCAAAAATTCTTGCGAGAAAAAAAAAGACCGCAAAGAAAAAATCTAAACGATTAAGGTCGGGCGAACGGGGAGCTAACGCGTTGGGCCATCTCGCCCAATTCATCGCTAAGCATGGCCAGGCCATCACAGGACCGGATGATGATGAACTGGTGCTTCATCCAGTTGAATTCACATATCTCTTAATAGAAGTGTTAGAGGCACGTCATCCATCCCACAATGTCAGTGTGACTTTCTTTAAATAAATCTGAAAAATTAGTTACTACGCATACAATCCCATTGTTATATTAAAATGTTGCCGCATTGATTTTTGCATAAATCTCGATAATTTAAGATGCGTTTATAGTACATTATTACACGTGTTTCATAAGGCAATTATTGTGCAATTATTAAATAGAATGAGTGCCACAAGTCGTTTTATGAAAAGAGTGTAATATACTATTTTTTCTACTTTGCCTTGTAAATTAATTTAAAAAATATATTTATTTTTTTTTTTCATTTAGGGATTTTTCATTCGGTTGGTAACAAATGAAGTATGATATTTGTCAAACAAAATTAAAATTTGAATATTCGCATCTGGCGTTTTTTGCTCAATTTTGGTGATGGAAGAGATTAATTGTACACCCCCCGAGTTGAGGGCGACAGCACAGGAAGCTACAAATAAGTTGCTCCCTGAGAAATCTAAAGAGATTTATGAAAAAGAATATAAAGTGTTCGATACCTGGTGCAGTTCAAAAGGTGTCCAAATTATCAGCGAAAATGTTCTCCTCGCATATTTTGAGGGCCTAAGTAAAACCAAAAAGTCTTCTACACTCTGGGCGTCTTATAGTATGTTGCGAACATGTCTTAATGCGTACCGCAATACAGATATATCAAGGTTCCTAAAGTTAAAGGCATTTTTAAAACGCCAATCTCAAGGATACAAGCCAAAAAAATCTAACATTTTGGACGATGAAGAGATACAACGGTTCCTAAATGAGGCCGATGATTTACACTTCCTGGCAATGAAGGTTACATTTTAATACAGTTATCTGCTACAGTTCTATTCCACTATTTTTAGGTAATACTAATTATGGGGTATTCAGGAGCGCTGCGTAGACAGGAACTAGTAAATTTGACCATAAACGATTTAAAGTTTAAAGATGACAGTATCATCGTGTCTGTACCTAAAACCAAAACAAATGTTTCCAGGATGTTCGCAATAACTGAACTAAATTGTGTTCAGTTGGGGCAACTGTGCGATTTTTGTTAACTTACAGGAATGGTCATTGCATTAAAAATCCAATTGGAATTAACACAATAGGAAAAATTCCAAAAATTATACCATCATTTTTAAAACTTCCAGAACCTGAGAAATACACAAGGCATTGTTTTAGACGGTCTAGCGCCTCACACTTGGCCAATAGTGGAGGAGACCTCCTAACAATTAAAAAGCATGGGGGCTGGAAGTCCTCAAATGTTGTTGAGGGCTACATTGACACTTCGATGAAGAAAAAGGTTCAAGTGGCTGATATGTTCTTCGCCACAGCCAAGTAGTTCATCTAGTGCGATGTCTTCAGCTTCAGTCTCCATAGCCCCCACTTTACAAGGCGAGAGTATTGAAAACCCTATCAACATTGAGGGAAATACTAATTTGCAACAAAATATATGGTCAGCGTACGTACCTGGGATTTCAATTAATGCCACAGATTCTTGTTCTGTGACAATAAAAGTCTACAATAATTATTGTACTTTTCCTTCAACGAGCGATGATAATTAATAGTTCGTGTTTATGCATAATTTCCGTAGGTAAACATGTTTTGTGAAATTCTAGGTTAGGTTCGGTACTCATGATCCCTGGGTACTCATTACTATGTTGGCGGTTTGTTTAAAAATGTACTACTACTTATCAACTATTTTATTGTGTTACGTTACTTACAATAGCTATATAAAAATACTGTAACGTAGCCTGAGCCGGGCGGGTTCGAGGATTTAAAGAAATATTCTGGTGCACACCGTAGTTACAAACTTTTATTAAAAAAACTACTAAGGCTAACTTTTCACTATGTACAGACTTTCACAATATCACGCGCTGATCACTTGTTCACGATGCTACCAATCGACTGGCTTGCTCCGTCGTTTGATCCCTTCTTAAACCGCTCCCGGCGTTCTCGATTTCTTCTATTCCCGGAATCATGAGATCATGTTTTTAGCGCAATGGATTATTCCAGAAGAATGAGATCATTCTCTTGTACGAGCGTGGTATAGTATGAGATCACCGCCACAGAGTCTTCTAGACTCATGAGAGCATCCCATGTGAACAATTATTCCCAGTTGTTCTCATGTGGACTGTTCCAGATTAATTACGTTACCATACGTGGTGAGATCATCATGACATCATTCGCTTCCGGTGCCGTCGCGCTGCCGTCTCAATACAGTCCAAATATAAACAGTTATGGTGACTACAATGTACAAGAATTTTCCATATCAGTTATGATCAAAAAGTGTGTTCCAAAGGGTCATTTCTCTCAAAAAATTAAAAAATGTTGTACATGCAAACTATTGCTTTGTAACAAATCTGAAAAGAAAATGTGATTTGATCACTTGCCAAATTAACAGTTTAGGTTACCAAATTGTTTTTTCAAAATAAGATAGGTATTAAAACTTTGGTCTTCCTTCTGGTTCAATATCCCAAAATCAACATGTTAGTGATCATTTAACATAAAAGGGAGCAAATAGATAGGAATATTCAATTTAGCTAGTTATTATTGTCAACGTTCATTGACATTTTTGTTTTAACTTTCGACTGTCCGCATAATAACGTTGCCAACATAACCATGGAAAATGTTACTGTTTTGCGTGCCACAATAAAAATAATTGTCGTTATGGTGAAACGCATTTGAGTTTCACAATGAGAGTATTATTGACGCAAAGTAGAAAAATAGTATATTATGATACGAGTTTTATAAGAAGCATTTTGTCGCACGCACGGGTTTAGGGCACGACGAGCGTAGCGAGAAGTGCCATAAAAGAGTAAGTGCGACAAAATGCCTTATAAACGAGTTATCATACAGTATTTTTTCTACTTTGCCACTTTTTATACAAAATTTTTATACAAAATAATCAAATTTCACAATCTAGGGAATTTCGCGGCGGTTGGCACTTTTGCGAGCTGCATTAACGGCGCCTATAAAAAAGAATTAATTTGAAACGTCAACACTCGTATTTTTGTCCTTCCAAAAATGAGTTCTGAAGTTCTTCAATGTACGCCTCCAGAAATACGGGCTTTGGCGAAAATACGATAGGCAATTTGCTACCTTTAAAGTCAGGCGAGGTATATGGAAAAACATACGCCCAATTTGAAAATTGGCAGAAGGAGAACACGTTCTCTACGATCTCCAAAACATTTTCCTACCGTATGTATTTTGAGCTGCAACGCCACAATGTTGTCTTATACTATTTTTAGTGTAATTATTATAACACCGCTTTTGTCTATTATGACACCCAAAAGCGTATCGTAATAGACTCAGTACGAACGCAAAGTAGAAAAATACATTTATGTTAAAGACCAAAGGCATTGCGTCAAATAATTATTGATCTAAATTTTTTTTCGCATACTTTAGCAGCATTTTGGGTGTAATTTACTGATAATAAATAGCTGTAATCAACATTCGAAGATCCCTAAAAGAAAACCACATACACAGAAGAAATGAACACCAAGAATTTTTTAAATATTTTTCTCTGACTTACCAAATGGTCCTAAATAACGTACGATTGCGTTGGTGCGGCAATTTTTAAACACCCTGTATATTGCAAATGTTACAATTATTTGTAATAAATAATTACAAAACAGTTCCGACTGAGATATCAATTAATTTTTGGTTGGAACTATCCCACCCCAACCTCCTTAATCTGGGCTATCGCTTTGATCAAAAATCTCTTGCCTAGTGCGGAAAAAAATTACATTTCTTCTTTCACAACTGTAGCGTGTGTATTTTAATATCTCCCATTTACCACTCACGGATTTCTATTGATTCTGAAACATTTACAGAAACTTTAAAAGTGATAACATGAAAACCCAAATACTGAGCAGACTTGAAAATATGAAAACGTGTCAATTTGAAAGTTTGTGAATTTGAGCAGCAGAAAAATTCAAAAATTTAAGAACACCCGAGAAACGTAAAACCCGAGAACTTGAAAAAAGGCAAATAAACTTCAACAGCTAAGAAAGTGGAAACACAAGAACCTGCGCAAACTTGGGAACTTGCCAATCGGAGAATTTGGAGACGCCCAGGAAATCAAATCTACGAGATTTAGGTTTTTATCTTATGTGATCAAAGGGTACACAGTCTCGAAATTTTGTTAGGAAGACCAGGTGGTCGTTTTTTCCTCTTAGACTTTAAAGAGTCGGTTACAGTATAGAAAAATCACCAGAAACTGCTGATCCGGACAGTCAGCGATATAGAAATGCACGCGGAAAAATAATAGAAAAATAAAAGAATAATGAGAATAGTGGACAGATAACAAAGGGTACAGCCTCCACTAACCTTCTTTTAACTGTCACGCAAAGTTTTTCCTGAAAGAAAAAAGGAAACAAAATGTTATGGGTTGGTATAATTTGGCTTTGTGATTTTGTTAACGACGTGTCGATTTCTCTGTTGCGGCAAATTTTAATTTTTAGGCAAAATCTCAGGTATCTATTTTACACCCTAAGACGCCGTTACATTGTAACTAGTTTCCTCGCAATATTTTGAAACGATGCACCGATGCAGCTAGACGTTATTGTTAGCGAAACCGTAATTTGAAAATATTGTATTTCATTAAACCCCGGATGCATTTTTCTTCGAAATAGGAGCTGCGGAACCTCCTCGCGTAGCGGGAACGTAAAATACGCCGTATTTTTATTAAACTCGGGTATTTTTACAATAACCCACATCTTAATTCCCCTGAACTAGATTCGCAAATAAAACTGAGAACTTTACCGCAACTATACGCCAATAATAAAGCCCGCCTCATCAAATAAGCATGTAACCCGGTGTGGGCGGCGCCACTTACCGCTCACTCTTTTTGAATGTGTGTGGGCCGCAAAGGATACGGAAACTGCTTCAAATTTTAAATTGGGACATGGCGTTGCTGAATTAGCAATAGGGTAAGCTGGTGACGTCACTCCGTGCTAAGACAAATTATGGGTGTTAAGTGGGAATGACATAAAAGCAAAATAATCTCGTAATTTGTGGAGAAAACCCGAGGTTGCTACCCTCCTTGTGAGAAACGTGAGAGATCAAAAGTTTTTTGTTTACTTACCTTCTTTGCGGCTGCTGATTCTGTCGGAGTCTTGAACTCCGTTTTCCAGTAACGCGAATGATTTCTCATTCAAGCGACTGCTTTAAATAACAAAATTTAAATAATACATCCCCGCGAAGAATAATTAAAGACATAATTCGGATGTTCCGAATATATTAGCAAAGGAATACTTATGTTGTTTTCTCATTAGGTAAACCGGAGCTTTGAAAACTGAGCCATTACAAAAACATTCATGCGGCTTGTGATTAAATCAGCCGTCTCTGTAATCCCTATTTCATATATTTAAATAAAATATCATACTTCCAACGAGCACTGCGTAGTTTTAGAGAAAGATACTATTACTTATAAATTCGTGAAGCGAACTATGTGTGCTGTTTGGGATTGTTTGGAAAATTAACTGCGGAGAGCCCGATCCGATTATTTAAAGCTACTAAAGCTTTTGTGACGATCAATGCAAAAGAGATGTGGGTGGGTGACAAGCATTGAGAAAAAAATAACGAAGCGTCGTTAACTCCAGTAAAAAATCGTTCTTGAATAATATTACGCGCTGCAAACATGAAAACATGGGTAATTTGCAACAAAAAGTCGAGGGTTGAAGGAATAACCGCTCATTTAACGGCGTTAATTCAGATCGTGCGACCATTTCAGTCAAATATACTTGATTTTAAATTTGTCCGATTCAAAATGAAGACTTGAGTGGGTTTTTATTTTTAATTGCTTTCATGATTTGGGTACACGTGCGAAGAGTTAAATAATCATTTATTTATCAACATCGATTAACTTTAACTGATAAATAACTGCATAGATACGTTTGTTAAAACTACAGCAACAATTTTATTGTTCCTAACAGATAATTAAGTTTAACGGAGGTTGGTGAAATCGGCCCTTAGGGGTGCGTTTATATAATATTTTAAGCATAAAAACTATGTCAGAACTTCATTTAGGATCTTTCAACGGTTAATTCAAGAAAGTCCTTGTTTAGCGATATACGGACGTCATTCAGAATAAATAAAAGAGATTAATTAATATAGACGAAATAAAGCATTAAAATAAAATACCAACATTATGTTTTCAGTGAAATTCTGAAATTAGCAGCTTGCCTTGGTTGTGAGTGGGAAGGATTAAAATCTGTGACGTTCCAGCCAATGGAAATTTTTCGTCCTTGGTATACTAATAATTATTGCAGGTGTTAACAGAAGCAACCTTCATAAAAATAGTATTTCAAAAAGCCATTAATGCTTCAAATCCGGACTAAAAGCAAAAAAGGTTCGTTAGTTATTTATATTCAACCCTTTTCCGATTTGGTTCGCTCGTTCTGCACCCACGTTGGATCAACTTATGAATTTGGCAGGAGTTTTTCTTATTTTTATTTTTTTTTGTTAATGTTTAGTGCAGTTTGAATATGACTAGAATTTAGATTAAAAAAAACTGTTTGAAAATTATATGTGCGCGTAGTAATCGAAATGTTAGCATAATTAATAAGGTAATTGGATGGTAGGACAATTATGCATTTCTTAAATGCGGATTAAGGCGACTGGCCCGTTTTTGTTTACTTTACTTTTTTGTTATCTTTTTAAGAACGAGCTGCGGCACACACGAAATATAATACGGTCAGCAGTCGACACGTCTGCCTGCCGCTGAGGGGCATGGCCTGTGTTACCTTGAACCACGCCAACATAGCTTGAAACTAGCGAACTTTGGGGACAATTTGCAAATTAATTTTTTTATATTTATAAAAACACCTTGCATTTACCGAATACAGAGATAAGTAAAAACCAAGCACCAACACGTTTGTTAAAAAAAAAAAAAATATTTTGGCTTCTCATTTTGGCAATAAATTTTTTTTCTGAACAAACAACGTTTTGCCGTGATGAAGGTTTTTTTTTTTACTAATTTTGATGCCCAATACGTTAAGATAGCCTAACAATGAAAGCCGTAATTCGGTTCCAAAGTTGAGGCGACTGAGCGTTTCGCCTTAAAGGAAACCATAAACGTAGTAATAGATTTATTTAGTGGAAAACTGAATTCATCCTTACAAATGTAAGAATTGCACACCATTCTCCAACGAAATGTATAGCCGTAACCACAGCCAACATTTTATATTTCTTGACCATTTCGCAGCCAGCGTTACTTTACTTTAATTTGTGGTAAAATAAGTGACGTTAAGGGCCTCCCAACACTTCGTCCTTCGCGTGGCCTGTCATTACAATTCTTCCTCTTAACTCCATCCTTAAATTTATGACTACGTCCCGACGCTGCCATATTATCAATTAAGAACAGCCATCCGTCGTTCCGCCACCTTTCTTCACCTGAAAATGTCAAGTCCGTCGGATCATCTAGATCGATTCCGGCCGAGGTTCTTGTTAAGGAAGGGAATTTATTAGCATGTACAGGAAAGGGTGCTGCGACGACAATTGAAACAAATTGAAGGGCTAAGTTAAGCATTTGCGGTGCGTGTGCGTGCTTATGTTCTCATTCATTATAGCGGAGTTCACGAAATGAGGCTTCTGGTTTTGTTGGTAAAGAACAATAACATATATGAGGGTTTGGCATGAGAGATGTTATTAATGCTATTGTAGATTTAACAGAAACTCTTCTTTTACGTATTGTGTTTAGAAAATGTTGTTCCAAATTTAAATATAATTCTATAGATATTGCATTCATGAGAGTGGCGCATAGGCGTGCGTGCTTTTGTATTATTAATATAAATTCTTTCTTGGAGTTTTATTAATTTGTTTTAATTTTTCGTAACCCCCTCGTTCTCTTTCGTTATCTAGTACCAGTTTTCAGGTCTGCAATCTAACGGCTGCAATGACATTATAAACCCCACTAATCTTTCGGTGTTTGTAACACATTGCAAATTTATGAAGTCTTTGGTTTATTTAGTTCTACATTTTTTGGACTTAACAGCTTTTTGATTTGTATTTGGTGGGATTTGCTGAACTTACGTAGAATCAAAAGGAATCAGGAAGTAACAGAAAGAATCAATGCAATCAAAGATCAGCAAGGTATTAGCAATGATGAAAAGGAATTAAGAGGAGCAACTATTACGAATACATAAATGTGCGCATAGATTTAGTTAGAGGTAGCTATTGGTCACCGGTTTAGTGGTATTGTTTGGTGTTTGTTTCTAACTAAGGTAAACAGATATGTAATGATAGACTTAAGGCGAAAGGTGACAACGAAATGGTGAGAAGCAAATCCGCTAGATGGCTCTAAAACCAGTGAAAAGTATCCCTGAAATAAAAATGAAACGAAAAGGCCAATTTAAATTCTGAAAACGGTTTTGTATTCAAAAGATCAGTAGAATTCACGCTTGTTTTCAACTTTTTGAATTTTCGAATTTTATAAAACTTGAAAGTGAAAAAACCCAGTTTTTTGGAAAAATTTCAAAAATCCCAGGTATACATTTTGCAACTGACATACTGCTATTCCCATTGACAAAAAAAAATAATTCAATTTCATTATTTTTCCCTATCAAAACTTCGATTTTCTATTATTCCTTTGACAGTTTTGCCGCTCGTCCCGTACAATGGCCGTGAAAGAAAGCCGACTTTTGTACCTAGTCAGCGACAGATTAGAAATTCCAGGAAATGTGATGAAGATTTTGTTTTGTCTCGGTCAATTTGGATCAATTTCTTTCTCGCCTTTAATAAACTGCTGTTTTTGACTCCTGATTCTACTCTTGCTTTACATTGACTACGTATCGTGCAGAATTTACAGCACTTTGTCACAATGAGGTAGTATACGAAACTGCTTAAAATAGAGGACTCCTATTTTTTCGTTTTGCTTAAATCATAACCGTTTTCATGAAATAAATGAAAAACTATTTCGCGGGCGAATAGCTACGTCATTAGTTTCCGAGCATAGAGGGAGTAAGAGCGAAAAGGACAGAATTACTTATAAAATGAGTGAGAGTGAGAAATGGAAAGGCGTAGGTCCTCACTTAATTCATATGCCGGCCACTAATGACGTATTTTAAACTAGTACAGTTCTCTCATAAAAAAATAAACAAATTTCAATTCAATTTTTTTTGCATTTTCAGTAAGTATAATTTCACCATAATAGCGCTAAACCATACACTTTTCAATGAAGTTTATGATTATTGTATTTTCCAGAAACTTTATTTTTTAGTATACTACCTCAATACTTATGGTGTCGTTACTCAATGCTCGGAGCAACGCTATCTATAAATGAAAATATTGATATTTTCAAGTAAGTCAACCTAAATACTTATTCTTAATTAGATTGAACTATTGGAGTTTTCCAGGTTTTCAAGGCTCATCACATTTTTAAAAAGACAGACTTCAATGAAAGGCCTGTAACATCCACTGCACTTGATCATGACGAAAGAGTGGTCAATTTAACTTCCACTGTACTTAATGAAAGTAGTCAATTTTCCTTCTTTAAGTATTCATCAAGTTAGTAATAGTACAATTAACATTTATGTAAATGAGTTACCTAAGAAATAAACCTTTTTGAAAATTCAAAATTGGAAAAAATATTGTATGATACACGTGAATAAAGAAATTGTATACACTCAAAAACATTATCACACTCGGCTACGCCTCGTGTGCTAAACTGTTTTTTTGTAGATAAAATTTGTCTTTATTCACTTGTATGTACCATAAATAGCTATTATGCCCTACCAACGTCAAGATGACTTATTATTCCACACAAATGGAAGTTATAATGTAACATTTTACTCACAAGTGATATAATATTTAAATGGGGTGGATTACTATGGTCACACCATGGTAAGACATTAATAATTTCTTGAAACGTCATTTTGACAATTTCATTAATGTTTCACAAGAAATTACACGTCGGGCATAAAACGTCGTATCTTACACGTGACCGAAATGTCATTGTAAACTCGTGAGATGTGTATCACTCCTGCTAATAGATTCAAGGATCTCACTCTGTGAGAATAAAGCATTTTGTAATCTACTATTATTTTAGTTTTAATTTAGGCTGAAATGCGTTTTCCCAGATTTTTCTCTAGATCCTTCCAATTTTTTTTTTTAATTGAAAACATTTCAGTGAGTTATTTCCATCATTTGAAGCATAACAAACAAAACGAAAAAAGAATCAACCAAATACATATTATGTCGTTCATATCGTCAGTTATGATCGAGAGTACAGACAGATTTTTGGTCCGTATTTTTCGACTTTTTCTTGCAATTTTATTTTCCTGAAACTTTTCCAGGACCACAATGAACAAAACAAAAAAAGAATTATGCATATCCATCGTTCGAATAGTGAGTTATGGTCTTGAGTTCATACAAAAATTCCATAGAAAACAGAAATTTTTCTTCCATAAGAACCTAACCTAGACCATTACAAATAATATCCTAAAACACAAAATTAGCCAAATCGGTCCAGCCGTTCTCAAGTGATGCACTTACCAACGTACAGCATTTCATTTTTATTATATAGATTTTTGTTTTGATTATTTTAATATTATATTCTTTTAGTTTTATATAGTTTCATTTGTATTATTTTTTGATACTTTAGTTCGTTTTATTTTCTGATACTTAAGTAGGTAAGTAAAAAAGTGCAGAATACAAAGTATGTAAATACCTACTTATTTCTCCTTTCACCTCTATTCTAACTGTTTTTGCGAATTTATTTCGATGGTTTACCGCACTTATATTTTGCAATTTTTTTGTTTTTTTTTTCATTCTTATCACGAAATTAAAGATGCCATCTAACTATTGAAGGACTTATTATTTTCAAATAACAGGCCAAAATAAGTTATAACAATAAGCCCTTCGTTTTTTTTTCCGTAGTCTGATCAAATTACTCTTTACGTCATTGCATGTGCCCCACACTATCGATTTATTATTCTATACTTCGAAATTAAATCAGTAATAATAGCAACCAGAGAAAATGAAAGCCTAACTCTCGTAACTAGCCTCACGTCTTTATTTTAGAATGAAGAATGGGTAACGGAACGCCATGTTAGGTGGGAAGAAAATTTTGGGCTTGAGACATTTCCAATGCTCATTTCTAGTTTTAAGCTCTTTATTTGGATCTGCAACAATGGTGAATCTAATTTTTAAAACCCATATTTGTAGGGGGGCGAAATTTACTCTGAATATTTTATTAGGTACGTAATCTACATAATTATATTATGTATAGTATGTATATGTATGTAAAAATAGCATTGGCTAATGACAAATGGAGTTGCCCAGTGTTAGAGGCGTTATTTCTTATTATTATCGACATAAAAGCGATAAACCGCACGCATCGGCAAGAACATAGGAAGCGGTAAAATCGTCAAAGACGAAGTGAAAAATCAATTTTCTGCTATGAAGATTTTTCTAATATTTTCAAACTTTGGGTTATTTGTATTTCTGAATGGATTCTCCACAATTTGTATACCTTCAATTTTGAAAAAAAAATCATAATTCTTAATTTTTTTTTCAAAAAATTTCCAAAAATTTAAAATTTTTCAAATTTTGAAAACAAGCGTGAATTCTAATGATTTCTTGAAACATAAGCTGTTTTCAAAATTTGAATCGGTCGAACCGTTTTGTCGAAAAAGCGGGGACACTTTTGCATGAATTTTGTCTCTGTCGCACACCAGGCAATAAAATTCAATCACCTTTAGCCTTAAATCTAAAGCAAATGCTGTCGACCAACTTGAAGAATATTAGCCTGTTTTATATCTCTTGCCGCCAACAACTATAGTTTAAGCTTCCTTTTTGGCTTGAGATTATAACCAAAAACAAAGTGTAGTAAATCGTGTATCAGCTTCTAGACCATAAGATGAAAAACAAATCGTAGTAATCTGTTAGTATATGTAGTACCTTTTTGGTCAACAGTTAGACCTTGTGGTGAAGATCAAAGTGTAGTAACCTTTCTCAATACCCAGTAAACACAACCACGTGTGAAAAACGTAAAAAAAAAACAAGTATAATCGGTTGTATAGACGTTACGATGTCGCTGACTTCAACGTTACTTTCGACGTGTAAATATGACGTGTTTATAACGTCTAGTAAAACACGTTTTTTTTTACGTGATTTTACCACGTTGTTAAGACGTACTGATTTTGCGTAAACAAAACAACGTGAAAAAAACGTAAAACAAACGAGTACCTACCAACCGTTGAATAGACGTTACGATGTCGCCGAAATCAACGTTACTTTCGACATGTAAAAATCACGTGTTACAAACGTCTGATAAAACACGTCTCTTTCAGGTGTTGTTACCAGGTTGAAAAGACGTGTTTTCTGAATTAAACGGCATTTTCAATGTCTCAACAAAACGTTCTGTTAACGTATTTTAAAGATATTATAAAATACGTCTTTTAGGAAAAAAGTATATTAAAAAAGTGTTTTTTCATGACACATATTTATTATAAAACAAAAAAAAAATGTTTTACAAAAGTTCAAATCTATTATAATGTATAAAGGTGAATAGAAAATATGAAAATAATTACTAAAGACTATAATATCAACTATGTACTACTAATATTATAAACTATATAACTATAACTATAATTACTATTATAAAAAAAAAAACTAAAATAATTATTATGGGCAAATTGTCCTAATTAAATTAAATCATTTTTTTCATGACTCGGATTGTGTGTTGCTCGACGTGCTGGGTCAGTTTTGCCAATGTTTGCAGTACAGTTGCCTCAAAATCTATAAGAAATAACTATAAGTAAGTATTGCAAAAATAAAAAAATCCTTACTAGGTATATGATTGTCGTAAATGATATAAAATGACACAATTTACCAGGATATGGTGAAGCTGGAGAAAATTCTGACATTGGCGATGTATAAGACGTCGTCGGGGTACAGCAAAAATCCTCTCCAAGGTTTACAGTTCGACGCCGCTTACTATCAAAAAGAGACTCATCACCAAAAACTTGGTTTCTTTCCACTGATGAGTTGTTTCCTCTGCAACTTCCCCAATCTCCTTGATGAGGTTGTTGGCCTTTTTATCGTCTGTGTCATAATCCTCTGCAAAGAAGCTCAAAAGTTAAAAAAATATTTAATTAGAAAAATCATAAATATAATATTATATATTATGTATGCTATACCTGCCTTAAAATGAATCTTAAAAACCGTGTAAGAAGGCCAGGTCTTACATGGAATACCACTTTTGACGAAAGTCATAAAAAATAAATTTAAATTCTGGTTAGTAATATGCATAAAAAATGTATATTTAGTTACCACTTTTAAATAAAATACTGTACTACTTACCTTTAGGACTTTTGGAAGCTACACAAATCTCAAAACTTGGTAAGGCAAACGAAAACGAAACGAACTGCACGATCTCAGACGAAAAATGAGCAGAGATGACACATCTGGAAAGAGTTCCTTGGTTTCGTTTCGTTCGGGGTGCAAGGCAATAAAAAAAGCTGCAAATCACGTACATGTTTGTGTCTTGGAAGCAGCATGTTTGTTTGTCGCCAAAACAAATTTGATAAGGCAGAAATTTTCATTAATAGTACCATTGAATATCAATACTCTAACTACTCTAACTAGAGTATTGATATTCAATGATAGTACTAATCTATACGTTTGGTTATTATTTATTGTAGACAATAAAATTACGCTTGCGTCGTCGGTTTCTCAACCTTCAGCCCCCATCATAAACCAAGTTATTCTCAAGATTCGGGCCCCTATTATACCTGCTTTCAATTTCGTTTTTATAAAGTATTCATTCCCTGGCCAACACTAAACTCGTCTCCGGTCAGACACTCTCAAAAGAGATTCGTTGTTTTATTTTTAATCTTTTCGCTGGTTTTTTGACACCTTCACTTACTTCACAGCGTTTCAGATTACCAGACATTATCAATATTTATTAATTTCGTTGATTCACCGTAATAATTAAAGATCTTAATTTCTATTTTCAACCTTAACAAACACATTTAAATTAATATTTGTAAGTGCCCATCTACGTAAGTAAATATAGCTACCTACATTGAATTATTTCTTTGGCGTTGGGTTTTGTAATTTTTATAACATTAACACCATAATAGAATAGGGAATGTCAATTTTATTTTTAAATTTTAACTTAATAATAATTATATGACTACTTTTCAGTTTTCCCTAAAACACCAAAAACATTTTTTATTATAAATACCGACGCACGTTTCGCCAACAACAATGTTGACATCATCAGGGTGATGAGTGAATCGTAAAACTGATTAAAAGTAGCTTTCTACCACCAAAAGTGATCCAGACAATTGTTTTGTTTTTGAACAATTATATGAATTCTCAGAGAGCGATTGTTCATCTCTATTGCGAACTACGCGGGCGAGATGATCCTAAAACATTTCAACCACGAAAAAACGTCAAACTTTCAAGGTTGATTGGGTAAAATTTGGAGTGCCAAATGTTTACAAGAGCTAACTTAGTTGTTACCATGTTTCGTAAAAATTATGAAAGAAATGCTAGCCTTACTAAATATGTCTATTGTTTCTACTTTTAAATTCTATAACCATTCTATTTTATTTAAAATGTGATTCAAATAATAAATGTACATATGTTTTATAACCCGCAACAAACAATTTACAGTGGCTTCTAAACTTGGCGCAAAAACCGCCCATATGGAATCTGTAAAAGACGCCACTGGAATGCGTTCCTTTGTAGTACATAAATTAAATATAATTATATGAGTATATAAACACGTGAATTTATTGTAAAAATTTCACGAGAAATTAATGTCAGAACTGAACGTCAAAAATTACTTATATTTTACCCACATTAATTCCTTTCTATGGTTATATATTTGATTTTAATCGTAATTCAAATAAAAAATATAAATTCAGTAGGATTATTATACATTATATATTTTAAAATCATCATTTTTATCTTTGAAACCCCTTAGTGACTTATAAAATTGACCACAAAAATGATATGATATGGAATACGTTTTTTCTAGTGTTTATTTGCCTAGAAAAACACGTGTACTTAACGTAAAAATTTCACGAAATGCGTTTTTATTTGTAGTATAGATAACTAGAAAAACACGTGTATTTAATGTTAAAATTTTATGAGAAATAATAGTAAAAAATAATAATTTAGACTTCACCGCCATTCCTTCTTTTCTATTTTATATAATTTGATTTAAGTTATGATTTAAATAATAAATATATATTATTTAACATGATTTTTTATAAAAAAAAGTAAATTGAGGTAAAGTAAAATACAATAATAACAAAATAAGGGAAGTAAATTGAAAAACCTGCTTTTAAACCCAAAAACCTATAGGGCTACACCATGATGATAATTTTTTTATACTCTGCTGGAACTCTTTCACTCCTTAGGTATTTTTATTTTTTATTTGATTAGAAAAACACTTGTAGTTAATGTAAGAATTTCACGAACAATAAACGACGACAAACACGCGTATATGACACTAGAAAAACACGTGTTTTAATGTAAAAATTTCACGAGAAACAAACGTCAGAACTGCACGTGGAAAATAACTTATATTTTATCAACATTATGTACCTTTCGTTGATTAACAATATTGATTAAACGTCTTTATTGCGTCATATAATATTTAAAAATAATGTAATTTTTTAACGTTGAATTGTCGTAATTTATAGATACGTAGTCAATATTTTATTGTAAATCAACGTTGAATTTACGTTATATAAAATACGTTGAAATAACTTTGAAGGTATTACCAAAATATAACGTGATATTTTCAGTTATAATATAATAAGAGTTGAGATTTCGTCGAAAAAATTTACCGATTGTTACGAGAGTTCGCCTAGCAATTTTGCGAATGACATTGTCATAAAAATCACGAAACGCAGTTGAGTGATTTTTGATCAATGTCATGAGTCATCAAACTCGAGTCCACAATTGGTAAATTTTTCCAGCGAAATCTCAACTCGAATTATATTCCTCAGACTATTTCACGAAAACGCCCAAATTATTGATAATGTGGTGGAAGGTGACAGGTAATTGAGGTATTTGACATGCAGTATGCTGCCACAGTGACTGCAGCAATTGTTATTTTTTCGCTGAAAAATGAGGTACGTTGTGTAATAGCGACTGTTCATTGGTCCGTAACCCCCGATAAAATTTTGACAAGTTGATTTTTTCAATTTAAATTTGGATTCCATTGTTGAATGATCACATCTGATTGGTTAAAATATACATGAGTGAAATAGTCAACCATAAACGTGTTATCAACCACATACACGGCTTTTCCACGTTAAAACAACGTGCATGTGTTTACTGGGTAATAGACCTTTAAATAATTTAAAAAAAAGTGGGCATCTATCAGTGACTAACGAGACATCATGTGAACTCTCAATTTCCCTTCATCTTTAGGTAAGACAAATTACAACAGTTGAAAGAATTAGTTATCTGTGAAATTTATAGAATATTAAATGCGGAAGTCGGATTAACAAATCGAGCCATTACTCAAATACATTCGAAAACTTCAGAAATCTTTCTACACTACTGAATTACCTGCGAGTACATGGAACTCGTAACACATAATTTTGAAATTTACGTTGCTGCAAAATAAATGTGGCTAGAAAGCAATTTGTAAGAAATTAAATGATATACACAAAAGAGAATTGAATGGCAATATTTAAATAAATTCTAGTTAATACGTAAAGACTCTGGTGCAAGTAAACAAGCAAGATGGCGCTTACTTTTACGTTTACATGACGCCATTAGATCACTTGGTTTAAAACCAACAGTAAAATTATAATTATTTAAACGAAGATTTTTTATACTAACAAAAAACAATTTTATTGTTTGCAAATTGTATTTGACGTGTACTTACAATACATTTGCCAGAAATGTAAATATAAGGCTTTACCTGTATTTGCGGGAACTCCTGACACATTCTTTAATCCGTTTCGACCCCTCACAGTCTCGTAAAGTGAATTATTGACGAATTAATTTTTAGATTGAATACACGTAACTTTAAACAAAATGAAAAATTCGTGGTGCGAATAAAATGAGAATTAACAAATTTTAAGAAAATGAAGAAGCGTTGTTTTCGGTCCGGGGGTCAAAACAGTAAGGGCTGATCGCATCTCCCCGCCCGATATTCTGTATGTAATTAATTGAGGCTCAATAGATTTTCCTTCGGCGATGAATTTTAGTATATAAAATTCGGATCTGTATAAATATTTCAAAAAATAGTCTCAGACTCGAAACCCCTATTGAAACCACCGTTTTTACAGCACTAAGATTCTTCTTGACGTGGTCTGATATAAAAAATATCATCGTGACCTTTTATTAATGTTCAGAAAAATATCAATATCCTCTCTGCCACTCATTCTCCGGAACCCGGAAGCGGCTTAGACCAGAGTCCGGTGTAAGTTATTTATCGGCGTGCAGGGTGCGATTATTACATTTTAATTTGTGTGCGATCTGTGTTAAGCTCAATATTGACACAATACTTCAACGATACCCTAATAAAACTGTAACATTAAAGACATTAAAAAGACTGATCTAATGATTATACAAGGCGTTTCTACTTAATATCTACTTACCCGTATGTCTGCAGTATTTTGATACTTTTTGGAGGTATCTAAATGTACTTCAAGCCACCCCAGTATTGTGTTGTTCAAACCAAATGAAACGTGTAAATTTCTCCTGCAAAAAGGACAACATGGGCCAGATGCTCTGAATGCTTATTTATAGAGGCCTAGCCGGTTCTAAATTCGGCCCGAAAGCCTAATGAGTGTCTTCTCGCTTTAAACGACTGTTACCACGAACCCCTTCGTAATCAAAGCCGAGCTTTCCGCACACGAAGGCGCGATCGTTAAGGCCAATAGAAACTCTGTTTGGTCCTTTAATTGGTTTACAATTAAGTGACACAGAGATAAATAAAGGAATTTATGGGTGCGTGCAGCCGCGGTAGTTGTGACAACAAAAAATATATTACTTCGAGGAAAAGCGGCGCGGCGGTTTTAGGGTAAGAATTGCGTCACCATGCCAAATTAACCGTAAGAAAAGTTTGTACACACTATTTTACTGTGGTAGTGACAAAAATGTATTTCCTCTTAGTTTCTCACATTAATATGAAACTCAAACCCCTTTGTGGACGTCTTTGAGAGCCTGAAATTCTTGACCTCTCCGCAGGTTTATCAATTGAGAAACCCTCATAATGAAATATCCAAGAATGCGAACAATCCCCAAAGAAAATAATAGCAGCAAGAATGGGATATTCGGAGTGCGTTAACCTCTTCAATGGTGCTTCCCTAATCGATATCATTACCAACACAAAAGGCAGCCAAAATCACAAGTTTGTTGCCTCCTTGTCTCGTATACTTGTCTTGATTAAGCGGTATTGGATGTCGATGCATTTTTCACTGAAGGTAATAAAACGATATGTCTGCTCGTGGCACCATTACCCTTCTGCATTCATAATGCCTCCGTGCATTATAAATAATTTTGTTGGTAAGCATGAGCAAAAAGGGGCAGACGCAACTTGAGTCTGGTCATATATCGTCGGGAGAGGCAGTTTATAACGCGAGCTGACAAGCCCGGATGGGGCCAACAGTGTTGTCATATAGGTAAAGGGCGGCCTCACTCAAGGATAAAGAGGCATTATTTTTGGGGCAGGTTAGTGGTCAAGTTGACACATTTTTATGAGGTAGGTAGCAGCGGGGTTTTGGAGGAAGTAAATTTAACCGTGATTTAGACCTTTTCATAAAAATATGCTGTTCAGGTACAACATTCAATAAAGAATGTAAATAAGATATAATATTAATAAAGAAGAAATATAAATTTAAATTGATAATAAGCAAAATATAGCCTACCTATAACTTTAAATTTAGTAATACTAATAATAATTTGTACACAATTTAGTAAAAAAAAATTCAAATTATTTTAGGTTTTTATTAAATACATATATCACATTTTGTATTTGCAGAATTATGCTCAAACATTGTTGCAAAATGGATTATGTTGTGTGTATGAATATTCATTCCTCTAATTACCCCTGAAGAGGAATACACTCGTCTACACCGTTAATGGACAGCGTTAACCAAAATCAAGCACTAAAAATTGAGTGAGATTACATTTATTATCTATTGCGTCCTGATGTGCATGGCATATTATTGATGTGATAAGCAAGTTAACGACGCGACGCGACGTAATGACAGGCAAAGTAGTTCGAAACTGAATATAAATGGGTCGGTATTGTGGAACATAGTGTAAGTAGCAGCTAATTATACTGTTTTTTGTTTGCTAGGAAATTTTAAAGCTTTCGAGAAGAAGAAACGACATTTTTATTCACTTCCTATTTTATACATAATTTTTGACAATTCAGTATTGTTATTATTGTTATAAAATCTTAATAACTAGTCAAGAATTTTTTTTGAATGCGAATGTTTTCTCTTAGGGAATATAAGAACTCAACATTATCGCACTGTGAGTGAGTGCGTTGAAAAATCCATGCTTTTGTACCATCTTGTATAAGTCCCTAATGTTCTGTAATATTCTTGAAGATACTATTTGGCGACAAAGCACCATTGTAGGACATATTGTGCTACTTTCCAGTAATCTCACATTTCTGCTAATTGAAAATTATATTTACCAATACTGATATTAGAACATAAAGCTATTTAAAATTAATTTGACTCTTTACAGTTATAGATGTACGTTTTGTTCCATGTGGATCAATATTTTTTTGGGCTGTGTAAAGTGAATAATTTATAAAACCACAACCTTCAGTTCAAAGGGAAATGTAATTTATTTTTTATTCTGTCTTAAGGTTCTATTTGTTTCATTTATATTCGCCGACTTTATTATAAATATTAATCAGTCTATAGAAAAGAAAGTCAAGTTTAACTTAGTAATTAATAAATGACATAAGATGATTACATAACCGAAATGAATTGACAAATGAATGATGATGAAAAAGAGATTATTGTTTAAACTCTCTGCTACTGAAGGTCTCCATTCCTATAAATGCTTTCTTCATAAAGGCAAATTTAGTGGACGCCGAAGAAATTAATTCAATATTGACACTTTACTTTTAGTTGAGAAGCATTTGAACGGAGAAACTTTTTTATTTATTTCTATATGTTTAGTAGAAATTTTGAGGATGTTTCTATTTCTCTTGTGTTGAAACGTTTGTGGATCTACAAATCCAGGCAGCAGTTTATTTAGAAAACGTGATTATTTAAAGTTTCACTTAAAAGTTGGGCCCACTGGGTATTTACCACGTTGATTAGTATACCTATGTCTGATATATAATGTAAACCTTGGTGGTTTTTGATTATCAAAATCAAAATGATCTTTTTAAGAATATTTCTACTATTTTTTACTTTCTTGTTTTAGGAGCTTAAAAAATGTTTAGATTGCGTGTGACATTTGCATAGATTTTCATATCCTTTCTCCATTTTCTGCTATTACACTTTATTGACAACTTTTTATGACTTACTGAATAACAAATTTAAAAACATATTTAAAAGTACACGAAAAAGTACTTTCAGAAAACGTAGATAGAATCGACAGTCTAAATGTTAAACGACTACAGGGAAATGTTCAATAGAATTTAATTTACATTTTAATGTTTACATTATTCATATCTAATTTCATAACTGTTTAATAGAAATTATATGTAGATAATTATTATATTGATTGGTATATCCAGAGATTTGTCTTTTGGATAACAAGTCAATTAAAATTGCGTGATTCGAACCTCCACACTGTCAAATTAATAGTTATTAACGTTGTGTTTTTCTTTTTCAGGTACGCCAGTCAAAGACCGCTACATTTTTATGCGAAAGAGTGGCTTCTGGTGTAAGTAATTAAGCTGGCAATTGAGGACACGCTTTCGGTTTTGAGGCGAACGGGAAATGTACCGTTGCGGAAATTAACCGATAATGAAATCAATTTGAGACGGTGGTTTCAGGAAAAGATTCGAAAAATCAAAGATAGAAGTTTGGTGAGAGCACAATTTTATTGGCGCAATTTTTTACAAGTAGTTTGAACGAACTGGTTTTCATTTGCAGTTAGTATTATTAACTGGAGCAAACTGTATAACTGTTTTTGGAGATTATATTATAGAAACTTACAACTTTTAAAAGAGAAATCAAATTGAAGACAACTGAAAAGTAAAAATGTGATTTAATTACCGATCTGATACTGCAACAAAAGCTTCGTTTCTGAAAAACATTAGCCTTTGTCGAGTCACTACATTAAAGTTAATTAGGAAAGTACTTAAAAGATCCCGGATTAAAAATAATTAATATAGCTTTACCGTTAAACTAATCATTAGCGACTTGTAAGAGGGTGCTGTTATTTTAATTACATTACAGTCCCCAAAAGAATTTTAATTACCAGGGAGCTGTAAAATCGGCACAGATCAGAATTTTCTCTTCCGTAAATTCCGAAAATCGATGGAACGCAGAGTTTGCATTAAACCAGGTCTTGGAGAGCATCCATCTCTCCTGAAATGTCTCCATATAAATGCATTGCTTTTTTATCTGCGGCCCGATTAAGTGGTGTCGTTAGCCTGAACAAAGGCACAGCCGAGTGCAATCGTGAATTTTTCTAGTTTTTATTGGGGCTTTGCAGGCTTATGGAAATTTGGGCATACATCTTGGGATAATATCAACAAGACACTCTTAGGTTTTGAATAAAGAATTACTGCGGCCCGAATGAATCACATAACTTTATTTATAGTTTGAGCAAAATTTGGATAATTTCCGTGTAACAAGAATTGGAGCTTATATAGGGACGGAATAAGCTTTTATTTTACAGCAGGTGATCAGCAAAAGCACCATTGTAAATAAAATTTATGACAGAACATTAGGTAAATTATTCGACACACCTTCTTTAAGTAGCGACTCGCTCAGTTATTTATTTTTGTTTCTTTATGCACAGTGTAAATATGACCCAAACATGTAAGCTAAAGTCAACGTCACAATATAAAATTGGTGGATGCGCCGGGAAACTACATACGACTCTCAGTTCGAACAATTGTTTTCTTGCACTTGTTGATAGAAAAACACTGATAAAATCCAATTGCCAACTTGTTTGTTTGTAAGTTGGCGGGCGTGATTTGTGAAATCCGATTGGAAATGTTATGTGAAACGGTCCGTAAATCTCCAATGAAAAGATAAACAAAACGTCGGGTCCAATTAAAACGTCGAATGGAATTGCTGAACAAACGTACAGGTTAATTAAACATTTGTGTCACACGTTGTGACAATAAATAGTCTAAATTACAGAGCAATGTATATTATATGCAAAATCAAGTCAGGTAGCAACATATTCTTGAGAGACGCTACAGCTGGTGGAGGAATTTCTATAGGTAAACGTTATAATTGCATATATCAACGGTTAGTGTGCATTTATGTAAATGTCAGGAATAATCGCATATAATTTAAGGGAATAAATACACGCAACATGATTAGTGGGCAGTTCAAAAATGCTTCGAATATTTACCCATTGGCATAAAAATCATTGAATGAAAAGAAAAGTTGCATTTTTATATCTGGGTCAGCTTTTTTTGGTCGTGTGGTGGAGTTTTATTTGCGTTGGAAACGGGGCCTCTTGCTCAAGATTAGTTGCCGATTAGAGATCCTAACTGTATGAGCGTGAGTAGAAAAGTCTGCAGAAAATTATTTGCCATGAATCTGTGGTTACTATATGGTTTAAATAGGGAAATAAATCACGAAATTGTTGGTTCTAAAAATAATAAATCAATTAATTTCAACTAGATTACCGTTTTTGGTCTTAGGAATGTTATCGCCGGCCTAGATCTCTAAAGGTCCCTGAAGATATGTACTGATGGTCCGGTCGAAGTTGGGTAATTTAACACAATCACAAATATTTTTAAGACTGAAGGTGTTCGAAAAATTTAAAAACAAAAACACTTTTCTAATCAAATTAACACTACAAACTACCTCCTACATAAAAATTACATTTTTCAGTGTTCATAGAGTTCATACAAGATCAGATGGAAGTTCATCATCTGGAGGTATTTCATGTTTGATATCATTAATTTGATCACCTAATTATTATTCAGCAAATGTACCTGTCCATTTTCATAGTCTACCATATTTATCTACAATAAAATAGTCAAATGCGTAAACATTATTATAAACATTAAAACATAATTTATAATTATAATGTAGATAAACTAAAACATTTATTATGATAATTATGGCGGTGACATCCCAGGCACTACTCTAATCATAGTTCGTCAGATTGCAGGAAAGGGGAAAAATGCAGCTACTCTGGCGCAGATCGATTTTGATAATAGCACCTCGAAGATATTACTGGTTTTAGATTCGTGGGGTGTTGAGAAACCCACGCATCCATAAAGTTGTCATAATATGATACATCAACCAAAAAGTATTTGTGATTTGTGATTTCTAATTTCTGACTTCTAATCTTGACAATTCTTGATTGTGGGATGGAGAGTATTATTATTAAATATTGACTTTTGCTTGATTTGATTCCTGGTTCTCTGATTACTAAATTCTATTTTGAATATCGAGTCAAAATGTTCAATTTTCAAATTTCAGTATCCAGTTTCTATTCCTCTTTGCTCATTATATTTTACTATTTTTATTACCTATTTAGTCTTTGTAATTCAGCATTTCTCCATATGTTTCATTCCCAATAGTTCCTCATTCTGCAATATTCCCCACGTGTCATTAATACATTTAATAATACGTCAAGAAAAAAACTTGTACCTCTTTTTAAGCATATTGCGCGCACGGAGGAGTGAGATTTGACATAGTTAAAATTTATATTATAGAGAAGGAGAGCAGAAAGCTCAAATGTATATACATAAATAATATGTGTTACAAATACATTAAATTAAATAAAGTAATCAAACATGCATTGTTTACGTTTAGCACAGAGTAGAGATTGTCCAAGTATCAAATTGATCCGATGAGTTTCCAGCTGTGAATTTTGTGTGATTTTAGTTGTTAATTTTTCATAGGTATTGTAGGCAATTAAAGCAAACAACACACGCTAATGACGTATTTGTACACGCTCGCAGCTGACATAGTAGAACAAAATTGAAAAAAATAACGTTGAAACTTCAAAAATGTAATGAATTACGGTCGAATTTCTAGCATTGGGCAACCACTAGTCCCCTAGTTCATTCCTCGTACCTTATTAATAATTACCCATTACCACTTATTCTGTATTACTCATTATCCCATAGGCTTCATTATAATTTATTCTTCTTTACGCATGCCTCAATGTTTAATCCTCAACTGTTTTTTAATCTTTTTTCATATTGTTCATTCCTCATTCTTAATAAATTCCGTTAACCATTAACATGCAATCCACTTTTTGCTTTTTGATTTCTCATTTTACGTCATGTTTTTATTTAGAATTTTAATGTTTAAAGTTTCAATTGCTCATTGTTTGTTTCTGATTTCTGTTTACGAACATGAAATGAAATGTTAATGACGTCAAGAAAAAGTAAAATTTAAAACAAACCGCGAAACAGTTTGGCCAGTGGTCATCAGACAAGGAAAAATGGCGCCGTAAGTTGTGTATTTTTATTGACAAGACAAAACAGTGGCATAAACAGTCGAATAAACAAGCAAATTTTAGAGAGGCAGGGTCATAAAATATAAAGCGTTGGCGGCAACGTTTATGACATGACGCCACCAGAAGACATGGTTGGAACAAATGGTAAAATTTGAACGATTTCGCTGAAAATTTCAAATACCAACAGAAAAACTCTATAACTCCTTTGGACAACTCTGAAAAATCATAAACTCCTGAAATATCCTCAACAGTTCTGAAAACTTTTGAAGCATTGTAAAGAGTCGTAAAATGTTCTGAAGCACACCGGACTATTCTGAGGACTTCTAAATTATTTTGAATAATCTTGTAGGTCCCTGAAAAATTCTAGAAAATCCTGAAGAATTTTGAACACAACCGAAAGGTTTTGGATACTTTTAGGTAAATTTACGCTCCAGAAAAATCTTGAAAACACTGATATACTTTAAAGAATGCTGAAAGGACACTAAGAAATTTAAAGGGTCCTGAAGCAAGCATTGAAAGAAGTCTTAAAGATCCTAAAAAATTGTCAAGAACACTGGAGAATGTTATAAAAGTCACAAACATTTTGAATGATCTATAACTCCTTTGGACAACTCTGAAAAATCATAGAGGCTCCTGAAATATCCTCAAGAGTTCTGAAAACTTTTGAAGTGTTGTAAAGAGTCGTAAAATGTTCTGAACCACACCGGACTACTCTGAAGACTTCTAAATTATTTTGAATGATCTTGTAGGTCCCTGAAAAATTTAGAAAATCCTGAAGAAGTTTTGAAGCATTTCAAGAATTTCTACAAATTGCGAATCAATCGTGAAAAACACCAGAGACCTTTGGAAAGATCTGAATCATTTTGAACGCAACAGAAGCGTTTTGGATACTTTTAGGTAAATTAACAAATTTTAATAAAAATCAGATGAGCTTGCCGCGCGGAGCATGTCGATTCGACGGCCAAAACTCTAAGGGCTGAAATGCATCTCCCGTCCGATCTTCTATGCACCCTTTGAGTTACAACAATTTCTCCTTTGTGAATTACAGGTCATGTACTTCAACGGCGAATTAAAACATGGTCCAGTTTGGGAATTTTCACTATTCATTATACATTAATAAGTTTTATTTCATACTGGTATCTAAGGTGACATTTTTCGGATTATTTATTGTTGCGTTTCTAGTGTCATTTATTTAAACATTATGTACAATTTATTTACACTATTTACATTTTACTACTTCACCGGTAGGTCTCGTATTATTTATTTCGACTCACTGATCTTCAACTGTTACGAACTGCGATACGACTGGTTGGCTGACTGGTTCATGCGACTAGACTAGACTCCCGCTGGAACGTCTTCCAATAAATTAATATAGCGGCGCCTAAATCCTTCTAGGCGCCTCCAGATAGTTCCATTGATGACATCATAGAGACATTGTCGACAATTATTCCAGAACATCACAGATGACGTCATGTGTCCGGAATAGTCCAGACGATCTCGAACATGCCGCAGCAATGAGTCATCCTCACGTCCGTTACATTATTAATGCTAGTACTTTAAATTTATACGTCAATTATGTCCTTAGTAACTATTAATTCAAGTAAAACTTTCTACTATCACTTTTTTATATTGTTGCCGAGATTTCTGTGGCATCAAATTCTTCTTCACGCGACCAGCTTCATCCAGAATATCTTGAGGCATCTAAATTTTATCCATTTTAAAGAAATAAAATATCAAAAAAAAAACGTGACAGCATTTTCGTTGTTATTTTTGACAAACGTTTGTTGCTATGGAAATGTTAGTTCCCGCGTATTTAATTATTAGGAATAATTTGTGCCAGATAAAATCCCAAAATCTAGCTGGTAAAATTTGCAATATGAAATAAAACTTTGTATTTACCTCGAACGAAAAGTGTTTTTAAAGGTACTCACAAGTAAACAACTTGCTTATACTTTAAACTTCACTTTTCGTCCTAGGAAAATAATATACTATTATCCCTTATCTCTCGCTCTTTCTTTATTAACCCTGCTTGTTCATTATCCGTTTTTCTCACTTTCACTATTCAGTATTACTACTCATTACTTAGTCCTCCTTATTGCTAATTCCTTATTATTCTTTATTTCTTATTTAATTCCCATTTATCATTGTTCGTCATTCCTTATTACTTATTAGATCTCATTTCTTATAATATCTGATATTTCTAATTTAATTTCTGCTGATCAATGACTTTATGGTTGAATGGTGATTGTTTCGTCTTTATTTTGAAGTTTTGTTTTGATATTCATTTTAATTTTCAAACTTTGTCATTCATTCTCCTTCAAATTTTGTACTTATGGATTTTGACCATTAACATTTATTATTCTTATCTGTAAGGAGTTTCAAATTTTTTGTTTCTGACTTTTTGAAATGAAAACTTCTTTGGGACCTGGTATAAATTTTTGCTTTATAGTGAATCAGATTGAGTCGTCATGCTAGATTGAGTGAAAACATCAAATTTGAGAGACGTTCCACATTGTTTGTCCCTTTATTTTGAGCAGCCAGTTGAAGGATCAAAAACAAAAAAGGAAATGAGCCTGAAAACTCATTGTATGATACATATTAAGCAAGATTAAGCTATAACTTGATAGGTACATCATTCGTCATCGGTTATCGCTTTGTGGACATGATACAGAATTTGGAGTGCCAATAGAAATCTTGTGGAAACCGGAGAACCTAAAAGCTTGGAAACTTGAGAATTTGGGGAACCTGAGTAATAGAGAAGCCCGACAATAAATAAATAATAAATTAAAAATTATGATTAAAAACAAATTTTTTATGGTATTCATGGTCTCCAAAATCTTGGAGAGAAAACTTTTGTCCGAACTACCACCCATATTCTATTTATATAATTTGATGAAATCCCATCAACAATACCACCACGTCACTGTCTCACAATCAATGAAACCATTTTCACTCGCTCTTTACTATCCTAACCTCTTAACTATAATAATTAATTGCAAGTTTTGCTGTGACATCGATCGTAGTCCCGATTACGGTTTCAAATCGTTTTGATGTTGAAATTAATTTTTGCCAATTGAATTGCAATTTTATTTATTCCATCCTGTCCCGCTCGTTTTCTGTGAAAGCCTTGCGCTATCAACTACAAACTGCCGTCTATATGGGCGGTCGGATCATTTCCGGAGGGTCCATTAATCATCAACTTGAAGGGTTATTTTGTACGTGTTTTAAATAAGAACCGCGATTACATTAATATTATCTTTCGCTCCCACTTTTATTTTACGGCCGGCATTGATGGCCACCGAAATTATAGGGTTATTTGTTTCATTTAAATTAACATCTAAAAATCACCAATTTGTGGAAGTGTTTGTCGGTAATGTGAACATCTATTTATCCTTATTCATCTGTAGATCTAACTCAGCGGGAACCAGTAATATCCGGAATGGTAAACAATATCTTTGAAGCTACCCAGTAGATATTACAAACTATGCCTCCGAGCTACTCATTTTGGCTTCCATTGGTGTATTGTTATGTATATTTCAAGTTAGATCCTACAATTAGATAGATGGGCCGAACCTACTAGTTGTATAGATAGCATGTTACATAATTATAATATTGTAGCGTTTACGGGTTCACAAAACTATTTATTTAAACGAAGTCTGTACAGTTCGCACACGGATTATGTCGCTCAGACTGACTAGACGGCCGTTCTCGCGTCCTATTTAAATTGGGAAACCGTTGCCTCAACTCGTCAAGAACTGCAGAACTTCAGAATATTCTTGTTCGTATCAGTAAGTTGGCGATGAAATCATCACGCCGCGTTCTTGTTTTTTCCAGAACGTCACAATATAATAATGTTTAGATTGATTCGTGTGATTAATTTGATTTCTCAAATTTTCTAGTGTTTCTAATTTCTCTTATTCCTCCAATTCCCCCGTTTCTTTTGACTTGTTTTTTGTCCTGATTTTTTAAAATTAGTCAGTGACTTGCGATTCATTTTTATTTCGCTAATTCTTTTCATATCTATATACAACTTTCAATTGGTCTGTTTCAGTTTCACAATAATTCATTTTCTTCAGTCCAATTTTTAGTTTACCGTACCCGAGGGGTGCCAACTGGACCCTTTTACTAAGACTCCGGTGTCGGTCCATCCGTCTGTCACAAGGCCGTATCTTTTGATCCGTTATAGACACTCGAAATTTTCAAAGAGTGTAGTACTGTGGCCGCTATAACAAGTACATAAAATAGAAATTTTGAAAAAAAAATTCATTTTTCTGCTTTTTAGTTTCTCAACTCTTATTTTTCTCCGCCTCTTTGAAAGAATATTAAACTTCGGGTTTAAAAATAAATTTTGAACTATTTCTTCCGTCCTTATGTCTTACAAAATAGGTAATTAGTCGACTGATTCCGCTGTTATTTATGGCGGCACGTTGATAACTTCGGTTCAAGTTTCTGATAAAATCAGTAATATGCCATTAAGTTCGGTTTTCAATAAATCTAATAAATACTACGTGCAGTAGCACCACGGAGTTGAAATCTTTACAAAATATTTGTACCTTCGTAAAAAATGATTGATACAATTATCAAACCAATACCCGCGATACAGACGTCAGTGCTGGTCAGATCCACAGTCTGGCGCCAATAAGCCTCTCAACCCTGTAGTTTTATTTATTGGGTTATTTTACTTGTAAAAGTAAGAGTTTGTAGCTTTACTTCTTCTGAGTGGTACAATTTATTTGGAACGTAACTAAGATTTATCCGATATTATAAACTTTGTGCCACAAATATTTCTTGGTTTAAAATATTGAATATTTTTCATATTTTTAGCCATTAAATTATGTACTACTGTAATCAGGAAAAAAACAGATCGGTACTAAGAAAATGTGAATACTGTGATTTAATCCCTCAAGTAGATATTACCCCGCTTCCCAATAATCTCCTCTTCCGGGATTAAATCAGGCACTTTACTCCGTTAGTATATTATATACGTACTGCATATTATTATATATATCCTGCTATCCCTTCGGCGTCCGTACATTTTAAAATTACATATACTTCAGCGTCCACCGCGTTTAGACGTCTGTATACGGACGCTGAAGAGAAATCCCATGTTAATTTCTTCTACGGTACTGCTGCTGCCCTTAAGATTTTTTTTTACAAACCTCTATGAATGTATGTTTGGTATCCCCTGAAAAGAAATCTTTATCTTCTAGACTGTGGCTGTTAGCAACAATCAAATGGACGCCGAATTATCGCAAAGTGTAATAATTATATTCTCGGATAGTTCAAGCAACTGTATTTTGGTGGTGCTGCTATCGTATACAGTATATTAATCGGCACAGGCTATCTGGTTTGTTTCGGCGTCCAGCGATATGGCAACAATAGGAACACAGCATTTGGATATTAGTAGCAGTGGACAACCTTCTCGAATCGCCTAACACCCTATGTTACTTCTTCTGAGTGGTACAATTTATTTGGAACGTAATTAAGATTTATCCGATATTATAAACTTTGTGCCACAAATATTTCTTGGTTTAAAATATTGAATATTTTTCATATTTTTAGCCATTAAATTATGTACTACTGTAATCAGGAAAAAAACAGATCGGTACTAAGAAAATGTGAATACTGTGATTTAATCCCTCAAGTAGATATTACCCCGCTTCCCAATAATCTCCTCTTCCGGGATTAAATCAGGCACTTTACTTCTTTAGTATATTATATACGTACTGCATATTATTATATATATCCTGCTATCCCTTCGGCGTCCGTACATTTTAAAATTACATATACTTCAGCGTCCACCGCTTTTAGACGTCCGTATACGGACGCTGAAGAGAAATCTCATGTTAATTTCTTCTACGGTACTGCTGCTGCCCTTAAGATTTTTTTTTACAAACCTCTATGAATGTATGTTTGGTATCCCCTGAAAAGAAATCTTTATCTTCTAGACTGTGGCTGTTAGCAACAATCAAGTGGACGCCGAATTATCGCAAAGTGTAATAATTATATTCTCGGATAGTTCAAGCAACTGTATTTTGGTGGTGCTGCTATCGTATACAGTATATTAATCGGCACAGGCTATCTGGTTTGTTTCGGCGTCCAGCGATATGGCAACAATGGGAACACAGTATTTGGATATTAGTAGCAGTGGACAACCTTCTCAAATCGCCTTACACCCTATGTTGACGTATCGGTGCACCTCGAAGTTAATAATAATAATAATACTAGTAATGTATTTTCCCTACAGATAAGTCCTTTTTATAGGACAATACAAAAAATGAACTTATATATTACATTGTAATTTTTCAAAATAATATTAATTTCTAAGGGGTGTAACGGGGTGGGGGGTTATTTTCTGGATCCCCTGAACCGATTGCAATAAAATTTTGCACATTTCCTTATTTTACCACGTAAGCGCTCACTAAGAAGCGGTTTTACAAAATCCCATCCCAAGGGGGGGTCACTAGGTGGGGGGTTAATCCTTAGATCCACTGAACCGATTGCAGTAAAATTTTGAACACTTCCTTATTTTGCCAAGTAGGCGCTCACTAAGAAACGGTTTTTCAAATAACATTTTAAAGGGTGGTAACGGGGTGGGGGTTAATCCCTAGATCCACTGAACCAATTGCAATTAAATATTTGCATACTTAATTATTTTACTACGTAGGCGCTCACTAAGAAACAATTTTTCAAAATTGCATTCTAAATGGGGGTAGGGTTATTCTCTGGACCCACTGAACCGATTGCAATGAAATTTTGCACTCTTACTTATTTTACCATGTAGGCGCTTACTGAGAAACGGTTTTTCAAAATTCCATCCGAAAGGGGGGTTACGGGGTGGGGGTTAATCCCTAGATGCACTGAACCGATTGTAATGAAATTTTGCACTCATACTTATTTTACCACGTAGGCGCTTACTAAGAAACGGTTTTTGAAAATTCCATTCTATCCGAGATGGGGAGTTATTCTCTGGAGTCACTGAACCGATTGCAATGAGATTTTGCACACTTTCTTATCTTACCACGTAGGAGCTCACTAAGAAACGGTTTTTTAAAATTCTATTCTAAAGGGGGTAACGGGGTGGGGGGTTAATCCCTAGATCCACTGAACCGATTCCAATAAAATTTTACACTCTTACTTATTTTACCACGTAGCGCTCACGAAGAAACGGTTTTCAAAATTCCATTCTAAAGGGGGGTTACGGGGTGGGGTGTTAATCGCTAGATCCACTGAACCGATTGCAATGCAATTTTGCACTTTTACTTATTTTACTACGTAGGCGTTCACTAAGAAACGGTTTTTCAAAATCCCATTCCTAATGGGAGCAACACGGTGGGGGGGGGGGGGGGGGGGGGGGGGGGTTATTCTCTGGATTATTGCAATGTAATTTTGCGCACTTGCTCACTAAGAAACGGTTTTTCAAAATTATATTCCTTTCCTTATTTTAGTAGAATAAGAGAGTCGAGATCAGTCAGCACCGTTATCTAATCCGAAAATTAGTGACCTCAGTTTCTTGTCTTCTATCCAGATCTTCAAGCACCCTTCTCTAGAGCTCCAATTTTCTTCCAGTTATTTCTATAACTCACGATGCTCCAGCTATCCCTCAAGTAACTTCAAACCCTTTCTTTTTCTTCGTGCCCAATTTCATATTTCTTGTTAACCGTAATATCGATTTATTTAGACTTTATATACTACAATATTATACATTATTTACACTATTTACAAATCACGTAAACAGACTCGTCTATTTATGTATACATCGTGCGGCACTTCGGGTAGATAAAGGCAACTGTCCGACTCGACACTAATCTTCGACTCCGACTGTAACTGTGATGCCTAATTTATGCATTCCTCCAGGCGCCTCCAGATAGTTCCACTGATGACATCATCTAGTTCTCGCTATACAGATAGAATTTCGAAGTGTATCGAATACTCCACAAGATGATGTCTTATATCTCATATCTATATAATTAATCGTTGAACATGAATCGATTGATAACAAATAAAACAGTGTACTGCACCGATTTTTCTGATTGTGTTTTTTTTTTTTTAAATAAAAGACATTGATAAGATCTAGGCCTAGATTAGTTTTCATTTTCAAAACTTTCACAGGTTTATTGATTACATATTTGTATTTTATTTTCGGAAGATACCAGTCCATTACAGTCACCGACTTGAAGTAGCATGAGTCGTTTTGATTTAGGAACTGGTGAACGACAGCTAAATATAACTTGGCCCGTCCCCTGAGGGTTGAGTGTGCGGTGAATTCAGAATGGTGTGGGCAACTCACTCATCTTATGGGATTTATCTCAAGAATATTGCCTAAAAAACTATCTTGGCAAACTCAGGATATTAGAAGTACATAGTAAAGACGGGTATCCCATTGGTGAATGGCACAAGAATGCGTGTTAAACGATTGCATCAAAATACAATTGATTACAAAATTTTAACTGGACGATCAACTGGGAAACGTATTTTAATACCCAGAATTCATATGACGTATTCTGGTACATTGTTGCCATTTTCCTTGAGGCGAGCCCAGTTTCCAATCATGTTAGCATTCGATATGACCATTAATAAATCGCAAAGAAACTAGATAGTCCGTCCCTGCTTCGCAGAGTGATTTTATTTTATTATTTTATTTAATACTTCACACGTTGTTTTCATTTTATTATTTTAAGGAATGGAATTTTGAAAAACCGTTTCTTAGTGAGCGCCTACGTGTTAAAATATGTAAGTGTGCAAAATTTCATTACAATTAGTTCAGTGAATACGGAGATTAACCGCTCCACCCTGTTAGCCCCCCTTGGAATGGAATTTTGAAAAACCGTTTCCTAGTGAGCGCCTGCGTTTTAAAATACGTAACTGCAAAATTTCATCATTGCAATCGATTCAGTGGGTCCGGAGATTTCTTTATGAGTGAGTGATTGGTATTTGGATTTTATATAATATGTATACAGTAGCTGACCCAATACCAATACCAATTTGTTTTTGGACAGATAGTGATGCGTTTATCTAGATTTTTTTCTAAATCTTTTCAAACGAGCTCTCAAAACAAAATTGTTAAAATTTCAGAACTGAGGCGTTTCAATTGAAGTTTTCCAATATATCTGCTCTTTATCACGCCTATTTGACGCCAAATTGTGTTAAAATACTTCTGAAGACATTTTTTACATGTTATTGTTCAATTAAAAGTCAAGGTCGTTTAATGTCTCCAACAATATCCCAAATTCTAAAATTAATAGAATACGGGTTTGATCAATTTCCCAGGCTTATTTTCGGTGAAATCAAGTCAAGCTTATGTTCGCACAAAAAAACTACAAATAATTGATTTATAAACAATCTACAGTAACTTAAACTACTTTTTCAGTAAAATACTGAAATTAGTATACGAAATATACAACGTATGCAGAAGAGATAGTAAAGTATAAAGTATATTGAGGACGTTAAAATGATACTGAAATGGAAAGACGCTAAAAAAACAGAATCTAACATTTCAATTTGGAAGTGATAAAATAATGGTATTTTAATATACTTTGCATTTTATGGTATAATTAAACCAGCGCCGTCTATCCTTAACAGAAAACACTAATATACTTTGATGGACGCAGAAAGTTTTCAAAACGGAAAGACGCTAAATTGATGTATACCATCAATGTTTATTAGATTTTCCATTTGAAAGTAACTATACGCTTTTAGAGGTCACATTATAATAATCATTCCATTAAAGTAATTTCCTTCTACTTGCAGGAAACAACATATAATATATTGCAGACTACTCTCGTGTGGGCACAAAGAGAACGGCAGACTTTAGAAATGTTTGCGTTTTGTTAAGCCAATTCAGTTTTTTTAAGAGAAGAGTAATTGCGTCCTCGGCAAGCGATGCGATTAGCGTCTTCGTGTAACGGTCGGGATGTGGCCGGTCGTTCCAGTGCAGAGGGTGCAGAAGATGGCAGCAGGGGGAAAATCGGATATACCGATGCTAATAACTTCATCCACTAGCCTTGTTTATGGTTACGATGTTTGGGAGATAGAGAACGCGGCGATAGTTTGGAACTTTGAGTTAACTTCTATATACCTGCGCGCACTCAGACTTGGAGAGTAAACCGGTGAATGCGTTACGAAATTTGTGCCAGACTCGATGGCCGATCTCTACGCGCTCTGAGAACTTGGAGAGCAAACCGTGATGGTTGTTATTATACTATTATTATATTATTATATTTATGTCGGATATGGGGATGAAACGAGAGTAAAATTAGGTATATTTATTTTTATATATTATATATTTTTTAAACTTTAACGTCGTGCTGGACCTGCTAAACCCTGTATAACAAAAATATGTATGTTCTACAAAGTTAATTTTAAAAGAGTTCTTTAGATAGTACCGGTATTCACAATTTGGTATTACAGATTTATCTCTGCTGACGTGGTTTCTGCCCACTTTAGAATGAATTTGTGTTCGAAACCAAATTGAGAGATTCTAGACCACCGTGATTATTGAATGAACAAAGCTCTTTAAATTCGAGTGATAACTACACCAACAAAATAAAATTATTAATGTTTGTGAATCCTGGAATTTATACCTAATACAATTTGTGTGGCTACGAGTTGGCTTTTGGAGGCCTACACACACTTCGTGGAAATCATTTAACATTTTATCGACAATAATACCTAGTTCCATAATGAGTAACAATACATACAGCTACTTTAACCCTAGATCACCAGAATATCGTAAATTTCAGGGCTTACATTATATTATTATTAAACAAAATGCTTAATATACTGGTGGTGTGTTTGTCTAGCTTCATCCCCATTATAATGCCATCATCTTATGATGCAAACACAATTATTGCAAAATCAGTTTACCTTTTGTGACTTCTGTACCTCCCGCCGTACTTTTTTTTTGATGTGTAACATCTATAGCTGTGATATGGAAGTAAAACCGAATGTCCACACCAATTTCCCCACCTTGCACACTTACTTATTTTACCACGTAAGCGCTCACTAAGAAACAGTTTTTCAAAATTCCATTCCTTATTGAATAAAATAATAAAATAAAAACACGGTGTTAAGGATTAAATGAAGTAATAAAATAAAATCACTGTGCGAAGCCATCTAGTAACTTATAAAGCATGTTATTTGTACATGGAAAACCCTTTTTTGCGTGGCATGTTTTTTTTTTTTCGTTAATTTTTGAAACATCCTGTATAAAATAATATATAAATATTGGTGTGGGACTTATTCATAAAAACACGAATTTCGTAGTCGAAACAAGACCAAAACGAGTTATTTTCTTATGGAAGCTTTGTTGTCAAACGTACACCAATGTAAATAGTGGTTTATGTTTGTGAAGTAAACCTTTGTACAGATTTTGCCTGCTGCAGTTTCCACATTAAAACCACAAACGATGAAATATACATGAAAGCAGATTTATCCAACAAATTGCGGCATTTAATAGAAAGAGTTCCGTTTCAGACTGGAAAAAACTCCAGTAGGTTTTTTACTATGTACTTGAAGGCCAGTTTGATAAAAAACAGTACAATTGTCAAGTAGCCTCCAGCGTGTTGTTTATTTGTACTTTCAAAGTAAATATGAATTCTTTTAGTGTATTATTTTATATTCTTTATTCCTCCATCAAAATAATAAGAGCGATAAAAACAAGGTTTAAAAAACCCACCATTATTGTCGTGGTGCTTTTAATATTTATAACCAATCAATACCAGAAAAAACACACTTCATCACTGTCGCATAAAATATGAGAGCTGATCTTGCGACAATGTTAATTATTCATAACATGCTGCTATATCACGATTTTTGTGACTTCCATTGCAATTCAAGCCACATTGCACCCATTACGGAACATCCAGAACGTCTTAAGCAAACTTATAACATATTCATTTATCATTTTACAGCGTATAGTGTTATTACATGCAACACACACTGCTCTTCCTTGTCTCTAATTTTAATGCAAACGTGGTTGCACGCCACTATACATATTAAATGGCAGTTACAACTCCACTATAGTTTAGTCAAAAACAAATTGCACCTTTAAAATATTATTCCTGGCGCTTGTTTTAGTTGATGCAACTTGTTTTTGTGGGAGCTCTTATTTCCTTTTACAATTTACATTAAATTTAATGGCAACATCTTTTTGTGGGTCTGGTTACTCACAGACCAACGTTTTTTTTTATGTGGGTATAATATTTCTTGACAATCAAACGGAATACGACAAAGGAAAAAACAAGTTGGCTGCAGGTAGATTTGTTGAGTTTAATATTACGTTTCAGACTTTTAGAAAATGTACTTTGGAATATTTTGTTAGCTTCACGTGCAACTGATTCCAAAGTTGTTTGAAGTTGTCGCGGTATTTTTAATAATATAAAGTATCTAATTTAACTTTGGTGAGTGGAACAAATCCTGCACGATATATCCACAGAGTGCTTTCGAGTGGTGGCTCTATATTTTATTAGTCCTGAATTTAATTTGTTAAATTCATAGAATTCTGTAAACAAAATCTGGATGTACTAACCTTTATTACTAGAATGAAAACATAATTAGAAATTTTATTATAGGGTACACTTCTAGTACGGTTTTATGTTTATGAATTGAAATATAATACATGTTCCTCCACAAACGATGTTACCATGGGTCATTTAAGTTTTATCCCGTTATTTATTACTTTAAGGAGGAGGGCTACCACTAATTTATGCCCGATTGAATGAATGAAATCTAATTTTATATTATTTGTTGATGGTAGAAAATATAAAATGTTCGTTCCTTCCGCGTTCAAGAGATCTCATCCTCATTATTAAATATTTAGTCTGTATACATTGTCACTCCCAGTGCCAGCCTTCCAGGTTTTAGAATATTAATGTAATCAGTATAGTGCAAATTGATATGGCGTAGGAGTAGTGGTAAAATTGTGTGAGTATAGTGTACAATTTTAATGCAAAGTTTCTGCAGCTTTGCTTCATTGCAAACTACCTATCCCACCACTGAACTATTAGTTATTGATTATACATCCAAACTGAGAGTTCTAGCCTTATTGTTTTAGATTATTTATTTTGACCTTGTCAATGTTTTATTGTTGCTAACTAATATTAATAATAATTTGAAGTCTCTGTGACCCCGACGAGACGTTTAGTTGAAAGTACATACTGTGATTTTTAATTGGTTAAATCCTTAAAATCTTGGGCAACTTATGAGTTTGTTGTCCACGATTCGTTAACGAGATACAGCAGACCCCTATGAAGACAACAATAAATTTCCGAACCGATGTTAATAGTAAATTTTGTTCATAATTGTGGATGCAGAATCACTCCATAAAATATTGGAATGTTATTTCCGCTACTGTTATGAGTATATGTTTATAGATATTACTCATGATACCTGTGTTTGGCCTCAATATTTTATAATATTTAAACCTGTGACTAGAAAAATGTTAATTACCATAAAAAGTTATGTTAAATTCCATAGATATAATTTTTAGGTTCAACAAGCTTCTGTATTGATTTAGCTATTCATTTTATTAATATTACACAAACCCAAATTAAACAAAAGCGATTGTTTTCCAAATGTAGGTATATCGGCCAGATTTTCACAATCCGTAAATTTACTATTTTTACAATTTTATTTTTCAGTTTTAATTTGTCTACGATATATCCCAGAGGACGAACGGCGCACGTTAATTCCTTCCTGCTACAGCGGAGGAACCGACTAGACGTAGCGGAAATAGTAAATTACTGAGAAGTGGCGCTGTTTTGTGTCTCTGACTATCTCTGACTACATTTGGACAAATAATGTTTGACACTAAGCTGCCAATAGATTACTTTTTCTAATTTGATGAATGTTGTAACAATAGTAGATTATATTACAAGTGACAGAAATGCTTCATTGTCAGCGAGTGAGATCTTTGAATCACGAGTGCGATAGCACGAGTGATACACATCTCACGAGCTTACAATGTCATTTCGGTCACGTGTAAGATACGACGTTTTATGCCCGACGTGGAATTTCTTGTAAAAGTTAAAAATCAAAAAATTAATGAAAGTGTCAAAATGACGATTCAAAAAATTATTCATGTCTTACCATTGTGTAACCATAGTAATTCACCCCTTTTTATCATTATATCACTTGTGAGGGAAATAAAGTTCCCGAAACTACCAAAATAATGAAATGTATATGGAAATTACAAAAAATAACATGAAAAACTGGTTTTGTAAAACTTAAGAGCACTCGTCCTACGGCAGTCGTGTTGCAAACCTGTACTCGTGTCTTAATATAAGTTTTTATTGCTCATGCAGATAAATAGTATCTTTGCAACCTTGGTTACGGTTGCAAAGTAACTGTTTGCCTATTTGATAATTTGGGTGCGCAAAGTTTACTTGTCGAACGCAAATTATTCTTTGCACACGCAAATTCAGATAAACAAACTACTGAAAACTGAATTTGCCTCTGAATTTTATATTGGGATTTATTCCGCACTTGCAATAAAAAAAAGTATGTCCAACTCGTGTGGCGTTGTCGATTGCCCCCTCAAGCGAATTCGTGGGCAATCGACAACTTGCCGCACTAGTTGCACAATATACTATTACCAAACTAGTGTTTTAATATACTATTTTCTACGCCGTGCAAAAACGTGCAAATTGTTGATATAAAAAGAGAACATACTATTTTATTCCTTCAGTGCAAAAAAAAATCTGAAATTTACAATGTAACAATTTTTCATTACCTAAATTGTCAAAGATGAAACCACAAAATTTGACACACAGATTGATGTCAGTCATCCACAGTAACTTGGTATTACTAGTATTCTGTTATTTTTACACTTTATTTTTATGAATTCCAAAATGCTAAAAGGGCAATTAAAATTTAATGTAATTTTGTCTCTTGGTTGCAAATCCTATTTTAAAGATTGTCAAAGATGGCAGCTGGATATTTGAATATTTTTTTACACTTGTGTCGCTATGAAAAACAATTTATTTGTTCATGATTTGATTTCCGTAATGGTGAATATTAGACAATATTTGTATGATATTGTCTTTTCGGGTGCCCTCTTGCCTTCGTCCAAAATTACCAATGATACTCTACTAAATTTGATACAATCTATAAGCATATTACACATCGTAATATCAGAAAGATTTAATTTTTTAAGGAGGCGATAATTTTCGAATAGAATAGGTACACATAATCATTCCTTTCTCAGAAAAAGAATTTGACTTATCACATGTACAATAATAAAGGATAAATTTAGTCAATCACTATATGTATGCGATTTTGATGCTGTCCGTTAGCAGCACGTGGTGCGAGTAAAGGTGAAGAAAATATAGAGAAAAAGGCATTGAAAATTGAAGAAAACAGCAAAGAAAAAGAAGAGAGAAAACAACGTAAAGTAGGAAAAATATGAAGGGGTTGGAGAGAGAAAGAAAAAATTATGAGGAAGAAGATGAGTCAATATTTTTATCAATATTAGAATAGCAACGACATCTACGAGACATTAGAGTACAAAGAAAGTAGATACTGGTCGTTTCGCTGCAATCCTGGAAGAAAAGAAACAAACGAGACGAACAGGAAAGAGCGGAGACAAGAAGAGGAAGATTATAATATATTTGAAATAAGTTAAAGACAGCTAGATCACCAGAAGCAGATAAGAAAAGTGACAGTGAAATGGAGAGAATCATGGGTAAGTTGGAGTAAATAAAAAGGGAACTAAAGAAAGAAATGCAAGAGACACAAAGAGAGCACCAAGAAATTGAGAGAGATTGAAAAGCAAATAGAAGAATTTAAGCAAGAACAAAAGAGATGCGAGGGAGAGAGACAGGTTGAGAGACCCAGTGAACACGTTGACGTAAAAATGATGAATGACATCATGCTACGTCTCAATTTACGTAAGATATAAGTCACACCTGAGTCATAGAAGAGTCATTATTTCACACTTTTTTACGTCAGGCTCTGACGTAATAAATATGACATAAATATGACGTGTATTTGACATTATCCTGACCTTATTGATATCAATGTGACATAATAATGATGTAATCATGACGTCAAAGTGTTTTCGTCAGTGTTACGTGAATATGACTTAGTAATTATGTCATTTTTACATCAAAGAAATATCAGTAAAATGATGGATTTGTATAATAAAAATGACATTAATATGAGGTCTATGTGATATCATCGTAACTCACCAATAATGATGGAATGATGACATCAAGTTGGTTATGTAAATGTTACCTGAATATGACTTAGTAATGACGTCATTTTTACATCAAAAAAATATCGTTAATATGATGGATTTGTAATATACAGCTGACATTAATATTTAATTGATTAAATTATTTTGTATCAACCATCAAAAGTTTTCGTTCTAATATTCGGAATTGATTATTTCAATTATAATTAACAATTTACTTCACCCCTTTACCCATTATTTTGAATGTTGGAAGGGGTCTTCGAGCTTTCACGAGAGGGCACAAGTGCAAGCAGCGAGCAGTTACTAAAAGCAAATAAAAAGAAATCAGACTGCACACAATAAACCGACTTGGGAACAATCATGTTCCTCCTGGTTCTCCCGTCTTCTGGCGTGCGAAAATACATTTTATCTGGAGCCGAAGGCGAAGCGTTAGTGAAGTATAACGCGTGGCGCTATCCAGCGAGTGTCGGCGGCACTTCAACAAATCGTTGGTATTCTATCTTAGTCTTTTCGTGGATTAAGGAATTTTATATATATTTTTTTGGATTAAAGAGATTTTGTGCTTAAACAAGGTTGCTAAAGTGTAACACAAGAATTCGTTGACTTTTTTACCCTGTTTTTGACGAATTTAACTCATAGATTGGTAATTTGTCGTTCGTTTGGTTGGAAAATTGCAATTTAATTATATTTTATTACAATAATAAGTTAATTATTGAGTGAACATAGAACTGTGACTTATCTAATACATATTATTCATACATAATAAAAAAAAAAGTAGTGATCTGTAGTTTACATATCCGTATGATGTTTTTGTTATATCAATTTTATGTAAAAGAAAAACGTATAGCTTATACATATTATTATGTAATACTACGACAGATTTGTTATGTCAGCTTTACGTAAGCAAAAGACTTATAACTTATAGAACACTATTACAGATTTGTGATGTCAATTTTATGTAAGAAAAAGACTTATAACTTATGTAACACTATGACACATTTGTGATGTCAGTTTTACGTAAGCAAAAGACTTATATCTTATATAACACCATGACAGATTTGTTATGTCAGCTTTACGTAAGAAAAGGACTTATAACTTATGTAACACTATGACAGATTTGTGATGTCAGTTTTACGTAAGCAAAAGACTTGTTACGTTACGTTATGTTACGTCACGATATGATATAAATATTACATATGACTTAAGTAACGTGTAAGTCAATCAATGACATCATATGATTTTATGTCAAGATGATGTCACAGTGATATAAAACAACATGACATCACACTCAGATCATGAAAAGAATCAGTTTTATATCAAATTGACGTAAAATTGTATTACACACATATGATCTACGTGTGACGTAATTCTTAGGTCATGTGTTCACTGGGGAGTGAGTGGTGTATGAGGAAAGGAGAAGGAGGAAAAACCATATTGTGAGGAAAGGTAAACAGTAGGCCAAAGAGAGGATAGAGGATTTTTTGAGAAAAAATGTAGGATAAGTCCAAATGAAGAAATATTATTACAGTATAAATAGAAATCAAGTACTAGTAGTAATGGAAGATTGGAAGTTAAAGGAAAAAGTGATGAAGCAAAAGGGACAACTGAAAGGAAAGAAAGAAACAGAGATTATATTAATTTATAGATAATGACCTCACAAAGCTAAAAGAGAGTTACAGATGAAATTTGGAGGCATAGCGGAGGAAGATCGGGGAGACGGGAAGGAAGTAAGAGTGGGAAATTAACAATATAGGACGTTAAATGGAAGTAGAATAAACGAGAGAGAGAGAGAGAGACTAGAGGTTTTCGAATAAGAATGAGAAGCCAGAAGAATGTCGATAAATCCAAGTGGAGTAAATTTAAATTAAAATTTAAATATATCTAAGTCGAACTCCACAAACTTTAATAAGTGTAAAATTACAAATGGAACATGTTTCGGCAGAACACTACTGCCATCATCAGCTCTTAAAGAATATAAAAAATTATGACGTTGACGTAATTATGATGGCAGTAATGTTCTGCCGAAACATGTTCCATTTGTAATTTTACACTTATTAAAGTTTGTGGAGTTCGACTTAGACATATTTAAATTTTAAGAATGAGAAGGGTTGAGGGAGAAAATAAAGATGACAGTAAAGCAATAACGGCAAAGAAACCGGAAAGGAAGAACAAGGGGGAAGTAAGAGAAAAGGGCAAGTAGAGGGACGGGAAAACTAAAAGGCATCGGAAGAAGAGAAAAAGATGGAGATTTCTGGGACTATGTGAGGCAATTCGAAATAGTGGGTTTAACAGACACATGGATTGAAGAACAAGGCTAGAAAAAAAAAACAGAACAATAACGGGGGTAAAAAAGAATAAAGGAAAACAATCAAAAGAAAATAAAAGAAAGAAAAGGATATAATAATTATTATGAAAAACGTACATATGTATAGGCAATAAATGGTGGAAAATAGTTACAGTAGATAGCAAAAAGATGAAAACGACAATAAGTAAGATAGAAGAAACATTAAAAGACAACAAACAAGAATGTATACTTCCGGGGGGAGGAGCCATGATGGGGAAGAAGGCAGAGGGGAAGAAAAAAGAAAATCAAGACAAGGTGAAAAATTGGGAGGAGAAGAAGCTGATTGATTGATACAGGAAAAAGGATGGGATGGGAGGTGTTGAATTGAAATAAGCAAATGGAGGAGGAAGAAGAACGTACCTACATAGGCGGCAGAAGAGAAACGGTGAAAGACCACGAAATATTAAACGAAGAAGCATGGGAAGAAATAGAAGAATTCAGAGTAGGGGAAAGAATAGAGTCAAACCGTTTGTCTATAGAAATAAGTATAGAAAGAGTGAGACAAGAGATAAGAGGAGAAGAAAGAACAGAGGAAGCGCAGAAGAAGGTGATGATCAAAATATGGGCGATCAAGGAGTGGAAGAGTACAAGAGAAGACTACAAAAAGCAAGATTTGAAGAACAAGATGGAGAATGAAATGAAAGAAATCTTAGAAGAAGAAGCGACAAAAAGGGAAATAACAATAACAGCTAGAGGATCAAGAAAGAGAAGTAAATGGTGGGACAAAAAATGTGAACAACGGAAAAAGGAAGCAATAATTAAGTTCTTGAACTAGCTTTAGTTTGTAGAGATAAAATGTATGATCTTCCTGGATGGTTTGGATTGAAAACTTGACCAGTTTCTGTAGCACATTCACAGTTTTTGGCGTATAACATTACAATAATTTCAACCCGCTCTGCAATTAAACAGAACATTATTCTGACGAACAAATTTGTCTTAATACTCAATACTAGCTTGGTAATGTAAAATTATATCGTGTTTTGCTCCTGAGTGCAAATTTAAAAAAAAAAGCTACGTTTGAAAAAGTGACATCATTGGTGAAGTGTTTATGCCTACAAAAGTGCCATTTATCCTGTAAATTTGAGCAAAATTGATATTCTGAGTATGTTAAAAAAATACACCATTACATAGAAGATTTTTTTAAAAATAATAATATGTCGCATGTTGTTTGTTTTCGATCTCTCTGTATAAGTTACTGGTTTTGCGTTAAAATGTATGTTTGTAACAACAAAAAGTAAATTTAATGCATTTAATATAACGAATAACAAATAAATGTAAACATTGTAAAATTCGCACAATTCGGGATGTGCAACGATGCCGGTTTCAATATCAATTCTGTCGTATTTGTGAAATATCAGGTTCTCAATTTCTCACTTAGTTTTCAGATAGTTTTCCAGTTTTCCATTTCGTCAGAATTTTATTTTTTGACATTCTCATGTCCTGAGTGTCTCAATATTAATTATGCAAAATATGCAATAACTAATATACTTGAATTAATTTGAAAAACTAATTCTTATTTAAAATAAAGCATTACCTACTTGGCATTAAAAGTATGAAAATTTCATATAATCCGCTCCTTACGTTTTTTTAGCGTGTAGCATTCGAGGCAAATTTCTCCTTTCTGTTCTTTGGCTGTAAAATTAAATTTATTAGTGATTAATTAAATTCATACAACTAACTAACAACAAATATAATACATACTAATTGCAATGTTTGCTGTGTGAGCTTAGCTACTAGTGATTTTGCTAAAAGCTTCGGTATTCTTGGAAATATGCCCCAAAATCAGCACCAACCGTAAACACCATATTTACCCTCCGCCACAAAATCATTGTTAAATTTGAGCCGCGTGGAGTTTTTACCACAGAATGGCCATTGTTGGATTAAATTTCCTGCAGTTCGAACCGTAAAATTGAATGGCAAGGTCTAATTAATACTCCGGCCTGACCTACCATTGAATGCAACAGCGGGCGAACGAGCATTAATATTAAAACGACAACTACAATGATTAAAAGTTAGAAACAAGCATTTTGCATAAATTCTATTAATTTCTAATGGGCTTTATGGGGGGTAGAAGGAACTAGGAAGAAGATGGAGAACAGTTGGGAAACTTCCGGGGCGTAGGAGCCTGATCTTTAGACAGCCGGAAGTTGAAGGGATGATTATAATGTTTGGATAAAAATGGTTTTCATTACTTTATAGTCGGTGTCAAGCACCTATTTGTTGTTTTCGGAAAAATAAATCTTTAAAGTTTTTCTTTTTTGTCGGACGACATGTGAATCGGTACGCATTCAAATGAAGTTGGACCACTCAGCATGTTCGACTGCTGACGACGACGACGTAACTTCTGCTCTGGTGAAATATTCAAAATGAAACGATCAATCAATCTTAGATTGACGGGGTCATTAATAACGGTTCAAAGTAGGTGCTTGCCGTCGACGATGCAATTATCAAAATGGCATTTTTGTTAATGACGCAAAGTCAGATATGCAAGGGCGGTATTAATGTGACTTTGTGTCGTGTATAACCTGTTATAAATGGACTCGATGGAAAGCACCCTAATTCATTCGACAGCATCCTTGGATGATTGATATATTCGGAAGAGATACACGCGGAGAAGCTGCTGAATTCGCCACTTTATCAACTATTATTATGTTATAGGTCAGAATGCACCAAATTAGTTGCGAGGTTCTGCAATTCGCTGGGGCAAAATAATTTTCATAATTTTTCGTGGTGTAACTGACAGTTCGTTGCTTGATAGATTTTGGGTCATTTCTTCCTTGGCCTACTTTGAAAAATTCAAATTGAAATTGATTTTATTTATATTTAATGTTTTTCGCTTGATTGTTCAGTTCTGGAGAAACATTTACTGGATGATAATATAATAAAATGTGTGTTTATTTTTAACACAAAAAGTGCTTGATATTGTTGAACTCAACTTTCTTTTTCATATCCTTGTTGAGTGAAAATGTGTTGCAAATTTCAATACCTTCGGCTCCAATATGTGATCGCTCCATGTTTTATACATTTTATTTTACTTGAAAATGGAATATGAGTCGGTATTGTCGATAGAAATACTTATATGAATTTAAATCCGAACTCTTTCGCTTCTACAGGTGTAGTAAATGATGTCAATGATTTCAGAAAATGTCAAATTAAAAAACACCCACGAAATAGAGCTATGACAAATCAAAACAATATCCATCATAATCATTCCGGGTTGGTTTCAAGGTTCTCCTTCCCATCAATATTTTTTGACGAAAAAAGGAGAGAAAGGTCTTGCAAGAGATTGGTTGGACATGGGTTTAATTTTTTGTTTTGTTTTCTTTTTCTTACTAACTGTTACTACAAGTTACTAACTATATTCTTCTAATATCTCAAAGTACTTCTACTTGGCTAACTAACAAGTGTACACAAATATTAATCGATTTAAATACAAAAGCAAAAATAGAGCCACTGGACCTACAGGAGACAGTTAATAGGCAATGAATTCCTGAAAAGACGAAATAACATTGAAACATGAATTAATATGAATTAAGGTTAAATGGTATTTCACCAATGATCAGTCCCTGAAAGAGAGCTAAAAGGAGTTGCTAGTACATGGAACCGTTTATTTTGTAATCAATTATTCTGTAATAATTATAATAGAAGATAATGCCGGAAGGGCCATTTTTGAGAGATTTCTCTTAATCATAACAAGAGGTTTGTGTTTTATCAAATAGCAAAGTTTCTGGAACAGAAAAAACTCGTGGTGCAAATAAAATTAGATTTAACAAATTTTAAGAAAATAAGTGCTTGCTGCGAGGAACGTTGTTGTTGGTTCGACGCCTAAAACTGTAAGGGCTGATCTCCCCACCCGACCTTCCGCTCGACACCAACCTTCTCTCTGGATCGCACTGCCAAACTAGCTCCAGGTCGGGTCTTTCTTCTCTGTGAATTACAGGTTCCGTACTTCAACAGCGAATTAAACCGTTGTCAAATTTTGGATTTCTCACACTTAAGATGATGCAGTGCTAAAGCACCATTTTCAGACTCATACACTTAAAACTCTAAATACCTAAAAACTTAATTTTCTACATCCCATAGCCGAAAGTCCGTCTTCCCGGCCGCTTAGCGCTTATGTGGCCGACGATCAATATTTGCTGTGTGGGTTTAGGTACTAGTGATTTTGTTAAAAGCTTAAGTATTCTTGGAAATATACCCTAAAATTAACACCAACCGTAAACACCATATTTATACTCCGCCACGAAATCATTGTTAAATTTGACCGGCGTGCAGTTTTTACCACAGAATGGTGATTGTTGGATTAAATTTCCTGCAGTTCGAACCGTAAAATTGAATGGCAAGGTCTAATTAATACTGCGGCCTGACCTACCATTAAATGCAACAGCGGGCCAACGAGCATTAATATTAGAACGACAACTAGAATAATTAAAAGTTAGAAACAAGCATACACTAGAAACTCTAAATACCTAAAAACTTCATTTTCTACATCCCATAGCCGAAAGTCCGTCTTCCCGGCCGCTTAGCGCTCCAGATGTAGCCGGCAATCAACAGTCCGCCCCGACCTCGGTTTTGCAAAACTGGGGCGGGCTGGTGCTCTCCGGCCACAAAAGCAACCATTCCTAGAGCGCTGTGCGGCCGGGAAGACACTCTCGGCTAGGGAATAAAGAATAATAGTATACGACACGCAGCTAGAGCGTCGGATGCCTTGACTTGCGTGATGTAAAGGCCAAGGCGAAGGCAAGGCATAACAGTTTTTTTTGTCCTCTTCACTTTTCTTTCCATTTTCATGCCGCGTTGAATAGAATGCTGTAATATGAAAGTTGTGTTGTGTATACGTAGTGTTAGAGTATGTAAGAATAATTTCCGTAATTCCGGAACTCAACGACTTAAATTTCCGAATTCATAATTTCAAATTCAAGATCTCAAAATTTTCAAGTTTCCAAATACAGGAATTTGAGATTCAAGTTATGATATTTCAGTAATTTAAAACTGCCGCTATTCAAGTCAAGATTTTCAAATTTGCATTTTACAAATGCTGTACAGATTCAATTTTTCCTATTCCGGGAATAAACATTACAAAGATGAAATTTCAGCGATTAAGGTATACTAGCCAAACCCCTGGGCTACGCTCCACGTAGACATGTTTCCTCCGCAAAGGTAAACAACGAAATGCGAGTTCTGTGTTGGCCACGCATCCTATAATCGACCGAAGAAATGCTTTACTTTCTCAGTCGGCAACTTGACGGTGAAAAAAAAGTTGTTCTACAATATACGTTTCAACTGCTCTTCCTCATATAGTGCTCTCACTTGGCACGCTATTGAATACAATTGAATTGAATTGTTGAATCTCTAGCGCACGGCTTTTAATAGAATAGATTAATTTCCGCGATTTTAAATTTCCAATTTCATAGATCCAAATTTTTCAAAACCATTTACAATTCACAAATTTCTAAATTATGGATATTCAACATTCAAAATGTCAACACTTAAAATCTAAATTTGCGAATTAAAAATTACATCAATTAAAAATTTGCAAATTCTCATATTACTCGTTATTTCTATAGAATTTCATTAAAAATTCATGAATGAAATCTTCATTGAATCAACATTCCCCAATCCGGGATTTCAAGCTTTCTTAGATTCAAAATTTTGCAAATTCAGGAAGTAAAGATTTAGATTTTCCAATATAAGGATGTCCACCATTTGTAAATTTCCAAACTCAGGAAAGCTACAAAACTTCAAAAATTCAAGACTTGTGAATTCATAAATTAATCAAAATATTTGTTCAATATTTGCTAATTTTACTAAAGATCTGAAATTGGAAGTACAGCTCAAGATTGCAAAGGATAAGAATTTGCAAATTCAAGAATCAATCCATCCAAATTTTGCTAAATTCAAATTCAAGATATCAAATTAAAATTTTATGATTTCAACGATATAAAATCCGACTGTACGAATTCACAACTACAGCTACCCTGCAATGCCAGTTTCTAAATTCGAATCCAAAAGTGTCAAAATGTTCAAGTCGCCTCCCGTTTATGTTTTCTACTTTATCCGATAGTTGTTCCCAGAATTAGTTTTTTATTTGCAATGACTCGTCTTCATTTGGTCCTTATACTCCTATTAATGTTAATCTATTTTGTTCGTCTAGTTGTGTTTCTAGTTTTAGCACGTTAAGCGCCAAGTGCATCAGATATGATGTTTGTTTTTCACTACTAGCACATTTGTTTAACTTTTCTTCGAATGATAATCATGATAATGCCAAAAGTCTGAACGAACTTAAGGTTATCTATTTTTTGAGACTGACATTTCTCAGTCAGAGACCGGATTTTCATGCCAAATTACCCAAGGCATTTTGTAATAGTTTAACACTTCGTTGTTTGTTTTTTTACATGAATTGCAGTAATTAATGCTAAATATTTACAACTGGTGCAATTTGTAAAAATCGAAGAGCGCTGTTGTTAATTTGGTAAATAAAATACACGATAAGGATTTTGCATCAAATCCGGTCACTTCAATTATTAACTACTAGTCAATAATGAAATGATTATTAACTACTAGGAAAAAAAAAACAATTTCATACATCTTCTACAAACTATATAATCGTGCATTCTACAGCTAGTAGTTTTATCATAAAAGTACCTCAGACAAAAATTGTAGATCATAAAATTATCTATAAAAAATGTATCAATACTTTTTTTCCTACGAGCCACCGTTTCTGAGATATTATAACGATTCAAAAAGTTGTAAAAGTTGTTATCATCATAATATGCACACGTTTCCACGCCACCTATGAGGTAGTGTACTTAGCGCGTTTTTTTAACGTGGTTTCCATGTCCATTTTCCAATTCTTCCATTCCTTTTTCTTCTTCGTCTCAGTAATTGCCATTAAGTCCAAATCCTCAAATTAATGCTTCTTATGTTCCATATACTGCTTATTCGATTTGTGCCTTATAGTCTGAGCTAGTGAACATTTTTCTTTCATTACTAGAAGTAGGCTAAAAATTTGCCAAAACGTTGCCAAATTGTTTAATCTTGAAAATTAAGCGTGATATCAATATTTTTTGTTCTTTTTTTTAAATCGCTTCTAAAATGTTAAAAAACACAAACTCAGTACACCATAGGAATCGCAATCATTTTTTTTAATATATAGCGCGCTTTGGGTCGTTGGCGCCCGGCCACGAGGAAAGTTTGCAAGGTATTTATAGGGTGTGCTGCCCCGAATTTTTGTCTGACAATTAAATTATGCAGTCAAAAAGGTCTCTAGAATAACATTGAATTGTCAGACAGGAGCGAATAATAAAAATTTAATGAAAAATAATACATGTTTGGGGTGTTCTTGCACCCCCTGCTGCCTGAAATTTTTGTCTGACAATTTGTATGGTTATTTATATACGTTAGTTCAAGCCAAATACGAAGTTTCAACCGACTTGCGATAATGAAAATTTCGACTGCTACCTTACGACTTTGGGGTGTTCTTGCACCCCTTTCTGCCTATCGCCAAGTCGAAACATTTGAAATGGCAACTCAACCCCTATGGCAACGTTTTGGCAAATTTTCAGCCTACTTCGAGTAATGACGCGAAATGTTCACTAGCTCTCCGACAGCATCATAACCCTGGTTCCTATTTCATTTTCCTTTTTCTGTTCTGTTTTTGTCTTCATAATAGTATGTCGTGTCTGTGCGTCTTTACCTTTTTTCTTAGTTTTTTTTTTGTGCGTGTGGCTGTTATTTTTGTTATTTTCATGTCCATGCTGAGATTCCCGGTACTTCTAAGATAAAAATTTGAAATTCAAAATTTAAATATATTGTAATTATTGAATTCGTAAATTTGGATTTTTAATAGTTAACAAAATCTTAAAAATTTAGATCTGACATTTTGAACTTAGAAATTGAAGAGTTTGCAATTGCAAACTTTGAGTCGTGAAAGTTATTATTTGGAAAAATTTAAATCGATAAATCCTCGATTTCAGGCATTAAAATCTTGATCTTTCCGAAATTTCCAAATTTAGATTCAAAGAAATAGAAAATTGAATATTTCAACAATTCACAGATGAAAGTAAGAAAATATAAAACTTAACCGATCATTCAAATTTAACAGTTTTAATTCAGTCATCACTAATTTATGCAGACCCGATATTTTAATAATTTTGTCTCTTCTGATATCTCTAGAACACTGACTTGGGATAAAATTTTAATTATTCTTTCCTCATCTTTCATATGTCATAATTTTATTCATCTTTCGTATTAGTCTTACATTTACATTTTTCTGATCTTGGTGTTCATATAATAAGAAAAGTATTTTTAATTATGTATTAGATATTTTTATTGGTTCTGTACTGTCTTTACAATTCGTGTTCGCGTAATACTCATTAAGTATGAGCAGTACGTAAAATGTAAATGTAGGATAGTATATCTACTTTTTTAATCAGTTTTTCCCCTAAAAGAACCAAAATAATTTGTATTAAAAATTACCGACGCACGTTTCGTCAACAATGTTGGCATCATCAGGGTGACGACTATACTAACCTTACATGCTAACACACCGTTCTATTTATATTGATTAGTACGCACCCACACCCGTATTGTTCAAAAGTGGGAATAGTGCGGAACTGGGGATCGGTCCTTTATCGCTATTGAAAACACAATTCCTATTCTTATATATTTCTAGACTTTCGTAATTGTCTAGAAATTTACAATTATTTACAAACAAGAAGAATGTTCTTAAATCCAAGTGGAGTAAATTTAAATTAAAATTTAAATATATCTATGTCGAACTCCACAAACTTTAATAACTGTAAGATTACTAATGGTACATGTTTCGGCAGAATACTTCTGCCATCATCAGCCCTAATTTAACAAGAGATTAATGATACAATTGATGAATTACAAGAGGGGTTCTTACCTTAAAGAATATAAAAAATTATGACATTGACGTAATTTTGAATTAAATTTGACGTTTTCAAAGGGTTACATGATTTTTAAAAGATTTCGTAAAAACAACATTTTATAAATGTAAAAATTAAAAATGGATCAAAGAGAATCTGGTAAGTTTGTTTGAGTGAAAAATTAAAATAGTGAATTAATAATGGGATTATTGAAGTTATTCTGTTCATTTAAACAAGATCTGTTTTCCAGTTTCAAGGCTTTCCTTATTTCCAAAGTCTCGAGAAAATCTAATTTCCGGCCTTTATTGCATTTATGAATCAATTTGGAATTTGATGGTGAAAAACTATGTTTCGTTATTAATATATGATTGGCGAAAGAAGAAGGTGTTGATGGTGGAGGATCAAGATCTGTGTTGTTATAGATGTGCCTGAAATGTTCTTTAATACGGTCTGATATTTTGCGACCTGTCTGACCTATGTAGAATGACTCACAAGTAGAGCAGCTTAATTTGTATACACCTGATGATGATTTGTAATCTAATGGATCTTTATTTTTAATAAAAAATCTGGATAAGTTGTTATCTGTTTTAAATGAAACTTTAAAACCGTTTTTCTTAAGTATTTTAGAACATTTCTCTGAGACGACGCCAAAATATGTTAATGAATTTGAAAAGGAAATTGTTTCTGAAGGATTTTTAACCAAGTAGTGTGTGTATTTGAATTTGTTACAGTATCTATAGTATAATTTATTTATAGTTTTTAAAGAATATCCATTATTTGAAGCGATTTGTTTAATGTTATTAAGTTCTGTTTGAAAAGATGAATCTGATAGTGGTATAGAAAATAATCGGTGGAAAAAGGAATGAAAAGCTGCAAATTTATGGGAAACAGGGTGACAAGAGTCAAAAGGTATTACGCAATCTGTGATACTAGGTTTTCTATAAATGTCAAATTCAAAAGTATTATTATTTCTAGTGATTAACAAGTCTAAAAAGGGGATTTGGGAATTGATTTCAATTTCAACGGTGAATTTAATGGATTGGTTTAAAGAATTTAAGTTGCTGAGTGCGTTATCAAGTTCAGAATCAGATCCTTTGAATAAAACAATTATGTCATCTACATATCTGTACCAAAAGAGAAAATGATCTTTAAAAGGTGAAGAAGTTAAAAACTGATCTTCCAAGTTATTCATGAATATTTCTGCTAAAAGAGGTGACAAATTAGAGCCCATTGCTAAGCCTGAGTCTTGTGAATAAAAATTATTATTAAATTGAAAGAAATTTTGATCTAGGACAGTCTCACAAAGTGAATGTAAATTTAGTGCATGTATGGTTGGCATATTAGAATTAAATAGTAGGTTTTTTAAAATTAATAAGCAAGATTTGGGTGGGATGCTGGGGAATAAATTAACTACGTCAAATGAAACAAGTCTAGTGTCTGATGGAATTTGGAAATTTCTAATTTTGGAGCAAAGATCTATTGAGTTTTTTATTGCAAATTTGTTATTAAAATCTAAATGTTGTCTAAGAATTGTATTAAGCCATTTTGAAAGTATTGATACAGGTGAATTAACAAAAGAAACTACTGGTCTAATGGGAAAAGGTTGCGTTTTATGTATTTTAGGTAGACCGTATAGTCTAGGTATGCAAGGATTCATGGGTATTATTGTATTTCACACTAATCGTGTCGTACGTGTCGAGGGCGGTTTTGGGTGCGTTCCATTGCGAAGTTAACACAAGTATCCACGAAACTTGATAATATCATTCACCTGTTCGTTATTATAACAAACGTGTTTGTTATAGATTTAAAATTTTCACTTCACTGTTTGGTAGGTTTGTCTGATTTTGACAGTTCTAAAATACTGACAATGTGTTTGCTTTCGTGGCTTTATTCAAGCGAAGTTGCGTTCAAATCCAACTATTGTTACAAATAAGAACCGAAGGTTGTAAAAGTGATTTGGAGTGCAGGCCACCAAACTTACTCCGAGAAAAATCTCGAAAGATATAAAATAGCATATAGGTAAGCAGTTCATGGATTGAAGTCCTCTTATTCGGAAAAAGTGCTCTTAGCATATTTCGGGGAACTCTTTGAGGAGGTTAGGTGCATTATTAGATTCTTTAGAGGTGCATTATTTTATGCTACGGAGTTCACTTATTGTTTGAGTTAGTAATGAAATTTTTATGGTCGTGGGAAAAATAGTGTATAAAACTCGCAGGAAAGTCTCTAACGCTGGCGCCTCGTGGGCAACTTTCCCGCTTGTGCGTTATTTATCACTTTCCGTGCTCGTTATGTAAAATACTATTAAGTCTAGTGCACTGAATATTTTTGCCAAGCCCTTGGTGATCAAGGGGGCACAAGGAATTGTCACAATTTGTGACTTCTTCTTTTGGTCAGTTTGAAAAGTTGAAGATTCAGTGACCATTTTCTTAAAATTAGTTCTATTTATAAGCTTATGGATAATATTACTGACGAACCCGTTACACCTGGCTGCATCTTTGAGAATTTTGAGCTCTTTCTTGTACCTTTCTGAATTCAGAGGAAAGGCAAGGAGTTTGTGTACCAAAAAGTTGAGATTTGCCATCCTGTGTTGTGGACAATGATGGGAGTCTGCTGTGATGTAGCGAAGTGTACTGGTGTCTTTTCGATATTCATCAAACTCTACTTTCAGATTATTTCTGATAGCAGGAATATCTGAAAAAGGTAAACACTAACTGCTCTAAATAAATACTCTCATGATTTGCTGGTCCAAACCGTTTTGCATCAGCAATTCATTTAGGTAAATTAAAGTCAGTAGAGACAGAGAACTTACATTAGGATAGTTCAGTCTTTCAGCTTCATGTCTCACGCATCTATTGTTTAGAAATTGATTCACGCCATTGTTATCAATAACTGTTGAAAAATAATTTAAAAATATTCGTAAAAGTAAAATATAGGTTCATTATAATAATAATTATATTTTTCAAAGATCCATCAATCAGAAAATTGTCAATTTCCTCTTTTGTTATCTTTGTTATGCTCCAGCGTTGTGCGAATTATTCAAGTCGTTAAATTCTTGTACGAACTATTCAAGTCGTTAAATGGCGTCTATCTTAAATTTCACAAAGACTTACCGTAAAAGTTTAATTTATCCAAATGAATGACAGCGCTAGATGCAGGTTTCTATAAACTTTTGACCTAGATAGTTGTTTGGAACTTAGACCTGTTTTATTCAAATCCTAGAGATCTTATTCTTGAAAATCTTAACAAACATTTGATGGCTTACGGTTCTGACAGTATTAAAACCCGAAAAAGTTAGGTGTCGAATTCCCTCTCATTGACCGGCGTACCAGTTCCCAACAATTTATTCCTGCTGCCTCTTGTATCGCGAAACGAGTCCTCATTTATTCCTTGGCAGATTCCTACGTCCGAGTCGAGACGTAAGTAAGTGACGGAATTACCTCAACAATGCCGCCATCACGGTAATAGGCACTAACGAACCTCTAGTCCAGTGGAGTTATCTCACGAAATGTGTACATGTAGAAATATAAATGGCAGCAGCCTTAGAGAGATACAGCCCATTATGTGGTACGTGAAATGCCAACTGCTGAAGCACTTAGCCTCTCGACACCATTGTTCCCTACCTAATTACGCAACTGTGCTAAGTTTTAATGGATCTATCATCAATTACGAGACATCCGCCATTGTTGCAATTTTTTTTATCGAGGAGTTTTGTTTTCTGATTTGCAATGGAAATAATAAATGCGGGAGTTTCTTTCTTAATTTCCATAGTCGTCCAAGTAGTGATCCTTATCATTTTCAAGGCACAAAATTAAGATAACAGCTATCGCAACTAAAATGGAACCTCTCCCTCATACCTTTTTCACTCCGCTACAAAGCGAGAGCTAAAAAATTTATCCAATAGGGGCAAATATTGTTGTTTAAAAAGACGTCACCAGAGCGAATTTCAAAACAATGAACTAAAACATTGTTTGGAACCGTCGCTCGTTTCCGTCAGATGGAACAGCTTTATTGTTTTAGTGCTGCATCCAAATGCATGCTACAAAGATGGTAATTTATTCATAGGTTAAGTGCATACTTAAATAATTCAGTCCTGTGAAACCAGTTTTTGCCCGAGAATATCAATGTAGAGGACGAAAAACATCCAGAGTTATTGTGGCATTGAAAATCAATGAACTGCACAGCTGTTTACGACCAGAATCTAGTGAAATAATCATGTCAAAGCAATATGAGAAGTCTGTAATCCCTACATAGGATTTGGGCGAGTTCTTTCTCGAAGTTCCTTTTCTGTGGTGATACCTCCAGAATACTTGAGCTTTTATTGCTTTCACGATGAAAATTTTTACACAGCTGCATTCTGTTGCTGATGCAGGACTCGAATCGCAAAACAGACGTATTTTACAAGCACTGTAAATCACGGAAAATCGATGATAAAATTTTAATAAAAATTTTCGCTCTTTTGTGTTGCAGTTTTGAATATTCTACGCACCGGGTGCAACGTATAGTTTTATAACGCGAGTCCACATGTTTGCGTAATTTGTTTACCTAATCCTTGTTTTTTAACATTTGTCGCGAACTTTTTCCGTGGAAATCATTTTATTTGTTCCTGGTATGGGTGCGTATAAAATTTTTTTTACAATAATTGTGTGATATCTCAGTCTTTCTACCATTTGTCAACCTACCAATCAACTTTGAATTTACCAGTTTTCACAATTTTCAATTTTATAATCTCAATTTCTCAGGCTTTAATTCTGTCAATGTCGTAATCTTTCAATCTATTTATGATTCCTCATTATTTCCATTCTTCACGTTCTCAGGTTTCTGTTTCTGAATTCTCAAGTTTAAATCCTAGTTCCCTCAGGTTTCCAGACCACGCATGAACAAAAAATATGAAAAAAAGCTGCAGAAACAGATATGCGAACAATACTAGGCCAAACTATGCCCCTAAATCAAAGCAAATGTGTTGGCCGAAGGGGCAACAACCAAGGAATGATACACCAGGTAGAGCAATATGATGCAGATGAAGAAGAATTGGCTCTGGATACGAGGGAAGAAATTCCACAAGAAGTGGAATGAATTTTCGCGAGGAGGAGGAAAGTAAAATGAGAAAGGCTAACTCTTCTTTAAAATCATCCCTGAGAGAAAATGACAAGCAATAGGAACAGAAAAGACAAAAGATATCAAAGCTATAAACCCCCAACAGTAATAGCATGCTGTGTTCAAAATTATGATACCTACATTGTACTCAAAAGTTTTTGAAAGCAAAGTTGGTTTCTAAGTGACAGCATTAAATTACAATCAATACCTATGGGATAGACCATTTTTAAACCGTATTAATCCTTTTGAATTATAACAAAATCATGTGGCGTTCTTACGAATGTAAGCAAAATAGAGACATAAAAGTTATTGCGAGACGTACGTGAGTTAATCATACTGGCATTTGATTGCCAGGAAAATATCAAAAAGATATACGACGTGAACAACGTGAAAATTCAAGCACAAAGAAACTCTTGGAACAGACAGGCGGGATGTGTAAAATCTGCTGGAATGTAATGGAACAAAGAAATGAAAAAAGCCCATTTACCAAAAACCCAAATGTGCAAACTGTCAGCAGGAACACCCAGCCGGAACAACTTAGAGGATGTAAAGTGCCCAAAACCTTCAAAACTGGGAGTGATAAAGTCACCAAATTAATAACAGTTCATAGGCAGATAATAAACAGGTATTCTACTGTTATCAATATCAATGAAAAACAACCATTAAACCGGCACTTTGCCGTTAACAATCAACGAAATTATTCTCAGGTAACAAAAAATACACCGGAAGAGTATACATAAAAGCATCATAAAAACCCAACGGGGCCGACAACGAGGCGACCACCATATCCGGCTTGCATCTTCACATAATTATTTACATTACATAACACTGTATCAGAACTAACATGTGCTGCTGCAATTAGCCAGCTGATCAAAACAAAACACTAGATCTGGACTTCTTCACATTGAAAAATATCTCCTTAAATTATTTAGTCATAAAAAAACTTGGATATGAGCTCGGACCATTCTTCAGCCATCCTCACACTCACACAAATCCTATCTTAACCAACTGGAAAGCTAATTGGATTTTAAGATGGCTTGAATAATATGATTCAACTAAATATACCACCAAAAATAAAATAACAGCTTAAAAAAGAACTAGTAAGATTTGCTGAAGAAATTCGACAAGCTGCATAGAAAATACACCAACAACAACAGTTTTTTGGGACAATTTGTTTTATCCCTTTCAGTACCGAATTAACTTCTCATTGAGATAATAATTCTGAAGTTTGGGTTACTGATGTTTTGAATTATTACTTGCAGTTTTTGGTACCACACAGAAATTTATACCATTGCCCATTTTTGGGCTACAATTTGTACACTCTACTTACATTGCGACTCAGGGGTACCGACGCCACAAAAATATTCAACTGAGTTTTATTTATTTACTATCTGACCAGACAGACGTTGTCCTGTCCAAATTCCATAGCGAAACATCACAAAGGTAAAAACAAATGTAAATTAATTTAGGTTGGAATGCGTTTTTCCAGAGCCTGCCGATTTGTATAATTTTTTTTATTGAAAACATTCAATTGAGTTATTTTCATCCCGGGAGCATAACAAACAAAACAGAAAAAGAATCGACAAATATCTGTCCTATCAGTTATGATGAGACTGCATACAAAAATTGTTAGATTATTACTCTTATTGCAGCTTGTCCGATTTTTCGACATTCCTTTGTAATTGTCTCGAATTTTATTTTCCCGAAAACTTTACGAATATTAAGAAAAAAACAGCCGTTCTCAAGTGATGCGGTTACCAACGAACAGCATTACATTTTTATTATACAGTGTGAAAATTAAGTAAGGCATAGATTCAGTAACTCCGTTAGTATTTGCACTAGGCATAGAACTTAAAAAGCATGTGATAGGGATAATTATAGCGCATCCGAGGAACGTATACAATTTTTTTTTTCATAGATTTTTTTGAGAGTTATGACGTCATCAATATTTTTTTTAATGGCAACCTATGTTTTTTATTTTCCATTGAATAGAGTTTTTTATTCTGTTTTCAACGTTGTTAAATAATGAATTAAAACGGCACTAAAGTTCAAATTAGTAAAATTTCAAAAAATTAACAGAACTGTCTAATGTTATCGGAATTTAAGAAAAAACCATAGAAATTTCCCATTTTAAGTTTTATTTCTAGCGGAAATACTAACGGAGTTACTGAATTTCTGCCCTTCTTTATTTTCACACGGTATAGATTTATTACTTAAATGCAAGTGTTTACAAATTATTTTATAGTTATAACTAAGCCCTAGTACTGAGGCCTGGCTCCTCAGCGGATTTTTTCTCTGGCTCCATAGGTAGGTGCATCGATAATTTCAACATCCCCTGTGTCTACTAATTGTGGGGAAAACTCCTCTAAAACTTCTAGAAATCAAGTTCGTCTTAGTGTTAGAAACTCTGCTTCTGTCAAGCGCCTTTCCCGATCTATTTTGTTTTGGCATATTGAGTGAAGAAACTAAATAATAACCAAAGTTAAAAAAAATCAATAAATGCTTCCTCACAGGGTCAAATTAAAAATGACGACCTTCGCAGAGATCTGAACATGCAGAGATCTGACTGTCGAAATAGAAACAAAGAGAATCGCAGAGAAGGACGAGGTCAGACTTCCACATCAGTAATGAAGCCCTTCTGCTCTTTGTCTAAAAATACTTGAAAGAAAAAAAACCTTTCAGTTAGTGTAGTAATCAGTGAAATGGTAACTAGTGTCGAAAGTGAGACATATCATGCGAGTGTGAAGTTGGACGAACGAGATGAAGCCTAGTGAGGAAAATCATACGAGCAATGAATATTGAGTCCACAAAGTGTCTGCTTCTGGAAGGACGGCCTTAAATGTCATTGTGAGCAAAGCAACGTTTCAATTTGATTGTGGTTGGTAGAACCTGCAATTCTCCAGAGAGGTTAAGGATCACTAGTTTATAGGTCCGCACCTTACAACCCCGTCATGGTTCAATGCTCACGTCTTAAAAAATATCATCAAGGTGTAAATGGCATCAACTTTGGATCAACACTGACGGGTAGTTGTAATTAAACTAAGACTTAATATTTTTTAATAATAACTAAAAACAATAAAACACAACAGGCCAGAAGAAAACACCGGGACACATAATAATTATGAAACCGTGTTAGATTGCGGATTGATGCGAAAGCTTTGGGGCAAACTTAATTAAGTATTCATAAAACTTTCAAGAAGGCAGTTTTTGCGGTTTTCGTTGCACTCTATACACTCCATCATAGTTGTAATGTAAACTTTAGTTTGAAGAAAATATTAATCCCGAGTTCTTAAGCAAGCTCATAATGGATGCATTTAACACTTCACAAAAGAACGGTATTATGTGGCATATCAGGTGGAAAAATATGTATGCGCACACTTCCAGACCTAATTTTCCGCCCAGTTGAACATTTCTTGTTAAGAAAAGCAAAGAAACACGGAAAATACGTAAGTTAAATTTTTAAGACATTTACTTTTTGTCCTGTACTCGGAGAGCAAAGAGAAAAGCTGTATCGTTCTTATGTTTAGCTTAAATTAGTGCACTCAGGTAAACAAGCGAAAACTCTACCTATTTGTCAAGCGTTGGTGCATAAGTTTTTTCCTTAATTAAAGCAGGTGCTTAATTGTAGGATAACATACCACCCTTTTATTTATAGAGAAAGTAGTTTTATTTTTAGGCAGCGCGATATAAGTACATTAATAACTAACTATCTTAAAAGCCCAGAATGAATGCTTCCGCTTATGGCAGCTCATAAATTTCCTCTTTCGTATCTACATTTAATTACGTTTGGATTATGAAAGCACCCAATTAAATCGGTTCAAAACGAAGAAAAATGCTGTCGTTAAATAAAAGCGATGCCCTGGAAGAACCACGATAATTAATTTTTAACACGAATGAATAATTTGTTTAAGAGGTCATAACTTGTATATAAAATAGGGGAGAATAAACTATTAAAATTTAATAATGCATGGCCCGAAAACGGCGTTCACTGTCCACGTGTGATATCTTCAGTCTGAAACTAAATTACATACTTTGCTGAATGAGATCGATAAGACTGGCTTGGAAAAATTTCAAAATGACCACGGAAGCCACAATGCCGCTGGCTAATATCGTTCGTTTTGCCCAACGACCACGTCTAAAAATTAATAATCTGTGAAGGGAAGTTTCTTCTCACATTTGTTCTGTTCGGTTCATGACATGACATTAGTGTTTTAAATTTAATATCGCAGGCCCTGTTAACAGTGTGTACACAATAAATATTTTACAAAATAATTACAAGACAAAATAAACAGCATACTCTACCAAAAAAATTAACATTGATTTTAGGCTCATTTTATTATTGATAGATTTTGGTTGTTGTTTAATAAAGAATATATTTTCTATATTAACACATAATAGTTATTTAATATTAGGCTATTAGTGGGATAGAAGTATCATTACAGCAACGATTGTGAAGATTGCAGATGACCAATGATGCTGCTCGCGTATGGGATTCAAAATTGCCAAAAACTGTAAAAAGAATTATTGAAATTATTGAAAATCAAGGATCAATTGTTGTGGTAACCACTCAAAGTTGCTATGACGATTTTTAATGGGTAGAGTTATGAGGTTCATTACTCAACTCAAATTGCGTCATATGAGTGGGCTAATGACATCATTATACAGCAGTTGTAGATAAATAGATGTGTTTATAACCGCTTTAACAAAATACCTCTTGTTCTATTCGTCAAGAAATGTCAAGTTATCTACTTACTCAAGAAACAACACTCCCTAATCCTTAATCCACCACACAAAAGAAACAATCTCTTTTCTTTGAGGATTACTCCCTACAACCCCGCTGAATACCTGACAAATAACACACCACCAAAAGATTATTTCATTTAATGTCGTTCCAGACCCCTATCATTTAACTTCGTAAGTCCTGCAAACGCATCTTCGAGAGCAAACACGACAGAGACGAACCTAAAACATTCAATACTTGTCAAAAGCAAATTTAAACAACTCCGGTGGAATCCGGCCGACCATCCTCCGTCCTCGTGCAAAAAGTTGAAAGCCGGAATGGCTCCGGGCAATAAAAAATCGGCCGTGATTATCTCGCTATATAATTGACGTTATCGGAGTCCGGTGATGTTTGTTTTTTAATGGAATTGGACGGATTTACAGTAATAACGCGAAATTAGGGTTGGTAAACAAGTTATGAATACTTCGGGACCAAAAAAAGCGTTTATTTGGAAAGTAAAAATAAATTCAATTTTTATCAACTTGAACATCTGGAAAGTAAAGGTCTCGATTGAAAAGTGTATCTAAAACACAAAAAAAAGTTGGGGGTTGTCATTTAAAAAATTGATGACGGTGTTCAAAAACAGATGACGTCATCATCAAAATTTTTATGTCAAAAGATGGCAATTTGAAAACAAAAATCCACCTGTTCGAGCGTTTTGCGCAAAAATATTAAATAACTAAATTATGAGTTTTGTGCGGAACTTTGAACACTCTGTAGGTACAATATAAATCTCCATATCGAATTATCTACATATATAACATTTTTTATAAGACAGAGATAATAAACTTTAAAGACTTCCTTTAAAGTTAATCGATGGGAAATAATTCGGCCCTATGTCTTCATTGTCCCATAATAAATGTCCAAACGGTTTAAAAAGCCTCTTCTATTAATTTAATGTCTGTCGCAGTTGCGAAAACGATAAAAATTGTTCCAATATATAACTCTGAGAATTTAAAATTAAAACCGTTTGACATGAGGTTATTTTCACGCAAACAATTACGTGTGGGCATTTTGCTGAGCCAGACGTATCATCTTCCTCTCGGTTTCAGTCAAATACGTTATTTTTCCCCCCCAACAAATACACGACTCACATAAATATATAATTATTTTAATTTGACCTACTGAGAATCAATTGTTTTTATCCGGATAAGTCCTTATCAAATTTCTAATTTTTTTGAACACTCGGGTGCAGTTACTTGTTGAGAAATTGTCTCTAATTTTACATTCGTTTTTAAAGTTATTAATCATAAAAATATCGTGTGTCTAATTTCCATTAATGTTGTGCATTGTGTTTTGCAAAATATTAAAAATCGCCAGTAAACGAAGGTTAGCAAATCTAATTTGGAGAATTTTGAGAGAGCACCTATCACTTACTGAAAGTCCAATTTTGAGAATGGGCCCGGGCCAAAATAAGCCATGAGCCGAATTCTCTATTTCTTCTTTAATGAACTGACGAGGCGGGTTTCACCAGAGAAGGGATTTTCAACTTAAATAATACGCACGTATGGGTAGACGAAAATCCGCATGCTATTAGGCCCCACAGTTTTAATTTTTGATCAATAATAGCATTGCATGTTGAAGTAAAGACTTTTAGTAGTTGAGTTTCTTTTTTTAGTTTACGTCTGGCAGTTCAGATTGTTCCCGACTGTTTTCTAAAGTTTTTGTTGTGGTTATTATCATCAGTCTAGCCGTTCAGTGGCGGGTAACTAAATTAACGTCAAAACTTCCACTAACTTTAACTCGATAACAACGGGGTTTAGAGCAAAACGAACATCTGTAACTTTGTGTTCTTGAATTTTTATCAACTTTATTGATAATAATAATATAAAAGATGTACATTTGTGAAATATGTGCTGTAAAAGCGACTTTATGTTTATCATGTAATATCATGTACATTGAGAACTTCTAATTGACGTGACACTGTATCTGTATCTAATAACTTTTTCAATGTGATGATTTGCTCAAATTATTAAAATTTAAAAGTTGAAACATAATGCGTCACTGCAGTGAAATCCATTTCATATTGAACGAAAAATAAAAAAAAATATATTATTGCTTTTTAGTTCCTATGAATATTCTGTTTGATTAATATGCAAGTTTAGAGGACGCAATGGAAAACAAAATATCAGCATAATGCAACAACGGTATTACCAGCCACAATGTACCTACTAGAGCTTTCAAAAAAGCTATGTTTCAGATTTTACTTTACACTATCTATCGTAAGTAGTGTTTTATTTGTTCTTTAGAACATTTACAGAACATACAAAAGCTAGCTACTGTTGATATTGTAACTTCTTTCTTTTTTCAAAGGGGCTGCACTTGTATTCTTTGCGAGAGCTGGGTGGAGGTTCGTTATACAAGAGGGGAACAGAGTTTCAGGAAAGTTCGTCAATGCAGTTAATTTGGAGCGATTGACTTTGTACTGCAGGACAGAGACCACGTCGTTTATTTATAAGCTAATGAAATGAAATGATAAACTAATGGAAACAATAAATAATAATTATACAATTCTTAAAAATTCACGGATGTTTTATCGCCCAATTTTCTTTGGATTTTGAGTTTTGTTTTATAGTTATCATTTTATAAGACACCTGGATCCCCAGATATTAGTTTAACACCCTCCGCAGAAATTTTCTAATTCCTGTTTCAACTTTTAGTTCTGCTACCTTATATAATTTTCCCATTTTACTAGGTAGGTTTTGTACTCGATTCTTTAAATCTCTGTTTCCTTTCATCATTTGTTCCACTTTTGATGTGCCATGCCCTTCTTCTCCTCCATCATTTTTTCTTGGGTAGCATTCTTCCGGTTCTTTTAAATGAGTTAAATTTTTATGTATTGTCATCAAATTTTCTAGATTGGTAATAAAAGATCCAATAGCTTTGTCGTGTCTACGGCACCTACTTAAGAGCGCTCAGATACAACATGTATTCGTATAAACTGCAGCCATCTCGTGTAAAATACCCCATCGAAGTCCCAATTAAGTCGGATCCGCCCCATAAAACTAAAATACGATAATGTCTCTAAATTAATCAGTTTCTATTGAAAACTGCCGAGCAATTGTTCACCGGCTGTGTAACGCTCACCCTCTTCGCCACCAAAAACAATTACTCTTTGCAGCGTTCCCCACGGAGGAATTTTAACAGTGCCTCGCCTATCACCCCTGGACGCCCAAATGCTCCCGGATTTCATCCGCCGGTTCATTATAACGCCATATTTCACGCCGTCCTAGCGTCAATGAATGTTTTATTTCGTCCAGTTGCTGGATTATATTGTCGAGTACCTACATACTTTCAAAAAATTTTCTGTGTTTCGTAAATTAAAACAAAAGTTGACTCGTTATTAGTTCTGGTAAAAATTCATAATTGGTTACACGTCATTTTACAAAGATACCAGGTAGGTTAAAGCACACAAAAAGGTTCAAGTTTCTACTTAAAAAAATCTATTAACAAAATTCTTCAAAATAAACTACATATACATCACCGGTGTGCAACTAAGTCGATAAAACTAAGTTTAGACTTATTGCTAAAAGTTGTTTACACCATAGCTGAGACAGCCCGAGACACGGCGCGAACTCGAGTATGAACACCGTTCTCGGATATTCGTTGGCGTATTCGCCTTGTTCCCGAATTTTGGCGGTCCCCGACGTACGCCACAAAATATTCTTGCCAAGATAAATAAGCATTCACACTCTTGGGCGAATATACCTGCCTTGAATATAATAACCGTTGAATAATCTGTTCTGGTTGATAATTTTGATAGTCATTTTTGAAAGGTAGTCGCCTTCAAATTAATTGGAGGTAATTATGCTATCGCTCCTGAAAGAGCCTTCTCGCCGATAGTATGGAGCCGCAGTTTGAAAAAGCTGTTATTTTATAATTGATACATAACAATTTCGTTAACCAAAATTCATTACCAATTATACTTTACTAGCCAAACCCGTGGGCTACGTGGGTAAACAATGAAAGGAGAGTTCTGTTGGCCACGCATCCTATAATCGACTGAAGAAATGCTTTACTTTCTCAGTCGGAAACTTGACGGTGAAAGCAAAGTTATTCCAAAATATACGTTTCAACTGCTCTGTCTCATAGATTCTTCATATAGCGCTCTCACTTGGCACGCTATTGAACAGGATTCAATTGAATTGTTGAATCTTATCGTGTTTTCCTCAAGGATATTCGCATCCTAGCACATATTTCCGACAACAACAACAGATTTACTCTTCTGGGACAAGAATGATCTGGAGTATGTATTTCTATGTGTAACGCCTACAAGATCTTTGGGTGAGCAATGGGTCCCTTTCATCATGGTGTAAATGAAATGTTTTTTCAAGTTTCCTTATTACTTCAGAAGTTCTCCATGTTAATTTCGCAGGTTATATCCCAGTAAACACAACCACGTAAGAAAAACGTAAAAAAAAGACGAGTACCAACGGTTGTATAGACGTTACGATGTCGCTGACTTCAACGTTACTTTCGACGTGTAAATATGACGTGTTTATAACGTCTAGTAAAACACGTTTTTTTTTACGTGATTTTACCACGTTGTTAAGACGTACTAATTTTCCGTAAACAAAACAACGTGAAAAAAACGTAAAACAAACGAGTATCTACCAACCGTTGAGTAGACGTTACGATGTCGTCGAAATCAACGTTACTTTTGACGTGTAAAAATCACGTGTTACAAACGTCTGATAAAACACAAACGTCTCTTTTAGGCTGTGTTTTTACCAGGTTGAAAAGACGTGTTGATTTTCTGAATTAAATGTCATTATCAATGTCTCAACAAAACGTTCTGTAAACGTATTTTAAAGATATTATAAAATACGTCTTTTTTAGGTGATTTTAGGAAATAAGTATATTAAAAAAGTGTTGATTTTCATGACATATATTTATTATAAAACAAACAAAAAAAATTGTTTTACAAAAGTTCAAATCTATTATAATGTATAAAGGTGAATAGAAAATATGAAAATAATTACTAAAAACTATAATATCAACTATGTACTACTAATATTATAAACTATATAACTATAACTATAATTATTATTATAAAAAAAACTAAAATAATTATTATGGGCTAATTGTCCTAATTACATTAAATCATTTTTTTCGTGACTCGGATTGTGTGTTGCTCGACGTGCTGGGTCAGTTTTGCCAATGTTTGCAGTACAGTTGCCTCAAAATCTATAAGAAATAACTATAAGTAACTATTGCAAAAATTAAAAAAACCTTACTAGGTATATGATTGTCGTAAATGATATAAAATGACACAATTTACCAGGATATGTTGAAGCTGGAGAAAATGCTGACAGTGCCGATGCATAAGACGTCGTCGGGTTACAGCAAAGATCCTCTCCAAGGTTTACAGTTCGACGCCGCTTACTATCAAAAAAAGACTCATCACCAAAAACTTGCTTTCTTGAGAGACTTTCCACTGATGAGTTGTTTCCTCTGCAGTTTCCCCAATCTCCTTGATGAGGTTGTTGGCCTTTTTATCGTCTGTGTCATAATCCTCTGCAAAGAAGCTCAAAAGTTAAAAAAATATTTAATTAGAAAAATCATAGATATAATATCATATATTATGTATAATACCTGTCTTAAAATGAATCTTAAAAACCTTGTAAGAAGGCCAGGTCTTACATGGAGTACCACTTTTGACGAAAGTCATAAAATCGGTACACTTGCGGAATAAATTTAAATTCTGGTTAGTAATATGCATAAAAATTTTATATTTGGTTACTACTTTTAAATAAAATACTGTACTACTTACCTTTAGGTCTTTTGGAAGCTACACAAATCTCAAAACTTGGTAAGGCAAACGAGAACGAAACGAACTGCACGATCTCAGACGATAAATGAAAATGAACAAAATCGAACGAAGCAATGGCCAAGCACAGATGACACATCTGGAAAGAGTTCCTTGGTTTCGTTTCGTTCGGGGTGCAAGGCAATAAAAAAAGCTGTAAATCACGTACATTTTTGTGTCTTGGAAGCAGCATGTTTGTTTGTCGCCAAAACAAATTCGATAAGGCAGAAATTTTCATTGATAGTACCATTGAATATCAATACTCTAACTACTCGAACTAGAGTGTTGATATTCAATGATAGTAGTGATCTATACGTTTGGTTATTATTTATTTTCTACAATAAAATTACGCTCGCGTCGTCGGTTCCTCAACCTTCAGCCCCCATCATAAACCAATATCCGTTCTTCTCAAAATTCCAGCCCCTATTATACCTGCTTTTAATTTCGTTTTTAAAAACTATTCATTCCCTGACCAACACTAAACTCTTCTCCGTTCAAAGACACTCTCAAAAAAGATTCGTTGTTGTATTTTTAATCTTTTCGTTGGTTTTTTGACACCTTCACTTACTTCACAGCGTTTCACATTACCAGACATTACCAATATTTATTAATTTCGTTGATTAACCGTAATAATTAAAGATGTTAATTTTTGTTTTCAACTTTAAAAAACACATTTAAATTAATATTTGTAAGTACCCATCTACGTAAGTAAATATAGCTACCTACATTGAATTATTTCTTTACCGTTAGGTTAAAGAGCTTTTGTAATTTTTTATAACATTGTGATAACCCCCCCTTTACATTACCGCCACATTTTGAATTTGAACATGAAATGAAATGTCAATGACGTCATTAAACGTCAAATTTGAAAATTTGAAACAAACCGCGAAATTGAAAAGGTTGGCCAGTGATCGTCAGACAATGAAAGAAAAACAGAACCCTACGTTGTGTGATTTTTTTTTTTACAAGACAAGCAATGGCGGGACATTTAAACTTACCCAACAAAACAAACCCCAAATTCTTTGGATACATGGCGAGAGCTAATCAGGAGTGGAGCGCAAATTGATAACACAAAAATTATGATTTTAAATGTTTATTCAATGTGAACAACTTGAAGTGTCTTGAGGTTAGTGATTGCGTACTGTGGTTAACAATTTCTGGTGTCTTCGAAGTAAGTTGGTACACATGCGATTTCATAATGTTAACAATAATGATTTCAAATAATAAATAACAACGGACAAGTTTACATGACTTCAACAGAGTAACAATTTAAGAAAAATAATAAACATTAATACAATTTAACAATCCTGCGGTACATGATGAGTGAGGTTAGATCAGCTAAATACATTCCACCCTTGAGCTTTTGTAGTTTACAGGAATTTACAACTGACTGATACAATGAAACATCTGAGAGGGAAACACAAGAGTATCGAAACGCGTGAAGTTATCAAAGTGGGGTGCCTGTAAGTCGGAGAGTGGTGGACCACAGGTAGATCCAATGGAAAGACTAAAGCGAAGCGAACAAGACAATGGTCTGTCAGTGAAGCCAGATTGTAGAGAGATTTTACGATCGTGGGGGCAAAACTTGCACATCCAACGGACCAAGAGAAATGAGTTTATGACGGAATATTTCCTAGACCTAGTTACGTTGGTCTTTCTGGGAGGCTTGTACCAACCAAGTCCAAGTTAACGGCACTTCTCTCAGGGACTATTCTTTTAGTTATTTAGTATTTTAAAGATTAGTGAAGTAAGCAATTAGTCAGGAACTCGAAAACAGTACTGCAACTTGGACTTCGTAGGTTCAAGGAATTAGTGGCAACTCCCTTTTTCTAGGCCCCTATGCACCCAAGGGACAATGGGCATAGGTATCCCCGAAAGTAGGGCCATCTAACTCCTTCTAACAGCAGCCTGCAACGCGGACCACAAACTGAACACTATTTGGTCGCTCTGTTGTCTCGAAACATGTACGAACAAACAACACAATAAATCAAATATACCGTAACGCAACGTTTGGTTTGGAAGCCATTTTGACACGGAAACAATGCGATGACATCAGCGGGCGCAATACGGAACGGGGTACTATATAACTACAACACTACAACATGCACAAACTACACTAAAAACCGAACTTTGGCTTCCACGATGTCGAATAAGCGCTAGATGTCAGTTAACAGCGAACGACAAGAAATCGCAAGGGGCCGCAAAACAACGATAAGACACCGTTCAGAACCCCGACATTCAGGTGTGACGTTTGGCCAGCTTTTACCTTTAGTCTTCAGGTCTGACGGAGTTGGTTAATTCAAGTCAACAGAGTCCAAAATAGCTTTGTAACAACCGCAAGCTGCTGTCGGCCTCGTAGCGAAAGACAGGTAGTTATTAACAAATTTATCTGAGTGGCAATCGAGTTAATTTGAGTTAGGGGATCACTTTGTTTTGGATTGACCGCGCGAGCCCTGCAACTAGAAGTCAACAACACATTGGAACTTTCTGAAATTGACAACAATAACTAAAAACAAATTACAACAACGACTTTAGCAAGTTATTCGGGGTACCGGTGACTCATCAGCTTGGTAATTTATGCTACTGCCAAGAAAAGAAGGGCTGAAGGCAATTGATACGAAATTGGGGGCTCACGGAATACTTCCAGGGACAATTGTGAACATTGTTTTAAACAAAGACTAGCATTCTTTACAAGACATGTAGGTGCAAAGTAGGAACGACTCCATTTTCAAGATGGCGAGTTTTATGACGTCCTAGCGTCCAAAATGGCGGGCTAACGGTAAAATTTGAGATGGTTTTACCTAAGGATTTCCGATATGCACATGGAATAAACGTCGGTCAATTTCCTGGCCTCTCCGGACGGCGAGTCGGAAGAAAAATATAGAGCAAATGGTTACCTTATTTCCAGGAATACAATCACCACACTTAGCTTAGGGACGCGACTGTGGAAATTCAACTGACTCGAACTAAACAAAACTGGAACCTCCGCGAGATGGATCTCCCTTTCGAAGTCGAACGAACGCGTACAATTCTTTTACAACAAAAGGAAGCTCAACGGTGGAGCTATGGAACTATGCTTTAACAAAATGGCGAATTTCGTGAACAAAAATAACGTGGCGTCACTTCAACGAAAGCAGAACACCCACTGCCCTTTCAAGCGTGGTTCCTCGTTCGCACCGAAACTTCCGACAGCTCCCTCCAGCGTATCCAGCGTATCCAGGGCATTTGTCACACTTTGGCGGTGAACGGGTTGCAGCTCTCTTGGATGGTATTAATTTTGAATCGGGATATCTCAACATTAACACCATAATAGAATAGAGAATGTCAATTTTATTTTAAAATTTTAATTCAATAATAATTATTTGACTACTGTTAATCAGTTTTCCCTAAAACACCAAAAACAATTTTTATTTTAAATACCGACGCACGTCTCGCCAACAATGTTGGCATCATCAGGGTGATGAGTGAACTCAATCGTTTTGTTTTTGAATAATTATATGAATTCTCAAAGAGCGATTGTTCATCTCTATTGCGAACTAGGCGGGCGAGATAATCCTAAAACATTTCAACCACGAGAAAACGTCAAACTTTCAAGGTTGTTTGGGTGAAATTTGGGGTGCCAAATGTTTACAAGAGCTAACTTAGTCGTCACCATATTTCGTAAAAATTATGAAAGAAATGCTAGCCTTACTAAATATTTCTACTGGTTATACTTTTAAATTCTATAACTATTCTATTTTATTTAAAATGTCATTCAAATAAAAAATGTACATATGTTTTATAACTCGCAACAAACAATTTACAGTGGCTTCTAAACTTGGCGCAAAAACCGCCCATATGGAATCTGTAAAAGACGCCAATGGAATGCGTTTCTTTGTAGTACATAAATGTACTATATAATTATATGACTATATAAACACGTGAATTTATTGTAAAAACTTCAGGAGAAATTAATGTCAGAACTGAACGTCAAAAATTACTTATATTTTACCCACATTAATTCCTTTCTATGCTTCTATATTTGATTTTAATTGTAATTTATATAAAAAATATTAATTAAGTAGGATTATTATACATTATGTATTTTAAAATCATCATTTTTATCTTTGAAACCCATAACTTATAAACTTGACCACAAAACACGCCTAATAATATTATATGGAATACGTTCTTTCTAGTGTTTATTTGCCTAGAAAAACACGTATACTTAACGTGAAAACACGCCTCGAATGCGTTTTTATTTGTAGTATAGATGACTAGGAAATATTAGTGTATTTAATGTTAAAATTTTACGAGAAATAATAGACAAAAATTATAATTTAGAGTTCACCGCCATTCTTTTTTTTCTATTTTATATAATTTGATTTAAGTTATGATTTAAATAATAAATATAATATTTTTAAACATGATTTTTTATAAAAAAAAGTAAATTGAGGTAAAGTAAAATACAATAATAAAAAAAATAAGGGAAGTAAATTGAAAAACCTTTTAAACCCAAAAACCTATAGGGCTACACCATGATGATGATTTTTTATACCCTGCTGGAACTCTTTCACTCCTTATTAGGTATTTTTATTTTTTATTTGAATAGAAAAACACGTGTCTTTAATGTAAAAATTTCACGAGTAACAAACGTCAGAACTGCACGTGGAAACTAACTTATATTTTATCAACATTATGTACCTTTCGTTGATTAACAAGATTGATTAAACGTCTTTATTGCGTCATATATAATATTTAAAAATAACGTAATTTTTAACGTTGAATTGTCGTAATTTATAGATACGTAGTCAAGCATCCTTTTAACTCAGTCTTAATCGAGGGGTTAACCACTCTCGGAAATACGTGTACAAATATTGGACAATACCGCGCAGTACATAGTCGTTTGGTAGTACATGGGCAGTCCCGGCGGCAGTATTTTTTTTAATAAATAATAATTACATTGCATAGTATTAATTTAATATTTTACTTCCTTTGAGCATATAATTGCAGGGTGATTCACGAAGTAGAGTAGATATTTAAATCTGAAATTATATGGCCCCTAAACGTAGTTTTGACTGTATCAAAAAACGCTTAATGTAAAGTTGAAAAATTAATGGCAACCAGTGATGCACTCAAAACAACATGTTGATAGTCGCTGGATTTATTTTGGGCAACACCATGATGATGATTTTTTATACCCTGCTGGAACTCTTTCACTCCTTATTAGGTATTTTTATTTTTTATTTGAATAGAAAAACACGTGTCTTTAATGTAAAAATTTCACGAGTAACAAACGTCAGAACTGCACGTGGAAAATAACTTATATTTTATCAACATTATGTACCTTTCGTTGATTAACAAGATTGATTAAACGTCTTTATTGCGTCATATATAATATTTAAAAATAACGTAATTTTTTAACGTTGAATTGTCGTAATTTATAGATACGTAGTCATTATTTTATTGTAAATCAACGTTTAATTTACGTTATATAAAATACGTTGAAATAACGTTGAACATATTACCAAAATATAGCGTAATATTTTCAACCATAAACGTGTTATCAACCACATACACGGCGTTTCCACGTTAAAACAACGTGCATGTGTTTACTGGGATGTTCATCGACATTTTTAATTGTACGCGAAATAGTATTTTGCAACCGGTAAGTCAAATTGCGCCGTTTTTTAGAAGGGTAATACGAGCACATGTCGCATCTGATAGCTTCCAAAATAAGTAAAATCGGTGGGAAATCAATACCAGCGGTCGGATGGCCCTGGATGTAGACGTGGCGGGTACATGGCTAAATTCACAAATTATCGAAATTCTTCAAACTTTTTCACTTCACTAACTGGAAAGCACGCAGTTAATAAAAATGTGGAAAAAATTCCCGAGGTAAGATAAATATTTTAGTCAGAATCGGTTAGTAATATACTGCGTTCCAACTGCAAAGGAGGTTGGAAAGTGACCAATTCCCAAATTATTAAAAGTATGATGCAATCACATAACTGTTGCTGCAGCCGCGCGGCAACTCGTGAGCAGTTGACAAATACAAATTACCATTAGTTTGAAAGTTAATTTATTTATTAATTTAATTATTAAATTTCGAATACCTAATTGTGAATAAAATAGTATACAAACTATAGTTTCCTCGACACGTTTCGAATACTTTCCGCCTCAGTATGTAATATACATACATATGTAATTATTCAGTTACTCAGTGACGCATTCACGCCGGTCTAAAGATCCTTGTACACTACTGGGATGGTCCGTCAACATGACCGTTGACAAAATATGGGTGATGAATGGGTATTTGATGCCTGCTTTTGATTTATCTCCTACGGCTTATTAAATCCGGGAGTACGGGATTCCGGTCCGAACAAAAAACCGTAATTTCATCATTTTAATGTGAATGTCAAGAGCCGATCCGCGCTGCGGTATTTGATTAATATTATAAAGTTGTACAAGTAAATCCAAGTTGCTTTTTCTCCCTTTGAGGGGCATGTTAATTAAAAGTGAATGGAATCCCAGTCCATTACATGGAAAACAGTTTGGCGAAACTTTGTCGGTGTGTAAAGTAATGTTTATTCAATGAGTTCGGAGCTGAGTGGGGAGATTTTTACATCGCTTTATTGATTCCGAATGGGCCAAGTCGGGAATTGAACAAGCAGTTCGAGTGCTTATGGCACATAGTCGACTTCAAGTGCGTTTCAAGTGCGAATTATGCCCCCGGACGATCAATAAGTGTCTTCGGTTGAGAGTAAAAAAATTTAATTAATTCCCATAGGTCCAGCTGCGAACTATGTAGTTATTAAATGTTCGTGAGTCGGTAAGCTCTAAATCAACTCAGAATGTAACTTGAGGTCTCACCTCTATTTCAATTATTGATTTTATCTGATCGATCCAGATTTTATCCAGTTAGTAATTTGGATAAATTTGAAAGTTTTACGTGTAAATGATGTTATTTGTTATTATTCCATTACTACATTTGTGCAATTTCCAACAAAGCTGATTCAGCCTGGGCATGATGTACATTCTGAATAATTATATTACCTCTGTGTGCTCAAATAAATGTCCATTTCATGTAGCAACTACAAGGGCAAAAAGCCCAAAATCGATTTGTTGTTCCTGTAATTGAAATTTTTATAAAACTGACATGTTCTTCGAACGATGTGGAAATTCGCCGTTAAACCTGTCAAATCTTGGGTTTTATGTGACACTCGCTATAGATTACGCTGAAATTTCGTAACCAGGTCTTGTTGAGCGCCTGTTTACCAAAGAGACAAACGTAGCAATGCTTGAAGTTCCAATTCAACAGAGAAACGATGTCTGGCACGCTCTATCCGTAAGATTTATATACTCCGGGGATTGCACACTCAATTCTGGCTGTGGAATAAACTGGGGGTTCGAGGGGCTAATTGGAATTTATTATTTTACTAAACATGTTATGTTTGTGTTCCTGAACATTAGTAATGACTGCTCAAGTTTGTGCTGTTTTATTTATACTGATCACTTTTAAAAGCTCGTTAAAGCTCTCGATAGCTTGATGTCAATATTTAAGCTTCTATACATCCCTATATTAGTATCACAAACAGCTGATGGAAAAGCAGGCCCAATTATCCAACTTTTTTCATTAAAACTCTCATCTACTCTTTCTTAATAAATTCTATTAAACTTAAATAAAAAACTCAAGAGGCAAGCTCTAATTAATAGCCAATCGGTGGGATTTAATTAAAGAAATCGAATATCTTGTTTACTCTCTCACCGCATAAAACTTTTAAAATTAATGAGATTCCTAATTCCACAAGAAACTTTTGCTTTTAATTTAGGAACAAAAGAAATTTTTCTCGTTGCGGTAATTCCCCCTAAGATAACTAACGATTCTCGGGACAGATTTAAGCTGATGCACCTCGTCACGGGACACTGATAAACCATTGTTTCTGATCCACAATTCGAATCGATCCGGGCTTTTGTGTTCATCTCATACATAAGATGACACTTCATCAGTTATGTACCTGCGCCGATTGGGAGCCATTGTCATCGAGAAACTCCATTACTTCCCGGGTCGAAGTGGTGCATCTATTGTTTGAGTTCGGAACAAGGAGATGTCTCTGTAATTTTTGGAAGGGGCGACGTAGAACTGATTTTAATTTTGATTTATGATAAGAACGAATCCTGTAATAAGGTGAATAATTTTCATGTTTGGATGTAATGTGCATCATGCTCTAGAACTTTGCTACATGTAACTGAGACTAAAACTCGCTCACAACATTACTGAGAGTAGAGCACTGTAACTAATCAATATTTAAACTACCGAATTTCTATCTGGAATAGATTTTCGACATTCAAATTTTAGAACAAGTAATCATAAAATATCGGTTTACAATTATACCGGGTGTTATGGAAATTGATACAAATACTTCAAGGGGTGGTAGAACTCGTCAATTGGAGCAACTTTCCATAACTTTTTTCATTTTTTTTTCGTAGTTTCGGGCATCAAGTGCGAATTCTAAAAACACTAATGATAGGGAATAGTGCGTCTCTTGGCAGACAAAAACTCTTATCATACTTTTTTGTACACAACAAGCATGCTTTTAACTCAGTCTTAATCGAGGGGTTAACCACTCTCGGAAATACGTGTACAAATATTGGACAATACCGCGCAGTACATAGTCGTTTGGTAGTACATGGGCAGTCCCGGCGGCAGTATTTTTTTTAATAAATAATAATTACATTGCATAGTATTAATTTAATATTTTACTTCCTTTGAGCATATAATTGCAGGGTGATTCACGAAGTAGAGTAGATATTTAAATCTGAAATTATATGGCCCCTAACGTAGTTTTGACGGTATCAAAAAACGCTTAATGTAAAGTTGAAAAATGAATGGCAACCAGTGATGCACTCAAAACAACATGTTGATAGTCGCTGGATTTATTTTGGGCAAAAACTTACCACTTACGATACAAACTGTTTAAACGTTTCGGCCTTGAACGATGAACCCTTTCCGACAGACAAAAACCACTTTTGCTTGAATTGAAAAGCATAAAGACGCACCTAGGCCAACGTACTATTGGTTCAAAAAATTAAGCCCAGGGGCTGACGACGCAGGGTGCGCTTATTCCGACCGTAATAAAATTAATAAGAACAAATGAAGTTTATTTCTACACATCTTCTAGTTTAAAGGGCTCTCGATTTTCTTATATTGCTTAAAATAAATTTATTTGAATTGAGCTTAATACTAATTTAATGTAAAACACGCATTGAACATTATTTCGTGGAACATAATTATAGTAAACTGTAAAATTATATTGTTTATATTATGATTTTTTCGTTCATTCATTGGTCGTAAAAATAAATTTTATTGCCTCCAAAGGTAAACAAAATGTCCGTTAGTTCTTTCCTAAATAAAATTTTCTCCAAATCTCATTACTCTTCATACTAATCCTTCTGGTGTATCATTCGGCAGCACATAATAGTCCCATATTTCATTGATGGGAATTTAACTGCGGAAAGATACCTACTCCTATTGCGTGATCACATTGTGCTCGATATTGTACAATTATTTCCGGATACAGATCGACAAGGAATACCAAACCGAGATATTTCGTTTCAGCAAGACGGCGCTCGACTATTTCCAGGTCATTGGATAGGACGTGGGGGCTAAAAACCCCAAAATTTGGAAGATTTAGAAGTCAAAATCAGACATGGAATTGCAGAAATACCTGACTACAAAATTCGTTACGCAAGACAGATTAGGTTAATAATAATAATATCCATTTATTCAGTGTAATAAAGATTACATGAAAAGTCAAAATTAATTTGATTGTTAACACAACGAATATGTATGTCACAAAAACACGTTATAAACAAACAGTATAAATTTAAAAACACGTTATAAACAAACAACATAAATTTAAATTGCGAAAAATTATAACTTATGTAACTTATTATAGATTTTGGCTCCCCAGTAGTGGACACCTTGTGAAGCTGTGACTCTATGGTAGGGTATTTTCACATTGTACCTATTTCTTGTGCTGTAGTCGTGGTATTCTCCGTTCAAATTAAATTTGCTTCTATTATTATGAACATATTTGGCCGTTTCCAGAATAAACAAACTTGCCAAGGTGAGTACTTTATGTCCTTTGAAGATTTCTCTGCAACTCTGTCTTCCACCTACTTCTGCTAATAATCTAAGACTCCTTTTTTGTAGGGTGAAAACACGTTCTGCTTCCACTGCTGTCCCCCAGAAAATGATTCCAAATTGTAAAATCGAATGAATCTTTGCAAAGTAGTAGATTCGCGATGCTTTGTAAGTACTTATCCTTGTAAGTCGTCGTAGGCAATATAGTGCGGATGGCAACCTTTTACAGAGATCTTCTATATGTTCGCACCATTTCAACTTCGAGTCAATTTTTAACCCCAAAAATTTTATTGGTTCCTGGTGGGTTTTCCAGTTAAATGATAAGTGTTGGGTTTTCTCTTCATTTAAAGACAATTTATTAGAGTTCATCCATTGTTTTGTTGCTCGTAATGTTTCTTTTGTTTTGTTTTCGATTGTTTCCTTCGTAGCGCCCTTTGATAGAAATGATGTATCATCAGCGAAGAGGTAGGTGTTCGTATCGGTTATATTAAATGGTAAGTCGTTAATATAGATGAGAAAAAGGAGGGGGCCTACCACTGACCTTGTGGTACCCCGTGGTTCACCTGAACCTGCGCCGATCTCTCTTTCTTCCACTCCACTATTTGCATTCTATTGCCAAGATACGACTCCAACATTTTGTTTGCGTTGCCACGTACTCCGTAAAACTCGAGCTTTTCTATAAAAGAATTTTGTGGCTGATGGTGTCGAATGGTTTTGACAGATCACAGCATGTAAGTTGGCAATCCTCTTTTTTGTCACGAGCATTGGACACTTCTTCCAACAAGTTGACAACTGCAGTAGTAACCGAGTGATTTTTCCTATATCCATGTTGACTTGAACTCCAAAAACTGTTCTTGTCAAAAAATCTCATTATTCGTTCTTTTATTAGACTTTCCCATATTTTTGAGAACGCGGGTAGAATAGAGATGGGTCTAAAATTTCCGCAGACGTTTGGATCATCTTTCTTATATATTGGTATTATCTTAGCGATTTTCAATTTCTCTGGAAAGTGTCCTTCAGTAAAACAATTATTTATGACAACGGATAGAGGATATGCAATTTCTTCTGCTGCTATTTTCAGTATTTTTGTCGATACTTCGTACACATCTGTTGTGTTTTTACTTTTCAGATTTCTTATTGTTGTTAATATTTCCTGAGGGCTGCATTCATATAAATAACATGAGTTTGTGTTATTTATCTTCAATTTTGCAAGATAGTCTCTTGGCGAATCTAGAGTCTCTTCTATCTGTTGTACTATTTCATCTGCTATATTGCCATAGTATTTTGACAGTTCCTCTGCTGTTAAAGTGCTTTCTTTGGTTTTGTCAGCTTTCTTCTTACCCGTTTCACTGTTTATCAATGTCCATACCGCTTTTTGCATGTTTGAAGATGCCAACACCATGTTCTCATTTTTTTGCTTTTTTGATTCTTCTACTGCCTTGTAGTATATTCTTTTGTATGTTTTATATGTCTCGTACGAACCTTCATCTCTTTGAACTGCAGCTATAACTGCCAGGGCATCTAAAAAGTTCTTCATTTGTTTCAGTTCTGGTGAGTACTTCATTTTTTCTTTATTTTTGAATTTCCTTTTCGCAATTGTAGGGATGGCATGATTAAATATCGCCAAGAAGGTTGTGAAAAAATGTGTGAAGGCTTCTTTTGCGTTTTTGGTTTGTAGTGCATCCCAACTTTCCTCATTTAGCATGCCTTTGAAGTGGAGTATATTTGATTCATTTAATTGTCTTACAGTGACGTGTTCGTTATTTTTATGTTCAGTATAAAGTCCTACTTTTAGTATCTGAGCTTTGTGATCTGATAAGTGAAGATCCACCGTACTTGGATGGAGTATTTCTTCACTAGCGTTCGAGAAGATGTTGTCTATGCAGGTTTCTGAATAGATAGTAACCCTGGAAGGATCAAAGAATTTTGGGTGCAGGTTGTATGTTTCCATGAATTCTAAAATTTGCCTTGATTGTAAATTTTTTCCTTTATGTTTATATTATAATCTCCCAATATAAAGATGTGATTATTAGGATATTTTTTTGTTATTTCATTTAAGACCTTGTCCATCTGTTCTATAAATATTTTCAAGTCACCACAAGGAGACCTGTAGCTGGCCAGGATAATAACGTTTAATGTCAAGCTGCAGGGGGTCTTCAGTTTGAACATTTCATTTAAGTTAAAGATTATTTGATTGAATAAAGTATTATGACCATTTTCTCTAAAATTTTGTTATCAAACCACCACACAAAAAAATACCGGGTCATTTCAATAAAAAACATAAACAAAAATCTGCAAAAAAATTACTAGATTGCCATTCAAAAAACAAAAATCAGTTACGTTTTCATGGCATAGCAGAGCAGGTTAATAAATAGAAAAAAAATAGTAAAAAAACTTTTATAAAAGACATTTTGTCATAAAATTTATATTTACGGAGAAAAACCGCCCATTCCATACTTTTGACTAACCCTGTATATTCCTGAAAAAAAAACATTGATGACATTTTTTTTTAACGTATGTCTACCCCAAAAAAGTCATTTGACTGTCGCACTGTTAATTATTTTTTGGCCTCCTTGCGTGTAAACGTCAAATTAACATTCAAACGACATCTTCGGAAACATCATATTTACAGTCACCTGGATTTTTACCACTCGCCGTGCGTAAAAATTGCCCAAATTGTGTACTCTTTAGATACGTTTATAAATAAAAATCTCTTTATATAACGAAAATATATCTATAGAAATACCAGATACATAACGTTTCTATTGTTGAACGGTAAAGGATAATGAAATTTCGAATACTTAAAAAATATAGTTATTTATAATCGGGTATGGTAGGTCAAATTTGACATTGTGAGGTTTTAATTTTGAATTTATTAAAACCGAATTATAGACATTATTAAAACCATTATTAAAACCATTTATAAAAATTGTTCGAAATGACGACAGCCCTGGGCATTTCGCAGATGCATACCCCACTATACCAAAAAAGTCATTTTTTGTTTAGGCCAAGAAATTTACTTTTTATTTAATAGTTTATTTACTAATGGTTCTTCAATGGCTTTTGCGTAAATTTTAAAACCATATATCTTGGGGATTTTTTTACAGTTGCAATTTTGTTATATTTTTCTATGTCTCCTCATATTAGGGACTGTCACAGGTTTAAATAACTACTATACTCCGTGAATCACCCAGTATATTTGAGCCTTTTATATTTGTTGGGATATTTTTACACTGCTTCAATTCTGAACCATTAGGGCACATTTGAGAGGCTTACACAGCCCTAAAAATAAATTTCCTCGTATATTCAATTAATAATTTAAAAATCAAAGTCAAACTCCTTTAATTAATAATAATAATTGATGTGATTTGTTAAAAGAAGAATAATATTAGTCTTTAATTTTAGGCAAGTCAAATATGACCGAGATATCGAACTATTACGAGACCACAGGTACTGTGGCTCCTATTTTGGACTCTATGAAAAAAATCCTGGAGGAAAACCGAGATGAAAACATTTTCCATATTTGCATTCCTACTAGTATTCGAAAATTGTTGGTATAGCAAGGTTTTAATAATTACGTATCCATATTACAAATGAACGATAAAGATATTGACGATTTGAAAAATTTTGCAAAAAATGTCCTACCAATTCAACCTCAAGAAGAGAAAATTGAAATCTTAGTACCAAACGTGCTTGCTTTTCTTACTTGCAATTTAAAATGCTTTCAGCAGTTCGGCAATACTTATACATATTTTCGCACAGTGGTTGACCGACCCCTGGGTTTTTTGCGAAGCGTTTTTCCGGGCGATAGTCTTTCGAAGTGAAAGTGTTTGAAAAATCAGTGGCGAGTGCGCGTTTGAGTGCGAAAACTTGCTGAATTTTATCTCCAGAATTAATTAATTCAAAATTGTTATTTAGAAAAGTTACTCAAATTGACGAGTAACAACCGGTATATAACAAGTTTTTTAAAAAGTATGGGTGTTGGCGCAAGTGTAGAGACTCATGGTACTTTGCTTAAGTTCAATGAAGAAGTCGAATTGGCCTGCAGGATTTTCAGAGTATTTATCGATATCTCTTAACCATTTTTATTGCCATATATTAAACACCAACCTTTCTTCATTTTTAAATATATTAATAAGGTTTTGACGACTAAATTTTTCATTAAAATTTTTAAAATTGGATTATTCTATTACCAAAAATTTTAAAATTTGAAGATTTCATAAACTTACCAATCCGCATTTTTAAAAATACCCATTTGCACCATATGATTGACAATTTAAATCATAAAATTTAATTCATTTCATAATTTAAAATGTCACAATTTCCAATACAAAAAAATTAATAATAATTCACATGTCACGATTTCATATTTGAAATTCTATGATTCCACAAATCATACATTCGAAATTTAATTGTGTCACACTTTTCCGATTTCACAGAATTGATACACGATACCACAATTTAAAATTTTCATGATTTCAAAACTTGATTCTAAAATTTCACGTTTTCACAATATCACAAATTCACCTATTTCAGAATTCTTACAATGTTTAAATTTTACAATTTCAAACGTTTACATAATACCAAAATTAAAATTATTTCCACGTAGACAATTTTGATGTTCCAAATTTTCATAACTTCACAATATCAGCATCAAAATTTTGAATTTTCATAGTTCAACAACTCCACAGCTAGACACACCTAGACAAGCAAAGAGTGTGTAATTCTAAATAAACGTCTATAACTAAAAAAAATGACAATTTCAAAATTTCACAATTCACAATATCAAGCTTTCTAAATGTTATATCACTGTTCTACAATATCATGTTAGTATACAATTCTAAAATTGCTGGATATAATTTTTCCAATATGATGAGTTGAGAATTTAAAAATATCACAATTCCAGTATTTAAAAACTTTCAAATTCAATAGTTCTAATATTCCACGACTTCACAATTTCAAAATATCATAATTGAAATTTCATTACTAAAATGCCATATTTTCTATATTTTACAAATTCACAATCTTAAATCAGTCAAAATGTTTTCTAATTCTAAAGTTTTACTCTCACAAATGGACGATTTCACAAATTTACTGCTTCAGGTTAACATGTACGATTTCAGAATTTTGAGTAGTTATTCCTACAATGTAACGATTTTAGAACTTAACTACATAAATCACTTCCACAGTTTTCCTACTTAGAAAAAATATTTATTTATAGTTTTACAATTCTACAGTAATTTATGTGATGACCCCCCTAACGTAATTTTTGAACATTAACATAAAATGAAATGTCAATGACGTCAACAAAACGTCAAATTCAAAAATTTTAAACAAATTGCGGAGCCTTACTAAAAAACAATTTTTAAGAAATTACATGGTTATTGCAACAAATGGTTCATAGTACCGGTGACTCAAACACATAACACGTGGTTTCTTGAATCTGTGTCATTTCCTCAGTCTTGTAAAGTGAATTATTGACGATTCGATTTTCAAATTGAACACAGGCAACCTTAAACAAATTCTAGTGCGAATAAAATTTTAAGAAAATGATTCGAGCTTGCTGCTGTGGAGAGTTGTCACGGTCAGAAAGCAAAGAACTGATGCTCCCTTCCTGCCGCCCGGCATCTTCCTTCTCTGGATCAGCGCTGCCCTCTAGCCAGCAATTCTCATTTCTCCTTTGTGAATTATTAGAAGTTGCGTATTTCAACGGCTAATAAACAAATGGTCAAATTTGGGATCTCGCAATGTCACCGAAGTGTTACAGGTTACAGGTCATTTAGAATTTCTCATTTAGAAATACTTATTATAAAAATAGTACTTACAATTTAGCAATCTCACAATAACACAATTTAAAAATTTCACTTCTAGATACTTTTAAATTAAATTTAAATTAAACAAGTATTTCACACTTCCATTATTTTCCTGTTTGACGATTCCATAATTCAAAACTTTTACAATTCAGTTTCACATTTCTAGATTTCCATGCTTTCAAAAATTTTCAAATTTTAACTATTCCACAATTTTCTCAATACCATATGTCGCATTTTCAATTTTTTTTTTATATTTCACATTTTCACACAATCTCAATCTCAGCACAATTTAAAAATATCGTAAAATTACAAATTTTGTTATTCTGCAATTTCTAAATTTTACACTACTAAAACTTCCAAATTTCATTTTTCAAAATTCCAAAACCTCCAAATTTCACAATTTTAACATTCTACAATATACATTTCACAACTTGCCAATTTGAAAGACATGAACCACTTTTTTCATAAGTTTTAAAAATTCTGTAAAGGCAAAATTGTAGAATTTTATATCTAAAAATTTCAGTTATTCAGTAACACAGTTCCATAATTTGTAAATCCAATAACTTCATACATTGGAAAATTCACTTTTTCACACTTATATTATTTCGGTTAGGGATTTCATTATTTTAACATTTCAAATATTAAACTATTTGACAATTTCACATTATCCTATGTCCGAATTTCGAATTTCCGTTTGCAGTTTTAGAATTCTCTTTTTTTTTTAATTTTACACTATTAAAATTCCACGTTTATAATAATTTCACAATTCACAAATTTAGAGATTTAATATTCCACCATTTCACGATTTTTAAATCCTCACAAATGTTATCACCACTTTTCCGACTCCATGAAATTAATAACACGCTTTCCATGCTTTCAAATTTCTTTTTGTCATTTCGAAACCTGAAATAATTCCACAAAATAATATTCCGCATTTAAATTAAAAATTTACCAATTTAACAATTCTAAATTTCAAGTATGAAACTTCAACACGAATATTACACTTCCCCATTTTAGAGGTTTCCATTGTGTTGTAATTGCCTTGGAGGGCAGCGAAGCCAATGTTTGAACTCGAACCGGTACAATGTTGCTGTAATTTTTGGCATGAGAAACCGAGTTGATATTAGCTCTAATTCAATGAACGGTTGCGACATCGACGACAACTTTAAATTAAATACATCGGAAGACAGTCGAGACGGCTCCGAGCCGAAGCTCTTCGACTCAACTTTATATTAAATGGCTCTCTGGCTGTAATTGTGTTTTGAATTCTGATTTCTGGCTTGGGAATATTTTGAAAAAAATTGCACCTTTACTTTCAGCAGTTTCTTCTTTAGTCGTGGCATAAATATGTTAGTCAATATAAATTTTAGTAGGGTATTAAATTTAATGTGTCAGAAAATCTTTTAACTTTTATTTTTGTTACAGGTAACAATTTTATCCTATTTTATGCATCAGATTCGGATTAATTATGGCAGAGACTGGTAAGTAACCTTACATTATTAAACACCTGCAGTAAATAACTATAAACTTAACTTTATAGAGGACACTTAGTTATATGTTGTAATAATACCAATATGAGTAAAATCTACAGAAGCTAGAAGTTTCGTGAATGAAATGAAATCAAATAACTGTTTGCATGAAATACATTCTTAACATGAAAATTGAATTACTATTGTCTTGTGGGAGGCAATTAATTATTATGTATAAACTTCCGAAGGGAATTTCAAAATGCTTTCAAAATTATGTTGAAATAATGATTAATCTACTTAACATTGTGTGCGTAAAGCATTGCAAGTAACATAATCGAATATCTATTTTGACCTGCAGTATGCTGTTTGCTATCTAAAATCTAATAATAGTTTCCGTTTGCTTAACGTTAGTTTCAGTATTTGTTGCAAGAGTAAGGTGCTTGCGTGAAAATCGTAATAACGCATGTATCGCGTGAACTCTCTTAACCTACATTCGTCTTATTGTGATCTTGCTAAACTATTCAACTATTTTTGGCAACGTTGATAAATTTCGATCCTAGACATTATTCAGGGTAGCATTCATCAATGTAGACATTCTAAAGAGTAGTATATTTCATAGTATATTACCTAACAAGTGAGGTAAAATAAAAGATCTAGTTTTGTCTTTTGTATCAGTGGTTATGATGTATAATTGGTGCCCAATATGTATTTTTTTGAACAGTGCAGCTACAGAATACATACTGTTATATATTTTTTTATCATAAATCAGCTTACCTTTGAGAACAAATACTTTTCATCTAATGTACAGGTGTGTTCTAAATAACCCATTAAGTATCTGCTGTCAAAAGAGTCAAAAGAATAGAGAATTCAAAACGAAAGGAGTAGAAAAAGATTGTTTTTCGCACCATTACATCTTACAAAACCCAAAGAAATCTCTGCTTTTAGCAATTAGTTTCGTCAACAATCCTGTGATAATGGCGAGATCTTTGCCATAAAACATTTGGTTATGTTTATTTATTAAATACTGCACGGTGATCCCTTAAGACTTCTTGCATGTAATAATGATGAATAATTTAAGTTAACACAGTTTCAACGACGGTGTAAGGTTTACAACTTAGAGTGTTACTACTTGTTCAATGAAATTTCATGACCTAATCTGAAGTTCTAATAGGGGTTTATTTCCCGACGACCCTGGATTCCAAGCAGCGAATAAACGCATCTCTTGAGACAGCAGTGAAGCGGCTCATCAAATTTTAAAATTTATTACAACTACTAAAATTTAGCACATTTTTGAAAAACATACTGTCTCTATTTACAAAAAATTTGCTTCACTAAAAAAAAATGCTTATTTGTGTTAATCCTTCAAGACCCGAAAAGACTTTCTTGTCTCCAAGTTCTCCATTAGTTGAATTATTTTCAAAGACATGAATAATGTAATTTTCATAATGTAACTTAACTTAATTAAAATTATGGCTTTGAAGTTATTGTGATAACCCCCTAAACGTTCAAGACACTTTTTGAACTTAAACATAATATGACATTAACAATTTGGTACAGTGAGATTACAGAATGAGAAAGAAAAGCAAAGCGAAATCATTAGACGTATTCCTGGCTATAGTCTGAATTCTGTAACTTCAAGATGTCTAACCGCCATTTTCTGCGCGACCGAGTCGGTTTGAAATGCACCAGTGGCGCACCACATAATAATAGACCACTAGACACAGCAGAGACATGCGAGCAGAAGGATGCGAGCCACTGGCCAAGCGCCGAAATCCCCTCTCAAGAGCCGAAATTCAAAATTGGACCCAAATTTTACTTCTGCGCCGCTTTATGGGTTTGTTGAAGTTACAGAATTCAGACTATACATGTGCTACGCGTGCATGTGGCCTATATAAATTTGACAACATTGCAGCAGTTGGAAAGTTTCAATGACAAGTGAAAAGTAAAGTTCCGCACTATTCGAACGAGTCTATATCGAGTACCGTGTGGACGAGAGCTTTGGACTTCTTTAAAGAGTTCAACATTTCTAATACACTGACACCGGCAAAAAAGCAAAGAGCGAAAATAAGACTATATCAGTTAACAGCTAGCTGTTGAAAAACGGCCTCCAAATCGTGCACTTCAGGGCTTCCACCGAATCGCGGACCCATCTTTTATCCTTACTTGTCTTTGTATTTTCACATAAGTCTTACTTTATGTTTTATCTCAGGATACGTCCATTGGTACATACTTTCACAAGTACAATGACATCGCAATATTTAAACAAAATTTAATAAATAATCAATATGGTGTCTAGGTTTACGATATGACGCCACTAGAACACATGGTCGGAATAAACGCTAAAAATTTGAATGATTTGGCTAAAAAATTATGTACAAACAGAAAAACAATCGTCTGCAATTTACAGTTAAGTTTGGTTTTACCTTTGCTTATAAAAGAAGGACATTCAAACTGCCAGGAATTAAAACTAGAGGTGACTTACTTCCATAAGTAATCCCATCCCAACCCATAATCCATGGTGTACGTTCTGTGTGACGTTCTAGGACAAGTGCTAACTTCTGTTTGTCACCACGGCAACGTCTGACTTTGCTGCGTCCATCATGGGTCCACAAACAGAACGCGATTCATCCGTGAACACTATACATTGCCATTTTTGTCCCCATTTACACCATTGTTCTATAAGAGCGCAATGACGTGGACAGTACGTGATAGGCATAGAAAACTAGGAATGCGGATATATACGGATGCCATTGCTAGTTTGCCATTTTTAGTAAAAACTCGCCTGAATTTACTAACATAAGGAAAAAGAACTGTTCACAAAAAGATGACCAGTAGATGATTTTTGTTGAAATTTAAATAATTTCTTTGAGTATTGCCGGTGATTCAAGCACATTGCACATGGTTTATTTGAAGCTGTTTTCAATCCCTCACTCTGGGAAAATAAATTATTGACAAAATGATTTTTAAATCGACCACCCTCAACTCAAAGAAAATGAAAAACTCGCCCTGCGAATAAAATCAGCTTTTACATATTTTAAGAAGAATATACGAGCTTGCTCCGGTGAATTGTTGAGGGTTCAATTGTCAGGAAGTAGGGGCCGATCTTGTTCTTCCACACGATCTCTTCCACCTCTGGATCAGCGCTGCCGTCTACAGCAAGTCGCGTAGGTAATCAGAATTTTTCCTTGGTGCATTAGAGGTTCCGTACTTCAACGGCGAAAGAAAGACATGGTCAAATTTAGGATTTCTCAAGTTTTTTTCTCAGTAATTTCAATGATATCGGAGAACTTAACGTCTCGTGAATCACATATTCTATGCTATGTTAATTTAACTCCAATTTTAATCAATTTAGAAAATTTGCGTTGTTTTAAAGTAAGAAATTTGTTTGCACTGAAAAATTTTAAATTGCAAAGTGTAGCCAACGGTATAGATGGATAAAGTAGACGTAATTGGTTGCAGTTATGGAGTACCTCAGAATCTGGAACTAAATGAACCTAGAAATTTAGAGACTTGGGAGTCAAAAAGTAGTAATTACTGATTTGGACAACTGGGATTCGAGGAAGTGGGGCACTGCGAAAAATAAAATAGGTAACTAGAAACTGGGCAACTCAAGAGCTGTGGACTGAAGAACCCGAGAACTTGATAACTTAGTAGCTGGGGAAGTAAGGACCTTCGTAGTAAGAAGCTACTATTAGAAGTAAAATATTGAGAAACTGAGAACTGGGACACTCAAGAATTCGGAAATTGGGGAACCAAGAAACTATCAATTGACGAACTAGGAACTAGATAAATTTGATACAAAACGATAAAGACTGGAAAACTCATGACTTCAGGACCCATTGGAGAATCTGAGAAAGTGTGGGTACTAGGAACTAGGAAACTAAGGACCAGAGAATGAAGGAAATATGAATTAAGCAACTGGGAGATTAGTAAATACGGGTAGTCGATGATTTGCGGACTCGAAAACTGAAAAAACTCGTGGAACTTGGCACCAGTGAACTTTCAAATCGGAGAACCGAGAAGCTACAAATGGGGGAACTAGTTGACTGTCTCGCCAGAATCAAAGGAATTTGGATCCTGAGGAATTGGAGGGTTACTTGCGAAACCTGGAAACTTGGTAACTGTGTAATTAACAAAGAGAAAACTGAGAAGCTGTGGCATAAGAGAACTAAGAAATATAGGAATTAATGAACATGTAAATTAGGAAACTGCGGAATTTATCGCCAGGCAACTGTGGAACCAGGGAATAGGTGCACTTAAGGGCTGGGAAATCTAAACATTGGGAAATTGGGGAACTAGGAACCTCTGCAACTGGTGGATTGAGAAACGTGAAAACTGAACTTGGGGCCGGAGACTTGAGAACTCGAACTGGAAACTGATGGGAAACCTTCAAATTGGGGATCCAAGAAATTACAATTTGAGGGACTAGGGACTGTGGTACCAAGTACAAAGGAATTAATAGAAACTGAGGAACATATGAAGGAGAACAAGCTACCAATCGAGGAACTAGGGACTAAGAAAGCTGGGGTTTAAAAAATAAATTTCGAAACTGGGGCTCCGAGCAACTGTGGAATCTGCGATGAATCTGGGAAAGTAACAAACTTTGGAACTGTAAAAACGTAGAACTGAAGAACTTGTCAACTGTCAAACTGAGCAACTTTGGAACTGGAAAACTAGCGATTCTGTCAACTGGTTAATCTGGAAACTGGAGTCTTGTAAATCTTGGAAACTTACTAACATAAAAAGCTGAGAATTGGGGAACTGAAGAACTAAAAACTAGTAAATAATGAGTTAATGAGAGCGGAATTAGAAAACTGAGGAATTGGAAAACTAACAATCGAGGAAATGGGAAACATAGGAACCTATGAAGAAAATTTGAGAACCGAGAAACTGCTAAGTAAATATCCAGGGAGTGGAGAAAACAGGAACGAAGGCTCTCAATAACATGAGAGCTGGGAAATTAGAAAACTAGGAAGTGAAAAACTCCGATATATTGAAACTGTGGCAACTAAGAATTGGTGAACTTGAAACTGAAGAGGTAGGAACTAACACACTGTGGAAGTGGGAGCAGAGTAAATATGAATTGAGGAACTGGGGAACTACAAAACCTGAACTGAGGAACAAGGGAACTTGAACTAGGAAAATTCTGATTAAGATAATTACTATGAATTTTGGAACTGGAAAACTTGTAAACTAGGAACTGAGAAACTAGAACTGTGGAACTAAGGACTAGACATCTGATTAACTTCAGAACTGGGGAATAAAGAACACTGAGGAACCAACAACTAAAAAACTGGGGAACTCAGAACTATGTACGAAGGAAATATAGAGTGAGTATGAATATAATTAGGGATTTCCAAAAACAAACAACTAAGAACTTAGGAATCGCGCAACTTGTAAACTGTGGAAATTGTAAATTAAGCAATTAGAAACTAGGGAACTGAGGTATAGGGTAACTTACGAAGCCTGATGGAATATGATCATCCTTCTTTTAATTTTGATTTTTTTTCTGTTTGTGTAGATTTATGTTTAAATGTGAAATCGTTAAATTCTTTTCAGTTATTTTGAGGTACTGTTTAAGTCCTTTTAAAATCGTAATCTTCGACGTATCTTTGCTGCTGCTGCACTATTGTACTCCAAAGCTCTCATGAAAAATTTTGAATTGGCCAATTAGTAGATTTCATTACCATGTTAATTAAATATTATTATTAATTAGATTTCATTAGATGTTAATTTTCCTGTATATCCTTTTAATATTTTCTCTTAATTGCTATTTCACAGTGCTTACAATAATTAGTTTAGATTACTAAACGATGTAACATTATACACATGTAATTACAAGTCAGGTACAAAGACGATGCGATCACGCGGCGTATGAACTGTCGTCAATATTAAATTACGTAGAATCTGGTATCAGTAGATCGAATGGTTGCATTTCCTTCACACACGATCACTAAATTCCAATTATTAGATAAGAGCTTATCCGGGTTATTAAATGCAGTTGGCAACTACTTGGTCTTTAGTGTATAGGCTAGAGTCATGTAGGAGTTATTAAATGTCAATCAGTATATACTTACGTAGTTTGAAACTGCTAGATATCCTTTATGTGCATCCCTTTATGATGTAGAGTTCTCAAAACATGTTTTATTGTATAAATACGTACTTACTAACTCCCTGTCTTTGTCAGTTTGTATCCAACAAACAACCCTCATAATAGCTAACATCAGCCGAATCAGCTTCGTCGCTCGGTGTTGTGAGCAGAATTTCTAAAACATTTGTATCTAGAGATGACAGGTTTATAGTTTAATATCGTGTTTGCTATTGTGGTCAACATGCCATAATCCGCCTTCGCAAGCCACGTTGTGTCAAAAAGCAGAAAATCGGAATTAGAAGTTATAATGTCATCTGAAATATAGTAGCAGTTGAAATAGGAGACGTAAGTACTGGACTAGAATGTTAAGTAGAAGGATAAAGCAAAAAAAGTAAAGCTAAACGGTCCAAACTCGGACTAATTGTAAATAACTCCTGCCGTGAAAGCCTTCATTCTTTCAAATTTTATGTTAATTTAGAAAAATGCTTATTTCCAGATGTTTCATTCGCTATTTCTGAATTTGGTTTTATTCTTTGTAGTTTGCACTGAATTATCCTTTCAATTTGAAGTCAATGAAGGAAAAGGCTTAAATGACTGTATCCTTTTTACTTCTTCATTGTTCATCGAAGTGTTCAAAACAGTCTGACTTGAGGATAATAAATCAGAGCCAAACTTTGAGGTAGGGTAACTTTATCGTTCGAGGAGATAGGAAGCTCTTCTGCAGAAAAGGGAAAACAGGCGGCAGCATCAACTCGGTTGAGAAAGTAAAAGTAGAAACGCTCAGCCTGTGAAGTCCGGATTTAGAAGGAGTTGTTAAGTGTCATGTAGTGCTAATTAAAGTGTAGTGGCAGGGAACAAACAGTATTTAGATGTGCTTTTAGCCTCTAAGGAATTTGTATAAAATTTAAATTTATTTCAGCTTGTTCTAATATTTTTATACCTCTTCATTTATTTATAGTTAAGAGATTTTAATTTAGAACGACCGTAGTTATTTCCATAAAAACACTCTTAATCTTAATTGCTCCACTATAGCACTATTCCCAGAAGTATCCAGCTTAAAACTTCCCCGCTAGCGTAAAAGCATTCCGGCAAATTGAAAACATAGAAATAAATTGTCTTAGAAAAAAGCGAACGGTGCCTCTACGTCTTAATATTTTATTTAAATGAAGCCTGAAACTCCTCGAGACCATCTTAAATATCTCTTTCTCTGACGAGTCGAACAAATTTTGCGAATTTTGTAAAACATTTACTACCAAAAAAAAAAGAACGAGATGCTATTCTATTCGCTTCGCAAATTCAATGAAACTGAATAATGGAATTCCTCGTCGAGGTAATGACATTTTTGTGTACCATTCCGACACTTCTAAATTACGGTGTATCTGCAATACGATTGTTGTCGCTGCAAATCATTTAACAATGCGTTTTTGATGTTCGAGCAAACCCGCCTTTGTGGGCTTGTGTGGTGTAATTACCTGTCAATCGTCAAGTTTGGTAATTATAATTTATTTCTGTGCTTATTTCATTCAGAGTAAACACATAGTATAGTGTAAGTAAATAGTGAACAACAAAGGATCTCCTGTATGGATTTACAATTTTTTATTTTAATGGAATACGTTGTACCATTTACGCTGCATATCAGCGTCATATAAAATGTCTAGATACACAATCTTCGACCTAAATGAAACAAAATGAGATCTGAAATATTTAAAGTCTACACACAAAACACAATTTAATTTAATTTTAAAACGAGCACCATATCAAACATAACTCACATAAATGCCGCCTATAAACTGATATGCCTAATGTGTACATTTAATAAATTGAAGTAGGGTCTTTTATTCCCGTTCCCATCCATCTGGCAGTGATTTGTTCAAACGAAAACAGAGCATTTCCCAATTTATTTTTGCATTAATTGTATTATTGACGGCATGCATGAAATAAATGAACACATTAATTTAGAATATTTAATATAGGCGCCAAATGTAATTCGAAATGCATTTGTGCGAGTATTTTGGTGATAACAAGCTTTTCATCATCTGTGGGACATACATGACCTTTATTTCATCAATAATTCAATCTTTTCCACGTCAAGAATGAATTATTGTTTCAGCAATATCACTATAATATAGACAATTTTGCGCATGCTTGTGTGCGAAAAGATACAAAAATAGGATTATTGTTAAATCGGTTCTTTTTTTTTAAATGTTGTTTCTTACTAAGGTGAAGGTTGTGAAACTGCCCATAAGGAGACTTGAATAAAACCAATCATCTTGTCATAAATGTCGGACATCAAGTGATACCGAATATCCTGGTCGAGTTTATAGAGATAAAGATGATTGTACTATTGTCGTAATGTCGAATTTTATAGTAAACTTATAGTGTTTTATTGTCATTGTAATATTACGTCCAAGATATCTTCCTCTCAAACAGCACACGACTTTTATTAAGTACATCCTCAACTACGTGACGCTCCTTATTTAAACAGTGCCCCGTTTGCTCTACTTGTCTTTCCATCACTAAATTGTGGTGTATTCTCTTACAACAAATTACCGAACAGTGGGTTTCAGATGTTTCAGCCAACCCACATTTCCAGTCGTATATAATTAGCTCCGAATCGTCAGATTTCGCTTTGGCATGTTGTGGCCAGCCTTCTAGCAAGTGTCAGAACTTCCTGGTTACACGCCGGAACTGTTTACGCCATGTTTCAGTAAAACAACGAATAGAACGTCAAGTTGATTTTTTACCGACGTCTTACTACAATACCAGAAAGTTTAACAAAGCTAGTCATTCTTCGCTTATGGAAACATATTTATTTTGACAGCTTTGTGGAAACAGAAGAGCAGTTCGCAGTTAATTATACAAGTTTTGGAAATTAACTTTGTAAGAATGGTGCTGTCTTGTTGGATAAGAGGGCTAAGTGGTGTAACAACTAAGTTTAGTTCAGCCTGCTTGGAGATTAGTGTTTTCGGCCAGGCGACCTCTTGCTATTTTAACACCCTTATTTGTGCGGATGATGTGATAAGAAAAAGTAACCTGCTAAAAGTTCCCGCCACGTTTTGAACATGATCCTGAAGTGACATGTCAACGATGTCAACAAAACGTCAAATACGAAAATTTGAAAAAACCGCGAAATTGAAAATTTGGCCCAGTGAACGTCCGACAACAAGGAAATGACAGAGAGAGAAAGCAAAGCAAAACCCTATGTTGTGTTTTTTTTTGAGAAGACAAAGCAGTGGCGGGAAATCTAATAGAACCTACTCAAAACAAAGACAGCGCCAGGTCCTTACTGATACATAGCGTGAGCAATCAGGGCAATGTTTATTGTCGTTTAACAATTTTGTTGTTTTTTAAATTGTTTTGAAATTTTTTCTGAGACGGTTTGACACTTCAATAACAATTTTCAGCCAATTAATTTCATTTACAGTTTGCAATAAATTCATCAGGTTGACATTTGAGCTTTTCGATCATTACAGCAATTTATATCAGACAGATGCAAGAGTCTTCGACCAGTGTGTGTGCAAGACTGTAAGAGGTTCAAAGATATTAAAAAGCCATGAACTCATTAACTGCACATATGACAGGGACCGATTGACAATATTTAGATTTTGTGAATCAAACAAAGCAAAGTTTCAAGGGCAGATTTATGTCTGACAATGTTGTTAAAGTTCCACAACTAACTGAAATGTTCTGCAAGTACAAACTAAAAAAGATGTGAAATTACGAAGCTTATTACAGACATCTCCTGGGCTTCATTGGCTATTTTGCACAAACAAATAATGTAGACTTGATACATGTAATGTCGATACATGAAATAGTAGATACATACATATATGTGTGAATTTTTGTTTTGATGGAGGTTGGAGGGTATTCACGTCCGGTTTTGTGTTTTTGTGTCTAACTACAGTAAACAGATAAAGATAGGTTTAAATGATATTCAAGTTCTGTCGATCAACTTGAAGTATATTATACCTTGTTATTAGTACCACAACAATTCTTATGTCTCTCGCCCCTTAAGATGACAGTGTGAGCTCCCTTTTTGGCTCAGTTTTGTACCCAAACCAAAACAAAATCTAGTAAATCGTGTATCAGCTTCGAGATCTTACGATCAAAATCAAAATGTAGCAATCTGTTTCGTCAGCATCTAGACCTTATAGGCAAGATCAATGAGTAGTGAACCTTTTTGTCACTAAGTAGACCTTATGGTCGACATCAAAGTGAAACATCTTTTCTCAGTATCTGGACTTGTGGTCGAGAACAAAGTGCATTAAACCATTTGTGACATCGCGTCTGATAATTTTATGTCATTAGATAATATTATAAATATACTTAAAATAAAATAAAAAGATGGCGGCTACGTTTATGACAGGAGGCCGCAAGAACACGTGATTTAAAATCAACTGTAAAATTTAAATGATTTAACAAAAATTTTCATGTATGAACAGGAAAACAATTGTTTGTAATTTTGTGCAGATAATTTTATCTTTTCATTAACCTTACATATTTCGTAACTTTTTTTTTCGGTTGTTTCATGAATTGTTTTGGGTTTGGATCACCTCGCTGTGTGAATCGTCATCGCGTCGCTGCGCAGGTTTGTGAGAGACCTTCTTCCGGCCTGCGTTTTCTGTCAAAAAGAGACTTTATTATTCGGTGGTTGATGAAACGTGGTGGTAGTTGCAATTAAGTTTGAATTATCCGCAAGGAATTAACACATCCGTTTCATCGAAGTGAATGATTCTCGTCTCGTTGAAAACATTTGTAAATCGACGGAATCATTTTCGACCTGTGGGCATTAAAACCATCGAATAAGTCGTCCACGTGGTGCGTCCACATTTCGTGTATCTTTGGAAGTCGTCCACGTCCCTCATTGGAGGTAAGGGCCTTTCTGTTCGTTAAACGGGGTACTTAAAGGGGAATCTTCTTCATTAGGATGCTGACTCGGGGTGAACCCTAAAATCTTCACCACTTAATTTATCTGTATTGGAACTACGCCATCGAGGGTGGTATTCCTTGGAAGTTCCAGCGTGGACGATTAAGAAGGACTTAATTGTGCCAGGGGCTGGTGAATCGTCGTCGTCTCCTTCTGGAAGACATCCAAACCAGAGTTCCAAGGCCAGATAAGACACCTTGTGTTTTTGTTTCTTATATCGTATTTATTGTCTCCTTTTCGTTTTTGTAGTAAATTCAAAGTAATAATTTAAAGCCATAATTTAAAGTCATAATTTAGCGTAAAAATATTCTTAATAATTTAAAGCAATAATATAGCTTAGCATCAACTCTATCGTCTCTATCGTGTAACATAAAACTAATTAGATCGTTGAATCGTCGTTGACGTTGAAGTTGTTTACACTATACTTGCCTCGAATTATAGCTATAAACCGACGTCTTTAAATTCCATTCGGTGTATTAATTTACGATATTAGTTTTATGAGTGAATTCTTATTTGCTTTAATCTTTGTTTTCTGAATTTTGCTGATGAAGGAAACTTGACTGACTATTCCATTTAATTCATTTAATTTATTTTGATTTAAATTCAAGTTTTATTAAAGTTTTCCAGTTTTTCAACTAGAGTCTATAATTTCGTAACCATCCATTTAAGTAAAAGAAAAAAAAGTAATAAAGATATAGCATAAATAATCACACTAGACCCCGCCCATCTCCATCGATCTAGATTTGGGGCGGTATCAATCAATTTTTGGTACGTAACAAGTTACATTTACATTAGACTGTGGGGGTCTAGCAAAGTGAGTTGACGGATTAATTTTTAAATTGAACACACTCAACTTTAACCAAAATGAAAAACTCGTGGTGCGAATTAAATCAGATTTTACAGAATTTAAGAAAACGAGCTAAGGGTCTATTCTGTAATTTTTAAAGGGGCGTTAAAATTTTAGCGTCCTTTAAAATTTAAACTTTCAAGCCCTGATTGGTCATTCTATGACAACTTAATTTAACGGCCTTTAAAATTTAGAAGAGCAGTTAATTTCAACAACCATCTTGCTCTGAAATTCAAAAATACTTAAATAATAAATTTTCTTCGCATTTTTCAAGATCTGTCGTCTTTCGTCCTTTCTTTGGACAGTTTAATTACTCTTGGTGCTTTCATTTGGCCAAACAATTTCTAAATTTTTACATTCTTATTTCGGAATGTATTATATTATTATAATATGTATATTAACAGCCACTTCGTTTTCCCTTATAAGCAAATTATTCTTTCTGACTTTTCTCCAGGGGGTTTCGAAAAAAATTTCTGTTTCGACTGTTTCATATTTTTTTCTTTTACTACAGCTGATCTACAACTGTATCCATATCGTGTAATAGCATTGCATACTGTTGTAGACTAATGAAACATTTTCTTTATAACAAGCAAACATTTATTAACATAAACTCATAAATGAATTCCAACAAATCAGGTTTCAAAATGATTATCCGTTATTTTTGCTACAAAAAGGTAATAGAATGAAAGAGGACATACACAAATTTGCATTCCGCATCAAACTGCAACAAAAATTGTCAATAGTTGATGTGGAATTATTGTTGTAAAAAGGCTTTGCCTTCTAGATAAACTTTTTAATTGAACACCCATTATTATATACCTTTTCTTAAAAACAATTAAGCAAGGAAAATAAATATATCAGAATCATTAATTCATTTTAAAACAGTTTTTCAGTCGCATTCCTATCTAATTGGTCAATAAACATGAAAGCGTGATAGCCTTAAAGGACAAAGTCACGCGACAAAAGTTTTCACAACAGCAGAGGGTCAAAACTGTTCGATTTTCGGGGATTTCACGCACGAATAATTTTTGTATTTTAATAATAATAATAATCACGAACTACCCTAATGCATATAAAACTTGTCTGGGGATAACATATTACCGAACTAAAAAGGAAAATAAAGAGAAAAGTGACAGAAATTCTTCATTGTCAGCGAGTGATACACATTAGGGTGGAGTGAAACTGGCAATTTTTTAAATCTCCTGTATCTTTAATCGATGGCCAGATAAGAAAGTTTCATTCGTACAAAAAAAAAAATAAATCTACTACTTTATTTTCAGGTGGCGCACCGTCATATTCAATTATTAGTCGTACGTGCAAAATTGAAGTCATTTCGTAACTTTGGTTTAATTCGCTCAAGGATAAAAGCCGGTATTCTCAGTATTTTCGTCAAAAAGAAGACGACTGCAACTTCCGATTTGGGTATTTTTTGTGGGGTTTGTACATATTTTCAAATTTTTTTAAGTAATATTCTGGATGTATATTGTAATATAGTAGTAAATAAACTTCAGTTTGTTAGCTTAAAATTGTATTTTTTCAAAAATTCAAACCTAATGCGCCACCTTAAGACATTGGCTTAGGCAGCTGAAATTTTGCACGAACATGTTTAATACTATAGATCATCTATTGATAATACAGGAATCTTGAAATTAAAAACAAAAATTCACTCCACTCTAATACCCATGTCAAGAGCTTAGAATGACATTTCGGTCACTTGTGAAATACTACGTTTTATGCCCGTGTAATTTCTTGTAAAACGTTAAAAATAAAAAAGTATGAAATTGTCAAAATGATGTTTCAAAATGGTACATTATTATACGAGACTAGCAATTACCCGCAGCTTTGCCCGCGTAAGTTGGGGTTGGCTTTACTGGCGCTTATACAGTGTGATCATAAAGTTCCGCACAAAATTCATAATTTAATTTTCAAAGAATAAAAATTAATTAAAAAAAAGTTATACAGTATCAATTTTTTACTCTTGTTGAATAGATAATTGAAAAGTGTAGACACCCAAAAAAAAGTTGGGGGTTGCCATTTAAAAAAATCTATGACTGTCATAGTTCAAAAGCAGATGACTTCATCAACAAAATTTTTATGTCAAAAGATGGGAATTTAAAAACAAAAATCGACCTGTTGGAACGTTTTTGCAAAAACAGTACATAACAATATTATTCCTTTTGTGCGGAACTTTATGATCACTCTGTATTTCGAATTGGTACAGCCGCTTAAAGCAGTTTTTAATAATAAATAACAAAAAGTAAAAAAAAAACATATTTTTTTGCAATAACACCAAAGACGGGTCTAGTTATTCTTAAACCAGAGTCCAAGTGCCAATTCTCATGCCTGTAACATTGTCAATTTTCAGGTTATAAGAATTTTGAGAAAAATCACTCCCAAATCCACCCTCCCCTTTTCACGCCGTTGGTAATTTTTGTTTGTAAAATCGTCAAACACGGGTCCAGTCTTCTTAAAACTGTTATCCAGTTATGAGAATTCTCAGGAAGACTACCCTCCCCATTTACGCCCCTTTTTCGGTGTTTGTAAATAAATTTTTTCAAAATCGTCAAACACGGGTCTAATTATTTTTAAAGGAGAGTCCAAGTGCCAATTCTCATGCCTGTAAAATTGTCGATCTTCAAGTTATAAGCATTTTGAGAAAAATCACCCCCAAATTCACCTTCCCTTTTTTTCGCCGTTGGTAATTTTTTTTTGAAAAATCGTCAAACACGGGTCCGGTATTTTTTAAAGGAGAATCTAGATCCCAATTTTCACGACAGCAATACTGTCGGTCTTCAAGTTATAGGAATTTTGGGTAAACCACCCCTATTTTTTTCTTGGTCGGTAAAGAAATTTTTGCAAAATCGTCAAACACGGGTCTAGTTATTTTTAAAGCTGAGTCTAAATCCCAATTTTCATGTTTTTAGCATGCCGAGTTGTCGAGTTATAAATTTTTTTATAAAAATCGTTTTCCCCTTTCCCCCCCTTTTTCGGCGTCTGTGAATAATTTTTTGGAAAATCGTCAAAAAGGGGTCGAGTTATTTTCAAAAGCGAGTTCGGGTCCGAATTTTCACTTCTCTACCGTTTTTCGTTTTCAACTTAGTTGGAGTCTAGAGACACCAACTAACCCCATTTTCACCCCCTTAGAAACGGAATTTTCAAAAATCCGTTCTTAGTGCGCCTAAACGCCCTAAAAACTACGTTCCTACCAAATTTCACATTTCAAGACTCAACGGTCTGGGCTGTGCGGTGATCAGTGAGAAATCAGTTTCGCATTTATATAATATATAGATTAATAACAAGAGGCTTCATTGCGACATGGGTGGGTTGAGCCCAATAGAACGAATGTTTTACCGTAGTAATTTACCTCTTTTATTATTTTATTATCACGTGTGAGAGAAATACGAGAAAAATTACTGACATTTCGACTTTAATAATAAGCTTTACGAGTTACGTGAAATTACTGCTCGGAAGATTATGTTTTCTACTAAGAGATGGTGCAAAAATCTCAATTTGGCCAAATGTGGACCTATGTGATTTACGAATTAGGCCGACGATTTCGAGTTTTACGTACAGGGAAATATGACCTTCTTGGAGTATGGTTCCTTTAGGGATCGAGCGCGTAGCGCGAGGCACCAATTTCAATGATCCACGGAAAAGCAAATTTTGCGCTACGTACTCGACCCCTAAAAGAAACATAATCCAAGAAGGTCGTATTTCCCTGTACGTAAAACTCGAAATGTGTTAATGGGGGTGTGCGCGCATAAATTTGAGATTAAAGTCGAAAATTCGAGATTAAAGTCGAAATTTCGAGACTAAAGTCGAAATTTCGGGATTAAAGTCGAAATTTTGAGATTAAAGTCGAAATTTCGAGATTAAAGGCGAAATTGAGTTTAAAGTCAAAATTTCGAGATTAAAGTAAAAATATTGAGACTAAAGTCGAAATTTCGAGTTTAAAGCCGAAATTTCGAGGTTAAAGTCAAAATTTCGAGTTTAAAAGTCGATATTTCGAGATTAAAGTCGAAATAATGAAAAATAAAGTTATATGTCCTCTCTGCGCCTTCGTACATTCCTGACGAAATAGTCTGCTATATAAAAACTGGCAGAAACAAAAACACATTTCGTTTTGTTTTGTTATTTTATTTCGCAGTCTTTTTTCGTTGATTGTTGTTGTTGATTTTTTTCAACCATTTATTAAGCTTTGGATCCACTCAACCGATTGGAATTATATTTTGCACATTGACTTATTTTACTACGTAGGCGCTCACTAAGAAACCGTTTTTCAAAATTCTATTCCTAAGGGGGGTAACGGGGGCCCCCGCCCCGTTAATCTCTGTATCCACTGAACCCACTGCAATGAAATTTTGCACACTTACTTATTTGACCACGTAAGCGCCCACTTAATGGCTTAATGGGGTTAATATCTGGATCCACTGACCCGATAGCAATGAAATTTTACACATCAAGTTATTTTACCACGTAGGCGCTCACTAAGAAATGGTTTTTCAAAATTCAATTCCTAAGGGAAACGAAGTAGAGGGGTTAATCTCTAGATCCACTGAACCGATTGCAATGAGATTTTGCACACTTTCTTATTTTACCCCGTGGGCGCTCACTAAGAAATTTTAAATTATTAAAGTATTAAATAAAATAATAAAATTACCGTGCGAAGCCGAGACGGGCCATCTAGTTAAAGTTATATAAAGAAAAATATAAAAATCAGTGGTAACAAAAATATTGTTATAAAAATCAGTGGTGAACTCGGCAAAAAAGTAAGTACTCATTAAGTATAAGTCTGAGAGAAGAGGAATGGGTAATATTCAACAAAACACAAACGGTTTTTTGCCAGTGCGATCGATTCATCTTGTTTTTGTAGATAGTGGAATTATATCAAAGTCCTGGGCGTCATAGAGAAGCAATTATTATAAAAATGAATTAATCCCCTGATCCCGTTTTTAATGGCCGTGTAAATTACGTGGGTTAAAGAAAAGCTCAAAATTAATATCATATTGTTAACACCTGATCTCTTTGGGTCAACCAATTCTTCAAAACTCTATATTAAAATCATAGATATAATGGTAATTAGCAGAAACACTTACATTTGGAAAACGTATGCACCTAAAACAAATTCAACATTGCCAACAAGTATTTGATTTCCTTGCAAATTACCTCAACCCGTTAAATATTTATTCCTTGACTTTTCAGACTCCAGGACCCCGCTGCAATTCCTTTTTTATCGATGCTCTGGGAGTCGTGCCCGCGACACACTGATTAAGTTTGTGAGGTTCCGGAACCGTATGGATGGTGTCGAATATCATCATTAGCAATAAAAAGTATTTTCGATGTGACAATTTGCGTTGCAAATTCGGGGAACGTGTTTCCTTTCGGGACGTGAGATGCTTACCAGTTCCGGTTCGGCCGGAAAAGAAGGCCGAATCGTCTTATTCCCGGCCGATTCCGGTCACAGCATTGCGAAGGAGTAAATATACAAGCCCACATGTGCGCCGGATCATGAGATGCTCAGGTCCGGAATTCATCACACGGAATTCAACGTTCGCTCTATATTAAGGTTAAAGACGACGAAGTAGAGGCGCATTTACCTTAAGAGAGGACGCACTCGAGATTTGTCATTCGGGTTTTATTCTTATTTCGTGTTTTATGTTAGAGATTTCTGGCACCAAAAACTAAAGGATTTACCTAGAAAAGTGTCAAAGTTCAAAGTAACAAAAATTATATTACACATTAGAGAACAACATCATTTCTAAGAGTTTGGCCCATTGGTCGGTAAACCCTCAACTGACGACATTTCGATTACTAAGGGATTACTTGCTAAAACCAAATGTAAAGAAAACATGTCTTGTTTATTCTGCCGCACACACGCCGGACCTCAGTATCGTCTAGAAGAAACAAGCTTCAGGAAGTATTATTTTTCGTGAAGTTTATATCTACAATGTGTACTTGATAGTTAGCTAGTTCGCTATGACGATAGCACCAACAAGCTCCTTTGTCACACAAGACTTCATTGCATTACGAAAACAACATTTGAAAATTCACATGGACTGAAATTAATGAGACTTCCAACCGTATCATGGAAACAAAGTCCCAGTCATTTCACTATTATTGTTTTAGTCGCTGAACTAAAATAAAAGCACCATATTCGAAAACGCCTTTGTGATTTCCCCGCAAATCGTTGTGCAGCCAACATTTGCAAAACGTTATAACTTTGTTCAAAGTTAAATCAGGTTTGTATAATGAGTGCTTAATTTTGAAGACTAGCGATTTAATCAGACAGAAGCCAACTTCACTTTACATTAAAGTTTCGTGTTAGTTCTTAATTTCTAGTGTTTGGTCGCGATGAAGTTCTACTAAAATTGTTATTGTTTGTGCGTTATAACTTTTTCTCTTCCGAAGTGTGTCATTAAAATTTTCGGGGAGCTCAACAAAATAATAATTATTCCAGCACCAACACGCACGACTTCAGTTTCGTGTTGCATTTTTGATATCTATCAATCAAGTTATTATACTCTGGCGTATAGCTGGAGCTACTGCACTGCTGTTATGTTTTTCTTTGTTCATGCAAAATCGTACGATATGCCGGAAGGTGTAATTTTGCTTGCCGTTCCACAGATTTGTAATAAAACCTTAATTACTAATAGAAACGCAAATTTCTTGTTACTAATAAATTATTTATTTTCTGTATTCTTTTTACTACTATCTTTTTCAGAATACTTTATATTTGAAGAAGCAAGTAAAAGAGTAAACACAAATGATTAATACTATATCTTCTATGAACCTTACGACAATACGTGCTGTACATCGTCTTCGTCGGACATTTGCTCGGTGAAATATTGACGCTAGAAGGGTGTTTAACAATAGAGCAGGTATACATACTTTAACAATGTGTCGTTGGACATTCAAATTGCGACCCTCAAGACTATGGGTGGCCGGTCTCTTAACACAAATGGCACCCTAAACTCTAACTCTTGGTGTTAATCATCGTTTGTTAATCGAAATTCTGCCCCTATATATTCCAATAATTTGAATCTTAATTAACAAAAAATATCGACAAGGTTTCGGCGCAGATTGAGTAATTATTTAATCAAACATTTATGGTCAAGGTCAATCACGGGTCAACAAAAAAAAGATATATTTTCGCCTGATTTTAGTAAGAATAAAAAATAATATAAATTTTTATCAAAGTTTGCTTTTATAGTTCTGACAGTGATTTCATAGATGAAATAGTTTTGACGATCGTGGTCTACAATTTCAACATTTGCTGTGAATTGTGTTCTGTTAAATAATAAATTGTTCCTTCAATAATAATTGTTATGAAAAATGACAAACTTCAAAAATAATTGACAATTCTCAACAATAATTATTGTTACAATTAATTCCAGTACCTGAGAAAAACATTGCATTGGTTACTTAACATGCCAGCACTTTAATTATTGTTCATTGCAGTTTCCTCAGTTGCCAGATTTACTATAAAAGAAACTTTCATTCACATACGAATCTAACACTAAATTTTTTTTAAATATTTTTCTATTGCGTACTCTTTGCTTCTGATCACTGTACCATTAGTTTGGTGCGGCAATTTTTTAACACCCTGTATATGAGTTAAACGTGCCAAGCGGGAGGTGGCAGAAGAATTTCTTGCTGTGCGAGATGTCAAATTCGAAACCTTTAAATTTCATAAATTTAAAATCTTTACCTTGAATTCCTGAATTTCAAAATAAATTGGAAAACACAATTTCAACGGTTTAAATTTTCTAAAATAAAGACGCCTACGATTAAAAAAAATCAAATTCCGAAGCTAGAGAATATAAAAGATCAAAGATTCAAAGTTAGCAATTATTCGGCAAATTAATAATTTGAAATTTTTAAAATTCAAGAATTATTCAGATTCAAAATATGTTAAAAAAATATATAAAAATATATTAAAATTCCAAAATTTAGGAATGAAGTATTTTAAACATTTAACTTTCTAAAATACAGATGTCCACGATTCAAAATTTGCAAATTCCAAACTCAAAAAAGAAGTTTGGATTAGAGAATTTTGAATCTGCGAAATATTGCATTCCTTCATTTGGAACTTTTTGATTTGCATTTGCAAACAACTTACGTACATGTCACCCGGTTGGATCGCTCTACAACTGTTGATGGCACAAATCATTAAAATCATTGTCTCCAAGGCATTACCAGCAGTGCTACTTGTAAGAAATTGAACTCCAAAAAAACAGAAATCTGTGCTTCATTAAAAATTAATATTCCCTTAGATGGTAAGGACTCGATTATGTCGTCGTCCTTTTGGCCAGAAGGGGTAATTATTAACGGCGTTTTTCCAAATAGGCGACTCAAAGATAGGATAACTGACGACAACAAGTCATCGTATGGTGGAGATAACTAACTTACATTCAAGCCAAAACCCTTTATACAGGTTGAGTCATTAATGTGGGATCGGTGCCTTTACTACTAATTCAAAAACACAAATGGTCAATGGAATAAAATGCATTTCCTAAAATATTTAGAGTTATCTAAGTGGGCCCAATTTTTCAGCACCGTATTATTTTTTTTTTTTTTAAATTAAACCCCCTGTATATTTTTTATATTATTGTTTGCCGTAGTAAGTGCTATACAGCTGTGTGATTCTTTTTAAGAATAATATAAAAAATAAACAAGGGTTCCATTTAAAAAAAAAAGTTGAATACGGTCCTGGAAAATTGGGTCCGGTTAGGTAACTAACTAAATATTTTTAGGAAATGCAGTCTTTCCTGCATAAGTTTATTCCATTGACCAATTTTTTTTTAAATTAATAGTAAAGGCATAAGGGACCGATCTCGCACTAATGACACCCTGTGTATTTTTCTCATTTTTTTTTTATCGAAATGTACGAGGCTTAAGTGTTGTGACATTTACAATAACATTCTTTTGGAGGATCACCGAATAATTATTGTGCTAATCGAAACGTGGCTTTTTGACAGTGCTTCCATGTTTATCGTAATGATAGATCTTTAGTAAGAAACTGAGAGATGGTGGAGTGCTAATCGCAGGGAATAAGGGTTTTCCTTCACAGGTATTGACATTTTACTATGTGGACAGAGAGGAGCGCTGGGTTTCAGCCAATTATTGAAATCAAACAATTGTAATTGGGACAGTTTACATTTCCCTGGATACAAATTCAGATGTATACGCTTGTCACGTAAAAAATCTCCAAACCATAAGTGAGAAGTTTTCTGATAGTGCTGAAAAGATTTGGAAATTTGGATCTCAGAAATCACTTGTTGTTGAATCTTTTCAAGACTACAAAGTGTCCTGTTGAAATTCTAAAAACGAGTTAGTGATAAATATTTCTGCGTTTTTAATAGTATAATTGAGATCATAAATAATCCTTAAATCAATAGAAAAAAAAATCTTGTAAGATAAAATCTTGTTTTAAATTTTTCCTTAGATGCAATTGTAGTTATCTACCTACTTGTGAATTTTGATTTGATGATAATATTTTGAATTTGTAACTTTGCAAAATGTGGTTTCTGGCATCTTGAATTCAGGAATTTGAAACTTTGCAATTGCAAATTTCAAGTCGTAGAAGTATAATTTTGAAAATTGTAAATCACAAATTTAATAAATTAAATTTGAAAATTTTTAATTATTTAATTTGAAAATTTTCACATATGTAATTTTAATTCTCTAAATTCAAAGATTTTGAATTTTTAAAATGTTAAATTATGGAGTTTGAAAACTTTGAATTGTATCCTTATTTTGGAAAAAATAAATCTTGCAAAGTTTGAATTCTTTAATAATTTTGAATAATTAAAATTTAATTGCTACATTTCGAATTTAATTGCTGAAGTTCAGAAATTTCAAATCTTTGATTTTATGAAAAGGGAAATTTGAATAGTGGAAATCCCAATTTACAGCAGGAATTTTGAATTTTTGAAATTGCAAAATTTGAATCACGGTAAAATAAAATTCCTGATTTTAGGAAAAGAAAATCGATGAGATCTTTAATTGGAAGATTTTAAAGCTTTTCTGCTTACTATCCCTGTATACAAGTTGTCCCAGAAATAACTGCATTAATTTTAACCAGCAGCAGAACTCGCCGAGAGCAAAAAAAAAATTGTCTACCACTTTTTCGAAATCTCATTTAATTTTAGCATTTTTGAAACCCTTCAAATTCACGAACCGCTTATGGATGTTTATTTTAATTTGACCTACAGACAATCAATTGTTTTTGTCCGGAGAAGTCAGCGTCCTTATCAAGTTTCTAAATTTTTTGCATATTCGGGTGCAGTTACCTGTTGAGAACCAGTTTATCGGGCGAACTCAAGCGGGCGTGTTATTGTATTTTACTTTTGCTTTTAAAGTTATTGTCGTAAAAGATGCCGGCTTTTTCTCGTGTGCTTAATTGCCATTAACGTTGTGCATTGCGTTTTGCAAAAAACTGCCCGAAGGTTAGCAAATCGAATTTGGAGAATCTTGAAAGAGCAACAATTGAATCTCTATCACGTACAGAAATTTTTACAGCCTGAGGATTCAATAACACATAGTCATCGGAGAAGGTATTTCCAACTTAAATAATACGTATGGGCAGACGAAAATCCGCCTCCCCACAATTTGTGTTGAAATAAAGACGTTTGTTTTTTTACGCCGGGAGGTTTAAATTAATTCCCAGTGTTTTTCGAAGTTTTTTGTCTTGTGTTATCATCACAGTGTACCGAAATTAACGTCAAAACTTCCACTAATTTCAACTCGATAACTGGGGGGTTTAGGGCTAAATTCTATTAAGAAACATTGTTGACACTGATGAGTTCTACGACTGGTTAAAATTAATATAGTTATTTCTGGGACACCCGGTATGTAACTTAGTTAATCAGCACAATAGCCAGTTTCATGTTCACAATCTAAAATTCACGATGAGGCTAAACTTTGTTACCTTGCCATAATAGCCGTGCCTTTGTTAAGAACCTCGTACCGAAATTTAAGCTTTCATTCCATTCATACCGCCATCGTAATTAAGTTCGGTCCTGGATTCCTTCGCGTGCAAAACCAGAAGCAATACATTTCGAATCGACGCGCCAGACATCAATCAAATTCACCTTTCCTTTTGCTCATTTTTCATTTTACACCGAACCAGCAGAAAAAGTGCGATACTAAAAGAAAATTACTACACTCATAACCAAACTTCCCTCCTAGGGGTTGTTATCGAAAGTGGCCCTGGATTATTTTCGGAAAGCTATTGTCGCACTTTTCTGGAAGCTCGTGGGAAGTTATGAATTATGTGACCTTCAAAGTTGCCTTAGTGATTACCCCACGAGGGTTATACGTCCTTCCTCCTGGAGTAATTACAAAGTTCGGGATCGAATTGCATCAGCGGAAGTTTATTTTGTTGAGGAAGTTCCTATCGGAATTATTTTAATGTACCGTTAAGTAAGTTTTGTTGAATTTGCGTGACTGCCGTTGATACATGCTATCTATGTAGAGCCCGTCATCACTTTGAATTTTAAAATAATTTGCAAGGAGAGCGGAAATAGAAAGGTTTATAGGTGAAGAGGTGGATTCTTGTTAAATACATGTATAATGAAAAGTGAATGGATGTGCCGCTCCTATTAAAGGTGCAACATGGGGTTAAAGCTGTCATTTTACAGGTAATGAAGAATGCTAGTTGTGTTAAGTTTTGATTAATGTTTGCCATTTTACTACACACCTACTCCAAATTAATTAACTCCGTAATGCAGCAATGTGCGGTGTTGAATGTAACTTATTTTTGAAGATTTTTCGTTGAAATTTTGTCGGCGTGTTGATAAAATATACATCTTTGCAGCTATGCTATGCTATGCACATGAAATTTGTAAATTAAAAAATATATATTGCGGGAAAATATACTTCGACCGGCAGAAATGTACATGCCGCTATAGAGAACCCTCTTAAGGGCTACTATTTAATTGGAGGAGATTTTCTAGGCCTTCGTGGAATCCTTCCCAACGTTTCCTCTTATTTGTTATAGTAGAATTTATAATTTTTATCATTAGATAGTGATATCCAGTTTTTCATTTCCGTAATAAGTTATTTCAAATTACAAATTAGAAGAATTTTTTTCCCATAACCCTTTTCGTACGTTATCGTCCAGGTAATTACCACCTATTTTAATGACACAAACAGAATTAACTGAAAGGCCAAAATACTGTGAAACTCTCATACCTTTGAACCTAATATTATTACATAATTGATACGTTCAAACACTGTCTAATAGTCTAGCTGGCATTGGAAGTGAACATTTGAAATGAGTCTGGAAGGCTGACGAGATCGGCAAAAAATTAATCAGTACAATTTATGAATCAATTGCATGTACCGAGATAATATAAATGGTGTGGCCTTTGAGAGTGTTTTGCAAAATACAGAGAGATTTAAAACTAATTTCGCCATAGTTGGCTTTGTACGGAATGCAGCTTGCCGTAGTTTAGCGGAATCATTTATGAACTGTCAAAGCACTCTATTAAACGACCACAAGCGGCTTTTCGTGAATGAACAACTTTGACTAATTTAGTTTTTGATCTCTCTGCACTTTTCAACAAGGCAGTATAAAAGATGTAGGGGTTACCAGAAATATTTTGGTGACAACTCGATAATGAACTATAAAACTTTGTTTTCTATAAATATATTTGATTATGTCTGGAATTACACTTGAAATTTGATATGCATCAAATGACGTACTAGGCTGTTCCGACAGCTGTCTACTTTCGAGAAACTTCTTTGGGCAACATTTTCAGGTCGTTTTCGCTGTATTTCATCGTTATGACTGTATTCAACAATATTATTATTCACGTACACCTTCTCTTCCACATATCCCCAAAGGAAGAAGTTTGAGGGTGTTTGACTACTGAGTCTGAGACAGGATATCAAGAACAAGTGCTCCTTTGGATGTGTGGTGTGTCCCACAGTCTTGTTGAAAATTCACGTGTTCCAACTTCTTCTTACTGGCTGTTTTTTGGTATTTCGGCTTTCAGTCTCTCAAGTTTAAAGACTTTAAATTTAGTTTAGACTGCTTTTATGTAGTACCTATAAAATTATATTAACAAAAAAACTGTTTTATTAAAACAAAAAAATATAAAGGCGACTGAACAAAATACATCTCTTTCATAGTGCCCCACTTAAAACTACCTAAAAACTAACACTTACTGCACCCTCACTCACCATCGCTGCGCGCACATCTTTTACGTAATTGTCCGAAGTGGTAGCCCAGTCTACACTCACCCAAACAAATATTACACGATATCATCCTAAACTACTAAGTCTACTACATTTATGTTCCCCGGTTTTCAGTCTTATGTTGCAGGATAAGATCAGTGTTTTGGGTTCACAATATCTAAGATTAGAAGCTCCCAGGTTTTGACTGTCTCGAGCGTTTAGATTTACAAAATTGTCGGATTCCAGAATTTGTAGTGAAAACACGCTTAGAAAAACCTCCAAAACATAGCAACTGACCCGGCGCATCCATCATTTTTAATTTATTTTTTTAACGTGTATTTTGTCCTTTATACTGTTTGAGGTTTTCAGTTTGGTTCAAAATGCAAACACGAATATTGATTAACAACACACGTCAGTGAAAAAATTTTTCCCAACAAATTTATGTCAATCAAATATGTTTACTTAATGTATTAGTAAAGAAGTGTAGGACCATGTAATAATAACGATAATAATTGATAATTTTTCAGGGTCAATTGGATAATGTCATCCCAATATGTCTAAAAATTTATTGCTAATAAGGATATAACCTGGAGTAGCTTATGTTGTCATTTGTGTTAATGATGTTGCTTTATACCGGTCATAAATTATTCCGACCAATAATTACTATAACTCGCTGTAATATTCGCAGACATTATAATCAGATTTTCAAGAAAATATATTGTTAAGCATTCAAAACAAATCATTATATTTAATAGGAGGTAGACGTCCGTGATGTGGTGTAATTGTGGCGACAGATCTCATGATTGTATCAAAAAAATTAATTATGCATGTTGTGAAGTACAGTGTTTTGATGACACGGATACACCAGATCAGTGCATGTCGCTACACTAACACTTTTTCTGACACTCTCAAAGTCCCGCTGCAACTGGGTGTTTTATGTGTTATAAAAATATCCATATTATTATCAATATTTTATTTATACATCTAATAATTATAATAATAAACCAAATAATGCACTTCCTCGAAACTGTCGTTATTGCCTCCGGAAAACAAAGTTTAGTTGTTAGAAGGAGAACTTTGATGTTCAAAGCCTACTGGAGGTACGAATAATTTATGAAGACCCTATACTTGCATGTGTAGCATTCACCCATTAAATGGCGTCTTGTTAGTTGTTCGACTTATTTGTGCGTCGCTTTTAGTAATGCAGCTTGCGGTTGAAAATGTAGCGTGAGATTCATATTGAATCTTGAGATTTTATTGAACTCATCCGAATTGTAAATAGAGCGTTGTACATTCAAAACCCGAAGAATAGTAAAGCGGTAAATGCTTTCCGCTCTATCTTCGTCCAGCATAGTTAGCCTTCAATAACAAAGTAATTTATTATTCAGTTCCATTTTCATCTTAAAAACAACAATAACAATAAATATAACAAAGTGTTCTCATTATTCAGAAACGTCACAATAATTTTTCTTTGTATGAAAAAGTCACAACGTTCTCGTAGATTCTTCCAGTATATTAGATGTCCTGAATGTTTTTGGCTAAATCGTGTGGCCGCTGTTGAGTTTCATTTGCATTTCTTCCAACATTGCAACACAAAGGTGCATTTCGAAATGCCAACCTGTGATTTAGAATTAATTCATTACCACGAATTCAATCTTACACTATTGTACAGTGACCATTCCCAAGTTGTTTTTCCTCGCTTCATTTGATCTGATTGGAGAAGACATTAGCAAGGGTCGTTACGTTTCCTCAGCGACACTCTCGAATTTGACAAAATTAAAAGCCGGGGAGTTCCGCGCAAACGAGTCCTCTATTTCGGGCTATTATGTTAATTAGTTTGCACGAAATTTCATTAGATAAATGCAAGCGTTTCTGTGATATAATTACCGGCACGAATTCTCTTATAGTCCTCTAACAGCCAATCAACAGTACACATCCTAATTAGGGAACGTGACGTATTCGGATCTAATTTAAGGTTGGGTTTCACTAAACCAGTCATTCAGTTCTATTTGCTTAATTTGCCGATGAAAACAGTTTTATAATTGGATATTCGGATCGTGTGTTCCGGAAGACCTAACGACTACTTCGGCAAACATCTATTCAATGAAATTGGAAATATTCAAGTGTTCTCGGAAATTCCACCGGTAATTAATAAAATTAGGTGGTATAAAATTGGAATTTCAATCGAGGAAATTCAATTCTGCTTAATCCCCCGTAGTTAGAGCTGATCTGAATGTTAACTAAGAGAGAAAGAATGCGGGCATTGAAAGCATCTGAGGGTTCTTATTACCGGCCAATTTAAAAAGGGATAGTAATTGTTTATTAAAAGTTTTGTGTTATTAAAACATAATTACTAAAATTTGAGAAAGAAAAATAATTGACTTTTCAGGACTACAATGGTTCAGAAAACTGCAGGACAGTTAGAATATATTTTCAGTATTTCTGGGGTGAATTCAGGATCGCTACAATACGACTTATGAGATGGTCTAATATAAATATCAGCGAATTCAGTGGGACAGTTCTTTTAGCGTATTTTAAAATTAAATCCGAAACTATGAAGGCCTCAACTTTATGGACGATTTATTCATTGCTAAATACTACATTAAGAACTAAACATAATGCAGATATTGCAAAATTTCTTCTTTTGTAAAACGTTCTATCGTTTACATGGTTATATGCCAAAAAAATGTCTTTTTTTCTTAAACATATCTCCAGATGAGAATTGTTTACTCATTAAGGTCTGTTTAAAATATCTTGTTGGGTTAATGACATTAAATGTCAATGGAGGCTAAATGACTGTAGGATCTTCATCAGAAATATCAACTTTCTTTGACAAATATGTACCATAAATAATAATCAAGTCGAGATGACGAAGAAAACAATTTTTCTCCTTTTAAGTAAACTAAATTTTTGGAGTTTCTAAATTAGGAATATTGTTTTATTGTATCGATATTTTATTCTGATAGGTCAGTTTATTTTATAATTGTATTTTAAACTTTCAAATGATATCTGCTATTTCCAGGATAGGCAACACAAAAAATTTATACAAAAAAGGCCAGCGCAGCGATTCACGTTTTTATTTTTAGTCGCGTCAATGAAGTCTTTTTCTCGGAAGTCCGCAGAAACAGCTCCGATTTTGATGTTTTTTTTTTTAATATTTGCTTTTTTTATATTATTCATAATCAGAAACCTTTTGGAGCGGGGACATAACTATTAATATTATTTAAACAATATGTATGATATTTATCTAAAAAAATAGTTTTGCGTTTTTTTTTTTAACAGACTTCTAAAAGGGAGGAAGTTATCAATTCGGTTGTATGTTTTTTTTTAATGCTTGTTACCTCAGAACATTTATATATTTATATTTCATTTATGTTCACCGATTTCTTCGTCAATTGTGGACCGATTTTCAAAATTCTTCTTTTATTTGAAAGGGTATACTCTTGAGGTGGTTCCATCATCAAAAAATCAGGATCTGACCAGGGAATCCCATGGAAATCGAGAAAAATACTCAAATTTTCGCTCCCTTTTATTAACCGACTTCATGTATGTTCATCGATTTATTCGTCAATTGTGGACCGATTTTCAAAATTCTTTTTTTATTTGAAAGGGTATACTCTTAAGGTGGTTCCATTATCAAAAAATTAGAATCTGAGCCGGGAATCCCTTGGAAATCGAGTAAATACTAAAACTTTCGCTCCCTTTTATTAACCGACTTCATGTAGGTTCACCGATTTCTTCGTCAATTGTGGACCGATTTACAAAATTCTTGTTTTATTTGAAAGGGTATACTCTTGAGGTAGTTACGTTGTCAAAAAGTCAAGATCTGATCAGGGAGTCCCATGGAAATCGAGAAAAATCCTCAAATTTTCGCTCCCTTTTATTAACCGACTTCATCATGTATGTTCACCGATTTCTGCGTCAATTGTGGGCCGATTTTCAAAATTCTTCTTTTATTTGAAAGGGTATACTCTTGAGGTGGTTCCATTGTCAAAATGTCAGGATCTCATCAGGGACTCCCATAGAAATCGAGGAAAATTCTCAAATTTGTCCTTCCTACAACTATTGATGAACAATTTTTAATTATTTTATTTATAAATGTCTAAAATAAATAATCCACAATTCATAATAATTTTATAATTTACTTTCGTATATTATTTGTAGAATAAGTATTGAAAAACTAATTTTTTTATATAAATATAATAAATAGTGTTTAAACAATATAAATAATTATTTCCCCACTTCAAAAGGTTTCTGATTTTGAATAATATATAAAAACAAACATTCACAAAAAAAATCATTAAAATCGAAGCTGTTTCTGAGGACTTCCGAAGATTGCCTGTTTTATGTATTTATTGACGCGACTATTTATGCAGTAAATTAATTTATATTTCCTGGTAATCCGCTGTTGTAAATAAAAAATTTTGCATTTTAGTGTGACGTTATTGTGTAAATTTACGTTTCAATATAGTAAGTTTATTTCTTTAATAGAAAAAAGTTACGAATCAGATTTTTTTACAAGCTGATCAGAATATTCTTCATTTATAGAGTGATCATAAAGTTCCGCACAAAATTAATAATTTAGGTACGTAACAGGTCGATTTTTGCTTTTAAATTGCCATCTTTTGACATAAAAAATTTGTTGATGGTGTCATTCTTTTTGAACTATGACACCGTCATCAATTTTTTAAATGGTAAAACTTTTCAATTCTCTAAAACAAGAGTAAAATTGTGACAGTTTGCAGAAGTTTTTTTTTTCAAAAAATGTTTTACTTCTAAAATAAAATTTCTACTCCTTGAAAAAAATTAAAAAATAACAATAGATTTGGAAATCAAACAACGAAAAATGATAAACTATTTAATAAAATTTAAGTGCTCAAATTGCCACCTGCCAACTATTTCACACATTCCCAGATGTGTATTAACACTTTATTCAATCACTTCGGGAGGGGCTGCGCCATTTCACCACGTAGCCGTAGTCGCAAATCGTTTAAATTATTTGGTCTAGTAAAATAGACCTACGATTTTAAGTAAGTCCATAAGAAATCTAGGGGAGATAAGTTAGAAAAATGCGGAGGTGCCACGACTTGTTGGAACCAAATATCCTCGCGAGGAAGATCATTATTTGGAAAAATAACTTCCTACCAATGCTGGTTTCAGTTCAAATCTTAAATAGTCTAAATATCTTGCGGCAGTTGGGATCTCTTCCAAAAAACTAAGGCCCTAGCAAATGCCGCCCAATCATGCGAACCCGCACATTTAATTTCCCGTTTATTTGACTGTGTGCTTCTTGGATAAAATGGAGATTTTCTCAGGACCAATATCGATAGTTGTGACGGTTGTGACAGTGGTTAAAATAAAAAAATATATTTTTGAAATAAAACGTAATTTAAAAAAAAAGTTATGCAATGTTTTCCTCTTGTTGAATAGAGAATTGAAAAGTGTATGTAAAACCCAAAAAAAAGTTTGAGATTTAAAAAAAATTATGACGGCGTCAAAGTTCGAAAACAGATGACGTCATCAACGAAATTTTTATATCAAAAGATGGCAATTTGAAAACCAAAATCGACCTGTTCGAGCGTTTTTCGCAAAACATTACTTAACTAACTAATTATGAATTTTGTGCGGAAATTTATGATCACTGTATATATTTCCAAGATTCGGAAAGACTTTTCAGGGCAGAATTCCTCAGGGGCCTTTTTGGACTCTTCAACAGTGGTGGTTTTTCATCTGATTAAAAAGTCACTGACTTACCAAAATTCATAATTAATATAAACTGTCCTATATACTTTTTATTTAAAACAAAAAGGTTCCAAGCTTCAGTCATGTTCAATGTCTAAAATCATGATAAATCAAAATACTCCAATTTTAGGAATAGTACGAGAGCTAGCAACGTTTTCGAGAAATAATTTTAGGTCGTTGGACTTTTTGATATTTCCTAGCGTGATTAGCAACGACAAAATTGTCTGGCAACTATAAATTTATATTGCTAAAAGCGTTGTCCGCGCCGATGAAATTGCCACTAATACAAAGTCGTACTAATAGGCGTAAATTTGCCACCAGAGGGACTTGGATCGCTACTTAATGGAAACTGTAATAAGGAGGCATGAAACTCGAATAAACCCTTGTCAAAATTGTGAAAATAACGTAAATAACATAAAAACTTCAATCAAATTATCGGCTCTTTGATAAAATTTGACAAAACCAGTGTTCTGTATTCCTTCTGGGTGCTCTTTTCCTTTTAGACTGCCGACTCATCATCAGATGAGAACAAAAATAAATAAATAAAACTAGCGACAAATAGTATATTATTTATCTAGAACGAGAAGTGAAGTTTAAAGTACGAGCAAGTTGTTTACGGCCGAGGCGCCTAGCCGAGGCCGGAATTACTTGTGAGTACCTTTAAAAACACTTCTTCGTTCGAGGTAAATACAACGTTTTATTTCATACTGCAAGTTTAATGAACTAAGTCAAAATAAGAAGAAATGTGTGTTTATTTCGCACAAATTATTCGTAATAATTAAATATGCGGGAACTAACATTCCCATAGTAACAAACGTTTGTCAAAAATGACAACGAAAAAACTGGGTCACGGTGAATGGTTTTGGATATTTATTCGATTATTCCGTTTAAAATGGAGAAAATTGAGGTGCCTCAAGACATTGTAGGTGAAGCAGATCACGTGAAGAACAATTTGATGCCACAAAAATCTCGGGAACAATGTAGGAAATGATTGACGTATAATTTTAAAGTACTAGGACTTTAAAATTTTTCTTTAAAGTACTAGGACGTTAATGTTCCACTTTTGGTATCAAAAATAATCCGAAAAATGTCACTTTAGATACAAGTATGAAATAAAAATGTTTAATAAAACTAAGGTAAGATTTGCATTATTATTCTAAATAATATCTGGTTTTGAAAAAAAATAATCACACTTTCAATTTTATATTGGAATTAATTTGTTCCACGCCCTCCTAATTTTTCATTCTGTAACACTATTGCAGTTTATTCTAATGCGCGAAGTGGTGACATCTAGCAATGTTTGATGAATTGCAAAAAAAAATTAAATTAAACAATTTTTTCTTAAAATTATTTCAAAATTCACAATTTTTACCTGTACAAAGGGGATGCGCGCAGGTAAACGCACCCGCTCCCAGGTGCCAGACCTATCCCATCGGCACCTAATTTTGAGTTTTTATGAACCTCAAAATTTTAGATTTCATCTTTGTGTTTCAGGGCGCTTTCGAGCTCTTCAGATCCTTTTGGACTCTTCAGTACTCTTTAGAGTTCTACAGATTAATCAGGAATTCTCATGATTGCCCAAGACTCAGATTTTTTCAGAACTCTTCAGCATTTCTTAGAATTTATAAGAATTCTCTACTCTCAACTCTTCAAGAGTTGTGGGAACCTCATAAGGCTTTTTTAGATGTTTGAGGATATGTTCAGGACTTTTTAAAAATTTTCAGCATTTCTGAAAATTGGTGTGGATTTTTCAGTGTTCATCAGGATTAATCAGGATGCCTAAAGGAGCTTGGTCATCTTGCTTATTCAAATTCTTTGGAATTCGATTTAAGATTTGCATTTCTAATTTTTTCGGGACTGTTAATGGGCCTTTTGGAACTCTTTGTTGTTTCTTCAGTAGGTTTTGTCAGATTCTGAAGATATTCTAATAATCTTCCACGATTTTTCAGCACTCTTTTTCGGTAATCTTTGTGCTCTTCAGAACTCGTCAATTTTTTAACATTTCTTAGAATTACATGTGACTTTGGTATAAATTTTCAGGTTTGTGCATTATACGCCAGTGTTTATTTTACCCTGTGTTCTGTTGTAGTATACTATAGAATTAAGAAACGATCCGACAATATATATTTTAATGATGATAACCGAGGAAAATCCAGAAACTACCAACTCAATATGGTTACATCACCCCCATTGTTGCGTAACTAAGTTCATACTTATTCAATTGCGCCTCAGGTAATGTCTCGTATTTATCTTAACTTGGAAGCCCGAAATGAGAATCAGTTTGAATTTTCTGCAGTTTGTATAGCGGCGGCATTCGCAAAGCTAATTATCTACTCCACGGTAGGAACACTTGGAACAATTCAAAACAAATTAAAGTTGGGAACATGTATTCCGAACGGCTCGATAAAGTCTGCAGGTAGCAAGTTTGTGGATACGTATTTTAGCTGCCGTACTTTTTAATTAGATTTTAAAAGTTAGCGGCACTATTCTAGTGCGAAAGAAATTCTGCTACTTCCTCGGAATTAATGTGGCGCACAATAATAACGAAAATCAGTTTGCACCGGCAAAAGTTTTAAGTAAACATCCGAACAGATAATTCTAGCGAGTTAATTGTGATTTGTCGCAGACCTAGTTGCAGTTTTCGAGTCCCTTGAGGATACCTCCTGAAAACAATTTCCTTTGTTCTTTTTGTAAAGAGGTGAGTTTTAGCTATCCATGTCGAACGTGACTTGTCTTAATTTGCAACAACGTGCCTTCTTAGTAGTAGATGAAGTCTTTAATTTACTGGGAACCTAAAAACAGATTAAAGAACACAGGGGCAATCTGAGGAACTGAAAGCAACATGTGGAACTGAAACGTTGATAGTAATCTGAAAAATTTTAGAGCCTTCCAGACTAAAATTCTGAAAAAGTAAAAGCTGAAAAAAAGTTTTGGACAGTCAGTTAGGACGTTCACGGGACAGAATGTTATAATCTTGCCTATCGCTAAATGTGACCTTTGTGTTGACGTTATTGACATTTTCTCTAAGAATGACGCACCATTTTTATTTTGCCTTTCATAATATTCTTGAAAGCAACGTGGACACAAAACTGAATGAAAAACCACCAACCGCTTGTCACGACCAACAATTACTATTCCAACGGGCTGGTGGGTCCCTCCTGCAGAAACAACAAGACGAGGTTCCGTGGCAATATAATCGAAAAGTTTTGACATGCTTCCGGAAAGAGGAGAGACAAGTTGTGGAGCATTTGCATAATCGGATCTCGTCCTTCGGTCGAAGAATTGTTGCGGATTAAAAATTGAGCTCCCTCGGAGGACAATTAAAGTGTGTGCGTATTCGCGGCAAACAACACCGGCACCAAATAAACTCCTCGTTGAATATAAAACGGAATAACATCCATATTGTCGGCTTGTTTACATTTAAACAGCGTGACAACGACGTGATTAATGGACAAAAGTGTGCCGCTTGTTATTAGACATTTGAAACGTCAGCTACGGGGATTAGTTTTTGGAACGCGATGAAATGTTGATGACAACGTGCTATATTTCGTGCAAATAAATAGCTTGCGCATCTAGGCAATAACTCTGCAGGTCGTAGATATTAGTGTGAGTGGTAATAGGAACCGATACTTTAGCAACACCAAGTTTTCGAAAAATATATCATTTCATGTAAAAGGAGAAACTGACTGACTGACAAATCAACGCACAGCCCAAGCCGCTGGGGTCTAGTAATATTAAATTTTTCACAAGAGTAATATAATGTAGGCACCCACTAAGCAAGGGCTTTTCAAAACTCAACAGCAAAAGGACGCAACGAAAAATTTCGATTATATGCGCTATGAAACTTGTGTCTTCATTATGAAAGTCGCGATTGGAAGTCGTACAGTTTGTTCAATGTTTGGAACGTTGTTATGACGTGTGCGATTTATAAAATTGGGAGTGTTTGGATTACATACCTGTTATTTGCATTTAGCGACGGTGGTGACCGGAAAACCGGCAAAGGCTCTACCTATGTTCTATGTAATTAACGTTCATGTGGTTTTGGAAGTATTTATTAATTAAACTCAGAGCGGTTCTGTTAAATTCTGCATAGAAGTATAAATCAGCCATACGTATGTGTTAAAGATTTTTCACATATTATACGTATTATGTCTAAAACCTAGAAATCTGTAAATAGGTCAAATTTATACTTGCGTTTATTATCCATGAGCGGTCATTACTTCTGCTATAGACTGTACTCTAAATGGGAATTTACTACCTGAGCCGTCCACTGCTGGATTTACGGGTTACGCCTGCTGTCACGCGGAACAAAATTCGGCAATTTTGTTTTAAATTTTCTGTTCCTCCACTTTATAGCTCATCATGGAATTTATAATTATTTTTGGTTTAAACTTACTTGTTAGAAAAAGGAAAATGTTTAGTACACATTTCACCCAGATGTGCCCCAGAAAACTGAATAAAACATTAATAATGCGGTGTTATACAATGATTGATGGGGAGCATCGGTGTGTGATGACACGACAAGCTTGTAGACACCCAACGACAACCCTAAGCTGGGGCTGCTGACAAATAACTGATGGAACAATGCAGACATTCGACCCATGATGTTAACATAGAAGCGACAACACTCTCGTGGTCGTAGAAATAGAAATGAACGTTATAAACGAGGTGCGTAATCAGGATGCTCCGCTTAACTGCTAATACGTGTGGAAGCTGGGATAGAACTCGTTAACCAGAGTAGAAACCGACTTGTTAAAAATGTTTAATATTTATTTTCTATAATTTTTTAAAAAGAGTTTTCTCGAGACACAACACGATTCCTCTATAGTTAAATAATATTTTTAAGCAAATCTGCCTCTCTCCTACATAATAGCGATTTAGTAAAACCAATTGTTAGAAGGGAGATTTAACCACGTCATCTTGTCCGTAGGTACTAAGATCAAAATTTTTATTTTTGTTCACTTGTTTTTTAAACTTAACGCTACTTAATTAATTCCTTTATAATTTCATCGTTTCTGAAGAATGTTACCATAGCTCATTGGCTCAGCATTATTGGAACTCACATCTTAGTTTAATGAGAAATTTGAAATTATTTTGGTCGAGTACTAGTTTACAACTATCAAAATAAACTCTATCTACTCTCTAACCTTTCTGTACGCTTACAGCGACAAAGTAAATGACCTTGAGGGCAGTTATATAGGAAGTAAATCAAGCAATCAAGTTCGAGGACGGTAGCTGGATTCCGCAACAAGACGCAAAAAACTGAGTGAATTTACAAATAATAATACTGACCTGAAGAAATTAATTACTTGCTCATTACAAAAAGAATTGTGAAACTTGAATATCATCTGTAGCCTCCCTGGAGTCTAGGAGGTTTTAACGGAGAGTTAAAACGGCTAACATTTGCTTCACCAATGGAATGGGTTGGGATCGCTTCTCGGAGGAGGATCAAGATGCATAATAAATGGAAGACTGCACCCATGGAGCTAACCAGTGGCCATGGAGTGGTCTTTTTCACTGACGTCCGAAGACTCAGAAATAAATCGTAAAATTCTGGGTGGTAAATAGTAGTAAAAAAGAAGATAAATTTCAGAACTAGATGAATCTGAGAACTTAAGGTACGATATTTGGCAAAACTGAGAACTTGAGAAACCTAATTTAAAAAGTGCATGTATCTGAGAACTTGAGGAATCTAACAATTCTAAGGAACACGTCAATCTAGAAGAATCTGACGAATTGGAAAATTTTGAGAACGTATATGAACATGAATAACTTGAGGCGCGTAGAAACTTGAGTAACAACCTAGAACTTTGAAGGACCTTGAACATTTGTAAACTTTAGGAATTCGAAAAATTGAGAACCTGAGAAACTTGAGGAACTCGTAAAAGAAGATTGAGAAGATTAAAGCCTGAACGACATCCTAAAGAATTCTGAAGAAGCCTCCTGACTATGTACCTTAAGAAGTCTCTAAATTCCTAAATATTCCGGAAAATATCCTGAAATTATTATTTAAATCCTCCGATTAATAAACAGTCATCTAACCTAATAAATGGAAAGAGCCCTTAAAACTTCTAAAACATCTCGAAAAATTAAAATTTTTGAAAAGTGTCCTGAAAAGTAGGAAAAAAAATCCTGAAGTGTCCTGCAATCTATTGTAGAGCCCAAAAAAAAAGTTTCTGAAAGTTTCTCTAAAATCCTGAAAAAACCTGAAGCATTACAAAGTCTCGACCACCAACTGCTGACGTTTATTTAAGAGTTTTCAAGTCATCTGAAGAATAGTATTAAAATCTGAAGCCTCCTGGTGGCTTCCAAACAGGCGTGAATAAGCCTAAAGAATATGGAAGAAAGACGAGAGGCGGAAATATTATCGAATACAAAATATCGAATACAATTTGTCGAAAAACAAATTATCGAAAGTACAAAATATCCAAAAACAAATCATCAAAACTACAAAATATTGAACAATAAAATATCGAAATACACAATTTCAATGATCCACGGAAAAACAAATTTTCACTCAATCTGTCTTGTCCTCATTTCGAGTTTCACGTACAATAAAATCTGACCTTCTTGAAGTATCTTTCTTTGTTGGTCGAGCGCGAAGCGCGAGGCACCAATTTCAGTGATCTACGGAAAAACAAATCTTGTAATTTTTTGTATCGTTTATACAGCTTTTTACCTGCGACATTTTGTCGTTTCGATGATTTGTTTTTCGATATTTTATACTTTCTATATTTTGTTTTTCGACAAATTGTGTTTGTTCGATATTTTGCATTCGATATTTTGTAATTCGATTACATTTCCGGCTCTCGGAGGAAGACTCCAGAGGAAGACTCCTAAAAAATTCCAAAGAATAATAAAAATTCATACTGACTGTTGCTAAAAACTTCCGAAGTCTTACGAAGAGTCTTAAAGAATTCTGAGCGATTCTGAACAATCCTGAAGACTTGTGTAAAGTCATAAAGTTCTGCAGAGACCCTAAGTAAACTGAAGTATTCAAAAATCCTGACCGTACTGAAGAATGTAATTTATTTCATTAAATTAAAGGTTAATTAAAAAGTCCTGAAAATTAAGAAATACTGTGATTCTAAAATACTAAAGTACTTAACCTTAAAGGCCATACAAAATTCCAACAGAACGTAGAAGATCCTCAGGAATTCCTTGGGATACTAGAGGATTTTGAAAAAGCCTATAAATTCCTTCTAAATCTTAAACTATTCTGCGGAAAAGCCATGAGGGATCCTTTTTCTTATACTAACAAATAATCGGTGTCTTGAGAAATTTTGAAATGCTCTCGCTGCTGCTGAAAATCAAAAATTAATATGGGATATATGTATGTAATCCGCTTTTTAGTTTTCAACCAAAATTAAGAGCTTTCTCTAAGAGATTTTTAAAGCGCTCTTGTTCTCAGCATCACATCAAACTCTATTTGAAATTGTTGTACAAAAATTGTTGCTTCAGTATGGTTCACAGGAAATGGATTAATATTTTACCAGGACAAAATCGTTTGCTACAAGCATTCATAAATTGAACACTTGCTCCCGTTATACATTGTTATACATGTATTATACTAAGCTTCCCGAGAAAAAAACAGTGTTTTGAATGTCTACATATTTGCAATTAATCCGAAGCACAGCATACTATCCATTTTTTTATTAACAATTATTGCCAATGTCAAAATGCAATTAAAGAGCATCTAAAATATGTCCCATCGGACCGAGCTGTATAACAGACACTATTGAGGTTATGTTCATAGATGTCAAAGTTGACGGTTTATCATGGTTGCATCGTGCATGTCACCTTGAAGTCACCATGTTAACGGAATAACCAACGATGTCTTACCAGTAGATACGTTGCAAAGCAAAGTGCTTGAAGCCAACATGACGTCACAATTGGGTTCATTTTTATGCAGCCAACTATGCAAGTAGAAGGAACAGTTATTTAGGAAATCCACAAAATAAATAAAATAAGCGGTGATATTTTTTATCGCCATGATAATTAATAGCGAAATATAGAAAAAACAATAAACAATGTTTAATTCTCTGTTCTTCTGGAATAATAAATATTATTCCGCAACCAAAGCTGCATGCCTGCAACCCAAACGCAACGTCTGACGTCACTTTTGGGTTGAGATGTTGGCTTCACCCATCACTATGCATTCTAGTCCTTTCACCGTATCTATTGGTAAGACATCCTTGGGAATAATGGAATAAATTTCAGAATGTGACATTCAATGTGACCAACCAAAAATTACTGTTGCTTATACCAACATTTTGGCAATTGTTTATGAAAAAATAAAAAAAAATATTTTGGGCAAAAAACTTACTACTTACGATACAAACTATTGCAAACATCTCGGTCTTTACTGATGAACCCTTTCCGACTGACAAAAAACACTGTTGCTTTCAATAGAAAAACAAAGACTCACCTAGCCAACGTACCATTTATAAAAATTGTTCGAAATGTCGACAGCCCTGGTCATTTCGCAGATGAATAGCTTACTATCTTTCGGCGATAATGACAAATAAACAAGATGTTTCATGTGGCCCCACACGAAAAAATTCTTCATTCTTCAATCATGCTAGCGATTCTCAATCAGTTTTCACGTAAATTTTAAAACCATATATCTTGTATTTTTTATAGTTAGATTTTTTTTATATTTTTCTACGTCTCCTCATATTAGAGACTGTCACAGGTTTAAATAACTACTATACATACTTCACAGAGGGAACAAATTTCAACCTCGTACCATTTCATTATTAAAGAGTACACCAATAATAATGTTTATTGTACAGATCGATATTTTGGCTAAATAAATACCGTTTTAAATAAATAATACAATATTATATTGTAATAGAATTTTTTTTCTGGTTACATGTTACATTAATATTTAAATACATGGTTTTGCAATGTTCTATAGTACATAGTTATATTGAAAATTCGTAAATACATAATTCATTTGTATAAATAATGCAGAGATTACATTCGGTGGATGTAGTTTGAACTTGCGTTTTGATTAAAATATTGAGAGCCATAATAATAGCTATTTACGGCATTAGACCGGTAGCAACATTTTTATGGCCGTATGGCGATTCTAATAATTATTATTAATTAATAAAGAGTGGGTGGTATTAATAAAAAATCAGTATCTCCTTATAAGTAAATGCTTTAAGTATCAGCATCAGTATGTTGATTAAAAATTTTCTTCCTCCAAAGAAATATTATCATGCGAAAGAAAAGCGAACCCATGTATCGGCCTTTTATAGTATTTTTGCACCACATCGCACCGTATTTGAAACTGTAGGCTGATTTACGTCTTCAGCAACTCCTAGCTGGAACCCTTTATCACAGGTGTAACTTTGTCCGAATACGTCAATAAGCATAATTACCTGGATCAGCAACATACCGCAAAAAATCTTAATTTTTGTAATAGCAGATAGTGTACCTCTTGTTTCTTCATGATCCTCTTCTAAAAAGTAATCAACTAACCACTGTACACTTTAACTTGTAAATCGGTATAAATTTACAAAATCTCTCAGGAGGGTTTTCTCGCCGGGGTTTAAACATTTTTGGTGTTCTTGGTGGTAGAAACCATGTGTCTAACTGGGTTGTTATAACATTTATCTCTTGATAAGACTCCTAAATAGCATACTTCACACAAATTTACAAGAACATTTTTAAAATTGGCGACAATTTTCTTGTTTTATCAATAAGAAATTAAGAACTTGCCTAAAGAAATGTCCTTAAAAATCTCTAAGAATCAGCACATACTTGCTTTTATTAATACCACCCATTGAATTTCAAAGAGGGTAGCACAAAAAACGGTGTATAGTAGCCTCAACCTTAAATTGTCACGAATTTTTTGTCCAGTTTTTTGTCGGAATCGAGACATTGCGGGACAAGTAAGTCGTAACCGATACCATATGGATTCTAACCGGTTTTGATTGTCTTGTTGCAACTGGTCGACTCGATTGCAAGACGCGGTTTCCGTCCTGGCACGCGACATTGCATCAGGGGTGTATTTAATATTTTGTTATGAATTATTACTAGCTAAAGTGAGGAGTTTGTTTTTAATATTTGGTCCAGCATATGTTTTTCTAAGGCTTGCACTTTTAATGTATTCTAAAGTTGAACAGTAAAATATTAATTTGTTACACGTACTGAGGGAAGTGTTCAACTCAATCTACATTTTTCGAATACGGTCCTGTCACCATTCCTTTACATCTTCGCCGAAGAGTCGATCAAGAGTAGAATGTTTATTTCAGAACCAGTTTAGGACGTTCATAAATAAGTTGGTCGTGCATCATTTCCCCTCCCAACCCCGTGACAATTTAAGCTTGAGGCTACTATACATTTAACTCTTGGGAAAGGCGAATAGCATAGCTCGCTAACATTCCCGCTTGCTATGCTATTCGTTACTTTCGGCACTCGTAATGCAATATAATATGTACTACCTCAGATTAATAGATGTCTAATTTTGTCAGTCCAGTTTTAATTATCCGTTATACAACAGTTTATAAAGGAAATTTCGCAGTTCTGATAATTCAATCCGGAGAGTTAAACCGCAAACCGAACTAACTTAGCAAAACAAATCTGTTGATGAAGTTTAATAAAGCTAAGCCAAAATATAAACGTATATATTTTAGTCCCTGACTCAGAGATCGCCCCCGTTCATGCAATTTACGAGCGCTAATTAACCTGCGGGCCAACAAAACTGAGAATACTGAAATTTTCGGCCCTCTCCGCTCCACCCACCGACGTAAATCAATGCATAAAAGATAGTCGAGTGAAGAATGTTCTCCATTTTGTAGGAACAAAAACACTCGTGCTACACGGGACGTAATAGCACCACTTCAAACACACACACATAACGGGTCAGTGATGAAAAATGCCCAAGTGCTAACAATATTTCAACTGGAAGCGGGCCGAAAATCCCATATATTTTTTATTAAGAGAACTCACAAAGACGAAAAAATCGTAAATATCCCGCGAACATGTCACGGACGACACAATAGACGCAGTTGTTAACGTCACACTGTTTGATTTTATCGATGTTTTATCACTTTATACCTATTTCTGGAGACGTCAACTTTCATTCGAAAAGGTCTGGAAGTAAAGTTGGAGAAAGACGTAGATTCAAATCAGAATTTGGATGGACAATTAGTACAAAGCTCGGGTCCTGTTTCATATTCATGAGAATGTACGAAGTCAAGTGTCAGCCTAATTGCACAACTTTTCGTAGTTGACGTGCGATATTAAAAAACAAAAGTGAAGTCAAGTCCTTCGAAAGTGACAGTATGAAATTTAAATTGTAATTTATAACAAACTTGTTAGAATACGCGTAGGAATGTATTACGAAAATACTTTCGAACTGAAAATGTATTTGATCGTCGCCGTCTGCGTCGGGTCGAATTTTTATAATAGGTATATAATATTATTTTTTTCACTACTAGCTGTAGAATGTACGATTATATAGTTTGTAGAGGATGTGTGAAATTGTTTTTCTTTCCTAGTAGTTAATAATTTTTTCATTATTGACCAGTAGTTAATCATGGGCAGAGACCGGATTTGATGCATTTATGCAAACAAAAAACGAAGTTAAATTATTACAAAGACACAGGTATGCATTGTGCAGGTTTTCACGAAAATCCGGTCTCTGACGAAGAAATGTCAGAGAAAAAATACATAACCTCAAATATGAACACAACAACTAAACGACTTTATTCATTTTTGAACAACAATTAGATATTATATATACTTTTATTTTCGTTATACATAGTTTAATTAGGAGCACATTTTCAGAAATTTTTGTAGCGGATTTTGATTGGCACCAGTGTTTAAAATCACGGTAAACTTTTATATACCTACATATCTTTTGATTTCTTCGGCAACAACTCTTCGGAAGCATTTGCTGCACCCTCCCTTATCTCTGCAGGAGTGCACATTTCCTCATCGTTGGACATCGTTTATTGAAATAATAAAACTTTTTCGTAAGAAAACTGTCAAAAACTGAAATTGAATTTTGCTTCCAAAGCCTTACTTATTTTTGATGCTTCATTTATTTAACGATTTAAGCTGCTAGTAGTGAAAAAAATAAATATAAACCACGGTAGAGAAGCCCTATCTCAGCTTCGTAACTTAATACTGCTTAGCTGAGAAAAATGACTTCTCTACCTTGGTTTATAATATACTATTTTTCACTACTAGCTGCAGAATGTACGATTATACACTTTGTAGAAGATGTGTGAAATTGTTTTTCTTTCCTAGTAGTTAATAATATAATCATTTCATTATAGCAGTGTAAAACTTATTAATTGACCGCTTTTCTGACTTCAAACTTTTCAAACTATAATTGAACAATCCAAATCTTACATTACACTAAAGAACTAAGCAGGTCATGGAGGCTCAGGTCAGAAAATGGTTGTATTTTCCCCAACCATTTAGTCAAGCAATCAAGCGTATAATCAGGTAATCTAGTGGGAAGTTGGAGCTAGCGCTTCCTGTTGACCTGGAGACGGAGTTGGTTAGAACTGCCCAAAGAGCCGGAAAACCGACATCTCATCTGACGCTCATTGGCTGAGAAGTTTTGTCAGGTTTTAGGTTTAGTCCCTTATCTGTTTTTTTTTTACATTAATCTTACTGCCTAACAAAACATCACTTATCTAGCTTAATCCTATGTCTTCTATCTATCCTTAATCCTCTCTAATGTAAAACTAGGAAACACTTAAATACCAGAAGAACCCGTTTTTCTAACTTTTTTAAAGCCCTTGAAGCAGAATTGAAGAAACCGAATTCTCCTTTTCACAAAGTTAATTTCTGGTCTGCCCATGTCAGGAAAATGGTTGTCTTTTTCTCAACGATTTAAAAAAAAAATTTTATTCATTGCAATTTTGTATTTACAATCGATCGATGAAATCTGGAATTTCTGAATACTAACATGAAATCGTTGACATCTTGAATTCCTAAACTTGGAAATTTTAAATGAATTTATTGTGTCGTTGGACCCTTGTAATCCTGAATATGGAACTTGCAGATTCTGAATCGTGGAAACACCGAATTTAGAAATTTTGTACTACAAAATTTACAAATTTTGTTTATTAACCCTTTATACGTTCAAATTTTTAAGTTGAAAACTTTAGTAGCTGTAATGGTAAATTAAAACTTTTGAGTAGGTAGTAGAAATTATGGATTCCAAATTTGAAATAAAAATGAAATTCTAAATCCAGAGTTTGAATAGTTGAATAGTGTTGAAATCCTGAATTCAGAATTCGGAAATTACATTTTCTGAATTGTGGAAATGGACTCGTTGTAATTGTGAATTTCGACTTTTGGGTATTAAACCTTTTAAAATCTTGCATTTCTAATGGTGAATTCACGAATTTTGAGAATTTGGGTCGTCAATAACTTGAATTCTCGGATTAGTAAAATTTTTGTTGAATGAAATCCTAAATTTTGAATTAATTAATTAATTTTAATCCTTGAAATCCTAAATTTGGAAACTGAAGATTCTGAATCGTAAAAACCCCGAATATAAAAATTTTTGATATCCAAATTTTTTAAATTTAACCCTTCACGTTTTGAATGCTTGAATTTCTCAAATTTTAAAACGTAAACTTGACTACCTGAATCTAAGAATTCCAAATTTTAAATCGTGGAAGGTATAAATTTGTAAATTTTTAATTCCCGAATTTAAAAAATGGATATCTTCTATTCCAGAATTTGCAACATTCTGAATCGATGACATGTTGATTTTCTGAACTTGGAAGTATTAAATCAATTTGTGTCGTGGGATCTTTGATGTCATCAATTTGAGATTCAGAATCGTGCAATGCCGATTTTGGACATTTTGAATTCCTACATTTTTTGAAATTTTAATCCTTTGTATCTTGAATTCCTGAATATCCTAAATTCTAATTCGTTAAAATCTTGATGTTTTGGATTGGGAACTAGCAAAATTTAAATCGTGGAAATGGCGAATTTTTTAATTTTATATATTAACTACATTATATTATTACATACAGAGTGAACATCAAGTTTCGCACAAAATTGTTACTTTAGTTATGTAATGTTCTTGCGAAAAACGCTCGAACAGGTGATTTTTGTTTTCAAATTGCCATTTTTTGACATAAAAATTTTGATGAAGACGTCATCTGTCTTTGAACTATGACACCGTCATCAATTTTTTTAAATGACAACCCCCAACTTTTTTTCGGGTTTTAGTTGCACTTTTCAATTCTCAACAAAAGTGAAAAAAGTGATGCTTTGCATAACTTTTTTTTTAAATTACAAATTTTACTTCAAAAAATTAAATTTTTATTTCTTGAAAAAGTACTATTTTACTACGAATTCGTAGTGAAATAGCGCAGATTAATCCCAAAGTGATTAAACGAAGTGTTCAAAGCGTTAAAACACGTCTGGGAACGAGTCAAATAGTTGGCGGGTGGCAATTTGAGCACTTGCGTCAAATTTTATTAAATGGTTTTTCATGTTTTGTTGTTTGCTTTCCAAATTTATTGTTATTTTTCAAATTTTTTCAAGAAATAATTTTTTTATTTTTGATGTAAAACGTATTTTTTTTTTTTTAAAAAAAGTTATGCAAAGTGGCAATTTTTTACGCTTGTTGAATAGAGAATTGAAAAGTGTATTTAAAACCCAAAAAAAATTGGGAGTTGCCATTTAAAAAAATTGATGGCCGTGTCATAGTTCAAAAACAGATGACGTCATCAACAAAAATTTTATGACAATTTAAAAACAAAAATCGATCTGTTCGAGCGTTTTTCGCAAGAACACTACATAAATAAATTATCAATTTTGTGCGGAACTTTATTTTCACTCTGTATATAGCTTGAATTTCTGGATTTGCAATCTTGAATTTCTGAATACCGAAATTGAATGGTTGACATGTTGTTTTCCCGAGCTTGCAAATTCAACTGCAATTCTGTATTCCCAAATTTAGAAATCCTTAACTTCTTGAATTTGGATGTCACAAATTTTAAATTGTCCAAATAATGAATTGGTAAAATTTGTATTTAGAAAATGATTGTCTTTGTCAACAATTTGGTCAACCAATCATGAATAGTAAAGTTGAACTTCTGAATTTGACAATTTTTGTATCTTGTTTTCGTCGATTTTATTATGTAGGTTATTAAGGGAAGTTTGGTGAAAGGCCTCGACCCCTCGTGTTAAGATATTCATATTCAAGTGCGCTGCTTACAATAGCGCCGATAGTAGAAAAAATAAATTATATCTTACAGTGGTTCTTCGATTAATGTAAAGATAAAACGATTGGTTTCGGCGCACAATTGGGGTTGCCAAGTTTGTTTGTACAAACGATGTATAGCCCAAACCAACTGGTTACCTAAAAAAATTCTAATGGGGGAAAAAGTAGTACATAGTATTTATTTCCTATTGTGCTTTAAAACTACTTGTAATACTTACTATAAATTAATGTACACTAGTGATCGCCTGTCACTCGAAATTCGAGTGGTATTGTATTGAATTGGTAATCAAATCAATGTAAAAATTAAAAAAATAGTAAATAGTGTTGAATAAAGCCTGGTTACCATATTACATATTACAATTTTTAATTTGCCTTGTCTGAATAATTAAAAAAAATCAAGACGGAATAAATTCTTTATATACAATGTTTTGAGTAAACACTTGTTCATTGTGCGGTATAAGATGCTCCTGATTGAATTGTTCGCTAATGTAGAAACGGAGATCATCGAATGTACGAAACAGACGACATTACTACCAGTATTATGTTAAAAAACCTCTTGAGGTATATGATCAATAATGGCACGTTGTTCATTATTATCCGTTTTATACATTTGATTAAACAATAAATCTTCCGCTTCTCGATTGATTTGTTGAGAAAGTCGCAGGTCAGTTAAACGAAAATATTCTGGAATTGGTAAACCAATTTTTCGGCAAGAAAAATTATGTGATAAAAGAATTGTATTTTTCACAGCTTCGTTCGTCCTCTATTTCACACTCTTCACACCCCGCACCCAAACATCCATCCAGAGGTATAAATGTCTTAATAAGCATGTCTTAAGTTCCCTACACAACTTGCTCACCCAACCTCAGGGGAGGGGCTAAAATATATTTAGCTACAGTTGTCCAACTTCTCACTTAAAACGATTCACGCTCATTTAAATCGATGACTGTAATTGGCCGCTTCTCCCCTAAAATAATTTGCAAATAATTAACGAACCTGTGAAATTTTTGAAAATGGAAACTAATCTTGACACAGAACTTGTCAATGTCTTTCATTTAAAAAAACAATTATCAAAATAGGTGCAGTACAGACTGTTTTATTTGGTTAAAATTGGTTCATGTTCAACGATTAAATATATAGATAATTATTTATACAAGGTGTAAATGAAAGTATAAATGAAAATGATTTTCATCTAGTCACCTGTGCATATTCCATGTAAGTAAAATAAAAAATCCACTTTACGAATATAGTAAAGTTATACTTTTTATATAACCTCAAAAATTAATATCCATTTAATTAAAGTATGATGATGTATGGAGGAACAATTCGATGAAGGTTCCTCTGCCGCCGTGTTTTCCGGGACTAGTGAGGTTTCCCGTGTCAATGAAGAGCACGCTGCGGGATTAAGTTGGGGGCCCTCGCAGCTAACCCCACCGGCAGGACGCCAGTTGACATCGTGAAAGATGAACCGGCGACTGCTGGCACCAGACTTACCCTCCAACTGATCCTCTTTAAATGGTCTAGAGTGTACTCATTCCGGAGTCCCGTATATTCGTTGAATTTATTTAATTAATTGACAACCAATGCATTATTGGCAAAATTAGCAAATGTAAAAAGAATAGAAACAAATAAAGAATTTATTCACAAAAAGTGAAAGCTCCCACCATGTTTATTTCGGTTTTGAAACACCACACAGCTATTGATCTTTCCGAATGTTGACAACGACGTTGTAATACGGCATTTCCCCTAGAGCCCACTAAAAAACTGGTTCACCTTGAAGAGCCTCCAGTCCTCATCCCCGTCCTTCTAATAATGTTTGTAAAATAAATTTGCACCCCACCCATTCATTATTTCCATTTAGAAAATTTTCATGATGCACGGTGGAGGACAAAGCAACGCGCCCGAAGGCACTGTCCTCCCCGGAATCGTGCACGCGCCGTCGACTTTCATTAAAAGGCCAAATCATTCGATCGGATATTACGTTGATTTATAATGAGGGAATAAATGATTAATTACGTTTGTGCTTAAGTTCGTAATGTTATGGAATGTACATCAACACTATTATACGGACCTTTATAAATTATATATTATTATACATACCTACAAAAAATGTGTTAAGATAAACGACGTGCATGACAAAAACGTTGAAAGAACATTGTCGGTCTTCACCGTCACCGAAAATAACAATAAGGCATGATGCTGCTGTCGGCGTCTCTTAAACGCCCATATTTCAACCAACCCCCGTAAAATTTATTCGGCCAACATGCAAATGCAAAGAGGACTGAGATGATGAATGGGATTCGGGTGGTGCACTCATTTAGGCTCGAAAACTGGATAATAATTACGACCAAGACCTGAGGGTTTGGTGCTTGCCAGGCGAAAAGAACGATGGATAACAGACAGGAGACATAGCCGGCGGTGAGATGATGAAATGAGGAAAATTCAAAACAGGTGAATTCACAAACTAGCGCTATGTCGTCATTTATTAATATTGGGTGAGGGAAAAAGAACTACAACGTCCTACATTCTAGTGTTATTGAAAGTTGTGTGTTTTATCAAGCAAGTAAATTTCAACACCACAAGCACGAACAAATTTCTTACAAAATAGTTTTCAGCCCTTTGTTCGTTGCTTTCTCTTCCACTTCAATCATTTCTTCCACTTTGCACTCCCGTTCAAGTTCCTTTAAGCGATTCCAAACTTTAAACATAGACTAAGTACCTGTAAATTCCGTACTAATTTCTATCCAACTCCCAATAAAACAGCGATTATCTACAATTTCCTGCAAGACCCGTTTTTCCACCCCACCTGTGTCTTAGCTCGAGTTCCTCGCTATTTTTAATCGTCCTCCTAATAAAAACAAATATCGACTGCCTTTAACGTGCATGAAAGCTCCATAATATCATTACCTTTTCCAGTTTATACCAAGCTATAAACCGGTCCGACGCCCTTAAAAGCTTCAAGCAGTTAAAGCATTTCCGTAAAATTCGCATAAAATATCTGCCATGAATATTGACGTCGCTCTGGGATGGTGGAACATGGGTTCAGTCCATCTTAACATATTAAATACAATAAAATTGGCGGTTATATCTGAGAAAAAGCACAAGCCTTTTCTTAATAACAATAATAACTCGTGTTGGTCCCTGCAAATTATTCTCTATTAACTTTAGGAACTTCCTCCAAAGGCTCTCAACCGTTTTAATAGAAGAACCATGTCCAGTCAGAGCGCGTTTTCGCTCCACAATACCCTCCATAACCGCACTCGTTCCAACCCTCGTGTCTTTTGTGGTGTTCGAGAGCAAATCGTTATTTCGACAAGGCCTCAGCTGATAACGATTCCTCGCTTTGCCTAAACAACGTTTGAAACCGGCGACAAAGGATTGTAAGCTCTTTATGAATTTAAGAACAGTCTTTTGATGTCGTTCAAAGGTCGGTGGTCATGGTCGTCAAGTGCCGATGATATTAAATGTATTTCGGGGAAGGAGCTTACGGATGTTTGAACGTTTTTTCGGGGACTGGAGTAGAATTTTTAAGGGCAGGTCAAGGTGTGAATTGAAATTCCATTATCAGACACTATACAGTGAGGAAATTATATTTGATTATTTCAACAATAATTTTATTTGATCATAATCAATATCATAATAGTTAAGTCGCAATTCCCGCCTGCTGTGCTATTCGTTACTTTCAGCACTTGTAATGTAATATTTCGATATGAGTGCGCTGTCATGACAGTTTTCAGGGGCGAGGGCGAATTGCACGAGTATTGAACAGCGTCTTTTGTATTCGTTCCCGCAAAATGAGAAAAAGTACAAATTTACATCAGATTTTGAGGTTAGGTTGACAGCTGTCAGATTAAATACATATGGCGTAATATTTGTATATTGCTATGTATTTCATTATGCATTATGTGTTTCACAAACGAATACAAAAAATATAATTAATATTTTAATATACAGGTTGTCTTACGAAAATCCGATTTCAGAAATTCAAAAACCGTGTAAGACAGGTGTATAAATGCTACAAAAGAGTATGATTCTTAATTTTTTTGAATAAGTCATTTTTGTCAAGCGATAGTCAACTTTCTTTTTTTAAATAGCAACACATATTATTTTGTTTTTATTCAGTTTGGTGGGAGTTTTTTTTTCTGAATGGTATGTTTCAACTTGATTTTGTAAAATAGTTCTGGGAAATAATTTTATTTTTTAAACAAAAAGTTTAAGTATGCCGTGAAATGCAAAAGCATGAAAATTTTTATTAAGAATTTTATATACAACATTTACAAGATGGATATCAGACATTATCCTTAACCTGGATAAGAGGATTTAATAATGCGGTGCATGTGGCGGATGAGGAATTGTTAACAACTCAGAGACTGTGGTGTAATGAATTACAAGTAATTTTTTTGTAAAATTTTTGGTCCTTCAAGTTTCAAGATACTGATCTTTTTAATTATTTGGGTTCGTAGGTTTTCAGGTTCTCAGACCTTACATTTTAGGTTTTCAAGTTTTGCACTTCAGGTTTTGTTTTCACTTTATTAAATTATTCTCAGATATCAGATTCATTTTCAGGTATTCAAGTTCTGGTAATTTCAAATTCAGGATTCAGTTTTTCAAGTTTTCAGGATCTTAAATTTCACGTTTTCGGGCTTTCAGGTTTTCAAGTTGTAAAGTAATAATTGTATATTGTTTTATTAGGAGTAAAAGTGAGACTTCTTGTGGCAAGTCTGTAGGTTTGACGGCCGAGCTTGCAGGCCGGCAAATGCAGACGAGCCACGAAAAGTCACTTTTCTCAGAATAAAACATGCTGTTTTTTCTTCAAACTCCGAAAATCGCCCACGAAATACAAATCTGATAGTTTACTAACCTCAATGTACATATAAATTTCTGTCTAAAAGTGAAAATTTCACTATCTTCCCATTATCTTCTAAAATAATTTGCCAATAAATAAATTCACGTTCTTTTTACTAATTATACGTTTTATTATCCCATATAATAAGTAGTGATAATATCATGTCACACCTCCAAGAGAAATCTTCAAAGTAGTTCAATGTCCAGATGTCCATATGCTCTGTAGAAATATTATGTAAGACACCAAAATGTTGTTACTAATCTATACACTTTACCTGGTGTATATCCTAATTATTGATGGAGAACAACGTTAAATGAGTGGGGAATGTGTTGATTAAAATACTGCAGTTCAAAACGCAAGCAAACATTTTGCTATCCAGTTTAATTAGTTGTTGGAACAAAATCCGATCAGAGATATTGTTTATTGAATAAAACACCATTCCCTGTGAACTTTTTCCTCACAACAAGAACAACACAAACATGCGCCATTTCGAGATTTCAATATGATTTCAATGACAGTTCGAGACGACATGTCCGCCTTGCACAACGACGTCCTCGCAGGGTTCGCTTACCGGGACATGAAATTAGGCCGTAATTGCACCATAAATATTTAAAAAAACAGCAAAAAACACGACTCTTTCTAAATATACTAAACTTGAAAACAATGGTATTTCCCAAACCTTAATACTGTCAGAGACGTCAAAATTCGCTGCCGATTTTACAGGCTTCTCGAATTTTTCAAAGCACACGATTGGTCGATTGAGAGGGCAGACAAAATCTTTGCAGAGAAATGGTCATCAATTTTTTTCCGCCCATTTACATTCAGTACTTTCTCTTTCTCTCATCTTACTACACTCATTGTACATTATGTTCAATCGTCCCTCTCTCTCCTCATAGCACATTCTTCCTCCCTTTTCCAACCAATACCCATTTTCCCTCTCTTCAATTCCGCATCTAAACCTCTGGTAATATTTCTCTCTCTCGTTCCCTCCAGCGTTCTTCTTCTTTTCTCTCCAGCACTCAGTCAGTATCCTGTAATCTCCCCTTCCTTCCATCCTGTCTACGAACTTGGCCGCTCTTTTTCCCGTTTTCACTCTCAATCTATTCTTTCCCCCTTCTTCTCTCTCCTCATTCTTTCATTCATAATTAACGCTCACAACTTATACCCTGTGTTTAGCAAAGTTATTCCCCGGTAGTTTTCCGTTTTCAACCTAACTTATATCCCCCTTTTTGTAAATAGGGCCTATTACCCTATGTTGCTGTCTAGTTCCTCTTTATCTGTATTTCTGTTTTCCCTTTTTCCCCACTCAGTGTTTCTTCTTTCTTTCTCTCTCTATTGACATAATTGCACACGCCCTTTTCTGTTGTTATAGTTTTAATCTCTCTTCTATCTCCTTCTTCTACCTCTCCTTCTCTCCACATGTCACTCTCTATCTTCTATTAGCTTTTAGAGAGCGGATTCTGTGTGCTTTCCTTTTTTTTTATTCCCTCAGCTCCTTTATTGTCTCATTTTTCCGTTGTCCACATTATTTTCCTCACCATTCATTTTTCTTTCTTGCTCTTATTGTTATTTCTCTTTTTGTTGCTGGTTCTTCTAATGTTTCTTTTAATTTTTTCTCAATCTTCCCAATTTCTTGTTCTTCAAATCTTGCCTTTTCCATCTTCTACTGTACTCTTTATTTGTTTCATATTTTTATCACCACCTTCTTCTGCGTTTCCTCTTGTTCTTTCTTTTCTTTTCTAGTATTTCCCTCTTTCTATACTGATTTCTATAGGCGGATCTCCCCTCCTATGAATTCTTCGTGTACTATTCCAAAGATAATCTATAACCGTTTCCTCTTCTGCTTATGTAGGTTCATTCTCCTTATTCCCTTATTTATTTCCATTCAGCACCTCCTTTATTTTTCCTCTATATATTCCATCAGCTTCTTCCCCTCGGCATTTTCTACCTTTTCTTTGAATTTTCTTTATCCATCCTCTCGCTCTTCTTCCAATCCCTGACTCCGATTCTCGCCTTGAAAAAATGTATACATATAATAATGTATTGTTGTCTTTTAATAACTCTTCTATCTTGCTTATTGTTGCCTTCACCTCTTCTTCCTTCTTTTGAGTTTTCTGGTTTAGTCCTTTTTTATCCCCGTTCTTATTCTCCCTGACTTTCCTCTTTCCTCTTCTCGCCTCCTGACATTTCCACTTAGAAAATTTTGGTTTCCTGTTTTTCGCCAGCTGTTTTATCCATGTTGTTGTTAAACCCACTATCTCGAATTTCTCACATAGACCCAGAAATCTTCTTTGTCCTCTTTCCTTTGCCGTCGTCTCCATTTTCTTCCTCTCCAGTTCTTCTTCTTATTAGAAAACCTCTAGTCTCTCTCCCGTTTCATTCCATCTTCATTGAACCCTGTTCATTGTTAATTTCCTGTATGGTACTCTTACTTCTTTCCCGTCTGCGCGTTCTTCCTTATGTCTATGCTATGCCCCTTCTTCTGTAACTCTCTTTCTTGCTTTGTGACGTTATTATCTATGAATTAATATAATTTCTATTTCTTTCTTTCCCTATAGATTTCCTTGTTACTTCATAACTTTTCTCTTTCCCTCCCAATCTTTCATTTCCACTAGTACTTGATCTCTATTTATGCTGTGACAGTTCTTGATTTTGACCTCTTCTACATTTGTTCTCAGAAAATCCTATACTCTCTTTGGTCTGCTGTTTATTTTTTCCTTCCCCACCCTATTCTGTTATCACAACATTTTTGTCCTACTTCTCCTTTCCTCGTGCTCTACTTTCCATTTCAGCTGTGTCACTCTCTCTCTTTCTCTCTTAAACTGTTTATCTCCCCTTCCCATCTCTTCTCTTTCTCTTTGCCGTTCATTCCAACCCTTAATTTCTTGGTTATCTCCTCGTATCTCCTCCGTTTCTTTCTTTAGTTCCTTGTCTCTCCATTTCACTGTCAATTTTCTCATCCACTTCTGGCGATCTTGCCGTTATTTTACTTTTTTTAAATATCTTCTCTTCTTCCTCTTTTTGTCTTCTTGTTCGTTTCCTTTTTTCTTTTCTTCTAGAAAAACAGCTAAATTTCCCTGACTGAACGACCGTTTTCTATTTTCTATAAATCGCACAAGAAATTTGTATATAATATCTTCTATATCTTCACTGGGTGTTAATCAAAAACCAGATTATTATTGAATATGAAAGAAGAAAAGCAAGTATTTCCCACAAATAAGCACTAAATCGTACTAGTACCTATTGAACTTATGCCAGAGCACTGTAATCTATCATTATTAGACATTTTTATCGCAAATTTTACTATCTTTTTTATATATATTTTTATATATATTTTACTTATCCAGATTTTTTATTAAAAATAAAGATCCATTAGATTACAAATCATCAGGTGTATACAAATTAAACTGCTCTTCTTGTGAGTCATTCTACATAGGTCAGACGGATCGCAAAATATCAGACCGTATTAAAGAACATTTCAGGCACATCTATAACAACACAGATCTTTATCCTCCACCATCAACACCCTCTTCGTTCGCCAATCATATATTAATAACGAAACATAGTTTTTCACCATCAAATTCCAAATTGATTCATAAATGCAATAAAGGCCGGAAATTAGATTTTCTTGAGACTTTGGAAATAAGGAAAGCCTTGAAACTGGAAAACAGATCTTTTTTAAATGAACAGAATAACTTCAATAATCCCATTATTAATTCACTATTTTAATTTTTCACCACTCAAACAAACTTACCAGATTCTCTTTGATCCATTTTTAATTTTTACATTTTATAAAATGTTGTTTTTACGAAATCTTTTAAAAATCATGTAACCCTTTGAAAACGTCCAATTTAATTCAAAATTACGTCAACGTCATAATTTTTTATATTCTTTAAGGTAAGAACCCCTCTGTAATTCAATTGTATCATTAATCTCTTGTTAAATTAGGGCTGATGATGGCAGTAGTGTTCTGCCGAAACATGTTCCATTTGTAATTTTACACTTATTAAAGTTTATCGACATTCTTCCGGTTTATATATTTTATCATAAACCCATAATACACACCCCACAAAAATTATCGCATCACCTAATTTTTCTTCTTTTATTTCAATAAATGACATCCCACGTCAATGATTTTTACTGGTAATATCGTTCCTACATTTTTAAATCTTACCTGCATAAGACAAGCACATACTTCAAGTTATGATAGTTCTTTTTTTGATTTTTGAATATAGCGGTAAACTCCACTGTTTTAAAACTGTAAGTTATAACTTGTTTTGGGGTTCTTGTTTGATTAATGTTGAGATAAATAGAAAAAAACATCAATACGAATGTTAACCAACGAGCTTCCTTGCACCTTTCCTACCAAGAAGTACGGACCATCATGCGATTAGAAGATAGTCGCAGTATGCCTTATGTGGCACGTACTCTAGGAGTGCATCCTTCCACTATCAGCAGGAGTGCAGCACGTTTTAGGGAAACTGGAGAATAGGGTAGAAGGCCGGGACAAGGAAGAAATGAGGTAACTATCCTAAGAGGCGAACGTTTTTTGCGGTTAACTGCTCTACCTATTAGACATTGTACGGCGCGAATGCTGCAAAATGAACTTTTAGCAGCCAGAAATTTGTAAATTTCGAAACAGACAGTTAGAAATCGTCTACGAGAAGATGGTCTGAGGGCTCGGGTCTCTGTACTTTGGCCTCTTCTCGACAGGGTACACCGAGCTTCTCGGTTACAGTTTGCTCGAGAACATGCCCATTGGAATATCGATGATGGCAAAGTGTTTTCACATGAGTCTCGTTTTTGTTTATATGCATCTGATAAGCGAATTCCAGTGTACAGACGTCCTGGAGAGCGTTACTTTCAGTGCAATTTTCGACCTCATGTTCTATTTGGGGGAAGTTCAATAATGGTTTGGGGAGGTATCTCTGTGGGGGGTGACATGGAATTGGTATCGTTACGAAGTGCTTGTATAAATGAGAGACGATATATTGGGGACATTTTAGAGCCTCACGTCGTACCATATGGACCTTTTATCGGGGATAATTTTCTATTCATGCACGATACTGCTAGACCCCACATTTCTAGAATTGTGCAACAATACATGAAAGAGGTAGATTTGAGGGTATTGCAGTAGTCTGTGATAAGCGCCGACCTAAATCCCATTGAGCATGTATGGGACCATCTTCAGCAAGGTTTGTTAAATCAGCAAAGAGCCTTTTTTAGCCTACAAGAACTTGAGGCAGTTCTTATGCAAGAGTGGGAAAATCTACTCAAAATTACATTGTTGACCTTATAACAAGCATGCCCAGAAGAATGGAACCTGTTATTCGTGGCAGGGGTGTAAATGCACCATATTAGTTTGAGTGTTAATTTTTGTTTAAGTGTTAAAAATTAATTTAACAAAACAAAAAAAGAATTACGCATATCCATCATCCGAATGGTGAGTTATGATCTCATAGAAAAAAGCACTCACATCCCATACAAGAAAAAAAAAAACGAAACCTACTACCACCACTTGATGCAACTTAGGTATCGCTTTTAATGACAAAGTTACTGGACTACAGGTAAGGTTGTTACGGAATCAAAGATTGGAAAAGTTTCCTGGAAAAAAAAATCCGAAAATTTTTCTTTCCGTAAGGACCTTACTTGGACTATTACGAATATGTTAAAAAAATTGATTTGCTTTTTGAAACAGTTCCGTATGTTATTTTTTGTTGTTTAGAGCCATTGGTGTCGTTGTTATTTATGGTGGCCATCATCTCACATAGCGCCCAATGCAAGGAAGCGTTTGATTGTTTATTTCTCAGCTATTTTTAAAAAGCAAAAAGTAGTAATATGCAGGTCAGGTCGCTGAGTGGTTCATAAACAAACTCAAAGGTGAATCAATCAAGCAATATAAAATCAACGTCGTGCACAAAGCTAAAAGTGAGTGTGTTTTAAAAGTATTAGAAAAACTACAAAGAGTGAAACGAAGCGGATAACCATTAGGGAATGTCATTGTTGTCATGCTTTTCTTTTAAGAGCAGTTTCCAGAAGCGTAGCAAAATAAAATTAGGTCGTTTCTTTATTAAAAAGACCAGAAGTTTCAATGGTTCACAGCCAGAAAAAGTAATCTTTTAGCATTCTTTCTTCTCTCTAGTCTTTAAATACACGTTAAACGTTCACTAGGAACACGAATTCCGCAAGACAGCATTCGGAAAAATTACTAATTTCAAAAGCAATAAAATGAATATGCATTTCGGATGCCCGCGAGAAATTAGTTCTCGTCTCCGAAAGTTACGCTTTGTTGGATTTTTGCGGAAATTTAAAATGAGTTTAACAAATTTTAAATTTATTCTAATGAAATAAGTGTGCGGAGTAATTTATTTAATTTTATTTTTTAAGGTGCTTAATTAACTTGCGTTAGACTTTTTATGTCAGTGGTGATTTAATTATGCTCTTTGTTTTCGGTCGTCGTTAAAGCACAGCATAAATACTAACCAGCACGATATCTCTCAATCGCGCATCGATATGCGCAATGTTCTGTTTTGGAATAAAACCTGTCAATTTCTGGCATAACTCGGCCAGAGCCGGACTCGGCGGAATGCTCAGCAGAACTGGTTTAGCGATCGATGCTCGCTTGGAATAGTTTGTAGCGACCAATAACGAAGACTAAATTTTGTTTCTTTTTATAAAAAAAAAATGAAATGTATTATAAAAAATCTGTTGACAGGAGTTTATTGCACACGATTTTTTAAATACTTAGTTTTTCGGGGAATGTTTAGATAAAAATGTTGTTTAGATAAAATGATGGACCGTTTGAGCGTACATTTTTATTTAAACTGAAGAATTAAGAGAATAATTGAGAGAGAGAAATTTCAATAATTTTTGTTCAACATTATTTTTTCAAAACACAAAACACTAAATGTTGGGTCCCATTTTCCACCAAAAAAAAAAGATATAACTACCAACCAGCATTATTACAGAAATGATTAAACATGTTAGAGTACTACCTAATTATATTCTGCAAACTCGATTACTTCCGTTTATCGTCCCCTGTCGATATTATTCGTAGAAATGCCGCTTTTGACAATGTTGCGCTCATTTCTACAAACTCAGCTACTTCCAGACTATATAGTTTTCTTTGACTTTCTAAAAATCCCGCCCTTTGCATACTTTGATAAGAGATGAGTCCCGTTCTTGTCTCGACTTCGAGAAGTGCGTTTTTTTATAATTAAATCATGGGTAAACCAAAAGGTGGAATGATTTGTTTTTACAAATATTTTCAAATACTACCCTGTCTTCTATTCCAAACTGGCGTCCTCAAGGTTAAATTTTCATTTTCAAGAGATCAAAGGCGCCGCCCTAGAGATATCGTGCTGGTTAGTATTTATGCTGTGGTTAAAGTAAGCAAATGCCAATGAAAGAACACACACACGCCGAATTTTTTGCATGTGTGCGAAAACACTTTTTTTAACATTTAAAATAGAGAGAGATCGGAAAACTGAATTAATGAAAATTGGCCACACACACTTTTGGATTTTTCATGATTTGTCCTATAAAATATTGGGGTCCTCCAGCCGTTTGATAACGATCGCCGCATTTTGTTTCATTTAATTTTCTCTCGCTTTTCTTGATTCGCATTGTGTACTTCCGTTCGCTTTCTTTCATTTACAGTTTGTTTAATTTCCCGCAACCCTTGCCTCTATTCTGTGTTTTCTTCGTTCGACGGCATTAAAGCTTTGACTTTTATCGTAACAATCTGAAATTTATACGTAATTTGTTTGCAAATGATTTGAAGTGCCGTTATTCGCTGCAGCAATTAAAGTAAACAATTGTGGAGTTGTTATCGCAATTTACGTTTCCACTCGAAGGATATTAATTTGTCTGTTGTGCATTCCCCGAGGAAGGGATCATTAATGCGCTAAATGCAAACAAGTGGTCTAATAAAATTTATGGAATTCATACCGAAAAGCTAAATACAGACTGCGATCAGGTGGCCGCTTTCCTGTTTTTTCATCGTTGTAACGAGATACCTATAACATCTAGGCAATATTATTTACGAATAAAAAGCTCTCAAGTGGATCCAATGTTTCCACAGCGAAACGATATTGGTGAGTATTGTCTTTTATTGTGAAGATAAAACTGCAATGATACACCAATTTCTTATTTGAAATGCGTTACACTGCCTATTATTGATGAAAATAAAAGAGGAAATATAATGAATTATGAACCAAATGGAGATGTAAAAATAATATGTATAGATTGTCGGTCGATATCACCTGGAAAAGCGACTTACAACACACCTTTCCATAAATCATTAAATATCCCTTGTTAATCTTCGACTAAGCAACCAAATCTGACGGATCAACCTGTGCAACTCTAAACAACGCTAAACAAATCCGACTGACAATAGGATATAATCTGCCCAAAACGAAATTGGCAAAACCCGTCTTTGGCAGTTTAACTTATAACATTATAACTTATAACTTGTGGGTTGACATTCCCGGATTATCCCGGCCGCTGTTGAGCATGTCTCACCTCTGAACCGGCTTCTTCGTCATAATTCATACACATTTACCCTTTGAATCTTTCAGATTGATGCAATTCTGTTTGAAATTTAGCTCAGCGGATGCATTTAGTGGTTTTCCATGTTTAATATCCACGTAATAATTGAACAGACGACGAGGAACGGTCGTGCTCTAATCTAAAATCGATCATGGAATTCGGGACAGGTCAGCAAAAGCAAAGCGCCAAGCTATAAATATTCACTCAGAGCTTTTAGTCTATACATTTAAATGTCATTCGATAGCCGGCATCGTTTTTTACAGGCCGTTGACCATTTTTTAAATTGGTATTGTTATATCTTTTTTTAGTTACCCCCATTAATATACAGTGGAACTCCCTTAATTCGAACGACTCTCTAATTTGAATCCCTGTCCCTTGCTCAAAATTTAAATGAATTTTAGCCCATAATTCGAAAAGAAAAAAGTTCCCTTACTAGAAAAAAAACTTCTCTATTTAGAAGATAACTCACTCTAAATTCCATGTGTTATATACGTGACCAGACGTATAGTGAAAACAATAAATATAGCGACTCATACAGAACCGATCAAGTACAGGAAGATCGAAAACTAAGATAGTCCAAGTTGGCCATGCACGAAACTTCACATTTTGTGGATCTTTGACTCATTTAGTTTTCGATCTCCCTGTATCTATTCGCACGTATAATATTAATATATCTATTTACTAGTCATTACGTGTCCATTTGTTGTACTATTAGAAGCGTATTTTCCGGTCGTACTAATAATTAAGTTAATAATATCTTCTTCGTAAATGATTGATACATCGTCTCATTACCCCTGGAATACAAAATTTACATGTGCCTAGTTAGATGGAGAATTTTAAAAATAAAAGTTGATAAAAATGTGGAGAGTGGAGCTCAGCATACAGCATACCGACGAGTACTTTATCAACCATTATTACATATTCTTGTTCTGGTTATTTTTTGTTTTTTACTTATGTTTTATGTACGTTTAATATTTCACATATAATATACAGGGTGAAAATTAAAGTGTGAGAAAATAATCATTTTTAAAGATTGGATTGAAAATAAATGCACGCCACTGGATTTATTTTTGTCAAAAGGTTTTGCATCGGGACAATAATGAAGGCTCTTATCCTATCAATCGAACCCTACCTATCGCGATTCATTCCTAATTTAAAATCGGTGATTATTCAAATTTACAACGTACGGATATGGTGCTCCTTTGTAGAGAAGCCGGCGGTAATGCACGTCTTGCTCGCGATTTGTCGATAGAACGATTTCTAGACCGTCGAGTTCTAAGTGCATCTACATTTGTGTCCACAGTTTAGCATCTAAGGTGAAAATTCTTGGTCGAAAAACATTTTTTTTTTAAGAACAACCAACCCACTACACGGTACTTTTCGACAACAAACACAAGACAGGGGTGATCATACCGCTCGAGTACTTGACGATGATGTACAAATCTTACAACAAGTGGAAGCACACCTCAGAATAAGCGCCGGACGTCTTGCAGCTAAAATTACATTATGTTTGATCTCAGGATGTCACAGTTTAAATAATATAAAAAGTATTTCAATTTCACCTCGCATGTATATGTCTAACTCGAATTTTTTGAGTTAGCGAGTTCCACTGTACATATTTTTTGAATCAGTTCCAGCTTTAAAGTGAGATTTATTATGTCGAAAATCCAATAATACAATAATCCGGATTCCAATTTCCAACTTTCTCGGAGAATGCACATTTTTACGACGTAATAAAAACTTTGGTTTAATTAGAAAAGTTCGTGATGTATCGATGGGTGGATGAGTCACGAAGAACGGTTTAGCTAAATCGTGCAGTGTAATTTGTAAACAATGTTGTTTAGATTACCTCCGTTTTTCTTTGTCAGCTTGTGTATTGTTACCAGACATGTACGCGCTTACAATCTGTTCGCAATTAATCACGGAAATACACCTTAGCTTCGGTGTATTTTGCGGCTTTTGTGTCTATTTATTTTTAGAGTGACTGTCTTTTCATTTAAATGGAGAGCATTATTTCTACAATCGCATCAGAAGCTTACTAATTATGCTAATTTCACTTTACTAATAATAATAATTATTGTGATATTATCTCGGTTAAATATTTAATTATATTAATAAAAAATTAATTTGCATTCAATTGAATCCAATATGATTATGATACACAATAAAACATACGTTGCGTATCTGTCAAACACAGATATCATTTTACTCTCAGGGGCGGGCGACGACCCCTCTGCCCGCTGACCTAGCTAACTTCCTGAACAAATGGGTTCTCTTATGATATCCTATTGATTATATAACACAAAATAAATTAAGCCAATAGCAATTACAGATTTTTCATAGTTACGATGTATCAGCGAGTATCCCCTTGACGACGGGGTATATTCATTTCGGTGTTTCGGCTGGCTCCAACAATGAACTTTGCCATAGGAACGATTTTTTATGTTTGTTAATAAACGTCAGAAAAAAAGTTCTGTCAAAATTTCGCATTTTTTCGTTATATAATCGTAATGAACACCACTCGAACATTGAAAATAATCTGATTAAACTATCTTCGTCATTCGACGTAGTCCGCAAAATACTACTCCAGCTGCGCTGTCGTGGTATTTCGTCGGAATACGTCTCATGACTCGGAAGTTTAGTCGATATTTTCTATGCTCTTGTGATATTATTACTAAGCTAAAAGAGACCGAAAATATAACATGCAAAAAGTGTATTATTATGACATGCGACAGATCAGTGTCTCCTGGTGTTAAAGCCTGGAGCCGACCAAAGGTTAAGAAACGGCACCTCTGGTGGAATTTCGTACCACCCTTGACGATGCCCGTACCGATTAAACTGACCGAGCTGCGTCCTGCCGACCTGAAAGGGTCGCAAGGCACGTGTAACATAGTGCTGTCGCCATCTGTCTATGTCGACATAGAACCAGTTCAACTGTTTTCTTAATGAATACCCTCTCATAATTTTTACATACAGGCTGTCCCAACTAAAATTTGTACCCCCCAACAATTCCAGTTTCGAAATACTCAGAAGAAAACGCTCAAACAGGTCAATTTTGTTATCAAGAGGGACCAAATTGTACCAAACTTTCAACTCTTAGTTCTCACCCCTTTAGCTAGGGGAGCCACCCCCTTAAAAATTTTAAATAGCATGGGGGGTCGTGTGATACATCACGTCTTTCGAAATTGGAATTGTTGGGGGGTAAAAATTTTGGTTGAGTATTTTATGTAGATTTGGAAAATATCGAATTCATGCTTTTTTATAGAAAGGAATCGATAAATGTAGGTTTGGATAGAGAATTGAATAAGCTTTAAAATGATGTATCACACGACCCCCCATGCTATTTAAATTTTTTAAGGGGGTGGCTCCCCTGGCTTAAGGGGTGAGTTCTAAGACTTGAAAGTTTGGTACAATTAGGTCCCCCTTGATTACAAAATTGACCTGTTCGAGCGTTTTCTTCTGAGTCTTTCGAAATTGGAATTGTTGGGGGGTACAAATTTTAGTTGGGACACCCGATATAAATATCAACAACTCCACAATCGTCTCAATCATTAAACTCTCATTACTATCTACTATACTCCAGCCATGCTAAAGACGCTGAACTAAGTGCACGTGCGCTTTTAGTCACGTTCTCATATTCTTATAGCCAATCAAAAAAAGTTAGTGTTACTACAAACATTTTTAAAATTTTTAAAATTTGTTGGATGAAAAAAAAAAATGTGCTGAATAAAGAGATTGTACAATTTTGACCACGAATTGTATTCGACAGACTATTCAATGAACCGAATCAATGATTAAAATAAAAAATTTCTAAAATAGCTCGCAAATTTGCGTTACATATGATTTCATTTCTATAGCAACCGGTAAATACATTTTTGTTATTTGAAGTTTTTTCTGAAAGCTGTTTCACGAGTAAATTTATAGAGGTAATAAATATTGCCATTTCGTGTTATTCGCAATGGAAAGTGTCTGCAAAAGATTTGGATAGACATCTAATGCAGAAATCAATGTGAATATTAGCAGAAATTAATGTGCCGGAAAATACACGGAGGTCACGAGAGTCGGTATGGCGTCAGTTTTTGCTACTTTTTGACATTATCTACCACACCTGCAGAGTTTTAAATATTATTCTGAAGAGTTGGGCTGCCAATATGAGGAAGAGAGTTGTGTCGGAATACAAGGAAGGTGTGGTTATGTTGTCGCAGGAACAAGGTTTCCACCAGGTCACGGATGGGGTCCGCGACTCCTCGGTGGAAGAAACGTTGCCGGAGACATCGACCGACGTCGATGAAGGTTGTTGATGAGAGCGGATGCTCGACCTGGTGCTGTGCGCCTCGACGTAGTGGTCCACCGGACCAGTAGGGTTTTGGGGTCGACGACTTGTCAAGAAGACATCAGTTTGTGGTTTTTACTTGCACTTTATTCAAACACCTCTTTCGAGGGCTGAATAGAACTTCCTTCCAACCAGAAAGTGGCATGCCTTTATACCTGCGACGGGGTAAAACCCGATCGCAGGTGGCGTCCTGCTTTCTGATTGGCTGCAGTCTATTCTTGCTTAAAACTAACATTAAACGAACTTAAATCTACTTAAAACTAACATATTCTAACAGCGCGAGCGCTAATCTATACTATGATATTACTTACAACTAACCACTCGCGACCATACGCGTAAAAAACCGCGGTCGCGAGAGCGCGCGAAAGTGGGGGAGCCGAGCGGCCAGACAGTATAAAGGTAAACTGTCTGTGCCTGGCGCCATTCGCTACCCGACCCCCGACACGGTCGTACGCTCGCTCCCTGTTGCAACCTCATGCTATGCCGCAACAGGGCGCGTGGTGTCTTATTCTAATCACTTATTCAACCTATGCTAAACCTAAAATTAATCACTATCACTAATCGAGAATCCGGCCGCGAATTCACTTCATCCAACAATGTTAATTAGTGGAATATTGAGATTAACCCATTTAGTGAAGCTGTATTCAAAACATCGAGATGCTACTGGACGAAAATTACAGGCGCTTCCAGAAAAAATAACCATCAGCAGCGCAGCAGCTCTGCCTGAAAAAGAATATCAAAAAATTGTTGAAGTTAATTGTTAGCCCCGAGCGATTTCAAAAGAAATTTTTCTTGATTGCTTCCTATGAATTAGCTTGGCGAGGTCGAGAAGGAGCTCGATGTCAAACTTACTTCTCTAAGGAAGACATGAACAATGAGGGTCTTCCAACAGGACGTGTAGAATATAATTCTATTTTTTCTAAAACTGCCTAAGACGGTGCAAAACGTTTAACTAAAAAGTATGTTGATACCCAATGAAAATACGGAAGTTTGTCCATAGTTCCTTCTTTTTAATTGATTTATAAATATCAGATAATTGACTGTACCACAAGCTGTTGTCGAAGAGATGCAGCAATGTCAAGACCGAGAGAATGTTTTTAGAGGTAGCCACAGACGTCGTTCTTTACTGGCAGTTTTAACCGCACGGGTAAAACTGTACGGGTAAACACAAACAACGACCATATCCACACACTAGCCGTTGTTTTGTTCAGTTTTTCAGAAATCGTGGCGTTATCATCATCTGATCTGTTGTGATGGAACCTACGACAACGTTAGCAGTGACAAAGTCCGTCCTTTTTAACTGCGTCGCAACACATGAGCCGACTTGAACGAACACGTTTGAAAACGGACGGTAAAATAATAAAATCAAGCTGCAGCAGATATTTTTGCACGCCGGCAAGGTTTTTGACCACACACCGACCGTTTTACCAGTGCGGTTAAAACTGACAAAAAAGAACGACGTTTGTGGCTACTTTAACGCCTAACCCATTGTGGAAAGAACTGTTGGTACGAAAATTTCCCATGTGAGAGTAAATGAAATTGGAAAATGGGTGAAAACAGCCCCGGAAAAAATTGGGTTGAACACTAAAAAAAGAAAAATATCCCATCATTCGATTAAATCCACTAGCGTTTCGTCATTGGCCAAAGCAGGTGTTGGCGAGCATCAGTTAATAAAAATCACAGGCCACAATAATATTGATTCAATCAATTCTTATTACTTTGCAAATGGACAAGGAACATCGCAGGACAATTACAGAGGGTGAAATTTGTGAACGTTCGTTCAAAGGAGGAATTTTCAGAATTGCAACAATGTTTATTTTTCAAATTGTTAAGTTAATTTTGTAAAAAAATAAAATTTTCTTCAATAAAAATAATAATCAAGTTCGTTCAAAATACCCACTGCAACCACTAGTGGAATACCCATTTATATTTTCAATAGTGAAATACTCGCTGGAATTTGCTGTTGCTAGGATACGAGTTAATATTTGAAAAAATAGAGTTGAATTGAATTGTCAAAAAAATAAAATTAGTTTTTCTTTTAATTAAATACAGCGTACGCAAATGTTGCTTTGTTGATTTTTCCGTGCAGTTTCTCATTAAAAGTAAACATCCCAGAATATTCTGATCCAATTTTATACATCAGTAAACATATCGTACTTAACAATAACTTAACGCTGCTTTTGAAACAGCGGTGTATTATAGATATAATTAATATCGATTATAATCACTCCTCATTAAAACTCATGTGTTCTGTCGAACGGCAATTTATTTGTTTTGTCCATATCTCAAGCAATATAAATGAGGCACTATCTACACATGACATGACTAATTTATTGCAACTAGAAATTTACAGATTACTCTTCTAGTAGGTGGAATATTTGAAATCTAGTAGATCCTATTTTTATTATTAGATATTACATGAATCTGAGGATTTCCATCTTGTTTAAATTTTTTCCACCTCTTGGAATGGACCAGGTTCGGAGGCGGTAGAGAGTTGGCGGCCAGCCCGGGGGCGGATAGTTTGGGGATGTCTCCTCCTTTCCGATAGCTGGAGGTAACATCGGTTGGCACCAGGTGGCGATATGGAAGGCTTTGGTTGGTGCAGCTCAGATACTGCGCGCCTCATCTTTGCAGAATGAACAAGAGACCAGTAAGGGACCTACGGCCAGGCGTAGATCCGGAGACGGCAGCAACAAACCAACAAATCTTTTCAACAAGTCGTTGTACTCACGACGAGGCCGCAGCCATATGTCTGTACATAACACCAACCAGTCCCAACAAGATCCTGGGCTCCCTCCGCTGAAGAGGCATGAGCCTAAAGCAGCCGACCGGCAGTTAAAAACCATCAATGATTGTAATAACTGTCGACGATAAACCTATAGGTCTGTCTGTCTGTCTGTCTGGTGCTGCTTGCAGTCATCATGAATGCGAAACATACATACCGCGAGATCGCAGCTGCTGCCAATTTTATGGCCTTACTTCCGGAGCAGCACACGATCTCTTTCTGCCACAATTTATGCAAGATCATGCGGCAGAAAGCGTAATGGAGGCAAATAGTGTGACGTAAATGTACTGGTGGGGGAGCCAAAACCTTTCCAAACAATGAGTCATCCTTTCCATTCCATGCTTTGAGCATTTGAGGTTATGTAAAAGTGGTTTAAATCGACGTTTATTTTCTGAGTTTAAGAACGCGTTTTGAAATTATGGTTCAACGTGGGTCAAACTAGGGAGGTTAAAGCTAACAACAATTGGACAAAACGTAAAGTACATGAGAACAAAAATTACAGCGAATGACAGGTAACCTTACTATTTCGAGCCAGCTGTTGACACGTGCGTTTGTTTGGAAAAGTCCCCACTCTCATTGACGTCACGACTTTTCCGGTCTATATACCTAAACTACAATTATTATTCTTAGGACCAAACTTGTCAACAAATATTCTTGAATAAATTGCATCTTAACAAATTTTCAACAGAGCTAAGCTTCATGCACAATTTGTTTCTCCTAACGAGCGTTAAGTTACCTCGTCTTTGTTGGGCTTTGTGGTTTTATTATTCAGAGTCTAATGTTTACACTCGTTTTAATTTTCTTTTTTCACTAGAGCTGACTCAGTGGGGAATGTATCCAGATTATGGACCACTTCTAAAGTCGGCAACTCAACACAATGAGCGCGAATTGGGGATGCGATTCAATTAAAAGTGATGCAATCTATAATTTCGTAATTGAGCTCCATGAAATCAAAGAATGATGCGTATAAAACACTTGTTCGAGCTATAATTATTGATTTTGTCTGTATTCAGTAATAATAATAAAATGCGAAATTTTGACGGAACGTTTTTTCTGACGTTTATCAACAATCATATTCCTATGGCAAAGTTCATTGTTGGAGCCAGGCGAAACACCGAACTGAATATACCCCGTCGTCCAGGGTATACTCACTTATATACATCGTAACTATAAAAAATCTGTAATTGCTATTGGCTCAATTTATTTTGTGTTATATAATCAGAATAATTCATTATTCCCGAATCTCCGTGTGCGCCTACAACGCGAGGGCAACAATGATCTTAATAGCGGTTATCACTACTTACACAGGGAGTACTTAGGTGATCAAAATGGTTATTATACAATTCGAGGTCAGCAGCTGGGTTCCGCTACAAAAATAGTGAATCCCGCTTACGTGATATAGAAATCGATCATATATAATTAAATCAAACAAATATTTAGGAAAACAATAAAGCTAAACTTGACATCCTTTTGAATAATTTTTTTGTTTTGTTTATTTTGCGCTGCCTTGTCTTCAAAATATTCTGAATAATTTCGTCATTCCAAACTGATCCTTGTTGTAACCTTGTTTTCGATTACAAATGCGTCAGTTATTTTGATTTCTTATAGAATGGTGTCGAATAGTGCAAGCGTCGAATATCGCAATATTTGAAGCTATTAGTCTTGCGTTCAACGCATTTAAAAATATTCTTCGTCGCCCTTTTAATATCCCTGCTCTACACAACAGTTAACTTGATAATCAAAAAAACGTCTTTGAAGCATGACAAACGTGTTGTCTACAAACAACCGACCAGTATGATCTCAACACGTGAGGTGTTCATAAACTATAATTTCGGTCGGAAACTCCCTCTTTGTTTCCAAAACAATTACCACAGTTGTCCTGTACGTGATGAATTCGAGGCGGAACTTACCTTAGCGTTTTTTTCTGTGTAGTGTCACGATTGTTTAATCATGATGGATGTGTATTTGTAATTAGCTTTAGTACTCTTTCTTGCTGAAATCCGTAAACAACACGCTAATAAAAAAGGCAAATATTAAGCGGCTTACACTTGATCCATCGCTGAGACGGGTGGAGCAAAATGGGTTTAAAGTTCAACCAAGACATATACATATATAAACAGGGTGTAACAGCAATAGGTATAAAAATGTTGTGACCGGTATTTCACCAATATTTTTTTTCAAAACACTTTTGTCATGAACTCTATCGTTGTAGAGTTAAAAAGAATCAAAATGTAGCACAAAAATCAACGTACGCCACTGCAGGAAAGTTCAACTTATAACGCAGAAATCTCAGAACCTCCGCGTAAATATAGCAAGAACAATCAACCGTAGCATAGGTACAAGCGAACGTGGTTAAGCAAAGGTCAATCAAATGTGATCAAATTAAAATTTAGGGGACAGTGATTTTACATTTTAAGGTATCTCGCTGACTGTGGAAATTTGTTAATTAAGATCATTTTTTTGACATTTAGCAAAAACAAACGCAAATTTAAATTTTAAAGCATTTGTTTAACAAGATGGAAATTTTAGAAGCCACAAAATGTTATAAATATGCACAATATTGCCCAGTGAAATTTTTCAAGATTTAAAAAAATTACAAGTATTTAAGTCCGGAAATCTGGCAGGCCAAGCTATAGGTCCATATCTGCCAATCCACCGACCAGCAAAGTCATGATTTAACCACCTGCCAACACGCCGAGCACTATGGTAAAGAGCACCGTCTTATAGATAATACATCCAACTCCGTGTAGCCAGGGGAATGTCTTCTACGAGGTCAAAGAGTTAAGCACAGTTATTTTAAGTTCCTACTTAGGTTAAGCGTAACAAAATGCCTCGATGCCGAAGGCATCAACAATATCACCATCTTAGCGATTTTGACAGGTTTGTTGCTTGAAATGACGGTAATGCGTCTGTGTCGGGTGTGGACTAAAGAAGGTAGAGGAACACGAAACAGACCAACAAGTCAACCAAGCATCAAGATAAGCGCTTCGAACAACTACCTCTGCGAGACTGTTTTGCTCCTACGCGCCAACTCGGAGACAAATGGTTTGGATAAGAAGCTCGACTTGTCAGGATGCCAAGATTATGTCGCCGCATTTGAGCTTTTGGACTTTTTTCATATCGTCCACAATTAGTGCTTCCTTTGACTGCAGAACAGCGTCGCCAACGTTTGGACTGAAGCAGAGAACGGTAGCCTTGTGAAGCAGAATGGTATAATGTCCTATTCAGCGATGAACCGCGATCCTGTCTAGGCATGTATGATGGATGTAGGAGGGTAAGAGCGACTTGATATTGGATTTGCTGTTGAGAGGCAGTTGTAGTAATGGTTTGGGGGGTTATTTCTTATGGAAGCCGATAACCTTTTGTGTTTATTCGAGCTGCGCGTTATGTTGATGACGTCCTACGAACCACTTTACCACTTTATCTAGATGGCCGTCCAAAAGGCCTTTTTCAGCAAGACAACGCACGTCCAGAGCTGATGTTTTACTGTGGCCCTGTGTGCTTGGAACGAGGTGCTACAAGCAGACATCGACCATCTCATTTTGTCGATGCCTAGACGTGTACAGGAGTGTATTCAGGTACGGGGTCGCCAAAAACATTATTGTTTTTTTGGAATTATGTGTTATTAGAATTTCTTGCAAATCTTATCGTTTCTTTCTTGATGTAAGCCTACCACAATTCCAAAAAATCACGCCCAAAAAATTATTCCTTCTGGGTATAAAACTTCTAATGTCACTGAGTATATTATATCGTTTATGTAATTTTCAATAAGTTTCGCTCAACCTACCGCCCTTTGTTTAGAATAAAATATATTTTGTGCCACATTCCCTTAAATCACCATAATACTCAACATTCACGTTTAATTTTTCACTTTGGTGGTTTTTATTTGCCGTGAAAACGAGTGATATTCCACCATGCTCCGCCGCGGCGGCAAACAGCAAATATTGACGTTTAATAACGACGGCAACGTATCAAAGACATATTCGCAATGATTAGGTTGGTGGATGGAGATCGCTTATTCGCTGGTGGTCTGGTGACTTTTCATTTACTACAAAAATATGAAGCTGCAGAGTGTGAGAATAAAATGTCGACAAGAATTTTGCGGGAACGTTCCGTATTGTTGCAAATTTTGTTGTTTGCTCTTAACCTGTATTATTTTGCGTTTTATGTCTTATGAGGAAGCTTTTCTCCATTAATGCATTTTTATGAGCCTGACACATAATTAGAGTTGGACGGGCAGATTATTATTGCTTTAAAAAAGTGTTTTTATTTTCATCTACCAGTGTGTGAACTTTGTCAGTTTCATTATACGTGTAGTCATATTAATTGCTTATGATGAAGTTGTTTTTCATTAGTAGTAAAGGGTACTCAGCTAAAGTTTATTATGTAGTATGTTTGGGCGTTGGCTTATACATATAATTTATTACAACTCTAAAAAAATAACTATGCAGCGTTTTTCATTATGGCGGGGATCCTCGGCCCTCGGTTTTTAACCGTGACTCCGTGAGTTTTTAGATAGTTCTTGTGCATCGTTGTCAACATTTTTATGTTGGTTTTAAGCTTTTAAGACAAGTTTACACGTAAGAAAATGTCGGCCAACAGGCGAGTCGTCCCCCTGGGTTTTTCCCGACAGGGTATATAAAAGAAGAATCGGTTGAATGAAGCATGGGCTGCGCATTTTGAAGTAAACTTTCTGCAAAGATTCCCATCTCTGCCTACTACTGCTTCTGCGTTTTCGGCTATTTTCAATTAGTGTTCTTTCTTAGGGCTTCTCCCGAGTTTACGCGGTCGTTAAGGCTTCTTGAATGTATGAAAGTGAAGTGTCCTCATCGATCAAGCCGACGTCGTCGGCAACTGACGTGCGGAATAGTAAATGTCGATATTAAACATAAATCGAAGGGTCATAAAAGCCATCCGGGCGATGTACAGGACCGCTTCCATTACCTAGGTGTGTTGAACGATGTTGTCGTTCTGGCCAGCTGCTCCGGAGGGTCACCAGCACGTAGTTTGATATCTGGTGATACGCCAGGCGGGAGGTTCAGTGTCAGATAATAGGGGATGACAGGTAGTAAACAAACCAACGTAGTGAGAAATACGACGTTAACGCATTGTTTATTCACGTCAATTAATACTCGAATTAGAGTTCTGATGCTAAAGAGTGTCTTGGATTGTCATTTTCTAAACCTCCACCCTGTATTTAGGTTTTGTGAACACGTAAACGCTACGATATGCAATAATTAAGGAATAATAAATTAAGGATTTTTTCAGGATTTTAATGCCTTTTTAGTGCATTTAATGAATTTTTAAGATTTTTAAGAATTATTTAGAGTCGAGCAGTCAGGATTTTTCAGTAATCTTTATATTAACTAATTGTTAAAATTAATTATTTTTGGATACTTCAGTACACTTAGGTCCTTACAGAATCTTTCAGAAATTTAACACTTTGCAGAAGTTTGTTTAAATTTCTACTATTCTTCAGGTATAATTATTCTTTGGGTTTTTACCGGATTCTTCAGGAATCTTCTAGAATTCTTTAGAAGTATTCACAGCTCTTTGGAATTCTTCAGATGAATAATTGAGTATGTAGGATCCAAAATTCTAAATACATTTTTTTATCCAGAACTTAATATGTACAATTTATATTACAAGTATGGATATTCTAAAAAATAAATTCCTAATCTAGAATCCAGAATCATTTATGCTATCCAGATTTCAGATTTCATTATTCAAAAACGGACATCCTGAATTGAGAATACAGATTCAAATATAAAATGTAATATATTTATAACGTGTGGGTATCGCCGTCAAATTCATAAAATCTACAATTCAGTATTCAAAATTCAGAACCCTATATTATTCAAAATCTATAATTATTCAAATGTATAATAATAATTATTGAATACCTTGAGTTAGTACTGTTAAGTTATTTTGCAGCTGATGACGTCCCTGCTCGGATGCGAAATGAATGTAACAATCCCCACAGGTGGCTGTCAAACTTTACTACTTTATTTCCCCATTGTCTTGACAACATACACTCATCAGTGCGCTTATGCCTGAATGTCAAAAGAATAAATTGTGCCGCTTGTTACGGTCGGAATGCCTCGAGCGCCAGTTTTTTTTAACGTGGTATACCCCACTTGACCACGGCTAGCTTAATCGGAGTCGGGGCTCAGCTGTCGAGTTTGGCGGGAAGTAAGACAGATGCAGGCACGATATTACGTTCACGGTGTCTCTCTCTTCCTAAAGCTGCTATATAGAAGGTCCCGATATTTTTGCACGGTGTCTCTCTCTCCGTTTAATCGTTATTATATACATATATATATTTATTAGTTGCACCCGGATATCGCCAGCGGTTGGAAAGTCGATCGGAGACCTAGGGGCTGCTAGGTCCTCAGTGCGGATCGACCTCCTCCGCAAAGGTTGGTCGCTGTTTCCAGCCAAACGAAAAGACTAGGACTACCGCAGATCGACCCCGCGCACAATTAGCTGGTTGGGACCGAGGAGCTGCTAGTGTGCAAACCAACTTCTTGTGCAGGCTTACGTCGTCCTGTTGGTGGTTGTGAAGTGTTGGTGGGCGTCTGGTTATTCCGGCTGTGGTCTCTACCTTTCCTTCGGCCTGGTCGGGTCCTCCTCTTCAACGTTTCTCTCTCCTTCTTCGGCTTCTCTTCTTCCCAGGTGGGATGGTGGACTCTTTCTCACGTGTTCACGCTAGCGTCGGCTTTATGTATACCACGTGGTGGGAGAGAGCTGCGTCGCAGTGACATCGAACCGATGTGTGATCCTAAGTGGCGAGTCGGGGACTCATCATCCATCGTTTATCAGCGTGCCCTCTGCTCCAAGGATCGGTGGCTAGGGGCGGCATGGAGGATTTTAGACGTCGGCGTCAGGAGCGCGCTATTTCACTCAGAGACTGGGAGCAAAAACAGTTTCGATACGGTACCAGGAAGTATTTTATTTCGGTGTATGTGTCAGCCCGGTGCCGGGAAACATTAAGAATTGGGTAACTTCGTTACAAAATAAATAAAATAATGAAGCTTGGACAGAATATTGAGTCAGTTTAATGAAACTGGTAGTCTTTTACGAAAACCTGGCAGTGGAGCCCGAAAAAAACGTACACCAGACGTTATTGCCGAAACGGAGGAAATAATGGAAAATAACACAAAAACATCTATTCGATGACCACACCAACAAGTGAATCTTTCCAGTGGAGCAACACACAAAATGTTACACAAAGATTTAGAGTTGTATCCATATCGTGTTTCAATGGTACAATTTTTGCAACACGTTTCGTAAACCGAAATGGGAAATTTTCACAAAAAATATTTTTTTCTGATGAAACATGGTTATTTAAATTCTCAAAACACCAGAATCTAGAGTACACAAAATCCGCACGAAATTTTAGAACAGCCGTTACATTCACCTAAAATTCATGCTTGTGCTGGATGTACCCATATAAATGAATAATTATTATTGGGCCCAAAATTTTTTAAAGGTAAATTTAAACATCCAAAGAAACTACGTTGACTTTGATTTTCACTGGGAGTTTTTATTAGGTACATTGAACGCTCAAAGATATCGGACAGAAATCTTACAGCAATTTTTTTAACAACTCCATGATGATGAGTTTCAAGTTAGTTTTGCCAGCAAGATGGGGTCACATCTCATACTACAGTAGAAACGCTTAACTGCATAAGAGATTTCTTTGATGACCGTATAATCAGCAGAAACATAATAATTCCTTGGCCTCCTCGATTATGTGATTTAACACCATGTGACTTTTTCTTGTGGCCTCATCTAAAAAACTGAGTTTTTCAAACACTTGTCCAAAATTTGAGTCATCTACAGCAAAGAATTGAATAAACCAATGTTGGTCAGCATCCCTGTCACAAAAACCAAAACTGTACGGAAATTCACCATAAATGGTAAATTTTATAATGTTGTTCAAACATATATCAATTTACGTCCGCCAAATGTTTCGACCGTTAATTTTTTTCTAAACTATCAAAAAGGCAAGTGCATGTATCAAAATATAAGTCTCAACAAGATATCCAAAATGGGACGGGAAATAGCCACTACCGGAAGCTGAAAAGCATACTAGACCCAGTTTCCAAAGATCATCAGCTACAATACTAGAATGTCGATAAATCCAAGTGGAGTAAATTTAAATTAAAATTGAAATATATTTAAGTCGAACTCCACAAACTTTAATAAGCGCAAAATTACAAATGGAACATGTTTCGGCAGAACACTACTGCCATCATCAGCCCTTAAAGAATATTTAAAATTATGACGTTATTTTGAATTAAATTTGACGTTTTGAAAAGGTTCAATACAACAATACTAGTAGATGCAGCTGCCGATATAACGGCTTTGAAAAGACATGGTTTATGGAAGTTCACATCAGTAGCCCAAGGTTATATAGACACTTCCATTAATAACAAGACGGCCAAATCATCAACGCAGTTCAAGCTTCTAGCAGCAGTGTACGAAATGCAACGGATAATGAAAATATAACTAACAACAAAAACTTGAACATTGACACTAGTGTAGATATAAAATCATCTCCCTTTACTATCTTTAACCTTTAAACTGCCAGGTTGGTCCCTACTCCAGACGTATATATACGCGATGACATTTTAAATTATTTGGAGACGCATAACGATTTTTTTAATTTTTTTTATGTGATACTTTCATGACAAAAAACGCAATTTGGGAGTGATTCACACTTTTTTAAATATTAGGAACCAGCTGCTGCAGACGTATATATACGCAATACAAGCGCCGCAGTGCTGGGGTCGGACTAGTCGATTACTGTATTCAGTTCAGACGTATTCAGTATACGCAATACACTCTGGCTGCTGCAGACCTATATATACGCATCGGACTCGGTGAGCAATATCTGAATCTAATTCAGCAGTGTAAAGGTTAATTACGGTACGGTTAATGTATATGTTGATAATAAAAAAGAGATATAAGAAAAATATTACAATTATTACTAATTCTTTAATATGATTAGAAAAAGTGTAGTATTGAACTCGTGAGAAATGGCCATTTCCAATCGGATAAATTACTTCACTCGTCTTCGGCTCGTCTCGTAAATTTTATCCTCATGGAAATGACCAACTTTCTCACTCGTTGAATAATATACTATTAGAACTTGTGCTCTATATTTATGGCCTTATTATCCAAATCGGTTTATCGATGTTTTAACATTTGAGTTTTTTTCGACTACTTTTGACTGGCTGGCGTCAAATCGAAAACTTCTTTTCTTATAACGTTTATAGAGTGGAACTGGTTTTCCGGGTTGATAAAGTCCGTTTCTTGTCTATTATTTATTCTTCGTGTCGCTCCACATGAAATGATGTGCGTTGACGCACCCCAGAATTCTGTCGTCTTCTTTGCACTGTGGGATGGAATGAATTAGTTTCGGACGTGAAGACTTAATAGTGTTTTTGATTAGGGAGTGCTCTCCTTTTTACATTAAAAGACGGTTGAGAATTTTTGTTGTCCTTCTGAAAATCGGTTTTTCAAGTCTCTTTTATATTTCTTTTAAAGTTAACACTAAACCATAGCGAGTATCAATTTGTAGATTTAAGAACGGGGCCATAGTGGTCTACAAATTTGTCTATAGTTTTATCGCGGAAGACAAATCGGTAAGCACGAAACGAATCTTGAACATCCCTCGGAAAATCCCAGGCAATTTACCTATCTTCCACCTCCGGCATGTTTTTACATTATCAGCACTAAATGTAGCGGTAATGGTGCGTAATAAAAAATTTAGAGGGAAATTACATGGTGTTGTTATCGGCAAAATAGCTGCTTCCATTATTTCAGTTTTAGGATAATGTCTCATAATTAGGGTAATACCTACCCTTTCAGGATATTCATACGTTTTCAGTTACATGAATAATTAACCGACTATGTCATCCCTCAGACGTTATACAATGAAATGGGAAAAATATTGTTGAAAAATGAGGATAAGTCATCACCGCCGGAATGAGATCTCAATTTGTTTCGGTTATATTACGACGATTAGTCACAGCGGCAAATGCGCAAGGGCATTTAGGAGAAATGAACATAGATTAGCCGACATTAATATCTCGCTTATTATTAATTGACGGTCTATGAAAAAGACGTGTTGAAAATTAACGCGCACATTCATGCGAACTTATGGGACACGGATTCATTATAACAATTAACAAAAAGAGCAAGAACTCCTGGTAAAGCGGCGTGAGATTCCTTATTAAAACTTGCACCTCCTAGGATTAAGACGATGTTATAATTAAGTAGTTGAGTTTAATTACCATTATGTATGGATTAAATTCTGCAGAAAAATGTTTTAAGCTTATAGCTTCATGGTAAAGTTTTGTGGTCTTGTTTAAAATTGTAAAGACGAAATATGAAAGTTGATGTTCTCTTGCCCGGCTTTTTATGTTGAGGTAAGTTTCCCAAAATTCCATCAAAAGGCTTTAAACTTTATTAAGTCCAGTCTGATCAGATTAATTGTTTTGAAATTAAAACAGGTTCGAAAGTTTCAGCCAACTTAAGGTTTGCTAATCCGCTGTGAAAAGTTGTTCTTGTTTAGATACTGTAGATTTGGACCTTATAAGAACATGGAGCAGCGATGACATTTGACTGAATAAGGGGTGGGAAATACAACAATAATTTCTGCTTCTATTGTTGATAAGATAATTTTTGTATTACTAACTACTACTAATGTAGGTGTGGAAGCATGAAATGCCTACGTTTTAACTCCTAAAAGATCCATCTAAATTACACCAGGTCTTTTTCAGATGACACACTTTTCAACTGTTTTTTTACAAAGCGCCGAAAAAATTGCCCTTATTTGCCGGGACAGTTGTTGGGAATAAAAGTAATTTCGGTGCTGTTAGTCTTCCAAATTCAGCCGATGAGAACGAAATTTTGTAAACATATTACTCCAATATTTTCTCTTATCTTTGCCGTCCTAGCCTGGAGCAACTCCCTCATAAAGGACCATTTTAAAGTTGATGAACTCTTAAAAAATGGGTCAGATTTGAAGCGATTGCTCAGTCCACAATTCCAGCGCGGGCATAATCCTGTCGCTGTATCTGCAGTTTATCTGTAGGAGCGGGAAGGAGAGTGAATGCACGTCATTGAATTATTTTTACGTTACGACCCACTCACGGGGGTTTATCGGGACATATTCTGCGGTTGCGATAAGGAAGCTATTAAAAAATTTCGATTAGCGAACATAGGGAGAAACGTGAACTTACGAGGTTGGAGGTAAAATCTAAATTAAAATTTCATTGCATCAAAATTTGAGACACCACATTCAAAAAATAAACTCAGGAAAAAGGTTACAAAAAGAAAAAGTGTGAGAAGTACGTTAAATGTAAATATAAAATAGAGATGACTGAAAAATTATAGGATTATGAGGATGAAGTTGACAATTCTACCAAATTCCAAAACGCAAATGTGGCTATTGTCTCATTTCGTCACGAGGCTAATGTGTCATTGTTAAGTTGTATTACATAGTATCGCACTGCACAGTTCCTCAGTGTATCACTTCCTCAATTTTTCAGATTTTCAGGTCATTAGCGTCGCCGTTACTGGGTTTCAAAATATCTTACTTTCTCAGTTTCTCTATGAATTCCAGAGATTCTTACTTCTAAGTGTTAAGTTCTATTATTGTTGCTCAGTTTTTACCGACTTCAAAAAAGGAGGAGGTTCTATGTTCGGCTGTATGTATGTTTTTTTTTTTCCTTATATGTATGTTCACCGATATCTCCGTTAATTGTGGACCGATTTTGAAAATTCTTCTTTTATTTGAAAGGGTATACTCCAGAGGTGGTCCCATTGTCACCAAGTCCGGATCTGATAAAGGGCCCCCATGGAAATCGAGAAAAATTGTCAAATTTTTCCTTTTATGTATGTTCAGCGATTTCTTCGTCAATTGTGAATCGATTTTGAAAATTCTTCTTTTATTTGAAAGGGTATACTACGGAGGTAGTCCCATTGTCACCAAGTCCGGATCTGATAAAGGGCTCCGATGGAAATCGAGAAAGATTGACAAATTTTTCTTTTTATGTATGTTCACCGATTTCTTCGTCGATTGTGGATCTATTTCGAAAATTCTTCTTCAATTCTTCAACACCGCAAAACCAAGTATCTGCAAAAACCTAATTTTTCAGGAGAGGGAAAAAACCTCATATTTTCTGAAATAATGTATTAATGAATATTATTCTTTTCTCATTATTTAATGTTGAGTTTCGTAACACCGTGCAAGCTCTTAATATAAAAAAAATGCACTAGTAGTTTTAAAAGCTAGTTACGTGTTTTTGAGGTTTTTATTGGTTGACAATTTTAACAGTTACGAGGTTTTGCTTTTTAATTAGGTACGTGAATAAAGATTAACAACCTATTTAGTTTTCACATTTTTTATTGAAAAATACAAAGAAAAATATGTTCTACAATATAAAAGAGTAAAAAACTCAAGTATTATCTTTAGAAAAATAAAAACTAGTATCAAACATTACTAATGCGCAAAAGAGAATCATAGAAATTATGGCAGTCGATGGCAAGACTTTTTTGAGAGCTTGTAAGTGCTCGTATTTTTGTTGCTTTATTGGTAGGCGACTTTGGTATAATTTCCCTATTTGGGGGTTTAGATTAACTTTAATTCTTTGAGGCAAATTAGTCCACTCATCAGAATAATTAATTTTGTATGATATTCCCTTATTTTTTTCATATTTAAGACATCTTATATCATTAATGTGTAGATCAGTCTTTTTCTTTCCTGGTCTAATACTTTGGTAATAGCACAAATTTGAAAAATCGTTAAAAAAGGTATGATCTAAAAATTGTACGTGAAAGGGTTGCTTTGGTCGCGCTGTCTTACAGACCTCTATGTAATCTGATGGTAGTTTTATGTCTTTATTTTTTAGTCTTCTTTCTATCAAGCCCCATGCGCTGTCGACTTCCATCTGCGTATGCCCTTTTTCCAAGAATTTTTGGATCACAGTTACGTTTGTCTGATTAACAAAGTGATAAAGGGCATTACTGAGAGTGTTGTTCCGGTTTTGGTAACCACATCCGTCACTATAGATCACAATCTCCTTAGTTGAGGGTTCCTGTTCCAAAAACTGACAAAGATGTTTGGTGATAATAGTTGCAAAAATGTTAGCCTCAAGACCGCCTTCAGCCTCATGCCATAAGTAGCAGTTTACCTCCTTGTTTTTTAAGTTAAAAGTTGTAAAGTTGTGGACGCACAACTTTGTTTTGTAGTAAACTGCAGATGCACGTAATACTGGAGCTAGTTTCACTGCCTGCAGATCCATTGTAAAAATACCTAATTCAGAATTTTCTGTAGCCTCTTTTTTGTCATTCTCTTTTTCATTTCTGGCTTCTTCTTTTCTTTTAATGTGTTTTTTATAGTCTTCTTCAACAACATTTTTAGTTTTGTAACCAATGCAGATATCACATTGGTCTTTCTTTGGTTTGTGAATAAATATATTTTTGACTTTAATTTCTTTTTAAAGTGTGCTAAACTTAGTTCCTTAACGCCGTTTGTATCACAGAAATCTTTGTATATCTGATATACATCTGTTTTTCTTTGGAATAATAGCTCTAAGTAAAGTCTATTCGACGAAGACCTACAATAGTGTGATTCCAACTTGGGAAGTTCATCTAAAAAAGTTTCTAAATTATTAATCCTTATTTTAAGTTCTGCAGGGATTCGCTTTTTCGTTGGCATCGTTATGTCTTTGCTATCTTTAAGTTTGCTGTTAGCTGCGGCAACTACCCAATTTTTCACCATCCACTCCTTTAAATCTAATGTACTTAAGAACATTTTTTTACAAACTCGGAAATTTTCACCGTTTCTTTTCAAAAAATATTCAAGTGACTGTAGTCTTTTTGAGTGTGCTTCTTTTGGGCGTCGGGTGGGTACAGTCTTAACTAACGATGAGACGAAAACTTTTTTCATGTCCCAGGACATTTTCCAAAAATTTGAAAAAATATTCTTTCTCTCAAGGGAACTAAAAGATTCACAAAACCTATTTTTAGCTTTCTTGCACAACACAGACTGACAGGTTGGTCTTAATTTCCGCTCTCCTTTATCTTTTTCATAAACATACTTTTTAGAGTCCTTATTTTTTCTTAAAGTTTTGTATTGTAAACCTTTTTCCCTAAGTTTACGATTTCATTTTCTTAAATCCTTTTCTTCTGAGTAGTGTAGTGGTTCTACGTCGCTTTCCGAAGACTCGCTATTTTGACCTTCCGGCATAATATCATCCCTATCTCGCATCGTAGGAATACTCTCGCAGTCTTCATTTTTTTCAGTAGCATGCGAGTTCTTACCATGTGAATTTAAAAGATTTGGTTCTTCATTGTCGACTATTTCGGATTGACTTGATTCATTGATACTGTAATTATTTAGTCCAAATTCATGGGCGTTGTCAACCAGGGAGACACTATGGCAGATACCATCAGTCTCCATCGTACTGACCGTTTGATCGACATTTTCCTGGGACGGACAATTTATTTCTGCTACTATACGTTCAGGAATTACGTCTGATAACTCTTTGACGCTGTCTTCTAACTCTGCATTATTTTCAAATATGAGGCTCTCTAACATTTTCTGCAATTCTGAGTGAGATAATGGTTTGTTTCTTGCCATCTCAAAAACAGGTATCTGTAAAATACAAACAAAAAAGAATTTTTCAAAAACACGTATCTGCATACTTAATTAAAATAGATAATATTAGCAATATTATCCAAAAACGTTCACAAAAAAGGACGAAAATCAGTCGGGACTAATGTTATATATTGAAATCTTATTGTTTAATAAAATATTTACAACAGATAACATACTTACTAGTTCAAATTTGGGCTCAGACAGTGTTCACTCACAATCACACCATTAGAAACTGTTGGATACTTGTTTTTGCAGACGTGTTGAAATCGAGTTTCAGATACGTGATATTGCATTTAGGGAATTGAACGGCGTAGGATTTTTTGTTGGTTGAAGGGTTTTGCAGTCATGCGCAAACTGTTTTGTCAAATCGTTTGCCGCTAAAATCCTATTTTCGAATTTTTGTTAGTTACGAGGTTTTGCGGTGTTGACGACGGTATGTTCACCGATTTCTTCGTCAATTGTGGATCGATTTCATAAATTCGTCCTTTATTTGAAAGGGTATACTCCGGAGGTAGTCCCATTCTCAGCAAGTCCGGACCTGATGAGGTGATCGCATGGGAATCGGGTGAAATCCTCACATTTTATAATTATTATGAACTCTCTCGAATGTAGTCGTTCAATAATTATGCAGGTCTTTGCGTCTGGGAGTCATCATTGCCTTAGATTTTTCAGGTAGTAATATTAATTCATCATTGTTTCAGTATTTCTGGTTTTAATTTTTTATAGTTTGCGTCTTTCATCTTCATTTTCAACCAGCCGTCGTTTCCTCATTCGAGCAGCGTCCTTACTAGGTCTACCCATCACTTAAAATTGTAAAATAATTAGCTTTTTAAAAAAAAGAAACCGACTTCAAAAAGCGAGAAATAACTCAGTACATGTATTATTACATGTGCTACCGACTGATCTGGTTGAAGTCGGTGCCAAGCCAAAAAAATAGGTAGTAGATAGATAGGCTGTCCGCTCCCGTCACATCGCAAGTCACACCGCGCGCGCGCCGGAATGCGTAAGCGTGGGTGGGGGGCTCGCTCTGAGCAAAACATCCCAAACGGGCAGACACGTGCGGGGCAGACGTCGCTGACGGCCTGATATTGAATTTTTGATGCGCTATAACGTTGTTGATATATTTGTATAATGACAATAGGTTACAAATTTGTTAACCTCTTTGGCTTGGCACCGATTTCAAACAGATAATACATGTACTGAGTTATTTCTCGCTTTTTGAAGTCGGTTTCTTTTTTTTAAAAAGCTAATTATTGGTTCTTACATTATCAGTTCCTAAGTTGTTCACTTTTTAAATTTTACCAGTTACTATTTTCTTAGTTTCTTGGCTTCTTAGTTTGTTAATCTCTCCTCAACTTGTTAATTATATACTTTTTTTAATTTTCAATTAAAAAATTACTCAATTAAAAACGGTAATAATGTCGATGAATCAAAGTGGAGGAAATTTAAATATAAATTTAAAATTATTCAAGTCAATCTCCACAAACTTTAATTAAATTACAAAAGGGACATGTTGCGGGAGAAAACTACTCTCATCTTCAGCCTTATTAAAGAATGTTAAATTATGACGTTATGTTTCTGAAAGATTGTTAATTTTTTTTTTCAAATTTAAATTAAGAAATTCTTTAAGGCTGAATATTGGAGTAGTTTTCTCCCATAACATGTCCCTTTTGTAATTTAATTTAATTACTCAATTCCTCAATTTTTCAGTAAGTCAGCTTCTCAGGTGTTCATTTCCTTAGTGTTTGTGAGCTTTACATTTTCAGTTCTGCAGTCCTTTACGTCCGGACTTTTTTCGCAGGTCTTCAGTGGAATTTTATGTGTTTCAATTCTTCAGCCAGTTTTCATTTATCAGTTTCTCTGCTTCTCGGGACCAAAGTATCTCAGTTCGAAAGTTCCGTAATTAACAGCTTCTTTATTCTTTAGTCTCCCGATATAAAAATGTGTTTCAGTCTCTCAGTTCTCATTACTTTCAGGCTGTTCACAGTTTCACAGTTTTTTTTCGCGGCTTCTCAGTTCCTCAAGTACCATTGATTTCTACTTTCCTTTCTCAGTTTCTCAACTGCGCAGTTACTTAGATACTCAACTTAACAGTGTCACCGTCAATATTTTAGTTGCTTCGTCTCTCAATTTGTTTTCAATTCCTCAGTTACTCAGTGACTCAGTTTCTCAGTTCTTCCGTTTCTCAGTGTCTCAGTAGCGTAGTGTCTTTAGTCCCAAACTTACACAGCTTCTCGTTTTGTGACTTCCACAGTTGTATAGGTTTTTGCTTTTCTTAGCTTCTCAGGAAACCAAATTCACCCTTCTTAGTTACGTAGCTTACTAGTTCTTAAGTTTTGCAGTTATTCGATTGCTCGCTGTCCTAATTCTTCAGTTGCTCAGTTTTTCAGTGATTCAGTGCTTCAGTTCTTCAGTTTCTCTCTGTATGATTGTTTCAATGATTCATTAGTTTCTCAAAGTTTCACTTTTTTTTTTAATTTTACAGTTTAGAGTTTTTCAGTTCTATTTGTGACATTTTTGGTTCTCTCGCTTTTTAGATTCAAAAGTACTCCGTTTCTTATTTCCTACCAGTTTATCAGTAACTCAATAATTTAGTTCTGCAATTCACTGTGACGCTTGTTACGGTTGAAATGCTTCGAGCGCCAGCTTTTAACGTGGTATGCTCCACTTGACCACGGGTGGCTTAACCAGAGTCCGGTAAGCCGGGGTCAGCAATCGGATTGTGCGGGAGGGAAACCAAAACACTTTGTACACGGTCTCTCTCTCTCTCTCTCTCTCTCTCTCTCTCGCTCTCTCTCTCTCTATAAAGCTACTATATAAAAGGTTCCTAAATCTACTATTTACATGGTGAGGGGGACCGGGAGCGGTAGCTGGAGTGGCGAGTGTTTCTCTCTGTTTGACCCTTATTATATTCGCTGCTTTTATTAATTACACGATCTGTCTCTCTCTCTCCGTTCAACCGTTGATACGTTGGGCCTCTCTCCGAAGTGGGTCTTTCTCTGCAGTCGAAAGCTGGTCTCGGTTGCCAGTCAGCCAGTCTACACCGAGATACCCGGACCTGTCCCTTCCTTCCGGCGGGTTTGGGGGAGGTGAAGGGATAGGTGCTTCTGGCGCTGGCTTTGACCTTTTCTTCGGCTTCTTTAGGTCTTCCTTTTCTACGTCTCTCCCCTCTCTCTGCTTCCTACAGGTCTGGCGGGTGGACTCATCCTAACGTTTTCATGCTAGCGGTCGGCCTCTTATAGACCATAAGGGCTGCGCCGTTGTGAAGTCAAATCGATGCACGGCTCTGAGGTGCAAGTGAGGGACTCGCGATGTTCTCAGTGCCTCAGTTTCTGAGTGTCTGACTGTTTCAGTCGCATAGTTCCATAGTTCTACACTTTCTTCCTTTCTCAATTCTTTAGACTGTAACGAAATTACAAAATTTGAATATTTCTCGTCACCGCGGTGACACAAATACTGAAATAAAATACTTCCCGGTGCCGTATCGAAATCGTTCCTTCTCCAATTTACCAAGTGAAGTACCGCGGTTCCAACGCTGACGTCCATAACCCACCACGCCGCCTCCGGCCTCGGGCGACTCGTGAGACTTGAAACCGCGATGACAACCACGGACTCACTCAGGGCCACGCACCAGTTCATCGACGCTCCAGCGCAGCGCTCCCCCACTATGTGGCCTATACAGTGCGAGTGTAAAGTATGGAATAAAATTCCTTGTATTTTAATTTTTATGTGTTAACAATTTTCCTAGGAAGGCCAAATTCATGTCCCAGTCAGTAGCGGAGTAACAGGGAACAATTAAAAAAATTCAAATGGCAAGGGGGGTCAAATACCACATTTTTGGAATGATCCATTTATCAACTATTCATGAGTAGATTAAAAAATTGGTTTTTATGGAAATTTGTGAAATCAATGCAACCGTTTCCGATGCATAGAGGTCACTGGGGGAAGGGGGTCATATCCTGTATTTGATATTTTATTGACACTAGAAAATAAATTCTTCCTCACGAAGTAATGTTTGGGAATTCAAGACTATAATTGTACTGCAATACAGCAATATCTCCCTGAGAACGTAGAAGAAAGACTCAACACCAGTCAGCAAAATTGAAACCATGTTTTGGGAAGACGGGAATGTTAGGGATCGTTCCAAAAACACCCGAAGGTCGTGGTTGACGCCCAAAGTCGCAAAAGTGTCAAAAGATACAGATTTACAAATAAAAATTGAGCTGTTCGAGGAAAATTGTTAACACATAAAAATATAATGAATTTTATTCCATACTTTACACTCGCACTTTAGCATAAGTAGAACCACTGGCACGTGACCGCAGGATGAGTCCACCAGCCCTCCAAGAAGAAAGCCGGAGAAGAGACCCCATCGAGCAGAAGCCACCGGAAGTTCAACCGACTAGTCCAAGCTTAGCGGTACTCCGCCTTCAACTCCGCCTCCGCCGCCGCCCGCTTCAATCCCATGCCGGAGAGAGAGACCGTGTAAATAGTAGCGTATTTTTGTACAGGGTGTTTTTATAATAAAGATCATAAATACCGAAAGAGTGATTTGCTTCCCCCCGATAACCTGACCCGCTTACGTCACCCGTAGTCACGTGGAGCATACCACGTTAAAGAACTGGCACTTCGACCATAACAAATGTCACAAGTTACTTAATTTCTCAGCATCACATCTTCTCAGTCTCTGCAATTGTTCTTCAGTTCCTTATTTTCTTCATTTCACAGTAATTACATACTTTCTCATGTTTCTCAAGACTCGGTTTCCCAGTTTTAAAATTCTACAGAGTTTCTAACTTTCTCAGTGTCCTCGGGGTCTCAGTTCCTCACTTCCTCAATTTCTTAGTCTCAGTTCTTTAGCTTCTCAGTTGATTAGTGTTGCCGTTTCTGGGTTTCAAGATTTCTAAGTTTTCCGAATCGTCAGTTTTTCATCTCATATTCCCAGTTATAAATTCTTTCTTTCTTACTTAGTATCTATCTTGTGAGAAATTTTACAAATACCGTTGAAGATTGTGACGGCGTAAAAATATTTGTTTCCAATATTTTGGACTATGCCCGGTTTGTAACTCACCAGCTCATTAAGATTTCATTAAATTCCTTGGGTTTCTACTTAGCATTAATTGTTATAAGCGTGTGTTGGTTATATTTTGTGTTCTTTATAACAATTTGCTGCAGAGGAATAAATAGCGCTTACCTAAGAGACCATGTAAAACCATACAAAGTTAATTTTGATGGTAAATCAGCATTCGGGAATCTAACAAAATTGGGAAGTTGGAAAATTAAGAAACGGGTGATCTCACAAGATGAGACCCCGAGAAACCGCAAAATTGATCAAATCCTGTGGTAGCCCTGAAGTGTAGTAGACACTTAGGTGTCTATGACGCTTCGAGAGTCGGCGAGGCTTAGGTGACCACGACGCCGGAAGAGTAGAGACGAATTTCACGTGTCACTTGTATGGGAAACTTGCCACTTGACTTGGGGGTCATACCTTGGGGGCTTTAAAATTGTTTAGCGAGAACTGGTGCAGTCTGTAGAGTCAGGCTAAGTCGAGGGCGCTCCTTCGGTAGTGTCGCCGGTACAGCAAAAGTCTCTGCTCGTCCATAACTGCGGTAATGCAGTGCCGAAGAGAAAGACGATATTCAAATTTAACAGTGCTACGTAGACAACAAAATAATCTATTGTAACATTTTTTTTTAATCTGTATGTGGCGTAATATGATTTGAACAAATCTGACACAACTTACCCTGCATCAACATCCCAATCAATTTGTCTTGATTACTCTATTCTTCTCCGTTCTTGAGAAAATTCTGCAAATCACATTTCAGATCCACATACATGACGTGTTTGTGCTACGTTCTTTCGCTTATTTGTGAAGTAAACTGATACGTATAGCGACTTTTATGAAGATGAACGACTATGAGAATGCACTTTCCGGAGGTCGTTGTAATATTTTGACTGTGCTCCCTAATGCTCCCGCGTCATTCGCTTAAAATGTTCGATGCCAAGAGATGAGATTCTGATTTGCAATTTTCTCCTTGTTTTAAAGTAAAGTTTGTTATGTGAACGTAGAACAAGCTCCGAAGAGCGTTAAATTAGGTTAGAACAATTGAAATATTGTTTCGGTGATGAGGTGCTCTGACGTTTCCATAGCAAAACCCCGACGGAAGTGGAGCGACCTTCCGTTTTGAATCAACACGGTGTTGACTTAACATCGGTCAAATTCATGTTTCGCATTCATCCTAATTTGCCTATCTTTGGACTCACATGCGCGTCAGAGGGATAATAAAGCTCTTTATTAATCGCAAGTCCGAGGCAATTATTCAAATGGCAGACAAATTAGGCGAATTTATCTCCGTTATAGTTGTGTTTGCATGCCAGAAAAGCAACATTTCTTGTCCGGGTGGGTCGGGCTCTGGTCTACACATGAGTGTACTGTAATAATAGGGAATTTGTTGTACACGCTAGTGTTGAAGCCTGAAGCGGCGACTGACGTTTCCATGGGGCACTAAAATCGAAATGAACCGTGTTTTGGCCAGTATGATTAGTGGCATCATCAACCAACCGGCCGGAAAACATTAAAACTGGCCGATTTATCAGCTAGAACTGTTTTTATGGCAGCGATTAATTACACCATCTGGACACCCACCAGCCTTCGGAAAACGACAATGAAATTTTCGCGGCGATGCACTAATTGATCGGTTCGATAGCGTGGAGTGCGTCTGCGAACATTTTCAAAGGACCAAAAAAGAACAGTAACAGAAATGTTTTTCTCTTTTCAAAATATACAAGTTGTAGAAACTTTATGGAATGCAATATACAAGTGCCATACCATCAGATGTGACAGTTAACAACCATGATTTGTAAACAAAAATTAAAATTCTAAATCAGCAATTTCAAGTCCATTTGACTAGAGGGACGTACGGTTCTCGGCGTCTCCTGGAGGAGTTGTTATTTGGCTCTCCTTAGAGACGAGGAGAAGTCTCTACTCTCCTGCATTCAGGTGTGTTGTCTGATTGAGATTTCCTTCTGGTCCCACAATGTGGACAGACCCCCGTGTGGCCTCCTCGCAAAATTATTAAAGAAAACAACAGGGAATTACTCGGTGGCAAAGCAATCGCTGTAGATTGAGGTAGACGGCTAGATTTATTTAAGATACCAACTTGTTTGCGTGTTTGATAATAATTTTGTTGTTTCAATTGTTAGGAAATTTATATCGACACATTAGCATGTCTCTTATGCACGTCCATTATGTAGATTTTTATATTCCGTTTTCTTTTTCAGGTAAATTTACACACAAAAACCATTTTAGACCAAGTTGTTTCTGCAAGATTCCTCCCTGCAGTGAGTATGTAACTTTTAGATACTAGAGAAATGATTACTCATTTTATTAATATTTATCAAAAACTTAAAGAAATTTTGACTTATTTATATTTTATTTTGTTATGATTTACTGACGAATAAAAACGTCGGTAAAGCTAGCAGGACCAAAGTCGAAAAAGCAAAAATTAACCAAATGAGAATTTAAGGCTATTTAAAGGCTAATTTAATGCCAAAGATTTAATTTTATTGCTCTCATAGTTTTTGTAGAAATTATGGCTCTGTTGGCTTAACGTCAAGCTAGCAGGACCATGAGTTAAAATTTGGTAAAAATTTAAAAATAACCACATAGGATTTTAAGGCTATTTAAAGGCTAATTTAATGCCAAAGAATAAATTTTATTGCTCTTACCGTTTTCATGGAAACGATGGCTCTACTAGCTTGACGTCAAGCTAGCAGGACCATGACCTTAAAATATGAAAAAAATCAAAAATTAGCCCCATGGGAATTTACGGCTATTTAAAGGCTAATTTAATGCCAAAAACTTAATTTTATTGCCCTCATGGTTTTGGTAGAAATTATAACGTAATATTCGATCAAAATTAAAAAACAACTACAGGATTTTAAGGCTATTTAAAAGCTAATTTAATGCCAAAGACAATAAAGGTTCTTCTCGAAATTATGGTCCTTATGGCTTTACGTCAAGCTAGACGGATCATGGCTTTAAAATATTATAAAAATCAATAATAATTAATCGGGAATTTAAGGTTATTTGTAGCATAATTTAATGCCAAAGACTTAATTTTAATTTTTAGGGCCTCCTTGTAAGAACTTATGAGCTTTACCAGAAGGTTTTCTATAGCAAATTTAATGTTTTTGGCTTTACGCTATTCTCTTCCTCTTATTTCCTAGGAGGTTCTATAAAGCCAATCTTTTTCCAAGATGCGTCAAACAAAAAAGGTAAAACTTGTCTTAACAGATACCCTCTTACTAGAAGGAACTCGTGTCACAAAACAAAAATTGAATAGATCTGTAAGTATTATAAAGGTAAAACCGACAAGAAATTTTATCTCGAACACCAAAGGCCTAAAATGTCTATTTCGGTTTATAATGGGGTTTCCTAAGGAATAAAAAATGTAATCAAAAATACGAAAACTACCCCACAACAAAGCAACCGGAAACTGCATTGCATACAAAAAACGTTTTACTCGTAAGCAGTATGTTTAATATCTTAATCACAAATTGGCGGTCAATGCAGTTTTCGGCTGCTTTATGGTGCGATTGTTTACGTATTTTTGATTAAATATTTGTAGCGATAATAATTAAAGTTACATTTTTTATTCCTTAGGAAAACCCATTATAAACCGAAATAGACATTTTAGGCTTTTTTCACACACACTACACTTTTCTACGAGATATTGTTATTACTGTTTAGTAGCAATATTGTTTTACACCAAATATATATATGTATAATGTCCCAAAATTTGCGGTACAATTCCATGGTACCTACATTGATTATTTCATGCCCAAGAATGGCGCACAAAATTATCAAAAAAAACATCTTTTTTGTTTTTCGAGATAAAATTTCTTGTCAGCAGTTTTACCCTGAATACCTACAAATATATGTATTCAATTTTTGTTTTGTGACACGAGTTCCTTCTAAAGTTTCTGTTAAGACAAGTTTTACCTTTTTTGTTTGACGCATTTTGGAGAAAGATTGGCTTTATTAAACCAAAATAATTAAATTTGCTGTAGAAAACCCTCTGGTAAAGCTCAAAAGTTCTTAAAAGTAAGCTTTAAAATAATTAAAATTAAACCTTTTAAATTCTCGGTTAATTATTGCTTTTTATAATATTTTAAAGCAATGATCCTGCTAGCTTGACGTGAAGCCCTAAGGGCCATAATTTCGAGAAAAACCTCGATTTTATTATCTTGCCATTAAATTAGCTCTTAATAGCCTCAAAATCCTGTGGTTATTTTTTTATTTTTCATCTAATATTAAGTTATATAATTTCTACAAAAACTACAAGAGCAATAAAATTAAGTCTTTGGCATTAAATTAGCCTTTAAATAGCCTTAAATTCCCATGGGGCTAATTTTTGATTTTTTTCATATTTTAAACTCATGGTCCTGCTAGCTTAACGTCAAGCTAGCAGAGCCATCGTTTCCATGAAAACGGTAAGAGCAATAAAATGTATTCTTTGGCATTAAATTAGCCTTTCAATAACCTTAAAATCCTATGTGGTTATTTTTCAAGTTTTACCAATTGACGTCAAGCCAGCAGAGCCATAATTTCTACGAAAACTATGAGAGCAATAAAATTAAGTCTTTGGCATTAAATTAGCCTTTAAATAGCCTTAAATTCCCATGGGGCTAATTTTTGATTTTTTTCATATTTTAAACTCATGGTCCTGCTAGCTTGACGTCAAGCTAGCAGAGCCATCGTTTCCATGAAAACGGTAAGAGCAATAAAATGTATTCTTTGGCATTAAATTAGCCTTTAAATAACCTTAAAATCCAATGTGATTATTTTTCAATTTTTACCAAATTTTAACTCATGGTCCTGCTAGCTTGACGTCAAGCCAGCAGAGCCATAATTTCTACGAAAACTATGAGAGCAATAAAATTAAGTCTTTGGCATTAAATTAGCCTTTAAATAGCCTTAAATTCTCATGGGGATAATTTTTGATTTTTTCTTTTCGACTTTGGTCCTGCTAGCTTTACCGACGTGAATAAAATGCATCTTCTCTATGGTGAAACTTGTCTGTGTTCAAAGTTATCAGAGTTCATCAATGGATTTCCTACTTGTTTCTTTTATTAAAATAGGTCTTAATTACTTTTAATCTTTCAAGAGCCAAAGGAACTTCTGTCTCACTTGTGAATTTTCAGTTTCTACTATATTACTTTACAACAGCTCCAAGTTTCATAATGTGGCGACTAGTCTCTTTCACTTAAACTTTAATTCCTTTTAAAGTTTTCTCATTTCAGTACAGTTGGAGAGCAAGGTACAATGGAAAAAACCTCTTCTAATTAATCTGAATTAATTTTTATGGTCTATGAATTTATCGTGCTACAAAAAGTACTGGACTAGGATTTGAGGATATAAATAAAGATCGTACAGCTTGCTCCATTTTATGAAAGACTTCTTTGTGCAGTGTCGCTGTAATAACGAAAACCTGTTTCACAGACACAATTCTAAAAACTTGAGTCCTTCTGTAAATAGAACTTATCATTAACTGGGTTTTTGTCCAATACCTGCAGTGTAATATCGCACATCTATATAATGCTTCTCGCTGAAATTCAATGTTTGCGCAAACCGGCGACACAGTATCTACCAATAATTTTGTAGTGTTTACGATTTTCAGTTTTCAGATAACGACTCGCGGTAGTGCATTATGACGTTTTATGGGTTTGATGCCTCAGCTTCCTATCAGGCCCTAATAATTCATTATCGATAACATCCCCCCAATGATTTTAGCTACACCCATCAAACTTACAGTATGCTAAACAATAACCTTTTAATGGGTTTTAAACTGCCAATAATACAAGCTCATGAAGAATTTTCATTAAAGGATCGTAACACCATCAACAATTTCATTGTGGCCTTTTGATAGCTCAGCCAAGTGCTGCAATTAGCTGCGGTTATCGTGCAATATCGATTCCTGTAATCTCACTTCCATAAACTAAATACAGAAACGTGGACTCATCCCATTCAAAACTCCATTAAATCGCACGCAACGACAGAAAACGTTCCAATCAGCTGCTACACTCTCCCGTCTCGTTTCGATCCCCATAAAATTGTTTTGCTAAACGTCATAATTTATTCGGGATGACGAAACTTTGGCATATAAGAATTTTTACGATCCGAAATTGAGGACGCCTAAAGGTCGCGTCGTAGATTGAATTATTATTTAGCTCCGGGTGAATGATGGATTATTTATCTTCATATGAAGAATTGTGACGATGTTCAGTGTAATCAAATTACACAACAGTTGGTGCTTTTGGTGCACCTTGGGGCGACGTATCGACTGGAGTTCCGATAAAGGAAACTGTAACTGATGTAGAAATCCTCTTAGCAAAGAGAAGCGACTGGAAATCTCATCATACAGATTAATTGGATCTTGTTTTGTGTATTGTGTTGTCGGAAGGAAAATCGAATGGTTCCAAGGGTTCGCCACCTCTTCCGCAGAGCGATCAGACTTGATTGCTTAACTAAAAGTAATTTAGTGTTTCATTTGATAATGAGTCGATTAATTGCTCTTTGATTTCATTGATTGGACGGTTGCTACTTTTGTAGTGGAATAGCACAAAACAGAGAGAAGTTTTAGTCTCTTAGTATAGTTTATTCACACATTTGTATTTGAACTACTATGTAATTTAGCGGTATTTACTTGGTCCATCCATTTCCAAACTATGTCTAATATAATAAAATTATGAATAAAATTTTTAATTATCAATCAAGTTAGTATTAGAAAAAGCAGAATTTCACCATTCAGCCTTTCTCAAAAGTAATACGAGCGGCCTACCATCCACGAGTCAATCAGAGCCAAGGCGGAAACACCCCATTTTCTGGTGCCTTTAGGAGAATGGAGGGAGGACGGCAATTTTGGCACACAGACGCCTTTCTTGTCTTGTCCACGTTGGGCCACGTTCTTGTTTCTTTCCTGATAACTGTTAAGGCGAAAACGTACGAAATTGATACCCTAGTGTGCAAGAGAGACAAAACATCGGAAATTTACATTACCGGTTAAACCATGAGGATTTTAGTAAATTTAAAAGCGCAGCTTTTTTTTAAATATGAATGCAATTTGCGCGATGAAGGTTTTTTTTATAATTTATATGTTATAATAAAAATAAAAGGAAATATCTTAATATTAAGGTAAAAATTCAAAAGATATACAGGTGAAAGCTGAGAAAATTTTATGAGTGCGACTTTTTATTTTTTATTTTGGTTAATATTTAGACCATCCAAACTGGGAATGAACATTTTCGGTTGAAGATGCAGATATCGACCGTCCGCCGGTATTGCTTGTAAACTGATAGCTAAAACAACTCATTCTCATTCGTTGGGGTTTTGTCCGGGAAGTCGTTCTTGAATTGAAAGAACACGTTGTTTTAGAAATTAGAAATTTAACTGTTTATTTAGTAAAATTTCTTATTGCGGCCATTCACTAAACAAACATATTTTCTAATCATTAGGTATTTTAAAGAATAGAACTTTAGAATTTTTTTTTTCGTTGACCGATTACTAAGAGCCAATTTAACGTTTGATTTTGACTAACAAATCGATCGCTAATGTACCTCATTAATGCACGATTTTACATTAATACATGATTTTTCATTAATGCACGATTTTGCAATAAAATTAATTCATAGAAAAAATTTTTGCCTTAACGGAATCCAAACTCGCGTCTTTTAGGTTGTGAATTCGCGCTTCTCTCCATACAGCCATTTGCGTGTCAGTTTTGTATGCAATTGCGCTACACATGATTAATCGACAATTAAAGGCACTCGCTCCCTACGGTCGCTCGTGCTTTAAACAGCCTCGATTATTAATCGCCTTCATTAACACATTTGTTTATTAAATAACTATTATTGAAAGGCAGTTTCATATCAATAATTTTGTCATATTTATGATCTCCCAATACCACCGTTGACGTCATTGGTTTTATCGACAATACAATTTCATGTATCACATTATAAGCTTTCGGCTTATATGTAAGTAATTCGGAGTCGATTAAAAGAAACAAAACATAGTTATTTATGTATCAAGGCATTAAAGTCTTATTTCTTCATTACGAATGTGTTTAGTTGCTGAGATGACAGCCGAGGCAAATAAAACACGCAAAAATTTACAGTAAAAAAAAACACGGAAAAGAAACCTATGTGTAGTATGTGGAGGTCTTAGTGATACATAATATTTTCTATAAAGATTGAGTGGACTTAAATCTCCATAAAATTGTAGAATAATGAACTTAATTTACTGACGAGTTTAAGCACTTTACTGACAATTTCTGGAAAATATAATCACATACTTTGATTCTTAACTGTCATAACATTTTAAATAAAATTTATTTAATCGACGCCGAATGCTTATTATACATAATATGATCGTGATGATCCAATCGAAATGCCCTTATTTACTTGCTGTTAGAGCGCTAATAAAAAAACAAAAAAATATGTAGATATTTTATCTAGTTTGGTTGTTACAAGTTAAGAAACTTACCTTACAAAAAAAAAACAATTCAATGCATCTCTTTTTTTTTCATTTATTGTTTATATACAAGATTAAAGTTTGGTTCTAAACTTCAGTATCTCACTGCATTTTTAGTGGCCTAACAAACGTAAAACAACTGCGACGGCTTATAGTATACTTATTTTTATTGTACAACAGTGAAAACTACGAGGGCGCTGAACGGACATGAATGGAAAAATAACTAAAAAGGATTTTTTTTCTGACAATTCTGACTTTTTTCTGACAACTCCCACTTTTTTCTGGCAATTCCAACTTTTTCCTGACAATTTTGACTTTTTTTCTGGCAATTCCAACTTTATTCTGGCAATTCTGACTTTTTCTGCCAATTCAGACTTTTGTCTGGCAATTCTGACTTTATTCTGGCGATTCCGCCTTTTTTCTGGCAATTCTGACTTTTTCTGGCAATTCCTACTTTTTTCTGGATATTTTGACCTTTTTTTGGCAATTCCGACTTTATTCTGGCAATTCTGACTTTTTTCTGGCAATTTCGACTTTTCTCTGGCAATTCCGACTTTTTTCTGGCAATTCCGACTTTTTTCTGTCAATTTTGACTCTTTTTCTTGCAATTCCGACTTTATTCTGGCAATTCAGACTTTTTTCTGGCAATTCTGACTTTATTCTGGCGATTCCGCCTTTTTTCTGGCAATTCTGACTTTTTCTGGCAATTCCTACTTTTTTCTGGATATTTTGACCTTTTTTTGGCAATTCCGACTTTATTCTGGCAATTCTGACTTTTTTCTGGCAATTCCGACTTTTCTCTGGCAATTCCGACTTTTTTCTGGCAATTCCGACTTTTTTCTGTCAATTTTGACTTTTTTTCTTGCAATTCCGACTTTATTCTGGCAATTCTGACTTTTTCTGGCTATTCAGACTTTTTTCTAGCAATTCTGACTTTTTTCTGGCAATTCTGACTCTTTTCTGGCAATTGCGACAGGGGTAGGACGATGGTGCTGTCTTGTTGCCCAAACTTAAAAGATGCAATACTGTCTACATTTCGAGTTTTACGTACAGAGAAATATGACCTCTTTGGAGATGTTTCTATATGGCGTCGAGCGTGTAGCACGAAGCATAAATTTGATGCACGGAAGTTACCATTTGTAAAAATTTGTTTTTCTGTGGATCATTGAAATTGGTGCCTCGCGCTACGCGCTCGACCACTTAAAGAAACATAGTCCAAGAAGGTCATATTTTCCTATACGTGAAACTCGAGGCCCCAATTTCAGTGATCCACGGAAGTTGCCGTCTGTGAAAATTTGTTTTTCCGTTAATCATTCATAAAATCATAAAATATGAGATACTCTTCACATTTCGAGTTTCACGTACAGGGAAATATGACCTTCTTGGGTAGCACGAGGCACCACTTTCAGTGATTCACGGAAGTTACCATCTGTAAAAATTTGTTTTTCCGTGGATTATTGAAATTGGTGCTTCGCGTATACTCCAAAATGGTCATATTTCCCTGTACGTGAAACTCGAAATGTGGAGAGTATTTCATATTATAAGCTTGGGCAACAAAACAGCGCCATCGTCCCACCCTTGTCGAAATTGCCAGAAGAAAGTCGGAATTGCCAGAAAAAAGTCGGAATTGCCCGAAAAAAGTCAGAATTGCCAGAAAAAAGTCGGAATTGCCAGAAAAAAATCTTTTTCAGTTATTTTTATTAATGTCCATTCAGCGCCTTTGTAGAAAACACAAATTAACGCAAACATTAAAAATAAAGAGCTATAATTTATTTGAATTTTGAATGAAAGACATTGATAAGATCTGGCCTAGATTACTTTTCATTTTAAAAAATTTCACAGGTTCATTGATTATTATTTGCATTTTCTCATCGGCGCACACCAGTCTATTACCTACAATCACCCACTTGAACGAGCGTGAGACTTTTTGAGTAAGAAACTGACGAACTCTACAGCCAGCTTGACAAGATTTGGTTGCGTGGTACAGTATGTTCAGAGTGGAGGACAGAGCTCACCTTGTAGAATATTCTCAATTCGTATACATCGCTAAGGCGGTACTGCGCTGCACAGTAATAAATTATTATAATTATTACCAAAACAAGATTTCCAGCTTCATTGCGGCAAATTAAAAAAATACCGTAAACAAAATGGGCCAATAATTGTCCCCATAGATGAAAGTTATATTCATTCGTCCCACAAATATGAAAAAAGGTGGAGCAACCAAACCGATAATGGTCTGCGAAAACCTATTGCAAAAAATCCTCGATGGATTTTATTATTGTAAATGCTGGAGGAGATGGGGAATTTGTAAACGATTGTAACGAATTAAAAATGTTCACTTGCACTGACCGTGTTGCACATACTATTTAGTTTATTTTGACGGTTATTGGAGGACGTTAGGGTGTCAGAAAACATCGACATTTGTTTTGCCGAATGAATTACAAAGGTTGTGTGCAAGTAAACATGTTTTTTCGTTTTTGTTCGATTTCTTTGTAACATTGGATTATTCCGAAATGTTTTTATTTTGAGTTTCGGCTAACATCGATCTCAAGGATTGTCGATTGCAATTTTTAATTTTACTTTATTCAATTCAATTACACAACAATTACAAATACATTTTCACATTTTTTTTAAATTTTTACATTCATTCGATTACCAATCCAATACATACCAATCGAATTTCGAATAACGGACGATCACTAAAAATTCTAAATCTGGTAATAACGAAATCACTAAATAATTCTCTTGTAATCTGCAACTGTCCTTGAATTTGCATATAATAATTATGTTTATTTCATAGTGGCATCTAAAGTGACATTTTCCGGAAAAATTGAACAATAATGTCCTAGTACTTGAAAGTAGAATTTAAAATTAGTCCTTTAAAATTATACGTCAATTATTTCCATAATACAAGTAACAACTGGTTCCAGTTACGAAACAACTGGTACTCCTTCTCATATTGTTGCCGAGATTTCTGTGACTAACTAATATAAAAGATTCAAGCAAACCGACCAACAGGCAATGTTTGCTTGATTAAATGTAAAAACAGCCTGACTGGTCAATAGATGTTTACATTTCGGAAAGACATGATAATTTTACAATAGTTGACCTTGACAAGAGGCATAGAATAACACCCTGAATAGATCGAAATAGAAATAGAATAGAAAATAGTTCTTCCCAACAGTTTTGCTGAGCAAATCTCACTAAAATTGAAAAAATAAACATCGTGGGCCCTATTAAATCTTTTAGGGTTTGTTGTGTATACCTTATAATTTTCGATTTTGTTGCTCTGTGTACGAGAAAAATATATATTTTTTTGTTAATAAATACTTTAGTAAAAAAAGGAGCTCGTAGGGCAAATTCGCAAAGTTTTGTACATACATTCCGCTTTTCAAATTTTGATTTTTCCTTATAATGTCCAAAATATTAGTAATGTAACTTCAGCGCCATCTAGCGTATTAGAAACACACCATTTCTTGGTACGGTTTCGCCTTAAATGGCGCAATTTTGAATTATTTCTGGATCTATTTTTGTTTGTAAATCAATTAAAAAAAAACTCCTGAGATAATCTCAACAACCATAAGGTATCTTTTGTGTTCAATTTTACCAGAATTTCCGTAATAAATGTAGATACCTACAGATGTACGAGGGGATAATTTCAACGAGTTGTATAAATCATTATAAAGACCCTGTATTTCATTTAACAACATGTTAGTAATGTACATTTACGTTGCCTGAACATTTGGATGTTATATTGGTTTGCGTTCGTAAATTTGTTACCTTCCGTGTACCTTTCGACTTTTTCCTAAAACAACTAAAGCTCCACAATGCCGATACTTTCCAATAATTTGTGGTTCACTAAGTCGAGCGACACCAGTTTCACGCAAAATAAACGAAATCGCCCTAACAAAGACCACGTCGAGCTCGTTTAATTAACAACCACTCAATTTACTCCGAGTTGTTTATCCCGGAGCGAATAAAAACAATATTCTTGCAAAGTTTCGACACGTGAAACTGCGGGTAACGGTGATGATGTAAGTTGAGCGCTACACAAACACTGTGACAACACCAGTCCTAAACTCTAATAATATATGGTGGAAGTTTCGTCGGAGAAAGGTCGTCAAAACTTGCGCCCTTTCTCACGTAAGCCGAAGGTCGCAGGTTGACGAATCGATTGCGACTTTTCGCTGTTAAAAGAATGGTCGAGTGGAGATACAGCTAAGCCGCTATAAAGCGCTGCAGGACATTGTAAGAGCGGGGGCTAATAAATAAAATTAATTTTATCGTAAAAGTCTTGGATCAGCTCCGGAAGGAATGGCGACGGAAGTTGCTGAAAAGAATTTAAGCTGCTGTAAAAGTTGATACTTGCATCTAAATTAAGTGCGCTAAATTGCAGCAGAGTAATAATTTTCCTGCTATTCTTTTTAGCGAAGTGTGACAAACTACACTGGAGGCTACAAAAATTAACTTTTAGTTTGCAAATAGTGCTTTTGTAGATATTGTCGAGGTTGTACCTACTGATGAAAAACGTCATTGTTTATAAATTACTTTTTCTACTTTGGTATCACAAAGTGTTCATTGTGACACAAAAAGTTGTTTCATTTTTTTTTATTTGATACGTATTACGTTGGTATTGAGCATTTCTAACCAACTCCTGTCGAAGTCAAGCCAAGTGTCAACTTTTCAGATAAAAACAACCACCAACTGAACCAGTAGTACCTAATTATAGAAGTCCCTAGAATATTTGAAAAGCAAATTTTAACATTTTCACAAAGCGAAGAGCTCCAAAGTAGAAAAAATAGTATATTACATTATAAGTGTAGTAGGTTCAATTTTACATCACGAAGTTTTAATATTGAAACACGACGCGCAGCGGAGTGTTTTAATAAAACTGAGTGATGTATAATACCTACCACATTTTAGCCGATGACGAAGTTTTCCACTCGGTGCCCAATTTAACAAAAATTATCGTTGCACCGAAGTTACATTCACATTATTGACATAAAGATAGGTGCAGGATAGTGTGACGCACGCGGATTTTGCCCAAAAGGATACGGGAGTTGTAGGAATGCATAAATAGCATAAATTCCTAAAAATATGAGAGAGGTTATGTTTTTCGAGTGTTTTGTTGCCTTACCTTAACTTTTTCATTATCTTATTCTTGACGTGTTTTACTTTTAGTTCAATGACTTCACCCATTTTGCCATATTTTTGTATTTTATGAGAGTAATAATCGCAATAAATTAACATTTTTAAATTGAGTGACATTGTAAATTGACAAGGTGAATAGGTAACTGAGATGCTTACTATGTATACCACGAGATGGTGCGCCATCAAGTGTCTTTAAATTGGTCATTATTATATCTTAGAAACTTATTCAAAGACAGTTAAGTGCGGTATCTTCTTTCAAAATATACGATCAATATTTATCATAAAGGATCTTGTTTTTTGTGCGTTTCTTAAAGAAGAAAATTTTGGACTTTTTTACCGCTTAAAGGCGGTAGGTGACAGCTTCAATGTGTAAAAAATGGGTTACCATGGCTGTCTAAAATGTGGTAGAACGTAGTTTACAACTTTCAAGGCTAAAATAGTATATTACACTCGTTTAACGAGGCATTGTGACATTCGTTTTATTCGTTCTATTAACCGCGAAAGTCTATTATTTTCTATACCGTGAGATAAACTTATTGTTGTACTGACTAGTGATAGAAATGTTAACCAACAAGACCGTTAAAGAAGATGTAAAACTCACTAGTGGGTTATAATCCACTTTACTTATTTAAAAGGGGTTATTTAGTAGGGAAATACTTATTTATTATACAAGTGAGTAAAGCCAAATATGGTCCACAATAGAAATGTTATTTTTCTTGAGTGGATAATATCGCTTTACTCATGAGTGTAATACAATGTTTTATCCAATATTATCCAACAATTCTGAACAATTTAATAAAATAGTATATTAAAGTATACTCATACTTTACGCTATTTTTTATTATACCAGCAATACTGGAAACGAATTAAGCACTAACAACTTAGAAATATTTTTTGTCGTGATAAATCGAAATAGCGTAATAATATTGCCATTAGTTACGACAATTATTGTCTACGTTTTTCTCGCGTCTGTTATTGCATTTAGTCGTGTCAGAAAAAATCGAGGAAAAATGAGTTAAAACGAGATTTCACCCGATATAGAAGCATTGGCCGAACAAGCGGAATCCAAAATACTAATTTAATTTGGCAGCTGTCAACCTAACCTCAAAATCTGATGAAAAATTTGTACTTTTCCTCATTTTACGAATACAAAAAACGCTGTTCAATACTCGTGCCCTGTCACTTTTGCTTCGCCCTCGCCCCTGAAAATTTTCATGACAGCGCACTCGTTTGAAATAATATACTATTTGCATCTTCTAATTATATACCCCCCTTTTTAAAATTTTGCGAATTATTTACACTAACAACGCTGACAACAAACAACCAACCTTAGCAACCATACAACAGCCTTTATTTTTTTGATTTTCCACGAATTGTGAGCGCGGACAGCGTCGTTAAACAATATAAAATGACCTTCAAATTGGCTCATTCTTTTTTCATATACATACATAGTTTAACGACGCACTCCGCCCTCAATGTTATTTTAAAAACTTGAAATGTACACTAAAGTTGAGCGCGGACAGCATCGTTAATACTACTTTGAAATGGGGGTATTCTTTTTCCATATTATGGTTTAATGACGCTGTCCGCACTCAATGTTACTTTAAAAACTTGAAATGTACACTAAAGTTGAGCTCGGACGGAGTCATCATGAAGAACCCAAAAAGGATCAGAAAATACTTTGAAGGACTTTAAGTACAAAGGACCTGAAATATGGGAAGGATCTGAAGGACAAGTGGGATTAAGAATTTGAAGGACTCGAAGGAGCTTTAGGGAGAACTCAGATATAAAGGATTTAAATAACAGAAGTACTCGAAAGACCAATGATCTGAGGAATCGGACAAATAATACATATTTGAAAAATCGAAAAAATCTTAGTAATGGATGTGAAGAAATAGATGTAAAGGATTTGAAGGATTTGTGAGTTTCGGAGGACTTAAAGGACTCGAAAGACGCCAAGGTTTGGGAGCTCTAAAATATAGAAAGGATGCAAAGCTTATGAACAATTGGACACACATTTTCTGTGCATTTTCCATGTAAAATAAAAAATACCGCTTTACGAAAATGGCTATAACCTCAAAAATTAAGATACACTTCAATTACTATGTATTTCTAGTGATTTTTGGGTTTTTACTAGTCTGAATACTACGAAGGCGCTGAACGAACATGAATGGAAAAATAACTGTATAAACGATTTTTTTTCTGGCAATTGTGACTTTTTTCTAACAATTTTGACTTTTTTCTGGTAATTCCGACTTTTTTCTGGCAATTCCGACTTTTTTGGCAATTCTGACTTTTTTTCTGGCAATTGCGACATGGGTAAGACGATGGCACTTTTTTTTTGCCCAAACTTAAAATATGAAATACTGTCCACATATTTGGAGTACGTTTCTTTAATAAGGGGTCGATCGCGTAGCGAGGGGCACCAATTTCAATGATCCACGGAAAAACAAATTTTCACAGACTGCAACTTCAGTCGAACACCGAAATTGATGCCTCGCGCTACGCGCTCGACCCCTCAAACAAACATACTCCACAAAGGTCATATTTCCTTGTACATGAAACTCGAAATGTGGACAGTATTTCATCTTTTAAGTTTGGGCAATAAAACAGCACCATTTTACGAAGACGCTGAACGGACATGAATGAAAAAATAACTGACAACGACGACGGCAACTTCCATGGATTACTGAAATTGGAGCCTCGAGTTTTACGTATAGGAAAATATCACCTTCTTGGAGTAAGTTTCTTTAAGTGATCGAGCGCGAAGCGCGAGGCACCAATTTCAATGATCCACAGAAAAACAAATTTTCACAGACGGTAACTTCCGTGGATCACTGAAATTGGTGCTTCGTGCTATGCGTTTGACCACTATAGACATTTTGTCTGTTGGAAATAAACTTCTATTATTATTATTATTCTATTAATATTATGATTAAAGAAATATACTCCAAGAAGGTTATATTCCCCTCGACCCCTTAAGGAAATATCTCCAAAAAGGTCATAAATTTCCCTGTAATGAAACTCAAAATGTAGACAGTATTTCATATTTTAAGTTTGGGCAACAAAACAGCACCATTGTCCTACCCCTGTCGCAATTGCCAGAAAAAAGTCGGAATTGCCAGAAAAAAGTCAGAATTGGTAGAAAAAAATCGTTGTCAGTTATTTTTCCATTCATGTCCGTTGAGCGCCTTCGTAGAATACCACCCAAATTGATTAGTTTACAAGAAAAGTTTTAATGTCCTAAAGTCTTAAAACTCCGTAGTCAGGGGGTCAATTTTTCACAGTTCGCAAGTCGAGTTGCGTATACGCAACCTTGCGATTCGAGCAATAATATTACTTGAGTTCCAATTTTACCACTCGCAAAATTGCAAATTCGTAGCTTTACGATCATTATCTTGCGAGCGGTCTTTGACTGTTCCTAACCTAACCTAACATAACTTAACGTTGACAACCAGAATAATGTTGTCCCACCAATTTTGTGAGAAAGGTTAAACAGTGTTTATTTATGCATGTGCAAACGGGTGTTCAGAATACTTCGAGGACACATCAGTTCCAGATGCTAAACGACGTATGAAGACGTAACGACGAATGTGAATTCTCTTCAACAAGCGCGTCCACTTGTTCAACGACATTTTGGTTAGTTTGCGGTCTTCCCGTAGATTTTCCTTTCAATACCTCTTTGTTCTCTGAAATCTTTTTATAAATGTAAAACAGTTTGTCCCCTTCGGAATTAGGCCTCGATAATAAAATTGTTTTCTTCCCAACTGTACATCGACGGCCTAAACGCAGGACCTTGTAAGTGTAATTTTTTTTTTTTTTTACATGAGACGAAAATAAACGTTGACGCTATAAAGCTCTCTCCACAAATGGAGAGAACAAAATTATTATTGACAGGAATACGAGGTCTTCCCTTGAGGCCGTCGACATTTTACTCACTCATTAGTTGAAATAAATAAAATAATATTGAATTTAGTTAATTAACGTTTATTACTACCAATGGCGCAAATGGAAAAAGAATAGAGCGGCACAGACAAATTTCCATGTAAAAAAATTACAAAGTTAACTAGATGCAAATGGATTTCAAAGTAGTGATGTATCTATCAAATAACGAAGGGATCTAAAGGGTATGAAGGATACGATTTGAAGAATGAGTTAGATTTGAAATATATGGCAGATCTATAATAATTTATGTAAATGATCCTGAATCTAAAAGAAATAGGACGCCAGTAGGACGCCAAGAATTCGAAAAACCTGAAGATTTGGAAGATCTGAAGAATTTAAAGGGGCCCACTCACACAAAAGACATTTACGGTGTGACAGTGCCGTGCATTTGTGCCATTAAAAAAGAAAATTCCAAGAAAAAAACTCGACGATCAAGGTGGACTAAAGAATGGCTCCAAAAGCGCAATGAATTTTTGCATGTGAATCTTTTTGAAGAATTGAGGCTTGAACCTGCTGATTGGCATATCTTCTTAAGGCGACTGGCCCGTTTTTGTTTACTTTACTTTTTTGTTATCTTTTTAAAAACGAGCTGCGGCACACACGAAATATAATATGGTCAGCCGTCGACACGTCTGCCTGCCGCTGAGGGGCGGGGCCTGTGTTACCTTGAACCACGCCAACATTGCTTGAAACTAGCGAACTTTGGGGACAATTTGCAAATTTATTTTTCAATATTTATAAAAACACCTTGCATTTACCAAATACAGAGATCAGTAAAAATCAAGCACCAACACGTTTGTTAAAAAAAAATTTTTTGGCTTCTCATTTTGGCAATAATTTTTTTTCTGAACAAATTTTGATGCCCAATACGTTAAGATAGCCTAACAATGAAAGCCGTAATTCGGTTCCAAAGTTGAGGCGACTGAGCGTTTCGCCTTAAGGATGGATGTAGAAACTTGGTATTTGGTTACTCCTTTTCTTTAAAAACAAGATACTAGGATGAGACCAGCAATATCAGTACACGAAATATTAACTGCTACTTTAAGTTTTTTTTTTTTTTTTCTTTCTTTTTACGACATATTCCTCAAATCAGACATAGTGTTTACCACTACGTACGTACTCTCTGATACTTTTTTAATTCTATCTTATCTGAAACCAAATTTATCCCTATATACAACACACAACAATGCCACAAGCGTTCGGTGCCCGAATGGGTTGGAATTCCCGATTTATGGAAATTCCCTCAATATTGTTCTTAAAACGCATCAATAAACTTAAAAGCACCTTTCTTCGAAAGGTTGTAGGGCGACCATATCCGGCTTGCATATTTTAACCCCTTTCAAAGCGAACACGCCGCTAATGAAATCGAAATGAAACCTGCAACGACTTGTGTCCACACACAGTGAAGCTTCCCCGCGCGGGTTTATCTGCACACGCCAAAAATCAAGACGGTTTTGATTCCACAGACCAGAAGTTTTAACTGTACATCGTACCCCGTGCATTCAAGTCTTGAGGTTTCCCTCTGTGTGAGTGGGCCCCTTAACGGTTGTAGAATATCTGAAGGATCTAAAGGACACGAAAAATCCTTGATTTTAAGTGATTCTTGATGGACAAAATGGTCATTTGCCGTTTTTGTTTTTTCTAGTCAGTGGCAACATTGTTTTGTAGTTCGTCCATAGTTCTTTTGTCTTTGCCCTTTGGACTGGCTGTTGCCAGTACAGCCAACTCGTTAGCATTTTGAAAACTATTATAAATTTTCTGTTGAGGAACGAGCCAATATAAATAATCATAAACCTGAAGAATGTCGATAAATCAAAGTGGAGTAAATTTAAATTAAAATTTAAATATATTCAACTCGAACTTCACAAACTTTAATAAACGTAAAATTACAATTGGAATATGTTTCCGGAGAAAACTATTAATAAACATGCTTTTTCCCCAGAGGTTTTTTGGAAATAAGTCATTCAAAGTTATCAAAACCGTGTAATATTATCTTCTAAATTTAAGTGGTGTGTGTTGAAGGATTTTTTAACAAAACAGCACTTCAAATCTATGGTTTTAGAACCGAATTAAAAAAAAAGTGATCGTAAATAAGCAATGTAAGGATTTAAGGAATTCTTAATTTTTTTAGAAAAATCAATTAAAACTTCGGAAAAAAGTTTTTAGTGGAGATGCAGAGTTTGTGGTTTTAAGGAGAACACAATCATCTTCAAAATCACCCTCTACAATATAAATACTTCAAAAAAATTATTTTATTCACAATCGGTTAGTAATATACTGCGTTTCAACTGCAAAGGAGGTTGGAATAAGTTATTCCAGACAACCCAAATTTAAATTATTATTAAAGGTATGATTGGTAATAAAGGCAATCACACAACTGTTGCTGCAGGTATATTGCTGTTATATATTCTATTATTATATATTACTATTGTTTAGAGAGAAACCAAATACATATATTGATGCAATCATATTATCAGTTTATCACAATACTGGCCCATAGGGACGGTCTTTCATGGTTTTGTATAATTACCAATCTTTTATTAGCTAGAATTGATTATTATCATTCCGGTAAATTACTGTGTGGTAAGAATGCGTTAATGGGGGTAAAATTGTAAAGATACAGGAAACTCTCTTGAATAGTCTGAAGACGTTTTTGTTTAACACTCAGTAACCGCCCGCTTTATTTTCTTAAATCCTGTCATGTTTTTACCGAAACATTTTCGCCATTCTACTAACTTGTTCTTTGTATAAATTCATTATTCAAAATCACCACTATCGCAAATTTACCACCTCTTCAACGTCAACAAATTTTGATTAACTGATTACACAACAAGGAGCCGTAATGTTTGGACACTTCCTCTTATTATTTTGAACGCAAAGCTAACACTGGTAATGATATATATCTTCGCAACTTTGCCCCTCGCGATTGTCAAGTTGCGAAACGGGGAAACGGAAACAAATGATAACAATGTACTCTCGCAATGAGAAATGTCTTCTTTAAGTATGCAAAAGGCAGAATTTTTAAGCAAAAATTCCGGCTAACCGTTTCTGACAAAATTGGGGACGCGCTCTAAATTCCGGTATTCGAATATTTATGAATAATATGTAAATTTATACTTTTAGATGTGCAAGCACTAAAGTGGTTTAATGGCTCGGTGAGTACAGTGGAAACACTATTTCATGTTCACGATTTTATTAAATAGAATATCTTGAAATTATTGCGATGTAAAATCTTAGTCTTGAATAAAGAATAAAAATGGAAGTTGTTTTAAAATGTAAGTTGTTCAAAGGATGGTTTCTTATATCAGACTCAAGCACATTAGCACGTATTACTTAGTCCTTAATGATTCCGTGAGTACACGAATTAATTAAAACTACCACATTTAGTTTCGCCCCCAAAAATTGTGCTTTCCGTCCTGTGAAGTGTAAATACTACGGATCACAAAAAGTAAAATTAATACAAAAAATTTAATTTTTCTCTTTAAAAACACAGGGAGCTCATCAATATTAAAATTACATCGAACTCATCCTGGCACAGACATCAAATTATTCATAGGATTTCAGGTCACAGCTTGTACAGCAGACTGATGGTAACTAAATAAACAGATCACAGTATTTGATGATGCAATTAATATTGCAGATCAACATGAACTTAGTAAATAAATCAGTAGTGATATACTCAAGCGATCGGAATATTTTAATGATTTAACGGAATTTATTGACTCTTTTAAGAGTTAAAATTATTTACCTTTTGGGATGCACGTTTCCTTTCTCATCACTCATCGTCAATGTGGGAGCCTAACTACTCTTAACACCCTAACCCTAACCCCAGTTCAGCCCATATCGGTCTCGTTAAGTCATAATCAAGCCATTATTAAGCGACGCACGTTGCAGCAATGTCTACATTCATTACTGTTGTTGAGTAGGTTCAATTACGCAATTATCAGGTGAGATCAGGCGTATCTGCTGTGAGATCTGCTGACGCAACTTGCCTCGCCCATGGGGTATAGCAGGGCCGTAATGGCACCCTCATCAATACTACATCACCGTAGAATTTACGCGGGGCTTCCATCGATAGACAGACTCGATTATTCTGGAGAGCTGATCGATGGAGCTATTCGTGTTGATTCTCAGGAAAGATCTCATAAAACAAATGATCGAAGATCAGCCATTTTAAATATTTTCTTTCAGCGGAGTCGCGAAAAAGCACACAAAAATTGCATTGTCGGAAATTACATTTCCGGGATTGGATTGGAGGAAAGAGGAAAAATGGAAATGCGAAAGTTGAACTCAATGCACACAGTTTTCTATTTACTGACATACGAAGAGCACCCATTGAGATCTGCAAAGGAAGAAGCATTATGATGTGACTTTTCCGAAAACGTATATGCATGGTTATTAGGGGTGGGTAAAGGTATTGCAATAATCGCAAGGTGTGAAAACTTAACTTATTAGAATGATCCGTTAAATAGAGCACTGCACCTATTCCAACTAACGAGTCACCACTGACAGCTACTCTATTTCAATGTGCATTTATAACAATACGTTTTCACTTCGTCGGTTCTGCTGGTTGTTCTAAGTGCTTTTTCGACTTCATTAAGTAAATTGCGAACTCCGACGATCGAGCAATGCAATGATTAGTCGGCTAAATTCCAGTTGCGGTACATTTTGCGGCATTAAAACGTATCTTACAAGTCTGAAATACGTGTGTTTGGAATGGTCAAATTTTAGTTAAAGTTTAATAACGTCGCCACGTGAATGGAAGTGTTTGTCTCCAGTGGTGCAGTAAAATAGTCCAAAGCTCTGACAATTTCCGGTATTTATCTGCCACTGTGCAACTAACCGCTTTACTACTGGTAAAATACCGGCTCGTTACAAGATAGTGGAAACTGTAAAATATTGAAGATCCTGTGGTCTTGTTTCAAATGGAATATAGTTTTTGCTGTCAGAAGTAACATTAACAGCAGTGAACATCTATGGCAGATTTAAAGATTATGATCAAACCTCGAAGGGCATCTAGGGTGATTTATCACTTCAAATTTTACAAAAATGTGCAGTTGCAAGAGATAAGTTGAAGGATGGCACAGCCTATCAAGATTACAAGGCCTCCGAAATGTAACCGAATCGTTTTTCACCGCAAATTAAACCGCAAGATGTGTTTCAGAAAGATTACAAGGGAAAGGAATATAGACCATTAAATTAACAGAGCATAACTGCTATACTACCAAGAATGCCTAAGAAAGGGCATGAAATTTGTCATGAATATATTATAACGAGTGTTTTTTTTTTTTTAATTTGGGCGTCGAAGTTGTAACTGTGAACATACCATCGAAGTGACAGTTATTAATTTGACATCTGAACCTATATCTAACCTCACTTTTAATTTAATTAATCGACAGTTTAACACGTTCATGCAGTATTACAACAAACAAAAAAATAAACTTTAATGAGGAAATAAGGTTTATAACAAATAATCAAAATGTGCTCCATCGACTTCAAGGCAATTGCGGACCTTTTGAACAACTGCGGTACTGACATTTGACAACAAATTGGTCAAATAATTCTTTGAAATAGCAGTGAAACCTCTTCGATAAAATTAGGTTTACTGAACTCCACATCCGCATGTTTTGTGAATTCACATAACCGTCTAAATGAAACCAGGCAAAAAATTGTGGCCTGTTCAAGAAACTCATAGTCACCGCCAACTATGACGCCAAATTTAAAAAAAAAAACGTTACAATCATCTTAGTAATATTCCCATTGAAAAATAAACGTTTTGTTCATAACGTTATTATTTTTATTCTTTCATATTTTTACATAATTCTTGAATTTCAGGTTCTGTCTTTCGGATTTTCAGGGATCACGATCAATAGTTTTGAATTTGCCAATGCTGTTCATCTAATTGTTGATTCATAAAATTCGAAAACATTCTGATTTAAAGAATCTCAGATTGAAACTTTGAGAATCTCAGATTTGGTACCTTCCATATTCTACACCAAAAACAGCAAGGTAAGAAAATTTAAAAATTGCGTAAAATTCCAAGAAATGTAAAAGTTTTAAAACCGTGCAATCTAGTGTCGATGCTTCCAAAAGATTACACAAAGATTAGATGTAGGGATTACAACAATACGAATTTTGAGACTAAACCTCAACACTATCCTTTTAGAAGTTTAGTTTATCAAGATTACATTCTCCAAATTTCCATTATTCCAAAATTCTAAGATGTGAAGATTTTAGAAGTACAAGCGTTACCTTCTGTTTGATGAAATATAATAAAATGAAGAAAATGAAAGAGAAAAAACTAAAATCGCTGAAAAAACCATTACGCAAAAAGTAGAAAGGACGCACTACAAATCAAATAATAAAAAAAACAAGAAAAAAAGGACATTAAAAACAATTAATGTTGGAAAAAGGAAAAAACCAAAGAAGGTACTTAAAAGTCCTGGAAACCAACTACAATAGTAATTTGTGTACCTAGGCCGTAAATGTTAGCTTTTTTGGACGCATCTGCTGTTTGTGGCCGAGGCGTGAGCCGAGGACACAATGCAGATAAGGCCAAAAAGCACTTTTGGCCGAGGTGCACACGACGTTTTTTAGGCAATGATCACAAATGAATTCAAAAATTTGGTCATATAATTTTTAAGACATTATTACTAAAATTAGTGGGGACGCATGTGAATAAAACGACTAGTGTAGTAGGTATTACGACCCCTCACATGGTAGCTACGCCCACCTGCCCCTAGGGGAGGGCTCTCCCAAGCCAGCTCCCTTAACTTCAGTTACTTCAGTCGTGTCCTTATAAAGGTGAGGCACACAACATCTTGTGTACACATCTATAAAATTGGTAAAAGTGGAGTTCATGCTGGTTCTAAAATGACATTTTTCAGATTATTTATGATACAAAAAGTGGAACATTAACGTCGTAGTACTTTAAAGTAGTATCGATTAGGTACTGTCATTATTTACATTTACCCAAATAAGGACTTTATTTTTATCTCCAACAATCTTTGTGGCTTTCCAACATAAAATATAACACCATCAGGACAGTATGCTAGCCATGGATAAAGATGTCATTACAATTCGGGGCTGTTTTTTTGTTGGTGTTGAAGGCCACTGGTTCCATTTCATTCCCATATGGAGTTGGTTTAGATGTTATGTGTTTTGAATGGATTTTTTTTTAACATTGTGTTCTAGACTTGTTTTTTAAAGGTACACACTGAGTGACATTTTGATCCTACGATAAATAATTTTTTATTATACCTGCATCAGAATCGCCGTTTAAAGCACGCCTGACCGTTCGAACACAGGCGATTAAAGCACAGCGAGCTTTAAAGGTTGTCAAGGAAATATAGGTATCATTATAACTTCATCAAATTTGAAAACTTTTCATATTCTTTCAGGTATGGGTCTTTTGACTTCGATGGTAGTATTTTGGATTCCGCTTGTTCGGCCAATGCTTCTATATCGGGTGAAATCTCGTTTTAACTCATTTTTCCTCGATTTTTGCTGACACGACTAAATGAAATGACAGACGTGGACGCGAGAAAACCGTAAACAATAATTGTCGTAACTAATGGCAATATTATTACGCCATTTCGATTTATCACGACAAAAAATATTTCCAAGTTTTTAGTGCTTAATTTGTTTCCAGTATTGCTAGTATAATAAAAAATAGCGTAAAGTATTCGTGGATAACTGGTCTTTAAAACACTTGCTCTATTTCGAGCACTCCCGGCTACGCCGTCGTGCTCGAAAACTCGCGCGTGTTTTAAAGACCTTGTTATCCACTCATACTTTAATATACTATATACTAGCACCTTCAATTAACTGAGAAGTATTTTCCAACCTGTTATTCGATTTCCTCTTTTTGTTTTCCCACATTGAACAAATAGGTAGTTGTAGTTGGATGTAATTAAGTAATGTGGACAGTTTTAAATACATGGTCTACGATGTCATAATTTAGTATTGACTTAATGGTAAATCACTTTCTAAAATGTGTAGAAATGACCGCCGGTGTAAATAGCAACACAAATTACACGGATATAACAAATACAGATGACCCCATCACAATGACAAAGACGGTTAAAAATCAGCTGATTTTCGACAGCAGCCAGCGACCTAAAACAGCTGATGTTAAATCCTTCTGTTAAATCTCAAGAGCAAACGACAGATTTCTTGAAAAGTATCAAAAGTTTTAGTTTCTGACAGATCACTCCCAAAAAAGTGGAGTTTGACAGATCAGTACCAAAAAAGTAGAGTTTGACAGATGCGTACAAAAGAGGCCCTAAAATGACATTTTTCGTAATCATCGCCTAAAAATTATATTTCCGAATTTAAAAATTCCAAAAGAACAAATCGAATTTCAAAATGGAAATATATTCTCCTGTACTCCTGAATATTCCAAAGTATTCACCCAGTGTATTCGAAAATTTTCGAACAGCGATTCCGTCGAAGGGGCGTGGACGGTTGCATGAAAGACCTGCTAATCGATAGGTGTCACGCAGGATGATGTCCAATGTAAACGTAGACTGATTATTCATTTGCTCAAATGCTTTACGAAACCCGATCCTCTGGTGAGATGCATCCAACAACTCATGGCACTTTTGTGTCCTCTTCTTTTTCGCATCTCACTGTTGCCACTGCAGTTATGCAGTTATGACTGTGGTACACTCGGTGACCGGAAGCACAAGATCACGCACATATTCTGTACGGACGATCTATGTATGATGCTATTGGAATGGAGTTTGGTTGGGACAAATGTGCTCAAAGACGCTAGTATTTCCACGAAGATGCTCAACTCATCGACGGAAGCGCCGACATCTGAATGCCGGAGAGACTTACACGTACTTAGGTGCGGCGCAAATCCGCATACAAGCCTCATATTAGGTAAAAGAGTATACATCTGCGTTTCTGAGATTAAGTGGGCTGAAGTCTGAGACCATTGAGACCAAGGGGACAGCATTCCGGCCAATGCGCACTGATGATCTTTTGGGTCTAAGTGGACATCCCGTCGCGGTGGTCAAGAAGGGGGCTCTCGTGGAGACGTCGGGGAGGCTGCAAGGGCGATGGGCTCTCGAGTGAGAAAGTGTCGTTGAAATAAAATGCAGGCAGGGGCTTTAGCTTTCTATTTAGTTTCCGAAATAGCTTGATCTGCACTGGGACCGACTTTCCTTTTAAACAAATCCATGGGTCGCCTGAACTGTTCCATTTAACATTTAAACTTAGCCTAAACTCTTAAAACTAGAAGGTCGAGATGCATTTTGCCGCCAGGCTGGCACCAGTTTTATGGTACCGTTGCAATAAGTTTAATTTCAGAAATTACATGTTTGTCTTTGTGGTTTCTGTGGGTCACATCATGAGAAAATGTGGATTATCTTGAAAATAGAAAATTATCGTTTTTACGGTCAAAAATGCAAGAGATTGAAAAGTAAGCAGTTATTTGTAAAGATGCCTCCAATACCTTTCAAATGAGGTATCACTCGACTCATAGTGCCATTTAAGATTTGGGGGCTAATAGCCCCTCGCGAAGAGGCCGAAATGCCGGAACTTGAAAGGAACCTGAAAAGATGTGCCCCTGGCAAAGAAAATCGACCTGTTCAAGGATTTTTCAATCACAATAATCAATTCGGAGAAAACTGGACCGGGGAGTTTTAAATGGGACAGCCTGTATGAAATATGTAGTTAAAACTTACCAAACGAAGCAGTTTAATTTTTATTAAAAATATTATAAACAGTAGAATAACTAATAACAAAATAGTAATAGTATATTGTACAACAAGTGCGGAAAAGCGGATATGTCAAACGAGTCGTGATAGTTGAGCCACTGAAAAGAAGAAAAAGTAGTAAATGTAGGTAACAGTATTTTATTTTAATCATAACACATTCCTTAATTTTTGATTATTTGATAAAAACCCACTTAAGAATTGCAATGTTAATTAATTTACAATTAATTTTAAATATTCTACTCCGTAAGTACGTACGTAACCTTCGCAGCCAATCCGCAAACGGTGGAGCAGCTTCTCCGGTACACTAATAATAATTAATTACAATGACCGAAAAGATTCTTCATTCTTTTATATTTATCAGTTTATCCTCATTATTATGTGAGAATTCGAGACTTCAAAGACTCCCAAAGTTTCTCCAATCATATCAGAATCTGAAAATCTGGAATAAACAGCTTGAAAGCTGAATACACCTAACCTTCACCTAAAAACCTGAAAACCAACTTAATAACCTGAAGATCAGGGAACCTGAGAACTCCTGAAAACATTAAAATCTAAGCCTTGGCAACTTGAAACCCTGATGGGAATCTGAAAATCTAAAAGTTGATAATATCAAACTAAAGCATGAGAACCTGAAAACCTGATATCCTGATAATCTGAAAATGTAAAAACTCAAGAAATTGAAAACATCAGATCAAAACTTGAAAGACCTAAAAATCTTGATCGCAGCGTATCTGTCCGCTCTTGTAGAGTTATGGGCAATTTGCATGTGAAAATTTACATGTAACTATAGAGTATAGCCTTTGGTTGTAAAATCGTAATCATTTTGTATTACAACCGCATTATTACGTGCATTTTGCATATAAAGATTAAAAGGAAGATTGTAGAAAAGAATATAGAATAGATTTTTTTACTGCGTCAATTCAAAATTTCACAAAATTTCCCTGTTAGAGGTGATTCACTAGAGGCACAAAAGAGGTTAATCAAAACGCAACAGAAACAGGCCATTTTCTTTTTTCTTTGTTTGCATGTACATATCCGGCATCGAAATTCTGAATGTGCGTGTTAAACACCATTCGTCCAAACAGCCGAAACAACGAATTGCCTGCTGCTCATGAATGGTAAATAAAAATATTGTTCCTTTTAGAAAACTTTGTGAAACGGGTACATATCACACATGAAAAACGACGTCCTTTATGGAAATTCGAATTTTAGACGACAAAACCGCAATGAATACAAAACGAGCGTCGGTTCATACCTGCATTGTTCATGAAAATTACAAACTGAAAAACGTTAGCACAAAGGGGTCTTTCCGTCGAGCCCAACGACCAGGTTTCTACTCCATCGCACATCTGTCCTGCTGGGAATGTGGTAATAAATCTCCAAATTGACCAAACCGGACATAATTGATGCGTCGAACAGATAATCGGAGCCTTGTTGCATCTGACAATACTCAGAGCTTGTATGGGCGGAGTTATGATAGAGATAATAATAAATTTCGGATAACACGAAAAATATGGTGATAAATTGTCAACGACTACCGATGTTTTACATATTTGCGATGTTTGCGATCCACAAAAATCAGTCCTGCTTGGAAGACTAAAACTTAAGACTTAACTACAAAAATTTTATACGTTTTTTACTCTTCATCTTTATTTATTACCTTTATATATGCAGAATGACTGATAAAAAATCCGTTTAGACACATTTCATCACTTTCTGACCTTTAATTTTTGACAGATGAGAGTCAACTACTTTTTCAAATTGAACTGTATATATTTTATGGAGAATATTGTGAAAAGTCACGGCTAAATGGAGTCACTAGTATATGGAACACTTTATAGCTTGTAATTTGCGTCGCTTTAGCTGATAGTGCCGGAAGGGCCATTTTTGAGAAATTTCTGGTTCTGTCCAAGTTGACTTAGTTATCACAACAAGAGGTTTGTGTTTTATCAAATTGGAGTACATGGCAATATTTGAACTCTAGCAAATAGTAAAGTCCCTGCTGCGAATAAACCATCAAGTTTTATAGAAGCAGGCCATAAAATATAAAGCGATGGCGGCTACGTTTATGGCCTGACGCACCGGAACACATGATCGGAACAAACGAAAACCGAAAACAAATCGTTTGTAAATTACATTGACGTGCACTTACGATAGATTTGGCAGGAATATAAAGAGGTTACCTGTATTTCTGGTGACTCAAACACGTGACACGTGGTTCTGTTTCAACTCGTCACACACTCGTAGACGTATTTTTTGACGATTTGATTTCTACATTGAACACACTCAACTTTAAACAACAGGAAAAACTCGTGGTACGAGGAAAATCAGATGTAACAAATTTTAAGACAATGATAGGAAGAAGAACGTCGTTGTCGGCTCGACGGACAACACAGTAAGCGATAACTACATCTCCCCTCCCGATTGACTTCTCTATGGATCAGTGCTGCCAACCACGCCCCATGTCGGGTGGGCAAGAGACCGCCATTAATTACGTGAGGTGGTTTTCTGTTAATTTGGACCCCTCCCACCCCTTTGATGAGATATGGTGAGATTTGGTAAACCCCCCCCCCCTCCCGCGCGATTTATTCCTTAAAATTTTTAAGTATGTAATTAATTTTCATATATTTATGTATCTTGCTAAATACCATTAAATACCTAAGCCTTAATACTGATGGAATATAGACGGGGAAAATAATAGTGCGTTTAAGGGACACTATAACAAATTTATTTAAATTACAATAAAAATAGACTCCTTCCCCTAATTGTTCAGCCACTCCATGGGCATAGGCATGGGCATGGGAGTTCTGTATTGTTCGTTGAAAGATTTTTTAATCCGGCGGGGATTTTCACGAAAAGAGTCTGGTAAATAAATTGTGCTGCAATTATTTTCTCAATTCTGGGAATCCCAGACAGAAAATATTTACTACTGTCTATCCTCGAGATTGTTATTGTAATAAAAAAATTGTTTGCGACCAAAATAGAAAACCTTAAAAAAAAAAGTAAAAAAACAAGTTTAATGATTTTTATCTTCTATGTAATAATAATGTATATTTTTTTAATTGAAAAGTTGACGTGAGATTTTCAATAACCCCCTGCTCCCTTTAGATGAGATTTGATGAGATTTTACTAGACCCCTCCCCCCCATTTTGAGCTCACGTAATTAATGGACGACCTCTAAATCCAAATTTTTCTTCTGTGAATTACAAGTTCCGTACTTCAACGGCAAATAATTAAGGCGACTGGCCCGTTTTTGTTTACTTTACTTTTTTGTTATCTTTCTAAGAACGAGCTGCGGCACACACGAAATATAATACGGTCAGCCGTCGACACGTCTGCCTGCCGCTGAAGGGCGGCGCCTGTGTTACCTTGAGCCACGCCAACATTGCTTGAAACTAGCGGGCTAACTTTGGGGACAATTTGCAAATTTATTTTTCAATATTTATAAAAACACCTTGCATTTACCGAATACAAGGTGTAAAAATCAAGCACTAACACGTTTGTTAAAAAAAAAAAATTTTTAGCTTCTCATTTTGGCAATAAATTTTTTTTCTGAACAAACAACATTTTGCCGTTATGTAGGTTTTTTTTTACTAATTTTGATGCCCAATACGTTAAGATAGCCTAACAATGAAAGCCGTAATTCGGTTCCAAAGTTGAGGCGACTGAGCGTTTCGCCTTAAAACATGGACAAATTTGGGATTTCTCATAAGAAAAATCTATTTTGAACAAAAAGAAAACACGTAAACTAAAAAGAGAATAAAACATATCGGGTGTCCCAACTAAAATTTGTACCCCCCAACAATTCCAATTTCGAAAGACTCAAACTACTCGACTCGACTCCCCTGGCTAAAGGGGTGAGATCTAAGACATAAAAGTTTGGTACAATTTGGTCCCCCTTGAGAACAAAATTGACCTGTTCGGGCGTTTTTTTCTGAATCTTTCGAAATTGGAATTTTTGGTGGGTACAAATTTTAGTTGGGACACTCTGTATACTGTGGTTCGAAAATTGCATGTATGCCCAGACGTTATCGACGCCCATGACATTTAATTTTTTTAAGGGGGTGGCTCCCCTGGCTAAAGGGGTGAGATCTAAGACATGAAAGTTTGGTAAATTTTGGTCCCCCTTGAGAACAAAATTGACCTGTTCGGGCGTTTTATTCTGAATCTTTCGAAATTGGAATTTTTGGGGAGTACAAATTTTAGTTGGGACATCCTGTATATTGTGGTTCGAAAATTGCATGTATGCCCAGACGTTATCGACGCCTTCTATAAACAATGCCTCCAATACCATATTTGGGGGTATGTCGGACCAAAATATTTATATCAATTCCAGGCATCTGTAAAAAAAATTGGCAGGGAGAAAAAATATAAAGCATACTCATTTTAAGGTATTTTTAAAATGATTTTTTCGGCATCCGTCTCAAATTAGTTATTTTCCAATTGTCCAAATCGTCTTGAAATAGTATATTTCATAGGAGTACGCTGTCATTGCACTTTTCAGGGGCGAGGGCCGCAATGAGCCCGAGCCCCTGAAAAGTGACAGGGCACGAGTATTGAACAGTGTTTTTTGTATTCGTTCCCGCAAAATGAGAAAAAGTACAAATTTACATCAGATGTTGAGGTTAGGTTGACAGCTGCCAAATTAAATACATACGATGGAATATTTATGTATGTTGCTATGTATTTCATTACGCATTATGTGTTTCACAAAACGAATACAAAAATGAAATTTGCATGCCTAGGCTAGAAAATAGAAAACAGGGATTTTCAATGCAAGCTTTTATGTTATTACAGGTTGACAACTGACTGACCGCCCCAGTGTTTTTCGTTGATTTTATCCATTAGTTTTTTACCGCATCATTTGTAAAAATCAGATTACTAGGCATCCGTAACATACGTTTTACAGTTCAGGAGGCCAAAAAGTATTCTCCGTAAACTACAGTTCTCTCGAGAGTAATGGAATATTTTCTGTCCCAGTATGTAGTATTTTACGACCCAAGGTCGGAAAGTTGGACGTTATATCACGCACGTCGGAACAGCCGCTTTGGTGACCGGCGAGCAGCAGCCCGCCCCACTTTTGCAAAACCGAGACGAAGGCCGAGGTTTTAATTGGTCAGGACGGGCTGCTACGCGCAGGCCGCAAAAGCGGCTACTCCTGGAGCGCTAGTTACTATTTTTAGACGACTGCATATATGAAAGTAACTATATCGCAGCCGTCCAAAAAATTGTGTGTACGACTCGTTCTAAAATTTTTGTATTCGTTTTGTGAAATACATATGGCAGAAAGTGGTATATAATTAAATATATAAATATAGGTATTTAATTTGACAGCTGTCAAAGTTAACATTCAAAATTTGATGTTAATTCGTGTTTTTTCTCATTTTGCGTTAACGAATATAAAAAAACGCTATTCAATACTCGTGCGATGTCACTTTTCAGTGCTCGGGCTCTCACTGAAAAGTTCAAAGCGCATTTGTACCAAAATATAACGAGTGAGCAACAAAATTCGTGATCGCAGTTGGCTAAACGTATATCGGTTCTTTTACTTTACTGTTTACATTAATTGTCAATTTACATTACTCGATGACTTTTTACACAATCGTATCGATCAAGAAACGACTCAAAATTTTGGATTCAGAGGCTCCTACGATCACGAATTTTGTTGCTCACTCGTTACCAATTCTCGTGTAATTTTCTTCAGACACTGTATGAAGTTACGAAAACTGCGACTTCTTAATATGAAATGACATATGATTCCACTTCTTTTACACATTTTGTCCTTCAAATTAATATTGATTCTGTCCTGTGATTCCAAAAAGTGGTATAATTAGTTCCAGCCACAAAGGGCTTCGTTCGTTCGTTCGAACCGAAATCCCCCCATTGTTGACCTCGTGACACGCCTTCAATAAATCTTGAATATTAATCCCTGCATTTATTTAATTAAGTCAGTTTAGCCCGGTGTAATTCTCTTTGAGCGATTATGACTTGAGGCAAAAACCCTTCGAACGAGATTCATTTCCGATTTGTGTGGCGTTTGATGCAGCAAAACTTGCAACTGTTTGTTTAAATTACAAATTAGCGCTTCGAGCAGGGAAGTTGCTTTTTGGTACATAAATAATTTAAAAGACCCCCCAACTATCGGAGCTACGCTTCAATTACGTTCACGTATTGATAAACCGAACCCTCGGCGTGTATTTTTTATGCCCTTGTAAATTCACCAATAATCGCAGGATTTACGTATCAACCTCCGAACTTCCGCCCTTCGTGAAATATCAACTTGCCAAATTTATTCCACAACAAGGGAACTTTCCGGTGTTAACACAGATGGCGACACGATACCGAACAACTTGTTTGCATTGTAGATCAATTTCGACAATAATTTATTTCAAACGAACAAAATACCACGACGCAGATGACAACTAAACTTTTTCTGTAATAAAAAATTGCAACCAACGTTCGCATCGGTTCTGATTTTTATTCATGACGAACGTTAACTGCTGAGACCATTTCCAGCATTGTTTATTTCTTAATCAATCCACGGAAAAAAGTCATAAATCGGGCCACCCATATTTACTGCCGCTGATTCAATATGCATGAAACATGATGTTTATCGCAGAAAAGGATGGGTTTATGTGAGCTTTTTACTACTATCGATTAGAGGCAGTCATAAGAACTTATACGAAAATATGGACACGACCTGAGCTCGTTGGAACTCTAGAGGTTACATTTCTCGAATACTAAGTCATGTGCTTTGGTCCCTGCGAACCACTAAATAAATCCACTTCACAGTGACAGGACAAATATTGGAAAATCGATTTATTTCACCAAGATGTCATGTTGTAGAAGTGAAAGTTTTTTTCTGACTGATTGTAATAGGAAATTATTAAGCTCTCATGTTTACCTTGAAACACAACTATATGTATAATAATATTACTAAATATAAACACATATAAAGAAGGATACATTTTTCTTCATGACGTAAATTTCCTGTACAAACAATGCGGCAGAAAATGAATGAAGACAAATATTTCGGGATTGTTCTTGCTCATCGTGATGGTTTTTATTCGGGGTAATAAAGGCAGATTTCAGCTGGGTTATTGAATTTTAAAACGACTCTTAAAAATCGGCCATTATTTTTGTGTGAAGCCAATACCTATTGTGAACTCAATTACGACGCCCTCAACATTCTTCTTGAAATCGATATTATTTTCATGGAGGTATTTAAATTTGCATTGTTACTGACCAATTATTTTAGTGATGATTCAGGACTACCTAGAAAATCGCAAAGTTTGTTGCATCAGGTTGTAAATAGATTCACAGAATCATCAAACGTTCACTATTTCGATATAAATAAACGTGTTTTACGGACAGGTTCAATAAAGGCGGCAGAAGATTAATTGCGTAATAATAGTATAGGTATTATGATACGAGTTTTATAAGAAGCCTTATATGCCTGATAAACGAGTTATCATACAGTATGTCACTTTTTATACAAAATAATCAAATTTTACAATCTAGGAAATTTCGCGGCGGTTGGCCACGTTTGCGAGGTGCATTAGCGGCGGCTATGAAAAATAATTGTAATTTGAAACGTCAATACTCGTATTTTTGTTTATCCTTTTGACATGTATCAAAAACGTGGTAGTGAATTTTATCCATCGCGAACCACCTCCTTGACAGCGACGAACGCGATAAATTCTTCTGGCCCTGGAAAATGTCAACCTCCTCATCCACAAAATGTTTAGAATCAAATCCCGCCACACAAACAAAACACAACAACAACCCCCTTATCCACGTCATCACTGGAGACCCAAACACCCTCAACCATCTCCTGACCCACGGCATCACAGTCTTCGGCACTGGTTGGAATGGCTCAAACCGTCATCGCCAGCCCGCGTCTCACTCCAATGCTACACAAAAACAAAAACAACAACAAAAACGCGTGATTTAAATTTACATGAATCCACCCCCCAAACAATACCAACAATAGTAATGCCAATTCACATTCACAGCTGTTGACCAGCCACTTGGATTTGACAGCGAAGTATAGGTTAGGATTGCCCTGGGATTGCCAAGATTGTCAATATTAAAAAAATAAATTATACTATTTTCAGTAGTAATAGCACGAGAGGTCAAAATATTACCGACAATAATTTTTGCGATTCAGATACGAGTTTCTGTTGCGACGAAAATAGTGACGAGTGCTTGCACGAGTCATTATCTTCTCAAGCAACAGAAACGAGTCAATCTGAAGAGCAAAAATTGACGGCAAGATATGGACCAAGAGACCTATTTGGCTTGGCAATTTAACTTGTAAATTATAATGGCAAATAGTTACAAAAAAAAGCTTGTCTAAAAATTGCCATTAATAGTACATTATATTATAAGTGATAGAAATACATCATTATTAGCGAGTGAGAATTTTGACCCACGAGTGCGCTTGCGCACGAGTGGGGCACTTCTCACGAGCTTTATAATGACATTTCGATCACGTGTGATATACGACGTTTTATCTTACAGGTGCATTGCATAAATATACAAGAAATATTTATTCAAGTAAATATTCGCCTGTAACATTAGCATGGTTCTAATATCAGTTTTCGTAGTGACCTATTATGATAGTTATAGTTATGAAATAAACAGTCTCGTTGTTTTTCACAATTTTCACTAAAGTAATAAAAATTGACTTTCTACCGAAAGATGTTCAACTATACGTGGAAGCCGCTGTTTCCAGTTTGCTTCCGGGAAGGTCGAGACACATGTACGAGAAAGAGTATGATCTGTTCGTGAAGTGGAAAGCAGAGAATAACATTACATCACATTACAATTTTTAATTACAACTGACGGCTGTCAGATTTACTCACTTGTGAGTAGAACTGACAGCTTTATCTCTCTTATGATTAAAATTTGATTTCTGTCAGCGAAAACAATGGTATAAGGTACCTAAAATACTACACCTGTAAGATAAAATAATTAAAAACTAAAATAATTGTCCTACTCGTTGTTTATTTTGAAATTGAAACATCTCATTTGTTGAAAATTCTGTATTTTAAGGTTTAAATGCTTCTCTATGGTCAAACCAATTTTCAGGTATTACAGTTTTTACTCTTTCAGATTTCAGGTTTTCATGTTTACAAATGATCGAATTTTAGTTTTTATCTTTCAGATTTTTTCAGCCTTTCTATATTTTAGTTTTTCAGGCTATAATGTTCAGGATCACAGATCTTCTGGTTTTCAAGTTCTGTTCACGGCCGTATATAAGAAAGCCGTGTTGCACCAAAACTTAATCAGTTGGCAAAATTCAAATTTATTAATTGGCCACTTTAAAAAAAATCAAGTGCTTTCAATTCTTCTTGTTGATTTTGCAATTCAAATGTAACCTTTAATAAATACTGGTTAATTATATTATAAAAAAAAGTGAATAAATGAGTTATAGCCCAGGGTATGTAATATACTAGCGTCAAAACCCATGGACCCCCATATTTTCCACAATGATTCGTTACTCTGTTTGGATGCTTTTCATACATTTTATTTGTTAATAAGTGTATTAATGGAAATAAAGAATATAAAGAGAATTGCAAAATAATGCACTGCAAGGAAAAATTTTAAGACTCAGTATGGCTTGTCAAATTTTTCTTGTTGAAATTGTCCCAGTTTTCTTCGGTCGCTATAATCTTCTCCTGAAGAGAGTTATGGGTGAGTTTTGTGTTCTTAATGTGACGGACGTGGACCCGAGATGACTCATCGCTGTAGCGGCGTCAACAATTGCTGGACTGTACTGCAATTGACTACAACGTACTCGAGGTAGTATGACTCATCTTCTGGAATATCCGGTACAGATCGAGAGCGCCATGGAGCCTCTAGAAACATTTAGGCGCCGGTATATTTATTAGAGGACGTTCCAGCGGAAGTGACTCTAGTTTAGTCGTATAATCGAGTCTAGTCGCATCAATCATCGAGTCTAGTGAGTCAGTGGGTCGAGTCGGGCAGTTACTTTTATCCATCCGGAGTGCCGCGTGATGTGTAAATAAATAATACGAGACGTGCCCGTGAAGTAGTAAATTGTAAATAGTTTAAATAATGTAAATAGTGTAATATTAGAAGTATAAATAAATTGTACATAATGTTTAAATAAATAATGGAGCCCAGAAACGCTACATTAATATTGCTTTGCTAACTATATTCCACACGTACTCGACTGGATTTATATCCGTCGGGTTTGCTGGCCTATGCTGTACCCTAAAACGGGCCATGTGCCAATCACTATATTTGGTAGTAAGTCATTTGGCTCTTAGATGGAACCACCAGCATGTGCTAGTAACTTTTTCGTCAAATATCGGTTAAGTGCCAAACGTCAGGAGACCGTGGTCACACTGTGGTTAAGTTACGTTAGCGAGATCATACACGTGTAGTGACTAAAATTCTAAAAATGGAAAATGTAAAATGTAAAAATTGGAAAAAGTGCTTCATTCATTCATGTAACATGGCACAAAAACTAAAGAAGCAACGCGTCCCATACTTTACAACCTTATTTGAATAACAAAAGTACTATAGAAAAAAAATAGAAAAGATATATAGCTTCCTGTCTGCACTTTATAGATAGTTTTATTTGATTTACTAAGAACGAGCATTTTGGCACTTAGCCGACTTATCTATTCCACTCTTCAATTATGTTTGAGGTCCTTCAAGTTGCTCATATTTTTCCTTTTTCTTTATTTCTTAATTTCTTACACTTCAAGTTCTTACCTCATATTGGAAGATCGGCAGCTTCAAAGCTACTATTCAAATCGTCCTCTGAATCTTTTTAATTATATTATTTTTCAAATCCATTAGATCCCTTGGACCCCTTAGATCCTTTAGATCCTTTAGATCCTTTAGATCCTTTAGATCCTTTAGATCCTTTAGATCCTTTAGATCCTCTAGATCTTCTAGATCCTCTAGATCCTCTAGATCCTCTAGATCCTCTACATCCTCTACATCCTCTACATCCTCTACATCCTCTAGATCCCCTAGATCCCCTAGATCCTTCAGATCATTCAGATCCTTCAGATCCTTCAGATCCTTCAGATCCTTCAGATCCTTCAGATCCTTCAGATCCTTCAGATCCTTCAGATCCTTCAGATCCTTCAGATCCTTCAGATCCTTCAGATCCTTCAGATCCTTCAGATCCTTCAGATCCTTCAGATCCTTCAGATCCTTCAGATCCTTCAGATCCTTCAGATCCTTCAGATCCTTCAGATCCTTCAGATCCTCCAGATCCTCCAGTTCCTCCAGATCCTCCAGATCCTCCAGATCCTTTAGATCCTTTAGAATAGAAAACACTGACAAATTTAGAACCTGTGATCAATCACTTTGTCAGTAATTTTCATTTTATAAATTTCAGCTGTAATTTTCAGCCTCCTATTGTGGCCATTTTGTAATCTTTGAGAAAAGGTAAATGACCCGGAGAAGTAAAAAAATCATAAGAACTTAGGAATCAAAAAAACACCAATTTAAAATAAAAAAAATATATATAAACTCTGACCAATTTTTAACCGAAATGAAATTATGTATTCCCCTACGTTACAGTCAGCTGATTTTTTTATTAATTGTGTTATTATGTCAACTCTTATTTGAAAAATTTTCAGCCGGAATGAAATCTCTGAAAACACTTCTCTTTTTTAAGCGATGGGGGGCTGCCGTTCCACCACCCACCCATGATGCCCCAGCTGACGTTCACGACTCTTTATAGCACAACAGAATGAAGCGTTCCACAAATTTTATGCCCAAAAGAAATTTTTCACAAAAAATCTGTCACGTGACGATTGATGCACCTTTGAAATTGTATACTAATCTTGCTTATCTTACGGTGGTTTTTAACGCAGACATTCCCTTTTTGTTTTTCATCCTCGAACTGGCTCTCTTGAACTATCATTAAGTGTCTTACATTATATTTTCATTTCACTCTACGTTCAACACAAACACAAGAGTTTGTGAAAGCAACGAAGGAAATAAAAGAGCACAAACTAGAAGTGATCATAGATACAAATGTGGATAAAAATAAAAAAGAAAAGATAAATGATAAAAGTTAGTGAGGAGGTATTACAATAGTCAAGAAATAATCAAAACAGAGAAACATAACTCGTTAACATGAAATAATAAAAAGTGATAGGACAAACATTCTAGAGCGAAATACGAAATGCGAAAAATAAAGTATGTAGATCCGAAAACGATTAGAAGAAACTGCGAGGTTCAAAAAAGACTAAAAGTAGACTAAAAAGGGAAGGGAAGTCCAGTGCTTAAATACGAAGCCTTAGTCGATTATTAAATTGTAAGATTCCAACATTTTGAGATTATATGATTCCAAGCTTGGATCTTATTTATTTGGCGTTGTTCTTATTGTTAACAAGAACAACAGTTTTATTGTTGCCGGACCTTAGTTCACTTTGTCACCGCGTCGTGCGCGGCTGTGATCGATTTCGCTTTCCCCACCATAACTTTGCCCATACACAAAAAATTCAAAAATGCGCACCGAAAATACAGGAAATAAATAAGTTCACACCATAATAATTTATGCTGGTAATCCTCTTTTCACATTTTGACTTTGTATGACCCGAAACACTGAATCATTATTATATCTAACAAGCAAAAAATCAGCTTCGTAATATTTTTAGTACCCTGTCTCGAATAATTGGGCTTTGAACCCGCAACAGCACCCATAAACAGTATTTTATAATAAAACTTAAGTCACTGCCAGACTGCATTAACTCGTAAAACCGCATCCTATTATTCACTTATTTAGGATATGGCTGTAATGAAAGCGCAAACATAGATTCACTATATGACTCCCTCGTTAATTATAAAGACCACATAGCTAGACTTTTTACACGAGTGTAGTGTGTAACACGAACTCTCTTATTGCACATTAGTGAGAGAATTTCAATTCTAACTTTGAGGTCGAATGTCCGAATGCCGCATGGGATGCGATCTTATTTGAAAATAGGGCCAAGTTTCCTCCGTTCTTGTTTCCGCACTGTGCTCTCGTTGACCCGAACGAAGTCGTTCTTGAAGTGATTAGTTTAATCTAAATCTTTTAATAGTTTTAGGTGCATGGGATCATGTAATTAAGTGACTATGTCCGTTGATTAATCCGATTGAAAAGATAAGTGGCTGCTGGGTGAAATCCTTGTTGATCCTCGCTCTAATTAAAATCTTTCTTGTCGGATTTGAAAACTTCAATTGAGATGTGTATAAAAAAGCTTTGCATTCAAAGGATTTTAATTGAAACAGGTACTGAGATGGCAGTCTTACAAGGTTGGGTGTACGCCAACGGTTTACTATATCAGTAATAAAGCCACCAAAATTGATCCAATACCAAAACGTCTATTACATTCTCTATTAATATTGAGAAATTATTAATGAAATATTACCGCTTCAATTTGCAAAAAGCAAACCTAATATTTTACCAAAATATGCTTGTTCGACAGAGAGCTGTCCAAAGTTTGAGAGTATATGTTTGAACCATTAGAAAGTTTTAGTAACTGCTGGAATTTTAAAATCAACCAACCAACAAATCGTGTAGCAGTGGAGATAATTAACTTTGCACAAGAAATATTTCACGCCAAATCAGTCCCTAAGTGTACTAATAAAATAGTTGTGATTTATAAGGCGAAAGGAACCCAGCGAACTGTAAATGAACGAATGCTGTTTCTTACAGTACATAAAAAGGTCGTTATTGGTTTAGATGAACAAACATTAGCAGTTTTACAATCTACTTCGTGCAAGAAATTTAAAACTGACATTATCCTGTCATAAAACAGTTCTAATGATCCCCTACATTGTTTAAGCTCAAATGGAAATGTCTTGCACATGACTCGCCGTTAAAATATCGTCAAGAATAACAGTGTTGCAATTATGCCCCACATTGTTAGCATTTCTGACATACAAACACCAGGAATCACTCATATTTCAATTGCATGTTTATGCATTGATTTGTAAGTTTGATATACAAATATCTGATGAAAGCTACCCACATCTGTATGCAAAGTGTAATAATAAACATGCAACAGTTCAATTTTGGAAAATGGGAAATTGGTTTAGTATTGACACTAGTATTACAGATAATCGAGTCTGGTGTTATGGTGTTATTAATGATTTCTAAATCTGGTACAGTAAATAGTGTATTTGTCATGTGTTAAATGCAGTGTTGCCAACAATAATTCATATATGGGATAAAACATTTTTGCAAAAACTATTGATTTCCGTTGAAGTGAAAACGTTTAGGCGCATTTCATTGCATTTTGAAGAGTAATATTGAAACATTGTATATCTAATTTAAGTCACTTGAAGATGAAACAAAAATGCCAGTTCGAGGAGGAAAAACGAAACACCACTGTCAATAGGAAGAAAATTTCGAATTACAGTCACCAAAGAATCGACAATAAATCAAATAAAACGCAAGATTCAGAGAATAAAATAAATGTTTAAGGTTTACGACTTCAAAAATACAAAACAAAAAAAAAACAAGGAGGAAACAACAACTAGACAAGAAAGCAATGTTTTAACAAAGCAATAAAAGAGTAAAAACAGTTAATGTGGATGCAATAGGAAAATGGTTGTCATTCAGAACCAGTTTGCCAACCATTCAGACGAAAATGTAAATTTGAGTATATGTACATATATATTTCGATATAAACCTCTTTTGGTGAATAAATATGAAATTGGTTGTCATTCCGAACCAGTTTGTCAACCATTCAGTCAAAAATGTAAATTTGAGTATATATTTTGGTGTAAATCTCAAAGTGGATTGATTCCCATAACTGGTATAAGGTTTGTTTGTGACTGAAAAGAGTTACAGCCCTGTCCACGTACTCATCGACTGACTAAATGGATGATAAATAACAACCACTTATTGATTATTTTTTTCCCTTAAAAACTACAACTCACTCTCGTGTTCAATCCAAATTCAAAATATTTAAGTGAAAAAATGGTTGTTATTACAATATCATTAGTCAATCAGTTAGTTGTAGATGCGACGGCCCACCCGCCCACCGCATTCACATGTCGTGCCATGAACGAAACGGTTTTTAGTTACAAAGAACAATTGTGAAATACAAGAAACGAAATGCGGATGCAATAGGAAAATGGTTGTCATTCAGAACCAGTTTGTCAACCATTCAGAGGAAAATGTAAACTTGAGTATATGTATATATATTTGGATATAAACCTCTTTTGGTGGATAAATATGAAAATGGTTGTCATTCCGAACCAGTTTGTCTACCATTCAGTAAAACATGTAAATTTGAGTATACAGGCTGTCCCATTTAAAACTCCCCAGTCCAGATTTCTCCGAATTGATTATTGTGATTGAAAAATCCTCGGACAGGTCGATTTTGTTTGCCAGGGGCACATCTTTTCAAGTTCCTTTCAACTCTCGGCACTTCGCCCTCTTCGCGAGGGGGCTGTTAGCCCCAAAATCTTAAATGGCACTATGGGTCGAGTGATGCCTCATTTGAAAGGTATTGAAGGCCTCTCTACAACTAACAACTTACTTTTCAATATCTTGCAGTTTTGACCATAAAAACAATAATTTCTAATTTTCAAGATAACATTTTCTCATGCTATGTCCTACAGAAACCACAAAGACCAACATGTAATTTTCAAATTAAATTTATTGACATTTTTGGGTCATTAGGTTGTTGATTTTGATTGCTAAATAGCGCGAAGGAGTTAAAACTGAATGTAGAGTATGCGACACGATTATTTTTCAATAAAATGATCTAATTAACGTAATAAATGTTGGATATGGCCACCATTCATTTCCATGCAAAAATACAGACAATTTTCAAAACTGTTCGTGATGCTACAAGTTCAATAAGCCTAATTTCAGCAATAACATGTTTGTCTTTGTGGTTGCTGTGGAACACAGCATCAGAAGATGTGGATTATTTTGAAAATTGAAAATTACCGTTTTTTTGCGATCAAATCACCAAAAGATTGAAAAGTAAGTGGTTAGTTGTAAAGAGGTATCCAATACCTTTCAAATGAGGTATCACTCGACCCATAGTGCCATTTAAGATTTTGGAGCTAACAGCCCCCTCGCGAAGAGGGCGATATGCCGGAACTTGAAAGGAACCTAAGAAGATGTGCCCCTGGCAAAAAAAATCGACCTGTTCGAGGATTTTTCAATCACAATAATCAATTCGAAGAAATCTGGACTGGGGAGTTTTAAATGGGACAGCCTGTATATATTTTGGTGTAAATTTCAAAGTGGATTGATTCCAATTATGTACTGGTATAAGGTTTGTTTGTGACTAAAAAGAGTATGGTTCAGGCATTGTTTGTGAGTGCGGCGGGCAGGTGTGCCGCCCTGTCCATTGTACTCATTGACTGACTAAATGGATGAGAAATACCAACCATTTATTGATTATTTTTTTCCTATAAAAACTAGAACTCACTCTCAATCCAAATTCAAAATTTTTGAGTCAAAAAATGGTTGTCATTTAATCAATCGTCAGTTTGTCAATCGGTCAGTTGTAGATGCGATGGAGCACCCGCCCACCGCATTCACATGTCGTGCCATGAACGAAACGGTTTTTAGTTACAAAGAACAATTGTGAAATACAAGAAACGAAATGCGGATGCAATAGGAAAATGGATGAACATGAAAATGCAACAACAAAACGTGGCAAAGTAGAAGAAATACTGTATAAGACCTCGTTTATAGGGCATTTTGACAAAGTGCTTCTTATGAAACTCGTATCAAAATATGCTATTAAAATTTGACTAAATTCCTGTAACCGTACCACAATACCCAAAAATTTGTCAATTTTATACAACCAGTTGGCGGATTATAAGTAAATTTCAAATTTCAAAATTTAGGACCCAAATTTTTTTGTGAACTATCGAGTTAATAGGACTCGTTTTATACGAGTACATTGCCGAACCACAGAAATTCTGCTTTGTCTATTTTATTGTGTCTTTTACCGTTTACGAAAGACGATTTTAAATGAGCAAAATTATCAGGAAGAAAATAAACAATAGTATATTACATTATAAGTGCGGCAAGTTCAGTTTTATATCACGAAGTTAATATTGAAAGACGACGCGAAGCGGAGTGTTTTAATAACACTGAGTGATGTAAAATACCTACCACTAACACGCATAATGGATAAAACTTTTTAGCCGAGGAAGAAGTTTTTCATCTGGAGCCCCCATTTTACAATAGTTTATAATTTCAAAGTTACATTCATATTTTTTAACAAAAAGGATGCAGGATAGCAAGAATTCTTGTTGTAGGAATGATATCTCACATAAAATACCAAGAGAGGTTATGTTTTTTTTTTTGGATATTTTGTTAACCTACCTCATTATAATATTATAGACGTGTTTTAGTTTTAGTGCAATCGTTTTACCCATTTTCCATTTTCATAGGTATATTATATTTTCTGAGAGAAATCGAAAATAGAAGATCTAATCCAAATCCAACCAAATAAATAATAAAAAAAATATTTTAATCAAATGTTGACGTTTTGTACAGGTAACTGTACGTGCTTACAATTTATACCACGAGATGGTGCGCCTCCAGTGATTGTAAAAATGTCCTTATTTTATTTTAAAAATGAAATTAAGGACAGATAACTGCGGTATCTTCTTTTAAAATTAACGATCAATATTTATCATAAAGTATAACTTTTTTTCGGGTTTATTTAAAAAGGAAAATTTTAGAGTACTTTAGAGTTTAAATGCGGTAGGTCATCAATGTGCGTCAACGCCAAAAATAATTTTTTCTCATAACTTCACGAAGTATTTGTAATTGTACCACAATTCACAAACCAAAAAAAAATTTAATCTTCGAATTTGGACTCATTTCATACATTTCCGAGCGGAGCGTGACAAATTTATTTTGTTGTATCTTCTACCGTTTTTGGAAAGAACGTTGAAAAATAAAGTTATGAAAAAATTTAAAAACCTCCACAAAATGCCTCTAACTGTACCACAGTACCTAAATTTGTCTTAAACCACCAGTTGGCGGACCATAAAATATTTTTGGAAATTTCAAAATTTTGTAATCCTAAAAAGAATTTTTTTAATACTCGTTTTATACAAATATTTTTTTTATCGTGTTACCTGCCGAAATGAACAATAAAAAGTGAGCTACGAATATTTGTCAATCACGCCGTTTATCAAAATAATTTAATGTTGTGGTAATAAAGCTCTAAAGTTTCTTAATACATGGCCCTTATAAATGATTCATACATCCAGTAGGCTTTGCATATCAAAATCCATGTAACTAATATAACACTTATAAGACACAATATTTTGCCAAAATTTTTTGTTGGAGACAATAGAAAGTGTCGACAATTATGAAGCTTCTTGTTATATGTTGCTTGACTTTGATTGTTTTAGCATTTTCTTTTCATTAATGCTTGCATTATTATACTGAAACCGGAAAAATCATAATAAGAAAAATAATAAACATCATGTTATACAACATATAACAATAAAGAACAAAACAATAAAAAAGTGAAACAGTGTATAAACCCACATGAAATCATGTGACGGTGGAATAATGACACAGTACAACCAAATGTCAACGAAACTCTCACCAGTGTCAAAAACGAAGGAGTGCAAGAGTTAAATTTAATGTTGAATCTATAAAATAACAAGTCAAAGAATGAATGAAACAAACCATCAAAATAAGAGAATAAGATTAAAGTATCGAAATAAAAAGTAACATGTGATATAACAAATAGTGTACAGTGAGCGGCAAAAGTATGGAATAAATTTCAAGTAGTCATTTGTTTTCGAGTGATGACGTTATCGATATTTCGACTGCTTGAAATTTAATTTAGGATCAAAATATTCATTTTTATAAACCAAAATTGACCCGTCCAAAAAATTTTTTGAAAAAAAATTTGTTTAATTTTTTATGAATTTATTCCATACTTTTGCCGCTCACTGTGTGTAAAACAAACGACCATTACTAAAATTGAAAGAAAAGAAGAAAATAATTTAACTATGTAGGTGGTTAGAAAATCCGACAGGTAAATTCAATCCGAAAAAATCTTCGTAAAATATCACTGACAAATTTCTGCCTTTTATGTGTGGTTATTTTTTCGTATATAAGGTACTGATGAGGTCTAATAAGACCGAAACGGATCTCCGTGTTTGGATGGATGCCAATACATACTTTGGAATTTCAAAATTCTTGTATTTCATATTTCTTATATTTCAAGACTCTTAAATGTCAAACTTTGAGATAACCATATTCCACAATTCTAACATGCGATTGGGAGGATCGAAAATTTTATTTAGAGATCCAAAATTTGGAAGTGCTTCTAGATTTCAAAATTTCCAAAACGGACGAAATTGTAATCAAATAAGTACAAGAAAAATGAGGGGTTCGGAAAAGTAACGAAGTAAAATATCACTTTCTGCACGTGTTGCATACAATTTTTTTTTCTGAATGAGTATATATTTACATTACTGTTACTTACGAGGCATTTACAAACGGAACAGATGCTACTGAAAAAGAGTTACATCACCATTTTATAATACATTTTTTGTATTCGTTTTATGAAACACATATGGGGAAAGTGATATATATGTAACTAATATATAAATCACAAACGATTAAAAAGAAAAGACGGTTAGGACAACGATAAAAAGAGGCCAACACGAACGATGGCAGCGCGGCGCGAGAAGCAGGGTGAACTAGAGTTTAAGCGGCGGGAAAATTTAAACATCCTGTTCGTATGGGCCTTAAATTATATAACATGTGCCCATCATCTTCCTCACAATTTCTATTGTAGCTTTCATGGAATATTAAATTGTTTTAGACACTAGATTTCAATGCAATTGCGATTTGATGGCAGTTGGTTTTAAAAGTGTCGGTAATGTCACTGCCTTTATACCGTAGTTGATACCAGCGCTCACCGCAGCGCTGCAACTCACGTGTTTCCTTTTTTGCTATCCGTTCTAACCGTCTTTTCTAATCGTTTGTGATATAAATGTTCCCCAATATGTATTTAATTAGAGAGCTGTCAAACCTAACCTCAAAATTTAATGCTAATTCTTTTTTTTTTCTCATATTGCGTGAACGAATACAAAAAGTGTTATTCAATACTCTTGCGCTGTCACTTTTCAGGGGCTCGGGCTCATTTGCAACAATCGGCTACACCCCGTGCTTCAAAAGTTCGCCCTCGCACCTGAAATATGTTATGATAGCTCACTTGTATCGAAATAATATACTATATTAACCTGGTGTAATACAACATGGCTTTTACCGCATTACTGCAATAAAGATATACTTTTTGCACCTCCGGCAATCATTTGTGCACGATCGTAGAAAGTTGGAAATCAAAAATTGCACAATAAGGAGACAGAACAGACAGCAAGACAAGTAAAATGAGTCTAAACCAGATAAATAAGGAGATCGGACAAACAAATAAGAGAAGAGTGGGAAAAAATAAAATGATATAGATGTAAGGGCAAATGCTCAAAGAAACAGAAAAATTCAATGATATTGATTAATCTCCGTAATACGTTGCACACACCACTAGAATTACGTGAAAATTTTAAACGCACACATTAAAGTTACCTGAATCAACCCGTATTATGTATATTATTGCAAGAAAAATGATTTGTAATCTAGTGTTATAAGCAATCAGCTTTGATCTAATAAGCAATTTAATTTATATTTTAGCATAACCTGCAAGCCATGCCATGCAAGGCTCCTCAGCACGCCAAGCTTCGATCGCCTCTTGACTGACAGCTCGTTTACACTCTGACGCTGTTTCCCCGGAAGAATTCCGGACATTTCCAAAATCCGACTTTTTGTGTTACGCTCAAGTGTAATTGTTTGTCAAGTGGTTCTCACTCCGGAAGCATTTCTCGGTCGGTTTTATATTTTTCGCTCGTGTGTATAGGTATGAGAGGAGCGTTCCGTGACTGGCCTAGGCTTAATTATCAACTAAAGTTATCGTGGTGGAGACCATGGTAAGCCGGCCAGAAAGACTTATTATTATCGAAATCAATACTCGCCGAGCCGGAGAACACAACAGAACAATACAAAGGAGCGTGATGTGAAATTTCAACGTTCATTGTTGCCGGCGGAGCTCCAACACCTGCCCTCATCATTGTTTGTCCTGAATTAATGTGGAAAGGCGTGGAACGTCGCCCAAAATCTTCGAGGTTTCTTCTGTTGTGTTTGTTTTTCCGGGAGTAGCTAGGTGTTGACGTAGAAATTTTCTTTGATTGCAATGATGCAACTAAATACCGAAAACGAGGCACCAAATGTCAAATCTTTTAAATTTAATGATAGTGTAAACAACGACAATTATTTTAGTTTCCAAAGGACTCTTTGGCGAAAGCCCAGCAGAATAGGAGTAACAGTGGTTTAGAACTTACATTTCCTTCTTGTATTCTTACTAAGTAATAGTGTACGATTATCGATTTTCATCATCCGAATTGACACAAAAAGATACTGGATGGACGGACGGATAACTCGAAAGAAAAAAACGGAGCTATAAAACATTGAGTGTTTTTTTTCCAAACCAGATTTTTATACTGCTGGTGTAATTTGTGTTTCAAAACTCTGCCAACTGTAAGGTTTGTATCTCTTTGACCTAAAATAACAAACAAAAAGCGTAAAATTTATAAACATGTTTTATTATTGTGCATCAGCGGAAAATTTAATACACCGGAAACCAAATTAATATTTAATTCATAGGATAACAGCAGTGCAGCTCGATACAGACGATTCGCAGTGCAAACGTCCTTCTTCCATTTTCTTGAATCAATAGTTTCTATACTTCGCATGCTAACCTGCCGTAATTGATTTTACAGGAGCGACAACTTTGTTGATATCAAACAACATTGTTTCAGAGTTTGTAAACTGCTGAATAATTTTTGAAATCTGACCTGAAATCAATATGACCGTTTGAAATCTGAACTTCATACGTTGATTTATTGAGTAATATTGTCGAAAAAAATAGTGTTGAGTGTTCCTTACATCTCATCAAATCTGAATCGGACACAATGGACCCAACAATGCAAGAAGATTCCCCTTTAATTCCGTTTGCTTTATCCAATTTTCCTCTTGGAAAATTCATTTTGTAATAGCCTCGGACAAGTAGTTCCCGTCTCGGTTCTACATCCTCTATTAGTCGACGTTCCGAACTTGCCACTTGGCAGTTTGTGCAACTTTAATGGCTATCAAATTTTCGCTCCGATAGACATTAACGTGAAAATTTTAGGTTATTTTTATGTTTTTTTATTCAATTTTATAAAAAGTGCACTATTTATAAAATATGTAAATCGGAATTTAACCGATGATGATTCAAACTGACCAAACTCTAATGAATTATTTTATGCCAACCGATAAACCAAATATAAAATAAACGAAAAGCTTATTGTTAGTTAACTATTTCCAATTCAAATTAATGATATGCTAACGAACTTTGTACTTCCCTGTCAACGTTTTATCATCAACAAAATGCTGCGCATTTAGTATTCAAAACGGCGATAAATTTTTCATTGAGTTACTTCACATGGCTCCGGAAGGTCATACAGCCAAGAGAACATTATTTGAAAACTTTGTTTACTGACATTTTTCAAGGGAAGATGTCTAGAAAAATTAGTATGTATTTGTTTTATGCATGAGGGGTGGAGTACTGTTCAGTTCTTTTTGTTATAGGAGTTACAAAACTAATAATTGAAAAAGTTTTGTTTGTTTTAAGTAATTTCATTCTGGTGGGATTGGTAGCCCGTGGTGTTACTGTTAACATTTAAACGATTTGATCGAGGACCTACCAAGGCTAGAAACCGTGAAGATGCTTCAGGGTGACACTTTTTGAACATGAAATGAAAATATAATGTGAATGACGTCAAATTCTAAAATTTGGAACAAACCGCGAAATTAAAAAGTTAGCCATTGATCATCCGACATCCGACGTTGTGTTTTTGAAGTAAAACTTCTTTACGTACACTTGACCTGGGGAGTAAGGTGGTGATTGCGTGACGAGAGTGTTACGAAAAGTGTGATCGGGGGAAGCGAACGATTTTACAAAAATTAATTCATAGTTTTTTTTTTAAACATGCATTATCCAATACTGCAGACGGTATTAATTCAGGATTCTCTAGCTCCATTTATAAACTTACATAAATTAAGAGCACTTTCACAATGGCGAACTGAAGTTTTACTTCAGTCGTGTGGTCTAAAGCACACTCTTATTTCTTTTTATTCTATTTTTTTTTTGACAACAAAAAGTTGTGGCGGGAAAGTTGAACCTTCCCAAGACAAAGATCATGAGGCAGAGCGTACATTGCTAACACAAAATGACGGTTTTAAATGTTTATTGGGTTTATCAATTTTATTGATTTGACTCTTGAGATTGTGTACTGTGGTTAATTTATAATTATTGAAATTGTGTACTTGGTCGTTTGGCTGGCAACGGTTTGATAATTTAATAACAATTTACAAACAACACTTATCATTGCCACTTTGAGCTTTTCGATGATTACAGCAATTCACATCAAACAGATAGAATGAAATGACCCCCTGACAGAGACAATATGTATGACGTTTAGTTTACTTCCGACAAACTACTTCACTGATGTAAAATTTGTGATATGATTCCATGTGTTATATCGTCGGAAAAAAACTTACAAAGTCCAGGTTGAGTATTAACAACCCTAGTATCAATTATTGGATGTTGTAAATTTGGGAGAACTCTCGAATCTCTAAAACGTTTACCCACGGAATAGAGCTATAACAAACCAAAACAATATCCGTCATAACACAAACCACGGCAGTTACGGCACTGCGGACTGGGTTCTAGGTTCTCCCCTTCGAAGACATGGACAGAATGTTGCAAGAGTTTGGTTGGAGATAGCTTTTTATCTCCAGTTTCGTAACTAACTATTACTACTAGTTACTAACTATGCTCTTCTAGTAGCTCAAACTACATCTACTTTGCTAACAAGTGTACACAAATATTGATCGATTTATGTTCAAAAGCACCCACTGGAACTGAAATAGCTTCGGCGGACCCAGTAGAAAAGAGTTAAACAATAATTTCCTTAAAAGGATAAAAGGGCATTTAAACAATAAATTATTTCCAAAAAAAAAATTTAAATGGTATTTAACCAATCATCAGTTCCTGAAAAGGGCTAAATGGAGTCGCGAGTACATGGAAGCGTTCATTTTGTAATTTGCGTGATAATGAGATTTCTGGCTCTATCCAAGTTCACTTGGTTATCAAAACAAAAGGTTCGTGTTTTATCAAATAAAAGTACATGCCAATATTTAAACAAACTCTGGCAAATAGTAAAGTCTCTGGTACGAATAACCAAGTTTAATAGAGGCAGGGTGAGAAAATATAAAGCGATGGCTTTTATGACATAACGCCACCAGAACACATGATCGGAAGAAACGGTAAAATTGGAATGATTTAGCTGAGAAATTTCATATATGAAGGGAAAAATAGTAATCGTTTTCAAATTGCATTGACGTTTATTTGATAGATTTGGCAGAAAAATAAATATAAAGAGGTTCTTAAAGTGAATTATTGACGATTTGATATTTAAATTAAACACACGCAACTTTTAACAACACGGAAAACGCGTGCTGCAAATAAAATCAGATTTAACAAATTTTAAGAAAATTGCAAGAGCCCCCAGGTCGGGTTGACAATCCGTATTTCCCCAGTATTTAACCAGTTGGTGATGTCATTAACAGCATGTAACCGTCGGGGCAACTCAATTTATTCAATTTTTATAGTTACAGTTTAGTTACAATATTTAGAGCTACTAGGGCTGCGGAGCAAAGCCGAGTAATAGAGTCTAGTTAGATGTTGCTCCAAGCAAGCATCCAACAGGAAGCTTGCACAACGAGTGATACTTCGATGGGGTAGTGGTACCGGGGTGGGGTGAAACTCCAGAGCAGCGCCCTGAGATGGTATTAGCGGAGGGTCTTTTCATTACAAGCAATATTTTTATTTAATTCCTGTGCCTGCAATGGAAATAAAAAAAGATTCTCCAAATATAGATAAATTCATTTTAAAACCTGTAAATATAAATAAATAAAACAAATTACATACTAAAATTAAAACTAAATGACTGTAGCCCAAGTCTGCACCGGTCAGTTATTTGATTATTGGTGTAACATTTTATTGGAAAACAATGTTTTATTCTGGCTTCGATAGAATAAAAAAAATATCTTCATAAATGATTGATATATCATATTGCCTGTGTAAAACAAACTTTACATCTCTACATAGTTATACGGAAATATTTTTACGTTCCAGACCTTGTTATTAATATTGGAAAGAAACATATTATTTATTAAGGAGGGGGCACAGAGGGAATCAGGCACAAGGTAGATGGGAAAGCAGAAATAATAAACAAATTCAGGGCGCGGGCGTCTATAATGAACAAGACAGAGTGGGGATAGTTAAACGACAAAAAATTCGATAACTGCTCTTACGCGTAAAATTTGAAACCCAGAAAAATATTTGAGAGCGAATGTGCAACGATAAATCTAAAACAACAGAAGAACACGTCTCTTTCAGGTGTTTTTACCAGGTTGAAAAGACGTGTTGATTTTCTGAATTAAACGTCATTTTCAATGTCTCAACAAAACGTTCTGTATTTTATTTATTTCATACTGTGTCATATTTGTTAGTTTTACGTCAGAGTTTTGAGTCCGGAAAATGGAACTTTACAGTACAAGTCCTGTAAAAAAAATACAACCAACAAATCAAACTGTTGTCATAGATATTCAATTTATGGATGTTTAAATTCTGAATTTCGATTTCACCTTTTAAAATGAAAACAATGATTTAGTATCTGTAGCATGAAATAAAACGCATTACGACATACGTTCGGAAACTTTTACAGTAACTTGTCTCAAAATTCCAGACTCGGCTCCTTCGTCGCCTTGTCTGTAAACATTTCGACTCGTTACTGTAAAAATGACAACAGTTTGATTTGTTGGTTGTATTTGTTTTACAGGACTTGTACTGTAAAGTCCCATTTTCCGGACTCAAAACTCTGACGTAAAACTAAAGATATTATAAAATATGTCTATTTTTTAGGTGATTTTAGGAAATAAGTATATTAAAAAGTGTTGATTTTCATGACATATATTTATTATAAAACAAACAAAAAAAATTGTTTTACAAAAGTTCAAATCTATTATAATGTATAAAGGTGAATAGAAAATATGAAAATAATTACTAAAACCTATAAAATCAACTATGTACTACTAATATTATAAACTATACAGGATGTTCGGTAATTCGACAGCCATCTCTTTAGGAATCGTAGGGGCGACCGTCCTGAGTCCCAATCTAGTGTTAAACTTTCTCCCCTTTGACTCCTTGAGAAGCTACAGGTCTCAAAGTTCACCCAATCAGAGATTAGGTCAGAATTTAGTTTGTGATCATGAATCCAAGCTACCTGGAAAAAAAATCCGGCTACCGTCAGTGTCACAATTGATTAATTGATTAATGATGATTAATGATTAATTGAAGCCAGTGGTGTTCATAGTGGTATTTGAACTTGAAAAATGGGTGGCATTTATACCTTCAATGAACTAGCCGACATGCACCTATGGTGAAGTCGGTGCCAATAGTAGAGCGGCAGTGAGGTTGTACCGAAAAGGATCGTCACATCCCCTATCGCGGTGTGTTTTCCAATTTGGATTGGCGTATTCGAGAATTTGGAGATGGGGAGATGCATGGCCCGTTTCCGTGGCCGGTCAGGAATATGGATTTAACTCCGTTAGATTTTTATTTCTGAGGGCATGTGAAATAGGTTGTTTATGCCATCGATATTCCTGATGTGAACGAATTGCAACACAGAATCCTACTAGCGTCTGATCAAATCAGGAATACCCCAGAAGTTTTTGAAAACGCTAGAAGTTCGTTGTTGAGACGGGCCCTTCTTTGTATACAGAACGATGGTCGCCGATTTGAACATTTATTTTAAATATTTAAGTTACCTTTCTTTAATAATAAACCACTTTGAATGATGCAGTTATTTTGTTAGTATCTTTCCCAGTATACGCCACTGATTTTTAGCCGTCAAATGTGACAAAGTCTTTTTTTTTTTGAAACAGAATACTTGATTCCACAGAACTGGAGCTGATGAAACCATTTCTCTGATTGGTTTATTTAAAATCCTTCTAGTTCTTTATCGGATGTTAAAAAAAATCAAGTAATTGCAAAATATGCTTTCTCTGAATGCTGTGAGGCCACAGTAAAGCGATTGTCCTAATTAAATTAAATCATTTTTTTCATGGCTCGGATTGTGTGTTGCTCGACGTCCTGGGTCAGTTTTGCCAATGTTTGCAGTACAGTTGCCTCAAAATCTATAAGAAATAACTATAAGTAACTATTGCAAAAATATTAAAATCCTTACTAGGTATATGATTGTCGTAAATGATATAAAATGACACAATTTACCAGGATATGTTGAAGCTGGAAAAAATGCTGACATTGGCGATGCATAAGAGGTCGTCGGGGTACAACAAAAATCCTCTCCAAGGTTTACAGTTCGACGCCGCTTACCATCAAAAAGAGACTCATCACCAAAAACTTGCTTTCTTGAGAGACTTTCCACTGATGAGTTGTTTCCTCTGCAGTTTCCCCAATCTCCTTGATGAGATTGTTGGCCTTTTTATAGTCTGTGTCATAATCCTCTGCAAAGAAGCTAAAAAGTTAAAAAAATATATTTAATTAGAAAAATCATAAATATAATATCATATATGTTATATACCTGTCTTGAATGAATCTTAAAAACCTTTTAAGAAGGCCAGGTCTTACATGCAGTACCACTTTTGACGAAAGTCATAAAATCGGTACACTTGCGGAATAAATTTAAATTCTGGTTAGTAATATGCATAAAAAATGTATATTTAGTTACTACTTTTAAATAAAATACTGTACTACTTACCTTTAAGACTTTTGGAAGCTACACAAATCTCAAAACTTCGTAAGGCAAACGAAAACGAAACGAACTGCACGATCTCTGGATCTGGAAAGAGTTCCTTGGTTTCGTTTCGATTGGGGTGCAAGGCGCAATAAAAATAGCCGTAAATCACGTACATTTTTGTGTCTTGGAAGCAGCATGTTTGTTTGTCACCAAAACAAATTCGATAAGGCAGAAATTTTCATTGATAGTACCATTGAATATCAATACTCTAACTACTCTAACTAGAGGATTGATATTCAATGATAGTACTGATCTATACGTATGGTGATTATTTATTTTCGACAATAAAATTACGCTCGCGTTGTCGGTTCCTCAATCTTCAGCCCCCATCATAAACCAATATCCGTTCTTCTCAAAATTCCAGCCCCTAAACGGTTAAACTTCTCAACGTATGTTTCAAATTGTCACTTAATTATACCTGCTGTCAATTTTGTTTTTAAAAACTATTCATTCCCTGACCAACACTAAACTCTTCTCCGGTCAAAGACACACTCAAACTTCGCGACACGACTCTCAAAAGAGATTCGTTGTTTTATTTTTAATCTTTTCGCTGGTCTTTTGACACCTTCACTTACTTCACAGCGTTTCACATTAGCAGACATTAGCAATATTTATTAATTTCGTTGATTAACCGTAATAATTAAAGACTTGAAGAATTTTTGTTTTCAACTTTAACAAACACATTTAAATTAATATTTGTAAGTACCTATCTACGTAAGTAAATATAGCTACCTACATTGAATTATTTCTTTGCCGTTATATGACTATATAAACACGTGAATTTATTGTAAAAATTTCACGAGAAATTAATGTCAGAACTGAACGTCAAAAATTATATTTTACTTATTAATATATTATATTTTACCCACATTAATTCCTTTCTATACTTCTATATTTGATTTTAATCGTAATTCAAATAAAAAATATAAATTAACTAGGATTATTATACACATTATGTATTTTAAAATCATCATTTTTATCTTTAAAACCCCTTAGTGATTTGTAAACTTGACCACAAAACACGCCTAATAATATGATATGGAATACGTTCTTTCTAGTGTTTATTTGCCTAGAAAAACACTTATACTTAACGTGAAAATTTCACGAAAAGTAAACGGCGCCAAAACAGGCCTCGAATGCGTTTTTATTTGTAGTATAGATGACTAGAAAAACACGTGTATTTAATGTTAAAATTTTACGAGAAATAATAGTCAGAAATAATAATTTAGACTTCACCGCCATTCGCCCTTTTCTATTTTAAGTTTATGATTAAGTTATGATTTAAATAATAAATATATATTTTTTAACATGATTTTTTATAAAAAAAATAAATTGAGGTAAAGTAAAATACAATAATAAAAAAAATAAGGGAAGTAAATTGAAAAACCTTCTTTTAAACACAAAAACCTATAGGGCTACACCATGATGATGATTTTTTATAGTCTGCTCTAACTATTTTACTCCTTAGGTATTTTAATTTTTTATTTGATTAGAAAAACACGTGTACTTAATGTAAGAATTTCACGAAAAATAAACGACGACAAACACGCCTATATGACACTAGAAAAACACGTGTATTTAATGTAAAAATTTCACGAGACACAACCGTCAGAACTACACGTGGAAAATGACTTATATTTTATCAACATTATGTACCTTTCGTTGATTAACAATATTGATTAAACGTCTTTATTGCGTCATATATAATATTTAAAAATAACGTCATTTTTTAACGTTGAATTGTCGTAATTTGTAGATACGTAGTCATTATTTTATTGTAAATCAACATTGAATTTGCGTTACCTAAAATACGTTGAAATAACGTTGAAGGTATTACCAAAATATCACGTGATATTTTCAACCATAAACGTGTTATCAATCACATACACGGCTTTTCCACGTTAAAACAACGTGCATGTTTTTACTGGGTAGTCTCCTTTTTACTGTTTTGATTTTACGTCACAAACACAAATACTTTAGTACATGCTCTAACTCACTTGAAAGTGTGTTACATACAGCTGACCATGACCGAAAGTTCAAAAAGTCTAACCTGGGGCTTTACTTATTTTCATCGAAAACATAATTCAAAAGAAAAATGTAGTCTTTTTAACTAATACAGGTGGTTTGTCGGTATTAGTACTTTCAATTGTTTCCTTGTAATGAATTACCAATTTTTGGTGAATTTTAATATTTAACTGTGTTTCATCTTGGTTACATACTGTTTTAATTGAATAGTGATAGGATTTTTTGTATTGTTATTATCATTTATTTAATCAGTTTTTGGTGCTACAATCGACCTTTAGCACAACCATGAATATATAAGGGGTCGTTCATTAATGACGTGAGCCGAAAATGGGGGGGAGGGGTCTAGTAAAATCTCATCAAATCTCATTTCAAGGGAGCAGGGGGTCATTGAAAATCTCACGTCAACTTTTTAATTAAAAAATACACATTATTACATAGGATATAAAAAAAAACATTAAACTTATTGTTTTACTTTTTTTAGGTTTTCTATTTTGTCGGCAAACTATTTTCTATTACAATAGCAATCTCGAATATAGACAGTATTAAATATTTGATATGTATAGGATTCCCCGAATTGGGACAATTGCCCCAAAATTTATTTACCAGACTCTTTTCGTGGAAATCCTCGCCGAGAATCGTTCAACGAACAATACAGAACGCACTTGCCCATGTAGTGAACAATTAGGGAAGGTAATTGTTATAATGTGCCTTAAACGCGCTATTATTTTTCCAAATAGGGGTATTTAGCAAAATACAGAGTGATCATAAAATTAATTGCCATCTTTTGACATAAAATTTTTTTTGATGACGCCATCTGCTTTTGAACTATGACAGCATCATATTTTTTTTAAACGGCAACCCCTAACTTTTTTTGGGTTTTGAATACACTTTTCCATTCTCTATTCAACAAAAATTGATATTTTGCATCTTTTTTTTGAAAAAATTACGTTTGGCATCAAAAATAAAATTTATTATTAATTGAAAAAAATTGAAAAATAACAATAAATTTGGAAAGCAAACAACGAAAAATGAAAAACAATTTAATACTATTTAACGCAAGTGCTCAAATTGCCACTTCGGGACTAATCTGCGCCATTTCATCACGGATTCGTAGGGAAATAGTGTTTTTTCAAGGAATAAAAATTTAATTTTTTGAAGTAAAAATTGTAATTAAAAAAAAAGTTATGCAAGGTATCACTTTTTCACTCTTGTTGAATAGAGAATTAAAAAGTGCATCCAAAACCCAAAAAAAAATTGGGGGTTGCCATTTAAAAAAATTGATGACGGTGTCATAGTTCAAAAACAGATGACGTCATCAACAAAATTTTTATGTCAAAAATCGACTTGTTCGAGCGTTTTTCGCAAAAATAGTACATAACTAAATTATGAATTTTGTGCGGAAGTTTATGATCACTCTGTACATGAACATACATAAAAATTAATTATTTAAAAATTTTAAGTGATAAATCTCACGTGAGGGGGAGGGGGGGTTTGACCAAATCTCACCAAGGGGGAGGGAGGGGTCCAAATCAACAGAAAAACACCTCACGTCATTAATGGACAGCCCCAAGTCAGTTTTGTTCTTTGACAACTTTACAAAAAGTTTTTGGTAAACTAATTACCATATCATTTCCCTTCCACACATCCAATAAAATCTTGATTTACGGCACTGATGGATCGTATCTTATTATTTATTTACGTAAAATTTTTGGATATATCTCCCATAATGTATATCACAACTAGTAAGCTCTTGTGCTTGTTGCGGTACATTACATAAACCCTTCAGAGGACGCGGTTTCTGATCACTCTTCGATAGATCAAAAGGAACCCGTCTATTTACCAACTATTTATTCAGACAAATTTCTTTCATAGCATGTTATTCACAAATATGATGACATAATATGAGAGTTTTCAAGGCGCGCTCTATGATAGAACGAAATGCTTTTAAAAGCCTCAAAAATTAAATCACTCTAACTTCTGAACCGTGAAACAAAGTTGGTGCGACGGTTACTACCCATATCCTGGATAAATTTCATGTTAATAGTTGTAGTGGTTTTCGAGTTATAGCATTTCAAACAACCGGAAGGATAGACAGATATGAGACATTACGTGAACAACAAATATCGACGCCTGATAACGGTTTTGGTAAAATACTTAAAAACCATCTAAAAATTTTCTCTACGAAACTTGCGATTTCACCCACAAAAGCACCTTAATTATTCGCCGGGCGAATTTTTCCTCTCTGTTTTACGAGAGCATCAGTGGCATCAGCCAATCGTTGGCTAAGTGTTTCCTCTGCCCGGCATCTAAGAGTTTTAATAGGCCACTGAATAATAAACAGAGTACGTGTTCAAACATTCAGCTAGTACAGCTAAAGGCTTTTTCCGAAGTCACCTGAGCGCCTGAAACGGCGACATTTTACACATCCGCCCACGCCACTACTGAACAACCGCTGAAATCATCATTGTGCATGGAAATTTCAGGCGATGTAATTTACGACAATAAATTTGCTTTATTGTTCGCTCCCCGGGAGGCCGTTCTGGTGCCGCCCCTAAACAGTCCGTTTTTCCGCAATCACAACGCCGGCATGACGGATCGGTGCTTTGTGATTTTGGGTTCGAGAGCAGCCACAGTTAATTCTAATACTTAATTGTAATCGTTTGATAAGTTTTATATCTTCCGATGTTTTTTCTTGCTCTCCTTGTAAGATGTGGACCAGAAAAAATCTACAAGCTGATGAGGTTAACTTTCTGTCAATTTTGCATTCCCAGAAATTATTCTTAACACCATTCTCCACAGTTTTTTAAATCAATATTTTATTTAAAATTAGTTTTGTTGGATGATGTAGGTTTTATTCTGAAACAAATAAGCAAAGAAACATACTTTTCAAAAATCACTTTTCCTTCCAATCCAATGACGGATATCGGTTTAGTGATTTTGATCCGAAGACCAACAGCTGCTAATCGGATTGTAAACGTTGACTAACAAGACCGCTGCATGTGTACCATACGGATCGGGGTGACAGGAAGAGACTTTATGAAAAGCTTGTACCCTGTCGCCGTTACGATGATATATCCACGCTAGTATGTCGAACGGACACTTCAATAAATTTACATGGGGTAAATAAAATTTTGGAATGGAAATACACTGTCGAAAGAAAGAAACTGTTTTTATAAGATATGTGAAAGGTGAATTTTATTTACTGAAGATGTTGACACTAAGTGCAATTATACAATAATATACATACCTAATCTATTGCCATCTTTGACCAGTAAGTCTCGAGGAAGTGGGCTCACTGGGAGTAATTCATATTTCCCTTTTTTGTACTCTAGGTAGGGACGAGATCTCCGCATTACCACTACGCTAGTTTTTTTCGCACTACCGTACTCAACCTAAAAAAAATTTCTTCGACACAGCCGGGACTAGACACCGAGGCCGTCAACGCTACAAGCCGGCTACAAATAAATAAATCTTCAAAAAATAGTTAATATGTATTTGGTTGGGAGTTTATCAACGACTAATAGGGCCATTTTAGAGCAATTTATAAACCAACTGGATGATGAAGAATTACAATATGGATACTTCCAGCAGGATGAATTACATTTAACAGTATTTTGATGACCGCTTGATCTCAGTTGATTTGTGTCCCCCTATATCTCTAGTCCTCTCGCCTTTGGATTAGTTTCGGTTTGGTCATAGTAAAAATTGTGATTTTAGGAATCTGAATGATATTAATGATTGAAAGCTGTTCTACTCCAATGTTTAGTTTAGGAAATATTTTTGAAAATATGATGAGACGAGTTCGACTTTAGAACATAACGGAGGACATTTTGAGCATTTTTATAAACAAATGAATAAATAATAACAGAATTTTTAGTATAATTTAGTACTTTTTTGCTGCTAACTGAAATCCAAAGTTGAATTCTCAGGTTTCTAAGATATATAGGCAAATAATACATGATGATAGTATGGTGTAAACATATACAATTTTTTAATTTTCAAAGGGCTCGTTGATTAATGCTCCTCTGAATCATTCTGTATATGTTTATCGTTTAATGTTGCTTCCAGGGGTGGTGGCCATTTTCTTCTAATTGGGATGACTGCAGATGACAATAAAAGAGCGTCAAGATCTGTGAATTTGTCAAGGGGAAGGGGTGCCAATTATTCAGTGGTGCCAAGCTGTTGATTTCTCTGAAGATGTTTTTGTTATTGTCACAATTTATAACCAAATTTTGAAAACCCAGGACGCTAAGGTCTCTTTCTCGGTTAAGGTAGAGTGATAATAATAATTGATCCGAGAACATTGAATTTTTTTGACGTTTAGTTTGCCGCATTTGAATTTGAAATTAGATGTGCCAACGTAAGACTAATAAAATATATTCAACTTTACAAGAATACATAGTCACGTGGTACTATAAACAATGAAAATGTGAGCATTATATGAACATTAAATGCTACTAGAAGAAAGTTCGATATTTCTATTAGGTATTATTTGATACCGTAAACTCTACACCAAATGTTTGAAGAATTCCCAAGTTCAGACATTTTCCATATCGTATATCGAATACACAGAGCCCGGTGGGATTCTCATTGAAAAACTTCACTGCGATAAAAATTACAGTGCTACCGAATAGGGACCAAGAGGAAAACTATATATAGAAAGTAATGAATATTATGACCAAATATGCATTTTCCAAGACCACAAATGTTTCTTTGTTTTCCTTATTTGCCAACACAAAAAATATTGATTATAAAATTGTAGATACACATACTACAGAATAAACCAGAAGAATGTCGGTAAATCCAAGTGGAGTAAATTTAAATTAAAATTTAAATATATCTAACTCGAACTCCACAAACTTTAATAAGTGTAAAATTACAAATGGAACATAACAACTTATCCAGATTTTTTATTAAAAATAAAGATCCATTAGATTACAAATCATCATCAGGTGTATACAAATTAAACTGCTCTTCTTGTGAGTCATTCAACATAGGTCAGACAGATCGCAGAATATCAGACCGTATTAAAGAACATTTCAGGCACATCTATAACAACACAGATCTTGATCCTCCACCATCAGCACCTTCTTCTTTCGCCAATCATATATTAATAACGAAACATAGTTTTTCACCATTAAATTCCAAATTGATTCATAAATGCAATAAAGGCCGGAAATTAGATTTTCTTGAGACTTTGGAAATAAGGAAAGCCTTGAAACTGGAAAACAGATCTTGTTTAAATGAACAGAATAGCTTCAATCCCATTATTAACTCACTATTTTAATTTTTCACCACTCAAACAAACTTACCAGATTCTCTTTGATCCATATTTAATTTTTACATTTTATAAAATGTTGTTTTTACGAAATCTTTTAAAAATCATGTAACGCTTTGAAAACGTCAAATTTAATTCAAAATTACGTCGTCATAATTTTTTATATTTTTTAAGGTAAGAACCCCTCTGTAATTCAATTGTATCATTAATCTCTTGTTAAATTAGGGCTGATGATGGCAGTAGTTCTGCCGAAACATGTTCCATTTGTAATTTTACACTTATTAAAGTTTGTGGAGTTCGACTTAGATATATTTAAATTTTAATACTACAGAATGATAAGATTTTTAAAATTTCCGTTGATAATAGATTCAATTAAAAGTGTAGTTGGCTAAATGACAATTTATAAAGACAATGTTTGACGTAACTTTAATTGTATATATAGCTGTCAAAAATGTCAACAGCTGAAAACCTAAAGACAGACTTACGAAACTTCATATAAATTCTATTGTTGCTAACTCAAATATTATTTTAATCTTGATCACTTTCCGTCTTTTATAAAATAAATTAAGAACAACATTTTCTTAGCAACAACTAATCCTCCTAGAAGAATCTAATGCTACGAAGTACTTTGTTCTGAATCGTCGGAATGACTTTATTGTTGGATTTCTTGGTACATCCCCTAAGCTGGATGCCATAAGTCCATACAGGTTTCAGGATTTGCGTGTAGAGAAACAATTTGTTGTGTATTGACAACCCAGAACGGCATCCGTGGAGCCAGAAAATTTGTCTGACTTTGAAGCTAAGTCGCTTAGGTTTCTTTTTCGCATGTTTTCCATTGTAACTTTGCATATATGTACTAGCTGACCCGGCGAACTTTGTACCGCCTCAGAATCAATAAATGTTGTGTTAACTTATTACCATCTACTGGCATTACAGGAACTAGCATACAACGCTATGTTCATGTTTGTTTCAAGTATGTGAGATGGCGTTACATATGGATTCCATACAAAATGTATGAGAAATCTTTTTTGTTAATTTTTCCGATGTTTTAATAGTTATTCTGCTACTCCGGGCGGAGGCAAATCCAACAAATCAAAATCAAAGATAAGGTCCATCCGTTCTTGAGTTATAAACCCAAGGGGGCCCCCGAGCCCATCTATCCATGTACACTTTACGACCTATTCTCATACCTACCAAATATACAAAAAGCATTTCATAAAAATCGGTCCAGCCCAAGGGGGCCCCTGGGCCCTCATGTCCTTGTGAAAAATACTTTACGACCTATTCTCATACCTACCAAAAAAATTTAATAAAAATCGGTCCAGTCGAAAAATCTGTCCAGCCCAAGGGGGCTTTCTGGACCCCAATGTCCATGTGAAAAATACTTACGACCTATTCACATACCTACCAAATATACCAAAAAAAAAAAAAAATTGGTCGAGCCGAAAAATCTGTTCAGCCCAAGGGGTCCCTCTGGGTCCCATGTCCATGTGAAAAATAGATTACCACTTATTCTCATACCTACCACATATGCAAAAAAAATCATAAAAATCTGTTGAGCGGAAAAATCGGTCCAGCCCATGTGAAAAATAGTTTCAAAAAATTTCATACAATTCGGTCGAGCAGTTTCGGAGGAGTTCGACCACAAACACCGTGACACGAGATTTTTATATATTCGAATAGTCATGCTTAGATACTTTGAGTCGTTGGTATGTGGGATTATTTGCTGTTTGATGTTTGGTGTATCGTCGTAATTTTTGTTGGTGAAATTGACATGAATCGACTTCTCGTCATTTAGCTTGATGCGCCATTTCCTTGTCCTAGTGACATTGTTGACTGCTTCTTGAACTTTCTTCGTATAGAAAACGCCAACTGTATAGTGACTCAAACAAAATAACGAGCTCTCCGCCGTGGACACGTGCTATATAAAGAGATTGCCGACTGCGAGGCAGGGCCGCATTAAAAATTCTTTGTTTAGTTACAGATCACATTATTATGCACTATAGGTATTTGCCAAAAACAATTTATTTAGATTATTGTCACATTGGTGCGCTCATTATCGATTTTTTTTTTAATGCCACGAATATTGACAAATTGTACTGGGGGTAGATTAGACTTAGACTCTTTTCATTCATGCCGACTTGTTAGTATCGTATTTCGAACTCAAAATTATTACTGTTTCATTTTAGTGATCTGCTCTTCAATTGTTATTCTTTTAAAGATTTTTAAAGATAGTGCAACGATTACGCGACAGTGGGAGCTTCAAGCGACGCACACATGACATAGGTGCTGCAAGAACTGATAGGATTTTTCAATTTCTGCAACTCGTCAGTTTCTACCGCGAGGTTTGGTGACACACTGTTATACCCGGACCTACACAACGGACCTTAAGGAAATTTCTAAAACCTGATATTGTACAGTTTAGTATATTTGGGGGGACCTATCAACAGTAAGTATCTTCTCTGTTTCTGCTTTTTTCCGTGAGGTCATCGCTTTTCGCTTTTTGTTTCCTCTTCTCTTCAGCATTATCCACTACGTCTCTCGAGCGAGATCTTCTTCATCGGTTTGGTGTTCTTCTGTTGTCTCGTTCGTTATTCTTAAATAGCAAATTGACTTTTTTTTTGTAAATCGTCGATTTTTGCTTGGATAGCGTTGAATTGGGCAAATCCAGTCATTGGGACTAAGGCTGGATCCATAACAACGTGACGTGGATGAACGCGGTTGTGGTTAAGAAGGCAGAAGGTTTCTATGTACTAAAACGACTGAAAAACACAACTTGTACTTAACTTACCAATTAGGATAAAAAAGTGGATTTTATCACTACACTGTTTAGCTCAACAGTTCACGATTCAAACTACAGTCCGATATATAAATTTGAGTTTAATTCAAAGTATAACACTGTGTTTGCTGAGTTCAGCGAATAAAAGAAGTAATTAAAAAATGGAATAAATGAACGATAAATTTTCACCTTTTTGGTGAGTGGATTAAATCCAGAATTAACAGAACATGCTCGGATTTTACTCCCACATTGTTGAAATATGTATTTCGCCTATTGGAGCTTTTCTTGATCCACTACTTCCTACGTTGACCGAGTCCGTTCCCAATTAACTCCTAATCCTTCCTTCCGTCGACGATGACCAAGTTTAAATATTTAGTGTGTCCTTATCCTTAATTTGATTTTATTTTTCTACTTAAACCCGAGTTCTTAGCCTGAAAGTTCCATGAGGGTCATTTAACCGCAGCCGCTATTTATTCAGAGAGCGTCGCTGGAAAGTGGGTCTGTTGAAAAATATTGTCTTTGTCAAAACGCAGAGTTACTCTCTTAAGATGTCTTCGTTTCGAGCAATTATGCAAAATGTGTCTCCTTTAAAGAACACCGTCGTTTTAATTAAAGTTCGTTCGTTTGATACGGAACGTAGAGGATAAATTTTAAAATATCACAATCGTGCCGGAGCATATGATAAAAAGGTAGCTTTCAACACGTTGCTCAACCAGCGTTTCTAGTGTGGTAAACCAGTAATTAAAACTGCGGATTTTATTCAGAATAAAGCGGAGCGGAAACTGAAAGCGCACACTGTGTTGGAATGTCTAGCTACAAATAAATGCAAGTCTGTGCTGCATTCGCGATTTTTTGTTTTTCACGGGAAAAGGACAACAAAATCTGAAATCCAAATTCCGGAATGCATAACACTCGTTTCGACTAGTTCGAGCTCGTTAGTGTCATCTCCGTTTTGAATGAAGTGTGCAAAACTGCAGGTTTGTACGAGAAACTTTAATTATTCGTCGGGAGGATAGCTTATGATTATTAATACTGAAACTTTCATAAAAACATTCTGTTATTTCTTGTAGGCGTGACCGGATTGTATACTTCCCAGTTCTGAAATTTTTCACCTCAACTTCTTCTTTCCAGGGGCTACTTGTTGCGCCCCTGCATCCCGCTCATCCTAATTGCTTTTTTGGTCTGCCAATTTGGCAAGAGTTTTGCATTCATAGCGACTTACCCTACCGTAAGAAGATTCCTTATTCTACTCTTATTGTTAGAGCTCTCAAAATAGCGAGCACTCTGTTTGGACCTCCCTCAACAAATCGGTAGGTTTCAAACAAACCATGCTTCTGCACGTTCGAGAGGGTGACTGGTAAAAATTTGTTTACAAATCTCTTATTTCTTTTGTAAACTTGAAAGGATTACGTGTGGAAATAAAGAAAGAACTGTGGCTGAAATTCGGTGTCGATTTGTTCACTTTGCATCTGCTTTATTGAAATGTGGTTGGCAGGCATGTTGAACTGGTGGGACTGATCCGAGAGCGCGAAGTGGATTGTTAGATGTGTGACAGAAAGGGATCGTGGCAGTAACGGGGAGGTTAACCACATCTGAGTTCGGTTCACGAAATGGTATTCTTGAAAAAATGTTTGATCTACTGTCATGAAGCAGTAATTAGGTGTTTAAAAAAATATTATAATAAATATGGCCGTAGATAAGAAAGAATTACATTTTATGGGTAATTATTGGAGCCTTGTTTCGAAAGAAACTGGTGTACACCCTAAATCTATTTTTTATTTTCTATTTCAAAACTAGAAACTAATATTACAAAATATATAATTACTATCTATCAGAAAATTCTCACTTACAGGTTATGGTGTGAACATTTACTTATTGCTTTAATAATTTTTTGTAAATTATGTATTTTGTAAAACTACGCAGATTTCCCATAATTTTTGTTGAATTCCAAATTAAAATGTTTTCAACGTCAAAGCATGTTGACATGGTTAGTGGAAAAAAGCCTGTTTTTTTTTATGGCCACTAATGCATATGCAAATTTAATTTTGCATAGAAGTTTGTTTTTCTAACCTAAATTCGATCTATAAAGCATATAAATTGCATAATATTTGCTGGAAAAAAAAATGCTGTTATTGGTAGATATACAGGCAATTATTTTCGAGACAAGTGCGCTGTCGTTGTTGGCCGCACGAGGCCGAGACGAGTGTTGCAAATGAGCCCGAGCCCCTGAAAACTGACATCGTACGAGTATTGAACAACAAACGTTGCGGTTTAATAAAAATATTTAATCAAACCTTTCATCTCTGAAATGTTTGGATGTCACAAAGCGTTTGAAATTCTCTGTGTACAGGCAGTTGTACCCGGCGCCTCCACCAATATTAAATTGTTTTTAATTAATAAATTGTTTATGTTTTTGAAACATTGTTCTACTTATGTAACAAAAAATGTTACTATATGACAAAACTATAATTATTATTGATATCAGTATTTTTGTAGCGGTTATAACGTTGATTTTCTAGTGACGTGTTCTAAAGTAAATGCAATAAATTCTGATGACAGTTGCTCAAAGACAGCACTTATCCACTAAGATACAGGTAACAAGAAGCTGAGTAATGTACGAGTAGTTTACAGTGATGAGGTAAATTAAATATTGTCACCATTTCATTGCCAGTGTCAATTATTGTGTAGTTATTTACTATTTACTGATTTATCAGAGTGTAGTTTTAATTGGTTCTGGTATTTCCACAAACTATTTTATATCCTGGTTTAATTTATTGCTCCAAATATGTGAAATCGGTGGTTTCATTCCGCATAACTCTGCGTGTCCCAGAATGAAGCGATTGTTCGGAAATTTCCAATGCAAAAAAAAAAAGTTTATTCGAAAGCTGAGTTCTTTACTAAATGAAGTAAAAGCGACTTAAAAGACGCAATATAATTATTGTGTAAGAAGTTTTTAGTGTGAATTGCGTCTTAACTTTTTCCAACTAAAAATAAAACCATCATTTAGTATTGACGCAAGGAGGCGGTGTTGCCGTGGCCCTAGAAGGAGGCCAATGCGCACTACCAGGGCTTCGGCGAGGGCCTCTGAACCTTAGTGGCTGTAGTGGAGAAGGGGGCTCACGTGGGGACGTCGAGGGGTCACAGGGCGATGGGGTTCCGAGTGGAAGAGTCTCTTTCAAAATAAAATCCAGGCAGGGGCTTAACTGTTTATTTCCGTTTCCGGAATAGCTCTACTTTCCGCTGAGACCGACCTATTCTTTTATATCCTTACTTTTGAAAATCCCAGCGTATGTCTCAGGAAGTCAGAGCCGTTCCTTTTACAACTGAAGTCTCGTACAATAATTAAAATAACCTAAACAAATAAAACTACAAGGTCGCGAGAGGCGTAATGGCGCCAAACTGGCGACCTGACCAGCACTGACCTCACACGTTCACACAACATGCTACGGGTAACACATTTGGTTATACATTAGACACTTGGATACTCAGATCCGCACCATTAATTCTTAAATGAGTAAGTAGCACCTTGGGGCTTTATTGGCCACACTGATTTTTTTAAACAATTAAAAAGACAGAAAAGTAAATCTTTATATTTTATTTCACAAGTTAAAATTTAACGATTAGTCAAGTAACATTTCGTATACTACGAAGGCGAAAGTACAAATTTCCAGTGGATAAGATACACGGAGCCACTTTTCATTTATCTCTATTTTGGCCGCGTCATAGACCTCTGACTTCACTTCTGGTTGAAGTAGATCGGTGAAGTTGACGTCAAAGTGTCGATTTGAATGTATAAAAAAATAATACTAAGGTGCTCACCAACTCATTCGCAGCCACATGACACCCCTATTTATATAATATTACTAGCAGTTACCCGCGGCTTTGCTCGCGTAAGTTGGGGTTGGCTTTATTGGCGCTTATACAGAGTGAGTTCCGCACCAAATCCATAATTTAATTTTCAAAGAATAAAATTTTATTAAAAATTATACAATATCAAATTTTTACTCTTCTTGAATAAATAATTGAAAAGTGTAGACACCCAAAAAAAAATGGGGGTTGCCATTTAAAAAAATTGATGACTATGTCATAGTTCAAAAGCAGATGACGTCATCAAGAAAATTTGTATTTCATAAGATGGGAATTTAAAAAAAAAAATTTTTCGTTCGAACCTTTCCTGTTCGAACATTTTTGCAAAAACATTACATAACTAAATTATAAATTTTATGCGGAACTTTATGATCACTCTGTATTTGGAATTGGTACCGCCGCTTAAAGCAGTTTTTAATAATAAATAACAAAAACTAAAAAAACAACATTTTTTTTGCAATATGTAACATCAAAGACGGGTCTAGTTATTTTTAAAGCAGAGTCCAAGTGCCAATTCTCATGCCTGTCACATTGTCGGTCTTCAAGTCATAAACATTTTGAGAAAAATCACTTCAAAATCCACCCTTCTTTTTTCCACAGTTGGTATTTTTTTTTTTTTTGGAAATTCGTTAAGCATTGGTCTGGTCTTTCTTAAAGGAGAATTTAGATCAAAATTTTTACGTATCTAACACTATTTGTTTTCCAATTAGGAGAATTCTCAGGAAAACTACCCTCCCCGTTTACGCCCCATTTTCGGTGTCTGTAAATAATTTTTTGCAAAATCGTCAAACACAGGTCCAATCATTTTTTAAAGAGAGTCCAAGTGCCAATTCTCATGCCTGTAACATTCTCGACCTTAAAGTTATAAGCATTTTGAGAAAAATCAACCCCCAATTCCACCCTCTCCTTTTCTTGCCGTTGGTAATTTTTTTTCCAAAATCGTCAAACACGGGTCCGGTCTATTTTATTAAAAGAAAATCTAGATCCCAATTTTTACGTATGTAACACTATTTGTTTTCCTGTTATGAGAATTCTCAGGAAAACTACCCTCCCTATTTACGCCCCTTTTTCGGGGTTTGTAAATATTTTTTTGCAAAATCGTCAAGCACGGGTCTAGTTATTTTTTCTCATACCTGTAACATTCTCGACCTTCAAGTTATAAGCATTTTGAGAAAAATCAACCCTCAAATCCACCCTTTTCTTTTCTCGCCGTTAGTAAATCTTTTTTCCAAAATCGGCAAACACGAGTCCGGTCTTTTTTAAAGAAGAATCTAGATCTCAATTTTCACGTATGTAACACTATTTGTTTTCGAGTTATGAGAATTCTCAGGAAAACTACCCTCTCCATTTACGCCCCCCTTTTCGGGGTTGGTAAATAATTTTTTGGAAAATCGTCATATACGGGTCTAGTTAATTTTAAAGGAGAGTCCGAGTGCCAATTCTCATGCTTGTAACATTTTGGACCTTCAAGTTATAAGAATTTTGAGAAAAAGCACCCCCAAATCCACCCTCCCCTTTTCCGCTGTTGGTAAATTTTTTTTTGGAAAATCGTCAAAGACGGGTCCGGTATTTTTTAAAGGAGAATCTAGATCCCAATTTTCACGACAGCAATACTGTAATACTGTCAGTTTTCAATTTATAGGAATTTTGGGCAAACCACCCCTAATTTTTTCTCGGTCGGTAAAGAAATTTTTGCAAAATCGTCAAACACGGGTCTAGTTATTTTCAAAGCTGAGTCTAAATCCCAATTTTCACGTTTTTAGCATGCCGAGTTGTCGAGTTATGAATTTTTTTATAAAAACCGTTTTCCCCTTTCCCCCCCTTTTTCGCCGTCTGTGAATATTTTTTTGGAAAATCGTCAAAAAAAGGTCGAGTTATTTTTAAAAGCGAGTTCGGGTACGAATTTTCACTTCTCTACCGTTTTTGGTTTTCAACTTAGGTGGAGTCCAGAGTAACCAATTAACCCCATTTTCACCCCCTTAGAAACGGATTATTCAAAAATCCTTTCTTAGTGCGCCTATACGCCCTATAAACTACGTTCCTACCAAATTTCACATTTCAACACTCAACGGTCTGGGCTGTGCAGTGATCAGTGAGAAATCAGTTTCGCATTTATATATACAGGCTGTCCCATTTAAAACTCCTCAGTCCAGATTTCTCCGAATTGATTATTGTGATTGAAAAATCCTCGAACAGGTCGATTTTGTTTGCTAGGGGCACATCTTCTCAGGTTCCTTTCAAGTTCCGACATTTCGCCCTCTTCGCGAGGGGGCTGTTAGCCCCAAAATCTTAAATGGCACTATGGGTCGAGTCATACCTCATTTGAAAGGTATTGGAGACCTCTTTACAACTAACCACTTACTTTTCAATCTTTTGGTGATTTGACCGCAAAAAATTTGCTTTAAAAAAAAAAGAGAACCGACTTCAAAAAGTGAAAAATAATAATTGAATACATGTACTATTACATGTACTACCCAATGATCTGTCTGAAGTCGGTGCCAAGCCAAATAGGTTACAAATTTGTATCATATTGTAGTTATACAAAAATATCAACAACGTTATAACGCATACAAAATTTGATATCATTCGAGACGACCGTCAACGACGTCTGCCGTTTGGGATGTTTTGCTCAGCACGAGCCCCACGCTCACGCATTCCGGTGCGTTCGCCGGGAGACCTTCGATGTGGCTGGAGCAGGCAGCCTATCTATCTACTACCTATTTGGCTTAGCACCGACTTCAGACAGATCATTGGGTAGTACACATGTAATAATACGTGTATTCAATTATTATTTTTCACTTTTTGAAGTCGGTTCTCTTTTTTTTTTAAAGCAAATTTTTTTACAATTTTAACTGATAAGTTAGTGATACCTAGTAAAGACGCTTCTCCAATAATGAGGTCCTCAATAAAGTTGACGAAGAAATCGGTGAACATATATACATAAAATGAAGAAAAATTTGAGGATTTTTCTCGATTTCCGTGGGATTCCTTGATCAGATCCTGATTTTTTGACAATGTAACCACCTTAAGAGTATACCCTTTCAAATAAAAGAAGAATTTTGTAAATCGGTCCACAATTGACGAAGAAATCGGTGAACATACATGATGATAAGTCGGTTAAAGAGGGAGCGAAAATTTGAGGATTTTTCACGATTTCCATGGGATTCCCTGATCAGATCCTAATTTTTTAACAATGTAACCACCTTTAGAGTATACCTTTTCAAATAAAAGAAGAATTTTGTAAATCGGTCCACAATTGACGAAGAAATCGGTCTACATACATGAAGTCGGTTAATTAAAGGGAGCGAAAGTTTGAGGATTTTTCTCGATTTCCATGAGATCCCTTCATCAGATACTGAAATGGTGACAATGGGACCAATCTGTAAGTATACTCTTTCAAATAAAAGAAGAATTTTACAAATCGGTTTATAAATGACGGAGTTCTGCGGTAACAAACATTAAAAAAAAACATACAACCGAATTGATAACCTCCTCCTTTATTGAAGTCGGTTAAAAAACTATGATTTTCTATTTTCAAGATAATCCACATCTTCTGATGATGTGTTCCACAGCAACCACAAAGACAAACATGTTATTGCTGAAATTAGGCTTATTGAAATTGTAGCATCACGAACAGTTTTGAAAATCGTCTGCATTTTTGCATGGAAATGAAGGGTGGCCATATCCAACATTTATTACGTTAATTAGATCATTTAGCTATTTAGCAATCAAAATCAACAACCTAATGACCCAAAAATTTCAATAAATTTAATTTCAAAATTACATGTTGGTTTTCGTGGTTTCTGTGGGACATAGCATGAGAAAATGAGCATTATCTTGAAAATTAGAAAATATTGTTTTTACGGTCAAAACTGCAAGATATTGAAAAGTAAGTGGTTAGTTGTAGAGAGGCCTTCAATACCTTTCAAATGAGGCATCACTCGACCCATAGTGCCATTCAAGATTTTGGGGCTAACAGCCTCCTCGCGAAGAGGGCGAAATGCCGGGAGTTGAAAGGAACCTGAAAAGATGTGCCCCTGGCAAACAAAATCGACCTGTCCGAGGATTTTTCAATCACAATAATCAATTCGGAGAAATCTGGACTGGGGAGTTTTAAAAGGGGACAGCCTGTATATAGAATATAGAATAAATTATTCGTCCTAAGGGATAAGTTATAAAATTCAAATTTTTACGAAATATTTGTTGGATAGCAAGAAGTTAACGGTAAAAATTTCAAGTTGATTTAAGAAAACACATTTTTGTTACGTTTCTATTGTTGAAGGGGGTGCAAAGGGGGCCCCGAGTAAAAGGGGTGAAATCCCCTGAGGCCCGATCGTCGAGTGTTTTTTGGTGATGGTGAAGTAAGAGTCGAAACTAAAAGACGTTTTATATTTCAAACTCCAGGGTGTACTGACCTTCGAGGGGCAAATAACCACCCTAAATACTTTTACAATCTACCGTTAGAATTACCGTTTCGCGGTCAGTTTTGTCCCTCACAACTAAATTTAGAACTACAGAGAAAACTTACAAAATAAAATTACAATAAAAGCCTAAAATATTAATATAGCGGTAAAAACCGCCTCAAAATGAGCTCCGGTAACACTATCCCTAAAGAAAGCATTTGTTTTCGTTGTTTTTGAATCCACAACTTAATGGGATTCTCAAATATTTGGTCGTCTAAATTGCTCAGAATCCTCAATTTTCTAGATCCTTAAATTCCAAAGTTTCCTCAATATTCTCAAATCCGGGTTCCTCAGATTTTCAGGTTCCTCGCGTCTCCAGGTTTTCTAAAATATTGAGCTCTTGAATTTCGCAAGTTCCTTTATATATTGAGAGCCACAATTCTTTTTTGCTCAATTTTCTAAATTCCAAAGCTTTATGGGATTCTCAAATTTTTCGTCTTCTAAATTTTTCAGATTTCTCAATTGTGCAGATTCTCCGAGTTAACAGGTTCCTCAATATTCTAAAATTCTTGAGAAAACTGAGGACTTGTAAAACCTGACGAATTGATGGAAATGAAGAACTTGAGGAAACCCTGAGAATGAACTTAAGAAAGCTAATTTGAGAACTGAAACAACCTAAGATTTGGAGAAATTTAATCTTACAAAAATTTAGACCACAAGAAACGTTACAAGCTGAGAACTTGTGAGAACTGCAGACAACGGAGAACTTGAGGCATCTGAAAGAATCTTGAGACGTGAGATCTTAGGAAACCTGAAAAATTGAGAAATTTTATTTTAGAAGTTTAGAAATCTGAGAACTTGTAAAACCTGATGAAGAGATGAGAAAACTAAGGCTCTTGAAGCCTTGAAAGTTGAGTTTGAATTTAGGGGACGGAAATTGTGGAAACAGCGAAATCCAAAAACCTGAGAACTTGAAAACTAGAGAAAATTAAGAATTTAAAGAACCTTAACATACTGAAAAACCTTCCATGAACCTGAGATTTTGGGAAACCTGAAACTTAGGAAGCCTAAGAATCTGAAAAACTGGAGAATGGAGAATCTAATTCCAGGATTGCAGGAACCTGAGATTATAAGGAATATGAAAGCCCGAGAAGCGTGAAAACTTATAAACCTACGAAATGTAGTTTGAGAGCTGGAAAAAACTAAGAATTTGTAAATCTTGAGATCTCATGGAAATCTAAACCTTGAAGAACGCAACAACCAGAACACTTCAGAAATGTAAGAACCAGAAAACTTCAGGAACCTGAATGTTTCAAAAACCTGACATGTTGGGACACCTGAAGAAACCTAAGAAAAATTAAAGAGGAAGGATGTGAGACAGTATAAATAAGACACAGAAGATGATGAAAAATACTAAAATCTTTGAAACCTAAAACCAAGAAGCAGAAATCTTGAAAACATGGGGCCTTAAGAAATAACCTGAAAACTTGGGACTTTGAAAAACTGAGTAATCTGAAAATATGAAAATCTTAAAAATTCAGAATTTTATAATCTTAGAACATGAGAATCAGAGATCTTAGAGAAATTTAGACCTTGTGGAATATAACAACCTGAGAACCCTGAGATCCTGAATTGAGAAATTGAATTTGTGAACTGGATGAATATGAGAATATAAGGAACCCTGGGTACTTGAGGAACCTAATAATTTGAGAAACCTGAGTGAATAGTAGCGGACAGGGTCGATAAGCAATAAAAAAACTTTCGGTAATGATGAATTAATCCTATTCCATTCCTTCAGGAATGATGTGTGATAGACCTGTTGTTCGTAATTCATTCTAACCATGTAGTCAGTTACCAGCCCATTATTTCTGAACTGGAAGAGCATTATGGTTCATAAAAATTACCCGCTCTCCCACAGCGCTAGCATATGTAAGCAAAATAATTCACATAATCTGATCCAAATATCATCGAACTGTGGGATTGTCATTTTGTGCAAAATAAAAATTTTATTACCCCTAAAACTACACCATCAATGAAACATATGAAAGAGATTCCGAATCTGAAAGTTTTGATTCTTATCTTATTTATCTAACCTTAACAAGCAAACTGTAGTTTCTGCCACCCCTACCGCCATATAAAGGTCAAGTATAAATCTAACCTAACCGGGGCGAAAACGAACTTAATCTCGGCGAGACCGTACCATTTAACCGACGAAAGCCACAAAATAGCAAGTTGATGGAATGACACGGTTCTCACTGCCTAACATTTCGTTGTTAGAGATTGACGTAATACACACTCTCGAGGGGTTTCTGTGTTCGTTCATTATTCGTCTAATGAAGAGCGTACATTGCAGAGAGGCGCTGTGTTATCACACGTGGTTGAGGCACCCTCTTCAAGTGGTGTTACATTCTCGCAAAATAAAATTTCCGGAATTAACTAAACCAATTAAAACTTACAACATACTGTGGGGTTTTTACAATGCATTTTACTTGCGTAGACCAACAAACTTCATGGCTTTGTCTGCTGCATCCTGTTATCATAAGTGGCCACCACTTTGAGCGAGTTTCCTCATATAAGCTTCTGCTGCCTTAAGGAAGATTTGTAACATGAACCACTTCCAAACTTTATTATTGACGTTTATGTGTTATTAATCACGGTTCATTTAATTTCATAATTATTCCTGTATGTACAAACTAATTTAATTCAGTAAATAGATCAGCGGTGGGCTTTTCCTTATTGTTAGAACAGCGTAGCGTTATCAATGGGACGAATACAATCAAATGTTCGGGAAAGTGGGAGTGCACGGTTCAGTTAAAACATTGTTAGTGCATTAACACTTAATCTTCTATTCAGGCTTTAATAGTAGAGAATTGGCTGCAACAATTTGGTCAAATTGTTGCAGCGATCCAATAATTCTAGTGCACTTAAACGGAATTAAGGTTTACGGGCCAATGTTGCAAAATACATATACTTCAAATTGTATGTCTGCCTATTTAACACCGGCCCACGACACACCTATGTAGTAATAGTTCCATTAAAAATGTCTTCATTTTGTACCTACTTTAACAACTTTATCTTTGTCACCATCATTATTTAACACCTACAACTCTAACCTAAAATTGTCAATTTTTACCATATGTCGTTCTAATTACATTTCTTTCGTTTCAGGTGAGTGACGTCTTTCGTTGGGTTGTTACCAGCAGCGTCAGAGGTATGATCGCGAAAAAACTTTTTCTGTTAACAAAACTGCCAGTTGGACAATATCAGTCCCGGCACTTTTCAATAAATGAAAAGCAATTTGCTCGTAGCGTAATCGGAAAATCTTCGAACAAAATAGAATATAAGAATTAAGTGCGGCATTATTTGAGTTCCGCTTTTGTAGGAATTGTCTGGAAACTGGCCGGTTTTTTATAGAAAACTTCAGTGAGGGTTTTTAAACCTAGCGTGAAATTGATAATTGTGATGTTACATTTACAGGTATTAAAATTTTATTTCTTTGTCATTCTGCTGTTACAATAACAAAAGACACTTAAAAATTATAAATTACAATTATTGAGCTCCCATCCAAAATAAAGTTGCGTCAAGTCTCTTCTTCTTCAATCCCTCTCGTCTAGCATTCATCTCTCTCCAAAACAATGCATCATATCCTGGAAATAAATGCGCAATTTAAGTTTATTTTGAAAAACGAATAAACTAACTCGACTGAAAGCTATACATTACGCAACTTTATAGAGCTCGACTGCGGGAAAGAAAAGCCGATCTTGGTCTTTTCCACACCCACAGAATCCATGCGACGGTGGCGACGTAATTGAATTGAGCTCGTGGCAAATTGTGATTACACCAAAAAAGCTCTTATTTTATTACTATAAAAATCCCATTGCCATAATCCGGCCACTACACAAGACAGGATGTGTCTCCTCCGAGGATTTCGTGGATAAAGTGCGCCGATGAGATCGCAAGAGGAATTTCCAACAATTGGTTGGTTTCGAAACAATTGGAATTTGTCCTGTTTGTGTAAGTGATTCGGTTTGTTGAAATTGGGACTTAACTTATCTCTGGGATAGTACTTCTGCAATCAGCGATCTTCTAAAAAGCTTCTAAAAAGTTATTTTAACAACAAGTAAAAAAATTCTTAGACCCCTTTCTTATTTTTTTTTTGTTCTTTAAAATAATCATAATAATTATTATATTATAATAACAAAAGTGATCCAGACAATAATTGTTTTGTTTTTGAGATTATAAAAACACCGCAAGTTGATAATCTCATTAAGTATAATAGTTGTTGAAATGAATAATTTGCAAAGCCTAATAATTTTGGGTGCTTTAGTTTAACAATTATCCGACTTAGAATGTAAACGAAAACTCTAAATAAATTAAACCAGAAGAATGTCGATGAATCCAGTACATTAAAATTTGAATATATTCAAGTCGAACTCCACAAACTTTAATAAATTACATGTTCTGCCGAAACATGTTCCCATTGTAATTTATTTTTGTTTGTGGAGTTCGACCTAAATATATTTAAATTTTGATCTAAATACATTAGTCAATTTATTAACAATAGGCTCATTTTATGAAAAATCAGTTTCAACTGCGAAACTTTTTTCCTTCTGATTCGGTTATTTTTCCCCTTTTAGTTGAGGTTGACACAGATTTTTAGGTTTTCAATTTCTCAGGTTTATTTACGTTTTCTGCAACTCCCAGAATTTTCAGGTTAACAATCATGTTTTTCGTCTAAGATTTCAGGTTCGCAAAGTAAAGGTTTTTATTTTTTTCAGGTTCTGAAATTTGCATGTCTTTAAGTTTCAAATCTCTCAAGTTTCTGGCTCAGCGGTTTTAAGAACTTCGACCGTTAATTTTAAAATTTTCAGTTTTGTTTTCAGGTTATTCTTAGATTCTACAATTTCAGGTTATTTGGTGCTTAGGTTCTCAATTTTTTATTGATGTTTCCTTCCCTGTTCAAGTTATTAGTTTCCCAAGCGCTCAATTTTCTAGGTTTTAGATTGTTGGATTATTGGTTTGTTGGTTTAGGGTTCTAGAACTACATCCAGACAGCGTCTCTTAACCAGCGTGTTTTTAAGTTAAGTAGATTTTTCATCGTTGTTTTTGCAACGTTCTTATATCGGTTTTGTACTGTTATAGGACTTCTGGAAAAGCGATCTTGATAGTGACAGTTACGTAATATTAGTACGTAACAGTACATGAGTTGAAATAAAAATTTTACTGAGCTGAGATGAGTAATTTATTGTCTTTTCGCAACGCAGCTTTTTAACTTTAGCACGCACGTTGACGAAATCGTCAAGGGACGGACATGTTTTAGAGCAGCTGCGTGTGTAGGGTAGGCCATACGATTGTTGAAACACGAATTGTAACGTATTATGTACAGACTGATTCACCTAAGATGCTGTACTTGACAAATTTCAATCTCTACACATATTGTTTATTTTTAACATTCAAAAGAGTAAATGTGATCAATATGTTGGGTTATCGATCGAAAACTGTCAGGGGCGTCATCTTAGCTGAATGGCCCGGTATTTGCATATTTTAGTCAAAGTAGGTGTTAAGAGTAAAGCATATCTTTAAAAGTAATGTGACGTAATAGCATTGCTATCAAGCCCATGACTCTTAATTTTATAACGCTTTTAAACAGAACAATAAGAACTTCCGTTTTCCAAGATCTTATCAGTTGGTGCCCGCGTCGAAACAACGATAATTCCATCTTGTTGCATCAAACTTTAAGCAATTTTAAGATTACTCCAATATCCACGTCGGCTTCATCGCCACTTCCATAGACGCATTTTTCCAGAACGCTTTTGTTACCTTATCGTTTCCCGATAAAAAGTCAATCTCGAAATAATCAAGCGCAGGTAACATAACTGAAACTTGAGGGTTTTATTAGCGTGCAATGGAAATTGAGCACGACACAGAAAAGGATGTCGTAGTGATATGAAACAGGTGTAAATAGAGCTGACATTTCGGTGAAATTGCTGTACTTCACGTATACATTTCAGCACGTCTGCAACGAGCAGCTGATGCAACACACATTTAGAGCATTTCCCGCAAAACAGCTCTCAGCATAACTACATACAGATCTGACTTCCGACTCTTCATCGAGCCAATTTCGTCTTTATTGGAGTTAGTCCGGTCCCTCCTGACAGAAGTTTGTAGCAGTGGCGGTTCTACTTTCAACTAAAATTTGTTAAGAAAAGGTCAATATAGATACGAAGTTTAAAGTGTTGTATAAAGTCGTTATGGTTTTCTGGGGCCTTAAATTTAACTACATAAAAATTATTTCATAGTATCACGTGTTAACAGTATCACATACTGGGGCGGAATGTAGTTTACCGAGAGGCGTAGTTCTCGAGACATAGGAATGGTACTTTTGCCGAAGTTTGTATACTGTTTTATTCACAATTAATAATTAAATCTCACGAGGGGCTGTTAACTATGGAATTAGTTGTACATCTTGCGAGAATTAATTCCGAGTACTGTCGGAATTACCGGAATTAGTTTGGAATTACACATGGAATTATTTCAAGTACTCAAAATGATGGAAGTACTCGTGATTACAGGGAGTACTCATAAATTACTGGAATTACCGGAATTACCCTGGAATTACCTTGAAATAATATGGAATTATTCTGGAATTACATGAATTACATCCAGGTTTTATGACTACTAGTGGTCGCCCAGTGGTCAAAATTCGATCGTAATTAATTAAATTTGTAAGCCTGAACGTTATTGGGGTTCTTTCTTTCTTCAAATCGTAGAATTTTCAAATTAATTTTTTCCTTATTTAACCTATTCAGTATTTGACAACGTTGAAAACAGAATAAAAAACTCTATTCAAATCTAAAATAAGAAACATAGATTGCCATTAAAAAAAATATTATGATGTCATAACTGTATATAGGACTCAAGGTCTAAACTTTGGATCATGTTTTCTTCAAATAAAAGCAATTAATGTTAGCGTTTATTTCTAGTTATGGTTAGGCTACTCATATAAAATAATAATTCAAGCACTATGACCCACCTTCCGCCGCGACCTCACACTTGCGCAGTCAATTACAGCAAATGTTCAAAGTGTTCTCCCCCAGCTTCAATACAGCTTATAACTCTCGGTTTCATATTTTCAAATGCATTTTTCAACATCTGATAGTACAACTACATATATCGGGTGTCCCAACTAAAATTTCTACCCCCCAACAATTCCAATTTCGAAAGACTCAGAAGAAAACGATCGAATAGGTCAATTTTGTTATTAAGGGGGACCAAATTCTATTAAACTTTCAAGTCTTTGATCCCACCCCTTGAGCCAGGGGAGCCACCCCCTTAAACAATTTAAATGGCATGGGGGGTCGTGTGATACATCATTTTAAAGCTTATTCAATTCTCTATCCAAACCTGCATTTATCGATTCGTTTCTACAAAAAATTCATGAATTCGATATTTTCCAAATCTACATAAAATACTCAATTAAAATTCGTACTTCCCAACAATTCCAATTTCGACAGACTCAGAAGAAAACGTTCGAACAGGTCAATTTTGTTATCAAGGGGGACCCAATTGTACCAAACTTTCAACTCTTAGATCTCACCTCTTTAGCCAGGGGAGCCACCCCCTTAAAAAATTTAAATGGCATGGGGAGTCGCGTGATACATCATTTTAAAGCTTATTCAATCCTCTATTCAGATCTACTTTTATCGATTTTATTCTACAAAAAAAAAACATGAATTTGTTATTTTCCAAATCAAGAGTATTTTATGTAAATTTGGAAAATAACAAATTCTTACGCTTTCTTTTGCAAAAACGAATAGATAAAAGTAGGTTTGGATAGATAATTGAATAAGCTTTAAAATGATGTATCGCACGACCTCCCATGCCATTTAAATTTCTTAAGGTGGTGCCTCCCCTGGCTAAAGGGGTGAGATCTAAGACTTGAAAGTTTGGGACAATTTGGCCCCCCTTGATTACAAAATTGACCTGTTCGACTGTTTTCTTCTAAGTGTTTCGAAATTGAAATGGTTGGGGGGTGCAAATTTTAGTTGAGTATTTTATGTAGACTTGGAAAATATCGATTTCGTATTTTTCTTTTGCAGAAAGGAATCGATAAATGTAGGTCTGAATAGAGAATTGAATCAGCTTTAAAATGATGTATCACACGACCCCCCCTGCTATTTAAATTTTGTGAGGGGGTGGCTCCCCTGGCTCAAGGGGTGGGATCTAAGACTTGAAAGTTGGGTAGAATTTGGTCCCCCTTGATAACAAAATTGACCTGTTCGAGCGTTTTCTTCTGAGTCTTTTGAAATTGGAATTGTTGGAGGGTACAAATTTTAGTTGGGACACCCTGTATACAATACGGTGTTTTTGAGATACGAGAAATGAAATAATCTAGAACTGTCAGGTCCGGACTTCGAGGCGGAAATTGAATGACTCGATCATCATAAAACTCGTGAATTGGGTCCATAGTTTCCCTTGTCCTGTAAGCTGGTGCATTATCCTGCTGGAGGTACCCATGTAGAGGTTCGCCATCATGAAGGTTTTGGAAAAAAGGTTCGAGTAAATTATTACGATATCTCTCGGCATTTACGTTCCTTCAAAAAAAAATAAACAGGTCCAACTATACGTCTTCGAGAGACCGCCAGCCAAACATCAATTTTCTGCGGATAGAGGGGAGTTTGGACGAATTCATGGGGATTACTTGTTTATTGTAATTTGTTTATTTACAGTATACTATTCGTGCAGGAAAATCTCGTGGAAACAACTCTTGGACGACGGTAATTTTATAGGGATAAAGATTTAAATCTTGTTTTAATATTTTTTGAAAAGTTCAATATGAGAGGTCCATCGCTTGTGCTAACCTGAGGAGAGGTTTCTTGGGAGACGCTTCCATTACTGCTGCAACATCTGCCACAATCTCAGGAATTCTTTTTTTGGGCGCTCCGCTACCCGCTTTTCGACCAACAGTCCCAACATCACGAAATCTTGACATACGCATTTATAAATCTGTTGGACACATTTTTGACAATCTGATGGACAATTGGGGTAGGCATTTCGAAAATCATTAACACAGCGTTCTATAGAATAATTCCATTCACCAATCTGTCGCCGTTTTTTTGAAGTCGAATTTTAAATCAAATTATTATCAAAAGTTGGTAGTGCCAACCTAATCGGGTCGTCCCCCTCAATTGAATTTGACGAATTGGACTATAGCATCTCGTAGACTATTTAACATGAAGCCCTAAAACGTGTTCTTTTGTTTAATAAAGTTATTTTCAAACGCTGTACATTTGCCGCCTCTTGTGACGTCATTTCGGGGTAGCATTCTCATTGGTTCGTGCTTTTCTAAATAGTACGCACGTCCAGTAACTTTGAATTTTGTCTGGTGAATTTTGTCCCGTGTTGACGTCACAGAAAGGCGCGCGTTTCAAGTAAGGCAAATGTTTCGAATTTTTTTTTACCTAATAAATGCGTGATTTTGGATAAGCAAAAAAATAGGGGTATAATATTTTTTCGTGTAGTTACTAGAAAAGCTGTTTTTCAAAACTTTGGGCCGACCCCATTTGTTATTTTATTACGAGTTTTATTATTTATGCTTTTTTTATTCAAAAACCGTGCCTGAATAATGTAAACGAAGATAGATGCAATGAATTAAATAGTTTTCGTGCTTCATCTTTTGTTGGAATTACCGGAATTACCTTTTGATTACTGGAATTAGTTACTTTTTGTGGGAGTTGTTTCCCGATTATTGGAATTACCTAGGAATTACTGCGATTACCACGATTACATGCGAATTAATTCCTCGAATCGGAATTACCGAAATTGTTCGTGATTACCTTCAATTAATTCCATGTGGAATTAGTTGTACAATTTTTTTTCAAGTTAACAGCCCCTCGAAATCTCATAAGCACTGCAACAATTGATTTTATTTGTTAGATAAATGTCAAAGGATTTTTTGGAATTTGTACTATTACACAAATTAGTAAATCACACTAAGGGTAATTTGTAATCGTAATTTTGTATTTGTCAACTGCTCACGAGTTGCCGCGAGGCTGCTGCAACAGTTGTGTGATTGCCTTTACTACCAATCATACTTTTAATAATAATTTAAATTCGGGTTGCCTGCAACATCAGTAATGGAATTGGAGGTCGGGAAACCTCATTTCAAGTTGGAAGGCAGTATATTACTAACCGATTGTGAATAAAATCAATAGTCGCTCTTCCAAATATGTATATTTAAAATAAGGTATTGCCTATAATTATGGTTCTCCAATTCTCTTGAGAGTAGTGAGAAAGCTAGGCAAAAAAGAAGAAAGTACTGTTCTTCGTGATGACACTTGAGTGCTTCAAAGGAGAACAAAGTGTAAGTTTGTTCCTGCATTGTTTGATAAAGGTAATATAACAAATTAGATATTATAGAATAGTTACTAACTATGGTAAATTGCAACTAAATTAACCGACGATATTATTACAGCTGCCAACAGCATCGAGATCAAATGAAAGCTCGTTTAATTATATTAGAGTACCTATACTTTGTGTTTGGCATAAAGAGTAGTCGGATTTCAAACAAGTTGTTGTATAGTTACATTTTAGACGAAGTTTACAGATTGAATTCATGACTCGCATTATATGAAATTTGTATATCCTATCTTTCATTTGACAAGTAAATGCTTTATTTAATAATTAGAGCTTTTCAAATTAATTATCTCTTTTACATCTTTTCCTTCCAGCGTTTTTGTTATGCCATGAGATCATTTAAATTATAAATTAGAGTATACGGGTTATTTTTTATGCAATGACCCAGCCTGCAAATTGACTGACAGTAAAAAACGTTTATGTTTCTCATGTTAAACTGCAGGAAATTTAGGGTAGGTATTTCAAAAAGCGATCTATAGAATACTTTCTTTCACCATTCTGTTGCGGTTTTTTAAAGTCCTTTTAAACACCTTTGACATTCAAATATTAAACCAAATTGTCAACATTTAGTAGTGCCAACCTAATTTCAATTTCACAGCCAACTCTAATTTATAATTTAAATGATCGCACGGTATGTATCGGTTTTACATTTGTAGGATTGCTTATGATCCAAACATTTTTAGGACTATTCAGGATTTCTCAGCAGCAAACAGAGCATTTCAAGATTTTCAGTATTTTTAAAATTTTCCTAAAATGCCGCCAAATTATGCGTTTGAAAATTGTGTAGTCGCAAAATGCGATTTAAATATCGCGGGCATGTTTTTGCACAATGTGGCAACAGCAATTCCGTCGGCCAATAGTGACGCAGCAACCGTCGTCGCTTTCCAACACAGCCCTGATGAATATTAGGACGCAGTTGAGTGTGTTCATCACCTTCATCGACGGCGCTGCCAAATAGTTTGTATGGGTGACGTCACCGACACAGACGATGAAGAGTGGAGGGGCTTACGGGTAAACTTCAAAACGAAGCTCGACCGGACGTGTTATTGTATTTTACTTGCGCTTTTAAAGTTATTATCTTATTATTATCGTGTGCCTAATTTCCATTAACGTTGTGCATTGTGTTTTTCAAAAAGACCGCCAGTATCCGAAGGTTAGCAAATCGAATTTGGAGAATTTTGAAAGATCAACAATGAAATCCCTATCACATACAGAAAGTCTAATTTTTACAGCCGGAGAATTCAATAATACATAAGCATCGGACGTAGGGGCAGACGAAAATCCGCATTTTATTTATTAGGCCCCACAATTTTCACTAGCATTGGATGACTACGGGGTTTAAGGCAAAATTTTATTCATAAAAATTGTTGACACTGATGAGTTCTACTACTGGTTAATATTAATGTAATTATTTCTGGGACATCCTGTATATGGTTTTAAAATTTAGGCGAAAACCGATTGAGAACCGCTGGCATGATTTCAGAACCATTAGTAAATAAACGATTATCTCGTGACCTAAACAAAAAACTTTTTTTTTTGCTGGAATGAGTACGGTGAACGACCAATTAATTATCTACATTCAGTTTTACTTTGACTGTTGACGGGGCAATAAATATTTTAAAATGCCTCTATTGCAAATAGTGACATGACTGATATGAGTATGACTTACTGTGAAACCTGTGTGCCCACTCTGAGTGTGTGATCTATTAGAGGAATTTTTTAGCGGACGTTCGTTGGAACATCACACTGATAGATAATCGGAATAAGTGATTTGTTCGTGTTATCGTGAAACAATTAGGTACGCGAAAGAGTGGAGTGTAGTGCACCATCCGCGAGATGCCAGGAGTCGTGATGCTTGAATTTATAACGTCGGTCGTCATTCTGAACAATTTTTATAAACTATACGTTGGGCTAGGTGAGTCTTTATCTTTTTCAATTGAAAGCAAGAGCGGTTTTTGTCAGTCGGAAAAGGTTAGTCCGAGATTTTTACAATAGTTCGCATCGTACGTAGTAAGTTTTTTGCCCAAAATAAATCTAATAACTTTACATTAATCGGTTTTTTAATACCGTCAAAACTACGTTTAGGGGCCATATAATTTGAAGCTTAAATATCTACTATACTTCATGAATCACCCTGTATATCAGGAAAAGTTTGGGCGCTTGAAAACCTAGAGTAGAGTAAAGTAGTTTCTAGTAAAATCAATACGTTGACTTTTGTCATCGTTTGCATCTAATAATTTTATTCAATTTATCAACTTAAATTTTGTGTTCAGAAGAGAAGATGAAACAAAAAGCCAATGACAAAAATTAAATCAACACCGAAAGATGAAAAGATCAAAAACAAAGATAAAAAATAAAAACATCATGAACTGAAAATATGAAAATTTTATTGACCGAGAAGAAAGGCAGATGATTTGGAAACCCGAAATATTCCGAAAATCCAGGAGCCTGAAACCCTTAACGAACATGAAAGACAACCTGAAAACCTGAAAGACAGAGAGCCTTTGGACCGGAGAAATTCACATATAATCTCACATTTCCTACTTTTGTTTTTTTAATGTTTTGTAGTAAAATAATTAAGGTATCCAATAACAGAACATGAGGGTTATGTAAGTCTACATAATTATGTAAGCTACATGTGTCCTCCAACCAATTTTACACCCAGTATATGCACTTAGGTACCTGAAAAGTATCAAATTTTATTATTTTAAAACTTGACATAATCTTTTTAGAGCTTAGAGGTTGAACCGTCTTTTGCAACAATATACACTTTTCCCAAGTTTTTCTTTTTGTTTTTCTCACTGTTGCATGGGTTTAAAAAATGTCAAGATTCCATCGTTCATTGGAAGACTTGATGTTTTACTTCATCATACCTTGTTGGGAAGTGACAAACCTGTTAGTGAGTATCCAAGTAACACCTTGACGCCTGTCTTCTTAAACCTAGCGTGCTCGGTGCTGCGTGCCTAACAAAATTAACCAATCTGACCGGTCATTCTGCTGCACTGCGCCAATTTTCAAGAATTCACGCTGATCCAACGACCCTCCTGCCGCGACTAAATTTGCTATTTTGTATTACATTTAATTTAAAAGCGTATTTCGCGGAATTTATTCTCCTTTGACGTGCCGCCCCGCGACAATCGATCGCAATGTTTGGGTTTATGTCTTTGATCAATGGCAGCAGCAGGCGACAATTATGCTCATGTACACTCGACCATTTTCCAATTTTATGGCTGCCGCCAATAAAAGCTTACATGTACGACCCTTGTCGCAGTTCGGCCCAACGACTGCAACTTCCATAAAAGTTTCATCGAATGATTTATATTATTCTGGTGGAGAAGAAGCCGGTTATAGTCGGCTTAATGGTTCGCACGGGAACCGCAAGATCTGTAATCGGCCCATAGTTGGTATAGTGTAGTAGTCCCTCGACTTCCCGTTTTGGAGAAACGGCATCTGCAGATATTATGTCACAAAGTAAATCTAAACTTGGACACAGTTTACGTCAACGGGGGAGATAATGTCGGCCTCGTGTATCCAGTTTTATTCGGGAAGTACTCTGATGTTAAGCTGGCCATTGTGTGATCGGCCATATAATTATCTGAACGCAAAATCTTTATAGATAAACCGTGTTAAGTTATACCTTTTTGGTGATCTCTGCCACATTTTCATCCATCGCATCCTTCTATAACCAACCCCCCCAATGATTTCCAACTTTAGCCCCATCGCCAATAAAAACGTCCACTTGTCTCCAACCCTTGTCCCAACGACTCTTTCAAAACGAAATCCGACAGTCCCCACACTGTAATCGAATCATATTTAAGGTTTCACGTTTGCAAGTCCCTGTTTCGGTGGCGGCGTGGCGGTGGTCTGTTTCCAGCAACAAAGCATAGTTTTGGTGTCAGGTTGAATGGTGGCTCTGGCTGTTTGTGTTGTGTCGGTGTCAGATGCCAGCGACTGATGCGGAATGTTTTTGATGTTGGGGACATGGCCGGCCCCCAAATAACTTACAAACTGACCGCATGAATTTACAACGAAATCCTTTAATCCACTCGACCGCGATGGACGGTTTATGGCCCTTATTTATTGGCTCTACAGCGTCCAGGGAAAAACACTAAAGGTGAATGAGGTGTAAAATTTAAAAAAATACGTTTGACCACGGAAGCGACTGGTGCTTAAAGCTGAGAATATCTTAACTGGAAGAGATTAGCGATAATTGTAGGTTTGATTACAAAACTATGGAAGTTATATCTATGTGAATGTTGCAGTCACGATACGCCCTAAATTTTTGCCGCACATCTGTTTCATCAGCAGGACTTTATTTTAATTAAAAGATTATCTTCGTGCATAATAGAGGACATATCGCTTGTAAATCTACAGCGTGTATTATAATAATTGCAAACAATGGCTTACCAATAACCATCATGCTGCCATGCAAGAGCTATTGTCCATTAATGGATGACAAGAACAATAGCGGTCTCCAAAAGCATGAAAGCTGATAAATTTGCTATAATAATGCGTGGATCCTTCGCGTTATATTAACAAAGTTCTAATATTTTGTCTATAGCGGCTACAAACTTAAATAAAATTTGATGCGTTTTCTCAAGCGAAAAGATATATGATTGGCGAGTCTGATATTTGCTTGCATTTTTTCTGGGATGTTGGTGGAGTGAGTGTTTTTGTGGTCCGCAGAGATATTTCTTCCAGCGAATGAGAAATACCCCCACATCCATTTATCAACATTTAATATACAAGAATCACGAAATGTTTATTAATCATACGTTTATCTTTGCAGTCGAGAGTAACGGTGTCGTAAATGATTCATTGCGGATGGTTAGTTGGATAAAAAATCAATTTAATGCTTCAATTTACTGATTTAACAGCAGTGTGTAGTTTATTGCCCAGACGATTGATTTAGGGGTTTCTTTTTTTAGTACATACATAGACTAATTTATAAATGAATCTTTATGTTTTATAAGGTCGTCACATTTTGGCAAATGTGTCACTTCTCAGAGTACACTGTGATAAATGTAATAAACATTAGGCAAGTTTCTAAAATCAACACACTCTGCTTTCGTATCTTGAAATATGAAGAAACCTTAAGTCTGACAAGAAGAATAAGCTGTCACTGTCGTCCCTCGTCACTGACTATAAAATTAGTTCTAAAGAGGCGGACTTTTTTATATTTCAGACGTCTGAATCATTTATAAACACTCTGTACAACATGGTAGATAATAATGGGTGAATTGCACTTTATTTACATATCGGCTGCGGTGGTATTGATTGGTGGAATTATGACGTTGAGGATAACATTTACTCTGTTCAATTAAATGTAAACACAAAAATAAAGCCGATAGTGCATTTTTCTTAATGGTAAATCTAAAAAACAAAATCAGGATATCAACTGTATTTTATTCTAAGCGGGGCAATATTTTACCACTTTTTTATTCAACCGATACTGTTCCACACGCAATACTTAATTAGCAAATGCACTGTTTGATGCAGTAACTGTGAGCAGTCTACCACGAATTTAAACGTCAATTTGGCTCGTTCGTGCTGTCATTTTCTGAGCTCCGTTGTAATGTTAATGGGACCTTTAGCATATGAACCCCGTCATCTCTGAATGTGTCAATATTAGCACAGACTACGTAATTACAGCGAAAAGATAAATTCCTGTGACAAATTAATATTTGCAGTGTAGCTGTTTACTGCGGTGATTCGATTGGCGTTTCCGGTCGGCTTAACTTTTGAAGTGCTGGCGAACTTTGCAACGGTTATGCGACAACAAATTAACAGATTGAGTTTTCCAAATTAACATAATATACTCTTGTAATATTTTGTGGTCGATGATCAATAAAAAATCATTCATGATTCAAAAATATTCTACACCCTCGTAAACACAAAATTTCTGATTTTATAAAAATTACAATACGGGAAATAATTGTGTGCTTTCCTTTTCTTATAAAGGTCGTCTACTGCATATACAGAATGTTACAATTACATGTCATAAAATTACATACTTCCTATCAAAAATTTCCAAAAATCCTCTAAAAATTCGTGGCTCCAAATTGATTTTCTCCTTCTTAATTTCTCAGATTTTTTTTATTTACTGATCTTCAGGATGATCTCAACCTCTCAAACTTTTGTTTATTATTTTTCAGGTTTTCAAGCCTCTGTATATCAGGCTTCAGTTTTCAGACTTCTAAAGTTTGGGTTTCGGTTGCTAAGCACTCAAAACCTGAAAAACTTTAAGACAGACATAAAAACTTGGAGAGATTGACTTCATATTGGGTTGACACGCCTAGTTTGTTTGCCAGAAATATCAGCACTTTTTTTACTTTTTTACAACGAACTTGAGCCGGTAGGGGAAAAATAGTATTCAAACCTTGTTAAGAAAGTGCCCCTGCAAACCTGCAAGCCGTAGGCTCAGTTTATAAACTTTGCCCACGATCTGCGAGAGAGCACTTTCTTAGGTGGACGCCCCACGTGATTCGATTTTGGCAATTTCTCGATCCCCCTCCCCCCTTGGTGAGATGTCCTGAAATTTGGATTGACTCCCTCCCCATCTAATCTCACGTGAGATTTTTCAAAATGCGTATTTTTAGTGTAAATACGTTAAACTATGGTTGCTTGCGTCGGATCTATTAAAAAATAGTAGATTATTATACGAGTTCCTGTTTAAATTGGACACTTTATGCCACAAGGAGTTAGAAAAGCTTTTGTGAGTGCTTTTGTGAACCCCGAGTGGCATAAAGCGTTCAATCTACACAGGTACGAGTGTAATACGACGTTTTATCGTTCGACACAACCCCGGAAAGCCTTTAAATTGCTTAAAATCCATACAAATAGTTTGACGGTTATCTGTCATTTTCATTATTTTATGACAGAGTGTTTACATCAGGCGAAAATTTGAAAATTCTGACAGTGTCGAACGATAAAAAACATAATTTGCTTAATTGTTTTTATTTAAGACTAGTTAAGACTAGTACATAATATGAACGTAGTCTAGAATCACAGTGAGAATCACAGTAGAAACTACTAAAATTCTTGGTGGCGTTCACATAACCGCCATAATAGTAGATTGTTTATTAGGAGTAAAAGTGGGACTTTTCATGGCAGGTCCGTAGGTTTGACGGCCGAGCACGCAAGAGCGGCAACTACAGACGAGTCACCAAAAGTCCCACTTGTACTTATAATAAAACAATCTACTATTATCGCGGTTATGCGAACGCCAATATTTCACGTCGCTTCACGACATTTCAAATCATTTGAAATAGCTTCAAGTTTCTTCAATTTGCTTTAAGTCTTTCAAGTAGTTTCAAAACATTTCAAATTCTTTCAAATCGCTTCAAGATATTTTAAGTCTTTTCATTTGGCTTCCAGTTCTTTCAGACATTTCAAGTATTTTGCAGACATTTCAAATCTTTTCGTCCCTTCAAGATATATCTAATTTACCCAGGTGACTTCAAGACGCTTCAAGACATTTCAAGTCTTTTCAATTCGCTTCAATTCCATCCAAAAGATTTCAAATCTTCCCAGGTCGCTTCAAGATTCTTCAAGTCTTTTCAAGTCGCTTCTAGTCTCTTCATAGTACATATATTGAAACACTAGTTTTGTAAAACTTATATTAAGACACGAGTTCTGGTTTGCAGTACGACTGCCGTAGGCCGGAGTGCTTGTAAAGAACGAGTGCTCTTAAGTTTTAAAAAACGAGTTTTTTATGTTATTTTTTCTAATTTGCATATTAATTTCATTTTTTCCAAATAAAATAAATTTTGTTAATTTAAGGAATTTTCTTAATTTTTTTTTTGTACTTGTACGTATACTTGACGTGACTTGACATGAAACCATAATTTCAAAATCAAGATTTTGTTCAGTGCAGGGTTCAGTGTGTGTTACCAATGGAAAAAGAAATTCTAGATGTTGGGTGCGTTAATGGCTTATTAACGCACTCAAAATGGATGCGTTAATGGCTTTGTTAGAACAGCAAATTAGAAAAAAATATTTTGTCTTCCCAGATCGGTTTAAGATTTTTCAAGATATTTCAAGTCTTTTCAAGTCTCTTCAATTCCCTTCAAAACATTTCATGTCGTTTCAATCCACTCTAAATGTTTTCAAGTCGCTTCAGGACCTCTTAACAAATTTCACGTCGCTTCAAGACATTTCAAGTCCTTTTAAATCGATTCAAGTTTCTTCAAGTCGCTTCAACAAATTTCAAAATATTTCATATCGCCCCAAGTCCCTTCAAAATATTTCAATTCGCTTCAAGTCGTTTCAAAACATTTCAAGCTCTTTTCAGTCGTTTTAAGTTTCTGAAAGTCGCTTCATCTCTCATCAAGTCGTTTCAAGACTCTTCAAGACATTTCAAGACGCTTCAATTTCCTTCGAAACATTTCAAGTCACCTCCAGTCCTTTCAAAACATCTCAAGTGTTTTCAGTTCGCTTCAAGTCTTTCAAGTCGCTTCAAGGTATTTCTTCAAGTATTTTCAAGTGGCTTCCAGTCCCTTCAAGACATTATTTGAAATCTTCCCAGATCGCTCCAAGACTCTTCAAGTACCTATTTCTTCAACCATTTCAAGTCGCCTCAAGTCCCTTCGTAACATTTCATGTCGTTTCAAGTCGCTTTCAGTCCATTCAAGATATTTGAAGTCTCCCTAGGTTGCTTCAAGTCGCTTCCAATGCTTCCAATCCCTTCAAGATATTTCAAATCTTGCCAGGTCGCTTCAAGACTTCAAGTCGCTTTCAGTCCCTTCGAAATATTTTCAAGTCATTTCAAGTCCTTTCAAATCGCTTCAATTGCTTTCAAAACATTTCAAGTCGCCTCAAGTCCCTTCAAAACATTTTCATGTCGTTTCAAGTCTTTAAAGTCGTTTCAAGTTTCTTCAAGTCGCTTCAAGTTTTCAAATTGCTTCAAGTCACTTTTCTCCGAATAGGACCTGCTATTTTTTCTTCAAACGCCGAAACGCCGACAGTTTACAAACCTCAATGTACACATGAATTTCTGTCTAAAAGTGAACATCTCACTAACTTGCCGATTATTTATTTTCTAAGAACGTCATATACAGGTTTGATAAAATTCTATTTTCTTCTAAATAATGTAAACTTCAGAGCGAAATCCCTAAAAGAATGAAATAATTTAAATTTAAAAAAACCTAAATTATACACGCTGCCGATTTGACGGGCCTAACTATTTTATATAAATATAGACAAATTATTTTGTCTACGCAGCAAAAATGGTCAATTCAGCAGCAGACAAAACACTTTGCCTGCCTAGTCAGCAAGTATGGTCAATTGGGCGGCAGACAAAATACTTTTTCTGTCTAGGCAGAGAAATGGACATTTGTCATTGCCTATTGACGTATACAATGTCACGTTTTTTTGACAATTGAAGAAAAATATTGTGTAAAATTTAGACATATTTTATGAAGAAACATGTTTTACTTACATAATTTAACCGCTTTCTCGCAATGTCACATTGTTTTTTCTGGTCTGTCCACCACACCACACATCGACTGACTAAATGGATGAGAAATAACAACCATTTATTGAATATTTTTTTCCTTTAAAAACCAGAACTCACTGTCGTATTCAATCCAATTTCAAAATTTTTAAGTCAAAGTCGTTCCAATACCATTACTCAATCGGTCGGTTGTGGATGCGGCGGCCCACCCGCCCACCGCATTCACATGTGGTGCCATGAACAAAATGGTTTTTGTCACAAAAAATAATTGTGGAATACAATAAACAAAATTTGGATACAACATGAAAATGGTTGTCATTCCGAAAGATGGGGTGTCCCACATGAGATTCAGCTCCAATCCGTCGCCCCTAAGCGCCTCACGTAATTAATGGACCCCCCTTACCTTGGTTTGAAATATACTATTAATTATAGACTTTTTTACAATGGAGTTACGGAATATGATGTATCTTCTGTGATTTCTGAAATAGAAGCTGTTGAAGGTGAATTAAAAAGGCTATTAATTAAACGATTGGCCGCTTGATCGTCACTGCTATCTTAAAATCTCTAAAGCACTTCAAACAATGTTCTTTTGCAAACAATAATAGAAGATTTTGTTTTCACATAGGAATAGTCATTTATCAATTTGTGAATTAAACTTAACATAGAGATATATGTCGTCGCGGACTTTTTATAGGATTTTTTAAGCTCCACAACTTTTTTATAGGAAGCATTCGTATATCTCTTATCGTTCAGGCAGCGTTCGTCGTTCAAAGGTTTTTTAATAATAATAATAATAATAATAATAGGGCTTTATTCGAATTGAAAATACAATTCTGGAGGCGAAGTCTAGCAGAGCTATTCTTACTTAACCTCCCTACAAAAACAAAATATATTAAAATACAAATATAAAAAAAGAATAAAATAAACTAAACAAAATTAACAAAAATAAACCTAAATAAGATACGAGAAAAGACAATAGATATATGTATATAACTGAAACCAAATAAAAATTAAAAAGAGAGAGAAAAACACAAAATGCAAAAGTGGAAAAAAAAGTTTAGTTATTAATAAAGTGTATTTTAATCTTTGTGCGAAATGTATTCACTGATAATTTCTCTTTAAAAAGCGAAATTGAGTTATATAATTTAATAACATTATAGGTGAGTGATCGCTCATATATCGCCGTTTTGTGTAAAGGCAGAGTAAGATTCTGAACGTGACGAACTGGTATTTGATGGCAGCTTCTTCTAGAATGGAAAGTCTCACGCAAGTATGATGGCGAGGAAGTGGCGAACATTTTATAAATAAATATTGAAAGAAGATATTTGTAATGTGACTCCACTGAGAGCCAACCCAACTCTTTAATTTTTTCAGAAACGTGATCAAACTTTTTTAATTTATATATAAATCGGCAACAAGAGTTTTGTATCTTCTGGAGACGATACTTGGTTTGTTGATCTAAACATGAGTAGTAAACTATTAGACCATAATTCAGATTTGAAAGGACCAGGGATTCGCAGAGTTTTTTTCTTAACTTGAAATTTAAAATATTGTAATTGCAATATAGCATTTTTAGAGCAGCATAAGATTTTTTTACAACTGAGTTTACATGCTCTTTGAAACGAAGTTCTTCATCAAAAATTACTCCGAGATTTCTTACACTACTTGATACATTTACACTCACATTTTCTACTTTCAAATTAATATGTGGTTTTATATCTACATTCCTAGTTGTAATACATGTTGCTACAGATTTTTTTGGATTCAGTTGTAGACCAATAGTCTTCGCTACAGTTGATATTCGAGTTAGGTCTTGATTTATGAGATAACAAGCTTCGTTTACGTCTTTTGGTCTGAAATGAAAATATATCTGAGTATCGTCTGCATACGCATGTATTTTGACATTATTGACCGATTCTAGAATTTCAACGCTGTAAATTGTAAATAACAGTGGTCCTAGAATTGATCCTTGTGGTACACCTGATGTAATACTGCCTATCTTTGAACTAGAGTCACCTATGGTAACGTACTGATGCCGATTAGATAAATAATTATGAAAGAATTGAGTTGAAACATCGTCGAAACCGTAAAAAGACAATTTTGCGCACAATAATGAATGATCTAAGGTGTCAAACGCTTTGGAAAAGTCTAAGAGAGTTAAGACGCTCGATTCACCTTTATCTAAAGCTTTGAAGCAGTCATCCATAATCTTCCCTAATAATGTAATTGTGCTATAACCTTTTCTATATCCTGACTGTTTAGAAGTGAGAATACCTTCAGCAACTACATACTCATAAATTTGGCCATAAATCACTTTTTCTAAAACTTTTGAAAGAGAAGGCAGAATACTGATAGGTCTGAGATCAGAAAAAGCACTAGGCTCTTTGACTTTAGGCAAAGGGTGCACGATAGCAGTTTTCCATAACTCCGGGTAGTACCCCACTTCTAGGCAATGATTAATAATGTGCGTAATGTATTTCGCTATAATAGGCGAGCATAACTTTAACATCTTAGCGGAGACCCCGTCAATTCCTATAGCATTGGATTTTAAACCACTAATTATAAGTTCTACTTGCTCAACACTAGCCATTTTAAAGTAGAATTGGTTCTTTTTATTGAATGTTTTATCAGCTAATGACGCTGTCGCTGTTGCACAATTGTTCAATGGATTAAATACTGATAAGAAATAGTTGTTTACTTCATTAACATCAAAGCGAGATAAATTTATTTCTTTTCTTTTATTACTTGATTTGATATTCAAATTTTGTAACGCTTTCCAGATTTCTTTTTTATTGAAATTTTGACCAATACTCGATAAAAACGCTTTTTTTTCCTGTCTTACTGCATTAACTGTGAAATTCCGAATATTCTTATAAGCTGTCCAGTCAGCAATATCTTTGGTAGTTTTATATTTGGTTAAAGCTCTATCGCGTTCTTTCATCATTACCTTTATTACTGGTGTTAACCAAGGTGCAGGGCGTTTTGAAATAAAAGAAGTTACTAAAGGAGCATGAATGTCAAATAAGTAATTTATATTTTCAGTTAAAAATTGAATTTTGTTTTCTATGGAGTGAAAGTATAGTACGGAATCCCAAGGTACAGTGGTTAAATCGCTAAAAAATGACTCGTAGTTGAAATCTTTGAAGTTTCGATATGTTATTAAACGTGGTTTGTCGCGTTTGTGTTCTAAAGATAATTTGCAAAATACTAAATTGTGATCTGAAATCAAGTCCGCATTGATTACTCCAGAATCAATTACAATATCTGGATTGCTGGAAAATATTAGGTCGATTAAAGTGCTACAGTTTAAGGTATTACGTGTTGGTTCTTTGATTAACTGCTTCAAGTCGTGGTTATCAAAGCATTGTTCTAATCGATTATCTTTAAGACTGTCGATGTTGAAATCGCCTACAATAAAGATGTTGCTGAATTGAGGGCTAATGAATGATAATAAATCTTCGAAATAATTAATTGCCAAATTTACCTTACACTGTGGAGTTTTATAAACTACCCCAATAACTGATTGAACTGATCCAAGTTGAATTTTGATCCATATGTGTTCAATACCCTCAATACGAGGAAAATCTTCTAAAATTGTTTGAGCTGAGATGGAATCTCTAATGTACGCACCAACTCCGCCACCACGCGTAGGACGATCCCATCTAAAAAAATTATATCCATCAATATTTACAATATTAGAAGGAAGATTATCACTCAGAAATGTTTCAGACACTCCTATAATGTCAAAATTATGTTCAGCGATAAGTAATTTCAGTTCATGAAATCCAGTGAATAAAGATCGAACATTTAAAAAAGAAATTTTATATTGAGCCATAATCAATTTTGGATTTAAGAAATTCTATTTGTTTTTTGTGAGTAATACATTTCTCGTTATCTGCTGAAGCATGGTTAGTATCAAAAGACGTTTTATAACGTTTGTTGTGCTCTAAGCAATTGATACATCTGAGAACATTTGAATCACAATTCCTAGTGTCATGATCATTTGCGCATTTTCTACAGAAAAATTTTGGTTGTTTACATTTGTTACTAGTATGACCATAGTTATTGCATTTATAACACTGTAAAATGGATACATAATCTGTACAAGGACAAGAATGCCAGCCCACAAAAATCTTACTGCAACGATTTAAGATTTTTCTGCGCAAGCCGGGAGTTACTTCGATAATCAAATTACCACGACGTTCATATTCGATTTTTTTAATAATCTTCATATCCGTTGTACTAAAGGCAGTCCCAGAAGTCAGATCGTTGAGAACGAAAATGTCACTAATTAAATCTTCATCCTTACGATTCATGCAATCCAGACTAACACCCTTCACCCGAAGCCGAGGATTCCATTTTTTTGATTCTTCTACAATACAATTTGATCCCAGTGTGTCCTTCAGCTTGTTCATAAGTACATTGCGAGATTTATCGTCAGCACATTTGACGATAACACCTTTAGGTAACACTCTTGTTGAATTGATGTGCACATTTAGCGCTACCGGATCGACGTCCCGACGCATGGATTTAAGAATGACATCGGTATTTATATTGGCAGAATTTTGTGGTTTGATAAATATATCAACCGATTTTTTAGCAACAGCACTATAAGAAGAGTTCGACTGCGTTGACGCGCCGAGGCCATTTTTTTCTAGATTTGCAATTTTTTCGCGCTGCAAACTGTTCACATTTTCCAGTTCATTAATTAATTTATTCAAAACTTTGATTTGTTGTTTTAAAAGATTGTTTTCACTGATGATAGCAGGATTGCCATTCCCTTTTGCAGCGGTCACGTTTAGGGTACAGTTTATACACAACCAACTTCCTTTTTCTTGTTCTGCAACAAAAATGCCAGCGACTCGTTCAAAACACTTTGTATGTACAGTTGCACTGCACTCTAAGCACTTTATCTTTGATGAAGTTTTCTTAATATAACTGCCACAAACTTTACAATTATCAGTTTTCGGCGGACCGAGAGACGAGTCATCCTCGTCGTCCGACATCTTTTCGTGGACTTACTTTACAAGAGTGATGTCCACGAAATGCCCTTTTATTTTAACGGGATAATATATATCCTATGTTCACCCTGAAGGTCCATTATAAATATTGGTGAAAGAATTTTTGAAGTCGGATAAGTAGAAGTTTCGGAAATTACTTAGACACGAGTTCCTCACACACACATGGGTGAAGAGAGCGTGGGTGGCGCCGCATCCACAACCGACCGATTGAATAATGTTCTTTTGAAAACAATAATAGAAGATTTTGTTTTCACATAGGAGTAGTCATTTATCAATTTGTGAATTAACCTTAACATAGAGATATATGTCGTCGCGGCCTTTTTATAGGCTTGTTTAAGCTGCACAACTTTTTTATAGGAAGCATTCGTATATCTCTTATCGTTCAGGCAGCGTTCGTCGTTCAAACGTTTTTTCGTGGACTTACTTTACAAGAGTGATGTCCACGAAATGCCCTTTTATTTTAGCGGGATAATATACATCTTATGTCCACCCTGAAGGTCCATTCTAAATATTGGTGAAAGAATTTTTGAAGTCGGATAAGTAGAAGTTTCGGAAATTACTTAGACACGAGTTCCTCACACACACATGGGTGAAGAGAGCGTGGGTGGCGCCGCATCCACAACCGACCGATTGAATAATGTTCTTTTGAAAACAATAATAGAAGATTTTGTTTTCACATAGGAGTAGTCATTTATCAATTTGTGAATTAACCTTAACATAGAGATATATGTCGTCGCGGCCTTTTTATAGGCTTGTTTAAGCTGCACAACTTTTTTATAGGAAGCATTCGTATATCTCTTATCGTTCAGGCAGCGTTCGTCGTTCAAACGTTTTTTCGTGGACTTACTTTACAAGAGTGATGTCCACGAAAAGCCTTTTTTTTAACGGGATAATATACAGCCTATGTTCACCCTGAAGGTCCATTCTAAATATTGGTGAAAGAATTTTTAAAGTCGGACAAGTAGAAGTTTCGGAAATCACTTAGACACAAGCTCCTCACACACATTTGGGTGAAGAGAGCGTTGGTGGCGGGGTGGCCTCACGCATACTCATATCGCGGCTATAGACGTTACAATCATCAAAAAACTTAACTCAATTGCTGAACAGGAGTGTTTGGAGACTATATTAAAATATATAAATTCGCTGGCTTCAGATGGTAATTTTGGTAATAAAGTAACTGACGTGTAACAGTTATTGAAATTATCCCCCTTTATTAATAAATGAGAAGTGTACAATAAGTGTTATTTTGGACTGAGTAGACACATAAAAACCAGAAATCCTAGCCAAAGAACAAAATTAAAAATCTACAAGGCCCTTATGGTAGTTCTAATATATGGATCAAAATAAAGATCCCGAGGAGAATACTGCGGGAAATTTATGAAAATCGAATGTGCAGAAGATACAACTTTGAGATTTACAAGACTTATAAAGAAATAACAGTATGTATCTCTCATCAAAATTGGAAGACTGAGATGGGACAAGTGGCAAGAGCATCTGAAACCCACTCCGGCAAATTCTTATGTCGCAGCTAAGAGAATCTGAAAATCTAAAATTCTGAAAGAAGTACAAATTTGGAAATTTAAACACTTATCATATTTTAATTATTTAACAGTTCGCATGAATCACACGGATTGTGTCGCTCAGTAGTTTCGACTTCTGACTAACTCAGACGACGCTTTTCGTAGGAAAGCGGCTTCTCGAATGGATTAATCTTGAACGAGTTGGCAATGAAATCATCACGAGTTTCTTCCAGGACATAACAATAGTGTCTTGAATCCTCACCATCACAAGTCATCCTCGCAAGTCAATTAGAAAGTATTTTTATATCCCTAAATTTTGGCAGCGGAACTACTAGGTGAACCAAGCGTCCATGCGAATTTTGTGTAATTTATAGTAATTAACGTCATAAGTCCGAGAACCCAATTTTTACAGTACTAGTCGAGTTGTTTATGGACGAAGGCGACGTTAGGAAAAAAGCAAAAAGCCAGAAACCTTGTATATTGATTACTCTAAACATTCGAGGGAGGAATTAAAAAGGATGATAAAATTATAAAATTCAAAGTTTCCGAAGTCAAAACCTTACAATGTAAAATTTGACCTACCATACTCGATTGGTTAACTATATTCGGAGGTTTCCTTTTACAGTTAGTCGAATGGTGGGAGATGTAACATCCTCCGAATCATTCTACAATTTCCCGTCACTCCCACCCTTGCCTTAACACATCCTAATTTCCTCCTTGTGGCTGAAATGACGCCGCGCCCTGAAAGGGGAATGAAAAATGTGACCTTTACCGTTTTTTTTTTACTTTCGCTAGCATATTTTTGTTTAATTTGGTTTTGGGTCAGCTTCCTGTTTTATAATAGTATAGAGGAGGTTGTAACTTTCTGTCTTTTGTCTCCTATCCCTTTATGACTGTTTTTAGTTCTTCCCAGCAGGGATCTACAAAATCAACATCAAAACAACCTGATTAAACACTTTGCCCACTCATTAAACTTGAGTGAAAGTACTTTTTAACCTTGTATCACTCAAAAGGCTGTTGTCCCGTTCAATATTACCACCAGCAGGTAATTAACTTTACAAAAACTGCAATATTTTCCTTAAACCCGACAGGAGTGGGAGTGACAAGTTTGAATTTAATTTTGGTCGTGAGGTTTATTAAGTATTTATCAACGAAACTATAATACGTTATAACTCCTACTAACACTTTCATAAAGGTCAGTCTTGTTTATAAATATTTTCCGTCTCAGCTTCCCAACTTTCCTCATCACTAAGCGAGGTAAAATAACAGAGAAACTGTTTATACGGATGAGCGACGGTTATTCAATCAGTTATTACAACACATAAAAGGGTCTAATTGGACCTGACCTAGTTAAATTTAGTTAGAAGGAGTTAATAATGTTTGGGTGAGTAGCGGGTCTCTCTATTTACATATTTACATGGTCCAGCCCGACACAAACAAAATGGACGCCTATTTGCATAGGTGCTGTTTGCAACATGTCGCTTGACCAGGATTTATGGTCCTGTTTGTTAATTGAAATCCATATTTTACGATTTTTTCTTTTTGGGAGAACTTAAAGTTATACATTGCGAACCGACGAACCATTTCCTCTGCGTTTGTCTTATAATCCGACAAATAGGATAAAAAGAGGAAGACTGGGCGGAAACGACCCCACAGATGAGCTCGCCGATAAAGAATCTCTTCTCTCTCTCCCTCGGTCAACGCTGTTTTTCTTGTTTCATTTCCATTTAATTAAAGCGAAACACGTTGCTTTTTTAATAAATTAATTGCAGGGGTGCAAGCAATATCCGCAGATTAAAAATAAATGGACGAAATCACGGAAATGAGGATGTAATGAAAATTATAAGCAATTTCTTTATTAAAATCTACGTGGACTTTTATTTATTTGTCTCTTCTTTCATTAATTCCAAACGTCATCTTTACAGGTATTTTTGTCCAATTGCTTTTATCCAATTAAAGATGGCCAGAGACCGCACTCTAAACCCGTTTCATTTACATTGCCGTTCTTACAGGTAAAAAAACAATTTCCTGGGGTAAAACCGCGCCCTCGTCCTGTTTTCACAAAACCTTTGTCGTGCACCACCCCACAGGCATCACGGTGCCCCACAACTCCACAAGGTTACCGTTAGTAATTTCACTTCAAGAGGAAAGTTCAATTCATTTCAATTCAAACAGCGTATGAAATTTCAAAAAACTGTGAAAAGACGTCGTTTTCTCGTTATCTTTTTCGTATTTCTGTGCGAGAATGACATTTCCTCTGCTTGAAATGGGTTGCGACCGTTAGAATTAATTTTATGGCGCTAAAGGCGGAACTACAATGAACTGAGCTTTGCTGATATTCTCTAGTTTAATTAAAAACTAGAGCCCTAAGACTGTGTTGAAGCTGTTGTTTCTCTTTGAATTATTACGCAGAATTGTATAACAAGCAGTTTCATATACATACATATTCGGGTCCGAAAACTTCAAAGGATTTTGTTATTAAGATTAGACTGAATACATTTTATGGGCGGCTCTTTGATGTGTCAGGACCAGTCTACGACTTGAATTAGTGAATTGATTACATTGTTATTTATTACAGTGCTGAGCAATAAACTCGTGCACGATTTAAAGAGTAGTTGCAAATTAACTTTAAGATAAATAACGTGATCTGGTCTGGAAACAACGAATATCCTAATCTCTTTGAATCCCTGCCGTCTGGAACTGCAGTTTTCTCCTAAGCAGCTGGCATTATTCTCTTTTATACAAAAGTACATTTTCCGAACAATCCGCTTTAGGACTTCATCCGATCTCACACTAGATTATAAGTTGGCGAAAACCGTCACAAATGTGAGCTAAAGTTGTGATTTCAGCCAACAAACTAAGCGCAACATCAATTTTTCACGTCAATTTCCAATGTGGTCAGACGTGTATAACCTGCGCAAATATGAAACTTCCTGCAGTTTCAGTTCCGGTCGTCAACCAATGAAAATCTAATGTTTTCTGCAGATAAACGTTAATTGCTTCTTTGTTATCTGTTCTGCTAGTAAAGGGTTGCGATGAGCTAAGTTTCGTAGTGTTTCAGTCTATAAATCAACTCCTAACTTCAGTGAAATCTTGTTTTCGCAGAAGGCTAACAGTTAAGAAGAAAGTCTGCTCAAATCCGAGGGCCCATTCGAATTGTTAGAAATGATAAATTGCTTATTAGAAGTGGAAACAGAAAAATGAAATTATATAACTTGGCGTTAACAGCGTTCTGAGAAGTCGGAAGAGGTTTGATATAATTCCGACATATGAGCGACCTTGGATGCAATAAAATTTTAATTAACTGTTTCGGCACCGATACCCTTGTTTTCCAATAGCATCAGGCTAATCAGTAGTAAATATTCATTGAATTTAATGCACACATTATTAAACAAACCTATCAGCGTCATGAGTCGCGTCAGAAATACAAAAGCATTGATCTTCATTGAGATGGTACGGGGTCACGTAGATCACACTAGGTTTAATTAACACACTCCAACATATTATTGTACCGCGATAACTAATATTTTAATAAGGATGAAAGGGCTTTAAAAAAATAGTTTATTCTGATTTCAGCAAAAGTAGAGCTTCTACAGCTAAAAACAGAAAACTTTCAGGTCAGCACCTGCTCATATCAATCATATATTGTTATATTTTAACGCTGCAGTGTTTATCATGAAGAAATCTTGCTTTGAAAATTTGTAGAAAGTGAATACGAAAATGGTGGAGGTGCCGGGTAAGCAACGCAAGATGTGTTTTAGCAATAAGCAGTTCTGAAATGCTTCATTTTGTTCCCAGTATTATACTAAAACTCCATAAATGAAGCCTACAGCTCATTGTTGTAAATACACTAGAAATAGTTTGGAACCTAAATATTTTCAATATAAATAAAGGCGATGAAGCTAAAAACAACCTGCGTTCAGGTCAGGTCAGGAATGTATAAACAATATACAGCTTCCACTGTTTAAACTTGCAATAATATATACTTCATTTTGGTCTCGAATTCATGCTCAAGCTCTAAATTCGTAAATTTTGAAATTTTGAGATTTTGAGAGTTCGAGGTTTCGAGATTTTGGGATTTCACACCATTTAGGTTCACAGGTTTTTGGGCTCTCTGTTTTACGGTTTCCTGCCTATTAGAATTTCTATTAAAGTATCAACGTTTTCGGTTTTTCAAATTTTCGTTCATTTTTCAGCTTTCAGGTTCAGGTTACCGGACTTTCAGGTTCCCTGTGTTGTAAGTTGACAATTAATTAAGTTTTTAGGTTCCCAAAAACGTGAATATTTTCAGTTGTTGAAGTTTCCGCAATTTCAGATTTTCAGACTCAGGTTGTCAGCCCACATTCAGCTTTTATCGTTCTCTTAATTTTTAAAAATTATACACATCTCAGGTCTATAAGCCTTCTGGTTTCCAGGTTTTTGGGTCTTGAAAATTTCACGTTCCAAACTTTCAGTTTCTCACACTTTTGGATGTTGTACTTCTCAGGTGAAAATAAAAATTAAATCCTATAAAATAATGTATTATGTAAAATAAAACTACACCATTCTACTATCAGACTTACTTTCGATGATTTTGAGTTTTTGAGATTTCGACGTTTTGAGATGTTGGGATTTTGAGATTATGAAATGTTGGGATTTTGCGATTTTGAGGTTTCCAGTTTCTCAGACTCAACTATTTATGTTAACGTCTACGTGTTTCAGATTATTATTTTTTCAAGTTAAAATTAAAGGTTTGTCAGGTCTCTAAAAGGAATTTATCGAAAAGCTCTTTCATCCAAAGCCTGAGGTGGTCCAAAGCATCATGAAAGGAAACGGTGGAAAATTTCATGAAGAGAACACTTCAAATACAATTGGAAGAAAAATATATTTAGGAGAGTTTAGAAGGGGAACAGAGGAGGAAATAGTAACGAACAACAGAAAACCGAAGCACACGAAGGAAACGAGAGTACAAATAGTGCGTGAATCCATAATTATGTTGTTTCCTCATCTCCGGCAACGAATCCTATTTTTGAAATGAAAAATATGAAGAGACGAGTTTGCCTTTGCTTAGAAAATAACGGAGAACATTTTGAGCATTTTTTGTAAACGGCGGAATAAATAGTTACAGTATGTGAATAATCTTTTTGTAAACTGAAATAAAAATTTTAATTTCAAGGTTTCTAACATACCTTTATAATATACAGGGTGAGTCAATAATGCGAGAACGGAAGATTGAGTCATTAGTGTGGGATCGGTCTCTTATGCCTTTACTATTGATTTTTAAGAAAATTGGTTCAATGTAAAAAAAATATACAGGGAAAACTGCATTTCCTAAAAATATGTAGAGTTACCTATCCGGACCCAATTTTTAAGGACCGTATTCAACTTTTTTGTTTAAATTATTAGGTTAGTTTTCACCTCTTTCTTTTTTATTAAGCATTACCTATACTTATTGGATCACCTGGATGATATACAGATTTATTTTTATATTTCTTAAAAAACATTCTTAGCAACTTCATTGCATCGTAGTCGTCCTGCATAGTAGCTTGCATTGTTTTGACATTTGGATTTCGGATTGTCGAGTTCTGATATATTCCGTATCTTATTCTTGATTTGGTGGCATTCTATCTAACTTCTTAAGGTTGTCATTTAGTGAGAGAAAAAATTCTTCCGATGTTGAAGTGAGATAAAATTTTGTACATTCGTCGTGAGATGCTGTAACCTGGTGTAGAATAGTGGAACTAAAGTGTCTCGGTGAGATCTGCTTTGTGATATTACAGTGACCTGTTACTTTTAGGGACCAAGAAAATACCCAGTTAACCAAAGATTATTTTCTGTGTTATTCCGTACGTTCAAACTGAATATTGACCTGGGTGACCATATCTCTTTACAATAGGGTCCAACCTATTGCTTCTACCTACCCTCAATAAAACTAAGTAATAAATACCTCATTTATTTTAAACGTTGTTGAGCGAATCCTTTTTCGCTTGGTGTGTAGTATTTATTGAATAAAGAAATTATGATAAATATAAAATAGCAATATTTATGGTGGCGTAAAGAAATGTATTATAAAAATATAGGAGTAATATTCTGAGAATATAATTTCGACAAAAATCAACAATGTGGATTCAGTGTTGTCGTTTGTTATTGATAAGTGACAATACAATACTGTGGTATTGTCACTGTGTAATGCTAGACTTTAAAACAATTAATTATTAATTAATTGCGTTATGTAGTGTTTTTAACACGTTCGCTACGGCCATTTAAAAAATAATTAATTTAAAAAAAAAGAAACGACTTCAAAAAAGCCAAAGTTAACTAAAAAGTAAGAAATATAAATGTTCAATTTCAGAGTTATTTGTTGTTCCGCTTAATGTAATTATTTATTGTTCCGTTTAATGAAATTCAGAAATTATTGTTTATTATCTAATTATGAATTGTTTTATAATTTTGAAGTCGGTACCAAGTACAACATAAAATTATACATTTTAAAGTTATAATTCCCTGATAATTTCAGACTTCTTAATTCACGATTATGATTACGGAATTAAACTTTTCAGAACTCATTTCATATATTAGGTAAAAAATATATATTCGTAGTATGTCCCAATTTTGCATGGTTTAGGTTGGATATACCGACAGATGAATAAATTATTGTTAGATTTGAAATAAATAAATAATTATTATTTATTATGTAATGTATTATGAATTGTTTTTATAATTTTATTCGTAGTAACTAATTTGTTATTGTAGGAAGGCATATAATTTGTTTAATGTTTTTAAGGCACCGACTTCAAAATTATAAAACAATTAATAATTAGATAATAAACAATAATTTCTGAATTTCATTAAACGGAACAATAAATAATTACATTAAGTGGAACAACAAATAACTCGGAAATTGAACATTTTTATTTTTTACTTTTTAGTTAACTTGTTACTTTGGGTTTTTTGAAGTCGGTTTCTTTTTTTTAAAGTTAATTATTTTACAATTTTAAGTGATTAAACAAAAATTAAATACTATAAAATCTATATAAAAACAAAAATTAAAATCTATATAAAAACCAAAATTAAATGCCATAAAATCTATGCAATACAAAATGGTTGTTGGTTTTTATTCTATGACGCCATGATCAATTTTTTAAATGACAACCACATTTTTTTTTGTTTTGGTAGACTTTTTTTCTCCCTAAATGGCGACCTAAAAAATTGATACGTTCACGTAGTTACCCTTATTATCATAATTTTTATTCCTAATTATTTGTAAGATACCTTTATAATTTTTCTATTCCTTTCCACTTTGTTCCATTTTAATTGTTTATTATTTCGTAACCCTTTTTTTAAGTTAATTTTTTTCTTCTTTTTTTCTCCGTTCCCTTTCTTTATCAACTCTTAATTCTTCTTTATTTTGAATTGCTTTTAAAATATAGGGAAAAAAAATTAATTCATCATACTCCTAAAAATGAAGCAACTTTGTAATTTTTTTATGAATAATCAAATGCTGATATGGGGTTTGTAATATCGTCTTACCCTAAAATAAGCTGTCCTTTATCGATTTTTCACAACCGCATATTCAAATAATCAAAACTAAACCCGTGAAGTTCAATAATCGGCTGACCTCTCGGCCACAAAACAGATGCATCCCAAAAAAGATTACGGCGTCGGTACATATACAAACTACTATAAACATTGTTGAGTGACCCCTTATTTATTGAATAAGGAAATTATAATAAACATAAAATAACAATATTTTACCTGACCTGAGGATGATACCTCCCTGTAAAATAGGAAAAAAATTTCATTCTTTATACTCCTAAAAATGAAGCAACTTTGGCATTTTTTTATGAATAAACAAATGCTGATATGGGGTTTGTAATACCGTCTTACCCTGAAATAAGATGTCCTTTACCGATTTTTCACAACCGCATATTCAAATAATCAAAACTAAACCCGTGAAATTCAATTAAAGTCAAGTCCGCTGCAATCAAAACTATCTTGATTTTTGGCGTGTGCAATTAAACCGGGGGGCGATGATCCTCTGTGTGGAGACAAGTCGTTACAGATTTCATTCCTATTCATTAGTTATTAATTGCGTTATGTAATGTTTTTAAGCAAATCGCTCGGACAGGTCAATTTTTTTTATGCCACCTGCTATATGCAATTAAAAAAAAAAACATTTTTAATTTCTTGGCAAATAATTTCATTTCTATAAATTATTTCAATTAATAAATCATCTTGATTGCCGAAATATACAACGAAAAAACAAACATTTTTTCGACAAATTGCTAATTGTTTTTGAATCTGAAAATTTACATAACCAGTTTACAATATAATTAAGATATTTATTTTAATTTACTTGTATATACATGTACAATAATCATTTCCTTTGTTTATTTGTATTTGCTTGGTCTCATCGTTTATACAGATACAAGCAACATTTTTTGATAAATACTGCAAAGTATTTTTACTTATAACTGGTCTTGGGTCGGTCCGTATTTTGAGAGTTTCCGAATATCATAATTCCGGAATCTGGAAAGCATCATAAAAAAAACCTGCTGTGTTTGTGGGCTTTGTCCTCGCCGCACAATTTTATGATTTTATGGCGGAATGGTATGAATGGGTTCTATCTTATACCTGACTGTTCCCCTGACTGCTGTAAAATGCGACATCTTTCGCTCCAAGGCCACACCAAATTTTAAATTTTCTACCCAAGTTCCTACCCAATTATACAGCTTTCTGTATTATTCAAGCTTACTTCAGAAATAATTTTCCCGACAAACATTATTGAATTTTATAGACGAACAACAATGCTAAGGCACGTGAGTTTTTTTCTAACGAAAGTTTAATTCTTGCTACAGGGTAACGTCTATTTGAAATTTACGAATTGTGCGTTGTTTTTCAGGAATAAAATTCCAAAGACATTCATTTATTCTCCTGAAAATGAAGCAACTTTGTAATTTTTTTATGAATAAACAAATCCTAATATCGGCTTTGTAATACCCTAAATTAAGATGTCCTTTATCGATTTTTCATAACCGCATAGTCAAATAATCAAAAATAAACCCGTAAAATTCAATGAAATGGTGACATGTTTCCCGTGCATTTGGTATAGGTTCTATCGCTGGTAAATGACAACCTTAAATAAAACGTTTTATTTTCAACATTTATTTGTGCGATTTTGATTATTATTTATGAAGTATTAAACGGTTCTTGAAATGTACACGTGTAAGTATATTCTACAAATTACCTCGTTATATAATAAAAATGAATTGCTGTACGTTGGTAACCGCATCACTTGAGAACGGCTGGATTGATTTGGATTTTTTTTTACATATTCGTAATGACCCAAGTAAAGTTTTACCGAAAGAAAAATTGGAAAAGTCACCCGGAAAATTGAAAAAAATCTGGAAAAAATGTTTTCCAATATTTCTTTCCGTAAAAACCTTACATTACGAGTATTCTAAAAAACAAATAGCCAAATCGGTCCAGCCGTTCTCAAGTGATGCGCTTACCAACAAACAGCATTTCATCTATATGATAAAAATGAACATTAAATTTATGTATATAATAAAAATGAAATGCTGTTCGTTGGTAAGTGCATCATTTGAGAATAGCTGGACCTATTTGTCTATTTGTTTTTTAAATATTCGTAATAGTCCACATAAGGTTCTTACGGAAAGAAAAAATGTAAAAGTTGCACGGAAAATTGGAAAATTTAAAAACGTAAAGTGCTTTTTTCTATCGGAATTCTGTAAACTAAAGACCTAAATAACTCACAAATAGAGACTAGAGACTAAATAACTCACAATTCTAACAAAGGATATGAGTAAATCTTTTCTACAAGATTTTAAGTTTTTAAAACCTTTCTTAAAATTCATTGTAAAATTGGATATTATAATAATAATCAATTACACATTGACACAAAATCAGAATAAGAAGAGCTTTCCAGTCAGTCGCTCCTACTATAATGTTAATCGATCATTTGTAACCAGAATCGATAAATGTATCTAAGAGCATGGAGGATACATCGAACATCTTATTTAATTGTTAATTTATTGTTTAATTTTTTATCATTTTTATTTTTGTTGTAATTTAACATTAAAAATGATTTAAACCGTTATAATACATCCGAACAACAGTTGTTTGAACTACTATATTCTTCTTTGTCTTTTATGTTGAGATTTTCGATTTCACAGCACACTATCAATGGGTAAATGGTGATAGCTTATTGATTTTAAGAAAAATTTTAATAACTTCAAATTCTGTATAGGTATAGGTGATGCTTAATAAAAAAGGAAGACGTAAATAACAGTAAAAGAGGTGAAAAAAACTTTTGCCGATGGAAAAATATCAAAAGTTGAAATTTTTTTGAAGTGAACACTTCTTTAGCGGCGGTGAGCACTTTTTGGGATGGGTAAAAATTGTTAAAGTCGCGTCAGGACACGTGGAATGATCGAAAATTCGTAAGACGGAGGGAGGGTAGACCGCCGCGCCGGCGCGGTGTAGGAGAGGAGGTAGTATCCCCCTCTCTTTGTTGCGAGTTTTAGAAGAAATAATCGTCCAGCGGGAGGAGTATAAATTATATGGATGTGCATGCGAAATACACCAGCATGTTCAATGCTACTGTTTCTGATATCGCCGATATGTGTATAAGTCGCTGCCAATCTGGTAATAATCAGTTCATTATTATGGCTGCCGTTTACATTTCTCGAGATAAGTCATTGCATGCTATACGAGACTTCTTGTATGAAAATTTATTCATTTATTCTCATGGCGCATCTGCATTGCTTAAAAAAAATGGGAAAAGCTTTGATGATTTGCCAATGACTTTGAGTGGAGATTTCAAGATAAAATTTGCAGACGAAAGAAAGAAAGAAAGAAAGAAAGAAATTTATTGGTGTTATCAGTTTTTAAACGTACATACAAATAATTTAAAAAACTACATATAAATAAATTTAAAAATTGTTACACAGGTCACAAATTTAAAATAAAAAATAAATAGACAATTTATAGGTTACACATTACACATTACCAACATTACTTTTGACGAGGACCTAAATAGGTCAAAAAATATAAAATAAATGAACAAACCCACACTCAAACTTTTCTGCTAGTGAACAGAATGCGGCCAACCATACAGAGAGAGAAAAAAAATATATCCCCCAATAGCAACGCCTACTCCACAGTTCCCATGAAGGACCTAATCAGGTAACAAACATAGTTCTTTGACAGAGGTTGATGCCAAATACTCCTTCCAATCATAAAACGCCTGAGATGTTAAGAAAGATTTCATTATAGTCTTGAATTTTAAAATATCCAAATTCCGGATCTGTTCCGGTAACATGTTAAAAAACTTTATTCCTAAATAACCCGTACTATTCTGTGCCCTAGACAACCTTATATAAAATGGTCGTATATCTCTATTACCCCGAGTATGATGATTATGATAGAAGTTGTTTTTTGGGTATCGTGACTCATTCTTTTTTATGTGTATTAAACACTCTAAGATATATAGGCAGGGATAGGTAAGAATTCCCAATTCGATAAAGAAGGGTCTGCAATCTTCCCTATATCCAATACCCGCGAGGATACGTACAGCTCTCCTCTGCAGCCCAAAAAGGTCGTGCCTGATTGCAGAGTGACCTACAACAAGCAGGCCATACACCAAATGGGATTGGATGAGAGCGAAGTACGCTGACCTTAGGACGGGTACCGATACAGAGCCAGACAAACTCCTCAGAAGAAAGATGTTATTGTTTAGTCTACTGGTGACCACCCTACCCTGCTCCCCCCACTGTAATTTTGAGTCTATATGCACTCCCAAGAATTTTGTACTTTCGCATGTGTTAGCTCCACCTGTGCGAAGAGTAAAAAGCACTTTGGCCGTTTTATTAGCGTTAAGACAAAGCTGATTATTAACAAACCAGGTCTCTGCTTCCAATTGTGCAACATCAGCACGCTCCAGAACGCGCTCCAAGGAAGCCCCACTGTTGGACAATGTGGTATCATCTGCAAACAGTATGGTTTCAGAGTTTTGCACCGATTTTGGAAAATCATTTATGTATATAAGAAACAGGATAGGTCCCAATACTGATCCTTGTGGTACCCCAACATCCAAAGAAAGCTCCCCCGAGCAGGCCCCATTTACACATACTACTTGTTTTCTGTTAGACAGGTATGACGAAATTAATTTACAGCTGTTAGGTAAAAAGTTGTAAAAATAAAGCTTTCTTATTAGTGTAGTATATGATACACAATCAAAGGCCTTAGTAAGGTCCAGAAAGGTGGCCAAAGCATATTCACCCCTTTCAAAACAGTCAAGTGTGTAATCAACAAAATCAAGCAATGCGTGTGTAGTGGAGCGTCCACTGCGAAAGCCATACTGATTTTCAACAAACAACTTTAAATTCTCAAAGTATGCTACTATTTGGTTCTTTAATAGTTTTTCAAAGATTTTTGAAAATACCGGAAGTAATGAGATGGGCCTAAAGTTGTTCAAGTCTTTTCTATCACCTTCTCTATATAAAAAATTATCTTTAAGGGCTGATGATGGCAGAAGTGTTCTGCCGAAACATGTACCATTAGTAATCTTACAATCATTAAAGTTTGTGGAGTTCGACATAGATATATTTAAATTTTAATTTAAATTTACTCCACTTGGATTTATGAACATTCTTCTTGTTTCTAAACAAAAGTAAAAAGAAAAAAAATGAGTAATATGCGTAACTAGCATCCATAATTATGTCCCCTGAAGACAAAATATGTATATGAAATTTTGATCAAATTATAAAAATTGACCAACACACAAGATTCACGAAATACCAAGTTAGCGAAACAGCAAAAAGTAAAATTAACGTCATATCAAAATATTACAATAACGAAAGAGCAAACCAATCAAATATCAAGTTGACGTAATATCAAATTATAAGATTGAAATAAAGACGTAAAATTAATGAAATAACAATTAATATGCTACATTAATGAAATAACAATATTATACTACAATGAAATATGCAAACATCAAATTAACCAAATGACAAACTAACAAAATACCAAATTTAAGGAAATTACAATCAACGCTACGAAATATGAACGAATTTAGTAACAAAATTTCAGAGAAATCACATTAATTAACATAATTAACATTAACAGCAACGAAATGCCAAAAGCGGCGAAACGGGAAATTAACGAAACAGCAAAATATCAAATCGATGAAATATCTGTTTTATAAACTGTTTTGTAAAAAAAGTTGAAGTATATTCTGGAGCTGACAAGTGGCGTAATTTGAAAACCCCTTTACGCTTTTATTGCTCTACGAATACTTCAATTTGCCTCACAGTAATTGCTTCTCAAATCCCATACAGGTATGATAGATTTATACGTTGCACAAAATGATTAAAAATACTCAATCATATTGGAAACACAGGATATTTAGTCTTGCCATTATTGGTTTCAAATTTCAAATATATTACGTATATGTGAACAAAAACAGAATTGAACTGGAATATTTACGTGCGATCGATTGGGTGGTTATATAAACAAATATCGAAAACGAAACAAAATACCGACCATAAAAAACTCCGAAGTCAGTTAACAAATTAATTCACCAAATGCCATTCAATCGGAAAAACCTTCTCATGTGTGCGAAATTAAATCGGAAACAATAAACAAAAACGCAAAGCTATAAATCAGGCTGTCGGCGTGAGTAGCTGTAAAGGTTTCGGTAATCTTGTAAGGGTGAGTTAGTGAGTGGTGCGAAACTTAACAGTTTTATGGACGAAGGCGATGTCGCGAGCTAAGCAGGAATTATGAGGGTGGCATTATAGACCAAATATGAAGTTAGGGGATCAATGAAATATATCCTCTTACAGTTTGAAAGCGACAAAGTGACCTTGACGTTTAGATTTAGAAATACGGGAAAGAAACTGAAAGAAGTCATAATTAATAAAAAAAACAAAAGAAAACTTCTTCTGACTTCCATCAATACAAGCATCGATTTAATGGTTGTGTGCCAAGACAAATCCATAATTCATGTGTGTTGTCAGATCTCATTATTCGATCCACAAAGCACCATCCCATTTCAGAAATCAGCTTCAGAAAGCTTTTCTCGTTCCGCTCTCGTTTTTTAGGGTATCAACTCGTCCGATAAAATATGAATAAGACCCCTCAACAGATACGTCTACGGGCAATCTGAATGCATATTTGAAGGCGACACCTTTGAACCGCGCTGTTTTCCTTTCGAGCAAATAGCTTTCAACCGCTACCGCGATGATTTTTTCGGCAAAAACTCCTTTCCGGTTTTATTTTGAGAGAAACATCAACGGAGGAAGCGTTTTTAGAGTTACGACTCGAGCACGTGATTTCTCTTTAAGCGTGTTTGTTTGGGTCGGATAGTGTTTATCCACAGAGGCAAACACTATAGCACTTGATAGAGTCCATTAGGTTCTCTGTTCGCCGGTATGTAACGGGATACCTCGCTATAAACTGACAAAAATGTTTTGTCGGTCATAGAGACCGGCTTTCTTTTGCACCTGTGCAAATGTTTAAGCCTGAGGGTACGTAAACACTGTAAACAAAATGTTATCCTTTCTATTAATTATTTCAGTGACTCGGGGTTGTGATTTCGTAAGATAAGCTTCTACACTAATTACACTAGCAGGTTTTAAGGATTATTATTTTGGAAGTTTGTGTAGAAAGAAGTTTACAACCGCAAACCGAAAAAAGTTTATTACCACGGCTATGTTTGCCATAGTCCGTAAAGAAAAATATTTTATTAATTTTATTATATCTATTTCGTTAATTTGATGTTTCGTTAATGTAATCTATATACAGGCCGTTTCAATCAAACAACAAATTTGAGTCGTCGCACTCGCCACACAGAAGAATGAAGCGACTGCGACTAGCGTAGTAGGTATTACGGCAGTTCAGATGGTAGCTACGCCCCCCTGTCCCAAGGATGTCTCACGGAGGCCTGCCTGTCTCAATGGGCCCTCCTTTCTGAAGACTTCAATTAAATTTGTCTCATACATAAATTCTATTTAAGAACTAAACAAATTAAATTCGGCTTCTGTAATTATATTGATAACCGATGAGGCCCCCTCGCGCCCGCCTGATTCGAGGCCACCCCCTCGGGCTCGCCTGTTTCGGAGCCCCCCTCGGGCCCGCCTGATTCGAGGCCACCCCCTCGGGCTCGCCTGCTTCGAGCCCCCCCCCCCTCCGGCTCGCCTGTTTCGGAGCCCCCCTCGGGCCCGCCTGATTCGAGGCCACCCCCTCGGGCTCGCCTGTTTCGAGCCCCCCCCCCCCTCCGGCTCGCCTGTTTCTGGGGTCCTCCTCGGTTTCGCCTGTTTTAAAGAGCCGCCTCCAGGGCTCGCCTGTTTCGATGGGCCCCCCTCGCGCTCGCCTGTTTCGGGGGACCTCCTCTCGGGCTCCCTTTTGGGCGGGGGCATCGGGCTCCCTTTTTGCGGTCCCTCCGCGGGCTCCCTTTTCGGGGGCCCCCTCGGTCTTAACTGTTTCAAAGGGGGCTCCGATGTTTCAACGGGGTCCCTCGGGACAAAGTGTTTCAAGGGAGGCCTAAACTTCCGAGTCATGAGACGTATCGAATATTATGACATGTATCTCAATACTTTTTCCGAAATAACACGATTTTACAAAAAAATAAGTACCGAGAGAAGCTCGGTCGCCAGGTAGTACCTATAGGAACGGGAACGGGAGCGTGAACGGGAAAGAGTAATTCCTATATGAAAACGAATACTTCATGTGCGAAGCCATGACGGGCCAACTAGTAATATATATTTTTTATAAATAATTATGTTACCAGGAATCCCACTTTCTTTGCAAAGTTCAGGATGTCACTAAGAGGTCTCTTCTTCACTTCTTCAGGTGTCCGTCTAAGACTTTCGAAGTGATTAGGCCTTAAGTTAGCTAATGCGTCGCACCTGTAGAGTATGTGTTCGGCTGTTTCTACTTCCAAATGGCATAATCTGCATACTTCACTGTCTACTACTCCCATATTTTCAAGAGGGTATCTTACAGGGCGGTGACTTGTGAATAGGCCTAAAGGTAGGTAATGAGCCTAATTTCTTTCTTGGATAAGAAGAGAAGCTTTTTAGCATTCTCTGGCGAGTACTCGATAAATTTCTTCGCTTGTCTTTGACCTGGGACATTGTTCCAGTGAGTTCTGTGGCGTCTGTTACCCATTTTTGGACTGTCGACCTAATGTATGTATGTATTGGTTAGGCCACAGAACGGTTCAGATCCTATGGGAGAAGTTTCTGCGCCTTATCTGGCAAGCTTGTTGGCTTTGGCATTTCCTGATATTCCCTCATGTCAAGGTACCCAATTTAGAATTACATTGTTGTTTCTACCCAGTTCCTTGAGGGACTGTCTGCACTCCCAGGCGACTAAGGATTTGGTAGTGTATCCTTTAAGTCCCTGCCCTTCATCTTCCTGTCTAAGCAATTTTTGGGCCCATAATATATCTATCGCAAGTATCTCAGCTTGCATAATCGTCGGTCTGTTCGCCAAGGCTATTGATGCCCTATATTTCGGGCCGTAGACGTACCTTGTTCAGTCTTTGATCCATCTGTGTCCCAGATAGAGGAGGTTTGATTTCTTGCCATGTGGCGGTCTTTAATAACCACTTCATATGAAGGGTACAGGTCCAAAAGGAAGCAAATTCAAAAATTACGTATACTAAACTACTGCTGCCACTACTGAAGGCGACAAGCGCCTAGAACATATAAGTTTCAGTTATTGCATACAGCGTCACAATGTGTCAAGTGCCTGTTAGCCATGTCCAAAAGGGTCCTTATAAATAAGACGTGGTGTAATCTAACGAGCGTGCATATATAATAAAAACAGTCAAAGGATTGAAGCAGCAGAGCAACACTCGAATTTGTTTATTATTGTTCGAATTTGCAAAAAGCCTTTTTCTAAAAATTAAATGTAACTGACACGCTGTTTAATTAAAGAGAATTTCGAAGGGTATAACATATCCCAATATTCATGGAAATTTAAATTATAACTCTGTTTTAACAATTCTCGGAATCCAAATTTTGCCGATCACTCAAAAAATGATGGTTTATAGTTTCCTAGTTGGAATTCCCCGAAACTAACGAGCGTTCAAAAATAAACCTGGTTAGAGGCCTGGGCATTTTTGTAACAGTCATTTAATTCAGTTTATGTTAGGCAACCAGCACTAAATTTGGACAAATTGTTATTGAAATTTATATTTAAAACGTTGTTGCTTTTTCAATGTAAGTTGTTTCGTTGTAATTCGAGTTAAGTATTGCAACTAGCAAGATGGCAAGTTATCAAGAGACGCGGAAAGGTGCTACAAAGGACTGCTGTTATAGACGTTGCAGTGACAGTCGCTACAGAAACCTTTTTTGCAAGTACGAAATGGTACGTACATATCAGAAAATGCGTGAGTTGTACCAAAACTGACCGATAGGTGAAAGTGTCATCAAAGAAAGAATTTCCGAAGCATAGAAGATATCACTAAAGACACTTACACATTAAGCTCTACATTTTCCTAATGAAACTTAGTGAGGCGCATCCTGATCCAATAACAGCTTCAAAAGAAAAGGTTTGTCTTTTGCTTCTGAAATGCAAGAATTAAAAACTTCTACCTAACCATACTTTTCAGATTTGCACATTCAAGAGAACAAGTTTGAGTGAGAAATATGGCAAAGTAACAAGTGCAACTGGAGTGTCAACATCAGTAGACAACACGTTATTTAGTGAACCTACGGATATGACCCAGAAGAGAGGAAACTACTCTCTATATAAAACCGCTAACTAATACCCTAAAACACTTGTCAACAATTCTTTAAGATGCATAATAATTAGAATAATTAATAACTATCTGGAACCCGCCCTAAACCCGCTTGCTAAGCCCAAAAAATCAAGTAAAACACATCTTAGTCGATTTGACCGGTGCAACGAACAGGTAAACCACGATGGATAAACACTGAACCGATCCGAATATTATTTGATTTGTGGTAAAAATTTCATATCGAACCATTTTCCGATGTAGTAGCCTTATTGGAACATAGAAACAGCCAAACGTACAAATAATAAAACACATTCTTTTTTAGTGAACATTATTTTGGAATATGTATTTAATTTAATTTTTTTCCTTATTATTCTAAAGCAGTCGGGTAAACTATATATTTGGTTTTCCCATTTGGCGAATACATAAATAAGTTTTTCGGTGTTCCCTCTTTGACCATGTGAGAAACATGGACTTCCCAAATTGAGCCCAGGAACACTAAGTGAATGTCCTTGGGCTTTGTTGATGGTAATTGCGAAAACAAGGCGTACTGGAAATTGAAGCCGTTTGAAACCAAAAGGCAAATCGAATCATTGGTATGCATAGGATGAGCATTATATTTGGATGGTCGTTTCAATGGACACTATGTTGTTGAAGTGTTTCAGCAGTTTTTGATCTGAAATCTTTTAACCGCATTTCCTCTACATGACTTTCACGTTGGTTGGGTGTCTCACCTGTCCTATTGCCTTTCATTTGCCTAGATTTTTTGGTTCATTTTCCAGCAGATGGTTTTCCTATTTTGGCATTTTAAAGTATTTTCTGAAGTAGTAAACAAACGTAAGACATCCAAAATACCCCGCGCTAGTGGGCTCAACCCGGCGCAACTATGTTTTTAGTGAACAGCAAATTACGAGGCGTTACCTGCCGATTGCACGTCCTTTTCAAGAAGAACTTAAAAAGTTGCTCCCACTTCGAAAGCAATCCTGGACACATCCACAATCAATTTTGGCACTTTTCCCTCGATTTCACCACACTGTTCCTCCCTGCTTTTGAAGAAAACTGATGAGTGACATTTTATATCTAAAACTGTCACTGTTACATTTTTATCTGACAGTTTTCAATTTCGCCTGGTTTGAACTTTAAATATTTTTTTTACCAAAAAGGGGTGACACATTTTGGTCATGGCCCCACTATTTTACTTTGCGAATATTATTTGTAGTCAAAATTTCATGAAGATCTGTTTACCGGTTTAGGCGCGTATAACATACGAACAAACAAACAAACAAACATTGATTTTTACATATTAGATATTGCAGATTCTCTTAAATTTTGAGGTTATGTTATCTGTCATGGAGAGTTTCGTGTTAATCACTCAAGCTCTACACTGTAAAAAAATTAAACAAAAACGCAATTTCAAAGCCTGCTCTAACCAGGTTTTCTATTGAACGCTCGTTAGTATCCCGCCTAAAGTGAGATGGCTGGTTGAGTGCATCTGACAATATTAGTATTTTCAGTTTGTGTTGAGTATTATTGTACAATAAAATAAAATATTAATGGAACCTGAAAATAATTATATTTTTAGGTCTTATACCAATCGCCCCTAAAAAATTTAAGTGCCTGCAGACTTAAAGAAATTCTGCTGTGTTGAAGCAGAATCATTTTTCGACAACATTCCCTAAAATTAGGAATACCTCTATTATTATAGTATATTATATACCAAAGTAGAGAAGTTGTTTTTCTCAGATGAGCAGTATTAGTAGTAGTTGAGAAGCACATACTAAAACCGCCAACAAGGAGCGTTTATTTCAATTTATTTTAAATGATTTTCCTTTAATCTAATATCTTACATTATTCCAATTTCGTTAAATTTAGTATTTCATTATTTGAGATTTATACAGGGTGTCCCAACTAAAATTTGTACCCCCCAAAAATTCCAATTTCGAAAGACTCAGAAGAAAACGCTCGAACAGGTCAATTTTTTTTATCAAGGGGGACCTAATTGTACCAAACTCTCAAATCTCACCCCTTGAGCCAGGGGAGCCACCCTCTTAAAAAATTTAAATGGCATGGGGGGTCGTGTGATACTTCATTTTAAAGCTTATTCAATTTTCTATTCAAACCTACATTTATTGATTCCTTTCTACAAGAAAGACAGACAGACAGACAGACAGACAAGAAGGTTTATTGCCGACAGTTTACAATCACAAGGTGGTATTGGATTGATTCTATATAATTCAAGATGTTGTTAGAATTACATGCTTTAAAACTGCCGCCCCGCTGTTTTAGGCTTCTGCCTCTTCAGCGGAGGAGTCCAGAATCTGGGATTGGTAGGTGTGTTTGTGTGCCCACACACAGCTGCGGCCTTGAATATGATCTCACATTCGTGTACAGAACTGTACAGCACTGGGAAACCGCAGAAAACCAGTACTAAGAACGTCGTCTTGGGCACGTCGACTAGAGAGTATGTAAAGAAAGGATGATGAACAGGATCACGATTGGTGTAGGTGGTTTTGGGTCCGGGAGGCGCCGTTTGCGGATCCACGCCTGGTCGTGGGTCCCTTAACTGGTCCCGGAGTCCTTGTCCATCCTACAAAGTGAACCGACAGTACGATTTTGTTGAATCGCGTAAGTTGGAGAAAACTGTCGAAATTGGTAGAAGTGAAATTGTTGTTGAAAGAGATTGAAAATAATTGGGAAGGTAAAAGCGAGAAAGCGAGAAGGGGAACAGATTGAAGGGTGAGTTAGAGAAAGCGATGAGAAATTATGAGAGAGAAGAGAGAAGATGTGAAACGTTAGGGCATGGAACGTTTTCACCTGTTTGTCTTGTTCAGTTGTTTTTGTGACCTGTTTCCGGTGGCACCTCTCCACGGTCGCCGGTTGGCATTCTGATTCTAGTTTCTTAGAATTTCTCGGGTGTTTGGTCTGAACTAAAACATAAAAACAAAAAAGCAGAACAGGTTTCTACGCTGGCTGGAGTGAGGAAAGGAAGAGAGAGAGTAGCGTCATGTTGTGGTGAGGTAGGATGGGAGATTGGATGATGTCATCTTGGACGGATGTTTATTGCTGACTTCTGGGAACCTGTTTTTTGTTTCGCTTGGAATGCACAGGTGATGAATTGGGTCAGTCTGATGGCGCCGGCTCTTGCGCTGGATGTGGGTCATGAGAGCTAGACAGGGCCGGCCTGAGGAATAAGCTGTGCCCTGACTGACCAGAGAGCTTCTTCGAGGAGGTTTTCAAGACTTGGGGACAGGTTGAAGTATGTACCATGGCCTCGGATTAGCACACACGGAAGATGTGTGAGCTTCATCGGTACGGTTGGAAATCGTCGATAAATGTAGGCTTGGATAGAGAATTTAATAAGCTTTAAAATGACATATCAAACGACCTCCCATGCCATTTATTTTTTAAGGGGGTGGCTCCCCTGGCTTAAGGGGTGAAATCTAAGACTTGAAAGTTTGGTACAATTAGGTCCCCCTTGCTAACAGAATTGACCTGTTCGAGCGTTTTCTTCTGAGTCTTTCGAAATTGAGATTTTTGGGGGGTACAAATTTTAGTTGGGACACCCGATATATTTCGTTTAATTAAAATGTCGTTAATTTGTTATTGAAATTTTGTTAAAGTTGGAATTTTTTGGGGGAATAGTGGTTAGTTTTCTTTCACAGATTGTGACCGTATCCTACGATGCGTGCGCGGACTCTCCAGTGGCGTGTCTAGCACGGTCATTTGCGACGTGCCGAATGTGAACCGCTTTTGTTTCATGGCAATCTTGATCAGATTTTTATTTAGACACCCGTTAGATTCTTACTTGTGGAAAGTCAAGTTGGGGTTCAAGTGATCCAGTTTTTTACACACATAACACTGTCTAACCATGTTTACCCAAGTCCTTATGGTTTTCAATGTTTAAAATTCAATTTCCCACAAAACGATTACAATAACCATGGCAGATATATTCTTTTTCCACAACCAAACGTGCTGCTGCAGTGATGCCAAACCTATACAATGTGGGAACAATAGCACTGTACTGGTACTTTTCGCAAGACGTGGCAAAGTTGTAATTGTGTTAATTAGAATGTGGGGCGTCGGCAACATCACCAGAAAACAATAATAAATGACTCCATTTCTTATTATTCCTCCTTGGTTAATTACGTGTTTTGTTATTTCGCTGGATGCTTCGTTAGTAATACAATTATTTGGATATTTCATCAGTATGATATTATATATTAAAATTAATTTGGCATTTTGATATTTCGTTAATTTAATATTTTGCTATTTCGTCTATTTTCCTGATTTGAGAGTTGATATTTAAAAGCTAATATTTAATTAATTTGACATTTAGATATATTTCATCAATTTGATATATTCATGTATTGCCATTTCTCCATATTTCTCTAATATGATTTCTCCAATATAATAGATAGTCTCCATAATTTCACATTTTCATTAATTTGACATTTAGCTATTTTGTAAATTTGAAGTTTACTCAATTTTATATCTCGTGATTTCATATTTCTATTAGTCGATATTTTGCGTTTATTTTATTTTCCTAAATTTAGGTTTTGTAAGTACGATACCTTTTAAAATTTGATGTTTCCTTAATTCTTTGAGAATATGTTTTTTTTTTTATTTCAAGTTGTGCTGTATCGCTAATTTGGTATTTTGCTATTTGGTTTATTTGTTATTTATATAATATGTCATAAACCGGTGTTCCGACGTGCGGCAAAAAAAAAAATTGTTTAGCACAATGGATTTGACATTCATTCTATTAAACTAGGACAAGCGGCTTTTCGTCCATGCCCAACTCATCTATTTTATTTCGATCTCTCTGTACTTGAATGCGCCCTTGGTGCTGCATTTTATTTACGGTATATCCTGGAATGGAAATTTTAATTCATCTACATAAATCAGACTTTAGTGTCTAAAATATTGTTCTGGTTTTTATCAGCGATTCTAAATAAATTTTTATCATCGTCGTAACTATATATGGCCTATATATGATATATTATTATATATCTCGTTGTAAAATGCATTATTATCGTGCTTTATCACGGTTATAGTTTTGCTTCATAATGCAATATGGCAGCGTGAGGCTGGTAAACTATTCAGTAAATGGGAAGTTTTAAAGTTGATGTTAAAGTTGGTGTTTATTGTGCTTTCCGAAAAACCCACCCCTTTCGTCTGGATATTAAGAGTTATAGTGAAAATAAAAATCACAGTAGCGATGAGAATAATGACTAAACCGCCTCCGAAATAGTCAATAATAATGATGAGGTCTAATTTTTTGGGTTTGACTCCATTTCTTATTATTCCTCCTTGGTTAATTACGTGTTTTGTTATTTCGCTGGATGCTTCGTTAGTAATACAATTATTTGGATATTTCATCAGTATGATATTATATATTAAAATTAATTTGGCATTTTGATATTTCGTTAATTTAATATTTTGCTATTTCGTCTATTTTCCTGATTTGAGAGTTGATATTTAAAAGCTAATATTTAATTAATTTGACATTTAGATATATTTCATCAATTTGATATATTCATGTATTGCCATTTCTCCATATTTCTCTAATATGATTTCTCCAATATAATAGATAGTCTCCATAATTTCACATTTTCATTAATTTGACATTTAGCTATTTTGTAAATTTGAAGTTTACTCAATTTTATATCTCGTGATTTCATATTTCTATTAGTCGATATTTTGCGTTTATTTTATTTTCCTAAATTTAGGTTTTGTAAGTACGATACCTTTTAAAATTTGATGTTTCCTTAATTCTTTGAGAATATGTTTTTTTTTTTATTTCAAGTTGTGCTGTATCGCTAATTTGGTATTTTGCTATTTGGTTTATTTGTTATTTATATAATATGTCATAAACCGGTGTTCCGACGTGCGGCAAAAAAAAAAATTGTTTAGCACAATGGATTTGACATTCATTCTATTAAACTAGGACAAGCGGCTTTTCGTCCATGCCCAACTCATCTATTTTATTTCGATCTCTCTGTACTTGAATGCGCCCTTGGTGCTGCATTTTATTTACGGTATATCCTGGAATGGAAATTTTAATTCATCTACATAAATCAGACTTTAGTGTCTAAAATATTGTTCTGGTTTTTATCAGCGATTCTAAATAAATTTTTATCATCGTCGTAACTATATATGGCCTATATATGATATATTATTATATATCTCGTTGTAAAATGCATTATTATCGTGCTTTATCACGGTTATAGTTTTGCTTCATAATGCAATATGGCAGCGTGAGGCTGGTAAACTATTCAGTAAATGGGAAGTTTTAAAGTTGATGTTAAAGTTGGTGTTTATTGTGCTTTCCGAAAAACCCACCCCTTTCGTCTGGATATTAAGAGTTATAGTGAAAATAAAAATCACAGTAGCGATGAGAATAATGACTAAACCGCCTCCGAAATAGTCAATAATAATGATGAGGTCTAATTTTTTGGGTTTTCGGAGAATAAAATATACTAGCCCAATAGCTACTGACTGTATTTACCGCAGTTTGTGTTCAATCGGCATGCAAATCGGTCATTGTGTCACATTTTCAACATCACCGTTGAGCTCTACCTACCTCTAGGAATTCCGCTTTTTCATTTAGCGCCATTGATACTTCGTTTATCCATTTTGCGCTTCGTTAAAAATGTTTCCCATGCCGCATATTTAGAACGGGGATTACCATAAAACGATAAATTCATGAACTGGTGTATCTGACACCACACTATACAATTTTTATCAGATTTATCTATTCGACTATAGTCTATTGTTTATGCAGGCACATTGCGCGTAATTTGGCACAAATATCGACCATATCGGTAGTTTTTGTTCCGTCAAATTGATAATAAATTACTGTATATATTTTCCCATGAGGTCCGCGAGCGTTGTTAGCTGGTGCTTTTCACAATGCGGTTTGTTTTCTCGTTTCACAGCAATCAGAAGCACTTCATCGCTGGAATCTATATCCGTACCCTGTAGGGAAATCTTGAGAATAAAATTATGTAAATCAATCCCCGAAGTGCCTTTTAAACACAGTTTTTCGCTGGCGTTCGCCTAATGTAATCTCGTCTTCTTTCCTCGGTTGAATTCATTATCTTTTTGATTCGGTCGTACATTAAACACGGACGTTGCGACTATTAACATCTGCGAATGGAATTCTGAGGGCAGATTAATGTCGTTCGAGTATACTGGGTGAGTTTGAAATGTGTTTAGATTAACAGTCGGTTCATCACGATGCCTAAAGACAAATATATTATAAATATTTCAGAAAGCTGTTATACTTATTAGGTTATGTGGTTTAAGTACACATTTCAAAGTCACCCTGTACGTTTGTGGCTTCGGCGATTGCCGCCTCGCAGACGTTTCGCCAATAAATATACACGGATTTGTTAAGCACCAGTTTCGGGATTTCTCAACGACGTTATTAATTGAAATGGCGGCAGTATCATGCTCCTTCTGAAACTTAATCCTGACTTCCGCTTGATTCGAATGTTTTGTTTCATTCCACGGCTTTGCATAATTAATGGCTTACTAAGAACATGAATTATTACGGAGCGAGATATAATTGAAACGTTCATAATTTATGCTGCCTTATTTAATAATTTCATTAAATTATACGGTTGACAAGCGACTGCTTGCTTCTCGACGTCGTTTGCCCGCGTTTGAGCTAAAAACTCAGTCGAACGCAGCAAAAAGCCAAGATGAATGGCTCGTTTGCACGCTCGCGTATTTCCAACACCGATGCCGACAGCTGGCATCTGAAAAAGACTTTTAGCTCACCTGCATTTCCGGATTATTTATGAACATTTCAATTACCTGGTCTCAAAAATTGTAAAAATTCTCCAACGAAATTTGTACCTACTGTTAAAATTGTTTATCAAAATATTTGGGGTTTGAACTCTAAAACTAACATATATTTTATTAATGTTTCATAATAATTGTGATTATCATATTAATGTTTCATCTGAGACTTCGCCGAGTGATAATATTCTAACAGGTAAATCATTCGGAACTGACTATCGTGTATGAAACCTTCTAGATTTCTAAATGGTTCTTTTGAGACCCATTTATTCATTCATCATCTGATCCACTCATACACTCATCCACTCATCCTTCCATCCATTTGTCCATTCATAGCACAGGCCAACAAAAAAAAAATGTTTGTAAAAACTTTTTAAACCAATTCACCTAATGTATTTATGGGTGCTGAAACCGTATTTGGTATCAGTTTTTTTTTATCGCCCACAATTCTTCCACGATATGACATCGATTAAATATTTCAAAATCGGAAAAAATTGATACATCATAAAAATTAAAAAATCATGTTTTTTGTTATTAGGTTACAATTTTTACTTACTGTAGTATAATCACAGCATAGAAAACAAACAGCAGGCTAACTCTCCGCGCCGTCTTTGATCTAAGTGAGCGTAAAAATTTGACCTCGGAGCCGCCATTGCAGATGAGACGCCAGGGCCGGACTCAGAATTATTGCTCCTACCGTACAATTCCAGGAACGAAAATTCTTCAACTCCGAATGTAATTTGATATGGAGACTGATTCTTTCTATTTGTTTATTTTGGCATTTTGGTATAAATAAATAATTTAATAAATAATAAAGTAAATACTTGTATCAAGTTATACAATTTTATTAACTTAATTTGATCTACATAATTTACACATTAATTACTAAAATAATTATGTACCTATCACAGATTACGATACAATAATTATGAAAACGAATTTTTAAATAAAGTAGAACATAATATTACCAAACTACCAAAAAGGTATTTGTATGACCTCTTTTTTTTTTTGGAGCCGTAAAGTTTACTTTTTTGTACGCATCTGTCAAATTCTCACAGATCAGTCCCAAAAAAGTTCCAAAAAAGGACGTAAAATCACCTTTTTCGTAATCATCGCCTAAAAAATATTTTAGCCCTTTCTGACAGCGTGTGTATTGATGCTAAGAGGTATATATACATATTCAAATTGGAAGCAACGTCTGGCCTCTTATTTTTGTCATACATCCTGTCCTTCTGCAACATTGAAAGAAATCCTTGCAGATTTTTATTTAGGCAATGAAATAATGTCTTGGAAGTTTATTAAAATGTTTTATGAACATATCAAAAACTTCAGAGTTCTTGGAAAGAATGGATAAGCTTTTTGACGTACTAAATTTATCACAAATTCGCAATCAAAGAAATCTAATGCCGCTTGCTTTCAAAGATCTTGACTACCAAATTTTAGATAGTGTTTTGTTTTTAAGCTATGACGTCATCGACGTTTTTCTTAAATGGAAATCCATATTTTTTTAATGAAGTTAAATACAGTATATCATTCTGAACACGAGAATATAAGCATCTCTAACCTTAAAATCAATATATCCCGAGATAATTGGTTCCAAACAAAAAAAGAAAATATTGAATTGAACCTGCATTTTAGCATTTTTGTAGGAAATTTTGAATAGTAGGCGACGCACAAGTTCATGTTTTAAGTAAAATATCACGGAAGCGTTGGAAACAAAAGACGATCTTAACAGAATTATCCATTTTGTCATAACTACCATTGTAGTCATAGTATTGTTGTTAATCTTGTTTAAACCTAAACTAATAACAATGGTCCGTAAATTGTCAGAAAAAGAAAGAATAGAAATTTTAATTATGATTGGTTACGCAGATAGAGTTCGCACGCATGAATAAGAAGTTACTCATTTTTTTAATAACAGATATCCGGATCGGGAACCAATCCAAAGATCAACTGTGAGTAAGATAAAGCGAAAATGTTTAGAAGTGGGCTACGCGAGAAATCTGCCTGAAAGTGGACGCCCAAGACTCAAAGAATTCAATGTTCTATTAGAAGTTTAAGAATATGTCAAACTTCCGTCGTGAAATATCTGAAAACATACAAATGGCATCCTTATAAAGAATTGAACAAAGATGATCCGGACCGCAACCTAAAATTTTGAGAAAACACGATGCAACGGCTGGATACTGACATTGATTTTCTAAATAACATCGTTTTTTCTGACGAAGCCTATGGTATCAACAAGATGGAGCGCCAACCCATAATGCAGTTATAGTTAGAAATTATTTAAGTGGATAAAATCGAGAATAAAATCGAAAATTGCAGTTTTTTTATTTTATTTTATTTTTTTTAGTTTTACACCAATTATCTCGGCAACTATTCATTTTAAGGTTAAAGATGCTTATATCCCAGTATTCAGAATGGTATACTGTTTCTAATTCCGTACAAAAAAAATATGGGTTGCCATTTAAAAAAAGTGTGCATGACGTCAGAGCTCAAAAACAAAACACCACCTAAAAATGAAAATTATTGGAAAAAGTGGCAATTTAAAAACAAAAGTTGACCTGTTCAAGGAGTTCTTGCTGAAAAGTGCCTCAATTTTTTTATCGAATTGGATCCATACTTTACGTTCGCACTGTATATTATCTTTTCACGCCGGCGCCGGATGGATTGCCAAATGCTACATTCACACAAGCCACGCGCACGGATAAAAATATTTCGATTACACCTCTGTGCGATATCGACACGTTATGAACCGTTCTCCTCTCCGATGGCGTCCTGCGCGGCGGTCTACGCGAAGTGTTCCCGCCAGTGGTAGTTAGCCTGCTGTTTGTTTAATATGCTGTGGTATAATAGTATAATATATTTCCTTTCCCTTTTCTCTGTAAAGTTTCTTGCATAGCTTTTTCTCCAATGTGATGTATTTTGTTGTTCTCTGTGAAGTGACCAACAGTAATCACTCATATTGATATTTCACCGTCCCTGGTATAGTTTCTCCATCTCCTTTATGTCCTGATGTTCCCCTTGCTCTTCACCCGAGTTTAAAAAAAGTCAAGATAGTTGTGCATTGGTGGACTTTAAAGCTCATCAGGCAACCGAGAGTTTTAAAATTGTTTATCATATTACTATAGTAACGTGCACGATAATCTAACACCCATAGAACGGGGTCTATTGCCCACAATTATCTTAAAAATGGAGGACTAAATCCAGCCATAAATTTGAGAGACCAAAGTGTGGCTCACTCCGAGAGCTTTTTTGAAAGCGTGAAGCCACGACCGTACTTGAAAATTTTGTTCAAAACGTTTTACACCGAAACTATCATAAATAAGTAATGTATTTTATTTTTTTATATTGCTGCAGATATTAAAATGCAAAATATGTATGTATTATTTATTAGTAAAACTAGTTGTACAAATTACTATTGTACAATTGTATTGTATTGTGCTATTGTACAATTGTACTCTAGCATAATATTGTAACTGTATAATATTCAGTGTGAAACGAAAATAACGCGTCCAATTTATAAAATGAGAAAATATTAATCACATGCACAGGCCAAATTTCAGTTAAATGTGCATTGCTATAAAAATAACTTGTGGCCCAGAAATTTCGAGTCCGGTCCGTTTCATCCACCAATAAACAAGCAACTCAAAGACGTTGCCGCTTCCTGTTGATTTACAATCCTGAACCTTTCTCATTGTGCATGTAATTTGAGCCAATGGACCCCGGTTTTATAGGTGTTAGATTATCGTGCTTCGCACTTTACGATATAGTCGCGTCAATAAATACATAAAACAGGTAATCTTCGGAAGTCCTCAGAAACAGCTCCGATTTTAATGATTTTTTGTGAATGTTTGTTTTTATATATTATTTAAAATCAGAAACCTTATGAAGTGGGGCAATAATTATTTATATTGTTTAAATACTATTTATTATATTTATATAAAAAAATTCGTTTTTCAATACTTATTCTACAAATAATATACGAAAGTAAATTATAAAATTATTATGAATGGTGGATTATTTATTTTAGACATTTATAAATAAAATAATTAAAAATTGTTCATCAATTCTTGTAGGAAGGAAAAATTTGTCAATTTTCCTCGATTTCCATGGGAGTCCCTGATCAGATCCTGACTTTTTGACAATGGAACCACCTCAAGAGTATACCCTTTCAAATAAAAGAAGAATTTTGAAAATCGGTCCACAATTGACGAAGAAATCGGTGAACATACATGATGAAGTCGGTTAATAAAAGGGAGCGAAAATTTGAGGATCTTTCTCAATTTCCATGGGATTCCCTCATCAGATCTTGACTTCTTGACAAAGGAACTTCCGCAAGAGTATACCCTTTCAAATAAAAGAAGAATTTTGTAAATCGGTACACAACTGACGAAGAAATTGATGAACATACATGAAGTCGGTTAATAAAAAGGAGCGAAAATCTGAGGATTTTTCTCGATTTCCATGGGATTCCCTGATGAGATCCTGACTTTTTGACAATGGAACCACCTTAAGAGTATACCCTTTCAAATAAAAGAAGAATTTTGAAAATCGGCTCACAATTGACGAAGAAATCGGTGAACATACATGATGAAGTCGGTTAATAAAAGGGAGCGAAAATTTGAGGATTTTTCTCGATTTCCATGGGATTCTCTTATCAGATCTTGACTTTTTGACAATGGAGCCACCTTAAGAGTATACCCTTTCAAATACGAGAAGAATTTTGTAAATCGGTCCACAATTGACGAAGAAATCGGTGAACATAAATGAAATATAAATATATAAATGTTCTGAGGTAACAAGCATTAAAAAAAAACATACAACCGAATTGATAACTTCCTCCTTTTTTGAAGTCTGTTAAAAAAACGCAAAACTATTTTTTTTTAGATAAATATCATACATATTGTTTAAATAATATTAATAGTTATGTCCCCGCTCCAAAAGGTTTCTGATTATTAAATAATATAAAAAAAGCAAATATTTAAAAAAAAATCATCAAAATCGGAGCTGTTTCTGAGGACTTCCGAGAAAAAGACTTCATTGACGCGACTAATAAGTTCATAGTTAGTAGTGTCATATTGTCTAAAAACTTTGTCAAAACTTCTTAAAATGATATCCAAGCCTTCTTTTCCTTTGTACTGATAGTTGCATTTTTTTATTAATATTAAAATGTGAGAAATTGGTGGGTTCTCAAACCTTATAGCTACAGGTTTTCACTGTTGCCAAATTAATTTTCAAGTAATAATCAGTCCTTCAGATTATCAGTAATTTGATTTCGATTCTGATTTGGAGTCTGAATTTAATGCATTTTTATACGATTTGATTTTGGAAACCTTTTGTTTATAATCTGCTTTCGAATTTAAGTCCGATTCTGAATTTGATTTAACTGTGATTCCCATTTGACTCGCTTTGATTAATTCTGGCATTTGATTTAATTTGGTTCTGATTCTGAATTGGATTCGATTTGATTTTAGTTTTGAGTCTGCCTCCTATTTTAGATTTGAGTCGATTTTCATTTGGAATTTAATTTGGAATTTGGTTCTGTTTTTGATTTAATGGGATTTTGTTTGATTTTGTTTTTTTTTTGGTATAGATTTGATTTAATTTTGGAGTTGATCTTGAATCGATTCTGAATTTGACAAAATCCAAATTGGCTTTTGGGTTTTTTCTGTTTTTATCGTAGATGTGATTCTATTTGATTTTAATTCTTTATATTATATATTTTTATTTTGTTTTGTTTATTGTTCGTGGTTTCAACTTTGTTTTTACAGCTCTTGATTTTCATAAATTTTGAAAAATCGCTTTAATAGCCCTGGAGGGAAGGCATATACGTTCTAAATCTGTGTCTTCATTTCCAGTTCTAACACCTTGATGTAAATAAATGAAAATAAAACTGTAAAATTATTAAAATAGGACTTTAGACACAGCTGAAAAGTTGAGGAATTGACCATGTTGGGGGCAATATAAGAGGAAATTTAATATTCATAAAAATGAAAATATTATTCTAAGGCTCTTTGGCTCAAATCGCGGCTAGTCTTGAGTAAAAAAATTAATTTTAGTAATTATACTTACGTGACATCGCTGACGGATTCGCGTCCAATATAAATCAACACCATTTCATTCCACGATATTGTAGTTGAAAGTCGTAAAAGTGTGATAAATTGACTTTTGACATCGTTGATACTGAGCTTATGTAGCTTAATGACTTTGCAAGGTATTTGCTCTATTTTATAGCTACAAAGCCATTTAATGCTTTGCAAGTTGGATTTATTACCAAGATATTTTGTATTGGTATATTTTCTCTTCATTAGATAGATTTTGAGAACAGTAGAAACATTTAAACAATCAGCACAGATTTAAATAAAAAACTACTAAAAGTGTAATGTACTTTCAATGAAATTACGAGTATAAAACACTCCTACAATAATGCAATAATCGTTTGTGATAAAGTTTCCTGATAGTAACACTTTAGGACACGGCAGGTGACATCGGGTGTTTGTGAACATAACTTTTCATTTTATTCAAGTGAGCTGATTGGGTAAACCCCTCTTAAGCAAAATACAGAACAATGTTTTTAGTTCTATCTATAAACACAAACGCCATCCTTAGCACGGCATCACTGTCACGATTTGCTGCTAATTCCGCCCCATCTTAGTTTATAACAATAAAATAAAAAGCCATTTGCCAGTTATAAGGATAAGATTTTAGGTAAGGAAATATTTTTGAAATAATTTTAATGTGTCCATTGTAAATTGTATTCGTTGTTTGTATAGTCCTCAAGAAGCCCCCATTAATGGTGTAAAGTTCATAATACTCCGATAAAATACCCACAATACATATTAACATGAAGGAGAACTACAATTTGAGTTTTTCATTTTGTGTTTAATGTAAAAATTAATTCGTCAATAATAATTCATTCTATGAGACTGTGAGGGGTCGAATACAGCTTCTATTAAACCACGTGCCAAGTGTTTGAATCACCCCCAAATACAGGTATCTTTATATTTCTTCCAAATTGATCGTAATCACACGTAAATGTAAATTTCAGAGGATTTTCTGTTCGTACATGATTTTTTCTTGTTTCGAAGATGTGCGAAATTGCAGTCATGTCGCAAACGTTGCCCCCATGGTTTTATTTTATGACCCTGCCTCTATAAAACTTGCTTATTTCTTTGTGCAAGAGATTTTGATCATTTCATAGATTAGATTAGATTAGGTGTTGAGGGGTGTGAGGGAATTTGCTCCCCTCACCGACACTTAGACCACACCGCGGGCCCATTGTGTCACCCCCTCGCGTCCCTCATTCCTGTCTCTCATCCAGCCATCCGACATTGTCGAAAAAAGCTAGGATGGTTCCAGGCGAGGTACACCTCAAGTTGGCCCAGCTGGGCCATGTCTCCCCCAGTATGGACTTTCTGGTCGAGGCGAGAGCCGGACATTCCCGTAGGATATGTTTGAGAGTCTCGTCCTCCTCTAAACACCCCCTGCACATTGGGTCGTTGACCACCCCCATCACGTGGAGGTGTTTATTTAGCCTGCAGTGACCGGTCCAGATGCCCACCAAAAGGCGGAGTCTGTCCCTTGACAAACGCAGACAATTTTTGATAAAAATCTTGCTTTGTCTGCAGCCTGTTGTCGTTTCCCATCTAGCACAGTGTCTAGAATGGGTGTCAGTTTTGATCAGGTTTGAGAGGTAGCGATTGGCCGGTCGGATGAGCGGTTCGGTTCCATCCGGTGTTCCCGTTGCGCCCTGTCGAGCCAGCTCGTCGGCCCTCTCATTCCCCTCAGTACCGTTATGTCCTCGAACCCATCTTAGCTCAACGACATTGTTTAGTGCTATTCTCGACAGTGCCAGATGGCAGTCATGTACCACTTGAGAGGTAATCCTGCCACTGGCCAGAGCCCGCAGAGCTGCTCGACTGTCGCTGAAGAAGCACATCGTTTTTTCACTGACATTGCGCCCAGTGATTTCTGTGGCACCCCTAAGAATGGCCGCGATCTCCGTCTGGAAAATACTGGCACATTCTCCTAGGGTTGCGCTGAGATTGCAGTTCATTTCGGGGATGTGAACTCCCGCTCCAGAGTCTGCTTTCGTTTTCGATCCATCTGTGAAGATTGAAATCTCAAACTTCGGATGTTCTTCTGTATCCATATGCACTGCATAGGATTTTTCGAAAGCATATTGAGGACAGATACGGTCCGATCTCGCACCCAAGAGAGGTATTCTGTGGAGTCCCTCGCTCAAGATGCGGGCGTGCCAGCGTTCTGATTTCCCAGCTTTCCAAAGGTTACCTTCCCGCAGCCTACGAGCGGAGGCAAGTGCCATGCCCTCCACGAAGAGATCGATGGGAGGCAGACACAGGATAGCCTCCAGAGCTGCGGTCGGGGTGGTTCTCATGGCGCCCGTCACAGCGACACATGCCATCCGTTGGATGCGTCCGAGACGTGTCATCGTTGTTTTTTGTCTGACTCTTTGCCACCAGACAATTGCTCCGTAGCTCAGCATCGGTCTGATGACGGCCGTGTAGAGCCAGATGGTAATCCTGGGTGTTAAGCCCCAGGACCTTCCCACCGCTCTCCTACACTGCCACAGGGCGACGCTAGCTTTGTCTATTTTGCTCTCCAGGTGCTTTTTCCAAGACAGCTTATGATCCAACATAACGCCCAGGTACTTCACATCCTGCGAGAGTTTCAGCTTGACGCCGTTAAGGGAGGGCAGCCTTAGCTGTCCAATCTTCCTTCTCTTCGTGAAGAGGACTAGCTCTGTCTTTTGTGGATTCACAGCCAGAGCCTCCTTCTAACACCATTTTTGTACCAGGCAGAGTGCTGTCTGCATAAGGTCGCATAGTACATTTTCGTACTTACCAGTAAGCAGTATGACCAGGTCATCTGCGTATCCGATAGTGTAGAACCCCGCCTCGTTGAGTGTGCATAGAAGGTCGTCCACTACTATGTCCCATAGCAATGGGGAAAGAACTCCCCGCTGAGGGCAGCCCTTCTTAACCACTCCTCGAGTAGTTGCGTCCGCTACACTAATCTGTACGGTTCTGCAGTCCAGCACCCGCTGAATCCAGTCACGTACTGTTCCTGAGACATCGCGGTTCTGAAGTGCTCGCCCGACACTATCGAAGGTGGTCTTGTCAAAAGCCCCCTCGATGTCGATGAATACTCCTAAGGAGTATAGTTTGTGCTCCAGGGCTTCCTCAATCCGCCCCACCACCTCGTGTAGAGCGGACTCGGTCGATTTCCCTGGAACATATGCATGTTGGTTGGGGTGTAATGGTTTGGCCCTTAACACCCCATCCCTTATTTGGTAGTCGCATAGTCTCTCCAAGGTTTTTAACAAAAACGATGTGAGACTTATGGGACGGAAAGATTTCGCGAGAGAATAATCTCCTCGCCCTGGTTTAGGGATAAAGACAACTCTCATCTCCCTCCACATTTCCGGTACGTATGCGAGTGCAATACATGCCCGAAAAATTATCACGAGGTTGTCCAGAATCTCCGAAAGTCCCCACTGTAGCAGGACCGGGAAGATTCCGTCCACGCCCGGTGACTTGAAGGGTTTGAAAGCTCTTATAGCCCATTCTACGCTAGTATGGTTCACAATCCGCGCAGCCTCAGCCCAGTCCTCCAGGGAGGGGACTTTCGGACAGCTTTGGATCGGATTCACATCCGTTGTGACCACACAGCCCGGAAAATGTGTAGCCATCAGTACCTTGGCTGTTTCATCGGCAGAGTCCGTGTATGTGCCGTCCTCTTTCTTCAAGCTACCTACTTGCTGTCCCGGATCCTTTGACAGGATTTTCATCAGCCGGGCAGCGGTGGTGGTACATTCGAGGTTCCCACAGAATTTTCTCCATGATGACCTCTGCTTAGAACGAACGTCTTTTTTGTATTGCCGCTGGTATTCTTTAAATTCGTCCCAGTCGGCTGCATTTTTGGTCCTTTTGGCCTTATTGAATAGCTTGCGCAGATAGACTCTTCCCCTTTCCAGTTCCTTACACCACCATGTGGTGTTTTGGCCCTGGCGGGTGCCTGATCTCAGCGGACAAGCTTGCTCATAAGACGTCATCAGAGACCTAGTGAGGTCAGTGACTGCCCTCTCCAGTTCTTCGTTCGTCTTAAGATCATTAGAGATATCGAGCCGACCCCTGACATTTGACAGGTTTTCTAGAAATAGATCCCTGTCAGTTTGTTTTGGGTTCCTGTACGGCTTCGGTAACATCTCTTTTGCTTCTAACGAAAACTTTATCCATCTGTGGTCTGACATGGTCACGTGCGATGATACTTGCCAGTCCCTTATATGTTTGGAAATCTCTTGCGTCGCGAGAGTGATGTCTATCACAGTCTGACACCTCGAGGTGACAAACGTAGGTTCGCTCCCTCGATTGAGTATTCCTAACTTTGTGCTCGTAAGATATTCGAGCAGTGCTGTTCCTCTGCTGTTGCAATCACTGCTCCCCCATACGATGTCGTGTGCGTTGGCATCGCATCCAGCGATGAGTTGTTTTCCTTCCCTTTCACAATGCTCAACCAGGTCCGCCAGCTCCCTAGAAGGGGGTGGCTCCCTGGAGTCCCCGGGGAGATATACTGAGGCAAAAACTACCTTTATTACGTTCCTTCCAAATTCCAGGTTAACCTGCACAGCCGTGACATCTCGGTTGCAATAGCCCGTCAGTTGGAAGGCGTTTTGTTGACCTGAAACATATACACAAGTTCTGGGTCTTTCTTTAAGGGAACCCACGTAAGTGGTCCCGGACGATTTGTCGCCCATGCCACAAACTCGGTTGCCTACGCACCACGGTTCTTGTAGCAGGGCTATTGTTACCTGCTTTGCTGTCAAGTGACGACTTAGGGTTACCCCCGCCTCCCGACAGCGGTGTAGGTTTGCTTGAATTAGTGTGAGTCCTTTGCCCATTAGGTCGAACCTGCACTTTCTTTGCGACGTAGTCGCCACACCGGACGTCGACGGTTCTGCTCCACCCGAAGGTGTCGTCTGCCCCGTGGGGCGTCCGGTTGCTCCTATATCAGCTCTTGGTGTTGCTGCAGGGATGGCGCCTTCACGCCTCTGCAGCTTCTTTTTGGGACCCTGCGGTCCCTGGTTGGAGTTGTTTTTATTCTCCATACCGGGATTTTTTACTTCATCTCCCAAGCTCCCCACCCACCACGGAGTCCCATATGGGGACGCCGAGCTTCGACGCCAGGGATACTCGAGAGATATAGCCCCCAGGAGGTTGTTGCACACAGCCCACGCGGTCTGCCGAAGCCGCCCACGCAGTTGCATGCCCCAATGCTCCCCAAGGGCTTACCCCGTCGGCCCTCTGACGGGACGACACAGCCGATTGATCGAGGTGGGTTAGTCTCGACCGCCCGTCTAGGGTGAAATCCGGGCCAAAGTGGCGTGTTGCCCTCCCAAGGCCGTAGCCAAGATCAGGCTCAACCACCAGGATCCCTTCATCCACCCGCACGGGTCGCCACGCACGGCACAAACACGTGGGTGACTGTTTATGCACCTGCAACACCAGTCACCATGTTGCATGGGGAAGTTTTTATAGTGGTACTTCATCCACGCGGCCAGTCACTTAAGACTATCCCCCGTGCCCCCTGTCGGCAGACAGGCGGTTTACGGTATGCGTCACGAGCTGGTCCGCGGCGAGGGGCTTTTGTTCAGCACAGCGGGGGGTTTAGATCCCGGACCTCCCTACTAACCCCCCACTAGGCAGAGTCAGAGACTCTTACCCATTCTCCTATCCGCCACCTGGAGACGCGCCTGGTAGGTAGCTCAACCCCCAAGATCATTTCATAGTTTTATTTAAATATTCCCATGATATTCTATTTGTGAAAATGTAAGTTGTGTGTATTAACATGTAATTTCTTCAAAATTGCTTCGTGGCGTCATTTCTTTTAAATCAATGTAAATTAATCGCGAGTATATTTATAATGATTTATCTAAAGATATCAAATTATTAGAGGTATGTTATACCCTGGAGGAGTATACATTGTCAACCTGATGAAATTATTGCAAATTATGAATGGAATTAATTAGTTGCAAATTGTTTTTAAATTGCCAAATCGTTGCTAACCAAACTAACACTTGTTATGCTTCTGGGAGGGGATTTTAACGGGAGAATTGGGGAAAGAGGAGCCAGGGATTGGGAAGAAGAGAGAGGAGAGGGAAAAAGAAAATCCAAAGACAAGAAAGAAAAGGCGGAAGGGAAGAAGTTGATGGAATGGATAGAAGAAAAGGATGGGAAGTGCTGAATGGAAATAAACAAGGGGACGAAGAAGGAGAATGGACCTACATAAGCGGTAGAGGAGAGATGGTGATAGACTACGGAATAGTAAACGAAGAAGCATGGGAAGAAGTCGAAGCATTCAGAATAGGGGAAAGAGTAGAGTCAGACCATCTGCCAATAGAGATAAGTATAGGAAGGGGGAGAGAGAAGAGAGGAGGAGAAGAAAAAATAGAGGAAATGCGGAAGGTGATAATTAAAGTATGGGACGAGCAAGGGGTGGAAGAGTATAAGAGAAGACTGCAAAAAGCAAAATTTAAAGAACAAGAAGTAGGGAAAATGGAGAAAGAATTGATTGAAATATTGGAAGAAGCAGCGACAAAAAGAGAAATAACAATAAGAGGTGGAGGAACAAAAAGAAAGAATAAATGGTGGGACAAAGAATGTGAGCAACGTAAAAAGGAAGCAATAAAAGAACTAAGAAAGTGGAGAAAGACTAAAGGGAACAGAAGTGGCTTTTTAGAAGCGAAAAGAAGATACAGAGAGACATGCAGGGAGAAGAAGAGGCAGAAGAAGGAGAGAGAGAGGAGGAAGAGATAAAAGCTATAAGAACAGAGAAGGAGGTATGGAACTATATTAATAGAGAGAGAAAGAAAAAAGAAAATGGGAGCGAGGAGATAACGATGAATGAGTGGGAGGAGTACTTCATGAGGCTGCTGGAGGGAGAAAAGGAAAAAAAGAAAACGGAAATAGAGACGAAAAGAAACCGAGTAGAACCTGAAGGAGAAGAAATTACAATGGAAGAGGTGGAGAGGCATGTGAAGAAACTGAGGAAAGGGAAGGCACCAGGGAGGGATAGAATTCAGAATGAGTCGTGTATGTATGGGACGAGAAGAGTGCTAAAGAGGCTGGTGGAGGTAATGAATGGGGCGTGGAGAGGAGAAGAATTCCCGGTAGGGTGGAGAGAGGGGGTAATTTACCCCATTTACAAAAAAGGGGAGAAAAATAAAGTAGAAAATTACCGAGGGATAACTCTCCTAAACACAGGGTACAAGTTGTATGCATCAATTCTGAATGAAAGGATGAGCAGAGAGATAGAGGAAAAGGGATTACCAGACAGCCAAGCAGGATTTAGAGAGGGGAGGGGAACTATGGATAATGTATACATCCTGGACCATTTGACGAAGAGTGAGTTAAAGAAGAAAGGGGGGAGGGTGTATGCATTATTCGTAGACTTCAAGGCGGCTTTTGACAAGGTGGACAGAGAGAGGATGTTTGAGTGCCTGAGGGAGAAAAGGGTAAATGAATGGCTGGTAAGAAAGGTGGAGGAGATATATGAGAAGACAAAAAGTAAAGTGAAGGTAGGGGAGAGGGAAAGTGAATGGTTTGTGACAACAAAGGGAGTGAGGCAAGGTTGCCAGCTCAGCCCCTTGTTGTTCACGATGTATGTGGCAGATATGAACGGAATGTTAGAGAGAGCACAAGCGGGGGGGTGTGTGGTAGGTAGAAAAAAAGTGTGGAGCCTGGCGTTTGCGGATGATGTGGTAATGGTGGCAAAGAGTGAAAGAGAAATGAAGGAAATGATAAAGAGTTTAGGAAAATATGTGAAGAAGAAAAGACTAGAAGTGAATGTAGAGAAAACAAAAATGCTGGTGTTCAATAAGAGAAAGAGGAAGAACGAAGAGAGTGATTGGAGGTGGGAGGGAGAAGTAATAGAACAAGTAAAATAATTCAAATACTTGGGGTATGTGTTCAATGAAAGAGCCACAGATAAGGCACATATTAGAGAACTGGCAAGAAAAGCGAACAAGGTGATAGGATGTGTATGGGGAATAGGAGAGAGAAGGTGGGGAGGCGAGTTTAAGAGGAGAATGATGATGTTTGAAAGTCTTATTGAAAGCGTGTTGTTGTACGGAGCAGAGGTCTGGGGATGGAAAGAACAAGAGGAGATAGAGAGGGTGCAAGAGAAATATCTGAGGTGGGTGCTAGGGGTGGAGAGAGAAACGCCAGGGTACATGGTGAGAGAAGAATGCAAGAGGAATAGGTTGAGAGTGAAAGCGGGAAAAATAGCGGTCAAGTTCGAAGACAGGATGGAAGGGAGGAAAGAATGTAGGATACTAAAGGAGTGCTGGAGAGAAAAAAAGAAGAATTCAGAGGAGTATGATAGGGAGAGAGAATTACTACAGGAGGAATGGGTATACAAGCAAAGAAATAGGGAGACTGAGAGAAAGAGGCGTGTGGATGAATGTAGAACTAAGTGAAAGAGATAAGGATACGGATAGATAAGAGAGGAGAGAAAGAATTAGAGAATCCAGATACAACGGGAAGTACGGAAGATGCATGATCGAGGAAGTACCGAAGTATTTGGGGAGGGAGAGCGAGAAAGACAGAAAGATGATGGCGAGGTTTAGGTGCGGAAATGAAGAGAGGGAAAATAGGTATTGGGCAGAAGATGAAGGAAGAATGTGTAGAATGTGCTATGAGGAAAGACAGACGATTGAGCATATGTGGAACGAGTGCAGTGAGATGAAACAAAGAGAGAGGAAAGAAAGAGAGGAAATACTGAATGTAGATGGAAGGGAAATTAAATGGATGAAAGAGGTATGGAAGAGGAGGGACAAGGGAGAAGAGGAAAGAGGAGGGGAGAAGAAATAGAGAACTTTATTTAGTTTTTTTATTATTATAATGGTTAAGTGTAATTGTATATGTATAAGAATCAGAAAGCCCGTAGGGCAAATAAAGATTTATACTAACACTTGTTAATCAAAGTACACAATCTCAAAAGTTAAATGAACAAAATTGTTAAAACCAATCAACATTTTCCAGGATATAACTATTGGTAATAAAATAAATACGAATACAAAATGAAATATAAAAGTTTTTGATTTTGCTCCATTTCTAAGTATATCTATATATAAGACTTCTAAGTATATCCTTTTTTAAAATTGATTAGAATAGATTTTAAAGAGTTTTTTTTTTTTATTTAATTCTCATGCTTCTAGTTATTGATTTTTTCCTTGTAAGGAAAAGTACATGACAATAAAGCCGGTATTCCGCGACTTCTAATTACATTACCTGTACATTTTACACCAGTTAATATAGTTTTATTTAGTTTGTGTAGTAACTCCCCGATTAGCAAATGTGTGCAAATACCAGCAATAGAATGTTTTTTCAATCGATTCGAATACATAAATTCTCCATAAAATCCAAACAGTAATATGATTGTTGCATGTAAATCACTATAGCTATTGAACATCATTCAAAAATACATCAGTTGTTATCAGCAGAAATTTTACAACTCGGTTTTAATCGCAATTGATTTTTTATTCGTCATTTCAATACAAATTTGACCCAGATTTGGCTGCAGAGCTTTTAGATTAAATTCCGAAAATTGATTATTGCATTGGTAGTCTGTTCTTAGGACCCGTAAACATCGATGAATATAAATGACTGAGAAATAGGGACTCTGTTGCACAAATTAATGCAAAGTGGGTCACGAGAACTTGTACGTCGTGGTATATGCAGCCACGTCTATGGTATAAGAGGCCAGCGAAGGAAATGGTGTAGTCCAGTCGTAGGACGGATTTTAATTAATAGTTTCTCCAGTTGTGTTTTTTGCCTAGATGGTTCAATTAAAAGATGTTACAAACCCTCACGTACTGTCTGTTTTTTCACCTTACAGATTGAGCTTTTCTTGTCAGGTTGCACTGTTAAGTACTGAACTACTTGTTAAAGTAAGTGCTCTTTAGAATGTTAAATCATTTAATTCCACAAATAGTTTACCTCGTTATCGCTCTAAATTAACGGCCTAAAAGTGTTCGGCAATGTAAAGAGAATTAATTGGCATTCTAAATATGCAGCAAACGTTGGTTTAGTAGATTTTTATTTGAACGGTATTAACTGGAGTACATTATGGAAAAGCAACATGCATTCAACAGTTCAAAATGCACTGCCTGTTTGTAACAAAACGTTAAAAACTAAATAAATATTTTGTTAAACTCTGGTAAAATAACAAACCAATGCACGTCTAAAAATACATCAAAGTTGTAGAAAATACAATGATTTTATGTTTGCATCTTAAGCAAGGAACAATGGAAAAATTTAGCGATCTTCCACACCCAACAACATTCAGACAACCATCACGTCTGCTAAATATGGGATTCTGTAAGTTACAACAGAGAGGTTTCGCTTGAAACGATGTGCTTTTAAATGTAGCAGGGCTTTTCCGTGACGTTTATTGTTTCAGAACATGCAGCAAGTCTACTCGAACCATTATTATTTAAATCCTGAAACAATAATACTGCCTGAAATGTGAGATAATCATCTACACCCATTTTTAGCAGAATTCGAATGAAATATAATGGAAAATAGAAAATTCTGAAAACTAGTACCTAGCTTGGATTTGGTCCAAAATTTTTCAGTCCGAATACTTATTATAATATACAGGGTGGAAAGTTTAAGTATAATAAATTCAGTATCTTCACTGCAATTGATTTTGAGAAAAATTCACAAGTTGATTTTTGTTTTTAAATCGACACTTTTTAGCCTGATCAGCTTTCTTTTGTTTTTACTCAGGGGGCTGTAACGACCCTTAAGTTTTTTTGTCAAATGGGAAGATATGTCAACCGACACATCATTGGAAAGCTTATAAAAAGAAGGAGTACAACGATATGTTTTTTTTTACTTTTCCAGCTAATAATGTAAGAAGAAATAAACAAAAACAACTGTAATCCATTTCTTTCTTGGTGGGTTTACTATTTGAAAATTGTAGAACTTTTTAGTAACAGATGTTCAATATGTTCACCAAGTCTTTCTTAACAAAATGCAAGACAATAATAAAACCCATTTCTTACATTTTACAACATTTCTGAAGTGATTTGCTGAATTTCATAGGTAATACGTTGTTGAAAATCTTCAAGATTATGGGGTTTTGTGATGTAGACTTTACTTTTAAGATACCCCCACAAAAAAAAAGTCAAGAGGAGTGAGGTCTGGTGGTCTTGCTGGCCATTCTATTGCCCCTCTTCTTCCGATCTACCTATTATGAAAAATGTCGTCCAAATAATGCCGAACGGATGCAGCATATTGCGGTGGAGCTCCATCCTGTTGATACCATATTTTCTCATGTGGAAGGTTTAGATCTAATTCATCCCTACATTGGTGGGCGAAGCGTTTTTTGAAGAAACGGTAGATATCTTTCTGCATTAAGATTATCAGGAAAGAACATTGATCCTATGATCCTAAAAACAGTTTTTAGGGTCTTATTCTCAGATGAGATAGAGATACATGAAACAAAACACATCCTTGTATTCCTTTTTTTATGAGCTTTCCAATTATGTGTCGGTTGACATATCTTCCCATTTGAAAAAAAAACTTAAGGGTGGTTACAGCCCCCTGAGTAAAAACAAAAGAAAGCTGATCAGACTAAAAAGTGGCAATTCAAAAACAAAAATCGACGTGTTTCAAGAATTTTTCGCAAAATCAATTGCAATGAAGATACTGAATTTATTCCAGTTAAACTTTCCACTCTGTATAAAAGTGAATGTCTGTGTTTCTATGTTTCACAAATGTTCCTACACCGGTCAACCGATCGTTATAAAACTTGGACCACAAATAATATTCGCAAACGGAAGTAACACTGCACCAAATGTGTCACCCCTTTTTCGTAAAAGTTCAAACCGGGCGATATTGAGTAAGTACTCTGTCAGATAAGAGAAGTGTTAACATGAGCGTAATGCCACCCGGATCACTCCATTATTTACCCATCGGGGCTTACCTGTTCGTTGCACGGTTGCAAAATTTTTAGTAAAAATTCAAAAATTATTGTATTTCTTGGAACGTAAGTGTGACCCGGATGGGTTGATCCGATGCACACGAAGTTTAAGTGTATTAAAATGATAAAATGAAATAGTTTCCTGGAATGCATCCTGGAACCGTTACATAAGAAGATAAGAAGATAGCGAATGTATAATTGTGTTTCGTTTTAAAAAAAGAATTCCTGGAAATTAGCTTACGTGCGGATCTCTCAAACTCTGTTTTCACAGCTTACAAAGGCAAATCGCAATAATTATTCCAAGTACGAGTTTAGAGTAAATTCAACATCAAATTTACTCTGCTCGTTTTTAGTCGGGGTAATATTAAAGTTTTCACGCACCGTTGCCCAAATGTTAAATAGCATGCATTTCAATACAAGTGCGCTGTAAAGACACTTTTCAGGGGCGTTGGCGAATTGTTTAAGCACGAGGTGCAGCCGAGGATTGCAAATGAGCCCGAGCCTCTGAAAAGTTGCAACAGTATTAGGAAACATTTTTGTATTCATTAACACAAACTGAGAAAAAAACATCAAATTTTGAGCTTAGGTTTCACAGATGTCAAATTAAATACATATCGGCAAAATTTGTATATTTAGTTATATACCACTGTCTCCATTATGTATTTCACAAAAAGATTACAAAACAATATTTCAATACTGTTAAATCAATAAATGTAGAGGATTTGATATCCTTTGTAATGGTAACAATATTTTGATGATTGTTAATAACCGTCAGAAAAAAATTCCGTCAAAATTTCTCAGATTTTGGATCCCTCGGGTTATATAATCATAACGAATACCACTCGAGCAAACTAAAATAATCCGATTACACAAACCTCGTCATTTGACTTAGCTGCGCTGTCGTGGTGTTTCCGCGGAATACGTGTCATGACTCGGAAGTTTAATCGATTGTTTCCTATGCTCTTGTGATATTAAAACTGATAAATTTTTTTCCTTTTTTATTTTCTGTTTTATCCTTCGATATTCTTTTCTTTCTTTTTACATTTCTCTTTTGTCTCACTTATGGTATCTTCTAACATTTGTTTTGTTTTGCTCATCTCTTCACTGTATACTGTGACTATCTTAACTTTTTTTGTTCCTAGTTTCAGGTTCCTCTCTATTATTCCAGTTCTCTCTAGTTCTTATTTCTTCTTGAATTACTTTCTTTCCTCCTGTAATGAAGCCTACTTTCGCTATTCCTATCTTGGTTTTTCTTTCTGCTGCTTGACATCTCCACGTAGTCGTTCGACATTCTGTTTATTTTCTTCTTTACATCTTATCCCCGCTACATTTTGATATAACAGTTTTATTCCTACTTAATTTGTTTTCTTCTATTGCTTTTCTAGGCTTTTGCCTTTTCCTTTCAAAAATTTTCCATTTCCCCTGTTTCGTTACTTCATCTCCGCCAATTTTTCTCTACCTGAAGTTTCCTATAGTTATTCTAACAGTCTTTCCTTCTTCTCTTTCACTCTACGCTATAGGTGTTATTTTTTTCTGCAAGTATCTTTTTGTTCTTGTTAAATCGTTGTGTATTAAGATTTTGGATCCTCCTCTACTTCTCATTTTTTCTTTGTTTCTCATGACGTTCTGCTGCCGATGTCTATATGCTTTGTCGCGTCTGTCCTATCTTCCTTTCTAGGCAGATTTTCTAGTATCTCCATCTTTTCTCTTTCTTCCATCGCCTTCTTCAATTGGTTCATTTTTCTCATCAGTTCTTCCATATCTTCCCTGAGCTGTCTGCTGTCCGTCTTGAGCTCTCTCATTCTTTTCCTGGTTTCACTTGTATCTTCGTTTACTTATTTTAGGCCATCCATCATCTCTTCCATTTTCAGACCCATTTTCTTGTTTTTTTTTTTTTGTTAGTTGTGTATATTTCTTCACTCCGCAATCTCTTTTTTTTCCTATCTTTCTTCTATACTTCTTTTTCGTTCTTCGCTGTTTTCTTCATTTTTCTACGTTTGATTTACTTCATTTTCGTCAATTTTCTCCACGGGTTTTCGTGTCGGCCGATAATAATCTAGGAATTTTTCCAGTAAAAACATTTTATTTTCAAACCAGCCTCTAGGTTGCAACGCTTCAATCAACGGCGTAAATCACAATAGCGCCACGTCAGATATGTAAATTTCGACTCTCATGCTCGAATTAAATTATGTAATAGATGCCAATTTATACTAAAGTTATTGGCATACCGTCAACACTACAGATATAATGTAAACAGTTTATTATTTATCAAAACAGTGTTGCTCCCTAGAAAAACTTACTGTTGCACATGTAATAGTGAGTTATTATGACAACCTTCCGACCAACTCCGGTTTCTAATTATTTTCCCGGAAAATTTATTTCCAAAGTGAAAGCGGTCGTAAATTTACACGCCTTGTACGTGTAATTAGGTAAGCAAGTAAGTACAGCCGGCTTAAAGTGACTCGTAAATTTACATCTAATCTCATGAAAAATTCTAAGTTTTCATTACTTAAATCGCGTTTAGCGATGGTGTTTTATTTAACGCGATAGGATGCGCAGCACGTCGTGGTGTAATTTCGGATATTACATTTTAATCTTTAGCTTTACGGCCACGGTAACGCATTTATTAGAAATTTTTCCAAACTGGATTTGATAAACGAAACAGTGTTCCTGAAAAGTTTCAATTAATCTATGTTTAGAAAAGGTTCGTTTTTGGGTGGATAGAGCTGCTATAATCAGTTTCTGATGACTGGAGTGTTCTTCGTTTTATTCAGTTACAATGTAATTATTATTCAAGTAACTATCAGGAAAGTGTTATTTTTTCTCCGATCGGAATAAAAATGACACATTTCAGGGCTACTCACAGGCCTAGCTAGGAGATTAAAATGGCCGGCGACCTAGGACAGAAATGTTATTCCCGTACAGTGATTACAATTTTATAATTTTATGCAAATTCGTATCTTTCTCTTGATTTTTGTGAAAGTAGATTTAGCGCTACATTGGATGCCGCCTTCTACAATTTCTGTAGACGTCCCCGGGGGTAGAAATTCTTCGAGCGAAATTTTTACTTTTAAAAACGACGACGCTGGAATTTTGGGAAATAAACAACCCATATTTATGCTAAGGTAACGTGTCAATTTCGACAGTATCTCGATTTATTTTTCTTTTAAATCACCTCGATCGGAGAAAAAATAGTATGTGTAACTTGGTGTAAAAGTACCTTCCCGGCCTCCTGTTATTGCTGTCCACAGTATCCACAGTATACATAGTCATCCTAGAATTTTGTACTTTTCCATCTCGTTACAAAATAATATACCTACTATTCTGGTATTACATTTGACACAAACTAATGACAATGGGGGTGGTACTACATACTAACAAATGCTTACAAATACCTGACCTGTCAGTCTCGATTACTGTACAGGAAGAGCTCAGAGAGTTATTTTTGACCTCAAAACAGGAGGATGAAAAAAAGAGACACCTTGGCCTATAATGTCCTTATAGAAACGTTTGGGATTAGACAGTCAAACACAGTTAACTGAAAAAATCAACGCTTATGGGTCTAGACCATACCGGTCTGACAACGTTAACAATATTAATTGTGACTTAAATTGCACAATACTATTTGGTCATATGAAGCAGAAGAGGGATGGATAAAAAAAAATTCTGTACTTATATGTTGTGTCCCGTCAACCTCCTACGAGGGTAGCAGCTTGCGGTCAATCAGCAACGGATCGCTGTCCTTGAACGTGGTGCACCCCGGCCAAGGCTAAACCTAACCTCATAATCACACGGTTACGAAAACCTTTAAATATATTATCAGAATACGCACCTCCGACGAGACGTATGTGAAATCTACGAAATGGCGGTTAAGCGACCAAATGGAACATAGTATTTTGCCCCACATCCCCTTACGGGCTATTTTCTCGGCCGAAAATTAATCACAGTTTGTCGTTTTATTTTTAGACGGAAATAATCGCGTTTGTATGAGCACACGCTTCAACTACGACCACGGAAAAAGGGACGGTCCAGGACCGATCGTCGATGTAGAAGTGGTTGATCTCAAATCATCGAAACATCAAATTAGTGAAATTAACAAAATATCAAAATATTAAATTAACAACATCAAAACTTCCAATTAGCGGAATTGGAAAAACGGTGATAACATATCAGTTAACCTGATAACATCTTATATAACAACTTTTTAAAATATCTAAATATCGTATCAATGTCGTGGCAAAATAAGAAGTGAACGAAAAAACAACATAAACATTATCAAAATATCCAAACAGCGAAATACCAAACTTGAAATTAAATATCAAAATACCACAACGAAAACTTAAACTAACGAAATGGCATAATGTCAGACTAACAGAATATTAAATAGCACATTAACGCTTTATTAAAATATTACAGTAACGAAATAGCAACTAACAATATTACAAGCTAAAAACTAAAGTAGCAGTCTGTGAAATTAACAAAATATCATAACGAAAAATCGAATTAACGGAATATCAAAATATTATATTAAAAAAACTAACGAATTTTCAAATTGGCAAAAGAAAAAAATTAATATATTGATTTAATGAAGTTCTATTATCCATTTTGTTATAAACAATTGTCAAAATGTGGCCATGTTGGTATAAGCAACAGTAAAAAACTGCTTATCGAGAATCAGGTGTCGGTTCTCTTTGATTCACAGTCGGTGAACCTTTGTATAGCACGTGTCCATGTCGGAAAGCAGGTTTTTCTTGGCATTTACTATATCAAAATAACAAAAAATGGCAAAATAATAGGTTGACGAAAAACAAACAGATAAGATTCAAAATATCAAAATGTTACATTAGAGAAAGAGCAAATTGAATAAATATCAAATTACCGAATCAAGAAATATGAAGTTAACGTAATAGTGAAATTTATCAAATTAATGAAATATTAAATTTAACGAAATGAAAAAACATTAAAATATCAGATTGACAAAATACCAAATTTTCTATATCAAATTAATATTCAATAACAAAATTTAATAAGAATATCATTTAAAATTTTGAAGTTCTATTATCCATTTTTCTATAAACAATTGTCAAAATGTGGCCATGTTGGTATAAGCAACAGTAATTTTTGGTTGGTCACATTGATTGTCAAATTCTGACATTTATTCCGTCGTGGTGACATGCACGATGCAATTTCATGATAAGTCGTCATCCACTTTGACATCTATGAACATAACCTTAAAAGTGTCTACTATAAAGCTTGGTCCGGAAGGACATATTTTTAGATGATACAGGTCTTTAATTGCATTTTGACATTGACAATCTCTATATATATAAAAATAAATCCCTATTTTCCTTGGTCACGCCATCACTTGAGAACGGCTGGACCAATTTAGCAATTTTTTTTTTTAAATATTCCTTTAAGTTCGAGGAAGGTTCTTATGAAGTAAAACATGGACAGGGGGGCTCAGGGGGCCTTATGATCTTTGATCTATGATCTTGAACTATTAACACATGGACAAGGGGGCCCAAGGAGCCCTCTTGAGTTTATAACTCAAGAACGGCTGGACCGATTTTGATGATCTTTGATTTGTTGAATTTGTCTCTCCGCCCCGAATAGCAGAATAACTATGTAAACATGAACAGTGAGCTCAGGGGACTCCCTTGGGTTTATAACTCAAGAAAGGCTGGACCAATTTTTATTATCTTTAATTTGTTGGATGTTCCTCCGCACTGAATAGCAGAATAACTATTAAAATATAGGAAAAATTACAGGGGCGGAGAGCTTGGTACAGGGCAACGACAATAACAAAGCCCCTCTGATACAGGGCAACAATAACAAATAACGCCGGCCACAAAAATTTGTTGTACCGGGCTTTAAAAATGAAAATCGATTTTTAAGGAGTAAATTCCAAAGTTTCACTTCTGTTGCGCGTGGACTCCACACACAATTTTTTTGATAATATCTCGAGAACGGATTGACTGACATTTTTCGGGAGCGAATAACTTTTAAAATATCGGAAAAATTAACGGAAAAAAAATTCTTTTTATGGAATCCGTATATAACGCCATCTTCGATACATGACAGAAACAAAAATGAACATGGCGTTGTAAGCTGATTCCGGTAATGCCACTAGAAGCCGTTGTGTGCATTATCCTTTGATAAAAAAAAAACGAATTTAATTCAGCTAAAAAGTTAACACAACATTTATTGATTCTGAGGCGGTACAAAGTTCGCCGGGTCAGCTAGTTGTTTATAAAAAAAAATGGATAGTACAATATCACATTAACGAAACGTTGAATGGACGAAATGGCAATATAGAAAATCAAGGAAAAATAAAAATATCAAATTAAGAAAATATCAAAACTTTCCTAACAAAATAGTAAAACATCATCACATATTATTATAATATTCAAATTTCTTATAACCGATATCTCAGATCAATATATCAGACTAAGTTAGTAAATATTAAAATGTCCTATCGAGGCAATGTTTGTTGTAAAAAAAACTGCTTATCGAGAATCAGGTGTCGGTTCTCTTTGATTCACAGTCGGTGAACCTTTGTATAGCACGTGTCCATGTCGGAAAGCAGGTTTTTCTTGGCATTTACTATATCAAAATAACAAAAAATGGCAAAATAATAGGTTGACGAAAAACAAACAGATAAGATTCAAAATATCAAAATGTTACATTAGAGAAAGAGCAAATTGAATAAATATCAAATTAGCGAATCAAGAAATATGAAGTTAACGTAATAGCGAAATTTATCAAATTAATGAAATATTAAATTTAACGAAATGAAAAAACATTAAAATATTAGATTGACAAAATACCAAATTTTCTATATCAAATTAATATTCAATAACAAAATTTAATAAGAATATCATTTAAAATTTTATAAGAATATCAAATAATCCAAATGATAAAATATCACATCTATGAAATATGAAACAACTCGATAAAAGTAGATCTGGATAGAGAATTGAATAAGCGTTAAAGTGATGTATCACACGACCCCCTTAAATTTGGGGGGTGAGATTTTTTAAGGGGCTGGATCCCTTTAAAATTTAAAGAGATCTAAGAGTTGAAAGTTTGTTCCATTTTGGTCCCCCTTGATAACAAAATTGACCTGTTTTCTTCCGAGTCTTTCGAAATTGGAACAGTTAGGAGGTACAAATTTTAGTTGAGTATTTTATGTAGATTTGGAAAATATCGAATTCATGCTTTTTTTTTCAAAAAGAATCGATAGATTTAGATTTGTATAGAGAATTGAATAAGCTTTAAAATGATGTATCACACGACCCCCCATGCCATTTAAATTCTTTAAGGGAGTGGTTACTGGCTCAAGGGGTGAGATCTAAGACTTGAAAGTTTGGTACAATTACGTCCCCCTTGATAACAAAATTGACCTGTTCGAGCGTTTTCTTCCAAGTCTTTCGAAATTGGAATTGGGGGGTACAAATTTTAGTTGGGACACTCTGTATATAAAAATATATTACTGGAAATTAGCGAAGTAGCAAAATATCAAATTGATGAAATATCCAAAGGCCTTACGTACGCATAATTTCGAAGATTTAAGACAAGAAAAAATTAAAAATATGCGTTATTATGATATTCCAAAATGTTGGTTGAGTAAGTTCAGCGAAGAGTAAGTCTATCGTTTTTTGTATGCGAGTGATGGGCAAAAATACAGTTTGTGATCAGAAAATATCGAAACCATAATTCAACTTTAATTTAGAAGCATCACAAATGTTCTTACATTTTCTTAAAGCTTCTGTTTAAATAAAATTAAATCCCTCAGTACAGAGACTATTATAAAATTTGCATAAACTGCATTCGATACACAGCAACATGTGGGTAGAAATAAATTTTAACGCAATATTTCGCGAAAACTCAAAAGCACCGCAAATTCATTGATTTTTTATGTTTGTTGACATGTGTGCATGTAAATTCTATACGTACAAATAAAAATGTGGTCGTATTTTATTATTTTTATTGGAAATTATGCATTGCCTGAAAACTAAAATTAACTGCTATTTTTTCCTGATAACATCATGTTTTTGTTATTCTCGTCCATTTTTTAATGTCACTATGAACCACATAATATGGTTTGCGAAATCTTCATTACTGCATAGATGTTTCATTTATTTTCATCCGACAATAAAAGCTCGAAAGATTTACACCAAATTTATGTAATTCCGAGTAAATACTTAAGGGAATTAGAGATGTAGGGTAGATGCCTTGTTTTGCATCAACATTCATTGAGAATATTGTATAAAACGTAATACATTGTGCTATTTAATGCGATTAAGTTCTGTAGATTTTAAGTAACAAATGTTTGGTTTGTTGTGATAGGCAAACTGTAAGTCGTGCTCAACCGAGAAACAGTCTCTTTAGAAATGTTAAGAGCACGGTAACAATTTTCTTAGTGCGGTTGCTAGGCTGCACTCTTGCAATTTAATTAACGCTTCCTGAGACCTGATGATATTGCACTAAGACGAAAATTATTTTACGATGTTTTTACAAAGACCATGGATCTCATAAAAGAAACGCAACACAAAAGAGTTAGCATATAAATAAGTTCTAGATTGTCTGTCGCGAGTTTTAGCGTCTTTGATATTCTTCTGCATCGCCACACCACGTGAAAATTAAATTGGATCTAGACGGACGTAACAATAAAGAACAATAAATTGTTTCTGAGATAAAATTTCATTCATGAAATCGGATCCGCTCCAGCAACATCTCGATAATTAGGGTCTGATTGTAAACTAGTTTGGCTTCCCTCTTTCAGAAAAGTTTTGCAACCGCAGCGTGAAATATGCATAAGTCGCAACCAGATATTTTTCAGCCCCTTTCAAAAGTTCAATACATTCAAAATTAATACAGCGGGCGGGTGAATACGGTTCCGCCATGCTGTTCTGAATGAAAGATATAAGATAGCATTTCCAGAGGAGCTCCGTATTCTATAGGTACGTACGGGCATAATGAGCTTACTCTTTCTGCAGCGGATTTATAGAAACGTGAAGCCGAAGCGCAACTTCTTCACAATAGGATGTAAATTTTACGACGTAAGGTGATTTGCAATAAGCCGACCCTGGCGAGGGCCCAGTTTTAAGATTTGCAACTTGGAGGATTAAGGCTGGAAATGGAAACTCTGCTGAATTCGCAGAAGTTTGCAATATTAAATTAGAGATACACTTATTGAAAAGTCGAGGAAAAAATTAGAGGAGACGGGATTGCTAAACTTAATAAGAAATTGGAAGCTGAAGAGACGTTGATCAGTGTAAAGTAAACACTTATTCACTTCATTAAATAATTGAATCGAGCAGCAAAATCAAAGTACCGAAAATTTTAAATCGTCTCTGATGTACTTTTTTCGTTAATTCATCAACTAGACAAATGTTGATAAAAAGTCACTGGCGTGACCTATTCAGGCTAATGATGAAAAATTCGAGCACCCAGCCCAGAAATACTTCGCATTGCTGTCACTTACCAGAACGTGTATTTTACTTAAAAATAGCCGATGAAATAATCTTTTAAGGGTTATTCATGATCGTCCTTGCCAGATCTTATAGCGTTTTTCTGCCAACAATTATTACACTTTTGTTTTGAAATTGTTGAAAATTTAGAAATTACTCCCTCAAATTAAATTGTTGTTTTCTTTATTAATGCAAGTTTTTTTTTTCAGGTAAATTTGAATATGGAGAAATTTCAACTAGATTGGTCCAACATTACAAACATCTCCATTATCTGGAACTCACGATTCTCTTTTCATTGAGTAGTAAGAAGTATTTTAGGACTATCAGAGCAGAATATTGGAGTATACGTTAATAAAAATAAGTTTTATCGTAGAGGTATAACAATATTTTGAGTTATTTCACATATTCGATTTTTATAGGGGTTTATGCAAGTTTTAATATTGAATCAGACTGGTTTCGTTTGGAACCCAATTCAATTTTTAAAAAATTATATAGACACCAAAATGGGAATAAAAAACTAAAGGGGACAAAGGTCTAATCTTTCGTGACGATATCGTGATGGTTGCTTATTTGTTCGCTAATGGAACTTGAAGAACCAAAATTAAGGGATATTAGGATGTATTTGTGGATTCATTATTTATTTATTATTGGGGCGCACTTTGGATGCCTGAAAATTACTGGGGTGAGCAAAGTAAAACATATTTTCTTTTCCGTTTATTAAAAGTTTTATTTGTTTGGCGGTTTTATTGACAGAAGGGGTATTTTGGCAATGTTTTTTTTACCACCCATCGCCAAAGCTCTAAGATTGGTACATGGGGAATACTACATAATAAAATGACAAATAAACCTCAACAAAAACAAAAATAGACAGTCGCTTTTAGGGAAGGTTTATACATTTGGTGAACTCAGTTTTGATAATACTTCGTAGAGTAGGTATGGTAACAAAAAAATAACAAAACAATTTCCATAATTTTCAATGCTTAACTTTACGCTGTAAATTTTCTTAATTTGAGTTTATACGATGCAGCATGTTTAGATGCAATTTAAATAAGTAAGTTTCCAAAGTTTACAAATAACAATTAAAGTACACAAACAAAAATGCTTAATACAATGTAACTTCTAACAACCAGACAATTTAAGTTTTTGCACCTGCGGCGATAACTTAGATAGGTGTGTTATTATAACCTGTTACCAGTTCTCGCTATGGGGTGGCCACAACTTTTAATAGGATTCTATTGAGGTCCAAAATTTACGATTTTAGTCAATATATTCCGTTTAGACGGCAACAATTTATTCCTGTCGTCTCCCACAAAGGAAATAATTTATAACTGAATCTGGCCAAAATGATCTGATAAAATTTATATTTTGTTGTGACACAGTTACGAGAAGTCTACCATTGCTGAATAATTTGGACGATGCCATTTCCGTCTTTTGAATTTTATCCAACTTTTACAGTTGTTGACAAGATTGAGAGCGGAGCGGAGAAACAGTGGCGTACGACTGGTTTTATTTCCTCAATCTCGCTGCAATTTGTGCAAATTCCTGGAGGTATAATAAATAATAATTATAAGAGGAGAAAACATGGCCACACTATTAGCACTGCATGTTTTAAAGCCTAATAAGAGCGGATCTTAGATCTTTACTCTATCTAAATCATTTGCAAAATTTTTAATTGTAATTTATTTATTATGTTTTACAACTCCACCAAATCACGTACCGACGCCACTGCGTGAAATCAGATTCCCCACCTATTCCCACGTTCATTGTTTTGGTCCAAGCATTTACAGCTATCTCACTGTTTGGTATGTGAATTATACTGATATTTAGGTGTAAACATTTTGATATCCTTACATACATTTGATAATTCATATATGGTTTAGTATGCATCATTTAAAAAGGATTTTCAAAACCCTGATGAGGCAACTTCAACAAATTACTTTTACGATCTGGCACTAGATTAGATTAGATTAGGTGTTGTTGAGGGGTGTGAGGGAATTTGCTCCCCTCACCGACACTTAGACCACACCGCGGGCCCATTGTGTCACCCCCTCGCGTCCCTCATTCCTGTCTCTCATCCAGCCATCCGACATTGTCGAAAAAAGCTAGGATGGTTCCAGGCGAGGTACACCTCAAGTTGGCCCAGCTGGGCCATGTCTCCCCCAGTATGGACTTTCTGGTCGAGGCGAGAGCCGGACATTCCCGTAGGATATGTTCGAGAGTCTCGTCCTCCTCTAAACACCCCCTGCACGTTGGGTCGTTGACCACCCCCATCACGTGGAGGTGTTTATTTAGCCTGCAGTGACCGGTCCAGATGCCCACCAAAAGGCGGAGTCTGTTGACAAACGCAGACAAGACTTGGCTCTTTTAAAGCAAGGATTTTTGATAAAAATCTTGCTTTGTCTGCAGCCTGTTGTCGTTTCCCATCTAGCACAGTGTCTAGAATGGGTGTCAGTTTTGATCAGGTTTGAGAGGTAGCGATTGGCCGGTCGGATGAGCGGTTTGGTTCCATCCGGTGTTCCCGTTGCGCCCTGTCGAGCCAGCTCGTCGGCCCTCTCATTCCCCTCAGTACCGTTATGTCCTCGAACCCATCTTAGCTCAACGACATTGTTTAGTGCTATTCTCGACAGTGCCAGATGGCAGTCATGTACCACTTGAGAGGTGATCCTGCCACTGGCCAGAGCCCGCAGAGCTGCTCGACTGTCGCTGAAGAAGCACATCGTTTTTTCACTGACATTGCGCCCAGTGATTTCTGTGGCACCCCTAAGAATGGCCGCGATCTCCGTCTGGAAAATACTGGCACATTCTCCTAGGGTTGCGCTGAGATTGCAGTTCATTTCGGGGATGTGAACTCCCGCTCCAGAGCCTGCTTTCGTTTTTGATCCATCTGTGAAGATTGAAATCTCAAACTTCGGATGTTCTTCTGTATCCATATGCACTGCATAGGATTTTTCGAAAGCATATTGAGGACAGATACGGTCCGATCCCGCACCCAAGAGAGGTATTCTGTGGAGTCCCTCGCTCAAGATGCGGGCGTGCCCGCGTTCTGATTTCCCAGCTTTCCAAAGGTTACCTTCCCGCAGCCTACGAGCGGAGGCAAGTGCCATGCCCTCCACGAAGAGATCGATGGGAGGCAGACACAGGATAGCCTCCAGAGCTGCGGTCGGGGTGGTTCTCATGGCGCCCGTCACAGCGACACATGCCATCCGTTGGATGCGTCCGAGACGTGTCATCGTTGTTTTCTGTCTGACTCTTTGCCACCAGACAATTGCTCCGTAGCTCAGCATCGGTCTGATGACGGCCGTGTAAAGCCAGATGGTAATCCTGGGTGTTAAGCCCCAGGACCTTCCCACCGCTCTCCTACACTGCCACAGGGCGACGCTAGCTTTGTCTATTTTGCTCTCCAGGTGCTTTTTCCAAGACAGCTTATGATCCAACATAACGCCCAGGTACTTCACATCCTGCGAGAGTTTCAGCTTGACGCCGTTAAGGGAGGGCAGCCTTAGCTGTCCCATCTTCCTTCTGTTCGTGAAGAGGACTAGCTCTGTCTTTTGTGGATTCACAGCCAGAGCCTCCTTCTTACACCATTTTTGTACCAGGCAGAGTGCTGTCTGCATAAGGTCGCATAGTACATTTTCGTACTTACCAGTAAGCAGTATGACCAGGTCATCTGTGTATCCGATAGTGTAGAACCCCGCCTCGTTGAGTGTGCATAGAAGGTCGTCCACTACTATGTCCCGTAGCAATGGGGAAAGAACTCCCCCCTGAGGACAGCCCTTCTTAACCACTCCTCGAGTAGTTGCGTCCGCTACACTAATCTGTACGGTTCTGCAGTCCAGCACCCGCTGAATCCAGTCACGTACTGTTCCTGAGACATCGCGGTTCTGAAGTGCTCGCCCGACACTATCGAAGGTGGTCTTGTCAAAAGCCCCCTCGATGTCGATGAATACTCCTAAGGAGTATAGTTTGTGCTCCAGGGCTCCCTCAATCCGCCCCACCACCTCGTGTAGAGCGGACTCGGTCGATTTCCCTGGAACATATGCATGTTGGTTGGGGTGTAATGGTTTGGCCCTTAACACCCCATCCCTTATTTGGTAGTCGCATAGTCTCTCCAAGGTTTTTAACAAAAACGATGTGAGACTTATGGGACGGAAAGATTTCGCGAGAGAATAATCTCCTCGCCCTGGTTTAGGGATAAAGACAACTCTCACCTCCCTCCACATTTCCGGTACGTATGCGAGTGCAATACATGCCCGAAAAATTATCACGAGGTTGTCCAGAATCTCCGAAAGTCCCCACTGTAGCAGGGCCGGGAAGATTCCGTCCACGCCCGGTGACTTGAAGGGTTTGAAAGCTCTTATAGCCCATTCTACGCTAGTATGGTTCACAATCCGCGCAGCCTCAGCCCAGTGCTCCAGGGAGGGGGCTTTCGGACAGCTTTGGATCGGATTCACATCCGTTATGACCACACAGCCCGGAAAATGTGTAGCCATCAGTACCTTGGCTGTTTCATCGGCAGAGTCCGTGTATGTGCCGTCCTCTTTCTTCAAGCTACCTACTTGCTGTCCCGGATCCTTTGACAGGATTTTCATCAGCCGGGCAGCGGTGGTGGTACATTCGAGGTCCCCACAGAATTTTCTCCATGATGACCTCTGCTTAGAACGAACGTCTTTTTTGTATTGCCGCTGGTATTCTTTAAATTCGTCCCAGTCGGCTGCATTTTTGGTCCTTTTGGCCTTATTGAATAGCTTGCGCAGATAGACTCTTCCCCTTTCCAGTTCCTTACACCACCATGTGGTGTTTTGTCCCTGGCGGGTGCCTGATCTCAGCGGACAAGCTTGCTCATAAGACGTCATCAGAGACCTAGTGAGGTCAGTGACTGCCCTCTCCAGTTCTTCGTTCGTCTTAAGATCATTAGAGATATCGAGCCGACCCCTGACATTTGACAGGATTTCTAGAAATAGATCCCTGTCAGTTTGTTTTGGGTTCCTGTACGGCTTCGGTAACATCTCTTTTGCTTCTAACGAAAACGTTATCCATCTGTGGTCTGACATGGTCACGTGCGATGATACTTGCCAGTCCCTTATATGTTTGGAAATCTCTTGCGTCGCGAGAGTGATGTCTATCACAGTCTGACACCTCGAGGTGACAAACGTAGGTTCGCTCCCTCGATTGAGTATTCCTAACTTTGTGCTCGTAAGATATTCGAGCAGTGCTGTTCCTCTGCTGTTGCAATCACCGCTCCCCCATACGATGTGGTGTGCGTTGGCATCGCATCCAGCGATGAGTTGTTTTCCTTCCCTTTCACAATGCTCAACCAGGTCCGCCAGCTCCCTAGAAGGGGGTGGCTCCCCGGAGTCCCCGGGGAGGTATACTGAGGCAAAAACTACCTTTATTACGTTCCTTCCAAATTCCAGGTTAACCTGCACAGCCGTGACATCTCGGTTGCAATAGCCCGTCAGTTGGAAGGCGTTTTGTTGACCTGAAACATATACACAAGTTCTGGGTCTTTCTTTAAGGGAACCCACGTAAGTGGTCCCGGACGATTTGTCGCCCATGCCACAAACTCGGTTGCCTACGCACCACGGTTCTTGTAGCAGGGCTATTGTTACCTGCTTTGCTGTCAAGTGACGACTTAGGGTTACCCCCGCCTCCCGACAGCGGTGTAGGTTTGCTTGAATTAGTGTGAGTCCTTTGCCCGTTAGGTCGAACCTGCACTTTCTTTGCGACGTAGTCGCCACACCGGACGTCGACGGTTCTGCTCCACCCGAAGGTGTCGTCTGCCCCGTGGGGCGTCCGGTTGCTCCTATATCAGCTCTTGGTGTTGCTGCAGGGATGGCGCCTTCACGCCTCTGCAGCTTCTTTTTGGGACCCTGCGGTCCCTGGTTGGAGTTGTTTTTATTCTCCATACCGGGATTTTTTACTTCATCTCCCAAGCTCCCCACCCACCACGGAGTCCCATATGGGGACGCCGAGCTTCGACGCCAGGGATACTCGAGAGATATAGCCCCCAGGAGGTTGTTGCACACAGCCCACGCGGTCTGCCGAAGCCGCCCACGCAGTTGCATGCCCCAATGCTCCCCAAGGGCTTACCCCGTCGGCCCTCTGACGGGACGACACAGCCGATTGATCGAGGTGGGTTAGTCTCGACCGCCCGTCTAGGGTGAAATCCGGGCCAAAGTGGCGTGTTGCCCTCCCAAGGCCGTAGCCAAGATCAGGCTCAACCACCAGGATCCCTTCATCCACCCGCACGGGTCGCCACGCACGGCACAAACACGTGGGTGACTGTTTATGCACCTGCAACACCAGTCACCATGTTGCATGGGGAAGTTTTTATAGTGGTACTTCCTCCACGCGGCCAGTCACTTAAGACCAGCCCCCGTGCCCCCTGTCGGCAGACAGGCGGTTTACGATATGCGTCACGAGCTGGTCCGCGGCGAGGGGCTTTCGTTCAGCACAGCGGGGTGTTTAGATCCCGGACCTCCCTACTAACCCCCCACTAGGCAGAGTCAGAGACTCTTACCCATTCTCCTATCCGCCACCTGGAGACGCGCCTGGTAGGTAGCTCAACCCCCAGGCGATCTGGCACTATTGGTCATTCCTCCGTTTGGCTCCACAATAGACACGCCAATGTATTTTCCCCTTCTATTTTACTCCCTTGGTGCAACCAATCAACTTGTTTGCCGTGTGATAAAAAATTCCATTGAAAAGCGGTTCGGAGAATATCATTTTTTAAAACTTATTAAAAATAAACCCCGAGCGAAATTATGTATCAACGTCAACAGCTTTTCATTTCTGTTACCAACGAGAATTTGTTTTATGGTGAGGCTTCAACGTCGTCTTAGATTTTATAAAATTGCGTCGAGAACCTTCAGAAACAACTGCTCTCTCTGTGAGTAGTAAAACTTTTCAGCGGCAATTTTATGAAAACTTCAACTACAATTGTTTGATAAACGCTGGCACTATAATAATTCAGCTCTTTTCAATGCGCGATAAATTACGGCGGAGACGTCAAACTTTACCGTTCTGTTGAAAATGTACATTTGAGGCTCCGGTTTTACTGACGTCTCAAATGGGGTTTCGGGAACGTGTTCGATAACATTTTCAATTAGCATGTTTTGGTTTAAGGAGGGTAGTGTTATTTCAGGTTAAAACTAAATTGAAATCCGTTTCGTACATTGTGTTAAATAATAGATGCCAGATTGTTTAGGGAAAAATCGAAGCAGTATTGTAATAAACTAAAGAACTTTTTGCACTAGTGCAACAATGAAGAATTACTTTGAACTCCAAATGGTGCAAAATTGTCGATAAAAAATGTTTTGGGCCACTAAATTACCAGCCAACCTGCAGCAACTAATTTGTGTCAGTCGATTTCTCACAAGAAGTTCTAATTCTTAGACCGTGTCGTGTGCAAATCGGTCGGGGATAAAGTTTTATTTGTTTTGTGCGTGCAAACGTAATAATATCTAATCGAAATAAATGTGCTTTTCGTGTCGGTCGTATAGATTTCGAAAAGTTTCGTTGGTGCAATTATGGAGAAATTATACTGCAGTAACTCGGTCTGCCAGTAATCTTATTATCGCAAATAAGTTGTAACTCTGTATGTAGATGTTTGTGATCCAGAATATTTTTCTAGATTTTCTACAATATTGGAACATCCTTCCGTGATTGGTCGCAAAATTATTTATTGAAGTTGAAATGAATTCTGAACCACCTACTGGTGTCAATTGAAATATTCAATCGAGTCTAAGTCTAATTCATTTGAGATCGAAAAAAAAGTTCGGCTTAAAGAAAACAAAAATAAAAGAAATAAATAATACATTTTACGAATGAAGACTTTAATTAGCAATCGTGTAGTAATTAATTACAACTGCAAAGAAAGTATGACTTAAAGTCTGTTTACACTGTTTCTGCATGTAATGTTAATATAAATTTGTACGAGAATATAAAAAGTAGAACCAGATATTGTTTTTGGCTCGGTTTTTGGAACGAAATTCCTTAACGCGGCTTGTGCGGCTGCGGCGGGTGCGTTTCTTGCCAGAAATCGTCACGTAACGAAAATGTCGGTGTGTGTGTCAGGCGCGCCGTACACACATGCGCCTTGCCGTAAAGAACGAACTTGTAAACAGAGGAAGAACAAGAGGCATTCGAAAGATTCTTGAATCCAGTTGAACCGACTTTGCCAATAATGCACAAGCCATGCGGAACCCACCACTTCATACCCACAAGTAGTTTTGCACACAATAGGAAAATTGATCCACAAGGGCGATTTTATAGAACTAAAAAGAAAAATGGAAACTAGATTCAAAAGCTATTATTGCAATAATTAATTTAATAAAATCTGTTGAGGGACTGATATGAGTGACTATTTTATTTCAAAATTCGTTTTTATGTTGTGCCGTAATCTGTGATACTAATGTAATTGAATCGCTTATGATTAAGAGGAACTAAGTCACTTTTTTACTTACTCTAGTCAAGAAATTTAAAACCTGCGAAAAATAGTTACAAGGATCCAAAAAAAAATATCAACCAAACTTGGAAAAAAATTAAAAATCTAAAAAATTATTAACCTTTAAACAATTATTATAAACAAAATAATTAAGTTTTAAAACATTTAGAACATGAGCTTCTTTAGTACATAATATATAACAAAGGCTCCAAGAAGTGAAAAATTTATAAGTCAATTTTTTAAACACTTTTTGTTGGCTTCAATGAAAGCGGAAGCCCCATAAAATTTTGTTAATTAACCGTAATAAAGTTAAACCGATTTTTCCAACGGGATCTCATTCCATCAAGTGTTAAGAACACACCATAATTTAATCAAATTTTTAAATTAATATTTAATACTATTAAAAAAATATTTTATGTGACGTATTCTCTTTAGAGGCGGTGCCCGCATTCCGTTACGACTACGCGGAGCCCTATTTTCACCGTTACATTAAAATTATTAATAATGGAGATAGATAGATAGAACTCCGTTTTTTTCATCAGAAATTTCCTCCTCTCTTTGAATATTTTAATGAGCTATCGCCCATATTTTTCCGATCCTTGTAACTATTTTTCGCAGGTTTTCAAGTTTTTGACTAGACTATTTGTGAATTATGTAGATAAAATTAAGTTAAAAAAATTGTGTAACAAGCATTTACTGTTTACATACGTTTAATGTACATGTGATTCGAGTGTTTACTATTTACTATTTACATACATAACAGAGAGACAATAGTGAAATCATATGCTCAGCATCACAAAGAGTATCGAAAGAGAACCAAAAACAAACGCTCAGTGCCAAAATATACAAATTAATAATATAAACAATCTAATTTTAAATCAATCAATCAATCGACACACATCAATCTTATTTATATCAAGAATTGCTTGAAGCTCTTCTAGTTGGATAAGCAATCCATTTGCATTCCAAGACATTACTTTTAGTTTTAATTAATTTTTGAGTACGTTCTTTTTTTAGTAATATTATTCTTTATTCTTCCTACGTGCTTTTCAATTCCTGTGCTCATAAAATATGAGGTTGTAATGAACACCCTGTACAATAACATCCAATTCTATTAGCAGCGCGCGAAAGACCCAAGTTTTGTTTATCGACATGCCAAATTTCAATCTTCAATATTTAATGATAATTCTGATGATCACATGACTGTTCGAAAATTTTCACAAAAAAAATAATAACTTGGCAACCTTGCATTCCAAATTTAGAAAAAATATATACAGGGTTCCATCAAAAAAAATAAGTTGAGTACGGGCCTGGAATAGTAAAACACCAAAAAAATATAATTTTAGTCGATGCAGCTTTGAAGATAATACATGATTACTTCAAAACATTTTTTTATTTTGATTAGTAAAGCTTCCTCCTGACACTATTGACTCGATTATGTATGTTTGCGGATTCGAGGATAAAATGCAGTAGGTATTGTGCTCCGATTTTAATGAAATTTATATAGAAACTATTACAATTTCAGGATAAAAAAATATATTTGATAATGAGATGGTCTATGGCCGGTTGTGGTATCTCATCCCACGTTTCTTATTATATTCAGTCTGAATCCGATCATGTCCCATACATGTTCGATGGGCGACAAGTCCGGAGACCGTGAGGGCCAAGGAAAAATCGCCACTGTAGCCGTATGAGAACAGGCGTTATCTTGCTGGAAGCTAGAGTTTTGAAGTTGCTACAGTTACACCAACCCTACACTCGTCGAGGCTCAATAACGGAGAGTGGGTGGCTCGGTGCCGTGGAGAATCACGCATAGAGTGCAATGAACACACACAATGACTTAACTATAATTCTATTTACATAAGTGAGCCACGATCCCTCGTGCTCGGTGACAAGTTACAAGTTAATACAAAATGTCAAGTGGTTACGATAATTATTGTCGAGTAGGCTGTTACTAAATACTACGATTGAGATGGCGCTGGCCAGTCGGGACTTCCGGTCTACAATGGAGGAGCTACAGCTACTGTCCGGCTAACACCTGGAACCTCCTAACTTACCACCCTACTACGCCTCACAGCCCTTCACAGCCTTACGCGGTTTCCTCTCAACGTCTCACGGCCTTACGTGTTTCCTGCACCATACAGCCCAAGCGGTTTTCTTCTACGCCGAATAGAGCGTGATTATAGTAATCGTTCGACTTCTCGAAAAACTCACCCTTTGCTGCTGTTCGGGGGCGTCACTCAAGTGGACATCATCACGACCCTTTAGCTAGGCGGATTTTTCCAGGGTTTAACCCAACACGTGAGAACTCCACCGGCCTTCTCATATCAGTCCACCAGTCGGTGGAACATGGCGTCAACTTGTTTCCGGCGAGAACAGTGATGCCAACCGTAGGTCTCTCTCCTCTACGACATGGTCAACTGGTCGCTTGTAAACAAACACACCTAACCTCACGTTCGGGGTGCACGACCTTTAATAATAAACAAAAGTTACAGTCAGGAAATTCGGACATTAAGGCAAAAGAATTGGCTGCAGTAGTTATAGACATAACGAAGGGCATTCAAACCGCCAGGGATAAAAACCAGAGGTAACTTACTTCCATGAGTAATTCTACCCCAAACATAACACCTGGTGTAAGTCCAGTGTGACGTTCTGCTAAATGCTAAATCGTGTCTTTCACAAGGGCGACGAACATAAGGAAAAATAACTGTTCAGAAAGAGATAACCAGTTGAAGTTTTTTTTTAATTTTAATCATTTCTTTTTTAGGTGGAAAAAAAGCATCTGGGCAGAGAATAAGCCAAATTGTACTTCTTCCTCAAATCAGTATAGTTCTAGTATTAGTATTCATTTTGCGTTCCTTGGTGTTATATTTGACCTTGATCCATTCCGTTTCTTTGGCAAGGTCCTCTTCGTCCGTGTAGTATGCAGTATGAGTTTATCAATCTGTTTTTGCAGGTCTGCAGTTACAGTTTCCTGCTGATTATTTCAATTATTATTAGCTTCCTGTATGTAGCACACGGTATTCCATCCATTAACAGCGTATTTCCATTGTGCATATAGCTGTTGTTTTCCTTGGCTTCGCTGAAACAGGATTTCGTTTTGTTGCTTGAGTGGATACTCATTTGGTGTGTATGGTATTATAATTTCATATTCAGCATATTATTTTTACTTTTTTATTGTTAATCGTTTTCGGCTGATAATTGTAATAATTGTTTAATGGCCCACTATGCGGGGTGTATATGTATAGTTTGTGAAGATAATTTTATCTTTTCATTAACCTTACATATTTTGTTACTTCTTTGTCGGTTGTTTTATGAATTGTTTTGCTTTTGGGTGACCTCGCTCTGAAGGGATTGCTGTTTCGGGCATCCTTGAGCATTTTACCAAAAAAGGGAGATGGTATTCGGCGTACCACACTCTTGAGTGTAAGCCGCTGTTTTCTTCGTACTTTTTACTCTATTCTCGCTAGAACTAATTTCTACTGTAAACCGTAATTGCTCGACATTACGGATTGTTACTCTCAATGTTTTTCGTTTTTCTTCTTAATTCTTCGCTGTGCTGGTGTTATCTGGTTCGATCTTTCGTTCTGGAAGTATGCAACACTTTTCCCACTGCCTAAAACGCCAAGGGGCTAAATTAATGGGTAATACCTACACTTAAAACTTCTTTGTGTTTTGTCGGAAAATAATGAAGAAATTCTTTTGTTTACATCTACATAACCTCGCACCTGTCAAGCAGCGGTACGTCAATCGCCGCTGCGCAGGTTTTGAGAGGCCTTCTTCCGGCCGGCGTTTTCTGTCAAAAAGAGACATTATTATCCGGTGGTTGATGAAACGTGGTGGTAGTCGCAATTAAATTTCAATTATCCGCAAGGGATTAACTCATCCGTTTCATCGAAGTGAGTGATTCTTGTCTCGTTGAAAACATTGGTAAATCGACGGAATCATGTTCGACCTGTGGGGATTAAAACCACCGAATAAGTCGTCCACATTTCGTGTCTGTTTGGAAGTCGTCCATGTCCCTCATTGGAGGTAAGGGCCTTTCTGTTCGTTAAACTGGGTATTTAAAGGGGAATCTTCTTCATTAGGGTCCTGGCTCGGGGTGAAGCCTAAAATCTTTACCACTTAATTTATCTGGATTGGAACTACGCCATCGAGAGTGGTATTCCTTGGAAGTTCCAGCGTGGACGATTAAGGAGGACTTAATTGTGCCAGGGGCTGGAGAATCGTCGTCGTCTCCTTCTGGAAGACATCCAAACCAGAGTTCCAAGGCCAGATAAGACACCTTGTGTTTTTGTTTCTTATCTCGTATTTCTTGTCTCCTTTTTGTTTTTGTGGTATAATTCAAATTAATAATTAATTCAAAGCCATAATTTAAAGTCATAATTTAGAGTAAAAATAATCTTAATAATTTAAAGCCATAATATAACTTAGCATCAACTCTATCGTCTCTATCGTGTAACATAAAACTAATTAGATCGTCGAATCGTCGTTGACGTTGAAGTTGTTTGTTTACACTATACTTGCCTCGAATTATAGCTATAAATCGTCGTCTTTAAATTCCATTCGGTCTATTAATTTACGATATTAGTTTTATGAGTGAATTCTTATTTGCTTTAATCTTTGTTTTTTGTAACTGAATTTTGCTGATTAAGGAAACTTGACTGACTATTCCATTTAATTTATAATTACTAATTTATGTTGATTTCAATTCAAGTTTTATTAAAGTTTTCCAGTTTTTCAACTAGAGTCTATAATTTCGTAACCACCTTCTTTTGCGGTAGAAACTGGTGGCGTCTATTTAAGTAAAAGAAAAAAAAAGTAATAAAGATATAGCATAAATAATCACACTAGACCCCGCCCATCTCCATCGAGCTAGATTTGGGGCGGTATCAAATCAATTTTTAGTACGTAACAAGTTATAGTATTGTAATGGAGGTGGACCCAAAAGCTGCAGCGGCTTGAGATTATGACGTCATCAATTTCTAGAACAGTCTGGATTAACTACTACATAAATAAATAATGCAATCGACAACGCTATGATGGTTAAGAAGGAATACGAAGCTGGGCACGAAGAAAGAAGAAAGAGTGTAAGGTTACTTGAGAGAGAGCTGGAGCAACGTGAGTTCTATGACTATGAGTTTATGTGAACAGGCCACAATTTTTTGCCTGGTGTCATTTAGACGGTTATGTGAATTCGTAAACCATGCGGATATAGAGTTCAGAAAAATCTAATTTTATCGAAGAGGTTCCACTGCGCCCCGAAATGGTAGGAGTAAGAGCGTGTTGAACTGTCGCTTAATTAAATTAAAAGTGAGGTTATGGCCAACTTCGACGCCAAATTTAAAAAACACCCGTTAGAAATAACTGGAAGATAATCGGGGCTCCAGAAAAGGCTGCTTGAGGACCTGGAAAAATAGACAGGAAACTGGTGTCACTCACCATCGGATTACATAACGGTGCTGACTGAACTCGACTCACTGAGGCAGAAAACGGCTTTCGATGGAATGAAAATTGGAGGAAAAGTTTTTACTTCGACGCAGAAAACATGCTGGTATGTGTTATGGAACGCTAAGACTGTTCCCGGAAGATTTAACTAGAAGACTGCAGCCACTATTAAAGACAAGAGTTAAACCGGAAGTTGGTAGTTTTAAAACAGACCTGAAGATCGACTCGGACTTATAATTATTGATACTTATTGATGGAAAAATGAAGACCGAAGGCGGACGTGACTGTAAGTTACACGGTAATGACCCTGAATAAAATCCTGCTGGGCCCAATAGGACTCCATGGATGTGGAGATGGAGTTTGGATACGAGTGCTGGAGAAGCGTGTGGGTCATATGGAAAGTGAGCAGCTTATGACTCCCATGGTTAGAATTCCGGAACTTCTGGAGGAACTCCATTGGATAGTACCTGGTGGACACCAGGGGGTGTCGACGATATGTGGGGCCCTGCGTGAGAGGTTTTATTTGGTTCCCATAAATAGAATTCCAGAAGTTCTGGAGGTATTCGACTGTGAAGTACATTGTCGACCCTTGGAAGTTTCGAAGAAGTTTCGGAAGCCGCGGGAGAAGTTTTCCTTGGAGAATTGCAGGATACTGAGAAGTGGAGCAGGACGTGTGTAACTTGGGCTCCAAGCAAGAGTCCATAAAACGTTGAGGGGCACAGGTACGTCAACATAGTGTGATAGTCCATTTGAGAAAGTCGTAGTCAACATTTGTCCATTTTCCAAGAGAAGAGATATAAATAAATACAACGCCGTCCTCTTAGAATATTACATGAAGTGAGTTCGATCAGATGCCCTCGCGAGGTAGGAAGAGTCCACCTATCGACTTGGTGATGTAAAGAGCGCAAGTTGAAAGCCTACTCCTTCTGACAGACACACGACAGGAATCAGGAAGAAGTAGTTACGAAGAGACTCGTGTTCAAGAAGGGCACCTACCAAAGTGCTTGAGATACTTTACGGGACTCAAAGGAGACTGCCTTGTTCTAGGGTATCAGGAAATTGGCAATCGTGAAGATCGCCTGTTAATTGGACCGTTTAGTTTGGAGATCAGTCAGAAGCATGTTGGAAAGAGTCTTCCGTTTCACTTGGCTTAAGCGAGTGGTGGAGAAACGACATCGGAAGCAAGATGTAGACATCGGTAGAATGTCTTGCGACGTTTCGGGACGAAACATCTTTAAGGAAGGGGCAGTGTAACGGATGTGGACCCGAAATGACTCATAGCTGCAGCGGCTTGAGATTATGACGTCATCAAGTACTAGAACAGTCTGGATTTACTACTACAATGTATTCGAGATAGTATGACATCATCTTTTGGAATATTCGGTACAGATCGAGAACGCGATGATGTCATCAATGGAACTATCTGGAGGCGTTTAGAAGGATTTAGGCGCCGGTATATTTATTGGAGGACGTTCCAGCGGGAGTCAATCGCATCAGTCCCAGTGGGCAGTCACAGTCGAAGATCAGTGAATCGAATCGGACAGTTGCTTTTATCTGTCCGGAGTGCCGCGCGTTGTGTAAATAACATAGTGTAAATAAATTAAATATGGTATATAAGAAGTGTAAATAAATTGTACACAGTGTTTAAATAAGTCATGCAACCCACGATTGTAACAGTATCATGATATCGCGTATGTGCGCGTTTTTATCGTGCCGTATCAGTGCAGAGAGCGGCGGAAGTCACCTACTATGACGAAATGAACGCATTTAAAATCCCTTTTGTCCATAAATTTCAACAGCATTCAGTCTGTATGTGCTGAAATTCGCTTAGTAGAGTCATTCCGACGAAGGTCCTCCTCCATGGAACTCATAGACTTATTCAATATTCAAAGGCAAACCACCATTACAGCGGTCTGCGTATTCAATTACATCCTAGCTATTACGTCCAGCTGCATATTGATGACGGTGAATTGGTGACTACTAGCTCTAAGCCCTTTTGCAAACCACATTTTAATGAAAACAAAATGCTACTGCATGAACTTCGCATATTTCATACAAAGTTTTAACTGGGAATTATTACGCTCTTCTTACAATGATATAATTACACCCGGAGAGCAGCGTTTGCTAATTTAAGAGCGTTTTGCTACATGCAGGCAAATAAAAATTTACGACTACCATGCCGGTGGAACGACGTTGCGAAATGAAAATTAAAACATCGCTTCTAATCAGTCCTATCATAAAAATTTTACTGGCGAAGTGTCGATATGCGATCGAACAGGAATGAAATTCAGCGAGCGTCAATGTTTCCTGATAATGGTCCATATTTCTAGGCGAAACGTGGATTATATCACGATCTACGAATGTCGAGGGCGAGATGTCATGCTTTCCGGCGATTAGTGCCGCAAGATTCGCCTGCAGCGAGAAGAATGGGACGTTCGGTCATCAATAATAAAAACGAGGTTGAGAGACGAAGCAAAGCAATTTCCTCAGAGAAAATTGTCAAAATGAAATATCTGCAATATTTTAGCGTTCCATGCAAATACAGGTATTTGCAGTGAACTCTTTGGAGGAGAGCAATCCAGGAAATTTACGTGTGTGTCGGGAGCAGAAACTGCATTTGCTGATTAATTTTGATTCTTGGCCAGTGCCGTTGGAGGAAAAAAAGGTGTTTTAAATGCTTTTTTCAAATTAATTATAACACTGCAAACTTAAAGTTTTAGTTTTGAGTTTGTATATTTATAGTTCTCAACTGCAAAATCATAAGGGCACACTCCATCGTGCTATGAGTTGTCAACTTATAATTAGACCCCACATGGTAAAAATAACCCATATATATTCTGATTTTGGATGCAATTACTTTTTGCCTTAGTTCCGATCAACAATAATCGATCCAACCTCGTGTGCTACAACCCGTCAGTGCAAGCTGTCACCTCCGATAAATTAATCCATGCATGGACAACTCCAGAAAGTGTTCGGAAACTGTTTCGGACAACAATTGTGTTTTTACACCCTCGACGAGGCTGGAATAGGATATTACCCTAATTTCGTGTAAAGCAAGAACGTGACCCTAACAATTAGGTCGCTGTTGGCACGTCTTGTGCTAACAGCCAACCAGGATAAAGCGGTGCAGTCTAAATTGAAATTTCTATGTCCTTTCAGCATGGTACAGATAAGTGTAGAACACCGTTTCGGTTTCACAAACACCCAACTAAGATATTTGCTTGCGGATTTGCGATAAACGAAAAGTAGACTTCGAGCTAACGTGTTGTGTAGAGATAAACCTCCGTGGTGCTTCTTGTGTTTTTCGCAGAGTTTAATAACCATTACGACATAAAGTAAAATTAATGATGTTCAGCAGACCATGCGAGCTTCCTGAAAGCATTTAGTGGAACTTTTTTCTGCTGGTTTGGAACAATATTCAGAAACGTACAATGATTGAATTTTGCTTCGGCAGTATATCTTGAATAATGGCTTTGAAATGAAAACAACTAGGGAGAGATTTACGTCAATTGAAAATGTTAGGAAAATGAACGGCTTCAATATCGCAAAAATTAATGTGATCTCGCTTGCGGCTGAACTAACTTGTGTTGACACCTATAAAAAAATATAAAATACAGCGACATGTGGGAATACAGCTCGTTTTCCTGATACTTCAACAGCATATTTAGTTACTTCATAATATAGACCGGCCATAAATTGTTATAAAACAAACTTTTGGTTTTCAAGCTCCAATTTGGAGAACCAGTACCGGGAATAAAACAGATTTTCGTGTTTGAAATTCAATTTTATTTGTTACAATTATTTATTAGAAGACTTGAAAACCCTAGATTTTTATTTTATGTCAATATAGACCTACATTTCATCAATTTATGAGGTTCACAAGTTTAATAATACTAGTGTTCAATCAAATCAATATAGAAATTAAAAAAAGTGAATACTTACGTAAATAGTGTTGAATAAAGACTGGTTACCATTTTACATATTACAATTTTTAATTTGCCTTGTCTGAATAATTAAAAAAAAATTAAGGCGGAATAATTTCTTTATTATACAATGTTTTGTGTAAACATTTGTTCATTGTGCGGTATAAGATGCTACTGATTCAATTGTTCGCTAATGTAGAAACGGAGACCATCAAATGTACCAAACAGAAGACATTACTACCAGTATTGTGTTGAAAAACCTCTTGAAGTATATGATCAATAACGGCACGTTGTTCATTATTAGCCGTTTCATACAATTGATTAAACAATAAATCTTCCGCTTCTCGATTGATTTGTTGAGAAAGTCGCAGGTCAGTTAAACGAAAATATTGTGGAACTGGTAAACCAATTTTTCGGCAAGAAAAATTCTGCGATAAAACAATTGTATTTTGCACAGCTTCATTCGTCCTCTATTTCACACTCTTCACACCCCGCACCCAAACTTCTATCCAGAGGTATAAATGTCTTAATAAACATGTCTTAAGTTCCCTACACAACTTGCTCACCCAACCTCAGGGGAGGGGTAAAGATATATTTAGCTACAGTTGTCCAACTTCTCACTTAAAACGATTCACGTTCATTTAAATCGATGACTGTAATGGACCGCTTTTCCCCTAAAATGATTTGCAAATAATTAATGAACCTGTGAAATTTTTGAAAATGGGAAGTAATCTTCACATAGAACTTGTCAGTGTCTTTCATTTAAAAATACAATTATCAAAATCGGTGCAGTACAAACTGTTTTATTTGGTTAAAATTGATTCATGTTCAACGATTAAATATATAGATCCTGTGTTTAAAGTAAGAAATCACAACATTCAGGTATTACAGTATCGATCGCTTTATTAATAATTTATTATTGAACAATAATATAATATTCTAGCACTGTGTTCCTCACTAGAGATATTATTGTCTAGATAATGATTTAGTCGCACTCCCTCTAGTTAAATTTAGTTTTTATTTTTTGATTCCTCGGCCGAATATCGTTCAGTACTTTTCATAATATCGTCGGCAATACAACCTGTTAATTTTTATAACAGCCGTGACTGTTATGATTGAGTTTTCACTCAAGCTGACAGTTTTAATATAATGCAATAACATGTAAGTATTATGGAAAATAATTATTATCCAGAAAATAATCTAATAAGTCAAGTTTCTATAACTACACAGTTCATAAACACCGAAATCAACCTTGAAGCATAATCCTCGACATTTGTTTTTGTAGTAGCTATCAATTTTCGCCTTATAGCTGCGTCTAATCCGGTTACGTCACGCCTCACTTGCCTCGTTAATTTCTTGGTTAATCATCACGGTTTTATTCCCAAAACGACAGAGGCACAATCAATCACTTGGAACGTGTAACAATTTGTTTGCTAAACAGACATTCTGTCACATCGATCAATCGGCGACCAAGCAGTCGCCCTCATTGTCATTTTAAACCCGATTTTAAGAGAGTCGTGAGGGAAAGTTCGTAATGTGGAAAGCACGAAGAAGGGAACATTAAATTGATAAAAAGAATTATTATTTTTATTCTTGTTTCTTGTGGTTGATGTCTTCTTATCGCGTATTTCACTATGAATAGTGCCTGTTCTTGTGACTCAAAATAGCTTAGCTTTCAATAATTGAATTACAATGCACCGGAGGTCATAATAACACTATTTCACTGTTTCAGGGTAATCAGCGCAACTGAAGTTATTGTTATTACCTTCTAACTTGATTTTCTAGACTAGCAGATCAAATTGTTGTGTAAATCACATATACGGTTTAATAGTGTACATTAACGGGGTCTATTGAAGATATTACGTTATTTTTTAAGCTTACTGTAAGGTGTGTTCAACTGAAAATGTACTTGGAGTAGGCCATGATAAACATTACTTTTACTATAACTCAAATTTAGGAAATTAGGTGCACTGAATGGTGCCTTGTAGTTTTAGAGTGGACAGTAATGGGCAACGCACAATAATAAATTTTATTAAAAATTAACCATTTAAACTATGTACAATTTGCACGGTTCTCTGACTGACTTCTTGTTCACTGCTCTTCCAGTACACTTTACGTCGTTCGCCCCCTTTTTATTTCCCTCCTAGTGTTCTCGATTTCTTCTGTTCTGGAATGCTGATCTCATACTTCCGTCGCGACCGTCGTCTAGAGGACGTGCTGGAGTGATGACATCATCCTATTTGAACATTTGTCCCGTCACAATACGCAACCGTCATCTAGAGCATACTCGGGCAGGTACATAGTTGACCTCGGCTCGATGCGACTCCCGGCGCGACCGTCGTTACATTATTATTAAGAAATTTTTTTTTTCATTACTTACTCTGTTCATCGTTAGGCCAGTAACTTGAATTGTCTACTGGAGGTGCTTATACAATTTTTAAAAAGACCTCTAGTCTTATCCATATCGACTACTTGTCATGAAATACGTAAAGCCGATTTTCACTAAGAGTGAACTATTGCAATAAAATTAGAGATGGTAAAGATTTATTATAAAAAAAAAGTTATTTTCATTTAATTTACCTTAACTCACGAAGTATGCGCATCGGGAGTTCAGAAAATCCACCCCACTACACCTACGAAAAGAGGGTGTTTGAACTGCAAGAAGAGGACGTGGAATTGGTACTTATTTTCGGGAAAGATAAATGCTCAAAAATACCGTGAAGATATTTTGACACCCTTTGAGAAGTTGGATGACGATGAACTACTGCATGGATTCTTTCAGCAAAACCGTGCCACAATTCAATTCATACAACAATTTTTTAACAACAGAATAATTTTTCGAAACACTGCGATATCACCCCATGTGACTTTTTGGTATGGCCGTATATAAAAATTTTTATAGTTCGACACTGTCAGAATTTTCAAATTTTCGCTTGTGTGAACACTCTTCTGTCATGTAAAAATAAAATGTCAGATAAACGTCACACTATTTTTATGAATTTTAACCAATTTAAAGACTTGCCAAGGTGATGTCGAACTATAAAACGTTGTATTACACTCGTTCCTGTGTAAATTAGGGGCTTTCCGGCACTCGGGGCTTAAAACAGCACTCGTTTCACTCGTGCTTTTTTAAAACCCTAGTGCCGGAAAGCACCCAATTTACACAGGAACTCGTATAATAATTATTATTATTTATAAGACACACATATTAAATGTGGACCAACTTTGAGAAGTAGTTCAAAAGATTTATGAAATCAACAACTATTCAAATCTTCAAAATATGATGAATGGCGTCAGAATGTTCCTGTATTACCGACTGATGCAGCAATACGTGGTGCAGACAAAAGTGAAGTGAATATAGAGAAAAGAACAGAGACATTTTTGAATCAAAAAGGAAAACTAAGGGGAGAGAAATAGACAAAGAATATATTTATAGACAATGACCTCACAAAGTAAGAAAGATAGTTACAGAAGTCATTAGGAGGCATAGCAAAGGCAGAACGGGAAGACGTGAAATAAATACGAGTGGGATGGAGGGAATTAACAAAAGACGGGGTTCAATGGAGATGGAATGAAACACGAGAAAGACTAGAGGTTTTCCAATAAGAAGAGTAAGTGGTGAGGGAGAAAATAGATACTAAAGTCAGAGGAAAAAGGACAAAAAAAAGGGGGAAAGTAAGAGAGAGGGCAAGAAGAGGGGAGGGAAAACTAACCAGGCTTCGAAAAAGACGAGGCGAGGGCATTATTTTGGAATCATAAAATACGAAGTGAATATGGTTGGAAAGCTGGAAAGGAAATCACAAAAGATGGGTAAAAAAATGGAACAGTAATAGCTGTTCGTAAGAGCCACTATAATAGTATATTATGATACGAGTGCGACAAAATGCCTTATAAACAAGTTATCATACACTATTTTTCTACTTTGTCACTTTTTATACAAAATAATCAAATTTTACAATCTAGGGAATTCCGCGGCGGTTGGGTACCTTTGGTGCAATAACGGCGGCTATGAAAAAAAATTAATTTGAAATGTCAATACTCGTATGTGACTCGTATTTTTGTTTATCCTTTCACATGTATCAAAAATGTGGTAGTGAATTTTAACGCATCCCGAACGACCTCCAAAAACGTTCTTTTTCTTTGTGATCCACGGTGTGGACATTGACAAGGACGAACACGATTTCCTGACCCTGGAAACTCTCAATCTCCCCATCCCCAAAACGTCTAGAATCAAATTCCGCCGCACAAACAAGTGGTACCCCCTTATCCGCGGAATCACCGGAGACACCCTGAAGCATTTTCTGACTTCTTCAAGCGCCATCAGTGCTTTTGCTTGAATGGCTCAAACCGCTAAAATCCCAATTCACAATTTATTGACAGCCGTTGAAATCGACTTGGACTTGACACAGCGAAGTAAGGTTAGGACCATGCGGGATCATGTTAGGATTGCCAAGATTCCAATATTAAAAAAATAAATTATACTGTTTTTAGTGTAATTATTAACACCGTTTTTGTCTATTATGACACTCAAAACCGTATCGTAATAGCCTCAGTACGAACGCAAAGTAGAAAAAATTATTGAAAGCACTGCAAAATTAAACAACAACAAAAAATTTGTTGTTGATAGTAAATTTTAGTTATCAGTTGCGTCGCACAGTTTTTATTTCGATTCGTTCATCGGGTAAAGTTTTTGTGCATTCCTCACAATCAATGAATCATAGACGGGTATTGGTTTTAGGGGTCAAACTATTATTATTTGTAACTCCGTTTGCAAAAAAAAATATGTTTAGTTCTACATATTTGTGGTTAAATTTTCTGATAGGACTTCCATAACACGCTGTATATTTCACTATTGAAAGAAAAATACAATCACTTCACAGTATTCTTTCACACAGTAAAGATTAATTTGTTTATTTCAAATAAACAAGATAAACATTTCCTTCGACAGTTAAAGGAAGAGCTGTGCAGGAGGCAAAGTCTTCACTCCTGGATTTTGCTTTAATAACACAAATTTCTTATAAAACGGTTGCGGTTAACTTGCGTATAAAAAGGAATTCTGTCGCTTTTAAAGTGTGATCTCAGGCAGAGTCCATAACTGAAAAAATATAAAAGAGACCCAACCACTTCAATCTTTTTTCAATTAATATTATTTATAGTTAATTACGCAGATTTTTTTTATATTATTATACAGGTATAGATACTTAAGTTAAGTGATGATATCTGGGTCTAGCTCACTCCGTTTTGTTTGTCGCATCGCCTCCAAATGTTAAATTGGTCCTCGATCTACAATAATTGTTGTTGACCCTAATCTGTCGATCTTCTCTTTAACTGGCGCAACTTTACATTTATGACAAGAAAAATCGAATAATACTTAGATGCTTCCAGGTAGCCAATATTATTAATTTAAAAAACAAAAAATTTTGATCAAGGGTGTATGGACTGTGTTGTTCAGGATATAATTATCTAGTCTTTTGGTAGCAAAAATTCTCTTTTGCTTCAAACAACGAAGTGAGCAATTGTTTGCTTTTTCAGTCATAAAATTATACCCCATTTTCCAAAAGTGTGTACTAAACTTCCATAATATAGTTTCAATAAGACGAAGTTGCCGAAGTGTATATAATTTGGGTTTACTGCCCCATAACTTCAATATAACAATTTTCAATAAACACCTCTGAAATGATCGTGCCAAATGAAAAAACCTCTTTCGCTTTTATGTTTCTTTCACATATTACTACAGTTTAAAATGGTGATAACTGCGTAACTTTTTATATTAACTTATAATACGTTCCACGGTCTGAAAATATATTCTTGGTTACTCTTTTGTCATTATTAATTCCAATTTTCTCTCCTGTCTATAACACAGAGTGTCAGTTTTGCCAGTTAATTAATTTTTTGCACCAACATAACAACGGATCCGCACAACAACTCCTACACCCCAATTTTTTTTATTGATACGCCTTAATGAAAGTTTCTGCATACCGCGTCACAGAAATGTATGCTTTGTAATAACCCGAACATGAACTAAATTTCATCAATATTTTCGACGTTCACACACAACCTGCAGGAATTATTATTGGCTGTTTTTAATGTGTAAATTTAGCCATCGAAATTTTTGAGCTAGTGAGTGTTCCCTACGGTGGCTCCGATATTTGTTCAATTTCCATTCAAATTCCATATGCATAGCTGGCGTACTTTTGTAATAATCGAGTTAGACTTTAGATGGGTATTGCAGGTATAGTGCCGCATTTGCAGGGAAAACTTTTAGTGGTCGTCAGTTTTTTGCAGGACGACCAGTGAATGAAACAAAAAATGTCGTGACAAAAAGAACACTTGCAGAAGATGTGACTGTTACATCCTCTCAGTTATTTTAAGAGACTTTTACGTACGCCTTCATTAAAAATAATAAAATCCTGCTTTTGCTGAAAAATCGTACATAAAGTGCAGTTCGTTATCCACACGAGCTTACATTTGTGTGTTTTTTAGTTTTCTTTATTCAACAGAATAAATGCTGGTGGTTTTGGGCTCGAGTTGTGGAGGTGTTTTATATTTATAGGCCTACGTGTCAATTGTTTTTATTCATGGATCTTATAGAAAGAAGAAAAGTCACGTCTCCCCTTTGTCGTAAAATTAACGCTATTGCCATGTATAGTAATAAAAGCTGGGTTTTTATTATATTTACAGTTTATTTTCACGACATGATAGACTGTTGGGTGTAGTAGTTGGCATCGAACAATAAAGGAATAAAAGAGGTAGGTATACTTGACACATGATGGTGGCCTTAAATATAAGATGAACATAGACCTGCCTCAGTCTTTCGCTCTTTCCACTTAATATACTTCTATAATTTTTATGTCACACAATTTTAACACCCTTCACTACTTTACAGTGCCACAGAATAATAACAGTACAGAAGCGACGAAGAGAAAAACCATCTAATCCGCACACGCGATCATTTCCTTTAAGCTACAAGCACACGGACAACTGTTCATTTCTCGATGCTTTGCACGGATCCACCCATCTCCACTCGCACGTGGCTCGAACAGTTCCATCTCCTGTGGGGAACTGAGGGACAACCCAGTTAATAGCTTTACAACCCGTTCACGGTCTCTCAGTCTTGGCGGTACGACATTAAAGGAAGATGAAAGCAACCACCGACAGTGCCGCTTCTGTAATATTTTCTATTCTGTAACAGTGCTTAATAATCTTTTTTCTCTTTTAAACTATTTTACTCTAGATTAAATATTATCAACAAAAGCAATATCGCCCTTTGTTTTCTTAGTTTAATCTAGATAATTATTATGTTGATATGCATATTTGTAACAGTGTCGGAGATACGGCATTTTAACATTTTGGCACTTGCACAACATTCATTACATACAAACTGTAGGTCACTGAGCTGATTTATTGACACCAAAGTGTTTGACTCAAAATTATTTTTAAACTGAATACATGTGTGCTGTAAAGCGTGATTTGGGGAGCCTAGGAATCACAGATTTTTGAATTTTGTACGAACGAACCGTGAAAGATAATCGAAATAAGACTACAAAATCTACGTCAGAAAAAGTCCAATAGGAACAGGAGAGGATTAAAGAAAAAAAAATTTTTTTGGGCTTCAAGGTGGCTAAATTTTGAAAATTAAAAATGTTTTTTCACTCAGAATAAAGCTATCACTTTTCCCTGAGGAAGTCACCTTTGCCTTCGAATTCCCCCTAAAGAGAGCTGTTTTCGAGTTATGGAGGTTTTCTCATAGAACTCGAGCTCATGAATTACACAGTGTAACTGGCACCTCGATAGTTGTTGTTGCACTTTATTCTCGTTCGGTAATCAAAAATTTTTTTTTTTGCAACAAATTTTCCCATTTTTATTTTTATGTTGATTTTCATGATTTTTTTGGTTAGGTCAATGAAAATGATCCTTTTCCATTTCTTGTTCTATATTTTTGCTACATGTGTAGATTTTCTTTGAATATGGACAAATGTTATTTACATTCGATATGTAATATTATATAGTTATTATAGTGAACATTTCATAACGTAAAAATAGAAATTCAAAAAAATAATAATTTACAAGCATAAAAGATTACCCTAGATTACCGACCGACACGAGAACACGTGGAGAGAAGTAGCGAGGAAAAGATCGATGAAACTGAAGTAAATAAAACGTTGAAAAGTGAAGAAAACAGTGAAGAATTGAAAAGGAGCATAGAAGAAAGGTAGGAAGAAAGAAAGGGGTTGAGAGGTGGAGAGATATGCAAAGGAAGACGCTGTAACGACAATAACCAAGAACGCCGACAACCAACAATACACCTCCCAGTGTGGAGGCTTACAAATAGGAATCAAGGAGAAAATAAAGACGAAACTAAAAAAAACTAGAGCTAGAAGAAAGCCCAAAATCATACCAAAAAACAAGAAAACAATAACATAAAAAAAAGCAGTAAAAGAGGTTACAAGCGAAATAATTGACAGAGCTGAAGAACGATATCAGACGCCTGAGAGAAGAACTGAAGAGAGAAATGAACCAACTTAAGATGAAGAAGGAAGGAAAAGAGAAAAGATGAAGAGAAGAGAAAATCTTCCTAGAAAGGTAAATAGGACAGATGGACATGAAGATAGAAGAAAAAGAAAGAGGCAAAAGAGGAAATAACAGGGCTGAGACTAAAAGAAAAGGGACAAAGCATGAGCGAAAAAGTCGATAAGTGGGTTGAAGAGGTGTTCAAAACAGAACTGAAGATAACAGACGTCTATGCTATAAAGGGAAAAGACATGATAGTAGCAAGAATAGAGATACGCGAACAGAAGCCGAACTTCATAAGAGACAAAGAAAAACTGAGAAATAGGGCAGGATCAAAAATTTTCATAATCAATGATTTAACAAGGAAAGAAAGAGAGATACGGAAAAATATAGGAACAATGACAATAAAAAGAAGGGAAGAAGGAAAGACAGTGAAAATAAACTATGAAAACTTCAGGTAGAGGGAAATTGGCAAAGATGGAATGATGTACTGGACGAATGGAATTTAGATGAAAAGGAATGGAAGAAGATAGAAAAGAAAATGCCGAGAGACTATGAGACGTATGGAGATATCAAGCAGCAGAAGGTAAAAACAAAAAAGGAAATGCTAAAGGAGACATCGTTAGAGGAGCAAGGCAAGGAATTGATGAAGAAAGAATGACAAAACAAGAACTACAGAGAACGGGAATAACTGAGAGGAATATAAAACTAGAAACAGTACAGTAAAGAGATGATCAGCACATCCAAAACAAATGTTAGAAGAAAGATTGGGAAGACAAAATAATGGGACAGAAGAGGCGATAAGAGTATGGAAGGATAAAACAAAAAATAAATAAGGAATTAAAATGATCGAATTTATAGAAGATTTCAGATTTATAAAGGATCTGAGGTGCTAAATAGAAACTGGGAGAACAATGCAGGGAAATTTACGTACGTGGAGCGAAGTACGAAGATCTGAAGTGGGAAATAGAGTGAAATCAGACAGAAATAAAAATATTTGGAGAAGAAAAAAAAAACTCTGAAGGAGAAAGCAAACCGAAGTACAGAAATGCGCTACAGCACATTGAAAAAAAGAATGAAAACAAAAAGATACCCAAAGAAGAATTAAAGCACTCGAAAGAAGAACTCGAAGAAGGAAATAAAAGAACCAGCGACAAATGAATTACAAGAGGGGTTCTTACCTTAAAGCATATAAAAAATTATGACGTTTTTTTTATATTCTTTAAGGTAAGAACCTCTCTTGTAATTCATCAATTGTATCATTAATCTCTTGTTAAATTAGGGCTGATGATGGCAGAAGTGTTCTGCCGAAACATGTTCCATTAGTAATTTTACAGTTATTACAGTTTGTGGAGTTCGACTTAGATATATTTAAATTTTAATTTAAATTTACTTCACCTGGATTTAAGAACATTCTTCTGGTTTTTTAGAGAACAAGAAGTCTGGAAATACATTAACAGAGAACGAAAGGTAAAAAACAAGACAAATGAGAAGATAACGATAGAAGAATGGAAAGAATACTTCAAAGAATTACTAGACGGAAAGGAAGAAACGGAAAGACGACAGAAGAGCGAAAAAACAAGAGAAGGACTGAAAGGGGAAGAAATTACGAAGGAAATTATTAAAGGAGTAATAGGAAGAATGATAAAAGGAAATATATATGCAAGAAAAGAAATAATAAAGACAACGAGGGAAATAGTAAACGACGTGTGGCAAGGAGAAGGATTCCAAAGTAGTCTAGTGTGTCCGATACAGAAAAAAGGGAAAAGAGAAAGAGTGGAGATTTACCGAGGAGTAAGTCTGCTGAGCACGGCAAGATCTACGCAATGTTACTAGAAGAGAAATTGAAGGAAGAACTAGAGGAGAAAGAAGTGTTACCAGATGGACAATCGGGCTTCATAAAAGGAATAAGCATCATTGACAACGTGTAAATATTGAAACAGAAATATGAGGATGGAAGGAGCAGGAAAAGCTGGAAGCAATCCAAGCTGAGACGGAAGATGGATAATAGGATGGCGTAGAGAAACGAGAAAAAGAGTAGATACAGGAAGAAGAGCAGTAAGATTTGAAGAGAGATTAAAAGAAAGAGCGGTATGTAAGATCTTACTGGAGGTCTGGAGAAAATGAGAATCCGGTATGAATAGGAAAATAAAAAGGAAAATACTGTACGGAGAGAGGTAGTCGAGAAGAACCGAGATGTACAGAAGCAGGAAAGGAAAACAGGAAAAAAAGTATAGTACACTAATTACAGAACGATGAGAGGGTAATCGCAAGGTTTAGATGTGGAAACGAAGAAAGGGAAATGAACTACTTTAAAGAGAGAGACGAGTTAGCTGTTAGGAGAGGAAGGTAAAGGACTAAGCTGGATAAAAGGAGTATTGAACAGACAAAAGAAAACATTAGAGAAGAAAGAAATTAAAATAATTATTTTATTTACTTAATGTTTATTAATGTATGGGAAAAATGGAACACTTTTTAAAGCAGAATGCCAACTATTGGCAATATTTGAACAAGTCTTAAATAGAAGCTCATCTGTGATTTTTCATACATTAGTCAAATTATCAGTTTTCTGCCAACTAGAGCAACACATATCTTCATGCATTAAACCGTGGACTCCGGGATTGTCTCGTGTTCATGAGTGCATTTCAAGCTGCAAACTTATTGTTTTCTGTTTTACCAACACCCGGCAGAACTTCATAATGAAACCACAGAGATAAATCGATATATCGGAACAGGTAATGAAGCGTTCTGATATAAACCAAGGAGAACATGTTTAAAACATGTCTGCAACTACTCCCACTAACTACTATTCAACAATACGGACAAGACAGGTTTGTAACTAACATAATAAGGGTAGATTAAAAACACTTCTGATTCCTAAATGTAAAAGTGTTGAGTAGCACAATGTGGATATTTTTTAATTAAAACCTCTGCGGATCGTTCTGGTTCAACAGAATCCGGTAAATTTCGCGCCATCATCCCTTTATCAATTACCCTCCCCTTCCGTTGGATTCAGTGGACCATCGAAGCAATAAAGAGCAAATTCTTACAGTGGAATGCAAGATGACTTCCCGATCCCGAGTCATTATAATAGTCACGTGGAGACCTGTCTCTGGTAAAGTTCGCGTGATGAAATTTACACAAGCACTTGGGGAATCGAACACTGCTTAAATTCCCCTCACGACTATGATTGTCGCACTAATGAAAACTAAGAGGTCTTTATGGGAATAACACTATCGAACATAACTCAGGACGAGTCCTCTCCGCAGGTCCTTGGACGGACATCAAGAAAGAGGACGGCAAAGTTTTGGATTGTCCTTCAAGATATTTCCATTTATTTGTTCTAATTCGGTTTCATTTTATAGAAAGCTAACACTACACCGAAAGTGCAAATGAAGACGACCCTCCCGTGTCACAAGCGACGCGCAAACATGATTGTAGACACAAGAGACATGACGTGAGATGTTCACAAGCCGACAGCTTGTTGTATCTCGTTAAATTTAAGAAGCAAAAGTCTATGCACCAAAGATTTATCTCTCACTGACGACGTGCTGTGATATAGACGTTTTTTACATGTAGAAGCATTATTTCAGTTGCTAAAAACTAATATGGCGTGCTTTACAGTCTTTATTCGTCCTAAAAACATTACACGAGTTCCCGACAATCGACTAGTGCTTAAACTCTTTTCACAGTAATGAAAACTAAATGGTCCTGACGGGAACATCACCATCAAACGTAATTCACTGCCCGTCCTTTTCCGCAACTAGCTGGCTAGAAAACCGGCTTTAATAGTCGAGAGGTTTAGCACGGTTGATATTCTAGAGGAAAAAAGGTGCGAACTTTTCCAAGGAAGTTAAAATAGATGAGAGGAAGAGGAAATGGCTATAAATGGAGATCATTCTTTATTGGAAAATTACAGACAAAAAAGCGTGAAATGTAGCGGACAAAATAAATCGCGGTTTTGTTCCGATGAAAATTTACGCAGGTTTTGGTGTTTCCCTAGTTTAACGTTATTGATGGAGTCAATGCAGAAAGCTTGTAATGATATAATTATCGCTACCATTAGATATAGTATAAATTATACACATAATAAATTGAGGCAATAGCAATTACAGATTTTGCCTAGTTACTGGTTTATAGATAAGCGATTTTACCTTTGACGATGTTGTATAATCGTTTTGTATTTCGCCTCCTCCAACAATGTGAACTTTTTTTTTTGGATTGCTTTGGTTACATAAGAGTAACGAATACCACTCGATCAAACGAAAATAATCCGATTATACTAACCTCCTCATTCGATGTACATCCTTAGAAAACCACTACACATGACTCCGAAACTATAACCGATTATTTTCTATACTCTTGTGATATTAAAACATATTATGTAATTGAAAAGAAAATCAGGACGTGCTCTAAAGCAACTAGAGGATACTGTGATCACTTTTAGATGAACACTCAGACACTTTAAAGGGTCTTGAAATAATACAAAGTCTTCAAGGTCGCTGAAGAATTCCAAATGGCCCTGAAATTTTATAAAAAGTTTTGAAACTTCTCGTTGGTTTGTGCGCTTCTCATTTGTCCGCCCATCTAGTAACTTTGAATTTTCTTTGGTGAATTTTTTCCCGTGTTGACGTCACAAAAAGGCGCGCGTTTCAAATAAGCCAAATTTTTCGGATTTTCTTTTACCTAGTAAATGAGTAATTTCGAATAAACAAAAAAATAGAGGTACAATATTTTTCCGCCTAGTTTCTAGAAAATCTGTTTTTGAAAATTGTGGGACGACCCCATTGAAAAAATTCTGAAGGGCACTGAAAAATCCTTTGAGATCTTGATTAGGTTTTTAAATTCCAAATACACTAAACAGTCCTGAAAAGTACCTACTGGAAGACTCTCAAGATGAACATAAGCAAATGCTAAGAAGTCCTAAAGAAGTAGTGAAACGCTCTCAAGATATCCTAAGAGCTGGAGAATTTTGAGGAATAATAAAAAATTGCAAATTCGAAAATTTTGGTCGTTAATATTTTAAATTCCCCAATTTTGAAAATGAAATCTTATATTTATGATTTTATGAATGTGCCACTTTTTTAATCTTTGAAGTCTTGAATTTCTGGATCCAATGGAGTCTTTGACATGTTGATTCTCGAACTTGAGAATTGCACATGGTTCTGGAGTCTTGAAAAATCCTGGAAAATTTTGAGGAATCAAAAAATGCGCAAGATCAACTAGAAGTTCCTTCCAATTTTGTGAAAACCTGAAAAGTACCTACTCTCAAGACGTCGGAAGAATTCGTCCTCAAAAGTTTTAAGTGATCCTGACGAATACTGAAGAGTAAAGTCCTAAGCGAGATTTTTCACATGGCCCTCAAGAATCACTGAAAACTTTTGAAAAATATGTTTGAATAATGCGAGCAGCGTGACACATCATAAATAATTTTGAGGAAGCCGAAAGAAGCTGAAGAGCGCTGAAAAATTCTAAGCGATACTTACTAAGCCGTTCTTAAGAATCTCGAAACATATTTCTGAAATACTGAATATTCTGAAAAACTGTCAGAATTCCAAGTGGCCCAGAATCCTGGTTAATCTTTAAGACATATTGCAGAATCCTGATATCCTTAGATCTTTTAATAATAATATCAAACAGTTCCAAATTTATCCTAATCTGAAACAAGCAAACAGAGAAGGGAGGCTTGCAAAGCAAATAAATCTGAAGTTTTCTCGCCCCCTTTTTCGCAACTTCAATCAGAACGCCGCCGCTGTACGTTAAGATACAATATAATTAAAATTATAATTCGTATTTGATGGAGTTTTCAGGAATTAGCTGTTCGATTGCCAGAAGCTTTTTAACTAGCTTGAACTTCATTTGTACAGCAATCCTGCAGTTGTAATTTGGTACATTTGAATGCTCATCAAACGTCATAAGCACCGTATTCGTAGAAACCGAGTTCCATATATTGTAAGTGCTTGACATTTCTTGAGATTTACATTCTCAGACTTTACGGAAACATAACCGTAAAATGTAACAACTCTTACAAAGTGCATAACGTTTTCACACCGTCACAAGATATTTAATTTCCGGATATAACTGTTGTTCCAAGCAATAAACTATATTAACTCAAAAATATGTGTATCGATGAGAATCATAATATTAAGTCAGGTCTCAAGACTATAAAGCGATTGAATTCGCACGTCCAAGTAGCAAAAGCTCAATTTTGAATTGTCTTCCGCCTTGAAGTTTGTCTTACCGGAGGTTTATTAGCTTTAAAAAGAAGTCCGAAAGTTCATTAATTACGTACAAGCACGGCGAAACTCTCCAGAAATTGACACCTTGTTGGTCCTGATTACTTATTAGCTTTAACTTTGAAAAATGTAGTTCTTAGTTTTCTTAGTTTCACTAGATAATTTCAATGCCCTCTCTTACTGCCATTTATTGCCATCCTGTGAGATTAATGACCGCGGGGTTTTAAAAATGTCCCGTAATACCCACCTTCATCCTGCCCTCTTGCTTTAATTCATTTCCTTATTTATCAGAATTAATTTTAAAAGGAAGGGCGGGTTTTAAATGAAAAAATAAACGAGAAGTTTTGAGTATTTAAGCAAACTCTCTTGAAGGGTTATTAAAAATCAACTGAACAATGATTATGACTTCAAATTGCATTAGCAAGACTGGATATTCTTGTATTTCCGTAGCAGATTTCAATCTTAAGTCAGTACAAACTGAAATTTGAAGCTTTTTGCAAATTACTGATAAGAACTTTAAAATAGAGCTTATGAATCATCTTGTGTTGTTAAAATATGAATAAATTAATAAATAACTTAAAAATTATCAAAGCATGAAAGACGATTTGCCGCAATACCCAACTTCAGCTTCAAAGGAACGAGAATAAACATAAGGAAGGAAGTTTAATGTTTACTTTGAATGTAGGATCTTAAGGAGGTAAAGTTTACTTTATGCATAAGCCTTGATAGGCGTAAGGTTTTGCGGTTGTGCCTCCCAACTTTGTTGGAGTACGTTGGCCCCTTGTCATGTTATGACGAAATCTAAGAACTGGAAACTTTTAAGCCCCGAGTAGTCACCCATGTGCCTATATTATTTTACCTTGATAATTTTCACCGCTGTTACTAGAGTTGCAATGTATTTCTCAAGTTACTTGTTAACCTAAGCTCCCATGAACTACACCGGCATATACAATGTTATTGACTTACATAGTTATGGCATTAAACTTAGTCAAGATAATGACTTGGATGACTAGTTTAGATAACAGTGCATCAAATAAGCCTGCACTCGAGGTGAATACCAAGTCGCAACACACACTGGGGTGGGTCGCTTTGATCTGCTTGAGATTTCCTTTTAAAATGAAAGACAAAAATGCACCCACTGTAGCTGAAACTTGGTGGTTTTGTTTCAACAGCGGCGGGACAATTTTTGCGTTTCAAACTGAACTAGGTAAAAAGTGATTAATTGTCAACAATGAAAAAGCCAGAGTTCGGTTTTACGTCAGTCTTTGTTATTGTGACGAAGAGGGAAATGTTTTGTTAGTCATATGTGGGTCACCAGACATGAAATGAAAGATTAAAACTAAAACTAAATGAAATTCCCAATCAGATGCCAAATTGGAATTAAATTTAAAGTCTAATATGTAGATTTAAAATTAAAGGCAGAAACAAAATCAACCAGAAACACGAGTAAATCAAATCTGAATCAGGATATCAGAATCTAGAATCAAAATAAAATCGAATCAAAATCAAAATATTGTGGGGTTTCCGAGAACCTTCTTGTCCTTAGTGGAGGCGCGTCCACCCAGCGCCAGTTGAATCAAGAGCAGTTGGACTTAAGGCGTTCGTGAGTACACACACACTCTTTTCGATCCGGTCTAAAATTCTAGTGCGTGTCGGTGATACCCTAGGCAACAACCGAGCCAGTGACTAAATTCTTACTTATTGACATTGATTTATCTTTACTTCGTTTATTCATTAAATCCCTTTACTTTTCAACTTTTAGTGAATTACCCCAAAATCCTACAAAAAATTGGGGGCTCGTCCGGGATTGGATTAACGTGGCAGTTTTGGCATTTTAGACTGTGTGGTGTGTACTGAGTCCAACTCAAATTTGACGTGTTATTGACGATTTTCGCCAGGCAGTTGACGAAAAGTTTTCGATTCAGACAACCGGCAAATTCGGACACGATTAGACGGAAATCGGGAATTCTGAGTTTGTTTTCGGACGTAAAAACAACTCGAATAACGACGTACTGTGCCGTGTTTGACGAATTCGACGAACTGAATCAAAACTATCGCCGCGAAAAGTGTGTTTTTGGAAAATTACAGCCCATTGGTATTTCTCGAAACATTAGACGAAGCCGTTTGCCGAGACGAAAGACAGCTGAGTGCGCAAATCAGAAGCTGATCAGGAGAGCGCTATCGTAAGTACATATCTTTTGTTTGTACCGCGGAGAAACGCACGTGCGCATTGCCCACGCGCGCACACCAAGAAGCTTGGAAAAATACAAACACAAAGACCAAGTTCTGGGAAGCGACAAGCCGAGCTATTTCTTTACAATTCGATGCCATAAATTTCGAGGTTCGAGGAACAGACCTGATTATTCATTAATTCGAAAATGGAGTGTTTGTCGCAAATAGAATTTGTTAGACTCGACTACGTCAAAACAAATCGCACCCTCGCCGAGTTAACAAGAATTGCGACGTCGTTCAAAATTGATCATGATGATTTGACGATTGATGATTTGGCGGAATTAATATGCAAAAGTTTCGTTAATATCAACGACTTTATTGAAGAAGAGTTAGACAGCGGAGAAGAAGAGATTTTTGAACAGTCTGACAATGAAGACAGAGAATCTACTAGGACTAACAAAAAAAGAATGAATTTTTGGGACATAGAGTGTCTTATAAAGCCGTTTGAAAATGATGTGGCCTATTCGGTGGAAACATTTATCGAGGATATAGAAGACCTTTTCAAAATGATGGACTTGTTGGAGCTCGACCAATTTGTAATCGGAAAACGTGCTTTAAAAGGTATTCCAGCGGAATTCATCAAGAGCGAGAAAGACATTAGTTCTTGGGAGAAAATAAAAGCTCTGTTGCTCCAGGAATATGGAAAAAATATGAGTAGTGTCGAAGTTCACGATATGCTAATAAAGAGAAAAATGGGACGTGATGAAACGGTGCAGCAATATTTTTTGCGAATGAAAGACATTGCAAAAAATTGAAAGATTGAAGACGACTCTCTCATAGAATGTGTGCATTCAAGACAATTCATCGAACAAAGTGGTATTAAACCAGAAGAATGTTCTTAAATCCAGGTGGAGTAAATTTAAATTAAAATTTAAATACATTTAAATTTTAATTTTAAAGTGGTATTATTTGGCGCTTTGACAATCAGAATTCAAACGAAAACTCGACGTTTATGAAAAAGTTGTAAAAGATAATAAAGCGACATCACAGAGTTCTGGGAAAAAGCTGAATAGCACCAAGACCACAAAGGATACAAAAACTTGTTTTAACTGCGGAAATATTGGACACTTGTCGGCAGATTGCAAAAAGAAGAATGAAGGACCCAGATGTTTTTCCTGCAAGAGTTATGGCCATAAACCTTTCGAATGGTTAGAAAAGACAAAGAGAAAAGAAGAGAAAAACCTGAAACTTCAACTGCAGCAGTCGGATTTTGTTTACCAAAGCCAACTCGAGCACCACAGAAAACAATTAAGATTAACGACGTAGAATTGAACTCATTGATGGACACCGGAAGTTCAGCAACCTTGTTAAGAGACGATGCTTACAGAAAAATTGATTCACCAAAATTGACAAAAACTTCGATGACTTTTGTTGGAGTCGGTACTGGAACAATGGTGCCAAAGGGTTATTTCCAGACAGAATTGTCAAGAAATTGTTGGCACTTGAGTTACTCCATATCCAGACCACAAACTATGATGGGCCGACGATAATACGAACCGAAGCACAACAAACTGCAGATAAATTGGTAGCTGATTATGAACCACAAAAACCTCTGGACACAAATGTCACTATGAAAATTGTGCTGAAGGAAGAAAAGCCAGTCCAAAGCAAAATAAGAAGACTACCTTTACCTGAGAGGAAATTTGTGGAGAACCAGATTGCGGAATGGATCGAACAGGACATCATTGAACCATGTTATTCTGAATACGTCAGTCCTGTGGTGGTAACAAAGAAAAAAGATGGATCTTATCGACTGTGTATCGATTACAGGCAACTAAATAAGCTGGTCGTAAGGGACAAATACCCCTTGAGATTAATTGAAGAAATTATAGACGGATCTTCAAGATTCCAGGATATTCAACGTTCTAGATCTAAAAAACGGATTTTTCCACGTAACGGTAGATGAAGAGAGCAGAAAATTTTTGAGTTTTGTCGTACCAAGCGGTCAATATCAATTTAAGAGAGTACCTTTTGGTTTTTGCAACAGCCCAAGCGTCTTTCAGAGGTACATCAATGAAGCATTGAAGGAACATTTGATTGCAAAACGAATACTTATCTACATGGATGACATTATCATACCCAGTTTGAATGATGAAGCAGCAATAAACGATCTAAAAATGGTTTTAGAGACAGCCAAAAATTACGGGTTAGAACTGAATAAGAAGAAGTGTCAACTGATGGAGCCTAGAGTCGAATTTTTAGGACACGTGGTTCAAGATGGGCAAGTGCAGCCTTAAAGTGGAAAGGTTGAGGCAGTAAAGAGGTTTCCCATCCCAAAGAACATAAAAAATGTTCAGGCAGTTCTTGGTTTAACCGGTTTCTTCCGAAAGTTGATCAAAAACTACGCAGAGAAGGCAAGACCATTAACCGAACTTCTCAAAGAAGATGTGTTATTTCACTTTGACAAGGATCAGATGACAGCATTTGAAACCCTCAAGAATTGTTTGTGTCTAGATCCAATTTTGAAATTTTTTAAGCGAAATCGCTACACCAAAGTTCATACGGATGCATGTATTGATGGTTATAGCGCTATGCTTCTACAGAGATCGGAGCAAGATAATGAACTACATCTTGTTTATTTTGCCAGTAAAAAAACAACACCAGCTGAAAGAAATTATACTAGCTACGAACTAGAGGTTCTGGCTATTATTTTTGCATTGAAAAAGTTTAGAAGCTATCTGCTTGGTATAAAATTTAAAATTGTGACGGATTGTGCAGCTTTTGAACAGACCATGAAGAAGACGGATTTGAACACACGAGTTGCTAGATGAGCAATTGCCATGACCGAGTTCGACTATGTTCTGGAGCACCGAAACGGGAGCAGAATGAAACATGTTGATTGTTTAAGTCGAAACCCAGTGATGATCGTCGAGACTAAGAATTCGGTTTCATGTAAAATTCAAAAAGCTCAAGACCATGACGACGAAATAAAAACATTAAAGGAATTGGTGACTTTAAAGCCTCACGACGACTACTATTTAAGAAACGGGATACTTTACAAACGTCAGGAAGGACGAGAATTACTTGTGGTCCCACGAAAAATGCAGAATGAATTGATTAGAAACGCTCACGAAGTTGGTCACTATGGTGAAAGAGCGGTGACGAAACAGCTGAAACAAGAATACTTCATCCCTAAACTAAAGGAAAAAGCTACAAAAGTGTTAGCGAAATGCATCAAGTGCATCCTACAGAACCGGAAGAGTGGAAAAAAGGAAGGTTTCCTCAACAACTTGGATAAAGGAGACGCTCCACTTCAAACGTATCATTTAGATCACACTCCACTGCCGTCTACGAACAAAAATTACAACCACGTACTTGTAATAGTGTACTCATTTTCAAAATTCGTTTGGATTTATCCAACCAAATCAACAGGAGGCGTTGAAGCAATTAGAAAGATGGAGTCTCAGAAAGCAATATTTGGAAATCCCGATACTGTCATAACGGACAAAGGAACAGCTTTTAGTTGTCAAGAGTTCAAGGAGTACGGTGAAGATGAGGGAATTAGGCGACATGCGGTAACCACAGGCTTGCCACGCGCCAACGGGCAAGTAGAAAGGATCAACAGAACCATCAAAGGAGTTTTGAGTAAACTCACCATCGAAAATCCTGGAAAATGGTACCAACACGTCAACGATCTCAAGATAATCCTTAACTCGTCATTCCAAAGATCTATTGGAAGAACACCATTTGAAGTACTTTTCGGGATAAAAATGAAGCGAAAACATGATTTGAGACTACGCGAACTGCTTCAAGAAGAGGAACTGGACGACTTCTTTAGCCGACAAGACGAGCTAAGAGAATCGGCAAAGCAGCAAATTCAGAACACTTACAACCGTCAGCGAAAGGAGGCCGCTGCACATGAAGTAGGAGATATCATCGCGATCAAGCGTCCGGGTCTGAAATTAAGGCCAAAATACTTGGGCCCTTATCGCGTCACGAGGGCAAAAAGTCACAACACCTATGACGTGGTAAAAGTTGGAGATGGGGAAGGTCCACAGCAAACCACCACATACTCTGAGAACATGAAGAGATGGGTCCCCTATGAGAGTGAGAACAGCGCGAGTTCATCTGAGGCAGATGAAGATCAGGAGGGCCGAATCTGTGGGGTTTCCGAGAACCTTCTTGTCCTTAGTGGAGGGGCGTTCACCTAGCGCCAATTGAATCAAGGGCAGTTGAACTTTAGGCGTTCGTGAGTAAACACACACTCTTGTCGATCCGGTCTAAAATTCTATTTTCCAGTGCGTGTCGGTGATGCCCTAGACAACAACCGAGCCAGTGACTAAATTCTTACTTATTGACATTGATTTATCTTTACTTCGTTTATTCATTAAATCCGTTTACTTTTCAACTTTTAGTGAATTACCCCAAAACCCTACAATAAAATAAAGTCGAAAATCAAATCGAAAATAGATATATGAGAGCAAAGCATAATTATCCAAAATTAAATTCAGATTTAAAATCAAAACCAAACCAAATGTTTGTTTATTTTCGTTCATTCCTTGATTAATTTGTCCATCGTTCCTTTGGTTCTTCGCTCAATCGTTCATTTTTTGATTGATTGATTCGTTTACTGGTTGATTTGTTCATTCTTTGATTAATTGTTTGATTTGTTTATTTGGTGACGCAGTTTATCTGACTTCCCGAACTCAAATTCTTTGAATATCAGATCATAAAGCCCTCAGTTTTTGAAGTTCAAATATTCTCAGGTCTAAGCCAAAATTACTCCAAAAAAAGCCGCAACATGAAATTTTCAACCCCAAACTGGCTCCCCCAACCCAGTTAACAGCGCCACTCATGCAAAAAATCCATTTTAAAAGTTTATCGAGTAAATGCCTCCCTTATTTATACTCATTTGTTTCGATACTCCGAAAATAGAAAGCAATTACCCCTCCTTTTCTGTCATTACAGTGTCGTTTACACGCCCATGACGCACGAGCCAACAAAACGTCTTGTCGCGCATAAACCAACCCTCGCCTTCGCTGGCTCGCGATTTCATCCCCGATAAGATCGCACCACTGTGGCCAATTTGTACCAACTCGACCATTGTTGAATGTAGTTTCGCGTGTCTTGCTCGGTCGCCGACAATATAATGCAAATAATTGATTTCCACTCGTGGACAATTTCGGTTTTCGTTTTTCACCCGCAATTCTATTCAATTTATTTGTCCAGTGGAAGAACACTTTTCGGTCGTAACTCACCATTAGGTATGAAATAGTCTAAACACGTAGGCAGAAAATCAATTTACTGAAATTGATGGATGAGTGTCTGATTCATCCTGCTGAAAGTCTGCCGAGTTTTTTAGAAAATTTCGAAGGTATAATTTCTACTAGAAAGCGGCTCTACCTAACCAAAGTCACAACTAAACAAAAAACAACAATATTTATATCTGACAATGATACTGAAAAATCTTACCCAGCGGCCACGTGCCGGAAAACGTTACCGCTTGCTTGCACTTAATTAATTATCTTATATTTAGACATCATTTGCAGATGAAAGGGTGTCAGGTTAAATAACTGAAGAGAGAGGGTCCGCCTATACTCCTTTAAGACTAAAGATCATGCATCTTTGATAATTTCATATCTCTTTTTCTCCTCGAATGTATGTTTTTTTTATGAAGGCGTCACCCCTTGTCCCAAAACTAAAAAAACTCTAAGTATGACAAATGCGTTCGAGTTCTGTGTTCAAGAATATGTATAAGCAGAAGGATTACTAAGCCTAATATTGGGCTCCAACAATAATAATTATAAAATACCTAGTATAAAAAATTATTATTCGTGAACTTTGTTTTTTTCACTATTCCCACTATTTCCACAGTTTTTGAGGTTTGTTTACATTTTCTGCGATAAATTTAGGCAATGTCGGTACATTTAAATTTCTCTAGGTATATAATTTATATCTTTTAATTGTACTTATATTGTTTTGCCTCTAAACTCTTTTCTGCTCATATTTTGATGATTAATAACATTTTTCACAACTGACTAGTTGGAAAACGTCAAATTTTGTATAACTAGTTACGGAAAGTTACGGGGAGTCATTTGTCAAATCCTATCAGAGGTCCAGCTGGAACAGCGGAAGAAGATGCAAATATTAATTTTTTAATTTTTTCTCAAAATTAGAAAAAATCTTGTGTGTAACACGTTATGAAATGCTGTTTTGTGTAACTCCTGTCGTATTTCGGGAACTCGTATAACTATACAAACTTTGGTAAAAGTACCATTCCTATGTCTCGAGAACTAGTTCAGCTCGAGGCTACGTCTCTCGGTAAACTCGGTAAACATTCTCTCGACAGGAATGGAATATACTATTATTTTCTTGCCTTCCGGTTTTGAAAAGTTTTTTTTTGTTTTATACAATAATAAATATTAAGTAAATAAAATTAAGTAATCATTTCCATTCTTCTCATAACAGTACTTTCCACTCTTCCCTCTCCTCTCCCATCTCATCACATTCTTTTATCCATGTGCTCTATCGTTTCTGCTCCTTCTTGGTCCTGGTTTCTTGTGAGATCTTAATCAACGTTCTTATAAGATCTTCTTTCATTCCCTTCTTTCTCCTTATCTCTCCTTAAATCTCTCCTTAAATTTTACTGCTCTTCTTCTTTTTTCCACTCTTATCTTACTACCTCCTTCGCTATTAGCACCATATCTGCATATGCCAGCAAGTACACTTTCGTGTTTCCTACCACCAATCCCCTGCCTGATGCGCTAGTCGTATTTCTTCTTCCAGGTCGCTTATGTTTACCTGGAGTGGACTGGGGCTGAGTGGGCATCTTTGTCTCTTTTTCCCGTTAACTTTTACTCCGTTCTTCTTTTAAAGGTAGATTTAGGTAGTATCCTGCTTACCAGGGGTTCGTTTATTTCTTTTTCTCTCAGATGCGCAAACTTTCTCACCTTTCTTATCAAATTAATTTTTTATTAGGTGTTGCAAGATGTATACTTCTCTTTTCTGGCCATCTGGTAACACTTCTTTCAATCAAAGTGTAGATCTTGTAGGCCATGCCCAGCAAACTTACTCCTCGGTAGTTCTCCACCTTTTCCCTTGTCTATTATTTCTTCTGTTGCATACATCCGGTCTTCGTTTTGTAGTTCGTCTTCTTCCACCGCTTGTCCTTTCTTCATTCTACCTGTTACCTCCTTAATCATTTCCTTCGTAATTTCTTCCTCTTTCTCTTGTTTCTTTTCTTTCCGTTTCTTCCTTTTCGTCTAGTATTTCTTTGAAGAATTCTGTCCAGTCTTTTATCGTTATCTTCTCAACTGTCCTCTTTTTCACCTTTCGTTCTCTGTTTATGTATTTCTAGATTTCTTCTTCTGTGTTGATTGATCTAATTTCCTCTTCTTCTCTCGATCTTTTCCCATTTCCCCAGTACCTCCTTTGCTATCCGGCTAGTCTTTGTTGGCTGTTTCTTCCCATTCTTTCTACTACTTATATTTTCTCCGTTGACATCGCTTCTTTCATGCTTCTTTCGACTTCTTTCATGCTTCTTTCGACTTCTTTCATTCTTGTTTTGGTATCCTGCCATATTTCTCCGTTTGTCTTTGTTTCTCCTGATGTTACTCCCATTGAAGTCACTCGACTTTTTTGCTCATGCTTGGTCCCTTGTCGTTTAGTCTCAGCATTGTTATTACTATGTTATTTCTTCTTTGGCTTCTTTCCTCTTCTTGTTCTCTCCATCTTTTCTCTTTTTCCTTCCTCGCCTTCTTCAGTTGCTTTATTTTTCTCTTCCGTTCTTCCAGATCTTCCCTGAGCTGTCTCTTGTCGTTCTTCAGGCTCATCCATCATTTTCTTCATCATCTCTTCAATTTTCAGCCCAATTTCTTGCCAACTTCTTCTCTGCTCTGGTAATCTTACTTTTTCCTTGTTTTTTTAGGATTCTTCTGAGCCTTCTAGTAGTTCTTTTTTATTCCGGTTCGTAACCCTCTACACTGTGTCGTGTATTGTTGGTTGCTAGCATTCTTTGTTATTGTCATTGTCGTTTCCTCTTTTTCTTATATTTCTCTACTCCTCAAACTCTTTCTTTCTTCCTACCTTTCTTCTATTCATCTTTTAAATTTGTTGCTTTCGTCGCTTTGCTACGTTTTATTTACTTTATTTTCGTTAATTTTCTCCTCATCGCTTCTCTGTTCATGTGTCCACGTGAATTTGGAATTGGTGAATTATATTAATTATTTCGATAGATAGATAGATTAGGTGTTGAGGGGTGTTAGGGAATTGGCTCCCCTCACTGACACTTAGACCACACCGAGGGTCCATTTTCACCCCCTAGTGTCTCCGCGATTTTCCGCGATTTTTCCCCAGGGATACTCGGGAGATATAGCCCCCAGGAGCTTGTTGCACACAGCCCACACTGTCAGCCTTGGCCGCCCACGCAGTCGCATGCCGCAATGCTCCCCAAGGGAAGTGTCGAACGATATCGTCTAGAGTGAAATTTGGCCCAAAGTGGCCAGCTGCACTCTCGAAGCCGTAGCCAAGATCAGGCTCAACCACCAGGATCCTTTCATCTGACAGGTGACACATGCAACACCAGTCACCCTGTTGCATGGTTTTTATGTTTGTATGTTGGTATTTCATTCACTTGGCCATACACTTAAGCCAAGCCCCCGTGCCCCCTGCCTGCACTACTCAACAAGTGTGAAGTGCCTAGGTCAGGCAGTTTACGTTATGTGTCGCGAGCGGGTCCGCGGCGAGAGGCGTTCATTCAGCACAGCGAGGGGTTTAGACCTCGGGCCGCCCTACTAGCCAGAGCTAGTGATGGCTCTGGCTCTTCTCCTATCCACCACCTTGTGACGCGCCTGGTAGGCTCAACCCACAGGAATGATCTCAATATCTTACAACGTTCGTTTTCCGTTTGTAGAACCCTTAAAATGTTAAGCTCCCCGAACTGGTCTGTTTACTGTTTTGTTATTTTTCTAATTTCCATGAATCTTATTTCCGATGAGTTTTATGTGTAGTAAACCAGTATCAATTTAACATGTTGGATACTTTTCAATTTCGAAATCATCAATAAGAGGTAAAAATACCTTTTATAATCAGAATTTCGTTTGGTTTTCTTCGACCCCCTCGTACCCACTGCCATGAAAACCTGAAATCCTTAATATGGTTTTTACAACCTGAAAATCTATGAACCTGAAAACGAAAAATTCTGAGAGCCTAAAAACCTGATATTTCGGAGAATTTATTAACATCAGAACTTGAAAACTTGAAAGTTAGAGAACGTAACAACCCGAAAATCTGAGGACTGAATATTAATTGAGAACATCAGAACCTGAAAACCTGGGAACCTGAGAATCTGAAAATATGAAAGCTTAAAGCTTGAAAGACAGAATTAGTTAACCTGAAAGTTTAAGGTCTGAGTCATTGTGAAAACGTGCTAAATTTTAGAGCGCACAGAATAAAAATGTTTGCGTCCAATCACTAGAAATTGTATTTGATCAGCTATCGGATCCGTGTGGGGCATAAACATGTTATAAATGAATTATACCCTACACCGTTTCATTGGCGGCAGTTATGTTGCCGAGTTCTCTAATAATCTAGAATTACCCTGTCAAACCGAATAAAAGCGAAATATTCTTTAGCTTGACAGACTGACCTCACACAAAAATTATACTTAGCACAATCGATAACTTTAGAATTAAGTTTGCTTTGAAGCTTATCTCACTCGAGATACTATCTCGAAAACTTGTTAAAACATCTACCAGATCTGCCTTCAGAATTCATGTAATTACGGCTCGAAATAACAATAAAACCTTATCAAAGCAAAGAAAACATTAAACAAAGTTACACGAAACATTTTTCCCGAAGAAAACGCGGACCGCTTGTACTTTGATATTTTAATTCAATTGCGGGCACGAGTCGGGGAATTCGTTGCATTGCAAATTCGTGGTATAAATCAGTCAACAGTCACAAAGCAACTTTTATGCAAGCTCTGCGGCGATCTGCTCACTCGTGCATCATATTATATTGGTTGTCCAGTGGAAACAAGCCGCCACAGTTCCTGAAATTCATGTTTATCGATACCATACACAACAAAACAACAAAATAACAATTCCAACAAGATAAACACATGATGTTGATGTTGAAATGATGGCTTAATTAAAATGATAGATGAAGGGGAAAATTGTAACGCAATGCCGGAAGACGATAAAAAATAGATTAATCAATACGGAGAACAAAGCCCAGGGTGTTTATGAGGGTATCGGTTGGAACAATATTATTTTACAATATGGTAAGTGCAGTATGTGACAATCTTTTATTTTCGTCCCGAATATCAAGTATTCTGTCCTGTTCCGTTTAGAGAATTAAAATTTGGAAAAACAATTACTGGAAATGACTTTTCAATTCCTATGATTCCCGCCCCTTGTTCTTCGAATCTTGCCTTTTCTATCTAGTCTTCTCTTGTACTCTTCGACTCCTTGATCGTCCCACAGTTTCATCATCCGCGCTTCCCCTGTTCTTTCTTCTCCTCTTTTCTTTCGTCTCCCTCTTCCTATACTTATTTCTATAGGCAGAAGGTCTGACTCTATTCTTTCTTCTTTTCTCTCCGTTTTTCCTTGTTTCTCCTGATGCTGCGCTTCCCCTCCCATGTCTCTATTTTCCCTTTATAGCATAGGCCTCTGTTATCTTCACTTCTGTTTTGAACTCCTCTTCACTTATGCATGAAAATGTCCATTATTTTTGTCCCAGCCCAAGTTTTTTCTTCTATCTTCGTCTCCATCTGCCTTCTTTTCTAGGAAGATTTTCTTTTCTCTGCATCTTTCCTCTTTTTCCTCCCACGTCTTCTTCAGTTGCTTTATTTTTCTCTTCAGTTCTTCCATATCTTCCCTGAGCTGTCTCTTGTCGTTCTTCAGATTCATCCATCATTTTCTTTATCATCTGTTCCATTTTCAGCCCAATTTCTTGTCGACTTCTTCTCTGCTCTGGTGATCTTACTTTTTCTTGCTTTTTTAGGATGCTTCTGAGCCTTCTAGTAGTTCTCTTTTATTCCGGTTCGTAACCCTCTACACTGTGTCGTGTATTGTTGGTTGTCTGCATTCTTTCTTATTGTCGTTGTCGTTTCTTCCTTTTCTTATATATTGCCACTTTCTTTCAATTCCTGTGATTCCCGCCCCTTGTTTTTCGAATCTTGCCTTTTCTAGTCTTCTCTTGTACTCTTCGACTCCTTGATCGTCCCATAGTTTGATCATCCCCTTCTTCTGCGCTTCCTCTGTTCTTTCTTCTCCTCTTTTCGTTCGTCTCTCTCTTCCCATACTTACTTCTATAGGCAGAAGGTCTGACTTTTCTTTCTTTTTTTCCTCTTCTCGCCCCCTGACATCCCCCTTGATTTTAATATTACCTCACATAATTGGAAAACCTCTAGTCTCCCTCTCGTTTGATTCCATCTTTATTGAACCCCGTCTACTGTTAATTTCTTGTATCCCAGTTCTTCCTTTGCTATGCCTCTTAATTTTTTCTGTAACTGTCTTTCTTCATTGTGAGGTGATTATCTATAAATATTGTCTCTCTTTCTTTCTTTCCCCATTAGTTTCTCTTCTTGCTTTATCACTTTTTTATTTCCTTCCCAATCTTCTATTTCTACTAGTACTTTAGGAATGCAGCTAAACTTCTCTGGCTAAACGACCGTTTTGTATTTTCCGTATTGTGTCGCTGCTATTTTAATATTGATAAAATTGTTGACTCGTCTTTTTCCCCAGGATTTTTTCTTTCTCTCTTCAACCCCTTTATTCTCTTCCTATCTTTCATTGTTATCTCTTTTCTCCTTCTTTGCTCATGTCTTCAATCTCCTTTGAACTTTTCTCTATATTTACTTCAATTTTATCTTCAGCACGTGTTGCTGTATTAGTCGGTAATACAGCAATTCTCAAATAGTTTATGTTAAATTATTAAAAGAAGAGAAAATGGTAGAAACGTGGGTGGAAGAAAAGAGAATGTCGAAAGAGTTCAAGTGTCAATATGCAGAGAGGGAAAGCAAGAAAGAGAGAGCTAAAGGTGGAATAATTATGGGGTGAAAGAGGGACTGGAAGAAGAAAATGGAACTGAAGGAAAAGAATAAACAGAGGGATTATGGAAAAAACGGTGAAAAGTAAACAGAGAAAATGGAGAATTGTAACAGTGTACAGCAGAAGAGGGAAACGAAGAGAATAATAGAAGAGCGAGTAAAAGAGCAAGAAGAAGGAACTTTGGTGATTGGGGGGGATTTTAATGCAAGAATTGGGGGGAAAGGAAGACGGATAAAAGAAGAACAAGCAACAATAGAAAGAAGATCAACAAAAGATGGAACAAAAAACGCAGAAGGGAGGGTACTGATTAGCTTAGTAGAAGAAAGAGGTTGGGACATACTTAATGGGAACTGCACAGGAGATGAGAAAGAGGAGTACACGTATATTGTACACGTAAATTCAAGGTGGGAGAAAGAATGGAGTCGGACCATATGCTTATGGAAGTGAAGACAAAAGGAAGAGAGAAAGATAGAGGAAGTGTCAATGGATGTGGGGAGGGATAAAAGGTGCTAGAATTATTGATCTATTTAGTTTTATTTATTATTTTATATTTTATTTTATTGAGTTATGAGAAATGTATTAATCGTATTTTATAAACCTGTAAAGGTAATAAATATAGGTAAATGCTAGATACTATTATTAAAAGAACAGAAAGAAAGTAGAATCATATGAGTCGACAACAGACTCTCAGATTTTAACTGACTCTCCAGTATGCTCTCAGTTATTGGCCTTCGTAGGGTTCTCAGGTTCCCTGCTTACGTCAGCCTTCCTGAGGGAACCTGCATTTTGGGTGACACAAAAGTCACGACTTGATAAGTCGTTGATAAGTGAAAAGTGAGCCATTCAAACACCAGTTAGTTAAATCAAGGTGGTTCTTTGGAACATTGTATACTAGTTATGAGAAAATCACTAAAAGTTTCACAAACAGAGAGACTGCATATTTCATAACTTATCATCTTAATTTATTCAACTTAAAGAGGAAGGAATGCAGCACCTGGGAACTTCATGAGAGATTGCACTCGCTTCTGTCATAAGTGTTTGTGTACAAATTGCCGCAAAGTTGAATAGTCAAAATTTGTTCAACTTTAGCATTTATGGCACAGTTTACCGAATACCCAAAATCCTAGCCGGTAACGACGGAAACTTCCCTTATACTTAATCCAATTGATATGGTAAACACTTAGCTCGGAGTAATAACACCAAACTTTCTACTACTTGTAAACTTCAGCGTTTACGGCACCATTTATACAAAACTTGTCCGTATTATTTGATAATTCAAAGGTTTTTCGGGATTTGACCGCCATAACGACCGAAATTTTTCCCATCGAACCAAACGTTTTCCTTTATTCTCTGTTTGGTATAAAATTTACATTGGCTGTTTCCGCCTTATGTCTTTCACCCTCTCGCCAAACTTACACACAAACTTTAGACGTCAGATGATAAATTGTCGTTTTTTGTTCATTTTTCGTCGAAATACCTAAAAGTACAATTAACCATTCTAAACTCGGCGAATTTTTCTTTATTAGTTTGTTTTCCAGCTGCTTCTGCTCTAATGTAGCATTCGTGCATCCACAAAACAGTTTTGATTTATGGGTAAATACGACACGAACAACGATCTTATAAATTAATTAGAAAATCCTCTGGGCGGGCCCAAATGACGGAGGGAGCACAATTTATAAACTTCTTATTTCGCTTTTAGAAAACGTAGTGCAAAATGTATTAACATGTTAGACATTGCATTCTTGACCATATCACCATAATTAGATACAGGGTCTCATGGAAATACCTGCAATAATTTTAGCCACAACATCCACAAATTATGAAAAATATTTTCAAGATTCAGTCGGCAGGGTAAACTGTAAGCAAGAAGAATGCGCGTAAAAGCCCGCTTTAAAAAACTGTGGTTAAAAATTGCGAAATTTGAACAAACTAAAGTACTTCCCGATTACAAATTAAACAATAATCATGACATCAGCATATGCGGATCTATGCAATTGCACCATTCCGACCTATCCAACTGTTTTCAGTATTTTCATTAAGCCACAGAGACATTACAAAGAAGTGTTGCTATAAGTCTTTTACGAAATGAGTCTATCTTGACAGTGATAACGCTTATTAACGGGTTCGGTAAACAGGGTTAGATCTCAAGTATTTCTTTTTCGAAATTGGAGATGCACTGGGTTCACTCTATTACCCCTAATTTATTGCAGGTATATCAATGACACCCTGTATGTTTTTACGAAAGTCACCCTCACAAACCGAATCAAAGCATCAAAGCGGCTATTTAAGATGACGTGGCTCATTAAGGTTCAACAAGGCGCTGTTAATTAATTAAGGGGTCTTTAAACGAATTTTATTTGTTAGCTGAAATGTCTCACGATGAGAAATTAATTGTGTTATTAAATTAGACTATGTTTTACTAGAGACGGTGAAAATGAACAAAGTTCCGAGCTCGTTTCTTAAGTTTAGCGGGAGTGTAATTTAAGATCCAGCTTTACGAGATTAAATTGTAGATTTTAAGACTAGGTACATCTGAAAATATTCATCGCGAATGTAAATTTACGGTTTCGTGCTGAGAGAACTCGAATGGGATTTACTTCGTATTTATTGCAATAAAATTCAAACTTTCCGTTTTTACGGTGTGAAAAGTATATGAATTAAATGTGGTGGTGGTAACCAGTGAGAAAATTGCGGTAAGTTTCTAGATTACGGCAATAGAGATACCTCTATTAGAAGCGGTAAAATTGTACTATAATTTATTATAGTTATTATTATAATTTGTTTTTGTTTTGTTCGTTATGGTCCTTTGTGTTGTTTTGTTGTTTTGTGTGATAACGTATCGAAAATCGATATAATAAAAATGAAATGCCGTTCGTTGGTAATCTCATCACATGGAAACGGCTGGACCGATTTGGATATATATTTTTTGAATATTCGTAAATGTCCAAATAAGCTTCTTAAGGAAAGATAGACTTGAAAAGTTGCAATTGTGCTCTCGCAGCTCAGTTTTTTTGCGACCACCTGGCCTAGGTATTTCACAAAATAAAAATTTACCGAAAATTTTAAAGTTTCCAATACAAATTTTGAACTGAATCGGAAATATTGTTTTTGAAGAAGATCTGCAAAATGCAAAATGTCTGAACAAACAATACGAACGAATCGTTTTTATCTGTCCTTATTGCTGTTCGGAACATCAAACAAATTTTACAGGTTTAGTGGAGACGTGCTTCTAAATATACCTCCCTCATTACCCCTTTTGTATACTTTGCACTTCGCTAATAATTTGATTGATTTATAATAGCTTCATTCGGAAGGGTGGTTTATAATAGGGCCTCAGGTAACTAAGTTGTAGTCGGTGGTGCCAAACAGAAAATCATAACAATAATCAAAAAATATTTCTCTTTAACAATGATTTTTACCAAATCTATACCTCTACCTAAGTATATTAACAGCTACTTCTGTACAATTTACAAATTTACAAGATAGTAATATAATATTCACTCATTCGCTGATACTATTAACTTTACCACCATTAGGTACTACCATTAATCCGATACAAACATCACATTGTATAATAATCATGAAGATGGTAGCAATAAATTAAAGGAAGCTGCCTGTATCTGAATAATTTATGGCTCACCTAGGTACCTAACCATAGACCCAAAAAAAAGACGATTGGTTGATTCAGTCCAATAGTTTACGCCTAAGTTTCTATGGGAAACACCCTCTCCATATTTATATTCAAGTCCCATTTTAAGTAAAACCAAGAGTCAAAATTTAATGTGGTTTTTGGATCCAGGATCAGCATAATGCCTTTGATAGTTTAAATCTCACTCTCATAATTTTTTTACAAACTTGACTGGTTTTTAGTTTTTAAAAAAAGTTTTTTAAAAACTACTAGCAATAGGATTTTCAAAATAGCACATAGTGTGTCCTGTTATTTGTTGTGGAAAAATTTCATTAGACTTGCTTAAGTCGTTTTCCTTATATTGGTACTCATAGTTCTTTATCGTTCCAGTGGTAGGTGGCGCGCAACCGGGGACTGAGACGTCTGGCAACTCTGCATCAGAAATGTCAAAACAAGGCCCCCACTTCGACACGGCAGCCTCCAAGAACGTGACCGCACTATTGGGCAAGACCGCCTACCTCACCTGTAGGGTAAAGAATTTGGCCAACAGAACGGTAAGCTTTAGTATATCGGGTGTCCCAGTTTGAAAGCGTTCCAGTGACACAATGAGGTCTTTAATTTTATAAAATAATAACGATAAAGCACGTTCCTGAAAAGAATAATTCTTGATTCTCAATAAAGAATAAATATTTTACACATTTTACAGTCTTGGGCAGTTATAGATAAAATTTTGAATCTCATAAGGGGGCCAAAGCATACTACAGCAACTCGCGTGACTACAGAACAACTCGGTCTAACGACCTCGTCATCTGCAATCTTCACACTGGTTGCTGTAATGGGGCTTCTAATCCCACTAATAGGATAAATAACTATTATTACTACCCTCACCAATGTCCATCTATATACCACTCTATTGTTTCCCTTTTATTTACATTCTATTTTTATGACCTTACCCAGGTACATATTATGTCATCTGGAATAATTATGTTATTATTTTTGTTTATAATCCAGATCTAGATTGAGATAAAAAAAAACATTTAGCTATCTAACTATATTAGAGAAAATCCGCCTGTGGGCAGGCCAAATCTCAGTAAATCTTCTGAACCACTCTTTATTGTTTTTGTGGACCGCCACCCTTCTCGACAGCATTGTTATCTAAACGTTACGAAAATGTATTAATAAAAGTACCTCTAAAGTAATCTCGTAACAAATCTGGAATCTTTAAGCTGGGACACCGCATATTATTGGTTAGTATACCGATGATGACTGAGAAATCCGGTCGGATCTCGAGGTGACTTTGACGGATGCGAACGACTCAACCGTCCGAACTGAATATCAAAGACGACGGGAAAATCGTGGAAATTTGCAATCCCTCCAGATACTGTATAGACAGAAAATAAAGAATCGGTTCATCATCAATCTTTATGGCCGTCGAACGGCTCTTATATCCGTCGCATCGCGCTCAGGAATTGCAAGACTCGTCTCCAGACGGTTTTCACCAAGTCGATGGGCTTTATCGCCTGTCCTCGCCTCCCCGTTCGAGCATAAACGAGCCATGAAAATTATCCCGCTGCAGCGACAAATCAGGAAGGCGATTATTGAATTGGGAAATGAATTGACAAAGGTTTGAATTCGCTCTAGATGTTTTCGTGATTTAATTATAGCGGCTTTTTAACGCGGGTACCAGATAAAAATGATTAGTGATTGCACGTTTGATACTGTGATATGTGATATATTTTTGTATAGGCTCTGATTTTAAAGTCACAAAAGAAGGATATAGAAATAAAAGCTCCTCGATAGGGCCTGAAATTGATGGCACCGTAATTTCTGCGTCTTTTCGTTGCCATTTATGGCTATTATAACACTTATATTTAAATATTTAATGCCAGTGGTCGTTATCTGAATTGAAGAAGTGTAAAAAATGGGGAGCCCGGTACCCTCAGCGAGATGTAGAGAGGACATTTGTAGGAGAACGCACGAAGATGTCCTTATAAATCAAGTAGAAAGCTTATTCCTCAAATAGATTTTATTCTTGTTCGAATTCTGTAATTTTTTACTTGAGATCTTTATTCACTTTTTATAATTTTAAAATTGAGTGAATTACCGGATAACTCACTAGCTATTTGCTTCCTTGCTATCACGTTCAATCAATTAATTGAGTAAATTTGCCAGCTAGTGGTAATGAACTCTGAAATTTAGTAAAATGCTTTTATGTTGTAACATTCTACCATTCTTTCAAATAGTTGAAGCCACATAAGCCTGCAGAAATTGTTATTTTGTTATTTCATTTCTGTTAAAGGTTTGAGTAGAAGAACAGAGAATAGCAATGCTGTTCATCTGAACTCCGCCTTTTTGTTTTGTTGTACGAAACAAATAAAGATTATTATTATTAAATAGTTTATATTACGAAATCAATAGTCTTCTTACAACTTGACGAATATTTCATTTTATAAGAGATACTGCCTAACCTAACCAATGCACCTAACTGTCTCTAGTAAAAAAAAAAAAATTGTTCAGGATGCAAATGACGTACACAATACAAATTTTCAGTGCTGGCCCAGGGAATAAATCGTGAATGAAATAACAACGGATGAAAAAGTTTTTTTTCTTTGTAAGAGGATCGTTTAAAGCTGGACTTATTAAGGGTTTTAAAATCCTCCAGGTGGAAATTTTCATACGTTTTTCATGACTATTTAGTTCACCTGTCAAACTGTGACATTGGACCAATAACAGCTGTAGAATTTTAAAAATTTTGTCAATAAAAATCAATTGCGGCGACATATGGACTAGTACAAATTGCCGCCGACAATTGGACTAGTACTTTTAAGAAAAATAGTTTGGTTCACTGAATAGTTCTCCTAATACGATTCATAGTCAAAGTTGAGTCAAGAATTTTTAAGATTCGTGCAAGCACTCGTCGCATTTTAAGCAATTGCAATTAACATTCCTGGCATCTTACAAATTGTCGACATAACTTTGACTACTTTTATAACTTTGACAGTGATTATAGGTTCCACAGCTTTTTGAGATTTTTCATCGTTCTAGTTTCGTCAAGGCCTTTTTTTGTGGGGAGGGGAAACCCACATGGGCACTCGGACCATGGATGAATCAGTCCGAGTGGTGTCCCTAGCGGTGGTGCTCCCGTGTAACGGTACCACCTCTCGGCATGCCGTCGTCACACTCTGTTCTTTTTCTTCTTTCCACTTCTTCTTAGCTTCATTCGTCTACCCCTCGTTTTTCCCTCTCTCTTTCATTTTCTTCTTTTGTGTTCATAATCTTCACACTCATTTCCGAAATCACTTCCCATTCCTCATTTGTTCTCATCATGACGTTTTTCGTCAATCACCTTTTCTACATCCATTCTTTCTTTCGCCCAGTGTCCACATTTGAATATCGTATGTTCAACGCTATCTTCCACTCCCCAGTACCAACAGTCATTCTTCTCACTCTTCCCAATTCTTTTCAGATATAGTCCAAAGCATCCATGCCCCGTAGGCGCCTGTGTCAGGTAGTAATTTACTTCTCCGTGATTACGGTCGATCCACTCTTTAAGCTCCGGAATAAGCGTGTCTGGTCCAGGCGGCTTTTTCCGTGTTCTGCCCTTCATTCATTGTTCCCTTCGTTCCTTCTCTTCCTTGCTCTCCAGATTCGCATTCTTTCCTCAGCGAGAAGATCAATCAACGGCACACCCGCCAGCACCGACACAGCCTCATTTGAAACACGCCTGTACCCTCTACAAATTCTCAACAGGATGCATCTTCGTGCGCTCAGCATCCACTTTTTGTATTTCCCGATGCGAAATCCATCCATCCACATCTGTACATCCATACAGCATGATGGGGTGAACTACCGCGCTTAACATTTTTTTTCTTATACTCTTATACGGTTGGGCCTCCTACGTTTGGAAGTAAACGGCCCAGCGCGCCCGCAGTCGCTCTTGCTTTTTGTGCTACCCTGGAGACTTGCCCAGTCACCCTGAGGTTCCGTTGAATTCCACCCCAAGGTACCTCACCGTCTCCCTGGTAGTTATCGCTGCCATCTCAACATTCACTGTCATTTCTCTTAATGTTTTCCTTCCAACCAGGACCACATAAAGTTAGCCCCTTCTCTTTCATCCATTTTGCTATTGCTTCAAGGGCAGCATTCAAACTTTCTTTTACTTTTTCCTCCGTTCTGGCGACAGGAACAACCGTATATACAACAAGTTCAACTCCGTCTGATACTCCCACAGTAAACACTCCATCATCCTGTGGGACACCCGCACTCATTTCAAATCTTTCGCCTCCTTCAGTTATCAACCACCTGTCACTCAGATAGCTCCGTACCATCCTGATCAGGTACGGAGCTACTTTTCTGTCAATCAGCGTATCCAGAATACCTTTCTACGGGGCCGAGTTAAAGGCATTCTGTACGTCCAATGTCACCATTACACATAGTCTGCGAGTGCCCCAGGTGCCAGTATTGGCTTCCCTCGCTCGTTCCCTAACATACTGCATCGTATCCACAGTCGATCTGCCACTCCTAAATCCATACTGTCTTTCTGATAATCCTCCGCTGTTCTCGATTTCGTTCATCAGTCTCTCGCCTATCATTCTTTCTCATCCCGTTTAGCAAACAGAAAGGTCTATATTTTGGACTTCCTTTCTCTCCTTCTTTATCATCACTAGCCGCCCTTTCTTCCATTGTCTTGGGAAGCTAACCATTTCTAGACATTCGTTTATGGCTTTCAGGCTCTCGTTCTCACACGTCTCTATGAGAACCTTGCATACTTCCGGAGGGATCCCGTCCGGTCCCGGTGCTTTTCCGCTCCTCAGCTTCCTTGCAGCTTCCTTCGGGGAACAGTTTTCTCCTTTCTCTCTCCAAACTTTCTCCTTCCTCTCTTCCTTTTTAGTGCTCCCATTCGCTTCATTACAATCTTATATCCTTGTCCCCATACAACCGTATTGACTTCCTCGCACACCTTCTTCCATGCTTCCTCCTTCTATTCAATTCTCTTTCTGCCTCATTAGCTTTCTTGTTCGTTCTTACCATTACCCTCTTTAATCGCATACACTTATTTCACAGTACTACAATCTCCTCGTTTCACCAATAGACAGGTCCTCTCATCGTTTTCGTCTTCTTTAAACATTCATTACATGCCTCAGTCATTATTCTCCCGCTCTCTTCCTTCAGATCTTTGGCTTCATTTAACTCGTTAATTTTTTTTCCAGGCATTCCTTCATTCTCCCTATCCGTAATTTATCCACCCTCCATTTTTTGATTATTTCTTTAATTCCTAGCGTCCTTTCACGTTTTACTTAGAAACTGATGTCTTGGTGGTCGCTCATATTTTCCCTTTCGTCAACCTTCCATTCTTTAACCATTCTTGCAATTCCTTCCGTACTGAAAGTCATGTCAATAGCCCATATTTATAAAAAAAAGCCTTACCTTTTGCTTTCAAAAAATGAAGCAATTCCTTCAAGATAAATACATAAAGAAAAGTGAAGGAAAAGGTTTTGCTTTGAGGGTTTGCTTTAAAGTAAAAGATTTTACTTTTTTCGTATTTATAAAAAGAAGAATTTGCTCAAAAACTAAAGGATTTGCTTCTAAAAAAAGTAATCTAGGTTAAAACAACTTTTCTGACACTTTTCGACTTTTCAGTAGCTTGTAACGTAAAAATTTGTGTATTTGTAGGAGTGTTTTCGTGTGTTAAAATCTATCTGGAGAAGGTTGATCTTTGGTTGTGTGTTGTGTTATTGGTATGCCTAATCTGGTGCATTTACGTACAAGAAAATACTACAAACCAAGACGTACACCACGTAAATCAGATTTCAAAACGTTATTTAGATTTGAGGAGGAGAATGTGGTTTGGTTGGCGGACCACTTTCTTGGCGCGGATCCCGAAACTCGCGGAGCAACCCTGTCACCTGTGCAGAAAATGAAAGTATTTCTGCGTTATTGTGCGAACCCTGGATGGAGTTGCTGAAGAATTGGGATGTAGGCAGCCCACAGTGTCCAGAATATTTCATGAAGTGCTTGAGCGGATTGCGCAACAGGCCGGCGAATGGATCCGGTTCCTAAGCACAGAAAATCAAATCATGCAGGCAAAAGAGAATTGGTTGACCAGGTTCCATTTCCCAACAGCTATTGGGGTTGTCGACTGCACGCACATTTGTATTGAAAAGCCACCCCAATTTGGAGACGAATATATAAATCGAAAAGGTTTTAGCAGTATTAATGTACAGGCTACATGCGACCAGAATTGTTTTATAACTAGTATAGATGCAAGTTGGCCTGGATCAGTTCTTGATTCTCGTATATGGAAGAAACTAAAACTAATCGTTGAAGTTGGGTTGTCGTTAACTTCCTCCTAAATCTGTAGTCTTTGGAGAGTTTTTTTTTTTGGGGGGCAACCTTGTCAACTGATATAAACAATCGCTTTTTGTTAGCTACCACTCCAGACACAGTCACTTCTTTTTCATCGCTGGAACTTGAGATTTCTCGAGGATCTCCGGAAATGCTTTGGACTCTTTCAGCGATAAACATCATCTCAGTAGTCACATCTTCGCTGTCTTCCTGTTCAGTATCTGTGTCAGACATTTTCAACACTGCACAAATAAATCAGGAGTATCAACTACACCTCAATTTACTATTCAAACAGTTTTTAACTATGAAATGTATAGTATGAGACAAACCCTCTGTCTCTGTTGTTTGTCAATGTTGCTAACGACTAATCTGTACCTTTTACTTTATGTATCTCAAGCATTTCCTTGCAAAGAAAAGGTAGAGATTATGAATACGAATTGAAGCAAAACCTTTTACTTCTACCTTTTGCTTCTACCTTTTACACATTGGGCTCTATGAATAAAAATGAGCATTTGCTCTTGAGCAAAAGCATGAAGCAAAAGCATTTGCTTTCTGAGTTTATGGTCTGAGCATAACCAAATACTCAAATCTGTATGAATAAAAAAAACTTTTCGCAAATGCTCATGCTTCATTCCATACTGAGCAAATACTCACAAAAGTTGAGTCTTAAATAAAAATAAACGTTGAAGGATTCATTGCTTAATTTTTTTCTTCAGATTTGCACGGTCTCATCGACTACTTGCAAATTGAACCTTAAGTCTTTCTTCTCGTGCTCTGTCAGTATATTGTGATTCACGAACAGCTTTTGCTGCATCCTCTTCCTCAGAAGGAAAATCAATCATCGTGGTTTAAATACATATTTTGCAATATTATGCAATGGAAGATATTTTTTCAACTTTCAGAAGACATTTGTTGGAAAACGCCGTTTTAATTGAACAAAACATCTTTCAAAAATCACCCGTCCTTTTTTGAGCAACTTGTTGTAAGCAGTTTCGGCATTTATATTGCAATGTTGGAAAGGTCTCATTAACCATGGTTCTAAACCACAACCTGAGTCACTTTGAACACCTTTACTTTGCTCTAAACGTTCCATACTAGCTCTAAAGTTTGAGTTTTTCCAAATTCTAACGAGCGTTCAAAAATAAACCTGGTTAGAGGAGGCTGGGCATTTTTATAACAGTGTACATTGCAATTGTTACAAAAACTAACTTGTCATTTAATTCAGTTTAGGTTAGGCAACCAGCACTAAATTCGGACATTCGGAATTATTGAAATTTACGTTCTTTCGTTGTAATTCGAGTTAAGTATTGCAACTAGCAAGATGGCAAGTGATCAAAAGACACGGAAAGGTGCTGCTACAAAGCACATGGACGTTGCAATGACAGTCGCTACAGCAGCCGTTTCTAAACCTTGTTTGCAAGTACGAAATGGTACGAAAACATGAATTTAACACGGTCCCAAAGCTGACCGGTAGGTGAAAGTGTCATCAAAGAAAGAATGTCCGAAGCATAGAAATATCACTAAGGACACTTACATATTATGCTCTACACTTTCTTAATGAAACTTGAGTGAGGCGCACCCTGATCTAATAACAGCTGCAAAAGAAAAGGTTTGTCTTTTGCTTCTGAAACTCAAGAGTTAAAACTTCTACCTAACCATACTTTTCAGATTTGCGCATTTAAGAGAACAAGTTTGAGTGTGAAATATGATAAAGTAACAAGCGAAACTGCAAGTAATTTCTTCCTTTGGCCACATTAAAAATTTCATGTATGTACCAAGCATCCGTAGCCGATGTAAGAAAAAATATGAAACTGAAGATTTTTTGCACTGTTTTTAATAGGATCAGAAAAAAAGCACAATTCTCTACAAGAAATATCGAATACATTTTCACCATTAATTTACTGTAACTGTTTTGTGTCCTTCTAAGGGATTGTAAAATTCTCAATAAACATTTGTAGAAATTTGGTTAGAAACTGTCAGTTGGTCATATCCTTTCGAAGAATGTTTTAATTTCTACATTTTGAAGAAATAAAGGTGTAAAACCAAATCATAAAGTGTCCGATATCTAAAAATAACTCGATTAACATCACACCCAAAGGTCTGAATGCACTTAACTTTTTACCAACCGTTGTAGGAATCTTGGAGATACCTCCAGGACATTGCAGACCAAACCCCCAAATCGTGTCGGTCTATATAAAACCGCTAACTAATACCCTAAAACACTTGTCAACACTTCTTTAAGATGCATAATAATATTAATTATTAATAATACTGCAGCTTCTCTGAAATTTTTAGGTTATGTTATCTGTCATGGAGAGTTTCGTGTTAATCAGTCTAGCTCTACACTGTAAAAAAATAAAACAAAAACGCAATTTCAAAGCCTACTCTAACCAGGTTTTTAATTGAACGCTCGTTATTATCATGCACAGAACCAGGACAACTTGCGTTAACACTCTAGTAAAAATTTGTCCATCGTTACAAGTTGCCTGAGCATTTATGGCTGCAAACCCTTTTCTGCAAATGTACTCATCTCCGTGGCTTTTCGAAAGGTTTTTCGATTTGAATTAGAGTACAGTCGAGGACACCAATCGTAGCTGGAAAGTTGTAATACCTCTGCTATTCTGCAGTTCCCTCATGTACATCTTGACCAGTTTTTGGAAACCTTATCCAAAAATGTGAATATTCTTCGACTTTATGCATTACTTGGCAGATAACTTTTGAAACTGTCGACTGATAAACACTCAATTCTTCTGCAATTCCATATCGAAACCCGGGATTACTAAATACCTCAGAAAGACTTTAAATTTAATTGTTGGAGATAAAGCTCTTCCTCGGGTTTCTTCACTTTCATCCAAGAAATATATACCCAACCATTACGTATTTTCTGCTTCAAAACGGTACAGTGATTTATAGTTTTGGGGCAAAGCATTTCATTTAGGCTTATATTAAACTTTCTGATTCCTTATTCTTAAAAACTGAGTCACTTTTTTGCATGCAATTGAATTTGATTCTAATGATAACCAGATGCAAAAATTTTCGAGCAATTGCTTACAATTATATTATTCATAAAGTAAACTCACAATTGAGCATATGGACATGGAAGTTGAGCAATTGCTCATTAAAAAAAGCAGGTCATTCCAAAACCTTTTGCTCCTTTTTTTATTCATACCTAGGCGAGTAAATGCTCTGTAAAATAGAAGTAAAAGCATTTGCTACCCTTTATTCATACGGCCCATTATCACATTCATTCCTTCCTTGCTTACCGTTTTCTTATTGCTTCTTGTACGAGGAACAGTTCCTGCCCCTCATTAGGTGTCCGGGCTTTCCCCGGCCGTCGCGCACGAAGTACACCTGGCGTTGGCCCTACAGGTCTTTTGCTGGTGGCCAGTGACCCCGCATCTCTTGCAGGTTGTCAATCTATCGTCACCCTCACATTCTCTCGCGAGGTGGCCGTAGCACATTCACCTGTAGCAGGCCCGGGAACTCTGTATCCTTTCTCTTTTCGATGACTAGGCACGTGGTCCACCCAATCCTAATCCTCTTCTTCAATTCGTGATCGGCGACGGCATCTCCCGTAATTGCTGTCGCCGTCTTCCCGTATCTAGTCGTGTCTCTTACTCCAATCACCCTGACGTCTGCATGCGGCACCAGATCCGCCACACCCCTTACGACTGATTCTTGTACCTCGTTCGAGGTCATCTCCTCCTTTATTTCAATTACCCTCCGCCCTGTCGTTGAAGCATCATCATCATCAACATGGCTCTTTTCTTAGTCCCCTTCTCCATCTCCATTTCCCTCCTTCACATTTTATCAAGGTCCTAAGGTTCCTCAAATTCGTCATCAGATTTCCCAGTTGGCACGAATTTATCCTTGGTGTCCTCTTTCAGTTTGTAAGAATATTTGTTTTTTCTTAACAGTCCTGCTAGAATATTGTTTGGCCTTGGAGTCCCCTGGAAACCTAAGAACCCTTCGAATTCAAAAGAGAGATACATATTTAGAGGACCCAAAAAGTTCACACTCTTAATAGTAGGGGAGCCGAAGCGGGGATATTGCGCGTTACTCGAGCGCGTCAGAAAATCATTTGGGGAGAAACCTTGCACCCTGTAATGTTCCCCTACCAAATATGAACCCTTAATATAGAGGGATTCGTTGAGGGCAGCCCGTCAGATTAAAAAAAAACGATCCTCAGAAAAACTCGAGCGCATCAGATTAAGACAAGGTACGGTTGCGGTCAATAAAATATGAGCACTGATTTGACATTCTCTGACTTTTTCAAGAAATTTGGTAAATCAGGCTTTCACCTCAAGTCACATTACCCTGGAGACGTAGAAAAATACCTTGCGTGAACAATAAATAACATGTTTATTGCTGAAATACAAAAACATAGCGCCTGTGACAAATATATAAAAAACTAATATTTTGTAGCGACTCCATTTTTGTCTATTACATTATTCAATCTTCTTGGCATTGATGCTACTAAAACCTCAGTATAGTTCGAAGTTAATTCGTTCCACGCTTGTTGAATTCCTTCATATAACTCTCCGACGTTTTGTGGACGAAAATGATTGCCTCTCTTCATGTTCCTTACCATCAAACCACACACATTTTCTATTGGGTTCAAGTCGGGACAGCGCGGAAGCCAAGGGAGAACTTTCCTTGCTGCTCCATTCAATTTGAGATCATTCTAGCTGTATGGATAGGACAATAATTGTGTTGATATAAAAGATGATTTTGGGGAAAGACCGCATTCACTGAAGGCAGCATGATATTCTCCAATATATTATGCTGATAGACCTCTGCCCTATTTCTAACTATTATAAGCGTTAAAACTCCAGGGCCTTGGACGCTAATCCATCCCCAAACATTTACAGAAAAGCGACCGTTCGCTGCTAATTTTTGAGTATAACGTTCATCAAGACGAGAATTTGATGGTCTATAAACTCTAACACGACCGTTATAGGACGATTCAAAAAGCTTCTCGTCTGTGAAAACAACATTCCGCCAAAAATCTGATGGTTGTAGGGATGGAAATCTGATGGAGGAATCCTACCCTTTGTTCCTTGTTTTATTGAGTCAAAAAATCTGTTTTGGCTGCAGGATGATTTCGCAGATCCGATCCTTCCTTGATTCGACTTGCTGTTCGAACAGAACCTGGGAAATTTGTTTCAGCGTTTGTCATAACAGAATTGAACGGGTTTTCTCGTAAAACTTGCCTTTGAAACGATTGACGCTCACTCCAGACTTTTTTTTATATTGTGGACAGTACTCCTTGCTATGTTAAACCTGACTGCTACCCTCTTTTAATATGCATCAAGTTGAACCGTCTGTATACAAATCTGACGCGCTCGAGTATTTCAAGGTCACACTTTTATTTTACATTTTTAAAAATTGGTCATGACTTTTGGTCACGTCCACATCGTCAGTCATTTGAATAGGACACTTTTTTGAGTTCACTTAACATTCCCTCTGAATATCTGACACGCTCGAATAACTTTTTTTTATATTTTTTTAACCCCTTTTTACTGCTACCCCCTCTAGTTAATCGTCAGATTAATATCTCCCGGATATCAGAAAGATAAAACACTATGAATGTCTTACGCGCTCGAGTATTTCCATGTATCTTTTTTTTACATTTTTGAAAATTTGTACACGTTCTTCCCCCCACTAAAATGGAAAACTTAACATAAACTTTTTTCGTATTAGAACCTAGTCTTCACAATACAATGGGTCCCCATGACGCTTTAGTAACTGCAAATTTAGCATCTAGGGCTCCTCTACTATAAGATCCCAGAAAAACAAATTGCATATTATAAAAATCGTGACAACACAGAAAATTTAAATATAAAAAAAAAATTGATAGCACTCTGGAAATACAGTGATTATAAATGCTATTTCATCAAGTTGACTTTGGAAAATATGTCAACGTATTTTTAAAGATCCATTTGCCGCTTGAAATGCACACTATTCACTGGACACAATGATCAAGGAGTACATTATTGGTTGCCTACTAATTAATTAAAATAAAGATTTACAAATTTGATTAATAATAAATAAGCTTGATGGAAAAACATTTATAATCAGACTGTACAAAAAAAAATCTGAGAATACATAGAATAGTCTGCGCGTCCACCCGCTTTATCCGGTTTTTTCATTTTTCTCAATGACAATTGTTTGGATTAAAATGCAATATCGAGACTAGTTTGAACTGTATACAGGGTGATTCACGATGTATAGTAAATATTTAAACCTCAAATTATATGGCCCCTAAACGTAGTTTTGGCGGTATTAAAAAACGTTTAATGTAAAGTTGAAAAATTAATGGCGCCCAGCGATGCACTCAAAACATTTTGGACAAAAAATTCTTAATACGACGATACAAACTATTGTAAACATCTCGGTCTTTACTGATGAACGCTTTCCGACTGATGAAAACCACTTTTGCTTCCAATTGAAAAACATAAAGACTCACTTAGGCCAACGTACCATTTATAAAAATTGTTCGAAATGACGACAGCCCTGGGCATTTGGCAGATGCATAAACAAAAAGTTTCATGTGGCCTCACACGAAAAAAATTAAATTTTAAAATATTTAGTGTGCACCATCAACAGTCAAAGTAAAACTGGAAGTAATTAATTGGCAGCCGTTCACCGCACTTCACCGCACAAGAAAAAAGTCCTTTTTTGTTTAGGCGAAAAGATACGAGTTTATATTTTACTAATGGTTCTTCAATCATGCTAGCGGTTCTCAATCGGTTTTCGCGTAAATTTTAAAACCATACCTATATCTTGGGATTTTTTACAGTTAGATTTTTTTTTATATTTTTCTGTCTCCTCATATTAGGGACTGTCACAGGTTTAAATAACAATTATACTGTATATTATAAAAGCGAGCCTCCACCATTTTTCTCAATGACCTCTAATTATTTCAGACACTCCTTCTGAGACAAATTTTATCAATTGTTTCCAGTTTTCTAAATGACGCTCATGCTCATGTGAATCTGTCATTTCAGCTTTAAAATGATCTAAATTTAATAAAATTCAATTTGTACTCACTCTTGGAAGTCACTTAATGAATGAATCACGTGTTCTAGACGTTTTTAGCCTTTCTAATATTAATAATAGAGAGTTTCTTTTCGCGAGTGGATTTTATTTTTTATTCGTATTTCCCCGAAAGTTTTAACTTTTTTTTCCTGTCGGCGCTTTCGTATTAACTAATTTTCAAAGTTTTTGGTTTCGTTCACCTTTGATTGCTTCCATGCGTAGTTATTTAATCAATTCCAAACTGACTTTTCCACATGTACAAAGTTCCGCCTATTCCATCAAACATGTTTGTGTAGAGTTTATTTATTGGGCGTGTTGAGTTGGGAAAACATTTGGAGGTCGATGAAGACAACCCCATTTGTAACTTGTGTCACGGGGATTTTGTATAAATTAAAATATGGTTATAGCACTGGTGCTAAAAATTTCATTTGTAGAAATTGCAATAATTTTCTTGCTGGCAGTTCGCTTTGAAGCATCAAACTTTCTTTAATCGGCATTAATTTACCTCCCATTGTTTTTATACTTCAGTTCATTTTTTTCTCATTTCTGCCACGTCACTGCAGTAACGAGGAGGATTAGACTGATGACATCAGTACTTTCAAGTTACAAACGGAAAGTAATTTCTACATTTCTACCTTCCGATTAAAAATTAACTTCGGTACAGATCCGAGTAGTTGTTTTCGACGTGGAAACTTTTCTTTTATCCTGCATTAGCTTAATCATCCCAAAAAAGCGTTCCGTGTCTCTTTTTAAAGACTTATGTCTTTAAGAGAAACACTCGGAGACAACTTGGCAAATGTTAAGCTTTGTGTAACTTGGAAGGAGCTACAACTAATTACAAACTGCTGTGTTTGATTCAGTGCTTAAAAGCGGCACTTTATTTCGGACGTCGCAGACTTTCCACTGTGACGTCCGTAGATTAAATATTCAGTAAATTTACTGTAACGGTATCAGCATCGTTTCCTTGTAATTACAGCGATTACAACACCAGCGCTGCATGTACTGAAACAAGTGACCTGCAAGCGCTAAGTAATTACTCAGGATCGATCCGAGCTGTAAAGTTACAACCCTAATTTAACGATTGATGCATTCAGGTCTCAAGACGTTGCTGATATTAATTTCGATTAGCTTAAGCCGTTTCCCACGTAAGGAGCAGTAAAATCGATCTGCAAATTTAAAATTTATAATGGTACAGTAATGGAAAACTTTTTGCTTTTTGCATTGGCACATCGAAGTTTAAGCTTGTTGTTTAATTTAATTAATAAGTTTTGAAATTGTTAGCGGAACCAATTATTTTATGGAAGCGTCGGAGAAATGGGCTTGTTTTAAGAATGTTGGGAAATATTTTTAACAAGAATCCTTAACAAGCCAACTATTTAAGTGGAGTTCAGGAGTTTTAATGATTGCAGAAGGAATTATTCATCAGCAGTAATTATGAGGCAAACGTGCCCTTGTATTGAATAATAATAATTAAATTTTTAAGGAAAGTGCATTAACCGTAATTTGTAATTATATGTTCTAAAGACTTGAGATTGTATTAACTTTTTGATGATCGAAAAACGAGTGGTCTGCTCTGAAAGCTTGCTTCGTTTGAAGTTTACATTAGAATGCTCAATTTCAAGTACACATGGCGACGGTATTTGCATAACAATACCAGGCTTACGTAAACCCCCGTGAATTTACTTTGATAATAATATCGTTTAGTTTACGAGGAGGCTTCATTTGCAATGTACCATCGCCGAGATAAAAGCACATTACGTTATTTACACGAGTTAAATACGAGCAGCCCCGAAAACCGCTCACAGACAAATATCTTGGCTGAATTTTACTTGATTAGAATTATTTCTTTATTTCCCCCGGGATTTGATAATAATTAAACAGGCAATTAACCCTCACGCGCATAATCAACGCGAAACAGGGACTCCGGCAAGATTAATGGATTTCTTATTGTAATGTAGAAGTTGTATTGTTTCATTCAGAAACGTTGCAGCCACAGTATATTAAATGTAATTAATGTGCCGGTCCCGTGATTAATTGTGGATTCGTTACCATTAATAAAAATAATTATGTTCTCACGAATGCTAGATAATACAGCGGAATATTAAGGACGGTGATCCGCAGAGAACAAACACAAAAAGGACGAAATTAAATATAAAGCGCGTTTGAAAAGTAAATACCATCAGAAACATTAGTAATTTTGCTAAAAGCTTCGGTTCCGAGAAGAATCTCTTACGGAAAATAAAAGTAGGAATTGGATGACAAATTACCTGATGATTAATTCACACATAAACACAAATTTTATGGCACACTTAATAGATTGTACGGTGTAATTAATTCAAATTTTAAGTGCATTAAGGTTTCACATGTCTTGAGTTACGGCGACCGCTGGTAATAAGTGTCACGTTCTGCAATCAATCAGTGCTAACTGGGGCTAATGCAAAAGGTCTTTTGTAAATCATCGAGTTTTGTTGCTCCATACATGACAAGTTTTTTCGGAAAAGATGTAACTTTTTATTTTTTATTTATAAAATAATATCATGTGTTCATTTAAAAAAGTCATCAAGTCGTCTATGAATTTGACATAACATTTTAACGTACGTCTGATGCCAAATTAATAATGTGGTATGTATTGCTGGTTGCAGACTTTCAACTTGTACATGAAGCAATAAATCACATGCGTTTTTCAATTCGTCTTCGTCACTCAAAAAATCACAAGCAACTTGATGACTTTTTTAAATGAACACTTTATATAATGGTGTAGTATACAAGTGATATTTTAGTACTGCATATTGATGTAGGCGATATATTGTATAATGTAGTGAAATCAGTTGATGTGTAAAGCTCGCAATAAGCTGCAAATAAGTTTGTGACGTAGTTAGTTTTTCAATCTGGCAACGTTGAACGATGGACCTACGATATCGGCCGAAACATCAATGTCAATTATTGAGGTTAGGAAGCTAAAGTGCAATCACGACGACGAGACGGTTACGATTATCAGTAAATTAGAAACAGAAAGAAAAGGCGAGTGATGAGTCATAAAAATTGTTATTTCTCCGGTTGTGGAAATTCACTAGAAAGTGCCCCAAATAAAATATTCTTAAGCGTCCTAAAGGATTACGAGACGAGAAAGAAATGAGTAACGTCTAGCCATGGGAAATCGATTTTCCAAAAGTCTGTGATATACTGCTGCGGTCGCCATTTTGATGGGTCTGTTGTAGTTCGCATTTTAAAATACGAAACAAAAGCAGAAAATGACAGTCACACGTTAAGCCGCCAGATGGTCAGGTGCTCGATTATCATTGGTTCGAATTTGAGCGAATTTTTCTGTGATTAATTTTATAGAAACTATATCAGAAATTTTTTTGGTATCGCACAATATCATTACCATTATCCTACAGAATAATGTGGAGCGGGTTATTTACCAATTTTCATACACAGTATACTACCCCATTATATTATATTATTCATTATGGAAAATAACTTCTTTCCAGCTTTATTCGAGATCTTCAAACATCCTAAGAATTTATAAAGTCTCTTCCTTACAGAACCCATTCGGAATCTTCCGGTTCCTGTTCGTAATTGGTACCTACAACACAGTACCCTAACCGTAAATGCAACATTGTAGACATTGCATTATTTACGATTTTATTTAAACGAACGTTAAGCTATACAAATCAAGAGAACATGACTGCTATTACCCTCGTATTTATGGGAAATAACTTCAAACATTTATCCGAAATCGCTCATATGAGCAAATTTGCATTTTATAGTCTTTGGGCTTTTATTATGCTATACACATCGGAGTTTTTACGCTTTCGATTTGATGTGTGCAGCCACGACTTAATGCGGAATCGATCAGAATATAAAATCAACCAGTACACATTTAAATACCGTCATTCTGCTTGAACAAACACTTTTAACAAACTCATACTTTGCCAAAGAATTTTATACCTTTAAATATATTAACAAAATTGTTTGGGACGAAAAACCCACACGTGATATAGATCCTGATAGAGATCCCAACAAAACATTATTGTTTTGAAATGAAACTTCTTTGGTGAGGGTCCACAATTTTCGAGCGTTACGAGAATTAACGGTGGGGTCCTTCCGTGTTATTCTTCCATAAGAGCTATGAAAACCAATGTAAGGAAAACGACTGAAGCAATTCCAATGAAATTTTAACACAACAAAGAACAGGACACACTTTTTACTCTGTGCTATTTTGAAATTTCTAGTGCTAGTGGTTTAAAAAAAAAAAACAATTAAAAACTAGTCAAGTTTAGAAAAAAATGATGAGATTGCGACTCAAAAGGCGTTATGCTGATTCCGGATCCGAAAACCAAAATTAATTTCGACCCTCAATTTATTTAAAATGGCACTTAAAATAAATATCTAGAGGGTGTTTCCAATATAGACATGGCCGTAAACTTTTGCACTGACCCAACCAATAGTGTTTACTGAGTCTATCGGTACCTACAGTTTATTAGGGTTTGCCATAAATTATTGAGATTAATTGTTACCATTTTCATGTTTATTATATAATGTGTTTTTTGTATCTGAGTAACTATTATATTACTATTAGATTCGTAAATTGGTCACAGTATAGCTGTTACTACACCTACTTAAGTCGAGGTATAGGTTTGATAAAAAAGTTATTGTTATTTGAGTGAACCACATCTTACATCCTCTTATCAATGAATCTTACTACTATTATAAATGCGAAAGTTTGGATGGATGGATGGATGTATGTTTGTTTGCTCTCATGAGGGGCATAGTTAGTTACGCGGTGGGGGAACCTGTAAAGGAGGAGAGTGTGTCAGCGGGGACGCCACTTAAACGCATGCACATGCGGTCTTTTATTGCCTAATTTTATTATCTAGATTGGATTCGTTCAATCATTCCATTCATAATTTCGCTGCTTTTGCTCGTTGGATAGTTCAAGTTGCTTGTTTTTGTTGAGGTGAGGAAAAATATTGTTTTCTCAGTGGACGATCACTCATCGCGAGGAATGACACTCGGTTACGGCTCGCGGAAACAAATAAAATGTCCACGGAGACGAAACCGACGCGGTTGGTGGTCGCGAAAAACTCCCAGGGAAACGAGATGGGCGATGTCGACGCTCGCGGAAAATAATGAGATTCACGCGGTTGGTGGTAGCAGATTCGGTAACCGGTAAATCCATTATTCACTTACCTCGACAAAACTAACAGCTGTCCAAAAATGTGACGCTTACTACGGTCGGATTGCCTCGAGCTCCAGTTTTTTTATGTGGTATGCTCCACGGGACCGCGGTTAGCTACACCGGAGTACGGTACGCCAGGGGTCAGGTGTCTAGTCTAGGGTAGGGATGGTGAGGTCCGGGTTTCTAGAGGTGGGGGGTGGTTGGAGAACAGAAAATTTGTGTCTGGATACTACCGGCGCGCGGCAAACGGAACTTACACCGGCAGGCAACGACTAGAAGAGATGTTGGAAAAGAGACGATGACGTTGGCACACGCGCGCGGCCTGTTGCAATGTAGGGGCAAGGTAGCAATTCCGGAACGACGAGGTCCGCAGCGCGCTTCCTTGCTGTTCAAAATGATGTAAGTCCCATTCCAATCCAATCATGGAAACCATTTTTCCTGGACATTTTAATGATTCGGTGCGGAGGGCGTGGCCCACGGTGACAAGGGCGGTGGCTTGGGGTAGCGACTTCCGGAAAGTTGGATAAGCAGCGCGCTATTTTTCCGGTTACAACGGTGAAATTTTCATCCCGATCGGAGGTCAAGATGTATTTTTAAGAGGCTGTTAAAGATGCCGATTTGGGCGTAGGAAACTTGACCTTGTCGAAGCTGTGGGACAGCGGCCCGCTAGACTGCGGAGAATTTCGAGATACTCGTCTCTTGGAATTTTAGGTAACTTCGTTACAAATGCAGCTACACTTCCCTTGCTAAATGACCGGTTTCTACTTTCATAGGCTTGCTTTCATCCTTTGTTCATAAGCTTCCTGTAATGCCTCATAAATGTCGCTGTTATTCTAATATTGATAAAAATATTGACTTGTCTTCTTCCACACCTTTATGCACTTCCTAACTTTGTTGGTATCTCTCTTCTCCTTCTTTGCTGAATTCTTCAATTTTCTCTTCCCTTTTCTTTATAAATAGACTTTACTTTTATCTGCACTGCACATTTTGGGCTATCTATTCTAGTGTTTCATATGTGTCATGGGGTTGGTAGATATTTTCCAAATAAGTGGCCAATGTGTCAGCCTTATGTTGATTGTCTCTTGTCCTGATTGGGGGGCAATGTCTTTCTCATTTGCCAGATCAAGCAAGTATTTATTCATGGAATCTTTCCTGTGTTCTACAATTTTTGTTCGTATGACTCTGTTGGGTGTTTTTATTTTTTTTGGTGCCCTCGTAGTCCGCCATTTTTTTCTTAGTTTTCTTTTTCCATAATAACTGCCTTTCTTGTAATTGTTGCTGTATTTTTCCATGCAGTCTGATAAATTTCTAAGTTCTAAGTTGCTGTTCTTGTGTATTTAGTGGTATAGTTAGTTGAATCATGTCATTCAAGTCTTGGAATCTTTTTGAATTAGTTTTCCTGTGAGTTAAGATAGGATTTGGTTCTTTTCTCATGATTTTCTGTGAAGATGACTTGAGAATATTTTTTTCCTAACGATATCGCGACCTTTGGTTGCTTTGTCACACAATAAGGATTACAAAAGACGGAAATTAGAAGAGAGTTGCAGTTGCTGTAAGACATTTGTTAGTAATAGTTCACTTTGGCCTAAAAAGACGACCGGCCTTTCCAATGCAAATAATTATACTACAGAAATCGAAAACTAAATTAGTCAAAGTTGACCATGCACGAAAAGCCACTTGTCGCTTATTAAATGTCAAGTTGACCGTGTTAAATTTTAATTAACGGTAACTGAAATAAATTGTGCTTTTATTTTTTTTATGCAGTTGTAAAATGTGTCTCTTGAGTGGAGTGTAGAGAATCAGATAAATTGTGAGAAATCATTCATTAAAGCTTGTGTGGCTTCAGAACCTGAAAATACATAATATAATGGTATGCTAAGTAGGTGTGTCGTATTGAGGTGAAACCCCATATCACCTTCAATAAAGCTCCAAAGACAATAAGTTTTAGGAACATAACTGTCAAGGTAGATTTTCTTCGCTCGCACCTACATCATCCACCCTCGCTAAAAAATGATCGGTTTAGTGTTTGCCCTTCCGGGGTTGCAAATTTCCCTCCACGCTTCTGAACACGAGTAGCAACAACGAAAATAATGTAGGACCGTGTTTCAAACTAATGGAGTGTTCCAGTCCAGGAATGATCGAAATCTCAGTCATCACTTTTGTAGCTTTTCACATGTTTAGTAATAGCCAGCACAAAGTAGTGGTAGTATGCACGCCGCCACACGAGCTTTCTTCCAGTAGAGCTATCGCTCCATTGCAGATGTCTCTGCAGGTGTCGTGGGTGCGGCATCGCGACGTCCATCTGTTGACGGTGGGCAGATACACTTACACGAGCGACCAGCGGTTCCGGGCCATTCATCAGCCCCATTCCGAAGACTGGATTCTTCAAATTAAGTACCCCCAGCACCGGGATTCAGGTGTCTACGAGTGCCAGGTGTCTTCCACGCCACACCTTAGTCACTTCATATATCTTACAGTCATAGGTAAGTGCAATTTGTTTAAAATATGTTGTGAAAATCAAATAATAATTATGTAATAAATACCCCAGAAAGTTTGTATGAAGGACCAAAAAATGGGTTTTGTAACTTTTTTTTTAGTAGAGAACACTGCGATCGCGATGTGGTCGAAACTGTTTTATAAATACAGGGTCCTCCTAAACGTACCTCTGGAAAACAAAATTTAATTAACATGCTAAATATATGTAAATTTTGTTTTCCAGAGGCAACATGATGTACGAATCATTTATTAGCAACATTTTATTGTAATTCTGGTACTATACCGAGCTTAAGTGACAATTTAAAAAAGGGTTTTTTCTAATTTGCTGTAAGCCATTAACGCACCCAAAATCTGGATTTTTTGTTCCATTGGTAACACACACTGAACACTGCACTGAACGAAATGTCAGTGTGATTTTGAGGTCATTATGGTTCCATGTCAAGTCATGTCAAGTCTAATTCCTAACAAAATTCCCTAAATTACCAAAATCCATTTTATTTGTGAAAAAATAAAATTAATATGCAAATTAGAAAAAATAACATGAAAAACTCGTTTTGTAGAACTTAAGAGCACTCGTTCTTTACAGACACTCCTGCCTACGGCAGTCGTGCTGCAAACCTGAACTTGTGTCTTAATATAAGTTTTTTGAACTCACCGCCTCGAAAGCGACATTTTACGATCTTTGTCGGCAACCCGAAACACTTGCTTCCCGGTCTACTAAACCGGGAAACACGCTAAAAAGCACTGAAAATAAAAAGTGTGTAAAATAAATCAGTAGCTATTAATTAATGAAATTAAACCAATTGTCAACATTTGAATCACGATTTGGTACACCCAAGATTCATTTAAATATTGAAGATAAAGAATTTGACGATTATAAATGAAAAAAAATGACACATTTTTTAGGTTATGTCAACTCGAATTAAATCAGTAGCTATTAATTAATGGAATTAAATATGTATATTGGCAACATTTAAAACAACATTTGTTATACCTAAGATTTATTTCAATATGATGGAAAGGTACATAATTTTACTGTTACAACAAAGAAAAATAACTTTTTTTCGGTTATACGAGTACAATTCAATGTGTTCAATCCTTTGAATATTCAACCAGTGTTCCTGTAAACATTTATAGTGCAATTAATGCAATTGGTAGTGGTGATTCCTGAACCCCCCACAATAATGGGCTCAGACATGGACTTAACGGTGTCGAATGATGTGCACTTTCCAACTTGCTGTTATGTGGATGGGCCGGCCAGGCCTTGGTTGGATTATTTTTTCTGCTACTTACATTAGTTTTACTTTGTAGAGAATCGTTTACGCTTGATGACTTACAATTAATTGGTCAATTGTTATAGAAGCCATGGCTTGCTTTATTTCATATCTTGAAGTCTAATTGCATATTAAAATAACTTTAATTTAAAAATCGTGGTAATGTTCGTTTCAAAAAATATTGTACAATCCTCATGCGTGAACAATCTTCCCGCGTTCACGCAAATGAAGGCACTCGCTCCTTCGTCGCTCGTGCTTCAAAACTGCGTTCAATACTATTACTATTACAAAACTAGTGTTTCAATATACTATTACAGAATCATTGAAAAAAGCAAACTAATTTGCAAGTTAGGAATACATTGTGGAACAGAGAATGAATACCTATGATAAATCTTAGTTGTACGAGTAAGACAGTGATATATATAAAGTATTTTTTTGTAGTTAACGTCTTTTGACATTAGCCCTCGAAATAAGATAATTATTTACCAGAAAATTTAGTTTTGGGGCGATCGTGGTAAAAATGTTATGTAAAAGGCGTAAAAAGTGATGTACGTGTTGACCATTTCGGCCTTGGGCCTCGTAAGATAATTTCTACGTCGCGTGCAGTAAAAGGTCATTTGTTACAGTTGTTCCATAAATGGGTATTATTTTTCAGAGATTATTAGAAAAGTTAAGTCGTTCCTTATTACATGATGTGTCATACGAAATATGTAATAATAAATAAATATGTAATATGATATTCGTTCTTAAAGAAAAACAAATCTATCGGCTCCAGCGCCCATATTAACAATTTTCAAAAAATAAAACAAAGCAAAAAAAAAAACGAGGGATATCTGCCCCACCAAAAGTAATCGCAGGTTAGAAGAGGAGGTTCTGGATGCCGTTGGTTCTTGATCTTTATCCTATTTGCTTATATTTGACTTATATTGCTTTGTTTTTTTACCTTTAGTAATTGGTTTGTTTCTTTGTTTCGCCATTCCATTCTTTACATTTTTATTTCTATTTGGTCCCACTTAGTATACAATTTTTAAATTCGGACTATCTGTCTTCTATGGTTTGTTTATTTTCGTTTATACTTTTTGCCAATATTGTTCTTACCTCCTCATTTACCCTACCTAGAGTTAACTCAATTGACCATATTTCTTCATGAAGAATCTTCTGTTAACTACGTCTTTAAATTTATTTGATTTTTGTTTCATCTTATCAAATTGACATCAAATGTTAGCTACCAATATGCTGTAATTGTATAGGAATTTTGTATTGGCTGAATTTTTGGATGCGAAATTCCTTGTCCACTCTCATCGCCAACTTCACCCAGTACAACTCCACATTTATTTGGAATCGTTATACGTCATAATCAGATGTAGTGACGTCATATTTTTTTAAATAACGAGAAACTATGAAAGAAACGAAGGAAAAAGTGCGGATTCCTTCTTTAGATTTAACAAACAAATATCAAAATTTAAAGTGTAAATTATACCATAATTTTTCATACAATTGTATGGCAATATGACAACAATAATTATATTACTACCTTTGCATTTGAAAGCAATAGTAGATTGTGTTATTATGAGCAAAAGTGACACTTTTCTCCGAATAAAACATGCAATTCTTTCCTTAAACGCCGAAAATCTAACAATTTCTTTGATTGGACTGATCACCAGTGGCGCATAAAGTAATTTTAAGGTTACTTTATGCGCCACCAGCTGACTTTATGCGCCACCAGACGATTTTGTCTGTCACGGCAGTGACATGGCCATTTATCATTACCTATTGACGTAAATAATGTCATATTTATAATGTTGCATTTTATTATACAGATGTATTCCCCGATTGGTAGAGTGCATGTCAATGGGATATTTGAAAACCATTGAAATGTACTCACTGGATAGCGCCATTTAGAACACTCTCTTATGTGATGGACGGACAGTAATAATAATAATTAACGCCGAAGGCAATGTTATCATGGTAAAAAAATTCTTTGTTTATTAATATCTGACTTACCATCGGTTTTCGTAGTGTAGTGGTTATCACGTGTGCTTCACACGCACAAGGTCCCCGGTTCGATCCCGGGCGAAAACAGTTTTTTTTGTAGGTAACGTATCAAAATCGAGTCAAAATTTATAAGCATTTTTAAAATATAATAAAATAAGAAATAATGTTTTAGTTGAAACTTGTTATAAACTTAAAAAGATGGATCTGAATAAAGCGTTAAATAAAAAAAAGAACACAATTTTAGAAAAAATCCTCTATATAACCTTCAGCTACAGATCTTGAACGCTACCCTCCGTGGCGTTTAAAGGTGCTTATATCACCGCCTGCGTCTACTAATAGGAGAGGAACGCCTGTAACAATTATCTGATGACGGCTGGATCGAAAGTGACCGGTTTTTGCGAAAAAGAAGGGTCATCAAAACAGCACCTGCGAAGTTGAAAAATAACAAATATTAGAGCAAGGAGTATACATTGCAAGTAGTACACCGACCAAGAAATAGCAGAATGAATAGAAACTAACGGATGAATAGAACATTGGTGTTATATGCCCATATGATATAGACCCGGAAGCGTTACGATATATTTCAAATTATTGTAACTGCGGTCATCTTCTTTCAATAAGTAGGTCGATATTGCTTTCATAATCTGCAGTCGTCTAAAAAATAATTTTTAAATTTAAAGAACTCAACAGAATTTCATTTTCATCATATGAATATAATAGTCTCCTTTTTGAAATATTCAATTATGATTTCCCAGATGTGTCAATTTCTTTATCTTCGTGTGTTAGGGTCGAGGCATATACGTACTACCCGTCTATTTTCTGATGCCGAGCGGGTGGGATGCGCAAATGGTCAATTTTGGGATGTGCTACCGTACCAGTGGCGGTACATATCTGTTCGTGTCTCGGTTTCTTAAAGTGCGAACATGGCTCAAGGAAAATTAGTAGAAAAGACGGCGGCGTCGTCGGGGCCCCGTTCTAGAAAGTTGTGCGACTCCGGCCGATGCGCACTACCATCAGGGTTTCGGCTAGGGCCTTCCGGCCTAAATGGACATTCTGTCGCTGTGGGCTGTCGTGGAGCCTCGAGGGGCTGCAGGGTCATGGGGTCTCCAGTGAAAGTGTCTTTCAAAATGAAATGCAGACAGGGGCTTAACAGTCTATTTCCGTTTGCCGGAAATTTTTATATCCTTACTTACTTTGGAAAATCCCAGAGTCGGTCTCAGGTAGTGAGAACTCTTCCTCTTACAATAAAATTACAATAACCTAAACAAATAAAAAAAAACAGGCCTATTGGAGCCAGACTGTATAAATAAATATATATTTCATCTCCCGTATTTTTACTTTCTATACAAGCGGACGCCACTGATTCTTCGAATTTACATCTTAAACCAATAAGTGACACTAGGGGGGGAGATTCCGCTGCGTCAACCATCCCTACCCCGCGCCATCAGGAAATAGATAGTATAATATGAAGTTTGTTTTGTTGTGAATTTTTATAACGGAAAACGTAAGTTTTCTTCTTAGGAGTCTGACCCAACATAATGACATTATCAGTAATAAAAGGCCTTAAATTTATCGGTACCCATCTTTTCCTCCCTTTACTACTTTGTACAAGTTCCTTATGTATTTGTTTTGCAGTATCATCCTAATCCCGATAAGTTTTGTATTTTCCACTCCTTTTTGTATTCTTTGTCAAACCATTTTTCACTTTTATAATCATCATCAAGAAGATAAGTGCACTAATCACAGTCTGCTGTATTTTATTGGGCCTCCTGTTCATAATTTACACCACCAGCAGTGGTACTACCACAAAGAAATTCTTCCTACATTAACATTTTATGTACAATGTGTTTTCGTAGTGTAGTGGTTATCACGTGTGCTTCACACGCACAAGGTCCCCGGTTCGATCCCGGGCGAAAACAATTTTTTTCACTACCAGTTAGAAATGTAGGTATTGGATACACCATGTGAGGTGAGGTACGCGGTCGACAAGAGAGCACTTTCTTGCCTTGGTTTAAAACATACTATTTTTTATTAATTTTATTTTTAAGGTCTTTGCAGCGCTTTTCATTATTTTTTTAATAAATTCAGAATTCTTTAAGGCTCTTCATAATACTTCTGAAGCTTTTAACTGCTTCAGATTTTTTTATTATTCTTTAGGATTTTTAACTATTCTTCAATAATCTTCCAGGATTCCTTAGAACTACCCACAGCTCAATGGAATTCTTCAGTAGTCACCAGGGGTCTTCAGAATTGATTATTATTATTTAATCAACCTCGCCATTTTAAAACATTATTTGATAATATTTTGGGTTTTTTAGGATTTCACAGAATTTGTCAAAAATATTTAGAGAATTGTGCTATACACTTTGTGTCAATTTTTAGATATCGTTTGCAAATTGTGAGATCTACGTTTTAAAAAAAAATCAATTACGTCATAAGGTATACGCGATTTTTGAAAATATGAAAAATTTTACTATGAAAAAAAAATTGGATGGATCGACTAGAAGTACAAGTGCTTCATAAAAGTCCATAGGCGATGTCTTTAAGTAGGACTGAAATGGGGCACGATATACCTACGTCCGGGAACTTTCCACATTTCCCTCTCTATAATTCAATAAACAACACAATTTGTTTTTATTCATATGTGACATTCCATTAGGTGTTTATTAACTTATAAAAAACAAAAAAGAATTGAAAGACATTGTCCAGATCACTACAGCAGTATTTTATTAAGAATACTATTTTTTAATATATGCCATCGTTATTGAATTAATGAGGTGGACAGCAAATTGGCTGAAAAGCGCCCGATTTGTTTTACCGAGATATTGTCGTTTTTGCATCCGCCGTAAGACTCACTGTAAAATTATCAAGTTATACAATTTTATTAACTTAATTTGATCGACCCCCACACGTTTTATTTATTTTAATCCGTTCTTTACGGCGCTGCGCATGCGTGTTACGTGACGATTTCTGGCAGTTTACTTACCGTGCCGGAACTGCTAAGCCGCGTTAAGGAACTTCATTCCAAAAATACAGTAATTAATTTATTTAAATACGCGATATTTATCATAATACATATTATGAATCAAAATAAATCAAACAATGGGGGGGCATAAGCTCACTAACATGCTCTTTGATTTATTTTTTGCCTAAATTCCGTACAGGAGGTATTGTGATTTCAAACACAAAATAATTTATTAATCAGTCAATATGACACCTGTTTCATACAGGTGACCGTAATAACAATCGCGGTTTATAACTGTTTTTTGCACCCCGCTTTGGTAACGTGCTCTGACCTTTGTTGTTAAATTGCTGGGTTAGACCCCGGGAAATTTCCTGTTGTAGTTTATAATGCAGACATCCGAATTTAATTCAGCGATTCAGGCTCTAGAGTCTGTATAAAAGTTCAACACAAGAGTAATTTCGACTAGGGTTTAGTGAGCAACTTACGTGTGTGGATTTGGTAAGCAGCTATTAGAATGTTGAGATGTTAAACTTTATGTACTCCTACATAATATATTAAAACCTTTTTAGGCGATGATACGAAAAAGGTGATTTTACGGCCTCTTTTGGAGCCGTAAAGTTTACTTTTTTGTTCACATCTGTCAAACTCTTACTTTTTTGGTACTGATCTGTCAGAACTTGCCAGATGTGCACCTCGGCCAAAAGTGTTTTTTTGTACGGTACACAAATTACTATTTTGACAAACGCTGAGTATATCGCTGTTCTATTTAAGTCTCTGTTAAAACCGTTCAAAAATCTGTGCTAATAAGTTTCTAGATGCTTTGAAATGTTTGAGTTGATACGTAAGTAATAAATTGGAGTATTAAATCGCAGTTAAATTTGGGTCGCTAAGTTCAAACTTAATTAATAACTATCTTTGCTAGAGGACGTGTTGAATACTGGAATTTAGCCTGAAGCCCATACATAATACTTCCCAGAATAAACAGGAAGTGAAGACAGTATGCATCGAATACAAATCATCTCTGTACACCATGCGCTAATAATTTCAAAATATTTTTTAATGATATTGATAATATTACCTACGGCTCTCTTCCAAAGAAGCTTTTCTTTCAGTGCAGCCGGATGTGTGTAAATCAAAGTTAAATTATGGTTTCAATATTTGTTGATCACATACTGTATTTTTTGCCGACCTCCAAACGGTTTGAAGTCTCCAAGCTCTGAATTAGTGTTCTCTTTCATTAAATCTGAAATCTACCTAGTATTTTCATTCGGTATAAAATTCCTAGAAAAAATGTAACGCGACCTCCCGGACTAACACCTTTAGGAATCCTAGAAGAAGTAATCGAAAGTGACGATTATTTTTGGAAGACCAAAATGAAAGAAAAGCTGATATCTTTTTACCATAATTGTCTTCTTCCGGAACTGGTGGAGCCTCGATTTCCGAAAAGAGAAATTAGAGTTCAACACGAGAAATCCTCTAATGTTGTTATACCGCGGTCGTCCAACAGATGTAGTAATAAAACTAAGGGGTGTGGCGTGTCAGCGCAAAATGATGTACGCCGAAGTCTGATTTACTGTTCTCAAGTGATACGCTTTTCCAATTTTCCGGGCAACTTCTAATTTTTCTTTCCGTAAGAACCTTATTTGGACTATTACGAATATGAAGAAAAAAAAAACCAAATCGGTCTAGTCGTTTTCAAGTGAACCGCTTACAAAGGAATAGCATTTCAACATTTACGGACATGAATGGAAAAATAACTGACGATTGTTTTCTAGCAATTCCGACTTTTTTTCTGGCAAATCCGACTTTTTTCTGGCAATTCTGACTTTTTTCTGGCAATTCCGACTTTTTCTGGCAACTCCCACTTTTTTCTAGCAATTCCTACTTTTTTCGGGCAATCCCGATGTTTTTCTGGCAATTCCGACTTTTTTCTGGCAATTGCGGTAGGGGTAGGACGATGGTGCTGTCTTGTCACCCAAACTTACTGACCTTTTTGGAGATGTTTCTTTAAGGGGTCGAGCGCGTAGCCCGAGGCATTAATTTCAGTAATCATTCCTAAAATATGAGATAGTCTGCATGTTTCGATTTTCACGTAAAGGGAAATATAACCTTTTTGGAGTATGTTTTTTTAAGTGGTCAATCGCGTAGCACGGGCACTAATTTCAGCGACCCACGGAAGTTGTCGTCTGTGAAAATTTGTTTTTTCGTTTATCATTAATAAAGTCATAAAATATGAGATACTCTCCACATTTTGAGATTCACGTACCTACATGAAATATGAGCTTCTTGGAGTATGTCTCTTTAAGTGCCCAAGCAACACATCTAGTCTAATAGATGTTAAAATTTCGACTAGACTAGACGTGTAAGAATGGTCTATATAGACTGTTTATCGACGTCCAAATGTCCGCCAGATAGACGTAAATACTTCATCCAACTTCGATTAAATATAGACGTACAGTGATAGACGTAAATATTTCGTTCAAATTCGACGAAATATAGACCTACAATTTTCATCTAGAGCGAATATAAAATTTCGTATTATAGACGTAGAAATATGATCTATTTTAGTCTAATCATTACAGGATTTTAAATCATGCAAAAATAAAATGAATTAAACATAATATTATGTATATCGAATGCCAACTACAATTTATTCATTTAACAGTCACCCCTATTGGCAACATAATGCCGCCGAGTTGATAACTTCAGCCATTCACTACGTCATTTAGGTCCGAGGGTTTGTTTCCCCGTTGACGAAAAATACAGATTCTGAAATTAGTTAATTAAGTACCCTATTGAATTAATGTATTTAACGTCACGATTTATTAGTTGCGTTAAGTTTGTATACTTGAATGGTCTTTTGCCGTTATGGCCAGCCCAATTAAACTTCGTCGCAAATTTGTTCGTAATCACATTTTTTAGTATATTCATCACGGCTTGACGAACAATAGTCCACCCACCAATGGCTGTATGCTAATGATTTCTCATAAGTTGGCCCTGTACCGTGGTCTCCCTTTACTAACACAATCTTTTCTAAGGAATTAATTTACTACATTCTCCCTAAACGCCATTTCACTCATATTACTGTTAAAGATTCGAAGTGTCACGTGATCTTAGCTCCGCACGGTATTGGGTAGTTTGTCTAGGGTCCGACAAAGAAATGTACCTACAACGAGGTCACTTACCCTTACGCTTGAAAAATACATCCATAAACCGTTAAATTTCTTTGCAATTGGATTCGTGAAATTTGAGCATATTTTAGTAATTGTAATAATATTTATCCGTGGCAACTTTACCTACGTGTCTTCATTGACAAGGTAAAAGTGTCACTTTATCTTATTGTGGATAAAATAGCAACTTTTGCCTACTTTATATGCATTATCACATAAAATACAAAAATTAAACTTTTCAGTGAAATCATATTATTTATGTATTAATGATGATGGATGGTAACATAAATTTCGATGCTTTTGCTGCTTCAAGAACTTCGGGCGGCGTGCATTGATAACATGATCGTCGGTTTCTTTTTGGAATTACATATTTAAAAAAATATCTACACCTACACAAAAGACGACTTTTACAGTTTTTTCAACTTAATTTTGTTTTTGTTGACATCCTAACCACGAAAACATTTATATTATGTATTACGATTTAGCTTGATGTTAATCTTTCAAATTCATGCTATAAATTATTGTTGTCCAATTTATTTATCTGAAAATGTTTGCGGATAAAATAGTACTTCTATATATTATTCAGAAAATGAGTGGTTTTATGTGCTTCGCCTGGATATATAGATATCCTTTTTCTACATATAATATATGTAGAAGTTTATACATATAATATATGTATAAAAATGACTGAAGTTCGACTGTAAATCTATAATAGACGTATATTCGACATTTATATTGTAGAGGGTCTAAAAATCATCTACCATAGATATTTAGTTAAATTTTAGACAAAGACGGCTTATAGACGGTGTAGACAGTGTTTCGACGTCTATTAGATTAGGATGTGTTGCCTGAATGGTCAATCGCGTAGCACGAGGCACCAATTTCAGTGACCCACGAAAGTTGCTGTCTGTGAAAATTTGTGTTTCCGTTTATCATTTAAATTGGTGCTTCGCGCATACTCCAAAAAGGTCATATTTCCCTGTACGTGAAACTCGAAATGTGGACAGTATTTCATATTTTAAGTTTGGGCAACAAAACAGCGCCATCGTCCTACCTCTGTCGCAATTGTCAGAAAAAAGTCGGAATTCCCAGGAAAAAAATCTTTTTCGGTTATTTTTCCATTCATGTCCGTTCAGCGTCTTAGTAGCTTTCAGTTTTACCAGAATTTTCCAATTTTCCGCTCAACTTTTACAATTTTTCTTTGGACTATTACAAAAAGAATAAATAAAAAAAGTATTATGCGCTTACCAACAAAGAGCATTTCATTTTTATTATATGACGAAATACTGTTCGTTGGTAAGCGCATCACTTGAGAACGGCCGGACCAATTTGGGATTGGGAAAGTTTCCAGGAAAACAGTTTTTCCGGAAATTTCCAATTTTTCTTTCCGTTAGAACCTGACCTGGACTATTACGAATAATATAAAAAAAAATGCCAAATCTGTCCAGCCTCAAGTGATGCGCAAAAAATTTAACCAAAAATAGATTTTTTTTTTCTATTTAACCACTTTGCTGAAATCCGCAATATTTTTAACATTTTTCTGACTTCTTATTTCACCCTCCGCCTATGACTATATGAACTTAAACGCATCAGAAAGTTTTTGTCGAACGAGATAAACACCTAACGTTTTTGGGACAAAAAATTTGTAGTTGATAACAAATTTTATTAAATCAGTTGAGTCTCGCGCCGCTATGTTATGATGACCTGTGCTCGATTCTTAAGCAAATACTAAGAATTTATTAATTGCAATTTCCACGAAAATGTTTTTTTCTATGGTTGTACAGGGTAATGTTAGTGTTAGGTAATGCAAACGGGGCCCGCCGCTTGTCTATGCATGGAACGTTTATCAAATCCCGAAATTCCAACGTGAGGTCCTTTTGTGAGAACACAGTGAATGTTGATTATGGCAAATTTTCTTCTCCAACTCCAGATTTCGAATGTCCCAGATGTAATCGCGTTTTGAAAATTGAACCTGAAATTTTCAAGTATTTGAAGATGTACTTCGAAGTGTATTCGAAGGTGGGTGTGTCAATTGTTTACCTCACGTACACCCACAAGGATTATCCCTGATGTAAATTAGAGAGATTATTATGATTATTACATACGAACTTACTTCGATATCATGCATATTATGGTAGGTTAGTACATGTTTCTATTTAAACAGTTTTTATTTCGACTCGTTTATCGCGTAAAGTTTTTGTGCATTCCTCACAATCAATGAACGTGGCTCCAAAGGCGGGTACTGGTTTTAGGGGTCAAACTATCCTTAATTTTAGCTCCGTAAGGGAGCGTTTGCGAAAAAAATGATAAAAAAATATTTTGACGAGTTGTACTTGTGGTTAAATTTTCTGCTAGGACTTCCATAACACCCTGTATAGATTATAATCTCTAACAATTTTGAGTTTCGTTCTTAACTAACTTTTACATAATGCATTTTTACTTCAATTGCAGTTGTCGATTAATATTAATGTTTATATTCTTCTAGAAAAATTATGAATACCTTGGTAAAAACTGTGTACATTTATTCTGATTTTGTCAATCATTTTAAGCAATATTTCTCTTTAAACTAAAAAAAAAACTCTCATACTTCTCTATATTTAAGTTTCCATTTTGTTACATCAATATTGTCTAATCTACTTACCCCTTGCAGTGTTTATTATATAGCCTTAGCACATTATTTTTTTTTGCATAATATGTATACTGCGTTATATAAGCCATTAATGATTTAAATCCTGGGCGCAACGAGACGAATTAAATTCACACGAGTCACGTAGTCACTAATACCCAAAGTAAATTGCGATATTTTGTATACAAGCGCACTGAGCGTATCCAGAACCGAAAGCTAATTTAAAGTGAAGATCTTTTGGATTACATGTAAATAACAAATGATAAATAAATAAAGTGAGATTCTTAACGTTGACAAGCGAATTACTCTGGAGTTTATTACAAGAGGACAGTTTTGTTCGCATAACAATGAGTGCTGAAACGCTCGATGTGATTAATTCTATGCTACTTCAAAGCAGTATCAGAACAAACGGTTCAACATCTGCGATATTTTTGAGCTGCATCTATAACAGAGATGAGTTTTGCACAATGCACGTTGAAGAGACAATAGAAAAGTTTTTATAGGTGCTGTATATAAATGTTGAATATATCACTCGATTTAAAAATGGATGCTTCTAATTCCACATTTAGAAAAAAGCTTCTACGAACAAAGATCCTAATGACAAAATTATACGGATTAGTTTCACATTACGTAATCCTATTCGGCGATAAGAGTTTCTCCGGTAGGGATTCGGCTTAACCTTCAAATTGTAGTATGTATTCAACCAAAGACAAAAATCAATACTATCCCTAAGCTACTTTTAACACTACACTGACTTCAATTTCATCATCATTTGCGAAACAATTTTCCAAAATTTTAACACATCGCTCATGGTAACTCCATAAATGTGAGCAAACAAAACAAAACAGCTCATAGCCATTTTTCATTTGATGCATACGCCATTCGGTCCCAAATATCACCATCGACATTAATCAAGTTAAAGTCTATAGATGTACGGATGTTTCATTGGCTATTTTAATTGAAACGTTGACCAAGCTGTATTAACTATAACGATCGAAATCTGCTAGAAGAACTGTAACAACTAATTAAAAATTGACGACGTCTATTGTCTACATTTTTAACAAATAAACATTACACTTTAATGATACTTTAGCTAAAAAAGTTCAATAATAATTAAAAGGTAGCGAAAATAACGTGCAATCAATTTAAATTAAACATTAAAAAAGCGCTGGATTTTTGCAAACAAATATCAACAAGCAAAAACGTTTCCTGTTCGAATTAATTGCAACATCAAAATTCATTTATTATTAATTTTGACGTTTTTTGATTTATCAATAATGCAGTAGTTTATTTACTCATTAATGGAATTAGTTATTGACGTATGATGTCGAATTTTTTCACTATAATTATACTGAATTTTTTTGTCTCCCTCGTTTAAAAATTATGACCGTTTTAAAAGTAGACCATAATTTAAAGCGACACGACGAAAATATCTCCAAGAGTCGCGACCGAAATATATTGAAGTTATAGTCATTTTCGTAGTTTATGTCCTGTGGAGACTTCAAGGTGCAAATTTATTACAATTTACAGTCTCATAAACTCTGATTAATAGCAAAGTTCGCTTCATGTTACGGCTCTCATTTTAACTAAATTATTACCAACGACAGATGTAATAATAACGAAGCGACGTAAATAATAAACAATAATTTATTTTGTCAGACCGTATATTATATGCGACTTCGGCTTTCGTTCATCGATTAGTAAGCACTAATTTATTGTCGTCGTTGGCTTAACAGTTATGTGTATTAGTGGATTAAGTAATAAAATATTAATAGTTATGATTATGTGATATATGCATAATACAAAGATAGTTGGTGTTCGTATTGTAACGAACGTGGACCCGAGATGACTCATCGCTGTATCGGCGTCATCAATTACTAGAATGTGCTGGATTTATACTACAACGTACTCGAGGTAGTTTGACATCATCTTTTGGAATATTCGGTACAGATCGAGAACGCGATGATGTCATCCATGGAACTCTCTGGGGGCGCCTAAAAGGATTTAGGCGCCGGTATATTTATTAGAGGAGGTTCCAGCGCAAACCAGTCTAGTCTAGTCTAGTGAGTTAGTCGTATCATCGAAGATCAGTGAGTCGAGTCGGACAGTTGCTTTTATTTACCCGGAGTGCAGCGTGATGTGTAAATAAATAATACGAGACGCGCTGTCTATTATTTGATCTTACTCTGTTAGTAGCGTCCATATCTCCCTCAAAGTCGTCTACAAATGATTTTCGTTTGCACTTCGAGGTTAAAAGCTGAAACAAATTTTTTCGGAAATCGTCTTGGAAACAACATTTTCCTGCTTATTTACGCGCAGGAAAATTGAATGTTCCGGACTAGTACTATAAAGACTTTACAAGACGCAAAATAAAAAGATACTTTAAAAACGAACAATTTATTCAAAACTATTAATTAGAAATTTGTTTGAAATAGTGATAGTGATTTATCACCGAGCTTCAATTTTTGCAGTAAAAGTCCCAGTCGAAATCTCATTGCCGGCGTGATCGTAGCAGGTTGTGGATAAATCATTACTTGTAGAGGGATTATTGCCCATACTAGTAGTTGAGTTTTTTGCTAGCCCTGATTGTATTTTTCTTGCTATATCTAGCTTATTTTGGATCAAATCCTCGATATATTGTACTTTGCCATCCTTCATGTCTTTTTAAATTGGTAATGTCGCCCCCAGCGTCCACTAATAAAGTCGCTGAACTGAGGCGCATACAATGATGCCCCGTGTATTCCAGAGGTGCAGGTAACTCAAGACAAGTTCCAATTTTAGAAGGGAATTTTCCAAATGAATGTAGCCCCACTGGTTGGACAGTACATTTCCCTTGCTTGTAATTTACAAATAGGCGCCGGTGTGGAGTACGAACCGGGCGTAATGCCACATAACGCCTGTACAAAGCAAGATTTCCTTCATCAACAATTACAAACCGACGAGGTTTTTTTTGTTTTAGAATCAGGAATGTGTATAATATTAGAATGTTATCTTGATCTTCAATGTCAATGTCATTCAAACGGGACCTGTAAATACATTAGAAAAATAAATTAATTTGAGGTATGTACTTATTTGACCATTGTCACAACTTACTTTCACCAATAAAAATTCCTTGTCGGGAGCTTCAAGAAAAAAATTATCAATCTGGTCTCGGGACAAACATTTCGATTTTTTTGGTTGGTAACCAGTCGATTTTCGCTTTAATTATGCAATAAGCTTATAAAAAATGTCCAAATTTTGCTTCAATAAAAACACTTTCAAAATAGAATCAATGTTCCAAAGACTAGAGGGTTTCTGCAAACTTGCTTTTTCCGCAAAATATGCAAGAAAAACTTCTTCGGTAAGTGAAGTAATTTTTTTCTCGACGCGAATCTTTGAAAATTTAGAATGCCCTTTCATACCGCTCTTTTGATTTACACGGTAATAGATCGTTAGTAGCAGCAGCCGCAGCTTCACTCATATCAAATGGAATGCCCTCTCAATGATTTTGGTCTTCTTTCTTTCATTGACACTGTTTTCACAACACACGCACAAAATTGATGAAATTTTTTCGATGTTGTTTACTTTGTTGCCAACAAAATTGACAAACTTACGATTTACGGAAAAATTTAATACAAAATACGTCTGTAAAATCTTACTTGACTTGGTGCTTTAAAATACTCGGAACAAAATTCCTCGTATTTCAATTTAGCTCCTCTTCAGTAATGTAAGATTTTCTTGACTTTTATGTAAATAACTATTAAATGATTTCTCATCATTACATTATATAGAAATATGTACAATATTTTATGTAGTTTGCACCCATCGCAGCTCAGGTATATACCGTGCAATAATTTAAATTATAAATTAGAGTAGGCGGCTTTTTTATTATGCAATGGCCCAGCCTGCAAATTGACTGACAGCTTAGACTGACAGTAAAATTTGAGGTTATCGTAAACATTGTGACGTTTATGTTTCTCATGAAAATAAAAGACTAACAAATAATGTAGAATAATTGAGAATTACAGCAAATTTTCTCCCGCATCTTCAATACAGGTGTTAACTCCATGTTAACTCCATTCACCATTCTGTTGCCGTTTTCTTGAAGTCACTTTGACATTCGAATTTTAAATGAAATTATCAAAAGTTAGTAGTACCAACCTAACTTAAATTTCACAGCCTACTCTAATTTATAATTTAAATGATCGCACGGTAAATGATTTCATATACCTATTTTGTACGACTGAAAAGCACTGGATTAAAAGGACAACCTCAACCTTTGCCGGAGCCTAATGAAATAGATTTTAATGTTTAGACAAATTAGCGCTTTACACCGTCATATCTATACGGAATACGAATACGGATACGAGTACGGGTACGCGATAACTTGGGGCCGGAGACTTGAGAACTCGAACTGGAAACTGTTAGTTGGGAAACCTGCAAACTGGGGATCTAAGAAATTACAATTTGAGGGACTAGGGACTGTGGTACCAAGTAGAAAGGAATTAAAGGAAACTGAGGAACATAACGAGTGAGCAACAAAATTTGTGATCGCAGTTGGCTAAACGTATATCGGATCTTTTACTTTACTGTTTACATTAATTGTAAAGCTTTAACTTTTTTTCTCTGACTGTCAAAAATTTGAATTTATGCGTCAAAACTGTTGTCCCTTTCAAGCCCCGTTTCCACTGAAGAAACATTGAAGAACTTTGTGTTTCCCTTTGTCGCGTGTTTAGGAAATGTTTGGCAACCACGGAGGAATTGGCAACATACATAAACTTTGTTGCGTACCAAAAATTAGTTTGGTACTGCCCCAAATCTAGTTCTATGGAGATGGACTGGGTCTAGTTTATTACTTTTTTTTTCTACTTAAAGGGACGCCACCAGTTTTTACCGCAGAAGAGGATGGTTACGAAATTAAACTTCAGTTGAAAAACTGGAGAAATTTAATAAAACTTGAATTTAAATCAAAATAAATTATTAATTATAAATTAAACAAATTAAATGGAATAGTCAGTCAAGTTTCATTCATCAGCAAAATTCAGTTACACAAAATAATTAAAGAAAATAAGAAGTTGCTCATAAAACTAATATTTTAAATTAATATACCGAATTGAATTTAAAGGCATCGAGTTATAGCTATAATTCGAGCAAGTATAGTGTAACTCACTTGGGTGTCTGACAACGACGATTCGACAATTTAATTAGTTTTGTGTTACACGATAGAGACGATAGAGTTGAACTAAGTTGTGACTTTAAATTATGAATTTAAATGATTATTATTTTAAATTATTGCTTGGTCAATGACCACAAAAAAAAAACGACATAAGAAACGAGAACAAGAAATGACAAGAAAAAAATGTCTTATCTGGCCCTGGAACTCTGGTTTGGGGTGGGTGAGGACTTCCAGAGGGAGACCACGACGATTCTCTAGCCCCTGGCACCAACGAATCCTCGATAGAAGCGTCCACGCTGGAACTTCCAAGGGATATCACAATACCACCCTCGCTCGATGGCGTAGAGTTCCACTTAGGTGGTGAAGGTTTTTAGGGTTCACCCCGAGCCAGCACCCTAATGAAGAAGATTCCCCTTTAAGTACCCCGTTTAACCAACGGAAAGGCTCTTACCTCCAATGAGGGATCTGGACGACTTCCAGAGACACGAAATGTGCACGCAACACGTGCACGGCTTATTCGGTGGTTTTAATCCCCGCAGGTTGAAAATGATTCCGTCGTTTTGCGATTATTTTTAACGGGACGAGAATCACACTCTTCAATGAAACGGATGAGCTAATCCCTTGCGGATAATTCAAATTTAATTGCACGAACACCACGTTTCATCAACCACTGAACAAATAATGTTTTTTTTGACAGACACCCTGGCCGGATGAAGGTCTTTCTAAGAACCTGCGTATAAGCGAAACAGTACGATTGACGTACCGCTGCTTGACAGCACTGACAGGTGTGAGGTTATGTAGATGTAAACAAGAGAAGTTTTTCATTATTTCCCGACGAGGCACAAAGAAATTTTAAGTGTAGGTATTACCCAGTCGAGCTTCCAGTAATTTAGCCCCTTGGCGTTTTAGGCAGTGGGAAAAGTGTTGCATACTTTCAGAACGAAAGATCGAACCAGATAACATCAGCACAGCGAAGAATGAAGAAGAAAGACGATACATTGAGAGTAACATTCCGTAATGTCGAGCACAATTACGGTTTACAGTAGAAATTAGTTCGAGCGAGAATAGAGTAAGAAGTACGAAGAAAACAGCAGCTTAAACTCAAAAGTGTGGTACGCCGAGTACCATCTTCCCTTTTGGTAAAATGCTCTAGGATGCCCCAAACAGCAACCCCTTCACAGCGAAGTGATATAAGATCCAACTGAAAAAAAAGTAACGAAATATGTAAGGTTAATGAAAAGATAAAATTATCTTCACAAACCACTATATTGCCTTATCTAGATGATCGTCCACACGTCCTTTTTCAGCAAAACAACGCACGTCCATATATTGCTCGTCGAACTATGGACTCTCTCCAAGAAGTTGGCGTTATTGTTTTGCCGTTCATCGGATTTAAGTCCCATTGAAGATAATGGGAAGAAAACTGTCCACTTTGCGGCATCCTTCACAGACCTTCGTAGTAAGAAGCAACTATTGGAAGTAAAATATTGAGAAATGGGACATTCAAGAAATCGGAAATTGGGGAACCAGGAAACTATCAATTGGGGAACTAGGAACTAAATAAATTTGGTACAAAACGATAAAGACTGGAAAACTCATGATTTCAGGACCAATCTGAGAAACTGGGTAGGTACTAGGAACTAGGAATTCGAGAAACTATTTCAGGAATATTGAAACTCAGGAATCTATAGAGTGGTAAATTTAGGAACTGCAGAGCTAGAAACTAAGGACCCGAGAATGAAGGAAATAAATGAATTAAGGAACTGTGACATTAGTAAATACGAGTAGTCTATAATTTGCGGACTCGAAAACAGAGAAAACTCGTGGAACTTGGTACCAGTGAACTTTCAAATTGGGGTACCGAGAAACTACAAATGGAGGAACTAATGACTGTCTGTCTGTCTTGCGGAACCTGGAAACTTGCTAACTGGGGGGCACTTAATGACTAGGAAATCTAAACATTGGGAAATTGGGGCACTAGGAACTTGTAACCTCTGAAACTGGGGGATTGAAAAACCTGAAAACTCACTAACCTGGGAACTGGAAAACCGAGGAAATGGGGAACTTTCTGGAAGTAAGGTACCTACTATGAATTTAGTACTTCTGGAATTTGAGAACTGGGTGAATCTGATAAAAGGAATAAGAATAGAATAGAAACTGGGGAACTACGAATACGGGTACGCGATAACTTGGGAACTCGAACTGGAAACTGATAGGAATCCTGCAAACTGGGGATATAAGAAATTACAATTTGAGGGACTAGGGACTATGGCACCAAGTGCAAAGGAATTAATAGAAACTGAGGAACATATAAAGGAGAACAAACTACCAATCGAGGAACTAGGGACTAAGAAAACTGGGGTTTAAAAAATAAATTTGGAAACTGGGGCTCCGAGCAACTGTGGAATCTGCGATGAATCTGGTAACTAGGGGCTGGAAAAGTAACAAACTTAGAACTGAACAACTTGGTAACTGTCAAACTGAGCAACTTCGGAACTGGGAAACTAGCAAATCTGGCAACTGGTTAATCTGGAAACTGGAGCCTTGTAAAACTTAGTAACATAAAAAGGTGGGAATTGGAGAACTGAAGAACTAAAAACTAGTAAAATATCAGTTGCGGAATTAGAAAACTGAGGAATTGGAAAACTAAGAAACTAGTAAATGGGAAACATAGGAACCTATGAAGTGGAGACCAAGGAAATACGGAATTGAGAAGCTTGGAATTGGAAAATTCAAGAAAGAAGAACTGACGGGCTAACTTGAAAGGAATTGGGCCATTCAGGAACTTAGAAATTCTCCGCAACTTCCGAACTAGAAACTAAGGCACTGTTGGTCTTGCAACATGAACTGAGGAACTTATGAAATGGAGAAGTTGTATATTGGGTAACCGAGAAGCTATCAATCGGGAAAGAGAGACTAGGGAAATTCTGATTATTAAGCTAATTACTAGGGAAGTTATGAACTTTGGAACTAGAAAATCGGGGACCTGGAAAACTTGTAAACTAGGAACTGAGGAACTGGGACGGTGGAACTAAGGACTAGGCATCTGAGGGACTTGAGAACTGGGGAATGAAGAACACTGAGGAACCAACAACTAAAGAACTAGGGGACTATGTACGGAGGAAATATAGAGTAAGAGTATGAACTAGAGTAAGAGACTCAAGAACTAGGGATTTCAAAAAACATAGAACTGAGGACTTAGGAACCGCGCAACCTGTATACTGTGGAAACTGAAAATTAAGCAGTTAGAAACTAAGGAACTGAAGAACAGGGTAACTTACGAAGCGTCGAATATGATCATCCTTCTTTTATCATTGATTTTTATATTTTTTTCTGATTGTGTAGATTTATGCTTAAATGCGAAATCGTTAAATTGTTTTCAGTTATTTTGAGGTACTATATAAACACTTTTAAAAAATAATCTTCCACATATTTTTCTTTCCTGCTGCTGCACTATTGTACTAAAAAGCTCTCATGAATAATTTTTAAATTCGCAATTAGTAGATTTCACTATCATGTGGTATTACTCCTGGAACTTTCAATTTGTAAAATGCGTTATTAGATATTAATTTTCCTGTATTTATTTTTAATATTTTCTCTTAATTGCGCTTTTATTAAAAGCTTTCTCACAGTGCTTACAATTAGTTTAGATTACTAAACGAGGTAACATTATACACATGTAATTATTACTTGTAGTTATTAAATGTAAATCAGTATATACTGTGAGACCGTTTTGCTACTACGCGCCAACTCTGTGACCAATGGTTTTAGTTAGTTAGTATGCGAACATTATATCGCCCCATTTAAGCTTTTAGACTTGCTTGGAACGAGGTGCCACAAGCAGACATCGACCATCTCATTTTGTAGATGCTTAGACGTGTACAGGAGTGTATTCAGCTAGGGGGCGCCAAACACTGCTTTTTTTTCAAACTATATGTTATTAAAATTTCTTGCGGCATATTTTATTTTACATGGAAAATGCACAGGCGACTAGATAAAAATCATTTTGTAACACCTTGTACATTTTTTGATGATGCAATAATTAATTGAACTCGTTTGGCATTAAAAATATTTAAAATAGGCATATAGGATATGGATGGCTTATTTTTAATCGAAAAAAAATTGATAGCCGTTGAATTTAGCTAACACTAAGCATCCGTTTCAGAGGAAAAATGGTGGATGCACCGCGCCAAATCCCAAAAATATATAAGATACAAGTAGACATTTTACTTATCAACTCTTTGGAGCGATTCCAAACAATTTAGTGAAACCTCTCCAATCCTTAAATACTCCATTCCTCCTTCCTTCAGAGCGATTAAGTTAAGGAGAATTAAACAGGGAGAGGCTTGTTTTCATTCTCTACAAACAAATGTTTTAGTAGTCTATAATTCACATAGCATTTCCTAATTTCGTGCCCGCGCGATTCTGTAAATCGGAAGCTATCGACCAACCCGGACATTGTCTGGAAGATCCTGCAGAGATGGCAGAAAGCCAGCCTTTCTAGGCCGCTCGTGCAGCCGAACAATTAGTGTGACGGCAGTGTAAAGCAGGTAATTTTAAATGCACAGCGATAAATCCACGGATAAAAGTCGTCGATTGTGCAAGTTAATTAAAAAAGAGACAAAAGGGCTGCTATCGATGACCTCATCCGGAACAAGGGGTGTCACTATTTTAAGCGTTAACGTTGAATAATTATTATTAGTCGGTGCAGCCAACTATAATTCAAACATTTTAGTATTTCAAAACAGGGAATGTCTTCAACGAAGTGGAACGATTACACGACGTGAATATCTGGGACAGATTTCCAAGTGAACCAGCAGTAATATCCCTCTTATGAAATAACGTTTCATTTAAAGTAAACTCGCTGGAACTGAATGAGATTCTGACAAGTCTGGAAACTTATTCTCGCCAGAACTCCCTCTAATTTAATTATAATCAAATAAATACATAGTCAAAGTAACTTCAAAGGAAGATCTTCGCAAGTTGCTTTCAACTCTGCGTCATTTTGGGGCAAAGAGGTTTCGTTATTTACAGATAACAATTAAATGTTTTTGGGGATTACTACCTTAATTCATGTATGTGCGTGTAATTGAGATCGTTTTTCTGTCTGTAAATACTGTACATTTTATGGCGTGTAATAACAGACGGCTGGAATTCAATTTAGCTTCTAGACTTGCAGGTCAAGTATAATTTAGTTATAGTAGAATTTTATGCACCGAGGACATTATTAGGAAGTTAATAGCCGGTGGAAAACGCATTTAAGCTCCAAGAGTTAAGCCCCAGGGATGGAGTTACCTCATCTAGGCCCATTTTATTTTTTCCTGAAATAGAATAGAAGACTTAATTTCCAATTAAATTTTCACCCAACAACTCGAGTAAATGGTAGATTTTTTTTACCTTAATTGTTAGAGTGGGTTTTGCGCCATTTTAGCTCGTCTCAATTCTAAGTTATTTGACATCTATTTCAGCTAAACCTTGTGGTAAATTTGTCCATGTGAACGCAACAGGTTCACCCCAACTTGTGTAAATCGTTTAGTTAAAAGCAAATTTATAGATCTCTCTAATTCCACTGTCTTCTCAAATATGCTGAGTACAGTAATTAAATCTACATCCAAAACTAATGAACAGGTTACATTCATATCAAATGGGGTCCCATTTGCGTCGTCGATCGCAAGTCAAGATTCCGGTATTAAGAGAATTATTACAATAGTCTTATTCCTTTATTTACCACTCCTGCACATACTGTTTACAATTAATCAGTTTATACAGTGCTCACGATTAAACATGCATTGAAATTAAATTTATCCCATTACTACACACTGCGGTAAATAATGATAAATTAGAGCACGCTCATAAATGCAAATCCATGTTATGTTAATTTCACCAGCTTAATCTAACGACTTTTTCAAACGTTAATCTGAAACGAACCTGAAAGGCGCTAATTCCGCCAAATCCTCCGGAGGCGTAATTTGTCGCGTATTGTCTGAACTGGCGTCATTACGATGCCGTCGAAATCAGAAATTGAATTTTTGAAAGTCGGAAGAGCCTCCGATTAAGTCGAGCACAGGAAATTCCGGCTGAGATGCTTCCAGTTTGTTTACTCGCACTGTCTAATTAATATTTCGTTTAATTCTTCTGGAAAGGCGTTCCGATTTCAGACGGCCTTCAACATTGTTGAATACTTTCCAGTCGTTTCGGGTTAATGGGGCCGAAAGGGTTCTGAAGTTTAACCTTACGCCACTTATGAAGTTCAGAACTGGGACCATTAAGTTACTTAAGTTTCGAGCATTGTTGGCCCTCGAGCTGTTGGTGCATTTATAAAGGCTTGTCACATGTTCAGGTTCACTTTCTATTCTATCCATTCATTCAACGCGAATCACAGACCGGTTTCGGTCTTATTAAACATCATCAGTATGGTATTCCCCTTATGCCGGGAATGGGCGAGTTTAGGAAGTAACACGTTACTTTGTGTTGCCATTGCCTAAAGGGGTGAAACTTTTTCGGGCAAGTACCCAGACAGGCGCTGTTCTCTCCAACATTTCGTCGTCGATCATTGGGATCAGGACCTTCTGGAGGTGTCTCATAAACCCTGTGTTTCACATATCCCCAATTCCCAAGTGAAATAGGCCAATGGAAGATCTGGACTCCTTGCAGGCCAAGCAATTGGACCATCGCGACCTATCCACTTAATTTTCGTCCAACCATTCCCGCGCCGTTCGTTCAAATGTGAGTGGAAGATCTTCAATAAGTGTCTGAAAATCCTCAGTCAAAAAACGTCGGAAGTCTCTAGCTCTGCCATTCAACCCATTCGGCATAATGTGAGGTCCAGTTAAATTAGGGGCCGTCCATTAATTACGTGAGTTGTTTTTCTGTTAATTTGGACCCCTCCTTCCCCCTTGATGAGATTTGGTGAAACCCCTCCTCCCCCTCACGTGAGATTTATCCCTTACAATTTTTAAGTACTTAATTTTCATGTATGTTCATGTTTTTGCTAAATTATACCACTAAACACCTAAACCTAATACTGATGGAATATAGAGGGGGAAAATAATAGTGCGTTTAAGGGACACTATTACAAATTTATTTAAATTACAACAAAAAAAAATAGACTACCTTCCCTAATTGTTCAGTCACTCCATGGGCATGGGCATGGGAGTTCTGTATTGTTCGTTGAAAGATTTTTTAACCCGGCGGGGATGATTTTCAGGAAAAGAGTCTGGTAAATAAATTGTGCTGCAATTATTGTCTTAATTATGGGAATCCCAGACAGAAAATATTTAATACTGTCTATACTCGATATTGTGCCAAAATAGAAAACCTTAAAAAAAGTAAAAAAAATAAGTTTAATGATTTTTTTTCACTACTAGCTTCAAAAAACATCATTATATATCATGTTTGAAGCTTCACAAATTGATTTTCTGTACCTTACCTAATAATTGATTTTTCTCTCCTACTAGTAGATAATAAAAATAATATTGACAATGTTGCCATGGTTACTGCCGTACTTGATGTTTTGACTTGACATTTGCTGTCATTATTAATGATAGGTGACAGCCCAACAATGTAGAACTGGGGAGTTGGAATTTCTTGCCAAATGTTAAATTTGCCAGCTGGACCACACTAGCAACATCGCAACAAAAATAGAAATGACAGGTATTGATTAAATTTCATATGCTACTTGCTTTTTATGGATATCTTTCATGGAACCTTTCGCATTATCATGATTATAATTTGAAGAAAAGTTAAACAAATGTGATAGTGAAAAGTAGGTAGTGAAAAAAATTGTATATAAACCACGGTTGCGAAGCCTTTTCTTAGCCTTGAACTATTATTTACCTCGATGCTTCGCATCTCGGTAAATAAAATAGCTCGGCTAAGAAAAATGGCTTCTCAACCTTGGTGTATAATTACTATTATTTTCTATGTAATAATAATGTATATTTTTTTTAATTAAAAAGTTGACGTGAGATTTTCAATGACCCCCTGCTTCCTTTAGATGAGATTTTACTTTTTTTTATTGTTATTACACATAATCATGCTCATAATAAATAAAAATAAACGCCAACATTCAGACCTCTAATTCTTTGTAAGGGGAGGTCGCCGAATTTTTTAACAATTTTTCCTTTACTTCTGGTAGGTTCTTCCCAGAAGCTCTGAACTCGGAATGCCGTAATTTTGAGACACCCTGTAGAGAGATCGAAAACAAAATTAGTCAAAGTTTGCCATGCACGAAAATCCGTTTCTCGTAGTTTAATAGTTAATTTTTTAAAAGTCAACATTAAATTATTTTTTTTTGAGGTTTAATACGTTCATAAATAAACTACGACATACGACGTTTCATTATATATATTTTTTTTATTTTCACTTAATAGGGCTTATAAGAAAATCGGATAAATTAATTAACATTAAAAATTGGGAAAATCAGGAGAATCTAGGAAATTAGGGGAATCAAGACGCTAAATCAAATAAACAGACAGATTCTGGAAAACAGAGTGAAAGAGTTTTTTCTGTCACCCTGTATATAGCAGAATTGCGGGAATCGAGAATGACTATAAAGATTCGATACAATCGGGACAATCGTAAAAACCATTAAAATAGAAGCATTAAATGAAAATATAATATTCGAAGGTATTACGAAAACTAGGAGATGGAAAAAAATAGTCAATTAAGAGAAAGACAAGAATCAAATGAATCGGAAAAATCAAGAGAATCAGAAGAATCAAGAGAATCAGCAGAATGGGATCATTAAAAAAATTAATGAAGAATAAATAAAAAGACGCATTGTAGCGCCATCTTCTTGGTTGTATCAGAAAGGTGTAAGTGTAAATTTCTTCGGATATACCATACTGATGAGGTCTACTAAGACCCAAACCGGTCTCCGAATGTAATTCGCTGTGGAGATTTAGATTGTTTATATTTGTATATTTTGGCTTTGAGCGTTTGTTTTTGGTTATCCTTCGATACTCGTTTTGACGCTGAGCATATGATTTCACTATTATATTTCTGTAATGAAATGTATCAAGTATCAAGTTATAGGTATTATTTTATTAACTTAATTTGATCTACATCATTCACATATTATTTAGTAAAATATTTATCATAGATTACGGTACAACACGGAAACGAATTTTGAAAAAAAATAGAATATATGTCACTCAACAGATTATTATTTTATTACTCCACTTTTCTTTTTCGTGCTATAAAATCGTCTTGGTGGATTAATTTCCTTATTGTGTACTTATGGGTATGAAATGGTGGGTTCCGGATGGCTTTCGCATTGCTGCCAAAGTGGGCTCAACTAGATTCAAAAATCTTTCGAATGTTTTACGGAAAGGCGCATGTGTGTACGTCGCACACACACACACACACTCACATTTTCGTTACGTGACGATTTCTGGCAAGTCACACACACACAGCTGAAACCGCATAAGCCGCGTTAAGGAACTTCGTTCGAAAAATATAACTATATAGGGTGTCGTGGAAATACCAACAAAAAATTTAATATCGGCAGGTAAACCAGATTATTCACGTAAAAAAAATCTAAATTCTCTAGGGGCAAAACCTCTTAGAAGCTGTCGTTAAATCAAATTTCAATCACTAATGAATAAAATTTAATTTTACTAGTTTCCGCAAAAACTTTTTAGGTACGTGTAACAAACAATATTTTTTCGTTATAGCTTCCCAAATTTGTAAATAAAGAATTGAATTTTTTTTTGACTTTTCGCGTATGCCCCAAATCAAGCAAGCCCCCTCGCGGTGTCAGAACTGGGATTGGCCTTTCCGTTGTTTTTTGCAATGAATTTAAAATTTAACATTGAGTCACACTGACGTCTAATTTTTTGAGTTTTCTCTAGTATACCGGTGCGCTCATGGTTCCGGCAACTTTTCGAAAAAAAAATTGGCACCCTCAGAATACGGTCCTTTTTCTACGAAAATTGTTTTCTCTCAAATCGATCAGTAAATATATAGCTATTTCATCTATTTAATCAAATATACTCCGCAAACGGTTGCTATGACAACTTTTAGAGACTAGGCCGTAAATATACCATTTTACGGACTCAAATGAGTCCCTAAAATTGTAATTTTGGGGAGCGTGTACAAAAAAATCTTTTCAGGATCCTTTGTTGTTGAAAAAATACAACTACAATACAATACAAATACAACAAAAAAATACATCGTATATCACATTTGACTGAAATGCCATCGTAAGCTCGTGAGATATGTATCCCTCGTCCTATCAAAAATCTCACTCGCTGACAATGAAGCATTTCTGTCACACTTGTAATATAATTTACTATTTAACTTCTAGAACTTTCTAGAGTATATAATATATACAGGGTGGAAAGTTTAACTGGAATAAATTCAGTATCTTCACTGCAATTGATTTTGAGAAAAATTCTTGAAACACGTCGATTTTTGTTTTTAAATCGCCACTTCTTAGCCTGATCAGCTTTCTTTTGTCTTTACTCAGGGGGCTGTAACGACCCTTAAGTTTTTTTTTTTTCAAATGGGAAGATATGTCAACCGACACATCATTGGAAAGCTTATGAGTCCCTAAAATTGTAATTTTGGGGAGCGTGTACAAAAAAATCTTTTCAGGATCTTTTGTTGTTGAAAAAATACAACTACAATACAATACAAATACAACAAAAAAAATACATCGTATATCACATTTGACTGAAATGCCATCGTAAGCTCGTGAGATATGTATCCCTCGTCCTATCAAAAATCTCACTCGCTGACAATGAAGCATTTCTGTCACACTTGTAATATAATTTACTATTTAACTTCTAGAACTTTCTAGAGTATATAATATATACAGGGTGGAAAGTTTAACTAGAATAAATTCAGTATCTTCACTGCAATTGATTTTGAGAAAAATTCTTGAAACACGTCGATTTTTGTTTTTAAATCGCCACTTCTCTCATGTGGAAGTTTTGGATCTAATTCATCTCTAAATTGGTCCGCCAGAGCTGGGCGAAGCGTTTCTTGAAGAAACGGTAGATATCTTTTTGCATTAAGATTATCAGGAAAGAAAATTGGTCCTATGATCCTAAAAACAGTTTTTAGGGTCTTATTCTCAGATGAGATAAAGATACATGAAACAAAATACATCCTTTTATTCCTTTTTTTATGAGTTTTCCAATGATGTGTCGGTTGACATATCTTCCCATTTGAAAAAAAAAAAACAAACTTAAGGGTGGTTACAGCCTCCTGAGTAAAAACAAAAGAAAGCTGATCAGACTAAAAAGTGTGATCAGACTAAATTCAAAAACAAAAATCGACGTGTTTCAGGAATTTTTCGCAAAATCAATTGCAATGAAGATACTGAATTTATTCCAGTTAAACTTTCCACCCTGTAGTTTATAGACACTTTATACACACACACTACTTAATGCGGCCTCAAATTTGTAGTGTACATAGTCCTAATATATTATAGGAATGAAGATAATGTTCTATAGGTACAATTATGTTCAAAAAAGTGTTTGTTGTTAAATTAATTTCATTCAACAAATTTCGTTTTGTTAACCATTAATCCCCACACATTTTCAATAATGTTTATATCTCGACTTTTGGAAGGCCAAACCAGTACCTCAATATTATTATCAACAAACCATTGATTAATTATAGGCCTATGATATGAATAGGGCAGTTATAACTGATATATCATGCAGAAATATAAAATTATTTTCCAAAAAGTGTCTTACTGACGGCAACATAACATTTTCTAAAATATTTCGAGATGTTATGGCATCAAGTCTCTCTTCAATATACCAACACATCCCAAGTCCGTGGATACTTATCCATGCTCAACAATTTATAAAAAAATTCCTTTTCTATCGCCGGTGATAACATATTGCTGATCAAATAGTTTGTATTAAGTTTGCGCCACTAGAAAAAAAAAATTTAAAAATTCAGCCTTTCTTTAAGGGCTGAAATTTGTCGAATTTGGGCATTGTTTTTGTTATTACAATGTCACATTTGAACGGATATAGACACTCGGAAGTCTATAGAGGAAGATTGAAGAAAGGGTGAAACATGGTAGATGCGTCGTTTAAAAAAAATTGTAAAAAATTCAGCATACCTTTGTGTATTCTGTGAAATTTGGGCATTTTTTTCATCATTACAATCTCACAATTGAATTCAGCCTTTCTTTCAGGGGTGAAATTTTTCGAATTTGGGCATTGTTTTCGTCATTACAATGTCACATTTGAACAGATATAGACACCCGGAAGTCTATAGAGGAAGATTGAAGGAAGGGTGAAAAATGGCGGATGCGTTTCTTAAAAAAAATTGTAAGAAATTCAGCCTGCCTTTGAGGGTGTATTCTGTGAAATTTGGGTATTTTTTTTCATCATTACAATCTCACAATTGAAGAGAAAAAGACACTCGGAAGTCTATAGAGGAAGATTGAAGAAAGGGTGAAAAATGGTGGATGCGCCACTTGAAAAAAAAATTCAGCCTTTTTTGAGGGCTGAAATATGACGAATTTGGGCATTGTTTTCGTCATTACAATGTCACATTTGAACAGATATAGACACCCGGAAGTCTATAGGAGAATATTTAAGAAAAGGTGAAAAATGGTGGATGCGTCGTTTAAAAAAATATATAAAAAAATCTGCCTGCCTTTGAGGGTCTTTTCAGTCAAATCTTGTATTTAAATGTTGACTGAAAACTTTTTTCATCAGTAAAAAGTACCTCATTCCAATTTTCACGGAACAAATTGGTCTACCCGTAGACTTCTTCTATTCCAGAGTTCCGTCAATTTCTCATCGTTTTTTTTTACTTTTAAAATGGTGTTTTACTTGTCTGCATAATGTTTGGATAATCCATCATCTAAATATGCAATAATATCTGCTCTTTCAATTAAATTCATTGCCGGCATTTCGAAATTACTTGATGCGACAAGTAATGTCAATTTGACATTTTTTTAACTATCGTGATGTTTTTCTTTTTAAATCCGATGCACATACATCTAAACTAGCTGTACAACACATTATTGAACATAACTGTACCTCGCAGATGCAGCACTTCTCACATATTTTTTATTTTGATGCTTTTAATTTAATTTAATTTTAGGATTAAGCATAATGGGGTCGTCCCACAATTTTCAAAAAAAGCTTTTCTAGAAACCAGACAAAGAGTATAAAGAGTAGGTATGTACCTCACAAGACACGACGCGACGGTCTGACTATTAAAAAAAGACTTATTTTAATTTATGGATGCAATGGATGTTTATGTCTGCAAATTTAGATTGCATTTACTTTTTACAGAAAATTTGATCTTAAATATTCATATATTTTATGCATTTGCCACTAATACTGTAAGACACTGCAAGACTCTTATTGTTAGTGACAAATACAGGGTGTATATTAAACATTGATCAAAAATGCAAGGGGCGACGCCTTGGGGCCTCCAAGACTATTTCGTCCCTTGGTGATTTCCGAAAAACCGCCTTATTTCGAAGTTACAGGGCGATAAATATTTTTTAACAAAAAAAAATTGAAATTTTTAAGGTTATCAATTATTATTTCAATTGCTAAGACCGGATAAAACTTTGATACGAATATAGTGATAATGAAAGTTTTGAAATATATTGACTCCCAACGCGAAAGAAAAAATCGTTTTTTGCTTCTCCTGTAAAACTAGTCAGAATGGAGTTACACAAATTTCGGGTTTTAACGACGATATATGCATTTTCCACTAATACTGTAAGACACTAGAAGACTCTTATTGTTAGTGACAAATATATAAAACAAGATTGTCTATAAATGCGATTCAATCGCATTTTTCATGTGGACTAACCGCAAATAAATAGCAGTTTTCTTAATTGTTAAGAGCTAATTGCATTCGGGAATCCAATGAGCTACTAAAACGCTCAGATCCCGTGGGGACCTGTTACAAAACACCTCGTTCATGATAGATAGAATCGGCTTTATAACTTTGACAACTACCAAAATCCTTAGTGACAAATTTTTAAATTTTAATTAATCCGTCGAAAATATTTCCAACATAGGTGATTGATAAAATACTTCCTCTTAAATTTTAAAAATCTCTATGATCGTAACAAGTAAATTTACGGTCATTCCATCAAGCTCTGTGGAGACTTTCGGTAGACATTTATGGTGCACAGAACGTTGTTGCTAAGGTATTTGTCGACTGAGTAATAAAAGAGTAACTAAAATTCCGACAATAAACAAGCCATAAAACTAAACGAGATAATAGCAATTAGAGCAATTATTCAAGTTACACGTTGTATACCGTCACAGACACGACGTAATTGAACAGGATTTTGCACGTGAAAGACTGTTTTGAGAGAGTCTTGTTGGAGATTAAATTATTCACAGACGAAATGTTTTTCGGAATGCCATCGGATGAAATAAAAAAAACAATCAAATGAAATCTCCAGTTGTTGCTCTTAAGTCCCAGATTTGTTTACAGCTCAAAATTTCATCAAAGTTCAATACACAATTTGAGCTATTTTAAAATTTTGGCATCTCAAATGGAATCTTACAACAACCATATTTATTTATCCATAAAGCTAACGTATGTGCAACAAATGTACAAATTAATGGTTTAAAAGCTTAATTAAAGCTAAGAAGGTGGCGCACAAGCAGTTTAAAATTACACCAAGTCTTATGGACTATAAAGAATTTATCGACCTACCCAGAGTTTGTAGAATTCGTAGTAAACAAGCTTATCAAAATCAGAATGTAAAATATTGAGCTAAAATTTCATCATAAATAATAATGATTGACTGTGTAAACACTGTCCAGTTTTGATGAAGTCCTTTTTAGTTATTTTATTTTCTTTCTTTGTTATTCTTTTCAGATTTTATTTAAGGAGAGCAATTTCTACACGCGTTTATAAAAAAACAGGTTATGGCTTCTTTTCTTTCTTGTGGATCATTTCCAAAATTCATAGAACAATGATTTATTTCTTTCATTTTTGCTCGTAAATTGACCTTTCAACGGACAGTCCATAAATTTAATGACGCCCATATTAATTAAAATCCGAAAGAGCGAAACGACACTTTTGACACTAATGAAGTAATTAATACTTTTAAATTTAAATAGTTTTTTTTATTTATTTTCGTTAGTTTTTGACCTCGAATTGTTAAAACACGACTAGGTCACATTTCCCAATTATTGTAAATTTATTGTTTATTTACCTATTGTTCAGTTGATATTTATATTTGCGATTTTAATTGTATAAAATGTAGATATGCAGAAAATTATTAATCTTATTCTTTTATTACAATTATCACTACGCCGGTCGTCACACTATGAGTAAGCTTCTATTTATTCAACATAAACTTTTTAGAGCTACGTAAAAGAATACAGATTGTTTAATGACTTGAATATAAGTTGGACGATAAACAAAAACTTTTTCATTTCTACATTGTTGGTTCGCTAAAAAGGCAAAGCGAGTCAAGTAAATGGATGAAAATGGATTTGAGAACGCGATGTTTGGAAGAAAAACAATTTGAATTTATATCGTCCAGGTTGCTCCATAAAAAATATTATGAATTAAGAATTATTGTATCTACCTACTTTCTCCGAAGACAAACACATAATTATATACGTTTTTATATCTGCATATTCTTCGTTACAGATTGTCCGATTTTCTTTTAATATTTTATTTCATACTGTGTCATATTTGTTAGTTTTACGTCAGAGTTTTGAGTCCGGAAAATGGGACTTTACAGTACAGGGACTTTAAGTCCTGTAAAAAAAAAATACAACCAACAAATCAAGCTGTTGTCATAGATACTCAATTCATGGATGTTTAAATTCTGAATTCCAATTTAATTTTTTAAAATGAAAACAATGATTTAGTATCTGTAGCATGAATTAAAACGCATTACGACATACGTCGGGAAACTTTTACAGTAACTTGTCTCAAAATTCCAGACTCGGCTCCTTCGTCGCCTCGTCTGTAAACATTTCGACTCGTTACTGTCAAAATGAATTTTCCGGACTTATAACGTAAATTACTATTTTTTATAAATCCTGCAGGAGTCTTGTATTCCCTACTGATGCAGCAGCACGACGTGCAGATAAAAGTAAAGTAAAAAAAGAAAAAGAAAAGAACTGAGCGAAAGGGACAAGGATACAGACAGACAAGAAAGAATCAGAGAGTCTAAGTACAACTGGAGGTACGAGAGAAAGGAAAGAGAGAAAATACATAATAACAGGAATCAGAAAGCCTGTAGAGCAAATAAAAATTTATTTACACGTAGTCGTAAAGGTCGAACAAATAAAAACTTTTCAGATCTCGATTTTCCAATTTTTCAAATTTTCTATTTTGGGGTTTCCCTAACATTCGAGTGTTACATTTCTAGATCTTCCACTTTCTCTAGATTTTCGGAACTTTAAAATTTTATAATACACAATACAACCTAACAATTAAATAATTAAACTCTTCATAATATATTCTATATATTATATACCACATATATTTAATTAGACTCTTTAATTAATACTGTATATGCGAAATCCCTCATTTCACATTTATCACGTTTATGCATCCTTCTAACATAACTAAAATTGGGACAGGACTTTAAACTCCATATTGTTTGTTTTTATGCTTTTAACAGTATATTGAAACACTAGTTTTGTAAAACTTATATTAAGACACGAGTTCAGGTTTGCAGCACGACTGCCGTAGGCAGGAGTGCCTGTAAAGAACGAGTGCTCTTAAGTTTTACAAAACGAGTTTTTCATGTTATTTTTCCTAATTTGCATATTAATTTCATTTTTTAACAAATAAAATCTATTTTGGTAATTTAGGAAATTTTGTTAAATTTTGATTTTTCTGTACCTCACGTATACTTGAGATGACTTACATGGAACCTTAACCACAAAATCACAGTAACATTTCGTTCAGTGCAAGGTTCAGTGCGTCTAACCAATGGAAACAAAAGTTCTAGATTTTGGGTGCGTTAATGAAATATTAACGCACTCAAAATGAGTGCCTTAATAGCTTTGTTACAACAGCAAATTAGGAAAAATATAATTTAGTCATCAGCTAATGACGCCTTTATTTTTACAAATCAAAAAAAAATTCGTATGCACTCATAATAATGTAGAAATCGTTGTTATGAAGACATAAAACCATTCTGTGAATTTCACTGTGGGGGAACAACTACCACAAATGGAAAATCCATAAATTCTCGGAATACTCCTAGAATCATTACGGAAACGATCATTACTTTTTTCAGTTGCGGTATATTGGTGATTTCCGAGAATACTCTCAAAGGTAAAATTGTGTTGCAGTGCACAATATTTTAGTTTTCCTTGTTTCGATGTGGTTTTTATGAAAGAATAATCTCTAAATACTTGTGGTGCTCACAAATTACTGTTGCGCGTCTGGTATCTATTTTCGTGTATGTTGAGGTCATAATGAGTTGGGACAACGAAAAGTGTTTTTAAGGTATTTCCTTCCGATTTGATCGAACCCAGTTCGCCCCCCGGAAATTGATTAGCTTTTATTTATTTTTATTATAGATGCCCATCAGCATTTTGAAATGTAAAAGATGCGAGGGAATACACCCAAATTGGTTTCTCACTACATATATTCGAAATATAAAATAATGAAACATGTGGCTGCTATACCGAGCGCACTACCAAACTAAATTATTAATTTACATCACAAAACGGATTGCCTGTATTTTTTATAGCATTTCTGTATGTCGGCGTGACGGGGTAATTTATTTAAGCAAACAAGTACTCGTCTCTTCACAAACTATTATTATTCAGTTATAAAAATTACAACATAATATTTATAAATATTATATTATTATTATTTTAAATTGAACACAAGAATTCATTAAAACGCACAGACAGATACTCAAATAGATTGGAGATTTCCAGCTTTGAAGAAGATTGAACCTATTCTAATTACCGGTGGTCTATATAAAACACTCCCAAAATAAATCCGTCACAATATACTTAATAATAACATCACCTCCGACAACCTCTTCATTACAGAAAAGTTTTTAAATCTGATTTCCACGTGATTTCCTGGATTAGAACTGCGTCCAATTAACCTTGAGTTATCGGGTTAAAATAAGGTCTGCGGCAAATCACCAATTTCTAGCTGGGATATTAAAGTGACGCGGCAAATTTGTTCAATTTGTTACTAAACGGATTTAATTTGATTTCGTACGAAGTAATTACGTAGTTTGATAAAGTCGAAAAGTTTTTTTCAAGTAATAGCAGGAGGGTAAACAAAGTCGAAGTTTAATCATGGAGGCACAATGGGTCATTATGGCTGGATTCAATCGATTTTCGAAAAGTTTTGCTAATAGGCATATTATCTAGTTAAAAGTTTTGTAAGTAATTCAATTAAAATCAACTCTTTCTTTCAATTGAGCTGTCCAAAAACTGATTTACTCTAAAGTTGAGCGCGGATAGCGTTGTTATACAATATAAAATGATTGACAGTTTGGTGGAGATTTTTGCAATGACTATGTACTAGAGAAACGCATCTAAGAATGTTCCTTTTCCAATATCTAAATGCCCGTCTGAATATTAATCTGTTTGAGATGCAATTGCGATGGGCGAGGGAAGCAGAGAAGATCGAGAACCTGCCCGACGGTCCATTCTACATTTATAATTGTTTTTATTTTATTATTTACGACAAAAATATGAAAGTGGTACTGTAGAAAGCGCAATAAATGAGGCAATAATTTTACAAGAGCGGACGTAAAGTCGAGAAAATCGAGGTTTGAAGTTGATACAAGATAGGAAACTTAAAAAAAAAGTATTAATTTATTTCTGGCCAAAGGACTTTAGAGAATGTTTTGAAAAAATATCAGGAAAGTCAAACCATGTATCAAGTAATTCACTCACTATATCGAAAACTCGAAAATTGTTAATAACTTTTTTTTTAACATTACGATTTTTGACGAATTCGAATTTAATGTATTTAGGGCATTCGCTTTTATTCCTGAAAATTCTAACTTTGTGAATTGAAAGGCCTACAGAATTGTTTTTTAATCAACTTATGGGTCCGCGAGCACCACTATTATTAAAGACTTGAGATTTACACAAAGTTGCGGGCGGATAGCGTCGTTTTGATTTGAATTTGATATGGATGGAATGTTAGGAAAACACAATCAGGGGGTGTGTAGCAAAAGGAATCGGTTGAGAGTGAAAGCGGGGAAAGGAGCCGCCAAGTTCGAATACAGGATCGAAGGAAAGGGAGAATGCATGATACTGAAAGGAAGAAAAACGCAGGAGGGAATGAGTACGCGAGCAAACAAGTAGGGAGACAGAGAAAGAGACATGTTGATGAATGTAGAAACGTGCGAAAGGGATAAGGATACAGACAGATAAGAAAGCAGGGAAAAATTAGAGAGCCCAGGTACAACTGGAAGTATGAGAGATGTATAATGATTGAGGAAATATTGAAGTATTTGAAAAGGGAGAGTGTGAAAAAGATAAAGATCATAGCGAGGTTAAGGTTAAAGGTGACGATAAAATAGTGTGTATCCGGCACGCGAGATGGCGCTGAAAAAATTCCCGCATTTAAAGTGGAACTAATTGTTGAATTCTAAAAATAAAACATAATTGGAAAAAGTAAATATGTGTATTTCACGCTATAGTGAAATATTAAAAAAAAACTTTTTTTTGACATGGGAAGACGTGTGATACATCATTTTAAAGCTTATTGAATTCTCTATTCAAACCTACTTTTATTTATTTGTTTCTACAAAAAAGGATGAATTTTTTAGTTTCCAAATCTACATAAAATATACTCTTAACTGTTAATTTGTGAACCGCACATTTTGATAACTAAAAAGTTTTAATAGGAATAAATGTAATAAATTCTGAGTCTTTTCAAATTGGAATTGTTGGGGGGTATAAATTTTAGTTGGGACAGCCTGTATTATGATTTTTATTCATATTACCTATATACGGTGTGCACCAAAAATAAGGAATAAATTCAATAAAGCTGAAGCATTTTTTGTCTTACCCACACTCTTTGCCTCAATGACGTCATTGACATTATTTTTTAATGAATATCCGTCATTTGTTTTGTCATATTTGTATCAGTTGTGAAGTTCTTAACTCAGAAATTATTAACTCTGAATGTACTTTTTTTAAAGCTACAAGAATCTTTACAAGTCTGAAAGCGACGTAATTTTTATGTTTTTGATAGAAACATTTCATCTATCAAATAATAATACGCGCTTATCAAATACTTTGTATGACATGGCCTAGGATTTTGGCAGCGGATCAACGGGCAAAATCTTATCGGAGTTGATAAAGCCGAAGTTTAAAAATCGGTATCTCAGAAACTGTAGGTCCAAGTTCATAACGACCATATTTCTGAATTACGAATTTCATACATCTAATACATCTTTACTGTTGGTGCGAACTGTATAATAAAATTATTATTATTGTTGACCCGACAACGTTCTCCTGTCCGAATTTAAATTTTTTTTTTTTTTTGAGAGAATGATCTGATGATTTTTTTAAGACAAAAGTAAGAACAAACATGTTTTTTTTTTTAATTTAGGCTGTGATGCGTTTTTCCGGATTTTTCTCTAGAACTTTTTTTTCAATTCAAACATTCAATTAAGTTATTTCCATCTCTGGGACATAACGAGTAAAACAAAAAAGAATCAACCAAATATGCCGTCCTATCCTCAGTTATGATCGAGACTGTATAAAAAAAATGATAATTTTTGCAGTTTGTCCAAATATTTGGACATTCCATTGTAATTGTTTCGAATTTTATTTTCCTGACAATTTAACTTGTTTTTTTTCAACCAATGAGATGTTTCAATTTCAAAATAAATAACCAATAGGACAATAAATTATTTTAGTGGTAACTTTTAGAGAAACATTATTCCAGCGGCAATTTTTTTTGTAGCTATTTGCCATTACAATTTACACGTTAAATAAAAAAGCCAAATAGGACTCGAGGTCTAAATATTCCCGCACCTTACAAAAAGATTTACGCATCATTCGAATCGTGACTTATGGTCTTGAGTTTATACCAAAATCCCATAGAAAAAGCACTTTCAGTTTTTCCCGAATTTTCAAATTTCTCGTTGGATTTTCCAAAAATTTTCTTTAGTACAAACCTTGTCCTGATAATTATGAATACGTATAACAAAAAGAAATCAGGCAAATCGACCGAGCTGTTTATAGATACAGTCCAAGCAAATTAGACGAAAAAACGACGAATAGAAGAACAAATTTATAAAGTTTTAGTTATGAACTCCCAACAGGGACCCCCGGGGGGAGCTTCATCCCCTTTTGCTCAAAAAAGCGCCCGCGAGCATGAAGCTTTTTTGCATTTTTCTCGTAAACGGTAACTCCGACGAGAAAATGTAATAGGACTTATGTTCTCCAGTAAATTCTGCATAAAATTGGTTTCATGAAGTTTTTGCCTCTCCCACCCAACGCTCATAAATGACGTTGGAAAATGAGTCATTAGCCCACCCCCGTTTTTTGACCAATAAAAATTTACTGCAAATATTTTATTCAATATGGGCATTGTACAGAAAACACTGCTCTACAATTTTGTTCCCACTAATGGTTTTCGAGATAATCGCCGCAAAAATCGGGGGTTGTCTTCGCGCTGAAAAGTATACTCATTTTCCAACGTCATTTATGAGCGTTGGGTGTGAGATCTTTAAAAACTTCATGGGGGGTGGGAACTCTTCGGATTTTTATTTGGGTCCCTGATAGGAGTTCATAACCAAAATTTCAAAACCTTATAAATTATTTCTTCTAAAAAGTCTACTTTTCTTGGACTACTATAATAAACTTTCAGATAAGGTGTTTTTCTTTTACTTCTTGGATTATTTGTTGTAACATAAGTGGCATAAAAAAATTCAAAAATTTCAAAAAAACTTTAAACTTACAATTTTAGCACTACAGCGTGAATCAGCATAAGACCTTTAGTAAAATCCCATTTGTAGATTTCAAATCGGTTGAACCGTTTCTGAAAGAAAGCGGGATTATTTTAGACATATTTTCTCTCTGTCGCACTTGGTAATAAAAATTCGTCACCTTTAGCCTTAACAGGAATCGGTATTCATAAATCCGAAATTCACGAATTTAAAATGTAAAAATTCCGATTCGAGCAGGTGAGCCGAGCGGACGTGTTTTGCGGCGCTCGATAAGATAAGCGAATAAAAAGGAATAAAAAGGTAAAAAGAAGAATGAAAAAAAGTGGTAGTGAGAGCGAGAGAGAAGAAGATAAAAAAAAGAGAAGAAGGACGAGAATCGGAAGAGAGGATTAATCCCTTCAGGAAAAGTAAGAAAGTGGAAAGTTCGCCGGTTAACAAGGCAATGGATGAGGAAATGAAAGAGATGCTGAAAAAAATTATGGCGGATGTAGGGGAGATAAAGGAAGAGAATCGGATGATGAGCCGGGAACTGGAACAGTTGAAAATTATGATGCGTGAAAAGGAAGAAAACTGGTAAAGAGAAAAGATGGGACTAAAAGAAAAAATGAAAAGATTGGAGGAGAAAATGGAAGAGCAGGAAAAAATAGTGAGAAAAAAGAATATTGTCGTAACGGGATTGGACGAAGAGGAATGCGAGAGCGAGAAGAAACTGGAAAAATGGATGAAGGTTGAATTAGAGGTAGAAGTGACTGTGAGAGAGATGTATAAAATAAATGGAGGAAAAATGATTGTGGCGGAACTTGGGAGCTGGGGAGAAAAGAGGAAACTTATGGAAAATAAAAGAAAACTAAGAGAAAAAAAAGGAAAGAGCGTATACATAGAAGATGATCTGACAAAGAAGGAAAGAGATATATAGAAGGAATTAAGAGCGATAGCCAAAGAAGAGCGACAAAAAGGACAGCGGGTGAAAAGGGTTATAAAAAGATATGGATAGGTGGGACGAAGGAAAGGGGGAGTTAGATACAGAAAAATTTTGAATAAAACTCAAGAAAAAGACGACAGGGCAGAAAAGGGAAAACGAATACGGAGAGGAATAAAGGAGAAAAGGAGCAAATAAGAACAGTATTTTGGAACGTAGCGGGAATAAAAAACATAGAGAATGAATTTTGGGAGTATTTGAGAGAAGTTGATGTAGTGGGAATGGTAGAGACGTGGGTGGAAGAAAAGGGGTGGGTGGGAAAAATTGGAAAATAGAATGCCGAAAGAGTGTCAATATGCAGAGAGGGAAAGCAAGAAAGGGAGAGCTAAAGGTGGGATAATAATGGGGGTGAAAGAGGGACTGGAAGGAGAAAATGGAACTGAAGCAAAAGAAGAAAGAGGGATTATGGAAAGAACGGTTAAAAGTAAACAGAGAAAATGGAGAATTGTAACAGTGTACAGCAGAAGTATGAAGGAAACGAAGAGAATAATAGAAGCGCGAGTAAAAGAGCAAAAAGAAGGAACTTTGGTGATTGGGGGGGATTTTAATGCAAGAATTGGGGGAAAAGGAAGACGGATAGAAGAGGAACAAGAAACAATAGAAGGAAGATCAACAAAAGATGGAACAGAAAACGCAGAAGGGAGAGTAGTGATTAGTTTAGTAGAAGAAAGAGGGTGGGACATACTTAATGGGAACTGCACAGGAGATGAGAAAGGGGAGTACGCGTATATTGGATCAAGAGGGAAGACAGTTATTGATTATGTTATGGCAAATAAAGAAGCATGGGATGAAATAGAGAAATTCAAGGTGGGAGAAAGAATGGAGTCGGACCATATGCCTTTAGAAGTGAAGACAAAAGGAAGAGAGAAAGATAGAGGAAGTGTGAATGAATTTAGAAGAAAAATTGCGAAGAATATTTGGACGGAAGAAGGAAAAGAACATTACAGAGCAAGACTTAGGGAGGCAAAATATGAAGAAACAGAAATAAACGAAAAGGGTAAGGGAACTGAGCGATAACATAAGAAACGCAACAGAAACAAAAGAGATAGAGATAAGAGAGAAGATGGGGCTGTAGAAGAACGAGTGGTGGGATAAAGAATACAGGGAAAGCAAGCAGGAAGCAAGAAGGAAACTAAGAAATTGGAAAAGAGAAAAAGCAACCAAGGAAGAGTACAAGAGAGCACGCAAGAGGTACAATTTAGTATGCAAAGAGAAGAAGCAAAAGAAATGGATGGAAGAAGAGCTAAAGATGAAGGGTATAAAGACGGAAGAAGAGGTATGGAGATACATAAATAAGGAAAGAAAGAAAAAGAGAGAGAGAGAGTGAGTGATGGAATTACTATGGAGGAATGGAGAGAGTACTTCAGCGAGCTGCTGGGGGGTGATGAAAACAGACAAGAAAAGGAAAAGAGACAACAAAGAGTGGAAAAAATGGAAGAGATAACAAGAAAAGAACTAGAGCAACAACAAAGAAAACTGAAAAGAAAAGAGACACCGGGGAGGGATGGTATACAGAATGAAGCGTGGATATATGGAAGGGAAAGGTAAGTTGACAGGTTGTTAGAGATAATTAATGGAGTGTGGAAGGGAGAGGGATTCCCCCAAGAGTGGAAGGAGGGGATAATATGCCCCATATATAAGAAAGGAGAAAAGGATAAAGTCAGTAATTATAGGGGGATCACTCTCCTAAATACAGCATATAAGGTATATGCGATGATTGTGGAAGAGAAGCTGATGAAAGAAATGAATGAGAGGGGGGTGTTACCAGATGGACAGGCGGGATTTAGGAAAGGTAGAGGGACTATGGATAATGTATATATCTTGAATCACATAGCAGGAAGTGAGATAAAAATTCTTTGTGGACCTGAAGGCGGCTTTTGATAATGTGGAAAGAGATTTACTGTGGGAATGCTTGAGAAAGAGAGGAATAAATGAGCATCTGGTAACAAAAATAGAAGAGATATATTTTATGAAGAGATAAGTAGAATGAAAGTGGATAGAAGGGTGAGTGAATGTTTCAAAACTTATAAGGGAGTAAGACAAGGATGCCCACTAAGCCCCAGCCTGTTTGCAGCTTTTATTGGAGATATAGAGGAGATGTTCAGGAAGGGGCAGGCAGGGGGGGTTGTGGTGGGCAAAAAAAGAGTGTGGTCTTTAGCATATGCGGATGATTTGGTGGTGCTAGCGAGAGAGGAGAAAGGTATGAAAGAAATGATAGGAAACATGGAGAAATATATGAGGAGGAAAAAGTTGACGGTGAATGTAGAGAAATCCAAGATGATGGTGTTCAGAAAAGGGGGTGGTAGGAGAAAAGTAAATGAGTGGAGATGGGAGAAAGAGAAAATTGAAGAAGTGAAAGAATTTAAGTATTTAGGTTATGTGATGAATGAAAGAAACACAGCAACAGCACATGTGAGAGAGTTAGTGAAAAAAGCAAATAAGATAATAGGAGCTGTATGGGGAATAGGAGAGAGAAAATTTGGACATGATTTTAGAAGGAGAGTAATGATGCTTGATAGTTTGGTGAGAAGCGTGATGATGTATGGAGCGTAAATATGGGGATTGAGAGAGCAAGAAGCATTGGATGGGGTGCAAGGAAAATATATGAAATGGGTGCTAGGGGTAGAGAGAGACACCGGGGTATATAGTGATGGAGGAAACAAAGAGAGATGGAGTAAGAATAGAAGCAGGAAAAAGAGGACCAATAAGATTTGAGGAGAGAGTGATAGAGAGAGGAGAGTGCAGAATTTTGCAAAAGTGTTTGAAAGAAAAAAGGAAAGAAATAGGAAAGGGGATTTGGAAAGAGAGAGAGGCATATTTCGAAAGAAACGGGTATGCAGGCGCGGAGATAGAAAGAATGCGAGAGAGAGGCACAGTAATGACAGATGAATTAGTGCAGAGAGATAGAGATGTGCAAGTGCAGGAAAGAAGAACGAGAATTAGGGAGTCTAGGTACAATGGGAAGTATGAAAAAATAATAACGGAAGAAATGCCAAAATACTTAGGAAGAGAGAGTAGAAAAGAGAGAGTAGAAAAGAGAGAGTGATAATAGCAAGATTTAGATGAGGAAGGAAATGAGGAGAGAGAGAATAAATATTGGAGTGAGGATAATAATAGAGTATGCAGGATGTGTGGAGAAAAAAAGGAGAAGAGAAAGGAAGAGGGATCGAATGGATGAAGAAGGTTGAGGGGAGAAGAGGGACAATAAGTGGGAAGGGATAAAAAGCTGCTAGTTATTGTGTTAAATTATTGGTTTATTTTAGTTTTATTTATTATATATATTATTATTTATTTTATTTGAGTTATGGGAAATGTATTAATCGGATACTTTATAAACCTGTAAAGGTAATAAATATACATACTACTACTAAAATGTAAAAATTTTAACAGTTGAATTTCTGCATGTTTAATTTCGATATTTGGGTTTTTGAGTGGGGGAAATACTGAATGTGAAGTTTTCTATATAATTATGAAATCGTGAGTTTCTGAATTGTCCAATTTTGAATGGAAAAAATAATACATATAATATTCCTAAAATATAAAATTCAAAGAAGTGGTTATGACTAGTTATTAGACACATCGCTTGTAATTTTTTCTTATTGAGATGACGGCGCGACGGCACCGGAAGCGGATGATGTCATCTGTCTAGGAACAATTATTGGAATGACCACATATGGTAACGGCATTGATCCAGAATAGTCGACAGACCGTGAGAACGTCTGGGAATGATGTCGCGCTGATGTCATACTATACGACGCACAAAGAGGATGATCTCATCCTTCAAGAATATTCGGTCGCGTCAATAGGATGATCTCATTATTCCCGGAATAGAAGGAATCGAGAACACCAGTAGGGGTATAAGAAGGAAACGAACGACGGAACGGGGCAGTGTATTGGTGGCATCGTGAGCAAGTCGGTCAGTTTGTACATAGTAAAACGTTAGTTTTTTTAATAAAAGTTAGTAACTACGGTGTGCACCAGAATTTCTTTAAATCCTCGAACCCGCCGGGCTCAGGCTACGTTACATAATATTTCTCTCTCGTCCACCAAAAACCCCACCGTATTTTATTTTGTATTAAAATATTATCAGCATAATGTGTTCAAATTCATAATTACGCTTCTTCCCCTCGTAAATCACTTTCTGTAAAATGCAAAATAATGCCTTAAGCTTTATGATTATTTCATCCGCAGATAATGTTTCCTACCGGTCGTAACCGAAATTTGTTTTTAAACATCGCCTCGGGTGAGATTTGTTTGTGGCGGGCGTAATAAAACGCATCATTTACGATGCCGACGTTATATTCGCCCCAATTTATCGCTTTTTGTCTTAAAAAAACAGCTTACAACTTTGGATTAAAACATAATAATGATTCCGTGATTTATTTGTAAGGGACCTCAGAGTATATTAAACACCGGGAGATTTTGTCGAACTGCTTTTAATTTATCAAACTTTACATTCTCTTTTGTTAGAAAATCTTTCATTTATTTTTATGGTGGTCGTCTCCACTGTGAAATTTGCTTTTTAGTTTCTTTGGACTAAATGTGTGAGATTATTCCCTTTTGTGGCTTTTGCGGAATAATAAAATTATAATTTGATTCCACTATTAGAAAATTAATGGCACGTTCTCCATGTTCTCGATTCTTGTAGTAATGTTTACAGTAAAACAAAACATACATGGCTGGTAGATATGACAAATGGCAATGCTACAAGTAAAGGTTAAATCTAAGGATTTCATTATACAAAATGACGCAATTTGTATGCAGTTGGTGGTATCTTATACGCTGCAATAATCCTTTAACAGATCTACCTTAAAACACACACTGTGTTCATTTTCGTCTCATTGTTTTTCCGTTCTATAAAATTATTTAGCAATCGGTGCTCAAGTTTTCTTTCAACTTTTGGAAAACCATCTACTACAAGAAACCAAACTCGGTTCTTCTCTTCTCCAACTCAAGGTGCATGCCATTTTGTACAACCCATTAAACAACAGTAATAACTCAAGATGACGTTCTTTGTGAGCAAATATTTAATGACGGTCATAAACGTTCGAAAACTGGTAAATACGTGGTCCCTTTACCATCTAAGCAGGAGATTCCTAATATTTAGGTACCTCTCGAGGGTGTGCCATAAAGCGTCTTAAATTACAAAATGTAAATATAGAAAGGACGAAAGCTTTAAAACGGCTTATATACAAGTAATTAATTTTATTACCTCCAACAAAGACCTTCAAACAAACTCGAGAATCATTCTAGTTATTATTTACTTCATTATGGTGTAACTAAAGAAAGGGCAGTACAACAACTGCGTCGGTATTCTATTCTTCTACGTTTGTGCAAGTACATCCTCAATATTATGATTGTCAAAGATTTATCTAGCGGTTTAATGAAAATTCAAAACTACAAACATACAGACTCAAAACTGTAACATACGAAGTATCGTAACGTGGGCGTTATTTGGGAAGCAGGCAATAAATCAGTAAAATTTCATTTTAAAAGAATTATAGTCACTGTTTACTTATGATCAGATTTACACATATCTCACATTAAATGAAGCCTGCCTTAATTCACGGCCTATAACTCCTCTGTCCTCAAATTCCGATGATTTATCCGCACTTACACCCGGCCATTTCCTAATGGAACTGCACTTACTGCACCATCGATTAGACCAAGGGTAGAAAATTCAGCAATTACGCCAACATTTTTTGGAAAAGGTGTCTCGTGAGTCGAACTACAACAACGTTCTAAATGGGCCTCATCAACTCGCCGTGCAGCAGTAGGTGACATCGTCATAATTCACGAAGACAACATGTGCTGGAGTCTCCGTCGCATCGACACAGTACATCCTGCGATCAATAAATATTGAAACCATCATTCAACATTGATTTACACTTTTTACGTAGAAAAACTATTATTTGAAACTTATTTTTTCTTCAAACGTCAGAAAAACGTGACTTGTATACGTCAATAGCCAAAGTCGTCTAGCGGCGCATAACGTCGTCTGGCGGCGTATAAAGTCAGCTGGCGGAGGATAAAGTAACCTTGAAATTGCTTCATGCGCCGCTGGTGGTCAGTCAAATTTCCGGCGTTTAATAAAGAAAAAATAGCATGTTTTATTCGGAGAAAAGTGGCTTTTCGTGACACGTCCGTATTTGTCGCGTCAAACCTACAGACTTTTGCTCCTATAATAAAACACAAAATAGTAGATATTTTCAGAATTTATTATAATAATAACACTACCCGACATTTAAAAAAATTAAAATTATAACCACTGAAATCACCTAATATGGAGTAATTAGGGTCTGCTGAATCTATAAATATCAACAGATCTATTCTAGCACGTCTAGATTTAGAGTTAGAAACAATACGTTACAACCAATGCATTATTGGTATTTTTATTTAAACACTAGCTGACCCGGCGAACTTTGTACCGCCTCAGAATCAATAAATGTTGTGTTAACTTCTTAGCTGAATTAAATTCAGTTTTTTTTTATCAAAGGATAATGCACACAACGCCTTCTATTGGCATTACCGGAACCAGCATACAACGCCATGTTCATTTTTGTTTCTGTCATTTATCAAAGATGGCGTTATATACAGGATTCCATACTGTCGAATGGGGTGCAAAGGGGGCCCCGAGTAAAAGGGGTGAAGTCCCCTGTGGTGTTTTTTGGTGATGGTGAAGTAAGAGCCGAAATTAAGAAACGTTTTGTATTTCACACTCCAGGATGTACTGAGCTTTATGGGGCAAATAACTATCCTAAATAGTTTTAAAAGTACCGCTAGATTCGTACCGTTATATGCAGTTAGTTTTGCCCGTCGATCAGCTTTTTTGCCCAGCTTACAAACAAAAACTTATTACTAAATTTAGAATATAAAAAAAAAACTAAACTAATATTAATTTGCGGTAAAAACCGCCTCAAAATGAGCTCCGGTAATAATACAAAATGTGTGAGAAAATTTTTTTCTTTAATTTCTCCGATTAGGGGGGCTTAGTTATTGTCGTTGCCCTGTATCAAGCTCCCCGCCTTTGTAATTTTTCCTATGTTTTAATAATTATTCTGCTATTCGGTGCGGAGGAACATCCAACAAATTAAAGATCACAAAAATCGGTTCAGCCTCTTCTTGAGTTATAAACCCAAGGGAGCCCCTGAGCTCACTGTCCATGTTTTCATAGTTATTATGCCATTCGGGGCGAAGACAAATCCAACGAATCAAACATCATAAAAATCGGTCCAGTCGTTCTTGAGTTATAAACCCAAGGGGGCCCCTGGGCTCCCATGTCCATGTTTCAATAGTTATTCTGCTATTCGCGGCGGAGACAAATCCAACAAATCAAAATAATAAAAATCGGTCCAGTCGTTCTTGAGTTATACACCGAAGGGGGCTTCTGGGCCCCCATGTCCATGTTTCAATAGTTATTCTGCTATTCGGGGCAGAGACAAATCCAACAAATTGAAGATAATAAAAATCGGTCCAGTCGTTCTTGAGTTATAAACCGAAGGGGGGCCCCGGGCTCCCATGCCCATTTTTTATTAGTTATTCTGCTATTCGTGGCGGAGACAAATCCAACAATTCAAAGATCATGAAAATCGGTCCAGCCGTTCTTGAGTTATGAACCCAAGGGGGCCCCCAAGGCCCCCCTGTCCATGTTTTAATAGTTATTCTGCTATTCGTGGCGGAGACAAATCCAACAAATCAAGATCATAAAAATCGGTCCAGCCGTTCTTTAGTTATAAACCCAAGGGGGGACCCTGAGCCCCCCTGTCCATGTTTTACTTCATAAGAACCTTTCTCAAACTTAAAGGAATATTAAAAAAAAAATTGCTAAATTGGTTCAGCCGTTCTCAAGTGATGGCGTGACCAAGGAAAATAGGGATTCATTTATATATATATAGGCATATACGGCGGCAATGTCAAGCCCAAAATGCTATGTTGGAAAGTAATACCAAGCCCGACACCTACTTACGAAGCCCGACTTTGGGCTTCGTAAAATTCACGTGTATATCCGAGTTATTTCTCATTGATACGACTAAAGCCATCTACTGGCAAAATTTTCATTTGGCGGGTAAAGTCACCATATATCGTAAAATACACCAAGGCCAACTGCATCGAAACGTTCCTTTCAGGCCGTATCACTCCCCCAATTTCCTATAAGCGAAATGTTGGGCGCTAGTATCGAATTTTGCCCTGCACACAGCGCCCGATTTTTTTTGCAACTAAGGAAAACAAAAGTAATTACCGTGGTAATGACAGTTATGTCATTTTTGAAGGTTAGGAGCCCATGCGTTAAACGAAATTTAAAAATGCTTGTGCACCTCAAAAAAGTGTTTTAGGTAACACTGTTTTCGTCTCATTTCATAAGGTAAGCGGTTCTCTATTGATTATGTAAATACATAGAAGAAAACAAGAGTAATTCATTGTAGCAGATGACTACGTGGAAGCGAAAAGATGAATCCTGTCCTGATTCTGTCCCTTACACTGTCATCTACCTAGAGGCAGAATTTGCTTAATACATAATTGGTTTACTTCTCATCTTGGTTTAGGGTGAAGCTAAATAGAAACTTGTATGTGAAAAGACACTTCACACAGTCTTTGGAAATTAGACAGGTAAAACAAAGACAACAACAGCCTTGGAGATGAATGTGAGAAAAATGAAACTCATAAAATGCTGATTAAGCTGAATTAAGTGGGAGTAGGATTTACGGATGTGCACCATGTGAAGGCAAACTATGTTGCATCTCAAAGTCTACAGTAGGCAGGGTGGACTTACTTCCCTGAATAGGTGAAGGTTACCACCTATCACATCAGTTGCAAAAACTCCTGTGCTTGCAATTTTAAAACCTTCTGACTGGTGGGTTTATTTTGAACAGTTGATTTTTTATTGATATCTTCTACTTCCAGGCAGATGTTTTTGAGAATTGGTTTAATGACAGCATTTAAAAGGAATGGACAGATTTCTTCTTTATGGGAATTGCAAACGAACAGAGGATTTTCCATCAGTGGTCCAAGAAGAATATTAATCAACTTTGAATGAAATATTTGTAGCTGTATTTGAAGATCTGGGCGCTTTAAGGACACTACATTGCAAGGCCTGGTCTGCAGTTCTGGCATCAGTTGCCTCATTAGATTCATCTCACAGACGAACTTGCTAGAACATGGCTTCAATAGCGTATGAACCGAATGTTCTTGTTAATACGTAATAAAGCCCTGCTTTTTGTAGGAATTTTACGCAAGAAAAGGTACTTTTTGCGGTATGTTTTAATGCTGTTGCCGTTTCTTCAGTTAATCCTTTTCGGTTGGACAGTTTCGAGGTCAGTTAGATGTTGTCTATGTACTTTTAGAAGGTGGTGTTTACCCATTCCAATCTCTCATCTGAAATGTCCGTATATGGTGCGATGTCACTGTCAACAGTATGGATGCAATGTCCTCTGCTGGATACGTTGTGGGGTTGAAAAAAATGTGCATAATTATAGTTTCCATATATGTAACACATCTTGAAAATTTGTTGTGATATTACACTCTGTGAAGAGCTCATATTGTTGAATAAAAACAAATTCCTGGCATTTTTAATGGCGTGGCAATAGACAAAACTTTCTAAATATTGTAACATTGTTTGAAGCCTTGACAAGGTTTTACTACACTTTGTTTGCATTTTTTTGGGTTGCTCCTTCAATATTTTATTTTCATATAGTAATTGCTTTAGTTCTTCAGTCATGCTCATTAAATCTGACTTGGGGTGTTTCATTAAGGCTAGTATTTTCATCTATAACCATTTGGATAAGGGGAGAAATTGATTGTGGATCTTGGAGGTGCATGGATGGTCCAGAACTTGGGATAGGTTGCTGGTGAAAAATAAGATTATAAATATGTCTATTTATATTTATATATAGGTAATTTACGTTACTGAACCGGAAATGGAAAATTAACAATACTAAATAGCACTGAAATCATAATCAAATATAACACTAAGGCAACAGTGGCTTTTGTTGTGAAATAAAACTGATATACTTTGGTTTCTATTAGTAGGTATATCATTGGAAAAATGATAAAAAAATCTATTAGGTCTGATTAGGATGTTTAAAAAAAAATTGTTCATTTGGTAACTTTATAATAGTATATCTTTATATTTAGATTCAGTAAGTCATATCTAATCGTTACACAAATTGTAATTCCTCAATTGTATCATTAATCTCTTGTAAAATTAGGGCTGATTATGCTGAGAAGTGTACTGCCGAAACATGTTCCATTTGTAATTTTGCGCTTGTTTGTGGAGTTCGACTTAAATATATTTAAATTTTAATACATTTTTAGTAAAAAGTTCTTTTTTGTTTTTCTTATAACCTGGACCTGACAGAATTTTTTGGTTTTCAAATTTTGATTGTATACCATCAAAACAACAGTATCAAAATTGTTGACTAGTGTAATTTATCAAGCACAAAAACGCACATTACGCAAGTGAAATGCCTAATTTGAAACAATACAAGCAAATATGAAATATGAATCTCTTGGCGGAAAGAGTTTATAGTTCAAAGACCAAAAAACTGGGAATTTTCAAAATAAATTCCGCCTCAGACACTCAGACACAATGATTTAGAAAGAAGCAGCATAAATAGCGTCTATTCGGTCATAAAATGTGCAATTCCTATAAGTGTTTTAATTCCTCCAAATTTTGAAAAAATGCATGCAAATGTGATCAAATATTTCAGCTGAAAGAGTTGGGTGGTGTGCCGCTGCGTTAAACCTCACTCAGCCAATTTTGATCGGGTCGACCCAACCCATCAACTCCCAATTGTACAAAACCCCAAAATATCAATGACCAACTAAGATTTTCATCAACAAATTGAATTTACAAGAAAATAAATTTGAGATATGTAGAAACCTTTGTTAAAAGGTCTCAAAAATGACATTGTATTTCTCTATACAAAACTAACTAAGTAAACTCATCGAAAAAAGTTAGGGATATTGCTTAAATTCACACTTAGGACTTTGTAAATGAGGGGTTAACCCTCCTATCATTTTTTGCAAAGTTTTTTATGTAAAATAGGTAAATATCAACTTCTTCGGATAATCTGTTCAAAAGTTAACAGACAGTGAAAGAAATTATCTCAAAATGGAAGACCTGATCTGGTCCGTTTTGCCAGTGCTAATAAGTTTATCGTTGAAAATACAGTGCATAAAATGGAAAGAAGACATTTGTGACAAGATGCTGCCAATAGATCAATTGGAATGTTGGAAGGTGGTGCTCGCCAGGTTGATGTCGCTGCAACCTTTCAAGTGAGTCAGAGTGTCATTTCTAGACTTTATCAACGATATCGAGAAACTGGAACTGTTGAGGAAAGACCACTACATGGTCGACCTAGACTTACAACAGTTCGGGAAGACCGGTTATTGCTCCGGGAAGCACGAAGAAACCCTACAGCTCATTCCAATATTCTGCGGCAAGAGCTTTTTTATGCTACTGGCAGTCGTATAACAGCCAGAACTGTTTTAAATCAGTGAAACAGAGCTGACATGTAGAAGGTCGGTGAGAAGGTTTCCACTGACACTTTAACGGAGACGTGCCAGAGTACAATGGTGCGAAGAAAGGGAAAATTTGCAAAATGATTGGGCAACCGTAATGTTCACGGATGAGTTCCGATTTGGAGTTTTCTCTGACAGACGTTCTGTTCGGGTGTGGAGACAACCAGGTACCCGATTTAACAACAGGTATGTCCAAGAGAAACTTCCGTTGAGGAACGAAAATGGTATGGGGAGGCATTTTTCTTGGGGGCGCACAGAACTGTACGTTTGCGAGAGGACCATGACGAGTGAAATTTACGTTAGAGACATTACTGACGACATTGTCGAAAACTATCGTTACAATTTGGAGCCTCACTTCCGATTTCTGGACGATAACGCCCGACCACATTGAGCGCGACGTGTTAGACAGACTGGAAATGCTAGAAATTGATCGTTTGCCTCTTCCAGCGGGATCCCCCGACCTCGGTCCAATTGAGCATGCATGGAACATGCTTGCTCGTACGATGGCTGACCACCAGCTCCGACTAGCACACCGACAAGACTTGCGAAGTGTTTTGCCCATTGTGTGGGACAATTTGGACCAAGAAGCGTTTGACAACTTAATTTACAGTATGCCCCAACGAGTCCAAGAAGTTCTACAAAATCATGGTGGTGGGACCCTCTAGTAAAAAAAAAATAATTTTTAGACAACTTCATAATTTGAAACAAAGTAATTTTTTATTTTTTTCTGACAGTATATATATTTTTTGGAATCCATTTGTTGAAATTGTCTTTGGCAATGTTGTTAGTTTTTATTTGTGTTAAAAATGCAGAAAAAATACTTTGGGATTGGTCAATTCAGCAAACTTCTTTCGATGAGTTTATATAGAACTTAAAAAAAAAACAATAATTCTAACATTTAGATACCTAACATAGACATTAACAGTTTTCATAAACACTTAATAAAAGAAAACAGAAAACTTCAAGAATAACAACAAAACTTCTCTATTCTGTAAAGTGAACATAATGGCTACGTGCTTGAAGCATTCTTTGAAGGAAATCACAACATCTCAGTCATGAAAATTTGTAATCACAGCCATTAGCCTCCAAATTATAAAAGTACTCAAAGAGTAATTTTTGACAACCTTGTTGTGCCCTGTTACATTCCTGTTGGTTTATCTAAAACAACATTTCCTGTTTTTAACAATAAAACAAAAACAATAAAGTTGATGAAACTAACCTGTCCCCAGTTGGGTCGTTGAGGTTATGTCGTTGTTATGTCCCATTGATCTGATGAAATAGAAGCTAACGATTTGCCCGTTGATGAGTTGGAGTGACCCAATCATGACCCAATTTTGATGAAATTTTCAGAAAGAAGTTCCTGTACTTCCGAAGCCAGGGAGACTTTGCGCATGTTCAGCAAGCAAAAGTGAACATTAATGGCTTGTCAGAAGCGCGTAATTTGCAAAATTTCTAGTTTTCATTTCGTAATTGTGTACTTATTTCTTTGTAAATTGGAAAACTTTCCCATAGATATGTTCCTTGCATAGTGTACTTTCCTTCTGTATTCATTTTTGTACGTGAAGTTAATGAACATGACCGAGGATGATCGCAACGGCGAAGGTGGAGTAATTTTTTCTAACATCTCTGTAATTATAATTATAAATAGCAAAGAAATTCTTATACTCTGTCTGACATATAACCAAAAACTTGCTCTAGTTGTGTTTAAACCATTGTTTTCGTTTAGTGCATTCACTAGGCACTTCAAACTGGTCGCTTCTCACTCTTGCATGATCCCTGCTCTTGCACAAAATACACCTTCGAAATTGAACTGCCACTATTTGAAACAAACAATTTGACAAGTCAAATGAAAAGCGTCAAAAAATAGTTAACAATTTATTCGCAAGGGAGCGCGACATGGGGGGCCGGCGGAGAACCAGCGAACTTAACAAAGTGATACGGCCTGAAAGGAACGTTTCGATGCAGTTGGCCTTGAATACACACGTTTAGTTTTTGAAATTCACTGTAGGGGGCGCACGACAGATTTGTATAAAACTGTATATCTACTGCAGATACTTTGTCGATGATGCCCGACCTTAAGATGTTTAATGCATAATAGGAATCCCGTTCATGTGACAACAGCGCATTCACTCGATTATTCATTTAATGTAATATTGGAGATATTTAACGCTACGAGCGAAAAGATGATTTAGCGGTAACAATTCAGAAAGCTCTTATCTGAGAATTTTAAAATTATATTTTAATGTCAAACCACCCTTAAAACGTTTTTTCAACTCTTAAATACTAAGTTTTTTGATTACAACCAAATTTTTAAAACGTTTTTTATAGAACAATTTAAAAATTATAAACAGCGTCAGATATTTAAAAACGCCCTTAAAACGGTTTTTGAACCCATCATTCCAGTCACAAAAGATTTTAGGTGTCCTGCTTAACAAATTTTCTTCTAGTTTTGGGTTTTTGATACTTTATGTTTTTTGAGGTCTAATACGAATTGGGTCTAACAGGTCTAACCTACCATATTTTTTTGTCGGGTGAACCGTTTAGGCGCAACAGTGCGTTGAAATGGGATATTATTGCCAGATTTTTATTTTTCCGGAGGCGGATTATGTTAATTTTGTGTTTTTTTTTTATTTAAAATGTTGCTACCCTTTTACCCTTTTAAATTAGGTTTAATATTTGGTTGTAATAAACGCAAGGGTGTATTTACGGTTGAAAATAATTGTTTTAAGGGTGTGTTTTACACACACTGCTTTAAATTGTGTTGTGTTTTTAATTTGATTGTAAAGCAAAGGTGTATTTATGGGTTAAAAACTTAAAAAAGGTGGTTTTTAAATATTTGAGACTGTTTATAATTTTTAAATTGTTTTAAACAAGGCCAAATTTTAAAAGCATCCTTAAAACTATTTTTTAACCCTTCAATACACCATTGCTTTAATTACAACAAAATTTTGGAGACATTTTTTATGACAACTTAAAACTTAATAATAAATAATAATAAAAAAGCTCATATCCCGGAAGCAGAACGAACAAAACAAAAAAATAGGTCTTTCCTATCATCAGTTATGATGAGAATGCATATCATGATTTTGCAGTATTTCCTAATTTTCCGACTTTTATTTATAATTGGCTCGAACTTTGTTTTCCCGAAAACTTTTCCAGGACCATAACGAACGAAACAAAAAAGAATTAGGCATATCCATCGTTCGAATCGTGAGTTATGGTTGTGAATTTATATAAAAATCCCATAGAAAAAATCACTTTCAGTTTTTCCCGAATTTTCCAATTTTTCGGGCAACTTTTACAATTTTTATTTCCGTAGGAACCTTATCTGGACTATGACGAATATGAGGAAAAAATTATTAGCGAAATGAGTTCATCCGTTCTCAAGTGATGCGCCTACAAATACACCATTTCAACATTTACGCACGTGCAGTGTATTTCAGTTTTTCCCGAATTTTCTAATTTTCCGGGTAAATTTTCCAAAAAAAATTACAGCGAATGACAGTAACCTCACTATTTCCAGCCAGCTGTTGACACGTCACTAGGACGTGCGTTTGTTTTGAAAAGTCACTCTCAGTGACGTCACCACTTTTCCAGTCTATTATATAAAAATGAAACGCTATTCGTTGGTAAACGCATCACTTGAGAACAGGTGGACCGATTTGGCAATTTTTTTTTTGAGTACCTATTCTTAATGGTCTAGGTAATGTTTTTATGGAAATAAAGATTTTCCAATTTTCCGGCAAATCTTTCCCAATTTTTATTTCCGTAAGAACCTGACCTGGACCATTAAGGGGGTTCTAAAAAAAATAGCCAAATCGGTCCAGCCGTTCTCAAGTGTTGCCAAGTGTGTTACCAACGTAGGTACAGCATTTCATTTTTAGGGTTCCGTACCCCGATAGTGCTATTACTAAGGCTCAGCTGTCCGGCTGTCCGTCCTTCCGTCTGTCACAGGGCTGTATCTTTTGAACCGTAATAGTTAGACACTTGAAATTTTTACAGAATGCGGACAACTATAGCCGCAATAACAACAGATAATAAAAATAATAAAAAATGTAGTCTTAAATAAATATTGTACGGTGGTACGAAACCCTTCGTGTGCGAGTCCGACTTGCACTAACACGACTTTTATTATATAGATATGTAAACTACCAAGTCCCTACAAATTTAATGTGGTATAGATAACCATTCTGGGACTGTAATAAACACTGTTGTCAAATGTGGAAATACGTGTCTTTAAAATAAATAAATAATAGAAATTTCAGCCAAACGCTTCAGTTCCGATTTTTTTTCTGTTTCGACAGTTGAAGATTTTTAGTTAGAATATCAATAGTATTTTACTAAAAAAATAGCTTAAGTCACAGTTAATTTTCTATAAAACGCTTGTTTGTACTGTTTTCTTTGTACGGACAAAAGCTTGACTTGATTTCCACGCAAATAAGCGTAGGAGAGTTGTCAAGAACATACTCTATTAATTTTAGAATTTAGGGTATTGTTGGAGACATCAAACCACCTTGACTTTTAATTGAGCAATAACATGTAAAAAATGTCTTTGTAAGTATTTTAGCACAATTTGGCTGTAAATGGGCGTTATAAAACGCCGATATATAAAAATTTTACCCAAACGCTTCAGTTCCGAAATTTTAGCAATAATTTTGTTTTTAAGAGCTTGTTGTCTAAACTTGACTTAGAAAGTAGTTTAAAGTAGTATTTAGCATAAATCTCAAAATTAAACAAAATATTTTGTTCTTACAGGCCTCACCCGTGCGACAAGGTAACTTGTTTGCACCAAAATTATTCCCTCTTGAAGCCTTTATTAAAGCTTCATTTTACCCTAAATTATCGTAATTATTTTTAATGAATAACAGTTCTTGGACGGTAGTGATAGTATATTTCATACGAGTGCGCTGTCATTACACTTTTCGGGGGCGAATGCCGAGGGCCGCAATGAGGCCGAGCCCCTGAAAAGTGACAGGGCACGAGTATTGAATAGTATTTCTTTTTGTATTCGTTCCCGCAAAATGAGAAAAAGTACAAATTTACATCAGATTTTGAGGTTAGGTTGACTGCTGCCAAATTAAATACATACGATGCAAAATTTATGGTTGTTGCTATGTATTTCATTACGCATTATGTGTTTCACAAAACGAATACAACAGTATATTTTATTACAAGACCAGAAAATGTCATTTTGCAAGTGCGAGCACAGTTTGTGGAGGCGAGGCGTAGCCGAGACTTCACAAGTGCAAGCACTTGCAAAACAGTTTCGGGTCTTGTGATAAACGAAACTTTTTCGGCCGACAAAAGATTTTCATTGTTCACTTTTGTAGGGGGGCCCCATGCCTCATGGGGGCCCACGTGTCGCAAAGAGCCCCTTTGGGCCCCATTTCGCAAGGCCCCCTACAAGTCTAAGGGGGCCTCATAACGCATGGGGGCTCTCGTGTCTCAAAGAGCCCCTTTGGGCCCCCCTGTTTTAAGGGCTCCACATGTCAAAAGGACCCCCCCCATGTCTTAAAGGGCCCCCTTGGGCCCCTCTGTTGAAGGGGGTTTTGTTATTGTCGTTGTCCTATACCAAGGGCCCCCCCCTGTAATTTTTCCGATGTTTTAATGGTAGTTATTCTGCTATTCGGGGCGGTGACAAATCCAACGAACATAAAAGCTTGCATTGAAAAATCCCTAGTTTCCATGTTCTAGCCTAGGCAGGCAAATATCGTTTTCCAGCCGATTTGGACGACTGGAAAATAACTAAATTGAGACGAAGGCCAAAAATAGCTATTTATTATACTAGTGTCTTATAAGGCAAATAAGTCACGAAAGAAATGTTTAGCCACGAGAGCTTGCTCGAGTGGCTAATTTTTCTTGAGTGACTTATTTGCTGTTAAGACACGTGTTTAATACATAGGTTTATCCAACACTCCCTCCTGTAACAGTTCTTGAACATTCATCAAAACCCAAAAAAATTTGACGTTCATTTGACGTCCAAACCTGTGGCTTATGAACTAGTTGCTACGACAAATTAGAAAACCATTGAATTATTTTTTCATAAGTCACATGTATCTTATAGACCTCATAATCCATTCAAAATTGGCGTTATTATGACTACATAATACACAAGTGTTGGATAAAAACACAATATTTGCTCCGAAAAATTCGTGAGATGGTATGAGGGGAGGCAGAAATAGAATTCCCTCAAGAACAGCAGAAACAAAAGGGGATGTTGTAAATAATGTAAGAGGCACAAAACTTTGGACTTTAGTAAGTTGTTAGTTTTATAAACAGTACTTTTATAATTTATAAATGACAAAGGCCTATTTAAAATTGTTTACCCAGTTAAATATTATAGCAATAAATAATTTGTACTTGATAGGCCTCACCAGTTGGCTCCTGTTATTCTACACCTACCTGTGGGACGACGGGTAAATAAAACAAATTGGAACTACCTTTATGAATAATTTTGCTGTCATTATCATTCATTATTATTATTCATTATCAATATATTGCCAAGAAAATACAGGTGCCCGATTCCAAACAAATAATTTAAGAAAAACTTAAAAAAAAAAACAGTTTTGTTGAATAATAAGTCAGCATACAATATTAATTTAGTCTACATTTGTGGTGGAAATGCTGGCAACACCGCTTGGCTTCGTATAATACGTGATATACATTTTTTGATACAAACGGGATTGTTATAGTAAGCAGAGCATGTGTGGTTTCGTAAAATCTGAGAAACATAGAATTATTTGTATGTCAACAAAAAGTTACCCCTCTCAGGTTGCGCTGATTAATGTGGTGATATAAAACCTATATATCCAGGAAATATAGCTGTAACTATAAAGAAAAGGGCGGGCTTCTGAGTGCCTGTGGTGTTTGTCGGTTTGTCGGGCTTGGTATGGATAGCTGGGTATGTATATATATATATATATATATATATATATATATATATATATATATATATATATATATATATATATATATATATATATATATATATATATATATATATATATATATATATATACTATAATAATAATTCTGTTGAAAAATGTGTTATAAATACAAAATAACGGTAACACAGAAAGGATGACTAAGTACCAGTACAAAACACAGTATTTAATAATGACAATAGTATTGATGAAAGTAATGTTCAAAATGATATTAATAGTGAAGGAAATCAATCTTCCTAATAATATATTTATGTAATATAAGTATGTACTATATTTTTCTATAACATGATGTACATATATATAATATTTTATCGAATCAATATAAATAATATAAATAAAAGTATATACATAGTTTCAGTATTATAAGAGATGCGTTTATTAACCCCCCTTACCTATTCAAAGACAATGGCACTTAAAGAGTAAACTCCAGTCGCGCGTGGGAGCTGACACGCACAATTAAATTTTTTTGAGATTTTGTGATGTAAAGTCCCAGACATAACAAAACTTGTTGAGAGAATACATTTACGAACAACACAGACTGTTGCATTTTAAACACTTTTAACAAACTGAAACGAATTTTAAATACTGAATGACATATGCTTAATCTGAGTGACATAAGCCTACTTAGTTTTGCACCTCCTAGTGCGCTCTTGATGCTTGTAAGAGAAAATAATTTACAATGAATATTATTATATATAAAAAAAATCATATTTTGTGATGGAATATGGAAATCGGGTATCATATAGTTCTAATGAATGAAAAGTATCAGAAACTGTCGTAGTTGGACCGGTTAGAAAAATCATGTCGGGTAGTGTAATTATTATTTGTTCATTTTATTTTCTTGAAAGTAACTTTCAGACTTTCTGCACTAAAAATTCAATGTTTTGGATTACATAGTCGCACTTTGAACAAACTTGCGGTGTTAGGGCTTAAATTGATAAAAGGCATCCAACACTACTTATCGCACTCGTGCCTTTGCAGGCATTGTATGTCAAGCTGCACTTTTATAGCTAACGGACAACGTGCTCTCGTGAATACGTTGAGAGAATGGCGCTTAACTCGATATTATTGGAAATGGAAAAATGTGAAGTGCGTTGGAAATTCAATAAATTAACACTGAAGTCAATGTTATAAGTCGACCAGCATAGCCTAGCAATAAACAAAATATTCCTTGGGGGTCAACGAATTCTTATTTAAAATTCAAAAAGTCGCCCCTGTACCTCGGCAAACATTGCAGTATTTAAGTTAATTGCTTCATGTGACGTGTTTCGTTTATGTGTCGTTATTTGAAGCAGAAATGCTCCAAACGTAATGTAGACTCTGCAGCGGCCATTAAGTGCACGATATGCTTTACAATTAAAATCAGTAATCACGCGAGCGTCGATTCTAAAGCCTCTTCATATGACTCTGGTATCTGCACACGATCATGCAGTCCTTATGACATTAACAAGTCTGTGGGGTGCTCTATCGTGTATCTAAAATGCTTACACTTTACACTTATCGGACTTATTGTAAAGTTGAGCGTGTTAGGGGTGTGTAGACTAACAAACGATCGATAGAAATCATTTTTATATATTATTTCTAGACGAAGGTCGTTGACAGAGTCGTTAAACAGCAATTAATTGTTTCAAATATTTTTAACGGCAAAAAAAGTGCTGAAAAACGTATCTTTCAAACGAGTCGTGGTAGTTGAGCGAAGAACGTTAGCGAGATCGTAGGACAAAAACATTTTCTTATTTATTCTTCTAAATTGTGTGCATTCTAGGAGCGTCATAAACTTTGATACAGATAAATCGAGAATGGGACTATTGATTCTCACCAGTTTTTGCATTTTGAGTGATTGCAAATCCAAGGGCACGTGCCAACTGGGCGGTTTGAATCTGGGATCATCAATCTTGCAAAAGCGCATTGTTTTTACGTAGTGTGAGTACAATGCGTCCGGCGTTTAACAGACTGCTGGAAGTGGATGGAATATCGTAAATTTTGCTAGGAAAGAAGAAGAAAAATGATTTGGTTTCGGAAGCCATATGGGAAAAAAGAGAGGTGGATGGAGATTTCTTAGGAATTCCATTAAATATATCGGATTCAGAATAATCGGGCGATGCGAGAACGAACTTGTTAAAGTCAAAGAAAAACTTTAACCGAGCAAAGTTCCGCGTTTACTGATGTGAAAATTTTATCTTGAAATTTCTGGCGTATCGATAGCGTTCGGTCATTGCTGTAATCGATTGCTTGGTAATTTACGACGACTTTAAAATTGTGAAATTAGTGATTTTAATTAATTAAATCTGTTAAGAAAATAACCTGCTACTAACTACTAGGTCGCATTTTAGTTGTGCCCTTGGCCGTTTTGTTCGTTCTTTTATTATCCCAGAGATATTTTCTTATCAAGTATTTTCGTTATGAGTGCTGCGAAGCTTTCATCAATTCTAGCAGATTATGCACGAGAGTGGCATCAATGGCCCTCACGTCTAAATTAGAGTAGCTGCGATAATATATAACATCAAATTTATGTAATATACGTGAATACTCAAGCGTTTGGTGAAGAGTCGCTCCGAATTTCGATTGTATCACAGGATATAATATTTCCAGGTTCTGGAAGAAACTCGTGATAATTTAATTGCCAACTCATACGACCGAGATTGTTCTGGAATTATTCTGCGACCGTCTGTTAGTCACAAGTCGAAACTACTGGGCGACGCAACCTTTGTAATTCCTCCTTATACTTAAATAGATTTAAACAAATTTTGTTAGATAAATTGTAAATACCTTGTTATAAATATTTTGTGAACCCGTAATTGTAACATCACATTAGTAAGCCCGTTTGTGCTATATTAGGCTCTCGTGAAAAAGATTAGCCAAGCAACACCTTAATATTTTTAAACGAAATGGTTTCGTTTGAGTTAAGGAAAGAGGTGTTTTTTATGCATGCGCCATCGCCGAAACCCTCACGTCGGCTCGCCTATATAAAGAATACCGGAGAATATGCATCAAAGTGTCGGGAATATATATCTTGAGCTAGGTTTCTAATATCATTATACAAAAAGGATTTTTAGTAGGATGAAAGAAAATTCAACAATTTTACTGAGCCGAAGCCTGGTTCGTACAGAAACAGGTGTTGTGGCTGTTTTATGTATAAAATGTAGATTTTATATTTTAGAGGCGTTTATATTTAAAAAGTTCTGTTATTTGTCTTCCTTCAGGCATTCAGTACAATATAAATGTTTAATTGCTCTGATATAATAATACTTTTACTTACTTTCTTGGATCTTGTACCTTTGGGGCCGTCCATTAATTACGTGAGGTGTTTTTCTGTTAATTTGGACCCCTTCCTCCCCCTTGATAAGATTTGGTGAGATTTAGTCAAACCCCCCCTCCCCTTCACTTGAGATTTATCCCCTATAATTGTTAAATAATTAATTTTATCTTACAGGTGTAGTTTTTTAGGTCCCTTATACCATGGTTTTCGGTGACAGAAATCAAATTTTACTCACAAGAGAGATAAAGCTGTCAGTTCTACTCACAAGTGAGTAAATCTGACAGCTGTCAGTTGTAATTAAAAATTGTAATTATTAATTTGTAATGTAATTACATGCGATGTAATGTAATTCTCTGCCTTCCACTTAACTCTTTCTCGTATACATGTGTCTCGACCTTACCGGGAGCAAGCTGGAAACAGCGGCTTCCACGTCTGTTTGAATATGTTTCGGTAGAAAGTCAATTTTGATTACTTCAGTGAAAATTGTGAAAAACAACGAGACAACGTTTATTTCATAACTATAACAATCACAGGTTACTACGGAAACTGATATTAGAACCATGCTAATGTTACAGGCGGATGTTTACTTGAATAAATATTTCTTGGATTTTTATACAATGCACCTGTAAGATAAAACGTCGTATATCACACGTGATCGAAATGTCATTATAAAGCTCGTGAGAAGTGCCCCACTCGTGCGCAAGCGCACTCGTGGGTCAAAATTCTCACTCGCTAATAATGATGCATTTCTATCACTTATAATATAATGTACTATTATACCCGTCTAAAATCTAGATGACTATTTTTGCCACGCAAAAGGAAGGTATAATGGAGTATTTCTCTCACAAGTGATATAATGATAAAAAGGGGTGAATTACTATGGTTACACAATGGTAAGACATGAATAATTTTTTGAAACGTCAGTTTGACACTTTCATTAATTTTTTGATTTTTAACTTTTACAAGAAATTACACGTCGGACATAAAACGTCGTATTTTACACGTGACCGAAATGACATTGTAAGCTCGTGAGATGTGTATTACTCGTGCTATCGCACTCGTGATTCAAAGATCTCACTCGCTGGCATTTCTGTCACTTGTAATAATAATCTACTATTTCATGTATTTTGCGAAATACCACTAAATAGCTAAGCGTTAATACTGATGGAATATAAAGGGGAAAAATAATAGCGAGTTTAAGGGACACTATAACAAATTTATTTATACCCGACTAACATCTAGATGACTATTTTTGCCACGCTAAAGGAAGGTATAATGGACTACTTCTCTCACAAGTGATATAATGATAAAAAGGGGTGAATTACTATGGCTACACAATGGTAACACATGAATAATTTTTTGAAACGTCATTTTGACACTTTCATTGATTTTTTGATTTTTAACTTTTACAAGAAATTACACGTTGGGCATAAAACGTCGTATCTTACACGTGACCGAAATGACATTGTAAGCTCGTGAGATGTGTATCACTCGCTGACAATGAAGCATTTCTGTCACTTGTAATATAATCTACTATTAAATTACATAACAATAAAAATAGACTACCTTCCCTAATTGTTCACTCACTCTATGGACAGGGGCGTTCTGTGTTGTTCTTTGAACGATTTTTTAACCCGGCGAGAATTCCCACGAAAAGAGTCTGGTAAATAAATTGTGCGCTAATAATTGTCGCAATTCGGGGAATCCCATACGTAGAAAATATTTAATACTCTCTATACTCGAGATTGCTATTGTAATAAAAAATGTTTGCGGACAAAATAGAAAACCTAAAAAAAGTAAAATAAAAAGTTTAAAATGTTTTTTTTTTTGTAATAAAGTGTATTGTTTGAATTAAAAAGTTGACGTGAGATTTTCAATGACCCCCTACTCCCTTTTCGATGAGATTTGATGAGATTTTACTGGACCCCCCCATTAATGGACGACCCTTTTTGGTGTTGGCTAGTTGGAGTTCTATTGGTTTCTTCATATTTCGGTCCAGTTTATCCTATTCTGAGCTAATAATGGAATGTCTTCTCACCGTTGTCTTTCTTACTTCCTGTTTACCTTCCTGGTGCTCTTCTACTCCTTCGTTTTCCACTTTCTCATAAAAAGACTAGCGTACTAGGTATTACGGTGGTTCAGACAGTACCTACGTCTAACTGTCCCGAGGGGACCCCGCACCAAACGCTAACATTCGGGTTCAGAGGAGATTATATTCTGCAGAGAATTTTTATCGAGCTTTCAGAATCACTCGATATTTACCTACACACGGTAGACACACGAGTGTTAATTGGTATCTTCTTTTAGTAACCGTAAGCCACTTGTAATATTTGTATCAAAAAATTATGAAATAAACTGGATTCCTACCATCGTCTTAGCAAGTTTCGCTTCAGTCTTGTGCTTATAAAGGTGATGCACACAACATTTATTTGCACATCTCCTATCCATCTTAGTTGTCTCTTATTACTGGTATTACATTCAACTCTCTGTACTTGTATGTAGCGGTCATCTTGCTCATCTACTTTTCCGTTGTCGTCTATCTTTCTAATGACCTTTACCTCTTGGGGTGTTTACTTCTTGTTAAGGAATTTTATGTTTTCAATTCTCAATTTATAATTCTTCAGGTTCTCGTTGTTCCATTTAAGGATTCTATTATTTATTGACGAACTACGTACAATTCATTTCATGCCACTCCTCGTATATTCATTTTAAGACATATGGGGACTGCTTCTCTTAACAACTGCCTGACTCATCCCCGACCCGGCCCTTTAATAAAGAAAAGATAAAAACAAAGTCGATCAAACTATTAATAAAATAAAATGAAACCTGAGAACCAAACGAACATTAGACCTTCATAAACGTATAACAACTCGTGAATTTAAGAAACACAAATTGACACATGGAGCCACCTGAGATTTTGAAAAACCTGAAACCATAGCGAAGCTTAAAACTTCGGGAACTTCAGAATTTGGACAATTTTAGATCTTAGAAAACCTGATATCCTAGACAATTTCAGAAACTGGGGAACCTGAAAATTTGAAGAACCCGACATCGCGGAAAACTTGAAATTTTAGAACATTTGAGAACTTAAGGAACTTGAGAATTTGAACAGTGTGAAATATAGTGTGATTTTGGAGAACTTGAGACCTTGAGTAACTTAGAAGATGAGAACTTAAGAAATCAAATTTGAGAACTAGAGAAACCTGAAATTTTGAAGAACCCGAAATCTTGGAAAAAAATTTGATCTTGTAAAACCCGAGAACTTAAAATTTGAAACACCAAACTTGAGGATATGGAGAACCTGAGAACCAAGCGAACCTTAGACTTTCATAAACGTATAACAATTTAAAAATTTAAGATAACACAAATTGACACATTGAACCACCTGAGATTTTGGAAACCCTGAAACCATAGGGAAGCTTAAAACTTCAGGAAACTCAGAATTTGGACAATTTTAGATCTTGGAAAACCTGATATTCTAGAGAATTTCAGAAACTGGGGAACCTGAAAATTTGAAGAACCCGAAATCGCGGAAAACTTGAAATTTTAGAACATTTGAGAACTTAAGGCACCTGAGAATTAGAACAGTGTGAAATACTGGCAAACTTGAGATTTTGGCAAACTTGAGATTTTGGACAACTTGGGACTTTGAGTAACTTAGAATATGAGAACTTAAGAAATCAAAATTGAGAACTAGAGAAACCTGAAATTTCGAAGAACCCGAAATCTTGGAAATGTTCTGATTTTTCAAAACCTGAGAACTTAAAATTTGAAAGACCATATGGAGATATGGAGATCCTGAGAACCAAGCGAACCTTAGACCTTCATAAACGTATTACAATTTGAGAATTTAAGAAACACAAATTGACACATGGAGCCACCTGAGATTTTGGAAAACTTGAAACCATAGGGAAGCTTAAAACTTCAGGAACCTCAGAATTTGGACACTTTTAGATCTTGGAAAACCCGATGTTCTAGAGAATTTCAGAAACTGGGGAACCTGAAAATTTGAAGAACCCGAAATCGCGGAGAACCTAAAATCTTAGAAAACCTGAGAACTTAAGGAACTTGAGAATTTGGATAGTGTGAAATATTGGCAAACTTGAGATTTTGGAAAACTTGAGACTTTTAGTAACTTAGAATCTGACAACTTAAGAAACCAAACTTGAGAACAAGAGAAACCTGAAATCTGAAAGAACCCGAAATCTTGGAAACATTCTGATCTTTCAAAACCTGAGAACTTAAAATTTTAAACACCAAACTTGAGGATATGGAGAACCTGAGAACCAAGCGAACCTTAGACCTTCATAAACGTATAACAACTTGAGCATTTAAGAAACACAAATTGACACATGGAACTACCTGAGATTTTGGAAAACCTGAAACCATAGGGAAGCTTAAAACTTCAGGAACCTCAAAATTTTCTAGATCTTGGAAAACCTAATATCCTAAAGAATTTCAGAAACTGGGGAACCTGAAAATTTGAAGAACCCGAAATCGCGGAAAACCTAAAATCTTAGAAAACCTGAGAACTTAAGGAACTTGAGAATTTGGATAGTTTGAAATATTGGCAAACTTGAGATTTTGAATAACTTAAGAACCTGACAACTTAAGAAACCAAACTTGTGAACTAGAAGAACTTGAGATTATTGAAAACCTGGGAACCAAAGAACCTTAGACCTTCAGAAACCTAACAACTTGAGACTATGAGAAACACAAATTGATTCCTGGAGCGATCTGAGATGTTGGAAAACTTGAAATCCTAGGGAACCTTAAAACTTAAGGAACCTCAGAATTTGAATAATTTGAGATCTTGGAAGACCTGATATCTTATAGAGTCTGAGCACTTCGGGGACTTCTGACATCTTGAAAAACTTGAAATCCTAGGGAACCTGAGAACTTAAGGAACCTGAAAATTTGGACAATTTGAAGTATTAAGCAATTCTGAGATTTTAGGGAACTTGAGAACTTGATTAACCAAAGAAACTGGGAATCTGAGAAACGAAACTTGAGATGAAGTGAAAGAACCGAGGTTTTCGAAACTTAATAACCTGAGAAACTTGGGAAATTAGATAATTTGAGATCTTGGATAATCTAAGATTCTAGAAAGCTTGGGACCTTGAGTAGCTTAAGAAACTGAGAAGTTGAGAGCTGGAGGAACCCGAGATTTTGAAACACTAGAGATCATAGGGAACTTGAGAATTGAGAGAATTTGAGGTATTGGAAAACAAAATAAGTGATTGATAACTGTGCTGTAAAGAACATAAATGTAAAACCAGCTATTAAGTGTGGTATGTATATTATCATTCCTTCTGACACTCCACTAAGACAGACGTCTTTTATAACTAGAATAATATTTACTTCATTCGTATGGAATGTCTTCCGGAGACCTTTATTTGATGAAGACACGATGACTCCGCTATATCTCCAGATCTGATTAGATATCGGTTTTGTGGTGACAAATACGTGTTGACAGTTTCTAATAATCTGGGGGTGCTAACGTTGTGTTTGTCGATGGATACATGCGGAGAAAATTGTATTGAAAAGGATGAGCGACGCCGGGTCGTCTATAAACAACGGTGATAAAAAAGAATTTTCGTCACGCGCAGTCTGTAGGTAGATCGTAAATATTTCAAAATCAAAACGTCGTAAAAAGTCGTGCTTTTAACGTTATATATGTTTTTATGCGGATAATGTGGATTAAAAAATTCAAGAGGGCGAGATGGTATTTTAAAGTTCAAGAGCATGTGCCTGCGTAAATTGTCACTGTGAAGATAGTCATTCTTTTTCAGAAGTAATAAAATATTCAATTTCCCAGTCAATACTGAGAAAATTTATATCAAATGAAGGAAATAATAGCATTCAAATTTCAAACAATGATTCTCCTTCATATTCATTACATAAGACGTGTGCATATACTATGCATTAGAAAATTAATTGTACACATCCCCGTTGTTTCCAGAACCAGAGACGGAGATCGTGGGCGGTCCGGAGCTGTTCATTGATCGGGGCAGCACCATCAACCTTACCTGCGTGGTCCGGCAGAGCCCGGAGCCTCCAGCGTACATCTTTTGGAACCACAACGATGCTGTGAGTATCGCAAAGGCATTTCAATAGGTGACATTCCTCGGTGAGGATATAACACTCGTTGACAATAAATAAGAGTCAAAATTGCGAATATATTAGGATTTGAAGATTTTGCGGACAAAATTTAAGAGCATGTTTAGGGTGTGTCTTATTAAATTATATATCACTTTTGATCACCTCTTCGTCATCACCTGGTTCACTGCTGATTAAAAATATTTTCGTATTTATTTTCATCTTACAGTAATACATATTTCTTGTTATATTCATGTTTTGGTTGATGTGATTGATTAATATCCAAATACTTTACAGCTACTATTTTGGATTAAGGATTCAATTGAATTTAGATTGAATTGTGATCCGATCCTAGGTCGTGTATGATGTTAATTTCGACGCGTGTGCTTACGTTTCTGATTGGAGCTATGTCTATGTTGCCGAAGATCATTCGGCGGAATATCATTTAATCCGTTCGAATACTTGTGGTAGAGGGTGTTTATAAATAATATCAGAATTTCTCCTGGACAAAGTTAAAAAATGGTTAGACCCCCTAATGTGTTTTTGAGCTTTTGATTAGGGAGTAAGTTTTGAGCTTTTAACAAACTGACAAAATTTTATCTGATAGGTCTGATCTCGGAACCCCAAAAGTTTCAAATTTTAGAATTTTGTAAAATTAAGAGTCTTAAAATTTACTTCATTTAATGTACATACCTTTAAATTTGAATGTTAGAATTCGAAGCCTTGAAACTTTGGAACATTAAAATCACACCATAATTTATTCAAATTTTTAAATTAATATTTAATACTATAAAAAATTATTTTATGTGACGAAAATTTAAAACTCCGGGAGTTAGGATTTCTTCATCGGAAATTTCCTCCTCTTTTTGAATATTTTTTCTGATTTTCGCTATCACTTATAGTTTCTGTGTTATTGCCAAAAAACTAAACCCTTTATTTTTTTAGTTTTTTATTAACAATAATTGTAATTTTTATTTTCGGAACAAACAAAAAAAACGTCTTTCTCAGAATAAAATTCCCAATCAAATTCGCAGGTCTTCAACTTGTTGACTAGACTAATAATATTCTACCAAGTAAGCGAACATACTTGAAATCCAATACATTTTTAATTGGGTTTGTGTCATTATAAGATATCAGAAAAAACGGAGTAATTCACTTCTTGTAGCTAGGAATTTCTCCATGTTTTGTGTAAATATTTAATGGAAGTGAACACCCGCCAGGGGCTGAATTACAGAGACATCATCATGTCTACCATAACGGCACTAACCTAGGACAAAGTCTGATTAACAGACTGGCTTTATTAAATTCCATCATACCTGCGGATGTTTTTGTAAATAGCGAGGGAGATATTTGCTTCCGTGCACCGAATGCAGACACCACCGCAAAAAAAACTATAAGTCTGCAAATTTACTGTCTTTCTGAGTCAAGCAGAGTCTTCTCTCTGTTTACCACTGTTTGTGTCTGAAATTAAATTTTTTGATGTTGATATATTCAGTGCTCAAATGAAAAAGTCATCACAAGTTAATCTGTAAAATTATGGGGAGAAAACAGCGATACAACAAAAAATGTCATTTACGTTGAGTTAATTTGCTTTGTCTTTTTCACTGGTTTCTAATCATTTAAAATAAAGTCAAAGCATTTTTATTTTTCCTTTTATACTTTTTGTAATATTTTTTTGTAATATTCTGTTAATCATACTATATACACGATGAACAAAAAATACCATACAATAAAAACCAAAATCTTTCGCAGAAACACTTAACTTGTCTGGAAAATTCCTTAAAGACCATGTTTATCAGCGGACCCCTTAATGAGGCAGGAAAAGACGCTGCGATAAATTCCGACTCAATCATCCGTGTCATTGAAACTTTTTCCAGCGATTGTGCTCATAGAAGAGATAACAACCGAAAGTTTGTAATTTCATATAAACACATAATCCGATGCGGTATTGTCTGGAAAACAGTTTTATCGCCCGGAAAATGGACTTCGACGAGTATTTGCCCCGACGTGTTAATTACGGAACGGATTTCCACTTCATAACAACGATGTCAACGTGCAGAATTACTTCCATATGCATTTTGTAACAAGTTTATCTGGCGATTTATATAGCATGAAAAGTTTTAATTTATGAAACGAAAATTTTTACTTACAATGGATTAGGATGACAGCGTGGAGCGTGGCGACGAAAAGGAGCGCTTAATAAGCTTATCGCGTTTTATTTTGCACTATATTTATACGACTAAAAAAAGTTAAATTCGCAGCTTGGGCTCTAGGGTTTTGTATTAATTATAACTTGTGTTAGCCGGATGCCAGTTTCATTCTTAGCTAGTGCCCTATCACCGTTAGGTCGTTTCAACTAAATGAAATGCAGGTATTAATGGGCTATTACAGAGAATACTATGAGTGCCGTGAAATTTCAAATGAAGGACCATTAGTACTCACAGTACTTAAAATTAAAATCCTAAATATATAAACTTTTACATAAATGTTCTTGGGATTCATCAATCTCAATGACCCATAATGATAAAAAATGGTTTTCGTGTTCCTAGTATTGGGGCGTATTTTTACTGGAGTTATTTCCATCGCACAGTATAACAACGCTTATTATATAGCGTACTAATTCTTTATGAACTCTCACAAGAAACGGCGCCCAACAATCGTTACAAAAATGGTGGATGCGCCGGGTTAAAAACCCTATTTCACAAAAGAGTTATCGTTGTTATTACAACTCATTAAAATCTAGATCAATAGAAAATGTATGTACAAAAAACTACATCGTTATGTACTTACTGCTAGTTTATATGCAATTAGGTCACGTAGTATTTTTACTATTTTATTTTGCCATTGCGATAAAGTCTAAATAACATTGTATTATTTATGCACAATGTAACATTATGAATCAGACGGTTGAACACGAAGATTTAAAAAACGAGGAGTTATTGTTAGACTTTAATAAAAATAAAGTCATGTTATCAAAGAGATCTGTCTTTCCAAGGCATTTTCTCGCCGAACCTGATGTGAGATCCTAGTGGTTATTTTAGATAATATCTTAAGGTTAAAGAACACAGTTATCTTCACTACAGTTTTAAATAATTCAACGCTAATGAAGTCGCAATATTACGTTGTGTGAGTAACGCAAGCATCTATTCGAGATTTTATTTTCATGCCATCTGTAAAAGTTACAGTTACGGACGAGAATTAGATTTTTATGACAAATTTTATTCTCGTTTCAAACGACTTTGGTAACATTAAAAGAGAGACAAAGAAAGAGAGGAGGAAAAAGAGATAGAAAAGGGACCAGATAAGATGGATTGCTTAATGGATATGACCAGAGAATCGCTGAGGAATGTAAGAGAAATAAAGTAATAAAAATAAAAGAAGTTATGAGAAATAATATGTAGTTTAAAGAAGACTGCATAAAGAAAAATATTGTACTACCAGGAGTAAGAATAGGAGCTGAAAACAAGACAGATTTAAAAATAGAAATGGATTAGATTAGATTAGATAGAAGTTCCGAATAAAGACACGGCAAAAATAGGAGAAGCAATGTATAAAATTGAATTGGATAATGCAAGAGAGAGAAAGGGGAGGTGAAATACTTACAAGAGGGACATTATATCGACAACGAATTAACAAAAGAAGAATGTGAGACCCGAATAAAAATGAAACTACTAGCAGAAGGACAAAGAAAGAACGAAAAGAGTGTGAAGAAAAAAATATATTCGAAGAAAGAAAACAGAAATGGGATACTGATAAAGAAAAACTGATGGAACATAAAAGAACCGACACGTCCAACGACAGGACCAACAAGTAAAAAAACGGAAAATATCTAAAGATATATAAGAGGATGTACATATATGAAATCAAGATATTAGACAAGAAGACAAATATGGAATTGTTAGATTGGGAACATGAAATGTCAGAGGCATAAATGGAGAGAAAGACGAATTGATAGAGGAACTGGAAAAACTATGTAAGAATAACAGAAACTGAAGAACATTTTTTAATGAAAGAATAGTATGGATATTAATTAAAGAAAACGCCCTAATAGTGTGCTACGGACCGAACAATGCAACAATGCAACTGTGGAGGAAAAAGATTTTTTAGAGATTTGCAAGAAGAGATAGACAACACAAATAATAAGGTAATAATAATGGGAGACTTAAACGAAAGAGTGGGAAGAGAAAATGAGGGAAAGCAAGGAGACCCTATCTCCGAATAGAACAAAGATTAGAAATAAGTTTGGAAAAGATTGACAACACACATTTTAAGAAAAATAAATAACTAGAACGGTGATCTCAAGAAATCTGTTATAGACTACTTCTTGATACATTAGGAAATGAAAAAGATATGAAAGTGTTATGTTATTAAAATTTGAAAAAAATTTGAATGTAAATGCGAGATTGTAAACTCTAAAATATATATTTTTTTTTCTAAAATAAAATGCTATAAATTAAGACAGAATAAAGTAAGAGTGTGAGGAAAGAAGAACAAATGTGAGGCAAGTCAATGATGAATCAGGAATATAGGAAAGGTAGAAGTGATTTGAAGATATAATAACATGTGGCTCATCAAAAATAGCAAATATGTAGATATTTAGAAAAGACAAATCTGTGGACAGATAGAGTGCAACAAACTAACATAAAGGACAGAAATGGAAATATCATAGAAGAAGAAAAAATATGAACAGATGGAGGGTATATTATTTTTTAGACGACCAAAGGTTAACCCAAGAAAGCCAACACAGAAATGTAAGAATAGAACAAAGATTAGACACAAAACAACTGTACTGAGATAGGTAGTCGAGAAACACCGAGATGTACAGAAGTAGGAAAGGAAAACAAGAATAAAGGAGTCAAGGTATAATGGAAAGTATAGTATAGTATATTTAATTACAGAGGACTTCCCGGCATACCTGATAAGGGAGAGCGAGAAGAACGATAAGAGAGTAATCACAATGTTTAGATGTCGGAACGAAGAAAGGGAAAACAACAACTGGAAAGAGAGAGATGAGATAGAATGAGATTGTACAGCGAAGGAACAGAAACGATAGACACGTTATTATATGAAAGAATTTTATGAGATGAGAGAAGAGAGATAAGACTGTTTTGATCCCGAATTTTTTATTATTTACCAGCTGGTACCCGGCGTGCGTTGCTACGCCCAAAAAATCAAGTAAAACACGTCTCAGTCGATTTGACCGGTGCAACGAACAGGTAAACCACGATGGATAAACACTGAACCGTAAAAATTTCATATCGAACCGTTGGCCGATGTAGGAGCCTATTCGGAACATAGAAACAGCCAAACGTACAAATAATAAAACACATTCTTTTTTAGTGAACAGTATTTTGGAGTATGTATTTAATTTAATTTTTTTCCTTATTATTCTAAAGCAGTCGGGTAAAAAATATTTTTGGTTTTCCCATTTGGCGAATACATTTTCGGTGTTCCCTCTTGACCATGTGAGAAACATGGACTTCCCAAATTGAGCCCAGGAACACTCAGTGACTGTCCTTGGGCTTTGTTGATGGTAATTGCGAAAGCAAGGCGTACTGGAAATTGAAGCCGTTTGAAACCGAAAGGCAAATCGAATCATTGGTATGCATAGGACGAGCATTATATTTGGATGGTCGTTTTAATGGACACTATGTTGTTGAAGTGTTTCAGTAGCTTTTGATCTGAAATCTCTTAATCGCATTTCCTTTACATGACTTTCACGTTGGTCGGGTGTCTCACCTGTCCTATTGCCTTTCATTTGCCAAGATTTTTTGGTTGATTTTTCAACAGATGGTTTTCCTTTTTTTGGCATTTTAAAGTATTTTCTGAGTAGTAATCCAAAATACCCGGCTGCACAACAAAAATTAAATAAAACTATGTTTTTAGTAAACAGCAAATTAGTGTTATAAAATTATTGTATAAATATATTCGTTTTTTATTATCTTCTGATAATTTGTCGTGTACTAAAGTTAGTCCTAACTTGCTCACCCATTCTCCATTCAATTATTCAGTAAACTCTATTAATTTACCTCATTCCAACAATAATCTGTCTCGGTGAAAGTGAAGGTGCGCCAAACTCATACTCAGATTCTGTATCGCTCCCGGTCATAATATCTCATGGTAAAATTTTACTCATGGTAAAATCCATCAAACAAAAGCGTTTTAAAAAATTAACGTATTTGACTTAACAGAAGCTTCACAGAAAATAAAATAACAAGCGTGACGTATCGGTGTTCCGGGCGGCACCGCCGGCAACGGTACCCGCCTGGGACACGCGTAGAGAGTGACACAAATTTCATACGCATTCGGCGGTTTATGGTCCAAGTCTGAGACCGCATATAAAAGTTACATGCTTTAATAAAAAGAAAAAAGAATGGTAAAACACAGTAAAGGAACTTGATGGATCGAATATGGAAATACATACACTAGCCACATTTAAATAACTTTACCGCATCAAAAAAGGCTGTATAAAAAATGTAATACTCTTAAGCAAATGGGAAAACCCCAACAAATCTTGTAAGGTTATAATTTTAGACTCTTGATTCTTAATAATTATAAATAATTAATGTATTGGCCTTTTGTGATCCTGATGTCCACAAATTGTCCAACATTATAATCTTGAAAGTTTACAAAAGATATGTGTTCTTCAGTTCTCGATTTCAGTTCTTAAGACGTAATCCGGTCAAGTTAGCTCGAAAAATAGTGGCAAGCTTACAAAAATCCGCATACAGTGAAAATTGGTACGAATATTGGGAACACCATTATAAACAAAATGTGAAAAGTCGATTATAAAATTTGAAAAAGTCGTATTCTCCATTACTACGCCGCCTATGTACAGTTAATTTCAAAATTATCGAGTACACCTCGGAAATCTAGAAGTCGATTTATTAGTTTTTTCCACATGTGAAGTTGCGTTTTTTAAATTTGAACGTCATAATTTTTATATAGGTTAGGTAATTTTGACAAAATAAAGGAATATATGAAAATATAACTTTATTTGTAGGAGTATTTTATAACCATTAACAACGCATTCAATATTTTGTCATAGCACCATTAACTTGAAGTACTGCATTAATGCTTAAGCCTTCGGGGCATAGAAGAAATTAAATTCTCCCACAAATTTTGGTCTTGGCTCAGTTCATTCCCATCCTTCTTCAATGGAGGCCCAGAGCTCAGTCGCATTTTGGGGCCTAAAGTTTCTTCCTCCGTTTCTTCTTACGTATCATTAAGATTCGGACTATTTGGGGGCCATGGTATTACTTCTACATTATTGGTAGCAAACCATTGGCTATCGATACCAGCATTATGGACGGAGCAATTGTCTTGGAGAAAAAGAAAGTTGTTCGCATATAGTTGTGTCTGTGAAAATCAGATTGTTCCAAAATTGTGGTTCACGATATATATAATTTAGACAAAATATAATTCTGGATTGCTTCTGTTGGTATGTTAGTGGAGGTTTTCTGGCGCTAGATTTTTTTCAACTTGCCGCCAAACTGTTGATTGGGACCCCGGAAAATTGGTCATGGATGCAGCTTCAATTCATGGTTAAAGAGGATTTTCCTTCAAACGGTTTTGAAGAGATTGGTCCTGTTACGCTGTCGACACATTTGGGCGTCCCGCTCCTCCTCTTCTAGCAAAATGTCCACATTCTTGCCATCTTTGTTTTACGCGCTGCACGGTGCTCTTTGCAATATTATAATGCTGGGCTACCTTCTGGATCGACCACCCTTCTTCTAATTTAGAAAGAATGAGCACCTTTGCGTTTTCTGTTAGTTTAGGCATTTTGCTTGTCAAAACTGACATTGACAAAAAATGTTTAAACAAGTGCATTCCGCTAGTTTCACACTGTCGAAAATTAGGTGTACTCGATAATTTTGAAATTAGGTGTACATCACTTGACGCATAGTAATATAAGTAAAAATATTGGTATGTGTGACTAATACGTAAAAATGGTATGATTCGGAGAATATCAACTCAAAAGAAACCCAGCCCCTCATTTTATATGCTCGTATGGCCTTGAACACCATCTATCTGCTATTCAATTGTTTGTTCAAAGGTTTTCATTTACTGAGAGACAAATTTCTTCCGATGTTAAAGTGAGATAAAATCTTGAATGTTGGCCGCGAGATGGTGCAACCTCGTGCAGAATAGAAGAACTAAAATGTCTGGGTCGGATTTGGTTTCTGATATTACTGTGTCCTTTTGCTTTTGGGGAGAAACGAACAACCCATGTTATTCGGAACCTTCAAACTGAATATTGATGGCCTGGGTGAACATATGTCGGGACTTTCGCCGTAATAAAATACCCGTAATAAAGGGGTGAGACCCACAAGTCTCTGACAGAGGGTTCTCTGCTGCCGGGCGTTGAAGATAACTTTTGAAGATTTCTCATGAAATTTTAAAAGATAGATCTTTGCAGCTAGAAAGCGATTTTTTGAAATTTGTAAATATGAAAAAATATATATATTGCGGGAAAATGTATTGCCTTGAATGCACGGAAAACGGGGTACAGTTAATTAAAACTTCTCATCTGGTCAAGATTATAGACTGCGCAATTTATTAAATCGGCTGAAATCAAAATTGTTTTGATTTTTGGCGTGTGCAATTAAAACCGCGCGGGGATGATTCACTGTGTGTGGAGTCGTTGCAGATTTTATTCCGGTTCATTAGCGGTGTGTTCAATAATAACAATTGACAACAATTAACAATTATGTCTGATTTGAGGAATATGCCCTGTGAATTTTTAGCGAATTTTATTGAATTATATTATAGATTATTTCATTCATCATCGTTTTCAACCAATCGTAGGAGTTTACTTTTTGGATTATAGTGATAATTCGATAATCCTTTATGTTCATTTTGCAAATGTTTTTATTTTTAATTTTAAAGGCAACAATGAATACTATTAATTTATAGTGTCACATTTTTTTACTTTTATTATGTCAAATTTCAACATGAATCGTTTTGGGGAACATTGTTTGATGTTTAAACAACACTTTATTCATGAAATAAAAAAGTAAAGTAAAGTTTTTTCTTGCAGTTTTCTTTTTGAATAACACAAATGCAAATTTTTGAATTCTTTTGTGATCATCATCTAAAAGACGTCTTGTGCACCTCGGCCAAAAGTGCATTTTTGGCCTTATCTGAATTGTGTCCTCGGCTCGGCTCACGCTTCGGCCACAAACAACAGATGCGTCCAAAAAAAAAAGAAAACACTTTTACGGCCTAGGTACACAAATTACTATAAACGTTGTTGACCGTATCCTTTTTCGCTTGGTGCGTAGTATCTATTGAATAAAGATTATTATTTTTTTGTATGCCACCTGCTATGCAATTTTCAATATAATAATTTCTTGGTAAAGAATTTCATGTCTATAATTTTTTTCAATTAATAAATAATTCTGATCGCCGGAATTTACAACGAAAAAACAAACATTTTTTCTACAATTTGACAATGAATCTGACAATTTACATAATCAGTTTACAATATAATTAATTAAGCTATTAATTTTAATTTACTTGTATATATTATTGCAACTTTTTAGTATTTTTACTTATTGTTAAGTATTTTTACTTAACTACTGGTCTGGGTCGGTCCGTATTTTGGGAGTTTGCGAATTTCGGTATTCCGGAAGCTGGAAAGCATTATAAAAAACCTGCTGTGTTTCTGTTGGCCCAATTTTATCATTTTTTATGATAGGTTTTCTAGAGAGCATCGAGAAGATATTACCTGACATCAGGTCGACGGCCCACTGTAAAATACGACATCTTCCCTCCTAAAGCTATAGCAAATTATAAAGTTTCTACCCAAGCTTCTACCCAATTGTACAGATTTCTGTATATTTTAAGCTTATTTCAAAAATAATTTTCCCGACAAACATTATTAATTTTATCTTACAGGGTAGTTTTTAATCACAAGTGAGTAAATCTGACAGCTGTCAGTTGTAATTAAAAATTGTAATTAATTAATTACATGTAATGTAATGTAATTCTCTGATTTCCACTTCACGAACAGATCATACTCTTTCTCGGACATGTGTCTCGACCTTACCGGAAGCAAGCTGCAAACAGCAGGTTCCACGTCTAATTGAATATCTTTCGGTAGAAAGTCAACTTTTATTACTTTAGTGAAAATTGTGAAAAACAACGAGACTGTTTATTTCATAACTATAACAATCACAGGTCACTACGAAAACTGATATTAGAACCATGCTAATTTTACAGGCGGATATTTACTTGAATAAATATTTCTTGGATTTTTATATAATGCACCTGTAAGATAAAACGTCGTATATCACACGTGATCGAAATGGCATTATAAAGCTCGTGAGAAGTGCCCCACTCGCTAATAATGATGCATTTCTATCACTTATATTATAATATACTATTATTCACGAACAACATTGCTAAGGCACGCGAATTTTTTACTAACGAAAGTTTAATTCTTGCTACAGGGAAACGTATATTTCAAATTTACCATTTCTGCGTTGGTTTTCAGCAAAAAAAAAATCCAAAGCCAATTTATTTATACTCCTAAAAATTAAGCAAATTTGTAATTTTTTTACGAATTAACAAATGCTGATATTGGGTTTGTAATACCGTTTTACCCTGAAATAAGATGTCCTTTATCGATTTTTCATAACCGCATATTGAATTAATCAAAACTAAACCCGCGAAATTCAATAAAAAATTTATTTCTTTTATTTCTTTTATTATTTTACCATCTAATGGTAGCATGTTTCCCGTGCATTTGCTCTATCTCTAGTAAATGACAGCCTTAATGTTGAGTTATGACGGGTCTTACGTCTTATCTAAAGACCACTTTGATGTTTCATTTTCAAAATACGATTTTTTCAAATTATAGGATCGCTATATCTCAAAAAAACTCAAACGTTAAATCATACTAATAACAAATACAAAAGAATGAGCGTTGTACATTTTCGTTACGCTGACATTTTAAACTTATCCCACCAAGCGTAAAGAAGTCTCGCTTCAAAATCAAAATCAGGGGTTGTGACGACAATAAATTGTTTTTGGAACCATAAATTGCATAAACTGCGAAGGATACATCCTAGACTCTATTCTTAAACTTCTCTATTCGATTTCTTCCATTACATTAAATTTGCGCTTTTATTTTGAATGCATTTTTCACATAAAAAACTTATTTGTGACATTACTAAAACCCTGTAAACTTTCAAATTATCCCAAGATTCTCGCATCTCGGCTATCCACGTTCTTGCACTTAAATGAAATAACATCATCTCGCTGATTTATATTTGAGCAATGTGAGTGAGTATTTGACATTTCCGTTTCAGATAATAAGCTATTCGTCAGTTCGAGGTGGCGTAAGCGTAGCCACCGAAAGAGGAGAGACGAGTCGCAGCGTGCTGCTAATTCAAAGAGCGAAATCCTCCGATTCCGGCAATTACCAGTGCAACCCCTCCAACGCTCGATCCGCCAATGTGACGGTGCACGTCCTCAACGGTACGTTTACAGAAATAGTGCTCGTTTGCTGGAGTTTTCCGGGATTTCACATCCGCCGTTACTTTCCGGGAATTGTTGTTGAGGTGTATCGTTACAGCTTACCGACCGCCCATTCCCGGGAAGTAACTGCGCGGAGACGATCATCAGCCGAATGCAATCGCATTTTTATTTTGATTAAAATGTCAAATTGCTCGGTCCAGGTTTGGGCTCATTTCGGTAGTTTGCTTATTTCTGGGAGAGATCAACCACTGTGTTAACTATACGAGAGGCGAAACTGAAAAAGGGAAAGCAAATTGTTTAGTGGGGTCCGGAAATACACACGAATGTGAATCTGATCATATAGATGAATAAAAAAAAATTCTGCGTTGAATCCCTGTAACAAAAAAAATATATGAATAATCATTAATAATAAAGATTCCCCGAAACCCAATTCAACTATACTTGTTTATCTTCAGATGCGTTTCGTCTCTGGTATGGTTAACATGTCAAGCTCCTTGTTAAAAAGCCTGGAAAATGGGCAGTGTTGTTAACCCCAAGCAATGAAATATGCGCTCCCCCTTCCTGATTAAAATGTGTTTGTTGCAGGAGAGCACCCCGAGGCCATGCAGCATGGCGGTAACCAGCGGATGGGGCCTTCTCTAGGGGCGCTGGCTTTCATCTCCTACGTTCTGTTGGTCTATTGTTAAGTTTCAAGAGATTTTGACTCCGTTTAGTCGTTGCTGGTGTATGTCGACGTATCTGTTATAATGCTCTCTATCACCGTGTATATTCCATCGACGGCCACGGCGCTCCTACGTCACGACGTCTTCATCCATGTAGACTATTATTGTATATACAGTTATGGCAACTCGTAGCTCTAAGTCAAAGTTGTTGGTTTTATTTTCCTGAGTTAACTACACATTTATGTATAATATACTTTTGACCGACACTACTAATTTTAATAAACAATTCAATTTTACTATATATGTATTCGAACAAATGTTGTTCCTTTTCTTTTTCCTTCAGATGGGTGTTCTATTAACTAGGGATGTGTTTATCATTTCTCTTGCAGGTTACAAGAACTAAGTGAAATTAAATTAATTATTATTAACAAACTAGCTGACCCGGCGAACCTTGTACCGCCTCAGAATCAATGAACGTTGTGTTAACTTATTAGCTGAATTAAATTCAGATTTTTTTATCAAAGGATAATGCACACAACGCCTTCTGGCATTACCGGAACCAACAAACAACGCCATGTTAATTTTTGTTGCTGTCATGTATCAAAGTTGGCGTTATATACGGATTCCATACAAAATGTATGAGAATTTTTTATTTTTTTATTTTTTCCGATGTTCCGATGTTTTAATAGTTATTCGCCCCCAAAAAATGTCAGTCAATCCGTTCTCGAGATATTATCAAAAAAAAAAAAATTTGTGAAATTTTGGAGTTTACTCCTTAAAAATCGATCTTTATTTTTAAAGCCCGGTACGACAAATATTGGTGGCCGGCGTTATTTGTTATTGTTGCCCTGTACCAGGGGGCTTTGTTATTGTCGTTGCCCTGTATCAAGCTCCCCGCTCCTGTAATTTTTCCGATGTTTTAAAAGTTATTTTGCTATTCGGGGCGGAGGAAAATCCAACAAATTAAAGATCATAATAATCCAGCCGCTCTTGAGCTATATACCCAAGGGGGGCCCTGAGCCCCCATGTACATATTTCAATAGTAATTCTGCTATTCGGGCCGGCAAATCCAACAAATCGAAGATAATAAAAATCAATCCAGCTGTTCTTGAGTTATAAAACTGGACTCCCATGTCCTTGTTTTAATAGTTATTCTGCTATTTGGGGCGGAGACAAATCCAACAAATCACAGATCATAAAAATCGGTCTAGCCGTTCCTAAGTTAGAAACCCAAGGGGGGGGGCTGGGCCCCATTGTCCACGTGTTAATAGTTATTTTGCTCTTGGGGGCGGAGACACATCCAACAAATCAAAGATCATAAAAATCGGTCCAGCCGTTCTTAAGTTATAAACCCAAGGGCCCCCCCCTGAGCCCCCCTGCCATGTTTTACTTCATAAGAACCTTCCTTGAACTTAAAGGAATAGTTCAGCCGTTCTTAAGTGATGGCGTGACCAAGGAAAATAGGGATTCATTTTTATATAATTATATAGATGAGTCTTGGTGAATGGTCTTCACTTGCATCTGTTGTTGCCATGCACCTTAGTTACTGTGATAACAACAGGATGCAGGAAAGTCAAAACCGAACATTAAAAGACAGAACCGAAGGAAAGAGAAAAATTACAAAACAACTAAAGAACTAAAGATGAAGAATAGAAACTAAATTCACGTCAACCATAACGGAACAAAAATAAAGGATAATATCCAGGAGTAGAAGAGGGAAAAGATAAAACAGAGAATGAAAGAAGGAGGAGAGACAATCCATCAAGAACATAACAAGAAGTATAATGTGTGAAAAAAAGATAAAAAGCAAATAATTCAGCAGAATTAAAAACACGCCAAGTAGAAGGAAAAACTATTAGATGAAGAAAAAGAGAATAATGGAAGATAAAAAATCGCCAAGTGCGGGTCGGAAGCGAAGAGTTCCGTACCACCGTGCAATATCTTTTAACACGCTTCTTGTATAGGTCAGGCGATAGAGTGGAAAAAAAAGCCTCAATAAGGAAATAATTTGTGGAAAGCTGGAAATCGCCTTAATCTCTTTATTTGGACCCATTACTGTCTTAAGTTTTCCACCTCGAGCGAGTTGGCGTTGGCCCTTATGGCCCTAAGAAGGTACAATTTTTCAGTTTTTTGCAAGTATCTCTTAAAACATCAATTTTATCAACAAAATACTTATAAGCAAAAATAATCTAGAGTAAATTTGCAACCAAAAATTTCTTTACCGTTTGTTTCTATAGTTAACCGTTACGATGCTACAGCCATTCAAAGTGGAGCCGTTTTTGGTCCTTGCGGAAAATTTATAAAAATCACATGCTGTATCAAAGTTTCTGCATGTTATAATTAATTTTGAATATCCCACCTATCCAAGCTATTAACTTGTTACAATAATTATAACTGCGATATAAGACAAACAGTTGGGGCTAATTATTATTACAATTCTTCATAAAAAGAACGACGAATTGAAGAAATAATTTATACTTTTGAAATTTTGGTTACGAACTGCCAGCAGGGACCCAAATGAAGATACGAAGAGTTCTGCATTCTGCATTCTGCGTGATTCTGCATAAAATTGGTCTTATGAATTTTTTGTTTATCTCCCACCCAACGCTCCTAAATGTGGTTGGAAAATGAGTATAATAGTTTTCACAGCGAAGGCAATCCCCGCTTTTTGCGGCAATTATCTCGAAAAACATTAGTGGGAGCAAAAAATCTATACAAAAAAAATTGTAAAGCAGTTTTGTCTGTACAAAGTCCATATTGAATAAAAGATTTGCAATAAATCGTTATTGGTCAAAAAACGGGGATTGTTTAATTTTTGCCTTTGTGCTGAAAACTATACTCATTTTCCAACGTAATTTATTTTTTCAAATTTACTCTAGATTATATTTGCTAATAAGTATTTTGCAAAAAACAAAAAAATAAAAGAGAAAACATAAGCGAGAGATAAGGAATAAGGAATAAAAAGAAGGGGGTTGAGAAGAAAATATAATCCGCCATCTTGGAGCGGCGGCCATATTGAATTTAGTGTGATGTTATTAACATAATCGTTTTCTACTGTTCAAGTCCTTTCATTTGATACCCATATTAACGCGATTGACTAAAAATACATCATCCGCCATATTGTGGGGACGGCCATTTTGAAAGTATTACAATATCAATATTGTTATATTGTTATACTCAAGTATTACTTATTGTGTTGTCACCAGAACTAAAGGCGTATACAAAATTTCAGCTCAATTGAATGTCAACAAGTAATTCTAATCAAATATTAAGTGCATAAACCAAGGATAAAGACAAAAAGAAAATACGAAGAGTAGGGGATAGACTAAAGTAATAGACTCATTAGTAATACAGACTTAAATTGAAAAGGCCAACGTGAAAGAGGAACATCCAATAAAGAATATAGGAACATCCAATAAAGAATATTGTAACGGACGTGGACAAGAAATGACTCATAGCTGCAGTGGCATGAGATTATGACGTCATCAATTACTAGAACGTGCTGGATTTATAGTACAACGTACTCGAAGTATATTAATTATTATATATTATATTATATATTATATTATATATTATATTATATATTATATTATATATTATATTATATATTATATTATATATTATATTATATATTATATTATATATTATATTATATATTATATTATATATTATATTATATATTATATTATATATTATATTATATATTATATTATATATTATATTATATATTATATTATATATTATATTATATATTATATTATATATTATATTATATATTATATTATATATTATATTATATATTATATTATATATTATATTATATATTATATTATATATTATATTATATATTATATTATATATTATATTATATATTATATTATATATTATATTATATATTATATTATATTACATATTATATTACATATTATATTACATATTATATTACATATTATATTACATATTATATTACATATTATATTACATATTATATTACATATTATATTACATATTATATTACATATTATGTTACATATTATGTTACATATTATGTTACATATTATGTTACATATTATGTTACATATTATGTTACATATTATGTTACATATTATGTTATATATTATGTTATATATTATATTATATATTATATATTATATTATATATTATATTATATATTATGTTATATATTATGTTATATATTATATTATATATTATATTATATATTATATATTATATATTATATATTATATATTATATATTATATATTATATATTATATATTATATATTATATATTATATATTATATATTATATATTATATATTATATATTATATATTATATATTATATATTATATATTATATATTATATATTATATATTATATATTATATATTATATATTATATATTATATATTATATATTATATATTATATATTATATTATATATTATATTATATATTATATTATATATTATATTATATATTATAAGTATCTTTTGGTATACCGGGTTCAGATCGAGAACGCGATGATATCATCCATGGAACTCTCTGGGGGCACCTAGAAGGATTTAGGCGCCGGTATCTTTATTAGAGGACGTTCCAGCGGAAATCAGTTTAGTCTGGTCAAGTCGCATGAACCAGTCGCATCACAGTTCGTCACAGTTAAAGATCAGTGGGTCGAGTCGGATAGTTGCTTTTATCTATCTGGAGTGCCGCGCGATGTGTAAATAAATTATACGAGACGGTGCCGGTGAAGTAGTAATTTGTACATAGTGTAAATAATGTATATAAGAAGTGTAAATAAATTGTAAATAGTGTTTAATAAATAATCGAATCCACAATCGCAACAATATTCATATTTTACTTTTTTATGATCGTGCTCAAACAAATAATTTTTGCCCCATTTGGAAATACGTTAAAAAGTATTTCATTATTGCACTAGAGCAAAGATCAGGCGTTTATTTCACTACTGGAACAAAAATGTAAAATTTAAATATATTCAAGTCAAACTCCACAAACTTTAATAAACGTAAATTATAATAGGAACATGTTTGGGAAGAAAACTACTCCCATCTTTAGCCCTAATTTTACAAGAGATTAATGATACAATTGATGTAGGCATATTCTCCAGAAATGTGAGTGCTGGCGCTATCACAGAAAAAATGTTGTGCGATATGTGCAAAAAGTTATAATACTGTGTGTAGACGTGTGCAATAAATAGCCATTTTTTACACTTGTTGCAAAAATAACAATTTTCTTACAAAATAGTGAACAAGAAAGAACAATGCATAGGTGTGCAATGTATAGGTAAAGTCAAAAACAAACAACAAAATAAGAAAAACTAAGAATGAAAGACAAAGAGCAAAGCTTAAAACAAAGGACAAAAGGTGAACATTAAAATGCCTCGTAGGACAATATAAGGTAGGAAAATGATGAGAGAAAGTAAAAAATAGACAACGAAGAGAAAAAAGATACAACTGCAAAATACAAAGTAAATGAAAAAATAAATAAAGAAGTAACAAAAACCAACAACTGGGTAAATAATAATATAAAGGACTAGCTACTTATACACGGCGCGCGTTGCTACCCCCCAAAAATAAAGTAAAACACATCTCATCCGATTTGACCGGTGCAACGAACAGGGAAACAATGAAATGATGCAGGAGGCATTAGGCTCTCTTGACGAATATTATTTGATTTGTGGTCAAAATTCCATATCGATCCGTTGACCGGTGTGGAGCCTATTCGGAACAAACATACCTATAATAAAACACATTCTTTTTAGTGAAGAGTATCTTAAAATTTATGTATTTTATTTAATTTTTTCCCCTTATTCTAGAGCAGTCGGGTATAAGCAATATTTTGGCGTGTTCCCCATTTGACGCATACATAAATAAATTTTTCGGTGTTCCCTCTCTGTAGCAAGCAACATATAATTGGCCATGTGAGAAACATAGACTTCCCAAATTGACCTCAGCAACACTTAGTGACTGGCCTTGGGCTTTGTTGATGGTAATTGCGAAAGCAAGACGCACTGGAAATTGAAGCCGTTTGAAATCGAAAGCCAAATCTAACAATTGGTATCCCTGAGATGCGCACTTCTTCCCTTTACATTTTCCAGTGAGGATGGTCGTTTCAATGGACGCTATGTTGTTCAGGTGTTTCAGCAGCTTTTGATATAAAATCTCTTTTCATAATACCTACCCGTTATTGCATTATATCAAAACTGTCAGCTTGAGTGAAAACTCACTCATAACAGTCACGGCTGTTATATAAATTGACAGTACAGCAGGAAGTTTTTGATAATTGTTTCTATAGCAACACTTTCAAAATTGATTTATGAATTGTCTAAAAATTATGCTAAACAATTGGATTTTTTGTCGGTATTGCCGACGGTATTATGAAAAGTAGGTACTGAACGGTATTCGGCCGATACGCAAATAACAGACTGTTATTTGCCACTTATCGGCCTCATAACTATAACCGCATTTCCTCCAGGCGACGTTCACGTTGGTCGGGTATCTCAGCTGCCCTATTGGCTTTCATTTGCCTCGATTTTTTTTAACATACGAACAAACACGCATTAATTTTTATATATTAGATTAGATATGAAGAAAAATATTATCAAGCTGTCAAAAAATAAAAAAAAAAAGGAAAGAAGGAGGGAGAACATAAAGGAAGGAAAAATGATGGGTAAGAAGAAGACCTAAAGGAACGAGAAGGGAATATGAAAAATTCGCGTTAAAAGATAAAAGAGTAAGCATTAGAACAAGAATTAAGTATTAGGTACAAAGTATAAAGGAAGAAAAAATAATTTAGGGAACAGGAAAAAGAGAACAGAGACGATTTAGAACAAGAATATAAGGGATTAATGAAAAACAAGAACTGTAATCTCTTGATTAAGAATTAAAGGATATAATCAAATAAAGAAAGAATGAAAGAAAGCGAAGTTACAACTAGATAGAAAGAAGAAAAGAGAAAAATGAAAGATAACATCTTTAGAAACATAGACGAAAACTTAAAAGAAGAAACAAAAGTGGTAGACTAAAAATAATAAATAAAAATATATTAAGGGAAAAAACAGAAGGAAGAGGTAACAAGAAATTGAAAGAAGATGGAGTGAACGAGATCGCCAGATGCATTGTAATGCTCGAATCTTGGGCTATTTATTATTTTGTATTATTTTTGTATTCGTTTAATCGTTGATTGAGGTATCAGTGGGTACAATACCTCAATCAACGATTTAACGTTATACTACTTTCCCCAGAACACCATTTAAAGCATTCATGATGATAATTTATTTATTTATATCATCCATTTGTTATTTACCTTATTGTTTCTCTTGTGCATATTTTCTATTTCTTTGATTAGATCCTATTCTTTATCTTCTCATCCTGCCAGTCTTTTTTTTTCTTTTTCTGTTATGTGTTTCGGTACATTTCAATATTTATATTTATTTCATGTTTGCCGTTGACTTTTCTTTATTAAGTGTCTATGATCTCATTTCTTTTGTTGTTTACACTTACAATTATTAGTATTCCAAACTTTTTTTTTTTTGCTTATTTCCTGGTGTGTACTTTTATTTGAACTTAAGTATTTTTATTCTTCTTATTTCAACTGTCACGCACACATAATTATGTATGTCTTGTCTTCTATATCTTCATTGTTTTTCTTTCAAGCTTTTGCCATCTAGTGGGTATCCATGGCTAGAAGTAATTTCATTTATGTTTAAGTGGTGATCCTTTTGTAAATCTACTCGACCCAAAATACTTCATTATCGATTCTGACTAGAAACTCGTTTATAGTTCGACAGTCAGAATTTTCAAATTTTCGCTTGTGTAAACACTCTCCTGTCAGACAATAAGAAAATGTCTTTCCGGGGTTGTGTCGAACTATAAAACGTTGTATTACACTCGTTCTGTGTAAATTTGGGTTCCAATTCCAATTTACACAGGAACTCGTATAATAAATAACTATTATTGCATCCATCTCCGTTCTTGTATTTTCGCTCTAATGGTGATCTTTTTCTTTCACTGTCTTTAAAAACTCTTCGATTGTTGCTCTTCTTATCATTCCTTTCTTTCCACTATTTGGGTCCGCAGTTGCAATAATTAGTTCAAATTAATGCTAAATGTCTCCCTGATTGCCTCGTGATTGTCGCCAAGCGCGTTGATTGTGCATTACCTTGACATTTTTTTAGACATTCCAGTAAAATCCCAATGGAGAAATTTAAATACTGATAACAGGGAAGATAACATTAAGACTATAAAATCCATTTCGAAATGAGAAAAAACATGTTTGCTATAGATAAAGCAATTACGTGGCATTTCTTTCGAATTTTTTAGCCATTCTCAAACTATTGTTACTATCTACTAATCTTCTGTTTTTAAATAGTTCCCGGAAAAACGATTTAAATAAATTAAACCTCTCGTAAGTAAAGTACACAGTACGTAACTGATTCCTGAAATTTAACAAATTATTTTATCTTTATTACCTACTTTATCCACCTATTATAATAATCGCTATTTTACACTATTGATTAGACTGCATTACCGGCATATTTATTACATCTATGTTAGCTTAGAACCTGTAATATTTACAATTATGCATATACAAGGTACGTTGTATTACAACCCTAAGCCTCCGAGAACGTAGGAGTGTAAAGAACAGGAGTCGGGATCTGGTTCTCCTCTTTACCTCTGGCCAACTGCTCGTAAGCTCTTTGACGAGTTTGATCTCGGTCCAACAACTCTTGAGTCTTCAAACGTCTGATGGCTTTGGCCAGCATCCATGCGAAAATAATTCCAAGTAACTAAAGTAAAACGTTTCAAAATCTGCACACAACAGTCGCAAACTTACTTGAATGAAAGCGACGGCTAGAGCTCCACAACCCAGAAGGAGCGCACTTTCTGAAACTACGTAAGTCAAAGCATCAACACAACCATCTCTGAAGACGTATTTCTGGGGGCATTGACCGTTGACTACATCACGTTCGTGGCAGCAAGTTTCTGGTCCTAGAAAAGGTGTAAGTGGGCCTGGGGTAGGGTCGACTGATGAGTCGACAGGTTGGATGATAGAAGTAGTCTTGGGTACAAAGCTGGCCCAGTCGCTGGAATTGTCGATTCCACAGCAGCGCAACTGCTCGGAAGTTACAATTATGTGTTACTATAATTTGGTACTTACGTTACGTTGAGCAATGTCCCACATGTCTTGGACGTAATAACTGCTGTAGTAATCCGGTATTGAGTCTTCCATTTTGTCGCGAACGGAGTCCTCAATCTGGCCTCGCATGGCGTAAGCCGCTATTGAAGCAGCGATTTCCATGATCAACAATAGTGTCAAGAAGAAACCAAACTAGAATTGATTGTTGATAAGAAGAGATATGACTAGAGGTATTTGATTACCAAGTTGATTAAACAGGTGCTTTCTTTGATGGCACCAACGCATCCGAAAATAGCTACAAAGAAGATGACAACGCCTATAACAATAGCCAGAATGGAAGGACTAAAGTAGTGAGTTTCCATAAACAGCTCGAAGTCCCCATAGATGGCTTTTATTGTCGACCCGATCGATATCAATAGGAACCCAATCATCTGAATATAACAATGGAAAAACAATGAGATAAGATTTAATAACTACGACGGCAATAATGATATGAATTTATGAAACATCATCAGGCCAAAGTATGACTATAAATTTGAAAACTGATTTATAGTAAAAACTGATAGATTCACAACAAGAAATACAAAACAGTGATGATATTGCGTATAAAACTTGAAGTTACTAGTACTTACAACAAACATGAAGTTTGTCACGAAGAGCATGTATTTGATGCACTTCATCCCCACATCAATTTCTTCCACCATTTTTGAGGATTTTTCAAAAAACGGAGCAAAAATATTGCGAACTATTCAGCTATGCTTACACCAATCAACTGATAAAAGATAACGCATCATTAATCTTTATGAAATTGATAGGTATGTTATTGGTCACCTTGACAAATGATTCATCAAATTCCAAATTTCACAAGAGGCATATCTTCGATACGTGGAGGCACAATCACCTGTAAAACCTGAAAACGAAGAGTAGCAACCGGAAGTCGAAACTCAATATGAATTGGCTCTGATTTGTTTTCGAAACTAACGTTATCAGTGCGTAGTACTTTAAAGAAAAATACTGAAGTTGTTGCCAGTAGTTGCGTAAGCACGATTTTTCTCAGGTGAACACGCTATAAAGAAATCACGTTATCTGTTAGCACACGGATCCGTGCAGAGCTTGATGATGTTTGTTTCGAGTCTTGCTAAGTTTATAAATCCTAGCGCGACTTACACCAAGTGAAGCCTAGCTGTTGGCAGCTCTCGACATTGTGCAGTATTTCAGTAAACATTCAACAAATTGTCGCTGTTGAAAATCGATGTGGCTGTCTGTGATTAGATAAATTTTCGTAACCTGTGTGATATCCACAATGGCCAAACCCAACCAACGACGAAGAGTGAGTTGCCGGTACCCATAGCCAAGAAGTCTAACTTTTTTTTTGCAGAGCTCCATCAAGAAGGAGTTCAATGAGAAAGAACTGCAAGGTGAGTGTCTTAACACTGTTAATTACTTGAAATGACCGATTGCTGTCCATCAGTGTGGAGGTTTGGCCGCAGGCCAACTCATGTTACAACCGCTATTCTTAGAAACGAAACAAATTTTATTAATTTTAATCAACAACCTATTTCTAGACACCGTTTAACTGGTCAAATATTTACAATTTTTACTGTGGTACAATTAAAACGTCCACGAAAATCCACAAACGAGATAATATCTCTAATTAATTACAGACTTACGCACAGCCTTCGACCTCATCGACTCAAACCAAGACGGCCGAATAAACCCGGATGAATTCAAAATGATGCTCAAGAACCTGGGAATCGAACTGGAAGACGAAAAAATCGAAGAACTCATCCGAAGCGCCAGTCACGCAGGTATTCCCCCCCCCTTATGGCTTTCTTTTTCTATGAAATTAAACCCAACAGGAGTCGAAGTGATCGACGAAAACGAATTTCTCACGTGGATCAAGCACATACAAGAGCTGTGTCCTGAATCGAAAAGCGAGGACGACGGATCGAAAGAACTCATGGAAGCGTTCCGAGTCTTCGATTTGGACAACAACGGTTACATTACAAGAGATGAATTAAGGACCGCGATGGAGAAGATTGGGGAACCGGTCACAGAGATGCAGCTGACCGAATTCATAAACCTTGCAGATACAGATAAAGACGGTAGAATTAATTATGAAGGTAGTATACTGTAACACGATGACCACGTCTATTTTGTTTACTTGCAGAGTTTGCACGACTGCTATCCTGAGAACGAATAGTTTGAATTTGGAAAATTTTATTAAAGTTGGAATTAGACGACATTATAAATTACCCGCCTAGTTAATAAATCCGGAATAAACTTGAAGCCTATTTATATACGCTTCACTTTAAATTTGGATGCAAGGCTGACCCAGGGTGAAAATCAGGCACTATTAACCTGTTATAGAAATTGTAAGACTGAAGTGACTCCCCTAATTCTGCCTAAATAGTGTTAATCTAAATAGTGTGACTCCAATAAAGTTTTCCAAATCACTTCACTTATCAGAGTTTGCAATGGCAGTAATGAAGTACTCGCAAATTATTTCAACTTTTACTAGCAAATAAATAGCTTAAGGTTACAACACATAACTCATTATGTACAAAATAGGTTTATGTAATTCTAAGGAACAAATAAAAAACATCAATGTATGGCACACTGTTACCTAGGCATAAAGAACGCCTGACTGATAGTCGCTCCTGGCTCCATTCCTTAACAGTGTCTGTCTCTGAAACCTAAACCTTGCATCATCACTATCTAGATGCTTGTCCCTAGACGCTTGCAATAAAAATATTGCAACTATCACAACCAAGAAACCACACAGACTCCCAATAATGTCTTCAAATATCATATTGCCCCACTCATTGAAAAGAATAGCTGACGCCAATATCACAAGACTGGTAAACATGACATAATAAACCGGCGTAACTAGACTAGTGTTAAACAAATCAAGAGCCTTGTTCAGATAATTCATTTGTATAAAAATACACACTACCACTACTATTAAAAAAGTACAAACAGCCTTGTAGTTCACTCCAGAGTCACCAGAGTCTGAAAGTGCTTTCCGGATGGACAGCCCCAATCCCTTACACGCCATCACCAGTAAACTCCCCACAGCTGAGCACAAAGTGATGTAGACCGCCACGTGACGACTCCCATACCTGGGCCCCATGTAAAAACCAATGATCACAGTGATTATCACAACAACCACCACATAATTCACAAAGTATGTGCTGTGCAACTTGTCCATCAATTCATCGACGGACTTGACGTCTTGGTCTTTAGGGGAATGGATGATTAGTACAATAGAGCCCAAGATGCATAGAAGACAGCCCAGCTGAAATTAATTGGTAATATATGAGACACCCTCAATTATTTTGTTTACCTTCCCCAATAAAGTGAGAGTCTCTTTCAAAAACCTCGATGCTAAAACGGCCGAAACCAACACGCTCAGTGCCCCCAAAGGTGTCACTAACGAAGCAGGTGCAAACGTGTAAGCGGCAAAGTTTGCCAATTCACCGACCCCCACTAAAACAATTCAATTAAAAAATTAACCACACAGCAACTAACATACTCGATATGAGTCCCAGCCACCACATCCAGTCCTTCAAGTAGCCATAACCCCCAGCTCCTGCTCGAAGGGACCCCTTTCGATTCAGTCGTAGCAACGCCAATTTCTTTATTATAAAACTTGAGCCGATAAAAATGGTAGAAAGTATGGCTAATCCAACCCCAATTACAAACGGAAATTCATTTTCCTCTTGGGATTTTTGTCGCCCCGTTGACGATTCCATTTTTGAGGTTAGGAATGGGGTGACAGTTTACATTCTATCACTAAAAAGGTGTTTGTAGAATAAATCTTATCTAAATGCGTGACTCACGCTTTACTGACTCATAAATAATGATAAATGATTTATTATATGGACGCAAATGGGTCACGATTTGAGTTAAACAATTTTTGGGGTTAGGTTGGGAAAACTACCCTTTTACAAATCGGTATAAATGTATTTAACAAGTAAAAATTCAGTACTTAACAATGTAAACGACAAAAAATCTGACTTCATTTAATTTTTTTCACCACCAGCCAAGGGGGCAACACCTTCTTTTTTACATTTGAAGACTTTGGCTCAGTGGTGTTTGTATCACCAATTGGAATATCATTTAATTCAGCTTTCACCACTTTACACGAGGTAGATTCTTCACAGGGTGCCCCAAAAATGGCGTCAAGGTCTGCTTGAATGTTCATCTCACAGTCAATTTTAATTCTCTTCGGGGGGCTCTCTTCATCAGACACAACTAGGTTGTCTGTGTCAGCTTGAGCAGTACTTGGTTTGGCAACACCACAAACTTCACTGTAGGAAAAGTCCTCAAACTCTTCATATGGTAGATTGAGATTTTGGAGGTGACTTCTTACTTGAAAGTATGAGACAACTATCTTTATTTGCTCATATGTGATTTCAGGGGGACACTGTTCTTTAATTGCAGTCAGCTTGAGTGATCTGGGGTCTAAAAAAAAGGATGGTAGAAATTCGGAATTACTGGTTTGCAGGTGGTCAATATAATTTGTGGTTACATTTAGCTATGGAAAAATAGAAATAAATTAAAAACTTGATATTCCACAGATTATATGAGAAGGATCTTTTATGTTAATTTTAAAAGTTAGTATTTTCTACTGATTATACAGGGTGACTTTGAACATGTGTCACGCCATGAAACTATAAATACTACAAAAATGGGGATAATTTGTTTTTCACGACTAATACCTTTGACTTTATTATTAACGCGATTTAAATACTTTAAAATAGTATGTATATTTAATAGTATTTTTTCTTCAATTTTGACAGACGACAATCAACTTAATTGTTTCAAATTAGGTACTTGATTGATACAGATTTTTTTTCTGGATACAAAGAATGTCACAACTACAGTCATACGTTAAGAAGTACCTTCTAAATTTTGGGCCCCGAAAAAATATTTTTGAACCATCGACTTGTTTACCATCCCATCCATCGACTTGTTTTATACATTTTCGAACCGGCGTTATTTATTTTTCCGTATCTTTTACCGTTTACCAAATATGACATTCAAAACATTGAAATTATGAAAAAAATAAAAAAACGATTTGTCTTAAGAAAATCACAGAATACCTCTAACTGTACTACAATATCAAAATCCGTCGGTCTCAAACGACCAACTTGTCAGTTATAAGCAATTTTTGAAAATTTCAAAATTTTGGAACCCAAATTTTTTTTTCAAGCACAATAAAATTACCAGGGACAAAATTATATATTTTTTGGGAATATCACTAAACATCTGTAACTGTACCACAACACCCAAATTCGTCAGTGTCAAACGACCAAGTAGCAAGCTATAAGCAATTTTTGGAAATTTGAAAAATTTGTAAAAAAAATTGTTTGAACCATATCGAGCTTGGACTCGTTTCCTACATAATAATACAATACACAGAGTGTAAATTAATAAAACGCAAAAATAATACATCCTCGGAAAAAATAGCACTATTTACGATCATATAACCCGATTTACTCATAGCCAACATGACTTCCAAATCTAGCACTAATTACACATTATATTGAGCTCTATTTGTTTACCAAATTTGCTCCTGATGACATTGATGATGGTATCCCGCACTTGTTCAGTAACCCCCAATGCCACCATTTTTATGGGTAGGCCAGCCTTCACACCCATAGTCAAATGAGACATTATGGTCGCAGTGGTCACCTCCCTCTTTTCCGCAATTTCTTTCACGGTTAGTCCCGACTGAAACATTGTACAAGACAACTGGGCTGATACACTGAATGCATTATCTGCCAATGGATACGTCACAAGCACATCGCTAATTTGGCGTTTCTTGTCTTCAACAGTTTGGTTTGAATTCTTTGTTATAATCTCTAGGAATTTGTTACCAAACTTGTTTATTTTGGCTTCGGCAAAGCCGTCGACTAGAAGGAAAAGTTAACAAATTGTATATAAGTTGTAATAATTTACGATTTAATCGGCGCATTTCCTCAAGTGTTGACGGTTTGACCTTTGATATCTTCATCAAGACCGCATTTGAGGCCACCATGTAGGGCATACAGTCCAGTTGGGATGCAATTTCACCTCTTCTGACCAACAGTTCGCGGTACAAGGCCATTCTTTCAGCAATGTCTTCTTGAGATTCAACTTGTTGGAAAACGGTGGCTTTGCTTGTGGATGGAATAGTGGTAGCAGTTGCTGTAGTTTTCCAAGTACCACTAAAATGGTACCAGACAATAAAAAATAATTTAGCTTCATTATTAGTCTCACCTTGGTGAGGGTTTGGTTTTTAGAAACTTGAGGATGGTGGAAGGGGGCGGTTTTAGCAGTTTGTCATTGCTATGGATAAAATTTCGGCCCTTATCAGTTAATAAAACAGCGATATAGGTAAATCCGGCACCTGTCCTTTGAGTTGTTTCAACTAGATATTTCTCTTGTATGAGAAATCGTGCTAAAAGATGAAAATAGTTAAAAAGTGTAAATGAAAAATGGTGCGATTTACATACCTATTGCTTTCCACCAGTCTTCGGATTGACTTTTACCACTTCCGTATTCTGGACATTTACGTTTATTCTGAGGAATTTTCTGAGAGCTTGATCCTCTCACAAACTGAACGAACGTTCCTAAACCCATCTTCGAACCGGCGTAGGCATTCACGGCTCTCAGGAAAATGTTTGCATCAGGAGTAAAATTGTAACAGCCATTGTCATCTAGGCCCTCATATTTCTCCTGATCAGGTCTACTGTCATATAAACTAAAAAAACAAAAATCAAAATAGTATTGTGTATAAAGGCCGTTTGACACGACATAAAATTTCTCATAAAATTTATGTATGTATTTTCAAAATTAAAACTGTCATATTAGTATAGTGCCAGTCTCGCTTAAATGTGTCACCCTGTGGGCCTTTCAATTCACAAAGCTAAAATTTTCAGGAATGAAAGCTAATGCCCTAAATACATTACATATGAATTCGTCAAGAAATCGTCCTGTGCAAAAATAAGTTATTAACAATTTTCGAGTTTTCGATATAGTGAGTTACTTGATACATGGTTTGATTTTTCTGATATTTTTTCAAACATTCTCTGTAGCCCTTTGGCCAAAAATAAATAAACAGTTTTCGCAAAAGCATTGAGTTTCAAATCTTGTAGCAACTTTAAACTCATTTTTCTCGACCTTACGTCCGATCAAAAGTAATTACTTTATGCCATTTTTGCCGTTTCTCACACGTTATCTCCAAATCTCAGCCCTAAATCAAAAAAATGTTCTCTTGTAAAACTATTGCCCCATTTATTGTGATTCCTACAGTACCACTTTAATATTTTTGTCGTAAATAATAAACTAGAAACAATTATAAATGTAGAATGGTGTAAAATTTGGAAGTCTGGAGACCGCGCGAACCCCGATCACCCTCTCTCTCCCCACTGCGTCCTTCGCCCATCGTAATTGCATCAGGCAGGTTTTTAAAAATATACGAAATTATTCTTATGTGTTCATTCTGTTTAATATTTTTGATAATTTTGTGATAATTTTTAATAACTTTTTTTTGCACAGGACGATTTCTTGACGAATTCATATGTAATGTATTCAGGGCATTATCTCTCATTTCTGAAAATTCCAGCTTTGTGAATTGAAAGGCCCACAGAATCGTTTTCTGAGCGACTTAGCCGTCCGCGAGCACTCCACTATATAGAAAATGTATCTAAAATATTTAAATCGCGTCAAACAGTTTTCCAATATTTCCTAATTTTATTTTATAACTTGGAAGGTCACATTTAAAGCCCTTTTTTTTATTATAATTTTTATGACAAATTTTATGTCGTGTCAAACCGCCTTAATAAAGATAAAAAGATAAATCTAAAAATGCGAAGATATTGATAAAATTCCAATGAGAACACTAACAGTGCAGAATGAATGAAGTAAGTTCTAAACAGCATAAAAGAAGCCCCAAATATGATAAGATATATGAACACTTTTGGTTAATTCCCAAACAGTGTATGAAAAATGATATGGATACTTTCTTTCAAAAATATCTCAGTAAGGTCTATACCTATTATAAATTCTAGAAAAAACCCCACAGACTTTGTAAATAAAGGTAGGTATTGTAGATACCCACTTTTTAGTACAGTTATCACAACAGGACTTCCTTGGTTTATCCAAGTGCTCCACATTATCCTCAAAAAACTCCAAAATGAATCTGCGCCGACACTTTGATGTCGTTAAATACTCCTCCATCCTCTTCAAACTGGCGTCATTTTGTGACAGACGGTCGCTGGTTTGTGCATTTATGCGCCTAAAGTCAAAAACGTAATTGCTGCCTTTGTGAACTTATCCAATCTACCTAAGTGTTTGCAGATCTGATAAGCTGTAGAAAGTTACACAACAAGATGGTTGTCCATCTCGCCCAGATCTGCCCACCTCTTGGTAATAGTTTTCAATGCTTTTTGAACAGCCATAATGAATTACATTTCTAACATCTGGCTTGTCTATACCCATTCCAAAAGCAATGGTTCCCACAATAACATCAACTTTGTCTTTTACAAACAGCTCATGGGCCTCGGTCCTTGCTTTCAACGATAAACCGGCGTGGTAAGGAAGACATTTAATACCATGACCTTGGAAACAAATCTTAGAAACAATTCAAGAAATGAAAAGAAAATACTTTGTAAAATTTGAGTTATATCTTCAGTTTCTTTTCTGGTGATGCAATAAATTATAGTAGGGCCTGAAAATCGATACCGCGAATCCTCATAAACCATCACTTTCATTAGATCTTTGTAAACCCCCATTGATGTTTTCTGGTTTACTTCAAAATAGATATTTGGGCGATCAAAACCAGTACAAACAATAAGAGGGTTTCTGCAAAAAAAAAAAATAAAGTGGACTCTTATAAAAAATTGAAATTACCGCAGATCTAAACATTTAACGATGTCATCGCGAACTTTTGGGGTTGCAGTGGCAGTTACTGCTATAATTGGAACAGATGGACAAATTTTACGTAATTTATCTAAATGTCTATATTGGTGGCGAAAATCGTGTCCCCAGCTACTGATACAGTGGGCCTCATCGATGGCTATGAGGGCCAGTGGCAACTCCTTTGACATTCTTTTGAGTATGTCACTCCCATAGTCCCCAGTGCAAAATTCAGGTGTTAAATAGACCAAACTGTACTTCTGTTGGAAAATATCGTCAATGACTTGTCTTTGTTTCTTCTGAGCTGTCCCCAAAAGACATGCTGAAATATTAGACACCTACAATAGTTTAAAAATAAACTTTAGAATTATCAATGTTAGATGTTACTTGTAGTGACAACACTTGATCTTCCATCAGAGATATTAATGGGGAAATCACTAACGTTATAGCGCCCAAAAACATGGGGGGGAATTGAAAACAAAGAGACTTGCCATAGCCCGTGCTCATTATGGCACACACATCCCTGTGATCATTTATTATTGATGAAATTATTTCCCATTGCATTGGTCTAAAACACTGGTGGCCAAAGTATCTTAACAAAACTTCTAAGTGTTGAGGTTCGGGGCATTTCTTGTCTTGGGGCCCCAATTTATCCTTCCAAAGAAAATATTATATTGGGAAGCTACTTGAGATATTTACCTTTGCTTTCCTCTCTTCATCAAGATCATCCATGAATTGGTTGAAAACATCATCGTCAAGATCGTTGAGATCCATGTGAGATTGGGGCTTCGCAGATTCAAATTTAAAAAAAATAACCTAATTTTAGTTTTTATTTATGTTATGAATGCATTGATGCCAATATTAAATCGAAATGTCACTAAACACAATGTTGTATTTATGACAGACGGTGTACCAACCTTGATGTTTAACGTTACTAACCAGTGGCAATCTAACCTTAATTTGGCGGTCAAAAATTGTATTTTTGTAATAATAAGAGGTACTGGTATTGTCTTGTTATTAAATCCATAATTTTGTTTATTTCAGGTCATAAAAATGGTAAAAACTCCCATTCAGAGTGAGTTAAAGTCCAATCCTTACATCACGAAAAGCACCAGCAAGTCTCTTCTCACTCCTTGCGGTCGTGTCGGGTTGTCACGAAAAAGGAAGACTCCTAGTAATAACAACAGTCTTACTGAATCTCCCTGTGCAGTTGTAGACACAACTCCCTTGAGATCAAATATACTGACTACAGAGGAAACTACACCTGGCCGGGTGTCAAAATGCTTGAGCAGTGGTCAAGCAACACAGTCAGCTCCCTGTTATCGCGTAGGGTTGTCACGAAAACGGAAAACTCCCAGTGCTAACAACAGTTTTTCTCATGAGATTTCTTTGGACAGTCTGGACACTACTCCAGTGAGTTCAAACATCTTGACTACAGAGGAAAATACACCTTGTACTAATGGAAATAAATCTAAAAAAAGTAGAGTGTCAAAATGCTTGATCAGTGAACAAGCAGCACAGTCAGAGACTGAATTCCATAAATTAGATGTAGAATTGTTAGAAGATAGTACCAAAAATGACTCTAATTCTCCAAAGAGAATTGAAATAGAAACCTGTGATACAGATAGTACATCTGATGAAAGAGACAGACTCTCCACAGTCATTGATGATGATGAGGCATTTCAAGCGGAAGTAGAAGTGCATAGTAGCAAGAGAAAATGTATAGAAACAAAGAAAAAAAATTCACCTAAAGGAGCACAAAAGAGCAAATCTAAAACCAAAATGACAAAGGATTATCCAAAGGATAATATTGATGATGATTTTGATATGGAGTCAGTATCACACTTTAAAAATAAGCATAAGGTAAACTTAATAACCAAAGTTGAAAATACACCTGATCCCACTGCATTAACCAAATCAGAGGCAATCCCTTTGGGGGACAGAACTAACAAGGTAAAAGAAGTTGATAAATTAAGTGACTCCACAAGAGAGAAACAAAAGAATAGGAAGATACGACGATCCCTATCCATGAAAAAATCAAGTGAAGAAAAAGAACCTTGTAATAGAACTGTAAATGAGTGCTCAGTCAACTTGTGCCCCCTTGAAGTATCAGACCAAAGCAAAGCAAACACACTTGAAGATCTCAAAGAACAAATCCAAAAGAAACAACAACTTGTAGCTGAATACAAGCAGGCTGAAATCATAAAAAAGAAGCATGATTTAAAAGAACTTCAAGAAGTGACAGCTTTGTGGAAAACTGGTTGTATTTCAGCATTAAATGATCTCCTGCCACTTCTCCAAGAGGATGTAAATATTGATATGGAGACACTTTTGAGAAATTTGAATGTGCCGGAAGAAATGATTTCTTGTTCACAAAATGGTAATTTAATATAATTCTGTATTGTATTTGGTAAAATCATTAAATAAAAGTTGTTTTTTTTACTTTATTTACATTACTACAAATCTTACAGAAACTAGAATCTATGTGGTCTTATAGGGTTGTCTGCGTCAAACAATTTAGGGTCTTTCAAATAGGTTGGCTCCTTCAAATATGTGGCCATCAAACCTGCACTTTGTGCCTTTATAATTTCAGCTTCCACCAACTTCTGTTGTGTCTCACATAGACCTGTTATGTGTTTCCCATAAATTCTTCCCGTGTATGGTGATTGAAATTGCGATAGTAGTCTCACGTTTTTATAGTCTGGAATGATTTTTAGACGACATAAAAGGCATTGTTGTTTTTCTTTCTCAAATGGATTTTCCATGTCGAAATGGGGTTCATCGTTGCTGGATGAAGACGCTGCATTTGATTGGTGTTTAACAGGAATAGAGAAAACAGTTTTTCTGGAATTAACTAAAACGAACAACAAATTACAACTTATTGTTATATTATTTTGATGAGGCAAACCTAATTGGCGACTAAAGATTTGTCGAAACATTATTTTATTCTACACTTGGAGGCTAAAATTGAAATTTGAGGTTATGTTCATCCAACATGTTATAGGTGACGTGCATAAGTGACAGTTCGACGAGACTGGAGGACCAACACAACCATTCTCCATATAAAATGCGTGTTTTCAAAGTCGATTAAAATAATTTTCTAAGGGGTTATAGCAATTTTTTTTTATTGCATCAGTAAATGAAACACATTATGAGTATAATTAATCACCAATTGGACCATTTCCATGGATTTTCAAATTTTAAATTAAATGCGATATAGACTGTTTTGACTTCAGAATTAGATAATTCACTATTACTACTAAATGTCTCAATACAAAGTTCTCAAATATATCTTCTCTTTATCACTAAACAACTCATCCGAACTTACTGCACAACAGTGTAAATCTTATGAAGCAGGGTTATGTTGGTCCTCCAGTCTCGTCGAGCTGTCACTTCTGCACGTCACCTATTCACAGATGTTATTCCAAAATCAGATACAGTGGAACCTTTCAATAGCGCACACTGTTATCAAACAATGGAAATAATCTCAGAAAATAAATAAATATGGGGTTTAATCAAGACGAAAGTGAATATACAATAACAGGCAGAATTTCCAGCATATCTTTGTGAAGTTGAAATACAAGCAAAAAAAAATGTTTAAAGGAGATGGAGATGAAATCGAAGTAAAGGTGAATTGGGAAATAGCGTGACCATTGCATTGCAACCAGCCAGAGCTATACAGGGTGATTCACGAAGTTACGCAAATAACCATAATATGAGGACACTGTGATGAGCCCTTCTGATGAGCCTAACCTCTTCCCGCCGACAATTTGAAATTAAACGTCAAATGAAATGTCAAAGACGTCACCAAACGTCAAATTTAAAAATTTGAAACAAACCGCAAAATTAAAAAGGTTGGCCAGTAAAGCGTGCTCGTCTAGAAACAAAGACAGAAGAACGGACCTACGTGGTGTTCTTTCTTTTTAACAAAACAACAGTGGCGGGAAATTCAACTCAAACCTACCTACCCAGACATAGAACCAGGTTCTTTGAATCAAGGAGCGCAGCGTTGGAGGCGGAGCGTGGATTAACAACACAAATCGGGGATTTATCAATGTATTTGCTTTAGAGGTCTTATGAACGAACTTTTGATTAATAATTCACGTTTTGAAAATTTATCTAGTAACAATTTGGATAATTTTAACTCATTTAACAACTGATTTCATGACTCTTAACAATAATTTGGTTCAATTTGAATAATTCATGACAAACATACGACTAAACATTCATGCTCTACTTTTCGCAAAGAGAGACAACTGGAGCGGCTGAGAAGCGACATGAAGACCGTATTTCAGAAAAAAATCTAATAGCGATTTGTGTAATAGCTTGTCCAATAATTTAAAAAAATTACAAAACATTTAATTTTATTAAGAATGCATATTATTATTATTATATCAAACATTACATTCTGGTAAATTTAAATACTGGGCGATGTCGCCGGGGACTCTTCCAATAATATTATTCATGCCTACCACTTTTTTTTACATTTTTCGTTGGAATATCGTAGAAAAAGACGGCATGGGGTGTCATAATCGGGTGGCCTTAACGCAACATATATCTTGTGAAAATTGACAAAAATCAACTGACTTTAATAAGGAATCTTTGTCTTCAATATCATTTATGGTCAACTCCCATAATTAGGGCTACTTGTCTACAAGAACATCTCATTATAGATACATAAAATTAATATACTGTAACGGACGTGGAACGGAAATGACTACTAGCTGCAGCAGCTTGATATTATGACATCATCTTTTGGAATATCGGGTACACATCGAGAGCGCGATGATGTCATCATTGGAACTATCTTGAAGGGCCGGTATATTTATTGGAGGACGGTCCAGCGGGAGTCTAGTCGCATCGCAGTTCGTCACAGTTGAAGATCAGTGGGTCGAGTCGGACAGTTGCCTTTATCTATCTATCTAAATAATGTAAATATTGTAAATAAGAAGTGTAAATAAATTGTACATAGTGTTTCAATAAATAATGGAACCCACAATCGCAATAATACTTTTTTCCCTTTCTCATTCGAAATATTTCATCTGACGCTTCAAAACTATTTAAAAAAGAAAAAATTGTCAATCACAAATCAGTCAATATCTTCCATATGTACTGCTTGCAATGTATTTAGATAATATTATTTGCACGATGTTGCTTTATCGTCGTAAATTTGCTACCGGCGACCACTTTCCAATTCTTACCTTCAAAGCGAGTTGCTATTCACAGTTATGTGCTTATAACTTCTTGTAATCTCAAAAGTGAAGTTTGTTTTAGACTTTAACACCTCGGGCTTTCCTTGACTGTAGAATAAACTTTGCGACTTTGCCATTGTGTTTAGTGTACGTTTGTAATTTTAATAGTTTTTTTTTAATTTGTCGTACAACTTGGGCGCAATTTAAGTTTAAGAATGCAAACACCAAACTTGAGAGTTTTAACTCATTGAACTCGTTTAAAATAATTTTTCAAACATCTGTTGATGTCATAGTTCAAATAGTGTTGAAAGGATTAAGAGGTAATTCAGATAAATTATAGCACCGCGTTTGCGAAACCCCTTAAATATGTACCGTAGTGTGATTTTAGGGTAAATTTTAACTGAGCTCCACCATAATTAAACTGTATCTGTATTAATCAGTTGGTCACGACCTTTCACGACGCCTCCAGAGCAACCCCCAATTAATTTGTTAATTAATTTACCTCTCACTCTGTCTGTATTTATTTTATTTCCCGTTATTCCCGCTCTTCAAAAAATACATATTGGATAAATTGTTGTTTTACAAAGCCTCATACTTCAAATTCCATCACAAACTTGCCTTCGAGCTAAAGAACAAAAACCAAATGTTAACCGAATGTAAATCAGCCTCTCCGGATACCTAAAGTTTCAGACAATATGCTCAACGTAAACAAGCTTTGTGTTTGCTCATACAATAATTTGTCAGGAATTACCCTAATAAATACCGAGTTTCCTGTCTACAGTCACCGGGATTCACTTCAGATTCTCCAATTAACCCACAATGGTCATTAATATGAGCGTAATTAAACGGGCATTTATTTGAAAAGCGGGCAGTGGTTAATTTCGAGGAGACGATCGGCTCTTTGTGTTCAGACCGATAATGGAGGCCACGATCACTGCAAAGAAACGTATGATTAAAATGTATAAAAGTTTTACATGTAGTGAGGATTCTTTATGCAAACAATTTTTCTCAGTGAGTCTAGAAAGTTGGATTAAATTAATATTTCATGAGCATAAATATTTCATACGAGTACTGCCATGCTCGAGTTTAAATATATGTATTCCTTTGGGCGACTGTTTGAGTGCGTATTTGCCATCAGTGTTTTTCACTCTAAGTTAGACCGTTTCATAACGCCTGTATGTGTATTGTTCGGTTATAGAAATATAACACAATTTGCATAGTGAAAGTATGGGGGGTAAGTAAGTGGGGCATAAAAACAGGAAACAACTGCTACGATTCCATGGAAACTTGCGATGTTCCAAAAGAAGAAATATACGTACGTACTAGTGGCCATTGCATATTCGTGTGTAGAAGAGAATTAAAGCGCTTATAGAAAATAAAACACAGTAAAGGTATAAAAACTTTATTTTTATTTTTAATTAAAGTGAAAACAACATTATTATTTAAGACGGAACAAAGTATACAACACCCACTTTTAATAGATAGGAAAGATAAAATATTGTGTAAAAATGGTGGATGCGCCGGGTCTGTTGTTTGAAGTATTTAATGTATGTCGAATTGCATACAAATTTTTTAAATGAATAAGAAATCACACTTTTCATTTTTAGTTCTTCTCTTATAACTGAATCTTTATTTATTGTTTTTGTCCATTCGTGTCACTCCTTTGAGTGTATTGAGTATATTCACATTCATTACGATCACATATTTATTTCAGACATTTTAATTTTGGTCTTCTCGCTATAGACTTGGTTGACTTTGCTTATTCCATTGTCGACTTCGTCTTCAAAACTTCCTTTATTCTGTTATACAAACAGAATGTTATTGCAGTTGTTTTGCTTTCCATGTCATTTGTTTTCCCAGTTTAATGTCTGCTGTATGTATAGCTATTTCTCGTCAAAGCTATTATTTTGGTTTTGTTTGTCAGTCCATACTTTTTGAATATATCTCTCAATCTTTTCAAATTGCCTTGAAGTTTTGTATGTATATGAACGATTTTTTGCTAAATCCGCACATTTGCAACCCCCGGAAAGTTATTATGTTTTATATGAATTTCACAATTTTCAAGCCTTCAGCAATTTTTCAGATTTCTTAGTTTTACAGCTTCTCAGGTTCTCCATGTCTTATTTTCTGGTTTGGCAGATTCCAGTTTATCGATGTTTCAGTGCGTGAAGTGTCTTAAATTCTCAAGTTTTCTATTAAGCTGTCATATTTTTAGACATTAGTTTTATAGGTTTTTAATTTATCTGATCTTCTCGTCAGTTTTCCAATCTTTGAGTTATCTGATGGGTTCTCAATCTGTCAGCCCTTTAGTTGCTCAAATTTTTAGATCCTCACTTGCTCTTTTTCTCAGATTCTGAATTAATAGGTTCTCAGTTTATCATAAGAATAATAATGATAAGATTTATTTTCTTGCCTTCCGGCTTTGAATTTTTTCCCATACAATAATAAATATTCTGTAAATAAATCTAACAAAGCAATAACAGACTGAGGAACCTGAAAACTAGAATCCACCTAAGAATCTGAGAATTTGAGAAATCTATAAAACTGAGGAACTTGAAAAATAGAGGAACCTTGAGGAACCTGAGAATTTGAAAAGCCTGAAATTTTGGAAAACCTGGAAATGTGGGGAACCTGAAAAACTCAGGAAACTGAAAACTAGAGGAACCTGAAAATTTGAAGAACATGAAATCTTGAATAACCTAGGAACCTAGAAACCTGAGAATTTGAGAAATTTAAGAAACTGAGGAACCTGAGGATCCTGATATGTTGAGGAACCTAAGAATTTTAAAAACCTGTAACCTGAAACCTAAGACTGAGAAACTGAAGAAACTGAAACCCTGAAGAACCTGAGAATTTGAAAAGCCTGAAATTTTGGAAAACCTGGGAATGTGAGGAACCTAAGAACGTGAAAATTTGAGAAAACTGAAAACTAGAGGAAAATGAGAATGAATTTGAAGAACTTGAAATCACAAGACAAAAGAAAGCCTGGTAAAATAAAGAACCTAAAAGCCTGAGAATTTAAGAAATCTGAAAAAGTGAGAAATCTGTGAATGTGGAGAACCTGAAAAACTCAGGAACCTGAAAATTTTAATAACCTGAAATCTTGATAACCTGGGAACCTAGAAACCTGAGAATTTGAGATATTTAAGAAACTGAGGAACCTGAAAACTAAAGGGTCCTGAGCATCCTGAAATGTTGAGGAACCTAAGAATTTTAAAATCCTGTAACCTTGGAAAACCTGAGATATTAGAGATACTGGGAACATAAGGAACCTTAGAACCAGAAATTTTTTGAAATCCGAGAAACCCAGAAATCCGAAAACTAGAGAAACCTAAGACTGAGAAACTAAAGAAACTGGAACCTTGAAGAACCTGAGAATTTGAAAAGCCTGAAATTCTTGAACACCAGGGAATGTGAGGAACCTAGGAACGTGAAAATCTGAGAAATCTGAGAGACTGAGAAAACTGAAAAGTAGAGGAACCTGAGAATTTGAAGAACTTGAAATCACAAGACAAAAAAAAAGCCTGGTAAAATAAAGATCCTAAAAGCCTGAGAATTTGAGAAATCTGAAAAAGTGAGAAATCTTAATGGAGTTGAGAAAATTGATATGATATTTTGGAAAAACTGGGAATGTGGGGAACCCGAAAAACTCACTAACCTGAAAACTAGAGGAACCTGAGAATTTGAAAAACTTGAAATCCTGGAAAATCTGAGACAAAAGAAAGCCAGGTAAAATGAGAAACCTGTAACCAGAGCAATTGGAAAACCTGTAACCTTGGAGATATTAGAGAGCTTGGGTACATAAGGAACCTAGCTAGCTGAAAATTTTATAAATCTCAGAAACCTAAAAACCTGAAACCTTGAGGAAGTTGGGAATTTTAAAAACCTGAAATTTTGGAAAAACTGGGAATGTGAGGAACCTAAGATCGTGAGAATTTGAGAAATTTTTGAGAAAACTAGAATCCATCTAGGAATCTGAGAATTTGAAAAGTCTAAGAAACTGCTGAACTTAAACGAAACTAAACGAACCAGAGAATCTGAGGAACCCGAAAACTACAGGAACCTGGGAATTTGGGAAACCTGTAACCTTGGAGATATTAGAGAGCTTGGCTACATAATCTGGATAACCTGAAATCTTGAGAGACCTGAGAATTTGAATAACCTGCAATCTTGAAAAAACTGAGATACTATAAAACCTGGTAAAATTCAAACAACTGAGAAGGGAAAAGCTTTGAATCTGTAATTGCAGCTTATATACCAATGTGATGTTTCGACTACACTAGTTGGCGTAGTAGCCTACCTGATAACGTTTTTGCTTTTCGTCCGGATACTCAAGATTCGATTCCCGCTCATGTACGTATATTTTTTTATTAAAAAATCTTTTTTTTTTACTTTAATTAATCTAATACTTAATTGTTTAATTTAAGACTTATATTGTTTTTAAGTATTAGTTAGTTAGTGGTTAGTCTCTTCATTTCCTTACATTCCTTGTCCCAAGATCTGTTTCCTTTAATTCTTTCTCCTACTTCTACTCCTATTTTCTTTGTTAACATCGTTTCTTTTATTCTTGTTTTTGTATCTTTTGGTTTTCCTCCTTCGTTTTCAATATGCTGTAGTGCATTTTTGTTCTTTTCTATGCTTTCTTCTTAACAGATTGTTTTTAAGATTATTTCTTTCTTAGGTCTTGTTCCTTTTATTTATTATTTTCCAAATATTTCTATTTATAACGGTTGGCTGTCTTAATCCACTCTGTTTTCTACTTCAAATATTTGTACTTCGACCCAAGCTTCTTGGTTCACAACCACTGATTCTCCGTCCCGTCCTGCCAGCTCCCATTTTGTACCTCATATACTCCCTCTTCTATACACATTCAATATTTTTTTTCCTTCTTTATTTTCAGTTTTATCCGTCGACACTTTTCCCACTTCTTGTGCCCCATTATTTTGTCTTCCTGATCTGGTCCCAATTCTTGCATTGAAGTCTCCTCCAATTAGATATTAGATTTCTTTTTCTGTCTCACTTATGGTCTCTAGTTTTTTTTTTTGTTCCTAGTTTCAGATTTCTCTGTGTTATTCCCCTTCTTTGTAGTTCTTGTGCCGTAATTATTTCTCCTTCAATTTATTTCTTTGCTCCTGTAATGATGTCTCCTTTCGCTATTCCTCTCTTGTTTTTCCTTCCTTCTGCTTGAGATCTCCATACGAGTTTCAGCATTCTCTCTTCTATCTTTTTCCATTTCTTTTCATCTTCACTTATATACTTCTAAAATTGTTCTCCTTTATTTCTTATCCCCGCTACCACACTTTTCCGTTAAAATCGTATATCTTATTTCGTTTTGCGTTGTATCTCCTTTTTCCTTCAAAATTTTCCATTCGTTCGGTGTCGTCATTCCATATCCACCAATTTCCCTCTATTTGAAGTGTCCTAGAGCCTATTCTTACCGTCTTTCATTTTTGTATCTCTCCTTCTTTCTTGTTAAATCATTGTTTAGGAAGATTTTTGATCCTGCCCTATTTCTAAGTTTTCTTTGTTGTTCTCATGACATTCTGTTTCTGCTCCCATGTCTCTATTTTCGCTCCTAGCATGTGTTCTTTCTTTATAGCATAGGCTTATGTTATCTTCACTTCTATTTTCAATTCCTCTTTAACCCACTTCTCGACTTTTTTGCTCATGCTTTGTCCCAGCCCTGTTATTTCGTCTTTCGCCTCATTCTTTTTCTTCTATTTTTGTTACCATCTGTTGTCTTTTTTTTCGCTCGCCTTTTTCAGTTGGTTCATTTCTGTCTTCAGGTTTTCTAGATCTTCTCTAAGCTGTCTGTTGCAGTTCTTCAGCTCTCTCATTTATTTTCTGGTTTCACTTGTATCTTCTTTTACTTGTTGTATGTGATTCACCATTTTCTCCATCATCTCTTCCATTTTCAGCCCCATTTCTTTGCTCTGGTAATCTTACTGTTTTCTAGCTTTTTTGGGATACTTCTGGGCTTCTTCTATCTCTCTTTTTAATTTAGTTTCATGTTTATCTTCTCTTGAATTTGTCCTTTGTCTTCGCCTTGTCTCATTCCTGTTCATAACCCATACACTGTGCCGTGTATTGTTGGTTTCCGACATTCTTTGTTGTTGCCGTTTCTTCCTCGGTGTAATTCTTCATTCCCTTTTCTTTCTTCTGTGCTTTTCCATTCTTCGCTGTATTCTTCACTTTGCTGCGTTTCACGTCAAATGGTTAAAATTGATCTCCCTTATATGCTACGACTTTACCAAAATCGACTGTTTACCATAAAAATTTATTAATTATTTTCATCTGCAGCTCGTATTTTAGTTAGTCTACTTTCAACTCGTCAAGTGACATACCACTTTTCACAGGTGTACGTTTTTCTCACTATTTCTTTTCTGTCTCATTTTTTTAAGATGTCTGAGGTGAAAGGTTTACGACTTCGCCTTACACTCGCTCAAGAAATGTTCGCATATAAAGGGATGTTTAGCATTAAAGTAACCTTGAAAATCATTGTCGAGATTGAACCATTAATTTCCAGACTCCTGCATCTCCTTAAAAAATTGCATGAATAATCAATTTATGATAATGATTCTGGGGCGATTTCAGCTTCAAATCCTGTCGTCGCCGCCAGCTAAAGTTGGGGCCCGACTCACCTTCACGTATAGCACGACGGTGGAAAGAAAGTATTTTTAGATAATTATACTCTCAAACTTTGAAGACAGTGTAATTGATAGTTGTTTCGGTATGGTTTGTTGAACAACATTTACTTATGTAAATTGTCGAGTGTTAAACTACATAATTATGAATTATGCCTCATGCATCTAGATAAATGATTCCTAATTTGATTAATATTCGTGCCGTTATTACATGGAGGAATTAAAGGCCGCAGATTATTATTATTCATTAACAACGTACACTGGTGTGTACATTCTCTAAAAGTGGATGTTGCAATTGGCAATTTTGTCCATCAAAATCCAGCCTGTGGAAAACCTCTGGGGTCTACGATTTCCGTGTCATACTTTTTTTGACGGAATCGTTTCTTGTGTCGTCTTAATTTAATTTGGTGCACAAAAAACGCATGGATGCTCTCCTCCAGATGGGTAAATAAAACGCTGAAGACCTGACTGGAAATGTATTTATTAACCTCCTACATTTACCCTGTTCACAAAAGAAATACCACCGGGACCCGGAACAAACGAATATAACTACACATCTGAAAGAGATTTTGTCCACGGAAATTTATTGTTTACAGTCATTTAAAAAAATACATTTAAACATTGACAAGAATCCGAAATTCGTTAATATTTACAGTCTATGGACTTAAACGTTCCCCCCGTAGCTAGGCCGAGGCGGATGCAAGAAGGGACTTCTTGACTGCGAACTTCCATTAGACGAAGGTCTCGTCGTGCCGCCGTTGACGGTAACAAGAGTAGTGGTGGTCACCTCAGAAGTGCAGGATTCTCTTTTATGGTAGGTCGGCTGACTGTACAGTCTGTATCGAACATTATGCAGGTCAAATCAATACGCCATGCGGATCCAAAGAACGGGCAACTAACTGGGACAGTGGTGGCATTAAAGAAAACGGTTGGCGGCTGGACATGCCTATACACACATGCAGCTACAACTTTACCTATAAAAACGAAAATTATCGTCGTGGCTGTTGCTTCTCCAGGTTATTTCCAGCGTTAGAGTGAGGTGAGTTTGATAGCCGTCCTCTCTTATTGCGGATTTGGCTTGAAAATAAATGGAAATGGGCCGAGATTTGACGATGTCTCATGCATAAATAAAACAAAGAAAATAAAAAAGATTTTATTTGCTAAAGGGCAACGTAAGAAAATTGTTACAGGTACATTGATGAATAGTTAATGTGGTTTAAAAGGTGCATATTAGATTGTTTCATCACAGTTAGTGGTTGTAATATTTTTTAAAAAGGCTATAGATGTAGTCCCACTGCAAGGTTAGTAGTATTTATGTTGTCAAAATGATAGTTAGATTGATTAAAACGTAATAAATCTAGATAGATCCTTAAAATGGTGATACATTTATTGAAAATTAAAGATATTCTTTGAATTATTCTGAAACAGCACAAACTTGAGTTTGTATTTATTAAGAAGGAATAATACCTTAATGTTTTTGCTTGGTATTTTGAACTCTATTTGCTATTTGGTGTTCAAATGATTTTAAATATGGAATAAAGATAAACCAAAATTTAAAAGAGCACGATATAATAATGGTTAAAAAATTTTGGGTATTCATGTTGTGCTTGTATTGCTGGCATTCTCTACCAGTTAGATATATAGATGAACAAGTCATCATTATTAGTTGGTAAACAACATTTTAGAACAGAACACGGAAATACTAATGATTTTACGGTTTACTATGTGCTTAATTTATTGTTCTGGAAGTCTCGTCTTTACGTCTCTACAAACATAATTTTATAGGTTGCATCAATGTTATGAACAACATTAAATTGATTTTGTTTTACTTCCGGAATAAAACTTTTATATCCCCGAATTTTTTGATAAGGGATAACAGATTACAAATAATAGAAGACTAATGCCCAAGAATTGAATAGACAAGGAAGAAAATGCTTTGAGAAATAAATAAAGAAAGAATAATTAAAGTGAGAGAAATTTTTTAACCAAGTAGTAAATTTAAACATATATTTGAGTGTAATAACAGTCCACACGGAAAGAAAACATACAGAAAGAACAAAAAGGGCAATATAATATAAAATAATGTAAATAAACTCTCCGCCCTTACCGTTCTCTCAGTAATTTGATTTTTTTTATTTTTACGCGCAACTGCATGTTTTATACTTGTTTACATCTTTGGTAACCATTGAAAATGGAACATTACGCCCGTAAAGAAAAGGCCCGCAAAATTATAACAAAAGAACTGGACATTTCAAAGATTAGCTGTTGTGCATAAAACGTTGCACGTAAGAAAGAGTTTACGTCCTCGGACGACTTAAAGACTCAAAATCGTCCTCTGGCGTAAACTCTTTCTTTCGGCCCTCTATACGTAAATAACTATTATAAAACTGTAGAAACTACAAAAATATAAGTATATATATTACAATCGAATTAATTGATTCTATATTTGTTTCCAATAAAGTTGTTTTACTATCTGTGTCGTAAAAATTACTTTACTTATTGGATGCTCTCCAAGTAGTCACAATGTCCGAGAGAATAACATTCATTTGGCAATAAAGTTATTTAAGAATCTACTCAATGTATTGTTCGGGGTTAGCAACTAAACGATAGGATACCAATATAGTAATAATTATTATGTAATGTGTTTCAATTCTAAAGTTCTCAAGAGCTAAATGCTAGATCCTTCCATAATTTGTGCCATTAGCCGACCGAAATATTATGGTAAAAGTGAAGAACAGAAGTATGTAATATCCCAAACACATTATTTTAATGTAAAATTTTAATTAGTGCACAAACCCTAGTATAGGTAATTACGTGTGTTCAACAAAAATCAACGACGAAGCAAGCCTTGAAATCTTCAAGTCATGTCTGTATTTAGATCACACGCATGCAGTGGTTATTACGGGCAAACGTGACATTATTAAATATGGATAGGAGCCTTCACAAGCTCTGGCTAGTGGGGGCACGGAGGCTTGGCTTCAGTGTCTGGCCGGGTGGATGAGACAGCACCATAAATGTCAGGTGACAAATTTGTCACCATCTACGCTATATGTTTTTAATCCATGGCCAACTTGACGTCGTTTTTTGTTGCACTCACGCACTGTATATCTAAAATAATGCTAATTATATTGATAAGAAAGTCGGGGTTTTATCAAATACCTGTTTCTTTATATGAAAAACAAGGTTGTTAATTTGGCACTGTAATCGTTATTTTCGATACAAGTGCGCTTTCAAAACACGCTTCAGGGGGGAGGGCGAATTTATAAAGCACGATCCGAAGCCGAGTGTTGTAAGTGAGCCCAAGGCTCTGAAAAGTAATAGCGCACGAGTATTGAACATCTTTTGTATTCGTTCTCGCAAAATGAGAAAAAAAAAAAACACGAATTAACATCATAAGCGGAAAAGTTTAGATATTTATTTAGTTATGTACAACCTTTGGATTATGTATTTTACAAAATGAATACAAAAATAGAATTTTCAATGTGCCCCACAAATTTCGGTTACCAGAACTAATCAGCTCTGAACCCTATAAATTCTTTTTCTGTTAATCGATCGTTCTGTTTAATTTTGTATCGATTATGACCATATTTTGATTTGTACGGAGATGCAAGGCACGTAATGACTAACGTAAGTCGATGAATAATTCAGACCGTGACTCTATGCCAAAGCAATATGATCTCATCGGGGGTGCATACCAATAATTTATTTTACAAAAAGACATAATTGTAATGGAGTAACACTTGTCAACTTACGTTGGAAAACACAGACAAAACTATCAAATAGATATACAGCGATGGCTTTATAATATCTAGTGTTTGTTGAACGCTCATTAAGAAATATCAATAAAAGATAAAAACCCTTCAATACCTTACAGAGAAAATGTATTTGTCTACAAATTAATTCTCGTGACATTGTCGCTATTTAGGGACACCCGCGAATTTAGAATATAAGTTTTTGTTTTAATGCAATTTTAACTTTATTTATAAAGTTTTAAACAATTTAATTGACTCTTCTGACATTTTTAATTTGCTAAAATTTTATGTACCTCAATATCCCATCCGGAAGGCTACTTGTTTAAGATTAGGCTTATCAAAAACAAATTATCTTATGAGGTCTCAATTAAATGCCTCTTTGTTTGTTGCAATCGATTTTAATCTTTTTTTTTCGTTCTGTTAATAATGTACATACCTATACTGTAAAAGCACTTAACTGGGCCAATAAAGACATTATTATTATTATGTGCTTTCAGAAAGAAATAAATTTTAAATCAAATAGCAATTTTATCTAATACCCAATCACAAAGAACTAACTACAATAATTGCCTGCAATAATTTTCTAAATTGTTTTTACCCGGCGCCTCCACCATTTACAAGATATATCGTAAGTATTGTATAAACTCTGTAAGACAGCAATTTTTACTCTTCCAGGATAATTTTGTCTTTATCTGTCAGTGAATATGTATTCTAAAATTGTACATATCGTAACAATACTAATATAATTTATTATCTATTATCTGTAGATATAGTCGTTAATCTAAATAAAGACGGATCTGAACAGTAAAAATAGATAAATAATACAAGCTAATTTTAATTTCCCTACAAAAGTATAGTAACTATTTCAGATCATTTTTGGAATCATTTCGAATTTTTTTTGTATGCAACATGCGTAAAAATGGTATGTCATCGTGGGACAATTTTTACGTCGCGTGCAATAAAGAGGCACCTTTTCCACTTTTTGTATAAATAATTATTATATTAGCGGTGAAAGTTTGTGTATAGCTTCATAACTTTATTTATTCGTATTTTTTATACACATCAAGAGAGGAAGTCTGTGGAGTCGCTTGCTCAGGATGTAGGCGTGCCAGCGTTCCTTTGTTGCTGTACCTTGCTTATGTTTAGAAACACTTCATCAGATTGGATTGAAAAATATATACAGTGCAATTTGAAAAAATATATTTGACTGTCTTCTGTCAAAGATTGGCAGGAATTAAAAATATTAAATATACTCATTTTAAAAATGATTCTATTTGATATATCACGTGTTCAAATCCGGTTAATAATAAACAAGATACAGCGTCAAAAATTTTTTGTCAGTCACCCTGTATATTGGTGCATTATAATAGTGCTCGACAGCATGTCCAATACCAATTTTACCAATACACGATAACCATGGTATTTTTTCCGTTAATTACTTATTTTAGAGAGAATACAGGGTGTTATGGAAGTCCTAGCAGAAAATTTAACCACAAGTAGAACTCGTCGAATTATTTACCACTTTGCTGTTTTCTGACCCCTTATTTCACCCTCCGCCTATGACTAAATTGAACTTGAACGCATGAGAGAGTTTTTGCCGAAAGAGGTAAACACCTTCTAACTTTTTTCGGTCTGTTAGTTGTGTCGCGCCGGCCGCTAAGAAATGAACTGTGATCGATTCTTAAGCAAATACTAAGAATTTATTCATTATAATTTCCACGAAAATGTTCTTTTCTATGGTGCAGTTTATATGGTGTTAGTGTTAGGTAATGCTAATGAAGTCCGCCGCTTGTTTGTGTCTCGGATGTCCCAGATGTAATCGCGTTTTGGAAATTGAACCTAAAATTTTTAAGTATTCGAAGATGTGTGGTGTTAAAGTTAGGGGTTAGAGGTTAAACTATTCTTATTTAATTCCGTAAGGGAGCGTTTGCGAAAAAAATTATAGATAAAAAAATGTTTATTTTGACAAGTTCTACTTGTGGTTAAATTTTCTGCTAGGACTTCCATAACACCCTGTATACTATATAGGCACTTCTATATGTCTGTTTTTCTTTTTAACACAATGTTAGCAACCGACATTATACACTTAAAAGTTTTGTGTCAGTCTACAACTCTGGTTGAAACTGAGAAATATCTTTTGTTATTTTCGACCTGATCAAGCACAAAAGGCTTTTCCAAATCCCCTAAAAAATGCGATATTGATCAAAGAAATTTTCTTTAACGACTCTAAAAAGTCTCTCTACATTATCGTACTTTTGCCACATCGTCATTTTCTAATTAACTACAAAAAATTAGCTATATCGCTTCTTACTTGGACAGTTGTCATTGCCTCACAAAAAATACCGATAACTCACCCGCCAACAATTGGAGGCAAGAATAAATACAAAGAAATCAGAAACTAAATTAGTCAAAGTTAGGCATGCATGAAAAGCTGCCTGTCGTAATTTAATAGAATTATTTATTAAATGTTAATGCAAGAAAATTTTGACATTACACAAATATTACACTACAACAAGAGGTCTTTCATGCATGGCCAACTTTAAATAATTTAGTTTTCGATCACTCTGTATCAAATACTTACAATGGAAAGTGTTTTTAAAATGATTTTATTTGACGCGTAATTTTTATTTTGATCAAATGATTGGTAGTAGATTGAAGACCACACATTAAAATATGAAAAGAAAGCTAATAGAACGGAGACTGAATCCATCCTGTGGATGTTTGAAAACAGACAATTCGCCTACCTTAAAAAGGAAGAACATGAAAAAGAGATTAATAAACAAAAGTAAAAGAAGTTTTTGCAACATTTTTATATGTTATACCGGATGATTCAGAATAACTTTAATCGAGTGTGCTGAAAATTTTTATGCAATAAAGTACCTAAATACCAGATTTTAAATTTTTTTCTTATTAAAACCCCAGGCGTCACTGACGTCTGTCAAGTTTCATAAATCATGTAAACCACGACAATAAATATTTTAGTTCCAAAGGGCTCTTTTAAGTTCATCTGAAGTACACGGTATTTTGAATGTACAAGAGATCTGTTATTTAAGATTTTATTCATAATAAAGTAAAATTTATAAAAATAACGTGAAAGAGAGTAACCCATAATTTAAGTATGCCATGACAAATACATGATCGTTTTGTTAATAAAAAGGATACAGTTACAGCCTGGACTCTTGGGATGCATTTTTGAATATTTTAGTTTTGTATTAAATTTGTAAATTTCATCAACACAAATTCCAATAAACCAGAAGAATGTCGATGAATCCAAGTGGAGTAAATTTAAATTAAAATTCAAATATATTCAAGTCGAACTCCACAAACTTTAATAAATTACAATGGGAACATGTTTCGGCAGAACACTACTGCCATCATCAGCCTTTAAAATAATAATAATAATTTGAAATATTCTTTAAAGGTTGTGACTTTCGATATTTTTTGATTCTTAATTTATATTGTTTACAGGGTGACAAAATACCTGCATCTTGTTTATTTTTTACCCGATTTGAAAGAGTATTATGTCGGGTTTAGAAACATTTTATGACTATCTACATGAAACAAACTAGTAGTATTTAGTTTTTGAAAAATAATTCATAATTTTCATCCTAATTTTTAAATAAATTTGAGAACATTAGTGTACAGACGTTGACGGTCATCCTCCGGAGATCGTAGACCGGTTTCGCGCCTATTAGAGCTGGTACGACATATCCACCTTTTGTAAAAGCTAAAGAATTCAATGGAACGACCTGATCTATAATTTCTCTCATTAAAGTTGATCTAGATGAATTGCCAGTGTGAATGACAAATGGTGATGGTTGTTTTGTGGTGCTTTTTTTATGATATCAAGTAGGTAAAATGGTTTGAATATGACAGTCCGGTAAGTACCATTTGACCATTAATCAGTTACTGAGAGTGACCTTGACCAAGGGGTTAAAATTAGTTTTTAAACTTTAGTGTCTTTGAAATAGTTTTTACCCCGTTCATGTTTCCACAAATTAGATCATACAAAAAATTTAATAAATTTGGACGGTGATGTGAACAATATGATTGATGTAATTTTATAAAGAATGCCGTAGGTTGTTCATTCTAGGTATTGAAATTTTTCAGGTTTCATTGTCTGTTACACAATATTTCTGACTTTTTAAGGTTTGTCTAGTCACTGGTTTAGTTTTTTAAGATGGTCGGGTTGAAGGATATGCACCAACTACAGCAATCTTGTGCTCCGTCCTTTCTTACTTTTGCATTGGAGAGAAATCATAACTGAAAATTTGAGTCAAAAATTTTAATAGGGCATAAACCCATCCCAGTTCCGCCGTTCATGAAGTCGACTTGAAAAAAAAAGGTTCTAGCGATAAGGTTTAATTTGCGACTTAACATTGAAGTCGATTTACCTGCCACAATAACATTATCTCAAAATGACGTCCCTTATTTTGTTTCAAAAATAACACCCACGACACGGCCTATCAAACGTTGATGCACACACACTGTGTATTAAACAAAAAGGTGGTAAAATGATTTATTCTGGGACATTGATGTTTCCGGGACAAAAACAGCAATGACTTTAAAATTTGAGATGCAACAGAAAGCACAGAGTAAGTTCTGGTAAACGACGAATCAATTTCCTCTTTCTTTGTAGAGAACACTTCCACAATAAGAGAGATCGTACAAAGTAAATGCAGTCTCTTTATTCGGGAGCGTAAAATCGAAACAAGTGGTAGATAGATGCAACCGGGCTCTTTTGAATTGTTAAGAAGTAATTCGACAATTTGTAGAGTTGTACTAGATATCTGATACCCATTTATGTATTATCAATATTAGTATTGAATAACGTCTTCGGTATGTGAAACTATATACCGTGCTCCAACTAATAAGACAAAGTTGTCGCACTGTAAAATTCAACTTACCGCATTCGGGTGTAAATAGCTATTGTCAAACACCAAGCTTAAACACTCAAGCTAGTGGACCCTTAAAATATTATTAGATAATTTTTAGTTATAGAAATATATTTGTATTTGGAAAATTTGGATGTAAAGTTACCATCTACCGAAATACAATACAAGATATTAAATTAAGGCTTGTTCAAACTGTTTCACATGTTTGTCATGACCAGATTTGCATACTTCCAACTTGAGCAAATTTTACATTCGTTTTTATCGTACCTTCGAGACCCGCAACGGCTCCTTTGTGGTTAGAAGAAAATACCGAAATCTGGTGATTTATAGTAGAAGTGTTTGTTTTTCCATGAAGCATGAAAATCAACATTGGACAATGTCACAGTAAACCGAAAGCTCATGTGAATTTATCATTGTTGACGGCTGGACCAATGGATTTGTTTAGGTAAGCCGTTTATGTGATGAAACAAACTTAGACCCTAGAATGTAAATTATGAATTTGTATAAACTACTACAAATAAAATTATTTCTATACAATCAATGTGGTTTTGTTCTGTAAAAGTGAATTACGATCTTTCGGTCCCATCCGAAGCACATGTTAGATGAGGGGCTACCAGAAATTGCACGATGTTATTACTCTCAAAAGAAGCAGATTCCCAGATTAAATCGCATTTTCCCTGCAAAGCGCCCCGGGATAGACTGGCAACCCGATCTTAGCGTACGTATCCGTTGGTTTGAGGACGCTCATCACATTTTCCATCTGGATCGACATCATCGGGCATTACCAACGTCCATTCCGTATTTCTGACAACCAACATGCAACATGCATTATGGATTATTTGATGACAAATAAATAAGGACGTCGAAAAAGCCATAAATACCACAAAAAGCCGACATGCCGAGGTAATCCATCATCAACCTTCGAAATTCATAGTCAACAGTCTTCGATAATGACGGTAAAAAATCTCAGACTTGTCAAAAGTGAGTTATCGTTAGACCTGCTGACTCGGATTTCAAGACTCAAGATCACTTGTGTCAGTCAGTACGGTTAATTCGGGGAAAACGTGGCCTAGATTTGGAATAAAGCGACATTTTCTTGATAGTTCTTCACTGAATTGCTGCTTAACAGCTTAATCGGAACATGAAGAGGCTCTAAGTCGCAAAATGGAAAGCTTGTGGCGCGACTAAATTACCAGATACATAAGGTTGATTGCACAAGGATCAATGGAAAAGTTGTTAGTTTATACATCTCGCTAAAAACTTCAATCAAGAGTCTCTATTGAAATCAATTTTTTTTAAAACGTGCGTCGTAGACTACCACGTCTTTCTCTAGAGTCACAAATTACACCCGATTCTTTTATCTCTGCAACATGATAATGAAGGTAATAATAATTATGAGTTTTATTTTTTTTTCAAACAGCTTGAGGGTTTAACTGACTCAGTAAGATCTAAATTTATTGACAGTTAATCCATAGGGGCAATATTAGTCCTACTCCTGTAATTCCGTGTACCTCGAAAAGCGACCGCAAATTATAGACGTTATCGAACACCCGACCAAATCCTAAATTATTGGTCGACCTAATTTGTAAGTATAATTGTTTGAATTCACTTAGTTGCCAAATTTAAATTTTATCATTCTTGATCCCTCTCTCAACACAGTAAGAATTAATTTATGTGATATAATGTGAATCCACATTTAGAAATCTCCGTCATAAACAAATTTTTCTCCAAAAGAGATGGTAAAACGTTTCCTTATTTTTAATTAAAATTCTATTAGATCAACAATACAAAAATATCTATTTTTAGGCTTGACAGTTGTAAACTACGTTCTACCACCTTTTAGACAGCCATGGTAACCCATTTTTACACATTGAAGCTGTCACCTACCGCCTTTAAGTGGTAAAAGAGTCCAAAATTAAAAAAAAAGATCCTTTATGATAAATATTGGTCGTATATTTTGAAAGAAGATACCGCACTTAACTGTCTTTGAATAAGTTTCTAAGATATAATAATGACCAATTTAAAGACACTCGAAGGCGCAACTCAACCATCTCCTGGTATAAATAGTAAGCATCTCAGTTGCTTATTTACCTTGTCAATTTACAATGTCACTCAATTTAAAAATGTTAATTTATTGCGATTATTACTCTTATAAAATACAATAATATGGCAAAATAGGTGAAGTCATTGAACTAAAAGTAAAACACGTCAAGAATAAGATAATGAAAAAGTAAGGTAAAGGTAAGGCAACAAAACACTCGAAAAACATAACCTCTCTCATATTTTTAGGAATAGTGCCCTATTTATGCTATTTATGCATTCCTACAACTCCTGTATCCTTTTGGGCAAAATCCGCGTCCGTCACACTATCCTGCACCTATCTTTATGTCAATAATGTGAATGTAACTTCGGTGCAACGATAATTTTTGTTAAATGGGGGCGCCGAGTGGAAAACTTGGTCATCGGCTAAAAAGTTGTATACATTATGTGTGTGGTAGGTATTTTACATCATTCAGTTTTATTAAAACACTCCGCTGCGCGTCGTGTTTCAATATTAAAACTTCGTGATGTAAAATTGAACCTACCACACTTATAATGTAATATACTATTTTGTTATAAGTACTGTTACAATTTGATTTTGCCGCGCATTCGCCATCAAAGATTCAGGTACGAATCAGCGTTTAGAGATAACCAGCACGCAGAAAAAAAGCACAAATAATTTCTTGCATACCACGTGACGAACTTGCATCCTTATTTTCGATCGACATCTTAACGTAGTAACATCTCCGTCGTCATTTTGTCCTAAACCAGGAGTAAGATTGAGATGTCCAGTTAATTTTTTTTAACTAAATCGCATTAGCGGATATATCGATTAAGTGTTGATTCGGAAGAAAAGGGTAAAGTAAACTACTTTATTGCGTGCAGACATTGACTATTCTCTATCAATCAAAAGGCAGAACACCAGCATTCATCGTAGGATTGTTTCTTGTTTCACTTTCATTTGGAATAGTTGCCGAGTAATTTCCACACGTGACTTTCCTGGACTGACGTAATCCGCACGTGGACTCAGGAAATCCATAAGGTTGTCTCCTAGGATCGCAGAAAAAGTATTTGTAAGGACACGTCAGCTCCAAAGCCAGCAGAAAACCGTTGAAAGGCTCAGAAGATAAGTAGTAGTTCTGTTTTTTTTTGTTAAACATCAGTCAGTTTCGTCAGTTTAATTGTAAATCTTCATTAATCATTTCAATGTAATTTAATCTTTAAGAGTAGTACAATAGTCATAATTTCATTCAATAGTACCTAAAATACAGTTTTTGCGGACGAATCGTTGCTGTTTCCGGAAGAGCCGAAGCCGAGTCTGTAATCCGCAAAAACTTTTTAGGTACGTGTAAGAAACAATGTTTTTGTTATACTTCTCCAAATTTTTAAATAAAGAATATTTCATTGTGATTCTTGGAATCGAATTTTCTTTTCGACTTTTCGCGTATCTCCCAAATCGGGGCTGTTTTTTAAAGCCCCCTCGCGGTGTCAGAACTGGGATTGGGCCTTCCGTTCTCTTCAAATAATTCTTTTTAAGTGTGTAGTTGGAAAAGTAAAGCTTTATCATCTTATACTTCAAACCATCCAGGCAAACCAATCTCTTCGCATAATATTTTTTCGAAGAGTTTGCAAAGCGTGTTCGGAAGACTGATGGGCCTGTAGCTGCTTAGTGCCGTTTTGGGTTTCCCCGGTTTATGAAACATGATAATGTAAGCATGTTTCCATGGCGTGGGAAAATGTACTAGTCTAAAACAGGATGATGTTACGTATTATTAATAAAATGTGCACTGTTTGGTTCGTGGCTTTCTATGTAGTTGCAAATATAGGCATTAGGGTGGGGTGTTGTATTGAAGGGAGGTAAATGTTTAAGTCGTCGTGTAGGGGTTGGCAGTCCCGATTCTGGTTGAAAAAGCCACCGGACGAAACACCGGAAACGCCAACATGGAACCTGACTTCTTGGGAAACTAAAAAGTCAAAGGAATCAATTTTCTTGACCAAGACGATACAGACGAAGGAAATTGAAACCAACCCACTACTCGACCAATATCAAACCACCGGTCCTACAGTTACCACAAGGTTCAGGGCCACCCAAATGTCTACAGGGACAACACCGCCACTTTCTCCAGAACCGTGGCTCCCGAAATTCAGCATCTGAAGATGTTACTAGACCAAATAGGCACTCCTCAAACCCGAGTGTCAGCATTCTCCCCCAAAATTAATCGTCAAACGTAAACCCACAAATTCAAGCCCTCATTCTAGTGTGTGGTTCGTGATGTCGATCCGGACATCATGGTCGAGGATGTTCTTGAGAATCGTCCCGGCTCTTTCGGTTGGTAACCCTAGGCCCTCAATCGTTGAATATGCTCCCCTTTTACCATAAGATCCGACGATGCTAAACTGTCTAGCGGTACACCTAAGAACGGCGGACCAACAAACCCAAAGTCAAAATTTGACCCCAACTTCTCAGGAAGCAGCCTGCACATTTCCGTGCAGGTCTGTGGTCAATGATCGGATTGACTACAAAGACCACTGTTTGAATCTTCTAGAAACCAGACGGCCTTCAACAAAAAACCGTACCACAACAAGGCACAGTAACTGGTGAGTAACTTCCCATTTTCCATCACTATCTCCTTAATTTTTTTCTTTCTTTCGCTCTCTCGGTTTCTCACTTTGCACAACAGCTCTACTTCAATTAATCATTGTCCAAACACCCCAACTTCTCTGCGGTGAAAAGATACTCCTCGCCTCATTTTTGCAGGATGGACAAGGGACCTACGACTAGGCGTGGATCCGGAAACTGCGTCTTCTGGACCAGAACCCCTGCGGCTACAACAAACCAACTATATTTTTACCAAGTCGATGTACCCACGACGACGATCCTGGCACTGGTTTTCTGCGGTTCCCTAGTGCTGTAACACGAATGTGGGGATCATGTTCGAAGCCGCCGCCGGGCGTGGGTAGGTACATAAGCAAACCAACCAGTCCCAAAAAGATCCTGGACTCCCTAAAGTGAAGAGGCATGAGCATAAAGCAGCGGACTGGGAGTTAAATTATTGTAAACCGAAGAACATTTTAGAATTATACAGAGCCAATCAAACACTATCTATGATTGTAATAACTGTAGGAAATAAACCTATTTGTCTGTCTTGTCTGTCATTGGCTTTTTCTTCGTCGGTTGCATACGTGGAGTTAGTTGTAGCTATAGTGCTTTTCCAAACTCCCGGAACTACTGGCCCAATATTATTAAGAAGTTTCAGGTAGGATTGAATCTTATCTTATCTCAAGTTCTCTTTTGATTTTATGGTATAGATTATTGACTTGACTTTTAATAGCTCTACTACGTTGCCATTCTCAGCGAAGGTTGTTTTTTGTCAGAAATTGTTAGTTGAGAATGTATCGAAGGGTATTGTTTCCATACCTTTTTATAGTTCTTCTTTTTAATAATAGTGAATTGGAGTATGCTAGATACAATGCATTCTCTAAATGTTGTTACTATTGCGTCTATTTCACCTTGTGTTTCCAGTTTCTTTGAATAATTCAGATTATTATCATTTGTAATTTCTTCAAATAATCTCCAGTCAACTTACTGTGTGATTGATTAGGCGAGGTTCTACACATTATCATTCTACAACATAATGGGAATCTAAATCGATGATAACATCTTGTTCAAAAGGATTCCTAAAATGTTTCTGGATCACGATGTCTACAATATCTGGCTGGTAGCTAAGTTTTTGCTATTAATATCACCGACCATAAAAGGGTGTCAAAGATTAGTCGCAGATCCGCTTCCGAAAGTGGCAACAATATGGATTCCGGTATTACCAATTCATGCAGCAAAACGTGGTGCAGATAAAAGTGAACTAAATAGAGAAACGGACAGAGAAAATTGAAAATTGAATACAGCAAGGACGGAGAAGATAGATACAAACGAAATGCAGGAAGAGAATAAACGGTTGACATCTAAGAAAAGAAAAAAGAGGAAGAAGAAAATATATTTAAAATAAGTAAAATAACAGCAATATCGCGAGAAGCATGAAGAACTGAAGGAAATACGAAGAGACAACCAAGAAATTAAGAGAGAGAAATCAAAGAGAAGAATTTAAGGAGAAAAAGAAGAGATTGGAATGAGGAAACAAGAGGTTGAGAGAGAGACAGTAACACAGCTGAAAGGGTGGGTGGAGTATGAAGAAAGGAGAAGGAAGATTGTGGGGAGTGAAGAGAAAAAAAGTAAACACGAGGTCAAAGAGGGGATAAAGAATGACTGTTACAATATGAATAGAGATCAAGTACCAGAAGAAATGGCAGATTGGGAGGGAAAAGAAAAAGTAATAAAGCAAAAAGTAAAACTAAGGGGAAAGAAAGAAATAAGAAATTAAGAGGCATAGCGACTTATTGTGATGGCGACAAAAAGCAGTAGTTTTTTTTCGTTATTTTCATTGTATAGTTTCGTGTTGCTATGCTATTTTAATAAATAACGTTACATACATTTCACTCTCTTGACAAATGTTGACAATTGACATTTCGGTAAGGTAATATTACCTTACCGATTTTATATGTGTAAACATCTGTTTAATATCCTGAAACCGATAAAAGGTTTAAACCTTTTGAAAAATTCATTTATTTATTTTAAGAAAATTGCAATATCGACTCTTCGTGTTAATATAATTAACTTCCACTGTACATTGCTTTGCGCAAAATTACATTATGCCCAGCAGCTGTGTGTTTATTAATATTAAGCAATGTGCAGCATTGGCAAAGCAAGTACACACTGAACTTTCCTAATGATCCTCGTAACACTAAACTAATTATAGCTTTGTCCTCAAGGATAAATTTATAATATTTTCGTGCCTTACCCAAATTTAGTAATAAATCCCTGCCACACCTGGTGAACCTCGTCGCCGCCATTAAAATTCCAATTTATTCCAAATTCAGCCAAAATTTACACCCTTGAACGACTCACCGTATGCTTTCAGTCCTGGATCTAGGAGACCAATCCTTGCTCCGACTCCCCGACCTCAGCCGACTCGGTCCCAAAGACCTTCGAGTCTTCCATGTCTCGAAGTGATGACGTACGGTATTCTGCACCTCTGTGTTCAGGAAGCAGTAAAACAGGGCCACTGTGAAACCCTGAAAAAAAACGATCATAAATGTCATTTCCGTAATTCCGACGAGTATTTGATTGAGCACATTAGAATTGCAGGAATGCGTTCCTCGAGTTCTGCGTGTAGCAATGGAATTGTTTATGAGGTGGTGGAATTGGTGTAGTCATTCAACGAGTAAATCAAATAGATTGAGTGGTTTTAGGAGGGTTGACTAGGGCGGCTGTTGTAATATTAATGATGCGGCTGGCGTGTCAGTGTTGGGCATGTTGCAATAAGGGCTGTTAAACGGTGATCGACAGAACATGTCCTCATTGCTAATGAGGGTCTAAAGGGTTAACGATCGTTCAAGAAAAGTTATTCTGAAGTAGCTTGACCTGTTGGAAGCATCTAGTATTATTTCAAAAATCTCTTAGTAGTCTTATAATGTTTGAAAAGTTTGAAAACATTTGAGTTTTTTAGGCTGTAAAAACCTAAATACTGTGTAAACTTTAATTGGTTTTACCTTACTCTTTGAAAAGAAGTCTTTATTAACAATGTTTACAAAAACCACCTAATTCAGAATATCAGCAACAGACAATTCTTATTGTTAGTAAAAATAAGGGTCTAGTGCAATTTTTCAAATAGGTAAGGGACCGTAATCGGATAAATACCATCCGGGTAATTCCCAAATTCCCCTTCTACTTTAGAAGTAAATTTCATAGGTATCTGGAGATTACTGAAATCCGAATGCCTTCAACGTCCGGTCTGATCATTATATTTTATATTTGCAAGTAACAAATGCCTGTAGTTGTTCTTGGTTCTACTAAAGACAAAAATCTTTTGATGATCAACATCTCGACTGATTAAATTTATAAATAACTTCTTCTATTTATAAAACAATAATTTAGTAAGGATTCGAAAGAATTCGTTGACAAGGTAAAGTGTCACTTTATCTGATTAAGATAAAGGTTATTCTTTGTTATCCTGTGGTCGGGAACAGTGTCCAGAATTGCAGTGTGACGACAAAATGCCAAAACGTCCAAAAATTCAAAACATTAGAGAAAAATAAGTGAAATGATAAATTAACAAAGAATGAAGTACAGTCAAAGAAGAGAGGGGAAATCAACAAAACAGAATCAAGAATCTTGAAAAACAATTCAAAAAAATTTAATAACTTCCGTGGTATATAGGCGGTGTGCACATTTTACCTCAGCGCCCCCACGCGGCATCTCTGTCATTTTTAGTGGTACGGAATAGATAGTGATTTCTTCAATTCCACAAATGTCTGAAGTGCGAGAAAATGCTTCATCGAGTATCGGTTGTTGACAACGTATTTTGTGCAAAATTTTACAATATTTCGGTAATTTGTTTAAACTAGTTGTGTAGCTAATGAAAGACCAATACATAACCCATTTAAACCTCTTTATCTTACTGTTATGAAAAAAATTACTTTTTGGCCTCCCAAATTGTTAAGTTAGCTTTGACATCATGTATACGTCATCCAAAACTAAATTTTTACGCAAAATGTTGTAAAGTGTTACACCATAATTGACACAATAATGTACAAAATAAAACGGTAATCATTTTTTTTTATTTTTTTATTATTACATATGGCGCCATCTATGACAATTTAAAATAAATCAACATTAATTTCGTTGTGTTGGTACCACTGTCATATTATATTAATAATGACATTTGACAGATTGATGGTTAACTCCTACAAATTTCAGCGTAATTTTATATAAACATAAAAAGCCCCTCAAAATGGGTATGTACAGTTAATTTCAAAATTATCAAGTACATCTCAAAAATCTAGAAGTCGATTTATTAAAGTTTTTTCCACATGTGAAGTTGCGTTTTTTAAATTTGAACGTCATATTTTTATATAGGTTAGGTAATTTTGACAAAATAAGAATACATGAAAATATAACTTTATTTGTAGGAGTAACTATTAACAACACGTTCAATATTCTGTCATAGCACCATTAACTTGAAGGCCTTCAGGGCATAGAAGAAATTAAATTCTCCCACAAATTTCGGTCTTGGCTTAGTTCTTCCCATCCTCCTTCAATACAGACCCAGAGCTCATTAGTATTTTGAGGCCTAAAGTTTCTTCCTCCGTTCCTTCTATGTATCTTTTTCACAAGTAAACCCCAGACATTTTCTATGACATCAAGATCCGGACTATTTGAGGGCCATGATATTAATTCTACGTTATTGGTAGCAAACCATTGCCTAACGATACCAGCATTATGGAATTATTGTCTTGCAGAAAAAGAAAGTTGTTCCCATATAGTTGTGTCACTGTGGGCAGCATTAGATTTTCCAAAATATATAGGTAACTTTGACCATTTAAATTGCCTTCAATGCGATCTAGTTGTGGGCGTTACGTATCTTTCACCAAACCTTGATTGAAAAGTTTTTTCGTCTGTGAAAATAACATTGTTCTAAAATTGTGGTTTATGATGTATTATATAGGTAATTTATTGTTCTGTGGCTGTGTTAGTGGAGGTTTTCTGGCGCTAGATCCGCTTTTCAACTCTGAATTATAATTATAATATATATATTATAATCGACCACCCTTCTTCTAATTTGGAAAGAATGAGCACCTTTGCGATTTCTGTTAGATTAGGCATTTTGCTTGGCAAAACTGACATTGACAAAAAAATGTTTAAACAAGTGCATTCCGATAGTTTTACACTCTCGAAAATTAGGTGTGCTCGATAATCTTGAAATTAAGTGTATTACTTAACTTCAACCTGTGTGCATGCTATCTTGTATGCCGATTTGATCTGCACGACTGCACGTGTTATTGAAGGTTTCAAGATTAAATGTTCCCAATATTTGGAAGAAATTATTTTAATAACTGTTAACCTAATAAATACAAAAACCAACCCTAAACTCTATTCACTCAGATATCGCAACTATTATAAATATTAATGTTGATTGTACTATTCTCAACATGTGAAAATAGACCAGGAATTAGTTGGTTGGCCTGAATATTTGAAGTTGAGGGAAAATATGAGTTTTCTAACTCAACGTGCAGTTTCTAAATCTGGAGGAAATTCATTATTTGGAACTGGTAGTCTCTTTGAAGAAGACGACGTTTCCTTCGTCAACATATAACATCAATTTTCGTTTTAAGAGACTCAGCAATATAATCTTCATTGTGTCAAAATTTTAATTAGACAAAATGTAAAAGTTTGTGAGTACCACACTATTAAAAAATTAAATAATTTCCAATATTCTAATTCTATTTTTTTCTTAAACAGTATTTGTCGGCCAAAAAATTTTATACAAATTTCGTGCGTAAAGTGATTTTCCAACGCTCTAGCTAATAACTATTTCATGACGCTAAATAGTTTGGACTTTTCACAACGAAATTAGGTAAAAGGGTATTTCTTTAACTTCCTCCAATATCTCGATGTTATTATTTGATACGACATGCTTTGAAAACCTAGGGCACATCTTCTGGAAGCTTCTCCGATTTTCCCTGTATTCTTGTTTGTTACTTTCGGTGCAGTTTCTTTTCAACTCCATTTTTACTTGTGTACTACCTTCCTCCCTCCCTCTGCACAGATCTTTGTCTCTCAGTTTAGTTTAGTTTTTCTTTCATTTTGTAGCCTTGGATCGGTCCCTTGTTTGTTGTCATTGTTGTCATCTTTGCATTTCGTTTCAGCTCCTTGACCTTCATTTCCTTCTGGTGATCTTAGAAATTTTAAAAGAACACGACTACTTGTTTTCGATTTGGTCAATTCCTGGTCCTCTAACAGTTTACTTTAGCGTTTCTAAAGATTTTTCCCCATGTTAGTACATAGTCTAGTGTTTAAATAAATTGTAAATAGTAACTGTTTAAATAAATAGTTTTGTGAACCCGTAAACGCTACAATATCCTTTTTTTATGAATATATATTTTTTATTTTTTATTTTTCTTTTAACTTCCTCCACTTTGGTCTTCTCGTCTTTAGTTTCTGCCTAATTTTTGTCTTCCTTGTTCAGAACAAACCGCCATAGATATGTTTGTCCAAATAAATAATTTAACTTTGTGTTTGTTGACTGCCATCACAGAAGTACAAAGCGGAAAATAAAAATTCAAAAACAATGTAGAAAATGCGGAGGGAAAGAAGCTGATGGAATGGATAGAGGAAGAAGCGTGGAAGGTACTGTATAAATCCTAGATGTTGAAGGAAGCTAACCTTATGCGAGACACCCGGTATATTAGATAATTATCATATCGATCTAATAAGAGAGAATATCAATAAAACTAAAGTTGGTCAAGTATGTCACTATGTATATTGTTTTTTTTACCTTAAAATCAAAATTAAGAAAAATCAGAATTCGTTTGTATATTACTCCGTTAGTATTTGCACATAAAACTGAAAAAGCATGTGGTAGGGTTAAATAGCACATCCGACAGTTATGACGTAAAATAAATTTTCAAAAAATTGACGGAGCTGTCTAATGTTATCGAAATTTAAGAAAAAACCATAGAGATACTAATACAATGTTGACAAGTTCTGAACCGGTACAAAATAATTGTATCTAAACTGTTTTTCTCTGATTAAATAATAAATGAACTTGTAAATAATAATATCTGGTTGCAACAGGATGGTGCTCCATCACACTAAGCCCGGTGCGACGTTATTTGGACGAAGTGTTCCCAAGAAGATGGCTAGGAAGAAGAGGTCCAATAGAATGGCAGGCTAGGTCCCCAGATTGAACCCCATTAGATTTTTTCTATGGGGGCACTTAAAAAGCAAGATGTATCAAAACCGACCCAACAATTTGGATGGTCTTATAGGAAGAATTCGACATGAGTGCAGTTTAATAACTCCCCAAACCATTCAAAACGCTTTTTGCTTTTTATGATCGTCTTGGATTTTGTCAGATGATACAGGGTCATCAGTTTGAATATTTGGTGTAATATCTTTAATAACTCTCATATCAATAGTCTTTTTGTTAATTTGTTAGTCCTACTTTGAAATTTAGGGTTGTTTTCTTATTTTTTCTCATTGATTGCTTTTGGCAACTTTGTTTTGTTTGGATGTTTTTTTCCTTAAATTGCGCTAAAATTAGACAGCTCTGTTAATTTTTTGAAATTTTACTAATTTCAACCTTAGCGCCGTTAAAAAATGTTTTGATGAGGTCATAACTGCCAAAAAAAAGTAATGAAAAAAAAAATTGTATACGTTCCTCGGATGCGTTATAATTAACTCTACCACATGATTTTTCAGTTTTATTTCTAGCGGTACCGAATTTATTCCTTACTTAATTTCCACACTGTATAATAAGCGTTTTTGTTCTTGAAAAATTTTTGCAATTTTATTTCCCGTTCTACACGTATCTTTACTATGGTTGGCAAATATTGAGTTTTTGAGGTTTCATGAAGTTTTACTTGTTGGCAATGTATCTGTTACAGATTTAAGCGTTTCTAACGGAATTAGTCTAAACTGATTTCTGAAAAAACTAGAAACTGTGAGAGACAATAATTATAAGAAAATAAACCATATATGGGGGACTGAGACTCAAAGTGCCATAAGCCAAATTTTCTGTTCCATTAACCGAAATTGTAAGGTTGGCAGCCAGCCTAGGCTACGAATATTTGCACAAAAAGACTCTTTAAAAACTCATTACATTAAATTTGCGATTCAATTCAATTTGCTCTTTTGTATAATTCATGCTGCTCTGATTGTCGGATACGCTTTCTGACCCCCGTGCATGTACAAAAGGTCTGACTCCGAACAAGATATTTATTACTGGACACGTTTATTCGAGCGCGTTGATGAATTCCTCTATGTTCGTGATTAAGCGAAATAATCAATTCTCTTGGTTCAGTAAAAGAATCAATTCATTAAGGGTCGAGTCCACATCATCACGTACGCTGCAAGACTACTAATGCCACTAACAATCATGCGAAATTTTCCTGGAATACGTATGTGCCAGCAGTAAATAATCTCATAATCACATTATTTCGCCCTAATCTAAAAAATTAATCAAGATTTGTCAATGTGTCAATAGTGAGGTGTGCCAACCCACTTTAGTTACTTTAAGATTAAATAGCCACTTGTTATTTTCGTCATACAAATTATTGTCTGCAAAAATATTCTTCAGACTGGCATGTTTTCCATAGTGCGTAGGTAGTGTTTAAAAGTCCATTTTATGCGTTGGCTGTGAAATAAATAGATCCCTAGAGGAACATTTGGTGTTAAAAGCTTAATTTGTGCATGTTGTGGATTAGCCATTTGGGTCGGCATTTCACATCATTATTTTAACGATTACTTGACCTAACAAAATAAAGGGTATAAATGGAATGAATGGAAGTCGGAAATGAGAGGTGGCTCTTTGAAATCGTAGACTGGTTCGGCCTTGACGACCTAATTCTTCAATTTGTTTTTCATTGTACATCACCCAAATAAATTAATTGCCAACTTTTCCTGTATAATTCGAACAAAAGCCCAAATCTGATCGGGAAATTTTCGCTTTTCTGTGTCTCTATTCCAAATATATTACTACAGACAGGAGCTTTCAACATTGCCAACCTTTTTTACTCATGTCGTTCCACTACAACGTACACAGCAAATTAAGCATTCAAGACCCGACTTTAATACGTTATGCAAGTGAACTTTTAGCTTTCTAAGCAGAATTAGAAAGTGGGTATAATTCTACGAGTGCTTTGTAGGGATTTTCGGGCATTACTGAAGTCGTTAAGAATCTGCTTACAAATGACATCAAATTATAATATGCTTGAAACGCTTCTCATTTGGGAAAACTACATCTTTCAGAATTACAACTGAAAAATTTCCACGAGGTTTTGTGCTTCCTCCGAGACGATAAAAGTTCTATTAGTTTTTAAGTAGTAAAACTTCAATAAAATCGACTTAATGGTCGGCGGAACTGAAATTATATTTGTTTCTAGATAATTAATTTTTCGCTCCCGGTAGTTGGAGCAAACTTTAATAAGAAAGGGCTTTTGTGGGTTGTGTTTTAGAAAGAGCTCCATTTTTCTTATTGTTTTGAAAGAACTGATTACATAGAACGGTACACTGAACCTGATATTGATGAAACATTTTAAGTCAAATTTAACTTTACGGTGACGTTCCTACTGACGTCATTTTAGTTATAGCAACCTAAACGATTCTGAGCAGTTAAGAACCCAGAAAAATATTGGAGAGTAATTTACAATTCTAAAAGCAGTCCTCAAAACTGAGGAGTTGTAATAAATACTGAGAAATCTTAAAGAAAGACGATGAATCGTTAAGAGCATTGACCAACTCCTGAGAACTTTGTCGCCTCTCAATTTCTGAAATATATTTTTCAGGTTTTCTGTTGTTTTCAGGTTTCGGGCTTTTCTAGTTCTCACCTTGTTTCAGATTCCCAAATTTGTAGGTTTCCTACGTATTTTAAGGTTTACAATTATTCAGTTTCTCAACTTCTCATTTTTTATAGAGCGTGTCTAGTGTCATAATTTTATTAAAATTTAAATATATCTAAGTCGAACTCCACAAACTTTAATAACCGTAAAATTACTAATGGAACATGTTTCAGTTCTGCCATCATCAGCCCTTAAAGAATATAAAAAATTATGATGTTGACGTAATTTTGAATTAATTTTAATTTTTTTTTAAGTTTGTGGAGTTCGACTTAGATATATTTATAATATAAATTTATTTATAAATTTTAATTGAAATTTACTCCACCTGGATTTAAGAACATTCTTCTGGTTTATAATTTTATGTTCCTTGGGTTTTTACAAAATGTTTTGAAGGGTCCTTAAAAACCCTAAGCTATCCTAAAGGTTACTCATACCTTCTGAGATGTCATGAACAATCCCGTCTTGCATTAAAATAAAAATACCTGAGGAGTCTAAGTGATACTGAAAAAATTCTGAAAAATCCTCCAGAGCCCTAAAGAGTCCTGATTATGGCTTGTTGAGTTCTCTCGAAGAACTATAAAATGTACCTGCAAATTTTGAAGAAGCCTTAAGAAGTTTGAATAGTTTTAAAGATTCTTTAAAAATTCTGTATTAGTCTGAATTAGAATTTTGAAAATCCCAAAATATTCAGAAGGGAAGGAATGAAAATTGAACATTAATAACTTCAAGATTAAAACATGAAATTAAAAAATCTAAAAAATCCACAATCATGAAGTTACAGTATCTATCTTAGACTGGGAATAAGCTGACTCAGAAGGTCAGAAGATCTCAAGAAGAAAAGGGATAGTGTTGGAGTAGAGGGTGCTTTTAAGACACTGAATGAGGAAAGTGGAAAGTAGAAAAATATAGAATAAAATGGGAGACATTGAAATAAGAGTAAGAAGATTAGAAGAAAAACAACTTAAAAGCAACATCGCGGTACAAGGCCTAAAAATATACACGGATAATAAAATGGTCCGAAAGTATGCAAATTTGGAGAGAAAGAAGGACTGCAGCAAAAATTGTGAAATTAAATTGAAATCCACGAGAGAAAAAATATTGTAATGACTACTACCATTGTTTAAATATACAGGGTGTCCCAACTAAAATTTGTACCCCTCAACAATTCCAATTTCGAAAGACTTAGAAGAAAACGCTCGAACAGGTCAATTTGTTATTTTCCAAATCTACATAAAATAAACCAGAACAATGTTGATAAATCCAAGTGGAGTAAATTTACATTAAAATTTAAATATATCTAAGTCGAACTCCACAAACTTTAATAATTACAATGGGAACATATTTTTATAATTTTTAATATTCTTTAAGGGCTGATGATGGCAGTAGTGTTCTGCCGAAACATGTTCCCATTGTAATTATTAAAGTTTGTGGAGTTCGACTTAGATATATTTCAATTTTAATCTACATAAAATATGTACTCTTTATTTTGAAAATAATAAATTCATGCTTTTTTTGTAGAAACAAATCGATAAAAGTAGATCTGTATAGAGAATTGAATAAGCTTTAAAATGATGTATCGCACGACCCCCCATGCCATTTAAATATTTTAAGGGGGTGGCTCCCCTGGCTAAAGGGGTGAGATCTAAGATTTGAAAGTTTGGTACAATTAGGTCCCCCTTGAAAACAAAATTGACCTGTTCGAGCGTTTTCTTCTGAATCTTTCGAAATTGGAATTGTTGGGAGGTACAAATCTTAGTTGGGACACCCGATATAATTATGCAGTGTGTAACACAAATAGGTATCAAAATTTAAGCAGTAACAGAACTTGACAAGACAACAGATGTTTATACCATTTTCCCGAAAACTCAATTTTTTTAGCATTTTTCACCCATACAAATTTACGAGCCGCATGTGGATATTTATTTTAAGTCTTGTGCGTTACCTCAAAATCAGTTCTCGAGATCGAAGGCGGCACTTTCGTTTTTAAAGTTGCTTTAATGTTTTGTCTGTACTGAAAATTTACCTCGAAGTCGTCAGTTTCGTGAATGGGAAGCAGGAGCCAATTTTTCTCCATTCTTTTATGGACTGAGTTCACCAGAGAAGGTATTTTCAACTAATAATTCGCACGTATGGGTAGACCAAAATCCGCTCATCAATAATAGCATTGGATGTACTAAGAAATGGATGGATGTACTAAGAAAGTTATCCAGATAAAACTTCTTGCTTTTAGTTTACAAGAGGGTCCAAGAGTTTTGAGTATTTTTCTTGAACGTAAATTTTTTCCTTTATAGTTTATTGTTCTATTCAGTGCAGCATTCTGATAATAATTAAATCTAAACACCGGGTATTTTCAAAGACAATAGCATCATTTTATCATGCCAGCTGCCTATGACGCAGTATTATGTAAATCTACTCGTAGGTTGAAATTGTGCAGTTGTGCATGTATATTTTGAAAGCTCCATTCAAACTAATTTAGAGCGTCTCATCATCAATTGAAGTAAGGGAATCGTGGAGAGAAAAAATTACTTCTTCCAGCAAAACAAATTCACGTGCACGTGATTTTTTACAGCATTATCTACAAAACCAGGTCGCGTTAGGGAAATGTCCCGCATTTTTCCCTGTTGATTGAAAGCTTCGATCTACGTTATTAATTATCTGTGATTTAGATCGAAGTTTTCGAAAGCCTGCTACAGCCGCATTAAAACGAACAAAGCGCTTGTGAAAGCTCAGAAAATAAGTGAAAGCTTCATATTAAATCAACAGCCGCGCAATAAAGCAAAGACAACCGATGTTCCCGCGAGCTTTGTTGCCATTGTTAATTTAATGAGGTATGTCGGGATATTTGGTTCTTGTAATTTTTGCGGCAGTGCTGGAAGGCTGTGGCCACTGTTCTTTAGAGAAATGGTTTTGACTGCAACAGCTGCTTTATCCATAATTTAAAACGTTCTGCACTATAAGAGAAACAAGAGCTGGTGATGCAGCCGTGGCTAATGAGATAATACAGATAATGCGGAGTCATACTAGACAAGTGCTTTCTAATAACGACAATTTCTGCTGTTGCTCGTTGAAATTTTAAGTAATAAAAGCGCTCGTTATGGGACTAGTTGTTTTTGTTTTTCAGAATACTACAGCCAGATATGCTCAAGATTAAACTAGAAGTCGGGAATGGTATTGTAGTTACGATTTTGCATTGTTTTTCATTCTTATATAAATAAATGAACAGAATTCTATTTATTCTTCCCGGCTTTTCTCCTTAATCTTTTGCTTATGAAGGAACTAAATCATTCTTCCTGTTCTTCGAAGACGTATGCGCTATGCAGAATTCCATTTTATGAGCTTTGGATATCCATTTCCGACATTATTCTATCTTTGTTCGCAGCTTGCGAGTCGGAAGAGATTATATGAAAATTTGTTACTACATCTAAGACAGTGCCGATTCTAGTAGGTGCGTTATCATAACTAAATTTTTAATCTACAGGGTGATTTTAGAATTATATACATTATTATCTATCTGGAGTGACCATAACTTAATTTAATCATCATAAATTGGGACCTCAATAAAAAGAAAAACAAATCAGTTGTCCAAATCCATCAAAACTGTGTTCAAGCTAAATTCCCATAGCTGCTTGTCCTAATTACGGAATGATAATCACCTTGTCGGTTCATAATTTGACGACTAAGCCACCACAAATTACGAGCGTTATCAAACATGCTAATCATTTTAGCGTATGATAGGGTTCAGCAGGAAATATCTTAATTCATCAGTGTATGTAAATAATCATTGGCGCAGGGAATTGACTGTGTAGATCATATAACAACACCTTGAAATTTCGCACTTGTGTTAACACCAGAAGCTAAACTACGTCTGTCATATTAATTTTTAAATAACTGTGCAATATCTTCAACCAACCATACACTTAAAGTGTGGAAATTGCAGGGAGCTAGTTTTCAGTATTTCAATTAACAAAAAAAATAATTAAAAAGTTTTCACGAAAAGCTAATCTCATTGTATACGTTCAAAATATAATCATTGTTTTTTCTATACTGGGTATCCCAAAAACAACTACATTAATTTTAACCAGTAGTAGAACTCATCAGTGTCGACAATTTTTTAAATAAAATTTTGCCCTAAACCCCGTAGTTATCGAGTTAAAATTAGTGGAAGTTTTGACGACAATTTCTGTACACGCCACTGAACCCCTGAACGATGATAATAGCAAACGACAAACGACGAAAAACACACTTGTGGGGCCTAGTAAATAGCATGCGGATTTTCGTCTGCCCATAGTGCGTATTATTTAAGTTGAAAATGCCTTCTCTGATGATTATGTATTATTAAATCCTCAGGCTGTAAAATTGGACTTTCTGTACGTGATACGTCAAAATTCTCCCAAATTCGATTTGTTAACCTTCGGGTACTGACAGTTTTTTGCAAAACACAATGTGCAACATTAATGGAAATTAGGCACACGAGAAAAGCCGGCACCGATATTAACTTTAAAAACGAAAGTAAATACAATAACACGCCCGGTCGAGTTGCCACGATAAACTGATTAATTATTGTGTTTTTCCGGACAAAAGCAATTGACTCTCTGTAGGTCAAGTTAAAATAGATATCCGTATGCCGCACGTGAATTTGAAGGGTTCAAATGCTAAAAAATGGATTTCTGTTTATTTTGTGCCTTCATATTCATTTTCTTCCTACTCAGATTCCGCTATTATAAGTATGAAATAATTATATACTGATGCACCACTTCATAAAACGCCTACTCGGATTAATTTCTGGTCTCCCCGTCTAATTATTTCTCCCTTATTTTGACAACTGTTCTGTTTTTCTTTCAGAGCAAATTTTGCGCTTGCACTTCAGACATTCTTACATTATAACGGACTCCTCAAAGGACGATATTATGTAGTTGCTTAAATGAATAAATAAAAATTTCATTTAAACAGCGCCTTTGAAGAAATCCATCAGAGAGCTTCCGTTTCAGAAATTCATAGAGCTTGTTCCTGAAACTGTGAAACGTGATCCTTTTTACTCTGGCGAAGGGCCAGAATTACCCGATAATGAGCGTCTGTTGATTTGACCATCAGTTCCGTATGAAAATGGAGTTCATCAGATTTCGTTGGTTAATGTCGGTTTGGAAAGCGAAAGGAAACGGGATACGAAACATTTTGATCGACAATGCTTTAGTCTCGGGAATGGCAGATAAACCGGATCGCTTGGAAGAAGAGCTCGGCTTTAAGACGGTCACTGTGAAGCCAGACTAGCAAAGGACTTCTGGTTTTGCTAAAAAGTAATTGTGTTAATTCATACAGACAATTTAAACTTTATTGCAGTTATAATTTATCTGTTTATATTGCAAGCTTCTAGCGAAATTGGTCGTTTTCTAAAAAGGGACACGTCGTAACTTATTGTTAGAATAACATGAGAAATAAATTTTGCTTGAGAGCCCTAATAAAAGTGAAAAGATATTCCGCGGGAGCTATTTTTTTGATGAAATTGTGCCATCCTACGGTATATGTATAACCATATGTGTAGTGGATGTCCCCAGACCGGAACGAACCTGAACCCACAATGTTTGTAATTTAAAGTGCGAGGCACGATAATCTGACACCTATAAAAGCCTCAAATTAGATGCACAATGAGAGAGGTTCAGGGTTGTACATCAACAGGAAGCGGCAACGTCTTTAAGTTCGATTCGAAATTTCTGGGCCACAATTTATTTTTATAACGTACACATTTAACTGAAATTTGACCTGTGCATGTGATTATTATTTTCTCATTTTATAAATTGGATTTTCGTTTCACACTGAATATTATACAGTTACAATATTATGCTAGTTGTACAATAGTAATTTGTACAACTAGTTTTACTAATAAATAATATATATTTTTGCATTTTAATATCTGCAGCAATATAAAAAATAAAATACATTACTTATTTATGATAGTTTCGGTGTAAAACGTTTTGAACACAATTTTCAAGTACGGTGGTGGCTTCACGCTTGCAAAAAAGTTCTCGGAGTGAGCCACACTTTAGTCTCGGAAATTTATGGCTGGGTTTAGTCCTCCATTGTTAAGATAATTTTGGGCAATAGACCCCGTTTTATGGATGTCAGAATATCTTGCACTTTACTATACGGAGTGATCATAAAGTTCCGCACAAAATTTATAATTTAGTTATGTACTGTTTTTGAAAAAAACGCTCTAACAGATCGATTTTTGTTTTTAAATTGCCATCTTTTGACATAAAAATTTTGTTGATGACGTCATCTGTTTTTGAACTATGCCACCGTCATAATTTTTTTTTAAATGGCAACTCCCAATTTTAATAGTAATAAAAATAAATGGTAAAAAATTAATACTTTGCATAACTTTTTTTGAAAAAATAACAATAAATTTGGGAAGCAAACAACGAAAAATAAAAATTCCCAGACGTGTTTTAACGCTTTGAACACTTCGTTCAATCACTTCTGGACTAATCTAATCTGCGTCATTTCAAAACGGATTCGTAGTGAAATAGTATTTTTTCATGGAATAAAAATTTAATTTTTTGAAGTAAAACTTAATATTTAAAAAAAAAAATTATACAAGGTATCACTTTTTTACTTTTGTTGAATAGAGAATTGAAAACTGCATCTAAAACGTAAAAAAAAGTTGGGGGTTGGAATATAAAAAAATTGATAACGGTGGCACAGTTCAAAAATAGATTACGTCATAATCAAAATTTTTATGTCAAAAAATGGCAATTTGAAAACAAAATTCGACCTGTTCGAGGGTTTTTCGCAAAAACATTACATAACTAAATTATGAATTTTGTACGGAACTTTAAGTTCACTCTGTTCGATATGACAGTCGTGCTAATCGCTCAAAACCTTGCGTTTGAAAAACACAAAATATCGCTGGATGTAATAGTGCTACAGAATAAAAAATTAGGAGGGCGTGGAAAAAATTAATTCCAATCTCAAAATAAAAGTGTGATTTATAGTGTGAAATTATTTAGAATAATAATACAAATCTTGCCTCATCTTTATTAAACATTTTTTGTCGCTAGTTTAATTTATTTATTTTTGCTGTCATCTGATGAACGGCAGTCTAAAAGGAAAAGAGCACCCAGAAGGAATATAGAACACTGGTTTTATTAAATTTTATCAAAGAGCGGATAAATTGATTAAAGTTGTTATTTTATTTACCTTATTTTGTCAACGGTTGACAGTTATTCGAGTTTCATGGCTCCTTATTACAGTTTCCATTAAGTTGCGATCCAAGTCCCTCTGGTGGCCATTTTACCTCTATTGGTACGACTTTGTATTACTGTCAATTTCATCGGCGCGGACAACGATTGTAATCGATACTTTATTGTCAACTGCTGATGCTGATGACGTTACGTGTCATTTACATTTGTGACTGACACACTGGCAATAGCTAAAAATTAGGTTATGAACTTATGAATCGTGATTCCATATAGACACAAATGTCACAAATGATGTCCAATGTTGAGTGTCCCCAACTGTACCTTATAACGTGACAAACTTGACAACTAGATCATTTTAAAAAGACTTTTTGTTTGCTTTTTAATTAAACATTGCCTTATTGTATGCACTTACCTTATACGTAACTAGATATTTCAGGAAAACTTTGTCTATTTTACATTTTAATCGCTGAAATGCTGGCTGGCTCTCTAGGCAACTACTTAAAATAGCGAACGTTACAAATTGCATTTACGAAGATGCACTCAGAATAAGCATACTCAATTTCCCGTCATTACGCTAAAGCAAACACTGAAAATTCCGCAAATAGGAAATGTTTTGTTTAACAACAGTATGTTGAATATAAAGAGCATAAAAGAATATTTTCTGAATCTATTCCTTGTCATCGAATGGAAAGTTTCGACCATACTTTGAATTCTTTTCCTTATAAAACGAAATTTTATTCAGAATGGTCGTATTCATATATTTTATAAAATAAAATTGTGTTAAGTTCTAGCGGGCAAATTGACATGAAGTATTTTTTTAATTATGCGTTTGCTTAATTTATTTATGCGAAATTTAAATTAAATTTTTCTTTTTAATCCCGCACGGAGAGGCTTGAATACACCTTTAAAAATGATTTTTTGTTAATTCATTTACATTCAGTCACTCAACTGGTTGGTCGTTTAGATAATTTCCAATCGAACGCAGTCTAAAAATAGAAATTCAATGCTCGCACAGTTCTGAAATATTTGTGAAATTGGTCCTAGAACTTGAGCCCCTACAATCATTATTAGAAATTAGCCCGCATTGTCAAGATTTAAGTCCCCATTTATTTACTGGAGGAAGCATATGGCGCCTTTTATATAGTAAAGCAAAAAATTCAATCTCGCACATTCCTCAGAACACTCATGTTGAATATGGTGTATATTTCTCCGTTGGGAGAATGGACAAAACATATGGCGCACGCTTTGGTGAGATGGATGAATAAGACCTGCCTTTTTTGCAGTTTAAAGCTGATATGATATACCATAAATTAATACACTAATTGTTATATTCAAAGTCAAGGATCACAGAGAAATATTGACTATTTCTGTAACTAGATCGTGTAAAATTGGCACTTCTCTTGGATACATAAGCAGAATTTTGATTATACATTTGAACACTTTAATCATTATAAACAAATGTTAATTGGACATTTATGGGCGAAAAGTAATTAATACCTACAGATCGAAACGCCCCATTACTTTGATCGTAAAAGAAACATTTAATTAACAACTGCATCGCATCACTATTTAAATACCTAAATGAGAAAGGGCCATTACAACAACCCAATTAATTAAAACTAAACAAAAATCCAGAGCAAGCTCTACCTACTCTAGGTTTTACAGCTTTGTTTTAGTTCGTTAATTAACGGGTCCATCGGGCTCGTGTTTCCAATACTGAAAGAATTTTCATAGACTTGATGAAAATTTTCCAGATGTTGCGCTATCGTAATCATTATACACAAAATTAATTATCGATCTTGCAAGTCGCTAGGTAGACCTAATGAAATTCTGCCACTTCCGATAACAAACTATAATTAGAGGAAGCGAGTGGGGGCTTTTAATTTTATTATCTTTGATTATACTTCCACTTTACTTCTCTGTTAAGTAGTTGCACTTACCTGTGTTGATAGAAGAACAGCTCGGACGCACTCGAAGATGATTTCGGATTTTTCATTGGATGTTGGTGCGTAGATTGTTATGACGTAGGTGATGCCGAGAAGGGGCATAAGTACGAGTAGAGCTTTGGCTGCTTTGTGGTATTGTTGCGTTTCCACGGTGTTGGCGGAACGGAGTTTGGTAATTAGAACCCACATTATGGCAAGGAGAAACGCAAGGTTTAGTAAGAGGATAAGTACGGTGGGTCCTTGGAAGATCCAGTCGACGGTGTGGCTGTTGAACCATGCACACTGAAACAGAAGAAGCAATTTAGCTAGAGAAAAAATAAAGCATAGTTGTCCACGGCAATTTGAAAGCATACGATGAGCTTGTATAAACAATGACGTAATGAATCAATCAATAATTAATTGAGGTTATTGGGTGGTTGTCACCGTGATTATTAGTGAACAGAATAATGCAAATAACAAATCGTCACGTCGTGGAAAGGCTGAATACCTGTGACGTTTTGGATGTGAACAACTACTTTAAAATTCAATAATCTCTGGGGGATTATAATATTATAATCTAATATTTTTATTACAGGGATTTGTAAAGCTTGGTTTGAAAATAAGAAAAGATTTCTTTTAGAACACCTTTATAGCATTACCTTTTCAGTTCAGTTCAGTTATAGAATCTCCTTTTGGAAAGTTACGAATTAGACCGAATTACTCCATTTTGGTCACATTTGGTCCGCATAATCTTATTTAGTTTACCATGTTTTCTGGTTTCTTTTGGCCTCTTCAGTCATTCTGTTATGTAGATCCAATTTAATGCATATACAAATCATCTCTGTTTGTTCAGTTTAATTAGGATTCCTGTATTACCGAGTTATACAGCAACACGTGGTGCAGATAAAAGTGAAGCAAATATAAAGAAAATGGTAGAGAAAATGGAAGAAAACAGTAAAAAATCGGCCAAGTGCGAGCCGGACTCGCACACGAAAGGTTCCGTACCACCATACAATATTTAACATTACATATTTTTTTTAAAATACTGAGAAAAACATTTTTAACTTAATTTTTTTTTTTTTTCGTATTGACCAGGAAGAGCTCCCCGTGATTCCGACCTTCATGAGGTTTCTTGCTGGACAGGTCCTTTTCGTACATCATAGCCTTTCTTGCAGCCAGTAAGCACCGCTGCATTCAGTGTATCATGGGTTCGGCGAAAATGACGCGCAATGCGCCGGATTTTTGGCGTGAAGGGTTTCATCTCTTTGATGAATTCCATTTGTTGAAAAATATTTGCAGCGGCCGTCGCGTCGGCCAGTTGGGAAACCCAAAGGGTCGTAAAACCCTTACCTGACTGGCGGCACTCACGCCCACCATTAGTCTAAAGCAAGCTTAATACAAGACGAAACCGGAAGAAGAAACGTTCACTATCAATCACCAACTATTCGTATATACAAGTTCTTTAAGTCGTGAGTGTTTCACTACAAATTCAAATCAACGGTCCTTCGAGCAACACAATTCTACTTCCAGAACGACTAGACCTCAGGCCTCTCTCAAACAAATCTACCCCAATTCATTATACCTTAGTTAATTCGAGCCGGATAAAATACTGAGAAAAACATTTTTAACTTAATTTTTTTTTTCGTATTGACCAGGAAGAGCTCCCCGTGATTCCGACCTTCATGAGGTTCCTTGCTGGACAGGTCCTTTTCGTACATCATAGCCTTTCTTGCAGCCAGTAAGCACCGCTGCATTCAGTGTATCATGGGTTCGGCGAAAATGACGCGCGATGCGCCGGATTTTTGGCGTGAAGGGTTTCATCTCTTTGATGAATTCCATCTGTTGAAAAATATTTGCAGCGGCCGTCGCGTCGGCCAGTTGGGAAACCCAAAGGGTCGTAAAACCTTTACCTGACTGGCACCGCTCACGATCGCCAGTCGAAAACAAATTCTCATTCAAACAAGTCACAATTAGAGTCGAAAACGAACTTTCATTCAAACAACAAGTCAAAATCCAAATCTCATTCAGATAACAACTCACTATTCAACAGCCGCAAGGGCATAATTCAATCTAAAACCAGAACACGGTTCCTTTTTTTAAATTCAGTACAAAACCAATCCGGTAGAAAAAACATTCAACATCAATCTGCAACTATTCGAAATACACAAGTGCATAAGATCACGAGTGTTTTAATCAAAATCTAAAACATGGTCCTTCGAGCAACACAACAATTCTACATCGAAATCGACTCGACCTCCAGACCTCTCTAAATCACAAAATCTAACCCCAATTCAATACACCATCACACACTAAATTTGAAAAATACCCTGCCTAGCGGTTCCGATCTTCTTGTCTATCTTTTCAAGGCGACATTCGAATTTCCTGTCAGCCTCAGTGCTCTCACCCCCGAAGAAGAAAGCCTCGTCTGTCTGTCTGGATCCTCAGGGAGGTTCCTATCGAGTGATTCGTCCGCTGCAACTACATCGCTGGCTTTGGGTGGTGGAATTTTGTGAAGAGGCTTTCTGTTCGAAGGCATCTCCATGACCGGAACAGCGTGGCGGATCTACGGCTCGTCCGGTTGTACCTCCACCAACTGCCCCGGTGCTCTCTCGTATTGAATGTGTGTTTCTCACCACACAAAGCATGCATCCTTGCCATGTAACCCCGCCGCGGCTCGCTCGTCTCGTAGCAGTCGAGCAAGTCATCCCTTAGTTAGTGTTAGTCCACTCAAGGCGTCCATAGGCATTGCCAGAGTCGTCAACAGGTGAATTGTTTTGCGAGACCCCACCACCTTCACCTTGGTCCCTATCCGACTGGGACCGGTCGTGGTTGTCTTTCCCTGTTGAGGTAGCAACAAGAGTCAACAAGAGTTTTGGTTGTTATCCAAAAGGAACCCTGGCCGGTACGGGGGTCAAGATGGCTTGACCTCCCGGGTGCGGCAAGAGCTACCGGTCCTATTTGCACCTTTAGCTTGGCAAAGTGATGGCGCTACTCACCAAGGCCAAAGTTGTTATGTGGCCTGTCTGCCTTATTTTTATTATTCTTATTAATATTGTTTGCAAAGCTAACAAACAGGCAATCAGCCCAACTCCTAGTTAGCTTAACATTCCGTCGTTGTGGAGCAGCTGTAATATCACTGCTTGCCCTTAAGGGTGGACGGGAAACAAGATGTTATAGTAATAGAAGAGAAACAAAAAACTTTGTCATTGGACTAAGCAATGGAAATGAGGTAGTGCCACTTTAAGACATCATCCATTACGTTTCAACAGATACAGCCCTTTGACAGACGGACGGACGGGCGGACAGGGAAGTCTTGATAACGGGGTGCCGTAGGCACCCTTTGGGTACGGAACCGTAAAAAGGAAAAAGGAAATACCAACGAACGATGAGAAGAGGACAGGGAGGGTTGGAGAGAGAAAAAGAAAATCCTGGGGAAGAACACGAGTCGATATTTTTTATCAATAATGGAATAAATAAATAGAAACCGGTCGATTAGACAGGGAAGTTGCATTCCTAGAAGAAAAGAAAAAAGGAAACGAACAAGGGAGGGCGGAGCAGGAAGGCAAAAAGAGGAAGAAGAGACGATATTCTTTTAAAGTAAGTAAAAGTGAAATGTAGAGAATCATTGATAAGTTGGACGAAATAAAAAGGACACTAAATTAAGGGAGAGATTAAGATTAAGATTAAGATTGGATTTAGGAGGCGGTCTTCTGGGCCTGTCTCCACCGCGACCATTGAGGTCTATTGTGGATACTGCATGTCTTCAGAGAACGCCGTCAAGTTTGGTCTTTTTGATTAGATTCCAGAGCCTGGACAGCGATCCCCGCATGTATTGCTCTGCACTTGGTTTTTCCTCGCTGAGTATTTGAAACCTTACCTTACACAGGCCCTCACAGTGACAGAGCACATGTTGGGCTGTTTCCTCTTCTTCCTGGCAAAATCTGCACAGGTCTTCTTCTTCCAAGCCTAGCTGGCTCAGATGCCTATTGAGTCGGCAGTGCCCTGTGAGCAATCCAGCTATCATTCTCACTGTCCTACAGTCGTGACTTAGGAGGTCTGCTGTTAGTTCAGGTTTTCTCCCTTCAAGGAAGCATTTTGCCTGTCTCTGTCCTGGGGTGTTCTCCCACCATTCCTGAGATTTTGTACGGATCCACCTGTTTATTGTAGTCCTGACCGTACTTCTGTTTATGCCACAAAAGGGTTCCGGGCCAATTAGGGGGCTTATCGAGCCTGCCCTAGCGAGCTCGTCCGCCGTTCCATTACCTTTGAAACCCGCGTGTCCCGGTTACCCAGGCAAGGAATAATCTATTCATACTGCCCACTTTTTTTAGAGAGCGTATGCAATCCCATACCAGCCGTGAATTTATCTGGAAGGAATGGATTGCTTTTAATGCCGCTTGGCTGTCAGAGTATATGGCGATCGTTTGGCCTTGCACGGCATTCCTTGATAACTCCTTCACACAGTGGTCAATTGCCACTATCTCCGCTTGGAAATACGGTACGAATTGACCTAGAAATATCTGGATCTTTTCCTTAGATTTTTCCCTGTAGATCCCGGCTCCAGTCCCCTTTTTGGTTTTCGAGCCATCGGTATACCAAACCAGTTCAGCCTTGACAGGGGGACCTTTGTCCCAGTCTGCTCTTTCTGGTATAATGACTTTGAAATTTCTTTCGAAGTTGAAACGTGGAGTCATTGCATCACTCTTGCTCCTCCCAGAGTTTTACGTGTGCCCCACCGTGCCTCTGACTGATGGGTTTTTGCCCCTGCTTTAGTCTGTACATGACGACCTTAGCTTCTCCCTGAATGTGGATGTGTAGTGGTATCAGGTCCATCAGGACTTCTAGTGCTACTGAAGGAGCGGTTCTCATTTCTCCCGTGGCGCTCAGACATGCAAGCCTTTGCACGCCACTTAATTGCCTTATCTCCCCCACTTGCAGCGTCTTTGTCTACCACACCACCATAGGTTAACATAGGTCTCACTACCCTTGTGTATAGCCACAGAATCATTTTTGGACTCAATCCCCAGTTCTTTCCGCATAGCTGCCTGCACCTCCCCAAAGCGATGCGAGTCTTATGCGTAATTTTTTGCATTTGTTGGTTCCACGTAAGCTTTTGGTCAAAAATGACTCCGAGATATTTTGCCTCCGTGGCAAGTGGAATCTGCACATTCCCTAGTTCTAGTGGCCCTAGGTAGTCTAGTCATTAGGGGCTCAAAAAGCCCTCTATCCTACAGATTGTGGGGTAGTTGTAATTTTTGGTTTATTCTATGTATTTTGGGACGGTAAATAGGAATCCGAGGTTTGCAAGCAAAAATTTTTCCTGGATTTCGAGTTATACCCCAAGAATTTTCCGGTTTTTTAACTTGTGATTAAAAAACTATCAACTTTACATAAAACATCATTCTGTACAAAAATAAAGTAAATAAAATTTGCTATAATTTTGTTCCTTCTATTAACACCGTATTTTGCGCTACGGGTACCTAAGGCTTAGGCGTGAATGCGCGCGGGAGATGGCGTATACCTTTTTTTGACGTGCAAAGCAATCGGATGAAGAACTAAAAGATTTTTTTATATATGAACTATGCCCTTTTCCATTTACTCTTTTTCAAGTGGATGGCATGAGAAAGTGCACGAAATTGTCTTCGTATAAAGCATTTAAGCCATATACTCATAAGTTGAATGCGGATCACAGTGTGTATGTTATTGATGGAGGGCATTTGCTTCACAGAGTCGTGTGGAACAGCCTACGCCTGATGCGACCACAGAAGATGTGGATGGTGGGATCCGTTTTTTTACAGCTTTATATGGCTATCCGACATCAACATCAGAAATACTATCATTAAATAATATTCGGTAAAAATTTGATGCTATGTGAAATCTTCATTTAACAAGAAATCCTTGGTTTTTGACCAACTGCATAATGCGTTACCACTGGATGCTGACGATGACACGGTTGATAGTCCACAAGAATTAGATACTGATGTGGAACCATCAAACTCAAGGCGACAGAGAATTAAATAAATGGACTGCAGCATTTAGACCAAATTTATGTGTACACGGTTTTAGTCAAAAAGGCTTACTTTTTAAAACATAATAATTACGTATTGTAATTTTCCAAAGTCGTGGTTTGTCAATAATATCTACTTAAATAGTAAAATGGCTGGAGTATGTCTACGACCATATTCTTTAGTGAAAGAAATGTTGATATTTTACAGAAACAAAGAAATTGATGGTAACTTTATTATTTATTCCTATAATGTAGAAATATTATAATGAAACACGTTTTAAAGCAAATTGGCAGCAGTTCTTATGTTCAAGGCCCTTGACAGATTAGTCAAACAGTTAGTACCTAAACGGTACACATATTGGAAAATTGTATAAGAACATTAATTCTAGTAAATTTTGTTTACTACATTTTAGTATGGAATAATATAGTCTGTAAAAATTATATTTTTTAAGTTAATAGCAAAAACAACAAAAAAGACGTTTCTTTTCATGTTTTTTTTATCATAACTCGAATTCCAGGAAAAATTTTTGGTGGCAAACCTCAGATTCGTATTCAGCATCCCAAAAAACATCAAGTGAGACAACAACTACAACTACCCCACAATTTGTATTCCCTAACCCCCAAATGACTAGACTATAGGGTATCTAGTGCCTTTTTTCTTGTAAATGGTACAACGGTGGTTTTATTGGGGTTGACCGACATTGGGAGAGATTGAAAGGCAAAGAGAAGAATTTAAGGAGAAAGAGAAGGGATGGGAGAGAGAGAGAGAGAAACAGGTGAAATAGGGGGAGAGCGTGCAAGGGAAAGTGGAGTATGAAGAAAGCAGAAGGAGGAAGAATAACATTGTGATAATAGGATGGGGTGGGGAAAGGAAAAGAAAACATCAGGCCAAAGAGGGGATAGAGGATTTTCTGAGAAAAAATGTCCGAGAAGCCAAAATCAAGGATTGTATAAATGCAAGAATGATGAGAGGGAAAGGAAAAAGTGATGAAGCAAAAAAAAAATTGAGGGATAGAAAGAAACGGTATTTATAGATAATAATAGAGTTCAATGGAGAAGAATAATGTTGTTGTCTGACGCTAAAGTATGAGAAAAATGGTGTTCTACAAAAAGCAACCCATCTATGATTGATTTCAATGAACAATATTTTTTATTTCATTGCAAAAAATGTTTCATTTACGAGCTAAATTCACCTGAAAGAGGTTTCGTCAGATGTTTTATGTGACGATTTACACAATCGTATTGGTAGACAATATATTCTGGTGCAGTAATAAATAATTTGCTAATACCTACTATTAATTCAGTTAAAACCAAATAATTAATATCAATAATAATCGCTTTGAAGTTTCGACTGAATTCATCGTGACATCAAAACAAATACTAACCAAAAGCGGGATACAAATAACTGAAATACATCATTCAAATATAACTACAATAAACATAAAAATTTTGCTCTAATCGACATTCAGTGGAATACCGACAAACACAAACACTATAACTTTTATTACATTTTTATTAAATGATATGACAGAAAATTTATTATAAAATAATTATATCGAGGCACGGCATCCACTGTAGCAAAAGAAAACCGCATTTGAAAACTTAAAATCACATTAAACTCTATGAGCGTTGTGTAATCTTTCTCTGCATTCTTCGAACTTTCCGGATCCTCTGATTTCTGTAAATTTTCTCTAATAATAAAAATACAAATAAACGGGAAAATTTAGAACACGCAGAATACAGTGAAAGAAGAGAAAAAATAAAAGTGCAACTATTAAAAATCCATAACAGAGCAAAAAATTTAGAAATTGGAAATAATTTAGAGAATTCTAAGCAAAACCTATACCCAAAAATGGCAAAGAATCCATACAATCTAAAAATCACTAATGGGATTGTTTGGTTCTCACTTAAATTTCTTTTAAAATAATATTTTAAGACACTAATTTGAAATAAACGTAAAGACATTGCAAGTTACCTAACCCTGACGAGTACCATTCCTTAATTTAACTGTTGCAATATGGTTATTTCTTTGGGTAAGAATTGTTACAGTTAAGTTAATTTTCCAATTTCCCTGTATACAAAATTTTGCCTTTCTGTCACTCTCGGATCTTTTTCGAATCCGTTCAATTGTATAAGTTTGATCCATTCTATTCCCTTTTGCTGTACTCTTCACTCTTCTCAGACACCTATTTTCTTACTTCTTCCGTTTGTTGTTTTCTCTATTTCTCTGCCCTCTGTCGTTGCTCTTACTAATACATATTTATTTTATTTTCCATAGTTTTTTGTCTCGTCTAATAATTGTATTCTTGTGAGCCTTATTTTCCTCTCAGTTCTACTTTCTTATCTAAACGTCACTTACGTTGTTTCCTTTATTTTGGTTTATATTTTATTTTCCTCATTTCTCATTCCCATTTAATTCTCCTTCAATTTTTTTTGACGGTAGCGGATAGCGGCTATACTTCCGGCGGTCAATAAAAAGAAAATAAAAAGCTTGTTGCGTTAATTTAAGTGTAGTTCAAAAACTATGAGGCCAAAAAAAAAGTAAAACTGAATTTGATGCCCGAGAAGCTCTTCTGAAGAGTGCCATATCAGTTTATATTTTTTTCTTATTCCTCAATTCTCAATTAAAAAACATACCATAATAATATATTTAAACACTTCAAAACATTAAAATACGAGGCATAAATGACATTGACAAATCACACGTTATTAATGATTAAGTGCAAATTAGTTGTTTATCCATGCGCTAAATTACCATAAATATTGATTTGTTCATTCAACGTCACAGCATGCATTACTTAAAATTTTTGTTTCATTGTCAGTCGACAACCATGGACGTAAGAATCATAACATGGTTCTTTTCAATCGGTAAAATGTTTGCCTCTACCCCAACAACTGTAACGTATAAAAGACAAACAAAAGCCCAAAAGTTTTACAACCTTTTAATTTTCTTCTTTTTGACCGCCGGAAGTATAGCCGCTCTTCGCTATCGTCAAAACGTTTATCTTGCCGTCCATCCAGTTCGATTGCTCCTTTGGGTCAGCGTGGACTTCATCCGTTATTGTCATAATGTCTACACTGTGGTCATCTTAACGGTACAAAAACGAAATCGATGGTTCCAGCTGATTAGTCTTTTACGAAAAATGTCTCCACAAAACGGTCGGATATCAGACCGCTGCTTTTTTGTTCTAATTCATTTATCTTTTCTTATTGTTTTATCGTTGGTGTTATGTGGCTGTTATTGTAAAAAAAATACTTTTTACCAAGTCCTTCGTTTATATTTTGTGGAATTTATACAGATTTACACGCAGATATATTTTTTATTGTTTGGTTGTGTGGTTCTTCGGATGATACTACGAGGATACACCTATTTGAACACTAGGGAGGCGTTTCACAGGAAGGAATTTTTGCTGATGAAAAATACAGTCGATGTCTTTGTGGATGTTTTTGGTTACACCATATGGTCCAACATTTTGTATAGCTCCACAAAATTTCTGCTATATTTGGAACGATTTGCTATCGGTATGAACCTCTATGGCTTTCGTACAGATATATGCAGCCTAATAATAGTAATGGCCGAGCTGGGAATATCGCTGCTCTTTTTGGTAAAATCAATTTCCATTAATTTTTAGATCCTACACTCTATGCTATTTTAGCTTTTGATTTGCTACGTAATTGAGCTTTGTGATGCAATTTTGGAAGAAAATAGAAAGATTTTGAAAATAATTTCAAGATTGAGGTTTTACAAGAAAAACATGAAGAGATCGATGAAAATGTTGGTGTTTTGTTCTCCGAGAATAACTGCCGCAAAAGTTTTTGAAATTGATAGATCTACAATACGACACATTGCAAATTCTGTTCTCACTGTTTTCATCGTTATGGTACAGCTTCATTAAATTAGTGTCTTCAACATAATATTATAATAATAATTTAACAGCAGAATAGTATATTATGATACGAGTTTTATAAGAAATATTTTGTCGCACGAACGGGTTTACGTCACGACGAGCGTTGCCACTATTTAAACGGAATAATCAAATTTCACAATCTAGAGAATTTTGCGGCCGTTGGCCACGTTCGCGAGGTGTATTAACGGCGGCTATGAAAAATAATTAATTTGAAATTTCAATACTCGTATTTCAGTCCTTCCAAAAATGTGTTCGAAAGTTCTTCAGAATACTTTTTGCCCCCAGAAATACGGGCTTTGGCGAAAATACGATGGACAATTTGCTACCTTCAAAGTCACGCGAGTTATACGAAAAAAAAAAAAAAAAAAAAATAGGCCCAATTTCTCGGATCTTTTTCGAATCCGTTCAATTCTATAACTTTGATCCATTCTATTCTCTTTTGCTGTACTCTTCACTCTTCTCAGACACCTATTTTCTTACTTCTTCCGTTTGTTGTTTTTTCTATTTCTCCGCCCTCTATCGTTGCTCTTACTAATACAAATTTATTTTATTTTCCATAGTTTTTTGTCTCGTCTAATAATTGTATTCTTGTGAGCCTTATTTTCCTCTCAGTTCTACTTTCTTATCTAAACGTCACTTACTTTGTTTAATTTATTTTGGTTTATATTTTATTTTCCTCATTTCTCATTCCCATTTAATTCTCCTTTATTTTTTTGACGGTAGCGAAGAGCGGCTATACTTCCGGCGGTCAAAAAGAAGAAATTAAAAAGCTTGTTGCTTTAATTTAAGTGTAGTTCAAAAACTATGATGCCAAAAAAAAGTAAAACTGAATTTGATGCCCGAGAAGCTCTTCTGAAGAGTGCCATAGCAGTTTATATTTTCTTCTTATTCCTCAATTCTCAATTAAAAAACATACCATAATAAAATATTTAAACACTTCAAAACATTAAAATACAAGGCATAAATGACATTGACAAATCACACGTTATTAATGATTAAGTGCAAATTAGTTGTTTATCCATGCGCTAAATTACCATAAATATTGATTTGTTCATTCAACGTCACAGCATGCATTACTTAAAATTTTTGTTTCATTGTCAGTCGACAACCATGGACGTAAGAATCATAACATGGTTCTTTTCAATCGGTAAAATGTTTGCCTCTACCCCAACAACTGTAACGTATAAAAGACAAACAAAAGCCCAAAAGTTTTACAACCTTTTAATTTTCATCTTTTTGACCGCCGGAAGTATAGCCGCTCTTCGCTACCGTCAAAACGTTTATCTTGCCGTCCATCCAGTTCGATTGCTCCTTTGGGTCAGCGTGGACTTCATCCGTTATTGTCATAATGTCTACACTGTGGTCATCTTAACGGTACAAAAACGAAATCGATGGTTCCAGCTGATTAGTCTTTTACGAAAAATGTCTCCACAAAACGGTCGGATATCAGACCGCTGCTTTTTTGTTCTAATTCATTTATCTTTTCTTATTGTTTTATCGTTGGTGTTATGTGGCTGTTATTGTAAAAAAAATACTTTTTACCAAGTCATTCGTTTATATTTTGTGGAATTTATACAGATTTACACGCAGATATATTTTTTATTGTTTGGTTGTGTGGTTCTTCGGATGATACTACGAGGATACACCTATTTGAACACTAGGGAGGCGTTTCACAGGAAGGAATTTTTGCTGATGAAAAACACAGTCGATGTCTTTGTGGATGTTTTTGGTTACACCATATGGTCCAACATTCTGTATAGCTCCACAAAATTGCTGCTATATTTGGAACGATTTGCTATCGGTATGAACCTCTATGGCTTTCGTACAGATATATGCAGCGTAATAATAGTAATGGCTGAGCTGGGAATATCGCTGCTCTTTTTGGTAAAATCAATTTCTATTAATTTTTAGATCCTACATTCTATGCCATTTTAGCTTTTGATTTGCTACGTAATTGAGCTTTGTGATGCAATTTTGGAAGAAAATAGAAAGATTTTGAAAATAATTTCAAGATTGAGGTTTTACAAGAAAAACCTGAAGAGATCGATGAAAATGCTGGTGTTTTGTTCTCCCAGAATAACTGCAGCAAAAGTTTTTGAAATTGATCGATCTACAATACTACACTTTGCAAATTCTATTCTCACTGTTTTCATCGTTATGGTACAGCTTCAATAAATTACTGTCGTCAACATAATATTATAATAATAATAATAATACAATAATAATTTAACAGCACAATAGTATACAGGGTGTTATGAAAGTCCTAGCAGAAAATTAATTTAAGCACAGGCAGAACTCGTCAAAATAAACATTTTTTCTATTTACCACTTTGCTGATATCCGCAATTTTTTTGAAAAATTTTCTGACCCCTTATTTCACTCTCCGCCTATTCCGACTTGAACTTGAATGCGTCAGAACGTTTTTGCCGAACGAGGTAAACACCATCTAAGTCATCAGTTGAGTGTCGCGCCGCTATGTATTGTTATGATTGTGTGCTCGATTCTTGTGCTCGCTAATTATTTTATTATGATTTCGGACGTCCCAGATGTAATCGCGTTTTGGAAATTGAACCTGATATTTTTAAGTATTCGAAGATGTGCTTCGAAGTGTATTCGAACTGTATTCGTACTGTCGGTGTGTCAACATTTATCCCTGATCAACGTTAGATGCTACTAATGCAATATTATGCATATTAATATGTTAGGTTAGTACATGTTTCCATTTAAACAATTTTTATTTCGATTCGTTTATCGGGTAAAGTTTTTGTGCCTTCCTGATAATCAACGAACATCGATCCATAGGCGGGTATTGGTCTTAGGGGTCAAACTATTCTTAATTTTAACTCCGAAAGGGAGCGTTTGCGAAAAAAATGATAAATAAAAAAATTTTTTACTTTGACGAGTTCTACTTGTGGTTAAATTTTCTGCTAGGACTTCCATAACACCCTGTATTATGATACGAGTTTTATAAGAAATATTTTGTCGCACGCACGGGTTTACGGCACGACGAGCGTTGCCACTATTTAAACGAAATAATCAAATTTCACAATCAAGGGAATTTTGCGGCGGTTGGCCAGGTTCGCGAGGTGCATTAACGGGCGGCTATGAAAAAAAAAAAATTTGAAATGTCAATAATCGTATTTTAGACCTTCCAAAAATGTGTTCGAAAGTTCTTCAGAATATTTTTTTCCCCCAGAAATACGGGCTTTGGCGAAAATACGATGGACAATTTGCTACCTTCAAAAAAAAGCCCAATTTGAAAAGAGGAAGTAGAACAAGTTCTCTACGATCTCCGAAAACATTTTGCTACGGCATTTTGAGCTCCAACGCCACGACATTCCGATCGACCTCCAAAAACGTCTCTCAGCCATGACTAGAGCCCCTAACCTCACAATAACAAACAACCCGCAAAGGCCTGTTCTTTTTCTTTGTGATCTGCGGTGTGGAGTTTGACACCGAGAAACGCGATATCCTTCTGGACCTGAAAAATCCCAATTTCCCCATCCCCATCCAAAATGTGGAGAACCAAATCCCGCCGCACAAACAACCGCACCATCAGTGCGAGCCATCCAAACTGCCAGCTGTCTCCCTCCAATGCGCCAAGTATTACCAGCTCAGCCACCTCCAGAGAGAATGAACAAAATCACGTGCTCCAACTGCACGTGAAACCACCCCCCAAACAAGTGACAGCGAAGTGTAGGTTAGGATTGCCAAGATTGCCAATATTAAAAAAATAGATTATACAAGTTTTAGTATAACTATTATAACACTGATTTTGCTTATTATCACACGCGAAAGTGTATCGTAATAGCGTCATTACGAACACAAAGTAGAAAATACACTACTCACATAAATTAAAGGAGCAAGAAATAAATCCAAATTTTTCGGTGATTTTTGATGAGCTGTATTTAAGTGAAAAATGGTCGTATCGAGGATTTAAAAAAAGCATTTTAAAGCTCCAAGATTCTAGTTTTCCGATCTTTTGGCCAAAAATTTTTAGGAGCCATGTTTTCCAAGAAATCCAAAGAAATAGCGCGGGAAATTTTCTTTACAAAATTTGGCCTTCTTTCTTTTTACTCCACGGGTTCGGAGAAATTATTTCGGGTTGAACCATTGTATGAATCGAATAGCCTGTTTATTCAGCTTCAATTTCCTTTTTTTAGATTGTATCTACGACCATTTTTCGCGGGGATATTCGATATTAAACGAAAAGAGATCCTTTTGCCTTCAACCATCGATATGTCAGCAACCAATGATCTTACAGGAAATTGAGAGGCATTTTCGGAAACTGGAACAAATTTGCTATGAAATCCTATCAAAACATTTAAGAAAAAAAAAAATTTCCACCCACAATATCGACTTGAAAACAGTTCAAAGAATCGGCTATTTCCTTTGTTTTGGTTAATCGATCGTATCTTCACAAATATTGATAAGGAGGCTAAGAACCTTAGGGATTTTTACACCTCAATGTACCCCCAATAGCTCTGCGAAACAGCAAATCGATCCATCGAGCGGTTTGTTTTTCCGATTGATTGTTTACGAAAAAATTAAAGAAGCAAGATTTTTGTTTTTAAAAATCGTGCAATCTGCATACAAATTAAACTTTTTTTCACAATTTTGATAACGATTGTAGACACGACTCACAACCGAAGAACTAACTCCTAGTCTATCCCCGACTTCGCGATAATTATACCCCTCTTCCACAAGAGTCACTAAGTGAGCAACTTCTGGTGCGGATAAATGTCGTCTGGGCATGATGAGAAATTTTAAAAACTGTTTTTTGAAACTTGCTATCTTTGCGGAAAAAGACAAGAATTTACTGCACTAATCGTAAATTTTTTGTTGATGTTTTTTTTAAATTTCCCCAGTAGCAGATACAAAATTGTGAAAAAAATGGAATCAAAATTGATTTTTCCATTTTTATAAAGACAACCACGGCATCTCATCTCTTTTAAAAAACCACAAACACACACACACACAAACCACATGGAATTGACCAACCACATCAGGGTCTCATTTGTCTGAAAGAACTGTACATACACACACAACACACATGTGCGTAAGCACGTAAGAAGCATAAATCTGACCGTGCAACCTCCACATGGTGTGCTTTGGATAACGCGAATGCCGGCGGTTGATGTCCAAATTCAAAATCAAAATTTTTGCAAATAATTTTTTTTGTTTTTCTTTTTTAATTTCTAAAGTAGCAGATACAAAATTGTGAAAAAGTTGAAGAAAAATTGATTTTTCCATTTTTATGAAGATTACACGATTTTTAAAAACAAAAATCTTGCTTCTTTAATTGTTTCCCAAATTTCGATCAATCGGGAAAATAGAACCGCTCGATGGATCGATTTGCCGTTTCGCAGGGCTATTGGGGGTACATTGAGGTGTAAAAATCCCTAAGGTTCTTAGCCTCCTTATCAATATTTGTAAAGATACGATCGATTTACCAAAACAAAGGAAATATCTGATTCTTTGAACTGTTTTCAAGTCGATATTGTGTCGATATTTTTCTTAAATGTTTTGATAGGATTTCATAGCAAATTTGTTCCAGTTTCCGAAACTGCCTCTCAATTTTCTGTAAGATCATTGGTTGCTGACATATCGATGGTTGAAGGCAAAAGGATCCCTTTTCGTTTAATATCGGATATCCCCGCGAAAAATGGTCGTAGATACAATCTAAAAAAAGGAAATTGAAGCTGACTAAACAGGCTATTCGGTTCATACAATGGTTCAACCCGAAATAATTTCTCCGAACCCGTGGAGTAAAAAGAAAGAAGGCCAAATTTTGTAAAAAAAAAATCCCGCGCTATTTCTTTGGATTTCTTGGAAAACATGGCTCCTAAAAATTTTTGGCCAAAAGATCGGAAAACTAGAATCTTGGAGCTTTAAAATGCTTTTTTTAAATCCTTGATACGACCATTTTTCACTTAAATACAGCTCATCAAAAATCACCGAAAAATTTGGATTTATTTCTTGCTCCTTTAATTTATGTGAGTAGTGTAGTATATTATTATAGAAGTTTCACAAGACGGTTGATTGTAGCACGAGTAGTTTGGGGCACGACGAGCGCAGCGAGGAGTGCTCCAAAGGAACGAGTGCGACAATTTCGGCTTGTTTGTGAAACGCGTGTAATATACTATTTTTTCTAATTTGGTTTTATTTAATTAAGAAAAACTGAAAATTTGTGCAAAATTAGTTGGTATTTCTGCTAAATTTGGAGGTTAGATTTAGAAACTTTTGATTATGCAGACACAAGCTGTACCTCACGTTTGATTGCCATTTTTTCAATTATTGTTTTTACCAATGTTTACATCTAATAATAATTTAACGAAAGTCATTTACTTCCCTTTGATTTATTTTCGTTCACATCTGGTTCACATCATATGGCGCGATTAGTTTATAACGTCGTTGTCGCAGTCACATTGCAGTACAGTTGCAAAGTTGCAGGTAACGGAATTATAATTTAGATCATTATGGTTTGCAAATTGTGAAACCAAATTCGAAAAAAAATTTAATGATCTCTCATTTTATATGAACTGAATTATGTATTACCAACGAGAACGTCACAACAGAATTTAGACTTTCACAGCTCATATCATTTTTCTTAAAATTTGTTAAATCTGATTTTATTCGCACCGCGAGTTTTTCATGTGTTTTAAAGTTGCCTGCGTTCAATTTAAGAATCTGGCAAATCTATAGTAGACGTTAATGTAATTTGCAAACTACTGTTTTCTGTTCATATAATTATGAAATTCTCAGCTATCATTCAAATTCAAATTTTACCGTTTGTTCCGAGCATTTGGTCTGGTTGGCGTCATGTCCTGAACGTAGTCACCATCGCTTTATATTTTATGGCCTGCCTCTATAGATCTGCATGCAATTCTATTGTGTATGGTGTGTATATCGTGTAATTTCTTAAAATTTGCCTTCTAGCCACCTTTCTTTTTGGAGCAACGTAAAGTTCAAAATTCTAAATTCTAATTTCAAAAAACCTGATTAATAATTTCAACTGTTGTAATATGTCATATCAAAGCTAGAGAGAAATGGAGAGTTGAACTGATGTCTTCACATTCTTTTTTAATTATGTTATCTAATTACATAAAACGACCATAAAGTGTAGATATTCATAAAAGGTTACTACACTTTAATCTCGGTCATAAGGTCTAGAGCTTCACCAAAAAGGTACTATACATTCATCTCAGCTATAAGGTCCAGATGCTGGCAATACAGATTCCTACGATTTGATTTTTATCTTAAGGTTGCAATGAAATTTTGCACACTTACTTATTTTAGCACGTAGGCGCTCACTAAAAAATGATTTTTCAAAATTCCATTCCTAAGGGGGGTAACGAGGTGGGGGGGTTAATCTCTGGATCCACTCAACCGATTGCAATGAAATGTTGCACACTTACTTATTTTACCACGTAGGCGCTCACTAAGAACCGGGTTTTCAAAATTCCATTCCTAAGGGGGGTAACGGGTTGGGGGTGAGTTATACTATTATAATAAAAATGAAATGCTGTTCTTTGGTAAGCGCATTAATTGAGAGCGGCTGGACCGATTTGGACGACATATTTGGCAGATTTTTTTTTGTTCGTTATGCTCCGTGGATGGAAAATAACTCAATTGAAAACTTTGAATAAAAAGAAAAACGAGAAAACGCATTTCATCCTAAATTAAAATAAATTGCATTTGTTTTTACTTTTGTGTTGTTTCGCGATCTGTCTAAAAACAAATGTATTGAAATTTAGACATAAAAGAATGAAAGAATGTCAATAAAAGCATGAATTTTTTTTATAGAATCTTTTTAATTTTTATTAGGTTTTAATCTTTTTACTTAATTGACTACACATTTTTACTCATTCTTCTCTCTATAAAATAATAATTAAACACAATACGTATACAAAGATTAAACACGCAAATAATTTCAAATTTGATATGAATCAATAAGAACGCTACAACAGCTTCTAGATTCTAAAGAAAGTGTTCAATTTAGTGCACCGTCAAGGACTCAAAGTAAAGCTGAAAGTAATTAATTGGCACTGCGGTTAAAGGTCCTTTTTCGTTTAGGCCAAGAGATAAAGGTTTATTTGCTAAAGGTATATACTGAACTGACCGTCTAAAAGTACCTTTTTCGAATTTGGTTTCATAATTTGCAAATTATAACACCAAAAACAGAATCATAATGATCTAAATTATAATTCTGTTTTTGGTAACTTTTCTTGTCTTAATGTTGCCTGCAACTTTGCAACTGTACTGCAATGTGACCGCGACACGACGTTATAAACGTCAAGTAATGGCGCCATATGTCAGATGTGAACCAGATGTGAACGAAAATAAAGCAAAGAGAAGTAAATGACTTTCGTTCCATGATTAGATGTAAACATTGGTAAAAACCAGAATTGAAAAAATGGCAATCAAACGTGAGGTACAGCTTGTGTCTACATAATCAAAAGTTTCCAAATCTAACCTCCAAATCATAAACGTCATTTAGCAGAAATACCAATTATACTCAAATACCACTCGTGTTATTCAAAAGTCCCAAAGTCATCAATTTAGCAAAAATTTTCAGTTTTTCTTAATTAAATAAAGCCAAATTCGAAAAAATAGTATATTACACGCGTTTCACAAGCCGAAATTGTAGCACTCGTGCCTTTGGAGCACTTCTCGCTGCGCTCGTCGTGCCCCAAACTACTCGTGCTACAATCAACCGTCTTGTGAAACTTGTATAATAATATACTATAATAGTTTTTCAATCATAGCAGTTCTCAATCGGTTTAAAGTCATATATCTTGAGTTTTTTTACCGTTAGAATTTTTTTAGGTCTCCTCAAATTAGGGAGTAAAATAATATAAGGTTTAATATTTGCGTAACTTAACTTAACTTAACTTGGATCATCCTGTATAAGGTGTTGATAGAAAACTGAAATCCTGCAGCAATTTCTGAAAGATTCTGAACAATCTAGACGTATTTAAAATGATTCTGAAGGGCACTGAAATTTTCTGATGAATCTGAAACATCTCAAAGATAACTTCAACTACCAGAAAAGCCTTGAATATGCTAAACAATTGTAAAGGATCGATTGTATCGGGGTTAATTTCCAGCGCCACTTCGTCCGACCTTCATATACGCCAAGGTATATCCAAGGTACAATTAAACATCATTATCACACCTTTTTCCTTGGTCATCACTGATGACACATTTCAATTCTCATAAAGAATTTGGCAAACTCTCTCCAAATATGTGACAGTTGCAAACTTCCAAAACTTGTTGGAGTATATTTCATCCTTGTAGTCGAAAACGTCGCTGGAAAGTTCCTCCAAGAATGGGAACGCCATTCGTTGAATAATACATTTTCCCGATGAAGTTCTCTTGTCATATTTTCGATGTCCTTACTTGTTTTCGTACAGCATACAAAACGTGCGTAATAATTTCATTCGGTAGCGCTAATCCGGTCACATCTGGTGAGATTTTTGACGTCATGGTTATGACCAGGTATGGCGTGATGGTGCCTTTATATTGGCGTTTTAATTTTTAGTTTTATATGAGTGTATTAAAATTTATGACGCTTTATTATCGTTACTGGTTAAACAGTCATGAATTTATAAAATGATTTTGAAAGGGTCAAAAAGTTCTCATTTACACTGATGTGGCTCAAAGTAGTCAAACCCGCCTAATATATTCTTCATGTCGGATGAAACAAAAAGAAATATATTATGCAATAAGGCTTCGTCAATTATATACATATTAAATTATTATTACGATTCGATTACGGCTTTTACACTCTCATGGTGATAATCACCGCATTGCAGTCATCATTAAATGTAACGACCAAATTATGATATCACACTGTCGAGTACATTTCATATGAAACATTTATAAATTACTCACTGCACCATTTTATAAACCTATAAACCTAATCGTTAGTTTCAAACTCCAATTATTGATCCTTAGCTACTGATTATGCAAAACAAATTTCACCTTAACTAATTAATGCAGATAGCGCGGGGTTTGATGGCCGGTAGACGTTGAAACCGCAAATAAAATTACAGTTGAAACGTCTAAACGACTGCAGGCGGAAATTAGTTTCAGTCGTCACAATAACTAAATTATGCAGTTGAAAACTCTACACGAAGACGCTGTTGATAAATCCGACACCACTAATTTAATTACATCTGGAATAGTCTTGAAACTTAATAAAATTTTATATCTTGAAACGGTATGATAAAGCTGTTCAGGGGAAAATTATTGGAAAATATTACATATTCCGATCTTGTAAAGTTTTATTAAACTGTGAAAATATATGCTGAGAAGAGAGTCCGCTAGTTTAAAATTTCTTCCAATTTTAGTGCAGTCGTAAAATAATACATATTTGCGAAGAGTATAGTCTGGATCGACGTAATCTAAATGCGGTTAAAATTATATTGCTTTTTCAATATTGTTTTCAAAGTAGTAGGTTTTATAACACAGTAACGTCTTGATGTCGGGAGACAAATAGACAATTTTTTTTTCTTAATATCATTAGCGATTAAGGCAAAATCAATTCAACGAACGATGAATAATAATGAACAAAATGACAAAGAGTCAAATTAGCTAAGGGTAAAATTCAATTCAACAAAATACCAATATATATAGACAGCAAAACGTAAAATTAACTAGAGCAAATTGGTAAAAATCGAAAACACCATTGCGTACTCCTAAAAGTTAAATTAGATGAAATATAATGCATGAAAAGCCATGACACCACCCCTGTGTGTACCGGGGCAATTAGAACAAGACGATTCTGACCCTGAAAACGTACTTCTATGTCAGTATATTAAAATAGTGTAGTGCATTACTGCTCTGACATAATAAATTATGTTTAACCGTACACATTGTGTTCATAACATTGTAAACAATGCAGATTGCAAGATAAATCCTCACGCTAATTGCTTTGGTTGTATGCAACTGCAGCAGCTCCTTAAATTGTAATTTACAGGCGGTAATTACATTATTTATTTAGTTTTATTCACCCAAGTCTTCATAAAGTTTACTCTGTGCAGAACGGATGTTATATTCTATCTATTAATAGAAAAATTTTTGTTACGTGAACAAAATTTCTCTTAGAGAGATTATTTGTTACAATCTTATTAGCGAATAATAACTTAATAAGTGACATAATAATTCTTGTGAGTCATTCTACATAGGTCAGACAGGTCGCAAAATATCAGACCGTATTAAAGAACATTTCAGACACATCTATAACAACACAGATCTTGATCCTCCACCATCAACACCTTCTTCTTTCGCCAATCATATATTTCACCATCAAATTCCAAATTGATCCATAAATGCAATAAAGGCCGGAAATTAGATTTTCTTGAGACTTTGGAAATAAGGAAAGCTTTGAAACTCGAAAACAGATCTTGTTTAAATGAACAGAATAGCTTCAATAATCCCATTATTAATTCACTATTTTAATTTTTCACCACTCAAACAAACTTACCAGATTCTCTTTGATAGATTTTTAATTTTTACATTTTATAAAATATTGTTTTTACGAAATCTTTTAAAAATCATGTAACCCTTTGAAAACGTCAAATTTAATTCAAAATTACGTCAACGTCATAATTTTTTATATTCTTTAAGGTAAGAACCCCTCTTGTAATTCATCAATTATATCATTAATCTCTTGTTAAATTAGGGCTGATGATGGCAGAAGTGTTCTGCCGAAACATGTTCCATTAGTAATTTTACAGTTATTAAAGTTTGTGGAGTTCGACTTAGATATATTTAAATTTTAATTTTAATTTACTCCACCTGGATTTAAGAACATTCTTCTGGTTTATAATAATATACATTTCATGATGCATCAATCATGTTTAGCGGTAGCAATTAAAAGAGAAACTCGATGAAATGCCTTTTGCTCTAACGACCGGCTTCATAAAATAAAGTAATTTGCTTTTGTTTGATGAGCAGTTGGTATTTTATTTCGAAATTTTAAACGCTGCTCGTAAGGTACATTGTAACTAGGATTCACTGTAAAATTACTGTTTCTATTATACTGTAAGTGATAAAAAACTGAACAAAATGGCATTCTTACAGACTTACCATGTTATGATTTTGCAAGAGTCTCACCCCCAACTAAATACTTATGTTGTCTAAATGTATAAAAAAAAGATATTATAAACGAAATGACAGATACCATAATTCCAAGATCAACTGATTTCAAGATCTGCAAATTCTAATATTCACAAATTCAGGATCCACCTGTTACAAAATTCATAAATTCCAAGTTTAATTGACTCCAGTATTCACAAATTCCAAAAACACCAAAATTCCAAGAACCACAAATTCTAAAATTGACAAATTCCGAGATTCACAAATTCGGCAATTCAAAATTTCACAGATTGTAAAATTCGCATTTATATAATTCATATTCATAGATTCCGAGATCCGCAGAGTCCAATATCCACAAATTACAAGATTCATAGACTTAAATAACCTCGCAAATTTCTAGTTTCAAATATTAAAAGATTTACGGATTCGAGGATTTTGAAATTGCAACATTCACATATTCCAACACAAAACTGTCAAATTTCGATATTCAGATTAGAAGATAAACAAAATTAATGAATCACAGATTCTGACAGTCCGAATTCCAAAAATCATAGACCGAAAATAGATTCACAAGTCCAAAATTCGCATATTAAATGATTCAGCAATGACAGACTTACAAATTTAAATGTCCACAGATTCCAAAATTCGCATGTTTTGAAGTTCAAGATCCACATACATATTTCAGGGTTCAATGATTCCAGGATCACAGATTCCAAAAATGACAGACGACAGAATTCCAAGAATCACAAATTTCAAGACCTGTAAATTATATTATTCAAAAATTACAAAATTCACATATTTCTAAATCCATATAGGTAAACAAAACTCGGCTATGGCAGGATTTACAGATTCCAAGATTCATTGATTCGAAAAATTACAAATACCAAAATTCCGAGAATCACAAATTCAAATCACAGATTCGTGAATTCAAAAATTCACAGATTTCAAAACTTGCAAATTCCAATATTCACATACCTATTAGAAGATATACATAATCCATGATGCAATTTCGAACGTTCACAAATTCGAAGAATCACAGACCGAAATACATTCACAAACTCCAAAATTCGTACACGATCCATATATTCTAAGATAGACAAATTCCGAAATTCGTATCGTAAATATAAACCTCAAATTATATGGCCTCTGAACGTAGTTTTTTCGGTATTAAAAAAAGCTTAATGTAAAGTTGAAAAATTTGGGCAAAAAACTTACTACTTACGATACAAAGTATTGTAAACATCTCCGTCTTTATTGATAAACCCTTTCCGACAGACAAAAACCGCTTTTGCTTTCAATTGAAAAACATAAAGACTCACCTAGGCCAACGTACGGAGAAACCCCCAAAATAGACCCGTTATACACAGAGGGATCTTCACTTGCCTACCCTGCAAGGCGCTCGTTGTACAACGACCCTGAAGTTGGCAACGCGCTGAAGGTAGTTGGCCGTGGCTAAAGAAAGGTTGGCGTCTCTTTTGGAAGGAGGCAGGTAGCGGCATTACGCCCTGAACGTTTGAAGCAACAAGTTGTCACTAGTATTTTAAGTTGTTTTTTTTATCTGATTTAATTCCACTATGAGTTTTCCTGTTTTAAAGTTGATTGTGTTGCATTGTCGAAAATTCACGTTACCAGAAGGATCGTTTGAATTTAAATTAAAAATGGCGTGTGTCGTGCCGCCAGAACTATTTATAAGTTATATTTAATTCAATCTATTTTTTGACCGGCGCGGCGGTTGTTCCACGTGCATACTAGAAATTCCTAGATAAAACCTTTTAATTTTACCTTTGTCCGGTCATCTTTTGCCAGCGTCACTAATAAAACGGCCGCCATTATAGAAAGCTATTAGTCAGCCCTTTGTTTGTCAGATCTTGTTTAATCACTAGCCTTTGTTTACATCCACTATTGCTATTTAAACCTGGATAAATCGTTAAATAAGTATCTGTTTTTCTGTATGACGACAGCAGCTTGCGGTAACTTTAAAAGCTATTTTGTCTCTGTTGACTTCAAGCAACACCAAGAACTGAATACAACAGAAGGGAAAAAAGCGGCAAAGCGCAATGCCCAATGTTGTAAGTCGCTTCTACTTTGAGTTGTCTCTTGGTCTGCAGCGGTGCCCAGAAAGGGAGTTGCTGCTAACTTCTGACCCAACACTAGGTTGGAGTTTGCAGCTTTGTTTTCCGGCTACTAATAAATTGTTTACTTTACAAGGACTGAGTCCCCGAGATAAGTTCTGCTAACTTGCCTGAAAGAAAACGGGAAACTAAGCTAGGACAATTCAGTAACAAACTCATTTCTCATGGTCCCTTTGGATTTGTAAGCCTGGTAGTGAACTCTCTACAATCGGGCCCCATTTAAAAACATTTGCCTTGTAAACTTTGCTTTAGTCGTTTCACCAGCTCTACATAATTTCCATCAGTCCTCCGACACACATGTTTCCACATTAGATAACTTCACCAGTTTCAATACTCTTGCTTTCCCTCTCAGATTCGAATATGCACGCTTTGGACGTAGATATTTCATTGTATCTAGTCGTTATAAATTTCTGTAAACTTCAAAAGCTCAAAGGTGGAATAAAATTAGCTGACTTAACCTCGCTCATCATGTACACCAAAATTGTTAAATTGTATTATTGTTTGCTATTTTCTGAACTGAAAGTAATTAATTGGCAGCCGTTCACCGCACCCGTTCTAGCAGAAAAGTCCTTTTTTGTTTAGGCCACGAGATAAGAGTTTATTTACTAATGGTTTTTCAATCATGCTAGCGGTTCTCAATCGGTTTTAGCGTAAATTTTTAAGCATATCTTTTTACAGTTAGATTTTCTAGGTCTCCTTAAATAATCGACTGTCACAGGTTTAAATAACTACTATACTTGGTGAATCACCCTATATAGTCCACGATTTACCGATTTGAGGATTTCCAAATTCCGACATCCACATACATATCTCTAAATTTAATGACTCCAAGATAACATATTCCAAAAATGACACCCACCAAAATTCCAAGGTTCACAAATTTCAAGACTTGCAATGGAGATTCACGAATTCGAAGAACCAAAGTACAAAATCCACCAATTTTAAATTCATCGTATGCCAAAACCAATTCATCTATGGCAGGATTCACATATTACAAGATTCATAGATTCGAAAAATGACAAAAAGCAAAATTTAAAGACACAAATTCCGAGGTTCGCAGATTCGCCAATTAAAAAATTCACGGATTGCAATATTAGAAGATTTACATAATCCATTGTAAAGACCCAACACTCGGGAGCCAAGTGTGTAGCCTACATCCAGAAAGGGTCGAGAAGAGGCTGAAAGTGACTTTTCTCACCACTGTTCTTCCTTTGTTCTGGCCACAAGCCTCCGAGAGTTTCTCAAAGTTTGTTTGGTTTTTTGTATTAACAGTTACATTCAGTTTTTTTTATATAATTGCTAAATTGATTTTGTGTTGTGAGTGTGTTAGTGGAATTATTACAAATTTGAATTATTTCCTTTAGTTATTTGTTTTCGTTCGTGTAGAATTGTCGACCGACCGAGTTTGTTCAAACAAAGGTAAAGCTTTAGATTTCAATATTTATATAAGTCGAGGAGGGACGTCGCCGTCTAGGGGAACTACCTGTGCAGGTTATTTTTAGAACAGTTTATATTATAACGGTCCGGATTACTGATTTAAATTCAACTGAGAGAGAGATGGGGTTAAGGGGACGCTGCGTTTGTAACGGTCATTTTGTTTTGTTTGAATACGGGAACATGGCGGTGCGTGGGTTTTCTTTGTTGTATTCGAAATGATCCAAATTTCATTGAAACTGGTAGATTTGATGGTTTATCGTTTGAATCCCGTTCTTTAATTTTCTTAATAAGATTAACATTCATAGGCTGGTATCCGCACCATTTTCAAATGTATTTTATGTGTATTATTTTATGTATATTATGTATGTGTTCGTGTATCATTCATTTGATGAGTAAGACGATGTGGGGCACCAGTTCCTGCGCCTGATGCTTTGTACCTCAAGTATATATGAAGGAAGTATATACGGTACTGATTAGGGGGGCTGACTGAGCTCGCATTTACTCATCTGGATTCCAGCTTGGCGCGATTCATAAAAATTGTCCACTTCGTCTTTTCAAATATAGTCAAAAATTTTTAACAACCAAAAAGGGCGTTCAAATGGTAACTCATCCTTGCAAACGAGTTGATTCATGTATAAAATTTAAAGGGGTTTATTTATCGTAGATTTCGCGTTGTTAATGAAATTTAATTTGTCGAAAGAAAAGAAAACACACTGCTTTGATTAAATTGTAACTCTTACTGATTGGGTTGTTAATGGATATGAGATGTTATAATAACTTTTCTACACTTTTAATTTTGGGAACTCTCTCGCCAGATACCATTGTTCAAATTAATGTTTGTCATGAATTATTCAAATATTATATTCACTTAAATTAATTGTTATTCTATGAATTAACCAAATTATTGTTAAAAGTCATGAAATCAGCCACCATTGTTAAACGAGTTAAATTATCCAAATTTTTACTAGATAAGATGTTCCAAAAATCAATTATATTAATCGAAGGTTCGACCATAAGACCTCTAAAGCATTGATTGATAAATTCCTAAATTTGTGTTGTTACTCTACTCTCCGCCCCCAACGTTGCGCACCTGCATTCAAAGAACCTGGTTCTGTGTCTGGTAGGTTTGGTTTGAATTTCCCGCCACTGTAGTCTCGTCAAAAAAAAAGAACACAACGTAGGTCCGCTCTTCTGTCTTTGTTTTTAGACGATCACGATTTACTGGCCAATCTTTTTCAATTTCCCAGTTTGTTTCAGATTTTCAAATTTGACGTTTGATGACGTCATTGACATTTCATTTGACGTTTAATTTCAAATTGTTGGAGGGAAGTCCAATATTCACGAGTTACAAGATTGATAGACTTAAATAACGTCGGAAATGTCACATATTACAAGACTCCCGGATTCTAGGATAACCAAACTTTCAAAATTCAAATATTAAAAGTTTTATACATCCAAAATACAAGACAAATATAACGCTGCAAGAGTGACTTAGGTGTGTCAGTCCATTGTGGGGTTATATGACGAAGAAGTTGACAACTCTACAAAAAATTAAAATTGCCCCACCTCGTGACGAGACTAATATGACCACACAAAAAATTACTTACCGAAAAAGTCTCTCCTTCCACAGGAACAAACAGTTTCACCACAATCCATATGAGGATGAACAACATCGGCAACCCTGTAAAAATTCATTAAATAAACCAACCACAAAAGCTCTCAAACGAATAGCTTAATTCTTCTCTAGGCCGCCGTCTCCCCAAAGCTCATATTGCTAAAATTAACATGCTTGTTTGAACTGTCAGCTGTGTTGCAATTTTAAAACTTCTAATTAACAATGCTCTAAAACTTACCCCAACCGATGCCCACGTAAACTCTCAATTTGAAATTCTCTCTGGTCAGTGTTTCCACAACCAAAATGTAGAGATACAGACCTGAAAATATAATTAATTATAATTTCGGTCGGTATAATGACTTCTCTGAAATTTATCACGCGAACGTTTCCTAATTTTCCATTTAAATAATGCGTATAGCATATGAAACCTAATTTCGTGTTTGAAACAAATGAAAAGGGACTGTTCTCACACGTGCCGACTTACCCTCGACGAACATCCAAAAAAATGTGGAAATGTGGAAATAATGTAACAACGTAGTAATGATTATACAGGCGATGGGAGATCCGCTTTTGGAATCGAGCTGGAAATTATTTATTTAAGCGACGAGTGGAAAAGGGACGATTTAACTTACCGCGGTCAAAGTGAGGATCCACATGCAGTACATTAACATGTAAGACCACATTAGATTCATGTGAATTCTGTTTCTGAGACATCGCAGCTCTCTGAAATTAATCGCATGAGTTATGTTTAATGCACAAAGTTTACAATGTTAGGTTGTCAAAAACAAAATATATACTCGTATATATTCGTTGAATTTGATACTTTTTAATATTTATCTTTGAGCATAAATGTATCTTTGGTTGTCTTGTGCACACAGAAAATTACATTTACAGTATAGTTATACAAAAGTTATAAAAATGACATCAACCAAAAAGTGATTGTTGACGAATATTTGCAGCGGCCGTCGCGTCTGCCAGTTGGGAAACCCAAAGGGTCGTAAAACCCTTACCTGACTGGCGGCACTCACGCCCACCATTAGTCTAAATCAAGCTTCAATCCAACAACAGTCACTATTTAGCAGCCGCAAGGGCACAATTCAAAATCTAGAATCAGGACAAGGTTCCTTTATTCAAAATCAATACAAGACGAAACCGGGAAAAGAAACGTTCACTATCAATCACCAACTATTCGTATATACAAGTTCTTTAAGTCGTGAGTGTTTCACTACAAATTCAAATCAACGGTCCTTCGAGCAACACAATTCTACTTCCAGAACGACTAGACCTTCAGGCCCCTCTCAAACAAATCTACCCCAATTCATTATACATTAGTTAATTCGAGCCGGATATTAAATCAGTGAAAACAAAATCCAAGTTCGTGAGTGAAAATCAATCAAGACTCGATTAAGTGAATCCAGGCGTTCTATTAAGACCCGTTCAGCTGATCCAGGCGTTCTACCATCTCAAAACAGTGATTGATATGAATTTTATTATTTAATTTTAATTTTCATTTTCATAAATATTTAAATTTATCGTATTGTTTATAGTTTTGTTATTTTCTTTGCACTTGAAAAAAAAAAATCGAAATTTGTGACACATTTTTCATTTGTCTTCATAAGTGATTCATACGTCATTACTTTGGAAATGAAAATTTTATTTTTTAATTAGGGACCTTATGACATAAAGATTTTACTAATGACGTCATGTATTTTTGCGCAATGAGAACCCAATTTTTTTTGCTGTTTTTTCTTAGATGGTCCATCTACTTAAATGAAGGTGTAAAAAAATTGGTACCTTGATAACTTTTTTGAGCAAATAACAGTTACCGTAAGAAATAAAAATTTAACTTTAATGGAAGGAAATAATCGGCCTATTAAAATAAACCTTTGATTTTAAATAACCCCACAGAAAAAAATCTAAGGGATCATGTCTGAGGAACTCAATTGCTCCTCGACGTCCTATCCACCTTCAGGAAATTTGGCGTGAAGATATCGACGCACGTTGACCAAATATTCTGGGGGGGTACATCTGCTTTGTGATCATTTGGAAACATTGCAGTCAGAGCTGGCACTAAACCAAACCGCAAAAAGTCCAAATAACGTGCTGCTGTAAGGTTTCTTTCGAAAACGTAAGTCCCTATTAAACTCCGTCTCCGTATTAAACACTTCGAAACCGGACGTAATAATCATAGACTTTTATTTGAAGCCAAATGAAGCAATTACCATTCCATAAAAAAAACTCCTGTAAGATATTCCGTTCTTTCTTTTAATTTCTCTTTAAATCTTACTGCTTTTTTTCGTGCTTCCATTCTTACCTTGTCTGTCTTTACTTCTTCCAGCACGATATACACTGGCGTTTCTCCATCCAATCCGAGTATCCATATCGAATACAGACATCTTGCAGCATTTCCTGCTCCTTCCATCGCCATATTTCTGCTCCGTACATCATGACACTCTGTACCAACGTTTCGTACACCATTCCTCTCCTTCTTATGTCGCGACCGAATTTTTTTCTCTCCTATTACCCATATTTGTCTCTTCCAATTATGACATTTCTTTTTTTCTGACTCACTTACTGTGACTATTTTAACTTTTTTTTTTGTTCTTAGTTTCTGTGTTATTCCCGTTCTATGTAGTTCCTGTTTCATTATTCTTTCATCCTCAACTTTTTTCCTTGCTTCTCTAATGATGTCTCCTTTTGCTCTTCCGTTCTTGTTTTTCCTTTCTGTTGCTTGACATCTTCACACTTAGTCTCTCGGCATTGTATCCTCTATCTTCTTCCATTCCTTTTCATCTACCCACTTTTCTACTATTCCTATTATGTCAAATTCACTTATTCACAAAATCTTCTCCTTTGTTCCTTATCCCCGCTACATTCCAATATAATAATCTTATTCTTTTTTTGTTTTCTTCTGATGCTTTTTTTACCCGTATAATTTATTTCGTTTTGCGTTCTCTTAGTTTTATTTCTCGATTTTCTTTTTATTTGTTTCTCATGACGTTCTGCTTCTTTTCATATCTCTATTTTTGTTACTATCATGTCTTCTACCTTTATAGCAAAAGCCTCTGTTATATTCATCAATTCCTCTGTCTTTTTTGCTCATGCTTTGTTCCGTACTTTATAGTCTTAATATTTCTTCGTTTGGCTTTTTTTTCTTCCATTTTCGTCTCAATCTGTCCTATATTCTTTTCTAAGAAGATTTTCTCTTCTCTCGTTCTTTTCTTTTTTTCTTGTTTTCTTGTTTTTTTTTGGGATGCTTCTGGGATTTCTTCCAGCTCTCTTTTTCTTTAAGTTTTGCCTTTATCTTCTTCTTAAATTTTTCCTTTGTCTTCGCCTTGTTTCATTCATATTCGTAACCGTCTACACTGTATCGTGTATTGTTAGTTTCCGGCGTTCTTTATTATAAAAACTTTATATACAGTGAGCGGCAAAAGTATGGAATAAATTCATAAAAAATTAAACAAAATTTTTTTCTAAAAATTTTTTGGACGGGTCAATTTTGGTTTATAAAAATTAATATTTTGATCCCAAATTAAATTTCAAGCAGTCATTTGTTTTCGATTCATGACGTCATCGATTTTTTTTTTAATAGAAACCCCCTATTTTTTTTCTTGATTCAGATAGCCCTAAACGTAAGTCTAAACGACAATATAAAAATTTTGTTATCTTAGATAATGAAAGTTTTCAGAAAAACAAAATAAATTGAATTTTTTATGACAAACAAAAACAAGTAAAAAAATCAAGTAGGTAAATCAAACAGTGAAATGGTAGTCAGTTTCATTTGTATGTGTAAATTGTTTTTCCGGAAATCGTCTTGGAAACAAGATTTTCCTGCTTATTTACCTACTTGATTTTTTGACTTGTTTTTGTTTGTCATAAAAAATCCAATTTAATTTTTTTTCTCAAAACTTTCAATATCTAAGATAACAAAATTTTCTTACTGACGTTTAGACAATTAAAAGGGCTATCTGAATCAAGAAAAAAAATAGGGGGATTCTATTTAAAAAAAATATCGATGACGTCATCACTCGAAAACAAATGACTGCTTGAAATTTAATTTGGAATAAAAATATTCCTTTTTATAAACCAAAACTGACCCGTCCAAAAAAATTTGAAAAAAAAAATTGTTTAATTTTTAATGAATTTATTCCATACTTTTGCCGCTCACTGTATAATAAAAAAATATATATTTGACTGAATCATTATTTGTTTTTTTATACCTTGACAACGAGATATATTAAGTAAGCTATAATGCCCTACGGCGTATAAATCATAATGCTCGCTTATTATGCCCTCAAAAAATTTAATCATGTTATTATTATTATTTATTTAAAGTTAAATGTACAATTTGTAAATGAAGATCTAATAACTGAACAATGTATTAAATTATACTATGTTTAAATGAAGAAAGATTCAGGTTGGAGGGATCAGTGAAATATAAAACGTTGGATGCACCACAGGCATAACTCGATTTTGATAAATCTCGGGCCGGAGGCCCTCGAATTTGTAACTGTTGCCCTCGAATATAAACATCCTCATTATGTCCTTTGTACATAAATATCTATATTATAGTCGTTGCCGCTTCTTTCGTATTTTCTACACTTCTACGTTTATACTGCGTATAACGTCCCTCTATAGTTTATAGTGATCTCTTCTTTTGTACGAGTAGTTCGTAATGTTACATAATGTTCTTTCCATTTTTGTATTACATTTATTACCCTTCTTTTGCTGTTGCTGTTCTTAATTCCTCCCAACTCTTCGTTTATGATTCTTTCATTACATTTTTCAGAATTTCTCTTTGCTTTTTTTATTCATTTATACCTACAATGGCATCTTTGTTGAAAATTAAATACAGATTCCACAGATATTTTATTTTTACTTCGCTCTATGTCTGTTAATTCCATTCTGTCAAAGAACTATGCTTGTTACTTGATTAGGTCCTGGTCAAAAGTAATGTAGGTAATGTGTAATGTGTAACCTATAAATTGTCTATTTATTTTATATTTTATGACCTGTGTAACAATTTTTAAATTTATTTATATGTAGTTTTTTAAATTATTTGTATGTATGTTTAAAAACTGAAAGCACCAATAAATTTCTTTCTTTCTTTCTTTCATAATTCTGTTGACTTCCCTTTATTTGTACTCTTGCTACTTCCTCATATTACTACTGCCCTATTTCTGCACTTCTCAGTATTTTGTTATAGTTATTCTAGAGGTCAAATCAACAACTTAAATTTTGAAATGCATATTGTTCTTTTTTGCTAATTTGTTCTTGTACCTCTTTTCAATTTTCTTATCCTAGACTTTGTCCGTTTTGATGTCTAAGTACTTTAGTTCCTTCTTCTTTGGAAAGCTTATCTTTCCGCTTCATATCTTGTTTTTATTCTACATTTTTAATGTTAACTAATAATTTATTACCTTTATTATCAATTTGTTATCTATTAAAAATAATAACATTCTTGTACTGAGTATATATCGGAAGAAACAAGAAGGAAAAGGCCAAAAAAAATAGAAAGGTCAAATGAAATATGCAAGAGGGGAAAAAAAAGTAAGGCAATCGCAAAATGAGAAGAACCAGAAAAATAGTCTGGCAAACGGAATACGGAATATGAAATGTAGAACAGAGTGTGGAAAACGGAATAAAAAGTATATGTAGTATTAGTAAAATTCAATATAATATAAGTACAAAAAAAAAATTATACCACAAAGAAATAACAAGAAGGAAGACGAAAGAAAAAACTGTACTGCAAAATAGTAAAAAAAAAAAAAATAAAAAACACATATTATACAAAACGAGAATACATAATATACTATTACCAACGATCAAACTATCTAAATTTGGAAAATAACAAATTCATGCTCTTTTTGTAGAAACGAATCGATTACGTAAATATGGATAGATAATAATTTAATAAGCTTTAAAATGATGTATCACACGACTACCCATGCAATTTTTTAATTTTTTAAGGGGGTGGCTCCCTTGGCTAAAGGGCTGAGATCTTAGACTTGAAAGTTTGGTACAACTTGGCCCCCCTTGATAACAAAATTGACCTGTTCGACCGTTTTCTTCTGAGTCTTTCGAAATTGGAATTGTTGGGGGGGTACAACTTTTAGTTGGGACACCCGGTATAGGGGAGCCCCCTTGGGTTTATAACTCAAGTACGGCTCGACCGATTATTATGATTTTGATTTGTTGGATTTGTCCCCGCCCCGAAGAGCAGGATAACTCTTCAAACACGGACAGTGGGACCCCCTTGGGTTTATAACTCAAGAACGGCTGGACCGATTTTTGCAATCTTTGATTTGATTTGTTGGATTTGTTTTCGCCCCGAATAGCAGAATAACTATCATCGGAAAAATTACAGGGGGTCCAGGGCAACGACAATAACAAAGAACGCCGACAATCAAAATTTGTTGTACCGGGCTTTAAAAATGAAAATCTATTCTTAAGCAGTAACCTCGAAAAGTTTCACTTCTGCCGCGCGGGGAGCAAATTTTTTAATGATATCGAGAACGGATTGACTGATTTTAATGATTTTTTTGTTTTGGGGGCGAATAAGTATTAAAACATCGTAAAAATTCACAAAAAGAATTTTGAAGAAAATTCATTTTCCCGTCCATTTTGTATGGAATCCGTATACAACGCTATCTCTAATACATGACAGAAACAAAAATGAACATGGCGTTGTATGCTGGTTCCTGTAATGCCAGTAGATGGCGTTGTATGCATTATTCTTTGATAAAAAACTGAATTTAATGCACCTAATAAGTTAATACAACATTTATTGATTCTGAGGCGGTACGAAGGTCGCCGGGTCAGCCATTTATAGAATAAATCGGAATGTTAAGAGTGAGAAGTATGAAAAGGTAAAGCAGACCTAAAAACGTTTATTGTAAAAATTGTATAGATCACACCTCGTCCCTGCAATTTTACTCAGACGTTATATTCTATTATCTTTGTAGTCAGTTAAAGTAGCCAAAAGATCGAATTTTAATAACAAATGCGTTAAAATCAAGGGGCTAAAAGATATAGTAATGACGCACGAAACAAAACTAATTATATTAGAAACAAAAGATTGCATAATTCTTATTAGAGAAAAATAAGAATTGTCTACTTTTAGATCTTATGAGAAAATCTTGCGCTTAGCAGTATAATTCTATGCGAAACAAAATCGTACCTCCAATTATAATAGTATATTTTATAATAAATTTTATATTTTTATTGTTCAATTTGATGGGTACTTACCTACATAGTTATATTATATAAGTATTCATTTTCCTATTCATAAGTAACAATTTTATCCTACAAAAAAAAAAAATGATTGCAAGTAGATTGTGCACTTCTGAATCAACCTGTGATAATCGAAATATTCCGAAACAACTCATCTAAAGCTATAGTTATTATTATATTTAGATTTAGAAATTAATTGCGTTATTAATATTTATTATAAACCCTCAAGGCGGATTTTGGCAACGTGCCAAGATAATTTAGTGTAGATTTATACTCCAAGGACACCGACTCGATCTAAACACATTGACTAGATTTATTTTCATGCATTACTTCAAATAAATATTCATTGCCAGAAATTATATTTGATCTGAATGATTCTAAAAATAAAAACCAGACTTGTGCACTTAAGACAAAGCGACACGAGAAGTTTGTATGTTTAGAGTAAAATGGCGGATGCGCCGGGTGCAGTTGAAAAATGATAGTACAAAAAATCTGTCTCAACAACGTTAAGACCAGAAAATTTAGAACACAGTGGACTTGAAAGCCCGTATCGTTTTCCAAGATATTGTTTGGAGAAAATTGGCTCTACTTACTTGAAATATGTGAAAATTCCCAGTGCTATCGACAGAGTAATTAAACTTAAAAGATATCCTACAAAGTAAATAGTCGCTTGAGTGTCCACGTCCGAAATGGGGAAAATCTCCTTGCACATGGAGTAGTTTGCTCTGGTCCATGTGCCGTTTGCGAGGCACGTTCTTGTGACGTTTTCTGGAAGAAAAAATACAGTTAATAAATGCTTGACAAGCATTTCTTCACAGTAAAAGTAAAATGAATGCGTCTCAACAATGGCACGTTCTGGTAGTGACAGAAGAAATTAGTCACTACTCGTTTTACTTTTATTTTGAGGTCATTTTTTAGCCATTTCGTACAAGCGTCCACTAAAAAGCTGGTTTCATTAAATTACATGTATGGGCCACAATGTGCGGAATATCGACCTACTTGGGGACTGTAACAGTTTTTCTGCAGAATTTTTAGAAGCGATGTGAATAATTCTCTTGTTCGTGGAGAAGAAAGTTATTTATTTTTATCTGACACCACAGACAGGGTGTGTTAGAACCAATTATTCATCCACATTGCCCTTGTGTTTTGAGATCTGGAAGGTTAGACTAGACAACATTTCAAAAGTCCCTTATTAAACAGATATGTTCCATTCCCCCAGACCAAACAAACACTTATTTACCGCTGGTAAACACAACAGATTAAATCGTAATTTATCAATTACTGTTTCAATGTTGCGTTTTATTGATGAGCGAGATGTCGAAGTACGACACATCCGTAATAGAGTTTAATACATAATAACCTCGTCAAGAATTTCTATTGACCCAATACAATTTAACTGAATGAGGTCAATGCACATTTTTGATTTAACTTTATTTGCGGAAAAGGAAATAGTACAGATCATAAAATCCACTTGAGCATCTACGAGTAATACGTGAATTTTAATGAAAGTCGGAACATCTCTTTGAAATAATTTAAACAGTCTGTGATTCTTCTGGAACGCTATAAAGAATCAAACATCCAACTTTCATTCGACCGCTAACTTGGTGGACACAAGTCCTAATGAAATTTCTGATTAAATTGACCTCTTCGGATCTCGAAAGTTATCTTTATAGGGACAATCCGATTTAAATTGTACCGCATGTGGTTCTGTTATCGGTTACAAATGAAGACAACACACATAGATTAGCCCGTAAACGTGTAAAGTGGCCACGTGACAACTAATTCGTCTATATTAGAAAAGTATGACCCAGAATCATTTATCATCATTATCATTTGCAGTTTGGTGCCCTAAAACGCTTATTCTAGTAAATTGCAATTAACGGTGCTGTCTTATCTCTTAAACGTCTCATATTTAATCAGCAGGCTCCGTCTGCCTGTTGTGTTTACAGGAAATGGCGCAGATACGCATTTTTATCTAACAAATCTTGTTTTTCTTGGAATTTCATAGCTTTTAGTAATTTACATACGATTGACATGACTCCGAGAAACATCGTGTCGTAAAACTAAATGAGATGAAAAATGGTTAAGAGCAAAGTGGATGAAAATAATGTGATCTGAAGGTTGAGATACGAAAAATATTGCTGAGCGAATATGACGTCTTTGGATTGAAAATTTCAACTGTAGGCGTTTTACTTTTGTTGTTGACAAGTTAGGCCCAGTGTAAAATTAATCCAATCAAAGAACCGTTTGTTAGAGAATGAACAAATAAGTACTGGTTATTTGTTTACCGTTTAACTTAATCAAAATTGCATGAGATAAAATTCAAAATCCATCAGGGAGATCAGTGTTGTATTCTGGAGAAGGATGATTCATTTCATTGATAAATTTTCGAACACGTGGATCAACAATTTTGTGTGGCTAAATTACCGTATATAGAAAATATGCTTGGATATGTTGTACCAGAAAAATGTAATACTTGTATTGCAAGATGCATGTCCCGTATTCATTGAATCCCTTCTGCCCCTTGATCCATTTTGCCAAAGTCCATCCCTGCCAACGCAGCAGTAAGTGGGTAAAATCAAGTGCCGTCAGGAGAGACAGACCACGTAAGAGATCAGCGATCGACACCTCCTCCGAGGGAATTTATTTTATTGTCCTGGCCTCCAGTTCAGGTGGTCCTTCGACTTCAGAGTTGCAATCACTTTGGGGTTCTCCCATAATCGCTGGATATTGTGCAGTTCAAGTTTCCAATCAGTTCGATAATAAATGTAAATAATACCCTCGTAGATTTTCGAAACGTTTCTACTTATTCAGACGAAACCTGATCTAGAACCAGTTAATAATTGTGAGAAGTAACTATCAGAAGCCAATTTAGTTCGAGTGATGGCTTAAATTTATTCCACTTTGATTCATCGTTTTTAAAATATCGAGAATGAGAATAAAATTTCAAATTTTTCTTGCCACGGTACTGACTCATTTAAACTATATGGTACTGTAAATTTAATTAGCAACTCTAATTATTTGGTTATGAATTTGATAATATCCAATTACAATATTAAGTATAAAAATGTATTACTTACGTTAAAAAAAAATCAATAATTAATTAAGTTATCCAATACCACGGTACTGACAAGTAAATTTATGACATACTTTTTGAAAATTGACTTTTAAAATGACAAACTTGTTGCACTATTCCATCAGCGTTAGGTTAGGTTTACTTTCAATATGGCTAACTAGTTGTTTCAGTAATCTCTAGGTATATGACGCACGCGTCATACAAATTCAAATTCAAAAATTCGTTTAAATCTAAGGACAAAAGTTATTAAGCCAGACTTCAATGTGGAATCATTATATTGAAAAAACCTTTATCATTTTTAAGATTTATGGGTTAAATGGTTTGAATCATTTATTGCGAAAAATAACACGGTACTGACATTCAAGTGACATACTGTAAGTTGATGTGAATGATGTGGTGTAAGTGATGAAATCACTATTAAAACAGAATTACCCATATGCCCTTAGTATCTTAGACCTTTTGTTCGTTTTTAAATTGTTGGGAAATAAGAATGTGAAGCCGCAGCCTTTAGTGATGTCATCACTGTGGTCTGGTGATGATATATCATAATCTTCTTCTGTGCTAAAGAAATTTAAGTGCTACAGAGTTTTCAGGGATTTACAACGTCCAAGTGACATAAGGTTTATCTTTGTAACGTATTTTCTACACTATAAAAGTATGGAATTGTATAACAAAATATATCCCCGTAAAGCAATTTGTCAATATGTAGTTTTAAGTTCAACGTCATTCACATTGTTAGTTTGCCTTTGCAGCGTATTTTAGTTTGTTGTGGAGATGTAAAATCCTCATCAGAGGTAAATATTTGCCTTAGAAACTTTGCTTGAGTCGATTCGCAGGATTGCAGTTATATCAAATCGCAGTCTCTGTCTTAGTTGAGTGTATAGATTAATTAGATTAGATTAGATTAGGTGTTGAGGGGTGTGAGGGAATTTGCTCCCCTCACCGACACTTAGACCACACCGCGGGCCCATTGTGTCACCCCCTCGCGTCCCTCATTCCTGTCTCTCATCCAGCCATCCGACATTGTCGGAAAAAGCTAGGATGGTTCCAGGCGAGGTACACCTCAAGTTGGCCCAGCTGGGCCATGTCTCCCCCAGTATGGACTTTCTGGTCGAGGCGAGAGCCGGACATTCCCGTAGGATATGTTCGAGAGTCTCGTCCTCCTCTAAACACCCCCTGCACGTTGGGTCGTTGACCACCCCCATCACGTGAAGGTGTTTATTTAGCCTGCAGTGACCGGTCCAGATGCCCACCAAAAGGCGGACAAACGCAGACAAGACTTGGCTCTTTTAAAGCAAGGATTTTTGATAAAAATCTTGCTTTGTCTGCAGCCTGTTGTCGTTTCCCATCTAGCACAGTGTCTAGAATGGGTGTCAGTTTTGATCAGGTTTGAGAGGTAGCGATTGGCCGGTCGGATGAGCGGTTCGGTTCCATCCGGTGTTCCCGTTGCGCCCTGTCGAGCCAGCTCGTCGGCCCTCTCATTCCCCTCAGTACCGTTATGTCCTCGAACCCATCTTAGCTCAACGACATTGTTTAGTGCTATTCTCGACAGTGCCAGATGGCAGTCATGTACCACTTGAGAGGTAATCCTGCCACTGGCCAGAGCCCGCAGAGCTGCTCGACTGTCGCTGAAGAAGCACATCGTTTTTTCACTGACATTGCGCCCAGTGATTTCTGTGGCACCCCTAAGAATGGCCGCGATCTCCGTCTGGAAAATACTGGCACATTCTCCTAGGGTTGCGCTGAGATTGCAGTTCATTTCGGGGATGTGAACTCCCGCTCCAGAGCCTGCTTTCGTTTTTGATCCATCCGTGAAGATTGAAATCTCAAACTTCGGATGTTCTTCTGTATCCATATGCACTGCATAGGATTTTTCGAAAGCATATTGAGGACAGATACGGTCCGATCCCGCACCCAAGAGAGGTATTCTTTGGACTCCCTCGCTCAAGATGCGGGCGTGCCCGCGTTCTGATTTTCCAGCTTTCCAAAGGTTACCTTCCCGCAACCTACGAGCGGAGGCAAGTGCCATGCCCTCCACGAAGAGATCGATGGGAGGCAGACACAGGATAGCCTCCAGAGCTGCGGTCGGGGTGGTTCTCATGGCGCCCGTCACAGCGACACATGCCATCCGTTGGATGCGTCCGAGACGTGTCATCGTTGTTTTTTGTCTGAGTCTTTGCCACCAGACAATTGCTCCGTAGCTCAGCATCGGTCTGATGACGGCCGTGTAGAGCCAGATGGTAATCCTGGGTGTTAAGCCCCAGGACCTTCCCACCGCTCTCCTACACTGCCACAGGGCGACGCTAGCTTTGTCTATTTTGCTCTCCAGGTGCTTTTTCCAAGACAGCTTATGATCCAACATAACGCCCAGGTACTTCACATCCTGCGAGAGTTTCAGCTTGACGCCGTTAAGGGAGGGCAGCCTTAGCTGTCCCATCTTCCTTCTGTTCGTGAAGAGGACTAGCTCTGTCTTTTGTGGATTCACAGCCAGAGCCTCCTTCTTACACCATTTTTGTACCAGGCAGAGTGCTGTCTGCATAAGGTCGCATAGTACATTTTCGTACTTACCAGTAAGCAGTATGACCAGGTCATCTGCGTATCCGATAGTGTAGAACCCCGCCTCGTTGAGTGTGCATAGAAGGTCGTCCACTACTATGTCCCATAGCAATGGGGAAAGAACTCCCCCCTGAGGACAGCCCTTCTTAACCACTCCTCGAGTAGTTGCGTCCGCTACACTAATCTGTACGGTTCTGCAGTCCAGCACCCGCTGAATCCAGTCACGTACTGTTCCTGAGACATCGCGGTTCTGAAGTGCTCGCCCGACACTATCGAAGGTGGTCTTGTCAAAAGCCCCCTCGATGTCGATGAATACTCCTAAGGAGTATAGTTTGTGCTCCAGGGCTCCCTCAATCCGTCCCACCACCTCGTGTAGAGCGGACTCGGTCGATTTCCCTGGAACATATGCATGTTGGTTGGGGTGTAATGGTTTGGCCCTTAACACCCCATCCCTTATTTGGTAGTCGCATAGTCTCTCCAAGGTTTTTAACAAAAACGATGTGAGACTTATGGGACGGAAAGATTTCGCGAGAGAATAATCTCCTCGCCCTGGTTTAGGGATAAAGACAACTCTCACCTCCCTCCACATTTCCGGTACGTATGCGAGTGCAATACATGCCCGAAAAATTATCACGAGGTTGTCCAGAATCTCCGAAAGTCCCCACTGTAGCAGGGCCGGGAAGATTCCGTCCACGCCCGGTGACTTGAAGGGTTTGAAAGCTCTTATAGCCCATTCTACGCTAGTATGGTTCACAATCCGCGCAGCCTCAGCCCAGTCCTCCAGGGAGGGGGCTTTCGGACAGCTTTGGATCGGATTCACATCCGTTGTGACCACACAGCCCGGAAAATGTGTAGCCATCAGTACCTTGGCTGTTTCATCGGCAGAGTCCGTGTATGTGCCGTCCTCTTTCTTCAAGCTACCTACTTGCTGTCCCGGATCCTTTGACAGGATTTTCATCAGCCGGGCAGCGGTGGTGGTACATTCGAGGTCCCCACAGAATTTTCTCCATGATGACCTCTGCTTAGAACGAACGTCTTTTTTGTATTGCCGCTGGTATTCTTTAAATTCGTCCCAGTCGGCTGCATTTTTGGTCCTTTTGGCCTTATTGAATAGCTTGCGCAGATAGACTCTTCCCCTTTCCAGTTCCTTACACCACCATGTGGTGTTTTGGCCCTGGCGGGTGCCTGATCTCAGCGGACAAGCTTGCTCATAAGACGTCATCAGAGACCTAGTGAGGTCAGTGACTGCCCTCTCCAGTTCTTCGTTCGTCTTAAGATCATTAGAGATATCGAGCCGACCCCTGACATTTGACAGGTTTTCTAGAAATAGATCCCTGTAAGTTTGTTTTGGGTTCCTGTACGGCTTCGGTAACATCTCTTTTGCTTCTAACGAAAACGTTATCCATCTGTGGTCTGACATGGTCACGTGCGATGATACTTGCCAGTCCCTTATATGTTTGGAAATCTCTTGCGTCGCGAGAGTGATGTCTATCACAGTCTGACACTTCGAGGTGACAAACGTAGGTTCGCTCCCTCGATTGAGTATTCCTAACTTTGTGCTCATAAGATATTCGAGCAGTGCTGTTCCTCTGCTGTTGCAATCACCGCTCCCCCATACGATGTGGTGTGCGTTGGCATCGCATCCAGCGATGAGTTGTTTTCCTTCCCTTTCACAATGCTCAACCAGGTCCGCCAGCTCCCTAGAAGGGGGTGGCTCCCTGGAGTCCTCGGGGAGGTATACTGAGGCAAAAACTACCTTTATTACGTTCCTTCCAAATTCCAGGTTAACCTGCACAGCCGTGACATCTCGGTTGCAATAGCCCGTCAGTTGGAAGGCGTTTTGTTGACCTGAAACATATACACAAGTTCTGGGTCTTTCTTTAAGGGAACCCACGTAAGTGGTCCCGGACGATTTGTCGCCCATGCCACAAACTCGGTTGCCTACGCACCACGGTTCTTGTAGCAGGGCTATTGTTACCTGCTTTGCTGTCAAGTGACGACTTAGGGTTACCCCCGCCTCCCGACAGCGGTGTAGGTTTGCTTGAATTAGTGTGAGTCCTTTGCCCGTTAGGTCGAACCTGCACTTTCTTTGCGACGTAGTCGCCACACCGGACGTCGACGGTTCTGCTCCACCCGAAGGTGTCGTCTGCCCCGTGGGGCGTCCGGTTGCTCCTATATCAGCTCTTGGTGTTGCTGCAGGGATGGCGCCTTCACGCCTCTGCCTCTGCAGCTTCTTTTTGTGACCCTGCGGTCCCTGGTTGGAGTTGTTTTTATTCTCCATACCGGGATTTTTTACTTCATCTCCCAAGCTCCCCACCCACCACGGAGTCCCATATGGGGACGCCGAGCTTCGACGCCAGGGATACTCGAGAGATATAGCCCCCAGGAGGTTGCTGTACACAGCCCACGCGGTCTGCCAAAGCCGCCCACGCAGTTGCATGCCCCAATGCTCCCCAAGGGCTTACCCCGTCGGCCCTCTGACGGGACGACACAGCCGATTGATCGAGGTGGATTAGTCTCGACCGCCCGTCTAGGGTGAAATCCGGGCCAAAGTGGCGTGTTGCCCTCCCAAGGCCGTAGCCAAGATCAGGCTCAACCACCAGGATCCCTTCATCCACCCGCACGGGTCGCCACGCACGGCACAAACACGTGGGTGACTGTTTATGCACCTGCAACACCAGTCACCATGTTGCATGGGGAAGTTTTTATAGTGGTACTTCATCCACGCGGCCAGTCACTTAAGACCAGCCCCCGTGCCCCCTGTCGGCAGACAGGCGGTTTACGGTATGCGTCACGAGCTGGTCCGCGGCGAGGGGCTTTCGTTCAGCACAGCGGGGGGTTTAGATCCCGGACCTCCCTACTAACCCCCCACTAGGCAGAGTCAGAGACTCTTACCCATTCTCCTATCCGCCACCTGGAGACGCGCCTGGTAGGTAGCTCAACCCCCAGGCGTATAGATTAATAGCTTCATGGTTTCCAATAGCTTTGAATCTTTCAATCATGGACGCACTGTGGGCGCTTGTTGGCACCCATTCATTGTATTTGTATTTGATTTGCTGAACTCATCGAAAGTTCAAAGTATTCTAACCTCACTCAAATTGTACACTTGATTATTAAATTGTACCGAGTGATTCAAAATAACGTTAATCCAAGAGCCTTTTGGAAACAAAAATAATTGTCTTTGTTTACACCAGATTTTTAAATGTGACATTTGATACACGTTTAGTTCCAGAAAAGCAATGGCGTCTAATTTACAGAGGTTTTAAAAAGCCCCTGTACATCAACTCTAAAATGATAATGGAAATGATCTTATGAACGAGGTCAAAATTTGCAACGAATACTTTATTAAGTTATTTTGAATTGCCCGGTAGTATTGCTGGTTATCCTCTGGGGGACTAAATTGTCAATCTTATGAAATTTTTGCATATTGTACATTGAGTTAACTTAATATTAATTGTCAAATTGTTACCAACTGTCAAATGAACAGCTAATCTAAGATTTTCTGACGAAATAGAATAAGAAAGTAAATCCCTAAACTCATCAGCAATTGACAAATTAGAATAAAAAAGTAAGTCCCTAAACTCGTCAGCGATAGCCGAAATAGCATAAGAAAAACAATCCCCAAAAGATTCAGTGTTGGATAAAATATAATAAGAAAGTCAGTTCGCCATTTTTGACATTATTTAATGAGATTGAAATTCATAAAGACTCCTAAAGGTGTCTTTCCGCTATTTCAAAATATCATGGAAAATGTTGGAGGCGCTGTGCGATTTCAAAATCAATAGACTCCAAAGCCACCTGGGACTATTTGTTTTCCTTATTGGAGCAGTTTTTGACATTATTTATTATATACATATAATCAAAGACGGTGGAGCATAATACAATTTAACAACCATTTATTGATTTTTTTTCCTTTAAAAACGAGAACTCACTCTCGTCTTCAATCCAAATTCAAAATTTTTAAGTCAAAAAATGGTTGTCATTCCAAAACCATTAGTCAATCGGTCAGTTGTAGATGCGGAGGCCCACCCGCCCTCCGCATTCACATGTCCTGCCATGAACGAAACGGTTTTTAGTCACAAAGAACAATTGTGAAATACAAGAAACAAAATGTGGATGCAATAGGAAAATGGTTGTCATTCAGAACAAGTTTGTCAACCATTTAGTCAAAAATGTAAATTTGAGAATATATATTTCGATATATATCTTTTTTTCGCCCTGCTCACTATACTCATTGACTGACTAAATGGATGCGAAATAAATATTAAATTATATTAAATTCAAAAGCCATATGGGATTGATTGTTTTATTTATTCAACCCCATAGAGACTGCCAATATTGTCTTACCGCTATTTCAAAATATTATCAAAAATGGTGGAGGTGCTGAGCTCTTTTAAAATCAAAAGTCTTGGACAGATTTTTTTCCTTATTCAAGATATTTTCTACATTGTTTAATGAGATTCAACTCCGTAGAGACTCCTAAAAATGTCCTTCCGTTATTTCAAATTACCATTAAAATTGGTGCAGGCGCTGAAAAATTTTAATGTTTCAGTACATTCAGAAGCCATCTGGGATTTTTATAAAAAATGGTGAATGCGCTGAGCGATTTTACAATATTCATTCAAAAGTAACCTGGGACAGTTCCTTTTCCACACTCGAGCCGTTTTTGACATTACTTAATAGGAAGACCCGTAGAGACTCCTAAGAGTGTCTTTCCGTAATTTCAAAATGTCATGAAAATTGGTGGAGGCGTTCAGCAACTTTAATATTCCAATATATTCAATCTGGGGTTGTTTCTTTTCCCCTTTCGAGCCAGATTTGACATTATTTAATGATATTCAACTCCACATAAATTTCCAAGACTGTATTTCCGCTATTTAAAATGTTCAAACTTGTGGAAGCACTGATCGATTTTAAAACTCAAAAAAAAAGAAAGCCACTTTAGACTGTTTCTTTTCTTTCATCGAGCCGTTATTTACATTATTTGATGAGATTCAACTTCACTGAGACCCCTAAAGGTGTCTTTCCGATATTTCAAAATGTCATCACAATTAGTGGAAGCGCTAAGCGGTTTCAAAATTCCAAAATATTGAAAAACCAGCTGGGCGAGTTTATTTCACTCATTCGAACCGTTTTTCACATTATTTAAGGAGAAGACTCCTCCATAGAAATTCCTTAGAGAGTCTTTCCACTATATCAAAATATCAGCAAAAATGGTGGAGGCGCTGAACGATTTTGAACTCAAAGGCTACCTGGGACTGTTTGTTTTCCTTATTTGATTTGTTTTTGGCATTATTTATAATAAAATTCAACTCCATGGAGACTTCTAAGAGTGCCTTTCCGCTATTTAAAAAATATTCTACAATGGTGGAAGCACTGAACGATTTTAAAACTCCAAGAAAAAAAAAGAAAGCCACCTTAAACTGTTTCTTTTCTTTCATCCAGCCGTTTTTTACATTATTTGATAAGATTCAACTTCACTGAGACCCCTAAAGGTGTCTTTCCGATGTTTCAAAATGTCATCACAATTAGTGGAAGCGCTAAGCGGTTTCAAAGTTCCAAAATATTGAAAAACCAGATGAGCGAGTTTATTTCACTCATTCGAACCGTTTTTCACATTATTTAAGGAGAAGACTCCTCCATAGAGATTCCTTAAAGAGTCTTTCTACTATTTCAAAATATCAGCAAAAATGGTGGAGGCGCTGAACGATTTTGAACTCAAAGGCTACCTGGGACTGTTTCTTTTCCTTACTTGATTTGTTTTTGGCATTATTGATAATAAAATTCAACTCCATGGAGACTTCTAAGAGTGCCTTTCCGCTATTTAAAAAATATTCTACAATGGTGGAGGCACTGAACTATTTTAAAACTCTAAGAAAAAAAAAAGAAAGCCACCTTAGACCGTTTCTTTTCTTTCATTCAGCCGTTTTTTACATTATTTGATGAGATTCAACTTCACGGAGACCCCTAAAGGTGTCTTTCCGATGTTTCAAAATGTCATCACAATTAGTGGAAGCGCTAAGCGGTTTCAAAGTTCCAAAATATTGAAAAACCAGATGAGCGAGTTTATTTCACTCATTCGAACCGTTTTTCACATTATTTAAGGAGAAGACTCCTCCATAGAGATTCCTTAGAGAGTCTTTCCACTATTTCAAAATATCAGCAAAAATGGTGGAGGCGCTGAACGATTTTGAACTCAAAGGCTACCTGGGACTGTTTCTTTTCCTTACTTGATTTGTTTTTGGCATTATTGATAATAAAATTCAACTCCATGGAGACTTCTAAGAGTGCCTTTCCGCTATTTAAAAAATATTCTACAATGGTGGAGGCACTGAACTATTTTAAAACTCCAAGAAAAAAAAAGAGAGCCACCTTAGACTGTTTCTTTTCCTTCATCCAGCCGTTTTTTACATTATTTGATGTGATTGAACTTCACTGAGACCCCTAATGGTGTCTTTCCGATATTTCAAAATGTCATCACAATTAGTGGAAGCGCTAAGCGGTTTCAAAATTCCAAAATATTGAAAAACCAGATGAGCGAGTTTATTTCACTCATTCGAACCGTTTTTCACATTATTTAAGGAGTAGACTCCTCCATAGAGATTCCTTAGAGAGTCTTTCCACTATATCAAAATATCAGCAAAAATGGTGGAGGCGCTGAACGATTTTGAACTCAAGGGCTACCTGGGACTATTTGTTTTCCTTATTTGATTTGTTTTTGGCATTATTTATAATAAAATTCAACTCCATGGAGACTTCTAAGAGTGCCTTTCCGCTATTTAAAAAATATTCTACAATGGTGGAGCTGAACTATTTTAAAACTCCAAGAAAAAAAAAAAGAAAGCCACCTTAAACTGTTTCTTTTCCTTCATCCAGCCGTTTTTTACATTATTTGATGAGATTCAACTTCACGGAGACCCCTAAAAGTGTCTTTTCGATATTTCAAAATGTCATCACAATTAGTGGAAGCGCTAAGCGGTTTCAAAATTCCAAAATATTGAAAAACCAGATGGGCGAGTTTATTTCACTCATTCGAACCGTTTTTCACATTATTTAAGGAGAAGACTCCTCCATAGAGATTCCTTAGAGAGTCTTTCCACTATATCAAAATATCAGCAAAAATGGTGGAGGCGCTGAACGATTTTGAACTCAAAGGCTACCTGGGACTGTTTGTTTTCCTTATTCGATTTGTTTTTGGCATTATCTATAATAAAATTCAACTCCAACGAGACTTCTAAGAGTGTCTTTCCGCTATTTAAAAAATATTCCACAATGGTGGAGGCACTGAACTATTTTAAAACTCCAAGAAAAAAAAAAGAAAGCCACCTTAGACTGTTTCTTTTCCTTCATCCAGCCGTTTTTTACATTATTTGATGAGATTCAACTTCACGGAGACCCCTAAAAGTGTCTTTTCGATATTTCAAAATGTCATCACAATTAGTGGAAGCGCTAAGCGGTTTCAAAATTCCAAAATATTGAAAAACCAGATGGGCGAGTTTATTTCACTCATTCGAACCGTTTTTCACATTATTTAAGGAGAAGACTCCTCCATAGAGATTCCTTAGAGAGTCTTTCCACTATATCAAAATATCAGCAAAAATGGTGGAGGCGCTGAACGATTTTGAACTCAAAGGCTACCTGGGACTGTTTGTTTTCCTTATTTGATTTGTTTTTGGCATTATTTATAATAAAATTCAACTCAATGGAGACTTCTAAGAGTGCCTTTCCGCTATTTAAAAAATATTCTACAATGGTGGAGCTGAACTATTTTAAAACTTTAAGAATAAAAAAGAAAGCCACCTTAGACTGTTTCTTTTCCTTCATCCAGCCGTTTTTTACATTATTTGATGAGAATTAACTTCACTGAGACCACTAAAGGTGTCTTTCCGATATTTCAAAATGTCATCACTATTAGTGGAAGCGCTAAGCGGTTTCAAAATTCCAAAATATTGAAAAACCAGCTGGGCGAGTTTATTTCACCCATTCGAACCGTTTTTAACATTATTTAAGAAGAAGACTCGTCCATAGAGATTCCTTAGAGAGTCTTTCCACTATATCAAAATATCAGCAAAAATGGTGGAAGCGCTGAACGATTTTGAACTCAAAGGCTACCTGGGACTGTTTCTTTTCTTTATTTGATTTGTTTTTGGCATTATTTATAATAAAATTCAACTCCATGGAGACTTCTAAGAGTGTCTTTCCGCTATTTAAAAAATATTCCACAATGGTGGAGGCACTGAACTATTTTAAAATTCCAAGAAAAAAAAAGAAAGCCACCTTAGACTGTTTCTTTTCTTTTATCCCGCCGTTTTTTACATTATTTGATGAGATTCAACTTCAAGGAGACCCGTAAAGGTGTCTTTCCGATATTTCAAAATGTCATCACAATTAGTGGAAGCGCTAAGCGGTTTCAAAATTCCAAAATATTGAAAAACCAGATGGGCGAGTTTATTTCACTCATTCGAACCGTTTTTCACATTATTTAAGGAGAAGACTCCTTCATAGAGATTCCTTAGAGAGTCTTTCCACTATATCAAAATATCAGCAAAAATGGTGGAGGCGCTGAACGATTTTGAACTCAAAGGCTACCTGGGACTGTTTGTTTTCCTTATTTGATTTGTTTTTGGCATTATCTATAATAAAATTCAACTCCAACGAGACTTCTAAGAGTGTCTTTCCGCTATTTAAAAAATATTCCACAATGGTGGAGGCACTGAACTATTTTAAAACTCCAAGAAAAAAAAAAAAGAAAGCCACCTTAGACTGTTTCTTTTCCTTCATCCAGCCGTTTTTTACATTACTTGATGAGATTCAACTTCACGGAGACCCCTAAAAGTGTCTTTCCGATATTTCAAAATGTCATCACAATTAGTGGAAGCGCTAAGCGGTTTCAAAATTCCAAAATATTGAAAAACCAGATGGGCGAGTTTATTTCACTCATTCGAACCGTTTTTCACATTATTTAAGGAGAAGACTCCTCCATAGAGATTCCTTAGAGAGTCTTTCCACTATATCAAAATATCAGCAAAAATGGTGGAGGCGCTGAACGATTTTGAACTCAAAGGCTACCTGGGACTGTTTGTTTTCCTTATTTGATTTGTTTTTGGCATTATTTATAATAAAATTCAACTCAATGGAGACTTCTAAGAGTGCCTTTCCGCTATTTAAAAAATATTCTACAATGGTGGAGCTGAACTATTTTAAAACTTTAAGAATAAAAAAGAAAGCCACCTTAGACTGTTTCTTTTCCTTCATCCAGCCGTTTTTTACATTATTTGATGAGATTCAACTTCACTGAGACCACTAAAGGTGTCTTTCCGATATTTCAAAATGTCATCACTATTAGTGGAAGCGCTAAGCGGTTTCAAAATTCCAAAATATTGAAAAACCAGCTGGGCGAGTTTATTTCACCCATTCGAACCGTTTTTAACATTATTTAAGAAGAAGACTCGTCCATAGAGATTCCTTAGAGAGTCTTTCCACTATATCAAAATATCAGCAAAAATGGTGGAGGCGCTGAACGATTTCGAACTCAAAGGCTACCTGGGACTGTTTGTTTTCCTTATTTGATTTGCTTTTGGCATTATTTATAATAAAATTCAACTCAATGGAGACTTCTAAGAGTGCCTTTCCGCTATTTAAAAAATATTCTACAATGGTGGAGCTGAACTATTTTAAAACTTTAAGAAAAAAAAAGAAAGCCACCTTAGACTGTTTCTTTTCCTTCATCCAGCCGTTTTTTACATTATTTGATGAGATTCAACTTCACGGAGACCCCTAAAAGTGTCTTTCCGATATTTCAAAATGTCATCACAATTAGTGGAAGCGCTAAGCGGTTTCAAAATTCCAAAATATTGAAAAACCAGATGGGCGAGTTTATTTCACTCATTCGAACCGTTTTTCACATTATTTAAGGAGAAGACTCCTCCATAGAGATTCCTTAGAGAGTCTTTCCACTATATCAAAATATCAGCAAAAATGGTGGAGGCGCTGAACGATTTTGAACTCAAAGGCTAAATGGGACTGTTTGTTTTCCTTATTTGATTTGTTTTTGGCATTATTTATAATAAAATTCAACTCCATGGAGACTTCTAAGAGTGTCTTTCCGCTATTTAAAAAATATTCCACAATGGTGGAGGCACTGAACTATTTTAAAACTCCAAGAAAAAAAAAAAAGAAAGCCACCTTAGACTGTTTCTTTTCCTTCATCCAGCCGTTTTTTACATTATTTGATGAGATTCAACTTCACGGAGACCCCTAAAGGTGTCTTTCCGATATTTCAAAATGTCATCACAATTAGTGAAAGCGCTAAGCGGTTTCAAAATTCCAAAATATTGAAAAACCAGATGGGCGAGTTTATTTCACCCATTCGAACCGTTTTTAACATTATTTAAGAAGAAGACTCGTCCATAGAGATTCCTTAGAGAGTCTTTCCACTATATCAAAATATCAGCAAAAATGGTGGAGGCGCTGAACGATTTTGAACTCAAAGGCTACCTGAGACTGTTTCTTTTCTTTATTTGATTTGTTTTTGGCATTATTTATAATAAAATTCAACTCCATGGAGACTTCTAAGAGTGTCTTTCCGCTATTTAAAAATATTCCACAATGGTGGAGGCACTGAACTATTTTAAAACTCCAAGAAAAAAAAAAGAAAGCCACCTTAGACTGTTTCTTTTCTTTCATCCCGCCGTTTTTTACATTATTTGATGAGATTCAACTTCAAGTAGACCCCTAAAGGTGTCTTTCCGATATTTCAAAATGTCATCACTATTAGCGGAAGCGCTAAGCGGTTTCAAAATTCCAAAATATTGAAAAACCAGCTGGGCGAGTTTATTTCACCCATTCGAACCGTTTTTAACATTATTTAAGAAGAAGACTCGTCCATAGAGATTCCTTAGAGAGTCTTTCCACTATATCAAAATATCAGCAAAAATGGTGGAGGCGCTGAACGATTTTGAACTCAAAGGCTACCTGGGACTGTTTCTTTTCTTTATTTGATTTGTTTTTGGCATTATTTATAATAAAATTCAACTCCATGGAGACTTCTAAGAGTGCCTTTCCGCTATTTAAAAAACATTCTACAATGGTGGAAGCGCTGAGCGATTTTAAAATCCTAATAAATTCAGAAGCCGTCTGGTTTGTTTCTTTTCTTTCTTCGAGGTGTTTTTGATATTATTTAATGAGTTTTAATCCCATATGGGCTCCCAAGATTGTCTTTCCGCTATTGAAAATGTTCAAAAATTGTGGAAGCGCTGACCGATTTTAAAATCCTAATAGATTAAAAATCCAGGTGAAACTGTTTGTTTTGCTTATTAGAGCAGTTTTTTACATTATTTAATGATAGTCAACTATATAGAGACTCCTAACAGTGTCTCTCCCCTATTTCAAGATGTCATCAAAAGCGATGGACGAAATAGAATACGAAAGACAGTGCCTCAGAAGTTGAATTTCGAAAAATCGCTTCTTAGTGAGCACCTCACGGCAACATAAACTCTGTTGGCTTTGTTGAGTCTGTAGGTCCTACTTTTATCTATAAAATATAGATTATGATATTTACTCCTACGTATCTCACTCACGAGGCACTAAAAACAGACTATAATTCCAACCCCCCAAAGAGGTCACTGAATTGTTTGTAAACGAAACCAACGCCCCCGTAATACTGTTTTTCAAAATCTAATTAATTTTGTAAGAGTTTACCTTCCACGTTTCGTGCTCCGTTTTCTGCATAACCAATTTTGTATTATGCTCACTACAAAAAGCTCTTCTCCTGTTTTCAGTTATTAATTCACAAAGAACGTATCCCAACTTTCTTTAAGAAACAAGTTTACCCCCTAAGGCGGATATTTTTTTCAGACGTAATAACGTTCATTAGCCATGTGGCTGACAATTTCCTGTTGTTAGCTTTTGCAGAGAGGTTACGGAAATCCTGCTTTAAATATTAATAGCGTTTAAGGGGCTGCAGTATGTATGCAATATAATTTATACATTTCCTGCTTCTAGTTCTTGTTTTCAACATGCCGCCGGCGGAGGATGCAATATTTATTATCCACCAGGATTTTCCTAAGATGTTAAGCGAATAGATGCTTTGTGGAAATATCTTCGTTTGACTGCTGAGGATGTGGAAAGTTTGCTCTACATTTTTCTCCAGCTTTTATTAGGAGTGCAGATGGCGTTTTATAAATTTTATTTTCCGGAATGTCATCAAATGCAGATCTCTAGATTAAAAGTCATGATCAAAGTACGTCCGTTTCGGGTTAATTTGTTCAATTTCAATCAATACTATATTTAGTATTTACTTTTCATTAGACACAACGGAGGTAATTGGCACAAAAGTCCATTTAGATGAGTAAAAAGTCAGTTCAAGAGTTTTCTTTGAATGTTCCATTCCGTTGAAATTGCACCAATCAACCGGTAACACAAAAGGTAATTCTCGACTATCTTGTTCAACTAGGCGTAATAACTCTTTTGACGGTGTAAGAGAACAAGGAAAGAATTTGCTAGTAATGAGGAAATAAAAAACACAAAGACGGTCTATAAAGATTACTAAGAATGGAGGCTGAAAAAATATATTTAGAATTCCCGTACAAATATCGAAAATTGCTCACCAATTTAAAAATCCAGGACGCGTCTGATGCATTCAACATCTTTTAAAACTTCCTAAATGTTTTTGAATTTATTTTATGTCCTCCGGCCGCAATTCTTTCCTCAAAGATTAAACGTCTACGGGTCAAATCAACAAAATTGCATGAAAATACAAACGCTCGACTTTTGTTCGCAACAGCACAGAGATAAAAAGCTATTGAAACTCTTACAACGAAGAAAAAAATCCTTACGTCCCTGTAAAAATGTAATTTTAATATGTAAACGTTAAAACGTGATGTCCACGATATGCGCTATTCAGCACCTTATCTGGGACTGCAACAGGATAATGGTGCAATTTACAGAGATGACATTGGTTTGAATCCTGCAGGAAATTGGTATTTTACTCATGCGATTAATATTTGAAGCGTTTACGGAAATTGTGCTGTCCTGACAAGAAAAATTTATTTCACGGCTGCACGTTCACATAAACGTAATGTGAAGAAAGCTTAATCTCCTCAAAAATGGTAGCAAAAGAAGCGCTTTTACTGCGCTTTTATTTTCGGGATGATCGGATTTCCCTCAAGCAAAAATTCACAATTAGACTCGACCGTCACGTAGACCAATGACAACATTCAACGAAAATTGGCCAATTCTGATCTCATTGCACGATAAGCACCCTGGGGTCGTTATCATACTCTCGAATGACATCCTACATATTAATAGGAGTTCAGTAGGCGATAAATTTGTTATAATAAAAAATAAGCGTTATGTGCTTTAGTTTCTTTTATATATTTTTCTATACTGACAATCCTGAGACAATAAACAACAACTTACCCGGCGCGCGTTGTTACGCCCCAAAAATAAGGGAAAACATGATGGTAACTGCAAAAGCGAGGCGCACTGGAAATTGAAGCCGTTTGAAATCAATCGAAAGGTATATCGGTGGAACCATTGGTATGCGTGGGATGAGCATCTTCCCCTTACATCCATCTCTTAACCGCATTTCCTCCTGACGTTCAGTGAACAGCAAATTAGCGTTACAAATTGGTTAGCGTTACTTGCCAATGGCGCGTCCTACCCAAGAAGAACTTAAAGTTGCGCCCATCTCGACTTCACCACAATAACATTCTTCCTTTGTGAAATTATTTTGACGAAAACTGATGGGTGACATATTATGTGTAGAACTGTCAATGTCACCTTATCAACTGACAGAGTACTCAATTTCGTCCGGTTTAAGGGGTGAACTCCCCTATGTTACTCCCCATTGTGAATATTATTTGTGGTCAACATTTCATGACGATCTGTTCACCGGTTTAGGCGCGCATAACACACGAAAAAACAAACAAATATTGATTTTTATATATTAGACATAAAAATGCGAATTACTTCATGAATCTTTATTTTATCCAGAATAAAAAAAGGATTATTATATTCATTCACTACTAACGCCTTGTTATTCTTCGACATCCCATGCGCTTCAATTAACTTCAATGCTCTCCATTTTGATAGCCAAATTTTTTAGCCCACATTTGGACAGAATGAAACCGCATCCACGGGATTAAGACTAATTAAAATAAAATTTACATGAAACAATTTGCACAAACGCTACGGTCGGCGAATAAATTATTTCGCCGTGTTCAGTGAAATTATCTGGAGCGTATTGAAATCATTAGGGTTTTTAAAATACAGATGGAGATGGTATCAGGCTTTTGCTGGTACCTTATTGTTTGCTAAGAGATCTTGATGGTGACTACGACCAAGAAAATAGGTCTAATAAATAGTAGGATTTCTACATTCAAAGATGAAGTCTGAGTCTAAGTAACTAGGGTTCAAACACAAGGCGTCATGAAACTAATCGGACCCACATGCCATAAATGAGATCGTAGAATGCTGGCAAATTCAACCAGATTTAGTTTAGTTTTTCAGTGTACAGCACAAGATTTACAAAATTAATGAAATTGTTATTCATTTTTTTTTCAGACATTAACTACTCAGAAGGTTAGAAGTCCATTTAATATGGTAAAGTGCGCTGTCATGACAATTTTCAGGAGTGAGGACGCATTTGAATCTGAAAAGTGACAGCGCACGAGTATTATTGAACAGCGTTTTTTTTATTTTCGTTCAAATGAGAAAAACACGAAATGAAATGCAATTTTGAGGTTATGTTTGACAGCTGTCAAATTAAATACACATGCTGTAATATTTATATAATGTTGTTATATACTACTTTCTGCATTATGTATTTAACAAAACGAATACAAAAATAGTATATATCATTCGCTTGAGGGGGCAACCGACAACGCCGCACGAGTTAGACATACAATTTTTTCTTGCGAATGCGGAATAAATCACAATATAAATTTGGAGTCCAGGGGTATGAATATGTTCTTACTAATTTGTCAAGATTATCGACACCTCCTGGCGTTATAGTCTAAAATAATCTCCGGTTTGTAATGTTCTTTCTGGGATATAACACCATCTTGATGCATTGTCGACAGCAAAATAACCGCCCTATTTTTTTAGGGATTGCTATTATCAAATACAAAAGCTGTAGATAACGCCTTTTCACGGTTTCCAGGTGGTGCCACACCTGTGAAACAGTGTTTTATTCAAAAATGCAACCCAGTTCGACCAGCGGATTCGGAATAGATGCACATCTAATGTGCACTTTTCCCGAGCGCTGCGAGAATAAATCCTGACGTCTCGATCGCAAATGCGAGCTGGAAACCGTGAAAAAGCACTTTTGAAATTTTCTAGTCACTTTGACACCTTTGACATTCAAATATTAAACCAAATTGTCAACAGTTAGTAGTGCCAACCTAATTTAAATTTCATAGCCAGCCTACTCCTAATTTATAATTTAAATGATCGCACGGTATACGACAGTATTCACCACAGACTAAATACAACTGACTTAAACCTGTAACTGTGGCAGTACTGTCAATTCATAAAATAATAGATGAAATAAATTTCGTATCGATTCTGCATGGTTGTAATGTCTTTAGTAGATTTTTAGGTAGGTATCTCTTATTTTTTATGACTTCTTCCCTCTTTTTGTTTTCTCAGTTATCTTCCACAAATTAGCCCATATTAGGGGGGACTTTATCACCTATTGTACGGTTATCGAAGTCTTTATGACCCTGTATTATTTTATTTAACTGTTAAGTTTCGTACAATTTCCAATTCAACTCCTTGCCCTCCGACTTTGTCTCCTTATTTCCTCTTGGCCTTTTTCTTTCTTTTTTAACTTTTCAGTTTCTGCGGTATTAAAATTTTTCATCAGAGTTTCGGATTCATAGGTTTTTAAGTTTTCTATCTTTCAATGTTTACAATTGAAAACTTATTAAAGCTGCCGAATGTTTTACAATTTTTGCGTCAAACTGCGCATGCACCATTTTTCACTATTCTGGGAGTATTAATGGAAATGTCTTGTGATAGAATGAACTCAACAAAGCGAAGAATTACACTTTTAGGCGTCTTCATTTTTTAAAGTTGACAGTAGAATTATAAATGAAACTCAAAAAATCATAAGGTACCACTCCAGAAGCACACTGATTTTTTTTTCTCTCAATGGTGTCATTTCTATTAATTTCTTCAGTTTTGTGAATCACACTTCTGGGGGCTTTCATAGGTAAACATTCGACATCATCATGATGATCGCAAAATGAAAAAATAACATGCAGAAGTCCCCCGAAAGATTTACTGTTTTTTTCTCCTTTGGGGTCGTGAGAGGTTTTTTTACCATTTTTGAGATCCCTGAGTAATTATTTGGTGAAATAAATGCGGACCCTGGGTGACAATGGGCCCGCGGTGTGGTCTAAGTGTCGGTGAGGGAAGCTAATTCCCTCACAACCCTCAACACCTAATCTATCTAATCTAAATGCGAACCTCTACCCTCTCTATATCTTAAACATTTAATACATTTTCTATGGTCACCGCGTTTTGAGGCAATTTTTTATTTGAAAAATTTACCTCTTTGAGGTTCAAAATTTTGTATTTTTTTAATCCTCTCTTACTCCTAAACTATTTGGCTTATCGTGACGTAGCTCGAACAAAAGTATAAATCGAGCTCGTCTTTTGATTGACGCCCACAGAAACGTCGTATCTGATACGTTTTTCAGGTGAAAAATAAAATATCCCAAAAAACAAAATTTTCGGTCTGTGGGTCCTAGTCTTCTCAAATCACACATTACAAAGCAAATTGCATACTCAGGCCAAAAAAAATTTCAAGACAAATACGCTAAATTAGGTCAGTGACCTGTACTTTACGAGATATGAGCGAAAATGTTCTTGGGTTTTGCGAACTTGCGTACGTGCCAAAATTTAAATTTTAAAACGAAACAGTTAGAGAGATCGGTTTGGGAATTGAAACGTTAAATTCACGAGGTCGAGTTCCAGGAAAATGGTTATTTTGGGGCAATTTGGTAGATTTAAAAAAAAATCCTATGATGGAAAACTCTACAAAATTCTATACCGACACTTAAAAATAGATACATAAAATAACGGGGTCGTCCCTCTCAATTAAATTTGACGAATTCCACTATAGCATATCGTAGACTATATAACAAGAAGCCCTAAAACGTGTTCTGTTGTTTAATAAAGTTGTTTTCTGAGATAACAGAGCGTTTCAAAAATCGCAATTTCCGCTAGCATTTTCAAACGCTGTACATTTACCGCCTCTTGTGACGTCATTTTGGGGGAGCATTCTTATTGGTTCGTGCGTTTCTAATTAGTCCACGCGTCCAGTAACTTTCAATTTTGCCTGGTGAATCTTGTCCCGTGTTGACGTCACAGAAAGGCGCGCGTTTCAAATAAGACAAATGTTTCGGATTTTTTTTAACCTAGTCAACGCGTGATTTCGAATAAACAAAAAAATAGGGGTATAATATTTTTTCGTCTAGTTTCTAGAAAAGCTGTTTTTGAAAATTGTGGGACGACCCCATTATGTAAATATGCAAGCCGGATATGGTGGTCGTCGCGTTGTCGGCCCCGTTGATTTTATGAGGCTTTAAATTTTTAGATTTTATTTTCCGACCATCGGAAACTCCGGTTAATTTTGACCATCGGACCCCTTGGGAATCACGACCCATTCCGACCACCGGACGCTTATTGTTCTATATTGTATAAAAGATGTAATTTTGAGGTTAGAAAGTAGTATTGTAAGAACTCACAAGTGTACCAAAGCTTAAAAAAATATAAAGATTAAAAAGCTTAAAAAGACACCTTAAAACTTAAGCTAAACTAAAGGACAATTATTACATGAATAAAAACAAGAATCGAGAAAAAAAGAAGAACCTACTCAAAATATGTTCAGTACAATTTTGTAACTGATCATGGTTTTGTAAGTTTTTTTTTAGTCAAGATTTTACATTTTTCGAGATTTATTCATGTTGCCACATTTTTTTACAGTGTTAATATTAGTACCACTTGTTGGAGGAACATAATGATGAACGTTTGCCGCCGTGTATAGAGAAGAGAAAAATTGATTGCAATGTGCACTAAAAAGAGAAAGAAACGCAATCGTATTGCAATCGCTTTAAATATTATTTATGACGATCTGTTAAAATGTGATTTAATACCGCGAATTAAATGTCAAATCTGCTTCACCGTTTCAATTATCAGCTAAAAAGTCCACCGATTGAAATATTCTCTCATATATGATGTGTTGTTTCGTAACAGCCGGAAGCCGTCCTATTTTCCCTAATGATTTTCTACCTGCGTCGATAATGGCAGATTAGCAATTCATAAACCTACTTAACACAAACATTTGCTGTTTATTTACCAACACATTAAACTATAACGCCAAAAATAAAACGTGTTTAGCATGTTTATAATGTGTACCTAACGTGTACTTGCAAGAGATAACAACGCGCCAAAATGGAACCGTGAACAAACATTGTTATTATCCGGGGGGTATATTTTTACTGAACTTTATGACGTCAAGAACCATTTATTTGGATTAACATGACTCATTTTACAACGACGGTACTAGAAACTGTCAAACTTTTCAAATAAATATAAAGGGGTGCAAATAAATTCGCAGCGGAAACAGCAAAGCGCGACGTGGCATACATAATAAAAAATTTAAAAAGAAGTATTCACAGGGAGGACTTTTCTGCTGTGCAAGGGATTTTATTCGTAAAGTCTGCATTGCACTATCTAGTTTTTCTCCATGACAAATGGTGGCTCGGCGGTAGTTTCCATTTCCGAACAAAGTTATAACGATCCGTTAGGATTAATTTGAATACCTCAAGGAAGCAACAGGTTAAAAACTTCGTCTCCAAAACGGTTGCAGATATTTTCTTGTGCTCATGAAATTATTCATGCTTACAACATTTATAAACAGGTGCGGAAACCGAGCAGCTGCATAAATGTTGACGGAGGTCCTTTTTTATGAAAGTTTAATGTCAACTTCCGTCAATAATTTAGGCGTTTTTCAGTCGCACAATCGGCTGAAAATTGTTTCCAACTTCTCCATTTATTCACTGCGGCGCATTGTAATATTCCGGAAATACACCGTAATGAAACGGGCCATAAAAAGCGCAGCTTTATTGTATTGTAGGGAATGAAACGTCTGGTACAAGGGAACATATTCAACTTCCGCTGGGGAATTTTTGTTATGACGTGTTATGCTCACAGTTCATTTGCAGACTGGAAAGACTTCCCGAACTTTTATACCCAGACGTGATATATGTCGGCGTCTTATTCAATATTCTGAGATATATGTCCACTCTGTAAAAGGAGATTTTGTGAGTTTATCACTGATCCGATTCTGGGGCAAAGAGACGATGAAAGTTGAGGGCTGCACTGCTCCACATAAGCTAGGGAGCATGGCGATATTTGGTTATATTTTATTGTTCTTACATTGGCACACCCAAACTTAATTCAAAGCTTAAAAAAATGGAGTGGCAACCACTTTCTTTGCTTCACAAGATTAAATACGATTTAGATACAGAAATCTTTAGAAAGTAGATTAAGTTAAATTGAATTTCTGATACGTGCAGAGCTGCCTTATTTTAACTATTTCATAGTTTCAAGCGCCTAGAAGTTGAACCTATTATAATCAGCTCTCAGATGCAGCTTCTATAAATTTTATTAACCAAAGTTTTGCAATTACAGAAATGTCTTGAACTGGTTCTTACCTTGTTACAATTATGCTGCACTGAACGTTCTAGTTAAATAAATAAGTGAAGTTAAATAAATTTGTCAAAATATGCAGATATACACAGTGTCATGGGAATATGAGCAATAATTTTAACCACATCAACAGGTTGATTTTTTTTTAAATTCGCTTGAGGCAAAATCCCTTAGAATCACCCTAGGCTACTGAACGAACTTAGTAAAAACTGTGCCAATTTTACTGTTTCAAAACGATGAAATTTGAACAACGTAAGCAACAGCATCATAATATGGCATTTTTTTCTTTTCACTTTTCACTGGTTCCCCTGTGTCTCGATTGCTAAGTAGTTATAATTAAAGTTATATTTTGCAATTTTTTTTTTTAAACTTTCTCCCAGTTTCAAATTAATAGTTCTTAACTCCTTAAATTTTTAACCTTTCTGTTTTTCAATTTCAGAAATTCTCAATGTCGCAGATCTCATGTTATGAGTTCGAAAGGCTGAAGAGCGTGCAAGAACCCGAATTTGACCATTTTCGAGTTTGTCTACGATGTAGGGATGATCAAGGACAAAAGGAAACTAACCCTGCGAGAATCTCCCTCTTTTAATTTCCAACTGTCGAGCGGACATCAAGGCTGAAACGAGCTCCTCTTATTTCTTCAACTCTTGTGCAATCTGAGCTTATTCTCACCGCGAGTCTTTCGACTTCTTTAAATTTGTTTCTGTTTAATTCCAATACGTCCCCAACCTATTTTGAGTAGTGTTTAGAGGCGCGAAAACAGCTTCCTACGACCACGTGAGGTATTTGTACTACAGAAAATAAAACTAACCTTTTCATATTTATATCTTCGTGGAATCTCTCGTACAAGGAAATGTAATTTGTTCACAATTGATTTTTTTGTTCGCATCTCGAGCTAAATCATTCAATTTTTACCGTTGGTTTCGATCACGTGTTACAGCGTTATGTGATAAATGTGGCCGCCACTTTGATTTTGCGCTTTGCCTTTGGAGAAAAAATTGTTTAGACTTTGATATAATTCTTGCGATAAACATTTAGTTCTGTATATAACCAGAAATTTCTTAAAAAGGGCCTTCTACCGTATTTTCTTTTTCTTTAAATCAACGTAAATTCTAGTTCCATCTACTTGTGACGTAATTTATTATTCTAGAAATTATTACTCCTATTTTCTTAATCTATTTTTATTGCTTTTCGATTTATGAAGTTTCGAATATATTTTGAAAAATCACTATTAACAATCACTAGCAATTTTAAAACACAGCTATTTTACAGATTCCACAAATAACGAATTCTTAAAAATTACAGTTACACCAAAGTTAAACCGAACCGAACCAATGAATTTCAACATTATTTTTTACATTACATTGTCAGTGATTATTACAATTTGCTTTTGGCCATAAGATCGACAAACATCAGAATTTTTATGGCTCTTCGCTAATACCAATGGGTAACAGACTTTGAGTTGATCGACAGCAATTGCATTAGATTTAAATCTATCTTTATCTGTTTGCAGTAGTTTGAATCAAAAAAATAAATAAATGAACGAAACAAAAGTATAACACACTAAACCGGATATAAAAAGCTATCTCCACCACAAAACAATCGGCGCACAACATTTCATGTGTCGGTCTCTGAATGTATATTTTTGCTACCACTCAGCCTAAGAACGTAGGAGCTTAGGTAGTTGAGTAACCCGAGAAACCTTGAACTTTAAGAGAACTTGAGCAATATGTAAACTTAAAAACTTTAGGAATTTGAGCAGTTGAGGAACCTAAGAAACTGAGACAATGAGAAATTTGTAAAATTTCTTAGTCGGAGAATTTAAGACACTTGTATTTGAGAAACCTTAAAACCTGTGGATGATAGGATATTGAGGAACTTGGGAACTTGAGGTACTTAGAAAACTCAGAACTTGAGAAGATTAAGATCCTGAAAAATCATAATTATAGAAACCACCTAAAGGTTTCTTTTGACTATCAGCTTAATTTCATGTTGAGCTACGACTGGTCTTAAATGTCGATTGTTATGGAGACGTCACACGAAATTGAGCCTTACGGCCTGGGCTTTAGTTACGACGTTTCCGTAGCAACCGGCACTTACGACCAGTCGCAAATCAACATGAAATCAGGCTGTTAATTCCTTTTCATAATACCTGCCTGTTGCATTATATCAAAACTGTCAGCTTGAGTGAAAACTAACCCATAACAGACACGGCTGTTACAAAAATTAACAGTACACGAGGAAGTTTTTGATAATTGTTTCTAGAGCAACACAAACAAAATTGATTTATGAATTGTATAAAAATTATGCTAAACAATTCGGTTTTTGTCGGTATTGCCGACAGTATTATGAAAAGTACTTAACGATATTCGGCCGATACGCAAATAACAAACGCGATTGATTATAAAATCTTTTTTTTGAAATCGCAAATTTTTTTAACATTTTTACCCCTTTTATTTTCACATTCACAGCACCTTGACCGATTATAAAAGCTTCGAGCGTTTTTGTCGCATAAAAGTACCTTCCGGAGGTCAACAATCAGTTCTAATCTGTCCGCTGTCGGCATAACTACTTGGAAAATTCTTATACGTTCGGTTATTAATGCAAGGATTTTCTGTGTTAAATAATTTTGGTTACATTGACAGCAATAGGGTTGATAGTTTATACTAGGTATTTTTAGTTGCCCAATTTCCTAATTTCTCTTTTACATTCGCAGTGTGGCACACTTGCTGTTTTCAAGTCCTCTTAGTTTCCCATTTGTCCCAGTTTCAAATTTTTTTATTTTCTTAGGTTCTCGTTTTCAGTTTTATCGGTTCTCAGTTCTTCGGTTCCCCAGTTCCCAGTTTATGAATTATTTTTCAAGTTTCCCATTATCTCAAGTTTTCAGTCTTGCATCTTCTTAGGCTCTCAATTTTCTAGTTTCTCGGTTCCCCAATTTCACGGGATTTCAGTTTCATAAACAAACTGTAATACTAAGATATTCTTTACATTTTAGCAATTTCAGGTCTAAATGATGATCAGTTTTTATTTGTTAAAAATGTAAAGTAATTTTTAAATGTTTCGTTTAAACACCCTTTAATAAGTGATTATACTTCCGTTATTCAGTTTGTCAGACTCAGGGTTCAAATTTCTGTGTCTCAGACTATCAGGTTCTTTTGTAAAATCCATTCTTTAGTCATAAATAAATTCGTGCAAAATTGTATAGTAACAAATTTCAGCCCAACAATAATAGTAGATTATATTACAAGTGACAGAAATGCTTCATTGTCAGCGAGTGAGATCTTTGAATCACGAGTGCGATAGCACACACAACAGACAAACATCTCACGAGCTTACAATGTCATTTCGGTCACGTGTAAGATACGACGTTTTATGCCCGACGTGTAATTTCTTCTTAAAAGTTAAAAATCAAAAAATTAATGAAAGTGTCAAAATGACGTTTCAAAAAATTATTCATGTCTTACCATTGTGTAGCCATAGTAATTCACCCCTTTTTATCATTATATCACTTGTGAGAGAAATACTCCATTATACCTTCCTTTTGCGTGGCAAAAATAGTCATCTAGATGTTAGTCGGGTATAATAGTACATTATATTATAAGTGATAGAAATGCATCATTATTAGCGAGTGAGCATTTTGACTTTGGCACTTCTCACGAGCTTTATAATGACATTTCGATCACGTGTGATATACGACGTTTTATCTTACAGGTGCATTGTATAAAAATCCAAGAAATATTTATTCAAGTAAATATCCGCCTGTAATATTAGCATGGTTCTAATATCAGTTTCCGTAGTAATAACCTGTGATTGTTATAGTTATAAAATAAACAGTCTCGTTGTTTTTCACAATTTTCACTAAAGTAATAAAAATTGACTTTCTACCGAAACATATTCAACTAGACGTGGAAGCCGCTGTTTACAGTTTGCTCCCGGTAAGGTCGAGACACATGTACGAGAAAGAGTATGATCTGTTCGTGAAGTGGAAGGCAGAGAATTACATTACATCGCATGTAATTACATTACAATTAATAATTACAATTTTTAATTACAACTGACAGCTGTCAGATTTACTCACTTGTGAGTAGAACTGACAGCTTTATCTCTCTTGTGATTAAAATTTGATTTCTGTCACCGAAAACAATGGTGTAAGGTACCTAAAAAACTACACCTGTAAGATAAATTATATTAACTCGCAACTTTGGTAGTACACGAGGTAACAACAATATTTCAAAGCACTGTGTATTGATATTGGTTGTACTCAGAGCATAATTGAAAAGTTCAATTAGTAAATTTATTAATTTACTAACTGAACGTTTCAATTTGAGTGCCACTAATATCCGACAGAGAGAATGTTACATCAATTTCCAATTTTTACACTCCATTAGCTACAACACTTACCACCGAATCTAATTACCTTGTTCGAAATATCAATCTGTGCAAATATTTTCACAAATTGTATTAAAATATAAATAGTAGATAACAATTCCATCAACAAAATATAAAGTACACAAAGAGAGTACTTTCCGTTTTAATTTAATATTTACTAGTCAATCCAATTTGTTTTTTAATAAATCTTGATAGAATAGAGCACATATAGCTATTTAACTATTTTAATTATAACGCATGGTGTTTGCTGTTTCATCTTTAAAGGGCCGTTCCAGTACAATAACCTCTATAGCCGTGCATGGTTGAACTGCAGCAACTTTATACAGGGATTTTATCTGTGTTTGCAGCCAGATGTCCGCAGCAGGAGTTTCCAAGCAGGACAAAATTGCATCCCTGTCGTTTACACTGTGATTTATAGACGTTGGAATTAGACGAAACCAGACTTATGGCAGATTTGTCAGGCGTGAACCGTGGAGGATTTAAAATGACAAAACGCACCGGGAAAGAAAAGGATTCCACTCGACGAAACGGCTCTTCTAACAATGGCTCATTCATTGGGGTTATTGTGCCAAAATAGCTGCACTTAATTTTTTTATAACATAGTTCATCTCATCACATCAAGTGATCATCCATGTATACTTTATTACTAAAAAAAACTCTTCGACATTTCGATTAAATTTTTTAGGTCCGTTGTTGGTTGAACAGCTCTGTTAATGCACCCGAATGGGCGCTTATCAAGTATTTAAATGTTGCAATAGCGTGATTTCTGAACTGTGGAAATCATCAATTCTCAAATTATTGATGCTGGAGAGGCGGAAACATTAGGACCGAAGGGTTTTCTCCGACCGAATTGCCGTTTAGTGGCCCTTACCACTTGCCCTTAAAATCCGCCACTCCCTTTCCTGCAGCTGAGATGCCTGAAAAATTGCGGACTGTAATTTTGGGGATTTATATAACTCCCTTGGGATAGATTTGACGAAGTGTCGATAGTCGGAGTGGAAATTTGCATGGAATTTGCGGTAATCAAATTCCATAAAAGTCGGTAGAGTAGTTGTGCGTACAATATGAGAAAAAATCAAAGTTGGGTATTTGCGATTCGGAATTCGGAATATCAACGAGATTGGGAATATTGTTTCCACACAATCGAGATTTCATTCCATGCCAAACCATTCTGCACCAGTAGTTTTTTGTTTGATTGGTCTGACAGGTAACAAGGGTTTGAATCAGGCTTTCCGCCACCTGTCTGTCTGCATGTGTTGTTAATATTTTTATTTTACGGCCAAGTGACAAAGAATTTTTCAAGATATAAATTGTTGTTGCTAAAAACTCCTGTCTTGTTAGCCCCATATTTCTAGTAACTCTTTAATCTATGCATTACTAAACAGAAACCCAAATCTGAACCGTTGCTTATGTCAGTATTCCAGACGATGGAACGTAGAACAGAGCATATTGCAACAACGGGAAGACTCTCAGCGACGTTATTACGAACGCGAATTACCCTCCCCGTCTTTTCACTAGTAATTACTATACCTGCTTCTAGATATTACCTCAATTTACTATTTTTGTTCGTCACCATCCAGCTGTATTGCGAGAACTTAAGCTGTTAGCATACATGCTTCAACAATCAGGCGTTGAGTTGAGTAAATAATCGAGAAGCTAATTAGAAACGAACTAATTTAGTTTGTATCAATAAAATAGTGCAAATCAAATCAGTAGATTGAGAAATTGGTTCAAACATCATTATTTACCTATTTTGCTGCTTGATATTCGCTCGTTTTCGAAACTTATAAATTAATACAAAATTGTTGGTCAATTGTTGGCCGGGTTATATGGAAATACATATTTGCATATGCAAATGCATATTTTGGCTTTTTTAATAGATTATTTTATATTTTATATTTTATTGAAAACTTCCTGATTCGGCATGTTTTCACTATTTTTAAAGATCTCAGTTAATGCATTTGTGCAAGTAGGTTTAAGGAGTCTTTTGTTGTTGCCGACTTATAGGCTAGACTAAACATATTTATTTCTATAACTATAAAACAGAATCACGAGCGCGGCTCTGACCAATTAAAAATACGCACACGAAAAGTTCACTTAACACTACATATTTTTTAAAAAGTAAATAAAAAAATATTTTTATATAGCGGATATAGTAGTACACACTCTGTGAAAATTTCAAGTGTCTACCTATTACGGTTCAAAAGATACAAGCCTGTGACGGACGGACGGACGGACGAACCCTTTGGTTATAGTGATGCAAGATATATACACATGCGACGTTTTCCGCGGAATGGGACCATGCGAAGTGTAACATTAGGGAATGGGGTCGTCCCTGTCAAGTGCATTTGACGAATTTAACTATAGGATCTCGTAGACTATGTAACATGAAGCCCTAAAACGTCTTCAGTGCTTTAATGAAGGTGTTTTGTGAGATAACAGATCGTATCAAAAATAGTAATTTCAGCTCGGATTTTCAAACACTGTACATTTACCGCCTCTTGTGACGTCATTTCGGGGGAGCATTCTTATTGGTTCATGCGTCTCTCATTCGTCCGTGCGTCTAGAAAGGCGCGCGCTTCAAATAGGACAAATGTTTCGAATTTTTTTCCTAGTAAACGCTTGATTTCGAATAAACAAAAAAATAGAGGTGTAATACTATTTCCATCTAGGTTCTCGAAAAGATGTTTTTGAAAATTCTGGTACGACCCCATTGTTCTATACTTTTGAGTTTATTTTCATATTTTAACACTTTACTTTAATATTTTTAGCATTTTAATGCAAATTTGTATGCATATTTTGGTCTTTAATACCTAATTACCAGATGGAGTACATGGTTAGACCCAGCAATTTTTGATGTCGATAATTTTGCAGGTATTGAAGATATAATTCTCGAAATCAGTGATTCTAGCATCGCTTTGGAAAAAAAATTGCCCAACACAATGTATTTATTAAGACAAACTATACTTTTATCAGTCAATTGAAATTATAGAAGTCCTGTAAAAAAGTTGAAGGTAGAGCAGGTGAATCTATACACGAAAAATGTAATAAGGGGTAACACAAAAAAAATTAAGAATATCATCAAAATAATTAAATAGTAAACCAGAAGAATGTCGATGAATCCAAGTGGAGTAAATTTAAATTAAAATTTAAATCTATTTAAGTCGAACTCCACAAACTTTAATAATAACAATGGGAACATGTTTCGGCAGAACACTACTGCCATCATTATACTGCTTATCTTAAAGAATATTTAAAATTATCACGTTATTTTTGAATTAAATTTGAGGTTACATGATTTTTAAAGGATTTCGTAAAAACAACATTTTATAAAATGTAAGAATTAAAAATGGATTAAGGAGAATCTGGTAAGTGGTAAAAAATTAAAATAGTGAATTAATAATGGGATAATTGAAGTTATTCTGTTCGTTTAAACAAAATCTGTTTTCCAATTTCAAGGCTTTCCTTATTTCCAAAGTCTCAAGAAAATATAATTTCCGGCTTTTATTGCATTTATGAATAAATTTGGAATTTGATGGTGAAAAACTATGTTTCGTTATTAATATATGATTGGCGAAAGAAGAAGGTGTTGATGAAAGAGGATCAAGATTTGTGTTGTTATTTTTTTTTGTCATTGATAGAGTACAGTAAACTATAAGTAAATGAAGAAAATGTGAAAACAATGAGCGAAGCATAAAGTAGGAACTGAATACAAAATGATAAAGGATGAATTAATTAAAAATCTGAGAAAAGAAGACCCCTGCAAAAAATGCAGTGATGAAATGCAAAAGAAAAGCATGAATAAGACCGGAAAAATGACAAAAAAATATAACAGAACAAACGGAGAAGAAAGAGAAATCCACATAATCAAATTACGAAAATCAAGTGCACCAGATGGTATAAAAACGGAAATGATAAAGTGGATGGGAAATAAGGAGACAAACAAGATAGAACAACTTAAAAAAAATAAAGGAAATAGCGGAACGAATTTGTGGATTGGAAACGGGGAGACCACAAGGAACGGCATTGTGGAACGAAACAATACAAAAAGAAGTTAAAAACAAGAAACAGCAGTTGAATGAATACTAAAGAACAAGAAACACAAACAACTATACTACTAAAAGAAAAATAGTTTAAAATGTCCTAATTAGTGGTAAATGCCTGCGAAGAATTCCGGTAATAAATAAATGAAAACAGAGGCAACCATACAGGAACAACAAGAACAACGGAAACAACAAAAACATGATGGAGGTACTAGAAAAACCAATACAAAAAATTAAATTGGAAAAAGCACCAGGACACGACGAGACAAATGCTACGAAATTAAAAATAGAACAGAAAACACCGTTAAACTAGAGAATATAAATCATAATGCCGGAGGGGAATAGACTGCGGAAACTACTGAGGTATCACACTCAACAAACACGATAAGGATCGTATAACCAGAATATTGGAAAGAGAAAGTTGACGAGACATAGAAAGATGAAGAGAACTTATAACTCTTTTAGAGCTTTCTCAGTTTGTTCTTATCTTTATCCTGTCTTCCATGATTTCTACTTCGACGATAAAAATATATGGTCTATGCTTTCTTGCACTGGTTACTTCTATATTGACTTCCAGGTTTCAGGTTTACAGTTTGCAAGTTGTCCTATATTTTTATATTTTTGATGATAAATCTTCCCAGTGATGAATAAAAAAACATTATGACGGGGAGATTTCTCATAAAAAAATACATCAATATAAGACAAACTAGCATTTTTTATTCATCTCTTTTTCTAAGTTTCATGTTTGTGGATTATCTTCTCTAACTTTTCTCAATTAGGTCTGTTTATGTTCGTGTTTTTATCTCTTCCAATATTTTTAATTTGTCTCGTTTGCTCCTTTAACGTTTTCTCTTTGTGGCATTTTTTGTCAGTTTACGTCATGTTTGTATTCGGCGCGCATTGCTACACCCCAAGAATAAAGTAAATCACATCTCATCCGATTTGAATTGGTCACTGTGACAGTTTTATCTAACAGAGTACTCAATTTCGAACGGATTGAACTTTAAATATGTTTTTACGAAAAAAGGGTGTCACATTAAGGTCGTCAACCTCCCTATGTCACTCCCCATGGCGAATATTATTTGTGGTCAAAATTTCATAACGTTCGGATGACCGTTGTAGGAGTGCATAAAATACGAAGAAGCAAATTTAATATTGATTTTTATATATTAGATGAGTGCAGTCTCATTTGTGATTTATTAAATTTCCTGAAATTCAAAGAAATCACTTGGCTTCTTCCTCTACAAATACATAATTATATATAATATAAGTATGCGGTGATGTAGCCACAAGTCTTTAGCTCTTTGTGAAGGAACTTCTAACTTGTGGGACCAACAGGTAGGACGTGTGAGAGCTACGTGAAAATCGTAAGCCGTTGTATGGCAAAATTTTTACTGGTTAGCAAATTTCGGCATTTTATAATTCTAAAATACTATAATTAGTCTTAATTGGCAGTATGTATATTTTTTACCTTTACAGGATTATAAAGTATCCGATTAATACATTTCCCATAACTCAATTAAAATAAAATATAATATAATAAATAAAACTAAATCAATCAATAATTCAACACAATAACTAGCAGCTTTTTATCCCTTCCCACTTATTGTCCGTCTACTCCACTCAACCTTCTTCATGCATTCGATCCCTCTTCCGTCCTAATTCAAAATTTCTTCTCTACTCTCATTCCTTCAACAAATGCTTTATCGTCTCCTTTTTTTCTCCACACATCCTGCATACTCTAGCGGATATAGTAGTACACACCCTGTGAAAATTTCTAGTGTCTACCTATTACGGTTCAAAAGATACAAGCCTGTGACGGACGGACGGAGAAACCCTTTGGTTCTAGTGACGCAAGATATACACATGCGACGTTTTCCGCGGAATGGGACCATGCGAAGTGTAACATTAGGGTATGTGGTCGTCCCTCTTAACTGAATTTAACAAATTCAACTATTGCATCTCGTAGACTATGTAACATGAAGCCCTAAAACGTCTTCAGTGGTTTAATAAAGATGTTTTGTGAGATAACAGAGCGTATCAAAAATAGTAATTTGAGCTCGGATTTTCAAACGCCGTACATTTACCGCCTCTTGTGACGTCATTTTGGGGCAGGATTCTCATTGGTTCATGCGTCTCTCATTCGTCTAGTTTCTGAGGAAAATGTGAAAAGAATGAGCGAAGCAGAAAAAGGAACTGAATACAAAATGATAAAGGCCGAATTTCTTAAAAATCTGAGAAAAGATAGAGATATTTTAGGAAATTGAGGAAGACCCTGCAAAAAAAAAACAGAATTATGGAGTCCAAAAGAAAAGCAAGAATAAGACCGAAAAAAATAACAAAAAAAATATAACAGAACAAACGGAGAAGAAAGAATACATCAGATAGAGAAATCCACATAATCAAATTACGAAAATCAAGTGCACCAGATGGTATAAAAACGGAAATTATAAAGTGGATGGGAGATAGGGAGACAAACAAGATGCAACAACTTGAAAAAAAAAAATAAAGGAAATAGCGGAACGAATTTGTGGATTGGAAACAGGAGACCAAAAAGAACGATATTCTGGAACGAAACATTACAAAGAGAAGTTAAGAAGAAGAAATAGCTGTTGAATGAATACTGAAGAATAAGAAAAGCAAACAACTATAGGACTAAAAGAAAAATAGTTAAAAATTTCCTAATTATATTTCGGCATCCATTCCTTCAGATATCACTGAGATAATAACAACGTAGTACGGTCCTGTGCTACTTCGGTCACAATGTTTAAAGCGCATGCCCCCTTCCCTGCTGTCCTGGCCATTCGAGTCATTGTTGGTTTTGTGCTTCTGTGAGTCACATCGCACCACAGCTGGTCTGGTTTGTATAATAAATTCTCCTTATTTATATCAATTTCTTATACACGCTAACTTAGGATGTGTACTATCTTAGCTAATTTTCAAAGTAGCTTAGGATAATGACCAGCAGGTCGTCATTCTGAAGTTTCGTCGCGGCATTTTCATCGAGAAATTCAGAAGTTAAAGAAGGACGGCGCAGATGGCATCGCCAACATTATATGGGCGTGATTCCACGGTTCGCACTCGATCTCCAAGCCGGTAGCATTGCGAGGGCAACACTCGAGACAACGTTCATGTCGGGGGCGGCGGCACATAGATCGGCGACAGAGAAAACCGACAGTGTGCGGAAGCGATGATGACAGCCCGCGAGGCGTCGCGTCGCTTCCTCGCCACCCCACCGACTCTCCGCCAGCAGGAGACGCCCAGCCTGCCGTCGAGGACGATCTCGTCTCCATTGAGTTGGGGGATGACATACTAAGAATTCTAGGAGGCGAACCAGAACAGCCCTGCACCTAGTCAAAGGTGCAAAAGCACTTCCGGCTATCTGACACCCGATTCTTTAACAGGGTGTGGTCTCCTGTTTTCCTCGCTACCGGCTACCGCTCAATTGCGACAGGTTGATGCTGCCGATCGTCAACCCGGAAGTGGCAGCCATTATGTCGGCCGCCCACACACATCGCGTGGCTCACTTTATGGGTTCCTAGAAACAGCTCGGCGCACCACTGTCCGTCTTAGAAAAAGGTATTTCACTAATAATAAATAGAGAAATCAGAAACTCTTCGAAAGCCTTAGGGAAGAAAATCTCCCCTAGGTGACCCTGGCCGCCTCCTCTCACATTATTTTACGACATCAGCTCGTCTCGATGGTTTATATTCTCCCAATCTTAAACAAATCATTTAGGACCTTGAGCGAGAGCATTCATTCTGGAAAATTTTATTCCGGCCAGATTTGGGAGGGAAACATAAACAAGGAAAAATCTGGAAACCAGGGAGAATGCTCCTACCTTTTCAGGCCTGTATCAGACAAATAGAGGTTTTGCAAAAGAAAGAAGTGGGGGGCACAACCCTACTCTCGTACCATAACAAGACCTTTAAACAGGTATCACTCGGTTCCTCAGAGGGAGACGAAACTTCCACGGGCGCGTCCCTCGAGGGAGTAGAGAGAAGATCGGCGTGAGAAACGGCGCTATCATCAGAGACGCTAGATAAGCCTGGCGGGGCGCTTAAAATCTTTTCACTCTGCGTGGCAACAAATCACCGCAGGTTCTGTCAGCTTGAGCTAGATACAGTTACCATTTGTAGTAATTTCAACACAACACGCCCCGGCCGCAGCTTTTGACCAGGGACGCTCCCCATATGCACAAATGCGTCGAGGAATTAGCAATTGGGCCATTAATCCCAGTTTTCCTGCGCCAGGTCAATTGATTTCCAGCTCATTTCTCGCCAAAAATCATCAGGCAAAAAAAAAAAAACGTTTCATCCTTAATAAATAATAATAATAACCTCATGGTTTTGAGGAGTGGCTATGATGCACGAATAGGACCTGACCAGCAAGGAACCCCGTGAAGGTCGGAATCACGGGGAGCTCCTTCTGGTCAATTTAAAAAAATAATAATAATAATAAAAAAAAAAATAAAAAAAAAATAAAATAAAAATAATTTCATTCAAACTGTACACTTTGAGATGGACGATATTCGCACTGCACTGCGTCTCATTTCTGAGAGCTGTTTAGAGCTTCCATTGACCTCAAGGACGCCTACTTTTTAATTTCAATCCGTCCCAGTGATCAAAATTTTTACGTTTCCAATACGAGGGCCAACGTTATCAGTTCACCTGTTACCCTTTTGTGCAGGCCTCGGCCCCTTAAGTTTTCACCAAGTTAAAAACTCATAGTTGAAACACTTCGATCCGAGGGAATTTTATCTAGCTGGATGATTTCCTGAGCTTGGGGGCGGATTATGGCGCTTGTTCCAGGAAGGTTTTTCTCGAACTGTCGATTTAGTAGTCTCTAGGTTTTGTTCTAAACTATGAAAAAATCATCAGGTTTCGTCATAACTATGAAAGACAGATCTCCGTTGGTGGCATCAGAACCTACATAAGGTTTTTAGTGGAAATAGGAAATTTGTTCTAAAGATTTTTCGTATGTCTTTGGGGTGCTGGGAACACGAAACGCCCTTATTCGTGGTGGACATTGAGCGATCGCTTTTACATAAATATTTTGGATTTACAAGCTTAGGGCTTCAATGTTTTGCTGACATCAAGTCTCAAACACCGCTCGTGGTGTTCCACAGCTCAATCCTGAATCAATACCGTCTGCAGTATTGGATAAAACATGTTTCAGTTTGTCGTCAGCGAAATGTCGGCAATCATGTGTAGCGATTAAGAAGTAGCGCAATTGCAGGCAATATTGACTCAGGCCAATGGCTCTGTCGTGAGAAGGTGAGCAGGCTGGATCCACAACCTAAAAGACGCGGATTCGAATTCCGTTAAAGCAAAAAAAAAAATGTATGAATTACTTAATGTAAAATCGTTTGCTTCGCCCGATCGCACTTTTCGTAACACTCTTAAGGGATTCACCAGCTTGCTTCCCAAGTCAAGTGTCCGTAAAGAAGTTTTACTTCAAAAAAAAAAAAAAAACCGATCGTGAATCCATTGTCCAATCCACAGGAAAGTTTGTAGCACCAAGCGTCAACTCGTTCGCATCTTAGTGCAAACAAAAAAAAAAAAAATCGTTAAATAACTTCATACTTTAGAGGCCCTACCGTCTTTGGCGTCAACGCCTTTAAATATGACTGGGCCGATTTTTATTTTTACCCATTTTTTCCTTTTGTATTACTTTATGAAAGATACAAAAATACAAAAATTTCTCCACGACCAAGCAGAGGGAGGGCATTCCTATTGTCGCCTATTGGATCTCTCAACCCTGGTACCCCCTTTTTTCACCCAGGTCTCTGTTAGCACTCCAATCGTGTTCCCTCCAGGTGAACACAACCCGACTTGTCCTTTACACCAATTTTCATCCACTGTGGCGACAAATTTTCCTGGGGGCCACACGTGTCTCAACGAAGCCTTCCGCCGCTGTGGTATCCCCTAGAAAGTCATAGAGACCATGCTCGCCTCTCTAGCTCCCGTAACACTCACAATACAGTTCGTCTTCCAATTGGCACTTTTACTCCTCCCAAAGCATTCCACCATTGGCAGGTAAGGTTTTGGAAGGTCCGATTTTCCTTCCAACACCTCTTGAGTCAGGGACAACAGCGATACGGCTTTTTTAATGCATATCGCTCGGCGCTATCTTTCCTCCTGCCAAGACATATTCGTGAAGATCACAACATCAGACGTTTCATAAGGGGCTGGTGAGTTTACGTTTTGCCCGTCCTTGATATGCAACAACCTGGGACCCACAACAGGTGCTCCGGCTCTGGTAAGACACATGGACTTACACCTTGCCGTATTTACACAGGAAGCTTGTTAGCTTGTTGTTGCTGACTATTCTTCATCGACTAGAAACAATTTCCCTGATACGTCTCTGGCGCTTTGCTAGCCATGACGAAGGTGTTCATATTCTCACTTCGAATCAATTAGTCGTCGCTTTGGGACCAAATCAACTAGTCTTGAATCCAATATTTTTTCCAGAAAACCCAAGAGTTGTTAGTGGCTTAGTTGCTAATTGATATGACGTACTTAAGATCAGAACGAGGACTTTTATATACAAAATAGGAAACTCTACAAGGAAGTCACGAAACAGGCTCTGAGCCGTTGAGCAAAGCCATATCTCCTTCAATCTGGTGTCTATATAGGTCTGTTCAACCCTCACTCGACACGGCCCGTTATACAAGCACCTCGACAGCTTGTCGCCTGGGTACATCAGTCGATATTTGATCCAGGGTGGACCGATTCGAGAGCTCTACAACATTTGTTCGATTTTATCATCGCCCTCTGCTCGAACCGTCATTATGCAACCACCATTTTGAAGTTCGTCTTCGCCTGAACGGCGAGAGTATATTTTAATTTCATTTATTTTTTTTATTATCACTTTTCTTGGTTCCCGGTTTTTTAAAACCATGGCCAAGAACCTTTTCAATGGACCGTTTTATTTGGCAAGTAAGCTTTAAACATCTACGTTGTTATTATCTCAGTGATATCTGAAGGAATGGATGCCGAAATATAATTAAACGATCAAACGAACTTACCTGTGAAGTTCGATCGTAATTATATGAGGCATCCATTCCGAAGATATCACATCCCACCCTTCCCGCAACCCCACTCGCAAATAAAACTCATATACTTTCAAACAATGACTCGAATGGCCAGGACAGCAGGGAAGGGGGCATGCGCTTTAAACATTGTGACCGAAGTAGCACAGGACCGTACTACGTTGTTATTATCTCAGTGATATCTTCGGAATGGATGCCTCATATAATTACGATCGAACTTCACAGGTAAGTTCGTTTGATCGTTTAATTAGTGGTAAATGCCTGCGAAGAATTTCGGTAAAAAATAAATGAAAACAGGTGCAACCAAACAGGAACAACAAGAACAACGGGAAAGCCAAAAAAATACACACGATCAACGTACAATAGAACAACAAAAACATGATGGAGGAACTAGAGAAACCAATACAGAAAATTAAGTTGGAAAAAGCAGCAGGACACGACGAGACAAATGCTACGAAATTAAAATAGAAAACAAAACACCGTTGAACTGGAGAATATAAATCATAATGCCGGAGAGGAATAGACTGCGGAAACTACTGAGGTATCACACTAACAAGCACGATAAGGAACGTAAAACCAGAATATTGGAAAGAGAAAGTTGACGAGACATATAAAGATGAAGAGAACTTATAACTCTTTTAGAGCTTTCTCAGTTTGTTCTTATCTTTATCCTGTCTTCCATGATTTCTGCTTCGACGATAAAAATAAATGGTCTAAGCTTTCTTGCACTGGTTACTTCTAGGTTTCGGGTTTACAGTTTGCTAGTTGTCCTATATTGTTATATTTTTGATGATAAATCTTCCCAGTGATGAATAAAAAAAACATTATGACGGGGAGATTTCTCATAAAAAATACATCAATATAGGACAACTATCATTTTTTATTCATCTCTTTTTCTAAGTTTCATGTTTGTGGACTTTACTATCTTCTCTAACTTTTCTCAATTAGGTCCGTTTATGTTCGTGTTTTTTATCTCTTCCGATATTTTTAATTTGTCGCGTTTGCTCCTTTAACGTTTTCTTTTTGTGGAATTTTTTGTCAGTTTACGTCTTCATACTACTTGCCTGTCAGAGGCCCATGATCCTTTTAGACACTTTAATATTATGGACTACACGCGCTACATAGGTAATGCTTATTATTGAGTAAGAATTATTATTTTCGTAAGTACAGTCACATCTTTATTAACAAAGTTTTTAGTTTGGAATACCACAAGTCGCAAAGAACAAAATGGAACCCTAGGGGACGAATTTCTAGGGACTGCAGACAAACTGTTAAACAAAGACGAAATATCCAACATAGATTTCTGGATTCTTATACACATCAAAATAGAAATATATTTCAGTAACAATTTAAAAAAATAAAAAATAAAATTGGAACGGCCGAAATTTGATTCTTAAGTAACATTAAAGATAAAAACAGATTAAATAATAAATAACACAAAATTTGTAAAACAATGCTCGAGGAATTACACATACGAGAATAGGAAAAACAGCAGTAAAGAGAACATGTGACAGATAATAATAATCAAACCTCACAATTTGAACAGACTTTGCACAGCATTAGCACTGACTTGCTCTGTTTCACATGTTTTCTTATAATCAGTATTTCACACTTAATCCAGATGACAATTATGCTTTTATTTGTGAGTTATTTTTAACTGGCTTCAACATTAACAACAATTTCAGTTGAAACAATCTTATAAGCATATATGTGCAAATTATAAAAGCACATAACTTACTCTATTATTCGTACGGTGCAATTTGGCTTTATTTAATTAAGAAAAACTGAAAATTTGTGCTAAATTGATGACTTTTGAATAACACGAGTGGTATTTCAGTATAATTGGTATTTCTGCTAAATGACGTTTCTGATTTGGAAAATGTTGATTATGCAGACACAAGCTGTACCTCACGTTTGATTGCCATTTTTTCAATTCTTGTTTTTACCAATGTTTACATCTAATCATGGAACGAAAGTCATTTACTTCTCTTTGCTTTATTTTCGTTCACATCTGGTTCACATCTGTCATATGGCGCGATTAGTTGACGTTTATAACGTCGTTGTCGCGGTCACATTGCAGTACAGTTGCAAAGTTGCGGGCAACATTAAGACAAGAAAAGTTACCAAAAACAGAATTATAATTTAGATCGTTTTGATTCTGTTTTTGGTGTTATAATTTAATAATATAACAACAATAACACAACATGCCACGAAAATTGAAGACAATAATCTGCAGCAGTCATTTGGCGAATAAATAATAAATTTATATATATGTTGCTGCGGGTTGAGCTACCTACCAGGCGCATCACAAGCTCAGGCTAGTTGGGGACTCTGCTAGACGAACGGCTTTCGCCGCGGACCATCTCGCGACATGTATCGTAAACCGCCTGATCTGGACAAAGGCCCTTCACACATGTTGAAGGTATTGCAGGCATAGCTTCAGTGTCTGGCCGCGTGGTTGAGGCACCACAAAAACAATTCTTGGGTACTGCGCATAGTGACCACTATTCGTGGGACCATTATGGAAACCAAAAGTAAAAACGGTCAAAACACACCCCTGGGAAAAGATGGATCTGTGGAAGAGAGACTGATGAAGGACATGAATGAGCTGGGGGTGTTACCAGACAGGAGAGATTTACGAAAAATAGAGGGATCATGGATAATGTATATATTATCTTGAATCACATAGTAGGAAATGAGATAAAAAAAAAGGGTGGCAAGATATATGCATTCTTTGTGGACCTGAAGGCGGCTTTTGATAATATGGAAAGAGATTTACTGTGGGAATGCTTGAGAAAGAGAGGGATAAATGAGCACCTGGAAAGAAAAATAGAAGAGATATATGAAGGGACGATAAGTAGAGTGAAAGTTGATAGAAGGGTGAGTGAATGCTTCAAGACTTATAAGGGAGTCAGACAAGGTTGCCCACTAAGCCCCAGCCTGTTTGCTACTTTCATTAGAGATATAGAGAAGATGTTCAGGAAGAGGAAAGCAGGGGGGTTGTGGTGGGCAAAGAAAAAGTGTGGCCTTTAGCATATACGGATGATTTGATAGTGTTAGCGACAGAGCAGAAAGGTATGAAAGAAATGATAGGAAGCATGGAGAAATATATGAGGAGGAAAAAGTTGACGGTGAATGTAGAGAAATTCTAGATGCTAAAATTTAGAAAAGAGGGTGGTAAGAGAAAAGTAAATGAGTGAAGATGGGAGAAAGAGGAAATTGAAGAAGTGAAGGAATTTAAGTATTTAGGTTATGTGATAAATGAAAGAAACACTGCAACAGCACATCTGAGAGAGTTAGGGAGAAAAGCACATCTGTACCCCAGAGCTAAACTGTTTTAGTCACAAAAATGAAATTTTACTGGAGAACAGTTTAAAAATTTTGATTTCCGTTAATCATTTAATAACTTCTAATTTTAGATTCTCCGCGACTTGGAAACTATACTGAAGTAGGAGTTAGTGTTGTATACCAGTAGAAAGAGCAAAACAAGCTGTATTAATAGGTGCATAAAACCCATTTTCGGAAAAAAGTTAAGTTAATACAGTTTAGCTCTGGGGTACAGAAATAAGATAATAGGAGCGGTATGGGGAATAGGACAGAGAAAGTTGGACATGATTTTAGAAGGAGAGTAATGATGTTTGATAGTTTGGTGAAAAGCATGACGATGTATGGAGCGAAAATATGGGGATGGAAAGAGCAAGAAGGGTTGGAAGGGGTGCAAGGAAAATAATTGAAATCGGTGCTAGGAGTAGAGAGAGAGAGACACCGGGGTAATATAGTGATGGAGGAAACAAAGAAAGATGGAATAAGAATAAAAGCAGGAAAGAGAGCAATAAGATTTGAGAAGAGAATGATAGAGAGAGGAGAGTGCGGAATTTTGCAAGAGTGTTTGAAAAAAAAAAAGGAAAGAAATAGGAAAGGAGGTATGGAAAGAGAGGGAGGCATGTTTCGAAAGAAACGGGTATGCAGGCGCGGAGATAGAAAGAATGCGAAAGAGAGGCAGAGCAATGACAGATGAATTAGTGCAGAGAGATAGAGATGTGCAAGTTTAGCAACGAAGAACGAGAATTAGGGAGTCTAAGTACAATGGGAAGTATGAAAAAATAATAACGGCAGAAATGCCAAAGTACCTAAAAAGAGAGAGTAGAAAAAAGAGAGTGATAATAGCAAGATTTAGATGTGGAAATGAAGACCATAGAGCATTTGTTGAAGGAATGCGTAGAATTGAAAGAGAGAGAGATGAGAGTAGAGAAGAAGTTTTGAATGATGACGGAAGAGGGATCGAATGGATGAAGAAGGTTGAGTGGAGAAGAGGGACAATATGTGGGGAGGGATAAATATCTGCTAGTTATTGTGTTGAATTATTGGTTTATTTAGTTTTATTTATTATATTATATTTTATTTTATTGAGTTACGGGAAATGTATTAATCGGATAATTTATAAACCTGTAAAGGTAATAAATTTACATAATGACTACTACGAAAGAAAAGACCTCCTTGTCAAAAGGGAGCGAAAAGACATGTGCTAGGCCCAGAGCCCACTTGTAGGGTGGCACATGAGAAAACCGCAAAAAGGGTGATATTTGATTTGTCATGACGTGTGTATGTTTGATTAATCAGCGACATGCAAGTATTGTAACATCCTGCTAAACAAAAAAATTCGATTGATCGAACTGTGTCATGCTCATCCAAATTGCACATCAAAAACTGTAATCAGATTGCATAAATTTCAGTTGATGCAAATTCTCCTAAAATCCACAATACTAAAAAGTATAATTTGAGCAAACAATTTATTCACAAAGCATTATTGTTACCCTCGAGTAGGGCCTGTGTTAGTCTTTGTAAATTCTCACTAAATTTAATAATAAGCTGCGAATCACTTTCAGTTTCGCTAGTAATTAAATTAGTTGCTATTACTACACGTCACATTACTATTTTTACTTGCCAGCGTCGATCTTAATTGCGAAAACGTAAGCAGTTAAGACATGAAGTAAATGAGACTCCGCTGAATAAATAATCGTAGCAGATTAGACCTCTGATTCAGGTTAATTTCGATGAAATCCCAAATAGCAGAACTGAGTCAAAGTAAGGACGTCATATTTATTATGATTATTTGTGACAAACTCGGACTAGTTTTATTATATTATAGATGGGTTTTGCGTTTACACAAACAGAACCTACCTATTATATTTGCATGTTCTTGTTTAATTTAATTTGTAACAACACAGTACTGAGAGGTAGTAGTTTATGCTGTTAGTGATGTAATTAAATGCTAGACTTCGGTTCAAAACAGTCGATCATTTTTGTCAGGATAAGTCCTCGAACGCAAATATTTGTTCCATTTCGTTAATAGCGTCGACATAAAAGACAAAATTAATCCCCACGTGTAGGCAACGTGGCAGTAACAAAATTTTCCAGCGGTTTTGTTTATAATCGAGTGCATACCAATTAACGTTTCACGTACCATCATTGTGGAAGACTAATGCAAAAATAATGGATATGAATTAAGCACTTACGTGTGTCATCATATCTGATGCCCATAAGCTCGGAGATACACTTCATGTATGTCGTCTCGTTAACGGGGGTCGGAGGCCAACAAAGAAGCCCGTCGCTTAACGCAGGACAATATTCCTCAGGATTACTCTCGGCCAACGCTACGGTTTTATTGTACATACTGCTGCAGTCCGGAAGAGTGATATTCAGCTTCATGTCTTCCGTTTCGTTCCAGTCACTTTCTTCGATTTCCTGCGACAAGTTGACATCGTGGCTCATCCCCATCGGATCGGACTCTTGAGTTTCGTACGAACTCATTTTTACCAGTCTCCAGGACACATTTCGGCACTCGCGATGCTCCGCTCTGAAACACACCACGGTTTAGCCTAATTAAACTCGGCATTGTTTTGAGATTTATTTTTACTCCTTATCAGTTTGTTTATTCCTACTTATGATATATGATTTTATTGTTATGTTCAGATATTATAGTTAGTTAATAGTATTATATTAGCGCCGGTAAACAAATGAGGGGGCAAATTTTAAATACGAGAAACACTTAAGGGTGATTAAATAGTTGCCTGTAGATTTTTATTTCCTAATTGGATAATACTTCAAATACTTAATAACTGCTATAGACAATTTCAGTGGTTTCGAAAAACATATTTCAATACGACAGTGTAAAGTTCAACTCAACCTTACGTTTCTGGATAACAGTCTCACAAACCGACGGTTTGTAAATTCTCATTTAATTTAGTAAAGAAAAGCAGTTAGCAGTTATTTGTTCTTTTTAATAAGCGCCTAAACACAAGTGCGGCTGAAACTAAAAATAATTATGTACTCTGGAATCTTTTGATAAGTAAGAATTATGCACATGTACAAACATTTTGAAAGCGTATTTTATTCTGAATGCAACTGTGTAGTCTTCCATATGAAATTGAGAAAAAAGATGAAGAATTATAATTAATGTATACCTGTTCCAATGGGTTCTCAAGAAACAAAGTTGCAGTTATACAAAGTGTTAAAAATTTAAAATGCTCCAGTGTAAAGCGAATTTCCCATCGTGATGTTTCTTAAGTTTATAAGTTTTCAAGATGTCAGGATCTCAGGTTTTTAAGGTTCTCAGATTTCAGTTCTTACGTTGTTGCAGATACGGAGTGTTTACATGGATAAACAAATAAAAAATGTTTAATGAAGCAGGGGCCAATCTGTGATGATCCGAAAATTTTACAGCAATAAAAACTAACAAAAAAACTGATAAGATAAACTAATTACTTATTGTTAAACAATTAATAATGGCAGTGCAGTATTCGTTTACGGCATCCGATTGGTTTGATATGGTTATGATTTATGGTGAATATCGTAAGAGTCATTTTCAAAGACAGTTATAGTGAACAATTTTTAATCGGTCCGTTTATTTTCCCCGACCGCTTAACAGGTGAAACTTATTTGACATTTCTCCGTGACAATTTGCAAGACGTGCTGGAAGATGTACCACTTCAAGTACGCCGCGATATGTGGTTAATGCACAATGGGGTGCCACTTAACTTCCAAATCAATGCACCTGTGGCATGGCCAGCCCGAACTCATGAATTTTTATTTGCGGGGCATATGAAAGCTCTTGTTTACAAATACCCCATAGACACTGTGGAAGAACTGCGAAAGAAGTTTTCCAAATCGCCAAGCACGTCCGACAAAATACAGTGGATATTTTTCCGGGGGTGCGTGTCTCCTTGTTAAACAGGGCTCAACGTGTTATCATTGAGGGAGGTGGACACATTGAACATCGTTTGTAACGAAGCCAACGTCGTTTGAGTATTTTGTGTTGTTCTCTAATCGCTCAATCGTTTTTGAACCCAGTAGTCCCCAAACAACGGCCAAAATGCGATTTATTTTTTTTTGTTGTTTGCCAATTGATTGATTCACTCTGTGAACATGTGTTTAAAATTTTTGACAACTCATGGAAAGACTGTATGTCTCAGAATCAATTCAGGTTCCAGATTAAATTGACAAAATTTTCAGATTCTTAGTATCTCATGTTTTCAGGTTCTCGGGTTTTAGACTTTTTCAGGTTTCAGGTTCCAAATGGAAAATTTCAACACATGAAACTTTTGCGATTTTCAGATTGTTATATTCTGAGGATTTCAGAAGATTCTCCCTTACCAGGTTTAATAGTTTTCAGGTTTTAGGTTCTTGTGTTTGAAGTGCTCAAGTTGACAAATTCTCATGGACATTATAGGTTTTTCGGTTTCAAGGTTTAAAAGTTTTCAGCTTTTTAGTTTCTAAGATGTAAAGGTTGGTCTTTAATTTGTGCATCGAAAACCTGATAACTTGAGAAGCATCTTTAGTGTGAAAATGTTATAAATCGAAACAACTGAGAACTTAAAGGCTTTGAAAGTACTTGCAAATTGTGAAACTTTATATCTTATTTATATTTTGGAATCTACGAACCTAAAACCTTGAGCAGCAGCAATTAGGGGAATTAAACAGAAATAAAATTATTTGTGTAGTAACTATGTTTCCAGACATACTGTTACACGCCGCGTGGCTACCATTTCAGTATAAACGGCGCACCACCGCGACATGCAGATAATTATGTGTAGTATAGTTATGTAGAGCCTCTGACGTCGTCAGCGGTTTAGCCCTAAAAGTTGTGCCTGTCTGGCAGAGTATTTCCGGTTTTTAACCATGACCCCGGTAGTGATTAATTTAGGTAGTTTTTAGCTAGCTGTAAGGTATTGTTGTCCTCTTTAATGTCAGTGTTTTTAGGATAAGTTTAAATGGAAAAAACGCCCAATCCGATCAGATCTGCTCCGGCAACGAAACAGAACGTTAAAGTGCCTACCTGAATTTTATTTTCTCATTATCTCTTATTTTCAGAATTTTGAGAATATGAGGAAGCTATAAACCTGAGAACTTGAGTTCATTCAACCCTAGAAGGTGGAAACAAGTGGTTATTGCCTTGGAAGAAATTTTCTAGTTAATTTAATAACATCAAATTGTTGTTTATCAAAACTGGTTCTACATTGCAGTTTCAACAAAGTAACTAAGGTGTTACACCTACAATTTATCTCTAATGTAAAGCAAGAAATAACGAGTTATTAACAAAATGTAAGCGTTCCACAACCTCAAAATATACAACCAGTAGCCCACGAGATTACAAGAATTTGCACATTTTTATCACACATAGCGCATATTATTTAAATAAAAAAAACATTATAAGAGGGTGTTATCTATCATCTACTGAAGGTCCAGATTGGCTAGCTAAAGGTATAAATGATCTTAATTTTACGAATTGCAAACAAAGTGAGAAGGAGTTTAACAAACGTAGCTACTGTTATGATCAAAACTGACGTAACGTTCCTGTCGAGGTTGAGGTGGGGTCAAGGTCCTATAAAATAAAATTAACAAAGGTAAAAAAGAAATTTAACAATAATAAGATACAATAACTGGTGATTTACGTGATAGTTTAACAATAATAATTTATTCAAACTGGTGACAAAAATTAAGTTCATAAGTTGAACAAAATTGTTTGATGAAAAATTGACAGATATTAATGTAAAAGATGACGTGTATTAAAGTCGACAATTAAACAAATTATTATATGCAAAGGATGACGAATTTTAACCTGTTGATTGTACAATAGATAATGAGAAAATAACATACGATGGATCGTTAACAAAAAATTGAAATTATTACTTAATCCCTTAATTATTATATGCTGGTGTTAACGATGTTGGCTGGCTGGCTGAAGCACCAAAACCCTCAAACCCCTTGTTCTCTTAAACTCTCTCAAACCCTCTCAAACCACCTTGCTCCCCTTTCCTCTACAACCACAAGAAAACTTCGCCCAATGGTCTCGACGAATTGAAATCAAAGTCTAAAGCGAATGAGGGAGGAAGCAAAGAAAAAGCAGCCCTATAAGTCGGTGGATGCGGCCTAAATTGATCAGTGAAACAGTTAAAATCTGCACAGTAGGAGAAATTTTATCTTACCCTTTTTCTTTCGAATTACAGCCACGTCTTCACGGCTTTAATTCCGGTCATCAATCTTAAAAATTGCGGCGTCTGCCGCCCCTTGATCCGTATTAACACGATCTGCTCCGTAACCCCGTTACAAGAGCCCAAAATAGACGGCGATACCTATTACCGTGCCACCCGCAGCTGGAAGTCGAAAGACCGAGGCATCTAAAGTGGCGCGCGGAATTTAAAATTGTAACAGTACGTCTGGGTAATAGCAGAAGACTTGTGATCCCAGCAAATCCAAGAGAAAAATACATGAATAAAATGCTACTTTACACCTTTCTACACTGACATTTTAGCAGCTAATTAAATCATTTCGAAAAATGGAACTAAACTGAACTAAACTCGCGTTATATCAACTGAGAGAAATTGGGGGATTCCGAACACGTGAACATTGTTTTCTGCAATCTGGTTGTTATGGACGACGGTAGGGAACCAATCCAAAAATTTAAATTCTGAGATCCGAGAAATTGAGAAACTGAAACAGTAAGATTTGTAAATTGTCACATCAACAGTGGAAAAACCTGAAACCATAATTATGCCTCAAAGACATTCAGAACTTAGGTAAGACATTTTTAAAAAGTCATTGTTAAACGGAAGACTTGAGGCCAAGATTCAGAGACTCCGAATGAAAACATTACACTTCATGATACTGTTAGGAAATATAAGACAATGTGAGGCAGTGAGAAATTGAGACACAAAAAATTCGAAAGGCCGAAAAACGACGAAATGAGGAACTGAGACATCAAAAAATTAAGCAATTAAAAATTTGAGAATTTTAAACTGAGATACTGAGACAGGAATATTTAGAAACTGAAAGGCATTGCGAGATTTTGAAACTGATGTATTGAGGCAATGGAAATACTGAAAACCTTACATTTCATATAATAGTCTACGATTGAGAAATTAAAAATATGTGAGACTGAAAATATAAAAAACCAAAACTCTAAAAAATTAGAAACTGAGACGCTGAAACATTGAAAAATTGAGAAACTGAAAATTTAATAAATTCAAATACTGAGACAATAACAATTAATATTATTTGCTCCTTCCATTACGGCTTGTTTCAATTATCAATAATTGTAATGTAATTAATTCAATGTATGTAATGTTTCTTTGTAATTTGTTAAATGACGTGTCGCAGCCCGAAGATGACTATTTAGTCGAAAGCGCTCGCTGACAAAATAATAAAAAAAAGTTATACGGTTGTAAGGATTTTATTGAATTTTATTGATAATAAAAATTAACACTCCATGATACTGTAGCACTAACAAATTAAAATTATCTAACAATAAGATGCTAAGAAATTGAGACACTAAACTAATCCGAAATTAACACAACATTAGGTATAACATTAAGAAGCTGAAAATTTGAGATATTCAGAAAATTGAGAAACTGAAAGTTGCTGCGAGATTGACAGAGATACTAAGAGATTGGAAATACTGAAAAACTTACAATGCATGATCTGTGTAATTGAGAAATTAAGACAACGTGAGACACGGAGAAAATGAGAGAAATAGAAATGAAATTAATAACCAAATTAAAATACTGAGACATGAAGAAACTGAAAGGTACTCTTTGTGTTACTGTATTTAGTGATGACAGTGATCTGATAGGCTGCCTCACAAATCCGAATTAGCAACTTACCAACTGAAAGGTACTGCGAGACTGAGAAACTGGGATATTGAGACAATGAAAATACTTACACTCCTTGATCTGTGAGATTGAGAAGTTAGAACAACGTGAGACACTGAGAGACTTAACAACAAAAATTGAAAATCCGACACACTGAAAAAGGAAAAAAATAAAACCTGAGAGGCTGAGACATTAAAAATTAAGCAACGAAAAATATAAGATTCAATTGAGACACTGAGATAATTGAAATACTAAAAATCATACCGTGAGACACTAAACAATTGAAAATCTGAAAGGCCAAAATACGAAAGAAAAATTTAATAATAATTAATAGTATAATGATAATAATTTAAGCAACGTACTGCAAGATTGAGAATCTGGTACATTGAGACAGTGAAAATACTGAAAAAGTTATAAAATTTGAGAAACCTGATGTGTTTAGGAACCTAAAAACTTGAGAACTAGAATTAGTATAAAAAGCTTGAGTATCTGAAGAAATTAAAAATCTGAGGAACCCACCAAACACATTTTTTTTACATTTTCCCGCTCCTTATTTTCACGAATCGTTCCAAACATCACATTGACGGAGAATATCTAAGTATCTAATAAAAACTTATCGAGCGTAGCAAAAAACTGCTGTCGGCATAACTACTTGTATCGTAAGTTTGGTTTTCTGAATTAAGAGACATGTAGGGTGCAGCGAAAGACTCTATAGTGCTCCATTTTTTTAACATGATGTGCCTAATTCACGTTAACTCAAGTGTGTATTGCCAGCGAAGGATGACACTATGAGCATTTGTTACCGGCGTAACGTAAGTAATTGCATTCTATTTATTTAAATACACCCTTAAATAATGTATTAATGGGACAGAGAGTTGGATTGTTTATCTCTTTCTTTGCTTCACAACTTTTTCGTAATTTTTTTTTACGAATACCAATTATAAAGTTGGTCATAGACAGTGGTGGGTATAAGTGTTCCTAACAACTTTTGAAAAAAATGTCATTTGAAAAGTTGCTCAAATTTATCTATCTATCTAGTTCTATCACTCACTGTATATATAAAATTAATAAAAATCGTTAATGGTGGATGTACGGCTCTAAGAATACAATGAAAATATTTTTTTTTATGATATTTGTGCCACCCGAAAAAGAATCCTGGAGAGAACACTGTGGATTACGAACGCGAAAGAACATAATTCTGGATAAAATACAGCGTAATGAAAACCCAAAAAAGCAAAATGACGATAGATTTACGACATTACAGACAACACCTCATAAATTATTTCGTTCGGAGTAGATCTGACAGGAAATGGATTTAACAAAATCCATTAAACATACACATCACTCTGAAATTTTCACGATTAATATAACATTTTACTATTCGCATCATAAGAGCTAGAAATTTTTCAAGCTGTCACATTAAAGGATCACGAAAAGGTTGTGGCGCAATAAATAAAAACAGGAAAGGAATGCGAATTTTCCGGGGACAGTGTTAAGATAAATGCGAGCCACAGATTGTGGCAATAAATACCTCCACGACTCAGTCAACTTTTGATTCGGAAAAGTTGAGGTCTCGAAACTTCTGATAAAATATTTAAAAGAAAGTTTTTTAATAAAAGGCTTACGAGTACTGCGTAGAGAAATTTTAATATTATTCATTGTGCAGGGTGCGGAACCGCAAAGAACGTTAAAAATTGGGTCTAGAACCGATTTCTTTCAAAAAGAAGTTGTACATTTAGATATTTTTAATTGATTTCTTGCACATGCGATTTTTTATTGGGTTTTTATAACGGAAATAAAATTACTTTATGACTGAAGGTTCGTAAACTCGTGTAATGGATTTTTATACGAACGCGCGAGTCTATGTACTCTGAAAAGAGCAAACGTGCCACTCAGGTCCTACCGTAGCACTTGAGCATGTCGTCATTAAACATTATTGTCTATAGCTTTTATGAAGTTGTAGCGGTCTCGAAGATAATAGGAATAGGGATGAAAGTTGTCATTGCTTCTTAGACTCACTGTCAAGCTTCAAATAATCTTGCAGTAATGATGCAGTAATCAACGACATACATTTGAGACGCAAGAGCCTATTAGATGTTGAATTAAGTGTTTTGTGATTAAGATTTTAATATTATTTGCCTACGACCTGTAATAATCTTAATAATCTTTGGTATGTAAAATTATAAATTGCGCATAGCAACGCGGAGCGTGAAATGAGTGACAGATCAGTGAAATAGGAAGTCACGACAGCTAACGTGAACAATTTTTTGTAGTGATTGTGAACCAAAACTTGTAATAATGGTGTAATTACGAATGTACTAGAGGATATTCCTCCACAGAGTTGAATATTGTGGGATTGGCTGCGAGGGTTACAAACTCACTTACGGAACAGAAGAATTAGAATTAATTGTACCGAATACTTGCAACATTGCAACAAAGGTAATTTTTTATATACTAGAATGTGTTATGATTACAATAAAATCCAGCTAAATGTACTTTTTTTGTTCTTTTAAGTGGGGGTCGAAGAAAAAGCATAGTGTACAACATGGCCTAAAAGATATTTCAAACTCGCGTGACTCAATTGTCACGGCTCGTTTGAAATATCCGTTTTTCAGCGCTTGTATAACATACTATTTATTTATTAGGCTCTCATATGATTCCGTCCACCTAGAGTACTAGAGTAACATTCATTCTCTAAAATTTCTTGTTGATGAAGCATTATTACAATTTTGAATTCCTCTCAGATAATATAATTTCACCGGAATACATTATAAAGCCTCTTCCGTCTTTACCATGTTAATATACCAAAATTTATTCATAATAAAGAAAATCTTTCCAACGCCATTCGATTACAATGCTCGAGTTAATTAACGTTTTCACTTCTATTTTTTTTTAAACCAATTCAAATTAAACTTGCGTTAAATAATATATTTTCCAGCAATTACCTCGTAATGTTCGTTACCGTCTCTCAACCACATGTATAAGTAAACACCAAACAATAAACATACAACTTTAACTTGCAAACAAGGGTCATTTGTATGAACCCGCGCGCAACAAACGGTCGGCTTTCGGCAAAAAAGAATTTTATTAATTGAAAAAAATAACTCGGCAGAAAATAATTTCAGAGTAATCTTTTCGACATAATATTCCGGTCGAACCAACGCTTATGAATAAATAACGTGTAGAAGTCGGTAAACAATTCACGTCGCTCCGTGTAAAATAAATGAGTTATTGATGAGCGAGACCTAAACTGGTCGGTTGAAATTAGAAGAAAAAACTGTTAAGGGCCGCAAACTTAATAAATAATAAAAAACACCATTATATCACAAAACTTATTTATGTTATATATCTTTATTTTCCCTACCGGCTTTCCGATTCCTGTGATTACGTAATATCATAACCCATAACATAAATTATTTCAAAACAACGCATTCTCATTTATTTTTCGCTTCCCTCTCCTGCCTTCTCCCTCCTCTTCCATACTTCTTTCATCCATTTTATTTCCTTACATTCAGTATTTCCACATAATGTTCAATCGTATCTCTCTTCTCATAGCACATTCTACATGTTTTTCCTCACTCTTTCAACCAATTCTTATTCTCCTTCATTTCGACAACTAAACTTTGCCATAATTTTTCTTCCTTTCTCACTTTCCATTTACAAATACTTTTTCTCAGTCACACATCTTTCGTACTTCCAGTTATACCTGGACTCTCTGATTCTTTCTTGTCGCGTACCCATTCCTCTGGTAATCTTTCTCCCCCTCGTTCGCCCCTGCGTTCTTCTTCTTTTCTTTCCAGCACTCATTCAGTATCCTGCATTCTCCCTTTCCTTCCATCTTGTCTTAGAACTTGGCCGCTTTCACTCTCTTGCACACTCTCTATCTAATATATAGATATGGCGAGAACCACATCCAAACCTCTGCTCCGTACAACAATATGCTCTCAATCAAACTTTTGAACATCATCATTCTCTTAAAATAGCCTCCCAATTTTCTCTCTATTATTCCCCATACACACCCCATCGTCCTTTTTATTTGCTCCCCTTGTTTAACTCCCTGGTATGTGCCTTATCCGTTCATTCATTTTCTTCATTCCTCCTATTTTTGTTTTTTCCAAATTCACTTCTAACTTATTCTTCCTCAGGCATTTTACTAGGTTCACGATCTATTTTTTTATGTGAAATGTGTCCTCTTCATCTCTATTTCTGTTTTACATTTTTATTTCCTCCAGACGCCTCATTAAGTATTCCTCTCACTCGTTCATCGTTATCTTCTCACTCACTGTTTCTTTTTTCTTTCTCTCTCTATTGATATAGTTCCACACCTCCTCCTCTCTTCTCAAAGCTTTTATCTCTCCCTCTTCTCTCTCCTTCTTCTACCTCTTCTTCTCTAGACATGTCTCTCTATCAATTTTCTTTTCGCGTTTAGAAAGCCGCCTCTGTTTGCTTTCGTTTTTTTCCATTCTCTTAGCTCTTTTATTGCTTCCTTTTTCCGTTGTTCACATTCTTTGCCATACCATTAATGTTTCTCTCTTGCTCCTCTACGTCTTATTGTTATTTCTCACTGCTTCTTCTAATTTATCTTTACTTCTTGTTCTTTGAATCTTGCATTTTCTAGTCTTCTCTTGCACTCTTGCACTCCTTGTTCGTGCCATATTTTGATCATCACCTTCTTCATAGCTTCCTCTCTTCTTTCTTCTCCTCGTTTCTCTTGTCTCCTATACCTTATTTCTATAGGCAGATGATCAGATTCTATTCCTTCCCCTACTATGAATTGTTCAACTTCGTCCCATGTTTTTTCGTTTACTAGTTCATAATCTAGCACCGTTTTTCCCCTGCCTCCTATGATGTGGACCCATTCTTCTTCTTCCTTCCCTTGTTTATTTCTATTGTACACCTAACACCCTATTTCTCTTATTCATTCCATCAGCTTCTTTCTCACAGCATTTTCTACTTTGTCTTTGTCTTGCCTTGTATATGTCTGCTTCCCAATTCCTCCATCCTCTTTCTCCGAGATCCCCCAGTATACAGAGTATACATTCTTCATTTGTCACTATTTTCCACCAATTATTGCTTATATTATGTACGTTTCTCACCACGTATCCTTCCTCCTCCCCCTTATTATATTTTTTCTCCATTATTCCTTATTATTATTAGATTATTCCTTATTACATTATTATTCCCCCTGTCTTTCTCCTTTTTCCTTTGCCGTGGTCTTCATTTTGTCCCTCACACCTTCTTCTTATTATTGAAAAATCACTATTTTGTCTCTCTCTCTCCCTCTCTCTCTCCCTCCGTTCTTCCTCAGCTTTACTTCTTAATTTCTTCTATGACTCTATTTCTTGCTTTGTGAAGTCATTATCTATAGATATCATTTCCGTTTTTTCTTCCCTTGAGTTTTTTCTTTTTGCTTCATAACTATTTTCTTTTCTTCCCATTCTTCTATTTTTGCTAGCACCTGATCTCTATTTATACTGTAACAGTATGGGTTTTTACCTCTCTTGCATATTTACAAAAAAATCCGTAAAAAAATGTTTCATTTTTAATTACTAACTTATAGACTATACAAATAAAAAAATAATTATGTGGCCAAAAAGACAATTAAAAGACCTTTCAAACGACATGTTGCTCGACCCCTATTCCCTATTTAAAAAATCGAGGTTGCTCCTGTCAGGGGTATGGGGTTGCACCAAGCCTGCTTACTATTGCATCAAAACATGTCCCCCTCGAGACAAAAATTGACCTGTTTTTAGATTTTTCTTAAATATCTTTTCCAAACAAGTTATTGAGGGTGGCTCGTTTCGATTGAAACGGTCTGTATAGTCATATAATTATATAGTATATTTATGTACTACAAAGGAACGCATTCCATTGGCGTCTTTTACGATTCCGTATGGGCGGTTTTTGCGCCAAGTTTAGAAGCCACTGTAAATTGTTTGTTGCGGGTTATAAAACATAGGTATGTACATTTTTTATTTGAATCACATTTTAAATAAAATAGAATGGTTATAGAATTTAAAAGTAGGAACAATAGAAATATTTAGTAAGGCTAGCATTACTTTCATAATTTTTACGAAATAGGGTAACGACTAATAAGTTAGCTCTTGTAAACATTTGGCACCCCGAATTTTAACCAAACAATCTTGAAACTTTTCTCGTAGTTGAAATGTTTTAGGATCATCTCGCCCGCCTTGTTCGCAATAGAGATGAACAATCGCTCTTTGAGAATTCATATAATTCAAAAACAAAACAATTATCTGGATCACTTTTGGTGGAAGATAGCTACTTTTAATTAGTTTTCCGATTCACTCATCACCCTGATGATGCCAACATTGTTGGCGAAACGTGCGTCGGTATTTATAATAAAAATTGTTTTTGCTGTTTTAGGGAAAACTCATTAAAAGTAGTCATATAATTATTATTAATTTAAAATTTAAAAATAAAATTGATATTCCCTATTCTATTATGGCGTCAATGTTATAAAAAATTACAAAAGCTCTTTAACAAAACGGCAAAGAAATAATTCAATATAGGTAGCTATATTTACTTACGTAGATGGGTACTTACAAATATTAATTTAAATGTGTTTGTTAAAGTTGAAAACAAAAATTAAGATCTTTAATTATTACGGTTAATCAACGAAATTAATAAATATTGGTAATGTCTGGTAATGTCTGGTAATGTGAAACGCTGTGAAGTAAGTGAAGGTGTCAAGAGACCAGTGAAAAGATTAAAAATAAAACAACGAATCTCTTTTGAGAGTCGTGTCGCGGAGTTCGAGTGTGTCTTTGACCGGAGAAGAGTTTGGTGTTGGTCTGGGAATGAAAAGTTTTTAAAAACGAAATTTAAAGCAGGTATAATTAAGGGACAATTTGAAACATACGTTGAGAAATTTTACCGTTTAGGGGCTGGAATTTTGAGAAGAACGGATATTGGTTTATGGTGGGGGCTGAAGGTTGAGGAACCGACGACGCAAGCGTAATTTTATTGTCGAAAATAAATAATAACCAAACGTATAGATCAGTACTATCATTGAATATCAATACTCTAGTAAAAGTAGTTAGAGTATTGATATATATTCAATTGTACTATCAATGAAAATTTTTGAGTTATCGAATTTGTTTTGGCGACTAACAAACATGCTGCTTCCAAGACACAAAACTTTCAAAATGTACGTGATTTACAGCTTTTTTTATTGCGCCTTGCACCCCAAACGAAACGAAACCAAGGAACTCTTTCCAGATGTGTCATCTGTGCTTGGCCATTGTTTCGTTCGACTTTGTGCATTTTGTGCATATTACTAATCAGTTTAATTTAAATTTATTCCGCAAGTGTACCGATTTTATTACTTTCGTCGTATTTTAATACCTGGCCTTCTTACAAAGTTTTTAAGATTCATTTTAAGACATTAAAATTAAACTATTAAATATATATATTAACTAATTAAATATATATTTTTTAACTTTTGAGCTTCTTTGCAGAGGATGATGACAGACGATAAAATGGCCAACAATCTCATCAAAAAGATTGGGGAAACTGCAGAGGAAACAACTCATCAGTGGAAAGTCTGTCAAGAAAGCAAGTTTTTGGTGATGAGTCTCTTTTTGATAGTAAGCGGCGTCGAACTGCAAAATTTGGAGAGGATTTTTTCTGTACCCCGACGACGTCTTATGCGTCGCTAATGTCAGCATTTTCTCCAGCTTCAACATATTCTGGTAAATTGTGTCATTTTATATCATTTACGGCAATCATATACCTAGTAATTTTTTTTTATTTTTGCAATAGTTACTTATAGTTATTTCTTATAGATTTTGAGGCAACTGTACTGCAAACATTGGCAAAACTGACCCAGCACGTCGAGCAACACACAATCCGAGTCAAGAAAAAAATGATTTAATTTAATTAGGACAATTAACCCATAATAACCATAAGCTAATTTATCAAATGACGGAAAGAAGCGGACGCTGGAGGGGAACACACCCCACGACGACCAGTAACGACTTGTGGATCAAGTGAGGTATCAGGACGCTTTGTTTTTTTTTGCGACGAAAAAGTAAAAAATTAGTTTCGGTTTATATTTCTTCTATTCACGTTAAAAAGCAACCGTTTTCGGTCATGTAGGTGTTAAACTTTCATACATCTATTATATTTATGATATCCAGAAAGAATTTGGTTCTTATTCAAACAGTTTTTTCATAAACTCACTTTTGTTTGAAATATGTGGTACGGGGCTAGTTGAGCAATGCTGGTCTTAAGTATGTTAACGATGATTAATTTTATATATCACATCAATATTTTGTTGTTGTATTTAATGTCTATTGATTGTCACATAACTAATGTTAACTAAGTATGATATTAAGTAGAAAGATTGAGACTATTCCAAAAATTAAGAGTAAGAAATGTTTTATTTAATATTTGAAGAAATAATAGTTTCTGTTTCACTATTATATCACTAAGGGACTATAAATAAAAGGTTGATTATAAAAAGCTATTTCATTCCATGTCTAGCAAACATTCACATCATTATATGACTTAATTTTCTAATTGCTCAATGTGCCCCATACCCTTGCTCAACTTACCCCACCTATCGGGTAGGTTGAGCATGTCTGATCTTGTTCACTTAAAGGACCGTAGCTCTTAAACAAGATTTATGAGAGACTTAGGACATGTTTAAAAAGGAATAAATTACCTATCTATGAGAGTACATATCAAGGAATTTGGACTTATCGTTTAGGAGCTATACCCGATGAAGTGAAAAATATGAACTTTTGTAAAACATTTTTTTTTTGTTTTATAATAAATATTTGTCATAAAATTAACACTTTTTTAATAAACTTATTTCCTAAAATCACCTAAAAAATACGTATTTTATAATATCTTTAAAATACATTTACAGAACGTTTTGTTGAGACATTGAAAATGACGTTTAATTCAGAAAATCAACACGTCTTTTCAACCTGGTAAAAACATCTGAAAGAGAAGTGTTTTATCAGACGTTTGCAACACGTCATTTTTACACGTCAAAAGTAACGTTGATTTCGGCGACATCGTAATATCTACTCAACGGTTGGTAGGTACTCGTTTGTTTTACGTTTTTTTCACGTTGTTTTGTTTACGGAAAATCAGTACGTCTTAACAACGTGGTAAAATCACGTAAAAAAAACGTATTTTACTAGACGTTATAAACACGTCATATTTACACGTCGAAAGTAACGTTGAAGTCAGCGACATCGTAACGTCTATACAACCGTTGGTACTCGTCTTTTTTTTACGTTTTTCTCACGTGGTTGTGTTTACTGGGCATACTCCACTGTTCCTTCCAGCTGTATCAGTCTCTCTCTCTCTCTCTCTCTCAACCTGTTTCTCTCTCCCTGGGTTCTTCTCTTTCTTCTTAAACTCTTCTATTTGCCTTTCAGTCTCTCTCTTAATTTCTTGGTTCTCTCTTCCTATTTCCTTCATTTCTTCCTTTAGATCCCTTTTATTTCATCCATGTTCTAGCCATCTTGCTGTTATTTTACTTTAAATATCTTCTCTTCTTCCTGTTCCGCCCAACTCAGAACTTTTTGATAACCTTCCTTCCCGAACGTTCACGCCACTTTTTGAACATGAACGTGAAATGAAATATCAATGACGTCAACAAAACATCAAATTCGAAAATTTGAAACGAACGCCGAAATTAAAAGTTTGGCCAGTGATCATCCGACAAGGAAAAGTGGAGCCCTACGTTGTGTTTTTTTTTTTTTTTTTGAGAAGACAAAGCAGTGGCGAGGAATTTGAACCCACCACAAAACAACGGCAAGCGCCAGGTTCTTTGAATACATGGCGTAAGCAAGGAGCAAGGAGGAGGCAGAGCGTAAATGGATAACACAAAATTAGAGTTGTAAAAACAATTTTATAAACAACTTTGTTGATATGGCTTTTGAGATTGTGTGCTGTGTTTACAAGATCAAGTGACTTTGTCGTTTGGTTGGCAACGGTTTGATAATTTTATAACAATTTGCAGTAATTTCAACAGGTGGACAATATAGTTCTGCAGAGAATAAAATGCATTGATACAATTGTATAAGTATTGCGGTGTACATGAGTGAGGTTACCACTTTGAGCTTTTCGATGATTACAGCAGTTTTCATCAAACAGATACAATGAAATAAGCCCTACGTCCAGAGTGTGGCAGGTGCAAGGATATTGAAAGCCATGAATTTATTTAACTATGAATACACATATATTATGACAGAGACCGATTGGCCATATTTATATCTTTGAGCTTCGTTCCAGATATGGTTTAACTGTATCGTCTTGGATAAGCAAAGATTAAAATGGTAATACATCTGACTTGCAAACTAACGCCATTATTCCCTCATCAAAACGAAGTAATTTCTCCTTTTGGAAACAACATGAATTAAATACACTTCTGTCGTCCCTATTTAATGTGAAGGCTCGTAATTTCCATAACACATTACCATTTTATTTGTTTCAACAATTCCATATTCTCTTTTATCCGCTAACGGCTTTACAAGAATCTCTCTTCTTCAGAGTAAATAACTATTTCATAGAACGTGATGATGATTGCTTCAGACACGATTGATACAAGTAACTTTCAGTCTGAATAAAATATTCCGTTTCAGCACAAATCGAAATTAGATTCGTTACCATATCGGAAATATTGTTTCGATCGAGCGAAGAGAGAAACCCCTTCAACGGGAGGTATGAAACGTGATAAGTTGCAACGTTTTATGGATTACCACTTATTATAAAAGTTCAAGTTTAGCGATAAACTGCCGCCATTACCCCTTTAGTAAAATAATGATCTTTTAAAATGAGAAAATGTTATTGAGTGTGACATGTTTTATTACATCTCGTTTGCATAATGCGATAAAATGAGTTTGAGCAGTTCATATTAGTTCCACAGTACATTGCACATTGTAAAGGATGTAAGGTACTTCTGGACTTGGTTACTTTTGATTTTTTTAAATCTCTCTCTACATACCACTTTGATGAATATATTATTACTATTATATAATATAACAATTTTTATTGTATAAAGCGCTATCAATATTATGGAATGCATCATTATTACCTACCCACCAGTAGGTATATCTCAGATGAATACGAATTTCAATACTTGCATTAACCCAGTTCACCCTTTCATCCGAATAAACAATTATATGCAGAACCGTTTCAAACTGTATACACCTATAATTAGAACACATGTTTTGATTGTTTCATATATGCCTGTAGAAATAATATTAAACAAAACCGTTTAATAATTTTAATTTTATTATGTTATATTCAGTATATTTCAGTCTATAAAAATATGGAGACATATAGACGCTATTGTGAGAAGTGTTCCAGTTATTACCCAACGTTTGTGGACTTGGAAATTGAATTGTATTCGTAGATAAAATGAGTGCACAGCAGGAATTCAATTTTCATAACTATCGCAAGAATGGCAGTTGTATGTGATTGGACAATATTACAATACTGCCATTGATGACAAGATAACTCAGTTGCTGCTTAGCGGTTGTAACAAAGCCTAAATATGCAATATATCCCGAAATTGATAATATATAGATAACCTAAAATCAACGTTCTTCCCAGGATTCTTTTTTCATAACATTCATTAATTCCTTCGTAATATACAGTAGTTGAAATAGTGATACCAGTAATAAAAAAAAAATTAAAAAGTTAAAATGTTTACTAATTCAAGCAATAGAGATTTAAAATAGTTGTCTTTCAAATTTCCCATGATGTTTCTTGTTGAACATGGCTATTTGACTAATTTTGTTTTCGATCACTCTGTATTTATATCAATATGAGATTGGTATTTTATTCTCGATAAACTTGATATTTTTAGTCAATCTTTATTTTAGGGTACCAGATTCTCCAAGATTTTCCAAGATCTCAAGTTGTCCGAGTTCCTCTCAAGGTCCCTAAAATCTCAAGTTTTCCAAGATCTCAGAACTCAGGTTCCTCTAACTCTCAATTTGTATTTCTCATGTTTCAGATAATTATACTCCTCGGGTATCAGATTCTGCAAGATTTTACGTTTTAGATTACCCGGTCGAAAATTCGCTTGGTTCTCAAGTTCTCAGATTCTTAAGTTACTCAAGGTCTCCAGTGTCTTGAAATTTCAGGTTTTCTAAAATCAAGCTCCCAATGGTCTCTCCCTAAAATGTCCCGAAGTTCCCGAAGTTGCTAAAATAACAATTTTTTAAAGTTAATATCAGACTCTAAGGTCTGAAGATCTCAAATTCCCTAAACTACCAGGCTTTTTAAAATCTCAGATTCTCAGATTCTCAGTTTTCAGATTCCCACAGTTCTCAAGTTGTGGTTCTCAAATTTCCAGATTCTTGGATTCCTTAAGATCTCAGATGCTCCAACATTTCAGGTTTTACATAATCTCAGGTTCCTGCAGTGCACAACTTTGGTTTCTTGATTTCTCAAGTTTTTGGGTTACTCAACGTCTCAAGTTCCCAAAAAGGTCAGGTTTTCCAAACTTCAGAATCTTTAAATTCTCAGGTTCCCCTATTTCTCAATTTTTTAGATTATTAAAATACTGAAGATTTTAGGTTTTTCAAGATCTCAAGTTCTCCAAATTCCTCAAGTGTCTCAAAGTCTCAAGTTTCCCTAAAATCACAGGCTTTTCAAAATCCCACATTCAGAGATTCTTTGAGTTTGCAAGTTGTGTTTCTCAAGTTTTCAGATTCTTGTATTCCTTAGAATCTCAGACTCTTCAAGAGTCCCGCTTTTACAAAATCTCAGATTCATCCAGTTCACAAGTTTGGTTTCTCAATTTGCCAAGTTCTTGGGTTACTCAACGTCTCAAGTTCCCTAAAAGGCCAGGTTTTCGAGACTTCAGAATCTTTAAATTCACAGGTTTCCCTATTTCTCAAATTTTCAGATTATTAAAATACTGAAGATTTCAGGTTATTCAAGATCTCAAATTCTCCAAATTCCTCAAGTGTTTCAAAGTCTCAAGTTTCCCTAAAATCACAGGCTTTTCAAAATCCCACATTCAGAGATTCTTTGAGTTCGCAAGTTGTGTTTCTCAAGTTTTCAGATTCTTGTATTTCTTAGAATCTCAGACTCTTCAAGATTCCCGCTTTTACAAAATCTCAGATTCATCCAGTTCACAAGTTTGCTTTTTCAATTTGCCAAGTTCTTGGGTTACTCTACGTCTCAAGTTCCCTAAAATGTCAGGTTTTCCAGACTGCAGAATCTTTAAATTCTCAGGTTCCCCTATTTCTCAAATTTTCAGATTATTAAAATACTGAATATTTCAGGTTTTCCAAGATCTCAAGTTCTCCAAATTCCTCAAGTATCTCAAAGTCTCAAGTTCCCTAAAATCACAGGATTTTCAAAATCTCACATTGAGAGATTCTTTGAGTTCGCAAGTTGTGTTTCTCAAGTTTTCAGATTCTTGGATTCCTTAGGATCTCAGACTCTTCAAGATTCCCGCTTTTACAAAATCTCAGATTCATCCAGTTCACAAGTTTGGTTTCTCAATTTGCCAAGTTCTTGTTTTACTCAACGTCTCAAGTTTCCTAAAATGTCAAGTTTTTCAGACTGCAGAATCTTTAAATTCTCAGGTTCCCCTATTTCTCAAATTTGCAGATTATTAAAATACTGAAGATTTCAGGTTTTCCAAGATCTCAAGTTCTCCAAATTCCTCAAGTGTCTCAAAGTCTCAAGTTTCCCTAAAATCACAGGCTTTTCAAAATCCCACGCTCAGAGATTCTTTGAATTCGCAAGTTGTGTTTCTCAAGTTTTCAGATTCTTGTATTCCTTAGAATCTCAGACTCTTCAAGATTCCCGCTTTTACAAAATCTCAGATTCATTCAGTTCACAAGTTTGGTTTCTCAATTTGCCAAGTTCTTGAGTTACTCAACGTCTCAAGTTTCCTAAAATGTCAGGTTTTTCAGACTGCAGAATCTTTAAATTCTGAGGTTCCCGTATTTCTCAAATTTTCAGATTACATATTAAAATACTGAAGATTTCAGGATTTCCAAGATCTCAAGTTCTCCAAATTCCTCAAGTGTCTCAAGTTTCCCTAAAATCACAGGCTTTTCAAAATCCCAGATTCAGAAATTCTTTGAGTTCGCAAGTTGTGTTTCTCAAGTTTTCAGACTCTTGGATTCCTTAGGATCTCAGACTCTTCAAGATTCCCGCTTTTACAAAATCTCAGATTCATCCAGTTCACAAGTTTGGTTTTTCAATTTGCCAAGTTCTTGGGTTACTCTACGTCTCAAGTTCCCTAAAATGTCATGTTTTCCAGACTTCAGAATCTTTAGATTCTCAGGTTTCCCTATTTCTCAAATTATCAGATTATTAAAATACTGAAGATTTCAGGTTTTCCAAGATCTCAAGTTCTCCAAATTCCTCAAGTGTCTCAAAGTCTCAAGTTCCCTAAAATCGCAGTCTTTTCAAAATCCCACATTCAGAGATTCTTTGAGTTCGCAAGTTGTGTTTCTCAAGTTTTCAGGTTCTTGTATTCCTTGTAATCTCAGACTCTTTAAGATTCCCGCTTTTACAAAATCTCAGATTTATCCAGTTCACAAGTTTGGTTTCTCAATTTGCCAAGTTCTTGGGTTACTCAACGTCTCAAGTTCCCTAAAATGTCAGGTTTTCCAGACTACAGAATCTTTAAATTCTCAGGTTCCACTATTTCTCAAATTTTCAGATTATTAAAGTACTGAAGATTTCAGGTTTTCCAAGATCTCAAGTTCTCCAAATTCCTCAAGCGTCTCAAAGTCTCAAGTTCCCTAAAATCGCAGTCTTTTCAAAATCCCACATTCAGAGATTCTTTGAGTTCGCAAGTTGTGTTTCTCAAGTTTTCAGGTTCTTGTATTCCTTGTAATCTCAGACTCTTCAAGATTCCCGCTTTTACAAAATCTCAGATTTATCCAGTTCACAAGTTTGGTTTCTCAATTTGCCAAGTTCTTGGGTTACTCTACGTCTCAACTTCCCTAAAATGTCAGGTTTTCCAGACTGCAGAATCTTTAAATTCTTAGACTCCCCTATTTCTCAAATTTTCAGATTATTAAAATACTGAAGATTTTAGGTTTTCCAAGATCTCAAGTTCTCCAAATTCCTCAAGTGTCTCAAAGTCTCAAGTTCCCTAAAATCACAGGCTTTTCAAAATCCCACATTGAGAGATTCTTTGAGTTCGCAAGTTGTGTTTCTCAAGTTTTCAGATTCTTGGATTCCTTAGGATCTCAGACTCTTCAAGATTCCCGCTTTTACAAAATCTCAGATTCATCCAGTTCACAAGTTTGGTTTCTCAATTTGCCAAGTTCTTGGGTTACTCAACGTCTCAAGTTTCCTAAAATGTCAGGTTTTTCAGACTGCAGAATCTTTAAATTCTCAGATTCCCCTATTTCTCAAATTTGCAGATTATTAAAATACTGAAGATTTCAGGTTTTCCAAGATCTCAAGTTCTCCAAATTCCTCAAGTGTCTCAAAGTCTCAAGTTTCCCTAAAATCACAGGCTTTTCAAAATCCCACATTCAGAGATTCTTTGAGTTCGCAAATTGTGTTTCTCAAGTTTTCAGATTCTTGGATTCCAAACTCTAGATTCCCGCTTTTACCAGATCTCAGATTCATCCAGTTCACAAGTTTGGTATCTCAATTTGCCAAGTTCTTGGGTTACTCAACGTATCAAGTTCCCTAAAATGTCAAGTTTTCCAGACTTTGGAATCTTTTAGTTTTCAAGTTCCTCTAATTCTCAAATTTGAAGATTTCAGGTTTTCAGAGATCTCAAGTTTTCCAAGTTACTTAAATATCTCAAGGTCTTAAATTTCCTAAAATCTTAAATTACTCAGGGATAATGTAGGTCCAGTAATAGCTTGTGCATTAGAATCGTTATCTTTTTATATTTATTTTATAATACACTGTTTATTAGCAGAGCATCACAACTTATCCACATTTCCTAAATTAAAATAAAAAGGTCCAAAGTATAATTTAATACAACATTAACCAGTCTGCGCATTTCTGATATAATGCAAAATCCTTTTGTGGGTTGATGTAGTTCCTAAAAGCTAGCTGAATTATGAACATCGAAATGTTGCTGTAACCCATCTCATATTATGTGTTCGAGATCGGAGCAAAAGATAAATAACTCAATTAGCGGTCCATTACGTTCTCATTTTAGTAATTTTGCTGTAATGATCTATCGAACAGATCAGGCTGTTCGTGTAAATTATATCCACACTGTTAAATTTTCAACCCGAAATGCAGTGCTGCATAATTTTTTTTGTTTTTATTTTTGTTTAAAAGTGTTTATCGACTGATTTTAAGAAGGCTAGGACGAAATAACACTTTTTGGCATTAATGCACACAACATTTTTTAGGCGACCTTCATTATAAAATTTACAAATTGGTTAATTCTTATTTATGATTACTTGTAAATTTATTATTATACTAATTTTGTTTTGTATTGGCAATATGGTTTGGCACATTAGCAAAAGTGTGTACTTTGGCAACTTGATTACAGTATTTGCCTTTACGATAGTTAATAAAAAACGTTTTATGGTTTACATTCATGAGTCTGAGATTTGTGTATTTGCGGTAAACTTGTAATGCACTCACTACACCGCAAATTTTATCCGTGAGTTCAAACTTGGTTGATCTGTTTTTGAATGAGGTATTTTAATTAAAGATAATGTCATCTATATCGTCAATGTTAATGTTTAGCAATTCTTGTATGCGATATAATATCCAAATTATTAAACAAACCTACAGTGTTATGTTTGTTTTAAAAGTAGAATTAGATAAATTTTACATGAACAGACCAACCTCATGCATAAGATGAGCATCGTCGGATGCTTCAGATAAAAACGCTTTTAGATCTGAATAAGTACCAATGTTCACCTTCTTTTTTGCCATCAGGGTTGCTCTTATCATGGAGAACATTGACCATGATGTTAATAAAGCTTTATAATTCATCGTTTTAGTGGAAAAATAAGTGAGTCGGAAATTTTCACTGTACTTGTTAATTTTCACACACCACTGCATGAAGATATTATAATTTTTATCGCAGAGTTAAGTTTCGTCACTGATGGACATGTTAGACAATAATAATTATTAGAAAATACGAGTACTTACACATATCTTGCAACGAAGCTACAAAATTTTCAATGTTTCCCGACACCGTGCTGCCACATACACCGAAATAAAATACTTCCCGACATCGTATCTAAACCGTTCTTGTTTCTATAAGGGTTAAACTGAGAAAGTTGTTGAAGAAAGTTAAAAACGTTCCCTATTCCTGCTTCTGCTCGCCGTAACCGTGTACATATTGAAACCCTGTAAATATTGTAACTAAAAACAAACCGGAATCCCGACACCGCATTTGTTTTACTTCCCTTCCGCCAAACTTGACCGCTGATTGTTACAATTTAGAAACAATTTTATTATAACTGCCAACGCACGTTTCGCCAACAATGTTGGCATCATCAGGGCGATGAGTAAACTGAGTTTGAGTTCGTTGGCGTTGGCAGTTATAATAAAATTGTTTTTGGTGTTTTAGGGAAAAACTGATTAAAAGTAGTTATCTACCACCAAAAGTGATCCAGACAATTGTTTTGTTTTTGATTACAATTTAGAGCAAAATTAAATAAAACCGTTTTTCTTAAAACGTCAGAAAAACGTCACACTGTATACGCCAATGTAAAGTCAGCTGGCGGCACTTAAAGTAACCTTGAAATTACTTGAATTACTAAAAATAGCATGTTTTATTCGGAGAAAAGTGGATTTTCGTGGCGCGTCTGTATTTGCCACGAGAAGCCTCAATTTTGCTCACTTTGGAAATTATTTTAAGACATCATTTTTTTCATAATTTGCTATGAACTTTCAGCAATTCATTCTTTTAGCAATATAAATTTGTAAATGTAAATTTGTAGGATAGCTGCGACAAAGAGGATGCGCACAGGTAAACTCAACCGCTTCCAGGTGCCAGACGTACCGCATCCCTACTTAACTTGAATAAAAAACCAGCCGACCTAAAATTCTTCCTCGAAAACGTTGCTAGCTCTCGTACAATTATGAGATTGTGAGTAATGTCGGTATCATGATGTAAGGCGGAAAACCATCGATAGATGGCGCCACTCTAAAACGGATTATACATATAATTTCGATACAAGTGGGCTGCCAAGACATTTTTCAGCGCAGTTTTTTGTATTAGTATGTTAGAATACTTTCTTCACAAAACGAATACAAACAATTATTATTTATATGCAATTTTCAAGTTTAAATGATGAGTTTAATCTTCTTTTAATCTTTTTCATATACTTAGGTACTTTTTTAGTAATAAAATCCAGCATAATTTGTTGTTGTAATGTATTTTAAGCTTATTTGCTGTTCTTCCTCATTTGTTCTATATGGCATTTGGGAAGCTCAAGTGGTAATAATTTCATTAGTTAAACTACATTTTTTTCAGTTCAACGAAGAATGTCATACCCAAAACAATTTTACAATGTCTTCATTATAAACAATATAAAAAACATTATTTTTCGTTTGAACAAAACTGGAAACGCACTCTTTATTTGGTTTGGTAAACAGATGGTTTTATTCGACTCATGAAATTCAGGGCATGCAATGAATATTTTGTGGTTAGTTATTCGACCGTATGGTTGAAACAGATAAACGTGCTTTGCTGAAAATATTAGGATATATCCACATAACATGACGGCAGTACTGCAAGAAACGAAGTGACTTGGGCATTGTGTGGCAAAGAATGAGGCTCATTCGTATGATATATAATAGCGATTTACAAAACAATGCGAAGATTTTTATTTGTGTTGGCTGTATCCGGCTGGTCATACACTTTTAAGTAAATCATTCGTTGGATAAAGCAGACAAACTCAGACATGGTGTAAAGTGGCTTCTTGGAAAATACAAATTTAATAAATCGATTCGTTCGTCTCTTCAGACCAGAGATTGTATTGCTTTCATAGATGGAAAATGGAAAAATAATCCTTGCGCTTTAATACGAGGTCTTCCGGTTTTATGGCTGCAGTGTTATATTTGGATGTATTTTTAATATTTTTATGGTCGACGCGATGCTCTTGTTAGACTCTAAAGAGCAATAAGAAATAATAGTTCATTGGATCGGTTTCATTTCAGACTATAAAGAGAAGTTGTATGCCGAGAAAATTTGAATTCAGATTTCACATATTTTATTACATAATAACATAATAATGCTTTTACTGTTATATCTGGTCTTCATAAATGATTCATACATCATGTAGCCTGTGGAAAGAAAAATTTACATGTATTCAGATGGAGAATTTTGACATTCAAGGCTTACTGGATGAGTCATTTATGAAGACCCTGTATTTTATTAGGCTTTAAACCTCAAAACTACATTGTGTTCCAAAGGAAACATAATCGACTCTCGAATCTCTTTATTACCGAAATTCGGCCCATCCAACTCTGAACTAACATCAACCTGTAGATGAGCTTTCTAAGAGCATCTACGTCTTGCAAACTTGACTTTACAAATTTATCATGCATTTAAAAAACCGCCGAGAAGTACTATTAAAACAAAATTTAACACAGAAAAAACTCCGGATAAAGTTCAAATCTACAAAAAGCCATGAATAAGTCATAAAATTCCGAATTTGAGTGCCCGCAACTCCAGTAAAGTGGAGCTTGAAATGATTTTAATCTCCCACCAACCAGCTCTTTTAAACCTTCTCAAAAATGATTACGTTTTATAAGATTAAAAAATACAGCACCTCCGGTAAACTTTTATCTGCATGATTAATGTTTAAAGACAATTTCAGACTTTACCTGAAGTTAAGTCTACACAAAGGAAGTATAGTTTACTTCAAAAGAGATTAGTTTTAACTTCGTCAAATCCTTTATTTTGTTTGTTATTCTACACGGTTTGTTCCTGCGGAAAAAGCAATCATTGTACAGAAGCTATGCATTAATTAATAGATTTTAATAATGCAAGCATCGTGAAAGCAGTAATATAAGCTCCGAGGTTTAAATAATGAGATTAAAGTTCAGTAATGGAAATAGGAAAAAAAAACAATTAATTTCAGCTTTTATGTAAATTTAAAATACGCCGTATTAGAAATGATTGATTTTGTGTCGCTTTACGGGAAATCTGCTAAAAGCAAAAGTATAATGTTTCTATCGGCAATGTCGGTGGATTTGATTGACTGTCATTTATCTCTCATTTTAGTAAAAGCGCAGTTAATTCCACAGGATCAAAGAAGAAAGCAGACGTATGGCATATCGTCTCTTATATCGACCTATTTATGCTAAAACCCATCCACATTCTATGATATCGGTCATTTTAACCTATACTTATAATAATGGATTCTTCATGGTAATTTATTAATATAATAAGAGTTGGGATATCGTCGGAAAAATTTACCGATTGTTACGAGAGTTCGTCTAGCAATTTTGCGAATGACATTGACATAAAAATCACGAAACGCAGTTGAGTGATTTTTGATCAATGTTATGAGCAAAATTGTAGAACTCAAGTCCACAATTGGTAAATTTTGCCAGCGAAATCTCAACTCGAATTATATTCGTCAGACTATTTCACGAAAACGCACAAATTATTGATAATGATTTTGAATAATGAAATAATATTTGACATACAGTATGCTGCCACAGTGACTGCAGCAATTGTTATTTTCTCGCTGAAAAATGAGGTACGTTGTGTAATAGTGACTGTTCATTGGTCCGTAACCCCCCGATAAAATTTTGACAAGTTGATTTTTTCAATTTAAATTTTGTTTCCATTGTTGAATGATCACATATGATTGGTTAAAATATATATTGGTGAAATAGTCGACAATAGAACTTTGGCGACAGATTTTTTGGATTCAACAGACAATAGCATACTGAGAATGTATTATCACGATACATTAAAATCCTACTAAAGAGCTTTTTCCGAAAAAAATTTCGTGAGAGGGATATTTGTGAAAAATTGACCATCGTAAGATAGCGGTGACAAGGGAGTAAAACCGATCAAATGTCGTCACGGAAAACGGCGTCACACCACCTCTTCACCCGTGCTCTCTTCTCCCATGTGTGTGCGAGAAGCTCGTGTCTAAGTAATCTCCGAAACTTCTACCATTCTAAATTCTTTCACCAATATTTAGAATGGTCTTTCATGGTGGACATAGGCTGTAGATTATCCCGTTAGAATACAAGACCACCTTTGCAAAGTAAGTCGACGAAAAGATGGTTGAGACGAGTCGTTTTTTACTTACGCTGTTTTAACAATAAGAGATAAAGGAATGCTTTGTATAGAAAAGTTGTAAAAGTTATAGAGCTTAAAAAGGCTATGTTAACGTTATAATATTTGTTAAATATTTGTGACAGTGACGATCAAGCGTCCACTCATTTCATTAATACCGTCTAATACAAATTCGACAGCAACTATTACAGAAATTACAGAAGACACATCAAATAATATTCCGTTACTCCATTGTAAAAAAGTCTATATTAATAGTACATTATGATACGAGTTTTATAAGAAACAGTTTGTCGCACGCACGGGTTTAAGTCAGTAAGTGAGACAAAATGCCTTATAAACGAGTTATCATCCAGTATTTTTTCTACTTTGGCACTTTTTATACAAAATAATCAAATTTCACGATCTAGTTCCTGGAAAATCTCAATCTCCCCATCGACAAAATGCCGCCGCACAAAGAAGTGTACTCCCTTATCCGCGTGACCGGAGACACAAACACCCTCAACCATCTCCTGACCCACTGCATCACAGTCTTTGGCAACCGCCATCAGTGCACTTGTTTGGATAGCTCAAACCACCAGTGACCGCCAGCCTCCGTCCCACTCCCATGCCCCAACAAAATCGCGTGTCCCAAAAGCACGTGAAACCATGACTTGACAGCGAAGTATTATAGGTTAAGATTGCCTTGGAATTGCCAAGATTGTCAATATTAAAAAAAATACTATTTTTAGGATAATAATATAATTATTGTAACATCGCTTCTGTATATTATGACACGCAAAAGCGTATCGTAATAGTCTCAATATGAACGCAAAGTAGAAAATAGTATATTATGATACGAGTTTTATAAGAAGCATTTTGCCGCACACACGGGCTTAATGCACGACGAGCATAGCGAGGAGTGCCCTAAAAGAGTAAGTGCGACAAAATGCCTTATAAACGAGTTATCATACAGTATTTTTTCTACTTTGCCACTTTTTATACAAAATAATCAAATTTGACAATCTAGGGAATTTCGTGGCGGTTGGCACGCTGGCGAGCTGCATTAACGGCGCCTATGAAAAAGAATTAATTTGAAACGTCAACACTCGTATTTTTGTCCTTCCAAAAATGAGTTCTGAAGTTCTTCAATGTACGCCTCCAGAAATACGGGCTTTGAAAATACGATAGGCAATTTGCTACCTTCAAAGTCACGCGAGGTATATGGAAAAACATACGCCCAATTTGAAAATTGGCAGAAGGAGAACACGTTCTCTATGATTTCCAAAAACATTTTGCTACCGTATGTATTTTGAGCTGCAACGCCATGTTGTCTTATACTATAAAAAACCTTCCTGACAGCGTCTACACACAAAGTCAAGGCGAGCCATCCAGGACATGTAAAACCTACAGACGCCGTCCTACACCAATGCGCCAAGAAGGCGACAAGTGTTACCAGCTTGTTGGACACCTCCCCCAACAAAATCGCTTGCCCTAAATGCACGTGAAGTTCCAATACAAGTGGCAAAAATAGTAATGCCAATTCACATTCATACATCATTGACAGCGAAGTATAGGTTAGGATTGCCAAGATCAGACAGAGAGATTACCAATATTAAAAAAATAAATTATACTATTTTTAGTATAATTATTATAACACCGCTTTTGTCTATTATGGCACGCAAAAGCGTATTGTAATAGCCTCAGTACGAACGCAAAGTAGAAAAAATGCCTTATAAACGTGTTATCGTACAGTATTTTTTCTACTTTGCCACTTTTTATACAAAATAATCAAATTTAACAATCTAGGGAATTTCGCGGCGGTTGGCCACGTTTGCGAGGTGCATTAACGGGCGGCTATGAAAATAGAAAAAAATTTGAAACGTCAATACTAGTATGTGACTCGTATTTTTGTTTATGCTTTTTACATGTATCAAAAAAGTGGTAATGAATTTTAACCCATCTCGAACGACCACCAAAAATGTCTCTCAATCTCATAGCGACTGAAGCCCCTAACCTCACAATAACCTTTATAACAAATGCCCCCAAACAACTAGCACAGTCCCATTTTTTTCCTTTGTGATTTGCGATGTGCACCTTGACACCGACGAACGCGATAACCTGCCCCTGGAAAATCTTAATCTCCTCATCCACAAAATGTTTAGAATCAAATCCCGCCGCACAAACAAGTGGACCGCCTTTATCCGCCAAACACCCAGTGCACTTGTTTGGATGGCTCAAAGCGCCAAGTGTTGACAACCCCCACACAGAATGCCCCAACAAAATCGCGTGCTGCAAATGCACGTAACGCAACCTCCCGAACAAGTGCCAACCATAGTAATGCCAATTCACATTGATAGCCACTTTGACTTGACAGCGAAGTATAGGTAAGGATTGCCCTGGGATTGCCAATATTAAAAAAAATTAATTATACTATTTTTAGGAGATTTATTATAACACCGCTTTTGTCTACTATGACACACAAAAGCGTATCGTAATAGCCTCAATACGAATGCAAAGTAGAAACAAATATTTATTTATTATAATCATAATAATAAGAAGAAATAGTAAATTGTTTTATTAGGAGCAAAAGTGAGGCTTTTCGTGGCAAGTCTGTTGGTTTGACAAATACAGAAGAACCACAAAAATACACTTTTCTCCGAATAAAACATAATTTTTTTTTCTACAAACGCTACTAAAAATTTTTTTACACGGCATACTGCATTTAAAAATATAATATTAAATAGTGGCGTATCAAAAGTAAATAACGTGGTTTACTTTTAACACTAGCATTAAAATGGAAATGACAGCCTAAAAATATCAACAAGACAATTTTGGTGCAATCAATTTTGATTTCTTTCTTATTAAGTTAGTATTTTCCTATTTATCTTCTTAACTGATGATGAGAGTTTTGTAGGCAACACAGAATTCTTCTCAATCTTTTAGTAAAACTAACCTCACTTTATCTCTTTAATAATTGACAATTTAACAAAACAGATTCAAACTCAGAACTCAGATTTTATTGACTACAACTAGATACAAATTATTTAGGTACCCTATTTGGAACAATTGAATGTACCGTTGTAACAATTGGTAATAGTTAGCCAATGTGAAGAAATATAGTTGACCTGCAAGTTAGAACTTTTAGAGGTATTATGGTGATTATTTGAAGTAGTAGGGACTAAATTATTACTGTTGTTATGCTGCTAATCAATACGAGGGCGCTGAACGGACATGAATGGAAAAATAACTGAAAAAGTTTTTTTTTTCAGGCAATTCCTACTTTTTTTCTGGCACTTCAGACTTTTTTCTGACAATTCCGACTTTTTTTCTGGCAATTCTGATTTTTTTATAGCAAGTCTGACTTTTTTCTGGCAATTGCGATAGAGATAGGATGATGGTGCTGTCTTGTTGCCCAAACTTAAGTTTACTGTCTACTTTTCGAGTTTCACGTACAGGGAAATATGACCTTTTTGAAGATGTTTCTTTAAGGGGTCAAGGGCGTAGCGCGAGGCATCAATTTCAGTGATCCACGGAAGTTGCCGTCTGTGAAAATTTTATTTTCCGTTTATCATTCCTAAAATATGAGATACTCTCCACATTTCGATTTTCACGTACAGGGTAATATGACCTTCTTAGAGTATGTTTCTTTAAGGTGTCGAGCGTGTAGCATGAAGCAGAAATTTTTGTGATCCACGGAAGTTACCGTTTGTAAAAATTTGTTTTTCTGTGGATCATTGAAATTGGTGCCTCGCGCTACGCGCTCGACCACTTAAAGAAACATAATTCAAGAAGGTTAGATTTCCCTGTACGTGAAACTCGAGGCCCCAATTTCAGTGATCCACGGAAGTTGCCGTCTGTGAAAATTTGTTTTTCCGTTTATCATTGTCAGAATTGCCAGAAAAAAGTCGGAATTGCCAGAAAAAAATCGGAATTGCCAGAATTCTGAAAACGTTTAAACGCTAATTCGTACTGTTGCTTGGATTTAGTTGGTAACAAATCTAATGTTGCTCTACTCGCAGCTTCTTCTATTTCTATTGGAATTTCTTCATTCGTGTTACAAGAATCTAATATTTTTACAGCTAACAACAACTGTTAAACAATGAGAGAACTTGATTTTAGATTGTTTTGTAAATGTTTCGGTAATATTTATATTTTAAAATGTGATCAATAGTGGCGCTTGTAGAAAAAATGTTGTACGATATACGAGTTAAAAGTGATTTTATTTTGCTCTTCCCAACTCGCAAAATAAAATCTTATATGATAAACTACTACTATTCTTTAAACGCCGATAAACCGAAATTTCTTTGATTTGATGAAACTTGACTGACCACCAGCGGCACTTAGAGTAATTTCAAGGTTGCTTTATGTACCGCCAGACGACTCTATGACCGTTAATTAATGTTAGACTACTTTGTTTGCCATGGCAGAGGAATAGCAATTTGTTTTTGTTTTTTACCTATTGACGTATACAATGTCATGTTTTTCTGACGTTTGAAGAAAAAATATATTTTTCGAATTTGGTTTCATAATTTGCAAATTATAACACCAAAAACAGAATCATAATGATCTAAATTATAATTCTGTTTTTGGTAACTTTTCTTGTCTTAATGTTGCCTGCAACTTTGCAACTGTACTGCAATGTGACCGCGACAACGACGTTATAAACGTCAACTAATCGCGCCATATCACAGATGTGAACCAGATGTGAACGAAAATAAACCAAAGAGAAGTAAATGACTTTCGTTCCATGATTAGATGTAAACATTGGTCAAAACAAGAATTGAAAAAATGGCAATCAAACGTGAGGTAAAGCTTGTGTCTGCATAATCAAAAGTTTCCAAATCTAACCTCTAAATCAGAGACGTCAGAAAGCAGAAATACCAATTATACTGAAATACCACTCGCTTTATTCAAAAGTCCCAAAGTCATCAATTTAGCACAAATTTTCAGTTTTTCTTAATTAAATAAATCCAAATTCGAAAAAATAGTATATTACACGCGTTTTATAAGCCGAAATTGTAGCACTCGTGCCTTTGGAGCACTTCTCGCTGCGCTCGTCGTGCCCCAAACTACTCGTGCTACAATCAACCGTCTTGTGAAACTTGTATAATAATATACTATTATTTTATTAAGAAAATTATTATTTTATAATATAATAATTTAATAATATAATAATATAATAATTATTTTTATTTATTTTAGTCCATATTTATTTATTGGTTTTCTTTAATTACAAATTCTTTCAATAACCATTATTTTCGATGTTCCACATCTGCCGGACGTCCCGCGACGGCTTAATTTTTTTTTAATTTTGTCAGGAAATTTACAAAATTATACACCAAGATTTTTTTTCTTATCAACCGAATTCGTCCGAATTTCCATGAGTATAATGCTGGGTCATTCTGACCCATATCAGGAAAAATACGGTTTATGGAAAAAATAAAATTTGTGGTAAGAAACTTAAACGCCATAAAGACAATCGTTTTTCAAACAAACTCACGAATTTAGAAGCCTAGTTAATGTAACTGTACAAAAATTAAATAAACATGTTCATAAATAAAATTTCAAATTTTAGACGCTCGTGCTTACATAAATAGATCTTGCTAATAACTAATACAAACTATTACGATTTCAGTTCAAGTTCCCAGTCGTTCAGATTTTCAGATTCTGATGTTTTCACATATTCAAAATCTCAAGTTTTCAGGACCTCAAGATATCAGAATTTCTGGTTTGCAGGTTGTGTTCATGGCTGATGGGGTTTTACACCTATAAAAAATTTTCCGAAATTCTGGTTCCAACAATATGCTTTCAGGAAAATAAATGGATGATGCTGTTCAGAACAAAGCCAACTTCTCTCAACTAAACTTTTAAATCGTTAAAACTAAAAAGCTCGCATAATCAGTTTCATTCAATTTTAATAACTTCACCGTTCAAACTTTGACACCTTCTTGTCGCCGTTACTTAATAATTTCCTCGCTAAATTTACTACGGCTAAATGACGTCCAAATTAAACTCGCTCCACGTCCCGTAAACCGATCTTTAATTAAGCAATTACAAAATAGGGAGATCGACGCTGAAAAGACGGCTCAGCTAGAGGAAACCGATTCGGATTTACTGCAGATCACTAACACCACACACCTTAATAAAATATATATCAACGTCGAAATTAACCATTTACTCGCAAACGTTTCACAAACTCAATAATCTCGGTTTGAACGTCGCTCGCCCTCTCCAAATCGAACGTATCAGCCGGCTTAAGTGTCACCCCAAACATTATTAAAATTCCGTATGGGTCCGTGTTGTGAAAGCACAATCATAAAATTGCTTATTTATTTCAAATAGAGAGCGGTTCATGTTAAACGATCTATAAAATTTTAGGGGGAAAGTGGAATGTCTCTATGATGATATCGGGGAAATTTATCTGGAGCTTTCCGGAAATACACGTACCTACTATACAGTGTTTATGTTTATCCCTCAAACAAAAAAAAAACAATGTATTTTTAATTAAATTTTCTTAAAATGTATACCCACTGTCTATGGCAGTCTAAAATGACTCATTGATTAATATATTATGCATTTCAAATTTACTTCATCGAAGCAGGAACTTACAATAATATTTTAAAATTGCTGCATTTTAGCAATAGCAGCATTTATGCTGCAGTTGTCATGTCAATGCGCAATTAAAAGTGTAATGGCAAAAAAGGAAATGTTTGTTAAACTGACGTTAATTGGATGCAATCCTGAAATTTGGTGTCCCAAAAACTGATGACGAGTAATTTAAAGAATTTTTTGTATTAGTTGGTGTTAAATATTTTACATTAATTAAAACTTAATTAAATGCCTCCTCTACTTTGGCCCTAAAAGAAAATGTATGTTTCACTGGACAATAAACAGCTATTTATACGCCTATAAAAATAGCGACAATGAAAAACTTTGTAACGTAGGTGTTGAAATGAAGAAGCGATAAAATTAATTCAGTCTACTCCTCAAATTCTTTAGAATCCAAGTTTTAGCGTCGAAATCGAATTAACAAACCGGCAGTAATTGAAACGAACTGTATCTCGCTTTAATTCCCACTCGTAAGTGGCGTTCATCATAATTACGGATGGATAAAACAGACCCATTTAAAAACAGAGGTCCACTAATTTTAATTGAAGTACAATAAATTGAAAACCGATCTAATACAGGGCAGACGGCTAAATGTATTTCAGGTTCTGCACTTTGAAAGAATCGCCATTAATTTTAACTCAAATAAGTGCTTTCATGAGTTTTATCTTCGGTCTTTAAAACTTAATTTGACCACAAAAATATCTGCATGGTTGAGCTTCTATTGGCGATTATATTTTTGCTCTTTGCGGTAAAGCAATGGCTGCAATTTAATAGTTGGAAACTAGTTTATAGAAAGAAAATGATGTCAGACATCACGGAATAACAAAACTAAATAGCGAATGTTGTGTGACAGTGATAATTTACTGTGAATTCTTTTACGCATTTTGGAGCCCACCCTAAAGTGAATTTTGTTTTATTTTATTTAAAAAAAAAGTTGAATTAAGAAATTGAGTGGTAATATAACTGGAAAACTTTTTATTCCGAGTTTTAATCTCCACATCTTAAGACTAAGTCTAGAAAGTTGATTCATCTATCATAACTTTTTCTGCCGTCTTTAACTTCACGGATAGTTCATCCTAACGATGTCTGCTTAATTTGAGATTATAACTAAAACTGGAATTACTGTAACGAAATTTCCGAGGTAATTATTGCACGGATATTACATATCCTTGCGAGTCGCATCAAATTTACTAAATTAACTCAACCTAAATTGCAAAGCGAACAGGTTGTGGGGTCATCGTAGTAAACACACGACAATGTCGTGTAGAAACTTTTCTTTTATCACTAGAAATCGTCAAATGTGTACTTAGGGGTAACAGTTTTATTATTTACAAACCGCTGTCGAGTTCGAGAATGTCGCCCCTGTTGTGATAAAAATAAAAATGGAGTGTGCTATTGTAGGGGCTTATTTCTGTGACAAAAGAGCCAACCAAAACGGGTGCACTTCTTTTATTCGCAAAATTGCAAGGTAGGAAGCTCATTTATTTTAATGATTGCTGCACTAGCGTCAGATATGGGGATTAAAATATGACAGGGAGAAGTTTAGTCTCCACGTGACTGTGTTTACTAAACAGGGTAAACAAGTATGACGTAAAACTTACAACAACGTGGTGTCGCAAGGACGTAATATTCATGTATTCTAGGAGTGAGATTTTTCATAGCCAAAGGCATCAAATTAAAAAATATTGGGGGGTAGTGGAGTGGTAAAATTTTAGGGTTATATGTTCTGATATGCGAATACTCACGCAGACACAAAATTTCAACAAAATGAGTTCAGCCGTTTAGGAGTTCAGTTCATTTTCTGATATGCAAAAAATCTTAAAGAAAAACTAAAAAAAAAATTGTTAAAAAATAAAAACTAAAAAAAAATCATCAAAATCGGTTGAGCCATTGTCTTGAGTTTTTGCGAGCAATTGATACAATATAAGATGTAAATAATTTATTTTGTAAGTGCAGTAACCCACTTCTAATCTTATAAATCATACATTTTAAATCTTCGCATGCAAAACATCCTAATTTCCTTCGTAACAATAATTCATCCTGACGGAACCGGTTACAAAACGAAGCTGATCCGATATTATCGTTTATCACACTTCACCATTCAACCCTGAAACTTCCGCAGTATTTTCATTCTGATTTTCAGTTCACCCCGAGCTTTGTTTATGAATCTACCGGCACGCCAACGAATCAGTCTTTATTGGTTTATTCAATCGCTTTTTTAATGACTTGCAGACATCCGGCCATTATGGATTTGCTGTCGAAAACGGTCAGATGGTGAAGAACTGGATGTTGAATATTTGTTCAATATCACTGCGTATAAAACACAGAAAAAGCTTTTGATTGATTTAATGCACGTTGTGCCGAATTAAACACTGATGGGGTAGCGCTAAAAACGTGCAAATAGAGCATGTAAACTGTTTGGAATTTTTTTATTCGGGACAATCGACGATAATATTAACCTAAATGAATTATTATAATCACTAAAGGATCAGTGTTTATTGTTTACAGGTGGACCTTTTATATGGTTTATTTCATACTTGTATCTAAAGTGACATTTTTCGGATTAAAAAAATTAAATATATCTAAGTCGAACTCCACAAACTTTAATCAGCGTAAAATTATAAATGGAACATGTTTCGGCAGAACACTTCTGCCATCATCAGCCCTTAAAGAATATAAAAAATTATGACGTTGACGTAATTTTGAATTATTAATTCGAATTATAATTTAATTATATATTTTGAATTATAATTATAATTATTATTATAATTAATAATTCAAAATTACGTCAACGTCATAATTTTTTATATTCTTTAAGGGCTGATGATGGCAGAAGTGTTCTGCCGAAACATGTTCCATTTATAATTTTACGCTGATTAAAGTTTGTGGAGTTCGACTTAGATATATTTAAATTTTTTAATTTAAATTTACTCGACTTGGACTTAAGAACATTCTTCTACTTTATTTTTCGGATTATTAAAGTTGAACATTAACGTCCTAGTACTTTAATAGTATATTTTCTAATTTGCTGTTGTAACAAAGCTATTAACGCACTCATTTGTGAGTGCGTTAATAAGCCGTTAACGCACCTAAAATCTAGAATTTTTGTTTCCATTCGTAACACACACTGAATCCTACACTGATATCAGTGTAATTTTGAAGTTATGGTTCCATGTAAGTTATGTCAAGTAACGTCAGGTACAGAAAAATAAAAAGAAAAACATTTTTAAAGTCCTAGTATACTTTAAAATTATACGTCAATCAATTCTTATTATTATAAACACTCAAAATTTCTTTTTATTTTAACCTAAATTCATTTACATCGAACGAGGAAGTGTTTAGTAAACAATTTGCTCGTACTTTAATCTTCACTTTTCGTTCTAGATAAATCTAATATATATATAAATATCTCGTGTCACGGTGTTTGTGGTCGAACTCCTCCGATTTTTATGATTTTTTTTTTGTATATGTATTTGGTACGTATGAGAATAGGTGGTAAACTATTTTTCACATGGGCCTCCTTGGGTTGGAACGATTTTTCGTCTCGACCGATTTCTATGACATTTTTTTGGTATATTTGGTAGGTATGAGAATAGGTCGTAAAGTATTTTTCATATGTACATGGGGGCCCAGGGGGGGCCCTTGGGCTTGACCGATTTTTATGATTTTTTTTTGGTATATTTGGTAGGTATGAGAATAGGTCGTAAAGTATTTTTCACATGGACATGGGGGCCCAGGGGGTAACTTGGGCTGGACCGATTGTTCGGCTCGACCTATTTTTATGATTTTTTTTTTTTTGTATATGTGGTAGGTATGAAAATAGGTAGTAAACCATTTTCCACAGAGACATGGGAGCCCAGGGGGCCCCCTTGGGCTGGACCGATTTTTATAAAATCTTTTTGGAATATTTGGTAAGTATGAGAATAGGTGGTAAAGTTTTTTTCACATGGACATGGTGGACCAGGGGGTCCCCTTGGGCTGGACCGATTTTTCGGCTAGACCGATTTTTATGATTTTTTTTTGTATATTTGGTAGGTATGAGAATAGGTCGTAAAGTGGACATGGACAGATGGGCATAGGGAGCCTCCTTAAGTTTATGACTCAAGAACGGCTGGACCGATTTTTAGGATCTTTGATATGTTGGATTTGTCTCCGCCCCGAATAGCAGAATAACTATTGAAACATCGGAAAAATTACAGGGGGCGGGGAGCTTAGGACAGGGCAACGACAGGGGCCTTCCTGGGGACGGGGGACCAGGGGGACCTCTATGGTACAAGGCAACGACAATAACAAATGACACCGGCCACCAAAATTGGTCGTACCGGGCTTTAAAAATGAAAATCGATTCTTAAGGAGTAAACTCCAAAGTTTAACTTCTGTTGCGCGTGGACTCTACACACAAATTTTTTGATGATATCTCGAGAACGGATTGACTTTTTTTTTTGGAGGCGAATAACTATTATTAAAACATCGGAAAAATTAACGAAAAAAGATGTCTCATACATTTTGTATGGAATCCATATGTAACGCCATCTCAGATACATGAATCAAAAATGAAGATGGCGTTGTATGCTGGTTCCGGTAATCCCAGTAGATGGCGTTGTGTGCATTATCCTTTGATTAAAAAAAAACTGAATTTAATTTAGCTAATCAGTTAACACAACATTTATTGAGGCGGTACAAAGTTTGCCGGGTCAGCTAGTATTATATTGTTCCCAAATTGAGAACAAATTAATGCAACCGATTAGTCAGAAACTTTCATAAACAATGTTTTAATAGTTATCCACACTATGAGTGCAGTACGTAGCAGTTTACAGGCTAAGGTTAATAAAATGGTAGTGTTAATGAAACAGAACACTAAATAAATAGGTACCTAAAGCACCAATGTCTTATATGTACTTTGCATTAAATTTAAAGAAATAGTAAAAAATGTCTGGCGGACGATCATGGGGCCATTTTTTGTATTTCACGCTTTGTTTCTAATGTTCGAATTTGGCTGACATTTCATTTAACGTTCATCATAAAAACATAAATGCAATTAAGATTAAATAAATTTCACATTAAATCGTAATTTAAAGTTTTCTAATAATAAACTGAAAATTGCTTAAAAATTTTGAATAATTTTGATTCAAATATAAATCCTTAGGAATTGTGAGCAATCCTGAGAAATCTAAAACGTTCAGAGGAAATCTAATAAACAACAAAATGGTCGTTAGAATCCCTTGGAATACTAAAAAGGGCCTTGAAGAGTTATAAATTGTCCTAAAGAATTTTAAAATCTTCTTCTTTAGTTGCTACAAACTATGCTAGAAAAATATTTTTAAAGGTCAAACGACAGCCAACTATTAAAATGTAATACATAACGAGTGAGCAACAAAATTCGTGATCGTAGGAGCCTCTGAATCCAAAATTTTCTTCATCGATACGATTGTGTAAAAAGTCATCGAGTTGTCAAATCTGACTTGAAATAAAAATTTGTTTTTCAGTGCTCGTGATCGACTCCGCGAAAACATTTGTGATTTTCTGAATTTAGTAAAAGTTTCGAAGTGGACATGCGCATTAGGTGACTTTCTGGTGATTGACAGACGAGGAGCCGCGAAAAAAGGAATTAAAAAAGTTAAAATTACCCAAACGGCTTTTTCCGTCTATTCACTTACAAAATAGTTTTTGTTTGCTTCAGGTGGAAATATGGGTCCTATCACCTGCGAGAAAGTTGTTCTATTAGGTGCGTCAGCAACACTGTTGGGAGTTGTTCATCTTCGAAAAAAGGCCGCTGTCGAATCACAAAGAGCCCACCGTAGACGTTACTGGGTGCAGAAGCGCAAAAAACAAGGCTTTTATCACAATTTGTTGCAAGAAATGCGCCTTGGAAACACCGATTTTTTTTTTAATTTAACAAGAATTGTCACTTGTTGGTCCTAGATTACAAAAACATTCTCTCTGTGAAAGTGTATCTTCAGGATACCGGTTAGCAGTGACTCTTGCCACTAGAGATTCTTACCCCAGCTTATCATATGGGTTTCGTTTGGGAGTATCCGTGATATGTATGGTACGGGTTCTACTATTTGGGACGTTTTATCTCCACTATATGTCAAGGCACCAAATAGCCAAAAGAGAACAATAGAAAACACATTTGAGATTTTGGTGGCCCGTTTTAGAATCTTCCATAGGACCATCTATGCAGACCCTGAAACCGTTGATGATGTTGTCAAGGTACCACAACACAAATTGAAAATCTTACAACTCTGCAGAGGAGATTAGGAACACTTAATGTTTCTAACTTAGCTGTAAAGGTCAGGGCTTATTTAAATAAAACATTACGTTAATAGTATAAGAGCTGCAGTTGCACCATGACAATGGAATAGTGTTTAAGAAAATAAATCTATTAGTATTAATGTTAATTATTCTATTAGTGTTAATTAGTTTATTAGTGTTAAATCACTTTAAGGAGCTCCATAAACAAAAAAATAATACTATTTCACAATTTTATCAGTATTTTATTTTCATATTTTTTACATCAGCTTTGAAATCTTGATTGGCAGGGGCTCCAACATGACGGATCGCGTCTGAAACCGAGCTTTTCCTCCAACCATTTTTTTTTTATTGAACTCCCACACTGCTTGAATTTGTAGCTGTCTGTGGTGCAATGACCACAAACTTGAACCACTGGTGAACTCATTAATGAGTCGAAATCGCTAACACATCCACTTTCCAATAAAAAGCCTACTGGATGAAATTCTATGTTCAAGGAACTATTTGAGGTTGATGGCGCACTTATTTCATCCAAAATTATGCTTTCATTGGATGTTGTTCTGTAAAAGTTTTCAAAAATGAACCATTTGGTAATTTTTTTTTATGCGATGATTACCAAAAAAGTGTTTGTATGGCCTCGTTTTTGGAGCCGTAAAGTTTTACTTTTTTGTACACATCTGTCATAAACGCTGACTGTATTCCCAAATTCCATTAACTTGCACACCATTTCGAAAATAGGTTCCAATCATATAAATTTTGTGCTCTGTACTGAAAACCATAATTAAAAAATTGTTTGACAGATTTTTGACATTCAAAAAATGATTAGCACAAATGCACGATCTAGCTTCGACAATTTTTGATATATCGGTATTACAAATACCAGAATACATGTATAATGAAAAGTTCAAAATATTCCCAATCATAAACATGTGTATTTTATACTTAGTGTGTAACGGTAATAGTACCGCCGCGCTCCGCTAATACCTTGGCAGGGAGCTGCTATATAGTACCTACGAGCCGCCGCACCATCACCCTGGACCTGGTCTCACCCCACTGATTTACCCCACCCCGGTACTCCCATCGAAGTATCACCCGTTGCGCAATCTGGATCCTATATAACCCCGCACAATGCTCCAGAAGGCATCTTCTTGTCAAGCCGGGAATACATCTGGCAAATGTTACCGTTCGTTCGCACTCGTTCGCATTCGCACCCATTTCAACCATATATACCTGCTCGCAGTGGTTGTTTCCCGGTGGCATGATACATTTGAACGAATCACCTGCTTTTGCACCATTCGCAGTATTTCCACTTATTCTCGACTATATCCGGCAATCCATGCAAAGCATGATTTCATGCCCACTTATAATAATGTTAGTAGTTAGTTTTATATTAATAAACTTCTGTATTACTACTAGTTTGAGGTTAATCACGTCCAAAACTCCCCGTTTATATTGTTGTTATTTTTACGGGGAATGGACAATTGGAGAAAAAAACACTCAACAATTAGAGCGACGTTTCGGTTTTTTTTATTAAACCTTTTTCAAGCTAAAAAGACACTTCGATGTAAAAAAAAATTACATTAGGGAGTCTTTACCTTTCTTGTCAGTAACTAAAAATTAAAAATCTGTAACATCTTGAATATTACTTCTATTAAGCATTGTAAATAGAAAATTATAAATTATAAATAAAAAATAAAAACTGTTGTCCACGCATCATTTTAAAGAGGAACACAATTTCAATTTTCACAAGTAGTATTGTTCAAGGAACCCGACTTTAGTAACAGGAAATTAAGTGAAATGATTCACATAAAGTTAAACAAAACAATCAATTTCAAATTGAAGACAGATGGTATAAGCAATATTTATTTATAATCCACTAAAAATTAAAACATAAAAAAAACAAATTAGGTTGAGGTCATGTAGTTGTATTAGGAAGAGCAATATTTTAGTGTGTAATAATTTGTTCAAGATTTTAGAGATTTCTAATTTTTAATTACTAACAAGAGAAGTAAGGACTCTTGTCGCGACAATCTGGTGAAGTTTTTAAAAAATATTATTTCATTAAAGTTCACACTATCATATTTATTTCTACTTAAGTATAAAGCATTCATCCAAACAGTTCTTTGTTTTATCTTTCTTTTTTCTTCTTGTAGTTTTTCTTTTTAATAAAATTCTATTGACAACGATATTCTGGAACTGAAATTATTGTCAACACTCCAACGTTTCCATTCGTGCGTCCCATTTTCCTTTGATCTTTTCATTTTTACCGCCCGGCTGTGGATAACCATTCGTTCGCGCTCCACCCATTTGTCCCTCAATAAAATACGCTGCAAATGCACGTCTACAATTAAGCAAGAAATCCTCAAGAATGCGAAAGAGTGCGAACGAACGGTAACATTCGTCAGATGTATTCCCAGATTTAGATACTTGCTTGGAGTAGCATCTAACTAGACTCGACTACCGGCTTTGCTCTGCAGTCTTAGTAGCTCTAAGTAGTGTAACAAGTGAATAAATTGAATTTCTGTGCTCATCTCCGACTGAGTTTCAACTTTGTAGTCCTCTCAAAACAGAGCATTGTTTTCATTATCCAAGTTCATTGCTACCCCCAAGTTAACCTTGTGTATTCTGTACCTATTTATAACATGAGAAACGTACACGTGATTATATTTTTCTATTTATATCGGTTCGTAATGATATGTTTCTCAACAAGTTGTGCCACTTCTTGAGAAAAGTGCATTCCAAACGTTCTACGACCAAGAAAATAGAAAATTCTATTTGAAACGTGACTGCACTGATATTATTAGGTATAAACATTTTACTCCAATAAAAAATGAGATTTGAAAATGTGAGGCTCAAAATAGGACAGGATAGTAAATTTTTTGTATTTAGATCGAAACTAAACGTCATTCTTACTAATTTATTAATTAATTTTAAAGATCTTCTATTCATTAGAGGCATCGTTAAACTTCCTTAATATACAACATTATGGTTACGTCACAATTTTTTCCTCATAAGTTTCTCCAAGAAGAAGCCTTTTCGACAATTACATTTCAAATACTCCCAAGTCTTTTTATTTGCATCAACTTCAGGAAAAACTCCAGAGTGACCAAGAGATGTTAAAAAAGAATTTTACGCTAATAAATTTCTGAATATTCTACGTCTCCTGGCCGAAGGACTTTCGGAACATCTGTTTAATTTCTCACATTGTTTTGAATTAACTTGTCTGCCGAACGTCGTCCTGAGAGACACGTGCATACTTCCCAAGGATTAAGGCTTTGTCGTATCTAAAGTTACTTAAGTACATAATTAAATACTTTACCTATGGTTAAATAAATAAGAATCAGACACATAAAAAATATAAATATAAAAATAAATACATAGGTATTTATATAACAACGTCACTCCTTTTGTTGATTGAAAATACATATTACAATAAATTGTAAAACTATTTTTTCAACCGTAACGCTGAACTGTTCACGTATCTTCAAAAATTAAATTAAAAATTTTGATACACGCACATTTATGAGTATTTGTTTCCAACAAAATATTCGGTAAATAAACAAGAAACAAATGTTTTCCTCTGCAATTTTTCATTTTGCACAATTTTAAGCCAACTGTGGAGGTCAGAATCAACAGCAAATCGCAGATCGATTCATGAATCCAACAGTTAATTAAGTTGGTTAACACTACGAATATAAATTTTATTTTAAATAGTAAATCGTGGTAAAATTTCTTATAACTATAGTTTTGTGAACCAATGAACGAAAAGCCTCTGATTTAGTTTTTCCGCTCTCTTTTTGATTGTCCAAATAAATCAAAGTTTAAACAAAGTTCAGCAGCACAATGACGTCTAAAAATCCATAATTTATTAGCAGAATTTTACTTAAAAATGGTGGTAAGTTTTTCTTTCTGCACGATATTATGATATATAACAACTGATATAGCTAATATTTGAGTAGATCTAAATTATAACTTGATAACAACCTTCAACTCAATAAAACTAAAGATACATTTTGTAAATTTTCCGTTAATTTACTTTTACAAAATAATTCTCTGGATATTGTATTGTACAATTCTTCTCAAGTACATATTTGAAAAGATCTCAAAGAGAATTCTAACTCAACACAGCTAGAAATTGTTAATTGTGAACATTTTTAACGATAAAATAAAAAAAACTACTCACAATTCAGAGCGATTCCGCTGCTTTCCCCACTGTGTTGAAGGTATTCCTCACAACTTTACATTGTGAGGATAATTGACAAATCTCAGCACGACACCGTACACAGTTTATGTAAATTCTTTAATGACTCGGTCGTGAACTTCCGAACAAATTCTGGTAAAATTTAGAACATTGATAAAAACACAATGCGGATGTAAAAGTGGGATAATTAAAACACGGTGTTTAAACACGGAGCACAGAGTATATCTGTGTGCTTTATAAACATCAACAGGTTGAATAAACATTACAATAACTTACTTTGAACTCGTTTAAATTGTGTTTGTGTTTGAACACAGTAACGTCTTCGGCCTTCATCATTTTTAATTTACGTTCTAGTGGGTTTTGTTTTGTTTTGTCGAATTTCTCCAGGTATCAAGAATTCTGCATGTAATGGAATAACTTGGGTAGTTACCGAGAGTTAAGGTTTTTAAATTTTTAATTCAAATTCTCTTGAGGTACGCCCGCCATAATTCATATTAGAGGTGGATTGAGGGAGTACGAGCACTGGTTTATTTATTAAACCGTGATTTTAATTTGTCAGAAAATCACAAAACATTAAATTTATATGGGTTATTAATATTGATGAGTGTAATGAGTTTTTCAATTACATTTATTGCTTGTTGGTGATTTTAAAGCAGTCAATTCATTTTAATTCATAATTAAAACCAAATACTGATGTAAAATGTAGTTATAATAAATAAAACAACGAAAAATCAGTCTCATCCCGCCACAATTTATCCTCTTTTGTTTACCATCTAATAACCTCCACCTTTCGTTATGATCACTGTATTTGAAAAATTTTAAAAATAGCTGTTCAGAATTTAAATCTTTCCAGGGAATAACAAAAATCCATACGTCGGTATATAAATTCCCTTGTGTAAATTTTAACTCAATTTCAATGTATGAAACTCAATAATATTTGCATAAACAACAGGTCGACGTTAAACAGTTTGCCGGGTAAATAAATTTAGATACAACTTGGGACTTGATAACATTATTTGTTCATCTGTTTGTTATAGGGTTAGTTTTTCTATTTACAAATCGGTGTTGTACGCAATATGATCGTGATACTAAAGTAACATTACAGAAAAACAGGCAATATGAACCCCAAAAAAAATTAAAAAAGATAGCATGAAGATACAAACAAAGAAGGGATATATAAATAACTTAAACAAAAAAGAAAGGCGACGGAATTACAGAAGCGATTGATATACATTAGAGTAGAAAGGAGTAGTTGAAAAGTTGGGGTAGGAATAATTAATAAAAACAATAAGGATAATATCATAGATATAAGAAAGATAAATGAAAGAATACTAGTATTAAAAAAGCAAATAAAAAAAATAAATGTCACTTCATAACAGGAAACTCTCTAGACAACGAGACAGCGGAGGAAAAGAAAAATCTTTTGTAGAACTGTAAAGAGAGGTAGACGAAATAGAAAGTGACAACGTAAGAGTATTAGGAAACCTCAACAGGAGAGTAGGAAGAACTAATTTAGGAAAATATTTTATTTTTCCCATGATCTTGCCTCCTCTAATTAATTTTCAGTAAAAGTTTTAGGGTATTAAAATGCCAATCTACATCAAGTTCAATTTCTTCTTTGACATATTAAAGTACTGAAATGAAAATGAATATAGAAGAATTATTATAGAATGACGCCCATGACATTTCTCAAATTCGCAAACTTCAATAAAAACTAAAAAAATCGTTTCAGTTATCTATGTCAAATGTTTATCATAATTAATTTATTTTTTCTAATAATTGTCTAATTTTCCGAAAGACTAGGATCATCAGACAATAAATGTTGAAATTAGCGTGACGGGTCATCAACACTCAAGAACTAATGATACAATTATTAATGTTAATTTTTAGACTATTTACAATCACTGGAGGAACGTATAGTTAGTTTTGAATATAAGGATTTTTATTGTTAAAATAAATTGAGTTCTAAGTTTATTCCTCTTAACTGTGACCCAAACCATAATTCCCGGTACTGTGAGGCTGCAGTATCCGCCGGTGATAAATCTATTAATGGTCCTTCGAGCAAAGATCAAAGGGATACCACCTTCCAAGTCTAAAATTCGGACTGTGAGACTGCACTATCCGCATCTACACTTCAAGCTACAGGCTCACAAGAAGCCTTAAAAAAGAAGTTGGGGTGATCTGCGGGATCCACAACGAAGGGACAGCATCTAGCCCCAAGGAAACGGCGCGGAAGTGTTAATTAAAGTGTCTCTCAAGGGAGGCACAACAGAGAAGAATATCAAAAATAGCAGAACAGTAATCCTGCTCACAAGATGGAGGAGCTAAATAAGAAATATCGGGAACAAGAGGAAGTGGCGAGAAAACTCCAGAACCCATTGACCAACGCCAAAAAGGACGCAGAAATGGCTCGACAATAAGGTAAGCCTTCTAAAAGACTACTGGAGCGAAATAACGAGTAATCACGAAGACATGACCCAGATTGGTACAAATCATAAATGTTTTGATGTAATATACTTTGAACTGCTCAGTAAGGAATATTAAGACACTAAGAAATTTCTCCGCCCAATTCAACCAATCCCGGAAAGAATCTTTTTGGAACAAGAAATGTGCATCCAGAATTAAATGGGCCATCTCAAAAGTTTATCTATTGAACTAGACAGAATCAGAGAAGATCTCAAAAATCCTCACCTAAAGAATTGATATAAAAAGCTCGGGCACAATTTACGATTTTTTAAGATAATGTACCAGCAAGACGCAGACATTCATAAATATGGAGACTGTGACAACCATTTCTTGGAAGCCTCCATGCAGCCAAAAAATCGTATTGGACGGACATACATCATACAAGAACCCAGCAGTGCAATACAACATCTTCAAATAACGGACAGCAATAAATTATGAAACAGCATGAGAAAGAAGAAATTATTTAATACCCGACTAACATCTAGATGACTATTTTTGCCACGCAAAAGGATGGTATAATGTAGCAGTTTACTCACAAGTGATATAATGCTAAAAGGGGTGAATTACTATGGTTACACAATGATAAGACATGAATAATTTTTTGAAACGTCATTTTAACAATTTCCTTAATTTTTTATTTTGAACGTTTTACAAGACATTACACGTCGGGCATAAAACGTCGTATCTTACACGTGACCGAAATGTCATTGTAAGCTCGTGAGACGTGTATCACTCGCTGACAATGAAGCATTTCTGTCCCTTGTAATATAATCTACTACAATATTAACAAAAACATTTATAAAACCCGCCTTAATTTTACAAATCGCAGACATAACGTTACAGACGTCCAAACGCATAATATAGGACATTCATTCAAAGCGACGTTCAAAGGTAATACACATTTGGATAAATTTTATAGCGAATGGAAATTTTTGACCCTCGCGCTGTTACGTTCTTCCTGGAGTGTGTTTTGAAATACTATTCCTTACTGAGTTCCTATATTATATAATAGTAGATTATTATACGAGTTCCTGTGTAAATTGGACGCTTTAAGCCACAAGTGGTTTATAAAATCACGAGTGAAACGAGTCTTTTTGTGAACCACGAGTGGCGTAAAGCGTTCAGTCTACACAGGAACGATTGTAATACGACGTTTTATCGTTCGACACCACCCCGGAAAGCCTTTAAATTGCTTAAAATCCATAAAAATAGTTTGACGTTTATCTGTCATTTTCATTATTTCATGACAGAGTGTTTACACAAGCGAAAATTTTAAAATTCTGACAGTGTCGAACGATAATAGTAGATTATATTATTAAGAGCATAAGTTACGCTTTATGTGCTGAGCCTGGACTGTTGACCGACGAACGAAGTGAGTCGGTTAAGTCCAGGCGAAGCACATAAAGCGACTTATGCTCTGAATGATATATACTATTTTATCCGCAAACCTTACTCAGAAGCCCCCTTGGTCAGGAGCCCCCTTGTTCGGGTTCTTTCTTGGTCGAGTCCTCCCTTGATCGGGAGCCCCCTTGGTCTGGAGCCCCTTTGGTCGGGAGCCCCCTTGGCGGGGAGCCCCCTGACCGGAGCCCCCTTGGTCTGGAGCCCACTTGGTCGGAAGCCCCTTGTCCGGGAGCACACTAACCGGGAGCCCCCTTGGTCATGAGCACCCGTGTTTGGCCCCCCTTGGTCAGGAGCCCCCTTTGTCAGGGGCGCCTGTAAATAAAACAAGGAGGAGCTAGTCGTTTCATTTACACGCGTCCCCATCCACTACCTCGCTAGTTCACTTTCAATAAATTAGAAAACAACAATTTAGTAAGAATTTGAAAGAATTCATTGACAAGGTACAAGTGTCACTTATTTTATGTGATTAAGCACATAAAATAACACCTGTTGGCTACTTTATGAGCCTAATCACATAAAATGACACTTTTACCTTGTCAATGGAGGCACATAAGTTGTCACTATTGTGACGTTTGCGGATAAATAATATTTCAGATTTCGAGACCCAGTCGTTTGAAAATAAAGAAAATTAGAAGACCCGAAATCCCAAGGAACCGAAAATCCAATACCGTCAAAGCCTAAAAACCTTAACGGCAATAAACTTAAAGATTTGGGAAATTGAAAATCTGACGTTTTGCAAACCTGATAAGTTAAAAACTGGACACTGAAGTTGCAAATCTGAAAAATTAAATACCCATAATAATCGATAAAGAACTTGTGATAGAACCTGATATGCTGCAAACATAAAACACAACATGAAAATAAAAGAATATTAAATCCCTAAAACTTGTGAATCTCAAAACCTTAGGTTGAAACTAAGCAAGTAAATTCCTGAAAAGCTGGAAAGTCGAGAGCTTGAAAATCTAAGAAGTTGAAATTTTTTGTACTCAAAACTCGCAGAAAACCTAAAAATTTGAGAACCTCAAAATCTGAAAAATAGAGGAGTTAAAAATCTGAATTATAAAATAACTGAGGAATGGAAATCCAAAGATCCGAGAAATTGAAAGCCTGACAATATTTCAACATCAGAACCTAAAATTTACAACTTGAGAACTTGAAAACCTGAAGAAAATGATAATCTGAAAAGTGGAAAAAAATCGGAATCTGTAATTCACAACATGTGACTATTGTCAATCGGTGTGTGTCATATATGTATTCGTAAAGTAAAACACGTCATTGCGTTCCAATATTTTTGAAACTGTCAGTCTTGTCCACAGACACTTTTGGCGTAGTATTTAAATTAGTAATTAAAGCTCACAGTGGCAATTGGATCAGATAATCTCATAACGTCACTAACATTGTACACTTGAATTGTATTAATGCATGTTATACCCTGGACAACTAAATTGTCAACCTGATGCAATTATTGCAAATTGCAAATGGAATTAATTGACTGCAAATTGTTATTAAATTGTCACTAAAACTTCTTAATCGAAATACACAATCTCAAAAGTTAAATCAACAATATTGTTAAAGCCAATAAACACTTAAAACACATATTTTTTGTATCTGTTTACTGTATGTTGTGTCAAAAAAAAAGCAAGGTAGAATTAGTTATTTTTTTCAATAAACTTCAAATTGGAAAAGTTTACTTACAAGACAATTTTCAAAAGAAATTAATAGTTGGAGTGAAAAGAGTAGTGCTAATCGAAGAACGTAACAACTTAATTTACAATGTTAGATCAGGTATTCAGGTAACGTTTTCCCACATTTTAAATTAAATCCACAAAATCACGGAGCACAAAGTTTCTTTTAAAAGATAATTTACTTGATCGCAGTCTTGAAGATATTTCTGAAGGTAGTCGGATCTCAGCTAGCTCGCGTCGTACAATCAAGTATAGTGATTATTATTAGGGTAATAGGAATCCTAGATTACCGACCAAGACGAGAATATATAGAGAGCAGCGACGAGAAGAAAATTGACAAAAATAAAGTAAATAAAACGTATAAAAGTGAAGAAAACAGCGAAGAAGGGAACAGAAGCAATGAAGAAAGGTTGGAAGAAAGAAGGGGGTTGAGGAGTGGAGACATAATTATACGGAGAAAAAAGTAAAAAATGGAATCCTTTTCAAACCGGAAGGCAAGAAAATAAATCCTATTATTAATTAGAGTATATTATTGAAGTGAAAACTTCTAGGCCATTGGGCGATTTTTGGATGAGTTCGCGTCACCAACAGTTGAAGTGGAAACTTCTATAGGCACATTGGCCGATTTTTCGATGGGTAATAGTATATTTCGACACGAATGCGCTGTCATGACACTTGAAAAGTGACACCCTGAAAAGTGACAGCGCACGAGTATTAAACAGCGTTTTTTCGAGTATTCGTTCACGCAAAATGAGAAAAAATACAAATTTACATCAGATTTTGAGGTTAAGTTGACAGCTGCCAAATTAAATACATATGATTTAATATTTATGTATGTTGTTGTATATTTCATTATGCATTATGTGTTTCACAAAACGATTACAAGAAATCTTTGACGGCAGGATCGGTACAATAACGCAGTATTCGTGTTCACATAGGAATAGTCATATTTGATCAATTTGTGAATTAACCGTAACATATAGATATATGTCGTCGCGGCATATAGGCCTTTTTACGCTCTACAACTTTTCTATAGAAAGCATTCATATATCTCTTACCGTTAAGGCAGCGTTCGTAAGAAACGCATTCGCTCGACCTATTCGTTGACTTACGGTTACGGTTATTTTAACGGGATAATATACATGCCTACGTCCACCCTGAAGGTCCATTCTAAATATTGCTGAAATAATTTTGGAAATCGTATTTTCCACAACTCACAACGCACGTTTATTTCCACACGGTTTAGCACACTTTGTCCCACTGTATAATATTATGGACACTCCTATTTCCACACGTTTCGACATACTTTCTTCCCCAGTAGATAAAAAATAAAATAGGTACATATATAATAATAATGTGACGTTCTCGAAGAATCGCGGCGTGATGATTTCATGGCGAATATTCCAGGTTAATATTCTAGTCAAGTTCTCCGCCCGATTCTCGGCGAATCCAGAAAGCGGCTTCCCGCTTTAAATAGGACGGGAAAACCACTGCCGAATGGTCAGTCTAGTCGAATCGCGTCGATGAAGAAGTGCAAATAAGCAATAAGCTACTTAATCCGTGTGACTGTTAAAATAAATAATTGTGCTGTTATAACTGTAAATAGTCTAGTGTTTAAATAAATTGTACTTACATAGTTCGTTCAAATAAATAGTTTTGTGAATCCGTAAACGCTACAATAACTTTAATTATAATGGATTTTAGATAGTTCGGTGAATCGGAAACAAGGTGATATTATTATTTTAAAATTAGAAAATCATGTTTTCACTTCTATCGTGTAGTCATAAGCACACACACATTTTGTTTTTTTTACACGTTTAGAACATTCGATTTTTATGAACAATACACAACTTATTTTAAAAATTTTAGAAATTTATTGCAAGGTACTGTTGGCCTAATATCATTTAGATAAAGTCATAGGCAAAGGTGAATATTCAATTATAAGTAATAAAACCTGCCTATTATACAGGTTGTCCCCGAAAGAATCTTAACCAGTGGTAGAACTCGCCGAAAGCAACAACATTTTTATCTGCCACTTTTTCGAAATCTCAATTTTTTTCTAGCATTTTTGGAACCCTTCAAATTCACGAACCGCCTATGGATATTTATTTTAACTTGACCTATAGACAATCAATTTTATTATTGTTTTTATCCGGAAAAGCAAGCGTCCTTATCAAGTTTATAAATTTTTTGCACTCTCGAGTGCATCAGTATGGGCGGGCGAACTCGACCGATCGTGTTATTGTATTTTACTTTCGCCTTTCAAGTTATTATCGTAAAAGATGCCTGCTTTTTCTCGTGTGCCTAATTTGCATTAAGGTTGTGCATTGCGTTTTGCAAAAAAAACGCCAGTACCCGAAGAGTAGCAAATCGAATTTGGAAAATTTTTAAAGAGCAACAATTAAATCCCTATCACGTACAGAAAGTCTAATTTTTACAGCCGGAGGATTCAAAAATACATAATCATCGGAGAAGGTATTCAACTTAAATAATACATAGGGGCAGACGAAAATCCGCATGTTATTTATTAGGCCCCACAATTGTCAATAGCATTGGATGTTGAAGTAAACACGTTTAGTAGGTCAGTTTTCAGATTTTTTTTGTTTATTTACGCCGAGCGGTTTAAATTAATTCCGAGTGTTTTTCGTCACCGCTCAGGGGTTCAGTGGCGTGTAGAGAAATTAACGTCAAAACTTCCACTAATTTTAACTCCATAGCTACGGGGTTTATGGCAAAATTTTACTAAGAAAAATTGTTGACACTGATGAGCTTTACTACTGGTTAAAATTAAATTATTAGTTATTTCTGGGACACCCAGTATATCTGATCTCCATTTTGATTTGTGACGACGAATCTACTTGTTATCGATAATTCACAGAAATATCGCTTGTACTGAATTCATTATAAAACACATTTTAGTTGCTGATGTACCCATCATAATTTTAAATTTTTATGAGTGAAATTGCCACGGTTAATTAATACATTGTTTTATATCTAACTAAATAAAATTTTGGTATTTTTGGCCTAGATTCGTAGCCTAAACAATAATATTACGTATATGTATATGTGCAGTATTAGCGGTTCTTGACAAGAAAACATTGTAAAGCTTCTACAGTTCCGACACGAAATCGCCGCCTGAGACAGTCAGAAGTCGAAACTCCTGAGCGACACAATCCGTGTGATTCGTGCGAACCGTGCCGTTAAAACTGAAATCTCTACATAGACAAGAGATGTTAAAACAAATTGCAAATACTTTGGTTAACTAAACAATTTGTGAACCCATAAATGCCACAGTATCCTTTCAAAAAAGAAATAAATCAGTAAGACGATAAAAGAAACATCATGCTGCAGATAAAGCAATTTGTTCAAATCAAAGCTTGAAGTATATTTAATACCTATGTAATAAATGTAACCACTTACAATAGAACAAGAAATAGCTCCGAGGTATATACATAGTTTGTTGCAAAATATAAAAATTCTCGTCAACAAAACAATAAATTTCCCCAACAAGGAACAGATATTTTTCAACGAGCTAAACGATAAAAAGCCAACACGAAATGATGACATTGTGTGCAAAACTTTTATTTCATTTGAAATGCATCGTCCTGTGGCGTGAACCGTCCACATGACATCGAAACAGATGTAAAAATAACGTCCACTTTCTGTCGAAAGGTCAATACGTTCATTAGTACGCACATTTTTGGGGTAAAAGTGTGTAGGATGTTAAAATTCATTCATGAGGACGATTGATTACGAATTTTATAATTTATGAGTCTAGTGAACATGTTTGCTAAACTTCATCAAAACGAGTCCTAAAATGGGAAAACTTTAACACGACTCATACACTTCTAATATTTCAAACCTAGTCAACACCTGGTCGTATGATTTATTCAAAATTTACAAAACTGTATAATCAAGTGCATTAACTGGAAGAGATTCTAGTTACGTCAATGCGATTAAAAACTGCATACATCTGCGTTTTCATTGAAAATCCAGTGAACAAGAACAAAGCAAAGCAAACAATGGGGAAACACTTGAAATTGTTGCTCAGAGTGCGCAAATGCCAGTCCCGTCGATCCGCAACCAAATAGTAATAACAATATTACCTTTTTCCCACACTGTTAATTAACATTTTCCCCAACACGTCGAGAAGTAGTTGGAGCCCAAATTTATGGCCTTTAGTCGCGACACGAAGATTCCCTAAAATTATGACTTGGCGTTTTCTCTCCTGAAATATTACAGGTCGTCGCGAAAGAGTTCCCTGTTTCGTTAAACCCCCATATCACATCACAAGTTATTTAATAAAATGTTCCTGAACACGCACACGCTGAATCGACTGTTTCGGAGCCCTCATTCGGTACAAGATATTAACCTCTATTCTAATGGCGTTGATGCATTTGCTGCAATTGGACGCTGACATTTCCAGGCCTTGTCCGGAAACAATCCTCGACATTTCAATGCGGTTCTCGCTCCTCAGACAATTGAGTCAAGGAAAAAATCTTCCGGAAGGTCCATATGACCTTTATTATATTGTTTGTAGCGACACCCATGCACATTCTCGATGTCCAATTTGCATCAACATTCATGTGATCTCCAGCTGGAAATCTGTCGAGATTTTTTAGCAGTGTAACACCAGCTATTCAGGAATTCCAATTGAACCAATTGCCTCAATACTGGTGCCTCAATCGACCCTAAATGGCCGTCAAAGCTATTGTTTTCTCTTGGAAAGTTGAACAATATGTGTACAGCGTATGTTCAAGTTTCATTGTTGATATAAAAGGTATAAGATTTGTTTTAGTCGGTAATGCTACTTTCACAGTTCAAAGAAGTCTGCACTGAAATTTTCAGGTCGTTTGGAAGCACAATGGTCAATGTCTCAAAAGTATTTGAATAAGTACCCAAGAAATATTTATAACAGTCTGAATTATTAAGCTTCCTTTTATGAAAGCACACCCTTTTCAACAGCTTGCAGAGGTATTCGAAGCTTATAGGAATAACATTTCCCATATCCGCTTTTCCAAGAAATTTATAGATACTATTACTCTACGTGCTAACCGTATTGAACAATAAATAACGAATTTAGTAGTAATAACTACAAAACAAACATCTCTGCTACAAAAGATGATAGGTCTAGACTTCTGTTCACGGCCGAAATAAGACGTCTTACGCTAAGTCTGCAGTTTAATTACCTCAAATCTTCTTTGCGAGCCAACTGTACCGTTTTATAATTCTCTTGATGTACCAACTTATTAATAAACTTGACTCGAGAATAGCTGCTCAGGACCCTTTTTTTGTTAAATGCAGCATCTCCCATATAAAAATAAAGTTAATTTTCTTGTAGCTTGGACATTGCAATTCAAGTGAATAAATTCCTATCAAAAATGCGATATAATGGAAACGGGTTCTTTAAAGGTTTGGAAGCTTCCAGATCGCTGAATTGAAAAGGCATATTGTGCACCCACCTAAAAAGTATCTAAAACTCTCATACTTTTAAATTCATCGCGAGTCAGACGATGTCATCAAAACGCTTAGAAATTTATTAGGTTTCTGCTTTCTCACAAAACGATCTACTTTTGATGTTAGAAATGTAAATCGGAAATTTACTTGCGTCTCAAAGAGCAAGAAACATTACTTTAACTTATTGTCAGACAGGTAAATAAAAAAATTGTTCTTGAGGTTGTCAGTTTCAAACGAATGAGATAAATAAATTGGGGGGAAAGTGGGACTTTTCCTGGCAAGTCTGTAAGTTTGACAGCCGAGCCCGCGAGGATATTTTTTCTTTAAACGCCGAAAATTGACCACGAAATACAAAATTGACAATATACTAACCTCAATGACATGAAATTAAATGACATGAAATCTTTTTAAAGCACACACTTTTTCAATTGAGCGGCAGACTACCTATAGCTATTTTTGTTATAAGTACTTAAAATACAGTTTTTGCGCACGAATCGTTGCTGTTTCCGGACGAGCCGCAGCCGAGTCTGCAATAGCAGATGAGTCCGCAAAAACTTTTTCGGTACGTGTAACAAACAATGTTTTTTTTTGTTACATTATTTTATTTATATATATTTTTTTTTTACTTTTCGCGCATCCCCCAAATCGGGGCTGTTCTTTCAAGCCCCCTTGCGGTGTCGGAACTGGGATTAGGCCTTCCATTCTCTTCTACAATGAGTTTAAAGTTTGACATTGAATCACACTGACGTGACGCCTAATTTTTTTACTTTCCTCTAGTATACCGGTGCGCTCATGCCCATCTAAGCCACTATGTTAAATTTTTTATCATGGTAAAAAACCCATTTCTGATTCCGGAAACTTTTCGAAAAAAATTTGGCACCCTCAGAAAACGGTCCTTTTTCTAGAAAAATTGTTTTCGCTCAAATCGATCGGTAAATAGCTATTTATTTAATTTTCTTCCGCTACCTAGTCTCCCTTTACCGACTCTCTTAACTGTTCCCTTCCACTACAGTATTACATTTTTCTTTACACTCTGTTCTCTTTTTCGTTATTTTTCTGTTTCGTTATTTCATAAATTTATAATACATCTCGTTAATTTTATTTCGTAACTTCGGTGTTTTTTCATTATTTCGCTTAATTTTATTTTGTTATATTGTCATTTCTTATTTTATTTTTTCGTTATTTTACTATTTCGTTATTTCATAATTTCAATGTAAGTACTGATTGCGCTATTCGTTACCTTGTTATTTCGTTGTTTAAATCTTTCATTATTTCATAATTTTATGACAAATTTCGTAATTTTTTATTTTGTTCTTTGGTCATTTCCTGATGTTCCTCTTTTGTTATTTCATAATTTTACGAGGTTATTTTATCGTTTCGTTACTTCTCAATTGCGTTACTTGGTTATATTATAATTTCCAAACGCATTTCATTACTACAACCAGAACGTTTTTAATTTTATTATACAGGGTAGCGCAAAAGTATGGAAACACCTTCATATCTCAAAAGCCGGTAGTCCGATCTAAATCAAATTTGGCAGATATATAAATAAATATAAAAATATTAATTATTTTTTTGCAGACAAATGCCAAAAAGTAGAATTATTATAGCATATCGTTAAATTCAGAAAAAAATGCTTTTTCCAAAAAGGTTATTTACACCTTATGTTGCTATTTAAAAAAATATAAGTTGGTTTTGTATCTCGAAAACAAATGACAGTGCAACTATGAAAAAATTACACCAAGTAGATATTATAGACCCCTACATACCTGCAAAATTTGGTTTAGATGGGACTAACAGTTTTTGAGATATTCAGGCGTTTCCATACTTTTGCGCTACCCTGTATAATAATTTCTCTCTTTCATCACCTCATAATCTTCCCCCATTTTGCTTTTACGATATTTCATAATTCATTTCTTTAGTTCACTTTTTCATAATTCTAGACTTTGCTATTTCATAATACGTTTTTATTTTGTAATTTCTCTATTTTGATACTTGCTAACGCGTTGCGTTATCCGCTCTTTAAATGTCATGAGATATTTCGTTGTGTTTTGTTTTTGTTATTTTGTGTAACGCATATCAGCATTTTTTATTTTGTTGTTCCTCTATTTTATCATTTCATATTTTCATAACACATTTTGATTTGGTTATATTTTTCTTTATTCTTCTATTTCGTTGGTTCGCCACTTCATTATTTTCTAATATGAGAACGCAATTCGTTATTTTTCGAAAATTCGTTGCTTCATAATTTCAACACGTGTCATATTATTTTCTTTTCATTTCTTCTTAGTTATTTCATAAAGCATTTCATTATTTCGCCATTTCCATATTTCGTGATTTCGTTATTTCATAATTTCAAGACGCATTCCGTTATTTCACTATTGAATTTTTCATAACACATAATTATCGTTATTTTCATACAAATAGTTCTTTTATAATATGGTAACGCATTCCATTATATTTGACTATTTTGGCTTTCTTTGTAATCTTCTTCATAATCTAATATTTTGTTGTTACTTTATTTTATAATTGGTTATTACATATTTCACTGTGCCGTGTTTCGAACTGTATTTTCTTTCCGTTTTTCGTGTTTTTCCTGCTTATCTTGATATCTTTATCACAAAACAGGTCCTCCACAAGCACCTAATCCCAGTTTATGCAACCCATATTGTGCCCGTGCTTTATTTTCCATTAAACATCGATATTGGCCGCATTTTGCTACAGCAGTGTCATTTCAAATGTATAGCAATCAATGACTAATCCAAAAATACAAGAAATTTATTAACTACACTACTCACAAAAATTAAGGGGGCAAATTTTTCGGTGATTTTTTACGATTTTTTAAATCCTCGATACGACCATTTTTCACTTAAATACAGCCCGTCAAAAATCACTGCGCCCTTAATTTTTTTGAGTAGTGTATAATTCCTTTTTCCCAGAAAACATTGTCCTTAGTTTTTTAATTTAATTCACTAGTTAGTACTCATATTTGTGCAATTTTTTAGGATTAACCTACAAATGTATTTTTAAAACAGGAAAAATCGCTTTTACCCAATGGATCCTGGGGCTACCGGATCCATTTTCAAATTAGTTTAGAGAACGGTGGCGGCCACAAAGTCCCGTGAGATAATCCTGATGGCTCTGTTGGCTTTGTGTCACAATTTACGTATAAAGAGATGTACATAAATTTATTGGGACAATGTAAATAGGTAAAGTGTGGTCAGGCTGTACTTTTGCATATAGAAGAATGTTACCGGGAATTAGAAATCAAAATTATCTAAGCAATTCTCCTGTTGTCGTGTTTCCATTACTGAATTTTAATAGGATATCATACCTATAGGAAATTTGTCAAACTCATTTATTTTTGAAATGATTCCAAACGTATTTTAACGCCACTTTCATAATGTATTTATATGTTAAATGAATACGGTCAATAACTTCATATCAATTTTAATTTAAACATTAATGTATGTGACCGAATAAATTATTTAGTTTAGTTATAACGAACCACTGCACATTAGTTGTTATGACGGATTGCTATTATTTCACCCATAAAATATCAAATTCGCACAAACGCGTATAAAAATAACGTTTACTCTCTGATTTATGGTAATCTATTCACGGAGCTTTTAGACACTTATTAGATTTCATCCCCATTTGAATAAACAATCTGATGAGGGCGAAAAAAATTACGTTAGACACTTGCACAGCTGATGTCGAAATTGGACGGTGATTAAATGGATTGTTTTTTCGGCAAATTAAAAACGTGAAAGTGAAAGCAATTGACGTCCTTGTCTAATTGTTGAACGGTTCTTAAAAGAAATAAAAAATAAATTGCTTTTTTTTCTGTTGTTATGAAGCCCTCAAGATTCCTTAGATCATAACGTCAATTATCTGGAAGAAAAATTAATATTTGATGCAGCAGTATCAATGGTACAGAAAGATCGAAAATTAAATTAGCCACCGTTGGCTATGCACGATAAATCATGTATCGTATTTTGGAAATTAGAAGTTGCAAAGTCATCAGGAATCGGGAGGCATTAGAAGATTCAAGAGAAATCGAATATCAAATAAAAATGGGATCGAAATCAAAAATCAGTAATCACAACAACAGACATCTGAAAGCTGAAATAAAGCACTAAAAATTCAAAACAAAATTAAAATTCGCGATGAGCAAACAAATATAATTAGAATTTCTGAATCGGGAATCAACAATCAATTAAGAAACATCAAAAGAATACAAATGGAAAATTAATCATGAGCAATATAAAACGAGAAATGTGTGCAATATGAAACAGAAACAGAAGGAACCAGAAAGAATAAAAAGGAGAAATAGAGGAATCAGAAAGAAATTATAAATCGACAAAAATAATCAAAAATTTGAAACTGAAGACCAGGGATAGGAATCTCAAAATCGGAAATCAACAATAGGGAAAAAAACAGCAACAATCTGGAGAATTAAAATCCAAAAAGAAAGAAAAAAATAAGAGGAACCAGGAGCAATTAGAAAGAATTAAAGGAGGGACAAGATAATTATGAGAAGCAGCAGAAATCAGAAGCAAAGGATAGGTACGAATAAAAATAAACAAGATTAAAAAATTTAGAGGGAACAGAAATCAGAATCAGAAATTAATCATCTGGACTGAAAAACCCGGAATAAAAAATTATAAATGGGATCAATGATCAGTAGGGAACAAGGAAATTAGTGACAAATGAGAACTTAGCAATGTATAAGAAACTGGAGAATTTGGGAATTAGGAAGGAACGAGACATGAATATGAGGAATCAGAAAGAAACAGCAAAAATCAAGAGAACGAAAGGAATCAATTGAAATGAAGAAAAAACTGTAAATAAAAAATTATCAGAAATAAAAAGAAGCAAGAATTTGATATGTGCAAATCTGAAATCAAATATCATGAATTATAATTGTAAATTATAATTAGTTACAGTCATCAGAATAACAATAATTAAATATCATTAGCAGACTATTGTCACTTTTAGTTTCAGTAAAATCTTTACTCAAGGAAGCGCTGAAACAATAAATTGAAAAATGAATCATTTTGCACTGGTTAAAAATGAAAAAGTGAGTAGCTGCGCACAACAATTTTTTAAAAGTAATAGATATTTATATTATTAGTGGGATAGAAGCATCATTATACAACGACGAGGTCGTAGACCGAGTCATCTGTAACACACGAGTTAATGTAATATGCTCTAGCCCACGTATGATATACAAAACTTTTTCCACAACTGCCCAAATCTGAAAACAATCTAAATTTGTTTGAGCCGAGACAAGACACGCCATTGGGTTAGAAAAGAGTGGCCTAAAAGAGAACATGGACGTTGGGGAAAAGAATGTCATTAACAACCCCTTAGTTAAACGAGAGAAAATCATCTTTCCTCCACTGCATATCAAGCTGGGCCTTATGAAGCAGACTCTTGATAAGAGCGGATCATGCTTTACGTAATATATAGGGGGGAAAATGCCTCAAATGAGTACGGAAATAATTAAAGCAGGAATATTTCACGGCCCGATAATTAGGCAACTAATTAAGGACTCTGACTTTGTAACTTCAAAATTTGAGCTGCTAGGCAAAAAGTAATGCCATATTTAAATTCAGGGCAACAAATTCATATAGAATCAGCTCCAAATACCCCGGCACCAAAACATCTGTAGGCCTGTGTAATTGGAATTGGAAATTAAGTTAAAGAATACACAGGTCATTGTTTTCGAAGATCGTCAACTTCACTTTTAGCAAATACAGGAGCAGATCTTTTAACAATAAAGCGCCGGTCTAATAGTGTATGTGAAGGTTACATTGACACTTGGGAAGAAAACAAGAAAAGAACAGCCTCAAACATTCTTGGAGGAGAGATTACTGGCGCTGAAGCTACAAGTGCTTCCAACTGTGCTGTCTTGAAAAAAGAGCTTGATACTCTGGAACCTATCACAGGCATTTATCAACAAAATTTAAATATTGTCAGCAAAAAAGCAGATCAGTTCAATTCATCTGGTATTAGTATCACGAATTGGGAAAGATGTGTGATTAATATCCATCAGAAATCTTTTTCACTACTAGTTGTAAAATGTACTATTATATAAACAGTTTGTCGAGGATGTGTGAAATTGTTTTTCTTTCCTAGTAGTTAATAATAATTTCATTATTGACTAGTAGTTAATAATGAAGAAACCGCATTTCATCCAAAATGCAATCTAATAAATGTAGGAATATCTAACGTAAGACTTTTCTTTTTCATATAATTTGGCAGAATATTCGTGAAATTGTTTATGTAATTATAATTACAAGAATGAACAGAAAAATATGATTTAAGGTGTTAGTCGTAGGGAAAAAAATTATATATATAAACCACTGTAGAGTAGCCTTTTCTTAGCTTCACAACATAATTCTGCTGAATTAATACTACGTTCAGCTGAGAAAAACAACTTCTCTACCTTGGTATATAATATACTATTATTGACGTTGTTAGATATATTCGTGTTAATTGTCATTTTAATAAAATTTGATTTGATTAAAGTGTACCTTCAATTATCCCACTAGTGGTGTAATGACCTTCATTATTCAATCAAACAGTGTCGAATGAGTGGTGTAATAACGCTAATAGAAGGCAGTTGTAGATAAAGTCGTTTACTACTGATCGATTATTATGACGAAAATATAATTTTTTACATTTATTTATAGATTCACCAGTTTAAAAAAAAAATTAGTTTGTAATAAAAAGAGAAAACTAATTTGGAACTTTTTGTATTCAGGGTGTCAGCCAGTGTCAGCGTTATTGCCCCTTTGACATTTGAAGTTTATATAAGATTTGTCGACCACTTGTCAACGCATTCGATCACAAGTGTCAAAAATGACAAGACAAGCTATTTATTATACAAGTGTTGTTCAAGAGTTTTTGAACATGGAGAAGTAAGACGATGTTGCTCGGTTCAAAGCTTACTTTATTCTCTCTAAAAACTACAAACTAAAAATGGTGCGTGGCCGCACCCCCACCCCTTTGGAGTGTGTGTTACAACCCCCACTTTTGGGGTGGAAGGGGTTGGAGCCTGAACAAGTGTCTTATAACTACTTATATTAATCAGTTTTTCCCTAAAACACCAAAAATAATTTTAATACAACTGCCAACGCACGTTTCGCCAACAAAGTTGGCATCATCAGGCAGGGCGATGAATAAACTAGTGGAAGTGTCTTATAAGGCAAATAAGTCACGAAAGAAATATTTAGGCACGAGAGGTTGCTCGAGTGGCTAATTTTTCTTGAGTGACTTATTTGCTGTTAAGACACGTATGTAATACATAGTTTTATTCAACACGTCCTTCTATAACAGTTCTTAAAGCATTCATCAAAACCCAAAAAATTTTGACGTTCAAAATTTTGCTATGACAAGTTAGAAAACCGTTGAATTATGAGTTCATAAGTCCACTAGTGTCTTATAGACCTCATAATACATTTAAAATCGGCATTATTATGACTTCATAATAAAAAGGTGTTGGATAAAAGAATGTTTTACACTTTGTGACAGTGAAATGATATTGACGTTCAAGATTTTCTGAGTACAATTGTAGCTAGAGTATACGGAGTGTGTTAAGAAAAATGGACGGAGCTAAATCTCCTTATTAATTGTTTAAATTTAATGAAATAACAACCAAGTCCTTTAGTCGGCGTAAACTGACTTACAGTACATATGAGCTTCAGTTTTCAGGTTTCTCAGTCTAGGTTTTGAAATTTTTCAGGTTTTCTAAATGTGTTTTCAACTCCTCTTCAACCCACTTATCGACTTTGTCTCGTGCTCTTTTGATGGCAAACCTGACCTACCGTAACATTTCACCTTCCCCACATACGAGTTAATGTTTTTAAAAATAGAATTCAATCGTCATGCAGTTCCTTTCTTTACATAATAAAAACCCTAAAATCGACTTTTGTTCGAAGTCCACCACCTGAATAAATGGCATCCAATCTGAATTGATTGCTTTACTGCAACCTTTTCTACTGTCATGAGGTCGTTTGTATTTCGAACTTGTCTCCCTCTAGTTCTCTCCGAATACAACGGACGATTTCCGAATGTTAACCAGCTTTAAACGGTCAAATGTTGTCAGTGGCCAACTCAGTTTCTTTTTCAACTAATTTTGGCCCAAGTAGACTGACTTAAAATAACCTGTTCATCGATTTTCAACTGAAACACAGTTCATCTTAGTCAAGTAGGGACAAGACTGTACTAATTTTAGCAGAGAACCACTTAAACTATCAAAATTGAATTTGACGAATTCGACTTTAGCATATCCGTAGACGTGTTCTGATGTTTAATAAAGTTGTTTTCTGAGATAACAGAGCGTATCACAAATCGCAATTTCGGTTAGCATTTTTAAACGCTGTACATTTACCTCCACTTGTGACGTCATTTTGGGAGGAGCATTCTCATTGGTTCATGCGTTTCTCATTATTTCGCGCGTCTAGTAACTTTCAATTTTGTCCCGTATTGACGTCACAGATAGGCGCGCGTTTAAAATACGACAAATGTTTCAATTTTGTTTACCTAATAAACGCGCGATTTCAAATAAACAAAAAAATAAGGATATAATATTTTTTTGTCTAGTTTCTAGAAAAGTTGTTTTTGAAAATTGTGGGACCCCATCGAAATTTATTTATTAATAATTTGTTTTCCATGGTGAGTGTTGTTGAATATGGTGTCAGGTCTCTCCATATAAAAATTCTATACACATGTATCAACACTGTCGCCCAGCAAAACACTTCGAGCAAATATACAGACTTAGATTTAACAACTGATAATGGCAGAAATAAATCGGGCGCATTTAAAATCAAATATATAAATTTAAGAACAAAATTGCCCTTAATCACGCAAAGCTATTGTTATCTTAAATGGGAACTGCATAATGTGTTGATTAACACTAGCAAGTCTATAGCTTGGATAAGCACCAGAACCGTCATTTCCTTGGTGTAATTTAGAAATTATCTTGTCAAAGTGCTGGCGAGATCTCGTTCGGAATAATTATGCAGTAAATCCAGACAAGGCCTTTGTCGAATTCCGCATGTGTTATCATAGGTCACACGCGAATTTGAGCTAAACTTGCCAAATCTGACGTGATTCAAGCAACTGCAAGATATCCATTCTGTCTGTAAAATGCTCAATTAACAATTAGTGGGGTTGCTACGGAAGTAGGGCTCCGCAGGCAACAATCAGAGCTGCCGTACGCTGGATTAGATAAATCTGAGTATGAATATGTAATAACCCCATCAGAGAATATGCGAGCCAACGTGTAGATTTGAACACCAAAAGTCAGCAATATCCGTACAGGAAATTTGATTTCCAAGTGTGAAGTTGCCCGTCTAAGACTAGATTAATGACGCGAAGACGAATCTCTTTGGATTATGTTAAAAGCGAATTTATCATACTTTAAGTCACTATCAACGTCTTTCTCTTTTACAAAACCAAATGGCGCATTTCTGGCCGAAAAACGGAACTATTTCAAAACTTACTCGTCAATCATTCGTTATCTGACAGGGTTTTCGCTCAGCTGACTACTACAATTCAAACGTTTTCAAATTAACCTTTTGACGAATGCGTACAGTAGGAAGCAATGTAATTACTTGTTCCTATGCTTTTATTGTTGATCTATTTTTCCCTTCACAACGCCCACCGCAAACCGGAGGAAACTTTGATGTTTCACGTGCAAAGTTGAACGCAGTATCGTTTCGCCGTTTAATAGAATCTGATTTAATTGTTCCGACTTGCTTGAGTGACGCCGTCTTTGGTTTAACTTTCCTCTTTATTGACCTGGATTGCTGCCAAAGATGTGTCTTGTTTGGGGAAATACGGTTTTGCAAAAAATAAACAGGCGTATAATAAAGTTATCTTACTAAATTTATATCAGAGGAAAATCAAGTATGTGTTTATATTCATCCATAAATTCTCGTCTGACCACTTGTGCCAACAACACGCGTCGGAAACGGACGTGATAATCAAAAAACAATTTTAAAAATAAAACGCGAGGCGAAAATGTTTTGTTTTATATGCTGATAACACGGTCAAAAATGATTGGCTAATGTCGGGAAAAAGAAAAGCAGAAGCAACAATAGAGGTATGCACTGCACCTCTGGTATAATAATATACAGGCCCATCCCGAGTCAAGCGCGAATTCTTATTATGATCTAATACCAACTAACAACAAGGTCAACCAACACCAATGACGTCACAATCGCATAAATGATGTCACAGGTCTCCCATAGTCAAACACTATACTGATCAATCCTCACCAGATCACTTAATGTTGAGCAGGCACTGATCACAGGTCAACAGTGGTTTTGGTGCCGCCAAGACTAAAGCTGTGTTTTTTATTTACTAGTGATCTATATTCTAACTGCATTTATATTTTTTCTATACTACGTGTAGTTTTTGTGATATAGCATCTAAATAATCTGTGATCGTAGAAGCTTCTGAATACAAAATTTTTAGTCAATCCTTGATCAATACGATTGTGTAAAAAGTCATCGAGTTGTAAAATCTGACTTGAAGTAAAAATCTGTTCGTTTACAAAAGTTCCTTGAGTGGAACCCGTACAATGCTTTTTTCAGTCGAAAAAAAGTCTTTTTTACTGGAATCTTGTTTTCACAATGCAACAAAAGTAAACGGGATTTGGATTCCTGTGAAGAATTTCGAGCTAAAAATCCGGATAAGCTACAGTAATTTCTGCAACGTTCTAAATCGATGCATGCAAAATTTTCATGGTACTGGAAGTGTTAACCGAGAAGGAGGTAGTGGTAGATATCAGGATGTTCTAACACCTGAAACGGTTGAAAGAGTGAGTCAAATTATGGAAGAAGCCCCAAAGACATCAGTCCGTCATTTAGCTCAACAGGTTCAATTGTCACATGGTACTTGCCGAAATATTCTTAAAAAGGAGTTAGAATTGTATCCTTACCGCTTAACAAGTGTAAAGGAACTTCTACAAGCGGATTTTTCTCAACGTCTTGACTTCTGTACATGGTTTTTGGACCCATTTGACAATAATTTCTTAGAAAAAACCTTCTTCAACGATGAAGCTTGGTTTTATTTGCACATTAGGGTGCACATTATCGCGGAACGGAATGGAACGGAACGCAACTTTTTAAAAGCATACATTTAAATGAAAGTCCGCACACTACCGCGGATCGGAAAAGCGCGGAATGGGTCGTATGGTGTATGCTTTTCAAAAATTCCGTTCCATTCCATTCCGTTCCGCGATAGTGTGCAGCCTGCTTTAGTGGTTTTCAGAAAATCTGCATTTCTTTGTGGAAACACCCCTTCATCCTCAGAAAGTTGGAGCCTAGGCAGCCATTTCACGCAGACGTGTTGTTGGACCAATTTAAGATATTTAATTAAAATATTAAAATATTTACGGTAAACTTTTGTTAGGCAACACCTCGAGGTATCAAGAAGAAATTTTGTTACCATTTATTAACCAACTCCACGATGACGAACTAGCGATGTGTTATTTCCAGCAGGATGGAGCACACAACAAGAGCTTCCATTAACTTATTAAGAGAATTTTTTGATAACCGAATTATTAGCAGAAATACTGAAAATGTCTGGCCGTCAAGATTCTTTTTTGTGACCACATTTGAGGGATTCCATTTATTCTGTACCAATTAACAATGTGGTTGAAATGAGTTTAGGAATAACAAATAAAATTAACTAGATAAACCACGACAACGCCATGTTGGAAGATGTTATTGAGGGGGTCAGAAGAAGAGCTCATCTGTGCCTACAACAGAATGGCGAACATTTTCAACATTTATTGTAAACATTTTTGATTCTCTTTATTTTGTAAAAGTTTTGTTTAAAAACAGAACAGTTTCTCTTTAATTTGAATTCAGTATGAAAAACTCTCTGTTATGATCATTCTTATCCCTGTCCTAACTTTCTTTTCTCAAAGGGACAATAGTTTTGACGCAGAAATTAAATTTTTGACAGTCAGAGAAAATAGGTTAAAAGTTCGACAATTCAGTAAAGTAAAAGTACCGATATACGTTTAGCCAACTGCGATGACAAATTTTGTTGCACACTCGTTATGAATGGGGTCGTCCCACAATTTTCAAAAATAGCTTTTCTAGAAACTAGACGAAAAAATATTATACCCCTATTTTTTTGTTTATTCGAAATCACGCCTTTACTAGGTAGAAAAGAATCCGAAACATTTGCCTTATTTGAAACGCGCGCCTTTTTGTGACGTCAACACGGGACAAAATTCACCATTCATAATTCAAGTTACTAGACGTGCCGACTAATGAGAAGGGGACGAACCAATGAGAATGTTCCCCCGAAATGGCGTCACAAGAGGCGGTAAATGTACAGCGTTTGAAACTCCTGGCCGAAATTGTGATTTTTGATACGCTCTGTTATCTTACAAAATAACTTTATGAAACAACAGAACACGTTTTAGGGCTTCATGTTTAGTCTATGGGATGCTATAGTTGAATTCGTCAAATTCGATTGAGGGGGACGACCCCATTCTGAATGAAAAAAAAATTGAATTCATAAACTGTTTATTATCTTATTCTAAATGGAAAAGGTTCCTTTTTCGAGACTTCTTTGCATGAGTCTCCTTAAGACACTCTCGCGTGGTGCTCCAGCAGCCTTCATGTGTTCATTCATTGATCTTCCATGACTTTTTAATCCTGATGAAATCGCTCTCCTTCTTCCTCATCATAAGAGCCAAGAAAATCTGTACAAATGGCTATGGAGGTAATGGACCTTGATACTCGTGTTACACCAAAGCCTTTTAAAATTTTCCAGCAGGTCCAGCACTAAGTCTTGGTAATTTACTGACTTATGATTTCCTAAAGAAGTTTTTCACAATGTTTACAAAAAGATCTAGGCCTCCTACTATAAATTGTTATCTTTCATCAAAACTCTTATCTATGGTCCATAAAAAAAACACCTTCTATTAATATTAGGGTGTCCAGAGTTGGTGTTCTGAGCCTTTTTTAGACAAATAAATAAATATTTATTACTTAAAAAATTAAACACCAACTAAATATTCGCCTTTATTATCAACGACTTCCAACTATCTTTGTCCCAAAAGCTCAATTCCACAACGATAGACGATGGGTCCTTTCGAGTTAAAAAATTCTTGGCAAACAGCTTCAACATGGTCGATATCTTCAAACTCCCGTTCTCTTGGGAAGTGTTCCATTGAGCGGAACAAATGATAATCTGATGGCACAAGGTCTGGACTATAAGGTGGATGAGATAGAATTTCCCAGCCTACTTCATTCAGCTTGTCCTTGTTAACAGTGCGGTATTATGGGGTTTTGCGTTACCTTGGAAAAACACTACCTGGTTTCTGTTAACCAATGCAGGATAATTGAACTCGGTCCAGTTGTTGACAATAAAGTGTGGAGGTTATGCTACGACCATTTGGAATCATTTCAAAATGAACAATTCCTTCTGAATTCTAATAACCTTTTTCCAATTTTTTTTTTTTTTATACCAGGTTGACCAGGTTGGTGTGATCCATCGATTAGCATGATCTGGGTTTTGAAAAAATATCCATTCTTCGTCGCATGTAATGATTCGCCGATAAAATCGTCCATCAAGTGCATTTTGGCGTAATTGACGACAAAGGTCGATACGTCGCGTCGTTGCTTGTGTTCAGCCGTTAATTCTCTGGGAACTTTTCGGGGCCTTCTGTTCACTTTTCCAATGCGATCCAATGGTGGATTTTGACACCTGGAGTTCGGTTGCCAATTTCCGAACACTAGTCCTTGGATTGCCTTCAACGGTTTGTCGGAAGTCTTCAAGATTGTAAACTAACGGTCGTTCCGTACGTTTCTTATCATTAAGACCTTCTTCCCCATTCTGAAATTTGGCAAACAATCGTCGACAAGGAGACTCTTTTACCGTCCCCGCACCTTCAATGTCTGAATGTACATTCAAATTCTTATAAAATTGACAAGTGTAATTTCTATTTTCAAAAACTAACCAAAATTACCAATTGATTTTACTTTTATTTTATATCGTGAAACAGAATACCACAAAAATGCTCGGAACTTATTGAACACCCTAATATTTATGTAATTATACAGATTTTAATTGTTAATTGTAGTTTTGACGTTCAAACATTTGACGTTTAGACAGTAGACATTAAAATTATAACTCAATTATGGCGGCACCAAATTTTTTAGATATTTTGTAGGATTCCCCTGCATCAATTTACCAACACTTCAAACAGATTTTACATACTTCAGAAAGACACTGAAACGACCGAAGTGAGGGAGCTAACAACTACAGAAAGAATTGAATCTAGACCTTAAGAGATCCAAAATTTGACATTTTTTTAAAATCGCCTTTGAAATACAGCACCTGATCCAGCGATATAGGCTCTTTGCTTCCGGAAAGTTAAACCATCAACAATTTGATACCGGCAAGCTAGTATCAGTTTCGTAAAATTTGTTAAATCTGCTCTTATTAGCACCACGAGTTTTCATTTTGTTTAACGTTGAATGTCTTCCCATTAAAAATCATTCTTTAAAATTCACTTTGCCAGACTGCGAGGGATTGAAAACAGCTTCTAATAAACCACATACCACGTGTTTAAACCACGGGTAAATGGCGTTGTTCTTAAATTCTAAAAAACTGCCTTCTAGTCGCATTTCTCTGAAATCAACGTAATTGTCAAAACACGTTCCATGTACTCGCGAGTAATTTACTCTTGTCGAAATTAGTTTGTTTGAAAACATTTTAAATGCTCTTTGTCGATTTATGCAGTTTTTGAATATCTTTTGAGTAATGACTCCATTTGTCAATCCAGTTTATTTCGAAGCACAAGTATTTTACCAATTTCACGGCTAACTAAAGTCTAAAAAATTGATTAATACTTTCAACTGTTGTAATATGTCATACCAAAGATAAATGTATACAGAAATAAGGAGTTTATGTATATGATGTCTCATCAGTTAGTGATGGATTCCCACTTTTTTTTTTCAATTATGTTATTTAATAACATAAAATGGTCTAGATATTGACAAAAGGTACTACACTTTGATCTCAGCCACAAGGTATAGATAGCGACAAAAAGGTTTACTACACATTGATTTCGACTATGCTAGATGCTGATAAAACAGATTGCTACATTTTGATTTTGATCGTAAGGGCTCGAAGCTGATACACGATTTACTTACTACACTTTATTTTTAGTTATACGATCGATTGATTATTATGGCACTTCGCTAATACATAGTAGGTAATAATACCGGGTGTCCCAACTAAAATTTGTACCTCCCAACAATTCCAATTTCAAAAGACTGACCTGTTCTAGTCTTTCGAAATTGGAATTGTTGGGGGGTACAAATTTTAGTTGAGTATTTATGTAGATATGGAAAATATCGAATTAATACTCTTTTTTGTACAAACAAATCGATAAAGGTAAGTCTGGATAGAGAATTAAATAAGCCATCACACGACCCCCCATGCCATTTAAATTTTTTAAGGGGATGGCTCCCCTGGCTAAAGGGGTGAGATCTAAGACTTGAAAGTTTGGTACAATTTGGTCCCCCTTGATAACACGTTTTCTTTCGAAATTGGAATTGTTGGAGGGTACAAATTTTAGTTGGGACACCCTGTATACATACTGCAAGTTCATCGACAGCATTTACATTAGATGTAAACCTATCTTTATTTATTATTATTATATTTTATTATTATATCAGTAGTTGGAAACAAAAACACAAAAGCGGGGGTAAATAGCGACCCGTACCAAAACTGAAGTGCATGTAGACATTATTGCCATTCTTTGATTTGTTCGTTCTGCATGATGAAATTAGAAATATGTGGTCCCCCCACGAGATGACAATGCTACCTTGGGTCGCCTGGTCTTCCTCCACGGGGTTGCGCGATTTGAAGATTTGAGACACGACAAGGCTCCCTGATTTAAAATTCTGACTAGCAATATTGTTTTCTAGTGTTTTATTGCAAAACATACAATGGTGTCCAGGAGATGCTGTGGTTAACTTGTGCTTTTTAGATTTTCCCTTCAAAAAAGGAAACGTATGACACTTTTGTCTCAGTAAAGTAATTTGTCAGTAACGAACCTATCGTCATTTCGCATGGCCATCAGTTTGAACTTGCAGAACATTCCAGTTAATTGTGAAACTTTTTAACAAGATTGGCACACTCTAAGTATTTTTACAATTAACTCCGACCGTCAAAGCCTGTTATCAATACGAAAATTTAACAATTTTATAATTGCACACAAAACTGTACACCAGCCACGCTAAATATTGTTTTAAGCGGAATATCGCCAATTATGTTTTGTTATTTGCATTTATGTTTCATTAAAAACCCACAAATATTAGCAAAGCGAACCGTTTGATACCAACAGTTGTGTGTGTTTAAAATTTAGCCGGTTGAGTTTAATCTTCGTGTTAAAATATTTAAAGTAAACTCCACAGGTGTTTGAAATCAAGCATTGTGCCAAGAGCTTTTGAAAACGATAAATTTAAATGAAATCTAATCGGAAGTTCGGGCGGGTTGAGGTTACAAATTAGTTTTGGAAAACTTCCATTTGCGGTCTTGGGGATTAATCCATGAACATATTTTTTTTATGTTGCTGTGGGTTTCGAGAGGTTTACCAGCTTTATGTAAGTATGATAAAAAGCTGTGTGCAATAATGTAATAATAGTGAAAAATTACTTTACTCCTAATGTAACTCGTAATAGTTCACTTGATGACGACCACATACTTCTAAAATAAACAGCTATAAAATTCGTATTTAAGTGCTGTTATGCATTTTACAGGAAATAATAAAGGAATGAAACAAGCACTTAAAACCTCATACCTAATTCTTACCATCTATGTAATTAAACTAGAAGAATGTTCTTAAATCCAGGTGGAGTAAATTTAAATTAAAAAAATTTAAATATATCTAAGTCGAACTCCACAAACTTTAATGAGCGTAAAATTACAAATGGAACATGTTTCGGCAGAACACTTCTGCCATCATCAGCCCTTAAAGAATATAAAAAATTATTCATAATTTAAAATATATATCTATCTATATATAATTTAAATATATCTAAGTCGAACTCCACAAACTTTAATGAGCGTAAAATTACAAATGGAACATGTTCGACTTAGATATATTAAAATTTTTTTAATCTATGTAATTAGTTAAATTGTCATGTAGTTCACGTAATAACAATTAAACACAAGCTGTCCTAGTATACTATAAACTATATGGACCGTAACGAAACATGGAAAACTATAAGACTAAATCAAACAATTTTATTTCAAATTGGCTCTGTTTTATAGCGCGGCATGGCAGTGAAAAATATGTACACCTAAAAATTGTGGAAAAAGCAATTTCAGAATTTTAAGATCGAAATAGAGGCGGTGTGCACATTTTACCTCAGCGCCACCACGCGGCATTTCTGTCATTTTTAGTGGTACGGAACAGACAGATAGTGATTTCTTCAATTCGACAAATGTCTGAAGTGCGAGAAAATGGTTCATCGAGAATCGGTTGTTGTGTTGTTGGCTGTCCTAATAAATACTCTGACCATACGTCCCGCTTTGGGCGGCACAGTCCCCCTTTCAGGCTGTCTGTCCCGCTGTCTCCAGCGAGGGCAAAAATGTCCCGCTGTCTCCAGCGAGGGCAAAAATGTCCCGCTTTGGGTCAAAAAATTTATTTGTAGTTTTTTTAACACTCTCCCACTCCCAAACTCTTCGACTTATCGCGACGTAGCCTCTAACTTTAGCAAATATGGAATTTTTCTTTCGATTGGCGCCCTCAGAAACGTCCTATCTCGGTCTACCGCTCCTAACATTGTCAAATCATACACTTCAGCACGCTGGTACCACCAAATCAAGTCAGTGACCTTTTACCAGTTTACGAGATATGAGCGAAAATGTTTTTGGGTGTTCATGAATTTTTCCCAAGTGCCAAAATTTTAAAACGCTATATCTCCAAAACCATTATAGATATCGGGGTGAGGGTTGCGCCATTGGATTGAGGAGGTCGATTACTTGAACTTAGGCTTCATTTAGTGGAAAGCCGAGGGTACACACGCATTTGTCGTGTCAATTTACATATGATAAGGATGATGAATTTTCAAATTCACCGTTTGTGACTGCCGTTATTTGTTTTACCACTTAAAATGCCAGAAAAGCCGTTGGAGGCGCTGTAAAACGCGCGGAATTTAAAATGTGCGCACCGCCTATATTAGATTCAGAAACATGATTCATATACAGGCTGTCCCATCCAATACTGCACTGCAAAATTTAAAATGCCCATAAAAAAAATTAGATTAGTGGCAATAGTGAATAGGAGATGCTACAATAATAACAAAACCATTTAAAAAAGAAAAACTAGTTGGCTTAGCACCGACTTCAGACAGATCATTGGGTAGTACATGTAATAATACATGTATTCAATTATTTTTCACTTTTTGAAGTCGGTTCTCTTTTTTTTAAAAGCAAATTTTTTTACAATTTTAAGTGATAAGATAAGACGCTTCTCCAATAATGAGGTCCTCAATAAAGTTGACGAAGAATATGGTGAACATATATACATAAAATGAAGAAAAAATTTGAGGATTTTTCTCGATTTCCATGGGATTCTCTAATAAGATCCTAATTGTTTAAAAATGTAACCACCTTTAGAGTATACCCTTTTAAATAAAAGAAGAATTTTGTAAATCGGTCCACAATTGACGAAGAAATCAGTGAACATACATGAAGTCGGTTAATTAAAGGGAGCGAAGATTTCACGATTTTTCTCGATTTCCATAAGATCCCCTCATCAGATCCTAAAATGGTGACAATGGGACCAATCTGTAAGTATACTCTTTCAAATAAAAGAATAATTTTACAAATCGGTTTATAAATGACGGAGTTCTGCGGTAACAAACATTAAAAAAAAAACATACAAGCGAATTGATAACCTCCTCCTTTTTTGAAGTCGGTTAAAAAGGAGCCATCCGGCTCGAATGACCAAAAAAATCAGTGATGTTGGAATTGTATGTTAATAAGGTTTATTTCGCTAATGAACTCTGTAGTAAAGGCCCTTGGGTTTTATCAGCAGGTACCGGAGGCAGCTGGGTTTTCCAAGGGCTAGAAATGTTTAGACTAAGTAGCGGAGCAAGTAATTGCACCAACAACAAAGATACAATAAGTTAGCAAGTTCAAAAATAACGATATACAGTGTGGAAATTAAGTAAGGAATAAATTCAGTAATAAAACTTAAAAAGCATGTGGTAGGGCTAATTACAGCACATCCGAGGAACGTATACAAATTTTTTTCATTTGTTCTTTTTGACAGTTATGACGTCATCAATATTTTTTTTAAATAGCAACCTATGTTTTTTATTTTAGATTTCAATAGAATTTTTTATTCTGTTTTCAACGTTGTCAAATACTTAATAGGTTAGATAAAGGAAAAATGAATTAAAACGGCGCCAAAGTTCAAATTAGTAAAATTTCAAAAAATTAACAGAACTGTCTAATTTTATCGGAATTTAAGAAAAAACCATAGAGATACCAATACAATATTGACAAGTTCTGAATTGGTACAAAATAATGGTATTTGAACTGTTTTTCTCTATTAAATAATAAATGAACTTCTAAATAATAATGGTTGCAACAGGATGATGCTCCAACACACTAAGCCCGGTGCGACATGAGTGCACTTTAATAACTCCCCAAACCATTCAAAACGTATTGGCCGCTTTTTATGATCGTCTTGGACTTTGTCAGATGATGCAGGGTCATCAGTTTGAACATTTGGTGTAATATCTTTAATTCATAACTCTCACATCAATAGTCTTTTTGTTCATTTTGTTAATTTGTTAGCCCTGCTTTGAAATTTAGGGTTGTTTTCTTATTTTTTCTCATTGATTGCTTTTGGGAACTTTGTCCGTTTGGATTTCTATGGTTTTTTCCTTAAATTCTGATAAAATAAGACAGCTCTGTTAATTTTTTGAAATTTTACTAATTTGAAATTTAGTGCCGTTTTTATTTATTTTTTCCTTATGTAACCTATTGAGTATTTGATAACGTTGAAATCAGAATAAAAAACTCTATGCGAATGTAAAAAAAATATTGATGACGTCATAACTGTCAAAAAAAATGAAAAAATTAACATGAAAATTTTATTAATAATTGTTATTCAGAGAAAACATGATATTATATGAATCATTTATAAAGACCATATAAATTTTGGACTTTTAACATTCAACGCCTACTTGATGTATGAATCATTTATGAAAACCCTGTATAATAAAACTTTTTATATTTAAGAATACATATTATTTATATAATATATTTAAGAATCTTGGACAATTTTAAAAAAAGTAAACGTTGTAATTAGGGAATGTTTCTTCGGGATATTGAACTTACAGTTGGTTGAATATTGACATCAGACGCTCACAAAAAGTCATTTAAGCAAATTCAATTTGTGTCAATTCTCGAATTCACATTTACATGATATAAATTATTCCGTTTTTTTGCAACCTACTGAAACTTACTTAGTGTGCCTTTTAAATATTGTAAAAATTACATTTTACATGAGTGGGTTGTATTATAGTCACTTACCAAATTTATATTTTACAGAAGTTCAGTATAGAAGTTGCACAGAAATCCATCACGTTGATGCTTCATTTGCTGTTTCCTAGAAAGATATAAATAAATAAGCATATTATACATAACTATATCCACTGCAATATGTTATAAAAAAGTAAAAACTAGTTGAAGATAACTTTTTGTTTTTGAAGATTTTTGACTGAAATTTGGAGAGTGTGTTAATAAAAGAAGATCTATATTTTATTAACACGCCTACAAGATTTGAACGAAAAATCTTCAAAAATTAAAAGATTACATTGAACCCCCGGCAGCAATGCATGGCACTGTAAAAGCTCGAAAAGTGGCGAATCCTAAGATTTACGCGCTAAACCTAAGATTTACCAATTTGATGTGGTAAAACTACGAAAGAACATGTCATCAAAATAATTTCGGACTCTACCACGTCATAACGCTTAATCCTAGGATTTTTTAAATGGCCTTGGTAAATCTCAGGTTTCTTTACTTGCAATGTAACGTTATAATGGCCGATGCAAAGCGTTTTTATCACAATAGTATATTCTACAACAAGTGCTGAAATAGTATATTGAAACACTAGTTTTGTAAAACTAATCATAAGTTCAGGTTTGCAGCACGACTGCCGTAGGCAGCAGTGCCTGTAAAGAACAAGTGCTCTTAAATTTTACAAAACGAGTTTTTTATGTTATTTTTTCTAATTTGCATATTAATTTATTTTTTTTACAAATAAAATCAATTTTGAATTTAGGGAATTTTGTTAAATTTTGATTTTTCTGTACCTGACGTATCTTGACCTGACTTGACATGGAACCATAACCTCAAAATCACACTGACGTTTCATTCAGTGCAGGGTTCAGTGTGTGTTACCAATGGAAACAAAAATTCTAGATTTTGGGTGCGTTAATGGCTTATTAACGGACTCAGAATGGATAGCTTTGTTATAACAGCAAATTAGAAAAAAAGGATATTTCAAACGAGTTGTGATAGTTGGCTTGTCCTTCAGCACGTGTTGTACACTATGCTTTTCCTTCGACCACCACATGAAAGAAGAAGAAAAAGTGCATATATACCTGTATTTATCAAAAAAAAATCACCTCTGTTGAATTATTTAATAAAAAACCACTTAATAATTGCAATGTTAAAGTGTTCGGTACAATTCATTTTCATTCTTCTATTCTGTAAGTGAGTCATTAGCTGCCAATTATAATATTCAAAGCACAAATATTCACGGGGGAAGAAGAAGAACGATGAAGGGAGCTAATCGTAAATATAAAAATATTACTGTTGAACCGATAGTGCAATATCTGCAGTTTATTATGTGAGCCGTGTCAAAAAAAGTAGTACTATGCCGAAAAAAGGTCTTGGTCTATCAGGATCACCTTTCCAAATAATTGGTTGTGATCCGCCCTCTTCGCAGCAAACGCGCTTAAGAATTTGTCTAGAATCTTCTAGACATTTCTATACTTTTGGAAGCCTCTAACATACTCCATTCTGATAATGACAGGGAATTTTAAAATGCAGTAATTACTGAACCGTGTCAAATGTGGACCGGAGTGAAAATTCTACTAACAAGTAAGCTCTCCCATGTACGAGCGACGAACGAGTAATCTGCAGAAAAATATGTAGAATGTAAACATATTTTGCTATATACCTAACCAATATTTTTGTATTTATCTGGTTGTTTCTTGTATTTTTAGGTTGCCATTTTCAGTGCATTCAGAGCATAAAATAAAAAGAAACTTTGTTTTTCTTTTAAATCTTCTTTTATTAAGGGGCCATCCATTAATTACGTGAGGTGTTTTTCTGTTAATTTGGACCCCTCCCTCCCCCTTGATCAGGTTTGGTGAGATTTGGTGAAACCCTCCCTCCACCTGACGTGAGATTTATCCCTTACAATTTTTAAATAATTAATTTTCATGTATTTTCATGTATTTTGCTAAATACCACTAAATACCTAAGCAAATATAAAGGGGAAAAATAATAGCGCGTTTAAGGAACACTATAAGAAATTTATTTAAATTACATAACAATAAAAATAGACTATCTTCCCTAATTGTTCACTTACTCCATGGACATGGGCGTTCTGTATTGTTCGTTGAAAGATTTTTTAACGCGGCGGGGATCTCCACGAAAAGAGTCTGGTAAATGTGCCGCAATTGTCTCAATTCGGGGAATCCCATACATAAAAGAAATTTAATACTGTCTATACTCGAGACTGCTATTGTAATAAAAAAATTGTTTGCGGACAAAATAGAAAACCTTTAAAAAAGAAAAATAATAAGTTTTATGTGTTTTTTTTATATTCAATGTATTAATGTAAAAAGTTGACGTAAGATTTTCAATGACCCCCTTTAGATGAGATTTGATGAGATTTTACTGGAGCTTTTACTTTGAGCTCACGTAATTAATGGACGACCCCTAACACGTTAATTATTGAAATAAACTTGCTTTTGCCAATTTGAACTAGTAAATCTTAAATTGACCGTTTTGGCTTAGTAAAAGCCCAAAAAACAACAATTGATACTATTTTTTTGTACATTTACCACATCAAATTGGCAAATCCCAGGTTTACCGCGTAATTCCTTAGGATTCGCCAATTTTCGAGCTTTTATATCTAAATAATCTTTCATTTTTTGTATGCGAGAGATCGGCAAAAAACACAGTGAGATCAATAAATATTGAAACCACCATTCAACTTTGATTTACACACATCAGACCACTATATCCTCCTTAAGAATTCTCAAGTTGAAATCCAGCTTTCCTGTTTCCAAACACGTTGCCAATATAACAAATCATTTTCTTAATCTTGGCTGTTCAACAACATTCTTTATAGATCCTTTAATAAAGTTTTCGAAGTTGTACAGTACTTAGTGAAACAGGTAACAATAGGGGAACGAAAAATTCCAATTCAAAAAGTGAACACTTAGTGGTGGTCCAATTTAGCAAGCGGTTTAATATACCCTACTTTCCCTATATTTAGTTATTGACCCGGTACGTGACTAACAAACTGTTAGATAAAATATATATCTGAAGCAATTGGGGGTAATTTTACCAAAGATGCACCAAAGTTGTTAGGAACTTTCATCCTTTATTCGCTGCTGACCTCAAATAGGAACAATACAAAACTTAATCAAACGATCCAACAGTATTCCTTTACACAACAGATTTGTCAAAACAATTTCACCTTTACAAGTCAATCACTTGTCGCTTCCAATGTCTATATTTCACTTCACCTGCAGGAAAAACATCAGAATCCCAATCTCCTGTCACCGGAGATGGGCAGTGAGTTGTGTTAAGTAAGACGGGAGCATTCCTTCAACTTTATGCTCCGATTGAATGCGGTCCTACTAGCACCGTGAGTATTGCTGTAACCACGCCACCTTCTATCGGTAGATAAAAGCACGGAATATTATTATCACACGGGGGACGTGGTGCAATTCGATTAAACTTGAACTAAAAACACGCTTTATTTTCCCTGTAATTAGATAGTCCACTCGACCCTTGACGTGTGTGCAATGGTGGTTTTTAATAATGCAGCAGCTCATTGCCGAGGTGACCTACATAAAAACTAATTTTTCTTCATTGCTCAGTGAAGCGCCGAGCTTGGAAAACTGGAATCTTCCGGAAGGAAAGGCATGTTAGATTGGTGAAATGGTTCAACTTTTAATGATTACAAATTATAACTGGATAAGCACGGAAGCGAAAATGCATCAGAGGTTCTGCGAAAACATTATTATTGCCATTAAAACTAACACCTTTATATCCATTCAAGTCGAAACCATTTATCGTCCACATAAAATAAAAATACCTTTGCTGTTAAGGTAAGAAAGTTTTTAGTCTTTTTGGCAGCTGTTTATATTGACCATAAAAACCTGAATTTATAAGCAATCAATAAATTTTACCGCAAATATAACGAATCAATTCACTCGCGATTCTTTGTTTTGACATTAGGATCTAATAGAATGCAATGTTAGGATCCTAAAAATATCCGCATTTGTTCTGGTCAACCACAACCGTTTTATTGGTTTACTGGGTCTGTGACTGTAAAATTTAATTAAAAATAGCCGCGCAACTACCCAACAAAAACACACTTTTATTGTGTTATTTTAGACAAGATCCATCAACACTCCTAATCCATCCAAGGTGACGGACCAAAATATTTATAAAACCTTGACCAGGCCATAGAGGATGCGAATTTCTCCCTGTGTCGGACATTACACTTCATTTGAAAATTACTGTCTTCAGTACATAATATTACTGTTAGACGAGAATAAAGAAATTACTTCACAAAACTTGAATCAAAGAGCCCTTTAGAAAGTGAAATCATTGTCTATGTTTACACCCGCGTTTATTAAATTTGATAGACCTCGACCTTAGTATCGAGAACAACAAATGGCGCCTCGTTTTAGACCAAATTTCGTTAAATTCTGTAATGTTTCGATTAAACCAGTATGTACTTGAAAATAAGCAAGGAAATGATCTACGCGCGACGTTCAAATTTATAACGCACACTTTATTAAAGTCACTCAGTAGTAACTTTACTTTAGGACTAACGTAATTTCAAATTTCCAAATAATTTATCTTTTAAATTCAATTTCGATCGGTACCTGAAGGAAGACCCAATTGTGTCAAAATTAAAGAGGTCAGACAACATCCAGAGTTGGTGTAAAATAGAGTTACATTGAATACAGTCTATTGCGTTTACCAAGGCGAATTCAGATTTAATACGCCACATCGTAATGTAGATAATTACAGCGAAATTACAATTATGGCGGGCAATGAACGAGTAACAGGTTGTGCATGCCCTCGATTGGCTGTAACATGTTTGATTGTACGGCACGTGTATACAAATGGGTTTAGATTAAAGTCTGAGAACAAGACCAAACTGATAAGAAAATTAAACACCAAACTTACAAAAAGATCTTTTATAATGCTGAATAAAATAAATTATGCAGCTTCGTTTGTAAGGAAGATAAATTGCAAAGAAAATCGAAGATTATGTTTTCAGGTTTTGGTACTTTTTTTTGTTTAGGTTTTTATTTATCGGTTTCCCATATTTTCTGGCAATCACTTTGTTTTCAATTTTTCAGCTTTTCAGACGTATGTATTACGTCTTTCATTGTATGGGTTTTCCGAGTTTCAATATTTTAGATTTGTAAGCTTAATTCTTTCACCTTTTTCCTCTTTTTCCAAGATCCTTTCTTCCCTTTACAATAGTTTTTTTTTTTGTAACGAAATTCAAATTTTTCATTCTCGGCTTAATTCATGCTCTATATGTACCTCTTTGTTTCTTTTATCCACTTCGTTATTTTATATTCATAGCTATTTCTTCTATCAAACTTTTTTTTTTTTCTCAAATTGATTTTGTTTTCCCTCTATGCCTCTTCGCTCTGTTCATTTACTCTTTGTCCTCTACCACTATTTCTAATTTCTTTTTAGTCCGTAACTACATTCTCTGTTTGATCGATCCATCTTTAAATTTTAATAATTATTCTTTCTTCTAGATAGTTTTTTTTTTCTCGAATCTAAATAATTCAAATGCTCTATCAATGTGGTATTCTTTATTTTTTCTGGCTCTGTCATTATTTATATATTTATCTCACCAGGTTTTTGTAGATTTGTTTCTTATGTAATTATTTCCTTTTATTTATCTTTCGCTTTCTCTCTCTCTATTTCTTTACATTCTCCCTCAGATTCTTTCTCTTGTATGTATATCCATTTAATTTCTATATCTAAGTTTTTTTATTTCTTCTATCCACTTTTCTCTTTATTCTGCTTATCCATCTCATTGCTTTTACAAATCGATTTTTCTGATATCGATGCATGTGTTCTTCTATTTCTTTCTCTTTAACTGAATACATTCCCAACTTGATTTTGACTTTGCTCTATATCGCTCTGTACTATATTTATTTATTCCATCTGATTCTTTCCTCTACCACTATTTCCTATTTCTTTTTCGTCCGTAACCAAATTCCTTGTTTGATCCATCTATGCCGATTTTAATTATTCTTTCTTCTAGCTCAATTCTTTCTCGGACCCTGCCTGTTTGCTCTATTATCAATTTATGTGTTATTCTTTTTCTTAACTGTCTCATTATTTTGTATATATCTTTCATATTCTTCTCTATATCTATCGTTCTGTTGCCCATCTAAATCTTTTAGTTTATTCTAACCACCTCTCTCTTCATTCTAACTATCTGTCTTACGCTCTTTTTCAACTATAGCTCTCCTTTTTATAATTTTCTTTAACCTCTTTACTTCCAACTACGTTTTGCTTGTGGTTTTGTTTTTTGTACTTTGCGGTTTTATTATATTTATTATATTGTGCTCATAATAAATTCTCTATTTCTCAAAAGCTTTTTCTTTTTCACTCCTTTTTACTACTCCCAGATACGTTGCTAAGATTTTTGCATTATTATCTTCTGAGGATATCTGTTTATCCTCATTATTCTTTTCTGTTCTAGAGGTTTTTATGCTTTTATTTCTGTTCTTTGTTTGTTTTTTTAGTCAGATTTTTTTTCTTTGTTGTTTTTTTTGAGCATTTATTTTTTTACTGTTTCATTCCTTATTTACAAAGCAGTACTTGATATCTGCGTATTTGTAGGCTGATTTCGGTCTTGTTAGACATTAACAGTACGACTATACAGAATAACTTTCTTCCTAAAGCCAAGAAACTAGAACTTCTTTTTGGCTTTCGTATTACCTCGATTCCTTTATTAATCGCTCTGTTTGTGCTCTTTTCTCCACTTTTTCTTGAATTTACACAACTTTATTTAAGTATTCAATATTTATATAAAATTTCAATTTGTATGTTTAGGTAGCTTTCGTTCTTCTTTGTAATCTTTCTTTCTTTTCGTAGACCGGTTTTGACTTCGTTGCTTCCTATCTCTGGCCCCTTCGTACTGTAATATCCTTTACTCTTTTCATCAATTGTAGTTAAAATTAGAATGTTATTAGTTATTGATTCTCATTTCCTGCTATGGTTATGTCTAGTAAATGTATTCTGCCATTTACGCCCCCATAATTATAATATCATTGTGTGCTCTTTCTGCTTCTTCTCTTTAATCTTTCTGTCAATTCATTTTCCTTTCCGCCCAAAACTTAATATTTCACATTATACCAATTTTTATTTGTTCTTTTTATTATCCTTTTGTTTGCAACTCCAATCTGTCGATAACCAAAAGAGGCCCATCCAGAATACTATGAAAAATCGTTTGAACACTAGCTGGTATATTACAAAAGTAATCATTCATAAACATCTGTTAAAGAACTGGAAATCTAGAAACCCATACAAATCCTTTACCCCAGACACTATTCGACCATACTGTATAAAGTCAAAAGACCTGCGAAACTAAGTGGTTCCCATCTGGAAATCTATTATGTATTTTGATTCCTCAGATACCTTATTAATTACGATATCACCTCATCGAGGGTAAATCAAATGTTTTGAAAACGTGTCGTTTACTACCACGTGAGCGAGCTTGTCAAATTTTTAAGGTTAGGTTACCTGACTTGTCAAACATTCAAATATGTATGATAATCAAATCTTAAATATTAGAAAATTTACAGAGAATTGCCATTTTATTTTATAGCTCTTAAATATTTGAATTACTATACTTGTTTTATTATGTTTTCTTCAATTTTTATTTCGTGTGTTTTGTCTCCGGTTGTAATATCGACTGTTATTATTATATTTTTGCCACGTTTATATTCAATTTATTCTATTATTTCTATTCTTTCCATTTTACATTTTTTTTTAATTGAAAAGTTTTCATTATGTTTTTGGTTCTTTATTGGTGTTTATTTCAAATTCTTGAAATTCCTCCTTTGAAATTTTTACAATCTTGAAAATTTTTCTGTTATAAGATTTTCCAAAATGTATTTTTCGTTTTTTTATGTCAAAAGCTTACGTTATATTTGTTCTTCTTCTTTAGGCTCTTAGTCTTACAGATTCCTACTTTTTAGTTCTCTAGGTTTCCAGGTTCTCATACTTTCAGGTTGTCGGGTTATCAAATGTAAGGCTGAAGTTAAAACATCATACATAATCAAATTCTGAAAACCTAAAGCCGAAAATCTAATTTCTAAAATCGATTTTGAATGAAGGGTCAAAATTTTAACTTAAAATATAAAATTGAAACATTGACAATAAAAAATTAAATTGAAAGTCTGGAAAAAATCGACATATGAAAATAGGCAGAAGAAGAATCAAGAATCAACCAATCAGCAATCAACAGTCAGGAATAAAAAAATCTTAAATCTAGCGGCATGTACCTACATTGCTGCCGGGCGTTGAAGATAACTTTTTTTATTTTTGAAGATTTTCACTTGAATTTTGAGCGTGTTTTAATAAAAGATAGATCTTTGCAGCTAGAGAGCGATTTTTTGAAATTTGTAAATTTGAAAAAGAAATTGCGGGAAAATGTATTTTCGAAAAACTCGCTCTGTAGCTGCAAAGATCTATATTTTATCAATATTCCCACAAAATTTGAACAAAAAATTAAAAAAATTATATTCAACACCTGCATGCCCCTAGAGAACCCTAGAGAAATTTTTTGAATTATGTTCTTTATTTTCCAGATTATAAAAAAAGATATGCAACAAAACTCTTGTAAATAATGGTAAATAATAGTAGATTACAAGTGACAGAAATGCTTCATTGTCAGCAAGTGAGATTAAAAAAAAATATTCGACTTGAAGCTGAAGCTAGATCCTTGGGATTACTTCCTCCCAAATATACATAGGTTTACGATAATATTGGAAGACAGAAAATGCAGTTCAAGCAAATTCGGAACAAGTTTTCTTGGCGTATTTTTCACAAAAGGTATGTTATCAAATTACTTTCGTACGTTAATAAATTACAATCTGCGATACTTTATTTAGTCACAAAAATACTTCGACTATGTGGGCACAGTATTCAATGCTTAAATCTACATTCAACGTCTACGAAAATGAAGATATCAGCAAATATCACAAGTTGACAGCTTTCATAAAACAGCAGCACAGTGGATAATGTAGCCAAAAAATCGTTGTTTTTTTCCAGAGAAGAAATGAATAAATTTCTTGATGACGCACCAGCATACACCACGATACCTTTTTCTTTATGAAGGTTATTCTACTTATACTAAATAGTTTAAATGTAAATTTTTTTATTTTTTATTTAGGTAGTTGCTATTTCTGCTGTTGCTGGTGGATGCAGATGCGATGAACTAGTGAAAACTTGCATAGAACACATTAAAGAAAAAAGTTCTATTGATTGATCCACCATTCACAAAATCTATTTTTTCTTTTATTTATTTAGATAGTTGCTATTTCTGATGTTGCTGGTGGGTACAGATGCGATGAACTAGTGAAAATTTGCATAGAACATATTAAAGAACAAAGTTGTATTGGTTGACCCACCATTCACAAAAACTCACAAGAAGCGGTCGTTCAAGATTTTGAGTGATGGTTTTGGCATTGGCCCGATAGAGATGTACCCAAAATATCTGAGTTTGCGTCCTCAGAAAACAACAACCAGCCGACTGTTTCTCAACTACGGACAACACGGGAAAATACCTTCTAACATTGCGAGACTCCTGAAACATATACCGGACACTCTGTTCGCAGGCCTGCAGCTACTTTGCAGATTGTGGCGCAGATAATATATAATTTCACAATGCAACCTGTCATTTTAATGTAAATATTAATAAGTAAATTGTTTAATTGTTTACAAGTGAAAGAAATGCTTCATTGTCAGCGAGTGACATTTTGAATCACGAGTGCGATGCGATAGCACGAGTGATACACATCTCGCGAACTTACAGTGGCGTTTCGGTCACGTGTAATATACGACGTTTTGTCCAAGAGTTGCATTTTTTCAACAACAAAGGATCTTGAAAATATATTGCCTGAAATTGATTGACATTGACATTTAAAAAATAGTCATGGTATTGTACTTTTAGTCACTAGTGATTGAAATTTGATTTTAGTATCGGCCGTACTGTAAAGTGTTTTCTGTTGTCATAGATGACACCGCCACAATGTGATTGAAACAAAATGACGTCCGCCAAAAAAAAAATAAATTGAAATCGTTGATGTGTCACAAATAGTTAATAACTGTATCTTTGTGCAAACAATGTATTTTCAAATAAAACAATCAATTGTTTTAGACAATATTTAGAAAACCAATAACAATAGACAATAAACAAAATGTTTTAAAACAACGGTAAATATTTAACATTCAATGTCAATAAAGAAGTAAGGAATGTGAGACATGGGGAATAATGAAAAATGATAAACTATCGGGAATGTAACATGTTAAGAAATGAAGAATGACAAGGATTAAATAGGTAGGATAATTAATGTAGGATAGTTTCAATATATTTCAAGAACTTATAAGAGACTGAAGAGATGAAATTATAAACATATGAAAACAATAGAACCTGAAAAACGCGACTACTAGGCGAACCCTTGACGAGCGCCAACGTTGGCCTTGCTTGGCCTCATACACACAATCTTTCAGATTTTCAGGTAATCAGCAATAGGTTTTTAGTTTGTAAAATTTCCATATTCTTAGTTTTTCAGATCCTCACATCCAAACTTTCAAGGCTTGTATAAAAACTAAGCAAAACAAATATAATTAAACACTAAAAATGTACCAAAACAAGTTGGAGTGCGCAGTAGCACCAACAATCGTTTACACAAAACGATAGAATAAATTAACTGACTGCGACGCGACGGGTTAAAATTTTATTTAGTTTACAAGGAAACTCGTGTATAGAAATTCAAGGGAAATGCAGAATATACTCAATGTAATAAATACACTTCCGAGAACTTTATTAAATGTCAAACTTCTGTAAGGGTATCGCAGCTTATCGTCATAGCGACTATCTGTTTTAGATTATACACATTGTACCGTAAAGCTTCGTTATTTTATACATGATATTCACAAATTCGATTCACACATCACATAAATATTTTCATAAAGAACACATAAACATTTATATCTGAACAAATTAGACCTTTTCATCACCCTTCTCTAAGATGCAATGCCAATATTATTATTCCCAAGAACGAGAATAATCTCATTGCCGTAATTCTTGCACGAAAAACCTGCTACAACAACACCGTTCTGCATCCAATTAAACCATGACAACGCCATAGTCACAAATTACCCGGCGAGATGCTGCCGTTCAAATTTCGTTAGAAAGATCGAATTTCTTGCGGCTTATTCCCGTAAAGTGCACTTTTAGCTGCATAAGTAAGAGTAATAACGTCGACGCTTTCCTCAAATTGCTTTCTAAAGCAGGAAATGCTTTATTTGAGAAGTCTGAGTCCTCGTCGAAAAATATTTAATCACGTTAAAAGAAGCAAAACGAATGGACGGAATCGAATTTTCGTCTAGCTAAAAAGGGTGAATAATTTGAAGAGACTCTTTTTTTTTGCGGAGAACAGTCTGCAATTCAACCACCTGTAACAGTAACTTCTGTCGCGTGTGAAATTAAAGGTGTGGGAATGGGGGAGGGATCGAGCTTTTAAATTAGATCTGGATGGAGGTGTAGTTTGAAACTTGGCTCTTAATTTATTTGATTTTATGTCGAATGGGAAAGTCGGGTTTCTTTATGGGCAATTTAAAGTTATCCTACTCTTGCTGAGGTTTCTCAACTTTACTTTAGACTCAAAAGAACAAACAACAAAAATATTTAGGGATAGTAATTTACAATTTAAAAAATATAGTTCCGGTATATGTAGTTCTTTATTGTATAATTTTGTTTTTGACATGAAGTTGACAATTCTACAAAATACCAAAATGCGAATGTGGAAATTCTAAAACAGAAAGATAGATTGCAGCAAAATTTTCACAAAATGTATGTTTATGACAGTTTAACCAGATACAGCGTTGTCGCGTGAATACTTACGACTGTGATAAGACAGCCCACCACTTTATTTGTCTTAAAAATTCATTCTCAAAAATGCTAACGTTAAAAGAGATTTTCTCGGACGATAAATATGACACGCAAAAATTGCATTCCACTTTGAAAGTACAAAAATCGCTCTCCTTCAGTAGATACGTGTCTACTTGAGGCGGAAAACTAAAGCAAGATAAAAGTGCGAAACCTGCAAAAATGCACGTTATGAAACCGCCTCTACTTGACACACTTCTAAAAATATTCCAATCTGATACCGAGACCAGTAATGAGGGAAGCAACCATTCCACTCTAATTGCCACATTTCACAATGAATTCTTTCGGGTCGTTCTTCCCGTGGTCTCGGCAAATATCCTCTTTAATTTGCTCCTTCAGACTTGTAATAAACGAGTTTAGCACTTTAATTTCCACTTTCTGCACAGTCTAGTTGTCTGGGCTCTATCAAACGAATTAATTAGTCCTTTTTCAGATTAGACGGAGTTAACTAATTGACAATTGTAGAAAGTTTTCAGCGGCGGAATTGAGATTAATTAGAAAGGAATTCGTAATTTTTATATGGGCGAAATCGAAGCGTTATCAAGATTGGAAACAACTTTATTTCCGCACAATTACGAAGTTTGACAAACCAGAGATGTGGAGTTGGAGGGAAGTCTATTGTGTTTCGATCTGGCATGAAAATAAATACAAGTATACTTCATACAATGGAATAAGTGTCAATTCGGTCAGAAGTTTGAGTTTAATCTACGAGAATGAAATTCGAAACATTTTCGATCAACCCGGTTATTATTAAGCAACATTTGAAATCAGCATCCGACCACAGCCGATCAATATTCAATTTAGCGACATGTAAAAAAAGCCGTTGACCACACCAATTATTTCAAAATTTTGTCGACCTGGATTTCTATCTCTGACTAGGAGGTACTGAAAATTGCAGACCCCTTGACTACCAGTGGTGCAATAAAGAAGGGTTGTTCAGAATTACACGGCTAAAATAAAAGCATTCAATAATACATTCAACAAACATTTTTATCTTATGTGCTATAAAAGCTCCAACAAGTCACAAGTTCCAGGTGATTCACACGGCAAGTGCCACTTCAGATTGATGAAAAATTTCATCACTTATGACTCACCTGCATCACTATTATAATCAAGGATAGTTTTTACAAAGTAATTTATATAATTATTAGTAAATAATTTACAAAATATTCTATAAAAGTTTTTGTATTCCAAACAGAAACCCAGATTTCCTCACAACAATAAATGTGAAAATGAATCACCACTTTACCTCAACTCAAAGAATCCACAACTTCTCCCCCGACACATACTTATCTACACAATGCAACATTCCGAAGAAGCTCGACGCTCCACTAATCATATTCTTGCATGGCACATACGTAAACATTCCAACTTAAATATACTTAACAACTATCTACAAAGACAAACGAGCCTCTGGATACTCACACTTTGTCAACTTAACATTTCCCTTGGGCCACTTAACCGGCCGTCGTCGTTTTGTCGTCAACTATAAATTCCGCGAGAACTCGAGATTCTCTGAACTTTGAAAGCGCGCACCAGAGTTCGAAAGCTTCCTTTGAAGACCGAAGTGTTGGTGCAACTGCGACGCCGTCGACGCTCGGGACGCTAACTGGACCTTTATGCGTACTCCCGTTGCGTCCTGCCGGAGTTCATCGTCTGGATATGCTCCGGGCGTTATTGCAGAAGGTGTAATGAAGGGTTTAGAAGGGGTGGTCTGGAGTGATTCTTATGTGTAAAGAAGAAGAGAAAGTCAACCAGAGATGAATATATTATTATTTTCTAGACTGAAAAAATACCAATATTTTATAATTTCCTTAAAATTTACCACGCAATTTTGGTCAATGGTTAATCGATAAAATAATAACATAATATAATTATAAGTTAACTATCAATTGAATCTACAGTCTTACAATACAAAATACGTAAATTTGCGTAAATTTAATCGAAACGTCTAAATTATGTTCCCAGCTTCTTACTGTTTTGATGTCTCAGGTTCTTAGCTTTAACTTTCGTATTTTCTCAGCCTCAGTTGCAGTTTCTCAATTTAAAACTCAAGTACGTTTCTTACTCTTAAAATTTCTGTTTCACACACACACGTTTTTCCAATTTCCCAGTTAATCAGTATCACAATTTCTTAATTTTTCAGTTTCTCAAATTTTCAAGTGCATGGCTTTTCACATTTTTAAGATTTAAGGTTCTGAGCTTTTCAATTCCTTACAGAAACTTACATAAAAAGTTAAAGTTAATAAAAAAAATTGAGAAAATGAGAACCTAAGATGTGAATACCGAGAAGTGAATAAGTGAGGTATTGACAATCTGGGAGGACTGATAGTAGGAAAACTAGGAAGTCAAGTACTTTAAATTTAGAAAACGAAAACCTGAGCATATGAGATACTGACTGCTTGACAAACTTAAAACCTAGGAAGCTAGGAAATTGAGAAACTGAGAATCGTCAAAAACTAAGAGCTAACAAAACGAAAACCTGAAAATATGTAACTCAAACCCAGCTGGGCCAATTTGAGGTGTACCTCGCCTGGAACCTAGCGGTTTTCGATAATATTGGATGGCTGGGTGAAACACAGGAATGAGGGACACAAGAGGGTGACACAATGTACCCGCGGTGTGGTCTAAGTGTCACCCCTCAACTCAACTCTATGGAACTCAAAACCCCAAATTTCGGGAATTTGAGAAACTACACAACTGGGACATTGAAAAACTACTGAGATGCTCCTAGGGAAACTGGAAACCTGACAAATTGAAAACATAAAAAGTGAGAAATATGGAACCCGATGTTCTAAGAATCTGTATAAAATGGTTATCAGTTTTTCAATTTATCAGGTTCCCTGGGTTCTCTATTTCTCAGATTTTCAGTCCAGAATCGTGAAAAATTCTGTGGATTTTTTATAAATTCTAAATCACCTAAATGTCGAACAGCTCTAAGAAATCCTGAAGACTTCTAAAAGATCTGAAAAAATCTTCTAAGTATGAAGTTCTGAAGACTATGTAACAAAGTTACTTAAAAATTCCAAGAGACGAGTGTCGGAAATGAGGCTCGACGTTCTGAAGCAAAAATTCTCCGCAGTCTAGTGGCCCGCTGTCTCACTATTCGACAAGGTCGAGCTCCCTACGCCCAAATCGGCATCTTCAACAGCCTCTTAAAAATACTTCTTGACCTCCGATGGGATGAAACTTTCACCGTTGTAAACGGAAAAATAGCGCGCAGCTTATGCAACTTTCCGGAAGTCGCTACGACCACCCCAAGCCACGGCCCTTGTCAACGCGAGCCACGCCCTCCGCACCGAATCATTAAAGTGTCCAGGAAAAATGCTTCCCATTATCGGATTGGAATGGGACATCATTTTGATCAGCAAGGAAGCGCGCTCCGGACCTCGCCGCTCCGGAATCGAATAGAATTCTGTGCTTTCTCCCTAATACATGTACTACATTGCAACAGGCCGCGCGCTAACGTCATTGTTTCCCCTCCAGCGTGTCCATAAAAGAAGCTCCGCTCAGCCGCAGAAGGCACCTCTACCGGAGGAAATCCCAGCCGACCATTCTTCCGGTTCCCGTCCAAGTTCCTGGTAACATCCCGGTACTTTCCAATACCCGACCACGTTCCTTCCCGTTTCTAGCCATCGTCCACCGGTGTTTAATTCCGGCATTTTCCGGTTGTCTGACGGCGGGGGCACTCTGCTCGCGAGCCAGCCAACCATGCGCGCTTAATCCGGGCATTACTTCCGGTCTACACTTCCGGTTTTTAGCCATCGCCTGCCGGTGTGAAATTCCTGCATCTTTCGGTTGTCTGACGGCAGGGGCGCTCTGCCAATCGTACGCGTCTTTGGTAGCATCCGGACGGGTCTTTCCGGTCGCTGTTTCCGGTTTCTAGTCATCGCCTGACGGTGTGAAATTCCAGCACCTTACAGTTGTCTGACGGCGAGGCACTCTACTCGCGAGCCAGCCAACTGTCACGCGCTAGTAGTATCCAGACAAGTTTCCTGTTTTTCCCCCGGAAACCCAGACCACACGTTTTCTACACTTTACACCTTTCACCGCCGCTACAACCGTTGGGAGGGCGTCCCGCCATTGAGAGAAGAGGAAGCGACGATGACAGTGAAGATAGTGGTGTTGTAGAATACATTGTATCTAGGGTGTTTATTAAAGATTGTCACATTGTGTTAAGTTATTTTTTTCCTCCTGCCAAACTAGACCGCTGACCCCTGGCGTACCGTACTCCGTTGTAGCTACCCGCAGTCCCGTGGAGCATACCACGTAAAAAAAAACTGGCGCTCGAGGCAACCCGACCATAGTAAGCGTCACAACTATTTGAAAACTAGATGATTTTAAGAACTTGAGGGAACTAAAGTTTATAAAGAACCTGACGAAGCAAAAGAGAACCAGGAACGTTAGGAACCCGTGGATCGTGGGAACTTGAGTAACCTATAACTTTAAGGGACCTTGAGCAACCTCTAAAATAGGGAACCTGGTAACTTCAAGTACTCGAAAGAATTTAGAACTTGAGAAGCCTAAACAAGTCCTTAACCCGGCATCCGACAGGTGAACAAATGTTACGAGTTACGACACGTGGGGTGTGATAAACTCCAAATTCAATTAAGTCTAATTTGTTTATTTATAACTACTCTGATAAATTTATACCATTTTTTAGTTCGATATGTATCCTCTATTTCCAAGCGAACATATCAAATCCATTTTAAAGTATATAACTTTTGTAACAAAGAAATATTTGGGACACTGCATTTTTTTGCCTATTTAGGTAACCTTCTCGATTTATATTTATAGGAAATGTACTGTTGATCAATTTGTGCAAAATACAGCGTCTTATTGAAAAATATCTACTAGTTTTACTAAAAAAAATGAAATACATAATATTGGCATAATTACTCATCTTTGAAGTTGGCACAGTAAGTGTAGTAGAAAACAGCATACATACAATATAAAATACACAATATATTGTTCAGCTTCTTCTCAAACCCAATTGGTCTTTCTGTCTTTCTGACCATTATATCATGACCATCTCTCTTGTCGATTTTCACTTTTTTTTTGAAAATTATGAAAAAAACTTAAATTTTTCAAATTCAAATAAACTAGATTTTTTTTTTAATTTTTAATATTCGTTTATCTAATTTTCGAAAATAAAAACAGTAAAACAAAGTAAATATAACAAAAAACAACTTACTACATAAAAATTTAAAAAAAGCAGACCCATAAAAAGTGTTACACAAAACGACAGGTGGGGTGTGACAAACCCCAAGCAGTTTCAAAGTCTTCTTACATAAAAAATGTCAAAAATTCTACTCATATTTCTTTAACATCGTGTTAAGTAATCGTTGTTTTAAAGCTACTGAACCACTTAAGTCAGGTAATGAAAAATTTGAATGTTTTTCAACAAAATTTCGAGCGCTGGGGTTTACCACACCCCACGTGTCGGATGCCGGGTTAAGTATTCTAAAAAGTTCTGTAGAAACCTGAAAACTTCTGAAGACTCTACTATAGTTCGTCAGAAGCCTTAGAACTAAATAATCCTGAACAAGGCTTACATGGCCCAAGATAACAGTAAAATTACTTATTGTTAGTCCTAAAGTTCCTAAAATAAGATATAGCCAGTCATGTAGAGAGAAGAAGAGACAGAGAAAGGAGAGAGAAGGGGGAAAGAAAAAACCTATAAGAACAGAGAGGTGTGTGGAAATATATGAATAGAGAGGGAAAGAAAAAAGAAAAAGTGTGTGAGGAGATAGTGATAAACTTCAAGAGGCTGCTGGAGAAGGAAAAGAAAATGGAAAAATAAAGTGAACGTGGAAAAAACAAAAGTGTCGGAGGAGGAATGAAGAAGTGGGAAGTAGGAGGGAGAGAATATAAAGCAAAGAAAAGCATAATATAAGGCGATGGGCGGTGTGTGAAAGTCTAAAACGCAGCAGGATCGAAAAAAGAAGAGGACATAGAGAGGATGAAGAGTATCTGAAGGAGGTGATAGGGGTGTATGGAGAAACTCCAGAGTACATAGTGAGAGAGGAATGCAAAAGGAATAGGTTCAGAGTGAAAGCGGGGAGAAAGAGCGGCCAAGTCCGAAGACAGGATGGAAACAAGAGGAGAATCTAGGATGCTGAATGAGTGCGGGAGAAAAAAGAAAAAGGACTCAGGAGAGAACGAGATGGAGAAATATTACCAGAGGAACAAAGAAATAGAGAGACAGAGAGAAATAAGCCTGGATGAATTTAGAACTGAGCAAAAGGGACAAGAAGAAGAGATGTATGGTTGAGGAAATAGGTATTGGTTGGAAGAGGGAGGAAGAAGGTCTAGAGTGCTATGAGGAAGGACGGAAGGGAAGTAAAATGGATGAAAGAGGTGTGGAAGACAATGCATAAGAGAAGGGGGAATGGGAGAAGAAATGAAGATGCCTTGTTTTGAAGTTAATACAGAATGTAAATTATGTTATGTAATCACAGGAATCGAAAAGCCCGTAGAGCAAATATATTCAGTATCTGAGTTTTTCAAGGTCTCAATTCATTGACTTCATATCTCCTGAGGATCACATACTTTTTTTATGAGGTTTCCATTCGCTCGGGCAATATGCTCAAGTCGAGAAAGTATGCACAACGGCTAAAATATGCAAAATATGCTATAATTAATCGGCGTTAATTAATTTGAAAAGCTCTAATTTTTACTTAAAACACATAATATAGGATATGCAAATTTCATATAATCCATTCTTTACAATTATTATCTTTACTAAGAGAAGAAAATACTACTAATATTTGATAATCGCAGTTAAATAGAGGACAAACACACCATTTCCACTTTGGGTTTACTGGACTTAGATTGCTAAAGCTGGGTATTTGTAGCATAGCTTGATAATCAACAGTACAACTTAAATATATTAAATCAGTCAATCGGATTGGAGAGACTATTAAATTCCGCATCCATGGGCACTAAATACACTAAATATTTAAAATCAATACATTAGTTCTATAAATAATTTCGTTTGGATCAACTAATCTTATAATAATAAATTTGGCGAATTTCTTCAATTTTATAATTAGATCTATAATTTTTACGTTCTTTCTTTGTAGCCAATTCGACATGCATGATAAAAAAGAAATAGGCAGGAGACACAAATTATTAAAATCCAAGATCAATGAGCTTAAATTACAATTACATGTTCGTACCACGCACTACTCGTCAGGGCATACTGCCGACATCGCAGACATAAAAATAAATGTAAAATACTGCCCGGAGTTTCAGCCATTGGAGTGCTGTAAACAGTAGATTAAAGCCGTGCAGAACGTAAACGTACGAGCTGGTGGAGACCACGTAATGCCCGGAAAGCATTTCTTTGTACCCTTGATGCATAATACGAAATAAACAAATGTTTTAATTTACTACTGGAATATATTACTAAGTTTCAAACTTGGATACATAACATGAAAGAAACATGTTTTACACGGTCCACATCTACACAGTGTTCCTTCCCCCCATGTTTATCGCATATTAAGACATAAGTATAATTGTGTAGGGCGGGGACCCTCGACAGAAAATTATTGCAGAGCAAGAGTTTAATAAAACCATCCCTTAAAGACAATTACAACCCTTGCGGTAACAGTCGAAATAATTAATTTGCAGAAAAGCCTCCGACCTAAATTAAATGGCTCGAAATGTAATGATACAGTATATAAAGTTTCAAGTTTATACAGTCTTATTTAGGTCTTCGATATTTCAAGCAGCAACTTGAAAAGAATAATAAGGATACTCCAGGATCAACAATACATTCGAATATAAAACAAAATAAGTATGTATTTTAAAGACCTGTGGCAAAACAGCCCACGTCCTTATACGACATCACAGCGGGGATCCCAAAAATAAATACATTGATGATGGATGTCTATCTCTAATGCGATCTCAAATACAAAGTCTTGTCTCAAGTTACTCTATCAACCTACAATCTCGTTATTTTAAATCCGGATTTCCTTACGTTATTATACCAGATACGAAACACACCTTTTAGAAAAAAGATCCTGATCGCTAACTGAAAATATACCTTATAAAAGAAGTCAATTTCCTGAACAATCGAGTCTTGCTAGAATAAGTGGCACATAAGTGCAGCTTATTAATTTGCCTCTCCGTCTTAACGTTTTAATTAATAATTAAACGATCCAGACTTTAGCTTTGTAGCAGTCATCCGAAGCACCATTTAAGCAAATGGTGGCAGTAAAAGGGGTGACGGTTTCAATAGTGTTTTTGATCTTACGTCTGCGACAAGTTTACTTTATTTATTTACGGTTGGTTGGTTGCTTTAAAATTTAAATAGAAATTGGTATCAGACAGTATACTATTTGTCATTCTCTTTACACGATGAAGCATCATTCATTGATGGTAGCGTGACACAGTTTCATGAGTCTTCTCCGGTCGTGCGGGGGACCATTTATTGATCAAGAAATTTCAAAGCGAAAGGAAATGAAATTAATAACATTAAAATCAAAATATATTATATTGCTATGAACTCATATATCATACGAATTACCTTTACTTTTGTGTGGTATTGACAGGTAGGTACTCGGGTTCAAGAGAGCTTTATCCATTATTATGCTCTTTGTCTGTGAATTTTGCTACAAAAGAATGAATATTTTTCTGTTCCTGCAAAATGTTTTATTCATCACATGCATGTTCACTTTTCATGGTTATAATGTATGAGTGTCGAAAACAAAAACCAACATAATACATATAGTGCAGGCTGCCAGTTATATTATTTATGTAGACATAAACAGAAAAAAAAAACGAGAATCTTAAAAAAAAACTGTAAAAGATTTGTCTTCGCGGGAAGAATTTATTATTATATTGTTATACGACCACGGTATAATGACTCGATCGATCGAGCAAAAAACGTTTTTCTCAAAATCTTTAAAATAATATTATTTGGGTTCTGAAATCATTCGCCCGAATTATCTAACTAAACAGTCTTTTATAAATCAGACATTAATTTAACTCATCCTAACTTTGAAGCAAAGCTTTGAATTTTGTTTTATTCAATTAACGCACTTCTCTGTCCTTCGAAATTAACAGTTTTCTGAGTAAATTCGATACGATACGATGCTTTTTAAGATTCTGATCATTGCCAATTAGCATTACAAATAATAAATTAACAATTTAGATACAGAATCCTATTTTCTCCAACAACACTTAAGAAACTTTCGTGAAACAAAGTTATTTTTACGCTACAAAAGAAGAATTGCTATAAATTTTGTAGATGCTTAAAATAAATTTTTATCCAAATAGAAAACAGTCATAAATCTTTCAATAAAACATATCAGTTATACATTTTGATAAGATTAGTTTAATGAAGAGATTTGTCTTGTTTATGTTGATTTTAATAGGCCTTGCACTCAGGCAATTCTATTATATAATCTGTGCTTATGCAGTGTTCGTGATCCTTTATTATCGTGACTGAAAAGCTACATTTGAGATAGAATACAGTGTGAACAATAATGACCTTCCAGTTTTAACTCTGTTAAAGCATTAATTTAATCCATAAATGTACAGCAGATCCAGGTTGGTGTTCTGTAAGACAGGTTACTCACTCAACAACAGTTCAAATTTGATGAAAACACATTATCAAATTGATGAAATAGTAAATTAAAATAAGATCAAATTTTATACGAGGAAATTGCAAATCCGCGAAATGTCAAATTTTAAACTAGACTAAATAGAAAATTTACGAAATATCAAATTAGCGAAATAACAAAACGTGAAATTATGGAAATATCAAGATATGAAATAAAGGAAATATCAATTTCTAAAAATATCAAATTGATGAAATCTCAAATTAACACGAAACATCATATTCATACTTCAAAATATCATACTATAAAATATCCCAATACATAAAGGAAATGGCAAATTAGGGAAATGACAAAACATGAAATTAACGAAATATAGAATCAGTGCAAAGACACAACAAAACACGAATATTAACAAAATAATGTCAAATTGACAAAATGAAACAATATCCAATTAACGGAGTATTTTATGACATGACATTAATTATCAAAATATCGCATTAACAAAAAAACTAAAAAAACAGCAACTTAGCGAATCCAAAAGAGATGAAGTAAACGAAATAGCTAATTATCGAATAATTTACCTATGGATTTCGTTTTATTCAAGGCCTAAATCCAAGTTAGATGTTCGCAAATAAAAAACACCTAATTTATCAGCTTCAACTGGGAGGCGATTCCCAGTTGATTTGTCGCATGGGACGATGTCTTCTTTCACGAGCCCGGTGTCGTCGGGTCTTTTCCCGGTTGTACTCACATACCGACAACTTACTGGATCCCGTTTCTACTTCTACACTGTTTGATCGCGTGACACCGCAACAACCCTCAAAAAATCCACCCTCATTGAGAACGCCCTGTACATATTATGTTGCCACTTAGGTCTAGTAGACACTCCGTATCCAATTGTGTTCCTTGGATTGTGCCCCTTTATAAGCATTCAGAACGCAGCAACATCGTGTCGTGTTGATACAGATCTTCTGTTGTTTCAAATTTACAACAGACGCTTCTCGTGTTTCCGTTTTGAAGCAGTGTCTACTCTCGATGAACGTAAGATAACTCAATACTCAACCATCGGGCGAATGACCATTCAGTTCATACCTGACTCGAAAGCCAGCTAACCAAGGTTAACACCTGTCAACGCCCGAACCACCAAATTATTTATCGAACATATACCACGCCAATGGTCTCTCGCTCGTTATAGGTATGGTCTCGCAAGAAGCTCACACCCCCGACTTGTCGCCGCCTAGGATGGGGGGTGGAGAAAAATTCCATTTCTAAGGGGAGTAACAGTGTGGGGGGTGGAGAATCTGTGGATCCGCTAAACCGATTGCAATGAAATTTTGTACACTTACTTATTTTACCACGTAGGCGTTCACTCGTCGGTGTACAATCTCTTCGTTCCTTGGTATAGAATGAGCCGTCTATAAAGTGACTTAGAAAAAATAAAGAAATAAAGAAGTTCTCATAAAAAACCTGCTTTCCGACAAACACATCTGCTATACAAAGCGAAATTGCCAGCTTCATCATCACTACTACTCAAATCCGATTCCGTATCTGTAATATTTTCCAATATTTCATTGTAGTTCCTAGTTTCTGCACTACTTTCTGCACCAATACACTAGTAATATACAGTGCATAAATAAACACGCCCTTAAAAGGCGCAAAAAAACAGTCCCATCCTGTTTCATCAAAGTCGCGTGCCGACATATGATTCTCGATAAGCAGGTTTTTTATCTGAGTTTCTTTATTTTCTGTAAGTCATTATGTAATCGGCGCATTCTATAGCTTGTCTACTCTCGCCTAGCACACGTTATCACGTATAAGGGTCTGTGTAATTGGATTACTTTTGGGTGTTCTAATTACGAGTCTAATATCAAATTAACAAAAAATCACATCATAGAAATATCAAATTACGAAATTAGCGAAACATTATCATTCATTCGTCATTCGAGGCGTTCAAGTATTATCATAGTATATTTCGATACAAGTGTGCTGTCAACGCACTCGGGCTCAAAATTAAATTTTGAGGTTAGACCATCAATAATTGCTGGAAATCTCAGACAATAATGTCGTCTCCTCGTCATTGTATTCTATCAAATAGAGCTGTAGAAAATTTGGATCGCCATTATTCGGGATTACATTACTTGGTTCACGTAAATGATAGACTTGAACTTGGACTCTAAATGTTGGTAAAATTATTTCATTTGAAAAACATTGTAATTTCTAACTGATGAAAGAAACATATTTGCTCTAATATCTATGCCGATGAGAAGACCTCTGAGTGGTTCTGGTGGATTCCTCATAGGCTCCAGCCTTACTTTGCCCTTAGTGAAATCTTGGACACATCCACAATAAATTTTAGCACTTCTGTTTTCAATTTCGCCTGGTTCGAACTTTTAAATATTTTTTTTACCAAAAAAGGGTGGCACATTGAAACCCCCTATGTTACTCCCCATTGCCAGTATTATTTGTGGTCAAAATTTCATGACGGTGTAGGCGGGCATAACATACGAACAAACAAACAAATATTGATTTATATACCACTTTCTGCACTATGTACACTGGCGGCAAAAATTAGAGGATATAGATGGAAAATAAAAATCTTACACTGGCGGCAAAAATTAGAGGATATAGATGGATAATAAAAATCTTACTAAAAAAATGTATTTTGGTGCCTTCAGATGTTCCACCTAGTTTTTATCTTTATGTTAAAAAAAACTTTATCTTTAATTTTTATTAGTGTGCAAAAAAATTACTTCTCTCAAAGTATCAAAATACTGGCATATTTAGTTTTGTTTCAGTGTGAATATAAAAGTGTAGTAGATAATAATTAGCGCAACGCCTTTAAGACATTTGACCCCTGCTAAGAGAAATAGAGCCATTGGAATGTTAAATGCTCGCCTGCGACAGGTCGATGTGACTCAAAAACTGGCAACTACTCAAAACGTGATAAGTAGACTCTGAGAGACGAAGGAGACAGGGTCGTAGAAAATGTACAACTCGACAGCAGGATCGATTTCTTACGATAAATGTTAAAAGGCGACAGAGGACTGCTCCTGCAACCGAACTTCGTCGACACGTTCAAATGGGTACAAGAGCTAGGATTTGTACCCATTTTAAGCAGTACCACTTACTCAAAGACACCGACGGGAAAGACAAGAGTGGGCTCAAGATCTTTTAAATTGGGATAGAGAATGGCTCAACGTACTCTTCACGACGAGTACGTGTTTGGAGAATCTCAGAATCTCCAAAACATCGAAGTTTTGTTCAAGAAATTCACCCCTTTCGAGTGTTTAGTTTTTTCGAGTGTGATGGTTTAGGGAGGAATCGCCTTGGGACGCCGTACGCCCCTATACATATGTGAATGGAACATAGGATCTATGTTCAAGAAATCATCAATGGAATTGTGCGGCCATTAGCACGGCAAGTTGGAGATAATTTCATTATATTATACGACAATGCACGACCGCACAGAATTGCTGATGCTGATACAGCCCTACGAATTAATCACATTAAGCATTTGGCATTACCATCACGCTCCCTTGATCTAAATCCCGTGGAACACGCTTGGGGTATGCTGCAAAGAGCGTTGGAAAATCATCAGCCACCTCCAATGAATAGGCAGCAGTTGGTTCAAATTTTGCCATATTTATGGGATAATCTGCCATAAGCAGAGTTGGACAGTTTAGTGATGAGCATGTCCCGAAGAGTAAGAGAGGTTATTCAAGTTCATGGTGGCCTTACTCATTAGTTTGATAATCATTTCTTTCTTTGGTTTAAGGTATTTTTGTAATTTTTTTTCTCTTGGTGAATTAAATTGGTCAACATAAAGTTCTTTTTATCATACACTATTAGAAAATCCAATTTTACCGGCTTTTCAGAGAAGAGAAAGCATGTATTCCCACGGCTAGCCCGGAAAAATGCAAAAAAAAACGGCCTGGCGGTAAAATCATTTACTCACTTTACCACCAGAGGGCGCTAGAATAATTTTAGGAAATGGAAAATAAATGTAAGGTAATCTACGACTATTTTTTGTTTTGTTTTCATGGACTTCTGCTCTAACAGCCCGATTTCATGTTCTGGGTCGTAATTTGCGATTAGGTACAATGGATTAGGCAGTAAGGCTTAATTTCATGTTTCATTTCACATGAAATTGATCTTTACTGACTGGTTTTTAGTTACGACTTTTCTATAGCAACCGGCAGTTGCGACCAGTCGCAAATCAACATGAAATCGGGCTGTAACGAATTGTGCATTGTTGTGCTTTATTGATATTGTATCAATTTGTAAAAAGTATTTCTGCTTGCGTCCTCGCAAAATGACTTTTCAACGGTTATTTGTAAAATATCATGCTGGAAAATATGCAGGCCGAAACGTGGGGCATTGCGTTTTAAGACGTCAGCCACACTTCTAGCCAATTCTGGAGCGGATATACTATCGCTAAAACAATACGGCGGATGGGAATCTGCTATCGTAGCAGAAGGTCTACACGATCAGAGAAGTTTTCTGGTCCTGATATAGATGAGCCTAGCAGTAGAACATCACTTGTTGAAACGTCACTCATGGGTGAAGAAAAAACATCTTCAGTTAGTACTACAATTTCTGACAAAATGCAAGTTCTTGTTTGTAATTTTTGTTTATTGGAAACTAGTATGTAACATTCTGGAATAAAGTTTTTGTTTGTAATTTTTGTTTATTGGAAACTGATAATATGTAATACATATTCTGAAATAAAGTTTTTGTTTGTAATTTTTGTTTATGGAAAAAGAATTACGGTATAATGTGCGTATGATAAAAAATAATGTGTAAACCACGGCAGTAAAGTTTTTTTCCAGGCTTCAAGAAGAATATCTTCTTTCCTCCTGGAAAACAATATACTACAAAATTCATAATTTAGTTATGTAATGTTCTTGCAAAAAACGCTCGAACAAGTCGATTTTTGTTTTTAAATTGCCATTTTTTGACATAACAATTTTGTTGATGACGTCATCTGTTTTTGAACTATGACACCATCATCAATTTTTTTAAATGGCAACCCCCAATTTTTTTTGGGTTTTAAATACACTTTTCAGTTCTCTATTCAACAAGCGTAAAAAATGGATCCATTGCATAACTTTTTTTTTGAAAATAAAATACGTTTTACATCAAAAATAAAAACTTTAATCCTTGAAAAAAATTGAAAAATAACAATAAATTTGGAAAGCAAACAACAAAAAATAAAAAGCCATTTAATAAAATTTAACGCAAGTGCTCAAATTGCCACCCGCCAACTATTTGACACATTCCCAGACGTGTTTTAACGCTTTGAACACTTCATTCAATCACTTCGGGATTAATCTGCGCCATTTCACCACAAATTTGTAGTGAAATAGTACTTCTTTAAGTAAAACTTAAAAAAAATCCAAAAAAAAGTTATGCAAGGTATCACTTTTTACGCTTGTTGAATAGAGAATTGAAAAGTGCACCTAAAACCCAAAAAAAAGTTGGGGGTTACCATTTAAAAAAATTGATGACGGTGTCATAGTTCAAAAACAGATGACGTCATCATCAAAATTTTTATGTCAAAAAATGGCAATTTGAAAACAAAAATCGACCTGTCCGAGCGTTTTTCGCAAGAACATTACATAACTAACTTATGAATTTTGTGCGGAACTTTATGTTCACTCTGTATTTTCAATCATCTACAAAAAATATATTTTTGAACGTGAAAAAATATTTAAGTGATATTTGCAATAATAAGCAAAATTTATCAATATCCCCTGCCGTCAGTTTATTTCACAAAACGAATACAAAAACATAATTTCGAAGATTGTATTTGTAAAGAAACAAAAAAATGCAGGTTTTCATTATACAGTGTGTCCGAGAAATAAGTACATAATAATTTTAACAGCATATAAATCAAGTGAATAGCAACAAAATTTCTCAATACTTTTTTCTTTAAACCCTTTAGTTTTCGAGTTAAAATTGCGTAAAGATTTGGTATAAATTTCGTTACCAGCTACTGGATTGTTTTTCTATAAATTCTCACTGATAAACCAAGCGGGATACAAAAAATGCATTTACTTTCACTTTGCTTTTGTTGCTTCTCAATATCCCAATATTGAAAATGAAGTAAAGAGATTCTTATGTAATAAAACATGATACCAAAATGAAAATTACACATTATTTTCATTGTATTAACAAAATTATCACTCAAAATGCAGAAGTAGGTACTTACGATAAGAGAATCCTCCATTTCATCTGCAGGTTTAACACGGCAAACATTTATGTCCACAAACATTTACAACAAATGTTCAAAATGATCCCCCATTTCTTTCTATGCACAATTGAAGGCGTCGATGATATGGCTCCTCAAAGCTGCTGGATTATTTCGAATAGTTGCTTGCTGCAGCATTTTCCACCCGTTCCCGTAAAGTCTCTATTGTATGAATTGGAGCTGAATATACGAAATCTTTCATGGAACCCCACAACAACAAATCAGAAGGATTCAAGTCTGGTGATCTGGGAGGCCAGCGAATGGGGCCATTTCGTCCTATCTACCGTGCAGAAAAATTCGTATTCAACCAATTTCGTACAATATTATTATAGCGTAGTGACAAAGGGCACCGTCCGTTGTTCAGGAACCACATGGTTGTCCGGATTTATAAAAGCAAATCTTCCAGTACCTGGAGTATTCGTTGTTTATAAAATTGGGAATTTTAAACACAAAACTACACAAGAACAGATTCCAAACTTTGTCCACCACAAAAATTTAAAAATCACAGTTAAAACAGTTAACTACAACCTGTTGTAAAGTCCGATATTAAACTAATTAATAACAGGTAGGTACACGGTGCACTTATCATTTTTACCCGGGACACAGCGACAAAAAAGTTCACAAAAAGTATAAGATAATAAAGTGTGAATATTTCCTTCCTCTCACAAAAACAACAGAATTCACGGCCATTACCACTGTGTCAGAAACCCATAAACGTATCGTTATTTTTGGGGGTTGTAAAAATCTAATTTCAAAAAGTGATTTCGAAAAAATTGTAAAGGAAAAAGTTGTTGTATTAGATGAGTTCTACCGCCTCTCCAAATTAATGTACTTATTTCTACGAGGGGCTGTTAACTATGGAATTAGTTGTACATCTTGCGAGAATGAATTCCGAGTACTATCGGAATTACCGGAATTAGTTTGGAATTACATGGAATTATTTCAAGTACTCAAAATGATGGAAGTACGCGTGATTACAGGAAGTACTCATGAATTACTGGAATTACCGGAATTACCCTGGAATTACTGGAATTACCTTCAAATAATATGGAATTATTCTGGAATTACTTGAATTACATCCATGTTTTATTACTAGTGGTCGCCCAGTGATCAAAATTCGATCGTAATTAATTAAATTTGTAAGCCTGAACGTTATTGGGGTTCTTTTTTCAAATAGTCGACACATCTATAATCATTGTATATACAGTATGTCCCCGGATTGAGTTTACAAGAGGAAACAAATTTTTATTTTCGACTTTATGCCAAAACCTCAAAGGAATAAGATTTTTTGCTTGTCCTGAAACCAGCAAATCTGTAATTAAAACTTCATTATTCTGACTCGGTGGAAAGAAAAGTTCATTTTTCTCTTAATTTTGGACTTTTTTTCTCTGCTCTTTAAATCCCATCACATTGGCAATTTTATTTTTTTGACAACGACGTCACGTTGACAAATGAGTTTACGCAAGTTAAATAACAAAAATGTTTGTAAAAAAATTAATTTATTTTAATAAATGGCAACTCAAAGAAACACCTTTAACATAAAAAAAATATTTTCTAACAAGAACAATCATTATTCAATTAACCCATTTCTGCGCACAATTCTACTCTAAAACGAAGCTCCTTGAAACTTTGAATTTCTTCGATGGACAATGATGCCACCGCGTCCCTTATTCGATTTTTTAATTTTTCAGCATTATTAGGTAGGTTGTCACTATACACAATTTGTACGCCGGTAATTAATTTCTAAAGCATCAAGTTCATCGTTAAGAAAATTTTCTAATATGTCTAAATATCTGTGCTGATTAACGTTGTTAAAAAAAGTATGGACCTATTGTCCCGTGATAACCAACAGCACACCATACATTTACTTTGACAAAATACTGGCGACCTTTTAAAAATTCTGAAATGCGGATTAATATCGCTCCAATATCTTACATGCTGTGAGACAACTGTCCCATTGGTAGAAAATGTTGCCTCATCAGAAAACAATATTCTGCGATAAAAGTTTCGGTCTCTCGATATTTGATCTCCCATCCACAAACAAAAATATAATCGTTTTGCATCATCCCCCGGTTCCAATGTATGATTAAATATAGGTTTGTATGGGTGAAATTTCTTCTCTTTGAAAATCCTTTGAATGTGGGACTTACAAATGCCCAGTTGGTGTGAGGTTTTTGGTTGATCCTGCACAGATTCCAACACCAAAAGGATAGCAGCGTCGTCTTCATAGTACAGTTTCTTCTGTTTCTTTAAATTTTTAACAGATCCAGCTGTAAATTTTTTTTTAACAGTTTTTGGGCCCCCATACGTGAAACTTGAATATTGGGAAATTTCTCATTGAACTTTTCAATAACAGAACGATAACTTTGCTCACCCGTACCATAACATTGAATCAAATAAATTCTCTGCTCCAAAGTCAACATTTTATAAACGTTTACGACAGTAAGCTGTCACAAAGTTGTCAAAACAAAGCGAGCTTGCCTACGTGATAAGAAAACTATAAGATTAAAATTAATCATTACCAAGTCCAAAATCAAGAGAAAAATATACGTTTCTTTCAACTCGGTCAGAATATTGAAGTTTTAATTACAGATGTGCTGGTTTCAGGACAAGCAAAAATCTTTTTCCTTTGAGGTTTTGGCGTAAAGTCAAAAATAAAAAATATTTTCCTCTTGTAAACTCTATCCGGGTACATACTGTATACAGGGTGTTTAAAAATTGCCGCACCAAATCAATCGTACGTTATTTAGGACCATTTGGTAAGTCAGAGAAAAATATTTAAAAAATTCTTGGTGTTCATTTCTTCTGTGTATGTGGGTTTCTTTTAGGGATCTTCGAATGTTGATTACAGCTATTTATTATCAGTAAATTACACCCGAAATGCTGCTAAAACATGCAAAACAAAATGTAGATCAATAATTATTTGACGATATGCCTTTGGTCTTTAACATAAATGTATGCATCTTAAATTATCGAGATTTATGCAAAAATCAATGCGGCAACATTTTAATATAACAATGGATATTTTTATACAACAATGGGATTGTATCCATAGGAACCAATTTTTCAGATTTATTTAAAAAAAAAGTCACACTGACATTGTGGGATGGATGACGTGCCTCTAACACTACTATTAAGGGATATTATGTGAATTCAACTGGATGAAGCACCAGTTCATCATCATCCGGTCCTGTGATCGCGTTAGCTCCCCGTTCGCCCGACCTTAATCGTTTAGATTTTTTCTTTGCGGTCATTTTAAATTGTTGTTTTACGTAACACCACCTGAGAGTCGTGAAGACCTTCTCGCAAGAATTTTTGGACCCACTGAAACTCTAACCAAACAAATACTCAAACAAGTACAGGCCAATATTAAAAAACGGGCCATGGTCGACAATTTGAATATTTGCTGTGAATTGTATTTTAATGTTCTGTTAAATAATAAATTGTTCCTTGAATTATTGTTATAAAAAATTACAAACTTTAAGTAGTACCTTACCAGTACTTTAATTGTTCATTGCAATTTCCTCAGTTGCCAGATTTACTATAAAAGAAACCTTCAAGCACATGCGAAACACCAATTTTTTTTTAAATATTTTTCTATTGCATAGTCTTTGCTTCTGATCACTGTACCATTAGTTTGGTGCGGCAATTTTTAAACACCCTGTATATTTTTTTAATTTTGTTTTATTACATCAGCTGTGAGCGTGTCCAAATACGTCATTAACATGTGTTGTTTGCCCTAATTCCCTGCAATACATATGAAAAAAAAAATTCAATGAAATCAAACAAAATTCACAACTCGAAACTCATTAAGTGCTCTGTGCGACTGTTCGACCACAGACTATTTATTATTTAATGTATTTGTAACATATATTACATTATACACGGTGTCGCAAAATTAGCGTATTCCGACTTCGGAACGTTGTAGCGCATCATCCCAGAAGTAAGAAAAAAATTAATAAAAAATATTTAGGAGCCCCCTTATCAAAATATATAGGATTCAAGGTCTAAACTTTGGATCATGTCTTCTTCAAATAAAAACAATGAATGTTTATTTCTACTTATGGTTAGGCTACTCATATAAAGTTTCTTCAATGCAGCTATTAACTCTCGGTTTCATATTTTCAAATGCATTTTCCAACATCTGATAGTACAACTATATACAATACGGTATTTTTGAGATACGGGAATATGAAATAATCTAGAACTGTCAGGTCCGGACTTCGAGGCGGAAATTGAATGACTCGATCATCATAAAACTCGTGAATTCGGTCCATAGTTTTCCTTGTCCTGTAAGCTGGTGCATTATCTGGCTGGAAGTACCCATGTCGAAGTTCGCCATCATGAAGGTTTTGTAAAAACAGTTCGAGCAAATTATGGCGATATCTGTCGGCATTTACCGTTCCTTCAAAAAAGAAAAAAACACGTCGAGCTATACGTCTTCGAGAGACCGCCAGCCAAACACCAATTTTCTGCGGATACAGGGGCGTTTGGACGAATTCATGGGGATTAATAAAATTGCGGACCAAATTCGCATATTTTGTTTATTTACAGTATACTATGCGTGCAGGAAAATCTCGTGGAAACAACTCTTACACGACGATAGTTTTATAGGGATGACGATTTAAATCTTGTTTTAATATTTTCGCTTGTGCTAACCTGAGGAGAAGTTTCTTGGGAGACGCTTCCATTACTGCTGCAACATCTGCCACAATCTCAGGAGTTCTTTTTTTGGGCGCTCCGCTACCCGCTTTTCGACCAACAGTCCCAACATCACGAAATCTTGCCACGCATTTATAAATACAATTGGGTTAGACATTTCCAAAATCATTAACACAGCATTCTATAGAATAATTCCCTTTACCATTCTGTCTCCGTTTTTTTCAAGTCACTTTGACATTCAAATTTTAAATCAAATTGTCAAAAGTTTGTAGTGCCAACCTAATTTGTTATTTTATTTACGAGTTTTATTATTTATGCTATTTTTTATTTAAAAACCGTACCAGAATATTGTAAACGAAGATAAAATAGGTGCAATGCATTTAATAGTTTTCGTTTTTAATAACTGTTGCAATTCCAAAATGGGAATTGAATTAAGTGCTTCATCTTTTGTTGGAATTATCGGAATTACCTTTTGATTACTGGAATTAGTTACTCTTGGTGGGAGTTATTCCTGATTATTGGTTGATTATTATTGGAATTACCACGATTACATGCGAATTAATTCCTCGAATCGGAATTACCGGAATTGTTCTAGATTACCTTAAATTAATTCCATGTGGAATTAGTTGAACAAATTTTTTCCAAGTTAACAGTCCCTCGTATTTCTAGGACACGTTGTATAATTAATAGATACAAATACTAATTTGTGAATAGTATTTTCGAATACAAAAACTGCTTTCTAGAACAAAATGCATTATCTTTTTTATCCTGCGTAAGATTTCGTAATTCGTCATTTGTAGGCACCACTTATAGAAGTCCATCTCTGTCTAGAATTCCTCATCGCTGACGGGAAGTTAATACCAAATTTGGTGAAAATGCCATTTGAACAACTCCTTTTTTATGTCTTTCACTAATATAAATTTTATGTAAATTTATGTAAATTTTATGTAAAAAATACTACAGAGTGTGAGAATCTGAAGAAAAGATGCTGTTATCGAAGAAGTTACATTGAGATTTAACACCAACTCTTCATGGCCGGCTTCATGCTTTCTCGTGACCGTAAAATCTTCCGGTTCAACAGTGACGTTTGCGGTAAACAGAGTGAGATTTAAAATATTTTGTTCTCCAATTATAAACGTATTGCAACAGAAAAAATGTAGGAGTGGGTTCACCCCACTTTTCTCTATTACCACCTAAATGTATTGTAGGTCTGACAAGTATAATAATGATTTCTTCCCACAAATTCCATTGACGTTTTATTGATAATTTAAAATCATACAATGTCTGTCTTTTAGTGTTATCTATTCTATTAATAAATAGGAAATTTAAATTCCCTTCGTGCAGGCATATAACAGTTAATTATCTGCGACAATCTACTATAGTTTAATATCAAGTAATTTAGATCACACAATTAAATGAAACAAGTAATGGGTAGCTAGTTATGACTGCCTCATACATAACAACATTCAGGGGAACATAACATGAGGAAGAGAGAATTCATCCTACTCTCTATCTTATTTTCTGGCATTTCAACTAAACGTAAAAAAATCTTTCAAACTCATCACTTTACAAACAAGAAGAATGTTCTTAAATCCAAGTGGAGTAAATTTAAATTAAAATTTAAATATATCTATGTCGAACTCCACAAACTTTAATAACTGTAATTACTAATGGTACATGTTTCTAATAAATAATTTTTTATATTCTTTAAGGGCTGATGATGGCAGAAGTATTTTGCCGAAACATGTACCATTAGTAATTACAGTCATCACTTTACATTTAGAAAAATATTTACTAATGTACTTTGACTTCAGAAAGTTAGAAGGATGTAGACACTCACCGATGGAGAGCGAAATTGCTAGTTTTAATAATATTTAATTCAGCTTACATAAAAACTAAAAAATATTACAAAAACTCAAAACTATTCGATTCGCAGCATTTAAGTAACATTTTACAATAAATTGCATAAAATAAATGCTTCTGAGTCACTGTAGATCATAAATTATAGCATTATACAAACCTTACATAAATTTGCTTGATTATATTGACCAAAAAGTCATTATCCAACATACTGAAAATAGAGAACAACATGTCCCTAGATCAATTTGGCGCACTGCGAACCATTAAATTAACTACCCTTCCAGATACAGAGCACTTGTTTATTATGACTAATACAGCAGTATTGATGAACTATTGGATTGTGCCAATTTGTGTGTGATATAAGGTCAGAAATTTGTAATTCATATGAAATCCGATGTAACGCAAGGCTTGCGCTCTGTAAAGTCGAAATTGATACAGCCAACAGATATGTACGAAATACAGTAACGACAACAATAACCTAATAACCAATCAAGGATTGAGTACGTGTAAGCCGTACAAATATTATATTGAAAAAGTGTAAGTGTACAATAATAATTACAATCAGCTTCTGCGAAAATAACAGTGCGCTGAATATATTGTATAGAATTGCAAACCGAATTATATTTAAACGAAGACAATTATGTATCATACGGCTTTGTATCTGAAATGCAATTTTGTTCCGCAGCCGATTGCATAGGTAGTTACGTCATTGTGCTATTTACCAATTCATCACAATCTCTAGATGTCAATACCCATATACTGCAAAACAGAATTTCACTCCTCAATGTATTCAAACCGCTTCGAATAGAGGCCATTGGCGTAAGGTGACATTGTATACATTACCTTTTTGAGGCACTAACCCTGAGAGCATTCGTGGATCTGTGATAATTATACGAGCTCTTCGTGGGCTTCGGATGTCAAAATTCTTCATCTAACTACACGTAAATTTCGTTTTCCACGGGCAACATGATTTTTGAAGCATTCATAAAGATACGATGTTTTTAACATATAAATTGCAAAAATACATCTGTTTTTAACACACAAAATGCAATTTTTTTTCGGCACATACCCCTCAAACAACCGAACGAAAAGTTAGAAAACTAGTTTAGCATTTAATTAATAAAAGATCGAAAAAACTTTTCAGCAATAAGGAAAGCCCAAAATTACTTTTAATATTCCCAAATTTGCAGGTGTAACCCACACACTTTCATAACGATTGACTGTTCATTAATAATATTTAAATCATTACGGTACTCACCATGGTACCATTGGACCCTATCCATGGATCGATGACCCATAGTTACGTTTTCCAACCCATAAAATGCAGGAAATGTACCATTAGTTGACACACGAAATTAACCATTTATATCTGTCAATTTGCACTCGGCACATACCTACTTGATTTAGATCATAATTTACTAGGCGTCAAAGTCCCAGCCGATTCTGACAAAATCACCGCTTAATAAACAATCGAAAACTGCGCTTTGATCCGCCATGAATTAATTCAAAATTATCCGATCAAAGTGACACAACTATTTTAGTACATACACCGGGTGTCCCACAGGTGTGTGGACCATCAGTTGCAACACGATACCTTTACACTTTAACATTATTAGAAATCATATACAGAGTGTTCTAAAATTAGCAATAATTATTTATTTTTTTTTATTTAAAATGATATCAGGTCCTACAGGTTTATTACGGATGGTTCTTGAGTTATGAAGACTTTTAGGTCAAAATTAGTGCTTTTCTAAAAAATTGCAGAGACCAGAGATAACTGAATACTTTTCTGTCAATAATTTTTTTATAGACACAATGGATATTAAACATTGGCCAAAAATCCAAGGGGCGACTCCTTGGGTTTATTTAAGACTATTTTGTCCTTTTGTGATTTTTGGAAGGCCGCTTAGTTTTAAAAATACAGTGCGATTACATGTTTTACAATAACAATATTTTATTTCCTAAATATTATATGCAAAATTTTCTAAATCTACAAAAACTGCTGAAAATGACTACTACCAGCTAGAATGCATGCGTCCAATCTTCTCCTCATGGACTGACGTGCAACCAAACTAAAATGAGGTGGTGCCTCATCGTGACTAAACCACATCCCAGTGAACACGTTGATGTAAAAATGATGTCAGAATGACATCATGCTACGTCTCAATTTACGTAAGATACAAGTTACACCTGAGTCATAGAAGAGTCATTATGTCACACTTTTTTACGTCAGGCTCTGACGTAATAAATATGACGTGTATTTGACATCATCCTGACCTTATTTATATCAATGTGACATAATAATGATGTAATCATGACGTTAAAGTGTTTTCGTCAATGTTACGTGAATATGACTTAGTAATTACGTCATTTTTACATCAAAGAAATATCAGTAAAATGATGGATTTGTATAATAAAAATGACATTAATATGACGTCTAAAAATGAAAATTTTCAGTTTTTTCTCTAGAAAGGTTGTATGTACCTTGCTGCGTGTTCTGTCAAAAATTCTACGTTATAACTATCTAAATAAGGTTGTAAAAAATTAAATAGATGAAGACACTGGTATGTGCCAAGCATGTTTTACAAGGAAAGGTCCTAAGTGCCATTTGTAAATTAACCGTCAGTTGGTTAATAAAAGTGTTCTTCCTCTGTTTCAATGTCGAAAGTGGTAGATTCAGATCTTTTCAAAGCAATAAGCGATATACAGTCGACTCTTGTTAATTCAAACCTGCGATAATTCGAACCTCTCTATAATTCAAAGCTATCACGAGTTCCCTACAAAATCTCTTTATATTTCGAACTAAATCAATACATTTTTTTACACTTGGTAATTCGAACGAAAAAATCATTGCTATATAACAAAACGACGCGTTAATTCGAACTCATCGGCGTCCAACACTCGACAATTCAAAGTTGCAGAGAGAAAGAGGCGGAAAGATTGTAAGTATTCAAACTTGTATCAACGTTTGTTTGTTGAGCCTTTGTTTTTGCTCTGATTAGTTTGACTTATGTGACACACACTTCCGGACGAATTGGTTTGTTTAGTTATGTTTCAGTTACTTTTAGTCTTTCGAACCATTTGATATTTCGAACACTCGTTAATTCGTAATATTTTAAGAGTCCCTCGAGTTTCGAATTAACGAGAGTCGACTGTAATATAATAACCATTCCAGCGAAAAAAAGCCGTCTTCAAATATAGTCCTCCATTTGACATTATTGATATGGAAGAACACGGAATCTGCTGTTAAAATATGATTTGATAACACCAATCCCACAATAATGAAATCTAAGGAAACTTGATTTTGGGCTTCGGAAAGAGACAAACATTCTAAACAAATTAACTAATTTTCTTTAATCTTAAGACGGTGGAATTGAAAATGTTGCCAAGCCAAATCGTGTGTCAGAAAATCAAAAAAATCGCTGACTTCAATGATACATTACCTTCTAACTGAGGAACATAAGGAATTACACCGGAGACTTTAATTAATAATGTTATAGGCACTTATGCTTTTTCTAATTTTTTCATATTTTTTTTGGCATAATTAACATTTTTGTTTAGTTACTTTTCTAATGTAATAATGAGTTATTCTTTTTCCTTCAGCCTCATACATATTTAGGTGCTAAATAAAAATATTAATTTGTAGATATTGGCAAGTTTTTCTTTAATAACTCGAAAGTAAGTTTTTGGCACTTAGCGCCTTTGGTACGTCCACGCTTCAATTTACTTCACCCCCTTACCCATTATTTTGACTGTTGGAAGGGGTCCCCGAGCTTTCCAAGGGGGCACAAGTGCAAGCAGCGAGCAGTTACTAAAACCAAATAAAAAGATATCTGACTGCACACAATAAACCGACTTGGGAGCAATCATGTTCCTCCTGGTTCTTCCCGTCTTCTAGCGTGCGAAAATACCCTTTTATCTGGAGCCGAAGGCGAAGCGTTAGTGAAGTATAACGCGTGGCGCTATCCAAAAAATGTAGTGATCTGTAGTTTACATATCCGTATGATGTTTTTGTTATGTCAATTTTATGTAAAAGAAAAACGTGTAGCTTATGTAATACTACGACAGATTTGTTATGTCAGTTTCACGTAAGAAAAGGACTTTTGACTTAAGATATGTAACACTATGACAGATTTGTTATGTCAGCTTTACGTAAGCAAAAGACTTGTAACTTATATAACACTATTACAGATTTGTGATGTCAATTTTATGTAAGATGAAGTCGGTTAAAAAAGACTTATAACTTATGTAACACTATGACACATTTGTGATGTCAGTTTTACGTAACCAAAAGACTTATATCTTATATAGCACTATGACAGATTTGTTATGTCAGCTTTACATAAAATAATGACTTTTATGTTACGTCACGACATGATATAAATATTACATGTGATATATGTAACATGATATAGTCATTCAATGACATCATAATTATGATAGTCAAATTTTATGTCAATATGATGTCACAGTGATATAAAACAACATGACATCACACTGAGATCATGAAAAGAATAATTTTTATATCAAATTGACGTAAAATTGTATTACACACATAAATGATCTACGTGTGACGTAATTTTTAGGTCATGTGTTCACTGGGATAGCATTATAGTTTGTGTTTTTTTTTAAGATCCACCAACATCGCATTTTCTGTTGTAATAATAGGCGGCAACACGGCTAGGTTTTTGTTTACGACAGGCGCAGTAGAACGAGGTTATTATTGTAAACGTCTGGTTGACAATGTTGATATCGAAATCAGAATCGAAGTTTTTAAGTTCAAGTAGAAAAATGTTTTATTAATAATAATAATTAGTATGATTAGTGCATAAGTTAGGTATGTCAGAAAGAGAAACGCACAGAAAATTAAAACATGGTGGACATGGATGTCGAGACCGTTGGGATCGGGACCATCATCTGAAAGATCAGACTGCAGTCACAGCATAAATACTAACCAGCACGATATCTCTCGGGCGGCGCCTTTGATCTCTTGAAAATGAAAATTTAACCTTGAGGACTCCAGCTTGGAATAGAAGACAGGGTAGTATTTGAAAATATTTGTAAAAACAAATCATTCCACCTTTCGGTTTACTACCCATGATTTTAATAAAATTATAAAAAAAACGCACTTCTCTAAGGCGAGACAAGAACTGGACTCATCTCCTATCAAAGTATGCAAAGGGCCGTATTTTTAGAAAGTCAAAGAAAACGATATAGTCTCGAAGTAACGGAGTTTGTAGAAATGAGCGCAACATTGTCAAAAACGGCATTTCTACGAATAATATCGACAGGGGACTTTAAAGGGAAGTAGTCGAGTCTGCAGAATAGAATTAGTACTCTTTAACATGTTTAATCATTTCTGTAATAATGCTGGTTGGTAGTTATATATATATATTTTTTTTTTGTGGAAAATTAAACCCAACATTTAGTGTTTTATGTTTTGAAAAAATTATGTTGAACAAAAATTATTGAAATTTATTACAAACATCAATTCTCTTAATTCTTTAGTTTAAATAAAAATGTACGCTTAGTTTAGTGGAGTGTTGTAAATGTTAATAACACGTTATCAAACATATATCGTTCAAACGGTCCATCATTTTATCTAAACATTCCCCGAAAAACTAAGTATTCAAAAAATCGTGTGCAATAAACTCCTGTCAACAGATTTTTTATTATACATTTCATTTTTTTATAAAAAGAAACAAAATTTAGTCTTCGTTATTGGTCGCTACAAACTATTCCAAGCGAGCATCAATCGCTAAACCAGTTCTGCTGAGCATTCCGCCGAGTCCGGCTCTGGCCGAGTTATGCCAGAAATTGACAGGTTTTATTCCAAAACAGAACATTGCGCATATCGATGCGCGATTGAGAGATATCGTGCTGGTTAGTATTTATGCTGTGCTGCAGTTCTTGGCCGGTATTGGCAACATGTAATACACGGCGAACAGTACATGTGGATACCTCAAATAATTACCTATCATTGAAGACTTTAAAGTTAAAGTTTGACCAAAAATTACTAATTTTTTTTTCTTACTGACGATTGTTCAAGGGTGCTGCTAGGTTCTTCAGTTCAAGGGAACATTGGAAAAAAGCTTTTTTCAACTTTTTATCAAATAAATTCCTTTCTTTACGCGGCCTAATTGAAATTAGAATTTTGGTTTGAATGTTTGAAAGCTGACACTGACAGCAAAAATGACGCGCGTCCCTGTAGTGCGGGTATGTGTACCGCATGAAAGTAACTATGAAATAGCGATTTTTATATTAGCCAACATAAAGCAACAAGTGGTGGATCTTTAAAAAGTACACAAACTATATGTCTAATAGTATATCATCCAAAAACTGAGGTAGCAGTTGTTCTAAAAAGTTCTGGTAGACCTCCCCAGTGAGTCTTCCAGGTAGAAATAACGGTCCAATTAAACAATTACTAACAATTCCAACTTCCACCGTTCTTACAGTCATACAGACCGTTTCAATCGAAACGAGCCACCCTCAATAACTTTTTTGGAAAAGATATTTAAGAAAAATCTAAAAACAGGTCAATTTTTATCTCGAGGGGGACATGTTTTGATGCAATAGTAAGCAGGCTTGGTGCAACCCCATACGCCTGACAGGAGCAACCTCGATTTTTTAAATAGGGAATAGAGGTCGAGTAACATGTCGTTTGAAAGGTCTTTTAATTGTCTTTTTGTGTCCGTTGCTGGCGGAGCTCGATGCACTCGAATCTTCACAGAATTTGTAACTTCGTTACAACACTGAGAGGTAGACAGACTTAGATTTACGTAAGAAGTTAGAAGAAAATCCATATTCCAGTGGACAAAGGAATTTGCTGCCTTAACTGATATCTCAAAATATTCAATAGGTAAAAAGTCTTCTCCAGAAACAAAGTTATTACCTATACATTTTGCGAAACCGTACACCCTGTATAAAAATATTTATTTAGATGACTTTCAATCAGTGTGCGTTAAAGTTTGGCTTATAAAGAATTATTGACCGAAAAGTATTCAGTTATCTCTATTGGAATGGTTCCTGCAAATTTTTAAAAAAGCACTAGTTTTGAACTAAAATTCTTTATAACTCAAGAACCATCTATAATAAACCTGTAGTACCTTATATCATTTTCCTTAGCATTAATTGCTCTTTCTATTCATCTACTAATATATAGGGTATTCCATTTTATATTACTAATGCTAGAACACTCTGTATAATATGATTTATAATAATTTTAAATTGTGACAGTATCGTGTGGCTATCGTCTCCCGAAAACCCAGTTTTGATATCTTTCAAAATAAGGGAGTAAATGATGGTCCACATACTTCTGGGACTCCCGGTATATTTCATTAGTAAAAAGACGAAAAAGTTATCAAATCTTTCTAAACATCGTCAGCTGATTTTCCGGGAAAAGTCGGAAATTTGGGAAAAGGCCAAAATGCTGATAGTGATATTTTCCACCAAAGTATAAAAATGATCAAAGTCCCATCAAAGACTACTTAACCTTGTGACACAATAAATCATATTTATCGTTATTAGATAATTACTAGTGATTTCTGCATGAAGTGTAATTATGCAACCTTGTGAGAGGTTAAATTGATATAACTGATATGGTGTAAAAAACTATAGTAGGGGAGCCCTGGATGCTAAATTTGCAGTTACTAAAGCGTCATGGGGACCCATTGTATTGTGAAGATTAGGTTCTAAAACGGAAAAAAGTTTATGTTAAGTTTTCCATTTTAGTGGGGGGAAGCGCGTGTACAAATTTTCAAAAATGTAAAAAAAACAGTCACATGGAAATACTCGAGCGCGTCAGATATTCATAGTGTACACGCGCTTTGTCTTTCTGATAACCGGAAGATATTAATCTGACGGTTAACTTACTAGGGGGGGTAGCAGTAAAAAGGGGTAAAAAAGATAAATAAAAAAAAGTTATTCGAGCGTGTCAGATATTCAGAGGGAATGTTAAGTGAACTCAAAAAAGTGTCCTATTCAAATGACTGACGATTTGGACGTGACTAAAAGTCATGACCGATTTTTGAAAATGTAAAAAAAAATGTGAACTTGAAATACTCGAGCGCGTCAGACTTGTATACAGAAGGTTCAACTTGATGCCCTAGTCGTCCTAAATGATAATCTGACAATTATATGGAGGGATATTGTAAATCTGACAATTTGAAAAAAAACGTTTTTTTTTTATTACTGGGTGTAATAAAAATAATATGTACATAGAAAATTTAATCATTTATTGATATAAAATAGATAAAAAAAAAAAACAAATATTTTAATCTTCATCCTCACTGGATTCGTCTTCTAAGTTGATTTCCACTTGTGTTGTATAAAAATTAAATTTATTGTAATTATTTATATGTAAGCCCAAATTCAGTAAATATCTATAATGTGTAAACACAACAATGACAATGTTTTTCATACAATGGCGTTCTATATTACATATTTCATAGAATGTCAGTAGTTTCATATGCATATTATTCATTGATTTACGAGGTACCGTCGCCCGACTCTATAATGTAAGATATTATTACTTGAAATGTTTTTTGGACCTCATGAGAGTGCAGCAAGCATGTTCGACAATTCTACTTAACATTTTTGATGATTATTTTGACCCCGATGTCAATGTGAAAGGGGGTGAACTGATTCGAACTGGCGCGGAGTGAGAAAGATACAGTTATCGGCATCTGTACGCTTCATCCTTTATTGATGGTTTTAGCTACATCGCCCCATGAAAATCGTCAGATTATGTTTTTCGTAATCCTAATAGTATTTCTTTCAAAATAAAAAAAAAATTAATCGCGCTCAAGTAGTACTTCGAGGTGACGTTTTTTTTTAGGACTTTGTGACTCGCCCATTTCCTTATGTCACGCTCAAATTGTCAGATTATTGAAATATACACTTTTCTACATGTACTTAACTTACCTTGTCTTAATCTGATGCGCTCGAGTTTTTCTGAGGATCCATTTTTTTTCTAATCTGACGGGCTGCCCTCTACGAACCCCTCTATATTAAGGGTTCATATTTGGTAGGGGTACATTACAGGGTGCAAGGTTTCTCCCCATATGATTTTCTGACACGCTCGAGTAACGCGCAAAATCCCCGCTTGGGCCCCCCTACTACTACTACCCAATTTTATATTTTAATATTGGTCACATAAAACCATAATAACATTGAGCAATGAATACTACAATAATTATGACGTACGCAAGAAGATGTGATCTCTTCACATTGATCACATTGAACGGTTAGTAACGAATGAAGAAAAAAAAATGGCTTTTATATTTCAAATCTCGTTTGCAGTTTTCTAGAAAAACTTTAGTATTAAATCTTTTTCTCCACTTGCTCAGAACACCATTAAGTAGTGACTGACATGCGGTGTTGAAAAAAGGAAATTACGGTTGTAGGTGTTAATGAAGATGAATCTGAGTGAGAATTTATCTGGAAAGACTTAGTTGACTGATCAGAATGTCGGCCTTATTAATGTAGCGAGTTGAGTAAATTATGTCTCTGAAATAAAAGTTGTTTAATTAAAAAAAAAAATTAACAATAGACAACAAAATTGCTGGAGAGACATATTTGTCTCACGCCTCTTCATACCGTCCTACTGATCATTATTGATCGATTTTGGCTGAAATGTAAATTAGGGGACTATTGTCTGCCTTGCCAACCATGTAATTGTGACAAATTAGCATGAATTGCTTTCATCTGATATATTTGAATACTATAAAATAGTAAGTTTGTCTAGAATGCAAACGGTCTTATTTAGATTTGTTGATGACATAAATATCTATGTATTTATTTCTACAGCTTTGTAAATTTGTTTTATAGATTGCTGTCTAGGTTAATACGCACAATCATGTAAATACTCTAGACTGATTTATAGCTTCCCTTAAAGCTGCTACAGAAGAATTTAAATAAATTACCACTTGTTAGTCTGAACATGACGTTCACAAATTCTATTAAAATTCCGAAATCAAATTTATCTTCATTTTCCGAAAAATAACTTTCTCCAAATTAAACGAGTCTGCATTTAGTATGCAAATTTCTATACCGATAATCCAAACAATAATGAAAACATAATCTACCAAGAGCCCCGTTTTTAATTACGTGTCACGAGATTCCGCCTCCTTTTCTGAGGTCATTCCCTGTTTAAAACTGAAATTTATCATCGAGCATGAACCCTCTGTGTGTGTGAGTGATTTCCAAATTATTATCCTGGATGGCAGAGACTTTGTCGGTGTTGCAGAAAATCCAAGATAAAATTGAGGTGGAGAGTTGAGTGGCCCCTGGAGATGGAAAACCATTACAGTTTTACGAAGCGGTGATGATTGTGTGACATTGTATTGTGGGAGAATGGAAAACAAAATGGGCACTTGTAGTTTGCCGCCGGCTAATATTTGTTTATTAAGGGTCTCAGTTGAATTATTGAATTTTAATTTTACAATCGATGTATTACTCAGTCGCAGACAGCAAAATTTTACATTAAGCCCTTTTGGCGTTAGTAAATTGACGTATGAATTAACAAAGTAGCCACTCCGTGATGAAATGTTGTTTAGATAATGCAGATCTGTTTGTTTAGGTCCCGTTTGAATAATGGACAAACAGTCTTGTACATTCACAAAGAACATGGAAAATGTCAAGATAAAAGCTCTAATCCCTTACAGAAACTTGCTTAATTGGAGCAACTCTTTAATGAATTTTTTATAAGCGTAAGGCAAACCTTTACAGAAAAAGCTAGAAGCAGACATAAAAGTTAATTGTTTCCTCCAGTTCAGCCAGATTATTATTAATACTGAAATTAATTTTAAAAATTAATTCGTACAAATGTAAATCTTGTATTTCAAGACTTTTTCAATTATTTATTAATGAGAATTGTTTGGGGTGTTGTTGAGGCAGTGACAGCTTTCCAACTGATTTATTGGAGGCTTGCGAGTGAAGGATTAATTGTTTTCAGATTTGTGTTTATTGACACACCGTTGATGACAGTTAAGTCTGCTGTGTCGCAAAAAATAAAGAAAGTTGGGCAAAGATTTACAATGGATAAGATACGCGAAAAATTTTGTATGTGAACATAAACCGCGTCGTAGCCACTGACGTCACTTCCAAATAATATTAGGGTGATGCATCCAACTCAACGGCAACCCCGCGGCGCCCCTGTTTGCAGAATAGAAACTCACAATATTTTGTAAACAGGAGTGCCCCGGGGTTGCGCCTGAGTTGGATGCACTACCCTAAAATTATTCAAACTTACATTTTGAGTAATGTACTTACAAAATAGAGATAAATGAAAGGTGCCTCATTTTAGGTTTGTTAATTCTTTACGTTAAAATTTTTCGTGTATCTATGGTGGAAATCTATACGTCAGCACTGGGACTATAAGCTCTTTATTTCTTGCGGTGTTGCTTAACGATCACTTTTATATTCAGGTCTGAATATTTTTCCCGAGAAACCGATACTGTTGAAGAAACGGTTTACGAAAAAGCGTGCAGGAGTTCAGGTTATTTTTGTCTAGAGATGCGTAATTATGAAACTTTGAATATTTATATTCTTTATTTGACACTTGACAGTTGAAATATCATAAAGCAATCACAAATCGTTGCCACCTAACGACAATAAAAAGTAATTAAAGAAGCTTTAAATCGCTCCATCAACTATCCCTAAAGTCCAATACGGTCCGACAACTTTCCTCCCCTATGCATTTATACATTGAATGAATCAATGTGTCTTAACCCCTAGAAGATAAGTCGTAACTAGATGCTACCCTTCAATGCCATTACTATAATGTGGGTCATTCCAACTTTTATCTCTTGTGACTTATGCTACGATGGAGGTTCATCTTGTACAATGAAACTATTAAACTTTTTCAAGACAGCAATGTTTCAAAAGGTAAACAATATCACTATATTATGTATTAATATATACTAGTGGTCGCCCAGTGGTCGAAATTCGACCGTAATTAATTAAATTTGTAAGCTTGAACGTTATTGAGGATCTTTTCCAAATAAGTAGTACACATCTATACTCATTGCATATAATTTTTGAATTTTGTTCTATTACGTTTGCTGCGAACGTGTACAAATACGTCATTAACATGTGTTCTTTGCCCTAAATCCCTGCAATACCTGAAAAAGAAACATCTGAAATGACAAAATTCACAGCTCGAAACTCCTTCAGTGCCCTATGCAACTGTTTGACCACATATTATTTATTATTTAATGTATTTGTAACACATATTACATTATATAGATTTTAGCTTTCTACTTTCCTTCTTCATATAAACTTTATCTATCTCACTCCTCCGTGCGCTCAATATGGTTAAAAAGTAAGGGTACAAAAGTTTCTCTTCACGTATTAATATACAAAGTATGGAATATTCCTCGGTAGGTCAATTTTTATTTGTAAATCTATATCTTTTGACATAAATTACACCTTCCTTCTTATTCTTAAGGGGTGCGGTTTTAACCCTGTTGCACTGAAGCTTAAGCTTATTGTGCCGCACTTAGTGCGGTCTCATGCGGGCTGTAGGCCTATCACAGGTCTTTTCGGCGCTTTGGTTTTCTTGAAGTCCCTCATGTCCCGGCACCCATCACAAAGGGGCACTCTATTGTATTCTGCCAGTTTCACCAGCGATTCGAGACTACCTCTCACCACTCTGCGCGTCTCTCTATCTCTTTCTTTACTTCGACACTTTCCAGAGCTTTTAGCGCTGCCTGACTATCGGTCCTAATATGTATCCATCCGCCTGTTTGCGCAGCCCCTCCTCACTATTTCCCCGGAACAAAAATGTCCATTGCAGTAATTTTTGCCCATAGCACGGTTCCCAGGAACCCAGGTTAATAGTCATGTCATCTCCTGATGTTGCTCCAGCCACCCCTAGCAGTGTAGCGTGTTTTGCAGACCCCTTATGCCACCAAACTAACGAAGAGTAGGTTACCGTGGGATTTATGACCTTAGGGTAGAGCCAGTGAACCATTTCTAGTTTTAATCCCCACTTCTTTCCCACCATGCCCTTACAGGCCCCTAATAAACTAATTAACACTAATGGACTAATTAACATTAACACTAATAGATTTATTTTATTAAACACTATTCCATAACCATGGTGCAACTGCAGCTTCTATACCATTAACATAATGTTTTAAATAATCCCTGACCTTTAGAATCTAAGCTAAGTTAGAAACATTACATGTTCCTCATCTTCTCTGCAGAGCTTTTGTCTTGTGGCTCCTTGACAACGATTTCTGCATTGATGATGGAAAATCCTAAATGGGTTTTCTATTGTTCTCCGAGCTCGACTCAATCGATATGCCAATTGTTATTTTGGCCATTTGGTGCCTTGACATATTATAGTGGGGATAAAACGTACCAAATAGTAGAACATTTTTTTTCCCGCACGATCATACATATCGTGGATACCCTCAAACGAAACCCATATGACAAACTGGGGTAAAAATCTCCAGTGCCAAGATACACTTTCACGGCGAGAATGTTATTATAATCTGGGACCAAAAAGTGACAATAATTTGTCGATCGACTGGACGGTGATTCTTGTGAAATTGGAAAAAAAAAATCGGTGGCTCCAAGGCGCATTTCTTGCAACAAATTGTGATAAAATCCTTGTTCTTTGCGCTTCTGCAAATAAGGTTGCATTCAGTAACGTCTAAGGCGGGCTCTTTGTGATTCCACCTGAAGCAAACAAAAACTATTCTAAATCAGAAGAATGTTCTTAAATCCAGGTGGAGTAAATTTAAATTAAAATTTAAATATATCTAAGTCGAACTCCACAAACTTTAATAACTGTAAAATTACTAATGGAACATTAGTAACTGTCCACTATACTTATCGACTGACTAAAAACTATTCTGTAAGTGGGTACACAGAAAGAGCGGTTTGGGTAATTTTTACCTTTTAATTTCTTCTTATTAACTCGAATGCGACACTTGCATACAATAAATAACCACACTTTCACGGTTCGTCGTCTGTCAATCACCAGAAAGTCACCTAATGCGCATGTCCACTTCGAAACTTTTACCGTCCACTAAATCCAGAAAATCAAAGGTTTACAATAGCTATTTTCGCGGAGCCGATCCCGAAAAAGGCATTGTACGGGTCCACTCAAGTAAACTTTTGCAAAAGCACAGATTTTTATTTTAAGTCAGATTTGACAACTCGATGACATTTTACACAATCGTATCGAAAATTTTGGATTCAGAGGCTCCTACGATGACGAATTTTGTTGCTCACATCTTATTTTATTAATTTAATGTATTTTCAACGCATATTAAATATAAATTTTAGCTTTGTGCACTTCTTCTCCATATGCACTTTAACTATGCCAAATCTCAAAGTCCTCCGTACCCGCAACAAGCTTCAAGAGGGATCCAAAGCTTTCGCTTCACGTATTAATATATAGATTAATATATTTATTTGACCGAAATCATGAAACGTTCAAACTCATATACAGGGAAGCGCAAAAATATGGAAACACCTGAATATCTCAAAAACTGTTAGTCCCATCTAAACCAAATTTTGCAGGTATATAGGGGTCTATAATATCTACTTGGTGTAATTTTTTCATAGTTGTACTGTCATTTGTTTTCGAGATACAAAACCAACTTATATTTTTTTAAATAGCAACATAGGGTGAAAATAACCTTTTTGGAAAAAGCATTTTTTTCTGAATTTAACGATGTGCTATAATAATTCTACTTTTTGGCATTTGTCTGCAAAAAATATATATATATATTTTTTATAAATTATTATTGTTATTAAACTCACAGCTGCAAATAGGATTATTTGTGCTGTAAGAAAATAATATGCCATCAAACCTAAAAGTATTACTGAAAAAGTCTGGTTTTTTACAATGAATGTTCAAAATGTTGACCATTAATTTCTTGACAAAAATGAATTCTATTAACAAAACTCCCCATCTAAGATTGTTCCTGGTCTTACACAGCTTTTTCCAAATTATGACAGACGAAATGTACCTATCGTAGCAACCTGGTTCCAGCAAGATGGAGCTCCACCCGATTTTAGTCAACAAGTCCGACGTCAGTTAGATGAGGGGTTTCCTGGCAGGTGGATCGGCAGGAGAAAGGCAATTGAATGGCCGGCCAGATCTGCCTCCTGATTTGTCACCAGATTTTTTTTTGTGGGGTGATGTAAAATGTAAAGATTATGCCAGAAGACCACTTGATTTTGAAGATTTAAAGCAACGAATAAGAGAAGAGATTGCGATGTGTTACAAAGTTTTGTTAATAGAATTCATTTTTGCCAAGAAATTAATGGTCAACATTTTGAACATTTATTGTAAAAGACAGATTTTTTTAGTAATACTGTTAGGTTTGATGGCATATTATTTTCTTACAGCACAAATAATCATATTTGCAGCCGTGAGTTTAATAATAATAATAATAATTTATTAAATTATTATAGCACATCGTTAAATTAAAAAAAAATCTTTTTCCAAAAATTTTATTTTCGCCCTATGTTGCTATTTAAAAAAGTTGGTTTTGTATCTCGAAAACAAATGACAGTGCAACTATGAAAAAATTACACCAAGTAGATATTATAGACCCCTATATACTTGCAAAATTTGGTTTAGATGGGACTAACAGTTTTTGAGGTATTCAGGCGTTTCCATACTTTTGCGCTACCCTGTATGTTTGTAAAATATTAGGTCCTATAGCTGGTGTCCGGCGCGGGTTGCTGCGTCCCAAAAATAAAGTAAAACACATCTCCTCCGATTTGACTGGTGCAACGAACAGGTAAACCACGATGAGTAAACTGAACCGATCCGGGTAGCAGTACGCTCACGTTACACACGTCTGTTGACGAATATTATTTCATTTGTGGTCAAAATTTCATATTGATCGGTTGACCGGTGTAGGAGCTTATTCGGAACATAGAAACAGACATTTTGAAATATGTATTTTATTTAATTTTTTAGCAACATATAATTGGCCATGTGAGAAACATGGACTTCCCAAATTCATCCCAGTAACACTCAGTAACTGTCCTTGGGCGCTGTTGATGATAACTGCGAAAGCAAGGCGCGCTGGAATTTGAAGCCGTTTGAAGTCGAAAGGCAATCGAACGTGGGATGAGCACATCTTCACATTAAATTTTCCACTCAGGATGGTCGTTTCAATGGCCGCTATGTTGTTCAGGTGTTTCAGCAGATCTTAAAGTTGAAGATCTTATTCGACCGTTTTCAAGTCGTGCGCTCTGTTGTTCCAAGTGTTTCAGCAGCTCTTGAAGTTGAAGCTGTGATTCGATAGATTTCGAGTCGTGCGCAATCTTGTTTTGGTGTTTCAGCAGCTTTTGATCTGAAATCTCTTAACCGCATTTCCTCCAGACGACTTTCAAGTTGGTCGGGTGTTTCAGCTGCCCTAAGACATTCAAAATACCCGGCGCGAGTGGCTGCGCCCTAAAAATGAAGTAAAGCATTTTTTAGTGAGCAGCAAATTAGCGCTATAAACTTATTAGCGTTACTTGCCGATTGCACGTCCTATCCAAGAAGAATTTAAAGTTGCGCCCACCCAAGAATAATTTAAAGTTGCGCCTATTTCGAAAACAACACTGGACACAACCACAATAAATTTTGGCACCTCTCCCTCGACTTCACCACACTATTCCTCCCTTGTGAAATGATTTTGACGAAAACTGATGAGTGACATTTTATATCTAAAACTGTCACTGTGACATTTCTATCTGACAGAGTACTCAGTTTCGCCCGGCTTGAACTTTTTTGTCAACCCCCCTATGTTACTCTTCATTTCAAATATTATTTGTAATCAAAATTTCATAACGATCTGTTCACCGGTTTAGGAGCGCATAATATACTAACAAACAAACAAATATTGATTTTTGTATATTAGAAGATTACAATGATTTTTTAGGTAGTTTTCTTTTTCTTAAACTGTGAGTTTTCTTATAAAAATTCCCCCTATAAAATTAAAGTACATAATACAAATTATATAAAATTAAAATATCTACCATTACGATTGAGAAACATAGATAGCGCGCCATCTTTCCACTGGTTGCATCAAATAACGATCAACGCACGTCCTGCCCTGCAATTCGCTATTTATGTCAGGCGGATGGTGATACGTCAAGAGTCATCCTTTCGTGTATCACCTACAAATGAGGCCTAATAAGGTGTATGATTTCTGAAGGATAACTAAACACGTGTCCAGTTTTAAGAAACAAGGAAAGCGCTTATCGTCCGTTTTCTTTTTATACTCTGAAGAATTCTGACACTTCTTTTCGTAGAACTCGAACCCGAAGGAAATAATAAAGAGATATATATGAATTCCCATGCAATACTAAAATTACAGTCGAATCCTGAAAAGAGAACAACAGTAGCGTACAACGCAAAAGGTCATCATCATATGCCAATTCTAAGACTTATTGCACAAAAAACACCGTTGCGTAAAATGCGGTGAACAGCACGAGCCAATAACGTGCAAATAACCGAAGAACATCCCGCTAGCTATAAGGGATGCAAAGTCTACAAAGAATTAATGGCCTCAAGAAAAAAGAATGTACGCGGATATATCGTCCACAAGAACCAATGCCTGACCCGCTTTAGCACACCCACAGATACACAAACCTCAAGTCACATATGCGCAAGCAACTTCACCAAGAAATACTGCAGATAGACCGGAGCAACCAACAAACATAGAACGTTCCTGAACGAATTCAAGAGCATGTTCTCTCAACTAAAAGTCAAAACAGGATGATACTGAACCTCTTGACAACCGTAATAAACAAACTCAACTCCTAATGGCTTCTATACTTGGAACTTGGAACGCCAACGGATTGCTAAATCGTAAACAAGAAATAATTACATTCCTAATCCTTAACAAACTCGACATCCTTCTCATATCCGAATACCACTTTACCCCGCTTATTCCGCTATAACAAAAGAAATATTAAAAATAAAAAATAAATATTCTAACGCAGTATTCTTGGACAGGCGTTCGACAGGTTTGACACTTCACTTTGAAAAAGACTTTCAAGCAACTTCTATTTCATATTGAAATCTTACATATCCAACAGAACCTTCCTTTTTACACAAAATGAAATTCAGCATAATATCGTATTAAGTCGGGTGTCCCTTAAAGCAGTGTCCTGTGGCCATTGTTCTTCTTGATTTTTACCGCAGATATACCATAAACGCCCACCACCATACTTGCATCCTTTGCAGACATAGCTGTACTGTCAAAGTAAACGAAGCAAAGTCTGTCCAAGTCTGTGTCTTGATCGATCGGAAAAAACGTATCCAAACCAAGCACAAACAAATAGACCTCAAGTTTCGTAAGATGTACTGGCTCATCGGTAGAAAGTCAAAATCGTCCCTTGACAACAAGTTACTTTTGTATAAAACGACCATAAACCCACTTGTGGAATTGCACCAAATTATCAAACTTGAAAACCATTCAGCCATTCAGCGATTTCAGTCGATTGCTCAGAGCAATCGTTAACGCACCCTTGACACGTTAGCAACCTCACGATTCATAAGTATCTGGACATCCCCTTTTTGCAAGGTCAAATAGAGGTGGTGGACCGGAGTCGAAGCGACTCCGACACACCTGGCATATTCTAGGAAATTGGAATCGCAATGCCAACCGGCGACCTTGGAGAGGCCAGAAAGAAACTAGGCAAACAGGTGAAAATGTGCCATACCCTAAAGTTCCACGTTATCTCCCCTCTCTCTTGCTCTCTTCAATCTTCTCCCCTTATCGCTTTCTCTTTCTCAATCTTTCTCACTTCTTTACCAAATCTCAACAATGTTTCTTCGACTCTACGCGATTCAACAAAATCGTACTGCTCGTATCGTATCATAACCTCCTGCACCAGAGACCGACAGCAACAATCTTCATCTTCATCTACAACAAACACTAGTCGATGTGCCCACGACAACAGTCCTAGCACTGGTTTTCTGCGGTTTTCCAGTGCTGTACACAAACACACCAACCAGTCCCAGATCCTGAAGAAGCAAAAGCCTATAACGGCGGGCCGGCAGTTAAATGTATTGTATTTCTAACACCATCTTGAATTATGTAGTCAATCCAAATGCCATCTTGTAATTGTAATAACTGCCGGCAATAAACCTTCTTGTATAGTTTGTGTTTTATTTAAAAATTCACCAACATCGCATTTTCTGTTGTACTAATAAGCGGCAACACGGCTAGGGTTTTTTTTTACGACAGGCGCAGTAGAACGAGGTTAGGTTGGTAAAGGACTGGACGTTGACACCACAAAAAACTTCTTATTTTCATGGTTGACACTGACAGCAAAAATGACGCCCGTCACTATTAGTGCGGGCATCTGTACGGCATGAAAGTAACTATGAAATAGCGATTTTTAAATCAGCCAACATAAAACAACAGGTGGAACATCTTTAAAAAGTACACAAACTTTATGTCTGCCTTCCAAGAAAAAGTCATTCATATAATATAATAAAAAAACGAAGGCGAAATACGTATTGCCTACACGACTTGCTGGATAGAGAGCAGTGCTGATCCAGAGGTGAAATCCCTAGTTTAAAAACTCTGACTAACTTTATTGTTTTCTGGTACTTTTACTATTGCAAAACAGACAATAAAGTCCAGGAGATTAATTAATTTGGGCTTTTTAGATTTTCCTTTCAAAAAAAGTACATACAAAAGTATGACACTTTTATCTCAGTAAAGTTAGTCAGTTCAAATTGTCAGTTTGTAGGTACAGTTACGGCCACGGAATTTTGGCCGTCACTTATCATTTATTGTCATAAGATGTAAGGCGACCCTTAGGTATTCGTAACCTAACTTTCTACTATTTCAAAGACAAATTGACATTAAAGTGACGGCTAAAATTCCATGGCCGTGACTGTACTTGCAGAACATTTCAGTTTACTGTGGAATTTTAACAACATTGTCACACTTAAATTTTCTTTTGAACCTTCCTATATTCCTAGCCAATTCGTAAGATCTAAATACATATTGTCAATCGGTATCTGTCATTTATATACATTCGTGGGGCAAAGAATTTCATGGCTTTTCATGGGTTTCTTTGAACCTGTTACACAGTCTTGTACAGTCTCACTCACACTGTAGTACACCTTGTATTAGTAATTGTTGATTTTTATTAATGCTATACTCTAGAAAACTAAATCACCAACCTGATGAAATTATTACGAAATATAAATGGCAGTAACTGGCCGCAAATTCTTATTAAATTGTCAAAGCGTTACCAACTAAACGAACAAAGTCACTATTTCAAAAGTTAAATAAACAAAGTTGTTAATAAACCAATAAATATTTGAAACCATAATTTCATTTACGCTCTGCGTCATGGATCAAAAGAACCTGGGGTTTGCTTTGTTTTATGTAGGTTCGATTAAATTTCCCGATACTGCTTTGTGTTGTGTAAAAAAACACAATGTAGAGTTCGGCTTTGCTTTTCTTTCTCTTTATAAAGGTCATTTCCTTGTCGGACGATCACTGGGCCAAAGCTTAATTCCGCGGTTTGTATCAAATTTTCGAATTAGACGTTCATGTTCTTGTTCAAAAAGTGGCGGGGATCGGGGGAGTTACGAACAAGCTAAAAATTTGAGAATTTGGAAACTCGTAGAACTGACAACAATTGCTCCCCAGTAAATTGAGATATCCCCAAGTAATGCACAGGAGAACTTCGACTTGCCTATCCGCCAAGGTGCTCTGAAGTTAGCAACATCCTGCAGTGGTTGGCAACGCGCTGAAGCTGGCGTGGCTAAAAAAACGGTTGGCGTCTCTTCTAACGGGTGGAAGGAGGACCGGCGGCCATTTTACATTCATTCAGACTTTAACATTAGAAGAATCAAGTCGTAACTAACGCTTATTTTTTTGTTTTTATCTGATTTTATTCCACTATGAGTTTTCCTGCTTTTTTAAACTGTGTTCCGCTTCCGTTGGAGTTACACCACGTTGTTTTGTTCTGCAAATTAACCATTTTGTAAAACCTAGTTTTCGTGTTCGTTCGACCCCGAAAGTGAGATCCATCTCGCGCAGATTCCAGCTTTTGTTTAGTTGGCGTCGGTTAAATTTCCACCGTCGAGTGAGTCCCCAAGCCAAGTGAGGTTGTTGTATTCCTGGAAATAAGCTAACCATTTGCTCTATATTTTTCTTCCGATTCACCGTCAGGAGATGCCATGAAATTGACCGGCGTTTATTCCACGTTCATACCAGAAATCCTTAGGTAAAACCATTTCAATTTTTACCGTTAGTCGGCCGTTTTCTGCTACGTCATAAAACCCGCCATGATAAACACGAAATTGTTCAGCCTTTGAATCTACATGTCTTGTTAAAAATTCTTCAAAAAATAATGTTCACTATTGCTACTCGAAGTATTCCGTGGACCTCGCGTGAACCCAGAAATTGCGTATCAATTGCCTTCAGTCCTTGTTTCTCTTCAGTAGCATAAATTACCAAACTTATGAGTCACAGGCACCGCGAATAACTTGCTAAAGTCGTTGTTGTAATTTGTTTTTAGATATTGTTGTCAATTTTAGAAAGTTCAAATGTGTTCTTGACTCCTAGTTCCAGAACCACAGGTGCGTTTAATTTGAAACAAAGTGATGCCGACAGCAGCTTGCGGTCATTTAAAAGCTATTTTGTCTCTGTTGACTTGAATTAACCAACACTGAGTAAGACTAAAGGGCAAAAAGAGGCAAAGCGTCACGCCGAATGTTCGGGTTATGAAAAATGTCTTTATTTAAAAAATCTTTATGTTGTATTGCGCCCCTTGTGATTTCCGAATTTCGTCGTTCGCATGTAACCGACATCTAGCTATTTTACACCGGGAAGCCAAAAGTAACACAAATCAATCTAAGAAACAATGAAACAAACTTCGGTTCCGTTCCAACATGCGGTTGTAATCGACAAGAAAACTCATTTCACAATAATTTGTCCTTAGTCCTCACTGTTGTATTCACCACATTAATGTAAATTTACCTTAAAATACGCAGCCCCTAATAAATAACAATCTTTATGTCACTATTATGCACCTGCATTTGCACACGGTACTCGGAAAATGAAACAATGAGAATTTTCTACTTCCATGCTACGGCTCTAGCTTAAATTGTAAAGAGCAAAAAGAAATGTGGTGAATGAGGCGAAATCATTAGGAGCGCACTGGTCTCACCCTAATAAACTCCATTCTAGCAAAAAGAATAAATGTGAGGATGATCGTGATAATATTCTTAAAAGGTGGCTTTATTGTTATCGTGCATAGAAAAAACGTTCAGTGATTGGCTGGTGCGCTAATGCTTCAGTTTGAAATTTATCCAAGCCATTAATGTCGTCGGAAAAACTCAACACCGGAATCAGTGAACGCATAAATTTTAATCTGGATTTAAATATCTAGTGCTTTGATAAATGCGTTCTCTGTTAAAGCTTTTTTAATAAAATCGAGAGGTAATCAATAAATGCATTAGGAAGGATGATAAATTGAAGGTTTTTCTATGATGTTGACATCAATAAGTGATTAAAACAATCATAAAGCACACTAACAAAGTAATTATAAAACTCTTCCAATTAAAATTTACTAAACGATACACCTTATGTATTGTGAACAGATCAATAAGGTAGCATTAATTAAATATTCAGACTAATTAAGAGTTGGGCTTTCCGTTCAATTTAGCTGCAGGAAAACGGTTCAGTTATTTATCTTTTTAAGTTTTTAGCCAAATAATATTTAATATCGACGGGCGTCTCGTCTGCATATAGTTGTCAGCTTGAGTGTTGTTACGCGACCTTAAAATGACAGGGTTGTAAGACATTTTTTAAAATATTGAGGTTTTTGTTCAGTTTACCTGAACTTGGTTGAGGCGCGCCATTTTACACGCTACTCCCACTTCTTAGTCTATATTAGTTTTTGAGTAAACCCGAAACTTATAAGCCTGGTTTATGCTCAATTAAGCACTAACCATTAAGCATTAAGCATTAAAGATTAAGAAGATAAATAACAGTGTTTCCATAAGATCTCGTAAGAAGTAACAATTAAGCACTAACCATTAACCACTAAGGATCCAAGTTGAGCATTTTCAACTAACGACGTTAGTGGATGTTAGTGCTTAGTTGAGTTTGCATGTAGGCATGCGTGAACTTTAGTTACTTTTAGCAGCGTCAACGCCACCAGCTGTTTCACGTTGTTTTGACGTTGTGGGAAAAATAAATTACCAAAGTCCGCGCATGCATTTTGGCAACCTCTAGAGCAAAATTGACAGCAGTATAAACGGGCCATTTGGCAGTTAATGCTTAGTGCTTAGTTGTTAGTGCTTAGTTGTTAGTGCTTACTTGAACATAAACTAGACTATACTTATAATTCAGAGCTTGGAGACTTCAGTCAAGCGCAAGAGATCAGCAAGATATACGGTATGTGATCAATAAATATTGAAAATATTCAATTTTGATTTACACGCAACAATTTGGAAGATCCGACGGGGAATACATGAAATATTCTTTGAGATAGGGTAGTGATCATTTCGAAGGCGCTGAACGGACATGAATGTAAAAATAACTGACGATTTTTTAAGAGGTACCAATTTCAGTGATCCACGGAAGTTGCCGACTGTGAAAATTTGTTTTTCCGTTTATCATCCATAAAATCATAAAATATGATACTCTCCACATTTCGAGTTTCAGAAACGGTAACTTTCTTGGATCACCACTCGACCACTTAAAGAAACATATTCCAAGGTCATATTTCCCTGTACGTGAAACTCGAAATTTGGAGAGTATCTCATATTTTATGATTTTATGGATGATAAACGGAAAAACAAATTTTCACAGACGGCTACTTCAGTGGATTACTGAAATTGGTGCCTCGCGCTACGCGCTCAACCCCTTAAAGAAACATACTCCAAAAAAGTCATATTTCCCTGTACGTAAAACTCGAAATGTGGACAGTATTTAATATTTTAAGTTTGAACAACAAAATAGCGCCATCGTCCTACCCGTCACAATTGCCAGAAAAAAGTCTGAATTACCAGAAACAAAACGTTTTCAGTTATTTTTCCATTCATATTAGTTCAGCGCCTTCGTAGATCATGCCCGCAGTACCAACAATCAAAAATATTGTTAGTAGAACTCATCAGTGTCAACAATGTTTCTTAATAAAATTTTGTCCTAAACCCCGTAGTTCTCGAGTTAAATATTATGGAAGTTTTGACGTTAATTTCGGTACACGCCACTGAACCCCTGAACGATGATAATAACACAAGAGAAAAAACTTCGAAAAACACTGGGAATTAATTTAAACATCTCGGCGTAAATAAACAAAAAACTAAAATCTGACCTACTAAACGTCTTTACTTCAACATCCAATGGTAATATGCCCATACGTATTACTTAAGTTGAAAATACATTCTCCGATGACTTTGTATTATTGAATCCTCAGGCTGTAAAAATTAGACTTAATGTACGTGATGGGGATTCAATTGTTGCTCTTTCAAAATTCTCCAAATTCGATTTGCTAACCTTTGGGATCTGGCGGTTTTTTGCAAAACACAATGCACAACGTTAATGGAAATTAGGCACACGAGACAAAGCCGGTATCTTATTCGATAACAACTTTAAATGTGAAAGTAAAATACAATAACACGCCCGCTCGAGTTCGCCGGATAAACTGTTATTATTGTGTTCCTCAACAGGTAACTGCACCCGAGTGTGCAAAAAATTTAAAAACTTAATAAGGACGCTGTCTTTTCCGGACAAAAACAATTGATTGTCTGTAGGTGAAGTTGAAATAAATATCCATAGGCGGTTGGTGAATTTGAATGGTTCCAAAAATGCTAAAATATAATGAGATTTCGAAAAAGTGGTAGATAAAAGTTTTGTTGCTCTCGGCGAGTTCTGCTACCGGTTAAAATTAATGTAGTTATTTCTGGGACACCTGTATATTAATTTGTAAGTTTCAAGAACGTGTGACAACGGCTACTAGTGTTAGTGTCAGAAATATTAAACTCATAAAAAGTGAAGGTAACAAAAAGAATGAGGCGAAAGTACAGCATTTTTGACTCCAAATAAAAAGAGGGATAATAGAAAACCCACGTAAAACAAAACGTAAAAATTCAGCCTGCCTTTGAGGGTGTTGCTTGTCGAATTTGGGCCTTATTTTCAACATAACGTTGTCACATTCCAACAGAGAAAGACACCCCGAATACTATAGGGGAACATTGAAGAAAGGGTAAAAATGATCGAGGCTCCACTTAAAAAAAAAAGTAAAAAATTTGGCCTGCCTTTGAGAGCTTTTTTTGTCGAATTTGGGCTTTTTTTATCATTACAATGTCACATTTGAAGAATTAAAAGACACCCTAAAGTCTACAGAGGAAGATTGAAGAAAGGGTGAAAAATGGTGGATGCGCCACGTGAAAAAAAAAATCAGCCTGCCTTTGAGGGTGCAATTTGTCGAATTTGGGCGTTATTTTCATCATAACGATGTCAAATTTGAACAGATAAAAACACCCGGAAGTCTATAGGAAAATATTAAAAAAAGGGTGAAAAATGGTGAATGTCCCTTATATGACTTTTGGGACATAACTCTGTATTTTTTTGTGTCATAACCCATACCTCAAATATTTGTCAGGACATTACAACTATTTTATGTTGTAATAGTATGTAATGAATAGTTTTATTTTATGTGAACATTTTTTAGGGAGGTTAAAAGGTAATTGGTAATGGTTTCATTAAGCCATTAGCCTACCCACATTGTTATTTTAATATAAGAAGCAACAGAAGCAACACTAGTTACATTTAATGGGGGTAAACACAATATTAGCCGGGATTACTTTCTATGAAAACTCTGCCATTCTTCAGCGGATCTCAGGGGCCAAGCTAGGATCTGCGAGTAGTACATCATACTACAAATGGAAGACACCGATTTCAAAAAAATGCTAAGATATACACGTCAGCGATGATGACCAATCGTTCTAAGAAATAAATATAAACCCAACCAACCCTGTCCGAAAATCAGTAAGGAAAAAGCAACAATGGGTTGGTGGTTCCTGAAAATTCCAGAAAATGCTTATCTTCTTAAAGCGAAAGCGGCGAAAAGTGAAAAGAAGAAAGAAAGCGTAATGGAAATGTTATGTTATGTGGGAGCCCGAGATTTTACATAATTATTATAAAAACACAATTGTTAAGATAAAATTATTTTACTATAATTGGGTTAAAAGTCCAACCGCAAAGTGCAAACAAAAGGAGCAAATAAAATCAGTAAAACCACAAAAGGGAAAAACAAGAAATAATAATTCTACGAAAAGAAGATTGTCATTTTAAGGTCTCGACTTGTTTATTTTTAATTAATATATCTTTTAAAGCCAAACAATGAAGTAATGGAAATACATAACTTCTCATCAATCGAGTTGAAACCATAATAAGCCTGTTAAGGTCATTATCAAATAAACCGACAATAAATCTGTGTTACTCCACGCCACGCCACAATCACATTACAAACTCCCGTTGAGATAGATTTTTGTACTTTTTATACAGCACTGTGGTTACTTCTCCAATCTTGTACCCGAACAATCTGATGTTTGCATGACCTAAAAACTACACAAAATGTGTTTATCCCTGACCTTAGCGCTATCAATTCCTTCCTGTATTCCGTTGGCTGATCCGTACTCCAGTTCCGCATTAAACAACTGCATCTAAACAAAGATCACTCGGTTAGTCTAACACTGTCTCATTATTTTATCCTTTAATCCACAAGCGAACAAATTTACGACTTAACGAACACTGAAAACTAGAAGGTTCAAGACTTTTGAAATCGGTTTAGTGGCGAGCACAGTGACGGACTTCGAAATAAAGCAAGAAATCCAATACCGAAATCACTTTACACGATAATAGAATAAGATATCTGTCTTGGGAGTTAACAAGATTGAAAATGGACTGAGGATAATAGCGACCTGCTAAGTGTTTATCTGATTCGCTGACCCTCTCTATGACTTGTGCATTAATTTGTTTATTTTCGGTCAACGAAATAGTGTGATCGGGAGAGGATAGTTCGATATTCCTTGACCCATGTAGATTTTTGTACACTGCGAAGTCCGGTAGAGGAGGCCGGGGCAAAATGATATTTATAAAATTTGAGAGCATCTATTTATTCGACGACAAAAGGTAAGTTTGGCAAAATAATGTACATATCTTCAAAAATAGTTTTTATTTATCGAACTATCTGTGTATCTATTACACAGTGAGTGACTACTAAATCAGTCAAAGTTGGCCATGCACGAGAAGCTGCTTGTCATAGTTTAATAGAACTACATGAAATGTTAAATTTAATTAATTTACGTTGCTTTAACTGAAATAATGGCCATTTTTGCGAGATTACTGGTTTTAAACAAATGTGACTTGGTTGTTATTACAAGAGGTTCGTGTTAATACAACTACATGACTATATGTAAACACAGGTGGTGTAAAGACGTGCAACACTTGGGCGCTAAATGGGTTGCCGACAGTGGCCTCCACGAGAAAATGGTTTTGAGAGACAAGGGGTGCTAGTTATTCTGTTTTTACTCTTTGTTAAGTTCAGACCTGTTAGGAGCAGTTTTGTTAATAATTGTTATTCCGTTTGTGTGGATCTATGTTAGTGTTATTTCAATTTTAGTTAGTTTTCTTTGTCAGTTGTTTATAGTTCTTGTAGAAATTATTGTCTATAGACCGATTCTGTTCCGAAACAAAGGTAAAAACTTCAAATTACAATATTTATATCGGTCGAGGAGGGGGTCACCTGTTGAGTTTCAGAAAGTTTGTATTATAACGGTCCGGATTACTGATTAAAATTCAAATAAGAGGGAGAGAAGGGGTTAATAAGGTGACGCTACATTTGTAACGGTCATTTTCTTTGTTTGCATAAAGGAAACATGGCGTCGAGTTTGCTTTCTTTATTTTCTATTCCAAGTGATCCAAATTTCATTTAAACGGTTGTTCAATGAGTTATAGTTTGAATTCCTTCTTTCTTTCTTTTTACGATAAAATTTCATAGACTGGTTTTCAAATCACTTCAGTATGTAATTTGTCTTTCAGATTTAGACAATAAAATTTTAATTTACAAGTCAACGTTTCGGTAAAAGACGAAACCCAGTGTGCAGTGGTGAACTTGTCTTTGCTAGTTATGGGTTGTTTTTCAAAATTTGATGTGCATGACGAGTTCCATACTAATCTCCTCGTGCAGCGGGTTGCATGTCCTTAGCTCGGGCGGTGAAGGGAAAGTTCTTGTACTTTAATTGCTCATCCGAATACCAGTATTGCTCAACTCTAATACCAAATTTATTGATAATCTGGAAAGGCGTTCAAACTGTAACTTATCTGTCTACCTGTGTCTGAATTCATAATAAAATTTAAAGGGGGTCATTTATCGTTGATTTAATGAAATTGAATTTGTCGAAAGAAAAGGAAACACTCAATGCTTTGATTAACTGTAACTTTTAAATAGTTAACGAGAATAAAAGACGTCGAAAGAAGAATGAGAGAAGCGATGTCAACAAAGAAAATACAAGTAGTAGTAGGAGAAAAAATGGGAAGAAACAAAAGACAAAGAATATAGGGAAATGAAAATATTAACCAGAAAGCTAGCGAGGAAAAGGGATCGAGAGAAGAATATCGGGCGCAACTAAAGGAATACACTTGTGATAACAAGAAAGAAGAAAAGACGAAGACGAAATCAGATCAATTAACGCAGATGAAGAAGTCTGGAAATACATAAATATCGAGCGAAAGGTAAAAAAGAGGGCAGATTAGAAGATAACGATAGAAGGGAAAGGAATAAGCTGGATGAAAGGAGTATTAAACAGAAGAAACAGAAATAAATTAAATTAATTTAGTTATTGTTGCTGTTTTGTTAGTTTATTTACTTAATATTTATTATTGTAAGGCAAGACAATAAATCTTGTTATGTAACACACTGTTACGTCAAAAATAGGACTGTCCCAGGACTTTTCAACAAAACGTCAATTAGCGGAATTAGGAATTTTGTGCGGAACTTTATCAGCACTCTCTGTGTATATAAATACCATTTGACATTTTACTTTAAGTAAGACCTCCGGTCCAATTTATAAGGTCTCAAAGCAGCTTAGTTAATTATTAATCTCAAAGGAGAGCTGTTAGAAACGATGCTCTAAAAGTTAAAATCGCTTCAGGTATTCAATCTTCCGTTTGATCTAGACATCCATGCTTCATTTTGTCATTGTGATAAAGGTAAACTCAGCAGACACGAAAATCCCCAACTTTATCTATCGAAAGAGAACTGGAGCACTGTAATAAAACATTGTTTAAGATAAAGCCGGAAGAGATTGTCTGAACTTTAGAAATTTGTGAACACATCCGACGTAATAGTGGTGAATTAAATATTGCAATGTTTGAGTTTAACCCTTCTTTGTAGCACAGGATCACAGGATTGTCTGCATCCTAAGTAATTCATTGTCAAGCACATGTCGCTGCTTCTTTTGTGTACACCCAATTTATTTAATACATAGCGAATCGGGGTTATAAAGGAATGAAGACTTAATTTCTTTACCACCTACAGGAACGCCGTAATTATGACTGGGAGCGTTGTTTCCTAACAGCGGTCGCTGAATTTATAATTAATAATCGCTTTAATGGCCAAAATTTGTGGTTGTAATAGGGAATTGCCCATTATTTTCCAATACAGCAAAATGAAAGTTAATTGTGTTGTATGTGGTTGGATATGTTAATTGTGTTGTATGTGGGATGCATTTGAAACAACTTTCATCGGTAGGTAATTATTGCTTTGATAATAATTGGCACTGGAGCAGTGGAGTTTTTGGGTCATTTGTGAAATTAAAAGCAACGCTGCTGGAACAAGTTTGTAAACGAATTTTACTAAGCTTTAACAGCATTAATATTGCCAAGAAGGAAGTTTCTGTATTTTACCTAACTACATTTTGTCTTATTAATTAATTTAATATATTAAACAGTGAAGAAGCAACCACCAAAGAAAACACGATTTTCCTTTTAGATAGGCAAGCTTTAAAAGTGAAACTTTACGAAAGGAGGTCGATAGGCAAGTGCAAAGAGTTTGTGTTAAAGGAGCAAGAGCCTAGGGATTTTTATGTAAAATTTAAAATTCAAAACAATTTTATTAATTTTTAGTGCTTTAACTTTAAAGAGCCTTTCTTTAAGTGCAGCCAAGTGCCCAATTTCCTTAGGTCTTCAGGTTTCTCAATGTGTTTTCAGCTTGTTTGTTATTTCTAATTTCATTTCTCTTTCCCAAGTTTCTCGATTTTTCTATTTCTTTAATTATTATTTTTTACCTACAACCGTCCGGTAATGGCATCATTACATGCTAATTTTGTTTCTTGAAAGTTGATCATTATAGTGCTACGACTGTAATGAACTATCATGACTCCTGTTACAGTACTAGGAGTGTAATAACTATTACTGTTCTCATTTTTGTAAAGTACTTCTAGTAAATTGTTTCAAATAAAAATAAGTCAATATTGCGTGCGGTTTCAGGTTAAACTTATACATTAAGCGTCATGAAAGTTATTATACTTGACTCAAGAGCTTAAGAGTACCCGGCCTTTGGCGTCGTTCTCTAAATATGCTCCTTCGTCAAGTAATAGATAACTTTCATGATTTATGATGTAAATTACTATTATTTATTTTTTTCCCAAAATATGCACTTTTATAATATGTACGATAAGTAGTCTGAAGTTATTATGTCCACAATTTGTCAGATGTCACGAATGTTCATTTCATTTGTTTAAAATGCGACGAGTGCTTGCACGACCCATCTTAGAAATTTCGATTCAACTTTGACTACGAATCGTATTCGGAGGACTATTCAGTGAACCAATGCATTTTTCTTTTAGGGTGGAATTTATAGTTTTGTGAAATTTCAAGAAAAAGCTTGTCGTGTGTCTTGAAAGTACCTACTTAAAAGCAGCCCAAAAGTGATGTAGAGAAAATTAGATTTGGTCTTAATTCAACTGAAAAAATCGACAGGATATGTCAAATAATGCTCCGGCAAACACCAGAAGATCACGTGAATCTGTTTGGCGATAGTTTCCGAGTTTTCTGAAGGATTCGAAACGATCTACTTCAACTACAGATTTGAACGGCATTTCAAAATATTATGCTGGGCCTCCAACATGAAAAAACAAGATGGAAGACTACGAAGAAAAAGAAAGTTGTAAACCACATGTGGAACGTTATAGCAAAAATGAAATAAAAATGAAAAAGAAATGTAATGACGTTCTTTTTCCAACATCACGTCAAGTTACCAGAAACATATTACAAACGAGCTAGAGCTTTAACAAAAACGGAATATTTTTTAAAAATAGTGTCATAAAGATTGCATCCAACACCTGTCATAATAATGCCGGTTTTAAATATATTATGGGGTCTATAAAACACTAGTGAACTTATGAACCCATAATTAAACTGTTTTCTAATTTGTCACAGCAACCATAGTTCATAAGCTACCAACTTTTAGCGCTATAAAATTTTTGGGTTTTGATGATGTTTTATGAACAGAGGGAGCTGTTGCATAAAATTATGTATTACACTCGTGCCTTAATAATAATAAATTTGCAGCACAAATTTGGCTAACAAACGACGAAATGCCTTTCACTCTTTCACACTTTCACTCTACCTACTGCACACCCTTGCTTGCGCTCTCCCTAACATTCCATTCATCTCTCCTCGACAGAATTGACAATTGTCTCTCTTTTGTGTAATTGCTTTATCTGTTGAACTTGTGTTGGGCTTGACATCTCATCTAAGCAATGTCAAAAGAAAACCTGACTTTTTGGAATCAAAATACAAAGTACAGACTGATGTGTCTGTCTTGGTAGAACGTATTGAGTTGCTTGGGGCTTGTAGGCTATCCTAAAATTGGTGAAACTAGCAGAGAATTTGGAGGTTAGTTATGCGTTACCTGTTTAGATTTAATCGAATTTCCAGAATTGTTTTCAGGCATAGGAAAAGTACGTTTTCCTTGTCGATTTCAGACGTTTGCATGTTGATGAAAGTCGTGTTCGATGGTTCGATTAAGAGGAAACTGAAAAAAATATTTTTTTTAGGTTAGCTATCTGTCAAATTAATAACTGGTGTTGTATCGTTGGTTGCCTACAGCCACAAATCGAATGAGTTCATTACTCAGTACTTTATGTCGGGAATCAATTTTTTCGTAAGGAATTGGGCGTGTCTAGTTTATAATATCAAAGACTTCTAATTTTTAATTATAATAGTTATCATGAGATTACTTTTTTCTTCGTTATCCCTATTATTTATTTGTTCTTTACTATTACTTATGTATTTTTGCATCTGCTGATCAAAGTTTTTTCTTTTTTTCAATTCCTCGTCTGCTATTTGCGTTTTTTTAATTTTTTATTAATCTTAAGTAACATCCGACTTGTTTTTATTTTGCACAACCTCTTTTCGTTGTTCATTTGCCAATTTGACCTAATATATGTTGTATCTCTCACGTTTAAATTAATTTCTTTTGCCACCAATTTTTCACTACCTCTTACAATATTAACTCTCTCTGCTCCAGAGTTCCTCAGTTACCGATCCACACATCAATGAGAACACGTGGAGAGATACTACGTGGAAATTGACCAAAGTAAAGTCAAGTAAAACGTAGAAAAGAGCAGAAAACAGCGAAGAAATTAAAAGAAGCATAGAAGAAAGGCAGGAAGAAAGAGAAATATTCAAGAAGAAGATAAAGACGCAATCAGAAGAAAGCCAAGAGACATCCCATACCCAAACAACACATCTAGTCTAATAGATGTTAAAATTTCGACTAGACTAGACGTCTAAGGATGGTCTATATAGACTGTTTATCGACGTCCAAATGTCCGCCAGATAAACGTAAATACTTCATCCAACTTCGATTAAATATAGACGTACAGTGATAGACGTAAATATTTTGTACAAATTAGACGAAATATAGACGTACAATTTTCATCTAAAGCGAATATAAAATTTCTTATTATAGACGTAGAAATATGATCTATTTTTAGTCTAATCATTACAGGAAATAAAATAATGCAAAAATAAAGTGAATTAAACATAATATGTATATTGAATACCAAATACAATTCATTTAACAGCCACCCTTTTTGGCACCATAATGCCGCTGAGTTGATAACTTTAACCATTGTGTCTTGAATGGCCTTGGTGATCACTACGTCATTTAAGTCCGAGGGTTTGTTTCCCGTTGACGAAAAATACAGATTCTGAAATTAGTTAATTAAGTACCCTATTGAATTAATGTATTTAACCTCACGATTTATCAGTTGCTTATGTATACTTGAATGGTCTTTTGCCGTTATGGCCGGCCCAATTAAAGGGAAAGCTTATTCTATAAAGGGAGAAGACATGATATTAACGAAAATGGAGACATAGGAACAGAAGCAGGACGTCATAAGAATGAAAGAAACTGACAAATAGGGCAGGATAAAAGATCTCGATAAACAACGATTTAACAAGGGAGCAAGAGATACAGAAAAAAAATAAGAGCGGTAGTAGCGAAGAGTGAAAGAGAATGAGAAAATACGGTAAGAATAAGCTGTAGGAAACCTCAAGTATAGGAAAATTGGCGGAAATGGAATGACGACACCGGGAAAATGGAAAATTTTTGAAGGAGAAAGGCATAAAGAAAAATGTACGATTTAAGATAAAAGTAACAGAAGAAAATAAAAGATATAATAAGATTGTTATGTTGGAATGTAGCGGGGATAACACATAAAGAAGAATGGTAGAAACGTGTGTATATAGATGAAAAGGAATGGGAGAAGACAGAAGCGAGAATGCTGAGAGACTGTGTATGGAAATGTCAAGTAGCAGAAAGGAACTTCAGGACAAGAACAAAATAGTTAGAATAATCACAGAGTATACAGTCAAGAGAGATGACCAAAACAAAACAAATGCTAGAAAAGACCATAAGTGAGACAGAAAAATGAAATATAATAAGGGAGGGAGACCTCAAGTAGAGGATAAAACCAAATAAAAATAAATAATAAAATAAAATAAGGAAGGAAGAACAATGCTCGAATTTATAGAAGAGGGAGCATATGATGTACTAAATAAGAACTGGGAGGACGATGCAGGGGATAATTTACGTAGGTGGGGTCAAGAAGAGAATCAGTACTTGAGAAAAAAAAGAACAATACACCAGAAAGAAATAATCATAAAAACAATCTGGGAAGAAGAAAGCACATATAAAAGTACAAAAATATGCTACAACACATTGAAAAAGAAGAAGGAAAACAAACAGATAACGAAACAAGAATTAAAAAATCTATGTCAACAAAGCAAGTAGAAGTATAATAGAAAAAATGGGAAGAAACATGTGGTGGAACAAATAATGTAAAGAAATGAAGAGAGAAGAAGAAGATCAAATTATATCAAACAACACAGAAGAAGAAGTCTGAAGTAAGAAAGTAAGAAACCGGAACAAGACATAGGAAAGAAAAAACAAGAAAACGAGAGAAAGGGGAAGAAATAGAAGGAAATTATTAAGGGGGTATTAAGAAGAATGAAGAAAGAAAAAGTGGAGAAGACGAACTACAAAACAAAGTGTAAATGTGTATGCAACAGAAGAAATAATAGAGACAATGACGGAAAGAGTAAACAAAAACTGAATCATTTTCAAATCCCGAAGGCAATTAAATATCTTATTATTATTAATTAACTCTTTTCATTTCATTTTTCACTTTCTCTATGTTCTCTATTTTTTTTAATTTCTCTTCTCAGTTTCTTCCTGTACTCTTTTTACTCCTCTTTAATTTCTTTCAATTGTTGTAGTCAGCCTCGTCGCATCTTAATGGTTGTTGACGGGAAAGTGGTGTGATACTAAACTTTGTAGTTTGTTAGTTGTTGTTGTTACCATTCCAACAGAGATAACTGAAAACTTTTCTGTCAATAATTTTTTATAGATCCAAACTTTAATACATACCGATTGAAAGTCATCTAAATTGATATTTCTATACAGCGTGTACGGTTTCGCAAAATGTATAATAACTAATTTTTTTCAAACGGAACACCCTATATTCCATTATACCACCAAATAGCATTTTAAATAAGCTTTTATTTAATGTATGGCTTGCCTCGGCAAATGTTAGTATTTTAGGTAATTTTTACAAAAAACCTAGAAAGTTCCCCGAAATTGCTAAAATCGCGTATTAAGATCAGATCGTCTTGGACTTGTTGCCATAGAGATAGTAGTTTATTGTCTACTTTATTAAATTACTTCAGAAATGACACCGAAAGGTAGACAGGCTTAGGTTTACGTAAGAAATCGATTGACTATATCCTTTACATAACCACAAACGAAAAAATCTAGAGGAGTTAAATCTGGTGATCTTGCGGGCCATTTGACAGGGGCGCCCTTACCAATCCAACGTCTCGGCAACTAGTCTTTTAAATATCTTCTTACATTCTTATAGAAATGTACAGGAGCTCCATCCTGTTGCAACCACATTAAGGACCACTGATTCTGATAATCAGTCGTCCGCATCCAGTGGGGATTTTCAGTTGCATAATAGTGCATGTTATGCCTCTTGGCATGCCCATTACTCTTAAAGGTCGCCTTCACTGATGTGAACAAAATTCTGCTTAAAATATTTATATTCCTTTCTAGAAGATTGTCCATTATTTCGTAGAATTCCACTCTTTTTAAAATACGCTCCTTCCAATTATTGATGGAGGTCAATGTGGTATGGATAAAACCGATGTTTTTTGATCACACGGTTTACTGAAGATTTCGAAATATTAGATTGGGCAGCAATTTCTTCTGCACTGGAGTGAAGATTTGCTTCCAAGATTAGTAAAACTTCTAGCTCAGTGTTTTCACCTACTCTTCTACCAATTAATTGTTTTTTGTTGTAGGCCAGGTTTCCAGTGTTTTCAAAACGTTTTGAATTTTTGTGGCCAAAAAGGAATTTCTTTCGGCAGGCATTGTACCATATTCATCATTACTTCTTTCGTAAAATTCATTTTGTAAAAAAATCACAAAAGTGAAACTATTTTTACAGGATTACTTAATTATCAACTTACTGTCAACAAAAACAAACGGCTCCATAGTAACCAGTCTAAAATGATATCTCCATGGCAACAAGTCCAAGGCGATCTGATCTTAATACACGGTTTTATCAATTTGGGAAAGTTTTCTACGTTTTTTGTAAAAATTATCTAAAGTCCTAACATTTGCCCAGGCAAACTATATATTGGCAGAAAGCTTATTAAAAATGTTATTTGGTGGTATAATGGAATATAGGGTGTTCCATTTGAAAAAAAAAAAGTTATTATACATTTTGCGAAATCGTACACCCTGTATGGAAATATCAATTTAGATGACTTTCAATCAGTGTGTATTAAAGTTTGGGTCTATAAAAAAATATTGACAGAAAAGTATTCAGTTATCTCTGTTGGAATGGTCTCTGCAATTTTTTAAAAAAGCACTAATTTTGACCTAAAATTCTTCATAACTCAAGAACCATCCATAATAAGCCTGTAGTACCTTATATCATTTTTGCTCAGCATTAACTGCTCTTTCAATTCACCAACTAATATACAGGGCATTCCATTTAAAAAAACACAACTTTGGTATATTATTTATAGTAGGACACTCTGTACACACTGTATATGATTTCTAATAATTTTAAATTGTGAAGGTATCGTGTGGCTATCGTCCCCCGAAAACCCCGTTTTGATATCTTTCAAAATAAGGGCGTAATTGATGGTCCACACACCTCTGGGACACCCGGTATATAACAACATCCAAGGGATACATAACATAAGGAAGACAGAATTCACCCTACCTTATATCTTGTTTTCTAGCATTTAACTAAAGATAAAAAGATCTTTAATACTGATCACTTTACATTTAGAAAAATTTTTAGTAATGTATCTTTATCTTTTAAAGTTAGAAGGATGTAGATACTCACCGATCGACAGCGCAATTAAATAAAAAACTAAAAAATATTACAAAACACATGCAAATTTCTCCATACACACTGCTTATTACAAAAACTCAAAACTATTCTAAACTTACGATTCGCAGCATTTCAGTAACAGTTTACAATGATGTAAAATAAATGCTTCTGAGTCACTGTGAATCATAAATTATAGCTTTATACAAACCTTACATAAATTCGCTTAATTATATTGATCAAAAAACTCATTATCCGACTTTCTGAAAATTGGAAACAATATGTCCGAAGATCAATTTGGTGCACTGTGAATGATTAAATTAACTACCAGATACAGAATACTTGTTCATTATGAGTAATACATCAATATTGATGAGTATATTGGATTGTGCCAATTTGGGTGTGATATGAGGTCATGAATTTCTAATCCATTTCTAATTAAATTGATACAGCCAACACCAATGAAGAATTGAGTAAGCCATACTAATATTTTATTGAAAAGTGTAAGCGTACAATAATAATTACAATCAGTTTATGTTAAAATAGGTAAAATGCGTGAATTATAGTGCGCTGGATATATTGTATAGAATACAATCAGAATTGCAAACCAGGTTATTTAAACGAAAACAAAATGATGTATTTATTATACGGCTTTGAATCTGGAATGCAATTTTGTTCCGCAGCCGATTGTATAGGTAGTTACATCATTGTGCTATTTACCAATTCCTTAGAATCTCTAAACGTCAATATCCATATACTGCAAAACAAAATTTCACTCCTCAGTGCATTTAAACCGCTTCGAGCATGCCTTTGGTTAGAGGCTATTGTCTTAAGGTGACAGTGTATACATTAACTTTGTAATTGTTAACCATGAGAGAATTCCTGGATCTGTGATAATTATACAGGAACTTCATAAATGATCCATACATCCAGTACGTTTCGGACTTCAAACCGTGCAATTCATTTTCTACAACTATTTTAGAGTTTCCAAATAATTATATTCAGCTAGCGAGCCAACAATGCTCTAATTTGACAACAGCTCAAAAGGATTGGAAGATCAAGGCGCTGGAAGAAGAAAAGTTATTATGGAAAAATTAAAACCCAATCGAGATATGGAAATGAAAGATTGTCAAAAAATCCTGCAAGAAGTTTGTTAATAAGTGTACGATAGAAAGAGCAAAGGAAAGGTACGGAAAATAGTATACTACTGGAATCCTCTGATATAAGAACTGCACGAAAGTTGCACGAAAAAAAGGAATATAAAAAAACAAGAGCAAAGTTAAAAAAGTAATCATGGAGACTAAGGAGAAGGAATGGAGCAAGCTACTTGAAGAACTCAACAACGACCTGTGGGGGATGGGATACAAGATTGTTCGAAAGAAGCTGAGAGTGGGATCCACTGAAAACATGAGCGAGGAAGCCAAAATACTACATATTCCCAGATGGAAAGAGGAAGACAAAACTAAACATTGACAGCGATGGAGAAGTAGGTATCAAAATTTACAACAAAAGAAGTAATTGAGGCAGGAGCTAGATTAAAATCAGAAAAGATGTCACAACATGTCCGACTGAAATTTTTGAACATTATTCTGTCCCAATAAAGTTGGTGCCGTTGTCAGAATATACGTTAGTTCGGCAACATTTCCGCGACGGTTGATAAACCTTTTCAGACTGGCGATAAAACATTCGGCAGTCAGATTAGAGAAGAGTTTTAAGTGTACTGTCTTCGTTGCGAAATATATTCACAACGCCAAATACGCTTTTTCCTTGTTTGCCGTTCGTGTATTACCATCTTTGATATAAAATGGTTCCATATAGTCCGCACCCGAAATGTAAAAGGATCAGATCTCTTCCCGCTGTCACTGGACTAGCCTGAAGCGCTTGAAGTAGGAGGAAGGGCTAAACGAAGTCTATCTTGGTTCAACTAGCTGTCTGTCTCAACATGTCTCAACAACATTAATTTGTGTCGTTAGCCAGGTAAGGGTTTATGACCCTTTGGGTTTTCTCAACTGGCCGAAAGCCGCTGCGAATATTTCTGAATAACGGACATAGGAGGCCCAAGAAGTAGCAAAAGAAAAATCCTACTGGGGGTAGTAGATTCTATGCTCTTGTATGGGGCTGTGGCATGAGAAAAAAAATTGTTGTGTGCCCCACCTTTATAATCACACGACTGAAAGTGAAACTTGCCAAGACGATGGTAGCAAAGGAGTTTATTTCATTTATTTCTGATACAAATGTTACAGGAACTAAAACAAGGATGCCCCCAAAGGACAAGGGCCGCTTGACACAAGAGCCCGGTAAACCCCCTTGAGACAGGGACCCGAGGGATCCCCCTTCAAACAGGGATCTACTACGCTAGTACATCATGTGATCTGTGTTGATCTCGCCTTCCTTGCTTTCTTAACAAAAATAGCCTCTCAATTTACTACAGTAGTTACGTAGTAAATAGTTTACGCACTCTATCTTTATTATAGGGAATTTATGGTCATATAGGGCTTCGCGATGCAAAGTTTTTTTTAACACACTGCTGCTTCTTTTGCCAGCGAAGTTTTGTTGCTCTGTTATTAGTGATGTAATTATCTATGTTAATTAAATCGAAAAGAATAGACTCCTCACATTGCAAAATTTTATAAAAATATCAATCAACGAATCAAGTAAGATACCAACCGATCTGTTAAAAAAATAGGTGTAATTGAAAGCGTAATACATCGTCTAAAAAACGTCGTGTGCACCTCGGCCAAAAGTACTTTTTTGGTCTTATCTGCATTGTGTCCTCGACTCATGCCTCGGCCACAAACAGCAAATGGATCCAAAAACGCTTACTTTTACGGCCTAGGTACACAAATTACTATTTTAAATCTCCTGTAAATCGACGACCTGCACGATAGGAAACTTTCATTCCTACAAAAAATATATACAGGCTGTCCCATTTAAAACTTCCCAGTCCAGATTTCTCCGAATTGATTATTGTGATTGAAAAATCCTCGAACAGGTCGATTTTGTTTGCCAGGGGCACATCTTCTCAGGTTCCTTTCAAGTTCTGGCATTTCGCCCTCTTCGCGAGGGGACTGTTAGCCCCAAAATCTTAAATGGCACTATGGGTCGAGTGATACCTCATTTGAAAGGTATTGGAGACCTCTTTACAACTAACCACTTACTTTTCAATCTTTTGGTTTTTTGACCGCAAAAAAATGATAATTTTCAATTTTCAAGATAACCCACAGCAACCACAAAGACAAACATGTTATTGCTGAAATTAGGCTTATTGAACTTGTATCATCACGAACAGTTTTGAAAATCGTCTGTATTTTTGCATGGAAATGAATGATGGCCATATCCAACATTTATTACGTTAATTAGATCATTTTATTGAAAAATAATCGTGTCGCATACTCTTCATTCAGTTTTAACTCTTTCGCGCTATTTAGCAATCAAAATCAACAACCTAATGACCCAAAAATTTCAATAAATTAAATTTCAAAATTACATGTTGGTCTTTGTGGTTACTGTGGCACATAGCATGAGAAAATGTGCATTATCTTGAAAATTAGAAATTATTGTTTTTAAGGTCAAAACTACAAGATATTGAAAAGTAATTGGTTAGTTGTAGAGAGGCCTTCAATACCTTTCAAATGAGGTATCACTCGACCCATAGTGCCATTTAAGATTTTGGGGCTAACAGCCCCCTCGCGAAGAGGGCGAAATGCCGGGAGTTGAAAGGAACCTGAAAAGATGTGCCCCTGGCAAACAAAATCGACCTGTCCGAGGATTTTTCAATCACAATAATCAGTTCGGAGAAATCTGGACTGGGGAGTTTTAAATGGGACAGCCTGTATATCTACGACTCTATGTTCAGGTGGCGCACCGTGAAGATTTCGTAACTTTAGTTTCATTCAGTGAGGAATCTGGATTCCAAATGAATGGAATACTGAAAGAAAATAAAATTTCGGTGTGCCGGTACATCAAAAGGTTGATTTATGGCGGGCGGCGAAGTTCTAAGATAACAGGACCTATCCATCTCACATAGTTTTGTCTAGTCTAGGTCTAAGGTTTTACTCGGACTGTACACCGCGAATTTGTAACATGGCTGTATAGGTGGAGCTACTTTCTTGACGTAGAAATCAACAGAACAGGGTTTTATTTAAAACATTATTACATAGTTGTATTTGCGCTTCCATCTTTAATAATGTAGCATACAATAAGAAAAAACTATAGGCAAGGCGATACGCATGTTTCTTGGTAGATTTTAAATTCGTAAGTGCCAATAAAATGGTGACAAAAGTTATGTATGTTCAGTTCGACATTTTTGCATTTTTGCAATTTTAGCAAAACAATTTTGAAAAAAAATATGCGTAGGTTCTGAAGCAATCCTTTTTCTACAACTTCAAAATTTGAAGATTATTGATCAGTAATTAACAATACAGCGATTTTTATAAATGTACACTGCAAACATGGGGTGAGAGAAGCGCCATAAGCTAAACGCATAAGCTCTGAGCGTGAGGAGCGGCTAGACGGTTCCCCTCCCGACCTTTAGAAAAAGGTCAAAAGAAAAAGATCATGTAAATAATTATATTATTAGCTTATAAATAATCTAACTAAATTTACTAACCGTTGTTTTTCTATTGTTTAATGGACGTCTTTTTTAGTTGAAATTTTTGTTTGTTTGTTTTTTAATTTTTGATATTTCCACTCACAGCAATTTTTAGAGATACTTTTGGGTCCCATTTTGGACCACACATAATTTTCACCAGTTCAAATTTTACTTTTTTAATTTTTGCGAAGTTAAGTTTAGGTTTTTTAGTGACAAAAATACCATAACCTTGTTAACATGTAGATATAACTTTTTATATTAAATTTTAATCCATTTTTTTTATAAACAATTGTCAATGTCAAAATACAATTAAAGAGCAGGCTGTATCATCTAAAAATATGTCCTTTCGAACCGAGCTTTCTAGTAGACATTATTCAGATTATTGTCATAGATGTCAAAGTAGTTGACGGATTATCATGCATCGTGCATGTCACCATTTTAAACGACGGAATGGAACAACGATGTTTTACCAGTAGTTTTTTGTAAGACATCGTTGGAATGGAATGAATGTCAGAATTGACATTCAATGTCAAAAACAAAAATTACTGTTGCTTATACCACATTTTGACAATTGTTTATTAAAAAAATGGAAAATTCCTTCTCTCTTTAAAATCATGTTTTTTAAGATTTTTTTTAATTTACTACACTTTAAAAAACTTATTTTATTGGTACAATTAAAAAATATTTGAACAACCACAATTAACGGTAGCGTAATTATTTTTTATCAATATGATATTTGATATTACATATATTGAGGTGATACTTTTTTACGCCACTCTCGTTAAGTTCAAAATGTCTGTAACGAAAATGCGGAACGGCCAGAAATAGTTACTCTGGAAACGACAAAACATATTCTTTTTAAACATTTCAGTCAAATTTTATTAGAGTTATAACAACTTGACATTTGTTACTGTAACATTGTATCAAGGCTGTGTCGTCAAACGAACATAAACCTAATTTATAAATACACACATTACAAGGCAAATCAAAGCGTAAATCTATAAAAAGTATGGACATGTTTGCGTGACACCCTGTATAGTTTTATATGTTCAAACATATACCTACACGTATATAAAGTGGGTATTATTAAATACAAATATAAGGATGAAACTGTATAAAATTAAATACAAATTATTAATTAAATATATTTTATATTATGTATGTTTTTATGAGTGAGAGAAGAAAAATATGGCATAATAAATGAAACCCTAGTCCGTTAATTAATTTTTTGGTTAAATTTTTAAAACTATAAAACAAGACCATTTTAAAATTACCTATATACAATAATTTTAACTATAATATTAGCAAGTTGTTGAAGTACACGAAAAATTGGGAAAGTAATGGCATCATTAGATGCTAATTTTGTTTTTTGAAAGTTGATAATTACAGTAATTATTGGTTTAGGACCACGACTAGAACATTACCGATTATTATTTTTTCAAAAATAAATACATATTTATTCTTTTTATAGTGGCTCTTGATGTTCTGAATTTCTCAATTGCCAAAATCACCCATCCCTTTTTCAGCAGTCCATTTTTTTGATGTTTCAGGAAAAACTGAACAATAGCAGTTCATTTTTGACTCGATTCCGGCGTTAGAACATATTTTCACTTAATATTTCGAATTTTCATTGCTGATTTTGACAAATTAAACTGTCAAGTCCATGGCACATGTTATTAAAAATTTGGTGTATATGTATTAAGACTATCAAAATAGAAATAGTAAAAGTTTGAAAGAAAACGCAAATGGCTCACTTATTATGAAACAGAGGAAGTAATAAATTGTTTCAAATAAAGTCAACCTCACGCAGTTTCAGGTAAAACGTTATGAAAGTTACTTACTTGACTCAAGAGCTTTCGATATGCTTTTTCGTCAAGTAATAGATAACTTTCATGACTTATGATGTAATATACCATTATTGCAAAGGACGAGAATACACTGACTGTAACAACGTTGTGTTCATGGGTATTGTTACAGTTATTATTTCCTATTGCGCCCTCGATATATTGCAAGTATTTCTACGACACTTTTGCAGAAATGATGTGCATACTTCAATTTAAGACAACCAGTAAATAGTATCAGTAATAATGATGTAAATAGATCAATTATTATTGATCTAATTTGTATTTATTTCATCAATTTAAAAGTTGGATTATGTATATTCTAAAATGAATGTATGTATTATTATTAAATTATGTATTTATTTCAGCACACAACTGACTGATGGTAGAGCAATAAATAATAAATCGTCATTATTTTAAATATTGTATTTGGTTTGAACATGACAATTCTTATTACTGAAGCAGTGTTTACAAGTTTAAATGTTTTTTTTTTCATATCGAATGCAATAACTGGGAAGATGTGTAGGAATCTGAAGGCACGTGTGACTCTATAAAATACAGGGGCATGATAGCACAGCTCCGAGAAGTTAGACCACCGATAGTCTGGGTCTGAAGTACACTGAATGGGGATATCCTGACCCCATTCTTCGAAATTCTTGCTTTAAACTTTAAACTTTACACTATGTACAAATATACATAATATCAGTCTCTAATTCAATGTAACAAAATGCGTCTTCGCGCCGGTTTTTCCCAAATTAAAATTGCGCCCAACAAATATGACACATTTCGATCATCCCACTGCATTTTTATCAAAAGACATTCTGCGTCCTAATTTAAAGTTCTCCTTGACACGAATTTTATCAGTTGCTAAACTTGAATTTTTTTGATATTCGTTTCCACTTCCCTTCCCACCTACAATAAAATTATTCACAATGTCTATCAAGCTTTTGATAAAGGTTCTACGAGACGCACTCACACTCATTCGCAGGATTGTTCCAAATACTAAATTGTAGTTTTGGGGGCAACCATAAATTGGCTTATTCGCTCGTGGTGAATTCAGTCAGAGATGTGGTCTGTAGAGTGATGTTTGGTACAATGGGGAAATTTTCTTTGTACTTTGTTGTTTTTCTGTCGATTTGTGGTTATGTTCGACTAGAAGTGCCGCAGTTTTTGAAGACAAAATATGGAAATAGTCTTTACTCCGGGTACACATCTAATACGGGAGCAAGGTGAGATGTGCTTTTGGTGGATGCGCCGCGATGATACGCTTTGTTTTTCATAATCCGTAGTTGCCTAAGATAACAATATTTGTTATTCTACATATTATGAAATATTTTTCAAATGTGTGTACATGAACAGGTCTCTGAATGTTGGTACTTTCCAAAGTGTTTACCACCAATTTTAGGAAAATTTGTTTAAGTTTTTAAAGGCAGTTTAGGTTTTTTTGGTCGTATTCCGACATAAGTTCAATAGAAATAGAAAACAGACTGATTCATTTCAACAATCTAATTGATTGTGTATAAAAAGGTTTAGATAAAAGTGTTGGACCTTGTATATAAAAAACTTTTTTCAACAACTATAAATTCATTAGCCTAAAATATGTGCCAATTGTCAGAAGCTGTAATCTTAACTCCCAAAACATGTTTTTATAATTATTTGTTGTTTACTGGTACAATCGTAATCACTTGTTAGAAACTAAAAGCTTTTTACTTAAGAGGGTTCTCCAGTGGCAGGTTGATTTTTGCCGGTCGAAGTATATTTTCCTGCAATATCTTTTTTTAATTTACAATTTTCAAAAAAATCGCTTTGTAGCTGCTAAGATCTATATTTTATCAACACGCCCACAAAATTTCAACGAAAAATCTTCAAAAATAAAAAAGTTACATTCAATGCCGCACATTTTTGTACATTTTTGCGAGCGATTTTTTGAAATTTTTAGATTAAAAAAAAGATATTGCGGAAAAATGTACTTCGACCGGCAGAAATGTACCTGCCGTGTACTCTTAACGCAGCTTGTACGTGTAACATCTTCAAAGAATGTTTATAATATTAATTATGTATTAATATACATATGTCTTTTATGACAATACATACCCACGTAAATTAATAAATTATGATAAACTTACCGTAGATTGCAAAAAACGGGATAACCAAATACTTGTATTATGTAAATCTGATTCCAAGGATTATCTGCAACTGTAACTTCCTTAACTATTACTAAAATGTCCATTTCGCTGTGTTTAAAAAATACTTTACATAAATTTGAAAGTTAAAGGGGATAAGAATAATGTGTATTCATAAGAAAATATTTATTTAATTTATTTCACAAAATTATTATCAACATTTTGTTCATGTTATAAATTACATTAAATTATTTTTTTAATAATCGCTTGGTAATTGATCGATACATCAATCGTTTAGTCAATGGTAACTGCAGTTTTACATAAAGTCATCGGTAAAAGTTTTACCGATGACTTTCTCATTTTTTAACAATATTGATAATTAGGTCAGCATAATCTTATTTCTTTATTATGTTAAATGTACAATTATTGAATGAACAATTTGGAAAAGATATTCCACGCACTTCATCGATTTCCAAGACATCAGAGCTTTCCTTTACACTTGACGTCACAAAACTAGATTCAGGAAAATTTTCAAGCTCCAACCGATGCACGTTTTTCAAAAGATGTCTGGCGGGTTGTTCAACTTGAGATTCAGGTAGCTCTTGATTTTCCAAATTATTGTTCGTGTGGTTTTTAGTGCAATTTCTGTTATCTAAGACCGATTTCTTCGCACCTTTCAGAATCAATTTAGACGTATTTATCTGCAAATAATTATTTCATTAAAATATTGCTTTCATTAAAATAAAACCAAACCTTATTATTCATAGATTCGCCAACGTATTCCTCTGCAGAAGAAGAACTCTTCCAACCGCCGTGTCTTTTTAGCGTCAAAATATCGACACCACTGTCCACCAGTAACGTTGCAGACGATCTCCGCATGCAATGACTTGTGTACTCGCGGGGATTTTCTTTCTTTAGATATTCAGCCACCATCATAGCTACTTTGCTGATACAATTTATACCAACCGGTTGAACTGTGCACTTTTTGTCTCTGTATTGCACAAACAGTAAAATCGCCATCGCTAACAACAACATACTTCCTTGGTTTTTTTGTTTTGCAGATGGGAATTTTTACAATTAACATTGAACCGGTGTCTTCAATGTCATTAGTCCTCATGTTCAACAGCTCCTCCCTTCTACACCCACCAGCTATTCCCATTATCATTATGACCTGCATACCCCATAAATATCAATCTGACATTTTATAAAAGCAAAAGCACAAAATTTACCTTCAATAACAATTTTTTTTCATCTGGGGCCTTGGTCATAAATTCTACAATGTCTTCTCTAGAAAATATTTTTGCCTTCTTTGGTATATGTATATCCTCCTGATTTACTCCTTAAAAAGGCTAGTACTTTGTGATACCTGTCGGTGGAAATGCGTAGGTACAAGTCAAAAGTACAAGTATTACAATGATTAGGTGCCTGCTAACATCTTTATTTTCCTTTAATAATAATGTTTATTAACGGTATTTTTACCTTTTACAATAAATACATAGATAAATATAAAGAAAAAACGAATTACACTTACAGAAGAAGATGTAACAATTCATTTCTAAATTTGGTTAGGCTTACATCAAATAAATCAATTTTGTCACCATAAACATTACCCAATTGAATCATTCGATTCAAGGGGGAGTGTAGGGAATAATTAGTATGGTTTATTTTACCATTAAATAAAATTGGTGTTCTAGTAATATAGACAGGAGTAACAAAATTAATCTCTTCAAGTAAGCCATTACAATTGATGTGACCATTAATTAACTTAAAAAGAAAACACAGATTTAAATAGAGTCTACGTCTTTCAAGTGCCATAATACCCAAAAATACATGAATTTTATCTGGACTTATAAATACTTTATTTAAACTAAGTTTATACATTAGATATTTAAGGAACTTATTCAGAATTTTTTCAATACGTAAAATGTGGCAGTAATAAAAGGGGGACCAGATAACTGCACAATATTCTAGAACAGATCTTACTAAAGAGTTAAACAAGATTAGTTATAAGCGATCTCACATTAGAAAAATCAATTGTCCACCTTTTAATACAGCCCAACATTTTGTTGGCTTGAGCAATAATATGGTCAAAATGAACGGTAAAAGTAAGTTTGGAATCTAGATAAACTCCTAAATCCCTAATACAATTAACTACTTTTAGTTTGTGATTATTAATACTGTAGGCGGGAATACTGAGATTTAGCTTCCTACTAAAATTGATAACAAAACATTTATCCAAATTTAAAGACATATCATTAACATCACACCACAAAGATAAATTTGTAACGTTACATCCGTAGCAGAGTTTGCAGAATTAAAGAGTTTTACATCATCAGCAAACAGTAAACATGAACACTGAAATTTTTGAACAAGATCATTAATATATAGTAAAAAGAGGAAGGGTCCAATATTTGAGCCCTGAGACACACCCGAAGTAACACAGTATACAGCAGATTTCTCATTTCCAATCTTTACTTGCTGATACCTATTCATTAAATAACTAGTTAGCCAGGACAACAGGCTACCACCAATACCATAAGTACTAAGTTTTTGTATCAAAATAGAATGGTTGACTTTGTTGACTTACTAAAATCTGTGTAGACTGTATGAACTTCATTACCACATTCAAAATTTTTTACAATAAAATTTACAAAAGTCACAAGATTTGTTTTAGTTGATCGAGACTTATAAAAACCATGTTGTTCAGGAATTATAATATGCTTGAACTTAAATGCAAGATGTTTAGTTACTATAGACTCAAATACTTTTGACAAGATAGAAAGCTTTCTAATCGGTCTATAGTGAGATATTTGATTTTTGTTACCCGACTTATGAATCGGAACAACACTAGCAAGTTTCCACGCAGATGGAAAAACACCAAGATTAAGAGATAACATAAATATTACAGACAGGGGTTCCGCTAGCGTACTGGAACAATTAAAAAAAAAACAAAGGAGGTATACGAGGGCGGTTTGATTAATACCCGTGTTAGGAAAGAAGACGCATGTTTTTTGCTATGTTTTTTATTTATTTCTCAACGTAATCTCCTTTGAGCTCTATACACCTAGTCCAACGATTTTCTAACTTTATTAAGCCTTCCATAAAATATGATTTGTCAAGCTCTGCAAAATTCGCTTCTGTTTCAGAGATTACTTCGTCGTTTGACATGAACCGCTTCCCCCCTAGCCATTTTTTCATATTTGTAAATAAGAAGAAATCACATGGAGCCAAATCTGGTGAATAGGGAGCATGCGGTGGCAAATCATATCTTAATTTGACCAGCTTTGCTATGGCAATAGCGGACGAGTGAGCTGGCGCGTTATCGTGATGAAAGAGCAGTTTCTTTTTTGACAAATGGGGTCGTTTTTTCAGCAATTCAGGTTCAAATTGGTTTAATAAATCAGCATAGTACTGCCCTGTAATGGTATTCCCCTTTTCCAAAAAGTCTATGAAGATGACGCCATGCGAGTCCCAAAAAATAGTGGCCACGATTTTTCTGGCCGATGGAAAAGTTCACCAGGTGTAATCCACTGTTTCTGTTGTTTGGATTCTGGCGTGTAGTGATGTATTCAAGTTTTGTCAACAGTGACGTAACGCGGCAGAAACTCTTTCGGATTGCGCTTAAACAGTTCCAAGCAGTGTTCCGAAGTTGTCACACGATTCCGTTTTTGCTCTATTGTCAGCAAACGCGGCACCCATCTCGCCGATAGCCTCCTCATTGCCAATACCTCATGTAAGATGTTGTGGACACGTTCTGTTGAGATGCCCACAATGTTAGGAATCTCCCTCACCTTCACTCGGCGATCTGCTAAGACGATGTCCTGGATTTTATTGACCATTTCGTCCGAAGTCACTTTAATCGGGCGTTCGGGGCGTTCTTCATCAAACACGGATCTGCTTCCACTCTTAAATTCATTATACCAATATCGATGCTGGTCATCGATGGTGCATGATCTTTATAAACGTCACTCAATTTTGTCTTGATTTCCTCGTAGGTTTTCCCATCCAAAAAGAGGAATCGAATAACACATCGATATTGCCCTTTTTCCATGTTTGAATATCAACACAAACTTGTTCAGTATCAAAGCCTCTCAAAAAAAAACTATCCAAGACAAATGTCTAAAATTTTGGCAGGCACCGTTAAAAAGGACGCGCTACACGATGAGATACATATTTTGTGTGGGTGGCGCCCCCTGAAGTTAAAAACGGGTACTTATCAAACAGCCCTCGTACAATCAGGACCAGAGCCTTTAGTAACATTCAATGTAGATAAATGCAACAATATCTCATCAACTGAAACACTCATGTTATTTATGTTAACAAGATTGGAAGGTAAAAACTCATAACTTAAGCTACGTGGTGCGTTATAAACAGACTGAAAGTGCGATGCGAATGCATTTGCTATTTCAAGATCACCAGTAACCTTATGGTCATTACAATACATAACATTTGGAAAGCCAGATGAATGTCGCTTATTATTTATATACTTCAAAAAAAAAATTACATTACACGTAATGGAATCTTCCACCTTGTTGATATAATTGTAGTAATTAGTATTAATTGCTCAATTACAAAGTTCCCTAATTCTAGAAAATTCTCTGTAGTACAAATCACTGCTTGATTTGTTCTTTTTATGAAGTATTTTTTCTGTCTCAGTATTGCAATAGTATCCTTAGTAAACCACGTAGAAAAACTAGATTTTACGAAACGTTTTAAAGGTACATATAGTTCACAAGCGTTATATAAAATACTGTAAAAGTTATCAACAATAGAGTCAACATCATGTACATTGAAATGATTTAAAATATGATTCCAATTTATATTAGAAAAGTACTTATTTATCGCAACATAATCGGCAGTTCTAAAGTCATAATAACAATAATTAAAGCCATTTTGGTTATTACCACAAATAAAATCGATCGCAAAAGTAAAGGGAGGATGACTAGGGTCAATTTTTAAAAGACTATCACATTTTCTAACAACAGTATTCACTAAATTTGAAAAACAAAGATCAAGAGTGTTTCCAGAAACATTTACAACATCATTTAATTGTGATAGATCACAATTTGGAAATGAATCACAAATTAGTTTCGCCTTATCAGACGTAACACCAATAGGTACTAATCCTAAAATATCATCATCAAACTCCCACGACAACTCAGGGAGATTATAGTCACCTAATACAAATACTTGATCGCTAGGATAATTTGTTACAGATTGGACATGCTTTTCATAAGATTCAATAGATGAGGACGGAGGAAGATAAACCACACCTAATACATTGTTGGTCTTCGGAATTAATTTTCACCCACAATTCTTCAACACTCTCACTATGCACTAACTGATATGATGTATATTCCTTCTTAACTGCGATCAACACTCCACCACCAATTGACTTATTACTGTTAAGCAGATTTCTGTCAGTTCTAAAAATCATGTAGCTATTATCAAAACTTCAGAATCAGATATATTAGAATGCAGCCAAGTTTCAGTTAACACAAAAATATCATAATCATAATCCTGGCTTAATAAAGAACGTTGAAGATCCCCAAGATTCGTACGAAGTCCTCTAACATTTTGATAATAAACGCTTAAACTATTTTTTCCCTGCCGCCAGATATAATCTTTACAGTACTAGGAGACTTGGATGTTTGATAATCTATCTTTAGTTTTCCTGTGGATTGATGGATTGAGCCTGAGGTGGTGACTCTTCTGTGACGCTGTTTCGCTTTGTTGTTGGCAGAGATCCCTGCTGAGGTTCCACCTCTGGCCTGTGAAAAAATCTGAAACGTTTGACCAATATTTGATTCGGCCAGTTTTCAGCACAGTTAAGTTTATCTAGTAGGTCACTATCAGCTGTTACCTTAAATGCAACGCTTCTCAAGGTAACAGCTGATCGTGACCTACTAGATAAACTTAACTGTGCTGGAAACTGGCCGAATCAAATATACAAGAATCAAAATTTACAAGAAGAGTCGTCGGCTTTCGATCTTTGGCACATATATGCGAAAATGACGTCTTCGTTCACACCTCTGACATTCTTTTGGGACCGCCAAGTCGAGAATGTTGAGTATTCTTTTTCGTAGCGATGCTTCGATTTTTCCGGTATCAGTTCCGCTGATGCTCCGGCAGCTTCTTCACAAACCTGTTCCGGGAGAAACAAATCTTCTTTAAGTTCTGCATTTTCACTCATTTTTAAGGTCTATATCACTGCTTGAACACAATTCACAGCGATGCGCGTGCTTTTCAATTTTTTTATTTTTTTATTTGTTTACCGTAACAACCGAGACAGTTTTTACAGTTCAGCGCCAACCATTGAAATAATTTCTAGTTGTCATTATTTTTAGATTCATTAATAAATTAAATTTTGTTTTATTGTGGGACTATTAAAAAAATTGCTAACGCAACTCGTGGTAAGTGTCTTTACAGATACTCGGAAACGTATAAATCACACGCTGGCGCTCGTGATTCAAACACGTTTCCTTGTATCTGTAAAGACTAACTTACCTACACTCGTTGCGCTATATACTATATTACAACTCTGTAATAGTACAGAATAACCATATTTTATGCCCGAACAACTTATAATAATATAAGAGCTAGCGACGTCGCGAAAAAGTTTACTTTAGGTAGGCTGGTTTTTTGATATTTCCTTTCTTAACCTATGCGCATCCCCTTTGTACAGATAAAAATTGTGAATTTTGAAATAACTTTAAAACAAAAATGTATTTTTTGTATAATTTGCTATGACTTTTTAGCAATTCATTCTTTTAGCAATATAAATTTATAGTATCCATACAATTTTGTCGTTGCTAACATCGCGCCAAATGTAATTTTGAAACCATTTTAGTACAGCTAAAATTTTAACACGATACAGTTCGATAATCAAAGAATATAATATAAGTTTGCCAGATCGAGATTCGGGTGTTTAGTTAGGAGCCAGATCAATTTAAATATCGGGGAGAATACGTGAGTTAGAGAAGTACGGCAACTAATTCCATGGTTGCGTGAGAGAGATGGCTGCCATCAAGGGGATGCGCACAGGTAAACGCACCCGCTCCCAGATGCCAGACCTACCCCATCGCTACGTAACTTCGATAAGAAACGAAATATCAAAAAACCAGACGACCTAAAATTCGTTCTCGAAAGCGTTGTTAGCTCTCGTACTATAATGGAGCATTTATCTCACAAGTGATATAATAATGAAAAGGTGTTAATTATGTACTATGGTTACATGATTGAAAGACATTAATTATTTTTTGAAACGTCATTTTGACAATTTACAAGTCGGGCATAAAACGTCGTATCTCGAACGTGACCGAAATGCTATTGAAAGCTCGTGAGATGTGTATTACTCGTTCTATCGCACTTGTGATTCAAAACTCTCACCCTACTATTTGTCACTTATAATATAATCTACCATTATTAACCGACTTCAAAAAAGGAGGAGGTTATCAATTCGGTTGTACGTTTTTTTTCTTTTTTAATGTTTGTTACCGCAGAACTCCGTCATTTATAAACCGATTTGTAAAATTCTTCTTTTATTTGAAAGAGTATACTTGCAGATTGGTCCCATTGTCACCATTTCAGGATCTGATGAGGGGATCTCATGGAAATCGAGAAAAATCCTCAAATTTTCGCTCCCTTTAATTAACCGACTTCATGTATGTTCAATTGTGGACCGATTTACAAAATTCTTCTTTTATTTGAAAGGGCATACTCTAAAGGTGGTTACACTGTTAAAAAATCCAGGATCTGATTAGGGAATCTCATGGAAATCGAGAAAAATCCTCAAATTCTCGCTCCCTTTTTATTAACCGACTTATCATGTATGTTCACCGATTTCTTTGTCAGTTGTGGACCGATTTACAAAATTCTTCTTTTATTTGAAAGGGTATACTCTTGACGTGATTCCATTGTCAAAAAATCAGGATCTGATCAGGGAATCCCATGGAAATCCCCATATTTTTTCTTCATTTTATGTATATAATTATGTTCATACCGATTTCTTCGTCAACTTTATTGAGGACCTCAATATTGGAGAAGCGTCTTTACTAGGTATCACTAACTTATCACTTAAAATTGTAAAAAAATTTGCTTTTAAAAAAAAGAGAACCGACTTCAAAAAGTGAAAAATAATTGAATACATGTATTATTACATGTACCACCCAATGATCTGTCTGAAGTCGGTGCTAAGCCAAATAGGTAGTAGATAGATAGGCTGCCTACTCCAGCCACATCGAAGGTCTCCCGGCGAACGCACCGGAATGCGTGAGCGTGGGTGGGGGGCTCGTGCTGAGCAAAACACCCCAAACGGCAGACGTCGTTGACGGTCGTCTCGAATGATATCGAATTTTGTATGCGTTATAACGTTGTTGATATTTTTGTATAATTACAGTATGTTACAAATTTGTAACCTATTTGGCTTGGCACCGACTTCAGACAGGTCATTGGGTAGTACATGTAATAATACATGTATTCAATTATTTTTCACTTTTTGAAGTCGGTTCTCTTTTTTTTAAAAGCAAATTTTTTAGCAGACAACATTATTTCAAATTTTATTAGACTCACTGTAGTTTCTCTCGAGTACTCTTTGAAAATCAAATCAAAATAAGAGTTGTTGAACATGAATATATTTAATTTTGCGTTAATTTTGCGGGGCAGTATAATATCCAACATTGTTGAATAAATAACGTATATGCACAAATAAAAATAAGTAATGTGAAATGAAACATGAAATTGAGCCTTACTGCCTGGTCTTTAGTTAAGACGTTTCCATAGCAACCGGCCCTTGCGACCAGTCGCAAATCAACATGAAATCGGGCTGTTAAAAAAATGTAAATGATGAAAATGTGCTAAAAGAACCTTTGATAATTTTCAAGTACAAAAGGGGTAAACATTAATGAATGAAATAATGAAATAAATTCAGTGAGGAAAATAAGAGAAAAATAAGAGAAATTATGCATAAAAACAATTTAAGTAAGAACAACAAATTGGATACCAGTGGTTATTCATAACGGAACAGATCGGCAAAAGGGACAAGACAAAGTGTAAACTTATCAAAGACTAGAATACCGTACTAGATCAAAATTTATGGAAAAATAGTATAGGCCATAATAAAGGATTAATAAAAAAACAGCAAAGTTGCTATACAAACATAACGAATAGAAATTTTAAAAGAACCAAAAGAAAAAACAGAAAAAGATGTGTGGTGAAAAAAGAAAGGGGCAAAAAAGAATAAACATGATTGTTAGCACGAAGAATTTTTCAGAACATAGTAAAATAAAGAGTATGTAAATGAAAAAAATAAAGAAGAAAAGTTAAAAAACATGTTTTCGAAAATCTACTTAGACTTATACTGTGGACAACAAGTTGGTAGAACTATGTAATACAAATAAAAATTCATACAGCATGTTGCCTGTGGAAAATAAAATGTATCATTTATTGTAATGTAATCATTTATTAAGACTGTACGTATAAATTAAAATCTTTACAAATAAACACAAGAACTTAGACACATATATGAGAGAAAAAGGATCAAGAAAGATAAAGTCCATGATAATTAATACAAAAAATTTAAAAGATATTTGGAACCGTGTTGTTATTTAGTGTTAATATAAATAATTGTAAATAAGAAGGAAGAAGACAAAAAGCGTAAAAGAAGAACAAAAATAAAAAACAATGCAAAAGAAATACTAATTACTGGTCGGGCTGAAGACAGATAGAATAGACAGCCAACTGAAATAGAAAATAACTGGGGGTGAATAAAGCAGTTGAGGTAGCAGCTAAATTTTTAGAACAATAAAAATGTATAAACACAAACAGGAAGGGCTTTTTGTTGGTCTGGTGAACTAAAGATGTGAAGTATAATAATATAAAGGAAATGAAACACCACAAAATTGAAAACAATCAAAAACAATTCTACGGAATACTAAGACAACTAAGGAAATAGAATGAACAAACATTTAAAAAACGGCAAAATACTGAGGGGAATAATATAATATCTTGTAAATTTAAAGAAAGAAAGTAAGGAGAAAGTACTTCGGAAAGCTAATGGAGAAACACAATTACACAAGAAGAAATCGGTAATACACGAAACCAAACCGAAATTGAAACCGGTAAAATAGGAATTGGCAGAGCGAATAGTAAATTAGAAAAATAGAAAGAAAATAAGAAGAGGTCGTATAACTAATAAAACTTTTAGATACTCAGACTTTAGGTAATTGCGAAGGTAGCTTAGAAAGTGACTTATAAAACATTTCAGTAATTTGACTATACTGAATATATTGCCTAAATTATTAAAACATTGGTATAAAAGAAGTGCGGATATTTATTGCAAAATTGACAAACGATAAATAGACCGAATGATATTAGATGTGATATAAATGATAAAAGATAATAATAAAAACGAAGAATGGGAGATTGAAAATAAGAAAAGACTGATGAAAGAAAGTATAAATTTGAATCGACGCGACGTACGATAAAAATGCAGAACGATATAATCTTTTTCCTTATAATATTTATTTCTCTAATTTTTAAATTTCTACAGTTTCTGAAGATTTTTTTTTTTAAACTTCTAGAAACTAAATGAATAGAAACTGTAACTAATAAAAAGTTGTTTCATGTTATATTTAGAAAATGGAAATATGGAAATATGGTTTTACAACATAACTTTTTTTGGATTGAAGTAGACGATGCCACCTCGGTTCTGTTGTTAACTACTGTTACTCCAGACGAAGATGCTCCGTGATTAGCTGTTCTTGTATTTTGTGTAGATTGTAAAATTTTGGTCTGATTTTTTTTGTGACTTGATACATTAATGTATCCCTCCGCAACGTGACTTGACTTCCAACCTCGCTGCCGTTTTAGTTGAAGCAGATAGCTCCTACATTCGCCAGTAGCGTATAGCGACAGTTCTGCGAAAGCTATGCCCGGTATATATTGTTCAGCAAAAAGCAAATTTAAATACTGCTGCACTTTCTATTATCATAGTTAATAAAGAATTTTGAATCCACATTTTGTAAACGTAGGTTAAAGTATTTTTTAGAAATTTCATAAAAATTTCCAGAAATGTGAAACGAACGTGATTTGTCTTTGTGTTTCCTATTTCAACAAGAAGAATACTTCCAGAATTCTTAACATTATTTACTGTCAAATCTTTCAATTAATGGCAGCTGCAAGCCCCAGAAAGTGCAAAAATTAAGGCAATCTAAAAACATTAGTAAATATTTATTACAACATGCATGATTACCTTACTTTGGTTACTAAATATAGTTATATCTTTAGTCGAGTGCATTCACATACTATAGGTAGACCATAAAAGGTCTTGCAAGCAAAAATTTTCGTCTCTAGTGACGAAAGTCAATGTTATGGGATTTTCTCTCACTGGAGACGGAGATCGAGTTTTCGTTCAAGCATTCGGCGACGAAAAATGACTTTTTGTAAAGGGTCGTAGAAAAGCATTTTTTTTCCGCCTTTAATTTCATTCCATAGCATAGCGACCGCAACACAAGGCATGGTTTTGATTTAATGATGTTTTTTCTCGGTGAAGTTCGTATACTATTTATTTACTTTCCCATTCATTTTATATCAGACTGAGCCACAACGAAGCGTTTAATTAATTATTTTTTTTTTGCAAATTGCATTTGAGAATTTTATAGTTCATTTGTTGGTAATAAAATTTTGGGTTGATTTTGTCAGGGACAGTGATTAGCACGGTAACTCCTCATGTCAAGAAGAGGTGAAAATTATTATGAAAAGACGGGAAATCAGCAATTTTTTAATCGATTTCCGTTGTGTAAGCCGCCGTTCTTTCATTTTTATTTAAAATTTTAATATTAATTACGATTATGATAATATTAATCCCGTAGTTTCAGTGGAGTGAAAACCAAATCGGTAAAGACCGCCAGTTCGAGCCGCATTCCAGGCATAGGCTTTAGAGGGGGTAAGCACAATTACACTTATCTAAAACAAATTAAGGAAACTGTGGTTAACTATCAAGTGGTTCTAAACTGCAATCTTCTAATTATTTCCGCCTTCCTCTAATCAACCACATCTTATTATAGGATGCAGTTCTGCCCCTCCGACCCCGCCAAACGCGGGAATTCGTTGTTCCCAATACAGCGGCTGCAGAGCAGATTGCCTTCCAAATTATCAGTTCCCAAATGGTGCCACCCAATTATTTATCACTTGCGAGAATGGCAATTGGATAATCGAAGGAGGAATTTGGCAAACCGTGCCTTCCTGTCAACGTATCGTATCTGAGAGATAAAAAATTTCCTATTAATCATTTCTATTGCAGCTGTTTGTCTTCCTCCTTGTCAGAATCAGGGAATTTGCACAGCTCCTAATCAGTGTCAGTGTTCGGAGAACTACTCGGGACCTTATTGTCAGTTTGAGAACAAACCGTGCATGGGGTTTCCCCAGCTACCCACGAATTCTCGAAGATCATGTTCAGCCAAGTAATAAATACTTAATAAAATTAAATTCAAATACTAATCATTTGGAAAAATAGATCATGTACGGTTACTTGTCTGCGAGGGCATCAATTCCCAGATGGTTCAGCCATTGCGACTTTGAGCTGCAAAAATGGGTTTTGGGTCCCAGACAGAGAAAAATGGGCATCGCTGCCAGATTGTGAAGGTAAATATTTTTATAACTGCAAAGACGTTTGTCTCACGTTTAGGATTGTAGCAAAGTGCGATCCGCCTTGTCTAAATGGAGGAAACTGCATTTCGCTTGGACATTGTCAGTGCCCACAGGAGTTTAGAGGACCTCAATGTCAATACAGTACGTATCACTTAAATAATTTCAGATTTTTCTCTATTAAGACACGCAGGAACTGATAACTGCAACGCCAAGAAGCTTTTATTTAATGGAGGATATAACTGCACCGGAGATCAAACTGGACTCTCTTGTTCTATCCACTGTCCAGAAGGAATGTCTTTTGAAACAACACCTGCACTGCTTTACACCTGCACATACAATGAGGGAGTATTTAAACCCACGCCAATACCGCAATGCATTTTTGGTAATTAAATCAAAATACTCATTTAAAACTTGCTTCTTGAACCCTGTTTAATTCCAGCGAATAACGAGCCCTACAAAACACTCGTAACTAATTATTACAGCTCAGGGAGCAACTACTCAGAATTTGATCTCAACAGACTTACTATTAACGGTTTTCCGGAAGTATCTTACATTCCAGCCGGACACCGATGGGAACACAGTCAGATCTTTGTAAGAATTTAAGTTAAAGAAGGCAAATATTTATTTGGTAATTTCAGGAACAAAATCAACCCCTGTTTATAAACTCCCACAACACCGAAGTTGTAACATTAGCTCCTTTAAGAGATCCTAGCAACATAGTGTTCATACAAGAGAAGCTTCCAGAACCTGGAGTATGTTTTACGTGGCAAGGCACACACTACAAAACGTTTGATGGAAAAGTCTTTAGTTTTCACTCTAAGTGTGCTCATACTTTAGTCAGGGATGCTGTAGACAACACTTTTAGCATTATTGTTCAAAACGATCCTAAATGTGGTACTGCAATTACAGGCTGTTCTAGAATTATTAAAGTATATTTTGATAAGAAGGAGTACACTCTAAAACAGTCCAATGAAGGAATCCCGATTTTTTCGTCTCCCAAGAAAAGATTGCCGATTCCTGCACAACTGCCAGGATTGAGGGTGGAAATGTCCGCACACTATATTATTATGTCCCTTGATACTGTTGGTGTGAAGATTCGATGGGATGGTCAGGTATGTACATACTTATTTCAGTAATTAATTTTTGGTTATTTATGCTCTCCGAAATGCACGCGAGAAATGTTGAAGCACATAACCAACTGTATATACAGAGTGTATCAGAAATAAGTAACTTCAATTATTTATCGCCAGAACACTTTTGAACATCGATTTGTCATTTATTGATATTCAGATTTTGTAGTTTGGGATGTTTTGTTTGTTATGTTTTTCATATTCAAGTTATTTGGTTGTTCTCCCAAATTTGAGGTTACATATTTTTGAGTGATCAGTCATTCATGTTTTGAGGTTCTTAGGTTCTTTGGGTTTTTCAAATTCTGAAGTTCTTAGAATTTTAGAATTTCAGTTTTTTAGGTTCTTTATCGATTAGATCTTCAGGTTTTCTATTTCACAGATTTTCAAGTTATGATGTTCAAGGGTGTTCAGGTTCTTAGGTTTTCAGTTTTCAGGTCCTCAAGTTCTCAGATGTTTTTTTCAGTTTTAGATTTTCTTTTTATCTCTATGTTATAACACCAACCCAAAAAAGTTGACTGTCGACTTTGTAATTTATATTCATAAAAACTTTCTGTCTCTATAAACCGAGGGGCTGTTAACTTGGAAAAAAATTGTACAACTAATTCCACATGGAATTAATTCAAGGTAATCACGAACAATTCCGGTAATTCCGATTCGAGGAATTAATTCGCATGTAATCGTGGTAATTGCAGTAATTCGTAGGTAATTCGAATAATCAGGAAATAATTCCCACAAAAAGTAACTAATTCCGGTAATCAACAGGTAATTCCGGTAATTCCAACAAAAGATGATGCACTTCATTCAATGGACTAGTATACATAATTTTGAAACTTTTTTATAAATAAAACTGCTTAAAATAGAGTACTCCTATTTTTTGGTTTTGCTCAAATCATAACCGTTTTCATGAAATAAATGTACAACAAAATATACAAACGTTTTCTACAAGATAATTCAGCCAACCAAAGTGTTATTTGTGCAACATCATTAAATATTGGGAAACTGTTAAGGCCACGTGTTCGGAACCAAGAAGACCCACTCATCTATTTTCCAAAATTATCAATGAAATAGCGACCCATCTCTTTAGAAAATATGGCAATGTATCTCTATCGCGTTGGGTTAAATGATCTGGAATTACAAATGCTTTAACTTTACGTTAATGACAAAAATGTTTGTTAATATTAATGTAAAAGTGGAGATAGTAAAAACAGTTCAAACTTATTTGTTTTGGTACAACGTATACAAGCGTTTTCTACAAGATAATTCAGCCAACCAAAGTGTAATTTGTGCAACATCATTAAATATTGGGAAACTGTTAAGGCCACGTGTTCGGAACCAAGAAGACCCACTCATCCATTTTCCAAAATTATCAATGAAATAGCGACCCATCTCTTTAGAAAATATGGCAATGTATCTCTATGCCGGTTGGTTAAATGACCTGGAAATACAAATGCATTAACTTCATGTTAATGACAAAATTGTATCTTAATATTAATGTAAAAGTGGAGATAGTAAAAATAGTTCAAACTAATTTGTTTTGGTACAACGTATACAAGCGTTTTCTATAAGATAATTCAGCCAACCAAAGTGTCATTTGTGCAACATCATTAGATATTGGAAAACTGTTAAGGCCACGTGTTCGGAACCAAGAAGACCCACTCATCCATTTTCCAAAAACTGTTTGGTGTTTAGCTGGCGGTCTCTCGAAGACGTATAGTTGGACCTGTTTTTGTTTTTTTTTTGTTGTTTTTTTTGAAGGAACGGTAAATGCCGAGAGACATCGCAATAATTTACTCGAACCTTTTTTCCAAAACCTTCATGATGGCGAACCTCTACATGGGTACTTCCAGCAGGATAATGCACCAGCTTACAGGACAAGGGAAACTATGAACCAAATTTACGAGTTTTATGATGATCGAGTCATTCAAAGTCCGGACCTGGCAGTTCTAAATTATTTCATATTCTCGTATCTCAAAAACACCGTATCTCAAAAACCTGGATGTAATTCAAGTAATTCCAAAATAATTCCATATTATTTGGAGGTAATTTCAGTAATTCTAGGGTAATTCCGGTAATTCCAGTAATTCTCGAGTACTTCCTGTAATCACGAGTACTTCCATAATTTTGAGTACTTGAAATAATTCCATGTAATTCCAAACTAATTCCGGCAATTCCGATAGTACTCGGAATTAATTCTCGCAAGATGTACAACTAATTCCATAGTTAACAGTCCCTCGCTATAAACCATCTATGAAGCGTTTGCATGTCGTTTGGTTTCTATTTCGTTTTGATCAAAGTTGAGGAATGGAGAACAAGAAAACGACAAGGGGTAAAGTTTTGGATAGACCAAAGACATTAGAAAACCTGAAAGCGTAAGACGATGAGAACTTAGGAACCTAAGAAACAGAGATCCTTTTAAAGATTTGGTAATAGAAATTTTTTAAATGAGACAGATTCTAAAAACTTGAAGAATAGAGAGCCTAAGAACCTTTACAATAATTGAAAGTTTAAGGACCTGAAAATCTAACAGGCAAATAATTTGAAAACCTGACAAACTAAAGATCTAAAAAGCAAAGGACCTAAGAAGCTATAAATTTAAAAATTTGGAAAGGTAAAAATTATTCTGAAGCTCGAGAAATTGTAAGCCTGAAAATTTGAGAGCTTGAAAACCTCTAAACATGAGAAATTGAAAGTTAAACAACTTGAAAACATTGGGTTCTGAAATCTCTGCCACAGATCTGAGAACTTGATTGTATAACAATAATAATTGAAAGAAGAGTAGGTTTTTAATGAAGGGGACAAGAGATGATCTTTGCATGAGTGTAGGAAGATAGAAAAGCAAGAATTGGAGCAGTTTTCGAAATTCAAAAATAAGAAACATTACAAATCATGAACAAGGTATATAAATGAAAGAATCGGGAAGAAGAGACTGAGATATAGAATGGAGTTATTGGGGACAATGGAGAGGAAATAATGGGAAGAGACTTTTCGAGTTGAATAAAATTTTAAGATTTTTTTGCGCTATTTTTCTTAAATATTATTTGAAAAAAAGTGGCTTTTCGTGGGGCCTCTGTATTTGCCACAAAAAGCCCCACTTTTGCTCCTAATAAAACAATCTTCTATTAAAAAATAAATGGGTTAGTGTTTTCAGGAAATATAATTATAAAAAATTATTTAGTCAGATTTGACGAAGCACGAAAAGCCGCTTGTCGCAGTTTGATAGAATTATTTATGAAATTCGTTTTACCTCTCTGTAATTATTCTGTGTTATAAATTGTAGCGTCAAGGAATAACCAGATCAATTTACCACATGATATTTTTAGCAATTGGTCCAAGTCGAGGTCTTGGAAAGCCTCTGGAACAGAACCGAGGGTCTCTGCGGAAACATCGATGGAAACGTCTTGAACGATATTGTCAGCAAAGACGGTCATATACCCCAAACTATTGCCAACTTTGCCACAAGTTGGAAAGTTGAAAATCTAGAAGTGGAGTGTTCTGATCTGCCTACCGAAGAACACGCTTGTACGGATGACCAAACTGAGGGTTCCAGGAGTCATGCAGCTTTGACTTTTTGCAAAGAGCTGCTGAACGATCAAAGATTTGCTCCTTGCCACCAACTCATTGATATCTCCCTTCTTCTCGATGCTTGTAGATGGGACTACTGTTCTTGTAAAGATCCAGAACCATCAAGTTGCGCCTGTGAAACCATGAATGTGTATGTAAAAGCTTGTGCCCATAAAGGTATCAAAAATTTGGCGACTTGGAGAGACGAAAAGACTTGTCGTAAGTTTCAACATATATTGTAATTTGACATCCGTAATATCTTTGTGAAATTCAGCAATGCGTTGCACTGGAGGACGAGTGTACAAACCCTGCGGTTCAGCAGCCGGACAACCAGTATGTGGAGGCTCCACTCTCCACGAGGAAGATGACAAAGAAAACTGCGTCGAAGGATGTTATTGTCCCCCAGGAACAGTCCTGCATGAAGATCAGTGTATAACCAGGGATAAATGCCCGTGCAAACTACGTTCGAAAAGTTTTCCCGCGGGTGCCGAAGTACCCAAAGAATGCAACACTTGTACTTGTAGTGATGGAAAATGGGTGTGCACCCAGGTCTCTTGTGGTTCCCGATGTGCGGCTGTGGGCGATCCCCATTATGTTACCTTCGATGGTAGACGATTTGACTTCATGGGTCAGTGTTCCTACTATTTGGTAAAAACACCAACCTTTTCCATTGAGGCGGAAAATGTAGCTTGTGCTGGAGCCATTTCCGAAGCTATGAATTTTCCCAGTAGTGTGAGTTCTGGACTGCCTTCTTGTACCAAAGCTGTGACTATTAGGATTTTTGGACAAACCATCAAACTTAAGCAAAATCATGATGTTGTGGTCAACGGGCAAGATGTGGGTAAATTGCCTTATCATATCGGAAACGTTACAATTAGGAGTTTATCTTCTATATTTCTGCAAGGTAACTTCTTATTTAAATTTATAATTTAACACTTAAAAATATTTCTAGTTGAGTTACCCAACGGTATAGTGGTGTGGTGGGACGGAGTCACTCGAGCTTACATCGATATCCCCGCCAATTTCCAAGAAAAAACGCGAGGTCTCTGTGGAACTTTCAACAACAACCAAAAAGACGATTTTCTAACTCCAGAAAACGATATCGAACAGGCCGTTATTCCATTTGCAAACAAATGGAAAACGAGTGAAAAATGCAACGACGTTCCAGACGCTCTTAAAAATCACCCTTGCAGTTCAAACATTCAAAACCAGCCAACAGCTGAAAAGCACTGCCAGAAAATCAAGTCTGAACTATTCGCTGCATGTCACTGGATAGTGGATCCTGAACCCTACTACCAGGATTGTCTTTACGACATGTGCTCTTGCGAATTCAAAGTCTCAAAGTGCCTTTGCCCAACTGTGGCATCATACGCAGAAGAGTGTTCCCGACAAGGTGTAAAAATCTCCTGGCGTGAGAGCGTACGCGAATGTGGTGTTCATTGCCCGACCGGTCAGAAATATCAAATCTGTGGTAACTCATGCACTCGTTCTTGTTTTGATATTTCCACAAGACCTGACTGTAAGCCTCAATGCGTGGAAGGGTGCAACTGCCCGGAAGGTGAAGCTTTGGACGACAATGGAGAGTGTGTCCCTATTGGAGAATGCAAATGCCAGTATGACGGTCTCCAGTTCCATCCCGGATACAAAGAAGTAAGACCAGCCACCAAAGGACCAGAACTGTGCACATGCATCAACGCGTTTTGGAGTTGCCGTTTAGCAACTCCCAAGGAACAAAAAGCATTCCCGAAAGCTAGCGATTTGAAGTCTCTCTGCAGCGCTTCAGAACACATGGAGTTCACCACTTGTGAACCGGTGGAACCCCTAACATGTAAAAACATGCACAATCCAGATTACTTCTCAGCTTCTGTCTGTCATCCAGGATGCAAATGTAAGGATGGCTATGTAGTGGATTCATCAACGAGAAAATGTATAAGACCATCAGAGTGTCCGTGTCACCACGGAGGAAAAAGCTACAAAGAGAATGAAACCGTACAAAATGACTGTAACACTTGGTATGTTAAAGTATTTGTTGACCGATGGCTAATTTCAGTTTCAGTAAGTGTCAAAATGGGAAGTGGAGCTGCACGGATAGACCTTGCTCAGCTGAGTGTAGTGCTTGGGGAGACTCGCATTTCAAGACTTTTGATGGTAAACAGTACGACTTCCAGGGTCAGTGCGATTATGCGCTGGCTAAGGGTACTCTAGATGAAGCTTCATTTGATGTTTCCATACAGGTGATCAATTTTTGTTCCAAAATTAGAAATTATGAGCAAGTAGACTACATCTATGTCTGTTACAGAACGTACCTTGTGGTACTCTCGGCACCAGCTGTTCCAAATCCATTACCATCCGTGTGAAATCCGGTGAACAACAAGATGTATTAACTCTAACTAAAGACAAATCTTTATCAGAATTTACCTCCATGAAACACATAACGGTCAGACAAAAAAGTCTTTTGGTAATCGTGGAGGCTCCAGATTTGGGCGTTGCAGTCCACTGGGATCGTGGTACAAGAGTCTACGTTAAAGCAGATCCTCGTTGGAAAGACAAAATGAGAGGTCTTTGCGGCAACTACAATGACAACGATGCAGATGATTTCCAAACACCATCTGGAGGGATGGTCGAAGCATCGCCTATTATTTTTGGAGACTCGTGGAAATTGCAATCTTATTGTCCAGAAACTTTGGAAGTCACAGTAAGTTAATTCGGAAATTAGGATTTACATAACTGTTTTCAAGTTTTCCCCAACCGGGTTAAAATTATTTATACTCTGTACAATATGTTATTTTTTAGAGCACTTGCGAGGATCGTCCGGACCGAAAAGTCTGGGCTCTGAAGCAATGCGGTGTTCTCAAGTCATCTCTCTTCGCCCCTTGCCACTCCGAAGTCCCCGTTGACATTTACTTAGAAAAATGTATTTTCGATTCTTGTGCTTGTGACCAAGGAGGAGACTGTGAATGTCTATGCACCGCTCTAGCGGCTTACGCCCACGAATGCAACACCAGAGGAGTTCCAATTAAATGGAGATCCCAAAAGCTATGTCGTATGTTAACTTTAACCCACCACTTTACAACATTAATATTCTTATTTAGCCATGCAATGTGACGAGCGCTGCTCAAACTACAGCCCTTGCATTTCCACCTGCCCCACAGAAACTTGCGACAATCTTCTAATAGCAAGTCAAATGAGCAAGACTTGCAAAGAAGATACGTGTATTGAAGGCTGTGTGGCCAAACCTTGCGCCTCCGGTGAAATTTATCTGAATTCGTCGTTCTTAGAGTGTGTTCCTAGGAATATTTGCAAACCGGTTTGTATGGAAATCAATGGTGTTACCTACAATGAAGGAGACTACATTGAAGGGGATGAATGCTACAGTTGTCACTGCTCACGCGGTGAAAAAATCTGTAAAGGCCAGCCTTGTTCAACTCAAGTATTCACAACTGTGGCTCCTCCTGCCACTCATCAACATGAACAAGTAATGAAATGTGAAACTGGATGGACTGCATGGATCAATCAAGATAAAGCAAAACCCACTAAGACAAAAACTAAGACAAAGACATCGGAGAAGAAACGGGGAGATTTGGAGCCTCTACCCACGCCTTTAATCTTGGTATAATTTAGACGTCTTAAAAATGTTCAGTTAAAGACTTCTTACATTTTTAGAACAACTTATTGGGGCCCAAATGTAGCACAGACAAAATGGTCGATATTGAATGCAGAACTGTCAGAACACACAAGTCACCCAAACAAACAGGCTTAGATGTTGAATGTTCGCTAGAAAAAGGATTAGTTTGCCGCTCCTCAAAAAAAGCATGTCTAGATTTCGAAATTCGGGTCCTTTGTCAATGCGGTTTGCAACTCAACACTGCTAGCAACAAAAACACTAAAAAATATATTTCAGAAGAGCCAACGACTGTTCCCACTACATGTAATGTGCTCAAGCCACACAGAGAACATCCTTCCGATTGTCACCTTTTCTATCACTGTGAACAAGGTCTTGATGGCCCCAAGTTTGTTGAAAAAACATGCGGGCCTTCTATGTATTTCAATCCAGTAACCATGGTATGTGATTGGCCTTATGCTGTTGAAGAGATTAAGCCAGAGTGCAAGGCGCCTGCTGTTACAACACCCGAACATGAAGTCGTAACGGAAAATACTGTCTTTCCGGTTGAAGCTGAAGCTGAAGGGTTTCCACGTAAGTTTTTAAAGATATTTAGGGGTTAATATACAAAATTTTATTCGCTTGAGCACGGTGGTTGTAACTTAATAATAGGTTTGATCAGATTGAGATAATAGGCTCAGTCAGACCTTTCTCTGACATTCCCTTAATAGAAAAACATGAGTACATAAATTGTCTAAAATTTTCAACAAATCGTAAACTTTTTCAGTAGACATTAGGAAATACATACTTGAAAAAGTTTTGCTCATCTTGTAAAAGGTCTGGAAATACATGATGAAATTTTCCGTTTTTTTTTGTTTTTTTCTCTCAATTTTTTCACTTTTCAATCAATCACCCGGTATATTCTTTCACTTAATATTTATCTAGAGGAAATATTGCAGTTTAATAGACGTTTACCGTATTTCCGGTTCTGTTCTATAAACTAATCATTTGTGTTAAAATGGTGGATGCGCTGGGTCAAATATTGACTTCTAACTGCAATTTTAATTTTTTTTGGAACTCTGGAACACTTTTCCTATAAAGTTAACTCATTTAAAACGGAAGTGTTGAACCTGACGGAGTGTTTGAATATTAATATTTATCAATTTTCGGTGCACTGATTTCAAATTTTCAATAAAGTAGAAATTAATTTTATATTAATTTTATATTAAAATGCGCACTGTGCTTTCTTTGGCGACTAGACCTCCACATTTATAAATAATGCCGTTTCACTTAGCAACAATTGGACAATAAATTAAAGGAACAATGGATAATAATCAGCCTGATTCTGTAAAAAAGTTGTTGTCCATAAACACATGGTTACGCTAACAGTTTCAATTTACACATCTGTCAAACTTTTTTGGGACTGATCTGTCAGAATTTGACAGATGTGTACAAAAAAGTAAAATTTTACGGCTCCAAAAAAGACGCGGTATACAAACACCTTTTTGGTAACCACTCGGCTCACAACCCAGCCACAAACAACACATGCGTCCAAAAAGATCACTTTTAAAAAAGACGCGGTATACAAACACCTTTTTGGTAACCACTCGGCTCACAACTCAGCTACAAACAACACATGCGTCCAAAAAGATCACTTTTACGGCCTCGGTACACAAATTACTATCTTTTACCTAAAATACCATTTGTTCTTCAATGTTTTTCTTTTGGTTTCCTTCGGTTCTTCTGAACTGAATTGATGATGACTTCTTAATCTTTATGTTTATCTCCATTTATGGTTTTATTAGCTAATAATAATAATCAATAAGAAACCTGTCTTTTCTACTGCTTTTGAAAATCCGTACAATTTTTTTTCCATTTTCATTTATCATTGTTTTCTCTTTCTCTTCTTTAAAATTTTTTATTTCTATATTACCGTCTTCCATTCTTCTATTTGCATTTACTAATCTTTTCTGTGTGAGTCCAAGAAATAAGGTCTCTTCTTTTGTCGAGTTATCATTTGATGGAAATATTTCCAGTCACTTTTTTTAAATTTTATTTCCATTTTGAGTCATTTATAATCATTCTCTTTTATTTTTTTAACTTTTTTTAACTTGCTGTTCTACTACTAATAATAGCATTGTCGTAATTTCTTTTTTTTTTCTTGTACTGTTTTCTCACATTCCGTCTGCTTATATTGTTTATGCTTTTTTCATTCTTAGCAATTATAATCTTATCATTATATCTTTCCATTTTTATCTTTTCCTTCCTTGGTCGCTTTTCGATGGTCCAATAATTTTCATCTAGTTTGTTGACATTTGCTGTTTTATTTCTTTTATACTCCAATTACTTTTTCTTTAATTTTATTTCCGTTGGTAGTCATTGATGATTATTCTCTTGGATTTTATGGTAACTTTTTCGAGCGTTCTTCTTCTGGTAATATTGTTGCAAGTTGTTGTTCTGTCCTCGTAAGATAATTGTTTATAAAGACCTCTTTGTCTTTCACATTTCTTAGTTTTATTTATTTTATTATTTTGTCTTCAAAACTATTCGACTATGAATTTATTTCCGAATTTATGCCCTTCCTTTTCATTGTAATGTTTGTTTTTTATGTCCATCCTTATCATCTCGATACTATTTTTTCTCTTATCTTTTTTTACAAATTTCTTCTTTACTTATTTTTACCTACTTTTATGGATCTTTGCAAAAATTTATTTTTGTGAGACGATTGTAGAAAAAATGTATGCAATATTCGTTCGCGTGGTCTTCAATTTAATGCGATAATATATTTAGTACGAGTAACCGGCAATGTTGGTGTTGCAATGTACGTTTGTAATTTAATTCTGTTTATTGAAGTGCTTAGTTTTTCCGTCTGGTGAGTGCACAAATAAATCACGTTTTCCGACGAGCCCCAAAAATAAAGTAAAACACTTCTCAGTACTGTCCTTAGGCTTTGTTGACGGTAATTGCAAAAGTAAGGCGCACTGGAAATTCAAGCCGTTTGAAATCGAAAGGTATATCGGTGGAACCATTGGTATGCGTGGGATGAGCACATCTTCCCCTTACATTTTCCATTGAAGATGGTCATTTTAATGGACGCTATGTTGTTCAATTGTTTCAGCAGCTTTTGATCTGAAATCTCTTAAACGCATTTCCTCCAGACGTTTAGTGAACAGCAAACTACCGTTATAAATTGGTTAGCGTTACTTGCCGATTGCGCGTCCTATCCAAGAAGAACTTACAGTTGCGCCCACTTCGAAAGCAAATCTGGACACATCCAAAGTAAATTTTGGCACTTCTCCTTCGACTTCACCAAATTATATTCCTCCCACAATTCCTCCTTTGTGAAATGATTTTGACGAAAACTGATGAGTGACATTTTATGTCTAAAACTGTCACTGTGACATTGTTATCTGACAGAGTACTCAATTTCATCCGGTTTAAACTTTTTTTACGAAAATAAGGGCTGTCACATTGGGGTCGTCAACCCCCCTATGTTACTCCCCATTGCGAATATTATTTGTGGTCAAAATTTCATAATGATCCGTTCACCGGTTTAGGCGCGCATAACAAACGAACAAACAAACAAATATTGATTTTTATAATATACTAGCAGAATGCCTGGCGTTGCCCGGGTTAGACCACCGATAATTGCTGTAAATCTTAGACAATACCAGCATTTAGATTTGGGTAATTATTAGGTACACCTTAATGTCGTCTCCTCGTCATTGTATTCTATCAAATAGAGTTGCAGAAAATTTGGATCTCCAGATTCGGGAAGAAGTGAACCAGGTAAATGATGACTTGAACTTAATGTTGGTATCTAGTTGGCCTCAGATACAATTTTTGTTGCCCCAAATGGTATCATTTGAAAAGCATTGTAATTTCTAACTGATGAAAGAAACATATTTGATCCAATATCTGTGCCGATGAGAAGACCTCTGAGTGGTTCTGATGGATCCCTCATAGGTTCCAGCTTTACTTTGCCATTATTGCAGCACATGCCCGAGCCTTCTGTTTTCCATCGAAAGTAATAATTAATAGCGTTATCAATTAATTAACGGTACTTGCCGTTTGCATGTCCTATCCAAGAAGAATTTAAAGTTCGGCCCACATCGAAAGCAATCCTGGACACATCCACAATAAGTTTTAGCACTTCTCCCTCGACTTCACCACACTGTTCCTCTCTGATTTTGACGAAAACTGATGAGTGACATTTTACGTCTAAAACTGTCACTGTGACATTTTTATCTGACAGTTTTCAATATCGCTGGGTTTGAATTTTAAATATTTTTTTACCAAAAAGGGGTGGCACATTGGGGCTATTGCGAATATTATTTGTGGTCAAAATTTTATGAGGATCTGTTCACCGGTTTAGGCGCGCATAACATACGAACAAACAAACAAACAAATATTGATTTTTATATATTAGAAGATTAATGTTCTTTGTTCTTGTTTAAATATCTTTATTTCTAAAACTCTCATAACATATTAGCCTTACAATCATAAATTTTTATTTCTGTACGCCACTATTAAAGATACCAAAACAGTTTGTTTATCTTATCGCTTAATGTTTTACTTTTTTGCTTTCCCTTTCTTCTTGCAGCAATTCATTTAATTATATTATATGAATTAAATAAACCATTGATTAGTGCTTACAAAAATTGGCATTGCTTGTCATAGCCTTTTACGACAATTTACGAGGATAATATACTGTCGAAATCGAAGCTACCGATACGGCTGATAAAACACAACTTTTACTAAAAGACTGGTGGATGCGCCGGGAGAATTCTTAACACCCAACTGAGATTAATTAAATTTTCAAGAAGTTTGGCTAACCGGATAGGTGTTTGTAGTCTGACTACGCAAAATGTTGACCATTTTACTAATTTCTAAGTGTAGATTCAAAATTTAGTTTGGCGACATCAAAATCGTTCATTTTCAAAAATTATTACAACACAGTATCGACTCTCTAAATTATTGCTCTGTCATTTTCCAAGTATTCTACTGTCTGTATAATCCAAAAATTACATCGCCAGAGTTCTATTGTCAAAACGGAATATTTTACTAATTTCTAAGTGTAGAATCAAAATTTCGTTTGGTGACATCGAAATCGTTCATTTTCAGAAATTATTACAACACAATTTCGACTTTCTAATCTATTGCTATGTCACTTTTTAAATATTCTAGTGTCTGTATAATCCAAAAATTACATCGCCAGAGTTCTATTGTCAAAACGGAATATTTTACTAATTTCTAAGTGTAGAATCAAAATTTCGTTTGGTGACATCGAAATCGTTCATTTTCAGAAATTATTACAACACAATTTCGACTTTCTAATCTATTGCTATGTCACTTTTTAAATATTCTAGTGTCTGTATAATCCAAAAATTACATCGCCAGAGTTCTATTGTCAAAACGGAATATTTTACTAATTTCTAAGTGTAGAATCAAAATTTCGTTTGGCGACATCGAAATCGTTCATTTTCAGAAATTATTACAACACAATTTCGACTTTCTAATCTATTGCTATGTCACTTTTTAAATATTCTAGTGTCTGTATAATCCAAAAATTACATCGCCAGAGTTCTATTGTCAAAACGGAATATTTTACTAATTTCTAAGTGTAGAATCAAAATTTCGTTTGGCGACATCGAAATCGTTCATATTCAGAAATTATTACAACACAATTTCGACTTTCTAATCAAAGGCTATGTCACTTTCTAAATATTCTAGTGTCTGTATAATCCAAAAATTGCCTCGCCAGGGTTCTATTGTCAAAACGAAACATTTTACTAATTTCTAAGTGTAGAATCAAAATTTCGTTTGGCGACATCGAAATCGTTCATATTCAGAAATTATTACAACACAATTTCGACTTTCTAATCAAAGGCTATGTCACTTTCTAAATATTCTAGTGTCTGTATAATCCAAAAATTGCCTCGCCAGGGTTCTATTGTCAAAACGGAATATTTTACTAATTTCTAAGTGTAGAATCAAAATTTCGTTTGGCGTCATCGAAATCGTTCATATTCAGAAATTATTACAACACAATTTCGACTTTCTAATCTAAGGCTATGTCACTTTCTAAATATTCTAGTGTCTGTATAATCCAAAAATTACATCGCCAGAGTTCTATTTTCAAACCGGAATATTTTACTAATTTCTAAGTGTAGAATCAAAATTTCGTTTGGCGTCATAGAAATCGTTCATATTCAGAAATTATTACAACACAATTTCGACTTTCTAATCTAAGGCTATGTCACTTTCTAAATATTCTAGTGTCTGTATAATCCAAAAATTACATCGCCAGAGTTCTATTTTCAAACCGGAATATTTTACTAATTTCTAAGTGTAGAATCAAAATTTCGTTTGGCGTCATAGAAATCGTTCATATTCAGAAATTATTACAACACAATTTCGACTTTCTAATCTAAGGCTATGTCACTTTTTAAATATTTTAGTGTCTGTATAATCCAAAAATTACATCGCCAGAGTTCTATTGTCAAAACGGAATATTTTACTAATTTCTAAGTGTAGAATCAAAATTTCGTTTGGCGACATCGAAATCGTTCATTTTCAGAAATTATTACAACACAATTTCGACTTTCTAATCTATTGCTATGTCACTTTCTAAATATTCTAGTGTCTGTATAATCCAAGAATTGCCTCGCCAGGGTTCTATTGTCAAAACGGAATATTTTACTAATTTCTAAGTGTAGAATCAAAATTTCGTTTGGTGACATCGAAATCGTTCATTTTCAGAAATTATTACAACACAATTTCGACTTTCTAATCAAAGGCTATGTCACTTTCTAAATATTCTAGTGTCTGTATAATCCAAAAATTGCCTCGCCAGGGTTCTATTGTCAAAACGGAATATTTTACTAATTTCTAAGTGTAGAATCAAAATTTCGTTTGGCGACATCGAAATCGTTCATATTCAGAAATTATTACAACACAATTTCGACTTTCTAATCAAAGGCTATGTCACTTTCTAAATATTCTAGTGTCTGTATAATCCAAAAATTGCCTCGCCAGGGTTCTATTGTCAAAACGGAATATTTTACTAATTTCTAAGTGTAGAATCAAAATTTCGTTTGGCGACATCGAAATCGTTCATATTCAGAAATTATTACAACACAATTTCGACTTTATAATCTAAGGCTATGTCACTTTCTAAATATTCTAGTGTCTGTATAATCCAAAAATTACATCGCCAGAGTTCTATTTTCAAACCGGAATATTTTACTAATTTCTAAGTGTAGAATCAAAATTTCGTTTGGCGTCATAGAAATCGTTCATATTCAGAAATTATTACAACACAATTTCGACTTTCTAATCTAAGGCTATGTCACTTTCTAAATATTCTAGTGTCTGTATAATCCAAAAATTACATCGCCAGAGTTCTATTTTCAAACCGGAATATTTTACTAATTTCTAAGTGTAGAATCAAAATTTCGTTTGGCGTCATAGAAATCGTTCATATTCAGAAATTATTACAACACAATTTCGACTTTCTAATCTAAGGCTATGTCACTTTTTAAATATTTTAGTGTCTGTATAATCCAAAAATTACATCGCCAGAGTTCTATTGTCAAAACGGAATATTTTACTAATTTCTAAGTGTAGAATCAAAATTTCGTTTGGCGACATCGAAATCGTTCATATTCAGAAATTATTACAACACAATTTCGACTTTCTAATCAAAGGCTATGTCACTTTCTAAATATTCTAGTGTCTGTATAATCCAAAAATTGCCTCGCCAGGGTTCTATTGTCAAAACGGAATATTTTACTAATTTCTAAGTGTAGAATCAAAATTTCGTTTGGCGACATCGAAATCGTTCATATTCAGAAATTATTACAACACAATTTCGACTTTCTAATCAAAGGCTATGTCACTTTCTAAATATTCTAGTGTCTGTATAATCCAAAAATTGCCTCGCCAGGGTTCTATTGTCAAAACGGAATATTTTACTAATTTCTAAGTGTAGAATCAAAATTTCGTTTGGCGTCATCGAAATCGTTCATATTCAGAAATTATTACAACACAATTTCGACTTTCTAATCTAAGGCTATGTCACTTTCTAAATATTCTAGTGTCTGTATAATCCAAAAATTACATCGCCAGAGTTCTATTTTCAAACCGGAATATTTTACTAATTTCTAAGTGTAGAATCAAAATTTCGTTTGGCGTCATAGAAATCGTTCATATTCAGAAATTATTACAACACAATTTCGACTTTCTAATCTAAGGCTATGTCACTTTCTAAATATTCTAGTGTCTGTATAATCCAAAAATTACATCGCCAGAGTTCTATTTTCAAACCGGAATATTTTACTAATTTCTAAGTGTAGAATCAAAATTTCGTTTGGCGTCATAGAAATCGTTCATATTCAGAAATTATTACAACACAATTTCGACTTTCTAATCTAAGGCTATGTCACTTTTTAAATATTTTAGTGTCTGTATAATCCAAAAATTACATCGCCAGAGTTCTATTGTCAAAACGGAATATTTTACTAATTTCTAAGTGTAGAATCAAAATTTCGTTTGGCGACATCGAAATCGTTCATTTTCAGAAATTATTACAACACAATTTCGACTTTCTAATCTATTGCTATGTCACTTTCTAAATATTCTAGTGTCTGTATAATCCAAGAATTGCCTCGCCAGGGTTCTATTGTCAAAACGGAATATTTTACTAATTTCTAAGTGTAGAATCAAAATTTCGTTTGGTGACATCGAAATCGTTCATTTTCAGAAATTATTACAACACAATTTCGACTTTCTAATCAAAGGCTATGTCACTTTCTAAATATTCTAGTGTCTGTATAATCCAAAAATTGCCTCGCCAGGGTTCTATTGTCAAAACGGAATATTTTACTAATTTCTAAGTGTAGAATCAAAATTTCGTTTGGCGACATCGAAATCGTTCATATTCAGAAATTATTACAACACAATTTCGACTTTATAATCTAAGGCTATGTCACTTTCTAAATATTCTAGTGTCTGTATAATCCAAAAATTACATCGCCAGAGTTCTATTTTCAAACCGGAATATTTTACTAATTTCTAAGTGTAGAATCAAAATTTCGTTTGGCGTCATCGAAATCGTTTATATTCAGAAATTATTACAACACAATTTCGACTTTCTAATCTAAGGCTCTGTCACTTTCCAAGTATTCTACTGTCTGTATAATCCAAAAATTGCCTCGCCAGGGTTCTATTGTCAAAACGGAATATTTTACTAATTTCTAAGTGTAGAATCAAAATTTTGTCTCGCGACATCGAAATCGTTCATATTCAGAAATTATTACAACACAATTTCGACTTTCTAATCTAAGGCTATGTCACTTTCTAAATATTTTAGTGTCTGTATAATCCAAAAATTACATCGCCAGAGTTCTATTGTAAAAACGGAATATTTTACTAATTTCTAAGTGTAGAATCAAAATTTCGTTTGGCGTCATCGAAATCGTTCATATTCAGAAATTATTACAACACAATTTCGACTTTCTAATCTAAGGCTCTGTCATTTTCCAAGTATTCTACTGTCTGTATAAGCCAAAAATTGCCTCGCCAGGGTTCTATTGTCAAAACGGAATATTTTACTAATTTCTAAGTGTAGAATCAAAATTTTGTCTCGCGACATCGAAATCGTTAATGTTCAAAAATTATTACAACACAATTTCGACTTTCTAATCTAAGGCTATGTCACTTTCTAAATATTCTAGTGTCTGTATAATCCAAAAATTACATCGCCAGAGTTCTATTGTCAAAACGGAATATTTTACTAACTTCTAAGTGTAGAATCAAAATTTTGTCTCGCGACATCAAAATCGTTAATTTTCAAAAATTATTACAACACAGTCTCGACTTCCTAATTTATTCCTATGTCACTTTCCAAGTATTCTAGCATCTGTATAATCCAAAAATTGCCTCGCCAAGGTTCTATTATGAAACCGGAATATTTTACTAATTTCTATGTGTAGAATCAAAATTTCGTTTGGCGACATCGAAATCGTTCATTTTCAGAAATTATTACAACACAGTTTCGACTTTCTAATCTAAGGCTATGGGCCCTATTCTTGAACATGTGAGTGGGTGAGTGAGTGAGTTTTGACGTCACTTCGACTAGTCGAGCATTCAATTTAAAGTAAGCGCATTTCACAATCACTGCAGATTCGAGCGGTATGAGACGAGCGCTTACTTTAAATTGAATGCTCGACTAGTCGAAGTGACGTCAAAACTCACTCACTCAGCCACTCACATGTTCAAGAATAGGGCCCTATGTCACTTTCTAAATATTCTAGTGTCTGTATAATCCAAAAATTGCATCGCCAGAGTTCTATTTTCAAACCGGAATATTTTACTAATTTCTAAGTGTAGAATCAAAATTTCGTTTGACGACATCGAAATCGTTCATTTTCAGAAATTATTACAACACAATTTCGACTTTCTAATCTATTGCTATGTCACTTTTTAAATATCGTAGTGTCTGTGTAATCCAAAAATTGCCTCGCCAGGGTTCTATTATTAAACCGGAATATTTTACTAATTTCTAAGTGTAGAATCAAAATTTCGTCTCGCGACATCGAAATCGTTCATTTTCAAAAATTATTACAACACAGTCTCGACTTTCTAATTTATTGTTATATTGCTTTTCAAGTAGGTTTTTTAGTATTTCTGCTACCTTACCTACTATTCCCAAACATGCCATATCTTCTAATCCTTCCCTGAATTAAAAATGAAATATGTACCTATAATAAAATGTGAACTGTTTACTTCAGTTTAGAGACATGTTGAGGAAATACTGCTGGAGTCGATTTCATTGATTGATTCATGATTGATTCATTGATCATTAATTGAATTTACATACATTTTTTTTTTGACTTTTACAAAATACCCAAGAAAAGAGTATTTACGATCTAACTAAGAAAACTAAAACATTAAAAATGATTTTTGTTCCTACTATCGTGCTGAAACGGATATCAGTTTGAATTTGGGGCCTATGTTGAGCATTAATCGTCACAATTAATTAGGATGTCCACCTGGTCAAGAACTAAGGGATTGTGCAATTGAATGTGACCGCCTTTGTTCATACTACTCTAACTTTGTGGTCACACGTGGCGATTGCACCAACAACAAAAAGTGCGAATCTAAATGTGTAGAATCTGAAAAGAACCTAACTTGTCCAGACGGAATGATGTGGGCTACTGCCGACACCTGTGTTAGTCTAAAAGACTGTTTGTGCCAATCCAGCGACGGAAAACCTGTCAAGGTATGTTTACCATGTTTTGAACATGTTTATTCAAGGTCAGATTTCAGCCTGGAACTGTTTATCGAGAATCCGACTGCAAAGTGTGTCAATGTGTGGACAATGAGTATACATGCGACGAATCAGCTTGCGTTAAAGAAGCTGAAGAGGAAGCAAGAATAATACCAGTTGACAGACCTATGGAGGAAGCAGAACCTATTCCTGGATATGAGGATAGAGAACCTAATGTGCATGTATCTCCAGGAAAACCAGAAGAGATATCTATAGACAAAAACCGAAATATAAACGAACCAGGCTATAGAGGAAATGCCTATTTCATGCCAATTCTAAGCACAGTAACACCACCGGAAAAATGCGATCAAGATCACTTCATTGATTTAATCCAAGGAGACCAACCTCTTCCGAATATTGTTTTTAATGCCAGCAGTGTTCTAAGTTCTGCCTTCACTCCAAAGAATGCCAGATTCGACAGTAAGGTGGATGGAACACATGGGGGCAGCTGGATTCCTCAATACTCCAACAATTTACAGTATTTAGAAATAAATTTGGGCCAACAGGAACCAATTTACGGCATCAAAATAATGGGTAGTCCGATGTACGATGAGTACGTGACGAGCTACAAAGTTTCGTACAGTCCTGATGGTGGACACTTTTTGCCGGTACTAAATAAAGAACAATTACCACAGGTATTAAGAAGAGGCACAATTGGGAAAAGTCACAAGTTTCTAATTCTAGGTATTTAGGGGGTCTATTGATGCTACCACTCCTGTGCAGGAAGTTTTTGAGACGCCGTTTGAAGCTCAAATTGTGAAAGTCCATCCTGAGACTTGGCATATAGGTATTGCCCTTCGTGTTGAGTTGATTGGTTGTGGGGAACTTCTTACGACAACACCAGCTTATGAATTTATAACTGTGAGTAAAATTATTAATAGTTACCCAAAAGTACAATTTTTTTGTTTTAGTTGTACTCAGCAACTTCTTCTGCTCCGACCCTCTGTGATGATCCGTTGGGTCTGAATGACGGAACAATGTTAGAACAACAAATCTCTGTAAGTTCCGAAATTGACAGGGACCACACAAAATCAAATCTAAAACTAGATGGTGGCAGCGCTTGGCAACCCGTAACAAACTCTCGCACAGAATTCATCCAAGTACCACAATAATTTTTTCAATATTTACAACAATGTATCTTCTATCATTTTAAGTTCGACTTTCTGGAACCACGTAACATAACAGGCGTCAGAACTAAGGGCGGTCCCAAAGGATGGGTGACCGCGTATACTGTAAAATATTCTCAGGACAACAAAGACTGGAATCCAGTTTTGGACAAAACCACGAAGAATGAGAAAGTATTTTTGGGAAATTACGACAAGGATACGCTGCAAATTAATTTCTTTGACCTGCCTATCAATGCGAGGTACTTCAAACTAATTCCATCGAAATGGACCGACAATATTCAAATGAGGGTTGAAGTACATGGATGCTTTGAACCGTATCGTAAGTTTTGGATCTCTAAAAATTTAAATCCCTTGATTAAAATACTGCTTATAGCCACGATCTCTGAAGAGAGACTAACCACAATTGTACCTTCATCTTGCAACCTCTGCCCAGACGTAATAACAGAACCACTAGAAATGCAAGCCTGTCGATGTTCTAACGATAAATGGTGGGATGGCGAGAACTGCGTTGCAAGAACTGAGTGCCCCTGTCTTGTGGGACACATTTCGTTAGTATTCACACGTAAACACCGCCATCCTAAAAATAAACTTTTGTTGCTTACAGGTACCCAGTCGGTACTTCATACAAAAAAGAAGACTGTTCCGAATGTCTATGTAAAATCGGCGGTGTGGCCCACTGTAGCCCCAAACAATGTGATCGATGTGAAAAAGGCCTAAAGAGTACAGTTACCAGCACGTGTCAATGCATTTGTCAGCCTTGTCCTGATGGTACCACGATATGCCCAACTAACAGTGTTTGTATAAATTCAACGTTGTGGTGTAACGGTATTCAAGATTGTCCAGATGATGAAATAGGGTGTGTTACTACTACCACAACTAGGAAAGTTATTACTACGACACCGAAACCAGCAGTTTTCACAACCCAAAGTTAGTACCACTGTTTTTGTATTCATATTATATGAAGAAATAATAGAAATAAAGAAAAATTACAATAAAGGAAAATTCGATTGAGTAAACGTTCAGGCTGTGATTTTTAAATTATTATGTACAGTAAAATGAAAGTTGGTCCTAAATTCGACTCTTGGAGAAAACCACTTCTGTACCATATCTATCCATACCAAATAAAACCAAATGAGTATCAATTTGTAATCATATTTTAACCTTTTACAATTTCAGAAGCAGTCAGGAAGTGTCCAGAAATCCAATGTCCACCCGGTTTCAAAAAACAAGTAAAGAAACCTACCAAGGGCCGTACCTATCAGACCTCTATGTTCTCCAGCAACACTCCATTTTCACGTAAAAAATCCTACACTTCTACGGTCCCCGGATTGAAGACTGGAGTCAAAACGGCCGGCATAAAAACAAGCTTTAGAAAGACTGCCATGAAACGACCATCAAACAATATTGCAACTTCTGGACAATTAAACTGCACGGAATACGTTTGTGTGTCTACAAAACCGGCACCTAAATACATACGCTCTAAAAAAGAATGCCCTCCTACAAATTGTCCCGCTGGTTACACTGCTGTTTTTGAGGAAGAAGATTACGTTTCCAATACTTGTCCGGAATATGTGTGCAATCCTTCTGCTATACCAGACGCCGTCTGTAACGTCACTGGCCGGACGTTCAACACTTTTGATCAAACGGAGTATAAGTATGATATCTGCCATCATATTTTAGCTCGGGATTTGGAAAAAAGCGAGTGGGAAATTGCCTGTAAGTGTCGAACATCATTAAGGAAATATTATATTATAAACTGAAGCGGAAAGTAGTCCATTCCTGTGGAAAGGCGTAGCCTCGGGGTGAACTAGTTCTCGAGACATAGGAATGGTACTTTCGCCGAAGTTTGTATTATACTATTTTATTCACAATTAGGTATTCGAAATTTAATAATTAAATCTGATTAACATGAATTATTATTGCAACGTTTAATTTCAGTCAAATGTTTACACTTAGAAAGTACTGCAACAATTAATATTATTTGTCAGATAAATGTCAAACGATTTTTTGGAATTTGTACTATTACACAAATTAATAAATCACATTAAGGGTAATTTGTAATCGTAATTTTGTATTTGTCAACTCCTAACGAGTTGTCGCGAGGCTGCAACAACAGTTGTGTTATTACCTTTATTACCAATAATACTCTTAATAATAATTTAAATTCGGGTTGCATGTAAACATCAGGTGAGTAATGAGATTGGAGCTCGGGAATTGGTCACTTTCCAACCTTCTTTGCAGTTGGAACGCAGTATATTACTAACCGATTGTGAATAAACTGTTTTTCCTTCTTACACTTAAATACACTTAAAACCTAAAAATTTTAATTTCAGTAAAGAAGAATTGTTTGAAAACCTGTTGGCGCGACCTCATCATTCAGCACCAAAATCATTTGGTGGTTCTCCATCCTAATCTCACAGCCGAATACGACGGATTTTCGTACACAGTTGAACAGACCAAAAAAATCGGCTCCAACACGAAAGCCTTTTCTATAACACGTCTTGGAAACATCCTACTCTTTGTCTCAAACAGATACGGATTTTGGATTATTTGGGACACTGAAGGAAATGTCAAGTTAGGTATCACACGCAAACTCATCGACAAAGTCGACGGACTCTGTGGTTACTTCAACGAGGTTCCTGAAGACGACAAAAAGAAACCCGATGGTACACCTGCACGAACAACTGTTGAGTTTGGGGACAGTTGGGCATATTCAGATGAATCCCATATTTGCGAGCCGACAGCTTGTCCTCTCGATGTACAAAGCAAAGCCTGGCAAATCTGCCAAGTCAAGTAAGTATAGTTGTAATTGTAAACTCCGTTTGTGACGTTCGTTTCAGGCAAAGAGCTTTGGAACCATGTAACAGAGTCGTGGATAAAGACGCTTTTATCTCTCGGTGCATTGAAACGACCTGCGAGTGTCTTCAAGCAGCGGGGAAGAACCACACTGCCGAAGAAGAATGTAGATGTAAGAGTTTAGAAGACTTTGTTGTTGAGTGCTTGACCAGAGAACCGTCTACTGATATGTCGGAATGGAGGACTGAATTGGACTGTCGTAAGTTGTTGCAACTCAAAAAATCAAATCCCTGCCTATATAGTATTAAACCGTACTACATATATATTTTGTTTCTTCAGCTGCAACTTGCCAAGCCCCTCTGATATATCACGATTGTTACCAACGCAAATGCGAGCCAACTTGCGAGTCTCTGTCAGATCCGGAAGCCGCATGTCCAAAATTACCCAACGTGTGCTTCCCTGGATGTTACTGTCCTCCAGGAACCGTTAAAAAGGGAAACACCTGCATTAGTCCATCAAATTGCAGGGACTGCGAATGCAATGTTCTTCCTCATCTTCAGTATGTGACGTACGATGACACAAATTTCACTGTTAACGCTAACTGCGTCTATGTGATGTCACGAGATGTTCTGGTGGGAAAGAACCAACACAAATTTCAGGTAAATTGAATACAGAAGTAACTAAAAAAGGTGAATTTTATGTCACATTAGGTTCTAATCACCAACGCTCCATGCAAAAACAATCAAAGAAAGACCTGCGTGGGGAAAGTCACAGTACTATACGAAGGTCGCAAAATCCACATCCTCAACGACATGCTTCGCAACAAGCTCAGAATGACGGTAAATGGCGAAAGAATCGACGACTTCACCGAAATCACCTGGGCCCAGGTCGAAGAAACCACGAGTAAACACATCAAATTACACTTGAACGCAATTCAAGTGGACATTTCCGTCTACTACCCCTCTTTGGGAGTATCTGTGAAAACTTCCTCACAAACCTACGGAGGCAAACTCGAAGGACTCTGCGGCGACTGTGACAGCAACCCGAACGATGACCTGCGCACTCCTTCTGGAGAAGTCACGACCAACCCCAACGATTTTGCTCTAAGTTGGTTATACGAAAAATTACCAGGGAATTCCAAAGAAATCTGTGAAAGTAAAGATCAAGTTTGTCCTCCTCTTCCTCCAGAATCGGATCCTTGTAAAATCATCCTGGATTATAAGACTTTCGGTCAGTGTCTTCGAGTCTTGGACCCGTCACTTTTCCTGGAATGGTGTCAGAAAGACACTTGTGATAACAATCCAGATCTAGCTTGTGCTTCCATAGAGGCTTACGCTAGAGATTGTGCCAGTGCTGGATTTTGTGTGAATTGGCGGACAAATATATGTCCTCCACAGGAATGTTCTTCGGACAAAATTTTCAACCCGTGCGGAACAAGATGTCCGAAGACATGTGAAAGTATCAAGGAGAAGGAGAAGGGATGCTCTAGTCTGCCAGTGGAAGGATGCTTTTGTCCCGAAGGACAGGTATGTAATATTATAGACAGGGATATCGTTGCCCTGTACCATGGGGGTACCCCTGGCCCCCTGTCCCAAGTAGGCCCCTGTACCAGAAGGGCTTTGTTATTGTAATTTTTCCGATGTTTTAATAGTTATTCTGCTATTTGGGGCGGAGACAAATCCAACAAGCAATTTAACTTATTGTTAGTTCTTTTTCTTCTCGCCCTAATCCCTGAAAAAAACAAAATATTAAAGATATAAAAATCGGTCCAGCCGTTCTTAAGTTATAAACCCAAGGGGCGCCCCATGTCCATGTTTTAATAGTTATTCTGCCATTCGGGGCGGAGACAAATCCAACAAATCAAAGTTCATAAAAATCGGTCCAGCCGTTCTTGAGTTATAAATGGTGTAACTAACCCGATTTTGTTTTATATTATATAGGTCGGTTTTACTTCGGATCAGTTTAAATATTCACTCTCATTTTACCGGTACCGAACCGAACTAGTAGATGTATCGACTTCACAAAATTAATTCTTGACTACAAAAAAGTAACACATAATAAATATTACAGGTTTTACGAAACGACACTTGTGTGGTTGAACGAGACTGCGAAGTCTGCGACGAAGCTGGACATCGACCTGGAGATGTGTGGAAGAAAGATAAATGTACTACCTGTACGTGTGAAGGTACTTCTTTGAAATGTGAGAGTGAACACTGTTCTGGAAATGAGAAAATTTGTGAGCAAGGATACCAAGTGGTGCAGATACCAAGCAAAGAGGACGAATGTTGCGACAAATACGCCTGTGGTATGTACTTACTCATATCACCTAGACTTTAGCAACGTCATAGTCTAGAGCTTATAAATATACTGTCAGACGAAATATTCACGATTTTGTTAGAACTGTCGTCTGCGTTGATTGAATCGAGGAAGAAAAGTATGTTTAAGGAATCGATAAATGTAGGTTTGGATGGAGAATTGAATAAGCTTTAAAATGATGTATCACACGACCCCCCATGTCATTTAAATTTTTTAAAGGGCAAGGAGTGAGATCTAAGACTTGAAAGTTTGGTACAATCAGGTCCCCCTTGATAACAAAATTGACCTGTTCGGGCGTTTTCTTCTGAGTCTTTCGAGATTGGAATTGTTGGGAGGTACAAATTTTAGTTGGGACACCCTGTATGTATGTCAATATTTTTATTGATATTTATTATATTTATTGATATTATATGATAAAATACGAGCATAATAGTAAGAAAATACTAATTTTATTGCAAAAGTGGCATGAAATGGTACATTAACGGAAATCAGCAGATATACCTATAGATATACGAATACCTACAGGGTGTATTTTTGAGAAAAAAGTGCAACAAATACTCAAAATTATCACCGTTAACACAGCGCCGCAATGTCCCAAAAAATTAGAATATTAAAGATAGATTGACACTTCTTTGAATTTTACATTCTTGCATGATTTGAGTTGTTTTCTTATGTTTTTGTTGAGAAAATCATGAAAAAAATATGAGGTTACGATTTAAAAAAACTGCCGATTATTCCATACATTTTGGGCACCCGGTATAAATGCGAACGGACATGTCTGTGGAGTACCGGGAAGACCGGGGAACTCCCGGCATAGTTATTTTAAGTTATGTGCGTTCAAATGATCTCGACGATGTCCGTTTAATAGAGGGCGAAGTGACAAAAAAGGACCGTTTTCTGCTGTACCCGTCCGTTCCAGGGAGAGTCCGCTAACGAGAGGTGTTAATGTATAGGAAGTTAATGTAATAAATTCGGGACTAGCAAAAACTGTCCGTTGAACAGAGTTGTCCGGTCATTAGAGGTATCCGTTATGAAAGGGTTCACTGTATTACGTATTTTTGCTGATTAATTTGATAGTACATTTATTTAATTTCACGTCTTTTTTGAAGTAAAACTTCTTTACGGACACTTGACGTGGGGAGTAAGCTGTTGAATGCGTGACGAGAGCGTGACGAAAAGTGTGATCGGGCGAAGCGAACGATTTTACAATAATTAATTCATACATTTTTTTTCCCTTAACGGGGCTCGAACCCGCGTCTTTTCCGTTGTGAATCCGCACTTTTCACAATACATCTATTTGCGTGTGTCAGTTTTGTATGCTACTTATCTTAATCGCTACACATGATTGCCGACTTTTCGCTGACGACAAACTGAAACATGCATTATCCAATACTGTGGACGGTATTAATTCAGGATTCTCTAGCTCCATTTATAAACTTACATAAATTAAGAGCACTTACACAATGGCGAACTGAAGTTTTACTTCAGCCGTGTGGTCTAAAGCACACTCGTATTTTTTTTTATTTCTTTAACTTGTTGTTTTGATCAATATTTAATTAAATTTGCAATTTCGTTGAATTGATATATTTTAGTATTTTGGCATTTCCATATATATATTTTATACTTCGTTAAATTAATATTTCGCCATTTTGTTCATACTCATGTTTTGTTTTTACGTTAATTTGACATTTCTTTGAAGTGATTTTGGGTTTTTTTTTTTTCGTTAATTTCATGCTCTAATTTGATATTTTTCTAATAATGTGATTTCTCGAATATTTTGGTGTTTCGATAATTTGGTATTTCCAAATGTTACTTTTTATTATTTTGCTAATTTAATATTTCTTTAAGTTGATACATTGCTATTTCGCGAATTTTACGGTTTACCATTTCACTGATTTGCAATTTCGTTTTTTTATTTCAATGATTAATTTGGTATTTTGTTATTTCGTTAATTTGTGTTATTTCATTAATCAAAGTTTTAAAGTCTTAAACGCCGGTTGATATGAAAACGTCTTATCTAAAGATAGGACGTTTCCACATCAATCTGCATTTAAGACCGCCGCAACACAACATGAAATCGGACTATCCGTCCTGTCAAGTACTCTTTCCAAGTTCACATTATTTTATCTTCTTTTCCATATATATATTTTTATCTTTGTTTATTGTTTTGTTTATTTGTCTTTTGCATACACTATTATTTTATAACTGTTTATATTATAACATATTCTGTTTAATTAATAGTTATTAGCTCAACACATGTTACAACATTTACCATTTTATTATTAACTTTAATTTTAGTGCCAGAACCGACTTCCGGTCCCACCTGTGAAACTCCCACCCCTATTTCGTGTGGCGGCGGACAAGTGATGAAACTATCCACCAAACCAAACGGTTGCCAACAATTTATCTGCGAATGCAAACCCCTGGAAGAGTGTGACCCCATCGACACCTCCACAGATTCACCTCTAGAAGATGGTTACGTCAAAACCATAGACTCCAGTGGATGCTGCCCCGAGGTCAAGACAATATGCAGACCCGAACTTTGTCCAAAACCAAAGCAATGCCCTCAATTCCACACCCTCAAAAATGAAACTACGACAGCAAAATGTTGTCCGCTCTACTCTTGTGAGCCGCCTAAAGAACAGTGCATTTATGAGAATGAGTACACGTCCTCCGAGACCGGTGGTGAGAGGGCCAGAACGGAAATTGAGAAGCAAAAGGTGCTGAAGAAAGCGAATGAAACGTGGCAGGATGGGCCTTGTCGACAATGCAAGTGTCTATTGACTCCTATAGGGAATTACCAGCCTTCTTGTACTGAAACTGACTGTTCCGCCATCGAAATTTCACGTGACTATCTTGACTACGAATTAGTGCCCGAGTTTGTTTACGACGAGTGCTGTCCAATAGTAAAGAGAATAGCTTGTAAAGACAACGATAAAATCTACAAAGTAGACACAAAGTGGACCAAAGAAAACGACTACTGCACCATCTTCGAATGCGTCAATGGAACATCCGGAGTCCAAAAAGATAAAAGAGTCACCACTTGTGACACCAAATGCGACTTGGGCTTTGAGTACGTCGCTGCAACTCCAGAATCGAAGCAATGTTGTGGTTCTTGTAAACCCTATGCATGTGTTTGCGAAGGGGTCGTTTACAAAGAGGGTGAAGAATGGACTTCACCTGATAAATGCACTAAATATTTCTGTCTTAATGTCAATGGATCGGTAAGTCACAAAAATTGTTGTTAAAAAATACATATTATAGTGTGGAATTTCAGATGCAAACTCAATCGGTGAAGGTGCAGTGTCCAGAAGTTCCTAAAGACTATCTCGAGAATTATGTTTACGAGACCACTTCGATTGAGGGAGAGTGTTGCAAAGAACAGAAAATTGTCGCCTGTAAAGTGGGAGAAAAAGCGTACCGAGTTAACGAAACGTGGCCCTCACCTGATGGTGATAAATGCAAGAACCTAAGTTGTGTTGTAAATCACAATGGGGAGATCGTGAAGAAGGAGACTGTTGAGACGTGTAAGACGGATTGTTCAAAGGTAGGAATAACCTAAGTCTGATTTTGACAAGCCGGATCGGTCACATTAAATCCACCGACCAAACCATTCATTAATCTTTCAAAATAATTTGTACGCTCAATTGGCTATGCAATCTTCTTTGACGGATGTCTAACATTGCATAATACGGTTTCTTATATAACCTTATTTATTTACTTGCTGTCAGTATCCCTGTATATGATTGTCCTTCCTGTAACGAATTTCGTAAATGTGGGACTGCATTCTACGTTCCCAGTGTGACGCTTGTTTCGATCGGGTTGCCTAGAGCTCCAGTTTTTTAACGTGGTATGCTCCACACTTGTCCACGGGTAGCGCAGTACGGTAAGCCGGGGGTAAGCTGTCAAGTTTGGCGGGAGGTAAGCAAAGCAAATACAAGGTCGGCGTTACGGTCTTTATTTACAATATGTACACGGTGATGGGGAGAAGAAGCAGGAATAGGGAACGTTTATATCTTTATTAATCCGGTGTCTCTTTCTCTCGCTCGGTTTTAACCCTTTATTATATTCGCTGCCTTTATTAAATACTCTCTCTCTATCTCTCTGAGTACAAGAACGGTCCCGATACGGTGCCAGGAAGTATTTTATTTCAGGGTATTTGTCACCACGGTGTCGGGAAACAGGGAAAACTTAGTAACACCGTTAGACCGGTATTTGTTAAATTTTGTTTACATTTTGATATCCCTTTGTCTATGATTTATTTTCTTAAGACACTCGAGATTTTTAGGTGTTTAGAATTCATAATTTTTCATTTTATACTCTATGAAATGTCAATGAGGCAACGGCACTATTCGCTAACCCAAATGAACACTGTCGCCGTTTTTAATATTCGAAGATCCGGTTATACCCATGATATCGAACGCATTGGCGTGCAATAATTACGTTACATGTTTCAGGGTTCAGAATATCGTCCATCTGCCGAAACCTGTTGCGGCGAATGTGTCCGCATTGCGTGTGTCGTCAACGAAACCCTCAAATATCCCGGCGAAAATTGGACATCACCAGACAACTGCACCACATTCACTTGTGAAAATTTCGGTAATGAATTCATCGTAACAAGCCAACAAGAATCGTGTCCTTCGCTCGAGGACTGTCCGGAAGAAAACATATACGTGAAGGGATGCTGTAAGCATTGCAATATTACATCGGCGCCGCAAAGTAAGTAATAAATCTACCAACAATAAACAGTTAACGATATACATTTATTTTTAGAAGATTGCACTGCTGAATCTATTGCGCTTAATAAAACGATAGGACTGATTAAAGCACATCGCGAAGGCCACGGAGAATGTGTTAATAAGAATTCAATCGATTCCTTCACTGAGTGCATCGGAATTTGCCAGTCGTCGACATCGTTTGATATAAGTAATATACCCATACTAAGATTGAACACCGTTTCAGTGTGGTTTTCCAGGTAAAGGCACCCATGAAAGCAAGTGCTCGTGTTGTCAAGCGACTCGCTATTCATCCTTGGAGGTGGAGCTGGAATGCGAAGACGGTCATACATTTAAAAAAATGGTTGCTGTGCCATCTGTTTGTGGTTGTGAAGGGTGTGCTGCTCCACCAAGATACACAAAAACTAAAAAGTCGCCTGTTAAATCTTAATTGTTCATTTGTTCAGATGATTTATTTTTGTAACAATTAATAAATATAGCATTAAGGGATTCAATGGATTTTTTGATTTAGGAGTTGAAAAACCAACCCGTTCTTTTATAGCAACACCAATTTTTAATATAATCTTTGGTAAAAAATTATAGTAACATTATTATACATGTTAGTTTTGATGTTGAAAATTATTGCTCCTAAAACAATCCCTAATTAAAAATAAATAAAACAAATGCGTATTTACAGCCTATTTACATAATTTACAAAAGAAGCAAATAGATAAAGGCACTTGAAATAAACGTAATTAAAACAATCTGGGGCGTAGAACCGCATAAATAACTCGACTCAACGAATTTAATACTAACAATAAAACAAAACGGTGCGAATATTCAGTCTTCTAAATTGGTAATATTGTCACTGCTCAGTGTGTAAAGTCGCTCAAAGTATAATCGTTTAGCATAATTTATTTGCTGCGATACTGACTTGGCCAACTCTGCCGATTTACAACGGACCCTTGGTTTCTTTATCGGATCGGGATTCACAAGAGCTGCACTTGTTCCGGCCACGTGCATGATAATCTCTATGTAGTGTCTGCTTTCAGAGCTTTCTTTTTCCACAATGACCTCGCAGGATTCAAGATCACTAAAATCAATGAAATTAAACACAATAATAATGGTGTAATAATGTACCTGAGGTGGCAGTCAATCACTGGGGTTAGTTCTGGGGCGTGTGTACTTGCCACAATCCTCAGTTTCAAATTGGAGACAATGCAGTGTAAGTCTTCAGAGGCGCTTCCAAGAATTTCGTATGCTACCAGTTGCTCTTTGTAGTTTCTGAAAGCCATGGTCAGAATAAAATGTTCTGAAGGTCTGATTTTACTTACTTATCATTGACCATATACAGATACAGCTGACCTTGACTCTGTTTAAAACTGTAACGTGGCAATAAACTGCCAGTTCCACAAACGCACCTTGGAAGTCTTATTCTTTCAGGGACCAGCTTACTGTAAATCAAATAGTAATACAACCAAATAAATAAAAACTATTCTTACCTTCTACTGGAATCTCTAACGGCCCTTGCTGTCTCTGACGCAAAGTCCAAAACTCCCACTACAGGTTTGGTGACAGCCCCTACTAAACCCTTCCCGAATCCCGAAAAGACCCCCGGTAAACCATCATTGGAAGCCCCTTCATAAACCTGTTTAAATAGACCAGTAGCACCCCCTAAGATACCAAAACCCAACCCCTTAAACCCAGCAACGATGTGGTCTCTACTTCGACCACTTTCCACTTGTCTGATTTTTTGGCGAACTTCTTCGTGGTGATCGTCAAGGGCTACCCTTCCTAAGCCGTCCGAAATCGATTCTGTAACTTTAACAGCGCTGTTAGAAATTCCATGCGTAACATTCTTAACCAAAGCTCCGACGTTTCCTTCTAAGAAGAGGCCCGAAAATCCTTCGGAAACGTCGTTGACGAAACCTAGGGGGTTCCCTAAGAAGTCGACAGAGACTAATATAACACCGGCTTGCCACATCAACTCCTTTAACATGGTAAGATTAACAATGATCTCAGATAATACAGTTATCTTACGTCTTTAAAGTGTTTGATGATGGAATTGATCAAGAATTGACCTGTCTCAAAGAGATGCCGTCGATCAAAAGCCTGTAAGTCAACGGCTGCATCCTCAAATTTGATGAGGGTCAAACCAAGTTTTCTTTTAATTTTTTGTAAGTGAGCAGGAAGCTTGGTGGCCGTCTTCACGCTCAGCAGTATTTGGTCCAAAATAAGTTGGATAACAGCAAAGTAGTAACGTTTAGCATGGGCGGCGGATACCTCTAGGAGTAACCGTTGAACTTCGTAATCATTTTCGTCTTTGTTGATCAACTCTTCTCCGCGGGAGTGGTAACCGATAAAATCGAACAATTTTAACAGCAGTTTTTCCTCGAGAATTATAGTAATTTTCTTTAATCGTAAAATGAGATACTAAAAAAGAAACACAAGTTTGTTATTGTAACTTTCGGGGGTTTTAGAAATTTACTTTGAAGATAACTGCGTTTGTAGTCAGTTTCTCCTGAAGCTCGGCCGTGAAATCAATCGCAGGGAGTTTATGATTGAGTTCGTCATTGTTTCGAGAACTCGGGGGAGTCACGTACAGAACAACGGGTACCGGAGTTTCAAACAACTAAACAAAAAGATAATTCATATAGATATTAGTTTTAATAAACGTCGTCTGCGTTGATTTTCTAAGCTTGTAGATCTGACGACGCGATCGGCCGTGGCCAACTAATAAATATTAAGTAAATGTTATGACTACACCATTTGGATACGTCATCTGGTGGAGTCTGCTAACAAATGTACCAATACGATATCTCTATTACGTTACAGAAAAACCATAAGCAATGGCAAAGACTAAATTAGACAAACAATTTAGAATCACTGTTACACCATGTAATGTCAAGTTTTTTTAATGACCGTCAAAATCACCGCAGACGTCGACAAAATAAAAAATAACTTTACCTGGTTATCAATCTGTACATCTCCTACGCTAATACAAAACTGTTTCGACGTCGGCGTGATCACAGTCTCACCCACAATGTTCGAAAATAAAGCGTACAGCAACTCTTCAGGTGTTTTACAACAGACCAAACTCACACCCACTCCTTCTAGATTCACCGTTATTTGCAATTCTCTCGTGTTTACTTTATCTTGGTCTTCTTCATCCATTGTTAAATTTGGTCGTTGTTTTAGCGATATACTGCTCCACTCGCGCTCGTCTGGTGTTGCGTATACTCGTGATTCCTTCATGTCTTTTATACTCAGTACACGAGTTGGCCCATCCATTGCTATACTGACCGACAACAAACCCGAGCCAGGTCGGAGTCGTTGTCGGGTTATTGCTTGTTCTATTGGTATACCTGAATCGATGACTTTGTGGCATACGGGTTGGGGAAAGCCCAGAACGGCCGAGTTCCCTGAAACAAAGAGGAGATGGTCTGTGAGGATATTGTAACGGCATATTAAAAATAGAAATACACACAAGACAAACAAGGATAAAGGTGTCAACAGGAAATAAATAAAACATAATAAAACTACATACACTGCTGCCAACCATGAGACTTTTGACTACCTAAAAGGAAACCATGCTTGACAAAAAAATAAGCGCTAATTTCTTTCCTTACCTTGTCTCAAGCCAAAAAACCCATCTTGTGCTTGCACGCACATGTTAAAATGAGCACAGCACAACCTCCCATCCTCTGTAAATCTCCAAGTTTGAGTCGACTTCCTTCTTGGGTCAATTCGCCTCAAGACTAACCTCGAGTAGGTATTGGGCTGAGGTGCTGTTTTTTCGATGTCCAGTACTAACACATTGTCGGTTTTCGTTGGTTGATGCGGATGAGAAGGCGGGCTGCTGCCCTCGTGTTGTAGCTGCCCTTCTGGTGTCATTCGCCAAAGCTGGGATCTTAAACCGTGACGTTTGCGATTTAAAATAACCTGACTGGTTTTGACGACATCTAAGACCAGTTCTTGACTCTCCACGTCTAAAGGGTCGAGTAAGTCTTGTCCACTAAAAATTGCATAACAGATTACAATAGTTTTAATGGAGAGAGTTACTTTTTAAAGGTCCCTGTGAATGCAATATAGATAAAATTTTCGTAAGTCAGTCCTGTCGCATTCCCAAGCCTATTCAAATCGTAGGTTTCAGAGACACCTCCCGGTGCTATCACTGTTAGAAGTTGTCGCTCCATAGGTTGATCCCACGCGTACGGGACACTAGTGTGTGCTCTGGCTGTACTGTGCATTAAGTCTTTGCAACAAGTCTGAGCAAAACTTATGGTGACTTCAGAAAAATTATCCACCCTTATGGGAGGAGGCAGAACATCAGCATCAGTAAAGATAATAAAAAACGTTGCACCTTGTAACAACACTTCCAGACGCACGAAATACACCCTACTATTCGCATCTCTGATATTAACATGCAACGAGTTAATTTCATCGATTTTGAGACCACCTGACCAGCAGCAATCTGGTATGTCTAGAATTGAAACACAGAGCAACTGGTCTTTATCCAGGCGGGGCCAATGAAACGGGATGTGAGAGTTTGGCATCGCTTTGAGGCAGGCTTTTTGGGACTTTGAGTCCATCTACAAAAAAAGCTTTACTGTAATACCGGGAAGATTGTTGCACTTACTAAATTTTTAGCAAAACAGCTCTGCGTGAAAATGAGTTGATAGGAACTTTGGTTGTATAATTGATATCTTGGAGAGATTGTTATAATACTGGTAGATCTGTACTTCCCCCGACCTGGTCGTACTTCAACTCCGACGATGAAGACAACGTCGGGTTTGCCATCACGCATAGTAACGTGCAGCTTTTTCACTTGTATTCCTTTTTGTACATGGAAATTGGAGCACCACTACATCGGATTGGTGACAATAAATTATTAAAGTAAAATAGAGGAGAGTAGCAAATCCACAACCTTGAAGTAACTACTTTTAAAACAAAAATCTAAATGAGCCTTAAGGACAGCTGTTATTTGGGTTTTCTAGCTTTAACGTTGTTGATATGTGACCCTCCTCGCAAGTGACAACCAACCTGTGGTGATCCATCCCTTATGACGTAATTACCCACACGCGCGTTAATCGTGGTACTCGCTTCTGGATCTGAAAGACTGAAGAGTAGTGGACTGACCATCCTTGCAATTTCGTGCTCATCGAATTGGCCCGCGCTTTCGTGGGAAGTCCCGGCTTGACGGAAGACCATAGGTAGACCGGTTTTGTTGATGATCCAATACGGCGCCGAAACAATAATTTTCATTTTGGCACCATTGTTCGGCGAAACGTGAGCTTGCAAAACCAGTTTTCGGCCTCGTTCGTCTTCGAGGTTTATTCGACATTTGAAGTCGATGTTGCAGCCGACGGGAATTACCACTTTACTTGTGGTTGTGTAGTTCTCAAGCAGAATGTCTAATTCTACTGTCGCATCTAGATCGACCTGTGATATTACTTTTATTTCAGTTACGAATGCGAGCTCGGAAAAAAATTTAAAAACTAAGCTACCAAGCTAAACAAAAATCCTTCATCCAATGAAATCTGTTGCCTACTAACGTACGTTCAACAAAAATCGACGACGAAGCAGGCGTTGGAATCTTCAAAGTCATGTCTGCATTTAGATCACAAGCATGCAGTGCTAGTTACGGGTAAACAGGGACATGTCAAATGTCGGATGTAATTAGAAATTAGTTATTTTTCGTCACTACCTCTCCGTGCAGGGCGTCGGCGCGCTCCTTCGAGCACACGTACCACTGCTAGCGACAGGCAGCTGTTAACGAGTTCGAACGTCGACGGTGGTGATGAGGTGGCGGCAGCGGCGACCAATGCCAGGCCAGCCATCAGGAGCAGCGAGAATAAGCTCGACGGGACCCAGGGCATTAGGTTTTGATGTATTGATCTACGCCATACGTTTTTTAATCCATGGCCCACTTGACGTCGTTTTTTGTTGAACGCACGATATATTTGAAGGGAAATACAGAGTGATTCTGAACATTTGTCACTCTACATGGCCTTTAAAAACGATTCATTTTACTACTAGAATTCCTTAAAAAAATCGGCAGTATCAAATCGATAGTCAGACAGTCTCCAAATGCGATTTTTTAAAACCCCGGACGTGTCGTGTTGATTACACTTAATTCTTTGGCATGTTCAAAGTCGCCCTGTATAATTAAATGATTGCTTGGCCTATCTTTGCTTTTCCCAACTTGAAGCAGCAACTATTTTTTGTGATAATTAAAATTCTTACGTTACTGATGGCTGCATTGGACCCAGCCACAACCCTCCCTTTTTCTCCAGATATATTGTAATTCACATCAATGGGCAAAATATTACACAACTGCACCGCCGGCAACAAGATTATTCTATGTGCGGGTTGACTAGAAAGAATCATTCTTTCACTATTTTGTGACTCCTTCACCAGCTGGGCACAAAATCTATAGAGATGACCTTTATGAGAATGACAAATTCTCAGTTCGTACACCGAATCTATGTAACTGGGCATTTGGGACCAGGACAGCGTTGGAGAGCAGTAGGTGTAGTTATACGCAAATCCGGTAGGGCGAGCTGTTATCAGTGAGTGTGCGTGTACCACAGGCACGGCTAAGCTACTTCCACTAGCAACCGTGAAGGTTTTACTGGCCGCCCACATAGTGACTATAAAATCGACATTGTAATTATTAATAAATAAAAAAGATGATACAACCTGAGGAGTGCGGCAACTGGCTCTCTAGTTTTAAATCGACAGTATGCGGCAGTTTGTTGAATATAAGAAGTGCAGATCGCACTGTTATTAACTTCCGGGCAGAACCTTCCAAAGATATGTCAAACACAATTCGGGCAGAAGGAAGTTCAGTTATCACCTGAAATTGAGTTGCTGTTACTTTCCAAAATGGGTCATCCCATAGATTCAAGTCAAATCACTAGTGAGCACAGTCATTATTGGACACTATGTTTTTCATGTTCACCAGTGATTTTACATGAACCTACGGAACGACTCAATAATCGCTGACTCAACTCTATTTTCAAGCTGTGCATACGTTATCCTGAAATAAACACCGACTTTATCGACCGTGACTGGAGTGAGTGCTTCCCAGCCCTCAACTTTTACCCCCAATTGGTGCATCTTCATTTTATGGGAGTCATGATGCCTCATTTTGACCCGGTTTTGAAACGAAAATGGAACTGTCTCCCCTGGGGCGACCAGAATCCAGGGATCCCTGCTGTTATAGTCCGCTGTCGCTTTGTATTTATTTATTTCAGTGATCAATGTCGTGAAGTGAAGGGGAGAACCAGTGTCATTTTTCAAAGCGAAAGGAACGAATGGCGATCGCCTCCGGTAAATTTGGCTCTCACTCTCACTGTAGTAATCTTTGGTCCAGTTTTCCTTAACTTGTTTGTACAGTTCGACTAGCGTTGAAGTAATATTCACGTTGATCACAGCTGAGGATTCCGCTTTCAAGTTCAGTCGGTTTCTTCTGAGGTCTTTGGAAAGAGACTTCTCCCAGGAAATTTTACACCTAAACGTTCAAAAAACAATGAAAATACAATACAACACTTGTAACATACTTCCAAGGTTCTATTATAGGCTCCCAACCTGACAAAACTCGATTGTAGTAATCACCCGTTAGCAGACACTCTAACGCCCCTTGTGGATACACGGGGTCCTTCAAGTCAACTTCCGGTAGCAGTTGGTGCAGATTCAGTTGAGAAAAGGATAGTTCCAACAAGGGAACGTCAGAATCTCCACAGTCGTCAATGATACAAATAGAAATACAATTCGCTTTAACCTTAAAGTACAAAATATAAAAGTCTTGGCATGGAGTTAAGTTACATACCTCAACAGCCTTGACGTTCAGAGCTGTCCGACTCTTTATTTCAATTTGTGAATGTGAGGCGTTCTGCGTCAACCATAAGGCTGCGTCGTCAAGACTTTGGTCACACAGCTCCAAGGCTTTCAAACAGTCTTGGGTTTGAAAGCCCAAAGCTGTCAATCGGGAGATGCGATCTGAAAAGCTCTTTTATAGAAAAAAAAACAGATTTCTCTTGTTGGAGTCAACACGTTGTAAAACTATTTGGACTGTCGTTGAATCACAGATATTATGAAAAATAATTACTTTTAAGAAGCACATCCTGTTGATCGTTGTCCTTGCTGGCAAACATTTGTTTTGGAATGGAATTCAACATCTGCAAGAACATACACATATCATGGTACGACAGTCGCACCGTCAAAAACTGGAGCTGTGCTTCCAAAACATTGTCTTTATTTATGTCCACATTTAAAGTTATCGGATCTATAATCGACAAAGCCGTTTCCTCTTCCATTCCCAAAACACAAGAAAACATTTCACAATTGTTCAGGCTGCAAGATAGCGGCTTCTCGATGTTAAATGGTTTGAATGTGATCACAGTAGTGCTCTAAAAACGCCACAATGAATTACAGTAACTCACGGTTGGGGTCTATACTTTCAAGATGACGGCATTAGAGTCCCACTGCGCTGTGTCTTCTACTACCACCACTTCCGAATCCGTGATATTTAATTTCAATTCAAAAGGAAGATCATCGACTTTCTTACTAACAGGAGCTACTTTTTGATGTTCAGGACTGCTCGATACGTTCTCAATCTCCTGAAATATGTATTTTTGGACGGCCTCCCACCAATCAAAAATAGCCATTAGTCTCATATTGTTCAACAAAATTGTGTACTTGGAATAATTTTGCCGCTTGCGGCTGTGGACCTCTGCCTGCACCAAGTTTTCCTGCTTTGAACACTTGATTGGTTGAAGAATATTTTGGAAAACGTTGGAACAACCATCTCGAACCTCGGCAAATCTCGTATCTAATACCTGGATCTCCTGAGAAATCAAATCGACATCTTGACTGAAATTACTGAAGGTTTCGACGGTTAGGCGCGATTTTATAAAATTGATGCAAGTTAATGGGGCGGTGTTGTTGTCCGTCTGCAGGAGTACGGTGACGTTTTGAAGATCCAACTTTAACGAGGACAGAGTCCACACGTCCCGTATGTTGGGCTAAAATGAACATAAGGGCTTCAGGGTGGTCGGGGAGCTTTGGGTACAGACAGATAAATAACAAAGAATATTTTGATGTATCTGTCGTATTTTGATTAACTCACATCTGCGTTCACTGAAGGGGGCGTCACAGAGGGGAGCACTCGTTCGGTGTCTTCGCCTAAATTGAAGGCCAACAGCCCCCTAATTAAACGGTATTGAGATAGATCTAGCATACCATCCAACGTTGACAACTGCCCATAAATACTCATATCAGGAACTAAAAACAATTAAATCATGTAAACTTAGTGTGAGTGATAAAATTTAACAACTATTTATGCAACAAGTGTAAAAAGTGTATCAAGTACAATATCACTTTTTACACATGTTGCATACAACATTGTTTCTATAAATGCAACAGACACTACTGAAAAAGAGATATTGTTACAATTTCAATAATGAGGTAGTATACAAAATTTTGAAACTTTTTTTATAAATGAAACTGCTTAAAATAGAGGACTCCTATTTTTTCGTTTTGCTTAAATCATAACCGTTTTCATGAAATAAATTAAAAACTATTTCGCGGGCGAATAACTACGTCATTAGTTTCCGAGCATAGAGGGAGTAAGAGCGAAAAGGAAAGAATTACTTATAAAGTGAGTGAGAGTGAGAAATGGAAAAGCGTAGGTCCTCACTTAATTCATATGCCGGCCACTAATGACGTATTTTAAACTGGTACAGTTCTCTCATAAAAAATTAAACGAATTTCAATTAAATTTTTTTGCATTTTCAGTAAGTATAATTTCACCATAATAGCGCTAAACCATACACTTTTCAATGAAGTTTATGATTATTGTATTTTCCAAAAACTTTATTTTTTAGTATACTACCTCATTGTTATTACACAAGTGCAATAGTAAAATACTTTTTACACCCAATATAATGCAAAAAATTATAGATTATTAAAATTAAAAATTAATGTACGTAGAAGTCTTAAAAACCATAAATAGGCGTAATTTTTCTTACCATTGTGACAAACGTTGTTACTCAAATTCCGTTCCACCTGCAGCTTCAGCTGAAACTTCTTTTTTAAAAGTGAAGTTCCCCGCTTGGTCACCTGCCCAAAGCCCAACTTAAAACAATCTTTAGAAGGAGAATTCAGTTCTGTTTCTTTTACTCCCGCATATAAATCCATATTATCGAGCTCGATTAACATAACATCCAATAGACATTTTTTTGCTAGAAAATCATTAGTTAAATCCTCGTTATTATCAAGTAAAAAGTCACCTTCGTCTATGCTAACACTGATAGTGTCCGCATCTCCTGAGAATTTAAAAGAGTTGGTCACCAACAATTGTCCCAAATCTGCTATTAACAAATCTGTCGATTTTGAGCTCACTGGTAAAAGAATCATGGGAGAACCCGCTTTAAGCACTAACGACAATTTCAACGGATCATCTCGAACCTACAAACCCAAATTGCACAATTTCACAGCGATCCGGATATAAAGAACTTTGTGAATTTTTACCAGGTTCTGAATGACCATGCAGTATAAAAAATGTGTTACTAACCGTCTGACCGCTAGTCGCAGCTCTTATACTTTTCATAACAGCTTGCAATTGAGTGAAGTGGTTAAAGAAGGCTTGCAGTTCAGCAACAAATCGCTTAGTGTGCACATACATAACTGACGACATATCAATAGACAGCTGCGCATCATAGTTCAAACTCTTATTTCCCAAATCTCTGCAAACACATGGTAAGTAATAGGGAAAGAAGTGAATTGTTATTGTTACCTCACGTATCTAAATTGCAAAGCCTGTTTTTCAGTCGTTATAAACCTTTCACGGTACAATTGTCCATGCAATGTCAAATCCAACAGCGACATCGACCCCAACTTACCTTGGACTTCTTTGAATAAGCCGCTGGTTTTCACGGAAATATCGACATTTGATATGTTGGCTTTCGCTACTTCTCGATCGGGTCGCACTAGGACTACCGTTAGAGATCTGACTGTAATATTAGTTTCAGAGTTCTCTTTTTTAGTTGCTGAAGATAAAACAAAAATAACTAATAAATAGGACATAAAACACACCTTACAATTTTTTGATTCATCGCTTGCAGGGGCGTCAACGTTAACATTCGATGCGCTTTGTGAAGAGCTAGATGGTGAGGCACTAAAGAAGTCGATGACCAGAACCCACGACTCCACGCTGATCACCAAATCCAAACAATTAAAATCCACTGATATTGATCGTTGAATCTGTAAACCATCAATTGTTATTTACTGATTTTACAAATTCTTCAGCACTCCAACTTACAGAATTGTAAGCAGAACTAAAATTTGGTGCCGATGGGTCAACAATAAGAATGCTGGTTAAAACCAAATTCCGCTCGGGTCTGATTCTGCCCTGCGATGGACTCGGTGGAGGTGTACACGGACACACACCAACTTTTTCCGGAATCTTAACATCTCTCATTCCGAAAATCCGAGCTGTTTCTAAATGATCGGGAAGTGACCCGTGAGATGGACTATTAAAATGGGGCAAGTACGAAACGTCCGGACAAGATCGTGAAACACAAGCGGTGCTCTGGGGCACCTCTCCTGAAGACGACACCACCATCGCCCTTTGTTTGGTGTTCTCTGGCTGAAGGAGGTCCTCCATGAAAATGGATCTTAAAGACACTTGAATGTTCGTCTCGTATATATGGCATTTCTCGTAATTGAAAATAAAATCACGGAACGATAAGTCGACGAGACCCTGTTCCCCGGTGGGAGAGTCCCCACGAAGTTCTATAGTAAACACTGGTAGTTCGAATAAGACTCGTAGCGACACCGTGTTGTGGGGAACGGTCTTCGTCCTAATTTGAACTGAGGGGAATAGTTTTGCACGGACATGTGGATCCATGTTGAGAGTTGTGACGCCGATGTCTTCTTCGCTGATGTCCGCTAGCATTCCGGGGAGTTTATGGTTAGGGCGAGAAACTCCTTGTACATCGACCATGACAGGAGGAGAGGTGAGCCACTGCATTGTTTCTAGTAGTTGCTCGTACTGGTTTCTCGTAAGAGATACTTTCAAATCGTTGACTACACTTCCTTTGACCTAGAGAATATTCCAGGTGATAAGAGAAACTTACATGATGATAAAAAAGCCGTACTAGCACCTAACAAGGTGTTAGTATGACATTTTTATCATAGAGACTGTAATTACATAAATGTGTTCATTGAACGGGCGAGGATCGAAGTTCTGGTCTTCATCCAAAAGAAGGTTTGATTCACTACTGTTTCTTGTAAGCCAATGTTTGTTTATTTCTCTGTCTACTTTTAATTGCAAAATTGTGTCATGCAATATCGGTTTAGCCGAAGATTTACAGCTATAGAGAACTTCAGGTTTACTAATCCTAAAAAGGGACAAAATGATTGCAAAGTAGTTCAGTATAATCCAGAAAATAAACTTACACTGGTCCAGCAGTTCTTCTATTACTTGTATCAACAGAGTACAGATTCATATCCCGTATTTCAATGTTATAGTGTTCAACACGAAGTTCGGCAATCTCATAATCGTGACCGTTCAACTCAAAATCACAGTCATATTTATTGGTAACGCTAATTTTACCCAAATGTGCAACAAAAACTTTCGGACTATGGCTAGCTTGTGGTAAAACCACCACAGGACTGTCCAGTTCAACGTCCAGCCTAAAACACAGTGTTAGGAAACAACGCCAACATTCACACAACACTTGCTTTAAGTCAATAAAAAAGTTGTCCTCGTCGTCTGGACTGTAAGGTGTTTGTGGAACTGTATCTCTTGCTGAAGAGTAAGCTGAAGGATCCATTGAACTACTACGCCTTCTTTTTCTTGGTGATGAACACTCCGAAAATGATAAATTGCTTCCGTAGATCGATGTGGATAATCGGGCGTTCATGTATAAAGACTGAGCCAGTGCTTCCGCCCTACATATGATAAAGTTAACAAAGTTTATCCTATTCAGCTTCTGTTAAGTCTTCACTTCAGTGTACTACATACATACCTTGCATGAACCAACCCCAAAGCCATATCAGTGGCGGCAGTCCTAATGGAACGTGCCAAATTAGACAAATACTGCTTAAATTCTGAAGCACACGACTGCAATTCCATCACGAATTGAGGCGAGTGAGTGTACCACAACGACGCCATTCGCACGGTCACATTAGCGACATCCTTCTCATCAAATTCTAAATTGCGTACAACCTTGAAACTAAATGCCGTTCGTTCTTCTTCATGAGGAACTGACATTGTATACAGGGGATGCATCGTTTCAAGGAATGGGTCTCTGCCAACACTAACGATGCGTTGATGCATATGCCCTTCAGGTGTCAAATCCAGAACTTGTAAACCACCTAGCGAGCCTTCAACTTCAATTTTGTTGGCTGAAGAAAAATAAATGAAAAATTAAAGTCTGGTAAACTTCACCGACTCATGACGCTTCTAGTCACTACAGGAAATTGCGACCTCACCTACTGTAGCTTGAATTTTGGCATCGCTCATTGTAGCCGTACATATTTTTTTGCCACAAAGATTTCCATCCCTCACGACACCCCTGAGTAACAACACGTTCAGCCTGTGGAAATCGAAAGTGAGTTCAGTGGAGCCAAATTTTGACGATTCGTTTAAGAGTGACTCAGTGGATGCTGTGGTTTCTCGTACAGAGGCAACTGTAGACGAGAATGAAAGGCTCGAAGTTTTTTGAGATTTTGGAAAGACTCTTTGCGTGAAACCGATTAACTCCACTATCGTTTCTTGGTTTGCTGCAAGTACATTTTTTACAAGCGTTTAAATTGCATAAAAAATATACCAATGATGTCCAAGTTATTGAATTGTACATTCGCAATCTGTAACGGTTCAGGACCCATCACTATTAATAGTTCTATAGAAATTAGAGCCTCTACATCGATAACCGTTGGAGGCCTCGGAGGCCCGAGTAAATTCGTCGGCGGCGATGTGGCTAAGCTACTAAGAGCCCGCTTAAGTGCAATTGGTGATGTGGCCCCTGTTCTGCCAAGGGTGGGATCTGGACTCGCAGGAGATGTGGGTGACGTTGGCTCGCTATCCCGCAAGCTCCCAGACATAGAATCCATCCTAAAGTTTTGAATACAAAATGAAAACAAACTGGTCAATTCAACTTACCCGACGTGCTTATGACTCGCCACCAACAACTCAAAATCTGGTCCAAAATTCTGCAATGCATCTACCAGCAATAAACTGTGCACAGTTAAGGTAACACTAATATCACGCGGCCTTTTTGTAAAAGCGACCTTTACACCGGCAACTTGGAGTTCAGCAACGCATCGTCCTCTGCTCTGCACTTCTAAAGACAATTGATCTACTGTGAATTGTACCATCAGCAACCGTGACATTTCAATGCTAGTGTCAAGGCTAGCAGAGTCATCTTCATCCTGTCCTGTATCCATCACCACTTCAACAACGTTGTCGGGAGTTTTAAAGGGTGTGGGCAGCCCAGTCACAGTAATCATTTGGGCTAACGTTCTAGCCGCTGTAATTTTACTTTCATTCAAATGAGCGACTAGCTTTGGCAGGTTGGTATTAATGACAAGACTAGGATAAAGGGGGTCGGAAGTGTGAATCAAACGTTTTTCGATCTGGAGGGAGATGTTAAACCGATCCAGAACGTGCAAAGTGGAGGAGCCTTTGTTGTGGGCATACCGCCAGTTATCTTTGACTTTTCCGATGAGAATTTGCAAATCGGTGAGTTCGACATTGTAGCGATCATAAAGTCTGCAATGTAAAGATTTTTCCGTGAAGGAATCGTCCATATTAGGAAGGAGTTTGAAAGTGTGTTCTTCAGAGTCGCTCGCTTCGCTTGCTGGTGGGGTCGAGCACGGAGTGAGAAATGTTTCATCTTCCTCACTCTCCTTAGTAATAAATTCAGGTTTGGTATAGATTTCTATCTTCGCGGGATGATTGCTCAATTGAAGTCTTCCAAAATCTATCACAGCCATCGCAGAATTGTTATCGGTAAAGTGTTCAACGAAAATAATCTGGGGTGCTGATATGTCCAATTCTAATTCCCAGGTAGTTCGGGCCACCTGCAAAAAAAATCATTTTTGGCTTGTATTAAGAATGTTGTAAGCAGTTACGTCTCGTCCGTCCAATATTTGTTCCCAATTTTTTATCAACTCTTTTTTTGTTCTGGTTTTCATGGCTTCGATCTGCGATTGAGTTATGTCCCTTTGGTGGGGTAAACACAGGAATTCAGTCAGCCAACGAACAGCGTTGGGCTGATACACGACATCCAAGCACTTCGAACGTATGCACAACCTATAATCACAGCCCGAATTTTGAGGTTTCTTCTCGTAAGCTAAGTAGAACAAGTGTTCGTTGTTCTCTTCTAGTCTACTCGCAACACTGGTTCGTGGACTTGGTCCCTGCGACCTCCCGAAAGTCGTTCTCTCGAAACCAGGTGGTCCCATCAATACAGGAAACATGGTATTTAAAGTCGTTTTGTCTTTGAGATATAAAGCACCGAGGGAGAGTTCCACGAGATGCGAGGAGGTTCGAGGCTTGCTCAGGATATCCAGGGATAAATTTTTAAATTCCAGTTCTAACATTGGGGAGCTACAAGACTAGTGTTTTTATTGTTTTCGGTAAAGGTTTGTGTCCCTGATATAGGTGAATAAAAAGCTTATCATTTTAAATGAAAGAGCAAATCAAGTTGCTAGCTGTATCAATGTGATAAACATACAGTAGTGAATGTGATAAACATACAGTAGTGGTCAGATTAAAATTTCTACTGGACAAAGTTCAATCCAAAGATCGTTAGACCCCTTCCGGAGTTTTTGGGGGCGAGTTTTGAGCTATTAAAAACCACCCTCTTTATATTTTTTGTGGAATTTTTATATTTTTTTAAGGCGTTTCTAAATATTTAATCAAAATTTGTATTACAGGGATACGAACTTTACAAGTTGCTTAAAAAAAAACACAAAACTGAAAATTCATATCGTTACAATTGATTGGGAAATTTTTAGCTCTGACCGTTTCTTTAAACACCCTGTAGATTCAATAAGATTTCCTCTCAAAAACACGTGTAAAAAAATCTGGTAACACCTTGGGATGAGTACAGTGCCAACACCTCGGTTTGCGCTTTCCACTCCGGCCCTGTATCGAGATAAAATTCTCTAAAGTTGGCTATAAAATCTGTGCACGTCTATGGAAATCCGGTGCAATGAAAACAAGCAATTTTTGCGACATATCTTTAGTTCATAAATAATAGACAAAAACTATGTCATCCTTTTTTGGGAGAATCACCTCAGTTCCGTTCGTGGTTCCGAGACCGTGTGTGCTTCCTTTTCCCAAAAAATGTACAAAAGACTGACTGATAGGATGTATGATGTTCTGGTTTGAGGATTTTGAGTTTATTTTGTATTTTGTGTTTTATGCATTAACGGTCACTTATTCCAACGTTTTTCCAATAAGGATATACCTTCAAAAAATTCTCTTTGACGTTTGAAGTTTATAAGAACCAATGTCAACGTATTCGATGATACTTAAGTTAAAAAAAAGAAACCGACTTCAAAAAACACAAAAGTAACATAAGTTAACGAAAAAGTCAAAAATACATTTTTTATACAATAATTTAATACTTAGTTATTGTTTATTATATAATTATTAATTGTTTTATAATTTTGAAGTCGGTGCCAAGTAAAACATAGACGCTTCTGGAATGTGGAAACGCCGACTGGTTTAAGAGGAAGATGAAAGACGGAAACGCTAAAAAAAATAGAACCAAAAATATTGAAACAATGAAGAATGAAAGTCCACAGGAGCGCGAAAATAGATTGTCCAGTATAAGAGCAAAAGTATTAAATAAAATTAAGAAATGAATGTAAAAGATTCGAGATTCTAGATTCCAAATTCAAAATTTGATAATCGAGATTCAACATTTGAGATTATTATATATTGGAGATTATTATTATATTCCCAAACTCAAATTTAACTAATAAATCGTCAGGACACTGCTCATCGACTTAGTTTAATTCGCAAGCGACTGGCAAACGAAACAGAGGAACAACGTGCTCATTGGCTAGTTAAATTCGCGGGTGATTGTCGCATAAATAAATTTGATTCCTTGGAAGGAATAGCATTGTCTGATTTCGAATTATTATAATTATAAATTATTGAGTACAATTATGGTACAATTGCGAACTCTAACTTCATTCTCTAAATAATTATATACTAATCAAATGATTCTTATTGTTTATAATATGTAAAAATTCTATAATTCACACAATAAATCAATTCACCGTTTTTATGATGCCAGCCCAACACGTCCTTGAGGTACCTAATTTTGTTCTGGGGATACCATAAAACAATACAACCTCCGTCTGGTGTCCCGTCAGTCACCACATTTCCATTTGATTTTGAGAAGTTTCCTGCTATATCTTCGAGGTCTTACGTTCAAAATTATTGGAATTAGAACTAGGACCACCTTGGAACTATACTGAACCCAACGAAAAAAGAATAATTGAAATCGGTTCATAAACAAAGAAGATATGCCCGAACATACATAAAAAAATATATATAAACGTTTGAATAGAGAACCTCCTCCTTTTTTAACCGACTTCAAAAAAGGAGGAGGTTATCAATTCGGTTGTATGTTTTTTTTTTTTAATGTTTGTTACCGCAGAACTCCGTCATTTATAAACCGATTTGTAAAATTCTTCTTTTATTTGAAACAGTATACTTGCAGATTGGTCCCATTGTCACCATTTCAGGATCTGATCAGGGAATCCCATGGAAATCGAGAAAAATCCTCAAATTTTCGCTCCCTTTAATTAACCGACTTCATGTATGTTCACCGATTTCTTCGTCAATTGTGGACCGATTTACAAAATTCTTCTTTTATTTGAAAGGGTATACTCTAAAGATGGTTACATTGTTAAAAAATCAGGATCTGATCAGGAAATCCCATGGAAATCAAGAAAAATCGTCAAATTTTCGCTCCCTTTTATTAACCGACTTCATGTATGTACACCGATTTCTTCGTCAATTGTGGACCAATTTACAAAATTCTTCTTTTATTTGAAAGAGCATACTCTAAAGGTGGTTACATTGTTAAAAAATCAGGATCTGATCAGGGAATCCCATGGAAATCGAGAAAAATCCTCAAATTTTCGCTCCCTCTTTAACAGACTTATCATGTATGTTCACCGATTTCTTCGTCAATTGTGGACCGATTTACAAAATTCTTCTTTTATTTGAAAGGGTATACTCTTGACGTGATTCCATTGTCAAAAAATCAGGATCTGATAAGGGAATCCCATGGAAATCGAGAAAAATCCCCATATTTTTTCTTCATTTTATGTATATAATTATGTTCATACCGATTTCTTATAATTCTCAATATGGGAGAAGCGTCTTTACTAGGTATCACTAACTTATCACTTAAAATTGTAAAAAAATTTGCTTTAAAAAAAAGAGAACCGACTTCAAAAAGTGAAAAATAATTGAATACATGTATTATTACATGTACTACCCAATGATCTGTCTGAAGTCGGTGCTAAGCCAAATAGGTAGTAGATAGATAGGCTGCCTACTCCAGCCACATCGAAGGTCTCCCGGCGAACGCACCGGAATGCGTGAGCGTGGGTGGGGGGCTCGTACTGAGCAAAACACCAAAAACGGCAGACGTCGTTGACGGCCGTCTCGAATGATATCGAATTTTGTATGCGTTATAACGTTGTTGATATTTTTGTATAATTACAATATGTTACAAATTTGTAACCTATTTGGCTTGGCACCGACTTCAGACAGATCATTGGGTAGTACATGTAATAATGCATGTATTCAATTATTTTTCACTTTTTGAAGTCGGTTCTCTTTTTTTTTAAAGCAAATTTTTGAAGTCGGTTAAAAATAATAGAGCTAGAAATATAGTGTTACAAGACCTAAAAAGTGTTTTACACTTTGTAACAGTGCCATTGCATGTCATTACATTGAAGTTCAAGATTTTCTGCCCATGACGGCATATTTTATTACAAGTGATAATAAAAATTCATTTGTAATACTAATGTATAATGTGTTGCATACCATCGACAAACTCACTGAATATCGAACAATTTAATATCAGAGCCTTCTAGAAATTAACTTTTATTAAATTTGAACAATCACAAGTTGCCTTGTGCATCTTGTATAACAACAAGAACCAATTATAATAAGAAATATGTTAACCATGAATGGAATAAAACAGTTACAATGTCTATAAAAAAGATGGACGGACCTTGAAGAAGCAAAGTACGCGTCGCGTCTCGTAACATAAATCAATCATTTTAGACATGTTTTCCACAAAACATGTATTTTTTGTAATAAATTTTTCAAAAACAGTTGAAAATATTGCTTTGAAGTTTAAAATATTTATAAATAGGAGTTATCCTTAGAGAATTTAAATGGTTTCCATAAATGTTTGTTGAAGTCATTTTCCGACGTCAATTCTTGGCGTCTAAATGAAGTAAACAAATTATTTAAAGCAACCATCAAATGTTTAACTTTGGCTACAAATTCAAAGCTTGTAACTGTTGAAGATGTTCCTCAAATACTTCACAGTCAGTAGCCACTTCTGTTATTTATTTTATAAACCCCTATTAAGCCATTAATTTTTTATCACATGGTAATTATTAAGACCTATATTATGGACACAAACCTTAAATGTTACCACCCCTACCTTTCTGCAGAATCTTCCTGTGAAGCACACAAAGTGAGACACCCCCTCTTCAGACAGAAATTAAAGTGTCCAAAAACAACATCCCTCTTCAAAATGGTGTTGTTCTCGGCCGAATCGCTCAGAGCCTGCAGAATTTCACCCTCTAATTGTGTGGTTTCCGGTGAAGTAGTTCCAGTTTCCACCGCCGGGGCAGAGTACCACCCCATCCATTGCGGAAACCAGCTAACCAACATACTTCTCCCTGCCGAATTTCCATTTGTTGAATTCCGATCCGGAAGCGGTACCGATTTCATAGCAATTTCCCGCAAAACTTTCAAATCGTCGAATTCCCGCGCCCATTCAACGTCATCCTTGAGCTTTTTCTCTTCAGGTGTTAAAACTAGATTTGGAGTTGTTAGAATTTTCATGTAAATGTTGACATATTGCACGTTTTGTTTCGCGCGTAGTAAACAAGATTCCATGGTTGGTTTGGGTCGGCAAATTGACGGTTGTCCTCCAGGATAGAGGCTGCTGATGGCGTATAACCACCAGGCTTTAGCATCTTCTTTTACTGTGCAATTTGGTTTATATCTGCGGTAACTTCGAAGACGATCTATAGTGTCCAGGCCTTTGAAACACTTTACTAATTGGTCATATTGCCACTAAAAGTATATTGGTAAGTTTGAGTGTGTAGAGACATGCGGTTATTACGTCAATTAAAGTTAATGGAACTTGATCTAATATTAAATCACAGACGAATCGCGGCGTATCGATCGATCTCAGTGGTTGCTCACTCCTGTTTCTTTTCACGTGTGCTTGGGCGCTTACGGGGGCCAGAATGTAGTGCCGAATTTGCTTAGCTGTCTGGTTTGGGGACAATGCAATCTGAAGAAAAATTATTTTAATGTATGATTTCAAATAATTGGGGCATGTACTAACCGCCAAATCACCCAAAGTGCATTTGGACAACAATTGACTTGCATTTAAATCAATCCAATAAACTGCCAATTTCTGCATTTCCAAAATCTTAAAGGATTCAGCCCCCTTGGTCCAGTGTGAAAAACCAGGAACCCATTTAGCATCACAGCTTTGTGCTGATAGTGACTCCACTGTGATACCAAAAGCAACATTTTTATTTAGAATACTGATACAATCCTCATATCTAATGTGTACATCTTGAATTTTTAACTGCAAAATACAACTTATAAAAAAAAATGCAAAAAAGTAAATGTTTACCTGTAGATTTTCTATGATGTCCGACACTAATCCAGCCCCAAAACTAAGCCAGGAAGAGTAACTGGAGGCATAGTAAGTAGAGCTTGACTCTCTCGCTTCAGTTTCTAAGCGCCACCTAGCTTCTATTATGTCTAAAGAGCTCAGTTTTATTTCTTGTGCTGCTAGCTCCTCAGATTCAGCATCCCACTATATAAACAAAATTTAGTTAAGATATTCAACAACTAAATTAAGAAATTACCTCATCCACTGGTAGTGGACTTGCTACTAAATACAACTGTTCTATTACTATGACCCAAGGTGCAGACCTAATTTGCCTGACAGGCACTTGTAATTTCACTTTTCCAATAAAACCAGCCTTAATTTCAATAGGTAGTCCCAAGTGACGCAACGCATCCTTCCTCAATGGTAGATTTTCAAGTTCAACTTTACCTGCAATCCTCAATGTCAATAGAACAATTTTAATAACACCATTACACTTACCAGATAGCAATGCGATGCTGAGCTGATCTGTATTCAGGTTTTCCACATACTTCCCTAAGTAAGTGTTTAATACCCATGCCGCAAGACCCTCCAACATCTTTGCACAGTTGTCAATGCTTGCATCAAAGGAAAACACATAACAGTACTTTAACCTATGACAGAACAGTTCAATTTACATGACTCAGTCCAAGCTTCTATGAACCAATTAATATAAATAGTTATCGTAATCTCGAGCCGGAATTATTGCAATTACACGAAGACGTCTATTTTATTTACACAACAAACCCTCACGTGAAATCGTTATGTAAAATGTGTCAACCAATAATTCCGCGACAGGATTAAAGCCATTGTAAAAAAAGATAATCATATTGAATACCTTTGCTATCTGATGATTAAATTTGCGAATTCTGCAATGGTTTTTGATAAAATCCGACGTATTTTCAAAATAGAAACTTTTGACAATTTGACAAGCATGCCCTTGACGTTTACACGTCCGGGATCAATTTGACAGAGCCAGTGGCGTAGCGAAGCAAAGTACCAGAATGAAGCCCAGTTGTTATAGCAGACTAATCAGTAACTTGACTTCCCTCTTTTATATTTTATTATATTTCAATTTCTTTGTGGAGGGAAGAACTTCATTATACTTTTGGGGAGATAGTATTTTTTAAATTAAAAATGAAAAATATTACACAATTAGTACCTAAAATAAAATTATTGTACGAAGGCGCTGAGAGGACACATAATATTTTTTATTATTATTTCTACTTTTAAAGTCGATATTTCGACTTTAATCTCGACAAATTTTCAATAAGAACTCCTACTCAGAGGCTTTTTATGAGTTAAAATGTGAAACTCGAAATGTCTTAATGGATGTGCGCGCGCATAGTCGATTAAAGTCGAAATTTCGAGATTAAAGTCACTTTAAAGTCGGAATTTCGAAATTAAAGTCTCTCCGCTTTTGTAAAATTGTACCTACTTAAAGGTTAATTTTTTGACATCGCATTATTTTAACTGTAGCCTTATTATATAAAAATTACGTTATTAAATTCAATTTTTATTTTATTGACATCTGTAACTATAATATATTACATTTCTAATGAACTTATTGGGAATTTATATTGGCGTTTAAAACATTTTCTTATAAACCATCAAACCAATTTGATTTTTTTTTTTTTCACTACTATATAGTTTATCAAGAATGTGTGAAATTGTTTTTCTTTCCTAGTAGTTAATAATCATTTCATTATTGGCTAGTAGTTAATAATGAAGAGACCGGATTTCATGCAAAGTGAGAAAATATATCTTTCTTAGAATTTGGCAGAATATTCGTGCAATTGATTATATAATTATAAATACAAAAATGGACAGAAAAATATGATTTATAGGATTTAAGCTGCTAGTAGTGAAAAAAATAATATATAAACCACGGTAGAGAAGCCTTTTCTCAGCTTCGCAACTTAATTCTACTCAGCTAAGTAAAACGACTTCTCTACCTTGGTATATAATATACTATTTAGCAGTAGTCTATGTGTACTAAAAGTAATGAAGTATTGGTGCTGTCCATTTTTTTTTTTTTTTTTTTTTTGGAAAATCATTGTGGTGCAAATAATTCGCACTCTATTGTCGTTTCCATAACAACCTACATGAAATGAATGACACGGTCTATTTCATTCCAGCTTCACGGAAAAACCAGTGCAATTATAGAAAAACAAAAATTATCCTTGTAAAGTAGAGATATCAAGGATTTAGACGAAGTGTTTGCACAGGTGTAGTATGAATTGTAACTGAGAAAAAAAATGTTAAATATTTCGTTTCTGGAAGACTACAAATAATTCTGAGAAAAACGCATTTATTACAGCGATGCTCTAACCAAATCTGTTCAAAATACCTAGTCCCATGAAGAAAGTGCACTGAATGCGTATGCCACTAAAATCATTTGAAATGATGGCTTAGATTGTGCAGGAGTCGGGAATGAAAATGACACGTTCATTCCAAAGTGCTCAAGATTGCCGCTATGTATTGTGGTCCGTCTCCCAGTTAAAAAGGCAATAAAAAGTTTCAGCTTTTGGTTACGAGGTGGTGTCTTGCGGTCTATAGTTCACAATTCGGCAACGGGCCGGCGGCGGCGGCACTATTTAATCTCTGGACATTCAGAGCAAAAAATAGTGTAAAAAAGATTCTCATAAATTAGGACAAAAATACTCATTTAGACTCGTACGCACAAGGGGGAAGTTTTTGAACATTCCGATGTGTTTTGTACTATAGTTCTAACAGTTTTTTTCGTGAACTTGTTAGGAAAATATACCTACAAAGTGTAAACAGTAATTTAGTCTAGTCAAGAAGTTGAAAACATGCGAAAAATAGCTACAAGGATCCGAAAAATATAAGGGATACCTAACTCATTCGATTCGGGATTTTGTTCTGAGAAGGACTTTTTTTTGTTTGTTCGGCAAATAAAAATTTCAATTATTGTTATTAACAAAAAACTAAAAAAAAAATAAGGGGTTTAGTTTTTTAGCAATAACACAAAAACTATAAGTGATTGGAAAAATCGGAAAAAAAGATTCAAAAAGAGGAGGAAATTTCCGATGAAAAACTCCCAACTCCCGGAGTTCTATCTCTACTACATTGTTAATGAATTTTCTAATTATTTAAACATTAGAAATATAAAAAAACGATTATAAACAATAAAAATTGTTTTTAAGAATTTCTTTTTAAATCATTATTTCCTGGGGACAACAAAATGTTTTTTTTTACATATTAAACTAGTCAATTTGACAATACATAATGTATTAAAAAAATACAATACTATTTTTAGTAGAATTATTACCGTTTTTGTCAATTATGACACGCAAAAGCGTATTGTAATAGCCTCTGTACGAAAGTAAAGTAGAAAAAAAAGTAGATTTTTTTTTTTGATTTTTAATTTTTTTTTTCAACTTTAAACAATTATTACAAATAAAATAATTAACTTTTACAAACTTTTTGAACATGAACTTCTTGAGTACATATACAGAGTGATTTTTTTGAAAACGATCCACCGTAAATATTAATAACGTTATAAGCAAAATGCCGAAACCGGTCAATTTTGGTTGTGAAGGGGACACTTATAATTAGTGTAGTTTTAGACCTGCAGGTGCACCCCCTTGGCCGGGGCAGCAGCCCCCTCAAAGATCTTAAATGGAACAGGGGGTTAAACAGAGTTAAAATAGTATATTATTATACAAGTTTCACAAGACGGTTGATTGTAGCACGAGTAGTTTGGGGCACGACGAGCGCAGCGAGAATTGCTCCAAATCCACGAGAGCTACAATTTCGGTTTGTGAAACACGTGTAATATACTATTTTTTCGAATTTGGCTTTATTTAATTAAGAAAAACTAAAAATTTGTGCTAAATTGATGACTTTGGGACTTTTGAGTAACACGAGTGGTATTTCAGTATAATTGGTATTTCTGCTAAATGACGTTTCTGATTTGGAGGTTAGATTTGGAAACTTTTGATTATGCAGACACAAGCTGTACCTCACGTTTGATTGCCATTTTTTCAATTCTTGTTTTTACGAAATTTTTTACGTTTCATGGAACGAAAGTCATTTACTTCTCTTTGCTTTATTTTCGTTCACATCTGGTTCAAATCTGACATATGGCGCGATTACTTGACGTTTATAACATCGTGTAACGGTCACATTGCAGTACAGTTGCAAAGTTGCAGGCAACATTAAGACAAGAAAAGTTACCAAAAACAGAATTATAATTTAGATCATTATGATTCTGTTTTTGGTGTTATAATTTGCAAATTATGAAACCAAATTCGAAAAAGTAAATTTTTTCTACATTGGTGTCACAAAGTGTTCATTGTGACACTAAAAGTAGTTGCACAATTGAACTTATTATGCAACTGCTTTTGGTTTTTTCATTTGATACGTATTACGTTGGTATTGAGCATTTCTAACCAACTCCTATCGAAGCTAAGCCAAGTGTTAACTTTTCAGATAAAAAACATAACCACCAATACAACCGGTAGGTACTAGCAAATACTAAAAATCCCCAGAATATTTGAAAAGCAAAATTTTAACAGTTTCATAAAACGAAGAGCTCCAAAGTAGAAAAAATAGTATATTACACTCGTTTAACGAGGCATTGTAACATTCATTCTATTAAGCTGAGCATTTATTGTTGACGAGAAAGGAGTACATAGTGGGTATCTAAAAAAATCGACTGTATTTAAAGTTTCAGAATTTTGCATATAACGTTTTTGTTTTCTACATATTTAGGGTGGATCGTTTTAAAAAGATCACCATGTATAAGAAAGGCTCTAAGATGTGAAAAATTTATAGGTCATTTTTTTTTTTAAATTTGTTGTCTTCATTGAAAGTGGAAGTCCCATAAAATTTTGTAAACTAACAAATGTCTAACTTATTGAAAAGTGAAGTAAAATCGATTTTTCCAATGAGATCTCATTTCATCAAGTGTTAAGAACACACCATAATTTATTCAAATTTTTACTCTCTTCAGAGGCGGCGAGTGCATCCCGTTATAGCTTCGCGGAGCCATATTTTCAGCGTTAAATTAAAATTATTAATAATAATGGAGATAGAACTCCGTCAGTTGGGAGTTTTTAATCAGAAATTTCCTCCTGTTTTTGAATCTTTTTCCGATTTTCGATTTTAACCATCAGTCTTTGTATTATTGCCAAAAAACTAAACCCCTTATTTTTTTAGTTTTTTGTTAATAACAATTATTGTAATTTCTAATTGCGGAACAAACAAAAAAAAAGTTTTTCTCAGAATAAAATCCAGAATCGAATGAGCTATCGCTCATATTTTCGGATCCTTGCAACTATTTTTCGCATTTTTTCAACTACTTGACTAGACTAAATCACTGTTTACACTGAATTTTTTTTTCAATAGTTAGTAATTAAGGCCCAGCATCATTTTTAAGTTTTCTTTTGTACTCCAGAAGAACTATTATCTTAGTTTGAAAAGCCAATTTTTCGTATAAAATATCGTCACAACATATCTTCGCAATTTTCTGGATTTTATTATAGACGTTAGATAATGATAGATTTTTTCCGCCGTCTCCAATAAAATCGATAAAAACGCAAAGATAATTATTTTATTTTGGAAATATTTTTGAATTGTAGAGCTAGAGTTGTTGAAATTAAGAGAAATAATACCCACTGATGTCCAGTAAAAATTTCAAGTTTCAAGGCCTTGTACCAATCAAAAGTTAACATCAAGTGAAAAATTCAACAGAAACCCTTTAGCGAATTAAAAAAAATAGTGTGTGTATCGGATATAGAATGGATTTTACATATAAAAAAATCTGAAAATATTGGCTACAATTTGTATAAAACTTGTACAGAATAAAAATTAATAACTCAGTCCAGAATTATTTATTTTCCACTGATAAATTTGAATAAATCGCCTATGTGAATAGCCTTGGTTTTAATTGGTATACATAATAGCGAGTCTACTGTATTTATTTTATTAAACGGACCATACACGATCAGATTTATTTGCAAATATATATGTTTGCAAATTGATTTGACCCTTTCAGAACAAACGTGCAAATTCTCTGCTCGTCAAAAGGAGTCCCATACAAAAATAACAACTTTTAATTTTATCAAACGTTTTTGCAAACACTAAAACTTGTTTACAAATAACGCCGAACATACTCAAATATCACTTATTTGCAAACATATTTGACCGTATATGGTTTCTATTTAACGAAACTGTTTGTATTGACTTTACTACATATTTATTTATTGGTTTTCTTTAATTATAAATTCTTTCAATAACCATCAATTTCGATGATCTACATCTGCCGCGGGCGTCCTTTGACTAGGCGGCCTATTTTATTTTTGTTCCGTCCACAATATTTCACATTTCGTTCTATAAAAAACATTTATCTCAAAACAGCGCGCAGGTTGAAAAGGAACCTATCTCAGACCCATTTGAACTATAGTACACTTTAAGATGTTTTGTTTAGTTCGCCCATTCGATAATAGGTATCAGCACTTCCTTAACCAATAACATGAGACAGATTTATCGGCGAACTTCTCTCTCTTTGACGGGAACCTTACATATCCACATTTATCCAGTAGTTGGTTTTTTGAAATTTTATTTAGTATGAGTTTTCTTCAGATGTCAGAATACCATATCAGAGACGTAATTATCTACATATTATGTACATTCAAATATGAATTAATATTTTCACAGATTTGATATTCCTTAAATGCATACTCCGCCACTGATAATGTTTTAAAAGGTGTCAACTATTCAGTGCTCCCCATAGATAAACCGGTTGATCTATATTGCTCACCGAGCAAGGAGCAGAATAGTATATTAAAGTATGAGTGGATAACAACGTCTTTAAAACACGCGCGAGTTTTCGAGCACAACGGCGTAGCCGGGAGTGCTCGAAATAGAGCAAGTGTTTTAAAGACCAGTTATCCACGAATACTTTACGCTATTTTTATTATACCAGCAATACTGGAAACAAAGCACTAAAAACTTAGAAATATTTTTTGTCGTGATAAATCGAAATGCCGTAATAATATTGTCATTAGTTACGACAGTTATTGTTTACGTTTCTCTCGCGTCCACGTCTGTCATTGCATTTAGACGTGTAAGCAAAAATCGAGGAAAAATGAGTTAAAACGAGATTTCACCCGATATAGAAGCATTGGCCGAACAAGCGGAATCCAAAATACTACCATCGAAGTCAAAAAACCCATACCTGAAGCAATATGAAAAGTTTTCAAATTTGATGAAGTTAGAATGATACCTATATTTCCTTGACAACCTTTAAAGCTTTAATCGCCTGTATTCGCACGCTCAGGCGTGCTTTAAACGGCGATTCTGATGCACGTGTGATAAAAAATATTAGAAAAGCGTCGTCATAACACACAAAATTCACAAGTATGAATCAGAAATGTTGACTTGACATGGGCTTGACGCTTGACATATACAGGATTTTCATAAATAATTTATACATCCAGTAGGCTTTGCATGTCAAAATTCTCTTTCTAAATACGTGTAAATTAGGCATACCATAAATAAAATATTATTTGACAGTTGTGGATAAAACAATCAGCTCAAAATTTAGCTGTCCCGCTATTTATTCTACTCTAGGTGGAACATTAGTTATAATAATTGTTATAATAATTTTGGGTTTCTTATATTTGTTCAGGGTATCAGCTCCTGAGTGTTTTAGTATAGCAGGTCTTCAATTTCTCATTATCTTAATTTTTCAGATTTTCAGAATTATAGTTTGTCAAATTACCAGTTTCACAGTTCTCCGATTTTACATGGATTACCACATTCTTAGGTTTTTAGTCCTCAGTTTCTCAGTCGTATCGCATTGTTAATTTTTCAGTATCTTAGTTTCAGTCCTTAATTTCACAATTATTATTAGTTCCTTGGGTTCTTATTGTTTGTTTTTCCAGTGTCTCACATTAAGGGATTCTCAGTTCCTTAATTCCTCGTTTTCTTAGATTCTCAATCTCAGTTAATTTTTTTTGTTTCTCAAATTCTTAGTTTCTCAGATTTTAGTTTTGTCAAATTTTTCCAATTTTTTAATATTTCAAGTTCTTCTTTTCTCAGATTTTGGTGTCTCAATTTCTCAGTTTGTCAGACTATAATATTTTCAGTTTACCAGTTTGAAGAGCTTTCAATTTATCAAGTGCTTAATTTTCTAGGTTCTTATTTTGTCACGCCTTCAGTTTCTCAGATTCTCTTTTGCTCGATCTTCACTTGCTGATAGGGTTGGCTCAATTTTCAATTATTCAATTTTTCCGGATTTCAATTTCCCAAATTTGTAAGTTCACAGTTTCCCAGTTTATCCGTTTTACAGGTTACAATTTTTCAATATTCCAGTTTATTAAATTTTTTTTACGATTTGAGTCATAAGCTCAAAAAACTCGGAAATGTTTTGTTTTTCTAGACTCTTTAAATCAAAATCTCCAAACTAGTGAATATTCCCTGTTTATGTTTTGCTCACCCGGTAAGATCAAAAATCATACAGATTTAATTTAATATCATATCACTTATCTAGTAATTTCCATGAATTGTAACGATGCTGATAGCAATGTCAATAATCTCGCTGTTATCAGTTATCAGCAATAATAAAAATTCCATTAAACTTTCGACCTCTGTAACAGCACCGCCGCCACTGATCTTTGGCTATCCTTTTCGCAGCAGTGCTGCCATAAACGCGCAGTGTGAAAACATGAAAGATATTAATAATTTGGGCTCGCCCAATTCAGGTTGACGTGAATGTCAAGTTTTTATAATAAATTAATATAAAAATATATTTTTTAATGATTATTAAATAAACTATGCGGCTTTAACAACAACGGTTCGTAGGGAGTGTAATTACAGTGCTAGTGTGTGAACCTTCATTGAAAATGGGTAAGCATTAGCCGGTGTTTGGTTATAGTTTTTTATCGTGACTATTTGCATAATATTATGTTTGTCCTTTGAACATGTTTATTCCTAATCGTTATTATGTCACCAATTTACGACTTTATTATCTTGGCGAGTCATTTAAGAGTGCTGTTATCATGTCAGCAGACACCCCTTAGGTGACAGCGTTACATCCGTAAATTTAGACATCGATCTTGATTCGGTCTACAATATTTTGATGAAACCTACTTTTCAATGTAAAGAGAGTACTTCGAAGATCGATAAAATTGTTACTAAGGCGACCCTACAGCTCACGCCTTGGTGTAGGACCCCACTGGGTCTCCAGGCCGACGATGGTAAAAGCGGTAATTATGTGAATTGCGTTTTTATTACTGTGAAACCCTTGACCCTTTTCATCAAACCAGGTCCGTTAGGGGGGCACATGTAGAGAGCCCAGGGATATGTGATAAACGGGACACCATTCAGGTTGGAGTTTGCTGGCCCCATAATATTTTTAAATACACTAAAAAGAACCGCTGTCCTGAAAATTTTAGATACGGGGTGGTTAAATAGTCATTGTCAAGTCTATAGCTTTTTTCAGCAAATTGGGATTGTTTCTGATTAAATTCTAATTGGACTAAATCATGAAAAAAGAACTAAACCTTTGGGCTAACTTTCCTAATTGATTGTCTGAAATAAACTAATAAAATCAACCATCAACCTTACTTAATCTCTGTAAGACTAGACATGTTTTCTTTCCTAGATAACTTTAATCAATAATAATTTTTTTATTGATTACATTGTGGTGATATTTCTTTCATAACTATTAATCATTATACATATCAATAGGTGAAGAACCTGAGCGTCAAAGAAAACCGTGTCTTAAAAACAATGTTCAGGCGGTGTCTTAGTATAAATTGGTCTTTCAGAGAGCAAGTATTTCCACTATTAACTACGGCCATGAAAGCCTTCCTTCATACTTACCTCTTGAAAATAAGAATTTAAAAAAAGAAAAAAACCGGTATTTTACAAAATTTAGAAACCATGTTTCACTTATTTTTTTACCGAACTTCCAGTTACTGAAAACAACTAACAACTGCAAAATAGAGGAAAAACTCAACGTGTTTATCACCTTGTTAAGCGTATTAAAGTAATAATAATTAAAATAATGCTCATTAAAATTTAGTGGTCAAATAGGTTTGAAATGTAAAGGACAAATTATCAGATTTGGAAAAAAACAAAATTTTTTAGCTATTTACATTTTTTTGTTTTAATCTGTGACTATGGATGTATTTGACATTCATAAGTAACAAGCTGAAAACAATATCTGGAGTGTCAAAATTCGGAACATTCATGGTATTTTTAATTTATAGGGAGATCATAAAATACAATTTTACAAACTTGATGATATTTTTTCTTTGTTACAATGCCAAAAAGCATTTATGCATTAAGCAAATAAATATTGCAACATTTCTAATTATGTGGAATTTTTTTTTTCCTACCGAGGACCATATTTCACGTGGTACAGAAATATTTTGATGAATTTAATATTTTTCATACTGATATTTAACATAGTGAGAAGATCAGTTTTGTTGAGAAATATTCATTATACTGTTTAAATATAGCTGCTTATTCGTGGAATTAAAGTGAAACATAATATTTTTTTGGATTGAAGTCAGTTTTTTAGATCTAAATTTCATATAAATGTATTAATAAAAATTTCTTTTGGGCCGTTTCGTTGGGTTGGTGGGGACCTTTTACCCTCAAAAAGTTGGACAGTTGGAAGAAAAAACGGTTGGATCAAATATTGTTTTTCATGATATCTTGGAACCATCAAGTTTCATTGTATAATAATGATGAAGATGGTGACAATGAAAGGAAATTGCCTGAATCTCAATAATTTATCGCTAACCGTAATAAATAGTAGGTACCGACAGTAGACGATTGGTTGAGTCAGTGCAAAAGTTGACGCCCATGTCTCTATTGGAAACACCCTCTCGATATTTATTTTTAAGTGCCATTTTAAGTAAAACCAAGGGGTGAAATTAATTTTGGTTTTCGGATCCGGTGTCAGCATAACGCCTCTCATAAATTAAGTGTCAATCTCATCATTTTTTTTCCAAACTTGACTGGTTTTCAATTGTTTTTTGAAACACCACTAGCAGTAGGATTTTCAAAATAACACTAAAAAAAAGGTGTGTGCTCTTCTTTGTTGTGTCAAAATTTCATTGGAATTGCTTCAGTCGTTGTCCTTATATTGGTTCTCATAGAAGAATAACAGGGAAGGGTCCCACCCTAAAAGCGAATAAGCGTAAAGTACGATTATGAGACACCTGTATATCGAGTTTAGAATTCTCTGCCAATTTGGGAACGATCCTGTAATTATTTCTTGGATTTTTATTTGGTTTCCTACTTTTGTTAACAGCGTATAACCACAAAGTCCCATCATAAACCTATTCACCCTCCTAAAGATTTTTCTTTCAAGATTACACCCCATTGAGAAGCAGAATTACAGTTTAATATTCAGGGAGTTGCTTCATTTTCCCAAAACACTTCGCAGGGTGGCCGGCTCTTCTGTTTGCCACTATTAACAATGTTAATTAAGTTTGCAGTTCGATTAATATTTATGGTTTCATAGCGTTTTCAAATTCAAAACTTGTTTATGTTAGATAGTGTCATCGGCGTCATCTGAATTATAAATTTAACTTCAAAGATATATGTGTTTTAGGGGCCCCTGATAAAAACGGATGATATATTTTTGCCATAACAGCGATGTAATGCAAAATAGAGGTTTTGCTCAAGGTTACGCAATGATATGAATTTTTAGTGTTACGTTATCGGTTCTAGAAGACAAATGGTCTTGTGGTAACATAAGTTGTCATTTGTTTTAAAGTAACGATAAATTGGTGTTGTTAACATTGTCTACCTTTGATAAAAGTAATTGGCATAGATAAAAGTTATCTTGTCTGTATGTTTTCTTATTGTAATTTATGTCGGCTTTTATTCAACTTCTAATCAGGACTATTTTCAGGTGCAGTATGTGAAAATTCAGGATTTTATTATCGTGAATTAAAGCCGAGCTCTTTTAATTTTTGACCTCAATTTTAAGCCGCTTGGCGTAATCTAATTTGTCCGCCGCCACTTCCAGAATTAAATCAGACTCGTCGCGTTCTTTCCTGCTTCCCTTTTATTTCGAGTTGTCTTCCTTCCAGTTCGGTTGAAGTTTTGTTTTTCTGCACGCAGATTGAAATTTGTTTTTTCCACTTCCTTTATTTAATACGTCATTTCTAACATCCGTTGTCGGCTTTTTGCTTTTGCGTATAGCCGCAAAGTAAAGGTGGTAATGCTTGAGAGATTTTTACGGCAGTGTATTTTGGGTTGCTGAGAACAGCTCTGAACGTCTTATAATTAAATCAGTTTTGTTCAGTGTGGTCAAGGGAATTTTTTATCCAACAGGCTGTCAAGAATGTCGTTGATTGGCCACATTTGGAGCAAGATGAAAGTAGTAATCAACGACATAAATACTATAATTCTAACACACTAGATAAAAAATATTGCTGTGTATAATATATTACAAAATAGTTTCTATTTTCGTTTATACTCGTCATTGCATCGTTTAAAATAAATGTGCTTTTTTCTACTGCTGATTTCTCGCCGTTAAAATTGCAGAATCACTAAATGAATCATTACTTATCATTGCAAAACTTATCATTCGTATATAGCAAAACAATATTGAGGTTCTCATTTAGAACAGGATTACCAAATATTTGACATCTGTAAGTCTGTTTTATATTTTTGTGCAAAGTTAATCATTTGTTGCTAATTTTTAATTCCAATTGTTGTCTTTATGTCTTTCATTGAAATGATAATACAAATCTTCAAACGTAACTGCAAATGAATAATTTTTACCAGCAGGTTCTTCACGGTTCATTAAAAATTCAAAACATGCCTCATTTTCGGTGAGTCATATATGTAGTTTCTCTTCAACTAATGCGTAAAAATGTAAATAATAAGTTATATAACAAAAATAAAGGGGCTTTCGTCACGTTCCCACATATTTCTACAAGTGTAATAAAACAGGTACATTTACACTGTCACCTGAAAAATAAACAAGATGTGTCCTATTTTAAATTATGTGGATGAGGTAATACAATGCTGGTTTCACACAATTACTGTAATTGAATTTTTAACAATTGTTAATTTCTGATTGAAATATGACTAAAATTCTGTTGCGTAATGCAGCGAAACTGAACATTCAGTCTGGCTGTATTATTTATTTATGTTTGTCTGTCGGCTATACGTTTCCATATGTTGGCAGCAACAAAATTTCCAGTTACTTTTTTCCATAAATTACGTGTGCATACAAACCTTGAGTGTGACCTTCGTCTTTGCCCTCATCTGTTTGAATTGGAAAAAGGAAGAACACAATAAATAAATTATAATGCTAAAACACCGTCGCTAACGATTCTTATCGGTGCCAAAAACTTGTCAATTGCAAAACCAAACAGCGGTACCAAAATCGGGCACTTTTGAAAACCTGCAGCACCTATCACTTTTGAATGCAAATATTTACCATGACGTAACATTTCGAGTCACGTCTATTTTTACCATTATTAGGTGGAGAACAAAACACATTGCATTGAAATGTGGGAAGGTCTCAACTCAATATTGAGAGGATGATTGCGGTTATCATCTCCAGGAAAAAATCTCCTGCTCACCGCTCCAACAATTAGAGACGATCGGCAGCAGCATCGTCCAAGCGCAAAATTAAATTTGATCAAAAAATACTTGTGCGTGGTGTTGTGGAAAAATCGATTTCCGATGTGGAATCTCTTTCGGTCCTTCAACCAGGAAACGTTACCCAAGTGATGTAGAAAGTAATTTCTGATGTGAGCATCTTTGAAAGTGAAAACTCGTGATTCATGTGTGCTGCAGGTAGACGACTTGTCGACCCCAGTTTTGTTCCAGTTAGCAGAAAAGAAATTTCAAGAAACTAGTCGTAACCAGCCCACGGATTTTATGTAACTGTTGTGGAGACCGCCCACCACTTGCTGGGAACCAGTTGGTTCATGATGCATTGTTTCGATAATTGTACAGAATGAACCAGATTAATAAATTTATGACTTTATACAGTGAAGGTTTTGATACATTCAAGGTATTTTTAGTGGGGGATAGAACTTGGCATAATTTTTACATGCAGTAGGGAATTTTAAATAAGTTACACCATAATTCAAGAATTATAACCTTTTTTCACTTCAAATAAAAAAAAAAGAGTTCCTGACTAAACCCATCCGATCCGAAGTAGTGAGTGTCGGACTTCGTGATTTTTGGCGCTGCATTTTTTCTTGATGTAAATGAATTCTGGAAGACTCAAATGCTCCAAATATGTATTCATATTGAATATCCCAAAAAATAGTTTGTTCCTAGAGGATCTTAAGAAAGTGTAGGATTCAAGAATATTTAGTTTTTTAAATAGCAAACAGTGATATCAGATAATCGTTTGGTCCACTACTCATCATACTGGACTTTACCCCGTTCAAATTCGAACTAATGAGCTCGCCAGAACACGTGTAGTTTTTTTAGTGCACATTTTCTACATTTCGTCCTATGCAAATTTCACGAATGGTTAACCCACCCCCGACGTATCGGTTCAGATTTGTCACGATTTGTGTTCTGAAACTGTTAACAACGTGGCTTCCTGTAACAATTAATTTTCTCCGCGATCAGGTGGATATTGAAGCTTGAAAAAACTCCATGGCGCAATTTTAATTATTCCACAATAAAAGTATTCACAAGTCATTGGCCAGACTTTCAGCAATAACGAGACCGTTGTGAAAGGTTGTTCACGGGTGATAAAAAGATGTGATAAGTTTCAAAAGAGTTCGATCTCGCATTTCTTTATGGTGGCAGTTATTCGTTTTTTAATTGTTATTAGTGATTAATCCAATTTGAATTACAAATTAGTTGAATTCCGTTAATTGTGGAATCAATAAATATGCTAATGGTTTGTGCCTAGGTGTATAATGTCATGAGAGGCGTCATTTTAGGAAAAAAACGGTAAATTAATTTTGTGTTTTATTAATCAAAATAGATTTCTATAATAAATAACTGCAATCTGGCTTTTGTGTCTTTTTTTAAATGCATTTAGATAAATAAGAAGTAATAAAATTTTGTATCGTCTTCTTTATAAAATCCATCTTTGACATCTCAAAGAAAATTGTTTAAACGAGTAAGTACATGGCCAAGACCTTTAATTTTCTAGACCTTCAAGAGCCCAAATTCTTTTTTTTATTAGTTTAGGCAAAGCATTTTTTAATATGAATGTATTCAATTTTTTTTTTCGGTTCAATTTGTAGTAGCTGTGAAGGAAAAAATTGGCATATTGCCCTTCCGCGGGGGTCAGAGTTCATGTAGTGTTAACTATGACAGATTAGTCAATAAAGAATTAGGCCACGCTATTCAGATGCTATCGCCTCTACGGCTCAACATATAGGTAGGCGCCACTCCTCCATGAAATCAAGATATAAATAAAGTTAATCTCACTTCGTAATTCCGACATTTATTCCTACAAATAGAGCGAAATTTACACAACCCAGTTTATGGTATTTACAACAGATAATAAAATCTTTTCTCAATCAGTGAGCGAAATAACCACGTTGTGTTTAAGTGGTAACCATAATGATTTTTGTACCAATGCCCTTTCATCGGAAGTAAACACTAAAACAACGAAGAGCTTCCTTTCAGGTCTTTAACAATGGAATATCAAATTGTTGACATTTGTGGAGAAAGTAATGTTGGAGTGACAATGTTTGCGTTCCCCGTTCTAAATACTCTAAATCAAAATGTTTGTTGATGGTTTGAGTGAATGAACTAGAGATTCATTACAATGTTTATGTCTTGCGCTAAAACTAAATTTAGTCAGTTTGTGTATACAAAATTCTGCGGTTTTGGTCCGAAAAATAAACCGTGACGAGGGACTGATAATGAAACTGAACCTGAAATTGAAAAACAACGCGTGGATTTATCGCGTTGTTGTCAATTATTATCTTGTCGACAAAGTTTGGTGCATAAATTCAGTGGGTCAACCCAATGGAGCCTCATATTTGATCCTTTGTTTTAATATTCTTTTGTAGTTTATACAATCTCGAAATATTCCATATTGTATTAGTGAAGTTGTTCCTAAAAGTGTTCAATTTTGGCCACGGTATCGTCTAAATATGACAGAAAAGGAACCTAGAAAGTTTAAATAAATTGGCCGGAAAATCAGGTTCGAATACAAACTTTGAGCTCACATAAAGATGGAAGAATGTCAATGCAAAATATATAAGAATTTCTATCTTGTTGTATTTAAATTTATAATTGTTACAGTTTTAAAGCAACAACAAAAAAATTAAAGTCTGTACAAAATCATCATAATCAATACTAACATGTCATCCAAACATCACAACTCTGAGGAATGAGAAAGATGATGAAATGTTAAATTCTTTAACAACACAAGCCCAACATCAGTTACACAAATATGAAGAAACAGACACTTTTCATGTGCATGCCTTTACAATTAGTAAAAGACTGCACTGCTTACTCAAGGTTAATTAAAATTAAAAAAGAACGCCTCACGTAATTAATGTCTTGCATTTAAACAGACCCATGTCTTACATTTACCTTCAGTTTCCTTCGGCTCTGCCCAAAATAAAGGAATTCTCACAAGGGCCCAGGCGATATTTTTCCAAATTTATTTCAGTTTTTATTTTATCTCTGCAAGCATGCAAAACTCTTCAAACGCTAATAATATTTTCAATAAAGCAAAACAGACGTCGCCGACATTTTTTTTTTTCCAGCGCGAACTTCGGTCGGCATTTATTTGGTCACCTCTTTATAATCACTGCTTCTCAGGCCGCCGAATATCACCAACACTTTTAACATCGAGGCGAAAAGCAAAAAGCTATCAATGGCATCGGTATATCGACGCATACGTAGTTTTAGCACTTTACACCATTTACGTATATCCAATTTTAATCGCCATTACCCTAAGTATTGTAATCTGTTATTTTCACTTCTTAAGTATCTCTTCAGTGTAATTAATGTTTTTCAATAACATCAACACTAATTCTATGGTAGATCTTCAATGTTCAAGGTTTAGACCCATTTAATTGAACAACAGCTTCGAACAAAGTTTAAAAGGCCAGAAAGTGAACTGAAGTAACGATTTAGCCATAAACATCAACGTTAAAATTTCGATTAAAAGGTCACAGAGACGTCGTTCAAATTGCGCGATTTGCCCGCGTTTCTCTAAAACCAAAATGAATGTTTTCCTATTTTTGTAAAAAATATCGTTTCTATTTAAATAAATAATTCTGTTGGCTCGTTGTAGTGGTTTAAAATTTTTTATTTTTTTTTTTAATTTGCGTCAGCGTGAAACTTTTTGCCATCGAAAGGTAGGCCTAAATTTACCAATACGTGTACGCGTGCAATGAACGGTCAAACATTTGACAATTTAAATTACTGCACTCACGTCTCTCTCCACTCCTGTTCGACTCGTTAGTCATCATCATCTGAACGAGGCTTCAGTCGGTGCTTTTGCTTTCAGTGTACCGTTTACTCCAATCGCTTGTGCACGTTAAAGAACCGCTCACACGTAAAAATACGAGCGATGCATAGATACTAGTTCGGCCAACAGGATACGTCGAAATCAATTTAACAAACTAGACAATTGGTATTTTTAGAGCCGATTTGTGCTTTTCAATTTTTTTCGCTTTCTCTCGATTACACTTGTGTGTTTGTGCAACGAGACATGAAAAACAAAAACGGAAAAACCGCGAGTGACAACCTGATCCTATCGGAAAAGAGTGGTCAAGAGAAGCCGCCGATTGATAAGAAGAAATTGGCCGCGCTCGAAAAAGAACGGATCAAAAATGAAAAGAAACTGAAGAAAGGTGAGGTTTATGCTGGTCTTTCGATTGGATTTTGTTGCGAGGCTTTGCGACCTTGTGTATTATCAAAATTATTCCGTGGTTTTGCGTACTAAAATATCTATTTGTGTCAAACTTATAATTAATGCTCTGAGTCATGGTTGCTTATTTATGTTTGGTACATCAATTTATCAGCGTGGGCAATCATCCGATGGGTCCTCAAACCCAAGAATCTATTAATTACAAGGTCCACGAATAGTTCTAGGTTCCGCTCCATTAGGCCTGAGTTCAGGAAACGTCCTGCCACAAAAACACATTTCTCATAATTGAATTATGGTAATTGACCCTCCCCGTCTAAAAAGAGGTTAAGTAAAGCAGTTGACACGTAATACGGTTGAATACATTAACCGGGTCGATCGAGAACGCTTTTTGAAATTCCTTTTTGTGTACAATCGCAGAATGAAAAAAAGTGGACCAGTTGTGCAAATTAGAGAAACATGCGTGGAAAGGGTGCTACGTGCTTGTTTGTTCCAATTTGTGGTTCAAAATCACCTGTTTAGTGTACATAAACAAGGTCTGGGTGTCTTTAACCCGTTTGGGAAAACAATTGGCATAAATTTTTACAGATTTCAGATTTTAGGAGTTTTGCCACACATTGAAGGACACGTTTAAAACTTTTTTGAACACTCGTTTGTTTTCAAACATTAATGAATATTGTATTTATTTATTTATTTACAAAGATCATTATGCTTAACTGTTTTCGTAAAATTTCTCAACTAAACATTTGATTTGATATTACTTATTATATTATTATTTTCAAAAGAACAGATTCTCAAGAGATGCAGAAACTCAAGTTTATAGAAGTGTAGCAAATGGCTCCTGTCTACATTAATTCCATTAGTAAATATTTAGATTATTAGTTGAATTTCGTGGAATAATGGCAACTTCGGGCGGTTTTATGATGAAATTTTGGAATGTGGATTTTTCGAATTTTATAAATGTCCAAATTTTCATGGAATTTCAGAAAATTATAGATTTGATTTACAAACTTTAAATTATCGTTTCTTGGCGTTGTAATCTTTGAGACGTTGAGATATTGGAGTTTGGATTTTAAAAATATAAAATTTTGGAATATTAGAACCTTAAAGGCGAAATTTGGGCTATGTAGAACCCCAAAATCTTTCAGTCTTATTTCATAGTATAAATTGTAAAAATTCTGGAATATTTTATTTTCAATCTGTATGTAAATTTTGATCTTGTAATACATATTGAAATTTTTGAGTCTTTAAAGATTTTGAACCTTTGAGTTCGAATTTCGGCATTCCGTGAATTTAGATTTTTTGCAATTTGGCCATATTAAAATTTATCATAATTATACTTTATGCTCAATTCACTCTAAAAAACCGTCTGTTATGAATGTGACCAGACGCATTGAAAACAATAAATACAGTGACTCATACAGGCCGAAGAAGTGCCTATTGGCGACTATACCAATAATTCCATGTCCATTGTGGGTTTTTTACAGTTATATTTATTTTTTATTTTTCTTGGTTTCATATTAGGGACTATCACCGGTGTAATTATTTGCGTAATTTCGTGAATCACCTAGTATAATAGTGATGCGATATGCCTCGAAAACTTAAGTCTTACGATAGAAAAAAGGTATGATAAAGAAAAGTGGAGGCACGAGCTGAGAAGAAGACTCGCTGGAGTTCTTATCAGCCATTATAAATCGTTTATTCCAGTCAATAATATTGATATTTCATAAATTTTATATTTAATATTCTTGTTGTTTTTTCTGGTTATTTGTTGTTTAAAACCTGTAGTAATCTGTAATTTTTTTTTATTTTTCTACTCTCGAATCTTGAAATCTGCTACTTGAAATTTCTAAATTTTTACGATTGTGAAACAAACGAATTTATAGTACATCATTAGTAGGCTTTAAATGTCAAAATTTTCCATTTAATTACATGCTAATTTTGTTTTCCACAGACATGATGTATGAATCGTTTATGAAAACCCAATATAATGGGATTGAATTACATCGAATACGAAGATCTATTATAGTATAACTTCGATTTCAAACAAACCTTGAAAGTTTAGAAAATTTTGAATTCAATGTTTGGGCTAGCCATGATGGTGACAAGTATCCGGAACGGTGCCCCACCACGAGAGGAAGAATTAGACCGGCGCATCCACCACTTTTCAAGCTTGTTACTCAAAATCTAATTTTAAAAAAATTGCATTTAAATTAATATTGATTAAAATGTAATTATTAGTGGAGTATAATATACTGCTTGGTTAGTTCATTTTTGACATTTTTTAATTTAATTTTGGCTCTAGAAGTCTACTTTGCCATTAATATATCCACCATCTCTGTAATTAACGCGAGTTGAGAAACATTGCAGGAAATTAGATTTGTAGTTCAAACTACGCGAGACATTAAGGGTAAGATTTAGTTAGAGCCCTTTGTGAAAACTTTCAGTAACAGAAAAAACAATTTCATTTTGACTGTTGACACAGTATCACATCATTGTACCTCTTTCGAAGCAGTTTATAGAATTATATAATAAAGAATGTCTCCAAAAAATTAGAGGTCCCAAACTGGTTTCTACTTTAGAGTAGACCTTGCACGTCATACCGAAGATCTTAATAGGTGGTCTAGAATACACTGTCGAACAACACATTAGGATAATAAATGTAACGGGCTGAGGTGATAACTGTGACATTCTACTGTTCCTCCAATATTACTGCTTTTCACATTTCACACCTCTCAACATTCTTGTGCTTGTGAAAATTGAAAATGTATCAAGAGTAGCAAAATATGTTTTGCTCTCCGAAATTAGTTTTTTAAAGTTTGCCACACGTGTATGGTGTAAAAAAGACATTCATTTACAGTTGTACAGCTTTTTGCTCCCGGTTTTGAAGAATAGCGATTAGGTTAATGACGTGTTAGAACACAGCGTGTGTGCGGTGTACTTTGAATGGCATTGATGACCCAGCTGATCAGTTACGGTTCAAGCGCCATCAAGAATTTTGGATCGGACCCATTGAGAAAAATCCGGATTGTTAATTAACTTTCCGTTTTGCGGTTTGCACAAACGCAATCTAATCAAAAATTACAGTTATCAAAATGGGCGGAAATGCAGCCAAACACTGACTGACCTTAGTTTTTCCATCACTGACTACATTCTCTAAAATTATACAAAACCACCTTTGCATGATTTATGACAGTGGTGGGTTTAGGTTAAGGCCACACATATCTCATTGAAACCATAAAGGTGTTGCTATTTTTCATCCGAGTTTTTGAATTCATGGCTGAACTGTTCACCCGTGAAATACGTCCGCAATAATTATACACAAACTCTGGCCTGTTTCAATTCCGACATCATTTCTATTTTTAACGCGTTTGTGTCGAACTTTCTTTATTGCAACACCTCCAAGTTTTATTGCGGGATATGATGAGGGACCAAAATTTGTAAATTTGCCTATGACCTTGGAATTCACCAAGTCATGTTTGTCCCACTCATGAATGGAATAAATGCGGGATATTTTTAGGATGAGACGCATTTATAACAAAAATTTACGATCCATGCGCTTCGAATTTTAACTCAAAGTCGGAAAAATGCTAAATAGGTTAGACGGGATAATTTTAAAACCGTTGGAATGGTTACAAGTCGTGTCCCTATTGTCGCTAGCAACAATTTTACGACAGCAGGAATTAATTGTGGTGGACATGTGGTAGACCTTGATCGTGATGACTTGATGTTCTTATTCACCTTTTAAAGTTAAAAGTACACCTTTACGAGTGAAATATGGTTTTATTAAGTGTGCAAAATTGTTCAAGCGAACCATCTCATCCTTGCAGCGGACGCGGACATTACATCATCCCGCTAAAAATTGTTAATTGTCTACATGGTGCAAACATTGTTAGGAGGTTTTTAATTTTATCTAACAATATGGAACAATTCGATTCTACTGTCACGACGTGTGACGGTGCAGATAAATGTTATCGTGATAATGTAAAAAGCGTTTTGTAGGTGAGCACGTGAGTAATAAAGCACATAAAGAATTTAGAACAAGATACAATAAATCAATAAGCGTTCAGGTATTTAACGGTGGTAATTGGGATCAGTAGTTCTACATGATTAATGGTCTAGTTGACATTACGTCATGCTGGCGTTAATTTTTCACATATTGTCGGAATTTTTCCGGAGCTATTAATACGTCTTCCGAAATCACGAGGAAAAATTGCCAGATCAATTCAATGTTTATATTCGATTCTCCATTGTTTTACCGCTGCAGAAATTATTTAAATCTGATGAACTCCTTTATTCCTTTAGGGCATCCACACACGTTCAGTTTGAACTGTTGAGTTCAACTGTACTGAATTGTACAGTTTAACCTCTACATGTGTGGGTATTTCAGTCTCAGTTCAGCTCAACCGTACAGTTCAACTGAGACGAATGACATTTCAATTTTTTCAACTGATCGTTGCGTTTGTGTTTCCACTGTAGTTCTCACCTCAATTTGTGTCAGTTAGAGAAGAGTTAATATTTAATAGATATCTTGCACCACTGTTTACGCTTTTTCGATTTTCAGTTTTCAGCTATTTGTCCATTACCATCATTATCAGTAGTAAGGGAGTAAGACTGTATTCTTGTTTAACTTCCTACTCTAATTGGAAGTCACCGATTCCCCCACCGTTTATCTGTACTTTGGCTCTAAGATTTCTTTTTTAACACTTGCACTGATTCTCTGTTTTGTACTCTACTTCCTCATCCTGTAGTTATTCTACAGCTATTGTCTCTCAGTTCTCGCAAAAATCCTAATACAGAGAGATCGGAAACTAAATTAGTCAAAGGTGGCCATGCGCGAAAAGCCGCTTGTCGAAGTTTAATACAAATTATTTGTGAAACGTTAAATTTAATATTAGCAACAACCTGACATTTCTTTAATAATTCTGTCTGTTAAACTAGGACAAGCAGATTTTCGTGCATGGCCACCTTTGACTAATTTAGTTTTCGATGTCTCTGTATGCGGCGTGAAATTGAAATATATTATGTAAAGATTTTAACTGGTCCAGTACATACAACATATTTGTGAAAAATTTGAATTAAAAATACATAGGACATAAACCCTTTAAACCATCCAAGTTGTGGCGTTCATGAAGCAATAAAGTAGCAGAAAAACGCATAAGCCCGAGCACCGACCGATAAGAATTAAATTGACACTTGACATTGAACTTGACTTACCTTCCTCAATAAAATTATAGTAAATGCTCAAAATGACGTCCCTCATTTTGTCAGTCAATCAAAAAATCACCCACGACACCGGCCCAGGGTTTCGTCGCTCCAAACATGTGTGATTGTTTTGCACGTGTCAAACCCGCCTCGTCCGTAAACAACACAATGTTTAAAAAGTTCGGCACCTCTCGACACTTCTCGAACAACCACTCGCAATAATAACGCGGCGGGGTTTGGATTTTTTTGTCCAAATTTGCTCATTTTCAATGTTCTAAACTTATAACTTTCTAACTGGAATGTGCAGTTCCCTCAACTTCAGAATTTTGATTTTTTTTAATCTTTGAATTTTGGAATCTTAAGATTTCTTTCTTGGAGTTTTCAATTCTTAGATTTCTAGGAGTTTTTGATTTTTCAGATCTTTTGGAAAGTAAAGTGGGAACACTGGAATATAATGGCATCGAAATATTGTAGTCTTTTAAAAATCAATCTTACAAGATTAGGACAGAATAATACAGGGAATAAGGATAGGTACATCAAAAAAATAATGAGTTTAAAAAAATAAAAATTTAACAGTATTATTTTACTTAAAACAGTTTCTCTGTCCAATTGTGAATATCAACACGTCTTTTTGTAGCATAATTCATGGAACTCTTCATGTGCTCTGCCGATATTATTGAGTGTTTTCTTATTTTTTTTAATGTTTCAAGTCGAACACCGTTCTTACACCACACCGAATCATTTCCATTTGAAAAAATCAAACACACGAAACAATAAAAGGCATTTGTCACGTCACATCCATTTGGTTTAAGCTCCAACCGTTTCTCAAAACTTAAATTATGATTACTATTATTTTGGAGTTCTTGTATTGTTTGGGGTCCCGACATGATGAAATTGGATACACTAGTAGCTAGCCAGCTGACTACAGTGAACTAAAGAGGAACACCACATCGTACCTCCTATCAGTAACAATCTGTTAGTCGGACGTCCAATTTTGTATCTTTATCTCAAGCATTCATTACGTCGCTTACATGATTCGATTCTACAATGAGACACTCTTGGGCTGTTGACCGTGAGAGCGGAGATGGGGCGTTTTGTTTCCTTGTTTCGTACAATGTAGCTTTGTTTCGGTTGCACTCGTTACAATTGGCTACCAGCATTCGCTTAACGAGGGCATGAGTCGGCTTTGACCCAGGGCGAACTCGACAATCTCCGCGCTCCGCCGCGCCGTGGATAAAATTCTTCGCTACAATCACATAGCTAAACTCAATAGATAACTCATAATTTAATTGCAATAATTACATTATTATATTCCACAAAACAAAGAGTCTTGATACTGTCTTTTCTTTTGGGATGTCATTGACCGAGTGACCTCATGAACGAGCCGCCACTGTTAAATTCATAGAATCTGGAAAATCTTAAAATTCTGGAATTTTCAAATTGTCTTGATATTGATTAATTATGTAACATTGCGGTGAGTTTTTAGATCTTGGAATGCAGAAAAAAATGGCGCCTAATGAAATTATTTTCAGTCATCTAGTTTTCATGCATCTTGTAAAGAGAGTTCCCATGTTATTTATTTTTAAAATATTTGTGTTGGCGCAACCGTTTGTGACAAACTGCTAAATCTCTTAAATATGTTGAGATTGAGATTGAGTTTTAAAAAATGTCAACGATGACGAACGAACAGCGTAATGGATATTTCCAACAGAACAAGGGAAGTTCTAGGAAATCAATCACGCTTTTATTGGGGGATCACTTCAGCGATGGTCTTGTTGATATTCCTTCATTTGTTTATTCCTGTAATCTGGCATATAGTTTAATAATACAGTACCATGAAATCATTTAAATTATAAATTTGAGTAGGCTGTGAAATTTAAATTAGGTTGGCACTACTAACTTTTGACAATTTGATTTAAAATTTGAATGTCAAATTATCAAAAATTAGTCCCAACAAATTTATAAATGTGTGGCAAGATTTCGTGATGTTTCCGCTTCAAAGTCCGAAATTCTAGATTATTTCATTTCCCGTATCTCAAAAACACCGTATTTAAAAATAACCCGCACAATCTTGAAGAACTGCAAGAGGCAAATTTTAATGCATGCAATGCTATAACCTTTCAGATGTGGGAAAATGCATTTGAGAATATGAAACGAAGAGTTAAGAGTTGCATTGTAGGTGGGGGAGAACACTTGGAACATTTGCTTTATGTAATTCTCAATAAACCTACATTCTTTGTTAGTGTTTTATTTTCTTTAAATTAAAACAATTTAACATGGAAACATAAACGACAATGTTTACTATAATCTCAAATTTTACTGTCAGTCAATTTGCAGGCTGTGCCATTGCATAAAAAAACTAACTATAAAAAATAATTTATAATTTAAATTATCTCCTGGTAAGTGTGACTGCGAACACTTCTTATTTGGTGAAGATGAAACCACAGACAACACACAACACGGATCACAGCGGGTACATACTGTATTAGTTCTTTTGGAAAACAAATAAATTAGCCTACTAACAATTTATGGCAATTTTAAATCGGCTATTAATCCATCAGACAGTACATGTGCAATAAGGTTAATCTAAAATCTTATCATAATTTATAACGTCAAAAGTGTAGTATAAAGATCAAATCAAAACTATTGTAATACAATGGTAATACTATATTCGTACTGCTACTACTACATTAGGTCGGATCAGATAATAGCAACATAACATTATCGCGTTTATCTCTACTTGGCTAATCCGGTGTAAATGTACCTGTCCGCTAGAAAATGAAACAGAATTATCAATTATTTTATTGTTATAAGCGATAACGGTCCATTCATCACTGCTCACTCTCTTCCTGGAAAAAAAATGCAAATCCGCTGCACTTAATATATCAACGGACATGCGAAATCCCCATTAAAAAGTTGTTACTTTAATGGAGCACAACGTAATCAAGTCATTCTTTACTTAGCTATCTGGTGTTGTTTCTTTGTTTTATCTTTGTTAATTCAACCTTTGCTTATCGCAATGCAAAGTGTTATTTTCTCATGTGATTATTTTTTTTTAGGTAAAACTCTTTGTCAGGCATGCAAGAAGAAATGCTCCGGCGAGGTGCTGCGTGTCCAAGATAAATACTTCCACACTCAATGCTTCAAATGCAAAGTGTGCTCGAATTCATTAGCGCAAGGTGGATTCTTCTCTAAGGATGGTGCTTATTATTGTACGGCTGATTACCAGAGGAACTTCGGAACGAAGTGTAATACTTGCCAGGATTACGTCGAAGGAGAGGTAATAAATGATTTCTTACTTAGGAACTCACATAAGTGCCTTGTTGGGATTTAAAGACATTTGACATTATAGTGGTCTAAAAACGTGGGTGAAATATTTCATTTTTAGGCTCTAGCTTAAAGACATTTTTGACCTCGGAATTTAATAGGTACAATTCTCCAAAATTGACGCACCATTAATTTTTTGTAATAATTTACCACGTTCGGGTGTTTCATGGTCCATTCCACACAAGAAACCTCTGAAAATACTTAGTATTCTCCAATGTCTGGAAGCACATAAATGGACATTTACTGTTTGTAGCTTAAGCTAATTTAACATCAGAAATAAATTAGAGAGCACTCTACTCTCTGCTGTCATCGTATAATACGATTACCTAGTATGTTTACTTGCCGTATTGAAAACGTTTTTAGTTTAGGTGTATGTAGAGTTTGAGAAACAAGACACCCAAAAGACAAACTTCCGTTTCTTTTTGTGCATTTTAGGGGAGATTTTTTTGTTTACGCACAGAAAGCAATACTCCTGATTCTGAATAAACGCTTGGGAAATATGAAAAGTACAAAGTGTGAGAATAAGTGTGAGAAGCAGAAATCATATTCTAACCTATAAATCTGTTGTTTGATGTTAATTATCGATTTTTCAGTGCTTATTACCATATCTAAGATTTAAATAATAATCTGAAATTTTTAGTTACATACATAAATAAAATGATATATGCATAACGATCTTATTGTGCATGGAATTCTATTTTTGAATAATTTCCTGACATTCTAGTTGTCTTTGGATATTAAAATATATTCAGAAGCAAAAATGTCGTTCATAAAAATATTTTTGTGCAATTAAAATTAGAACGTTTTCAGAGCAATAAATTTCTTCCTACAATTGCATTATCATCAATAATACATTTTAAATTGAAACTTTAACAATACCTTAATAGTGGACGTTTTCTAAATTGAAACAGCAAATATTATCGCTCATTGACACTGTTTTTTCACGGACCAATCGGTGGATTAAATTACTACGTTTATGCTTAAATACGCATTCTGTAATTTGCATTGACTGTAAGCCTAGTTTCATACCGGCGACTTTTTTATCTGGGATACCAATCTCCGGCATGCAGTATCCCCGCCTAAAGCTAATTAAATAAAATAAAAAAATAACTTGTACATAACGGGTGTTTTTTTTTTTTTTAATTTGGCGTCATAGTTGGCGCTGACTATGAGTTTTTGTGAACAGGCCATTTTTTGCCTGGTTTCATTTAGGCGGTTATGTGAATTCACAAAACATGCGGATGTGATGGAGTTCCGAAAAACCTAATTTTATTGAAGAGGTTCCACTGCACACCGACAAGGTAGGAGTATGAGCGTGTTGAACTGTCGCTTAATTAAATTAAAAGTGAGGTTAGATATAGATTTAGATGTCATATTAATAATTGTCAGTTCGATGGCAGTTAAACATTCATGGCCAACTTCGGGGCCAAATTTAAAAAAAACACCCGTTATGTATATAGATCCACAAATTAAAAACTTTATAAGAGTAAAATTCCAAATTCTCACAAACTGGTATTCAAGAATAAGAAACTAAAATAAATATTTAATTAAATATGTATGATATGTAATTGTTTAAATAAAAATTTTAAAAATTGCAAAATGGACAATAACAGACAAAATTACTTTATCGTTCGACACTGTCAGAATTTTCAAATTTTCGCTCGTGTAAACACTGTCAGGAAGTAATAAAAATGTCAGATAAACGTCACACTATTTTTATGGATTTTAAGTAATTTAAAGGCTTGCCGTGTTATGTCGAACAATAAAACGTTGTATTACACTCGTTCCTGTGTAGATTGGCCACTTTCCGTGCTCAAAAATTTACACAGGAACTCGTATAATAAATAACAATTTTCATTTAAATTTAATAGAATTAATAAATTCATGCAATTAACTGTCCACCTGATTAAACTTAAAAAATGAGAGCTGCTGGATTCTGCTGAAGTTCTGATCGTCAGTTATTAATGAATATTAAATTTTTCGTTTACGCTTTGTAAGTCTTTAAATTTAATTATATTAAGTTGTCTCTTGGATTGTTTCCCAACACTGTTAACAACTGTTCTATTAAATAGTAATTAGTAATTGTAAAGTGAATTGGTATTGAAGAAGACGTACATAAATTAATATGAATGGCACAACAAAAATGAGATTTTTTTTAAACATAACTTTTTTCCACTGAGTATTTTACTTGGTATTTTATGTGGTATGTTGAATACACAACAAGATGATTCACCTGCTTCTCGCATATTATAAACTTATTTCTTAAATTTGATTTCAACAATATAATGAATATAGGTATGAATGTTGTATTATTTAGAATGTTTCCATAAAAACCAATCCGGCCGAGTCATAGACCTCTGACCTCGGTTTGAAATTGACGTCAAAATGTAGGTTTGAATGTCTAAAATACAATTAAACATGAAATACTAAGGTGCTGCATCCGACTCAGCCGCAACGCCGTGGCGCCTGTTTAAATGATATTATAAGGTTTTCATCTTTATGCTCCAAGCATGATTTTATTTTATACATTCAAACCTCCATTTTGACGTAAATTTCATTGATGTACTGCATAACTTCAACCGGAAGTGACGTCAGAGTTCTATGACGCGGCCAAAATAGAGATAAATGAAAGGTGGTTTCTTTTAAGGTACATATACCAGCAATTATGTACTTACATAATCGAAATGCAATTTTGTGTTTCTATTGAAAACGTTTGCACCATACTTTTTCTACAAGCCACATTTTATTTCGAAGGTGGTGACCGCCCTCGGCAAGACGTACCACAAGAAGTGTTTCACGTGTGACCGCTGCCGTCAGCCGCCCCCGGACGAAAAGGTCACCTACACAGGAAAAGAGATACTATGCCAGAAATGTGTTCAGATTCCGGTCAGGGATGGGACCCCGAAAACTAGCCCAACGACTAATAACGCTAATGGTAAGTTTAACCAGATCTAGCCTGATTAATTAAATTCACTCGCTGAGTCATACGTAAAGTATAGCCGATTAGATCACGGAGATAATGCAGTTTTCCGTTCGTCAAGTGAAAAGAAATTGTTACATCAAAATTAACTTGTTACGTCTTGTGAAAGTCACATGCGATTTCATTTCCGATAAGAACAGGATGTAGGGAGCTTGGTTGGGAATTGGACGGGTTATTAATTGCAGTTTGAGGTATTCGCTTTTGGGATCCTTCAATTTGTTTTGGTTGAGCGGAATTCATTTGGTGAGAGGTGTAGAAACGGTTGACAACAGCGGTATTTTATTTGTTTCATTTGAAATCGGGTGTTAACAAGCTGTTCCTGCCTTTGCGCCGTTTTTTTAGTCACCCGGTTGTTCAGCCGAACATTATTTCAGAGGAAGCGTTAATTAAAACGTAGGAAGATGTGTAAAGATGTTGAAATCATAATTGCTAAAAAGCGCTTAATTTTGAATTGTTTTGTGGACCAGCGCAACGAAAACTATTTAATTTGAAGATGCTACCGATTTCGCTTATCGCTACAACGCAGATAAATATTCTCGTCACGACTATAAATACGCCGTCCGATTAAGATAATTTTTTTACTCTTCAATTCCGCTAATGCTTGATCTTCATATAATAGATAACTATAGTAGAAAAAAACTAATGATGTCTCTTCACGTTTCAGAATGTGCCGGTTGCGGCAAAGAACTGAACGAAGGCCAAGCTCTGGTTGCTCTGGATCAACAGTGGCACATATGGTGTTTCCAATGTGGTACTTGCGGCATTGTTTTACACGGAGAATATATGGGGAGGAATGGAAAACCATACTGTGAACGCGATTACCAAAAACAATTCGGCATTAAATGCGCTTACTGCAACAGATATATAAGTGGGAAAGTTTTGCAGGTGAGACGATAATGGATGTGATTACTTTTTAATTATAAAAATAATCTGTTTTCATATCATTGTGTATACATAGTTGGTGTTTCAATTTTGGGGTTAATTGGCTTTTGGATGACGGGAGTTGCGTTGTTAATATTGTATGTGTCTATTTTCATTTGAAATGTCGAGGCGGTGTTTTTTTTGCTAAACGGAATTTGACGCGATGAGAGGATTCCATTAAAATTCCAATTTTAGTTTGGCGAGATTAGCTAACTACATATTTGACCACGCAAGACCAGAGCTGATCTTGCAAGTTGCACATACTATATCTTTTTTCAATTAGCCAAATAGTGTTATCCCAGTTTAGCCAAATGAGTTTATTAACCTACATATTTGATCAATTAAAACCGGAATTGATGTTGCAAGTTTTGTGTCATAGAGCTTAGAATGTATGTTTGAAAAATCTTTTGGTACCTTGTTTAATTATGCAGATACAGTGTTTACTTTTTTAAATTGTAGCAATAATTTTTTATGCATTCAAAATTGAATTTTAAGTAATATTATTTTACATACATAATTTAAGTGCACGTAATAATCCAAATGATGAAAGCTTAAAATTGAGTATCTTTGATAATACTTTCATGGAAGTGACCTGACAATATTTTTTTTTCGTTCTTGTATGTTGAAATTTGTTAAATCAAACCTTTTGAAGTGTATCGGTGGTGGCGCCATCTCTTGGGTCGCATTAGAAGCGTTCTACTCTGGAGAAGCAGAGACCTCGTAGTTTCACAAAATAATAATTAATTATGGATGTATAAAAGTGGAAGTTCCTGCTTTTATTATTCATCAGTAACATAATTTTAAACTGCCAATAAGTACTATTTTGTATGCTGAAATTTATTCCTATTTATTATTATTATCTTACATATTTAACTGCTTTAGAAATGTCGAGTTTTACATTTAGAGTACTTTGCGGTTTTAGTGTTTGACGTGACATTTTAAATAAATCAATCATACATTTCCTTTCACTCCATTCACTATGAACAATAATAATAAATGATCTCATTTATTTTCTAACGTAAAATTGGCAACATCATACCAAGTAATACGGCCTACAGGAACTAAAATTCAACAGAGATCTCTATAAGACTTTACAAATGTTAAAAAATGAGCACCAAAAACAGTGTGAAGCTCACATTAATATAAAATATGTCCTCTAATCGAATTTCTTTTCCTCTTTTCAACTAGACAATTATTGTTCTTTTTATTACGCCCGTAAGTGACTGGAAATTAATTCTTTATAAATAATCTTGACTTGTGGAAAATGAATGCTTAAGGTCGTATGAGACGATATCGAATTTGTTGTGAAATTTCCGCAAAAAAATTTTTTTTGGTTTAATTTTTGTGAAAATTTATTGGTTCCGTAAATGTGCGTCTGACACGAATAAAAATCAGATGGCGCATGCATATTAACCAATTTTCTGCGCAGATGTATCAAATTATTTAGATCAGGTTGTAAATAATTTACCATGGAAATTTTTGCGTTTTTTTTTTCGTTTTACACGTCGCAAAACCACCACAAATTTTTTTGCAGAAATTCGACATCGTGTCATACGGCCTTTAGAGGAAAAATGTTCATTACTTTTCTTTTAGACAGGTTGAAATTTGAAATATTTTGTGATATAGCCTGCATATTGGAAACTCACTAGAATCTATAGGGTGAACCAACATATCGAGGATTGTTTAAGCCTAAGCACAAAAATAAACAGTTCTAATGTATTTTAGAAATTTCTTGAAATTTTCAGTTGAAGAAAGCGATTATCATCTTCGTAAAATACGACATAATTTAAATCGACGTCAACGTACATTCTTGAATATTCATACGCATTTATAAAACAACTATGTTGGCACATTGTAATCTGTTGAACTTGCACAACACCTCACTCTTAATGACACCTATTTTTTAACGTTACCACAACCCACAATAACGTAGAGTAATTTATGACATTGCTACCACCCAGGCCGGTGAAAACCACCATTTCCACCCAACCTGCGCGCGATGTACGAAATGCGGCGATCCCTTCGGAGACGGCGAGGAGATGTACCTCCAAGGAGGTGCCATATGGCACCCTCGGTGTGGTCCAGGTCCAACCGAGAACGGCCAGATACTCAACGGCTCCGTCGAGCCCAACGGTCATTGCACCGACACGGACGCCTCGGTTAGAGAGTTCGACAGGATGAGTAGTTCTGGAGTGAGCGAAATGCAGGTATTTTGCCAGTATTAGTACAATTATTTTGTCGTTATTTTTTCCTTTCGTTGGTTTGCTGATGTAGATGTTTTATTTTTTTGCATGATATTTTACAGTTCTCCATGCGCTCTCGCACTCCTAGCTTGAATGGTTCGTTATACAGTCCCACAAGCATGTCCCATAGGAAGGTTTGTGTCTTTTTTATTTATTGCTCGACATCCCATTGTTTTTGTTTATTGTTGTTGATATTGGTCATTCGTGGTCGTTGTGGGTTCATGAAGGCAGTTAATAACTAGTACCAAATTCTGGTAAAACTGTTTGCTAAATTTACTATCACCAAAATAACTAGAGGATGTTTTAATGATTATATAACACAAAATAAATTGAGCCCATAGCAATTAAAGATTTTTCATAGTTACGATGTATATAAGTGAGTATACCCTTGACGACGGGGTATATTCATTTCTGTGTTTCGGCTGGCTCCAACAATGAACTTTGCCATAGGAACGATTTTTTTATGATTGTTAATAAACGTCAGAAAAAAAGTTCCGTCAAAATTTCGTATTTTTTCGTTACATAATCGTAATGAATACCACTCGAGCATTGAAAATAATATGATCAAACTATCCTCGTCTCAAACAAATACGTCTCATGTCTCGGAAGTTTAATCGATATTTTCTATGATCTTGTGATATTATTACTGAAAATAAGTAAAATAAATTTATTCTTACTATTATTATTTATGACAACACTTGTAAGTTGAGACCAACTGAAAATAAAAACCTTTTGTACTTTATACATTTTTCTTTTTGTCAAAATGGATCAATCATTGAAAATTCGTCTTCATGAACCTCGAAGGACCACGAATTTCTATTTTTGTTTACGGATCATAATGAACATCGCCGCTTTTTCGCAGCATTTCAGTTACCGAACACCATCGCCAGGCTTGATATTACGAGAACATAACAAATCAGCGACTTTAGCCGACGATATATCGAGAATATACACTTATAGTTACCTTACAGAAGAACCGACTTTAGGCTATTTACGTCGACCTATTGACCCTTACGATAAAGCTCCCACTTCACCACATTTCCATAGACCAACTTGTAAGTTCCTGAATAACTGAGGGGTTACAGAGTTCACTAACTCGATCACTATTACAGCACAAAATTCTCTAAGAGGTAGTCAGAGTGGGGGTAAAAGACACGGTTCCAGATCGGCCATGAAAGTGCTAGTTGATTCCATCAGAAGCGAAACGCCTAGGCCTAAATCGCCACATATGAATAACGAGGAGCCAATAGAATTAGCGCATTTCCCTGCCGCCAAGCCACCGGTACCGGGAGAAGCGCCGAAGATCGAGAGGGACGATTTTCCGGCGCCCCCATATCCGTACACTGATCCAGGTAATAAAAAACATACTGACACTATTTATACATTATTTCTTTTTTTTTTTGTCCAGAGCGTCGGAAACGGTGGTCCGATTCGTACAAAGGAGTCCCAGATTCGGACGAGGATGAAGTCGATGGTTTAACTGCTAAAGAAATTGAAGATATGAAGTTGAAGAAGGAAGAAGAAGAGCTGAGTAAAATATCTAGTGGCATAGGAAAAGTGTTCTTAAAAAGTGTACAGGATAGAGAGAAGTTGAGACAATGGAAGGCTGCTCATTTAGATCCCAGGAATGCCTCCAGGTAATAAAATTTTATTTAGTATGAACTAAAATTTTGGGGCGCCACACAATTTATCGAAATTAAGTTGATCAATGAAATAACGACCCATCCGTTTACAAAACACAGCAATTTATCTTTTGATTGATTTTGAGTTCTATTTCTACGAATTAAAGAGGTGCGTCAATAATGTACAAGGTATTACAAAATGATTTTCATCTAGTCGCCTGTGCATTTTCCATGTAAAATAAAAAAATGCCGCTTTACGAAAATTTCTCCAATTATGTACATTTTTTTAGGGAGGCGGAAATATTATCGAATACAAAATATCGAACACAATTTGTCGAAAAACAAAATATCAAAAAGTATCGAAAGTACAAAATACGAAAAACAAATCATCGAAACTACAAAATATTGAACAATAATATATCGAAATACACAATTTCAATGATTCACGGAAAAACAAATTTTTACTCAATTTTTCCTGTCCACATTCTGAGTTTCACGCACAGGGAACTATGACCTTCTTGGTTATGTGTCTTTAAGGGGTCGAGCGCGAAGCGCGGGACGCCAATTTCAATGATCCACGGAAAAAACAAATTTTTACTCAATCTGCCCTGTCCACATTTAGCGTTCCACGTACAGGGAAATATGACCTTCTTGGAGTATGTTTCTTTAAGGGTACCAATTTCAATGATCCACGGAAAAAAGAATTCACAGACGGCAACTTCACAACCTCAAAACGTCACACTTTTGTGTTAAGTTTTAAAATATTTAGTATAAACGGATCGTGTTCATCCGTACCTCAATCTCTTCGTAAGAATGTCTAGAATATTTTGATATGATGCGACATTTTGTCGTTTCGATGATTTGTTTTTCGACAAATTGTGTTCGATATTTTGTAATTCGATAACATTTCCGCGTCTCATTTTTTTGACCTCCCTATTTCCAGAGCTTCCAAAATTTGTAATTTCGTTCAAAATATAAGTCTTTTGCTATCAAAAGAATCTGATGCTGGAAATTTTCATTCTCAATCTGGTACTCATTTCGACAACGGTAACATAAATTATATATGATAATTATGATGTTCTTCTTTAACATTCACCAACTGAAGATGTTGCATTAAAGCTTTCTAATAAAATATCTTTAGAACGTAAAATATAATCGTAAATGTGCTGATTTGTAGTTTCCTTATTTAGCTCAGGCAAATTGTAAAGTAATGAGCTATTCACATATCGTTGTTTATTTTCAAACGCATCAATTAATTTATCCCCACATCAGTTTCTGGTCGGATTCAGGGTCACTTTGATTATGATTTTTTTAAAAGCTTCAATTTCCGCTATATGTATAACTAAATATTTCGCTCCTTTTTTACTTCACTGATGTTTCTATGCCGCAATAGCAGTTAATTTTCCTACGTTTCAAAGTTTCACTTCCACCTTGGACAATCTCGTAGATAGTGTGACTAAGATTTGTAATTTTGACTAATTTTACAGTCAGTCGAAGTTTTGCGGGGGATTATTTTATTTGTTGTTGTAACCTCGTACTTCACGTGTATTGCAGAACACCTTCCGCCAACAAAGAACCATCCTACCGACTAAGGTACGACAACCCCATCGGTGCGAGCCCCTCTAGGAACATGGACCATCCGAAACCATTCGACGAAGACGAGTTCGATAGATCATACAGCGGGCGCTCTTCTGTGGGACGTTCGGCGGGATGGTCGGCACCCAATTACAACGGTAAATACAAAATAAGCACGAAATCTTTACAATTACCGTGTCTTATTTTAAATTAGATTTAAATCAACTCGCTGACATGATGTGGGCGTGCAATGTTTTTTCAATTTCGCGTTAAATGTAAATATTTACGTCACTCGGAGCGATTTTCTAACGATGCTGATTGGATGGGAATTACTTGAGTCCGCCTACCCACATGTCGGAATTGAATGATATTTAATTGCGAAATTACGGGATAATAATTGAACCGTCAGCGATAAGTGATGGGAAGTGGTTGTTAGTTTAGTTTGTGTTCGAATTGGATCTAATTTAAAATAAAGACCGCCGGGGATGATTATGTTAAACTTTGCCGGACAATTGGCGATAAACAAAATACGAGTTTAGGTTTTAGCGACAATTGGCTGATAGTTATTGGAAGGTGAGATGTGAATGTGACTGGAATTCTCGTATTCAAAATTCTATTGTGTAAGGCATGATTACTACGTGGTTTCTTAATAACAAAATTAATAAGACCGTGTTCTGATAGGACTGATTTTGGCTAGTATTCACAATATTTTTGTTTGCTTTATGCTCCGTTTTGGTCACAGTTTTTGCATGATTTTGCTTTATAAATAGCAACGACGTTTTTATTATTTTGCATATTTTATTTTGCGTGTTGTATAGTAGTCTCATCCCTACGGAGTGTCCCTAGACCAGGTTACGGGTTAAAGTCGTCGACACTGCCTGCTAGAAATGGATATGTAAGTAGTTGATTCTTTTACCGGGACGTTTTAAAAAATCTACTTTTTGAAACGTCCCTGGAAGACACATCGTTAACATGCGGTCACACTTTTTTTCGTTTCTGTTTCGACCATTGTATCATTGTATTTTCACTTGCCCCTTTGCTATGCAGTTGTGAGCGCTCTGCGACATGTTCCTAAGCCAGGTTATGGTTTGGCGCCACGATCTCATACATTCAGTTCTTCTGCGGGTAGCTATCCTCAAATTCCTGTAAGTCTTAACAAAGGCATGCCTTGAACAGCTTGAGTTTTGTGGATGTGAGGTGGTTAAAAGAATTACAAAGTTGATTTAAACAGTGATGCCATTGATTCTCTTCAACTTACTCACAACAGTTAATGTCTGTTTACGTGGTTTTCATACTTGTAGTTCATTTCAAAAATTTTCAACATTGAAATCCAAAAATGGTGGATGCTTTACTTCAAATTAAATTTGAACAATGATTAAATGTTAAAAATGACTTTTTTTATAATGGAAGGGGTAATTTTCTACACTAAAATCAGCTGTTGAAAATGCACAGGCCATTATTACATGAATAAATTTCGAGGACGCTATTGATTAATTTGACCAATAAAACAAATTGAACCACGGTGAAAACTATTTTGGTGTTGAAAATTTTTGGTCTATTTCACCCACACTTTTCCATCTTCAAGAAAGCCCCATCTTGCTTACTGCTTCTCATTACTATACACACACTCTTTCTCCGTCCTGTGTTCACACCATCGCATGTTATGTGTTTTGCCAACAGAACTCCCTCAGAAATTGAGGAAACTTACTTTATTAATATTCACAGGGTGATTATTCGTTTAGCGGGATGGGTGCTAAAACGCATAGCACCGACTTCAGTTGTGGAAAATCAGATAGTAAGTATCACACTGTATACTCAGTAGATCCTGGCTTAAGCAGCTTTTTTTACACACTTGACCGGTCGTTTCGAAATTCGGAAAGTTCGTAGGGTGTTGGTCGTCGTTGGATAATCCTGAGACATGAAGCACCCTGGGACGCGAAATTTAACCATCTTTTTCAGTATTTTTGACGCTGCTTACTTCTCTTTGGTTTTTCGAGAGACGTATTAGCTTTGTGCATGTTCATTCAGCGCCTTCGATATAAACGAAAAAGTTCCGAGAAAATATTAATAAACTACATTTAATTTTAATGTTTTAAGAGCTAGAATGTTAAGTAAATGCTTTTTCTTCAGTTTCCACTGGATCCATCACGGATGTTGAAAGACGTGCTCTGGTATGTAAATAATGCTTTATCTAACTTTTATGTGTTGCCCACAATAACAAGCTTTTTTATTTTAATAACTGCAAGTTGTGTCACTAAGTCACAGTTTTCACTTCAAAGCACCAATCTCTTGTTAAATTGCTTTTGTGTTGTCGGGGTGGGAGTAAATTATTGTAGCAAAAGTAAAACTTAAAGCAACAAAGTTTTAAAGAGCTTAAAAGTACTAGTGGTTTTACGCTAATGGTAAAGGACCTTGAAACATAGCAATTATATAATTACCCAGCAATCAAAGCCTAAATGAATTCTTTTTAAGGTGCCCACTGCGAGTTCCCACGACATCGTTGTTGCCTTACAGTTTTGCTAACTTTTATTTCATATCTGATCACAATTACAAACGGTGGTGGTTATGTGGTCATATACATGTCGTATTTTTAATGTTGATTCATCCCTAACTTGTTGTGGTGTTAGAATTCGGAAATACCCGCATCAACGACCTACATGGGCGGGCTAGGGCGGTACCCGGGCGGGTACTCGTCACAAGTTCGACGGTCCCTTCCAAACATGGCCCACACAATGCTGATAAACGAACCAGCCAAAATCTACCCTTACCACTTACTTGTGATCACTAATTACAGACTGCCTGCGGATGTTGACAGGTGTAATCTCGAGGTATAGACGCTTCGAAGTCTGTGAGGCATCAATAAACCGTCAATTTTTACAGAGACATCTGTCGGATGCAGAATTCGAAGCGATTTTCCAGGTAGCAAGGACGGATTTCTACCGATTACCACAATGGCGTAGAAGTGAACTAAAACGTAGAGCTCGCTTATTCTAAGGTCTAAACTTTCCATATTCATGTGCTTCTGTCTCCAAAGTCATAGATATTACCGCTTTGTGAGTGCTGTTCAAGTCATCACGCTAAGGGCCGCTGTGCACGGCTGTTTTAAAACTGTCACTTCTTTTTTAATGTTCCTTGTACTGTTGTTTTGTTTTTATCTTTTAGAATTGACTGGATCAAACTTTGCCATAGCATTAGAATTATATACTGTCTTCTTCTCAAGTGCTGAAATATGGTAGCTCTCATTTTTTACTTGTAACAACAGATTCTTTGCCGTAGGTCGAATCGATATTTTTCTACTGATTAGTTTGATTTTATATTAAAAATATAAACTCATTTAAGTGCGTGTCGCGTTTATTGCATGCATCCAGCACAAGGTGTATACAGTAACTAAGTCTAGAAAGAACAAGATCCAAATAAAGTAAGGTTTAAAGCAATGGACAAAATTGGCTATATTCAGAGATTGATATTTTTTCTATAGCGTAAGTGTAATGTTTAAGTAGTGCTAAGACTAGTAAAATAAAAAAATTATAAAAATTTGGCATTTAGATTGCTTTAATATGATTATTGCTTTGGGCTAGTCGTATATATTCTTCTGTACAATTTGTTAGTGCTGTCAGATGGACTTCAAGGTGTACCTAAGGTTTTTATTTCTGATTACTTGTAAGTTAAGAATTTATTCAAAGTATCAAAATGTAATTTTTTACTTTATAAGTTCTTAGTACTTTGAACTACCGCCATCTTCTTGTTTCAGACGCAATAACGTTTTAAATTGTTAAAATTATTTATTTATTATATTATAATAACGATTTTAAAGCTTTAGGTATTCAAGATTTGTTAACATTGCTCTGATGAATAAAAAGAACAAGGAAATCATTTTTTGTTAGAATTTATTCCCTTTGTATGTACCTGTCCCACATTCCAATTTTTGTTTATGCCATACATATTTAAAAAAATGTTTAACACTAAAAAACATTGACGGGAATTACCTAATGGGAGTGAAGAGTACCTATATGACGTCATGAGTGGTGCTCGATTTTCTTTCACCCAAATGGCTATTTTATAATAATACGTAAAACTACTGTTTCTTTTGTGCTCCGTTGGCTAACGCTTTTAAACTACCAAACGTACAGATGGAGCATATTTACCTCAGCTGAATCTTGTGTTTAAAAAAAAAATTGGAAATGTCAGTAAGGTTACTGTTTTTGAGAACATTTAGGAAGATTCCAGTACTTGTATGGAAAAAGCACAAACCAAGGATAAATGTACTTTTTGACATGTCAAACCACCAAACCAATTTTACATACAGTATAGTGAACTACAATAAATATTTGGAACTAGCTAACGCTACAGACGTTGTCCTGTCCAAATTTCAATAAATTTGTTTTTGGACAGATCGAGAAACAACTACAGTAAAAACACATTTACATAATTTGATTTTTGGAATGCACTTTTACAGACTTTTTTCCAGATGTCCCCAATCTTTATTTTCATACCGGCAGCATAACGAACAAAACAAAAAAAGAATCATCCAAATATGTCGTTGAGAGTGCATACAAAAATTATGTTTTTTGCAGTTTGTACGAATTTTACGAGTTTCTTTTGTAATTGTCTCGAATTTTATTTTTCTGACAATTTTTCCAGGACCATAACGAACAAAACAAAAAAAGAATTACGCATATCCATCGTTCGAATCGCTAGTTGTGGTTTTGAGTTCATACAAAAATCCCATAGAAAAAAGCACTTTTCCCGTATTTTCCAAATTTTCGGGCAACTTTTCCAATGCTTATTTCTTTAAAAACCTTATTTGGACTATTACGTATCGAGAGTGCACACAAATATTATGATTTTCGCAGTTTTTCCGACTTCTTTATCATCGAATTTTATTTTGCTAAAAAATTTTCAGGACTATAACGAAGTGAGTCATGGTTTTGAACCCATGTACAAACCCCTAGAAAATAGCACTTTCCGTTTTTCCCGATTTTTCCAATTTTCCGGACAACATTTCCATTTTTCTTTCCATAAGAACCTTATTTGGACTATCACGAATATGAAGAAAAAAGAATTAGCCAAATCGGTCCAGCCGTTCTCAAGTGATGCGCTTACTTAGAGATATTCCAAAACCTCATGGGTAGTGGCCTTGAAACAATCTGCGTGAAGAGGGCGGTCTACGTAGGAAGTGGCCATTATAAGTGAACACTTGACCTTTTAGTTTAGTTCTGCGGCAAAATCCATATAATAAAATTAAACACGAAGGAACACGATATTCAACTTCAAAATACAGCGCAGGATGACTCACCATCCATGAGATTTTGAAAGACCCATACAAAGGAACAGTATTTCAACATTTACGAACATGCAGTGCACTTTCAGTTTTCCCCGAATTTTCGAATATGAAAGGAAAAAAAACAAAAATTGCCCGTTTTCCATTTTTTTTAGGCCATTACGAATGTTCTAAAAAAAAACTAGCCAAATCGGTCTAATCGTTCTCAAGTTATGCGAGTAAAGCATTTCATTTTTATTATATAGATAAGACAGTTAAGGGTTGAAAATCTGAATAAAGGGTGTTATGTAAAAATATTAAGGTTTTATTATTTAGCATATAAAAAAAATTGGACGGATATTGGCAATTATCACAAATAATCAAAATACTCTTCACGTTTCATATGTCTGGCAAAAGAAGTGGGATCATCAACAATGTTTTCCCAAATTTTATAATACTGTTCTGATGATATGTCCTCTGGAATATGTCGGTCTTTCAAGAATTTCTTCCAAACCTGAAAATAAAGTTTTCAATGATGCAACGCTAATTTTCTGAGCAAGTGCATTTGACTACAAACCTCATCATCTGCAAAAGGCTTATCAGGAAGTTTATTGCCATGCACCCCATGATGAAATAGTTGCACTGTATACAAAAGGTAATAGTAAGTGTACATCTTATCACCCTCAATTGCCTAGAAATTAAAAATGAAATTCATTATAATGGAAATTTTAAATAATTACCTGAAAAGCTACAATGTGTCGACTGCAACATTTATGGGGGAAAACACTAAGTTTTTGTGACTTTTCTTCTGCGATAACCACATGGTACAAGTTGTAGGGATGGAATGTTGACAACCCCTTTTCATCTCTTGTGTCATGTGGTGTTATGTTCATCAAGGCTAAGTTCTGGCCTAAATAATAGTCTTCTTGATTCCTGTAAGTTCTCATCTTTGTGCAAACATCAGTTTCTTTAAATTTGTTCTTAAATACATCCACAGCCCCCTTACTAAGTACATAACCAGCTTGCCCCATATTGTAAACAGTATTCCATAATTTCACAGCATATCCTAAATAATATGGATCCTCATGGTTCAAACTCGCGACAAACATTCTTAAATTATCAACCAATACAAAAGTGTAATCATAAACTATCAAAACCCAGTGAAACTTGTCAGGTACTTCTTTCAACTTGTTGCACAAAATGACCCATGAAGAGTCGTCATTCTTACGTCTAATTTGTATCTTTTTGTTCTCACTGCTCAAAGGCACTAAATTAACTTTATTACAATGTCGCCCCCACGTACCTTCCGCTGCTTTAGCGTTTTTGGAAGACTTTACCAATATCACACAAAGAACGTTGATTTTCTTATATAAATAATCCGATTCTAGTAAAAAGGTCTTGTTGCTATAACGGAGAGAGTCGAATTGCATGGGTATGCGATGCAGTTTGTTTGTCTTGAACCATTTTTCATACCGTTGTGCGTTTAACAGTTTTGGAAGTGGTTCAACATTTGTATTGTTCTTGTCGGTTTTAAGTAGCACAGCCAGGAAGATACCAATAGAAATACCAGCAATAAAAGAGGGTCTTGTAACAAGACGTAACATCTTAAACTACATGTTTTTAACTAGCAGTTTTTGAATTGAGGTTAAAAAACATAACCTGAAAGTGACAAACGTAAAGAGGGCGCGGATATCAAGTGCAAAAATTCAAACTAGTAGGCTGTGAAATAAGAACGGGATCGTATTTTCTAGTTTTGTTTAAAAGTGTTTTGGGCTTGAATTAAAGAACTCTGGGACAACAGGTATTTATTCAGTTAATAATAGGATTCATTTACATAATAAACTTGCTCTTATATTATAAAAGAAAGACAATGTCTTTCATAAGCTGTATGCAATATTATAGAAGTGGTGGACCTTTGGTTACAAGAATATGTATATTATTTGGATTTAGAATAATTTTTGTTGAGGATTACACCCTTTTTGGGGTTTTATGATCGCTTGGGATTACGTTCGTAAAGCTAGCAGGACCAAAGTCGAAAAATCAAAAATTAACCCCATAGGAATTTAAGGCATTTAAAGGCCAATTTAATGCCAAAAACTTAATTTTATTGCTCTCATAGTTGAACAATAAAATTAAAGCAAGAATTCGACATGGGTGCAGTTTAAAATAACTCCCCAAACCATTCAAAATGTATTGGCTGCTTTTTATGATCGTCTTGGATTTTGTCAGATGGTGCAGTGTAATCAGTTTGAACATTTGGTGTAATATCTTTAATTTGTTAGATCTACTTTGAAATTTAAGGTTGCTTTTTTTTAATTTTTTCTCATTGATTGATTTCGTCAACGTTTTGTTTGGATTTCTGTTTTTTTTTCCTTAAATTCCGATAAAATTAGACGGCGCTGTTAACTTTTTGAAATATTATTAATTTGAACTTTAGCGCCGTTTTTATTTTTTTTTTTTTCTTATGTAACCTATTAAGTATTTGATAATGTTGAAATCAGAATAAAAACTCTATGCGAATGTAAAATAGAAAACAGAGGTTGCTATTTAAAAAATATATTGATGACGTCATAACTGTAAAAAGAAACTAACGAAAAAAGAAATATATAATATACAGGATGTTCGGTAATTCGACAGCCATCTCTTTAGGAATCGTAGGGGCGACCGCGATGTCCCAATGTAGTGTTAAACTTTCTCCCCTTTGACTCCTTGAGAAGCTACAGGTCTCAAAGTTCACCCAATCAGAGATTAGGTCAGAATTTAGTTTGTGATCATGAATCCAAGCTACCTGGAAAAAAAAAATCCGGCTACCGTCAGTGTCACAATTTTGATTAATTGAAGCCAGTGGTGTTCATAGTGGTATTTGAACTTGAAAAATGGGTGGCATTTATACCTTTAATGAACTAGCCGACATGCACCTATGGTGAAGTCGGTGCCAATAGTAGAGCGGCAGTGAGGTTGTACCGAGAAGGATCGTCACATCCCCTATCGCGGTGTGTTTTCCAATTTGGATCGGCGTATTCGAGAATTTGGAAATTTAAGGCCTATGAATTAAGACAGAGGTAGACCTGTAGCCGATAATGCTGTAGCGCGGGATGAACAAATATTGGATATGGTAGCCGCTGAACCCACTCTTAGTGTGCGCGAGATTGCTCGCAGAATTCATGTTCCAGCGACAACTGTATGGACAACAATCTCGAAGGAACATTTGCATCCATACCATATTAATCGTGTCCCAGCTTTAGTGCCTGAAGATTTTCCAAGAAGGCAGTAGTTTTGTGAATGATTTCCGGGGAGATGCGTGGCCCGTTTCCGTGGCCGGTCAGGAGTATGGATTTAACTCCGTTAGATTTTTATTTCTGAGGGCATGTGAAATCGGTTGTTTATGCCATCGATATTCCTGATGTGAACGAATTGCAACACAGAATCCTACTAGCGTCTGATCAAATCAGGAATACCCCAGAAGTTTTTGAAAACGCTAGAAGTTCGTTGTTGAGACGGGCCCTTCTTTGTATACAGAACGATGGTCGCCGATTTGAACATTTATTTTAAATATTTAAGTTACCTTTCTTTAATAATAAACCACTTTGAATGATGCAGTTATTTTGTTAGTATCTTTCCCAGTATACGCCACTGATTTTTGATTGACTTTAGCCGTCAAATGTGACAAAGTCTCTTTTTTTTTTAAACAGAATACTTGATTCCACAGAACTGGGGCTGATGAAACCATTTCTCTGATTGGTCTATTTAAAATCCTTCTAGTTCTTTATCGGATGTTAAAAAAAATCAAGTAATTGCAAAATATGCTTTCTCTGAATGCTGTGAGGCCACAGTAAAGCGATGGCTGTCGAATTACCGAACACCCTGTATAATTAACCTTACCACATCCTTTTTAAGTTTTATTTCTAGCGCAAATACTAACGGAGTTACTGAATTTATTCCTTACTTAATTTCGAAACTGTATAATATAATTTTTAATCTATGGGCTCTAGTCAGCTCCTACATCCCTAGGGTCCATACCTCATTTATTTTATTTCTGAAGCCTCATTAGCTCCCAAGTGTTAGACACTGGCGACCCATGATTGTCCAGTACTAATAGTGATAATATTAAAGTTAATTAAATTCACTGGACCTTGCGGCCTCATTAGCGCAAATGTCAGTCAGCGCTTCATTAGCACGCAGTGAAACAGTGCACATCATTATCCATTTCAAAACAAAAATTTAACTTTATTTAAATTTACTTGCATCAGATGTATGTTGTATCATTTGTGAAGACCCGGTATAAATCTTCAAAAGCTGCAAAAGTAACGGTTGTCTTTTTTAGCTACAAGTAAACATGGCGGAAAGCAAGTTTAATTATAGGAAGTCTGAGTCGCCCATTCTTGGTAGACCAGTAAAGAGGAAACTCAATTACTCCCAAACTGCCAATAAGGAAATTTTCGAACTTGAACAAATACACGACAGGCTCGTACAACATTTAAAACAAAAGGATAAAATTTCGAGAAAGAATCTGAAGCAGTATGTAGAAAAAACCAAAACCCTTAAGCCTGAAAGCATCAAAGGCAGATGGCTTCTGATGAAAATTCGTGATCTGTTGAACTACGTTATGAGAAAACGGGGCGATCTACATGGTTCAGCTCTTACAGGAGAGTCTACAAGCATGGGCATGTCTTTTTCTCAACCAGATAACAGCTTCCGTGAGATTCCCGAACCTCCGCTATTTCATAGTCAACCCAACACAAACTCTTCAGAGTTCTCTTCGAAATTCCTTACTAATAACAATTTTTTGACTATGGATTCCGAGGTAAATAAAAGTTTGGAGCTGTCCCAACCTTTAGATCTTCCTAGACAACGTTCAAATTCTTCCTACTTTTCTTCGGACTTTCGTCCCAACAAGAATCTTGTCAAAGATGCTGCTCCAGTTGTGAATGTTGAGAACTACTCTCAAGATTTATTTTCCGACGAATTGTCGTCACTGCATCGTGCGTCCGATGACAATTACAATCTTTTGAAAACTTTAACACAAAATTCTTCAGATGAAAACCAGGACCAAATCAAGGATCACATTGATACAGTACTTCAAGCACACGAGAAGGTGAAGCACAATTACTGCTCCCTATTGTCTTTACCAACTATGACCCCACTATCCACTAATGGTGAAATTAAAACTTCGAATCCAGAAATACATAATGTTTTTGATGACCCTACAATTAACGACAACGAACTATGTGCGGAATTTTCGAAACTTTTCATCCAAACTGAGTCGTGGTACCATGGAATTGTTGAAACCCTTCTCAATTCAGACTTTAATAAGGCTCCATGTGCTGCTGAATCTCAAGAAGCGGCACGTGGAAGCTCGCTCTCGTGTTACAGTGAAGAGAATTTAAAAATTATTCGCGAGGTGCAAAATGAATTCAGAAAGAAACTGCAAGACTTTATGGGAGATGAAGACAAAGCTGAGGTCCTGCGTTCTTTGTTCGGATTCAACAATTCGCAGTGTTAAAGAGTCTATATCAAAAGAGCTGGAAGACTAAGTTGTTATTTTTATTATTGTTTAGAAAATGTTAACCTATTAAATCAAATTTTGTTTGAGAGTTCCAATATATTTAGTTGTGTTCTAGTTATTGTGTTGTGTATTCACCTTTTCAAAAAGTGAAAATTTTCTTCCACTTCCGCGGCAATTACTCATTAGCTATGAGTAGTAGGTTAAATCTGATTAATATACGATAGTATAGGTCGAACCTTTACACTTATGCTTTACGCAAAATATTTTCGTTCTAAAGTTAAAGCACCTCGAGAGTACAGCAGTCGGGTGAAAAGTTTGTAACATGCATTAAGACATGTTATTGGCCGGTAGTTTTGGGGTTGAGACCAATACCCGTCTTGGGTATTAAAACGGTTCGCCCCTCGATAACCGTTCCAGAATAAATCGTTCACCATTCAGCCAGGAATTAAAAAATACCTTCGCTAGACGCTTATGACTGTGTAACGAAGTTACCGAAAAATCCGAATTTAAGCACCGTTAGCGAAGCGACATTCTCACCGCGGAACGGTTCGTCGATTCGCTATTTAAGCAAGACTTTTTTTCATTGCCGCCACCGGAAAATTAGCGCGCTCCAAACGAGCCTAGTCCGGATTCGCTACGACCACCCTCAACCCCCGACTTTGTCACGCCCGACCACGCCCTTTCGTCGGACCGGAAACCGCCGAAAATAAATACTTCCGGTTATCGTACCGGAATGGTTTTCACATCATTTTGACCAGCGAACAAGCGCGTTCCGGACGCAGCCAATTCGGATCGGATACGATGCCCGGAACCGATTTCACTCCGGAGGAAAGATAGCGCCATGATAAGACTCCCACTCCTCCACATCAGCCTACGTCATTATGATAGTAGCTCTATAAAAGAGGCTGCGCTCCCTTAGAACAATAGTGAAGTGTCGTGCCCGCTCCAACGGTTTAATGCTGTCTGAGATTCCGGATCAACCAGACCGACTTGTTTTTCTGCTGGCTAGCCCGGATCAAACCCGACCTCGCCGTCCCTCCCCGCGAGTCAGCAAGGCGAATACCGGGAAACGCCAATAACCGTATACTACAGAGTGTTCCGTAACTTTTGTCATCGACCGCCCGGGTTCCGAAACTTCTTTCAACCGAACCGCCGTATTCAAGGGGCATACAGGGTGAATTTCAAGTTCCGTCACCGAGTTACCACCGACCGAATTGCTAAGCTTTGTAAATATATTGATAATGGGGGGAACATTAAACTGTAACACCGAATCGCCTTTATTTTTCCCTCCCGCCAAACTACACAGTTAACCCCTGCGGTTCCGTACTCCGACTTTTAGCTACCCGTGGTTCCGAGGAGCATACCACGTTAAAAAACTGGCGCTCGAGGCAACCGCCGCCGTAAACAAGTATCACAACTGTTTAGGAATTTCTTCCGTCCGGGCCTGGCACAATAAAATTTTCGGTTCCATTGAGGGTCTTATAGTTGAGATCTTCTTACGAAGTTCTCAAATTGTGCAAGAGCTGAAATACCTTATTACGGAACGGTTTCGTCTGCTGTTATATTCGCTTCCAAAAGGTTTCGACACCCCGCACCGCCGGCAATTTCTTTGTTGGGTTGTTGGAAAAGCCACGAAGGGTCCGTCTTGAACATGTTGTTCTCGACTATCTTTCGCTTGCTCCTTATCAGAATTTTTCTTGCAATCACCATTCACCAGACTGCGCACTCTGTCCATGCAGTGCTGCTTCTCAACAGTAATCTCTGATGAATCCCATCACTGGTTGATAGGCGGTGTTGTTTCTTAGGCGACGATATGTGAAAAAATCTTTTTTTTTTGTAAAAATAGGGTGAATGTGAATAAAATAGTGCTTGATATATTTTTATTTATGATACACCAGTAGGCCGATAAAAACATCAAGAGATATAAATATTTATAACAAATATCATTTATGATGACATAGAAGATATCGACATCTCACATTAGATTGGTGCATTTTGTATTGCGAGAATTATAAAAATGTGCAATTAGAATTGACAATCAATAATGAAATATCAAATATCACATTAAAAGCTGAACTTTCCCCTGACTTTGAAAAACCCCAGAGCATTCCGATTGTGGATGACTGACCCGATTCCGATGTAAGTTTGTAATACAATATCCTTCTCTTGGATAGTACACGGTTCTTTCGTTACTTCGTTGTTTGGTGGTACGTCTGCAATGGCTTTGGAAAGCTTTTCGACGAATGTTTCTAAACAATAGAGATTCTTCAATTTTTCGTCAACGCAGTCTAAACAAAAAAGACATTTATTACGTATATCTTCTACAAGTAAATTACACACCTTTGTGAAAATACAGAGGGTGGTATGTAAAAGTGCAGAAAGGAACATCATCGTTAAAAGGATTCCAATAGGAACCCAAATTACTCGGTTTGTTTTTGTTCCATATGAGGCGCACACCTTTTACATTGCGGTTACTGCGAATAAATTAAATTTAACATAATATACCTATGGGATTTGTAGAAATAGTTGCGAATATTTATAAACACGATGTGGTGAGTCTATCGGTACCAGTTAAAATTTTCGCATTTATTTCTGTGGTGGAGGTAGTCAATAACAACAATTTAAGCATGCAGGGATGTTGCCAAATGTCACATAAGTGCATGTCAAAACTACTGACAAATACCTAGGCCTGAAACAGTTAGTGAGATGTGTGTTTTCAGTTCGCGACCATTTGGAAAGCAGGCAAGTCTCCAACGCATTGGAGAGACCATCCACAATCCCATTCATTTGGCTAAGCATTGTTACAAAGTTTACAATTTAATCATTACCACAACACAAACAAACACGATACTTACGGAACTAGAGACCCACTAGGATAAACGACCTCGCCGTATATAATTTCCTCTACCATGTCAAGTGGTAGTTTTTTGTAAGCCAATCTTTTCAACGCGATGAAATCGTATTTACAAACAACAAGGGTTTGTGGTGTTAACAACAAAAGCCGCTCTTTATCTGAATTCCAGTGACTAATTCTAGGGACAAACAGTGAGCTTGGGGTAGTAATTTTAGTAACACTCATACTGGGTAAGAAGAAATGCTTCAAGTAGGGGTCCATCTGCTTCCTCATCAAGAAATTGTTCTTTGCATTCGGTCAACGCTCGTGCTATAACACTTTCACGGTAAGTGAAGAAATTGTTAGGATTCTCGGTGATGCAGATTGTTTGTTGTTGGATGGTGTTGTTTGTGGTAGGTGTTGGAGGGCTTGGGTTTTTATTCCATAGGGTTGCAGAAACTGGAATATGGGCAATACTTACAAAAGAAGTTTTCAGTTGACATACATACTCAAACTACACACAGAAGGACACAAAATAAGACCGGTATCAAGTGACATAGTAATTTAGAGCAAGAACTTGTTTATCCATTATTGACTTACTTTTATTTGGAATTGATGTTAAAGGAGATATGAAATTGGCGCTCCACCGGTTATCAGTTTTATTTGTTTTCGTGGATTCATTATCGTTCTCGTTATCGAGGATGTTAGGTTTTATCTGCTTATCAGTGTTTAATTTCGATTCTGAATTTATTGCTAAGGTCCCGCCTTTGAATTCGTTGATCAGGTCTTCTTCTAGAGTGTCTTCGATCATTGCTGATTGATTTTAGCACCTATCACTGAGTTGTTTACTAATATCAGCTGATTATGACAATGGAAACTTCAAGGGTGTCCAAAGTGTGTCAGGCACTTCGCCACGTTACCTGATTGATTTATGGGTACCGAAGAATGATAACAGAGGGCGCTCAAACACCTTTTTCAGCATTTGTAGCTATTTTCGTTCAAATATGCAACTGGTTTGTTTTCTATAAACGTTACGGCTAAAGTAGTTTTTTAAACTAACAAAATGCATGTTTCCTTCAATAGAAAATGGTTTATAAACTATCCCGCTAGTTTATATAATATTTCAGTTTATCAAAAAATTAAATTTCTATTAAAATAACCAGACTTTTGGTTAGCTTATATTAACCAGTTAGTTTACAAACTAGCCAAAGCTATAGTTGTAACATATACCGTGTGATCCATAGTTACTTTAATCAAATTTGGACGCACTGCCATTGACATGTTTATCTCAAACTCGATGGACAGGGGCGTATGCATTACTGTGGGTATCCATATCTTAATATGCGATTTCGGCAATTTGGGAAAAGTTTTTTGTGAAAATTACCTAAAGTACAAACATTTGCCAATCCGGCAAACCAATCTTGCCGGAAATCTTATTGAAAATGCTATTTGAAAAGTATTCAGTTATCTCTGTCTGCAAATTAAATAAAAAAACACTAATTTTGACCTAAAATTTTTGATAACTCAAGAACCATCCATAATAAACCTGTAGTAGGTACTTTACATCATAGAACACTCTGTATATGATATAATTATGTATATATGCCAATTTTAAATTGTGAAGGTATCGTGTAATTTTATTATTGTACTGCCCGCATAACGTACGTTGTTTCTAAATGGTTGATGCGGTTTTTTTAATGTCAGTAAAACAAAGCAAACAAAATTTTTAAAATGTGCTTACATCGTACGTATAAGCACTAAAATTAGCATGCACAATCGAGTAATATACTCTACTAATTTTAAAAATGGATATGGGTTTAATCAATGCATAAAGATCATGAAGTTATCTTGTAAATTACTCTAATAGAATCCAATTAATTTAATTGTCATAAAGTTTTCTATTTTTGAACTGTAATCCATCCATGTTCGAGGTTTCCCAAAGTTTCCAGGAACTAGTCTTACATTAGAACTCTTGACATTATTAAAATATTTCATTCAAAATTTGTGAGGGTGCACCATTTTCCCAGCTCTTTCGTCAAGCTGTGTCTGTGTCAGTGCTCTTGCAATACCTTTTTCCTAGGTTTAACCTCTTCAGCCTCCTAGAGGTTTTTATTTTGATTGCTCTCATTTTTACCCGTATCATTGTTTTCAATTTTGTTTGTATGGCTCTGATTTACAATTTATTTTAAACTGTTACAACTGATACCTACTATTTTGACTACAACAGTTGACTACTTTGATCCTTGATCAAACTTACCTTGCTATGGAGTGCCAATTTTGCTAGCTGTACCGCCGACGTGAGTACAGCTGAAACAGAATCTACAGAGAGATTGAAAACTAAATTAGTTAAAGTTGGCCATGCGCGAAAAGCCGCTTGTCATAGTTTAATAGAATTATTTATGAAATGTCAAATTTAACCACTTAAAATACAAATACTTATTAATAATACTTAATACTTAATAATACTTATTACTTAAATAAAGTAAGAAGATAGTGAGCGTGAGACGTCAGCATCGGTCCTGTCATAAAAGTGGTGCCAGTCTGGCGGCAATGCACCTCTATAGAGTTTTAAGAGTTTAGGCTAATTGTAAGTTTAAATGTAAAAGGAACAGTTCTGGTTCATGGGACCCACCTTTGGAATTTCCAGACAATTTGTTTAAAACTGGAGGCTAAATCCCGTCTGCATTTTGTTTCAACCAAACTCTGTCACTCTTCTGTGGCCTCGACGACACCGTCCCTTACGTTACACCGATCCAAAAAGGTAACAAAAATGGATAGATCCGAACTTGTATTCCCACGTGAGGGCGTTAGATTTTGAAGAGTCCAGGTCAACCATGTGATGTTTGGAGAAGCTCGGTAACCGCGTGCTCATCCAGAAAGAAATCACAGGAAACAGCAGAGAGTTAAAGTTAAACTCTTCTAGGACCAATACCTTCCCGAATCAGCTTATTATAAAGAAGAAGAGATAAAAGATAGCCCGTGAAAAGCCATGGACGAAGTTTTTCCATTTACCGGAAACACTTGCCAGAAACTCATCAAGTCAAGAGGGTATTTTGGGAAAGGAACAAACCGAAAACTTTAAAAGAAAAAAATTACTTAATTTATGAAATCTGTGAAGGGTTACATTTCAGTAATATATTTTTGATACACATGTAGATGACTACATAAGGTTAAAAGAGAACATTGAAGTTATAAAATGAAATATTTATATAATTAAAATGTGTTTTTACAATCAACAATTAAAACAAATTGATATTTCTATACAGAGTGTACGATTTCGCAAAATGTATAATAACTTATTTTTTTCAAACGGAACACCCTATATTCCATCATTATACCACCAAATATCATTTTTAATATAGAATAATCAATTTAGATGACTGTCAATCAATGTGTATTAAAGTTTGGGTCTATAAAAAATTATTGACAGAAAAGTATTCAGTTATCCCTGTGAAATGGTCTCTGCAATTTTTTTTAAAAAAGCACTGATTTTGACCTAAAATTCTTCATAACTCAAGAACCATCCATAATAAACCTGTAGTAGCTTATATCATTTTGCTCAGCATTAACTGCTCTTTCAATTCGCCAACTAATATGCAGGGCATTCAATTTAAAAAAACATAACTTTGGTATATTACTAATACTAGGACACTCTGTATATGATTTATAAAAATTTTAAATTGTAAAGGTATCGTGTGGCTATCGTCCCCCGTAAACCTCCTTTTGATATCTTTCAAAATAAGGGCGTAATTGATGGTCCACACACCTCTGGGACACCCGGTATGTATGTTAGCGCGGTTAATATATCGCGCATGCCTGAGGTGGGGAACTGAGCGGAGAGCAAGATTCCCTCGGGCAGAGCGGGAAACGATCTGTCTTGAGCACTAGTCGGGTTAATTATATTGTTGCCTATTCATAGTTTGTTAATGGTGTTTAAGATAAATTAGTTTTATGAAGTCTTAGAATCGGTTGTGTATTATATATTGTGTATCGTTGTTCTACGCTCCTATTGACTTTATTTTTAATAGGTACATCACGATTTAAACACTTTTCTTGATTTCTTCACCCTTGTTTGGTTAATTAATAATAAATAGGGTTACAATTTTTTTTTTATTTTTGATACAAAAAACCTTTATGCAAATACTTAAATTTATGTTTAATTAGATTTTGAATTTGTAACCATAGAGTATGTAATAATAATATAAGACTATTTGATATGTAGGAAATTTCTTAGATGAAGTGTTTTATAAATTAAAATTCTTATTTCCACTTTTTTTTTATTTCTGAAGCACCTTGTGTCAAAATGTCAATAACGCCTTTGAACATTAGTGATGTTATTTTTGTTAGCTAATACTATTTATTGGAGACTGTTTAAAAAAGACCTTATACAAATTAATTTGATGTCTATTTCAAGATAATTACAAAAATAGTTATCTTTATACAGCGTGATTCAGAGTAAATTAGAAACAAAAATAGTTGTCTTTGTTTACACCATAACTTTTGATAGACATCAGGATCGAGAAAAAGCAATGGCGTCTCGTATATTGAAGTTTTAAAAGAGCAAATTTCGTAGAATGGGGTGCTTATTAATTTTATCGATCACAAAGTGAAACTAAGAATTGATAGGTACTTACAGTAATGCCTCCGCCCCTGTCAATTTGACATAACCATGTCAATGATGTATGAAGTCCAAATTTACAACAAAGATTTGATTAAAGTTCCTCTGAATCACCCGGTATAATGTTCCGATATCCTTACATATGAAAATGGTGGATGCGCCAAATTGTGGTTTAAAATTACTATTTTAATTTATTTATTTATTCTTTTTATTACTACATACTTTTAACGTTACTCAATACATTGGATTTACTTTTTGTATAGTGAAAAGCAAAATTGTTTTGATTGTAATGTGTTACCCTTTATCGCCAGTCAATATGAATCCAATAAATGATATCGGCAATAAGTTTATTGAGAAATATGTTATTATTACATTCTTTCACAGTAAGATTTAACAAAACGTTAAACGTTTTCCATACACGAATCAATAACAATAATTTAATAATATGTAGGTTAATATATAGTAATATTGAGATTAAGTTTTTCTAGATTGAGTAGATTTTTTACAGTGCTAATTTAAACTTTTAACAAAACGAGCAGCATTGCCGATCGATAATGCTCTGTAAAAATAAGACAAAAATGCTGCATTTAAAACCATAATTATTGATGTTCCGCTAGGTAGCTCATGGGTAGCTGCATCCACGAGTTCATAACTTATTGAAAAATTCATTAACTCTTTCTCTAAAAGTTACATTATTTTGGCCATTTGCAGCCAGTATCTTCTGCTATGTTTGCTTCTTCCGATTTTACGTGAAAGGAATAAATTAGAATGCTTTAGGGCTTTATCTTTCTATATTACTTTTATATTATTTTCATAATAACTACCTGTTATTGCTTTATATCAAAAGTGTCAGCTTGAGTGAAAACTTACTCATAACAGTGACGGCTGTTAAAATTAACAGTACAGGAGGAAGTTTTTGATAATTAATTGATGAATTGTCTAAAACTTATGTTAAAAAATTCTTTTTTTTTGTGGGTATTGCCGGCAGCATTATGAAAAGTACTGACCGATATTCGGCCGATACGCAAATAATAGACGAGATTGATTATAAAATCTCGGCTCCGGCTCGATTTTACAAACAATCTTGTCTGTTATTGCCACTTATCGGCCTCATGACGTTAATAACTATATTACTATTACATATTAGTAATCGGTAGATTTTAAATAATAATCGGTCTTGTAATATATTTAAAATATTATAATATAATGTCCAATTACATCTTTGACTATTGGTTGATTATCGCAATTTACGTATTTGCACTAAAAACAAAAGTTACTCCGAAATTATTAATACTTAAGTGTCAATTCTGATCTATTTGCAATTCATATGTTACAAAGAGCATTAAAATCCAAAATTATCATTCCCTCGAGCCATCCTGAATTTTTTCTCTAAAAATTTGTGAAAGCGCGTGGGTTGAAAAACATCATGCATATGGAAAAATCCTCTTCGCGCCATATAATCCAACACGGATCATTTAGTTTCCGGGACAGAGCAATTTATCCTTCGTTCAGCTGTTAATGGAAAAACGAAATAAAGCAATTTTCATAAAATAAAATTTTGTATTCATTCTTTCAAGTAGGACGTCATAACTCGGGGGTGTATGTAGTGCTGCAATAGTGGGGGTAGAAGAAAGATAGAAAACATTATAACGGTGTTTCATCCCTTCATTCCAAGTTCCGACGCTGACGCCGCAGCATCGACTGCGTTCCAGGTGAGTTTTTACGAAGTTTTAGATTAGAAATTCATCAAACACAAAAATGATCCCAATGGGGCGAATATCAGTTGTAATTGAAATTCTTTAATTAGTCAAACTTTTCATATTGGAAGGGTTGAACATTCCCAATTGGAAACCCGTCGGCGGCAATTATTAGTTCTGATTTCGCACCCAGAGCATTAAGTGTTTTTTTTTTAACCACAAACGTTCCAGGATGCTGGCATGCTGGCTCTTATTTACTCTGTTATCGTTATCGGACGCTTTTATGGTAACAACTGTAAATGCAAGAGAAGCTTGGCAGAGACCCGGATGTCATAGAGTCGGTAAGTAAATCCTCTTCAGCCCTTAGTGCCTTCCTGTGAACGAAAATTAATGAGCTTTTAAATGTTAATATAAATTAGGACACACAAGGAAGATCAGCATTCCAGACTGTGTAGAATTTCAAATGACTACAAATGCTTGTCGCGGATTTTGCGATAGCTGGGCTGTACCGTCAGGCCCTAAATCTACACCAACGCAACCTGTTACGTCTGTGGGGCAATGTTGCAACATAATGGAAACCGAACCTGTTGAAGCTCGAGTTTCTTGCTTGGATGGTGAGCGCAAGCTAATTTTTAAATCCGCTGTTAGCTGTTCTTGTTATCACTGCAAGAAGGATTAAAGGATTTGGACGAAGACTAATAAAATAGTAATTTAGATTATGTAAATGTTTATGTATATTAAACTTAGGGTATTATTGTAAATACTATACTGACTGACTGAACTCTGTAAACTATATTTTATTAAATATTTCTTTCTACTTTACACTGTTTAGTTTATCCATATTGACTTTGTTAGTTCTTTTAATTCGTAATAAAGTGGTTCATTGCTAGAAATTGCAGACGCCTTTTTGTACATACTTGTGTAAATAAAATTACATTATTGTTTGTGTATAACGTAGTGTTCCAACTGAATAAAGTCTATATATTTTTTTAATCCATGCAAAACGACTTAGTTTTTATTATTGATTTCTTTTTAAGACCTAGTTGTCACTCTTAGTGGTGATAATCTATACTACGCCCACGACGAGCTATATTGGAGGGCCTCCCTTACATGGTACAAAAGGGAGAAGTATCGGGTAAAATGTATATTTTTGGAGGATTTTGACGTTGAAAGCATACTGGATGAATGAATTACCTTCTACTACTTTTACTTGGGCTAGACAGAGAAGTAGTTCGTGTGTGGGCAGCGACTCAGATGCGATGTCGTTTTTTATCTCTGTCTAGCCCACGAATAATTAATATGTGTATATTCGATAAACTTCTGGTAGTTTTGCAACAAATTATGTAAATACGCCCCGGTCTAATTTAATAATACTGGAAAAAGTTGATCTTTATGACTTCGTGAAAGTTGATGCAATGCAGGGAAGCTTTCGGTGATTTGAGTTCCGTTTTTTCGTCATCCTCTGCTGGATTACGACAACAAAGTCAGTTCGAAAAAAGAAAAGTTTACGTTACTTTAAAATGAGGCATTATCTGTTGTATGCAACTTTTCTACAATAAGCTGCAATCTCATTAGATACAGAAAATTTGTAATTAAGTCTTGGACAAATTAACTACGACAACATGGCGGATATAAACAATTTCGTTGTTCCTTTTTTAGGTTCCTGTTTTGCTTAAAACTAATAAAATATCCAAAGTATCCAATAGTTACGACCGAACGCCTCTATTATTAAAGTTTTCTTCTGTACTGCTCTCATTATTTTTGTTTACTATCGTACAATGAAGCCACTTCATTGTTGAGGTTTGCGGAGAAATTTATTGTAAAATGTTCCATCCCTTTGAAAAGAAAGGAGGAAATCGAAGGAGCTTACACAAAGGAAGTGTTTTTCTAAAGTATGTACCAATTTGTCTGATGGTTCACAAGTCTCTTTTTCTGAAATTCTAGTTAAGAGGCACCAAAAATTGTGATTGAGGTGTCATTCGATTCGTAATTGCACCAAGAATTTTTTAGTTGAAAATCAATATCCGCAAATAAAAATTGCAAAAGATGCAAACCATGGTGGAATTCTGAGTGTGACGAAGCTGTAAAAATTCGGAAAGTTTATTCAAAAAATATCAATATGAACCAAATTTGGACAACCTTCTTAGATACAAAAAAGGCGCAAAAAGATCAAATTTGGGTTTCTACTGCTAAATAAGTTCTCCAAAATGGGATAATGCAATTTCGATCAAGTTTCAAAATTATTGTTCCATTTCCGGGGTCATTATTCTTATTTACACTTGGTATATTCAATTTATTTTCCACTATTTACATTATGACAATTCATATTCATAAACTATTCAATTATAGAAACACGTCTACGCAGCTTATTCGGACGGAAAAATGCAACCAGATTTACCCCCCCCTCACCTTCTATGACACTTTTAATATTCACTTCTTTTATCAGGTTGACCTCGATCCATTATTGGAGAAGTTTTCAGCATTCCCTAAGAACTTTTACAATTTTAGTTTAGCTTTATTTTAAATATTACACTATTTACATTATTTACACTATTTACAATTTGCTACTTTACGGGCACGTCTCGTATTATTTATTTACACATCACGCGGCACTAAATGCTTCTTGACGCTCCAGATGTTCCATGGCGCTCTCGATCTGAACCGGATATTCCAAAAGATGAGTCATACTACCTCGAGTACGTTGTATAAATCCAGGACATTCTAGTAAATGATGACGCCGCTACAGCAGCGATGAGTCATCTCGTGTCCACGTCCGTTACAATATATTAACGACTTCACTGCAAAATATTTTTAATGAGAGATTTTTAATGATTTCTGTCGTTATTCCACAAATGAGAATTTTAAATGGAAATGGGTGAAAGTGACAAAAACTGTCTCATGGGTAAATGCAAAAAATAGATGGTGAGCTTAGTTTGTTGTTTGCTCTTTTTTATTTATTCATTGAGAGTAATCAAAAGTGTGGGTTTATTCTCAAAAAGCGATAAATAAAAGAGAACTGAGTTCATGACTTAATTTCATCAAAATTTCATTTAGATAATTTTCACATTTTTTTTATCACCATTCTCAGAATGAATAACCAGAAGCGGTGTGGTTTTATTCTCCAAAAACAAAATTATTTATTGCACTGGCATGTCAAAACCGATTAAAAACCACGCTCACTCAAACTGAGGCGTCCCTTGGGTCTCCCCCGCGTATGAAATTTCATATGTTCGACTTAACCAAAATAAGAACTGCATGCACTTCGTGCATCCCTTGGAGGATCTAACTTTACGCTTCCTCTAGGTGATTTCGCTACTTTAGACACGATCAATAATAGTTTCATTCCACCTACTATTGGTATAAAAACACTCCACATCCAATTAATTACCATAATGATGATTCTTGAAAAACATTCTCCCATCGCATGTCACTTTCATTTTCGCATAAAACCACCAATTACGTGCGAAATTACTTAATAAAGTTACGTTAATTTATGCTTAATCCTTGGAGACGTATGAGTCTTATTACCGACTGAAGTTTCTTTAGATTTCAGCACGCGAAAATCGGAGTTTTAAAAGTTTGCTTTTGGTTTGCAAGTTACGTGTTTACTCAATGTAATTGTGGGTGATTGCGTTCGTAGTGGATTTCCACACAAATTTAATTTTAACCTGTTGATCGGACAGGAAGTTTTGAAGAACGAGGGAGAGGGAAATTTTCGAGTGAAGTACATACATAATTATATTAATTATTCATGAAAAATAGTATTTTGACTTCGTGCTGTTAACGAAACATGAAATGACGAATTTGCTTAAAATTTAAATGTAAATTATGGGGGTGATCATGAGTCTGTGTGAGGTTGAAGTGCGACAAAAAGTGAGTATTTCTGTTAGTCGATTTTACTTTTGGTGTATTCCTAAACCTTTTACTAGTATTGTCCAGCGTTTATTTCTTTTTTTTTACTGCCTCTTGCGACAAAAATGGTAGACCGCCGCCCGGCTGTAAGAACTTCACACTCACAACTTTTGGAGGATCTCAAATGTTGTGTGTTCGGGTTGTCTTCAAGTTCTCAGTCCTTGTGCTATGTGATTTTTAAATGTTGATTGTTTATTCTAGAATCACAGTGAGAAAATCGAACAATAAAATTAAGTAGAAACTACTAAAATTCTTGGTGGCGTTCACATAACCGCGATAATAGTAGATTGTTTTATTAGCAGTAAAAGTGGGACTTTTCATGGCAAGTCTGTAGGTTTGACGGCCGAGCGCGCAATCGCGGTTATGCGAATGCGAATATTTCACGTCGCTTCACGACATTTCAAGTCATTTCAAACCGCTACACGGTTCTTCGAGTAGCTTCAAATCCATTCAAAATATTTCAAGTCGCCTCAAGTGCCTTCAAAATATTTCAAGTTCTTTCCAGTCGTTTCAAGTTTTTTTAAGCCACTTCATCTCTCTTCAAGTCGCTAAAGGACATTTCAAGTCTTTTCAAGTAGCTTCTCGTCACTTCAAAATATTTGAAGTCTTCCCAGGTCGATTAAAGACTCTTCAAGAGATTTCAAGTCGCTTCAATTCCATCCAAAACATTTCAAATGTTTCCAGGTCGCGTCAAAACATTTCATGTCGTTTCAATTCGCTCTAAATCTTTTCAAGTCGCTTCAAGTCCTTTTAACATATTTCACATCGCTCAAGACATTTCAAGTCCTTTTAAATCGCTTCAACTTTTTTCAAGTCGCTTCGAGACCTTTCAAAATATTTCATATCGGCTCAAGTCCCTTCAAAATATTTCAAGTCTTTTCAATTCGCTTCAAGTCCTTCAAGTCGTTTCAAAACATTTTAAGTCCTTTCCAGTCGTTTCAAGTTTCTCAAAGTCGCTTCATCTCTCTTCAAGTTGTTTCATAATTCTTCAAGACATTTCAAGACTTTTCAAGTCGCTTCAATTTCCTTCAAAACATTTCAAGTCCTTTCAAAACATCTCAAGTCTTTTCAATTCGCTTCAAGTCTTTCAAATCGGTTCAAGACAGTTCACATCCTTTCAAGGTATTTCAAGTCTTTTCAAGTGGCTTCCAGTCCCTTCAAGATATTATTTGATATCTTTCCAGATCGCTCCAAGACTCTTTAAGTATTTTTTCAAATATTTCAAGTCGCCTCAAGTCCCTTCAAAACATTTCATGTCGTTTCAAGTCGTTTCAAGTCTTTCAAGTAGTTTCAAAATATTCCACGTTCCTTCATTTCGTTTCAAGTTTCCTCAAGTTGCTTCAGGACATTTTAAGTTTTTTCAAGTCGCTTCCAGTCCCTTCAAGATATTTGAAGTCTTCCAGGTTGCTTCAAGTCTTTTCAAGTGGCTTCCAATGCTTCCAATCCCTGCAAGATATTTCAAATCTTCCCAGGTCGCTTCATCTCTCTTCAAGTCGTTTCAAAACTCTTCAAAACATTTCAAGACTTTTCAAGTCGCTTCAATTTCCTTCAAAACATTTTAAGTCACCTCAAGTCCTTTCAAAACATCTCAAGTTCTTTGCTTCAAATCTTTTAAAGACAGTTCAAATCCTTTCAAGACTCTTCAAGAGATTTCAAGTCGCTTTAAAGTCATTTCAAGTCTTTTCAAATCTTCAGTTGCTTTCAAAACATTTCAAGTGCCTTCAAGTCCTTTCAAAACATTTCATGTCGTTTCAAGTCGCCTCAAGTCTTTGAAGTCGCTTCAAGACATACCAAGTCTTCTTCAAAGCCGATTCAAGTTTCTTCAATTAATTCTTTTTAAGTTCCTTCAATTCGCTTCAAGACATTTCAAGTGCTTTCAAATTGACTAAGACGTCATAGTTTTATGAAATTCTATTTTCTTCAAAATAATGTAAACTTCAGGGCTAATTCTCTAAAAGAATGATATAATTTAAATTTAAAAAAATCTAAATTCTATACCCTGCCGATTTGCCAGGCCTCTCGAATTTTTCAAAGCACACGATTGGTAAATTGTCTGCAATACTTTGTCTGTCTGGTCAGAGAAATGGACATTTGTGATTGCCTATTGACCTTTGAAGAAAAATATTACTGTGTAGGATTTACCCATATTTTATGGAGAAACATGTTTTACTTACATAACTTAACAGCTTTCTCGCAATTTTTCACTCTTTCATGATATTTGCTCAGACCTACCAATGGCTTTTATTTCGGATTTTCGTATTTTCCATTTTCATATAATATTGTGAATGTCGTATTCTACCTGCTTGCATGCTTCTTTGTCATACTATTATTACAAGTCGCATGGTTCCATTCCGCGCAAATACGTAGTTTTAGTTTTTTAGAATTAATTAAGATAGGGAGCGTTTGACGTCAGTATACTAGTCAGGTTGCCAAGCTGGCGCCAATACGCTTCTCGATCCTGTAGTTTTTTGAGTTTAGGCTATTTTAATTGTAAAGGGAACAATTCTCACTACCTGGAAAGTATTGTGACGGACGTGGACCGGAGAAGACTCATCGCTGTAGCGGCGTCATCAATGAGGTGGTATACTAAAAAATAAAGTTTTTGGAAAATACAATAATCATAAAATTCATTGAAAAGTTTATGGTTTAGCGCTATTATGGTGAAATTATACTTACTGAAAATGCAAAAAAATTGAATTGAAATTCGTTTAATTTTTTATGAGAGAACTGTACTAGTGAGGACCTACGCCTTTCCATTTCTCACTCTCACTCATTTTATAAGTAATTCTTTCCTTTTCGCTCTTACTGCTCTCTCTACGCTCGGAAACTATGATTTAAGCAAAACGAAAAATAGGAGTCCTCTATTTTAAGCAGTTTCATTTATAGAAAAAGTACTGAAATTTACTACAACGTACTAGAGGTAGTATGACTCATCTTTTGGAATATCCGGTACAGATCGAGAGCGCCATGGAACATCTGGAGCCTCTAGAAGCATTTAGGCGCCGGTATATTTATGAAAGGACGTTTCAGCGAAAACTAGTCTAGTAGCATCAGTCAGTCTAGTGAGTCAGCCGCATCATCGAAGATCAGTGGGTCGAGTCGGACAGTTGCTTTTATCTATCCGGAAATAAATAATACGAGACGTGCCCGTGAAGTAGGAAATTGTAAATAGTGTAAATAATGTAATATAGTGTAATACTAGATGTATAAATAATTTATACATAGTGTTTAAATAAATAAATCGAACCCAGAAACGCTACAGTATTATATAAAAAAAAATGGTCGGAAATAGACAGTTAAAGCTCCTGCCTCTATTTTATTTTCCCGTCACTACCACAGGCTCGAAGGCCTATATCGAAGCACTGGAAGTGCGCATCGGCCGGCTTCGCATTACCTCCACCACAGCCCCCCTCTGCGACACCGACGACACAATCGTGCAAAATAGTAGGGGTTTTTGAAAAAGGATTTTCACTTTCATAATTTGCTTTCTAATTGCTGATGTGGTTCAAATTAATACAGGTATTTTCATGTTCTGTTTCGATTTCTCCTTCATTACTCATTATGGTTTATTTCTGACGAGCTGGTACCCGGCACGCATTGCTACTCCCCAAGAATAAAGTAAACCACATTTTAGTACTGTCCTTGGGTTTTGTTGATGGTAATTGCGAAAGAAAGGAGCACTGGAAATTGAAGCCGTTTGAAATTGAAAGGTATATCGGTGGAACCATTGGTATGCGTGGAATGAGCACATCTTCCCCTTACATTTTCCATTGAGGATGGACTTTTCAATGGAGGCTATGTTGTTCAAGTGTTTCAGTAGCTTTTGATCTGAAATCTCTTAACCACATTTCTTCCAGACGTTTAGTGAACAGTAAATTAGCGCTATAAATTGGTTAATGTTACTTACCGTTTGCGTTTCGTATCCAAGAAGAACTTAAAGTTGCGCCCACTTTGAAAACAATTTCGGACACATCGAAAATAAATTTTGCCACTTCTCTCTCGACTTCACCAGACTCTTCCTCCCTTGTGAAATGATTTTGACGAAAACTGATGAGTGACATTTTATGTCTAAAACTGTCACTGCTACATTGTTATCTCACAGAGTACTCAATTTCGTTTGGTTTGAACTTTAAATATTTTCTTTACGAAAAAGTCTACCCATCTATGTTACTCCTCATCGCGAATATTATTTGTGGTCAAAATTTTAATAACGATGAGTTCATCGGTTTAGGCGTGCATAACATACGAACAAACAAATATTGATTTTTATACAGGCCGTTTCAATCGAAACGAGCCACCCTCAATATAGATTTTTATTTGTGGGGACACCTCAAGTCCAAAGGTTATGTGACACAACCAGCTTCTCTGGAAGATTTGCGACAAAAGATTATCCTGAAATGTCGACAAAATAACACCGGACACGTTGCGTAACGTAAGAAGCGCATAATCGGCTGTATCAGTGCATGGAAGTCGATGGAAATCATTTTGAACATTTGATATAAAATCAAATTTATTGTTCAATGGTACAGTTGCGGAAATTAAATACGAATATTTTGTCTTCAGATTATTTATTTACTTAGTGTTCAGAATAATTGGTATAAATGAGTATAATTGACGACAAATTTGATTAAAACATTATTCAAATCAATAATAAATTGTCCAATTGTGTTTATTGCAAGCTTTTTCTCGTTAATTGCGAGCATGCCTACATACAAAACAAATCCGATAAAATTTTGAATTTTTTTAATTACCAACTTATAGACTATGTAATTAAAAATATAATTGTGTGATTGAAAAGACAATTAAAAGACCTTTCAAACGACATGTCACTCAACCCCTATTCCCTATTTAAAAAATAGGGGTCGCTAATGTCAGGGGTATGGCGTTGCACAAAACGTGCCTACTATTGCATCAAAACATGTCCCCCTCGAGGTTAAAATTGACCGGTTTTTAGATTTTGCTCAAATCTCTTTTCCATAAAAAGTTATTGAGGGTGGTTCGTTTCGATTGAAACGGCCTGTATATTAGATAAGGTAAGATAAGATTTGTTATTTTTCATTATTCTCATTCTATTCTACTAATATTCCTCATTTCTCTTTCGTTACTAATACTTCTCCATTCTCCTTTATTTCTTGTTGTTCTTGCTTTATTGATAATTTCAGATTATCTGCAATTCTATATTACTTCTCATTCCTCATTATTCCCCATGCTTCATTTTACTGATCCCAAATTCTTTGTTTTTTATTTCCCATTCTTCCATATACGATTTTCAGTTCATTTTGCATATTGTTCATTGCTCATTTCTAATTAATCTTTATTAATTGAATCTCAATCCACATTTTTTCTCATTTCACATTTATGTTAAATGTTATCAGCTTTTAGTTTTTAAATTGCGTATTTAAAATTTTTATTTACACTTTTGATTTTATTACTGTTATTTCACATTTTCCATTTCCATTTTTATTATGATTTTTAATTTGAGTACATAATTATTGTCTTTTTTGTTTCCTGGTTTTGATTTCATTTTTCGATTCTCACTTTATCATTCAGTATTGTTCTGCATTTCTCATTATTCCTTATTTCCCATATTTTCTTCCTCCTCATTATTACTGTTCTATTTGTTCCCTCCCGTTCTCATTATTCCTCACTCCCTCTCATTTCTCATTATCAAATTCTTTTTGTTTGTTTTTTCTTGATAATTCTTCATTGCTTGTTCTTTATTATTCTTCTTCTTTATTATTTATTATCCCGTATCTCCCTCTCTTCGTTGTCCCTGTTTTATTTACTTACGTTATTATTATTGCTGATTTTTCATAATTCTGTGTTTCTTATTTATTTCCCATTTACCACTGTTCTTTAGTCCTTATTTGATCTAATTTCTCATAACACTGTTGATTGTTGCTTGTTTCTATTTTCGGCTTTTATTTTTTCACTTTCTGTGTTTCGACATTTGACGTTTACATATTAAGATTTCAGAAGATCTTTTTTCAGTAAAATACTTAATCTGGGTTTGACGGTCCTGTTTTGAATTTTTAAGAAAAATCATCTTTTTTATTTTTTATTTTCGATTTCCACTCATGAGTTTTGGATTTTCTGTTTTAATACGATTTTTAGTAAATTGGTTTTTCAGTTTTTGATTTTTGAACCTTCAACTTCAACTTTACAGTTTTACCCTTTAAATTCCACTTGTGCACCTTCGATTCTTCATTATGCCAAATTTAAGTTTATTCGTTATTATCCCCCATTTCTTTAGATTTTTTTGAACCTTAATTGTTACTGGCGCATCCACCATTTGTGTTCCGTGAAAATGTAATTATTTAATTCTAGAAAAGTCACATCATGTAAAATACAAAGTGCTAAATTGGTTAAAATTTGTTAAGAATTTTAACTTGAAGCAGTGAATCCATCATTTATGACACTTTTAGAAATTGGATTAAAGCTTCGTCTTTATTCATCCAATTCTGAGTTAAAAATCACTCAAATACTGTAATGTATACTTCAAATTAGTTTTTATTTTTTAAATTATAAATGTGATCCTAAAATTATTTGCTTGTCAAGATATAATTTTATAGTACCAAACTCCTTAATAATAATTAGAATTTCCCATAAATTTCTGGCTTGCGAGCCAAATTGTTATTACTGCTCTTCACAAAAAATATCGGAAACTACTTTTGCTTGCACTTTGTTAGGTATCGCCACAAAGCCTCTGAATTATTATAATTACCTCCTAAATTTTTAATGAAAAAATAAATACTTTATGTGACAGAAATTCCTGTTTTTCATTTCAAAGTTGAATATTAATGCAACATTTGCGATTTAAAGTGTAGGATGTAAAGCCTTCTGTCGTTCATAAAAACACTGTTTAGTATTCTTTAACCTTAAACCTTCCAGATTTCTTCCGAGTTCATTTACTGTTGTCTCTTAGTGGCCCTCCTACCTGACTCATCCGATATGCAAAAATGTAAAAATGCAAATCCCTAGATGCAAGTTTTCCGCCACCTTTATTGTCATCTGTTCGTAGCCAGAAATAGTTTTAATCGAGCTTTTTAATTTCGATATTAGCGGGCGGCATTAACGTTGTGGTTCAGCACGAATAAACGATCCGTTTTACGAGTTTTCGATGCAGGCAAGCAAACGTTCGAATCGCTAGAAGCTTTTCGTATTACTTAACAATCTTGATGCCGTGGTAGTGCATATATTAGCGGTTCTTAAGTGTATCGCACCTGATGAATTTATCGGCGACCTGTGGGCGAAAATAGCCCTGCTCTGCAGGGGCAAAGACCTAATTCGGTTAGCTTTTATCATGCGATTTCTGGGAAGATATTGCGCCATCGTTATTGCTGTTATTATCACGAAGTTTGTCTGTTTTTCAGGAAATCTCCACAATTACTTTCTATACTAAGAAATGAAAATTTTGGGTGAACCCATCACCTTACTGGTATAATATGTAGAAGCATAGTAACTATGATAATAATGAAGACCAAAAGTGAAACTTCTTATGCGATATAATATTTTGATTTTTTTAGATTTTCATAAATAACAACAATTTAAATTGATTTTGATTATTAAGTTTTTATTTATTTTCTAATATTCCAGGTTTAAAATTACTGTGTTTGATTCTAAAACAGAAACAAAAAGCCTATGATAAGAGAAATAAGAGAACGAATAATAAATAATAAACGAGTGTATTTACTGTTTTACTTTCCAGCGGAGTCTGAGCCCGCGTATAGAAGATTCACTTCAAAAACACTCTGAATTAACATTATTTGAGTCTCACAAACTGTGACGTTTCCGTAAAAAAACACACCCAGAAGAGTTCTATCCAAATAAAATTTCCAAGAACTAAAGATTAGAGGTACATCGAGGTTTATTAGTTCTAAACCTTCCTGCTTTCAAATTGAACATAGCCACTATATTTAGATATAAATAAAGCCTGTTCATATATTCAATAAACGAAAACAACAGTGTCCAGTATTTATTAAATTCCCACGCTGTTATCGAACCATATTTTGTGAAAACTGTAAAATCACATTTCAAACAAAACCGGAGCAGCTTTATTATTCGTTAAGTGCACAAAAATGGACGGGATAGTTTTACTACTGCGGTAATTTTACACCGATAGCCGTTTTCTCAAGAGACGTGTCGTGTCGCGCCCATTTACTCTTCAACTATCATTTCATTAATTAATTTGGAAAAGTGCACGCAAACTCGCTCCAAAAGTTTCACATTATTAACACGCTTACACGAAATAACACAGCAGCATACTCGGAAAAGTCTCGGTAGGTATCACTTTCAGTTTAATTGGGTTCGTTCAGGTTATGGATATTTGCCTTATGGGCCGATTCAATAATTTCAAAATATCCGGTGGAGCACCTGTTGAATTGCGTTGGGCTTTTGGAATCATTTTGGTTTTATATTAGAAATAATAGTAAACTTACTTAAAAAGGGTGTTAATGTACACCACTATCTTCGAAGCTGTCTTGGAATGGTGGATAGACTTTTAAATTCAAATTAAAGATTTTGAAATAAGTATCTTTACAGTTTGAAACCTCGAGATCTTATAATACTCAAGTTCACAAATTTAAAAACGTGTTAATTTTGCTACTGCGAGTTATACGTAAGATACGTGTGATAGCTCATTGGATTCGTAATCATCTATAGGAAAAAATTCTTTTGATAAGTCCTCAAAAAACTCCTCCACCGCTTCTTTCAGGTGTTCATCCGCAAAAAACGGCGTCCCCTCAAGTGCTTTTTTCATTTGGGAAAGATATAGTAGTCACTCGGTGCCAAGTCTGGGCTGTAGGGTGGATGTTCCATCTCTACAAAACCGCATTCGTCGATTACTTCACGGAATTGGCGAGCTTTGTGAACTCTGCAATTGTCATGAAGCAGCATAATCTTTTGATTGCAGTTGTGGTTCCGTTTTTGTTGTATGGCCCTTTTCACTTTTCGATTATTTCTTTATAAACTTATCCTGTTATTGTAGAACCTTTTTTCATATATTCAATCAGTAAAATTCCTTCCATATCCCAAAGCACCGTCGCCATCATCAGCTTCTGCGTTCTTACTTTTTTTGTCGGTGGAGATCCCTTGTGGACCCACTGCCTGGATTCCTGAATTATTATTAATGTTGATTACACTCCTAGTTGTGGTTCGGTTACTTTAATTTATTCATGTTACTTTAATTTTCTTGTTGGACCTTGAATTACACTCATTTTTGAGTCACTAGATTTCGGGTTTAAGATTCGGTTTAATCCCAGGTTTTGCTTTCTAGGTTGATTCAGGTTACTCTAATTATTTATCTTGCCGGAGCTTGAATTTGTACGCATTTTTGAGTCATCAATAGTTGTTGGGTTGTTTCAGATTCATTCCAGGTTTCTAGGTTCTAAGTTGATTCGGTTTAATTCCAGGTGTTTGCTTTCTAGGTTGATTCAGGTTCCTCTAATCTTCTTGTTGGATCTTGAATTTATACTCATTTTTTAATCATGAACAGTTTTCCGGTTTTAGATTGCTTCAGGTTCATCCTAGGTTTCCAGGTTCTAAGTTGATTTTGTTTTATCCTAGGTTTTTGCTTTCTAGGTTGATTTAAATTAGTTTGATTCTCTTGTTGGAACTGGAATTTGGACTCATTTTTGAGTCATCATTAGATTTCGGGTTTCAAATTCGGTTTAATCCCAGGTTTTACGCATTTTTGAGTGATGAATAGTTTTCCGGTTCTAGATTGCTTCAGGTTCATCCCAGGTTTTTGTTTTCTAGGTTGATTCAGGTTACTCTATTTACCTTGCTGGAACTTTAATTTGCATGCATTTTTGAGTGATCATTATATTTTGGATTTAAGGTTGCTTCAGGTTAATTCCGGATTTTTGGGTTTTAAGTTGATTCAGTTTTATTCCAGGTTTTCCTGTTCGAGGTTGATTTAGGTTATACTCTAATTTTCTTGCTGGAACTTGAGTTTTTACACATTTTTTAGTCACCATTGGTTTTCGGGTTTAAGGTTGTTTCAAATTCATCCCAGGTTTTCATGTATGGAAGATATTAATTATTAATATTAATTACACTCCTTGATGTGGTTCAGTTACTTTAATTTATTCACGTTGCTTTAATTTTCTTGTTGGAACTTGAATTTATACTCATTTTTGAGTCATTAGATTTCGGGTTTGAGGTTGCGTCAGGTTCATCCCAGGTTTCCAGGTTCAAAGTTGATTCTGTTTTATCCCAGGTTTTTGCTTTCTAGGTTGATTCAAATTAGTTTAATTCTCTTGTTGGAACTTGAATTTGGACTCATTTTTGAGTCATCATTTGATTTCGGGTTTATGATTCGGTTTAATCCTTACTAGGTTGATTCAGGTTACTCTAATTATCTGGAGCTTGAATTTGTACGCATTTTTGAGTCATCGATAGTTTTCGGCTCTAGCGTTGTTTCAGATTCATTCCAGGTTTCCAGGTTCTAAGTTGATTCGGTTTAATCCCAGGTTTTTGCTTTCTAGGTTGATTCAGGTTACTCTAATTTTCTTGTTGGCACTTGAATTTGTATACATTTTTAAGTCATGAATAGTTTTCCGGTTTAAATTGTTTCAAGTTCATTCCAGGTTGTCAGGTTCCAAGTTGATCCGGTTTAATGCCAGGATTTTGCTTTCCAGGTTGACTCATGTTATTCTAATTTTCTTGCTGGAGCTTGAATTTGTACGCATTTTTGACACATTAGATTTCGGGTTTAAATTTGTCTCAGGTTCATCCCAGGTTCTAAGTCGATTGAGTTTTATCCTAGTTCGTGTTGGAACTTGAATTTGTACTTATTTTTGAGTCATCAATAGTTTTCGGGTCTAAGGTTGCTTCAGGTTCATCCCAGGTTTCTGCTTTCTAGGTTGGTTCAGGTTACTCTATTCTTCTTCCTGGATCTTGAATTTGTACGCATTTTTGAGACATCATTATATTTTAAAGTTGTTTTAGGTTCATCCCAGGTTTTCAGGTTATAAGTCAATTCAGTTTTATCCCAGTTCTTGTTTGAACTTGAATTTGTGCTCATTTTTGAGTTTTTAAGGTTGTTTCAGGTTCTAAGTTGATTCGGTTTAATCCCAGGTTTTTGCTTTCTAGGCTGATTCAGGTTACTCTACTTTTCTTGCTGGAGCTTGAATTTGTACGCATTTCTGAGACATCATTAGATTTCACATACCCATGTTTCATCACCTGTTATAATTTAAAAAAAAAACTATTCGTCTTCAGCCAAAGTTCTCAAGTTTTCTTCGCAAATTTGTTGCCGACACAGTTTTTGTTCGGGAGTAAGCATTTTCGGAATCCAACGTGCTGAAAATTTTATTCATTCCTAAATCTTCATGCAAAATTTTTAATACTGTAACTTATCCCTACTTCAGCAGCAAGCATTGAAACTCTTATTCTTATTCGATCTGCTAAAACCAAAACCTCAACTTTCTTGAGATTTTCCTTGGTTCTTGCTTCCGCAACTTGGGTCATCTTGAATGGATGTCCTACCCCATCGAAATTGTTTGGACCAAAATTTATCGTAAATACACACCCCACAAAAATTATCGCATCACCTAATTTTTCTTCTTTTATTTCAATAAATGACATCCCACGTCAATGATTTTAACTGGTAATATCGTGCCTACATTTTTAAATCTTACCTGCATAAGACAAGCACATACTTCAATATAAGATAGTTCTTTTTTTGATTTTTGAATATAGCGGTAAACTCCACTGTTTTAAAACTGTAACTTATAACTTGTTTTGGGGTTCTTGTTTGATTAATGTTGAGATAAACAAAAAAAAACATCAATACGAATGTTAACCAACGAGCTTCCTTGCACCTTTCCTACCAAGAAGCTGTACGGACCATCATGCGATTAGAAGATAGTCGCAGTCTGCGTTATGTGGCACGTTCTGTAGGAGTGCATTCTTCCACTATCACCAGGAGTGTAGCACGTTTTAGGGAAACTGGAGAATATGGTAGAAGGCCGGGACAAGGAAGAAATGAGGTAACTATCCTAAGAGACGATCGTTTTTTGCGGTTAACAGCTCTACCTATTAGACATTGTACAGCGCGAATGCTGCAAAATGAACTTTTAGCAGTCAGAAATTTGTAAAGTTAGTTGTACAGTTAGAAATCGTCTACGAGAAGATGATCTGAGGGCTCGGGTGTCTGTACTTTGGCCTCTTCTCGACAGGGTACACCGAGCTTCTCGGTTACAGTTTGCTCGAGAACATGCCCATTGGAATATCGATGATGGCAAAACGTAGTGTTTTCACATGAGTCTCGTTTTTCTTTATATGCATCTGATTAGCGAATTCCAGAGTACTGACGTCCTGGAGAGCGTTACTTTCAGTGCAATTTTTGACCTCATGTTCCATTTGGGGGAAGTTCAATAATGGTTTGGGGAGGAATCTCTGTGGGGGGTGACATAGAATTGGTATCGTTACGAAGTGCTTGTATAAATGAGAGACGATATCTTGGGGACATTTTAGAGCCTCACGTTGTACCATATGGACCTTTTATCGGGGATAATTTTCTATTCATGCACGATTCTGCTAGACCCCACATTTCTAGAATTGTGCAACAATACATGGAAGAGGTAGATTTGAGGGTATTGCAGTAGTCTGTGATAAGCGCCGACCTAAAGCCCATTGAGCATGTATGGGACCATCTTCAGCAAGGTTTGTTAAACCAGCAAAGAGCCTTTTTTAGCCTACAAGAACTTGAGGCAGTTCTTATGCAAGAGTGGGAAAATCTACTCAAAATTACATTGTTGACCTTATAACAAGCATGCCCAGAAGAATGGAACCTGTTATTCGTGGCAGGGGTGGAAATGCACCATGTTAGTTTGAGTGTTAATTTTTGTTTAAGTGTTAAAAATTAATTTAATTTCGTCCTTAACAGTTTTTCAAATTTTTTTTATTCGGTTTTATTTTGACTACTAATACAATTTATATAACGGTGGAAGAATTATTTTTTTCAAAGTCGGTTGACAAAAATACTGGTGATGCGATAATTTTTGTGGGGAGTGTATTTGTCCTAAAATAAGAAGGCACATCTTCCCCATACACATTAATCATCCTTTGGAGAATATCCTTGCGGCCATTTCCTTCCTTCGTCAAGAATTAAGAGCCAAATTAATTTGGTCAGTAACCATCAAAATGTCACGCAACTTAAAAGCAAAAATTTGTGATCGTCACTTGTTTCTGTCATGGCTATGTAGATAATATAAAAATCTCCCCTCGTAACTCGAAAACTATAAATGTTTTAAATTTTACAAAAGGATTCTCAAAGAGGAGGAAAATTCCGAAAAGAAATGTCTACTTCCGGAACTTCATCTCTATTATTAATACTTTTCATTTAATCCTAAAAAAAATTGCGGTCCGCGTGGTCCGCGCTCTCTCTCGAAATCGGCCGTTACAAATATTTTTTTTACCCTAGAAAATATTAATTTAAAAATCTGAAAAAATTTTGGTACTATCTGGACACTTGAAGGTAAAAAGTTCCGCAGTTAAAAAAAAGATTAATTGATTTTTAATAAATTGAACCTATTGTAAATGAACTATTTTTTGTAGTTTTGGTTAAAAGTCCGATAATAAATTGCTGTGAGACTAAAGGTCCTAAAATTATTACAAATTACACTTAGGCACTTGAGATGATCAACTTACGGTATTTTTTGTTATTCTAATCTAGTAAATATGATTTATATGGGCGATTCCGCTATAAACGATTCTTGACATCAATTTTTAATTCACAGTGATTGTTACTTTTTTGGATACTACTCTAAAGAAGGGCTAAGTTTAATAGTAAAACAATTTTCTCAAACCTAACTTCATATTCAAATTTTTGGCGCGTTAGGAACATTTTCATTCTTTATAGTTTGGTACGAACTGGAAATCCATACCTGTTAACACCGGTTATTCGTGTTGTGACAATATTCATTTATTCGTTCATCCAAAAATATGTAAATATTTGTTATCACTTTTTAATCAATAGTGATTAATAGCTTGTTGCTGATAGAAAAGATATGGAAGTTTTTTTTTATTGAAATAATACGCTAACGTTTTGAAATTTTGTAAAAGTAAGAATAAATCAAAGGGAAACTTCAATCATTCGTAATCAGTATTTTGGATTTATATTAGGATCGCGGGCGCAACATTTTTGACTTCTAATGATATGGTGTACTTTATGATATTGATTGATTTATTATGTCCTATATAATAATTTAATATGTTGTGATTTATATTTAATAGTATTTTCTGTTAATATTTCACTTTTTTTATACAAATACTGGCAAAAATGAATTTGATCAAAGGAAAGAATGCAGGCGACTGGAATACGTCGTAAAGAAGAAGAACAGTCCTCGCACACTGGGAAAGGCTGTGGCAAAAGTGAAGCGTAATCTAGCATCTAGTCCCAATAAAGCATATGAAGTTGTAAGAACAATTTCTGCTCAATTAAGTTGTTGAATTTTACAAAACTTACTCCGCTAAAGCAATACCTCGTAAATTGACAGATCAAGTCAAAAAACATATTTGAGATTTCTATAACAGGGACGATATTAGCAGACAAATAAAGAAAGCGCCAGGGATATAATGATATAGAAAACATAAACGAGTGCAAAATAAAAAACCTGCTTATCGAGAATCATGCGTCGGCTTTCTTTGATTGTTGGCGGCCGATCTTTGAATGGAACGTGTACAAATCGGAGAGCAGGTTTTTTACTTTGCACTTGTTTATTTTCCCTAGATCACTATATCTCTGGCGCTTTCTATACCTGGATAAAAGATGTGAAATCGGTCAAGTCAAATACGGGAACGAAGTTGAAAATTCAGAAGAGAACAAAGATTATGAGCATTCGAGAAGCCTTCGAACTAAAAGATTAATCGCAGTAGTATATTAATAGAATTTTCGATCAATATTCATGTACTTATTTGAAAACAAATAATTAGCAATAAGTGTACTGATTAGTAAAATACATTCTTTAATCTTTCATTGCGTTCCAATATATTTTTATTGATGTTTATATTCACTTAAGTTAGTTTATTGATGTAACGTCTTTCAAAATATAAGGCATAATACATTTTAAATGTTTCGCAATTAACAAACATTTGTGTTTTTGTACCATGGTGTAGAAAGATGGGGCCAATGTTTTTGCACCCGCGGAAGCACTTTAAAAACCTTCTTCCTGACTATTTATACATTTCATTTATTTTCTTATACATGAATTAAAAGCATGTTAAAATGTAACCTTTCAGAGAGTAATTTCATTAAAATGTTTTTTTATTTTATTAAAAAGAATTTTTAAATGCGTCTAAATGTACGCACCCGCCATAATGGAGTCGCCCATATATTTAAACAACAAAGAAATAGGATTGTTTTAAAAAGAGGTCTAAATGTTTTTTCATAATTACATTGTAGATTATAATAATTAAAAACAGAATGGAAGCATCTAAATTTACATGTATTTAGCATTTAGATGTATGAATCATTTATGAAGTTCCTTTATTATATGTTAAAACACACAAATTATGTTTTGATCTTACGATCTGGATAGCACCAAATTATTTGGAATTTCACAAAATTACCTTAATCTCACTTTGACAATGGTTAAATTGATAAGTATGAATTTACAAATCAATATTTTCTGCATCCCATAGCCGAAAGTACGGTCTTCCCGGCCGCATTTCGCTCCGGGAAGAGCGGCTTTTGTGACCTGCATGCACACTCTGCTTCACATCGGTTTTGCAAAAGACCGTACTTTTGCTTGGGGGAAAATAGTATACGACACGTGGCACGGAAATCCAACTTTCTGGCCTTAGGTCGTAATATACTATTTTGACACTCATTCCTCCATCGGCATACAATGCCTTTAGAGTTTCGTAAATTTTTATTTCTGTATTCTTTGCTTCAAAATTGTTTATACTACATTAGTTATTTATTACATTTTCAAATTTAAAACCTCTAGAAGAAGTAATCTTTTGTAATTTTTTGGACACTTTGTACAATGAGAAGTTTATTTAAGTTCCAACCTAATTACAGCCATTTATTAATGCAACCTTAAAAAATAGTTATTCCCATTAGTGCTAACAGGAGTGACATTATGTTTTAATGTTATATACTTCATGCACCTGTTCTGGATAAAGCTTTTTATACCTTCCGGAAATATATATAAAAAGATCTGTATAATTTATACGCGTTGTGTATAATAAAATTTTATTCCGGAAATTCACTATGAAATATGTAAATTTAAGTATAAAGAATTAGAAGATTATGCCCAGTACATTATAAAGGCATGATATGTTTTGTTGGATTCACGATTCAGATATTTTCCGTAAATTAATGATTTTATTTTTCGGTCCCTTGTACTAATTTACTTTGAATGGAAACTATAAGATAATTTATTGTTATTTTAAAAATACTATTGGAGACAAAACTTTGTCAACGCGGTTAGAATGCAACGCCTGTAAAGGCACCTACAGACACACGTACATTTCTTGAGATGTTTACGCGCGTACATATCCCTCAGTGTGTGGACAAAACGCATTTATGTACCAGAAATATTACCAGTGCTGTTCGTGTTTTTATTGCGTAAACCATTTCTGATAGTAGAAATCATTCAAAAGAATTTTTAACAGAGTTTATTGAGAAAATTTATCACGCTGCAACAACCATTTCTTTACCAATTGACTTCGTGGCTGACGTGTTTTCATTAATCGATTTTGTTTTTTCTTCATTATGCACACACACGCCACTGCTAACAAATTTAAATCACTATTACTCACTGTTGACATGTTGAATAGCAAAAATATTTCTCTGTGTGTAGGCAATCCGAATGGATTGTATAGTACGTGTGTCTGTAGGGGCCTTAAGAAATACCAGAAGGATAAACAAATTGCGGAGATAAATTTTAACCTTCAGAAAAAACACTAAAATCCCCATCGAAGAACCAATTAATCAAACAAAAGCAGGTCGTTAATCAGATTATTTTGCTGCCGATACCAAACGAACATTGCAGAGAAATTATACCGGAAGAATTTTATTACACAACTGCATTAAAGGTTGTGCAAATCAAATCATCAAATCTTCTTGTGTCAAGAAGGAATAATTAAATTTACATGTAAAGATACTGTCATAAGTTGTTCGGTGTTCGGTTCGATTTTAGAGGAATCATCGTTATGCTTACCAGTTATTTTCCATCACTCTCACTACAACATAAAAAGTACTGTACGTCCTGTATTAGTATCAAATATTGACATTGAAGTGTCTATAAAACGCTGCATATTTTAGATTTACTACATTTTTACCGTTTCAAGATAGACTTTTATTCTCGCGAATTAGCATCATCAAATTCTGATACTACCTATGAGGAATATTGTGTGCGTAACGTGTTATAAATGAGGAGGACACAAACATTGTTCAGGTGAAAAACAGATATAATTATCTTGCAACATAAATTTAAACAAGTAATGGAAGGTTTTATTATAAACACCAACTTAAAATAGTAGATTATATTACAAGTGACAGAAATGCTTCATTATCAGCGAGAGAGATCTTTGAATCACGAGTGCGATAGCACCAGTGATACACATCTCACAAGCTTACAAGGTCATTTCGGTCACGTGTAAGATACGACGTTTTATGCCCGACGTGTAATTTATTGTAAAATGTTAAAAATAGAAGAATTAACGAAAGTGTCAAAATGACGTTTCAAAAAATAATTAATGTCTTACCATTGTGTAACCATAAAATAATAATAATAATAATACGTACCAAACAAAAAAAAAACAAAAAGCAGTTCCATAATAAGTTCCATTATGCAACTACTATTAGTGTCACAATGAACACTTTGTGACACCAATGTAGAAAAAATATTTGGTTAAATTATAAAAAATTTGGCTTCGATATTGTTTAGAAGTTAATATGTATTATGTTGTTCGGATGGAAACTCGGAGGTACTCTCAGACGATCTCGAGAGTAAATCGCTCTCAGGGACACTTACCTTTAAAATTCAAAGATCGTAATTATTATCTTTATTTGGTTGAAATTTGTTAGTTCTCTATGTGTTTTCTTGAAATTTTAATAATTTTTTCTACGACAATCCACATTTCTATAATTCGAACAAAATCGCTCAACTCCTTCGAGATGCTCCGATTTTTATGAATGATTTTTATTATGAGAAAATCGTAAAAAATATTTTAGCTGCATTGGCATAAATTACATTATAAGGTACAGTTGAATAATTAGCTGCATTAGCAAAAATCACATCATAATGTACAGTTGAATAATTGTAAATTATGATATGAGAGTTAAAAGTTGCAAGTTTGCATCCTTCGAACAAAATAAAATCACTTTTACTCGAATATAGAAAAGTAGACTACTTTTAGTTTCTGCACTTATAATTCGTTACGTTTAGTTAGTAGGGGTAGTAGAAAAAAAGTATTTACTTGTCGATATTTTTTGCTTTAATCTCACCCACGATTGGGAACTAATTTAATGCAAAAGGAGTAACCCTGCTTTTGTAACTCCTTCCAAATTAAATAATTAGTTTAGAAATATAGGGTCACGTAATTAAGTTGTACAAAATGTTGGTTTGGAGTTATTTTAGTCTAGAGAAATAACATACCTACTTTCCAGATAGAAATCTCAATTTAATTAAGCTTTGGGTGGTTTAATTTTGAATTATTTTATCATTTTTATAATTCTGTACAACTTTTATGTACATAATTACTAATTGTTATCTGCACTTACCTCTTCTACCTAATTGTTTATTGGCCACTGGAGCTCACTTTTTCACAGGGGTTGAAGAAAAAATTAAGTACTTGCTGGTAAATACTCCAAATCATTTATTAATAGCTTAGATATAGTACATACAGTTACAATGTAATACTGACTATCAAGTCTTGTGAACATGGAGAAATGTACATTATAAACATTTGGCTACAAATAAATATAATAGAACCATTCTCTTTCAACTCATTATAAAAATAGACTCATTTATTTAACGCATTGACACTTTTAACATGCAAGACGTCACACCATTGCTTTCCAGCCACTGCAATACTACTTAAAAACAAGAATTTCGTTTGTTTTGACATCTTGCATGTTACCCATTCCGTTTTAAATTAATCATTTCTGAAACCTAGAGATTCCGGATGAGAACGTTGCGGCCTATATCTCAATCCTTCGCAACTAGTGTCGGACGAAGAACATTGTTGACATTTACAGCCGGCAGCTTCCAAATATTCGTATCTCGCAGCCGAAGGATCCGCGCCTGTTTCGCAGTGTCTCAAAATTGCAAGGGAGCGATTACGGCCGTAATGGACACATACAGGGTGGCTCGACTTTTTGTAGGGAAATCTCCAATCCGATATCTATAAAAAGCGTAAAGACTCCATCAGGTTTAATCAGAATTTCGTGGGGGTGGGAAAACAATCTTGTGATGAAACGGAGGCGTGTATTTATGGTTGGATGATCCGCGAGCTAGAGAAGAGAATTATTGTTATGTTTGGGATGAGGTTTCGTTGTTATCGGATTTTGATTTTGGAGGTTTACTTGTAAATATGGGGTGGGGAACGTGAGTTGAGATGTGAGTTGCTATTTACAATGTTTGCTAAAGTTTTCAGACAGTAATCAATAGTAATAATAAATACTAACTAGTTTGCACTCAAATTTTTAACCCATTAAGTACCAACGTCATATTTATGGGATATTACAATTACAGTTTTCTGTATTGAATCAAGTGATGGTAAAAAGAAATGAATATCCAAAGTTTTTCACTAATTACATACAGTGAGCGGCAAAAGTATGGAATAAATTCATAAAAAAATAAACAATTTTTTTTTTTCTAAAAAATATTTAGACGGGTCAATTTTGGTTTATAAAAATGAATATTTTGATCCCAAATTAAATTTCAAGCAGTCATTTGTTTTCGAGTGATGACGTCGTCGATATTTTTTTTTTAATAGAAACCCCCTATTTTTTTTCTTGATTCAGATAGCCCTTTTAATTGTCTAAACTACAGTATAAAAATTTTGTTATCTTAGATAATGAAAGTTTTGAGAAACAAAATTAATTGCATTTTTTTTGACAAACAAAAACAAGTCAAAAAACCAAGTAGGTAAGTCAAACAGCAAATGGTACTGTCAGTTTCATTTATATGTGTAAATTGTTTTTCAGGAAATCGTCTTGGAAACAACATTTTCCTGCTTATTTACCTACTTGATTTTCTGACTTGTTTTTGTTTGTCCAATTTAATTTTTTTTCTCAAAACTTTTATTATCTAAGATAACAAAATTCTTATACTGACGTTTAGACAATTAAAAGGGCTATCTGAATCAAGAAAAAAAAATAGGGGGTTTCTATTTAAAAAAAATATCGATTACGTCGTCACTCGAAAACAACTGACTGCTTGAAATTTAATTTGGGATAAAAATATTCATTTTTATAAATCAAAACTGACACGTCCAAAAAAAAATTTGAAAAAAAATTGTTTAATTTTTAATGAATTTATTCCATACTTTTGCCGCTCACTGTATATTGAGACAGCGAAACTTCAATGTTTTAATATTGTATGATTTCTAAATTGAAAATTCGCATATTTCGTGTCTCCCTTTTTCCGCAATTCCTAACGAAGGTTTCATGCAGCACATCGGTTCCAGTTTATTTTATTTCTAGGAAACTTTCTTTCATCTGTTTAAAGGACTATGTTTTGTCATAGCAAATATAATCCATATTTCACCCGCAAAAGTTGCGATTGGAGGGATTATTGATTTTTGTAATTGATCTTCAAATTACTTTTTGTTGTTGAGAATCTTGTTCAATGCAAAGAGCGTTTGGTGTTTTTTATTCCAGGTTTTCTGTATCTATTCTGGACATTGCTCCAAAAATGCTTCCTGTACCCCTGACAATGGCGTTGAATATTTGGTATTTCAAAAAAATAGTTTGTAGTTTCGCGGATATTGAAAAAAAATACCTTAGAAACCAATCGGGAACATCTACTTACTACTTACGAAACGAACTATTGTAAACATCTCGGTTTTTATTGACTAACCTTTTCCGACTGACAATAACCACTCTTGCTTTTACTTGAAAAAGATAAAGACTCACCTAAGTCACCATACCATTTATAAAAATTGTTTAAAATAACGACCGCTCCTGGACTCTTTTGAACGCGTTGGGCATTTCGCATTTCGCGTAATTATTTCACGGTATTGATGGAACTCGCACAAACAAACTGTTACATGTGGCCCCACACGAAAAAATCACTTATTGCGATCCACCTTTCGCGTAAATTATTATCTAAGCAGTCTGATACTATGCGTGCACTACGGGGAGGAGCTCCGCCTTGTAAGAACCACATTTGTTGTCTTATGTTCCGACGAACGTCTAATAAATTGCACACTGTACAAGTCCCGAGACGAAGAGAGTTCCCACGGGTTTGACCGCCAAGAGATAAGGGTTTATTTACTAATGGTTCTTCAATTATGCCAGCGGTTCTCAATCGGTTTTCGCGTAAATTTTACAACCCCTTATTATCTTGTTTTTTTTACACTCCTCATATTAGGGACTGTCACAGGTTTAAATAACTACTACACTTCGTGAATCACCTTGTATATTGTCATTTTTGGTTCTTCCTTTTTTAACTTCTTTGCACAATTTTAAGTCTTCTTTTCGTTGGTAGCTTTCTTCCATTTCTTTTACTGCTTCTTCTGAATACTTTTTCTCTTGTTTTCGTTTTATCAATATTGTTCTTCGTTTTTCTTTCTTGCTTTTTGGATTCGTTCTATATTCTGATAAAAAAATTATTCCTCTTTTATCTTTCTTCTTTTAGGTACTTGATTAGTATTCTGTTTTACCGCTTTTAAATTCATATTTCCCGATTTTTCTCGCCTCCATCATATGGCCGTTCTTGTCTATATCTAATCCTATTTGGTTTTTACTGTAGCTATTTCGTCTATAAAGTGGTTTTATATCACATACTATCCCTTCTTCACTCCTTCTATTATGGCTGTTTAATTTTGCTACTCCATTTACTCCTTCTGATTTATCTTCAATTTGTCGTTGATATTGTCTAATTTTGTATTTGTTCTTTTGACCCATTTGTCTATTCTTAATTTTTCATGTATCCCGTAATATGAAAGATGGGGAAGCTATAAGCTCTTACAAATATTCAAGTTCTAAATTTCGAAGTTTGCAAATTACGATATTATGATTTTTGCAGTTTGTCCGCATTTTCCGACTTTCCTTTGTAATTGTCCCGAATTGTATTTTCCTGAAAACTTTTCCAGGACCATAACCAGTTTTTTGCTAAATTTTCCAACAATTTTCTTTCAAACCAACCTTGCCCTGACAATTATGAACACAACAGCAAAAATCAGCCAAATCGGTCGAGCCATGATCTTTCATACATTAGGCAATTGATGAGAGTTTTTCTAGATACATCTGGAAGATGTTTTCTCTCTCTCTTTCTCTATAACAATCTATTCCAAATGACAAAAAAATCAACAGAATAAGATCAGACGAAGGGTGAGGCCAAGGACCTATTTGTATCCGTGAACGATATTGAAGAATAATGCAGACTTCTATAGAAAAATTTTCTGCGTGAAAATCGGATCAGACTGCTTGTATTTATGGCATCCAGTTCACTGTCGAGAGGGGACCCGAAAAGGGAGCCCGAAGGACCCCTCCGAAAGAGGCAAGCCCAAGGGGGGTTCCTCAATACAGGCCAGCCCGAGGAGCGGCCCCCCGAAGCAGGAGAGCCCGAGGAGGGCCCCCTGAAATAGGTGAGCCCGAGGGGGGCCTCGAAACAGGCAAGTCCAAGGGGGCCCCCGACAAGGGAGCCCGAGCTAGCCCCCGAAAACGGATTCCGAGAGGGGGCCCATCGAAACAGGCGAGCCCGAGGGGGTGGCCTCGAATCAGGCGGACCCAAGGGGGCCTCCGAAACAGGCGAGCCCGTGGGGGTGGCCTCGAATCAGGCGTCATCGGTTATCAACATAATTATAGAATTAATTTTTTTTAAAATATATCTAAGTCGAACTCCACAAACTTTAATCAGCGTAAAATTACAAATGGAACATGTTTCGGCAGAACACTTCTGCCATCATCAGCCCTTAAAGAATATATATTTTTTTATATTCTTTGTGGAGTTCGACTTAGATATATTTAAAAAAAAATTAATTTAAATTTACTTCACCTGGATTTAAGAACATTCTTCTAGTTTATAATTATAGAAGTCGAAAGTTGTATTTGTTTAGTTCTAAAATAGCATTTATGTATGAGACAAATTTAATTGACTTGAAATCTTCAGAAAGGAGGGCCCGTTGAGACAGACAAGCCTCCTTGAGATATCCTTGGGACAGGGGGGCGTAGCTACCATCTGAACTGCCGTAATACCTCCTACTACGCTAGTCGCAGTCGTTTCATTCACACGCGTTCTCGCTGTCATTCATCCCCATCACCAAGGTGTTTGAAATTGTCAGATGATTGTCAGTATGACAGCGGATAAAGGATCTTAAAAAACCGTATTTTTGTGTAAAATTGCGTTTCTACAAGAAATCCAACTACATAGGTAGACTTAAAAAGCAAAACTTCATCTAAATACAAAATTTCATCCAAATCGTTAGAGCGGTTTTCGAGATCCGCAAAATAAATATATATATATATATATATATATATATATATATACAAGAATTGCTCGTTTAAATATATTAGATTAGATATTAGATTAAACTTGATATGAAAATTAAGAAAACTGAGAATTAGTTGAATTACAGTTGGTTGCAGAAATAACGGAACATTGACTGGGACTCATGACTTTTCCTCGAATTATTCATAGTTTGTTACGGATTTTAAATAGTTATAGTAATGTCATCGTGTGACATATAATAGATTTACAATATACAAATTAGCTTTCCCTATTGTTTTTGCAACTTACTGTATTGATTCTAAGCAAGGAAAATGAACTTTAAAAAAAATCTCATAAAAAAATTATCTGTATTCAATATTTAACATCGATTGTACAAGTAATGTTTTGTAGTTTTAAAGCGTTCCATTTTTCGTTGTTTTATAAAATGATTGATTTTAAATTGCGACATCAACGAGTATTTTTAAAATATGTATTGCCTCATCTAAGCTAATTCCACAAAGTACATTTAAACGCTGCGTTTTTGTAAAAGTCTATCGCACAGAGTGCAATTTTATTTAAAGCGGCTATTTGATGAATAGATTATCTAAAAATATTTATAAAATTTAAATTGGAAATATGTAACACTGGTCTGCAATGAAATCCTCCTTCTAATAAAAATATGATAAAAGAGTTTAACGTGCTAAGTATACATCTGCTTTTTTTTCTATCAACTATTTTTTTTACATAATTTATTGTTCAAAATTCAGTCTTTTTTGTATTTCGTTCTCGCATCAACGCTACTTTATTCCATTTAGATCGTATTTGTATATACAAACACGGTTCGAATTGATAGAAAGAGAGGGAACGATATTGACTGACGTTGTTTTTACATCAATGTAAGCGCCTGCGCAGTTCTTTCTGTGACTCTGTGGCGCTCAGTACGTAAAAAAGTTGTCCAGTGACTGTTTCAATTTTAAAGGGTATATTTTGGTAATTATTGCATTATATTGTTACATGTTGCGAAAATTTATGTGTATTCTCAACTATAGAGCGAAATAAAATCACATGATTGTGTTATGATTTTATAGCAAATTTAATTTTGTTGTAGATACAAATTGCCAGGAACTCTGCAGACGTGTTTTGCTACATTTGCGGTCAATTTATCATAAAATCTCAATGAAATGTAATAGCTCCCCAAAAAAATGCTATGTATAACTGTATCGAAGGCAAGAAAATGAAGAAAACTACAAAATGAAATGATTCTGCATAGTAACAAGTTATTAGATTGTTCTAATGATTTTTAACATTTTGGGACGAATTTTGTCTACTGTTGTTACAGCTAATACATTTATGACTTGAATTTCAAGCAAGAAACACGCTTTAATTAAAAAAATAATTACAAAAAAGTATAGGTGGTACATAACTTTTAATGCTATATCTGATTTCAGAAGTATCAAATCTATAAAAACAAAATTATGTGCAGACTAGTATAATTTTTTGTGTACCTTTGTGTTAGCAAATATTTTTGAAAATATTATTGGCTTACTTAGGCCAGTTGTTTTTATTTTATTCTCGGTATACAGAATTAGTTACATTTTATTTTTATTACAAAATATACCATTTTGCGAGAATAGGTGGTAATTAGGCTTGTTGGAATAAAATTACCAAGTTCGTGGTTGTTGGACCTAATATCAGTTCTCTACTTGAATTTTGAGTAATTTTTATGGCGTGTGTGAGTGCGTTCACTCTGGCTAATACGATTCATTGAGTGTGAATGCAGACGGTTGTCCCCTGGCAAGTCAATTTTCATTTATGTCGAAGAGATAAAAAGTGTTAATCGACTTTAGCGGAAAATCGCCATTTTCACATTCGGGACAAATTCGTTCGATTTATTGAAACGTAAAAGGGCAAAAGACTAACACTGCTTCCCCATTTCGAATTTGTAAATGAAAATGAACAGGTAATTGTAATTACCACTTTCTTGTTGAAAAAATTCCAATTTCACCACTTTTATTGGATGGATTTTTGCGTCTTGTTTCCCTCTTCGGTGACCCATATTATTATTGCGCCCGCTTAAGAGATTTGCTCTACAATTTCGATTTTCCAATTCTACCGGCGGATTACAGAGGAGATTTAAAAATGCATTCATTAAAACAGCGAGTACGGCGATATTGTGTGTGTGTTTATGTTTATGTTATTTGGATGTTTTGTTTTGCTATTAATGGACGTATTAAATCGGTAAGTTTTATGGCCTGTGGAATGGGCAGTTAAAAAGCGCAAATGGTGCGGTGGCCGTTAAATCAGGGAAATAATTAAACAATTTGAAGGCGGTTTATTGCCGCATAATTTCCCAACTAAAAACTTTAAATGTAAAGCGACGATGTCAATTGAAAACAGTTTGTTGCAAGAAGCAGGAATATTCCTTATGTCTTTGTCACACGAAAGGTTGATCAGTTTTTTGGCTACTACTCTATTGGTACCAGGGTGTATTACCTACATATAATATAGCTTTACATTTAGTTATTTATGTTAAAAACTATTTTTGAAGAGTCGATACACAATTTGTAAAATATTTCTCCATAATTATTAACACTTTCCTTCCTTTCTTCCTCGTTTCTTATCTGTTTATGAATGATAGCTATCAATTCATCTGCTCATTTTATTGTCTGCTGTTGATTTATGAATAATTACCCTTAATTAACTTAAAGGAAATGATATTTATCCTTGTAACTAAGAGAAAGGACGAATAAATATTGTTGCTCAATGAGATGGCAAATGCTATTAATCAATTATTACTTTCATATTATTTAAAACGTTCTGTGCAATTTCCAGTATTAAGGGTGCGTGGAAGAAGAACTTTCAATTACTACTGAGAACCTTATTAGCCTCTATTTTTACCTTGAGAAGTTCCACCGTAGTGGGAACATAAATTATCTCCAAACAACCCCTCGCTCAAGGCTTATTATCAAACTTGCATTCTAAGCTTTTAAGCAGAACATTGTCTGTTTATACGTAATTTACTTTTGATCCCCCCCAAATAATTTTTATACACCTGTCGCATAATTATTAGTAGTTTGAGACACGCGCCACCCGAAAAACTCTTTTCACACTATGAACGACCGTAATTGCCCTTTCGTCCGCCCACATTTCGCATTTATCAGCACCTCAAAAATTCTAATTAAAACACCAACAAATCAAAACGACATTAATTCGAAAAAATCCATACCTCGTTCGAATCACAGCGACCCCAACAGGCCATCACTGAAATGGTGTCCCAACACTGCTTCCCATTTTCATCCGATTGTGTCACTCGAAAAGTGTACAGTCTTCGGTGGCATTCGATGGTTTCCTGGAAGTCCACGGGTCCCACGCCTGCTTCTATAACTCTCTGGCAACTCACAAGAGCGGCCAAACCCACCAGGATCCACACTTGCACATGGAACATGATCCCTTGAAGGAAGCTTTGATGTATTAATAATGTTGAGGGAAAATCTTAAGTAAAAGCACGACGGAAAAGAAGTCAAGCACAAATTTATGCGAAAAGCACGCCAGATATAATTGAGTAAAAAATTTTAATTAGTGTGGGTAGTACGAAAGATGTAACTTCGTTAGACTGAGGTTTTTGGTCAATGTTTGCAGTTTTATTATTCGCTTTGAAAGACTTTTAATTTGGGAGATTAACCGTTTTGTGGCGGCTGGTAGCTCGGTTGATATAATAATGAGGGAGGATCAGTAGTCCAATTGTATTATTGCATGGTGTTGTTCTTAAATAAATTGTCCAGTTCGTTTTGAGCGAATTCATCATATTGTGTATAGTTTAAAATCCGCATAGCAATAACAATTAATTTTAAAAAAGCTTTTTAATAATAAACCTCACAACAACAACGAATTTTCCTTAATTAACACAATGGCAAATGAACCTAAGTCTTAACGAATTTATTATTGATATATTTGTTTATATTTGTCATAACGCTTCCAATTAAGATACAATTAACAATAAATAACATCTGTTTTGACAGTATTTGGATTACTTACATAAGAAATAAATTACGAATTTAATGATTAGGGTTAAGCAACAGTTTATCCCGGGATATAAAAAATGGGCGACACCTATAAAAATCTCTGTCGTTTCAGCCAAAACCACGTAAAATATTGGAAGATAAATTAGTATAAAAAATCTCGGCACAACATATCCAAATTAAAGAGGAACATATACTTTCCACGCTGAGCCTATATAACAATTTCTTTGTAATTATGTAAATCGTAAATTTATTATGCTATATATTTTTGTAGCTTTGTAACCGACCAACCAAGCTATCAAATTTTCATATTTTATGGTAGTTATGCAGAATAAAAATGATTTATAATTTACGATTTAAGGCAAATCCTAACGAAGACTGAAACAAAGTTTGTTGAGTTGAAAAATGAAGCAAAAATTCCGGAAAAACTATAAAAATACATAAAGTATCGAAAATGTTTCTGTAAAAATAGAAGGAAAGTTACTAAAACAGTTCGGACAGAAATCCTTTCAAGAATGTCATTAATTGAAAACTATCTCAAAAATGGTGAATGCTCCATTACAAACTCAATTATAAATTTAATACAACGACGTTATCCAGTAATTTTCAAAGCTTTTTAAAATTGTGCCATTCAGCAATGCGTCTCCAGTTTCAAGAAAAAAATACTTGAAATCCTATTCTGTTTACCGAACACTCCGATGATATGAATTGAAAAAAAAAAATGATATGACAAAATAGTCGAAAATATTTTATATTGCTCATAAAATTGTATTAATTATATCACATATACAGAGTCGTCTAGTACCGTTAGGGCCAAAATTAAACAATAACAAGAAAAAAGGCGCACGACAAATTTTTCTGTTGTAGAACAAATTTTGACAAAAAAACATGAATTTGCTTAAATCAAAGGATCAAATTTATTTTTACTATAGCATTGTTAATTTTGGTTGTTGTCAAAAACAAAACAGTTGTATTATTAAACAGAAGTTCTCAAAAGTTTTACTTTTACGCCATTTTATAGGTGTCTTCAAAATGTCTTCAAATTTACTATAAGACTTTTTGAAGCACCCTGTATTCACGGTACATAAACATTTTTTTAATTGTTCATTTGAATTGTAATTATATTTGTTTTTTATTATTTTACCTTTACTTATTAAAAATGAAAACCGGAAAATGTTAAAGCCACAATTAAAAACTAAAACCTGGCATGATAAAGAAGTGAATGTTATAGAAGTTTTTAGAAATACAAAGAAACTTTTGGAAACTAAAAAATGTCTGGATGGTTAGAAATAAAGGACAAACAATGGCGCCTCGTTTACTGGTATTTTGCTAAGACCAAATTTCTTAAAATAAAAAAAAATACTTCTGCAATTCAAAAACACTCAGTGTTGTACTATGTCTATTTTAGAAATTCATAATGAAACTGCATATTTTTGTCTCCAATTCGCCAATTTCTTAATCAGTCGACCAACGCTGGTTCAAGTCGGTGACTGTACGTCGAAAAGAAAATGCAAATAATAAATAAAGCTATGAAATTTTTGAAAGTATTTTATATTAATTTATATATTATTACATTATTATGTATTTTATCAATGTCTCTCATTTAAAAAATAATTATCAAAAATCGGTGCAGTATAACTATATATTCTTCTTATAAAAATAAGAAATGATCGGTCGATTGTTTTACACATTTTCCCTTACTGCTTTTGTTTAAGCATTTATTTTGAAATATTCCGATATTGAAATCTTAATCTTAATTTTAGTATTTAGCAACAAAAAAAAAGTTAATTAACAAAGGCGTTTTTTACCATTTTTTTTTTTGTAAAGAAACGATTTTTTTAAATCATAATTTCCATTACGGATTAGATTTCAAAAAAAAAAAAGATTTGAAAATCATATAAAATAAAAAATATATTTTTATATTGCTTTCAGCAATAACAAAACATATCAATAGAGATAATATAAAAAATTCTTTCATTGTTTTATTTATGTTTTTAATGTTGTTATTAAGCCTTTGATATACCACACTTTTAGTAGTAGAATTAAACATTCAATACGCACCAACCTTGAAAATAATAATCCTATTTACGTTCGAAATTATCGTCACCCGCACGTCCGCAAAGACGAATTAAACAAACAAATTATTTAGTTATTCTACAACAGGATATCATCCAAAATTCTATATCACCTTGAAATTCTCCCATCTGGGTAGTTCCTAAAAAAAATGATGAAAGTGATGGAGTTCAAAAATGGAGAATGGTAGGCGATTTCCGGAAACTAAAACTTATCACAATTAACGAGCGTTGTCAACGATATTTTTTATCTTTTTAATATGTAGTTCAAAATTCGAATTATCGATTTGGCTTCAGGATTTCACCGAATTCAAATGAATCCTGAAGACATGGAGAAAACTGCTTTTTCAGCTGAGCAATTTCCATTGTTGGAAAACTGGGTTTGAAAACATCCTCTTAGAAACTATCTATCAATGTTAGGTTTGGCATCATCTCTTTAGAAAGTGTCCTTTTTATGTTGGATTTGACAATCAGTCAAAAAATTGTTTTTTCATTTTTCCAACGGGGATCTTTTCTAAAGCCTTCAAGGAACAGCTCCAAGAAGCGAAAAAAATTCCAGGATTTTAGTTTACCAATTATCAGGGTTTGTATGTTAACAACAGAACAATTACCGTAATTAACAAATGGATTGTTTGGTAAAATGGTAAAAAAAAATTACCGACGGGTTATTGTTATTGATATGTCCAGATAATGCCTAAATGTTTTTATTCCTTAATATTAATAGCCGCGCGTTTTTGCCATTTTTCGCCGCTAAATGAACATGATAAATATTTCCGGGACAATTCCGGGAGGACTTTTTTTTGGAAAATTTCCTGCTCTTTAAGGATCTTTTTTCAAATTTTGGATATCTCAAATAGTTTTTGAAATATTTGCAAAACCGTAACCACCTTCTTTTTGTTTACTTAATTGTTTATAACTTTAGTAATTTTTATTTGCGGATATTGATTTTCAACTAAAAAATTCTTGGTGCAATTACGAATCGGATGACACCTCAATCATAATTTTTGGTGTCTCATAACTCGAATTTCAGAAAAAAGGGACTTGTGAACCGGACCAGTGTGCGATAATTTAAATTATAAATTAGAGTAGGCGGCTTTTTTATTATGCAATGGCCCAGCCTGCTAATTGACTGACAGCTTAGACTGACAGTAAGATTTGAGGTTATTGTAAACATTGTGGCGTTTATGTTTCTCATGAAAATAAAAAACTAATAAATAATGTAGAATAATTGAGAATTACAGCAAATGTTCAAAGTGTTCTCCCGCATCTTCAATTCAGCTGTTAACTCCATTCACCATTATGTTGCCCTTTCTTTGAAAAGTCACTTTGACAATCGAATTTTAAATGAAATTGTCAACAGTTAGTAGTGCTAACCTAATTTAAATTTCACAGCCTACTCTAATTTATAATTTAAACGATCGCACGGTATCATGTAGAACGTGACTCCTTCAACATATATTAAAATTATTTAATTATAAAAATTAAAATCGCGATATCTCAGGAATGGTGTCTTAGAAAAAAAAATAACTTACCGCTTTCGAAAAAAATCCAAAAACCCTCAAACTTTGACCTTTGACCCCGAAAAACTTTTTTACCACACATGGGATCGATGGGGACTTTTCACATTTTATTTCTAATGGTGTACTCAAGGTCTCCACCAAAATTTAGCTCTGTGAGAATTTTTGTTATTGGACCACTATTGTATGACTAATTTGACCGGACTAATTGTCCCGTGTAGGTCAGGGATCGCTTTTTTTATAAATCTTGTTATGAAAAGGAAAAATGTTATTATTAATATATCATGAACCGGGTGAATCAGGGTGTATTCTGCAAGTGTTTTAGACAAAGGAGCAATAAATGTAGATATCAACCAATTACAATATTTATATGTATACGATATGAATCATTTTGGAATAATATAATAATTTGGTTTTTACAAACTTTTCCTCTCCTTACTGGCAAAATGAGAATTTAAAGAAATTTAAATTGAAATTAAGTGCGTGTCAGCTCCCACGCGCGACTGGAGTTTACTCTCAAAGTGCGATTGTCTTTGAATATAACAATAGGCAAAGGGGGTAAATAAACACATCTCTTATACTAGTGAAAGCATATCATCTATATTTTGAAGTGAAACTTCGTGAAAAAGTCTTAAGAGCCCCCCTGTCCCAAAAAGGGCCCATATCCCGGGTTTAAAAAACGATTCTTAAGCAGTAAACTCCAAAAATTTTGTGCGTGGAATCCACGCGTGACAGAAGTGAAACTATTAGCATGCTACGCCACGTACCTATAGAGCCTCAGGAAAAAAGTTTCACTTCAAATATAAAAGTGTGAGGAAATCCGCAGAGATATGAAGAATCTAAATTATATATAATTTGCACATCTGGCAAAAATTTTGCAAACGCACGAATTCCAGTCCGCGATCCGACAAAGAATATCAAGTAAAAGAACCCATAAAGCCATAGAAAATTACAGGCGTTGTCGGAACAGGCTGGAATGAGTAAAGACAATTTTTGGTGTTTGTGAAAAATTTATTATGGACTTCCACTAGTTATTTATTAAAAAACTTGAACAATGTGATATTGGAATCGGTCACAGCGTACGACGTGATCACAAAGTGAACCTAAGGTCCAGCCTTTTGAAAACTGTTGTTTTTGTTCAAACTAGACAGGAATCCGAATATACCAAAGTGAGATTTGACAGGCCCCTCGAATTTTTCAAAGCCCACGATTGGTAAATTGAGCGACAGAAAAAAACTTTGTCTGCCTAGGCAGCAAAAGTGGTCAATTGAGCGCCAGACAATAGTAGATTGTTTTATTAGAAGCAAAAGTGAGGCTTTTCGTGGCAAGTCTGTAGGTTTGACGGCCGAGCCTCCGAGGCCGGCAAATAGAGACGCGAAACGAAAAGCCACTTTTCTCCGAATTAAACATGCTATTTTTTCTTTAAACGCCAAAACTCAAATTTCACAAAATACAAATTTGACAGTTTACTAACCTCAATGACCTCAATGAATAATTAAATGACATGAAAACTTTTCAAAGTACACGCTTTTTCAATTGAGCGGCAAACAAAATGGCCATTTATCATGGCCTATTGACGTATACAATGTCACGTTTTTCTGATGTTTGAAGAAAATGACTAAACATTTAAACATGCATATCTAAATCACTCGGTATATTAATATTATATAAATATTATTAATATACCGGGTGATTCAACTAAAATTCCGCACATGTACCCTTGATGATCAATTTTGTGAATGATATGCAATCGAATATTTGATAATAACAGTGTATTAATCATGAATAATAAAATCGCTAACTGTCTATATTTTTAATGATGATGGGGTAACATTTGTGTAACATTTAAGTTTTGTATGTTGTAAAATGTGCTTAAAGCAAGTTTTTATCAAAAATGTCGAATATAACAAAGTAAACTTTTCCAATTTTGTTGCAACTTTAACGCACAATAACTATAAAATTGCAAACTTACGTAAACATTGGAACAATAACCATTTGTTGATACCACTAACAGACTATGAATAATAATTAATAATGGTCGTATAAAGCTCTACTTCTTTTTCAGACCATCAAAAATCTATATAAATTTCATTAGGGCATTATAGTATTGTCAATACATATGATGGTTGCAATATTTTTTCTTATAGATTCCGGATGGTGTGAATTTGACACAACAAATATTTATTTATATATTTATTTATTTTTGAAATTTATTAATCCTAGATAAATATAAAATAAATTGAAAAACTAATAAATAATTATAGTATAAATTATTTTAGTTGACATTAGAATTTACAACATTTTCTTGCGATTGGAATAAAATATCATCAGTTACGTTATTGATATATCAACCTTGAATTAAAATAACATTAATTTGAATAACCAAATGAGCAATTTGTTTGATTTAGAAAACAACATGCGTTTATTATATAGTTATTTTACAGCTAAAAAAATATCTCACTGAGCAGTGAATTGCAAATATTCTATTCTCTATATTTATTTAATAAAATACTAACTTCATGATGGTTATTCACATCGTTAAAAATATAGGCGGTGTACTTGAAAACGCAATTTCATTTAAACATTCACGAACGCATACTCTCGTTGAATGAACCAATTACTTTGGGAGGGATGAACAGTTAGACTACAGTTGGTAACTAAATGAGGCACACTTTAAAAATCCTATTAATTAAGTAGTTTTAAAATAGGAGAAAAATCTGTAATTTGTTTATAGAATTTAATATTATCTAGGATAATTCCGTTTTCTTCACTGTAGGCTTCGATTGATTTTATTTTCAGATACCATGAATAGATTTTTTCAAAGGTAAGTGTTGTGTAACGAATATAATATGATAGTTGCAACGTTCGTATCACTACCCCGATTGTCATGACTATTCAACTTTATACTCATCCTTTGAATGTATAAAGGAAATAATTTATTATGTCATCCATTTCTGATAGGTGCCCATAATATTAAAAAATTCATGACACAGTTAATTTGAAATGTGTAATAATTATTTTCAGCCACAAAAAACATATTGGTTAAATTAAAATAGAATTCGATAACTTAAAAACAATTCGAATTTGTTCACTAACGTAATATTGTGCCGGTATGATCTAATTAGCTTTGTTCACCTATAAAATGAAAAACCAAATCATTGAATTTTATTTCGCGTTTGCATCATATAATAAAAATATTATTGCATCTATTATTATTGGTGCTTATTCGATTTTATCGCGAATGATATATACACTCCCGTAAACATTTTATATTTCGCTAACAAGGATTGTTAACTTTTTAAAATTTAAAGTTTTATACAGTTCTTAATTCTTTATTTTGAAAAATAAACCGTCTGATTTAAATATGCTGCAATGTTTTTACGACAAGCATAAAATTTTCAACCACTATTTTTCCTGAAAATATAAACGTTTGACAAAATAACGAACAAGAGTTATGAACCATTAAATGTAAACATTTAGAAGATTTTGATGGATAGAATGTTGAATTCTAAAAACGCGTTAAAAAGCAGTTAAAAAACCTCACTATGTATGAGAAATCTATTTTTAATCATAACATAATAATTAGCTCAAACATCGCGCATTTCCACCAAATTAATTGTGTTGTTTTGTACTGCTTCCTATCCCTTAAAAACTTGTAAGCCTAATAAAATAACAAAATAGTTCTTGCGGAAAAGCGGACAACTCAACCCAAGCAAAAATATCCTCTTAACTAACACGGGTAGTTTATTGCACAAAAAAAAAAAACATTGTCAGGCCATTTTTGTTGTTATTTGCGATTTGCGTTACTCGTACATAAACATTTAAAATCACTTTTAAAGTAAAATAATGCCACAATTAACACGCAATTATCACCTCGAACTCACCTGTTGTTGTCGGTAAAGAGGTGGGTTCTTCTAAGGGTGACAGTGAGACAACTTTCTGATTAATAAAAGTTGTGTTCCGCGCTCATTATACACCGGAGGGCGTGTTTTCAAAGGCGCAAGCGCTTCAGGTGTTAAAAATTTATCGCGTTTCTTTACAAGCTGATGGAAAATTAAAAATAACGGTAGAAATTGACTGTTTTAATTTGCAAGTCATTTGTTTAGTGATGAAGTCTTGCTTGCAGGTTGCTTACTGCTTATCGCTAATTTATGCGGGGATGAAAGGGTTGCGATGAAGAGAAAATCTTTTAAGGATGTAAAAATATCAAACAGTCGCTATCGGTTTGTATTCAAATTGATGAAGGTTTGGGTCTTTATTTTGTAGCGAAATTCGACCTCTTTGGTGTTAAACCTTTAAGTTTTAATGAGATGACGGTAGATGTTGTACTGAAGGAAAAAAAATTACCGTTTCACGTCGTTAGGTAACATTGTGGGTTTAAATTAATTTAACATTTCTAAACATATTAAAAGACATCTTAATTCTTCTTCGGTGACATTAGCAGGGCAGTGCTTACGGCGAAAATAAAATTGTAAAAATGGTGGATGCGCCGGGATTTGATATAATCAACTATAATATTTTGTTTTGTTTACTTATCAAACGAAAGAGGTATTACAATCCATCAGACCTTTTTATTTTTATTTGGCAGTAGGTATCTGCAGCTTCAAAGGAAGGCAATTTAGAGCGTCATTCTGTTTTTCAAACATAGTTGCTAATTACTGTCCAATTTCATGTATTGTAGCAGTCAAAATTTGAATACATGTGACACGTGAGGATTATCGGCTTCAGAAGTGATGAGTTTGTATTGATTACCACCAAATATTTTGAATGTGTATTACACAGAAAAACTCTAATAGACTAATTATTTGGAGCGATGGAGCTTTCGGACTAGGCATCCAGACAAAATTTTAATTGAACAGATCTTCGTTTGACATGCACGCTAATGAGGTCTATTTTGATTAAACTGAAATGGAAATTTTGATGAAAAGTCTTTTTGCGATACTTATCCATAAGTTGCAATTTTATGAAGTGGATAAATTTTTTGTCCAGATGACGAAAAACATGATGATAAATTAAATAACACTATGTGATGGAGGCGTTTTTAAAGTGAATATCCTTTTCATGAAATAGAGAATTACACCTTATGAATTCAACATATACAGTGTTATGGAGGTCCTAGATAAAAATTTCACCACAAGTAGAACTCTTCAAAAGAGACTTTTTTTATCTTTTTTTTTAATTAAGTTAAAATTAAGAATAGTTTGACCCCTAAAACCAATGCCCGCCTATGGACTCCACGTTCTTTGATACCGATTATGCACAACAAATTAAATGAGGTAAAAAAATTTATTAATTAATAAATTAGGATTATATACGATTTTATCCTGTTATAGCAACAATAAAGGATTAGCATACAGAACTATGTCAAAAATAGATGAAGAAGATAAAATTAAAATTTATTTAAAACAATTATGTGAATTGGAAAATTTGATGTATACAAAACAGTATACACTCCAGAAAATTAGCAAGTTTTTAAAGTCATTTTAAAAAATATAATATTTCAAGTAAGAGTAAAAATAACTAATTTAAAAAATTTATACAATAGAAAATTAATTATTTATGATCCCATTAAAAAAGTAAAATGTTTATAAATTCCTTCAATTGATAAATTTTCCCAATCGTGTCCATAAATACCATATGGACCATTTGTTTTAGGCCTAAGATATGGGCTAGTAAAAAACTATAAAAAAGCTGTAAAAGAAAATCTAGGGGTGGAATTTATAATCGCAAATTCAAACTTAAGTCTGACTTGAGATCGCCTTGTCGTTCCATATGGAAAAATTAACATGCCATTAACATTGAACTCAAGTCTGACTTAAGACTCCGAGTATAAATACGGCCCTAGGTATTGATTTGAGTAAAATAGAAAATAATTCTGGAAAGAGAACTGTAGCAAAAATATGCTTAAATTCTTTATGGGAAACGTTACAGAATACGTTACAGATATTAAGAGATTTTATGAAATTTTATTAGATGACAGACTTGATAATATACAGTCCGTTTTTTTTTAACCATTGTGGTGCAAATGGTAACCCCCTAAATTTAATTCCCCATATTAAAAGCGTTACGTTGTTATGGAAACGAGAATAGAGTGTGAATTATTTGCACCACAATCGTTGAACAAAAAACGGGCTTTACATATCGTGCGCCACCAGGTTACGGCACAATGACAGTTGGCAACACAAACTACTAATTTGTGATTGGCAACATTGGGATTTAGGCGCGCTGTCACTTGTCTTTTGAAGGGTGTGGTGCCATGTTCATAGAGTGTTAATAAAAATATTTATTATAGGACTGGGTTCTCTGGGATTTTATTTTATAGTATCAGTGAATTAAGTGAAAATATGTTACAAATTGATTCCAAGTATAATGGTAGATTATATTACAAGTGACAGAAATGCTTCATTGTCAGCGAGTGATACACATCTCACGAGCTTACAATGTCATTTCGGTAACGTGTAAGATACGACGTTTTATGCCCGACGTGTAATTTCTTGTAAAAGTTAAAAATTAAAAAGTGTCAAAATGACGTTTCAAAAAATTATTCATGTCTTACCATTGTGTAACCATAGTAATTCACCCCTTTTGATCATTATATCACTTGCGAGAGAAATATTCCATTATACCTTCCTTTTGCTTGGCAAAAATAGTCATCTAGATGTTAGTCGGGTATAAAGGTTGTTATCTAGAAAATGATTTCAGAGATACTAAAACTAAAGAACTCTTAAATAAAATAGAAACAAAAGAATTTGGTTTTGTTTATGTTAAGCGAGTTATTCTAGAAAACTTTGATACAATACCTTTGGATATTAGGTATTTAATCCATGTTGTTGTTATAAATTAATATAAAATCAAATATGTAGATCAATTGAAAAATACAAATTAATATATATTTTTTTGTTAATAATTAATACTTTTTCTATTTAACGAATAATTTTTGACATTATTCTTTATAATGAAGAATTTAATTTATTAAAAAAAGTCATTTTAATCACAACCTTACCTGGTGAAGAACAAAAAATATGACAAAAAAATTCACCCTCAAAAAACCAGAACAGCATTAATTGCGAATTAATCAGTAGTATTTTTATAAGAAAACTAATAAAATTAACATTTGTTGCTGTCTGAAGGTCAATGGTAGCACAAAAAGCGTAATTTGAAATTAAAAACACCTGTTTTAGAAAAAATAACAAAATCAGTACCTTTATTCAAATAGTTCAAGATAATTATTTTATATAAGATATTTTCATTTTCTGTGTTTTTTGTATATGTATATAACAGCTTCTAAGACTTCATAATACTAATTTATGTTAAACACCATTAACAAACTATGAATAGACAACAATATAACCTGACTTGCTATCAAGTCTCTGTCTGCCCGGGGGAATACCGCTCAGTACTTCCCCACTCTTGACCACCTCAGGCATGCGTGATATATCAACCGCGCTAAAACTGTTTCATTCTCAACTTTCATATCAATAAAACAATCTAACTCAATTTTCAACAAACTACTCAACATTATTTGTTCAACATTCGGATCTCCACAACATCCGTGCAATATTTTCAAAACAATTGTCATAATAAGCTCACCACCTGTCACCACGTGGTTCCAGAGCAAATTACCAGCAGGAATTTCCTACATTCTCAATACCAAACCAACTGTCGCAATAAGCTCACCACTTGTCATCACGTGGTTCCAGAGCAAATTACCAGAAGGAATCTTTTACATTCTCAATACTAAACCAACTGTCGCAATAAGCTCACCACTTGTCATCACGTGGTTTCAGAGCAAATTACCAGAAGGAATCTCGGGCAGTAAGTAACATCATTGTAAACTCATCAACACACCTGGCGTGTTAAGCTCACCACCTGCCATCTCGTGGTTACAGAACTTAACACCAAGTGGATCTCGGGCAGTAAACAAAATTATAACAAACTCATCAACACACCTGTGGTGTTAAGCTCACCACCTGTCATCTCGTGGTTACAGAACTTAACACCAAGTGGATCTCGGGCAGTAAACAAAATCATAGCAAACTCATCCACACACCTGTCGTGTTAAGCTCACCACCTGCCATCTCGTAGTTACAGAACTTAACACCAAGTGGATCTCGAGCAGTCTTTCAACATTACTTTACAATTGTTTGAACATCACTTTACAATTCGTTCAACATCACTTTACAATTCGTTCAACATCACTTTACAATTCGTTCAACATCACTTTACAATAAATTCAAATGAACCAACAAAACTCTGCTTCTAACAATAAACACAAACAAACTGACAATACTCTTTCCAGCACTAACAACAATTATCAGACTACATTCAAGCAGCCAACACAAACTGACAGCATTTTTTTTGTCCTGGTATTTCAGATTACTATTTGCTCCCAGACTCCCCTACATTAGATTTGTTACCGAACTGCTGATTACAACCGACTCTAACTGTAAGCGTCAACCTTCCAATAAATATTTCAAAACATTTTACGATTCTTCGAAAAGACCAACATCTTTCACATTGTTTATTGAACTTTCCGAGTCGAAACTATAAAAACATCATTCTGTCACGTACCACCTTCAATTTGAACCCTTGAATTGAACCCTTTCCTTTTTCACATCTCAATTCAGCCTGAATCATTACGTCCTTCGAACCCCGTCTTGGCTTTCCTGACAGTCAACACTCTACTTATCGCGTGCACAATTTTATTTAGATTTCAAGTACCATGGGTACGCCGCGGATTTCGCCAGTGACGCATCTACACCTGAGCCTCTTTGGGTTCACAATCGCACTTCTGATAACAGCTTCTTAGACTTCGTAATACTAATTTATGTTAAACACCATTAACAAACTATGAATAGACAATAATATAACCTGACTAGCTATCAAGGCAGCCCGTCTCTGTCTGCCCGGGGGAATACCGCTCAGTACTTCCCCACTCTTGACCACCTCAGGCATGCGCGATATATCAATCGCGCTAACATGTATGTTTATTGAGAGAATTACAATTATTTGAATGACCACATATGGTAACGGCATTGATCTAGACCAGTTGTCTAGACCATGAGAACGTCTGGGAATGATTGTTCACATAAGATAATTAAGTCTAGCAGATTCTGTCGCGATGATCTCATTCTATATCACGCTCGCACAAAGAGGATGATCTCATCCTTCAAGAATATTCGATCACGCCGAAAGGATGATCTCATTATTCCCGGAATAGCAGGAATCGAGAACGCCAGTAGCGGTATAAGAAGGGAACGAACGACGGAATAGGACAGTGTATTGGTAGCATCGTGAACAAGCGTGTTATCGTGAAAGTTTGTACATAGTGAAACGTTAGTGTTTTTTTTTATAAAAGTGTACCAGAATTTCTTTAAACCTTCGAACCCGTCCGGCTCGGGCAACGTTACAATATTAATATGAATAGCAGCTTCTAAGACTTTATAATACTAATTTATCTTAAACACCATTAACAAACTATGAATAGACAACAATATAACCTGAATAGCACTCAAGGCAGCTCGTCTCGGTCTGCCCGGGGGAATACTACTCAGGAATACTACCACCTCAGGCATGCGCGATTTATCAACCGCGCTAACATGTATATGTATTACAGATTTCATTACTTGGATTTTTGAGATGAAGATTCTCCCGTGGCAGTGGGAAGTTATCTCATAAGAATCCAAGTGCTTTTAATTGACAGGGCTCTAGATTGTCTTCCACAACTATAAGTATATTTCTTGAAGAAGTGAATAACAGTGGATGTGCAGTCGTATTCTTGACTTGTCAAATGATCTGATTGTTAGACTCCACTTCTTTAAATATTTTTGTTTTTGCTTGGCGAACGCTCCAAACCTTTCATTTCTGTCATGGATTTGTTGGTTAAAACTCAAATCAGATTTCGAAGCTTGTCCCAATTAGCACTTGCCTAAAAGATAACAATGACAATTTATTTTAAATTAATTCTCAACAATCACAATCACATTAACTTACTAATTCTTTGGTGACAATTTTTCGTATTTCACTTTTAGGATTTCCAGCTCCATTTGCTGTTGTAATTTTTCATTTTTTAATTTTAACTTTTCATTCTCATTATGTTTTTATATCTGAAAGTTTACATAAGATTGCTTCGTACACCTCTTCCTGAAAATACATTTATTTGCAGTTAAAATTCACAACCAATTATAGAATTTACCATTATTATTACCCACAGAGCACTTACACTCCAATCAATGAATATCACCTTCATGGTGAGTTTTTTAAGGCGAAACCGGACGAAATTGATACCCTAGTGTACAAGAGAGACAAAACATCGGGAAATTTCATTACCGATTAAATGAAAACTATGAGGATTTTAGTTAATTTAAAATCACAACCCCTCTTTAAAAATGAAAACAATTTGCGCGATGAACGTTTTGTTTTTAATTTTTGTTCATAATAAAAATAAAGTAAAATATCTTATTGTTAGGATAAAAATTCAAAATTTCAAGATATACAAGTAAAATCCGAGAAAATTTCATGAAAAACTTATTTTTTACTTTGGGTAATATTTAGTCCATCGAAACTGGGATGAACATTTTCGTTTGAAGATGCCGACATGGACCGTCCGCCGGTATTGTTTGTAAACTGATAGCTAAAACAACTCATTCGTTGAGTCATTTTGTTTTGACTCCGGGAAGTCGATCTTGAAGTGAGAGAACACGCTGTTTTAGAAAATAGAAATTTGACCGTTTATTTACTAATCTTTACGTGTTTTATAGAGTGAAAATTATTTTTTTATAGAAAAGTACTCTCATATCAGTAATTTTGTCATATGATCTCCCAATACCACCGTTGACGTGGTTATCTTTGGTTTTATAGACAATACAATTTCATGTATCGACAATACAATAAACTTTTGGCAAAAATCGACGACAAGTGGGCCATGGATTAAAAAACGTATGGCGTAGGTGGTGACAAATTTGTCACCTGACATCTGACATTTGACATGTCAGATTATTAGTTTGGGGAGGTCTTTATGGTGGTGCCTCATCCACGCGGCCAGTCGCTGAAGCCAAGCCCCCGTGCCCCCACTAGCCAGCACTTGTGAAGGCTCCTGCCGTTCTTCTATCCACATTTAATAATGTCACTGTTTACCCGTAATAAGCATTGCATGCGTGTCATCGATTAAATTAAATAAAAAATAGTTATTTATGTATCAAGGCATTAAAGTTTTTTCATTACAAATGTGTGTTTAGTTAAATAAAACATATATGTAATGAAAAATGACTTTAGTGCCGAGGTGCATATTATTAATTTTTTCCCGAAGTCGCAAATTCGGAGGCGAGGTCATTATTATCATTGACGCAAAAATTTGCAGTCAAAAACAACACGGAAAAGAAACCTATTTATAGTACTTACTGATATGTTATAATAATGTTCTATCAAGATTTAGTGAAATTGTAGAATAATGAACTTAATTTAGTGACGATTTCAATAGTACATTATTATACAAATTTCACAAGACGGTTGATTGTAACACGAGTAGTTTGGAGCACGACGAGCGCAGCGAGGAGTTTTCCAAAGGCACGAGTGCGACAATTTCGGCTTGTGAAACGCGTGTAATATACTATTTTTTTCGAATTTGGCTTTATTTAATTAAGAAAAACTGAAAATTTGTGCTAAATTAATAACTTTGAGACTTTTAAATAACACGAGTGGTATTTCAGTATAATTGGTATTTCTGCTAAATGATGTTTCTGATTTGGAGGTTAGATTTGGAAACTTTTGATTATGCAGACACAAGCTGTACCTCACGTTTGATTGCCATTTTTTTCAATTCTTGTTTTTACCAATGTTTACATCTAATCATGGAACGAAAGTCATTTACTTTTTTTTGGTTTATTTTCGTTCACATCTGGCGCGATTAGTTGACATTTATAACGTCGTTGTCGCAGTCACATTGCAGTACAGTTGCAAAGTTGTAGGCAACATTAAGACAAGAAAAGTTACCAAAAACAGAATTATAATTTAGATCATTATGATTCTGTTTTTGGTGTTATAATTGCAAATTGTGAAACCAAATTCGAAAAACAATTTTTTGACGATTTTATGTAACTTTACTGACGGTTTCGGGAAAATATTATCAAATATTCTGATTCTCAACTGTCATTACATTTTAAATAAAATTAGTTTAATCGACGCCGAATTATTTTTATAAGCCGAATGCTTATACATAATATGATCGTGATGATCCAATCGAAATGGGGTAATAAAAACCAGAAAAAAATAGATATTTTATTTATTTTGGTTGTTGCGTTAAGAAACTTACTTTACAAAAAAAGAATTCAATGTTTTTTTTTAATTTATTGTTTATTCATTAAGATGAAAGGTTGGTTCTAAACTTCAGTATCTCCCTGTATTACTAGGGGCATAGCAAACGTAAAACAACGATGCCTGGTTATAGTATACTTATTTTTATTATACAATAGTGAAAACACAAATGAACACAAAAATTTTAATAAATAAATTAGGCCTAGATTACTTTTCATTTTCAAAAATTTCACAGGTTTATTGATTATTATTATTTAAATTTAATTTTTGGCGCACACAGCAGTCTATTACCTACAGTCACGATCTTGAACGAGCGTGAGTCTTTTTGAGTAAGAAGCTGGCGAACTCTACAGCCAGCTTGACAAGATTTGGTTGCGCGGTAGATTATGTTCAGAGTGGAGGAAAAAGCTCATTTTGTAGAATATTCTCGATTTTATACATCGCTAAGGGGTACTGCGCCGCACAGTACTAAATTTCCAACTTTATGGCGAATTCACAGAAAATTCTTCAGCTTCGTGTAAACTGTTTGCGGAAAATTAAAAATTACCGTAAACAAAATGGGACAATTGGCTCCATAGATGAAAGTTATATTCATTGAAAAACGTTGGAGCGACGAAACCGATTGCAAAAAATACTCGATACTGATTATTATTTATTATTATAAATGCGGGAGAAGTGGAATTTGTAAACGATTGTAACGAATTAAAACTATTCACTGTGCACTGATTTAATATTTACATTTTTCGTTGAACATTACTTTTTATTTTTGGAGATGCGTGAGCAACTTGCACTGACCGTGTTACACATATTATTTAGTTTATTTTGACGGTTCTTGGAGAACGTTAGGGTTTCAGAAAACATCGACATTTGTTCTGCCGAATGCATTGCAACGGTTGCGTTACACTATTTATAGATTGCTAGAAATTAAATTCATTCGGTATAAAATTCCTAGAAAAAATGCAACGCTACCTTCCGGACTATTACGTAAATACATAATATTCACTTTTTTTTATTTCATACTTGTATTTAAACTGACATTGTTCGGATTATTTATGATACCAAAAGTGGAACAATAACGTCCTAGTAATTTGAAAAAAAATTTTGAAGTCCTAGTACTTTAAAATTATACGCCAATCATTTCTTATATTGTTCCCGAGATTTCTGTGGCATCAAATTGTTCTTCACACGATCTGCTTCATCTAGAATATCTTGAGACACCTCAATTTTATCCATTTTAAACAAATCTTACCCAAATTGAAAATATAAAAATCATAGGCCTTACAAAAACTTTTAGGCTTTCTTGTGTATACCTTAGATTTTTGTTTTTTTTTTGCTCTGTGTAGGAAAAAAATAAAAAAAAATGTTAATAAGGCCTTTATTAAAAAAAGAGCTCGTAGCGCAAATTTTACGAGTTTTGTACATACATTCCACTTTTTTATATTATGTAGTTTGATTTTTCTTTATAATGTCAAAAATATGAGTAATGTAATTTTAGCGCCATCTAGTGGATAATGCCAACTTTTCTTTACGTTTATAAAACAAGGTTTTCTCTTATAGGTGCATTTTTTTAATACAAAATTAGAAATCTTGTGGTATATTAATTTTTTCACTCATAAAATAAAATCAAAAAACTGACCATTATTATATTGAGTAAGATGAAAAAAAAAAACCATAGTAACCATTTCTAGCATAAAGTTGTACTACTTCTACTCTTATCTAACGAATAAGCATCAATATTACTAATACTTTGGAACAGCCCCCCCTTTTTTACAGGGGGGCATAGCTACCATCTGAACCGCCGTAATACCTACTACCTACGCCATCCCCACCACCAAAGTGTTCCATTTCATTTTAAAAATCAAAATTAACATTTATGTAAATGAATTACCTAAGCAATCAGATTTCTTGAAAATTCGAAATTGGAAAAAATATTATATAATACACGTGAACAAAGAAATTTTATCCACTCAAAAACATTGTCACACTAGGCTTCATTCTTCTTCATTCATTCTTCCATCCTAACACCAATAGCAAATCCAGGTCGTTCTCTTGGTCTTCTCGAATCCGAGCTCCGATGCTTGCATTTTCAAATACTATTCCGCCAATAAAGAAATAAATCTACACTTTTATCTGAATCTATTACCAACTGAAATATTATTTGTTGATCAGTCTGTATAAGGGAATATTATTTTATTATTTGACAAGTTTATTGACAAGTTACCTCGTCAGCATAAGCAAACATCAAAATTAAACACATAGATAAACTTATGGTGTAAAAGGCAGAAACTGATTACTCTAGTCTAGAACATCAAAGACATAGAACTGCAAACAACCTCATTCCGCCAAACCCCATAAATTGTCATTACGGCTTTGCACGAAATACGCAGCAATTACCTAAGTAGTTTTTATAAGAAGTTGAGGAAACAATATCAATAAAATTAATATTAACATTGTAATTGTTTTTATATAAGTTTATCTAAATTCGTGCTTTGTCGATTACACGAGGTTTTTCTAAAAAATCTATTAAGTCTCTTTAATTTTTATTGTTTTCACAATTTCCCCATTGAAATTATGAACATGTAAAAAAATCATTATAAAGGATTGCGCTTCCTCGGCCAATTTACGTCAAAGCTCACGTAAAGCCGTTATGGCGTTACTCAGAACTCACACACTAAACGTTGGTCTTCATGGTCATCAAGCTAATGAAAGGAAATTACGTGTACACGGGTCCTGGTATCACTCCAATTTTGTTTGTTACAATGAAAGCTTTTTTGTTGTGTTCTGTCTCTTACCGTATCATCACGTTTGGCTTCCCACGTTTGCCGAATTATGGACTGAAAATTGTGTGTCGTAAAAACAAAGCGTTCGAGGGGTTGCGTTTTGCTTAATTTCATCATCGACGTGGGTGTTTTGCATCAACTGCGAAGGGAATACTGTTAGTACAATAACCTCGCAATATGTCAAATAAGATTTTTTTATTTTTGACAGATAATAGTAGGTAGTAAATCTTTCTTTGCCCTACGGGCTTTCTGATTCCTATACATATACAAGTAAACTTAACAATTATAATAATAAAAAAAAACTAAATAAAATTCTCTATTTCTTCTCCCCTGCCCTTTCCTGTTCTCCCTTCTCCCTCCTCTTCCATACCTCTTTCATCCATTTAATTTCCCTTCCATCTACATTCAGTATTTCCTCTCTTTCTTTCCTCTCTCTTTGTTTCATCTCACTGCACTCGTTCCACATATGCTCAATCGTCTCTCTTTCCTCATAGCACATTCTACACATTCTTCCTCCATCTTCTGCCCAATACCTATTTTCCCTCTCTTCATTTCCGCACCTAAACCTTTCTTTCTTTCTCGCTCTCCCTCCCCAAATATTTCGGTACTTCCTCGATCATGCATCTTACGTACTTCCCGTTGTATCTGGATTCTCTAATTCTTTCTCTCCTCTCTTGTCTATCCGTATCCTTATCTCTTTCACTTAGTTCTACATTCATCCATACGCCTCTTTCTCTCAGTCTCTCTATTTCTTTGCTTGCATACCCACTCCTCCTGTAGTAAATCTCACTATTATTCTCCTCTGAATTCTTCTTTTTTTCTCTCCAGCACTCCTTTAGGATCCTACATTCATTCCTCCCTTTCATCCTGTCTTCGAACTTGACCGCTCTTTTTCCCGCTTTCACTCTCAACCTATTCCTCTTGCATTCTTCTGTCACTATGTACCCTGGCGTTTCTCTCTCTACCCCTAGCACCCACCTCAGATATTTCTCTTGCACCCTCTCTATCTCCTCTTGTTCTTTCCATCCCCAGACCTCTGCTCCGTACAACAACACGCTTTCAATAAGACTTTCAAACATCATCATTCTCCTCTTAAACTCGCCTCCCCACCTTCTCTCTCCTATTCCCCATACACATCCTATCACCTTGTTCGCTTTTCTTGTCAGTTCTGTAATATGTGACTTATCTGTGGCTCTTTCATTGAACACATACCCCAAGTATTTGAATTCTTTTACTTGTTCTATTACTTCTCCCTCCCACCTCCAATCACTCTCTTCGTTCTTCCTCTTTCTCTTATTGAACACCAGCATTTTTGTTTTCTCTACATTCACTTCTAGTCTTTTCTTCTTCACATATTTTCCTAAACTCTTTATCATTTCCTTCATTTCTCTTTCACTCTTTGCCACCATTACCACATTATCCGCAAACGCCAGGCTCCACACTTTTTTTCTACCTACCACACACCCCCCCGCTTGTGCTCTCTCTAACATTCCGTCCATATCTGCCACATACATCGTGAACAACAAGGGGCTGAGCGGGCAACCTTGCCTCACTCCCTTTGTTGTCACAAACTATTCACTTTCCCTCTCCCCTACCTTCACTTTACTTTTTGTCTTCTCATATATATATATATATATATATATATATACGTTTTCCTATCAAGTCGAGATCCGAACAAAACTTGGACAACCCGAGATCCACCAGAAGGGAAAGGATTTTTCAAGTACATATTGTATAAAAACATTATAAGCGATATCTAGAGTTCAAATAACTAGAGAGGGGAAACTTTTTCACACTTTGAATTTTGTGATAAAGATCGAACAAAACCAGATCCGTCATAAATGCAATACAACCCGAGATCCGACAATGTATAATTAAAGGCGTATAAGATAAGGTGAGGTCCGGCGACGTTGCCATTGTTTTGTTTAGTAAAAGAACACGTGGAACGTATTTTTGTTCTTTATGCAAGTTGAATTTCGATGAAAAAATCACAGCACTTTCTTTCTGAGGTCCTATGTACCTTTGAATCTTTTAAAAATACATCTCCACGTCAATAGTATATTTCAAACGAGTGCGCTGTCATGACACTTTTCAGGGGCGAGGGCTGCAATGAGGCCGAGCCCCTAAAAAGTGACAGGACACGAGTATTGAACAGCGTTTTTCCCGCAAAATGAGAAAAAGTTACAAATTTACATCAGATTTTGAGGTTACAAAATACAAAAATAATATTTTAATCTTTCAAATAATTTGATGTTAAATAGTTTGCCCTGACAGGCCTCAAAATTTTGTCCTGTGACTTTATGTTACCGGAATTATTTACGGGATGCCACTTGTGATATAAATAATAATCATTCTAAGACTGTAATAGACGCAATATTTCCTACGAAAAATAAAATTACTGAAATGGCATGAGGAAATGCAGAAATAACATACTCAAGAACAGCAGGAACAAAAGGGGATATTGTAAATAATGATTGTAAGAGGCACAAAACTAGATATTTCGTATTTCTGCAGATTCTCGGAGCCCTGATAACCTTTTAAAATCGGAAGAGTTTTTAACTTGGAAAATCTTGTGAAAGAAACACGTAGGCGCATTTGTAATAAATAAATACGAATTTGCAATTGACATTGAAAGCTACTGCAAATATCCCAGTTCCACTATAAATAATATTTGAATAAATACACGTCTTTAAAATAAATAAATAATAATCCAAATTTCAGCCAAACGCTTCAGTTCCGAATTTTTATTTCTTTTACTCTTTTGATGATTAAGGACTTTTGGTTAAAATTTCAATGATATTTTACACACAAACTATTTTAAGTTACAGTAAATTGTCTATAAAGCGCTTGTTTGTATTATTTTTTTGTACGAACAAAAGTTTAACCTGATTTCAACAGAAATAAGCGGAGGAGAATTATTAAACGCATATTCTATTAATTTGAGAATTTGAAGTATTGTTAGAGACATTGAAAACGACCTTGAATTTTAATTGAGCAATAACATGTTAAAATCTCTTAAAGTATTTTAACACGTTTTTTTTTTTTAATTCCAAAGGGTGGGTAACGGGGTGATGGGTGGAGAATCTCTGGATCCACTGAACCGATTGCAATGAAACTTTGCATACTTACTTTTACCACTTAGGCGCTCAATAAGAAACGGTTTTTCAAAATTACATTCCAATGGGGGGTAACTCCGTGGTGGTGGTGGTGGGGGTTAATGTCTGGATCCACTGAACCGATTGCAATGAAATTTTGCACACTTATTTATTTCACCACATAAGCGCTCACTAAGAAACGGTTTTTCAAAATTCATTCCAGAGGGGGGTAACGGCGTGAGGGGGGTTAAGCTTTGGATCCCCTCAAACGATTGCAATGAAATTTTTCACACTTACTTATTTTACCACGTAGGCGCTCATTAAGAAGTGGTTTTTCAAAATTCCACTCTTAAGGGGGATTACGAGGTGAGGGGGTTAATCTCTAGATCTATTGAACCGATTGCAATAAAATTTTACACACTTACTTATTTTACCACGAAGGCGCTCACTAAGAAGTGGTTTTTCAAAATTCCACTCCTAAGGGCGATTACGAGGTGAGGGGGTTAATCTCTAGATCTATTGAACCGATTGCAATAGAATTTTACACACTTAGTTTACCACGTAGGCGTTCAATAAGAAGTGGTTTTTCAAAATTCCATTCCTAAGGGGCATAACGAGGTCGGGGGGTTAATTTCTAAATCTACTGAACCCATTGCAATGAAATTTTACACACTTACTCAGTTTACCACGTAGGCGTTCACTAAGAAGTAGTTTTTAAAAATTCCATTCCTAAGGGAGATTAACGGGGTGAGGAGTTAATCTCTAAATCTACTGAACCGATTGCAATGCAATGAACACTTACTTATTTTACGATGTAGGCGCTCACTAAGAAATGGTCTTTCAATATTATTCAAATACTAAATAATAAAAAAAAATTACCGTGCGAAGCCGCGACTGGTCATCTAGTAGGCGTTATAAAACAACGACATATTTAAACCTAAAAACCTATAAACCTCAGTTTTAAATTTTTAACAATTTTGTTTTTGAGATCTTGTGTAAATTTGAACAGTACCTGACTTAAAAAGTAACTTAATAAAGCACCTGACCTGACCTGACCTTACCTGACCTGACCTGACCTGACCTGACCTGATCTGACCTGACCTGACCTGACCTGACCTGACCTGACCCGACCCGACCCGACCTGACCTGACCTGACCCGACCTGACCTGACATAAAAAGGAACTTGATAAAGAAGCCTTTACCATAAATTGGATACAAAATTTGAACGTCTCGAAATTACACCATATTTTATTTATTTAGGTCCTCTAATGAGCTGTTTGACATTTCCAAACCAAATATTTTCTAAATTTTACCGACTTCAAAAAAGGAGGAAGTTCTATGTTCGGCTTTATGTATGTTTTTTTTTCCTTTTATGTGTGTTCACCGATCTCTTGGTCAATTGTAGATCTATTTTGAATATTTGAAAGGGTCGAGATGATCCCATTGTCACCAAGTCAGGAGCTGATGAGGAGATCTCATGGAAATCTAGGGAAATCCTCAAATTTTTCCTTCGTTTTATGTATGTTCATCGATTTTTTCGTTAATGGTTTACCGTTTTTTTTTGTTCTTTTTGAAATTGAAACTTTTTTTAGCGCTGTAGCGAGTCCGAAAAACTGAAACGGAAATCAAAGTGAAACACTTTAGTAGTGATAGTGGGGACGCGTGTGAATGAAACGACTAGGGTAGTAGGTTTCTGTCTCAAGGGTCCCGCTGTCCTGGGTCTCCTCAAGTTTTACTAGAACCCAAACTGAAATTTTATCCCCACGACGTTTTCACATCAAAATCTACGCACTGCGCCTTTACGTATTTTTTTGAACTATTGATTTTGGCCTCGTTTTATATATTTTCGAACCCCAGAAATTGATTTACGTTGTCTATTTTTCTTTATCTTTCTTCGTTTACGAAATACCACCTTGAAAACAATGAAATTTTCGCGAAAAAGTAAGTAACAATTTTCTCTTTAGAACTTTAGAACAAAATATTGAAATTCGTCGGTCTCACACGACCATTTGCCAAGATGAAATTTCGAAATTTTGAAAGCCAAAAAAATATTTTGACGTGAACTTTATTTGTAACTGTGCCTGTGTTTGTGCAATATCCACTGTAGATCTGAACCACAAATAAATCAAATCAAATCAAGACGTCTATTCGCTCGCCAAATACAGTGATAACCCGTCAAACTTTCTTGCGTTACAAATATCGTCAGATTTTAATCGCTAATAACTACGACACTATTTAATAATTCGTTAACAACGGTTTAGCCCACAACGGGTAGGGCATGTCTGTACGTATATCTGTCGTGCTGATTTTTTATTTTACGTCATCTGTAGATAAATTAGTGTAGCGTGAAAATGTGTTTAGCTAGGAGGTTAATTCAGGTGTCATTGTAAAGAGCTTGCGAAGCTTTACTAGGATCCAAAGTGAGAATTTGTCCCCGGCGACGTTTTCACGACAAAATGTACGGCGCGGACCCCAACTGCGGCTTTACGTATTTTTTATTGTTTCAGATAAATAGCTTCCATTTATGTGTCAATAATAATAAAATTCTTACAATAATTACCTAACAATTTCGTCTTTAAATTGGGTAGTTGCTAAACAGTCAATTTTTTGTGCATACAGTTGTATTTTTTCTAAACTGGTAATAATAATTATGTCATACTTTTATTCTGCAAAATATATATTAGTGTTATTCGATGAGTGAATATTCCAGTTCAGCGCTTTGTATTGTGATTTAATTCTACTTAATCTTTGTTCGACTACCAGTCGACGTTGCCATGTCTACTGGATCTCATTTTGTGCATAATATATAAACTCCGTGTATACTACTGCAGCGCCCTCTGCAGCAGACGTTTACTAACTAAATTTGTATAAAAATTCATAAAAATGGTCAAGATGAGATCCGGGCTAAAATTGGCAGAAACATTGTTTACACTGTTTTAAACGTTTTGGGCACGATATACACGTAGAAACAAGTTGAGGTCCGCTTCGGATCTCGCCTTGCTAAAACGGAGCCCGGCTTGTATACAAAATCTCACAAAATGATCTCGACTTGTACAAAAACATATATATATATATATATATATATATATATATATATATATCTCCTCCACCTTTCTTACCAGCCATTCATTTACCCCTTTCTCCCTCAGGCACTCAAACATCCTCTCTCTGTCCACCTTGTCAAAAGCCGCCTTGAAGTCTACGAATAATGCATACACCCTCCCCCCTTTCTCCTTTAACAAACTCTTCGTCAAATGGTCCAGGTATACATTATCCATAGTTCCCCTCCCCTCTCTAAATCCTGCTTGGCTGTCTGGTAATGCTCCCTTTTCCTCTATCTCTCTGCTCATCCTTTCATTCAGAATTGATGCATACAACTTGTACCCTGTGTTTAGGAGAGTTATCCCTCGGTAATTTTCTACTTAATTTTTCTCCCCTTTTTTGTAAATGGGGTAAATTACCCCCTCTCTCCACGCTACCGGGAATCCTTCTCCTCTCCACACCCCATTCATTACCTCCACCAGCCGCTCTAGCACTCTTCTCGTCCCATACATCCACGACTCATTCTGTATTCTATCCCTCCCTGGTGCCTTCCCTTTCCTCAGTTTCTTCACATGCTTCTCCACCTCTTCCATTGTAATTTCTTCTCCTTCAAGTTCTACTCGGTTTCTCTCCGTCTCTATTTGCGTTTTCTTTTTTCCTTTTCTCCCTCCAGCAGCCTCATGAAGTACTCCTCCCACTCATTCATCGTTATCTCCTTGCTCCCATTTTCTTTTTTTCTTTCTCTCTCTATTAATATAGTTCCATACCTCCTTCTCTGTTCTTATTGCTTTTATCTCTTCCTCCTCTCTCTCCTTCTTCTGCCTCTTCTTCTCCCTGCATGTCTCTCTGTATCTTCTTTTCGCTTCTAAAAAGCCACTTCTGTTCCCTTTAGTCTTTCTCCACTTTCTTAGTTCTTTTATTACTTCCTTTTTACGTTGCTCACATTCTTTGTCCCACCATTTATTCTTTCTTTTTGTTCCTCCACCTCTCACTGTTATTTCTCTTTTTGTCGCTGCTTTTTCCAATATTTCTACCAATTCTTTCTCCATTTTCCCTACTTCTTGTTCTTTAAATCTTGTTTTTTCCAGTCTTCCCTTATACTCTTCCACCCCTTGCTCGTCCCATACTTTAATTATCACCTTCCGCATTTCCTCTATTTTTTCTTCTCCTCCTCTCTTCTCTCTCTCCCTTCCTATACTTATCTCTATAGGCAGATGGTCTGACTCTACTCTTTCCCCTATTCTGAATTCTTCGACTTCTTCCCATGCTTCTTCGTTTACTATTCCGTAGTCTATCACCGTCTCTCCTCTACCGCCTATGTAGGTCCATTCTCCTTCTTTGTCCCCTTGTTTATTTCCATTCAGCACTTCCCATCTTTTTTCTTCTATCCATTCCATCAACTTCTTCCCTTCCGCGTTTTTCTTTCTTGTCTTTGGATTTTCTTTTTCCCTCTCCTCACTCTTCTTCCCAATCCCTGGCTCCTCTTTCCCCAATTCTCCCGTTAAAATTCCCTCCCAGAAGCAGACATTCTTCCCTGTTATCTTTTAATGTTTCTTCTATCTTGCTTATTGTTTCTTTCATCTCTTTGCTGTACACTGTCACTATTTTCCACCATTTACTGTCTATTTTAACGTTTCTCACCATGTGACCTTCCTCTTCCCTCTTCTTTTTAGTATTCTCTTTTATTCCTTTTTTTACCCCTGTTATTATTCCCCCTGCTGCTCTTCCTTTTTTCTTTCCCCTTCTCGCCCCTTGCCATTCCCACTTGAACTCCTTTGGTAACAGTTTATCTATTTTTTCCCAGCTTTCTGACCATGTTTCTGTTAATCCAACAATATCTAACTCCTTCACATAGTCCCAAAAATCTTCTTCTTTTTTCCCTAGTCCCGCTACATTCCAAAATAGTGCCCTCACCCCTGTTTTTCTCGTTACCTTCTTTGATTTCCCCCTTCCTTCCTTAGTTTTCCTCCTACTTCCTTCTTTGTTTCTTTTTTCCCGTTTCATTGTCCTTTTTACTTTGCCGTTGTCCCCCTTTTCCCCTCCTCCCCTTCTTCTTCTTATTGGAAAACCTCTAGGCTCTCTCTCTTTTCATTCCATCTCCATTGCTCCCCGTCCACTATTAATTTCTTCTTCCCTCTTTTCCTTCGCCATACTTCTTAGTTTCTTCTGTACATCTCTTTCCTTCTTTGTGAGGTCGTTGTCTATGTATATCCCCCTTGTTTCCCTCTTCTCCCTCAATTTTCTTTTGTGCTTCATTATATTCTTTCCTTCTCACCCCATCCCTCCATCTCCACCAATACTTGATCCTTGTTAATCCTGTAACAATCTTTTACTTTACTATCCTCTACATTTTCCTTCAAAAACTTCTCTACATCCTCTTTTTTTACATGACTTTTTCTTTCCCCGTCCCATCCTGTTATCACGATGTTGTTCTTCCTCTTTCTTCTCTCTTCGATTTCCATTCTCTCTTCCAGCTTTTCCACTCTCTCCTTCCACCAGTCTCTCTCTCCTTCCCATCTCTTCTCCTTCTCTTTAAATTCTTCTCTCTGCCTCTCTATCTCTCTCTTGAGTTCCTTGTTTTCTCGTCTTATTTCTTTCATCAGCTCAAATATTTTTTTCTCCATCTCTGTGTCCGTTTTCTTCTCCTTCTCTGATGTCTTCTGTGTTTTCTTTACTCCAGGAGACCTCGCCTGGAGTAAACCTGGACTCTCTTCCTCCTCTTCTTGTTTTTCTGTTCTACCCTCCCCTTTTCTCTTTCTTTTCCTTTCCTCCAGGTAAGAGTCCAGGCTTCCCTGACTGAGCGAGCTGTTTCTATCGTCTTTATTCATCCGCTTCCTGTGACGCCTCCTAGATGTCGTTATCTTCCGGCTTCGCCCATTTATTCTTTTTTCTCCTTTATCTCCTCTTCCCTGCCCAATTCTTTCCTCCTACCTTTCTCTAATACCTCGTCTCGCTTTTCTCAATATCTTCTCTAATTTTTTCTTTATATCACCTTCTATTTCTCTATTTTTCGCTACTTAACCTCTCTACCACGTATTACCTTCAGCTCGGTAATACAGGAATCAGATAATAGTATAATAGTATGATAGAGAGTGTTTACACAAGCGAAAATTTGAAAATTCTGACAGTGTCGAACTATAAAATATCATTTTGCATTTTGGGAAACGTCAAATTTTGTGAAACTAGTTTTTACTTTCTGTAACTAGTCACACAAAATTTGAATTTGAGTTACGAACTACTTACGGATTTGTCATTTGTCATTTGTCATTTGTCAAAGAAGATGAAAAGTCCTTGTAAGATAAAACAGGTTTCTATAAAAGATAATTAATATATTCATTTTTTAATTTTCCTCAAAATCTTGTATTTAACACGTTATGAAATGCTGTGTTGTGTAACTCCTGTCATATTGCGGGAACTCGCTTCCCTGGTCCCGCAAAAATTCCATTCGTTACACAAAACATAGCATTTCATAACTGGTTACATAAATAGCTATTATTAAGTCGTATCTACAATTTTTATAGTTCTTATTTCTTCTTGTTCGTTTTTTATGTAATAATAATTTATGTAATATGTATCAAAGTAAACGGAATTGACAATAATTATTCATGTATTTGTTAAAAAACAAAATATGAGTAGATTTTCCATTGAAAAGCGATGAAAGCGAAACAGCAATAATAGTAGATTATATTACAAGAAAAATGACGTTTCAAAAAATTATTCATGTCTTACCATTGTGTAACCATAGTAATTCATCCCTTTTTATCATTATATACCTTGTGAGAGAAATACTCCATTATACCTTCTTTTTGCGTGGCAAAAATAGTCATCTAGATGTTAGTCGGGTATAAAATATTCAATATAGAAACACAGTGAAAACGCGATCTGAAACTAAGAAACTACAAAATAAAACTTATTTAACCGTTAATAGAATAAATCTATTTGTAGAATACTAATAAGTGAACTTTAATGTTCTAAAATGTCATTTCAGTGTTTAGGCAATTTAAGTGCTCACAGTTGCAAAGGACCACATCATGTAATTGACATTAATTAATTTAAAGGTAAATTTGACAACCCGTTTATTTGTACTTTCCCAATTAATTTTAGTGATAGCTATCGTGTCAATTAGGAATCGATATAACTGTCAGGGTTCAGAACCCCAATTAAAAATTATATTCTTGCAATAAAATTTTAATACAGAGACTGTATAAAATATTTTTTTATTTTTGTTAATTAATATTTGTCTATTATGTGATAAAGAACATGTAAGTAACTATTATGCAATGTTTGCACAAAGAACTTTAAAGTCTTGAGCTGATCCAGAAAAATGGAAGAGTGTGTTCGGATACTATTCAATAATTACAAAATGTTCTGTGAAATAAATCATCGTATAACAAGTATTACTCTACACACACTTTATGTAATTTTTGCTAAAGATACTCATTCCACATCGATAATGTGCCTCAGTTTGCTTTGTTTATGTCAAGGACGGTACTTAAAGATAAATGATGGAATAAAATATATAACTAGTAGTACATACATCATTATTTTTTGCACCACTTCAGTCTCATATAGAGTTTCATGTCAGCACCTCTTTACAATATAACAACTCCACACACCTTAGGATGTAAAGTTAGAAACAAGGACTACAGACAATACCTGTCGTGTGGGCGTCATATTTCATAAAACATCGTATTCATCAACATCTCATTTTCTTTAAAAATTCACTGGGAAATTTCCCCAAAAACAGTCTCTCCATTGAGGAAATCGTAAATAATTGACACATCCTCTGTTACAGACAAAATCTGCATAGCCAAGATTAAATAATATAATATAATAAGATTCGTCAGTTTAAAATGAAAAATACAGGGTGTTGTGGAAATGAATACAAATATTTTAGGGGGTGATAGATCTCGTAAATTTTCAAATAACATTTTTTTGAAATCGCACATTTCTTAACATTTTTCCGCTCCTTATTTTCCCTAGTCGTTTACAAACATGACATGGACCGAGAAAAACTTATTGTCGCAAAAAAGCACCTTCCGTACGTAAACAATCAGTTTTGATCTGTCCGCTGCGTTGTCGACGTAACTATGTACTTAGCTATTTTTGTTTGGTTATCTGTATTAACAGACATTGAGGGTGAAGCGCAGGGCTTTATAGGGTTACATTTTCTTAACCTCATATGCCTAATTTACGCACTTTCTGTGTTAAATATTTTTATTTGTGGGGGCACCTAAAATAATATTGTGTGTGCAATATTAACGCAGAAAAACTAACCCAGGTCCCAGCGTAAACAAATAACTGCTGAAGAAATTCAAAATCCAACGTCATTATCAGTATACAAATTCACGAAGCGACGGATTCGACTGTGTATTGCCAGCGAAGGACGACATTATGAGCATTTTTTACGGGCGTTCTAATAAGTAAAAGCAATATAAAGTTGGTCATAAGCAGTGGCGGGTATAAGTTTCCTAGTAAGCATACAGCTTATGTTTTTTTAAAAAGTTGCTCAAATTTACCAGGGAGTTCTATCCATTTCCATAAAACCCTGCATATTAAGGTACATACTATGATTTTAAGTAGCATAAATTTAATATCTATTAATTTAATTAATAGCATCTTTTGCTATACGACGATATTAAAGTTGACTAAGCTGTGATATCTACAGTTTGCTGCACGACCTATTCTAATTCAACCCGTACGGAAAGAAGCTTCTCTTACTACGTCATCATCGCAAAAATTACATACAATAGTAAACACTGCTGTTTATTTAACTATATCCTTACAAGTTCAACTTTTTCCTAGCTTCAAGAAATAATTTTTGTCGTTGTCGAGATCTGAGACATACACGCTGAAATAATGAAAATTTCAGCAGTGCGCATAACGTGAAAAGTTTTAACGTTTTTGTTCCTTTATAAAACTGTCATTCCAAATTTGCTGCAAAATAATAAAACAAATTTTTCCTAGAAACTGTTATTATGGCAGGTATTTTATTTTAAAACTAGACTTAATGTTTATTGGCGGTAATGAAATCAAAGTATAAGAGGTCATTCTCCCACCTGCAATGTTAGCTCTTCATGTCGATGCATAAGTTTGAATTTTATTGCAACAAAAGTGAATAATCTGGAATATCATAACGCCAGAACATAAAACTGTTACAGAACATTAAAACAGGTTCGTTAATGCAACGAACAATCCTCTCATTGTTGATTACTAACACGAACTTGCGCAACTACTTTGACCAAACATTTCGTGGAACTACTCTAGTCCTTTCATTAATTTAATTAGGTTCATTGACTTGTCCCTTAATAATAAACCCAAAAATAATTAATTTACTAATGAAAGTGTCAAAGTATTCCTTCATGCAAGAAACACGTGTAAATAAATTGAACTGTTATCAATCAAATTCATTCATATTCATATCGAGTGGCAACTGCATATTTGCAAAATTTGTTCACATTTATTAGTGATAACTCCTTGGTAAATGTAAGTTTTCAAAACAATCCTTTTGAGAATGTTAAAATTTAAAAAAATTCCAGTTACAATAATTTTATCTAAAGAGATTACTTTTACTGCACTAAATATTCCACACAAACAAGAGATTTCCACGTCTTAAAATAAAATATGATTTTTTCTAGTAAGCCCTTGCGATAACCTAAAGGTTTGATTAAAATGACCGGAATCTAATGACGGGGTTCTAATCATTTGAATAACACAAAAATAACTATCATTATCAATAAATTATTGCCATATGGGAATAGTCCTGGAAATCGCGTGCAACTAGTGCTCATTTGAGGAATTGACCTAAAAACAATGTACGTATTATCAAAAGTTTATATTCACGCAATAAATAGTGCGCATTACCTTTGATGAATTACCATTGTGTCAAATTAATATAAATTTAGTGAACCTGCAAACACTACATGTTTGCAACATACTTTTATTTATTTCTTAATTCAACACTAATATGTAATATTAAAATTTCAATACTCTTCAAAAATAAAGTAAAACAGATCTCATCCGATTTGACCGGTGCAACGAACAAGTAAACCACAATGGGTAAACAGTGGACCGATCCGGGTGGCATTGGTGTTCAAAAACTGTATGAAAGTATATCACAGAATGTGTCGTCAATGTTACTTTCCAATGTGAATATTATTTGGGGTCAAAATGTTCAAATATACATATATAGATAGATACTTTTTATCAGTTTTTCCCTAAAACACCAAAAACAATTTTATTATAACTGCCAACGCTGTTTTTGGTGTTTCAGGGAAAAACTGATTAAAATTAGTTATCTACCACCAAAAGTGATCCAGACAATTATTTTGTTTTTGATATATAGATAGACCATAACCCCCATTTTTACCAGTGTTGAGGTCTTTTTCACACCGAGACGCATTTTTTACCACCCAATACACAAACTCACAACTCGGAAACTATTCACATGAGAAGGCAAAAAATAAATATAATAATATCTAAATGCTAAATTTAATTATTAAGGTTAGTCCTTTTCAGTTCCTTCAAAATTCGTCGTCAATATTTTAAAACCTATTTTCGATAGGTTCGTCGATCATTCCAATCACTACGAAGCCACAGAGAACATATAACTTTTGTTATTATTATTTCGACATTAATTTCGAAATTTTAACTTTAATCTCAAAATTTCGACTTTAATATCGAAATTTCGACTTTAAACTCGAAATTATGCGCGCCACACCCATTAACACATTTCGAGTTTCACTCAGGGAAATATGACCTTCTTGGAGTATGTTTCTTTAAGGGGCCGAGCGCGTAGCGCGAGGCACCTATTTCAATGATCCACAGGAAAACAAATTTTTACAGACGGCAACTTCACAACAGGTTATCCTGCATAATGAACATTTAAATAAATTTCTTCTTCATTCGCTTTTTCTATTTCATTTTAACTCATAAAAGCCTTTGAGTAGGAATTCTTATAGAAAGTTTGTCGTTTCGATGGGGTAGTTATCGTAACCGTCGCCTAGCACAGAAAATAATTAAATAAACTCTTACCCCTGTCCCTAGGGGGCCCCTTGTTTTAGTTACCATGAGCCACTTGAAGTTAACATTTGTATCAGAAAATAATGAAATAAACGCAATTTTATTTGAATACTTTCAATTTTCAAAACCCCAAGACTAAATGGAGCGCACAGGGCAGATTAAGTGACCCCTCAGGTCAGGTCAGGTCAGATATGCACATATCTCGAATCAAATCTCGAAAATCCTTAGTCAGCAAACGTCGGAGGTCTCTGCCATTCGACCTATTCGGCATAATGTGGGGTCCAATTAAAATCCCCACAATTACTCTCCATACAATTCCTGTACATAATGAGTTGGGGTCCCCTATTGTAGAGGAGGTTGGATTTTCAAGTGCCCAGTAATGCAAGTTATGGCAGTTCACAACCCCATCTTAAAAGACTGTTTTCATAATTTCGATTTTGACAATAATCCCGTTCTAAAAGATGGTGCACCTAAAACATTGGATTTGAGAAAATGTGGATTTTGATATATTATTTAAATAAAAGACTCAAACCTTTTGATAATGGTAAGGGTGCATGGTAAGGGGTAATAATATGCCAGACTCAACATAATTGTTTCTAAAAATTGTTTCAACATTCTAGTTCAAAAGTTTGCATCTTCACATCTCTAATTCTTTGTAAGGAGATTTCGCCGAATTTTTTAACAATTTTTAAGGTCTTCCACAACGCTTTGAAGTCAGAATGTCGTAATTTTGAGACAGCCTGTATAAGCCACGGCTAAGAAGCCTTTTCTTAGCCTCGCACTATTATTGCACTATTATTACAAAATAGCTTGGCTAATAAAAATGTTTTCTCAACCTTGGTGTATAATTACGTATAGAAATATCGTATAGAAATAAAAAAATTATTATTAAAAAAAAAGTTATGCAAAGTGGCAATTTTTTACGCTTGTTGAATAGAGAATTAAAAAGTGTATTTAAAACCCAAAAAAAAATTGGGGGTTGCCATTTAAAAAAATTGATGACGGTGTCATAGTTCAAAAACAGATGACGTCATCAACAAAATTTTTATGTCAGAAGATGGCAATTTAAAAACAAAAATTGACCTGTTTGAGCGTTTTTCGCAAGAACATTACATAACTAAATTATTAATTTTGTGCGGAACTTTATGTTCACTCTGTAGTAAAATTGCTTTAACAGCACAGTCAAAAATGACAAAACTAAAAAATAACTTTACAATAAAATTGCCTTTGGAAAACACATGTAGCTATATGGAGAATTATTAACTTACGAGGACCCTGTATTTTTATGTAGCTACTATAGCGTCACCCCTGTTTTACAATTCATCCACACTCGCAATTCGAATGAAGATAGTTCTAATGTCGCTTTTTTGCATATTCATGTGATGAAACAGGAATTTGTATAATTTATCACTAAATAAGCAGAACACATTTTCTTACGGGCGTATTTCATTAAACGGGTGCCACCTCTGACACGTTAAGTGTATCCACATTATTCGTACACCGCCCCCACAGCATTTCTCCATCTCTAACCTTCTCTGTCGCATTAGTATCGCTTAACAAACGTATGGTGCATGTAACCGCGAAGAGAGTAACAACGTTTACGGGAAAGCTCGTAAAATCGCGAGCGAAACACTGTTGTGTGGAAATTTATATCCTTCATATATGGCACAGTTTTACAAACAATCAAAGCGTTTTACATTTCTGTTCTAAAGTTCTATTGATTTGTATCCGGGATTTAATGACTTCATTTGGAGGGGTTATTGCACATGAAAGTTGACACTTCACGCAACATTGATCACCTTCAAAATTTTACACCTACACTACCACAAGCACCTGTTGAAGAAGTATAGTTACAAATAAGAATTTTTGGGTTACCTTTTTTTAGCTTTTGTGGACAGTCGGGAGCAACTACCACGATTTGTACATTTTATGATATATTTAACACATACATTCAAGTTTGGACTAATAAATATTAATTCCATTAATTCCCTCTGAGTTGTCACAACTTCTACAGATGATTAATTTCCACGTACTCCTACAACATTCTTTCTGCATTAGCTCCAGCGCTAATTTCTCCTATGTGAATTTACCCCTTTCTTTTAAACTTGTGCGTCACGTATGAAGGTGTGTTATATTACGCATATTAATAATAACATCTCTGTGAGTTTATAACCACTTCTCAGTTAAAACTTATGTGACAAAACTAATTCAATTTACTTGATCAAAATTATTAAATTATTATAAACTTCTTTAATAATGTCAAGAATAAAAAGCGTTGGTTCAGGAGCTACAAATTTCAATTTGAATATCTCATTAAGGTCTCCTTATTGCCAACGTTTTATACCGGGTGTTTCGTAAGCAAACGGCATTCTCCGAGATTATGAATATTAACGATAAAAGAAATGTCTTGGTTAAGTTTCTTTCTTTTCATTTTGTATTAAGTTTATGCTAAATAATTAGATTGTGTTTTGTTTATTTACTTTTTTTTTTGTCTTTCGTGTTACGACACTGACTAAATCTGACAGATTTGTCAAACCTTCGATTTTTGGTTAAAATGTGACTTGAAACTTTACCTTTTTATCACTTCTAAACTTTTTTCGGCCGACATCACCATTTTTATACTATTCATTGTAGAAGAGAAAAATTGCAGAATAACGTTTCTTTATGTTTTACGAGTTAGTGTCTTAAGGATTGCCGTTTACTTACGAAACAGCCTGTATAAAACATATTAAACTTTTTGTTGGAAGTCGCCCGGCGCATCCACCAATCTCTACATAAAGTTTAATAATATTAATTAGTAAAGAACATAATTTCTTTCATTTAACGAAAGGCCAGTTTCAACATTTTTTTTTTTTTTTCATGAAGGATGTCAAATTAAACCAACGTGAAACGTTGACTCTTAATGTACTGAAAAGTATTCTTCCTTGAGTTGAATGTATTCTCTTTACTTTTCCGCAAGATCCATTTTGTTATTTTCTTAGGTCCACAAGTTTTTAAAGGACAGACGTTCAAAAGGATAGGACTTAATTTAATACAAATGTAGAAACCACTTTTCTAAAACGAATATTGATTATTTTATCAGGACAATGAGAGCTTTTTAAGCGTTATATTATGTAAGGGCAGCATAATTTAAGATTTTTTGGTGCATTCATTAAATGGACTGCTTGTATTTAATCTGCTGATTATTCTATCCAACTTTTATCCTTCCAAGAAAAATCGCAGCGTAGACCTATAAATATCTTGGAGGCTGTTTAAACCAGAAAGTTTATTTTTCAAAAGGACACCCGGAATTTAGCAAAGTTGCAAAACTCGCAATTCTGATTAGAGAGAAATCATGTTCTTACGTCATGAATATTAAACTTGAATGGATGCTAACGATGGATAAAATTCTGAATATACTTACTGAACATTTTTAATAAACAAATACTGTTAATTGTACTATAACATATGTATATTATTTATCTAGAACGAAAAGTGAAGGTTAAAATGCGAGCAAGTTGTTTACGGCCGAGGCGCCTAGCCGAGACCGGAATTACTTGTGAGTACATTTAAAAACACTTTTCGTTCGAGGTAGATTAAAATAAAATAGCTGTTTTTGTACCTAAAATACAGTTTTTGTGGACGAATCGTTGCTGTTTCCGGACGAGGCGCAGCCGAGTCTGTAATAGCAGATGAGTCTGCAAAAACTTTTTAGGTACGTGTAACAAACAATGTTTTTTTGTTATAGCCCCCAAGTTTTTAAATAAAGAATATTTCATTGCGATTTTTTCAGTCGACTTTTCACGTATCCCCCACCCAGTAAACACAACCACGTGAGAAAAACGTAAAAAAAAGACGAGTACCAACGGTTGTATAGACGTTACGATGTCGCTGACTTCAACTTTACTTTCGACGTGTAAATATGACGTGTTTAAAACGTCTAGTAAAACACGTTTTTTTTTTACGTGATTTTACCACGTTAAGACGTACTGATTTTCCGTAAACAAAACAACGTGAAAAAAACGTAAAACAAACGATTACGTACCAACCGTTGAATAGACGTTACGATGTCGCCGAAATCAACGTTACTTTTGACGTGTAAAAATGACGTGTTACAAACGTCTGATAAAACACGTTTCGTTCAGGTGTTTTTACCAGGTTGAAAAGACGTTTTGATTTTCTGAATTAAACGTCATTTTCAATGTCTCAACAAAACGTTCTGTAAACGTATTTTAAAGATATTATAAAATACGTCTTTTTTAGGTGATTTTAGGAAATAAGTATATTAAAAAAGTGTTGATTTTCATGACATATATTTATTATAAAACAAACAAAAAAAAATGTTTTACAAAAGTTCAAATCTATTATAATGTATAAAGGTGAATAGAAAATATGAAAATAATTACTAAAAACTATAATATCAACTATGTACTACTAATATTATAAACTATATAACTATAACTATAATTATTATTATAAAAAAAAACTAAAATAATTATTATGGGCTAATTGTTCCAATTAAATTAAATCATTTTTTTCATGACACGGATTGTGTGTTCTTCTCAAAATTCCAGCCCCTAAACGGTAAAACTTCTCAACGTATGTTTCAAATTGTCCCTTAATTATACCTGCTTTCAATTTCGTTTTTAAAAACTATTCATTCCCTGACCAACACTAAACTCTTCTACGGTCAAAAACACACTCAAACTTCGCGACACGACTCTCAAAAGAGATTCGTTGTTTTCTTTTTAATCTTTTCGCTGGTCTTTTGACACCTTCACTTACTTCACAGCGTTTCACATTACCAGACATTACCAATATTTATTAATTTAGTTGATTAACCGTAATAATTAAAGATCTTAATTTTTGTTTTCAACTTAATTAATATTTGTAAGTAACTATCTACGTAAGTAAATATAGCTACCTACATTGAATTATTTCTTTTCCGTTGGGTTAAAGAGCTTTTGTAATTTTTTATAACATTAACACCATAATAGAATAGGGAATGTCAATTTTATTTTTAAATTTTAATTTAATAATAATTATATGACTACTTTTAATCACTTTTCCCTAAAACACCAAAAAAATTTTTTATTATAAATACCGACGCACGTTTCGCCAACAATATTGGCATCATCAGGGTGATGAGTGAATCGGAAAACTGATTAAAAGTAGCTACCTACCACCAAAAGTGATCCAGACAATTGTTTTGTTTTTGAATAATTATATGAATTCTCAAAGAGCGATTGTTCATCTCTATTGCGAACTAGGCGGGCGAGATGATCCTAAAACATTTCAACCATGAGAAAACGTCAAACTTTCAAGGCTGTTTGGGTAAAATTTGGAGTGCCAAATGTTTACAAGACCTAACTTAGTTGTTACCATGTTTCGTAAAAATTATGAAAGAAATGCTAGCCTTACTAAATATTTCTATTGTTTCTACTTTTAAATTCTATAACCATTCTATTTTATTTAAAATGTGATTCAAATAAAAAATCTACATATTGTTTTATAACCCGCAACAAACAATTTACAGTGGCTTCTAAACTTGGCGCAAAAACCGCCCTTATGGAATCTGTAAAAGACGCTAATGGAATGCGTTCCTTTGTAGTACATAAATTAAATATAATTATATGAGTATATAAACACGTAAATTTATTGTAAAAATTTCACGAGAAATTAATGTCAGAACTGAATGTCAAAAATTACTTATATTTTAAACACATTAATTCCTTTCTATGCTTCTATATTTGATATTAATCGTAATTCAAATAAAAAATATAAATTAAGTAGGATTATTATACATTATGTATTTTAAAATCATCATTTTTATCTTTGAAACCCCTTAGTGACTTATAAACTTGACCACAAAACACGCCTAATAATATGATATGGAATACGTTCTTTCTAGTGTTTATTTGCCTAGAAAAACACGTATACTTAACGTGAAAATTTCACCAAAAGTAAACGGCGCCAAAACACGCCTCGAATGCGTTTTTATTTGTAGTATAGATGACTAGAAAAACACGTGTATTTAATGTTAAAATTTTACGAGAAATAATAGTCAAAAATAATAATTTAGACTTCACCGCCATTCGTTCTTTTCTATTTTATATAATTTGATTTAAGTTATGATTTAAATATTAAAAATATATTTTTTTAACATGATTTTTTATAAAAAAATAAGGGAAGTAAATTGAAAAACCTCCTTTTAAACCCAAAAACCTATAGGGCTACACCATGATGATGATTTTGTTATACTCTGCTGGAATTCTTTCACTCCTTAGGTATTTTTATTTTTTATTTGATTAGAAAAGCACGTGTACTTAATGTAAGAATTTCACAAAAAATAAACGACGACAAACACGCCTATATGACACTAGAAAAACACGTGTATTTAATGTAAAAATTTCACGAGAAACAAACGTCAGAACTGCACGTTGAAAATAACTTATATTTTATCAACATTATGTACCTTTCGTTGATTAACAATATTGATTAAACGTCTTTATTGCGTCATATATAATATTTAAAAATAACGTAATTTTTTAACGTTGAATTGTCCTAATTTGTAGATACGTAGTCAATATTTTATTGTAAATCAACGTTGAATTTACATTATGTAAAATACGTTGAAATAACGTTGAAGGTAATACCAAAATATAACGTGTTATCAACCACATACACGGCTTTTCCACGTTAAAACAACGTGCATGTGTTTACTGGGAAATCGGGGCTGTTTTTTCAAGCCTCCTCGCGGTGTCAGAATTAGGATTGGGCCTTCCGTTCTCTTCTGCAATGAGTTTGACATTAGGTGACAATGACGTCTAATTTTTTGAAGCGTTCATGCCCATCCAAGCTACTATGTTAAACATTGGTAAAAAATCCATTTCTGGATCCGGAAACTTTTCAAAAAAAAATTTCACCCTCAAAAAACGGTCCTTTTTCTATGAAAATTGTTTTCGCTCAAATCGATCGGTAAATAGCTATTTAATCTACTTAATCAAAAATAATCCGCAAAAGGTTGCTATGACAATTTTTAGGAACTAGGCCGTAAATGCATCATTTTACGGACTCAAATCAGTCCCTAAAATTGTAATTTTTTGGGGGCGTGCCCAAAAAAGAAATTTTTAGTTTTTATCTTACACAAATTAAATATAATGCAGGAACTAACATTCCCACAGTAACAAAAATTGAGGTGCCTTAAGATATTCTGGATGAAGCTGACCGCGTGAAGAAGAATTTGATGCCACAGAAATCTCGGGAACAATATGAGAAGAAATACCAATTGTTTAGTGACTTGAATTAATTGTTACTATGGAAATAACTGACGTATAATTTTAAAGAACTAGAACGTTAATATTCCACTTTTGGTATCATAAATAATCCGAAAAATGTCACTTTAGATACCAGTATAACTTTACCATTTATTTTATATATGTATTTTTTTTATTATGATTTTGTTAAATCTGGAACATTTTATATAAAACGAAGATCCCAATCGAGTGATGAAATAAAATTGTAACTTCTACAACATATTATGCCAAAACAATTAAGCTTTTACTGTGACAAACAATATTGAACAATTAATTTCCTTCCATACTTTACTTCACTTCTTCGCACATTAGGACAATTTCATTCAAGCAGTTACGACAAAATACTAAGAAATAGACGAAGGAGGATTTATTTATGGTAGCAGGTGTTACTTCCTCTACGTCTTTAATAAAATGTTATATTAAATGTAAGATGTGTATAAATAAAATTATATGATATCTAAATAGTACAATTAGAGAGTAACTACACCTCAGGACACAGTCGATGGGACAATTGTTTATACAGAATACCCTCCAGAATCAAAAACAATGATGAAGTAACGAAATGATTACTCTGCAGCGTCGTTTTCGGCGTCGTCCAGTTCCATCAGGAGAGGATCTGCTCCAACGCCCACAATTACATTCTCGTCGTTGTTGTTGTTGTTATTGTTCAGCTGTTGAAGAATATTTAATTGCTGCATATTTCCGTGCGCTGCTGTGATGACATTATCAGGAGGATTTGGCGGATTCGGGATGTTTCCAGTTCCTTGTCTTTGGTGTTCTAAAGCGATCATCTTTTGTCTTTTTTCCTCCATTAATTTATCTCTGTGTTTATGAATGTAGTCTCCGATGTTAGGCAGGCCATCCACCACACATGCTGACAACGCAGATCTGAAAAAATCGATATTAAGTAATATGCTTTTGGTCATCATTTTAAATAGTAAATTGTGAAAAGGGTGGTATACCGGAAACTCTACCTGTATATGTTCATATCCGTAGCTTCGTACCATTCGTTGGTCTTCTCGTCATAACATTCCACGTGGTAAATTGTAGTCACCCCATTAAAACCTCCGATGGCGAAAATCATGTCGTCTATCACCTCGATGGCAAAGTTACTTCTAGGGTTGTACATATCCGGCACTGGAGTCCACGTGTTCGTGTGGGGGTTATATTTTTCCCCACTGCACATTCGCGAAATCCCGTTAAACCCACCTATGACGTAAACGTAGTCGTGGTAAGCTATACAAGACACCCCCGAACGACGAGATCTCATTGCAGCAATTAACGTCCACTGGTTTACTTCTGGGTCGTACACTTCCGCGGAATGCATGCATTCTTGGCCGTTGAAGCCTCCGGTTATGTAGATTTTATCTGTAAAATAAGGGTGTCAATTATTTACGAATTTGTAAAAGGAGGGTGTTTTTGAGAAAATCTCAGTATTTTTTTAAGGAAAATGAGATGTTGATGAATAAGTGTTTTATGGAATATGACGCCCACATGGGAGGCGTTGTCTGTTCTTAAATTTGTATATTGTGGAAAGCTCTGGTAGCTATAATTTGTTGCCGATATGAACACTTAACAAACGTTAGAAGTTTAAACAATAAACACATACTTATAAAACTGCTATGAGTTGTAGTTTATACTCATAAGTTTTCTCTCATGTTCGTTTTATAAACTTTAATGTATCAACTTTGCATAATTATGATTTAGTTTTGTAAACGCTTTAAAAACACAGGAAAACTTACAAAATGTTAAGAGATAAATTAATGTTAAGGAGAAACTAGGATTTTTATATTCAATTAAATCTATGTACCATTCCAAAAGTGCATTTAAATTAGATCTTAAAATTGTCCTGTAAAAACCCTGGGAAATGCCCTATAATACTATAATAATACTTGAACTCTTATATCCTGCTTCCCCAATGTCATAAGTTTGAAATTCTAAATTTTACTAAGTACACCCCCAAGTAAATTAAAACTAAAGAAAAAAAATGCAGTAAATAAAAAAGCTAAGTATCTTGAGAGAAAAAGGAGAGAATAAATGTAACAGTGACCGTTTGTGTTATGTGTTTTACAAAGCGTTTTCGAATTTTCGAGTTTGTGAAAATGTTCAAGATGTATTAAGGCGACTGGCCCGTTTTTGTTTACTTTACTATTTTGTTATCTTTTTAAGAACGAGCTGCGGCACACACGAAATATAATACGGTCAGCCGTCGACACGTCTGCCTGCCGCTGAGGGGCGGGGCCTGTGTTACCTTGAACCACGCCAACATTGCTTGAAACTAACGAACTTTGGGGACAATTTGCAAATTTATTTTTCAATATTTATAAAAACACCTTGCATTTACCGAATACAGAGATCAGTAAAAATCAAGCACCAACACGTTTGTAAAAAAAAAATTTTTGGCTTCTCATTTTTTTTTTTTACTAATTTTGATGCCCAATACGTTAAGATGAACAACCTAACAATGAAAGCCGTAATTCGGTTCCAAAGTTGAGGCGACTGAGCGTTTCGCCTTAAACACTTGGCTATTATTTACTTCAAATAATTATCTTTTTGAACTAATTTTTACAACCTCATCATCAACATTATCACACTTAACGCACACATGTTTTATAGGGCCGACTGTGACTACTGCCATCTTTGTTTAACTTTAACACTTACTACTCAGCATACAAGCACTAGCATCCGACCGTTGCATATTCATCGACGCAATCAATGACCACTGGTTCGTCCTATAATCATATTTCTCGGCCGTGTTCTGCCTATGATGACCATCATAACCACCCATGGCGAAAATAATGTTGTTCAAAACGGCGGTACTGACGTAACACCTTCGTGCGTGCATAGGTGCTATTTCCTTCCAATTTTTCTTCACCGGATCGAAACACCTGCACGAATTGAAGTAGTCCATTCCATCAAAACCGCCGATAACGTAGACATTGAAGCCGACGACGGCGGTACCGTGGTAAGCTCTGGGCCCTGAAGGATCCACTTCTTCGATTTTTACCCAACGATCCGCCCTGGTGTCGTAGGTTTCGATGTAGTTGGTCGGGGAACCACCGCTCCAGCCGCCGATGGCGAAGAGGACTTCGTGGGGCAGTCTAGGCCGCGCGATTTCGGGGGTGACTACTTCGCCGTTTCTGCGGAAAATACTTTAATATGTGTAACTATATTTTATTTTTGTTAAATTACACATGCCGTTTGAAAAAATATTAGCTATCACCTTATATTAGAAATTGCAAAGCTTAAATTGTATTACTAGGTTTAAATGTACTTCTTTATTATTTACTTGTGCATAATCCTTTCAAGGTCATATAAGAATTTTAGCGTCTCAATGACCATAGGCCGACTTTCCTCGCAAGAAGTCACGTACGGATGATCCTTAACTTTCTCCATGAAGAACTGGGTCTCCAGCAATCCCAACCTGATGCACTTCATCAAAGCAACAATGTGACCTTTCCTCTGCTCCGAATCGTGATTGATCCACTTCAATATGGTCTCCCAGACGATCTCTTCACTTTTCACATTCAAATTGTCCGCATTGATAATTTCTTGAAAATCTTTAAGTGACAACAGTAATATCTCCTCGCTTTGTTGCGAGATCTGAGTGAAGTTCTTCATGATGTAACGCCAACAGGTTTGTGCAAGATCTGTGCAGAAATGGTTCCGGGCGAAGAGAAGGATGCCTATGCAGTTCTGGGGGTTCAAGATGCTCTCTAGGTATTTGGAGCACATGTCCAGAGCGCCCAACATGCTCAGATAGTCAGCCGTGATGAGCACATCGAAGACGTTGTTCTTGTTGATGTCGAGCTTCCGCAAATAGGCGTAGTTTAGGAGGATGTGCATCATCTCTGAACTGACCCCCGGTATTTGCACTTTGGTCTCATTTTTGTTGTGCAGGAGTGTTGTGAAAGCAGCCCTGAAATGACACGAATTAAGAAGGGAACATGTTGTTGAATCATATTACTTGAAGTAGGAACTGCAAGCACAGAGCAGAGCTCGATGGATGGGAATTTCGGTCCCGTCGTCCAAAACTATTATGGCATCACATAACTGGTTATTTTCTCGGAGGTCATGCAAAGTTTGCATGGCCTGCATGCTCATGCATCGCCCTTTACCGGTTTCAGCATCCTGCATTTCATCGTACTTCTGCGTCTTGGTAGATCTTTTTCACGGAGGGTAAAAAACACAAGTAATTTTGATAAATGTGAGCTTTTGAAATTGTTGAAAGTCAAAAATGACAATAAAGTCCAAGATCTATTGATTTTTAGTGGAACGGACATTTCATTGGATGGAGTGAAACAAAATATTCTTGCTTTGCATTATGAAGAGAAGATTCTGAATAGTGTTCAATTAACTTATCATGAATTTAATTTTGAAAATGGAACTGTCCTACTTTCAAAATCTGAAGATACTATGAAGATTGCCCCTCAAGAAATAATTGGTTTGTTTTAAAAAATGGGGACATAATTTCTACACCGTCTTCAACAATGGCGAAAGGTTAGTTAGAATAAATTTCAATACATCTAATCTAAAAAATAATTCTATACATCTTAAATATAGCATTATTTCTTAGTAAATGATAACCTACAATGTTTGGATAACAAATGTCCGTACAATCTAATCTTGAGCTGAATACAAAAATAAGAATTATTATCGACAAAACGTCAGGACATCGTAAGCGTGCAGTTATTGTTTATTTTAAAATTAATCTAAAAACAAAGGTGTTATCAAGAGGTTAATTTTAAGTAACTAATGAATAAATATCATCATTTCTTTATGAATTTTTAATTTTTGTATAACATAATACTTATTACGTACTTATTTCTACATAAATACGGATATATACTAATGATGCTTTATGTAATTTTCCAGTTAACAGATGGAATTATGACTATCGTTTTGATTTATGAGCCAGTTATAATATTGTATACGGGTTTTTTCCATAACGTTTATACAAGAACATTAATTATATCTGCCCAATGATATTTTAACTGAACATTCTTTGAAAATCCTATCACAGGTACCTGGGGGTTGAGCTACCTACCAAGCGTCTCCAGGTGGCGGATAGGAGCCTTCACGGATCCGGGGTCTAAACCTTTCGCTGTGCTGAACGAAAGCGTCTCGCCGCGGACCTGCTCGCGACGCATACCGTAAACCGCCTGTGTGCAGACAGAAGGCACGGGGGCTCGGCTTAAGTGTCTGGTGTTACGTTGGGTCCCTCAAAGAAAAACCCAGAACTTGTGTTTATTTTTCAAGTCAACAAGACGCCTTCTAACTCACGGCTGTGCAGGTCAACCTGGACCTTGGAAGGAACGTAATAAAGGTAGTTTTTGCCTCAATATACCTCTCCCGCGACTCCAGGGAGCCACCCCCTTTGAAGGAGATGGCTTGCTTCGCCATTGTGGAAGGGAAGAAAAACAACTCTCCGACTTATGTACTTCAATTTGAGTTAGGAACTCGCTGATTATAGTTTGTTTTTATGATGTTTCTATTGTTTCTGCTAACACGTTTATTCTTCCTTTATCCACTCGTATTTTTATTATTTTCCATACTTGATCATCATTAATTTTGTCAAGCGGTTTTGGTCAAACGAAAAACAAAAAAAATACTACAGTCCGTGAACTATTTGGATCTTCTCTACCTGCTCTACCTGCTAATTTTAACACGTTAAAGAACTTATTACAACGTCGGCCATCTGATAACCAAAACCTTTCTTATCTGCTTTAGCAACAACCGAACTACCTCTACTTGCAGTTCAACCACCACCATGATAAATTAAATGGCCAAATTGCCCTTTTTTGAGGGAGAGAAAAATCCTTTTACAGACAAGGCGGCTACGATCTTGGGCGCCGCTATAGTGTGGGGCTCCCCGAATGGCTCTGTGCCGGGTATACCCACTAAAAACCTCTCCTTGTGACCAGATGTTGATCCAAGCTGATTACTTGGGGGGGGGGGCACTCACTTACTTTCATCTTACTTCTGAAATCTGGTGACAGCATTTCCCGCTGATCCATCCCCGCCTTCCTCTTCCTTTTTAGTTTCTCTTTTCCTCTGTTGCTCTTCCTTCTGTTTCATGACCGTCTCTAGATACCCCGTCACTGTCTTCCACCTTTCCTCGCTATCCAGCATCATATCTACAATGTTGTCTAGCGTTAGCTCCTCTAGTCCTTCTTTATTCATAAGTGTCTCTCTCAGGGTGGCCCATCTTCTACATTCAAACATAGTGTGTTCGGCAGTATCAACTTTTTGGCAATACCAACACTTGTCTCCCCTAGGCTTCCCGATACTCTTAAAGTAGCTCCTTAATATTCCATGCCTCGTCAAGCACTGCGTCGTATAGTAATTGCTTTCGCCATGTTTTCTGGTTACCCATTTACTTATTGTCCGGATCAGCCTTCTCGTCCAAGCTGCTCCTCTATGTTCTTCAGTTGACCGTTGCCACTTGGACTGCCACCTCTCGACAGTCCGTCTTCTTATCTCAATCTTGTTGACGAGGGGACGCACTCTTTCACGGAACAATGTCAGCCGCTCCTCCACCAAGAGATGGATCGGTGGGATACCCGCCAGGACAAACGCCGCATCCGCCGAGACAGTTCTGTAGGCCCAAATTACCCTGAGGGCCGCTCTTTTTTGGACTCTCTCCAGCGCCAGTCTATGCACTTGCCTCCATTGCCCTGTACCACACCGGGGCCCCATAAAGGATAATGGAGTGCAGTACCGAGCACACCATAACTTCCTTCCCCTCTCTCCTGGGCCGACGATGTTCGTCTTTTTTCAGCTTTCTCGTCCGTCTTCCGTATCTGCGGTCCCAACTGGCGATTCCTTGCTAGCCAGACGCCCAAATATTTTATCTGATCATCATCATCCGATCATCCTGTCGCCGATCTGCATTTCCATCTGGGACAGCTTCCGACGACCATCCAGTATGACCGCCTCCGTCTTTTCGGCTGCTATCTCCAGTCCGATTCCGAGCATCTTTCTTCGAACACGGGCCACTGCCGTCGTAATTCTATCTCTAACATCCATCTCGTTTCTACCTCTCACCACTATGGCGAGGTCGTCCGCATAGGCCACAAGCCTCGTTTCTGGTGGCATTAGCATAAAGTGGGCTCCAGAACTGATCCCGGACTATATTGGTAATGTACCCTGGGAAACCACGCTCGCACATCTGTTCAATGATACCGCGCCATGGAGCCGTGTTGAAAGCGTTCTTTACGTCCACTGCCACCATAACGCAGAATCTTCTATGTTGCCATGCCTTTTCGTCATCTGCCGGTGATATGCCCATCACTCTGAGTATAGCGTCAATCGTTGATCGGCCTTTCCGAAACCCGAATTTGTTCCTTGAGAGGTTCTCCGGGCTTCTCCAAACTGACGTATGTCTGCTCGTCCTCCGATTTCTTCTTAGGCTTCTCCAGAAGGACCAGCCTCGCGATTTTCCATTCCGTTGGAAACTTCATCTCCCTCATGAGACGACTCATGAGTCTGGCCCAATATTCTGGGTCTCGGGCTACCAGCACCCTCACTATTTCAGGCGAGAATCCATTTGTACCCGCCGTCTTGCTTAGCTTTATTCTTTTTGAGGCCTCCAGGACCTCCGTACTCGTAACAGGGGCCAAATTGCTCTGAATATACAATTACTTACTATATAAAACGAATAAGCGAGTAAACTTTATAGCTTGGAAGAAAACACGTTTATTATCGAGGCCTATTTCCGAAGTGGACGCGAATAAAATTGTTGAGGAAATTGCCTTGGAATATCACGTCCGCCAAATTATAAAAAGATTTCAGACAACGGGAAGCATATATTGAAAATAAAATCTACTGGAAGGCCGCAAACTAACCAAAATGTCGTTGAACAAGTGGAAGACCTTATTGAAGAGAATCCGCATTCGTAGTTACATTGTTTAGCAGCTCGAATTGACGTGTCCTACACTATTCCAAGGATTGGAAAATAAATCTTCCAAGAAATCTTACCTAGAGATCACAACAGTCGGGTGCAATATATCAATTTCTTTCATGAACACTTAAACAATGACCACGTTGTCGATCCACGGACGAAGCCTAGTTCCATTTGAGCGGTTATGTCAATAAATAAAATTAGCGAACATGGTCTGCACAAAATTCACACAATTTCATTGAGGTTCCTTTACATCCAGTGAAAGTAGGAGTAGATGTATCACGTCATAGAATATAGTATAGTATAGGGTTCAATATTTGCTCAACTCCAGTTACGTCATATGAGTGTTATAATGAGATCATTATACAGCAGTTGTAGATAGATGGATAAATAGATAATAGTAATTATACACCAAGGTCGAAAAGCAATTTTTCTTAATAATGCGAGGCTAGAAAAAGACTTTTCAACCGTAGTTTATATACTATTCTTTTCACTACTAGCACATTTGTTTAACTTTTCTTCAATTGATAATCATGATAATGCGAAAGATATCCATGAAAAGCAAGTAGCATATGAAATTAAATCAATACCTGTCAATACCTGTTTTTTGTTGCGATGTTGCTAGTGTGGTCCAGCTGGAAAATTTAACATTTCGCAAAAAATTCCAAATCCCCAGTTTTACATTTTTGAGTTGTCAGTTATCATTAATAATGACAGCAAACGTTTGTCGATATTGTTTTTATTGTCTACTAGTAGGTGAGAAAAATCCATTATTAGGTAAGGTACTGAAAATCAATTTCTGAAGCAGAAAACACGATATTATATAATGATGATTTCTGAAGCTAGTAGTGAAAAAAAGAGGTTTATTGCCGACATTTTACAAATCAATATATAGGCCACAAGTTATAGGGTGCCATAAGCCTCTTCAGCGGAAGGAGTCCAGGATCTTCTTGGAGAGGTTTGAGGTGATTTGCATCCCCACACGGCCACGGCCTTTAACTTTATCCCCACATTTGTGTTACAGCTCTGGAAAACTGCAGAAAACCAGTGCCGAGATGATCGTTGTTGTGAATGTCCTTTGATTGCCTCCGGAATCCCTTCTCCATCCTACAACAGTGAGGCGAGCAGTACGAGAGAAGAGAGAGTGAAGTGAAAAATAAAAATAAGTGAATAATAGTTATTTATCGTTCGACACTGTCAGAATTTTCAAATTTTCGCATGTGTAAACACTCTCTCCCAAGCAACACATCTAGTCTAATAGATGTTAAAATTTCGACTAGACTAGACGTCTAAGGATGGTCTGTGTAGACTGTTTATCGACGTCCAAATGTCCGCCAGATAGACGTAAATATTTCATATCCAACTTCGACTAAATATAGACGTACAGTGATAGACGTAAATATTTCGTACAAATTCGACTAAATATAGACGTACAATTTTGATCTAAAACGAATATAAAATTTCGAAATATGATCTATTTTTAGTCTAATCATTACAGGAAATGAATGTTTGTTTCCCGTTGACGAAAAATACAGATTCTGAAATTAGTTAATTAAGTACCCTATTGAATTAATGATTTAACCTCACGATTTATAAGTTGCGTTAAGTTTGTATCCTTGAATGGTCTTTTGCCGTTATGGCCGGCCCAATTAAACTTCGTCGCAAATTTGTTCGTAATCAAATTTTTTAGTATATTCATCACGGCTTGACGAACAGTAGTCCCCCCACCAATTGAACTTAGACGGTTTTTCTAAAATCATAAATAATTGGTAAAATTAATTTGGAAGTTATCTTATCAAACCTTACCAAATAAATAGCTGTATGCTAATGATTTCTCATAAGTTGGCCCTGTACCGTGGTCTCCCACAACACGATCTTTTCTAACGAATTAATTTACTACTTTCTCCCTAAACGCCATTTCACTCATATTACTGTTGAAGATTCGAGAGGGTGTCGAGTCTGATGGTGTCGAACATGTGTCGAGCACTTGCGTGTGGAAAAATCACGTGATCTTAGTTCGGGCACGGTATTGGGTAGTTTGGCTAGGGTCCGACAAAATAAATGTACCTACAACGAGGTCACTTACCCCTACGCTTGAAAAATAGATCCATAAACCGCTAAATTCAAAAATATCTAGAAATTTATTATTATTTAAACATTATGCACAATTTTAACTTTAGGAACATTCATATTGCATTTCTTTGCAATTGTATTCGTGAAATTTGAGCATATTTTAGTAATTGTAATAATATTTATCCGTGACAACTTTATTTATGTGTCTTCATTGACAAGGTAAAAGTGTCATTTTATCTTATTGCAGATAAAATAGCAACTTTTGCCTACTTTATATGCATTATCACATAAAATACAAAAATTAAACTTTTCAGTGAAATTATATTATTTATGTATTAATGATGGTGGATGGTAACATAAATTTCTTTTACAGTTTTTTCAACTTAATTCTGTTTTTGTTGACATCCTAACCACGAAAACATTTATATTATGTATTACGATTTAGCTTGATCTTAATCTTTCAAATTCATACTATAAATTATTGTTGTCCAATTTATTTATCTGAAAACGTTTGCGGATAAAATAGTACTTCTATATATTATTCAGAGAATGAGTGGTTTTATGTGCTTCGCCTGGATATAATAGATATCTTTTTTCTACATATAATATAATTATGTAGAAGTTTATACATATAATATATGTATAAAAATGACTGAAGTTGGACTGTAAATCTATAATAGACGTATATTCGACATTTATATTGTAGAGGGTTTAAAGATCATCTATCATAATAGACGTCTATATTTAGTTCAATTTTAGACAAAGACGGCTCATAGACGGTGTAGACTGTTTCGACGTCTATTATGATGTGTTGCCTAGGCTGTCATGAAATAATGAAATTGACAGATAAACGTTACACTATTTTTGAGGATTTTAAGCAATTTAAAGGCTTTTCGGGGTTCTGTCGAACGATAAAACGTTGTATTACACACGCCACTCGGGGTTCGCAAAAGCACTCGTTTCACTCGTGCTTTTATAAACCCCTTGTGGCAATTTTATTCCGTTTTTACAGCCACATGGATTTAATCCTTTGACGTGAAAAAATTCAACTGTCAAACAAAATGTCAAAAAAACGTTAGACACTAATACAACAATGGATGTTGGCATAGAATTTTTTTTATCTTCTAAACGATAAAATTGCATTTTAACATGCAGTAAAAAGTAGATAAAATGCAATTTTGACATTAAAGATTGAATAAAAGAATTTTTTGTGGAAAATGGGAGAGAGATAAAGGGATCAATGGAGAAAAGAGACAGGGAGAGAGACAGTTATCAAAAGAGAAAGAAAGAAGGTGAAATATGGAGTTTTCACCAATTTCAGCTCTCCGCCGCCACTGTCGTACAGTTTGTCGGGGTCGATTTTTTAGTTTAAGATCTCAGCAGTTATACAGAGTGATCATAAAGTTCCGCACAAAATTCATAATATAGTTATGTAATGTTTTTGCGATAAACGCTGGAACAGGTCGATTTTTGTTTTCAAATTGCCACCTTTTGACATACAAATTTTGTTTATGACGTCATCTGTTTTTGAACTATGACACTGTCATTAATTTTTTTTAAATGGCAGGCCCCAACTTGTTTTTGGGTTTTATTATACACTTTTCAATTCTCTATTCAACAAGAGTAAAAACTTGCATAACTTTTTTTTTTATTACATACGTTTTAAAAAATAAAATTTATCTATGTAACTTTATTTATTAAAATAGCATAAGAAGACACCAAACTATACCTTATGATTTAAAAATAACAATGAAAATAACGAGAACAAAATTACAACTGCTTTTTGTCGCCATCACAATAAACATTTATGGTGCAATCTTTCAAATCAGAAATTGTAACTCCTGGCAAATTCAAATTCGAAACAGATGAAGACTCCATGTGTGAAGATGTATTTTGTTGCACTATTTCTCTTGTATGGTCACTATACATAATTTCAGCAGTTATCTATCAGTAAAAGTTAATCGATGTTGGTAAAACCGGCCCTATGTAAATTATTATCGAAATGTGTACACTAAATTATAAAAAAATCGAACTTAGAAGCGTGCAAATTATGCAAATATATGATCTCAATTGACGTCAAACTTGAGAATCTTTTTGAATTGGTGAATGAGATGTTTTTGCAATTTTGCCGACTGAAGATAGCTAATTCGTGTTCAACTCTAAATACACTGTGGCAATTAGCAACATTAAGAAACTTCAAATTTAAGAAATCCGTAATGAATTACGTTATTAAAACTATAAATAAATGTTATCTATACGATGCGGATTCCCATTATTCATAATTTACATTATTTTATATAATTATGTGGACAACAACAATAATAATTGCTCTTGAACAATATAAGTTCCTTATTAAGAAAATAACATAAATTAATTGTCTGATTACTGTGATTATCGGATTCTTTACCACACACTTTCTCTAGATTTGTAATAATATTACGTACCACCTTATTGTTAGCATATAAAATGTCACCAATTTACTGAATTATACTTAAAAAGATATCAAGTCAAGAGATCATTAAAACTTTTAAAGATATAAAAGAAGGTAAGAGGATGGGCGACATTAACATATAAGAATCAAAACTGTTACATATTAGGTTCCAGTGTTAATTGATTTTTGGTTAAATTTTGAACCAGGTTCTAGAAATACAACATGAGAAGAAGCAATCCAAAACAACTTAATATTCAAAGAGGCCCAGACCAATAAATGTAGGACTAAAAACAACATTAAATAAATAATTAATTTTATTATATATGTTATAAATAACTACAGGCCCATCTCCGTCGTCTCTTCTGCCAAGTTTTCATGTACTCTCTTCTATTAACATACAGTTTTAACGCCCAATTTATATGTACGCCAGTGTGTAAATTTATTACTAAACAACCAAAACACATTTTATTAAACGGGTGCCATCTCTGACGCCTTAAGTGTATACACAGCATCCGTACACCGTTCCCACATTTCACCATCCCCAACTTTATCCATCACATTACTATCGCTAAACAGACGTATAGTCCATGTAACCACTGCAAAAGTGGCGGCGTTTACCGGAAAAGCGCGCAAAATCGTGGGCGCAAGACCTTTGTATAGAAATTTGTATCCTTCGCTCCTAACACTCTTCCTCAAACAATCGAAGGAGTTTTTATATTTCTGTTCTGAAAGTCCATCGATCTGTATACGGGATTTAATGACATCGATTGGGTAGACGACAACCCATGAAATTATACCAGCGATACCGCCAGCGAACAACATGGAAGCTGTTGAAATGGGGGCACCGTTGTCAGTTCTGGTGAGAAATTCGTAGGTTACGAAGTAGGAACTAAAAGCTGGCACTTCACGCAGTATGGTCACATTTAAGCCTTTGAACACCCCTCTGGTGCCTTCTTTCAAGTAGATTTTCCAGAGGCAGTCCAGAGGACCTTTGGAACTGTCAGATACTTGCAGACGCGATTTTGCTAATTCCATGGGACTGCAGAAGAAACTCTGAAGTAACCCAGATGTGGCACCAGCAATTCCGTGGGAGGTTAAAGAATCTGGCTTTAGATACTTTTGCGCGTTGCCATAAACTCCAAAAACTACAGCATTGATTGCAGCTACTCCCGCCAAAGGACTTGACATTCCCTTGTACAGGCCTCGGACTCCTTCCTTGACCAGCAGGCCTCTCAGACAGTCTGCTGTTCCTTTGAATCTAGGATTTTTTGAATCCTGTGTTTGTAATAACACTTTCACAGTATCTAGAGGATGTCCGACTATCACACCAGCACATCCTGTAATTAAACTCTGTTATGATGAAGAACAAAGTCTAATTAAACAATTTTTACCTCCAAGACACCCTGCGAAAAAATCAAGAGCCATAACCAGGGCTTTCTATGTGATATACGTCAACGAATACACTAAATTCCAGGGGGTTGAAACTCACAAATATTAAGTCCCTTTGACTTGTAGCCCTTTGGAAAACTTTCGCAAATAATTTGGTCTCCATGTACTACTACAACATTTTTTTAGGATTGACACCGGCTCGAATTTCTCCATTGTTAATTTACCTCTTTTTTAAACTTTGTGCGTCACACATATGATATTACACATAATAAAATGTGTTCACGCGCTTGTAAGGACTTCTGTATTGAAACTGACTTGCTAGAAATAATTCAATTCATTATAACTTCTTCAAGGGTCAGGTGATAACGAGTTATCTAAAAATTTGTTATTTATTGCCTCGGTCTTCGCGCAGTTTTGTACTCCTATCTGTTTACGTTACTGACTTAATGAATGAATGAAACGTTCTATTGTTTAACGGAGTTTTGAGACTCACGTATCATATTTAATAAAATGGTTTGAAAGTTGAGTACATCTTTGCGAAAAAATATCTGCAGAGTAAATTGCCGCATTGCACAACTTCTTCAACAAATCTTGTTGCCGTGGAGACTGTAGACCCAAGATATCAAAATTTTATTTTCAAAATTTGCAGACCAAATTTCAGCATTACAAGATCACATTCGATGGACATGAATGGAGCACGTTTCCTCTGAACGGCATTGCGAAATTGAAAAATGCTCCATAAGGATATGATCATTCACAACACAAAAATGTTGCATTGATGAACTTTGACCTTGTTTAGGATGCAATTTTAAATAATTATAAAACGGAAATAGCAGTAATAACCCCAAAAGTGAACGAGTTAATGAGATGAACAATAATAGAAAAATTCTTTTAATTTTTCCACCTTAACATTTTTTGTAATGGTAAAATAAAATTAAAGATCATTCAGGAAAATTGTCGAAAACTGGTGAATATAACAACTGTTCATAACACGATTCATTAAATTATATTGACGCAAAAAATAATAATTGTATTGTATCTTTGCATAACATTTATGTTTCTTAGGTTGCGTAAGAGAGGATTTCAACACATATTAAAGATACTGAGTTGTTTCTTCTTGCTTTATTTTTCCAGTAGTCTTTATCAGTTGCAAAAATTTTTGTTTTGAAGCTAAAACATTTTGCGTCAGCTTTTTGAAATAATATTTATTAATATTATTTTTTTTTTTGCTTAAAGTGAATGACCAGTTTAAATATTATCAAAAGTCATCACAAGACGACAGAGAAAACATGACATCTGAAATTTACACGTTGAAGTTAAGAAATAAAATTTGAAAACTATCAAGGACACATTATGTTCAAATTCAAATTTTCCTTATAAGAAAAGTTCTTGGAACATTTTTCTTGCTAAAAATAAAAGTAACGTAATTTAATTTCACTTTTTACTTTACAAAAACGCATCAGCGAATTAATATTAATACTCACTCATGAAAGGAATTATAACCGTTGCCCAAAAAATAAAAATATTAACCTTTATTCAGGTTCAACAAATTTGTCGCAATCTCTACGATAATTTTTCAGGATCATGGATTATTATTTTAATATTACATCTTCAGAAAAGATTAGCACTATAAATCTGCTAGTAATAACTGTTATCAACCATAAATATAATTATTCTCGAAATATGTACTTGATTGGGATATAACTTAATTATACTAGCTGACCCGACGGAGGTTGTCCTGTTCAAATTTCAATAAACTGGTGTTTGGACAGATGGCGAAACAACACAAAAGTAAAAACAAATGTAATTTTATTTTAACTTAGGCTGGAATGCGTTTTTCCCGTTTTTTTTTTTGTTAAAAACAAATATGTCGTCCAAATCGGTCTAGCCGTTCTCAAGTGATGCGCTTACCAACGAACGGCATTATAAAGATTCAATGCATTTACGATCGCCAATAACTCCTTCCTCGTAACGCAGTAGTTTCTTTCCGGCTTAGAAAGCACCTTGCTATAGTATTCGATGACTTTTTCTTCGCCTTCCTGTACCTGCGAAAGGACTGCCCCGATACCATTGTTACTGGCGTCTGTATCCAGGACATACCGCCCCTTTACTCTCGGGTAAGACAGAATAGGACCCGTGCACAGCGAATCTTCAAAGTTCTAAACGCTGCTTCGCTCTCGTTATTCCAGATAAATGGAGTTTTGTCTTCCGTGAGTCTGTGCAGAGGCTTGGCAATGTCAGCAAACCCTTTGACAAATCTGCGATAGTAGGTGCAGAGGCCCAAGAAGCTTCTCAGCTGGTACTTGTCCCTTGGTCGTGGCCACTCGCGGACGGCCGCGATCTTGTCTGGATCTGTTTGTACTCCGCTGGGCGAAACCACATGGCCCAAGAACTTCACTTCTGTCTGGAACAATCTTGGGATTGAGCTGAAGGTTGGCATTCCGCAGGCGGCTGAAGATCTCTTCCAAATTTTTCAAACGTTCTTCGAAGGTTCTTCCAACTACCATGACGTCATCGAGGTACACCAAGCAGGTTTTCCATGTCAGCCCTAGCAGAACCAGTTCCATCAACCTTTCAAAAGTGGCTGGGGCGTTGCAGAGTCCAAATGGCATGACGTTAAACTGGTAGAGACCGCTTCCAGTCGAGAACGCCGTCTTCTCTTTGTCATCGGGGTGGATCTCAACTTGCCAGTAGCCGCTCTTCAAGTCCAGAGTTGAAAACCACTGCGATCCCGACAACATGCTTAGAGTGTCATCGATACGTGGCAACGGATAGCTGTCCTTCTTAGTTACATCATTCAGCCGTCTGTAGTCAACGCAAAAGCGAGTGGAGCCATCTTTCTTCGTTACCAAAACAACTGGTGACGACCACGGGCTTGAGGAGTCTTCAATTATTCCGTCTGCTTTCATTTTGTCCACCATCTGAGCCACCTCTTGGTGTTTTGCGAACGGAAGTCTTCTTGGCGGTTGTCGGACCGGAGCAACATCTACTGTGTTGATTCTGTGCTGCACCATGTTGGTTCTGCCGGTGCTTCGGTCTTCTGTAGCAAAGATGTCAGTCTCCTTGCGGATAAATGCCATGGCCTTCTCTAATTGATGGTTCGTAAGGTGTTTCCAGTCTTCTAGGAAGAGCTTCTCTACACTCGTTCGCTGAGCCTCTTTTCTGTTACACCCAACAGGTTGTTCTTCGGAACGGACGACCCGTAGTACAGGATGGTATAGTCCAATCGTCTGCCCTTTCTGTAGTGTAACACGACTTTCGCCTAAATTCGCTACACGGATAGGAATTCGTCCATTAGCCTCAACGAGTGTTCTCGCTACCATGATCTGTGTTTTCTGTGTCACGTCCGGGTTGGTGGTCACGTTCGGTTCTATTATTCCAGTCCGGTATCCCCCAGGGTCTTCTTCCAACTCTGCCAGCACGATCTGTTCCGAGTTCTTCTGTACACGGACCGTTTCGGAGACTATCACTTTCACTTCGTCGGCGGATGGTATCGCAGAGTGCAGGGAGATTTCTTCGTTGCCTACCAGCAGCATGCGATTCTTGATGTCCAGCACGAATCCGAACTTCTTCATGATGTCAAGACCCAAGATGAAATCGTCTACTATATCAGCTACAATAACCTTGTGAATGAACTCGAACCTCCCCAACTCGAGTCTTGCCTCAACTTCCCCGAATACTCGTGCTGCTTCTCCCGTTGCTGTTTTTAACACCAGGTCGCTCTCTGCCAATTGGAAATCTCCCAGCGGTTTGAAGATGTCTGGTCTTCCGATCGAGACGGTCGCTCCGGTGTCGACGGTCATAGAACAGCCAGCTCCGTTGATTCGACCCTCCAGCAACAGATTGTCGTTCCTTCTTCGTAGCTGCGAGACGGAGATGACCCTAGGGGCTTTTGTGGGGTCAGCTAGCACACGCCCCGAAGCGCTAGCTGGACTTAGTTTTCCGACTGCCTTGAGCTTGAAGGGCCGGACTCCGGATTTCTATGGGTCTGCTCCGGCGATCTCCTTGAACGGCAGTCCCTCCTCAGATGACCCACTCTCCCACAATTAATGCATCTGGGTCTGCCTGTCATGCTTCCGTGCCGCATTTCCTCAAGCAACGTCTTTATTTCTCGCAGCAGGTCGTTTCCGTCTTTCGGGGCTTCCTCCATAGTTACTGCTCGCAGACGTTGAGCCGCCGGACGACAAGCGTTTTTAGCCGCCTCGAACTCCAGGGCGTGCACAAGGGCATCGGCGCATTTTTGATGTCTACCTAGTCTCAACATTTGCTGCAACTCACCGTCGCGGACCCCATCAATAAACGCGCTTGTTCCAAGTTGGTAGTGGAACTCGCTAGGGGCGCTTGGGTAGGCCAGATGTACGAGTCTCTCAACGTCCGCCGCAAACTCCTGCAGGCTTTAGCCATTCTTCGGAACTCGTGACTTCAGCTGTGACTGGTACACTTGGTTCAAGTGGAGGTACCGCAGCTCGAGAGCGTTGACCACGGCGACGTAGTTCTTTTGTTCCCTCTCCGGGACGGTTTGCAGCAGCTGAAGAGCTTGTCCTCGCAAGGATAACACCAGTGCAGTGGCTTTCTCTTCTTCACCAAAGTTGTTCATTTCGGCCGCTGCCTCGAATTGCCTCCTGTACATAAACCACGAGGTCTGACCATCAAAAGTCGGAGGTTTTAGCCTTTGTGATGACGGTTCTGTCACGACCGACTGCCCCGTTGTTATCCTTTTCAGCTTTGTTTCCATTTCCTTGATTTTCTTTTCCAATTCCTCTTTCATTTCCAGAACTTCTTCTTTTACAACTTCTTCAATTTCCAGAACTTTCCTTTCCACAACTTGAACCTTCTCTTCCACGTCTTTTTTAAAAGTGTTTTGCAAAATGTCTAGCTGATCGAAAATTCTCTTCTGTTCCTCTTGTCGTCGATTTTCTTGTTCTTATTTTTCTTCTTGTCGTCTCTTTTCTTGCTCTTCTTTTTCTTCTTATCGTCGCTTCTCTAGTTGTTCTAGAAGTGCCATTTGTTCTTTTCTTTCTTCTTGTCGTCTCCTTTCTTGCTCTTCTTTTTCTTCTTGTCGTCGCTTCTCTAGTTGTTCTAGAAGTGCCATTTGTTCTTTCCTTTCTTCCTGTCGTCTTTTTTCTTGTTCTTCTCTTTCTTCTTGTCGTCTCTTTTCTAATTGTCCTTGTAGAGCCTCCATGGTTTTACTTCTCGTGACTCTTCCAGAAGGTTGCTTTGACATGCGTCACGTACCGGTTGGTTCAATTTTTTTTTTACGTCCGCTTTTTTAAATCCCACTTCTGACACCAATGTAACGTAGCCTGAGCCGGGCGGGTTAGAGGATTTAAAGAAATATTCTGGCGCACACCGTATTTACAAACTTTTATTAAAAAGACTACTAAGACTAACTTTTCACAATGTACAGACTTTCACAATATCACGCGCTGATCACTTGTTCACGATGCTTCCAATAGACTGACTTGCTCCGTTGTTTGATCCCTTCTTATACCGCTCGCTTCGTTCTCGATTTCTTCGATTCCCAGAATCATGAGATTGTTTCCGACGCAATGGATTATTCGAGAATAATGAGATCACTCTCTCTTGTACGAGCGTGGTATAGCATGAGATCACAGCCACAGAGTCTTCTAGACTTATGAGAGCATCCCATGTGAATAATTATTCCCAGACGTTCTCATGTGGACTATTCCAAATTAATTACGTTACCATACGTGGTGAGATCATCATGACATCATCCGCTTCCGGGCCGTCGCGCCGTCGTCTCAGTATGTTAACTTTTAACAAGAAATGTTAAAAGTTAATAGAAAAATTGAGGTAATTTTCTTACCCACGGATTATTATTTATTGATATGTCCAGATAATACCTAAATTTTTTATTCCTTAATATTAATATTTACTCGGTTAATTTTTTTTTTTTTTTTTGTTGAGGTGACAGACTCGGTCGGCACGGACGGGAGCTGAGCCGCGCGTTTTTGCTTTTCTTTGCCGCTAAATTAAAATTATAAATATTGCCGGGACAATTCCGGGATATGGGACTTTTTTTGGGAAATTTCCTGCTCTTTAAGGCGCTTCTCTCACCCCATGTTTGCAGTGTACATTTATAAAATTTGGAATACTTGTAGAAAAAGGATTGCTCTAGAACCTACGCATATTTTTTTTCAAAACTGTTTTGCTAAATATGCAAAAATGTCGAACTGAACATACGTAACTTTTGTCGCCATTTTATTGACACTTACGAATTTAAAACCTACCAAGAAACATGCGCATCACCTTGCCTTTAGTTTTTTCTTATTGTTTGCAACATTATTGAAGATGGAAGTGCAAATACAACTATGTAATAATGTTTTAAATAAAACTCTGTTCTGTTGATTTATACGTTAAGAAAGTAGCTCCACCTATACAACGATGCTACAAATTCGCCGTGTACAGTCCGAGTACAATCTTAGACCTATACTAAACAAAATTATGAGAGATGGAGAGCCCCTGTTATCTTAGAAGTTCACCGCCGTCAATCAACCCTTTGATGTACCGGTACACCGAAATTTTATTTTCTTTGAGCTTTCCATTCATTTGGAATCCAGATTCCTCAATGAATGAAACCAAAGTTACGAAATGACTTTATTTTTGCACGTACAACTAATAATTGAAAATGATAGTTTTCTGTAAACTACCTTCACCGTGCGCCACCTGAACATAAAGTCGTAGATTTTTGTTTTTTTGTACGAATGAAACTTTCCTATCAGGTCATCGATTAAAGATACAGGAGATTTAAAATAGTAATTTGTGTACCTAGGCCGTAAAAGTTAGGACGCATCTGCTGTTGGTGGCCGACGCGTGAACACAATGCAGATAAGGCCAAAAATCTTTTTTAGGCGATGATCACAAAAGAATTCAAACATTTGGTCAAAAAAAATTGTGTTTGTATGTTTTTTTTTGGGCCGTAAAGTTTTACTTTTTTGTACACATAAATATTCATTCCTACCTAGTATTGCGCTTTCAATTACACATAATTTTTTTAACAGATCGGTTAGTATCTTACTTGATTCGTTGATTGATATTTTTATAAAATTTTACAATGTGAGGAGTCTATTCTTTTCGATTTAATTAACATAGATAATTACATCAGTAACAGAGCAACAAAACTTCGTTGGCAAAAGAAGCAGCAGTGTGTTAAAAAAACTTTGCATCGCGAAGCCCTACGGCCAAAAACCATTTACTACGTAAATACTGTAGTAAATTGAGAGGTTATTTTTGTCAAGGAAGCAAGGAAGGCGAAATTACCATAGTTCCAGACATGATCGAGTCTAGCTTTTTTGACGACATTGAGTCGTGTGGAAAAAGACTTGTTCAAAATGTGCAGTCTAATTTTGAATATGAAAAATAATGCAGCAGAAACTTATAATTCTATCGTCTGTAAATTTATAGGGGGCATGCTTCATACGATGTAAAAGCAGCTGCAATTTCATATAATAAAAAGGAAGAATATTTTGCCCTATTGCACAAAATTCGCTAAAAACTATATCGCGGGACTGAAAAGAAAACGCGAGTATAATAAAACTCGCAGAGAGTTATTTCTAGGAATAAAAAAAGAAAAACTGCTGCTCCACCCGACAAAAATTCATCTAGATGAAAACGAATTTATTAGGAAAAGAGATGAACTTCTGGAGTGCATATCGAAAAGTGGAGATGAAAGAAAAAAATGAATGAAATTGAAATAAATACTGGAGGGCAAAAAAAGAAAAAGACTATGGGGTACTTTTAGTGAGTGCGGACTGTTTATTGACAAGGAAAATTGTTTTCTCGGTGCCAGTCCGGATGGAATTATTAATCAAGACCATATTGTGGAAATAAAATGCCTTTGGTCCATTCTAGATTTAAATCCCCAACAAGCGGTGAATGAAAAAAAAAAAACTACTTAAAAATAGACCAAAATGGGGACGGATGGAAACTAAAGCAAAAAGATAATTATCACTTTCAGGTTCAGGGGCAATTGGCAATTATGGCAATGGCAATGGCCCGTGAAATACTAAAAAATAGTTTAAAACTGTTTCTCCCATTACGACGTCACGTTCTCATTCGACTGTTTCATCAGAAGCAAAGTACGACCAGACGTATAGTAATTTTATGGACTCCGGTCAATAATACTTTTATAATCCCGGATGTCGTCTGGGGTGGTGGTTGAATTTAGAATGTTTGTGCTAGCATGTGTGTCGGTAAACCCTTTGGGTTTCCCAACTGGCCGCTGCAAATATTTCTGAACAGAAAGCATTGTTTCACTGAATGTACTTTTTCTGTCCCGCGTGGATTTTTGTTTACGTCCTACTACTTATGTCACATGTCGAACTTTTCGATCACTCTCACACAGTAGTTGCTCGTCCTTGCAAAATGCCCCTTAAGGATGTTTTTTCAAATTTCAAATAGTTTTTGAAATATTAGCAAAAAACCTAACCACTTTTCTTTGTTTACTTAATTGTTTATAACTTTTGTAATTTTCATTTGCGGATATTGATTTTCAACTAAAAAATTCTTGGTGCAATTGACACCTCAATCATAATTATTTTTGTTGCCTCTTAACTCGAATTTCGGAAAAAGGGACTTGTGCACCAGACTAATCTTGAGCCGTTGCTATTCATTGTATTCATTCATGGATGAAATAGCAAAGACAATTAAGAACAAAACGAAAGGTTTAACAGTAGGCAAGAGGAAATTAAAAACAGTTATCGTGGAAGGACTTATAATTGTACACTGATCACCTGATCTTGTGTGCAGCAAGCAGAAAAAACCTCAGAAGATAATCTAGAGATCTGGAAGAAAGAACTAAAGAGATATGGAATGAAGATTAATATCAAGAAAGCCGAAATTATGATAAGAGGACTTGAGAAACAAGACATACAATAACAACAATCGATATTATGGATAATGAAATCAATAACAGAATAAGTATTGCCAATAGAGTATACTTTGCTTTGGTAAAGATAAAGATTTTTAATATTGTGTTTGTTCCTATACTGTTTATGGTCCTGAGTCATGGAACCTAACGGAGAGGCAGAAAAGTACTAGAGGTGACGAAACTAGACAATCTTAGAAACGAGAAACGAGACACTGGAGGTCGTTTCATTCGAAAAAAGATAACAAAACGTCAACTAGGATGGTGGGGTCATATGATAAGAATGCCGGAAACCAGCATAACAAAACAAAACAAAAATGTGGGAAACTTAACTCAACTTAACTCAAAAACCCCTACACCCAAAAGTAGAAGAGGTGTTGATAAGTAAGTAGTTTTGAAACTTTCGAAATTTACAAGTTTCTTTGATATCCTTCTATGCTTTCGTAGCCTTTCAGGTTAACCATATTTTTGTAATGTCCTAACGTTTCCAGATCTTCTAAGTTTTATAGATTTCTCACAGTATTTAATTTCGTTAAATAAATTTTTAGCTAGTAAGTATAATTATCTCAGATTTTCAGACTCTACAATTTTTTTTGTGTTTCACAGATTAATTAGTTTCTTTAAAGTTTTTATAATTTCTAAACTTTTCAATTTAATTTTCTGCATTTTCAAGACTGAACTTGTCATGTCAAGTTTTTTATATTTACTGCTACTAGCACTATATATATATAGATTATAAAATATGCATAATTTTCAGTTTTTCAGAAATTCTTGCCGATTTAAAATTTATTGACTTAAGATTGTTTAGTCCTTTTATACGATTTTCTTTGTCTTCTGAGTTTTTGTCGGTTTTAGAAACTTTTCTCTTAAATTTCGTCGAATTTTTAGTTTCGTTTTTCAGATTTATTGATGTTCAAGGTTTAGTTTTCTAGTCTTCCTCCGATTTTCTAGCTCCTTCAACTTATTTTTTTATTCCACTAAATTTTACACACCCTTTAGGTCGATATTTTATACTTTTTTATACTTATACTTCTTAATTTACATTTCTAAGAAACATTTAAAAATTACATGGTAAACTTTGTAAATTTATTGAGCAAATTTTTATTTATAAACGAACTAACAAAATTACGTAACACTTTTTGCTATGAAATACTAACACTTTTCAAAGGTTGGCAATACGTTTCCTGCGTCGGCGCCCCGATGTCATGCGTCGCGACGTTACTATAAATGGTCGATCAGCTGTTGGCATCACATGAATTCAATCAGACTCAATAAAATCGTTTAAGTGTTGTTAATTTCAGTCGTGCTTTTACTCTTCTCGTCTAAAATGGACGGATTTTTACAAGTCAACGATTCTTCATCAAATTTACCATTATCCCCAACTAACTCTTTCATTGCCGATGAGGTAGCGTCGATTTGCCCTTTGATAACCCCGTCTCCTCCAACTAACGATCTTATAAACCCATTACCGGAGCTGAGTCAGACCAATTATGCTATGGGGGAAGAGTTGGCTACCATTCTTCAGAAACACGTGCAAGGTGGGATATAGCATAAAGAATGTAAACAAGGTGTGAGAATAAAAACGGTACAATTTTAGATGATGATAAATGTACGGGTGATTCCGCGTCTTCCAGTTCTTCGGCTTTGGCAGAGCCGGCGTGTACACAACTGCTCAATCATAGAAATGGGAGCTACCAATCTTACCATCACATTACTAAGGATGAACATACGGCGAATGAGGTCAGTCATTTAATACCTGAGTTGAATAAAAAGTTGTAAATCTGTAATTTTAGGAAACCGCCGGGAAAGTGCAACCCCTCCAACTCACATTTCGAAATCCTCCAGAAAACTATTTCTTCATGTCTTGGAACTGGCCTCTAATCCGAAAATTCTCCTTGGGAATGTTTCTGTCAGGTCTGGTGGCAATGCTAGGTCTTGTAATCACGATGATATCCACTCTACCGAAAAAATGCGATCCTTATACGGAATGGTACCAAGGAAAAGTTTTCTACGAGATTTTTCCAGCAAGTTTCTACGCCAGCAATCGTAACCACGAATACGGGGATTTTAAGGGAATCGCTCTCAAAACTGAGTATCTTGAGTCGTTAGGAGTTAAAGCTGTGAGACTCAACTCTATCTTCAACACTCCGAACTATCCGGAGGATTACAAGAACGTGTCTAGTTTAGTCGATGTCGCTCCACAATTGGGAACTGTTGACGATTTGGTGAAACTGGTTAGGAATTACTTGGACCCGAAAAACATTTCCTTGATTCTTGATCTGCCTGTTTTCCCAGTCGTGGACCAGTTAAAACCAAGTAGAAAAAATGACTTTCGGAATAATAGCAACAAATCGCAGCAATCTGCAAGAATCAACGACGGTGTCGATGTAGTCGAAGAAGCTCTGCTTTACTGGATTAACAGGGGAGTTAGCGGTTTCTACCTTAAAGGAATGGAGTACTTTATTGACGATCCAAATCTCGTTCAATCTTTGCGCAGATGGAAGACCGTTGTTGGTCCAGATCGTATTTTTATTGTTAGTGAAACTTTCATTAATTCCGTCGGAAAAACGCTCAATATTGTTCTCAACAACGTGGACTTAGTCGATGTCCGACTTGACGCAGAAAATGGTCTAGCTGCAGTCAGCAAACAAATTAGCTCAATTCAAAATGGAACCCTGTTTTCTAAACGAGGACTGCCATGGGTTCATTGGAGTCTAGGCGACGAGTCGTCATCCCATCGCCTGGCCGATATTTTGCCATACGGTAACGCAACTCTGGGTGCAACTTTATTACAGCTTATGCTACCAGGAACTCCTTCAATCTTCTACGGTAATGAAATCGGTCTCCAGAAAGTATTGGATGTTGAAGGAGATAGGAAAGACCAACAACACCTCCACCACTTGACTTTCATGACATGGAATGATAAGAAGCAAAAGGTTCTACCGTGGATGTATGGAGGAAAAACAAACCCTAATACCGAACAAGCCGAATCCATTGCTCAAATGATAAAGTTACGTTTAAATTCCCCTTCAATTTTCTTTAACTCTGTTTACAACAAAAAAGGTGACAACAAGGCAAACTCTAAAGTGCTTTCATCCAACGACAATTTACTGGTTCTTCAAAGATGGTACCCCCGTAGAAAATCATTCGTTGTAGTCTGCAACCTTGGAAATAGCACCCTCACTCACGACTTGTCAGCTATGTTATACAGCGGAAACATTGTTATCGGTCCTAGACCAGGATCGAAATCCGAGAGCATTTCGTTTAAGGATATCTCCTTGTGGCCCGGAGAGTCAGTTGTTGTCGAACTTCACTAAGAAGTTTTGTTGATTTTAACTCATCTACCCGTGTCAGTTCCTTCTGTGATACGTCTATTTTTGTTTGCTGTCTTGTCAGACTGATAATAAATTACAAATTGCGCAAACTGACTTTAATTTGTTGGTAGAAAACGGTATCTCAATGTCATTTTGATTAAACAAGACGAATGTCTAAAAATGTATCATCATTTCGTGTTTGGATGATTATGTACATGTTTGGTTCATTTGAAAATACTTACTCTCGCATTGAAAATAAAATAAAAATCCTATACATAAGCAAATTCAACTAAATTAGTATTTTTAAATGGTAACCCAACATGGAAATTTCTTAAATATGGTAACTAATATCAATTTCTGTTTCAAGTACCGTGGTGATAATGAAAATGACTATGCAACACAAAATACACCGTCGCTACCATGTATAATCGCTACCGCCGCATCTACAAGTGACTGATTGACAAATGGTGTTAGAACTATTTTTTGACTTAAAAATTTTGAGATTGGATTGAAGACGAGAGTGAGTTCTAGTTCTTAAAGAAAAAAATAATAATATATGGTTGTTACTTCTTATCCATTTAGTCAGTCGATGAGTACAGTGGATGGGACGGCCCACCCGCCCTCCGCACTCACAAACGGTCCCAGAACCATACGCTTTTTAGTCAGAAAGAAACCTTAGACTTATCAGTGATGAGAATCAATCCAAATTGGGCTTTACACCAAAATATATACTCAAATTTACGTTTTTGACTCAATGGTTGACAAACTGGTTTGGACTGACAACCATTTTCATATTGTATCCACCAAAATAGATTTATACCAAAATATACAGTGAGCGGCAAAAGTATGGAATAAATTCATTAAAAAGTAAAAAAAAAATTTTGAATTTTTTTTGGACGGGTGAATTTTGGTTTATAAAAATTAATATTTTTATTCCAAATTAAATTTCAAGCTGTCATTTGTTTTCGAGTGATGACGTCATCGATATATTTTTTTTTAAATAGAAACCCCCTTTTTCTTTTCTTGATTCAGATAGCCATTTTAATTCTCTAAATGATAGTAGTAATTTTGTTATCTTAGATACTGAAAATTTTGAGAAAAAAATAAAATTTGATTTTTTTATGACAAACAAAAACAAGTCAAAAAATCAATTAGGTAAACCAAATAATTGATTTTTTGACTTGTTTTTGTTTGTCATAAAAAAAACAAATTTAATTTTTTTCTCAAAATTTTCATTATCTAAGATAACAAAATTTTTATACTGTCATTTAGAGAATTAAAATAGCTATCGGAATCAAGAAAAAAAATAGGGGGTTTCTATTTAAAAAAAAATATCGATGACGTCATCACTCGAAAACAAATGACAGCGTGAAATTTAATTTGGGATAAAAATATTAATTTTTATAAACCAAAATTCACCCGTATAAAAAAAAAATTTAAAAAATTTGTTTAATTTTTAATAAATTTATTCCATACTTTTGCCGCTCACTGTATATACATATACTCAAATTTACATTTTTGATGAATGGTTGACAAACTGGTTCAGAATGACAACCATTTTCGTATTGTATCCAAATTTCGTTTCTTGTATTTCACAGTTGTTCTTTGTGACTAAAAACCATTTCGTTCATGGTACCCCATGTGAATGCGGTATTGACTAATGGTATTAGAATGGCAACCATTTTTTGACTTAAAAATTTTGAAATCATACAGAGTTTCAAGTTGGCGATGTTAAATTTGACATTTCATAAATAATAATTGTATTAAACTACGACAAACAGTTTTTCGTGAAAGTTATAAAACCGCACAAAGGGAAATTATTGCAACAGCAAAAAAAGATGTTTCATTCTTGCCTCGAGAGAAAAAGATAGGAACAAAATTTCAAATAACGATGTATCAAATACACGAAATCGTAAAATATCACATCAGTGAAATATCAAAGTAGCAAAATAAATATGTATTAAAATATCAGACTGATGAAACAGGACATATCAAATTGACGAAACTTCAAATTTAAAGCGATAGCAATAAAGTATCCCAAGTTAACGAAACACCAAAATATTAGATTGAGGAGATATAAAATTCATAACTTTTCACACCATAAGAAAATAGCGAAATAGCAAAACATGAAATTAAACAAAATGGTAATACAAACAGCGAAATACCAATTAAGTTAAAGAAATAACATGCGTTCAACAAAAAACGGCGTCAAGGGGGCCATGGCTTAAAAAAAAATACGAGTGTGCTTTAGACCACACGACTGAAGTATAACTTCAGTTCGCAATTGTGAAAGTACTCTTAATTTATGTAAGTTTGTAAATGGAGCTAGAGAATCCTGAATTAATACCGTCTGCAGTATTGGATAATGCATGTTTCAGTTTGTCGTCAGCGAAATGTCGACAATCATGTGTAGCGATTAAGATAAGTAGCGCAATTGGAGGCAAAATTGACACAGGCCAATGACTCTGTCGTGAGCAGGGCGAATTGATATGGATAAGACGCGGGTTCGAATCCCGTTAAGGCAAACATTTTTTCTATTAATTAATTATTCCGTTCGCTTCGCCCGATCACACTTTTCGTAACGCTCTCGTCAGATATTCACCAGCTTACTCCCCAAGTCAAGTGTCCGTAAAGAAGTTTTATTTCAAAAACGTATGGCGTAGATGGTGACAATTTTTTCACCCGCCATCTGACATTTGACATGTCAGATTATTAGATTGGGGAGCTTTTTATGGTGGTGCCTCATCATCCATGCGGCCAGACACTGAAGCCAAGCCCCCGTGACCCCACTAGCCAAAGCTTGTGAAGGCTCCTGTCGTTCTTCTATCCACATTTAATAATGTCTCTGTTTACCCGTAATAAGCATTGCATGCGTGTGATCCGTGTGATCTAAATGCAAACATGACTTGAAGATTCCAAGGCTTGCTTCGTCGTCGATTTTTGTTGAACGCACGTTACAAATAATATCAGAGAAATTACATCAGGGATGAAGCATCAACGAAGTATATATATATAAAATCATTGACGTGGCAAAACGGGAAATTAACGAAATGGCAAAATATAAAATTGATGAAATATCCATTTACTTAAAAAACAAGAAGTGGAAGAAAAGCAAACAATTCAACGAGCCGATAGAAAAATAATAGAAACTATAGAACACCTATGGAATTAAAAAAAACAAGTGCAAAGATTATGAAGTTAAAAAAACTGCAACAAACAAAATGGCTTTAAAATAAAAATATAACAATAGTATATTATTTATCTAGAACGAGAAGTGAAGTTTAAAGTACGAGCAAGTTGTTTACGGCCGAGGCGCCTAGCCGAGGCTGGAATTACTTGTGAGTACCTTTAAAAACACTTCTTCGTTCGAGGTAAATACAACGTTTTATTTCATACTGCAAGTTTAATGAACTAAGTCAAAATAAATAAAATGTTGTGTGTTTATCTCGCACAAATTATTCGTAATAATTAAATATGCGGGAACCAACATTCCCATAGTAACAAACGTTTGTCAAAAATGACAACGAAAAAACTGGGTCACGGTGAATGGTTTTGGATATTTTATGCGATTATTCCGTTTAAAATGGAGAAAATTGAGGTGCCTCAAGACATTGTAGATGAAGCAGATCACGTGAAGAACAATTTGATGCCACAAAAATGTCGGGAACAATGTAAGAAATGATTGACGTATAATTTTAAAGTACTAGGACTTTAAAATTTTTCTTTAAAGTACTAGGACGTTAATGTTCCACTTTTGGTATCAAAAATAATCCGAAAAATGTCACTTTAGACACAAGTATGAAATAAAAGAAATTTTAAAAGATGAAGAAACCAACTAGAAATAGATATAAAAAAAAATGCAAACAATTCTAAAGATGTAAAAAAGGAGTGGATAGAAGAGAACAACCTGCAACCAGAAAACTGAAATAAATTAGATAATTTTATTAATTAAAGAACTACGTTTGGACGTAAAACATGCCACATTTTGTCATAAGTTTTTCGCTTGCAAGTCCTGTTATGGTCTCCAATAGTAAATAATTTTACGACCGACCCCCCAATTTATAAGTTGAAGGAATAAACGATGAGAAATTAAACCAAACAAACTAGGGAAAAAGAAACACGAGCATAATGTGAAACGGAAACAAAAAAAAGCTGGAAACTAATTACTCCGGAAAGAGAATGGTATAATAAACGATAGAAAAATTGTAAAATGTAAAGAAAACATGCAATATGCATCAGAAAATCAAAAGTAAACAAAAGCCAGCAAAATTGACCAACTAGAGGAACGAAAGAAAAAACAAACGAATATAGTCGTGTCGATGTAAATATAAAGAAATCATTATAAACATATTAAAGACATTTAAAAATTCGAAGGAAGTTACCGAAAAAAGAAAAAATATAAGAAACTAGTTGACCCAACAGACGTTGTGCTGCCCGAACGTTGGCTTACCCGCGATTTTTTTCATTTTCAAAAATATGGATGTGGTGAAATTTTGGGTTTACATGTTCTGATATGCGAAATTTTTTAAAGAAAAATTAAAAAACAATTGTCAAAAATAAAGAAAAAAATTCTTATAACCCAATTGCAGAGCCACCTACCGGGTCCAATTGTGAATCTAAATCACCGATAGAGACCCACTTAAACACACACAAAATTCTCGAGTTCTTGCGAGACGCACAGCAACTGATTTTTATATATAAGAAGATAATTGCACGCAACATGAAAATTGTCCAACGAATTAAACAACACGGTGTACTTTGTGTTGCTATCAGTACCAAATAATGAGCGGTAACATCAATCACTCATTTAATTTGAATTAATTTCATATTTTAATCACTCTAAAGAAATATAACCCACAAAAGTAAACAAAAATATTATTAAAAGTAAAAATTTTATTAAAACCGTAATACAGGCGAACTACGCTTAGGCAGTTGTTGGGTTCCCAAATGGATCTTTTTTGGCATTCAGCAAAGCAACGGAACTCTCGCAAATCTTCTCCAGTATCTCCCCCAACTTCTCTTTTGAATAAACCTAAAGACAATATTATATTACATTGAAAAAACGGAATAAGGTAGCAAACCTTATAAAGACCGTGTTTTTCCGCGGCTATCAAGTCCGCCAACTGCACTGCTTCTTCGTGAGCCCCCGATTCGTGCAAAACTGAATACAACAGCAAAACAATTTGAGGAATGCACACCGATCTCAAGTAGTCCGCATCCTGTCTTCCCCTAAGCCAGCCTTGTGGGAACAACAACACATTATACAACAAAGTCTTCGCCGTTTTCGCAGAATGTGAAGTGGTCAGTTTCCATCTCTCAGTCTCGGCAGTAAATTGGGAAACTTTATGTTTATGAGCGACTTTTTCCGTGAAATGTGCATTGTCAGGTAGATCAGAGGGAGGAGTTGGCTTATTTCTATACTGAGTGAACCACTCATTGAAAGCTTCATGCGCATCTAAATACGCCTTATAACTTAAAAACTCCTGTAAAATTTGGTCGGTTTCGTCCGAAACTTCGCCCTCGCTTCGGATTTTCGTGACACAGTCGTGACGAACCTTATTGATTGCCAACTGGGCCGCGTCTAACTTTCCCAACAGTAGAAATTTGAATACTAAAGAGTTAGTTTGGTCCAAAGCTTCAACCCGCTGTTCTTCATAGAACATGAGCCAGTCTAAAGACGAGATTTTCACTTCATCAATTTGAGTGAGTTTTTTCTGCAGGTTGCCAGCGGTGTCCGTTTCCGTGGGCATATTGATGATTCTCTCCACGATGTGTTCAGTGATGGCAAAAACGTTGAGGTTGGATTCTTCGGCAAAGCGAAGGGCGGCGCTCCGATCATCTGGTGTCAGCAGTTTTTCGCAGTATTTCGCGTACAGATTCACTTGTTTGCGCTTGCTTAACTTGCTCACGTAGAAAGCAACAAGTTGAGTCTCGTTCATTTCCCCGAGGCGGTTGATGTAACTGCGAAAAAAATAACATGGTAGCGATGTGGATTATGTGCTGCATACTCTACATACATAGAAACTATAATAAAAAATAATAGCAAGTGTTCCACACTCAACAGATCTGTTACGACCCACTCTTAGATAATTTTATTATTGAGTAACAGTTATTTACGTATAGAGGACCGAAAGAAAGGATTTTGTGGCCCTTTAAGTCGTCCGAGCGCGTAAACGGTCTCTCGGCCAGAGGTGCGTACAATGTTTTACGCACAACTGTTAATCTATGAAATGTGCATTGGTTTTGATATAATTTTCTTTACGGGCTTTTACTTGAAGGGCGTAATGTTCCATTTTCAATCATGGTAACCAAGACGTAAACAAGTATAAAAGATGCAGTTGTGCGTAAAATACTTAACGTTTAGCTTTTAAATTACATATCTCTTTTTCTTGTTTATAAATCTTACGCTTCAATAATTTTCTCGCAAGTCCTCCTATCCGTAGTTTCCCCCACATTCTCCAGGAATATAACCAAATGTGCAAAGAATCTCAAAGAATGAGTTGAAACCCCGGCATCATCAGAACGCTCTTCTAGCACCTTCATTAGAGCTGGAATTTCATCCAGAATAATGTGTTTTTGTATCACATGATCAATCAATTGTGATTCAGCTGACACAGTGGTATTATTTGAAGTCTCTAGGATTTTAAAAATGTCGCTCAAAGACAACCTAAAAATAAAAATAAAAATTTGAAAACAAATTAGCACGAAAGATACTTTTGCTCCCAATATTCCTCAGGTAAAGGTTTGTAATTTTTAATAATGGAATCGCGAATTTCTGACTCAACTCTGATATCCACCATAGTTCTCATGTAGGCCCATAGAAAATCCTCCCAGGTGTTGCAAACACTCAAAATGCTTTCTAAGCAGCCACATAAACAGGCAACAGCAGCTTTTTCATGAATATTTAAATGAGGCTACAATGAATTAACAATAAATTGTGGTCAGTTGAAGCCAGAGGCAGACCTTTCTGCAGAACTCCAGAGCTGCATACTTCCATAGGTGTCTGTTGCTGTTGCCTTCTACATCTTGGTATTCTCTATCATCTTCCATTTTTTCCTCTGTAGCGTCCACTTCATATAAGTTATGGTATAATTTCCACCCTTCTAAAAGGGCAGCTCTCCATGGGTAACCACTATGAAAGCACAACTGTAATTAAAAATGTAAATAAGAATAATTTTTAAATTAAAAAAAAACACCTCTTGAGCACCTTGAAGATTGCCACATCTGATCTCCATGAAAATTCTCTCACAAAGCTTCTTATCATTAGCACTGTCTAAATGATGTAGAGATAAATTTTGAAAGTGGGGTGCATCTGGATGGATATTCTTTACAATATCTACAGTACTACCAATAGCTATAGAGTCAGGGGCCAACAACTGATGCAAGGTGTTCTCCCACCCATAAGTCCAATCTGAATGATGTAAAATGGGGTCATCTCTGTCCAAGGCATTCCTCTCTAGCCAATCAATAACAAGCTGACTTTCTCTAACCAAATTGTCCTTTTTGAACAACTCGTCAACACACTTCTTTTCACTTGAACCTGAATAGTGATTTAAGTCCTCTGTCTCAGCACGTTGGATAAGCAATCTATCATTATAAAGCACATAAAGCAGTCTCCATGTCGCTTTTTCATTTCCTAGCCACCTTTCTTCAGGCAGTTCCCCTATAGCAATATTGGCTTTAAGAGAATTAACTACAGCTAAAGCATCTGAACAGCATCTAGCTAAGTCTTCAACGACGGCTAGCATTTCCAAACCGCCAGAGCTACTGTGCAAGATGTCTGCAAATTCTGTGTACAGGTTATCAACCGTGTTGGTCCAAGGTGAGTCCCCCTGCAGGATGGAACCTATCATCGACTTGTTGTCGCTTACTAGGACCGCCATAGTATCTTGAAAAATCCCGCTTTCTGCCTCTGTTAGCATTCGGAACTCATTGGGGTCTAAGGTTATGGACAAGTTTGCCGGTTTTTCCTGTCGCCCATGACCGGTTGATAATTTAAACAACCCTTTGGTTGGAGTTTGGAGAGCATCCTCGAGGAGACGGACTGAGCGTTCCAAATCGTTATTCATTGTTGATAGGGGTACCGCGTTTACCTATAAATATGATTTTGAAATACACATAACCTCACACTTTTGAACTGACAGACCTTGACAGACGGTGACAGTTGTGAGTTCCAGAAAATCCACTAAAATACCAACATGCTAAATCGAGAGAAACTATATTCGGTTTATAGCTTAGGTTTATTGGCAAAAATCACGATCGTCAGAGGGCGCTTCAAAATGACAGTTGACAGGTCAAATAAAGGAAAATAAATGTTATGTGCCATTTTTCATTAATTGTTTCTAATGTTTATTCACTTATTGCTGCAAACTGTGAGAGAAAACTATGTATAACCTCAACAACAAAACTTAAACGAAATGGTTTTACTACAATATTTCACAATGTGTTCCTTCATTCGAAGCTTATAAAATCTAACACCAGAGGTCAGACACTTTGCTGATTTTCGCCAATAGCTTCGTTGAACTTGAGTAGCTATCCGAATGCGCGGACAATTCAAAATTCAGATTTCATTCTATGTCTCGTTCACATATTTTACATGAATTTTGTTGAACCATCAACCAGCTTGCATACTGCCAGTTTATTTATCCATTCTGTTTACCCAATTTTCAGCCCAATTTACTTGAAAGTGTTGTCCATGCTAGTTTATAATTATTATGGTCAAATAAAAGAGTAAACGGTGATATTTCTAATTATACATCCTATCGTCACTATTTATTGCCATAGTGGAAAGAAAACGTTGAAGAAGACTAATCGGGTTTAAAATCATAAAATGTGAGTTTCAAGATTCTGTATGTAGGTAGTTATTAATATAAAAGCATAAAATTTAACAGCGCTGAGGGTCGTTGCTACTTTGGGTAGTTTTGTTAATGATTAATAACGTAATAAATTTGACGTAACAGGTAAGAAATTGAATGTGAATTTCCATTTCAAAAATAAAGCAATTCATACCACTGCGCTCCGTTAGTATACTCTTTGATTCTATAAAATCAAACGTATACTATACCCTCACAGGGCGCTGATCGTCGCATCACCACCCTGGACCTGGTCTCACCCCATTGGTCCACCCCACCTTGATACCACCACCCCATCGAACCAAGTACCGTTCGATCATTTAAATTATAAATTAGAATAGGCTGTGAAATTTAAATTAGGTTGACACTACTAACTTTTGACAATCTGATTTAAAATTTGAATATCAAAGTGACAAGTAAATCAGATCAGAAGGAACGTTGGAACGATCAGACTGTCAAAAGTTAGTAGTGCCAACCCAATTTAAATTTCACAGCCTACTCTAATTTATAATTTAAATGATCGCACGGTAGCACCAGCCCAAAAATCCTAGAACTTTAGAACCAGTTTCGAACCGATTTCGAACTAAGTTCAAAATTTGTTCATTCATTGATAAAATTGATAACAAGATGTATGATGTGGTTTGCTCAAATAACAATAATTTTTATCAAAGGTAAACCTCTACCTAAGTATAGTAACAGCTATCTGTGTCTAATTTACAAATCCACAAGATAATAAATAATAAATATTCACTGATTCGTTGATACTATTAATATTCCCAATATTAAATCCCAATCTCATAAATTTCTTCCAAACTTTACTGGTATCAATATTTTTTTCCAAACTTGACTAGTTTTTAATTGTTTTTTAAAAAACTGCTAGCACTGGGATAGTAAACAGTGTGTCCTGTTCTTTGTTGTGTCAAAATTTCAGATGCTTGCTTTTAGTAACATCCTGACCAGAACCGCCGGCTTTGCCTCGCAGACCGAGTAGCTCCAAGTGTCGCGACCAACCCATATTACTATAAAAGAGAATAATCCGTAATTCTGTAAAAGTGAATAAATCGTATTGCTGGCTTCCATCCATCCTATTTTCAATCCAAACCAACTCGACGGTTACGTGCTATAATATACGGCTTGGAAATCCCCAGCTGGAATTCCAACTTTTCCATTTTGATTTTTGTAGTTTTTTCAAACTGACTCCTCATTTGTTAAATCCACGACACCTTATATAAAATATGCAACAGAAAAATATGTATCTAAACACTAAAATACCAATACTTTCTACATGGCTGTATAATTTAAAAATATATCTAATGTTTAAAGTACCTACTACTATTTTCCATTGGATTTAGTTATCAAGTTTAAAGGTCGTTCATCTGACAACAATGAAAGTTATTTTTACATTCGAGATAATTTTTCAACGAATGAAAAATGTTCGATCAAGGTGCATCCGCACTAGCGCAAAGAAAACAATGTATTTTTTGTTCAATGTATTAATGTAGTTATGTAAAATCAACATAATAATTATAGCATATTTCGATACAAGTGCGCTGTCAACGCACTTTTCAGGGACGAGGGCGAGGTTTTGCAGCACGAGGCGAATGCCAAGTGTTACAATCAGCCCGAACCCCTGAAAAGTGACAACGCACGAGTATTGAACAGCGTTTTTTGTATTCGTTCATGCAAAATGAGAAAAAAAAACGAAATAACATCAAATTTTGACATTATTATTATTAATAATATTAATGGGCGCTGTTCAGACCCCGTTGCACTGAAGCTTCGTCAGCTTATTGTGCCCCACTTTACTCCTATAAGGCCTGTGCTGTTAATGAACTTTTGTACTAGCTCTATGAGCATTATGTTTTATGTCATTTGGTTCAGCCTACGTCAACCCGTTAATCAGGATCTTGCTTCACCCTTGAGATTTTTCATGAGACAGCAGTGTCCTGTGAAGACTCCAACTGCCTTTCTCAGTGGTTTCAATCGCACTCAATCGCACGATTTCCTCTGCTCGTTTTTTCACTGTTTGGCGAGCCTTCCATGAACATCTGCGAAAGTGAGGGGGTAAGGTTGGTCGCTATGCGCAGTGCCCTCTGTACGTATAGAGGGCTACATATATAACAAGGTTCGCCTGGTGCCCTGAGGTGAGCTGGTAATACTTTAGTATTGTAGTATTGTCCCAGGTATTGCACAGTTTGAATGTGATGTGATAGAATGGTAACTATAGCGGTTGTGCCAGAATGAGATTACATAACCGGCAAATTACAGTCATCTCAAAAAAGCAATAGCAATGATGATTACACTTAAGGAGTATAGTAACGTGCAAGATAATCTAACACCCATAAAACAGGGTCTATTGCCCACAATTATCTTAACAATGGAGGAGTAAACCCAGCCATAAATTTGCGAGACCAAAGTGTGGCTCACTCCGAGAGCTTTTTTGAAAGCGTGAAGCCACGACCGTACTTGAAAATTGTGTTCAAAACGTTTTACACCGAAACTATCATAAATAAGTAATGTATTTTATTTTTTATCTACAACTGATTAATAATTGACGTATTATACTTGTAACTATGAATACTTAACCAGGTCTATTAAACACAGACAGCCAGGCCCGGTTTTTAAGAATTATTATTAACTAGCCATGAAATAATGAATATTGACAACTGTTGACATTTCTTCTACACGTCGAGTTTTTCACAAGGTTTGTTTTATTCTTTCTTTATTTCTTTATCTAGAACTGATTTAATTTACGTATTATACGTCTAACTTATGAATACTTAACTAGGTCTATTGAACACAGACAGTCAGGCTAGGTTTTTAAGAATTATTATTAACTGGCCATGAAATAATGAATATTGACATTTTTTTCCCAACGTCAAGTTTTTAACAAGGTTTAATTTCTAATTTTAATTCTAAAAGTGCAGTTGTAGATAAAACGTCGTATTTCACTCGCATAATATAATGGTGGCTAGTATACACTCGAATGGTTAAAATCCTCGCCTGCGGCTCGTATTTTAATTTCCATTCTCGTGTATAATAGCCACCATTATATGCTCATTAAATAATATACTATTATATTGCTGTAGATATTAAAATTCCAAAATAATATGTATGTATTATTTATTAGTAAAACTAGTTGTAACTACAAATTACTATTGTACAACCAGCATAATATTGTAACTGTATAATATTCAGTGTGAAACGAAAGTAACGCATCCAATTTATAAAATGAGAAAATAATAATCGCATGAACCGGTCAAATTTCAGTTAAATATGTATTGCTATAAAAATAAATTGTGGCCCAGAAATTTCAAGTCTGGTCTGTTTCATCTAACAATAAACAAGCAACTCAAAGACGTTGCCTTGCCGCTTCCTGTTGATTTACAACTCTGAAACTTTATCATTGTGCACCTAATTTGAAGCAATGGGCCCCGGTTTTATAAGTGTTAGATTATTGTGCCTCACACTTTACATATTTTATTTTGTACAGTAGTAAACCTCTATAAAAATTCTACACTATCACTATGGCGTTTTTAGAACTTGTTAGATCTACATATATGTTATTTTGACCTAGACTTTAAAGTGCAGGCTAAGCAGAGTATGTAATGTTGGTAGTTTTTTCTTTAAGTTAATTGTGATTAGCAATGCAATTGAATAGTAAAAAATAGGTTATTTATAAGACTGATAATAATATGTGGTAATATCCGACAAGAATAAATTGCAATATACCTAAATTATCTCGCTATATTTTTGACTTCCTTCGATTGTATATAGAACAACATAGGCACTTTTTTAATGTGAGGTATATATAAAGTAATATAAATATATACAGAGTGTTCATAAATGATTCATACATCCACAAGAGTATGAACGTTTATGAAGACCTGATAGATGATATAAATTGATTAAATTTTCCAAATTACAAAAAATACAGGGTGCCCATTTTATCTATTCACGCCTGAAGATTCAGATATAGGCAACATATTAAACATTTTACAAATCACTGCGTAAACTATTTATTTTTAAAATAAAGAATCATAGTGGGTCTAACACTAAACTCAAAACGTCAATTCAAAACAATATTTTAATCAAATATGAAATTAATGTAAATCCTTAAAAAAAATAATTGTTGTTGATGAAATGTTTAATATGATGCCTACTTCTGAATTTTCAGGCGTGAACAGATAAGATGGGCACACTGTACATTAATAACCATCGCTACATGACATTTGCAAGATCAAAAACGTAATCTATACAGGGTGTGGCAAAATATTTAACAAGTAGAACTCGATGCACAAAAACGTTACCCGATAAACGAATCGAAATAAAAACTGTGTAAATGGAAACATGTACTAACCTACAGTAATATGCATATGTCGAAGTCGGTCAGTAATAATAAATGCTGCACCAGTCAAACGCGTGGGTAAAATATAAAACCCAATTGAATGATCTCCTATTATTCCTGCCCACACATTAATTAAAAATATAATTTTTTTTCTGACAATTGCGTTCATGGATTGCATGAGGATTTTCATTAGAGCACACATGTGTATTATGGACGTTAAACACTCATCAATTTTCTGAATAAGCCATTGGCAATCCTTCGAGGGGGCCTCCAACGCAGTCCTTGTTCGTGTATTGTGCGGTAAACAATAAAAGTTGACACACCGACACGTAAAGCAAGTCTTTCAATACTCAATAACTAAAATTTACTATCAACCACAAATTATTTGTTAGGAGATGTTTACTTTCTCATTCGTTCAAGTTCATGTACTCATAGTCGGAGGGTGAAATAAGGGGTCAGAAAAATTTTCACGGATTTCAGCAAAGCGGTAAATAGAAAAATGTTTAATTTGACGAGTTCTACATGTGGTTAAACTTTTTTCTAGGAATTGCATAACACCCTTTATAATAAAAATGAAATGCTGTACGTTGGTAAGCGCATCAGTTGAGAACGGCTGGACGGATTTGGCTATTTTCTTTTTAAATATTGCCCGAAAAATTGAAAAATGCTTTTTCTGTAGGATCTTCGTATGAACAAGAACATAACTCACGATTCTAACGATGGATATGCGTAATTTTTTTTGTTTTGTTTGTTATGGTGCTGGAAAAGTTTTCCGGAAAATAATATTCGAGACTATTACAAAGGAAAGTCGGAAACTTCGGACAAACTGTATAAATCATAATATAATATTACAGGATACGGTAGGAACGACATATTTGGTTGAATCTTTTTTTGTTTTGTTCGTTATACTCCCGGGAGGGAACTGACTTAATTGAATGTTTTCAAATGAAAAATTAAAATCGGAAAGATTTGCAGAAACATCTGAAAAAACACATTCCAACCTAAATTAAAATAAAATTACATTACTTTTTTTTGTGTTGTGATCTGTCCAAAAACAAATTTATTGAAATTTGGACAGGGCCACGTCTGTTGGGTCAGCTAGTAATCTATAAAAATTATTATCATTCACATACACGCCGTTCAAGTGTATCTGTTCGCGTCAGATTTTATTACTTATAATAATACAATAAAGTCTTACATTTGGTAGTATGTACTACATACAAAAACATTTAAAAAGATTATGAACAATAGATGCAGTAAACGTTGATGTATATTAAATTCCATTTAAATTTAATATGCAGCAAGTCTTTTAAGTTTACAAAAAAAAAAGACTTTTACAAATGAGTAAAAGTTGTACTTTTATCATATTTTCAAACCGTCCGATGTTTTATCAAATGGACAAGTCGGGCTATGATATGAATGAAGTATTTTATTTGGTATAATGATGGTATAAAAATATGTCGGGACAAACTCTTAAAAGCACCTTCTGTTAGTTGGCAACTCTGAATTATAAAAGGATGACTATAAATTACTTCTTTGTTTTAATTAACAAAGTTTTAATTTTTAAATTTTAATAACAGTCTAAACGTAAGTACGTCTGCCTGTAATTATATAATTTTTTATTGCAAAATAATCAGTAAAATAAAACGAGGTCAGGTGGGTAGAACCACAAAACAATTTTATAACCATGTTTACAAAAATATTAAGGTTTATTTAAATGTGACAAAGCCAAAAATACTTTAAAAAAATATCTACAACAACAATATTAATGAGCAAAAGTCACGGTTTCGTCTGATTAATAGTTATAATTCTATATAAAAACTAGCTGCCCCTTCATGGCTTCCCTCATGCAGTGTTCGTTTTCACATAGGAATTACTCTTTCCCGTTCACGCTCCCGTTCCCGTTCCCGTTCCTATAGGTATATAAAATCACAAACGGACATTTACATTTCTATTTATAATTGAAAGGCTTCATTAAAATCGCTGCTTCCACTACGTTGGCCAGTATGGCGAGTGTTCCCATCGCTTCCGGCAGATGCCGCGAAAAATAGATAAAAAAAATCTTTGAAGCGGATTGTATATTGTGTCAAAATTTGAGCTCAATCGGTGCAGAACTTTTTACGAAAAGAAATGAAAGATGAAATGTTTCATTACCATGAGAGGGGCGGGCCGCTATAGATTTAGGCGCCTTTTCAGCCAGTAACAGGATAAGGATGGGTTTAGACAAGGATGGGAGTGACGGGAAATTGTAAAAGGATTCGGAGGATGTTACATCTCCCATCATTCGACTAATTGTAAAAGAAAACCTCCGAAAAAAACTTTTACAGAAGAGTCGGCCGCACTGGGAATCGGGGTCTGGTCTAGGTCTAGGGGGCCTGAAATTAAAGCAATTTTCAGAATACGAATAGCTAAAAATAATAGAAACAAAAACGGATTCATTAATTTTCTATACAAAAAGCTATTGATTAAGTTCTGTCAAGAAAAAAAGGATGCTGACAGTTTATTCGTACAGCAGCTCTTATAATTGCTCGTTTCCTTATGTAGGTAGCTATTATGGCTCAGGCATTATGTCCTGAGATGATAAGAAATTATACATCTCTTTTCAAGACACTCATTATTATCGCTACTGTTATCTTTTGTTTAATTTGTAATATGTATTTTTGGAGTAACGTTTAATTTATATCGAGCGACATATCAAGGATTTCTCTGAATTATTTGTGTTTGAATTATAGTGTTTATTGTATTGCATTGTCTGTTTTAAGTATATATTGTTAAATTTATATATGGGGCATTCCACGCCAAATCGGAAACCAATTTGGCTTTTGCATCTCCGATTTTTTTATTTTTTTTTTTTTTGTTGTAGTATCGGTTGAGAAAGGCCTCCCTGAAAATTTGAAAAAAAAAAATTGATCCCATCGTTATCCCGTTAGAACATTTATTAGAGGACGTTCCATCGGAAACCAGTGTAGTGAGTCAGTCGTATCATCGAAGATCAGGGGGTCGAGTCCGGAGTGCCGTGTAAATAAATAATACGAGACGTGCCGGTGAAGTAGTAAATTGTAATATGTAGTGTAATATTAGAAGTTTAAATAAATTGTACATAGTGTTCAAATAAATAAATAATGGAACCCAGAAACGCTACAGTATGATCGAATACAAGAGAGACGAGTTATTGTACCGACCCATCTCAGAACTGATGATGCAGATTGGGGTAACAGGTAGTGTGATCTCTTGTCGCCACTACTCTTCAAAGACCTTAAAAAAGGGGGTTTAAATAAATGTGCAGCAAATAAGGTACATAGAAGAATACCAAAACTGCGAATTAAAAAAACAATAAAGGGACGGAAGAGTATATAAGTTCAAAGGGGTCAACACGTTCATCTATGAAAGATGGGAACGAGGAACAAACAAGAGGCTTATGGATCTACTTAGTCAACTGAGTATGGTAATGGTAGTAGAAAGGCAACGACTGAGATGGCTGTCTTCTCCAGAAAATCAGCACCGAAAAAAGTCTAAGGATAAAGGAGAAAATGACAACCCAAAACAGATGGAATTAAAAGGTTTTGAAAGATATTGAAAGAATGGTAGTAAGGGATTGGAACAGACGAGCAGGAGATCGAGAATAATGAAGGAATGCAATGAGGTAGTATACAAAATTTTGAAACTTTTTTTATAAATGAAACTGCTTAAAATAGAGGACTCCTATTTTTTCGTTTTGCTTAAATCATAACCGTTGTCATGTAAATTAAAAACTATTTCACTGGCGAATAACTACGTCACTAGTTTCCGAGCATAGAGGGAGTAAGAGCGAAAAGGAAAGAATTACTAATAAAATGAGTGAGAGTGAGAAATGGAAAGGCGTAGGTCCTCACTTAATTCATATGCCGGCCACTAATGACGTATTTTAAACTAGTACAGTTCTCTCATAAAAAAATAAACAAATTTCAATTCAATTTTTTCAAGTATAATTTCACCATAATAGCGCTAAACCACACACTTTTCAATGAAGTTTATGATTAGTGTATTTTCCAAAAACTTTATTTTTTAGTATACTACCTCATTGTTGTACTACTGGTCGTACAATAGGTTGCACCACGGTTGCACTCTAAATCGTAAGATCAGATCGGAAAACGTTTTGTCCACAGATGGGGGTGAAAAGATTCCAAGCGATGTGTAGTACAACTATGTATTTATGGTTAACTACGAGCCAGATGTGGCGCGATTAGAATTTCGTACAAATTAAATCTGCACGTTTGCACTTGCCGGCCAAATATCGCTGTTAGTGGGTACGGTCACGTACGGTCGAATAAGTATAATTATATTTATATTTTTATTTATTAATTATATTTTATCATCATGAGTGAGTGGACACGGGACATTTTAACGGGCTTTATAGAAATTTACAGAAGTTGTACTTGCTTATGGCAAATAAAAGCAAAAGAATACACAAACAAAAATCGGAAATATATATAATAGACTATTTCCTTCAAAAAAATTAAGCCAACCATAAAGCAGCAATATTTTATTTTTAGCCAATAACGATCAAAGTTCAGCGATAATACTGCACTAGTGCAATTATCGATAATTTGCACTAGTGCCAAATTTTCGCCTAGGACTAATTAAAACATCATTTGGTTTTAATTTTATATTTTAAGAAAAAGAACAATTATGGAAAACACAATTTGAATATAAAACTTTGTTGGATGGTGATGGAGTTTCCATGTTACTTCCATCACTTCTTCTTATTGTTATTTCGCTACTGTCATTTCGCATTTTGTGTACAATTTTCTCATGATGCTCATTGTCTACTTGGAGGTAACTCTTTATCGAAGCCTCTTTTTGTGTCAATTCCTATAGCTTCCGCTGCCTGTCTTGTCCACTTTGAAATTTCATTTCGTCCTAGTAGACAATTTAAAAAAAAACCTTTTGACGTTTCTTTCATCCATGATGGATTTTTTTCAACATTTTGAAAAGCCTGTAAAATTATAATGAAATTTTGTTTTATATCATGCTTAAATAGGTACCTTATTATAGGGCATTTATTAGAATCGATGGTGTTTTGTACTAACCATCTTTTTTCTGTTAAACGGTGACTTCCTCTTTGGGCTGTCTTAGAAAAGATAGGATTATAAGCTATTCGGTCTCGCTCTCTCTCTCTCTTGATAACACCTTTATATTCTTCTCCATCATTGCGCCTCATATTGAAATCGAAATCTTTTAGAATTAGGGCCAGTTGTGAGACGGAAGTTTCCTTGCCCAAAGTGTATTTCCTTTCATCGCAAAATTGTTGAAACTGTCTCCACGCAGAATCTCTAGATTTTTTCGTATTTGCTGGAGTTAGTTTATCCACTGCGGCGGCTATTACTTGCGCGGAATACTGCCCAAAATGTGAACTCATTTTTGACATTATTTTTTCATGAACAAAACTGTTGTTAATAAATAAATCACCTAAGATACCAATTCAGTGCAAATATGATGACCGTCAACAACCGTTTAAAAATTAAACACAGAATTAAATACGTCTAATTGGACCGTTTAATTTTTCCTCAGGAAATAGTCTGCCAAAATGTCCTCTCGTGCATGTCAAATTGTTTAATAATTTCCTGTCGTGGGCTTCGCGCACTCGAGAAAATTATATTATCGACAGTTTGACATGCACTCGGGACATTACTATTGATAATTCTGAAACCACTATGATGCCAGCACAAGCAATAGCCATCCGTTTCTTGCTTCGCAATTTAAACACTCAATTAACACTAATCTGCCTCTGCCACGGCCAGATCTTTTAGCTCACCAAAAATACCACGCCCCAGATCAAATCTGTCTGAAATGTAGGATTTCACTCCACTAACGGACGGATTTGATAAAGTTAGTTGTTTTGTGCCCCGAATCCTGCATAAAGATTCGGTACGCGTGCTTGGTATGTTAATTAGTGCGCAAGGAAAGATTAGATGGGGGCGCTATTGTATCATGGGATGATATCAATAACGAAGTGAAAAAGAAGGAAAAAATGTGGTGAAAAATAAATGGTCATGAGAGATGCAATTAGTGCAGAAGAAAGACAAGATGGTCTTGTCTTGTGTGAGATCACACAATTGGACACTAGTTAAGATGGTTATTTAGCAACATGTACGTACATTGCTGCCGGTCGAAAGTACATTTTCCGGCAATATTTTTTTTTTTAATTTAATAAAAATCGCTCTGTAGGTGCAAAGATATTTTATCAACACGCCCACAAAATTTCAACGAAGAATCTTCAAAAATAAAAAAGTTACATTCAACGGCCGGCAACAATGTACATTTCTGCAAGAACAATCATGAACACAGGCTGTCCCATTTAAAACTCCCCAGTCCAGATTTCTCCGAATTGATTATTGTGATTGAAAAATCCTCAGACAGGTTCCTTTCAAGTTCCGGCATTTCGCCCTCTTCGCGAGGGGGCTGTTGGCCCCAAAATCTTAAATGGCACTACGGGTCGAGTGATACCTCATTTGAAAGGTATTGATGGAGACCTCTTTACAACTAACCACTTACGTTTCAATCTTTTGGTGATTTGACCACAAAAAGACAATAATGTTCTATTTTCAAGATAATCCACATCTTCTCATGCTGTGTTCCACAGCAACCACAAAGACAAACATGTTATTGCTGAAATTAGGCTTATTGAAATTGTAGCATCACGAACAGTTTTGAAAATCGTCTGTATTATTGCATGGAAATGAATGGTGGCCATATCCAACATTTATTACGTTAATTATTTTATTGAAAAATAATCGTGTCGCATACTCTACATTCAGTTTTAACTCTTTCGCTCTATTTAGCAATCAAAATCAACAACCTAATGACCCAAAAATTTCAATAAATTAATGTAATTTCAGAAATTACATGTTGGTCTTTGTGATTTCTGTGGGACATAGCATGAGAAAATGTGGATTATCTTGAAAATTAAAAATTATCGTTTTTACGGTCAAAACTGCAAGATATTGAAAAGTAAGTGGTTAGTTGTAGAGGGGCCTTCAATACCTTTCAAATGAGGCATCACTCGACCCATAATGCCATTTAAGATTTTGGGGCTAACAGCCCCCTCGCGAAGAGGGCAAAATGCCGGGAGCTGAAAGGAACCTGAAAACAAAATCGACCTGTCCGAGGATTTTTCAATCACAATAATCAATTCGGAGAAATCTGAACTGGGGAGTTTTAAATGGGACAAAAAAACATACCAGCGTCGAAAATTTCCACAAAATTATGTATGAAAATTATCAGAAAATTATCGTTATCGCACCACTTATTATTTAATTTTGTGTCTTATCAGCTTAAACAATAGATAAAATGAGCACATTATTTGTAAACCAAAAGATAGTGTATATACAATACTAGCAATTACCCGCGGCTTTGCCCGCTAAGTTGGGGTTGGCTTTACTGGCGCTTATACAGAGTGATCATAAAGTTCCGCACAAAATTCATAATTTAATATTCAAAGAATAAAAATTATTTAAAAAAATAGTTATACAGTATCAATTTTTAACTCTTGTTGAACAGATATAATTGAAAAGTGTAGACACTCAAAAAAAAGTTGGAGGTTACCATTTAAAAAAATTTATGACTGTCATAGTTCAAAAGCAGATGACGTCATCAACAAAATTTTTATGTCAAAAGATGGGAATTTAAAAACAAAAATCGACCTGTTCGAACGTTTTTGCAAAAACAGTACATAACTATATTATTAATTTTGTGCGGAACTTTATGATCATCCTGTATTTCGAATTGGTACAGCCGCTTAAAGCAGATTTTAATAATAAATAACAAAAAGTAAAAAATCACTCCCAAATCCACCCTCCCCTTTTCACGCCGTTGGTAACTTTTGTTTGTAAAATCGTCAAACACGGGTCTAATTATTATTTTTAAAGGAGAGTCCGAGTGCCAATTGTCATGTCTGTAACATTGTCGATCTTCAAGTTATAAGCATTTTGAGAAAAATCAACCCCCAAATCCACCCTCTCCTTTTCTCGCCGTTGGTAATTTTTTTCCAAAATCGTCAAACACGGGTCCGTTTTTTTTTAAGGAGAATCTAGATCCCAATTTTCACGTATGTAACACTATTTGTTTTCCTGTTATGAGAATTCTCCCTTTTTTCGGGTTGGTAAATATTTTTTTGGAAAATCGTCAAATACGGGTCTAGTTAATTTTAAAGGAGAGTCCGAGTGCCAATTATCATGCTTGTAACATTCTCGACCTTCAAGTTATAAGCATTTTAAGAAAAATCAAATCCACCCTCCCCATTTCTCGCCGTTGGTAATTTTTTTTCTGGAAAATCGTCAAACACGGGTCCGGTATCTTTTAAAGGAGAATCTAGATCCCAATTTTCACGACAGCAATACTGTCAGCCCTAAAAACTATGTTCCTACCAAATTTCACATTTCAAGACTCAACGGTCTGGGCTGTGCAGTGATCAGTGAGAAATCAGTTTCGCATTTATATATTTATACAGGGTGTCCCAACTAAAATTTGTACCCCCAACAATTCCAATTTCGAAAGACTCAGAAGAAAACGCTCGAACAGGTCAATTTTGTTATTAAAGGGGATCAAATTGTACCACACTTTCATGTCTTAGATCTCACCCCTTTAGCCAGGAAAGCCACCCCCTTAAAAAAATTAAATAGCATGGGAGGTCGTGTGATACATCATTTTAAAGCTTATTCAATTCTCTATTCAGACCTACATTTATCGATTCCTTTCTACAAAAGACAAACATGAAATCGATATTTTCCAAATCTACATAAAATACTCAACTAAAATTTGTACCCCCCAACCATTTCAATTTCGAAACACTTAGAAGAAAACACTCGAACAGGTCAATTTTGTTATCAAGGGGGGCCAAATTCTACCAAACTTTCAAGTCTTAGATCTCACCCCTTTAGCCAGGGGAGGCACCACCTTAAAAAAATTAAATAGCATGGGGGGTCGTATGATACATCATTTTAAAGCTTATTCAATTCTCCATACAAACCTTTTTTTATCTATTCGTTTCTGCAAAAAAAAGAGCATTAGAATTTGTTATTTTCCAAATCTACATAAAATACTCTTGATTTGGAAGATAACAAATTCATGCTTTTTTTTTTGTAAAAACAAATCGATAAAAGTAGATCTGGATAGAGAATTGAATAAGCTTTAAGATGATGTACCCCATGCCATTTAAATTTTTTAAGGGGGTGGCTCCCCTGGCTAAAGGGGTGAGATCTAAGACTTGAAAGTTTGGTAGAATTTGGTCCCTCTTGATAGCAAAATTGACCTGTTCGAGCGTTTTCTTCTGAGTCTTTCGAAATTGGAATTGTTGGGGGGTACAAATTTTAGTTGGGACACCCGATATAGATAATTCGCATAGAGCTGAAAATTGGGACAGATCTTGAGTACACTATTACAAATAATTATTTTGTTCACTAGTATGTACATCAGCACTGATGTACAACATTGTCAAGGCCAATTTTTAATCAAATACAACAGATGAGGATTTTTACGATATCGATGAGATTTTCTTAGAACAATTTGCAGATATCCAGCAAGAAGAAGACGAAGAAAGTGAAGAAGACATTACTGTTGATGAAGCATTTGAAGATTATCAGTTAGAGTCTAACAACAATAATTCGTGCCGGTTTAATCATTCCCAATAGTAGCAGTTTTTAGTTAATAGAATATTATTTAATATAGATTGTGGACGATGCCCTATGCCTACCGGGGAAACCACATAAAAAAATGAGAAAAGTACACTACTTCATCGGTGACGCGGAAATGTGTGCATTATGTAGAATACGACTTCTTCAACTCTTTAAATCGCGTTATCTCAGGAATGGTGATTCGTAGGAAAAAAGTATAAGAACAATTTTTGTAGCTTATTGTATGATCTACAACTTTTGTCTGGTCTATTTTTTAATAGGTACAGCCGGAAAATAACTGCAAACAAAGATCAAAAAGTTTAAAATATGATCCAAACATAAAAAATGTGATAAAAAGATTGAAGATAAGATTTATTTAAGAATGCTTGCCAGATTAACTTGTTATCAAATAAAATCCGACATAACAGAAGACAGATTTCTGCATTTGGGGTCAACTCAATCTTGGTCTGGTGGCAACGCATCAAGGTCAGTGTCATCATTACGTGTAGAGGTTAGTTTACAAGCCACACATCAAAAGTATAAAGTTCATCAACGACAGCATAAATCGTATCATTATTATTCATATTAGAGCATAATTATTACTCCATGACACTGCCACTTCCACTAAAAACAGTGTCCCTTATCATATTCGCACTTGCCCCGTTCATACACACAAAGGCGAACGAGTGGGCCAGTTCTATTCATTCTGTTAACCATGTCGACGCTGATACCTGATTTCCCGCCTGGTCCCCTGGACGTCTACCGTAAAAAAGCCTCTTTTGATTGGAAGAAATTGAAAATTTTTATTTCCACTCAAGAAATAGTGAAGTATGAGGTGAGTGTTGCTCTGTACCTTGTGTAAATTGAGTTAGATAACTTATAATTTGTAGAATGACCTATATGAAGTACTCCGGTCTCATCCAGAGTTCCAGGGGGACCTACTCTTGCAAAGTTTTGATGAACAGAGGAGGGTGGCCACCCGACGCGCCCTTGCTCATGCAGACATTGAATTGGTTTCTATTCCTACTATTTTAGAGGATTTAAAAAGGGTCGCTGCAAATGCTCGTGCTATGATGCAATTAAGTCCTTCTTCTTCAGTGAAATACTCTGTGGGAAAAAACCTTTTCACTAGTGTTTTAAGGAGTCAAGGCACTGAAAGGCATTATGAATTTCTGGATCAGGCTGAAGAGGGCGAGGTCTGTTTACTTTTTTATTATTGAAATAGGAATTAATGCTGACGGCATATTCCAAAATATAGATTTTAAATACGAAATGTATTTTTGGTTGCATAATCGAATTGTGAAAGTAAAATTCGCATAGGTCCCTGGTGGTCACTAGGATTTTTTTTTTTAATTATCTAATCGTCGGTGAAATGTGTTAACCTGCTAACTCCATTTGGCAAAATTTTGGAGGAGACTATTAAAACGCTTGAATTTCGGAGTTTATATTAAACCATTTGGAGACAGCAGGTATTATTGAGAAAAAACATAAAACATTTTGTCTGAATAATACCTGATATCTCCAAATAGTTTAATATAAACACCGAAATACAAGCGTTTTAATAGTCTCCTCTAAAATTTTGTCAAATGGAGTTAGCAGGTTAACACATTTCACCGACGAAATTATGTATTGGTCAAAAATTCAAATTGTGCAGTCGGTGTAATTTTGTGCGCTATTTCGAACGGGCATAACGAAAATTTAACAACACCTTGAGGGGTAAGTCTAATACTTGATTTAACCCTGACGATAAGCTTGAATTTTTGATATATCCATTAAAACTACCAAAAAAAAATCCGGAAATCTTATATTATGTATGATGTTTTTTCCAGATTAATGGCTGCTTTTGTTTGACTGAAATTGGCCACGGGACCAACACTAAGGGGATGCGAACCACTGCCACATATGACAAAAACACCCAAGAGTTTGTTATGCACACCCCAGATTTTGAGGCTGCAAAGTGTTGGGCGGGGGGGCTCGGTCAGATGGCATCACACGCTGTTGTTTACGCGCAGCTCTACGTAGATGGTGTTAAACATGGGTTGCACATTTTTATAGTACCCATTAGGGACCCTAGGACTCTACTGCCATATGCGGGGGTCACTGTTGGAGATATGGGAGAGAAAATCGGCCTCAATGGAATTGACAATGGGTTGGTATTTTGGAAGTAGTATATAGATGATTATAGAAACTAAAATGCCCATTGAATTGAATCTCTGAACAAGTAGCCTTAGGGTCTTCATTTCTAAAGCCCAAGGTCCGGTTTCGATAAGTTGATGATACTAAGCTGGCCACAGGAAATGATCACTTTTGAGACTTCATCGCAAAAGTTGGTCTGCACTACATAAATTCCATTAATGATTGGATCAAATCAGTTTTTCTTTATCAGCTGGGTCCTCAAATTCTATTCGACAGTTACGAAATAATTTCCAATGTAACAAATTACACTGATTAAACATTCCTGAGGTAATTGCAATCGTCAAAGACTCAATTTCATCCGCGATAACACATGATTTGTCGATAATATTGTAACATTGCCTGAGCCTGGCGGGTTCGTAGATTTAAAGAAACACGTGCACTACCGCTAATACTAATTTCATTAAAAAAATAATGATCTCAACAATGTACAAGTTGCACTACTAATGATTCGCAATATCGTCCGGTTAGTCACTATTTGGCTTCGCTTTCTTCGATGGGTAACCGATCCGGTTGGCATTATGCTCATGTTACACACTCCCCTTGACGAATATTATTTGATTTGTGGTCAAAATTTCATATCGACTCGCTAACCGGTGTAGGAGCCTTTGTGAAACTTAGAAACAGACAGACAAACAGAAACTTTGATATAATAATAGCTGACCCGGCGAACTAATAAATGTTGTGTTAACTTATTAGCTGAATTAAATGCAGTTTTTTATTTAGATAAAATGAATACTCAAACTGAACTCGCCTCTTTGAAATCACATTTTGCTGATGATTTTCAGAAAAAAATCAATGTAATAACTATGGTTCGGCGGTCGGGATTTATTTGACCCCACTACCTAGGCTATCGCTCTTTCAGTGGCGTCGCGCGCTTGTCCATTTTCAATCTGCCTGCTCAACTTGTTTACAAATTTCCGAGTTGCCGCCACGTACGCCGCTGGGCCGGTGTGGTGGGAGACGTTTGCGAGAAATTAAATCCCGACCACCGAACCTTAATAATAACCGTTGAAAACTGAATGAAAATTAAAAAAAAAAACGCTGGTAAATCGCGGCGCACTTCCGCACAGCTAGCTCACTGTTATGCAGTGAAAGGACCGCGCAACTGATCTATAAGAATTCCTTCTCGGAGATGCGTTTTATTATACAGGATAGTCTGTTGTGAAGTTGCTGTCTGTGAAAATTTGTTTTTCCGTGGATCATTGAAATTGGTGCCTCGCGCTACGCGCTCGACCCCTTAAAGAACCATACTCCAAGAAGGTGATATTTCCGTGTACGTGAAACTCGAAATGTGGACAGTATTTCATATTTTAAGTTTGGGCAAAAAACAGCGCCATCTGTTGGTAGTTAAAACCGCAATTGATGTGAAGGTGAAGGGTGTCCAAACGTGCAAGAAATGTAAAAACATTATTTTGATGAAATTTGGCTTAAATATATTATACGGCATTCGGCCGTACCTCAATCGATTCCTAGGCTTTTATTTTTTTAGATTGTGAACATATTTTCACCATCGGATGTGTTTTACGTTGGGGAGGTTATCGTCCCGTCGCCAGCAGTTCCATACGAAATGTATGAGAAAATGAATTTTCTTCATATTTTTTTTTCGTGAAATTTTCCGATATTTTAATAGATATTCTGCTATTCGGGGCGGAAACAAATCCAACAAGATCATAAACATCGGTCCAGCCGTTCTTTCCTTCTCGAGATATCATGAAAAAATTTGTGTGTGGAGTTCACGCGCGACAGAAGTGAAACTTTTGGAGTTTACTCTTTAAGAATCGAATTTCATTTTTAAAGCCCGGAACGACAAATTTGCGTGCCGGCGTTCTTTGTTATTGTCGTTGCCCTGTACCAAGGGGGCCCCTTTGTCACAAGGGGATCTTGTCCGATGTTTTAATAGTTATCCTGCTATTCGGGGCGGAAACAAATCCAACAAATCAAAGATCATAAAAATCGGTCCAGCCGTTCAAACGTATTTTGTGTTTCATGGTCACCACTCGTGAATCACATATTTTAAATTACTTTGTTAGAAATAATTAGTAATAATTCTCATATTTCTAGTTTTCTAATCTTTAACAACTACCGTATTCCTCGTGAGAATCTCTTGAACAAAAATGCCGATGTAACTCCTGAAGGGAAATACGTGACCCCCTTTAAGACAGCCAAAGACAGGCATGGGGCTGCATTGGGAGCTCTCTCAATAGGACGTGTTAACATTACTGGTATAGCCGAAAGCTACGGTAGTAAAGCTCTTACGATAGCCATTAGGTATGCCGCTGTCCGAAAGCAATTCGGGCCTGACGATCAAGGAGAAGTCCCCATTTTAGAATACCAGTCACATGTGAGTTGTAAACCTTTTGGAACTTTTTTAAAAATTAGGTTGTAGCAATTGCGACTGTTGCCCTACCTGGCTGCCGCTTATGTTGTCAGGGTTTTCACCGTCTTTTTGATTGAAACAACTTACAAGTTTACTGTTGATTCAATTATGGGGGGTAATAAGGAGTCGTTAGCAGAATTGGGTCTGGAGATTCATGTGGTGTCGTCAGGTTGCAAACCTGTAGCTGGATGGTTATTTAGAGATGGCATTCAAGAGTGTAGAGAAGCGTGTGGAGGACATGGATATCTCAGAGGTAACAATTTAATATCAAGGGGTGGTGTTAATTTTGAAGCATTGTAGTGTCGGGAATTGGAGACATCCGGAACGACAACGACGCTAACTTGACCTACGAGGGCGAGAATCACGTTTTAATCCAACAGACCAGCAACTGGTTGCTGAAATTGTGGCCAGAAATCAAACGGGGCGCCAAGATTTCAACCCCTTTAAGATCTGCAAATTTCTTATCAAATGCTTTGGAAATTGCCAAACATCGTTTTAGCGCCAACAACGTCGACGCGGTTTGCAGTCCTGAAGGTAAGCTTCTTTACCCATCCTTATCCTTCTAAAACTGTTATGATTATGATTACAGCAATCATTGATGCTTATCAGTGGCTCGTTTGTTACCTCTTGGAAGAAACAAACCAAAAGCTTGTCGCGTTAACTCCAAAACAAGGCGAATTTTGGGCCAAAAACAACATTCAAGTTTATTATGCCAAAAATCTGGCCATTGCTTTTATTCAGGTAAATCTTATTCTCACTCAAAGACAATATTAACACATAATTGCAGCACTTCTTCCTCCAAAAAATGTTAGAACTGATTAATAATGCCACCGACGTTAATATTAAAAATGTTCTATTAAGATTATTCTCCTTATATGGATTGTGGAGCCTAGAGAAATTTTTAGCAACATTATATGAAGGTGGTTATGTCCAGGGCCCTCAACCTACAAAACTAATCCATGAGGCGATTTTGAAATTATGCAGTGATATTAAAGATGATTCAGTAGCGTTAATAGATGTTATTGCTCCTCCAGATTTTATATTGAACTCAGTACTCGGAGCTTCAGATGGACAGGTAAACTAAGTATGATTTACCAACAAAAATACAGTATTTTTACAGGTGTACCAACGGCTCCAATCGGCTATTTTCCGATCGCCGTACGCCATGAGTAGACCTAGTTGGTGGCGTGATATTGTAAACTGGAACAGTAACACTCAGAGTAAATTGTGATAAACCAAGTCTCTTATTTATTTAGGTGGATGGTTTTACTGATACAGTTGATATTTTTATATATTTTATTATATACAAATAAAATATTTATGTAATACTTTTATTTTTTGAACAATCAATTAAAACCACAACCAATCAGGTGCTTGGCTAATGTGCAATAGTACGTGTATGAAGGATTATCTATGCTCAAAATTACGATCGATCTTTAGCTAAGTATCTGTTTAACAGTTTGTCGCCTTGAGGATCAACTTCAGATAGCTGTGAGAACCCTTCTTCATCAACAAAGCAAATTTCGTGTCCATCAGGATCCGCCAAAATGATAACTCTGACAGTAGCTTTCCCGGGTGTATCCAGTGAAACCAAAGGTGTCAAAATTGTCTGTTTCTTTTCCTCAATCAAACTTGAAATTGCTGGCTGCTGATCATATGGACAAGCAAAAGCAATCCTACCATAAGCCTTCGCTCTCTGTAGCGGCTCATCTAATTGTTCCAATTCCAATTTAGCCTCATTTTCTTTGAATCCTAACACCACACTCTTGTCGCTTTGACTGAAAATAGTCAATCCTAGAATGCCGTTCCAATAGGCAATAGATCTTGCCAGGTCTGACGAGGACAGAGTGACCTTCTCCACGGGGTCTAAAAAGAGAATTGAACAAAAATAATTTAGGATAGATAGAGGACTCACCACGATCGGTCGGTTGGGGTTCGTCGATTATGTGGAATTTGTAACCACCTGGAGCTTCCAAAACGTTCCCTGGAAGAATCGGCCAGTTTTCGGTTTTGGCTCTTTGTAAAGCTTCACGGCTGCGGATAGTGATTCCTCGGAAGTCATTTCCCAGGTCGTAGGAGTTCACACCGTAATTGTAGGTCAGTTCCACCACGAAGTGGTTGGATTCGGGTCCATAACCCACCATGGTTTTGCTCCAGCGGTTTGCATAGGGGCTGGACAAAACGATTATTTATAGACATGTTAAATTGTACAGATTGTTTCAGAAGTAAGTGCAAAATATCGATGGCTAAAGTGCAAAACCTAGTAAGTCGGTTTTAGATCATTTTACAAGAGACAAAAAACATTTTAGGAATTTAGTACGATCCTGCGGTGTCCCAGTGCTGTAACACGAATGTGGGGTTCACGTAGGAATCATTTTAAACACATTAGCTGGTGCTGCAAGGTTTTGAGAAATGGCGCCAAAAGTTCAAAATATTAATTTAGACTGACAAGGGTTTTACAGATTTAACGGAATTCGTAAAGGTTTGGCGTTATAAAACGAAAATGACAAAAAATCGACTTAGGGGATTTTACACTTTAGCCATCGATATGGATATTTATTTTAACTTAACCTACTGAGAATCATTTGTTTTTGTCCTGGTCTGCTTATCGACATTTCAAAATTTTTTGTCTCGTGCGGTTTATACCTGAAGTCAGTCCCGAGTTCGTCGAGTTGTTATTGTATTTCATTTTCTTTGCATTGTTTTAATTTACGGAGGTCAAGGATGTCTCGCTTCCACTAATTTTAATTCGATAACTACATACGAGGTTTAGGGAAAAAAATTATTAAGAAAAATTGTTGACACTTATGAGGTCTATTACTGATTAAATTTATTGCACTTATTTCTGAAACATCCTGTATTGATTAATCATATGAGTCGTGTCTGTTAGACCCGCGTTTATTTTAACTTTCTAATAAAATGGTTACGCAGCTGAAAAATACATAGTATGACAATTCAGTTGAGAACATTTTAGGGTCTCTGTGATTATGTTAATTACATCTCCCAGGTCCGAAAGACCAACGAATGTTTCCATGCCAAAAGATGCCGGGTAAATCCTAATTTCTGATGCAAGAACAGTGGCGTCCAAGACGATTGTTTCGCTTTCATTCTATTTCGGAGTGCCAATTGACTTATTAATGGATGTATGAAGTATATCGCGTCAAATCTTTACTGATAAGGTATTGGGTCGCATTTGAAGTTGTAAAACAATGAACTAAATAAATAATTCTGATGAGACGTAAAAGTACATAATAAAAATAAAAGTGGTAGATGTTCTTTTTATCTTTTGCGTGTCGGCTTCAAAGATGATAATTACATCATTAATGGGTAGTAACTCACGTATTAAGATAAAATCTCTGTTGTTTAACCAAAACCATATAAAGTAGTACTGTATCCGCGCCTGTACTAACACTGTCTTAAGTTTTTCTTAATATACGCAGATTATAAAATGTAAAATTTATGCAGTATTAACGCACAATAGTGGGGAGAAACCCCCCTAGACAGCATTTGTAAGTCTATGTCCCATTAAAACATTTTAAATTAGAATTTAAATATATCTAAGTCGAACTCCACAAACTTTAATGAGCGTAAAATTACAAATGGAACATGCTTCGGCAGAACATTACTGCCATCATCAGCCCTTAAAGAATTTTAAAAATAACGTCAACGTCATAATTTTTAAAATTCTTTAAGGGCTGATGTTGGCAGTAGTGTTCTGCCGAAACATGTTCCATTTGTAATTTTACGCTCATTAAAGTTTGTGGAGTTCGACTTAGACATATTTAAACTTTAATTTAAATTTACTCCACCTGGATTTAACAACATTCTTCTGGTTTATTAAAACATTTTATTTAAGCTACACATGAAAAAAAAAAGGAAATAGAAAACAGAAAATTTCCTTATTAATCAGTACGGGAAAATGTAAAAGTAGCCAGGGTACCGTATGCAATTCGAAAGAAAAAAAAAAACAAAACTTTAAGGCTTCCAAAGCCTCCAAAATTTCGAATTTCTGAGATTTCAAGATTAAAAATTGGCAGGTTTGTCATTCATTTTTATAGGGTTCCATACCCAAAGGGTGCCAACGGGACCCTATTACCATTGGATATCAATACTCTAACTAGTGTTGATATTCAATGCTATTACTATCTATAAGGCTGTATCTTTTGAACCGTAATAGGTAGACATTTTCGGATTTTTAGTGAATTTCAGATTCCTCATTTTCGATATCTTCAGTATCCCTACTCCCTTATTTATAATTCCGTATTGCACCGCAGTCCTCATTATTCCTTTTCCCGCTTTTTCTTATTTTTATTTCATTTCTCGTTGTTTCCCGTCCTCATGATTCATTCCTTTTCATTCCTCATTTCCTTCACCATTATTCGTCGTTATCCAACATTTCTCATTTTCAAATCCTCATTGTTCGTTATTTCTCATTCTTGATTCCTTCGTGTACATTAACCAGGCGTCATTATATCTCGGCTTTCATTATTCCTTATACATCATCATCTGATCATCATATATTCTTCACTATCCCCATTCAGCATTACTCATCATAACTTAGTACTCATGATTGTAAAATTCCTCATTATTTTTTATTTCTCATTCATCAATGTTCGTCATTCCTTATGAGATGCCATTTTGATCAATGATGACAGCTGATGGGTTGGTCGACTGTCGACTGTTTCTTGCTCCCACTTTCAACATTAAATTTATTAACACTTTTTGTCCTTTGGCATATTATACAGATTGAGAGTTTGGATTTCCCATTTTCGATTTTTGATGGCTGATTGTGAACAAATTTTGGCAATATGTTTTGCTGATTGGATTTAAAGCTAAAGGTGACGATAAAATAGTGTTTATCTAGCACGCGAAATGGCGCTGAAAGAATTCCCGCATTTAAAGAGGAACTAATTATTCAATTCTAAAAATAAAAACATCATTGGACCAAGTAAATATGCGTATTTCACGCTAGAGTGAAACATTTCCAAAAAAAAGTTTTTAATTTTTTTTTGTTTTTTGTTTAACTTTGCGTTTTTTCTTAAATCTGAGGTATACATTTTTATGTCCTGTAGTAAATATCAAAAATGTTTGTGTTTTTAGAATTTTAATATCACAAACGGTGCCGGCGGAAAACGATTTTCAAAATTTTCCTTTGTTGTTTACCGCCCCGCCAAGAACCTAAGACGGGTGAAGGTTCTAAAGCTTGAACTGCAGAACCGGTTCCAACAACAGTCACTTCAGCTCGGATTCGGAAAGTCGAAGCGCTTGTATCATAATATTCAGAGTGTGTCAACTAAAATTTGTACCCCCCAGCAATTATACTTTCGAAAGACTCAGAAGAGGTCAATTTTGTTATGAACCCAAATTGTACCAAATTTTCAAGTCTTATATGTCACCCTTTTAGGGGAACCAGCCCTTTAAAAAATTCAAATCGCATGAGGGGTCGTGTGATACATCATTTTAAGGCTTATTGAATTCTTTATTTACTTTTATTTATATGTTTCTACAAAAAAAGGATGATTGTTTTAGTTTCCAAATCTACATAAAATATACTCTTAATTGTTACTTTGTGAACCGCACATTTTGATAATTAAGAAGGTTTAATCGGAATAAATGTAATAAATTCTGAGTCTTTTGAAATTGGAATTGTTGGGGGCTATAGATTTTAGTTGGGACAGCCTGTATTATAATTTTTATTCTTTTTACCTATATACAGTGTGCACCAAAAATAAGGAATAAATTCAATAAAGCTGAAGCAATTTTTGTCATTTTTACCCACACTCTTTGTCTCATTCGTCGCAACAGAAACTCCGAATCGCAAAAGTTATTGTCGGCAATATTTTGACCTCTCGTGCTATTACTATTGACAATTTAACTTGTGTTTTTGTCAACCAATGAGATTTATTCCAGCGACAGTTTTTTTGTAGCTATTTGCCATTACAATTTACAAGTTAAATTGAAAAGCCAAATAGGACTCGAGGTCTAAATATTACCGCCCATTACAAAAATATTTACGCATATCCATCATTCGAATCGTGAGTTATGGTCTTGAGTTTATTCCAAAATCCTATAGAAAAAGCACTTTCAGTTTTTCCCGAATTTTACAATTTTTCGGTGGATTTTCCAAAAATTTTCTTTCATACAAACCTTGTCCTGATAATTATGAATATGTACAACAAGAAAGAAATCAGGCAAATCGGCCGAGCCGTTTATACAGGCTGTTTCGTAAGTAAACGAAATTTCAATTTTTTTGCAAATTTTTCGTAAAACACGACAAGATAAATTTGTAATAATAATAGAACGCCACTGAGTGAACGTCACATTTGACAAATGTCTCGCCATGGTCTAACATCGATAATTTCATATATTTTTTAGTCTAAATTCATTTTCTGTCTTTCTGTTGGTAAATTTAAAACCATCGGCATTTTTAAACCAGACGTTTTACAAAATAAAAAAGTTCCCAATACTCTTATCGTTGATATTCATAATCTCGGAGATTGCCGTTTACTTATGAAACACCCTGTAGATACAGTCCAAGCAAATTATACGAAAAAGCGCCGAATAGAAGAACTAATTTAAAAAGTTTTGTTATGAACTCCCAACAGGGACCCCCGGGGGGAGCTTCATCCCCTTTTGCTCAAAAAAGCGCCCGCGAGCGGGACCCCATGAAGCTTTTCTGCATTTTTCTCGTAAACTGGAACTCCGACGAGAAAATGTAACAGAACTTATGTTCTCCAGTAAGTTCTGCATAAAATTGGTCTCTCCCACCCAACGCTCATAAATGACATTGATAAATGAGTAATTAGCGCACCCCCGATTCTTGACGAATAAAAATTTACTGCAAATATTTTATTCAATATGGGAATTGTACAGAAAACACTGCTCTACAATTTTGTTTCTATACATTTTTTGTTCCCACTAATGGTTTTCGAGATAATCGCCGCAAAAATCGGGGATTGTCTACGCGCTGAAAACTATACTCATTTTCCAACGTCATTTATGAGCGTTGGGTGAGAGATCTGCAAAAACTTCATGAGGCCAATTTTATGCAGAATTTAGTAGAGAGCATAATAACTTCTGTAACATTTTCTCGTCGGAGTTCGGGGGGTGCGAACTCTTCGGGTTTTTATTTGGGTTCCTGCTAGGAGTTCATAACCAAAATTTCAAAACATTATAAATTATTTCTTCTAAAAAAGTCTAATTTGCTTGGACTACTATAATAAACTTTCAGATAAGGTGTTTTTCTTTTATTTCTTGGATTGTAACATAAGTGGCGGAATAACAATGGTAACAATACGTCAGTATGCTCTCAGTCAGTTTTACTGTACGACTCCTTTCACCAATGCAGCAGTTGCAGCGGGACGTCGCGTCGGCAAAGAACGGGAAATTTTCAAAACCTTTTCCAGCCGATGCTCTTTACGATATTGGAATTTTGAAAACGGATTAATGCTTGAAATTTGCAGGAAATTGAAATGACTACCTGAAATTTTTGTAATTCTTGAAAATTACCAAAAAAAAATTAAATTTAAAATTTTAGCACTATAGCGTGAATCAGCATAAGACCTTGAGTACAACCCCATTTGAATATTTCAAATCGGTTGAACCGTTTCTGAAAGAAAGTGGGAAAATTTTGGACGTATTTTCTCTGTGTCGCACACTTAAAACTTAAAGTGTGTAAGGCTCGACATTACTCGTGGAACAGGCTGTATTTTTGACAAAGATATTTAATTACTTGAGTTTCGGATTTTCCAGTTTATTACGATTTTGAATTTCGAATCGTAATATTGGAACGTTTTTTCCGGATATCCGTATCAGTTTGCGAAGAAAAAAAAATGAAATTTTAATAGCAGAAGACCCATGGGTAGGATACAACTTTCTTATATTAATTAATTACAACTTCCGCTTGTGGCCCCTAAAATTTCTGCTGTTATCTGCTTTTTGTTCTCCATATTATAGACAGTCATACAGTTGCATTCATAATGAAATTTTTAATTTATTATCCAAATAAAAACCGAAAAATTAGTTTTTTTTTTTCATTTATTCATTGGATCTGTGATTGCATCACTACTCTTTATACCGTCTGCGATCTCTAAATGCCTATTGTTAAGTGAACAAATAATAATTAGTATTTAATTGATTTGATTAACAATTCTTGTAAATGTAACGATAAACACTGCAATAAAATTAGCTTTATTGTAAATGAAGTTTTTTCTATTTTGGTTCAATTAGGTACCTAAAGCTGAAGGTAAAATGACCTGCTTTTTTGTTTTCACAATGATTAATAGATAAATGAAGAGCAATATGGACGATCCACACAACATTGAACACTTATTGTACAAAGCAAACACATTAATAAAAAACTGATAGACAGAAATCCGACGGGCACCTCAACATTACATTTAAAAAATAGAAAAAGAAACAACAAAAGGTGCCTAAATTTGGGACCTGTTACTTACCCATTGCATTCTGCCTCACATCCATCGGCAAATTCTTCATGTCTTAGTACCTGCATGCCCAAAATTTCCCGATAAAACCGGGCTGTTTGTTTTCGATCAGGAATTTTGAAAACATAGTGCAGGGCCCTTCCTGTAATCACACTCATGTTATTTAGCTACGAACAGGATGACTTGCGAAATGCGACGAGACAATTACTGAGATTATCTACTTGTACAGTTTTGTTTTATATCCTACAATATCCTATAGGTTTGAGATTTCAAGGTTACGAGAGTTGTCAAACATGCCGACGTCACTTTACGTTCGTCATGTCATACTTGTCAGATAAGCACGTGGAGGTGCCGATGATGGCTATTGTCTGTTTTTTAATATAATAAATTATTATCTTTTGATGTTATTCCTTGTTTCTTTACCATTTTAGGACGTTATTGAATGTGTAGTGTTGGTTGAATAAACTCTCGATCATTCTGTCAAATTATATTCTAGTTTTGTGATTTTCCGCTAGGGAGCGTTAACATTTTTGTGTCGTCTGTCATTTGTCCGCCATTCGCATTTTGTCAGTGTTTGGGTTGGAAAAGTGGTTTCGTTTTACAACTGAAGTGTCGTAATCCAACATTATTTCACTGTGCATCTCTCAGAATAACCCCATTATTGTCGGGCTAGCAGTTCCTTTACAACCCAAAAACAATGGCGAAAAGGCCCATTCGGTAAGTGACTCAATTCTCACTTCTAAAACCAGTATGCTATATTTCGTCATTTGCAGTACAAATAAGGCCACCATTGCGCCCAAGAGGAAAACGCAACCCAACCGTAAACCCGTCGGTATCAAAAAACGGATATTCACAAAGCCCCAGGTGCAAGACGCACGTCAAAAACTCACTCAAAGAAAATTAACCAACGTCAAAGATGCCAGAGACGTGTTGGCCAAAATCGCAAAGGGACAAGATGCCAGAAACAAAATTAACAAGTTGCGACAAAAGAGGTCAGGGATTCAAACAGCCAATGGGAACATCAAAGTCATTGGCCATAATATTTTGCAAAAGACAGACCGTAACGGCAAGATCAGCTTGGAAACCAATAAGGCGAAAACCACTACAGGAATGAACGTCGCGATACAGAAGGAACTAGGACTAATTTCTCCACCAAAGAAACCTATGCCAAGGAGAGCCCTGGCAACATCTAGAGTCGTTCCCACTATGCGCCAGACAGTTCTGAACGAAATTGATCCCATCTACAGTCAGATGTTGGGGCGAGCTTATGATACGACTTTGTATAAATGGTCAAAGCCTGGCTTGCGAACGACGGCTTCGCAGATGATTGGTTCTCTAGAAACCAGAGCCAGGTCCCAACAGTGGCAGAATTTCCCCGTGTCCAAACCCCTCAGCTTCCCCCATGCTTATGTAGACCTGGATGCAGTAGACGACGAAGAAATGCCGATGGTCCCTATGAAACAAACAATCTCTCTACAAGGATCCTCACGAATATCCAACATTCATTCGAGACTAGATACCAGCCCCTCCGAGCCAGAAACACACGGTATATTTGGCCAGCCAAAAACCAAAGTTGTCGTCCCTGCTGGTCACAGAATCGTCGTGTCGAACCTACAAGCCACCGTCACTCAAGATGACGTCAAAGTAATTTATGTTCAAAACAAAGAAAAAGTGGTATTTACGTTTTATGTTGACAGGAGTTGTTTGAAGATATAGGCCAATTGCTAGCGGCTCGATTGGTCCGTCCTGGAGTTGCCGAAGTGATTTACAAGAATTTGAAGGATGCTCAGAAGGCTGTGGATACTTACCACAATAGGCAGCTAGATGGACAACCCATGAAATGTCTTCTTGTTAATAAGAGACCCTTCAACAACCCTACGGCCCCCCCACTCAACAAAATGGAGAATCAAGGGTGAGTACTGTTAGGGTGTTGTAGTGGAGCATTGGGCCATTCTTGCCCACTTAGTATAGTAACAACTGTTTCAAGAGACCAATCACAAAACAAACTTCTAATCAGTATATTTAATTGTAATTCATAATTTCAACAGTAAGTTGCTGTATTTGAAAAATAATTTTCTGTGGGAAGAGCAACAAAGACAAATTTGATTTCTTATATTTTGAATTATCGATCTTAAACCATTTTTTTAAATTTATTGTTAATTTACACTAACTTTTTTAATTGTATCTTTGTCATAATGTCAACTGAAATATGAATATGAATTGTTTTGTTTGAAATCATTATGATCGCTCTTACAGTAGCGTCGCACGCTTGTCCTTATTTACAAATTTCCGAGTTGCCGCTACGTACGCCGCAGGGCCGGTGTGGTAGGAGACGTTTGCGAGAAATTTAATCCCGACTGTCGAACCTTAGCGATTATTAATCCAACAGCAGTGATTTTTTTAAAAACTAGAAGAATGTTCTTAAATCCAGGTGGAGTAAATTTAAATTAAAAAATTTAAATATATCTAAGTCGAACTCCACAAACTTTAATCAGCGTAAAATTACAAATGGAACATGTTTCGGCAGAACACTTCTGCCATCATCAGCCCTTAAAGAATATAAAAAATTATTAAATTAACATTTAATTTTGTGATTTTTTTGACGTCTAGTTTGACGTATTTGAAATTAAACAACTTCTATCAAGCTAGAAAATCTCCAATACAACGAATACAAGCATGTTTTTTATAAGGTAGTTCAGCACACACAAAATGATAATATTCAAAATAAGGGATGCCACACATATTTCATTCAAAATGATCAATGAAAAAACGGCCCATCCGTTTACAAATCCGGACCAGAAATAGCAAACCATGTATGTATTTGATTGATTTCGAGTTTTATTTAATGCAGGTTTGATAAAATTAATGGTAATTACCTGGCACAAAAGATGAATTATTTAACACTTGGAATTTCCACTAATTGGTAAAAAATAGAAGCAAAACGCGTGCAGTGAATACTTATCTGTTCTCGTCCATAGATGGCCATTATTCAATTTTATTGGAACTCCTTGTGCCATCGATTATTGCCGAATGTTCTCGGCGTTAGTGTGGAGCCGCAGGAATAAAATTCGTTTATTGGTTCTAAATGGCATCTATTTTAGAACTGCCCATTTGTCTTGGGATCTTGAAACAGTCGTTACAAGTAGTATGGATAGGTGAAATTTGTATATCATTTAAAAGTTATATCATTTGTGTATCTTTTAAAAGTTTTGGTGCACACAGTACTACTTGAATCGCTCTCTTGGTCGATTTAGCATCTTCACCTAGCTATAATTTCTGACTATGTTTGATATGTGACCGTTTGTTACAAAAACGTTTCAAAGGCAGAATACACTTTAAGTCTCTGATTCATGGAAGGTCCCCTAACGTACTAATTTGCTTGTTTTAGGTTCTTTGGACGTAATGTTAGAAAACATTATTGAAATGTAAATGTAATAAATAGTTTTGATTTTGTTATCTTATTTTTGGTTTTTAGGGTTGTTTTAAAAATGTATACATTTTATGCTCGTGGAAGGTAAAAATTAATCAAATATTTAGAAACCCTTATTTGTCTGTTGCAGATTGATAAGCGCCGTCGAAGTTGCAAGTTCTGTCAGTTCAAATAAGTTAACTCCAGATCTGTCCACAATTCATAAAGTATTGTTTCAGAGAAAATAATTTTTTTTAATGCCTTGGTATATCAATGTGTTTTTGTAAATTGTAAGTAACTTACTGTTTCTTTTTTAAGTTGGAGAAGTAAAAGTCCGTAATGGAATGATGTTTTTATTTTAAATATAGTAATATAATCACAAATGTATGACCTCTCGCCTATTTTAATGAGTAAAAAATGCTACTGCCTACTCCAATCCTATAAATAAAAATGAATTGTAATTTTATTAAATAAGTGCTGTGAATACTTTGTGATTATATATGTAGTTTTAAAATTTACGATTGGCACAAACGTTTGCGGATCCAGATAAACCACTCAATTACCGGAACAGACGCACAAATACAAATTAAAATCAAGAGTTTATAACAAAAACCATTTACAAAACTATGAACAATTATTTCCTTCTCTGTCGGGCAGCTTGTTTACGGGTATCAGCTTTTCGCACGACTTCCGCGTACGACAGATCCAGCTTCTTCAGCTTGTGCAGTTCTTGCGACGCCAAGCTGGGCCTGAATTCAAATTTGCCGCTGCCTTGACTCGGAGTAGGGGACGCGATGTTGCGATTGGTCGACCAGAATTGTATAGTGTTCCCATTCCACGCGGACTCGGGTTCTTGGGCGGGATTTTTAAAATCGCGTCGTCTTCGTCCCGACGTAGGCCTACTTGAGTAGTTAATTTTTGGGCTTCCTATGATGGGAGTGGCTGGTGAATCGGAGCGATCTGCGAACTTGTTTTTGCGTCTGCTGGATGATCGTTTACGAACTTCTACTGTTATGTCTAAGGGTGGTCGTACAAGAGGTCGCAGCACTCTTTCTGGCTTTTCTTGGACTTCGGCAATTTTAATAGGTGTGGAAATCGTGTCTTCCAGTACTGTGTTGAGTTCGTTTTGTGAGACTGACGTATCGGACATTGTCGACAACACGACGCTTTGGGAGTCATCGTTTAGTTCGCTGAGGTTGGACACTTCTTCTGGTGCGAACGAAGATGTATCCAGATCGGATGATTTCGGCGATGTTTCGGATTTTACCGGGGTGTTCTTCAAGACGGTGAAGATCTCTTTGAAGAGCTCCTGGTATTCCGGCTGATTGTTGAACCTTGTGGAGATTGAGTTTGCGTCATCGCTGATGTTCAGAGTGTCGTCTCGATCAGTCAGGCGACACATGATGCAAGCCGTTCGACTATTCGTTTGTGTGTATTTGTTGCTCGTTTCTTCAGGGAAGCCCGAACTGCTCGTTTCCGCTTCGGAGAAGTCCGTCGGTGTGTGAGAGAACGTCGTCCTAGCTTTAGAATGTATAGGTTTGAGACTATCTACTCCACTTTCCTCGTCCGTGTCTTTGGTGTTGGCAGCCGTGAAGTCGCTCGACATTTGGAGTTCTTCTAGAAGTGACACGCAGTTGTTTCGTTTTGGACTGTTGTTGCGGAGGGGCTGTCGGTACACTTCAAGGAGGGCCTCGTATTTCTCGACGAGGTCTTTGTACAAGTTAGCAGGAGAGTCTTTGCTACCGGGAGGGTCTTTGGTGGCAGGGGAAGCCCACTCCTAGAAATAGAAAGAAAATGAGTGGAGGAAAGAGTTTGATAAAGTAGTGAAATGGGTTAGAGTGATGAAGAAAAACTCGCATATACAACGAGGAATAAACTTTTATTAGAGCAACGATACAATTGGCTGGCTTAAAGCTAAGGCTACGTACAGACCGAGAACCGGTTTCATTATAGTCTGAGGCAGTGGCGTGCGCAGGGGTTTTTGACCGTGGTTATTGTGCAGTGTGTCCTAATTCGATACAATTCGTATGGCAAGACTATGTAAAATGGAAAGGTTAGGCCTTACTACTAATCGGAAGTTTTTTGTTAAGTATAAAACCAATCAATTCAGAATATCTGTCGCTGAAAAATGTAGAACATTCATATAATAACATACCCGGTGTCGCGAAATGGTTTGACTGATTTTGGAATAAAACTAAATAATTTCACGTTTTTATTCCTTTGGATTCAACACAACCTAACGGATTGGAATCTATTGCCTTTGAAAAAATCGCCCTTTTATTGTTTTCATTTTGCCTATGAAAAACAATTGGGATTTTGCAAGGTTAGGTCAACACAGTCATTCTGATCTGCCCTAATACCTTAATATCAAAAAAGTTTGAGTTTCGTATCTATATTTTGGATAATTTCTGTATAAAACTTTTTGGGGACACTCAGTGCATAACATGGGTTTAACAATAATCAATTAACCATGTAAATATCTTAAATGACGTGTTAAAAACCTTTTGAAATCAAGAGTAAAATATACATTACAAAGGCTGTCCCACTGGTTTCCCACAAAACCAATTAATGCTATTTAAATTTAAGTTAAGTTCCTTTGCAGCAATTAAATGTGTAAAAATAATGTAAATATACAGGGTTCTATTTATAAGTTAACTGGGGGTACAATTTTCAGTTTTGCTATTTCGAAAAATATCATTTTATGCCCTAATTAGCCTCTATAAGTTTAAATTTCAATTTTTGAGAATTAATTAATTTTAAGAAAACCTAATTAATGCATCTACAAATATGTATAGGAACTTTCCGGCAACCAGAAATACACTCTCCTTGCATTGCAAGTGGTATGGAAAATAACATCTTCGAGATGCGTTAGTACTAAGATAATATCTTTTCTGTTTTGTACACTAGTGGCAAAAAGTTTGTACTTTAATACAGGTGTGAGTAACTCCGTGCACCCGCCACTGACTACAACAAATGGCACCAATTTCCAAATAATACTGAACAATGATCAGGAAGTTAATAAACAACAAAATACTTTCGAAAATTAAACTAAAAATAAATTAAAAAAATGTAAAAAAATACCACTTTGTGATAAAGACTATAATGAAATGGGGAAGTACAGAATAATTTTTTCAAACAAAATGCTTATTTAGCTTTCACGAGGTTTGAGAAACAACTTCTGGCTTTATTTCTAGTACCTCTTAAAATAAACATCAGTTGGAAGACTCTAGTGTAGTGTCTACTGTATGTGTGTGTGTGATTTTGTGTGAGAGCACTGTCACCACTAAAACTCCACTACATACCTTTAATGTAACTTATTGTGTTTGAGGCAGTAGTGTATGAGGATAAAGGGTATTTTGAACGGTTTGTAGAGGAACGGAATCAAATAATAGTCTCTAATGTAAAGGCAAAAGTCGATAAGAAAGGATAATAAACTTGCAGTAGGCGACATCCATACAACGGACATCTCCCTACGGAGCATATCCTTCAATTCGTTTTCGCCCTGTGAAACAAACATAACAACTAAAACATGCATCATTCAGAAAAGAAATAAAAAGTGGAGCATTCATAAAATTTGCTTTATTCAAAAATTATAAACACTCAGATCACATCTAGAAGAAGCACTGCGACAGAGAGAGAAAGCCAAGTGCACGAACAATCTCGGGCCTCACCTGTACTTCCATGTGTAGCGACGAGCGAAACACTGAAGGTGAAGGAGACCTCATCAAAATGTCCATTATGCTGGAATCGTCGTCTTCGAGCATATCGTCCTTCGAGCCGTCGTCATCTAAGACTTCGTCTCCGTTCCTGTCTACATTGCGTAGACACTTTTTACACATTTTACCCTTTCTGAAACAGGCATCTTATCGTTTGTCTTTTACCGTTATGGGACACTTACCGCACTTCTTCTAGGGTACTGAGCTCGTCGTACATACTCTTCATGTTTTCGTCGCGATGGTGCAATTGAATCACTTGATTCTCCAAGGTTTGGTTCTGCTGGCTTACAGTGGACAACTCTTCTTCTAACTCGACGATCCTCCATTGTTGGCGGTTGAGCTGCGTCTTACTTTCCCGGAGTTGAGCAAGGAGTTGCGGGATTTGGTCTAAATCAGCGTCGCTAGAGGGGTCGGGGTCGGTGGTTTCAGTCTTGATGGGAGTGGAATTTTTGACACACTGTGCCTGAAAAGCACATCTTGTATGAAAATGGAAAGCAGTGACATTGACATAGAAGAACGAAGATAAAGATCAAATCAAAAATAAAATGAGAGAAGCCTTTAACAGTCTCCAAATGAAACGAGAGATTAAAATCTTCCCGAACGAAATGCAGACCCAGCGTACAAGATTTAAAGTAGGTACAAATTTTGCCCGGTAGCTCAAGTAGTACGTAGTGGACATAGAAAAAACACATTGGTAAATTTGATTTCACATAATTTTCTTTCATTTCAAATTCTCTTTAATTTACAAAATTAGATTTATACAAGTAACGATGTTTAATTTCAAAAAAAGGTAATTCATTTTGACCCCATTGTGTTACTACTTTTACTACATCGTGTTATTAGTCTAATCATAATATTTACAGATGACACAGATTGTGCTACTTTTCCTTTGTGTTATTTAAATGTGTTAATGTAAATTTATTACATGAAGTGCCGTTTAATATAATGTTTTTTTCTCCTAATACGTTGTAGTTTTCTACCGACCAGTTATGTTCTGCCATAATTCAAGATTTTTGGGTTTAAAAAAATTAAAGTACTTGTAAAGATAGTTTAATTTAAAGATTGGACCTTTAGTGGTATGTATTTCCCTTGTTTTATATCGAGCTTTCATAACTGAAGACTTATTTTCATGTTGCTTGCCAAAAACAAAATTTACATGTTTAGATGGAGAATTTTGACGTTCAAAAACTAATGGATGTATGATGAATCATTTGTGAACACGCTGTATTTCATTAACGAAGCTGCTCATATTATTTAAGAAGTAAATGTCCAGTTCAGATAATAAAAATGTTTACGAGTTTGTTGGATTGAATAATACAAGCATTGTGTGGTAAATAATATGTAATATGTACCTATATTTTTTGAAGTATGTACGGTTTTTTTCAGCAAAATATGAAGCCTTGTTACTGTAAAAGTAACGTAAAACAATCTTGTATATCTAATACATAAAAATCAATATTTGTTTATTTGTTTGTTCGTTCGTATTTATGCGCTTCTACACCGGTCAACCGATCGTTATGAAATTTTGACCACAAATAACATTCGCAATGGGGAATAACTTAGGGAGCTTGACGACCCCAATATGTCACCCCTTTTTCGAAAAAAAAAGTTCAAACCGGGCGAAATTGAGTACTCTGTTATATAAAAATGACATGTGATTTACTTGACTTTTGGGGTGTAGCAACGCGCGCCGGGTACAAACGAGTTTACAATATTTTATTAAGATACCTATCGTGCGTTTTTACATTACTGTTCTAAGAAATATGAAATTTAATTCTGCTTGTCCGTAATTACGCAGCCTATATAATTATTAAAGTTTGTCAACAACTAATTAGTTTAATTTACTTAAGTGATATCGAGGTCTCATTATTGTTTTCCAGTGGTGGCTGGTAAAGTACACCTTCTGTCCAGGAAGTGAGGAAAAATTTAAAGAAGTTACCATATTTTAATTTTCGTTTTTGGAAATGATTGCACCTATGGTAATTAACTTTCCACCAAGTTCGCACTTTTTTTTCACCGACCATCTAAGAGTCAAATTTTGCATCCAATCTATCCTTGATTTTAACAACAAAGTGCATAAATAAACATATTTAAAGGTCAGAGTATGCTTTAATTTTGTCCCTCGCAGAAAAATTCTCACGAACAGCTACTATTATTTTAGAATGTGTGTTTAGTTCAAAGTTTCAATAGTTTTAGTTGATTCAAGAAAACAATGTAAAGCTTCAATGTGCTCCTAATTGTGTTTAAACAATCTGTGCATAAAATATTTAGTGTAAATACTAAAAATTGACCTGTAAATATCTAGTGTATAAATAATTAATCTTACGGTAAACACAAACGGTATGTGGAAAAATTATTCTAACTCACGTTTCCTTTCGTGTGCGTGGGCTTATCCTCTGGACTCTTCGTCGGAGTTGTAATCTCGTGACCGACAGGTCTCGCCACATTAGGCGTAGGCGAGGGTACTTCAGGCCTCTGGGCTCGCCGCTTGAGTATGTCCAACTGCAACCTTAGGTCATCAATCGTCGATTGGAGTTCTTCACATCTTGTTTCTAGACTCTCGGTGTTCGTCGTCAAGGATTTGTTATGTTTCTTCAATGTCGAATTTTCAAGAACCAGACGGTGGTTGCCTCGTTCTAGGTTTTGGATGCTGCCTTCCAAGCCTTCGTAGAACCGTAGGCGCGATTCGTTGGCTTCTCGTAGGGCGACTAATTGTTTCGTGAGGTACTGGAAAAGAGAAGAGAGTGGTGGTAATTGTAGGTCGTTTTTCGTGACATGTGGAATCCAATGTGGAAATTGTAAAAAAAAAGTACAAAGAGAGACGAAATAAGAACATTTTAATTTTAAAATGAGTAAAGATAAACAAGTCATGATATAATCAAATAATGATGCCATATGTTTCCTCGTTTTACGTTCTTAAAGAGACATAAATTTTAGATTGTTATTACAAAAGGAGTTAATAACGTCACAGAAACTGGTTATCGGGTGCACATAATCAGCGATAAAATAAACATACGAGGTGTTTATAAATGCTCATGAGTCAAGTTTGGTTTGAAATACGCTTCAATAAAATTTTAGCGCAAAAATGAAATATTAATTTTAGTCAAAGTAAATAAGGAAATTCCGAACAGTAAAAACAAAGACTAGTTTCCGACAGGGATACTACGTGCTGGAGATGGGTATTCCAGGGAAAAAATCGCCCGTGTGAGACTACCCTTACGGCTAATGCTAATTATAAACTGCGCATTTCGGGGAGCATTAACGTGGTAATCATGTTTTCCATAATATGTATGTTTTGTCAAATTCGCGTAAGTAAAGAATAACCAAAATTTAAATACATTACATCGCAATAATTTTGCTCGTTATAATCCTTTTGGGGTGAAATATTCTGCTTGTTATGAACTGTAATTATTGACAACTTTATCTAGCAGACTCTTACTTCACGAATATTATCTATGTAGTTGACGTTCTCTAACAGTTGTTTATCTACTTATTATATTTATATCGTCAAGTAGTTTTTATCTTTATTTTGATCTTTAGACTTTTAAAGTTTATTTTTGACAAATTGAATGAAATACTGGAATACACTAACAGTAGAAGAATGAACTGAATAAATTTGCGTCATTAATTTAATTATTATATCGGGTCTTTATAAATGGTTCATCCATCATGTTGTGTGTGGAAAACAAAATTATCAGTTTCAGTTTCTTACTGAGACGACCCACGCCAGTTCAAGTCGTTGTAATGGACTGGTATGTGCCGAAAAGAAAATGCAAATAATCAATAAAACAATTATCAAAATCAATGCAGTACACACGGTTTTATTTTTAATGCCGCTCGATTCATGTTCAACGATTAAATAAATAGAAAGCCCATTTTTCGTTATACTGTAGTAATAATTATACATTAAAGGACTGAAGAGGACCTCGCAAATAGTGGTGAGAAAAAATAGAAGTAATGCTTATTATTATCAATTTATGTTACAAACATATACCAGCCTATATATTTTATTATTATTATTATAATACACACTATCATGTGAAAGCCTGTTGGAACTTTATAGGATGCTATTTTACTACTGAAGGTTTACTACCCAAGTAATAAAAATTATTGAAAGTTAAATAGGTGCCTCAGGTCTTGACTATAAACAAATTAAATATTTATAAATGCATAACATACAAAACCGATAAAACATAAATAAATTAAATTGTCTTGGAAAACATGAGGTGATAAAGTATTATTATATGTACCACCAAGAGCAGAAAATACTGGCATAGCAAATGAGATGATCAATGTGTGTTCTTGTGACCATTTAGATGAATTATCAAAAGTGTTATTATTTATAGAATACATATACTGATAATAATAATTAGTAGTTACATATGTCAAGTAAATCAACAAACCTAATTCATATGAATTTGGAAGTGTTTGTCTGACATCCCAGTATTGACGTGATCCTGTAGACACTTCCAAAATTGACTAGATTATAAGCAATCGTGGACAGTAGTCGTTGTCCCAGTATTTTCCGCTCTCGGTGATACATATCGGTTGTCCCAACTAAAATTTGTACCCCCCAACAATTCCAATTTCGAAACACTCAGAAGAAAACGCTCGAACAGTTCAATTTTGTTATCAAGGGGGACCTAATTGTACCAAACTTTCAAGTCTTAGACCTCACCCCTTGAGCCAGGGGAGCCACCCCCTTAAAAAATTTAAAAGGCATCGGGGGTCGTGTGATACATCATTTTAAAGCTTGTTCAATTCTCTATCCAAACCTACATTTATCGATTCCTTTCTACAAAAAAAAGCATGAATTTGATATTTTCCAAATCTACTTAAAATACTCAACTAAAATTTGTACCCACCAACAATGCCAATTTCTAAAGACTCAGACGAAAACGTTCGAACAGGCAATTTTGTTATCAAGGGGGGGCAAATTGTACCAAACTTTCAACTCTTAGATCTCACCCCTTTATCCAGGGGAGCCACCCCCTAAAAAAATTTAAATGGCATGGGGGGTCGTGTGATACATCATTTTAAAGCTTATTCAATTCTCTATCCAGATCTACTTTTATCGATTTGTTTCTAAAAAAAGCATGAATTTGTTATTTTCCAAATCAAGAGTATTTTATGTAGATTTGGAAAACACATATATAATATGGGACCTACAGTTTATCGCCGAATCTGATTGACACTATTTTACGAAGAAACATACTCTCAGTGGTTGGGCATTGTCTCCAGAAGGAAGACGATCGCAGAAAGCTCAACTTTTAGCATGTGAAGTCCCTTCCTTACTATATTTAAACACATTATCAGCAATAATAATAACAATAACTATTGGATTTTATCTTCGCAGTAAACACTTTAGACAAGATTATTTTCTTATAATTTGTTGGTTCATTTGAATAATTTAGCTATAAAATGTCTTCCTTTAACTTTCTTGATAATAATAATAATCAGTCAATGTTTGCCTCCTTTTGGGTGGTCAGCCAAGAGGTTGTAATTTTTTATTAATTCCGCGACCCGGGTATGAACCGAGCTTTTACATGCTAGATACTTTACATTTACAATATGCTATTTTTGGACCCTTCGGTTCACGAAATAAATTCAAAAACTAGTTTCTGAAGACGACAACACGTAACCATTGAAAGAAATAATTTGGTTTGCACAAAAGTTACAAAAGGTCTGCAATAAACTGGCAGATTAAAAAGTAGATAATACTGGATTCAAAGACACTAAAAAATATGGATTAAAAGGCTGAACTAGAAAATACTAGAAGATTAGAGCTATAAAAAATGAAGTACCTAGCTACCCGAGCTCCTGACAATCAACATCAAAATTTGAGGTTAGGTTTGTCAGCTGCCAAATTAAATATAAAATATGCGGGAATATACAGTGAGCTGCAAAAGTATGGAATAAATTCATTAAAAATTAAGCAAATTTTTTTTCAAAGAAATCTTTAGACGGGTCAATTTTAGGTTATAAAAATACATATTTTTATACCGAATAAAATTCCAAGCAGTCATTTGTTTTCTAGTGGTGACGTCATCGATATTTTTTTTTAAATAGAAACCCCCAATTTTTTTTCTTGATTATGATAGCCCCTTTAATTGTCTACACGACAGTGTAAAAATTTTGTTATCTTACATAAGGAAAGTTTTATAACACAAACATCAGCTGTGAAACAAGAAATTATTCAAGAAGTCTTTAAAAATAACTACCTGTGCAATTATGAAAAATAAATTTGTTTCTATCGATCGATGATGAATCAAAACGGAAAGAACAGACAAGAAAATGCGGAGTTAAAAAATATTTTATAATCCTTTATTATCCCTAATGGGGTCGCCCACAATTTTCAAAAACAGCTTTTCTAGAAACTAGACGAAAAAATCTTATACCCCTACTTTTTTGTTTATTCGAAATCACGCGTTTACTAGGTAAAAAAAACTAAACATTTCTTTTATTTTTGACAAAATTCAAAGTTACTAGATGGGCGGACTAATGAGAAGCCCACGAACCAATGAGAAGGCTCCCCCGAAATTACGTCACAAGAAGCGGTAAATGTACAGCGTTTGAAAATGCTAGCCGAAATAGTGATTTTTGATACGCTCTATTATCTCACAAAACAACAATTTATTAAACAATTTAATGCTCAAGACTTGATTTTATTGCTCTCATAGTTTTCTTAGAAGGACTGAAAATTTTTCACAACTCTTCAAGACTCCAGATGTTTGCAACATTTTAAAGACTAGGATTCTTATGGCCGTTTCATGATTCAAAATCGTAAAACTTTTCAGAACTCTTTCAGAATTCTTCAAGCTGCATCGGGACTTTTTAAGAGTCTTTAACAGGAGCATTTGAAACTCTTCAGATATTTTCAGAGCTTGTCATGATTTTTGAGGACTGTTATTACCTCTTTAGTGTATGTCTCAAGCTTCTCAAAGGCTAATTGAGATCCTTTAACACTCCACTACTCTTCAGGTTTCTTCAAAATTGTTCAGGATTTCTCAGGACGATTCAAATTTCTTCTCACAGCTTTTCTTTGATAGTTCAGATGCTTCAAGACTCTTGAATACTCCTCAGTACTTCTTGGGACGTTCAAGGATCCTTCAAGCCTCTTGAGGATAATTGGTCAGTCATCAGTATATTTCTAGGTCACTCAGAATTTGTAACAATTCATCAGGACTCTTCAGTATTTCTCAATATTATTTCAGCGACCTCGAGTGCTTTTCCGTACTTTTCAGGACTCTTCAGTGTGTCTTTAGAATCTTAAAAACCGATAAAGACTTCTTAAGGATTTTTTTTTCGAACTTTTTAAACATTTATGATTTTTCAGAATCCCTGAAGATGGTTATGGTCACTTTAAAATTTATTTAAGCACACTGGTGCTCTTTAGAATTCCTCCTCATCCTTTTTTCAAGATTTATCAAGACTTTTCAGGACCACTTTAAAATCTGGACGCACCTGGAAAATTTTTCACAACTTCTCAGGACTCTCCAGATGTTTGCAAAATTGTAAAGGCTAGGATTTTTCTAGCCGTTTCAAGATTCAAAAGCGTAAAACTTTTCAGAACTCTTTCAGAATTCTTCAAGCTGCATCGGGACTTTTTAAGAGGCTTCAACATTTTTCAGGAGTATTTGAAACTCTTCAGATATTTTCAGAGCTTGTGTTGATTTTTGAGGACTGTTTATTAACTCTTTAGTATATGTTTTAAGCTTCTTAAAGGCTGATTGAGAGCGTCTAACACTCCACAACTCTTCAGGTCTCTTCAAAATTCTTCAGGATTCCTCAGGACGATTCAAATTTCTTCTCACAGCTTGTCAAAATTTTCTTTGATAGTTCAGATGCTTCAAGACTCTTGAATACTCCTCAGTACTTCTTGGGACGTTCAAGGATCCTTCAAGCCTCTTGAGGATAATTGGTCAGTCATCAGTATATTTCTAGGTCACTCAGAATTTGTAACAATTCATCAGGACTCTTCAGTATTTCTCAATATTATTTCAGCGACCTCGAGTGCTTTTCCGTACTTTTCAGGACTCTTCAGTGTGTCTTTAGAATCTTAAAAACCGATAAAGACTTCTTAAGGATTTTTTTTTCGAACTTTTTAAACATTTATGATTTTTCAGAATCCCTGAAGATGGTTATGGTCACTTTAAAATTTATTTAAGCACACTGGTGCTCTTTAGAATTCCTCCTCATCCTTTTTTCAAGATTTATCAAGACTTTTCAGGACCACTTTAAAATCTGGACGCACCTGGAAAATTTTTCACAACTTCTCAGGACTCTCCAGATGTTTGCAAAATTGTAAAGGCTAGGATTTTTCTAGCCGTTTCAAGATTCAAAAGCGTAAAACTTTTCAGAACTCTTTCAGAATTCTTCAAGCTGCATCGGGACTTTTTAAGAGGCTTCAACATTTTTCAGGAGTATTTGAAACTCTTCAGATATTTTCAGAGCTTGTGTTGATTTTTGAGGACTGTTTATTAACTCTTTAGTATATGTTTTAAGCTTCTTAAAGGCTGATTGAGAGCGTCTAACACTCCACAACTCTTCAGGTCTCTTCAAAATTCTTCAGGATTCCTCAGGACGATTCAAATTTCTTCTCACAGCTTGTCAAAATTTTCTTTGATAGTTCAGATGCCTCAAGATTCTTAAATACTGCTCGGTACTTCTTGGGACGTTTCAGGATCCTTCAAGCCTCTTGAGGATTATTGGTCATTCATCAGTATATTTCTAGGTTACTCAGAATTTGTCACAATTCATGAGGACTCTTCAGAATTTCTCAATATTATTACAGCGACCTCGAGTGCTTTCCAGTACTTTTTAGGACTCTTCAGTGTATCTTTAGAATCCTAAAAACCGATAAAGACTTCTTAAGGATTCAAGCTGGCAGGACCATGACTTAAAATTTGGTAAAAATTGAAATATAACTACATAGGATTTTAAGGCTATCTAAGGCTAATTTAATGCCAAAGATTTAATTTTATTGCTCTTACGGTGTTCATGGAAACGATGGCTCTACTAGCTTTACTTTAGGTTATTTTTCAATTTTTACCAAAGTTTAAGTCATGGTCCTGCTAGTTTGACGTGAAGCCAGCAGAGCCACAATTTATACAAAAACTATGACAGCAATAACATTAAGTCTTTGGCATTATATATATATATATTTCATATTTTAAAGTCATGGTCCTTGTTGAATCTCCTGGAGGCAGCGTTTGTCCTCACAGTGGAGATTGCGTTCTATCCTGTTTCCCTGGATTATAGGGTCTCAATAACGAGAAGAGTATTGTTACTATACTTTATTTGAACGGTTTGACTACGCGTTTACATGTGTTATTTGTTACATGATTTTCTTATGAATCTCTTATTTTCTCACTGACTGAGAGTTTTGTTAAGACTCCCACTCAGTAAAGATCCTAGGGGTGGAGCTTTTAGGGGAGGCCACGTCCTGATTGGCCGAGACCTACCCCGTACTCACATAAGATCCTACATGCTCCCCGCCTTGAAGACATCATGTGCTTCAAAGTTTAACTAAATCTTAAATGTAACTACTTAATCACTAATAATAATACATAATAACTGAAAAAATATTGGTTAACTAAATATACGAGCAAATTAATAAATTATGTAATATTAAAAAAAAAAAAACACGTATATTGATCAAGAATCAACATTACGTTCTAAGCTACACAGACAATATGATGTATATTGGAAGACAAACATACATAAACATACGAACACAAACAGTAAAAATACAACAGTAATAATGAGTACATTTACCAAAATAATTATGTGGAGATCAAACACATCATACATAAATCAGCTACTGAGAGTCAATAACGTTTTACCACTTGTCACTCTCGCACTTGATATCACCACAATTTTAGTCATCGCTCTCCAGGGGGAAAGGGCACAATTTTCGCACAGTTCTTTTCACTATACCGTGGGCTGTACGAACCGTCGCCACCCTTACGATGCCATCGGCTCCTGGGTGGACCTCGATGATTCGTCCTACTTGCCACATGAGAGGCTGGGTATTTTCCTCGACGAGAATTACCATCATTCCCACTCGAGGCGAAGGGCTCTTGGGGTCCGACGTCCACTTGGCACGATTCTGCAGGTGGACTAAGTACTCGCGGTGCCATCGTCTCCAGAAGTGTGTTCGTATAACTTCAACCAACTGCCACCTGGAGAGCCTATTCGTCGGAATACCTGTAGGGTCATGCTCTGGAGGAGATGTCAGTGGTTCGCCTATCAGGAAATGGGCAGGGGATAAAGGTTCTAGATCGTTAGGATCAGATGACATCGGTGTTAATGGACGCGAATTTAGGCACGCCTCGATTCGTACTAGAAGCGTCAACATTTCCGTGTATGTTAAGTGTGCATTTCCAATAGTCCTTTTTAAATGGCGTTTTACCGACTTGACGTTGATTTCCCAAAGCCCACCTATGTTCGGCGAATGAGGAGGTATGAATTTCCAAGTAATTCCCTTATTAGAGCAATAATTTTCGATAGAATTTTTGACATTAGGTGTCTTAAAAAATTGTGCAATCTCCTTTAGTTCGCGAGATGCGCCTACAAAATTTGTTCCATTATCTGAATGAATTTCTTGGGGTTGGCCCCTGCGCCCAATAAAACGATGTAGAGCACCCAGAAACTCTTTCGTAGTTAGATCAGGAATTAACTCAATGTGTACTGCCTTGACGGAAAAACATACAAATATGGCAATATAGGCCTTCATAAGTCTTTTTCCACGACCCCGAAACTCGCGGATTAAAATGGGACCTGCGTAGTCCACCCCTGTTAAAAATGGGCGTGCGTATTGCACTCGTTGTTTGGGTAAGTCACCCATGATAGGTTTAAAATTAATGGGACTCGTTTTAAAGCACTTGACACATCTACGCAGAATTGATCGAATTGCATTCCTAGCAGAAATAATCCAATATTTGCGTCGCAACGCCGCTAAAGTAGCTTGTGGACCTGCATGCAGCTGTTTTTCGTGTTCACTTCGAATTAACAATTTTGTTATTGGATGATTTTTTGGGATCAAAATCGGCTGCTTGGCGTCGTTAGAAATAAGTGAATTTTTCAATCGACCTCCTACACGAATTAATTGTTGCTCGTCCAAAAATGGATTGAGCGATAGTAATTTTGAATTTTTATCCAGTGCCTTGTCCCGTTGCAATTGCAATAATTCGTTTTGAAATTCAGTTTTCTGAACATGTTTTAAAATATTTACGCTCGATTGTTGGAGCTCAGCTGCGGATAAGTTGCCCTTAATCCTCTCTGTTGGTTTATTTTCTAAATTATAGAAACGCTTCAACGCGATTGCCCTGGTCTCCCCGATGTTTAACGTTTCATCTTTTACCGGTAATTTAATGACAAAGCGACCCTCATCATTACGAGTTGTGTTATCCCGGAAATGGCTTTCGCAGGCAGCCTCTTCTATCGTTAGCCGCCTTGCATCTTTATCGGCATCCAAAAAGTTCTCCAGTTTCCAAAACCTTTCAATTTGCGTTTCTAATTTCGGAGTTATTGACAAATAGCAGGACACAAGTCCCCCTTGAATTCTACCGCCCTTTCTTGTATCGCCGCCGAGAGTACCGCCCACTACAAACCCAAGCTTCGTCTTTTGCAAAATTAGACCGACATCTGTTCGAAATTGACCTACACATAGCAACTCATAGAACAATCCGGCCCCTATTAATAAATCGACAGGTCGGCTTTTTTGAAACTCCGGATCGGCTAAACATATGTTGCGTGGGAATTTCCACGCCCCTTGTCTTAAGCTTTTGGAAGGAAGGTTGTCAGTAATTTTGTCAACGACAATAAAATCTGTTTCCTTCGCGTATCCATTAATTCTGGACTTGAATAAAACCCGAGCTTGATGATTTGCGCTGCTTGTAGTTCCGTTCAAACATTTTATTGATATGTTTGCCATGGTGGTCGGTAGATCCAACATTTTCAACAAGTTCGAACTAATGTAATTCGACATGGATCCTTGATCTAACAGCGCCCTACATGAAATAAATTCATTGCGCTTATTTCTTACTTTAACTATGGCGGTTGATAACAAAACTATTTCATTGCTCACTAATGAGTGATTATTGACAGTTACTCCAGGATTTTCGACTACGGCGTCAGCGTTAGCATATGAATGTAGCAAATAATTGTGTCTTTTGTCGCAAACACCACATTTTATATTCGATCGGCAATTGGACTTTAAATGATTTGATCGCAAACAGTTAGTACAAAGTTTTAGTCGTCTAACGGCATCAAATCTTTCTTGCAACGATAATTGCATGAATCCTGGACAGTGAATTATTTTGTGTGTCGTATCTTTACAAAACGGACACCATTTACCGAGGTTTACCTGCATTCTTGTTGTATGAGCGACTGTACGCATTTTAAGATGCTGTTCTTTATTGACGCTGTGCTCTGTTGATTTTTTAGTCGTTGTTACTTCTAGTGCTTGTAAGACACTGCAACGTTTTTCCATGTAAGAAAGAAATTCTGAGAATGTGGGAAGTGTGTCGCTTAAGGACATTTCCCATTCGCGCCTACTTTGGTAGTCGAGTTTACCCGCGATTATTGCTATTAATAACGTACCCCACTCATCTACAGGAACAGATAACGACTTTAAAGCATTTAAGTTGCTGGAAACAACATCGACCAATTCACGTAAGAGACAGTGATTAGGCTTTAAAACTGATTTACATTCTAAAACAGCGGATACATGATCTTGCACGATCAATCGAATATTTTTAAATCTTTTTTCTAAGGTGTCCCACGCTTTCTTATAGTTCTCGTCGCTGATTTCAAAGCTTTCAATTGACCTTAAAGCTTCGCCCTGTACACAAGAAAATAAATATTGCAGCCTCTGGCAATTAGTTAAATTAATGTTACCGTCTATAATTGATTTAAACGTATTTGAAAAATTCATCCAACTTTTATAATTTCCGTCAAATGATTTTAAATTTAAAATTGGTAAATTAACTTGCCTTTGATTTTCACTTTCACTATAATTATTTCGAACATTAATTTGAGAGTTCTCGGTGATATCATGTATAAGGGCAAGAACTTTACAGCAACGGTTTTCGAAGGTTATTTGTCTATTTGTATGTTCTACCGCCGGTGTAGCCTTGTCCAATAATCTCATCTCTAAAATAACCTTATTATATTCACGGGACAACTCCTCTAATTTGGGTTTTCTTACAAGTAAATTACTCATATTCTCCTTGTCTTTATCAAAATTCTTAACTATATTTTCTATGGCCGTCACTCTGTCTTCTAAAGACTCGATTTGTACCTTAGCCGCTTCTAACTTGGCCATTATTAATTCTATTATCTTTAATTACGTTAATTTAGCAAAACTAAGGAAACAATAATTATTTAGATGCACACTTAACGTACAGTTAACGTTACAATTTTGTGATTAAATACGCAAACATTTATCTGAATAAATTGAACGGATACAGGAAAGGCAGGAAAAACGAACCACTAACCTGGTGATGCCTTCCGTCTTCGCCAGACCTGGTGTCTTCTCCGTCTGATGATCAAGGGGAGCCGCTGTCACGCGCTGATTGATGGCAGCCTGCTTCCTCACAGTTGATCGTGATGATTTGCACACACTTTTACACTCGATTTTTCTAATTCGCGGATTTTTAACAATCCGGCTCGAAGGACCAATGTTGAATCTCCTGGAGGCAGCGTTTGTCCTCACAGTGGAGATTGCGTTCTATCCTGTTTCCCTGGATTATAGGGTCTCAATAACGAGAAGAGTATTGTTACTATACTTTATTTGAACGGTTTGACTACGCGTTTACATGTGTTATTTGTTACATGATTTTCTTATGAATCTCTTATTTTCTCACTGACTGAGAGTTTTGTTAAGACTCCCACTCAGTAAAGATCCTAGGGGTGGAGCTTTTAGGGGAGGCCACGTCCTGATTGGCCGAGACCTACCCCGTACTCACATAAGATCCTACAGTCCTGCTAACTTGACGTTCAGCTAGCAGAGTTATTGTTTCCATGAAAACTGTAACAGCAATAAAATTAAATCTTTGGCATTAAATTAGCCTTTAAATAGCCTTAAAATCCTATGTGGTTGTTTTTCAATTTTTACTAAAATTTAACTCATGGTTCTGCTAGCTTGACGTCAAGCCAGCAGAGCCATAATTTCTATGAAAACTATGAGAGCAATAAAATCAAGTCTTTGGCATGAAATTAGCCTTTAAATAGCCTTAAATTCTCATGGACTTACTTTTTGTTACTTCGACTTTGGTACTTCTAGCTTTACCGACGTCTGTGCTAACGTGCTGTTCTGTTTTTAAAACGAATAAGAGTTTTACAACTACAGGAAAGAGACGGAACAATTATTATTAGAAGTTGACACTAAGAGAAATCATTTATTTAAATTTATTTATTCTAGAAGTGTAAACGTGCAAGTCCTTTTATAACAAAAAATATATTTATGTCGATACTGTGCATAAAAAGGAAGTAGAAACTGCCAAAAAAAAAACATTATTCTATCTATCATTTTTTTGCAAACCCGCCTATGGACTCCATGTTCTTTGATAATGACGATGAACAGAAAGTTATCCGATAAACGAATCGAAATAAAAACTGTTTAAATGGAAACATGATTGTACTAACCTACCCTAACATGCATATGTTGAAGTAGGTTAATAATAATTTAAATAGTTTTAGTTATTTAAAATTTAGTCATAAATTTTTTGCCATAATCACGCAATAGTTGGACTGTTCTCACAAAAGCACCTGACGTTAGAATTTCTGGATTTCAAAAACGTTCCATGTACAGACAAGCGGCGGGCCTCGTTTCCATTACCTAACGCTTCTCAAACCATTTTCATGGAAATTGCATTGAACAAATTATTAATTAAAGATACAACAAAGCGTGACAATCAACTGAAAACTAAACGACAATTGTTTTCTCCCAAAAAAGTCCTCATTCGTTCAAGTTCATGAACTCATAGGCGGAGGGTGTAATAAGGGGCCAGAAAAATAGATACTTTATTTTGAAGAGTTCTACCTGGGGGTAATATCACAAATGTTGATTTATAAAGCGCATAATAAAAATGTATTGATCATCAATCGCCAATTTAAAAATAAATTGAAACACGTGACCAATAAAACATACGATTGAACTAATGCCACTAAAATTGTGGGATACCTTAATTACAAAAAAATTCCAAACTAACAAACTACATACTGAGGAACAACTAACAAAACAAATTAAGAATTAATGATCTAGAAGTCCTCATGCATTTAATATCAACAGAAATTGTCAGCTTCATTCTAAATTGAATAACCAGTTCTTGTTAAAAAAATTATAGGACAAAGTGAGTCGGCAAGGAAAAACAAAATGTCTGCATCTGCGTTAAATCGCGTATTGGAAACAGCTTAGTTTTGTCATTTTTCTGCTAACACCACCATTACAGGCATTTTTCAAAAGCCTGTTAAATTTCAAACATTCACATTATGCCACTCACATATCAAACAAGATGCTTAGAAACTCGAAACATTTTTTCTTTCCTGTATCTCTTCATAAATGGCACTAAAACGGGTAAGCATACAAGCGGCATGTGCGCTGATGGAAAAAGAATGTAACTCTAAAAAATACCTCTATTTCCTGCGCCTGGTCTTCGATAACATTCCGGCTTTGGTTCAAAGCGATCTCCAGCTCCTTGTTCCGCTCTAACAGGGTCTTCCCGAGTTCGGCGGCCAACTGAAGGTCTGCAAAAAAATCCAATTTAACTTTCTCGAACCTAAATTTCATATTTCTGTGAAAACAAAAAAACTACGTACTAGATAGTACACGCGATGTTGCAATTGAACTCAGAAATCAAACAATTTAAAAATTCCAAGCTCAACGCCTGATCTGTAATTATTCTTGTTGTGATCCAAGGAGGATGTCGCATTTGGAGCTGTTGGTCTTTTTATGCGACCGCATGTTACTCAATATCGGTGGAAAGGAAGCCAAACAGGTTCACCAAACGTCACTTTATTGCGTAAAAACACTTTCGGTTTCGCAAAACTGCATATATTTTTTAATTAGTTCTTACGTTTTAATTGAGAAGTTATAGAAAAATGTGTTAAATTACTGGCGAGCGGTTATTAGGGGAAGTCGGTGGAACGTCACAGTCTAGTTATTGTTCGGCGTGATATTTTTGATGGAAATTCTAGGGTTTGGTGGATTTCCGCGTTCTGACAGGGAGTTCATAGCTGTGGGTCAGTAGGGCAGGGAAAAATAAGAAGGAAAGGTTTTTGCTCTTTTTAGGATTGTAGATTGATTGAAAACGGAATAGAGTTTTATACTTGTTACAGAACGATTATTGTGTTGGATCATATCTTTGAGATGGGAAAATTTTTGAGCTTGACAGGAAACTTTGAGTTTCTCAGCTCTGTAAAGTTTTTTCATTTTTCCGGTTTCCCAAATTTTCAGTGTTTTCAGAGTTTCTATGCTTCTAAAGTTTTCAAAAATAAGTGATATTGTCACTAGAGAAAGGCCAATATCCTTGGTGGGTCCCAAATGCCTTAAGATTCCTTAGTTCTCAGTGTTATTTACTGTTATCAATTTCTTTAGTTCTTTGTTTCATTAGTTCGTTAGCACTATTCTTGGTAATACTAATGATTTAATAGGAATTCCGTCTGAAGATAAACAGAGTGCACAGTTTTCTCCACAGATGTTTTCGATTATAAATTCCAAACCCGCGTATACAAGAATAAAAAGGCACAACCTAAATGCAACAGTTTTAGTGGCTCTATCAAAGTCTGAAGGAGTACAGCACTTAAAGTTTAATGTGCAGTTAATTATCCGAGTAGAGTTTGACATCGAAACGCTGCACCAAAGCCATGGTAGAATCGTTGGTGACCGTTTTGTCTGATTTATTGGTAATAATATTACTTTTATGCATGATAATCAACGCCAACACACGCGCATGATTATGAGAAATTACTTAGGGTTAAGATGCCAGTGGGAATTTCAATGTCACCCTGCATGAAATCTTAAAGCACGTTAATTAATTTAATTCAGCCAAAAATTAAGTGACATTACAGGTGTTAAACGGTGCCATTAATTTCGCACCTGTTAGTTTTAATTTAACGATGTTTGATTTCGGGAAAATTGAACATGACCGTAAATTGTAACGAGTGAACGACCTTCTGCTTTTCCCGTCAAAAAAATACATTCAGATCCAGATCGTTTCCTCATAATTCTCGTTGTTGCCGGATATTTGAACCACTTAATAACATATTTCACGTCGCTCGCTTCGATTTTTTCTTTCATTACAAGTTTCAATAAGTCGGTGAAAGTTCGAAACACATTTTAACACCAAATCAACCATTTATTGTTAACATCTCCACCGACCCGTCTTGTCATTGTTGTGCTGGTAGAAAAAGAAAGAAAATGATAACAATATCCTAGTTCTCACGGCTGTTGCTAAAGCACAACGGCGCATAAAATCCCTATTATCTCGAATGCGATCTTTTTATCCTTCGTCATCTTTGACTTTCTTCAGATCCACCCGATTAACACGAAAGTGGTAGTTTTGCCCACGATCATTTCATATTCTAATAACTTGCAGAAATTTTAATAGCGATTTCTTCATTACACGCGTTATTGCTTCACGGGAAAATCGACAATCGCGCCGGACAAAACGACACGAAATCGATGAAAAACGCAAGAGAATGCCGGATGGAGCAGTGGCGTTCGTGCGAATGCACAACCTCAGGCGGAACCTTGAACCAGATGGACCAGAGGCACATATGAAAACTTCTGAATGGTTCTTTCACGTCGTTCACTGTTGAGCAACTATCACGGGATTGTGCAAGGTTAATGGGGATTTTATTGCTATTAATTCATTCACAAACTGGCTCAGAATGTGGACCGATGAGATCTTTGGAATGTCAACGATTGTTTGTGTTTTCGAATATCATTTCCGGTTTTTTTTTTCAACATATTAGGAGATACTATTCTACAATGTGACTGTAGGGAGCCCTAAAAATAATAATCGTTAGCAGCCCCTATGAGCGATAAATTGAAATTTTGAAAACTCCAAATACATATTAAATTTAACAGTGTAGAATAAAATTTGTTGCATAATTAATTATTATCATTCAGGATAAAAATCGGTAACAAATTGCTACCCTCGAAAATATTATTATTTCTTTTAAGGTCCTGATACATTATCTCCACTTGTATCAAATTCAACAGAATTTAGATTAAATCTATTTATTCAACTGTCAGTAAAACGTTAGGTAGCATTTTCGAAATCACATTTTTTTCTATGGAATTTAAGAAAATTCTCAATTTCAGCAATTTGCTAAGAGGAGGTTATTCTTTATGTGAGCACGCAATTTCATTAAATTCCATAGAAAAGTGGGTTTTAGAAGAATCCCCCCGAAGATATAAGTTTAGTGAATACTACCTTAAAACATAAATAAGTATTTGTTTTAGTATATGTTATATTTAATTGCCTATTACTAGAATACCATCTCTACACGCAATATTATACATATACATATTTATGTATGGACTGAATAGATATTTCAAAGAACCAACCTTGGTATAAGATATTTTACATATGTATTAAGGACAAATCGAAATAATTAATATGTAAATATAGACAAAAAATATAAATAGACAGTCGTGCTAGACGGTCAAAAATTATTTTGCATTTTTTAAATTTACGAAAAATATATCGTGCCTATCAGGTTGCTGGTATAATAAAATTATGGGTTTCATAATTTGGATAATCAACGACATTTGTACTACATATTATAGCCATAATCAATTTTGAGGAAAGATAATTTTTCATATATAAGGAATCATGTGCATTGCCGTTGTAATTTTGTAAAATATGTGATTGAATACCATCTTGTAAATAAGGCACAAATTATCTTGGACATTATCCTTTTCTAATAATTTAAAGATTTTGTTTTAGAATTTTCTTGTGGTTTTATCTCTTTAAATTTTAGGCTTTAGTTCTATAGGTCTTAATTTTTTAATATTCAATGCTTTGCTTGTACTTATTTATTGCTTATTACTGTCTAAATAATTTACTCTTAATTTATTTTATTTCTTGTTAACTTGCCTGTTGTGTAAGCAGTGATTAGCTTCTGATTTATTTTGTCCTTTAGTTTTTTAGATCTTCGTTATTTTGATTAGGATGTTCTAGCTAATGGCTTGATTACAATAAATTCCAAAAAAGATGTTCGTTTCTATTACAATCTGCTCATATCAATAATGTATTAAATTATTTTTTTCACTACTAGCTGTAGAATGTACGATTATATAGTTTGTAGAGGAGGTGTGAAGTTGTTTTTCTTTCCTAGTAGTTAATAATTTTTTCATTATTGACCAGTAGTTAATAATGGGCAGAGACCGGATTTGATGCAAAATGCATATCGTTTATTATTATTTTATCTACCTACTTAACAACAGCGCCCTTCGATTTTCACAAATTGCACCAGTTGCAAATATTAGGCATTAATTAACTGCAATTTATGGAAAAAAAACGAAGTTAAATGATTACAAAAGCACAGGTATGCATTGTGCAGGTTTTCACGAAAATCCGGTCTCTGACGGAGAAATGTCAGAGAAAAAACACATAACCTTTATTTTTGATAAAAAGCGTCTAGCGGGTGCCAGTCACAGTTGATCCTGTCCAAATTTCGAGTTTCACGTACAGGAAAATATGACCTTCTTGGAGTAGGTTTCTTTAAGGGGTTGAGTGCGAAGCGCGAGCCAAAATTTGCAATGATCCACGGAAAAAACAAATGTTCACAGACGGCAACGTCTATTCAGGATTAACTGTGACCTGGCACCCGCTAGACGATTGTATTTTTGATGCTTTATTTATTTAACGATTTAAGCTGCTAGTAGTGAAAAAAATAATATATAAACCACGGTAGAGAAGCCCTTTCTCAGCTTCGCAACTTAATTAATACTGCTTAGCTGAGAAAAATTACTTCTCTACCTTGGTTTATAATATACTATAATTTATTGGTATGTTGCATGGGTATAGTCAATTATGTTGATCTTACGAACGTTGTGGTAAAAATATTTGAGATACTGTTGTTAAGTATGCACAGTGGAACTCCTTTAACTCGAAAGTCTAATTAGAATATTTTCAAATCCCCATCCCTTAACTCAACGTTTTTATTCATTTTAGCCTCGAAAAGAAAAGTTCCCTTGTCTAATATATATTTTGGTTCTATTTCATAAATTTTATAATATACTTAATCTTCTTGTTGTTGTTTTTGTATGTTTAATCATTCACTTTGTACTCTGTTTATTTTTTTAATTCATTGTGTTTCGATAAATGGAATTTTCTCTTATAATTTTTTTCTATTATTACTTCAATAAATCATTATTTCATTTTAAAAATTGTGCAAAAACAATCAAATTAAAATACATACAATGTGCGACGTCAAAACAAACGGCAGTAATAACCAAGAATAACATTATCTTAATTTGAAGATCGCGACCACGGTTAATCAGTTCTTCAATTGGAACAGGTGGTAAGAGCAAATTTTCTACATATGAAAATATGCCTGAGCTAAAATTAACTGAGCAAGAATTTCGAGGTCCGTGAGTATTATTTTTCAATTCAAAGTATGCTAATACTGTGTTTTACTTTTAATAAGAGATAACTTTCGGTCCACCGAAATTAATTCATACATTATGTATTTTAATTTCAAACTTCCTTTCAAAATGATCAAGATGAATAATAAGCATATAAACAAAATTAAAACCCGAGCGACCGCCAGTAATTTAAAGCTACAACAGGTTAATTACTGAGCTACTGGTAACAGGCAAATTTATGGTAGGTTCATTGTCCAAGGACTGGATGATAAACAACAAACAGAAATAAACGTTCTATACAAATAACACAATAATAATTTACGTAATTGCGAATTGGTAAGTTTAGTTTTATGTAAGATGGAAAGCGGTTTCGTAATTATTGGTCTAACCTTGCGTGCCTTGAAGGCACTCCAATTCGATGGAGTAATCCCAACAGTCCAAGGAACTCAAAGGGAGCGAATCGTGTTCATCACCCATTATAACAAAATCATACTAAACATGTTGCGAGCACGAAGCAGTTCTTTTCGCCACGACACTGTTCGTTGGACTGCTTACCGCAAACTGCTTGGACTTCGCTGCAGGTTGCAGGTAGTAAGGTGAATTGGGGGAAGGTGGAAGTTCAACAGTCGCTCGCCGATCCCCGATTTTTCATTATCACTGTCCCAAAAATGATATCAAAACGCAAATTGATAACGTGTCTTATCTAAGGGTCAGAGTTTGAATGGCTTTCCTATTGTAATGTTTATCTAAAGTAGCGTCTATACATCGACGGATAACCAAATGAAGCCAACAAAAATGAAATGATTCGTCGGTGGAGTGTTATTTTTTAATAAATCGCACAGTCTAGTTGATAAGTGGGTCCTCTCTAATACACTGGGTGGTTAATTAAAATGATCGATTAACTCCGAAACTTTCTTCGATCTGACCGATATATGAGAGGACCAACGATCTATCCCGGCGGGACGCCAGAAAGGACTAGTGAAAGTTATCGATTCGGATAAACGAAGGTGTCTGATTTATTTCTAGGATCGCGAGCAAAGTGAACCTGAAAAATGGTGGCAAACACATAATTGTGTTGCTCAACTAGAGAGAAAACCTTGGTTTATTGAATTAGTGAGGTAACAGTGCCATATATTATATTTCTCAATGTAAAAATCCAGGTGACAATGGACAGTTTTAAATAAAACATTTATTATTATATGATAGATCTGGTGAGAAACAACTAAAAAATAATCACGGGACTGGTTAACTTTTGTTTATAGATTATCTGCTACAAATATTTTTATCAAACTTTTAAATGACGATGATAATGAGTACAATCACTTCCGAACCAATCCGAAGTAGTGAGTACTTAATGGAATTATTATTATTATTATCATGTCAGTACATGGACGGCTAGAGCCACCCCCATAATACATGAATTATGGGTTGCCGACCGAATAAGCGCACCCCTGTTCCATTTATTCGCTAATGTGCACGGGACGTGTACCACTGCTGCCATCTACTTCCTTCTTAAAAAAAAACGGAGTATAGGAGTAGCAAGAATTAAAACTGCAGGATTCGCTTGTCTTCAATCTCATGACTATATCAGTAAATGGCAAAGGCCCTTGTGACTATAAATGCAGAATTTATTTAGGAAAGACGGAGGATCGTCTGTGAAATCAAGGAAGATTTAAAAATTGTAAAGTTTGCTAATGTGGGAGAGTTGTAAAAGCATTTTTATAATCGTAGGAATGGTGTAGAATTTTGGGAGAATTTTTATTTGTCTGACCGCACCATCAGAAGGACAAAATGATTGTCGAACTCACGGAAGCAACCTTCCAACATCAGAAACACGAAAATTTCTTTCTGAACTGATCTAATCAGAAACAACAACCAGACAGACGAAAACTGAAAAAATGGTTACAATACAAATAAAACTCACACACGGAACATAGAACAATAGAAAAACTATCCCAACAGTAAGTTTTGAATGTTTCGACGCAAAGAAATAGTTTACTTAATAATTTGTCGCCAATATCTTCAAGTATTCTGATTAGGTAAACCAAGTAGAAACTGGAAGTAATTTTATATAAAAAATATTTGTAAAAGTAACAAAAATATTTATCTACTCAATTGGTTTAATTAGAGCAAAATATAATAAAAAGCCTCATAACTACAAAAAAATGAATTAAATTGTCTATAATTAAGCAAGTGAAAATACAGTAACAATAAACAACAAAACAAAACTTTGTTATTTCAAACACAAATAGTGGCATTGGAAATTCCTTCTAAATGCTAGTAATATAATTAAATTACTAGTTATTGTATTAATTTGTAAAGGAGAATTTATTGATATATCGGTTTTGCAAGCTCGGCAATAAAACATAAGAAAGTTTCCTGCATTTTGTATTAGAACTAAATACATAATTTTGTGTGACAGATAAACACAGTTTGTATGATTAAGGATTAAACTCTGGAGAAATGTAAGAATTACACATCTGGTGCTGAGTAAACTACAATTAGATATTCCTAGCGATATAGCAATACCATCATATAAATATGTTGAAACATTTCATTACTTTCCTTCATTTTATTGTATAAAACTGATCACTGAAGTAATGACAATATATAATTCATCCAATCCTTTCGAAAAAGCCATTTGCATGGAAGTGTACTATTTTGACACAAGTGATAGTCAATCTCAATTAACTGTTATTTTATAGTTATTAAATTGTTGAAGTTACAGGGGAAAAGTCGGCACAATGTAAAAATCTGACTTGAGGAATTTCCCACACCTAGAAATGAATAGTGAACAACCTACCACCACGTCGCTGTGCCACTTTACGAACACCTTGTCCACAGCTATAGGAAACAACAAAGTCAGTATGTAACAATTTCAACCGTAAAACTGCTTGAAATTAACACTTGCAGTAAAAAATCTAATATAGAACTTGCAGATTGGAATTGCAAAACAACTTCTTAGTCGAGCGCCGTTATAACATATTTTTTTGTTTGACTTTCCCTCCCGAAGTATTTTTCAAAATCTTAAATGTCTATTGCCAATTAAGCGAGAAAAACGTATCTACTTACATATTCATATTCTTGTTTTCAGACTAGAATAAAACGTTCCCATAAAATGCGTGGGAGAAAGTGTTCAGTAGATCAATTTTAATTTGTTCAAATTACTATAAAGTGTCGATTAATTCCATGTAAGCGTTAAATAACAATAATTGCGAATAGCTGAAAGTTGACGATGGAAAATGATATAATTAGACGATGCAACAATAGAGTCTGAAATGCCCATAAAATGTTAAGGAATGCAAAACGTGGTATTTTATACTATTTAATATTTATACCTAACTGAAATTAAGACACGGAAAGATAATGATGAGAATTATGCTAAATGATAAAAACTGTATTCGTTGCCGAAATTCCCTTATCGCATATCACTGAGAAAGTAAACATCATGTCTTTCTCACATGAAGACCTATTTTGCCGAATGAAACCCTCAAACGGTCCTGTCGTATGTACAGAGTGCTTTAAAAGTGATGACTACTTTTTGCAAGTGTACCACATTTACGATATCAGGTTCATTATACGAATTTATGGTTTATGCAAACGCATATAATATTTATGATTTCCTTGGTTTATTGCCTCGATGAAAAACTTTTTAAACCTCGTAGATTCAGCACACACAGTTGGGTCAAATCCGTCTACTGTTTCTTATATCCGTATCAAATTTATACAAAAAATGTGATGTGAGGAAAGAGAGCAGCTCTTATTTTTTGCTTTGACCGTGTGACAATTTCGAACTCTTTAACCGGGTCGTCCCTGCAAAGATCCCCGTGCCTGCTCATTATTTCTAATTGAACAATTAGAGTCCTGGGAATTTGCAGATCAACCCAACCCGCGTGCATCGTGTATTCGGTTTATTAGCACGAGTCACGATCCATAAGAAAGTGAATTATGAAGTGGTGAATTCAAAACCCCAAACCGACCTCACGAGACACATGTACGAAATCGGCCAACGAAAGCAAATTGCGACTAAATCATGACCCGGCTTTAACCGCACTTGATATACTGTCTCTAATAAGCAGTTAAAAGACCAAAATTCGCTGTAGTAATAATGCAGACTTTCTACAGTACACAAAAAACGAAACGGCAATAATCGGGCTAACGAGTGACAACTGTGCCCATTATTGCTTATGCATTATTTTCAGATGTTGTAATTAATGAATGTGCATGAATTATCGTAATTTCCGCGTTGGTCTTTATTCCTTTTTCCAAAGAAACGAAGGAGGAAGACTCATCCGGAGAATTCGCGGTGTTCCATTTTAAAACGCAAAAAATCTGATTAGAATCAAATCGTTCTGTTGTTAGCTGAATTGATGGTTTAATGAACGCTAATGCAAATTTTTACGATGCTCGAGCAATTTTTAACAGGCACTGTCTTCACTTTAACCTACTATTTACAGTTGGATTTGGAATTAGTCGAAGCAAATAAGCTGTAACCTTAATACCGTGAAACTTTGGCAATTTTTTCTTTCGTTTACTCTGTTATTATGAAGTATGCAAAAGTAATGAACGGATTAGATTTGAACGTCGGAAAAAAATAAGAACACGATCGCCAATTTAAAAGCAAATGTAATTGAAGTCGAGGAACGTTCAAGTTTGCAATCTGCACTTTTACTAGACGAAAAAGAGAGCTTAAAATTACTGTCAACTACAATTTCTGCTGCGTTTTAAACATAAAGTGAGTAGAGGTTGTTCACTTATTCGATGTGCGATTCAGTGAAATTTTTAAATTAAAATTTTAATTTACTCCACTTGGATTTATCAACATTCTTCTGGTTTAGAAATTTTTAAAGTTAGAGACAGTTTTTTCAGTTGCGGAACATTGTCGTAATTTTTAGGTTTCATGGTCGTCACTCTATATTCCAGCTTCGTAATGCAGATTAAGACAAACATCGATTCTATAAATTAAAAATTTGTTCTAACAAACGTCTAAAAGAAACGGATTGTAAATCGAATGAAAAAAAAAATTAAATAATATGATTGTGTTAAAAAAATTATATAAAATGAGAACCAAGCGCCGGGAACTACGAAATGAATTTGGAAAAAACACGAAATACAGGAAGGACAAAGTAAGAAAATAATAAAAAATTGAGGCACGACAACAAGCCACAATTGAGGCAAAAATTGAAGAAAGTATTATGGAAATGAAGCAGTTAAGAGATGAAACACCGAACTAAAGAAAGTCATAAAAGAAGACTTGAAAATGTAAAACGAACTAAAACAGAGAAATTTTGTGATGCAAGGCCTACCTGATCGTAACAACGAGACAAGAGAAAAGGTAAAAAAACGAGTAGAAACTAGTCAACGAAATGGGAGTAGTACACAAGACATTATGATGAAGCTAAAATGGTCCAACAAGAACAAGGGAAGATAAATATAAATTGAAGATGATCTATCGAAATGTATACAAAGGATAAGAAAACACAGAAAGGAAGAGGAATAATACAGCAGGAAAAGAACTTTTTCATGCCGCCAGCCAATATCGACGGTTTTGCAGGATTCAAAATCCGCCGGGAACATTAAATTCCTGGCCTAGTACTTTACAATCATTTTTGTAAGTACTAGCCCGGAAAATGAATGTTCCCGGCCGATTTGGAATAACAATAATAATAACACTTTTAAATAATGATTTTTATCGTTCGACACTGTCAGAATTTTCAAATTTTCGCTTGTGTAAACACTCTCTGTCATGAAATAATGAAAATGACAGATAAACGTTACACTACTTTTATGGATTTTAAGCAATTTAAAGGCTTTCCGGGGTGGTGTCGAACGATAAAACGTCGTATTACACTCGTTCCTGTGTAGATTGAACGCTTTACGCCACTCGTGGTTTAAGCCACTTGTGGCTTAAAGCGTCCAATTTACACAGGAACTCGTATAATAATCTACTATTACTTTTTAAAAATGATTTAAATTTGTCAGCATAAAAAAAATTGTTGATTACACGTCCGGAAACTGTTTTGCGAGTACTCGTGTTGCTTCGCCTCGGCTCGCGCTTCGGCTACGCAATACCACTCATACTCGCAAAATATCATTTTCTGTATTGATCCAAATATGTAACTATAACCGCATGGTCCCTAAAAATGCTGAGATTTTTTTATATCTCCTTTATTTCAACAATTTGTACATACGAGGACAATAATAAGCATCTGTTTTGATATAAAATGGCATGTGTAGATATAATGATGAGATAGGTAAACAAAATAATAACGAAAAACAGACAATCTGAAAAATATGAATGATAACGACAATGTATAAGGCAAGATAATAAGAAAAACCTTCGTAATCTATCTATTATATATAAAACAAAGTCGGGTTAGTTACACCATTTATAACTCAAAGACCGATTTTTACGATCTTTGATTTGTTGGATTTGTTTCCGCCCCGAATAGCAGAATAACTATTAAAACATCGGAAAAATTACAGCCCCCACCCCTTGGTACAGGGGAGCGCAGGGAAAGCCCCTTTGTACAGGGCAACGACAATAACAAAGAACGCCGACAACCAAAATTTGTCGTACCGGGCTTTAAAAATGAAAATCGATTCTTAAGCAGTAAATTGCAAAAGTTTCACTTCTTACGAATTGACTGATTTCAATGATTTTTTTTGCGGGGGCGAATAAGTATTAAAACATCGGAAAAATTCACGAAAAAAAAATTATGAAGAAAATTTATTTTCTCATACATTTGGATGGAATCCGTATACGACGCTATCTCTAATACATGACAGGAACAAAAATGAACATGTATGCTGCTTCCGGTAATGCCAGTAGATGGCGTTGTGTGCATTAAGCTTTGATAAAAACTGAATTTAGTTCACCTAATGAGTTAACACAGCATTTATTGATTCTGGGGCGGTACGAAGTTCGCCGGGTCAGCTAGTACGGAATAAAACCAAACCAGCTGCAAAAAAATTAGTAAAAAAGTAGGAGAATCAAAAAAGTGCAGCAAATAGGACGCAGACAAACTCAATAAAGAAAAAATTGGAAAGAAATATATTGAAGCACTTGAAAACCTCACATAGCAGCAGACTCAAAAAACATAGCAGATATGAACTATATTGAAGAGTGAAAAAAAGAAATAACAATAGCTACACATAAAGTGGTAAAGAATTAACGAAAATTAGTAGAGAAATAGAATATGAAACAGCAAGGAATATGAAGAACACAAGGAACTGTATAGACGACACAATACAGAAGATTGAAGAAGAAAGTGAAAATAGAAATACCAAAATATTTTACAGAAAGACAAGAGAACAAACAAAAATTTACAATGTGAATTAAATGGAATAAAAATAAAGTCGGAGTGACTATAATTTAAAAAAAAACTCCTTCAAAGACCTATTAAAAGAAGGAAGACAACGTCCAATAGTATCCCCACAAGGGGAGAACCAGGGTATTGGCTGCTACAGTATAAAGACCCCGAATCTTTTGGTTAGCATTGGCAGTGGAAAGAATGCCTCAAAAATCGTCTTACAGTCAGATGGCTGCAGAAATAAGGGTAAGGACCTCAACCTCAAACCCTCAATACATCCTAGATCCTTACGGACGAACAAAACGCCATATAGGAATCGATCGTGGATAAAATGGTGGATCTGGGGAAGGAGGCTGCTGTGAAGCCTAAATTTCATGGCATTCACAAGAAGAGTGGATGGCTGTCGATAGTTTGTGCGAACAAAAAAACTGCTAAGTGATATGAGCAGACAGCTTCAAATGAGAAAATTCTAAAACTAATAGGCGCTATTACAATTTGATTTTTGCCGCGCATTCACCATCCAAGTTCAGGAACGAATCAGCATTTAGAAATAACCGGCATATACAAAAAACACGATAAGCTTTGCAGTGCCGCGCGACAAAACCTACATTCTGCTTTTTTTCGTTGGACATTTGGCGAAGTAACATCGCAACGTAAATTTTGCTCCTGGACAAAGAGATAGCTCCAGAGAATCGCGTTAGCGGATAAAATCGTTGGGTGTTGAGATTCGGGGAAAAGAGGCAGATTCACCAGCACTTTACTAGGATCTTTTGTGTACCACCTTCATGGAATAATAGCTGTTATAATCTTTCCTGGACGCACGAAGTTTTTCGCGTGGAATCAGGTTTAATTTCCCAGGAATCGCAGAAATCACAAACCCGCCGCAGAATTCGCAAGAAAGCAGTATAGTAAGGTGTCAGGACAGCTCCAAAACCGGCAGGAAAGCGTCATACTGTTCAGAAGATAAGTAATAGATAATTTTTCATTATATATTTTTTATGTGTTATCAATTCATCTAGTTTTTTTTTATATTAGCGTCCATTTAAAAATTGTAAAGTTCGGTAATCATCTTTTTAACGTAATTTAAACTTAGGTATAGTGAATAGTCACAATTTAACTTGTCACATTTTTATTTCATCGTTCATTTATATATTTATTTTATTTTATTTATGTATTTATTTTATTTGTTCATTATATAATTTTTTGGGACTGTATTTTTTGTCAAAATCCACACTTCACAATTTTGTTAGGGCGTTACAACAATTTAGGTTGTTATAGCGCTCAGAATCAGAACCTGAACACCACCCACTGGAAGGTGCTGGAAATTTGGACACTCCGGAAAACCCATACCCCAAGGGCTCGCAAAAGTCTAGAGTGGCAATCAAAGGCCTAATAAGTCACAAAAGACAACCAGGCAAGGGGCATATTATAATTGTCTCGGCCTACTTTCAGAGCAAATCAAAGGCTTCAAAGTGTATTCGAATTGTCAGTGTGTCAACATTTATCGTTTATCGCACGTAATAAACAACGAGCAGGATTAAGTTAGAGAGTTTATTATTACATACGACTTCAATATTATGCATATTATGGTAGGTGAGTACATGTTTCCATTTAAACAGTTTTGATTTTGATTCGTTTATCGGGTAAAGTTTTTGTGCCTTCCTGACAATTAATGAAATGGAAATTCTGCTCTACTTCAAGAAAGGCGCTAAGCAGGTATTAATCGGACCAGAACCCTCGTGTCAATTATCCAAAGCTCAGCGAGTATCTGACATCCAACAGTGGGAAAAGGAACAGAAAGTATCCTAATGGGAAAGAGTTCCAGAACAACTCGAAAAAGGTTTCTTCGAAGAAGAACACCCTAAAGGTTCTCGAACTTTCAGATAACGATTTAAAACAATTCAATGGTTCAGTAAGACATCTTCTTGCCAAAATGGGCAAGGCTGAAGTCTCAATATGTAGACTATCTGAATCTGCGCAGGAATCTCCAAAACACAATATATGTAACTGCACGGAACTGGCCCAAATAGGCACCAATGCCTAGGTGGGTTGACTGTAACACCCAAAGAAAAAAGGTCAGCTGCCTCCTAGGGACCTTTCAACCTTTGCCAGTATACTGAGTTTAATAGTATAGGTACAATTAGATGTAGGGTCATTCACAAAAGATCAGCTACGAAAGTCTAATTGTGCTAATCGACACCCTGTAATCCATTTAGATCAGCGGTTCCTATTCTTTTTTGCCTTCATTTTTTTTAACGAATTTTTACAGCCGATGCCGGTTACAAAATTGGAAAAAATAAAATCTGTTTGCCTTTCGGAATTTTCGCAACCGTCACAAAGGTGACAATTTATGTGTCTTCATTGACAAGGTAAAAGAGTGACTTCATCTGATTAGGCACTAAAAAGTGTATGTGCTTTCTAGCAGGAAATTCTAGGAAAATGCAGTGTTTATAAATCTAATTTTGTTTTTCTAATTTTGACAAACAAAATGTCATTTTTCACAACTGACATTAGTTTTGTACAACTAGTTAGGAACAATTTTACTTTCCGTAACTAGTTATGTACACAAAATTTGAATTTGAGTCATTTGGAGTTATTTGTCAAATCTTATCATAGGTTTAAATATATAAGTTCGCGGTTTTTAATTATTAACAGCTGGACCACCGGAAGAAGATGCAAAATCCTTGTAAGATAAAACAGGTTTCTTTAAAAGATAATAAGTTTATTAATATATTCATTTTTGATTTTTCCCTCAAAACAGTGCATTTCAGAACTGGTTAGATAAATAGCTATTTTAATCCAATTTTAGTTATTATAATTAATTCACATTTTCTTCCAGTGTTTCATCTCTTTCAGAATCTGAAGTCCAAAGTGCAAAATTCATGTTCGAGGTCTTCTACGAATGATGATTAATAATTCGCTTCAGCAATATCATTTTAGCATTTGTTTATCCACTGTCAGTGCATTTATAATTTTATAATATTCATCGAGACTCTAGTACTATACATATATCTAATATCTTTTTTCAACTACCCCAACTAAAAGGAAACGTTTTAACGGAGCAACAAAAGTAACAAACTATTATTGGCGCACAAGGTCTCGCCGAAGGACAGCCTTGCAAACATGCTTCTTACAAAATAAAATAAGTTTTAACTCTGATATCATAATATATTACGTAATAGTTGAACCGATCTAGATGGATCATTAAACTTCTAGAACAGAATTTTTTCGGCGTTTTTTATAAATTTTGAATTTTTCTTCAGCTGTTAAAGTATTTTCTAAGTAGGTACCACTTACGTGCTAAATACACAAAATACATGGTTACGAAATGAAGTATTAAAACATTAGCAATTGATAAAACTGAATTTTAGTTTTCAAAGCAATGGGCCACAGAAATATATCAAGAAATTTTTGAATTATGTAGGTACTTCATTTTATAGGCATTTTCTACATTAAATACTAGTGCCACAAAAAGTTAAGTTATGCAATACTACTCCTACTGGACAGGGTGTTTGGGGTTGTGGGTAATTTTAACTGTGTGTTTCCAATCTCAATCATCAGTGGTACCAAATTACTAGTGGCTCTCAACCCATTCTTGGTTGCCCGGAGCCCATAATGTTATTAATATAATTTTTGCTCAGAATATCGAAATCTATACCTACGATTAAAATCTGTCACCCACAAACACCTTATATAATGTTTGAATGTAATGAGACCGAACAAGTAGACAAATTAATATAAGTATTTAAGGGGAATTTACAAGAACAACTTGGAGGATCAACTAAATGAATCATTTGCAATAACGAGAAAGGTATATAACTCAATAAAACAAAAAAAAATCAGGAAAATTTATGAGAAGATAGAAAAACCAACAATTAGATATGCATGTCATAAAAGTAGCTTAAACAATATGGCAGTGATGTTTCTATAAAAATGGTAAGTTACAGAAGAACTGAGCAAACTAGAATACCAAGAACCAAATGAGGGGGCAGATCAAAGAAAAGCCGAAGCAATAGAAGGTTATGCATAGTGAACAAAAATATAATTCAACTGTTTAAACTTTTAATTTCGAATGTACATTTTAATATTTGGGGCAAAAAAATATTCTTGAGAGACAGGGTACATAATACGTAATGTATTCACGTCTTACAAGAAAATAACGCGAATTTCTTGCTTTGGTCACCAACATCTTCTGATTTATATTATATAGCTCACGGAAAATTTATCGGATATGAACAAACAGAAATTCCAAGAATTTATCTACGAAGAACCCTAATCAAGTATCAAATAAGCAAATCTTAATTTTGTATGAGTAACAAATATTTGAACATTAAGGCTCTTTAAATCGAGTTCCGGACATTTCCATAAGCATTTAACATTTACTGCAGATAATTTAATTCTAACCAAAACATCACGATTCAAGACGTCCAATATCTGCAGTGTGGTGTTGTAACCGGGATAGAACATAGAACCTTTCATGAAGTTTTTTGTCAATCCGAGCAAAATTTCCTGTTTTTCTGTCGTCACGAACCCGGTAGAGCACACAGCACATTAATGGCTCCAGCAGAAGAATCCTGAAATGCCACCTCGCGAAAGTTGTGACCGCTGCACCGCATCCTCCGCGTCCTTGACTGTCCGGATCATCGAGCCCCAAAAGACCAAAAAACCACCGTCCATAATGCCCCCTAAATCGATGGTGCATGTCGAAAATTTCGACCGTGACATTATACGCCTACAAACCGCAACCCAACCAGATCCAGCAACAAATCCAACGGGATTCCGACGTGTCTGTGCACTGCACTGCTGTATCCCGATGCAGTTATTGCATTATGTGCATCGATGCGGAAATCGGAATTTCTTCACAAATATGCAAACGCTGTTCGCTCTTCGACAATAACGGCCGCGGTTGCATTATGAGATAATTAAGACGAAAAAGTGGAATTACTAAGTACTGTTAGACAATAGCCACGAGAAAATTAGATAGCGGCTATCGAGGAAAAGCTGAAGATAAATCGGTTTGCGGTAATGGGTGCAGCACGCAGGTGGATTTCAGATTCGATTTTAGAGGAAACGAGGCGGCAAACAATGGCCTTGCGTATCCTGAGGAAATCGCAAGGAAAAATTGTGGAATTGTGTAATTTTCAAACGAAACCGTTACAACAATATTCTTTCGAGATGTGATTATATATGAGATTTATGGTAATCTTGAGTGGACAACGGCTCATTACACAATTATTCATTTTTTCGAACGGATCAATTATTATAATATTGTTACGTTAAATCCCCGACGGAGATCGTGTTGTAACATTTCATCAAAACGGAATGACATAAATTAATCAAGCAAAATATGAATTATAAAATCTATGTAGCGGAATTTAGAGTACAACTGAGTTTTTCTGGGGCGTCCCAGAGCTCCGCTCTCGGTCCAGTGCTCTTCTCGTAAAAAAATGCAGAAAACTAAGACTCGCTGTGTTGACCATCTTACTTAAGTTTTAGCATGGCTAGCTTTTTTGAGGACCACGATTTAAATTCAATTAACTTTAGGTGTGGATTGCGTGGATGTTGTGCAATTCCGCGAGGGAAAAACGCCGAAGCTGAATTTGTCAAGCTTTTAGTGAGGTTAGCGGGAATGAAAAAGAGAGGAATGTCTAAACTCAACAAAATGAAAACAAAGACTGCCGAGAAGAATGAGATTTTGGTATTTTGGAAGGGAGATTTGTGTGTGAAAGCCTCGGAGTTGAAATGATGACAAATGTAATGTACGAAAGAAGAAATACACACACCTAGCAAAAGAATTAAAAGATACAAAATCGAAATCAGGTGGAAAGGAAGAGGAAACTACAAACTAAGCTCTGTGGTAACAATTTTGTATTTTGACAGAAGCAAGCCACGGAAGTGTTTACTTGGTAAAGAAGCAACAGAAGCATCATTAGACCAGGAAGGAACACCTGAGAGATTATTTTTTCTCGCTTCTAATTAGAGGAAGCATGCTTCCTCATAAGAATAAAGTGGATATCGCCAGATGGCGAATCAAATTGACCATACAGCCATTGAAAGAAAATACAGGCTGTCCCATTTAAAACTCCCCAGTCCAGATTTCTCCGAATTGATCATTGTGATTGAAAAATCCTCGAACAGGTCGATTTTGTTTGCCAGGGGCACATCTTTTCAAGTTCCTTTGAACTCCCGGCATTTAGCCCTCTTCGCGAAGGGGCTGTTAGCCCCAAAATTTTAAATGGCACTATGGGTTGAGTGATGCCTCATTTGAAAGGTATTGAAGGCCTCTCTACAACTAACCACTTACTTTTCAATATCTTGCAGTTTTTACCGTAAAAACAATAATTTCTAATTTTCAAGATAATGCACATTTTCTCATGCTATGTCCCACAGAAACCACAAAGACCAACATGTAATTTTGAAATTAAATTTATTGAAATTTTTGGGTCATAAGGTTGTTGATTTTGATTGCTAAATAGCGCAAAGGAGTTAAAAGTGAATGTAGAGTATGCGACACGATTATTTTTCAATAAAATGATCTAATTAACGTAATAAATGTTGGATATGGCCACCATTCATTTCCATGCAAAAATACAGACGATTTTCAAAACTGTTCGTGATGCTACAATTTCAATAAGCCTAATTTCAGCAATAACATGTTTGTCTTTGTGGTTGCTGTGGAACACAGCATCAGAAGATGTGGATTATCTTGAAAATAGAAAATTATCGTTTTTTTGCGGTCAAATCACCAAAAGATTGAAAAGTAAATGGTTAGTTGTAAAGAGGTCTCCAATACCTTTCAAATGAGGTATCACTCGACCCATAGTGCCATTTAAGATTTTGGGGCTAACAGCCCCCTCGTGAAGAGGGCGAAATGCCGGAACTTGAAAAGAACCTGAGAATATGTGCCCCTGGCAAACAAAATCGACCTGTTCGAGGATTTTTCAATCACAATAATCATTTCGGAGAAATCTGGACTGGGGAGTTTTAAATGGGACAGCCTGTATAGGAACTATGATTTCAAAAACACTGAATAATGAAAAAACTGATAAATGATATGTTCCAAACAAATTGAAATCTTACCTTATCTTATCTTAGATTATTTTCTAAAATTGCAATGGACGTTTTATAACGCCAAGAATGGCGATTTTTTTCTGACTTGTAATTAACAATATTAGCATGGTTATGTTCCCTGGAATATGTGGATCTTATTCCATACGATCGGGGATGGTTAAAAATATGAAACCCTTACATAATCTCACAAATCACCAAAATAAGTGGAGTTGCGTCGTTATCCATCGCCATTTACATAAAATACAAATATATATGCATACAAAAAGGGGGCAAAACCGCTAGCTAGAAATAATCTATACATTCAGAAAAGGTAGATAACACTTTAAAACTTTTCCATTTATTCATAGAGGAAAACTGTGTTAGATAACAGTTAAAGTATTCATTTACAAAATAAAGGGGAAGGAGCTTTTGGAAAGTCGAAACGCACTTGTTAACTTTAAGTTAAGTTAAGTTTTTTTGCTCAACGGCGTACATATCTTCAAAAGACGTTCTTCAATTGACGATATTTAAAATATGTTTTAAACAATGATTAATTGTTTAATCCATATTCAGTCAAAATATGAGGTGCTTTGGAAATCTTGGTTAATATTAAATAATATGTAGTTACATAAACTTTTTTGCCTAAAAATTAATGGTGAAGCCTTCATTTGAGTTGCGGAGATGTTCTAAATCTACAAATTTAAGTTTAAGTGATACTATTTATCTTGTAGTATTGTTAGATCTAATTGATTTTATTTGAATTCACCGCCTGATAACCGAAGAATAACGAGTATAACCGACTAGTTGCGTCGGGTAAAACACAGGATGATGTCATACACACAGTCGGTCTGCATGCGAGCTGTGAGATGCGTGTGCAGACTATGACTGGTTGTTTGACCATTTTAATTAATTCTGTGTATCCTTTTCAAGAACTTTTAAAATCAGGTGTGGGGTACACGTGCCGTGAAATTTTAGTGAAATTGTAACGACCAAAGATACATCCAACGGGGTCTTTGGGAGCTATTGCGTCGATCTTACGAAAACTTCAACGACGTGCGAACACAAGCGAACCTCCAATCCAACCCACCGCACTTTGTGTGAAAATTCCTGCTTCTTTGGCACTGCCAAGTTTTGATTCGGACAGCACTGGCAATAGTATCTGGTTATAAAAAATTGAGGGCTATAAAGACGAGTTTGGGTGGTCAGACTGCGAAACTGTAAGTAGAGTTGGTTCCTTTTTACTAAAATCAGCTCAAGTGTGGTTTCGGCATGGCAACCCACCGATGAAACTTGGGATAATCTTAAGCAAGATTTTTCATTTTTTTTTAACAGAAATTTGGGAAAACTTTATTGAAGCCGCGAACTATCAAAGCACGATTGTACGAAGTTATGTTGAATATGCTCGAATCAAACTTGAAAAATCGATTTGATCGAGATATTTCCCATTCAATAGACGATGTTGCGGTCAGAACAGCTTTTAATTATTGTTGTGCGATGTGTTAGCGATTTGATCGCATTTTTCGCAAATTATGTGAAACCTTCCGAAAAATTAGTAATGAATTTAAATGTGCAACGAAAACCAAGTTGCCCTCAACTTTAAAGCAAACTAATTGTTGTTTTTCTTGCGGTAAGTTTGGACATATTTCACGTGATTGCAATCCTAGAAATATGGATAATTTAATACGTAAGTGTGGATCCAGCTAAGTTGCAGATATTGCAAAAAGCCGGGTCACAACATCGAGCAGTGTTTTCGACCTAAACACTCTCGTGATCATGAAACCGAATCCGGGCTACAGCAGGCCGATAAAAGAGTCAAAACAGAAAATGTATTACTCAACTCTTTCACGCTGACAAACTCTTGAGAACGTAATTTGAAAACATTGCAGGTTTCAATCTCTGACTATGGGACCTATTCTGTAACGAACCTGTTTATTTTAAACAGCCTGTTAAAAATAAACAGTACGATTTTCTCAAATAGCTATTCTGTATGCGTCGGTCTGCGCAGAATCTGTTAAAAAATTAACAGGTGGTGTTTATTGTGGCTGTTTATTCGAAAATTTTAAACGGTACTACTTGACATGCCTTTAAAATATTAACAGTACGTTTAAAATATAAAATGAGAGCTGTGCACTCATTTATTGTAGTGGAAACTGAAAATGAAGATGCAGAAAGATGACATTATTCGGTTCTTAGTAAACATTTCCATTTTAAAACAATTTAGCAATGTTTCTGCACTTTTAAGTGTACGGTCAATTATTATTTAACCCAAATTTAAAAATAAGTAATATTGTAAAATTATCAGGAAAATGAACTAATAAGGTCTGTTATAAGGTTATATTCATATAATGTTTCGGTCATCAATTTAGACCTTTTTCAAGGCATCTACAGGGTGGAAAGTTTAACTGGAATAAATTCTGTATCTTCACTGCAATTGATTTTTCGAAAAATTCCTGAAACACGTCGATTTTCGTTTTTAAATTGCCACTTTTTAGCCTGATCAGCTTTCTTTTGTTTTTATTCAGGGTGCTGTAACCACCCCAAAGTTTTTTTTTTTTTTCAAATGGGAAGATTCAGTGTATTATCTTATCGTCTCCTTTTCTAATAAATTTAATTGTTTTTGGAAACTTTGTTAGTTTTCATCATTTATTTGATGAATAAGTAGTGATAGTTAATAAGAATAATGCACTTCAACAGAAAAACTTAAAATTTAAATTTCTTTAGAATGCATTTAGTTACACCACAAAACCCGATAATCTTGAAGATTTGCAACAAGGTATTACCAATGAAATTCAGTAAATCACTTCACACATGTTGTAATATGTAAGAAATGAGCTTTATTATCGTCTTGCATTTTGTCAAGAAAAACTTGGTGACACATATTGAACATCTGTTACATTAAAAAAACATTATATTTACCTAAAACGAGATTTTTTAAATTCAAGTCCTACAATTTTCAAACAGTAAACCTACCAAGAAAGAAATAGATCAAAGTTTTTATTTATTTTTTCTTCAATTATTAGCTGCAAAAGTAAAAAAAAACACGTTGTACTCCCTTTTTTATAAGCTTTCCAATGATGTATCGCCCCCTGAGTAAAAACAAAAGAAAGCTGATCAGGCTAAAAAGTGGCGATTTAAAAACAAAAATCGACGTGTTTCAAGAATTTTTCTCAAAATCAATTGCAGTGAAGATACTGAATTTATTCCAGTTAAACTTTCCACCCTGTATAAATCATAACAATATCTTATTTGTACTACACATTAAAATTTGACTTAGTTAATTTATATATTCACACATTAATTTAACACATTAAAATAAATCAGTACATACTTGCATTACACTGCACTATGTTTTACAATAAAAGTATGTTAACAATTTCTTAAAATAATATTACAATAAAAAAATTAAAGATATAGGTAATTATTTAATTAATTACAATTTCACTAATCAATTATAATAATTTTCTTTCCACTGCTGTTCTTTGCACTTCCCAGGTCCTCTTCGGCTTTTATTTACGTCAGACTTCAATATTCTAACCTTTCATCTTACATTGTTTTTGACATCATATATAAAACACCTGGAACCGTTATAGCATAATTTATGATTTTATTAAAGAGATGATACATACATTTCTCCACTCGATCGTGCTTCTTCATAATAATTTTCAATTCTTCCGTCTGTTCATGTGGTTCTTTTGGCATCTTTTTCTTCTGAAGGTGGTTCCACTAGTAAACCTATTTGTTTCTGCATTATCTGTTTTTTCACATTTTCAAAATCACAAACTTATTAATTAACTCAGCTCGAACATGTACTTCAACCACTTCACGTCAAGAGTAAATTAAAAATGCTGCGAATGCATCTCGAATTCACACATTTCACTCTGATTAAAATGCCCACAGCGGGCCTCTACACGAAATTCTAGACCTTCCAAGCTCCCCGCACACTTCTGGATGTAGAAAAACCCATTTACGCAGAGCTCTCTTCACGTTTGCGTTACGTCTTATGCGTTACTTTAACAGGCCTGTTAAAAAAAGTAGTTTTAACAGCCCTGTTTAAAATTTAACAGTACTGTTAAAAATAGTGCTTCAAGAATAGGTCTTGGTGTTTATTGAATTAACAGGGCTGTTAAAAGTAAAAAATAAACGTACTGTTTAAATTAACAGGTTTCTTACAGAATAGGTCCCTATAGCACTGATTGTCGTATTGACACTGGTTCGACTTACTCATTAATTAGAGAGACATTAGTGACCAAACGAAACCTTGAAAAAAATTCCTTGTATTACCTCTTCACAATTGTTTAATGGCGCAACTCATAATTCACATTTGCACAAAAGCCCTAGTGGAATTTCCTGATGTAACATTAAACATTTTGTTATCGCTCCACCCAATCATTCGAGTTTTGACGATGTTGTCGTCGACAATATTTAGGACTTTTGATCAAAGACAAAAACATTAAAAAGAAAAATGATTCGAAATTGTGCAATTTAGTCGTAATTTTGAGGAATGTGTAACTGATTTGCAATCTTTGGATAGTCAACAGTTGCTCACGTTATTTTCAAATTTTAAAGAATTGATTACGACAGGTAATAATGTTAACGCCGTTAACACCGGCGAATTAACAATAACCTTCACGGAAAACAAAACTGTCTACTGTCAAACATATCGAATATCAGAGTCTGAACCTCAAATTGTTCGAGGAATTATTGCCGATCTTATTATACATGAAAGCAAATCGTCATCGTTGACACTTTTTCGAAATTTTGCCTTATTTATCACAATCGACTGTTACTAGCGAAGAAACAAAGCAAAGTTTTTCAAACTTCATAAGTATCTTTGGCACACCAAGTAAATTGATTCACTATGCCGGCACCAACTTTATAGCAAAAGTCGCCGAGACATTCGTTGACTAGTTTGGTCTCGAGGTATATGTAACAACGTGTACCTACATCGTTCCAAAGGGCCAAATCGAACGTTCTATGCGAACAATCATCAACCTGTTGAGAATTGAATCCAACAAAACGTCAGATTGGCCGACTAACTTATGGAAAATTCAATTAGTCATCAAATCAATAAAACAGAAGACCACCGGGTGTTCGCCTTTTAAATTGGTGTTTGGTCTAGACTCTAGAGGGACAAACTCCTCAAATCCGTACGATTTTGTCTGATTTACCTGTGTCCGATCCAATCAAGTCCCCGCTAGATATCACTAAAATTGCGACCAGATTGAAAGCAAACGTCGAAAAACAAATCAGTACGTTAAACAAGAAATGACAAAATAATCAAGTCTTCAAAGTTGGTGACGCGGTCCTGCTAAGCAGAGGACAGCGCTCTGAGAAATTTAATTGTGAATTTGTTGGACCATATCGCATCAAAGCCTTATTGGCAAATGATCGTTATTCCATTCGCAAAGTTGGCGCTCAGCATTACCGACCTGACCTGACCTGACCTGACCTGACCTGACCTGACGATTTCCAAAAGCTATTTTGCTCTGAAAGTACTGAGTATTTTTTTGTTGTTGTTTGTTTTGTTCCTGGTAACTACCAATGTTGGTTGTTGCCGTGTTAGATTTGTTAAATCTTTATCCATTAATATGACCTATCGCAAATACGTGCAGTTGGCAGTATTTCCATCGAGTCATAAAAAATCTCTGTCCATTAATATGACCCATCGCAAATACGTGCAGTTGGCAGTATTTCCATCGAGTCATAAAAAATCTTTATCCATTAATATGACCCATCGCAAATACGTGCATTTGGCAGTATTTCCATCGAGTCATAAATCTTTATGCATTAATAATTATGACCCATCGCAAATACGTGCATTTGGCAGTATTTCCATCGAGTCATAAAAAAAGAGTAATCATGAATATAGCCCATCGTAAATACATGCGCTGATGCAGTATTTCCATCGGGTTCCTCTAGACGTATTTATTATTGAAAATGACCCATCGTAAGTACAGTATGTACTTCCATCGTGTCATTCAGTCGCTGATTGGTTTATTTTTCCAACTTGAGCGCTTTGAGTGAAACATTTGAGTAATGTTCCCCTTTGTTTCAATAAATCACCTTAACCGATTCAGATGTTGGCGTCGAAGACGAAGGGAACAAATTATTTCGATTCAAGGATTTTCTCAATCCTCTGAATGTCTTAAGTACTAAACTTATATTTAATAGATGATTACATTATTTGTTTTGAATTATATTTAACAAACGGAAAAGCATTCCGAGAGCGGAATGATGTCAGTTTGGCCGTGTTAGATCTAATTGATTTTATTTGAATTCACCGCCTGATAACCGAAGAATAACGAGTATAACCGACTAGTTGCGTCGGGTAAAACACAGGATGATGTCATACACACAGTCGGTCTGCATGCGAGCTGTGAGATGCGTGTGCAGACTATGACTGGTTGTTTGACCATTTTAATTAATTCTGTGTATCCTTTTCAAGAACTTTTAAAAGTATGATATTGAAGAACAGACTACAGGTTCATGAGACCGTGGATCACTAGGTTTTTTTTTTAATTACCCTGTACAATAGAAGTGTGTGTGAAGGAAATATGGAACGTAAATTTTAGTTTGTTTTAAAAGGTTATTTGTCAATAAGAAGAATTAGCGTCATTCAAATCGTCAGTTGGTTCTTGTAAATGTTTTCTGATATAAAAAAAATCTTGTGTTCATAAATTTGCTATGCGTTGATTCACAAGATTTAAATGTAAATGTAATTATATTGTTGTTAATAGCTTCCACATGTCTTTCAATTTTCACAGATTGGGGGTGAGTTCTAGCAGACATTCATTATTTGCTCAAAATTTCTAAATCACCAAATGCTCAAGATATATAGATTAGGTGTTGAGGGGTGTGAGGGAATTGGCTCCCCTCATTGACACTTAGACCACACCGCGGGCCCATTGTGTCACACCCCCTCGTGTCCCTCATTCCTGTCTCTCATCTCTCAGGCGAGGTACACCTCAAGTTTGTCTTTCCCAATATGGACTTTCTGGGTGAGGCGAGAGTAAATGCTCAAAATTAAGATACATTTTTTTCTCTCAGAGACTGCACCACAACTTAAAAATTGTTGGGTTCTCTGATAGCTTGGTATTTGTTGTAAACTTAATTTGTCACCAACCGTAATAGTATATTATTCAATGAGCGTGTAAACGCTAGCGCTCGTGGTGCAAGTTTCATCTTCGTGGGTAATAGCCATTACACGCGAGTCGAATACTATACTTTATCTACAACTTTCAGGAAAATAACAATATGAATTTAATTAATAATAATTAATAGTCATATTAGTACAGTTACTAAAAGTTATAGGTGGATTTTCTTTACCCGTCAAATTATAGGTAGTACTTCCTGTGGTAGTTGTACTAGTAATGTTATTTACACTTTGCACGGTGCAATTATTCTTGTTAATTACTTCCACAATTTTTCTTCCTCGTTCTAACTTGTTATTTATGTTGTCGTCGATGTAACCTTCGGCAACTGTGGTTGATTTCCATCCCCCTAGTTTTTTCACGGTTGTGATGTCACCACCTCCGGTCACACAAATTGTTGCCGAAGATCGACGAAATGAATGGCCCGTATAAAGTTCAGGATTTTTAAGTTTCAAAAACATAGCAGCTATCTTATTTATGCCAACTTTTTGAATGGTGCATTTACCATTCTGGTAATTTAAAAATAAACAGTACAATGTGGCATAGGTGGTCGCAGTGTAAGATATTTTCTACAAATTTCGTAAAATTCACCTGACACGGTAAACGATCTAGACGTCTTTGTTTTGGTAATAGGTATAGTGACTATAAGATCTCCATTGTAATCTTTTATATCTTCAATTTTCATAGAATGCAATTCGTTAGTGCGACAGGCTCCCATTAAACCCATGATCAATGCTACCTGTACATACAAAACATTACAGTATGGGAAATTTTACAATTTCGTTTTCGATCACTTACTTTGGTCAGAAGAAATGGATGACCTGGTGCTTCTTTAAGAAATTTGTTTAGTTCCTCCGGTGTAAAAGTCTTGGCTTTTTTTGGTCGATGGCCTTCGGACTGGAGTGGAACGCTTGCAACTTCAAGTAATGTTCGATATGGATGTTATGGTGAATATTCAGGGTACTTTTAAGCATTGAGTAGAAAGACCATAGTGAGGACGACTTATACTTCTTGGCTAATTCAGCAAAATACACAAGTAACACATTTTCAGAGAAAGAAGTCGTTTTTTGTCTTGACTGCCAATTCATCAAAATTCTTATATGCGACATCATACTTCCTTTTTGATTTTGTGGGTAACAGATTCTCTGTTGTGCTTGCGGCTAATTTTAATTGAGTAATATTATTCCATCGAATTGTCAATATTATTCAATTGACAATAGTAATAACTGTCATTACTTGCCAAAATCGGGTTAGTAATCCATAGATTATGCGATAGTTGTAGATAAAATATAATAACTTGTCACAAACTATTAATCTAATATATATATATATATATATATATATATATATATATATATATATATATAAATCAACAAATCAAAGATCATAAAAATCCGTTCTTAAGTTGTAAACCCAAGGGGCCCCCCTGAGCCCCTTTGTCCATGTTTTACTTCATAAGAACCTTCCTAGAACTTAAAGGAATATTAAAAAAAAAAATGCCAAATTGGTCCAACCGTTTCAATTTGACAACAAAATCCTCATTAACAAATGATCCGCCATTTATTGAATTCATTTGTTACAAAAAATGTGATAAATGAAGAACCGCTCGACCGATTTTGTGCAAACTTCACATAAACCATCTACTAAATAGTCCGAGCAAAGCCTAAACATTTGGTTTGGATAGGTGAGCCCGTTCTTGAGTTATAATATTACAACGAAAAGTGGCATTGATATATATATATATATAAATCGGTCGAGCGGTTCTTCATTTATCACATTTTTTGTAACAAATGAATTCAATAAATGGCGGATCATTTGTTAATGAGGATTTTGTTGTCAAATTGAAACGGTTGGACCAATTTGGCATTTTTTTTTTAATATTCCTTTAAGTTCTAGGAAGGTTCTTATGAAGTAAAACATGGACAAAGGGGCTCAGGGGGGCCCCTTGGGTTTACAACTTAAGAACGGATTTTTATGATCTTTGATTTGTTGATTTGTCTCCGCCCCGAATAGCAAAATAACTATTAACACATGGACAAGGGGGCCCAGGAGGCCCCCTTGGGTTTATAACTCAAGAACGGCTGGACCGATCTTTATGATATTTTTTGTTTTGTTGGATTTGTCTCCGCCTCGAATAGCATAATAACTATTAAAACATTGACAGGTGGGTTAGGGGAACCCATTGGGTTTATAACTCCAGATCGGCTGGACCGATTTTTATTATCTATGATTTGTTGAATTTGTCTCCGCCACGAATAGCAGAATAACTATTAAAACATGGACAGGGAGGCTTTTGGGGCCCCCCTTTGGGTTTATAACTCAAGAACGGCTAGACCCATTTTTATGACCTTTGATTTGTTGGATTTGTCCCCGCAACAAATAGCAGAATAATTATGAAAACATGGAGGAGTGGGCTCAGGAGGCTCCTTTGGGTTTATAACTCAAGAACGGCTGGACCGATTTTTATTATCTTTGATTTGTTGGATTTGCTTCCGCCCCGAATAGCAGAATACCTATAAAGACATCGGAAAAATTACAGGGGGCGGGGAGCTTGGGACAGGGCAACTACAATAACAAAGTCCCCCTGGTACAGGGCAACAATAACAAATAACGCCGGCCGCTAAAATTTGTCGTACCAGGCTTACAAAATGAAAATAGATTTTTAAGGAGTAAAGTCCAAAGTTTCACTTCTGTTGCGCGCGGACTCCACACACAATTTTTTTGATAATATCTCGAAAACGGATTGACTGACAGTTTTTGGGGGCGGAATTACAATAACTACAAACTATTACAATATCGGAAAAATTTACGAAAAATTTTTTCTCATACATTTTGTATGGAATCCGTATATAACGCCATCTTTGATTCATGACAGAAACAAAAATTAACATGGCGTTCTATGCTGGTTCCAGTAATGCCAGTAGAAGGCGTTGTGTGCATTATCATTTGATAAAAAAACTGGACTTAATTCAGCTAAAAAGTTAACACAACATTTATTTGTGATTTGAATTGCACGCCACGGCTTTGTCAAAGGAAAAAACATAGGTCCTCCTTTTTTTACTTCTATTTCACGGTTTGGCTCATCACATTGTCACAAAAGCAATTTGAGTGACAAGCTTACCTGGACTAGAAACCGTGTAGAGGCTTCAAGGTATGTTACAATCTAACAAGACATTAAAACAAAGTAATCAAGTTTAGTACTGTACCTGTCGTAGAAGAGAAAAAATTAAAAATGTAATTGAGTAGTTGTAGAGAAAATAGCTTTAAGAAAAAAACATGTAAATAAAGTTGTTAATTTGAAGTAAGTAACTCAACAAAGTAGGTAACTATTAAATTACGTAGTCCGGTAGCCCTACTATGAACGCTGTCCCTTAAGATGGAGTTCACTAAGTGAAACCTTTCAAAACAAAACAGGAAGAAAAGGAGCATTATTTATTAAAGTTCCAACGTTACAACTTTATTCTACTATAGTACAGTTTCGAAACGAGGAGAATAGCAAAGAAAATTGTTACGAAGTGATGAAGTAGCAGGCCAAATAAAAGAAAGATTTATTGCTTCCTTGGATTGGTCCCAAAAGGCCTAAAGGAAGCTCTTAAATGGTCCAATGCACAGACAGACCTTCCTTGTGTGAAAATCTAACAAATTCGACCACACCTAACCCGAAAACTAAACCAAAATAACCAAAACGGTGAGTGCCACCAATAAGAAAATTCTATGTAGAGCAATATCATCAATACAGTCTAAAAAGGTATAATAATTATGGGGAAAGATTACGTTCTTATACAATACAGCCTGAATTATTTAGATTTTGATGCAATATCAATTTTCTTCTTATGAATGATTCAAATGAAATGTTATAAGCATGACTTACTCAGAATTGCGGTTTGCGGTTATAATCCTAGTGATGAGGGGTATTTACAAGTATGGAAGTTAACATGAACACAAACAATTTCGATATTTTGAAGCAATAGATGTAAAGGTTGTCTAACAAACCTACAGAATAAGATAAATAAGTTTTGATGTGACATCTTACAATTCATGACGACCTATTTAAAAAGCATCACGTCCGCGGCATTTTAGTACTTAATTATTTGTTATGATCAGTACGTTAAATGTAAATGTGGGAAATTCGGCTTTATGCCTCACGAAAAACATTTTTTTTTTCGATTGAAAACATTCAACTGAGTTACATATTTTCCATCCCGGGAACATAACGAACAAAACAAAAAAATATTATGATTTTTGCAGTTTGTCCGAATTTACCAACTTTCCTTTGTAATTGCCTCGAATTTTATTTTCCTAAAAACTTTTCTAAAACCATAACGAACAAAACAGCAAAATAATTACTATACTCATCGACTGACTAAATGGATGAGAAATAACAACCGTTTATTGATTATTTTTTTCCTTTTAAAATTAGAACTTACTCTCGTGTTCAGTCCAAATTCAAAATTTTTAAGTAAAAAAAAAATGGTTGTCATTCCAATACCATTAGTCAATCGGTCAGTTGTAGATACATTATCGTTTTGAAGTCAAAAGTTTATGCATAAAGAAATAGAATAACCCAAAATCATATACAGGCCGTTTCAATCTAAACGAGCCACCCTCAATAACTTTTTAGGAAAAGTGATTTAAGAAAAATCTAAAAACGATCTAGCTGGCCATTCTACAGGACCAATCCATTATATATATAATGAGGTGGTGCTCCGTCCTGTTGAAAGACCAATTCGTTCTCTAGCTTTAGCCAAAAACAAATAAGATAATAAATCGGCAAATAATTGTACAAAAACACAGATTGTCTAATATTGTTTATTGCAAACTTTTTATTGTTAATAATTGCAAGCATGCCTAAATACAAAACAAATCCGTTAAAAAACTGTTTTTATTTTAATTACTAACTTACAGACTATGTAAATAAAAAAATACTTATGTGGCTGAAAAGACAACTAAAAGCCTGCCTACTATTGCATCAAAACATGTCCCCCTCGAGATCAAAATTGAACTGTTTTTAAATTTTTCTTAAATCTCTTTTACTAAAAAGTTATTGAGGGTGGCTCGTTTCGATTCAAACTCAAAATACATAGTTAAAAATAAAAACCACACTCATGATTTTATTACCGTGAATTGTGCCCGATAAGAATAATAAAATGAATTATTCAGCTATCTCAGTCCATTGCGGGGTACTACGAGAATGAAGTTGATAATTTGGTCAGGTCAGGGGGTGACTCCCCTGTCTCAAGGGGTGGGATTTAAGACTTGAAAGTCTTTCGAAATTGGAATTGTTGGTACAAATTTTAGTTGGGACACCCGATATGTAGATAAAGCCTAAGATCACTTTTACGCACTGGTGCTTATAAACAAGTATAATTTCAAAACTTTCATCTTAAAAACAAATTATTTTGTGTCGAAAACTTTATCAGTTATTTTCGAGTGCGGTGTCAAGACAGAGTGTTCAGAGGCGAGTGTCGCAAAAGTGACAGGGCACGAGTATTGAATTTTTTTTTGTATTTGTTCACGGAACACGAATTAACATCAAATTTTGAGGTTACGTTTGACAGCTGTCAAATTAAATTTATAAGCGAAAATGTTTTAAGAGTGTTTCAGAAATAAGTGCAACAATGAAACCAGCGGTAGAACTTATAAAAAGCAACAACTCTTCTATATACGACTGTTCCGAATCACATTTTTTTAGCATTTTTATCCCTACAAATTCACGAGCCGCATATGGATATTTATTTTAATTTGACCTACTGAGAATCAATTGTTTTTGTCCGGAAAATTTGTTGTTATTCTGTTTTACTTTCGTTTTTAAAGTTATTAATCATAAAAGATGCTGGCGTTTTCTAATAGAGCATACACGCAAATTGCATTAATTTATGGAGAAGGTCAAGTAAACTCCACCGAAGACTTTATGTGCAACGCTTCCCAATCGTTGTGTGCCTAATTTGCGTTAATGTTGTGCATTGTGTTAGTGTTTTGCAAAATGTTGAAAACGGCCCAGTCCCCGAAGGTTAGCAAATCAGTTTGGAATATCGCATTGCACCATTTGGAGAATTTTAAAAGAGCAACAATTGTATCCCTAACACGTACAGAAAGTCCGCCTTTTACAGGCTGAGGATTTACCTCGAAGGCGCCAGTTTTGTGAATGGGCCCTGGCTAAAATAAACCTGCAGCCGATTTTTTTAACTCTTCTTTTATCAACGAGGCGGGGTTCACCAGAGAAGGTATTTTTCATATAATACGTACGTATGAGCAGACGAAAATCCGCATGCTATTAGGCCCCACAGTTTTCATTTTTCATCAATTCAGCATTGGATGTTGAAGTAATGATATTTAGTAGCCGAGTTTTTTATTTTTAGTTTATTTACGGCTCGCGGTTTACATTAATGTTAATGCGGGTAATTAAATTAATGTCAGAACTGGGACTAATTTTAACTCGATAAATTTTGTTAAGAAAAATGGTTGACGATGAGTTTACTGTTTAAATTTATTGCACTAATTTCATATACAAAAAGTGAAAATGGTACATTTTCATGATTACATATGTATTTCACAGAAAGCTTTCTTCTCCGAGTGATATTTACTATTTTTTCTTCAAGTATCTTTTTTTCAACTGTCACAAGGAACATTTATATAAAAAAAAAACTGTTGTGTGCCTCACCTTTTTAAGCACACGTCTGAAGTGAAAATTTGCTAAGACGATGGTAGGAATCGAGTTTATTTCATTATTTTCTGGTACAAATGTTGCAAGTGGCTTATGGCAACTAAAACAAGGGGGCCCCCTTGGTCGAGTTTATTTCATTATTTTCTGATACAAATGTTACAAGTGGCGCTTGGTAACTAAAACAAGGGGGTCCCCAAGTGGGCCCCCTTGAGATAGGGGGCGTAGTTAGCATCGATGCTCATAATTCGATCAGAATACTTTTGTAACTGTTGCACTATTTGTAGTACTTTTCTAGCAATTTTCTATGCTGGCAGCAATTATTTTGTATTACTACAGCGTGATCAAGAAGGACTGTTTGAGTTGGTAATACTGAATTTAATTTTTAAATGGTAGAATTGTAACAACTTCCGGTTGTTGACGTCTTGACACTGCAAGCCGTCATTCACAACTTAATGACATTTCAAATTTGAAATTAAAACGTGAAATTAGACTGAATGGGCAGCAGTTTGTGGGGGCTTTTTGAGCATTACCTTTAGTGTGATTACCGTTCTGTATTTGAAGTTTAATTTCTGCATCGTTTAATTTCCTTAAATTAATAGAATTTCTATTCACCTAACCTACAATTTTCTCTCAGTTGACGTTACGTCAAATATGTGTATCCGACTGCAGTGTTACAAATAGCCGAACAAAAAAAGTATCTTAAAAGTAGTACCAACTCAAACAGACCTTCTTGATCACTCTGCAGTAACACAATTGATTTCGTTCTAAGTAGTGCGTTAAATACCAAAATACTAAGATTTTGATACTCTTGTAGAAAAAAAACTTACTAACATAAAGTTTAAAATTTTTGCTATATAAATATTATGTTGGTATGTACATATAGGCATAAAAGTTCTGAAGACTATTCGCTCGTTAAAATTTGTGTATTCAATTTTCACCAAACCGGAAGAGTTTTAAAGTCGACAATATAAATGACCGAGGTGCTAAAACCTGAATAAGCATCACCATACTTAACTCGAGTAATGTAACACTTCTATATTAATTTTTACGTAATGTCTGCTAAATTAATAGAAATTTCACTCGTCAAAATCCCTCGGCTTATGTTCTGAGTAAAAGTTTAAATCTTCTGGTAAACATTAAAATATGTATGTAGTGGCAAACACTAGCAAAGCAATGTAAAAACGAGTAATAGTAATTTATAAAAACTTATTTTTAGAGTAACGAGTCGAAATGTTTACAGACGAGGCGACGAAGGAGCCGAGTCTGGAATTTTGAGACAAGTTACAGTAAAAGTTTCCGGACATATGTCGTAATGTGTTTTTTTCACTACTAGCTGTAGAATGTACGATTATATAGTTTGTAGAGGAGGTGTGAAGTTGTTTTTCTTTCCTAGTAGTTAATCATTTTTTCATTATTGACCAGTAGTTAATAATGGGCAGAGACCGGATTTGATGCAAAATGCATATCGATTATTTTATCTTCCTACTTAACAACAGCGCCCTTCGATTTTCACAAATTGCACCAGTTGCAAATATTAGACATTAATTAACTGCAATTCATCCTGTCCAAATTTCGAGTTTCACGTACAGGAAAATATGACATTCTTGGAGTAGGTTTCTTTAAGGGGTTGAGCGCGACGCGCGAGCCAAAATTTGCAACGATCCACGGAAGAAACAAATGTTCAGAGACGTCAACGTCTATTCAGGATTAACTGTGACCTGACACCCGCTAGACGATTGTATTTTTGATGCTTCATTTATTTAACGATTTAAGCTGCTAGTAGTGAAAAAAATAATATATAAACCACGGTAGAGAAGCCCTTTCTCAGCTTCGCAACTTAATTCCCTCGATGCTTCGCATCTCGGGAATTAATACTGCTTAGCTGAGAAAAATTACTTCTCTACCTTGGTTTATAATATACTATTATTTCATGCTACAGATACTAAATCATTGTTCTCATTTTAAAAAATGAAATTGGAATTCAGAATTTAAACATCCATGAATTGAGTATCTATGACAACAGTTTGATTTGTTGGTTGTATTTTTTTTACAGGACTCGTACTGTAAAGTCCCATTTTCCGGACTCAAAACTCTGATGTAAAACTAACAAATATGACACAGTATGAAATAAACGTTTGTAACTTTGAATTTACGGAATGTGTGCCAATTGCCATTAAGGATAGCTTTATTACTGAGGAAAGTACGAAGGCATTCAAATTACAAGATCAGTTGTGTCAAATGTGTCATTTGTCAATGTCATTTAATTCACCGACGAAAGATAAAACTCAGAATAAGCTTCGTGCCTCTCATGTTTCCAAACAATTATTTCAAGAAAGGAAGATCGAAGAAAGATAGTTAAGATACTTAAAAAAGCCCGCGTCAATCAAACGTCCAATTTACAACCTGACGGCTTACACTTTGTAAATGCAACCCTGAGACTTTATTATTATTGTTATTAAATTTATGTACGCAGTTGGGCAAAAATACAGAAACTGATATAATTTCCAACAAAACGGTCATAACTTCAACTTAATTGTATCATAATAAAACCATTTAGCTGTAACGCTATTTAAATTTTTACTGCCTATTCACGTGGAAATGAATGCGTGAACCGGCACAACTGCTGCGAAATTGTCAATGTTAGAAGTCATCCCAGTCATTATATTGTTAGGAAGGATCATGGTGGGAATTCGTGTCAGTCGACGGGTGGGCGTCCCGTAATTCCTCCTCATCCCTACTGCATGGGCACACCTCCCTATTGGGTCGACGAACTGTTCACATACCTATTTCTTAGATTATGACATAATTCATGTAGTCACCAGCGAGCGCAGACACAGTTTGATTTATTAAGTCGACATTTGCATAGAAAGTCGCGAAATTTTGCAGAAACAGGGAAAAATCGATCGCTTGCTCAAATCTCTTTTTGTTTTATTGTCATCGCGTTGCGGTCGCTACCTTGGCGATCTTTTTCTTGCATAGATAATTACATATAGCTACAACCGTTTAATTCCCGCAATATCCATTTCAGGACTCATTCATTACGTCTAATAGCCGTTGTTATCAAACAATAGATTCTTTAATCATCACCTCGGCAGACGTTCCAGGAAATCCGCAGTTTCAGTAAGTGGTTGTAACACTTAGATTTGTTGAATAAAAATCGTGGTGCAGTGCCACGAAAGTAGTTGTTTCCGCAGGACTCCTTTCTATTGACTATGCACTTAGTCGGTATTATGTTGAGCTTTTTATCGAATTATCTACACGGCGGTGTATGGAAATAAAGATCGTTTATCCTTGAATATTTGCTACCTCACCATGCTAATATTGGTTGAAAAGATAAAATTGTAAAGTGTAATTAATGGCTGTTTTTGCATTCAAAAGATTTTAGTTATCAAAAGTCTAACCTCAAAACTTTCACTTTTTTGATAAATAATAACTCACTAAATGTAGGTTTTTCTAAACAACCAAACCGAATCTAATCTATAGAAATTATAATGAAAAAATGAGAAATTAAAAATTTGTATTGAGAAAACATTACCAAACATAATGAGATTTTTTAAATTTAACATTCTGTAGTTCCAACAGTTTAATGGCTATTTTAACTCTTTAATTAACAAAAAGGGCAGTAGAATCTACAAATTTATTTTTTTCTAATTTGCTGTTGTAACAATAGCTATTAACATATTACAACATTATTACAGTCGCAGATGTCAGATTGAAATCCGAGCTCGTAGAGACATCTAAGGCTGTTATGGGTTATAATATTCGTGGTTTGTTCAATAGTTTATCGGTTTCAGGTGACCAACTTCTGTGAATTTAGTGAAAATTTTTGTTTTTTTTCCGTAAAAATCAAAGTCGTTATGCAAGTTGATTGCTAGCTAGTTACAAAGATGTTTTTAGGCGATGATTACGAAAAATGTGCCTCTTTTGGAGCCGTAAACTTTTTTGTACGCACCTGTCAAACTCTTCTTTTTTGGGACTGATCTGTCAAACTCCACTTTTTTGGGACTGATCTGTCAGAAACTAAAACTTTTGATACTTTTCAAGAAATCTGTCGTTTGCTCTTGAGATTTAACCGAAGGATTTAACATCAGCTGTTTTAGGTCGCTGGCTGCTGCCGAAAATCAGCTGATTTTTAACCATCTTTGTCATTGTGATGGGGTCATCTGGGATTGTTATAGTCATGTGTACTGCGGCTTTGTGTTATACAATATTGGCGATCCGTGTAATTTGTGTTGCTATTTACACCGGCGGTCATTTCTACACATTTTAGAAAGTGATTTACCATTAAGTCAATACTAAATTAATGACATTGTAGATCATGTATTTAAAACTGTCCACATTACTTAATTACATCCAACTACAACTAACTATTTGTTCAATGTGGGAAAACAAAAAGAGGAAATCGAATAACAGGTTGGAAAATACTTTTCAGTTGTGCTAGTATAAATTATTTATCGTAGGAATGTCACTCAGTGTGTACCTAAAAACAAGTCTGGAGCACAATGTTAAAAAAAAAAACATTCAAAACACATAACATCTAAACCAACTTCATATGGGAATGAAATGGAACCAGTGGCCTTCAAGACCACCAAAAAAACAGCCCCACTTACAACATAAAAAAATGGGAATTGTAATGACATCTTTATCCATGGCTAGCATACTGTCCTGATGGTGTTATATTTTATGTTGGAAAGCCACAAAGGTTGTTGGAGATAAAATGTCCTTATTTGGGTAAATGTAAATAACAACAGTAATCGATATTAACTTTTTATTGTAGGAAAAACAAAGTCCTCTGGCAAAGTCATATCTTTGTTGCCATATCTTCGAAAAGATTGAAGTCTCAAAGAAAATCATGCCTGTTAATTATAGTCAAATACAAATTTGCTTGGTTGTATTAAATTAATATTAATGCAAAAATACAAATTACTATTAATAATATGAGAAAGAATACCAGTTGTTTTGTGAGTGGAGAGTACTGGGACTTTAAAATTCTACTTTAAAGTACTACGACGTTAATGTTCCACTTTTTGTAGCATAAATAATCTGAAAAATGTCATTCTAGATACCAGCATGAACTCCACTTTTACCAATTTTACAGATGTGTACAAAAGATGTTGTGTGCCTCACCTTTATAAGGACACGACTGAAGTGACTGAAGTTAAGGGACAGGGGGAGCTGCCTTGGGAGAGCCCTCCCCTAGGGGCCAGGTGGGCGTAGTTACCATCTGAGGGGCCGTAATACCTACTACACTAGTCGTTTTATTCCCATGCGTCCGCACTAATTATAGTAATAATGTCTTAAAAAAATGACCAAATTTTTGAATTCATTTGTGATCATCGCTTAAAAAACGTAGTGTGCACCTCGGCCAAAAGTGCTTTTTTAGCCTTATCTGCATTGTGTCCTCGGTTCACGCCTCGGCCACAAACAGCAGATGCGTCCAAAAAAGCTAACCTTTACGGCCTAGGTACACAAATTACTATTATTTATCAACGAAAATTGAATAATTGAAATTATTTACAATGAATATACAACAGACTAGATGGTGCAACAAAATACATCGTCACTCATGACATTGACATTGACATTCCGGTAAGGTAAAAAAGCGTGAGAAAATGAAAAAGAGGTAGAATGAAAAAAAGTGTTAGTGATAGCGATAGAGACGAAGAATATAAAAGAAAAAGAGAAGAAGTACGAGAATCGGAAGAAAAAAAAAAGCCAAAAATTGGAAAGATCACCGTGAATTGACTTGTTGTGTTGTGGATGATGTTTGTTGATGCACCTTGCACTGGGACGCTAATGGGGCGTCTGTCACTTACAAATTTGATTACTTTAGAGCTAATGGGGCTCTAGAGACTTCCTTGCGCTAATGGGGCTCAGGACCAGAAATAAGACACGAGTGAAGCTTTACTTTCTTTTACTAGAACTTGAATCGGAATCAATTTATATAATTTCTTACAACAAAAATGGTGCGGTAACCGGATCCACTCTCCCACCCTCCAGGAAGGGTGAGTGGGGGTGCGCCCCTCAGTGGTTCTCAACACACCGGTTAAAAAGGCAATGGGTGAGGAAATGAAAGAGATGGTGAAAAAAATTATGGAGGATGTAGGGGAGATAAAGGAAGAGAATCGGAAGATGAGCCGGGAACTGGAACAATTGAAAATTATGATGCGTGAAAAGGAAGAAAAATGGGAAAGAGAAAAGATGGAACTAAAAGAAAAAATGAAAAAATTGGAGGAGAAAATGGAAGAGCAGGAAAAAAGAGTAAGAATAAAAAGAATATTGTCGTAACGGGACTGGACGACGAGGAATGCGAGAACGAGAGGAAACTGTAAAAATGGATGAAGGACGAATTAGAGGTAGAAGTGACGGTGAGAGAGATGTATAAAATAAGTGGAGGAAAAATTATTGTAGTGGAACTTGGGAGCTACAGGGGAAAAAGGAAAGTTATGGAAAAGAAAAGAAAACTAACAGAAAAAAATGGAAAGAGAGTATACATAGAAGATGATCTGACAAAGAAGGAAAGAGATATACAGAAGGAATTAAAAGCGATAGCCAAAGAAGAGCGACAAAAAGGACAGCGGGTGAAAGTGGGTTATAAAAAGATATGTATAGAGGGAAAAGGGTTTAGGTGGGACGAAGAAAGGGGGAGTTAGGTACAGCAAATTTAGACGACCGGGCAGAAAAGGGAAAACGAATACGGGGAGGAATAAGGTAGAAAAGGAGCAAATAAGAATACTATTCTGGAACGTAGCGGGAATACAAAACAAAGAGAATGAATTGTGGGAGTATTTGGGAGAATTTTATGTAGTGGGAATGGCAGAAACGTGGGTGGAAGAAAAGGGGTGGGAAAACTTGAAAAAGAGAATGCCGAAAGAGTTTAAGTGGAAGTGTCAATATGCAGAGAGGGAAAGCAAGAAATGGGAACTGCACAGGAGATGAGAAAGGGGAGTACACGTATATTGGACCAAAAGGGGAGACAGTTATTGATCATGTTATAGTGAATGAAGAAGCATGGGATGAAATAGAGAAATTCAAGGTGTGAGAAAGAATGGCATACCATCTGCCTTTGGAAGTGAAGGCAAAAGGAAGAGCGAAATATAGAGGAAGTGTGAATGAGGTTAGAAGAAAAATTGTGAAGAATATTTGGACGGAAGAAGGAAAAGAAAATTATAGAGCAAGACTTACGGGGGCAAAATACGAAGAAGCAGAGATAAACGAAAAGGTGAGGGAACTGAGCGAGGGGGCTGTGGAAGAACGAGTGGTGGGATAAAGAATTCAAGGAAGGGAAGCAGGAAGCAAGAAGGAAACTAGAAGAAGAAAAAGTGTGGTCTTTAGCATATGCGGATGATTTGGTGGTGCTAGCGAGAGAGGAGAAAGCTATGAAAGAAATGATAGCAAGTATGGAGAAATATATGAGGAATAAAAATATATGGTGCTTAGAAAAGGGGGTCGTAGGAGAAAAGTAAATGAGGAAATGGGAGAATGAAAGAAAGATGGGAGGAAGAGAAAATTGAAGAAGTGAAAGAATTTAAGTATTTAGGTTATGTGATGAATGAAAGAAACACAGCAACAGCACATTTGAGAGATTTTACGTTTATTAAAGTTTGTGGAGTTCGACTAGAATATATTTTATTTTTAACATGTGAGAGAGTTAGTGAAAAAAGCAAATAAGATAAAAGGAGCGGTATGGGGAATGAATAGAAGAGAGAAAGAAAGAGATGATAGAGCATTTGTTGAAGGAATGCGTAGAATTGAGAGACAGAGAGAGAGAGAAAGAGATGAGAGTAGGGAAGAAATTTTGAATGAGGTCAGAAGGGGGATCGAATGGAGTGGAGAAGAGGGACAATATGTGGGGAAGGATAGAAGCTGCTAGAATTATTGATTTATTTTGTTTTATTTTATATTTTATTTTCTTGAGTTATGGAAAATGTATTAATTGGATTTTATAAACCTGTAAAGGTAATAAAACATACATGCCACCACTACATACAGGATACAGTTATGGCTTACCTACCATCCAACTTTTTTAAGTGTAAATATCTGTTTAATATTCTGCAACCGATAAAGCTATTAACGCATTCATTTGGATGCGTTAATAAGCCAATAACGCACCCAAAACGTTGAATTTTTGTTTCCATTATAACACACTCAACCCAGCACTGAACGAAATGTCAGTGTGATTTTGAGGTTATGGTTCCATATCATGTCATGTGAGGTACAGAAAATTCAAAATTTAACAAAATTCCCTAAATAACCAAAATTGATTTTATTTGTAAAAAAGATAAATTAATATGCAAAATAGAAAAAATAAGATGAAAAACTTTTTTTGTAAAACTCATTCTTTACAGGCACTCCTGCCTACGGCAGTCGTGCGGCAAACCTGAACTCGTGTCTTAATATAAGTTTTGCAAAACTAGTGTTTCAATATACTATTCTTAAAGTACAGGTAGTGCACGTGTAATATGGGTCAATGGTCTTAGAATAACATTTTAAAGATTGTACATTTGTTATGTTATCAAGCAAGATACCTAAAAATTCGGCAATGACCTTTGTAATTCTACTGCATTGAGATTGTTGCCTCCGTGAGAAAATAAAGATAATAATGAATCATTTATCATGTCGAGATTTAATAAGTTCCAAGCTGTTTCGTAATTATTACCGCTGACAGAAACTGATGCCAAGCGCTTCTCTTTATAATGAAGATATCACGCAAATACTACTTATTGTTAGATGGGTAATCTACTGTATACAGCTTGGTCCACGAAAAAATAAGATCTCATAAGGCTATACTATGTCACTTTTAAAATAAAATCGCACGTACCAACAAGTCAGTCCTAAACGGTTCTGTCGAAAAAAGGGAAACCGGAAACAATCCAAGCAGTGCCGTTATTTCCGTAACGATGGGAGGATAAACCCTGATAATATATAATTCTATAACAATTTATAAACATATATATTTCCCTTGTCCTCCTCTACTAGAACTAGAGATATTTCTCTTGTACGTATGCACCTTTGAGTCCACTACAAGATGGCACGTGGCAGTCTTATAACCATTTACAACTATGCGATAACGGTGATTACCAGTTTCGTCCCTTATTACGTCATAAAACTTTTATTACACTCAAAGGCTCAAAGTTAATAAACCCATAAACCAACCTGCAGAACGACTTTGATATTGGTTATTATTCCGAGGTTTCCTTTGATTTGCTTGTAATCACTATTTGGTTAGCATTTATTGGTTTAGGTATGCTTATTATACAGGGTGAGTCAATAATGCGAGGACGGAAAATGAAAGTAAAAAAAAATGTTTTGATGTCATCATATTCGACTAAAATTATTAGGTATTTTCAGTTATAATTGTTTTTTTTTTAAATGGAACCTTTTTTTTTTCATATTCTGATTTGCTGTTCCAAATGCTACAAGTACATATCTTTTTTTCTAAATTGGGAATGCAAGGTTGCCAAGTTATCTTTTTTTTTAACTTTTCGAAAAGTCATTGTTATTAACCGATTAATTTATGCAACATTTCGGAATCCATAACTGTTATTTTAAATGGAACATCCCACATTTTTCTAAGGCTTTGGATCGGATGATATCAAAATTCCTCGCACTGTTGACACTATCATTATTTCTTCCATAACCACCGCAACAAAATAATTCTTACAGTGGACAACTGGGTCTATTCTCACGTGTAAACATACTCGTTTCTCCACGCATTTTGACTCTCACATTCATTTTCGCGCAACCAACACCGAAACTCGATATTTCACGTCTCCTAATTCCAAACAATTTGTCGGCTTCAAATTGAAGGTTAGACGTACTTAAATTACAGAAATTGTCTTGATTTTTACCACAAAATCTAAGTGATTAAATTCGATAGCTTGTCGTGCGTCAGTGAGCAGTGTGAGGCGGCCTTAACCGCAGACAGTTTTTTCGAAAACGAAGAAAACTTTCGAATTGATTTATGATAGCATTAGATGAAGTTTTCCATACAGGTTTATGTAATTGCGTTGATGGTTTTGTCGAGGCAGTAAAAGTTGAAGAGTTGTTACTACTGCGTACGAACGCATGGTGAATGATTATTATTTACAGATGACGGAATTCGCAGATGGTGGATGACATTGTAAGTGTTTGGAGAGAAAACATGGTTGGGGGTCTTGGTTACATAATGTGGAAAAATGCAGTGATGTTGACAGAGTTTTTCCAATAAAAATTGCGTCGAATGCGATTTCTATTGAGAGTAAGATCGGTTTTTGTTGGTGGAAGAAATCGGGGCACATCCCGTAAAGGTTTTAATCAGTATGTGAGAATAAGAAAACTGGTTTCTCAATTCCATATTAATAATATTATTAATACTGGAAAATATTATTCATGTTGCTAACAACATTCAATTCTTCATTATTCTGCTTGAGACAATTTTAATCGCCGATCCACAATGGAAAAGGGCAAGTGCAGTTAGAGCTCTGTTATGTGAAATTCAAAGAAAAAAAAAACAAACTGTACGGCAATGATACTTAATTACAGTAATGAGTGTGTGGAACGCACTTTTACCTTATAAATTATATTATTTTCATGTTATGATTATTTGCACAAACATTTACTTTAAATATGCTCACTTCCTGTCCTTTCTGAGTACAATTTGCGTTTCTGTTAGGTTACAAGAACTTTTGGTGAGGAACCATTTTAAGTGTGTATTGACTTTTGAATTAACAGGCAAACAAAACCAAGGCAATTATGGAAATCATCGCTTAATTAAAGCATGATTGGTGTTGCATTATTTTATTGGAAGATATTGGAAGGTAGGGGTCATAAAAACTGATTACAGTCTGAGTTAGTGGAGTATTTCAGACCAAATTATTTAAAGGGAAGAATCTAAAAAAACATCAAATATTTGGTAAAATTAAATAAAAATCTGTTGAGAAATATTTGCAACGGCGGTCGGCCAGTTGGGGAAACCCAAAGGGTCATAAAACCTAATACCTTACTGGCGACACTCGGGCCGCCACAATCTTTCCAAACCAGTCCAAATTCAACCACTGAGAAGGGAACACTCTCAAGTCAGGACAAGGTTCCAACGATGAGTGATAGTGTTGGATGGAAGGATAGTGTGTATTTTAATAAAGATCCTGAATACAGTTTTTCAATTAAAGAAACGGGAAAGTAACTCTTGCTCACAAGCAGCAGAAGATAGGGGGATACGAAAAACTGTAAAACAAAAAATTTATGAGAATAAGGATGAACGGACCTAAAGGGTACTGTGATTGTTTACGGCGGCGGTTGCCTCGAGCGCCAGCTTTTTTATATGGTATGCTCCACGGGACCATGGGAATCTAAAAGTCGGAGTACTGTAAATAAATTATAATATAACATTAATTTAATTAATACTATAATATTCATGCTTTTAATTACTACAAAATTAACGTCAATAAAATTTGATAGTTTTAATTCATGTGTTTTTTTGTCAAAATTTGTTTTACAACAACCATTTTTGCAATAATTTGTCGTGATTTATGTGACCAAAGCTGTACAACTATTTATAAAATTTATAGATTCGGTCTTCGGTAACTCGGTGACAGAGCTTAAGGTTCAGACTGAGTGAGGGTCTTATAAATGCGTTTTCTTCCCAGCGGACCGATATCGGCTCCGGGCATCGTATCGGATCCGGAATTGCAGCGTTCGAAGCGCTCTGCTCAATATGATGTAAGAACCATCCCGGTACGACACCCGGAAAATTGTCGTCGGACGTGACAAGGTCGGCGGGTGCAAACTATTTTTCCCGACGAGTTATATGTCTAAATTTCAGGTGCACGGACTTGCTTAAATAGCGAGTCGACGGGCCGCTCCGACGTGAGAATGTCGCTTCGCTAACTGTACTTAAACTCGGTATCTAAACTCGGATTTTTCGGTAACTTCGATATAGTATAATATTATCTATGGAAATTGGTTTTCTGTAAATTTCAAACGAAAATTTAGATTGATTTATGTTTCTGGTAATGGATATATCTAGAAAGGAAATGTTGTTGGCTTCTATTTCATAGGTAAATTTAATAGAGTTAATGTACAAGTGAAAATGATGAAGATCATCAACATACAACAACCATGGCAGATAGCTACGACGGTTCAAAAAAAATATATAACAATGGACGGTGTTCTGACAAATCTGAAATTTATGTATAATTATATTGTTTATAGTTCGACATTGTCAGAATTTTTAAATTTTCGCTTGTGTGAACACTCTTCTCTCATGTAAAAATAAAATGTCAGATAAACGTCACACTATTTTTATGAATTTTAAGCAATTTAAAGACTTGCCAAGGTGGTGTCGAACTATAAAACGTTGTATTACACTCGTTCCTGTATAAATTAGGGGATTTCCGGCACTCGGGGCTTAAAACAGCACTCGTTTCACTCGTGCTTTTTTAAAACCCTAGTGCCGGAAAGCACCCAATTTACACAGGAACTCGTATAATAATATACTACTATAATGATATTCTAAGCCTATATTAAGCCCGGCATTTTCTGCGGTTCTAACATCCCGGCAGACCTTAAATTAGCGTGAGTGAGATCTAGTCCAAGCAAATTAGACTTTTTAGAAGAAATAATTTATAAGGTTTTAAAATTTTGGTTATGAATTCTCAAATAAAGATCCAAAGAGTTACCAACCCGAAAAATATAGGACTTATTATGTTTTCCATTAAATTCCATCTCCTCCATCTGCTCCATTAATGGAAATAAATATCTAATCTAACAATGTAATCTAAACATTTACAAAAATATGAACAGCTTATTTTAACACGGTATCTCCTAATTTAATTTTTTACGTGCATTTGAAACTGGACCTTTGGAAACAACGTAAAACTAAAATTGAAATATAGTTAAGTCGAACTCCACAAACGCAAAATTACAATTGGAACATGTTTCGGCAGAACACTACTGCCATCATCAGCCCTTAAAGAATATGTAAAATTATTATTTATTAAAGTTTGTGGAGTTCGATTTAAATATATTTAAATTTTAATTTAAATTTACTCCACTTGGATTCATCGACATTCTTCTGGTTTATAAACGTAAAACTAGTTGATATTATTTAGATTATAGCGCCAAAAAGTTTGTTATATCAGTGTAGAATAAATAAATGTGATATGTATTTATCAATGAAAAATACCTATTGTCAAATAAGTAAAAAATCCAGATTAGAAATTAAGAAACGTTTTTCACAAATTGAAAGCCAAATGCGGACAAATGGACACTCCTCAGAATAAATTACTTCAAATGTATCAAACATTCTATTCAAGCATACAACTAAAAAACCAATTAAGAACCTGCTTAGAACAAAAACCGGATATACCCCCAATGAGTTTCAAACTAGAACATATTTGAATACCAATCTTTAGATTAGTGTAATCGATCAAATTTTTTAGGGAGAAGTTTTTAGATACTGTAGAAATAACTTTATTCTAAAGAATTTAGAGCAAAATTATTCAATCGTGTTTATAAAGACTCCGCAGGAACAAAACACAATATTGTAAACTTCATAAGCAACTTAAAAAGTTTCAAAGCTTTTGCTTTGTAGTAAAAGCGCATGGTCAATGTCATTGTCAATGAGTTCAGTAACGTTTCAATCTCCCACTATTAAAATTGGCTTAAGTACTTTATAATGTACTTAACAATTGCAACCTACGTCAACTTCTTGTAATTAAGATATTGAACATCTGTTTTGACTGAGAGCTTTACGTATATAGGGGGTCACACCACATTTGAAGTTGGTTTAACTTGAAATAATTTAAACAATAGGTTTGGCGGTTCCTAAAATGGGCCTTCAACAATTATTGAATACTAACGGTCTTAAATTAAACAATACATTACTTATTAATTAATTATTACATGCTATTATACCTAAGAAGAGAATATATTGTAACTTGTAAACAGAAATTTTCAACTTTGTTGGAATCTGTTGCAATTTTCGGTCAGACCACTACATATATTATATCCGGGTTTGTGACGACTCTCCTCTAAATTGATTCTTCCCATACAAACTGGGAGTCAATATTGTCGTCGATTGATTAGTATCCATTGTCATTTCCCTTCGACGTTAAAAATAGTTCACTCTTCATTACACTGCCTCATCAAGAATTTACAATAAATTAATTTATTCCCAGACCTTCAATAAAACTGACAATACTGATGTTAATAGATTGCCCGAAGGCCGCTTTGCAAATAAGTGCTAAAATGTTTGAGACGTCAATCTAAACAGTATTTGTTAACCTGGCCTGCCAAATTCTTAGCAGCTTTGGAATAGAATAATTTGCTGCATCCTGTTATGTAATCTTAAATAAACTCATAATTGGAAGGTACAACTTTTAAATTCTAGCTCAACTGAATAAAAATGTTGACAAATTTCCAAAGAATAAAATACTCAACATTATATTGTTTCCGTTTCCGAGTTCTTTGAAATTAAGAGTTTAGTAAAGGCAAATCAAAACTTTTCAAATCTTAATTTAAATTTTCGAAATTTTACCTATGATGTCTCACAGACCACATTTGCTTGCCATGTTAATTTAATTAGCTATGGACTTTTTATCTCCGTTAATAATATTTTCAATAACTGTTGTTTACATGTTTTATAAAAAATAGTGTACAGTGGAACTCCCTTAACTCCAACTCCTATAACTCGAAAGTCTCTCTAACTCATAGCCAACTGGATGTATGAATCATTAATTCATGAAGACCCCATAGAAAAGTAATACGATGCCCCGAAAACTGAACAAAAACTAGGGATTATAAGAAAGTAGAGAGTGGAGCTGAATACAGACCGCCGAGTACTTCTTAACATAAAACGTACTACGGTATACTACTGAGTGATCACGATTTAAAGTTTGAGATGGCAACAATACAATTTACATCAAAATTGGTAAGCTTGTGATTTGGTTGTCAACCGATGATAGATGGTTGGCAGCTACATTTAGCTACATCAGACAAACATAACCCCTCATTACAAATGCCATATCGCCAACTTAAAAGCAAAAATAAATGTATTTTTTAATTACATATAAGTTAGTAATTAAAAAAAATCTAGTTTTTAACGGATTTGTTTTGTATTAGACATGCTCGCAATTAACGATAAAAAGCTTGCAATAAACATTATTAGACAATTTATTATTGATTAGATTAGTATTCTAAATTAGTTTTGAATCCATCCCATTTCGTATTAACACAAAAAAATAAAGCAATTATTAGACTGTAATGAAGTAGTACCTATTTAGGTACTTTGCCTGGTTTATGCTAGAAATTTAGCTTTTCTTTAAATGGCGAAGTTAACCGTCACAATTGCCGCTATTGGAGCGATTCAAACCCCCACTTGTTTCGCGAAGCCCATAGTCAATACCCACAGCTTATTTGGATATGCTTGAGAATCAAATTTGGCCACAAATTATAGAAGTTTTGAAGCAAGATCCTAATTTGCTAGAGCACGAATTGATCTTTCAACAGGACGGAGCACGACCTCATTATACTGCGTCAGTAAAGCTGTTCCTGAACAATAACTTCCCCGACCACTGGATTGGTAAACGAGGTCCTGTAGAATGGTCAATCATAAATAAAAATGTAACTAACCGTTTGTTCAAAATCTTAAATCTCCGAAAGTTTTTCGCATATTGCTTTGAATTTTGACATACCTAATATTGCATTCGAACACCTGCGTGGTTTTATATACCTATAGGAACGGTAACGGGAGCGTGAACGAGAAAGAGTAATTCCTATGTGAAAACGAATACTGCATGAGCGAAGCCATGACGGGCCAGCTAGTATTTCACATAAAATATACTTTATTATACTTTTATTCATTGTGGGTCGATAACTCGAATTTCTTTTGGGGATTTTGGTAGTTCGAGTTAGGAGAGTTCCACAGTGTTTGCATCTGTCACTAAGCAAATCATTCTATTATTACTACAAAATTGCCGCATTTCATCTTCATGTAATAAAAAGAACAAATTAAAATATATTGCGATTACTAAGATATTATGAAACGAAAATAGTTATTTCGATAGTGCGCTGTCAAGACACTTCTCAGGGACGAGGGCGAAGCCGAGTATTGCAAAAATGGGCCGGAGCACCTGAAAAGTGAGAGCGCACGAGTACTGAACAAAAGTTTTTTGTATTCGTTCACGCAGAATAAGAAAAAACACGAATTAACATCAAATTTTGGGGTTAGGTTTGACAGTTAATACATAAGCAGAAAAGTTTATATTTTTAGTTATATACCACTTTATCGATTATGTATTTTACAAAACGACTACAAAAATATTAAGGTACATTAAAAATATATAAATGTAAAAGTGTGATACACTGGAAAGGAGATTACCCCTTACTATTATTAGATTTAATTAAGATTAAAATGGGTGATGTTTTATAACGAAAGTGTAATTTCCGGTTACACCGGAAGTTCAACTGTAATTTGACAGAACTGCACTTTTATGTTTTATTTGTAGTTATAATTTGAAATTTATATTTTTTATATTAAAAATTTAGAAGATATAAGTGGGAATAGCATTCCAAATAAAATGTCGCACTGGATACTAATATTTCTAACGATTATAATGCGAATTAAATTTTTTTTGTGGTAACTGTTTTTCAAAATATACTCCTAAATGTGCATTGTTTTTGTGTTTTTGTAAAACAGAATTCAATTTATTTTCGTGTTTGTTTATTTTGTATTGATTTAACAAAATTGTATCAGTCAATGCGATTTTTTATGGTGGGTGTACATATTCATTACGATCGCTACACAACGCCGCTGTACACATTTATGTAAGCGATGAATCACGTAGGGGTCCATAAATTCCACCCTAAGTCTACCACCACGAAAAGTTGACCTTCACGGCATTTTAAAGTAATGATCACATTCAAACCACTTAATCTAAGATAGAAATGAATGATTTTTTGTGTTCAAAAATGAATCATTCTATTTACAGAGTTCAGGCGGCACTCCAGAACTTATTTACGTCGTCTGTTCCGCATTGAAATGTCGAAAAGTTGGCAGCTTTGTCTCGCAGCGACGGATAAAAATAGTCCTTTCAAGTGTATAATTAAAATCAATTAAACTGATAATAGAACAACAGTTTAATAAGTCTAATTACACTTGTTTTCAAGGAAAGCAAAATTAAAAATAAATATTAAAATCAAATAAGATCACCGCCAAATTTAGTTAGACCAACAAGTGTCACATTTTTATGTCAAGTACAGCCACTGCAGCTATAAAAATATCCTAATTTAAGCGACCTTCCGGAAGCCATCCGCTCTCTGGTCATGAAAGCTTGAATGACTAGGAAAAACTGAGAAGTTTCGTCAATGTCATTCATTTGGTTATGATTTGCGTCATTCCAAATAGCTGTCAGTGTTGCTAAATCCCAAGAGAAAACATCGGGATCTTCCATCTAAATTATCCTACAAGACCAGTCTTCAGACCTTGGATCGTCTCTGTGGTCGTTGCAAGATCTCAAGTCCGGTTTATCGTGAACTACGCTACGAATTCTCAATATTGATCAGTAATGCCACTGTTTTTCTAAAGCATGAAATCGGCAACGGCGAAACCGAACCATGCGAAATTTATAGGAAGTAACCTAAATACTTCACGATTCGCGAAAACCTGAAAACCCATTTCACACACGGAAAAGTCTTGACATTTTTGTTAGATAATGGGCGACCCAAATTCCCTGTTTTCGTATCACGCGTGGTAGCAGCTTTTGTGTGGCCATTGCAATTGTTATCAAGTGTGGAATTAAAAATTCGTCTGTCATGACACGAACGTGTATTATACAATATCGCTTCCCCGACCGCTTGCGTCACCCTTTTAATCTCAACCCTTGTTTCTAGAGCACCCCCGTGGCGTCTTGTATTCTAGCAGTGGGGGTTATACTTCAAAAATCAATAATAGCAGTCTACACTTCGCAACGCGATTTTTTTATTTATAGCGAAAAAATACAAAAGGGCAATTAGCGACAATTCTCTCAATTTAAATTCCAGTCATGCATGATCTGTCAACGACTCATGACTCATGCTAGCAACATTTACCATCCAGCATGTTCCTGGTGTTGTCATCCTTGAAGCTATCCTGCGTATTCCTCGCATCCATTTTTCGAAATCGCACTTTACAACGATCACTTCATTTTTTTCGCCGCGTGAAAAGTAGGCGTTGTCACTCGTTCCACCGGCCGGCGTTTGTTTTCACCGTAATCAAGTGTACTTTGGCGAGACAGCTGACTGTTGCAAGCGAAGTCTACTGTTTTGCTTTACGAGGTTCATGGCGAACCGTCGAAACCGGACAAGCGCACAAGTAGGTTGAGAATCGATTTGGATTGACAATAATTGGCATAAGACGGGTTTTTACGGAGGTTGCAAGGATGAAAGCGACGGTCCTGATGAAGGACTTGTGCTACGACAGGTACTTCGTCAGGAACTTGATGGAGAATTTCTCTAATGTTTTAGAGATAGATTTGTTTTCCATTTTGGGATTGCCATTGTGCCCAAGACGCATACTTGTATAGATAGACTTCATAAATGATTCATACATCCAGAAGGCTTTGACCGTCAAAATTCTCACTACATAATTATAAATTTTGTGATTCAGAACTAGTCCGTTTTTTATTTAAACCATTGTGGTGCAAATGGTAACACCCTAAATTTAATTCCCCATATCAAAAGCATTACGTTGTTATGGAAACGAGAATAGGGTGAAATTATTTGCACCACAATGGTTTAAAAAAACGGACTTTATATGTTTTATATTATTTTGCATGCCCGTGTACTATTACAAAATTTAGGTCAGTCGCTGAGATATGGAATTTACTTACGGAACTACGGAAGCCTAGACTCAAAAGTTGTATTCATGAAATGGTTTTATTTCCATAATAAGCAACAGCTATCGAAAAGTACAGGGTAAAAGATGCACATTGCTGGCGAATAAGAGTACTACTTTGCCCTCAATACAAACGAATAAGGAATAAAAAATATTTAACTTCCGACAACACTTATAACGGATTGCACGTACGTCCGTCAAAAATTTATCATACTTAAGACACCGTTGCAAGTTATTTTTGTTCTGCCTTCCTTCAACTGGTCCTTGTTTTGGTTTAAGAAAAAATAATTGTACATCTCAATATATGTATCAATTTCCATTTTCAGTCTTTTTTTATCAATGAAATCCTATGTAAAAGTGAGTCATCTGGTGCTAAATAGGGGACCGTATGGTGGATGACAAAGTTCTTTAAAGACATGTAAATGTTTTCGAAAGGAACGTTATTATTAGCTCTGATGTCCAATCATTAATTCTGATAATAAACTTGTATATGAAAAATTCAATAAAATCATTCTTGGTTCACATTTTACAATCTACTACTACTTTCACACTTTGAAAACTGAACAAATAAATTATTTGAAAAATGAATAGACGAGTCATAATTTTAAACATTCTTTAAGGTAAGAACCCCTCTGTAATTCATCAATTGTACCATTAATCTCTTGTAAAATTAGGGCTGAAGATGGGAGTCGTTTTCTCCCGAAACATGTTCCAATTGATATTTTACGTCCATTAAAGTTTGTGGAGTTCAACTTCAATATATTTAAATTTTAACAAAATAAGTGTTTAATTAAGTTTTATGAAATTTGACATAAAAGTAAAAAATGTGACACTAGTATTCAGCGTTGCCTTGGAAATAAAAACATTTGAAAATGAAACATAAAAGCATTATCGAATTATCACTTTGGTCGAAAACGATTATTATCTCCTCCATTTGCAATAACGGTCAAACAAATATTGTCTACCAGCTTTAACAATAATCACCGCAGTTTACTTAAAATGTTGGACCATCATTTCGGTAAAAACCAATCTCCGCTATCTCTACTTCTAATGTGGGCGCCCAGACATCTCAATAAGGCAATTTGCAATTTGTAAAAAGAAAGGGACTGTAACTGTACACTGACCGAATATTATATTTTCTCTTCCAGTATTTTCCACTCGAGTCTTGCGGACTATTGCCCTTCAAATCGTCGAAAGTAATCACTTTATGTAAACATATTAAGATACGTAAAAATGACTCACGTCACTGTCGCTTAATTATCATTCCATTTGAATATACTTACAAACAGTGAAAAAACCGTTATACCGCGCGATGCCAATTACTTACAATGTATCAACATTAAACGTAATAAAATGCTTGTGAAACTCAGAAGCCGACGCAAAAATCTTATGGAATTTTGCAAAAACCCAACGATGATAAAATCCTTACACAATTTTTCGCATCAAGGCCTTTCACTTCCTTCCTACAGCCTTAGTGCGATACACTTTAAACTTTTTTGTTAATATGTATTTACGAAATTTAATAGTCAGGTATGCACAGAATCGTGATCAACGAGTACGCACTTTCATTCAAAAGTTGTAAAAATGAAATATATTAGAGAGGATAGGCCACCCACTATACAAGATGTGAATAGGTGGATCAGTGGCGTGCCATAGTTCTTTCACCAGAAAAATATGAGAGAATGTGACATGTTTATAATGACACAGTCACGAAGTCACTAATCTTTTATGTATTGGGAGTTAATTAGAGAAAGGATTCTTCATTGGACGGTGGCCATTCTATTAGTTATTACTTAGGGCTAAGATTGCCCATTTAGCACCACATAGAGCTTTTTTAACTGAGTTAACTTAGAATGTTTATCTCGCGTTGTGGATGCTGCAGAATGTAAAACCATTTCGTATAATTTAATAATTCCTTAAGCAGTAACTAAATAAAGCAATAAAGGCCATTTCGAAAAAAATAGATAACGTAAATAACCGTTCCAATCCAGTCCAGTTTTCATACTAAATTGCACGTTAATTTATTCTGTGACACCGCTGCAGGATCAGACAGAATAATACAAATTATGTAATTATTGCAATTGTGATTTAATAGTAACAGCTATTCAAAAAGTTCAAAAAGTGGGGTCGTCAGATAAAGACAAAGGCTACTGTTATTCCAAGAGAAATTAGTGTGTCCCAGTCAACAGTTTGGAAAATCATGCTCACAATTCTTAGATATCACTTTCAAATCCCTATCTCCTGGGAGATCCGTATAATTTCATTTATGCAAATTCACTCTTATTTTATATCCAATCAGTATGATATTTCCTTTGTGCTATCTGTAAGTTGGATCCTAAGACTGATAAAAATAACAAACTGAAAGTAGGAAAACTATCATGTGAAATTGGCCTGCTTCACAAGAGGATAAAATGATTTTTTATCGAAATACAATCGATGAGTATTGCAGGAAGCGACAGAGAATTTTAGAAATTGGATTTATATCAATAAAATAAAACATCTTATCTTAATGTTCTTAATTTGCTTTGACTCACATTTCTAAATTTTGTAGAAAACTTTATTTGGCGTAATTATAATTTATGTAAACAACATGAATAGTGTTATGGGTTATAAAGAGCTAAACACATGTTGTAATTAACACTAATTCACTACCACAACATTAAACAGTCAACACTAATAATTTAAAGTCCATTAATAAAATGGGTACAGATACCTATTGGAGCTCATTATTTTCGAGGCTTAGCATAGTTCTTGCCATTTGTGATAAAATTTGATGGATTTAACTTCTAACATAATAAACGTTTAAATTATTTACATAATAAAGTAATAGTAGGTTATATTATTAAGAGCGTAAGTTAAGCTTTATGTGCTGAGCCTGGACTGTTGACCGACGAACGAAGTGAGTTATGCTCTGAATAATATATACTATTTTATTCGCAAACGTTTTCAGATAAATAAATTAGAAAACCATAATTTAGTAAGGATTTGAAAGAATTCAGTGACTAGGTAAAAGTGTCACTTTATCTCATTAAGCAACTTTTGCCTACTTTAGTGCCTAATCAGGTAAAGTGACACTTTTACCTTGTCAATGAAGACACAGCGGTGCAAAAAGTAATTTCAAGGTTACTTTTAGTGCCGCCAGCTGACTTTATGCGCCGCTAAACGACTTTGTCTGTCATGACAGTGAAATGGCTATTTGTCATTACCTATTGGCGTAAACAATGTCAGGCTTTTCTGACGTTTGAAGAAAAAAATTATTTATTAAACACATTAAATTGATGGTCTTCTAAGATCTGTTAAGAAGACACTAATCGTTTAAATAATAATTGTTGGTTATCAAACATAACAACACAATATTTAAAAATTTCTTGGTCCTAGTTATTCGTCTCTTTAATAAGTTTTGAAATGTTTAAATAAATATAATAATGAAAGAAACAATCTCACGTTGCTAGAACAATGGGTCATTTTTCTCAATTTACAAATTACACATTTAAACAGTGATTTAATTGAATGTAGATTGTAAACGAAAGTCCTGTTTATAATTTCTGAATTTATAAAGTAATACTTCCGTCAGTAACTGAGTCATTCCATTTTCCTCTTGATGTTCCTTTGTTTACTAATTAAGAGTCTCACACCTTTTTCCATCGCTCGACGTACGGCGCACATGTCTGTCTGAACCATTAAATTGTATTTTTCGAACTTGGTTTCATAATTTGCAAATTATAACACCAAAAACAGAATCATAATGATCTCAATATAATTCTGTTTTTGGTAACTTTTCTTGTCTTAATGTTGCCTGCAACTTTGCAACTGTACTGCAATGTGACCGCGACAACGACGTTATAAACGTCAACTATTCGCGCCATATGACAGATGTGAACGAAAATAAACCAGAGAAGTAAAGAGAAGTAAATGACTTTCGTTCCATGATTAGATGTAAACATTGGTAAAAACAAGAATTGAAAAAATGACAATCAAACGTGAGGTACAGTTTGTGTCTGCATAATCAAAACTTTCCAAATCTAACCTCCAAATCAGAAACGTCATTTAATACCACTCGTGTTATTCAAAAGTCCCAAAGTCATCAACTTAGAACAAATTTTCAGTTTTTCTTAATTAAATAAAGCCAAATTCGAAAAAATAGTATATTACACGCGTTTCACAAGCCGAAATTGTGGCAGTCGTGCCTTTGGAGCACTTCTCGCTGCGCTCGTCGTGCCCCAAACTACTCGTGCTACAATCAACCGTTTTGTGAAACTTGTATAATAATATACTATTTTCTACTTTGCGTTCGTACTGAGGCGATTACGATACGCTTTTACGTGTCATAATAGACAAAAGCGGTGTTATAATAATTCTACCAAAAATAGTATAATTTATTTTTTTAATATTGGCAATCCCACGGAAATCCTAACCTTTTCTTCGCTGTCAAGTCCAAGGGGCTATCAATGTGAATTTGCATTTGCAGCATTCCGTGTGGGGGTGGCGCATTGGAGTGGGACGGGGCTGGTTTTGAGCCATCCAAACAAGTGCACTGGGCGTTTGGCAGATAAAGGGGTCCACTTTTTGTGTGGCGGGATTAGATTCTAAACATTTTGTGGATGGGGAGATTGAGATTTTCTAGGGACAGCATATCGCGTTCGTTGGTCTCAAGGTGCACACCGAGGATCACAAAGGAAAAGAACGGGCCTGTGCGAGTTGTTTGGGGGTGTTTGTTATAGAGGTTATTGTGAGGTTAGGGGCTTCTGTCACGTTTTTGGTGGTCGTTCTGATGGGTTAAGATTCACTACCACGTTTTTGATACATGTCAAAAGCATGAACAAAAATACGAGTCACATACGAGTATTGACGTTTCAAATTAATTCTTTTTTATAGCCGCCGTTAATGCACCTCGCAAACGTCGCCAACCGCCGCGAAATTACCTAGATTGTGAAATTTGATTATTTTGTATAAAAACTGGCAAAGTAGAAAAAATACTGTATGATAACTCGTTTAATTATAAGGCATTTTGTCGAACTTACTCTAAACCCGTGTGTGCGACAAAATGCTTCTTATAAAACTCGTATCATAATATACTATTTTTCGTTCCTTTATTAGTTTTGCCAGTATGTTTCATTTCTTATTTTATCTCTTCTGGTGTTCCAATTTCATATCCATAATTAATTTTTTCTTGTAGTTAAATGCCATGTATTTTCCCCTTCAATCATCGTTGTTTTGGTTTTTCCAATATTTATTTTATTATTTATATTTCTTTGTCTAAAAGTTTCATTATTCACTTGAAATTTTTCTGTCGTTTTAAGTTGTAGGAATAATGATCTTATTTTATTATTGGTTAGTCTTCTTCCACTTTTAAGCAAACACTTAGTACTATTTTGGCACTTTTCTCTTATTCTTCTTTTCATCATGTTTTCCAATATTACTTCAAGATCTGGAGAGCCCTTGTCAAACTGATTCTATAGTAGCTATAATTTTTCTTGGTTCAGTATTCTGTATTACATTTTCTTTACATTTCTGTAAATTCTTGCAAATGTTTAGGCCGTCTACCCATCTTATTTTCTTTTCCCCTCGTTACCTTTCGTGATAATCATTATTACATAATATATTCATTATTTTGCCTTGGCGGCGTTGAAGTATACCAGAGAATAATTTTTGGTAATTTTCTCTCCGAATTTTAGAGTCATAATTTCTCTTGCCTAATTTCCTGCTTCACTTTCTCGGGTTGTTCTTTATATACTGGTCTTCAAACAGATATTTTTTAAAATGTATCCCATTTCTCTTCAATTCCTTGAGGTTCCTCAAATTTTCTATTTAATAGCTCTTGATATTGATCTACATTTATTTTGTTTCTTTTAACATTTATTTTGTGATTTTTGATTTTTTATTATTTTCCCTATTTCACTATTTGCGGTTCCCTTCAGATTTTTATATTTTTAACCGTTTCTCAATTTATTTTCTTGGCCAGAAAAAATAATCATTTTTAATATCACAAAGGAGGATAGAAAATAATCGATTAAACTTCCACCGGAACACGCGGAATACGTCGAATGACGTGGTTAGTGTAATCGGAGTATTTTCGTTTGCTCGAGTGGTATTCGTTATATAACCAAAGCGATCCAAAAATGCAAAATTATTAAATCCCCTATTATTATCGAATTTTTCCCTTCATTCTTTGCGTTGTTGTAGTTCCCTATAGAAAAGATTAAAAATTTGAATTAGCTCAAAACGGGGTAACGTGTTTCGGTTGTCGGCCCTTGAAATTATAATTAAATTTTTTATTATAAACTGCTTATTTATTTTCATTCAATAGCGTTTCAAATATCGACAGATTTGTATTGCTGATAACTAAGGGACTAATAAATGCGTTAACAACGGTTGAGCCCACAACGTGTAGGGCATGCCTGTACGTGTTTGTCGTGTTGCATGTATTCTGCCTATGACGTCATCGGACTAATGTAGATCTTTCTGATTGATGGAAATTAGCGTTGCATAAAGTTATAAATTTAGGGTAGGTAGAACGTTGATTTAGGTGCCATTGGGAACAGATTGCGAAGCTTTACTAGGACCCACAGTAAGATTTTATCCTGAGGGCGTTTTCACCTCAAAATCCCGAACTGCACCTTTACGTATCTTTTTTGTCGCCACCAAAGTTTCGAAACTTTCTTTTGAAATTTTTAGTTTGTATGGTGGTATATACTTTTTTCCATGCTTTTTTTTCTGTGTATTCTTAACCAGAAAAGCCAGTACCTCTTCTGTTTTCTCATCATACATGTTCCTTCCTTTTTACCGACTTCAAAAAAGGAGGAGGTTCTATGTTCGGCTGTATGTATGTTTTTTTTTTCCTTTTATGTATGTTCACCGATATCTCCGTTAATTGTGGACCGATTTTAAAAATTCTTCTTTTATTTGAAAGGGTATACTCCAGAGGTGGTCCCATTGTCACCAAGTCCGGATCTGATAAAGGGCTCCCATGGAAATCGAGAAAAATTGTCCATTTTTTCCTTTTATGTATGTTCAGCGATTTCTTCGTCAATTGTGGATCGATTTCGAAAATTCTTCTTTTATTTGAAAGGGTATACTCCGGAGGTAGTCCCATTGTCACCAAGTCCGGATCTGATGAGGGGATCCCATGGGAATCGAGGAAAATTCTCAAATTTTTCCTTTTATGTATGTTCACCGATTGCTTCGTCAATTGTGGATCGATTTTGAAAATTCTTCTTTTATTTGAAAGGGTATACTCCGGAGGTAGTCCCATTGTCAGCAAGTCCGGACCTGATGAGGTGATCGCATGGGAATCGGGCGAAATCCTCACATTTTATAATTATTATGAACTCTCTCGAATGTAGTCGTTCAATAATTATGCAGGTCTTTGCGTCTGGGAGTCATCATTGCCTTAGATTTTTCAGGTAGTAATATTAATTCATTATTGTTTCAGTATTTCTGGTTTTAATTTTTTATAGTTTGCGTCTTTCATCTTCATTTTCAACCAGCCGTCGTTTCCTCAATCGAGCAGCGTCCTTACTAGGTCTACCCATCACTTAAAATTGTAAAATAATTAGCTTTTTAAAAAAAAGAAACCGACTTCAAAAAGCGAGAAATAACTCAGTACATGTATTATTACATGTGCTACCTACTGATCTGGTTGAAGTCGGTGCCAAGCCAAAAAAAAGGTAGTAGATAGATAGGCTGTCCGCTCCCGTCACATCGCAAGTCCCACCGCGCGCGCGCCGGAATGCGTGAGCGTGGGTGGGAGGCTCGTTCTGAGCAAAACATCCCAAACGGGCAGACACGTGCGGGGCAGACGTCGTTGACGGCCTGATATATTAGTATAATGACAATAGATTACAAATCTGTTAACCTCTTTGGCTTGGCACCGATTTCAAACAGATCAGTAGGTAGCACATGTAATAATACATGTACTGAGTTATTTCTCGCTTTTTGAAGTCGGTTTCTTTTTTTTTAAAGCTAATTATTTGTTTCTGCAGTTCTGTATAATTTCGCTGGATGATTTATCATGTCCTTGACAATTTATTCTTTTCCTTCAAAACTTATTTTATATTACCGATTCTCGTAATTTCTTTATTTCTATGACTGCTTGTACTTCATAATTATGTGTTATTTATTATTTTCTTGTTGTGCTATTTTCTTTGCCATGGTCATCGTCTGTTTTCCTCTTAGTTCTTAGTCGTTGCCTCCCACACTACCTCATTTGTATTATCTTCTCTCATTTGTGACTTTTTGATTCAGTTACTTTAAACTCTAATAATATAATAGACAGAAAATGGTAGTTGTTGGGCCATTTTTCCACTTTTTAGAAATTTAAATTTATTTTGGAAACTAATTAATGAAATGTAGTAAAATATGCTGTCAAGGCTTGTTTGAGTTTGCTAGAAATTTATTTTGGAAGAGCGTATCCACTATACTGACAAATTTAGTTAAATATACCACGTCAAGACTTTTTAGACATTTATTTCTGAAGTTTTGAAAGTTGTGAAAATATTCCACCTTCAGATTTTCAGGTTTCTCAGATTTTTACGTATTCAAGTTCACAGGTTGTCCATTTTCAGTTTTTCAGGTTTTCAGGTTTTTAGGTTCTCGTTCTTCTAAGTTTTCCGCTTCTGTTTCTTGGAGGTTTTCAGGTTCTACGAATTGCAAAATTTAACAATTTCATATTCCCGGTTTATCAGGTTTTCACATTTTGATGTTTTCACATTCTCGATTTCTCATTCTCAGGTTCATTTTGCGGTTTCAGATTGTACTGACGCAAATTCAAAATTTCATTCAACATATTGAGATAATATTAGATTAAGCAACCACGTAAAACATGTAAGACAAAATATGTAAAAGGCGGCAAATATACGATAGACGAAAATACAGGTTAGATCGGACCAGAAGGAAAATGGAAATTACTAAACTGAAGAATGATATGCTCTTAAACACAGGACACTCCTTAAAATTTTAAATAGTTTCTGAATAATGTAGGTGATTTGCAAAAAAAATATATACAAGTACGAATTTTATCTTACCAACTCGTTACATTACAAGTAAAGCAAAATTAAATTAATTAATGTATCTAGTAAAAGTAAAAATGCCAAATTAGATTCTGTTGACTAGCAAAAAAAAAAATCGTCCAGTCATATTAAAAACCTGTCAAATGTTTTCGGCTCATCAGTTCAATTTCCTTTAGTGAAACCGCCCATTGTTGCCTCCACAAGGAGAAAAACTCTCACGATAGTAACATTTTAGAACAATTAATGTTGTAATTGCATATGACATTAGCTTTATCATCCTTTAAAGTCATCGCCACACAATAGATAATACACTTGTATTATTACTTTCATTCTCTCCCTTTCATTCCCACGTTTATAAATTATATCCAACATTATGTACACCTAGTCGTAAGTGTCACCGCCTGGCCAATAAATATTTCCAGTGTTGCTGTTATCTATCAAGAACGTAACACAATAATTATAATACCGGTGCAACAAGTTCTCGTTTTTTCCTTTTTGAAAAGTTGGTTACCTTTATTGCGGCCCACTACTCGCATATTTTGAATTCACGGAGCAATAACGCTGGTCAATAGACGCAGTTATTTTTTGCGCTGGCGTGAAAGCATTTTTGCTTATTTTGGAGTTGGATAATTCAAGAATGCTACAACAGTTACCGTTAGGTTTACTTCATCCAGAGACGCTGAGATTCAAAGGTAAAAGGTGTCTAATAATAGTCTGCTGGCAAACTTGATGTCTATCTGCTTTGATTTTCTTTTGCATTAACATTTTATTTTGTCACTCACTCTGGCTCCAAATGGACATGGGAGAATGTATTTTAATACACTCGAGCGATTGATCCTACCTGAAACAAATCTAAAATTAGTGTCTTACAATCCAGGCGTTGATAATAGCGTATTAGGTGTGATTTGTACCTCGAGATTCCTTAATAACATGAGTTGGGTATACTATTATCAAATCACACGGTATTTGCAAACTGTCTGAGGTGTCCTTCAATTAATTTTTTAACTTCTTGGAATTAATATAAACTTTCTCAAACTGTCAATTGCACGTTTTTTCAGTCCACTACTGCACCACAAAATTGAATTCTTTTGTTGCTACTTCAAGGTCGATCTGTGAAAGTTTAATTTTTTTGCTATTATTTGATGTTCATTGTAACATTATTTCATTGTTAATTACAACGTAGACTTTAAAAAATCTGAATTAATTAGCGCGTGTTTAATTAATTTAATAGATACGTACAGTATAACCCCGATTATTCGTGTCGGTCCAGATGAAAAAATAATTTACGATTTTTACTTTAATTTAGGAAGTTTTATACTGGTGGAAAAAAAACATTGTGCATTCCCAACATTTTTAAACCGCCTTAAGAATAATAATAGTCGTCTAGCTATCAACAACCTTTTCTTGTGTAACACTTAAATCGGGTGTTTATAAATAATTCATCAAGTTGCCTGTGCATACCATGATTTCTGTAGTTAGTTAATAAATCACGCTGTATGTAGTTCCTGGTGCCCTCTATCATCTTTATCACATGTTCACCATCTTTAAATATCTTTTTCCACGAATAATCGGGGTTATACTGTATTTAAAAACAAGTAATAAAAGCAACACTTTTTGATATGTGTGAAAAAAATTTGCTTTCACGTGAGTCATTCTAATACGTTTTTTTCTGCACGCGAATTTCTAAACCTAAACTGTTTCCCAAATCAAGTTGACACTAAGCTAAGCCATCGAACTTCTACACTTTCAAAATATGACATGAGTCAGTTAAATATCAAGAAATGTAAAGCAATTAATTATTTTCAAGCAACTTTTATTAGTTGACCTTAGGATATAATAGCGAAATTTTAAGGTTTCTGACCTTTAAAGAGACGAATGTAGTAATAATTAGAAGTATAGGTTTGTAAAATAAAAACAGTTGTTGGCGCTGGTGACCAATTCTTTTCTCCTTATTGTAATTTCTTTTAAGAACACCCAAGATGTCTGAAACACGTGTCGCCTATAACTAATGGATAATCCTGCACTTATATACATCCACATTTACACCAAATCACCGCAAAAACATTAGTACAATTTATCAAATGATTATCGTTTGACACGAAAGCAATGGCTTATTTCCGTCGAAACAAAGTGGACATCCTGTAGTGGAAATATCCATCAGCTAGCCATCGTTTCATTCATTAAAATCGGAACAAAAACTAGGAAACAGGCGGAGAACGTCGGGTCAAAGGACGACTTTGTAAATTTTTTTACAATATCGCAAAGTCGTGATTCCTTTAATTAATCGCGATTTAATATCAACGCCAAGAACGTAAACGTGACTAACGTGTTCGGAGGAGTGAGGAAAAACGTAAAATTTTAACGAGATGGGACGTTTGAATCTAATCGATGGCGATAGAATGAGAAAAATGAGGAAAATGATCGGCTTCCGTTTCGATTAAATGTAGGTGTATTATTATTGTTGCAATTTTTGAATTTTATTGCATCTTATAGGAATTTAATTACAATAATTTTAGGTCTGTAAATGATCCTGTATGCAATTATTTGTAAAAGAATACGGTTTTTCCTGTCTAGGCTTGTAGGCTGTGTGGGAAAGCTTTTTATTTTGTAGTCATTATATCGTTGCAAAGAATTCATTATTTATTACAGGACGAACAAATTATGATTTTGGTTTATGTAAGAATTGCCGTGAAAAAATAATTTTTCTTTTCCCCATTTTAAATATTTGTCGATACAATTAGGAATAACATTATTATATAAAACAATTTTGCTGTGAATGTCTAGTTTTTGTTAACCCTACATGCAATTCTAAAATGTGTTACCCTCGACTAATTGGCAGAAACTACATAATATGGAACTAAGTACACTTTATGATTTCTACTGTGACATTTAAGTTTTTCAATACTTCCAAATGTTATCCTTCATTACCAAGTACTAATTAGAAAGTGCCTAGATACATATTTACAACGGACTTACAAAAGTTCCTAAGTTCGTTAACCGACTGCATTAAGCAGCTAAATTTCACATTTCGTTTTTTTCTTATGATAATTGATAAGACGGTTAGTCTTAGTGGCAATTCAGCTTTGTGGTGCTTTTAGTGTCCAACCACAGAAGTATTGAATAATTTTGATTTAAATGTCTCAGACGAATGCATGGATGGACATTGGTAATTACTACATTGACTTGTGTGTTAATTTGCCTAATCAAGGACATGCCTTCACGAAGAACGAGCCTGAAAAAGTTCAATTAATTACGCTGTATTTACAAACAAACTTATTCCTTTCCTAATATGCTTAAAATGTAATTACACCTTATATGTGGCAGATGCTTCTACTACTCTACTTTCTACTAATATATAATTAAAAGGAATTATTTACGACTATATTCAAGCACCAATTTTAACTTGGTCACGATTTTTTAATATCAAATGATTAATGTCTCAATTTTCTAATGTTGGTATAAAATACAATTGCTTTCACACAGCTGAAACTGTTTTTTGCTTCTGGATCGAACAAATTTTACAATTTAGTTACATGTAACATGAGAGATGGACAACGTAGTCTACAATTATTTAGTGTTCTGTGAAATAAATAAAACATGTTTATTAAAGTATGTACTAATTATTCAATCACTCTCAAGATCTACATCTTTTACAGATAATTTCAGAATTTTATGAATAAATTCACCAAGAGCCGGTGTTATAACGTTATTTCTCAGCAACGAGCAAGTAAAATGCTAATTATTTTCACTGGAAAATGCGTTTCCCAGGCTCTATTTGAAGCACATTTGAATAGTTGTGACTTACCTTTGATCTTTATCTTTTAAATCTTAAAAAAAGTCACATAAAAAACAAATAATACAATTGATGAGATTTTCAACAAATACTGAAGTGGTGCTATGGTCATTGGGAGATAAGGTAGCATGACAAGTCTTCGATCATGTCACATGTTCTATGGGCGATAGATCTCGTGATCTAGCCGGCCATGGAAGAACATTAATGTTGGTACCGGGTGACTTTTCGAAAATTTTCACAAAAAAATTAATAACTTGGAAACCTTGTATTCCAAATTTAGAAAAAGGATATGTAGTTGTAGCATTTAGAACAGCAAATCAGAGTCGTCTTACAGCTTTGAAGGTAATATTATGAAGACATCAAAAGAATTTTTTAATTTTCATTAGTAAAGTCACTATCTTCGGTCCTCGCACTATTGACTCACCCTGTATATATCTTGATAACAAATTTAGTTAACTCCTGTACACTATATTTTTTATTTTAGGTATAACCGAATAAATTAGGTTAATAACAATAGCGTAAGTACCCAAAAGACGTAAATTAAATAAAAAATTACATAACGTATATAACATATATTTTTGTGAGCCTGTAAATAGTGATTTATTATACGAGTTCCTGTGTAAACTGGGAGCTTTCCGGCACGAGGGTTTAAAAAAGCACGAGTGAAACGAGGCGGAAAGCACCCAAATTTACACAGGAACGAGTGTAATACAACGTTTTATAGTTCGACACAATCGCGGCAAGTCTTTAAATTGCTTAAAATCCATAAAAATTGTGTGACGTTTATCCGGCATTTTCTTATTGCCTCACAGAGAGTGTTTACACAAGCGAAAATTTGAAAATTCTGACAGTGTCGAACTATAAAATTATTTCTTTGTGGATTTCATAAACCAGGTAAAGTAAAGTAAAGTATATTTTAAAACATGAATTCTTTGGTTTGTCTTTCCGTCTATCGTAATAATAATTATTATTAAAATTAATTTAATCCAGCTCGACCGTTTTTTTTTTTTGTATATTTGGTAGGTATGAGAATAGGTGCCCCCCTTAGGCTGCATCGATTTTTCGCCTTGACCGATTTTTATGAATGTTTTTTTTTTGTAAATTTGGTAGGTATAAGAATAGGTGGTAAATAACTATTTTTCACATGGACATGGGAGCCCAGTGGAGCCCTTGGGTTTATAAATCACCACCTTGGGTTTATAATTAGTCTCCACCCTGAATAGCAGAATAACTATTAAAACATGTATATGGACAAAACATTGGGATTATAACTCGACAACGGCTGGACCGATTTTTATGATCTTTGATATGTTGGATTTGCCTCCGCCCCGAATAGCAGAATAACTATTAAAACATAACATAAAAAATGACGCCGGCCACCAAAATTTGTCGTACCCGGTTTTAAAAATAAAAATCGATTCTTAAGGAGTAAACTCCAAAGTTTCACTTCTGTTGTGCGTCCACACACAAATGTTTTTATATCTCGAGACTGTTTTTTTCGGGAGCAAATAACTATTAAAACATCGGAAAAATTAACGAAAAAAATTATCTCATACATTTTGTATGGAATCCGTATGTAACGCCATCGCTGATACATGACAGAAACAAAAATTAAAATAGCGTTGTATGCTGGTTCCAGTAATGCCAGTAGATGATGTAGATGTAGTAGTGTGCATTATCCTTTGATAAAAAAAAACTGAATTTAATTCAGCTAATAAATTAACACAACATTTATTGATTCTGAGGCGGTACAAAGTTCGCCGGGTCAGCTCACACCCAACTTAAAGTACGTTAAATGTAAATGTATGATGGTACAGGCCGAACGTCCCCATTTATGCCTCACCCACAACACGTTGTGAAGTCATCTGGCAGTTCTGGCAACCCCCCTGTAATCCTTGTAAGCACATATAGTGACTTACGAACCAATAATAATTTTTTAAATATTAAAATTCTACTAATGATTTTATAGTGCTTGACAACTATAATTCTGAAAGAATGATTTAGCTATCACAATCCATTACGTAGTTATATTATGACCATGAAATTAAGAATTCCACAAAAAACCAAAATGCAAATACGGCCATTGCGTTATCGTCACATGCCTAATCTCGTGACGAAAGTAATACGAGAACTACACAGTAGAGATTCAAAAATTATAGCAAGTTAGTTTGCAACGAAGGCCAGAATTAACTACAAAATGGAGAAAGAAGTATAATACCTATAGAAAATTCTCCAGATACAGCGTTGTCGCGTAGATACTTTCTGGTAGAAGAAAACTATTATGTTAGCAAAATAAAGTTTCTTCTTTTCTATACAGTTTGAAAAACCCAATTTTAAATGCATCAAATCCAAATATACAGTATGTCCCCGGATGGAGTTTACAAGAGGAAAATATTTTTTATTTTTGACTTTACGCCAAAACCTCAAAGGAAAAAGATTTTTTGCTTGTCCTGAAACCAGCAAATCTGTAATTAAAACTTCATTATTCTGACCGAGTTGAAAGAAACATATATTTTTTCTCTTGATTTTGGACTTGGTAATGATTAATTTTAATCTTAAAGTTTTCTTATCACGTAGGCAAGCTCGCTTTGTTTTGACAACTGTGTGACAGCTTACTGTCGTAAACGTTTATAAAATGTTGACTTTGGAGCAGAGAATTTATTTGATTCAATATTATGGTACGGGTGAGCTAAGTTATCGTTCTGTTATTGAAAAGTTCAATGAGAAATTTCCCAATATTCAAGTTTCACGTATGGGGGCCCAAAAACTGCTAAAAAAGTTTTTAACAACTGGATCTGTTAAAAATTTAAAGAAACAGAAGAAACTGTACTATAAAGACGATGCTGCTACCCTTTTGGTGTTGGAATCTGTGCAGGATCAACCAAAAACCTCACTAAGGAGGCGGTCACCCCAACTGGGCATTAGTAAGTCCCACATTCAAAGGATTTTGAAAGAGAAGAAATTTCACCCATACAAACCGATATTTAATCATACATTGGAACCGGGGGATGATGCAACACGATTATATTTTTGTTTGTGGAGGGGAGATCAAATATCAAGAGACCAAAACTTTTATCGCAGAATAATGTTTTCTGATGAGGCAACATTTTCTACCAATGGGACAGTTGTCTCACAGCATGTAAGATATCGGAGCGATATTAATCCGCATTTTAGAATTTTAAAAGGTCGCCAGTATTTTGACAAAGTAAATGTATGGTGTGCTGTTGGTTATCACGCTATAATGGGTCCATACTTTTTTGATAACAACGTTAATCAGCACACATATTTAAACATGTTAGAAAATTTTCTTAACGATGAACTTGATGCTTTAGAAATTAATTACCGGCGTACAATGTTTTTTTTCAGCAGGACGGTTGTCCTACACATTATTCTCGCATTGTTACTGACTGGTTAAACGTTAAATTTGGAGGTCCAGTATTGTGGCCTGCCAGAAGTCCCGATTTAACAATTTTGGATTTTAATTTTTGGGGACGTTTAAAACAAATTGTTTATAGTGACAACCTACCTAATAATGTTGAAGAATTAAAAAATCGAATAGGGGACGCGGTGGCATCATTGTCCATCGAAGAAATTCAAAGTTTCAAGGAGCTTCGTTTTAGAGTAGAATTGTGCGCAGAAATGGGTGGGGGGTTAATGATTGTTCTTGTTAAAAATTAGTTTTTTTATGTTAAAGGTGTTTCTTTGAGTTGCCATTTATTAAAATTAATTTTTTCACAAACATTTTTGTTATTTAACTTGCGTAAACTCATTTGTCAACGTGACATCGTTGTCAAAAAAATAAAATCTCCAATGTGATGGGATTTAAACAGCAGAGAAAAAAAATTATAAGTCCAAAATTAAGAGAAAAATGAACTTTTCTTTCCACTGAGTCAGAATTATGAAGTTTTAATTACAGATTTGCTGGTTTCAGGACAAGCAAAAAATCTTATTTCTTAAAACAATTTTTTTTTCCTCTTGTAAACTCAATCCGGGGACATACTGTATATTATTAATTTTACAGCGTCGTGTTGGATTAGAGCATGATTTTCGATTACATTGTGGTCCTGTATAGCTCTTGTAAAATTACAACATTTCTATATTCCACACATGTAAAAACAGTCGTTCAAAAGTGTCCACTTTATACAATATATGGAACTAAATTACTGAGGCGAACCATAGTTGGGACAGGCAAAAAGCCATATAACACTTTCGGGAATTAATGCTGGTAACGTCTTTGGAATTTTAATGATAAACCAGAGTGGTTTGAGTAATCAAATTCAGCTTCAAAACGTAAGTAACACAATCACTCCTATATTAGGGTTTGGACAAGATATTACAGACCTCTTACTTGATGACATTCAAGAGTGAAACAATGTTACAGTAAAACTGTTATAGATCGTTGTCAACTGTGCTGTAACCGTACAATTTAGAATAAATTTGAACACAATGCAGTAACCTAGAAAAATGTATTTATCTTTCTGTAATAAAAAAAACATAATAATAAACACACGCTAAGAATGTTGAAGGTCACACCTTGGAAAATCTGATTATCTATAAATAAAAATCTATTCCAAAATGTATCATACTATAATAATGATGACTTCTTAGCCTCATGTAAGTAGGTACCTATAATAAATTTAAATTTTCAATTAAGATGTAGCAATACGTCTCCAATTTTGAGAAAAAAATTCTTTAAATTTAACCTTTAACCGCACGGAGTGTGCCTGAAGATTTCCCAGTCAGGAGAATGCAGGAACTCCGTCGATAAAAAATATATAGATAATACGCAAAAAGATTTAAACACACAAATTTCGTAAAGCATTCATCGATGCACCCTCCGAGTTCAGAGAAACGTACAGAGGTTTCACTTCAAAAATACAATCAAATATAATATAACAAAAAACACAAAAAGAGTTTAGCTCATTGGAAATTTTACGATGAATCATTTCATAGTACCTCTCGAGGGCTTTTATTTATTAAAATGTCATACTTTGATGTTAACAATAAAATCATTTAAAATCTTAATTTTCAAGCCCAAAAAAAAAACGGAAATCGCATTTCAAGATAATTCGTTAGGAATTTAACTTTGGCGTACCGTCCGTAAGAGATCTAAAGATCACATGAAATACACCCAGATGTCAATTATGTAATTTCTAAAAGTACTCAGCATTAGTATGCAAATTTACAAAATTCGGAAATTTTGGATTTAGCGAGCACCTACAGGATTTAAAAAGTGGTGCAATATATTTTTTCTAATTTGCTGTTGTAACAAAGCTGCTATTTTGAGGTTATGGTTCCATGTCAAGTCATGTCAAGCATACGTCAGGTACCGAAAAATCTAAATTTAACAAAAATCCCTAAATTACCAAAATTGATTTTATTTGTAAAAAAAATAAAATTAATATGCAAATTAGAAAAAATAACATAAAAAACTCGTTTTGTAAAACTTAAGAGCACCTACGGCAGTCGTGCTGCAAACCCGAACGCATGCCTTAATATAAGTTTTACAAAACTAGTGTTTCAATATACTATTCAATAATCTGATCAGTTTATGTTAATAATAATATAATCACTGACATAATGTGAAATGTATACAATATTATCACATCATATCATATATTTTTTTATTTATCGAATGCCAGTTTTTAAATTTTCCTATTAATAATGTACAATTATAGAAGAGAGTTTGATACATATTTTGTTGTAAATTGTGATCCCAATAATAAAATATATACAGGGAAAACTAATTTTAATATTTTAGAAAAATTTTGATTAAAATTTTTCATTCTTCGGTCTTGTATACATTGAGGGAATATTTTGACTAATTTAGTCCATATTTTTAGTTTTAATTGATTCTACTGATTGGTTGACAGATTGACAACATTTTCTACATTGTCTGTATTAATTTTATTATTTTAAGTTTTTAAAAATATAAACGTAAATTATTATTGGAGTTTGACTTGAATACATTTAAATTTTAATTTAAATTTACTCCACTTTGATTCATCGACATTCTTCCCGTTTATTAAAATTTTAATTATTTTGTTCTTCGAATTTCATCTTCTGAACTACGTGGTACCCTTCACCCTTGTTTTGTGTCGTCATATTCCCGAGTCCTACGTTTTTGGAACAATTTACGGGGTAATGGTTAAATTATAATCTCTGTTTGTGATCTTGGGAAAGGAACCTCCTCGTTGTGTTTTTATTGTTACTAATTCATTTGTAAAAGTGATCAAATACGAAATTATACGAGCGCATCCACCATTTCTGAACTTCTCTTAAACAAATACGTTAGTTCCAAATTGAATACACAACCACAAGATTGAGGTACTACCAATATTTTTTCCACCACTACAATTGGTGAGCTTTCTATAGGCAAAGTAACAATATCGGAAATGACGTTGTCACTATTAAAAGTATTTGAAACTACTCCTACGTATCGGAGAGATTGTGAAGCAATTCATAAATTAGAATGATTAAATACTATCCAAATCACGTAGCTGCTTTCATGGGGTAGAAATTATTTCAATTATATATCCCAATGTGATTACAAGTCATTAAATGCAAGTTTGCAGTAATTTTATGACTTCCCATAATTCAGCAGCAGTTCAGCGCTGCGAAACATCCTACGAAGTGTTATTTAGAAAACCGAATATCCATTCTATTAACAATCATCTGTTTCGTGCCATCAATCAAACCGTAAAATTACCGTTTAAGGTAAATAACGTGTCATCACCACCTTTCGTGACCAACATTTTCACTGACTTCCGAACGACGTCTTTAAAGCCATATACGTCCATGTAGACTTTCAATAAAACTCGAGACGAAATCGTCGCAACCTCACAGGATACAATGAGTGAAGATGAATTAATAATATCTGGAACACTTTCGACGGGCTGACATCCATTATTCAGCGAAAAAGTGTGCCCGAGGGGTCCATGTCGCTTGTTAATTTTGCCCAAAAAGTTCGAACAATAGCGTATGTCGAAAGTTTATTCTTTCCGTACCGTATGCACATCTGCTAATTACCTCAATGATGGTAATTTCAGCCCAATTGACCGGAAAGTGATGGTTTTCCGGTCTTGACTCGATTTTTAATGATCCGGACCAATTAAAAACGTGTGTGAGAGATCATGCATTGGGATCGACAAGCCTTCACTTTTATTTTATTGCGCTGCTTTTATTAATTGCTGTTTGTAGCCAATATGTTCTGTGATAACACTAATTAGACGAATCGATTATGTCTGCATGACTTCATTTGAATAACGCGAAAGTTAACAATGGACGCTGTGGATTGTCTCGGACTGGTGAACAATTAGACGAGGTTCTATGTTAGTTTTGAATATGTTTTGTAAACAATATAGTCTCTGTTTCAACAATAACAGTGAAAGTGAGTATGAGAGATAAAAATTTGAATACGAATGATAATTTGGACTACATTCTCAATCGACTCTCCAAATAAGAAAACGAAATTTATATCAGGTGTTAATCGTATGGACACGTGGCTGATGACAAGATTGATAAAACTTTTGATTGAAAAAATATTGATTGATATTGTAATAGAGGTTCTTAAATCTTTAATGCTTCATGACAACTGGAAGTAGTAATGGAATCCTTAACAAAATATGTCCATATTTTATTGACAATTTATAATTTTTTTAAAACCCACCATAGAAATAATAATAAATGTCTGCGGTAAACCAATGTTAATTTATAGGTAGTATTCATAGGTGCAAGTAATAAAATACATAAACATATTTCGCCATTTCGAATTTCCGTTTATTCATTGGTATATGTACTTGAAAGGTCATTAATGACAAATTATAAAACAAGACTATAAAGGGAAGGTATATCTTTCGTTGTGGAAATTTTAAAAAATCTGTATGCAATTTTAAATTCCTCAAAGATCTAAAGCATTTACTTCGTGAACCTACGTATATTTAAAAACATAGAAGTGTGGAACCATAAATCAAGGAAACTCTGGAAATAATTCGCAATAAATTAAAGAAGTATTTCAAAATATTAAAATGGAAACTTAAGAACAATATTATTACCGCAATGAGCACTTAAGTTATGTGTGAAATAAACCATAAGGTGTAAATGTGCCTACAGTGGTAATTTTTGATTATAGAGCATTTATTAACGGCCTCCTTAATAACCTAGCAGTAATATTTTATCATTAAATGTTAAAACCTCGAGATATCACGATGCAGAAAACGAAAACGTTCACATACTATCCCCTCATTTTTTATCTATTAGAGGTCAGCTTGGAAAGGGCTTCCATTAGCCATCACCGGAGGTCTGTCGCTTCAGCAAGTAAGTGCAGGTACTACCAGTACCAACTATCACCGGTGGCAAATTGGCCTAATCTGATAAGTGCACAATCGCCCATTAATAATTCTGACACAATCATACCATCGCCAATCGATACATTAGGAAAGTGCCAACGGTAAAAAAGGTACCATTTCTCGACGATACCAATCTTAAACCATATAAAGGCACGCAACAGGTCGTAAACAGGACGTGGGTGTTGTGCTCTCACTTTTAAAAGTCTGAATTATAGTGGCGATCAGATTTCGATAATCCTTTCTCTAATAAACTAGTCGATTTTTATTTATCGCCGAACCCCATTATGATAGGAGAAGCGATGACGAAAATAAAAAGGGAAGACGAGAGAAAGTCACACTCGTTTAGACGACAGGCCATTATTGCCGTTTTTGGTCAGAATTGGAGTGAATGCTCCCGTAAGACTAAAAGTGAAAATTCATTTCTTATTTTCGAATTCCGTCCCCTTTATATCTTACTTTGGAGATCATATGAAACTAAAATTGCTTATGATATGACTTTGCAGATTTAGTTTTTAATTATTTTTTCAATCTATTCCCCTAGTCATTAAAAGAATAAATAATTTCCTCTCATCGCCAAAATATGTGACAGGATTAATGTCGAGTTCAATGATCTTTAAAAATTTCACGGATGGAATGTTAAAAGAGAACCAATATTTGGGAACATCAAAATGGTATAAAGTACATACAACGAGCAATGAAATTAAGTACCCTCAATCGCCGCCCAAAAATTCATAGCATAGTATATGGAAGGCAGAGAGAGCTTACAGCGCTCAAGAAACGAGTTCTGTCTGTTCTTCAGTACAATTCTTAGCTGTGCCAAAAAACCATAAGATCGGACATACATAAAATTTCAAAACCTGGAAAAGCTCTTTTCCATGTTAAATTGAGTCATGCCTAACAAGAGAATATCAAAGGAAAGAAGAAACATAATTAACAAGTGAGGCGACTATTTCTATGCTAAGATTGGAGTAGTTTCTAGTCAAATGAGCAGAACCTACGAAAAAACAACGATTTGGGTTAATCAGCTGTCTGAACAAGCTCTGTTATAGGCAGATATCTAATTAAATGTACGTAAGCGACAACCAGTTACGCACTCTGATTTTTCTTTACATATCGACAAAAGTAGCCTCATCAGTGTCCACCAGATGGTCGACAATCTTAAATTAGCCGATCTTCACCTCAAGTAACGGATACCACAATTATTGTTATGCGAATAACTTGTAAACTGAATTTTCGAAATTCCCACGTCTGTTAGAAGCATGTGAATGTAAACGGTTTTTTATTTTTTGAATGGTTATCGACCGCTTCGTCTTGGGGAAAGGTTCACTCGGAAACGAGTACCCATTCATTCATAACTTTTTAATTTTGTGACACCGACCGAAAACGTACCATCACCGAGCTCGAAAAATGACGTAAAATATTGAATATTTATATCTGTTTTGTTTTAGCGCGAGCGTTTATATTTCATTTCTGCTTGAGCTACTGTAACACAACAAACTGTCATCGGAATGATTCGCCAAATATATAATCATCATTTATACAGACCGAATGGGTCCGCGAGCGGCCCCCTGCAGCGTCTATTTGGAGTGTTTGGACTGCGACTTGTCTTCCTGCCAGCTTTGATGGATCGACACCATCTCTGTACCCATTAAACTGTTTGGAACGATTTCGTGGGCGAGCGAGTCGCACGTGCCAGTGGCGGCTCGTAAATCAAAGATAAGTGAATCACAAAAATATTATTGCGGAAATGCTAAATTAATCTAATGCTTCATTACCGTATCCGGAAAACTCTACCATTTTGGTTAGTACGTATATTGCAATGTAGCATTCTTATTTTTTCAAATTAGATGAAACAGATCATAATGGTGCTCTCAGGTGACGTCACAATATCTAGAGGATCACCCAACATCCTTGAATGTTCCTTTTTTGTTGATCACCTATTGAAATATTTTTTAAAGAAAGGGGTAGTTCCAACTACACTTTGTGATATATGTAATTATTATAAAAATAAAACGTTACCAATGATTTAATAACTCCTTTTTGTTTGCAGACGTAATTAGGTAGTAAAAAAAATTCGCAACGTAATAAATTCAGAAATGTGTGCTGTTTTATAAGCAGCTTTTAGCTTACTGTCAATATCCGTGAGATACTCAAGTATGTGCGGAAGGAATCGCTACATATTCTGATGTTCTGTTGGTCGTTCCTGTCTCATTTATCTTCTCAACTAATTTCTCCCGGATTTAAATTTTGTAACATGTAATTCACAGTTTTACAGAGATATTGATGATTACACAATATTAGAAACTCGTATCTTAGGATTCCCTTTTACTCAGAATAAATTTACTGAATGCAAATGTCATCATGTTTTGGTTTTGCTTCTTTATGCATTATAATATTCGCCGTTTGTAACGTATTTAAAGAATTAATTATAATTGAATAGCTTTTGTTACTATAATGTTCTTATTTTATGGTTTCTTCTAGTTCTGCTAAATTTCTGATCCTTAGACAACTTATAACTTTATAACGCAAATTGACCAAAAAAGTTGTGAGGTCACTGCATCCGATTTTGGCGTATAACGCTTCCAAATAAAAGTGAGGTTCGTACAGAGTGAAGTTGGCGATTAGGGCCCCGTAAACACCATACAGGCGGGAACAACCCAATGTGTTTATTTTTTACCTGGTTTATGAAATCCACAAAGAAATAATTTTAGTCACGAGTTTCGTCGATATGAAACATATCAATCAGTAAATTCATGTTTATTTGGAAGCGTTAAACGTCAGACTTTCCGATGTTGTGACATCACACTTTTTTGGTCGATGTTGACAATTAAAAATTAGTCAAAAATAATTCAGATTGGGCACATAGTTGACAGGCAGGTCCGTTATATGTTTTCGAAATATAAAAGCCATATCATTTCAGGAATTTTGATATATTATTTGATATATTTATGAACAAGATATCATTGGTCATGATACCAGCCTGATATTTTGAGAATTAATTTAGACGATTTCTATTAATTTCTATCAATCCTGCAAATACATCTCAAATGATATACTCCTATTTCAGTAAATGGTATTTTTTATTAATTTTGATCTCTTAGGATTTTAAATTTTTGGTCACATTTTTGACAGTCCCTCAAAATATTTTGTCAAATATATCAAGAACTATTGACGATATACGTCTGAAACTTCTATGAACAGCTTCTTGAGCTATGTGATCATCAGTGTTGTCCCAAATTAATACCCTCTCAAGGATTATGTATTTCAAGAATTTATAGTGAGATTTTGGTTTGAAATGAAATTCTTGAACTGTTTGTTTTAATTTAATTTACGAATTCAATGGGTTATGTAAAACGTGATTTGATGTCGGTAGGATAAATTTTGGGTAATTTTTTTGTAGTTTTTGAATTTTTTGACGAACGAACCGTGAAAGATTGGACTTGAAAGAGGAGTGAAAAATTTACTTATGTTCGGGGCTGCGTTCCAAAAATAAGAATAATTTAGGAGCAGGAGAGGAAATATATTAAAAGATTTTGAACCTCAAAAGACTAAAATTGGAAAATAAAAAAACCGTTTTGTTTCAAAACATTTTCAAACAATCACCATTCTATGAAAATTGACACGAGGAAGCCGCCTTTGCCTTCAGTTTCCCCCTAAATAGTTTCGAGTTAAAATCTCTAAAATTCTGCAAATTGATAATGTTTTCTAGAACTCGACCTCCTGAATACAACGGTGTAACTTCCACCTTGATATGTCTTTTTGGTTTTTATAGATATTGCGTTTTAAAATTTTGGTACTTGGGAGAAAGTTCGTGAACACCCGAAAAATTTTCCCTCGTATCTCGGACCTGATTTATTGCCACATTGGTTTGATATTTTAAAAATTCATCTTCATCTCCCCAATATTTTAGCATCATTTGGCTTTATATTATGTTCTCCACTGGTGTTTTACCCTGTGTTTCTTTACTTTCTGTTACCATATATTTTCCCTTTATCTTATATAATTTCATGATTTATTAATTTGTATTCTTCTTTATTCAATTGAACTCCATTGCACTAATGTCTCAACAGACCTGACTTATATCCTTTATCTAAGCATCATATTTGTAAAAAATGTTGAAAAATAAGAATTTTAAACTTAAACTTAATATAAATATGTTTATTAAAATTAAATCAAAGGAAGACTGAAGATCCAGATACAGCTTAAGAAATTCAGAAAACTTAATTCAGAAATTAAAATAAAATAAATAATACAGACAAACCAAAAATTTCAATGACTATTTACCTCACAAAATTTAAGCCAATCAAACCGCTTCAATTTTCAAAAATCATCCAATTAGCGTCGAATTACGCGGTAATTTTTGGTCTAGGGGTATTATCAAAAATTATCACTAAATGCTCTAGACTCTTTTGCGATAATTTTTGAAATACACTCACAAAAACCAACAAATGATAATCAAATGATAATTTTTTATAAATTACCCGAGTTCGGCAATTTGACATGGTCTCGGGATCTTACTATTGAATATAAAAAATCTATTGGAAAACCTGAATAAACGTAAATGTAAAGAAATATGGATTTCTTTATAAGATTCGGAAAGTTTGCAGTGCTACATCTAATAATAATGCTTCCATATTTATTTATATTATATTTATTTCTATATTTACTTTAAGATTTAACATTAAGAACATAAACAATGCATTTTCAATGGCGACCTTTATAACAACATTTAACATTCAAGATTTAGAATTTAAAATTTAATTTAATTTAAAAGTTCACCAAATTTTTACATTTTTGTGTTAAATGATAAATCATTACTAACGAATTAGTTGGCTATGGATAAATAAAATCAGAATATTGACGTTTCTGACAGTTCATTATTATCGCTTGTCACTTTTGTCAGTTTTCTTTATGTAAAATGTGAGATAAGTATTGGTGTATCCTTAAATGGCCCTTCGCTTAATTTAGAAATATAAGTAGAAAATATTCTAAAATCTTATTTTTTTATTCTTAAATTAAATCTACAATGTTAAATCTTCAATACCATGAGATCATTTAAATGATAAATTAGAGTATGCGGGTTATTTTTTATGCAACGGCTCAGCCTGCAAATTGACTGACAGTAAAATTTCAGGTTATGGTCTAAACATTGTGACGTTTATGTTACACATGTTAAATTGATTACATTGAATTACAGCAAATGTTCAAAGTGTTCTCCCCCAGCTTCAATGCAGGTGTTAACTCTCCGTTTCATCTTTTCAAATGCATTTTCCATCACATAACGAAATCTTGCCACGCGTTTATAAATTTGTTGGACTAATTTCTTTAAGTCACTGACATCTTTGACATTCAAATACTAAACCAAATTGTCAACAGTTAGTAGTGCCAACCTAATTAAAATTTCACAGCCTACTCTAAATTTATAATTTAAATGATTGCACGGTATAGAAGCTCAAATCCACCACAACCAATAATGCAAATTAACGTTAAATTTAACCTAACATAGTCTAAGAAACAAAAATAAACCGTGAAATATTATAATGAGAGTGATGTGTGAAGTCTGAAATATTTGGCGCATCCACCATCTACTTTCATTTCAATTTCACTTGGAATTCCACGTGCTAAATATGTTATTACATTTTTTCCCATGTGAATCCAATATAGTTTTATTTATATTCTGTTCGTTGACGTCGGTAACATAATTATTTCCAATTTAATATCTCATTTTCTCGATATTCTTTAAAATGCGACAAAATGCCTTATAAACGAGTTATCACAGTATTTGTTCTACTTTTTATACAAAATAAATTTAAAATTTTACAATCTATGGAATTCGGAGACAGTTGGCTACATTTGCTAGGTGCATTAATGGAGGCTATGAAAAATAATTAATTTGAAACGTCAATAAATAGTTCTGTGATTGTCGGATAACCGACCCAAAAAACTACAAGATTTTCTATAAAAATCATCATACCAAAAAAATATTCTTACACATTTTTACGAAGAGATTGAGGTACGGATGAACAGGATCCGTTTGTTCTAAATATTTTAAAACTTAACACAAAAGTTCTGAGGTTGTGAAATCTCCCCATCCACAAAATGTTTAGAATCAAATCCCGCCGCACAAACAAGTGGACCCCTTATCCGCGTCATCACTGACCGGAGACACAAACACTCTCAGTCATCACAATTATAGTGGCATCACAGTCTTTGGCAAGCGCCATCAGTGCACTTGTTTGTGTTACCAGCTTGACCACCACCAGGCAACAAAATTGCGTGCCCCAAAAGCCCAAAAGCATTACAATATAGTAATGCCAATTCCCATCAACAGCTGTTGCTGTTGTTCCCTCTGCCAGCCACTTACAGTTGACACTTTGCCAGCGAAGTATTATAGGTTAGGATTGCTCTGGGATTGCCAAGTTTGTTTTAATTTTTGAGTTAAATTTAGTTTACGTGATTTGTAAAATGTTTAATATGTTGCCTATAGCTGAATCTTCAGGCGTGAACAGATAAAATGGGCACCCTGTATAATAGAATATGGTGGGAAACCCTCTTTGAGAATGAGAGGCATTTTATTTTTCACACATGCAGATTTGTGTGCAGATTTCCTAAATATGAAATTCAATTTAATTATGACTTTTTATACATACAAATATCCAATATCAAAATAAAGGAGCACCAAACATATTAAACGAGTTTATATTAAATCTCGAAGTTTCATTCATCATAAATCCAGGTGAAATACAACCGAGAAAAGAAATAAGTTATATCATTATAATTATGTGTAGTAATAAGATGAAATTAATTTCTCAAATGGTCGTGACAATCGATGAAATCTAGAACCAAATCCGAACGAAAATGTTGAACCACTTCACCTACTTCACCTGCCTCGCTGCCACTGGCACATGCACGCAAGAAAGTGAAATGGTGATCCATTACATCTGATGGCAGCCAGGTACGTTTCATTAAGTCGCTCACGACTCGCCAAAAGGTCGAGATTAATTTCGCATTGTGTCCGAAAAAATCCTGGGTGGACTGGATCATCTACACTAGATCCACATTCGGAACGCTTTCTCCACTTCACCCTAGGTGCGGATGGTACTTTTTCTTGGGGAGTGGCATTGTAAAATGTCACTGTGATGGTACTTTCGGATTCGTACAGGGAGAATTGGACCACATGCTGTGTAGATAGGGTTATTATTTATCATTACTTGTTATTACGGATCTGGTTACTTTTCCATTCTTGTTTCTTCTACGGCATTGTCTTGCACACGGGTAGCTATTAACGGCCGAAAAAATCAAGATATGAGATGCTCAGACGAGGCGAGGAATGCAAAAGAAGGAGTGATCCTGGAACGATTATCTCGGGCAAAAGTGTCCTTTTAGAAAGGTGTTAGATTTGACAACGAGTTCACAAATGACCGTAAAGAATCCGGAAACTATATAAAATTAATTACGGTGTTCACAACCGCGGAATGCGAGTTCTTACGCACCTTGAACCTTGTATGAATGTGTGTATTCTAAGTACCCAATTTGCATAATTTGTTATTGATAAATACATTCCCGCTGTGTCTGTCTTGCAGAGACAAATAATTTCGTGACTACTACTGCTGGATGTTTTTAATATTTTCAAATTTAATATCAGATATCGTAACAACAATCGTGGACAAAAAAACTTGGATGTCAATGATTTTTTTAATTCTGTCACTTTTCACACTCGATGTCATCCAAAACGTTGACAAGTAGTCGACAAATCTGCCTGCGACTGTATTTTTTTAAACTCTTGCGAATGAAATGAGTTTGTATCTTTTGCTATTAAGTTTTATGTTTTCCTGGCTAAGAGTGGAACAGCCTTACTTGGCAATTTATTTTTCTAAAAGTCTTTATTTCAATGCGATAGAGCATGCAATTCTCATTGCTCTTGAGTGTCCTTAACATTAGCGACATCGTTCAGCTTTCCTTTACTTAGAACATAAATATTATGTTTTTATTTACTAAATAAAGAACATAAGGTTAACAACACTTCCTTCGTTCATTCAGAAAGTGAAAACTGAGATTTGAATACGTATTTAATCACTACGTATTGGCAGCGGCAATTCATAATATTAAATGGTCTTTAGTTTCACCTAAGTCACATTGAGTTCAGTTGTTTCATACAATTTACTTCTCACAGTAGCATTGGTTTTTTAAGGCACCGAGAGAATCGGTATCTTTCTTTGAGTACTCAACTTTAAGTACAGACTGATCAAGCATTAATATTTCAGGTAGTAATAGATTTAGATAATAGAGTAGATTTATTTTTGCCTTTAAGTTGGCGGAATGGCATTTGTTATGCAAGGTTATGTTTGTTTGGTGCAAATTAAAGGTAGGTAACTGTCAACCATCTGTCGTCGGCTGGCAACCAAATCACAGGGTTACCAATTTTGATGTACATTCTACCGTTGCCAACTCGAATTTTTAATCTTGACCACTCAGTATATAAAAGCAAATGTATAATTCAGCTATAATCTTTCTAACTGATGAAGTCAACAGCTTTCCCAAATATTTATTTGGTGAACTTTGGTTTACAATATACAGTAGGTATACAGTAGCTACATGCAAATTAAAAAGATTGAAATATGGTCCAGCATCATTTAAAGAAAGTGAAAAATCGTCTATTTCTCTTTACCATTTCAATTTTAAGATCCTACACCTTCAAAAGCCCCTACTCAAAATTTTTTACATTTGTATAGGATAAACCATAATTATAGGATTAAAAAAATCTGAACTCTCAGAGTCTATTGTAGGTACAGTAGAATTGACAGTGCAAGATCCCCAAATTCAAAAATCAAGATCTCTTACTTCACGATTCCAGATGCATAGGTTACTTATTTTAAAAATTTAGACTCAAAATTTGCAGACCTCAGTTTTACACAAATCCCCAATTCAAAAAAAAAAAAAAATGTAAATGTTGAGCTTACAAAATATGAGGTCTAAATTTTAAATTTTTTTAGATGTAGATTCGACAAGGTTCGAAGATCTTAATTTAGAATTACAAGATTTATTCTATTTTCTATTTTTGAGGTTCAAAAATTATGGCCCGTTCCCGCTTGAAGAAATAGATATTCCATTCTAAAATATGAAGAAGAGACTGAAGAAGATAACCGATACCGTTACCCGTAGCATAGTCCCAGGTTCGCAGTTTTAGTTTTTTATGATAATTATAAGTTTAAGAATTAATTAAGATGGGGAACGTCAGTGCTGCTCAGGTCGCCAGTCTGGCGCTAATATGCCTCTCGACCCTGTAGTTTTATTTGTTTAGGTTATTTTTATGTAAGAGGAAGAGTTCTGACTACCTGTAATCGACCTTGGGTTTTCCAAAATAAAGGAGATAAAATAATGGGTAGGTTAGCAGGGATCAGAGCTATTCCGGCAACGGAAATGGACAGTTAAGCCTGTGCCTGCATTTCATTTTGAAAGACACTCTTTCGCTCGAGACACCAAATTTTATGTATTCAATGCCATGGATGTTACTGTTTACTATATTGATATTTCTTCAAAAAAAAAAAAAGATTAAGTAATAAATGAAAGTAAAAAAGGGACTACGAAAACTGGAAATTAAAAAAAAGTTCCCAATATCTGTATAGTTAAAATGTAGTTAATAAATGGATCCCTATTAGTAGTTATCTATCTTAGAATTTAAGAAAGTTGGTTTGGAAACACTGGATCTTCAAAAAATAAAAAAACACCAAGACAAAATATGTATTTCTAAACATCCTCGTTAAAATCCGCACGTCTGCGATTCACATGCTCGATTAGCGTGTACTCCTTAAGTCGTAAATTTTTGCCCTCGTCAAAAATGACACTGCATTTTCCGCATGGCTTCAAACAATGACCAGCCTTTATAATGACATATGTCCACCTGTCGTGAGCGCTCGTCCCATTTCCACCTGTGCCCATCGAGCGTGACGCCTATAAAGACCATATTTTATAGCATCGATAAACACGAGCCCATTAAAGCAACTGATAACTAATTAAATCACAAAAGTTGCCTCGACCCATTAGGAAAACTGCAATTTCTTACCGACTTTGTACAGTTTTCTGAAACAAAGTCCTAGTCACCATCACGAACTAATCTTTTCGCGCTTGAATGTCGCCCACTTCCCACAAAACCCAATCAACATTGTTTTAATTATGTCGATTAATCGTTCCGCCATCATTACACGTAATGACTTGTTGATGTTGCACGCCTCGGGCGAAGATTCGGCGATATGAAAAGAGCAAAAAAATTGAGCAACCCCGCAGGAGGAGCTGTTGCAAAATACTAAATACCACTATTTTCCTAGGACTTTCACGTGGTGCGGTTCGTGTCAGATTGGTATAAAATACGACCGTGAGCTGCTAATTCACAGTATTAATTCATGTAAGCACCGGGGCAAAAATTTGAGCAAACTCTTGGTAATTATGAATATTATTATGGAAAGGGACTTTCTCGAGCTGGTTCTAATTAGGAATCAAACTGGAAACATCGATGAGAGGTCACACGGTGAAACAATTAAAGGCGGATCGTTCCAAATTTTTCTCCTCTTCGGCAGATGTTACGTAATTTGCATGGAATAACCTTTCGTGACACCTGTTCGTAGCACCTCTCTTCCGCATGACTAGTTGTACATATCTAATGTTACGCCACTGGTGCTTGCTTATGCAAATCTTAAAAGATGTAAATGGCAATTTTAGGAACGTTGTCTTCGTGATTTGAATATAAATTGAGATTGAAAAAATCAGACTCGTGGGAATGATCTGGCTGAATTTTACGCCTTCCGATCGAAGTGATATTATGTGAAAATATGGCTCGATTGTGTACAATTTATGCATATTTTTATTGTGCTGCAGTTTGTGGGATGGTCGGAGAAATTGTAAGAAAATGGATCTTTATGGAATTAGACTGAAAACGAATGGTTGTGGGAAACGACAAGGAATAAAAACCAGTTTATAGTGTGTCATGGTTTTTCTGCAGAGTACATAACTCATAATTGTCAATAAACTGAAATTAGAGAGTAAATGATGAAGGTGATCTTTTAAAGCTTACATATGAGTCAAGTTAGAAGTGTATCTACACCTCACATTATCCTTCTAAATGCAAAAAAATATGTGTCCCGAATATAAATCGTATAAACGTAAATAATATTTTCAAATAAAACACAATTAAAAAAAAAGTCCATTTTACTGGTAAATATGTCTTAAAATATGATACAAATAATGAATGAACTGATTATATATTATAAAAAAAAATGGCAGCCACCAATTCTCTTCATCGAGAATTTTATTTAAATTTTTTATGCGTTTCCTTTTATCTACAGTTACATTTTTTATCTTAAACGAGATCAACAATAATTCCTTATGTAAATTGCACAGTCATTAATTAATCAGAATTAAACCGAAAGTGACTGAAATTAACAGTACAATTCACACAGTTTGCAATCAAAAACATCTAGAACGTTCTTAGGCACACCTCGTATAAATTTTTGCTTGGGTCGTCACGTCCGAAAAGTGAAACACTCAAATTTTACAGACAAATTTAGTGAAAACGTGAATGAAAAACGAAAAATCTATGATTTGACAATTGAAAAAAGTCTTTTCGGTATGTTATTTATTATATGTATTATGAAAAAGTCCATGGTGGAATTCTGCAAACCACAATCACTCTACATAGTACTAATCTTGACACCGTCTTATGGGGCCACTCTCCCATGCAATAACGCGGCAATAAAAATGCTACAATAGTAATCTGATCGACGGCAGTCGTATTTCCGTTCCCCATAAACGGTATTAATTTGGGAAATCTGATCGAATGTAACCGCATTGAACGATCGGATTTCCTAATTTATTGCATGTATGTGGGTCCCCTTAGTTTCATGACACCCTGTGTTTCACCACTGCCAATAGAGAAAAAAATCTTTGGAATTACGATCGCCAAAGAAGTTTTCATTTAATCCGTGTGGTCGTAAGCAAGAAACGTTTTCTTGTAATATTTTTGTGTTTAACTAAAAGTATCCGGCAACATTTTACCGTCTAGGAAAAATAAAAATAAACATTTTCACGTTCTCAGGTTCCTAATGTCTTTACATTTTCAGGAATCACTTATACCTACTATTGAATATCGATTTTAGTTAAACCATTCAATTTCAACTGCATTTTTAGTTTTTAAATTTCAGTGTCATGTTTCGATTTCCCCATAATTGCTCTTTATCCTTCATTAGGTATATATTTCATTTCAGCTTTGTTATTCCTCATTATCCATTACTGCCATTTCGCACTGTCGAGAATAGCACTAAACAATGTCGTTGAGCTAAGGTGAGTTCGAGAACATAACGGTAATGAGAGGGCCAACGAGCTGGCTCGACCGGGTGCGACGGGAACACCAAATAGTACCGAACCGTCCATCCGACGGACCAACCGCTACCTCCCAAACCTTATCAAAACTGACACCCCTTCTAGACATTGCGTTGAGCCAATTCTCTCACACCTCTCAACACCTAATCTAACTATCTATCGTTATTATTAATTCTATCTTTATCCTCACTCCTCATTCCCCATTTTCTTCATCCTTATTCGTCGCTACTCATCATTTCTCATTACCGAATCTTTATTTCTCGTTTTGATTAGGTTTCAAGTTTTGATGTTTTGATTTTCAAAATTTTGATTACTAACTTGTATACATAGGTACAATTAACTAACTTTTTGGCTAAAAATAAGATCTTTTTTTTATCTCGTGTAAATTTTGTAGACCTGATATACATACTAACTATTCCTCTTTTGAGACAAATTTTTTTCATTACTCCTTATTTGTGATTTTAATTTTTTTTAAATTTTAGAATTATTTTGCTTATTTTAGTCTAAGTTTTTTATTCCCTAATTATTCTTTCTCACTGTCATACATTTTTTTTTCTGTATATTATCTTATGTCAGGCATTGAGAATGCGGTTCCTAATTTATTTGGTTTTTATAATATTGTAACGGACGTGGACCCTCAGATACTCATTGCTGCGTTGTGTTCGAGATAGTGTGACATCATCTTATGGAGTATTCCGTACACACCGAGAGTATGACGTCATCCATGATGTTCTGGAAATCATTGTCGAGAAGATTCCATATGTATCGAAAGATCCATGATGTCATCGATGAAGTTGCCTAGAAGGATGCAGCCGATATATTTATTGGGGGACCAGTCGCATCATCCAACCAGGGCGTCACATTTATCGAAGATCAGTGGGTCGAATTGTACAGTTGCCTTTATCTATCCAAAGTGCCGCGTGATGTATAAATAAATATAGTAACGTGCAAGATAATCTAACACCCATAAAACGGGGTCTATGGCTCACAATTATCTTAACAATGAAGGACTAAACCCAGCCATAAATTTCCGAGACTAAAGTGTGGCTTACTCCGAAGCTTTTTTGAAAGCGTGAAGCCACGACCGTACTTGAAAATTATGTTCAAAACATTTTACACCGAAACTATCATAAATAAGTAATGTATTTAATTTTTTATATTGCTGCAGATATTAAAATGCAAAATATGTATGTATTATTTATTAGTAAAACTAGTTGTACAAATTACTATTGTACAACTAGCATAATATTGTAACTGTATAATATTCAGTGTGAAACGAAAGTAACGCATCCAATTTATAAAATGAGAAAATAATAATCACAGGTCAAATTTCAGTTAAATGTGTATTGCTATAAAAATAAACTGGCCCAGAAATTTCGAGTCCGGTCCGTTTCATCCACCAATAAACAAGCAACTCAAAGACGTTGCCGATTCCTGTTGATTTACAACCCTGAATCTTTCTCATTGTGCATCTAATTTGAGGCAATGGGCCCCGGTTTTATAGGTGTTAGATTATCGTGCCTAGCACTTTACAGGCGCCCGTTTACGTGATTTGTAAATCGTGTACATAATGTAAATATTGTAATATAAGAAGTCAAACATAAATTGTTCATAGTGTTTAAATAAATAATGGAATCCACAAACGCAACAATATTGTTTATATTACTTTTAATTGTCTTTAATCAGGTGGGGGTGGCTTATTTAACATTATAAGCGAATGAATGAAAATAAAAAAAATAAAAATAGGTATTTTATCAACGAGAGCCTTCATCCAGTCTGAAACCTGAAACATTTTAAGGAACCCAATAATCTGAAAATTTGAGAAACTTAAGCTTAGACTGGAGGAATCTGAAATCTGAAAACTAAGAGAACCTCAAACTTGGGAACTGGAGTAACCTGCCAACTTGTGGAACCTGAGAATTTGAAAAACCTGAAATCTTGCAAAAGAGTCTGAGAACATGACGAACCTAAGAATCTGAGAGCTTGAGAAATCTAAATCGAGATCTAGAGAAATCTGAGATCCTGAGGGCTCGAGGAAGCAGAAGAGTTGAAAGAAACTAAGATAATGAGGAAGCTGTGAAAACGAAAAGAACTTGAGAAACTCGGCAGATCTGAGGACTTGAGAAACGTATTTTGAGAATTGGAGTAATAGTAACTTCAGGAGTTTAAAGACTAGGAAAAATTTGAGAAATCTGAAATTGAGGAACCCGAATTTAAGCACTTGAAAGTTTGAGGATCTACAATAAATAACCTAGGACTTCTGAGGAGGTTAGGAACTCGTGAATCTTCAGGAAATCGGTGAACAAAAAAATCTGAGAATTTGAGGAACCTTGAAACCTTGGGTATCTGAGAACATTGAGAATCTGAGGAACTTGGCAAACTTGAAAACTTGGCAAAACTAATCTGTGGTGTAAAAAAATATTAATTCAACGGTGAAGACATGCTAATGGTTTATAACGTTATTTTTTATTATTAACATCCGGTGTTGGTGTAGAGTTAGATATCCTAAAGTGCCCAAGAGTTACAATATTACCACAATAAGGTTTTAACTACATCGTTAAAGTTTTATGTGATTCAGATAATAAACAATGTCTAAAGAACAACGATGTATCTTATGCCACAACAAAACTAAGATCATATTTCTTCTGCTCCTCTCTTTATAGCTTGTTACGAAGCCACCCATTAAAATGAGGGTTCTAAATTATTTGAAATGCGTCTTTATCATGTAAATTCTTTGCAGAATAACTTTTCAAAATCACGAAGTCAAAGCATTAATTTTTAGCACATATAATTTGCTCATCGAAATTTATTTTTAGTTGTGATTCTTTCATTACAGCTTGTGTCATTCTGCTAACGTCTGGTCAATGACAACCGTCCACTTCACACTTCACAATGAATTAATTCGTAATGTAAACACTCATTACACGATTTAATATTGTTATGCAAGTAATAATTGCGAGATTTTCTACTCCAGTTAGCAAGTAACACATAATAGCGCTCCCCAAAGCGAATATATTCTCCACAAGTCCGTAAATTCAAGAGACACCAGGCCATCGACCTTCATCATCTTTTCCAATTTTCGCAATTTCGATTTTGACCTCTGCCACAAAAATCGGCACTACAACATTCATCAAACAATGGGTTTATGGTATCGCGCACCTTACATCATTGGAAATGGCAAATAACTCAATCGAACTTGTGTAATGCTTTAACAATTAAAATCGGAGAATGCAAGAAATGAAAATAGTAAAAGGATCGGTGTAAAGTGGAGAATGGGGTTCCTAGGTCAGTGTGCAGAAAAATGCATGTTTGAAAGGGCAGTTAAGATGTTGTTTACGGCTGATTGAGAGGCGTCATGGATTCGTTCTTCTGCGGAAAACTAATTTGTTGCAATTTTGTAACGCATGTGGGTCAATGATTGAAGAATTCAGATAAATAATTCTCGGTGTAGTGATTTTTAGGATCGTGCCGTAATTTAATACGGTTGGAAACGTGTTAGATAAGAACACTAAGTTCCAGAAGAGAAATGCAAACCATGGACGGTTGCATCGGGGCAAGTTAAGGGGGAAAATTCCCCCGCTATACCGGAACTAAACTTAAAGTGCTTTTAAATCCCGGTTTCACCAGTCCAAAAGAAAACATATTGAAGAACTGAAAGATGTTAAAGTCACCAAGAAAAACGATATAATTACTGTTACTGACGAGATAAAGTCGTGTAAGTTAGCTAGAAAAAACTACAAAAACTGAGTAAGTAAAGAGTACGAAATAATTATTATTAAATTACAGATGTAATGGAAATTTATATAATTCGAAATTAAATGCGTGCTTTCAAAGAACGAAGCCGTAATTGTGGCAGTGGGCGATCTGGAATGCAAAAAGACACTTCATCAAGTCAAACACGTCAATTAAGTCAGCAACTCAAGCGAGTGGAAGAGCTTAAAGTACATATTTCCGAAAGAATGGAACTGTTGACATCGAAAATCGATTCAGTGCAATAGAATGTAACCCTTACGAATTGAAAGTTGTGAGTGAAAACGATTCTTTTAAAAAACAGAAATTCCTAGGGATGGTATCTATATAAGAAATTTTTCACACGGTGCAAAAGCACTTGGTGCGAAGATTTTGAAACTGAATCTTCCAAGAACGCAGTTCTATTTCACTGTCTGACATTAAGATGCCAATATTTATCGGAAGGTGTTAATTTAATCGTCTTTTATTTCCCAATCGGATTGCTGAAACAACTTTGGACTTGACACGCTTGTAAAGATGTACCGTTAAATAAATGCCGAACTGGACTCCATAGGAAACTTCCCGCACATTCCAAGCGCGATTTCTTTGAAATTTATTAGCATTCAAGACACAAGGTGACGATACCAATAAAAACCCAGGCATAGGTGTCTTGTTTTATTTTATTTGCAAAGATGGGTTCAAAGGTGGCCTTCGATATAATATTAGGTATATTATCACAACCCGTTTGTAGTTGTTATGCAATTTTCTAGTATGAGAGCAGAATTGGAACAAATGTCCGAGCAGTACCCAAAAAACGAAACCTACCTTCGCTACTCCAGCATTCCGGGCAGTCTTGGCATAACTCGGCCCAATCCCTTTGCAGTTCTCGATTGTTTGCCATTTGCACTCCCTTCACCAAATACGCCACTCACAAAAAGAAAATTCGACCAGATTAAAACATGTAAACCGCAGCACACATGTCTTCCCGAAGAAGCATGCACTTTTTGGCCGGTGCGCACTCTCGTTTCTTGTGTGCTTTCTTACAGTGGTCACGAGCGAGTACCTGTTTTTACGATCTCCACACACATCTGTGAAAAAAGGTGGTACCATAGGTGCTCGGGCGGCGCAAAGATATGCTCAAAGAACTTGGGGTGCGCCCATGACCTTAGAACGACTTTCCCCTTCGATGGTGATGCTCAAAATTTGCAAATCTGAATCGAGAGTTTGACAGGTGCGCTTGTTTTACTTTCAGTTCGAATACACTCCCACTTGTCTCGGGGCCAATTCGAACATTTTCAAACAATGCGAGCAAACGCACGTTGTCGAGTCACGCTCTGGCGCGCAAAAAATGAGAAATCTTTAATTAAAACGCTCTTACGTCGGGTCTCATTTGCGGCGGGGTGGAGGGGATGATTTATATTTCCGGTCGATTTCATTCATTAAAACGGGTACTACAAGACGCCGGGGGCGGGAGTGAATACCCGTTGTGGCCGAAGCGGCAGCATTTCTGATGTTCGTATTCCCCGCCGAATCAGGGATTACATGCCGTTGCTATGACACCGAGATTCGTTGGCCAATCGCTTAAAGTGTTGACCAGCTGGAAAATGCAAATCTTAAAAGACAAATTTATACACAATAATTAGCTTTAAAAAAAAACGACTCAAACAGATCAGTATGTAGGAAGATGAAAAACGGAAACGCTAAAAAAATAGAACTAGAAATACTGAAACAATGATGAATTAATTACTACCTGAAAAATCTAAGGCAAAAGGTACAAGGTAAATATGCCTTTAATGATGACTCCCAGACGGAAAGACCTGAATAATTATTAAACAACTACATTTGAGAGAGTTCATAATAATTATCAAATTTGAGGATTTCGCTCGATTCCCATGGGGTCTCTCCATCAGGTCCTGACTTGGTGACAATGGGACCACCTTAGAATATATCCTTTTAAATAAAAAAATAATATTTCGGTCCACAATTGACGAAGAATTTGATGAACATACATAAAAGGAAAAATTTGAGAATTTCACTCGATTTCCATGGGATCCCCTCATCAGATCCGGACTCGGTGACAATGGGACTACCTCAGGAGTATGATACCCTTTCAAATAAAAAAGAATTTTTAAAATCGATCCACAATTGACGAAGAAATCTGTGAACATACATAAAAGGGAAAATTTGAGAATTTTCCTCCATTTCCATGGGATCCCCTCATCAGATCCGGACTTGGTGACAATGGGACTACCTCAGGAGCTTACCCTTATAAACATAAAAATAATTTTCAAAATCGATTCACAATTGACAAAGAATTCGGTGAACATACATAAAAGGAAAAAATTGAGGATTTCCCTCGATCTCCATGAGATCCCCTCATCAGATCCGGACTTGGTGACAGTAGGACCACCTCAAGAGTATACCCTTTCAAATAAAAAAAGAATTTTCAAAATCGGTTCACAATTGACGAAGAAATCAAAAAACATAATATATACAGCCAAACATAGAACCTCCTCCTTTTTGAAGTCGGTAAAAAAATCATTTAGTATCCCTATAAAACGATATCCTCCCAAACAGCCAGTTGAGTGTCTTAATTCTTTAATATTCCATCCAGTTATTGTTTTGGCCAATGAATAAGATGCATACCTCCTACATAGATGGACAATAAATATGTAGCGCCCAAGTGAAAAAAGAAATCTTTCAGTTTCTAAAATAAAACGTAATGACTAGAACGGAACAACTGAAGAAATGAAAAAGTAGTAAATTATGAAAACACAAAATTAGAGGAATTTCAGAACGTTGACAAAGATAAATTTATGTAGGATTTTTTTATTTACATTTACTTATGGCACCTAATTACAACTACAGCCATTTATTTGGTATTTGCCATTTAAACTTTATATAATTTTTTTTATTTGTCCACTGATGTGACAACATGACTGGTGCTAGGCTGGTGTTTTCTGTCATTGTAAACAAAAATTAATAAAAATAATTCAGTTTATTCAAATTTAACTGTCTCTGTAACATGACTTGCGCTACATGGTGTCGACCTGATGACCTGTTACTAACACCAAATTTTGAGGTTAAGTTTGACAGCTGTCAAAAAAATACATATGCGGAAATATTTATATATGTCGTAGCCACATTACAAAATCCGCCGTTTTATCAAATCGCTAGTCACTTATCACGTGTTTTCAGCCATTTTATAAACTGGCCGATCAAGTAAGAGCCACATTCCCAAATAGCAATATTTTATAATACTGCTATAGTGTTTTCAGCCAGTCTATAAACTGGCCGTTCAAGTATCTAAGAGCCAAATTCTAAAAGAGCAATATTTTGTCATTGGAACGGTATGAAATAAGCTAAAAGTTATTCATGCATGTTTTGTTATATAAAAATATAGAAAATTATACATTTATTACCCCTCATATAATATGTATGTTTGAAACTATTAATTTATTGCAGCACGGTTCACTGTAATGACCTCTGTTGTTGTTTTTCAAATTATTCTTGAAACAGAGACATCTTCACACTTATTTTTGCTTGGTTGTTTACATAGACAATTTTTGAAACCCTGACCTCCAAACTGTGATTTTTAGATTATTTTTTTCTACAATAAAAAGGAAGGAGCATTATACTGTTTAAGAATGTGGCTTTTACTTTATAGACCAGTTTATAAAATGGCTAAAAACACCAGCCGAATTGTAAAATAATGCCAAATGAACAACGATTTTAGAATGTGGCCAAGTTTTATAAAGTGGCTAGCCATTTGATAAAACGGCGGATTTTGTATTGTGGCTACGACATATACATATTTATCTATATACCACTTTCTGCATTATACAGTGTGGAAATTAAGTAAGGAATAAATTCAGTAACTCCGTTAGTATTTGCGCTAGAAATAAAACTTAAAAAACATGTGATAGGGCTAATTATAGCGCATCCGACGAACGTATACTAATTCTTTTTCATCACTTTTTTTTGACAGTTATGACGTCTTCAATATTTTTTTTAATGGTAACCTATGTTTCTGATTTTACATTCGCATAGTTTTTCTTATTCTAATTTAAACGTTATCAAATTCTCAATAGGTTACATAAGGAAAAAATACATAAAAACGTCACTAAATTTCAAATTAGTAAAATTTAAACAAATTAACAGAGCTGTGTAATTTTATCAGAATTTAAGAAAAAAAACATAGAAATCCAAACAAAACAAAGTTCCCAAAAGCAATCAATGAGAAAAAATAAGAAAAGTACCCCAAATTTCGAAATAGGGCTTACAAATTAACAAAATTAACAAAAAGACTGTTGATGTGAGAGTTATAAATTAAGGATATTACACCAAATGTTCAAACTGATGACCCTGCATCATCTGACAAAATCCAAGAAGATTATAAAAAGCACCCAATACGTTTTGAATGGTTTGGGGAGTTATTAAACTGCACTCATGTCGAATTAAACTAGAAGAATGTTCTTAAATCCAAGTGGAGTAAATTTAAATTAAAAAATTTAAATATATCTAAGTCGAACTCCACAAACTTTAATCAGCGTAAAATTACAAATGGAACATGTTTCGGCAGAACACTTCTGCCATCATCAGCCCTTAAAGAATATAAAAAATTATGACGTTGACGTAATTGTTTCGTCAAGATCATCCAAATTGTTGGCTCGCTTTTGATACACTTTGCTTTTTAAGTGCCCCATAGAAAAAAATCTAATGGGGTTCGATCTGGGGACCTAGCTTGCCATTCTATTGGACCTCTTCTTCCCTATTCTTGGGAACACTTCGTCCAAATAACGCCGCACCGGGCTTAGTGTGTTGGAGCACCATCCTGTTGTAACCAGATATTATTATTTAGAAGTTCATTTATTATTTAATAGAGAAAAACAGTTCAGACACAATTATTTTGTACCAACTCAACTTGTCAACATTGTATTGGCATCTCTGTTTTTTCTTAAATTCCGATAACATTAGACAGTTCTTTTAATTTTTTGAAATTTTACTAATTTGAACTTTACCGCCGTTTTAATTCATTTTTTCGTTATCTAACCTATTAAGTATTTGACAACGTTGAAAACAGAATAAAAAGCTCTATTCAAATGTAAAATTAAAAACATAGGTTGCCATTAAAAAAATATATTGAAGACGTCATAACTGTCAATAAAAATAATGAAAAAAAATATATATTATACGTTCCTCGGATGCGCTATAATTAGCCCTATCACATGCGTTTTAAGTTCTATTTCTAGTGCAAATACTAACGGAGTTACTGAATTTATTCCTTACTTAATTTCCACACTGTATATTTATATTACCTACCGCTTTTACAGCTCATTCATTTCAGCGCTCAAATAATAAAATTGCACTGGACATTTATTTAATCTACCGAATACTGCCCGCGTGAATTTGAAACTGCTCTCGATGTAACCGCCCGGACGTATAAAAAACCGCCAAAGTAATTATTTCACATTTTTTATTTATATTAATCTAATATATAAAAATCAATATTTGTTTGTTTGTTTGTTCATATGTTATGCACACCTAAACCGGTGAACAGATCCTCATAAAATTTTGACCACAAATAATGTTCGCAATGGAGAGTAACCCCTTTTTGGTAAAAACAATATTTAAAGTTCAAACCAGGCGAAATTGAAAACTGTCAGATAAAAATATCACAGTGACAGTTTTAGACATAAAATGTCACTCATCAGTTTTCGTCAAAATTAGGGAGGAACAGTGTGCTGAAGTCGAGGGAGAAGTGCTAATATTTATTGTGGATGTGTCTAGGATTGCTTTCAATGTGGGCCCAACATTAAATTCTTCTTGGATAGGACGTGCAATCGGCAAGTACCGTTAATCAATTTACAACGCTATTCTGACGTAATTATTGGGTCTATGTCTAAAATTTGTTGTTATTGTAAATCCTTTCGATGGAAAACAGAAGGCCTGGGCATGTGCTGCAATAATGACAAGTAAAGCTGGAACCTATGAGGGATCCACCAGAACCACTCAGAGGTCTTCTCATCGGCACATATATTATATCAAATATGTTTCTTTCATAATTTAGAAATTACAATGCTTTTCAAATATGATATCATTTGGGGCAACAAAAATTGTATCTGAGGCTAACTAGATACCAACATTTAAAATCCAAGTCAAAAGAAAAAGTAAAAGTTCAAGTCTATCATTTACCTGGTTCAATTCACCCCGAATCTGGCGATCCAAATTTACAACTCTATTTGGTAGAATACAATGACGAGGATGTACCCAATAATTACCCAATTGAAAATGTTGAAAACGAGTTGAAATCTCAATGAAATGTCAATTGGAAAATTGAAAACCCACGAAATTTGACCACAAATCGTAATCGTCTAAAAAAAGAGGAAGTTAAGGAAAGGAATAACTTTTTTTGTTGTTGTAAAAAGCAGTGACAGGAAATTCAAACTAAACCTGCCAGACCGACTCGACCAGGTTATTTCAATACAAGGAGTGGAACGTTATTAGGGATTTAGAGATTTATTTGGTTAAATTCTTTTTAAATTTGATATTGTAATAATTTTCTTTAAATAACAATGTTATGCAGTTAAGATTTTGTGACAATCGGTTCAGAATTTATGACAATTTATTTAACAATGTGTATAAGGAAACGATCCACAATTTGGAACGTTAAATTTGGTGATTAAATTTAAATTAATGAGAGAAAGATGTGTGACATAAATGGCATTTGGACTTTTGAAGTAATTAACAAATAATTAAATTAACAGAGACAAAACGATTTGGACTATCTATATGACCAACTCTTTTTGTGAAAGGCAAATTCATAAATTAAAGTTTTTTTTTTTTAATTATGCACCACAATTATTGGAATTATGTTAAATCTTATTACTGATTTTGATGGGGTAAAAATTATAATTCCATTTCACTTGTAAAAAACCCAAATTAATTGCATGGGTTTTCTTGTCTGTTCTTCACTAACGTGCCACAACAGTAACATTTGAACTTTGCAAATGTGAGTACATTTCAAGAACTCATATTTTTCCAGCACCAGTTGAGTAGCTACGATAAATCGTAATAGAGAACAGTGACACAAAGGCTCGGACTCATAGTCAGTCCTTAAGTAATTTATTGCTTTCACCAAGATTGTCCTATATGTAATTTAAAATTAGATTTTTGATTTATTATTTACAAACGAATGGTTTCCTCAGGAACCTGATCTTGATAAATAAGTGCCTTTACCTATACTTTTGTATTGTTGAATTTACGGAGCTTTTGGGTAAATTTAAAATTTCGGCAATCTGTCTCTGCGACATTCCATTTTGAGAGATAGTTATCACCCACCCTTATTTAATTGAAAAGAGTAACTATTGACATATTTTTGGCTTTGCGGTAACTTACAGTGACCTTTTTGAAGTGACAGAAAACTACTGTCCGAAATTTTAATTTCGCAACTGTAATGTAACTGTATTTTATTGTAATCATAACACATATAAAATAAACCAGAAGAATGTCGATGAATCCAAGTGGAGTACATTTAAATTAAAATTTAAATATATTTAAGTCAAATTTAATTCAAAATAACGTCGTAATTTTAAATATTCTTTAAGGTAAGAACTCCTCTGTAATTCATCAATTATATCATTAGTCTCTTGTTAAATTAGGGCTGATGATGGCAGTAGTGTTCTGCCGAAACATGTTCCAATAATTAAATAATTATTAAAGTTTGTGGAGTTCGACTTAAATATTTTTAAATTTTAACATATAAAATAAAAGTTAAGCTTCATCTGTCCTGTATATTTATCAGTATCACCATTATTACCAGTTTCAGTTCACAATCACTACAAGAAGTATTTACATGTAGGTCGTAAAAAAAAAAAATTTCAAAATTCACACTTTACCGCCTTGTTGTCATGGTAACCTAACATCTTTCCCTCCCACATCACAACAAAGCTGTCGTAATTAAACGTCAAAAGTGACCTAACCTATAAATTTGCGTTTAGTTGTGTTACAGTGTGTCAAAAGCAAAAATGTCTTTAGCTGACGAATTACTGGCCGACTTGGAAGAAAACGATCAAGATGAAGTCGAAGAGACGATGGAAGTCGAGGAAAAGCCCGACATAAAAGAAGAAAAGCCCGATATTAAAGACCTTGTTCCACAAGTGGATACAACCCAAATAACCTCAGTTAGAGAACTCTGCCAATTGCGAGACTCTGAAGAATTGAAGTCCATACTGGATCAGATCGAGGTCCACGTGAGAAGACCGAGAAAAACGTACGATATCGTGGGACCCGTGGAATTAGACCCTGAGTATCAACTCATTGTGGAAGCTAATAACATAGCCGCTGATGTCGACGCGGAAATAGGTACACATTTGACAATTATATTCTTGTTTGAAAAAATATATTTTTTTAGGCACTGTTCACAAATTCGTACGCGACAAGTACCAGAAACGTTTTCCTGAATTGGACTCGCTTGTTGTGAGTCCCCTTGAATATGTCAAAACTGTGAAAGAACTGGGAAACGACTTGGATCAAGCAAAGAACAATGAGAATTTGCAGCAATTTTTAACACAGGCAACCATCATGGTTGTTTCAGTCACAGCATCAACAACACAAGGGTGAGATGCCTACTTGGGTCTTTTTAGACTAACCTTTTTCATTATAGTACTATGCTCACCGATTTTGAGAAGAAGCAAATTGATGAAGCCTGCGATATGGCGGTTGATCTCAACAATTATAAATTGAAAATTCTAGAATACGTCGAGAGTCGTATGGCCTTCATAGCACCGAATTTATCAGCTATTTTAGGAGCACCAATAGCTGCGAAAATGATGGGTATCGCCGGGGGGCTGACGCGTTTATCGAAAATACCCGCGTGTAATGTGCAGCTACTGGGCCAGCAAAAAAAGGCACTTTCTGGATTTTCACAGCTGAATATGTTACCCCACATGGGGTTGGTATATTTCACAGAAATAGCACAAAATACGCCCCCAGACTTGAGGCGGAAAGCGGCACGTCTTGTGGCCACAAAGTGCACGTTGGCGGCAAGGGTTGATGCCTGCCATGAAAGCAAGGACGGAAGAATAGGCAGAAATTTAAGGGATGAAATTGAAAGGAAGTTGGACAAGATGTTGGAGCCGCCTCCCGTAAAATTCGTCAAACCATTGCCGAAACCGATCGACCAGTCGAAGAAAAAAAGGGGTGGGAAAAGGGTTAGGAAAATGAAGGAGCGATACGCGATGACAGAGTTGAGGAAAAATGCGAATAGAATGAACTTTGCTGACGTAAGTGTAGTTTTTCATGGTTGATTTATGTACGCTATAATTTGAATTGTATTTTCAGATTGAAGATGATGCTTACCAAGAAGATTTAGGCTACACTAGAGGTACAATAGGTAAAGCTGGCACGGGCCGAATTCGGCTGCCACAAGTCGACGAGAAAACCAAAGTCAGAATATCTAAAACTTTGCAAAAGAACTTGCAGAAGCAAAATGTTTGGGGTGGGAGTACCACTGTTAAAAAGCAGATATCAGGAACAGCGTCAAGTGTGGCGTTTACTCCGTTGCAAGGGCTCGAAATCGTGAATCCACAAGCCGCTGAAGTAAAAATGAGCGATTCAAGCGCGAAATATTTTTCAAATGTTTCTGGATTCCTCAAAGTAGACAAAAATTAATTAGGTTACAATTAAGTCTTTATTAAAAAGCGTAATATAACAATTTAGTCACCCTTTGACTTTTTAACCTCATCATCTTTCAAATGTAAGAAAACAAACGAAAACAAGAAGACTCCAATCATCATGGAGAAAGCGCCAGCATAGTAAGGATAGGCGCTATTGATGAATCTCTCATACTGTGTGTGCTGCAATGGTCTGACTGAAACCTGTGTTGTGTGGTAAATCCTTGTGTATCCAACTCTGTCATAATCAACTTTAAATTGGTACACTCCATATACATCAGGAATCTTAAATCTGGCTTCATATTCCTTCCCTTTCTGCTGTAAGTTTATGCGCACAAATGGATCGATTCTCACGAATTCCAACTGGATATCATTGGCGCTAAAGGGTTTCCACTGGCCATCTTCGAAAATATCAATCTCAATTTTGTAGACAACATCATCCATGATTGTGTATGATGCTGGTGGTTTATCTTCACCTGCCTTGCTGTGTCTCACAGATCTTACTCTGAGCTGGCCATGCTCTTTGAACACCCATTGGCTGATAGCAATGGCGACGTCTCTGTTGCCAGACACATCAGACTTGACACCACCCTATGTAATAAAATAATTATAACAATATAGATTACTTTAGTTAAAACATTACATGGGCTTTTTCCACCGCCGCCGTGAAAAATTCGTCGGAGAAGAATGAAAGGGAGCCACTAAACACGACCCTGGCGTTGTTCCGCGCTTGGAGACCAGCAATGAGTACAGTATTCTTACCAACAGCATGGGGATACTAAAAATACTAATTTATATATGCAAAGGACCTTTCAATTGCTACCTCTTTAATTGGTTGTTCTGGAATGTAACTGTAAGATGTGCTCTCTGCTGTTAAAAGGGGCAACACAAGGGGGTTTTCAGGGTCTGCTAGAATTCCTGTACCTTGGTACAACAAAGGCTTTACGTCCTTTCTTGATCCCACAATTACAGGAGCGTCGATCAAATTTTCGGAAGTAACGACGAGCTTAGTGTGTTGTCCCTCATCAGTAACGTCGTAGTTTAAGTGGTCAATTACATATGCCCCCTCTTCATCAACCTGTCAGAAAGATTTAATTATACTTTGATTTTAATATAAGTATTAGTTAGAACCTCAAATCCGCATTCGGAAGCTAACTCTCGCAAAACGTCGCCAGTTCCACTGTTTCCAGCCACTAAAACGTTCCCCCCTTCATCAATAAACTGGGTGATTGTATCCACGTTGAGGCTGCCCCCAAACTCTTCAACTGCTGGTGCAAATATTATTAAATTTTCATACAGATACTCTCCGTATTTCGATAGAACGAGAGACGAGTCATCGGCTATTTTGAAGACTAAATTGTAGCCCCGTTCTGAAAAAAGTTGCCGGTGACATAACCTAATTAATGTGTTAGAAGTTACCTTGCAAGGATTTAAAAAACACAGAGTGGGTTTCACGGATGACCTGGTTGTCTAACAGCACCAGAGTGTTCCCTTGGGGTTTCACAAAGGAAAATAGGGCAAAAAGGAAGAAAATGAATAATTTCATTTCGAACCAGAACACGTCACCTTTTGTTGCAATTGACAGCGGCGCCTCTAGCGGCAAACACGGTCAAAATTAACTCTAATCTTATCTAAAAATTCAATAAATGCATAAATATTTTGCAATTTATCTACAAATATTGTTACGTAAGGAAAAAAAAGTGTTCTGATATGTTTGGAATGCTTTTTATTGATTAAAAAGTTTTTACAAAGGTTTTTGTACTACCTGCCAACAATAAAAAGTGAAAATCTCTAACAATTTTTTCATGTTTTGAATGAGTAATATTCTCAGTTTAAAAATTCCATTTTCGGAACGAACTGTGAAACAAATTGTGAAACGGTGTTAAAGTTTTACTCCGATATCCACGGGACCGCTGTACCCATTATCTGGTACCCTCTCTAAAAACTTCTGGTACTCTTCAGGTAAGTGAGACTCTTTCGCTCCAGCTTTTATCGTGTTCAAATAAACAGCCGAGGGTTTGCGGTCATCGGCTAAATCTTCGATTCTTTCCGTGGCAGGGGGATCTACACATTGTTGATACACTCGACACTTTTTTGTACCCCCCTCAGGAACTATCACATCGACATCCAAAGGAAAATATATCTTGTCTGAAACGCCCTCTTGTCTAGAACAGCAAAATGAAAATCACGTTTGATTTATTATAGGTGTTCATTTGCCTATCTAGAGACTCCAAATGCTGCACGTCAATCTCCCAGAGAGCCCCCCAGACGTGGCGCTTAACGTTTTTTATTATGTTAGCGGAGGCTCCACGCCAATGTTTTGAATATGTTACAAAATCGAGTTGGTAATTCTAAAAGTTAGGGTGTCAACGGCGGAAAATGGTACTGGTAAGACAACATACTAACTTACCATTAACTTTCCGATTCCGACCCTGACGGCACTGGGGTTGTTTATGTGGATTCTTTGTGCCAACAAGTTACTTCCATATGCGAAATATAAGAATTTTTCACCCATTCTGGTTTCCAGTGAGAAAAGTTGAGGTTAGAAAATATCACAATATGCGCCTGCTCTTCTGCAGGAGCAATAGATAAATACCTAGGATAAGTGCTTAAACTTTGACGTCAGTTATCGCTAATTAAATAATAAGACTTACAAGTATTTACGTATTATTTATTATTCCATTGTATTTTACAAAAGTTCTTAATCTCTGCCAAACTGGTGGGTCTCCACAGGTCTATCCACCCTATATACTTCCTCACCGGTATTGAAGTACCCCAAGTACTCTGCGGTATCGGGGGTGACATCTATGTGGTAGTGCCCGGCTTCCCCGTGATGGCTAAAACTGTGGAAATGTTGCACTCTCAAGTCCAAACCCTGAAATTAATTTGTTACAAATTTTACCTATATTTTTTGTATTTATACGTGGTCGTTATTAATCAGAGTTCCCACCGCCACCAGTGGGGCACTCATGTTGTAAAACTTCAACCAATTATTCAGCTGCTCATCGCTGGTAATGGGAGTTGTGGAGAAATCGCGCATTACGTGCTGCTTGGCTTTGCCCTCTTTCAACAAGAACACCCCCCCAAGACCTGAAATCAAACAGAGTCAGAGTTAGAACTAGTGGTCGTAAGGGCTTACCGATGACTTTATTGTTGTACTCGTTTACCAAAGTTTCTCTGATGGCCGCAATGAAGTCATTTTTCCCAATACGTTTTTTGGCGTATATTTTCAATACCTTAAAACGACGAAAAACATAAGTTTGTGTCAAAAGTGATCACAAACTTGCTTACTTTTCCTGGATTTCCCTGGCTGTAAAACAGGTTGGCCAACAGCGCCACCCTGGTCTCAGTATTGGGTAAGATTTCTTGAATTGGCACTTCCTCATTGGCGGGATCCACTTTTGCAATCCTAGTTTGTTGGTCCACTGTTCCATTCTCAATGTTCAAATTTAAGATACCCTAAAACTCAGAAGTTTGGTTGTGGTTGGCAGCTTTCCTGCAACGTACCTCGCAGTTAACTTTGGCATAGGGGTAGGGACCAGCTCCTGCACCTATGATGAAGGCAGAATTTGAGTCAAGAAGAGGTGCTAGTCTCTTGAGGTCATAAATTTTATCTTTTTGGACGAGGGGAAGTAAGTAGGGGACTCCCCCGATCTCGACGAGTTTGGTTTTCCCGCCTAAACCTAAAAAGATTTTTAGACGCACATACAATAACTAATAAGTTGTTGTAATTGTTATTACCTTGTTTGGCGAGTGTGAAGGGCTTCTGGGTCAAATCGGGACAGTCCACGACTTCTACGCTGACCTCTTCAAAGTTCTTCTTGAGACCCTTGTTTAACACTATTAAATTTAAGTTATTTACATCATTGAAGTAGAAAATACAAACCTGTTGCAAGCTCTTCAAGAGAAGGACGATCTAAGGGCTTTTTCTCAACGGAAAGAGTGTTATAATCGACCGACATTGTGCTGTTAGAAAAATTCTAATGTTAATGCGCTCACTGAATGTGCTCACTCACCTTGTTAACCTAAAAGGTATAAAATAGTAGTATAAAATTAACAACAAGAGATTTTGCGACATTTTCTGCCGGTTTCACGCCGTGTTATAAAAGTGTATAAGAACTTACCGCAATGTTAAAACCAGAACTGCAAGAACTAGTATTCAAATTAGTAATTTGTGTTAAGTAAAGGTCAAATACTGTTTATCGGTCTCGCTGTTTCACTTTATCATCCAAGCTCTACATGGAGAGTACTGATTAAATCATTACATGCTTCAGATAATGTATATTTGTTAATTTCAGGTCGGGAGATAGCGAGTTTGTTCAGTTGTAATTAATTATATCAAACAAAGTGAATTAAATTTAACGCGCTTCAATTAAATAATTCTAATTGATACTCATAGAAAGTGAACTGACTATCTGAATGCGATTATGTTCAAATGATGTACAGTTATAATCTCTTACGTCAAAATATTCTTTTTTGAAGTGCTAAAAAAGGTGAAAATTGCGAAAAACTGAAAAAGTTGGCCGCAAAATTTTGTCTTGTGAAATTGTGTTACATTTTCTTGCGGTCCAAATGATTTGAATTACTTAACTTGTATATTATAGGATTAGAAAATTGCAGTACATATTCAGTTTTTTCAGATTACAAGATTTTAAGATTTTAACAGGAGGTTCTGAAGATCTTGAATTTCTGAAATCTTTAGAACGATGTCAGCTCTGTCTAAAAGCTGCAAGGCTAAAACGTTTAAAATAATCCAAGAGACAAAAATTTGCTTTCTAATATTTTTAAATAGTTTAGGCGTGGTAGACATCACTCAGCAGTAAACTTATAGCAATCTCAAGAACTGATAATTATTTTCACTATTTGCAAGCTAAAGAAGATATAAAATGTCACTCTAAACAATACATTTATATAAGTTATTTATTAACTTAACTGATTATTTAAGTACTTTCCTATGTATAATTTTTCTACTTTGCGTTCGTACTGAGGCTATTACGCTTTTGGGTGTCATAAGCGACAAAAGAACTCATCCCTGGACAAAAACGGTGTTATAATAATTTTACTATAAATAGTATATATATTTTTTTAATATTGGCAATCTTGGTCTTGGCAATCGTAACCTATAGCCGTTGTCAAGTGCAAGTGTATAAAAACTGACAAAGTAGAAAAAATACTGTGTGATAACTCGTTTATAAAGCATTTTGTCGCACTTACTCATTTACAAAGTGCTTCTTATAAAACTCGTATCATAATATCGAGGGTATCCAGCGAAAACTCGATAAATGCAAGAAAGATAGTTGCCAAATAAATCAGTTTAAAGTTTACAGAAATTAAAACAAAATATTTTTGCTTCGACGACGTGAGTTGGTAGTAAAAATATTTGAGTTTTTACAAAAGTCTTAATTTTTCTAAACTTTAAACTGATTTATTGGGAAACTGTTTTTCTTGCATTTATCGGGTTTTCGCTCGATACCCTCGATATACTATTAAGTATTATTGTAAAAACCGCAGTCCTTTGGATTCAACCAGGTTTAAATTTGGCGCGCTGCTTTATTATGTTGGTACGTTGCCTGGTCAACAAATTGCCCACTCTTGATTGGTCGACGTAATCACCTCAAGAATAAAATGTTGAGCCGATTTTCACCTATCTTGGTAGGATAATTTTCAGTATTTCCGTGAATTTTAAAAGAAAAGACGTATAATAAGGTGCACCCTTTGGTGTGGAGTTTAGGTTGTGGTGATAGTGACACTTTCGGTGAGTATTTTGCAAATAATCGGTCGTTGTAAACAAACACCGGGTGCGTCCTTGGCGATCAATAAGTTTACAAGTTTAATTTTTCAGGAAAATGTCGCGTTACGGATCTGATTGCAAGGTTTATGTAGGCGACTTGGGAAACAGTGCCTCCAAGCAAGAATTGGAGGACGCTTTTAGGTATTATGGGCCCCTCAGAAACGTTTGGGTGGCTCGAAACCCGCCAGGGTTCGCCTTTGTGGAGTTTGAAGACGCCCGGGACGCTGAAGATGCAATAAGGGGGCTAGGTATGTTGTGCTTTACATAACAGTTGATTCCTAACCTTAAAGTTGGTCAGCTTTGTTGAAAATGTTGGTATTGAAGTTATTTAGCTATTATATTAATTTATGGCTTGCAACATTGATACAATCTAAGTTAGGTCACACATTTTTGATTTATGTGCATTTTAATTTGTTTATGCAACTTTTACAAGTACTACATTTTGCATCTTTGTATCAGTTTTTGGCAGTTATGTGGCTTTATTTTAGACATTTTGGGGTCTGTTTCTTATTAATATGCCTAGAAGATAAACTCCTTCAAATTTAATTGTAACTAATAATACATTTATTACCAAACAAAATGTACAAGGGTTCAATTTTGATAGCAATTATAAAACTAAAAATATGAAATAAAACAACTCAAATAATTTGTTGAATACTGAGATAAAATGATTTTTTTATCAAGTCACAAGTAATTAACGTTATTTAGGTGCAGTAGTTAAAGCAGTAGCTATAATGCATTAAAAGTCTTGTACAGTACATCCCAGTTATCCGTGCCTTCCTGTTACTTTGATTATCCATGCTTCAATTTTCTGTGGAAGAAATTATGACAAATTTGGCATAATCAATCAAATACTAAACTATAAATATTTTAAAGAAAAAGGTATTTGAGAATGGATAACATGTTATAAAGATGGAAAGGGTAACGATGCTGGTGGTGACGATTCTCAATATAGTAACTATTCATACAAGATAATTTATATATTAAGTAGGCTTTGAACGTCAAAGTCCTCCAACTACCTACATAGAAATCATGTTATCTACAAGCAACTTAATGTATGTAACCAGTGGCGGGGTTCCAACCCCAAAACAAATTAAAGATTTTATTATAATGTTGCCTCACAACCACCACACCGAGCAAAACATAAACATGTGTTTCTAACTGAACTACGCAGGCGCGTACAGACAACAAGCCCCCTCTAAGGTGTCACCGGATTGTTCCGCTAGATGGCACGTCTGTGACAGGGTGGCAGGTGATACCAGGTGATGCTCAATAAATAGGCAGGGCTTGTCCATGTTGGGGTGCGAAAGTGATCACGGTAACATGTATAAATCATATAAGTAATACGTACATAATAAAAGTTCCCGAAAGGTGACGACTATGTAAGACTACTAAAAAACCAAAAACAAGACGTAAAAAGCAATTACATATATCAAACAGCCGAAAATTACTGATTACTAAAAAGTAATTTGTTCATGTATCATGTAGCCTGTGGATAACAAAATTTACATGTACGTAGATGGAGAATTTTGGCGTTCAAAGACTACTGGATGTATGAATCATTTACAAAGAACCTCTATAAATAATAAAAAAATAATTATACATATAGATGAAATCGGTTATAACGAACAGTCAACGGACCACCCAATGTGTTCGTTATAAGCAGGCGTACTTATAAACAAGGTTGAAAATATATGCACTAAAACAAAATTGTTTATTGAAAATACTTCATTTATACGAGTAATCATAATAACGCACTATGTAAAATACTGGGTGACCAGATTTGGTTGTACTTTTCTTTACGACAAAAAGTGGTTCTCAAATTAATTTTGGATAGCTTTTCTAGAAACTGGACGAAAATAGTAGATTATATTACAAGTGACAGAAATGCTTCATTGTCGCGAGTGAGATCTTTGAATCACGAGTGCGATAGCACGAGTGATACACATCTCACGAGCTTACAATGTCATTTCGGTCACGTGTAAGATACGACGTTTTATGCCCGACGTGTAATTCCTTGTAAAAGTTAAAAATCAAAAAAATGATGAAAGTGTCAAACTGACGTTTCAAAAAATTATTCATGTCTTACCATTGTGTAACCATAGTAACTCACCCCTTTTTATCATATCACTTGTGAGAGAAATACTCCATATAATAGTACATTATATTATAAGTGATAGAAATGTATCATTATTAGCGAGTGAGAATTTTGAGAATTTTGGGGCACTTCTCACGAGCTTTATAATGACATTTCGATCACGTGTGATATACGACGTTTTATCTTACAGGTGCCAATAAAAATCCAAGAAATATTTATTCAAGTAAATATCCGCCTGTAACATTAGCATGGTTCTAATATCAGTTTCCGTAGTAACCTGTGATTGTTAAAGTTATGAAATAAACAGTTTCGTTGTTTTTCACAATTTTCACTAAAGTAATAAAAATTGACTTTCTACTGAAACATATTCAACTAGACGTGCAAGCCGCTGTTTCCAGTTTGCTCCCGGTAAGGTCGAGACACATGTACGAGAAAGAGTCTGATCTGTTCATGAAGTGGAAGGCAGAGAATTACATTACATCGCATGTAATTACATTACAATTAATAATTACACTTTTTAATTACAACTGACAGCTGTCAGATTTACTCACTTGTGAGTAGAACTGACAGGTTTATCTCTTTTGTGATTAAAATTCACCGAAAACAATGGTATAAGGTATCTAAAAAACTACACCTGTAAGATAAAATAATTTTTTCCAATTCCTCCTAATAAATTGCTCATTTAATATATCAAATCTCATTATTAAAGCAGTAGTTTAATCAAAAGGATGAATAAAATGGGAAAAGAGTGAATAAAATGTTTATAGCAACACTTTATTCACGTTGCTATTGACAACACGAATAAAGTAAAAAAAATAAAATTTGCACTATCTTTGAAATTTTCGTTGCTATCGATGGCTTGTTTATAAAACATATCGTCGGCCTAATCTGCATAACCCGTAAGTCCTAGAACAGTAAGTTCACAGGAGAAGAAAAAAATGTTTCAATTTTAAATTATGTAAAAATCGTGAAACCTGTTTATACTAGGAGACTAACGGAATACAAAATTAATTATATCGACGAATCAGTTGCTCAAAAAATATCCACGTCAAGAAAAATTTTGCCAGATGTAAATTCAAATGAAAGGCCTGGAACATCCACTGCACTTGACCATGACGAAAGAGAGGTGCCAACTTAACTTCCACTGTACTTAATGAAAGTAGAGTTAAAGTTCCTTCTTTAAGTATTCATCAAATTAGTAATAGTACAATTTATGTAAATGGATTACCTAAGAAATAAACTTTTTTGAAAATTTGAAATCGGAAAAAATATTGTATGATACACGTGAATAAAGAAATTTTATCCACTCAAAAATATTATCACACTCGGCCGCGCCTCGTGTGCTAAACTGTTTTTTTGTGGATAAAATTTGTCTTCATTCACTTATACCATAAATAGCTATTATACCCGACTAACATGTAGATGACTATTTTTGCCACGCAACAGGAAGGTATAATGGAGTATTTCTCTCACAAGTGATATAATGATAAAAAGGGGTGAATTACTATGGTTGCACAATGGTAAGACATGAATAATTTCTTGAAACGTCATTTTGACACTCATTAATTTTTTGATTTTTAACACGTTAAGCGCCACCCTCTATAGGAAAAAAAAGTTCCTGTGGGCCAACACGTTATAATCCGGAATAATTGTTTAAAAACATTCAATATATGATCTATCATGTTAAAAACAATATATAAACAAATATAAGTACAAAAAAACAGATGCATCACTTTCGATGCACTTGGCCCATTCGAGTACAAACACGCATTGGCCAAGTGCATCGATTTTGATGTACTTTTCTAAACTTCTAAAAACCTTCAACAACAAATACAAGCGTAAAAACACACAGGTCCAATAAATAAATTGGCTCAATTGGAGCAATTCGAACGGTACGTCGACGTCATTTTGACGGCGCTGACGGTCCTACTATGAAAAATAATATCATTATGCAAGCCGGATGTCCTGGCTAACCCTTCAAAGAAAGGTTGTTTTTAGTTAAGCATAATTGTTTAGTGTATTTAATTGCGTTATAATAGTATTCAATAAAGAAAATCTTATTTTGTTTACAGATTTTAGTCGTATTTTTTTTTTCAAGTATTAAAAAAAATTCTTAAACATTTTTCGTTGGCCAATAAAATTTTCAAGTGTATTGGGCCATCGTGCATCGAGCTATGATGCACGATTTTAGCTTTACTTCTAAATATAGGCCACCAATAAAATTATTTCAAACATTAAGCGTGCATCAGATTTGATGCACTGGGCCCATTTAAGAAGTTAACCAGTGCATCATATCTGATGCACTTGGCGCTTAACGTGTTAACTTACAAGAAATTACACGTCGGGCATAAAACGTCGTATCTTACACGTGATCGAAATGACATTGTAAGCTCGTGAGATGTGTATCACTCGTGCTATCGCACGCGTGATTCAAAGATCTCACTCGCTGACAATGAAGCATTTCTGTCACTTGTTATATAATCTACTACTATCCAAAATCCTGTGTAATAAGCGAATTACTATGCTAATTTGAGGGTGTAATGTTGATCATTACACACTAGTGAGAGAAAAACTCGGACTCACGGAATAGTCAAATCAACCAAATGCAAAACTATAGCAACCATTCCATAGGTCTCTGCTTTTAATGGGAAATGAATAAATGGATAAAAAACAAAGGATTTAATGATTAAGAATGATTTTGGATAAAACTTAATATTGCACTCGTGTGGAATACTATATTAGGCACTTAAGAAAATTAGTAAACTTTTTGTTGCCTGCCTAATATAGTACATTCCACACTCGTATAATAAATAACTAATTTTGTTTATTCAAAATCACGCGTTCACTAGTTCGAACATTTGTTTTATTTGAAACGCGCCTTTCTGTGACGTCAACAAGGGACAAATCCTTTCAATGAGCTCTGCAAACATTTTTTTTAGCTCAATGGGCAACTGTATTAGCCAGTACTTCATGCAAACACAATTTATAATCTTTGAAGCAATCCAACTGAAAATTTAATTTGCTTTTGTATCTGTGTTACACCAATTAACACTTGCCTCGAGCTGGTCATTTTAATGACAACAATTCCAGCGCAATTTAATACTAATTTTTTAAGGAAAGTGGAAATGTTTGGAAGGGTGATGACACTTGCAGCGACGACCAGAGTTATTAAGTTAATTGTGACCTGCTGGACTAATGTTAGTAAAAAATTAATTAGTTACATTTTTCATTTTGCAGATGGCCGCACAATTTGCGGTCGCCGAGCCCGGGTGGAGATGTCGAATGGCAAGAGTGGAAGTGGGCGCTACCGGGGACCTCCACCCAGGTCCCGCGGGCGCCCGTTCCATCCCGATGATCGATGCTACGAATGTGGTGACAGGGGGCACTATGCTCGCGACTGTCATAGATACAGACGCGGGGGACGCCACAGGTATGTATGGGACAACTTCCTGTTTTCTAGTCATTTAAGTCAGTTTAATTTTCTTTCATTTGATTTGTTTTTTAATTTCATGATCAATTTGCTGCACAACTGAACTGTAAGTGATTGTTATTGGTTTAATTGGTAGTAAAGACAGTGCAGTTGTGCAGTGAAGGGCGTATAAAAAGCGAGCCGCCTGGCGGTGTACTGTGTGAGGTGATTGGCTGACAGTGATGCCATGTTTATAGGTATAGTCTGTGGCCGATAGTAAGGTAAAGCGTTGAGTTCATTCTCGTCTCGTGTATGCCTCTCCCGCTGACTGCGTAGAGCTGCCACGTAGTACATCGCTCACTCTGTCTGCACACGACTGCATTATACATACGAGACTGCTAGTGAGCCAGTGAGTTACCAGCTCTTTCGGGTGTAGCCCTACCTAGTTGATTTACTCTACCTCTACCTACAATGTTAACTTCACGTCTCACGAGCTCACAGACAATGGTAAAAACTTACATCTAAATATCTCTCTTTAACATTTGACTCGATCCTTTCTATATACACCGTTATTAACAATTTTCGACCAAACTTGAAAAAGTACTATTATTGGAGCTCCCTGAAAAGCGCCAATAATAACAACTAAATTTTAGTCTAGATTTATTTATTTATCCGGGTTCTTCAAACTTGGCAGTCGTGAATTTCCAAATTTAACAAATTGCAAAACAACACTTTTGTGTTCTCAGGTTAGTATTCCACCTTTTCTTTCCCAAATTGTACTCAAGGAATCGATTAGATACAATAACAACCAGTTTCGTACTTACTCGTAGCGAGGTAGCTTCGAAACGGACTCATTTAAACAAAACCCAACTCTAGGTTTTGTTTGGATGAAATACCGAGTCGACTTTTTGTTTTTTCACGTCAATGTTGTTCTGTGTTGACAGGTCACGCAGTCGTTCAAGAAGTCGTTCGCGTGATCGCAGAAGTCGCTCCCGAAGCAACTCGAGATCCAGGAGTAGATCACGCAATCGTTCCAGATCGCGTTCTGGATCTGGAAAACGAAGCAGGAGCAGATCACGCAGCGGCGATAAAAATTCTAGATCTAGATCCCGCAGTCGTTCTGCTCCTAAGGAAAATGGGAACGCTACTGAAAAAGATTAGAAACATTCTTTTGTCCTTGATATTTTAGGTGCGTGTTTCTTTCGTTTTTTTTTTTGTATGCCATATTGAGTTGAGTTGTCAGTAACTGCAATGATGCACTTGTCTTGCTAAAGTGTTTAGTGTATAAAGAAATATAATCACTTGAATAAAAATTAAGTCTGGTATAAAACTGTTTTTTTTTTATTACTACCTTTACTGATTAGTTGAGGACATTTTTTTAATACCTATACATACATTTTTTTCTGTCGTAGAACAGTGGTCTGAAAGAATTGGTAAGCTGGCCTATGATAAAACTTCGCATTTAGTTTCACATTCATTAAAAGATGTGTTGTCACAATATACATTTTATTTGTTAAATTGTCAGCATCAGGAACAATTACCAATAGCAATTTTATAGCGTCAGAACATACCAGCAATTTACACAACCGTTTAGAATATCGATAAAAATTCGAACTACTAGCTTCAGAAAACGTGTTTGATGCTTCAGAAATTTATTTTCTGTAGAAATGACAGGTATTAATTTAATTTCATATGCTTCTTGCTTCTCCGGGATATCTTATTGTTAGTTAAATTTCTTTTCGCATTATCATGATTATCATTTTAAGTAAAGTTAAACAAATGTGCTAGGAGTAAAAAAAAAATAGTTGTAAACCACGGTTGAGAAGCCTCGCATTATTATTTCCCAAGATGCGAAGCTGGGCTAAGAAAAATGCCTTCTCAACCTTGGTGTATAATAAATTACTATTATATAACTGCTGTATAACGATCTCATTACAGCACTCATGACGTAATTTGAGTTGGGTTATACCCTGCTCTTACTCTACTAGTGGAATAATAAACAGTCTCCATAATACCACAGCATAAATACTAACCAGCACGATATCTCTCAATCGCGCATCGATATGCGCAATGTTCTGTTTTGGAATAAAACCTGTCAATTTCTGGCATAACTCGGCCAGAGCCGGACTCGGCGAAATTCTCAGCAGAACTGGTTTAGCGATCGATGCTCGCTTGGAATAGTTTGTAGCGACCAATAACGAAGACTAAATTTTGTTTCTTTTTATAAAAAAAATGAAATGTATAATAAAAATCTGTTGACAGGAGTTTATTGCACACGATTTTTTAAATATGTACTTAGTTTTTCGGGAAATGTTTAGATAAAAATGTTGTTTAGATAAAACGATGGACCGTTTGAACGATATGTGTTTGATAACGTGTTATTAACATTGTCGTTCATATATATATCGTTTTCTTTGACTTTCTAAAAATACCGCCCTTTGTCCATGCCCTTTGCATACTTTGATAGGAGATGAGTCCAGTTCTTGCCTCCACTTAGAGAAGTGCGTTTTTTTTTTTATAATTAAATCATGTGTAGTAAACCAAAAGATGGAATGATTTGTTTTTACAAATATTTTCAAATACTACCCTGTCTTCTATTCCAAACTGGCGTCCTCAAGGTTAAATTTTCATTTTCAAGAGATCAAAGGCGCCGCCCGAGAGATATCGTGCTGGTTAGTATTTATGCTGTGATAATACTTTTGAGTGGTTACCAAAACAATGCAAGAAGTTCCGTAATTCTTAATTTTCAATAAAAAATAAATATATATATTTTTTTAGGCAGTTGTACATAAAATTTCAAAACCCATACGTGGGCTAGAGCATAATTTAATTACAGTGACACGTCTTAATACAGATGAACTCGATGTAACGACCTCGTTATCTGCAGCCTTCACACTCGTAGCTGTATAATAATGCAATAAATAGGATCAATAACTATAAGAAATGGTTTTATATTCTAAGAAGGAATCGTTTTGGCCAGTGTAATATGCCATGGAGTCCTATCAGCGACGCGGTATGGCGCGAGCCCGCCTGGCTTGCTTTCACAATAATATTCATTATAAGGATTTAAACAGATAGGGGCATGTTTTTCTTGACGATTTATTGGCGTTCTGATAAACGTCCCTTGTCGGTCCCGCCACTTTTTAAACATGAACATAAAATGAAATGTCAACGAAATGTCAAATTTGAAATTTGAAAGTCCCGCGAAGTTTTTATTTGGCCACAGTCATGGTTGTCGATGTGGTTGTCGATTCAAAGCTATTGATTGAAAAACATGAAGCTAATAACTTTATAAATAAATTCAACTATAACAAAGATTCCAGATTGCAATATTTACAATTTTGTGAATCGATTCAAGCAAGGTTTCAAAGGCAAAGTTTGCCAGAGGTGTTTGAAAAGTTCCCAAAAACTAAAATAGACTAGAAGCACAAACTGACAAGGTCAATGACGTTAAGCTTATTATTAGTTGACAGGATTAATAATATATAATGAAAGTACGTATATACATACTACTAAAATCCGTGGTGTGAGTGGAGGTTGTAAACCCTGGAGCACTTTGTAGCACTTAAATCTCCAAAGCTCTCTCACAGGATAAAAATTTGATCAACCAAAACAATGATCCACCATAAAACAGACCTTTCTCCACAATTTAGGAACGGACAAAGGATTATTTCGTCAACCACTAATAATATTAAAAAAATGATTTTAGATAGCTGTTTGCTACTACACCTAGCAGGTTATGTGGTTAAAATATACACATTTCAAAGTCACGCTGTATAGCACTGACATTTATTTGACATTCAAATGAAAACAGAAACTATATATTGGGAACGCTGTCTAACAAAATCTAATTTTTTTGAAGTGTACAGATTGCAGCTAGCAATTTGCAACAGTTTTATTTATTTGACAATTTGTAACAATTTATCCCAAATTAACTAATAATTTATGACAAGTTATTACATTTTATGAGTGACAAACGTTCTTTACAAAGAATATCAATGTATCAAACAATCCAACAATTCCAGGTATTTATCAATGAAATGGCGACCCTTCCGTTTACAAAAGACAATTGATCTCTGATCTCTTTGATTGATTTTGACAATTTATGATACCATTCCATGGACATGGAATCTTGGCCACTACTGACGTTTAACTGACAAGAATGTGTGAAATGGTTCGTGTTAATAGCTGTCAGTTCTTGATCTTGTTGACGACAAAATGAGATGCCTTGTATTAGCGTTATTATACCACTCATTCGACACTGTTTGAGTTGAATAATGAAGGTCATTATACCACTAGGGGAAAAATAATTGAAGGCACACTTTAATCCAATCAAATTTTATTAGAATGACAATTAACACGAATATGTAACAACGTCAATAAACTTATCTCTGATAGATATTAATCACACATTGAGGGCAGATTTTCCTCTTCTGAATCGCTCATTACACTTTAGCTTGCACAGTTTGTTGCAAATAAAAATAGTAAATTGTTGTTTACACGTTTCCAGTCAAATTTGAGTAGTTGTCCTAAAAATGTCAAAGTTTCCTTGATTTTTAATTTTGATAAAATTTTATATTCCTTTCAAACAAATTTAGATTGTTTTCAGATTTGGGTAGTTGTAGATAAAGTTTTGTATATCATACGTGGGCTAGAGCTACATTAACTCGCTGCGCTCGTCGTGCCCCAAACCTATTCATGTCACAATCAAGCCTCTTGTTGAACTCGTATAATAATGTACTATTGTTGAGCTCCAAAACTATTTTTTACAAATTGAAAAGCCGACAAGGGAAACCCTTCTAAAATACGAAAACTTTTGGCCTGCTTGGCCCGTCATGTATTGATTTTGAATCATATTGTGTGTTGTAGGATTTGCTCGCGTTAAAATCATCTAGGCCCTACGTGCAAATTTGTAGTGCACACGTGATTAAAGTTAGTCTGAATCACTCGGTATAAACGCTTAAACAAATAAACCAACTTCAAATAAAAAATTTATTTACAAAACGAGACAAAAACCTATCAACTATTTAACAATGAAGAAGAAAGGTTAGAAAGACGCACTCTGATGGTACCACTCCTTTCTCACCGACCGTCTTTGTCTGATAGCCCTCAGACGTGTTGACGTATGAGGTGGTGTTTCCGGATCGCGTATTAAACCACGTGCTTGCAGTTGTGGAGCGTTCTTGTTGATAATTTCTGGATCAAGAGGAGGCAATTCTCCCTTGAAAGGTGCGAATTGGGGACGAGCCTTGATCAGTTCGGCAGCTTTGGATGCGCGCATGTCTAAAATGCTGGAACGGTCAGCAATGCGTGCTGTCAGGCTAGCTCCAGATACTCTTTTTCCGTCGTAAGTAACTACGATATCTGGTGGTGATGCTAAGTCTATCTTTTCCGGGCCTTCTATGTCTATGTTGGAAGGACGCTGGGATGCGGTGATTTGTGGAGGCGAACCTAGAGGTGGTAAGTAGTAGGATTCTACCTTTTCGGCGGCGGCAGCAATTGGCTCCTCAAAATTACTGTCACCACTATCATCTGTATTTTCATCCTGGATACTTCTAGAGTGTTTGATTATCACTTTTTTGATAAAGGGTCCTTTATGTTTGGTTTTGTATTCTGGGGACGGCATAAATACAGGCTCGAAATTTTGAGGCGGTTGCGGAAGTCGCTCTTGGTCTATAACACCAATTTCGCTCTCATATTCTAATTCGGGTTCATCTTCCGACATTCGTTTTTGGAATTCTTTTGTGACTATTGGCCGAAATCCGCCTTCTATGATCACGGACTCGGGACGGAAACCGGTGTTCTTAGCCGGATGAAGAGGAAAAACATATGCCTCTTTAATAGGTTTCGCCATTGAAGAACCTATGTTTTTAGGGGGCTGTCTTTCGGTCGAGCTTTGCGGAATAGAAATTTCAACATTTTGCACTGTTACAACGGGTGGTGCTTTTACACTTTCAACATTGAGGGCAATTTGATTCTTAGGTGTAACAGTGGTTGTCGGAGTAGTTTTCACAGGCTTTATTGTCATTTGTGGTTTCACCATTATCAAGTTAACAGGCCGCCTGTATTTTATTTGGGACTCCGCGAACTGGAGTGGTTCCATCAGAGGCGGGCGTCTTTGAACAGAAACTTTCATAGGTGGTCTGTAAATCGGTTTTTTGTGATATAGCGGAGGACGCACGACCATGGGATAATAGGGCCGACGTTTAGGCACCGATGGTCTGCGTAATACATAATTGTTCTTGTATAGTAGAGGAGGAACAAAGAAACTTTGGTTTAGTGGCTTAACGTCTGGGGGAACGCCAATTACTTGTTCGCCAAGTCTTTCAGTAGAAGTGATAGCAGAAGTAGTAGAAGTAGTAGTAGCAGCAGTAGTAGAAAGTAGAAGAGTAGATTCTTTTGGTGCTTCAGAAGAAGAGTCAAAATGTTGGGGTCTAAAATCCACACTAACCGTGCTCAAGGTGGGGCTTGGTTTGAAGGGATGTTGTGGAGGATAAAAAGGATTACTATAAAGGTTTGTATCGTAAGTGGTAAAGATGGGAACATAAAGGGAAGGTGAGACTATGTCACTTTGCAACAGGATTGGTGGGTTTGTTACGGGTGGGACGACCTGTTTTTCTGAAACTGGTGGATTACTCTTATCTTCTTTGTCTTCAACATTTAAAGCATTTGGTTTTACCCTTGTTTCCACTCGAATTGATGGACTGTCTTCTAAGTCAGGCGCCGGGACAACGGAAGCCTTAGGTTCACTAGCCGCAGATTGGTCGTCGCAGAAGTCATGAACGTTTATTTTCCACCCCAAATACCTATGAGTGAAGCACTAAAACAAGAAGCGATAGTTAAGTTTCCTATTAATAGCAACAGTACCTGGTAGTAGACAGTGTCGGGAGTGTCTTTGTCCGGGGTCCATTGGATGACTCCAGGTTCGCCTTGATCGCATTTAAGTTCCAGCGTGCGTTGATATGCACCGAACGATTCGAAATCATCTGCCTCTGAGTCTCCCTGCTGGGTCCAATGACAGAGACGTCCAGTTCCTGTGGGCTTAACGGCCCCATCTTTTGCAGTGACCGCACCTGCGAAGATGGTAACATTTTTTCTTTCCTCAGCAGTTTTGTATTCGTAGCCTCCTACAGGATCATCCGTAATATAGAAAGGATGGTACTTGGCAGCTACTTCAGGGTCAAATCCTCCTTCAACCACGAAGGTGTAAGTTTGTCCTCGGACTACGTTGATTTCGGGAATTAGAAGACCGTTGATGTACCAGGAAATTCCCCAGCCTACATGGCCAGTTATGGCTGGGTAGCCTTTTTTTCCTCCAGTGGGGCCCATCTGGGCATAGAAAACTCCATCTTCGGGTTCATAACACTTGATTGGAGGAATTTCCCACGCATCTCGTTTTATTACGGGTGCTGGCGTAGGTACTTCTTTTACACTGTTGGTGGCCCCTCTTCTAGTATTTCCTCTGCGTTCTGTTTGTCTATTTTTTGTCGCACTTTTTTCGCTATCTGCTACTTCTTTGCGGTTGTTGCTTCCACGTCTTCTTTCAGTATTTCGCGATCTTGTAGGAGCAGGAGCCGGAGTTACTGTTGTAGTAGGAGGCGTCACCGCTTTCATATTCGGTTGTTCTCCTTCTGGTGTGGGACAGTTCCATTGTGCTGGCCGTCCGAAATCCAAAAACGTATCTCTTTTAGTGTAATGACTGTGGAAGGATACTTCGTTTCGTTGGTTAAGAGGTCCAATTGCCCAAATGATGGCTTGAGAGCGATTGGTATGGATTTGTCGATCGAATTCGTCGGATGGTTTCAATGGTCGCTGATATGTGACTATCGAATAGCCATTGACCATGGCGGCGTTTAGTAGTCTGACATTGTTGGTGTTGTCCCCGAGTCTAGAGTCCGGACAGGAGCCCGTGGGACCGGAACATTGTGATTTGGCGCTCAAGTAGTAGTCTTCGGCGTATCCTTTGAGGGTTTCTTTGTCCACCCAAGCAACGACAACGTCACCACCGATCATCTCGTTTCGAGAGTCGTCACCAGAGACACCGAAGGACATGTATTCTCGGTCGTCTGAAAATGTAGAATTTTTGTTAATCTGAAATGGAACAAATGACAAGAAAGTGGAAACATAGACACGTAGACGAGTGAAATTACTTTACGAAAACTACATAGGCATAGTGTTAAAACACTAACACTGTTAAAAGTTAACAGATATTTTTTTTATAGAGAACATATTTACAAAAAAGCAAATTCTATTCTTTTGAATATATTTGAATTTCAATTTGGAACGGCAAAGTTATTTTTTTTCCACCATTTTATATTCCTGGTCAATATAGTTAACTTTATATGATAACGGTATGTCTGTTGCATCCGATATTATTTACATTTTATTACAAATTAAGCCCTCAACTGAAAAATAAAAATGTTTTTTTTGGGATGTAGCGGTTATCAGTTTCAAAGGAAAGATCGTATTATGTGGGCAAAAGGTGTGTGTCATCTGTCGTGTCGTTTGGAACGCGATGTCGTTATGTAGAAATTTATATTGAAATTGAAATTGAAATGTAGTCAATTGACTATAACGCTGATTACGACGAACACGATGCATGACAATGGCACAAGTGATGGAATTGACAAATTCTAAACTGCCACTAGTCATTAATCTTGCTACACACGGACAAGAAATGTACCTGTTAACAGATAGGTAAATAAAAGAAAAAAAAGAACCAAAAACTTTACCGTTCGTGATGGAAATGAAAATTAAAGGTACAATGTTTCATTCCCCTAAACGGGGCGGGCCGTTATACTCTTAGGCGCCTTTTCAGCCAGTAACAGGATAGGGATGGGTTTAGACAAGGATGGGAGTGATGGAAAATTGTAGAAGGATTCGGAGGATGTTACATCTCCCACCATTCGGCTAATTGTAAAGGAAAACCTCCGAAAAAAACGTACCCCGGGCCTCCCGAATGACAAGTGCGACCGCAGGCCGTTAAGCCACTGTCGTTATGGAATTTTAATCATTTATTCCTTCACTTTAGGTGTTCGTACGATCCTCGTTTCTGGGTGCTCGGCTTTTTTTGGCGAGCAGTATATAAAGGTTTATGCGAGGAAGCGAGAAAAAATTAGAAGCGGTACCAAAGAACAAGACTAGAAATACACGACATTGGGACAAACAAATATATGTAACTACTGATAGCAGGGAAAAATAAAACTGAAAAGCCCACCAAAAACGAAGAAGGGAAGGAAGTTCAAGAATGAAAGAGAATGTTCTAAAACTTTTTAGGTCATAAATTAATGCATAAAACCCCGATATAACTTCAATGAAAGACTCTTTTGAACAAAGCTTGAGTAATTCTCACACATATTATACAAACATTTCATGTATATTTTTTTAAATACATTGTTGTGAGGTTGCGAATTCATCAATAAATGTTGCGGATGCTGAACTTTGATTCTTTGACATTTATTGCAATCTGTTCAGTTACAACTAGTCTTTTGGTTAGTTACAAAATCATTTACCTTTGGTTTTTATTTTATTCTGCGTTGTATTAGCATTTTTCATTTGTACATCATGTATTTTTTGTGATTTATCCAAAAACTCCATCAGTTGTGTCGGTTCACCTTTCGATTGCTGACCCTGGCTATTGCACTTGTTTTTTCATTTCTATTGAAAAAAGCGGTCACATAAAAGTGAAATGGACTTTCTCTCTCATCAGATCGGTCGTTAAACTTGCGAGTGGGCCGTCGCGAACATTGTAACAAGAAAACCATTTCTGCGAAACGTCGGGTGTTTTTCGTTTCATTTCTTTTGCCATAAATCATACAATTTTTCGAAAAGAAAGATAGTGGTTTAAATGAGAAATGAAAAAGCCGTCGTAAAGCGTCAAAATAAAAAAGCAATAAATGTGCTGTTGAATAATATTTGTCCAAGAAAAAATACCGCAACGTATAGCGATTATAGGTTTTACTGAAGACCTGATAAAAAATCCATTTAGGTGCGGTCGAATTTGTATTAAATTACTGAATAAAACACTCAAAGGTAATTTCTTGTTTGCACAAATTCTGTTAATTGGTTTCGTAAATGCGCACCCATTGATAAACCAGAAAGAAAAAAAATAGGCGTTCAATTAAGGCCAAAAGCCGATCGAATGGATTTTTAATTACTCGAATTGCACAATTTGTTCAGTCGGGTCAACACACCGATGACTGGCATTATGCAACTCGTATTTTTCATAATCGCATATTGTTTGCACGAAAATGCAAATTTCACTGCATATTATAGGGGCTTTATGAAGGGTTTTTTCTCCGTGAACTGTAATCTTGGGTAATTGACATCGGGTGGTCAGGGACGGTGAAGGGATCGATCGCATAAATAGACTAATTTGTAAAACTATTGTTAGTAGTTCTACCTTCGACCCCAATTAACTTTTGATGCGTGTGTTTGGCTGATATGGGAGGTAGGTCGTGTACAAATTAGCATGATCTGACGGTCATAATCGGAACAATCACGGCTGCTTTATTGTTACATTATTTAGCTAATGGGGGGGATAAAAGTTCAGGGCCGGGTCGGCTTAATATTGGGCCAAATTGGTCCTACTTAAATACAAAGTTGGAACGCGAACTCTCACAATAAGGATGTTTCTAAACTGAGTGAAAATTTATGTTTGTGTTAATAGATAGTTGTATATTCTTTTCAAAGAGATGCTGCAGATTTCCGAGAAGATAACAACCAGTTTTTGATGGCACATTAAACCGCTTACTTTCTCTACCTCCGATTTTTAGGCTTTTTTCATACATCCACTTGTTATTTCTAGCAAGTACATATTACGACCCAAAATTTGGACCCTGTTTGCGCCGAGTTACATTTACATAATTTGTTCAGGCTGTTCCGGCATACACATTTTATCACTTTGGGTGTTCCATTTAGATCTGTTAGCAGAAATTTCCAGGAAAGAATTGTGCAAGCTGTCAGCTATTAAAACAATCGAGGAGCGTAACCGCGTGGGTGGAATTTTGGTGGAGGAGCCGGTTTTACAAGGGGGTCAATATGGCCTCAAACAGAACACCCACATGGACTTACCTAATTTTGCAACCAGTTGCAACACAATGCTGTCCCCTGCCACCGCCCATCGCACTTCAAATGCCAGGTCCTCATACAATACTTCACAGTTGAGCTTAGACTGAAACAAACGAACGGAGTGAATGGCATATAGTTATTTACTCAGCGAAACTAGACACAGATTTCAGTGATGGTAAATAAGTAAGCTGACGACATACTTAAAAAGCATTTATTTCATAAAAAGTATAAATTATAAATTATAAAAATACAGTACAAAAATATTACAGATAGAGACTGGCCTCGGGGAACTTCATGCACGCTCATTACTTTCAATTAAAATTTAATCTCCTTAACTAGTAATTTAATTTCAAATTTTTATTGAATCAGCTGTAGCCACGACCGACTTAAAAATCAATCTATCATTCGAGTTGGAGTTGCGGTATATTGTCACAGGGTCATACTAGAAAAAGAAGTTTCCTTGACCTCACGAATTTCGGGACATGTTTTTGCCCAGCGTCCCGTGAAAAAAGCCACCATGAGTCTATTCGATTGTGATAAGTTCATTCTAACCTTAATCTGTTTTCAAGGTGAACGTTAGAGTGCATTCAGGTGAGACCGTTGGAGTATTTATAGCATAGCCTCGAGCTCGCGTTCATTCTTCAATCAATTTCAAGTATCACGTAAAACCGGTAGTAAATAAGCCTAGAATAATACTGCCCATCACTGAAGTTGTCACATAAATATTAGAATAAATATTGAGTAAAGCTTTGAACTGTTTAAAGGCTAGAGGTCCGTGTTAGTTTAGCCAAAGGGCGCAAACGCGTTTTGATTCTGGTTTTGGTTGTGACCTCCAGGAGTGAAATTAAACCTATTGTGTTGTCGACTGAGTTGTGCTTTGAGCTGCTGTTCTTCAAACAGCCTCTTGTTTTGTAAATATTGATTATAAGCGAGTTGCTCTTGGTACTGCCTTTGTTGCAGATTTATAGGAGCGTAAGGAACCGGTTGTCGTTGCTGTACTTGGTACACGTTTTGGTCGGATCTTTCTTGCGCTTGTTGCTGTTGAGCGAAAATCTGCTGCGGCGTCAGCAGTTGTTGTTGTTGCACGAACGGTAAAAAATTTTGATTCGGTGGTTGTTGAACGAAATTTTGGAATTGTCGGTGCGGTCGGAAGGTGGTTGCTTCTAATTGTCCCCCTATGAGAGGCCCTCGGGGCTTCGACACCTCTCTCGAGATGTCAAAGTTACGGGGTCGCTTCTGTAACAACCAGAAACATCGTTAGTTTCTCTAATTTGGGGAAAAGCAAGCAGAAGCACACCACCCGACTAGCACAAGCAGAGCGTTAATTTGGAGGCCAGAATCTTTCGCTGTAATATTTTTCACTGCCGTGGAATCTATCCTACCTGCGGACTCACACCCAACATCTTCAGGGAAGGGGGTACGTTTAGGACCTGTGGGATCTGAACGTGGCCGAAGTCTACAGTGAAAGCTTCGCACCAGATACCGAAATGTCCGATATCGAATACCGTGAGATCACCCGGCAATGTCAGAACGACGGTCTTCCTGTCGTACCTCCTTAGGGGCACCTCCTTCCCGTTTTCGTCTGGGACTCTTATGCCTTGTGGGGACGGCTTCGCTCCTCTTCCAACCCAGAACTTTGCATCTGCAAAAGTAAAAACATTGACGATTTCGAGCCCGTATTCGTGTTATGGGGTTAGAGCGCGGGGTTAATTACCGCAAAAACGAGTACGATTGTGTGTGTTCTTGCTGAAAACTAGTCGCGAGTCCATTAACCTCGCAATATTAGCTTGGATATTCTTATTGCAACACGGTTTCCATCCGGCTGTTTTCGACACAATGGTCTTTAGCACCGGCTTTTGTGGTGTGCAACGGTCGGCGAATTGCGGGTTTTAACTCCGAAGTTGGCTACAATAGAACGATTAAAACTTGCTCAAGAGGACCCAGAAGTGCGCGTGGTAATGTGTTTCGCTAAATTGTGTTGATTTTGTACGGTATTGTTGCCACCTCTACGAAAAATAAAAAATTGAAACGGCTAATAGAGAAAATGCAGAAGGTTCTTTAGACTATAGAGTATTTTAGGAAGTTCTTCTTCGGCAAGAAGCAATTGAATGTACCCGTCAAGATAGAAATGTCACTGCCACGGAACGTAACAACATTTATTATGTTACGTAATAATTTTAATGTTAGATGCCACTTTGATTAACGAACTGTTGGTTATACCGCTCATATCCATTAAGCACCTTCTCTAAATTAAATTTTTGGAAGGAAAATGAAGGGTAAACGTTTGGATGCCAAGTTTTCTGTTGGCTTCCAGGTAAAAGTCAATATTTTTATCTAAATTTTTGTGACGTGGTCAGATAGGCGAAGAAATCCAGAACATATTTAGAGAACAAAACTACAAGCTGGAAATTGAAAATGATTTTTTGTGGTCGGAGATTGCGTAAATTTAAAGTCGTTGAGATAAACATTACCAACATTTGAATATTTAAATAATAAATTTTGAATTTTCTAATTTTAGTGTAATGTTAAAATTCAAATCGAATAAAACCTTCGTGAGTCATCCTCTTGCGCCTTTTTCACCCCTGTATCCATTTTTCTGTTCCTTAACGTATTTTATTATTGCAGGTAAGGATCGTCATACTGAATTAATTTATTGATACATCCACTGAAGCGTAGGACGAAAAACGAGGTAATTTTAAAATATGTTGATGTTTTATGCTCTGTAGGGTAAGTTTAGAATATCAGTGTAACGAAAATTAAAACGCTCAGGATTTGCGAGAGTTCCGATCCAGAAACGACAAAAAATATTATCTTAAAAATAAACAAGAAGAATGTTCTTAAATCCAAGTGGAGTAAATTTAAATTAAAATTTAAATATATCTTAGTCGAACTCCACAAACTTTAATAACTGTAAAATTACTAATGGAACATGTTTCGGCAGAACACTTCTGCCATCATCAGCCCTTAAAGAATATAAAAAATTATTATTATATTATATATATATATATATATATATATTATATATATATTATATATATATTATTATTATATTATATTATAATCAGCCCTTAAAGAATATAAAAAATTATTATTATATTATAATTTTTTATATTCTTTAAGGGCTGATGATGGCAGAAGTGTTCTGCCGAAACATGTTCCATTAGTAATTTTACAGTTATTAAAGTTTGTGGAGTTCGACTTAGATATATTTAAATTTTAATTTATCTTAAAAATAGTCAAATTCAATCAGAAATACCACAATTTGACATTTTACATTTCTGTTCTTGTCTTATTGTCTTATAAAATGCAGAAAACTCAAGGGAGTGTCGTCAAAGGAACCATCTATAAGTAACAGGTGTCATGCATCGTTCGCCCAACATATTCTATAAATACTTACACATATTTTAGGGCAATTTATAGCTATTTATTATACAAGTGTCTTATAAGTCACGAAAGAAATGTTTAGCCACGAGAGCTTGCTCGAATGGCTAATTTATCTTGAGTGATTTATTTGCTGTAACACGTGTGTAATACATAGTTTTATCCAACACCTCTTTCTGTAACAGTTCTTAAAACGTTCATCAATACCCAAAAAAATTTGACGTTCAAAACTGTTGGCTTATGAACTGGTTGCTATGACAAATTAGAAAACCGTTGAATTATGGGTTCATAAGTCACAGATGACGGGAAAAAACTGCACCATGCGCAAACATTATGTGCACCATTGGTACACCTGCGATAGGAAACACTACTATTGAATTATGTGAATTATTTGGAAGTGTGTACAAAAAAAGTTGTCTCAGTATTTTCTGTTCTTGGTGGTACATACTATGCAGGTATTATCTATATATTTAATCGTTGAACATGAATCGTTTGGGAGCAAATAAAACAATGTACTGCACCGATTTTTATAATTGTTTTTTTTTTAAATGAAAGACATTGATAAGTCGATTTGCAAAAATTTCACAGGTTCATTGATTATGTGCATTTTATTTTTCCGGACAACCGTACATTACAGTCACCGACTTGAACGAGTGTGGGTTGTTTCGAACTACAGCTAAATATAACTTGGCCCCACCCCGGAGGTTTGGGTGCGCAAGTGGTGAATTCAGAGTGGTGTAGGGAACTCACTTATCTTATGGTATTTACCTCGGGATGTTATAATATAAACGTTCGGGGAAATTGCTACGACAGGAGTTAGTTTTACTTCAAAGAAAGAGATCAAGGAGTACACTTAATTTCTAAATTATCGAGTACACCTAATTTTCGACAGTGTGAAACTACCGGAATGCACTTGTTTAAACATTTTTTGTCAATGTCAGTTTTGACAAGCAAAATACCTAATCTTACAGGAAACGCGAAGGTGCTCATTCTTTTCAAATTAGAAGAAGGGTGGTCGATCCGGAACTTGGCCCAGCATTATAATATTGCAAAGAGCACTGTAAAACAAAGATGGTAAGAATTAAATTTGGACATTTTGCTAGAACAGCAGGAGCAGGACGCCCAAATGTGTCGAAAGCGGAACAGGATCAGGTTCTTCTAAACCGTTTGAGGGAAAATCGTTTTGAACCATCGACTGTAGCTGCATCCATGACCAATTTTCCGGGGTCGCCATCCACAGTTTAGCGGCGAATTCAAAATTCAGAGTTGAAAATGGTTTGCTACCAATAATGTAGAAGTAATACTATGGCCCTCAAATAGTCCGGATCTTGATGTCATAGAAAATGTCTGGGGTTTACTTGTGAAAATATACATAGAAGAAACGTAGGAAGAAACTTTAGGTCTCAAAATGCTAATGAGCTCTGGGCCTCCATTGAAGAAGGATGGGAAGAACTGAGCCAATTCTACTATGCCCCGAAGGCTTAATGCAGTACTTCAAGTTAATGGTGCTATGACACAATATTGAATGTGTTGTTAATAGTTACTCATACAAATAAAGTTATATTTTCATGTATTTTTTTCAAATTTAAAAAATGCAACTTCACATGTGGAAAAAAACTATAATAAATCTACTTCTAGATGTTTGAGGTGTACTCGATAATTTTGAAATTAACTACATTTTATTTTATCATAAAAATAAATTACCGAAAAAGATAACTTTACGGGCACTAACCCAACTTGAACTTTAATTTCAATTTCAAATTGAACTTCCACATTCTGATGTCTTCAAAAATTTTATGGGGTGTTATCTTGGCTCCCAAAAATGAAAATTGCGCATTTATTAAAAAAAAAGTTTTACAAATGCCCGATATCGAGCACGTTTACGGCAGTGATTCTGTTTTAACAGATGATGAATTCGAACGAAATCAATTTCCGACTGAGTTTTTAAATGCATTATCTCTCACTGGATTGTCTGCACATAAATTGGTGTTGAAAGAAAATGCAATTGTTTTGCTAATACAAAATTTAAAGACGGACAACGCATTAGTGAATGCTACAGGAATGCGTATGAAACGATTGCATCAAAATACAATTGATTGCGAAATTTTAACCGGGCGATCAACTGGAAAACGTATTTTAATACCCGGAATTCGTATGACGTATTCTGGTACATTATTGTCATTTTACTTAAGGCGAATCCAATTTCCAATTATGTTAGCATTCGCTATGACCATGTTGTCAGGCAACGATTTGTTTCTGGTTTTCTTAATGGTTTGAATTCGGCATAACTTGCTTTAAAAACAAATCAGTTTTTTTTAAATGCTCCACAAGTTTATTTTGGAACGAAAGTTAATTCGGAATGACGGTGTCCCTATGCTGAAAAGTCCTTGATATTTGTAAAATACATGTGCAAAATCAGACCAAACGGTAGGTTGACGTGCTAAATTCGGATAGATTTCCGAAAATCGTAAAAGCTTGTCTAGGCTAAAATTTATCACCAAAATGTTGTTATTTTCTAGGTCTTTTTTGTTTGCTGAAGTATAGATAATTACTCAGTGGAACTTCTATTACAGACAAAGGAACAATATATTCAGTATAAAGAAGATATTGAACCTCTTCACAATTTATAGTAGTACTAGTATATTTATTAAATATGTACTAGTATTTAAGTAATAATTAAGTACTAGTCATCGCCCGTCACTCGAAATTCGAGTGGTATGTATTGAATTGGTAATCAAATCAATGTAAAAATAAAAAAAAAGTTAATACTTACGTAAATAGTGTTGAATAAAAACTGGTTACCATATTACATATTACAATTTTTAATTTGCCTTGTCTGAATAATTAAAAAAAATTAAGACGGAATAATTTCTTTATATACAATGTTTTGCGTAAACACTTGTTCATTGTGCGGTATAAGATGCTTTGAATTGTTCGCTAATGTAGAAACGGAGACCATCGAATGTACGAAACAGAAGACATTACTACCAGTATTGTGTTGAAAAACCTCTTGAAGTATATGATCAATAACGGCACGTTGTTCATTATTAGCCGTTTCATACATTGATCTTCCCCTTCTCGATTGATTTGTTGAGAAAGTAGTAGGTCAGTTAAACGAAAATATTGTGGAATTGGTAAACCAATTTTTCGGCAAGAAAAATTATGCTATTAACGAATTGTATTTTGCGCAGCTTCATTCGTCCTCTATTTCACACTCTTCACACCCCGCACCCAAAACTTCCATCCAGAGGTATAAATGTCTTAATAAGCATGTCTTAAGTTCCCTACAGAACTTGCTCACCCAACCTCAGGGGAGGGGCTTAAGATATATTTAGCTACAGTTGTCCAATTTCTCACTTAAAACGATTCACGCTCATTTAAATCGAGGACTGTAATGGACCGCTTTTTCCCTAAAATGATTTGCAAATAATTAATGAACCAGTGAAATTTTTGAAAATGGAAAGTAATCTTCACATAGAACGTGTCAATGTCTTTCATTAAAAAAAAACAATGATCAAAATCGGTGCAGTACAGACGGATTTATTTGGTTGAAATTGATTCATGTTCAACGATTAAATATATAGATAAGTATTAAGTAATATTTAAGTGTAAGCCTGCTAGATTCCATACGGGCATGTGGATGTAGAAATGGGCACTCATCTTCGTTACGCAAATAATTTTTCTGTTCTTGACAGAAATTTTAAGTGACACTGATGCCCGCCCATGCAACTCTCCACATCTGGAGGGATTCCGGCATGCAGCGGCCAGTTACGTTTATTGACAAATATATCTTAGAAACTATTTTTGGTTATTATAGAAGTATCTCCATTCAATTAAAGATAACTGAGTCAATCATGATGTCCGACGTTAACTCATCTGCGTTTGTAGCGACCTTAATGCCCTAAATATGAGTTAATGTCTCATAAAAAGTGAGGCGTTCAGGTAAATGGGTCGCTCTTGAAAATGACTAATTGCTTTCTACAACGAAGTAGGAATGTCAAAACACTGACATTTTTGACGTAACACGTTGCAAAGTTTCCATTTAACATTTAAGCACCTTCAATTACTTTTAATTATGTACGTATTACATACGTGTGTGTGACACTTCTGAATGTATATGTATTTCGTAACATGCGACTTTGATTTCATCGCGAAACAAAAATTCTCGCAAAAGAACAAAAGAAAAAATGTTTCCGGCGTTTCGTTACATCATCGTTTTATAGATTATTTAATTGCTATTTTTTGATTATATGAAGGTCGTGTCGTCCTACTAGGAAGTAACAGCATCTTCCAAAGAGAGGAACGAGAGGAAATGTCAGCGGGAGACCTTGTCTCTTCCTCCAGAAGATTTATATTTACATACATTGCAAAAAAAAATGCATCTATTAAAAAACTGTTTACAAGCTGCGACCTCGGAAAGCAACTTTTCCATTTTCATTGAACATTACGTAACATTAGGTTCTAAGGAATGCTTTAAAACAGTCTGAGGAATACTCCTTTTGTTGCCACGTCTCCACAAAATGTGATACACATTTCATAGATCGTGTCTCTTCCGTAATTATTATGGATCGGCATGGATAAGAGCTTCTAGCCAATAAAGTGCATTTGTGCACTCCACAAATTCAATTCAGAATTGCCGTACGCGACTCTCGGAATTGTTTTCTAACATGTTTTGCTGTCAGGACCGTTCTCCATAAATCAGTGTTTTTTATCGAAAATTTCGGAGTCTCAATGGGGTCACGTAGCCCCGGCCATCAACTTCAACCACGTTATTTATATCTAGTGTGAGTTACTGTGGGGAAAAAGCTAAGATTCTCACCAGGTGCTTCTCCGTCGTACGACAAGTTGGGTACAAGCAGAGTTTGAGCGTCCACGATGACGATGGGATCCGACGAGATGGCGTGCACACCTTTCAAGCCGTCAATTTTTTGGGGTCGGGGGTATTCGAAACCGCGGGGGATTTTCACATCACCGAAGTTGACCTGTAAATAATAGCAATTTAAGCCACAGAACATCTTACTTTTGGGAAGATTTAACAGACTGAGGTCTTGTTAACTTCCGTGAATGTAAGACGTCCGGTACGTTTCATGTGAGTTATACAAAAATGACCAAAATACTTAATTGTTCTTCAAATCTGAAACAATTTTTACGTTAGCGGTGCGCGTTGTCGGCAAAAAATCAGACAGTTATTGTTAATTGTCAACAAATTAAAACTTGCAAACCCAAAACGTTAAAACCGTCAAAATGAACATGTTCGAAGTAGCAAATGCTGCTTGTTTAAGTTGTGACGTCATCGGACTAGTGTAAGTGCATGTTCGTGATTGTTTCGCATTAGCTTTGTGTGGAGATATAAATAAGTGTGGGGTGAAAACGCCGCGTTCAACTAGGACGTTGATTCAGGTGTCAGGCGTCGTCTCATATGAGTCGTAAATATGCTCGGAATTATAGAAAACTCAAATTATAAGAAAGATAGTGTCAAAAGGAATCTTAAGCAAGCTCTTGTCATTATATCAGCTGGATTTTTATTCCCTTTAACAAAATGCCACATTGGGTTCCGCCTCTAGCCAAGCCAAGAACTGTTTTTGAGTCTGTCCAGCAATGAATTTGGGTTCTATGTACATTTAGAATCTCATTAACTGTCTCCAATAACTGCGCGAGAAGTAAGGCTCCACATAACTCCAATCGCGGGAGTGATAGTGTCTTTATTGGTGCTACCCGCGATTTCGCGCAAAGAAGATTTACCAAAACATCTCCATTTGAATTGACGGTTTTAACAAAGATAACAGCACCGTATGCTTCTTGGGACGAATCTGAGAAGCCGTGCAATTGAATTTGTATGAAATCGGGACAACAAATAGTCCGCGGAAATTCTAACTTATCAAAGTTTTTTAAGTCATTAATGAAATAGCCACAACTGCTGCATGAGTATTTTTGCTATTGTAACAACAGGATTAATTAGTCCTAATGGATCAAATATTTTGTTACGACAGTTTCAAGCTTTGGTGCCAGAAGAAACGCGTGAATCTAACATATCGGAAAATGTGATATATGGGCATATAATTATGTTGTATGAAAGATTAGAGAAAGTCTCCCAATAGTCTGGTGTGAGTACTCGATGCTGAAGGTTGAAATCGACTAAAGATGTCAGGGAAGATATTGTCATTTCAAAGTTCTTAAAACTAATAAAATTGCTTTCTTAAAAAGCAAAAAAACAGACGAGTTGTGTAAAATTACGAGTTAAGTGATATCACCGACAACAATTTAATTGTAATAAGGAATAAATTTGTTCAAATTTTTTGTATAGTGTTCCTGTGACTGTAAGTGACAAGTCATTGTTGTCCTAGGTCTGTAAGTGACAGTCCTAAGTTTCGGCGTCATAACAACCGAGTGAACGAACCTAACCTTACACATCCAGTGTCCATGTCTGTTAATCGTATTCCGAGAAACATATTTTTACGTTGGAGAGAATAATGGGATTATACACGCCCTCGGCGACATTATTAATGGTTTTACACGGAAAAGGAAATATTTTGAATGCCATAAGCTCATGTGCGGCATAAGTATTCCATTTATGAAGGATGATTAGCGTGGGGTTGCATAATTGCGGCTTGGGGATTGAAATGTGGAAACTAGGCCAACAGATGGTGCTGGTAACTAGATCAGGTGACCGCGAAGATTTCAGGAATTTGGTCTATAGGAAGAGACGAGATCAAGACGATACTGAAATTATAAATTCATTTGTCGCAGCAACAAGATAAAATATGTATTTGATTTACCTCGTATTTAAAATGTCTCTCTTATTCTTCTTGCTTTTATTTGCGCTATCCAAGATTTTTGGCTGGTGTTTGGTAAGCTGACATTAAAAATGAGGTGTCCGCATGAAAGTTTTAATTGCGCTCTCGAGAGTGCTACTCAAACAACTAATAGAGAGTCGTCATTTGGATAGCGACTTCGAGTTACGTTAATACATTTTTCCTAACAATATGGAGCAGTTGTGACAAGTGTCATTCCTTGAAACCCCAAATAGTTCATCAGCAATAGAGACCAATAATAATTGCAAAATTGCAAAAAATAAACGCCAATGAAGTGGACATTGAGATTAAAGTAAAGCATCCCGCAGAAAAACTTTTATCAGTTTAAAAACAAGTAGTTTTCTATAAGTATTGTCATCGACGCGTCCGTCTTCTTAGATGTGTTTTACGTGGTCGAGATATTTGTGAGAGCCCGGAAATAGTGTTCAGTTAATGCGGAATTCAGCATTATTACTTATGTTATGTGATATCTTCGATCATTTGATTGATTCATTGATTTGTGCGTTTTTCTTCTCCTAGCTTGAGATGCAGGAAATGATTCATATTTTGTAATATGTACGTAATATTCATTTTTATCGGTTACTAAACAAAGTGAAGTACGTTGTGTTGTTGTGAACAGATGTAAATAAGATAATACTCTTTTCTACATTTAAAATCGAGAGTTTTAAAAGTGGAGGTAAATAAACACTTTTTGTGCATAGCTGCATAGTTTTTGTTGACCCTGAAATTTAATTCTGTCAATAATCGTGGGAGGATGATGGTATTACCTCATAACACAAATAAGACACTGTCGAAATCGGATTTAGGCAATTCTTCTAAAAAGTAATTAAAATTTCAGAAAAAAATTTTGAATGGCCATGATTATGTGGGTTTTAATGACACATGATTATTTTAAGAACAAAACAATTTTTCTTCCAATAATGAGCATTTAGATACCTACTCTGATTTGGTTTATCCACTCGAAGAGCGATATACGAGTCCGTTCAAAGTAAAGGGGCGAATCGAGGGGTTGACCACAACCCGAAATCTTGTACACTAGATTTACTATTTACAAATTATTAACCATATTTACAAATTATTTACCATATTTACAAATTATTTACCAAATTTACAAATTATTTACCAAATTTACTGTATTTGCCATTTATTTACCATAATTACCAGATATTTGCTATATCTAGGAAACATTTAATATATTTACCAAACATTTACTATATTTATTATATTTGCCAATTATTTACTGTACATATTTACAACTCATTTACTTCATTTATCAATTATTGTAAAAATGTAATATGAAGGGCCATAGATACATAAAACCATACCTTTAACAAACACAATTGCTCAACTTAATTCGAAAGTATCAGGAATTATGCACCTAAAATAAAATAATTTTTTTTGCAATATATGTTAGTGTAAATACGAAGAAAAATGCTAAAAATAAATCAAAGGATGCTAATTCTTTCAACGGTGACTTGAAGCAGTTTTGTGTTTACTTATTTATTGTAGAAGGGAGACTGTTATACCGAGACTTTATATGCGAATTTACAAAATACAATTCCGTCCATTTCATCCTTGCTATGAAGTATGGGTAATGACATTCTAGAAGAAGATAGTTTGCTGTTTAAAGATCTGGCTGAGTTTTCGAGGAAACAGAATTTGTCTCCTGCCTAGTTCCAGTTATTCAAAGAACTGGAACGCGCTTTCAAGAAAAAAAAACGAATTGTGCATGGAGTCCACGCGCGACAGATGACAGTGAAACTTTTTATTGAACAAGAAATAATTGAGAATAATAAGGATGCGGATATGAAGAACTTCAAAGGGGGCCCCTTTGACCATAAGCCACTTGCAGTTAACATTAATTTGTATCAGAAAATAATGAAATAAACTCGATTCTTGCCATCGTCCTACGCCTGTCCCAAAGGGCTTGTGTTAGTTACCATAAGCCACTTGAAGTTAACATTTGTATCAGAAAATAATGTAATAAACTCAATTTTATTTGAATACTTTCAATTTTTAAAACCCCGAGACTAAATGGAGATGAGCGCGCACAGGGCAGATTGAGTAACCGTTCAGGACCTAGACGTTAGTCAGAACAGGAAGAGACATGAAATAAATGATTTAATTCGTTGCCATTGTTAATGGGTGTGCGCTCGCATAATTTCGACTTTAAACTCGAAATTTCGCCTTCAAGTGGCTTATGGTCCTTGGAGCCCCCTTGGGACAGGGGTAGGACGATGGTAGGAATCGAGTTGATTTTATTATTTTCTGATGTAAATGTTAGGCGACGGTTACGATAATTACCCCATCGAAATAACAAATTTTCGATAAGAAATCCTACTCAGAGAGGCTTTTTATGAGTTAGAATGAAATAAAAAAGCATATGAAGAAGAAATTTGAGAGAAAGTTTATTTAACTATTCCCTATGCAGGATAGGCTGTTGTGAAGTTTCCGTTTGTGAAAATTTGCTTTTCCGTGGATCATTGAAATTGGTGCCTCGCGCTACGCTCTCGATCCCTAAAAGAACCATACTCAAAGAAAGATACCATATTTCCTTATACGTAAAACTCGAAATGTGTTAATGGGTGTGCGCGCGAATAATTTCGCGATTTCGAGATTAAAGTCGAAATTTTGAGATGAAAGTCGAAATTTCGAGATTAAAGTCGAAATAATGAAAAATAAAGTTATATGTCCTCTCTACGCCTTCGTACCTCTTCCCGTATCCCGTCGTTAATATTTACAGATATTTACTAATATTTACGCACATTTACAGATATTTACTAATATTTACGCATATTTACTGATATTTGCTAATATTTATGCACATTTACTGATATTTACTAATATTTACGCACATTTACAAATATGAACTAATATTTACTGATATTTACGAATATTTTCGAATATTTACTATATTTCCTGATCATTGTACACCATATTTACTGGGTGGTCAACCCCTCGGGGCGAATTTTTAATATAAAAATCCACAACAGAACTTGAAGCTCTTTCAGAAGTGCTTATAAGAAATATAAAACAGACAGCCGTAACTCTAATGTTAAATAATTGTAGAAGATTTTGAATAATATGTTAAAAACTTGTATACCACATAAAATATACTGCAATTTTTTATAGTTAATTCATAATCTCCAGATTTACAAAATTTTCGCTTTTGGAATGTTTATATTAAACCGCGATTAAAAACTCTAACCCTTGATTTTTTTCGGGTCTCCAAATATTACTTTTTTTTTGTAGAAAATAGGGATACGTCCCAAGTGGAGTTTAGAACGCATGCGGCCGCAGAACCTACAGCTGCTGCTGTTGCTGATTGAGCTGGTAAATGCAATTTTCAGTAAATAGATTTTGGTTCGGTTATTGCGAAGACATCGATATTATATGAGCACTTAAAATTGCGAAATGTATTGTAAATACCACGACAAAGCTAAAAGCGGCGCCCATTCATACTTTCGTTAGTTGCCATTTAAATATTTGGCAATCTCCGAAATTCATTAATGAAATGTTGAAACCGGTGTTTGATTTTTGGTCTGGATGTCATTGTCAGTTGTTCACCGAATTGTCGTGTGCTACAAATCACCGAACGCTAAATTTGAAGGCCTTGTATTTGTCCATTATGCAAATGAAATTCAATAGGCTATTTAGTAAATTCAATAATAACGAGATGACATGTGCATTTATTTAAATTGCAAATCTGTTGCTGTAAATTTCGTCGCGGACCCTTCTTTGGTGAAATTTTCGCCAAGGTCGTTTATTTTTAAACTTACCTCAAACTCTTCACACCATACGTAGAAAATTTTCACATTGTTAAGGCTTTTCCCTTCTGGTAAGGTGAGTGTGATTCCTTCCTTTCTGTACTTTCGGATTACGAGTGGACTGCCGTTTTCGTCCCTGAGCCTGAAGCCGGCACTGTCTGCATTTCGTCCAGTACTGGCGTAGAAATAAGCGGCTGTAAAAAACACCTCGAGCTTTAAACCAATTTGGTTCACTTTCGGAAGAAAGTGTCTTACCTGGGCCTTGCCCATCGTAGGTGAAATCTTTTAGGTATAAGGTTCTGCCGTCGACGGCGTATACTTCGCCGGAAACACCATGATGTAACTCGGAAAGTTTACCGAGAAACTTGCCGTAGTAGGGGGCACTATAGGCTGCTCCTGGAAGCAAAGAGAAATGTTAAAAAACGGAGACATCCTCGTCGGAATCAAATTCAATTTTCGGGGAATTGTCATAGCAACAATTGACAGGAAAGTGGAAACGGGGTCCTGTTCTTACGTAATCAATTGTCGAGCATCTTTCATTATGTTGATGTAACACCCACTCGACCGATATGCTAATTTTTCAATTGAAAGAACGACGTCTACCTTGGCAATTTTTAATAATCCACCTCTGATTTGCCTCTTACTGTACTCTACAGTTCAAGGGATGCAATGATTCGATAGTGACTTGACGTCCTTTCTCTTCCAAGATAATTGCTATTTTATTTGTTAGGAGATTGACAACACTAAACTTACACTAGATCGCATTCAAATGTCAACTTTAACTCGGTGCCGGTTCAGAATTTCCCTCGTATTCGGAAAATAATGAACTGCCGTCGACTGTTTGGATTTTGTTAAGGAAGCGTTCAAGAGACTTTCATAAATTCAATCTTTCTTCTCGGCCACAGAATTCTCTTATATCATACTTATACCTGCGGTTATATAATTGACGATACGGAGATGACAAACGAAAAATAATTACAATTGTTTATGTGTGCAACTAGTGAAAGTGTGTTAGTAATCCTCGGCGCTTCTGGTCTGAACTTTTAAAGTAGGTAAATATGTTTATGTTTCTTTGTAAATAATACCATGCGGTTTCATCTGCTAGTTTTAATTGTACATAATCGTTGCCTGTAACATGTTGCACCTGCAGAGAATCTAGGCGAGTGAGCAGTTAGGCAATTACGGACAGATCGGACATTCTTATTTACATGCAGAAACAGAAACGTGGCAGAGGTGTTAATCCACTTCTTCACTTTTTTACGCAGAAGGAGAGAGCGTGATCGGACTAGATCACGCAAGGTTTTGTAGATAAGGTCAAGAGTAGAGAGAATAAAAGAAACTTATTACAACGGTGGAAAATGTAAAATGTGCTTTATGACTTCACTAGTTCAAAAACGGAAAAGTATAAAACAGATAGTCACAATCTGTGTTATCCTCCATCTCAGTAAATATGTATTTGACATTTTAATTTTTATTGAAGAAAAACTACAGGATGGGTGGACTCTAATTTTTGAGAATGCTGTACAATTTTTACTGCCAATGAAGTGGAATGCCTTGGAAACCGATCTCAAGTGATGCTTGTAATTCGCTATAATAAAATGTTGCAACAACAATTAGACTGGTTTTCCGTAAAAGGAAGCTGTGCCAGAATCGGACCGCAGGAGTCAAGGTTGCAAACGCTCGAACTAGCCTTAAGAAAAAGTACTCACCAGCAATGCAGCTGATAATCGCGAATGCAACGATGGACCTCATGGTGGTCGTCGTCATGTCCGCTGCACGACTGAACTCACAAACACTGCCTCAACACCTTCGATGTCTTTCACTTAAATTTCATATGTTGGAAACGTGTATAAGAACTGGACAGCACTGCTATTATGGACCCCTCTCTTTTTGCAATCCCATTTTATACGTGTACTTCTCTCTTTGTTGCTGTTGCTGCTTTAGAAACCACCCTGATGGGAGTAATAGAGAACGCTCCGGATGATTTATTAGCAGCGTTATGGAAAAATCGTCATGGTTTTGTGATTTTTAATAATTAATTCCCCAGATAGGATAGGAAGTTTCCTGTGCAGTTGTCGTAACTTTTAAATCTCGGTTGAGCCAGCATTCAATTCACTTATGAACTTGTCTAATTTACTTAGGATGAGAGTATTTTGGTTTGGAGTTGTGACGCTCGTTGAAAAAAGTTTCTAAAACCGCTCCCAGTCGTGCTATCCAAATTAACGTGAAAGTATCAATTCTTTTTCGCCATGGATGTTTACATTATCGCTTTCGTTATCCTTGAACTCACGCTTACTTTTCTTTACATTTTATCCGAACTTTGGCGAGGAAAGTACAAGGAAATCGCGTAACCGCCCAAGAAGTACAGGAAATTTGAGGTAATGATGAGCGAAACAACATAATATATTGAGGTCTTGCGGAAGGCCGATTCATAACAAAACAATCAACAAGGCTGACATAATTGTTAGAAGAATCTCCCTCATGAAAGGTTATAGAGAGTTTGCGGTACATCAGGAAGTGTACTTGTAAAACTTTTTTGAAACCACTCAAGTATAATCTGCGATTTGGGTCAATAATGCCGTCGAGAATTTGAATTTTTCTCATCAATATTACAAGCGCCCTCGACTTCGTTTGTAATTTAAATCGACGGGACGTCGTCAGTTTCAAGTGATAATTACTTTTCGGAGAGATTCAATGTCTTTGGAATGTCCGTACATCGGTGCTCAATTAAACAAGTGACGGATTGTTTTGCTCAATGAAGGCTGAGATAGGGCTCTGTTAAATCAGCGACCTTGATTAAGCGATAAAGTTAAACTATCTAAGACCACTAAAGAAGTTGATGGATCGTAAAGGACACATATTTTGATTGCCTCTGGGTTAAGCAAGGCAACCACATCACTAAAAGCATAGAGATCAACACGGAACAAGGGAAGTAATAAATTAGTAAGTATTTTCAAAATTACCATTGTAATTAAGAAGCCATAAACCTATGGAGAATGTTGAGAACTGCAAAAGTGGGTGGGAACTGCAATAAAGTAAGTACATAAATACAAATATAGAGACTGTATCAGCGTATTTTGTTGCAAGATTTCTGTTTTTTTTTTTTTAATTGATATTCACATGTTTGTTTGGCTTATGCTGTGGAACGTAAGTCTGAGAGCCGACATATATATTTCCAAAGGATAAGATACACGGAAAATTTTCTATGTGTCATAGACCTAAAAGGAGCCACCTTTCATTTATCTCTATTTTGGCCTCGTCATAAACCTCTGACGTTACGTACGGTTGAAGATCAATTAAATTGACGTCAAAATGTAGCACCAACTCAGCCGCAACCCCGTGTTTAGAGTAGAAAAACTTATAATATCATTTAAACAGGGGTGCCACGGCTTTAACCGCAGATAGAAATATTTCTAGATTTTGAGATTTCAAATTTCGATTTTTAGATTATAAGATACAAAATTTTAAATATATGCTTACAAGGTGTCAATCTAACCTTTTATGATTGCTGTATTCCAAGAGGGTTGGATAATTTCTTTAGGATTCAGGTTCAGGTTTTAAGATTCCAAAATTGTAATATTAAGAAATCATAAGCGATTTTAACATTAAGATTAAGTTTTAGATTGTCATATTCAAAAAGTTTACTCTTAAATTCTGTCAACAATTAAAGACATGCAATTATAGACTATAATATCAAATTACTAACTGAAATATTGAGACATGCGTACAGGGACTAGAAAACCAAAAAAATAACTAGCTTGAACTCACGGATTAAGGAAGGGAAAAAGTCCAACCAGTTTTGGAAAATTGTATGTTTCGAAATATACTCAAACCATACCGAATTAGGTTAGAATTACGATCATAGAAGCCGTTCTCTAGTTATAAATCCAAGAGGGGGCCCTGGAACCATGTCCATGTTTTAATAGTTATTCTGCTATTCGGGGCGGAGACAAATCAAAGATCATAAAAATCGGTCAAACCCAAGAGGGCTCCCATGAAACCCAAGGGGGCCCACATGTCCATGTTTTAATAGATATTCTGCTATTCGGGGCGGAGACAAATCCAACAAATCAAAGATCATAAAAGCCGTCCTTGAGTTATAAACCCAATAGCCGTAAATCGCCGAAAAATCGGTCGAGCCGAAAAATTGGTCCAGCTCAAGGCCCCCTCCTGGGCCCCCATGTCTATGTGAAAAATAGTTTACACCTATTCTCATATCTGCCAAACATACAGAAAAAAAATCATAAAAATCGGTTGAGCCAAAAAATCAAAAGCCAAAACCCCCTGGATCCCCATGTCCATGTAAAAAATAGTTTACCACCTATTCTCATATCTGCCAAATATACAACAAAAAAAAAAACCTAAAAATCGTTTGAGCCGAAAAATCGGTCTAGCCCAAGGGGCCCCTTTGGGCCCCCATGTCCATGTGAAAAATAGTTTACCACTTTTTCTCATAAAATAGTTTACCACCTATTCTCATACCTGCCAAATATACAAAAAAAAAAATCATAAAATTCGGTCGAGCGGTTTCGGAGGAGTTCTACCAAAAGCACCGTGACACGAGATTTTTATATATTAGATTATCTCAGAAAGACCGGTAATTCGAGAAATATTTGGTTTCGGAGGTTATGTCGTATTCATTAACTAGTGGTAAATAAATTTCAAAATCTACAATGGAACATTTTAAAATACAGAATAGAATTAAAAATTATATTCTTTAAGGGCTGATGATGGCAGAAGTGTTCTGCCGAAACATGTTCTATTTGTAATTTTACGCTCATTAAAGAAAGTTTGTGGAGTTCGACTTAGATATATTTAAATTTTTTAATTTAAATTTACTCCACCTGGATTTAAGAACATTCTTCTAGTTTACAGAATAGAATGTTTAAAAAAAAAAATAGCGGACCTGTATCTTCCTAAAGTTTTACAACAAAAATTGTCAGCAAAACATGAAATTTGATACCAAAAATTGTCAACAAAAAATTAAATTTGGCACCAAAAATTGCCAACAAAAACTGAAGTTACACCAAAAATTGAAAAAAAAAAAAAATGAAATTTGCCACTAAAGATTGTCATATACAATATCCCAAGAGTCAGGCATATTGTCGAAAATTTTCCCGACCTGTCTGGCACAAATTTGTTGCACCGAAAAGGTTTCAGGGGCAACAAACACGCGTGCAGACAGGGAGGGAAGATTTTAAACAATATGCCTAACCGAGGGATATTTGTTCAGATAATCGCTCGAACAACATTAACAAAAAATTGAAACGTCAAGATCTCATAAATCATGTTATGAGTTGGTTGTCATGGTGGGCGACAATTTTTCTAGGGAGATTTTCGCCACGCGGGAAATTGTCGCGAAATTCAAATTTGATTGGTCGATTTCAAAAAAACCTGAAGTTTAGATTGGTCCGACATATCAGTTTGACAGGTGAGGGCGATTGTCAGCAAAACGTGAAATTTGCCACAAAAAGTTGTCACGAAAACATGAAATGGGATACCAAAAATTGTCACTGATAATACGTCGTATTGGCAATTGCAATGAACATGAGTGATCATCTTAGAAATTGTCGACTCAACTTTGACTACGAATCGTATTTGGAGTACTATTCAGTGAACCAAACGATTTTTCTTAAAAGTACTAGTACAATTGTCGGCGACAATTTGTACTAGTACAATTATCACCGCAATTGATTTTGATTGGCCAAAATTTTGAAATTCTACCGCTGCTATTGGTCGGATGTCACAGTTTGACAGGTAAACTGAATAGTCACTTATAATACGATAAGTAGTCAAAATTATGTCGACAATTTCTAAGATGTCACGAATGCCAATGCGACTCGTGCAAACACTCGTTGCATTTTAAGCAATTGCAATGAACATGAGTGGAATCATCTTAGAGATTGTCGACTCAACTTTGACTACGAATCGTATTTGGAAGACTTTTCAGTGAACCAAACGATTTTTCTTAAAAGTATTAGTACAATTGTCGGCGACAATTTGTACTAGTACAATTATCACCGCAATTGATTTTGATTGGCCAAAATTTTGAAATTCTATGGCTACTATTGGTCGAATGTCACAGTTTGACAGGTGAACTGAATAGTCATCAAAAAAGATGAAAAATTGGCAGCAAAAATTAAATTTGTCACCAAAAATTGTCACCAAAACATGAAATGTGCCACCAAAACATGAAATTGCCACCAAAAATTTTCAGCAAAAAATTAAATTTGCCACCAAAAATTGTCACTACACCATGAAATTGGCCACCAAAAATTGTCACCAAAACATGAAATGTGCCACCAAAAATTATCACCAAAAGAATGAAATCGGACACCAAAAGTTGGCATCAAAAAATGAAATCGGACACCAAAAATTGTTAACAAAAAATTTAATTTACCATCAAAAATTGTCAGCAAAAAAATGAAATTTGACACTAAAAATTGACAGCAAAAAATTAAATTTGCCACCAAAAATTGAGAGCAAAAAATGAAATTTTCCACCAAAAATTATCACCAAAACATGAAATTTGCCACCAAAAATTATCACCAAAAGAATGAAATCGGACACCAAAAATTGTCAGCAAAGAATTTAAAATTGTCATATACAGTGTGTCCCTGGATGGGGTGCCCATGAGGTGATTTTCTCTATTAAGTTGTTTGGAGAGGAATATTTTTGGTCTAGACTGGTTTTGCTGATCTTACAACTGTAGAAAACTAAAACAGTCAAACATTTTAATCAACCTGTTTTAAATTAAACGGTTTTTGTACAATATCCCAAGGATCAGGCATATTGTCGAAAATTTTCCCGACCTGTCTGGCACAAGTGTTTGATGCCTGACCGAGGGATATTTGTTCAGACAATCGCTCGAACAACATTAACAAAAAATTTAAACGTCAAGGTCTCATAAGTCATGTCATGCGTTGGTTGTCATGGTGGTCGACAATTTCCCTAGGAAGATTTTCGCCACGCGGGAAATTGTCGCGAAATTCAAATTTGTTTGGTCGATTTCAAAAAAACCTGACGTTTAGAGTGGTGCGACATATCAGTTTGACAGGTGAAGGCGTTTGTCACCAAAATATGAAGTTTTACACCAAAAATTGTCACCAAAAAAATTAAATTTGACACCAAAAATTGTCCACAAAAAATGTAGTTAACCGTTAGAGCAAAATTAAAAATGGGATGTTAGACACTGAAAAAAATATATTCTGATTTGTCATTTTCACACTGCGTCAATGAGTCAATGCGACAATAGAGTATTCGACATTTGCTACAAAAACTTGTTATAATAGTCGCGTCAATAAATACATAAAACAGGCAATCTTCGGAAGTCCTCAAAAACAGCTTCGATTTTAATGATTTTTTTTGTGAATGTTTGTTTTTATATATTATTCAAAATCAGAAACCTTTAGAAGTGAGGGAAATAATTATTTATATTGTTTAAACACTATTTATTATATTTATATAAAAAAATAGTTTTTCAATACTTATTCTACAAATAATATACGAAAGTAAATTATAAAATTATTATGAATTGTGGATTATTTCTTTTAGATATTTATGTTCATCAATACTTGTAGGAATGAAAAATTTTAGAATTTTCCTCGATTTCCATGGGATTCCCTGGTCAGATCCTGATTTTTTGATAATGGAACCACCTTAAGAGTATACCCTTTCAAATAAAAGAAGAATTTTGAAAATCGGCCCACAATTGACGAAGAAATCGGTGAACCTACACAGAGAGAAATGTATTTGAATAACCTACACAATTGGGTAAATAATTACAAAAATTTGGTTCTAAAAAAGTGACAGAAACAATTTGTTGAAAAATTTAACACAAGATTCTTTAAGACCGTTTCTTTTAACGAATTAAACAATATTTGTGTAAAATTTTCAAAGAATCTAATGCAATATCTTTATTCGTTTTGTTGAACGTTATTAAAGTTTTGTTACGTTTGATACTACATTGCATGTAATTTAACAAAACAAAATTATGATTAAATAAAATTTATATTTTAATCATTTTAAATAAATGTTTAACTTCAGGTACGATAATTGTATTAAATATATAAATATTGCTTTTAATGAAAACTACTCCAAATTGTGGTAACTAATTATTATATGTTTTATACTTGGTTCACCAAATTCTTTTAAGGGGTTTTAGCAGTTATGGGAATAATCCACAGAAATTATTGAACATTTTTTCTTACAAAATACAATAAAAACAAGAGTATTACATGATTATTCACACGACAAAAATTCACACCAGCCCTAACTCTACCATATTGCTATAAATATGGAATAATAAACATTTGCAGTATTATTAGCTATAAGTACCTCTCCAGGTTTAACATTTGGCATTTGGTGGTTATATAAGGCTCCCCTAAGGTGACGTTGGCAGGACTGTGTTTCTTCGCAAGATTCAAGTTGAAAGTTGTACCCGAATTGCCTGATACACGGCCGTAGTCGAAGATTCGTCCTCACCTATTACAGGAGACAGCTGAGAAGCCTATATTCATAAACAAAAACATTAATTTATACAGTAGGTATAATATGTATGTGCATACAATCTTAAAAAGTACCAATAACATTAATTATACTTTGATACCAAACTTGTCGTACAACGAAGTTTCATTTCGGGCTATGCAGCTTTTAGCTTTGGGGGCATTTGGCTAACATTAAGCTCTTAGGAGTCAAAATGTAAAGTTTGTTATATTTTTACATTATGCAGGTTGTTCACAACTGCTAAATACTCGTCTGCAGCCGGAAAATTGGACCAGAAAAGTGCAGTTTTTTGTAGAAACTACACCTCGTCGAGGGCAAATTCTGTACCTACTGAAATACATATTAATATGCAAGTTGTATAAATAATACTTATACGTATACTGTACCTTGCTTAACAAATAATCTTGGTATTTAAAATAATGCAAATATTTTCCAAATCCCAAGCTGGGGTATAAGTTCCTTAATATCCAAATCTGTTAACGAATGAAAGGCCTCATCATTTTGATGTTCTGCAACACAATATTAACATTTCTGGTCATTATTATTAAATAAAACTTTTTTAAGTTGGTTAAGTGTTGTTAGTAATGCTTTAGTGATAAAAGCACATATACAGGATGATTCCTTGTAGACTGCACCTCCTTTGCCGGTTTTGTAATTTATGGTCATCCCCAATAATTAACAATCTAGTAAAATATGTTGACGTACTAAAAAAAGTTTATAACTGTACCTAAGTATGAAAATAGGGTGATGGAGAGTAAACTTACCTGTCTGAAGGAACCGTCACACCGTCACTAATAAAATGTAAGGAAAAACGGAAAAACACTTAATTATCACGAAAGAAACCCAAACAATGAATCTGGAATCTGCAGCGTGGCTGCAATATTCCAAAAATGGATATTGTTGGTGGTACGAGCGGGAATGCCTCTTATTGGCTAGGGCCCTTTAAACAAATTGTTTAATTCTTTCAAACAATCTGTACAACACTTTTAAATTAAACTTTAATCCGCCTATAGTAGCTAATCATATTAGCCACCAATTGCCCAATAATGTTTCAAACAATTTGTGCAATACTTTTAAATTTCACTATTATAAAGATTGCAGGAACAAATAACACAATTCTTTAAAAACCAATACTATTTTCTTTTCAAAAAATGTAAAGTTTCATCTTTAAGGTTACTCAATACAATTATCGTAATGGGTAAAAATAAATATGAAAGGATCTAATTATTTGTTGCACTCAAAGGTACTACAACCAACTGCATTCAAATGAAACAGCTGTATTTAAAAAAATGTTATTTTTGTATAAAAAAAAATAAACAATACCATGTACAACAGCGTTGTTTAATAAAATGCAAGTCGATTTTTCTCTGTGTACATGAAGTCGGTTAATAAAAGGGAACGAAAATTTAAGGATTTTTCTCGATTTCCATGGGATTCCCTTATCAGATCTTGACTTCTTGACAAAGGAACTTCCTCAAGAGTATACCCTTTCAAATAAAAGAAGAGTTTTGTAAATCGGTACACAATTGACGAAGAAATTGATGAACATACATGAAGTCGGTTAATAAAAGGGAGCGAAAATTTGAGGATTTTTTTCGATTTCCATGGGATTCCCTGATCAGATCCTGACTTTTTGACAATGGAACTACCCCAAGATTATACCCTTTCAAATAAAAGAAGAATTTTGAAAGTCGGCCCACAATTGACGAATAAATCGGTGAACATACATGAAGTCGGTTAATAAAAGGGAGCGAAAATTTTAGTATTTTTCTCGATTTCCATGGGATTCCCTGGTCAGATCCTGATTTTTTGATAATGGAACCACCTCAAGAGTATACCCTTTCAAATAAAAGAAGAATTTTAAAAATCGGTCCACAATTGACGAAGAAATCGGTGAACATACATGAAATATAAATATATAAATGTTCTGATGTACACTTTTTGAAGTCGCAAAACTATTTTTTTTAGATAAATATCATACATATTGTTTAAATAATATTAATAGTTATGTCCCCGCTCCAAAAGGTTTCTGATTATAAATAATATAAAAAAAACATCAAAATCGGAGCTGTTTCTGAGGACTTCCGAGAAAAAGACTTCATTGACGCGACTATAACCAAACATGGTTCAATTTCTCTTTTAAATTCAAATTCCAATCATGTTTTAATTAAGTGTAGTCAATATTGTCTTGCTAGATCATGATTTTATTGGATTGGAGCAGTAAGGGGTTTCAGTAAGTTCTATGATTCCATTAATAAAGTCAACAATAGAGGGATCCTAATATTTTTAGCACATGTAATGAAAACATACTCGCCGCCGCCGCGCCGTCGAGGAATTTATCACCGCGGTCCTCATTTTTACAAAAACGTCTAAGTAATCTCGGGCTAATTTAAGTAAGTATAGAAATATTTTAAAACAAATTTTTATTCATTGTTCTGGGTATTTTTGGATTCTTCAAGTATTCACTGTACTGTGTTTTGAAATTTTTGTAATTGGAGTTTACTCGATTTTAAGGCCCCCGGTACGAAAATTTAATGGGTAGTAAAATCGACCGTTAACTTGTTTATTTGTTACTTATTTGTAATGTTTTCTTTAGTTGAGTTTATTTTAAGCAGATGATCATAATATATCTGTAAATTACCATTCTTTCTCAAAGAAGATAAATCTCACTCATCATTCTTATGGAAGTTTTGTGCTAAATCCTTGTTTTGTTCTTGAATTGCTAGTGGAGGATGTCTTTTACAACAACACGTTTTTACACCTTTTAAAAAGCTAAGGATAAAGAGAGGAAATATGTAAACACCGAACCTTTTGAAAACAGGTTTGCATTTGTATAAAGCGAATGCAATTCCTGTTGCAGTTGGACGGTGTCAGGTACGTCGACCTTCATTTTCAGGAATTTGTGCATCTTGACGACGTTGCTAGGAATTTTAAAGCCCATTTTAATGAGGCTTTGCAAAGAACTAAGACTTATTAACTTGTAGTGTCATTTACGAAATGTCTCGTTTCCGCTGGAATTCATCATGCAACCTGCTGTGGAATTTAGCAAATTACTCTAATTACCCTAGTGTGAACTAAAAAGTGTCCATGAAACTTATAATTAGGCCGTTTTCACGAAACTGGCTATTAGAGTTGAGGTGAAGTGATCAGGCCTAACTTTCTTGTAGAATCTTTTTTGGTATATCTCAGGTTTACGCCAACTGTTCGCACTCTGCGATTTACGAGGGCCGTAAAAGGGCTTAATTGCGATAATCGAATGTGAGTATTATCTTTCTTCGGATACGACCGTACCAACTGAGCTATAAAAGTCATGCTTATTTTCCGGGTCTCTTTAGCAAGCTCCTTTCATGAAAATTTAATAACTATCGATTTTAAAATTTAATTCAGACAGCAGCCAGAGCAGTCGTCTCTCTGTGGATCCGAGTATTTTCTCAATATTAACGCCATATTTCAGTCGAATGTCAAAATAAGACTTGCAATTAGTAGATTGCGATGTACCGTCACACTATAGACAAAAAGAAAAACGGAGGATTTTTTCTAGCTTCGTCCATTCAAGACGGCACGACCTTAAACGTTGACGATCATCAGTGAGTCCAGTGGCGGGGAGTGCAACTCTCACTTAATCATTAAGTAGGTGAACCAGTTGTGAACGAATGGCTAGCATCATTGTTGCGAAATCACGCGCTCGCGGAGATTTTACAATTAAACGCGTATTCGGTTAATGGGATCGTCCGGTTAATTGGACAAATGTCACATTACATCTCACTACCGCGCTTTCTACCGTCGGAGGCGTGTCAAGGTCGTGATCTATGCTATATCTCATCCACAATCGCGTCATTTTACATAATAATAATCATCACGAAAGGGCAAAGGGGATTTATAATTTTATGGGCGTTATTCGTGATTGGCTCTGTGTTTATCAATTATTCGATCAAAGCGTGTGTGCTATTTAATTTCCATTGTGCTGATGAAACTTTACTTATCAGAACATATTGAATTAAATAATTGTGCATTGAGAGTAAATCAACATTTACAAAACGCTTTGTGTTCGGGTGGTCACAGTCTAAGTTGAATCTATTTGTGCAAAATTAAACTGAAATATAAGTTTGTCGATGCGATGCGGTGGGAAATTCGCTCCAAAGTTTGATTTTAATAGCTTTGTAAGGTGCTGGATTTGCAGCATTTGTTAGGAGAAATTGTTGGTGTTTACTTGGTGATTTTCAAGGTCATCATGGCCGAGGGTCGTTAATGAAACACGGAGCCGTGAAGAAGAAAACGCTAATTAAATTTTCATTAGAAACGCCATTCTTGCGATAAAAGGAGGCAAGGATGGGTACGATACTCGAGAAAATATTATTTATCGTCGATTTATTACTTACCTAGTTCAAACTTCATTTTTCAAGCTTTCTGTCGTAATTTGTTAATGTTTAATTATACCTGAAGGTTGCATGTGGTGTTTCTAAGTTTGAAAGTTTAGATCTTTATAAACTGTATTGTAATGGAGTTATTTATTAATGACATTTTTGAATGAAATTGCAAGGTTACAAAGCTACTATTTAAAACTGTGTTATAAATAGTAGCTTACAGGCTATTTACAAAATTTATCAACGTCGGTATATTTAAATGGTCTATTCTTTGAAAAATTATTTAATACGGTTAAGATGAGTTAAAAGAATGAAGAACAAAGTAATTCAAATAATTCGCTTTGCTTGCTATCCATTTCAACTTTTATAGTTCTGCACATAAAGTCCGTCCGTAAGTTTTATTGTCGCCTAAGAGAGTTTTTATCAGGTGACGATATGGACATTTATTACTCGGTTGCAAAAATCTCGTACTAATACATGGTTGGGATTTTTTTTTGCATTCATAGTTGGGGTGTTGGATTCAAATAAAGTTCCCTGAGATTGATATGTGTATGAAGTCTTTTTTAGAACTCAATGGAATTTTTTAACTTGAACTACTTTGTAGTGGAATTCTGGGTTGCAGATGTTCCTAGAATTATTCTCTTACTCTTTAATTTACATCTCTACGAAATGGTAACTAGGTAGCTTTCTTTATTTTAGAATCTTCCTCTTTGTGAGCCTCGAAACTGTTACTTTTTTGTAGAAATTTTTATGAATTCATATGTCATTGTAACGGTTGTAGGTTACTTGTTCAGTTATTCATAATTTGGGACTTTTTTTGTTGTTTCGAATTTTATTTAAACTAGTGATCGCCCGACACTCGGAGTTCGAGTGGTATGTAAATTCAGCATTCTAATCCGAATCGATTTCGTGCGTGCCTCAACGTGCTCTTTGGCTTCAGTTCTCCGGCGTTCGCCCCTTGAACCAGCGTCTAGTCGGTGACTGTAATGGACTGATGTGTGAAAAATCCAAATAATCAATGAACCTGTGAAAATTTTGATAATGAAAAGTAATCTATTGGTGCATTTTATCTGTCTCATTAAAAAAATACAATTATAAAAATCGGTGCAGTACACACGGTTTTATTCAAAACAGCTCGATTTATGTTCAACGATTATACAGTGAGCGGCAAAAGTATGGAATAAATTCATTAAAAATTAAACAAAAATTTTTTAATTTTTTTTATACGGGTCAATTTTGGTTTATAAAAATAAATATTTTGATCCTAAATTAAATTTCAAGCAGTCATTTGTTTTCGTCATTGATATTTTTAATTTATATGTTTAAATTGAACATAGAAATGAAACTGACAGTACCATTTGACTGTTTGATTTACCTATTTGATTTTTTGACTTGTTTATGTTTGTCATAAAAAAAAAAAATTTTATTTTTTTCTCAAAACTTTCATTATCTAAGATAACAAAATTTTTATACTGTCATTTAGAGAATTAAAAGGGCTATCTGAATCAAGAAAAAAAATAGGGGGTTTCTATTTAAAAAAAATATCGATGACGTCATCCCTCGAAAACAAATGACAGCTTGAAATTTAATTTGGGATAAAGATATTAATTTTTATAAACCAAAATTGACCCGTATAAAAAAAAATTTAAAAAATTTTTGTTTAATTTTTAATGAATTTATTCCATACTTTTGCCGCTCACTGTATATTTATATACAGTGTGGAAATTAAGTAAGGAATAAATTCAGTAACTGCATTAGTATCTGCACTAGAAATAAAGCTTACAAAGCGCGCACTAGAAATAAAGCTTAAAAAGCGTGTGGTAGGGTTAATTATAGCGCATCCGAGGAATGTATACAATTTTTTTTTCATTAGTTTTCTTTGACAGTTATGACGTCATCAATTTTTTTTTTCTAATGGCAACCTATATTTTTTAATTTACATTCAGAATCAATCAGAATAAAAAAATCTATGCGAATGTAAAATCAAATACATAGGTTGCTATTAAAAAAAAATATTGATGACGTCATAACTGTCAAAAAAAAAGTAATGAAAAAAATGTATGTAGTATACGTTCGTCGGATGCGCTATAATTAGCCCTACCACATGCTTTTTAACTTTTATTTCTAGCGCAAATACTAACGGAGTTACTGAATTTATTCCTTACTTAATTTCCACACTGTAGATATTCATTGATATTTTTTCTAGGATATAAAAATCATAAAAGGGGCAAATCTTGTTAAATAAGACGTTCAAAAAGTGAATCTAAATGAGAAGTGAGCAATCCAAATAAACAATATTTGCAACTGGAGAATATTGTAAAGAAAATTAAGTGGATCAGGATGAATCAGAACAAACACATTGGACCGTATAGGTTAATTACACTTAAGAACGATATTAACACGCAATATTAAAAATTAAAGAATCAAGTCAAGCCTACCGAGATGGAAAATGTTAGAATCCTATTTCTCCTTCTTAAAAGAAAACTAACACCAACTAACTTGCATAGTGGGAATAATCATTGATTGATTCCAATACATGATTAATAATTTACGAATATAATAGCATACGCTAGAGTGAAACAGGATTAGAAAACTCAAATGCATTAACGAGATGATACATCGATTTGTAATAAAACATTTTGTTGCCTAGATAAATTATACAGGGTCTGAAATAAGTGCTATAACTGTACAACTTTTCTATATACGACTTTTCTGAAAATGCATTTTTTTAGCATTTTACAAATTCACGAGCCGCATATGGATATTTATTTGAACTCCTGAGGATCAATTGTTTTTGTCCGGAGAAGTTGATAACTTTCTAAATTTTTCGCACACACCCGTCCAGTTACCTGGTGATAAACTCAGAACAATTATTATTGAAATCAGTTTTTCGGGACAACTCAATCGGGCGGCGGTAAATTGTTGTTATTGTTTTTTACTTTCGTTTTTAAAGTTATTACCCATTATATATTAACAGCGAATACACGGGCATTGTATCGGGTGTATAAATAAAAATCTGGTCAAGAATGCCATGAAACAAAAGCGGTTCACATTCGGCACGTCGTAGCTAATGTCAATGTTAAAGTGTCCAAAAGTGACGTTTGAGTTTTTTCATTATTGAAAAATGCCTTGTACACTTGAAAAAAAAACATTTATGATTGAAATTTATTTCCGGAACTGGCGAAGAATAAATGGAGAATGGTCTTATTCCACTCATGACTGTCATCAATGTCTCAATCGCAGTGTAAAATTATTTCTTGAGACTGCATGCTTAACATGAAAACCTGGAAGTGGACGGCCAACAAAAAGGACAAAAAAGGATTTAAATTTGTACCCATACCCCGTGACATCCGTGCCTGAACTCTTGCCACTTGATCCCCCTCAACGATTATCTTTCTGCCAGGGGTTTCAAAATACGCTAGCAATTGATAAAGCCACTTTAAATAAAACCTTTTTTACTGACGCGGCTTACTTTTACAAAACAGGATATGTAAACTCGCAAAATATGCGAATTTGGTCTGCAGAAAACGCCCATATATTTGTGGAGACCTCTATGCATCCTGAAAAAGTAGGAGTCTGGGCAGCGATCAGCGGTAGGAGAGTAATTAATAGGCCCAATTTTTTTTCAAGGTGATGTAAAAAAGTATCTAAAACACACTGATAATTTCAACTTAGGTAACATAAACGCGGTTCGTTACCAAACCGAAATCGTGCAGCCTTTCTTTGAAGCATTACATGATGATGAATTGCAAGAAAGGCATATGCAACAGGATGGGACAACATCTCATTGCACAGAAGGATCAATTACTCTAATACGAGAATATTTTGATTATAGGATAATTTGACATTCACTGTGACCAACTAAAAATTACTGTTGCTTATACCAACATGACCACAGTTTGACAATTGTATATAAAAAAGAGGGATAATATGTGCAACGCTTCCCAAATCGCCGTGTGCCTAATTGGCGTACTTTAGTTTCAGTACTGTATCGATGGTGAACATTTTGAGCATTTATTGTAAATTTTCCAGTGTTAAAAGAAGTGGCTTTGCGTTGATCACGGGTTTAATTTTTGCAGAAGTGTTGGTTTAAAATTTGTTAGTGGTTTATTTCTGTTTCACTTTTATTTTTTGGAAATCACACGTTATTAATAGAAATTGCGCAGAGTGGGGCATAAAAATAGTTTCGAGGATTTCAAATAATAGCGTTGAATGTAATGACGTTTAGGAGGTGAGTTTCTTTACGGCGAGCGGTTTAGATAATGTTTTGCTAAAGTTTTTTGTCGTGCGTTATGATCAGTCCAGCCGTTCAGTGGCGGGTCCCTAACTTAACGTCAAAAATTCCACTAATTTTAACTCTATAACTACAGGGTTTAGGGCAAACATTTATTAAGAAAAATTGTTGGCAATGATGAGTCCTATTACCGACTAAATGTATTGCACTTATTTCTGAAACACCCTGTATACTACAACATGGAAATCACAGAGAAAAAACTAATAACTGGAAAATCGCATCAAAGAATAATAAAGGTGAAGAAACTCTAAACATTATCCTCAATTCTAAAATTCACTGCATAATTCAATCCTTGAACCAACCTAATCCTAAATACCAAAGGGATTTATATAACATTATGTGTGCAAGCAATAATTCTATTGGTATCAATTTTGTAACTGAATGCAGTTTTATTTAATTGAGCGTATCATTAATTATATTCATTGCATTCTTGTTTCGACATTCTACACTGTTCTGTCAAAGTGGAATGTAATTTCTCGATTTGATTGTGGGTGTCGAGATGTTGCAAAGTGGATTCCAATAATTTTTTAACCGTGTCGTTTTGAAATTGTAATCCTGAATCGATTTTTTGGTGTATTTTATGATGCTGTCAACAATTTGGTATTTTTGCTTGCTATTTGCTAACCTTGTGCTAATTTAGAAAAATATAATTGGTGATTTAGTAGCTTCAAATATAATTAAGTCAACGTATATTTTGGTGTGTAATTTGAGGTGAATTTCGAAGGATGTATGAAGGTCTCTTTTTTCAAGGTAACGAAACAATTTGTTAATCTCTACAAATAAGGATAATCGTGGGACGGCTGCAATATACCTCTTTGGTATTCTTGAAAAATATTCGTTTAATTGTTCGTTCTCAAAGAAACGAAAGTGATGGATAAAATTACACCGATTGTTCCTTTGTTGAAGTTTCCTTTTTATCTTGATGTTATTAATGCCGTAATGTATTACTATTATTTGAATCTTGCTTCATTGTCGACTTGCTGATATGAGAGTACATACTTTTCTTGTAATTTCTGTGGTAAGTGTAGGTCATCTCTCAGTTCATCATTTGGTGGTTGGTGAAAATAAATGTCGGCTTCTGATGATGAAGGCAATTTTCCAGTCTATTTTCTCAAGTACACGTTTTCTTTCTGATTTTTTCTTTCACTCAGAAAATTTTCTAAAATATTTAGATCACCATTTGATACTTAATTTTTATGTATTCAATTGAATGGGTGTATGATCCGTGTAAATGCTTTCAGTTCGAAAGGTTTTGAAGAGTTTGGCTGATATTATTACATACCTAGTATTTAATAGGTCATACAAAAATAGAAATTAACACTAGTCAGATAATTAAAAAAAAATACGAAAAGGCTGAAGACCGCAAATAGACTTCTAGAGATAGAAATAATAAAAAACTCCATTATTAAGTTAAAATGCACAAGAAAGTGACCTAAATTAAATAAATAATCCAAAGCACCCGAAAAATCTACTAAATAATTGTCTGACTATGAATAATGGAAGCTCATTGTTATTATAACAAATAAAGGATGTAAATGATCAGAGGAATCCAATAATTAAAATTTAGAGTAACTAGAAAATTCGGCGTCAGCCTAAAAAAAACTTACAGTAAATAAAAAAAATCGATTTAAACTTATTTAATCAAATTAATGTTCTAGACTGCCTCCACAATGTCCGGAAAACTAGAATTTTTTTACCAAAATTAAAACATTTTTCAAAAGTTTTCTGGTGTTCATGCTGGATAAAGAAACCAGAACTTTTGCAAAAAAAAAGAGAAAATGTTTGAATATCGACCTAACATCTTATGTCTAATTAATAAAAATACAAGTTGCGTGTGGTGTACTAAATAAAATACGTTTCCTTTGGTCCGTCTATCCCAATTCCCGTCAGAAAAACTCCCCACATCCTAAAATCATATAAATTGAAATGAGCCTTGAGTTGATTTTATTATTAAAAATGTGCTGGTGGAAATAAGAATCAGATTTTTTTGTATAACTATCGTAGCTTAGTAAAGTCGAGTGGAGAAGGTGAGCACAATTACTGTTAAAAATTAATAATGAAGGAAATAACAAAAAACATCCTCCGCGTCGCTAATAAATCAACTCAGCCAGAGAAGACTGCTTTCGACGGGTGGAAGAAAACAAGAGAAATACTTTGGCATAGAAAAGCAGGTTCAACAAGGTCTTATAATAATGGGAAAATGGAAAGAAAAAATAATTTAAAGCAATAGAATATCCGAGATTCGAATCAACGGAGGCATTATCCGCGTTTTGAAATACTAGAGCACACAAGAATGCAAATAATAAATAATGATACCTATAATAGTCAGTGTCACTAAGTTCAAACACATAAATTTGCATAAGTTAGCCTGAACCTAGACCTATTAGACTTAAGAACATGCAGAGGAGCAAATTTCAATCGAGACCACTTTATGATAACCTAGCTCAAGCATTGTAACAGACAAAGCAAGTGGCCTAATCCCTCTCTGTTATAACATTACCATAATTGGACAAAAAGTTAAGCTAAACATAAAATGAAGATTGCATCATACAGAGAAGAAACAAATGAAGAATAATTAGACTGTCTAGTCCTAATTCAAGGGAGTCTCAATGCGGCCTGGTACATCAACGAGGTTTTTGGAGCCAGTGTTTTTCAGCAAGACAACGCTAGGACACACATTGTTTACTGCCATGGCCTGCTCAGATTTATCGCCGATTGAACATGTATGGGACATAATCGGCAGAAGACTCGAAGATAGGCACTTTGGCTCAAGTTCAAAGAGCGTGGGATGAAATACCTAAACCAGAAATTGATTATTTAATTTTCAATGAATGTATTCCTTACAGATTTTTTTTGAAATAGTTATCATTCATTATCTTCACCAATCTTAACTTGTCACCGTAATTTCAAGTTCATACGATGATCCTTTTTGGGTGCGTAAATTCATTCTCTAAGTCCAAGTAGTTTTCATTTGTCATCCGGGTCAGAAGTTCAAAAGATAATTTGATTGATTACGTATTATATATACATTTTTATTGTGAAGGTAAATTCTAGTGATAATATAGGTACGTGCCGTTCAAACAAAATTGGCATGAGTTTTTCCGTCCTATAATGAACACTTCGATTGGACTGTTTTTCCTCAGGAGAAAAGTCACAAAAAATAACAGATAACCTGCCTACGCGGATTTTTCCCTGCGCAGCTGACAGATTATTATTTCACTTTTTCGTTTATCTAAAAATAAACCCTCAAATCTGGTATTTATCAACTCGCACAAAACGTAATCTCCTCACCTTTTATTAGCCGGAACGTATCTTGGAGATCTCATAAAAGTTCTTCTTAATCGTCTCGGTTAAGAAGGCTTTTCGCTGATTTATGATAAATTGCGCGGATATTCATTTCGGCCCTTAATATTCCATAATTTACTCGTATTAATCCGATCAGGGATTTGTTCGCAGTCTATGAAAATTCTTAACAATGTCGCTAAATTAATTCTCGTGATTTTTCATTCCGACGCGACGACGGGCGAGCCTTGAACTCGATCTAATAATTTAATCATTTCCTCTGAAAATATTTGCTTTAGGAACTGTTGATTATTAACGATTAACATAGCGAGGGATGATGAAGAACGAAACAATGCCGTTTCGTAATGAGTCTGTTTTTCGCTTTACGAAACTAAAAAGCAATTAGGACATTCTGCAGCGCTTTGCTTTGTGGGTCAGATAAACCTTTTTATTTTTCCTTTGAAAACTACTGAAGATATTTACTTTAATTCATGCTTGAAACAATAGTAGAATTCAAAAGTTCAGACAGAATTCTTATTTGGCGCAATTATCAAAACTTTTAAAAGTGTAGATGTGCAATAATAATTAACAAGAGTGCGCAATCTTTGGGTTGAGAATTCTCTTGGGCTTCCAAAAATCCTATTAAATATTCAGATTACACATAAGAATATTTAGGTAGGTATTCGAGAAGTTGTAAGACAAACATGCATGGTTCGTTTAAATACTTAAACCAATAAAATGACAAACTTGATAGTACAGCTTAATTTATGAAATATTTTTAAATGTATTTGAATCTAGTTTATTGTTAAAATTATTCCGGCATAGAATAGTCTCAACAACTAAAGTCAACAACTAACTACATACTATCAACACCAGCAGTTAATACATAACGCATGATCCGGTAAAACGATCTTCACAAATCGCACTGTTTTAGTAATCTAGGGACTTCGGAATAATTTACTTTAGTGTCTTGTAATATTCAATGAATCAGCATTATTTAGTCGTTGCACAAATGCAATTTCGAAGTGTTTTTGCCTTTTCGAGAAATGTTAGTTGGTTGCCCGCTCGCAATTCTGCACACGTATGCGAGACGTCAGCCAAAGTTTAATTTAATTGCCTGACCTCAAGTCCATTGTACTAATGAGGAATAAAAGTGATTGATGCTCTGATTTTTACTTTTATCGACCAGGTTTACGCCCGACAATAAAATTGAGTCTCACGTGTATATTTCACCGTTGCTGGTGGTGGGACGCCGAAATTTATGCGTTCACGGATCACCACAGGCCTCCGGTGCCGAGTTTACAGCTTAGCTGTATGTATTATTAACAGTAGGTTTAAACAACGAGTTTACACTTGATTTGGGAGAATTTCGATCCTGCTCTTTGTTTATTTAACGAAATAATGCTGAATCGAGAGTCGGCGTCGTTGGTTTAAATTTTTTGTTGCTGTTTTCTGTTGCACTACCAAAACATTCCTTATAGAAGTTAAATTACGTTATTAGGAGCGAGAGGCGCAACTATTAACAGTAACATCCTATTTTAGGTCTCATTAGAAAATGTTCCACGTCCAGTGGAGATGACGTTGTAGTAAAAAAGTTTTTGGTTCTCGTTGTAGTTTTAACCCTTTTTCTTTGGTTCCCAAATATTTCTTCACTCTTGATTTTTTGGTCTAACTGCGTTTTTATTTATTCTTTTGGACTGTTACTTTGTTTCCTGTTTGAGATTTTTGTTGTTCCATATGGTCTCAACGTAGCTATCACTGAATCAGTCTCGCGGTGTCAATGTTGCAAAAGATAGCAAAACGTTTACTTTGACTTGCAAATCGGATATAAATCTGACAATTAATGTCACATGATCAAAAAGCTGTTATCCCCGGACTATTATTAACCCAACCAAGCCGACTAGTAGTTAATTTACAACGTTCGATTAATGGTTGCATGACAATGAATGACTACAATGAATGGAATAATCGATTGCACATCCTCTTCTATGTATACTTTTTATCATCGAAATACCGACAAATTGACATGCACACAGAATACTCCTTTTTACATTTAAAAGCACGAGCCTGACTACCAATATAAATATTTTTGTGAAGAGACAACGCGCACGCCAAAGCCCAAAGTGACGGATCTACATAAAGCTTATAATAAAAAGCGGAAACTTGTGCTTTTAAAGCTCAATTCCGGGTTTTAACCGATAGCAAATCCTAAAATGTTAATCTTGTAAATTATAAATACCGAAAGGCTTTTTAAATATTCAATATTTCGAACTAGAAATCACCAACATAAATATTATTGGATGGATGCCTGTAAATAGTGATTTGCCGAAACATAATGTTATGCTATAAATTGTAGGATTTTATCATTTTATTATTTAACTTATAGCTGATTTTACCGCCTTGTTTCGATCGGTATTATCAACATTTGCACAGGCTATTAAAACAATAGTAATATTTGGGCCTCCAACCTGCTGTAATATCTTACACTCCTTACGATCCATTACAATAAAATATTCCATAAACTTCGAACTACATTAAGGCAATCATTAATCAAGCTTTTGATTTGTGTTAGACCTAAGATTTCGACTGAAAATAAAGGCGCTATTATTCAAAGGGTGCACAAAACATGTTTATTACTGGAGTTCGACGTGAACCACAAGAGTGTCAACACAGTTCCTCGGACATGTTCCATTGTTGTCTCCGGAAAAATACGTACAGTTATGTTCATTAATGTGTTGTACAGCTAGTTTAGTTGCATCGGATTTAAAAAAAAAACACATCACCATAGTTAAAAAAATGTCAAATTGAAGCAGTGTCGCATCAAGTAATTTCGAAATGCCGGCAATGAATTTAATTGAAAGAGCACATATTATTGCATATTTAGATGATGGATTATTATCCATCAGAGAAGTTGCAAACATTATGCAGACAAGTAAAAACACTATTTTAAAAGTCAAAAAACGATGAAAAGTTGACAGAACTCTGTAATAAAAGAAGTCTACAGGTAGGCCAATTTGTTCCGTGAACAAATGAAGTAATTTTTACCGATGAAAAGAGTTATCAGTCAATATTTAAATACAAGATTTGATTGAATAGACCCTCAAAGGCAGGCAGAATTTTTTACATTTTTTTTAAGCGATCCACCATTTTTCACCCTTTCTGAAATATTTTCCTGTAGACTTCCGGGTGTCTATATCTGTTCAAAGGTGACATTGTAATGACGAAAACAATGCCCAAATTCGATAAATTTCAGCCCTCAAAGAAAGACTGAATTTTTTGCATTTTTTTTTAAGCGATACATTCACAATTTTTCACCGTTTCTTCAATCTTCCTCTATAGACTTCCGAGTGTCTTTTTCTCTTCAATTGTGAGATAGTAATGATGAAAGAAATGCCCAAATTTCACAGAATACACCCTCAAAGGCAGGCTGAATTATTTACAATTTTTTTCGAGCGTCGCATCCACCATTTTTCACCCTTTCTAAAATATTCTCCTATAGACTTCCGGGTGTCTATATCTGTTCAAATGTGACATCGTTATGACGAAAACAATTCCCAAATTCGACAAATTTCAGCCCTCAAAGAAAGGCTGGATTTTTAATTTTTTTTTCCAGTGTCGCATCCACCATTTTTCACCCTTTCTTCAATATTCCTCTATAGACTTCCGAGTGTCTTTTTCTCTTCAATTGTGAGATTGTAATGATGAAAGAAATGCCCAAATTTAACAGAATACACCCTCAAAGGACGGCTGAATTTTTTACAATTTTTTTTAAGGGACGCATCCACCATTTTTTACCCTTTCTTCAATCTTCCTCTATAGACTTCCGAGTGTCTTTTTCTCTTCAATTGTGAGATCGTAATGATGAAAAAAATGCCCAAATTTCACAGAATACACCTTTAAAGGCAGGCTGAATTTTTTACAATGTTTTTTTAAGCGACGCATCCACCATTTTTCACCCTTTCTGAAATATTCTCCTATTGACTTCCGGGTGTCTATATCTGTTCAAATGTGACATTGTAATGACGAAAACGATGCCCAAATTTGACAAATTTCAGCTCAAAGAAAGGCTGGATTTTTAATTTTTTTTAAGGGACGCATCCACCATTTTTTACCCTTTCTTCAATCTTCCTCTATAGACTTCCGAGTGTCTTTTTCTCTTCAATTGTGAGATTGTAATGAAAAAACTGCCCAAATTTCACAGAATACACCCTGAAAGGCAGGCTGAACTTTTTACAGTTTTTTTAAGCGACGCATTCTTTCACCCTTTCTGAAATATTCTCCTATAGACTTCCCGGTGTCTGTTCAAATGTGCCATTGTAATGACGAAAACAATGCCCAAATTCGACAAATTTCAGCCCTCAAAGAAAGGCTGAATTTTTACAATTTTTTTTTTCAAGTGGCGCATTTACCAATTTTCACCCTTTCTTCAATCTTTCTCTATAGACTTCCGAGTGTCTTTTTCTCTTCAATTGTGAGATCGTAATGATGAAAAAAAATCCCAAATTTCACAGAATACACTTTTAAAGGCAGGCTGACTACCCAACGACTTCCTGTGACCTGGAAGGAAGGAGTAATGCATTACCCATTTTGAAGCCCAATAAACCAAAAACAACTTGCACATTATGCAAACTTATTGAGGAAATTATTAACAATCGTTTAGTAAGCTACAACACCATAACCTACTTTTTCCAAACCAAAGCGGTTTTCGGAAAAGCGGAAATGCATGAAGCTTTCACTGCAGGCCAAAAACTTGTAGCAATTTTCTTTGACTTAGAAAAGGCCTATGATTTAACTTGGCGACATCTCGTACTACAGACTTTAGCGGATTGGAACATAAACGTAAACTTCTTCATGTTTTTTGTCCAAAACTTCCTCAGCAATCGCACATTCAGGGTTACTGCGAATGGGACGTTGTCAACAACAAGAATTCAACAGAACGGAGCACACCGAAGCTCAGTCCTTAGGGCTACCCTTTTTTGAATAGCTTATCAATATTTTAAACCAGTGAAAGCAAGTCTTTATGCCGATGACCTAGTAAAAAATTCTACAACATGTACTAGATTGCTTTAACCCAAAATGCTCAGTCAAACTAACTTTATCCACTGACACACCGATAGAATACGCTTTTCATTTTTTTATTCTTGATGAGCAGATTTCGAATATCTGAAACAAAATACTAATCAACAAGCAGGTACGTCTTTTAAAAATGACGGTTTCGACATTATGGGAAGCTGACACTGAAACTCTTCTCCGCCCATATGAAAGTCACCTTCGACCTCGGCTTGACTATGATGTAATCGTATTCTTCTCATCTCGGAAAAGTTAGCAAAAAAAAACAACGTGGACACAATATAAACTAATGCGCTCACGATTGTGTTTGGAGCACAACAATATCCTAACCTTCCTTTAAGGACCGTACTCAAAAAATCCTCCGCCCATTAAACCATTCCTTCAAACTTCCTGTTTTCTCCGGAGAGTTTTCTACATGGCGAGCAAATATGCCTACACTTTTCTAAATCAAACAATACATTTTTTACCGACAACTTCAGCCAAAGCTTCTCCACCAGGAACAAAATGTCAAGTTTATACGCGATTAACACATGGATGGATATTAGACAAAACAAACCCACTTCTCTGTAACTGTATGGCAACTATAATAGATCATTTCATCCGAGTCTGCCCTAAATTCGCAACTCATCGACCAGCCATACCACCTTTAGCTTTTCTATATTCCACTTAGATATACTTACAGAACAAGGTCGAAATGTTCGCCCTTATTGAGTTCCCGGAAAAATCTGGAGTAGGTAAATTAATTTAGTTCATTTATTGTATATAATTATTTAATTAATATTGTTCATTTAAACCCCCCATGACCTTCGCGGTAGAAGCGATCTTTTCTAATAAAAAAACTATTACAGAATACACCTCAATATGACTATAACGGAGCTTATTTGACGACTGTAACTCCAGACTAATTGAAATCGTGCTAATCGTTCCGTACAGTGAATATCTATAGATTTTCTGCTGAAGCTTTCGCTATTTATCTTAATAAAGACACGAATAGAAGGTTGGACATAAATTTCATTATGTTAAAATTAATGTGTCCTGTTAGTTTACAATGTTATCGATAAAATATTCTGATTTCCAAAAGTCTTATCGATGGTAAAATGACAATATAATCAATTCAAAATGTCGTAACTCTAACATTGCGAAAAAACGACTACCCACCCACAGATAGGCTAGGTAGTCAGATTCCTGAACGGCCACGATGGTTTCGCAAAAGATCGTAATTTTTTTAAACTATCAATATAAAATGTGAGTAATCGATTCTTGGTAGAAAATCGATCCAAACACGATTGCTTAAATGTTATATTCCTTGTCGGAAAAATGATTTCTTGTTTGACGTAATGATCAATCAATTAGTTAACCTTGTTTTTTTTTACAAAATGTCAGACTTGGTACTGTTTTTAAAAATCAATTAATATTATTGTTCACAATAAAATTGTTTGTTGCGCAATAGTTCGCGTTAGAATTACAATATTTAGACACTTAAACACCTTTAGACACCTTTAGACATTTAAAATTAAAAAAAAATAAAGTTATTAAATTCTAGTTAGTAATAAGGCTAGTAACTTCTAGGTAACATACTCTCAAAACAGCTGTCAGTTTAAAATGGTGCCTCAGTATCGGTATCATTTACATAACTGAATAATGAAGACTGATTTATTATTAGATTACTTTTTAACGATTTTAGTTTCTAATCGTGTAGCGGGATTTTTCATCGCGTGTTTAATTCTGTCCAATCAGATTATGATTATAATGGGAAAAATATTATACTTACAATATTATACTGAGAATACAATTTCGACAAAATTCAGTCACCCATTGCTATGAGTACTTCAAATTCAAAAAAATAAAAAATAAAATAAAAATCACCCTTGCTGGCTTAAAAGGGACCCCTATGCCCCCTTCCACGCCCTGGTTGTGCCCCCAGTCCAACATCTTTGTTAATTAATGTGTGTGTCTCATTATATTCTCTCCCTAAATATAATTCGTGTTATCTTACTAATATTATAAATGCGAAAGTTTGGATGTAGGGATGGATGGATGTTTGTTTGTTGCTCAATCACGCTAGAACGGCTGAACGGATCTGGATGAAAGGATCGACATGATTTTTTGCAAAGTGAATGATAAATGAATGCGGATGAATGAGAATACATAGTAGGTATTATGCGCCGGTGGTTTAGATGGTAGCTACGCCCCCGGTCCCAAGGGGGCTCCGATGTTAGCTACGCTCCCCTTTCCCAAGGGTGCTTCCAAGTGGAAACGCGATGGTTGCTACGCTCCCTGTTCCAATGGACCCCCGATGGTAGCTACGCCCCCTTTCCCAAGAGGGCCCCGATGGTAGCTAGGCCTCCTGCCCCAACGGGGCTCCCATGGTAGCTACGTTCCCCTGTCCCAATGGGGCCTCCAAGGATAACCCCGATAGTAGCTACGCCCCCCTATCCCAAGGACGCCCCCCTTGGAGGCTCTTGAATTACAGTTGTTTTTACTTTTGTGTTGTTTTTTAATCTGTCCATAACTGAATTATCACGTGTGTCTTATGTTAAGAATATTAATTAAGAACTTTATTTTAAAATGAAATTTAAGACGATATGATCAAGGAAATTGGTCATAAGCTGACTAATGAATTCGATTCTTAATGAGTCCTCATCAAATGGACATTAATTATAATAATTAAACTAAATAAAATGAATGAATACTTATTATTATTTAATCCGCCAAAATAATTCACCCCTCCAAGAACGTACACAACAGTGAGAACATGATACAATTCAAACTTTCTGTTTAACCTTCTTTACATATCTTTATTCGTCTCCGAGATATTGTTTTGTTGTTCAGTTTTGTTCGCGCTCTGCCCGTAAAGCGCTCGACCAAAAACTTGAATAACTTTGCTTTCAGTATAGTTAATTGAAAAGTGGAACTGTGGGAAGGTGTATAAAGGTTTTTTTTTTGGGGGGAAAATGTAGTTTTTCATCCCTGGGGGTTGCTTGGACCCAGATATCGCCAGACGAATTCTAGGGGTTGATAATTATATAAACCAAACTACATCGAATAATGCGATTGTAATCCATACTAAAAGGAAAATTATTCATTATTGCAATTGAAGCAAACCTTGTCCGTATCCGAGAATAACGGAATTTAGCACCTTTAGAGCAGAGAGGTTATAAAAAACCGTGCTCAATGAACGATTAAGATTTTAATAATACGCATTTACAATTTGCTTCAGTTTGACCAACATTAGCCTTCACTATTGCTAAAAGGTCGGTTAAATTCTCCCTAATTAGATCGCAATGCCGTACAGATTATTACTGCTGATTATTATTATTATTTTTCTCATTATAATCAATCTACTACTCATTAACTGTAGATATAGAGATCGTAAACGAACATACAAGAATGAAAAGTTTAATTTTTAGAGTTTTTTCTGGAAGCCCAGTCTAAACATTATCCTCAGTTTAAAACTTCCAGAATGTTTATTCTGTACAAACTGTTTAGTTAGTTCTTCCTGTGTGTCACGTATGTGTATAATGTTCTAACGAACTGAAATTTTAGCTGAAGGTTTAGTTACATTTTTAGTAGAGCAGAGCGTTAGTTTGCGTGAAATTTAATGATCTTGCTTGTGTCTTTCCAAGAGTAAATCGGCAGCGTAAAGAATAATTATATTTAACTAGCTGGCCCGTCATGGCTTCGCTCATGCAGTATTCGTTTTCACATAGGAATTCCTCTTTCCCGTTCACGCTCCCGTTCCCGTTCCTATAGGTATATAAACATTATGTCAAAATTTCAAAGCAATCGGTGAACTTTCGGGGATTTAAGATTTTAACCAAACGGACATTTACATTTTGATTTATAATTAAAAGGCCCCGTTAAAATCTTTGCTTCCAGTACGTTGTTTGTCTTTGGTTAGTATGACGCGTGTTCCCCTCGCTTCTGGCAGATGGCGCGGTTGCTGGTACACAGCTGACCGTAGAGAAAGCTGTTTTCTCGCGGTCGCGGGTATGTTACTGACGCCAAAATTGTATATTGTGTCAAAATTTGAGCTCAATCGGTGCAGAACTTTTAGAATTTATGAAGCGTATATATAGATTCTATAAATTTAATTTTATTCCAGCAATGATCATGTTAATTATGTTAATTGATGGTCCAAAAGTTTCGTCAATTATTCCAGTAATGAGCATGTTGATAAGAAAATAATGATCGATATGTTTATTTAGTGTTTACCAACCAAATCACAATTTCAGGTTTGTTCACCAAATTTTAGTAAAATTCCTAAAGAATTTTTGATTTTTCTGAATAAAACTTTTTCTGCATCCCACAGCCGAAAGTACGGTATTTCGCTCCGGGAACAGCGGCTTTTGACCAGTAATAACCTCGGATTTCGCCTCGGTTTTGCAAAAGTTGGCGGGCAGCTGCGCGCGGGCCACAAAAACCGCCGTTTCTCGTGCGAAATGCGACCGGGAAAACCGTGCTTTCGGCTAGAGGATGAAGACAAATAGCACACGACACATTATTGATATTCAATTATCACAGCGACTGTCAAATAATTCTCAAAATGGTGGGTCCTACGTGACATGGAATGTGTTAACTAATACGTACTCCATATAATTCCGGCTCTTATTCATATACATTATAGCGTTTTCCCAAATATTTTTCACAAAGTATACATATTCCTAGTTATCGACAGCATTTCAAATTACCCTCCTCTATAAATATTATTTGTAGGAATATTTTGCGGTTGTGTTCTTTCCAGATTATTATTTCTTTATTTCATAATCTGTTATATCCGGTCGAATATATTACCGTAATACCACAATTCCCCAAAATTTATATTAATTTCTTCTTGGATTGGTTAGTTAGACAGTAAAATTTTTGTTGAACACTTTTTCTTTTGAATCTTTTAAACTAACATACATTGCTTTTATTTATGTACTTTTTCATGCCATGTATTCTTTTTTCTCCGCTCAATTCTTTAAGAATTGGACTATGAGGGGAATTAATTTTAAGGAATTATTATTGTTTGATGACCACTAAGAAGTGCGACAGCAATATATTTGTACATCCTTATTAATAAAAAGGCCTAATAATAATAAAGCAGCACTTCTGACCTGCAGACCTAAAAGGCTTCTGTTTTCTCCATATCTTTCTGTTGTTTGTTTTATCTTCCCATCCTCTAACCGCTTCTTTTTGCTCTTTCTGTACTTTATCACCTTCTCCTCCTAACAGTACTTTATTTTTTTTTTTTGCACGTCCATGTGAAGGCATTCTATAAACATATCCCAGTCAGAGCCATTATTCGGGTTCGGATTTTTTTGAGAATACAGGACATGAGTACCCTTGAATTTGATTACTGCGCTCCTACTGACATTAATTCCAATCTAATAACTGTAATAGAGGCACAATGAAATACCCTTTAAAAATGGTCCAATGCAATTTTGACCTAATCCAAGATTTTGACCTTGAAAATGACCCAGAAATTTGAAAAATGATTATTTTCCATTTTATAACTGCTTTTATTTGCATCAAATGTCAGCCACAATGTGGCTCGTGGCTTCTTCTTTATTGGCCATGAGTTTTATTGTGGGCTGATGTTGGGTTCAGAAGATATTTTTTTTTGTACATCCTCACGACGTGAAATTGTCGATTTGTTGCCCTTTGCTTTTGAAAAAAAAACTTCTGAATCCAAAATCAACCCACAATAAAACTCATGACCGATAAAGAAGAAGTCATAAGCTACATTTTGGGCAACATTTAAAGCAATTAAATGTAGTCATAAGATGAAAAAGATTTTCTTTTCAAATTTCTGTCATTTTCAAGGTCAAAATATTGGATTAGGTCAAAATTGCGTGGGATCAATTTGAATGGGTATTTCATCGTCCCTCTATTACCGTCATTAAATGGGAAATAATGTCAGTAGGAACTGGGAATAGTTATTTTTGTACTCATTGCTTATAGATACCTATTTTCCGTTTATCGCCGAATTTCCCGCACTGGGGTGTTTTCTCGTCTAGGAGGGACATTTGCTTTATAGGGTGGGTGTTGGTCAGTGCAACGCATACAAGAAGTGACAGTAAGGCCGAATTCACGAAACGGCTTGCCACATTCAACGAACTTTTAAATATGCAAAATTCAAAATTATTTATTTTTGATTCCTCTTCGGGCTTGATTTGTTACAAGAAATATTGTACCTAACTTATTTGGAAGGGAAATTTCCCGCATTCGCACTAAATGCAGCACTCTGTGCGGCCGTGCTTCAAACAATGGGCTCATGCGGGAATTTTCACTTTCCAAACATGTTAGGTAAATAACTATTATTTGCTTTGCTATAATAATCGTCTATAACGGAGAGTGAGGACTTCATTGGTATTTTACTTCCTGTTGTGGTTGTCTAAAATTATGTCTGACGGTTTCTTCTATTAATAAAAAAAAAACTATTCAAGGCTAAATATATTAATAAAGACTGATCAAGTTTATAACGAATGGTTGGATAACTGTAAATGGCAGTTACCTTTCTCATTTTGACAACCGAATTTCAGGCATATCAATTAAAAAAGGAGGTTGGGGAGTTAGTCAAAAATAATGAAAAAATTCTAAAATATATTTTTTTCAATAGACTATTTCACTACACAATTTTCTGTGAAAAATCCAAGATCATTAGGAAGCTTATTAAGCAGTAAATGCAATAAAACTGTTACATGTAGTCTTATGGAAAATCTGTCAACTCTACATGTGAATAGCACATTTTTTATTCTAACTAATGAACATGTCGGAGATTGACCCTCCCCCTCTATGCTGGCTCACCACGCAGTTTATTAACAACAATAACAACAAAAACCCAGAGATATGTAAAACAGGTGATCCCGGGTGCACGTCTCTGGTGACACTGTCCGTTGCGTCAAGTGGTCTCCCGTACTACCCGATTCCACCCAAGTGTATGCAACCAACTTGGCGTTTCACAATATCCCGACACGGCCATTCTGACATATCACACGTCCTCGTGTGATGACTATATAAAATAAAACTTAATAAACCACTCGGTCATTCTGATTATTTGATGAAACTGACTCTTCACGTGTAATTTAATCATGACAAAATTATTACTCCTATCACTCGAAAAGTAACATTGACTTCATCACTTCCTTCCAGTGAAAAAAAATTATTACTTCAAGTAACTCGGAAAACAAAATTGGCTTAATCACTTCCTTCCAGTGATACAACAAAATTATTACTTTTATTAACTCAGAAAACAAAATTGACTTTATCACTTCCTTCCACTGATACAACAAAATTATTACTGCTATTAACATCAAAATAACTCGATCAGTTCCTTCCAGTGATAAAAAAATATTACTTCAATTAACTCAGAAAACAAAATTGACTTTATCACTTCCTTCCAGTGATAAAAAAATTATTACTTTTATTAACTCGAGAAAAAAAAATGACTCACTTCGTTCCAGTGATAAAAAAAAATATTACTTTTATTAACTCAGAAAACAAAATTGACTTTATCACTTCGTTCCAGTGATACAATAAAATTATTACTGCTATTAACATCAAATTAACTCAATCGCTTCCTTCCAGTGATAAAAAAATATTACTTCAATTAACTCAGAAAACAAAATTGACTTTATCACTTCCTTCTAGTGATACACCACAATTAACTTCATCACTCCCATCCAGTGATAAAGAAAATTCATTTCATCACTTCCATCCAGTGGTAAACAAAATTAACTACATCACTTCTCTCCAGTGATAAACAAAATTAACTTCATCGCTAACATCCAGCGTTAAAGGAAATTAACTTCATCGCTTACATCCAGCGTTAAGAAATTAATTACATCACTTCTCTCCAGTGATAACAAAATTAACTTCATCACTTACATCCAGTGATAATGAAAATTAACTACCTTACTTCTCTCCAGTGATAAACAAAATATAAACAAAATTAACTTTATCACTTACATCCAGCGATAAAGAAAATTAACTACATCACTTCTCTCCAGTGATAACAAAATTAACTTCATCACTTACATCCAGTGATAATGAAAATTAACTCCTTCACTTCTCTCCAGTGATAAACAAAATATAAACAAAATTAACTTTATCACTTACATCCAGCGATAAAGAAAATTAACTACATCACTTCTCTCCAGTGATAACAAAATTAACTTCATCACTTACATCCAGTGATAATGAAAATTAACTCTTTCACTTCTCTCCAGTGATAATGAAAATTAAGTACCTCACTTCTATCCAGTGATAAACAAAATTAACTTTATCACTTACATCCAGCGATAAAGACAATGAACTACATCACTTCTCTCCAGTGATAAACAAATTTAACTTCATCACTTATATCCAGTGATAAAAAAAATTAACTACCATCACTTCGTTCCAGTGATAAACAAAATATAAACAAAATTAACTTTATCACTTACATCCAGCGATAAAGAAAATGAACTACATCACTTCTTTCCAGTGATAAAGAAAATTAACTAACATCACTTCTTTCCAGTGATAAACAAAGTTACCTTCATCACTTACATCCAGTGATAAAGAAAATTAACTAACATCACTTCTTTCCAGTGATAAACAAAATTAACTTTATCACTTACATCCAGCGATAAAGAAAATGAATTACATCACTTCTTTCCAGTGATAAACAAATTTAACTTCATCAGAGAAGACAACATTTAAATACAAACATTGATCACAATTAAATCAAATCTTTGTCGTCAGGAACGTATCCTTCAGGCATTTTCCTGATAGGATCGTGAGCATATTTATGGGTACGGTTCGAATTAAATTTTTATTTTTATTTTTTTCAAGACGTACATATCACCGTCTAACTGTTCAATCATCTTAAAGGGGTTTTATATTTAGGGTCAAATTTGGTTAAATTTATTTCGCCGGACATTATGTGAATTGCTATGTTCCGGCTCGAAATTTCACGACCAACCATTATTTCATAACGTAAATAATAATCAGGTAAAACATGAATTGTCATTTCAAAAGTTATCTCGTTAATTGCGACTACACTTAAAATCTGCTAACAGCTATTTGTGCAAGTTTGTCCAATGCTAGTCATAACAACAACATTGTCGAATCGTTTACCCTGAAGCTGTGACGACATAGGTTCTGTTATCAGCGAGCATTCGGCACCCGAATCAAAAATGGAAATTTTTTATCTTGATGACATAGGGTACCTCATGGCGCATTGACTAAACATAAACCTACTTGTCGTTCTGCTCCACCCTTTCGACCTCTCGGGTTACCTGAATTCAGACAACACGAAGCATTTGAAACATGTCTCTTTTGAGTTTGGGGTCGTCGATGTCTTCGGCGAAGAGTCTCCACGTGAAGTGCTGGGGTTCGCATCGGTCGGTCTTCTCATGTCTGGAATGGCATACTGATGCCTTGCATCCCAGTTTCCCACATTTCATCGAGGGTGGTTTCGGCTTGAAATGTTTCGCTTCCAAATCATTACATTAAATTGTACTTTTTCATTTAAGAAACAAAAACACCTTTAATTTCTGCTGTAATTGGTTCCTTGATTTAATGCCACGAACTTGTAAGTGACATTCGTGGTTCAAGTTAGAAACTTCTTCGGTTTAAATTTCAACATTAGTGCCGTCATCATACGCCGCGACGCACTTCCCTTCTTTTGGTTCGGTGCTATTAAATTGCATCAAAAATGCAGAAAATCATACTTAGCGTCCCACGTCATTCTAGGGTATGAAATTTGCGACAGCCAGGTGGATGCTCGACTTTTGAGTGAGTGCCCTTCTCAAGGCGACAGTCGACGCAGCATCACCTGTAATTGTCTTGTAGCCCATGCACGTAAATCTGCAGTCCAGATCAAATTCAGGCAGTTGTATGTTACTGTTTATCGTCGGAGACTGATGTTAAAACAGCCATTTCTTTCAACAAATCCAGGGCACCTCAAACTGCAACCCCTTATGTCATTTGCACCGCAGTTTCCGACAACTACATACTTCCTACTGCTTACTGTCCAAAAAGTGCGCTAGTAGATCCTCGAATATAGGTGTGCAACTTTACACCGCTCACCATTGTGACTTTTCGGCTTGTCCTTGTGCTTTAAAACACCCGCACCGCCTGGTCCCGTTCTCCTCTACCACCGCCACGTCAAAACATCAATCAACCAATCTACATCTTTCCAAGTTTCAAGATATCTGCGAATTGATACTAACAACCGCTTGATACAGCATTTACAACTTCACAAATCATGCCGATTACACTCAATCAAAGATTACCAGCCCTCAAAACAATGTGCCGAAATCAATGATATTCAATTACCAATCATGTGTGTCTCATTATTTTGACTACATGCGCCCGTCAACCCTCCGAAAATAACTCCAAGTACTTTACGACTCTTCGACAAGACCCACAACATCGTTCTTCATTGTTGAGAAAAAAATGTAAACAAACCTCAACCCATGACATCCCCAAACCAAATTTTAATGAAATTCACAATCTACACTGTTCCAATTTCTACAACAATGATTTTGAAAAATGATGCGGCTGCATCGAAGTAGCAATTTTTTGTTACGTTTCTTTTCCACGGTTTCTTTGTTCGATCCCAACGAAAGCTTATTTATTGTTTTCATTCTCGGTTGTCACTCCCAATGTGTTGACATGTTTATGACACGTCACCGATTTCGGACTACGTACTATTTACATCTTTTATTGCTCTGATTTTACTTGACTATTCGTAATTAAACAAAAATTGTCGTTTTGATTTAATTAGCACGAAATCATCTTTAAAAATTATCCATTCCGGGATGTTATGGCTCGATCTATCACCGATCAAATTTTTGTACTGCAATGCACTTACCAATTTGCCAATCTGTTTTGCCACAAACCTTTGAATTCAACCCTTTCCTGTATTTACTCAAACCTCAATTCATTAAATCCGTCCTTTGATTTCGTCTCGACTTCTACACTGCTTATTGCTCCCACAAAAATTCAGACCTCAGGTACTACGATATTTGCCCACTGATACACCTGCACTCGAGCTTTTTTTTTTGCACTTTGGGTTCATAATTCCACTTCTGATGTCGGAGATTGACCCTCCCCCTCTATGCTGGCTCACCACGCAGTTTATTAACAACAATAACAACAAAAACCCAGAGATATGTAAAACAGGTGATCCCGGGTGCACGTCTCTGGTGACACTGTCCGTTGCGTCAAGTGGTCTCCCGTACTACCCGATTCCACCCAAGTGTATGCAACCAACTTGGCGTTTCACAATATCCCGACAAACAAATAATGCCAGCAGTACAGAAACTAACTATGTTATACATTGATATTTCCCGATAATTTTAATGTTTTTTTCCGATACAGTTAGGAAACTTTTAGTTAACGAGAAAAATTATTAAACATGACTACTTTTGAATTATCGACCACCTTGCTTTAGCGAAGCGGCAACGTTGTATTTAGAAATAAGTGGCGTGAAATTCGAATATTTCGTATCTGACACTATCAAGATATCAATAAATATCAAGCTTTATATTATTACAAAAAATACAAACTCCTATTATTTTTTTTATTTATATAAATGAAATGGTCCAGTTAACTATTGAAGTAATTTATTTTGTAATTTTTGAATATAATAAACACAATAATTAAACAAACAAATAAATTTAACTTATTTTTTCAATAAACTTAAAAGAACTCGATTGTACACTGATAAACGATGAACTTGACGTGAAAAGAAAAATTCACAAAATTTACAATAGTTGAGAAAAATACAAACTAATAATTAATGCCTGTCAAGCTAGACAAGTGTTTTTCAGTTTTCACAAAATCACTTACAGTCAGCTCACTGTGAGTATCCACATGCACTGCAGCATCTTTGCAAGTATAATCTCATAATTGTGTTAACTTTCAAACAGTCAACCATTATTTTCAATTCACCTGGTCCAACTTGTATTGACTTGCAGGTAAAGGACATTTCTGATGTTTCTGCATATTAATTCATGCTCTGGGAGGCCTGTGGACGGTTTTCAAGCCTTCCACAGCAACATGGCTATGTGAACCCCCTTGAATTGAAATTAAATTAAAGTTGAAGCTTCAACACTTGACAGTTCTTGACGATTTTCCATTTTGAGATTACTGCATCTGAATGATGATTGTGGTAGGTTCTGTGTTGGACAGGTATCAGGTTTTAACAGCTTTTTCATGCCCCAACCTTCAATTTTAAAGAATTTGTATTTTCGGTTATGTCTCCTTTTTTTTAAACTCCTTACCTGAACTCTCATAATCACCTTTTTCAGCTCAGGATTTTTCTTTCTCACGCATTGGCAATTGAATACGCAACAATTATCATTTTTAAATGACATTTTTGGTTAATTTTACTGTCGAACAAATAAAATGACAGTTTCCAATAATATAGGGAATAAATACTGCCAACTCTTCAATTCTAAGCAACGTTGCCGCTTGAACACTGTTCAATTCCCTCATTATAATATACGATTTTTAATTAATTTTATGATTTTTTAATTGTTGAACTATAAAGTTTAAATGTTTCTATATATTTTTTTAATTATTTACTTCAATAATTTAGCAAAAATCGTAAATTGTTTAAGTTTTTTCTTTAAGTTTGGACAAAACATCCAAAAGTTGATGAACTTAAAAATACGAGTGTGCTTTAGACCACACGACTGAAGTAAAACTTCAGTTCGCCATTGTGAAAGTGCTCTTAATTTATGCAAGTTTATAAATGGAGCTAGAGAATCCTGAATTAATATCGTCTGCAGTATTGGATAATGCATATTTCAGTTTGTCGTCAGCGAAAAGTCGGTAATCATGTGTAGCGATTATGATAAGTAGCGCAGTTGCATACAAAACTGACACACGCAAATAGGTGTATTGTGAGAAGTGCGGATTCACAACGGATAGGAGGCGGGTTTGAATCCCGAGGAGGCAAAAAAATTCTATGAATTAATTATTGTAAAATCGTGCATTAAAGAAAACTTCCGTTCGCTTCGCCCTATCACACTTTTTACTTCAATAATAAAATAATATAAAATAGTTGATTTATAATAATCGAAAATGGTTCAGATAGGCATTTATTACAATAGTAATTATATTGCAAATGTTACAATTATTTGTAATAAGTAATTACAAAACAGTTCCGACTGAGATATCAATTAATTTTTGGTTGGGACTATCCCACCCCAACCTCCTTCTTTTACCAACTCAAATTTGTAAGCCTAATGGCTGACAAAATACCTAAAAAGTTGTATTAAAATAATTGATCTAATTACAAAAAGATTTTCCTCAAATTAACTGCTGATCGCTTTCGAATATTTTTCAAATGCCGTTCTAAAATCCTTTTTCTCTTACTTGGTCGGAGTTTGTAAATTAGAAATCTTGTGGGTAATTGGAAAGTTAATTTTTTGCGAGTATTTTTAATTTTTTTGATTAATTACATTTGATCGACATATCGTCTATCAATAGTTTATTAATTACATGAATTTCCAAGGCATCAGTATTAATTTTACTACTCTGCTCATATAAATACTTTATCACCTTGCTGATGATAACTGTTATTAATTTCTCTCTTCTTGCTATAAGGTTACTTCGTTCCTCCAGAACTTCTTTCAAATAATTTTTAGAAGAGCAAGCTACAGAATATTTTAATAGGCCAGGGTGATTAAAATTTAATTGCAAACTGATATTAAATCAACGATATTACCGATGAAGACTAGACCAAGAATGCAATTTGATACTTTTGTATTCATATGACATCAAACGTTGAAAATAACCCCTTCGGATTCACTACAAAGGCTCAGGTTGCTTTACAACTCCCCGTATACCTTAATTAGTATTTTATTACTTCCCCCTTTTGATCTACATAAGTGTGTAATTTGTTGCAGTTTTTCTAGTTTTTTTTCTAAACAAGAAGAACAATCTGATATCTCACTGATGTTCAATAAGTTCTGTACTAGCTTGTGTTTAAATACTATTTTGATCCTTTTTTGCCATCTTGTCATGCGTCAGAAAGTTGAAAAATGAGCGTACAAAAAAAAACGGGAGCACGTGGATCCGGGCTGGAATTGTTCGCATCCGTATTAATCCCTCAGAACTCTCTTTTTCTTTTTCGGTTAGTTTCGCATGTTTCAAGTAAAGCGTACACGAGTGGTGCATGAAACTGGAGCTGTTAACGTCGTTTACATCCTACTTTATCAATAAAACGTTGCGATGAGTAATATTAACGTCAGGCACAGATTCAATCTCGACATTCCGTATATTCAAGCTTTGAAAAAGCTTCCCCATCGTGAAAGGGAATATCGTGTTTTTGCCGTTTCCGTTGTGATAGCGCTTCACCCATGGTCTCACGTCTTTGTTTTTGTAATTGATGGAACAATGTCCCACAATGAAGCGAGTTATAGATCGAAACAATTATCCAGAAAGTTTCGGGAGAATAGAAGTAAAACATCCGTTACCGGAACAATGTGAACTCATTGTACACTATCCAGCAATAAATCACCGATTTTAAAGCACAATTAGTTCCATGGACCTATTGATCGCAACTTAGATCATCATCATCATCGCCACTCGTTCAGATTTTTTTTTGCATGCGAAGCGAGAGGGCACAATAATTTATAGCTCATTTACTAGAGAAAGACGAAACGAAGGGCGGGAAAATCAATATCGAAGATTTCGGTGTTAGAGGGCGCCACTGGTCGACCGACATCTAGCCGGAGCATGGCGGGATCTTGACAGATCGGCTCCGGTGCGATCGCCCGGAAATGTCCGACAGCTCTTGCGACTCCGGGCACGAATATGCGCACTGGCTTTTTGGTTACTTCACGTTTTCGGTGCTATTTGATCGCACTAAGTTGGCTACCGTGCTGCTCCGAGGGTGGTTGGCGTTAAAATAAAATCGAAAAATCGAAAGCTCGACCGCATTGTCGTTTTGGTAAGTTTTTCATTAAATTCAGGCACGTTGCACGCCGCACACTTCTTCGCCGGTTTTTCCCCCTCTCCGACGATCGAAAATTTTCCCGGATCGATTTTTTTCCCAAAGGAGAGAGGGAAACGACGGTTGGAGCGTCTTTTTTGTCGCATTTACGAGTCAATATTTACAATTTGTCGCCGCAGGGAGACTGTCTCTAACCTTACGCGCTTTTTGCACTTGTAGCAGCTATTTTTCAGCTCGAAAGATGGATGTTTCCGGTGTATTTTCATCTCGATCGATTCTGTGGCGTTTTTTGCACCTTTGTCGAATGCGGCCGTTGCGATTTACGCTCGACATGCTGATAATTTAATTATTTACGTCTGCTCTGATTTAGTTTGCCAGTTGCCGGATTTCTCCGGTGCGTCGGACAATTATTTATGGTATTCATTAGGTTCAACTCGGATCCAGGAGAGTAGCCGTTTGGGCGCGAAAAATACCCACAGACAAGTGATTAATTAGACGCATCCATCGATCGCATCTATACAACACGTCATGTTACGAGATCCTAATCAGGCGTCGTCGACGCCGCGATGTCATCGCGAATTCTTGAGGATCCTACGAAGTACATATCTGTACAAACAAAACTTTTACGTTTAAATAAACTCGGAAGAAGTTCACGAGTTCGCTGCTGCAGAAACCAAAACGACAACGATATCGTTTTGATTTTAATCACGAACTTTGGCAGAACTCCCATTCGGCGGATCGAAAATTCGTCGTCTGATGTTTAAACACGTCCACCAACCGCATTTTCAATCAACACAGACACGATATAGAGGCACTAGAGACCGGGGGTCGGTTTTTGGAACGTACACCGGGAGGCTAATTTTGGATAGCACTGCTAATTAAGTATTTTTTAAAACCTCACCGGTGTTAAATTTAAATCTATATCGTGACTCAATGCCACTAAACTTATTCAATAATGTAGTTACGTCCTTTTTATTAATTGCATGAATTGGACGGTTTTCCCTTTTTACTCAATTCAAGGACAGGTGTAGCTCCTATTTTTTATTATCGATTAAAAATATTTTTTTAAATTCGTTTGAATTAAATAGATTAAAAGGACATAGACTGACGGCTGTTGAAAATGGTTTCTGATAGAACTTCAAAGGAAGATCATTTTAGGTTTTAATGATATCATCACACATCACACACCGTGTGCTGAAAAGGCCCTAAGCCTCAGCAGCACCAAACACATGCTGTAGAAATATCGGGAACCTTCCTGGAAAGAGGTTAGGAGTCTAGAAGAGGTTAGAAGGTGAAGGTAGCGATTAATGCAAACAATACGATCATAAACATTTATTCATTAAAAAGTTATGGTTTAGACTAAAAATTAACTCAAGTGACCTTCAGCCGGAATGCGAAATTGGAGGGTGCAGGGAAACTAGCACATGTAAACTAGAATTGAGATACAAAAACACTAATATAAATTGACACTTTTATTATCTGTAAATAAAACTATGTACCACCAATTACGTACCATGTAGCAGAAGAGGACTAATTACATATATTAGGGGAAACAGTGTCCAATATTGCGTCATTAGTGGCCCATAACATAACAATAGGGTCAGGGCTTCGAAGTAGAACCCAATCAATCTTTCGTCTCATACCAATATTTTATATTGTATGACAATATAAAAACGTTTAGGTAAAGGTAAGCAAAATCAAATAAGAGGATTATTTTCTATTTCCTCCGTTGAAAGCTCATTATACAGGGCGTTTCTGAAATGCATGTCAATAAAAAATCTAGGCCATCGAGAGGTTCAAAGAATAGTCCTTTTTTTTGATATCTAAAACGATGGGGATAAATTAACCATTTCCACGCCACCGTCAATTGCATTTTCAAGGTAGATACAATAATTACATTTTTGCATTTGAGTCCTAGCAACATAAAGTGACAACCAATGGTTCATTGTCAAATAAAGATTGACAAAATTTGTTGTAATTGTTGCGTTTCTCGGTTCTTTCAGCAGAGCGAATCAACGACTCTTGCGTCCTGGCTATTACTTCTGGGTTTCTTCTAAATTACCTCGGCAGCATGTTTAACGCCGTTTCTTAAATCTTCAACGCTATTTACAGGCGTCGCATAAATTAATTGTGTCATGTGACCCCACAAAATAGAATCACACAAGATCCGGGGAACGAGGAGGCCATAACACTGGCCCATTCCTTATCCCTTCAGGTTTTGACCAAATTTTTAATGATTTTTATCTCGAAAACGGAAAGACTTTTATTACAAAAAATTTGGACATTAACTTCCTCTTATCATAACCAATTACCGATTTTATTTTTGACATGCATTTTAAAAACACCCTGTATATTTGGAAGTAAGAACAGTAAAATTGTCTAAAATCGTAAAAAAATCCACACTCTCAATGTAATAGACGTTACGAGTACGAAATAATTTGGTGCTTACGAAAAATTTGGATAAACGTGCAGACCTCAACGGTCTCCTTGCACACCCCAGGTTTCATATTTCTGGCGTCTGCGTCTGGCCAAGATTTTTGCGTACATAACCAAAAAATACATCAACACATTAAAAATGGTTAAAGTAAAAATCGAACATCTAAATCCATTCAATACAAACGATGCAACAGACTAAACAAAGGAGTTACCTGAAATCTAGGCCTAAAAGGCACTATAAATTAAACACTGAAAAACATGGTGGTTCAAACAAAATAGTAGACGCAACAGCTCCGTTCCAACCTCACTGTTCGGTTGTTGATCTGTCACTGATCTCGGCGCAGAAGATACTCGGCACGTGACCATCTTGACGTCGTCGCCTCTATGGTGGGGAAAAGGGCGGGAGAGTTAAAAAGTGACTCAAATACTTGTCTCCTTGACTGTGATTCGGTGATTAAGTCACATGTTTTATCGCTATGAAAAAACGACGGGCGATGTTGCCTTTAAAAATGCCAGTGGAATGGGAGAATTTTAGATTTATTGTATTGTTTACGTACACCAACTTGATCGGACAATACAATAAGAAGTGATTTACTTCACTATTATAAACACATTAAAATATGCTAAACGTTGTATAATTATGTTCTGTGTTAAAATAAATGGAGACGGGGAATAATAAATTAATTAATGTACCTATATATAGTGTGAGTACTACCTATTAAGCATATTAGTTTATTTTGGATGCTGCTTTCTTGATATATAGAATTAATTAATATTTTAATTCAATTCCAAACTATACCCAATTAAAGTAGTATTGACAATTTGCTCTGTTGTTTAAATTTAATTTAATTTTGACAGTCTAAAACCAATTTTGCTTATATTTTTATTAAAATCTTCGGCCGGTTTAAAGCTTCATCTCGTTTTAATTCGTATCTGTGGTTTGAAAAGCAGATATTCAAAAAATATTTTTTTAAAGACCCCAAACCGATAGTGAATTAATTATATGGTACCTTTGTGGTTATTATTAAACCAATGGAGATTTACCAAAACAACAGTTTATAACATGAGCCAAAAACCGTTTTAAAAATTACTTTTTGTTGAAGCCAAAAGTTGATGTGTTTTTAGTACCACAGATTATATTATTATTATCCAAAGCACCATTGTAAAAAATCATATTTCAGTGTATATCTATGCAACCATTTATACGCAGGAGCAAAACCAATTATTGTTTTTTCGTTATCTAACCACTGTTTATGCCATCCTGATTTGGCAAAACCAGGGCAAATAAATATGCTTACGATTCCTGTTCAAGTTTTTAATAAAACTTGCAGAACAATGCGAATTGTTCTCTGGTTTAAATCGCTGTTTGATTTTCCTTATTCCATTAAGGAGTAAATAAATTTAATATGATTGGAAGAAATCGCTTTTTCTTTTTTGCACAGGAAATGATAATGTCTGATAAAGTTTGTTCGGTTATTACCGGTAGCTCGATTGTTCGGCCGTTTCGTTTAATTGCAATAGTCGCGCCAATCACGTCAGTTTAAATGTGAGTTACCGCTTGTTGTTTTTTATTGGTGAGATTTCTAATAATTTTATCCGTTATTGTTATAGGAAATAACAATAATAGCAAACAAGAGCAGTTGCTTAACCTCAATCGATACTTGTACTGCTTGGAATTTGAATTGGCCTTTTAATTACCGAGTTACGAGCTTCATGAATGAGTAAACCTGAATTGGTTTCGGGTTGGCATTTTCAACCAGAAAATTGTTATTATTTTTGGTGGCCATCGCTGTTGCCATTCCTGCGTGAGTCATTTGGGTGATGAGTAGTTCCCATTGTTAACGACCTGGAATTTCTCGTGATTACCTCCAAGCTATGAGAATTTTTACGCCCAATTGATGCACTAGTGGGTCGGTCGGGATGTTTAAAGTTCATTCAACAATCGAATATTATGTCATTTTATTAGTTGACAGTTTAGCGATAATGGGTTTGGTGATCGTAAAATTTTATGATTAGGATGAATCGTTTTGTTGTTGAGAGCCAAATGTAAAAATGTTTATACCTTGGCAGATAATAGAGATGTTAATTGATAATTGGGTGCTTGAAAAATGAAATAAAATTTTATCTTCGGGTTGTAATAACCTGTTCCTCCAGCTACAAAATGAAAATTGGAGAGGAAACGATTATTTGGGTAATAGGTATGTCGGCTACAACAAGAGTATTATGCAACTAATCGCACAATCCGATTTATGTTTCCTTTATTTTGAACAATTGTGAGAAATAATTCAATAGTTACATATTTTATAATGAATTGTTGCATTATTTCCTCACTCATTGGGCAATAGGAAATGTGAGGAAATAATATGTCCATAAATGACAAGTCCATAAAATGTATAATCGATTTTAAAATGACGAAATAACTGAAGCAAGACCGACAAATTGGAAAATTAACTTGGGCACACCTTTGAAATACATGATATGTATTTTATTACAATTTTGCATTTTTTTTTTGATTTGGACATTTCGTAGCAATTACAATTCATATCGTTTTATACTTCTTTTTCATTAAGTTTTACTTTGGTGTTCTACTTTTCATTTTTCTCTATTGGATTTGCTCTGAATATGGTTATTGATCAATAGGATTTCGTTTAACAAATGATATTTTACAAGAAAAGCCGTCGAAATATACGATTATGCCAATACTGGTGTGTCCTTTGAAAAAGCCGCAATTAAATACATATATGGAATATTTTTGGATGAAATTAAATGACATATTTTTAAATTATAATAAAAATTCTTTACTACTTAACTGATGCTAATCTATTTTGAGGCAGTAGTTTTATGTATAAATAAAATTTTATTTTCCACTAATTTGTGCTGGATAATTTGCCCAAGGAGGCTCCCTGGGCCCCCATGTACATGTGGAACATAGTTTACCACCTATTCTCATACCTGACAAATATACAAAAAAAAACACAAAAATCGGTCGAGCCGTTTCGGAGGAGTTCGACCACAAACACAGGGACATGACATTTTTTATATTAGATTGAATTAGAATGTAATAAATGAAAAAGGCACAAAGTAAGAAAGAAAACAAAAAGGTAAAACAAGAAATGATTCAAATTTGAACAAAAATCTCCAGCTGGTTATTTTTTGTGTTTCTTTTTCCTTATGTTGTTAAATTTTTACCACAAATTAATTTAGTTTTTCTTAGTTTTCTCGCGACATTGACAAAGAGAACTAAAAATGCCTAGAAAGAGCCAAAATCGCCATTTTAACTGATTACATATTATATCAGTTTGATGATATAATATTATTGCCATGCGAAAGGACGGACCTCCGTTTCGAGAAATTGCCAATATGGTTGGCATTATAATGCAAGTAAGCTCGTCATCAACGTCACCGAGGATCTGGGAGGCCAAGGAGTACGACATGTAGAGTAGAACGCCACTTAAGAGTTTCGACTTTGAGAAATCGGTTGTCTGCCACAAGGGCTATTGGAAACGATTGAACAATGGCATCCGTATATAGCAGCATTCGTAGCTCTGGACTTCACAGTTACCACTTACTCCTCGCCATCGCGATCGTACAGTGCAATGGTGTCACGAAAGGGTCACCTGGGGAGATGAATGACGTATAGTGTTTACTGATGAATCGCGCTTCTGTTTATGGACTCACGATGGTCGCAGGAGAGTCAAACGACGCCGTGGTGGAAGACTTTAGCATTTGCTATAGAACGTTACACCAGGGGTTATGGTTTGGGGTGGCATTACTTATGGAAGTAAATCATCTTCAGTTTTTATCCTTGTTAGTTTATATGCCCTTCGTTATATCTTTAACATACTGCAGCCAGTTCCTTGAAGAAGCTAACGTGGAATTTCTTCCTTGGCCATCACGGTCTCCGGATTTATCGCCCATCAAACATGTATGGGACATGATCGGATTCACACTCATCTCATCGAACCTCATCCTCCAAACAATTTAAATGATTTTCGAATTCATATTCAAGAAGCTTGGGATGAGATACCACAACTGGCTTAAACTCCCAAAAATTGTTTTCACCTTGTCCGTTTTTTTTTGGGAACATCTCTAATAATTTAGAACCAAAAACAATACAAGAAACCATCAGTAATTTACTTAAATTAAATATGGCACTAATTCTGAGATTTAATTATTAGATATTTGATGATTATAAATGAAGTAGTATACAAGCCTCGGTGAAAGTTCGATTCTTGTCTCTCGAGAAATATCTTTTTACTTGAAACAAGGTTCCACTCTTTTTTACCTCAGTATGTATATTATACCTTTTGATAAGATCTTAACGTAATTATTCAATGAACATTTCATTGCTACTTTTATTATTAGGGATATAAAACGAACTATAATAGTTAATTAAAAGGCATAAAAATACTTATTAAAATAATTGCAAAAGGTAGTAGGTACATATAACCGCACCAAAACCAGTTAATTTCCACATTTTCATTAAAATCCTTTTTTGATATTTTTCGTAGTTTATTTTCTTTTAGGCATTGTCCAAATGTGTCCAATTAATGTGAAACACAATGTGAATTTATTAACAGCAAATTAATTAAATTTTCAATCTCGGCACATAAAAAATCCGTGCCACGCATCAGGGAAAAAGCGTCTGTTTAAAAGCACATTAAATATTTATAATTAAAAGCCTACAATATTAATTACGGAGGAACAAAATGTTTAGGGTGAAACGCTTGCAAAATGGTTAAATTTACCCCTTTATAGCGGCAGTTCTAAACAATTTAAAAAAGAAACCACATTATATTGATTCGATAAAATTTACAGTGACGGCCATGTGCCCACAATGAAATCATTTATTTATGGGTAACATAATGATGGCATACTGTGCATGAGAGGTCAAGATCAAAATGAAAAATTGTTATATCAATATTTATTTGTTGGAGTTCTGAAGATTAATTATCATTAACATGATACGTGATGGTCTAATTTTTTTTAATGCACGCAATAAGTGAATATGTCAACTACATAGTTTAGCTTTTTATAGATTTTATAGAACAGTACATAGTATTATTTAATACATTGAGCACTTTTGAGCGTTGTGTTGTATTTACAATTGATTTGAATTAATACACATACTTTGAATTTATATCAAAATGCCGCTAGCATTTCCAGTTGGGCTATAAAATGCAAATATTGATTTAGTTGGTTTAGATTCGATTTGAATGGATGCCTTGTATTATATATTATACTAGTTTGCATACGATAAAGTCTGAATATCCAAAATGAGGTTCGTGAGTTTTGTCTAAAATTTTCTAAATGTGTAGCAATCTCTACTTCCAGCAAATCGACACTGAATAATCGAGTCAATTGGAAAGGGTCACGTTTATCCCTGGACATTTCTAAGTTGTGAAAATGCATGTAATAAATCTCCTGTTCAAAATGATGAGCTGTACGCTAGGTCAGTCCTTTATTCTTTTGGAAAACAAATTTCGTTCTCTAGATTTCCCCTCGCCATAACCCGAGACAGTACAGAATATTTTCCTTTGTGCAGATCGTACTCAAGTGACGTCTGGTTTTCCTGAAAATTCCTGCATCCCCTTGGGTGGAAATTTCAGGCGTGACTTTCGTTCATCAGAGTTATCTTTTAAAATGAATGTTTTTTTCGTATGAAAAACGTGTGTTCCTAAATAAATTCAAATATATATAAAAGATAAAATATGTCTTGGTTTTAGTAATGTCAGTTTGTAGAAATTTGGAGGTATGATGAGAACGTGTTTTGTCACGTATTCTTGCAAACTTTGCTGAAAGCTTATGGAGCAGACTAGTAGCTATTTCGAGACATCTTATTACAGCCGGAATACTTTCTTGTTTCTACGATTTCAATTAGTTAATAAAGTTGTCAAATTGGGTCATAGTCAAGTCCCCTTTTGCTAGGAGTAATGCAATTTGCAGCGGATTCATTAAGAGTTTTAACTGTATTCAAGTATCCAGTAAACGGGTTAGTTTAAACTGATCTATATCAGTTAAATTGGACAGGCAGTTCGTGTTATTTACTGCATGTTTCATAACTAGTTAAATTTTGCATGAACAAATGCATACTGATTTCTATCTGAACTACAGACTTTTTTAATCCCCAATAATTTTCCGATTGCGTCTCAAATCGTAGCAAAAGAGATGTCAGCTTTCCCGAATGCGTTCTCTGTCTGCACATAATCGGGAATTGACACCTTCAGTGTTTGTTACTCATTAGCTACGATTGCACAAACAAGTCTCAAATACAAATGAATTAATAAAATCACAAAGTCCGGATGTTGTCAAAAAATAAAACAGCTTCACAGATAGGAGCACCTTTGTTTTGTCAGCAGACAAAGTCCACAAAGGACTGATTCTGGAATTTCGTAGCGACATTATTGCATGTGACAGTTTTAAATACCTTTATAATGTTCATTTGCGGGAAATCCGGGTTTTCAAAGCGTAAAGCTTGATGTCGTGGCACGTCTGTTTATAAAGTTAAGGATCTTATTTTTCCGGGTTTGTAAAGGAGATGGGTAATTAAGTTATAATTTTCAGGCGAGTCTATTTATTTAATGAATTGTGAATTAATCACTTGCTCAAGCGAATATTTCTGGCCAGATTTTCTAAACAATCGGCTTTCACAAATACTTGCCAGTTCAAGAAATGAATTGTAAACACAGGGTGGTCTCAAAAATTTTCGGTTCAACAGTTAAACAAATTTTCTATTTTTAAATTATTTTAAATCAACGCACTTGGTCCAATGATGTTCCAAAGCCCTAATCCTCTCCCTAAAATAATGTTTCTCCAGGTTGCCAAAATACACTTCTACAGCAGCAATTTGTTTGAACAAAAAAAAAACCCTGACCGGCGAGGAATGTTTTCAGATTCGGGAAGACATAAAAGTCGGAAGGTGCCAATCGGGGAAATAAGGGAAGTGTTCCAACAGTTCATAGTGAAAATAATAATACTTTTTTTGAACTAAGAGGTTAGATAGTATTCACCCGTTATAGTTAATCAATAAGCAAAATGCCTTTAGCATCCCAAAACTTTACCCGCTGAAGGAACGGACTTTGTCGACAACCGGACACTTTTTATTAGGAGTAAAAGTGGGACTTTTCATGGCAAGTCTCAAGTCTGTAGGTATGACGGCCGAGCGCGCAAGGCTGGCAACTACAGACGAGTCACGAAAAGTCCCACTTTTACTCCTAATAAAACAATCTACTATTATCGCGATTATGCGAACGCGAATATTTCACGTCGCTTCACTACATTTCAGGTCATTTCAAATCGCTTCAAGTCCTTTCAAAATATTTCATGTCGCCTCAAATCCTTTCAAAATATTTCAATTCGCTTCAAGTCTTTCAAGTCGTTTCAAAACATTTCAAGTTCTTTCCAGTCGTTTCAAGTTTTTTCAAGCCACTTCATCTCTCTTCAAGTCGCTAAAGGACATTTCAAGACTTTCTAAGTCGCTTCAATTTTCTTCAAAACATTTCAAGTTACCTCAATTCTCTTCAAAACATCTCAAGCTTTTTCAATTCGCTTCCAGTCTTTCAAGTCGTTTCAAGACATTTCAAATCCTTTCAAGTCGCTTCAAGGTATTTCAAGTCTTTTCATGTGGCTTCTAGTCCTTTCAAGATATTATTTCAAGTGTTCCCAGATCGCTCCAAGACTCTTGAAATTCTCCAGACATTCCAAGTCTTTTAAAGTCGCTTCCAATCCCTTCAAGATATATCAAATCTTGCCAGGTCGCTTCACGACATTTCAAGTCTTTTCAAGTCGCTTCAATTCCATCCAAAACATTTCAAATCTTCCCAGGTCGCTTCAAGACTCTTCAAATCGCTTCCAGTCCCTTCAAAATATTTGAAGTCTTCCCAGGTCGTTTTAAGATTCTTCAAGGCATTTCAAGTCTCTTCAATTCCTTTCAAAACTTTTCAAGTCGCCCCAAGTCTCTTCAAAACATTTCATGTCGTTTCAATTCGCTCTAAAACTTTTCAACTCGCTTCAAGTCCTTTTAACATATTTCACGTCGCTTTAAGACATTTCAAGTCCTTTTAAATCGCTTCAAGTTTCTTCAAGTCGCCTCAAAACTTTTTAAAATATTTCATATAGCCTCAAGTCCCTTCAAAATATTTCAAGTCTTTTCAATTCGCGTTAAGTCTTTCAAGTCGTTTCAAAACATTTCAAGTCCTTTCCAGTTGTTTCAAGTTTCTCAAAGTCGCTTCATCTTTCTTCAAGTCGTTTCAAGACCTTTCAAGACATTTCAGGACCTTTCAAGTCGCTTCAATTTTCTTCAAAACATTTCAAGTCACCTAAAGTCCTTTCAAAACATCTCAAGTCTTTTCAATTCGCTTCAAGTCTTTCAAGTTTCAAGACACTTCAAGTCCTTTCAAGTCGCTTCAAGGTATTTCAAGTCTTTTCAAGTGGCTTCCAGTCCCTTCAAGATATTATTTGAAATCTTCCCAAGACTCCATAGAGATCGCTCCAAGACTCTCAAGTATTTCTTCAAACATTTCAAGTCGCCTCAAGTCCATTTGCAACTTTTCATGTCCCTTCAAGTCTTTTAAGTAGTTTCAAAATTTCGTTTCAAGTTTCTTAAAGTTGCTTCAGGAGATTTTAAGTTTTTTCAAGTGGCTTCCCGTCCCTTCAAAGACATTTCTAGTCGCTTTAAAGTCCCTTCAAGTCGTTTCAAGTTTCTTCAAGTCGCTTTATTTCTCTTCAGTCCCTTTAAAATATTTTTAAGTCGTTTCAAGTTTTTTCAAATCTTCAATTGTTTTCAAAAGATTTCAAGTTGCCTCAAGTCCCTTCAAAACATTCCAAGTCTTTTCAAGTGGCTTCCAGTCCCTTCAAGATATTATTTGAAATCTTCCCAAGACTCCAGAGAGATCGCTCCAAGACTCAAGTATTTCTTTAAACATTTCAAGTCGCTTCAAGTCCATTTGCAACTTTTCATGCCCCTTCAAGTCTTTCAAGTAGTTTCAAAATATCCCGAGTTCCTTAATTTCGTTTCAAGTTTCTTCAAGTTGCTTCAGGACATTTTAAGTTTTTTCAAGTGGCTTCCCGTCCTTTCAAGATATTTGAAGTCTTTCCAGGTTACTTCAAGTTTCTTCAAGTCGCTTTAATTCTCTTCAGTCCCTTCAAAATATTTTTAAGTCATTTCAAGTTTTTTCAAATCTTCAATTGCTTTCAAAACATTTCAAGTTGCCTCAAGTCCCTTCAAGACATTATAAGTCTTTTCAAAGCCGATTCCAGTTTCTTTAATTCTTTTTAAGTTTCTTCAATTCGCTTCAATACATTTCAAGAAAATCGCCTACCAAATACAAATCTGACAGTTTAATATAACCTAAATGTACACATGAATTTCTGTCTAGAAGTGAACATCTCATTGACTTCCCGATTATTTTCTAAGACGTCATACACAAGTTTTATGAAATTATATTTTATTTAAAATAATGTAAACTTCAGCGCTAAATTCCTAAAAGAATCAAATAATTTAAATTTTAAAAAATCTAAATTATATACGCAATAATTATAAATTTGACAGGCCTCTCGAATTTTTCAAACCACACGTTTGGTAAATTGAGCGGCAGACAAAATATTTTGTCTACGCAGCAAAAATGGTCAATTGAGCGGCAGACAAAACAATTTGTGTGCGTAGGCAGCAAGTATGGTCAATTGGGCGGCAGACAAAATACTTTGTCTGTCTAGGCAGAGAAATGGACATTTGTCATTGCCTATTGACGTATACAATGTCACGTTTTTCTGACGTTTGAAGAAAAATATTATTGTGTAGGATTTATCCATATTTTATGGAGAAACATGTTTTACTTACATAATTTGACCGCTTTCTCGCAATTTTACACTGTTTCTTCCGGGAAAAAAATACGTGATTTAGCTTTTTTTTTTTTTAAATTTTTGACCGAATTTGATGTTTTTTTTTTCTGACCGGTTTGATTATTATTATTTTTTGTACTTGTAGGGTCACCTGGATGGTTTTTAGCTACAGTTGGACACGGTAGGTGGCGCTGTTGTAGACATCCACATTTTTTTTCTGACCGATTTTGATGATTTTTTTTGTACATACTTATGGAGCCATGGTTGTTGGTTACAGTTGGACCAGGTAGGTGGCGCGGTTGTCGAGATCTAGAAATTTCTGTTGTTATCTTTATAATTATAAATTTATAATTTTTTAAAAATTCCGGTGTGCCCGTGTTCCTAATTATTATTCTTTTCTTCCTATTTTTATATATTCATAATTACTCCAAGTAGGGTTCCAACGGAAGGAAAAATGGAATAAAAGGTCATCCGGAAGATTGGAAAATTCCGGAAAAACTGTTTTCCGGGCAACTTTTCCAATCTTTCTTTCCGTAAAAACTTACCTTACTTCAACAAAAATCTGCCCGGAAAATTTAAAAATTCGGGAAAAACTGAAAGTGCTTTCTTCACGATTCGAACGATGGATATGTGTAATTCTTTTTTTGGTCCGGGAGAAGTTTTCAGGAAAATAAAATTCGATACAATTATGTAGAAAGGAAAGTCGGAAAATTCTTAGAAAGTGCGGAAGTCATAATATTTGTATGCACTCTCGATCATAACTGATAGGAACGACATAATTATTTGTTAGATTCTTTTTTCTTTTATTCGTTATGCTCCCGGGATAAATGTAATGTTTTCACTTTAAAATATCAGTGAAGATCTGGAGAAAAATCAAATTAAAATTACATTTGTTTTATTTTTGTGTTGTTTCGCAATTTGTCCAAAAACAAATTTATTGAAATTTGGACAGGACAACGTCTGTCGGGTCAGCTAGTTGGTAGTATTACATGATGTATTTGGTAGACAAAGTTATTGACTTTCGAAGCACTGTCGGCGGCATGATTGGGTTAGTCTTAAAGCACTTAAAGCACAAAGAAGAAAAAAATTCTGTTAAAACTTAATAATTGATTCCCATACAGCATATCTTTGTTAAAAGGATCAAGGAGTCAACTTAACTCTCTTGGAACTGAAAAATCTGTAAGACTCACATAAATTGTGTTTCTTTGCGGTAAATTCACTTTATTAAGTCGATATTAAATAAGTAATATAATATATAATATAATTTGAAGTTTTTAAGTCTGGCCATTTTTTATCCTTGATGTCACATGCAGGACTCGTCCGTAATCGCAAAACTTGTTTTCATAAAAGTTTAAATTACTTGGTAACGTTTTAGAGATAAGCGTGTTTTTAGCGATAAGTGTGGAAGCAGGGAGATACTATCGAAAGTTTACTTTTTATTGTAAATTAATTCAGCAGCCAGGGAGTCTGTAATTCTTATTACAGAATATTGCCCATTTAGAATCCTAATTGATAATTTCTAAACGAAATGGAAATTGAGATTTCCAAATGGAGTTCCGCTTTGAAATAAAACTGAATCTCTGAAAGCGTTCTTTTTTCGGTTCATGCGACCTCGAAGGCTTTCAAATAACTCTAATTGAAAAAGAGTTCCGGAACAAATTCGCAAATTCCTTTCAGTCGGAAGTCGCACCTTCACTTCGCATACTTAATCGCCGGTATTAGAGGTTTTATCCCCCGTTGAATAATTTACGCGGGAATTGCATCTTTGGGACCTCGGACTTATGTTTGTATGTAACGCTGATACCGAATTAGCATTTTCCCGCAACAATTCACCCGGTTTGAGAAGTTTTGTTTGAGTTGGAAGGCTTATAGAGTCAGTAAGATGGCGCGTGACGATATAGCCGGCCGCCATGTTGACGTTGCTGTCGCGTGTATTTATTGCCACCTTGCATTTTACGCTTGACTAATTGTAAACTTGTTGGAGAAAAGATATTTTATCCCCTCGGGCTCATTTGTAATGCCATAAAGACGTCACGGTGGAGATTACGGACTAATTAATTGTGACACTCTCTCGGTTTGATTGGTGTTTAATAAGACGTAGAGAGGCTTGCGTTTTGCACGTAATGATAAATAATATGTAATTCTGTTAATTTCTATGGTATGAATGATTATGTATGACTGATATGCAGCTCATACGTTTAGAAGATTCTGTAACAATTTTTCCAATCCGATTTTAAGAATCTGTAAGTTATAGGTATTCACTATGAGTAGTTTACGTATGGTGTTGTTAGATGCTCTCCAAAATTGAACTTGTATACTAACGGAGCGTTAGGTAAACCGAAGTCGGTTTATGTATTCAGTTTGCCATAGTTTGAAACTAGTCAAAGCGAATCTGCTATGACGAAATTAGTTTTGAGAACTACTCTTGATTAAATGAATTACTTCCATACCTGCTGCATTGCTTTTATCTTCACACTCTCTTTGTAGGTCTGAATATTTCTCTAATATATTATTTGTCTTCTTATTTCTTTTGTTATACCTAATCGAAATTAAAATTTCCTCAAAACCACTCTTTCCTAAAAAGCGTTTGTTTCTCTTGGTTCTGTTATCTAATTTTATGTTATCTCGTCTAGCGAATGGATTTAGAATTCAACTTCCAGTAGCAAGAATGGTATTGCGAAATTTAAATAGCTGGACAATATGCTACTGAGATAATAGCAGAATGACGACAGAATGGTGAAACAACAAAATAAATGGCCGAGAAATGGAAATAGCAAGAGTAACTCATTCAGGGGGAAGCGGTTGTAGAGTGTCATGAATAAAATACAAAAATGTGATAAATGATGCGTTTAAAACTTATTCGTTAAACATACTATTCTTTGCCATTTAATACTGGAACATACAATTCACCAAATTTAATTTCACGTTCGTTATATTTTAAATGTAATTCAAGTAGATATAATTTCATCTGTCTTTATTTGCTCGTTACAGTTATTTGTCACAGTTGAACGTACAATTACCTGTTCTGTTCATCGCTCATCATCGTTTTGCTGCATGTGTGAACGCCGAAAGCACCTTTGGGAACAAAAACCAATTAATTAAGAGATACACGAAGCCTCAAAGCAGCAATCTCTAATTAAACTGAAAAATCGCGAATCCCGGCAAGTTATTTCACGAGTTGATTGATTCGGAGTTAACGACGTCACGTGCTGTGTTCTTTAATAAGCTAAGCAGGAAACTTTCACGTCAGTGCAAATTCAAATGTTCATAAAATTTAACAGCGTCATAATTTCCTACGAAAGATCCACATCATCACTCATCAGGCAGGTTGATCGACTTGTTGAAAATTTTTAAACCAGAAATCGTCAATGAAAACCATTACAGTGTATTGAAAAAGCCTCGTCATTTCTGGCCGCGTTTTTGATACAAGGAAATAGAAATAAATGGCGCGAGGAGTTTAAAAGCATAAAGTTTCGTCGTAGATATAACGCTCGCAGAATGTAGCGACATTGTAAAATTGCAAGCGGCTTTATTGTGAAGCTTTGCATACATTTTACCCAAAGGAAGAAAAGTAAACACATACATAACGGAAATGAATACACTCGTGTCACACTAGTTGAAATTAATACCGGGCGCCATCTTGACGGAAGCTAAGCAAATACAAAATGGTGATCTTTCTAACGTTATTTTACGCCTGCATTGGTGCCAGGAGATTTACTTGTGTGACCTGGAATCGAGTTTCTGTTTGCATTATTCAGAAAACACTGAAAAAGGGTGAACTACTCGATAACTTCCGATTAAAACGGCGGACTTTTTTTACTAAACACTTCATCGCAGTATCGATTGGTAAAAGCCAACAGATAATTGGTTTTATTACTCTGATGAGGGCCAAAATAGGTAACAATTATCTGTCAGGTACATCCGATGGATGGGCTGTTAATACAGAGATCTATTTTTATGCACAATTCGCTTTTTCAACGTAATTAAGCGTCAATTGGACGTGACATTCTACCGATAAACTATGACATTCTTTAATCTTTACGTGACGGTGCTAAGGGAGGAATTTAGGAGGGCGAATTGGTGTTTGGGGGCGCTTAAGACGCGTCAGAGCCGAGATTTAGCGGTTGTTGGAAAGGGAGGGCAACTGGGATTATTTTATGATGTAAGAAGGTGCAGCTGGACTGAAGAATGTAGGTCGACAGATTAGATACCTTGGGATTCTTTAATGTTCCACCACATTCATCATTGCTTACATCTGTATCTTTGACGAAAATTGAGACATTTGGTACAACTAGCGATCGGCCATCACTTGAAATTCGAGTGGAATAAATATATTGTTTCGACTGTGGGTTTCGGTATTTATTTAAACACTATGTACAATTTATTTATACTTCTTATATACAATATTTACAGTATTTACACTATTTATAAATGACGTAAACGGTGTGTCTATTTATATTTATTTACACATCACGCGGCGCGGATGGATAGAGGCAACTGTCCGACTCGACCCACTGATCTTCAACTACGACGAACTGCGATCCGATTGGTTGATGCGACTAGACTGGTTTCCCGCTGGAACGTCCTCTAGTTTATATACCGGCGCCTAAATCCTTCTGCAACGGAGCTGTCGAAAATCTAAAAGAGAGAAAATCAGAAATTCCGTCACTAGAAATAAGGTGAAAGTAACGACAAACATTCTGGAATAAACTAGAAGAATGTTGTTAAATCAAGGTGGAGTAAATTTAAATAAAAAAATTTAAATATATCTAAGTCTTATATCTGATAATTTTTTATATTCTTTAAGGGCTGATGATGGCAGAAGTGTTCTGCCGAAACATGTTCCATTTGTAATTTTACGCTCATTAAAGTTTGTGGAGTTCGACTTAGATATATTTAAATTTTTTAATTCTGGAATAAGTTAAAAAAAAACAGTATGGATTCATCACACGAAATGAACAATGCACTAGAAAAAATGGCCAAGAAGAATATTGAAGTATGACCAACCGAAAGAAGAAAGAAAGGTAGACCCAGACAAAGCTGGAGGGCCGATATAGATGAAGCTGTGCAAGCAACAGATTTCTAAGCGGAAACATGTTATGACAGAACAGAATGGAAACAAGGGGCGGAAAAGCGGCGTAGGTCGTAGGGAATCTGTTATATCAGATTATACATATACATACGGATCCATGGGTTGCTTAATACATTGCATTATATTATACTCACCGGCAAAATTAGAGGGACACAATCTTTTCCAACAAAAAAAAACTATTCATTCGCAACGTTTACAGAAAATTGAAAGATGTAGGGCCCTATTCTTGAACATGTGAGTGCGTGAGTGAGTGAGTTGTGACGTCACGTCGAGTAGTCGAGTATTTAATTTAAAGTACGCGCTCTTCTCATACCGGTTGAATCTGGAGTAATTGTGAAGTGCGCTTACTTTAAATTAAATACGTGACTACTCGACGTGACGTCACAACTCACTCACTCACGGACTCACATGTTCAAGAATAGGGCCTGTAGTGTGAAATTAATACACTTAATGGTACCAACTTAAAGAAATAAAAGTAACAATGTTGTATTATCTTTTGTATATTACAGAGACATTTTCTTCTAATAACGTGTGTTTCCTCCACGAGCTCGTATTAATGTAATCATTCGCCTCATCATGCTCATTCTTGTCAATTTTTTGCCTAACATGTCCCAGACATGTTCGATGGGATTCGTGTCTGTGGATCTAGCATTCATTATGACTATACCTGTCTCGCTTAAAAAGTTTGTCACACAGCGAGCGATATGCGGACGTGCATTGTCCTGCATAAAAACGATCATCTCCAATATATGGGCCAGAAGGTACTACTTGATCTTGTAAAACGTCGGTTATGTATCTCTCAGATATTCCGCCCCAGATCATAACTGAACCTCCACCAAAAGGAACAAAACTTTATTTTGGAGTCTTCTTCTTGTGCCTCCTTTTTATTGAATTTCTTGTGCCGCTCTTATCTTATCTTCTCTAACTTTGCAATTTGTTATTTTCTCTATCACCATTTTGTTATTATTCTGGTATCATCTTGCTATTTAGATCGTTCATTACTTTTTAGACGCATCAGAGGAAAAACCCTTCAATTTCTTGAATTCTAATTTACACTAAGTATTCGTTAAATGGAAACAATTAGAAATAGATGGAAATGGAAACAAATTTAGAAATTTCCATGCTTCGACGAATAATTCGATACTAAAATCTCAGTCTTCCCTGTTATTATGCATTTTAGAATCGATCTTGTAAATTGGGAGTTGGCTTCAATTGTGTTCATTGTTGGGTAGAACTTTAAGGAAACTTTACTAAATGTTCATTGGTTATTTAAGCGTTTATGAAGTATTCCCCATTTGTGTAATAAATCTATACAGTGTGGAAATTAAGTAAGGAATAAATTCAGTAAGTCCGTTAGTATTTGCGCGAGAAATAAAACTTAAAAAGTATGTGATAGGGCTAATTATAGCGCGTCCGACGAACGTATAAAAAAAATTATTACTTTTTTTGACAGTTATGACGTCATTTTTTCTTAATGGCAACCTATGTTTTTGATTTTGCATTAGTATAGAGTTTTTAATTCTGATTTCAACGTTATCAAATACTCAATAGGTTACATAAGGAAAAAATAAATAAAAACCACTAAAGTTCAAATTAGTAAAATTTCAAAACATTAACAGAGCTGTCCAATTTTATCAGAATTTGAGGAAAAAATCAAATTTTCCAAAAGCAATCAATGAGAAAAAATAAGAAAACACCCATAAATTTCAAAGTAGGGCTAACAAATTACCAAAATTAACAAAAAGACTATTGATGTGAGAGTTATAAATTAAATATATTACACCAAATGTTCAAACTGATGACCCTGCATCATCTGACAAAATCCAAGACGATCATAAAAAGCAGCCAATACGTTTTGAATGGTTTGGGGAGTTATTAAATTGCACTTATGTCGAATTCTTCCTTCAAGATCATCCAAATTGTTGGCTCGCTTTTGATACACTTTGCTTTTTAAAGAAAATCTAATGGGGTTCGATCTAGGGACCTACTTTGCCATTTTATTGGACCTCTTCTTCCCTATTCTTGGGAACACTTCGTCCAAATAACGTCGCACCGGGCTTAGTGTGTTGGAGCACCATCCTGTTGCAACCAGATATTATTGTTTAGAAGTTCATTTATTATTTAATGGAGAAAAACAGTTCAGACACAATTATTTTGTACCAATTCAGAACTTGTCAACATTGTATTGGCATCTCTATGTTTTTTTCTTAAATTCCGATAACATTAGACAGTTCTGTTAATTTTTTGAAATTTTACTAATTTGAATTCTAGCGCCGTTTTAATTCATTTTTTCCTTATCTAACCTATTAAGTATTTGACAACGTTGAAAATAGAATAAAAAACTCTATTCAAACGTAAAATAAAAAACATAAGTTGTCTTAAAAAAAATGTTATTGACGTCATAACTGTCAAAAAAAACTAATGAAAAAAAATTAGTATACGGTCCTCGGATGCGCTATAATTAGCCCTATCACATGCTTTTTAAGTTCTATTTCTAGTTCAAATACTAACGGAGTTACTGAATTTATTCCTTACTTAATTTCCACACTGTATAAAAATAAATCCCTATTTCCCTTGGTCACGCCATAACTTGAGAACGGCTGAACCAATTTAGCAAATTTTTTTAAAAATATTCCATGAAGTTCGAGGAAGGGGCTCTCTTGGGTTTATAACTCAAGAACGGCTGGACCGATTTTCATGATCTTTAATTTGTTGGATTTGCCCCCGACCCGAATAGCAGAATAACTATTAAAACATCGGAAAAGTTATAGGGGGTGGGGAGCTTGGTACAGGACAACGACAATAACAAATAACGCCGACCATCAAAATTTGTCGTACCGGGCTTTAAAAATGAAAATCGATTCTTAAGGAGTAAACTCCAAAGTTTCACTTCTGTTGCGCGTGGACTCCACACACAATTTTTTTGATGATATCTCGAGAACGGATTGACTGAGTTTTTCAGTGTCGAATATCGATTAAAACATCGGAAACATTAACGAAAACATGCATGAGATTTTTTTTTTATTTTAAAAATGAAAATCGATTCTTATGGAATAAATTCCAAAGTTTCACTTCTATTGCACGTGGACTCCAGACACAATTTTTTTGTTGATATCTCGAGAACGGATTGATTGATTGATTGACAGATTTTTTCCGGGGGCGAACTATTAAAACATTGGAAAAATTAACGAAAAAATTTTCTCATACGTTTTATATGGAATCCGCTTATAACGCCATCTCTGATACATGACAGAAACAAAAATGCACATGACTTGGTATGCTGGTTCCGGTAGATGGCGTTGTGTGCATTATCCTTTGATAAAAAACTGAATTTAATTCAGCTAATAAGTTAACAAAACATTTATTGATTCTGAGGCGGTACAAAGTTCACCGGGTCAGCTAGTGATTTATAAATTAAATAAGTAGTTTCAATTAAATAGTAAACACAACAAAAATTACAAATTTATTATTGCATGTTATTAAAGCTTCAACCAAAAGTCTCTACCGCTTCACAAAATAGTCAAACAGAGATCGCTAAAAATTAAACACTTTTGATCTAATTCCACTTTAGGAGCTTTGTATTTGTACGGTACCTTTGCTATAATGACATTTGACCGTACTAATTATTAGGATATATTTTTTTGGAATATGTGAATGAAATAAAATAACCAAAAATGTGCCACACAAGGGACAATGACAATAATAAGTATAAAATGGTACTTTGCGGTATCGTTGGCGGTTTACCCCACAACAGAAGAGGGTTGCTCCTCACTATTGTGCACTGTGTTCTTAATATGAAATTTGACGTAACGTCCCTGTCAAGGTTTGAGTGGGAGTCTTATTATGTAATTCTAACAATCATAAAATGAAATTGGGCAATATTTAAATATAAATAAACCAGAAGAATGTCGATGAATCCAAGTGGAGTAAATTTAAATTAAAATTTAAATATATTTAAGTCAAACTCCACAAACTTTAATAAATTACAATGGGAACATGTTTCGGCAGAACACTACTGCCATCATCAGACCTTAAAGAATATTTAAAATTATAATAATCAAACAATTCTGTTCAATTTTGTCACCTTTTATATTTAAAATTTTGTTTAATTAACACTACTGCCATCATCAGCCCTTAAGGAATATTTAAAATTATAATACGGGCACGAGGGCTTAAAAAAGCACGAAAGAACTGCCGAAACATGTTCCCATTGTAATTTATTAAAGTTTGTGGAGTTTGACTTAAATATATTTAAATTTTAATTTAAATATAAATTAAAATTTAAATATATCTAAGTCGAACTCCACAAACTTTAATAACTGTAAAATTACTAATGGAACATGTTTCGGCAGAACACTTCTGCCATCATCAGCCCTAATTTAACAAGAGATTAATGATACAATTGATGAATTACAAGAGGAGTTCTTACCTTAAAGAATATAAAAAATTATGACATTGACGTAATTTTGAATTAAATTTGACGTTTTCAAAGGGTTACATGATTTTTAAAAGATATCGTAAAAACAACATTTTATAAAATGTAAAAATTAAAAATGGATCAAAGAGAATCTGGTAAGTTTGTTTGAGTGGTGAAAAATTAAAATAGTGAATTAATAATGGGATTATTGAAGTTATTCTGTTCATTTAAACAAGATTTGTTTTCCAGTTTCAAGGCTTTCCTTATTTCCAAAGTCTCAAGAAAATCTAATTTCCGGCCTTTATTGCATTTATGAATCAATTTGGAATTTGATGGTGAAAAACTATGTTTGGTGATTGGCGAAAGAAGAAGGTGTTGATGGTGGAGGATCAAGATCTGTGTTGTTATAGATGTGCCTGAAATGTTCTTTAATACGGCCTGATATTTTGCGACCTGTCTGACCTATGTAGAATGACTCACAAGAACAGCAGTTTAATTTGTATACACCTGATGATGATTTGTAATCTAATGGATCTTTATTTTTAATAAAAAATCTGGATAAGTTGTTATCTGTTTTAAATGAAACTTTAAAACCGTTTTTCTTAAGTATTTTAGAACATTTCTCTGAGACGACGCCATGTTAATGAATGTTATGTTATGAATGTTAATGAATTTGAAAAGGAAATTGTTTCTGAAGGATTTTTAACCAAGTAGTGTGTGTATTTGAATTTGTTATAGTATCTATAGTATAATTTATTTATAGTTTTTAAAGAATATCTATTATTTGAAGCAATTTGTTTAATGTTATTAATGCCGAAACATGTTTCATTAGTAATTTTACAGTTATTAAAGTTTGTGGAATTCGACTTAGATATATTTAAATTTTAATTTAAATTTACTCCACCTGGATTTAAGAACATTCTTCTGGTTTAAATATAAATGTTGACAAAATTTAGCGTGTCAATTAAACAAAATTTTAAATATAAAAGGTGACAAAATTGAACAGAATTGTTTGATGTAAAGATGACAAAATTTAACGTATGGACTTTATAATAGATAGTGTGAACAAAAAAAACTAGAAAAGAACGTTGACACAAAGAATCGGTTCTATTGACTTATCTTTACTTATGCTGATTTTGACGACGCTGCATGGCTAGCTGGAGCTATGTATTCTCAAACTCACCAAACCCCTTTATTGGTCCCCTTTATCCTGCAATTGAACGGGCTACCTGATGTAACCGCCGCTGATGGAGTCCGATAACAACGGATAAAGAAGATCTCAAAACTTGTAGATTGACGAGTCCTTATGCTCTGATGGTGAAGCTGTCCTAAATTGATTTAGGAACGATTAAAATCTGCACAGTGTAAAAAATCTGACCTTACTCTGACGAGATAAACGGTACACAATCCTACCAAATTACCGCTCGCAATTGTCACAAATCCCTATAACCGTCGTCTATTAGATCCGTATTAATACGATTTGCTTTTGTAACCCCGCTACAGAAGCCCAAAATGAGACTCTGTTATCGTAATATCGTAAAATTACGTAATATTTCATCACAAGTATTGTATCCTGATACAGACTGAACAAGAATAAACATTTCAGTTGGTAACAATAGAATTTACTTCAAATTAGTTGTCGTCAGTCGTTGACAACTACAATTAACTTTAGATGAAATAAACATTATCTTACATTACAATTTACATTTTTATCCGGATTTATCATTATCAACTGAAATGTTAAATTGAAATAAAAGTGTAATTCGAATTGTCAATCTTGCAGGTGGTAGTTAATGAACCAATTGACAATATTACCGTGTCGGAAAACTAATAATGTGAAATTGCAGTCGCTCTGAAGGAGGGAGGTCTGGGCGACATTATCTACACATACTTCACAAACTTTTCGATTAATTATGTCACAAATTCTTTCTTATCGATTCTCAGTGATCGAATTCGGATTTTTTTTAACGGAACTAAACAACAATCTGTAGCTGTATAATAGCGTGCTGTAAAGTATTGTGGTCGTAAATATAAGCACTTTATTTCCAAGTTTAGCCGTGCTTTACTTTTTGCGAACAAGCTGGAGCTATGCTTTAAAAACAATAGCATGTATTGCTTTACTGTTGCAACAATCCATACAAAGTCATGCTCAAAATTTGAACGTTATTCAGCGCAAATTATTGGAATTGCAATGTGTTAATTATTACTTTTGGGTTCCGCCTAAAGACGTCTTGGTATTGATTTTAGTACAAAGTATTATGAGAAAGAACTGCTTATTAGAAGACGTTTTAGTCGACATTTTTTTTGGTTTTGGCGCGTTCCGTTGAAATGCGATTTAATATTCCTGCGCCGCTTTGAGGTTTCGTGGAAGATTTCTTGACACTAATGACTGACGAGTGTTTAGAAACAATGCGGGGAAGCTTTAAAATAATGGCAATTATTCTCAACTGAGTCATTAGAAAGTATGTGCAACCAATCCGTTTTAATGAGACCTCCATTATTAGTTTCGTTTGAGAAAATCACAAAGCTTGTTCAGGTAAGCGAAATCCCAAAATATGTGTCGATAATGAGATGAAATGGCAAGTTAAGCCAAAATGTGTTGGGTAAGTGTTATATAATTATACAACAAGGTTGAGAAGACATTTTTCTTAGTCGAGCTATTTTATTGTCCAAGATGCGAAGCATCGCGGGTAATAAAAGTGCGAGGCTAAGAAAAGGCTTCTCTACTATTTTTTGCACCACTAGCACATTTGTTTAACTGTTCTTCAAATTATAATCATGATAATGCCAAAAGTTGTAACGAATTTGAGGTTATCTATTTTTTGAGACTGACATTTCTCAGTTAGAGACCGGATTTTCATGCAAAATTACACAATGCATTTTGTAATAGTTTAACACTTTGTTTTTTTTTTTTTAATGAATTGCAGTAATTAATGCCAAATACTTACAACTGGTGCAATTTGTAAAAATCGAAGGGCGCTGTTAAGTTGGTAGATAAAATAATATACCATATTTTGCATGAAATCTGGTCTCTTCAATTATTAACTACTAGTCAATAATGAAATTATTATTAACTACTAGGAAAGAAAAACAATTTCACACATCTTCTACAAATTATATAATCGTTCATTCTACAGCTAGTAGTGAATTACGAATTTTCTGAAACTTTTACTATTTTGTGACAGAGCTTTTATGTATTCTTTTATGTACCTCTCTCTGTTTTATCTTCCTACTTCCATTGTCACAGATACCTGTCTCACTTTTTCATCTTCATAATAATTATGTTCTTATTATACGTCCTAGATAACTGAGTCAACCTTCTTAGTCGTCTTGTGCTTCTCTGTTATTGAATTTCTCCTTATCTTCTTTAACTTCGCAATTTGTTATATTCTCTATCTCCATTTTGTTATTATTCTGGTATCATCTTGCTATTTAGATCATCCATTACTATCACTCACATTTTTAGACGCATCAGAGGAAACAAAGTCCTCAGTACATTCTTGCCGAATGCTCTGGGGGTGGTCGTTCGGAATCGACGTTTTAAACTGGTTCCCCTTCTTAGAAAACACTGTTAGCACGCAACCTAGAAGAAACCAGCCAGTTCAAAAAGCTTATATACAATAAGGAAAAACTCAAAGAGAAAACACCAATTAATAAGAGAACAATCTCGAATGAGCAATTTTTCTTAAAAAAAATGTAGAAGCCATATCGTTTCCATATCGTTGGACCACTGTGTTATTGTTTCATTACGCCAAACTTTCTATATTATTTCCCGGATGGCACACTCGAACTTGAGCTCCCTCAGCTTCGGTTTTCTTCCAACTTTGTCTGCATGAAGATTAATAAGTTTTACTCTTTTCCCACCTGAATTCCAGCGAGTCATCTACAAGACTCTCCACCCCCTCATCAATTAGAGGCAGCAATCCCGCTGTCAAAATCGTTGGTAAAACTAACGATCCTCCGTCAGTCACCTCAGCCCACCTCGTTCGGTCCCCCGTCAAAAACGGATGGATCCACCGTCCGAAATGAAAACAAAGCGCGCTAATTTCGCTCGCTTTTCAACCGATTAACCACGTCGATTCCCATCGGCATTGAGGATGGATGCAAGCAATCAACGTGATCCGCAATGATGACGCCGGTAGAGAATTGTAAAACTGCCACTCTTCCATTATTAATACCACCCCCTTCTTCGGAGGAATGCCCACTTGTACCCGAACTCCCTCAGGACGGGACTGCATGAAATATTGAAGAACCGAAGCCGCAAGAATGCGAACGGCATCAGCCACTCATTACGAAACCGACGGTAATTGATAACTCCCGCGTGGTGATGCCTTTATGAAGACTCGGGGAAGTGTTTATAATTACTGGGGGATGTCGTCGACTACATCGCCGACATACAATTGTACGTTGTGTTGGGAATAAAAAGTAAATCGGGCGGTTGGATCTCGCGACAATTATTTTAAAAGGTCCCTCTGTCAACCGCTGGTGTTGTTGCTTGTCCTCTTTTAGCAGTTTCTTTTACAATAGCAAATAGTGTTGTTACATGTTTCATATAATTTCTAAGAAATCGTGTGCTTACACTTACAATGGCACTGTTTTTGCACACAGCTCTTCAGTCCTTGAATCCTGTTTGTTTTCCAAATTTCGGTATAGGCCGGTTGAGCTGATTATGGTATTCGCTATTTCACATTTCTTTCTTCTCTTTTATGCAAACTCTGATATATCATATATCTCCTTTTTTCTCCACTTTCTCTTGCTTGAAAAATCCTTTATACTAATCTGCTTTGCTCTTCCAGAGACATTATATAACTCAAAAATAAAAAAAGTTGTTTCCTTTCATTTCATATAATTTTTTTGCAATTTGTTTTTAGAACTCCAGACCCAGTTTTTTTGCTGTAACTCTTTCTCTACAAATGATTGCGTAAAACGAATATATGAGTTAACTCTTTTTTAATTTACGTCTTTTATCAATACGTTATGCAGATGTAATAAATTTATTTCAATACCTCTCTAATCGCTGATGTCTGAGAAGTAAAATAGTAATTCTGGCAATCTTTTAAGCTCCCGCTTTTAATCCGGAAGAAGTCTCCGTATTTCAACCTTTTTTCGTCTCGGAGAAGATATAAGAGAAAAACACACACGACGGGGGCTTAATTACAATCGCAAATACACGGTTACCGACGGAGACTTCTTACTTCAGAAGAGGGATTCCGAATAATAAAACCATTTAACAAACGAGAGACCATCATTATTTGTTCCCCAATCAACTGGAAAGAGGTCTATCGATCTCAGGATGTTAGATGGAACACACCAAAGAGATTGGTAGACGATGTCTTACGTCACTGGTGGCAAGCGCAGCTGGAATAATAATTACACGATTGGTCCGACTGCTGACAAAAAATTTCATTACAAACAAGTTGAGTTACTTAGAAGTTAATACGTCAAAAGCTTCGTGGAGCTAGAGAACATTGCGAGTTTTAATATTCTAACGACATTTCAGAACAATGACGACACGAATAATGCAACAGTACAAAGTCCTATAAATACGAGACGAAATAAACTACGGGGAGTTTACAAAGGACGAATCTTACTGCAGACTTTGATTGCCACAGAAACATGTTAGAACGGAATAATGAATAGTGGGAGCTGTTGGGGGGTTACGACTACAACTATTTCTTGGACAAGCGTCGCGACGGAATTGCATTTAGGTATTAACAATAATTAAACCAAAGCCGTTTACATAATTTTTCAGAGTTTGCTTAAAGCAAGCGCTGCCGTAGTGTACGGATTGTAGACACCGTAAATACTGAAAAGTGGATTACTTTTCGATTTGTATCCAACGCTTTGATGAAACGAATGTACTGGGTTTCAAACGTTTGTCTGGTGTTTGACATTGTAGTTCTAACAATGGAAATAGCTGAAAGTTTCATGCTGCGTATCGAATAGTCCTCGAAGTATTTAACGTAAATTCAGAAAATGATCCACAAATAGCTACCAGGCTTTTCAATTCGTGATATTTACCATTCGTTGCAGACTTATAAAGTAATTGTTACAAAATAACAGGAATTTCTTAACAATAAAAAAATTAAATAACTACATTCAGCTTTTAAAAATTTGGGTGGATATTGTTGCTCCGTGATTATACTTGTGAATATAGAATCATGATTGTAGCACCAACCTGTTTGTATCTATGGTTGACATCACTGCTGAAATTGATGTATAATCGATAAAAAAGAAGAATATTCCGATTCCCGGTTTTCATATCAATCTTCCCCAAGTGAGGCGACTAGAAACACTTTGTTTTAGTTTTTCAACTTCTTCAGTCTATACCTACTTGCCACCTACTTGTCTTATCAAATATTTAACTTTTTCAGTATTTGGGATTTCTCAGCTTTCTTGGTAGTCTGGTCAAAGTAAAGCAAAAAATAGTGGTAAGTGTACAATAATTCGCATAGAGCTGAAAATTGGTACAGGTCTTGGATACACTATTACAAATAAAATATCAAAAGTTCTCATCGATTCGATGTCTGCTAAACAAATTATTTAAGGTCAAAGTCAAAAGTATAGTTTTTTTTGCATTTTGTTCGTAAAATATTTAAACAAAATATATGGCTTTAATTTAGGCGAATACCTATTGAGAACTGCTAGAACTATAAACCCTCATCTCTTGGCATAAGCAAAAAAGCATTTTTTTGCTTCGTTGAGTGCGGTTGAACGACTGCCAATAAATTACTTTCAGTTTTACTCTGATTGTTGACGGTGCACTAAATTTTCTTAAAATGCCTTTATTTTCAAACAGTGACATAACCGATATGATTATAACCTACGGCGTAACCCGTGGTAACGTTCTTCCGGGTTGGGAATTGTACAGTGTGCGATATATTAGAGGAAGTTACTTTGAACATGAGACAATAATTAATGTGGTTCTTTTTCCTCCATAATAATATAGTGCACGCATAGTGTCGGGGTGGTTAGATAATAATTTCCAGGAAAGTTGTATCGGCAGAAATGGCTCCCACGTTTTCCTTTTAATTTAAGTCCTGGTGATTTTTTCGTGTGGGGCCACATTAAACAGCTTGTGTACGCAGAGTCTGTGAATGAATTTCAATGCGGGCTGAGAATGTGGCAAGAACAATTCGCGAAATGTCTGATATTTTGAGCGATTGCGTCCGAGCTTGCATTGACAATGGGGAACGTAAATATCAAGGTGTTATGCAGCTACTAAGAACCTATACTTGTTTTTTGTTCTGGTTAGCATTCCCGTGAGTATCAAAAGTTTTCTGCCGTACAGATTTTTTTAGTTGTGTTTAATATATTTTTAAATATTTGCGTAATTTCGTGAATCACCTTGTATATATATTAAACAACGAAATGCAACTTTGATGACTGATAACTCAAAAATTTACCAATGTATGTGTGTATCTCGGACAAGAGTATTGAAACAGCCTAAGAAAACATTTTTCTCAGAAATTCTGCCAGGGATTTTTTTGTCTTTTTTTTTTTAAATTTTTTGAGTTTTCTGAAGCTAAATATCAGACTCCAGCGTACGACCTTTCTTTGGAAGGTATTTTGAGCCTCCGATCGAAATACAAAATAATAAAACTAGCTGACCCGACAGACGTTGTTCTGTCTAAATTTCAATAAATTTTTTTTGGGACGGATCGCAAAACAGCACAAAAGTAAAAACATTCAATGGAGATAATTATTTTCCATCCCGGGAGCATAACGAACAAAACAAAAAAAGATTCAACCAAATATGTCATTCCTATCGTCAATTATGATCGACAGTGCATACAAAAATTATGTCCGACTTCCTGTGTAATTGTCTCGAATTTTATTTTCCTGAGAATATAGGTAATGTCGACAAAAATCAACAATGTCAATTCATTGTTGTTGTTTGTTATTAATAAGTGACAATACAATACTATTGTATTGTCACTGTGGTACGCACACTACATACCCATTGCTATGACTACTTGAAATACAAAAAAATCAGTACCTGTATAATTACCCTTGCTGGCTTAAAGGGCACCTCGATGCCCCCTTCCACGCCCACGCGGTTGTGCCCCCAGTCTCTGTGTGTCTCATTATATTCTCTTCCTAAATATAATTCGTGGTACGCTTAAGAATCGATAATTTTTTTTGAAATGCCAACTTATTCTGGATACTTATTATTTCAATATTTTGTAAAGTAATTATTGGTTATTCTACTGATTGTTTTTAATTTATCAATTTTAATGTTAATTTTATTTTATTTAATTTATTTTTTTCCTATATTTGGGTGTAATACCTGTTGGAAAATAAATCTATTTTTTTTTTTTGCGTATTGACCAGAAGGAGCTCCCCGTGATTCCGACCTTCACGGGGTTCCTTGCTGGTCAGGTCCTATTCGTACATCATAGCCACTCCTCAAAACCATGAGGTAAGTAGCTATGAATCCCGTGAATCATGTGCCCTGAGCAGACGCAACGACCCCAAGATGACCGCTTTCTGCATTCCAGCCGCAAGGGTCTCTGCCGGTTTACGGCAGGCAGGAATGATTTTCAGATTGGAGACGAGCGAGTCCTTGATGCCTCCCATGCACCCAATTACCAAAACGACGAGCTTCACTGAGTAACTTGAGTACAGCCTCCTAAGTTCAAAGAGCAAGTCTTGATATTTTGTCCGCTTTTCCTCCTCCTTGACGCAGATGTTATTTTCAGCAGGAGCCGAAAATTCAATAACAAACATCTGCTTGGAGGAGTGGTCCAATAGAACCACGTCAGGCTTGTTCGCTGTTATCTGCCTGACGGTGGAGAACGAGAAGTTCCAATAGATTCGGCACCTCTCGTTCTCCACAACGGACTCAATATCGTTCGGGACATAGGGCAGCACTGGTGTCTGGTCTATCGCATAATGGTGTCTTAAATGAAAGTATAACACTTTCAATGCCGCATTGTGGCGATGGATATAGGCCGAAGCTGCATACACCGGGCATGCCGCCAATATATGCATTGCTGTTTCAGGGGCCCTGTGGCAGGCCCTACAGCTCCCATTCGGCACCTCTATACCCATCACGCGGCTGCGATAGACCAAGGTGTTAATTACACCATCTTGCGTAGCGCAAATGAATCCCTCAGTCTCAGACTTCAGTCCACTTGATCTCAGAAAGGCAAATGTATGCCTTTTGGATAAGCTAAGGTTTTCAATGTTCTTGAAGAAAACACTATGCATTGACTTATCCATATGCCTTCTCATGAGCATATCTTGCTCAGAGATTCTGACGTGGGCTGTTAGACGGAGCAAATTGAGCTCGGTAATAGAATGTGGCCGAGCTCGCTCAACGTCAAAGTCAAGACCGAGTTCATCTGCTGCTCTTTGTGCCGCCCTAAACAAAAATGCCCCGACTCCCCGCCTCTCGTGATCCCTGACAAGAAGCAACAAGGGATCCGAACTTTGGATGATCTTACAGGCTATACCCCAGATTACCCTGTTATGAAGACACTCCAAACTCAAAAGTCCTCGGCCTCCCTGGTTTCGTGGAAGATATAACCTCGGAACGGACGATTTTGGATGCAAACTGCGCTGTAGATGCATCATTTTTCGAGTATCCCGATCAACCTGCTTCAACTCATCCACTAACCATTTAACTGCTCCAAACGAATAGAGCAGGATCGGAACGGCAAGCATATTTGTGGCAAAAATCTTGTTCTTCCCCGAAAGCTCTGACGACCAGATTCGTCGGAGTAGATTTTTGTACTTGCCGCAGAGAGACTTTTTTACCTGGTGTGACGCTTGGATGTGGCACTGCTCCACACCCAAGTACTTGTAAGTCTCTCCGGCGTTCAGATGTCTCAGAACGCTTCCGTCAATGAGTTGAGCATCTTCATCGAAATACTCGCATCGTCTTCTTTTGAGATGAACCTGAGCACATTTGTCCCAACCGAACTCCATGCCAATAGCATCTGTGTACTCCTGCACTATGCGCAATGACTGCGTCAGTTCTTGCTTTCCGGAAGCATACACTTTTAAATCATCCATGTAAAACAAGTGCGTGATCTTATGCTTCCGGTTACCGGGTGTACCACAGCTATAACCCTTTGCACCGCGCAAGGCTACGGACAGCGGCAACAGTGAGATGCAAAACAGAAGAGGACTCAAGGAATCTCCCTGGAATACTCCTCTTCTGAATGATATCAACTCTGTCTGAACTCGGTCCCGTCGGGATGTTATCGAGAACCGAGTCTTCCAGAGTGACATCAGTTGTTTGATGCATCTCACCAGTGTATCGGGTATCGCAAGACATTCGAGCAAGTGAATAATCAGCTCGTGAGATGTTGTGTCGAATGCCTTACGATAATCGATCCAAGCCATAGATAGGTTGCGCTTATATTGGACGGCATCCTGCGTGACGCACCTATCGATCAGCAGGTTTTCCTTGCAGCCGTCCACGCCCCTTTTACAGCCTCGCTGTTCGAAAATTTTCGAATACACCAGGTTAATGGCGTGGAATATTCGGTAGTACAGGAGTCTGGTGAAAATCTTGTAGCACGCATTTAGGCAAGTTATTGGCCGGTAGTTCTGAGACTGAGACAAATCACCCGTTTTAGGTAGTAAAACGGTTCGCCCCTCGACAACCCACTCCGGAATGGGCCGCTCACCATTAAGCCAGGAATTAAATACCTTGGCCAGACGCTTGTGCGTGCTTCGGAATTTCTTCCACCAAAAGGTATTAATTCCGTCCGGGCCTGGTGCGGCAAAATTTTTGATTCCCTTAAGAGTCTCGCTAATTTCTTCCGGGGTTATCGGATTGCACACCACTGGTCTTAATTGAGATCTTCTTACGAAGTTCTCAAATTGTGCAAGGGCTGGAGTGTCTTCACGCAACGGTTTCGATCCCTCATATATTTCCCTCCAGAAGACTTCGACCTCCTGCACCGCCGGCAATTTCTCTGGGATAGAGTTTGCCCGCTGGAAGAGCCTCGAAGGATTTGTCTTGAACTTGTTGTTCTCGACCAACCTTCGCCTACTCCTTACCAGGGACTTTCTTGCAGCCACAAGACTGCGAACTCTATCCATACAGTGCTGCTTCTCAACAGCAAGCACCGCTGCATTCAGTGTATGATGGGTCCGGCGAAAAAGACGCGCGATGCGCCGGATTTTTGGTGTGAAAGGTTTCATCTCTTTGATGAATTCCATCACACACTGAATTCGAGAAATATCCTGCCTAGCGGTTTCTATCTTCTTGTCTATCTTTTCAAGGCGACATTCGAATTTCCTCTCAGCCTCAGTGCTCTCACCACGTGGGGCCGAAGAAGAAAGCCTCGTCGCCTCTCGATAGACCATTTCGTTCAGGAGCAGGATGTCTGGATCCTCAGGGAGGTTCCTATCGAGTGATTCGTCCGCTGCAACTACATCGCTGGCTTTGGGTGGTGGAATTTTGTGGAGAGACTTTCTGTTCGGAGGCATCTCCAAAATTACCGGAACAGCGTGGCGGATCTCCGGCTCGTCCGGCTGTACCTCCACCAACTGCTCCGGTGCTCTCTCGTATTGAATGCGACGGAGATAGGCCACATAGTCGCGGAGTTTTTGTGGCGCGAAAAAGTGATGCTCCGGGTGTTTCTCACCCCACAGAGCATGCATCCTTGCCATGTAACCCCTTCGCCGCGGCTCACTCGTCTCGTAGCAGTCGAGCAGGTCATTCCTTAGAGTGTTGGTCCACTCAAAGCGTCCATGGGCATTGCCAGAGTCGTCAACGGGTGATTTGTTTTCCGAGACCCCTCCACCTTCACCTTGGTCCCTATCCGACTGGGACCGGTCGTGGGGGTCTTTCCCTGTTGGGGTAGTAACAACAGTTTAGGGTTCCGGTTGGTTGTTAGCCAAAAGGAACCCCGGCCGGTACTGGGGTCAAGATGGCTTGACCTCCCAGGTGCGCCAAGAGCTACCGGTCCGATTTGCACCTTCAGCTCGGCAAGGTGGTGGCGCTACTCACCAAGACCAAAGATGTTATGTGGCCTGCCTGACTACGAAAATAAATCTATTATTATTATTATTATTATTATTATTATTATAAAAAAATAAATCTATTATTATTATTATTCACCCCAATATCTTAAGAAAATACAACTCGTGCTGCGCACTCGTTGTATCTTCGTCGTTGGGACTAATATTCGTGTTATTTAAAAAAAAAAATGATAATAAGCGTACCACCTAAAGAAGGGGTCATCCATATAGTGATCTATCGAAAATAAAGAAAATAAAGAAGTTCTCATAAAAAACCTGCCTTTCGACATGCACAGGTGCTATACAAAGCGAGTTTGCCGACTGCAACTCAGAGCCGGATTAAAAATTATTTGTTTAGTTACAGATGACATTATTATGGACTATAATTTGCTCGATTTAGCAAAAAACAATTTATTTTGATTATTATGACTTTATTGGTCTACACTTTTTGGTGTAGCAAAGACCCTTTAAAATAAATTGATTTTACCCAACGAGGACCACGAGGAGGTACGAGCAATCCTTGTCAAAAATAAATTTGCATTCTGCATTAATAATATAATTAAAAAAGAAATGAAGTGCATAAATAAATGCAACAAACACGCCTTTAAAAAGCGCAACAAAGAAAGCAGTACGATCCTGTTTCATCAAAGTCGCGTGCCGACACACGAATTCTCGATCAGCATTTTTTTTATGAGAACTTCTTTATTTTTTTTATTTTGGACAGATCACTATATCAATGCCCCGTACAATATATTATATTACCCTACGCACTACTACACACCCATTGCTACATCAAATACAAAATAATAATAATAATCAGATAATCAGTACCTGTAAAATCACCCCTCGTCCTGGTTTTGCCCCCCGTCTAACATATTTGGCAATTAATGTGTGTCTCATTATACAGGGTGTTATGGAAGTCCTAGCAGAAAGTTTAACCACAAGTAGAACTCTGTTAAAATAAAGAAAAATTGAACCATTTTTTCGCAAACGTTTCCATACGGAGTAAAAATTAAGAATAGTTTAACCCCTAAAACTAATACCCGCTTATGGTCCCATGTTCATTGATTGTGAGGAATGCACAAAAATTTTACCCGATAAACGATTCGAAATAAAAACTGTTTAAATGGAAACGTACTAACCTACCATAATATGCGTAATATTGAAGTAGGTTAGTATGTAATAATCAAACTCTCTAACTTACATCAGGGATAATTCTTGTTGGTGTACGTGCGGTAAACGATAAATGTTGACAGACCGACACCTTGAATACTTAAAAAATTTAAGGTTCAATTTCCAAAGCGCGATTACATCTGGGACGTCCGAGACACAGATAAGCGGCGGACTTCATTTGCATTACCTAACATTAACACCATAGACACTGCACCATAGAAAAAAAAATTCGTGGAAAGTTCAAGTTCTAGTTCATTTTGTCATAGGCGGAGCGTGAAACAAGGGGTCAAAAAAAATTTCAAAAAAATTGCGGATTTCAGCAAAGTGGTAAAAATGTTTATTTTTGACGAGTTCTACTTGTGGTTAAATTTTCTGCTAGGACTTCTTTTTATGATTTTTTTTAAATGCCAACTCATCCAGCCACAATCTGCGTGCTCGTTCCATGTTCGTCGTTGGGACTGATATTCGTGGCATTTAAAAAAAAAAAAATTGATAACAAGCGTACCACTTATTATATTATCCTTGACAATTTTTCCAGAAGCTTTATTCCAGCGACAATTTTTTTTGTAGCTATTTCACATAAAAGTAAAGCAAAATTAAAAGGAACATAATCAAAAATTATAGTTAACTTTCAAACACATAATATTTTTATCATTTACAAGATAAATTGTCAAGCCAAATAGGACTTTAGGTCCAAACTTTCCCCTTTTCTTTCCGTAAAAACCTTACTTGGACTATTACGAATATGTAAAAAAATAGCCAAATCGGTCGAGCCGTTCTCAAGTGATGCGTTTATCAAAGCACAGCATTTAATTTTTATTAAGTAGATATAATAGCCCTAAGGGAGAATAATAAGAAATAGAGTCATTTATTATTGTTTTCTGGTGATGCCGCCGACGCCTCACATTGCAACATTGCCATGTCTTGCGAAAAGTACCAGTACAGTACAGCTATTGTACGGAAGGCTGATGCCCCGTTATACATAGGTTTGGCAACACTGCAGCAGCACGTGTGGTTGTGGAAAAAGAATATGTCTGCCATTGTTATTCTAATCGTTTTGTGGTGAACTGAATTTTAAACATTGAAACCATAAGGACATTGGTGTAAACATGGTTAAACAGTGTGTAAAAAACTGGATTACTTGAACCCCAACTTGACTTTCCACAAGTAAGCATGTAGAACGCACGTGGTGGCTGTGTTTATCAACTCAGTGGCGTACAAATTTCGGTGTGGATTGCAATAATAGAGTTATTAAAATCTGTTACAGATTTTCCAGTGATGAACTCACGAGACGGATGTATTTATTTGCCTTAAATGTTAGTGTTGATGTAGGACTGGGGCCTAAAAATGCTTTGATTTGTTTGAACATTTTCGGGAAAATGACCGTGCCTCAACTGCTAGCCATGCCACTGGAGTCCGCACACGCTTCGTGGGACACGGTCACATTCTATCGTGTGAAAGAAAGCAAACCACTATTCCCCCCGCCCACAGTGGCTTCATAGCGCTGCATATGTTTAGTATTGGGATGCTGACTCCATTTCTTATTATACCTCCGTGAATAGCCCTAATAATCCGAAAATATATCTTGAAACCTATAAAACTTGTGTAACTGAAATCCAGCAACCTGAACAGCAGAAAATTGGGGAACACGAAAATCTATAAACCTTAAAAGCAGAGTAGGTCAGAAAAACACAAAGTCTGAAATCCGGAAAACCTGAAACAAATTGAATCGTACAAATCAGAGAAACTATAAATACGAGACTCCGAAACCTGAAGAGTCGAATACGTGTACAGCACAATGATAAAGAAACTTGAGAAAATGAGAGCCTGAGATACTGAAAATTTTAACATCTAAAACCTGATGGCCTAGAATATGTGAATACGAGTATCCAAAAAGCTGAACACCTTGAGAACCTCAAAACTTGTTCATCTGAAATTTTAAATGCTTATAGAAGCCTGAAAGGCAGATAATCTGAAACACTACGAATTTGGAAGAAAAGCAATCTACGAATTTGAATTTTTGAAAACGTGACATCGGAAAGGCTGAAAAAAAAAACAGGCTTAAGGAATTGATTGTCCAAATCAGACACTTAAGAACTCGAAACTTAAAATTTGAAAAGTTTATTTGGGGCTTCAAGAACCTGAGAACCTGAAAACGATATAGCCTGTGAACTTGAAAAACTGAGATGTTGGAAATTTTAACGCTCGAGGATCTGAAACTTTCAGACCTAAGAATCAATGAACCCTATAAAGTGAAAGCCCCAGAATTTGAAAACCTAAAAATATGAGATTTTGAGAATAAAGTGAGATACGAAGAATTTAGGAATATTAGAATTAAAAAACCTTGGATTCAGCAAGAATGAGAAGTAAGGAATTACAAGGAACAGTAAGGAACAGTAAGGAATTACAAGGATCAAAAAGAAGCCACCAAAAAGAATAAAAAGTAATAGGTACGATGTGGGAATTAACAGAAATTATGCACAAGTGGAAGGAACTAGGAGAAATGGGCATTAGCAAAAAACGGGTTAAATTAGGAGGAATTGACTAGCGGTTGATTCGATTTTGCCAATTTAATCAACTCTTTGAGTATCCACGACGCTGAAAACGCCATTCCAGAGAGTGGTAGAAAAAAAACTTCTTTTTCGCAAGTTGAACTGAACTCCCGAAATAAAATTTATGTTAGTCTGATTTATTTTACATGCTTTGCAATATTAGTTTCGACGGATGTGCTGTCTTATATATCTAATAAATGTGATCTCCCGCGCTCCCCTATTAATTAATATAAACTTGGAGACAATGGACGGATTTTCTGTACCGCCGGGGTAATTTATTGGAGCTGACGTAATAAGGATCGCCCCGTACAATTATGTCCGTTCTTCTCTCATAAACAATCCGGGACTTATCAAGCTGTCTCGCTTCAAATTGGGGCCTTCCCACACAGAATACACATACGTTTTAAATTTCGCACAAAGCACAATAGCGGCCGAAGATGCAAGAAGCACCGCTGTAATTACGGAGGCTCCTCTTAACATTGTGTGTCGTGTAAACAACGGCGGAATTTATTTGTTCCATCAATTTTAATTACCTTCGTTGACAGCAGGACGAGAAAAAGCGGATCTCCGGGCGTGTGTCGAAAGTGTTATATCACTTTCTACTTTTGCGGAGGTCTTCTAAAAGCTGTAGTATATTGTCAGGCTATGATTCCAAAAGACTGCCGTGTGACATAATTATACGGTTTTATAACTGCACCAATGTTTTTAATAACAAAATCTCTGCCACCAGCAATTACAATTTTTATAAATTCCCTGAAATGCTGGCCATTACATAACAGCATTGTTAGGAACAAAATCCTTTGTTATATTCCACGCATTTACTACACAAAAATTAAAAACGGGTATCCGAAACTTGGCTGTAATTTTAAACTTCGGCTTCGAGTTTAGATTTAGACATCAAAGCTATAATTTGAGGAATATTGAAATTGGAATAAGTGGAGTTGGTTGAAACAATCGCAGGCATTCTTTACCGTTTCGTTGGCTTTGAAAAGCGTTGAGTTGTGTTGTGGTTTTTTTCAACGAAGAAACGATAGGTCGGAGTTGTAGAGTTTCCTTCCTTGTTTTGGCTCGTTTTTTTATCGATTTGCAACCGTAATGTGCTGAAATTGCAACTGGAAAATTGGTGGATGCGCCGGGCGAAGACAAAAAATATCATTTTACCAAAGTGTTTGGATGGCACTGTGTCATACGCAGATCGAGTTTTTTGCTCTCGGTTAAGAAATATTGACTTAGGGGATCCGGGTGCTAGCGATTCTTTGTGAAAGAGTGGAGATGTGTTTAATAGTAGTCTTTGTTCTGAAGAAGCCGTTCTGATATCGTGGTTGCGTATAAATATTACTGAATGTTGCGGGACAAGAATTTTTGTTTTGGTAAAAAGATTGCTTTATATCTACAACGATTGATTTATGCACGACTGGTAGTTCAGTTAGTTTGCTAAGGATCCAGTTATTAAAAGTTGCCTCCTAATTTTCACAGACATTGCCCCGAGTGGGTAAACTTTTTTACAAAGTTACTTTGGAAAATTTGAAGTTACTAGTGTCTCGTTGTTGAGAAAGTAGTACTTCACATTGTTAAGAGTTGAGCCACCATTTTATACTATCGCGAAGTACAAAAAAATGTAAGTAAAGCATGTAGAAATAATTACGTGTAAATGTTGATTACTGTCACATTTCTGGAGCTGGTAAAGACTTTACGATTTACAAAAGCAATTAAGTGAACTTTATAATGATAGAGTAACTTTAGAAATAACGATCTCATAAAATAAAAAGTTTGTGCAATAAAATAAGTTCATGGTAGATATGTCTTGCATGAATAAGAAACTAAAAGGATGAGGAATCAGGTTTGTGTTATAAATGAGTCGCCTTTCACATTTTCCTTTGCAATTAATAATAAATCGTTGAGTTGATCCTGTCAATTAAAATGGCAAATAACCCATTTTGATGCCTGAAATAAATAAATAGCAATTTATTCATCAAAATAACTTTTTAATTTTTTGAAATATTATCATGAGTTTTGTATATAAATTTTGTCGATTATGAACAGCGGATGACAGACAATAATTAATTTTTAGCTGCTATTAATTTGAAAATTGATTAGACCATTACGATTTCATCATTATTTTGTAGGAAGGTAAAGCAGTATTTCAACAATAATGACGCCGAAATTATGAAAAACCATAAATTGGTAGAAAATGCATCATAAATATATATATTTGATAATAATATATTAGACGTTTACTTCGACGCGAATTAAGAGCTTAACAGTGTTAATATAGAGCACCGTTTGTATCATTTAAGTAAATTGAATCTCGATCTCTTCACATAGATAATTACATTGTTTCAAAATTGTGAGCTCTGATTTTATCCAATACTGTCTACATCATTTCCATTCCTCCGTAATTATCTATTTCCGTTCAGAATTTCTATAGTGAAAGGGATTTATTATAACACAATCACGTCCTCTGCCATTTCCCTGCTTATTTAATACGAGTTTCGAGCAATGGTCCGGGCATATTCCCCGACATTTCGAATTTCCCGACTTCACGTCGAGTTGTTCCATAAGAACTATTTCATTTATTCAGCGGGTCTTTTCGTATTATTTCAAATTCTATTATACGTCAGAGCAGCCTTTGTAGGCACGTTCTCTTTGTACACTGCTTTATCTGTCTTCCGTTTCCGTCAACGTCCTATCTTAAATAATAATATATACCCACCTGCCTTTCTGTTTCCCCAAACAAGAAAACTTTATATCTTTTCTGTACACCGAAACTTGACCTCATTTTTTTTCTCACCAGACGGGGGTGTATTGACGGGGGATGTGTGATGCTGACGACGCAGATGAAAAATGTATGGCGGGGTATTAAGATATTAAAATTGCATCTCAAAATCTAAAGAAGAGCAATTTTCAGGAAATTGCAGGAATTGGTTCATTAGCAGCTTACTGTCGAAAATACATTTCTAAGGTTGAGGTTACTGTCGAATGTAAGACTACTTACTTAAGGTTCGAATTTTTAAGATTAGCTTGAAATTTAAATATCTTCTTTTGGACGTACGATGCTTTTTCATTTATGTTATCGGGTATTCCTTATAAAGCCAAAAACCCTGCCATGACGTTATAATTATTCTGTTTCGTCCCAAGACTGCAAGGGAATTTTTCTAAGCAAACTGTTTTGTTTAAGAACCTAAATTTGAGCAAGGTCGTGTCGTAAAGGGAATTCAAGAACACAGAAGTGCAGATTTAACTTAAATTTATTAGCAGAAAGAAATCTGAAATTTACGTTGTTTGCTCTTGTCTTTGGATTCAAATCTTTGGGTATTTGAGTATCAATGCTGCGTTTTATTTTTCATCATTTCATTGTTACATCATTAATCAGCGACCATTATACGTCTGTAACATTGATTTTTTTTTAATGTGTGTTTTCGTTTGATTATAGTGCAGTTCGGTAGCTATTCTATGCGTTGTTGTGTTATTCTTGTTTATCATAGCGGAGTTCTGTTGTATTGCTAGCATGTTTAATACATGAGAGTAAGTTCGTATGGGATTCCTTCAGCGAAACAGAATTTTCCTGGACCGAAATACAGATATTCTGAATAAGACAACAGTTTCCAGCACAAGCAATCAATTAGCTGTGAGAGTGTATTACTTTAAATAATAATAATTAAATTATAGCCGCTTACAGGTCACTATACTTTTTGCTTTTCCTTTGCCATTTCTTGTGTTTTTACTTTTACGATTTGCACATTCTGGACCAATCTGATTTTATCGTCATCAACTTACTGATCTCGCAATCTTTTCTCTTTTTGGTTTAGAGGTGCCAGCATGTTCCCATTCTGTTCTACATAGTGCAACGCTTTATGTTTGGATCACTTGGGTTGCTACGTTAATATTTTATCTGCGATGGCCTTTATTTCAAGTCATTTTGATTTATTTATTCGTTCCTAATCCTGTAGTTCTCAGCAGTTTCATTTCTGAAGGTTCTATTTTGCTCTCCAATTTAGATCTTAACGCCCAGGATTTGCAGAGCTCGGAAAATTTCCGCGTGGTTTCCTCATGTTTATTGGTTGCCTGTTTATTAATTTCTCAATTAACAGGTTCTCAGTCATTCCCCAGTGTTTCGTTTGATCAGGTTCTGTATCTTAAATTTTCAGATGCTTAATTAAGTCTCGGCCTCTTAGTTTCTAATTTTTTCGTTGTTAGGGCTTTTGGATTTTCAGTTGTTTAGTGTCTCAAGTTCTCAACCTTTCAATTTCTTGATATCTCTCGGAAAAGTTACAATTTTCTATTGTCTCATCAATAACCCATTTTCTTAATCTCGTAGTGGCTTTTAGTTTCTTATTTTTTTCTGCCTTATGTATCTCAATTTAATTTTTAAAATTTCCAGTTGCTCAATTATTTGGTCTCGCAGTCTCTTAGTTTTTCGTTCTTGTCTATCGTTTCAAGACACCAGTTTCTCAATTTTGCAGTGCCTTTCAATTTCTCAATTTTCCTATGTGTTATTATTTGAATTTTAGTGTCTTAAGTTTTCATTTGACCTTTGACCTTTCGGATTTTCACTTGTTTAATGTTTCAATTTCACAGTCTCTCACATTATCTTAATTTCTCAATGTCATAATATCCTGGAAGTGTATTTTTAGCGTTCCCTATTCAAAGGGTGCCAACGGCTACGCCAACGGCTACAAACTAGTTTTCACTATAGCCTTTAGACAATACTAGTTTTACCTAGCCAAAACTAGAATTGTCTGATAATTTCAGTTAAAACTAGAAATCCACAATGAATTTCATTGAAAGCAGTTTGTACTAGTTCAAACTATTTAGATTTTACTAGTAGATTAGTTACAAGCCTTGCAAGAAGATAAGAAGCTGACGATTTCGATTGCTCGGTAGTAGTTGATAAACTAGTGTAGCGGACTGTTGGTCACCGCGTAACTGTTGGTTTTTCGAAGCGTTCTTATTATTTCTTTTGGTAAGTGAATTTTATATTGCGATTTAAGACAGCAAAAGCAAATTCCTTGCTTTTTTAGTGTATCACACTACTATTTAACTCCCTTTCCGGGGGCCCCCTCGGGCTCCCTTATTTGGGGGCCCCCTCCTTTATAAAAGAGAACAATTAAAACTGACCGTATGGGGGCTGCACACTGCACCAGGTAGTTCTCAGTGGACACAAAAGGTTCACTTGACTGCCGCCGGGTCACGCTTATGTATCGGGGAATAGAAATAATTTATTAAAACAACAAACTTCAATACGTCAAATTAGCTTTTATTTAATAACTAGCAGTTACCCGCGGCTTTGCCCGCGTAAGTTGGGGTCGGCTTTACTGGCACTTATATTTGGAATTGGTACTACGGCTTCAAGCAGTTTTTAATAAAAAAATAACAAAAAGTAATTTTTTTTCGTCAATCACGGGCCCAGTCTTTTTAAAGGGAGAATCTACATCTAAATTTTCACATATTATAATGCTATACTATTTGTGTTGCAGTTAGGATAATTCTGGAGAAAACTACCCTCCCCATTTACGCCCCTTTTTTGCGGTTTCTAAATATTTTCTAGTTATTTTTAAAGAAGAGTCCAAGTGCCAATTCTCATGCCTGTAACATTGTCGATCTCCAAGTTATAAAAATTTTGAGAAAAATCACCCCCAAATTAACCCTCTCCTTTTTTCGCAGTTGGTAATTTTTTTTCCAAAATCGTCAAACACGGGTCCGGTCTTTTTTAAACGAGAATCTAGATCCCAATTTTCACGTATGTAACCCTATTTGTTTTCCAGTTATGAGAATTCTCAGGAAAACTACCCTCCCCATTTACGCCCCTTTTTCGAGGTTTTTAATTAAATTTTTGCAAAATCGTCAAACAGGGGTCTAGTTATTTTAAGATGATAGTCCGACTGCCAATTCTCATGCCTGTAACATTCTCGACCTTCAAGTTATAAGCATTTTGAGAAAAATCAACCCCCAAATTCACCCTCTCATTTTCTCGCCGTTGGTAATTTTTTTTCCAAAATAGTCAAACACGGGTCCGGTCTTTTTTAAAGGAGAATCTAGATCCCAATTTTCACGTATGTAACACTATTTGTTTTCCTGTTATGAGAATTCTCATTAAAACTACCCTCCCCATTTACGCCCCTTTTTTTGGGGTTGGTAAATATTTTTTTTGAAAATTGTCAAATACGGGTCTAGTTAATTTTAAAGGAGAGTCCGGGTGCCAATTCTCATGCTTGTAACATTTACGACCTTCAAGTTATAAGAATTTTGAGAAAAAGCACCCCCAAATCCACCCTTCCCTTTTCTCGCCGTTGGTAATTTTTTTTTGGAAAATCGTCAAACACGGGTCCAGTATTTTTTAAAGAAGAATTTAGATCCCAATTTTCACGACAGCAATACTGTCAGTTTTCAAGTTATAGGAATTTTGGGTAAACCACCCCTAATTTTTTCTCGATCGGTGAAGAAATTTTTGCAAAATCGTCAAACACGTGACTAGTTATTTTCAAGTCTAAATCCTAATTTTCACGTTTTTAGCATGCCGAGTTGTCGAGTTATGAAATTTTTTATAAAAACCGTTTTCCCCTTTCCCCCCCTTTTTCGCCGTCTGTGAATAATTTTTTGGAAAATCGTCAAAAAGGGGTCGAGTTATTTTCAAAAGCGAGTTCGGGTACGAATTTTCACTTCTCTACCGTTTTTCGTTTTCAACTTAGTTGGAGCCTAGAGAGACCAATTAACCATTTTCACCCCCTTAGAAACGGAATTTTCAAAAATCCTTTCTTAGTGCGCCTATACGTCCTAAAGACTACGTACCTACCAATTTTCACGCTTCAAGACTCAACGGTCTGGGCTGTGCGGTGATCAGTGAGAAATCAGTTTCGCATTTATATATAGAGATAAACAAATTAACACTTTCCAACAATATTAAATACTAAAGGTAAGCTTTAACACGTCAACCGAAGGAATTCTTGAATGCAAGAAATGCGGAGTATACGTAAACTGTCGCGAAGGGGGCCTCACGGGGCCGCGAAGTCCTCTTTACAAGACCCACGGTCTTTGTAAGGGAAATAGCGGATCGGGTACACACCTGGCCGCTTTGAATACCAGGGGAAAACACCACTTGGTTCCCTCTTCGGGGGCCCCCTCGGGCTCTCTCTTCGGGGGCCCCCTCGGGCTTCTTTTTCGGGGGTCTCCCTCGGGCTTCTTTTTCGGGGGTCCCCCTCGGGCACCCTTTTCCTGAGGCAGCCTCGGTCTCCCCTGTTTCAAATGGGGTCCGAGGGTCCCCATTGTTTCGAGGTGGGCCTCTTGGGGCGCCCTGTTTCAAGGAAGCTACCTCGGGCTCCCGCGTTTTAAGAGTTGCCTAAGCTTCCGAGTTATGAGGCGCGGACAACGATTATTATAAACCAGAAGAATGTTGAAAAATCCAAGTGGAGTAAATTTAAATTAAAATTTAAATATATTTAAGTCGAACTCCACAAACATGTATCTAAATACTTTTTCCGAGAAAACACGATTTAAAAAAAAAAAGTACCGAGTGATACTCGGTCGCCAGGTACTTATTTTGTAATCTATTGTCATTGAAATACAGGGTGGAAAGTTTAACTGGAATAAATTCAGTATCTTCACTGCAATTGATTTTGCGAAAAATTCCTGAAACACGTCGATTTTTGTTTTTAAATTGCCACTTTTTAGTCTGATCAGCTTTCTTTTGTTTTTACTCAGGGGGGTGTAACCACCCTTAAGTTTTTTTTTTCAAATGGGAAGATATGTCAACCGACACATCATTGGAAAGCTCATAAAAAAATGAATACAAGGATGTGTTTTGTTTCAAGTATCTCTATCTCATCTGAGAATAAGACCCTAAAAACTGTTTTTAGGATCATAGGACCAGTGTTCTTCCCTGATACTCTTAATGCAGAAAGATATCTACCGTTTCTTTAAGAAACGCTTCGCCCAGCTCTGGCGGACCAATTTAGAGATGAATTAGATCCAAAACTTCCACATGAGAGAATATGGTATCAACAGGATGGAGCTCCACCGCAATATGCTGCATCCGTTCGGCGTTATTTGGACGTCATTTTTTATAATACGTAGATCGGAAGAAGATGTGCAATAGAATGGCCAGCAAGATCACCAGACCTCACTCCTCTTGACTTTTTTTTGTGGGGGTATTTTAAAAGTAAAGTGTACACCACAAAACCCGATAATCTTGAAGATTTGCAACAACGTATTACCTATGAAATTCAGCAAATCACTTCAGAAATGTTGTAAAATGTAAGAAATGGGTTTTATTATTGTCTTGTATTTTGTCAAGAAATGCTTGATGAACATATTGAACATCTGTTACATTAAAAAGGCATTATACTTACCTAAAACGAGATATTTTAAATTCAAGTCCTACAATTCTCAAATAGTAAACCTACCAAGATAGAAATAGATTAAAGTTGTTGTTATTTATTTCTTCTTACATTATTAGCTGGAAAAGTAAAAAAAATATACCGTTGTACTCCTTTTTTTGTAAGCTTTCCAATGATGTGTCGGTTGACATATCTTGCGATTTGAAAAAAAAACTTACGTTACAGCCCCCTGAGTAAAAACAAAAGAAAGCTGATCAGGCTAAAAAGTGGCGATTTAAAAACAAAAATCGACGTGTTTCAAGAATTTTTCTCAAAATCAATGGCAGTGAAGATACTGAATTTATTCCAGTTAAACTTTGCACCCTGTATAAGAGTATAAGTAACGACCAGTAATCGGTCATGCGATTTTTCTTATTATGCGCCATGAGCATCACTACTGCAAAAAAAGTATACATTTTTGGAACGGTTGTTTTATGCCAGTTATTTAATTTGGATTAATCTCCCAAAATATTTTGCATTTTCCAGAGTATAATTAAAACAATAATTGGTTTCTAATGTAATCCGTCCATTATTTCGATATCAAAAATTATTTTGAAGAAATCTATTTCTCGACCAATGTCCACATTTCTTTGAATTCCTGAATTTCTATCATCAAAAGGAAATAATGTTGGCAAGAAATCATCTTCATCTCTCCAATTTCTACCTTCATGATTATCTTCATTGTTTTGTGGAGCAGCTCCTGCGCGTCTTCCTCGCCTAAGTCTTGGCTGAATTTCATGTTCAAATTCGGAAACTTCTGTCTCGGAATCAGACTCGCTACTTGAAGAAACTCTTACTTCTTCTTCAAACTCATCAGGTGTATTCATTTTTGGATTTGAAATATTGCTTTGACAATTATATTTGACAGACATCTACTGGACCAAGCATACCTACCTACTTGTAAGAAAAGAATCCACTGCAATGTTGAACATTTTTGTTGTTTTGTTATTATGTTTGCGAAAAAAATTGGTGTTAAAACGTAAAGTTTGTTGTTTATGATTTTTAAATTCGAACATTTGATGTTTTAAGTCGCTAAATTATGTATTGTAATTTTCTTTGCTCAAACGTAGATGTACGTTCATACCGATTCAAGCCCATTTTTGAACAAACGTAAATGTACGTACCGGTTAAAGGGTTAATTATAAATTTCAATTTTTTTTTAGTGTCAGCCTCCAAGTTTTTCATTCTTTTTGTGGTTAGGCCTTTTGCGTTTTCAGTTATTTAGTGACAGAATTTCGTAATCTATAAATTTCTCAGTTATCTCACATTGACTTAATTTGTAAATCTCACAGTATCCTGAAGTGTATTTTTTTTCAGTATTTCTGTCAAAATCCCAATTTCTCAATCTTACAGTGCTTTTCAATTCCTTAATTGCCATTTGTCACAGAATCTGATTTTGGATTTTTCAAATTTTTGGTGTCAGCCTCTCAGTTTCTAAATTTTTGGGTTTTCGGTTCTTTGGTGTCTCAATTTCTCAGTGTCTAAAATTTCTTAATCTCACAGTATTGTTCCAATCTTCCCAATCTTGTGGTACCTTTTAGTTTCTCAATTTTTTCAATATTCTAATTTGGATTTCTTTTTTTTCTCACTGTTCTCGGTTTAGAGTTTTTGCGTAGTGTATGCACCTTTTAGAGCTCTTTAAAACACACATTAAATCTTAAATTTCATAGAAATACAGGATCTTCATAAATGATTCATACATCCAGTAGGCTTTGAACGTCAAAATTGTCCATCAAATTCCATTTTAAATTTTGTTTTTCACAAGCAACATGATGTAGCTTTTATTAATACCTGTTACAATGATTTAATACATATTTTAGCTTCTTCTTTTTCTTTGACATTATAACACTATCTACTTCTGTTTTCCATTCCTTTTTTATCCATAGTTCCATGTCTGATTACATTTTTACGTCTACTAAATTGGCCAGTATTAAGATTCATCTTTCTCCTCCTTTCTTTTGCTTTTCGTGTTCGGAATATTTTTCTTATTATTTTAATGTCGAATGTCCTTAGCTGTTGCTAATTTTTCTTTGTTAGCGTTTATCCTTCGCATCCAAACTATAAATTGGTCTTGGTCGTGGTCTTATGATGTTCTTTTATACCTAAAGATCCCAATATTAAAAGAGTTGTGTCATTCTTGACCATATGGGTAAATATTCCTATTGTCACATTGTCGAGAACTACGTTCACTTCATTGCTAGGTTTTTCATTAGTGATAGTTTCTTCGTTAGTGGTAGTTTCAGATTGTAACAACCTAAAAGATAATATTTTCTAAAATTTATATAGGACTTTTACGACGCTTAAAAACTTTCATCATTAAGTCTTTATTGTCTGGAGCACTTCTTAGGAAAAGCTCGACTTGTTAACTGGTTAAAACTCTCGATTTTTTCGAAATGTATCCATAACTTTTTTTAGAAAATTTTTCTATTTCGATTCCATTTGTTAAACTTAACGTTGCTTTAATCATCGAGTATTGTGACCACAATGAGGATGACCTTTTTTCCCAAACAAAACGTTCTCTGAATAAATTTTTACATTTATTTCCTCACACCATTTCATTAAACGATTGTTGGCACACTCGTAGATCTCTCGAGATTTTGATGGAAGTAAGTTTAAGACAACTTCTGTGGGAGCTTCTGCCACATCTGCAGGTAAATCTTCTCAATTATTCATCTTTACCACGTTGTTGAAGTTTTTAATTTTTCGATTTTTTTCACAAAATACAATGACAGACGTAAACAAGCAATCATGGCTACCTATGCTAGATACATTGATTTAGCTTGCATGTTTGTTATTAATTAATATTTATAATTGCGTATTTTTTATGTTATGTCTGGAGGCTGGAGAAAAAATAGGATGTTTCGCTTCCCTCCGCCTCGCCGTTGCAAAATTTACTCGTCAAAAAATGAAACTTTTAATCCTAATAAAACAAAGAATAAGATTGATAGCAGGTTAAGGACCTAAGGAAATCTTAGAATAATCGGAGAATTAAAAGAAGCAGCAAGGATAGGGACAATATTGGTAGATAAAAAATCTCTTCCTCACTCTGTGTATTTTACAATAACAGTTGAAATTTGTTTTTATCTTGAGTTGAGAGGTTGTCTCAGAATCGGAGCAAATGAAACCTTCACGAAATAACGGAAGTTTACTTCGAATTCAGACTACGACAATGACACAAATCTCATTGCGCATTTAATTTCAGTCTGAGTTATTCACCTACGACTAAACTGTCAACTGTCTTAATACTGACGTGGGTGTAATTTAAATTGCATAGTTCCGAATTGTCCCAACATTAGAACTTCCAAACCGAAATTGACATTTGATGCCATTCTATTTCCTGAAAAGGACAATGAATTTAATTCTTATTCAATCTTCATCGATTAATTTGCATATTAATGTACATATTTCAGGTTTTTTTGTTCATCTAACGCTTTTATTAATTTCAGCAACACTTTGACGGAAGGAGCTATTTCCTAAAGCTTGCACTTGACTCAAAGTAGAAACAGTTTGAGAAATAGTGAAATTTAACAATTGACAACACGGGGAAGCCAAAAGAAAAGAAAAACACTTTAAGAACAAATTAGATGCAGTTAATTTTAAGTTACTAAACTTTTAAGCCATCAAAATTGCTGGAGTAAATAAGTTTTTCGAGTTGCTGACGTGAGTTTAAGACAAAGTACAAGTTTCGCTGATTTAAACTAGAAACTGTATTTTGAGCTTTTTCCGTTTTATGCTCACAGAAAATTCAGGATGTATAAAAACGTGTCTTATAACTTCCCTTCCCTTTCGCTACTGGGAACGTTGAAAATAGTCAGGGAAATAATAAAACCAAACATAAACCCTTTAACTCCAGAATTAATTAACTGGCGGAAATTTTAACTGTGAAGAGAACACATTAATTTTGCTTCGACTGATATTCAAACTACACAGAATGTAAGTCTGCTTTGCTCCCTACTCAGTTTTTTCTGTTATTCTAAGGGTAGCCTTCTCTTGGTTGCTTTATCCAATGTAAGTTCATGATTGCTTTCTGTTAATTAAGCAATCAAGATGAAATGGAAATATTCTTTATGTGTTTAATGAAGTTTAAAAAATATGAAAATTATACGATCTAGCTTTTTAATAACACTGGTTGTAATACCACCAACTGAAAAACTGGTTATCTATACATACATCTATATAATTAAAATGAGAACGGCTGGACCGATTTGGCTATCGTTTTATTAATATTCGCAATGGTCCAAATGAGGTTTTTAAGGAAAAAAAAATTGGAAAAGTTGTCCGGGAAATAAAGTTCGAGACAATTACAAAGGAAATTCGGAATTTTCGGACATACTGCGAAAATCATATTTTTTGTATGCTTTCTCGATCATAACTGTCGTATATTTGCTTGAATCTTTTTTTTGTTTTGTTCGTTATGCTCCCGGGATGAAAAATAACTCAGTTGAATGTTTTGAATTAAAAAAGATTCGAGAAAAACGCATTCCAGCCTAAATTAAAATAAAATTACATTTGTTTTTGCTCTTGTGTTGTTTCGCAATTTATTCAAATTTATTGAAATTTGGGCAGGACAACGTCTGTCAGGTCAGCCAGTATATAATAAAATATAATACATTTAAAATTTTGATTAACCCTAAAACAACATTTTTTTGAATTTTTGTCTGTCTGTGCGTTTATGCACGTTAGCGTGAATAAAGTTAATCTCAACAGCGGCTGAATCAGATTGGATGCGGCTTTTAGCCATACATTGATGTGACCTTTGGCTGATATTTAGTGTTATATTTTCATTCCAATCAATTCGTAAATAAAAAAGATATTCCGATTTATAATATTTTTTGAGAAACAGTATCCAGATTTTGCTACAGATGTCACTGTTGTCACTGCCAGTCATAATCAGTGATAGTAGTAATTAATGAATAAGTACACTGAAGAAGAGGGACACTACACTGAAGTGAAGTGTTCTCGCGAATGATAACGCTCCTAGTGGTACAGTGGTTGTATACGAACAATATTTTTGTGCAGCTCTAGAATGCCAATACAGGACTCGCGCTACAGAAACTTCCGCTCAGCGTGAGTTTACACGAATGGTAGCCCCTTGGTCCCGGGGGGGCCGCGGGCACTATGCACTATCATGCAAGTCTGAGATTTTAATTTTAGTGAAAGAACATTCCGTTTGATCTCTGAGAGTGCTCGGATAGCGAACGTTACACATGAATTTGAAAAGAGGGACTATTTAAGGGTCTTTTTAACAATCATCGGAGCAAGTATCTGCGGTCTCAGTGAGAGGAAAGAAGTGCAGTGGGACGGTCGAGACGCGACCCCCACTGCCAACGATCATTCAAAATTTCATTTTCACCCCAAGTTCTCGCATAGCCAAAGACCGGGTGCATCAGTGGCGTAGTCCAACGTTATGCCAACAAGGTTTTTATTTTATCGAAGACCGTTTTACCTACCTACCTACCTATGCTAAAGTTGTTCAAGGATATCTATTTTACAAACGTAAAAAATCATTGTTAAATTTTTTGGTTAGATAATATTACCCAGGTACGTGTTTTTAAGAATTTTTACAATATTGGGTTATGATATGTATCTACCTAGGTAGGTAGGTATTAAAAAATTCAATTTACAAAGAGCAAGCGAAATGTAATGAGGACATCAAAAAACTTTTTAAAACAAAGGTCTTAGAATAAAAAAAGGATTTCAACACTTCGTAGCTATTGTTTTTATTTGAACAGTTAAAGGATAAGCGACATGGTCAAACAATCTTGTACGATAATTAAATAGGTACATTATAAATAAAATATTAAACTAAATCATCAACCGCTCTTTCAGGATTTCTGATTTTTCTTCCTCTATAGTATCTCGGGGATCTATAATTTCTGGCAACAGATATTTGAAATAAAATATTCTTCTTTTGGTTTCAAATAAAGTTGTGTTCTGAATTATCAATCTCATTTATATTCGACTAGCTGACCCGATAGACGTTGTCCTGTTTAAATTTAAATAATTTTTTTGGACATATCGCTAAACAATACAAAAATAAAAACAAATGCAATTTTATTTTAATTTAAGTTGTGATGCGTTCTTCCAGATTTTCCTCCAGAACATAACGATTTTTTTTTAATTGAAAACATTCAATTAAGTTATTTCCATAACGGGAGCATAACGAACTAAACAAAAAAAGAATCAACCAAATATGTCGTTCCTATCGTCAGTTATGATCGAGACTGCATATATGTAATACTTAGTTATTTATTATATACTAGTGTGGAATGTACTATATCGTCGCCTAAGAAACAACACCGCCTATCAACCATTTTCGAAAATCTGGTTTGTCCTTATTCTTCTTCGAATTCTCAAGCCGCATAGGGTGGTTAGCATAAAATTGTGCAAGCAGCCTATGCGTTTTGAGAATTTAAAGAAGAATATGTACAAACCTGATATTCGAAAATGGTTGCTATGCAGTGTTGCATCTTAGGCGCCGATATTAGGCACGCAAGAAAAAGTTTACCCGTGAGCTCGAAGAGCGAACGAGTGATTTTCTTAAGTGTCTAATATCGGGTGTCCCAACTAAAATTTGTACCCCCCAAAAATTCCAATTTCGAAAGACTCAGAAGAAAACGCTCGAACAGGTCAATTTTGTTATCAAGGGGGACTTAATTGTACCAAACTTTTAAGTCTTAGATCTCACCCCTTGAGCCAGGGGAGCCACCCCCTTAAAAAATTTAAATAGCATGGGGGGTCGTGTGATACATAATTTTAAAGCTTCTTCAATTCTCTATCCAAGTCTACATTTATCAATTCCTTTCTACAAAAAAAAGCATTAATTCGATATTTTCCAAATCTACATAAAATACTCAATTAAAATTTGTAACACCCAACAATTCCAATTTCGAAGATTCAGAAGAAAACGCCCAAACAGGTCAATTTTGTTATCAAGGGGGACCTAATTGTACCAAACTTTCAATTCTTAGATTTCACCCCTTTAGCCAGGGGAGCCACCCCCGTAAAAAATTTAAATAGCATGGGGGGTCGTGTGATACATAATTTTAAAGCTTCTTCAATTCTCTATACAAGTCTACATTTATCAATTCCTTTCTACAAAAAAAAGCATTAATTCGATATTTTCCAAATCTACATAAAATACTCAATTAAAATTTGTACCACCCAACAATTCCAATTTCGAAGATTCAGAAGAAAACGCCCAAACAGGTCAATTTTGTTATCAAGGGGGACCTAATTGTACCAAACTTTCAATTCTTAGATTTCACCCCTTTAGCCACGGGAGCCACCCCCTTAAAAAGTTTAAATGGCATGGGGGGTCGTGTGATACATAACTTTAAAGCTTCTTCAATTCTCTATCCAGATCTATTTTTATCGATTTGTTTTTACAAAAAAATCATGAATTTGTTATTTTCCAAATCAAGAGTATTTTATGTACATTTCGAAAATAACAAATTTTTATGCTCTTTTTTGTAGAAACAAAAGTTTTTGGATAGAGAATTGAAAAAGATTTAAAATGATGTATCACACGACCACGCATGCCATTTAAATTTTTTAAGGGGGTGGCTCCCCTGGCTAAAGGGGTGAGATCTAAGACTTTAAAGCTTGGTACAATTTGGCCCCCCTTAATAACAAAATTGACCTGTTCGAGTGTTTTTTCCTAAGTGTTTCGAAATTGAAATGGTTGGGGGGGTACAAATTTTAGTTGAGTATTTTATGTAGATTTGGAAAATGTCGATTTCATGTTTCCTTTTTGTAGAAAGGAACGATAAATGTAGGTCTGGATAGAGAATTGAATAAGCTTTAAAATGATGTATCACACGATCCCCCATGCTATTTAAATTTTTTAAGGGGGTGGCTCCCCTGGTTAAAGGGGTGAGATCTAAGACATGAAAGTTTGGTAGAACTTGGTCCCCCTTGATAACAAAATTGACCTGTTCGAGCGTTTTCTTCTGAGTCTTTCGAAATTGGAATTGTTGGGGGGGTACAAATTTTAGTTGGAACACCCTGTATAGTACTTCACACGAGTGTAATATTACGTTTTATCCAAAATCATTCCTAATAATTATATCCTTTGTGTTTTTTATCCATTTCCCATTAAAAGCAGAAAGCTATGGAATGGTTGTTATAGTTTTGCATTTGGTTGATTTGGACTATTCCGTGAGTCCGAGTTGTTCTCTCACTAGTGTGTAATGATCAACATTACACCCTCGAATTACCATAGTAATTCGATTATTACACACGATTTTGGATAAAAATTATTATTATTAATTTATAAAAAAAAAAAGTTTTTCCAAATTTTCCGACATTCCTTTGTAATTATCTCAAATTTGAAAACTTTTCCAGGAACATAACAAACGAAACAAAAAAAGAATTACGTATATCCATCGTTCGAAACGTGAATTATAGTCCCATCGAAATAGCACTTTCAGTTTTCCCCGAATGTTCCAATTTTCCGAGCAACTTTTCCAAATTTTCTTTTCTTAAAAACCTTATTTGGATTATTACGAATATTTAAAAAAAAAAATGCCGATATCGGTCCATCCGTTGTCATGAAAACATTCATTTGAATTGTTTTCATCTCTGAAGCATAACGAACAAAACAAAAAAAAATCAACCAAATATTTACTATGGCGAACAGAATATTTTGAACGACTTCTATAGGTAGGTGACACTGTATCAATAAATTATTATTATTATTATTATGAACTTGATAGACATTTACTTCAAATTGTCAATTTTTCGATTTCATTTATAAATGTCATAATAACAGTAAAGGACAGTTTACAATAACATTTTTTGATATCCTAAAATTTGATTGTTAAAAATTTTATGTCTGCATTGTATGTCGTTCCTATCATCAGTTATGATCGAGAGTGCATACAAGTATTATAATTTTTGCAGTTTTTCCGAATTTTCCAACTTTTCTTTGTAATTTTTCTGAAAACTTTTTCAGGACCATAACGAACAAAACAAAAAAAGAATTACGCATATATCGTTCGAAACGTGAGTTTTGCTCTTGAGTTCGTACGAAAATCAGATAGAAAAAGGCACTTTCAGTTTATCCCGAATTTTCCAATTATCCGGTAATTTTCCAAAAATTTTCTTTCATACAAACCTTGTCCTGACAATAACGAACACAACAAAAACAAACTGCTAAATCGATCGAGCCGTTCTCAAGTGATGCTCTTTCATACATGCGGCAATTGATTTTTATTTACTTGTAAAAAAAAGTTTTTTTTTACGGAGGGACATTTTGGTCCGGCTTCTAAATTTCACGCAAGTCAGAATAACGCATTAGATATAGCCGCCGGGAGCTACAGAGGATGTCACAAACAATATTAGACCCGACTAATGTGAGACACAAACCCAGTGTCAGGGCGCGTGAATGGCTAATTTTGTGAAACACACATGCAGTGTCACGTGGCAGCTAACGTGTCAAAATCCTCAGTAGGTTCTTACACTATACATAAACGCCAAAATACTGACAATACAGTTATAGGAACAAACAGCGCGTTCCCACATCTGTGTTTTACTACGCCAATGACATTTAGTCCAGGGTGGTCCAGTGGACATGCCATCATGAGTTAGGCGGAGCTAGTGATTGTGACTGTAAAATTTCCGTAATATCGGCAACCAACATTTAGAGTGCAACCCCCTCGTTTTTCTCATTTTCCAGTCACCCCAATAAGGCTATATCATATTGTGCATGAAAACATTAAAGCAGACACTTTAAGCAACCACGGAACACCACAAGTTTCATGAAGAAGTCATTAATTTGTATTTAAAAGTATATCCTAATACGTAATAAATACCTTCATTACCAATAAATTTTTGAGCATTTAAAATGTTTTTTTTATAAATATAGCTCGGTGTTGCGTTCATCTATAAGCACTTTTCTTCACAAAACTACAAAAAAAACAAACAAATTATTGCTCTAATTTTGTCGCAAAATAAGAAAAATGACACCTCTGCAAGACTGCAAGCAGCGTACATTTAAACAGACCCTTAAGACCAAGAGAAGCCAATCGTACAAATTTTTTGTCTGTCTGTCTGTTGTCCGCGCATCACGCAGAAACTACTGTACGGATTTGTGTAAAATTTGGTATCTTAGAAGTTTATGTAGTGGTGTAACATACAGTATAACAAAATATGAGTTGTGCTGTCACATGCGGATGTGCAGGTTGTCTGTCTTTGGTTAGCGCACGAAGTCGCGGACACAACTAATTTTAAGTACACCTCACACTTTTTACTAATTGTTTTCTCCGTTCGTTGCAGGTCTTGACGAACCGTTGGATTGAAAGGTGAGTAAACTTATCCATTTTCTCCGGGGTTATCTGCTGCAATCCTGCGGGGTCGGCGACCATAAATACGGCCTTGGATCTATTGATACAGAACGAGATCTTCCCGGAAAATGGGCGCTTAAAGGAACAAATTTAGGCCAAAGTCGGGTATATTTCACATCAGCTGGCCATGCGCCAAATGGGTTTTTGGATTTTACTAAAGAAATTTAATGAAACGCGATTTTTCTCGTTTCTCGTACAAGCAAAATGCCGGTTTTAGGGTGTGTAATAATAATGTGAGTTTGCAAGCATGCAGAATAGCGTTTGCGTTGATAAATGGCGTCTTTGGGCGGGTTTCGTTTGTTTTTCTGCAGGATTTGCCACTGTTGTGCTGTCACAATTACTTATTGCTTTGGGGAAATGCGGTAATTAAGTTTCTGATGGAGTTTTTTAAACAGTATTTTTTGTAATCGTCGTATTGGCACTATGTGTTAAGAAAGTGTTTTGTTATCTTATAAAGACAAAGACAAAGACTCGTGCCACTCTTTAATTTTAACTAATTTCAAATAATTAACTGGCACTCCTAAAATGGAGCTTTACTAAACTAAACTAACTAAATACCCCTAACGATTCTCTTGCAACTGAAAAATGTGATCGTGCGAAATTACAAGCCATCTTTTTTATCTAAATTGCTTCGTTAGCGGCGAAAGAACAATTAAAGACTTGTTTTTTTTTTGTATTTAAACAGCGGCGGCCATCTTGTCGAAATTTATGTACACGGGCGCGCGGTGTACACGTAAAGTTTAGCAAAATAAGTTTTCCTAATTTGTTTTAAATGACCGTTAAAATGAAGCAAGAGGAAGTCAAACTTTAACCCGGGACCATATCCGGTTCTTAAAATTTCCCTTGCATACCATGCGATTAATTTCACCTGTCAGAAAGTTGTAATCGCTTTCATTGGAGTTTTAGAACTGCCATAGGAAAGGCGGGATCGAAGAATTAATAATAGCCAGAGGAATGCGGGTCTGTGCAGCAAGAGAATTCGATGGAGTTCTGCGTTTAGAATTTGCGGAGACGTTAATAATGGGGTAATTCCTCCTGTGGAAGGAATAGTGCAAAAAATTGTCATAAATATCACGTTTTTCGAATCGATTTTGTCAGCTTAAAGTTAGTGACCTTCACGTTTGTCTCTCATCTATTATAACTCGGTCAACAGTTGAAGATCCAATATTTTTTGTACATTTAACAACAAACACCACCAGGGTTTTCGTCTTTGCAATTTAACCTACTGTGGACACACTTAAAGTTATGTAGAGTGGGTAGGTATGTTGTACTTGGAATAGGTGTGGATGCACCTATTGATTATCGATAATATAATTTACCAATTATTACACTATTATGTCTTACGATGTCGGTTATAACGGCCTTCAAAAGACACTCATGGTAATAGAATTACGCTGTCAAATCCGGGCTTAATGTTAAAATTGAATTGAATTGAAGTACAGAGAGATTAAAAACTGAATTAGTCAAAGCTAGTCATGCACTTAAAGCCGCTTCTAGTAGTTCTACAGAATTATTTATAATATGTTAACGTGGTCACTTTGATATTTAATAAATAATTCTATGAAACTACGAAAAGCTGCTGGTTAACTAATTTAGTATTCTCTCTGTGTGGCTTATTTGTATTTTTATTATTATTTTTCTTAGATTAAATTTACATATCATCATGTCTAGACATTACTCGTAACTTTACTGTTAATAATGTTATTATTAGGTCATAACTTTGTTGAGTACAGATATGATAGCCATAACTGGCACCTGACGAATATTAAAATCCAGCTTCCCTGATTGGGCACATTTTCGAGGACTGACTGAAGTGTTTATTATTAAATTTTTGAGGTACTTCAAATGTGCCTAACGATATGAAAAGTTGTGTTTTCTTAAACCTAAATCACACTTAATTGAGTAAGTGGTTGTAGATACAGCATGGTATTGCAAACGACATAAAAAATACTGACTAGTTTTATGCACAATACGTAATAAAACGACAGATTTATCGTTATTCGTCTGCTAGAAGACAAAATTGTTATATAACTGTGAACTTCATTTCGAACCTCATTTATCGGTATTACTCTAGACGAACGTTTTAATAAAAACAGCCGTAGACCGATTTCATCGCTGCTTTTCTAGTGGGTTTCAGTTTCCAGCTCTGTACATTACTCGAGAGATCTATTTGATTCAAGAGCATTGCAAGTTTTCTTTGGTTTCGGAAAGTTTTGAGAGTGGAAAGAAACGGGTAATGGGACAGTGGAAAATTGTACAAAGTTTTAAATGTTTTCCAGTTCCGAATGAAGTCTGTGTGTGGAGAATTTCTTTCGAGATTTTTGCTAAAAGTGCACATCTGGACTTAATCGGCGTTTGGAGGTAGGGAGTTTGAAGTATTTTTTCTGTTTACCCTCCCAAAGTGTTGCAGAAAAATTTTGTTTATAGTGCTAACTAACATCACATTTTTCACATATCTAATTTTACCATAAATTCAAGCTAATTTTCGAAATCGTAACTGGAAGTCTCGGAAAATGACGACAATTTATATTATGGTATACTCATCCAGACATTTCATATTTTCAATAAGCAGCGCTTCCGCATTTTTCAAATAATTTTAATGGTGATGTCTAATGTGTAATGGTTTCTTAAGTATGGAGAGAAAACAACGAAGAGGATGTAATCATAATAAGGCAGTGATTTTTTTCTTCCAAATCTTTTCATAATTTTAATTTTACTTACATTTGACCTTCATTATTGTGAAAAGTGCTTCTAGGTCGGTTTATTTATATAAACTTGACATTCTATCCATGAAAACAAGACATCAGTCTTAAACTTCTTCAGACGGATGGTGACTAATTCGTAATGTTTACCAAACTGATACTCGTTTGTTATATTGTTTAAATCTAGGGATCATATAAAATTAATAGTCTAATACCAAAATCGACGATTTAAACGAAGGTCGGGGCTTCCACAAATCAACAAATCAAATTTGATTGTGTAATTCACGTTCAAATTGTGATTGGAGGTCGGAATAACATTTTAGTTTTTCCTGAAAAAAACAGTTGGGGTGCCCGAGCGAGCACTGTTGTTTGATGTGGGCTCTACTGCTTCGGCGTTTTCGACATTTCTACACACCGCTCTCACGTAATCAGTAGCAGAAAGAGTTGGTCTCTTTTTGACGACAATATCTTAGCGCTAATATCTTAAAAATTTAAATATATCTAAGTCGAACTCCACAAACTTTAATGAGCGTAAAATTACAAATGGAACATGTTTCGGCAGAACACTTCTGCCATCATCATCCCTAATTTAACAAGAGATTAATGATACAATTGATGAATTACAAGAGGGGTTCTTAACCTTAAAGAATATAAAAAATTATGACGTTGGCGTAATTTTGAATTAAATTTGACGTTTTCAAAGGGTTACATGATTTTTAAAAGATTTCGTAAAAACAACATTTTATAAAATGTAAAAATTAAAAATGGATCAAAGAGAATCTGGTAAGTTTGTTTGAGTGGTGAAAAATTAAAATAGTGAATTAATAGTGGGATTATTGAAGTGATTCTGTTCATTTAAACAAGATCTGTTTTCCAGTTTCAAGGCTTTCCTTATTTCCAAAGTCTCAAGAAAATCTAATTTCCGACCTTTATTGCATTTATGAATCAATTTGGAATTTGATGGTGAAAAACCATGTTTCGTTATTAATATATGATTGGCGAAGGAAGAAGGTGTTGATGGTGGAGGATCAAGATCTGTGTTGTTATAGATGTGCCTGAAATGTTCTTTAATACGGTCTGATATTTTGCGACCTGTCTGACCTATGTAGAATGACTCACAAGAAGAGCAGTTTAATTTGTATACACCTGATGACGAATTGTAATCTAATGGATCTTTATTTTTAATAAAAAATCTGGATAAGTTGTTATCTGTTTTAAATGAAACTTTAAAACCGTTTTTCTTAAGTATTTTAGAACATTTCTCTGAGACGACACCAAAGTATGTTAATGAATTTGAAAAGGAAATTGTTTCTGAAGGATTTTTAACCAAGTGGTGTGTGTATTTGAATTTGTTATAGTATCTATAGTATAATTTATTTATAGTTTTTAAAGAATATCCATTATTTGAAGCAATTTGTTTAATGTTATTAAGTTCTGTTTGAAAAGATGAATCTGATAGTGGTATAGAAAATAATCGGTGGAAAAAGGAATGAAAAGCTGCAAATTTATGGGAAACAGGGTGACAAGAGTCAAAAGGTATTACGCAATCTGTGATACTAGGTTTTCTATAAATGTCAAATTTAAAAGTATTATTATTTCTAGTGATTAACAAGTCTAAAAAGGGAATTTGGGAATTGATTTCAATTTCAACGGTGAATTTAATGGATTGGTTTAAAGAATTTAAGTTGCCTAGTGCGTTATCCAGTTCAGAATCAGATCCTTTGAATAAAACAATTATGTCATCTACATATCTGTACCAAAAGAGAAAATGATCTTTAAAGGGAGAAGAACTTAAAAACTGATCTTCTAAGTTATTCATGAATATTTCTGCTAAAAGAGGTGACAAATTAGAACCCATTGCTAAGCCTGAGTCTTGTGAATAAAAATTATTATTAATTTCCACTTGGATTTAAGAACATTCTTCTAGTTTAATTATTATTAAATTGAAAGAAATTTTTATCTAGGACACTCTCACAAAGTGAATGTAAATTTAGTGCATGTATGGTTGGCATATTAGAATTAAATAGTAGGTTTTTTTAAAATTAATAAGCAAGATTTGGGTGGGATGCTGGGGAATAAATTAACTACGTCAAATGAAACAAGTCTAGTGTCTGATGGAATTTGGAAATTTCTAATTTTGGAGCAAAGATCTATTGAGTTTTTTATTGCAAATTTGTTATTGAAATCTAAATGTTGTCTAAGAATTGTATTAAGCCATTTTGAAAGTATTGATACAGGTGAATTGACAAAAGAAACTACTGGTCTAATGGGAAAAGGTTGAGTTTTATGTATTTTAGGTAGACCGCATAGTCTAGGTATGCAAGAATTCATGGGTATTAGTGTGAAAGCTTGTGGGTCGAAATATTTAACAGTTTCTGAAAGGTCTTTGAGCGTAGATTTAAGGTTGGAAACAAATTTTGAAGTAGGATCTTTTTTGAGTTTTGTAAAGTCACCAGATTTTAAGAAATTCTCTACTTTGTTTAAGTAATCTTGTTTGTTAAGTATTACCAAACAATTACCCTTGTCAGCTTTACTAATACAAATGTTGTTTTCTTTAATTTTTGTTATTAAGCTTTTAATCATGTTTTAAAGTTTCATTTAAAACAGATTACAACTTATTCAGATTTTTTATTAAAAATAAAGATCCATTAGATTACAAATCGTCATCAGGTGTATACAAATTAAACTGCTTTTTTTGTGAGTCATTCTACAAAGGTCAGACAGGACCGTATTAAAGAACATTTCAGGCACATCTATAACAACACAGATCTTGATCTTCCACCATCAACACCTTCTTCTTTCGCCAATCATATATTAATAACAAAACATAGTTTTTCACCATGAAATTCCAAATTGATTCATGAATGCAATAAAGGCCGGAAATTAGATTTTCTTGAGACTTTGGAAATAAGGAAAGCCTTGAAACTGGAAAACAGATCTTGTTTAAATGAACAGAATAACTTCAGTAATCCCATTATTAATTCATTATTTTAATTTTTCACCACTCAAACAAACTTACCAGATTCTCTTTGATCCATTTTTAATTTTTACATTTTATAAAATGTTGTTTTTACGAAATCTTTTAAAAATCATGTAACCCTTTGAAAATTTAATTCAAAATTACGTCAACGTCATAATTTTTTATATTCTTTAAGGTAAGAACCCCTCTGTAATTGAATTGTGTCATTAATCTCTTGTTAAATTAGGGCTGATGATGGCAGTAGTGTTCTGCCGAAACATGTTCCATTTGTAATTTTACACTTATTTAAGTTTGTGGAGTTCGACTTAGATATATTTAAATTTTAATTTAATAATAATTAATAGAAATTAACAATAGAAGAAAATTAAAAATTAAAAATCTAAAAAAGAACTACAATAATATACAGTGAGCGGCAAAAGTATGGAATAAATTAATTAAAAATTAAACACAAATTTTTTCAAAGAAATCTTTACACTGGTCAATTTTAGGTGATAGAAATACATATTTTTATACCGAATACAATTCCAAACAGTCATTTGTTTTCGAGTGATGATGTCATCGATATATATTTTGTTTTAAATAGAAACTCCTTTTTCTTTTCTTGATTCTGATAGCCCCTTTAATGGTCTACACGACAGTGTAAAAATTTTGTTATCTTACATAAGGAAAGTTTTGCGAAAAAAAAAATGGGAAAAATAAATGTTATAACGAAAGCTTGCTGACAATAAGCAAGTAGGAAGAAATTCCTTTTGGACATTATAAATTACTTCTTCATTCATTCTACTTATTTTGTATCGAATTCTAATTTTTAAATCTTTTAGATTTTGTGGTCTAACATAAATCTTAGACTTTAAATAACGCCATAAAAAATAATCAAGGGGTATGAGATCTGGAGACCTTGCGGGCCACTCTATCAGTCCTCGTCTTCCGATCCACCTTCTAGGAAACCAATTGTTCAAGTAATGGCGAACAGGAAGTGCAAAGTATGGGGGTGCACCGTCTTGCTGGAACCATAAATCATCATTTACTAAGGTCTGATCATTGTCATTTGGAAATTTTTTTACAAGGACGTATCTTGTTAATTTTTGGACGACCCGTTCTTGGAATCGCTTTAACATGCGGTTCTTCTAAATTTATTTTCAATTTTACTGACTGTAGATTGGCTGATGAGTCTATCTGGATACCTTGCATTGAACAAGTTGCGAACTTCTTGTTGGGTTCTAGTTTTATTCCTGCACCTCATAAAAATTAAAATTTCTATACGTTGTGTTTCTGTTAAATGAACCATTTTCGAAAACGTTTTGTAAAACAATTTACACATACAAATGAATCTGACAGTACCATTTGACTGTTTGATTTCCCTACTTGATTTTTTGACTTGTTTTTGGTTGTCATAAAAAAATCCAATTTTTTTTTCAAAACTTTCATTATGTAAGATACCAAAATTTTTATACTGTCGTTTAGACAATTAAAAGGGCTCTCTGAATCAAGAACAAAAATAGGGGGTTTCTATTTTAAAAAAATATCGATGACGTCATCACTCGAAAACAAATGACTGCTTGGAATTTTATTTGGGATAAAAATATTCATTTTCATAAAACAAAATTGACCCGTCCAAAGATTTTTTCGAAAAAAAATTTGTTTAATTCTTAATACATTTATTCCATACTTTTGCCGCTCACTGTATAGTACAAAGATGTGAATAATAAACTACGTGACCGACTTGGCAATGAATTATATAAATTTAAATTAAAATAAAGCAGTACAACTGACCAGAGCACACATGAAGCAGGCTTAGAAACGACCCTTGCCCCTTCGTATTACAAATGGAACCCTCAAGGCAGCAGATTTAGCCAGACCTCGACAAACAGAGAGGAACCGTCTTTGACGAAACAGGGAAAGCACCCGCAGCAACGACCGATAGCACAAGATCTTACCGAAAGGAAACAATTTGTAGAATTGATATAACAAAAGAACATTGCTCTTAATTATACTGGGTTGGAATCAAAGATAAAACAAATGACAAATATTTTGGGACGACCATTTCCCCTTGCTTATTCTTTGAGAAGTATTTATTCAAGTAAATTGGATATTCTAAGGCTAGAAGCAACTCAGGCAAGGTAAGAATTAGTAGTTTTTTTCCAATAGTGATTTTTTTTTGTTCGACTATGTCGAACATGAATTGTTAGTCTTTCTTAGTGTTTTAATAATATATTTTCAATGCTTATTCATTTAAATTTGACGTTCACTCCAAGACATGTTTGAAATAAGATTTTATATTTTTTTCTATTGTGGCGCATCCACCAACCAGATTTTCCATCTACCATATTTTTCGCGATACTAACAATAAAACATACCGAGTGATCATAAAGTTCCGCACAAAATTTATTATTTAGTTATGTAATGTTTTTACGAAAAACGCTCGACATAAAAATTCTGTTGATGCGTACATCATCTGTTTTTGAACTATGACACCGTCATCAATTTTTTTAAATGGCAACCCCCAACTTTTTTTGGGTTTTAGATACTTTTCAATTCTCTATTCAACGTGAGTAAAAATGTGATACCTTGCATAACTTTTTTTTTAATTAAGTTTTACTTCTTTTTTTTGCGAAAACGATTAATTTTTCAGATGCTTTTTCAAAGCAACACAACTTAATTTAAATTCCTCTATAGGATTTCATCGTTTTTTTTAAATGTTGGCGAAAGAACGAAAAAGGAGATCTTATGGTGACATAAATTTGCTTTCCAGGACACTCTAATGGCAGCCCACTGTTTGTATAAAATTTATCATCACGTAATCAATCATCTACAGTTGTCATTTGGGTTAAGCATAGCGGGTATTCTGGTGGCTGGAACGTCTAGGCAGTTCCAAATATTATATTATTATTACAGATCTACGTGAGACATATTTGCTTTAGTTTTTTTTTTGCTTTATTAGAAGGCATTCTAATTATTATTAATATTCATAATAAATAATTCATTTTAGTATATTTTTATTTTTATTATATTATCTCTATATACACTGATTTAGAGTGATTGTAGTAATCACCTGTATTAGTTAGCGATGAAATATTGCGTTTAAAAGAAACATAATATCTATCGTTCACAACACTAAAATGGAATTTGATGCATACAAAATTTACATAAGGTTGTCTAAATCAATCAAACAAATACGATTTTTTATTGTAACCCAGTTCGGAACTGTATTTTGTGGATCTCCAGAAAATCCCAAATGCCAAGTCGTCTCCACCTTCCACTTTATTATTCGCTGTTATTTCCATCTCAATACAATCGTCGGACTTTCACAATGAGTAAATAGGATGAATTTCAATAATATTTGCTTTACTTTTATTCGAACGGTCGATAAAACTGAATAGGTACATTTTAAAGGTAGATTACCGAATGCATTTTGACTGGAAAATGCAGTAATTTTCGAACAAAATATTCGATAAAAGAGAATGGGATTTGAGCTTTTGACGCTTTCATCAGTTATCATTAAAATTGGGAATTTTTAATTAAGTGGCCGTGACCGTTGGATTTTAGTTAAAAAGTTCTAAAAAGGTTAGTATCCACGTGAAAAAGGTCGGCTTTTGGAACTTTGATTTGTTGTAAAGAGTGTAATTAACATGCCAATCTTGCTTCATTTGATTGACGAATTTAACCAGTTTAGAGAGACCTCTATTTAAAAATATGATATGGACATTTCAAATCATAACAACGAATATTTGCTTTATTATTCATTTTTGTTCGGAATGAAATTCAATATTTAGTGTTCAGACAAATTAATAAATGTGTACGTCGTTATAATGCTGAAAATTGTTTGCATCGAAAAATCCTTAAATAGTCGGCATGATGGAATATTCCATCCTAATACATTTTAAAATACTCTATAATGGAGAGACCGCTGAAAAGCCGAGTCATATTTTTAGGGTTGATCAAAAAGAATCTTCTTTTTTTGTGTGCTTAACAAAAGACACAAAACAGGTGGATGAAAAGCGTTTTTGATACATATGAGATACATTGCGACAATGAGTTGTTAAAACAAAAATAATAATACTTTTCAATCTGACATTTAACGAAAACCTAGTATCACAGATTGCGTAATACCTTTTGAGTCTTGTCACCCTGTTTCCCATAAATTTGCAGCTTTTCATTCCTTTTTCCATCGATTATTTTCTATCCCACTATCAGATTCATCTTTTCAAACAGAACTTAATAACGTTAAACAAATTGCTTCAAATAATGGATATTTTTTAATAGTATATTATTTATCTAGAACGAAAAGTGAAGGTTAAAGTACGAGCAAGTTAAAAACACTTCTTCGTTCGAGGTAAATACAACGTTTTATTTCATACGGCAAGTTTAACAAACTAGGTTAAATTAAAAAGAAATTTTGAGTGTTTAACTTGTCTAAATTATTCGTAATAATTAAATATGCGGGAACTAACATTCCCTAAGTAACAAACGTTTGTTAAAAATGACAACGAAAAAACTGCGTCACGTTGAATTATTTTTGGATATTTTATTCGATTATTCCATTTAAAATGGATAAAATTGACGCCACAGAAATCTCGGGAACAATATAAGAAATCATTGACGTATAATTTTAAAGTACTAGGACTTTCAAATTTTTCTTTAAAGAACTATAGGACGTTAATGTTCCACTTTCGGTATCATAACTAATCCGAAAAATGTCACTTTAGATACAAGTATGAAATAAAAACTATAAATAAATTATACCATAGATACTAGAACAAATTCAAATACACACACCACTTAGTTCAAAATCCTTCAGAAACAACTTCGTTTTCAAATTCATTAACATACTATGTAGTAGTCTCAGAGAAATGTTCTAAAATACTTAAAAAAACAGTTTCACAGTTTCATCTAAAGCAACACAGATCTTGACCCTCCTCCATCAACACCTTATGCTTTCGTCAATCATATATAATCATATATAATTTCATTCCTTCATTCCAATTTCAAAGGAGGAAATTAGATTTTCTTGAGACTTCGGAAATAAGGAAAGCTTTGAAACTGGAAAACGGATCTTGTTTAAATGAACAGAATAACTTCAATAATCCCATTATCAATTCACTATTTTAATTTTCCAATAATTTTTTTCCATTCAACATTATTTTAACCTGAAATGCCACCTTTCTTCACTTATAATAATATCATTATTTATCACCTTTTATACCACTCAAATATAGTATAGTCAGATTGTGCTTGATCCATTTTTAATTTTTACATTTCAAAAAATGTTGTACTTTCAATTTTTTTTTTAAATCATGTAACCTTTTCAAAACCTCCGATTTAATAATCTTTCAAAACAACGTCATAATTTAAACATTCTTTAAGGTAAGAACCCCACTGTAATTCATCAATTGTATCATTAATCTGTTGTAAAATTAGGCTGAAGATGGGAGTAGTTTTCTCCCGAAACATGTTTGTGGAGATTGACTAGAATAATATTTTAAATTTTAATTACATAGTTTATTCAATTCTGTGGTTTCCGGCTAGTCATTTCTATTGCCAATTTTCGGTCGATGAATTTTGTGCGCTTCTGGGCTCATTGAAAAATCACAAATTGGCACAATCTAAATAATGTGTTTATTGTTGGGTCGATCATCAGCCGAAAATTTCTCTCAGGTTTGTTCGAGTTAAAACTATAAAGACGCAATTAAAAGTGTTTGTAAGCATTCTCATCAGATCAAGTTTTAAAAGGAGTTTCTATAGTTCGTAAAAAATTTATGAGTTCTGTTGGAACTTCTGTTGTACACCATAACTCAGTTCTGAAATGGGGTAGTATGTATGTATGTATGTATGAAAATCGGTAAATAAGCTGCTCCACATTATTCTATAGGATAAATGGTAATGATATTGTGCGATACCAATAAATATAGTTTCTACAAAATTAATCACAGAAAAACTCGCTGAAATTGGAACTTAGCGCCATAATGGGGACCAAAGATAATCGAACTGCTGACCATCTGGCAACGCTGCTAAACTGACGGTTTAAAAGCAATATAAGTATTAAATTAAACAATTAAGTAGTAGATTAATTAAAGTAAAAAAAAAGATTTTTTAATGAAAAAAATACGTACATGAGCGGGAATCGAATCCTGAGTATCCGGACGAAAAGCAAAAACGTTATCAGGTAGCCTACTACGCCAACGAGTGTAGTCGAAATATCACATTGGTATATAAGGTGCACTTACATATTCAAAGCTTTTCCCTTTCCCAGTTATTGAACTGTCACAATCTTTGAGTTCTTGCCCCCCTTTAAACTTGTGAACAGACTCTGCCCAGGCACACCATGGTTTTTCTTAAGGTTGATGTGAGTACTAACATTTAAAAAACATTCCACCCTTTAACCCGATCGGCCAGGTTTTTTGCAGCGGCCTCCTTCCCCCTTTTCACAATTTTGTCCAAAATGGCCCCTTGAGTGGCTTCTAATGGCTCCTTTCTCAGAAATGACTGAGATTTGGATGAAGGACGGCTTAGGTACCTTTACCACCGCTCATTCAGTCGTGAGTTTTTTCTCATGAGCCTCGGTCGTACCGCCATCAGACCGATTCTTTTTGGGACCCTTATTGTCTGCTTCTGGATGTTTCATCTTTCGTCGGCAAAATAAATTATGACTCTATGATGGTGAAATTCGTAGTGAGTAGTTTGAGTTCAAGCCCAGAGTTCGATAACTTTTGACATAAACACTGCGACAACTGATTGACCTCACCTTTTTTTTTAAACAAGTATATTGATAAGAATTTATTTTTAAGCAGTAATTTTAGCATTATCAGATTATTTAGACAATTTTCTTAGTATTGGGAGAAGTCGTGTAAAGTTAAAGAAGCTTAATCAATTTTGTTTTTAAATTTATTAAAAACTAGTATCTAAAAGTGCGACAACTGATTGACGTCACCCAACAATAAAGTCACTGATATTTGATTTTATAGACAAAACTAATAACTTAATGATGAGTGTGGGATCCATTCTTATTAGACATCTCAAATATTATGCTTGTCAAGGTACAATGAATATACAGGGTAGCGCAAAAGTATGGAAACACCTGGATATCTCAAAAATTTGTAGTCCGATTTAAACCAAATTTGGCAGATATATAGGGGTCTATAATATCTACTTGGGGTAATTTTTTCATAGCTCCACTGTCATTTGTTTCCGAGATACAAAACCAACTTTTCTTTTTTTAAATAGCAACATAGGGTGAAAATAGCCTTTTTGAAAAGAGTATTTTTTTCTGAATTTAACCATGTGCTATAATAATTCTACTTATTGGTCCTTGTCTGCAGAAAAAAAAATATTTTTTTTATAAAGTAATATTATTATTAAACTCACGGCTGCAAATATTATTATTTGTGCTGTAAGAAAATAATATGCCATCAAACTTAACAGTATTACTAAAAAAATCTGTTTTTTTTAATGAATGTTCAAAATGTTCACCATTAATTTCTTGACAAAAATGAATTCTATTAACAAAACTCCTCATCTAAGCTTGTTCCTGGTGTTACACAGCTTTTTCCAAATTATGAAAGACGAAATGTACCTGCCGTTGCAACCTGGTTCCAGCATGATGGAGCTCCACCCCATTTTAGTCAACAAGTCCGACGTCACTTAGATGAGGTGTTTCCTGGCAGGTGGATCGGCAGGAGAGGGGCAATTGAATGGCCGGCCAGATCTGCCTCCTGATTTGTCACCTTTCGATTTTTTTTGTGGGGTCATGTAAAAAGTAGAGATTATGCCAGAAGACCACTTGATTTTGAAGATTTAAAGCAACGAATAAGAGAACTTCCAACATGTTTCGCAATGTGTTACAAAGTTTTGTTAATAGAATTCATTCTTGTCAAGAAATTAATAGTCAACATTTTGAACATTTATTGTATAAGACAGATTTTTTAGTAATACTGTTAGGTTTGATGGCATATTATTTTCTTACAGCACAAATAATAATATTTGCTGCCGTGGGTTTAATAATAATAATAAAAAATTATAAAAAAATATTTTTTTTTTTTGCAGACATGCCAAAAAGTAGAATTATTATAGCACATCGTTATATTCAGAAAAAAATGCTTTTTCCAAAAAGGTTATTTTCACCCTATGTTGCTATTTAAAAAAATATAAGTTGGTTTTGTATCTCGAAAACAAATGACAGTGCAACTATGAAAAAATTACACCAAGTAGATATTATAGACCCCTATATACCTGCAAAATTTGGTTTCGATGGAACTAACAGTTTTTGAGATATTCAGGTGTTTCCATACTTTTGCGATACCCTGTATATTATGTATTATATTTTGAGGAATATTGTTCCAAGCTTCCGTAATTACAAAGTGGCAAAGTCGTCCTATTGTCGTTCATCTGCATACATTTTCTACGTCAACTATTCCCAAAGATTTTCAACGATATTTAGGTCTGGAGAATTGCTCTGCCAGTCCAAAACCTGAGGCTTTTCGTTCCTAAACCATTGTGATGATGGGGTCTTAGTATTCAAAGTCCTTTTACTTTCAATTGAGGTTTATCTGAACCGCGCATATCGCGGTCCCAACTAAGACTGCTTTGTACATTTACATGACATCAAAAGTTAACAATATTGCTTACTCTACGAAGTTACAAACTTCAGGTCAAAAAACTGCTGAAAGTGCTACTTCTACAGTTCGCCAATCTGTGCCTATTTCGTAAGGTCTTAATGAATACTTAATAATTAATAAATACCTACAGGTCTTAATAATATCTCTATACTACACCATCCTCGAACAAGTCCTGACGTGTGGATTGGACCAAAGCACTATTGAAACATCTACTATTTTTTTCTCCGCAATATCATTGGTTTTACTGTTGTCAGTATTTGTTAGTATTTCTGGACATATTTTGTTCCTATTGAAATTTCTAAATATATGGATCCATTGGAAGAAATGCCTCCCTATAATCATCACACAACCTTCTCTTTTGTGACGGCAGCACAAATATTTTTTTCTTTGCTTAAATCGTGCAAATATTATGAAACCTCATCACCAGCATCCTAAAAGAACCTCTTTTGTCAGTAAAAATTACTTTCTTTGTTCGTAATTTATTATTATTCTTGTACTGTTGATAAACTTGTAGAATACGGAGGTTACATTTGTCACTCTTCCTCACTCTCCACACGCGCAGTACGATTAATTTTTAGTGCAATTTGTATGTTCCAGTAGCCTTCTTCTTTCTAAATTTTAGATTTTTTTAGTTTCCTCATCAGTTCATCTTTTTTAAATACCCATATTGTTTTCCTTAACTCAGAAGGACAAATTCTTACTATAGTAATTTGTGTACTTAGGCCGTAAAAGTTAGCTTTTTTGGACGCATCTGCTGTTTGTGGCCGAGGCGTGAGCCGAGAACACAATGCAGATAAGGCCAAAAAAGAACTTTTGGCCGAGGTGCACACGACGTTTTTTAGGCGACGATCACAAGAATAAAAAAATTTGGTCATAATTTTTTTTAAGACGAAGATTACCTTTTTTGGAGCCGTAAAGTTTTACTTTTTTGTAATTCTGACAGTTCAGTCCCAAAAAAGTGGAGTTTGACAGATCAATCCCAAAAAAGTAGAATTTGACAGATGCGTACAAAACAGTAAAACTTTACGGCTCTAAAAGAGGCCGTAAAATCACCTTTTTTGTAATCATCGCCTAAAATAGTAATTTGTGTACCTAGGCCGTAAAGGTTAGCTTTCTTGGACGCATCTGCTGCAATGCAGATAAGGCCAAAAAAGCACTTTTGGTCGAGGTGCACACGACGTTTTTTAGGCGATGATCACAAATGAATTCAAAAATTTGGTCATATAATTTTTTTAAGACATTATTACTATAATTAGTGGGGACGCATGGGAATAAAACGACTAGTCTAGTAGGTATTACGGCCCCTCAGATGGTAGCTACGCCCAGCTGCCCCTAGGGGAGGGCTCTCCCAAGGCAGCTCCCCCTGTCCCCCTTAACTTCAGTCACTTCAATCGTGTCCTTAGAAAGGTTAGGCACACATCTTTTGTGCACATATATAAAATTGGTAAAAATGGAGTTATTATCAGATTATTTATAATACAAAAAGTGGAATATTAACGTCGTAGTACTTTAAAGTAGAATTTTAAAGTCCCAGTACTCTCCACTCACAAAACAACTGGTATTCTTTCTCATATTATTAATAGTAATTTGTATTTTTGCATTAACATAAATTTAATACAACCAAGCAAATTTTTATTTGACTATAATTAACAGGCATGATTTTCTTTGAGACTGCAATCTTTTCGAAGATATGGCAACAAAGATGTGACTTTGCCTGAGGACTTTGTTTTTCCTACAATAAAAAGTTAATATCGATTTCTGTCATTATTTACATTTACCCAAATAAGGACATTTTATCTCCAACAATCTTTGTGGCTTTCCAACATGCTGTTTTTTTGGTGGTGTTGAAGGGCACTGGTTCCATTTCATTCCTATCTGAAGTTGGTTTAGATGTTATGTGTTTTGAATGTATTTTTTTTTAACATTGTGCTCCAGACTTGTTTTTTAAAGGTACACACTGAGTGACATTTTGATCCTACGATAAATAATTTATACTAGCACCTTCAATTAACTGAAAAGTATTTTCCAACCTGTTATTCGATTTCCTCTTTATGTTTTCCCACATTGAACAAATAGGTAGTTGTAGTTGGATGTAATTAAGTAATGTGGACAGTTTAAATACATGATTTACAATGTCATTAATTTAGTATTGACTTATTGGTAAATCACTTTCTAAAATGTGTAGAAATGACCGCCGGTGTAAATAGCAACACAAATTACACGGATCGCCAATATTGTATAACACAAAGCCGCAGTACACATGACTATAACAATCCCAGATGACCCCATCACAATGACAAAGACGGTTAAAAATCAGCAGCCAGCGACCTAAAATAGCTGATGTTAAATCCTTCGGTTAAATCTCAAGAGCAAATGACAGATTTCTTGAAAAGTATAAAAAGTTTTAGTTTCTGACAGATCAGTCCCAAAAAAATAGAGTTTGACAGATGCGTACAAAAAAGTAAAACTTTACGGCTCCAAAGGAGGCCGTAAAATCACATTTTTCATAATCATCGCCTAAAAAATATTTTAAAGACAGTTTTAAAGTTTCAGTTTAAGTTGTTAATTCACAATTAGTTCGGTTTTTCAGGACTATTAATAGAAAATTATAATATTATATAATGTTACTTTTATTTAAAAAAAATATATAAAAAAAAATTATAAGCCTCCATAACATTGCTTAACACACATTTATAATTTTCTTTAAGCTAGTCCGAAAAGCACAAACCTTTTTAATATCAAAATCCTAGTACTAAACCAACAAAAACGGGGAGATTATTATGTTAAAGGACTCAACTTGGATTTTGGATGTCAGTGTTTTATAGTCATGATTTATAGAATGTTTGATCAATAGTAACCGTAGGTATGTGATTGGGTATTTACAGTGTGGATCTTAATTCTGATAAATCCTTAACTCATTTCTATAACACTCCATATATCATACGCTCTACCTGCTTCCTATAACGTATACCTCGAACCGCAGACTTAAATAAAACGGTCGTTTATCGTCTCGTAAGTCCTTGATCGGCTTTGAATATAGCTATTTCTTATTTCGTCTTTTCGTCGATAGAAATCCGTTTATGGATTCCAATTTCGCTGACCCGCCCATCACGAAATAGTAATTCGCCACATCCGGTTCTTTGTTTTTGTCGTGTTTGATCCAATTCGGGCAATTTTTCGTTTCCGTGCACTGCACGACTCGCTTGCATCTTTCGGTACGTGACCGAAATTTATTGTACACCCACTCAATCGGTGATTAGTTCATCGGCTTTTCCACCAATCAACAGACGTTTCGTCGATCGTAAAGCCGATTATTCCGAATTGGGGATGCTCGTCGCTCGGACAATAATCTCCAACAACAATCCGGGCCTGGATAACGATTTGAAAAAAAAACATATTCCCTGAAATAAAGCAAAACGTATGGATAAAAAGAATGTAATCTTTGAAAAGTAATAGGATGTAAAAGAGAACCTAATATACAATCATGTTGCACAGGGCTTCATAAATGATTCATACATCCAGTAGGCTCTGCACGTATCTAGATACAAGTAAATTTTGTTTAGCAGAGGCATCATGTTGTCTTATGAGATGACCGAACCAAAAACAAGTAGGTGCAAATGAATTAAATAATAAATATGTAGTAGTGTAGCCTTTTGCCCTTGATGACCATTGTACAACATTTCCATGCTCCATTTCGATAAATTTAATTTTCTAATTAGTTCTTTCAATTTTTATATAAATTGTTGTTCTATTGTTCAGATACCCAGGACCAAAATACCACACAGCTTGCCTTACATGTGTAACTATGCAGTAACTTTATTATTCAAAATTATATAAACTTCCTGATGCCTGCAGCTCGTTCCACTTCTGCCAGCCAGTTTAAAATTGCCGAAACGCCACCTTGCGGCGCATAATTCCTCTTGCGTCCAGAGGATGGCCGGGCGCCATCAAACATTATTTAATAAAGTGAGAATTAGGTAAATGTTGCCCGTAGGAGCCAGACCTAAAACGCCGCTAATATCATCAACCATCGACGACTTTAATTAGTCGGGCATATAGTAGATTAAAGGGTAATTTGTGAGCGCCATCTTTCGCCTTCTGGCAACGGGAAGCAGTTACAGCACCTTCTCTTCACGTTACATACTGCCGTTATAATGCATAGCTAATAAATAAGGACTGATTAATTGGATGGTGGATTGATGGAGGAGGGGAAGGAGGTGGATGTGTTTGCTTTTTGAAACGTTTCTCGTGTTGTCGATTGCTAAACGAGGTTGGCGTTTTTCTGCGAACTGTTAGTGTGTTCCAGCCTTAATGTCTTTTTCTGATTGCTTCGATGCAGCGGGAGTAAAGGGGCTAATTGACGGGGAGGCACGCAGTGGTGTCGGAAGTTTTCTTACAGAACTAGTTACGTAAACTGTAAGTTGAATTGCACAGCTACATACAAAGTTAAAGTGCAAGTAACACTGTTACGAAGTCACTAAGTACTTTGAAATTGGCAATGACGTGGAATTTCTTGTGACATATTAAACATAGGTATATGATGGTAATTCTGAAGTTATCTGTTTAAGGAAGAAAGTGCTGTACAATCTCACAGTTATATAAGAGCTTTTCTGTTTCAATTAATGGAAGAGCCCTTTGTCGTGCCCGCTGATAGCAACGCATTGACCTAATGGACGTATTCTTATCCAAACCCACCTTTGGGATTTCACCCCTTCTTAACAACTTTCTGAATTTGATTACCTCTAATAGGGATCATAACCATAAATAATCTAATCTGATTATTTCCAGCAAGTCCCGGCAAGTGTCGTTTTCGCTCCAGTAACACCAACAGCCCTTGAGTGTTTTTCTCAATTTCTACGTCATCGTCACTGTCATGCCAGCGGGAATCCCCTCTCACACGGCCTACTTAATTTTCAATTATGCCTTGTGTCGTTTTTGTCAAACTCCATTCGAAGAAGGATCAACCCTTCAACGGCGTCGTTAATTCGTCTCCAAAAGCTCCAATTTATCCAATCCATGGAATCGCGCATGAACATCGTCGGGGTGCTACGTATTTTCGATCACATCAAAAGGGTCGTAATTAGACACAGTGGGTGTGTTTTATTACGGATTGCGGTAATTTATCAAAGGGAGTTTTATGTGAAGGACAGAAGGGTGAGGTTTTGTCTTGAATCCCGAACTCGTGTGAGGTATTCCCTGTGATTATATCTACAATGTTCATGCATAAAGGACCGACCTATAGACCTTTAAGAGATTTTCATTTAGATTGGTTGCGTCAGATAAGTTCCTAATTTGGGTTCGGCCAACCGGGAAATGATTCGTTTCCTCGCGCAAGAACAAATAGATATTACAGTTTTTATATTTTCGTGAGGAATTCAGAAATTTAGTTTGAGCCACTGGTGTAATGGCACCGTAAGAACTCCAGTCAGATTACACTTCAAATTGAGAGGCACTTCTATTCGCCCATGTTTTGCTCATTGAGATATTGGGATAGATAGCCTAGAATTATGTTATGTCTCGATTGTACTCAATAGCTGTGCCCTTTCGTTGAAGTTTTTTATTACCTGTTTTGGGGTAATTGCCTGGGTGATACGTGAATAGAAAATGTAAACGTTGTTAGACTATGGGTTTTACAGGAAGTGGTATTTCAAAAAACACATTGCTTTTGAGGACGGACAATAAATATTTAATGTTTTAAATTAATCGGTATTTTCATCCTATGCTGAAGGGGTTCGGAGACCTAAATTCGGACAATTTGAAGAGCAGTGTATCTAATACCGTTTGTTCCATCGATTTTCTGTGCATGTAAAATAATCTTGCGTGATGCAATATGTAGAGCAAATAGGATGCACAATGAAGTTTTACGTAGTTTTCTAGTGACAACGAGAGGTATCGCACATAAAGTTCATTGGATTGTTTTAAAATATGCAGAGGGTTTTTTGTTGTTTGAACATGCGTTAGTTTTATATCAGACACATAAGAAAGGGGAAACATGTCAAACTGTCCTTGTGTCTTTAGTAGGTGTGAAATTTATAAGTGTCTAAGCATTTCTGTTTTAGTGTAGAATTCGTTTTTAATAAAATTGTAAGAGTAGATTGTTTTATGGGTTATTGTGTTATTATTGATAAGAAAAATAACATAAATTTTTCTGTAGTATTTTTTATATGGTCACTATCGGGGGAAGTCTCTTTCTTGTACTGTACTGAAAATTTGTTGAAAGGCCTGTAACTTTACGTAGAATTTTTCCCTAATGTATTCAAATGCAATTCCCTTTTGATCCATAGCTTTCAGAAAATTATTCATGAGGTCTAATTTGATACATGAAGGGGACACTAAGTTTTTTTGTAAATCAGGGTAATGATGTATGACATTCTTTTGTTCCAGTTATGACTGTTCTTTTAAGTCGATTTATGCTAGATATTTTTTATATTCAAAATTTCCACAGACCTACCATATATTTCATAATTCAGAAAATAGTAATATAATATCTATAATATCTATATATTTAATCGTCGAACATGAATCAATTTGAACCAAATAAAACAGTCTGTTCTGCACCGATTTTGATCATTGTTTTGTTTTTAAAATGAAAGACATTGACAAGTTCTATGTTAAGATTACTTTCCATTTTCACAAATTTCACAGGTTCATTAATTATTTGCAGATCATTTTAGGGGAAAAGTGGTCTATTACAGTCATCGATTTAAATGAGAGTGAATCGTTTTAAGTGAGAAGTTGGACAACTGGAGCTAAATATAGGTATCTTAGCCCCTCTCCTAAGGTTGGGTGGGCAAGTTGTGTAGGGAACATAAGGCATGCTTATTAGGACCTTTATACCTCTCAATATTTTCGTTTAACTGACCTGCGACTTTCTCAACAAATCAATCGGGAAGCGGAAGATTTATTGTTTAATCAAATGTATGAAACGGCTAAATATGTATAGTATGAACAATGTGCCGTTATTAATCATATACTTTAAGAGGTTTTTCAACACTATACTGGTAGTAATGTCTTCTGTTTCGTACATTCGATGGTCTCCGTTTCTACATTAGGAAACAATTCAATCATACCACTCGAATTTCGAGTGACGGGCGTTCACTATAGTTACTTATGAGCTTAGAAGACCCATAATTTATACTAGTTAGTGATAATTTTATTTGTGTTAGAAGAGGAACTCACTATATAATTTGATATTGATATTGATATCAGAAAATTAATTAAAATATTGCAAATATAGACATTTGTAACTTTTACACTATGGACTGTAAGATTTCTGATAATAAGCAGTTTGTTTTCTATTTTGATCATGTTTAGATGATTGAAGATACTATGAAAAAAAGTTAAGTAGCTTTTACACGATTCAGTAGTTCTTTCCACATCATTGAAACATAGTTATTTTAATGAGTGCAGGAGGTAGCATTTTACAGGGTAAGGTTTAATAAATAAAACCGAATCCTGTAAAATGCCTAATGCACCAATATTGAGTTAAATTATATACCTGACAAATTTTTATGTTTTACCAAAATCGAATTTACCTGTGGGTATTAATACTGTTGGAGCCATACCTCCAAGAATTGCATGTTTTCTTAATCTAGAAAATCCGACAGAATACACGGGGGGCATTTTTTTCCGTCGTAGCTCAGCCATTTTATTAGAAAACTGGGGTGGTGATCTATTCACACTAAAAATGCATGGGGGTTGGAAAAGTGACACAGTTGCTGAGGGTTATGTGTGTTATGTGGAAGATTTTTTAAGAAAAAAATTGATGTGGCTTATATCAGAAATGTAAATAGTAAATACACAACAAGACTTGATGGTTTGATTCAAGGATTTTTTCAAATGTTGAGAATTTTACAATGAATTTAGCATTACAATAAATGTAACAATAAATTTTGAGCAGATATATGACAAAGGTACATACTACATACTACATGAAATTTTTTAAACATTTTAAAAATTATGAGCGGAGTCAGGAGCATTAATTAATTTTAGGAGTGGAACGTTTTCCTCTGTAGATTTTTATTTATCCGAAGAAGGAAAGTTTGTTCATTCTGGAAGAAGGGTTTAACTTAACACACAGGTTAATACATACTTCATACGATATACATACCTTGCTGATTACATTAATTTAAGTGAATTTCATATAAGGTGAGTGCATACAATAAGGCCATTTAATTAATTTAAATCCAAAAAACACAGAAATAAATATTTTTTTCACTACTAGCTTCAGAAAACATTATTATATATCATGTTTGAAGCTTTAGAAATTGATTACCTAATAATTGATTTTTCTCTCCTACTAGTAGATAATAAAAACAATATTGACAATGTTGGCATGGTTACTGCCGTACTTGATGTTTTGACTTGACATTTGCTGTCATTATTAATGATAGATGACAGCTCAACAATGTAGAACTGGGGAGTTGGAATTTCTTGCCAAATGTTAAATTTGCCAGCTGGACCACACTAGCAACATTGCAACAAAAATAGAAATTACAGGTATTGATTAAATTTCATAATTATGCTACTTGCTTTTTATGGATATCTTTCATGGAACCTTTCGCATTATCATGATTATAATTTGAAGAAAAGTTAAACAAATGTGCTAGTAGTGAAAAAAATAGTATATAAACCACGGTTGCGAAGCCTTTTCTTAGCCTTGCACTATTATTACTAAATAAAATAGCTCGGCTAAGAAAAATGGCTTCTCAACCTTGGTGTATCAATTGCTGTTAATTTAATAAAAGAACTATTTTGATATCATTATAATGAAAAAAAAAAAAAAAATTAAGAAGACTTATTATTATTAGATATTATTATTTTTTAATGTAAGGTCTAATTGGTCTTGTTTAATAAATCCTTGTGTTAAAATAAGGCCACGATAAAAACACGTTAAATATGTATGCACTATATTCGCACCTATGGCATAAAAACTTAAAAGTTATCCTTAATGAACATAAATCTTTTATTTTATGTACATCCGCATGTCTAACACCACATCATTTGAGCATATTATTTAGCAAAACCATAAAGCATTTCCTTTATTTTTTTTTGGAGGACCTTTTTTTAAATGTTTTATTGACCTTGCTATTTGTTTTAATATTAAAAGATCTTTCGTGGGTTCTTTCGTACGTCCTTCTTTTTTATTTTACTGCTTTTTGATTTTTGGGGCCAACGTTATTCCGACATGGCCGTATTAAAACCACATGCAAACCTAACTTCTTTATGTTTGGAACTACACATAAACCGTATATTATCACATTAAAATTATGTAAAAAAATTATGTATGACATATTAATGACACAGTGAACCGCAGAACCAGAACGGCAGTGTCACCAACTGCTAGCTCAGTACACGGAAGATGGCGTTGGAGCTTAATTAATACTTAAAAATATATTGTCGTAAATTTTACCAACATTACCAACATCCCTTTATTATTTACAAAGCAATTTTTTGAAACACATTAAGTCATGAAAATTATCTATTACTTGAAGAAGAGCACATTGAAAGTATGAGACCAAAGCTCGAGTACTCTTAAGCTCTTGAGTCAAGTAAGTAACTTTCAGACGCGTGACGCACGCAATATTGGCTCATTTTTAATTGATTATCCAGGCAGTAAAATTGGATTGGAAAAATTGGAAAAATCTTGGAAGTTGTTTTGTTTAGTCAACATTATTGTTGCGTTTCTGGGTTCCCTTTATTTATTTATTTGAACACTATGTACAGATTATTTATACTTCTAATATTACACTATTTTACATTATTTGCACTATTTTTTGTATTATTTATTTATGTACACATCGCGCGGCACTCCGGATAGATAAAAGCAACTGACCGACTCGACCCACTGATCTTCGATTATACGACTAGACTGACTCCCGCTGGAACGTCCTCCAATAAATATACCGGCCCTAAATCTTTCTAGGCGCTCCAGATGTTCCATGTCGCTCTCGATGTGTACCGTCATATTCGAGTACGTTGTAGTACATTCTAGTAATTGATGACGCCGCTAGAACCATGACTCATCTCCACGTCCGTTACATTATGTTTAATATTCAGCAAACAAATATCGTTTGCATCTAAAAACCACTTTTTACATATTTTAATTAGGCGGTGTAAAATGAGTAATTAAAAACTAGTTATGTACATAAAAGCCACAAACTGTTAATGAAATTCTTTGTTGGAAACTTTTATTAACGCAACAGTCTAATATATAAATAAATGAGACGTCTAAATATTTACTAATTTTAAAATTCATAGATGAAAACTTTTCATTTTGTGGCATAAACTATCTTACCGCAGCTTTCAAAATAGACGAACTGCATGCGGTCATTTCAGAACACACCATGTAACTTCACAATAGTTTAAATAGTTGTAGTTAATTTTTAAATGCTTTCATTTCATACCTGAAATGGGGCTTTTGTGTGGTTTGGTTTAAAAATTTAATTGTTTGGGAATTGTGTGAAAGAGCGGTTTCAGTGTTTGGTTGGCGTTTTTTAGTTTCTATAGAAAACAAACAGATGTGCACCACTGCATGTAATTCGAATTACCAAAAAAAGCAGCAGCATTTTGTGATTTCTTATTTTTGTTGCTTCTGGTTTACCTCTGAATATCCGCTCAGCCGTTTGATGTTGGCTTTAGATTTATACGTCGCAGTGGCATACACGTGCCACCCTTTGTCGGATTCGTGGTATGAAAACCACGTTTCGTTATTACATTATATACTTTTATGGAATTTTGCTAATTAGCATCAAATGTTGCGCATGGGTAAACTGACAAATAATAATCTAAAACTGAAATGTTTGAGTTGGGGAACGTGCTCACAGGACACTTTATTAAAATTTCCGACTTCTTTAACTGACATTGTGGTGCATATTACGGTCTGTAAAAATACTTGCTTACAATGCATACCAGTATATTGGTCGTTACAGGAATTTACAATAAAATTCATATTTGTTATCAATCGGTGATTTCACTATTTCAGATTTGTAAAACTATTGTGAATTTTTACAACAAATTTCTGTTTCAAATGTTTACTGTGATACCGTCCTCGAATCCTTTGGAAGTGTATTTTGGATTGCGTTTCGCACTTACTGAGGCTCGTTATTATTATTGAATGGCATTGTGTTTGACGCTAAAATAATGACAAATATTTTTTTAATGAAGGCGTTTCATCACTAATTGTATAATCCGTGGTTCTAATAAAAAGATTTATTATATGGTCGCAATACGTCAAATGCCTACATTAATGGGGAGCGTGAAATTACGAAATTTATTATTTTTCTTAAAATGCTCCCCGATTTTCCTAACCAAAATTTTATCAGTTTCTGTTCAAACTTAAAAAATTCAAACTTTTTGGATTTTAAAAACAAGAAGAATGTCCTTAAATCCAAGTGGAGTAAATTTAAATTAAAATTTAAATATATCTATGTCGAACTCCACAAACTTTAATAACTGAAGGATTACTAATGGTACATGTTTCGGCAGAATGCTTCTGCCATAATTTTTTATATTCTTTAAGGGCTGATGATGGCAGAAGCATTCTGCCGAAACATGTACCATTAGTAATCCTTCAGTTATTAAAGTTTGTGGAGTTCGACATAGATATATTTAAATTTTAATTTTTGGATTTTGGAATTCTAAAACGTTGGGAACTCAGTGTATAGTCGTTGGAATTTTAGAATCTTAGTCTCTGTACCTTGAAATTTTGGAATCTTTGAATTCGGGAACCCTGGATGTTTAAGATGCAAAACTTTAATTTAACAGTCTTTTTACAACTCTTGTAATGTAAAATATAACGTGTCCCAGAAATAAGTACATTAATTTGGAGAGGTGGTCGAACTCATCGAGTACAACAACTTTTTCTTCTTCTTATACTTTTTGTGAACTACACTGAAAGAAAATTGTTGTCGGTAATATACAAAAAACAGTTTGAAATACAATTTGTTCTAGTTATATATTTTACCTGCAACTACTTTTGTATTGAATACTACAACAAAAACTGTATGCATCTTACTTTATAACATACACTTGAAAGTAGTAATGTACAAAAATCAACAATGTGTTTGAAATACCTCTGCAGTAATTGGATAGCATACTACTACAGTAGTTGTAGAATATACTTTTATAGTAATTGTATAACTTACTACTACATTAATGGTATATTATATTATTACAGTAACTGTTGAATATACTAATTGTATAATATAGTTTTAGTAATTATATATTAGGTGCGATTCTGTATTTGTACCCGTTAAAAATTTTAACAGGACTAATCAGTAAAGCTGATTGAATGATTTCTTCGTTTTGATGGTAACGATTTCACATAAGCGTTAAATTGCTGACAAACGTTGACAAATTAAAGGCATCTTTGGTAGTACCCTCTAATTTTAACCAGAATTGTGCAATTTTAATGATAGAAACTGGGAAATCATCCAATCAGCTTTACAGATTAGTGCTGTTAAAAATTTTAACGTGTGCAAATACAGAATCACACCTATTATGTATTTGTATTAAGGCGGCAGAGAGAAAGGTACAATACAACAAAAAAAGAATCATAATAATATAAACGTTTATTAGACACAAAAATAACAATATAATATAATATGTACTCTGAAAAACATAATTACATATATCTGGTATTTAAAGCACACTTACTATACAAAAACTACGTAAACATAATTTTATATAAGGACTTTTGCTATAATTACATGATGTTGGAAAACAAAACTTCAGAAAATAATAAGTCTTATTTTATTTTTATGTTTTCTGGCAAATTAAATACAGTTATGACACTCGTCTAAATCACAGTTATTTTTGATATTTTATTTTTTGACATATTCTGTAGTCAGATAACTTACATTAAAATTGAATAAATGTATCCTTCGAAATTCTGCAAAAGGTACACAGTGCAATTACCAAAAATGTTAAAAAAGAATTACATACCTGATGGCGTCTAAATTGTTTTTTAGTTCCTGACCTAAAACAACCGTCTATACGAGTTTTCGACGTGTTAACGTGATGCCTGTTAGCTTGTAGGTCTGTAAAAGTTCAAGTCCATCATTGCAATTATTTAGCAATTCCATAACTGAATTTTTCTGAAGACAGAGAAAAAAATATTATATGAAACTCAATTAATACTAAGGGAAATTATGATACTTTGTCTTTTTTTTTAAGGGATTCATCTAGTGTAATTGGTATACGAATGGGGTCCTATCCTGTGTACCATCTCTTAAAAATTTGAGGCCTTGTTGCAATGGTCAGCGCATTTACAATGTTAGAGGAACACGCTGTTCAAAGAAGCCCACTATTGATGCCTTTCTTTCAAAAATAATTAAGAAAACTCACCTAGTACTACCAAATTAGTGGCAAAACAACACACACTTATCTTCAAAAACAGGAATTAGGCATTCCAAACCCCACTTAATTAGGTGTTCTTTCATTATTACGTACTCCAAATTAACCACAAAACCTCCAAACCTTCAAATTGATCAAAGTAACTGCTGAACACTGATGGTGATGCAATATCACGTTTTTACAAGAAAATTCTTGCAATATGTTAATGCGCGTGCGTGTAATTGCTTTTATAATACAAACTGTTACTAATAGAACTATAGCAGTATTAATTACAGCTACATAAAATCTTTCATACTACTAGAAATTCAACTTTTGTAAAATCACAAATAATAATTTACACCATTTGTAAAAAATACTACGTGTAGTTGTATTTGATATCAAAGCATAATACAGCACAAGAAGTATTTTTATATAAATGTAGACGTTGTATTTCATATTAAAAAAAGTCATTTAATTTAATATTTGAATGGTTTTAAATATAAATTTATATATACTACGACAAATTTGTAAAAAAGGACCGAACAATTTCTTTCAGTGTACCTGTTATTAATTACATAGTTTAATATCGGACTTTACAATAGGTTGTAGTTAACTGATTTCTTATTTTTTGTGGTGGATAAACTTTGTGATCTGCTCTTGTGTAGTTTTGTTTTTAAAAATTCCCAATTTTACAAACAATGAATACTCCAGTTACTGGAAGATTTGCCTTAATAAATCTCGACAAACATGTGGTTCCTGAACGACGGACGGTGCCTTTTGTCACGACGCTTTCAATTGTGCATAGAAAGAAATGGGGGATCATTTTGAACATTTGTTGTAAATAAGAAGAATGTCCTTAAATCCAAGTGGAGTAAATTTAAATTAAAATTTAAATATATCTATGTCGAACTCCACAAACTTTAATAACTGAAGGATTACTAATGGTACATGTTTCGGCAGAATGCTTCTGCCATCATCAGCCCTTAAAGAATATAAAAAAATTATGACATTGACGTAATTTTGAATTCAAAATTACGTCAATGTCATAATTTTTTATATTCTTTAAGGGCTGATGATGGCAGAAGCATTCTGCCGAAACATGTACCATTAGTAATCCTTCAGTTATTAAAGTTTGTGGAGTTCGACATAGATATATTTAAATTTTAATTTGTTGTAAATGTTTGTGGACATAAATGTTTTCCATGTTCAACCTGCAGATGAAAGGATTCTCTTATCGTAAGTAGTTAAGTACCTACTTCTGCATCTTGTGTGATAATTTTGTTAGTAATGTAATTAAGCAATGAAAATAATGTGTAAATTTTATATTGGTATATTGTTTTATTACATAAAGGTGCGTTTACATCTGGCATTTATTGCATGATATTTATGTCAGACAGAAATCCTGACTAATGTAAACAGTGTCGAATTTATGTCGGACATATAATGCTCCAACTTCCAGCTATACCGGGTGTCCCAGAGGTGTGTGGACCATCAATTACGCCCTTATTTTGAAAGATATCAAAACGGGGTTTTCTGGGGACGATAGCCACACGATACCTTCACAAGTAGTATTAGTAATATACCAAAGTTATGTTTTTCTAAATGGAATGCCCTGTATATTAGTTGGTGAATTGAAAGGGCAGTTAATGCTGAGCAAAATGATATAAGGTATTACAGGTTTATTATTGATGGTTCGTGAGTTATGAAGAATTTTAGGTAAAAATTAGTGCTTCTTAAAAAAATTGCGGAGACCATTCCAACAGAGATAACTGAATACTTTTCTGTCAATAATTTTTTATAGACCCAAACTTTAATGCACACTAATTTAAAGTCATCTAAATTGATATTTCTATACAGAGTACACCCTATAGTCCATTATACCACCAAATAGCATTTTTAATAAGCTTTCTGTCAATACATAGTTTGCCTCGGCAAATGTTACTACTTTAGATAATTTTTACAAAAAACGTAGAAAACTTTCCCAAATTGATGAAATCGTGTATTAAGATCAGATCGCCTTGGACTTGTTGCCATGGAGATATCATTTTAGACTGGTTACCATGGAGCCGTTTGTTCTTGTTGACAGTAAGTTATCCTGTAACAAATAGTTTCAGTTTTGTAATTTTTTTACAAAATGAATTTTACGAAAGTAATGATGAATATGGTACAATGCGTTATGAAAAGCCGAAAGAAATTCCTTTTTGGCCACAAAAAATTTACAACGTTTTGAAAACACTGGAAATGTGGCCTACAACAAAAAACAATTAATTGGTAGAAGAGCAGGTGAAAACCCTGAGCTAGAAGTTTTACTAATCATAGAAGAAAATCTTCACTCCAGACCAAAAGAAATTACTGCCCAATCTGATATTTCGAAATCTTCAGTAAACCGTGTGATCAAAAAACATTGGTTTCATCCATACCACATTGAACTCCATAAAAAATTGCAAGAAGCTTATTTTGCAAAAAGAGTGGAATTCTACGAAATAATGTACAATCTTCTAGAAAGGAATAGAAATATTTTAAACAGAATTTTGTTCACTGATGAGGCGACCTTAAGAGCAATGGGCATGTCTATTATGCCACTGAAAATCCCCACTGGATGCGGACGACTGATTATTAGAATCAGTGCTCCTTAATGTGGTTGCAACAGGATGGAGCTCCTGTACATTTCTATAGGAATCTAAGAAGATATTTAAATGACTGGTTGCCGAGACGTTGGATTGGTAAGGGCGGCCCTGTCAAATGGCCCGCAAGATTACCAGATTTAACTCCTCTAGATTTTTTTGTTTGTGGTTATGTAAAGGATATAGTCTATCGAATTCTTACGTAAACCTAAGCCTGTCTACCTCTCGGTGTCATTTCTGAAGTAATTTATTAAATTAGACAATAAACGACTATTTCCATGGCAACAAGCCCAAGGCGATCTGATCTTAACACGCGATTTTAGCAATTTCGGGAAACTTTCTAGGTTTTTTGTAAAAATTACCTAAAGTACTAACATTTGCCAAGGCAAACCATACATTGAAAAAAAGCTTATTAAAAATGCTATTTGGTGGTATAATGGAATATAGGGTGTTCAGTTTGAAAAAAAAAGTTACTATACATTTTGCGAAATCGTACACCCTGTATAGAAATATCAATTTAGATAACTTTCAATCGGTATGTATTAAAGTTTGGATCTATAAAAAATATTGACAGAAAAGTATTCAGTTATCTCTGTTGGAATGGTCTCTGCAATTTTTTAAAATAGCACTAATTTTGACCTAATATTCTTCATAACTCAAGAACCATCCATAACAAACCTGTAGTACTTTATATCATTTTGCTCAGCATTAACTGCTCTTTCAATTTACCAACTAATATACAGGGCATTCCATTTAAAAAAACATAACTTTGGTATATTACTAATATTAGGACATAATTTCTAATTTTAAATTGTGAAGGTATCGTGTGGCTATCGTCCCCCGAAAACCCCGTTTTGATATCTTTCAAAATAAGGGCGTAATTGATGGTCCACACACCTCTGGGACACCCGGTATGTGTCGACACTTTTATACCACCAGATATAAACGCTGATTATTTGCAAATTCCAACTCGCCTGAGAGAAATCGCAAAAGTTGACTTATCGTCTACTTTTGTACCACTGTCGGGCAATAAGTTTCGTGTTCATAAACATGGGTGACAAGAAAGAGTGGTTAAAACTTCAAATAGATGAACTAATATTAATATGTACACTTGCTTTCAAAACTTTCGCGTACACCTTCAAAATCAAGTAACAAAGGTTTTACCAATATTTAGTTGTGTGAATGGCACATTTTGAATTTAGGTTATGATGACACTGACAGAAAATACAGGTAATTAGGAATTTGTGTCCTGAGGGACCGATCCATTATATTAGTTCATACATAATAATTAAACATAAAAACCAACGACGTTTACAAGACTAATAATTCGGCAGTAATCAGTGTTTGTTATAGAGGGTAAGGAAGATTTATTGTAGCTGTATCTGGTAAACAGAAAGAAGGTAACAGAAATTTAATTAAAACGAACAAAAATAAATACAAATACATTAAAAAAGGTTTTCATATTTTGTCATAGTCCCATTAGCCTCTAGCACCGCATTCAATCTTCTGGGCATAGATCCTATAAGGTTTCGCCAATCATTCTGGTCTTCGCTCAATTCTTCCCACGCATTTTGAATTAGTTCCCACAATTCTTCAGTATTTGCAGTTCTAATGTTCCTTTTATAAAATTTCTCGACAATTAAACCCCAAACATTGATACTAAAAATTGGTCTCAAAAACTGCTTGCTTGGCCGTATTGAAAGAGTTTTACCTTAAATTATCCAAAAGGGCTCCGTCATGCACCGCGTTTGAAACTTTGGGTCTTCCCGATTATGGTCTTTTAGTCATCAACCCTTCTGGTTCCCACGTCTTCTTTACTCGTAGAACAGTGCCTTTGTCGAGTATATAATGAGTAGCAACCCTTCTTATGACCAACCATCTTCTAATTTAGAAAGAATCAAAACTTTATCTTGCTCCGTTAGTCGAAGCATTATGACTTTTCAAAAGATCAAATGTCAGATGATTAATAAAATTACAACCCTGATTTAATACAGCAAAAAATAGGTGTACGCGAAAGTTTCGAAACCAAGTGTACATCTGTAAACCTGAATTATGGGACGTTACATGCAAAGTGTATAAAGATAGACTGAAGAACCAATGCCTTAACGGAAACTGCAGAAGCATGTAGAAGAAATTCAAGGAAAAATTCATAATTTAAGAAGTCAATTTAACAGTAAATTTAAAGAAAAAAAACACAAAATCAGATCAGACCACTGATGAATTGTTTGTATCAAAAAGGACAGGTTATAATTCGCTTTTATTTCTGCAAGGCTCTACGTGCAAACCAGTAATAGGATTTTTTTATTTATGCCAATTTAGTTGTTTACAACATTAATCTGTACTGCCAAGGAACTTCCCCCTTGGTTGCTAACAAAATATTGCATAATATACTCTTCTCGTACTTCTTTAGCATTCTTTGAAAGGTTATTACTGCCTTGTTGGGCCAGTGGTAGCAATCTGTTGGCATAATAATTATCTTCATTTCTCCAGATTCCATGTATTATTTCGCCTCTCTAAATTTTCGCGGTCAAATGTGCATTCTGGAGCGTATACAGTTGCAGAAGATTTTCAATAACCAATTATGTCAATGTATTAATTGACTATTGGCACCCAATTTTTCACGTCTATTCGAACCCACACAGAACGTTTTTTATTCTTTTTTGACATACTTTCATTTATTTAGAACAATTTTATTACACTCGAGGCTATTTTGGGTTTTGATGCTTTCATCGTGGCAAGATACAATCGGTAAAATGAACTTTCTCTAGAACGAAAGATGTGTACGACACAAGACACATCTATATATTTTGTATGTACATATATGTAAACGGGTCGTACATTTATTGCAAATTTCACCATTTCGGAGACTGACATATCCATGACATAAATTTCTTGTAGTTTCTGTCGGTATGTAAACAGGCAAAGCGATTTTATGTCGGACACTAGACATATAATGATATGTCCGGATATAACTATCAGATGTAAACGCACCTTTAGAGTCTCTTCAGTTCATTTTCAATATCCCACAAGGAAACAAAAACAAAGTGAAAGTAAATGCATTTTTTGTATGGTTGGTTTATCAGTGTGGATTTATAGAAAAGCAATAGTAGCGGGTAACGAAATTCATCCCAAATCTTATAAAATTTTAACTCGAAAACTTTAGAGAAAAAAAAAATGAGAAATTTTGTTGCTATGCACTCGATCTATATGTTGTTAAAATTAACGTACTTATTTCTGGGACATTCTGTATTTATACTTTATTTATATTAAATTAGACTTCATCTGTTATTATTATTGAAATTATTTTGCTATAGTTAACATATTTGTATTATAATTTCACTGATTACAAATATGGAAATATTGATAACGTTTTCAACCATACATAGAGATTATTTTAATTGTACATACACCATGATAATGCAATCCGGATTTGTATGGTGTATGTTCAGAGTTAAAAATGTTGTGATAGGTTTATTGTTCTGCGCAAATTTTAATTGACTGTAGTACGTCCTTTATAATTTTTTAAATAAAACAAATAACAATGGAAAACTATGTTGAACTAAAAACTAGATAGAGCCTCAAATTTAATGACGAATAGTAATATTATAAATTATCCACTCACTAACTAATGAATATGTGAAATAAATTCATTTTAACTTAACTCTTCTTCGTGCTCAAAATGTATTCTAATCGCTTCTTTTTGAACTACTGACATTGAGTAGTTTCTAAGACATAATGACCAATCCGTTTTATTGGTGGGACCGATACTCAAAGGTTCCAGTAATACAATTTGAAAACGGATTCTAAGGTAGTCAAACTTTCTGATTCTGAAACTTATAATTTGAGCCAAGCCTGAAAGGTCAAAAACTAATAGACGCAAATCCATTAATTACCAGCTTAATTACAAGACTTGGCATACTTAGAATACTTATAAAAATCTTTGAGTGTAATTGCACTATGAATCGCGATCTCTTTGCGAAGAAAAAAACGAAGTCCGAGTTTGAGAGGTATACGAGTGGACTTCTGTAATTAAATACTCCACTCTAAAAGCATTCTCTTAAGTAACGAAATTACATTTTCCTAAAAGGTCCCGTACTTTGCTCAATCTATGGAGATTAAGCTCTAATAAAATTGGCAACTCTTCACTTAAACAAATAGACGCTCGCTCACCTTACGAGACGAGTATTTACCGAAAATAAAATGGCACATGAATAATATATGTCAAAGGATACAAGTCCTGTAACAATATCGATTCGAAGACGACGACTCTATAAACACGAGGCCAACAATAAAGTGAATTTTATTCGACGTGTACACACACTGTAGAAATACGAGGAGAGTACTCGAAGCGGATTTTTCGCATAGGTCGAACCCTAATGGAGTCATAGCACGAAACATAATACGGTTGGTACCTGCAACAGGATCACCAACAATCTGGAAAATGTGAGCAAGTCAGGGAATTTAAATTGGCAACTGCTGGGACCGTCTTGATTTATTAACATGCGGATTAGCATGTTTGCCTAACTAAAAGACATCGATTATTATTATTGGAAAAGTTGCTCTGTGAGACAGGCTTTCGTGTTTATTATTGTCGGGCCAGGACGCCCAACTATTAGTCGGTAAATGTGTACCAAAATACGGGAAATAACAAGAATTGTAAAAAATTTTTGGGAGGAACCTGAATAATGAATTTCAAAGATAGTTTTCCTATTGTTCTGTTTTAGTTCTCTTTTCTTCAGTCTAATAATTCAACATTAAGGTGACTCGAAGAATGTAAAATAAAATGTCTACCCACGATATATATTTTGTTCAAATATCTAGTTCAGGGGCTCTTTGTTGTTATTCAAATTGTCTCGTTTACTTCTGTCCCTTGGTTTATAAAAGTCTCTTTATGTCCAAGGTGACTTTTATCTAAATAAAAAAATCTGGAAGGGTCTGTACAATTTCCTCACTAAATCGTTTCATTTCGGGTTATACGGAAGGGTCTCAGAAATGGTCTAAATGAGGCGCGAGTTATTTCTCGCCAAGCTGGCGCCTTGGTTGTAAATATTTTCGTGAAATTTTTGCATGAGATGTTGATTTTATTTCGGGAGAACGGTCGATTAAAATTCTGTGATGGAAGGAAAACAATGTTGGCGAGGACGTGGAAAGAAATCAAACCGAGGGACCGAACCGAAAAGACTAGGAATTACTCCGCTGTCGTTCGCTAAGAAGGAGGACTTAAGATTTATTCGCTAATAAACTAAGTCCCGAGGATGGCCTTTTAAATTGCCTAAAGAGGATTGACAAAATTAAAACAGTGGGACTGCTCAAGGCGAACTAACTATATCCCTCGGGAAATTGGAGCAGTCTTGTTCGAGCCGATAGCCTCGACGAGTCGACCCTTAATCCTGAATATTTCATTATTCACCATTATTTTACATCCGCCATAATAAGAGTTGATTTTCTAAAAAGAAAGCTCAGATTCACGAATTGTAATGGGATAAATTAAACATGGAAGCTCTTCGAATTTCGTGAACCGACGATTGTTGAAGGCCCTTTCCATCCGATGAATGTTAAATATTTCCTCTACACTTTTTAGATCGATTCGACCTAATGTTCGTCAAATATACGAACTGTGCCTTAACCACGTTCTGTCTATATTTGAGCAAGGACGGGAACATTTATGGAAGAGAGCCCCACCAGCAGATGTCAAAAACCCTTTTAACGGCCCTTTGACGGCTCCGTTCGCCATTACACATTAATATCTCTCATCTAACAGACAATTTTGCGGCAATTTCAACACGGAACCCTCACTTGAACGCACTCCTGTTGTTATCGCTGCTTCTGACAGGAATTAGACGAAATCAGAAAACACATATATATATCGATCTGCGCTATTCCTTTAGAACCCTCTTCAACCAGTGTCGTGTGTAATAAAGCTTTGTCAGCTCAGGACATCAAGGATTAAACGTCCAGTCAGCAAAAAAACATACCATTTGCGGAAGTGCTCGCTGTCACGGTGCCGCGTCTGGTCAACCGGTCGAAATTAACTGAAATAATAATTAAAAAAAGAACTAATTTCTATCACGATAAGCTTGCGATATAACTGGTTCTGCTTAAACTAGAACGACAGTAAACTTAGTCTTAATACTCTTTACGAGTTTTGAAATTGATATTATAGCTGTTTCGTCATTTCGAGGTTTTATTGTGGATTATTTCCGTCATGACAAATTTAACCAATTAGGGAATCGAATTTACTACAACGTGACTGAAATTGAAACGTCAAAATTTAACTGGGGTTTTATGGAAGCTGCCACAATTGAAATGATTTAATCTTTGTATTTTTTGTTGATTCGGAGAGAATGTATCAAATATCATAAATCAAAGGGGATAATTTTGAAGAGATCGTATGATTGATTTGTAAAAAGTTGCTTTCTAATATTACTTACTGGTGCTTTTCTTGAGATGCTTACGTATATAGGGGCACCCATTAATTACATGAGCTCAAAATTGGGGGACGGGTCCAGTAAAATCTCAGGGAGTGGGGAGTAACATAGGGGGGTTGACGACCCGAATGTGTCACACCTTTTTATAAAAAAAGTCCAAACCAGGCGAAATTGAGTACTCTGTTAGATAAAAATGTCAAAGTGACCAAGTCAAACTGGATGAGACGTGTTTTACTTTATTTTTAGGGCGTAGCAACGTGAGTCGGGTACAAGCTAGTATAATATAAAAAAAAATCGGCCAAGTGTGAGTCGATCTCGAAGGGTCCGTACTTTAAAAACACTGTAGTAAAAAAAGCTGAAAAAAACACGTTTCTTGTATGGGCATCCCCTTTAATTTTTAATAGTAGTACGCACTATATATGTGAAGATTTCAAGTGCCTATACTTATTACGATTCAAAAGATACACCCCTGTGACAGACGGACGGACGGGCGGACCGAACCCTAAAATTCATCAAATTTAGAGCAGCTTTTCTGGTACGTTCGTAATGACTAAAAAAGTTTTTTGCAGAAAAATTTCAAATTAGAGCTAAAATTTAGCTACATTTGTGTTTTAAAAGGTGGTCGAATTTAATTAACAAAATGGAAGCCAACAAATCGTTTTTCTGGCAATGTCACTATGAAGCCGCCAGTGCGATAAACATTGGAGGAACAACAAAATAAAAATGGTTCTGTTTAACTCGTGAATATGATAGCAGACCTGGCGAAGGGCCTAAAAAAGCGATTTCTTAAATAGATGATCATTTTCTTCGTCACTGGACTGCAAAATGCGTCAGTCTGAACTCTTGAATGCGCGTAATGTAAGAATATCTGTACAAACAATTAGAAATTGCATTAGAGGGCATAATATCCGCATCCAAGGTGCTGCCCCGACCTCACTTCTCACCAGGGAACATCGAGTTGCCAGATTAAAATTTGCCATAACCCATTCGGAATTTAAGGTGGAAAATTGGATCAAGGTTTTATTATCTGAAGAGTTAAAATTTACTTTATACTCATCAGATAGACGTGTTCCCAGGAAACACAACCACGTGAGAAAAACGTAAAAAAAAGACGAGTACCAACGGTTGTATAGACGTTACGATGTCGCTGACTTCAACGTTACTGTCGACGTGTAAATATGACGTGTTTATAACGTCTAGTAAAACACGTTTTTTTTACGTGATTTTACCACGTTGTTAAGACGTACTGATTTTTCGTAAACAAAACAACGTGAAAAAAACGTAAAACAAACGAGTACCTACCAGCCGTTGAATAGACGTTACGATGTCGCCGAAATCAACGTTACTTTTGACGTGTAAAAATCACGTGTTACAAACGTCTGATAAAACACGTCTCTTTCAGGTGTTTTTACCAGGTTGAAAAGACGTGTTGATTTTCTGAATTAAACGTCATTTTCAATGTCTCAACAAAACGTTCTGTAAACGTATTTTTTAGGTGATTTTAGGATATAAGTATATTAAAAAAGTGTTGATTTTCATGACATAAATATTTATTATAAAACAAACAAAAAAATTGTTTTTTCAGTTCAAATCTATTATAATGTATAAAGGTGAATAGAAAATATGAAAATAATTACTAAAAACTATAATATCAACTATGTACTACTGGTATTATAAACTATATAACTATAAGTATAATTAGTATTATAAAAAAAAACTAATATAATTATTATGGGCTAATTGTCCTAATTAAATTAAATCATTTTTTTTATGACTCGGATTGTGTGTTGCTCGACGTGCTGGGTCAGTTTTGCCAATGTTTGCAGTACAGTTGCTTCAAAATCTATAAGAAATAACTATAAGTAACTGTTGCAAAAATAAAAAAATCCTTACTAGGTATATGATTGTCGTAAATGATATAAAATGACACAATTTACCAGGATATGTTGAAGCTGGAGAAAATGCTGACATTGGCGATGTATAAGACGTCGTCGGGGTACAGCAAAAATTCTCTCCAAGGTTTACAGTTCGACGCGAATATTTAATTAGAAAAATCATAAATATAGTATTATATATTATGTATATACCTGTCTTAAAATGAATCTTAAAAACCTTGTAAGAAGGCCAGGTTTTACACGGAGTACCACTTTTGACGAAAGTCATAAAATCGGTACACTTGCAAAATAAATTTAAATTCTGGTTAGTAATATACATAAAAAAATGTATATTTAGTTACTACTTTTAAATAAAATACTGTACTACTTACCTTTAGGACTTTTGGAAGCTACACAAATCTCAAAACTTGGTAAGGCAAACGAAAACGAAACGAACTGCACGATCTCAGACGAAAAATTAAAATGAACAAAATTGAACGAAGCAATGGCCAAGCACAGATGACACATCTGGAAAGAGTTCCTTGGTTTCGCTTCGTTCGGGGTGCAAGGCAATAAGAAGAGCTGTAAATCACGAACATTTTTGTGTCTTGGAAGCAGCATGTTTGTTTGTCGCCAAAACAAATTCGATAAGGCAGAAATTTTCATTGATAGTACCATTGAATATCAATACTCTAACTACTCTAACTAGAGTATTGATATTCAATGATAGTACTGATCTATACGTTTGGTTATTATTTATTTTCGACAATAAAATTACGCTCGCGTCGTCGGATCCTCAACCTTCAGCCCCCATCATAAACCAATATCCGTTCTTCTCAAAATTCTAGCCCCTATTATACCTGCTTTCAATTTCGTTTTTAAAAACTATTCATTCCCTGACCAACACTAAACTCTTCTCCGGTCAAAGACACTCTCAAAAGAGATTCGTTGTTTTATTTTTAATCTTTTCGCTGGTCTTTTGACACCTTCACTTACTTTACAGCGTTTCACATTACCAGACATTACCAATATTTATTAATTTCGTAATAATTAAAGATCTTAATTTTTGTTTTCAACTTTAACAAGCACATTTAAATATAGCTACCTATATTGAATTGTTTCTTTGCCGTTGGGTTAAAGAGCTTTTGTAATTTTTTATAACATTAACACCATAATAGAATAGGGAATGTCAATTTTATTTTTAAATTTTGATTTAATAATAATTATATGACTACTTTTAATCAGTTTTCCCTAAAACACCAAAAACAATTTTTATTATCAATACCGACGCACGTTTCGACAACAATGTTGGCATCATCAGGGTGATGAGTGAATCGGAAAACTGATTAAAAGTAGCTATCTACCACCAAAAGTGATCCAGACAATTGTTTTGTTTTTGAATAATTATATGAATTCTCAAAGAGCGATTGTTAATCTCTATTGCGAACTAGGCGGGCGAGATGATCCTAAAACATTTCAACCACGAGAAAACGTCAAACTTTCAAGGTTGTTGGGGTAAAATTTGGAGTGCCAAATGTTTACAAGAGCTAACTTAGTTGTTACCATGTTTCGTAAAAATTATGAAAGAAATGCTAGCCTTACTAAATATTTCTATTGTTTCTACTTTTAAATTTTATAACCATTCTATTTTATTTAGAATGTGATTCAAATAATAAATTAAGTAGGATTATTATACATTATGTAGTTTAAAACCATCATTTTTATCTTTGAAACCCCTTAGTGACTTATAAACTTGACCACAAAACACGCCTAATAATATGAGATGGAATACGTTTTTTCTAGTGCTTATTTGCCTAGAAAAACAAGTATACTTAACGTGAAAATTGCACGAAAAGTAAACGGCGCCAAAACACGCCTCGAATGCGTTTTTATTTGTAGTATAGATGACTAGAAGAACACGTGTATTTAATGTTAAAATTGTATGAGAAATAATAGTCAAAAATAATAATTTAGACTTCACCGCCATTCGTTCTTTTCTATTTTATATAATTTGATTTAAGTTATGATTTAAATAATAAATATATATTTTTTAACATGATTTTTTATAAAAAAAGTAAATTGAGGTAAAGTAAAATACAATAATAAAAACAATAAGGGAAGTAAATTGAAAAACCTCCTTTTAAACCCAAAAACCTATAGGGCTACACCATGATGATGATTTTTTATACTCTGCTGGAACTCTTTCACTCCTTAGGTATTTTTATTTTTTATTTGATTAGAAAAACACGTGTATTTAATGTAAGAATTTCACGAAAAATAAACGACGACAAACACGCCTATATGACACTAGAAAAACACGTGTATTTAATGTAAAAATTTCACGAGAAACAAACGTCAGAACTGCACGTGGAAAATAACTTATATTTTATCAACATTATGTACCTTTCGTTGATTAACAATATTGATTAAACGTCTTTATTGCGTAACGTAATTTTTTAACGTTGAATTGTCGTAATTTATAGATACTAGTCAATATTTTATTGTAAATCAACGTTGAATTTACGTTATATATAATACGTTGAAATAACGTTGAAGGTATTACCAAAATATAACGGTATATTTTCAACCATAAACGTGTTATCAACCACATACACGGCTTTTCCACGTTAAAACAACGTGCATGTGTTTGCTGGGTTCTGTCTGTAGACGACCAAGCGAAAGGTATATTCAGTGTAATTTTGGGCCCCCAAGGACATTTTGGTGGAGGCTCCGTTACGACTTCGAGCATTTCATATACCTAGTGACCACACACTCTGCGGTCCATAATTATGTTGGAGAAGGTTTCATTTTTACGAGCGATAATGCCCAGTCGCACACGGTCAGAATTGTGCAGTCTTATCTAAAGCCGGGAATACATCTGACGAAAGTTACCGTTCGTTCGCATTCGCACCCATTTCAACCATTGCTACTGCTCGCAGAGGTTCTTTCTCGGTGGCATGACACATTTGGACGAATCATCCGCGTTTGCACCATTCGCAGTATTTCCACCCATTCTCGACCGTATCCGGCGCCATCAGCGGTACGCTGCATGAAAGGATAAATTCTGCAAGCCGAATGAGGTGGTCAGCCCATTTTCAGCCCTTCGAAGAATAAGGTTGAATAAGTATGAAATGGAAAAAAAAAATTTTTACTTTTTAGTTATGTTACTTTTGTGTTTTTTGAAGCCGGTTGAAGTTAATTATTTTACAATTTTAAGTGATGTGTAGACCTAGTAAGGACGTTTCTCGAATGAGGAAACGACAGCTGGTTCAAAAGGAAGATGAAAGACGGAAACGCGAAAAAATAGAACCAGAAATTTTAAAACAATGAATGAAAGTTCACGGGAGCGCGAAAATAGATTGTCGGGTATATAAGAGCATAAGTGTTAAATAAATTAAGAAATTAATGTCAAAAAGATTGAGATCATCAATACAAATTTAAGATTGAATATTTGAGATTCGAGATTGGAGATTCAATATTCGAAATTATATTCACAAATTCTGGATTTTCCATTCCCGATTCTACAGGGTATTATTTCCAATATCAATGAAATTAACATGGGACCATCTTGGAGCTATACTGAACAAAACGCAAAAGGAATCAATGAAATCGGTTCATAAACAAAGAAATTATGTTTAAATTCGGTTTCAGTTAACACACAATAAATAATTTATTCACCGTATTTATGATTTTATCGGCAGCTAATCACGTCCTTGACCACAGTTTGCTACCTACGTTATTCAGGGGTTTTCATAAATTAACAATGCAGCCTGCAGAGATAAAGAGCAGTATGCAACCTTTTGCGACTAATGGTAGCGAAGAACTGAAATTATTGTCAACACTCCAACGTTTCCAAACATTCTTGCGTCCCATTTCCATTTGATATTTTCGCTGTGGATAAAATTCGCCCGGCTGTGGATAAAATTAGTTCCCATTCGTTTGCGGTCCATCCATTCGTCCCTCAATAAAATACGCTGCGAATGCACGTCTACACGCAAGAAATGCTCGAGAATGCGAACGAGTGCGAACGAATGGTAACATTCGTCAGATGTGTTCCCGGCTTAAGGGAACTAAATATTAGAACCCTTAAATGGCAGGCAAGAAAATGTGTTAGTAGAGGAATGGAAAAACTTTTGTCTAGAAATAAATTTTTATTTTCCACCGGTTTATGCCACCAGGGTAATTTTAATTGATTAAAATTAGATTAAAATTTAAATATATTCAAGTCGAACTCCACAAACGTTAATAAACCTAAAATTACAATTGGAACATGTTTCGGGAGAAAACTACCCCCATCATCAGCCCTAATCTTACAAGAGATTAATGATACAATTGATAAATTACAGAGGGGTTCTTACCTTAAAGAATGTTTAAAATTATGACGTTCATTTGAAATGATTAAATTTGACGTTTTGAAAAGGTTACATGATTTTAAGATTTCGTAACAACAACATTGTATAAAATGTAAAAATTAAAAATGGATCAAGGAGAATCTGCTAAGTTCGTTTGAGTGGTAGAAAAGGTGATAAATAATGAAATCATTATGGGTGAAAAAAGTTGGCATTTGAGGTTAAAATAATGTTGAATGAAAAAATAAAAATTGATGGGAAAAATTAAATTAGTGAATATTGATAATGGGATTCTGTTTGTTCCAGCTTCAGTTTCAAGGCTTTCCTTATTTCCAAAGTCTCAAGAAAATCTAATTTCCGGCCTTTATTGCATTTGTGAATTAATTTGGAATTTGATGGTGAAAAACCATGTTTCGTTATTAATATATGATTGGCGAAAGAAGAAGGTGTTGATGGAGAATTAAAATTAGGCTCACCCTAAATTAACTTTTTTTCTTTAATGGTCATTACAAAACGGTATAATGTGTAGTTGCAAGTGCATTTATTATGAAACATTTTTTAGCATAACTATTCGTTAATTTCCGGGCTGAGTGTATTTTCCGTAGTTCTATTTTTCCCTTCGCCATTAAAGAAGCTGCAGTTTTATGGTTCTTTTAAACTACCGTCTTGTTGATTTATTTGTTGTATATCTACAAGAAAAGACGGCACAGAATGTTTTGGAAATTTTTCTGTTCTGACAACAGGAATCCTCATTGGGAGCTATGTAAACAATACAAGAAGCCAGAACATCCATAAATAGAACAGCGAATTTAAACATGGTTTTTAATATTTTCGTATTACAAGACTCTTGACACATGTGAGTTAATTCGTTTGGTAATATAAAAGGATCTAAAATCAGAACAAGAATAGAATGGACGAAACAACTGTGGACTCGACGTGGTGCTATTATTTATCGATTTGAATAGTAAATCTAGATCGAAAGAATACTACTAACTGGTAACACAGTTGGACCACATACGAAGAAGTGTAAGAATATCAAGAATGTAAAGGTACCTAGATAGTAATGAAGAGATAAGAGGTACCATAAAAAGAGACAAGACTTATTAAGGATGTTAAAAGAAAGGTGACTTGAACGACTAAGAAAGGGAATGATCACGGTTCACTCGAAGCTCAAGGCATCTGTTGTGGTTTGGCGTAGGAGTGGGAAACAATATAAGCAACAATAGAAATTAATATACAATAAATACCCATGGAAAAACAAAATATAAGAGATACTTAACTTAGCCAAAAAAGAGTAGCATTTGAAATTATTCTTTGTGTGATAAGACTGAAACGAATTAGTGTTTCACCGAGATTGAAAAAAATCAGAAATTCGGGGTGGAAACTTATTATAATTTATGTATCGAGTGCGCGAGGACCTCCATGTTTGAATAGCAAATACATACGTAATATCTTTTTAGAGTTAGGAATAATTTATTGAGTAAATTTAAATTCTACACTGTAAGCAAAGGCGGTCTATTCATCACTTCCGGCTAGTCGAAAGCTCCACTTTTAGAAGGAATAATTACAATCATTCATTGTCAGCGGAAAATTACCAATAAAAAAGTAGTTGTAAATCAAGAGGAATTTCAACTTCCTGATTGTTAAATTCTGCTCCTGCACAGCGTACATATTTCTGTTAACTTTTACCGCGAAGCAACGTAATAAATTACCATTTCAGCCAAGTGTTAAACGGAGCCAAACAGAGGTAGTTTTGCTTTAATTTTGCAAGAACCGTCCACTATGCTAAATTTACACACACCTCGCCGTAATTAGGTTTGCCGAAACAACAAGTTCCAAACTTTCTTGAGCGCCGACAAAAACTCAGGTTGGTTTTGCGTTATTTTCGCGAGTTCTCGGCTCAAACTACTCAGATTTATTTATATTTCCCTTCATAAAGTTTAAATGGGAATTGCATTATGCAAACCTTAAACAACACCGAACTTCTTAAAAGAAAACTCGAGATCATATCGGGTGGTGATGGTGTAGCTTGGCATCTGAATATTTCACCAAGTCGTCGCAAGTTTAATGGAACAGAAATATGGACGAAATTCTCATTACGGAACGTCTATAAAGTAGAAGGAGGAATGCTGGTACAAACCAAAATGGAATAGATAAACAGGTCATTTTACAGAGGAAGAATAAATAATCCTGAATGTTCGAGTGAAACTGCATTCGATGCTGAGAAGTTTTTGCCTCATATAGTTTGAATGTTTGTTCAACTATTAGGATGTATCTCTCAAACTTGTTGAAATATGACGAAAATTCTGATTAAACATTGCTGTTGATACCCAGGGAATCTTAACAATCCCGCATTGCATGAAGTTAACGGCAACATCCCCCAGGATACAAGTTAAGTGCATATCGAGCTAATTTCGAATCGACGAACCTATTGTTTCCACAGCAATTGATCCTTTTTGGGGAACGAGTTCTAGTGTCAACACAAACTTTTAAATTGCTTCCTGAATTTTATTTAAATACGTAATACCACATCCTAGTGGGAAAAAGGGTGTCGTGTGGGGACCATCTTGTTGACATTCCACCAGACTTTTTCTTGTAGACAAGCTGCTCGCTTCGTGCCAGCTGACGCACGGCATCCTCCATTACATCTTCGAATTTCGATTTGTCAAAGAACAATTCCGCCGTTTGGCTGTCCTTTCGATTCCGGGGACAAAACGTTTTAATAAGCCGACAATAAATCCTGTATTCCGTTTTTGTTGTAGTTTCTTTCCAATACATGAGGGATAAATTTGGGCAGCCTAGACATAGCTGAAAGAAAGAACAAGAATTACCGATTCAGCACGATTAACTGAGCAATTTAAAACTTCTTTTAGTAAATTTTTCAACAGGGTAAACTCGTTAGCACTACGCTTCTGCCTGGATACACGGAAGGTCTGCTTTTATGCAACTGAAGTTGTATGTTGAGCTAACATTAATTCTAGGTAGTTTGGTGAGTCAAATTGCTCTCAACAAAAATTTACATGCTTAATACAGTAGTTACAGTATACTAGTTCTAGACACAGAATTGTTTTAATGTGTAATATTATTTTGGTCCTCCTAAGTGGCCAACGCAATGCCAATTGTGCTTCTACAGATAAAACTGTATTTTACCTTCCAAAAGCATTCCCAACTGCTCCACGATCTTCTGGTTTCAACTGCAAGTAGGGTTTTATGGAAATTGCACTCGAAGGTCGAGTAATTTTCGTAAATAATGTTTACTCACTTACATCACTTCAATGGAATAAAATTATTCGTTGTAGGAATAAATTCACTTATAAAATTTATGTTTATTGATCATTGTAAAGGATGATTGTTGGTGAAACAGATAAAATTTTGCATCGGGCGAGGCATTTCTACGAGTGATTATGCCAACCACGTCGTCCTTTCTGACCATATTGATCAGATGTAATACCGGCGATCCATGGTCTGTTCAAATTAAGAAGATTTTGTTTCATTTGACATTACAAACCCTAATTCATTATAATATTAGTTTAACATAAAAATAGTACATTATATTTTATTATAAGAAATGCATCATTATTATAGTAGTTTATTATACGAGTTCCTGTGTAAATTGGACGCTTTATCCCACAAGGGGTATATAAAAGCACGAGTGAAACGACGTTTTATCGTTCGACACCACCCCGGAAAGCCTTTAAATTGCTTAAAATCCATAAAAATGGTGTGACGTTTATCTGTCATTTTCATTATTTCATGACAGAGAGTGTTTACACAAGCGAAAATTTGAAAATTCTGACAGTGTCGAACGATAATAGTACATTATTTAATGAGCATATAATGGTGGCTATTATACACGAGAATGGAAATTAAAATACGAGCCGCAGGCGAGGATTTTAACCATTCGAGTGTATACTAGCCACCATTATATGCGAGTGAAATACGACGTTTTATCTACAACTGCACTTTTAGAATCAAAATTAGAAATTAAACCTTGTTAAAAACTTGACGTTGAGAAAAAATGTCAATATTCATTATTTCATGGCCAGTTAATAATAATTCTTAAAAACCTAGCCTGACTGTCTGTGTTCAATAGACCTAGTCAAGTATTCATAGGTTACATGTATAATACGTAAATTAAATCAGTTCTAGATAAAGAAATAAAGAAAGAATAAAACAAACCTTGTGAAAAACTGGACGTTGAGAAGAAATTTCAACAGTTGTCAATATTCATTATTTCATGGCTAGTTAATAATAATTCTTAAAAACCGGGCCTGGCTGTCTGTGTTTAATAGACCTAGTTAAGTATTCATAGTTACAAGTATAATACGTCAATTATTAATCAGTTGTAGATAAAAATATTTATTCAAGTAAATATCCGCCTGTAACATTAGCATGGTTCTATTAATATCAGTTTTCGTAGTGTTCTGTTATTGTTATAGCTATGAAATAAACAGTCTCGTTGTTTTTCACAATTTTCACCAAAGTAATAAAAATTGACTTTTTACCGAAAGATATTCCAACTAGACGTGGAAGCCGCTGTTTTCAGTTTTCTTCCGGTAAGGTCGAGACACATGGACGAGAAAGTGTATGATCTGTTCGTGAAGAGGAAGGCAGAGAATTACATTACATTACATGTAATTATATTACAATTAATAATTACAATTTTTAATTACAACTGACAGCTGTCAGATTTACTCACTTTTGAGTAGAACTGACAGCTTTATCTCTCTTGTGATTAAGATTTGATTTCTATCACCGAAAACACCTGTAAGATAATGTACGTTACACAGGTTCAATGTCAGTTTTACAAATTTGGAGTCACAGGCAGGAACTCTGTGGAATTAAATGATTTTGGACAAGGCCGATCCGCCGGAGGGAAATTCGATCGATATTTAAACAGTGTGTGGAGTTGATGGTAGCTTGTGTGTGCGGATGGTGGAATCGGCGAGGTGTTAAGATTGAAAACCCCACCTCGTTCGACAACAACTCGACCGAGAAATAACACGACCCCGGATTCTGCGTCCAACACGCACCACGAACCACGGCCGCGTCATTCTTTAGACGTGGACGTGTGTGTAGAACACGACTGGGAGACATAATATAGAATCTATTACATTGGGCGAATTTACAAGCTAGAAGCTTGCAAACTTGTAGCCACGACAAGACCCGCTCAGTGTAATCAAAAACTCGCCATTCGCTTGGCTACTCCGAATAAATTTTATTTGACAGCTGTCAAACCTAACCTCAAAATTTGATGTGTTTTTTCTCATTTTCCATGAACGAATACAAAAACGCTGTGCTCATTGCAACACTCGGCTGGTACCTCGTGCTTCAAAAACTCGCCCTGGCCCCTGAAAAGTGCTTTGAAAGCGGACTTGTATGGAAATATATTATTATTCAATAGGGAAAAATTACAATCGTTGCAAAATGACTATCTTCTATTTCTTGACTTCAAATGGACACTTTGACGAAAAAAAAACAAAGTCATACTCAGAGAAATCCTATAAAATAAATAATAAAGTGATGAGTGATTGAGTGCAGGCAATTTGGTTTAAAATATTCTAACAAAACATATGTTTTAGAAATAATTCTGGGCCCTTCCTTGGCTTTTGTTCGTTTTGGGTTCCGTTTATCGTATAAGGAACCAAATAATCCAATCAATCTCTTGTTCCGAAATCCTTTGTATTTAATTGCTGAAATTCAGAACGATCGAAAATTAAATTAGTCAACGTTGGGTATGCAAGACACGGTCAACTTGACATTTAATAAATTCTATTAAACTACGACAAGCGAGTTTTCTTGCATGGCCACCGATGATTAATTTTGTTTTCGATCTCACTGTATATCTCCGTGCTCATCACTTACGTCACCAAAAATTTAATGTGAAAAATCTAAGTGTTCTTTCATTTATTATAAGCAGTAACAAGGATTTAAAAAAATAACTCAAAAAAAGAGAACCGACTTCAAAAAATGAAAAATAATTCAATACAATCATGTATTATTACATGTGCTACCTAATGATCTGTTTGAAGTCGGTGCCAAGCCAAATAGGTTACAAATTTGTAACATATTGTAATTATACAAATATATAAACAACGTTATAACGCATAAAAAATTCGATATCATTCGAGACGAACGTCAACGACGTCTGCCGTTTGGGTTGTTTTGCTCAGCACGGGCCCCCCACCCACGCTCACGCATCCCGGTGCGCGCGCCGGGAGACTTGCAATATGGCGGGAGCGGGCAGCCTATCTATCTACTAACAGATCATTAGGTAGCACATGTAATAATACATGATTGTATTTGATTATTTTTTACTTTTTGAAGTCGGTTCTCTTCTTTTTAAAGTTATTTTTTTTTACAATTTTAAGTGATAAGTAGACCTAGTAAAGACGCTTCTCGAATAATGAGGAAACGACGGCAATTAAAAATTTGAGGATTTCCCTCGATTCCCATAGGATCCCCTCATCAGATCCTGACTTGGTGACAATGTGACCACCTCAAGAGTATACCCTTTCAAATAAAAAGATATATTTTTTTCGAATTTGGTTTCACAATTTGCAAATTATAACATCAAAAACAGAATCATAATGATCTAAATTATAATTCGTTTTTGGTAACTTTTCTTGTCTTAATGTTGCCTGCAACTTTGCAACTGTACTGCAATGTGACTGCGACAACGACGTTATAAACTAATCGCGCCATATGATGTGAACCAGATGTGAACGAAAATAAACCAAAGAGAAGTAAATGACTTTCGTTCCATTATAAGATGTAAACATTGGTAAAAACAAGAATTGAAAAAATGGCAATCAAACGTGAGGTACAGCTTGTGTCTGCATAATCAAAAGTTTCCTAATCTAACCTCCAAATCAGAAACGTCATCTAGGAGAAATACCAATTATACTGAAATACCACTCGTGTTATTCAGAAGTCCCAAAGTCATCAATTTAGCACAAATTTTCAGTTTTTCTTAATTAAATAAAGCCAAATTCGAAAAAATAGTATATTACACGCGTTTCACAAGCCGAAATTGTAGCACTCGTGCCTTTGGAGCACTTCTCGCTGCGCTCGTCGTGCCCCAAACTACTCGTGCTACAATCAATCGTTTTGTGAAACTTGTATAATAATATGCTATTTTGCTACTTTGCGTTAGTACTGAGGCTATTACGATACGCTTTTGCGTGTCATAATAGACAAAAGCGGTGTTATAATAATTACACTAAAAACAGTATAATTTATTTTTTTAATATTGGAATCTTGGCAATCCTAATATGAGCCTAACCTTACTTCGCTGTGTCAAGTCCAAACCGATTTCAACGGCTGTCAATACGAATTGGGTTTCAGTGGTTTGAGCCATTCAAGCCCTTGAAGAAGACTGTGGGTCAGGAAATGCTTGAGGGTGTCTCCGGTGATCACGCGGATAAGGGGGTTCCACTGTGCGGCGGGATTTGATTCTAGACATTTTGTGGATGGGGAGATTGAGAGTTTTGCAGGGCCAGGATATCGCGTTCGTCCTTGCCAATGTCCACACCGCGGATCACAAAGAAAAAGAACGGGCCTCTGCGAGTTGTTTGTAGTATGGGGGCGTTTGTTACGGAGGTTATTGTGAGGTTAGGGGCTTCAGTTACAGAGTCCGACGTTTTTGGAGGTCGTTCGGGATGGGTTAAAATTCACTACTACGTTTTTTATACATGTGAAAAGGATAAAGAAAAATACGAGTATTGACGTTTCAAATTAATTCTTTTTCATTCAACTGCCGCCGAATTCGTTAGATTGTAAAATTTGATTATTTTGTATAAAAAGTGACAAAGTAGAAAAAATACTGTATGATAACTCGTTTATAAGGCACTTTGTGGCACTTACTCATTTAAACTAAACCCTAAAACCGTGCGTGCGACAAAATGATGCTTATAAAACTCGTATCATAATATACTATTAAAATCGGTCCACAACAAAATAAATACCCATTTTGCGTAACATTTTAAATGGAGAATTTTGAGATTTAAATAAATACAAATTTTACTCAGCGCAAACAAGTAGTTTTTTGTTGCTTTGCTTTCATTGTTATTTTTAGTTATCTCAATATCTCCCCGTGACCAGAAAACTTATTGTTTATATGGCTTATAGTTATAATAATATTTAGATGTGCAATGTTAGCATTTTAGAGTTTAGATAATAACTTGCTCTTTTGTAAAAGTTAGTCTAGTATTGCATGTACACATCATTTTGTAAACCTCAAAATATCCATCTGACTGGATGTAGATTTTATTTTCCACAGGCAACATGATGCATGAATCATTTATGAAGAGGCGATAGTTGGAAAGGTTGTTTAATTAAATAGTTAAAAGTGCAGTGTCTATTTTCAACTGAAAATTTAATTAGTGCCTTATTCATAATTTAATAAATAATAAAAAAAACTGCTTTGTTGTATGAAGGAAACTGAAAATTTTACACAAAATAAATGGAGCTTTGATAATACTAATATTACTACTGAATAATATTATTTCCTCTCAACCGTGAATAAAATGCAACTTTAATCCCTCGTTTTTGGCATAATAATGTGGTACTTATTTATACTTATAATACAAAATTTGTTAATATCTCAAGAAAATGTTTGACAGTTTGTTAAAAATTTTCAATAAGGAAATAACGAGTACATGTTTGATCACTGTAATAATATTTTCCGAAAAATACATGTTTAATACAACATTGTTTAACAAATTTCTGTGATGAAAGAAAATTCATATTTTGGTTACCTGTTATACTCAAAGTACTCATTAGATACAGATGATTGAAGGAACATAATGTATATAGGGGAGGTAATTGTATTTACTGAAAATAAGGGGTTGTCTAAAGTAGATATTATTATTGCAGCAGATATCCTTAATGAAAGAAAATTAAATTTGGGGAGGGCAATTTGATGATCTTGAGTTGAGTGAAGTTACTACAACAAAAACCCTTCAAATTTATATTTGGGCTACCTTGAGAGGTCTTCAGTTATGATTGTGTAAAATTCGGGTAATTTCAAATTCACAATGGGAATGAATTTTATAGATGCTTTTAAGTCTTTAACATCACTAAATCGCACTGCAGTGTTTCTGGTGTAATCATAATTAACATTCTACCTAAATACCTGAGCATTTATATTCAAATGAAGGACTAACAAACTCCAGTAAATTTAATATGGTAAAAAACGTTTTGTGGCCATATATCGTTAACTACAGCAACAAAAAATTTTATTTGATAGGATTTTAAACTTAATAAGAAAGAAAAGTAAGTTGAAATTGTTAAACAACTTTTCCGTCTATTCTGCGTCAGACTTGTTAAACTTCTTTAGATAAAACTAGTGATGCAGGTTTTCAGAGAAGAGTTGCAGGTTTTTTAATGTCTCGACATATCGCGTGCTTTATTTTACCCATCAGATAAGGTAGATTCCAGCAGCCGTATGAATAGCGAATGTATTAAATTTACTTAACTTTATGCATTTAATGGTAGATGTTTTCTTATCTAAAGCAGCGAAGATAAAACTTATAATTGCAGCGTGGTTATTATTAACACTTTCGTTGCTTGATGGCTGGATATTGTTCTGCGGAGATTAAGTTTTTGTTCCTTATAGTTCTTGCTCGCGTATTCTTGAGGGTATCTTCTCTTTATGTCTGCATTTTTTGTAACTTCATTTGTACATTAACATCCTTACGCAACTTAGTATGTAAGTTTGATAAATTCTTCTTGTATAGTTACCGATGAGTATATATTGTGTTGTGTAAAAATTGGTGGATGCGCAATTTCAACTTCCATTTCAAACGCTTAATACTAAATAGAACAACTACGCTTATTTAATAATTAAGAATCACCGTGTATATCGTAAAGATAGGGCAAGAGTAACTACAAATGACCAAGCAAATTGTAGCTCCGAATCGTCGTCTTGATGGTTTGAGATTTTTTACTTACGTAGATTTGGTAACATGACGTATATTCTCTTTATATTGTGATTTATCTCAGCGCTATAATTTAATGGTGTTCTTTACTTAGAAGCAAGTCCTCTCTTAATGAGAGACTCCACTGGGAAAGAGCAGAGAATTCCGGCGGTTTTCCCCAAGGTTTCCTGGAAACATTTATTAAAATTATTACTCTATTTTTGTACTTGTAGGAGAAAAGAGTAAATATCTAGGTGTTTGTAGTTCAATGTTTGGTTTGTATTTTCAGAAAATTCGTATTTTTGCAACAATTAAACAAATAAAGTTTGTAAATTAAAAAGAATTCACACCATGTGATGTGAGAACGATAATTTCTTTAGTTTTCCTACTGGTTCTGAAACTTGACTTGTCTAACGTGAATCTGGAACGGCCCCTTCGACACGAGGAGTTAAATTTAGCGACGCGAAATTCCCGAAGATTAACGTCGACGGGAAGGGTCACAGAGACCATTTGTAATTATCACGATTAAGTCGCTGTTGAGATAAATGCAGATCAGGTACATCCACCTGAATTAATTAAGGGATGTCGCACAACCGAATTAATGAAGAAAGTGGGGCAGTTTTAAGCTGTAGGCGTTGTAAGAGACTTTTCTCGTTTTGTTTTATGGGGATGCTCCTTTGGGAAATCAATTTTATGTCTTTTTATTTAAAAAAGATCACATGTGAGGGGTCCAGAAATAGTTTTTCCACAAATCTTTATCGTGCCCGAGTTTTTAGAATTTCTTGATATGCACGCTCTTCTTATCAAGGTGTTGGTATGCCAAGATAGAAACTATATAAACTTTTCGCTGCTGCAATTTAACTGTCTGTGTGTATCTTCATAACGTTAAAGTTCACAAGTTGAGTCCTTGGCATGTTAAAATATGACTTCAGATTAAACCGTGATACTTCAATTAAGAAGTTGTTTACGTTTAGTTTTAATGAAAATAATGAAATTGCACTGTTAACACCATATGCAGGAGGGGCTCCATAAGGAAATATTATCTAACTAGTAGTGTTGCTACTGATTATAAAATTTGTATATACAGAGTGATTCACGAAGCTTAGTAGATATATAACCTCAAATTAGATGGCCCCTAAACGTAGTTTTGACGGTATGAAAAAAGGTCTAAAAATGCACTCAAAACATTTTGATATTCGTTGGATTTATTTTGGGCAAAGAACTTACTACTTACAATACAAACTATTGTAAACATCTTGGTCTTTACTGATGAACCCTTTCCGACTGACAAAAATAACTTTTGCTCTCAATTGAAAAACATAAAGACTCACCCAGGCCAACGTACCATTTATAAAAATTGTTCGAAATGACGACAGCAGTGGGCATTTCGCAGATGCATATCCCATTATCTTTTACTAATTACTAATGATTCTTTAATCATGCTAGCGGTTCTCAATCGGTTTTCGCATAAATTTTAAAACCATATATCTTTTTTTCTTACAGTTAGAACTTTTTAAGTATTTTCTTAGGTCTAATCATATCAGGGACTGTCAAGTCTAAATTCACAGGTCCAATGAAATTTTGCACACTTCCTTATTTTACCAGTTATGGCGCTCACATAGACACGGTTTTTCAAAATTCCATTCTTTATTAATAGATATTTATGTACCAAGGGCATAATGAGGATGTTTATATTCGAGGGCAACAGTTACAAATTCGAGGGCCTCTGGCCAGAGATTTTCAAACATCGAGTTATGCCCGTGGTGCATTCATCGTTTTATATTTCACTGTATTTGAATTTGTGAACATTTAAAAAATATATAAATTTTGAATTAGATTTTGCTAAATTCCCAAGTTTGCGGTGGTTTGTATCTATGAGGTTCGAAGCTCCCGTGAAACTGGAACGTCCGGCGAAAATAGAATTTTCGATAAAACTGATGCCTCCAACCTGAATGTTTCTTCATTTCAACATAGTATAAATTGATTAATTGTTCAATTATTATTGTATGCTCATTTACAAATTGTACTTTTAACTAAATAAATAATAGTAATAACATGGTTAAATTTTTTGAGGGCATAATAAGCCCTAGGGCATTATAGCTTACTTAATATATCTCGTTGTCAAGGTATAAAAAACAAATAATGATTCATTTATAAAATAATGAAATAAAACACTGAATGATTAAATAAAATAATAAGATAAAATCACCGTGCAAAACCGGGACGGGACGGGCCATCTAGTTTTTTATATAACAAAATGTGGCAAAAAAGAGAAACTTATTTTGAACGGTACGACCTGGGTATGACATAAAACGTTGAAGGCAACACGGGCGTTATGAACGAAAGTGGTCGACGCTTTTCCCTCGGACCAAATGCCCTTGGATTGTACACTGTCGACCTTTGTCGTTATTTTGCGCATAACATCTTAGATACCTTAATAATTATTATTCTGGTTTCGAATTCCTACTAAACATCTGTTCTACCAAATATCTCAATCATACATAATACAGATGCGAAGTATACTGTAATAAGAAAGAAAGCAGGAGTAAAATTACATATTTTATTACCCCTCAAACTTCTTTGCCTTCACGAAACCTCACGTAAAATCTATAATGTTGGAAATCATAAAATACCCAATTTGCTTTAAGTTACCTGTGCTTCCTAAAGCACTTTGACTGAGAAAAATGTGCAATTTTCTTAGCTCCAGCATAAATTTGATGTAGCTCATGCTGTTTATCTCAAAACACAGATATATTCTGCATCGGATCTATTTTACGACGATACGTAGATACGATTAAATTTTTTGCTATACAGCTAAGGTCACCCAGCATCTCTAGCAGTCCAATAAGAGTTTGATTTTATTTGTGCTACCCAATTCTGAGTACAGTTACAGTCTCTTAAGATTCCCGCTTAATTTACTGAGTTACCATGAAGTGTAGAGACCAATTTTCGCGTAATTGCGGTTATTCTATTCCACTGAACGCATTTTGAAACTTCTCCACACAATCTGAAATATTTCGACAAGTTCGAAACTTAACAATGAGACAAAAACTTCTTTGTGCCTTAAAGTCTCATTTTGCGGTTGGCTCGTTTTCCAGTTCGAGTACGGTAACGACAAAGCACTACTACACATTGGCTTCTGGTTACGTTTTATGCTCCCGTAACGGCAGACGAGCTGTAGATGGATACCTCAAGATTATGGTTCGTCAAGACCCCGGCCCATAATGAACATCACAAAAACTCGACATTTATTTTTATAATATTGTTATGACGTTAATATATTTCAATCACTTCCAAGCTTTCCTTCGCCTTGACATCTCCGTTCCATACTTTTTACGTTCCGTTCAATTTCATTACGTGCGCATTCCTTTCGAACATCATAAAATCCTAAAAGCATTTATCCATCTTCCTGCGAACATCAGAAAGCCATCTAACGAGCTCGAGGCATACAAAGTGACTTCTATGTCGACATATTGATGTTTTATTTGGCGATAGATCGCAGGTGCGACCTCACATTAAATAGGGCAGCGTCGTCAAAAACAGACGACCCATTAAATATTTATGCAGGGTTTTTTGTGAGGTAAAAGGCAGTGGTGAAAAATGATCTTCCAGAGATCCTCTTCTGGCTAAACATAGTGATAGTGTAAATAATGCTAAGAAGGTGCGACAAAAATTCTGAAAGTGGTTTGGCATGCAACTTAACTTTTATGGGGCTCAAATATAAAGTGCCAAAATTAAAACAGAAACTTGGTAGCCAATTTTTCCATTGTGTGAAAAGTAACAGCCAAATAGCTATAAATTAAAACGTAATTAAGTATGGTCTTCATATTTCTGTTTGTTTTCATTATCTCCATAATAATTTAGAGTAGGGTAGATTATACACAACACCCTCCATACTTGTTTAGTATGACAGCTTACATTATATTCAACTTCCAGGCAGTAATCTTGATTTCCATCCCTTTGAAAATTAGTTAACGCACTACAGTGAATTTGTGAGGCACAGTTGCTTGTAGATGCTGTATAGGGATGTAATTAACTCATTTCAACTAAATTTTGTTAAACGAAGCACACACATTCTATTTTGTAAAAATTAAAGGAATCACAAATTATGTGTTTATTTTAGTATGATTGGATTACATAATAGTAGATTGTATTATAAGTGGCAGAAATTTAATGCTTCAGAGAGTGAGATTTTTGAATCACGAATGTGATAGCACACTGTGCATTATGTAGAATACGACGATGCCTGACCTTTTATTATTATTATTACACTTAGCGTTTACGAGAAAAATTCAAACCAATTTTGACCTTGAATATATTTTTTAGCAGACGTAGGATCGATGAGGACTATTTTATTTGTAATAGTGTACCTGTAGTGTAGTGTGCTTCAAACAAAGTGCTCATGCGTAAAATTTTACTTTGCAAAGACGTTAGGTAATAGTATATTACATTATAAGTGTGGTAGGTTCAATTTTACATCACGAAGTTTTAATATTGAAACACGACGCGAAGCGAAGTGTTTTAATAAAACTGAGTGATGTAAAATACCTGCCACACACATAATGTATACAACTTTTTAGTGCGATGACTCTCGGCGCCCCCATTTAACAAAAATTATCGTTGCATCGAAGTTACATTCACATTATTGACATAAAGATAGGTGCAGTATAGTGTGACGGACGCGGATTTTGCCCAAAAGGATACGGGAGTTGTAGGAATGCATAAATAGCATAAATAGGGCACAATTCCTAAAAATATGAGAGAGGTTATGTTTTTCGAGTGTTTTGTTCACCTACCTTAACTTTTTCATTATCTTATTCTTGACGTGTTTTACTTTTAGTTCAATGACTTCACCCATTTTGCCATATTATTGTATTTTATGAGAGTAATAATCGCAAAAAAATAACATTTTTAGATTGAGTGACATTGTAAATTGACAAGGTAAATAGGCAACTGAGATGCTTACTATTTATACCACGAGATGGTGCGCCTTCGAGTGTCTTTAAATTGGTCATTATTATATCTTAGAAACTCATTCAAAGACAGTTAAGTGCGGTATCTTCTTTCAAAATATACGACCAATATTTATCATAAAGGATCTTTTTTTTGCGAAAATTTTGGACTATTTTACCGCTTAAGGGCGGTAGGTGACAGCTTCAGTGTGTAAAAAATGGGTTACCATGGCTGTCTAAAATGTGGTAGAACGTAGTTTACAACTGTCAAGGCTAAAATAGTTATTTACAATCGAGTATGGTAGGTCAAATTTTACATTGTGAGGTTTTAATTTTGAAGCACGCAGCATCGCCGAGTGGTTTATTAAAACCGAACAATGTAATAGACCTACCACACGAGATTTTTTATTACGTTTTTTGGCCGACAATTATTTAAAAATCTCAGTAATAAATAATTTTGATTCAAAAATTGGAGGTTGACAACTGACTGACAGCTTTTGTGACAGTTCTCATCGGCTAATGTCACAAAATCCGTTGGCGAATAAGAACTGCAAAAATCTATTAAATGTAAAACAATTTATGGAAATATTTTACTGTGAACAAGTATTCTGTTACATAGACTTAATTATAATGAGGACAGTTTTCTTCTTAAATATCTGCAACAGCCCAGTGTTTTTCGTTGATTTTACCGCATCGTTTGTAAAGAACAGCTTACTAAGCATCCGTCACATACGTTTTAGAGTTCAGGAGGCCAAAAATAACTGTTTCCGGAAATCGTCTTGGAATAGTAATTTACGTTATAAGTCCGGAAAACTCATTTTTACAGTAACGAGTCGAAATGTTTACAGACGAGGCGACGAAGGAGCCGAGCCTGGAATTTTGAGACAAGTTACTGTAAAAGTTTTCGGACGTATGTCGTAATGCGTTTTATTTCATGCTACAGATACTAAATAATTGTTTTAATTTTAAAAAATTAAATTGGAATTCAGAATATAAACATCCATGAATTGAGTATCTATAACAACAGTTTGATTTGTTGGTTGTATTTTCTTTACAGGACTTGTACTGTAAAGTCCCATTTTCCGGACTCAAAACTCTGACGTAAAACTAACAAATATGACACAGTATGAAATAAACAATATTTTCCTGCTTATTTACGCGCAGAAAAATTTAATTTTGAAGTACTGTAAAGACTTTACAAGACAAATTTTTCGATGTTGTTTACTTTGTAACCATAGTTGCCAACAAAATTGACAAACATGGTTTTTGTGGAATTTGTAAAAAAAAAATCGAAAATTTGTGAATTTCGTCTTTTTTAAGATTCCCGGAAAAATTTAAAACAAAACACGTCAGTAAAATCTCTTGCTTGACTCGGAGCTTTAAAATACTCGGCACAAAGTGCCTCGTATTTCAATTTAGCTCCTCCTCAGTAATGTAAGATTTTAATGATTTTTATGTAAATACATAACTATTAGCTAACGTGTTTGGAAAGTGAAATTTCCCGCATGAACACTTTGTTTTTAGTGCGAATGCGGGAAATTTTCCTTCCAAATAAGTTAGGTACAATATTTTTTGTAACGAATCAAGTCCACGAAAATCTAAAATAAATAATAATTCAACATTAATTTCAATTTTAATATTAAAAAGTTCCTTGAATGTGGCAAGCCATTTCGGAAATAAAGCCATACCGTCACTTCTTGTATTCGTGGCACTGGCCAACATCCACCTTTTGAAGCAAATGTCCCTCCTGGAGGTGGAAAGTAAAAAACACCCCAGTGCGGGAAATTCTTGTTTCCGCGCATCGGCAATAAACGGAAAATAGGTATTGTTACATATCACCAATAGTGGTGTTCTTTTTATTTCGGTATACTTTCACTACTAATCTAAGTTTATGTTAATTGGTGGTGGCAGACCCTGAAGGTCCTGAAACTTCTACACGGTTTCTAGCCTTGGTAGGTGGTTGATTAAATTATTTTGTGAGAGGCCGAGACATGCTAGAGATTTTTTGAAATCGCAATTTTAGGTGTTTATATCTACAAACACATTTTTCACTTTATAAGAATGAATAAATATTATATTACATTATAAGTGTGGTAGGTTCAATTTTACATCACGAAGTTTTAATATTGAAACACGACGCGAAGCGGAGTGTTTTAATAAAACTGAGTGATGTAAAATACCTACCACACACATAATGTATACAACTTTTTCGCCGATGACGAAGTTACATTCACATTATTGACATAAAGATAGGTGCAGGATAGTGTGACGGACGCGGATTTTGCCCAAAAGGATACGGGAGTTGTAGGAATGCATAAATAGCATAAATAGGGCACAATTCCTAAAAATATGAGAGAGAGGTTATGTTTTTCGAGTGTTTTGTTGACTTACTTTAACTTTTTCATTATCTTATTCTTGACGTGTTTTACTTTTAGTTCAATGACTTCACCCATTTTGCCATATTATTGTATTTTATGAGAGTAATAATTGCAATAAATTAACATTTTTAGATTGAGTGACATTGTAAATTGACAAGGTAAATAGGCAACTGAGATGCTTACTATTTATACCACGAGATGGTGCGCCTTCGAGTGTCTTTAAATTGGTCATTATTATATCTTAGAAACTTATTCAAAGACAGTTAAGTGCGGTATCTTCTTTCAAAATATACGACCAATATTTATCATCAGAACGTAGTTTACAACTGTCAAGGCTAAAAAAAATATATGCAGTGCAATTTGAAAGATAAAGTTAAAGATAACATCTTTTCACCATCATCTGTTTATCCCGTAGTTTATTTTGAGCTCTTTTCAATTAGCAAAACGTAAATAAACCAGAACATGAACCTCTCGATATTGGCTATGCCGTTAACTGGCAGCTAAAGGGAGTTTGTGTTTGTCTTCAGTTAAGGCCGAGTTCTCGCACCCACTAATAAACTGCAAACACCTTGCAAACGAGAAAGCGATAAACTTGAGATTAAGAGATTGAAAAGAGGACGAAGCTGCTGAACAAATCTGATAATAACATAAGAAAATACCATAGCATGATTTATGAGGTTTGATCCTTGATTTAGGAAATAAGTCTTTTGTAACAATTTTGGAAAGCTTGTGTGCTCTCATATCACCTAGTAGAAAGGGTAGAGATATCAGAGATATTAAGAAAATTTGTTTTGTTTTTGCCGCCGTTCTTCTCCGCGTTCTCCGACCGTTGGAGCGTCGAGTTCGTTGTCGAACGAGCTGGTAAAAACTCCCCTCGAATAAAAGAAATGGAGATGAAAGCCGAAATAAAGTGCGAGTTAACACCGCCCGGTGACGCATAAAGCATCGAGATCGGAATTAGTTGAAAGAAAGTTTTCTCACACCGAGCGACCCGAAAAACAAAGGGCGTTAATTTGTTCGGATCTTTTTTCGTTCATAATAATCGATGTGGATCGTGGCGATGGATGAACGCGCCCTATTAAATCGCGAAAAACTAGTGGAAAAATGTCGGAGGGAATGGTGACGCCCACAGATGGTGGCATTCGCAGATAAATCTCCCCGTCTCTTGCAGGTTTTACACGGTTTTAATCAACCGGAACAAAAACGGTCATTGCTGTTGAAACAATGTAAACTTGTGAAAAATAAGCGGATGTTTGCTGGAGGGAAAAATGGGTTTATCTGTATGTTACAGTGAGGAAAGTTTTGTAAATTTATTTTTCGTGCTAACTTATTATAAAAATAAAAATCCCCGTACTGGTTGCCACAACTTTTTATATTATATACATCTAACAACGCAGTTTCTAAAGTTATTCTAAAGGCGTCTGAGAGTAGTTAGTCGTTATTAGACAAGAAAGTTCGATTACCCCTTTATAAAAGTAACGATCTTATCTGTTTCAGGTACTTACGAATTTTTTCTCCGCCACTACACAGGTGAGTTTATCTTTTAATTCTGTGATTAATGGCTCTCTTACATTTTTTCCACGTCTGTGCTTGTATTATCGTTGTTTACTGAGTGCTTCTCTCCTTCACTCTTTTTGGGTCCGACGTGATTTATATACGTTTTAACAAAAATGTCTTTTTGGAATAACATCCAGCGCTCTTTGATCTGCATTTTTTGCTCATCATCGAGAAATTACCAAACTTCGTTAGAACCGACAAAAATCTAGTTTTATGAATCTATGAGAATGTCACAGAACATTGAGAGAGACACATTTTAACAATTTTACGAATTAGTCTCACAGGGTAAATCGTGTACATCTTAGTTTAGTATCCCACATTCCTTCTAGTCTCTTCCTTACTGCCGCTTTACATTGCCAAAGTTTTTGTGGTGGAGGTAGAGCTGTAATTCGGGTTGGGTTATTTCATATTAAAATGAAATTGTGTGGGGAAGGCAGCAATGTTGCTAAGATTAGAGAGATTTCCGCAATTTAAGTTGTGTTAAGTAATTTTCAATTTGTTAGTTTTCTTTGTGTAACTTTGTTTTATTGCTAAAAGTTCGCTCGATGTTTATTCCCGGAAGTTGCGCTTGCATTGTTATTTCACTTGCAACGCTTCTCAACAAATAAATGATTTTAAAAATGGAAAGGTTTATTAAATTTTTGTTCAAGAACGTTAAAGTCGACGTTATAAGAATGTATTATGTTGTGTTTGTCAGTCGACCAATATGGATGCATTTAAAGGGTGACGCTCTTTACATTGTATTAATACATATATACCGACATAGTATACACGCCAATAGGTATGTTTTCACTTTGTCGACAGAATTGTTTTTTTTTTCAAATTATTCTGAGATATTTTAACAATAAACCTGGTTAGAGCAACTTTGAAGTTTTATTTTTTACAGCGTAGAGCTTGACTGATTAACTGTCATAACTTGTAAACAAATAACATAACCTCAAAATAATAACTTCAGAGAAGCTGCTTATTATTATGCATCTTAAAGAAGTGTTAACAAGTATTTTAGGGTCCCAGTAAACACAACTACTTGAGAAAAACGTAAAAAAAGACGAGTACCAACGGTTGTATAGACGCTACGATGTCGCTGACTTCAACGTTACTTTCGACGTGTAAATATGACGTGTTATAATGTCTAGTAAAACACGTTTTTTTTACGTGATTTTACCACGTTGTTAAGACGTACTGATTTTCCGTAAACAAAGCAACGTGAAAAAAACGTAAAACAAACGAGTACCTACCAACCGTTGAATAGACGTTACGATGTCGCCGAAATCAACGTTACTTTTGACGTGTAAAAATCACGTGTTACAAACGTTTGAGAAAACACGTCTCTTTCAGGTGTTTTTACCAGGTTGAAAAGACGTGTTGATTTTCTGAATTAAACGTCATTTTCAATGTCTCAACAAAACGTTCTGTAAACGTATTTTAAAGATATTATAAAATACGTCTTTTTTAGGTGATTTTAGGGAATAAGTATATTAAAAAAGTGTTGATTTTCATGACATATATTCATTATAAAACAAACAAAAAAAATTGTTTTACAAAAGTTCAAAACTATTATAATGTATAAAGGTGAATAGAAAATATGAAAATAATTACTATAAACTATAATATCAACTATGTACTACTCATATTATAAACTATATAACTATAACTATAATTATTATAAAAAACTAAAATAATTATTATGGCCTAATTGTCCTAATTAAATTAAATAATTTTTTTCATGACTCGGATTGTGTGTTGCTCGACGTGCTGGGTCAGTTTTGCCAATGTTTGCAGTACAGTTGCCTCAAAATCTATAAGAAATAACTATAAGTAACAATTGCAAAAATAAAAAAATCCTTACTAGGTATATGATTGTCGTAAATGATATAAAGTGACACAGTTTACCAGGATATGTTGAAGCTGGAGAATTTGCTGACATTGGCGATATATAAGACGTCGTCGGGGTACAGCAAAAATCATCTCTAAGGTTTACAGTTCGACGCCGCTTACTATCAAAAAGAGACTCATCATCAAAAACTTGCTTTCTTGAGAGACTTTCCACTGATGAGTTGTTTCCTCTGCAGTTTACTTGATGAGGTTGTTGGCCTTTTTATCGTCTGTGTCATAATACTCTGCAAATAAGCTCAAAAGTTAAAAAAATATTTAATTAGAAAAATCATAAATATAATATCATATATTATGTATATACCTGTCTTAAAATGAATCTCAAAAACCTTGTAAGAACTTTTGACGAAAGTCATAAAATCGGTACACTTGCGGAATAAATTTAAATTCTGGTTCGTAATATGCATAAAAAAATTATACTTAGTTACTACTTTTAAATAAAATACTGTACTACTTACCTTTAGGACTTTTGGAAGCTACACAAATCTCAAAACTTAGTAAGGCAAACGAAAACGAAACGAACTGCACGATCTCAGACGAAAAATGAAAATGAACAAAATCGAACGAAGCAATGGCCAAGCACAGATGACACATCTGGAAAGAGTTCCGTGGTTTCGTTTCGTTCGGGGGGCAAGGCAATAAACGTACATTTTTGTGTCTTGGAAGTAGCATGTTTGTTTCTCGCCAAAACAAATTCGATAAGGCAGAAATTTTCATTGATAGTACCATTGCATATCAATAGTCTAACCACTCTAACTAGAGTATTGATATTCAATGATAGTACTGATCTATACGTTTGGTTATTATTTATTTTCGACAATAAAATTACGCTCGCGTCGTCGGTTCTTCAACCTTCAGCCCCCATCATAAACCAATATCCTTTCTTCTCAAAATTCCAGCCCCTATTATACCTCGATTTCAATTTCGGTTTTAAAAACTATTCATTCCCTGACCAACACTAAACTCTTCTCCGGTCAAAGACACTCTCAAAAGAAATTCGTTGTTTTATTTTTAATTTTTTCGCTGGTCTTTTGACACCTTCACTTACTTCACAGCGTTTCACATTACCAGACATTACCAATATTTATTAATTTCCGTAATAATTAAAGATCTTAATTTTTGTTTTCAACTTTAACAAACACATTTAAATTAATATTTGTAAGTACCCATCTACGTAACTAAATATAGCTACCTACATTGAATTATTTCTTTGCCGTTGAGTTAAAGAGCTTTTGTAATTTTTTATGACACCATAATAGAATAGGGAATGGCAATTTTATTTTTAAATTTTAACTCAATAATAATTATATGATTACTTTTAATCAGTTTTCCCTAAAACACCAAAAACAATTTTTATTATAAATCCCGACGCACGTTTCGCCAACAATGTGGGCATCATCAGGGTGATGAGTGAATCGGAAAACTGATTAAAAGTAATCATATAATTATTATTGAGTTAAAATTTAAAAATAAAATTGCCATTCCCTATTATATAGTATAGATGACTAGAAAAACACATGTATTTAATGTTAAAATTTTATGAGAAATAATAGTCAAAAATAATAATTTAGACTTCACCGCCATTCGTTCTTTTCTATTTTATATAATTTGATTTAAGTTTTGATTTAAATAATAAATATATATTTTTTAACATGATTTTTATAAAAAAAAAGTAAATTGAGGTAAAATAAAATACAATAATAAAAAAAATAAGGGAAGTAAATTGAAAAACCTTCTTTTAAACCCAAAAACCTATAGGGCTACACCATGATGATGATTTTTTATACTCTGCTGGAACTCTTTCACTCCTTAGGTATTTTTATTTTTTATTTGATTAGAAAAGCACGTGTACTTAATGTAAGAATTTCACGAAAAATAAACGACGACAAGCACGCCTATATGACACTAGAAAAACACGCGTATTTAATGTAAAAATTTCACGAGAAACAAACGTCAGAACTGCACGTGGAAAATAACTTATATTTTATCAACATTATGTACCTTTCGTGGATTAACAATATTGATTAAACGTCTTTATTGCGTCATATATAATATTTAAAAATAAAGTAATTTTTTAACGATGAATTGTCGTAATTTATAGATACGTAGTCAATATTTTATTGTAAATCAACGTTGAATTTACGTTATATAAAAAACGTTGAAATAACGTTGAAGGTATTACCAAAATATAACGTGATATTTTCAACCATAAACGTGTTATCAACCACATACACGGCTTTTCCACGTTAAAACGACGTGCATGTGTTTACTGGGTAGTAGTTAGTAGTAAATAATGCCCAGCCTCCCCTAGCCAGGTTTTTTGTTGAACGCGCGCTATAAGATATTTTTATTTTTCATATTAATTCTAGACAATATTAATGTTTCAGCCATTATTTACAATTTTGGTCCAAAGTGTACCTATTGCTTCAAGAATCACACCCTAAATATAATAAATCTACCCTACCCTAATTTTATAAAAGATGCTGCCAAACCAGACTGATTTAATGAATTTAATTAATTTTAGTGAGATACGCCAACAATTTCGTATGAAATTCAGTGGCAAAAACATGCTAAAACGTATAATCTGTTGTGAATTGTTTTGTGCCATTCCACCAATTTCTAGCATTTCAGTGAGAATTACGTATAAATCTAGAAATTTTACAATTGACAGAAACATGAAATCGGAATATAAAATATTTTCACTGCCAGAGAAAAATAATATTTAAAATACAAATCGGTGAATGGCTTTAGAAGTACTTTTTAAAATGAAATGGTTTTTATTTAGTTTTTTTTTACTTACCGGCGTTCACATTTTTTGTGTGTAAATTCTTGCCACATAATACTTATTTATTGTTGTGCGTTTGTTATATTTTATTGATCTTGCATTGGTTCCTGTGATTTCGAATTCCAAGACGTCAAGTCAAACTAAACGTCAAAAACAGTGGTCGATCACCACCAAGATATCTTATCACCTAACCTTAAAAATTATGTCAGACATCACTTCATCACATTCATTAATGCCAATCGGCTAGTTTACACAAATATAAAATACTATCCCGTGGTCGCCCAACAGATATAGTAATAAAACTAAGGGGTGTGGCGTGGCGGCGCAAAACGATGTACGCCGAAGTCTGATTTACATCCACGAAATGCAAAATAAGCGCGGGCACCATGCGGGTTGCATAAACTGCGATAAGGTGCTTGGAGAACCAACAAACATCATCCGTCCATTTACTCTGCATGGAGAGCGTTGTTTTTCTCGCGATGTTGTTGCATTTGAAAGCTTGTAAGTCCGTACAGCAGCAATCCACAAAACCTCTCGTGTGTGCAGTTGGCTTTCTCAAATATCCTCTCTTTTTGAATCAATCAATCGCAATGTGTGTACTATTTGAAAAAAGTAGGCGATGTGGGCGTTTTTATTACTACATCTGTTGGGCGACCGCGGCATAGCAGAATGCGTTGTCAGGGGAGCGTAGCTGCCATCGGGGGTCCCTTGGGGCAGAGGGGCGTAGCTACAATCGGGACCCTCTTGGAACAGGGGGTCGTAGCTACCATCGGCCCCCCCTTGGGACAGGGGGGCGTAGCTACCATCTGAACCGCCGGCGCCGTGATACCTACTACTCTTTTCATTTATAATATACTATGCAAAAAATCATATCGATCCTTTGCTCTGTGAAAAACAAAAGCAAATCTATCCCATGGGAACCGTAAATTTTTCCGGGATAAAAGTAGTCTATGTGCTATTTCAGACTATACTCTGTTCCAAATTTCATTCAGCGGTCCTGGTGTTATTGAGCAACAAACATACATCCATCCATCCATCCATCCAAACTTTCGCATTTACAATTAAAATAGTAGATTAAGATTAAATCCATTTTAAATGGGAATTCATTTTAATGAAAAGGTACGTTATAAAAATCATCACATTTTCAAAAAGCTTTTAAATCAAACAATACTGCCTGCTCAATATTCTGGCAAACTGTCTGCATTTTCAATAGGAAATGTGTATATAAACCGAAGCCAAATGTTATGCGCGTGTATCGGAGAGAGACATTTGTTATAGGTATCTAGTGTTGCGGGTGTTCCTATTATTATGCATTTGTACGTTCTGCTCGTAAAATTGCACATTAGAAGTAGTTGTTTCGCTGTATTGGAACCGTGCTTCAATTCTTAGTTATAGCGACAATAATAATAAAAGTTTCAATTTCCAACAATGTCCATAAAAGAAATATAAAACGAGATTATGCGGGATTCCATGTAGACGAATTAACAATGATGAATAAATAAAGAAGAAATAAACTTTTATCGTTTGTAAAATTTGATTTTGTTAATGGTTGATACGTTTATGATACGATGTATCTCATGCACGACGCAGTTTATTTCTCTGGCATACATACCTATTTGGCAAATATTGTAATATTGTAATATTTACTCATTAATTAATTTTTAGAGAAATCATCATACATGATATTTGTATTTTTATTCTTGTGTAACTTATCATTATATCATATCGTGTCTATATCTTTATTGGAAAACTATTTGTTGTAGCTATCAGAGGAATTCGTATTGTAGCGTTTACGGGTTCACAAAACTATTTATTTGAACGAGCTATGTACAATTTATTTAAACACTAGATCATTTACAGATCACAGTTATAACGGAACAATTATTATTTATTTTAACAGTTCGCACGAGTCACACGGATTATGTCGCTCAGTAGCTTATTCAGACTTTGACATCGACTCGACTCGACTCATTGATACGACTACACTAGACTAGACTGACTCCCGCTGGAACGTCCTCCAATAAATATACCAGCTAAATCTTTCTAGTCGGCTCCAGATGTTTCATGGCACTCTCGATCTGTACCGGACCTTCCAAAAGATGAGTCATACTACCTCGAGTACGTTGTAGTTAATTCCAGTACATTCCAGTAGTTGATGACGCCGCTACAGCGATGAGTCATCTCGGGGCCACGTCCGTCGCAGTATTGTTGTGCTGCCGTGCTTAGCAAAAAAAAAAAAAAATTAAAAATGCCGTTTTGGATATCAGTCTTCTTGAAATTAGTGGCCTCCTATTTTTTACAAATTTGCACAAAAATTCACTCTGTGCTCAGGAAAAACGCCGTATCAGCTTATGGCCTTTTAACATTTAAATAAATACCCAAATTTTACCCATTACCATGCCTGAAAATGTATTTTTGGTAACCAGCCGTTTTCGCACGGTGACGGCATTAATGTTTTTTTTTAATATCAACGCCAATTTTCATCAGATTCCAGCAGATGTTTGTATTACTTAAATGGTCGAAAACCAAGGTTGGTAAATTACATAATCATTTTTCTGAAAATAAAATTTTGTTTTCAGACGCGGGATTCCAAACTATTAAAGTCATGGTATAAAAAAAATAATGGCTTTTCTCTCTAAAATAATAATATTATCTACTTTGTAACAACACAAAAAGAACTTTCTTCGAATTCAAGACTTGTGAATTGCGATAAAAAATCTTAAATGTGCAAAAGCTAACATGTGAGCAACAAAATCAGTGTTGGAGGAGCTTCTGAATCCAAAATTTTGAGATACTCGACAAATACGATTGTTTAAAAAGTCATCGAGTTGTCAAATCTGACTTGAAATAAAAATCTGTTCTTTTGCAAAAGTTCACTTGAGTGGGACCCGTATAATGCGGATATTGTTATAAGCTACCGTAATTTCTGCAACGTTCTAATCGATGCGTGCAAAATTTTCGTGATACTGGAAGTGTTAACCGAAAAGAAGGTAGTGGTAGATATCGGGATGTTCGAACATTTGAAACGGTTAAGAGAGTGAGTTATGGAAGAAGCCCCAAAGACATTCGTCCGTCATTTACCTCAACAGGTGCAATTGTCATATCGTACTTACCGAAATGCTCTTAAAAAGGATTTAGAATTGTATCCTTACCGCTTAAAAAGTCTACAGGAGCTTTTTCAAGCAGATTTTCCTCAATGTCTTGTCTTCTGTACATGGTTTTTCGACATATTTGACAATAATTTGTTGCAAAAAATCTTCTTCAGTGATGAAGCTTGAATGGATGTGTTAACTCCAAAAATATATCCCTTCATCCTCAGAAAGTTTGAGTCTGGTCAGCCGTTTCACGCAGACGTATTGTTGGACCAATTTTCTGTGAAGGTCTTTAACTAAAATATTGACGGTAAATGCTCCAGGCATCATGACATCCACGAGGTATCAACAAGAAATTTTGTTACCATTTATTAACCAATGGGTTATTTCCAGCAGGATACAGTTATAGTGCGCACAACAAGAGCTTCCATCAACTTAATACTGAAAATGTCTGGCCATCAAGATCCTGCGACCTCACACGATGTGCCTTTTTTTTGAGGCCACATTTGAAGAATTCCATTTATTCTCTATCAATTAACAATGTGACTGAAACGAGATTAAGAGTAACAAATAAAATTAACGAGATGAACAACGACAACGCCATGTTGTAAAATGTGATTGATGGAGTCAGAAGAAGAGCCTTCGACCATAAAGTTCCTAGATCCAACCTGGGGGAAAGGGGAAACCAAGAGAAGTTGGAATTTCGATCTTAAATCCCTCTGCGCTGATTGGTTCATTTTTGTGGTTGGTTTACAGTCAGTGGCGTATCAAATAAATTTAAATAAAATGGTTTTATTGACATTAGGTTCCATGTTCAATCATTTGAACCACTTCTCTCGCTGTTCTGTATTTCGTGGAAAGCAAAAAGCTAAAAATTGTAATGATTTTTTGTGCGCCTGTGACTTTGCTCACGTACTTACGCTACGGCGTTCGACGGAATCTCTCGAAAATAAATGAACCAATCAGCGCAGAGGGATTTAAGGTGGAAATTCCATTGAAACAACTGTACCGCCTTCGCGACTCACCCCTCTCGCCCATCATGTTGGCTTCAAACAATTCGCCTACAAGTTATCCAGCATACCCGGTCTATATTTTCTGACGTCGTTGAGAAGAGCTCGTCTGTGCTTACAACCAAATGGCGAACATTTTCAACATTTATTGTAAATTTCTGGATTTAGTAAAAGTTTTGTTTAAAAACAGAACAGTTTTTCTTTACTCTGAATTCACTATGAAAAACTCTGTTCTTCTTCTCTAGAAGGAACAAATGTTTTGACGCAGAAATTCAAATTTTTGACAGTCAGAGAAATTAGTTTAAAAGTTTGACGATTAATGTACAAAGTAAAGTAAAACTACCGATATACGTTTAGCCAACTGATGCGATCATAAATTTTGTTGCTCTCTCGTAAACACATTGTCCAAAAGAGCCCTTATCACTTATCAGGCGCATTTAACCGAAATCGAGAGAATCTAAATTTTAATCATGGGTGGGTACGGTGAAAAGCCTGTGCTTTTTTTAATCAACAACCCCGGATAGAATCTCAATTGCCAAATCTACAATAAGTACGGCTCGAGCCTTACCCTGTACCTGAATACACTAAATTAAATATTGTCTGAAAGCCGAAGAACCTCCACATGTTTCTGTCAGACAACTTGTTGTCAACTTAAATACCGACTACACATTTGTTAACAAAAAAAAAAGTACCATCCGTACAAAGTGCACTTAATGCCTGAGTTAAATGGAGGACGATCCCGATCGTCGCTTAGAGTTTTGCGAACAGTTGATGCAAGGTTGTCATGGAACGCACAATTTTCTTAATAACATTATCCTTTCCGATGAGCCTACTTTTACTTTGGACGCAACAGTAAATCTCCATAATTGTCGGTACTGGGATCGCTACATAATCCTCATTGGACAGAAAAATTGGATACTAACTCATCTAATAGGAAGATATGTTTTTCAAGAAACGTTAACAGTAGAGTTTTGAGTGTGGATTATCTATCATCAAAACTGCCACGAACCTTTTTTAATTAGTTCACCTCTTATTTCTGAGTTTTTAGCGAATAAATTTTAATGAATCCTTCCGTTGACCCTTTCGCAACCAACGAAATTTCCCAACTCGTGTATAAATTTAACCTAAGTCTATATTTGTGTTGTTTCTGAATTAATCAGTAGGTTGGAAGGAGATCGATGAGACCCGCTTTCTGGTTCGCTAAGAAGTCGCATGTGGTTTTTCCACGGTTCATTCGATGACGTAATTGAATAGGATTTTGTCATGCTCTAGCTGGATTGTCAAGGTTTGCCTCTGTTGATCCTCTCATACTGTGGCATTTTAACTGGAATAAAGGGAATAATTCTCTAAGACTTAAACTTGTGCGAGAGGAGACAGAATAATTCAATGTTGGAGCGTCTAGGTCGTTTTGAAACGAAGCGATTTGGAAGCTGTCACATCCGTTAGTTGCTGAAAATGGGATTTCGTACATAATTAAAATTAATAACATTGGAGTGGTTATGGATTCTCCTTGGGAATAATAGAAATTAATGCGGATGAAAAACTCCGCGTGCATGTTATTATCGATTAGGAAATGTCGGAAAAATGCTGTTATTTATGTTGGAACGGGAGAAGCCAGTCATGCATAACACATAAAAACGGATAGAAATAGCCACTGAAGGCTCCTGGAGTCTTTTGTTTGCTCATTAATAATAAACAGGAAAGACCGTGTTCCCGTCTTTAAAAACATCATTGAACTTCATTGAAACGAAATACTACATCTGAATGTAAATCGCGTGAAAGTCAACATCGTGGAAGCTGCGAAGCACCTTACACGCATACAAAGAGGAAACTCAAATTCGGATTAGTCTAAGACTTGTCACCTTGTAACAAGAGTTTTCTTTGATTTGGAAGTTGCGAAGAGTCACGTGGCGTTGAACAGTGATTGATGGGACATTTCGAACATGAATCATTGTCTCTCTCTAATGTGACGTCTCTGGTTTTTGTGTCGTTGTGATTTCTTTTGACAAAAAAGAATTAAAGTTGGGCAGGAGTGAAGTGGTTCAGTGCATTAAATCTTGCACGACATAATCGTTGTTGTCTAAAGTTTTCTATATTGCTTGTAAGCGGTGTTGCTAAAAAAATTTAATTGTTTGTGCCTAAAGCCGCCCTAATTTCAATTTTATAATTTGACAAGGAAGTTATTAGTATCCGTATTTTTTGGACGCATTATATTTTGTTAGAAAGTTATTGGAAGTCATCAGCTGCCAGATTCTTTATAATCAACTCGGTTTTCAGAGCGAAATTGAGTTGTGGTTAATTTTTTTTTAATTTGTCTCGTTGTGAGGACGAAAACGTCCGAGCTTATCTCGGATTACGTTCTACTTTTAATCCAATAAAAAAGTTTTATCTTCAAACTGTGGATATTTTCCTAAACTGAGAGTCTTTGTTCAGCTCGAAGTAAAACATTCGCGCCGTTTAGTTTCGGCAAGATATCGAGGAGTTCCCAACACCCAAACCTAATGTTGCAAGTTTGCGAAAAGTGTTGTTGGTTTTATCACTGGAGCACCTCGGGGCGGATTTTTTCCTCCAGAGAAGTTACAACGATCGTAACTCGCTCAGCGATTAAATTTATGTCGATTTTTCAATACTTCCTTTAATAAAGGGCCGATCGGTAGCCATTTTATAAAAGTTTTATCTGGTCCATATCCATATTCATGACGCTTTTATGTAGCGCCCGCTATAAATCGGACCTGAATTTTCAAGATCCGAATTAGTTGTTATAAGTGGGCCTTGCGGGGCGGATAAAAGGACAACAACAGGATAACGCAATTTGCTCGAATGTCCTTGGGAGAAAAAACTCCCTGGGTAGAAAATTTTCCGAAGAAAAATGATGTAATTTTTGCGTTCGGCATAATGCAGTCCCCGAAGGTTCCGCATCGCAGTTGGGCACTGATGAATGTCTTCATTTCCTTTCGCATTCCCAGCATTTTGATTGACACGTGTGGGGTTTGTCATGAAAATTTCACGATTGGATGTATGATGGATGGCCTTTCAGGTTATTACGATATGGTTGATTCACAAGAAACAATTGCTTTTCGCTCCTGTGATTGTTTTCGGAGCATTTATGACCAGCAAAACTTTCGATTTTGTTGTTGTGTATTGATTCGGTCACCAAAACGGAACTGTTTTAGTTTATTTCTAGATTTGTCCAATATATTGGCCTCTTGGGGGCACCATTTTATTACAGTCAAATCCAGAACAATAATTCGGTTGTTACTATATTTTAATGGAGAGTGTGATCAACTGAATTATTTAATTAGCAGGATGGTGCGTCACGAATGTAATTGTTGACAATTACTATAATATTCTTACAAAAGTAATTTGAAGCTGGAAATGTGTAAAGTTTGCTAAATTCATTCATGCGCCTATAAATCAATAATTGCTATACTTGTACTATGAAAGGACGAGGCAAAAGTATTTGTTGTTTTATTGTTACAATTATATTAGCATATGTACTCCAATTCCTACAATTCTAGCTGAAATATTAGACGAATGTTGACAGATAACTACTTCCAAGAAAAATGTTTTGCATTTTAAGAATCTCGCGAACTCGTCTAACATTGCTTCAACAAGTTCGTTATAGACATGTTCAAACATAATTTTAAACATTATGAAATGTAACAAACAAGGCAAACTGAACTATTGGTACAAAGAAAGATGTCTGTAAAATTACCAAACTAAAAAAATGTCAATATTGTTTTAATGTAACATTTTTTACAATAATAATAATTATTGATATAATCTTCTGTAATACTGAAAATTAATGAAATGCCAGAAGGTGAAAAATTAATACTTTTACGCTTCTATCCGTAAGTCTGAAATAAGCATGAAAATTATTTAAGCCCAACGCGTAATTTTCAAGGTCTAAATTGCGACTTATGTTAAGTCAGCGATATGCGCATGCGTTGTGCCAATATTTACAACGATATTTTGAATTAGGCTACTTCGATTATGCAAGATTGGAACCACTTTTAATTGATTTATTTATGACAGATAGTTGCTGCAGCGATTTGCGACACCTCAAGAGGTGTTAAATAACTAAGTTGCGACAGTGGTAAGTTATTTAAATTTTATGCCTTTATAGCGTATACATTTTAAAATCATGAGAATAGGGTGATACCAATAATATTTTTAGAATATTACAAGTTATTCTTATGTACGACATGTCGCAAGTCAGAAACTTGAAATTGACCTCTCAGAATAGTTGAATTAAAAAAAAAACAAAAAAAGAATTAAAAGTTGTGGTAAATTATAGCGAGAAATGACATATGTGAAGTTAAAAATAGAATTGAGTAGGTAAGAGAAATCCAATTTCACGCTTAATTCAAAAAATAAATTCTCTAGCTTCATAATAAATTTAAAAGATAAAGTAGGGCAATTAAATAAATCGACTTTATGAGGGATAAAATGTGGAGTTGCAGTATAACATATCTAGACCCTACAGCCAGGGAGCTAATATATAGAAAGATTTATGGACGATATAAGAAATCAAGTGCATAAATCACGATTTAGAACGAATATTAAAAAATTCCTCCAGTACATCGAAGAGTCAAACATTACTGAATTATGTATTAAACATTACTTCTTGTCATGGTTGTATTTAGTTGAGTTTCTTTCTATTGAGCCTATTAATTTTATCATGCTATCTAATCATAAAGTGGATTAATTTTAAACGAGAATCTCTAATGTAGCACTAAACAACAATAGTATTTAACTTCATAAATGCGGAACTCATAGTACGTCGTCTGATTTCAATATAGGCCCATTTTTCTGTATCAGGTTTCTTTTTATATTTTTGTAGACTGATAACAGGTGAGAAAATATAGATAATATAATAGTAATTATACACCAAGGTTGAGAAGCCATTTTTCTTAGCCGAGCTATTTTATTTACCGAGATGCGAAGCATCGATAATATCAAATAATATCAATATCAATAAATCAATAAATATTGATAATATCAAATAATTTACCGAGATGCGAAGCATCGAGGTAAATAATAGTGCGAGGCTAAGAAAAGGCTTCGCAACCGTGGTTTATATACTATTTTTTTCACTACTAGCACATTTGTTTAACTTTTTTTCAAATGATAATCATGATAATGCCAAAAGTCGGAACGAATTTGAGGTTATCTATTTTTTGAGACTGACATTTCTCAGAGACCGGATTTTCATGCAAAATTACACAATGCATTTTGTAATAGTTTAACACTTCGTTGTTTGTTTTTTTACATGAATTGCAGTAATTAATGCTAAATATTTACAACTGGTGCAATTTGTAAAAATCGAAGGGCGCTGTTGTTAAGTTGGTAGATAAAATACACGATATGGATTTTGCATCAAATCCGGTCTCTTGAATTATTAACTACTAGTCAATAATGAAATGATTATTATTAACTACTAGGAAAGAAAAACAATTTCACACATCTTCTAGAAACTATACAGTGCGAACGTAAAGTATGGACCCAATTCGATAAAAAATTTCAGGCAACTTTCAGCAAAATTTCCTCGAACAGGTCAACGTTGGTTTTTAAATTGTCACTTTTTTCAATAATTTTCATTTTTAGATAGTGTTTTGTTTTTGAGCTATGACGTCATCGACGTTTTTTTTTAATGGAAATCCATATCCATATCATATCCACGGGAATATAAGCATCTCTAACCTTAAAATGAATAGATCCCGAGATAATTGGTTCCAAACAAAAAAAGAAAATATTGAATTGAACCTGCATTTTAGTAGTTTTGTAAGAAATTTTGAATAGTAGGCGAAGAACAAGTTCATGTTTTAAGTACAATATCACGGAAGCGTTGGAAACAAAAGACGATCTTAAGAGAATTATCCATTTTGTCATAACTACAGTATTGTTGTTAATCTTTTTTAAACCTAAACTAATAACAATGGTCCGTCAATTGTCAGAAAAAGAAAGAATAGAAATTTTAATTATGATTGGTGATGCAGCTAGAGTTCGCACTCCCATCTTTTTAATAACAGATATCCGGATCGGGAACCAATCCAAAGATCAACTGTGAGTAAGATAGAGCGAAAATGTTTAGAAGTGGGCTTCGCGAGAAATCTGCCTGAAAGTGGCACAAGACTCAAAGAAGAAACTGTTCAATGTTCTATTAGAAGTTTATGAATATGTCACACTTCCGTCGTAAAATATCTGAAAACATACAAATGGCATCCTTATAAAGAATTGAACGAAGATGATCCGGACCGCAGTCTACAGTTTTGCGAAAACATGATGCAATCAAATACTAACATTGATTTTCTAAATAACATCGTTTTTTTTTACGAAGCCATATGGTATCAACAAGTTGGAGCGCCAAACCATTATGCAGTTATAGTTAGAAATTATTTAAACGAAGTATTTGCTAACCAGTGGATAGGCCGCAGGGGATTTATTGAATGGCCGGCTAGATCTCCCGTTCTCACTCCTTTTGACTACCTCTTGTGGCAATATTTGAAAAGCAGGATTTACTTCAATAGACCGGCTACAATTGAAGACATCCGTAAGGTGCTCCAGGAGCTTGCCATGAAATGATTAGAGGACACTTCGAACATTTATTGTGATTTCTTGAAAAATATGGGCTATCTAAATTGTTTGCATAGTAGCTTTCCTTAATTGAAGGGCATTTTGGTGTCTATGTTCCTCAAAATAATGAATAAAATCGAAAATTGCAGTTTTTTAATTTTTTTTTTTGCACCAATTATCTCGGCAACTATATTCATTTTAAGGTTAAAGATGCTTATATCCCAGTATTCAGAATGATATACTGTATATAACTCCATACAAAAAAATATGGGTTGCCATTTAAAAAAAGTGTGCATGACGTCATAGCTCAAAAACAAAACACCATCTAAAAATGAAAATTATTGGAAAAAGTGGCAATTTAAAAACAAAAGTTGACCTGTTCAAGGATTTCTTGCTGAAAGTTGCCTCAATTTTTTTATCGAATTGGGTCCATACTTTACGTTCGCACTGTATAATCGTTCATTCTACAGCTAGTAGTGAAAAAAATATAATACTATATATTTCATTTATATTTTTTGGCCTCCTGAATTGTAAAGTTAGCTTTGACATCATGTATACGTCATCCGAAACTAGATTTTTACCCAAGATCTTGTACAGTGCTGTTACTATGCGGTAACCATAGTAGTAACCAGTGAATTTTTAGCTTTTCAGGAACATTTAAAAAATAAATTAAGTACATATAAGACAAAAAGTCTAGTACACGCTACTTTACACCATAATTGACACAATAATGTACAAAATCAAACAGTAATAATTTTTTATTTTTTTATTATTACATGTGGAGCGATCTATCTATATAAATCAACATTAATTTCGTTGTGTTGGTACCACTGTCATATTATATTAATAATGACATTTGACAGATTGATGGTTAATTACTTTTAGTTAATTATTATCAACTATTACTCCTACAATTTCAACGTAATTTTATACAGGCTGTTTTTGAAATGCATGTCAATAAAAAATCTAGGCCATCTAGAGGTTTAAAGAAGCACCAACAGACATTTTTTGATGTCTACAACGATGGGGATAAATTAACCATTTCCACGCCACTGTCAATTGCATTTTCAAGGTAGATACAATAATTACATTTTTGCTGTTAAATCTTAGCAAAAGTGACAACCAATGGTTAATTGTCAATTAAAGATTGACAACTGTAATGTCAAAATTTTGATCAAGCCAGGTCCGCACCTAGCGAGCGTAATGAGAAGGGGTTCCATCATGAAGATACCACATATCACGAGTAATGAGAGGTACATCTTCTAATAAGTTTCCAAGCTTCACATTTAAAAAATTCAAATACACGGCGCCAGTTAAACGAAAGGGCAAAATGTATGAAAATATCAAATTATTGCTAAGATTTTATCAACAACACGAGGATCTTCTTCATTTCTTTGGAGTAATTCCCAAAATATTATTCTTCGAGGGAGCTCCTCAGGTTTTGAATGCCTGCATCTTTTGGATGTTCCTCTTCAACGAGGTCCAGGATATCTGGCTCCGCGTTCAAAATACGGTCCGCGGCGGTTTTCGTCGGAAAAAGTCGTTGAGCAATAGGGCTAAATGTGCGACTATCCGGAAATCTACGTTCTGGAAACGTCTAATGATAGAGACGTTGTGCCTCACAAGCGTTTCCTAAGGCTCTTCCATATAACAAGACCAAGTCGGTCAACTCAGCATTTTTTGTATAGACTTCCATGTAGATAGAACAATAATTATTATGACGGTAAACTGTGACACTTCAAAAAATTCAAATTTACCTTCTATTATTGTTGCTAAGCAAAGGAGAGTACATTTTTAATTACCTTTAACGCAGTAGCGGACGGCAGATTTTGACCAAATTTTTAATGATTTTTATCTCGAAAACGAAAAGACTTTTATTACAAAAAATTTTGACATTGACTTCCTCTCATCATGACCAAATACCGATTTTATTTTTGACATGCATTTTAAAAACACCCTGTATAAACACAAAAAAGCCCCTCAAAATGGGTATGTAGTACTTAACTTCAACCTGTGTGTAGGCTGATTTGATCTGCACGACTGCACATGTTATTGAAGGTTTCAAGATCCAATCTCCTCTGTAATTTCTTTTTGTTCCCAAAACTCCAGCATGAATTAATTGAACAGAAGCTCTATATTTGGACGAAATTATTTTAATAACTTGTAACTTTTAACCTAATAAATACAAAAACCAACACTAAACTCTATTCACGGTATCTTTTTTAAAAACGCAACTATTGTAAATATTGTAGCGTTTACGAGTTCACAAAACTATTTGTTTGAACGAACTATGTAGAATTTATTTAATCACTAGACTATGTACAGATCACAGTTATAACTGCACAATTATTTATTTTAACAGATCGCACGAGTCACCCGGATTATGTCGCTCAGTAGCTTATTCACACTCTGACTGCCCGGCGGCCGCTTTCTGGATTCGCCGAGAACCGCAGAACTCCAGAATATTCACGATCGTACGAATTTACGATGAAATCATCACACCGCGATTCTTCGAGAACGTCACAATATTAATGTTGATTGTACTATTCTCAACATGTGAAAATAGTCCAGGAATTAGTTGGATAGCCTGAATATTTGAAATTGAGGGTAAATTAGGATTTAGTAATTTAGTAGTTTCTCTGAGGAGGACGATGTTTCCTTCGTCAACATATTTGCGACATCAATTTTCCTTTTGAGAGACTCGGCAATATAACCGTCGGCAACACTGGAAGACTTCCATGTTCCATGTCTTTTTAACGAAAGAAGACTTTTGACTAACAAAGTAGCAGAAGAGCGACGAAAACAATGACGTGTAAAATCTTTTGGATTATCTAACTTTAAACATGTCGCAATTCTTGAAGGCATCGAGCCAATTGTATTAATACCAACCAATTCAATGAAGTATGCCAAAACGACATATTTGGTGGTTTATATTTGGAATATTGCCCTTCATATCGGACCTTTGAGTATTGGGGTAATAATTCTGAAGCAGCCTTTTGGGCCACTTGTTTTAATTCTGGTAATGTTGCTTCAAAAAATTGACTGTCTGTGTCTGACATGTTGCAAAATTTGAATTAGACCAAATGTCAAAGTTTGTGAAAAAATAGTATACAAATTTCAAACGAGCTGTCGCGTTGTAAAATCAACTTTTCCGCACTCTAATGTAAATAACACCCGACCTTCGTTTTTCATATCGAATATTTTTTCTTTGCAACCTCAATTCGAGAGATTAAAACCAGAACAAACGTGCCCAATTGTAACTATAAACTATCAAAACAAAAAAATCGTTAACTGAAAAATTGATCCGACAAAAAAAACGGTGCCGTGTGATATTACTGTTGATTAAATCACACCGTGTCAAAAATAAAATAAAGGTTGCCCATCGACATTTACCTACTCTGATAATAATGTCCACTTACATTACTGAAATTAATGATGTAAAGGACGAAGGGTGAATAAACTATCGTTTGGTTTTTTATTGAAAAGGCTCATCCCATTATCCTGGCTTACAAATCAAAATTAACCACCGTCTCTCTTCACCTCGTCCTCCTGCTTTAATTCAAAGATTTTTTCTTCTCACCTAGTTAGTTTAGCTTGTTCGTAATTCATAATTTACATCACTCCCTCAAGCCTCTCCGCTCTTACTCCAAGAGAAAGGCTACATCATGACTCGTTTGAGGATGATGGAGCTGCTTTATACTTGAGTTTGTTAAAAATTCAACTGGGATGAAAATTATTTGCGTCGGCTTTAACTTTCAACCCTTGTAAGCGCGGTTTATATTTTTTTAAGCCATCCTTACGACCCAGTAAATGCGTAAGAAAAAGCACGCTGTTGTAATTTTTTTTAAAGGCGACGCGTGATTATACGTGATAACGACGCCCATTACACGTGTGCTACAAAAGAAACGGGGAACAAGAGCCATTCTGCCGTTCTTGCACGCGTAGTGGGTCATTACCAGGAATTAACTTGCGGCCCATATTTTCCCGCGACTGAAATTATAACAGTTCTGGAATATACGCTCCACATGAAATTGTGAGAAAATAAATTATTAACAAGTACCTATATTGTTTGGCGGGGAAATCAAATCACTTTCGGTCCTAAAGTAAATTTCAAATGTTAACGTGATTCAAACTAAAAGTTCATGAGTCTGTTCTGTGCGGAATGTACAATACGATGGAAAAATGCCGAATAAAACTCCATTGTTTTTTTATTCGCCATAAACTATTTATGGTTTCTCGTTACTTTGTCCCGAGCTGTAAAATTATTACGAGTCACAACATCAATCCAAACCAAATTCGAATCGATAATGAACGACAATTAAAACGGGTGCTATCCCTTTTCGAGCGCGGTTCGAACAACCGCGACCGAATGTTTGAACAGCGTAAATTATTTTCACTATTAAATTACGAAAGAGAATAGAGTTCGCTTGTGGGATATGAAGTTGAGCTGTATTATAACATATGGGATAATAATTTTCCTCCCGTAGGAAAGAGTAAAGACTAAAACGAAGCAGAGCTCCGGATAGTCCATGTCTCCTTTTTTCGTGTCCCGTAACGGTCTCTTGGTGTGGTGTAGCGACTAAACTGGTGTCAAGCACAGACCCAATTTATTTCACCCAGACATAAACCCCAGATAGAGCGCCGGTTTTACAAGCAAATTTTGCGTAAACTATTTCCGCAATCCATCCCGGACGCAATAAAATCGCGATAATGCAATATGACCCCGTAAACTTTCGTTACTGGGGCACAGCCCGAAACTCCAAGTTTCGGTCCATAATGAAATGTCAGCAACATAACTCCAAGTCTGTAAAGACGTATGCTCAGAGCATAAACGACAACTGATCCAAACCGCATTATGGAGATTTTCGGAATTAATAATCGATACGATTTGTCTTCCCCAGTTCTAGATTGAAACGATCCCAAAAACGAATTTGTCTTGTGAGTTATGGATCTTGGTCTGTGGGTCAAAGTGAATATTGCGATTTCGACGGAAGAGGATTTGTCATTCGGACGGCTTTGATAGGATGCGATTTGTCATTTCCGGAATTAGTTTTAAACTCTGCCAACTTTTCATCCGCCACTAACACACATCGCTTTTTACTTTGTCAAAGCCACTCGAAGGCTTGTTTTCGTTTTAAAAAGTTACAAAATGGGTTACGACACGAAATGTGGTGGCATGTAAATCGGATAAAGAGATAAAAACATAGATGTAGAGAGAGGAGTAATTAAAGTAGGGTCAGTTAAAAGAATTATCCAACCAGGCAGACATCCAAGATAATGTAATATTGACGACCAGATGCTGTTTAACGAACCTAGTCCTTTTAATTAGATGTTTCCTGGACGGTGGCTGTAAAAGCTGCAATCGTCACAAAGCAGGAGCTGTATTATCAACTGAAATGCAAAACGATGGGTGATATTAATGAAAAAAAACATTTGCTTTTACTGGCATTTTTGCCTTGTATCGGTATTAAAAAAAATAAACAAAAGCTTAGTAGTAGAACTTGTAGTCTGTTATAACTACGTTTATTTAAGATTATTAATTAATTATTAATTAATAAACAAAGGAAACTTAATTTCTATATGAACGGCGTTACGTAGCTGTCGTGCGTACCCTCCGGTACACTTGTGAGTTCTTACGATACTACCGGTGGTCGGAAGGATCGGGATTCCCGATGGGTCCGATGGTCAAAATTGGCCGGAGTTCCCGATGGTCGGAAAATCCGGCTATTTGCATCCATAAACCTTAAAAGCATCATAAAATCCAATGGGACCGACAACGAGTCGACCACCATATCCAGCTGCATCTTCACATAATCATTTACAGTACATAACATCAGCGTTAAGTACATATAAGCATTTACTACAGTCTGTATTAACAAAAATTACCTTTTGCTTAAACAAATCAGTAAATCCTTATGAAAATCTGACCCTTTAGGTGCTTATAGCAATTCGAAGTGAAACCAATCATGTTTCATCATCCTCTTCGAAGTGAAAAAGTATGTAAAGCAAGAAAAAAAAAATCCATCCCATGCCTATTTTATCAAATTATTCAGATTTACACCTGAAAATGTAATATGGCTTTCTGACCACTTTCTTAACGAAATTAAGGAAACGTGCGGTGGTGAATTAGCTGCCAACACAAAAATAAAAACTTTTGATCCAGGTACGTGTGTAAAATACTAAAATCATATACATATAGTTAACAACCTTAACTAAATACTTTATACGGATGTTGTTGTAAGAATTTTTGTATGTTTAGTTTTCAGACTGGGGTAGCTAAAGACAGGAATTAGCCAGCCAACGGTATCAAATACTGTTAATTAGTTTGCGAGAAAATTTGTGACAAGGCTGACCTATGGCTACGGACCCCTTATACATTCAGCAAAAAGAAAATGGTCACAAAAGTTTTATTTCCAACAGCAATTGGAACTTTAGATTGTACACTCATTCGGATTAAAAAAGTTGGCGGAAATCGCCACGGGGACGAATATACGAACGTATATTATGTAGAAAATTTTCCTAGTCTTAATATACAAGCAACGTGTGATTCTGAGGAGATGTTTGCAAGCGTTAGTGCTGAGTGTCCCGCATCAATGACAGTCAATGACGGCCGAATTTGGAATTGAAATTATTGACGTGCTGATCAATAATGAAGAAAATCAACTTCACTTCACAAAACACAAAATAATATTAAACTTGTCGAAACGTAGGAAGCACATTTATCTGTCTGCAGTTTTGCTTAGATTTTTTTTTTTTTTTTGGAAAAACGCCGTTATCGAATTTTGATACGAACCAATGCAGTTTTTACCGTAAGCAAATCCTTAAAGTATAAGCATTTGGTTACTAGTATGGAAATAAGGATTTGCTTTTACTGATAAGCAAAAATTTAAAAATAGGTTTTTATGATAATTATGAACACTATTCACTATTATTCACAAAGATAATTTGCTCAAAATGGAATGAAAAGGTATACAGGCTCTGTTTAAATGAGTATATTAATGCATCCAGTAGGCTTTGAACTTCAACATGCTCCGTCAAACTAAATATAAATTTTGAGATCCAATGGCAACTTGATAAAGATCCGATAACGCTCAGCCTGTATATTATGATTTTGGACGAACCGCCCGTGACCTGTGCCCGCCAGCACCATCTCACGCTCGGTTTATTAAAGCACAAATACGGGAGCAGCAACCGGAAAAAACTAAACTTCGTCGTCGACAAGGAAATTACGGCTCGAAATTAATGAGTTCTGTATAAAAGTGTAGGTCTTGCCAAGAAAATTGTATCGGAAGTCGAATTTACAAATAGCGTGCGTATTCTTTCGGATTTGGCGCGGCATTTGCACATTACGAGTGCCTCGGGGACTGTGCCCTATTTTTGAGACAATTTATGTTTTTTCTCGTCGCGACCGACGCGCGAAAAACACTCCAAAGAAATAAGATAATTCCGAGATGGAATAATGAAAACACCTCTGAGCCATTCTCCGAGACCATAAATGCGAATTTCGAAAACGAAAAAATAAAGCGTGCACGTTATCAAAATGAAAAGTTCAGGGGCCCATATTTATGCCACGGTGTAATCAAGTACGGAATTAAAAGTTGCTGCCGGGGACTTGTGTTCTGCTGGTTCGCATTATTTTTCTTTTCTTTGGACATGTTGATAAATTAACCGCAAGAGATTTCTAATCATAATGTGGCATCGCTGCTGCTTCTTAGTTAATTTATTACTCAGGAGCTAATGAAGAGAACTTTCCGGCGTGATTCAATGTTGTTTTTTCTGTAATGTTTGATAACAGTATAATCTTTCAAAGGCACAGGAAAAATTGTTGATTGTACAACCGAGAGCAGAAATCTTGGAAAACGAAATTTTGATAATATTAATTTGTTCGTTTGATTATTCAGATGAACTGTGTGACAGCGATTATCTCAAGATTTTGACAATATCCTGACAATTGGCAGTTCCATAATTATGTGAAACATGTCAAGTATGTCAACGAGTCTGATTCACACTAATGTCTTTTCATAATTGTTTCAATACATTTTAGAAAAAATTAAACCTCAAAAACGAAAGACCTTTTTTTTATCATTTTAGACCTGTTTGTGTCCCTAGCTCAAAATTTTCACATATTGATTTTCTCGTAGGAAAAGCTGAACTGAAAACAGTGTGGAATATCTACACTGTTATCTGAATCTATTACCAAATGTATTATTAATTTTTGTCTGTATTATACTTTTTTCCGGAAACCGTAGGGAAATTGAATTTATAAGAAACTTTTACTTGATTCTGCATTCATGTAGTAATTGTAACAAAATGAAAAATAAGAACAAAAAGAATTTAACTAAAAATATACAGGGTTGACGGCATCCGGAGCGCGCTTTTTTACTGGTCAACATGATGCAAGAACCAACCCGGTCCGACACCGGGAAGCATTTATTCTCTTCGCGTTACTGGTTCATTGCGACGTGACAAGCGGCGGTGGCTGGGGGTGGTCGTAGCGGCTCCAGGATAGTTTCATTCGCAGCGCTCTATGTTTCGGATTACCGGGGTGAAAGAATCATCCCGCTGCGACACTGGAAAGTATATTTTCCGAGACGTTGAAGATGCGAATTAGGGCGTGGTGATCTTAGCCTTGGACAACCAACGAACCGACGGCCAGTTAAGCGACAGTGTGGACGTTGCTGGAAGTATTCGGATCTCTCGAAATTCGGTAACTTTGTTACAGAGGGTCAAAGAAATTTCACCGAAGCACAAAGACTATGTGCAACGCTTCCCAGATCGCTGTGTGCTTAATTTGTGCCTTGTGTTTGTGTTTTGCAAAATGGTGAAAACGTCTCACAGAACATTAGCAAATCAGTTTGGAATATCGCATTGTATCATTTGGAGAATTTTCAATGAGCAACAGTTGTATCCTTATCACGTACCTACATAAAGTCCGATTTTTACAGCCTGAGGGTTTAATAATAATAATAATTTAATAAACTCTGTTTCCACTAGAGAAGGTATTTTAAAACTTAAATAATACGCACGTAATGTGGTAATTTCTGCGACACGTATTTATGGAAATACAATGTATTTTTCGAAAAGGTATTGCTCTCAAAATATGCAGTCTGCGGGAAAATGTGAGTATGAATAACATATTCTCTCTTCATATCCATCAAATAAAGTATGAAGCTTTTATTCTTCCTAGTTTTTTACTGTTTTTGAATATCTTGTGTGTCTTTGTCTGACCGAGTTCTTACTCATCCGTCGCAACCCGTTAAGTTCAACTAGAAATTTAGTGTATTTATAGTAATTATATAATTTAATTTTGTGTCACATCATGAGTTCAGTCAGAATTTACCGTTACTTTTTGTTAATATGAATTGTAGAACTTGTCGCATTTGAGGTAGTAATTTCCACAAAATAAGCGAGAAATATATCCTCTGTGAGTGAAGTTTTTTTTTTTAAATTTATACCTTTTCATGTCGCTCAGTCGATTTGAACGGTAATAGATCTTCAGGAGCAGCTGGGCCGCAACTTCACTTACATCGGAATGGGGTGGACACCGTCAGAATAGTTGTCGTCATCTTTCATCACTAATTCATTATTTATCAATTATCAACCAACAACTTTTACACACACAAAATTGAGAATAATTTTTTCTTTATTTATTTCTCGTTGTTTTGAGATTTTGATTTTTTACGATTTCCTTAAAAAATTGATACAAAACAACATGTCAGCATAATGTCCCACTTGTGATTGTCCTGATTTTTATGTAAATAATTCTTGTTCACATCATTGTTCTTCTTGAAGTCATTCCACCAAAACTCCCCAAGAGTATTAAAATACTTGAGTAGGCATTCAGTTTCCTTTGATTTCGCGTGCTCCACATCGTTCGCATTCTGTGCGAAGTGGTACTCTGCATTTTCCTATCGTGGCCTACACATTTTGTTGCTCCAAAGTGCCATCCTTTACCTGTTTTATTGGACAAGTGAGCTAAGTGTACGTCTTGGGCCTGACGCGCATTCTAACCCTATTCTTAAAATGGAAACCCACGCGGGATATGGGTTGACGTCCCCATACCTTCTACTCCGAGAAAACCGGTTTGAGTTCCTTAAATGAAATTCTCGTTAAAATCGAGTTATGTAGGAGAACACCTGGCTCTAGTATTCGTTTCTCAAGACGGGACAGCAATTTATTTTCCCATAAAGCAGCAGTTTCATTAATAATTAGTTGACACGTAATGAGACTAAACGGGTTGCAACCTCCCTTGCTTCTTATACCGGTCGGGTCAAGCGTCGGTGAGAGGCACACGCGAGAGCCATCTGTCGGTGCCATGGGTTGGGTTTTATCTCTTGGGTTTTAGTAACGGTCAAATTAATATTCCATCCGGTAACTGTTAGATGTTTTTCGTTCTAAGCACGTAGCTCCGGTCCCTATTTAATCTCACTGTTGAACTAGAAATTGCTGATGAATAATCACTTTATTTATCATTTAGCACAAATTTTGTTACTTTGGCAGTCTTAACTTCTGTGATCGATCTACGAACTAAAGACAAACCGAATACGAACTAAAGCATCTGGGGAACACTAAAACTAGTAAATTGAGCCTTCATTGAAGATGTAAGACCACCGGACAACATTTTGGATCTCCAACTGGTGCTTAACCCACCTTCGTCAATTGAATTTTTCATTTTCACGCTGGTGAGGGATAATTTGGTCTTTGAAATGTGTCTGTAAATTTGGATAATCAACAATAATTTGATTTGTCCACACTGTATTTTTATGATGTGTTTGATGAATGTAGTGACAGTATCCATCTATACGTAACGACTTCTTTGTTGCTAGTTAAAAAATATCATTTTGCGCACCAATATTTTTCTATTAGCAACCCGCTGGAATTTGAATCTGGTAACCATTAGCATTGATTACGCGTTTATTGTAAACAAATATTTATTGAGGTTTGTGCAGGCAATTTTAGGTTTTTTTTTTGCACGGGCTGCTTTTTTAATTTTTGATAGCGTGTGTACTCTGATAACAATACCCAATTTATATGATATACTGGTGTACATAAATTTACATTTAATTTACTGAATTCTTTATCGGATTCAGTTTTGGTTACTCTTACAAAGGTGTTTAAAGGAGTCTCTCAAAACACTTTCAGGCGAAATCGTTGTTGCTGTCGGTTTACGATTGATCCTTTGTAACCTTTCCGAATTGGACTTCCCTTCTCTTACATGAAGTCTTCACTTTTACCATATAATGTGCTTACAGTTGGTCTGACTGGTTTATATTTACTGATTAGATATCTATAATTACATTTTCTGTTTGCTTAATATGTAATATGCAAAACCGGCGATTAGGTATTTTTTTCTTTACTTCTTCGGTAATGCTGTCGTCTTTGGAACGAATCCTTGATCATAAATACGAGAGACCACAGATTTTTTAAAGACGTATTCATCGATCCTAAAGGTCCTAATTCTGTAATACCATTTCTTGAAAACCTCATATATGGGGTGGGGTGATTATAAATGATTTTCCATCAAGTTGGCTTTGGAAAATATATGTCAACGAATTTTTAACCGTTTGCCAATGATGCACAATGATCAAGGATTAAATTGTTGGTGTTGGTTGCCTGCTAATTAATTAAAATAAGCGGCAAATGGTCGTTAAAAATACGTTCATATTTTCCAAAGCCAACTTGATGGAAAATCACTTGTAATCACCCTGTACATTGTTCTCTGCTTCTTTCTTTGTGTCACGGAAGTGATGAACAAATTATCTGCATAGCTCCACGGGAATGAACATGGTGCTTTTTCTTCTTAAATTTGTCCATAACATTTCTCTTTTCCCTGTTTGCGTTATTTTGATTCCTAATTTTATTTTGCCGTCTCCTGCATACCATTTATTTCTTCGGGAAACATTATCTTAATTCGTAAAAAAATATGTTTTGGGTCAGTGCGTATACAGGGTCGTCCATCCCCCACTGTAAATTTCTGCCCAGAGGAAAAGGCCTCGTTCGGAATTATAACTATCTAAGAGAGCATACCCATCTGTTTGTCGGGCGTATGTTTGACCAAAAAAAAAAAAAACGCATATTGATTTATTAGAAATATTGTCTATATATATGAAATCGAAGCGTTAAATTAGCAGTAATTATATCAAAAACACAGCAGAATCTTGACCGTCAAAATTAGTTGTGTCGTTTTGAAAATATTGAACTCTGAGAAAAAGTAATGCACCCAATAAGAATTTCACTCTTCCACTGTGTAACTTAATTAGCTAGCTATTGATATAAAACTGCCGAGGAAGCACCAATAAGACCAGAATTCGCGCGCCATGGTAAACTGACTTCATAGCTTACGATATTTCATTGTTAAGTACCCATACAAAGGATATTAACCATTTCAGAATGCCGGATGCACCGGGGTGGTTGTACTTCACGTGCAGAGGATTTTCAATTAAGCAGCGTGCTTGGTGTCTGGCTGGTTAAAGTGATTCTCAAAGATGAAACGTCTTCTAATCAGCAAAACATGTTTCCGTTCTTAGGACTCCTTTTCAATACGCGCTCGTGGAGTTTTTATTCAATAAGTCTACTATGCAAATATTCTTCGAGAATTCAACATTCTCACTTTAATATAAGGAGGACGTTCGAGTAGTCGGGAATTGGCAGAAAAGATGCGGAAAATGTACTCGAACCACTTTCAGACAGCCGCAATCAGGGTGAAAACGACAGTCTAATTAAGGTTCATTCACAGGGATCATTAAATTGATGAAGATTCCGTTGTCGATGTTGCGTGCATTCGATTCGATTTATATTCAAATTGGTGCTTTTAAATGATTTAATTGGATGGGCCTTTGTCGTATTTGTTTGGAGCATGTGCGAGGATGGGGCAAATATACAATAGAGACAAACTTAGAATCTTCGCACTTTGGTTTCAAAAATTGGATGTATAAGTCACTCTTTTTTACACGAGGTATTTACAAGATGTCAGTTTTGTCACTATTGCAATATTCAATATTAACGCATCCACCATAATACGATGTCATAACATGATATTTTTTATCAGACTGGTGAATCGCGGATGCATGTCCTCGCTAACTACCACAATTACACAAAGATCATTTGCTGGTCAACATGTCTGTGTAAATTTTACTAATCAGAGACATGCGTTTGTGTGACTATTGATTGCAAATGTAGCTTTATAATGCCTGCGGCGGGCGGACCACTACAATACACCACATCAGGAACTATTTACTTGCGTATTTATATAAATTATTTCAGTATCCACGGTTTCAACAACTTAGTTAATAAGAGGCTATTGTTTATTACCAAAAATTGTCGGTTTCTTTTTGTTATTGGTATTACTTATGAACCCTACCATAAATTATAAAAAATATGTAAGGACTTCATTTATCGTTATTTCCATCATAGTTTGCTCACTTATTCAAAAGTTCATGGTATTATGTAAACTATTTTCGTTTACGCCAGTATTTTTACTGCTGAATTAGCATACTAATTTAGTTTTATTATGTGCTCGGTGACGATATCAGATTTTATTATAGAAAAGGTAATAATATTTTTGTAGAAGATATAATATATCAGAGATATAACGTAAATAATAATGCTGGTATTCCATTACTATTAATTCATTCGCTTTAACGAAATTAGTATTTCTATGACTTCATGCATAGGATAATAATCACTTATAATACGATAAGTACTCAAAGTTATGTCGACAATTTCTGGAAAAGATGTCACGAATGTCATTGCAATTGCTTAAAATGCGACGTGTGCTTACATGAGTGGAACCGTCTTAGAAATTGTCGACTCAATTTTGACTACGAATCGTATTCGGAGGACTATTCAATGAACCAAACCAAATTATAAAATTTTGAAATTCTACGACCGCTATTGGTCGAATGCCACAGTTTGACAGGTGAACCGACTAGTCACTAACACTTCCCATTGGTGCTACAGAAATGTTTAGAAATTGATTACGTACCAGATTATGTAGCTACGTAAAGTAACATTGGTTTTCATGAGGAATTAATATTTTATATATATAATATTATTTATATAATATGTACTTTAGCAACCATTAAATAGTCATGAATAAAATATTGAATGAATTTTTTAACATTGTACACGTTTCATTCATGTTCTTATCCGACTTCTATCACTAATAACTATGATACATTAGATTCCAGGGTTGCCACTATAGCTTCATTACGGGCTGCGTTCTTTATACATATTTCATGATTTCATTTTGTCAAAACGTTTTTATCCATCCAAATGCTACAAAAAAGTTGTTTCGGATCTTTGTATGTTTTGTCTTCATAAATATATTATACATCAAGTTGATTGTGGAAAACAAAAAATACTGACGTTCAGAGCCTACTGGATGGATGTAGGAATCATTGTGATCCAGAGGCAATACGATGCTTTAACTGTCACTTTAATGTGAAAGGTGATTCAGTCATTGTGTCATGGTGAATTAAAACGAAAAAGGAAATTAGGTAGTACGTGAGTATAAAACCAACGCAAAGTTAAACGAACAGGAACTCAATAGAGCAATAATAATTAATCTACGATTTCATGAGTACCTACATACATCGTTTAAATGTAAAAGATTTTTCAATAGCAGTCCATATTACTCGTAATCTTTTCTTAACAATAAATCGTTTCTTACCGCACTTTGTTGACATGGCTCACATTTTCTAAAGTGATGACTAAAAGACTCCAGTAGTTTTTTGTCACATGAAAAACTACATCTATGATGGAATTCGTTAAACCATCAAAACACAAACAGCTCAGATATTTCTTGAAATTATAACACTCTAAACCTGTTTAAACCTTTACCACTGCTGAGAGAAAGGTCCTACCAGAAAATGCTGCAGTGCTGCCCTCGTGCACACATTGTAGTTATTGAGTTATTTAGATAAACTTTGAAAGCTATACTATGTTAAAAACTTTATCATGGTAAGAAATCCATTTCTGGTTCCGTAAACTTTTGGAAAAAAAATTGCCACCCTCAGAAAACGGTCCTTTTTCTAGAAAAATTGTTTTCGCTCAAATCGATCGGTAAATATCTATTTAATCAATTTAATCGAAAATAATCCGCAAAAGTTAGCTATGAGGACTTTTAAGAGACTAGGCCGTAAATTTACCATTTTACGGACTCAAATGAATCCCTAAAGTTGTAATTTTGGGGAGCATGTACAAAAAAGCATATTTTCATCTGCCTATTCGAAATTAGGGCAAGATATTAGGGCAGTAGCTACATATTTCCAATATGATAGTAAATGTACATTTATTTAACTTGAGGAGTGTAGAATAAAAGGGGCGTAAGTGCGGAATTGACTACATGTTTGGTGTAAATGAGATTCAAGTTATATTCGGGCTTTTAGCACGACTAAAAATCCTGTGTGAATAAAAAAACAAATCTATTGAGAATAAAAGGAATACAAGTGCACTTGAATCCAGTTTATTCCAACCTGTTCTACGCGTTGATATATAAACGTGACTTCTAAAACACATCGTTCGTGTGTTATGGGGTTTTACCGTTATTAAGTAGTGTTCTGCTAAATTATATTTGCAAATGCAAAGTTAGATCTAGAAGGTAAGCGAAAAATATTGTTAAATTTGAGGTTAGGTTAGTTTATATAAACCTAAATATATATTAACAAGAAGAATGTTCTTAAATCCAAGTGGAGTAAATTTAAATTAAAATTTAAATATATCTAAGTCGAACTCCACAAACTTTAATAACTGTAAAATTACTAATGGAACATGTTTCGGCAGAACACTTCTGCCATCATCAGCCCTTAAAGAATATAAAAAATTATCTTTTATATTCTTTAAGGGCTGATGATGGCAGAAGTGTTCTGCCGAAACATGTTCCATTAGTAATTTAAATAAATCTAAGTCGAACTCCACAAACTTTAATAACTGTAAAATTACTAATGGAACATGTTTCGGCAGAACACTTCTGCCATCATCAGCCCTTAAAGAATATAAAAAATTATCTTTTATATTCTTTAAGGGCTGATGATGGCAGAAGTGTTCTGCCGAAACATGTTCCATTAGTAATTTTACAGTTATTAAAGTTTGTGGAGTTCGACTTAGATTTATTTAAATTTTAATCAAAATATATATTATCCAAATATACGACAGTTTCAGTAATTTTGTTGTTTTTCTACTACCTAACTTGTTTATAATTTGTTACACATGTGTCTAATGTTATTTTAGATGTCTGGAACTGACGATCTTTCTGATCCATATGCAACACACGAACGTGAAGATAATTTCGGCGATGCGGTAGATGAATCGCGTGAACATGCCGCAGGAGGAAACGCACAGGTGCTATTAAAAACCGTGAATGGAAAATAAGCGAAAGGCACCGGGTAGTGTAAAATCCTACGAGCATACTTGCAGATACAACCTCATCAACAACATTGCAGCAGAAGAAAGACAAGAACTATTTCAGAAGTTTTATCTTTTATCTTCTTACTAGATGGCCCGTCCCGGCTTCGCGCGGTCATTTTATTTTATTACTTTATTAAAATAAGGAAAGGAATGGAATTTTGAAAAACCGTTGCTTCGTTAGCGCCGACGTGGTAAAATAGGAAGCTGAGGAATTTATGATTTTTTGGTACAAAAGAACTTGAAGTAGGTACCTACCTAAAAAATGGAGAAACCTGAAATATACAGTTAAATAATTTGGCCAACTAAGAAATTGGGGACCTTAAAATAACATTGAGGAACTCGAGAACTCAAGAACTGCTGAAGCGTGATAATGATGACAAATTTCAGGAATTTATAGTTATTAAGATACCAAGTATGTTATAACGTTGATAACGCCCCAAGGTCGGCAGTGGACAACCCGAGGGCCTTTGGCCCGAGGGGAGTACGCCGACTGAGGGCGTATATCATTACAACACCCGGGGTGTCTTCAACGTTTTATTTTGCACCGCTTTTAAACTAATAAATTACTTTAGTTTGCATGTTTTTTTTTTTTAGTATTTATTGAATATTGAACTTCTATGCAGTTGCTGTTTTTGTGTGAATTGACGAGTGCAACACATTGAGGAGTTCATCATCGGTCAACTCACAGAACTTCCAACTTGGAACTACCTCATCTTTTTCAGGCACATAACAAAATTGTAAGTTTGACGAGAGAGAAAAGAATTAATTAATTTGTATGTATCATAGTAATAAATAAATCTAATCTATCTAATATAAATATTTAAACGAGCAATTCTTGTATATATCTATATTTTGCGGATCTCGGAAACGGCTTTAACGATTTGGATGAAATCTAATCTATCTAATATATTTAAACGAACAATTCTTGTAAATTTATTTATTTATATATTTCGCGGATCTCGAAAACGGCTCTAATGATTTGGATGAAATTTTGTATTTAGATAAGGTTTTGCTTTTTAAGTCTACCTATGTAGTTGGATTTCTTGTAGAAACGCAATTTTACACAAAATACGGTTTTTTAAGATCCTTTATCCGCTGTCATACTGACAATCACCTGACAATTTCAAACACCTTGGTGATGGGGATGAATGAGAGCGGGAACGCGTGTGAATGAAACGACTGCGACTAGCGTAGTAGGAGGTATTACGGCAGTTCAGATGGTAGCTACGCCCCCCTGTCCCAAGGATATCTCAAGGAGGCCTGTCTGTCTCAACGGGCCCCCCATGGGCCCTCCTTTCTGAAGATTTCAAGACAATTAAATTTGTCTCATACATAATCCTATTTTAGAACTAAACAAATTCAACTTTCGTCTTCTATAATTCTGTTGATAACCGATGCGGCCCCCTCGGGCCCGCCTGATTCGAGGCCACCCTTTCGGGCTCGCCTGTTTCGGAGGCCCCCTCGGGCCCGCCTGATGCGAGGGGCCGCTCGTCGGGCTCGCCTGTTTTGATGGACCCTCTCGGACTCCCTTTTCGGGGGCTCGCTCGGGCTCCCTTTTCGGGTCGCCCTATTTCAAGGAATCTTCCTCGGGCCCTCCGGTTTCAAGAGTTGCCTAAACTTCGGAGTCATGAGACGTATCGTATATTATGACATGTATCTCAATACTTTTTCGGAAAAAATAGTATATTATTATACAAGTTTCACAAGACGGTTGATTGTAGCACGAGTAGTTTGGGGCACGACGAGCGCAGCGAGAAGTGCTCCAAAGGCACGAGTGCTACAATTTCGGCTTGTGGAACGCGAGTAATATACTATTTTTTCGAATTTGGCTTTATTTAATTAAGAAAAACTGAAAATTTGTGCTAAATTGATGACTTTGGGACTTTTGAATAACACGAGTGGTATTTCAGTATAATTAGTATTTCTGCTAAATGACGTTTCTGATTTGGAGGTTAGATTTGGAAACTTTTGATTATGCAGACACAAGCTGTTCCTCACGTTTGATCGCCATTTTTTCAATTCTTGTTTTTACCAATGTTTACATCTAATCATGGAACGAAAGTCATTTACTTCTCTTTGGTTTATTTTCGTTTACATCTGGTTCACATCTGTCATATGGCGCGATTAGTTGAAGTTTATAACGTCGTTGTCGCGGTCACATTGCAGTACAGTTGCAAAGTTGCTGGCAACATTAAGACAAGAAAAGTTACCAAAAACAAAACAGAATTATAATTTAGATCATTATGATTCTGTTTTTGGTGTTATAATTTGCAAATTATGAAACCAAATTCGAAAAACACAATTTTACAAAAAAATAAGTACCGAGAGAAGCTCGGTCGCCAGGTACTGTTTTCTAAATAACTAATTTATTCAAACATCAAAATAGTTTTCTTTTTAGTTAGCGGGCATTATAATCCATACTGCCCTCTATAATGCCCTCGGGAATTATGAGGCTCTTAATAGCTACCATTGCCAAGGTATTATTATAAAGCAATAATGGACGGGTGCAAAATAAAATACTTTTGAAAACGACAAATTCGTTTTTATTTCTTGTACATGAATTATAGATCGTTATGTTTGTCCGCAAGTATAAGCGCGATTTTCAAAACTTTATAAAGATAAAATCATTTTATCATCACCAATTACTTTAAATGTGCTTTATTCTTATCACGAATTTCCTCTTGGTATTTACGTGCCTTATTTTTTTCTTTTTTCCAAGACCGTTAGAATAATTGCGAACGTCTGGATCAAATGGCTATAAAGCACATGCCTCGAGCCATTAATCACATTTACGGTCGAATTTTTCTATTAGCTTCTATTTAAAAGCCAGTTTCTCCTGGATGAACAATTTACTAATATGTTTTTTCCTTCACGGTTTTTATGGGTAATCGAGGAACATCTGCGGAAGAACATAACTATTAATAAAATGAAAATCTCTGAATATAAATGGGCCAACAAAGTAACGTTGATAGACTTATGCAGGGTTGCACGAACTTATATCAATATCAATCAAACTATTGCCATGGTTACTTATGTTGTACCACAATTACCGATTGATTAATTTTTGTTGGACGTAATTATATAATTAAATCATAGAAAAAACTTTTGCATTAACGGGATTTGAATCTGCATCCTGCCGATTTTGAATCGGTGCTTCTCACCATGCACCCATTTGCGTGTGTCAGTTTTGTATGCAAGTGCGCTACTTATCTTAGTCGCTACGTCGCTACACATGATTTGACATAGTGAACAGATTTTTAGATTGTATTATTTATTTTTTTGTTTTCGAAGAAAACTGCTCTAAATGTAAAGTACCTATATTTTCGCTGCCAACAAACTCAAACATGCATTATTTGCACTTTCCAAACAACATTTACAAAAACCAGAAGAATGTCGATAAATCCAAGTGGAGTAAATTTAAATATATCTAAGTCGAACTCCACAAACTTTAATAAGTGTAAAATTACAAATGGAACATGTTTCGGCAGAACACTACTGCCATCATCAGCCCTAATTTAACGAGAGATTAATGATATAATTGATGAATTACAAGAGGGGTTCTTACCTTAAAGAATATAAAAAAATTATGACGTTGACGCAATTTTGAATTAGATTTGACGTTTTCAAAGGGTTACATGATTTTTAAAAGATTTCGTAAAAACAACATTTTATAAAATGTAAAAATTAAAAATGGATCAAAGAGAATCTGGTAAGTTTGTTTGAGTGGTGAAAAATTGCTTCAAATGATGGATATTCTTTAAAAACTATAAATAAATTATACTATAGATACTATAACAAATTCAAATACACACACTACTTGATTAAAAATCCTTCAGAAACAATTTCCTTTTCAAATTCATTAACATACTTTGGCGTCGTCTCAGAGAAATGTTCTAAAATACTTAAGAAAAACGGTTTTAAAGTTAATAGTAGTTAATAGTACAGATTTAAGGGTCAGGTCACATAAGAGGGGACGCACACCACAGACTTTAGTAGGCCGATAGGGTAGTCGAAATCGGACAGTTTTAATTTCTCTCCAACAAAACAGTTTACTTTGTGTCCGTGAAAAAGAGAGGCAAAGCGAATACTAATAATTGCCGTAAATATTATCAAAACAGGAAAAATAAAGAAATCGCGAAAATAATTTTGGGTGTATTCCACACATTATAGTGAAGGATGTCTCTGTAATGTGAAAAAAATTATACAGCGAGCCCATCTAGTTTTAAGCTGCTCGTTTCGTTGAATACAAACCACTGTGAAATGAGAAGTGGAGTTGTAAAGACGGAAATTTGTCAAGTTGGAATCGGGGCTTCTTTTTTTATTTAATCGGCCAATTTTTACTTCCATATATCCCCATAAACATTTACAATCCAACTAAACTATCAGCCGACAAAAATTCTGCAGTTTGCGGTGGGTGTAAACATTCGATGTTTATGAAGGTCTAAACAGGGGTATTATCCGTCGTCCCTACTATACTGGAAAATCGGATTTCAACTTTGGCGACTTGGGTGTGGTAGCGGGAAATACCAAAAAGAGACTGGTGAAAGAAGACAAATATGACATGCGTGTAGGAACTGAATTCAACAAGAAAGCAGGCTTAAATTAAGTAATGAAATAATAAGAGCGGCTATATTGAACCACACGTAGTGGGGGTAGTAAAGGGTCAAAGAATTCGATAAATTGGTCATGGGTATAGAATGAGAAGTCACAATACACACTTAAAAATATTCTAAGAACGAATTAGGAGAAAAAAACATGATGAAAAGAAGTTATTTGAGACAGTTATTCTGGGAATCTAAAGCTCTATTAATTAATGTAAAATCTTATTCTTTCTCTTAATATCGGAAGCTTTGTGCTTTTTTCTGGTGTACTCATAAATCGTAGTTTTTTTAGTTTATTTTATAGTTATAACAACCGAGCCCATTTTTGTGAAAAGATTAGTTCGCGGATTAGTTTTCCACTGCGATATTGGGTAACTGCATTGGTCAAATTAGATTTATAGCTTTATGATTATTATTTAAATTTATAATAAAATCCGATGTGATCAGCTGAGTTTTTAACCTATCATGTTTTTGATATACTGCATTTTGTTGATTATTATCCAAACTTACACGTATGTATTGCTACTGGTGACGCATCGTCACCGTATTAGATAAAAAGTTCAATTGATCACAATATCAAAAATTTATAAACGTACCGGAAACATATTTTTCATTTCTCAGAAACACGATACAAAGAAAACGCTGAAACGTTTGGAAATGTTTGTGTCGCGAACATAATGAATAATAAAAACGGTTCAGACATTGCAACATTGTTTTCAAAGCGAACAAATATTCGAATCTCCAACATGACAGATATTCTGTCCACAGCTAGATCCCGTGAACCGTTTATACAGAGACAACAAAAACTGTGACCAAAGCGAGCTGCTCCCGCAGAAAATAAATAATTTTCTCTATACTCGAATTTACGGCATGTCGGTCAATCCCATCCCTGCGCGAAATTTCAATCGTGCGTCGCTTTTATTTTTCGACGTGTTATTCCATCCGTGGCGTATTTCATAAAACGTCTCGCGCCACTAAAATTGGATGTTCGTCCTATTTGCCCACACATTTATCAAAACAAATTTAAACCACATTATGGCAGATCGATATGGAGTTCGTAAAACAGTCGTTGAAAGCGGACGGTTCTTGAGATGACCCAGATATCGCATAATTTCATGCAAATAAATTTAAATATAATTCAATAGAAGGGTCGTTTTGTATGTGTGTTTCCCGAGAGCGGATACACACACACAGAGCGACACAGGAGTGAACCGACACTTGAACGCATGTTAATCCCCAATTCTATGCAAATTACCGAAGCAGATTCCGTTTCCTCTCTTGAAATTGGAATAGTCGACACGGTTTTCCAGCGTGTAAACTTTGCTACGACGAAGTTATCGCTTCGGAGTCGTTATGTAAATTACTACGCTCACCGTATGAAGATATGACAACTTATAGTCATTATCTCTCACTTAACCTGGGGATAACATTGAAGCAGCTCGACGAATCCCGGGACACGCGTCCAGACGCTCGAGCTGTAATTGTAACAGTTTCCACTCGTCGACACCGCAAATAAAAAGCAATTTTTCCCGTTTGCATTATGTAAATTTCCTACCCCGAAGACATTCACAACAACAGCTCTATCTACAGACTCTTCCGGAAGGGAGCCGTCACACTTTAAACTTAATTTGGAGACAGAGAAATAATATAAACTCAAGAGCATAACTATAGCACCACCCTCGATTTTCCCGATTTCTTCCCTAAACGTTTAGTTGAGATAATATGGCTTTAGAGAATCACAAAACAATCAAAAAAAATAATAATCAACAAGTGCAATGCCAGTTGTAAACCAATTTGTGTGATTTATTACAAAAATACTGAAAATTCAAATGTGCATAACTATAGCACCACGCAAATTTTTTACAAAACATTTTTTTAATTAATAGTGGGTTGGTCCCCCATTTTTTCTAATAAGCTCAAAAACTCTGGAGTTCATGGTGTCTACCAAATTGTTCAGAATTTTACGCTCTAAATTGGTCCAAACATCTTCTAGAGCATTTTTGAGTTAATTTATGGTTTCGTAGTGTTTGTTATAGTGTCCTGATATAGTCGACGGACCAAGATTCCCCAAAGGTTTTCAATTGGGTTCATGTCCGGGGAACAGGAGGGCCACTCTAATAAATCGATATTTTGAGTTTTAAACCACCTCATCGACTCTCTGCTGACGTGTATCCGGGTGTTATGTTGTTGGAATAGCAATTGTTAATTATTGTTATTGTTTAAAAAAGGTATCAAGGGTTTTTCGAGAACGTGAAGATATTCCCTGCTATTCATTCGCGTTGACGGATAAGCTGGCGTTAGAACCCCTGCTTTGGTAAACGCTCCCCACACCATTAAAGTGCCACCACCAAAATTTCGTTTGGAAAAATATTCGGGTTCTGTTCTCAAATCTCTCCAATAACAATTAAATCCGTCTGGACCATCTAATTTTAACTTTTTTTCATCAGAAAAAATTATCTGAAAAGAATATGTTTCAAATAAACTGAAATTTGTTGCAAATTCTTTAGTTACGTTCTCCCAGTGGCGGTTCATGTTCTGATGGGCAAATTCCAACCTGACGGTTTTGTGTCGAGGAAGGAGTCTTGGAGCTTTTTTAATTTTTGACGTACGATGTGTTCATTTTTACTCAAAATCCTTCTTATTATCCATCGTGAGACATTCGCTCCACATTCTTAACCCATTCTTTTGCAACTTTTTAAACTGTTACTTGCTGTGGCAATTATTCTTCTCTCAGTCCTAGACGAAACCTTCTTCTTTAGGCCGCCCGTTTTGTTTGTTCCATATTCAGCAGGTTTTCTTAAATAATGTGACACAACTTTATGCGACCGATTAATTCTTCAAGCAATTTCTCGGAGACTTAGCCTTTCACTTTGAAAAGCCAAGATTTTACCCTTTTCCAACTCAGAAAGATAACTACCACGAGGCATTTTGAACTTGATTCTGACAAATTAATGACTTTTGTTGATAACAATAATCGATTGTTTATCTTAGACAGTCGGTGATATGGCCCGCGCCACAGTCACCTTTTATTTTATTTATTTTTGTTCTTTAAGACTGCGTGGTGCTATAGTTATGCACATTTAAGTATTTCTGTAATAAATCTCACAATTTGTTCACAACTGTCATGACACTTGTTGATTATTATTCTTTTTGATTGTTTTATGATTCTCTAAAGCCATATTATCTCAACTGAACGTTTAGGAAAAAAATCTGGAAAATTGAGGGTGGTGCTATAGTTATGCTCTTGAGTTTATTATTAATTAAAGGAAACAGTTGTTTCACATATACGGGATTGTAAATATTGCTCTAATCTTTTTCAAAACTTGTCCTTTTTTTCTTGTAAGATTTTTGTACGGGGTAAGCCTATGCGCCGCCACCCAACACGAATCCGACACGAAAATGCAATATATAAGTGGGGCGATATTTTAGCGGCAGTCGATGGTAAGATTTTGGCACGGGGTAAGCTTAATTCGCGACTATAGCGACACGACACCTGTCCGCTCAAATAACTACCACAATAATTTGTACACTTTTATTGGACGATTTTTGGATTAATTTATACCGGCTCTAAACGCTTCGAAGCGGCAAATGGTTTAAAAGGGGGGGGCCGTCTCAAGGTTGCCCTTGTCCCGAGGGGGCTTGATATAGGATGGCGCCCTTGGTAAAGGGTGACCCCCTTGGTACAGGGCAACGACAATAACAGAGAACGCCGGCAACCAAAATTTGTTGCACCGGGCTTTAAAAATGAAAATTGATTCTTATTAAGGAGTAACCTCCAAAAGTTTCACTTCTGCCGCGCGTGGACTCCACACATTTTTGTTTTTTTTTTTGTAATAAAACACCTTGCGATCGGAAAAATACAATTTGTACTCGTCTGCGATTTCCCAACGAATACCAGAAATACATAGATGTTAACATAAATTAACATAAATTAATGAAATACCACTCTACATCATTTATATTGTAATCATCATTATTCCTTATGTTGTATCATAATAAGGAACTTGTACAGTGTAGGTACTATGTATCTCTGCCTCCACAGTTGACAGGGCGTTTCCCACTTCACACTCAATATCTCTAAAAAGGTTGCTCAACAAAAAAATTCACATATTCAAACTCGTAGAGAATTTTATTCTCTACTATTTTTGTAATAACTTCTAACGGTATACAGTGCATAGGAAGCGAGATATTTGCAGATTTTTGTGACTTTTCTTGTTTGGTATCTTGATTAACGGACATCTTATAAAACTTTTCAGCCCAGATTCAGAACATCAAAACAAAGGTCTGTTCGCATCATTTGATTGTATTATCATTATCAGTTATGAAAACGTAGTATGTATTATTAGTTGCTGCTCCAGACGTATATATACGCCAGGCTGCTCCCTGCTCCAGACGTATATATACGCGATGACATTTTAAATTATTTGGAGACGCATAACGATTTTTTTATTTTTTTTTATGTGATACTTTCATGACAAAAAACACAATTTGAGAGTGATTTACACTTTTTTAAATATTAGGAACCAGCTGCTGCAGACGTATATACAGGGTGTCATAAATGATGTATCACACGACCCCCCATGCCATTTAAATTTTTTAAGGGGGTGGCTTCCCTGGCTAAAGGGGTGAGATCTAAGACTTGAAAGTTTGGTACAATTTGGTCCCCCTTGATAACAAAATTGACCTGTTCGAGCGTTTTCTTCTGAGTCTTTCAAAATTGGAATTGTTGGGGGGTACAAATTTTAGTTGGGACACCCGGTATACGCGATACGAACGCCGCAGTGCTGGGGTCGGACTAGTCGATTACTGTATTCAGTTTTCAGTATTCAGAGTTTCTTAGACCTAATAGTATAAATTTGTAATTCTGCGTCTACGTCTGGATAGAGAATTGAATAAGCTTTAAAATGATGTATCACACGACCCCCCATGCCATTTAAATTTTTTAAGGGGGTGGCTCCCCTGGCTAAAGGGGTGAGATCTAAGACTTGAAAGTTTGGTACAATTTGGTCCCCCTTGATAACAAAATTGACCTGTTCGAGCGTTTTCTTCTGAGTCTTTCAAAATTGGAATTGTTGGGGGGTACAAATTTTAGTTGGGACACCCGGTATACGCGATACGAACGCCGCAGTGCTGGGGTCGGACTAGTCGATTACTGTATTCAGTTTTCAGTATTCAGAGTTTCTTAGACCTAATAGTATAAATTTGTAATTCATTATTTACTTAGAAATGGTTAGTTCTTTGTTCAGTTTTTTTTACCACTTTACAGTTTTTTCATAGAATTAATATTATTATTACTTAATTTTTACCACTTTCTTGTTGCATGTTTGCTTCTAGGTCATTACAATCGCGAACAAAAATTTTTGGACGTCATTTTTCTGTAATTTTGAAAATTCTGATGTGATCGATGCTTTATTGTTAGTTTCACGTTTAGAGTTTATAACGTGTTTGATCACAAGTGTCAAAAATGACAAAGTAGTGTTAAAATACTTCGAGGGTGTTTTACTTTGTGGCTGACTGACTCTTACTGGTCCCCGATTACAAAAAGAAAATTCAATTGATGATCATCGAGCTCTCGACAATTATTTCAGACTTTCATTTCAGACCATCATGGATGACGTCATGCTCCAGATGTGTACGGAATACTCCAGATGTGCACGGAATACTCAGACAATCTCGAGCATGTTGTAGTCGTTTATGAGGTCATAGTCTGGATGTGTACTGAATATTCGAGAAGATCATGTCACACTATCTCGAGCACGGGAGTAATGGGTCCCTTCTTAAAGATGTTATGTTATCCTGTTTAATTCTCGTTCTTCAGAACTATGATAGCGGCTGCAGTCTTCTAGTCAAGATTTTCCGGACACAGTCTCAGGCAATTTTTGAAATCTTCATTTCAATGGACTTTTATTTATTTCTCAGTGAGTTGAGTTCAGCCAGCACCTTTGTCTAATCCGGGAGTGAGTGACACCAGTCTCTTTTTTGGAGCCCTAGTTTTTTTTCCAGTTATTTCTATAACTCCAGTTACCTCTCAAATTACCTTAAACGCTTTCTTCTTTCTTTGTGTACAGCTTAGTATTTCTTCAATGTTCATGTCGATTTGTTTATTATTTCTTACTAATCTTCGGATTCCACACCTGACATCAATGTTGCGATTGTGGGTTCCATTATTTTTTTAAACACTATGTACAATTTATTTTTGACTTCTTATATTATTTACACTATTTACAAATTACTACTTCACCGGCACGTCTCGTATTATTTACTTACACATCGCGTGACATTCTGGAGCGAATAAAGGCAACTGACCCAGTTGACTACAATTAGCAAGAAATAGAATATAGTACTAGAAAGTTCTATATAAAAAAGTTCTTTTCTGTTTTTTTTTGCTTAAAACCTTCTAATTTGTATTGATTGTGTTTTTGTACATATTTTTGATTAGAGTTTTCTGTTTCCAATATAGATTTTTCCACTTTTTCTGACGTTAATAAATGCTTTATCTTCAACAAGAGTTAATCTAATTTTGCATATTTTGGCGGTTAAGTGATTATTTTGTCCACCTAAGCATATTTATTTTTTATATTTGAACTGAAAACCTGTAAATTGAGTAACTCAGAAAGTACGGATTTATGGACCCGAGAAATTCAGTTTGATATTTGTAGCCGCCTTCCTTTGACTCAGGCACATAAGGCAGCTAGATTTCAATTGCGAAGAACGGCAGCATTGGGTAAAGGAATGGAATCGTATCCTCTTAAGTGATGAATCCAGCTTTTGTTTGTGGAGAAATGGTCGTTGGGGCGGTTCCGTGGCGAGAAGCGTAGCTATACGAGGTCATATTGGCGAGTGTTATACTATATGTCATAGGTACAGGTGACCTCTAGTTTTCGTTAGAAGACGATTAAATTCCAGTCGCTATATATTGACAAAGTTTGAAAACCGGTTCTTGTAACCATGCTGAGTGAAAATCATGGCATCATTTTTCAGCAAGACATCACTAGACCACATATTGTACACAATTGTAACAACTTTATGCAAGAATATTTATTTTTTAATTAATAATATGTAAGTTTATATAATTTCGTTGCGACGTTTCCAAATTTGACAATTTATTAAATGGGTTATGTATTGAATAAAATTTTTCTTTAGCTCAGCTTGTAACCTACTTTAATTAACCATTCTCAAAAATTTCGGTAAGAAATTACAAGAAAAATGACAATGACGAAATTAGATAAAATCTTGTACAAAATACGTGAAATTTGTAAAATTCATTGCGGTCGTTATGGTAAACATTTGCGACTCATGAACAATAATAACCGGACTTTTCAAAACCAATTATATAAATAACTTTCATAAACTGATTTAATCCATTTTGATAAGCTTATTACAAAACAGTGAGAAATCTTGTGAAATCAAATGACGAGTCTAGTAAATTAGGACCCATTATTTTTCTTTTTGAATAATTAATGGTAATGACACATTCGTTTATGAATCGTTAAAAACGTAGACATTATCGATCTGTATCTAAATACCAATTGTTTGATGAAATAAGCTTAATATAACTTATTCTATATTAGAGTAGGTACAATTGTGGATACCCAACATTGGACATCATTTTTTGACAAATTTTCTTCGTTTAAAAACTGCGAGATTAATAAAGGAAATTATTTACTACAAATACTATACACGAATAACACAAGCATAACAACTGCATGTTATGCTGTTCTTCACACAATTCAAAACGTTGACGAACGAGCGGGGCCCTGCAATTGCACCATTCCGATCTATTCAACTACTTTAATTTTTTTAATTGGGGTAGGACGGCGGAAGCACTTTATATCTGGCCATTTAGGTAATTCCGACAGTGGACGTTGTTCACTGGAATTACAATCTCGTGGATTTTTCCACATTAAATTTATATCGTACTCGGCACATCTGAATGACCGTTCCTTCAGAAATGCCGAGTGAGCGTGGCGCCAGAATACCTGATGACAACGATGTGGATAACACCACGTGGCTCTCCGCATTTATTTGTACTATCTATGATCTAGGAAACAAGTTGCAGAGCCAATCTGTGGTTTTGAGACCCAAAGTCGCAATTTTACAATTGTTGTTTAAAACTTTTTTATCCATTCCATTCTGTGCTATCATCTGACATGTTATATGACTTCATGTCAATAAAATAAATAAGAATTTGAACAAAAACCACCCAATCGTCGATATGTACCAAAATGTAGTGTACAAAACACTACTGACAAAACCGTGTCTTTCAAAGCTTTCTATGTTTTACTGGGCGTCGCTGGCCGTACAGACTTCAGGTTCATAACAATGGCGTGTGCGGTAAACAGGGTTAGATTTAAAGTATTTTGTTTTCTCGAATATGGAGACGTACTGGTACATAAAAATTGCAGTGATGGGTTCGTCTTATTTTTCTCTAATACCCCCTGAACTTATTGCAGGTATATCCATGACACGAAAAGTCTTATTTTGCTTAACAATGACTACGTAACAACTCAAACTACTAAAGGGAATATCCATATTTTTAAGAGCTTGAACAATTCCGCTATTTTATAGATATAAAGCTTCGCCTTTGTACTTAATTTGAATAAGGAAATTTAAAGTATACATCGTAAAAGAGTTAGTGCTTTAAATAATAGAATTTAGTTGAGCCAAATGACAATGGAGGATATTTTCTTTCCTGTTACATTTTGCCTCCATTTTCCGTATGGTAATAATGGGGTAATGGGGATTGCAAAACATATCGTACCCAAAGTTGCTTCATTTCCACAATGAAGACTGTTGTGATCAAACACCTCGGTTTCGTGTGCGAATGAATGAAGTAGTGAACGTTGCGTGCTATTTCGAGTAGACCTGATGTCATAGACCTCGCCCTGGCTTTGTTACGGATATTATAAAGCGAATAAATTAAATGGGAAATGTTATCGCCTCATTCCCTCGGTAGAAAACCCGCCACTGTCACACTTTGTTGCAGTTCGATTTCCTTGTGTGCACGCGGAAACAAAGCGTTTTATAGAATACTTTCTTCCGCATGTAAAACAGAGTATGCAGTATAAACAAAATCAACAAGGGTAATGGCGTTATTTGAACCCCAAACTGCTGTATTAATGAAGCTGCTAGGAAAAGCAATAAATTACCAAGCTCAATGACTCCCATAAATCGTAGTTGTGTCGATTAAATATTCAGTTACTTCTTTGTGTTAGTAACTACTGGTGCATCCATTTGCAAATTATGTGATTCGGGTTGGAATAAAATCATTATTCTGCCTCCTTTGGTTCTAATTAATTCAAACAAGGCAGCGTTTTTCCATCGAAAACGTCATGTGCACACATCATGGAAATCTTGTGACGTCAACGGCGCCAGCTTGGCAGACGTCCCGTTAGCAATATGGCGCCAAACGATTTAGTACGGTTGTTTGTCCGAACAAAACTGTGTCAAATTCGCAGACTGAGGTTATGGTGGTGTTTCAATAAAAAACGAAAGAAATGACAGCTGGCCCCCGACCCTAGTTAAAATCTAATTGGATTTCAGCAGTGCGCTTCTACAGTGAGATCATATTGAATTTTTCTAGTGAAGTAAATTAAATATTTACTTTGAGAACGAAGAGTTGCTTTGTAGTGCTGCGAACTTTATCGAGAGCAATAATTAAAAAAAATTAAAGCGACCGGCTTTGTTGCGATCGTTCGAGTCGGAAAAATTGCGCGACATAAAAAAAGCTTGTTTGATGTTCTTCCTATAGTTTTTATTCGTCGCGACGGGAAATTGGTTAACATAATCCCGGCGCATCCGCCATTCTCGTTGTTGTTCTAAACAAAACGCTCGAGATTTCTGACGTGGCTTCGATACAATTTACAACGAAAACAAGAAAGAGTTTCTAGTTTGAGTGCAATTTTATGAGTTTATTATAGTTATTTAACAACTACGAATAGAGAGAGAGTCGGGGCTCTAACCAAAATCGCAATAAGAAAGTTACTTTTGTTTTGTGTTCAATTTATGGAGCAGGTTGAAACATTTATGACACAAATGTACCTCTTTATAGATCCATATTGCTTACGATAAAACTATAAAAAGGAAGGTAGGAATATTGTGGTATAGACATAGTACAGTAAAAATGTATGTCATACATAACTTTTTTACGGGTTCTTATACAGGTATTCGGATTCATGTAAGGAGAAACAGGTCTCCAGAGAAAGATCAAACGAAGATGAAGAAGGATACCTAATAATTATAATTAATAAATGTTACAATAATAATTTAACGTGAAAATGATGAGTTTGATTATATGTATGAGGAAAATAATAGCTCAGTCCTCTATTTTAGTGCTTTCGTCAGGTCTGATGGAATTCCGTTCAACTCTTTCTCTATTCTAGTCAGGCTTTTCTTGTTCTTTCATCTTTCTATAACTGTTGTCCCCCTGTGTCCCCATTTGTCACTGGGTTTTATTTTTTCCAATGTGGAGCAAACAGAAATTCATTTTTGGTTGCTGGTCTCCTTTTCCTGCATTCTAGGTGGGAGTGTCTTTGGGTACGCCTTTATATTCTATCCGGTTCATTACGATATTGAAAATTAATGGGCTTAATATATTCCCTTGTCTTGTTGCAGATTTCGATGTAACCATTTTGTTAAGTTTCACTACATAATATACGTATATACATACAGTATGGAAATTAAGTAACGCATAAATTCAGTAATTCCGTTGATATTAATTTTTTGGAAAAAATCTTGAAGGGTTATAGCGATTTTAACTTCAGCTAATATTTTCAGTCTATTGTCAGTTTCTATTTGTTTTTTATGTTATGACGTCATCGACTTTTTTTTTAAATGACATATCTATATTTTTTATTATTGATTTTGGTAGTACTTTTTATTTCGTTTCCAACCGTATAAAATTTTCAATATGTTATATTTGAAAAAAAAACGAGAAAAACAGTCTTAAATTTCTAATATTAAAAATTCCTTAAATTTATGTAGTTGCCGATGTAAAAACAAAAAAATTGTTTACGGCTATCAGAATTACACAATTTGTAAATGTCACAATAAAATAAGTGTTATTATTCTGCTTTTTCTAAATTAGAAAAACTATTTTATTAATAAAAATGGTACAATTGAGCGCAAAACAGAGAATTGAAGTGTTAATTATGATTGGTTATGGCGACAGAGCTACAACACATGAAGAAGTGTCAACTTTTTAGAGAAAAATACCATAAATCAATCAACAATTAGTAGGATTGAAAAAATTCGGGAATATGGCGTTGTAAAAAATCTTACAAAAACTGGACGTCCGGCGACATTAAATGAAGATGCACAACTTGATGTGTTACTAGAAATTGAAAACAATCCACATGCAACTAGTAGAAGCATTCCTTTGGACCACAATATAAGCCACACTTCAGTTCTAAAACTTTTGAAAGTTCAAAAATTCCACCCATATAATCTGCAATTGGTGCATGAGTTGGCAGAAGATAACTTTGATTGTAGGCAAGAATTTTGTGAGCAGATGATGGAAATTTGCGTTCGCGATCCAATGTTTTCCCAGCGTGTTTATTTTCAGATGAAGCAACATTTTGTTTAAATGGAACGGTCAACAGACAGAATTGTAGATATTGGGCTAGAGAAAATACCCATTCGATGCGGGAAGTCCATACCCAATATCCTCAGAAAATTAATGTTTGGGCAGGAATTATTGGCGATAGAATTCTAGGTCCATTTTTTTTTAAACAATTTGACTGGAGATAGATACTTGCAATTTTTAACCGACTTCAAAAAAGGAGGAGGTTATCAATTCGGTTGTATGTTTTTTTAACCGACTTCAGACAGATCATTGGGTAGTACATGTAATAATACATGTATTCAATTATTTTTCACTTTTTGAAGTCGGTTCTTTTTTTTTAAAGCAATTTTTACAGTTGGAATTGATGCCTGCATTAGCTGCATTATTCCCCAATGCAAATAACCCTGACCTACCAAATAATACCATTTGGTTACAACAAGATGGCGCTCCGCCTCATTACGCAATTGATGTGCGACGCTACTTGGATCAAGTTCTCCCAGGAAAAGGGATTGGGAGAAGAGGTCCGGTGGAATGGCCGGCTAGGTCTCCTGATCTAACGCCATTAGACTTTTTTTATAGGGGTACTTAAAAAGTAAAGTGTACAACAATCTACCCAATAATTTAGATGATCTCAGGCAAAGAATTCAACATGAGATTAGGTTAATATTGCCTCTATCTAACTATCCAGAATGTGAGAAATGAATTTTATAATCGTCTTGGGTATTGTCAGATGGTACAGGGTCGTCAATTTGAACATTTAGTGTAAATGTAATTTAACGACTGTTATTACTGTGCTTATTTTTGTGTTTCATGGTATTGAGTTTTTTTCTGGTTAATCAATTTAGTTTCTGTTTATTATAATTTATATCAATTATTTAGAGTGCATAGTTGTTAATACTGGTAATACTGGCATTTTCTAGCCTTCATGTGTTATATTTTGTAATACAATATTACATAACATTTCGCTTGATTTTTTTTTATAGTTTTTTTGTAGTTCCCATCAGTAGCACATTTATTTTTGAAGCAAAACTTCTTTACGGACACTTGACTTGGGGAGTAAGCTGGTGAATGCGTGACGAGAGCGTTACGAAAAGTGTGATCGGGCGAAGCGAACGATTTTACAATAATTAATTCATAGATTTTTTTTTGCCTTAGCGGGATTCGAACCCGCGTCCTATCCGTTGTGAATCCGCACTTCTCACAATACACCTATTTGCGTGTGTCAGTTTTGTATGCAATTGCGCTACTTATCTTAATCGCTACACATGATTGCCGACTTTTCGCTGACGACAAACTGAAACATGCATTATCCAATACTGCAGACGGTATTAATTCAGGATTCTCTAGCTCCATTTATAAAATTACATAAATTAAGAGCACTTTCACAATGGCGAACTGAAGTTTTACTTCAGTCGTGTGGTTTAAAGCACACTAGTATTTCTCTAGTTATCTCTCTCTCTCTACAGCTTTTAATATATTACTTAACTAACTGACCCAGAGAACTTCGTACTGCTTTAGAATCAATAAATGTTGTGTTAACTTATTAGCTGAATTCAGTTTTTTATCAAAGTTATGTAATGCACATAACGTCATCTACTCGCATTACAGGATACAGCGTAGCATACAACGCCATGTTCATTTTTGTTTCTGCGATGTATCAGAGATGGCGTTGTATACGGATTCTATACAAAATTTTGCTTGTGTAAACACTCTGTCATGAAGTACTGAAACTGTTAGATAAACGTTATATTATTTTTATGGATTTTAAGCAATTTAAGGGCTTGCCAGGGTTGTGTCGAACGATAAAACGGGGTATTATCAAGGCTCAAAAAACACTCGTTTTGGCGCAAAGCGCCCAATTTACACAGGAACTCGTATAATTATATACTATTTATTTCTTCATAAATTTATTTTTCTTGAATTTTTCCGATGTTTAATAGTTATTCGCCCCCGAAAAAAAAAAATTCTTTGAAATTAGTCAATCCGTTCTCGAGATATCATCATGTCCCAAGGGGGACCGCTGTACCTTGTTATTGTCGTTGCCCCGTACCAAGTTAATAGTTAGTCTGCTATTCTGGTATCAAAGATCATAAAAATTGGCCAAACCGTTATAAATGTTATAAATGGTGTAACCAACCCGACTTTGTTTTATATAATACTAGCTGACTCGGCGAACTTTGTACCGCCTCAGAATCAAAAAATGTTGTGGCAACTTATTAGCTGAATTAAATTCATTTTGTTTTGATAAATATATAGATATATATAGATTATAGATTAACTCTCCTCTTTGTTAAGTTCTTTTTGCGTGTGGTATAGAAACTCACCGGAGTATTTCTTTACCTTTTCCCTGAAATCCTCCTAGGCTTTGGATTTTGCTTGCTTAATTGGATACTTAACATTTTTTCTTTCTATATTCATTGTATCCCGGTGCTCTGGTGATCAACAATAGTTTATGAACAAGAAGAAAAAGAAGCATTCAATTTAATATACACTGGTATCTTATTTGTTTTTCTACGGGTACTTCTTTTTCAACTTCTCTCTTTAAGAGGGTTCTCCAGTGGCAGGTACATTTCTGCCGGTCGAAGTACATTTTTCCGCAATATCTTTTTTTTAATCTAAAAATTTCAAAAATTCGCTTTGTAGCTGCAAAGATCTATATTTTATCAACACAACCACAAAATTTCAACAAAAAATCTTCAAAAATAAAAAAGTTACATTCAATGCCGCACATTTTTGTACATTTTTGCGCGCCGTTGAATATAACTTTTTTATTTTTGAAGATTTTTTGTTGAAATTTTGTGGGCGTGTTGATAAAATATAGATCTTTGCAGCTACAGAGCGATTTTTTTTGAAAATTGTAAATTAAAAAAAGATATTGCGGGAAAATGTACTTCGACCGGCAGAAATCTACCTGCCACTGGAGAACCCTCTTAAGGAGTATTCCACCGTTATGTTCGCTTTACTTTAGCTAGTTTTTAATTTTTCTGTTACATCACTTTTCAATTTGTTGTTACATACTCCGGCCTATGTTTTGTTTTGGATAGCTTAGATTTATACAATAAAATATTTCTTCAATCCTCCACTTTTCAGCTTCAGCTTGCTCTAGGTAATCTTACTTTTCCTGGCATCTCTCATCCTGAACTACTTTTTTGAGTTGAAACTTGGACTTGGACCCTAAACCGGCGAATGCGTTACGAAATTTGTGGCATTTCTGTACGCGTATACAAGGCGGGTACCGTTGTCGGCGACGCCGCTCGGAACTTGGATACGTGACGCTCGTTTATTGGGTGCTAATTTTAAGTTCAGTACGTTAATTTTTTAAAACAGTTTTATTTTATGAATTTTACCATAAGTAGTGATATGACGGGGACCGACATCGAATCTGAGTATGAGTGTTACAAAACTTCACTTCAACCGAGCTAATTCATGTTATATACTAGCTGCCTCGGCGAACTCTGTACCGTCTCAGAATCAATAAATGTTGTGTTAACTTATTAGCTGAATTAAATTCAGTATTTTTTTTATCAAAGGATATTTTAATAGTTATTCGCCTCCGAAAAAAAAACCGTCAATCCGTTCTCGAGATATCATCAAAAAAGTTGTGTGCGGAGTCCACGCGCAGCAGAAGTGAAACTTTGGAATTTACTCCTTAAGAATCGATTTTCATTTTTAAAGCCTGGTACGACAAATTTTGGTGGCCGACGTCATTTGTTATTGTCGTTGCGCTGTACCATAGTGGTCCCCTTGGCCCCCTGTTCCAGGGAGGCTTTATTATGGTCGTTGCCCTGTATCAAGCTCCCCGCCCCGTGTTATTTTTTCGATATTTTAATACTTATTCTGCTATTGGAGGCGGAGACAAATACAACAAATCAAAGATCATAAAAGTCGGTCCAGCCCAAGAGCCCCCCCTGGTCCCCCATGTGAAGAACACTTTCCAACCTATTCTCATACCTACCAAATATACAAAAAAAATCATAAAAATCGCTCGAGCCGTTTCGGAGGAGTGCGACCACAAACATCGTGACACGAGATTTTTATACAGGGCGTTTTAATCGAAACGAGCCACCCTCAATAACTTTTAAGGACAGGAGATTTGAGCAAAATCTAAAACCGGTCAATTTTAACCTCGAGGGGGATATGTTTTGATGCAATAGTAGGCACGCTTCGTGCAATGCCATACCACTGACAGGAGCGACTCCTATTTTTTAAATAGGGGATAGGGGTTGAGTGACATGTCGTTTGAAAGGTCTTTTAATTGTCTTTTCAATCACATAATTATTTTTTTAATTACATAGTTTATAAGTTTGTAATTAAAAAAAAATAATTACCGGATTTGTTTTGTATTTAGGCATGCTTGCAATTAACGATATTCCCATCGACTTCATGCAATGATACAGCCAATTATCAAATGGTGATATTTTGTCGACATTTCAGTATGATCTTTTGTCGCAAATCTTCCAGAGAAGCTGGTTGTGTCGCATAGACTTTGCACTTGAGGTGTTCCCACAAATAAAAATCTAGGAGTTTCAAATCGGGCGATCTAGCTGGCCATTCTACAGGACCTCGTCTACCAATCCAGTGGTCGGGGAAGTTACATAAATGCTACTTCATTACAGTCTAATAATTGTTTTTTTACATAATACGAATGTGTCTGGATGACGTCAAAATTAATTTAGAACACTACTGTAAACAAATTGTCTAATAATGTTTATTACAAACTTTTTATCGTTAATTGCAAGCTTGCCTAAATGCAAAACAACTCCGGTAAAAAATTGTGTTTTTTTTTTAATTACTAACTTCAGTCTATGTCATTAGAAAAATAATTATGTGGTTGGAAAGACAATTAAAAGACCTTTCAAAGGACATGTTACTTAACCCATATTCCCTATTTAAAAAATAGGGGTCGCTCCTGTCAGGGGTATGGCGTTGCACCAAGCGTGCCTACTATTGCATCAAAACATGTCCCCCCCAAGGTTAAAAGTGACCGGTTTTTTATCAGAAGATAATAATCATAGATCTGGTTCATCAAAAACAAATATAATCTAGAAAATACAGCAGAAAAAACAAGTGGACAGAGGAAAAAAAATTACGTCTATGAATTAGTGAAGAAATAGCCGAAAACTACATGAAAGAATATCGATAGACAAAAACGAAAAATACAACATCGACTTGTAAATATTTATTTAGACCACTTCTTCTATTGGTGATATCTTATTATTGACTTTTTAAATTGCAAATAAATAAAAAACATCGTAATAGAAATCAGAACTTACATAAAATTTAGTTTTTTTTTATGTATATCGTATAAGATGTTTCTCTTCTGATGCGTGGTCTACCAAGTACACTGACTCTACTTTTGTATATTTAAGAAAGTGTTTGAGTATGTAAAACTTCTTTGGTTCATTTTTTTTACTCCAATATTTGTGTTATTATATATTTTGTTCGTCCTTAAAATTTTGGTCTTTTTGATTATTTGTTTTTATTCGTCCTTTTCTCGTATTCTTTATCTTTTAATATTTATACATATTATCTTATAATTCAATCTCATCTTTTTTATTTTTCATATTAGTTATTTTAGAAGTACTTTTTATAGATTCCTCGTCCTTTTTCTTTCGGTTATGCGTTATGACTTGGCTGTTTCGTAATGTTTTTTCGCCCTTTACCTTGATCGTTTATTATTTATACTGCATCTTATTTCATTCGGCCATTTCTCTTCTTATTCTTAATTTGTTCTTGTGTGATTGAAAATTAACAATGATGATATGGAAGGATAGTGTACCAACAATAGATACAATTATTAAGGGAAAGTATACCGTGCGATTATTTAAATTATAAATTAGAGTGCAATGGTCCAGCCTGTAAATTGACTGACAGCTTAAACTAAGGTTTTCGTAAACATCATGACGTTTATGTGTCTCATGAAAATAAAAGACTAACAAATAATGTAGAATAATTGAGAATTACAGCAAATGTTCAAAGTGTTCCTCCGCATCTTCATTTCAGCTGTTAACACGATTCACCATTTTGTTGCCGTTTTTTTGAAAAGTCACTTTGACATTCGAATTTTAAATGGAATTGTCAAAAGTTAGTAGTGCCAACCTAATTTAAATTTCACAGCCTACTCTAATTTATAATTTAAAATATCGCACGGTATCACTATTGCACGTAACAAATAATTTGGTTACCACTGGTTATAAAATGCCACTTCCATCTTAATAAATATATAATAGCAAAACTAGACGTTTTGCTTAAGGATTTCCATGTTTACAAGAAACGCTTCTCTTCCACAACTCTATATCGATTTTATCCGGTTACGCTGTGTTTGTTCCAATGATTAGGTATCAAAACATCATGATCAAAAGGCCAGCACTTCTTGTTTTGCCGCCAGCAATGCCATCTATTATCAGAGAATAACCAACAGTGTTTCCAGACTTGTTTGTTGGTGTTCTGTGTCCTAATGAATACAACTCCAATTTCAAGACCTATCTTCTAAAATGCAGTCTACGAAATCAATGCGTTCGTATGGAGGCACATCTCGAAGCTTTTGTTATGCATGAGCACTGAAAACCAACTGAATATACTGGTATTTGTTTAGTAAATAGGGTGTTCTTGATAATTAGAATGTTTTAGCTGTTTGTATTATTTAACAGAAATGTCGCTTTTGAATGTGGCAATCGATAATCCTTTGTTCTATGTGGATTTTGTGTAGGAACATACATGTAGGTATTTTGGTTTGGCGAATGGGTACGTAAATTAGTGAAAGGAGAGGACATTTGCTTTGCACGCTTAGAAAATCGATTTGAGTGCGACAGTGATGATGTGAAAAATTGAAACGTTTGTTGGCAAGCAATTTCGGTATTGTGTATTTTTTCGGCTTTCTGATATCCAATTTGCAACCTTGTTTTTCCAACGAAAATTTAAATATGTTCTGCTGCTTACATTCTACATATGAAGTTGCACTTTTAAATATTTCTCGTTGAAGTTCTCCGATATAATTTCTACATTTTTTGGGACGCTGAATTAATCGTAAATATGTCACGTAACCGGACCGTATAGCCCAGGTGTTTAAAAATCCGGACTTCAAATAAACGTCATCTCTTTTAATCTGCTTATGTTTTGCTGTCCATTTGCACTCGTTGTCCGCACACGGGAATAATTGAAGTTACTTTTTGTTTCAGATAATACCGAAAAATGGCAGCGTTCGTAGCGAAACAAATGGTTGGCAACAAATTAAACGCAGTTAAAGGTGAGTACATACAGCATTGTCGAATAGCAAAATGAGTACAAATCACGAACTTCTGTCTCGCATTCGTTCGCGAATAAAGTCACTCTAACCGAAGCTACATTAACAGCGAAACATCGGGACACTGGTTATGTAAGCATGTCTAACGTAAACAGAAACAAATAGCTGCATCCTATTGTTGAAGATTTTCTGTCTGACTTCTTTCGATTCCTTTAAAGCCCTCGAATCAGAAAGGCAAATACAATTTTCCAAAGTGAGCCGAGACATTGGTTTTGCAAATTCGAACGCCTTTTTCGTTCACGGAAACGTGGAGAATCCATAATTTATGTGGGCACTTGTAATCAGAGCTGGCTAAAACTGTTTTGTCGCCCGAGCAGACTACACATTTCATTGCTTCTATCTCAACCTCCACAGTTTGATATATTCAAAAGAATTTACCAATGTTTCCTGGACACTTGCACTTGCAAAAACTGGCGGTGTAGTACCATGAGATCATGTAATAATTAGAGTAGGCGGTTTTTTATGCAATGGTCCAGCCTGCAAATTGACTGACAGAGCAACATTTGAGGTTATGGTAAACATTGTTTATGCTTCTCATTGTTTTGATGTAAAGAAAATAGAACACTAACAAATAATGTAGGTTTATTGAGAATTACAGTAAATGTTTAAAGTGTTCTCCCCCAGCTCCAATGCAGCTCTTAGGTGTCCGTTTCATATTTTATTTTATTGCCTCTTGCAGTTCTTCCAGATTGAATTGATTGCGTGAAATAATCTACAATTGTCAGGTCCGGACTTCGAGGCGGAAATTGAATGACACGATCATCATAAAACTAAGACTCGCTCCGCTACACCTCACTAGCATCACGAAATCTTGTCACACATTTATAAATTTGTTGGACTAATTTTTGATAGTCTGCAAGAAAATTAGAGTAAGAATAAAATCCGATTCTATATTTTCAGTGCCTGCCCATTTAGCGGGGTGATATTAAATGGCGATTTTCCTAAAATCGATATCCAAACATTAAGACAGATCCTTCCTATTTTTAATTCACCACAGTCCAGGCTGCTCTAATTCCCTCTTGAGCAGGTGCTTGCTGTGCAGCAACGTTTTAAGGCCGCCCTTCTCCTAATTTAAGGTAATGACTGACAATCTGCTGTGTCCGTCGAATTAAAAGACACCCACGAGCCCTTAGACCTCGACGTTAGGCACAAAAGGGAGCGATAAATTCCTTGAAAGGCTTATTAAGATCTTGAAGATCGCAAAGCTTATTTCTCCAGTGTTTTTTATTCAAAACTTCGAATAGAGTGATCCGATTTACATTGCAACGTGAACTGTAATGAGGAATTTCTTTGAAACGGAGTTAATTGATCGCCAAAGAAATGTTGTCTCGACTCGTTCGATTTAATCCTATTAGATTTAAGTCTGCGCCGCTGTAATTTTAGTTAGATTTGTGGCAACAACCCTTTTGTTTATGTTTATGTTTAGGATTGCGTTTCGACGAGCACATGATTACTCAACTATCAAACTAAATAAACGCATTGATGTTTGGTTGAATTAATACTAACTTTCGTTGTTTTTGTATCGACATTAATGTGGAAAGGCGCCCATTAAAAGTTCAACTTTGTGGACGATGGGCTATTATTGGTTAGATTAGATCGTAATCGGAAAAATTACATATTGATTTATCCATATCGAGAAGCTATCAGTTTCATGTCTCATCCAAACACAATACTAATTACGGTTTTATTCAAAATTGAAAATGCAGTTCCATTTTAAAAATAGCCACTGAATGAACGTGATTGTGTTTAGAATCGAATATTTGGACAATCCTTTATTCCGGTGTTTGTCGAAGGATCGATCCAAATGGAAAAACACATACGAATGGCGGGCTATTTTTGCGGTTTTTCAGTTTTTAGTCTACGGTAGTAATGAGTAGGAAGGTTTACTTTCGAGAAGAAAAGTCGTGCGGTATAAATAATGAATCCATCATCACGGGTTGTATACAGTCTTGAGGACGTTATTTAGTATTTGAAACATATGAGACACGCCCGTTATTTTTAGGGATGTAAAACATAATGGAATGGAAAAGTGGGTGAAATCATTAACGCAGACATTTTAGAGTCAATGGATACACAATTTGGACACAACAGATGTGAAAACGTGCATATTTTGCACCATCTGACACACTAAAAATTGAAGCTGCAATAAACTGCAATATTTGACAGAGTGGTTTTCACATCTAGCGTATTCGGTCATTTTTCAGTTTTTATAGGTTTGTTTTTTCTGCGACTAACAAACATTTTTAGTTTAGTCTGCACAAAAGCTCAGAATCAGTCAATAATATTATGAAATGCTGGGCCTTCGAGATGTTGTAGCAAGATTAATTCAGAGGATTTATTAGTTTACAGAGTCTCTATTGATTACTATTACGTTGCCTGTCACTTACTCTACTCACTCATATTTATTACACAGTTATATGATGTGTGTTCCAAATAATAAAGAATTAACTTATTGGAAGCTTCTAGCACGTATGTTTCTGCGGTATAATATTTACTATATAAAATTTTAAACATTTTCTCGTGTTCTCAACGTTAATATTTGAAGAGACACTTCTGTTCGTTCGTTATGAGCCATTACATATTTATTTGTTCTGTCGGGGTTGTAATTTATATAATAATTTTTCAGTACATTATACACTTTAACGCATCACTTCTGATTTATTGAATATCACAAAATTAAGTTCTTGTTTTATAGAAAATTGTGTATCAAGTATTATACCATTTGTTTTATTTTCCTTCCCATGGTTTTCCCTCAATAACAATAAAAACGCACTTAACATTATTTTGACTTGAGTAGAGGTTCTCAGTAATTGATTTTTGAAACTTCTCTCGCGGTACTTCTATACATAAAGTACAAAATAAAGAAGTATGAATGTTAACAGACGTCAGAATCGCAATTCAAGGGTAGAAGAGGCTGCGCGTGTAGCGACTCTTGCAGAAGAAGGTAACAGTCACCGTTGCGTTGCTCAACGTCTTGGTATTAATCAATCCACTGTCTCCCGGGTATTAGATCGGTATCAAGAAACTCAGGCATATTCCAGAAGATCAGGGCAAGGAAGAAAGCAAGCTTGCAATTATTGTAGCTACAAATGGTGTCCAAGACCGTTTTTTGATGATGCAAACCTTAAGAGAGAGGTTCATTAGAGCTCCAACGCTGTAAAATATGCTTGAAAAGACTCACAATGTTCGAGTAAGTTGTGTTACCCTTAGAAACGAGTCCATGGTTTGAATTTAGCTCTCAGAGTGCCTGCAAGAGGCCCAAAGTTAACGGCAGCGCATCGTAGAGCTCGGTTAACATTTGCATAAAAGTAACAGACGAATGCGTATGTAACGGACAGGTGACCGTTATGCCCCTGCAATATTGTTCTCACTGTTATTTTTGGTCTAGGGAGGTATCACTTTGGAGGCTCGCACAGAATTTGTGGTAAATCGAGAGGCAGCATCTTATATTGAGAACATTTTAGAACCTCATGTAATGCCTTTTGCGTCGTTTGGAGTAGATAATTTCATTTTTATGCCAAACCATACACTGCTCGAATTGTGCAAGGGTATCTTGCAGAAGTCCATGTACGCACGATGCAATGGCCAGCCAGAAGTCCCGATCTTAACCCAATTCAGTACTTCTGGGATAACATAGGGAGGCAGCTTAAAACACTTCATCGAACAAGAGCTTTGTCAAAGACTTCAAGAAATTTGGGATGGTATTGACCAGGCTGAAATTAAAATCTTAGTTTCTACTATGGGTCCTCGCTGCAAAGGAGTAATTCGTGCAAGAGGAGAAAATACTATATATTAACTGTTTTTAACACCATCTTAAGTTTCGTTCTAATGGGTTTGATTTTTTTTTCTTTTGCAGTGTTATTAATTTTTGTTTTTTTACTTTTCTTTAGATAATGTTCAGTTAAACCTAGAACATATCAAATGTTTGGTCGAAATAATAATAATACCTTAAACTAAAATTTTAAAAGTGATGCGTTATATCACTCATAACATTAACAATAATTGTGTTAAACCAGAAGAATGTTGTTAAATCCAGGTGGAGTAAATTTAAATTAAAATTTAAATATATCTAAGTCGAACTGCACAAACTTTAATGAGGGTAAAATTACAAATGGAACATGTTTCGGCAGAACACTACTGCCATCATCAGCCCTAATTTAACAAGAGATTAATGATACAATTGATGAATTACAAGAGGGGTTCTTACCTTAAAGAATTTTAAAAATTATGACTGACGTTATTTCGAATTAAATTTGACGTTTTGAAAAGGTAAAAATTTTATAAAATGTAAAAATTAAAATGGATCAATAATTGTGTTAATTTACACGGTGATTTTTAGATTTGACATTTGAAAGACGTCACGTTTAGTGAGGTTTTCAAATAAAGAAATTTCGTAAAATCTGGTATTTATTAACTTTATCGATCACAAAGTGAAAATAAGAATTAACAGAATCTGGTGTAATGCCTCAAATTGATATTAAATTTTGTATTGCTTTAGCACTACCATAGCAAATAAAATTTTGAGTCTTATATTTGTTAATAACTAATTATAAATATGCAGTGTTATAAAGTGCAAGGTATGTAATTTATAGTATACTAGCTGACCCGGCGAACTTTGTATCGCCTCAGAATCAATAAATGTTGTGTTAACTTATTAGCTGAATCAAATTCAGTTTTTTTTTATCAAAACATAATGCACACAGCGCCATCTACTGGCTTTACCGGAACCAGCATATAACGCCATGTTCATTTTTGTTTCTGTCATGTATCAAAGATAGCGTTATATACGGTTTCCATACAAAATTTTGTGTGGAGTCCACGTACAACAGAAGTGAAACTTTTGAGTTTACTCCTCAAAAATCGATTATCATTTTTAAAGCCCGGTACGACAAATTTTGGTGGCCGGCGTTATATGTTATTGTTGCCCTGTACCAGGGGGGCTTTCGTTATTGTCGTTGCCCTGAACCAAGCTCCCCGCCCCCAGTTATTTTTCTGATGTTTTAATAGTTATTCTGCTATTCGGAGCAATAAAGCCAAGGGGGCCCCCTAAGTGTGCTGTCAAGACATTCATTTGCAACATTCGGAGCTCCTGATGCTTCAAAAATTTGCCCTCGCCTAGTATATACTGAACAACATTTTTTTTATTCGTTCACGCGAAAGAGAAAAAATAGGAATTGACAAATTTTTAGGTTAGGTTTGACAGCTGTCAAATTAAATACATTATGCGGAAAAGCTCATACAAACGAATACAAAAAAAATCTCGAAAATTATTATTATTATTAGAATGGTAAAGAATTTCAGTAAATTTTTCATTATTTTTTTTTCTATTTAGCTAGTGGATTGTAACCAGTGTCCAAATAAAAATCTGGTCAAGATTGCCATGAAACAAATTAAATTACCATTTAGTTGTATGTTGTAAAAGAAGCAGAGGGAGGGCGTTTTGAACACCTTATTTAATGAAAAGTTCTTCGTTTGTAATTCATTTTTGATCTTTTGTTTGTTATCTCTAGGACACACGTTTAATGTTTGTAATTTTTACCAAAGCAATCTTGACCAGATTTTTATTTAGACACTCGATAGATTCACATCTGATAATAATTTAACATTTAACACAAAATATTTTTGGTGTCATAAAACTTTCTAAAAATTTTAATTGCAAAAGCTGCTCTCCCATGTTTTAAGTTTTTTCTGTTTAATTAATGGGCATTCCGAGAAGAAAAATGTTTTATTTAGTTTGATTATTAACTATTGTAATATAAAATATCCTATATAATATTTTTTGGTCTACTCTATTTAGATAGTATCAATCTTTTTTTTTGAAATTTTAGTTTCAAGAATTATTCCTTTATTTTCTACTATTGCCTAAAATATATCAAATCTTGAAGTTGAGGAACACTTATGGCAGATTAAAGGAATGTTAGTCAAAAATTTGTCCTCCATCAAGAAGCCGTTGTCAGCTTACCCACGTTGTATGACCATAAGAGTTGTGGCTCTAAAGGTTAATTATTATCGTCAAGTGGGCCATGGATTAAAAACGTATGTAATCAGCATTTCATGCGTGTGATCTAAATGCAGACATGACTTGAAGATTCCAAGGCTTGCTTGGTCGTCGATTTTTGTTGACGCACGTTATTATCTGGAGTTTCGAAATTTATTAGTCGGAATTTATTAGTTTTGAATTAAATTTATTAATTTTGAATTTCTTAACTCGATTATCTATATTTTACCTATTCTGTTATGAATATTTCCGTTTTGTTGTATAGACCTTTTTGAAGTTAAATTTCTATACGCGGGCTCAGACTTGGGGGGTAAACCGGTGAATGCGTTACACATTATCTATGCGCTCTGAGAACTTGGCGAGTAAATACGTTACGAACGTTTATTGTTATTATTCGTTCTCGTATTTCTCTTATCATGAACCTTTTTTTCTGTCTTAGAATACAACACAATAATTTCAGTTGTTCTGAAAATGAAAATTACTTGTTCTTAGCAAATAAATAAAATCTTTATAATAATCAATAAAATCAAAATATACGTATATCGCATAAGAAGTTTTACTTCTGGTATGTAGTCCACCAAGCGCATTTGTTATATCTTGGATGGCAGATAAAAATATTCTTAGATCCTAGGCAATAGTATATTTTGTAACCAGTGTAGAAAGTTGCATCTTATACGCAAGAGTTACAAAACGAAGTTGTGGGATCAACACGAGCGTGTAGGAGCATTTTCGCACCTGTTGCACATGATAATTTTTCTACTCCTATATTCTTCCAATTAAAAAAAACATATTTTATTTATAGTTTCTGTAATAATTTAAGCTTACCACATAATTAATGGTATTAGCTGCACAATGTTCATTAAAATTCAAAGGATTTTGCCATTTTTTTTTGTTGGTTCTGTTTCTACATTATATATTCGACAGTATGTAATTATTATTTGTACAATTTCTCGGGCAATATACCATTGCGGTGTTGTGCAAATTAATTTCTTCATCCATTTTTCTCAATTTTTTTCAAAAAAGAGAATCACTCCGCGAAACACTTTTGCAGTGGCATTTAATTTTCATCTATCAACAGCACGAAATATCGCTAAAGCGATAAAACGAAAAATTGATTTGCAATGCAATTTGGCACTTTGCAAATGACAGTTTTGGTTATAGGCGTAGATAAACATTATAATATGACGATCCTGCAAATGTGTTGTTTTTTTTTTTTTGATGGCAATGTCCGACCGCTCCCTTTGTGTATTGCAATAAATTCACTAAACAATTTAATCGAAGACCTACCAAGGCTAGAAACCGTAAAGAAGTTTAGTTTAGGGTCCGCAAGCTAGGATTAATATGTGAACATGTTCCTAACCTGCCGTATAGCAGTGAGAAAATGCTATACTGAAATAAAAAAAAAACCTGTTGATGATATCATTAACAGCAATATTTTTATTAATTTAATTCTTGCACATTCAGTTGAAATTAAAAAAATCCTTGCTGTGTAATTTATGTCGTAAGAAGAAATATTTCATTGTACAATTTAAAATGTAAAAAATTTTCTCATATCCCTAAAATGAATGTAACCAGGAATGAATTCAACTATTTTGAATCTATTCTTGTATGTAGATACCAATTCTAGGGATGTGAGGTTTTACATTACTTAGTTTTTCATGTTTATTTTAGATCTTTCAATTCCTTTTTTCACTTAACATTTTTGTGTTTTGTGGAATTATTGGATCCTTTCGTTGTCAATAGTTTGCAGTAGAACAACAGTCCTATCCAAAGATTCATTTTAGGAAGTTATATAATGGCCCTCTGCAATATCCCTTCCAGGAATTAGATTCGTCGCATTGTCCAACTGACTATTAGCACCTAATGCTATGTCAGTGAGTAGATGTACCAAATTTCTCAAAAATATAACAACAGTGACATTTTCCTCAACGGCATTCATTGATGACTGGTTTGCTAGTTGGATCACGGTATACTTACTTCTTTTCTTTCTAAACACAAGTAGCAAATCTTTTCTACTAAAACCACGCTACGATTAAGTAATTTATGTGCAGACATGCTGTCTTCGTGGACCTCATTTTTTTGTATTAACCGCCAACGTGTTGAAGAGACACCCGCATTATGTCCCATCATGCGTGCTGCGTTTCCAGCGTCTTAAAACGGTCGTTACGAGACGACGAGCCCATTGCCGGAAACGGATGACTGCTTTGGGACGAATTATGTAATCTTATCACTCGGCGAGGCCGAAACTCCCATCAGAAATAATTTGGCCGGAGTGTTAAGTTCTCGGACAATCGAGAGAGTACTCTTCACTCCTATTTGACTTGTAAAACAAGTTAAATCCGAGTCGGTTGGCGCTCCGGGTCTTCGTGGCGAACCGCTTAACTGTAAGCTCCATCCTCGCTAATTGGTGTAGGTAAGCCCTCTTCCGAACGGCTCCGGAAGACATGCTTACATTTTGATTGGTTGGCTTTGTTGATGCTGCCTTAATTGGTAGTTTTTGTGCTCAAGTGCCAATTCCACATAATTAATAAAGTTGTTTGCTTGAATATTCGATAGATAGTATCAACACGGTGTATCTTCGCCGCAATACCACAAATTTCCATTTAATACAACGCAACCACGACTTGGTGGCGGCAATAATCTGATAATAGTTACAATTTATGTCCTGTGTCAACTAATATGATAAATGCCCAGATCTTACTATCTCTTTGAACAATTGATATATTGCGTTTCAAGAAGCTCGGTTTTACATTGTATTTACACAAATTTAATAAAGTTCCCAGCTCGCTTTGTTCAGAGAGTTCTAAAACTGCACGGGATTATTGCAGTTTAAAAATACAATCTTCATTGTACACCCACTCTTGGATTTGAATGATAACAGTAATGCTGAATCTCATGTTTTATTAAAGCCGCGGATGCTGTTCGCAGATTTTACACATAAGAAGTGTATTGACTTTTTAATGTTCAAGACGATAATCGAAAGTAAAGAAGTTTCCCTATAAAGAGGAGTATGCAGAAAAAGTAAAAGCACTTACGGTTGAGAATTCTTTATTCTTTATGTTCGAGTTATTCCTTCGTTCTTAGAAGAAAATCAGCTTTCGAGCCTAACAAACATTTCTTCCTTTAATTCTTTAGTAAATGTGTGATTTGGATCCATCAAATCAAATTTAGAATTCAATTTTAACGTCGAATTGCAGGGATGCTTTCATTGTCCCACTTTAAAGTGGTGGGGCATGTATAATAATGCCACGTCATAAAGACAATAGTAATTTCAAAACTGTGTCGCTAAAAAGTCAACCTTTTTCTCCTTGTTGTGTTCACCAGAGCTGTATATGAACATGGGCGTTCTCCTTTGGGGGAAGATTTTCATTAGTTCTAACATTCGTGTCTGGGAGAGATTTCAATATTTCTCCAATATTGTCGAAACATTTTATTTCTGTAAATCATGAACTTGATTTTGAATTTTATTGTTCACTCATATCTTATGTAAATAAAAAGCAGGCGTTGGTATACAAGGTGATTTTGAATGTGAGTCACTCCTTGAAACTCCGGGTTTGGAAACGGCAAAAAGATTATTAAAAACTCAGTTTCTAAAAATTAATTGTTGAATTTTGTCGGTCTTACAAGAATCCAGCAAATCGCTTCACTTTGGCACTTATAAAAGCGAAAGTACTGTTGCAGACAAAACATCGCGAGCACGTCCAACCTAATCGTCGCAGAATATATCTCTTCGTTGTGGTTCCCTCCTGCAACAACAAACTACAACTAACTGCAAACACGTATTTTCAGTGTTCCAATGTAATTCATTGTCGGCGGTGGCCGCATTGCATTTAATGCACCAATTTCACGCGCACCAACAAAGAATTTATCATCCGGCCATAAATTTATTCCAAACTCTTGATTTTTTACAAATCTTGTTGGAAATAGTTCCGTGACGTGATTTCATTTTCCGCCATTTTTATCACGGTAATGAACCGACGAACTTTCCGTTCGAGTTCAAGTTGTCGGCTATTAATCTGGACATTGAACGTGCGCTCCTGCACGGATGGAATTTTTCACATATTTGGACATTTTTCAGCGTTGACCATCGAAAAACGTGTATTTGTGGGTGCGGACTATATTGGCTTAACAGCGGTTGCATGTGTGACGTGGGTGGAAATTGGAATTTCTTTATGTATTCGTGGAGAGGACATAAACTAGATGCATAGTCAGATTTCGGTTTCTGCAGCGGTAAAAATGCGGCAGGTGGCGTGACAATAGAGGGCATTACATTTCAAAGTTGCAAAAGAAAGGAAAACTGACTTCACCATATAATTAATACAATATCATAAAATATAGACAGTCAATATCAATGGATGTTAATTAAAGCATGTCAATTTTCTGACAAACACTGTGCAGCTAAATAGCAGCACTAACGTACCATAACCGATGTGCATTGTTACATTGTCTCTGAAACTATGAGGGAGTTTGCCAAGGTTGACTAAGAGATCAGGATTATTAAATTTTACACAATGATACAGCAAACAATGTTTTGTATACAGACACAACGATACAGCAAAATTAAATTAGGTTAATTTGCAACCACATCTGAATTGCTTGTTTGGATTTTGTCGTGAATATTATGATGTCACTGTGTTATACATGTATTAGGTTATAAATTTAATGTTAATCGGAATGTCAAGTAATACATTAAAACATTTCTTGTTCTATGCACATGGAGTCCTGTCATTTCCGGGTCTTAACAATTTCATCTTGCGATGTACATAAACGTATTATCCGCTCTGTTTATCAAGCGTAAGTTGTCCTGACTATAACTATAAATTGTAACATCATATAAATTATAATGCAATTTTGGTATCAACGACACCTGAAGCAATTATAGAAGGTAGATATTATACAAACCGTATACAAGAATAAGACCGAGAATTACGTGAGGACTATACAATACAAGAGAAGCAGTTTCAACACATATAGTCAAAAAAAGCTGCATGTACATAGTCTGAGCCCCGTAACTCTTCTCATTGGTACTGAAATCAGTCACTGAAGATTAACGAAAGTCGACATTAAGGAAATTTACCACGCTCTAGACATAGTGCTTCTAGTCAGATATGAAAAAACGCCCAGAAAGATTATAAGAAAAAAAACTGAGCATTCAAAAACGAAGCATAAACATCAACGAAAAACTTCTCTATTTTCAACAAGATGACGCACCTCCTCACTATATATTACGAGTGAGACAATGGCTGAAGATTTTCAAACTGTTGGATCGGTAGACCGGGAGCAATTAAATGGCCTGCACGATCTCCTGACCTAACTCCGTTATATTTTTTGTGGGGTTATTTAAAATCTATAGTTTATAAGACAAAACCCTCAAATATTGAAGAGTTGCGAAATTAAATTACACAAGAATGTCGAGCTATCCTACCAGAAACTTTCCATAATATACAAAGGGGATTTAAATTATTGCCATTTACTTTATTTTTTAAATTTTTCTACCTTTCGACGACGGGTAATTGAACACCGCAATTTAACAATAATTAGATGCATGATTATGGTTTGTAGTAAAATTTAATTAAGTAATTTTTTAATTGAGCTGCAATATCTGTATCTCAAAATCAAATCGTGCAATTTTATTTTTTAATACAGCTGAGAAACTTTTCAAAGGCTCTGTCAAATGGTGTCACTAATGGTATAGTGCCATATCAAATTTCAAAGTTATTAGGGTGGTAAATTTGTTTGTTCCAACGGTTCCAACGGTTGTATAGACGTTACGATGTCGCTGACTTCAACGTTACTTTCGACGTGTAAATATGACGTGTTTATAACGTCTAGTAAAACCACGTTGTCAAGACGTACTGATTTTCCGTAAACAAAACAACGTGAAAAAAACGTAAAACAAACGAGTACCTATCAACCGTTGAATAGACGTTACGATGTCGCCGAAATCAACGTTACTTTTGACGTGTAAAAATGACGTGTTACAAACGTCTGATAAAACACGTCTCTTTCAGGTGTTTTTACCAGGTTGAAAAGACGTGTTGATTTTCTGAATTAAACGTCATTTTCAATGTCTCAACAAAACGTTCTGTAAACGTATTTTAAAGATATTATAAAATACGTCTTTTTTAGCTGATTTTAGGAAATAAGTATATTAAAAAAGTGTTGATTTTCATGACATATATTTATTATAAAACAAACAAAAAAAATTGTTTTACAAAAGTTCAAATCTATTATAATGTATAAAGGTGAATAGAAAATATGAAAATAATTACTAAAAACTATAATATCAACTATGTACTACTAATATTATAAACTATATAATTATAACTATAATTATTATTATAAAAAAAACTAAAATTATTATTATGGGCTAATTGTCCTAATTAAATTAAATCATTTTTTTCATGACTCGGATTGTGTATTGCTCGACGTGCTGGGTCAGTTTTGCCAATGTTTGCAGTAGAGTTGCCTCAAAATCTATAAGAAATAACTATAAGTAACTATTGCAAAAATAAAAAAATCCTTACTAGGTATATGATTGTCGTAAATGATATAAAATGACACAATTTACCAGGATATGTTCAAGCTGGAGAAAATGCTGACATTGGCGATGCATAAGACGTTGTCGGGGTACAGCAAAAATCCTCTCTAAGGTTTACAGTTCGATGCCGCTTACTATCAAAAAGAGACTCATCACCAAAAACTTGCTTTCTTGAGAGACTTTCCACTGATGAGTTGCTTCCTCTGCAGTTTCCCCAATCTCCTTGATGAGGTTGTTGGCCTTTTTATCGTCTGTGTCACAATCCTCTGCAAAGAAGCTCAAAAATTTAAAAAAATATTTAATTAGAAAAATCATAAATATAATATCATATATGTATATTACTGTCTTAAAATGAAGCTTAAAAACCTTGTAAGAAGGCCAGGTCTTACATGGACTACCATTTTTGACGAAAGTCATAAAATCGGTACACTTGCGGAATAAATTTAAATTCTGGTTAGTAATATGCATAAAAAATGTATATTTAGTTACAACTTTTAAATAAAATACTGTACTACTTACCTTTAGGACTTTTGGAAGCTACACAAATCTCAAAACTTGGTAAGGCAAACGAAAACGAAACGAACTGCACGATCTCAGACGAAAAATGAAAATGAACAAAATCGAACGAAGCGCAGATGACACATCTGGAAAGAATTCCTTGGTTTCGTTTCGTTCGGGGTGCAAGGCGCAATAAAAAAGCTGTAAATCACGTACATTTTTGTGTCTTGGAAGCAGCATGTTTGTTTGTCGCCAAAACAAATTCGATAAGGCAGAAATTTTCATTGATAGTACCATTGAATATCAATACTCTAACTACTCTAACTAGAGTATTGATATTCAATGATAGTACTGATCTATACGTTTGGTTATTATTTATTTTCGACAATAAAATTACGCTCGCGTCGTCGGTTCCTCAACCTTCAGCCCCCATCATAAACCAATATCCGTTCTTCTCAAAATTCCCGGTATTCCAGCCCCTAAACGGTAAAACTTTTCAACGTATGTTTCAAATTGTGCCTTAATTATACCTGCTTTCAATTTCGTTTTTAAAAACTATTCATTCCCTGACCAACACTAAACTCTCAAAAGAGATTCGTTGTTTTATTTTTAATCTTTTCGCTGGTCTTTTGACACCTTCACTTACTTCACAGCGTTTCACATTACCAGACATTACCAATATTTATTAATTTCGTTGATTAACCGTAATAATTAAAGATCTTAATTTTTAAACCAGAAGAATGTTCTAAATCCAGGTGTAGTAAATTTAAATTAAAATTTAAATATATCTAAGTCGAACTCCACAAACTTTAATAACTGTGAAATTACTAATGGAACATGTTTCGGCAGAACACTTCTGCCATCATCAGCCCTAATTTAACAAGAGATTAATGATACAATTGATGAATTACAAGAGGGGTTCTTACCTTAAAGAATATAAAAAATTATGACTGACGTAATTTTGAATTAAATTTGACGTTTTCAAAGGGTTACATGATTTTTAAAAGATTTCGTAAAAACAACATTTTATAAAATGTAAAAATTAAAAATGGATCAAAGAGAATCTGGTAAGTTTGTTTGAGTGGTGAAAAATTAAAATTGTGAATATTGAAGTTATTCTGTTCATTTAAACAAGATCTGTTTTCCAGTTTCAAGGCTTTCCTTATTTCCAAAGTCTCAAGAAAATCTAATTTCCGGCCTTTATTGCATTTATGAATCAATTTGGAATTTGATGGTGAAAAACTATGTTTCGTTATTAATATATGATTGGCGAAAGCAGAAGGTGTTGATGGTGGAGGATCAAGATCTGTGTTGTTATAGATGTGCCTGAAATGTTCTTTAATACGGTCTGATATTTTGCGACCTGTCTGACCTATGTAGAATGTACAAATTAAACTGCTCTTCTTGTGAGTCAAGTACAAGATAAATCTCTGTACTACGACTTATATATCAAAAAATATCTTTGTATCACAGTTTGCGTCTGATAGATAGTCAGAGAGATGTTTAAAGAAAAAAAAGTAATAATAGTATTATTTTATTTTACTGGGATGGTGCAACTAAAGTTGACTGTCATCTGTCACAAATGAAAACAACTTTATAAAAAAGTATAGTTGATTAATGGAATCGCGGAAAGTTACTCTATATTTTTTTATAGTTGTTATTGTTTTAGGTATTTTCCAGGAATTGCGAAGCTGTTAAGCTCAGGGACGCGAACACATTGTTTATTCAGTTTCAGCACAAAGTGCAATAATTGTAATGGATTCGCTGAATTCACTTCAACGCTGATAGTTACATTTTTTGTACGTACTGCTCTATGAAGTGAAGTGGATTTTTTTCATCGTTTAGCCTTAATTAAAACATTACTTTTTACATTACTTAAAGGTGAAAGTAACCCCGGCTTAATTTAGCCTTGTCGTAACCCTAAAAAATAATTTAAGATTAGAAACAAAGCTACCTGATGTAAATGCATCCTTACCAATAGTACCAAACAAAATAACGCTAAAGCACATATTATAAATTAATAATAATTACTATAAATCTCGGGTTAACCGAAAATTGTTATTACTAAGGATTTTAATATCCTTTCTATTTTTTAAATTTTTCCTCATCTTAATATCATTGCATTGTAAGGATTTAAAACGCACGAACGCCACTTCCACGACCATCGAGTTCTTCACTTGTCTTCCGCTGACTGTTGTAGTGAGTCCATTTTCGCTCGGGGAATTTATTATCAAAACTATAAAACGAAACCCCACAGAGAATTCCGGGTGATGGAGATCTAAAACCGGAGATGGGGGATTTGGTAAAGGTTTATTGAGGTATGATTGGTGTTTTCTAAACTTTGAGCACGCTTAATAGCCATTTCGTAGATACACGTACCGGAAAAAAAGTAGCACCTTTTTAGACCCCTTATATTGAGACAAGGTACGTTACGGAAGGTCGTTGGGGCAGGTTCGGACAACTTCGGAGTAGTCAACCGTTTGTCACATTGAGACGTTGTTTGTCTAAAAGCTGCCAGCTTTCTACTCTATTGCGATACCAGATGGCTGCCTTAGGAAGTAAATATTTCTACTATATCTGATTTTGAACAGGTGTTCCTGATTGTATTTATTGTAATTAATATTGTGATTTATAATATTTACTTTGATTTGCAACTCTAAGTTAAGGATAACTCCGTAGAGTAAAGGGCACTAGTAGGATAATGTTTATCACTTGGGAATGCAAGGTACTTTGGGGACAGTAGTACAACAGTAGTGAATTTGCCTCTACAGTAGGTCAACTGGTTGTTTACTTTTGTATTTTAATTTTCACTGCTATATATTATTTATTTTTAATGAATTACCTGATTAGCTTATGTATTTGTTTAAGTTTTATGTCATTACTGGCTGATCCGTCCCGGCTTCGCACGGTGATTTTATTTTATCTTTAATAATTTTGCAAAACCGTTTCTTAGTCAGCGCCCACCTGGGAAAATAAATAAGGAATAAAATTTCATTGCAATCGGTTTAGTGGATTCAGAGATTAACCCCCCCCCCATCACGTTACTCCCCTTAGAAATTGAATTTTGGAAAACCGTTTCTTAGTGAGCGCCTACGTAGTAAAAGAAGTAAGTGTGCAAAATTTTATTGCAATCTATTTAGTAGATTTAGGGATTACCTCCCCAGCCCCGTTACCCCCCTTAAAAATGGAATTTTAAAAAACCGTTTCTTAGTGAGCGCTTACGTGCTAAAATAAGTAAGTGTGCAAAATTTCATTCTAATCGGTTCAGTGGATCTAGAGATTAACTCCCCCACCCCGTAACTCCCCTTTGGAATGGAATTTTGAAAAACCGTTTCTTAGTGAGCGCCTACGTGGTAAAAGAAGTAAGTGTGCAAACTTTCATTCTAATCGGTTCAGTGGATCTAGAGATTAACTCCCCCGCCCCGTTATCCCCCTTAAAAATGGAATTTTGAAAAACCGTTTCTTAGTGAGCTGCTATGTGGTAAAATGAGTAAGTGTGCAAAATTTCATTCCAATCGGTTCAGTGGATCTAGAGATTAACTCCCCCGCCCCGTTATCTCCATTAAAAATAGAATTTTGAAAAACCGTTTCTTAGTGAGCTCCTACGTGGTAAAATAAGTATGTGTGTGAAATTTCATTCTAATCGGTTCAGTGGATCTAGAGATTAACTCCCCCGCCCCGTTATCCCCCTTAAAAATAGAATTTTGAGAAACCGTTTCTTAGTGAGTTCCTACGTGGCAAAATAAGTAAGTGCGCAAAATTTGTAAAGAAAAAATACTTATGTGGCTGAAAAGACAATTAAAAGACCTTTCAAACGACATGTTAGTCGACCCCTATTCCCTATTTAAAAAATCGAGGTTGCTCCTGTCAGGGGTATGGGGTTGCACCAAGCCTGCTTACTATTGCATCAAAACATGTCCCCCTCGAGATAAAAATTGACCTGTTTTTAGATTTTTATTAAATCTCTTTTCCTAAAAAGTTACTGAGGGTGGCTCGTTTCGATTGAAACGGCCTGTATATATAGATGTAATGTCCAGAATATAATTTATTGTTGATTTTGATTGATAAGTTAACCTGTAAACTTTTATTCAATATTTTTTAACTAACGAGCGTTCAACAAAACAGTCAACCTGGTTAGAGCAAGCTTTGAAATTGCGTTTTTGTTTAATTTTTTACTGTTGACTGATTAACAACTGTCCATGACTTGTAAACAGATAACATAACCTCAAAATTTCAGAGAAGCTGTAATATTATTAATAATTATTATTATAGTTCGACACTGTCAGAATTTTCAAATTTTCGCTTTTGTAAACACTCTCCTGTCAGGCAATAAGAAAATGTCAGATAAACGTCACACAATTTTTATGGATTTAAGCAATTTAAAGCCTTGCCGCGGTTATGTCGAACTATAAAACGTTGTATTACACTCGTTCCTGTGTAAATTTGGTTGCTTTCGGGCACCCATTTTACTTTATTAAGCCCTCGTGCCCGAAATGACCCAATTTACACAGGAACTCGTATAATAAATAACTATTACGCATCTTAAAGAAGTGTTGACAAGTGTATCTCCAGGATTCCTATACCGGTTTTTGACAGAAGCATGTTGTATTCACCAATATTAACTTAAGAAGATTTTTGTGCAAAAAATTTAAAGTAAAAGTAAAGTGCATTCAGACCTTTGGGTGTGATGTTAATTGAGTTAATATTTTTAGATATCGGACGCTTTATGATTTGGTTTTACACCTTTATTTCTTTAAAATGTAGAAATTAAAACACTCTTCCAAAGAATATGACGAACTGACAGTCTCTAGCCAAATTTCTACAAATGTTTATTGAGAATTTTACAATCCCTTAGAAGGACACAAAACAGTTACAGCAAATTAATGGTGAAAATGTTTTCGATGTTTCTTGTAGAGAGTTGTGCTCTTCTTCTGATCTCATTAAAACAGTTTGCAATCAATCTTCAGTTTCACATTCTTTCTTGCATCGGCTCTGGGTGCTTTGTACATGAAATCTTTAATATGTGGACAAAGGCAGAACTCACAAGAACTAGGGAACCCATTGTCAAAAGTATGTATGTAAAAATCACAAACAGAAGTGGTACAGATATACGTAAATCCTTTTTTGATGTCGTCACAGGCTCCAACAGAGAGGCCAGTCTATTCTCAGTACATAGAAAAATGTGATTAGCATGCAAAAAATATTTTAAATAATTTTTATTTACCTGTACGACGTGTCTTGCTCATTGGGTTTATAATAGGTATGTATTTACAACAAGTGTTGAAAGCGTTCTCCATTTTCTTGTACACAAAGTTGTGCTCTTTGTCTGACCCCATTAAAAATATTCTACAAAAGTTTCATTCCACACATCTGTAGAAAAACAACATAACCTCAATGTTATGTAAACAACGTAGTTGAGGGGGTGATCATTGACCATGTACTGACTGTTTTCTCATTTAACTGTTGCATAATATATGGAAATATTGACAATGTGGTTGTAGATTTACACTGATATCTTGAGGTTTCAGGTTGGAATTGTTTGACATTCTCACATGTTGGTGATCCAGCTGTTATTTCAGGGAATAGTTTCCTTTTTTCTGGGTTAATATCCATAGGTTCAATGAATAACGTGCTGTCTACTGATGTTGACACTCCAGATTCACTTGTGACTTTGCCATATTTCACACTCAAATGCGCAAATCTGAAAAGTACGGTTAGGTAGACGTCTTTAACTCTTGCATTTCAGAAGCAAAAGACAAACTTCTTCTTTTGCAGCTGTTATTGCATCAGTGTGCGCCTCACTAGATTTCATTGAGAAAATGTAGAGAGCATAGTAGAGAAATTCTTTCTTTGATGACACCGTTTCACCTACCGGTCAGCTTTGGCACAACTCACGCATTTGCTGATATGTTGGGACCGTCTTAAATTCATGTTTTCGTATGATTTCGTACTTGCAAACAAGGTTTAGGAAACGGCAAAAACTAAAACGTAGTTTCTCTGCTGTAGCGACTGTCACTGCAACGTCCATAACAGCAGTGCTTTGTAGTCTTTTGATCACTTGCCAGTTGCTAGTTGCAATACTTAACTCGAATTACAACGAAACAACTTTCATTGACAAAACAACAATGTTTCAAATATAAATTTCAATAACAATTGGTGTCCGAATTTAGTGCTGGTTGCCTAACCTAAACTGAAGTAAATGAAAAGTTAGTTCTGTAACAATTGCAATGTAGACTGTTATAAAAATACCCAGCCTCCTCTAACCAGGTTTATTTTTGAACGCTCGTTATAATAGTCTTAACTAGGTGACCCGACAGACGCTGTCCTGTGCAAATTTTAATAAATTTGTTTTTGAAATCAATATTGGACTTAAAACTGTCAGTCGACAAAGCCGCTCTCTCATAGTGTTACTACGGAATATTTTAAAATGCTTGCCCGTTAGTAGTGAACAGAAACAAGTAGGCAATATTAAGTTTTTATGTTCCTTATGCTTTATATTTTCGATTTATATTGAATTCGTTTGGTAAGCAAATGAGTGAAACATGTCAAAAAATGTAATTACAGTTTTTTTAATTAATTTATTAATTAAGGATAACCTTGAACATATTTTGATAGGCAATACATTCGCGACATATTTCATTATAATATATAACACTTGAGAAAAAAGAATAATTTTCGGATCTTAGACCATTTGAAGGGTATGAGAATAAAACAGGGAATGTCACAAAATGGGCGAAATCGTGCCACGTATGCAGTTCGCTGTACTTTTTCTTGCTCTATCTACTGGTACTGTCCAAATCTCGATAAAGCCTTTTGTTATACTCGTATAATAATGTACCTACTATTGTGACATTGTTTGTTCTCTTTCGCATTAATCCTGTACCTTCGACGTTTTTTTTTTTTTTTTTTTGGAATTGCATTTAATGCTGCGGTTGATGTGTCTACAGATGATAAAAAGATGTTTGTGGATTACAACTTATCTATAGTAGTATTATCGTATTTATTGATTTGCGTTCAAAACAACAACTTGAACTTTAAAATAGGATTTTCTCCGATCAATGTGCAATGGATATTCCTTGTTTTATTCTCATGCCCTTCATTTTATCTAGAATTTACTAAAAATTGCGCTTCATATTTTAGATAATAAATTCTTTGCAAAATTTATGGATATTCGAGGATTAAGGATCATGGAAACTTAAATTTTAAATTAATGTATACAGTCTGAATACAGTTTAAATACACTTGAATTGACGTTAATTGATAATAGATTGTTGGTTTAGGCACGAGTGAAAAGCGAACTTGAGATGGGTTAAGAAAGATGAATGATTACAGAGATTTGTTGATGGTTATTAATGTATTAACTTCGTTTAGGGGTGGACACAAATCTATTTTAACTGTGGAAGTTACATTCCGTTGATTCAATTTCTTGTCCTTTTCAGTTTGCGATGAATAAATCGATTTCATCTAATTAATGTTATTCAGATAATCACTGATGTTTTCTGACAGGTCTATGTTTTTCTTAACTTACGAGGAGTTGATAAGTCTTAATGTTAACTTGACTAGTTAACTTAATGTTAAATAGTGATTTGGCTTTAAAGTCTTCAAATTTAGTTAGAACTTACAACATAACTGCTACATTTTTATCTGTTACTGGTTAGAACTGTGCTCACACGTCGCATAAGTTCCATCTTTTCTTTATAGCGGTTGTAACTTTTACGATGATGTTCCGATGCAAATTGCATACAAACTTACTTATGCGAACATCGATCAAATTATAAGATATATATTGGAAAAAGGGTCATAACACCACTTCAGTAAACTAATCACTTTTTGACATGGATTTAGACGGAAAACTTAATATTATAATTAGCACAGTAATATCAATCCACAGTGTCAACAATCAGAAATTGTAACTGAATTTGTTAAGTCAGAATTAGCTTTGTTATCATGCTGAAATCCGATGCTATAACGTACCTACTACTTTGTAGTGAAACTTGTAAATTTATATTATACTTGACATAATCTGTAGGAAACACTATATATAACCTTTACTGCTTCATAAAATTATTTGAAGCACCGGCGATGAAGAGATTTCAATTTTTTCCTGTCTATTTCGACAAAAACAACAGCTTGAACATTTAAATTACATTATCAGCTGTTTTAAAGCCCGTTTTGATGTTGCAGTGTGACTGTTCTGTCCAGATTAAGTACCGTTAAAACTATTCACTGGAAGTTTCTCTACATTCAATGACCTCTACTATGCTGTAGTTATATACAAACTAAATCAGCTTAAATATAGCTTATGTGTTGGTTCATGCATAAAGGCAGCTAGTGAATATGGATGTTTGGCAGGTGTACTCAAAATCTTTGAATGTGAGTGGCCTTTCAAATTTTCTCTGGCATGAAGCTAAACATTGACATCATTCACAATCCAGGATAGTAATAATATTAAATTCATAAATTCCTTCATAACGAGGAGCAAGTTTCATTCATTTGATGATCCAATTTCCACTATTTGTCCACCAATCTTGACGCCAAGCTGATGCGATAAATATTTGCCAAGTGGTAAGAGCGTGTAGAAATGTTGAGTAAAAACACTTCCGGCGTCGTGAGTACCTGTATCCTAAAAATTCTTCCTTCAGGGTATTTCGAGCGCATTTCGGCGCTTCCTCGACTACGACGCCCGTTCGATATCCGAGCTTCTACTAGCCATTTTGATAATGTCAGTGCTGGTAGGTTTTCGCTATGCGATCTCCCCAGTCGCTAATATGGAGATATTACACCTAGAAGTGATCGGAGATCCGGTAGTCTTCTTAATCAACTATTCCATTCTTTTCATTTTATTGGATCGGTAAAGTTTGGTTAAAGGAGAATAAACGTTGTGAGTAGAAGTCGGGATATTTAAAAAGAAAAGGAAGTTGCGACCCTTGTTCGACGGTAAAACAAGCAAAACAAAACGGAAAAATAATAGAGAAAAATTGCAAACGGCAGCATCATCAATCCCGACTTGTTCCTTCGATTTAAAACAATCCTTCCGTCGTCGTCTGTCGTCGTTACATTAAATAGATTCATAGAGTTAAAGGCCTCGATACGTCGATGCCATCAACACAGTCACGTCCTAAAATCGCGATCTACAGCCCCTTAAAAGTCGAAACTTTGCATCGGAATAGGCTAAATGTGAAAGAATCACGTTTCGTATAGCGCCAATTTCGGTGAAATAAAAAGGATGACATCAATCGAACGTTGCAGCGGAAACAACCTATACAACAGCTTAGCGCGAGACGTCCTCGAGGCGCAGTTTTCTTGCCTCGTTTATCATAATAACGGCGGAAAATACGAAGACCTAGAACGACCGACATAAAAATAACTAATCTACATTATCAATATCACCTCTCAAGTGAGAACTTATTCTGTATTGGGACGAGTGTGGCTTCCACAATAAAATTTATGATCAAACCTATTTATAGTAACTTTGGGGCGTAGTTCCTCGCAAATGCAATGAAGTCGAAGAAATATGCACATCCATTAAACGTATGAGTTAATACCGACATTAACCCTGATTATTTCCATCGCGATAAATCGGGTTTAGTTCCATACGACTTTTAAATGGCAAAACCGTGCTAAATGTACATATTATTTGTTCAAAATATTCATGCATAGCAGTATTTGGATACATAGGTCCGAAAATCGCTTGTAAAATGCAGAGCCAAGACACAATGTTTTAATGTTGAAACTAATAAAATAATAATATATCATAATATATGATAATCCACAAAACGGTTCATTAAGAGCACTTACGGAAATATATTTTTTTAAAACGTAGGTTGTTTTAATTCATACAAAATGTCACAATTTTCTTTCATTCATTTCATTTCATGTCTAGTAATCTAACCTCAAAAATCTGACATGTGATGAGAAACGACACACGTTTTATTTCTGTACCATTATATTTTATCTGTTTGAGGTTATGATAGATACTGTTAATAGTTATTTACAATCGAGTACGGTAGGTCAAATTTTACATTGTGAGGTTTTAATTTTGAAGCACGAGGCATCGCCGACAAGTACGACAATTATTTAAAAATCTCATGATAATATTCAAAAATTGGAGACCGACAACTGACTGACGGATGTTGTGACAGTTCTCTCCACCTAATGTCACAAAGGTCATCCGTTAGCGAACAGAAACTGCAAAAAATCTATTAACTGGAAAACAATTTATGGAAATATTTTGCTGTAGAGCTAACTATGGTGAGGTTAGTTTTCTTCTTAAGTATTATCTGTAACAGCCCAGTGATTTCAGGCAATAGTTGCCGCATTTTTACCGCATCGTTTGTAAAAATCAGCTTACTAGGCATCCGTCACATACGTTTTACAGTTCAGGAGGCCAAAAAGTATTTTACGAGATTGCATCCGGCAAAATGTTTAACTATTCTACCTCCTATCGTTCCTGTTTACAGAATAGGCGAAAAACCCTTATTTACGATATTGTCTACTCTGAAGTAATCAATTAGAGAAGAGAAATTTAAACAACTGATGCTCCTATCTCTTCCATTATTTTGGAGATAACGCCGCCCAGCACGACAGAAAACAAAGGTTATAACGATTTCTTGTCATCTTGTGTTCTTCTATAGAAATATTTGTCATAAAGCCAGTCTTGCCCTGAATTTATGATCTACATACTCGTGACAAATACGCTTTACAGTAATATTGAGAATAAATGTCGAAATTTTACAACTGCAAGAAAATAGTATTTTGTCTTGACTCGTCCTTCATACAATAACACCGACGTGCATTATAAGTGTATCCTGACCTGGCATTCATTTTTTACCCACGACCTGGTAATTTTCATCCTAGATTACTTGATGTTCCAAATTGTTTTTAATACATTATGAACCTATAAAATCTGTTGTCCTAGAAAAACCTACTTCATGTTTATCATAACTTAATAGCCAATTCAACATCATCAATCACCAGCATTGCGTCAAAGTTATTCATTCAAAACTTAATAACACATTTTGTCCAAACCTTTGTAGACCATACACCAAAAAAAAAAAAAAACGATTTCTGTTGCTTCCACTCGACTACGTCTCCCGTGCATCTAATAAAACGTTTCTATAGGCTTAGACCACGAGAAACATTTTGTGGTCGTCGTCATTGCAAGAATAACACAGAACGCCAACAATACGATAGATTGTTAGATTAGCTATTTCTTAATCCAAGTCAGTTTGTAAAGTAAGTACGTACAAGAGCATTTGTCACGTGAAACTGTGTAAAATTAACGAAACGTAATCAATCATAATCTGTCTCAAGAAATTTTATTGCACACACGAGCTGCATAAATTGCTGCTACCTTACTTTTATCCACCTTCATCACCTCAAATTTTAATACTTAATGAGTGAGATAAAATTTTAACTACCAAAGAACAAAACAGCTTTTCGTGTAGGTTATCTGAAAGACCTTTTTCGATTAGGATCTTCTCATTGTGACGTGTCTTGGATGAAATCGATCCTCGTCCTTCAGGTAGATGGACAAATTGCTCGGGGCACACGTCCTTGAGAAAGGGATATCGGATCCTGGACAGGTAATCGAAACTTTGTTACAGTGACCCGAGGTCCTGACATTAAGGTGCGTTCAGAGCACTAAGGACAAACGGGGCTGAATTTTTTACTAAAGCAAAAACGCTAAGTTGTTTCAACTAGGACATATAATAAGCACGAAACATTCTTACATTTAACTAAAGAAATTGGCATTTTTTTTTAATATGTATTCAAGATGTGTAATGGATAATAAAGTAAAGTGTTAACAAATAAACCACCCATCGGACGGGTAATATACTGTAAAAAAAAACAAGAAAATCAAAGGCGCATTAGGATAACAGTACGGTGTTATGCCACGATGGCCCAGTGCATCTAGCCGGCTTCGACACCGAAAGGTATATAGGTTTAGGTTTCAAAAAACAATTCAATTTAAAAGCAGATAGAATTTTAAATGAAATGATCTAATTTTAATTTCAAGATCAAAAAACCACGAACCTTTTGCTGATAGTGATTGTATTTTAGTTTTATTTTGGTTTATTTGCTCACATTCTTTTTATGTCCTTTTTATGAATTGTTCGTTTATTGCTCGACATATATTACGGAGTTCTAATAAGTAATAAGTATCTTACAATGCCAATAATCCTTATTATCTTATCTCACAGTCAGATGAGGACTCGGAATGAAAGTGGAAAAGCTGAAAATTTGATGAACCTTTGTTTTGGCGTTCTAAAAACTAGCTGATAAGTCTCGTGTCCGCTAGTCAAGGTATTGAATGTCTAAGGCCACGAAGATCGGTAATTTGTAAATATCTCACTTTTATTGTTAGTTATTAGCATGTTTCCCTAATGGGGTCGTCCCCCTCAATTGAATTTGACGAATTGAACTATAGCATCCCATATACTATGTAACATGAAGCCCTAAAACGTGTTCTGTTGTTTCATAAAGTTATTTTGTAAGATAACAGAGCGTATCAAAAATTGCAATTTCTGTCATCAGTTTCAAACGCTGTACATTTACCGCGTCTTGTGACGTCATTTCGGGGGAGCATTCTCATTGGTTCGTGCGTTTCTCATTAGTCGGCACGTCTAGTAACTTGAATTATGTCTGGTAAATTTTGTCCCGTGTTGACGTCACAAAAAGGCGCCCGTTTCAAATAAGGCAAATATTTCGGATTTTTTTCTACCTAGTAAAGGCGTGATTTTGAATAAACAAAAAAATAGGGGTATAATATTTTTTCGTCTAGTTTCTAGAAAAGCTGTTTTTGAAAATTGTGGGACGACCCCATTGTAAGTTTAATTATATATTTAACGGTTTCCGAAGATTGGGAAGCGCTCACCCTCTTATAGGATGGTGCGATGTACTGATCCGGAACTTGAATTTAGGTCAACAGAAGACGAGAGGACGATGACGAAAATGAAAACTGCATTCTTTTTGGTGATGGCTAGACCGAGTACCTTCTAATACCATTCTCTAGGAGGTTGATCAACCAATTAAAATGGCACCACGAGGACTATCGAGGATGCCATGTCTAAGAGAAAACGCCCTTGGCATTCTACCTTAAAGTTGGTGGAAACGAATGCATTAGTTTGTAATTTATTCTTTATAAACCCTACTGCAATAATATAAATAATAATATTTCAGCATACAATAAACTGTGTAAAGTGTACTTGCATCTCGCTACGAGGTTATATCTATTGTATCTTTATTATATCTCGTAAACGGTTAATCATACAATAAGATGCGTATAACCAAACTTGTAGAGAATTTTATGTCCTACAACTTGAGTAATAAACTCTAACAACATGCGATGCATAGAAAGTGAGATATTTGCAATATCGATGTTCGTAACATTCGACATTTAATATCTTGACCAGTGGACACGAGATGACACTTTGACGAAAAAACAAATTCGACTGCTTTTTTACCAAGTGTAAATTGTAGGTATTACCATAAGTTTGTGGAGCCCCGATTGTAGCAAAATATGTCAGAAAATTGTTGTGAAAAGTTTCTTACAAAATTGTAGCATTCAGTGTGGAATTTAACGTTAGAGTTTTAAAAAATAAATCACACAGATCCTTCTGGACAATCAAAAAGTTTTCCGAGAGGACTGAGGACAAAATTATAATTTTTTGATGGGGAAAGGATAATCGCCATTCGAAGAGAACGCAAATGTGAACGAACGGACGACCAAGTGGTGGACGTCCAACAGTTACAAATAATGCTAAAAAGAATTGCTACATACGCAATCTTGTATGATACAACCAATACATAAGTGTTCGAGTTGTAAGAACACATTTTAGAGGATTTAATTCGATGATGGTTTACTGCTGTCAATTTAAGATTTAGAAGACTAAAATAGTGTCTATACTTATTAGCACATAATTTACATAATTATATTGACTTTTACGACAGTGAAGAATAGTACTTTTTTCCGACGAACCCAGATTTGGCTTAAGAGGTGAAAATTGTTCCCATGAGATTTTATTTTAGGGACGATAGTATTCAACCAAGTGAAAGGGGAAGGAAATGTGCAAAGACTGGATAAGCCAGCAAGCTCCCCGGATATGAATAACACCGAATATTTGTGGAATATGGTTAATAAATACATATTATGAACACAAAACACCCATATCTCTTCAGGGGCTAATTATAGCGACCGAAGAAGAATGGGACTATTTCAACGAGGAAAAGTTAACAACTTTTAATGCAACTGTGGTTCCAATCACTAATCCAGAACAGAAGGGGCCATACTGAGTCTTGTTGTTCTTTGAAATGCGTTATTCTATAAATTTACAATTTTAGTAAATTAAATTTTTCGGACCCTCAATGGAAATGGACCATATTTCCTTATTACAAATCGTAAAGAAAAGTATCTCATTTCTTTATAGCAACCATTTCTATATGAACATTTATTTATTTATTTATTGGAATAAATATTAAACGTACAACTATTAACGTTACAGAAAGTTATACTAGCACACTGTTGTGACGATTTTGATAAAACCTCCTGATGAACTTCTCCATTTGATGTAGAAAATGATGCGTCGCTACATGCAGGAGCCAAATGTAATTTAGTAGATTTTAGGACAAAATCTGATGGATGCTGGCATCCACTGTTTGACGATGATGGCTGATAAAAAATCAGTTTCGAAGTCGTCATTTTATTGTTAATGCTTTATTCTATATATTCTTCTGGAGTTGAGCAATTTTCTTCGGCATCTTGTAGAAACTGTGGATCCCCACAGGTTGCACTGTACATTTATTGTTCATATAAAATATGAAGAATCTTGAGTGATTGATTTGTTTTGGACGCAAGCTTACATATCTCCTGTACAACTCTATCTCATTAATTCCTCTCATTTCCGTAGTAACGGTGAATATGCGCTTCTTCCTTGTCTTAGTGTCATATCCTCCACATTTAACTTTCTTAGCTCCTCACTACGGCATGCCGCATACAGACCAAAAATTAACGCCACTTTAATCAGTAGAAAGGTATTGTCAGGCGCTTCTGTCAAAAATTTCAATCATCTTGCGATAGAATTTTTGATTTTTTTTGCTTCATATCCCTCACTTTGGCGCTTTAAATATAACTGTAACTTCCCATAGTTCGATAGGTCGACGTTTTCTTTCACCCTCAACGTACTTTTCAACATGGAATATGTTGACCACAACGTGGAAGATTTCAGTCTTTCAGCCTGTAATCACATATAGAGATAAAACCTGAAAATTTATAAATGTATTCAGGAGTACTAACCTTCTCATGAAAAAAAGCAAGCATAACTTCTTCGTCGATATCCCGTACATTCTTTGAAGTCCTCCAAGAATAGAAAATATTGTTGGTCTTTTCATATTGATCTCGTGATTTCGAGGGTAACAACTAGCAACAGCTTCAAGCGCTAATGCCGATATCTTATGATTTTCATTATTTATATCCATTTTCACAAAATTTCACGCGACAACAATAATTGTCAAAATTTTTGTTTGCCTATTTTTGTTTAATTGCTGCAACCTTTTACGGATTATTTTTGATTAAATAGATTAAATAGCTATTTCCCTATCTAAATATTTGAGCGAAAACAATTTTCCTAGAAAAAGGACCATTTTCTGAGGGTGCCATTTTTTTTTCGAAAAGTTTCCGGAACAAGATACTTTTCGGTTTTTTACTATGATAAAGTTTTTAACATACTGGCTGTGATGGGCATGAGCGCCTGACCGGTACACTAGAGTCAAACTTTAATCTCATTGCAGAAGGTCCAATTTCGGTCCTGACACCCGATTTAGGGGATACGCGAAGAGTGTCGACTCCAAGAATAACAGTGAAATATTCTTTATTTAAAAATTTGGGGAGCTATAACAAAAAAACATTGTCTGTTACACGTACCTAAAAAGTTTTTGCGTACTCATCTGCTATTCCAACGGAAACAGCAACGATTCGCAACGAAAATCGGTAAATAACCTGCTCCACATTATTCTATAGGATAAATGGTAATGATATTGTGCGATACCAAGTCCTCTTGTGAGTATGCAAATTCTCTATAAACTAAATAGGAACATATTTAGGTTAATTGTACTACACACATCAAATGAATTTGTATGCACTGCGATTGTACAAAGTGTTGATAAATGGTTCGTTAAGTAGCCCTTGAACAAAAAATTATCATCCAAATATACAGGGTGTTTTTGAAATGCATGTCAAAAATAAAATCGGTACTTGGTCACGATGAGAGGAAGTCGATGGCAAAAATTTTTTGTAATAAAAGTCTTTTCGTTTTCGAGATAAAAATAATTAAAAATTTGGTCAAAATCTACCGTCCGCTACTGCGCTAAAGGTGATTAAAAATGTCCTCTCCTTCGCTTAGCAACAATAGTAACAGGTAAATCATAATTGTTCTACATGGAAGCTATACAAATGCTGAGATGACCGACATGGTCTTGTTGTATGGAAGAGCCTTAGGAAATGCTCTCGGGATGCGGAACGTAGGATTTTGGACGCTGAGCCAGACCTCGTTGAAAAGGAACCAGGAATTAGCATAAGAAGGTTGTTTTATCGTGTGTGTGATTCGCCGTTTGTCGTGGGGCGAACATTAAATGAACAGGGCCTCCACCCCAACCAGATCCAAAAAGTGCAGGCATTGAAACCTGAGGTCCTCCCTCGAAGAATAAGATTTTGTGAGTGGTTACTCCAAAGAAAGGAAGAAGATCCTCGTTTTGTTGATAAAATCTTATAAACCGACGAGGCAACGTTTATGGGATGGTTGGCAACAATTTGATAGGTCTATACATTTTGCCCCCTCGTTTAACTGGTATTTGAGTTTTTTAAATGAGGAGCCAGGAAACTTATTAGAAGATGTACCTTTGATTACTCGACGTGATTTGTGTTATCTTCATGGTGGAGCCCCTTCTCATCACGCTCGCGAGGTGCCGACCTGGCTTGATCAAAATTTCCCGGGGAGATGGATAGAAAGGATAGTGTTCTTTTTTGTGGGGTCCCATGAGACAATTAATTTATGCAATGCCTGTAAATACCGTTGAAGATTTAAGAAACCGCGTTCAAAATACTGCCGAAGGAGTTAGAAGAAACCCAGAAGTAATTGCCAGAACGCAACAGTCGTTGCTTCGGGGTGCTGAGAAATGGTTAGCGGCATTTTGACCATCTATTGTAGTTTTCTGGTTTTTGTTTATTTGTTTATTTTCATTGTTCTTTAATCATGTTTTGCACGTTTAAATACAATAAATTTTTCTTCTTCGAATAATGTGTTTGTAATTAACAATAAATCTGAAATAAAATTAAATTTGGCATTACACTTGTCAATCTTTAATTGACAATTAACTATTGGTTGTCACTTTATGTTGCTAGGATTCAACTGCAAAAATGTAATTATTGTATTCGCCTTGAAAATGCAATCGACAGTGGCGTGGACTATGCGTGGAAATGGCTAATTTATGCCCATCGTTTTAGACATGAAAGAAATGGACTATTAGGTCTCATTGAACCTCTAGATGGTCTAGATTTTTTATTGACACGCATTTCAAAAACTCCCTGTATAATATGTATTATCCATTTTTTTTATAAACAATTGAGGAGTTGGCGGGAAGAACGATGAATGTGTTTCGACTTTGAAATTGAGTAAATCGATTTTTTGCAAGGCACGCTCATCGTTTTATCCACAAACACTAAAACTATTCTTAGCTATATTATAGAGACCTTCATTGCTTTTCCCCCAACTGTTTACCAAGTGTATAGTTCATGCAAAAATCTATAGATTGAACAACTTATCTCTTTTTCGATAAAATATGCATCTTCATCGTTCTTCCCGCCTCAATTGTCAAAATGTGGTCATGTTGGTATAAGCAACAGTAATTTTTGGTTGGTCGCATTGTATGTCAAATTCCGTCGTTTAACATGGTGACATGCACGATTTTGTTTTTTATTTTTTCTCCCACGAAAGATTTTTTTTTCACGAAATTTGGTGAAAACTTACCTTATGTCCCAAAAATGTTGTAATTTTTTCATATATAATATCATAAGTGGTAAGATTTTGTCGGCAAAATTATTTATTCGACGATATTAATTCGACGTTCTAGCACCGGCGAATCGAAAGATTTTTGCCAAGTTATCCCAGCGCATCCACCATTCTCAATATTTTAATAATATAGCTCTTGCATTTAAAATCAGCATCCTTTCTAAACAGAAACGGTTCCTATGTACCTAATAATGTGAGACTGTTACTATTTAATGCTACAGAATAAAGAAAAACTTGCTAATCGACTCAAATTAGGGTTTATTTATTGTTCTTGACAAGTTTTGGAATGATTTTATTTTTCCTCCTTATTTTGGTTTTATATCGAGAAAGTAACCTCATTTTCAATTCAAAATTCTCACGTCAAGAAAGCTACTTTAAAAAAAACGGTGCGCTTTTTGTTCGTTGAAACCTCTACTTTCTGATGGGGTATTTAACGTTACAAGTCCGGTAGGTTACTTGTAACGAGTTAGACATTATGGACGAGGCGACGTTAGGAGCCGAGTCTAGAATGTCTAAACGAGTTACAAGTAACTGCCGGACGTGTATCGTAATGCATTTTTTCTAATTTGCTTTTGTAACAAAGTCATTAACGCATCGATTTTGAGTGTGTTAATAAGCCATTAACGCACCCAAAATCTAGAATTTCTTTTTCCATTGGTAACACACACTGAACCCTGCACTGAACGAAATCTCAGTGTGATTTTGAGATTTTGATTCCATGTCAAGTCATGTCAAGTAGACGTCAGGTACAAAAAAATCTAAATTTAACAAAGTTCCCAAAATTAACAGAAAATTTTGTGAAAATCGCATCACCTTTGTTGTACATGTAAAACTTCATCAGTAACCGACAAATACGTTTGAAAATGTCAGATTAATGTCAGATTTGATTTATAAAAACGAAACGGCTCTGATACTGTAATAGCTCACCCACCGGACTCAAACTGATCCTTTAATCGAATATCTACCGGACAGTCTGAAATAAAAAAATATACTTTACTATGGAAAATTTTCTCAGAAAATGCAAAAAAGCGAAAGGACTCGATTTCGATGCTCCTGCGACTACAGGGACTACAAACCTGAGGTTTCGAGAAACAAGAAAATAAATTATACGCCCTAAATAACGATAGAGATGGGGATATATTTCATGAAATATCGGTAGTTGATTAAGGATTAAATATAAAATTACGGGTGTTTAACTGAAAATATTTAGGCCATTAGATGCACTGAAGAATATTATTGAAAATTAATTTAATAATTTATAAAAAATATGGGAAAAATAGATGTGCATGAGGGCATTTCTAGTTGAACACCCTTTATTATTTTTACAGAGTCACTGATAACCAGATTTCAGAAATTTCAGTTCCTCTTAAGTATATACAACGGAAGTCTTATACAATTTACACCATGTAATAAAAATAAATTGTATAGACTTACCGTGGAAAGTAGGAAACAGATATGTTACCAATTTAAGAGCAAATCTTCCATTACTTTGGTTTTTTATTTAATTTTAATATTTTTAATTAATGCAGATTTTTGTGGTCATGGGATTCCGAATGCCCCACCTAGGAAAATTTGGCGGTATTTTTTTTTCTACAAATTGCAGCAATATAATCTTCATAATTTTTTACAAAATTTATAAGTACTACATTATTAAATTTGTAGTATTAAATAATTCTTAATGTAATAATTTCTCTAACAATGATTTCAGTATTTCAGTTTTTCAAAATGAACTCAAGATTTTCTTTTAAAATTTCTCAAATATCTTGAAAATAAGTTGCTACAAAACTGACTTTCAATATGCAACTTACTTGTCAATAATCGGCTACAAAATTTAATCGTATCTAAAATAATTATGTTTATTGCCCGTCCATGAAAATCTTCAGGTTTCTCACTTTCCTTACGACGTTTAGCGTTCATTTCTCCTTATTTGACTGGATTGTATATTGTATATTTTGAACTTGAACACATTTTTGATCCCCTTGGAGTAATAATTATTGTTCATGACCCCATCGAACTCACAGATCTTAACCTTGTCTTAAAATTTCGACCTGCTTCTTAAATTTTGTAAACAAACCAAATATCTTCGTTAAAAGAACCGATATCGCACAGACGACGGCCCTTTGTATGCAGATGTGGAAATTTCGCAGTCATTGGAGCGTGTCTACCTCTCCACATTGTTTACCGATAGTTTTGAGTGGGTTGTCATCAAAGCTACAACGTTACTGCCGCCTCAAACTGGCAATTACTTTGTGTGCCGTCATATGCAGTGTTGACTATGTTACAACTGTGGATAAACAGGTCACGACGATCGGAGAAAGGGAGAAGTAAAGAAGAGGGTTGAAACCGGCGTCTTTCGGTTGCTAATCCGTTAATTATGAGAAAAAAGCTCCGCAAAAAGGTCACGGTCGAGACAGGAATTTGTTATCGTGCTATTTCAAGGATGGCAGTGAATTACTGGACAGTTTCTGTTTCTAGGACTTGAATATTTGGCGTTAATGTTTTTTTTAAACCTATTGTTTTTCATTCCTATTAGTTAATAATAATTTCATTATTGACTAGTAGTTAATAAAGAAGACACCGGATTTCATGCAAAATGCATATCTAATAAATGTGGTAATACCAAAGGTAGGACTTCATGGGAAAAATCTCTTTCTTAGAATTTGGTAGAATATTCGTGAAATTGTTATTCGTGAAATGTAATTATAAATACAAAAATGGACAGAAAAATATAATTTATAGGATTTAAGGTGCTAGTGTTGAAAAAAATAATATATAAACCACTGTAGAGAAGCCTTTTCTCAGCTTCGCATCTTAATTAATACTGCTCAGCTAAGAAAATCGACTTCTCTACCTTGGTATATAATATACTATTTACTTTTATTATACTATTTTATATAGTTTGTAGAAGATGTGTGAAATTGTTCTTCTTTCCTAGTAGTTAATAATAATCATTTCATTATTGACTAGTAGTTAAAGTATAAAAATAGATAACCTCAAATTCGTTCCGACTTTTGGCATTATCATGATTATCATTAACTTGAAGAAAAGTTAAACAAATTTGCCAGTAGTGAAAAAAATAGTATATAAACCACGGTTGCGCACTTTTATTTACCGCGATGCTTCGCATCTTGGTAAAAAAATAGCTCGGCTAAGAAAAATGGCTTCTCAACCTTGGTGTATAATTACTATTAAGTAATATAAGTAGTATTATAAGGAATAATAATGGTAAGTGGAACTGGAATGAAAATACAGACCACACTAACAAAAGGAAGATTACAAATCCATAAGGTACTGAACAGAAAATGGGACTGAAATGTGAAGACTCCAGCAGGGGATAAAGACATGCTAAAGCGTCATGATTAAATGCGAATTATAGAAAAAAAAAACGTTCAGTCAACCAGATAGAACAGAAAAACCACATAATCACCAATAAAAATGGAAAAATGTCCGCTTCAATCAGGAGTGGACAAGGGCAAAATGAAATCGTTCAGGTTTGAAAAGAAAGTCGAGAGAAATCATCACCCGACACTAAAGGTTAAAGAGGTTCCGGAATACTTAAGTAGGCTTCCCGTCTTCAAAATAAACAACACTATCACACCGTTTTCACTTCATAGCCAACTGAAATTTGTTACCGAGTTTCCAGAGGTAATGCAGCCTTACTTTATAATGCGAACACAGACGATAGGAGAAAATTACCAATTTGTTCAATGACCCATGTCGCATTTCAATAAAAGCCATACTTCACTAGTGTGCTCGTTTATAAATCCAGCGATATCAGACGATTCCAGACGACCATCACGAGAGAAAATCAGTGAAGCGTTGTTGTTGCCACCGCAAGGAACGCAACATCCCTCTTCGACCTTATGATTAGCTGGGCGGAAAGGTGCTTCCTATACAGGTTCATTCTAACTAGTCGTCCCGTAAAAGAATTATGTGTGATCTTAGAATGGGGCGTCGCGGATGTCGATTTTACCGGGTCCGTCACATTCAAAAGGAGGCTCTTATCGTTCGTAAACAGCAAACAGGATGCGTTCGCTCGGCTTAAAGAATTCAATGGGGGAGGAGAAAAAGAGTTCCGGACGAGAACGTCTGTGGAAGATACCTTATAGTGGTTTTAACACGTGACAAATTCCAGCTAGGGTGGACACCAACAACATAAGGACATAGTTGAACTAGTTTGTGCAATGTGGGGCAGTTTATAGAAAAGTAATTAGAGGGTAATCGAAGATTCTGCAATTCTGATACGAGATTAAAATATTAATCATTCCATGTCCACTTTTTAGCACGTGTTATATGCCTTGAGTGCGATTCTTTCGTAATGTTGTTCTTTGCTAATAGCACTGGCGACACCCATCCAAATATTATGCAACCTTGTTATTCAGTGTCAGCAAATAGGTCAGCTCATAGGTTTTAAAACTTTTTTATTTGTTTTAAAATTTTGTATTATAAATTTTGCCTTTTTTCCTTTTATGTACTGAAGGGGATTCTAGTCTGTTGATTCTACATTCAGAAATGAGATTGTGATAACCAGAATCTGAAATTCTGAATCGAGAATTAAAAAGCTAGATCCAATGTGCATAATCCAAGAAACTACAGGATGTCTCAGGAAGTGTGGTAGATATTTAAACCTCTAGTTCCGCAAGTCCAAATTCTTCCAAAAACTTTTCAGCTTCCTAAATTGAATCGTGTGGGTAAAAGAATCCTTTGAAAATTTCGCCAAAACTGTTTTTTGTTGATCGTAAAGCCAGAAACTGATAGCATAGTTAGTTTTTTGGCCGATTTTCGGTCGTTTACTAGTAGTAGTCGAATTTTATTTCAAGACTTTTACGTTTAGTGAACAAACCGATATTCTTTACGAAGAAGCTCAAGGTAATGCTACAAGTGCAAAACGGTTCTATGAAGAACTTTTTCCCGCGCGCCGTATTCCGGTCGCCTCCATAGAAGTGACAGTTTTAAAATGAACACTCGTGATATAGGTCTCACACAGAGTGACCGTAGACTGGACGCCCAAGAAGACGTTTTAGAAAGAGTACAAACCAATCTAGGAGTCAGCACGAGACGCTTGGCAGTGCAAACAGGTCTTTCGTGATCAATGATTTGGCATATTTTACAAGGCTTAAATACATATCATTTTCAAAAATCCCAGGCTTTGAAATCAGAAGATTTGCTTCGTCGTGTTTAATTTTGTGACTGGCTGTTGCATCAAACTAACGTCGATGCTCACTTTGTCAAAAAGATTCTGGCTACAGATAAAGGAGGCTCTACCCGTGAAGGCATAATAGCCAACACACACATCATGTGGAGCACATAAAATCAATTTCAAATGCAATATTTGGTCCTTACGTTTTACTTACAAGACTGGTAGGATTTAGAATTTCCATCAGAGAATTTGAACTATCTTTTAGAAGACGTTCTCTCTAGAAACACGCCATGAGGTGTGGTATTTACAAGATGGAGCTCCTCCACATTATGCTGCTATTGTGAAGGAGTGGTTAAATGCTAATTATCCAAATAAATGCATAGGGCTTAGTGGACCTCTGCCGTGGCCGCCTCGCTCACCAGATTTAAATCCGTATGAAACAATTAGTCTGTACTACTGCTGTCGGCATAGTGCAGTAATTGCGCTTGCGAGTGGAAAACGCTGCCCAAACAATTCGCGAAATGCCTGGTGTTTTCGGCAGAGTGCAAGGTTACGTCGTGTTCGGGAGAGATTTTGAACAATTTTTATAAATTATGTCAATGATAATCACAGTAAGACCTTTTTTATTTTGGTGAATAACGTGAGCTTATCATTTGGACATCCAACAAAAAAACTTTTTAGTTTTAATTTCTTTAATTGCTTTCAAAGCCAGTGTCAGCGTTTCTCAATAATGCATTTCAGTGCTTTGAATATAGGCAAACATTTTTTTTCAGTTAATTATTTTTTAAATCCGATTAAAGTTACGTTCAGGGGTTGCAGAATGGACGGTTCACATTTCGTGGGACACCCTGTATTGTAATATGTAGTGTAGAGCTTGACTGATTAACAACTGTCCATGGCTTGTAAACGGATAACATAACCTCAAATTTTAAGAGAAGCTGCAATATCATTAATAATTATTATTATGCATCGAAAGAAGTGTTGACAAGTGTTTTAGGATATTAGTTAGCGGTTTTATATAGACCGACACGATTTGGGGGTTTGGGCTGAAATGTCCTGCAGGTATCTCCATATCTAACGGTTTTTGACAGAAGCGTGTTGTATTCACCAATATTAATTTAAGAAGATTTTTTTGCGTTAGTTGGTAAAAAATTAAGGTAAAAGTGCACTCAGACCTTTGGGTGTGATGTTAATTGAGTTATTTTTTTTAGATATCGGACACTTTATGATTTGATTTTACAGCTTTACTTCTTTAAAACAACTGACCAATTTTTTACAAATTTTTATTGAAAATTTTACAATCCCTTAGGACACAAAAAAGTTACAGCAAATTAATGGTGAAAATGTTTTTGATAGTCCTTGTAGAGAGTTGTGCTCTTTTTCTGATCCCATTAAAACAGTTTGCAAAAACTCTTCAGTTTCATATTCTTTCTTGCATCGGCTATGGGTGTTTTGTACATGAAATTTTTAATATGTGACCAAAGGAAGAAATCACAAGAACTAGTGAACCCATTGTCAAAAGTATGTAAAAATCACAACAGAAGTGGTACAGATATACGTAAATCCTTTTTTCATGTCGTCAGGGGCTCCAATAGAGAGGCCAGTCTGTGATTGGTGTGTGATTGTGATTGGCATGCGAAAAATATTTTAAATAATTTTTATTTATTTGTACAACGTGTCTTGCTCATTGGGTTTATAATATGTATGTATTTACAGCAAGTTTTTAAAGCGTTTTCCATGTTCTTGTACACAAGGTTGTGCTCTTTGTCTGACCCAATTAAAAACATTCTAAAAAATTTTCATTCCGCACATCTCTAGAAACAACATAACTTCGATGTTATGTAAACAACGTAGCTGAGGGGGTGATCATTTACTAAGTACTGACTGTTTTCACATTTATTTTTCTCATTTAAACGTTGCATAATAAATGGAAATATTGACAATGTGGTTTGTGTAGATTTACACTGATATTTGAGGTTTCAGTTTGGCAGGCTTTCTCTTCGCTCTTGCACAAAATCATACGCAGGGATCTCCATGTGTGATTGTCTACCAGCATCAACACAAAAGATTGGAATTGTTAGACATTATCACGACATGTTGGTGATACAGCTGTTAATTCACAGGTTCACTGAATAACGTGCTGTCTACTGATGTTGACACTCCAGTTTCACTTGTTACTTTGCCATATTTCACACTCAAACTTCTCTTAAATGCGCAAATCTGAAAAGTACGGTCAAGTAGAAGTTTTTAATTCTTGCGTTTCAGAAGCAAAAGACAAACCTATTATTGGATCAGGGTGCACCTCACTAGGTCCATTTTCATTAAGAAAATATAGAGAGCATAATATGTAAGTGTCTTTAGTGATTTCTTCTATGCTTCAGAAATTCTTTCTTTGATGACACCGTTTCACCCACCGGTCAGCTTTGGCACGACTCACGCATTTTCTGATATGTTGGGACCGTCTTAAATTCATGTTTTTGTACCATTTCGTACCAAACAGGCAAAAAGTAAAACGTATTTCCCTGCTGTACCTGTCACTCAACATCCATTACAGCAGTTCTTTGTAACACCCAGGTTTATTTTTGAACGCCCGTTAGAATCTGAAATTTGAATCTACATTTTGCTTGAGATAATAATAATTTGTAGAGCTCGGCAATTTCCAAAAAGCAATGTGAATAGGTGGTTTTAAGTTTTTATTTTAAAAAAAAGGAGGAAGTTATCAATTCGGTTGTATGTTTTTTTTTTAATGTTTGTTACCTCAGAACTCCGTCATTTATAAACCGATTTGTAAAATTCTTCTTTTATTTGAAAGAGTATACATACAGATTGGTCCCATTGTAACCATTTCAGGATCTGATTAGGGGTCTCATGGAAATCGAGAAAAATCCTCAAATTTTCGCTCCCTTTTATTGACCGATTTTATGTATGTTCACCGATTTCTTCGTCAATTGTGGACCGATGTACAAAATTCTTCTTTATTTGAAAGAGTATACTCGTAAGGTGGTTTCATTGTCAAAAAGTCAGGATTTGATCAGGGAATCCCATGGAAATCGAGGGAACTTCCTTTTATGTATATGTTCACCGATTTCTTCGTTAATCTTACTGAGGACCTCATTATTGGAGAAGCGTTTTTACTAGGTATCACTAACTTATCACTCAAAATTGTAAAAAAATTAGCTTTAAAAAAAAAGAGAACCGACTTCAAAAAGTGAAAAATAATTGAATATGTAGATGTATTATAACATGTGCCACCTAATGATTGATCTCTTTGAAGTCGGTGCCAAGCCAAATATAGGTAGTAGATAGATAGGCTGACCGCTCCCGTCACATCGCAAGTCTACCGGCGAGCGCACCGGAATGCGTGACCGTGGGTGGGGGGCTCGTGCTGAGCAAAACAACGCAAACGGCAGACGTCGTTGAAGGTCGTCTCGAATGATATCGAATTTTAATGCGTTATAACGTTGTTCATAATGTTTTTACATTCGACTTCGACTTCGAAGAGATCATTAGGTGGCACATGTAATAATACATGTATTCAATTATTTTTCACTTTTTGAAGTCGGTTTTCTTTTTTTTTAAAAAAGCTAATTTTTTTAAATTATAAATTTTGAATTCTGTACGCTAGTTCAAGCATCAAGAATGCAGGGTCTTGATGTTGAATTATGCATAATACATTTGATTGTGGTTTTATACATTTAAATGTTGGATTACACAATTCGCGAAGTTTAAAAATTGTAATTTTTATGGAAAGATTCTTAAAATAGTGCGAAGTTTTCTAAACTTGGATTCGTGTCATAACACTGGCCTTATAAAACTCGTTCTTTAATATATCGTGTGGTGTACTTGTTTCTAAATTTTAATTCATTTACAAATTTTTCGAATCTATATCTTATATTCAAAATTCCAGATTCTGGATATTATGGATAGGATATTGTGAATTGTAGATTAGATTGCCGATTCTGAATTTAATATTCTGGACTTCGCCTTTCTTGTGTTGCATTTTGAATTCTGGATAATTGTCTCACGATTCTGCATTTAGAATTCCGTATTTTGACTCTGAAATTTAGACGATAGATATTTGCTTCCGGATTCTGCGTATTGGGTTCTAGATTTAGGTAATTATAGAACATTGAGGGTTTATTATCCGTAAGTGAAAAAATATAATATAAAATACAAGAAAGAGAAAAAATCGTCTTAGAAAGTTGATATATAACAATTATTAAGCATCTACTATCAGAAGAGGAAAAAGAACACATAACCTGAAAACTTTATCGAAAACATAACAAAGATAACCACGGAAGACATAAAAACACAATACAGAGACAGTAAAACTGTATATATTTGCCTAAACACAAAACAGAGCGGGATTAAAAGTTACACCAAGTTGAACAGAATGACAAAATGACTAATAAATAATAAGGAATCAAAAATATTTTGAAAAAAATACATGAAGCCAGAAAAGGTCCTAACAAGATAAAAGGCCGACCCAGAAAAATCGAAAAATAAAAAGAATTGCAGATATGAAAACGGTAGATTCTGGACAGAACAGCTTAGAACATTTTTTTTTCTCATGCAAATAACGAAGATGGGGTAAACATTTTCCAATGCATTTTTGACTACTTATGATTCCTTATATTATTAACCCCACAAAATAAGCATCCCCCCCATTTTTATATAAAAGAGTAACATAAATATTTCAACTTAAATCCGACGCCCTGGTGAGGCGAAAGGAGTATCGTAACGAAGAAGGAGGTTATTCTTATAAATAATGGGGGGATTAATTGATTTTTGTTCACGTGTTATTGATCACTTTTTTACTACATTCATATAGATCATTAGATTTGATGCCTTACTTGTATGCCTTAACAATATCGTAACGTAACATTGATCCAATTGTTCATGTTCTTCTTCTTATATAATTTTAAAACCATTTCGTTAATTTACTTTTTCTCGTTCATTTAAAGCAAGTATATTAAAATTGTCACTGCGATATGGTTTATAAATGGGGTCGTCCGACAATTTTCGAAAAAAGGTTTTCTACAAACTAGACGAAAACATATTATACCCCTATATTTTTGCTTATTCGAAATCACGCGTTTACTAGGTAAAAAAAATCATTTGAAAAACGCGCCTTCCTGTGACGTCAACACGGGACAAAATTCAAAGTTACTTGACGCGCGGACTAATGAGAAACTCTCGAACCAATGAGAACGGTCTGTTATCTCACAAAGCAACTTTATTAAACAACAGAACACGTTTTAAGGCTTCATGTCATATAGTCTACGTGATGCTATAGTCGAATTCGTCACGTTCATTTGAGGGGGACGACCCCATTACTACAATTACCTATTTCTGTTTTAAGACTGCATGATACATTCAATAGGGAAGTCCGACAAGTATGTTAGTAGTGCTGGCAGATGAAATTACAAGATCACATTTCACTAAATGTTCTGCATTCTATCATGCACATGTACACAATAATGAATTAATTTGTAGCACATTGGTCTGCGATCATTCTCTCGCCCTCAGATCATTTAAATGTCAGCGCCGAGTTATCAGAACTTTGTTTGGTTTGGCATTTTCAGAAGATGTAGATGGTGCTATGACAAATATCAAATATTTACTTTGCCTTAACGTTACAAAGTTTGTTTCGTTTGTTTTTCCCGTATAAATTTCACTTTTCATTTAAAAATACGTCATCTTCAGTTTTTCCAAAGTCTTTATTAAGGAATAAATTATTGCATTATATCATTTGTCTGCGGCTGCAACGTGAGCAAACGAGACGAGTCATGGAATTGAATAGCGGACTTTATTGTTCCAAGATGAAGAAAATTCTTGAGGACTAATCCTTTGACGTATGCAATAATCCCGAGGCGCCAATTGTCCGCATTCCTTTACGTTCCCGCGATGGAATTTCACTCATTGAACATCGCGGGGATGGTGTAAAAATTTCCAACCGGAATTTTCATTAATGGATAATTTCGTTATTAAATTCAGATGCCGAAAAAACATGACTAATTAATTTCGGGAACCGTTATTTTTAAATGTAATTAACTGGGAGTCGATATGTGGATGGTCGGGGGTTGGGAGCTGCCATGTTGAATAAAGTATGAAAACATGTACGCAAAAGTGTTGTAAGTATTTCTTTCTCCAGCTGAACTAAAACACTCAGCATACAATATAATATGTGCCGATTAGTTATCAAATTTCACAATATAATTAACTATTATTGTATTAGCTTACTCTACGCTTGATGCTGGTGCTCTGGTATTACTTACAAGTGTCCAATTTCACCGTTATTATTGGATAATTGCCAGAATGGCTTTTATATTCTGGCTTTAATAAAAGGAATATTCGGTTAAATTGACGTCGGAAAATATAGAGAATATGGGACAATATTACTCTGCTATTCAGCCAACAAATGTGAAATAACATTCGAAGTTTAAGCTTTGAATTGTCGAAACACCATATAAGTCTTTTTATCAAGGAAGGGAATGACGCTTTTAGCGCAATATAGCTCCAAATGGTAAGTAAACGTAATAGCACAGTTTAACTTATTTGAATTTATATGACTGACATGATAGGTTCATTTATGACTCGTTCATAAGAAATACTAGGCACGAACGTTTGTGTTAAATTTAAAGATGCCTATATTTTTTTGTTGCCTTACTAATCAGAGTGAGACTCCCTCGACAATGCACTGGTAAACAGTTAAAGTGATTTACATGACATTACCTCAACTCTCCCGGCGCATCCACCTTTACGACCCTCACAAAATGGATGCTTTCTTAGTTACAACCTTTACGTTTTAGAGTCTGGGACAAAGCACCCTTAAAATTTGATCTAATTACCTTTCTCGGTCAGTTAATTCCAATTGTGTTACCCGAACAATATCACCTCCGCCATTTTCTTTAATTGTGTTCGCACGAGATAGCAGCCATCGGCCGAAGGATGGAAAACTTAAAATTTAATGACATCCATTTCCCGGTGAGTGGTGCCGTGATGACTGACACTTTTAGACAGCTGAATGCCTTCTAGGTTCTGTTTATTAGAGATAAGAGACCTCCGAATAGGAGTCTGATAGTGATGAATGCTTTATGCGCGGAGTACGAGTGAAGAAACCTCCGTCTCTACCCTCTTTATCTTTCGTTGTAGTCAAGATGATAAATTGGGAGACACATTACGTTAAACGTTACAATGATCGTCTATTCGTTTAACTGCTCGGGAATCCGCACGAGTCGGACTCAGAAACGATTAAACTTGTGAAGAGGCCTTTTGAAATTATTAAGTGAGACGCAGGAAATGGCGATGGAATTTTTGCGATTGAAGGCAGGTCGAGCGCCACTCGTTTACGTATATTACCATAACTGCTCGCAAATCTAGTAAAAGGGCACTAAAACGAAGCCGACGAAATAGGAAATACAACAGAAATGTGGGGGGGCCGCAATTTGTAGCGTCTTAATAGGCTAAAGGCAGGAATACCGAGCATAAACCATTGAGGGCCTGATGAAAACGGCCACAAACGCTGAAGAGCCAATTTGGAAAATGTTATCGCTCACTGGAGTTATTGAAATGTGCGGCAATTATCATCTTGGATGATGGAGTCTGATTCCTTGCCAACCTTATCTTGACAAAATTGGTTTCAAATGTTATCGTTACAAGAAAGCCTAAAAAATTGATCCACAAATGTAATTAGATTATGTAGATGAAAATTACAGTAGGTGTATTGTAGTGCTGATACAGACTGGGGCGTTTTTATCTCCTTATTTCATGGTGATTTAAAAATCATATATAAAAAAAGCTCTGGAATTGGTCTTAATAAACGACATTTTGAATGAAAAAAAAAAACGTGGATATTGCGTTTTTCATTATACATATTATACAGTATTATATACATATATTTGGCATTCTACGCCAAATCGGACACCATTTGGCTTTTGCATCTCCGATTATTATTTTTTTTATGTTGTAGTATCGGTTGAGAGAGGCCTCCCTGATTTTTTTCAATTTTTTTTGTAGAGTCGTTTCCGAGATACCGATTCTTCAAAAAAGAAGGTAATTTTTTTTAAATGCCCATAACTTTGTGAAAAATCGGCCGATTCGGACGTTTTTTAAAATTTTTCTTTGTAAACACAATTTGAAAAAAAAATAGATCCCATCGTTTTCCCATTATCGATCCAGGCCTAAAAGTTGCGGACTGAGTGACAGTTTCTTAGAAAAAAATTTCAAGAAAATTGATCAGTACGTGTTTTTTGGAAATCAACATTTTATATTAAAAACTTGAAAATCTTATAGAAATACGGTTTTGAAAATTTTTTCGATATATTTTTTCAAAAGTGTTTAAAAAGAAAAATTTAAAAGAAAAGAACTTCCGACTCGGCCCATTTTTCACAAAGTTATGGGCATTAAAAAAAAAATACGTTCTTTTTTGATGAATCAGTATATCGGAAACGGCTCCACAAAAAAAAAATCAGAGGCCTCTCTCAACCGCAACTACAACATTAAAAAAAAAATAAAAAAAATTGGAGATGCAAAAGCCAAATGGTGTCCGATTTGGCGTGGAATGCTCCATATACAGATAGGTACTGGGATGGCGTTCCCGCCACTTCTTGCAAATGAACATAAAATGAAATATCAACGAGGTCGACGGAAGATCATATCTGAAAATTTGAAAGAAACCGCGAAATTAAAAAAAAAACAAAGTAGCGGGAAATTCAGTCGAACTTGATGACAAAGACAAACCTCAGATTCTTTGAATACATCGCGTGAGCAATTAGGGGCAGAGCGTAAATGGATAACACAAAATTATGTTTTCAACACTTTATTGGCAATTTTCTTAATTTAACTTTTGAGATTGTCTACTTTGATAAACAAGTTGCACTGACTTTCTTCGTTTGGTTGGCAACGGTTTACAAGTTAATAACAATTTGCAGCCAAATAATTCCATTTACAATTTGCAATAATGTCATTAGGCTGATAATAGTTCTCTAGGTCTACAATGGGAGTGAGGTTATAACGTTATCTAATAATAATAATAAATGCAACGAATATGCAAAAAATATTGAAAAGCAATTAAGTTATTTACCTACGAATGCATATATGACAGAGACCGATTGACAAATATTTACATCTTGTGAATCGACTAAAGCAAAGTTTCAATAGCAAATTGAAGTGAGACAATGTTGTTAAAATGCCACAACAAACTGAAATGTTCCACAAGTACAAACTGACAATGTGAAACTACCGAGAGATTACTTTACAGGGATAAAAGTATCATACGTTTCCATGTAATTTTTTTTAAGGAAAAATCTATAAAGCCTAAGTTGGCCACACCATCTCCTGAACATCATTATCTGTTTTATAATAAAGCAGCAGTAAATATTATAAATCAGGGAGTAGGCAGTGTCTCAAATCTCGAAATCAACGCAACCCCGTGTTGAAAGACCAGGCGACCGCATATTACCAATTTCATCAGGCAGAACTTACAAATCAAAAGGATGGCAATTAAGCCTACATGCAGACCTGATATATAAAATAGTATGGACATACATAAATCTGCGCATTTTTGTTTTGGGTAGGGGTAGCCTATTTAACCCCGGTTTCGAGTTTTTGTTCGGTTTTGTTTATTTTTTGTTTTAGCTACTGTAAACAGATAAGGATATTAAAATTTAAATATATTTAAGTCGAACTCCACAAACTTTAATAAACGCAAAATGACTATTACACTACTCCCATCATCAGCCCTTAAAGAATATTTAAAATTATAATAATTATGATGAATGGCTGTGCCCAAAAAGTGAAGTAAATTTTTTTTTAGTGAACAGCAAAAACAGCCCACATCGAAAGCAATTCTTGGCACTTGTCCTTCGACTTTACCACACTCCCTTGTAAAATGATTTTGACGAAAACTGATGAGCGACATTTTATGTCTAAATCTGTCACTGTGACATTGTTATTTGACAAAGTACTCAATTTCGTCCGGTTTGAACTTTAAAATTATAATAATTATGATAATTTTAAATATTATTTAAGGGCTGATGATGGGAGTAGTGTTCTCCCGAAACATGTTCCAATTGTAATTTTGCGTTTATTAAAGTTTGTGGAGTTCGACTTAAATATATTTAAATTTTAATTTGATTTAAATCCACTTTGATTCATCGACATTCTTCTGGTAGATAAGGATATCTTTAAATATTATGCAAATGCTGTCGATCAACTTGAAGTCTACCATTCCTTGTTGTTAGCAAAGTACCACAACAATTCTTATGTCTCTCGTCCCCAAAGACGATAGTTTAAGCCCCCAGTTTCGCACGACCGTATAACCAAAAACAATCAGTAAATCGTGTATCTGCTTCAAGACCTTATTAAGATCAAAATCAGATCGCAGCAATCGGTTTTGTCAGAATCTAGACCTTATTGTCGAGATCAATGTGTAGTAAACTTCTTTGTCACTATCTAGACCTTGTGGTCAATCATCGTGCAGTACTTTTTGTCAATATCTGGACCTTATGGTCGAGATCAAAGTGCAAGTAGCTTTTTTTTTAAATTGGGTATCCATCTGTAACTGACGAGATAATTTATTCCAACATTCCAATCTTTATCTTGGTATGATATAATATTAGGACAGTTGTAATTATAAATACATTTTTTTAAGTGAAACTTCTTTGACGAGGTATAGTGAGTTCGAAAAACTGAAATGGAAATCAAAGTGAAACATTTTGGTGGTGGGGATGCAGGCAGTGAGTGAATGGGGATCAATGAGAATAAAACGACTAGCGTAGTCGGTTACGGCAATTGGCAATGCCAAATCCGGAGTCGAGCCGCACGCGGTGATATATCACCGTCGCTGCCTCACAAATAAACAAAACCAAACTTGCCGAGGTGTAATTAATTCAGAATTATTACAACAGCTATAGCACAAATTTCGCCGTTAATATCAGCGGCCGTAGCTGCAGATACAAGTAAAAACACCTTTAGAGGAGCATGTCTGAGTAGAGCACCAAACGCTAACGTTCGGGTTCAGAGGAGATTATTTTCTGCAAAGAGTTTTTAGCGAACTTTCAGCATCACTTGATATTTACACACGGTAGACACATGAATATTTGTATCGCATTTTAGTTACCATAAGCCACTGGCTTTTGTATCAGAAAATAATGAAATAAACTCGATTTCCACCATCGTCTTAGCAAGTTTCACTTCAGTCCTTTGCTTATAAAGGTGAGGCACACAACTTTTTTTTTTTTAATTTAGTTATCTGTGAAATTGGATATTTAAATGACATTAGTAGTCAGCCATGGTGATGGGCGATTGGGTGAATGCAATTGCTTTTTTAAAGTGTAGTATATGTATAGAATAGTAACTTGTTAGAGAACCCCTGAAGAAAAAAAAAGGTCAACAAAACGTCGGCAATTTAACCAAGTTTCCGTTTACTTCTTGCCCTAATCCCTTAAAAGCAACTAAATAATTTAACAACAATAGGGCGAAAACAATATAACAATAATAATAATAGTTGTTTCATATTTTCGCAAATAAAATGGCATTAAATGATAAAAATATCTAGGACAAATTAACTATCAAACGGTCAAATTTGAACGATTTAGCTGAAATTTTCATATACAAAACAATTGTCTGCATTTACATTTGCATCTACCTATTCTATCAGTACCACTTTCGTTTTCATCTAATGTGTGACGAGGGTGTTGCTTTTGTACGGAGAAGCAGGTGGCAATGCTCATGAAGCGCAGCGGTTATGGATTCAACGACTCCTGAACAGCGAAATTCCGCGCCACACAACATTTACTTCCGTTGTGTAACATCTTTGGGATTATGGCAAACTCCAACCTGCACAACGTGATAGGGGTAGACAGAGGACACCAAGAGTGGCACAGGCTGAAGAAGAAATTTTGAAAATCGTTGAAAACGAAGCGAACATCAGCACCAGAAGATTATTATCGTATCGAGTTAGTGTTTCGTAATTTACCGCGTGGAGAACTGTACAGGGTTTACACCCTTATCATGGTTGGAAAGAAAAATTCCCCAAATTGAAATTGAGTGTATTTTAAAAGGGAAGGTGTTTTCCATTGCTTAATTGCCCAGGCATATCTCAATTTTGTAAACAAGCAGTTGGATATTTTGTTAGAGGATGTTCCCTTAGCAATCCGACGGAATATTTGGTATCTACACGACGGAGCGCCTTGCCACTCGGCACAAATGGTTAACGACAGAATGAATACCAAATTCCCACGTCGTTGGATCGGCAGGTATGGTCCTGTTCTTTGGTCACCCCGCTCGCCGGACTTAACATCTTGCGACTTCTTTCTGTGGGAATGGATTAATCAATTATTAGTTTATGCTGCCCCTATAAACAACCTGCAAGAATTACGAGAACGTGTAGAAAATTCCGCCGCCATAATTAGTAACACTCCCAATGTTTTTGAACGAATTACAAGAAATGTAAAAAACGAGCTATGGCTTGCCTCGCCAGCGCATCTTTTGTAACAGTTAAAAAAAGTACTATTTGCTTGAATTTTTTTAAACTTATTTATTTACTTTTAAATTGGATCAATTAGGCGTAGATACAGGAGAGGGCTTGGGGGTTTTACCCCTATGAGATACTTTTACTTTTATTACCATGAAGTTGTAGTTAAAGTTCGGTCTATTTCTCAGTTATGCTATATAAAGAGGTTACCTGTATTTTCGGTGATTCAAACACGTAACACGTGGTTTATTTGAAGCTGTTTTTAATCCCTCCCAGCCTCATAAAATGAATTATTGGCTAATTGATTTTTAACTGGAACACCCTCAACAGTAAACAAAATGAAAAACTCCTGGTACGAATAAAAGCAGGTTTAACAAAATTTAAGATAATGATGCGAGCTTGCTGCGATGAGTTGTTAATGGTCAGGAAGTGAAGAGTCGATCTTGTACTTCACTGCTAATGCTACGAAAATTATTATCTCCCCATATCATTCACGGATTTACAAATTTTGTGTTGTATTTCTGAAAATAGACACAGTCGACGAATTCTTGGTTGTACCAAATGTTGTTATTTCCTAAAATTAGGATCTTATTTGAGTTGAGCATGTTTCATGTCATCAAAATTATATCATTTCAACTAAGGAACATTGTAATATATGGGTATATTTAACAGCGGAGGCATCGTAGCGATTATAAATTATTAGTACGTAATCAAGTAAATTATGATTTGCCCTTAGGACTGTTTGCGATATTACAACTACCAATTGGTATTTGCTTTTAATTACTAATTGCTAAGATGCATTACAGTGATAACTATCTTAAACAGAGAACGAGAATTCGATAAGAAATTAGACAAAAACAGCATAAGAACAAGTGTTCAGAAACAAAAAGAAACTTATGACACCGACGAGAATTCTAAGAAACATTAAAGATAAAATGAGAAAAAAAAAACAAAATAAAACCAAGATGTATGGTTGACACCATAAAAAAAACTGGTGGAATTTTTTTGACATAAACCTATTCGTTTCTGTGACAACGGTCTTTTGATTAATATTTCGGTTTAATCCCTCGGTCATAAATAACTATTAATACTCACCGTACAGTCGAAATTAAACACACTTTTGTTCCAGTATTTTGCAAAATCCATCATCCATCAATGAGGTTCATGATTTCAATAATTTCACCATTTGTGACAAAGCGATTTTTTCATAATTTCTATTGTTTATCGGCCGGACCGTGCAGTATACGTTATTGTAACATTTTCAATCAAATCCTACTTTCCTCGGGCGGCCTGACATTTGAAACCAGTTTATGCTAATTAACAAAAAATTAAAATGTTGCGAAACGGGGAGACAAGAGGCAAGAAAAAACTCGACTTCGTTTAGAGAAAAAAATTACGTCGAACCGTTCCAGTGAAGTCTAATGACCCAAAAATTCTTTCCGACGTTTATAAATAAAATCCCGCCTTCCCTTTTGTGTCGGTTCTAACCAGTCGCGATTGTTTAATTTAATTCCTTCCTCTAACAAAGTGTGTAATTCCCTTTGACAATTTTTTTGTTCGGTGAAGATTCACTTCGGGATGCAAATTACGACCTTCTTCCCAACTTTTTTTGCTCTCGAATCGATACACGATTGCATCCATCTCGACGTCCCCAATTTTACAATAATCGAATAAAACGTCGTCGGGAAATTTAATACAATAAACCGGCAGTGTTCAGATAACAGCGTTGTTAATTGCAAGTAGCGATGAACTCGGGAAGGAAGCGACTGCCAATCGTAACTTCGTTACGTGTAGATTACTACTTGGATGAAGTGATGATTGGAGCCTTTGATTACGTCGGGTTTGAACCCCGGCTACATTTTTAACTCGTTATTTGCAATACGAACTGCTCGATGCAGCAATTAGCGCAACGACCAGAAGCACGAACGTGCATTGGGCTGAGATTAGAGAATTCCAAGTTTGGTGAGGTGTATTTTACAGTCCACGATAAATTATCTCGTTTGCACTGCTGAATCGTTTCAGTGTCTAAATTTTAATTTATGTACACCTTCCCGCATTAACCTCTTGGGAGTTACGGAAATTCAGGGATAACGGGAGTACTTCACCTAAAAAGCAGAAGTTGCAGTTGCGAAATATGTAGCAGAATAATTTGTGAGTGAACTGAAAATTTATAACTTTTGTACATATTTTCATATAGAAGTCATTTAAAAGTATCTTTTAGTTTTGTTCCACCAATTTTTCCCCACTTGTAGTGTCTGCTACATCTTCTTAAATGACCGAAAGAACCTAATAGGGATATAATTGTGGGTTTAATAATATTTTTATTTATTCTTGTAAGTGTTTATTGTTGTAAATTAATTGCATGTTTGAGTAACCCAAAAGATATAAAAGTGTCACCCCTGTTTTTTTAACAGTTAGCACAGTTAGCGGATTCACCATTGTTGTAGCTTTTCCAGTTGGCAAGGTTTTTTTTGCAAATTCAACATTCTAATAGTAAAAATGATCCAAATAATGTTCCTTGTAAATGCCTTAAGCTGACCGCACACAGAAAGAGCAAAATAATCTTAGTCAAAACGTTTTTAGCTAAATTAGTTTGATGCTAATGTTTCAGTGTAAATTAAATGACTGAGCCCATTTAATCTACATTGAAACATCGGCATGGAACTGAATTAGTCAAGAACGTTTTTGACTAAAACTGCTCTTTCTTTGTGCGGCAACTTTTAAGAAAAAACTAAAAGCGGTGAAACCACCAGTTTGTACTGGTGCCAATAGGACACTCCAATATTAAAAGAGACGCAAACGACGCAGAAGTGGTATCAAGTCTATTAAATTTCTTAAAATTTACTCCCAAGGTGGTGTCTTTCAACTCTTTGGCGGCATTACTTCACATTTGTATGATTGCTTGTTATTCTGAACACAACGTTCTCGTAAGGAAATGTGTAAAACCATGTAAATTACATCACCAAATAATGTGCAAAAATGTAAAAATCACCCAGCATAAAGTTTATTACATCTAACAGGATAAGATGTGGCACAAATGACCATAAACTTGAATTTCATGATAATTGAAGCTGTAGGAAATAGTAATGGACAAAAATTACTACAGCGCGTTCAACAATAAACCTGGTTAGAGCAAGCTTTGAAATTGAGTTTTTGTTTTATTTTTTACAGTGTAGAACTTGACTGATTAATGGTGATGACTTGTAAACAAATAACATAACCTCAAAATTTAAGAGAAGCTGCTTCATTTTAAAGCTTGTAAGTGAGTTTGACTTATATTGATAATAAATAAGCCCCATGGACGTTATTTAAACAATACACCAGCAATGTCAACCTTTTGTGCTGTGGTAAATTGCAGCATTAAAGGTGATGGAATTTCCATGTTTAGATTCCCATTCAAATATGACAACAAAGGAAGAGAGTGCGCCCTTAGGGCTAAACGGTTGCAAAAGTGGATCCAGGCCCTCAAATGGGAGGACATAACTGCAGCCAAAATTAAATACTAGCTTGTTTGTGGGAGACACTGTAAAACGTAGAGACGTAGGCCCAATGGTGTAATACATATTTTATAAATATACAGTGTGCCCATTTTATCCATTCACGCCTAAAGATTCAGAAGTAGGCAACATATTAAACATTTCATCAATAAGTATTTTTTTAGGATTTACATTTCATATTTGATTAAAAGATTGTTTTCAATTGACGTTTTGAGTTTAATTTTAGACCCACTATGATTCTTTATTTAAAAAATAAATAGTTTACGCAAAGTGATTTGTAAAATGTTTAATATGTTGCCTATATCTGAATCTTCAAGCGTGAACAGATAATATGGGCACCCTGTATCTTTATTAATATGTATAATATTTTATTTTATTTAAATTTATATCTGGGCCAACTAATTATATACCAGTGATAGCCCCAACATGTGAGTAGACTTTGCCTAAAAGTGCAATACTCCGTTGGGTTGTACTAAGAGCCATGCGTCCAGTGGTTTTTGGTTTAGCCTTTGATAATACAATATCTTCAAAAATAAAATCGTTAATTTCTATGTAGTTCAGGTATTGTTTAGACAACGGTGAAGCGTTTGACGAAAATTTTCAGTCAAAACTTCTTGAGGAAATTCTTGGCGAAATTCTTCGTAGAATAGAAAACCGATAGAAAACTGCTAAACACCATCATTCTTTCTGCCTTCTATTATGGATTAAGCAATTTAAAGACTTGTTGGTGTTGTGTCGAACTATAAAACGTTGTATTACACTCATTCCTGTGTAAATTGGATGGTTTACAGCACTCGAGGCTTAAAATAGCACTCGTTGCACTCATGCTTTTTTAAACCCCTTGTGCCGGAAAACATTCAATTTACACCGGAACTCGTATAATAATATACTGTAACGTAGCCTGAGCCGTGCGGGTTTGAGGATTTAAAGAATTCATGTGCACACCGTAGTTACTAACTTTTATTAAAAATTAACGTTTTTCTTTGTACAAATTTACACGGTACTTGTTCACGATGCTTCCAGTACACTATCCCGTTCCGTCGTTCGTTCCCTTCTTATACCCCTACTGGTGTTCTCGATTACTTCTATTCCGGGAATAATGAGATCATCCTTTCGGCGCAACCGGATATTCTGGAAGGATGACATCATCCTCTTTGTGCGATCGTCCTATAGATTGCAGTATGACATCAGCGCGACAGAACCTTCTCGACTAATGAGAGCATCTTATGTGAACAATCATTCCCAAACGTTCTCACGGTCTGTGTTCTAGATCAATGCCATTACCGTATATGCTCATTCCAATAATTGTTCCGACACAGATGAACATCATTCGATGCAACTTCCGCTACCCTCGCGCCGTCGTCGCAATACTATTTTGTAACAATTGCAAAGTATACTGTTATAAAAATGCCCAGCCTTCCCTAACCAGGTATTTTCTTGAACGCGCGTTATAATAATATTTACTTTCTTGCCTTTCGGCTTTGGAATGGGTTCCATGTTTCCCATACAATAACAAATAGAACTATCATAAAACAATAATTTATTTCTGTTTCTTTTGCCTTCTTCTGTTTAATACCCCTTTCATGCATCTTAGTTCTTTACCTTCTTCTGCTCCTTCTCTGCACACTTTCTCAACGCTCTCTTTCCAGTAGTTGTTTTGCCTAATTTCCTCGTCTTCTTCTCTCTTCTTTTCTTCCTTCTTCTTTTCACAAGTATCTTTGTATTTCTTTAGTTGCGTCCTGAATTCTTCTCTCGATCCTTTCCCATTTCTCCATTTCATCATTTGCTTTCTTGCTAGTTTTTTCATTTTTTTGCATTCTTTCTTCCAGAATCTGTTTCTTCTCATTATTTCTCTTACTTCTACTTCTATTTTCATTTTTGACATTGCTTCTTTCAATCTTCTTTCGAGATCTTTCATTATTGTTTCTGTATCTTTTTGTACTTGTATACTTTTTTCTTCCTAGGTTGTGTCCTTTTAGTACTTCATATTGCTCTCTCATCTTCTTTATATTCGATCATTGTCCTTCCTTCTTTATTTTCCGTTTTATTCTTCGATACTCTTCTCTCTTCTTCAGTCCCAATATTTTGTCTTCCTAATGTTGTCCCAATACACGCATTGCTGCATTTCTTCTTTCGGTCTCACTTATGGTCTTCTCTTAACATTTGTATTGTTTTGCTCATCTCTTTACTGTACACTGTAACTATTTCAACTTTTTTTGTTCCTGTTTTCAGATTTCTCTCTGTTATTCCAGTTTTGTGTAGTTCTTGTTTCGTCATTATTTCTTCTTCAGTTTCTTTCCTTACTCCTGTAATGCCTTCTTCCGCTCTTCCTTTCTTGTTTTTCCATTTTGATTCTTAACATCTCCATACTTAGTCTCTCGGCATTATCTCTTCTAATTTCCTTCATTCCTTTTCATCTACACGTTTATACCATTCCAGGTATGTTGAATTCACTAATGTCTTTTGTTTCTTATCTTGTATAAAAATCTCGTGTCACGGTGTTTGTGTTTTTTGTATATTTGGTAGGTATGAGAAAGGTGGTAAACTATTTTTTTACATGGATATGGGGGCCCAGGGGGGCCCCTTGGGCTGAACCGATTTTTATGATCTTTGATTTGTTGGATTTGTCTCCGCCCCGAATAGCAGAATAACTCTTAAAACATGGGAAAAAAGACAGGAGGCGAGGGCGACGAGCTTGGTACAGGACAACGACAATATCAAAGCCCCAATGGTAAAGGGCCCCCCTGAGGACAGGGGGGTCCAGGAGGATCTCTATGGTACAGGACAACGACAATAACAAATGACGCCCACCAAAATTTGTCGTACCGGGCTTTAAAAATGAAAATTGATTCTTACGGAGTAAACTTCAAAGTTTCACTTCTGCTGCGCGTGGACTTGACACACAGATTTTTTGATGATATCAAGAACAAATTGACTGATTGTTTTCGGGGGCGAATAACTATTAAAATATCGTTGTATGCTGGTTCCGCTAATGCAAGTAGATTGCGTTGTGTGCATTATCCTTTAATAAAAAAACAAAACAGAATTTAATTCATCTAATAAGTTAAGACAACATTTATTGATTCTGAGGCGGTACAAAGTTCGCCGGGTCAGCTAGTATTCCAATATAAAAATCTTATTCTTCCTTTTGTTTTCTTCTGTTGCTTTTCAGTTAATTGGTATACCTTATTTCGTTTTGCGTTCTGTTTTCTTTTTCTTTCTCGTTTTTTTTTTCTTTTTGTTCAAAAATTTCCCAGTAGCCCGATTCCATCTCCGCCAATTTCCCACTATGTGGAGTTTCCTATGGTTTATTCTTGTTTCTTCCCTTTCATTCTTCGCTATCGCTCTTATCTTTTCCTGTCTTTCTTTCTTTAAATCATTGTATAATAAACTATTTCTCAGTTTTTCTTCGTTCCTCATGACGTTCTGGCTTCTGTTACCTTCACTTCTGTTTTCAATTCCTCTTCAGCCCACTTTGCGACTTTCTTGCTCATGCTTTTAGTTTCAGCCCTGGTATTGCTGTTATTTCTTCTTTCGTCTCTTTATTTCTCTTCCATCTTTGTCAACATCTGTCCTGTCTTCTTTTCTAGAAATATTTTCTCTTTCATCTTTTCTTTTTCTACCTTCGCCATCCTCAATTGGTTAATTTCTCTCTTCAGTTCTTCCATATCTTCCCTAAGCTGTCTGCTATCGTTCTTCAGCTCTCATGTCTTCCCTGGTTTCACGTGTATATCTTCTTTTACTTGTTTTTAGGTGAGCCATCATCTCTTCCGTTTTCCGTCGTTCCTTATCGGCTGAAATTTTTGCAGTGAGTTTTCGGACCAATATCAATCTTGGAATCTCTACATTGGAATACCAGAACTCAAAGACTGCAAATGTAATAGGTGTTGAAACCTTGGAACCTTAGAAGAAGATTCCATAATCTAGGAATTCCTTCGAATGTACCCTTATTCAGTATGGAAATATCGCAGTTTGTGAAGTTTTGAAATCTCGGAATTTCGAACTTTTCTAAAATAAATTTTATAATATATCAGTTTCTCTTAGTTTCCATTGTGAGTCATTTTCGTCTCGTTTAATTTTTTAATTTCTTTTCAGTTTTTTTCTGCTTCTTTCTGGAGTGTCTTTAAGGACCTTTTTAAATTGTTCTAATCTTCTGTAACTAATTTTTAGTCTCTATGCAGTTTCTTCTCTATTCCTTTTCAGTGTCATACCGGTCTTCTCTCATTCTCTTTTTCGATCTTCCTTAGAATTTTAGAATCTTGTAATTTTCAAACATGAAATCTTGGAAACTTAGAATCTTAAAATTGTTAGAGAATGTTCTAATGTTCTTGTAAATTTTCGAATCTTGGAACTTTAGAATCTAATAATTTGCCAGTACTCTTGTGATTCCCGATTTGTATGAAGTTGGATTTGAAAAATCCTCAAATAATACAATGATCTTGAAGCCATAGAATGTTCGAATTTCACCTTTCTAAAATTTTGAAAATGTTAAGTTTCTTATTTACGATTTGGAGTTTTATAATAAACCCATACTAATTTAATGTTACCTTAGTTTACTTTTAAAAATCAACAAAAAGAAGTCAAGATACTTTTTGGGGGAATAAATTCAGCCGTTATACCTGGATGTGTAATTCATTTTAAATATATCTCTTTATTTTGTAATTTCTAAGATGAACGCACGGCCAACAGCGAACTAGTTATAACTCGTTAAAGAAAAATTCAATTATTACCTATTTGTTTTTCAAACATGGACTAATTATTATATTATTTTGCAGGTAAGAGACCCAAGTCGCTTTCTCCACCAAATTGGTAAGTCGTTCTTACTTTACAAGAAAAATCACTAAATTTTAGAACTGAAAAATATTTTGAAGTAAAATAATACGATATTCACTTAGTTTGTACAAAAGATAAAAATTTTATTCTCCTCTTGGAAAGTCGAGAGTTTCATGTTGTATTAAATTTCAATTTTCTGTTCGATATTTTCTAGCGAGACTACTAGAAATAAAAAGTGTCGGAAGAAGGTTTTCAATTAATGTATCAATTAAATTAAATGGATTCGAAGAAAAATCACTAGGAGGAGTCTTCTGATTGGCAATTCGAGTAAAGAAGTGGCACTTACAAGTTACTAAATGTGAGCTTATTCACCTGCAAAGCACCTGCACAATCGTTATTAGTAGGGAAAAATAGTACAAATTTATTCCGATTTCAGCCCTACAAACGCAGGTCCGCCCAATGCAAAACAGTCTATTTTTAGCAGTTATTTTTTCCTCTGTTCGGAAGTAATTAGCAATAAAACTGCCGATAGCGGTTGTGCAAACTCGTAATAACACACGGAATGTAGCCTCCATTGTGAACATTCTTGGAAGATAAACAGACGTGAGTTTGTCTGGAACTCCCTGAATGTGAATAATAGTGGTACATTCCGAGCAGATTAAATATCGGTTTTAAGTATTTTGCCAATTCCCCGCATACACAAAATTCTAGACAACGCGCAGCCTCTTATCCCGTAATTGAACGAATTGAATATCCGGTTTTCTTGTTGATGGTGTAGAAAATATTCCCATTATCTCCTCACAATACACGCGTGCGTTAAATTGGCCACCATTCCGCCTTTTTCCGCTGATGAGTGGAATTCTCACGCCCTTATTGGTGAATCGGAATGCAATGATGGGTGTCTCGTGTGCAAAGAGGCACGTCTTGAATCCGGGAAGACGCAATATCTGGGCGTTATTAAATAAGGATATTGGGGCGTAATCGGTATTCGTCCGGCGATTATCCGGGGAATTAATTTGTCCGGAGTCGTTGTTAAAAGTGCCGCGGAATTGGATTTGCATTTCGATTGGCGAAGGCAGAAAGGATTATGATAAACTGGAAGTGAGGGCCGACTTCCCGAATATAATTAAAAGCTCTCCGGAGATTTCAATTATAAATCGTTTGTCGAATTCCGACCGCAAACATCAAAACCCAAAAAGGTGCTGTGTGCAAACGTCTATTAAACCCATCAATAGTTGATTCAGGGTTGGAGTAAGTCGGTCAAACCGCCGAGGATATGATTGCGTCAATCCATTATATTCAATTAGATGGACATTGCCCCACTAATGCACTAGTCTGGTGAATTAGCACGTAAAAGTTTCCTAACTCAACAAGTAAAGAGGTGTATGTTGTTACTTTGCGGGGTTGATTTACACTTATTGGGTGCAACTAATCAAAATTGGACGTAGACATAGGTTGTAATTTAACAATCACGCTTGCAATCAATCAATATTACTTCTTTCTGCTTTACAACTGCAATATCATTTATATGGTAGGTTATATGTATATGTAGGTGCTCGATATGATAACGGCAAAGCCGTATTAAATTTTTATAACCATCCAAAGTATGTAATATCTCCAGAATTTTATTGACGCTCTGTTTAATTTAAGAACCCGAAACTTACTTCCTGCTCAAAACACTTCGTAAGACGACACAAAACTTCTCATTTAGCTAAAGATCCAGCTTTATTTGAAACTGAATAATTTTCTCGTGTTTTTCGCGGGGACATTCCGCTTTATCCAAACTTTCCACTTTAGGCATTATCAAGTTCCTTCTTTGGCGAAACATGACGTCAGAGGGAAGCAGATACAATAAAGTTACCATAAGAACGCGATATTTCTCACGTAGCTGAAATTTATTTGTGTCTAAGCGTCGCGAAAGTCGGTTTTAAGGTCTGAAATAAAACAAACGATGGATCTGCGAGCACGTAGTTTCAGGGACTCCCCACGAGGACCTCGAAATTTAAACGCGGACATAAACGGAATAATCCACGCTGCCGTAAGTTTTTCGATAAAGCTTGGCCTAAGATCAGCTCAGTGGACAAAGTTGTCAGTTGAAATGTGACCTTAGATAAGTCGAAACTCAAAGTTTACCGAATATGAAGAGGTCCTCCCCACGTGAGGTCGTGTAATTAATTAAAATCAACATGAAATTTATTTTGCAAACTTTCACGAGGATTTCATGTCTTAATACGACCAGCTCGCAAACTTCGACTCTCGGGTTGGCCAACTTTAGTTTAAGTATTTGAAGGGACTTTCAGTTTATCCTGGCTACTTTCTTCAATGAAAAAGTGACATCCAGCATCTCCCTTTCCCGGCAGCTTTTGCAAACAAGTCACGTGACCTCCATGCGTTATTCCAGCGACAATAAAGCGGCAGGGGCGTAAATAACTTAAGTCATAAATCGGCCCTTATCACGTGTAAACACCCTGGCACGTCAATTTTTCGCATCATCGCGTCGGAAAACATCGATTGTGATTACCGCTGATTGTTTTATTGGTGCTTTCGATGCATTTTAGGCTCGTTTCGATTTGGAGCTCGTGAAATATGGTGTGTCGATTCTTCGCGCTGTAGATTAAAACTCGTCGTACAAGCACATTTATTAAACGTATTCCACATGTCGCCGCGGCCAAATATAATTTTTCATAGCGAATTAATGCGTTCGCTGTGGCGCTTTTCCCCCATCCATCGCTACAGAAACCCTGATCCTGCGATAATCTGTTTATCAACGGCTGGCACGCGTTAATGCATTTTTCATGCCACACTGCATTTATTGACAATCCGGATTGCTTGTGTGCAACAACGGAGCGGATTTTGACATAGCCAAGACGATAATAAGCTGGTAATCTACTGTGCGGAGATACGTTAGGTAATAATAATAAATGAGTTCTCAGTCTAAATATTACATTATGTTTATGGAAATTGTGCCATCATAATCAGAGCTTTACACTTTATAATAATTATCAACAATGCATGTAATGCATTCACCAATTTGGAATGTGAAATAAAAAAGTAGCAGTTAATGAATAATAATAATAAATTTTGATTTATTTAGTTTACTTTATAATAGTAGATTATTATACGAGTTCCTGTGTAAATTGGACGCTTTAAGCCACAAGTGGTTTATAAAAGCACGAGTGAAACGAGTGCTTTTGTGAACCACGAGTGGCGTAAAGCGTTCAATCTACACAGGAACGAGTGTAATACAACGTTTTATCGTTCGACACCACCCCGGAAAGTTTTTAAACTGCTTAAAATCCATAAAAGTAGTGTGACGTTTATCTGTCATTTTCATTATTTCATGACAGACAGTGTTTACACAAGCGAAAATTTGAAAATTCTAACAGTGTCGAACGATAAAATCTTTATGGATGTTATGTTATCAGGTGAAAGGCTAGGTAAAATATTCGGTTTCGGCATCCCATTTGGCCATCATCTCTTTATTTGTGTTGCAAGCTTCAAAACTAGTACCAACGAGTTTAATCAAGAAATGAGTTAAAGCTTAAGAAAGCTCAAAACATTTTCCCCAAGAAAAAATTGGTTTCGGCTAAAGAAATCCGTCAGACGTTTCTTTTTTCTCATTTGTCCGTTCATTTTAATCTTTAAATTACTTTGTGACATTGGATAAATGATAAAACAAACAAAAACGCATCAAAATCGGTCCATTCGTTTAGGAGCTACGCTGTCACAGACACACAGACTGACACGTCAAACTTATAACACCTCTATTTTTGCGTCGGGGAAAAATAGGAAACAGTCCTAAATTTATTTAAGAGCTCCTTTTACGTCTTAATTAATTGGTGAAATAATTATGTCCGCAGGTCGTTCTAAAATTTAAAGTATTTTTTTTTGCAAAATGCGTACATTAGAAAGGTTTCTTCATTTCTAAACAATGTTTTCATAATTATGTTTCAATAAATTTGCTGTTAGATTTAATTTGTCAAATAAAATTTTGGCTGAATTGCTCTTTAGTTTAACTGTTAAGAGTTAGCAGTTCCTGATGAATAAATATTTTAGTATTTAACCCAGCAGTTGCAATTTACATTATTAACATTATTCATTGCTTCTTTTCATTAAAAAAAAATGAATAATTAGCAGTTTTACAAAAAGCGTTCTCATTCTCACGGATCCAGTTTCTGGTAAAACTTGAAAACTAACCCTTTCTTAATGCATCCTCATATAGACACCTCGGTCTTGTTGCTCCAGTTCTGAGACTCAAGATGCATTAAGTTCAGTTGCAGCGACTATGTTGCGGTTGCAACTGCGCCATGGTGGCTTTTAATAAGATGGTGACGCAACTGCAAATTTAATTAGGTTACTGCCGTTTTATGTGGCGACGAAAGATTTCGTCTAGATTTACTCCTGGCAAATAAACGGAACAAGTGAAGAAAATTAAACGTCGAGCTTTCCTTTATTTTTAGTTTGTCTTAAGCAACTCGACGAAAAAGTCGATCCTCCGTCGTCAACACAAAGAGAACGTAAACTTGTCATCCTATATTTCCTGGAAAACTTTCAGGCGCCTATTTTTCAAGAATGCTTCAAGATTAGCTAAAAGACAGATTTACGTGTAAGAGGACTAAAGTCAAACAATTCTGTTTGGGCAAACTTTGCGCGAGAAAAATTGAACTTGTGAATTACTTAATTCGCGACCTTAAAAGAAACATTCCGGGATTTTAAAAGCAGCCGTAAACTCTGTTTTATAATTTATCGCCGTGCTTTGTTTACTTTTCGTAACAAGGTATTATAATAAATTAAATAAATGGCTTTCGGAGATAACATAAAATGACTTTATGTTCTAACGAGTAAATCTTTTGATTGCCCAAAAAATAAAGATGCGGGTATGAAGAACCGTTTTTGCTGTAATTACATGAATGGTGGATGCGCCGGGCGAGCCCACAGCAGCATTTTAATTGCTTTGTGGAATAAACGAATGGTTATTGTTTTTCTGAATACACTTTTGTGTTTTTTTCTGGTTGTGGTTTTACCAGTTGCTGGCTGTTATGTACTTTTACTTGCAGTTAATTAATTAGAAATTTTAGTATTGTGGTTAAGTTATATAATATTACTGTAATGAGTCCTATTCCAAGGTAGGTACTTAAGAGAATTGCATGCTATTGTGCATTGCTCATTACAACCAAGTGGTCTGTATTACGATAGGTGTGGGGACGTTTGGCTACCCCATCAGGCTTATTGTGTTCCTATGTATATAGCAGGTGCTTGAGATCACTAAGTTTGATAGTTTCTACTCTTTAATTCACCACATATCTGTGCCCAAAAAGCCCATTGTTAACGAAGCTAGTTCGAGAACGGAATTGAAATTTTAAAACAACTATAAGCATACGTTTTCTATTTGCAACACGTTTCAGCAGTTTCGTAGTATCTTGCTCCGTTTCAATGCTCCAACGTCGGCTTCCTTCCGTTCAGCGATAGTGATTTTTCCGCGCCGTTCTTCTGCACTAAGTATTTAGTGAGTTCTTAACAGTGTTCGACAAATTTCATCTACGTAGTTCGCCGGGTTGAACTTACAAGTGTTCCGGTAAGGCCCTTTGCAGTCTTCTTACGAATCCAATTATACGCATCTCCTTCCAGCCGCTTACGTTGAAAATTCTATGAGAAGCTTTTAATGTAATAAGGCTAAAAACGGGACGCGTAAAGAAAATACCGTCTTAGAGCGTGGATTCTACGCTGGCGGCTTTATTAACGCTCGTGAGGATTCCGTCGTGGCACACAGGGGGTTTGTGGAGAATCTGCAGGAAAGCAGAAACTTTGGTTTATCATTCCTCAGATTCTACTCTTTCAGAAGAAAATTCTAAAATTGTTAAAACAGAAAAAGGTACTTGTGAAATTCTGGCAGCAAGTCATTTCGAAATTCGGAAAATTTTACACTCAGAATATCCAAAATGGTTTAATGTACTAAATATTTCAGAGCTTTCAAAGAATTCCAAAGGCCTAAAAATTTTCATATTAGTATCAATTATTCACATTTTAATCAACGCTTCTAACATTTTTTACGTGTTTATATTATGAGAAGCATATTCAGGAAAGGACCAAAAGTGAAATGCACGTAAGATGCGTTTCACATCTGGTACGGTTTACGTAGTGAGTTACTGTGCTCATCTTTCCTTAAAATGTTCGTGTGAGTAACTGGGTTTCGTTAATTGACTAATATAATACATTCCATGAGAGCCAAAAAAGAAATTATACAGGAGTTAAGAAACTGGATTCATCGTCTCAAATTAACTTCTTAAAAATTAACACATACTTTGGCAAATGTCCAGCATTGCCACTGGGAAAACTTTATACATATTTTAAAATAGTGGAAGAATATAGAGAAAAATGTGTCTGCTTAAATAAAGCATTCATTTATTTATTTTTAGCATTATATCATCATATTAATGCCAGTATTGAGGGCTCTCAGCGTTGTATAGACAAATGAGAAAAGTTTCAGCAATGGTGGACGAGTCTGTTAATTTTACCGTGTATTGGAAATTTTTAAAATTGAAATCTCATAATTTAAACAAAAAATATAAAGCTAAAAACAGCGCAATAAGAACTTAAAAGAAATGTTAATTTGGTAATGTTATCGGTATATTTATTTCAATATTGATTATTTTAATATCGTTAAAATATCCAAGAAAAAAAAACTTAAAAATTATGGATGCTATTATAATAGTAATAAACAGTCGTGATTTTCTTAATATTCAGTGTCTTGAGAATATAAGAGAAATCTTTTCATGTTTTCCCATATTTAGATTGGTGATTTTGAACTGCGAATAGCTTCCTAAGGACGTGGGAAAGCCGATTAAAAGTGCCACATCCCACCAAAATAAATTTTTTGAGGCAACCAGGGTACAAACGTAATATGAGGAACCTCCAAAAATTGTGGTTGCGCGAGTTCAAATTATATTTCTAAATCTTTAATAGTTTTTCGATTACGAGTGCCGACAGTACCGAATAGTATAACAAGCATTTCGCATGAGTTGCATGTACAATTTTTTTGGCTACTTTTTCTGAAATTAAGTATTGAATTTCAAATGTCAAATTTTGAGATTAATAACGTCATAATGTCAATGTAAAGCTGTTATTCTCCTTCTATCTGCAGCCAGTTCTTTGGATGATTTCTTTGGCGAGAGAAAAATGTTTTTAATTTTTACTCTAGAAAGGCTGTATGGACTTCTTACGCGCTATTTTCAGAGTTTATACTCTATATTTTCAAGTGACTTTACCGCGTCCAGTAGTTTTGACACCTCATCGCCTAATATGCAGAATAATGTCTAAATAGAATTTGAGATTTGAGATTTAACATTCTTTTTACACTCCAATTTTAGCAAGTTTGAAAACACTGATAATTTCAATGACTTAGAGACACCTGACACAGGCCACTTGACATTTGACATTTAGAACTTTAGAATTTCGATTCAATTTATGTTTATTTCAATTCAATTATCGGTTGTCAAATCTCAACTTGTAAAAAATGTAATTTGGCACTTGATGAACCTTAACATTTGAAATTTGACACTTTACACATTACATAAGACGTTAAAAACTTTGACAAGCGGCTAATTCCCAGTCAATTATAAGTCAGTTATCATATTTTATATTTTGCATTTGATTTTTGAAATTTCAATGATTTTTTTCTTACAACACTGAACTACCTAACACTTGATTTTTGGACAATTCATTAGCACTTCTCAAGTTGACACATGATACTTAATACTTGACATTTGATATTCGATAATTAGGTTGAAATTCATGAATATCTATTTTATTATCACATATCAGACTTATTGTAATGTGTGAGAATGTCAAACTTTAAAATTTGGTATAACAATTTCGATTAGGCGCTACACATACCTCTTGACACTTGACGCATGACACATGGCACTTGACACTTATTTGACATTTCACACTTGAATCATTACGATTTAAAAATTTCACAACGTGTCACTATTATTGCCTCTCATAATTCCAAAGGTTATTGACTACAAAGTTATTTGAACACCATATTTTTGTGTTCGTTTTGTGAAATACATAATGGAGAAAATGATATATAACTAAATATATAAATATTCCCGCATATGAATTTAATTTGACAGCTGTCAAACCTAACCTCAATTCGTGTTTTTCTCCTTTTCAGTGAACGAATACAAAAAATGTTGTTCAATTCTCGTGCAGTATCACTTTTCAGGGGCGAGGGCGAATTTTTGATGCACGAGACGTAGGCCGAGTGTTGCAATAATGTCTTGATATCGCACTTGTATCGGAAATTGTTGAAAATACGTCCGTTACTTAATGCTTAGCGCCTGTTGACATACGTCAAATTCTGATAACTGGTTTGGCTTTATATACGACATTTTTTATGCTCAATATTGGTATAATATGCACCAAACCGATTTTTTCTTGATTTTGACTTGACTTCTTCATCACCGCTTCCACATAATTCAAATGTTTTAGTCGTCGGAAATTTCTTTTTATTTTCTATTATTTTTTATTATTTCTACTATTTTCTATCTATTTTTTAGTTTTATTTTAAAGTGCAAGGCACAATTTTCATTATGCAATAATTTGACGCAAAATGTATTTTCTGTTCTCAGAATTTATAGCAGACTTAATTGGAACAAGACTTAATAAACATAATAATTAGAATTTTGTTGTTAATTTATCTAGAACACCAGTTATACTATTATGTCATGGTAATGCACTTTTAGTCACTCAAAACTAACGTATAAAATGAATAAGTTGTTGGAATTTTTTTAAAATGGTGAATGTCTCGTTATTGCTAATCCAAGAGCACCCCAACATTACACCACGCGAAATTACCCTTGCTGAACCTCGCCGAAATACTCAAAAGAATCCCCTAATTCCGCTCAAAAAGGGATCGCGTTTAATAACGCGGCCGCCCCCAGATGACGTCTATTTTATTACGAGACCGTCATCGATTACGTTCGGCGGCGGACAGCGTATGGCGAAATTCGGCGGTATTCGAACGAAATCCCCGTTCGATAGGAACGGTGACATTTTTGGCCGGATGCCAAGACGAAAAGGAAGAGTTTTCGCCGGTGGCGGCGGCGGCGGTATTACATGCGGGGGAAGCGTAGCACGGCGATCTCTTGACCCACTTATTCGGTAGAAATGATTTATTTTCGTTGAAGTTCAGCTTTGTCGGTGACACTTTCGACCAGACGACTGTTTTACAAGTATTGTTCTCGGGCGGGTTATAGGCTCAGTGTGAAAGGGTCCCGAGGGAGAACGAACAGAGAGCGCCCGAAATGGGAAAAAATCTTCGATTGGTGTGATTAGTTTAGGGTAGTTTTGACGAGTATTGGGGCTCGGGGGGGCGGTAGATGCATAATAATTGGGATTGAAGACGAATCACGATGGCGGATGACTTTGCGCCGGTTCGTGTAAGAACGAAAAGGTCAAAGATTGGTTCGTTTCAATTTGGGTTAGTTACACATCTCCCTGAGGCAAATAGTGGGAAAAAATGCTGTTTCCGCTCAGCAGTAAACCAAGTGTATATTTGCTCGCTGGCCCTCAATGGTGATTGATCGTATAGTCGCTTCGGAAAACACCACTGTGTGAATGAAGTGCATGAAAGAAGCAAACTTCTAATCAGTTGATAAATAGAAATACTGCGTGATCAAAATGAAAAGACTGAGTCGGCAACAACACAATTTACATTAAGATTAATAATAATCCCGTCATTCGGTTGTCAGTCGATGACAGCTACATAATTTATAATTGAACCAAATAAACATAACCTTACATTTACGATGCAACGTCTTTCAGTGGTAACAATAATCCGGATTACTTAGATGAGCTATTAACCGCAGTAGTAAAGTAAATAAAGAAATGGAGCCTTTTATGCGCAACCCTCTAAGCAAAGTTGTTTTAGTGCCCATTTTCCTAATGGATATATGAAGTTGTTTTGAATCACAGTGGTAAATACCAGAAATTTAATTTCTACTTTGTGATGTCATTAAGCTTTATGTAGGCATTCTACTTAGTATCTGTCCTGAATATTTCCATTTATTGCTATGATATTTGTGTCTCCGAGAATATAAAATAATGTAGTATATTTATTTCAGCTTTAAAAATATATAGGTATCATAATACTGATATTTTTGTATTTGTTTTGTAAAATTCATAATCGATAAAGGTACATTGGTAAATATATAAACTTTCCGCTTCTGTATTTAATTTGACAGTTGTCAAACATGACCTCAAAATTTGATGTTAATTCGTGTTTTTTTTTTTTCATTTTGACGCGACGAATACAAAAAATATTGTTGAATACTCGTGCGCTGTCATTTTTTAGGGCTCGGCCTCATTTGCCACACTCGGCTGCGACTAGTGCTTCAGAAATGCTTCCTCGCCCCTGAAAAATATGTTGTCAGCGCACTTGTATCAAAAATAGCTATTACCAATGACCATTTTATTGCTAGGTCTTAAATAGGTTTTTTTTTGGCCAATGGCGATAGCACCCGTAGAATTCTGTTTGTTCTGATTCGTCAAAATTGTCAAAAGTTATGAAGATAACTTAAGTGGTCCAAATATACACACAGCGTCAAAACTTTTGAAATATGTAATAATAATTAAAAGAGAATGAGAAATGGTTCTAAATAACGTACGATTGCGTTGGTGCGGCAATTTTTAAACACCCTGTATGTCCCCTAATATAAGTCTAGACACAAATTCCAGAAATCAGTAAGATTTCTAAATGTGTTCTTACTGCTCTAACAGTTGTGTGTCGGCCGTAACAAAATTCGATCGCTTAGTATGGCCAGTCTCTTTGAATGATCGCAGTGTTGTGATTTCGGTGATTTGGCCAAACCCGTTGATGCAAAGCCCTATTAATAGCCAGAATTGGATGGCCGGACATTTTTTACTGTTTTCCACCATAAAAAGGAAATTTGTATGTAATTCTTCCTAAAGATCTAAAAGCGTCGGATTTGCTTCGTTTCAAGAATTATCTGAAAAATATTCATCATACAGTTTTTAGGGCGCCCTAGATAGACATTATGATATACAACAACATATGAACATAAATCAAGCGTAATTAAGTGGGGTCGTAGATAAAGCACTCGCGTAATTATTATGACACCAACGAGCTCGTTATGTATTATATGTCTAATGTATTATCTCTACTGAAAAACTGAATACCTACCTATTATAAACAAGAACAAAAATTACCATTATCATATTGTAGCCGAACTCTATCTTAACACTGCAATCGTTACCATTCTTTTCATGGTAATACCATGAGATCATTTAAATTATAAATTAAAGTAGGCTGTGAAATTTAAATTATTTTGGCACTACTAACTTTTGGCAATTTGATTTAAAATTTCAATATCAAAGTGAATGGTGAATGGATGTATTTTATAGAACGCTGTCCTAAAGGTTTTTCGAAATGCCTACCCCAATTTTCCTGCAGATTATCAAAAATTGGTCCAACAAAGATTTCGTAATGTTAATGTGGTGTAGCGGAGCGAGTGTTGTTCTATGATGATCGTAGTTCTCAATAAACCTACATTATTTGATAGTGTTTTATTTTCTTTAAATTAAAACAATTTAACATGAGAAACATAAACGTCATAATGTTTACCATAACCTCAAATTTTACTCTGTCAATTTGCAGGCTGGGCCATTGCATAAAAAAAACCGCTTACTCTAATTTATAATTTAAATGATCTCATGGTATTAGTACTTTTCAAGCACCTGAGAAATATTTTCTTGATAGTAGGTTGGTTAAGGATGTCACAGGGACATATTTGAGGCACCTAATGATGTCTACAGAAATATTACAGACATCCACACTATTACTAGTCTTAATACTTTTATTATGTCGTAACTCTGATGCTACTTAACTCAATTTAACGGAACGAACAGTCTAACCATTTTAACACAGAAAGTTTTATTACGTAATGGGATAATTAAATGTAGTGGGTTGATTATTATTGACTAGATTGGAAGTAATTTCAGATATTTTCATTTTTAATATGGAAATATTAATTTACTTTTAATTTAGTGCCTTTTGTCTTCGAGCTCTTTTCGGGTGTTCTCTGCTGTTGTGAGACCTATACGATATATTGTCTTGTCAACATCTATTTCAATACCATCAGATGGTATAAGGTGTAAATGAATACAGTCATGGCAACAATAGTCTGGACTAGCAGTTTCCGTCTTTGAGGAAGTTCTCAATGCAATTCTGTCAAGCGTGCGCACTCAAATACACGAACTGTCGCTAAATTACCTACGAACTCGCGCGACACCTATCATAAAATGGTTGTACTAATTTAGAAAATTACCCGGACATGCGCACAACAACTCACCAGAGTTTAGTGGCCACAAACTGTGATACAAAGATATTTTGTACATATGAATTTCAAATCAATAAAAATGTCGATGAATCCAAGTGGAGTAAATTTGAATTAAAATTTAAATATATTTAAGTCGAACTCCACAAACTTTAATAAATTACAATGGGAACATGTTTCGGCAGAACACTACTGCCATCATCAGCCCTAATTTAACAAGAGATTAATGATACAATTGATGAATTACAGAGAGGTTCTTACCTTAAAGAATATTTCAAATTATGACGTTAGTTTTTAATTAAATTTGACGTTTTGAAAAGGTTACATGATTTTTAAAGGATTTCGTAAAAACAACATTTTATCAAATGCAAAAATTAAAAATGGATCAAGGAGAATCTGGTAAGTTTGTTTGAGTGGTAAAAAATTAAAATAGTGAATTAATAATGGGATTATTGAAGTTATTCTGTTCGTTTAAACAAGATCTGTTTTCCAGTTTCAAGGCTTTTCTTATTTCCAAAGTCTCAAGCAAATCTAATTTCCGGCCTTTATTGCATTTATGAATCAATTTGGAATTTGATGGTGAAAAGCTAGAGTTTTAAATGACAGCAATACCTTATTTTCAGAGCCTGAAATTAATTTTCTTTCCAAAGGTCTTAAATACAATGTCCAACCATTAAATATCCAACACGTAAAAGAAACACTTGCAGTTGAAACAGAAATCATCACCAATCATTATAATACACTGTTGATACCCGATACCATTCCATCACTAGTAACTACATGAACTACCTTATCTAAAGACTACCACAATATCACAAAGAACATTTCTGATTCAAACATGATTAAAAGCTTAAAAACAAAAATTAAAAAAAACAACATTTGTATTAGTAAAGCCGACAAGGCTAATTGCTTCGTAATACTTAACAAACAAGATTACTTAAACAAAGTAGAGAATTTCTTAAAATCTGTTGACTTTACAAAACTCAATAAAGATCCAACTTCAAAATTTGTTTCCTACCTTAAATCTACGCTCAAAGACATTTCAGAAACCGTTAAATATTTTGACCCACAAGCTTTCACACTAATACCCATGAATCCTTGCATACCTAGACTATACGGTCCACCTAAAATACATAAAACTCAACCTTTTCCCATTAGACCAGTAGTTTCTTTTGTCAATTCACCTGCATCAATACTTTCAAAATGGCTTAATACAATTCTTAGACAACATTTGAATTTCAATAACAAATTTGCAATAAAAAACTCAATAGATCTTTGCTCCAAAATTAAAAATTTCCAAATTCCATCAGACACTAGACTTGTTCCGATTTGACGTCGTTAATTTATTCCCCAGCATCCCACCCAAATCTTGCTTATTAATATTAAAAAACCTACTATTTAATTCTAATATCCCAACCATACATGCACTAAATTTACATTCACTTTGTCAGACTGTCCTAGATCAAAATTTCTTTCAATTTAATAATAATTTTTATTCACAAAACTCGGGCTTAGCAATGGGTTCTAATTTGTCACCTCTTTTAGCAGAAATATTCATAAATACCTTAGAAGATCAGTTTTTAACTTCGTCTCCCTTTAAAGATCATTTTCTCTTTTGGTACAGATATGTAGATGACATAATTGTTTTATTCAAAGGATCTGATTCTGAACTTGATAACGCACTCAGCAACTTAAATTCTTTAAACCAATCCATTAAATTCACCGTTGAAATTGAAATCAATTCCCAAATTCGCTTTTTAGACTTGTTAATCACTAGAAATAATAATACTTTTAAATTTGACATTTATAGAAAACCTAGTATCACAGATTGCGTAATACGTTTTGACTCTTGTCACCCTGTTTCCCATAAATTTGCAGCTTTTTATTCCTTTTTCTATATCACTATCAGATTCGTCTTTTCAAACAGAACTTAATAACATTAAACAAATTGCTTCAAATAATGGATATTCTTTAAAAACTATAAATAAATTATACAATAGATACTATAACAAATTCAAATACCAGACCGTATTAAAGAACATTTCAGGCACATCTATAACAACACAGATCTTGATCCTCCTCCATCAACACCTTCTTCTTTCGCCAATCATATATTAATAACGAAACATAGTTTTTCACCATCAAATTCCAAATTGATTCATAAATGCAATAAAGGCCGGAAAAGATTTTTTTGAGACTTTGGAAATAAGGAAAACCTTGAAACTGGAAAACAGATCTTGTTTAAACGAACCGAATAACTTCAATAATCCCATTATTAATTCACTATTTTAATTTTTTACCACTCAAACAAACTTACCTGATTCTCCTTGATCCATTTTTAATTTTTACATTTGATAAAATGTTATTTTTACGAAATCCTTTAAAAATCATGTAACCTTTTCAAAACGTCAAATTTAATTCAAAAATAACGTCATAATTTGAAATATTCTTTAAGGTAAGAACCTCTCTGTAATTCATCAATTGTATCATTAATCTCTTGTTAAATTATGGCTGATGATGGCAGTAGTGTTCTGCCGAAACATGTTCCCATTGTAATTTATTAAAGTTTGTGGAGTTTGACTTAAATATATTTAAATTTTAATTCAAATCAATAGTCAACTTTTATTTTTTAAATGTAATCATATACAGAGTGATCATAAAGTTCCGCACAAAATTCATAATTTAGTTATGTACTGTTTTTTGCGAAAAACGCTCGAACAGGTCGATTTTTGTTTTTAAATTGCCAACTTTTGACATAAAAATTGTGTTGATGACGTCATCTCTTTTTGAACTATGACACCGTCATAATTTTTTTTAAATGGCAGCCCCTAACTTTTTTTTAGGTTTTAAATACACTTTTCAATTCTCTATTCAACAAGTGTAAAAAAATGATATTTTGCTTAACTTTTTTTCTTGAAAAAATTACGTTTTACATCGAAAACCTTTTCAAAGAATAAAAATTTAAATTGCAAGTAAGAAGTTTTTCAATTTTTGTCAAGGAATAAAAAATTTTGTCAAAAGATGGCAAATTTTTCGCAAAAACATTACAAAACTAAATTATGGATGTTGCGCGGAACTTTATGATCACTCTATTTTAAAGGAACATTTGAATTACGTAGCTGTCATGTTAATGTTGGCTGTACTAATCCAGAAACCTTCCTAAGCGTGCTCACAACAACTCATCAGTTTCATCTCAAGCGGTTTAGAAATGCATGCACGGGATGCAAAAAAATATTTACATATTTTTATATATCAGAATATAACTAAACTACAACATCCCGGGAATGGATTTTTAAAATGCAACTTTTCACTTTTAGCTGAAATTATCTTTGAAGCTGATAGTAGCGATTTGTCAATGTCAAAATGGTAATTTATAACAACCCGCTCCGAGTTTAAAAAACTAAATAAAAATAGGCTGGTACTTTCAGCTTTATTTTTGTAGTAAGAGCTTTCGAATTAAATTGTTTTCCTAAATAAATAAATTTCTCAAGACACAATGTAAAACACTCGTCTACGATGGTGCGTCATAAATCTCTTATCATAATAAGCCCTTCGTTATGTGTAAGAGTTATCGCAACCCCAAATTACAAAGAAACAATGAAGCTTACGAAGAAATAATGGTAGGAGAAATAACACGGACCTTTTTAAATAGCGACAACACTCTCCAACTGTTCGTTTTATCTATCCTGGCAAGAATCCAGCCACCCTCTCTCTACGACTCAATAAAACCCTTCTTATCCCAGTTTGACAATAATTTTCGAGTTTTCGTACCATCACCGGCACATATTCACCCGGAGAAGACACTACTAACAATTATTATATTTTCAACAACGACAAAAACTGGCGGTGTCTTTATTATGAATCAAGTTTTCTTTCAATTTGCTCTGGCCGCTAAATTAGTGTTGTCACGGGACACAAACTACGTGTTTCTTTTCTTAAGCATCAAAGTTATATTAGAAACGGAGGTCAAGATCGTTGGAATTCTCATCTTCGGATAAACGGATTTCGGCTTATTTTTGCGCCTGGAGTTTTCCGTAGGTAGGGCGGGTATGTTAATTAATCATACGCTGATGAGCGTTCGGTGTAGGTATGAGCCAGTGCAGTGCGGGCCCCATCTGATCCAATTATAGTTGAAAACGTTGTTAAACTATGTTCAGACGCGGCGAGCGTTAAGGACACGGGTCGGATGGATAACTAAATCGCTTAATTTACATAACCCCAGTTGTGTCGAGATTATAGCGGATTCAGTTTTAATGAGTGGGGCGACGCGTAAAAATTGTATGGAGTTGGAAACGATCGGTTGCGTCTTCGTGTTTTGAAGATGGAGTTCTTTAGTGAACTGAAATGACATTTTAATTAGTTTACTGGAATATATTTTCCAAAGCTTTTCAAGTACTTTGTACCGAGTTGGGTGATGCTCACAACGGATGAAAAGGAAAGGTATGGATCAACTAGGTCAAACAAAACTTTGACGACAGTGTAACTCCATAAGTGTTTACATCACGCCGAAGAAATAATATCGAGGGCTTCAAAAGAATAGCTCAGAAGATAATAGCACTGGTCTGCAAAAAAAAAAAATTTCCTCCTTCTATTTATTATGCATGATTTTTATAGATTTGATAATTCTGAACACAGATATAACATTAAAAGTTATGTACCACGTATACTTTTTTTGTTATAGATTTTTTAATTGAAACGTGTTTTTTGCTTTAAATTCAAACAATAAATTTATTAACTGCGACAATAGTAGACAAAATTGGTCCCAAAATGTCAAAAATTATCAAAACAATCTAATAACTTGTTATTAGGAGCATTTCACTTCGTAGTTTTCTTCTTTTTCTTGCCTTCGAGCCAATCTCTCAAAGTTCTTGAACAACTGTTACAGCATATTTTCGTGAGCCAATTTTTACACCCCTTTCATTGACAGGAAACCCAAAGTAACGCTGATAAGCACTTCTAACTAAAATAGTTATTGTATTTCATTGAAATTTTATGATAAATTCCCCATAAATGCAGCAAAACACGTTTGCATAGTTTTTGCAAGTTCTTGTAATTTTGTACATACAATAAAATTAAATTTGTTATGAAATCATAATATAATCATGTGATTTTATTTCGCTCTATAGTTGAGAATACAGATAAATTTTCGCAACATGTAACAGTATAATGCAATAGTTACCAAAATATACCCTTTAAAATAGAAACAATCACTGGACAACTTTTTTACGTACTGAGCGCCACGGAGTCACAGGAAGAACTGCGCAGGCGCTTACATTGGTGTAAAAACAACGTTAGTCAATATCGTTGCCTCTCTTTCTATCAATTCGAACCATTTTTGTATATACACAGACGATCTAAATGGAATAGCGAAGTAGCGTTCTTGCGAGAACGAAACACAAAAAATACTGAATTTTGAAGAATTATTATATAAAAAACATTTAAAATATATATATATATATATATACGTGATAGAAAAAAAAAAGCAGATGTATATTCAGCACGTTAAACTCTTCATATTTATCACATTTTTATTCGAAGGAGGATTTTATTGGAGACCAGTGTAATTATTCTGGATACTTAATCCTCCAAAGCGTTTTAACAATATATACTAAACTAAAATATGGCAGGAACAGTACAGTTGAAGTGGACTTTCCAATTCCGACCGGTAGCCCAGTAGATTCCGGAATCTAATATCGGCTGTACCGAAGAACTCGGAGTTTAGGTGGCAGCACCGTGGTGAGCAAAATAAAAAAATAGCGTCGTGGTAATGCGAATATCGCAGTTCTCCCTATAGTACAAAAAAAGAATAGAAATATGTGTTTAGTCATGTGTACGGCTCGCTCGTACCACCCCCTCGACACCTATATGAAAATTTCAATCAAATTCAAATATATTAGGAGATGTTTATTCCTAAGTAATCCCATATTTCAATTTTTCCGAATTTCAATATTGTCATAATTCAACCTTTTCACTATTGAGGCGGTCCTTCTTGCATTAACGCTCTCGAGATCGAATTGGCGGTACCGAAGATTTTTTTTTAATTGGTAGGACGGTGGAGAAATAAAACTAACCTAGATAATGCCAGCCGCATCATAGAGATGAACTGTTCAGTACAGCTCGGTGGGCCCACCTTTTCGATAGTCAGCGCTATAAGAGAGTAACAGATTGTGTATACAGTGAGCGGCAAAAGTATGGAATAAATTCATTAAAAATTAAACAATTTTTTTTTATTTTTTTTTATACGGGTTAATTTTGGTTTAAAAAAATTAATATTTTTATCCCAAATTAAATTTCAAGCAGTCATATGTTTTCGAGTGTCATCGTTTTTTTTTTTAAATAGAAACCGCGTTTTTTTTTCTTGATTCAGATAGCCCTTTTAATTCTCTAAATGATAGTATAACAATTTTGTTATCTTAGATAATGAAAGTTTTGAGAAACAAATTTAATTTGATTTTTTTATGACAAACAAATACAAGTCAAAAAATCAAGTAGGTAAATCAAACAGTCAAATGGTACTGTCAGCTTCATTTCTATGTTTAAGTTGAACATAGAAATGAAACTGACAGTACCATTTGACTGATTGATTTACATAATTGATTTTTTGACTTGTTTTTGTTCGTCATAAATTAACGAAATTTTATTTTTTTCTCAAAACTTTCATTATCTAAGATAACAAAAATTTTTATACTATCATTTAGAGAATTAGAAGGGCTATCTGAATCAAGAGAAAAAAAATAAGGGGTTTCTATTTAAAAAAAAATATCAATGACGTCATCACTCGAAAACAAATGACTGCTTGAAATTCAATTTGGGATAAAAATATTAATTGTTATAAACCCAAATTGACCCGAATAATAAAAATTTTGAAAAAAATTTTGTTTAATTTTGAATGAATTTATTCCATACTTTTGTCGCTCACTGTATATGGGGCATTCCACGCCAAATCGGACACCATTTGGCTTTTGCATCTCCGATTTTTTTCATATTTTTTTGTATTTTTTTTAAATGCCCATAACTTTGTAAAAAAATGGGCTTATAGGGACGTTCTTTCTTTAATTTTTCTTTTTAAAGACGAAAAAATTTTCAAAACCGTTTTTCTATAAGATTTTCAAGTTTTTAATATAAAATGTTGATTTCCAAAAAGTACGTACTGATCAATTTTCTTGATTTTTTTTTCTAATAAAACTGTCACTCAGTCTGTAACTTTTAGGCCAGGACCGATAATGGGATAACGATGGGATTTTTTTTTTCAAATTTTTAATTTTCTATATTTTAGTAATCAAATAATAACCTTTTTGGCCTCGTGAACTGTAAACATGGAAATCTACGTGAACTGTAACTATGGAGGTGATGGTTTTTACGCTTCACAGTGCGGTAAAAATTCACGCAAATTTTCGTTCTTAAAATACGTTTATAAAAAATAAACTGCTTGTACAACGAAAGCATACTTATTAAAACGCCATTTACACAAGTTTTTAATTGTTGAGTGTTTGAAAAACATACGAAAATACACAAAGACAATTTCAATGTTTCGACGTTTTGACGTTTCAAACGAATGGATTCGGATTCATGGCCTGAACTGTCAACATGACATTGCAATTTTTTTCAAATTTCGTTGAATTAAAACTTGTCGTCGGCCAAAAAGTCTAATACAAATCTTGCGCGTTAACCATTTTACAGGGCTCAATCATTAAAGCACTCCGCTGGCGCGTCGTGCTTCAAATCGATTTCGCCCTGTAAAATGTAAGTTACCAGTAATAGTTATTAATTAATTAGATTAATTAAATAGATATATCTTAATAATTTAGTGGATAATGATCGTTAGTTTTTAGTTAAATATATTACAACATAATAAAGTTTAAATAATCCATCGCAATTTTCGACCGTAAACAAGGGCTAAAATTGAATAGTGTCAACTTTTGAACTAAATTCTAAAATGAGTTTTTTTTCCTTTAGATATCCATTAAAAAAGTGAAATAAGGATGAATACAGCAATGATACTGTCATTTTTTTTTTTTTTGTGGTGCAAATAATTCACACTCTATTCTCGTTTCCATAACAACGTAATGCTTTTAATATAGGAAATTAAATTTAAAAACTGGTTTAAACAAAAAGGGTGGAAATTTAAAAATTTGGAAAAAATAGATCCCATCGTTATCCCATTATCGGTCCTGGCCTTAAAGTTACAGACTGACAGTTTTTTAGAAAAAAAAAAACAAGGAAATTGATCAGTACGTGTTTTTTGGAAATCAACATTTTATATTGAAAAGTCCCAATCGGCCCATTTTTCACAAAGTTATGGGCATTTAAAAAAAGTACTTTTTTTCAGAATCGGTATCTCGGAAACGGCTCGACAAAAAAAAAAACGAAAAAAATCAGGGAGGCTTCTCTCAACCGATACTACAACAAAAAAAAATATGAAAAAAATCGGAGATGCAAAACCCAAATAGTGTCAGATTTGGCGTGGACTGCCCCCTATATATTTTCAAAATTTTATCGATCCAAATTTTTGACGATTCAACATTTTATTTCATCATTTTCATATGTGGATATTTCTCAACAGTTAAAGATGTTTTCAGGATGTTTGGCCTGTTACGTATATTCCAAAACTATAAAATTTTTATGTTTTTTATTTCCAAATAGGTAATGATTTTGCGGTATCCAGATTTTACGTTATCCTGTTTAATATTTTGTTATCTCGTTGTAAATTATCAAATTTTGATTTACATTTTCAAAATTGACTATTTTGAATTTTACCTTTTATTTATTTATCTATTATATATACATAAAATTTTTGTATATTATTGACTGTTAATCGAAGTGCCACAAACAGTTCGATTCACGTGATTACTCCCAATTTAGATTATTGTGTTGCAAGAACATTAAAGAAAAATTGATTGCATCTAATTGATTTAGGAACAAAATAATAGTGTTTTGAAATGGCAAAAGCCGCATATCACGAAAATGCTGGACCATCTGTTACTCGGAGTTTGACCATTAATCACAGCTAAAAGTCTCATTTTAACTTTTCGAAGAAACCTTTAGAGCGTGTTTAGTTTTCTCTTGAAGTTGATTTGTTAATGGGTCAACTATACAAGGTGAAATTGAAATCCTTGTATATATTTAAACTGTGACATCCTGAGATCAAACATAACGCAATTTGTGATTTTTCAGCAAAAAATATGGGTAGAGCACAAACAAACGTTTATGGAAGCTTTGGGATAGAAGGAAAACAGTTTTGTATCAATCGTATAAAAGAAGTTCGCAATAACATGCACAAAAACACTGTCCGCAAAAATAAACGTTTTATTGAAATTTTTTTGTTTACTTACTACTAAGGTTAATGATTTCTACAAAATCTAGTAAATTCCGCGTCGTCCGTAAACAACACCAGATTTAAAAATTTGGGTACTTCCATACAACCACTGACAATAATTTACACGACAGTTGTGATCTTGAGGAAGTAATGCTTGCACGGTATTTACATGGAACGGATGTAATCCTTTTAAAGTGCGATGAACCACGAACTGCGAAACTCCAATTACAGCTTCCAACTTCGGGGCGTGCTTCCACTCGCCTCAAGTACTCGAGCGGACGACCCCTGTCTTATGTTTGTTGTCGAAAAGTACCGTGATCACTAAGATACGAAAATATTTTAAGAACACTACTTGCGTTGGCAAATAATTTGCAACTTTTGGTGTAATTGGTTGGTTGTTCTTAAAACTTTTTTGTTTTTCCACCAAGAATTTTCTGTGATTTTCACTTAAAATGCTGAACGGTGGACACAAATGTAGATACACTTGGTACTCGACGGTCTAAAAATCGTTCTATCCACAAATCCCGAGCAAGACGTGCATTACCGCCGGTTTATCCATAAAAGAGCACCTTATTCGTATATTCTAAATTTTATTAATCACCCATCTTAAATTAGGGTTCGCGTTCGGTCCGGTTCGATTAATAGGATAATACTGAACAGCCTTCATTATTGTTCCGATGCAAAACCTTTCTGATAAAGCCTGCAAAAAACCCTCCCGTGTGAAGAACGTTTCGATAAAAATAAATCAACTGGCGTGCATTGATTTTTAATCCAAACTTTAAAAATTATTTTCTCGTCACGGGGGATACATTGGACTTTAAATCCAACGGAATGATAATCTAATCATCATAAGGTATTACCACTTTTCTTCAATTTCATCCTGAATTCTGAGGCCCATCTTTTATTCGACTCTCTTGTCAAACTATCCAGAGTAGTTTGACACAAATCATAAATAAACAAAAACAGTCACGTGTATACGTAAAGCGCTTCCTAAGAGAAATAAAAGTAGCGCAGTTCGAGTTTACGTAATCATAAATTAAATATATTTATGTATACAGGGTGTAATGGAAATGGATAAAAATATTTAAGGGCGTGGTTGTTATTTTTAATGTTGCACGTATTGAACTTGTATTCTGTTTTAACTACATTTATTTAAGATTATTAATTACAAACGAAACTTAACTTCTATACGAACGGCGTTACGTAGCCGTCGTGCGTACCCCCCGGTACACTTACAAAACTATTTTCTCACACTAAAATTATACCTTTTATACATTTTAACCGTTCGGTGGTGGAAAGGCTCGGGAGTCCCGATGGGTTCGATGGTCGGAAAATACGGCTAGTTGCATACATAAACCTTAAAAGCATCATAAAATCCAATGGGGCCGACATCGAGGCGACCACCACATCCGGCTTGCATATTCACAAAATTATTTACATTACATAACAGTGGTAGAACTCGGAAATTTGAGCAACTTTTTGAAATAAGTTTTTTTTTCAAAAGTTGTTAGATACAGCGTAGGCAAGCGTTTTTATTACTCGGTCAACGCGATGTTTGCGATGTGCGATTTCAAATACATATTGTTATTTGAAAAAGTTGCTCAAATTTACGAGTTCTACCACCCCCTAAAATATTTGTATCCATTTCCATAGCACCCTGTATATAAACATTCATACTTAATGGGTGCAACTGTCAAATTGAAAGTTACTTATTAGAATGCATATTATTTGTAAAATATTTCTGTCACATTTCCTTGGAAATCTCCAGGAGTGCCATTAAGCAAATTGAAAGAAATTGTGTTGATGTAAATTTAATCTTAGTTTTGTCATTTCCATGATGATTACTTTTTTAATATTTATTCCAAATTATGATAATTGCAACCGTTTGAATGGTAGAACCATTACACTGTTTACGATAATTGTGGTGTCCATTACCGTCCGCTTTACCACAGAGTTATTACATTAGTGAGCTGATTTGATATAGCGGACACGAATTTCATATTAAGCTTACAATTCATTCCACGCTCCACAAATCCATATTCTGGAACTCTCAACCCCTTTTGATTGATTAAAAGTTGTCTGCAATTGATATACCTAAAATTCATGCGATTGTAGCGAATCGCTCGCGAACGCAGAAGGACTGTAATCGTGACGGTCACTCAAGCCCTCGTTCTTCATTAATCACGTGTGGCAGAGCCCTGGCTTATCGTCCCCGTTTCATCTTAATTCATCATTGTTCCGCTGGGGGGCTTCACTGTCTACTTCCATTTGTCACCGTAGTAAAAATCTCTCTCGTTAAATATTTAAAATCGCTCCGCCCCCCACTTGTAGTGCCGTACTCTTGGCGAAATTCGAAACGTGTCAATCGTGATGGCGACTCGTTTATATCGAAAATCTGCAAGTCCGACGAAGCGTTCGTTGAATTATGTATATGTAAACGTTTAATGGAACGCGGCCACTTGATGGATTTATAGATAGATTGTTGAATCGCATTCGGACGTTTTTCTCCTCCTCGGATCGAGAGAAGAGAAATCATGAAAATGTATCAGGCTTTACGCTCTTTCCGATTTTTATTCTTCTTATTCGAGTCTTATCTGGTGAATAATAGAGAGTAGGTGTGCGGAGCGAATGCTACCGTTTTAATTTAAACACCCTTGATATGTGTGTGTCGAACGTGTGAAATATTGTAACGGAAGCATTAGCTGATACCGTATTTTGAGTGTGATTTATTCGAGTATATTGAAACTGATTTGAATCAAAAGCTCCAATTGACCAATGGCTCTGCAAAAACCGAATGATCAGCAATTTGCTGCTAACACGACAAAATTACGTTTTGCAGTGAAACGTTTATGTTGAACAAATATAACCCGTATTTGCCTGGTAGAGTAGTGGGAATAAAATTCACAAAATGCTAACATTATTCTACTTAAGACTTTACGTCTCAAGAGCTCTAGTAAAAGTTTGCAATTCGCAGGACCTGATCTATGGTTGCTGATTTTTATCATTTTGAAGCTCTGACCACATCAACCCGTTTCTTTCAGATTGTTCCTGGATTTCGGAATGTGAGCAGTTAGCTTGTCTCAGTTTCAGCATTGTGAGATTCTCTACGCTACGTGATGTAACTTTAAAAAACAATAGAAGTATGAAGTTTACTGGATGCTTTACTGGATATTGACATGGAAAACAAGCAAGGAGCATATTAAAGCATTAAGTGAAGGATATTAGGTTATTTTAAATTTTAAATTTTTGCTGTCCTTATGGACACAACAACATTTATTAAGACAAAAGAAATTTTTTTCAAGTAATTTCCACCTTTACGATACGCTTCAATAGGCTGCGCAAACTACTGATGATCCTTTGTTCATTCATTCAGTTCATTCCACCGGTCAGCAAAGACGACCCTTAGAAATACCAACGCTGGATATTACACAACCGACGGCGACGATTTCGTTGATGCGCTCAGATTTCTTTCGGAGAAGATCGTGGGCTTTCTTCCGTAGAGGATAGGTTATTTAGAAACTATTAACTGGTGTTACCACTCGACAATCCAGCATTCAGGTGTGTTGCTTGATTACGCTCCCCTTGTGGCGATACTGCGTCCCACAGTGTGGACCGATCCCCGAGTGACCCCTTCGCGAAGAAGACAACAAGGAATTCTTTGGTGGCAAACCAATCGCTTAAATTAGTCCTTTGTTGTTCTAAAGACCAACGGTATATCCAATTGGTGTTTGAATTAAATTTGATTTGTAAATTTTGAAGTTAAAAAGAATTGTTTTGACGTGTTTGTTAATAATTTTGTTGTTTCAATTGTCTTTCAATCTAAATCGACACTTTAGCGGGGCTTTGCTGAATTGTGGAGGTCCTTTGTCTTCACTGAGGTCCTTTGTCTTCACTGGAAGCTACCTGGAGATTATGCAGCCCCCATATTGGTGATAAAGCTGTTTTAATTGTTTCTCTAAATAAAAAAACAATGTGAGGTTAAAATTTATTCATATTAGTTTTTACTACGATGTATCTATGTTGAAAGGGCAACAGGGAAATAAAGTATCCTATCCTATTCTACCCTATCCTGAAAAGTGCTTTTAGTTTAACAGATGGGTTTCGTTTTTAGGGAATGAATCCTAGTCTTTTTTGAATATTTAAAATATTATCAATTTTTTGTGGAAAAGTTATGACAAAGAAAAAGAGATTTTTTTTTTTTAAATCCTTCAAAATGTGTGGGCCCAGGATTTCGAACATGAAACTACTATCACTGGTGACTTCTTTAATAACAAGTGAGCTGCCAACTCACTTTTTAGGGGCGAGGACGAACTTTTGCAGCACGAGGCGAGCCCCGAGTGTTGCAGTGAGCCCGAGCCCCTGAAAAGTGACAGCGCACGAGTACTAAACAACATTTTTCGTATTCGTTCACGCAAAATGGAACAAACACGAAATAACATTTAGAGGTTAGCTTTGACAGCTGTCAAATTAGATACCTATGGGGATATATTTGTATATTTGCTTATATACTACTTTCTGCCATAATGTATTTCACATAACGAATACAAAAAACATAGTAGCACATCTGCTGTTTAATCTAATATTGTACGTATAGGACTTTGTTATTTCACTGAATCCCATAATTTTGAAAAATTTAAGTCAGAAATATGTATAGTAATAGAGCTGGCATAGTTAAAACGTTGTGATCTCGCGCTCTGGCTGTTGGGTGTACCCTGAGTCTTTCTGGTGGATGTTAATGGGCTGATGTCGTCATCTCCATTGGATGTCTTGTAGTATCGCATCAAGTTCTGTCAATCTATCAAACACGAACATTTACGCTCGAATTGACACGAGAAAGCCAACATGAAACTCAGCTCATCGTGTATAGCCCGATACGTGTCCTAGCAGCATACGCGACACGTGCAAAATAAATTTCCCGCTCTACATAACTATACTAAAATTGTAGATATGTGTGGTACGGTGGCAAAGATATAATCAAGAATATAACATGCGTTCTTTACATCCGCTTATCGCAAATGGATCCTAAAAACCTATTTAAATACGTTTCACGTCAAAAAAAGGACAAGTTTTGAATTCTAAATAAGAAAATATTAAGAAAATAAGGCTTATGAATTCTAAAGTATCGGTTTCAAGGTAATAATTTTTGCGAACAACCCGATATTCACAAATATCTCAGGATGGTGGAAATTAAAAATGAAGATTGGGTTATTAACTTATTATTAATACATGCGTAGGATACCGAATAACGTCAAAGTACAACCAAAAAAAAATGTAAATGATCGCTATTCTGCAGAAGTACTTAAGATGAGGGAAATAAAAATATGAGGAGAATTCTTATTTTTGAATAAATCACAAGTATTAGAAAGATTGTTAGAAAACTAATACAGAAAAAATATAACAGAAAGAAATGAACTGTCGGGCAACAGTAATTTGTTGTTATTGTATTTTACTTTCGTTTTTAAAGTTATTAATCATAAAAGATGCCGGATTTTTCTAACAGCGAAGACATTGTATTAATTTTCGAAGAAGGTCAAGGGAATTTCGACGAAGTACAAAGACTTTATGTCACCGTGTCTTTAATTGGCTTTAGTTTTGTGCATTGTGTTGAAATGTTGAAAACCATACGGAGAATTTTGAAAGATCAAAAATTTATTGTATCCCTATCACGTACAGAAAATCAAATTTTTACAGCCTGTGGATTAACCTCGAAGGCGCCAGTGTTGTGAATGGGCCCTGGCCAAAATAAACCAGCAGCGAAATTTTCTATTTCTTCTTTTATCAACTAACGAGGCGTGTTTTTACCAGAGAAGGTATTTTCAACTTACAAAATGCGCATGTACTATTAGGCCCCAAAATTTCCATTTTTTATAAATAAAAGCATTTGATGTTGAAGTAAAGACGTTTAGTGGGTGAGTTTTCTATTTTTAGTTTATTTACGGCGGGCGGTTTAGATTATTTCCGAATATTTTTTGTTATTATTATTATCAATCAGCCGAGCGGTGCAGTGGCGGGTAACTAAATTAACTTCAACACTGCCACTAAGTTTAACTACGGGTAGGCCAGGCGACAGAGGGTTCAATAAGGAAATAATTAGTGGACAGCTGGAAATGGACTTAATCTCTTTATTTGGACCCACTTATTACTGTCCTAAGTTTTCCCCCTCGAGCGAAGTCGGCGTTGGCCCTTATGGCCCTAAGAAAGTACAATTTTTCAGTTTTTTGCAAATATCTCTTAAAGCATCAACTTTATCAACAAAATACTTATTAACAAAAATAATCCAGAGTAAATTTTCAACAAAAAAGTTCTTGACCGTTTGTTTCTGAAGTTAACCGTTACGATGCTACGGCCATTCAAAGTGGAACTCTTTTTGGTCCTTGCGGAAAAGTTATAAAAATCACATGCTATATAAAAGTTTCTACATGTTATAAATAATTTTGAACATACCACCTATACAAGCTGTTAACTTCTTACAATTATAACTGCGATATAAGACAAACAGTTGGGGCTAACTATAGTCCAAGCAAATTAGACGAAAAAAGACGAATAGAAGAAATAATTTATAAAGTTTAGAAATTTTGGTTATTTGGTCCCCGGCAGGGGACCTCGTTACGCTTTTCTGCATTTTTCTCGTAAACGGTAACGTAAACGTAAAATGCTATCTGATCTGTATTCTTCATTAAATTCTACATAAAATTCATGAAGTTTTTGTCCATCTCCCACCCAACGCTCATAAATGACGTTCGAAAATTAGTATGGTTTTCAGCGCAAAGGCAAAAATTAATCAATCTCCGTTTTTTGTCCAAAAACTATTTATTGCAAATCTTTTATTCAATATGGACTTTGTACAGAAAAAACTGCTTTACAATTTTGTTTCTAAAGATTTTTTGCTCCCGCTAATGGTTTTCGAGATAATCGTCGCAAAAAACGGGGGTTGCCTTCGCGGTGAAAACTATACTCATTTTCCAACGACATTTAGGAGCGTTGGGTGGGAGATAGACAAAAACTTCATAAGACCAATTTTATGCAGAATTTAATGAAGAACATAAGTCACATTTTCTCGTCGGAGTTACCGTTTACGAGAAAAATGCAGAAAAGCTTAACGAGGTCACGCTAGGCGGTGGTTTTTTGCACCAAAGGGGATGAAGCTCCCCCCGGGGGGTGGGAACTCTTTGGATCTTGATTTGGGTCTCTGCTAGGAGTTCGTAACCAAAATTTCAAAACTTGATAAATTATTTCTTCGATTTGTCGTCTTTTCGTCTAATTTGCTCGGACTATAATTAGCCCCAAATGTTTGTCTTATATCGCAGTTATAATTGTAACGAGTTAACATCTTGTATACGTGGTACGTTCAAAATTATTTATAACATGTGGAAACTTTGATATAGCATGTGATTTTTATAACTTTTCCGCAAGGACCAAAAAGAGTTCCACTTTGAATGGCCGTAGCATCGTAACGGTTAACTGAAAAATTGTACCTTCTTCGGGCCATAAAGGCCAACGCCGACTTTGCTCGAGGGGGAAAACTTAGGACAGTAATAAGTGGGTCCAAATAAAGAGATTAAGGTCATTTCCAGCTTTCCACTAATTATTTCCTTATTGAGGCTTTCTTTTTCGCTCTGTCGCCTGGCCTAGAGGTTTAGGGCAAAAAATTATTAGTTGTTGACAATGATGAGTTCTATTACCAATTAGATTTATTGGATTTCTGAAACACTCTGTATAGTGTAAGATGTGAGCGGTGTGTGAAATAGTTTTAAGACAATTAATCAATAAAGTGTTAGAAGATCATTAAGTGTAGTGCAGTGTACTCCACAAGAGTTTAGTATTGTTATTGATGATATTACAAAAGTACAGGGAAATAAAACTAAAGGTATAATGATTAGATACTGAAAGTTATAATGTCTAGATTAGTCTACTCTGATGACCTTAAGATATCTATTCTATTAAAAGCGAAGGCCTCAAATTTCCACAATTCAATTCTCGCATATGTGCCAAGTGAGAGTGCTATATATGCTATGAGGAAGAGCAGTTGAAACGTATATCGTGAAACAACTGTGTTTTCACAGCCAAATTGGCGCCTGAGGACGGGAACGGTTGGTTGGGGCGATTGTGGAATCCACTCTGCAATGAGAGCGACAGTGTTACCTGCTACCTACCGACCCTAACCCTACTGAATAATTATTGTGTATATGGGGTGACTACAATTGTTTAAAAATTATTTTGTTGCGTTGATTTAATTTCTGGTTCACTCTGTTGTTGAGCTCACAGGTTTAGCTAGTCTATACTTAATAGTCTATAATTAATCGCTGGGGTAGATCTATTGATAAAAATTATAGAAAGTTGTGCAACTTGGTGAGAATGCAAGAATGGAATGTTAAAGGTAATAAGAAAGGCATGGGGAGACCAACAAGAACTTAATCAGATCGAGTTACAACGCTATGGAATAATGCAGTTATAGAAGTAAGAAGTAACGTTTTACAAGAAATTACACGTCGTGCATAAAACTTCGTATCTTACACGTGACCGAAATGCCATTCTGTCACTTGTAATGTAATCTACTATTATTTCAATATTCAGAATTTTGGATATTCTGGCTGCAAATAAATTTCTAAAAACTGGCAGTCAGTCTTTTTAGTTTACAATATTTAACAAATACTGAGTGTGACGAACATTTTTAAAACAATGGATTCGGTGATTTAAATCAAATAACAAATTAAGTTGTTTTTACATCAGAGTTGTTATTTCTTGCTTCTTATATTATATCGTGAAATGACCAGTTAATTTTTATTTTAGAATTTTATATTGAAGTGGCGCATTTACCATTTATAAATTATATTTTCATATAATAGTATGTTTACGATGCTATTCACGCCGGATGTTGGTATAAATATGCCGGTTCATCAATTCCCGGGTTAATAATTTTATCTTTTAATTTACGGCGGTTAAATCGCGAAAACGTGTTTATAATATCAGATCAACTCGTGGTTTAACAATTTAAACAATTTAATAATTTAACTAAAGGTTACATTTAACCGATAGCAAAGTTAACAAAGTGGTCAGCAATGTTGAAAATAAGATGGATAAAATTTATTTGCTTATTATAACAAAGTGCACTGTTATTCTCTCACAACTTTGCTAAATGTTGTATAGATTTTGTTTTCAACCATACAAAAAGAGGATCTTTCATTTTATTGTAATTTTATCTAAGTATATACCTCATTACTACCCTTAATATTTTTATATTTTGGTACTTTATTAATGCAAATTTTCAGTGGAAGATAATCCCCAACTTTTGGAAGGCACTGATTTTCTGCTTCAAAGAAAATAAAACAAAGTAACTTTGCCTTCATAAGTTTGTATTAAGTTGGTACTTGTTGCTACTTGTATCACCAACGACCTGGAATAGCTAAAGATCGTCTGAACATTTTTATTAAGAATCCAGTCTCGCATAGTTATCGAGTGGTCCCAAAAATGTGCAATTTATTTTCATTTATCGTTAAGTAAATACACGTTTTAGAAAGTAAGGAGTTTAGGAATTTGGATTTATTTTTTGATTGACCGGATCCTTCCTGTGTATTATATTCAAGTGTTAAATGCCCGGGCAGTCGCGAAGACCACACTTGTTTAAAAAAGGATCATCATGTTCAAATTTTGGCGTCGTTGTCTCAATAATTAGAATTTTCAGTTTAACAAATACAAAAAGACTTGTTAATTTTACTAGTTAGTAATTTCGTCTTTTTATACTGTATCAACTGTTTTTCAAATATGTACATATATCTCTTTAACCCAATAACGTAATTGGCCTTTAAATGACGCGACAGCTCTTCAAAAGCTTGATCCTAAATCCAGGTCATCCAGAACTAGCCAATAATAACAATCGACGTCAAAACACCGTAAAATAATATATTAATGTCGTAGCAAAACAGCAGACAGGCAGTTAAAACGACAATTCCGATGATTTATGGCCCGCTGCTCAATTTGTTATTACAATTCGGTTACGAACAACTGGTCAATTCTAAAGTTTTAATTATCGTCCGATTGGGCCGCTTCGTCCGCTCTGTTGGTCTCGTCTTAAATTATATACGCTCGCCTAAACTTTCAAGACACTCAAGTTGATTAATCCCGTATGGTGTCCTTCGCCGAGCTAATCTTCAATACATATTAGATTGTGCCGAACTTCATAATAGTTGCTCTAGATCTTGCGCGAGCTGGTGATCCGCAAAAACCGTTTAACAGTATGCCCGCACGTTGAGATATTCCGTTAAGGGTCCGCTAAGACAATGAACAAGCTTTACGTCAACGCGATACAATCTGTCATAAGGTCGTTCTACTTGCCTGAGTCTGAGAAGCGATCTCTCTAATCTGATCCCGAGGAAAGGAAGTCAATTTACTTGGGTCGAAGATATGACCGAATATGACAGATTATCGGATTCAATTAGACACTTTCCCAGACTCGGAAAAAGAATTACGAAAGCGCGGGAAGCTGAATAATAGTAGTGACGATATCGTCGCGTTTTCTTTTAGCAAAATTGATTTTGCCACGAATTATTATGAAGTGTCTCTTGGGAATTCAGCAACTTCCAAAATAATGAAAATACTCGCACGACGGTTGGCCGCCCACGATACCTCAAGAATTAATTTCGGGCAACGTTTTGGATAGCCACAAAGAGATTCTCCCAGAGGACGCTCGACTTGTTTCATTAGTTAGCTAGTCATGTAAGATTAAAAAATTCTTTGTCCGGCTAAGCCTTGTTTTTCTTTATTCTACGGCTTTAGCATTTTTAACATCATTATTTTATTAGAGAACAGCTAGATTAAACTGTGCAAATATTGGTTTATCGTTGAAAGCTAAAGCCCTCATTTTTTTAAATTGAAAGCTTTAGTGTGGAAGAGAAAAACAAACTACCCTTTTTTACTCATTGGCTCTCACTTATAAAACAGATATAAAGAACCAATGAAAACAGAGTCGTGACGTCAGGTTCAGGTTAATTGGAGTGGAGTGACGACTGTGTTAAGCTTTTGTGTCCAAAACTGTTCGCTCTTCTACAACAATCAGATGAACACTGAACACGTTACGTATGATTTGACGGGTTGTAAGTTAATTTTTTCCATTAGTATTGCACGAAACCCAGATGTTATCGACACTTTCTGAAAACAGCTATCGTTGCGTTAAATAATAGTATATTTTATTACAAGGCCAGAACCTGTCATTTTGCAAGTGCGAGCACAGTTTGTGGAGGCGAGGCGTTAGCCGATGGCCTCATGCCTCATGGGGGCCCCCGTGCCTCAAAGAGCCCCCTTGGGCCCCCCTGTACCAGGAGGCTTTGTTATTGTCGTTGCCCTATACCAAGGGGCGACTATGTAAGTTTTCCGATGTTTTAACAGTAGTTATTCTGCTATTCGGGCCGGATACAAATCCAATGAACATAAAAGCTTGCATTGAAAAATCCCTAGTTTCCATTTTCCAGCCAAGGCAGGCAAATATCGTTTTCAAGACGATTTGGACGATTGGAAAATAACTAAATTGAGACGGAGGCCGAAAAAATATTTGGAGGTATATGTGGTAAAAATGTATCAGAAGCTTGTATAAGATCCGCCCATTTTGTATGCAGACAAAATAAAAAAAAATAAAGTTGACTCATTTGTCAAAAATTTCGCATATGAAAAAATATTAAATATGATAGTTTTAAAGTTGTTTTGCAATATTTTATTTAATTAATTATTTTCTCAAATCAAGTTGAAAATAAGCATGATACAATGACAAGGAGTTTTGCTCAGTCACCCTGTATATGTAAATTTTTTTGTAAATTCTTAGTATTTCACCATTTCCAGATAAAGTAGAAATTATTGGAAAATAGTGGCGTCGAAATATTTTTAATAAACGTGCGTAGGTTTAATATACCCTAATGATACGCTAGTAGATGAGTGCAAACATTCTGCGAAATATTGCAAAAGGGTGGCCCATTCGTCTAACCCTATTGAATTTTTGAAATTCCAGAATTTTTTAAAATTTTTTGTTACTCATACTGAATTAATAATTTTAGTTATTATGTAGATTTAAATGAAGAATGCTACAATTTTTAATAATTTCATTTCTTAACATGTTTATCTACAATATTTCTATGCGTGAAGTAAAAAGAAATGATGAAGTAATTTAAACCCAAATTACCATAACCATTTCTTTAAAAGTTGTATTGCTCAGGTGCTTTTAATACATGAACTTTGATGAGCAGCTATGCGGATTACAGGATATTTCAAATATTTGATAATATATTCTTATTAAGCATCCTTTGTTACCTAATATATTTTATGTTCGACCGCATGATAGTCTAGTCGTTATGGGAATATTTGGAAGCTTTAATCTGCCAGATTACGGACCAGTTCATAACGATAATGTAAAGCCACCGACTGTCACTGTCTGAATACTTATAACTAAATGAATCTCTTTAAATTGACTAAATAATAATATTTTATCCACAACCGACTCGTTATAACGCTACAATACAACTGATTTCAATTGTACACTATAGTATATAAATAATCGCTGCTTTTCCAGTCAATTTGCTTCCGGGTGCAATTTGTTATTATTTTCTACACTTTGGAAGACGCAAAAATATTTTTTCAAGTCTAAACCAATTTATCAATCAGCTTCGTTGCATAAAGCGTTTTATGAATGTATGAAACCCGTACATAAACAGACATTAGAACATACTTGTATTTGATGTAATTTAATAAGATTATTATCCATACTTGTTAACACGTGAATCTGAAAATGAGCTCCTTCAACATTTAACATTTAAGACATGAATAATTTGATTTAAACAATTATTGAATATTCATAAATTATTTGTATGGATGCAACCACATGTAATAGTATATTACATTATAAGTGTGGTAGGTTCAATGTTACATCACGAAGTTTTAATGAAACACGAAGCGAAGCGGAGTGTTTTAATAAAACTGAGTGATGTAAAATACCTACCACACACATAATGTATACAACTTTTTAGCCGATGACGAAGTTTTCCACTCGGCGCCCCCATTTAACAAAAATTATCGTTGCACCGAAGTTACATTCACATTATTGACATAAAGATAGGTGCAGGATAGTGTGACGGACGCGGATTTTGCCCAAAAGGATACGGGAGTTGTAGGAATGCATAAATAGCATAAATAGGGCACAATTCCTAAAAATATGAGAGAGGTTATGTTTTTTGAGTGTTTTGTTGACTTGCCTTAACTTTTTCATTATCTTATTCTTGACGTGTTTTACTTTTAGTTCAATGACTTCACCCATTTTGGCATATTATTGTATTTTATGAGAGTAATAATCGCAATAAATTAACATTTTTAGATTGAGTGACATTGTAAATTGACAAGGTAAATAGGCAACTGAGATGCTTACCATTTATACCACGAGATGGTGCGCCTTCGAGTGTCTTTAAATTGGTCATTATTATATCTTAGAAACTTTTTCAAAGACAGTTAAGTCCGGTATCTTCTTTCAAAATATACGACCAATATTTATCATAAAGGATCTTTTTTTTGCGCGTTTCTTAAAGAAGAAAATTTTGGACTATTTTACAGCTTAAAGGCGGTAGGTGACAGCTTCAATGTGTAAAAAATGGGTTACCATGGCTGTCTAAAATGTGGTAGACAGTAGTTTACAACTTCCAAGGCTAAAAAATTAGTTTTCCACAGGCAACATAATTTATGAATCATTTATGAAGATCCGATATTTTTGTTAATGAGGTTTATTGTTTGAACTTTTCTAAAGTGAAAAAGAGTGCAAAAATATAATGCAGATTCTGTGAACATTCTTAGAGACAGACAAGAATGTTTATTGCAGACATTAATTTTACAATCAATTGACTCTATATAATTCAAGATGTTGTTAGAATTGTAATACAATAAACTTCCGGCCCGCTGTTATAGGCTTCTTGTCTCTTCGGCGGAGGAGTCCAGAATCTGGGACTGGCGTGCCCACACACGGCTGCGGTCTTGAACATGATCCTCACATTCGTGTTACAGCACTGGAAAACCGCAGAAAACCAGTGCTAGGATCGTCGGCTAGTGATTAGAAATTCTTAGAGAGAATGTAGTCTTGTCCATTGATTCCAAAGAGTTGCCCCAATTTTATTCATCTATTTCTCAGTAAACTCATATTTTAGAAAGAACGGATACCAAGAGTTTTGGCTCTCATTTTTATTGCGTACTCCACCAAAACTTAGCATCGGAGGGATTTATTTAGTTGAATATCTACGTGGACGAGTCTTGAAAGACTGTATTCCAAATTCTGTTTATTGTTTGTAGAATTCAATTTTCATCCTATTCGCCATTTCTTTGTTTATAGATTATATTTCATTCATTCGGTAAACAGATGGGTGAAGGTTGACCATAATTATTCAGGATTTTTTTTACCATTGTGCTAGGGTTGTATTTCTGCACTATTGTTTTCACGAAGTTGTTAAATTTGCATTAAACCGCAATCGTTTCCGTTTCTTTTATGAATCTTTGTGAAATACCATTTTGCACCCCTCAGACCGAAGAAAAACGGCGAATCACGGAGAAGGGTTTGTAATTCCTATATATCGTGTTTCTAGAATTTGTCTCGCCACCCCTGAGCAGTATTATTAAAAACTGGAGATTTTATTGATTTGAAGAGCGATTTTCAAATCTAGCTAAAATATTGTTTGCAATATCACTGTTACAAAAGCAGGAAAAAGTTTCACAAATAAAGGTTCCCTCTAGATCTAAATGAGAACCCAACCTTTTAATAAACCAACTTCAAAGAGTTTTTTTTCCTTTCTAATAAAATTGTAATAACAGAAATATTAGGTGTACACCGCAGAGCAGAGCTACAATTTAAGATTTAATAGTGCAATTATTAATTAACCCCAGGAGAACAAAAACAGGTTTTACGGTTCTGAATTGAGATGCATGATTGTATAAATGTTTTTCTCACAAAGAAAAATATGCGAAACATTTTAATGAATAACTGCAAGTTTAATTCCTTTTAATACAAATTTGCTTCACTATTCTATTATAAAGAGGTTTTATTTAAAATGTGGCACCCCTTTCATGTCGACTTTCCGCCCTAGGGTCCTTTTACGACTTTAGTTACCAATCCGCCCTGTAAACAGAAGCTGGTTCTCGAGACGCCACGTGGCTGAACTCGTTAAGCTCGTCGCACAAAAAAATTTAAAGCATACATGAAAAATTGAGATAACAGTCGCATGTCTGGGGTGTATCAGCCCGGTAATTTATGACTCCCACCCACATGAAGTTGGTTACCGCGTCGTAAATTATCTTGAGTGCAAAATTAAGAATACAAGTAATTCGCGTGTCAAACTGCGATGCCTCACTGCTTTAAAAGTCCCACTGACCCTCCATGTAAATCAATCGCCTCTTCGTTACAAACAGTAAAATCTCCATTCATCTTAAAGCATCCGATGGCACCAATTTGAAATTCAAAACGTTTTCATTCGGCGTAAGAGCTTTCCTGACTAAATCACTGTTCATAGGCATTACCACCCGTCCCAGAAGTATACAAATACTCGAATTAAACGGGAAGTCAACACTCAGTATAATAATTCAGGAGCGGCACAATGAACCGAGCTTTTCTCGTTCTTCTATTTCTATAACGGATGCGTACCAGAACATTATAGATAATGGCGAGGTCTCGGCTTACACGGCAATTGCATTTGGGTCAAAAGTGGATTAGATTAGTGTTTGGCTTTTCCAATTTTTTATCCTTCGTCTACCATCACGTGTTACGTGATTTGCGGGAGCAGGAGCGCACCCTCGTTTTTGATTTATGGCCAAACACGATGCAAAAACCGTCATTGTGCGAGTTAAATTCATTCGGAGGTCACAAAAATGCGCGAGAATTATTACTCTCTATTTTTACTACCCATTAAAAGGTAGTTTTTTCCTGCCGCTGTGGCGCAGTCGGTGAGATTCGACTTATTAACATTTTCGCCTGCATTCCACGTCATTCTCAGGCGAGTCTCGTCTTATCAAACTAGTCTTTGCAACTCGGAGCGCCTTTATGACACACCGTGGCGTTTTAAAAAGTCCCTTAATTAATTCTACTGGTTCAATAAAACACCGTCACGTACTCTTTCGATAAGTACAATGTAAAAGTTACACTTTTTCCTCGTGTAGGGTAAAAATTCTCGAGGTCGGGGCTTTTCTTCGGGACATCTTTTCATTCCGATTGCATCTAGATTAAGGTGGCCATTTGCGGCGGAAATATATCTAAGTGCCGTTACATCGTGAATAAGGCATCCTCTCGACACCGAAAATACATTTTGCGCATCGTCGTCGCTCTTGCGACCAAATAATACGTGCCGCTGTAAAGTGGTCGTGCGCTCATCTCGACCATTCTTTAAGATAATGCATCGGCAATGATTTAAGATTAGGAGCAATGGAGCGTGCTTAGATTAGAATCCTCGCGTTTATTCGAATCGAGGATTTATTATTTTTGTGCGCGAAGGCCAAGTTGGGCGCGATTTACGCCCTCGCGCCTTCGCTCTTTGCCGCGCGAAGAAAAAGTCACTTACGACTCTATTTAAACGACAGATTCTAAATGGCGACCTTCTTATTTAAATGACAGCGCTGAAAAGCAGTCAAATCGACTTGGGTCACGTTCAGCTGACGATGCGCTGTGATACCTATGTGGAGGAAATTGGTGTTCTGGCTCTCGAATATTTGCAACGGAAAGCAACAAACCCGCGCACATGCAAAACAAGTGTGCAATTCGCTGTTATTTTTGGCGTTAGCAGCGCACTAAATAATAGTTTTCATCTTAACAGAATTTCTATTTTGGCGTAGATTGTCTAGATTGGGATAGCACGCTATTGCTAGGTGCTTTCAACTTTAAAAAAAATTAAACCAAATATTTTCTATACATACACTTATAAACCAAAGACTGAATACTTAATGACAGTGGAATACCTTCTTATATATTAGTAGATCAAGCACAATTAAAATTAACAAAATCAAAAACTCAGTTTACTCCGATACGGTTTTCGAGTTATGCCACTATAGACGCCGGTGAGAACAAAAATACATTAAAAGCGAGATACTGTTCCAAATTCACATAATGAATTGTTAATTGTCTTTTTCTACTTTGCGTTCGTACTGAGGCTGTTACGATACGGTTTTTAGTGTCATAATAGACAAAAACGGTGTTATAATAATTCTACTAACAATAATATAATTTATTTTTTTAATATTGGCAAACTTGGCAATCCCAGGGCTATCCTAACTTATAATACTTCGCTGTCAAGGTGTCAACTCCAAGTGGCTGGCAGAGGGAACAGCAGCAACAGCTGTTGATGGGAATTGGCATTACTATATTGTTGGCACTTGTTTGGTGGGGGTTGCCTTCACGTGCTTATGGGGCACGCAATTTTGCTGCCCTGTGGTTAAGCTGGTAACACAACCACGCGGATAAGGGGGTCCACTTGTTTGTGCGGCGGGATTTGATTCTAAACATTTTGTGGATGGGGAGATTTCACAACCTCAAAACGTCAAACTTTTGTGCAGATTTTGTGTTAAGTTTTAAAATATTTAGAACAAACGGATCCTGTTCATCCGTACCTCAATCTCTTCGTAAAAATGTGTAGAATATTTTGGTATGATCATTTTTATAGAAAATCTTGTATTTTTTTGGGTCGTTTATCCGACAGTCACAAAACTCATTTATTGACGTTTCAAATTAATTCTTTTTCATAGCCACCGTTAATGCACCTCGCAAACGTGGCCAACCACCGCGATATTCCCTGGATTGTGAAATTTAATTATTTTGTATAAAAAGTGGCAAAGTAGAAAAAATACAGTATGATAACTCGTTTACTTTTTTACTCGTTTACTTACTCTTTTAGGGCACTCGCTACGCTCGTCGTACCCTAAACCCGTGTGTGCGACAAAATGCTTCTTATAAAACTCGTATCATAATATACTATTATATTGTCGCAACTCCTACCTATTGATTTATTTATTGTCAGAAATGACAGATAATGTCTGTGAATATCTCGGGGTTTTGACAATCTAACAACGGTTGGCACATAAGTCACCAAATGTCAATAAGTCTGATTGACAACAATGAATATGAAAGCAAAATGAAATTAAGTTTTTGAGCGAGTTTGATAATAGTATATTACATACTGAGGCGGAAAGTATTCCATTCAGAACTATAGTTTACTATAGTTGAACTATAGTGAACTAGTTCTCGAGACATAGGAATGGTACTTTTACCGAAGTTTGTATACTATTTTATTCACAATTAGGTATTCGAAAATTAATAATTAATACTCATTAACATGAACTATTATTGCGACGTTTAATTTCAGTCAAATGTTTGCACTTAGTAAGCACTGCAACAATTGATTTTATTTGTCAGATAAATGTGAAAGGATTTTTTAGAATTTGTATTATTACACAAATTAGTAAATCACACTAAGGGTAATTTGTTATCGTAATTTTGTATTTGTCAACTGCTCACGAGTTGTCGCGAGGCTACAGCAACAGGCTGCCTTTATTATCAATAATACTTTTAATAATAATTTAAATTCGGGTTGCCTGGCAACATCAGGTGAGTAATGGAATTGGAGGTCGGGAATTGGTCACATTTCAACCTCCTTTGCAGTTCCGTGATGGTATTTTAATATACTATGTGTAAAGAAATTAATAACGGTTCATATTGCAATGTCAAAATATTAGTTGTAAGATGTTTTTAACATAATGTTTTGGGAATTTTATTTACTGTAAGCAGCCTTTACTTTTGTATCTAGTGTAACTTTTCGTTTACAGGAATCTTAACTAACATTTTTTATAAATTGTTTACTATAAACGTTGTTTTAATAGAATATTAAAAAATTTAAATATATCTAAGTCGAACTCCACAAACTTTAATCTGCGTAAAATTATAAATGGAACATGTTTCGGCAGAGCACTTCTGCCATCATCAGCCCTTTAAGGCCCTCGCATTTGTAAACTGTTGCCCTCGAATATAAACATCCTCATTATGCCCTTGGTACATAAATATCTATTATGTATTCCTCTGCAAGGTGTATTTATAATTTTTGCATTATTGACAACAGAAATAAAGTTAAAGCTTAAAACTAAATTTAAGTTCAGAGTGGGAATTTATTATTTGGTTTTCTTTAAAGTGGACGGAATAGAAACGATAAATTATTTGTAATCCATTTTAGCGGGCAGTTTATTTTAATAGCCGAAGTCGAAGTAACGAAGGATTCAGGGGCATTTAATAAAAAATGTCGTTATTACATGGAAGAAAGTTCTTTACTTAATTACACTCACTGTGATAAAATACGTTACTAATCGTAATAACATGCATTTGAGATTCAGTAATACAGCTATTAATGTACAAATGCTACTCTATAGTAAGTATCCGACGAGGAATTTTGCACTTATCCTTTTCTTTTGCTTCATTTTAAAACTCTCTCGTAGTTCGTTAACCGTTAGGTAGTCCCACGAAAACAAATTCAGTCATTGCAAGGGTGTTAATCCTTCCCAAATTCGCCATGAAATAGGACTCACACGGGGCAACGTGTAATGCCCGCAGTTTTGAATAGCATAAAGACGGTGCGATAAATAAAGATTTTACGGGGATTTCAGGGCTTTACCAAGCGCTGTCCGGCAGATAAATTACTAGAGATTAAAAATTACACACAGACGACGACACCGGCCTTCATTGTCCCGGCGCATCCACCAATCTCAACACTAGATCGTCAAGTATCAATTAATGGTTACAATGTAACATTGCGGTCTGTTTGATTTCGTTAATTGGTCGGAAGAGGCACTCCGCCGCTGAAGAAGTTCCGACTACCACGATGATGAAGTCGGGCTTTGTATGTTGTGCTCCAAGTTATTAACTTATTCATAATCCCCCTCGACACGCGAGCAAAAGTTGTAATAGTCCCGATTTCGTCCCCTCCTTTGCGAAATAGAAATGCACCACTTAGCCGAGAAAGCTCCGCTAACCTAAAATTTCTCCATCCCACTCTCTTCTCTCTCCCCTCTACGTTTCGGTTTCGGTGTAGGGGTGGGAGAAGTGACGTAACACGCAGTGCGGAACAAAACACTAGCGTGCGGAGAACCAGTCCGACATCTAGTGTTCCACGGTCGAGATATGAACATTCTAGGTAAGCCGTGACTTGCCTCATCCTCGGTCCCTCGAGTGCTTGGTTGGGTCAATTGGTACGACTGAATTTTTTGATAAAGTTTTTTGCTTGATGTCTTTTGTTTGTCTTTGTCATACGGTGAGACTTATGCATGGATGTGAAATTTTCGTTTTTGTTATATGTGTGTTGTGTTTTCATTCTTCTCTTCTCTCTGTGCGGATAATAAATTGATGTTGGTGTCGATAAAGCACCAAATTAAAACAATGGACTGTCTTCGATACGCCACTCGAACGACTTTATGAATAATTGCTGGAAAAGTTTCTACAACACATTTTCTTCTCCTCAACTTCTTTCATTAATCAAACGACAACCGGATTTTTCCGGGGTGGGACAAAGATAGGGATCCGAGTTTTCATTGGATCGCCACGTTCATGCCCTATCAATAATTCTCTCGTTTGTGTATGGAAAGGGCGCAATTTTTGCGGGGTTTGCATTATGCAAACTCAACTTGGCCAAGCTCCAAAACGGGATATTCGGTATTAAAGAGGCCCAGTTAACAGATTTAAATTAGTGCCTGCAATAATTCGTAAATTAAAAGTCCTGCATCCGGGAACGAAATGAGATTCTTAGGAACATCTCCGGCCTCATTAATAAAAGATACGAAGGGCGAGTTAAAAGAAAACGAAATCTGCTTATGGTGTTTGGAGCGTTTTTCCTCGTCGATTCTTTTTGGAGGATGACGCCAGTTAACAATGGTGGGTCGATTCAACGTCTTTAATTGTTGCGAGTTCACACTCTAAATCACTCACATCTCTAAATGAAATTTCACGTCTACACGCATATTTAGGCACAACTGCACTAATATTCGTTACAAAGGGCAAGGAATCCAATTAATTCCGAGTGAACAAACTATTCGGCCAACATCCGTCAATATTACCGTTCCTTGCGTAAATCCCAACGCGGTCCGCAATAATTTCACTCAGTTTCTATTGTACGTCCTGGACTAATTAACAGTTTCGATTAAACAGAAGTATGGCAGTCCCGAATCAATTATTTTCGTCTAAACAGCCGTCCGTAATTAAATTTCCTCCACTTTATGTCATCGTTCGAAATCTCGGTTCTCTTATATAATTGAAGTTGTGAGCATTGAAGTTTTCCAAGTGACGCGTTTGTCGGGATTAATTCACTTAGGAGTATCGTGAATACGACATATACACTCGCATGGCAAGGCCTAATTTGATTGTGAGCGCAATTAATCTTCCAGTCGAGAACAAGATTACTCGCCAATCTAATTGTCGAAGAGACGATATTTGGACTAAAAACTTCGATGTAATTGCGTTTGTAAGTTTGAGAAGTGCAACGACGGGTTTGAGTTTTAGAGTGAAATAAATAGACCGAGATGAATTACTTTCTCGCCCGGCGCATCCGCCATAATTCAACTACAGGTTTTGAGTTAAAATAGGGAATCGGAAGTTGTAATTTCATTTGTGTAATTGATATAGTCGTGCTTTAGACACGGTGAGCGAGGAGCTGATGTTGGGAAACACTTTCGTATTTCTTTGGATTTGAGATGTTCTGGCTTTTGAGTGTTTTTGTCAATAAAGTGAGAAATGCACATTCTTTATTAATGATAATGCTAACTGAGGTATAGGCAAGCTTCCTCGTTGGGTTCTTTAAAGTAGTAAAAGTGCGACCATTGAAAAGGTCGATCTATCCAAAAAAGTAATACATTGTAATAAATACTTACTAAAGTAAGTGTCCACTAAAGCTGGAAACACTAGCAGTACGTGTCTCTTACGTACTTATGGCCCTTGCGTACACTTTCAAGTAAAGGCAGTAAAATGTTGCCGGAACCACATTTTCCATTTAACTTCTAATGGAGCTAACGTGTGTTAAATTAGGGAAATTATTTATGGACTCTTAACAGTTTACTAACAACATAATATTATGTTCAATAATGGTTTTGGAAAGGAAAGCTTAAATCACACTATTTTTGTATGTACAAAGGTTTTTGATAAGTCCCTTCGTATTTTATCGTCTGGTCCATAAATAATTAGTCCTTTGGATGTTTCATTTTCCAAAAATGTTTATGTGTTTTTTATATGAGACCTTTGTCTCTCTTGCAGCCTTTTCTAGTATCTACTTCATTATGTTTCTCCACTCTACTCTCTTTGAAGAATTTTTTTCCCTCCACCTTTGGATCTTTATTTGGCCCATATGCCACTTTCTCGTCAGTTTCGTCCTGTATGAATCATTATTAAATGGTACTTGCTTAAACTTTTCTCTTATAAAGATAGTGTCGTCGTTCTATTTCTTATTTTCTCTAAATCAATATAAATTTTTAGACGTTTTTACTTCATTAATGTTGTACTGTTATTGTTCTTACTCCTTTATTCGAGTCATTGCTGTCTTTATCAACCTAAATAATGTCTTGGAAAGGATCTTTGATACTTGTTAACAATGGATTTCTTATAACCGTCACTTGCTTTCTTTTTTTTTATTCTTGTCAATGTCCCGATTTTACTCTGCATTTGTAATTAATTTTTTATCGAGTCAGCATCTATGTTTTTATTTTTGAGGATATTAAATTTGTCTGCCTTATCCTCCGTTTCGGCGTTGACCATTTTATCTTCTATTTTTGTGGTCTTTCTATAAAGCATTCTGTATCTTCTATAATTTTTTTGCTGTTAGTCTCATCAAGTTTACTTGCTTCTTACGTTTTTCTAGGTTTTCGATTTTATTTTTGGGTGTTCTCTATTTGGATTTCCTTTTGCTCTTTTCTCATACCCTTTTATGTATTTCACCAACTTATCCTATTGAGATTTTTTTAGAAAGACTAGAGAGTTAATAAAAATAATTTGAACCGGGTACGAGTTCCCAAAAAAATAGGAAGGTATCCATTAAAAACTGAATAAACAATGAATTTTGCAATGAATAGTTTGTTATAAAAAAATGCACCACTATCTTAAGAACTAAGTTATTTAGTTACACTACAATGGACGTTCTTCTGGCAAATCAAAGTTACAATGAGGCAGAAATTAAGAGGCACACAGCCATTATGGCTGCATGTCGCCCAACAAAAAAATACTGACACTGTTTTGGTACACCCTGTATATGTCACTAAATCAGTTTGTTTTTTTTTTTCTAGATGTAAACTTACATCTTCTATACCACCCTCACGTAAGCTTTAATCACAAATATCCTTCCACACTCCCGACCATTCTTTCTTCCCCATCTGTCAACAACCCCGAAACACAGCCCCATTCTGCAATGTTCCACAAAACATTCCATTTATCGACTCAACTCTCCGCCGACATAATCTACAACACGTTGTATTCCGAAAAGGATTTTTTCTCTCCTACGAGAATTTATGAGGACACCCGACACGGGCGAGTTATGTCATTCCGTGGAATTTTAGATTGTCCGCCGTTCGTTCTTATCGATGTTCCGTGACACTAGGTCGGATTATGCTACTGTTATGTTCTTGTCGTCGATCCCGGAATCGCTTTCCGGGTTATCGTAAGGAAGGAGATCGTTCTGGTTTTTGGCGACCGTTTGCGTTTAATCGAAGAGTTGTCTGAGTCTCGAGCATCAAAACATCTGTTGTAAGTTTACGAACTGTCGCAAGTTTGGAAGTTGAGACAGCAGATGATGTCTAAGCTAAAAACGTGTTTTGGAGTTGGTAATTTCAGAAAATGGCTTGTTGGTAGATAATGAGAATTTTTTATAAGAACGGGAGAGAAATTATTTTCCAAAAGTCATGAGATGTTTTAACTATAGGTTCTGTAGTAAACCAATTTCTTTGCTATGACTATATTAGATGGTTCAACACACAAGTTCACGGACTTTAATATTTACTGCTGCACTGAATATATCAGTAATGTTGTACCTTGCTAGCAATAATTAAAGCTTTAAATTACCAATTTAATTAAAAATGCCATTAAAATTACATTAACGCTATTTCCGCGTCGCCCGATGATAAATTAGTTCTGTTTTACTAAATACCCATTACGCTTTTTTCTGTAGTAATAAATTAAGTACTCCTAAGATATTTATACAGGGACTTGACAAATGAAGGAATAGGAAGAAGTTAATCACAGTATTGATCATATCAACTAATCGTGAACATGTTATCAGAGTTACAGTAAATGTTCTTAATTGTACTGAATCTGAAGAAGACATTCAAATGTGGAGAATCAATTAATAATGGTATAACTATAATAGAAATAGTATAAAAATATTTTGTACTGACATCCTCTTACACCGGTTATAATTCGGTCACCTCAACCTGATGCACCCTGTATACCAATGAGAAAAACGCGTAGTCATTGGCAACTTATCGCAAATCCCCACCGATGCAGCACAATGAATTAAAAATAATAATGACAATGAAGTGGCACAGGGGTGAAATCTCGCATAATGAAAACACTCAAAAACACATACCATCGGATCACGTCAATCAGCTCGGCGGTCTCTCGATGACAGGTGAAGCTTATTGTTCCGAGGAAATCGATAGGGTGAAATCCGATTCGTGGATAGTGGGAGGATCCGTTGGGAAAGTTTAACATTGTCATGCAGTCATGTAGCACGCCGTAAATAGAGGAGATGCGGTTATATCGAAACATCCCGCAGTGCTGGCTGCCGTAAAATAATTACAATGGAAACGTTTCTTGGATACCCCTTCGGTAACTAATTAAGCCGCGTTTAATACGATACTTCGGCCAACAATGCCGAAATAAAATTGTTTATTTTATATTTCTCCGCGCCCACTTAGTGAAATTATGTCGACGCACTTACGTCTTTACGGCCCTCACAGCAACATTGTTAAATGGGCAGCATTTACCCGCTTCGATCGTTAAGCGAATTACGGTCGCATTTAGTGCACTTTTTACGTCTTGACTCAATACCGGCTTTATGGTCACCTCTTGATTGGTTTTTAATCCTGGAATGCTTCCTTCAGGATTATACAAACACGAGCGACCGCAAAAACGCCATCTCGATATATACAGGGCGACTTAACATTTTTGATCGATGCTATTTACGCAAAGTGATTTGTAAAATATTTAATATATTGCCTATATCTGAATCTTCAGGCGTGAACAGATAAAATGGGCACCCTGTAGTTACCAGGATACATTAATGTGGCAGTTTTCACTCATTTAATTTCAGCAATAACACATCTTTGACTGCAACTCCATAAATGTCGGCGCATTTATTAACATGCAGTTAACAATTTATTGAGAGGAGTGCTCGTGAGAGTCATTACGAGGATGTCCACGATAGCGGAAATACCTCGTAATGGACTCTTACGTGGACTCTATCGCTGAAACTAATTGTGCTTCCATGCGGATTTCATTGCAGCATCACTCGTAAAATGTACTAAGGAGAGATTTCCTTCACCAATTCTTGAAAGTCTCAACAATATAAACCGTTCTAAACACCTTATGTTTCTTACTAAAATGGGATGAATCTTGTACAGAAATTAGTGACATGCCTATTTTATTGAGCTTTTTGTTAATTAAAATATTATTAAATTATATTAAGATTTGTATACCCTTGAAAACCAATAAAGGTGAGGATGTCATGAAATTTTGTTTAAAAAATGAGATTTAAGAGAACTATCAGAATTCAAAATCTTATTTCTTTTTCAAACAAGGTAATAAAAGAGATAAAAGGACCAAAGATATCGAAGAAAGTAAAGAGACAAAAAAGACAAATTGAGATTACTTGAGAAGACAAATTAAATTGAGACTAAAGTGACTTCAGATACTAAAGAGACCTAGACGAAAGGTCAGTATAATTATAAATAGTAACGCAAATGAAAATTGATTTCTAACATTTTTCTATTGAAACTAGAGATGTTGTTCGAAGTATGCATAAAGAACCAGAAGAATGTTCTTAAATCCAGGTGGAGTAAATTTAAATTAAAAAGTTAAGTATCTAAGTCGAACTCCACAAACTTTAATGAGCGTAAAATTACAAATGGAACATGTTTCGGCAGAACACTTCTGCCATCATCAGCCCTAATTTAACAAGAGATTAATGATACAATTGATGAATTACAAGAGGGGTTCTTAAAGAATATAAAAAATTATGACGTTGACGTAATTTTGAATTAAATTTGACGTTTTCAAAGAGTTACATGATTTTTAAAGGATTTCGTAAAAACAGCATTTTATAAAATGTAAAAATTAAAAATGGATCAAAGAGAATCTGGTAAGTTTGTTTGAGTGGTGAAGAATTAAAATAGTAAATTAATAATGGGATTATTGAAGTTATTCTGTGCATTTAAACAAGATCTGTTTTCCAGTTTCAAGGCGTTCCTTATTTCCAAAGTCTCCAGAAAATCTAATTTCCGGCCTTTATTGCATTTATGAATCAATTTGGAATTTGATGGTGAAAAACTATGTTTCGTTATTAATATATGATTGGCGAAAGAAGAAGGTGTTGATGGAGGAGGATCAAGATCTGTGTTGTTATAGATGTGCCTGAAATGTTCTTTAATACGGTCTGATATTTTGCGACCTGTCTGACCTATGTAGAATGACTCACAAGAAGAGCAGTTTAATTTGTATACACCTGATGATGATTTGTAATCGAATGGATCTTTATTTTTAATAAAAAATCTGGATAAGTTGTTATCTGTTTTAAATGAAACTTTAAAACGTTTTTCTTAAGTATTTTAGAACATTTCTCTGAGACGACGCCAAAGTATGTTAATGAATTTGAAAAGGAAATTGTTTCTGAAGGATTTTTAACCATGTAGTGTGTGTATTTGAATTTGTTATAGTATCTATAGTATAATTTATTTATAGTTTTTAAAGAATATCCATTATTTGAAGCAATTTGTTTAATGTTATTAAGTTCTGTTTGAAAAGATGAATCTGATAGTGGTATAGAAAATAATCGGTGGAAAAAGGAATGAAAAGCTGCAAATTTATGGGAAACAGGGTGACAAGAGTCAAAAGGTATTACGCAATCTGTGATACTAGGTTTTCTATAAATGTCAAATTTAAAAGTGAGGCCCTTAGTTCCAAAACTTGTTCTTTCGAAAATTTATGAAAATCAAGGTGGCAGTGGATTCTGATAGTGTTTACCGCACTGGTTCTACATCTAATTTCGGATAGTGAGAAAAGTGGTTCTTTCTAGGCGATAAACGCATGTAAAAACACGTTCAGTTCCAAAACTTGTTCTTTCGTAGATCTCTTCAATTTCTAACCTATAATAAGTTTTCTGGACTGATAAACAATCTAATCATTTACCTAATATTGATAATAAAACAGTTTAAACAAATAAATATCGAATATCAATATCTAGTAATAATAAATAACAACAACATAAAATTGATGTTTTATCATTCATGCAACATGTTTTATCAATATTATGTAGTCAAAACTACTTTTTTGAAAATTCACAGTATCGAAACAGATTTTTTTTTCGAGTATTAGGTGACAAAACTCGTTCGTTCAAAATTTGGAAAGGCTCTAGATTTTTTTTAAGTAAGTAATTTGAATTCTCATCCTACAAGATAGTTCAGCAGTGTTACTCACGTAAAAAGAAAAAATCAGAAGCAAGTACACCTTCAAGTTTTTTGGTAAACAGTTTTTCACGTTTTGCCAAAAATCGCTTAGAACCGAAAGAGCAAGTTTTGAAATTAAGGGCCTCAAGTATATATTATTATTTCTAGTGATTAACAAGTCTAAAAAGGGAATTGATTTCATTTTCAACGGTGAATTTAATGGATTGGTTTAAAGAATTTAAGTTGCTGAGTGCGTTATCAAGTTCAGAATCAGATCCTTTGAATAAAACAATTATGTCATCTACATATCTGTACCAAAAGAGAAAATGATCTTTAAAGGGTGAAATAATAATACTTTTGACATAATAATTTGACATTTATAGAAAATTATTATTATATCACAGATAGCGTAATACTTTTTTTTTAAGTGCATTATTATTTCACCCTTTAAAGATCATTTTCTCTTTTGGTAGAGATATGTAGATGACATAATTGTTTTATTCAAAGGATCTGATTCTGAACTTGATAACGCACTCAGCAACTTAAATTCTTTAAACCAATCCATTAAATTCACCGTTGAAAATGAAATCAATTTCCAAATTCCCTTTTTAGACTTGTTAATCACTAGAAATAATAATACTTTTTAATTTGACATTTATAGAAAACCTAGTATCACAGATTGCGTAATACCTTTTGACTCTTGTCACCCTGTTTCCCATAAATTTGCAGCTTTTCATTCCTTTTTCCACCGATTATTTTCTATACCACTATCAGATTCATCTTTTCAAACAGAACTTAATAACATTAAACAAATTGCTTCAAATAATGGATATTCTTTAAAAACTATAAATAAATTATACTATAGATACTATAACAAATTCAAACACACTACTTGGTTAAAAATCCTTCAGAAACAATTTCCTTTTCAAATTCATTAACATACTTTGGCGTCGTCTCAGAGAAATGTTCTAAAATTCTTAAGAAAAATGGTTTTAAAATTTCATTTAAAACAGATAACAACTCCAGATCCAGATTTTTTATTGAAAATAAAGATCCATTAGATTACAAATCATCATCAGGTGTATACAAATTCAACTGCTCTTCTTGTGAGTCATTCTACATAGGTCAGACAGGTCGCAAAATATCAGACCGTATTAAAGAACATTTCAGGCACATCTATAACAACACAGATCTTGATCCTCCTCCATCAACACCTTCTTCTTTCGCTAATCATATATTAATAACGAAACCTAGTTTTTCACCATAAAATTCCAAATCGATTCATAAATGCAATAAAGGCCGGAAATTAGATTTTCTTGAGACTTTGGAAATAAGGAACGCCTTGAAACTGGAAAACAGATCTTGTTTAAATGAACAGAATAACTTCAATGATCTCATTATTAATTCACTATTTTAATTTTTCACCACTCAAACAAACTTACCAGATTCTCTTTGATCCATTTTTGATTTTTACATTTTATAAAATGTTGTTTTTACGAAATCTTTTAAAAATCATGTACCCCTTTGAAAACGTCAAATTTAATTCAAAATTACGTCAACGTCATAATTTTTTATATTCTTTAAGGTAAGAACGCCTCTTGTAATTCATCAATTCTATCATTAATCTCTTGTTAAATTAGGGCTGATGATGGCAGAAGTGTTCTGCCGAAACATGTTCCATTTGTAATTTTACGCTCATTGAAGTTTGTGGAGTTCGACTTAGATATATTTAAATTTTTAATGCATAAAGAAGGTCGTCTAATGCTGAACACTCTTATACGATCAAATTACAGTGAATAAAATTGTCCAAAATATACAGGGTGACTTTATTACTATTTGCTTTAAAGAACGTAATTTGTTCAAATTGTACTGCATATATTTACAGAGTATTTTTTGAAATAAGACTTGAAAGAAGAACAGATATATTTATTTTGGTCAGAGAAATAAATCAAAACAAGTACCCTAACAAAAGCATATTCTAGATTAAAAATTTCCTCTTATATACTGACACATTATCGTCGAGCAAAAGTGAGGCTTTTCGTGGCAAATACAGACGCGCCACGAAAAGCCACTTTTCTCCGAATAAAACATGCTATTTTTTCTTTAAACGCCGAAAATCTGACAATTTCTTTGATTTGACTCACATCAGCGGCGCAAAAAGTAATTTCAAGGTTACTTTAGTGCCGCCAGCTGAGTTTATGCTCCGCTAAACGACTTTGTCTGTCATGACAATGAAATGGCCTTTTGGCATTACCTATTGTCGTATACAATGTCACGTTTTTCTGACGTTTAAAGAAAAAAATAATTTCAGTAACTTGATTAAACAAATTATTCATTTTTCTATTAGTTTTGACTGTTTAGTATTATGACATATACAGTGAGCGGCAAAAGTATGGAATAAATTCATTAAAAATTAAACAAAATTTTTTTCTAAAAATTATTTGGACAAGTCAATTTTGTTTTTTAAAAATGAATATTTTTATCTCAAATTAAATTTCAAGCAGTCATTTGTTTTCGAGTGATGACGTCATCGATATTTTTTTAAAACCCCTATTTTTTTTTCTTTATTCAGATAGCCCTTTTCATATTCATTTTTATAAACCAAAATTGACCCGCCCAAAACAAATTTAAAAAAAAATTGTTTCATTTGCCGCTTACTGTATATATCTATATACATACTTATTGTGCAATTTTGAAATTAAAAACCACAAGAAACAATATCAAATACAGTTAATTAAAGTGGTTTTAAAGTGATTTTATTTGATGTATCACTGGTTTAAATTGAATTAAAAATAATAGAGTCAAAGGTTTCTTGTCACCATGTATATAGATTGAACTACAATGTGCTCCGAAAATAAGGAATAATGGATTTATAGCTATTATTATTTGCATTAACGAGTATACTGTGTAATTTTTGTTCACTTGCCAGTTTTGACATATGACGTCATATTTTTTTTTCACAAATGAGAAAGAATGTAAATTCAAAGAAAAATAAAATCTGTGAATCCCAAAATTTTTTAAGGTATTAATATTTATTTCAGGTAATCTGTTTTCTCAAGTCTTAACTCAAACTAGTCAATGAGGAAATTACATCGCAAGAACTTTTTTGGCTTCAACTCTGTGTAACATAATTAAATAAAAGAGTAACCGCTAGTTGTAACTCTAATGGACGAAGGTTCAAATATGAAATGCATATTGCAGACGATCCTGCACATTCTTTCTCCATGGAGTTATTGGGAAAGCTTAGCTCTACGAAATTGCCTTTACGATTTCCCCAAAGCCCTTCTCAAAATCCTTTGTACCTGCATCCTATATAACTGATCTACTCTTGTAATGAAATAATTTATTTACGCGAACTCAAAGAGTATAACAATTACAATATTATCATTGTATTACCACTGATTTTAAATAGTGTCTTGAAATAGTATATTATACAACAATATCGTGACTTTACTTTTCCTTTCCTATGTGTAATTTGTAATTTTCGATAGCAAAGATCAGCACGATTTTTGGTATTTTACACATAGGTCGTAGGAAATAGTATATTGTACAATAAGTTCTGAAAAATTGATATTTCAAACGAGTGGTGGCAGTTGAGTGGCTTAGTCACGAGAGTTTCAAATATACTTTAGCACGTTTTGTATACTATACTTTTCCTTCGACCACCACTCATAAGAAGAAGAAAAACTATATTTCATTGCAATCATGTCACATTCGAATTACTTGATAAAACCCCACTTAATAATAATTGTAATGTTAAAGTGTTATTTCGTGAGAAAATGTATATTTTAATATTGCATTATTTCCTTCCATTTTTGTCTCTGGAACCATGCTACTAATAAGAAAAGTCCAGGTCTAAATTTGTACATAAATTCGCAACATTTGCTTCTAAAATACCTGCATCCAACCAAGTTCAATTTTGTTTTCATTTCATGAGCACCCAGCAACATTTTACACATAATTGAATAAAATAAAATTTTAAAAATTAAAAGCTCAATGTCGCGGAACAACAAAAGCGACCAATCCACGAACATCTCCGCATATAATTGCCAGCGTGAACTTGGCCAGAACAATGCTGCTTTTTTATCGTCGCCAGATGGAACGCGAAATATCGCCTATTTAAGGCTCATAAAAATTTTCGAAGTTGGAAGTTATGGCAGCGTCCTTGCAATTTATTGCATGCAAATGGCAATATCGGCGCGCTACTGGTCTGGGGCATTCATTGAGGAGAATTTACTTCGTCAAATTACAAAAATATTTAAATATCATATTCATCCGTGTAGATACTTTATGGGCAGTTAAATTGATGGGAGTTTCACCATATAGACATAGATACCGATTTCAAAAGAGCAGAGAACGTTCCGTCGCGCAATTACATTATACATACATTATACACGATTTTTTACTCTAGGAGTTTCACAATTTCAAATAAACCGAGCGTACTGATACAATTTTCCCGGCGCATCCACCATTCATAGTGGCAGTTTTTTATAATTAAGCTTCTACTATTAATTTGACGCTTACTGCGAAAAAAAAGGAAACGTGTTTTCATTAAAATAAACCAGGCAGGACAGTGATTCCGGTTTTTCGTTTGCTACCTACATGCATACTATTTTTAACGAACAAATTCGACCTTAGAACACGCTGTCTTTATTAAGCTGAAGAGAATCTCAAGTGGAACACGGAGAAAATAACGAGGTCAGCATTCGATCGCTCGTATGCAAAAGGAGAAAAAACTCTTTAGCGTGCATACAGTCATAGTTAAGAGCAAAATGGAGCTGTAGCTGCTCCCAGTGGTGTATTACATAAAATGGGGTAACGTTAGCGTTAAATTGATGTAAGTGGAGTGTTAAATTTTAACCGTTTTTAATAATTTCATAATGTAATGCATACTACATGTGGAACTCTTCTTACTGGTTTCAGTAAAGGTATCGAATTGTAAAATATAGTGGCAGCTTTTTTGATTAAATTGTAATTTAAAATTTTAATTTCACTAAGCTTTATTTGTATACATACACTAAAATGAAATTCTACAGAATAGAAGCGCTTGTGCTATATCAAAGCAACTTTTGTTTGAAAATAAACCTGAATCCAAATTAAATACTAAACAATCTCTGCAACAAATCGTATAAAGTCCAAAGTGGATTTTGATAGGATATTTTATTCTCGGCTAAAAGAGAACAAAGAATGTTCTGTAAAAGCGGCGCCGCAACACCTCTTTCATTTTACATCCAGTCAAAAAATGCTTAAACTAAAAACTAAAAAAGGCCTGTAACCATGAGGTTAATAAAATGTCAATATGCCGTAATTACGCGTTCGGCACTCTGAAAATAAGTACTTTTAATGGTAATTTATTTGGTTTCATTGAACTTCCATGATTAATTTTACTGGCAGGCCCCCCATGTGGTGCAACAATTACATCCAAAACTTTCGATAACAATTTTTGATTTACTGCCCAAGTCTAGAAGTTGCTGGTGTAATAAATATTGAGTCCTTATTCTAGCCGAACGGTTGGAGTACCTACTTTTAATAGTTCATTAATAGAGCAATTATTGCGCAAAGCTTTCCTAAATTAGAAATTTAATGTCCAACATATGCTAAGGTCCATTCGTCATTTACCATATAGATCTCCACACTTTCGTACCAGTGCTGTTACAAATAATTACCCAACTTGGTTACTTCTTTATCAGGCTTGCAAGTAAACTTTTATTAAATTAAAAATAGATTAGAAAACCAGCTAAACACCGGAGAGCCTTCGCCAACATTAGTTATTAAACTTAACTAACAAGAGCTTTTTTACTTTTAATTAGACAATCCGCACACTAACGACTAAAAAATTCAGGCCACATCTCCACTGTAAATGGCATGTCTGCAACTTTTCCTATCTCTTACTTTTCTTGAGCATGTTGTGCCACGATTTTAGCAACGAACGTGCCGAAATTCCGAATTTCAAAGGTGTGAGGACATCGTCAAAATGTAGGGCGCGCTTAGAGAACTAATTGAGAAGTAAACATGTACATCTCTTTGTGGGTACGATAGTGTCTGTTTCGTTTGCATTTCTTTCATCGCCGGGATTAATTTAATTAATACCGCGTCGTGTTTACAGTCTCATGTTGAGCATCCGATGTTTTCTCGTTTTTCTGTCAAGTTGCGCACATCACGGTGTAATTAGAGAACGCGAATTAACATCGAGTAAAAGTTGGGACAGGCTTTTATGTGTCCGTCACGCAGATAAGTTTTCTCGAGGAGCTATTGTAAGAAAATGCGCTTGTGGGGCATGTATAGAGGCGCCGACGGTATTACAGAGTCGGTCTTTTGTTCTTCGTGTTGTTAGTGATTTCAGTTATATTGGGCTGTCTCTTGAATTTGTGACTTCACACAAGTCGTTGTTTCCTGCTGATTTTCGGGTCGTTGACGAGTTAATTTACAATATTCTTTCTTTGGACAAATTTGGACAATGCACGTCATTGTATTAAGTTCTTCGACAGAATTTGTAATTATTAGTAATCTTCCAGTACTGAAATGAAGAGGAAAGTACATAACGTAAGTTTTAACTCTATCTGATATTAATGAATCAATAATGCTTTCAATTTCTCAGATTTTCAGGTTCTCATTTTGTCATTTTTTCAAGGTTGTCTGCCTTTCAAACTTTCATGTCTTCAGGTGAGATTTTCGTACTTTCAGATTCTCGGACTTCTACACACATAATTCAATTCAATTTTCAATCTGCATAGTTTCACCGTTTCAGGTTTTCCGCCTTGGGTTTAAATTCTTCATATTTAGTTTCTTTTTTAGATGTTCAAGTTTTCAGGCTGATACTCAGCTTTTTCAGGTTATTATTTCGGGTGTTAAGATTTCAGGTTAACAAACTTTCGGTTTCTCACATTTTCAGGTCCTTTGTCCTTTAGATTGTTAGATTTTTTTATTTCTTCGGTTTACATGATATTAAGTGTTCAGGTTTTAGGTTCTCCAGCACTCAATATTTCAGATTTTTAGCTTCACAAATTTTTAATTCTACATCTTTTGGATTATTATCAGGTCCTAAGCATTTCGATTTCTCAGACTTTTTAGTATGGCTTTTTTATGGCTTTTAACCTTTCACGTATTTTCTGTTATTTATATTATTATTCTTCTAGATCCACATTTCGCATTTCTTAATTTTTGTTACCTATATATTTTGTTTTTTTGTTACTTATATATTTTCACTCAGGCTGAAGTTAGGGATTACCATTTTACAACCCAGTAAACACACCCACGTGAGAAAAACGTAAAAAAAAGACGAGTACCAACGGTTGTATAGACGTTACGATGTCGCTGACTTCAGCGTGACTTTCGACGTGTAAATATGACGTGTTTATAACGTCTAGTAAAACACGTTTTTTTAACGTGATTTTACCACGTTGTTAACATTTATTTATATTATTATTCTTCTAGATCCACATTTCGCATTTCTTAATTTTTGTTACCTATATATTTTCCCTTTTCGCTTTTAACTCTCCGTCCTTGTTTACTTCTGACCTTTTCTTCTGTCCCATCATCCTTCTTTGAGTCTATTCATTTATTTATCATTTGTTCTATTTTGTTCATTTGTTTTCATTATTTTTTTTATTTTCGTCTTCTTGAGAAAGGGGACTTTCAAGTGTTATTGTAACATTTTTTATTTATGACAACATTTTTTAGGGTACGTTTTTTTTTTAATTTATATTTTTAGTATTTTTTCAGTGATGTTTATCAACATTTCAATATCTGTCCCTTATTTCTATTTTTTGTTTCTCCTTACTTTTTCAATCTGCTCATTTTATTAGTTTATTTTCTATAGTATTTCTATTAAGTATGCCGTTTTTTAGATCTCCTTCAATGTTCCTCTTGATTTTGTAGTCATGTCAATAACATTTCGAGTTATTCGCTTCCGAAGTTATCCCTCGCCTAAGACTCTTAGGGGTTTTGGAAATTTCAAAGAATTAAAAAAAATATAACCCGCACAGACTTTTTTATGAAACTACTACCAAAAAATCACATTCAAAATCTAGTGTCCCCCCATATGCGTAACTCGCAATTCGTTCCTAGTGCCCTTCTGCACAGGACGAGTTTTGACGGCTTTCGGATTTTGAGTCACAAGGGCACAAGCTTGCATTCTGGCTAATTCGGTGCTTTTAACCTCGCGGGTCACACGAAACTGATTTCTAGAAGACTTTTCAAGCGTTGAGAACTCTACTACTAGACTTTCAGCTTCTTTGCTATCCAGTTGTCAGATCTCAGGTCATAAGCTTATCATGGTCTCAAATTTTTAGATTTTTAAAGTTTTCAGTTTTTTAGGTTCACTAGCTTTCAAATTTTCAGTTTTTTCAGTTTTCAGATTTTCAGCTTCTATGTCACAAATTTAGGTTCTCAAGTTTTTTCTCCCAGGTTCTCTTGTTTTCAAGTTCTCGGTTACATTTTAGGTTCTCTTACTCTGAGGTGTTAGGTTTGTAAGTTTTTAGATTCTTTGTTCCTTGGGTTTTGGTTCAGGTGTTCAGTGTCCTAAGTTTTATTTCAGGTGCTAATTTATTCAATTTTTCACAATTTCAGACAATTTCTTCTTCAGAATTTTAGGTTATGAGCTCCTCATGTTCTTAAGTCCTGGATTTCTCAGGTTCTGCTTTTTAGGTTTCCAAAGTTCCAAGTTCTCAAGGTTTTCAAATATTCTTTATTCATCCACAAGCCTCTTCCTTATACTTTTTTGTTTTTCTTTCTTAAATATCCTTTATCCTTCGCCTTTAGACCTTGATCCAAATTTAGTTCTGCCTCCTTCGGTTATTACTATTTTTTATCTTTTAATTCTGATATTTTCAGTTTCATCTTTCTTCTTTATTATTTTACATCATCTTCTCTCGGTTTCTATATTTTCTTATTCATCTTTAACTTTTTTCCTGTCTAAACTTTTTGTATTCTTACTTTCTTCCTAAACTCTCTTTTCATTTGTCTTACTTTGAAGTTTGTTTTTATTTCTATTTTCTTGCTATTAAGTACTGAAATATGATCAAAATGGATATGAATTTTGGATTGTCTTTTTGATGTTCTAAAACTTTAAAAAAGCCATTAATTTGCAGCTCATGCTATTAAGATATAAACTTGGTTGTCTTCTATCAGAATACAATACTTTGGAGCTTACTGTGTTGAAAATGAACCCTAATTTATCCAAGCAAGCGATGTTATCCAAAAAAATTTGTTGGATATAACGGCTTTTGCCTGAACCCTCACGATCCCTATCTCTATTAAGTTGATACGCCACCCGGTATGTATTGTACGAAGTGCTCTCGATATATTAAAATATATGCTGACTACACTTTCTCCATTATCCCCTTTGTCCTTTATGCTTTGCATATCCTCAACATATTTAGTTTCAGTATAATAATTACTTGCTTTTATCAGATCAAGGAAATGTAAATTCGATATCTAATAGTAACTTGTACGAAGGATCTTCACAGGTTCCAACATGTCAGACTAATATTATAAATAATTATTATTGGTTTGTCTTCATCTTGAAGGAATGTTTTTGAAATAAAAACTTTACTTCAATTTTACTATAGTTTTTAACGTCATGAGGCCGATAAGTGGAAAATAACAGACAAGATTTCGAGGCGGAGCCGAGATTTTATAATCAATCGCGTCTATTATTTGCGTTTCGGCCGAATATCGTTCAGTACTTTTCATAATACAGTCGGCAATAGCGACAAAAAAAAACGAATTGTTATAAATAAATTTTGTTTGTGTTGCTCTAGAAACAATTATTAAAAACTTCCTCCTGTACTGTTAATTTTTATAACAGCCGTGACTGTTATGAGTTAGTTTTCACTCAGGCTGAAGTTAGGGATTACCATTTTACAACCCAGTAAACACAACCACGCGAGAAAAACTTAAAAAAAAGACGAGTACCAACGGTTGTATAGACGTTACGATGTCGCTGACTTCAGCGTTACTTTCGACGTGTAAATATGACGTATTTATAACGTCTAGTAAAACACGTTTTTTTTACGTGATTTTACCACGTTGTTAAGACGTACTGATTTTCCGTAAACAAAACAACGTGAAAGAAACGTAAAACAAATGAGTACCTACCAACCGTTGAATAGACGTTACGATGTCGCCGAAATCAACGTTACTTTTGACGTGTAAAAATCACGTGTTACAGATGTCTGATAAAACACGTCTCTTTCAGGTGTTTTTACCAGGTTGAAAAGACGTGTTGATTTTCTGAATTAAACGTCATTTTCAATGTCTCAACAAAACGTTCTGTAAACGTATTTTAAAGATATTATAAAATACGTCTTTTTTAGGTGATTTTAGGAAATAAGTATATTAAAAAAGTGTTGATTTTTATGACATGTATTTATTATAAAACAAACCAAAAAATTGTTTTACAAAAGTTCAAATCTATTATAATGTATAAAGGTGAATAGAAAATATGAAAATAATTACTAAAAACTGTAATATCAACTATGTACTACTAATATTATAAACTAAACAGGCTCTCCCATTTAAAACTCCCCAGTCCAGATTTCTCCGAATTGATTATTGTGATTGAAAAATCCTCGAACAAGTCGATTTTGTTTACCAGGGGGCACATCTTCTCAGGTTCCTTTCAAGTTCCGGCATTTCGCCCTCTTCGCGAGGGGGCTGTTAGCCCCAAAATTTTAAATGGCACTATGGGTCGAGTGATGCCTCATTTGAAAGGTATTGAAGGCCTCTCTACAACTAACTACTTACTTTTCAATATCTTGCAGTTTTGACCGTAAAAACAATAATTTTTAATTTTTAAGATAATGCACATTTTCTCATGCTATGTCCCACAGAAACCACAAAGACCAACATGTAATTTTGAAATTGAATTTATTGACATTTTTGGGTCATTAGGTTGTTGATTTTGATTGCTAAATAGCGCGAAGGAGTTAAATCTTAATGTAGGGTATGCGACACGATTATTTTTTAATAAAATGATAAAATTAACGTAATAAATGTTTGATATGGCCACCATTCATTTCCATGTCAAAATACAGACGATTTTCAAAACTGTTCATGATGCTACAATTTCAATAAGCCTAATTTCAGCAATAACATGTTTGTCTTTGTGGTTGCTGTGGAACACAGCATCAGAAGATGTGGATTATCTTGAAAATAAAAAATTGTCGTTTTTTTTGCGGTCAAATCACCAAAGGATTGCAAAGTAGGTGGTTAGTTGTAAAGAGGTCTCCAATACCTTTCAAATGAGGTATCACTCGACCCATAGTGCCATTTAAAATTTTGGGGCTAACAGCCCCCTCGCGGAGAGGGCGAAATGCCGGAACTTGAAAGAAACCTGAGAAGATGTGCCCATGGTAAACAAAATCGACCTGTTCGAGGATTTTTCAATCACAATAATCAATTCGGAGAAATCTGGACTGGGGAGTTTTAAATGGGACAGCCTGTATAACTATAAGTATAATTATTATTATAAAAAAAAAAAACTAAAATAACTATTATGGGCTAATTGTCCTAATTAAATTAAATCATTTTTTTCATGACTCGGATTGTGTATTGCTCGACGTGCTGGGTCAGTTTTGCCAATGTTTGCAGTACAATTGCCTCAAAATCTATAAGAAATAACTATAAGTAACTATTACAAAAATTAAAAAATCCTTACTAGGTATATGATTGTCGTAAATGATATAAAATGACACAATTTACCAGGATATGTTGAAGCTGGAGAAAATGCTGACATTGGCGATGTATAAGACGTCGTCGGGGTACAGCAAAAATCCTCTCCAAGGTTTACAGTTCGGCGCCGCTTACTATCAAAAAGAGACTCATCACCAAAAACTTGCTTTCTTGAGAGACTTTCCACTGATGAGTTGTTTCCTCTGCAGTTTCCCCAATCTCCTTGTTGAGGTTGTTGGCCTTTTTATCGTCTGTGTCATAATCCTTTGCAAAGAAGCTCAAAAGTTAAAAAAATATTTAATTAGAAAAATCATAAATATAATATCATATATTATGTATATACCTGTCTTAAAATGAATCTTAAAAACCTTCCAGGTCATACATGGAGTACCAGTTTTGACGAAAGTCATAAAATCGGTACACTTGCGGAATAAATTTAAATTCTGGTTAGTAATATGCATAAAAAATGTATATTTAGTTACTACTTTTAAATAAAATACTGTACTACTTACCTTTAGGACTTTTAAATTAAAATTTAAATATATCTATGTCGAACTCCACAAACTTTAATAACTGTAAGATTACTAATGGTACATGTTTCGGCAGAATACTTCTGCCATCATCAGCCCTTAAAGAATATAAAAAATTATAATTTAATTTTTTATATTCTTTAAGGGCTGATGATGGCAGAAGTATTCTGCCGAAACATGTACCATTAGTAATCTTACAGTTATTAAAGTTTGTGGAGTTCGACATAGATATATTTAAATTTTAATTTAAATTTACTCCACTTGGATTTAAGAACATTCTTCTTGTTTAGGACTTTTGTAAGCTACACAAATCTCAAAACTTGGTAAGGCAAACGAAAACGAAACGAACTGCACGATCTCAGACGAAAAATGAAAATGAACAAAACCGAACGAAGCAATGGCCAAGCACAGATGACATCTGGACAGAGTTCCTTGGTTTCATTTCGTTCGGGGTGCAAGGCAATAAAAAAAGCTGTAAATCACGTACATTTTTATGTCTTGGAAGCAGCATGTTTGTTTGTCACCAAAACAAATTCGATAAGGCAGAAATTTTCATTGATAGTACCATTAAATATCAATACTCTAACTACTCTAACTAGAAACAAGAAGAATGTTCTTAAATCCAAGTGGAGTAAATTTAAATTAAAATTTAAATATATCTATGTCGAACTCCACAAACTTTAATAACTGTAAGATTACTAATGGTACATGTTTCGGCAGAATACTTCTGCCATCATCAGCCCTAATTTAACAAGAGATTAATGATACAATTGATGAATTACAAGAAAATTTAATTCAAAATTACGTCAATGTCATAATTTTTTATATTCTTTAAGGTAAGAACCCCTCTTGTAATTCATCAATTGTATCATTAATCTCTTGTTAAATTAGGGCTGATGATGGCAGAAGTATTCTGCCGAAACATGTACCATTAGTAATCTTACAGTTATTAAAGTTTGTGGAGTTCGACATAGATATATTTAAATTTTAATTACTCTAACTAGAGTATTGATATTCAATGATAGTACTGATCTATACGTTTAGTTATTATTTATTTTCGACAATAAAATTACGTTCGCTTCGTCGGTTCCTCAACCTTCAGCCCCCATCATAAACCAATATCCGTTCTTCTCAAAATTCCAGCCCCTATTATACCTGCTTTCAATTTCGTTTTTAAAAACTATTCATTCCCTGACCAACACTAAACTCTTCTCCGGTCAAAGACACTCTCAAAAGAGATTCGTTGTTTTATTTTTAATCTTTTCGTTTTTTGACACCTTCACTTACTTCACAGCGTTTCACATTACCAGACATTACCAATATTTATTAATTTTGTTGATTAACCGTAATAATTAAAGATCTTAATTTTTGTTTTCAACTTTAACAAACACATTTAAATTAATATTTGTAAGTACCCATCTACGTAAGTAAATATAGCTACCTACATTGAATTATTTCTTTGCCGTTGGGTTAAAGAGCTTTTGTAATTTTTTATAACATTACACCATATGTAATAGAATAGGGAATGTCAATTTTATTTTTAAATTTTAATTTAATAATAATTATATGACTACTTTTAATCAGTTTTCCCTAAAACACCAAAAACAATTTTTATTATAAATACCGACGCACGTTTCGCCAACAATGTTGGCATCATCAGGGTGATGAGTGAGTCGGAAAACTGATTAAAAGTAGCTATCTACCACCAAAAGTGATCCAGACAATTGTTTTGTTTTTGAATAATTATATGAATTCTCAAAGAGCGATTGTTCATCTCTATTGCGAACTAGGCGGGCGAGATGATCCTAAAACATTTCAACCACGAGAAAACGTCAAACTTTCAAGGTTGTTTGGGTAAAATTTGGAGTGCCAAATGTTTACAAGACCTAACTTAGTTGTTACCATGTTTCGTAAAAATTATGAAAGAAATGCTAGCCTTACTAAATATTTCTATTGTTAGTACTTTTAAATTCTATAACCATTCTATTTTATTTAAAATGTGATTCAAATAAAAATCTACATATTGTTTTATAACCCGCAACAAACAATTTACAGTGGCTTCTAAACTTGGCGCAAAAACCGCCCATATGGAATCTGTAAAAGACGCCAATGGAATGCGTTCCTTTGTAGTACATAAATTAAATATAATTATATGAGTATATAAACACGTGAATTTATTGTAAAAATTTCACGAGAAATTAATGTCAGAACTGAACTTAAAAAATTATTTATATTTTACCCACATTAATTCCTTTCTATGCTTCTATATTTGATTTTAATCGTAATTCAAATAAAAAATATAAATTAAGTAGGATTATTATACATTATGTATTTTAAAATCATCATTTTTATCTTTGAAACCCCTTAGTGACTTATAAACTTGACCACAAAACACGCCTAATAATATGATATGGAATATGTTTTTTCTAGTGTTTATTTGCCTAGAAAAACACGTATACTTAACGTGGAAATTTCACGAAAAGTAAACGGCGCCAAAACACGCCTCGAATGCGTTTTTAGTTGTAGTATAGATGACTAAAAAAACACGTGTATTTAATGTTAAAATTTTATGAGAAATAATAGTCAAAAATAATAATTTAGACTTCACTGCCATTCGGTCTTTTCTATTTTATATAATTTGATTTAAGTTATGATTTAAATAATAAATATATATTTTTTAACATGATTTAAAAAAAAAGTAAATTGAGGTAAAGTAAAATACAATAATAAAAAAAATAAGGGAATTAAATTGAAAAACCTCCTTTTAAACCCAAAAACCTATAGGGCTACACCATGATGATGATTTTTTATACTCTGCTGGAACTCTTTCACTCCTTAGGTATTTTTATGTTTTATTTGATTAGAAAAACACGTGTACTTAATGTAAGAATTTCACGAAAAATAAACGACGACAAACACGCTTATATGACACTAGAAAAACACGTGTATTTAATGTAAAAATTTCACGAGAAACAAACGTCAGAACTGCACGTGGAAAATAACTAATATTAAATAATATTTTATCAACATTGTGTACCTTTCGTTGATTAACAATATTGATTAAACGTCTTTATTGCGTCATATATAATATTTAAAAATAACGTAATTTTTTAACGTTGAATTGTCGTAATTTATAGATACGTAGTCTATTTTTAATTGTAAATCAACGTTGAATTTACGTTATATAAAATACGTTGAAATAACGTTGAAGGTATTACCAAAATATAACGTGATATTTTCAACCATAAACGTGTTATCAACCACATACACGGCTTTTCCACGTTAAAACAACGTGCATGTGTTTACTGGGAAAGTGTGCTCCTCTATAATAACCTTGAGAGTGAGTTTAGCATTACAAAAGATAAATCTCTGTACTACGACTTATATATCAAAAGATATCTTTGTATCACAGTTTGCGTCTGATAGATAGTCAGAGAGATGTTTAAAGAAAAAAAGTAACAATAGTATTTTATTTTAGATATTAAAACCTACATTTTGACGTCAATTTCATTGATGTACTGCATAACTTCAACCGGCTGGAGGTCTATGACGCGGCCAAAATAGAGATAATGAAATGTGATTCCTTTTAGGTCTACGTTTATACTTTATGACACATACACAATTTTCTGTATATCTTATCCATTGGAAATCTATACGTCTGCTCTCGGACTATAATAAGGAACTCTGTCAATTGTTTGGCAAAAAAATTAATATGGAAGATAGAGGTCTCTCCGTTTTTTCAATCAACCTGCATATCTTAATGTTTGCATGAAAAAGGAATTTTTATTTTATTTATCTAAAAACCTAGAACGTTTAAAGATATTGCCTCCATCGTAAATTCCCAGGAGTAATGGGTCATCACAAACAAGCTGCTTAAGTATCTACCATAAATTATTTTATGACAGTTCCACTATTTCAACAAACCTTAAGATCTATAAATACACAGCAGAACCTGGCGATTTACTGCATGACTTGAATTAAAACAGTGAAAAAGGACCTCCTAGTCCTTTATTAGGAAAACTGACCTAAAAGTTGTAATTTTACTTATTTTGAAGCATTTTTCATGCAACAAAAAGGAACTGTCTTTTTGTGTCAGTCCTTTGGTCCCTACTCTATTATCTTTTTATTTTCGCCATCAATGTCGCTTTTATCTTCGTGGACCTTTTTACTTCTCACGGAACTACCGTGTCTAAATAATAATCCTTAGCCAAGGTAGTTTTTGGAGTATACAATTTTTCTTATTGCTGTATCGGTTGACATTTTCTAATTCGATTGTTGTAATATCACCATAACTACCATTTTTGCGGACACTTTTTACCACGCTTCTACTAATTATATAATTTCCACTTTGACTATAACACCGTTCTCCATATCTGCAACATTTAAACAAAACTTTTTGTCAAATAGTAGCGCACACAATGGACGTTATCGTCCGGAACCGTTGTTCATGAACTACCACTTTGATGTTATCTTATTCTCATTACGTTGCACGCGGTGATAATGGCAAAAACGCCCATCCATTTTTCCCTTTCGGATTATTTTGATGTATTCCACACTCGACTTAATGCGTCGGCCTTTGTGTTGTGGAAAATAATACGAAGCGAGGCCGCAACGGGCGCTTCGCTAATTCGAATAGAAGAGAAATCGTTTCGATTCGTGGTTGATTTAGCATTTCCATTTCAAAGTTGTTCAAGTTGCCACGATGAAGTGCGATTTTATCGTGACGTAATTTCAGGAAGTTCAAGTGATTGCCTCTGGGGCATTAACGTCTCGCGCAAAATGTTGTGATGTCACAAAGAGCACCCAAACTCGATTCTGCTTAAGTTTAGAACAAAGTCGCGGCTTGTCGCGGTATTAAAGATAACGATATTTATGTAAGTTGTTCGTCGTGGATCTTTGTTGAAGGTAGTTTCGGTGGCTATTAGAGATAGTGACTCCTGATTACGTTTATGGTTGGTTTCATTAAAAGTTAATATTATAGTCAAAAGTACTCAATCATTTTGGGATTGTGAAGTGGATTCAACGCGATTTCCAACTTTTGATCCTCGAATGTTGAAAAAGCAGGTCAACACATATTAAAGAGTTTTACCGCCAAATGGTGCGTAATCCCTGTCGGGCAGTAAAATCCATAATTTATAGCTTGCATTGTAGAGCAAGCAAGTGGTACACTAGCTTTTATAAAAAACTAATACACAGTCAATGCAGAGATTTACAGTTATTTTTCGACTCACCAAAGAAGACCTTCCCGATGTCAAAACAGATATAAAAACTATTGCTTAGTCTTAAATACATCTTGTATTCTTGAAGGTCAAGTTAGAAACCATTCTTGATCCTCCATATTGTAATCACGACACCTTTCCGATGCAGACCTCACTCGAATCCGATCCATATCACCCCCACAAAAGACGAAATTAAACCTTAAACAAGATATGGGGGAGGGCCCCGATACGATGGCCATTTATACTGAAGTGCACAGCATCATCATCTACGGTTCTATATCATATCAGAACCAATACAAACGGCACATTGAAATGTGATTTCCCTTCATGTCATGGTGTAATTAGATCGAGCCCGGCTTTCAAAGGGACTCTCTTCGTCACTTACCAGTCGCGTTCTGTGTGTGACGTCACGCAGACGGCAAACCATGAAGAGCTCTTTTGTTGTAAACCGACCGGAGATTGGAATATCCGCGATAAGAACCAAGTCTGGTTCATTGTTTACGTGGGACAGCGCAGATAGGCAAATGCGTTTTTCCGTTTTGGTTGCCGAACCGTAAATCGGCCGAGTTATGAATTATTTTCGGTGGATGTTGGAAGCGCGAGGGATTATAAAGAGAGGTCGTTAAAAAATTCAGGAGGGAATCGAAAACACGAAAGTTGTTTGAGCAATCGGGTAAACGAAGCGAAGACGACAAAAGAATACAGAAGTGGAAAATTAAGTGAGGAAGAATATCGGGTTATGAGAAAGGGCATAAAGCAGCCTTATACCGGGTCTTGAAAAAAAATTTACATGTAGTTAGATTGGCCTATTGCATGTATGCATTAATCCACTTGCATTAATTATGTATAATACATAATCAGAGACCGCTTTGCATTCCATTTTGTCTCTATTTGGTTTTCTCCAAAATCTTAGGACATTCAGTGCTGGGCCATTTCAGAATAATTAACTAGTCTCTGTGTAACAATAGTGCTTGTGTAAGAACCTCAACTAATCGCACTAATGCGATTGTATTCTCCGTTGTACATTATTCTTATCACTATTCGATATAAAGACCATTGTGGTTAACTTAAACTCTGTAACGACACAGCTCGAACGTCCGGTCGAGTTTAACGGTATTCAAATATCTTGTCTTTTAAACACAATTTAACAAGGTTTAAATTTTTCCATTAAATTTATTACAATAAATATTGATAATATAGACTTTAACAAACTAGTCCTCCGAAACCTACTTTTATAAACTCTGTGCTATAAAAATCTGACGACCCAGAAGAGCCTAAGTTAGAAAGTCGAAATTCTCAGGGATTAATTGTGTTAATCTAAGACGATTAGAGTTTGGTGAAAAAATAGCAACAATTACTAACAAAAAAAAAGTAAAACAGGTGATCAATTTCCTTCTATAGGTTATTCCAGATTTGCTGTATACATATGTGACGTCGTAACTGTGTTAATATGTGAATATAGTTACGCTCGACACGATTTACATATGGAAGAAGCGCTGAAAAAAAAATGCAAATTTTCTCATAAAACCCTCAAAGAAACTGGAAACAGAAAAGCTGCCATGGAAAAAACTAATAGTGACTGTATTTAAAATCAATAGCACCCCATACTATAACACCATGTGGTGTGCCCCCGTGGCCATAAAGAGCAACTTCCAAATTTTGCTTTGCTCCCCGAAATCTTCTCACCCTTGTCCTTCAATTCCTTCCATCATTCTGCCACCAACAAAACCAGAAATTATAGCTAAAAAGGATATTATCATATTCATTATGGAAAATACAGGGAGACTACGAGGTCCCCGGATCGAGGTGAAACATTAGTTGAAGCAAAATCTAAAATGTGAGGTTCTAAGCTGTCTTGCGATCCTATAATGTGAGAATTGAATGAAATATTTATGTAAACTCCACGATATTAAAGACGAACCACTTACCCAGGGGGGTAAGTTAGAAAGTTAAAGTTTTCACAAAATATTCTTGGCACTGCTGGAGAGGCTCCTCGATGAATAACAGACGTTCTTTTGTTTCAAAAATCGTGGCGTGTTGGGATGTGGCGTTGACATTTTATTTGTCAAAATTGGAAAATAGTACATTATTATACGAGTTTAATAAGAGGATTCATTGTGACATGAGTAGGTTTGGGTCACGACGAGCGCAGCGAAAATACAAATACAATGCCTCGTTAAACGAGTATAATATACTATTTTTTCTACTTTGGAGCTCTTCGTTTTACGAAAATGTTAAAATTTTGCTTTTCAAATATTCAAATAATATGTAGTACTGGTTGTATGTTTTGGTAGTTATGTTTTTTTATCTGAAAACTCGACAGGAGTTGCTTAGAAATGTTCAATAAGTAATACCTATCAAATAAAAAAACTAAAAGCAGTTGCATAATAAGTTCCATTGTGCATCTACTTTTAATGTCACAATGAACACTTTCTGACACCAAAGTAGAAAAAAAAGTTAATGTTCTCATTTTGGGCAAAATGTTGTAATAGTACCTTACCATGACCACCAATTCGCGAAGACGTTTATAAAACACACTCATTGGATTTGCTGATTTTTTGGGCACACGCGTTGTGAATAATATGCTGTCGATTCTTCACGATCTCTCACAAAACAGAATTCTTTTTAAACTGTCCTAGATAATTTTGAGAATAATATTATTTTGGTACATTTTTGACACAGTTAAAAGTCTATAAACAAATGAAAAGAATTATGATCCTAGCTTATAAATTCTGATTATGCTAGAGGTAATGGAAATACATTTCTTCAAGATCGTGATTATATTCAAAATCCCAAAAACAGTCAGGATGTTTTACTGAAATAATTTATGGGAGTTCTTCTAACTCTAGTAGCCACAAATATTTTAAGTATATTTCAAAAAATATATTGGATAAATATTTTTAGTGAGAGATTTTTCAATATATTCTTTATATTTTATTCAAATGTAGAGAAAATATACATTTTAAACATTTTTTCTTTAACAAAAAGTACTGTATAGTCATTTAGACGAATTCAATGAAATAAAAAGACTTGTTGGCAGCAGATGATAGTAGATTATATTACAAGTGACAGAAATGCTTCATTGTCAGCTAGTGAGATCTTTGAATCACGAGTGCGGTAGCACGAGTGATACACCTCTCACGAGCTTACAATAGCATACCCGACTAACATCTAGATGACTATTTTTGCCACGCAAAAGGAAGGTATAATCGAGTATTTCTCTCAAAAGTGATATAATGTTAATAGGGGTGAATTACTATGGTTACACAATGGTAAGACATGAATAATTTTTTAAAACGTCATTTTGATACTTTTGATTTTTAACTTTTACAATAAATTACACGTCGCGCATAAAACGTCGTATCTTACACGTGACCGAAATGACATTGTAAGCTGGTGAGATGTGTATCACTCGTGCTATCGCACTCGTGATTCAAAGATCTCACTCGCTGACAATGAAGCATTTCTGTCACTTGTAATATAATCTACTATTATTAAATTAAAGAATAATGATATAAAAATAGAAATACATAATATTATTATGGTGAAGAATTAATTATAAATTTAGAGTCGAACTTTGGCTGATGCTAGGTACAACCCTATGAATTTCTTCATCTCCTCGTTGGTGGCATTCTGATGGCGTTTTCTTGTGGCCCCTGAATCAATTCAAACTATATTAAATCATGAAAAAATTTCAATGTTCTATTAGAGTAGTCTATTACACCTTTGATTTCTTTCAATTTCCATAAAACTATACATCACATTAAAACTTTTACCTACTTACGTCGTGGTCGTAGTCAACACCATCACACAATAACATAAAAATCTGTAATAGTTTGGAAGCTTAGCTTAGCGATGGTTAAATTTAGACTTAGGGCATTGGGTGTCGCCAGGCAGATAATGGTTTATGACCCTTTGACTTTCCCTAACTGGCCGACAACCATTTTGCCCGAAGTTTTGTTTGTCTGAATCATATACGTGCGAGAGAAACAAGGCACGGGCCAGTAAAAAGTGCACATGGGCGAAATAAAGACTGGTAGAGCCATAAACCAAGTTACAATTAATGTAGTAGAAATTAAGGAAATTCTCATGCCAATTAATAATAATTTTGAACTTTTAACTTTTCGGTTCAGTTCAGTTTCATTTCAGTGAGCTCCTTGCACGTATACGGAGTGATCATAAAGTTCCGCACAAAATTCATAATGTAGTTATGTACCGTTTTTGCGAAAAATGCTCGAACAGGTCGATTTTTGTTTTTGTCATCTTTTGACGTAAAAATTTTGTTGATGGCGTCATCTGTTTTTGAACTATGACACTATTATCAATTTTTTTAAACGGCAACCCCCAACTTTTTTTTGGGTTTTAAATACACTTTTCAATTCCCTATTCAACAAGAGTTAAACATTGACACTTTGCATTTTTTTTTTAATTAAATTATGTTTTAATAAAATAAAATTTTTATTTTTTGAAGTAAAACTAAGTAATTTTTTCGGGGGTAAATACACAAGAGCTTGATTTTTAATCGGATAACACAAACTTGAGTGAAATGAAAATAAAATTATCCCTAGTAAAAATCAAACTCGAGTGTTTTTAGGGAGATTAATACACGACAAATTCCACAAAATTTATTAAAAATTTTTTTGCTGTAATGTTGAAGAACATTTTCACAACACTTTCTTTATAAATCTCTCCATTACCCTTGCGCATGTTGTAGGCCCAATCTTTTAAGATTTTCCCCAACTGTTCCTTCAAAGTGGCGGCTAGAATGCTATAATTCCGCTCTGCTATAATCTTACAATACTGAAATTGTTTCGACACTGATTTCTTGGTGTTCGTATGTGCTTTTTGGGACACATTTATTCACTGTCCCCTCTATTTCAAAGTGAACAATTTCCAAACCGATTTGAAGTCATTTTGCGACAAAAATTAATTTCACAGATAATGGCAGAAACAGTTCTCAAAGCATACTGTTTACATGAATTGTTTAGAGCCAGACGCATTTTATTCACTGATAAAAGCTACGCAGCTTTTAATCAGTTATAAAACCTACCTAGCTTTTAATCACTTAACAACTTATGTCATTGGTAAAAAAAAAGCAAAGTGTCAATGTTTTACTCTTGTTGAATAGGGAATTGAAAAGTGTATTTAAATCCCAAAAAAAAGTTGGGGGTTGCCATTTAAAAAAAATTGATAACGGTGTCATAGTTCAAAAACAGACAAAATTTTTCGCAAAAACATTAAATAGCTAAATTATTATGAATTTTGTGCGGAACTTTACTTTCACCCTGTATATTATGTCCGGGTTTCTTTACTGATATAGGATATCATAAATCATCGTTTTAGATATTCTAATTTACTATCAATCATGACATCTTAAAAAATGGTAGGCGCTGTTTAAAAAATAAAAGATATAATACAGTGTAAACTCTATATAGCGAAATTGAAGGAACCGGATATTTTTTACGTTATAAAGAGTTTTCGCTATACAGAGAGCAAAAGAAAACAATGTAATAACAATATAAACCAAACAGACTGTAGCAATTTCTACGTTTTAAGGAGTTTTTCGTTATATAGGAGTGCGCTATATAGAGTTTACACTTTATTGATAATTATGTACCTGATGTTATACCCAGCTTATTTTATGCAATAAAGTCTCGGGAAATTAATTTTTTCGTTCTAACCGTTTATAGCACCAAATTTATGAAAAAAAGTTTTTTTTATCTCAAATAAATATATACAATATACAGAGAATATATAAAAATAATCAAAGCAAAATATTCTTTCCAGCACAGAAAAAAATTAATTAAATGTTTCCAATAAAGTATAAGTAGTGCTATATATAACATACATATTACTAAAATATATACTTCAAATATTTTCCACAACATATTTCATTCGCATTCTTTTAATATACCTAATATTAAAAAAAGATTCAATATTTTCTACATATTTATAATATATGAAATAAATAAACTTGGCTACTGGGGAACCCTTAAAAATTGCACATAATTGGAGAGGGCATTAATCGTACTTAACGTACTAAACTTAAACTAACCAAACCTAGTAACTTTAGCAAAATTAGGTACTCGGATCCGACACGTATGACAGACATTCTAGCACATGACGATTTGAGCGATTTATTCAGCTCTGGCAAGTTTTGATGAAGGCTTAACGTAAGTCGATTACCATGCTTTTAAGTATGTTTTAGGTTTGGTGAACCGACATACCATATTTTATACGGGCTGGTTATAAATGATTTTCTATCAAGTTGGCTTTGGAAAATATGATGTCAACGTTTTTTAACCATCTGCCGCTTCATTGAAATGCACAATATTCGTTGTGCACAATTATCAAGGAGTAAATTGTTGGTTGCCTGCTACTTAATTAAAATAAGCGGCAAATAGTCGTTAAAAATACGTTGACATATTTTTCAAAGCCAATTTGATGGACAATCATTTATAATCATTATAATTGTTTGATGCACTTAAACGAAAGAAAATGTGTTTAACTTGTGTTCTCGCTTCATTTCCTATACTTCATTTCCTACTGCCTCCGGAAAACAAAATTTACATGCTGAATACATGAGGCAACATGATGTATGAATCATTTATGAAGAGCCGATATGAGTGAAAATACAAATTCCCATAATGTTTCTTACTATGAAAGCATAGCATAATTTTAGCTGAAAGGTTTAATTTTTGATCAGAACACAGTTATCCAGATAAATACCACATTTAGATACAAATCTTTGTTTTGCGTATTCACATAAGTGAAAGAATCCATACACTTTCTTCTAAATTGCCTATATGGATTTCACAACAATACCCAAAAGCTCGCTCTTTTGTAGACTTGGATAGACTGTTTCAGATTTGAAAATCAGATAAAACCTATAAAAACGAAATGAAAATGTAAAGTTTGAGATACGTCTAGCTATGCAGCTCGCATTTTATTCTCCGATATTTTTTGGGATTTACTTCGTAACTTCTGCATAATTGAATTAAACTAATCAAATAAGCTTATTGTGACGGCACAAAAACGCGAAAGATATTCCGTTACGTAGCCTCAAGGCCGCAAAAAGTACAACACGTACACACAAAAAACAGGTTACACCCGGCGAATAGATAGGAAGTCTCAATTTCCCAAGCGGAGACAACCCCTCCCCTTCACTATTCAATTAATCCGGAATCCTTCAAACAAAACGTGTTAGAAAATCCACTCAACAGCTTATGACGTCTTTGCAATCAAGCCGGTAAATGGTCTGCGGTTTCCATTGCCAAACACCCGACGCAAGTAAAAAAACCTCCCCAAACGGACGTAAACCCTCTAGGCGTACGAAGTTTTTATGATTTGTTAAAATGTGATGCAGAGAGAACGACCCTCAGCGAACACTCCCAGAATTAAAAGAAGGAGAAAATTTTGGGTCCGTTGAATACGTGCAGTTAATTAAAATCCGGCCGTCTACTTCTTGTACGGTAACTGGATTTTAGTAGACCATATGGTGACAACCGCCGGTCGCATCTGTCGCAATAAAAGCCGAAATTGAATTCATCGAATTCATTCCCGTCATTTTAGAGACGAAATTAGTGTTGAAATGGAAAGGTGACGTTGTAAATGTAAGTTAAAACGCCTGTCGGAGCTGCAACTCTCCCGGAACTGATCGGAATCGACAGGGGAAAAAGTCGGAGCATTTTCCGCAACACATCATCGACTAATAGGAAACGTTTTCATCTGGGAGGTGAACGATAAGATTATTATTTAAACGGAAAAAACGCATCTAGTTTTCCGTTTTGGCCTTTTTTAATGAGAGGAACTCCCTGCTCTGGATGAATTTTTATAGATGGTTCTCCGGACTCAGAAATATAAATATTTGGGGTCAAATCAAAAAGATCAGCGCAGGTTGTATCGTAGGGTTAAAGAAATAGGGTTGAAGATAATTAGGATACATGAAATGTATATCATTTTTAATACATTAATTTTTGAAGTAAAACTTTTTTACGGACACTTATGACAACTTGGGCTGTCATAAGCTGGTGAATGCGTGACGAGAGCGTTACGAAAAATATGATCGGGCGAAGAGAACGGAAGTTTTCTTTAATGCACGATTTTACAATAATAATTAATTAATTCATAGAATTGTTTTTGCCTTAACGGGATTCGAACTCCCGTCTTATCCGTTGTGAATCCGCACTTCTCACAATACATCTATTTGCGTTTTCTATGCAATTGCGCTACTTATCTTAATCGCTACACATGATTGCCGACTTTTCGCTGACGACAAACTGAAACATGCATTATCCAATACTGGAGACGGTATTAATTCACGATTCTCTAGCTCCATTTATAAACTTACATAAATTAAGAGCACTTTCACAATGGCGAACAGAAGTTTTACTTCAGTCGTGTGGTCTAAAGCACACTTGTATTATTTTTTAATATTTTTTTCTACAACTCATTTGAGTTTTTTTTATTTTATTCTCCAACCAGTTGTAATATTCTTTACATTTCTACAATTACTAAGACAATTAGGGATTTTTTAGTACCTCAGTTTTATTGCAATCTGTCTACATATAGACAACAAACAATAGTTTTGAGATAATTCATATACTTATACACATAATTATGCAAACACACATACAACATGTAACACAAAACTTTAACCAGTAACAGAACTTGACAAGAGCAGCAGTTGTTCTCAATACACTTTTAAATGTTTCAAAATGCAGCACAAAAATCACCGTATCCCACAGCAGGTGATTCGGCCCGTTTATCGCACGGACAGAAAGGTCGCATAAACATGGCAATAGTAATTTACAAACCAAGTGCAGGAACACAATCTTCCCGCGTGAACGCAGCTTTGAAGCACGAGCGACTAAGGAGCGAATGCCTTTTTTTGCGTAAACGCGGGAAGATTATTCACGCATGAGGATTGTACAATATTACGAACATTACCACGATTTTTAAATTAAAATAATGCAATTAGACTTCAAAGTATGAAATAAAGCAACCCATGGCTTCCATAACAATTGACCACTTTGACAGTTGATTTTTTAGTTTTGAAGTCATTTGAAGTGGTCAGAAGTGATGTCGGATTCAGACACAATAACGTGTACCCCACCGGAAATCCGGGACGCCGCTATTACGGTGGGGTGTTCAGGGATCACCATTACCAATTGCACTAATTGCACTATAAATATTAACAGCAACAGTGTTTGAATATTCAAAGGGTTGAACATATTGACTTGTAGCATAACCTAAAAAAATATGTTATGAATCTATGAATCTTGGGTGTATCAAATCGTGTTTGAAATGTTGCCAATAGGTTTAATTTCATTAATTAATACCTGCTCATTTATTTTAAACGCTTTTTATTTACAGTGCTTTTTAGCGTGTTTTTCGGTTTAGTAGATTGGGAAGCCAGTGTTTCCGGCTATCAACAGAGTGCGTAAAATGGCGCTTTCGTAGTGGTGAGTTCAAAAAAACAATTAAACGAAGCATCTATACAAGCGAAATTAAGTTTTTCTTTATCAGCAAAGGTCAATCACCGTAACGGGAGATCGTTTATTATTGTCATCAAATTAAAATTTGGGGTAACAGGATTTTACAGATCATTTGTGGACATTTAAATTTCAATTTTAAAACAGTTGTTTAACAAGATGGAATTTTTGGACAGTTGGACACCATAAGTCCAAAGCGGCTTGAGAATAACTTTGTATGGGAGGAGCTTATTTTCCTTATATGTGACCTACGACATAGTAGCCAGTGCATTTTGCGATGTTGTAAGACTAGTTGGAGATGTTTGTGCCATTTATGTTTGCTTCATGTAAGTCGAGACCCATCAAATATGTATTTAACTTCATTACACAGTTATACAGTTTCGCTGATGGGCGTATCTCTCTGCGAAGAATGAAAGTGACATGTGTAGATTTGGAAATGTTTTTAGCCGGAACTTTACTTTGGTTTTGTAAGATGTGGGATTTTGGGGGCATGCCATTACATAATATTATAGCAGTATCGTCTGCTAAGGACGTCCGTGGAAGTTGGTATATCACCTATAAAAAGTAAATACGTTTAGTAACTACGTTTCCCTGTGGGACGCCAGACTCGATAAGAGCAACTGGAGACCATGCTGCTCCTTCTTTCAGACAGAAGTGCCTGTTTAATAGATGCGACCTTATAATTTTATAATATTGTGATAGATTGCTCTAATCTTCACCAGCTTATGAATACTTTTTGTTTTCAAGGCCATTTCAAAATTTACTAACTATACGGTGTATTTATTTTGTACACTGGTTGCATACATCTGGTGAAAACCAAATTGGTAGTTTGGTATCAATTTTCTTTCTTTAATGTCAGGGGCAATCCGTTCGATCATTAACTTCTCAAGAAATTTGGCGTATTGAGTATTGGAAGGCGATGCGACACTACTTGAGTGGGATCCTTGCCAGACTTTACAATCATAATGATCTCAGCGACTTTCCACTAGGAAGGGAAGTGTCCAGTTCTTAGGATTGCGTTAAATATATATTTCACCGTTTTGATCCCTTCCGCAGGAAGTTCTTAGTATTGTTACGTTCGTGGGTTCGATTATTTATTTAAACACTATATACAATTTATTTATCTATACTTCTAATATTACACTATTTACATTATTTATACTATTTACAATTTACTACTTCACCAGCACGTCTCATATTATTTATTTACACATCGCGCGGCACTGATCGACTCGATCGGCGAATAAATCTTTCTAGGCGCCTCCCGATAGTTCCATCGCGCTCTCGAAGTGTACCGGATATTCGAAAAGATGATGTCATACTATCACGAGTACGTTGTAGTAGTAAATTCATCGGAATTTCTGCTACTGTGGTAGTGTTGGAGAGTTAAATCAGGGCGTCCTCTTACTCCTGCAATAATTCTCGTGGAGATTATTTTTTTGCGTTCATTTGATTTTTTTAGCGATTTTTCGTATACAGAGTAGTCTGTTGCTTTCAACGCAGTAAGATTTTCTAGGAGGGATTAAATGCCTTAATTCTATAATGTTCTTTTTGTAATTGTTTGAGTTCTCTAGCAGCTCTATTGTAATTTGTTTTACCATTCGGGGCCACAGTTAATTGTCACTTTTTCTTTTATTGTCGATTTTTGTGTTAACCTTTTCACCGCGTCGTCAGTTTTCAGACATTAGTTTTCTACCTCTACCAAGGAAACTAAAAGCTCTTTAATAGCGATTGTTCACCATGTGTTCAAGAGGTTATACTATTAACTTTACATACCCTAAGTTGTATTGACATCTAACGTTCAGAAGTTGAGGAAAAAAATTTTTGCTTACAGATTCCTGCAATGATATACTAGAGCACTATACAGGGGTCTGTCCAAAATTTTTACCATTGGTATTTCATCCATCGTTTTGAGTTTATAAAACCAATTTTATATTCTAAAAAGTACATAGTTTTGTGTGTATTGAACAAATTAAAATTTGGTCTAGTGACTTTTGATCAATAATTTTATGAAATTGAGTGTCGTCAATTGACGACACTGTGACTATCTGGGTATAAAATTAATAGGTAACATAACCTCCAATTTAGTTTGAAATTTTAAATTTATTAGAAACATGTATATTGTCGCTTCGAGAATGAGCCACAAACGTCCTCTCACATACAAGGAGCTTGTTGAACTGGCAAACAACGTTTCTAACTTGAAATATCCGAGCGAGGAAGACTCCGAAGAAGAAATAGAGTGATTGAGAGTGATGTACCTGCAGATGAATGTAGATATTGTAAATTTAATTATTACTAAGCACAAGTAAACTATTTTGAAGATTTAGATGTTGAGAAAACCCCATCAGCATATTTTCTTGAGCCTCAACCTAGACCAAGCACATCAGCAACACCTGCTGAAAAGTCATAAGTTGACTCCAAAAGAGAAAATTAAATGGAGCAAAGGATTAACATTTCCCACTCTGAAAATCAGATGGTACAATATGACCAAATCCCCCATAAATAAAAATATTCATTTTAATATTTTATTTTTTCATTACCCATGTAATTATAGTCCAGGCAATGGGGAGTTTTTGATCGCGAAAGGTCGGACAGAAATGAAATTTGGTGGGATGGTAGACATAGGTCTCCTGATAGTACACCTGAGTTTGCGACCTCGGGGGCTTGCCGCTCGAGGGGTGGGGGGGTGAAGACTGCACCGCGACGCTCTTCGGAAAATAGGCGTCATTGTTGTAAGTTCTATCGAATAAAAGTTCAAATAAAATATGTAGAGAACAAACTTGTGCATAATTTTGCTTCTATTCATTTTTTGTTTGCGCCCACCATGCCGCTTAATGATAGTAAGGTTAGCACCTTTATACAGTGGCCACTATAAGCTTTCGTGTTTGCTAAATTCAAAAACGATGCAAATTTGGAAGGAACTTTTGCCAATGTGTTAATTCCAATGAATAAGCTGAGAAGTACATTTTTTATTGATATAACGTAAAAAGAATCTGCCTTGAGATAATTTCTTTGGTCGTAGGGAATAGTATATTACATTATAAGTGTGGTAGGTTCAATTTTACATCACGAAGTTTTAATATTGAAACACGACGCGCAGCGGAGTGTTTTAATAAAACTAAGTGATGTAAAATACCTACCACACATATAATGTATACAACTTTTTAGCCGATGACGAAGTTGTCCACTCGGCGCCCCCATTTAACAAAAATTATCGTTGCACCGAAGTTACATTCACATTATTGACATAAAGATAGGTGCAGGATAGTGTGACGGACGCAGATTTTGCCCAAAAGGATACGGGAGTTGTAGGAATGCATAAATAGCATAAATAGGGCACAATTCCTAAAAATATGAGAGAGGTTATGTTGTTCGAGTGTTTTGTGACTTACCTTAACTTTTTCATTATCTTATTCTTGACGTGTTTTACTTTTAGTTCAATGACTTCACCTATTTTGCCATATTATTGAATTTTATGAGAGTAATAATCGCAATAAATTAACATTTTTAGATTGAGTGACAGTGTAAATTGACAAGGTAAATAGGCAACTGAGATGCTTACTATTTATACCACGAGATGGTGCGCCTTCAAGTGTCTTTAAATTGGTCATTATTATATCTTAGAAACTTATTCAAAGACAGTTAAGTGCGGTATCTTCTTTCAAAATATACGACCAATATTTATCATAAAGGATCTTTTTTTTGCGCGTTTCTTAAAGAAGAAAATTTTGGACTATTTTACCGCTTAAAGGCGGTAGGTGACAGCTTCAATGTGTAAAAAATGGGTTACCATGGCTGTCTAAAATGTGGTAGAACGTAGTTTACAACTGTCAAGGCTAAAAATATATTTTCAACACGTTCCCACAGCGTTGATAGAAAATCTTGACAATTTGGTTTAATATTTGAATGTCAAAGGTGTCAAAGTGACTTTAAAAAACGGCAACAGAATTTTTTTCTAAAAGAGCAATGTTTTCCGAGTTTGTGGATGTCCCATTTGATGGTTTGGGTTGTATATTACGAAAGATATGATTTTTTTAAGTGTGCCTCTCCCTACTTCAAAATAGGTTCAAAGTTGAAAAATTCTTACGTTTATCGCTTATAACTCGAAAACTATGTGTCTTACGTAAACAATCATTAGAATAAAAATTAAAGCTGATCAAATTTACTACAAAAATAACTCCCTAAAAAGGTACTAGATTGAATCGTTCTCGAGATATGTGCCGATGAAAATCTAATCCAAACAAATTAGACTTTTTAGAAGAAATAATTTATAAATTTTAGAAATTTTGGTTATCAACTCCCAGCACGCACCCAAATAAAAATCCGAAGAGTTCCCACTCCCCCGGGGGAAGCTTCATCCACTTCTGCCCAAAAAGCCGCTTCCGAACATGACGTCATGAAGCCTTTCTGCCTTTTTCTCGTAAACGGTAACTCTGATGAGAAAATGTTTTAGGACCTATGTTCTCCATTAAAATGCTCTTATGAAGTTTTTACCTATCTCCCACCCACCGCTCATCCTCTTTGCCTCTCAGTCTTCTTTTTTTTTCGTTTTCCATCGTGGTCCATTCAGTGTTGTTGCGGCCGGGGTTTTGTTGACCTAATTGCCAGTTGAAATTTGTTGCGTAATAAAATCTGCTGGTAATATTATTTGTTCCGATTGTGGAGGATAAATGCTATTGGAAAAAGCAGGGATTGGTATACAGGTTTGTTTGCTGTGTGAATTACATTTGTACATTTTGATCGAAATTGGCTAGGAAATTATTCTACACGTAAGGCACGGTGTTTGTATTTTACATATTAAGTAAATTGATTTGCCTTACTTTATCACGTCTTGCATCAATGAACTTCGTATATATTGGGTATAACACGTCTTCACTCGGCTGTAGCTGCGAGACTTGGGAATAATGTTTCTTGGCACTTTAAATTCTGTTTTGGGATTTCCTTTTACATTAAATTTGTACTAATTTGTCTGGAACTATTACACATCCCTTATATTTTATTCTCTAACCACTAAAAAATTCGTGTTTGATGCAAATTGTCTTGTAAAATGAAGTACATTTTTCGTTTATGTTCTACACCGAATCAGCTATACGGAAATAAACTTGTAAACATGCAGTGATGATGAAAAACTGGATCGTACAGTTTCGTTACCGTTGCACGATTGTCTTGATTTACTTGTTCAAATATGCATAGAATTAACTTTGGCAGAGTTCATAAAATTTTCCAGGCAACCTCGCACTATCACGCGATTCGTCATAATTCAAAAGAATATGGGATTTTGAATTCTATTGTGGCGCATCGCCGCCCCTTCTTCTAATTAGAGACGAAGTCGCCCCAGCACTGCCATATTATTAAAGAGGCAAAGTTCCGCTTCTTCCTTTGACGCAGCGATGATAATTATTTCCTTCCTCTCAGAATTAACACACTTCAGAAAAATGATCAGAAAGGACGCCAGACACGTATGGAAAACATCTCGGAAATTCCCAACCACCTCTAATCGTCACGGACGGATTCTGGTATGTCGCAAGAAAATTCGCGGAATCCGGGCGAAAATCGAATTAAATTTTCCGTTTTATTAAACGGATCTAGAACAGCGAGGCTGTGCGGTTTCACGCCTAGGGGAAGATGGGGGCGGTGCGGCGTGCCGAGAAACAGGGAGGTACGAAACACATACGCCTTGTTTCTAAATCTTCTGGAAATGAGTTGGAGTTCATCAGTGAAGTTTCAGGCTGTCGTATGCCACGGAGCACGTTTCCTGTTGGGAGTATTATTCATATCACGGTCTCGTGACCCGCATGTGACATGTTTAACTAGATTATAAGAGGGTTGGAAGGGGTGGAGGAAAGGTTTAGTTCTTACTTCGGCTTATTTATTTGGTTTTATGGATAATGGGATCGGTTTAGTTTCATGCCTGACATAAAGATATGAGAACGATCTTTGGATAGCTCCTGAAACGTGTTATCGGTAAGCATCCAACAGCACCGTTCCCAAGATTTAATTTTCAGATGGAACATTTGTTGTTTATACAGAAGATCCCGAAAGTCCATAAAAAGTAATCATCCCATGTTGTAGCAATAAGAGATACAATTAGGGGTTGATTAAGTTTTTATTTGTGTTCCTGTAACTGACCCACAGACATTTACGAGTCATTATTATCACAAAATCGCACATAATTATTCTGATTTTTTACTGCAAAAATGTCATGTATACACCATTTAACAGTCAAGAGTATAAAGTAGAATATGAATTTTATAAGATTTCAAAAAGTTTCGATAAGAATATTGTAAATTCTGCAGAACTGGCACGACTTAATTATAATACTTTAGGATTCCAAATAGACCCATACATTTCAAACAAAATTACATAAATTTGTATTAGAATTTATAATCTTGACACGGATAAGGGGGTCCACTTGTTTGTGCGACGGGTTTGATTCTAAACATTTTGTGGATGGGGAGATTGAGATTTTCCAGGGCCAGAATGATATCGCGTTGACGGTGTCAAGGTCCACACCACGGATCACAAAGGAAAAGAACGGACCTGTGCGAGTTGTTTGTAGTTTGGGGGCGCTTATTATTCAGGTTATTGTGAGGTTAGGGCTGAGACGTTTTTTGGAGGTCGTTCGGGATTTCCCTAGATTGTGAAATTTTATTATTTTGTATAAAAAGTGGCAAAAAAAAACTGTATAATAACTCGTTTATACGGCATTTTGTCGCATGTTATTTAGAAACCCGTGCGTGCAACAAAATTCTTCTTATAAAACTGTTATAAATGCTCTTCTTATAATATACTATAATTTGTGTATTATGAAATTTCAGAAAATCTTAGATTTCTTGATATTATTGATTTGAAATTTTGAGTATTTTAGACTTTTGTAAAACTGTTTTGTTTTTAAATTGAGCTAAATATGAATTCATTAAACAGTTCTATCCTAAATTATCATTAAACATAAACATACTTGTTATTATTACAGGTCTTTAGCAAATTAACGACCACGACACTTTTTTAAACACTTAAATATATGTTTTTCACTTTCGTGTTCTTCAAGCCAATCGAAAAAGTCATTTTTTTTTCAAATTGGTATGGAATGATCACTATTATCATCGCTACTTCGTGGACATTCAAATGAATAGCTACGTTGACTGATTTAAATTATAGGCTGACTCACAGACATGTAATTTGAGGGGAAAATGTTGGGATATTGAGCGGTTCAGAACATCTCCGAAGAGTCTCTAAAACTGTTAAATCCTTATATAAACAGTGAACAATACTTCAAATTTTGTTGCACAAAAGACCTATTAACTGTTTAATCAGTGATTATAATTGGAGGCCCGGCGACGATCCGAAGATAGCCTGAATAATTTAAATGGAGCTAGCAAGTAATGATGATAATAATGAACTGTAATAGAATTTATCGTTCGACACTGTCAGAATTTTCAAATTTTCGCTTGTGTATATGAAAATAATGAATGAATAATGAAATCATGAAAATAATACTAAACTACTGTAACATAATATGAATTGACATAAATGCAGTGCTTTATTTTGTATATTTTTTAAAAAGAGAATTGTATTTATATCATATTAGTTTTTAATTTTTGTTATACGAAATAGATGTGTATTGAAATGCTATAAAATATTATTTTGAACTGCCACAATTCAATATGAGTGAAATGTAATCGATCATATTTCCAAATAGAAACAATTATAATTCTGCTGATACCTGCTGCTATTAATATACTGAAATAGAAAATCGATAAAAACGAAACAGAAGCCCCAAGGCACGGAAGTTTTTATGGCAGTTATTTACATATCTATATATCTACTGTTCATATTCTGTTTAGTTAATAATAAATAAAGCTTGTATCTTTATGCTGTCAATTAAGCCTGAAGTGCAGCTTTGCAATTGCCGGAACATCAAATTTAATTCCCACAACTCTAGTCTTGATTTTATCTCGTAAAATAATTAAGGAAGATAACCAGAGTGTATGTTTATTGTACAGTAAACTTTTGTCGAACTTTCTCATTTAGACAGGCTACTCCCACTTATTTTCTCGGCTATATTAAACAGCGTTTTCTCAGCTATACTGAATCATTATAATTATAACACTATAAACAGCGCCCCTAACATGGAATTAAGAGTTCAGCCATTCAAATTGATTCTGTAAGTTTTTACAGAGAGTTTGAGCCGATGCTTTAATGTAAATTGGATTGTATTAATTCCACAACGTCAAGTAGATAATCAACCCAATAGATAAACCTGCAGGTTTTCTTTTAATGTCATTATTTACAAACTGAATGCTGGTTTGGTATTTTTGGTAGTTATTTTATAATATTTTAGACCTGCTGGTTCACGTACACTTCAGCGATTTTTACTGGCTTCAACAACAGATATTTTCGATATTAACGTGTTTCACTCTTTGTTGTATACAAAAATTTAACAACGATATTTTTGTTATTGAATTACCATGAAGCCTACAGCCACAATATGACGGACACGATTTTTTTGATAATTTTAAATCCCTCGGATCAAGCCTTTATAATTTGCGCCACTTGCATGTAGATCGTGTAGCAAGGACAACATTATTTAGAGGATATAACTCCCTTGGTTGCGCTAAACAACTGCTTCACGTCATAAACGATGATAAGAATAACAAAAGAACAATGTTTATAACAGTATATTGTGCCAAAAATAATTAACTATGTCCACAGATATTTTAACGCTGTTTCTACGGGATAGCATGAACATTATTCTTGCAACTGCACGAGGAACACAAACGGTGAAGTAAAACACGGAGGGAGTTTTATCTACATAAAATGTGATTGCTATTGAATTATGTAAACAAGAATACCCTCAAGCTGATAAAATACATAGAACTACTAAATAAACAACAAGGAAATATTACAATTTACGAATCAAACAAGAAAAACCCTTAAAAACAACACACTAATTACAACATCTTTGCCTAAAGAGATCCATTGAAACTGATAACAACATTATTGTGTTTACACAATTTCTTCTTGATTTTAGCCCATATACGCTGGCACTTTACTTAATCTTTAGAAGCCATCGGCTTTCCCATTTTTTTCCTTAAAATATCGCCATGCACACTCTAAAATCTCTGCGCAATAAATAAGGCAGGATTCGTCATATTTCTCGTTTGCTGTTCGTGTTTGTTTAGCGCTCACTTTATTACAAAAAACACTTCTATTTTCTTTGTATATGTATGCCCGTAAGTTACTCCACGATTTGCATATATATTTTCTGTTTCTACCGTCCATGCTCATTCGCAAAAAATCGGACAAATATTTATCTCGCTTTAATGTTCATTTCTTCGATTAGAGAAGTTTCTACTCATCTTCCGGTAACCTAACCTCAAAAATCTGACAAGGACGTGCTCATGCAATAATAATACGACACACGTTTTTCAACAGTTGCATTCCATAATTACCTTTTAATACATAATATTGAGATAACTGAGTATGAATACTAATTGACAGAAAATTCTAAATATTTCTTTGAAACATAATTATTAATGAAATCATTAGAATAGCCAAAGCTAAAGTGTTCAAGTCATCTGATAAGTCTACCACATTATAAAAAAAATTCAATTGAATCCATTGATTTCACCTCAGTTTCTTTGGAATTGATGTGACCAAATTCGTCTCAATCTTCGCATTTGCATTGAGTGCTGCGTTATCAATGTATTAGGGTGGATTTCCAGTATCTTGTGATGTGTTGTATGTCACTAAATACAACTTGGAATTGTTACTTTATTCTAAGGTTTTTTTAATGTTTGAATGTGTCAAAAATTTAAAAAACGCGAATTTGTATAAAAATGAAAGAAATGGCTTTAAATCTTAAAAGGAAAAGTTTGAATTCGGAAACAAATCGAAATATCCATCTTTTAAAACAAAATGTGAAAAAAATGGCCATACTAGGGTTTTTTTTTCTATACTATGGGATATTAAAAGTACAATCTATTTTATTCCAATATGCGGAACCAACCATCTTTATTATGTTGCTTTTATGTAACAAGATTTATGTATAATATCCCAGGCAACACATCCTAATCTAATAGACGTCGAAACACTGTCTACACTGTCTATAAGCCGTCTTTGTCTAAAATTGAACTAAATATAGACGTCTATGGTAGATGATTTTTAGACCCTCTACAATATAAATGTCGAATATACGTCTATTATAGATTTACAGTCGAACTTCCGTCATTTCTATACATATATTATATGTATAAACTTCTACATATATTATATGTAAAAGAAAAGATATCTATATATACAGGCGAAGCACATAAAACCACTCATTCTCTGAATAATATATAGAAGTACAATTTTATCCGCAAACGTTTTCAGATAAATAAATTGGACAACAATAATTTATAGTATGAATTTGAAAGATTAAGATCAAGCTAAATAGTAATACTTAATATAAATGTTTTCGTGGTTAGGATTCAACAAAAACAAAATTAAGTTAATAAAGTAGGCAAAAGTTGCTATTTTATCCGCAATAAGATAAAGTGACACTTTTACCTTGTCAATGAAGACATGTAAGTAAAGTTGTCACGGATAAATATTATTACAATTTTACGAATCCAATTGCAAAGAAATTTAACGGTTTATGGATGTATTTTTCAAGCGTAAGGGTAAGTGACCTCGTTGTAGGTACATTTCTTTGTCGGACCCTAGACAAACTATCCAATACCGTGCGGAACTAAGATCACGTGATTTTTTCACCCGCCACATGTTCGACACCAGACTCGACCACGACACCCTCTCAACAGTAATATGAGTGAAATGGTGTTTAGGGAGAAAGTAGTAAATTAATTCCTTACAAAAGATTGTGTTAGTACAGGGAGACCTCGGTATAGGGCCAACTTATGAGAAATCATTAGCATACAGCCATTGGGTAAGGTTTGATAAGATAACTTCCAAATTAATTTTACCAATTATTTATGATTTTAGAAGTTCAATTGGTGGGTGGACTATTGTTCGTCAAGCCGTGATGAATATACTAAAAAATGTGATTACGAACAAATTTGCGACGAAGGCCATAACGGCAAAAGACCATTCAAGTATACAAACTTAACGCAACTGATAAATCGTGAGGTTAAATACATTAATTCAATAGGGTACTTAATTAACTAATTTCAGAATCTGTATTTTTCGTCAACGGGAAACAAACCCTCTACCCTAAATGACGTAGTGATCACCAAGGCCATTCAAGACACAATGGCTGAAGTTATCAACTCAGCGGCATTATGGTGCCAATAAGGGTGACTGTTAAATGAATTGTATTTGGTATTTAATATACATATTATGTTTAATTCATTTTATTTTTGCATTATTTCATTTCCTGTAATGATTAGACTAAATTAGATCATATTTCTACGTCTATAATACGAAATTTTATATTCGCTTTAGATGAAAATTGTACGTCTATATTTCGTAGAATTTGTACGAAATATTTACGTCTATCACTGTACGTCTATATTTAATCGAAGTTGGATGAAATATTTACGTCTATCTGGCGGACATTTGGACGTCGATAAACAGTCTATATAGACCATCCTTAGACGTCTAGTCTAGTCGAAATTTTAACATCTATTAGACTAGATGTGTTGTTGGGATTTTATTCAATCAATAGTAATAAAAATATTAATGCTTTCAGTATTATAAGAGATGCGTTTATTTACCCCATTTGTCTATTGTATATTCAGAAACAATCGCACTTAAAGAGTAAAATCCAGTCGCGTGTCGGAGCTGACACGCACAATTATTCTTTTACAATTCTGTAAGCTCTCTCTTCTTTTAACTGGTATGTGTGATAGAATATGTTCTTCTTTTTAAATCTTCCCACTAGTTTTCTGTAGTATTCCGGCAATTTCATTCATATGGTGTAACAGAAATTGGTATCAAAATTTTAACCAGTAACAGAACTTGACAAGAGCAACAATTTCTCTCAGTACACTTTTGTCATAAGCTTTATGGTTCTAGAGTTAATAGTTATTTATCTAACCTGTTTGGAGAGTGAAATTTCCTGCAGGAGCACTTTGTTTGAAGCACTACCTGCTGCATTTAGTGCGAATGCGGAAAATTTTCCTTCAAAATAAATTAGGTACAATATTTTTTGTAACGAATCCGAAAAAAAAAATTAAAATTTAACGTAAATTTGAATTTTGCACATTAAAAAGGTTCGTTGAATGTGGCAAACCATTTCGTGAATTCAGCCTTACTGTCACTTCCTGTATTCCCTACATTGACCGACACCCACCTTCTGAAGCAAATGTCCCTCCTTTCTATAAGCAATGAATGTAGCACCAAAATCACCGTACGTCACTGCAGGCTAGTTCGACTGCGTTATCGCAGCCACATAAAACGGAATTCGCTCCACGTAAACATCGCAAAAACAATCAACCGTACAAGCGAAAGTGGTGATTTTTCTTGCTTTATCAGCAAGGGTCAATCACTGTGACGGGGGTCATTTATTCACATCATCAAATTAAAATTTGGGCATTTTAAGGCATCCCACAGACTTCGAGATGGTAAGTAAAATAAATTTGTATTAAGATCATTTTTGGACATTTAACAAAAACAAACGCAAATTTCAATTTTAAAATACATTTTTAGAAGTCACAAATTATTTATTATAAATAAACTCACACTATTGAAGATTTTAATGATTTTTTTTTCTCGTGCTCTCAATAATAAAATAATGTTTCTGACCTTTTTTTAGACTTCTTGCAAATACAAGTTCCATGATCCCTCAAATGTTGCACAGTTTTCACAAATGTTCGGCGGGAAGCTGATAGCAATTGGGAAAACGTTGGTTGTAAATCCTTCGAGCTGCCCAAGCATTTTAAATGCACAAAAAAATCAGAACAAAAAAGTACATTTCTTTTCTTATCATCAGAGGTAAATAGTAGGACTAATTGATGCAAGCAGAGACGACTCGTCAATGCGAATTTGTGAAGGGGCAAAAAAAGAGAAAATCCTAAAAAATATGGGTTTTCGCAAAAATGGTAGACTATAAAAAATTTGTTGCTCTTATCAAGTTCTGTTACTAGTTAAAAGTTTGATACCTATTTCTATGCTATCTGTTGCAAGGGTGCTGTAACATACGAAGGCTGCTGTAATTAAGTTAATTGTGACACAGCATACTGTAAGCTGTTCGTTTGTGAGAGTTCGATGTGGATTCTTATTTACATTGTTTTATTGAGGATTAGATTGAGGAAGCTTTCTTACATAATTGCTTAGGATCCGAGAGATGTTTTTTTCTACTCTTGCACTGTTTTTAATCAAGGATTAGGGCTTGATAACACGTATTTCGGTTCTTTTACGAAAATTGTCACGTAGTCAATTCAACTAAAATATGACATAAGAGAATGTAGTAATGTTAATTTCCGTAGAATGTAATAAGTTGTAATAAGTTTCTTAGAAGCTTTATACGAGCAACATGATTTCCATTTATTTTTAATTTTTTATGGTTGCAACCGAGAAGAATTAGTCCGGAAATGAAGAATTCTAGGAACATACAAGTTCAAATTAGAAATTTACATTACATAGAGTGACATGTATTATTAACAGGATTACGTCTTATCACGTTCATACAAATAACTTAAATGCACCTAAATCAAAACGATCATTAACTTTCTTAAAACACTGTTCTCCACCACCCGAAAATAACGTTCTCTTTCCCGTTACAGGAGCGGTCGGTGGCGATGACGATGGCGACGACAAAGAAAAAGAGGAGGAAGCCGAAAGAGAGCGGCTGGAAGCAATCCGCGAAGCTGAAGAACGACGAAAGGAAAAACACAGAAAGATGGAAGAGGAAAGGGAAAAGATGAGACAAGAAATCAGGGACAAGGTGAGTCACCCCGTAGATGTGCTAACCAACCGCGGCGTTTTAGTATGGCTGGGGCGCGCTTCCGTAATGTATTTGCGGCCGTCACGGCCGACCCCCTCATAATTTCCTAATGAGAATTATCGAAATGTCGGATCGACATTGATCTCGGTTTACATTCATCCCGTTTGAAAATTTCAGAACATTGATGGCTCACCTTGGCCCGGATTTAATCTCATATTCCGAAAATAGCTCCGTGCTCCCAGGCCCGCCTTAAATGAACATATTTTTCGCTCGTTATTGCTGAATATTTTTCTACCTATAATTAAATATTCCATACTTTCCCGAATTCTTGTAAACTAAACTATTTCTAGATTAACAGCAGTCCGTATCCCGGCGCATCCACCATTTTTATCTGTAATAAATGCTTGACGTTTGATCTGTGCGTGTAAATTCGTAGCGTGTGCTTTCCTAATACCATTATTAACAGCCCATTTGCTCAAGAGATACAGTTCACATATTACACAGATTATAATGGTCGTAATCGGCTTTGTGGCGTTGACTATCGAAAATTGCTCAATGTGGCAGCTACAAACATTTGCGGACCCGAATGGCGAAATTGTCACGATAACGCTTCCGCCTCGGTAATTTTTTGCTTTTTTGCTTCTTGTCCCGCAGAAAAGTCAACCATTTTTTTACAAGCGACCCCATAAATCCGCACATTAGTCTGCACCCCGGTGAATCGTAACGCAACACAGCACTGGATTTTCCTAATTATCCAAACGGGGAGCGTGTTTAGGCGTAATTTATGCACTGCCACCCTTTGAAATACAGCCCCTATTCGAACGGCCGTGATTTTCTTCATACTAGTGGAAGAACGGTATTGGTGGCAGCGCACATGCGGCCCCACTAAAACATTTATGACGAACTGTTATGATAAGTGAGCACTAATCTTTAATGGTGTGTACACATTACGAACCACCATTATATTGTATACGGAACAAATAATGTTTTATTGGTTACTATAGTATGGAATAAATGAGGCTGTGATTTGAGGGATTATGTGAAACTAAAAATCTTGAGGATTATTTGCCAACTTTTCAATTTATATGATGTACATATTATAAAGTTTACGAAGATGCTGCCGAATTGCTTTATCTCTCCCTTAATTTGCTGTCGTGATTAATGCTCTTAGAGCCCATCTGTCAATAAACCGCAAAAATATGACATTTTCAAGAGACCCTCTACCGCTAAGAGGATTACTCGTTTTTCAGAAAACACACTCTTTCAGTCCGCGTTTTTCAACAAAAGATAATCCTGATGTAAACTCGCTTTTAAAGGAAAATACCAATACGATGATTGCGTTTTGGGGAAATTTAGGCGCCTCGTCGTACAACTATTAATGCGGACTTGGTACCGTGCTAATTAAAGAAAAACATGCAACCCTCGGTGACGCAGCAAAAACACTTTGGCCAGACACGTGATTACACGTATAGATTTCGAATTTTAATGATAATGCCTGTGTATTCCCCTTTCGCATAAAGCCACCTTCATAAATCACGATCCCACCCTCGAATTACGATATGCAAATGCGGAACGATTACGTAAATTGTCTGAAAAACGAAATGAGGAATAAAGCCTCCCGTTTTTTCAAAGCGCGATGGTTAAACGTATATAATTCATCTCTAGGTGCAGTTTCTTTTTCGGGAATTCCCCGATCGCCTGAGCTGTCATTATTTATTGATTTCCCCCGGATATCTCTTATGAAATAATAAAAATTTTTAGAGATTTTATTGCGAACACAGGAGTACTTTAATACCAATTTTCTGGAATTTACTTTGATTACTAGTTCCATTTTTCCAGACGCACTGGTGTGTTGTATTTTTTCGAGCGCGAAAGAGGATCAGAGTCGGTTGCTTTCGCTATATTACCTCCTTTTTTTACGGCGTAAATTTTGCACCGTCACTGAAAGTGTAAACCACAAGCGCCAGAACACGGCTTATGAACACTCATATTCTGTTAAGAGTAAACAAGAATATTGAACGTGACTCATGTTAGACTAATTTATGGAGAACGTTGAGAATATTTCATGCAATTTGGTGCTTGGGGTGTTTCGGGGTTTGTTTTTATCAACTCAAATGCATTAATTTATATCTTATAACCGACGCCGACGTCGTGCTTTTTCAACAGCAAAATAAAAATGGTTTTTCTATTTATTTATCTATCGCTATTTTTAATTGGAAATTTTAAGATAAGTAACTGGATTTATAAAATGTGCCGACTATATAGTGAAGTTCTCATAAAAAAAACTGCTTTCCTGCATGCACACCTGTTATATAAAGCGAAAGTGCCGACTGCAGGTCAGAGCCGCATTAAAAATTATTTGTTTAGTTCCAGCTTCATCATCACTACTACTCAAATCCGATTCCGTATCTGTAATATTTTCCAACAGTCCGATCCTGTTTCATCAAAGTTTGGTGCCGACACATGATTCTCGATTGACAGTTTTTTTTTATCTGAACTTCTTTATTTCCTTTATTTTCTATAAGCCACTATATAGTCGGCGCATTCTATAGTTAATCGTTTTAACGGTAATTGCAGAAAAAGGTTCCAAGAATGACTTCTTTCGAACGGAAAAAAAATAATTTCCTATAATTGTTATCGTTTATTGTACTTCAGTTTCTATACATACAGGGTGTCTCAAAATTAAGGCATTCCGAATTCGAGTTGTTGTTGGATGTACCCCTTGAAGTAAATAAAAATGTACAAAACATTTTCTTAAATTACACTCTACAAGATATTAAGCTTGCTCAATACGGCAACATTGCGCAAACTGTATTTCGCACCTTTTCAAACCTGAGTTAGAAGTAAAACATTTCGTCGTCGATCGTTCCGGTCACAGAAAAATACGATTTAGCAAATCGTCAGGATTTTCTGGAGGCGTCTGTCTTTCATATACCCCCATAGGAAATAGGAATATCCTTGCGGGCCGAACAAATGGGCCATCGCAACCTATCCACTTATTTTGGTAATTTTCGTCCAACCATTCCTGCACTTTTGGCTCCAAATGTGGTAGGGCCTCATCTAACTGGACCCACATATCTCGAATCAAATTGAGTGGCAGATCTTCAATGAGTGTCTCAAAATCCTTAGTCAGAAAACGTCGGAAGTCTCTGCCATTCAACCTATTCAATGGATTTGAGAAAATGTGGATCTTGATAAATTATTTAAATAAAACACTCAAAGCTTCTGATATTGGTAATGGTACCATCTTTAATTCTTGAGCACCTTGCCCACTAAAGAGGGATGCACATTCAACTGACGACCTAACGTTCGGAGACCCACTTTTGGATCATCACTGACAGCGGCGGGAATCTGCTCTTCCATGTAAGGAGTTCGTGTGGCCCTTGGACGCCCAGCGTCATACCTCTTAACTTGAAATTGGCCAATTTATACAGGAACTAGTGTAGTTCGAGACAACCGCGGAAAGTCTTTAAATTGCTTAAAATCCATAAAAATAGTGTGACGTTTATCTCACATTTTATTATTGCATGACAGAGAGTGTTTACGCAAGCGAAAAATCTGACAGTGTCGAACTATAAAATTAATTCTTGGCGGTCTTTTCCCCAGCAACGAAATAATATTCCAACCATGCCGTCTTCAAACTCCACAGCAACAAAATAAAATTCTAGCCTTGTTTTGAGTTGCCATAATTTTGAGACACCCCGTATAATAAAACTGTGGCAGGGTCGAATAGGGATGTCCACAAAAAAATAAAATCGGTTTCAGGATATTAAACAGATGTTTACACTTATAAAAGTTGGCTGGCAGGTATTAAGCCATAAATGTATCCTGTATGTAAAATCGGTAAGTTATTATTATTACCTTACCGAAATGTCAGTAATTGTCAACATTTGTCAAGAAAGTGGAAAAGAATTAATATGTAAACTCATAAATGTATGTAACGTTATTATTTATTAAAATAGCATAAGAGAACACGAAACTATACTTATAACAATGAAAATAAGGAGAAAAAAATTATACTGATTTTTGTCGTCATCACATTAACATTTATGATGCATATCTTTCAAACCAGAAATTGTAATTCCTGGCAAATTCAAATTCGAAACTCTATGTGTAAAGATGTATTTTGTTGCACTATTTCTCTGGTATGGTCATTGTAAGTAATTTCTGCTGAAACTGCTGAAACCGCTGAACTAGCAGTACCAGACACCACTGAACTAGAACTATCAGAAACCGGTAAGCTTGTACTGTCAAACAAACAAACTTAATTTTACGGAAAAATGGCAAAAAATTTCACAAAATTCACATAAAAGTAAAACTGGTCACCTGAAACCGATAAACTATTGAACAAACCACGAATGTTATGACACATTCTACGAGCTCGGATTTCAATCTGATATTTGCGTAATAAACGTCGTAACATTTCTAGGTATGCTAATAGCTATAAACACTCTAAAAACTTTATAAATACATTGAAGTTGTAAAAAAAATTATCTGAAAAAAATTGTGTGGTTTTCTCAAAAAGTCTAGAAGAAATGCCTGCTTTTATTTGAATGCGCGAAACGCCATCCCATTGGCTTCAAGTCACCACTCGTATACCGACATGCCGTGCTTTTGTGTATTAATTGTTATTAATTTAACGCAATCAGAAAAATGTCTTTACATCAACTTATGATTGCGTTTATAAATAGCGATATACAGCGTGATCAAGAAGGACTGTTTGAGTGGTTATACTGAATTTCATTTTTAAATGGTAGAATTGTCACAACTTCCGGTTGTTGACGTCTTGACACTGAAAGCCGTCATTCACGCGTGTCAGCATCATTCACAATTGACAACTGACAAATTTGAAATTAAACCGTCCTGAAATGGGGCGCATTTTGAGCATTACTTTTGGTTTCATTATCGTTCTGTATTTTAAGTTTAATCTCTGCTTCGTTTAATTTCCTGAATAGATAGAATTTCTATTCACCTAACCTAGAATTTTCTCCCAGTTGACGTTACGTCAAATATGTGTATCCGGCTGCAGTGTACCAATAGCCGAACAAAAAAAGTATCTTAAAAGTAATACCAACTCAAACAGTCCTTCTTGATCACTCTGTACCATAGAACATACAGCTACTGCATTCATAGATTTTTACTCTTTTTTGACTACTTTGGCGGGGATGAGCTGTTTTTCTATTTGTTTGACAAGAAAAAATTTGAGGAACCACATCTGGCTTCATTCGGACCGCCACTTTACTGAATCGATGCTCCATATTATACTTTATCCATATCTTCTTCAAACTGTTAAAATTTATTGTAACGTTTCTTATTGTCATAAATAATTTTTAAACCTTACATTGCAATGATCTTCACAACAAAAGAAGATTGTTTTGAGGGATACATATTGCAGCATAATTTATGAAAACTCATTTTGTGTCGACAAACAACCAACAACCACGACCTTACCTAAATGAAGAATGCAACACTTGACATGCATTGCATCCTCCACTCGGTATACGAGTTGTGACGTCAGAATCGCTAGCCTTCGCCGGGGAGCGTTTCCTAGCCTCGTCAAATTTACTCAAGAATTTTGGCTTGTATTTTCGTAATTTTTTTATCAATACATTATTTTCTTTGACAATTAAACTATCGATTTTTGAATTAATAGTTATTTATTATTTTAAGACGATAAAATTGAATTTTATCTTTGAGAGTGCATTTAACGTCAAGGCGTTAGCCGAGACGTTAAAGTCACTCGATAAGATAATATAATCAGCAATTTTATCGTCGTATGTAATATAAAATTTTATGCAATCTTCACAGTTTTACGCCACATGGATTTAATTCTTTGAAGTGAAAAAATTCAACTGACAAACAAAACGTCAAAAAGTACGTTAGACCCTAATAGAACAATGGATGTTGGCATGGAAGTTTTTTTTAAAGTAAAGAGTAGATAAAATCCAATTTTAACATTAAAGATTGAATAAAAAAAATTTGTGAACAACCCTAATGTCTACATTCGACAAAAATCAGAAAAAAATTTATAAGAATCGGTCGTATTTCATTCATTAGTTGCTGGGATTTCTCTACCCCGGGGAAAACATTCTTCTTTCCACAAGAATTATGATTAATAATTGCAATACTAAACACGAAATTAAAGTTTGAAATATAGCAGAGGGAGCCAACAGTTAAGCGAACTCAAATATAAAAATGCGTTTTTTTTAGAAAACCTTGGGAGTTGGGACTTGTCAAGAGGGTAGTAGTTTGTGTAAAATACTTTTTTGGCCCCATGATAATAGGAACTTTTTTCATTATTTTTTGACACCCTGTATAGGAAAGTTAATATAGACACTGAAATAGCAAAGTCGCTTTGTGGTACTGTCTTTAAAGGGTCCTAGAGACCACAGGAATCATTTTCGAACCTTTGTTACTAACTGCAGCAAAATGAATGTTTCTATTTTGAATATAGCACGTGTTACACGCACTTCAATGAATATTCACTTGTAATGTTATACAAAGCCATATAGTTTCAGATTAAGGGGGCGTCCCTACGCCATAACGGCCATTTCGAGAACTATGGATTTAAATTGGCCACTAGATGGCGACCGAACGCAAAATTATTTAATTATTCAATTCCCTAATCGTCCTCACACTTCGGCAGCCATCGGGCTTACTCGGACACGTTATCAAGTCGACGGAATGAGATTATTTTTGATTGAAATGCAATTTGTCGTATCGGATGCTTTGTTTATGTATGTGTTTACGGAAACTTGTTTTCAGTCGTGTGCTGTGTGGTTTTCGCATTTGCACGCTCAATTTTACATTGGGTGTGCTTTTTTCACATTTTCGGAAAGAGGGGCCATCCAAAAAAAACTTTTTTCTATCAGATAGTAGTAGTAATAGCACGAGAGGTCAAAATATTGCCCACAATAATTTTTGCGATTGAGATACGAGTTTCTGTTGCGACGAAAATAATGACGAGTGCTTGCACGAGTCATTATTTTCTCAACCAACAGAGACGAATAAATCTGAAGACCAAAAATTGGCGGCAATATTTAGACCTCGAGTCTTATTTTTCTCGACAATTTTACTTGTAAATTGTAATAGCAAATAGTTACAAAAAAATTGTCGCTGGAATAAAGCTTGTCGAAAAATTGCCACTAAAATAATTGTCATACAAAAATCACAGAAAAAAAGCACTTTCAGTTTTTTCCGAATTTTACAATTTCCCGGGAAGCTTTTCCAAATTGTATTGTCCGAAAAACCTTATTTGAACTATTACGAATACTAAAAAAAATATTCAGATCGGTCCACCTGTTCTCAAGTGATGCGCTTACCAACGAACACGATTTTATTTTTATTATATAAATTTAGGCTTGAATGTGTTTTCCACATTTTCCCCCACATCATAATATATAAATATAAAGATATTACCTGACCCGGTGAACTTCGTATCACCTACTAACGCGTTCTATTAAAAGTGTTCCGAAGTAGCCATTCAAGAAAAAATGACAGTTTTGTATATCGTCTGATAGTTCCACAACGAACGCCATCAATTAAAAGTAATCTGAAATAGCGATTTCCAAACAAAATTACCTATTTTTGATTTTTCAGCTAAACTTTAAGGTTGAAACCCAAGATGGCGCCCCTCGGCTCCTATATCTATGTTTTAATAGTTATTCTGCTATTCGGGGCGGAGACAAATCCAACAAATCAAATATCATAAGTGTACGAGCTATACCTACCAAATATACAAAAAATATCATAAAAATCGGTGGAGCCGAAAAATCGGTCCAACCCAAGGGGACCCCCTGGGCCCCCATGTCCATGTGAAAAAAACTATATCTGACAGCGCCACCTACCGGGTCCAACTGTAGCTAAGAACCACCAGGTGACACCATAAGTACAGAAAAAAATCATCAAAATCGGTCAGAAAATAAAAAAGAAAATCTGGATCTCGACAACAGCGAGTCCAACTGTAGCTAAGAACCATCCAGGTCACGCTCTAAGTACAAAAAAATGACGCCCTTCAAGCCCTTTCATTTGATACCCATATTGAAGGGGTTTAAAAGAAAATGTAAGCCGCCATTTTAGAGCGGCGGCCATATTGAATTTAGTGTGATGTCATTAAGTTTATCGTTTTATAGTCTTCAAACCCTTTCATTTCACACCCATATTAAGGGGGTTGAAAAAAAAATGTAATCCGCCATCTTGGAGCGGCGGTCATATTGAATTTAGGTGATGTGACTAGTTGTATCGTTTTCTACTCTTTAACCCCTTTCATTTCGCACCCATATTAAGGGGGTTGAAAAAAAAATTTAATCCGCCATCTTGGAGCGGCGTTCATATTGAATTTAGTGTGATGTGACTAGTTGTATCGTTTTCTACTCTTTAACCCCTTTCATTTGACACCCATATTAAAGGGGTTGAAAAGAAAATATAATCCGCCATTTTGGAGCAGCGGCCATATTAAATTCGTTTTCTACTTTTCAAGCCCTTTCATTTGATACCCATATTAATCTAGTTGACTAAAAATACATCATCCGCCATCTTGTGGCGACGGCCATTTTGAGAGTATTACAATATTGAGTACTGTTTATTGTATTGTCACCAAAACTAAAAGCGTATACAAAATTTCAGCTCAATCGGATGTCAAGAAGTGGTTCTAATTTAGCTTGCAAGATTTGACCCTCACATACTAACATACCAACAAGGCAAGTTAAATAAAAGCTTGTAACAAATCTATCCCACGGGAACCGTACATTTTTCCGGGGTCAAAAGTAGCCTATGTGCTATTCCAGATTATACTCTGTGCCAAATTTCATCCAGATCCGTTCAGCCGGTCTGGTGTGATTGAGCAACAAACATCCATCCATCCAAACTTTTGCATTTAAATTTTATTTAAGTGTGTAAATCTTTGAATTTGTACAAATTTTCCGCCAAATCGTTATACAGCGCCACCGCATAATATGGTGACCAACAGGCTCAACTAAAATAAGCAAGATGTCGGAGCTGTCAAGTACTGTTTTATTTTGGCTATTTTGTCAAAACCAAAGCTTATTTCTTCCTTGCAATTTGGGATTCACTTTATAATTTCATACTCCATCGAACTTGTATAAAATTATCGCCAAAGCTGATCCAAGATTTTTGCAACTTTTATATATATATATTTTTTTTTTTTTTTTGGTAATTTGGCTCAATTTTGGACATAACGGTTGAAAAGGTGTCTCACAATAAATATTTACAACGTGTCTGATAAATCAATTTTCGTTTAAAATGTTTAAATTTTTAAATTTGTATAAAAGTGTCATTTGGGTATTAATCTCCCGCCATTTTAGACAAAAACGCAGCCTTAAGGTGATGAACATGAACCATAATAAAATACATATAGGCGTTGTTTAAAAAAAAACGGAGATAGATTTATCCATATTTTTTATTTATTACACCTATTATTTATTATTTGAATATAATGAAATAATATTTCACCCAACTGCTATATTTAAATATAATGTAATATATTGTTTTTAATATATTTTTTCGGCTCCCGATAATGTAAATCAGCGGGTCCTAATAACAATTATCATTGACAACAGAACTTAATAGTGTATTTTTGTAAATTATTACTTTCTTAGGAACTTAATAACATTATTAACATTATCGGGAGCCGGAAAAATGTAATAAAATAAATTGTTGTTATATCGACTATTAACATTTTCGGCAGACAACAATCCGCGGCTTCGCCTTGGCTTGTACATGTCTGCCTCAATGTTAATACGTCCTTTTTAATTTTGATAAAAAATGAAATCGCTTATGAAATACTTAACCATTATTAAAATTTAAAATATATTTAAGTCGAACTCCACAAACTTTAATAAACGCAAAATTACAATTGGACCATGTTTCAGGAGAACACTACTCCCATCATCAGCCCTAATTTAACAAGAGATTAATGATAATTGATGAATTACAGAAAGGTTCTTACCTTAAAGAATATTTAAAATTATGACGTTATTTTGAATTAAATTTGACGTTTTGAAAGGGTTACATGATTTTTAAAAGATTTCGTAAAAACAACATTTTATAAAATACTGTTCTCCCGAAACATGTTCCAATTGTAATTTTGCGTTTATTAAAATTTGTTTAGTTTGACTTAAATATATTTCAATTTTAATTATATATTTACTCCACTTTGATTCATCGACATTCTTCTTCTTTTTCTTTAAAAAACTAGTCTCGTGTTCAATCCAATTTCAAAATTCTTAAGTCTAAAAATGGTTGTCATTCCAATACCCTTAGTCAGTCAGTTGTGGATACGTAGGTCCACCCGCCCACCGCATTCACATGTGGTGCCATGAACCATATGGTTTTTAGTCACAAAGAACAACTGTGAAATACAAGAAACGACATGTGGATACAATATGAAAATGGTTGTCATTCCGAACCAATTTGTTTAGTTTGACTTAAATATATTTCAATTTTAATTATATATTTACTCCACTTTGATTCATCGACATTCTTCTTCTTTTTCTTTAAAAAACTAGTCTCGTGTTCAATCCAATTTCAAAATTCTTAAGTCTAAAAATGGTTGTCATTCCAATACCCTTAGTCAATCAGTCAGTTGTGGATACGTAGGTCCACCCGCCCACCGCATTCACATGTGGTGCCATGAACCATATGGTTTTTAGTCACAAAGAACAACTGTGAAATACAAGAAACGACATGTGGATACAATATGAAAATGGTTGTCATTCCGAACCAATTTGTCAACCATTGAGTCAAAAATGTAAATTTGAGTATAATATATTTTAAATTAAAATTTAAATTTTAATTTTAATTTAAATTTACTCCACCTGGATTTAAGAACATTCTTCTGGTTTATAATATATTTTGGTGTAAATCTCAATCTACATTGATATAAGGTTTGTTTGTGACTAAAAAGCGTATGGTTCTGGCACCGTTTGTGAGTGCGGAGGGCGGGTGATCCTACGCCTGTCCACTATATTCATCAACTGACTAAATGGATGAGAAGTAACAACCATTTACAGATTTTTTTTCTTTAAAAACTAGAACTCACTCTCGTGTTCAATCCACTTTCAAAATTCTTCAAAAGTTAAAAAATGGTTGTCATTCCAATACCCTTAGTCAATCACTCAGTTGTGGATGCGTAATGATTTGTAACCATTATTAGCATGATTTTTTAATCAGATACAGCATACTGATTAAACCGTAAAGAGAAGCAGTTTATCTGTGTGTGTGTTGGTATGTGTGTATGTGTGTTTGTTTACGAGGTTCGAAGTGGGGGTAACATGTAAACGTTTCCTTGTCAAAGCGTATCATTGTTGATATAATTTGGTAATTAATCAAACACGATCTGAGCACATCTTTGGTGTTATTCTGAAACAGCAAATGAAGAACAGAAATTTGATTTTATGTACCTTTTATGTTCAGAGATTCCTGTTTTGATTGATCACAAATATAAACAGAACATCAGCAATTACTAAAGGGCAATCTTCAGGAAATAAATTAGAATGGACCCGTTCATAAAATAACGACAAATATAGAGAAAAAATGTCTTATTGACATTATTGACCAAAATTCATTGAGAATTAATATGTACGACCCCATGATTTCAAACTTGGTTTTACCTGTACATTCTGTTGAGGAAGTTCGCCCACAGGAGCCCGGCGAACACGGAACTGATTTTACCCAAACAAGAATTTTTCCAGTTTTGACAACACCTTCCTCTTGCTGGCACCAGATTAATGACTTTACTCCGTCCAGCTTCGGACATGTTTTTGCCCTATACCCCGTACATTCCTGTCAGTGCCGCTACTCCGCAATTTGCATCTCTGCGAAGCAATCACTTTGTAGTGGCCCTCGGGATGGCAACTGTGCCAACACAACGCCATCGTGAGACAAATAGGAAAATTATATGTCATCAGCAGAAAACACCTCACTGCACGAGGGGCGTCGCGTAATCATACTTGTAATGTAATGCTAATAACAGAATAAATGTCTTGTGTTGCAATATTTAACGCCTGTGGTGAAAATTATTATATCTTGTCATGTTATTTACAATAGTGGAATTAAGATGGAAGCCCCTAGTTATTTTACAATTTTTTGCAAATACGTCTTCTAGTTTAGTTCATTTCATGTGAATAACTGCACAAGGAGCGGACATCAAAGTGAGCAGCAATATACAAAGCTGGGATTTCATACAAGAAGAAAATTGGTTCAAGTACGATCAGACAACACGATCAAGTTGGTTGATGCAGCACTTACAGCTGCTACATTTTTCAGTAAAATAGCCTCCTATTTATTGGATGTCACATGGAGTAAAGTTGGATATAGATCCTGAAAAATGTTTTATAATATTTGCGAGAGCGCAATTTATCTCCGAATTTGATGTATCTTTAAGATGACCAACCCTTAGAATGTCGTTGTTTGCTGTGGGAATAGTAAGTTTCAATCTGGTAGTATTGTTTGAAACTACTTTGATGTTGGATGCGTAATTTGCGCAAATTTGGAAATTCATGCATGGAACACGGTGGGCTCAAAAATTATTCAAATCAGCACATTTGATTACAAATTTATATAAGATTGTACAAGGTACAATGCGGAAATGGGACAGTAAAGACTTTATCTTTACCACAGACTCATTAGCGTCACAAATATTTATTTTATCCTAGAGAACATCACTCCTTCCTTGAATATCCGAAAGACTCACTCCATGTGCAAACAATTGAAAAAGCTACAAGATTCCCATTAAAAGAGACCATCCGGTGAGCGTTATCACCACAAATCCCGCCATCACACGCATTAATTACTGCCCAAGATAATGCGATTCCGGCCAATTTGAATAAAATTACCATGGGAGAAATTGCAAATCAACCCCTTCGTGATGAACGCAATCCACCGACGTCGGCTTGCATAATGTCGCCTGATTTTTTCTTCAATATTAATACGACAATTTTTTTGTTCAATTATGGGGACGAGAAAAGAGAATAGGAATGCGTGGCTGGAACGTGAGACTCTTTTGTTGGCAACGTTAGAATTCACTTTCATAGAGTGACGCGTCGATCGCTCTGCTCCATTCCATTCCGAACGTGAAATTGCTTAAAGGCCGATAGACCCGATAAAAAACGTGGTTCCTGACGGGTTCTTGATGCATTTGGTGTGTGCGTTCGTGACGAGGAAACGCGTGCTCCGGTTGCGTGCCCGGTCGGTCTTATCGGCCATCTTTAATTGCACTAAGGGCCGATACCGAACGCAGGAGGGCCGGTCGCCATCCTGTCCGTGGCTGTAATTGAAAACTGCAATTCTTAAAGGGACAATTTTCATTTATTTTGCCACGATCACCCACGATCTTGTTGAATAAGAAAGTGACTTGTACAAACGATTAGCCAAGGCCCTAGCCATACGAAAGTACCTATATTATTTGGTAGGATCCTTACAAGTTCAAAATAGTTAAATAATTCATCAGTAACGAAAGGGGTAGTTTTCTGACACTTGTACAAGATCGTATATTAATCTTTTAAAAATATATAAAGATTACATGAAATATCGCATTTGACACGAATTGTGTGACATTTGATATGAATTAATAATCCCTACGTTTTCCTTTGATGAACATTTTTGTGGATCATTATGGGAAATCAATAATTACTGATTATAAGAACGGTAAGCTTGGCAACTTCCGCCAACTTGAGACAGATACTGGTGAAATCCTCAATATTTTTCAACCAGAAAGAAGACATAATTTGGAAAACACGACCAAGAATTATGAAAACTGTTCTAATTTCTTTTAATTCAACATAATACCTCATTCAAACGCATTAGTTTAACACAACCAGCCGAAAACCGAGAGCCAACTCTAAACATTTGCAATCGATTTCACGAGTTACGGTCATGAAACCACACAATGCCTAAACGTTGTCCACATTACGTGGACTACTTTTGGAATTATTAGCCCCATAACGCCATAAAGGCAATTAAACTTACAGGCGATTATTATGACCAAAATGTAATCTCTTTAGGAAACACAATTATGGTTAATTCCCTGGATATTCACGGAAAAAAGCCCGCTAATTGCGCCCAATAATGTTCTTCGCCTCAAGTGGATGATTATCACCTACAACTTTTTCTTTTAATATTTAATTTCCAGTTGTCACTCCTCTTTGTTCTCGTTTTAATTAGTATTTATGAAAACGCACCGCTTCGCCATTGTCTTGTAAAAATAATTGCTTGTGGCGTCGTGACGTTTTTCAAATTTCAGACGTTTTCATACACGTTCCGAAACAAGTCAGGAAAGTTTTACCAGTTTTAATAATGGGTAAATCGAATTAGATCAGATTTTACCCACAGACTAATTGCGAACAACAAAAAACCCTTCAGATTTAATTACGGAGTTCTGGTTGTTTTTACAAGAGATTGACGATGACCTCCTACGGAAAAATATTTTTCATCTATCGACTGCGCTCCTGCTTCCTCATTTGACTACAAATTGGATCGTTTGCTTTGTTGCATTGTTTCGATCCAGCCGCCATTATCCGGTCGGATGTTTGTTGTTCCAAATGAATTTCGAATCGACCAGTATCGGGAGTTGAAATTAATTTTTTAGCGGACTAAAGCGAAGGTCGGGGGGGAATACTGTCATAACAGGTGACCTGAAAATTTCACCCCAGGGGTGAACACACAATGAAAGATGTCCTGTTGGTTTTGAATTAGAAATTACTATATTCCAAGAGTACTAGGTTAGTTAAAAAACTCGTTTTAATCCTGCAACTTACCATCTTTCAGTAAAAGTATTATACTATGACTATGCAGTTAGTAATTAAACTTCCCTAAATATAAAAAGAACTCCAAGAATAGACATGCTGAAGGATCGTTCAAATTATAAAATACAAAGAAGGGAAAGACCGCGAAAATAACATAAGAAATCTACATCTGTATTCGATTATCTTCTACGAAAAAGTAAATTAGCTCAGCACTCGTACTTCTGGTGTACCTGCTAACAGGGATGCATAGATTGCGTCATTTGATATTTTTGACCTAAATGCAGTATACAGACTACAGTATTTCAAGAATCTATACTACATGGAAAAAGAAGAACATAGTTTATTAACTATACAGGGTGTTATGGAAGTCCTAGCAGAAAATTTCACCACAAGTAGAACTGGTCAAAATAAACATTTTTTTATCAATCATTTTTTTCGCAAACGCTCCCTTACGGAGTTAAAATTAAGAATAGTTTAACCCCTAAAACCCACACCCGCCTATGGTCCCGATTTCATTCATTGTGAGGAATCCACAAAAACGCTACCCGATAAATTTATAATTTATAATTTATAATTTAAATAATCGCACGGTATGTAACAAACTCTCTAACTTACGATAAATGTTGACACACCGACACCACACATCTTCAAATACTTCAAAATTTTAGGTTCAATTTTCAAAACGCGATTACATCTGGGACGTCCGAGACACAAACAAGCGGCGGACATTTGCATTACCTAACACTAACACCATAGAAACTGCACCATAGAAAAAAACATTTTCCTGGAAATTACAATGAATAAATTCTTAGTATTTGCTTAAGAATCGATCACAGTTCATTTCTTAGCGGCTGGCGCGACACAACTGATAACTAAAATTTACTATCGACAAATTTTTTTGTCCCAAGAAAGTTAGAAGGTGTTTACATCGTTCGGGAAAAACTCTCTCATGCGTTCAAGTTCAATAGGCGGAGGGTGAAATAAGGGGTCAGAAAAATGTTCAAAAAAATTGCGGATTTCAGCAAAGTGGTAAATAGAAAAAATGTTTATTTTGACGAGTTCTACTTGTGGTTAAATTTTCTGTTAGGACTTGCATAACATCCTGTATATGCTACGACAGACACAGTGCATCCGAAAGAACCTCGGTACCGAACCTGGGGGTCATTACCCCCGCGGGGGCAAAACAACTACACTGCGGGGGTATTAATAAGGATGGTATTAATAGGTCAAAGAAGTGACATTCCTAAATTTACACCTTTAATTATTACATTAACGATAGTTAGTTTGAAGGTTAAATTATTATTATTATTTAGAATTAAATTTTAATTAATGATAAAGTACCTACATTAACATTGTAGGAAAATGATTAGTTACAGGGTGCTCAGCGACCTGGAAAACCTGGAGAACCTGGAAAAGTCAGGGAATTGGAAATTGTTCAGGGAAAACAGGGAAAAGTCAGGGAAATTATCATTTTTAGTTAAAAGTCAGGGAATTTAACTTTTTTGTGATAAATTAAAAAATTCCGCACACGGAATGTAAACCATAAGAATGTTCAATTCTATCTAAACTTATATTTTGAATATTTTTCTTTTGGATTTATAATGTTGGTATGTACATATTGCATTTCACTTCCGGAGTTGATGTCAATAGGAGGCGAATAAATGCATACTAAAGCAATAAGCGATTTATACAGTTAATTTTGATTACATAGCAATGTAATAATCCAATGCTTAAGATTTATTTTGTCTTTGATTAGTCCATGGAAGTAAAACCGATTAGAATGTCGTCACGTAAAACGGCATCACGCTCTCTTCTCGTATGTGTGTGCGATTAGCGCGTGTCTAAGTAATCTCCAAAACTTCTACTTATCCAGTTTCAAAAATTCTTTAAAATTTAAAACGGACTTTCAGGGAGGACATAGGCTGTATATTATCCCGTTAAAATAAAAGGGCTTTTCGTGGAGATCACTTTTGCAAAGTAAGTAGACGAAAAAACTCTTGAGCGAATCCGTTTTTACGAACGCTGTCTTAACGATAAGAGATATACGAATGCTTGTTATAGAAAGTTTCTAGAGCTTAAAAAGACCTATAAAAAAGTCGCGACGACATATACTCTAACAGAAATCACAGAAGATCACAGAATATTCTATTAACTCCATTGTAAAAAGTATATTAAAAATATTTATTTCTCTTATAGAGACGCGCTACGAAAAGCCACTTTTCTCCGAATAAAACATGCTGTTTTTCTTTAAACGTCGAAACTCTGACAATTTCTTTGATTTAACTGGCCATCAGCGGCGAAAAAAGTAAGTTCAAGGTTACTTTTAGTGCCGCCAGCTGACTTTGTGCTCCACTTCGGAGTTTATATAATGTCACGTTTTTCTGACGTTTGAAGAAAAAATATATTAATTCATTTTATTAACGGAACTATTTTCATTAACTTTACTCCTTACTTTATATTTATTTATTGGTTTTCTTTAATTATAAATTCTTTCAATAACTATCAATTTCGATGTTTCACATCTTCCGGGAGTCCTGTGACGGCTTAATTTTTTTTTTAGATCTGTACCAGAATATTTATTTTATTTTTAATCCATGAAATATTTTATGTAAAAGTTAGGTAGTTTTTAATTAATAACTTAACTTAATTATTTAGCTTGATAAAAGGGATGTACATTGTATTTATTATTAACTGATGGACCTGGAAAAACCTGGCAAAAAGTCATGGAAAATAGGGAGAAGTCAGGGAATTTGAAAATTTACAATCACTGAGCACCCTGAGAAGCAGCTGGAAATGAAAATAAATAATGTGTTAATCAAATATCTACCAGATACAGGAGCAAAAAGAATTTTAGGATCTCTAAATTTATATTGGAACAACAAAAATATACCCAACAGTAGTTGTAGTATAAGAGGTAGCGACGTCATTTATTTTAGGTCGTTTTTTTTATATTTCCTTTCTTATCGAATTTAGGTAGGAATGGGGTAGGTCTGGCACCTGGGAGCGATTGCGTCTACCTGTGCGCATCCCCTTTGTCCCAGCTATCTCTATCACGCAACCAACGAATTAGTTGCCGTACTACTCTAGCTCACCTATTCACCCTATCAGTTTTAGAATCTTCGGCTAGATCCAGATTTTCTGATTCTCTCAATTCTTCAGGTTCATAGATTTTAAAGTTTTCATATTATCACTTCCTCAAGTTTTGAGTTTTTCAGATGCTTAAGACTTCAAATTGCTATAGAAACTTTCAGTTTCACACATTTTCAGATTCTATCCATTCGCAGAGAAAATTGAAAGAACCTGAAAACCCTAAAAATTTAAAACCAATATCTTCCACGTTTTCAGGTTCTCATATTTTCTTTCTTCTTTTTTTGGTTCTCATGCTTGTAGGTAGGTTTTTATATTTTTTTTATTTTATTATTCATTTCTTTGTCCATGTACAGGACTGTTGTCAATTGGGCTCGAGAGAGCTCACTCTAATATCTCGGGAGAGGACGCATATAGACTCCACTATTTTCTAATAAACCGGCAAAAAACTAGGTAGCTGTATTATTTACCACCCACCACGGGAAGCAGTACAAAATACAAAACCGCACATGAAGAGACATAGAAAAATTTAAAAAACCGATTGAGAACCGCTGACATGATTGAAGAAGCATTAGTTAATAAACCCATATCTCTTCTCCTAAACTCAATCGAGTGCCGTGAACGACTGCCAATTAATTATTCTAAGATAATTACTTTCAGTTTTACTTTGACTGTTGACGGTGCACTAAATATTTTTTAATGTTTTTATTTTAAAATAATGACAGCACCGATATGATTATGACCTACGGTGAAACCCGTGGGGCCACATGAAATAGCTTGTTTATGCGAGTCCCATCAACACCGTGCAATAATTAGGTACGCGAAAGATAGTGGAGTCCAGGGCGCTCGTGATTTTGAAAATTTTTTATAAATGGTACGTTGGTCTAGGTCTTTATATTTTTCAATTGAAAGCAAAAGTGGTTTTTGTCAGTCGGAAAAGGTTAATAAATAAAAACCGAGATGTTTACAATAGTTTATATCGTACATAATTAGTAAGTTTTTTCTCAAAATAAATCCAGCGACTATCAAAATGTTTTGAATGCATTGCTGGTTGCCATTAATTTTTCAACTTTACATAAAGCGTATTTTAATACCGTCAGAACTACATTTAGGGGCCATATAATTTGAGGTTTACCACACTTCGTGAATCAGCCTGTATTTTTCAGATTTTTAGGTTGTCCTGTTTATAAATTTTGGATATTTAGGGTTTATACAGTAGTATAGTTGTATAATTATTTATATCATTGTAATACGAGGCATTTTTTACACTGGCATGTGGATTCCCATATTAAATCTGCGATCAAAGTTGCATTTTTTACATGAAAATTAATAGAAAATTTCATTAAATTTCATAATAAATAAGTTTTCAAGATACTTCGCAGCGATAATACCCTAAATACTTCCAATATAAGTAATTTATACAAACCTCTAATTTTAGAAAGTGTATAATTTTATCAATAGCTTCTTCTTCAATAACTAAATACCATGGATGGTAGCTCTCATTAGGATTGATTGATTTTGTCTCGGTCATTTCTTCTTTTAAACAGTATTGCAGTTATACATTATTTTTCTCATTATTAAATCATCTGCGTAGCGTTGTTAATTTATTTTTTACTTTCCGTTATCGAGTTTTGTATACGATACACTTTTTCAATGGTTCATTTAATGGCATTCAATTTTGTTTATTTATGTCTAAAACTGTCATTGCTCAAAACTAAAACTGTGACTTTCGAAAAAACTCTAACGATTTTTGTTGGTTTTCATCCGATCGCTACCAAACTTCACAGGATCACCCGCTGGGCTAAACTGAAAATTGACTGAAAATTTTATCAAAATCGGTCCAGCCGTTTTGAAGACCATATTGAACATACTTGCATACATGCGTACACACATCGATTTTTATATAGTATAGATTTATCTCTGCACTTATAACCTTTGTATAGTGGATATTATGCTTGCCCGAGCCACAAAACTATATCCTTTAAATTTAATATTCATCATTATAATAATATTATTATACAGATGAATTTACTATCCAGAACTTTATTATACTGTGTATTTTATTTCTCGATACTTATTAATCTGCATGTCTAATAGTTTCATTATTTTGAAATTTTTATTTTATCGATAATATTTCGTAACGTTCATCTGTGATTGGTGCTAGTATCTTCTGGTCTATCTGAGTCATTATGTATTTATCAGTTTTTTTTTGCTATTCCCTTGAACCTCTTTGGTACCATTAATCCTAGTTAATTATATTTTTTTTATTTCTCCTTCTCCATTGATGTCTTTCGATTCCATATCGCTATATTCATTAATCCATGTCCTAGACAAAACATTTTTGAAAATACATATAATGACCTGTGTCATGTTTTGACACCGCTGGCGCTGGTACAGAAAAATTGAATGTACATAAGACATATCGTGTGTTCATTTAAAAAAGTCATCAAGTCGTCTATGAATTTGACACAACATTTTAACGTATGACAGTTTGACTTCTAGTCATTAAATTTAAATTAAATGAAATAAAAAAAATCTTTTATTTAGTTACTAACCTGATGCGAAGACAAGTGCAACACGCATGCGTTTTCAGATAGTTTAGGAAATCGAGGAGAATGAGAATTACTAACCATAGGTAGGCACTAATATTATTCAAATATCTATGTTGAAAATGTTGTCCCCCCTATTCCATACACTTTAAAACCCTGTGTTCAAAATTTCTGATGAAATTTCTTAAAATGATTGGATTGAACTGTTGAAGTGTTGAATTTTCTATAGCTATGAAGACAACTTAGTGTTATTGTTTAAACAATTCGTCAAAAGTAAAAGGTCGAAGAAAACCACCAGAGCAGAATTATGAGAGTATGTATTGCTGGTTGCAGACTTTCAACTTGTAGAAATAAAACATGAAGCAATAAGTCACATGCGTTTTTCAATTCCTCTTCGTCACTCAAATGATAATTACTAACTTGATGACTAATTTAAATGAAAACTTGTTATAATTAAACACGTATACAATCATGATATATAGTTTCAACACGTCAAAGGCCACCGTATGATGTGTAAATAAAACTCCACGCTTATAAATTTAGTGCAATTACTAACCCGTAACATTTTTGTAGTAAATTTTAAGAATGTTCCCTCATTAAACAATAAGAAATTCGGGAACTCCGAGATTCCACAGTGAAAAAGTAACTACAGCATCTGAACCATTTCCGAGCGACGTGTCTGGGAATTTAATGTTTCTCAATTTTAAGGAAGCTTTATCAGCCTAATTACGTTAATTTCTCAACGTCCCGGCCCCAGAGCGAGCGTTATCGAAATGAACAACACGGAAAAACCGTATGCCCAAAACCAATATTTTAAAAACCGAGATATTTTACTGAATTCCTGTTATCAAAAACGCTATAACTTTAAAACATATTTTCATAAGCGCTCAGAGAAATGTTATGAGGATTTATTGCGTCGCTTTAGGCGACTTGCACATTTCAGGAAACGTAATTTATTAGACCAGGGCCTAAAGCTTCCAACCTCGGTTACGTAGGCGATAAAATATTCAATAATTTGATGTGGAGCGCAATCAGTGATGAAACGAAGAAGTCCTAGTTGCAAATCCGGTTTTTAATGATTCCGTTGGCATAATCAAATAATAAGCTGTTTGAATAAATTAGCCAAAAGGAACGTCCGATAAGGAACCTTCCAGAATTATTCAATTAAGCCCCAGTCAGGCTGGTGTAAAAATAATTGGTTTCGTGCTTCAAATTGAAGGTGCAAAGCAAATCGCAATCGCAAAAGACGAAAAGAAGAGCACCAACAACACACACAACACAAAAGGTGAGAGTTCCATTTAATTATTATTTTTACAGGGGACGGAAGCAGGAGGTGAAAACGGAGAAAGAAAGCTTTTAAGAAGAGGGGCATCTTAATCGGGGTCAAATTGACTCTAGTAGGGAGTCCGTTACTTTATAGCGACTCCCTAACGGAGTCAGGTTGACTCCCTTTGAGGGAAATCTACAGCTGGAGAAGCTCTTCAACGGGAAGTCGCCCGCTTAATTATTGTTCCGTTACGCGCCAACACTGCTTGAAAAAATCTTTTTCGCTACAATGTAATTATTCGAAACGAAGTTTCAAACCATCTGTTCTTTACATTGCAAATTTCTGGGAATTAGTTGTGTGTGTGGTGACAGTCTGCTGCCGACTTTCAATTGGGACTGGTATAAACTTCAACCCAACCAACTTCACGTTTAAACACTCTGCGGAAACTAAAACTTATCGTGTATTTAACGTTTTCTTACTTTCAAATGAGCAGGTAGAACTGTAGTATTGAAAAGTTTATGAAACTGTGATTCTATTTACTTGCTGTAAAAATGCAAAAAAAAAATGTAACTACAGCAATTTTTGATTTATTTATCTGTGCAAAATTATTTTTCAAATTATGCGCTTGAGTGAAAAATGGTACATGTTTGCAGCTAAGACATGTGTTTTCCGCTCCAGAGACTTTCCGACGTAAAATTCATTTCGAGGTGCGATGCTGCAGTGACAAACACCGAGTGGAAAAATCACTCAAAATATTTAATAAACTTTGGAATGACAGGTTATTATTCTAGCCGGGTTTTAACGAGGTAGATGTACTGTCTGGAGATATAATAACAATAAAGATAAAAATAACCCTGTTCGCCACGTTCTAGGTCACAAAGGGAATTCACCCCCGTGTCTAATAGCGTTATTTAGTGCGTTTCATTAAACAATCATTTGGGGGAGATGGGAGCGTTGTGGATTGTGGGTAATCAATAATATGCAATTAACATGGTCATCTTGTCGTCTTGGACAATCTCGCGTAATTAACATACAATAATAAACCATTATTAACGTTAATAAATCTAATTGTGACAAAACTCTAAACGATAGCTAAAGATCTACGTGCAAATCCTGATAATGAGAGCTCCGTGGATTATATAGTGTTTTTTTTTTTGGCAACGCCCTATAGGTATTTATCTATATACAGGGTGTTATGGAAATGTATACAAATATTTTGGGGGTGGTCAATTTGATATTTTTTTCTAATATCGATGAGTCATTTCATGCATCAAGTACGAATTCTAAAAACACTAATGACAGGGAACGTCTCTTGGCAGACAAAAAACATTTTGTTAAATTACTAATATTTACAAATAAATTAAGATGCAGAGTTGTCAAGAGAGTTCAGTCAGAGATTGGCTGAAATTTTTGATTCGATGAGTTCAACAAAAAGAAAAGTTACTCAAAACCCTCAAAAAGGCTCTCAAAATATCTATCAAAATAGGTACTTTATGAGCTTTATATTTTTGGGCGCTTTACATTACTTAAAAATCGTCAAAAATTGGCCCATCCCTCTAAATCTTTGTAACTTGGAACATACCGGGTGTCCCGCCCTCATTTTGAAAGATATCAAAACGGGGTTTTAACGATAGAAAGCATATACACAGTGTTCTAATATTAGTAATATATCCAAGTTGTTTTTTTTATGGAATGCCCTGTATATTACTGGGTGAATTGAAAAAGCAATTAATGCTGAACAAAATAATATAAGTACTGCAGGTTTGTTATGTTTAGTTCTTGAGTTATGAAGAATCTTAGGTCAAAATTAGTGCTTTTTTAAAAATCTGCAGAGCATCCCAAAAGAGATAACTGAATACTTTTCGTCAATAATTTCTTATAAATCCAAACTTTAATACACATTGATTGAAAGTCATCTAAATCGTACGGTTTCGCAAAATGTATAATAACGTTTTTTTTCAAAAGTTTCCGTTGATGTTTCCGGAGAAGACTTTTTACATATTGAATACATTGAGATATCAGTTAAGGCACCAAATTCTTTTGTACTGGAATATAGCCTCTCTACCTCACGGTGTCATTTCTGAAGTAATAAATTAAACAATAATCGACTATCCATGGCAACAAGTCCAAGGCTATCTAATCTTAATACGCGATTTCAGCAATTTGGAAAAGTTTTTTGTAAAAAGTACCTAAAGTACATATACTCTGACCGGCACAAAAAAAAATTCATGATCTCAGTTTTTTTTTGGAGCATCTTTTATTGATAAGTGTTATTTAAATTAAAATTCAAATATAATATTCAAGTCGAATATATTTGAATTTTAATTTAAATTTACTCCACTTGGATTCATCGACATTCTTCTGGTTTAGTGTTATTTAAGTTGTTCTTTGGCAAAACATATCCGCCAAACAAAACACAACAAATAAGATTTTAATGAAAAATTATAAAAGTAATTAAAAAAAATATGTTTTCAATTAGTATTGTATTGTACTCTGGGGTCGTAGGGCTATTCAGCCTTTCAGAATCTCGACCATCGTTGATCTTTTGTTCAACCCTACTCGCATCTATGTTCTTCAGAATCCCACTTTCTTTCCAAAGTTGAGGATGTCACAAGAGGCCTCTTCTTCACTTCTTCAGGTGTTAGTCTAACACTTTCGATTAAGCCTTAGGTTAGCTAATGCGTCGCACCTGCAGACTATGTGTTCGACTGTTTCTACTTAAAAATTGCATAATCTGCATACTTCACTGTCTACTAGACGATGGTATCTTACAGGGCAGTGACCTGTGAATAGGCCTGTAATAGCCTAATTTCTTTCTTGGATAAGAAGAGAAGTTTTTTAACATTCTGTGGCGAGTACTCGATAAATTTCTTCACTTGTCTTTGACCTGGGACATTGTTCCAGTGAGACCTTATGGCCTCTTTTTCCCATTTTTGGACTGCCGTCTTAATGTGTATCTTGGTTAGGCCACATAACGGTCCAGGTCCTATGGGAGAAGCTTATCTAGCAAGTTTGTCGGCTTCGGTATTTCCCGCTATTCCCTCATGTCCAGGTACTATTACAACCTAAATTGTTGTAACGCCTCGACAAAAATTGTGAAGTTAGATCGTGGCACAAAGTAGTTATTTATTATTATATAACTTGGTAATTTATTGTTGTTACGTTTGTACAACATGTTTTTTTTTAAATCTAGTTACTTTTGATTTCCTTTAATAATATTGGCAATGCACTAGAAAAAAAGTGAATTGTTAAATTTGTGACAATCAAAAATTTTGATAAAAATGCCGCGGCGTGTTTTAAAAGTTGCAGAAAAAACAATCATTCTGTTTTTAAGTGTTTCACAAAATTTCTGGACTTCAACTTTAGAAAAGATCTTCAGTTCAAAATTTGGGAATTGAATATACGCAATGAATATTACACCTTGAACACGTTATCATTCGCTGTCCAGTTCAACTTTCTATTTTTTCTCACAACTCCTCAAGTTTATTGGTTATGTAGAGTCCTGAAAAAATCGACTACAATTCCTTTCCTTTCCTGGCTTGTTTACAGAATTTTCTCTTAATGTTTCTCAGCAAATTCTGGGGCCTCGTCATTATCCAATGTCGATGTTTTGAATTATCATAAAATAAATAAATAAAACCTATATTGTATAAAATAGTTCCTATACGGTACATGTACTTACGGCAGAAACAAGACAAAATTCGAATTTGAAGTGTTTACACACATTTGAAGTGTTGACCACATTTTGACATACCTAATCAAATTTAACCTAACTTTGTGTAACCAGTTTCACACTGTAACGGTGTTTGAAACAGAAAAAAAAATGTGACTTGTGAGTGTGAGTGTGTGAGTTGTCACACACATAAACATGGCTTCCTTGATAATGATGCTTGTGCACGTTGATTTGAGACGCATAATATACGAGTTCCTGTGTAAATTGGGTGCTTTATTAAGCCCTAGTGCCCGAAAGCACCCAAATTTACACAGAACGAGTGTAATACAACGTTTTATAGTTTGACACAACCCCAGAAAGTCTTTAAATTGCTTAAAATCCATAAAAATATTGTGACGTTTATCTGACATTTTCTTATTGCCTGACAGGAGAGTGTTTACACAAGCGAAAAATTGAAAATTTTGACAATGTCGAACTATAATAGTTATTTATTATAAGAGTTCCTGTGTAAATTGGGTCATTTCGGGCACGAGGGCTTAAAAAAGCACGAGTGAAACGAGGGCTTTTTTAAGCCTCGAGTGTCCGAAAGCACCTAAATTTACACAGGAACGAGTGTAATACAACGTTTTATAGTTCGACATAACCGCGGCAAGTCTTTAGATTGCTTAAATCCATAAAAATTGTGTGACGTTTATCTTATTGCCTGACAGGAGAGTGTTTACACAAGCGAAAATTTGAAAATTCTGATAGTGTCGAACTATAAAATACAGTTATGTCCCCAAAAGTCATATAATGAACAAATAAATAAATACAGGAACTTTCTACAATTAAACAATACTAAGATAACGTTGTGAAGATTGAAATTAAATTCACTGGTAACAAGTTGGTTAAATAAAAACTATATGAAAGTTGAAATAAAAATATGACAAGTTAAATTATGACTATTGCACTATTCTTAAAGGTTAAATTACATTAAAATTCTGGTTTTGGAGCTGTCCTTCCAATTACTTTCCTGTGATCTTGCGATTTTTGCGATTCCGCAATTCCTGGGAAATTTTCCCTGATTCCACGTGAAGATTACGTCAGTCCAGAAAAGAATCTCGAGTGGAAATACTTACTAGACCTACTCTTGTCCAGGACAAAAATTACGATGAGACGTTACCTCGGTCAGCTGTCGATCGAAAAAAAAGGCTGTAGGTTCGTCGCGCGGCATTGCAAGAAATCTTGTGTCTTTTTTGTACATGCCGGTTATCTCTAAAACGCTGATTCGTTCCTGAATCTGGGTGGTGAATGCGCGGCAAAAATTCAAATTGTAACAACCAACTTAGAGTTACTTTGTTGTTTCTACCCAGTTCTTTGGGGGGACTGTCTGCACTCCCGGCCGACTAAGGATTAGGTGCTGTGTCATTTAAGTCCCTTAATCGCAGCTTGAATGTCAGACAGTATATAGATTTGTCTGCCCTTCATTTTTCTGCCTAAGCATTCTTGGACACATATATCTATCGCAAGTATCTCAGCTTGCGTAATCGTCGGTCCAGTCCCCAGGCTATTGATGCCCTATATTTCGGGCCGTAGACGCCTATGTCGGTACCTTGTTCAGTATTTGATCCATCTGTGTACCACATATAGGAGCTTTGACCTATTGCTGCTATTTGACTTCATGCCATGTGGCGGTCTTTAATGACCACTTCATATGGTAAGTCAAAGTCAACCGTTTTTGGTCTTATATTCAGTGATTTTTCAATTATGTCTGGCTGTATAAAATCCAGAATTCTAAGGTGACCCACTCTGTCACCTGGTTTAAATTTCTTGGTCTAGTTTAGTCTCAACGAACTCTGTAGACCTTCCCTCTGCACATGGAGGTGGAGTGGTGGTAGGTCTAACAAGACTTCTAGAGCTGTTGTTGGGGTTGTTTTCATTGCCCCTGTTATTCCCAGACACACAAGATGCTGTAGTTTCCCCAGTTTGTCCTGTGTCGTTTTCTCTGTAGTTTTCGTCCACCATACTAGAGACGCGTATGAGACGATGGGTCTTATAACCGCTAGCTATAACCAACCAAGAGGCTTGGCAATAGTTTTCTCAATTAGTAACTTGTGTTGCCTCCGCGAGCCCGTATTACAGCCTCCATACACCGTGGCATTGATTCTATCAAGTTCATTATGGCCTGATCATCAAAAAGATTCTATTCTTCCTGAAGGACAGGAAACACTTCGTCTAGGGTGGCTGGGGCGATGATTCGAGCTTTAACTTTTTTCCTAACAGGCTCGATAGGATTTAAGTCGGAATTCCTCGGAGGTCACTCCTTGCGATTGATACCAATTTCATCCAGGAATTCATTAACAACTCTGGCCATAATATGTGGTCGTGCATTATCGTCCATCAATATAAAATTCTCAATTCATATAGATGACTTTCAATTAAAGTTTGAAATTTCAGTATTCAGTGTGATACATCATTTTAAAGCTTATTCAATTCTCTATACAGACCTACTGTTATCGTATTTTATCGTATCGTATATATTTTCGTTTCTACAAAAAAAAATTAAAAACCCGAATCAAGAGAATTTTATGTAGATTTGGAAAATAACAAATTCATGTTTTTTTGTTTGTAGGCACGACCCCCCCCTGCCATTTAAATTTTTTAAGGGGTGGCTCCCCTGGCTCAAGGGGTGAGATCTAAGACTTGAAAGTTTGGTAAAGTTTGGTTTGGGGGATACAAATTTTAATTGAGTATTTTATGTAGATTTGGAAAATAACGAATTAAAAAAAAATAAAAAATACAGGAAGTAAATTATATATAAAAAAACTAACAAAAATACCTTTGATTTAAAAGTTAGAAAACTAAAAGTATTGCGGGTATGTCAGTCTGAGGATAATAAAAATGTTATGATTTATTCTTCCGTGAAAATATATAAATTCAGCGGAAATTTTTGATAAGAATTCAAAATAGGACGATTACGGATGGGACAACTCAGGTCTAAATTCATTTATTGCAAGGATATAACGATTTATCGATGAAAATAACGCAAGAATATCTTCACAAGATCATTTACTAATGGAAAAATTAAACAATAATTTTCCACTTGCGAATATACGGTGCGTTTGACACATAAGGTTTTACTAAAATTTCGGAAAAAGTTGCACTTCCCGTGGAATGGCTGAGAAACGAATCGGTAAAAGTAGGTCTGGATAGAGAATTGAATAAGCTTTAAAATGATGTATCACACGACCCCCCATGCCATTTAAATTTTTTAAGGTGGTGGCTCCCCTGGCTCAAGGGGTGAGATCTAAGACTTGAAAGTTTGGTACAATTTGGTCCCCCTTGATAACAAAATTGACCTGTTCGAGCGTTTTCTTCGAATCTTTCGAAATTGGAATTGTTGGGGGGTACAAATTTTAGTTGGGACACACGGTATAATTAATATATATATACAGGGTGTAACAGAAATCATTATCAAAATTTTTACCAGTAATACAACTTGACAAGAGCAATTGTTGCCCCTTTACAAATTCGCATTGACGAACGTCTCTGCTTGCATAAATGAGTTCGATTGTTTACGTCGGATGATAAGAAAAGATGTACTATTTTGTTCCGATTTTTTGTGACATTTAAGTGTTTTATTTTGTCTCTAGTCGGGTGTAGTTAGGTACCATTGTCCATTCATCGTGCCTTCAACAAAAAACGACGTCAAGTGGGCCATGGATTAGAAAACGTATGGCGTAGATGGTGACAAATTTGTCACCCGACATCTGACATTTGACATGCCAGATTATTAGATTGGGGAGGTTTTTATAGAGGTGCCTCATCCACGTGGCCAGACACTGAATAACACAGACACATTTAATAATGTCACTGTTTACCCGTAATAAGCATTGCATGTGTGTGATCTAAATGCAGACATGACTTGAAGATTCCAATGCTTGCTTCGTCGTCGATTTTTGTTGAACGCATGTTAATTGTATGAAGTCTAAGAAAAGGTCAGAGAAAGAAAATTATCGATAATAATAATAGGACGAGAGGTCAGAATATTGGCGACAATAATGTTTGCGTTTCAGCTACGATTTTCTGTTGCGCCTAAAATAATGACGAGTGCTTGCCGAGAAAGTGACAGAGTATTGAACAGCGTTTTTTGTATTCGTTCACGCAAAATGAAGAAAAACACGAATTAACATCAAATTTTGAGGTTAGGTTTGACAGTTGTGAAAATAATACATAATATGCGCAAATATTTACATATACAAGCTGGTCCATAAGGTATAGTAAATACTCAAATCTCGAATTGTACAACTCTCAAAGGTTCCTGTAAAAATAGTTTTAAAAATTAAATTATAAAAGTAAAAAACAGTGTTCATTCAATATTCATTCATTTCATTTCACAAATATCGCATATAATATTTAATTTCTACATTGGAATTACCGACTGATTTGATTGATTTAACTTTACTGCAACCTCCAGCAATAGCCATATATATTAATAGCGTTGTGAAAATCTAATATTTTATTTTTGTTTCTGTTGGATCAGTAACAGTTGCAACTGCTGCCTAATGAATCTATGAATTCAACTTAATAAACGTCACGATTAAAAATTGTTTGATTGGTTATCAAAATACATATTGTTACGATTGTGGGTTGCATTATTTATTTAAACACTATGTAACAGTTTATTTACACATCTTCTTTTACACACTATTTACAATTTACTACTTCACCGACACGTCTCGTATTATTTATTTAGACATCGCGTGGCACTCCGGACTGTCCGACTCGACCCACTGATCTTCAACTTTAACTGTGACGAACTGCGATGCGACTGGTTGGTGCAACTAGACTAGACTTCCTCCAATAAATATACCGGCGCCTAAATCCTTCTAGGCGCCTCCAGATAATTCCATTGATGACATCATCGAGACATTCTCGACAATTATTCCAGAACATCATGGATGACGTCATGTGTACGGAATAGTCCAGACGATTTGGAACATGCCGTAGCAATGAGTCATCCTCACGTCCGTTACAATATTAATATATAGGTTTTGAGAGGCAGATAATAATAATAGTTATTAACAGAGAATACTAAATCACATTATATGAAATGATTAATAGTAATTTAAGTTAAATGCGTAGCCCCACACATTATCCTGAAAGTTACAAAATTACATATCTAGTCCTTTGTTTATTGATGTGTATTTAAATAGCATACATTAAAGTCTACCGTTTTTGTTGCAGTATAATATCAAAAAGAAAGAAGAAGTTGTAGAACTCGTACAAGAAGAACCAAACCCTCTGATGCGCAAGAAGAAAACACCCGAAGAACTGGCGAGAGAAGCGGAAGCGGAAGAGGAGGACGAATTCACAAGTGAGTGCGTAAGCGGGTTTAGACGAGTCAGCAAACGATGCACCCTACTTTAAGCAACGATTCATCGATTTTATTGGTGTTTTTGGCTATTTTACTCGTTAAAAAATATTCTAAATGTTGTTGAAAATTTTACCGTAGTCGTTAGAAAAATAATTGTAGATGTTTTGGCACTAGCACTAAGTCAATTCACACTTAAGTCACCTCACCTATTGCCTAAGTACAAACCAACAATAAAAGAAATAAAAAAATAAACCTTTTGTGCCTTTCGTGGCCTATATAAGTGTTTAAGACAATATGATTACGTGTTGCCAAAATTGACTAATCTTCTTCTTTCGGTGTACCTATTCTTGTTTTGTACTTCTCACTGTTGAAATGTACCCCTTGCTTTTGGTAGATCGTTGTAAACATTTTTTATTTCTTATTTCTTTTAATATATTTATGAGTTTGGTTTTGTTTGTTTGAACCTGGTCCCAGTTTTTTAGGTTTTTCCTGCATGACGGACGAGTGCTAGTTTTACAATCACATGTCACCACACGACAATAATGCCACAGCGTGTGGATCCTTCCGAAAAAGGATCCGACCCGCGAGAGTGAATTAGTATCGAATTAGCACATTTTTCATGACACTTGAACTCTCCCGACCCGATGCCTGTTTAAATGTGTGTGTTTTTTTCAATTTCAGAGTTGAAGAACACGATAGAAACACAAGTAAACGAACTCAAGTCACAAATAGAGAGTAAATGTGTAATGCAATGAATTCCGGGGACATCCACAAGGCGATTTCTGCGGGCCGTCTTCTTCTAGACAACGTCACAGAAATAATAAAATAATAATTTTAAGATACTCAATTAGTTAGGTGCCGTATAAGTTGTAGGCGTGTAACCTGTGATCAAATCGCTACCTTCAGTGGAGAAATGGCGGCGCGTCCAAATTTTGATAGGGTTTAAAAATGGTGAACAAAAAACGACTTGCCTTAACCGGTCCAGGACTTCGCGCCGGTTCCTCCGCTGACAGGCGCGTTTAAATGAGTTTATTTACATTAGAAATGACGAAAGCCGTGCAGGAATAAGCCCCAAAACACAAACAAAAGAGACTGCGATAAACAATTAACAAATAACAAAAATATTATGATGACATTAGATACCGATACACTGTTGTCATAATACTTTTGTAGTAGTGTAATCAATTGTTACCAAAGTTTTTGTAGATATATGATAGTCTTAAACCTATTTTTTTGTAACGTAAACCAAAACATTGTGCATAACGAGACTTGTTCGGTTCCCTTTTGTATTTTTTTAGAACGCATGTAGTTTTCTAAATGAAACAATAAGGAATGTTCGAGGCTTTTTACAATCACTCACCGTTTTCCGAAGATCACATCTTCACTTTCTCATCCTTTGAGCACACACCGTGATTGGTCATCCAAATTCCTTATATTTCGCCTTTGATGTGACGTCGAGTTCGTCGAGAGTTGGACTAACCCACGTGACAGGGACTAAAACACTATTCGGGTAGTTTAAACCCATTTTTGTACTAAATTAAAAAGGTGCTCGAACTCGTCGACGGACTCGACAGCGATCCTTGTTTCTGCGCTTGCTGTACTATACTGTATCTCTCGCTCTTTCATGATATATTTTGTAAAATTAGCACATCTAGACGACAATCTGCCGAAGAATATTCTCGACGTCCATACTTAGTCACTATGGCAACCGCTTTTGTTTCGGTGTAGCATGTCATTCGATGATTGTTCGTTGTTCATTGTTGTTGTCTCTGTCTCTTTGTGGATACTCTCTTCCTGTACTATTCTCTTCAACTCAAAATGACCAAGTTCGTAACACCAGGATAATAATGAATCCCGACGACTTTTCTACGATAATAATTTAACAGGCGCGCTTCGTTTCCATGGATGGGCTCGACTAGAGGAGAAAACAAACTCAGTTGTTTGGTTTGTGATTCGTGTAGACGCACCGCTTCACCCTTGCACCACCTCCACCGAAACCAGCATATTTCCCGGTTCGAATTTCACACCAGAAGTGGGATTAGAACCGGAAGTTTTCGTTTGAGTGTTTTCTGTTGTTTTGTGTTAGTCTGGTCGGCGCCTTCACGATCCTGTTGTCTATGTGTCAATTAAATTCTATATATCATTCTCTAGTAGCAGTAGCGTAATCTATGTCTATCTTATCTCTAGTTGGGGGTAGAATCTAGACTGTATCGATGTATTTAATACTATAGGTGTCGTTGCTCAAATGTGTCTTTTTGGCAAAACGCAATGTTCAATGTGGAATTTGGGTGAAATCAACGTGAGAACTTACATTTTAATACAAAACAAAGAACACGCAAATGCAAGACAATGCAACACTCTAGTAGGTTTTTGTACATTAGAGAATCTCAAATTGTTGACCCGGTTGTCAAGGTTTTTTCGTGTTCGACCGACGGTCTTTGTCGGCCGAATCATTGTTCCTACTTTGTCTGTTGTTGGTTATTAATCTCCTCACAAAAACATAAGCAATGTAGTACGACTTAGTCTGGTGTGTGATAATATTATAGGTGTATGTTTTTTGTCTTTTTGTATTGTTACCAACGTCTTTTCAAGTTGGCGCTGATGCCGCCAACCGCCGAATTCCGTGTACTCTCACTTATTGTGACGATTGCGTTTATTAATATCTAAATTCTAGAGACAACGACACGTATATTTAAAGAAAAACCAAAGGAATCTGTAATTTCCATTCTATAAAGATCGCCACGGAAAATCGTGGATGGTGGAGGCGAGAACGGACGATACGTTCCCTAGAACGTACGAAGGTTCTCGTCTCCACGAGGCTTCTGCTTAAGTGACGTATTTAAATAAAAGCTAGTGATAAATTTATGCAAAAACTGAAAACTCGTTAATGAAATGATCAATGTTGTATTGTTATTACAAAATGATATTCGCAAGTATATATTATCATGTATTGTAGATATTGTTGTTGATTCGAAGATTATTTAGTTCGACACGAGCTTCGAACCAATTACCTGCAACAAATTTCTCGGTTTTCGGTTTTGCCTTTGTTTCGATTGATCCTTCCGTAATTTTGTTGTAGGTTGATTTGCGAAGCCGTGTAGTCAAAAACTTTTGTATTTATACACTTATTAACAGTAATTGTTTCATGAGCTATGAAACAACACGTTTGTAGTTGCCTGAGTACCTACAGTTAGTAAGGGCTGTTCACGTTGTTATATAATAATATTAATATTGATAAGTCTTAGTCGATCGACTTGATTGTTGTTAGTTGTAAAACCACCTGCAACGTTATTGTGAAAAGAAAGGACTTAATAAAATATTACAGTTTACAAACTGCTCTTTCTTCTTGCTTCGGCAGGACAAAGGACATTTATTTTCGTTCGTTCCGTTTCAGCGTAGTATGAATTTTTAAAACGACCCGTGAAAAAGAACTCATTTTAGTTATCGCTTTTATTAAAAATCAATACAACTCCCATTTTGTCTCATTTTTCACGGCAACGAAGTTCAGCAAATTGAAACCGCAAGAATTTATTTTAAAAATACAAAAAGGTAACTCAGTATTAAATTATAAATATAAATAAAAAAGCATTACAATTAGTTACTTTTAAAAATATTCTCCATTATAGCCGTCTTCAGTTTGTTACTTAAGCCTTGGAAAAACTTTGATAGTTTCCGGAAAAGTCTCTTCCAAACATTGCCAGATTGCTCTTTTGATATTTTCTGTATATTTGTCCTGGTTGTATTTTCAGTGGCTGCCTTTTCTGTAGTCTCTCCGTACAAAACAAGTCTTACTTCAGTGTCTCCTTTGTTTTCAGCAACTTCTAATTTATCTTTGTTGGGAAAGACTAACTGGTAGTCTCCATGTTCCATGTCCAGTTGGGGTTTGACAATGGGTGCATCTTTCATCCATTCATTGATAAACTCTCCGATGTCGTTTTCTACAGATTCTACATCGTGATCAACACTTCTCTTTGCGTTCTTTTTCGGTCTTTGTAAAGTCAAAACATCCGATGGCCTCCACTTTTTCAAACCGTCAGTCAAAGACTTGTATCTTTCTTTGAAATGATTTTTCTGGAAAAGAGAGCGGGTCTTCCTTTGGTTCAACATCAAGGAATTTCTATTGATAAAATCCACTTTCTTCTTCTGTTGCAGGTGCTCTTTCAACAATCTAAACTGTTGGTCCTTTAAGTCTTCATCAATTTTTATATTGGAAGGATCGTAAGTTTTGCCTAGAATATTCTCAACTACCACGTCACGTCGTAATCTCACTGGATTGATTTCATCACTCTCCAAGTCTCCATAATCCATACAGTCTGCATCATCACTTTCACTATTCCCAAGACCGGTCTTAAATTTCACATCGTCCAGAAGTCTATTTTGTACTCTCGGTGAGTCACGCGTTGACTCAATTAGTTCTAGTCCAACTTCCCACAATTCTGTCGAATTTCTTTGAACTTCGTCTTTCGGTTTCAAACGAAACTCGTGAAAACAATCGTAATCGTCATCATTATCGTCTTCATGCGCATATGCTTCAAAATCGTTACTCACATAGACTTGATCTTTAATGTTTTCGGTCAGGGGTTCGACCTGAATTTTTGGTAAATTAAATTTTCGTAAACTTAGCGGCCTTTTCTTTGGAACAATTTTGATTTTCTCAGTCGTTGTAGTTTGATACTCGTCGGACTCGGCTAGTTCTGCGTAGACGTCCTTATTAGGTAAATTACTTTGTTTTTCCTCTTCGTCTTCTTCTGACTCTACTATCTCATCAGGTTTTTCTTTTTTTCGAAAAGCAAACTCTTTGATGCTGAACGGTTTTTTTAGTTTTTTGTGTTTGTTGTTCGCGACCTGTTCCGTTTTGATTTTTAATAGTTCCATGTTGATGTCCCTCCTTTCGCGTTTAGGTGGAGATGTGTGTAATCTAGCTCTTCTATTTTTCAATGCTTCTCTCAAAACTTTTCTGCTACCACCTACAGCTTTCAATTTTAACAACCGCATGTTGATGTCTTTCTTATCACGCCCTACTTCACGCTTGGACTTCTTTCGCACACGTATTTCAGTGTTTTTGTCATTTAAAAACTTTTTCGTCGCTTTGCCCATTATTTCGTCAAGCTCTTCACTTGTAAAAATGATATTCTTCTTCGAAGCTTTAACTTTTGCTCTATCAGACAAAACTTTGCGGATCTCAGCACTAGTTAATTCTAAATCAAAAATCTTCTTTGGCTCTTCTTTTTTAAATGATTTTAGCTTCAGAGGTTCCATCCTTTTAGGTTCTTCCAATTTCGCCGCCTCCATCTTGTCTCTTACCCTCTGAATGAGTAGGTTTCTGCCATCATTTTTTTCCAGTCTCGTTTTTTTCTTCATCTGCTTATAGTACCGTTCATCTGATTCCAGTTCCTTTTCCATCACATTTTGTAGCTCCCGCAGAGTGGGAGAGCGATGAAGAGATGACCTCGGATTGACCTCGACTGAAATGTCATCCCTAGAAAACTGAATGTTTTGATCCTCGCGAATTTCCTCCAAGAGACGATCCATGTTCGGTTCCTCGTTCACACAGACCGGAATCTGCGCACCAGGTAACACAAAGAAACCCACGGATTTAGGTGGAAGAAACAACGAAAGATAGTTGACAATCCGAGCACGTCTCAGCTTTGGTGCAATATTCAATTGGTCCCCGTCAAACCTATCCAAACTTAACCTTTCGCCGTTGAGATAAACTTGTCTACAAAAATAATGTTAGTTAAAATCACAGACATAAATAAATACATTACGTGGCGTCCTCACTGTCTCCTGTCACAATATACGACTGTACTTCGGTACTCTTCAACAGGAGCGAACCAAACTTCAAAAAAACTGTATGATTGGAGGTACAGTTATTGACCACAAGGACCGTCATAGCCCCACTCCTGATGAAGTCGTTCTGATTTTTGGTACAATGGGCGTAAAGAGACAGTTCTGGGTGCAAAGTTGTAGTTTTGGCATCCAAAACGTTGCGACCCACCAACATTTTGTGTAAGGCTGAGATCCAAAATGGGGGAGACTCTGAATAGATTTCGTGCAGTCTTGGTTGACGGAGAATCACCTCGAAACCGTTTTTCGCTGCTTCTCCTAGATGCTTTGCCCAGGAGAGGGCGGAGTCAAATGAAGCTGGATGCGAAGATTTTGGGGACGTAACCCAAATTGGAACTTTCGGTTTTAGGTGGGGCAGAAATGGGTTTTCCGAGGTTGACGTGCTAAAATTGAAAATAACCGAGGGTAGTGGATAAAATGAGCGTCGACGTAAGGAAAATGCTACTTAAGCATATGTCCATAATTATGTGTAGCAATTCAGCTCTTGTAACTGTTAGGTCCACTAGGAGTTTCACCGGTGGAAAATACGTTGAGTGTACAGCAAACTGGTGCTAGAACTCATCAAAAGCGACTTTCCGAAAACACATTTTTTTTAGCATTTTTCTCCCCTACAAATTCACGAGTCGCATATGGATATTTATTTTAACTTGACCTACTAAGAATCAAATGTTTTGTCCGAAAAAACTTGGCTTGCTTATCAAAATTTTATTTTTTTGTCAGTTTGAAGTCAGTTTATCGACACCGAGGGTTATTCGTCATACAGACTTTACTTTTTTTATACTTTATTTTCTGTCTTACAGCCTAGTACAAAAATGTTTGCATGTTAACGCTCCTGGCTAATTCAGGCACTGAAAAAATTATATCTATACTAATATTATAAGCAGATAAAGTTTCTAAGTTTGTAAGTTTGAATGTAGGAGGTAATCTCCGAAATTACTCGTCATCAATATTTAGAGTGGACCCTCAGGCTGGACATAGGCTGTATTAAAATAAAAGGGCTTCTCGTGGAGACCAATTTTGCAACGTAAGTCGCCGAAAAAACGGTCGAGGGAATGCGTTCTTTACGAACGCTGCCTTAACGGTAAGAGATAATTGAATGCTTTCTATAGACTGAAAAGTTGTAGAGCTGATAATATATGACTTTCCTAAGTGAAAACGAATACTGCATAAGCGAAGCCCGTGGCAGGCCAACCAGTTACTTATAATAAGTAGGTATGTATCATTTATTTCAAAAACGTAGGGCATATTACTAATTGACACCAAAATCACAAGTGTCAAATATGTGAAATTTCAATACATGTTCACCTAACCTAATCTCAAAAATCTGACACGTTCACGCACGTTTGATAATAAATCAAAGGTTAAATTCGCTCTTAATAATCGGTCAACGAAAAAGTCCATTAAAAGAAGTATTTGAAGGGTACTTGTACGGATTTGTGCTGGAAGACTATTTAAACTGAAATCAAATCCAAGTATTACAAAAAATATGACAAGATAATTAAAGTTATAAATATCACTAGAAGTTTTCAACTGTTTCTGTTCTGATATATAATAAAATGAAGAATCTGGCGCGAAAGCTCACAAATGTAAAAAAGGTAAGAAAATACAAAATTAACTTTCAAAACAAGATGGCCAAAGCTTTTTCAAGCAATGTATATATTTATTTTTGTATGTATTATATTTTTAACAGTAAACCCATTGTTATGACTTTTCCTTTTTTTTATAAAATTATTATTTTACGTGGTAAAAATTTTTTCACTAACGGATTTTTATAAAGCTATATAAGGCTTTTCACGTCACGAGAAAATACGAGCAAAATTATTATTATAAAATTTTAGACTTTATTATGCTAACAAAAGGAGTGTCAAATAGTAAACTATTAAAGTTTTTTGAAATTTCGTCACGTGATGTAGTGGGCAATGAATTGAATTTTCTGTCTTACAGCCTGGTACAAAAATTATTGCATGTTAACGCCCCTGGCTAACTCATGCACTGAAAAATATTATCTATACTAATATTATAAACAGATAAAGTTTGTAAGTTTGGATGCAGGAGGTAATCTCGGAAATTACTCGTCCGATTTCAAAAATTCTTCCATCTTTATTTAGAGTGGACCTTCAGGCTAGACATAGGCTGTATTAAAATAAAAGGGCTTTTCGTGGAGACCAATTTTGCAACGTAAGTCGACGAAAAAACGATCGAGGGAATGCGTTTTTTACAAACGCTGCCTTAACGGTAAGAGATAATTGAATGCTTTCTATAGACTGAAAAGTTGTAGAGCTGAAAAATATGACCGTTCCTAAGTGAAAACGAATACTGCATAAGCGAAGCCCGTGGCAGGCCAACCAGTTACTTATAATCAGTAGGTAGGTATCATTTATTTCAAAAACGTAGGGCATATTATTAATTCACACCAAAAGTCACAAGTGTCAAATATGTGAAATTTCAATACATGTTCACCTAACATAATCTCAAAAATCTGACACGTTCACGCACGTTTGATAGTAATCTATACAGGTTTTTTAAACATGTGATTTGTGAATCGATCATTTTAAAACAAAACAAAAATATGTTGTTCACAGCCGTACAAAGTCCTCCATACCCAACATGTTTTATAGAGTCTTAGAAACAAAGGTTTGTTTAGTCGATTGCTATTTTTTATTAGTCAAAATGCATTTACATGAACGAAACAATATACGCTATAAAAAGGATCGCAGAATGCCTTTGAAAACAAAAGCAGTCTTTTCTCCATAGAATTCATACACACAAACTTAATTTATCGACTTTGTCAATGCATGGAACATTCGGAAACCAATTTCCATCAAACCCAACCAAGTTCAGTTGCAAAACCGAGTTAGAGCGTGGATTGGAATCGTTGTTAGAAAATTTTCACTTTTAATTTAATTCTGCTGCACAAGGTCTTATGTGGGAGCGTGCATAGTAAAACTATTAATGTTAATGCGAAATGAAACCGTTTACCATAACAATACTAAAATTATAAAACGGTTTTCAATGAACTTCAAGACATGAGATATTTTTAAGGTATGTATTTACAGGTCTTCATAAATTATTCATACATCCAGTAGGCATTGAACGTCGAACCGCAGACGCGATATAATAGTCCGGGAGGTAGCGTTGCATTTTTTCTAGGAATTTCCTACCGAATGAATTTCATTTTTAGCGTTTAATCAGCAAAATGAGCGTCAGTTTCCGCACCCGCGGTGGACTTAAAGGCGACAACATGATCTGAAAGTTGTTAAAAAAAATGTTTTAGTATATTCATACCGCACAAAAATTTCGAAATACTCTGATCGCGCAGCATGTTTATGACAATGACTAACGCTCTCACCCCCGTTAAAAATACGACTGACGATTCTGTATTATATTAAAAGTATAAAAACTTTGCTGAATCGATTTCATAAGGTTTATTAAATGTTAAAATCGCTAAAAATACTGCGAATTTGCTTACTGTTCTAAAATCACCGCAGCCAGAACATCCTCCAGATCGTCCAGAGATTTCCTCGCATCACTAACGCATCTCGTCAAATCACTCCCCACAACTTTCCACTGTGCCGTCCTCTTCGGAAAGGCATCCAAAACATGTTTCAGCCTCCTCAAGTCCGTTCCGTACTGAACCCCGCTCTTATTCGAGCAATCTACAACAGACCGATGCTACTGACTAGAAACTTCCTTTCAATCCTAATACCAAATCCCAACTGCCAGTAACAGCTAACGTTGAACTTATCCGCTAAATCCAGCACTTCCATTGCCTCCTGCGGATCCCATCCGTCCTTCCCAGCATCTGCGTCATTAATCCCGAAAACAGGAGTGAGATTAGCCGCCAACAACCACTCATTTATGCCGAACCACATCGTCGGTGTCACCACAATGTGTCCGTTTTCCAGATCGTTGTAATTTTCATCTTCATATCTAACGAACTGCGTCGACGGTCCTGCTATTCTGACGAAAGCAGGAGCCAGCCGTTTTGCCATCCGTAAGGTGGTATTGCTGCAAGTGCTTTGTTATTCGCGACGAAGAGCTACGTCAACCTACCTTAAGTTCAAGCCGGTCAGGAGCACGGCAGGATCGATAGAAAAGCTTACGAATTTCTCGTTGACTGTGTGGAGGACTTTTATGCCATTTATAGTGTAAATTGCTTCGTCGGCGAGGTGCTGGCCAAACGACGGAACCCAAAGGAGCACGAAAAAAACGACGGCAAAACCCATCGTCGGGTCGCACATTCGAACTGAGTTATGGTTCGCTGTTGTTGGAATTCCTCGAGGTCCGGCGTCAGCGATTTTCTTGTTTTAATAATATGGTTGTGGCAATGATGTGCAATCAATTACGTATTTGTTGTTAAAAGAGGGTGTTAATATACAACCAAAATTTACAATGTATGTACATGGCGAAATTACATCATTCACCTTTCAAAGAAAAACTATTATTATGTAAGTTGGGTCTGCCACAACACAAAAGAGGAATCATTAGTATTGTAAATCACTTAGGCTCAGTTGCACCAGTTTTCTTTAAATATTTAGTTTGATTAAGCTATCTTGACGTTAAGAACTTGCCTTGATTGCTCTGCTTTATAATTATTATTACTAATAAAAAAATAAATCAATCAGCAATTTCGCAAAAGGCATATAAATCTGAGATAAGTGCCATTTTAACATTACAATCTCCTCAATGTCAAACAAAAGTATAGTGTGGCGAAGTTGAGAACGAATGAACTCATCACGTTCATACAGTGGTTAATTTTAAGAGAATGTCATTTTTGGAAAGAAAGTTATACCGGGTGATTCAGAGAGTGGCAAGTTTATAGGTTAAATAGGGCAAATGCAGACGAGCCACAAAAAGGCACTATTCTGCGAATTTCTGAAAAAAAACATGCTATTTTTTCTTTAAACGCTGAAAATATTACAATTTCTTTAATTTGACGGACCACCAGCGGGGCATTTCAAGGTCAAGGTTACTTCATGCGCCGCCAGCTGACTTTATGCGCCGCTAGACGACTTTGTCTGTCATGGCAGTAAAGTGGCCATTTGAAGTATACAATGTCACGTTTTTCTGACGTTTGAAAAAGAAGACTATTATCTTTTTTTAAAGAGGTCTTTGATTAATCTTACTCTGAAACACTCGGTATAAACAAATACCAATTCAATTTGCAAAAAATGGAATCTGGTCATTATATAAAATGTCCAGGCATCATTCTATACAATATAGATATAACGATATAAAACGATCATTTTTTAACATTACCTAGACTTTATAACTATAGAATACCTAACAATGTTTAGGTAATGTGTGCAAAATAGTTATATAGCAACGAATACGATCGCTTGAAATCAAACTTAGAAAGATGTATATTTTTATTGTAAAGAACGTGGACCGGAAATGACTCATATCTGCAGCGGCTTATAATTATGACGTAATCAATTACTAGAACGTACTGGATTTACTACTACAACGTACTCGAGATAGTATGACATCATCTTTTGAAATATCCGGTACACATCGAGAGCGCGATAATGTCATCAATGGAACTATCTGGAGGCGCCTAGAAGGATTTAGGCGCCGGTATATTTATTAGAGGACGTTAAATAATGTAAATATTGTAATATAAGTGTAAATCAATTTTACAGTGTTTAAATAAATAAATGGAACCCACAATCTCAACATTCTGTTATACAAGGCGTTACAAAATGATTTTCATCTAGTCGCCTGTGTATTTCCCATGTAAAGTAAAAAATGCCGCTTTACGAAAATTCATGGATTGTTATAACCTCAAAAATCAGGATACACTTCAAATGTTATTAAATTATGATGATGTATGTATCGAGGAACAATTCGATGAAGGATTCTTTGCCACCGTGGGCCTGGTGAGGTTTCCCCTGTCAACCTTTCCAAAAAAAAAGATTACTACATAAATTATAGGAAATTTCCTCTAGTTTAATTTATTACATATTACATATCTATTTTCATCGTAATGTTTTTAGGTGCCATTTTTCCAATACGAGGTGGCAAAATAGAAATTCGGAAAGAGCACGCCGAAATCTATAAAATCACCAATTTTCAAAACTTCCGGAAAACTGCCATTCTTTTTGAGCACCAAATGTACTATTACCGAATTGTATACTTTGCCGGTAACAAAAGCACATTATTTTAATCTACAGAATCCAAAAATAATAATGAAGGCTCATCATCAACGTCGTAGCTATGGCAAGATTTAAATTTTGCGTCCCACAAAACTTATTTTGTAGGGAGAGAAACATACAATGACAGTGTAATTTAAGTTATACATTTAACCTACGAGTGCGTCCCCTTGAGGCTTGCGCCTCTGGCAGCCGCCCCCGTGCCAGTCCCTAGCTACGGCACTGCATCATCAGTTCTTCAATAATATAGTGAAATAAGACTTTTGGTTGTTGACAACTCGGCCATTTACAACTGTTGGTGAATATTCTGTTTACATTACAATGGTAAGCTCTCCACCAAATTTAAAATAATGCATATTTCTGAAATTTTCCAGTACGTTCCAAATGAGGTCAAGCCTTTTTATGAGTAAATTCTTCACTGGCCGACCACCACCAATGTACATACCAACCTGAACAAGATTTTTAATGGACCATACATTATTATTTTATTAACTATAATACTACTAATAGTTTTAATATTGTATAATTTGGTTTATGTGGTTTTAGTTCCATCAAACATCTTTCAATTTTGAAAAGGGAATATCTCAAGGAATTTTCACAATTTTCTCAGTGACAAATGAGAATTGGAATGAAACCTGCAACGACTTGTCTCCACACACAGTGAATCTTCCTCGCGCGGGTTGAACTGCACACATGAAAAATCAAGGCAGTTTTGATTCCAGCGGACTTGAATGCGCATTCCACAATCTTGGCCACAGACGAGAAGTTTTAACTGTACCCCGTTCCCCGTGCATTCAAGTCTTAAGGTTTCCCTCTGTGTGAGTGGGTTCCTTAATACATAGTTTTATCCAACACCTCTTTCTGTAACAGAACAGTTCTTAAAACGTTCATCAAAACCCAAAAAATGTTGACGTTCAAAACTGTTGGCTTATGAACTGATTGATATCGGCATTATTATGACTTCATATTAAACAGATGTTGGATAATAGCAATTTATTGTATAAGTGTTTTAGATAGCACTTCATCCACGCAAGAATGTTTAAACGCGAGAACGAAGTTCGAGTGTTTAATTTTCTTAAGTGGATTGAGTGCTTCTAAAACACGCATCCAATATAACGTTTTATCCACAATCAGCACATTTATAAAATCAAAAACATCAAAATTGAATTATTAAAAAAAATTCCTATTAGTATTTGTAAAATAAGATGTGACAGGCTTTGTCAAACCTATTGGTTGTTATGGTTATGATACGAAAATTGTTACATTTTGAAAAAATGCAAGAAACTGATTGTGTTCGTTCTGTAATTCTTGAGGAAGCTCAAGAAGCAATTCAACAATTATTGCCTTCAAAATCCAGAGAACATTATGAAAAAGCGTTTGCCGATTTTAATGAGTGGAAAGAAAATCGGCCGATAATGACAATAACTGAAGAAGCCATGCTCCCCTATTTCCTAGATTTGAAAAAAAGATATGCAATTTCATCTATTTGGTCGAAGTATTCAATGGAGAAGGCTGCTCTAAAGGTCTATAAGAAGGTAGATATTGGAAAATATAGTAAACTCACTGGATATCTGAAGAGAGAATCTAAAGGATACAAGGCGAAAAAATGTGCAGTGTTGGAAAGAGCGCATATTGAAGAATTTTTGACTAGAGCTTGCGATGAAGAATATTTCAAGATTAAGGTAACACTCTTAAAGACAAAATGTATTAAAAAATTAAAAAAATTAAATATATCTAAGTCGAACTCCACAAACTTTAATCAGCGTAAAATTACAAATGGAACATGTTTCGGCAGAACACTTCTGCCATCATCAGCCCTTAAAGAATATAAATAATTAATAATTTTTTGACATTCAAATATTAAACCAAATTGTCAAGATTTTCTATCAACGCTGTGTAGAAAATATATTTCCCTACGACCAAAGAAATTATCTCAAGGCAGATTCTTTTTACGTTATATCAAAAAATGTACTTCTCAGCTTATTGATTGGAATTAACACATTGGCAAAAGTTCCTTCCAAATTTGCATCGTTTTTGAGTTTAGCAAACGCGAAAGCTTATAGTGGCCACTGTATAAAGGTGCTAACCTTACTACCACTAAGCGGCATGGTGGGTGGAAGAGTTCTGCTGTAGCAGAAAGACTCCATTTCTAACAAACTTGATATGGCAAGGAAAATCCAAAGTTATTCTAGCTCAAGTCGTGCCTTGGAGGAAGAGACACCCAAATCCATCAAATGAGCAATCCACAAGCCCGGAAAACATTGCTCTTTCACAAAAAAAAATTGCAGAATTATTTGAAGTCGATCTTCGTTGTAAGTTTGCAAATCAACCCCCATCTTTGGCGCCCCGTAAAACGGAAACTGCTAGTCGAAAAGAAAAAATTATGCACAATTTCTTCGATAGCACTTAAACAACGGCGCTGTTTTTCGAAAAGCGTCGCGGTACAGTTTTTTCACTCCCCCATTCCTCGAGCGGCAAACCCCCGAGGTCGCAAGCTCAGGTGTACGATCAGGAGACCTATGTCTACCATCCCACCAAATTTCATTTCTGTCCGACCTTTTGCGTGTACTATTAGCAAAAATCACGATCGTCAGAGGACGTTTCAAAATGACAGTTGCCAGTAGTTGAAAGGTCAAATAAAGGAAAACAAATGTTATGTGCCATTTTTCATTAATTGTTTCTAATGTTTATTGACTTATTGCTGCAAACTGTGAGCGAAAACTATGTACAAACTCAACAACAAAACTTAAATCAAATGGTTTTACTACAATATTTCACAATGATTTCCCTCATTCGAAGCTTATAAAATCTAACACCAGAGGTCATCCATTTTGCTGATTTTCGCCAATAAGATACAACTTATATAATAAATTATTAGTCTGCTTTAAGTAAAATTGGCAAAAGTTTTACACATTTAGACGATATTGTTCACGAATTAGAAAATAACTGTTTCATGTGTGTCGTTATTAGAGGTCCCTCCAAGAAACGAAGAAAATCATACAAGTTTTTGATCGATGAACTTTTTTGTTTCCTGAAACCGCGGCGTTTTAAATTCGTTAGTATTACACCAAACTCATCACAACAGCAGCAAAACACATGGTTTTATTATAACGAATTCCATGAGGGAATGCGTAATTTGTCATTTCGGCGTGTTTTCTGTTCGTTTAAAAAAGCGGTTCGTACCGAAAACATGTTTTTCCAGATGAAAGCACGGATGGCATTTATGTGGCCAATTTGAAGGAATTTACGAAGTTTGTTAAACTCGATTAGGGAAGGTCGGCCTGTAATTATTAGGATAATCCGCTTAAACCAATCGCGCCTAACACCAACATGATTTTATATTAATCTCCACAAGTAATTGCATTAATTCTCGCTATTGGTTTGAGTTCTTAAATGTGACCACGGCAGGGACGTGTCGGATCAGTTTTGAAAAGTGGACGGGGATTGTATTGGCCTGTAATTTTTATTGAGTTTGACTAGTGTTATGGAAGTCCTAGCAAAAAATTTAACCACAAGTAGAACTTTTATCTATCTTTTTTTTTTCGCAAACGCTCCTTTTTGGAGTTAAAATTAAGAATAGTTTGACCCCAAAAACCAATACCCGCCTGTGGACTCCGCACTTATTGATTGTGAGGATGCACAAAAACGTTACCCGATAAATGAATCGAAATAATAGTAGTTTATTATACGAGTTCCTGTGTAAATTGGACGCTTTACGCCACAAGGGGTTTATAAAAGCACGAGTAAAACGAGTTGTCGCACCGACATGTAAAGCGAGTCCTCCAGTACTCAAATTTGTCAAATTTCAAATCACACAAACGTTGTAAAGTAAAACTGGATTCAAAAGTGTATGGCAATTTTCAAATCACACAAACGTTGTAAAGTTCTTACAAAAGCACGTGAAATTGATGGGATTTCGCGGTTTCCATTTTTACTATCAACGACAAATTTGTTTTTTAATTACTAACTTATAGACTATGTAATTCAAAAAATAAGTCTATGGTTGAAAAGACAATTAAAAAAAACCTTTCAAACGACATGTTACTCAACTCCTATTCTCTATTTAAAAAATAGAGGTTGCTCCTGTCAGGGGTGTGGCGTTACACCAAGCGTGTTGACCGGTTTTTAGAATTTGCTAAAATCTCTTTTTCTAAAAAGTTATTGAGGGTGGCTCGTTTCGATTGAAACGGCCTGTATACATATTTTGGTAGATGTTACTGTTATTCAGTGAGGTTAGCTCCATACGATTCCTCACTAATTTTAGCAGCCGCTTTAGGTTTTTACATTTGATGTACTTTTTCGGAAATTTTGTAATATTACTACTGATTTCTAATAATTAAACTGTAATAATTCTTTACATATTGTATAGTCCATAATATTGTTAGTACCTTTTTCAGACTTAAATTTGTATGTTTATATAAAATAGGTAATAAATTTCTTTTCTTTATAACTGTTGAACTGTACTGATAAATTTATCGACTGATTAAAATAAATAATAAATATCTTTAAATTATGAGTTTTATTTCAAAAAGTCGATATGGTTGTCCTTACTCTACCTCTCTAAAGAGTGTGCGATTTAAATTTTACCATTATACCGTATATGCCTGACAAGTAAATTTTGTCTGTTTGATACATTTGTGCACTCTTTTGAATAAAAACTTTGTTACACACGCACATAATACTGCTATTGTCCTCCAAATTAAAAATTACTAATAGTCTAAGATCCGGCATTAATAATATATACCCTCATCATCTGTTATTTAACGATAAATCGCATATCAGTTGCGCTAAATCGTGTGCAGATGCTGTTAATAATATAAATTCTAATTAACTTTTTTGGATCAACTTCCCCGATTCGTTATTCATAAAAATCGAGCATTAGCTGAGAGAATATGATACAGGGAATTAGAAAAATATAAGTTGTCGACTTTCCCCTCAGCACAACTTTGAAGTTGCCAGGGATAAACAGGTGAGCAAGCGTTATTAATATACCCTCATCAGTTATTTAATAAAAAAATTATGAGATGAAAGGTTATTTTATTCCCTCTACCCAACAGTATTAAGTTGCCTTAGCAGAAGTTTGTCACATTCATAGTTGCCTAGTTTTGAGCGCAAGTGTGGAGAGTGACAGAGAAGCATGCAACAGACAGGGATGCAGAAATTTAGATTTTTTTTATACAGGGTGTTATGGAAATGTATAATATGGAAATAATATCTTTTTGAAATCGCACATTTTTCTGCCTTTTATTTTCACGACTCGTTCACAGACATCACACTGACCGAGAAAATCTTATGGTAATAAATACTTGTCGAGTGTTTTTGTCACAAAAAAGCACCTACCGGATGTAAACAATTAGTTCCAATCTGCCTGCAGGCGGCATAACTACGTTTTGTTATCTGAAAAAAAATGTATTTTAAAAAGTTGCTTGAAATGTTCTGAAACAGCCTGTATGTATTTAAAAATTGTAAATGTCTAATATAAAAATGAGGATAAGTTAAATTTTAAAGAAATGATTATGAGCCATGTGTCTTGTCTATCCAGTTTATACGAGTTCATATTGTTATGAAACACACAATACACATTTAGTAACATTCGACCGCCTAGTGACTTTATCTTTTCCCCAATGTCACTCCTCAAACGTCACCTTGTAAACAAAGAAACGTCACAACAAACCCAAACGATGTGTCCGTGACTGATAACTCATCAATCTCATCAAATCGCGAAGGTCAAACTACTTAAAACTACACCAATCGTCGTTGAATCGAAATATTACCTATCTTAGAATGATTACATCTTATCATAACCACAATTCCCATTGCCCCCGCACTTGTCACCAAAACCTCCGATGATCCTTTTGCAATGAAAGCAAAACTGGATCCAAAAGTGTGTGGTGTGTGCGGCGACAGAGCCCTGGGTTACAACTTCAATGCTGTCACGTGCGAGAGCTGCAAGGCATTCTTTCGCCGCAATGCCCTAGTGACCAAACAGTTCAAATGTCCCTTCAATTCCAGTTGTGAGATCACGACGATCACCAGACGCTTCTGCCAGAAATGTCGACTGGACAAGTGTTTCGCAATAGGTATGTGCAAAGACCTGATTATGTCAGAACAGGACAAAACCATCAAAAGGCAGAAAATCGAAGAGAATAGGGCCAGGAAGCGCACGAATTTCCACGGATTCAAGACGTTCAAGAAGATGAAAAAGGAGGTGAAAGTGGAGGCTGATTCGGCGGATTCGCAGGAGTCATCGACGATGTTTGATTCTGACAGTTCTAAAGATACATATCAAACCCAGAGCAATGTGAGTGTCATCAATTACAATGATCTGGGAAGTGAAAGGTTGGTAACATCCAGTGATGACGTCTCCATGATAAGAACGATGTTGAACAATACTCCCAATGAGGTTCTTCAAAAACCGGCTGATGACGGCGCTCTCATGAATAATAATGAAGTTAATTGCAATAATAATGACCCTACATCGTCAAAACAAAGGGGCACTCTTGATGTCACTAAAGACGTCGTTGAAGACGTTCATAGGTAAATATTAGTTTAGATTAAAAACAGATCAAACACTGGTCACCTATTTTGAAATTGCCTCATTTTGTTGGTAAATAGTCGCTAAAAGTAGGAGGAAATGGATTACGAATGTGCCACTTGTTGAATTAGCGAATTTTTATCATTGTTTACAGACTGCTTGATAACACATATCTCATTAATATTTTTATTCAAGCAAATAAGTGGATGATAAATTTATCAAACGCTGAAGTCTTAAAATTTTACAGCAGAAGATGGAACAAACCATTTTTGATAGCAGTTACAATTAATGTGGGAAACCTTTTACATAATACATTATATTCATTCTGTACCTTGTTGACCTCGCGATTAAAAAAAAATTGGTCGTCGGTACTTTCGTTCAACGCAACACATCGTTTGACCTAAAAACGAATTTCCCGGAAACATATCTTAATTATTTTTCCTAAACTTCCTTCACCTCATATCTACCTCTTCAAAAAGTAAATTAAATTATCAAGTCACGCTCACAGATAAATCTTGCAATTAATCTATGAAGGCACTTGAACATAAATAAAATTCTCAAATGCGAGAAAAAGTAAGAACATAAATATGACAAAAAAAAATTTGAACATTTCATTTGCAGAGTTTCCGTGGAGCCCAATTCCATTGAATCCATCCTTTGTGAAGCAATAAAACTAGAATACGAAGCGTACTCCTCAATTGCTCAATGCCACTCAAACTCCCGTGAATTAAATGACGCTGAAAGGGCGAAATTAAACGAATTAATTGTTGCAAATAAAGCGCTTCTAGTGCCATTGGATGATGAAATAAACACCCTCATAGGAAATGACTACAAGCTCAGGGTAAGCTTCTGCGTTCGTTATCGGCCCGGTTTATGTTATAGTCAATTTCGCGATAATCCCTGATTTAATTGTGGCTTAAGTTTTTTGAATTGCAACCAGATTATTGTGAAATCGACTGTAACATAGGAGACCTCACCACCAACTCCATTTCAGTCTCCATTGCAGAGTAACCCCCAACAGACGATGAACACCGACCCAGCACTAGTTGATGTCATCAACCTTACTGCTATTGTTATCAGACGTTTGATAAAAATGGCGAAGAAAATCAACGCTTTTAAAAACATGTGCCAAGAAGACCAAGTCGCACTGCTCAAGGGGGGCTGCACAGAAATCATGATTTTACGAAGTGCAATGAATTATGACCCCACTAGGCAAACTTGGAAGGTGGTAATTACATTGGTAAAGTAGAAATTACATTATTATCATCCACAGATCCCCCACAGTCAGGAAACTTTCAATCTCAATGTAGACATCTTAAAACTAGCTAAAGGTAATGTCTATCAAGAACATGAACGGTTCATTAACACATTCGACCCAAAGTGGCGGTCTGATGAAAATATTGTCCTAATACTATGTGCCATTACTCTCTTCACGCCGGATCGACCGCGTGTCGTCCATCAAGACGTAATTAAACTCGAACAGAACGCATACTATTATCTACTTAGAAGATACCTGGAAAGTATTTATCCTGGATGTGAAGCAAAATCAACATTCCTTAAACTCATTCAAAAAATCGCGGAACTCCATAAGTTTAATGAAGAACTCATCAACGTCTACTTGGATGTTAATCCATCACAGGTGGAACCACTACTGATTGAAATATTTGATTTGAAACACTGATGATTTCCTTACTGTACATAGGATTGAAATTGTTAATTCAACATGTTATTTATTGTAAATAAATCTTTTTAGGAATCGTAAAAGTGACTAGATTTTGGGGCCCTTGAAGACGAGTTGAGACGCTTTTTAGCACCTGCACTCTCTTTCCTGCCCATCACTGGACTAGATCCTGTTCCCATATTCCGAATTAAACTCTTCAAACTTTTAGCTTGACTGTCTACAATGTTTTCCTGTGCTATTATGTAGAAATCGTCGAGTAAATGCGGCGGGGGCTCCACCGAACATGGAGTGACGTTTGCTTCAGCACCCTTATCAATAAGCAGTGCCAACCTGTTTCTTAAAGATTCATTCCTCTGTTCTAGTTTATTAATTTTCACCACATCCTCCTCAAAATGCATTAACGTCGGCGTTGGCATGTACTGCAAAGACATTTTAATGACTTAAATTACTGAAACTTTTATTACCTGAAATATAGATGCTAGAAAATTATGTAAAGAGACCAATAAAGTATCCTGCCATTGTTTAGTGAAATACACTGAAAATGTTGGATTCTCCTCGTGGTTTTTTATGTACGGAAAAACTGTAATTATACAATTAGGGGTGCACTTATTAAATACTAGCTAACCTTTACCAAACCAGTCCCTCCATTCATTTTGAGTTTGCAATTCTCCTGTCATTTTCATAAAGAACTCAACGACTTTATCCGGCTTATTGTTAACAACACTGTTGACCAAATACAGCTTTAAAACGGCATTTTCTAACTTTTTAACCCCTAAAAGTGAGGTTATGTTACCTGCCAATCAATACGAAATTTACCTGGAATGAAGTGGCTTTCTAATTTACTAAACATGTGAGAATCCAAATGAACCCACAGCTCACGCAATGCATTCAAATCGTAATTTGTGATGAACTGCATTAGTTGATCGATGATTTTATCAACTCTGAAACTTTTTTCTTTGTCCACTTTCAGCTCCGAATCAAACGCTTTTAAGGTGGACCCAAAACCTCGAAATACCAAGTATTCTCGAATTAGTTCGTCCATATACTGAGCGTGGGCCATTTTAAATTGTTATTGCAACAATATCTGTGAGCAAACAAACATTTATTTCACATTTGACACTTCACAGCTGTTTCAGCATTGATTGGTCAGTTGGACTTCGGGAGATACCGGAATGGCCTTGAAAGAATACCTTCCACTAAATAATTATAATTTAATTACAAATCATCTAACTGAACCTTAAAACTGTAGTTTTACATAAATGCTTGAAAGAAAAAACAAGAATCAGATTCAAACAATACAAAATATCAGTTCGCATTTGAAATACCTTGTTACAAGATAAATTAAACACATTTATCAACATCTGATGGAGAATAATACTATTAAGCAAAAACCTGTTCTAACATATTCAGTTCAACACAGATCTACAATCTATCAACGTAAAGACGCGAAAGGGTCTACCATGCAACATCTGGTACACGTTCAGAGAGAAAAATAAATCAATTTACATACAATTTAAAACTCTCAACAATCATTGCACTACTTACAGAGAAGAAATTAAAACAGGAATTAAGTATTTGGATAGTATGACCCCGCGTTTGCTGCGTTGTTCATTTGAGGGTACTGATAGTCTTGGTACCCTTGCGCGTTATTGGCGGTTGGAGGAGGATACATACCTTGTGGGGGTGGTGGAGGCGGATACTGTTGAGGATATGGATTATGATAACCACCATAAGGGGCATTATAGTCGTAAGCACCGGCTTGAGGGGGAGGTGGTGGATAAGGCGGTTGTGGAGGTGGAGGATAGCCTTGATACCCATAGTTATATTGTGGTTGTTGAGGCTGGGAATAACCCATCATGTCGTACGGAGGGGGTTGGGCTGGAGGATATCCGTAACCTTGAGGTGCAGGGGGCGGCGGCGCAGGATATGGTTGCATGTTGTAATTATTATAGTAATTGTAGTAATCACTTGATTGATTTTCGTTTTTCATCTCTGACGAATTGGAGGGTTGTTGATAGGGTTGAGGTGGGGGTTGCTCCGAAACGTAGGTAACTTCGTCGCTGTGGTCGCTTGCGTCGCTGGGGATTTGCGAGGGTTTGGAAGAAGAAGCAACCGATCCCTCATCGTCGAGGGCATCGTCTTTGTACGAACTGGTAATGCTGTCGAGCGTTTCCTGTAAATAATGTTATTAGAATCCCTATCTATGGTTGATAAGGCGGCAACAGATACCTGGAATGGGGTGTTTTCATTTATCACCGATGTCGTAGCTTGCTCCAGTCTTTGCAGTGCGGACGCGTTCTTTGGTTCAGACTGATTCGGTAACCGCTTGATGGAAACCTGTTTCTTTAACATCGAGATCTTTTTGTGTAGTTCATCAGGGACGGCACTCGTATTCGGTAGTCTAACATCCAGATTTTGCCTTCCTCGCTCGTGAAGCTCTTCGTCACTACTACTTCCTGGAAAAAGTTCAATATCCCTATGTTTAGGGAGCATTTTCCGCTCGGGTTCCTTCTTTCCAATTAACGGCCTGCTAGTAAAAGGAAGATCCTTCTTAGTAAAACTCTGTATCCTTGATACTAGATTAGGAACTGACTGTCTTATACTCCTAACGTTCATCTTGGCAACACCAGGTGTAAACGGTTTAACGACTCTCTTCTGAGGCATTACCGACAAAGACGGATTCACTTTGATTGTGGGTGGTAATGCTGGTTTAAGCATTTTTGTCGGATCGTGGTTATCCTCCGCTTTTCCTTTGACTTTGATTGCAGTTTTAATGGCCACAATTTTACCGCTTTCCAACTGCATGTAAACACCTTTTGGTGATTTTAAAACTAGAACTTTTTGGCCAGCTTTCAAAACAATGTTTCCTTTTTCAGGCTGATTGGTTGGAATGACAACATCTAAAGGAAGAGTCATCTCCTGAGCAGTCATTCCTTGTCGCTGCCAGTGCTCCGCAGGTATCCACCTTGATGGTCTTTCATTTCCTTGCAACATTGGTCTAACTGACGCCACCGGTCTATGTCCACGTCCACCAGCTAGAAGATTATAAGCTGGCTGACGTGCGGCCTGTTTCTCTCTTTCGTACCCCTTCTTTGCTAATCTTTTCTCTTGTTGCGACAACTGCTTCTCCTTTCTATCCACAAGCAACGACTCGTGCTGGAACGGCTCTTTATTCAGTCTTCTTCCGTGATTTTCAATAACTTTTTGGAGAACCACGTCTATGTAATTGTCTTTTACGTGTGTCCACTCTTTCTCCTCTCCTTCATCTTTCTTATCATCCCAACACAACGTGCTAACATCTTTCATCGTCAAGTGAGCGTCAGGATTGCACTCGTCCACAACGCGATCAGACATTCCCTGCTTGTTGATTTGTCGATCGTAGATCTTCTTTTCAAGACAGTTGTCTACCACCAATCGATATACAAAACAGGGCTTCCGCTGGCCGTATCTGTAGACTCTGCACACGGCTTGCGTGTCATGGCACGGATTCCAGGAGGCGTCCAAGACGACCACGCGATTCGCACCGATCAAATTGATCCCGAGGGAACCCGCCCGGGTTGAGACTAGGAACACGTGAATTTTGGAGTTTGAGTTGAATTCGTTTATCAGCTTCTCGCGCTCGAGGGCGCTGGTGGAGCCATCCAGACCTACAATAATACAGAATCAATATAAATCATTTCGTCAATAACTTAAATGTAAATCAACTTACGATAGTAGTTTACGTTGCGGCCCCACCGCTGTGTATCACCGGGTACCACATTCATCTGCAAAAACTGCTCGATCAAATCGAGCGTAATCAACGACTGGCTAAACACCAGAAGTCTATCGCCCAACGCTATACTTTCTCTAATTATACAAAAAAGGATCTCCATCTTCGCCGAGTTCTCGATTCGCCCTGGTATGTAATCTTTCAGTAGTTCAATCGCCTAGAAATTACGCCATTAATGTTTATTCCTCTTAGCAATCTATTTTACATTACCCAATCATAGGGAATCCCACTGTCTTCCTTAAGATCCTTTGCTGCTAACTTCGGGATGAGTGCCGTCTCGCCCAGATTCTCATCATTCAGATTCAACTCATTCTTCAACTCGTCCTTAATCAACTTCTTAATTTCCGGTTTAATATCACTTTTATCGTCTACCTCCTCCGCTTTTGGTTCTAATTTGATGTCGCTCAGAATCTTGATTTTCTTTTCTGGACTGTTAAAAACCGACGGCAACTTGATGTCGCTGATTATGTTGATTTTAGGTTTTGATTCGTTACTGTTTTCGGATTTTATCGGACTTGACGTTCCAAGAATAGAGGACTTATCGTCCTTTTTCACCCAAGACTGATTCGCGTTGTTACTACCAAAATTGGAATTGTACTGTTGCTGATTATAAAATTCGTTAGACTGACTGTAGCTTTCATTTTGCTGTCCCCAGAAGTTTTGTTGGTAGTTTTGAAAGGAACCATCAAAATTAAAATTCTGCTGGCTATCACTCCGGCCGAATCCGGGACCGAACTGGGAATTGTCTGAAATATTGTTCACAAAACTATTTTGTGAATTCATGAAGTCTGTGGATGGTTCTTGGCCAAAACTGGTAAAACTATTTGTACTCTCAAAATTATTAAATTGTTGGGAACTCCCTTGAAAGAAATTCTGTTGGAAATTGGAAGTCTCACTAACGGGTGGTTGTACCGGATCGGCACCTGGAGCTCTAGCTGAAGATACCTGATTGGCGTTGGTTTCCACAGGTGTGTTTGTGTTATAAGGTGTAACTGAAGCCGCAGGCTTTACGCCTTTTTTGTCTTTCGCAGCACTACGCCTGGGTCTTGACGGCGTCTTCTTAGGTTTTTCAGTCTTTGTTGGTGCCCCCGTAGTACTGGCAACCTCTTCTAAATCTATATCAACGGCATCACCTCGCGCTCTCTTTTTCAGAAAATTGTACAGAACATCAGGATGGTTCCAGATTTTACAACATACTGCAAAAGCCTTCAGAGGATTTGGTACAGCTTGTGACCTCACAAATTCGTCCATAAACGTCTCGTACAACTTCCGCTGGAAGGGCAGCATCCTCACTAACAAAACATACTCTTCTTTCTGCGGAAGGGCGGTCTGAAGGACCACATGTGACCTTCTTTGTACAAAACCCACTAGCAGAGAGTGTAGAACGTGCGCTCTGTACCGCATCAGTTTGATATCTGCTTCTGTTGAATCTATACATTGTCCGTTCATGATCGGCCGTTCGAACATATTACAGAACTCTGTCTTTGAACCCAGGTAATTCGGACGAACGAAATCCACCATGCACCAATACTCCATGAGATTGTTTTGCAGGGGATACCCGGTCAAAACTACTCGCCGCTTGGTTCGCATTTGCTTCAGCGCTTGCGAGATTGAAGCGTGGGAGTTCTTGATTCTGTGTCCTTCGTCGCAGATCACTAGATCGGGACCTGGTTTAACCAACGCCTCGTGCACCTCTGTGGATAAAAAAATGTTTGAGCATGAGTAACTTTCCAGAAATCTGGCAAAAAAAATAAATCATTATGATTTTAGTTTTCATGCTTAAGAAACAAGGATTAGACTATTACCATCAAAAAGAGCTTTATTCTTGTCGTCGTCAGCCGGCTCTGACACATTAGGTTTCCTCCTCGACTTCGGGTGTTTCCGCAACGACAACAACCGGAACTGTTCGTATCCAATCAACAGAACGCCGCCGCCCGCCCTCCATGCATGAATGACCTTATGCCTTGCCGTCAAAGTCTTATGACTATCATTCAAAACGTGCAGATTGAAATTCCTAGGTCTGACTTCCCCGTGCGCATTCAATGGACTGTTAGCAGCGTTTTCCTCCATAGGTAACCACATATTGTACTCTGCCATCCAATTTTGCAACGTGTTTATCGGCATTATACACAGTATAGTTTTAGCTGGTGTGTGCCTCAAGAAAATGTCAGAGAAACAAACCACTTGTAACGTTTTACCAAGACCCATGGAATGGGCAAGGATGCAACCAAAACCTAAAATCACCATTACAAGATCATGGAACTCCCCTTGAATGAGATAATTACCGGCAGAGCTCTCGAATCTCGTCGTGCTTTCGATGACGTTGTCGTAGAGGAATCGAACACCTCCAATTTGGTGAGGTTTGATAACTCGTGCGATCTGGGGTGCAAGGAAGACGTCGGGTTCGTTTTCCGGGTGTCCGATGTTGACGACGACTCTGCCCTGTTCGTCGGGTTGGTTGAATTCGTCGTTCGTGTGCATCCCCGAATTGCTCGGGTCGTCTTCGGGCTCATCATCTTGCTCGGCTTCCGGTTCCGAGACGACGATGCAGTCTTCGTCGGAGGAGATGTCGATGGTTGTCACTGGTTCTTTGGGCGAAACTAGTAATAAAAATTACTAACATGAACATTTGGACGCTACAGAAGGTCTGATTAATATCAAATAGCCAAAATGTTCCCTACTTATCTCAATCGATTTTGGTTCATTAAAAAAAAATTAAGCAATTTAATTTATAACGAATCGCCATTATTTATTTAGATAAAAAAATATACTGATACGTATGTAGGTCTCATGAAACTCTATCGGCTATGATTACTGTTACAAAGCTCCTGCGTTGTAAATACAGAGTCTTCATAAATTATTCATACATCCACTATGAACATCAAAATTATCCATGTAACTACATGTAAATTTTGTGATCCAGAGGCAACATTATGTATGAATCATTTATAAAGACCCGATAGAAAATCAATATCTGACAATATTTGAATATTTTCTTAGCGGTGGTCTTATTTCCCCAGTGAAACATTATAGTAAAAATCTAAACCATGATTAATAATAAATTAGTAATGATTTATTTTACCTATATTATTATACAGTGCGATCTATTGAAAATTTTATCTAGCAGGCTATTTATTACGTCAAGATTGTCTGCATGTCATAGATGACTTATTCTATAGAAAGATTATTTGAAGACCCATTATTGACATTGGATGAAAAAAACCACCCAACACTAACAACTATTTTTTAATTTAATTATGAGGCGTGGGGAAACTCCACACCTCTTTCTGGATAAAATCACAAATAAAAAACTTCGCAATCGAAGAGAGAGATACCTATAGAGTTAAAGCCCGAAAACTTGTACAGCAGCCATCCACAAGGCGCAAAGAGTAACTAACAAGTAGCGACATCTCTTAGGAAGCAATTTTATTGTTGATCGAACTTCCAAGTCCATAAAGCCGAATTTACACAAGTGGCACTTACTGTTGCAATTACAGTTTCATTATTTGCATAACTAGAAAAAAATATATTTACGCGGCCATATTTAATTTAATGAAAATAACAAATTCTCCAATTTGGCTTATCAAATGGTTTTAAGAACAGAATCATTTTCTGACATAAAACATAAAACTCTTAAGAGGGTTCTCCAGCGGCATGTACATTTCTGCCGGTCGAAGTACATTTTTTTTTAATTTACAAATTTCGGCGGACAGAAATGTACATTGTGGCCGGGCGTTGAATGTAACTTTTTTATTTTTGAAGATTCTTCGTTGAAATTTTGTGGGCGTGTTGATAAAATATAGATCTTTGCAGCCACAGAGCCATTTTTTTAAATTTGTAAATTAAAACAAAATATATTGCGGGAAAATGTACTTCGACCGGCAGAAATGTACATGCCGCTGGAGAACCCTCTTAATGACTTTCCAGCTAAAAAATGGTTCTAAACCATGGAACTAAGATAGAAGAGGAAACTACATTGGCGTTTTTGTTGTGAAGCCATTTAACCAAACGGAAGAATGACCAATATTGCCAGATCGAAAAAGTAATTTGTTGAAATTGCCTCATCAGGCTTTTAAAAATCCTTTTTAAATAATGCATACTAAACCATGTATGATTATTAACTGTATATAAGGATATCAAACCGTTTACATCAAAATTTTAGTATAATTTCCATACCAAACAGTGCGATATAGCACAAGCTGACAACTCTGTAAATGCTTGGGTCTAAACATTCAATATGGGAACCGGTGGGAGTTTGATTTCACGCAGTGGCGTCGGTACGTGACTTGGTAGAGTTGGAAATCATAATAAATAAATTACAATTAAAAATTTAAGTGAGCACTGGATAATTTGTAAATACGTTTTCCAGACTTGCAAATAATTTAGATAGAGTAAAGGTCTGGTTTGAGATTTTCTTTTTAATCTTATTATGCCGAAGAAACCGAAAGTACAGTTTATTATGCTACGCCACTGGCGGCCTGCTTGGGGCAAAATAACAACACTGTCCCCACTCTCCGCTCTTATTCGGCTTCAAAACAAATAATACCAATAGCTTGGCTTTGTTTTCTCCTCTTATATTATACCTCCATGTTCTAAACCAATTAGTCTGCAATTTGAACCGCTGCTATTCTTGGGAGTTGAGTTTATGAATGTAATTTTTGGTCCAACCAATCTGCCGCGTTGACAGCTGGAGAAACTGAAATTTTGGGGCTTCATATATAGGAAGGCACATTTAATTCAAAATTTCCCAGCCTACTTTTCCACATTCACACTTACGTTTCAATGATCTTATATCCGGCTTCACGTCCTCTTCGCTCTCGCTGTCACTCCTAGTCTTTGACGGCATGAGTTTCTTCGAAACCGGCGCTATGCTAACACTCGGAGTTAAATTTGTCGTCGGCCTCTTCATCGTCAATAAACTCCTCGGACTCTTCGTTGGAGAGGGCATTCCAGGAGGGACACTTTTTTGTACTCTGACCAAGTCAAATGGCCTTTTTGGCAATCGCGTCATGGGTTTGGTTTGTCCATTAGGCAACTTTACTAGTACTGTGTTGCCTATCCTCGTGCTCGATGTTCCAGGTTTGGAGAAGTTATTGCCCTGAAGAAGAGAGATGACCTTGTTCTGCATCCGTTCTTGTGCTGCTTGTCTCTGAAACTCCCGGAGAAGCCTCTGCTGCTCCTGCACTCTCTGCAGACGTTCCATTTCCTGACGCTGCGCGGCCAGGGTCGACTCGTCGAGTTTGGTTTCGTCCATGACTTCGCGGATGTTGCGGCGCAGGTTGAGGCCCTTTCTTTCGGAGACATCTTCCTCGTTGGAACCTGCAATTATGGATATAGTGAAGAATTTCAAATTTTAGACATTCAAGGGTCTATTTGCATAGCGTGGTTGATTATACATCTGCATTGGTTTGGATACTAGTGATTCTTTGAAAAAAAGAAATGATCCTTCCTAGAACTATGATGCAGAACAGAACTTCTCAATAATAAAAAATGTAATGCAGCAGCAACAATATTTTCTTTGAGGGGGTCTTTATAAAACAATGACTTATAAATCTAGTAGGCTTTGAACGCCTCAATCTAACTATAATACATGTAAATTTTGTGATCCACAGGCAACATGATTACCCGTTAGTTGTAATATGTATATTAAAAAATTGACACATTCACTGTAAAGAATTTACTGACTCACTTATCTTGGAGTTATCATTTTAAATTTTATATTTAAATTAATCAAACAAATAGTTATACTCAGCGATTTTTACGTAATTTTTTTGGAAAATTGAATTTTTTTAAGATTTTGAATTCCAAAATTGCAAGTTTTTAAAAAATTTATATTAGAATATCGAAACTGTAAAAAATTCGATTAACGAAATTTAACGATTTCTATGATAAAAAAAAGTAAAACAAATAATTGTAAGAGGACAACAGAGTAAACAACAAAAATTAGTATCAATATCTTATGAAAACTACTCTAATCACTATACAGTTTGTTTTTAATTTACCCCCTTTGTTAAGTTATGTTGGGCCTAAAATTAAGGTTTGAAATTTTTACCAAACTAACACTTCTTGATTTCAATATTCGTTTTTAAATTTAAAAATCATAACGTTGAATTAACCCATCAGAACCAGTATTCCACTGGTAAAATGTGTGTACCCATAATCTTGATGGTCACAGAATTGTGGCCCTTAGTAAAAAATTACCAGGTTTCCGTGCCGGCGTAACCACGACTTCGTTCTCGGTGGAGACCTCCACTTTCTTCGGCTTAACCTCCCCTTTCTTCACAGTCTGGAAACTGATTTCCCCCATCTCTTTCAGTTTTTCTTTTATGTCAAAATCATAATCTTCTGTATCAGTCGCGTTGTTTTCCGGAGGCTTAGGGGTTTCAGGCTCGGAGGCCACGAAAGGTTCGTCCTCGACCAACTTATCCAAAAACGACGAATTAGTAAAGTCATCATCAGAGTTCAATTTATTCGCGGTTTTATCACCAGGTCCAAGTTCACTGTCTGATTCGATTTCCGATTCGCTTTCGAAATCCGAAATTTCCGTATCACTGAAATTGTCATCACTACTTAAGAACTTCTTTTTCTCACTCATGTCATCACTAGTTTTCTTCTGATCACTTGGACTCTCCTCGACCGCCCCGGGCTTCTTCTCCAGAGTAATCGTGTTGGGGTCAAACTTGTACCTCTTCACCGAGATTTGGGACTGTGGGAATGACCTTTTGAGATTGAGGGTCTCTTCATTGCCCTCATCCTCTGGACTGCTAGCCTCGTCGACACCGTCTTCCTTCTCTTTCTCCACCGGACCACTGTCACCAGGAGGTCCCACTTTCGGCTTTTCGAGCCGCTGAATTGTGACATCGCCAAACCTCTGCAAAATGGGCTCCATCTTCAGCACTCTAATTGTTTGTTTACATTGACATTTGAATTGAGCGCCATTTTCACGACTCGTTGGACCGGCTCTCGCCACTAGCCGTCCCTTCGAGGTGCTTCATGGAAAAAGCTACCCCTTATCTTCGCACGTTCACCCTCATCGTCACAATGAACAACCTGGTGGTAATAATTAATGGTACAACTCAAGCTCCAGCCGATTTGTCAGCACTTTCGACTGTCGTCCTGCGATGACGCACACTTTGATCATCATCACGCCCACACCAGACCGCCCTTCGAGGGGTCGGAACACCGCCAAGACAAACCGAAAGGGTTGAAAAGGCTTAAAAGGGCGAGAAAACACCACTAATCCAGACACTTCTAGCACGGCATTACTGACTGATGGGGGATTCTGCCGGTAGAGGCGCTGGAGGCGGCCGGACACTTGAAGCGCGATTACTTGATTTTTAAATCATAAGTCATTAATTATGCAATGGCGGGCAGTGCAATAAATTCCTATAGATGGGCGTTCCTTTGGGCCATGGGTATTTCGGGATTTCAGAGGTAAGAAAATAGACTTGGTAATAAAAATGTTTCTTAATTTTCCCGGTTTATAAATTATGAAAACCAGTTACTAATTATTTATCTTTATTGCTTATCAATATGACACACTGAACTAATGCTTTCGTCATTGATTTTAGATTAAGGTAGTTACTTTTACTGTATGAACAATTTTCAGACACTTTTGTAATGGAGTGGACCTTGAGATGTACTGAGTATTCACTAATGTTGTTATACAGAAGGTCTAAAAACCTTCATTTGGAATTGGCCACATGGGATTCACACAACGACGTCAGGTTTCACAGCCCACTGCCATTTTTGATGCCATCTTGGTATATGATAAGACAAGATGTATAAAATTGCGTGTGAGGTAAAGAACTGCTCTTGTGGCATTAAGCCAAAATTTTGGCATTCACAAACAACTTGATCTACATTTATAAATACATACTACATAATATAATATAGTAAAAATAATAATAAAACTTTTTAGTACAGTCTGGTTTAACGACGATTCAGTACAAAATATTTTCTTATTATAGAACATTTTAAAATCCAAGGATTTTTTTATTCATAAATAAAGTTACTTATATGTAAATAGGTGTGGGTACGGTGGAAATTTTAAAATGCGTCCAGTTAGATCTATAACAAGTTGATTATAAAAATCGATTATTATAGCGGGTATTAGCTTCTTTCCGTTTACACACTATTGTACAAATTTCGCCTAAAAGGGGGTGTTTCTTGTAAAACAATTGGATACATTATGTAACCAATTTTCTTTTACGAATATCGCTTATAAAACAGAAATTGTTATGGTTTTGACCGGATATATGGATAATATCGTGTCCTTATAAAAAGTAGGTAATTAATACATGATTGTATTATGTCTGTGAAAAACAACATTTACATGTAGTTCTGTGTGGAGAATTGCAAGGTTCAAAACCTACTGGATCTATGAATCTTTTATGAAGATCTTGTACGCTTATAATAAGAAATATGTTGGTCCATTGAATTTTCGTTACTGAGGAGTTCAACGACTGTACCTATTTGCCACTTTAATATTCAGTTCGTACCGTTTTTTTTTTTTTTTTCAAAGCTGGTATAGTATGCCTCTGTGACTTGAAGTCGGGTGGGAAATAATGGAATTCGATTTTTTTTGTTTTTCTTTTATCAAATAGGGTAGAATTATATACAGTTTTTTGTCGAAAATAAAATATTCTATAGACTGTGTATTCAGCGGAGCTGTTATCAATGTAATATTTTAGAATATGGGGTATTATTAACGTTATCTTTTTTTAATCAACATTTTATAAGTAATTTATGTTATAATACCCATGTAAAGATAAACTAAATATAAAATTAGCGCTTTTTTTAGGTTTTTGAAAAAAAAAATTCTGCAATAAAACCTGTAGAATAACATCTAATTTTGTTCAAAATCAGTATTGCCTTTAATCGCCTTCGATCGTCTTCCCACGCACACACTTCTACTCTGCTGCACGCATGTGTAAAAATTAGTATAGGCAACCAACCTGACGCTGCAGCCAACATGATTGTGACATGATATGTTTAACAAACTTTAAAAATAAATTTAATAATTTCATTTTCTAATTTAAAGGTGTAATATTAAAAATATACAATTCAACAATTCAAGTTCAATTAAATATTTTAAAGTGGCAAAACATTTTAAGATCCAATATGTATTAAAACTTAAATATTATCAACATCGGCAATTTTAAAACATCATGGTGATCAGGCGCTTTAGCTGCAAAACTTTTATACAATGACATTAAATTGTATTCACATATTCTTGTTATTTTTTTAGTAGCAAATATGTCAATAAAAATAGGTTTTGGAGATAACCTGGTCGTAATATTGTACGATCACTTTTTAGTTTTAGGTAAAGAATTTTTAACAGATGATAATTTCATCTTCGTGTAATATATTCGGATGTTACCATCATACCATATTACCAATATTACTCATATACAAGTGTTTATAAATGATTCAGACATCGTAGACTTTCAACGTATAAACGACTATTAACGGGATGTATGAATCATTTATAAACATGCGTTATTTTAATTTATATACAGATTAGTCAAAGTTGGATATGTCAGGTTGATACAGTTTTAAATTTGATATTTCATAAATAATAATTCTATCGAACTACGAGAAGCGGCTTTTCGTGCATGGGCATCTGGTTTTGATTAGCTATTATATCTACAACATTGGAAGTACATTGTACTAATTAGATATTTTTTAATAATGAACAGTATGGTACTTACCGTTAGATGCATGACACTCTATGCTTTCTTTAGTATGGATAAGACAAGGACATGAAAAGGTGTGAACTAACACATTTCATAAATGAAACCAGCGTTTATTCGTATAGTAAGTGGCGAAATAAAATACTAATCAATATATTAAAGTATAGCGAAAACAATCCTATATTCCTTTTGTTTAATAATAACATCTCTAAACACATTTTACATCTGAAGCAATGGTCAAAGCAAAAATGGAATTTTCTTGTCTACATGTTAAAAAAAGTTGATAGCACCATGACCGATTAAAATCAGAATAACGCATAAAGCAACAATATATAATAAAAAATTAAGGCATTATCAAATTTACCTCGATTCAGTCGCGCGAGAAATGAACCGGGAGAAGTTCATTGATACATACAACTTTGGAGAGGAAGTTGCAGCAAACGTAGACGTTGGAGAGCGGCGTCAACATTTGCGTCTAGATAGCGCGCTAAAATCGAGGTAACATCACAGAAAAAAAATTAAATCGGTTTGAAAACCAAAGTGTTCCACTCCTTTGATTTCCAATCTTTAATTTCTTACACAACCATCACATAAAATTTATAAAACAACAATATAAAATATATATTACGCTTGTGCGTCATCCCCAATATACAGATAAAAGTGATTCTCTCTTGCAAGTAATATAAAAACTATTCTACATTATGTTTTTCCATTTGGCCATTTCATGGCCCGTCGTATATTTTCATTTTAAACGTATCAGCTGCCAGTTATATTAAGTCGCATGTATTTACAAAAATAGTACAAAACATAAACAACTAAAATTACTAAACTGGAATGAATTTCATGAGACTACATAATAGGTGGGAGGAGTATTATTGGTTTAAATAGGGGGCGGTCCGTCGTTATACCGCAACGTAGGAGTTAGACTGTTGGCAATACTGTTGACTAGCGAACATGAATAATCGTCTTCTGAATAAGGGACTAGAGACGCCGCTCCCAACATGAGCAGCATTAAGGCTTGGATCGGTAAAGAAGCTCGCACAACTCTACCTAAGAAACGACAACCTCTTCGAAGAACTGACGTGTTAATTTCATCTGCAGAACCACCACTGTAACGCAAAAATTATACATGAGCCCACAATTTCAGTTAACCAACGAGGTGCAAAAGCAAAATACTGATAACTAGGGTCTATAGAAATAAAAAAATATTTACTTGTGAATGGATTCGTCGAGTGCAGAGGCAGGTAGATGGTCCTGGCTCGGATGGTCCACAAGCTGTCCAAAACAGGCAAATGAAATGTGAAACAGTGCCGAAATATCTTATCCTAACAGTGCTACTCAACTTAAAATTCTACACAACACAACAACGTGACAACATTACAAAATATTAGCCACAAATTGGATTTGTCAAATCATATATTTACACAACGAAAACAACTAACACTAATACAAAGAAATCGACTAGACATCGCTAAGTTTCCAGTTACAAAATAACGCAACGATTTGTTAAACTTACGTCATAGTGGAGAGGTGCGCTTACGGTACTAGGAGCGACTACAGCACCTCCTATTTCGTTCGGATCTCGTCCTAACACAGCCCCCAATTTCAAAATATACACTCCGGTCAAACGTATCAGACTTTGCAGCTTCAACCGCAACTCAGTCAGTCTGTTACAGGTCGAACTGGAACCTTCGGGGGCCTCCTCGTGCCGGAGGAGCTGATTGGCTGCTTCCTGCAGGCTCATCACTCTAGGTTCGCAGCGTTCCAACTCTGCACGCAACTCTCGGAAGTTCTGGAACTTCGCTTCGATGGTGTCGCGGTCGGCTGTTAGATCTACGGGCTCTGAGACGCGGATTTTCTGCTCTGTCTTTTCGAGCCAGGTGCAGAGTTCTGTTATTATGGAATGGAACTGTTGGTTCTGAAAAGAGCATGGTAGGTTAAATTTCCGTTATGTCAAGAAATCAAAACTGTTAATTCAAATCTAGTTCCAAAATATGTAATAGTTTATTGAGAGACTTTTTTTTAATCTGTGAATATTACTACTTTTTAAAATTGCAACCAACTTGCAACAATAGAACAACAAAATGTGGTTTAATTTTAATTGGTTGCATAACGCTAAGAGAACAATAAATTAAAGAAGTGTCCGTTGCATCTCTGTCAGAGATAATTTAAAATACAAAAGAAAATCACCCTCGCGATATCACCACTCAGTAACTTTCCCATACTTACATCCATAAGCGCCCTCTGAAGAAGCGTTTCCCAAGCAGCGGCGTTTTTGCACACTGTCTCCCATCTCTTATTGTCCTTGCCCAGCCTCGCCCTCAACTGGTCAGCTCTCTCAGTGTCCTCCGTGTGATCAGCCAAATGCGTTCCTACGATGTTCAAAGACCTGACGATGCTCTTGTGGCTGTCCAAATCCAGCAAGAACTCGCGGTGGTCCTGGATGACGTCCTCAAGCAGCTCGATGTTGGACGGTGGTGATGTCTGAGTTTTTTGTGTTCCTTCAGCTACTTGCAACCACTTTTCGAGCCTCCATAGGTCGTTGTCGAGTTGGGCCCAGTTGCGTTTGGTGCATAGGGGACACAGAAGGCGTCCTGCTTCACTGTTAAATAAAGTACTCATTAGTTTCACGTTTAGACATTCTAATAAAGACTTACTGACTGCATGAGAGTTTATAAGCGTCAGAAATGGTAGACCTGAAGAGAGTTAAAAGAAAGACAAACACCAAGTTAGTCGTGTTAATAATTAGATGTTGTTGAATCTCACCTAAGCTCCCTGATTTTCTGTTCCTTTTCCTTGGCGGTGGCTAGAAGGGTTTGGAAGCGTTCGATTAGGAAATACACCTCTTCGCTGAGTGCTTCCTCTTCTGTTGCGTCGCATTCGTTGATGAGGAGGTCGTGTAGATGTTTAAGTAGTTCCACGTTGGATTGGCAACTTGCAGACACGCGGGCGATTTTTTTGGCACTTGTTGGTAGTTCTGATGATCCTTGTTGCGGAATGTCCTTTGCGAGTAGAGCGTCGAGACTGTCTATGTTACTACGGCATTCGGTTATTGCACTGGTTAGTTCCATCAAGTACGCGTCTTTTGCACTGATTGATGTCATTCTTTGCAAAGGCGGAAGTGTGTCGACTTGGACTGCTGTGTCCTGTTCAAACTTCAACGTCTCCACCTGCACACCTTCGTCAATTTCTTTCGGTTGTTTACGTTCTTTAATTTCTTTCTTCAAGTCGCTTCTAAGAGTGGTAATCCTCGTCTGAATGTCCTTCCAAAGCAGTTGGTACTCATCGATCATTTCCTGGTATTTCGTGACTTCATTCTTCTTTACTTTCTTCATGATTTCAAGGCCGAGTTTGTCTGCAGACTGGAGGGTGGTACTCTGAGAAGCAAGGTGTTGCCCAAGTTCTTCTAATTTTTGAAGACGCTCTTTAGGATTTTGTGCTGATAGGTGTTGGATCTCGGTCAACTGAGCGTCAACTTTAGTCAAGCCAATAACAGCGTCCTCATGAGCTAGTGAAAACTCCTTGAAGATAACAATTTCATTATGGAGCTGATGCAGCAAACTACGGGCTCGTGGTAACAAGTTGTTCCACCTCGTTATAACAACTCTAGCTTTAGATGTCAGCTCCTGAATATTCTCGGGTTCTAGTCCTCCAACAACCGCTAGTTTCGAGTAGGTTTGTTCTAAAATCTCAAATATTGGCGTTCTTGCCTCTACGTCCTTCACCTGGTTTTCGACCAAGTAAATGAGCTCTTGTATCTCTTCTCGACTAAGTTTCTTCACTGATTTGTCCAAGTCTTTGATTTTTTGCTCCTTCTCGTTCAGCCATGGTTCTTGTTCGTTACTCAGCCTTAACACTTCTTGTAGTAGTTTCCAAATGAAATTGATCTTACGCTTGCGCTCAGCCGATTGACCACACACTGCCTTCCATCGCTTTTCCAAGTTCTGGATAGCAGTGGTGATGTTCTCGGTCGAGAAATGCGCCTTCCAAACGTCCGCATCACTCAAAAGTAGTTCGCACAAATTCAGCACTTCACCAATGTTCCCACTTTCGTTTTCAATTGACTTCTTTAGTTTTTCGTGTTCTTGTAGTTTGCGCTCAATGACGTCCTTCGTGGAAGCTTCAAAGACTAGAGGTTTGGCTAATTGGGCTTCGATCTGTGTTAACCAAGCCCGAATTTCGGCAATTCTTTGTTCCAATTGGGACATTGTCTGCATCATATCATGGAGCTTGTTTCTACGACTCTTGCCGATGTTATCGAGCCGTTCCCACCTCTCGATCACCACGTCAGTTTTTGTTTGAAAGATCTGCTTGGCGGTGACATCGCTGTACTCTTCGCCACAATTGGCAACGAGTTCACGACCTGTGGCCACCAACCAATTGTACTCTCTTTCTTTCAGTGACATTTCAGCTTGAAGTTCAGTCTCTAGTTTACGTAGAAGCTCTTGTGGATCTTTAATCGACGAAATGGGGCCTTCACTCTCTTCGTCCAGTCGTCTTTCAATCTCGTCAGCCCACGTAATGAAGCGCGCTTGGCGTGTTTCAAACATTGACCTCAACCCTAGCTTTTCTTCTAATTGGTGAGAAAGAACGGCAAGTTGGTGGTCTAGATCTCCTTGTTGGTGCCATAAAATCCACATTCTTTGGTTGATTGTTTTGATATCGCTGGGACTTAGACACTCTTTCAGTTGTTCTTGGGTCAATCCTAGTTGTTCCAAGTCTTTGGTGGCATTGTTGAGGCGAAGTCTAGCTCTTTGGAGTACTTCGAGTTTGTTGCTGACTCCTGAGTGGGAGCTTGGGATTTGAGACGCAGACTCTGTTATGATGTCTTGAATGTCATCATAAAGATTTTGGACTCTCTTCACGTTGTCTTCGTGGGTTTTCAGTAGTAATGTGATTCGATCCAGGAATTGTTGCCAGGTTTGGAGCCCAGCTTGGAGATTCGATATCCTTTGTTTGATGGCAGCGTGTTCCATACGGATGGAAGTGGCTAGAGCGTCGTCGCAGAACTGCAGGAGAAGATTCTGTTGTTTTTGAAGGTTATCTGCTTGCTCTTCACCTTGGGGAATTTTAGCGAGGAGTGTCTGGATGCGACTGAGAAGTTTTGGAATGCGTCTAATGTGGACGTACTTGAGCTGCATCTTTTCCCTGTCTTTTTCGATGTTCTTAAGCCAGACCAACAATTTATTCTGATCTTCCTTGTAATCATCCCATGCGTTTAGACGAGCTTGTACTTCTTTGTGCCTCTCCATGATACGAGATAGAGTCTCGTTATGAAGGTTTGTCAAGGAATTAAATTGTTCCATGACGCTGCTTTCCACCAAGCCAGCTCCGAGTTCTTTAGTATCAGCAGGCTTCAACACATTCTGTTGTGTAGTTAGGAGATTCTGATGGACTTGACAGAGATGTTGGTGTTCAGAAAGACTGTGGTAATCACCTGGAATGGAACCTTGAAGGAATTGTTGCACATTGAGTAGGTACTCCTGCCACAGCTTCAGGGCAGCAGCCCCATCCTCGTTCTTAATCAGCCTTGTGCTAAGTCTGTGGTATTGTTGGAAGGTTTCTCTAAACACTTGTTGCCACAACTCTAAAATCTCAATGACTGACGTCTCAGTCCTCGTACTTTCCGTCATCTCTAGTGTTTTGTCTTTGATCTTCTGAATCTGTCCCTCTGCTTTACTTAACGCCAGCAAGTGTTCCCGTAAGGTTACCAACTTCTCTTCGCTGTCCGAATCCGGGTTTTGCTCAATTCCATCCACACATCTCTGTACACTATCCAAGTATGTCTTCGTCCCGTTAATCTGGTTGTTTGTTTCTTCTTGTAACTGCGCCCTCGACTCCGCCACATCGGCGAGGACAGTGAGGGACTCCCTAACATCTTGTAGCCGTTTACCCAAAGCTTCAACTTCACCACCAAGAAGTCCACTAGCATCTAATCCCACAGCAGCCGCTATCTCGGAAACCAGCTGCTTCAACTCGGCTAGACGTTCGGTATGAGCGGAAAGAGTTTCTTCGCAAACCTGGAAAATCCAATCCACATTAACCTTGACCAATTTCAATTAGATCGAAGTACGAATGTGAGAATAATTTAGAGAGAACACGCGATTTCTAATCACTTTCCATTCATAATGATTGGGTTTGGGGCCGATACGGCCGGAAATTGTTCGCTTCCGGCGCAGGATTTTTTGGAAAATTCTAATTCGCTTTGCTTTTTTCACGGCTGGTTTTGATGGAAAACTTCATCTTGGATGAAAAACTAAATGGATGCCCCGACGTTTATGGTTGTTGGAAAGTTGCAAAAGAAAAATGCTTGCGTGCGCAATTAAAATAACAATTGCATTTATGCAGATATTCGAGCCGGTGCGGTGGGTTTTATGTTTTAACATGACGCCGGTTCTTCGCTTTCCAAAAGGAGAGAACTTGGTATTTGTAAAGCGTTTGTTATTCCACATTAAAAAATAGAAAAATATATGTTTACTAACAAACATTCCCGGAAGAATCGGTACAAAAACCATGAATATACATAACAATTTTAAAAATACCTTTAAAAGTAACAGAAAGAATTAACTAAGCTGGATCTTACCTCTTAAGTAACTACATATATGATAAAATAGTAATAGTAAAAAATGTAAATGTTGCTTAATTTTTGTGACCCTTTATTTTGCTGATTTAACTTGATCATGTAAAGAGAAACATAAAATTTCTGAAAAGTGGGTAAATATAATAAAGTTGTGAATCATATATTATCGCAGCTGTGTTATCATACCAGTTTTATATTTTTTACACTTTATTTAGTCAATCTACAGTCGCGGACAAAAAATCGTGGACGTCATATTTCTGTCATTTTTAATATAACTTATGCACTGTCACTTTGACGTTTGAAGATTTTTTTTTGAAGATTTGCTTGTCAACGATAAGTGTCTCAAAAAAGACAAAATTCGAAAAATAAAGTTAAAGAAAATCTAGAGCGATTCATCAACACTTTGAATATGTACTATAATATAACAAAAATTTGGTTCATCACACTTTCAAATATACTAATATAAATTAAACCATGATTGATAGAAATATGTAAACGCTGTATTCAAATGCTATTTAGATATAGACGGTAGGTACTTATGCACTGTTTCTAGTTCATTAATGGCTAAAGTGCTATTTTTATTCCCATTGATCTCGTTTCAAAATAATAAACTCAATTCACTCAACTCGCGAGGGGGTCAATAAAGGCAGACATCCGCAAAAATAGAACAGGAGAAAAAGTCAGACGCATTGAATGAGTGACGTTAGAAGAGAGATTGCGCAAACACTTCAGCGACATTCAAATTTTTAAACTTTACCTGCAATTCTTCCGGTGTGCACATTTATCCGGGCGATATAACAATGTCACAATAATAACACCCTATTGTTTTTCTAAAAAACCGTTAAAGATATGAGAATTTCTATAATTAAGAGCACACATCACTTAAAGGAGCAAAAATTAAAGTGCCCGACACACTTAATTGTAAAAATTTCCACGATTCCAGGAGACACCAAACCCACCACATCTTGGCCGCGCGCCCGAACGTTATTTATAATTTCGCACTAAAATTTCAAAAATACACAGATCGTTCCTCTTTAACTTCATCGATCGGAATGAAGAAACTGCGTCTGACGGGAGGATGGACCGTGCGCGCTACACGAGGGGAGAACAACAAGGGTTTAAAAATACCACAGCGGGGGGCGACATTACCGGCATCTAAACATTTACAATTAAAATTACCTTCACGGCCTTGATAGCCTCCTCCGGCTCCAGATCTTCCACCGACTCCATGTGGTTCTCCACCCATTCGTTCACAAGGTCGCTCGCCTCCTTGTATCGCTTCCAGAGTTCGGCCGCGTTCTGGTACTTGGTGCACAGCTCCTTGAGGTTGCTGCACGTGGTGGAGTAGGCGGTGACGGCTTCCTGGACTGCGGCTTCGACGCGTGCCGAAATTTCGGGGCTGCAGCTGTCGGCGAGGGGTTTGGCAGCGGCTTTGAGTTCCGCCACGAGATTCTCGCGGGATGTCAGGTCCACGGCGACGTTCTGAAGGTCGTGAATCATTAATTTATTTAAAGTGGGAATGCCATGTGACCGAGATTATTATAGTTTTGGGTCAACAACTTTTTTGTTTTATTGGGACGGTGTTGTCATCTTTGGAAACCTTTGTTAATGAGGTTGTTATTTGCATTTCTTTCCAAAATGATTTGTTTGTCAAAAGCATATTGCTGCTGATAAGATAATGGATGGGTTAATTAGGCGAATAAACAATTTCAAATGTAAACGGTTGGTTATCTTACTTGCATTTGTGGATGCAAAGTTTTACGTGCCTTAATTTAATATTTTCAAATTTCTGGATAAATCATTTAAAAATTAATAAATTTCCACTTGGAAAATTTTGAAATCCCGACTGATTTTTTTCTACATATTATGATGTATTTCATTTTCTAGTTATGTTAAATTTAATATCAGCCACAACATTTTGAGATTGACTATTACTACTGACCACTAATAATATTTATAATTTGTTGCATAAAACCGTTTACAAAACTACAAAAGTTTCACATATCGCATCTGTAATGTCACTGAATATTAATCATTAATATTTTATGTACTTTTTTATCGGCACTGTCAGAATTTTCAAATTTTCGCTTCTGTAATCACTTTCTGTCATGCAGTAATTAAATGTCAGATAAACACTATTTTTATGGATTTTAAGCAATTTAAAGACTTGCCGGGGTTGTGTCGAACTATAAAACGTTGTATATATTATACTCGTTCCTGTGTATAGATTGGGTGCTTTCCGGCACGAGTGAAACGAAAAGAAACGAAATCCCTAGTGCCAGAAAGCGCCCAATTTACACAGGAACTCGTGTAATAATATACTATTTTAGAAAGGTAGTATTTAAAGGCATATATTATTTATAGATCCTGTTTACTCCTATCATATTGTTTTTGAAATTGATACATCACTTACCAATTTGTAAATAAAGTACAAATTGAGTTGTGTCTATATTTTTAGAATTCAGCAACGCTTTATTTTTTAGTGGATAATTAGATATTGTTAAAGCACTCTTTTGTAGTGGTATGGTGGCAAATAAAGATTAATCCTGATTGAAAGCCGCCTAAATTATTATCAATATAATACTTAGGTACTTTCTCGCCAAACTTGAAACTCTAAACTTAGCTTTAGTAATGGTTGAAGGTAAAATTTATAATAATACGTTCTTGGTTTGAAGGAAAATAAGTCCTGTAACTAATCACTGTCATAATTGCTCGATTAACACCTAAGAGAAAAGGCTGAGAATTCAAATGAATTAGAAAAAAAAATGGGTATGTATTTTTTTTGAGATACGATATTGTAATCGTAAATTTCAGATTCGAGAAATATGCATGTCGGTGGTCGCTTATCTCTTTTCCTGAATGATTATGGTTTTGAATGTTGATTTTGATAAAACGGCACACTGTATTTATCTTATAAATTTCTTAATAAGCTTAAAGTCTTCCTTCCACAAAATTTCAACGTTCTAGCTACAATTAATTCGATTGGAAACGTCCACACCATAAATGATCTAATAAAATTAAATATTTATAGCCCGACTCGGTGTCATTTCCGTTTATCAAGCGTGTTAATTCATGAATAACTTGACTGGTCAGCGGTATTTTTTCAACCGCTAAAGACTTTTTTCAAATCCGACAAAACCACAATTTTTACAAAAACTCACCGAAATTCCGTTATTTTTTTTCTACAACCTACACTGTCGTTACAACCTCTGCTATTCCACCAAACATTTGCAAATTCAACCGCGCGCGTTATCACCGCAATTAAAAATCCACAATTACATCATCACCAAATCCGTACTTTAACCAACCGTCATTTCTCCAAACAATTCTTATATCGAACAATTAACATCAGACACGCACCGTTCCGAACAACAAACTAAAACTGTTGTGATTTTCGCCGCGCTTATCGCTACGTTGTTCCAATAAATCAAAGACACCACTCACCTCGAGCCTTTCCGTTGCCTTCCTCAACCTATCGTAATCGACTGTTCCTTGCACGGTGAGGAGTTCCATCATGAAGTCGGCCTCTTGGACGCTCTGCTGCACCATCTCGAGCTGGTGCTCGAAGCGCTGCCAGAGAGCCAAACGGTTGCGTAACAACGCCAAAAGCTGCCCGCATCTCTTCTCTAGGATGGTGTGCTCGTCTTGGAGTTGGGAGATGTCGCGCTCGACTTTGACGGGGGAGACGGTGACGCGAAGGCGCATGGGGAGGGTGTGTAGGAGTTGGCGGAGGCCCATGAGGTCTTGCCAGAGGGTGACTAGTTCTTCGCCAACTTCATAGCAGTCGTTGACGGCTTTCTCGACGGCTTCGCTTCCTAGTTTTTCGCTTTTCTCGCATTGATCGAGGATGTCGTTCAGAGAGGAGTGTTTACGACGGACGCGGTCAATACCCTTTTGGATGTTCTGGAGGCGCTCTTTCAAGAGAGCCGCTCCTTCCAATTCTTCGCTGATGTGGATCTCCAGTCGCTTGGAGAAAGCTAGTAGAGCTCCGACTTTGTCGGACTCGAAAGCTGAGAGCAGGCCTAAACGCCCCAACTCGTTCTGAATGGTCTCCAAGCGAGTAGACATGACCTGGAGGCGCTCGATGTACAAGTTGAGCTCTTCTTCTGTTTTGATGACCCCTCGAAGGTTTTCCACGTCTGTTTTCAAGTCTTCCAGTTCTTGTTCTAACAGGTGGAGTTTGTCATTGATGGGCACGTCGCTGGCGGAGATGGTGCCCACGATATTGTTCTGCATTTCGTTGATACGTGCAGAGATACTATTCCACTGGTTCTGCATTTCCGTGTGGAATTTCCTCTGAATCATTTCGTCTGAAACAGGCACCACTTGCAAGGCTTTATCGAGACTGCTTGTGGACTCCTGTCTGGTGTTGTTGTGCACTTCGTGTTGTGCCTTGAGCTCCCAGAACTGCCTCATGTGCCCCCGGGGACCCGGCACCTCCAAGTGTTGGAGTTGCTGCTCGGCATCCCTCAACCAATACTCTACTTTGTCACTCAACAAGTTGTAACTACTCCACAAATCTCGGAACGCCAGAAGTCTCTTCAAATTGTTCTGTACATCCTCTTGTAACTTTAGAATAATCTCAAGGGACTCGATGTAAGCTACCTCCAAACCAGCACATACTACCAGTTCTTGAAGTTTCTGGGCTACAGTATTTAGTTGCGTGATTCGAGCTTGGTGACGTGCAATATCCAAGGCTAGCGATTGGTATAGATCGATGTAGCGGTCATAGTCTGAGGATGTTACATTACTTAGATCTGGAACTCGTTGTTGTGCCACTTGTAGCCATCTCATTTCTTCTCTCATGCCTTGCTCTAAGATGGTCCATCTGGATGCAGCCAGCGACATCTGTTGGAATCTCCCGGTAGCTTGGTCAAGAATGACCTTGGCCCGATCGTACAGATTGATATGCAGTTCTGAATGCTGCATTCTGGTTTCAGAGTCCAGATTCTCTTCCAAAGACTCCAGAATGGCACGGCAATGGCTCAAATTAACAAAGAACTTACGATGGTTCTGCATGGCGTCCTCTAGATGTTCAAGACTGCTGACGTTAATCGGACTCTCTATCAGGGCCTCGGCCACGTCTATAATCTGCCCAAACTCTCTCAATGTTTGCTCGTACTCGTCTGCCAAGGATAGAAATTGTAGTGCTTTCTCTCTTTCTATCACCACTTGTTGTTCTGTCGATTTGGTACTCTCGTGGTTACTATACACATCCCTCGGAATTTCTCGAGTTGGAAAATCACGCATCAGGCCTTTAGCGGTAGCAATCAAGTGAACCGCCTTCAGCATATTGCATCGATTGCCATGCTCAATTTTATCCAACTCGTTTAGCTTTGTCTGAGGAGCCGCATCAGATTCCTTTAGATCGTCCAGTTGCCTCCTCACGTCTTCTATTAAACCAGTAAGTTCTGTAACTCCTCCTATGAACTCTTCCCATCTTTTCAGATCGCCAGCAGCCAGTTGTTCGTTTTCGCTTGTCACTTCTTCAATGACTTTCACTTGTTGTTGGAGGGAGTCAATGTAGCTCTTCATTCTTTGTCGGTCTTCCTCATTGTAGATGTCATCGGCTTGTTTCAAGACAGACTGAAGTTGTTCTACTTTAGCTTCAATGTTTGTGATTTCTTCCTTGAGGTTGTTAAACTCTTGCACTCTTTCCTTAGAAGGACCATCTGCGGTTTGTTGTCTGTTTACATAGATGCGATACTCGATAGTTTCCAACCAAGTAGTGATTGTCTCCACAGTTGTTATTACCGACTGTTGGATCACCACAACGTCGCGTTTTTCCACTGCTTCTTTCAAGGTGTTCAACTTTTCTTGCACATTGCAGCTTCGTTGCTCTATGGACTCGTCTGTAATAACTTCATGGAGGGTTGCCAAATAGAGAACGTCACTCAAATGAGTGGTTTTCCTTGCATTCTGTAGATTCTTAACCCTTTCAAGTGCTTGAGTGTGAGTCCATCTAATTTCCAGATCTTGAGGGGTGACTGGACTACGTTGACCTTCGCTTTCTATTAGCTGAGTCGAAGCTTGAGAACGTTTCTGCCATATCGGTGTGTGAGGAACGTACTCTGTTGGGGAAAGGGGGTAATCTGCAGGTGGAGAAATTGGAAGTTCAGGGACTTCATTTCGAGACTCAACCTCCTCGATTGTAACGGAAGACACGTGTTTGGGCTTACGTTTTGATTTCGGTGATGGTGATTTGGACTTTCGTTGCTTCGTTTCTGAGGTCTTTGGAGGTTCTTGCGCATAGTGGGATTGTTGTCTCTGTTCGTCTGCTTTGAGCTGTTCCAGGAAGGTTGGTGTCGATGTTTTGATTTGTTGGGCAGTCTCATAAGTTGGGAGTGTTGGGGTTTCCTGACTTGGAGATTCAACGTCTTCAGATGTGCCAATTTGTAGTGCCACTTTAACTTCTATTGTTGCGGGTTCTTCAGTGCCATCGTCTAAGATTTCGTGTGAGATCTTTTTAACAATAGTTGCATCAGGTAGGACAGTCAGTTCATGTTCAGGTTGTTCAGGACTTTCTATTTCTTCCCTACCTTTAGAAACGGGTTCTTGTATTTCAGTGGACTCTACAATCACGTCTTTGCCGGCTACAGTATCTTTTGTCAATGAAACATCGACCGTTTCTGGAGTTTTCTGAATGTCAACTTCATCTTTTTGTTTCAATTCTACAGATGCATCTTGAACAGCTTTGTGAATATCTGGTTGAGTTACTTCGGCCGTATCAGTGTCTTTTTCTAATGTAACATCCACATCTTTGTGAATCTTCTGACTAACAATTTCAACTATTTGTTTTTCTTCTGTAGGCGTCTGTGATATAGGCTTTTGAATACCTTCTTGAAGTACCTCGATTTCTTCAAGAGTGTCTTTTTCTAATGGAACACCTTGTTGAACCTTTTGGGTATCAACTTCATCTGTTTCTTTCTTTTCTGCACTCGCTTCTTGAACATCTTGTTGACAAACTTTTTTATCGGGACTGACAGCCTGTTGAACTTCATCTATTTGTCTTTCTTCTGTAGGCGTTTCTATTACAGGTTGATGAATATCCTGTTGAATTACCTTGACTTTGTTAAGAGTGTCTGTTTCTAATGAAACATCTAGAACTTGTTGAACCTTCAGAGAATTAACTTCATCTGTTTGTTCATCTGTGGTGGATGCCGGTTTATAAATATCAGGAGCCTTTTTTTCTAAAATGAAACTCACATCTTGCAAAAGTTTTTGGGTATCACCATCAGTTGATTTTTCCTCTGTGGGCACTCTTAGGGCAACCTTCTTACTATCTTGTTGACTTATTTCAACCTTACCAATACCGTCCTTTACCGCTGGAGCGTCTCCGCTTCCAGTCTTATGAATATCAACTTTATCCTTAGGCCGTCCATCACCATGTGCTTCAGCCGCAGCTTTCTCACCGGAAATGAAGTCCGCAACCACACTTTTTGGACTAACTGTTTGAACTAACGAAATGCTTTCATGTCTTCCATCCTGCACTTTTACAGTGGAAGTAACCTTGAAGTCTTCTTTACCGGGATAGTTTACCACATCTTGAGATACAATCTCATAGTCATCAGGGCTTGTTGATGACGTGTCTGTCGTCTTGAGTTCGAGAGTAACGTCTACGCTACCACTCTTCGGTTTAGATTTGGCGACCAACTTTCTCACTTTATCCTCGTCCAGGTCGGTTATAACCTTCCCTACTACAATATCTTCGTCGGTTTCTTGGTACGGTACTGGTGACGCAGACCTGGAGTGCTTTTTGGCCACTTCTGAATACAGCTCTTTCGGATCGAGAAGTCCGGCATCGTCTTTACGCTGGAATGAGGCCCACAGATCTTTTTCTATGGTAGATGTAGGTTCCGTGGACTCTTTCTTTGTCTTTTTGTGGCGACGTCTACGTCTTGATTTTCGCACTTGATCACCATCGACATAAACTTCAACGTCCACATCCGACTGTGAAGACTCCTTCGAGGAAGGTTCTTCAGGTTCACCCACTAACGTTTCCGTTTTTTCACTCTCGGTGCTTTCTGATGGCAACGTCACCGAGGCTTCCACTTGGACTTCATACTGCTCTGATAAACTGCTGGGAGGTGTGAGCTCAGTGATACCGTGAATTACTACAGGACTGGTTTGGGTCACAGTTTCAAAAGTTTCCGCTACTGGTCTGGGCGGAATTACTGGAACTTCAGGGATGGAAGTTATTTCTTCAGCGAAGACTTCCTCAAATGGAGGCGCTGACGGCTCTGGAGATGTTTGAATGGAGTGTTCCGCTGGAGTGGGCTGCGCTTGAACCGCAGACTCGGCAAGATGGATTTCAGGGCTCTGAGTTTGCACTAACTGTTCTTGACTCTCTACAATATTGGTCTGCATGGCCGATTCGCTTTTAGGTATTTCAACACACTCGGGCGACAAAGTCTGAGCAGCTTGTTCCGTAAGTTCCACTTTTTCAGGAGTGGCAGTCTGAATCGATGTCTCAGACGTAATGACTTCCACTTTTTCAGCTGTTTCAGGAACGTCAGTTTGTGTTACAATTTCAGTGGTTGTAATCTCAACCTGACTAGAGCTTTCTTGTAATTCCGGTTTGATAACTTCAGGAGTGGGTTCTCTAGATGTTTGTATTGACGTGATGGCAACTTCTTTGGGTACTTCCGGCGAAGTTTGGACAGAAATTGGTTCTGTAGCCACTTTTTCTTGAGCGATAAAGTCTTCAACAACTTGGGCGACCTCTGGTGAAGTCTGAGAGAGACCTTCTTGAGTTATCACAGCTTCCAGAACTGGCACAGTTGTTACAATTTTCTCTGTTATCTCTTGTGGTGATTGGCTTAGAGATCTAGTGACATTCTCTTCAATAACTTTAACGGTTGCCAGATCAGACTGAGTGGACAGTGTATGATACGAGTCGTTGGGAGAGGCAATTTCTTCGTTGTTCGCTTCGTGGATTTTAGTCTCTAAAGGTGACTCTGGATGTTCGGACTCTATTTCGTGGTCACTTTCCGCGTGTTTGCCCTCTCCACGTTTTCCTTTGCGCTTTTTCTTGGCCTTTTTGGGCTCCTCGGATTTGACAGTGTCAGTTTTGACAGGTTCATCATCCGTTAAAGCAATCGAGTCTCCAATGGGAGACGACTCGTAGACTGACTTAGGTATATTCGATTCCTCTGAATCTTTGACTTTGAGCTTCTGCTTCTTCTTCTTTCTTCGTCTTTTCTTTTGCTCTTGGTTGTCATCATCGGCAAGGCTTTCATCAACTGTGGTTTTATCAGCCTCGTAACCGGTATCTTTTGCGTCTTCTAGATCTTCGTCTGATGCAGTGAATGCCTCGAAAATTTCTTCGGTGGGTTTAGGCGTCTCTTCAGACGGTAAAGAGTCGTCAGGAACGACGATCTCGGTGGATTCAGCAGCAGATGTTGCCACAGATACATCTTTATCTTCGATTTCTTCAGTTGGGGAGTCTTCTTTGTGTTTCTTTTTCTTTTTACTACTACGTCCACCGTGATCAAGGTCACTAGGCGTGGGTGATTCGATGTGCTCACTTTCCAGTTTTGGGGTGATGGCGACTGTGGAGATGGATTCTTGGTGCTGCTCTTTTGGCTCTATGATCATTGGTGACAAAGCAACAGATTTGACTGTGGTTTCTGTATGGGTGGCCGCGGGGAGAGTAACGTGAATGTCTTTCTGTATCAGATCTGAGGGAATTGTCGGCTCAAGAGTCATAGACATGGAAACTTGTGGGGAAACACCCAAAGAAGCTGGTTGATTCTCTTCCAAAGACACTGCGATTTCGACTTGGGATTTCGGCTTTTCGAGCTGGGATGCTCTGTGTGCACCTGGAGCTTTCTCTGCAAGGCTAAGCTCAATGTCGACGTTCTTTGGTTCCTCAAGAGTAGTAGGAGTTCCCTTTTTAGACTTTTTCTTTTTCTTCGTTTTTTCCAGAACAGTGCCAGATAGTTGTTCGGGTTCGTATTGTTCAGAAGTGAGGAACTCCTGAGTGAGAATGTTGATGTGTTTGTGACCAAAGCCGCCGTTAACTGCCGGTTTCAAAACTTCTTCTTCCACTCGTTCAGGTTCTGTTACGATTTTCTCTGATATCTCAATTCTGGTGGTGGGCTGCCCACTTTCCGGTTCTTGCTTAACTTTCTCAACTTCTGTGATACTAGTCACAGGTGTGGAAACAGTCTGGACTACAATCTGGCTCACTTCCGGTTTCTCTAGAACTGTGTCTTTTATCGCTTCAACTATTGGAATTTCTGAAGGAACTTCAATCTTGTCGCTCGGTGGTGTGAGCAAAGTCGAGGTTTCCTCAACCAATAGTGGAGTGCCTTCAATTGCAGTTTGCTTCGGTGGAGTGGCTACAACATCAGTACTACCAGTTTCTGGTGGAGTTTGCTGATCTTTCGCTGGTGCATCGCCAACTCTAGGTGCTGCTTCAACATTACTACTAAGTGCAATTCGCTCGTTTTCTATGAAATCTTTACTAGCGGAAGTTTGAGCAGGAAGTGCAGTGGAATGTTCTACGACATACCTCTCGCCATCTTCCGTTACTTCAGTCAGTGCTTCGATGGGTTGACCTTCGAAGACTGCCCCAATCACGGTTTGTGTGACACTTGTTCCTGGTTCCTCGATAATGACAGTCGGTTCACCGAATTGTTGTTCTTGCACTATTTTACCGTCTTCAGTGCGAGTTACGTTGATGCTAACGCGTGGGATGCCTTCTTCTGTTACTTCAACTTCTTCGGGTTCTTCGACTATTTCCTCTGTGACGTGTTCCTTGCCGTCAATTATGACAGTCCGTCTTATTATACGTCTGGTCTTTCTGATTATTCTTCTGGTGACTTGTTGGACGACTGCTCGAACGCTCGAGCTGGAGGTGTGAATTTCGTTACTTCCAGATGGAGGAACTAGTTTGTTTTCTTGGTCTACAAAAGTGACGTCTCCTTCGTGAAGCCTGACGCCTTCGATTTCTACTTCTTCGGGTTTGTTGGCTTCGACTACAGTATAGTTAGTTTCAGGTTCGGTACTGAACTCGTGGACGTCTACATCACCACCAGGGACTCCTGACACTACTTTACCACCATATTGTTTGCTAGTGACAGTCTGTCTACTGCCATCCCCACGTGCCACTGTGGTACTACTTTGTTGCTCATTAAGGGTAACTTGGGAGAACGACTGAGTGACCGGCTGAGCACCATCAGTGATAGTGCTCGTGCTTGTAAGTTGTTGCTGTTGTAATGTTTGTTGGTGTCTCACCACAGTTCTGTGCAACTTCTTCACAATTATTCGTTTAGTACCATCTGCATCCACTATCACCTCAGTTGTAGTTTCATCAGGTTCAACAAACACTGTTTCGAAGGGCTGGTTGGGCTTCGCGTTGGTTATATTCAGTTCAGTTGAATTGCCTTCAGTTTGGGTCTGCCTGCGATAGTTTGCTTCAACCAAGAGGTCGTCTGGCTCCTCGATGATGGGTTGTGATTCCGCCATGGGTTTCGTGGCTATCTGAATTGTCTCTTGGCCGTCGGAAACGGTCTTAGATATCACTATGGTCTCTTTGTGTTTGTTTGGCTCAACGTCAGAGTATTCCGACATTTGAGTCTGGATCTGTACATCTACTGGCTCGTTGTACGTTACTGTGAAGTCGCGGGTCACTACCTGTTCTTGTGGTGAACTCAAACTTCGACCAGTTTGTGTCTCAATGTGAACACCCACTATTGGACTCTCCTCAATGGGCATAGACGTGGAATCGAGCGTGTTCTCAAGAGACTGCTCCTCACTTTTAACTCTTCCTTCTTTTAACTGGAGCAGATGTTGACGCAACGAGTCTATTTTTGTAGTCACACTAATTCGCTGCTGGACAAAAATTTGTGTTAACTCCCGCAACTGTTCAACTAGAGTCTCAGCCAGTGGTCTCAAGTCGGGGTACTTCTTGAATTCCTCACACACCCGAGCTAAATCCTGCAACTTCCTCTCTTTGTCGTCCAATTCCGGGTTGAGCCGACTGAGCGTCTCGATGGACGTCTCAATTTGTTCCTCTGTCTCTACTTTGGTGATTTCCCGGATCGTCACTTCCGTCTTCCTCAACCAAATTTCTATTTCCGTCAAAAGCAGTTGGTACTGATTCAACTCTTCCTGTCGCCTCACTTGCGTCTCTCTAGCGTTCTGGAATTAAGCCTTCGGTTACACAACCCAAGCTTAAATTAAATTTAGTGCTTACCGTCACAGCGATCCTGCCGTGTTCCGCTTGCGACAACAAAGTCGCAATCCTGGTCCTGATTCCTGCCAAATGCACCGCCAAAGATTGGGTCTCGTGATCGGATTTCAGTTCCAGCACCTGACCTTCCAGGCTGATGGCTTGGGCCGCATGTTTCTTCAAGTCACTCGTTATTTCCTGCAAAGTGATGTCATGAGAAGAATGAGCAAGAGCTATTTTTGGAATGTTCATGTGATTGTAAACATACCGGAGGTTCTAAACGAGTACTTAATTCTAACGTGGTTCGAGTCGGACTGACCGCGAACGGCGATCGACAGCACATCGGCGGTGGGACTTTTGTTTATTTATGAAGATGCGGTGAAGATAATGCACACGACGGACCGAGATTTGCTATTTTTAGGATGGGGCGCCCGTGTGATGTGATGGGCGCTAATTGAATCCATTAAAGTTGTACCGACAGCTGCCTTCAAAGACGCCAATTAGGACGCAGCAGCCTTCGGTTTTGTCATTAATGATTATTAATTAAGAAATTAATTAGACTTCTTTTCGCCTAAGGACTTAAGACTCTCATCTAACAATAGAATGGAGGTAATTACAAATCATCGAGTAGAACAACTCCAAACGCGTTTTTCCAATGCCGGAATAAATTTAACAGCGCATCTGTCGCTATGCTCAGTAAAGCTCTTAAGGAAGGTCAGTGACAATTCAAATATGGTAAATGAAAGTTGGCGGCTTCGTTCAGTCATAAACTACCATTTTTATTTCACCGTGGGATGGATAAACAAGTTAGAATGTGTTTTCTTCTTGCATTTTATAGTTTTTTCCCATATTTTCATAGATTTAAATAAATTTATTCAATTAAATGTTACAAAATCCTAAGTTTAAAGTTTTTAGGAGGGAGTTGTGTCCTCGATTATTTGCAGTTCAAGGCAATATTCGAACAAAACTGTTTATCTCTTCATACAACTTATGCTATGGATAAATTTATAAATGACAAACACGGCACGAGTTTGTAACAGGTGTACCCATTTATTCTGAGTCAGAAACCTGACGTCATTTCATTTTTCGTTCTAAACGCAAATTTACGTGTTTGAAATTCCATACTCTTTTCATTCACGTGAGGCATTTGGACCATGCATCAATAGTGCCAATCGAAAGGTCTATATTCTGGTCTAGATCCAAAAATGCGACCTTAACAAAAATTTTTTTCTCCGACCAGACGATTCCCTCTCCGCATGGCTGCAACATTACGCATTTCTATTTTGTAAACACAGTGCTTGTGCCTCGAAACGCCGCAAACCTCTCGAAAATCAGAACACATTAAAATGATTTAATGAGACGAAAATAAATTGCAACCGTTTGCCAAATAGTGCGGCGGAATCATTGTTAAAATTAAAATAGTGATGTCATTGGGATCACAGAGGCGAAAGTATTGGATAACATTCTGGAAATCCGGTCGCGACCTCTTGGACGGTTCATTGCTATGTACAAGGACGGAGGCTGAGACTATACCAAATACGAGCAGAAATTGGGGTCACAGATGCATCAAGCAATGACTCACATGCGACTGACCTAATCCTAGTAATCTACTTACTTCTAAAGCTTTAATCATTTGGTCGAAACCTTCCCGAGGTAGATATTCGATGGAAATTTCGGTGGTTTGGAGCAACTTCTGCAGTTTGGCAACGTCCTCCGTTAGGTCCTGCGAATTAGTGGAAATAAGAAAAGGTTTTGACAGTTGAGACGGATACAAGCCAGCTATCGTAATTATTAAAGCCATGTCAGAAACCCCCCAAAATACATGTATACCGGACGTTAATTAAGCAGCTAAATAAGTACATAATTAAGGCTAATAAAATTCTGGTGCCCAAAATTTTAGGGAATATTTTTAGAATTCTCAAAGTATGTATACAGTGTTCCCAAAGCCAACACCAACTTTCTTTTCTACAACATTTTACTATGAAGTAAAGACCAAAATGTATAAATCAAGTTACAAGCTTTTGGAGTTTACTATCAGAGGTATAAAAAAAAGGATTACTTTTCAAATTCTGTTGTGAAAAGGTTTGGAGACAGTTTGAACATAATATGTTATGATTTTCTTGCTCCTGCGACCTTTTCCTGTGACCAAGTAAGTGAAAAACTACGGTAGCTTTGATTAGTCTGATTACAAGTAAATAGATTGTTATTGACTTAAGGAACATCCTGTTATAATAACCGCTATTATTAATTAAAAATTTAAATATATCTAAGTCGAACTCCACAAACTTTAATGAGCGTAAAATTACAAATCGAACATGTTTCGGCAGAAAATATAAAAAATTATGACGTTGACGTAATTTTGAATTAAATTTGACGTTTTCAAAGGGTTAAATGATTTTTAAAAGATTTCGTAAAAACAACATTTTATAAAATGTAATTTTTTAACATTTATATTTTTAATATTTATATTCTTTAAGGTTAAGAACCCCTCTTGTAATTCATCAATTGTATCATTAATCTCTTGTTAAATTAGGGCTGATGATGGCAGAAGTGTTCTGCCGAAACATGTTCCATTTGTAATTTTACGCTCATTAAAGTTTGTGGAGTTCGACTTAGATATATTTAAATTTTTAATTTAAATTTACTCCACCTGGATTTAAAAACATTCTTCTGGCTATTATTAATATTTAAGTATCTAAGGGCCGATTTCACCAACTTCAGTTAAACTTAATCATCTGGAACAATTGTTGCTATAGTTTTAACAAACGTATCTATGCAGTTATTTATCAGTTAAAGTTAATCGATGTTGGTGAAACCGGCCCTAAGACTTAATAAATAAACAGAGTATGTATTAATATTGGAAACTTCTGTGTTTTAAGGAAGAACAGCTAAAATTTAATTATGTTCAAAAGGTTACAGTAGTATCCATATTAGCCAGAATAGCGAGCTTTTGAAGGCTGCTAAACATACATTAATAAAGACAGGCTTATAAATTAATATCATACATATAGGATGAAAGTCTAGATAGTTTGCTCAAAATATTTTCTGTAATCCCAAAAGTAATTCTCTAATACGATTTTGAAGTAATGTATATATACAAAGTCGAACACAATATATGGAAAATAAATATTGCTAGTTCTCAAAATCTCTAACATCAAAGTCGCTTTTCCAGACAACACATTCTGCTATTTAGAACTGATCGAGTGAACTGAATTTCTTAAAATGCGGTCGTAGAAAAAATGTGGAATTTGTTTTATAAACTGCTCTGAACCCCATTATGAAACTTACCGTCCTAAGTAAAATGGCGTTTATACAAGGTGCTTATAAATGATTAATAATTCAAGTAGGTTTGATATGTCAAAATTCTCCATCTAACTAAATAGAAATTTTGTTATCCATAAACAACATGTATGAACAATTTATAAAATAAAATCCCATCATGAATTAGTTTACAAAATACACAACGTTGCTTAATTTACGTCCGGCTCAACAAAGACACCACAAACGCAAAATCAACCCCGAACAATGCGTGTTACAACATTTTATTATCAAAAATAAGATAAATAAGCAGTCATGCACTTAAAACGACACCCTATAGAAACACACAATATTTCACCTTCTTGAGCTGAATGTCACCTCCTGGTGGACTGTCAGCAACCCCCGTCGCTATCGTTGGCTGCATTGAAGGCCCTAGGGGAGGATTTTGGGAGGATTCCGCGATTACGTCTTCCGCGATACTTTCGGATAGGTGTTTGGCCGCGCGCAAGTGTTCATCGGCGGTTTTGACTTTGGTTACCGGTTCCGGTTCTAAATACGTGCTGCGGTCTTTCCAGCCGCCGACGCCGCCGGGTAAAGAGTACATCCGGTATTCGCTCCCGGGAATAGTACCGTGAATGTCCCCGTTTTGTTGTAAGGGTCTCGGAGACCCGCGACCACTAGAACTGTCTGAATCACCGTCTTTGTCTGGAGATTCGTCAATGTTGTCTTGAATTGGAGCTTCATTTGCAGTCTTCTTCTTTTCGAGGTCGAGATAGTAAGTCTCTTCGGCTTCGTCGTAGAATGACTTGTCGAGCCAGAAGGGACCGTCGAGATTGAGATTCATGGCTAACTCTTCTTGGGGCGATAAAATTATATCGTCGGACTTTTTGTGAGAAAAGACTTCGGATATTTTGGAGACGATTGTCTCAAACATGCTTTGCTTCTCGATTTCAATACCGGTTTCTGACTCCGACGACTTCTGCTTCTTGATTTTCTTTTCCTTTTTCTTTTTTTCTGACTCTTCGGCCCTGACGAGGGCGATTTCTTCGCTGGGAGTAAGTTCTGTCAACTTCTCTTTTTCGATTACGTCGACGGCAATATCAAAGGTTGAGTCTCCTCTCATTTCAAGTGCTTCAACAGATTTGTTAATATCTTCAGAGGTAATATCTTCTTGGTTAATACCTTCAGATTCAGACGGTTTCTCTCCTCTTTTGTCTTTACGCTTCTTCTTTTTCCCTTTGTCTTCAGCCTCTAACTTAGGCTCAATAGCCTTCTTTGATTTCTTTGCTTTCTTATCATCAGACTTTGTAACTTTAGATATAAGAGTATCAAGGCAACCACTAGGTTTTTCCAGTGGAGTCTCGGAACTTTTGAGTATTTCAGGCTCAAAGCACTGTTCACGTTGAATGAAGTCGGAAATGACCTGTTTCTGATCAGTTTGTAAAGTTTCAGATGGTGTCCGCACAAATAGGAAGTCTTGCTCAGGTGCCTGTACTACAATAATTTCTTCAGATTCAGAAACAAACGGAGTTTTTACAGGTTCACTTTCAATGTTATCTATAATCTCAAAGCTAGTCTCTTTTAGTTCATCTTCAGTCTTCGGGAGTTCCGTTATAGCCTCAACGACTTTTTCTTTTTCTTCTGATAAAACACTATCTTGTACTATTTCTCTAGATACATCAAGTTCTTCTGGTTGATTCTTCACAAATGTACTATTTTCTAGCACATCGTCATTAACCTTGGCTGCTACCACACTTTCTTCAACTGCAGTAGTGCTGACAATATCTTTTATTTCTTCACAGACAACTGCTCGATCTCCAGTGATTTCCACGGGAGTGTCTTTTACTACGTGTTCAGCAACCTCTTCTACAACTGTTTTTTCTGTAACCTTTTCTTGAGATTCGGGAATATCATTGACAATGTTTTTGTCTTCATTGATTTTCGCTGGAATTTCTTCCACCACTTCTTCAAGAACTTTGTCTGCTACCTCGGTTTCTACGTCCACAACTGCATTAGCACTCACTACACCTGTTACTTCTTTGGAAGCCGAAATATCATCGATAGTTTCTATGTTTTTACTGATTTCTTCGACTACTTCTTCAGGAACTGTTTCTGTTACTTTATTTTCAACAGTAGCGCTGACGTCCTTTACTTCTATGTTTTTACTGATTTCTTCGACTACTTCAGGAACTGTTTCTGTTACTTTATTTTCAGCAGTAGCGCTGACGTCCTTTACTTCTTGCACCACTGACACTTCTTGTATTGATTCAATCTCTTTATCCTTTCCTTTACCTTTCTTATGCTTCTTCTTTTTCTTTTGTTCAGTACCCTCTTGCACTGGTTCTTCCTGTACTACAGCTTCCTTACTCTTGGAACCTCCCAACACGCTCTTAACAGAGGAAATAATTCCTCCAAAAATTCCTGACTTTTCCTCTTTCTTCTCCTTCTTTTTGGTCTTGGACACTTTGGTCTCTGCCTTAGGTTCTTCAGTTTCCACTTTAGGAACCTGGATTTCTTGAACCGGAAGTGTAGCCACTCTTTCTGGTAGCACCTTTTCTTTTTTGGTATCACTCTTCCCACCAGCCACTGATGCCCAGCTCATTATTTGAGTTTCATGCTGTCTCTCATTTTCCAAAAAGCTGTGACTGTCGGTTTTTGGTTGCTCAAATTTAGACTTTGAACGAGACCTGGATCTGTGGCGTTCCTTCCTCGGTACCAGAGTTATAAAGCCTTCTTCGTCTATTGGCGGTGACTCCACTTTTGGTTTAATTGGCTCAACTACTTGAATTTGAATTTCCACAGGTTTTCCGTGAACTTCCGGGGATGGGGTCAAACTTGGTGAAGGTTCCCGACTTCTATTGGAGGCAACTATTTTCGCATAAGTTTTAAGATGAGTCTCAGGTAAAATTTCAGGAACTTCTACTTTTGGACTAATCGGAGTGTCAGTTGACATTGCGGGCTGCTCGACAACCGTGGGAGACTTTGCTCGTTTCTTTGATTTTCTTCGTGGCTTCTTCTCAGTATCATCCGTTATTTGTATGGTATCTACAACTTTATCATCCGGTGTATCAATTTTTTTCGGTTCTTCGACCACATTTATCACAATCTCTTCTTTAGCTATGTCTGTTATAAAGACGCATGGTGATGGGTCTCTGCTGCGACCAGTTAGTGCATCAGCGTAAGTTCTCAAGTGACTATCGTCAGTTATTTCATCAGTGGTAGTGACGATCCGTTCTTCCGTTGCTTCCTCAATCAATCTGTCCTTGTCTGCGGTTTCGACAGGTTTCGGCTGCTTGTCCTTTTTCACTTTCTTCGGCGTTTGTTTCTCTATGGTAGTAGCAACATCTTCAGAAATTTCTGTCTTCACAGAAACATCTCTCTCTACTTCATCCTCTTTAGAAGATCTGTGCCGTCTTCTTGATTTACGCTTTGACTTGGTTTGCTCGTGCGTTGTTTCTTCCTCTTCATGCTGAGGCTGAGATGCTAACTCACTCTGGTTAGAACGAGAACGAGATCGTGATCTGGAAGAAAACTCCTCGAATGGATCTTCGTCTGTCTCATTACCAATCTTTGGTGTTGTAGGTATTATTTGTATTTCTACAATTGGTTTCTCTTCGTGTCTGCTAATATCTTTGTCAGTGTCTTCAGATTCAGATGATGTAACCTTACTAGCTACCACTTCAGCGTAAGTTTTGTCACCTTTCATTAGATTTTCCCAAACGTTGACTGGAGGCGGCAAGGGTTCCACACTTTCCAATACCTCGTCTTCTTTCTGTGGGTGCTTTGGCGACTTGCTCTTTCTCTTTCTTGGGGACTTCTGCTGCGGTTTTAGACTCTCCTCATTTACTTCACCTACATCGGTACTAACTTCAGTCACCAAATCTTTAGGAAGGAGAATTTCAGTATTTTCTTCTTCTTTTTCTTCAGAAACAGTAGTCACAATTTCTTCCTTTTGACTGTCCGGAGGTAAAGACGCATCTTCGGCCCACACGACACTTTGCGGTTCAGATGTTCCAAATCCTGAGTCTTGCTGACTGTCAACAATGTCGTTGTAAATTCTTTCACCGTAGCTCCACATCTGCGAGGAACCTTCATCGAACTCCGACTCTTCATCTTTGTAATCCGTACTGATTTCGATAAACTGTGATCGATGTTCTGCTCCGGGAATGAATTCAGCTGCATTTGGATTCAAACGGGAGTGTTCCAACTTGGGTACAAACTCAGTTGCTTTGGCCAAGATGGCCTCGAATTGAGATGGTCTTACTGATTCTTTGGTAGGAAGAATTAGCTCTTCAGCGTCAGCTAAGGTGAGTAAAGACACTTCTGGAATCTCTTCTTGATGCTTTTTGGTGGAAGGCTTAGATTCTGTGGAAGACGGCACTGTTTCTTCCATTAACGTGGGTTGCTGCTCTGGTTCTGGTTTTGTGTCTTTCGTTTCATGCGTAAATTCCTTTTCAACTGATACTTCTGTGCCTTCAGTTTTCTCCAAAGCAATTTCTTCAGCTTTTTCGGTCAGAACGGTTTCAATAATTTCCAGATTTTCTTTTGCAATGTCAGGTTGTTCAACAACCTTTGTTATACTCTGCTCTGGTTCGTCTAAATTTGTAGTAATTACATCCACTTGTACTTCGTCTTTTACCACAGGTGGACTGAAGATTGGGTCATCCAGATCTGTTACACGTTCACCAAACTCTACTGTGGTTTGCTGACGTGGTTGATTTAGATCTTCAATAATTATTTTGTCCGTTTTTGGTAAACTGAAGACTGGGTCATCCAAATCTGTCACAGGTTCTTCAAAATCTATTACATCTTGCTCTGATTTATCTAGATCTGTAGTAATTACATCCGGTTGTCCTTCGGGTTCTTTACAATCTGTTGTTCTTTGTTGAGATGGTTCATCTAGATCTGTAGTAATTACATCTTGCTTTACTTCTTCTCTTGTTTCTGGAACACTGAACACTGGATCATCCAAAATTGTCACCGGTTCGTCAAGGTTTGTTATAGTTGGCTGGGATGGTTCATCCAGATCTGTTGTAATTAAATCCAACTTTACTTTGTCTTTCACCTCTGGTAGATCCAGATGTGTAATAGGTTCATCATGCACTGTTGTTCTTTCCTGAGATGGTTCATCTAGATCTGTAGTAATTACATCTTGCTTTACTTCTTCTCTTATTTCTGGAACACTGAACACTGGATCATCCAAATTTGTCACCGGTTCGTCGAGGTTTGTTCTACTTGGCTGAGATTGCTTATCTAGATCTGTAGGAATTACATCGAACTTTACTTCGCTTTTCACCTGTGGTAGACTGAAGATTGGATCATCCAAATCTGTTACGGGTTCACCAAGAACTGTAGTAGTAACATTCAGATTTACTTCGTCTCTTACTTCTGTTGGACTGAAGGCTGGATCATCAAGATCTGTCAATTGTTCCGAACGGACCACTTTCAGTGTTTCTTCTGATGATAATTTCTCTTGGGTGATAAACTGCAAAATTTCGTCTTTTTCTTCTTTCTTTGATTTAACTTGAACTTCTTCGATTACTTCAGGCTCTACAATCTTCGCTTTTTGTTCGTACCAAGCGATTTCTGCATTCAATAGCTGCAGGAAATCATAGTTTGGATATTCCAAAAAGAAATATTTCAACGGTTCTTCTGCAGGGAGTTTTTCCACGACTTCTTCCTGTAAGCTTTCTTGTCGAATGTTATAATAGTATTCACTTTCAGCTTTTAGCATCGATAAGATATCGTACTGCACCAGGTTGTCGTCCACAAAAACAGATGAAAAGTCCTTGTTAATTGTAATTTCTTCGCTTTCTTCAGGTTCCGATTTCGGTAAAGGCTGCGAAAGTTGCGGTTCTGGGCCGAATTCTAACTGGTGAACAATGGTTTCAAGGTTTTCACTTGGTGGTAAGCTACAAAGTATCTTCAGTGGTTCAGGCGATCTCTCAACAGCTATTTCGTCATTTGGTACATTAGGAAGTTGAATCTCTACAGTTTCGCTAATAGGATTCACTTCCAACTTAGTCTCTTCAACTGTTTGAACAACACCTTGATCGTATTCAACTATATTCTGTTCTACTCCTTTTGGTTCTTCTGCTTCATCATCTGATAAAACCATTTCGGTGTCTAAAACATCCATCCACAGATCACTTGTATTGTCCAAAGGTAATCCTTTGTAAGCAGGTTTTTCTTGTTTAGTGAGAACTTCCTCTTGAACTTTCGGCACAGATTCCTCCGTTTTCTCGAGGGACGACATCGGTACTGACTCCAATACGTCTGTGCTGGCAGATAACGGTACATCTTCAATTTCTTGTTCCGATCGATCCTCTTTCTTTGTAACCTCAGTTTTAATCACAGTTTCTATTTTTTCTTCCACTTCCTCATCGTCAGACAGCACAATGGGTTCATCTAAAATGTCCATCCAAAGCTCAGTCGTCTCATCTAAAGGTAAGCCTTTATAAGCTGGTTTCTCCGTTACTTTCTCTTCGGTCTTGATCAAAGGTTTTTCCTTCTCTGTCGATTGTACTTCATCATCAATGGCAATCGTCGATTCATCGGTTACATTGATCCAAAGATCTGCACTTCTGTCAGTAGTTTTTTCTTCCTTTGGTTGAGCAAAGCTTACCCATTCTTCCTCTGCTTTTCTTTGTTGATCAATAAATGACTGTGTAACTGCTTTGTCTCTTAAAATCTCACTCACTTGATCAACCATGACGTTAGGGATGAAGATGAATTCTTCACCAACAAGATTTTCAGAAGTGCTGTCTAGTAACTTAGTTATTTCAGACGTGGAAGAAGCCAGAGTTGCATCAATTGGAGCTTCTTCTTCAAAGCTGATGATCTGAGGATGTTCTTCGAATGAAACGGATTTTTCCTTCTTGCCAGATTTACGCTTTGGTAGACCGTCAATAATGCCTTCACTCAGTTCTAATTCTTTCGTTTTGTGTGGCTTCTTTTGAACTGGTTCTTCAATCTCTGCTAAAGTGTCAGGTTCCTCAACTTTAACATCGTCTTCTTTCTTTTGTTTTTGCTTCTTCTTCTTTTTCTTAGATTTCGCAGCGTCGTCTTCTTGTTCTACCTGGCCAACTGACGTTTCAATTTTGCTTTCGATGACGATGTTTGGTTTTTCATCTGATTGTTCTTTTATAATCTCAGATTGTTCGTCTCTAACGTCGTCCTTTTTAACCTTTTGATTCTTCTTCTTCTTTTTGGATTTTGAAGTGTCCAAATCTGGTTTATCCAAAACTTGGTGTATTTCATCAGTTTTGTCTTCAGTATTAGTTTCCTCTAGTTTTGTATCCTCCTGTGCCAGGCTTTCAACCTGCTTCTTTTTATGCTTCTTCTTAGATTTTTTCTCAGAATCCTGAGGTGTTTCCACCAAGATGTCTATTTCTTCACCTTTATTTTCCACTAATGTTTCAACTGTGGATTTTGTTTCAACATCTGACTGTTCTTTTGATTTTTCAGGTTCTTCCAACTTAAGGTTATCTTTCTTGTGCTTATGTTTCTTCTTCTTCTTCTTAGATTTGGAAGTGTCGTCGTCTGGTTCTTCCAACACTTGTTCTATTTCTTCAACTACCCGTTGTGTTTCAGTTGTATGTTCTGGTTCATCATGTGACAGTTCTTTTAAAATTTCAGGTTCTACGTCTTGAACTTCCTCTTTCTTGTGCTTATGTTTCTTCTTCTTTTTCTTAGATTTCGAAGTGTCGTCTTCTGGTTCATCTGGAACTTGCTCTATTTCTTCAGTTTTGTGTTCAATGTCAGCTTCCTCTACTTTTGTTTCTACGAAAGGTTCTGATTCCTCAGGCTGTTCTATAAAAGGTTCATCGCTTTCGACCTGCTTCTTTTTGTGCTTCTTCTTGGATTTTTTCTCAAGATCCTGTGGTGGACTTTCTTTAATTATGCGTTCACCTTTAGGAGCTGCGGTGATAAGCGGTTTTACTTCTACTTGTTCAATCTTGGTGGTAGTACCTGATTTAGATCCGACAATGTTGGCCCACGATGTGGCTTTTTCGTGACCAGAAACAGAAGTTTCGACGACTTCACTTTCTACTTTTTCTTCCTTAACTTCTTTAGGTTTTTTGTGCTTTTTCTTCAATTTCGTTTCATTTTTTTCCTCACTCTCTAAAACATCAGTTTGTTCAGGTCTTACTTCGTTTAAAATTTCACCTTTACCGATCGGTTTATCTGCAACAAGGTCTCCATTGACGGGCAAAGTCTGACACTGTTCTTCGCGTTCAACCGCCTCTGCCTGTTCACTTTGAATTTTCCCCTTTTCTTTGCCCGACACTACATTCATGACGTCTTCGATGTTGCTTACTTCAAAGTCGACAGATTCAAGCCGCGACAACGACGTTTGACTGTTGTCAAATGTAGGCGTCCTGATCTCAACTTCTGGCGTGGTCTGCGAATATAACAAGAAATCCAAGGGGATTCCTTGCCGCTTCTTCTTCTTCTTCATTTTCTCTTCGAAAACTTTACAAGCTTCTATTTCTTCGGGTGTGAACGCTTCTTCTTCAAGAGTTTTCTTTTTGTCTTTCTTCTGTGTAGACTCAGCCTTCTGACTTGGACGTTGTTGTACTGACCCGAAGATAACTTGTTCGAGTTCTATGTCTAGGAAGCTGTCACGCGGTGGCTCTGTTAGGACGGTTTGGTTGTCGTTAGATGGAGTTTCCGTTACAACTTTTTCAGTGGTCGCGGTTTCAGTGGCGTTTGTTACAACCTTAAGAGAGGTTTCGTCTAATTTAGTAACAGGTTTTTCCAAAGATGTTCCGGTAAGTGCGCTTTCTGAGATTTCATTGCCGATAGATGGTGTTTTAGTTACAATTTTCTCAGTTGTGGCGGTTTCGATAGTATTTGTTACAACCTTAAGAGATGCTTCATCGAGATTAACAAGACAATGTTCTAAAGAAGACTGGGGAACTGTGTTTTCTACTATTTGATTATTGTTAGATAAAGTTTCTGTTGTAGTGATGATAGTTTTAGCATGATCTAAAGAAGTTTTCACAGATATATCGTCAATTATATCTTCAGACTTAGTTAAAACCGGTTCTTTTTCTGAGGGAGAAAGTACCTCGGACGGAGTTGTTTCATCCTTCTTTGCAGTCTCAACAGTGATAATGGTTTCTGATGGCTTTGCTTCTTCATCAGACAGCACCATAGGTTCGTCCAAAATATCGATCCAGAGGTCAGAAGAATCGTCTAAAGGTAAGCCTTTATACGCTGACTTTACTGCTACTTCTTTTTCTTTGACAGGTTCTGTTTGTGTTATTTGTTTCTCAATATGTGAGTCCTGTTTTAATTCAGTTGTGGTCACACTTTCTTCTGTTACAGTAAGATTTTTTTCAGATTCTTCAGTTACTAGTTTTGGTATTTCTTTTCCTATTTCCTTTAAAGATTCTTCGGTTTCTGATCGTCTTGGTTGTTCTTCTTCACCATCAGATAGAACCACGGGTTCGTCTAAAATATCAATCCATAGATCGCTAGATGGGTCCAAAGGTAAGCCTTTATAAGCTGGTTTATCTGGTACTACTTCTTCTTTATTGGGTTGTGGTTCTTTTACTTCTGCAGTTTTAACAATCGTTTCGCGGGCATCACAAGTCTCTTTGTATGTTTGTGAATTCTCTGTTAATTCAGTTGTAATGACAGATTCTGTGGCTATACTTTCAACCACTGTGTCAGGTTGTGAAACACGTTCTTCCGTTACTAACTCGGGAATATCTTCCCTTTTTTCACCAGAAGGTTCTAGAGACTCCTCTTCATCATCAGATAGAACCACGGGTTCGTCTAAAATATCAATCCAAAGATCGCTAGATGAGTCCAAAGGTAGACCTTTGTACGCAGGTTTGGACACAACGGATTCTTTTTCTTCACTTGGTTTTGAGTCTTTTACTTCTTGAGCGGTAGCATTCACTTCAGTATTATCACGAATTTCTTGTTTGTCCTCATATGAATCCTGTTTTAATTCGGTTGTTGTAACTGTTTGTTCAACCACAGATCTGTTAGACTCTGAAAGTATTTTGTTGTCCTGTTGTTCCGTTATCGACTGCAGTATTTCCTTTCCTTTATCACCAACAGTCTCTTTACTTCCTGATCGTTCTGGTGATTCAGGTTCATCGTCCGACAGGACCATGGGTTCATCTAAAATATCCATCCAAAGATCGCTAGATGAGTCCAAAGGTAGACCCTTGTACGCAGGTTTGGACACAACGGTTTCTTTTTCATCACTTGGTTTTGAGTCTTTTACTTCTTCAGCGGTAGCATTCACTTCAATATTATCACGAATTTCTTGTGTGTCCTCATATGAATCCTGCTTTAATTCGGTTGTTGTAACTGTTTGTTCAACCACAGATCTGTTAGACTCTGAAAGTATTTCGCTGTCCCGTTGTTCCGTTACCGACTGCACTATTTCCTTTCCTTTATCACCAACAGTCTCTTTACTTCCTGATCGTTCTAGTGATCCAGGTTCATCGTCCGAGAGGACCATAGGTTCATCTAAAATATCAATCCAAAGGTCGCTAGATGAGTCCAAAGGTAGACCTTTATAGGCAGATTTGTCTGTAACTCTTTCTTTTTGGATACTTGGTTGTGAATCAGCTGTGACATTCTCTTCCGATTTACTCACTTGCGTGTCTTCAGTATCCTGCTGCTTTAATTCAGATGTAGTAACAGTTTCTTCTGTTACAGTAGATGTAGCAACAAGCCTCTCGGATTCTGAAAGTGTTTTACTGAATTGATCTTGTGTTATCGACTTTAGTATTTCTTCTTCGTTTTGGTCAACATGTTCGATCAGGGTTTGATTGGTCTCAGTTATAATCGAGTCTTCTCTACGAGCCACTTCTTCGATATAGTGCGTGGTCTCCACTGGTGTTTCTACAAACTCCATCTTCATAGAAACAACAGGTTTCAGTCTAACTTCTTCATGAGTAATCAAAACAATTTTCTTTGTAGGTCCTATTACAACTTCAGGTTCTATTTTTTGAAGATTGTCTTCCTTAATATTTGCTGATAATTCTCGGATTTCTTTTTCTTGATCATGGGTAGACGTAGTTTTGCTCTCTCGAGTGGTTAAGACAGGTTGTGTTAGACTAACAGTTTCAGTCACAAGGGGTGTTTTTGTCAGACTAGTAACGGTGGTAATCGTTGTCACTGCCTTAGGCTTTTTAATTTCGTCGTCTTCTGTTTTCTTTTGCTTCTTTCTCTTGGACTTTTTGTCTTTAGTTTGTGAATCTTGAAGGGAAACTTCAGGAAGTCGTTCCGCTTCGACGTTTATAAAGGACTGAGTTTCATTTTCAGTTCTTTCTATTATTTCTTCTGTCTTGTTAGAAGCAATGGTGCTGGTTTCTGTGGCTTCCTTGTCTATGAAAGATTGCACAATACTGTCGGAATATGATTTCGTTTCGGTAGTGTCAACAATTTCAACATTCGCGACTTTTTCCGCTGGTGTTGGTTGATTAGATTTAGATTTTTTAGATTTAGTTTTCGATTTGCGCGCAAGTGGGGCTAGATTTTCGTCTGCTTCGTTCTGGAATTCTACCACTTTGTGTTTCTCTTCTGAATTTAGAACCGTTTCTACATGGCTTGTACTTACAACCGTTTTTTCATTTATTTCACTAATCTTCTCTTGACGTTGGTCTTCTGACTTTTCAGTAACTATAACTTGTTGCTCTTCTGTTCTTGGTGTGATAAAAGCTTCTGGTTGTACATTTTCAACTACCTGTTCGTTAGTGTCGACGCTCGGCACTTTATTCTTCTTAGATTTCTTCTTTGACTTAGCAGTTTGTTTCTCTGTTATCTCATCATTTAAAACGAGAGATCTTTCCACATCTATGAAGGTTGTGGTTACACTTTTCTTATCATCTGTCACATTTGGAGCTGAAACATCCAAATCTGATTTTTCTACTTCAATAAACGTCTTCACATCTTGAGGTTCTTCAAGTGGAGTTTTGATTTTCGATTTCTTAGATTTCTTCTGTGGCTTAGAAGGCACATCTTTAGCAATTTCTGTTTCCTCTAGAGTGGCGACCGCTTCTGTAACCTTTTCTTGGCCTGGATCGGATACTACACTTTCAGACACAGGTTCCTCAATCAGTTTAGATTTCGAAATAGTTTCCTCCGTTGTGACATTCAGAACAAGAGGTTTTTCTACATCTATGAAGGTCTCGTTCTTCTGATCTTCCGCCGCAGGCGGAGCTGCGACATTTGGCACAACCTCTTCGATAGAACTAATCACATCTTGAGGTTCTTCAGGTGCCAGTGCAATTTTAGCTTTAGATTTCTTAGATTTCTTCTGTGGCTTAGAAGGCACATCTTTCGCAATTTCTGTTTCCTCTAGAGTGACGACCGCTTCTGCCACCTTTCCTGTAAGTTCTTGGCCTGAATCGGACACTCCACTTTCAGCCACAGGTTCCTCAATCAGTTTAGATTTCGAAATAGTTTCCTCCGTTGTGACATTCAGAACAAGAGGTTTTTCTACATCTATGAAGGTCTCGTTCTTCTGACCTTCCGCCGCAGGCGGAGCTGCGACATTTGGCACAACCTCTTCGATAGAACTAGTCACATCTTGAGGTTCTTCAGGTGGCAATGTAATTTTAGCTTTAGATTTCTTAGATTTCTTCTGTGGTTTAGAAGGCACATCTTTCACGATTTCTGTTTCTTCTAGAGTGACGACCGCTTCTGCCACCTTTCCTGTAAGTTCTTGGCCTGAATCGGACACTACACTTTCAGCTACAGGTTCCTCAATCAGTTTAGATTTCGAAATAGTTTCCTCCGTTGTGACATTCAGAACAAGAGGTTTTTCTACATCTATGAAGGTCTCGTTCTTCTGATCTTCCGCCGCAGGCGGAGCTGCGACATTTGGCACAACCTCTTCGATAGAACTAATCACATCTTGAGGTTCTTCAGGTGCCAGTGCAATTTTAGCTTTAGATTTCTTAGATTTCTTCTGTGGCTTAGAAGGCACATCTTTCGCAATTTCTGTTTCCTCTAGAGTGACGACCGCTTCTGCCACCTTTCCTGTAAGTTCTTGGCCTGAATCGGACACTCCACTTTCAGCCACAGGTTCCTCAATCAGTTTAGATTTCGAAATAGTTTCCTCCGTTGTGACATTCAGAACAAGAGGTTTTTCTACATCTATGAAGGTCTCGTTCTTCTGATCTTCCGCCGCAGGCGGAGCTGCGACATTTGGCACAACCTCTTCGATAGAACTAGTCACATCTTGAGGTTCTTCAGGTGGCAATGTAATTTTAGCTTTAGATTTCTTAGATTTTTTCTGCAATTTAGTAGGGACGTCTGTTGCTTCATGGAGTACAGGTGCTTCATTCAGTTTCAATTTCGAGGAAGTCTCCCCAGGTGTGACATTATTCAAATCAAGAGATTTTTCTACATTTATGAAGGTCTTAGATACGTGCTTCTGATTTTCTGAAGCAGATAGAGCTGCGACATCTATAACTTCTGATTTTTCTATTTCGATAAAAGTGTTTACATCTTGAGGTTGATCAGATGTTGGTGTGATTTTAGTTTTGGATTTCTTAGATCTTTTCTTTGATTTAGGGGGCACATCGTTTATAATTTCTGTGTCTTCTGGTGTGACGACTGCCTCTGTTGGTTCATCGATTACAGATGGCTCACTCAATTTCGATTTCTTTTGTTTTTTCTTGGACTTGGTTTCTTCGGAGATAATTTCTTCTGTTGGTTCTAATGGAGCTTCTTCTTTAAGAGGTTTGGATTTCTTTGACTTTTTCTTTGATTTGGTCTTTACGACCGTCTCTGTTTCTTCATTGGGGGGTAGCCTCTCCAATGACGTAGAATCAGGTTCTGGGGTTTCGTTTTCTTCGTGTGTTGTTTTAGGAATCGTGTTATCAGAACCTGATTTGAGCTTGGATTTCTTTGACTTCTTTTTCGGTTTTTTAACTTCTTCTTGGGATTGTTCAGGTGTTGCTTCGCTTTCGTCATTCTCACTTGGAAGTGGTTCTAGAAGACTAGATTTCTGTCCTGACTTAGATTTTTTCTTTGGTTTGACTGGCAGTTCTTCGTCAACGTCAGTCATTTCGATGACCGTATCTGATTTCTTAAAGGGTCTTCGCTTTTTCGGAAGCTCGGTCTTCTGCTCGGTCATATTCTTTTTTGCCTTATTTTCTTCGTCTGGCAATTCCGTAACAGTTTTGACTTTAGTCTCTTCAATAATTTTCTGATGAGGCTTCTGGTCATCGATGACTGTTTCCGTGGTCTTCTTGACAACGGTGATCTGTTTAACATGCGACTTCTTTTTCTGACTAGCTGGAGTTTCGTATTCATGGTCGTTGTTTTTATCTGTATGTTGGGGAACACTATTACTACGTCTATCACTAAATGGTTTAAAGTCTTGTAGAATAGGAGCTTCATCAGCATTGTCACCACCCGTTACATCAACGAGCTCTCCATGGTGACCATCTGATGGCACTTCTTTAGTTTCGATGCGTCCGTATCGTTTCTTTTGCGTTTTCTTATGTTGTCGTGGGACAACATCAGAAAGAGGTTCCTTTTGGCGATTCTGCGACTCCGTCGACTTCGTTTCGTCCTTTTGCTTGGACTCGCGTCCATGCGGTGGAGATTTGTGTCGTGGAGTTCGAATTGTGCTCGTTGCCGCTGTACTGGATGGCTGGAGAGGCTTGGGGGCAAGTCCTTGAGACAAAATCTGGGCGTAGGAATAATGGCTGGACTCCGTCTTGGCAGGTTCCTCGATTTTAGGAGCGGGGCTTACGTTGACTTCCTGTACGGGTTGTAGGGGAGGAGTTGCGATTATCTCAGCTGGTCTTTCCACCTCTACTGTTTTTTCTACCGGTACAGGAACCGGTTGGTAAGCGTCGTAATGAGGAATTGGAGCGATGACTGCAGCTGGGTAAGGTTGGTTGTACTGGTCTTGGTAGAGATAAGTGCCTAAACCGGAACCCATTAGTTGTTGACCAGACGCTATTAGGCTGACCATGTCGGGAATGGGCTGTATGTAGTCGAATATGCCCTGCTGAGAATAGAAAGTCTGATCTGTCGAGACCTGATATGGATACTGGGGCTGAGTGTATTGACCCCAAGTTTGTTGTGGCGGCAGGAAGTTGTACTGGGGTTGCATCGGGACAACTTCGGGCTCGGGCTCTGGCTCTGGCTCAGGTTCTGCCTGTTGTGACGGTTTTGCCGCCTCAGGAAGAGGAAGAATCTTGGGTTTTTCAACAACGGGGTGTTCTTCCTGGTGAATGCCACTATATTGTCCTCTTAAAATTGCGGCGTAGGTGGTATTGCCTGGTTCCCACATGGGACTTGGTGAACGTGCTCTTGGGTGCACCACTTCAGGCTTCAGGTGGACTTTCTTTTCTTCTGTCTTATTTGCAATGGGTTCCTGAATCTTGGGAAGTACTTTTTCTTCCACATTCATGACGGCCGGTTTTTTAATGATTGGTTGGGGTTCCGGTTTGGGCTTGTCGTCACGCCTCTTGGGTGACCGACTCTTCCTTGGCGCCTTGGTTGGCGCTTCGAGTTTGGCGGCAATAGTTTCGATTTTAGTCTCAACAACTTGCGCTTCCATTTTGATGGGTTCGCGCGATTGGGATCGGCGTTCCTGCGATTTGGACCGTCCGGCGGTAATGTCCGCGTACGAAACCCCGAGAAGGGAGGTGGGTTGGACGAAATAGGGATCCACGCGTTGGATCTTGCCGGTGAGAACATCGATCCTTTGCCGGAAGGCCTCAATCCGCGCCTGTTTACGCAGCAACAATGCAAGAAATCAGTAAACGCGTTTCACATAGTGTGATAAGAATATCGCGCGATGCAAGATGGTGGCTGAAACGCACGTCGTTTTAGGTGTTGGGGTCAAATCAGGTATAGGGACGTGATCGGGGGGAGTGGTCGGTTTGGTTAAGTGTCGAGCGGTTCCGAGTCCGGTACGCCCCGTTGCAGAATCAGCTTGATGCGCTCGTTACGAGCGGATAACTTGTTCTGCAAGGCGCGCACGCGATCTCTATACGTCTACACTCGAGGAATAGACAGGATTGCAGCAATAATGACAAAAAGAACAAAACAAAAACGCTCCGTGAGAAACAAGTAAACGTAAATCAAGATTGTGTTCGCTTTCTGGCTCACCCCAGATCGAAATGATACAAGCGATAGTGGATGCGCATGAGTGATCTACAGTACCCTACAACCGTGATGAGAAAGATAGTGAACACAAAATATACAACTAAACAAAATGGTGGTGAAACTCAAGCTATTAACCAAGCAGTTGATGGTAAAGAAGCAATAAAGCAGTAAATGAAGCGTAATTAAATAAATAGAAAAGAGCCCGAAACCAAAACAAACACAATCCCCAGCTGCCTCAAGGAGAGGGGGCGGAAACACCTTGATGGCGCATCAATCACCTCTGCAGCGCCTTCTTTCGACAACATCAAAATGTTTCCAAATCTAAATTTATAATTTTGTCGACGTCGGGATTGGTTGGGAGTTCTCTTTAAACAACGTCATTTCGTGATATTTTTTATTTTTTTGGCTTCACTACGGCTGCGGTGCGGCTTGAGCGATATGAGATGAAGGTGGCCATGTTAGTTTTAGTCACAAAAACACACCATTGTTCTTGATGGTGTTGGTGACGTCACGGTACATGCCACTTCCATCCATAGTAAATCATCGATAAACACACCAAGACCTACCTGTTGTTCTCTGACCGCTTGATCACGATCGTGAGGCAGATGCGTCGGTGCCATTGCCGTCCTTAGCTGCTGGTCCACTTGGACGATCTGCTGGCGCAGCTGTTGCACCTCGGTCTGGTACTGCTCGACTTGGGCAATCGCCTCCTCGAGTTTCCCACTTTGGGTTTTGATCGTCTTGTTCAGATCATCGAGCTCTTTGAGTAGCTCCTGGGCGGATTGGGTTACACGGGCGTCGCCACCGATGCCGGAACGGAAGTGGAGCTGCAACCAAATAGTCAATTATACAAGGAATGGAAGTCTGGACTTCCGTTAGCAGTCAAATATCCAATAATGATATTCTGGATTGGCAAAAAACCAAAACTAACAGTACCTGAAGCTTCTCAACAGACAACGATATTTTCGTCTTCTGAATGTGACTGTCCGCCAACATCTTCTCGCAGAGCGCGTGTTGGTCCCGCAACGGCTTCTTCTTGTTCTGTTGAGACTCCAAAGCTGTCGTGGTCTTCTCAATCCATCCCCGGACGTCTTTCATCTTTTTCTCGCACTGTTCCCACTCCTCTGAGGTTTCCTGGAGGAGGGCGTTGCGTTCGAGGATGGAACCTTCGACTTCGGTCTTGGCCTCTTCCGCTTCCTCCATCTTGGCTGGAAGGTCTCCTACGCTGGTCACGCTTCCGATATGTTCGAGTTCTTTCGCCATTTCGCTCAGATTCTTGCTTGCAGTCTTGCAACTCTTTACGGCGTTCTTGAGAAAAATAATAATGAGTAACTATTTACGTGCTTGAGATATATTACTTACGGAATAGTCGTGAAGTTTCTGTCTAGCTTCTATAAGAGTTGTAATGTAGAGAGGCTCCGACAGGAAGGCCTGCTTCTCTTGTACCCATGCCATCACAGTCTGATATAGAGTAAGGAAGCGTTGCCATGCGTCGAGGGTTTCGCCTACTTGTTGTCTCTTCTCCTCTAGCCACGATCGCACCTGTTGCAGCTGCTCGGTCAACTCGTTTATAGTCGATTCTACCAGTCGCTTCTCTTCTTCATCTCGCGTTTTGTCCATAATTACTCTACCATTTTTAATTAATTTCTCTAGCCGGTCACTAATGGTTCCAATTTCGGATTGGATCTGTTGAAGATGTTGATGCAGAAGCTGCGGCTCGATAGAACGATCTTGCACTTTGAGTTCCGCATCCTTGATCCAACTCTGGACTTCTTCGACGTCGTTGAGGTAGTCGGTCCTGATCGTGCGGGCTTTCTTGAACTCCCTGTCTTTTTCCTCCATGGCACTTGCAATTGCTTCAGTCAAAAGTTCCAACTGGTTGAGTTCTTGCGCAACGTCAGAAGGAACCAACTGCTGACTCTTGTTGTACTTGTCCTTGAGTCTTGAAGATAAGTCTTTGGCCTCTTTGCAACGAGAATCGACGTGACTTCGCAATTGTTTCAACTCCTGCTCGGTCTTGTCAAGATCTGCGCCAAACACGTAGAAGTTTTCGACTTCGAGCTTCAACTTGTTCAATCCAGTCTTCTCCTTCGAGATACTGTTCAAAGCTTCAACAATTTCAGCAAGGTCGTTCTCAGTCTTCTTTCGTTTCTCGTCCAAACCGTCCAGAAGCCTGCAACAAAACAACGTGAAACGTGTTTTAAGTGGATGATGTCTGTTTTATTTTTGCACCGGACTATTTTTAATTCTCGACCTGGTACAAATTCGGTGCGCCAAAATAACACGCGGGTGCGACGTTAAGAATAGTGCTTTACCTCAATATTCAGGCTCGAAGATACCATACACCAAAGACACTAAACCTTCGTTTTCAAGTTTTACACTTAATATTCCGTAGGGGTGAGCTGATAATATGACGTGCGTCAGATGCGGTACCAGGCAGAGAGAATACCCGAGCGGAGGGGCTATCCAGCCATCCAGTTCGACTTTATCGTACGTTGTGAAAATTTGAATTGGGGAAACGTCGGCGTCGCGACGCGCATGCACCAGGACCCAGTTAAAGAAAAACGTGGGATTCAGACGGGCGGCGAAAAGACAGACGGAAGCGCATTTGATGGCCGATCAATCAGTGGCGTAGAGCTCTCGTAATAGAATTCGGAGGGTAATTTGTAACAATTTCCACTTTAGACATGGTTAAGCGTGGTTCGTTTTTACTTTATTTTTAAATTTTTCAACGGTTAATTATTATCGACCCAGATTTGGAGAAGTTCAGGAGTTCATTGTAGAGGTAATTCAGTCCAAAAACTTATGTTTGAACTTAAAACAGTTATTTTATGATGAATTGCATTTAACTTTACTTATAAATTATTTAACCATTAAATTCTCAACTGTTTTCTCTCTAGAGATGACAACACAAGACGTCGTAAACAACAGACAAATAAAGCATTAAAAGAAATTGATGTATTGACAGAAATCAGTCGGATATTGCAAGAATCAGAATATCCAAAAGTGAGTGCAATTAGAGACAATTTGTCTGCATTAAGAGAAATGCGAAACTTTATTGAGAAAGAGCTTAGAGAGGGGTGAAAGTAAATGTGTTAAGTAAATTAGAAGAACGAACAGACATTATGACTATACAGCATTGAAAATGAAACATTAAGACAAACTGAAAAAAAAAAGGAGACAAGAGGGGCATATTAGATAACGAATAAAAAAAAACAACGACCAGATAGTTGAATGTGACTATGAAAAAAATATAATCTAAGAAGAAGGGTTAATGGGTATTTGAAGCGGTAAAACAACTGATTCATTGCAAAGCACCTCGAGTAAGTCTGAAGGAGAAAATAAAATTAAGGATGTCGAATTTCAACATACAGAAGCTAGTCAATAAGTCAACAAACATTATGGAATAACCGCCCACCACGTTCATAAGTGTCACTCTATGTCTTCAATGAAGATTCAAAAATAAACATTAAATAAAAAGTGCAAGTGCTAAATTTAAATTACAGATGAACTCACAAACTTAAATCAACAGATGGTAATTACGTATTTCCAGACGAACTGGTCAAAATCATGTCATGTTCCGGTTAAATGATCAAGAAGAAACAATAAAATTCAATAAAATCTTTATAATAACAGACGTCTCAAAATATCTGAAAAGAAAACTAACATTTCAACTCTTCCTTCCTACGTCACTGGGACCCCATCCGTGCATCTAATTCCGGAGGAATGAAATGAGTGAAAGCTGTAGTTTTTTTCTACGAATCGATTGGAATGAAATATGCCAAAAGAGACCAATTAAAACCGTTTATGATGGAATAAAAAATAGAACAATACCGAGAGTCTACAATTCTACGCGTGAAAACCCACTTGGCTCGGAATCAAGTCTAAACATAGCAGTGGGACGACAACACTTGATTGTTTATCGTTCGATTTTTTAGTTTAAGGTTAAAACACACATGTGACACTGGATTTACATGAATTTATACGAGTTTTATGATTCATAAATTCTAAATTTAACCTAAATTCCCATACCTTTGGTAGTTTTGCTGTAGCTGCTTCAATTTTTCTTTCAGGGCCGCAGCAGAAGTGTTTGAACACTCCTTGAGGAACAAGAGGATGTTCTCGGATAACTCAAACACTTCGACTTTGAACTTGGACAAGGATTCTGCTTCCGACTGCAGTTCCTGTTGCGAAACAGACCTTGATTAGGTACCGTGCACACTAAAAATGCAATAACTCACCAAAATGCTGTTATTTGTAGCGATCACATGTTCCTTATTTCTAACGATGTTGTCGATATGTTTGGCTCGTTCTTCGATTCCAGAGAGAAGACTCTCGAAGTGTTGCCAGCGGCCCTCGAAGGTCTCCCAGATTTGCGCCAATTTGGTCAAGGTGTCTCTGCGACTTTCCAGATTAGACACCAGCGCTGACCATTCTGAAGACACTTCGCGGCTTTGGTTTTGGGTTCTGCTTCTGTTACGCTCGTCTGCCTGCTTTATTATTTCGTTGGCGCGTTCGAGGAGCAGGTCGAGTTCCAGTTGCTGATTCTGCAACAGAATAGGTAATCTGATAACTGAAACACTGTAGTTGCACAAATGCACGGCTCCAACCGGCTTATCTTAACACGCACTTTTCCAAACTATTTTGAATTAATCGACATCGCGTCACTTAATAAATTGCAAGCACTATACCTTATCTCCTCTAGCTATATTGTTTAAATGTTTACTCGCCGACGGGTGTCACAATATAAAAAATATATATCTAAAGTAAATCTACAAATCAGCGATAATTCCCAATAGTCTTAATTAACGTTATTGTGGTGTTTCGGATACATGCGAACCGTGACCAGTGACACTGAAGGAATTTGGTAGACTCGCCAGCATTTCTCGCGGTAATTCGCGCATAATATTAAAATGATTTTAGCGGGAAAGTGTCCTTGAGATTATTACACATAATATGAAATGCACATACGCTTATATCAGTGATGTAAGGAGAATGATATCACTGGTTTAAAAATAGAACGGCATCATTGGTGTTTACCTTAAATTCTGGGTTGCCTAAAACTACTTCTGCTGCAGAAATCCGGAATAATAACTCAAAGCTTCATAACAAGGTCGGCATTAGATAAAGTGACATTGTTCCTACTTTTGACAAAAATATTTTTATGTAGGCAAATACGTGATGAACTGTTATCAGTTTGAACAATACGAGGAAAAATCGTATAGAAAAAGAAATTATCTCATTTCCTGTCGTAATGCATTGGAGTATAAATAAATTCGGTTTAACGCCGATAATTTTAAATCTTACAACTCTAAGTGAGTTTTATTTCTATATTTCTATTTTTAAATGAATCCCTGAAAATATAGTAATTCATTGTTGAAAGACTGTCAACATGTAATGAATGTGTAAATTATGCGCTTTGCTGCAGGTTAAATAAATATATTTAATTTTTCTTCTTTTTTTCTCTTGTCATGTAATTCTTGGAAGGAATTAAAAATGTAACCACAATCCGTTGGGAAATATTTTTTTTAATACCGTTGAGAATTTTTTTCGGAAGCTCTGCGTTGACCTCTGGTTTTCTATTTACGTCTTTCTTTAATTTGCTGAATGGAACTGTCAAATTTTTAATCAAAATTTAATTATTCAAGGTAGAATTGACATCAAAGTTGTTTTCAGAAAATTTCAAAGTTTGGGATTCAAAAAAAATAATAATAATAATTCTTAGAAAATTTGATGAGCCTTTTTATGCGTTTTGAATAAGTGCTCTATACAGGATCTTCGAAAATAGCATTTTAACATTTGGTAATTCGAATTCATGAAATAAAACCAGGATCAAAATCGAAAAATCAAAAATTCGACCCATGATAATTTAAGGCTATTTAAAGACTTAATTTTATTGCTCTCATAGTTTTCGTCGAAATTATGGCTCTGCTGGCTTGACGTCAAGATAGCATGACCATGACTTGATATTTGATAAAAATTGAAAAGTAACCACACAGGATTTTATGGCTATTTAAAGGCTAATTTAATGCCAAGTATCTAAGTTTATTTCTCTTATGGTTTTCATGGAAATGATGGCTCTGCTGGCTTGACGTTAAGTTAACAGGACCATGACGCCATGGAAATTTAAGGCTATTTAAAGGCAAATTTAATGCCAAAGACTTAATTTTATGGCTCTCATAGGTTTATAGTAGAAATTATAACTTAATATTAGATAAAAATAAAAAAAAAACAACAGGATTTGGAGGCTATTTAAAGGCTCACTTAATGCCAAAGATAATAAAATCGAGGTTTTTCTCGAAATTATGGTCCATATGGGTTCACCTCAAGCTAGCAGAATCATGGCTTTAAAATATTATAAAAAGCAATAATTACCCGGGAATTTAAAGTTATTTAATGCCAAAGACTTAATTTTAATTATTTTAGGACCTACTTTTAAGAACTTATGAGCTAAAGGATTTTCTACAGCAAGTTTTTTTTTTGACTTTACGCTTTAAAAAAAATCGATTCTCCTAGGAGGTTCTATTAAGCAAATATTTTTCCAAAATGCGTCAAAAACTTGTCTTCACAGATACCCTAGAAAGAAATCGCGTCACAAAACAAAATTTTTTGTACACGCTCCCCAAAATTACAATTTTAGGGATTTTTGAGTCCGTAAAAAGGTAAATTTACTAGTCTAGTCCCCTTTGCGGATTATTTTTAATTAAATATGTTAAATATAGCTATTTATCGATCGATTTGAGCGAAAACGATTTTCCTAGAACAAGGACCGTTTTCTGAGGGTGCCAAATTTTTTTCAAAACGTTTCCAGAACCAGAAATGTTTTTTTTACCATGATAAAGTTTTTAACATAGTAGCTTGGATGGGCATGAGCGCACCGGTAACTAGAGAAAAGTCAAAAAAATTAGATGTCAGTGTGACTCAATGACAAACTTCCCAGTTCTGACACCGCGAGGGGGCTTGAAAAAACAGCCCCGACTTGGGGAATACGCGAAAAGTTGAAAAAAAAAAGTCGACTTTAAGAATCACAATGAAGTATTCTTTATTTAAAAATTTGGGGAACTCGTAACAAAAAAACAACTCCGCTACGCGTCGTCCGGAAACAGAAACGATTCGTCCGCAAAAACTGTATTTTAGGTACTTATAACAAAATTATCTGCAGGTATTAAGGGTAAAACAGCCGATATAGTTATTAACGTCATGAGGCCGATAAGTGGCAAGTGATTTTATAATCAATCTCGTCTGTTATGTGCGTATCGGCCGAATATCGTTCAGTACTTTTCATAATGCCGTCGGGAATACCGCCAAAAAAGCCGAATTGTTTAGCATAATTTTTAGACAATTCATAAATCAATTTTGTTTGTGTTGCTCTAGAAACAATTATCAAAAACTTCCTCTTGTACTGTTAATTTTTATACAGCCGTGACTGTTATGGGTAAGTTTTCACTCAAGCTGACAGTTTTGATATAATGTAATAACAGATAGGTATTAAGAAAATAATTTTTATTTCGAAAACCAAGGAAGATGTATTTTTGATAATTTTGCGCGCCATTCTATAAACAAGGTACCATGGCACTTCAACAGCGTTTGGTTTTAACGTATTAACTAAATCAACACATTAAAACTAAGTATTTGGCATTAAATTAGTCTTTAAATAGCCTTAAATTTCCATGGGATCAATTTTTGATTTTTTTTCATATTTTAAAGTAATGATTCTACTAGCTGCTATGAAAACTATAAAAGCAATAAAATTAAGTTTTTTTGGCATTAAATTAGGCTTTAGGGTTAACTTCCTCTTCGACTCCTCTAAAACGCCCGATTGATTGACTAAATATATTTTCAATATTTGAACAATTTTTACAGAAGTACCTTTGAATCGCATGGCTTTCGACAAAAACGTATTAATAAATTCCATAAAAACGCAGTTAGTGATAAGACTATGTTGCTTGATTTGCTGATAAGAAAATCTGCCACAATTACGATTATTAATAACAACCCTGAACGCCAAATTGGAGTTTGTGACAGTAAAAAAGTTCAAAGTTTCCTACTATTAACACACAACTCCGTAGTCCGAGTTTGGACCATTTCATGCTACCGTGCTCATCTCTGCCACGCAAACGTCTACGATTCTTCTCTCAACAAGACACGGTCCAAACCCCGACTACGGAACTCTTTTTCGTTTACAAATAATATTACAACCCACCTGTATATCATTCAAGGCGTGCGATATTTTCTGTACATTAAAGTGCAACCCTGCCAGAGTCGTAACCGGTTCGTCCGTGAATTTCGTCCTCCCAATGACAGCCTTCACCTTATCCAAAATCTGACAGTAGTCCTTCCAAATCTCCGCATCTTGCTCCAACTGCGCCTTCTGTGACTTCGCCGAATTCAGCGTGTTCTTCAACAACTGAGTGTGATGTTGCTGCTCTCTACTCAGTTCTTCCTGTTCGTAGGGGGTCAAGCTCGGCCAGATTTTGTCAGCCGCTTGCTGTATACTCTGTGACACCAACTCCTTCATGTTCGCTTCTGTGCTGAAGAAGATCTTGTGCTCCTCCAGGTCGGTGAGGATGTTTTCGAAGTCGACACCGTCTTTGTGGGTGGATAGTCGGATTTCGGCTTCTTTGACCCAATCGTTGAGTTTTTCTTTGAGTTTGGTGTAGTCTTCGCGTAGGTGTTTGTTGTTCTCGAGGTACTTCTCGCGGTCTTCTAGTTCTCGTGGTAAGGAAGCGAGGAGGGAGTTGGCTTCTGACAGCTGTTCCAGGAGGGATCCCGGCATGCTGTCGTCGTGTCTGGTTGCGTCCTGAATCTTTCTGATCTTCTCCAAGTAGTCGTTGACATTGTTAGCTAATTGGTGGTGGTTGCCTAGTTCCTTTTCGACACTCTGGACGTCGCGGCTCAGTAGTGGCCTCGATCTGACAACTCCTTCGTTGGCATGCAGCCAGTCGAGAATTTCTTCGAGTTCTGCGGCCAGTTTTCGGTGCTCTGCAGCTGTGTTCTCATGCTCTTGTCGTTGTTTCTCAACAGCACGTCTCAAGTTCTGTAACGATTGTTTTAGCGTCTGTATTTGCTCGGTGATGCTATTGCGATCTTGGACCGAGCAGTCCGCTGCAATTTGTTGGCCTTTATCGGCAGCTGACGCCAACAAGGCCTCACACTCTTGTATTTTTACAATGGCATCGTCGTATTTACGAATCTTTTCTTCGACAGTGCCGCCTGAGCGTTCAATATCGCGCACGATTTCTGTATACTTTGTAATGAAAGTCATAATTTCGGTAATGAGAGCGAGGTACTGCTCGCGTAGCAGTAGTAATTGTCGCAACTTGGAAATTTGGTCCTCAATTGACTTAATCAGTTCGTCTTGAGTAGTTAAAACGTTTTGTAGGTCAGCCGAATGCGAGGCCGGAACATTGTCTAGTTTAGCCTTATTGGCTTTAAGGTCAGCGAGAATTTTTTCATACGACGATAAAACATTCTGGACGTCCTCCACTTTGCTTCCGATTGGCTTGTTCAGCTCTTTCAGTTGTCCCTGAATTTCATTTACAAACTGTACACTTTCCTGGATCCTGGCCTGGGCATCTTTGAGTTGTTGGATGTTCTGTTTTAAGGAGTTGGTACGATCTTGGATTAAAGCCCAGATGCGGCTGTAGCGCTCCTTCATGTTGGTCAATAATTCGTTTAATATTAGTTTGTCTGGTTCGCTAATAGTGGAGTTGATGGCTTTGGCTTGTTCAAAGATTTTATCAATGTCTGCTTGGACACGTTTTGCCTCGCTACTCAACGTTTCATACTTTGCGAGTTGCTCCTCCAGAACTTGGATGTTAGGAGCCCGGATATCGGATGCGGTAGCCACTTCCGCTTGTTTCAGCCAGTCCACGCACTTATCAGTGTCGTTTTCAAACTGTCTACGGCCTTGTAGTAAATCATTCAAGGCGTTGACTTTCTGTTGGGACTCTCCCTTCAGTGATTCGTATTCTTCTTTAACTTCGTCTAGAAGGGCTTGAAGGCGTTCCTTATCTTTGTCGTCGCACTCTTTAAGGACGCTGCCACCTAATTTGAGGAGATCATTCAAGTCGCCCTCGTTGAATTCCTTTATTTCGGCTTCGTACGCTCTATGTTGGGCGATTTCTTCTTCAACTTGCTGGGCTTTCAAAGGGAGATAGCCACTCGGTTTGCGGATTTCCGCATTCTTTGATTTGAGCCAAGCTTTTGCTTTCTCCAAATTCAACTCTAAGGTTCGTCTGGTGTTGGCCGCTCCATTTACACGATCTATCTCGGTTTTGATTTTCTCCACCAGTTGCTCTTGTTCTGTTCCTAAGCTGCGCAGGGCCCCTTCGAGTTGTTGTTGTTCTGGGGGCTCAAGTTCATTGGTCATGTTAGTAACACGTTTCATCAAAGTATCTTTCAGCATCAACTTGTTGTCTGCTTCCTTCAGCAACCCTTTAAGAGTTGCTAGTCTGTCCTCAGCTTTGCGACTTTCGTATCCCAATGGTGGGGGCCTCTGCAATTCAGACAGACGTTCTTTCACCCATTCTCGGGCCTGTTCAATTTCGTTTCTAGTGTCGTCAATGCCTTTACGCGTCATATCGAGAATCTGGAGCTTCCTTTGCAGTCCTTTTCCGATGTCATTATGTCTACGATCGATAGATTTCATTTGCTCTTCGACTTGTTGGGCATCCAAGTTGTTAACAAAATCCAAGACTTGGGCTGCAATTCTTTTCACTTCATCCATTCGTTTAGAGCCTTGGTCGTCAAATTCAGCCTGTAGTTCTATAATGGCGGCCTGCTTTTGCTGGCAGTTCAAACCAGAGCCTTTATCTATAGCATCGATCCTTTTAATCAGATTATCAAACCAGTTGTTGATAACTTGGACATTCTGTCGGTACTCGTTCATTATTTCATTGTTGGCATTTTTGGTTGCAATCGCCGCCGTTAGATCGTTCTCCAGTTCATCCAACATCCGCTCCAGAGGCTCATTCTTTGGACTGGCATACTCAGTAACCAGTTGAGTCCTCCTCTGATCTATAGCCGTCATCAAATCATTCATATTGTTAAGTTCCTGCTTCGCGGCATCCACCCTTAACTTGGTCGGCTTGTTCTTCCAGTCCGTGACGACATTCTTCTGGTTCACAATCCACGTCTTCAGTGCTTCCCTGTGCTTATCTTTTTCTTCAAAATCAGTAACTGACGCTGTCACGTTGCTGAGATGAGACTGCACCTGTTTTAAAAATTGAATTTAGTCATTTGGAAGCGACTTTTTTTTTTCAACACAGCGACCTACCTTATCAATCTGATTATGCAATTTTTTAATGCAATCACGCGCTGCGAGCTCATCCATAAGCACTTTCAGTTTGGAATCCTCTGAACATGCCGATTCCTCGTGCGTCTAGGTGCAAAAGCAAAACTGTGCAACAACAACAAAACAACAACCAAACTACAAACGAATAAAAATACCTGATCGATAAGGTCCTCCAAACGGGCTCTGCATTCTAGTTCTTTAATGGGGACAGGTGGGGGAAGAGTATCGCGAGGGCTGCTTGGACGACTGATGGAGGTTGTAGCAGCTTCGCACGCTTGGACTGCTACAGCTAGGCGAGATTTCTCACCTTGAAGTTTATTGTGGAGGGACTAAAAAATTAAGATAAATATAGTGTTTCTTCAGATTCAGATTGATTTGCACCAAAGACCATCATACATTTTATCAAGTGCAGTTTCTCCCTTTTATATAGAGTGATGCAGTTTTAAAAAATATTAACAAACATTTTTTTTATTGATTTTTTTATGTAACAGGTGTAAAAAGTGATATGGCACTTGACATGTTGTCTAACCAAGGAACTATTTTTACACTTGTTGCAAAACTATCCATTTAAAAAATAAAAAATTATAAGAAGTATTTCAGTCCTAGAACTACTGTCGACCTGTAATGAACGTTTTCCACCTCGGTACTATTACTTATTGCAACTTTTTGATGGTCTTTGATTTAAGAACGCTTAACGCAACTCAAAATTTAACTTACCTTTGCTGTTTCCAATTGACTTAGCGCCTCTTCGAGACTCTCGGGCTCTTTATCAATTTCCTCACACACAATCGGTTCGTATTCGTCCAAGTTCTGCATTATGCTTTCCAATGTGTCCTCATACTCTTTGAATTTGGCTAAACTATCCACCAAACGATTCTTGATCTGTACAGCCGTCTGCAATAACGAATTGTAACTCTCCTGCACATTGCTCAGCTGCTTCTCAATGGTGTCTTTGATGGCAGGTGCTTCTTTAACGTATCTTCCGATCTGGCCATGCCCTTTTGCTTTAACATCGTCCAAAGTCTTCTGGTAGTTTTGGATCTCCTTCAAGAGCATCTCGTGTTGGGTCAATTGCTCCTCGGTTTGTTCTCTGTTCGTTATGTACAAAGAGTTGTGCGCCATAAGCTGGAAGGATATCTGTAGGAGCCACTTCTCGGTTTCTTGTAGGCTTTGATGGTAGTTGTTGTATTCTTGTATTTCTGCCTCGACATTTTCTTTCTGGGCATCACAAGCTGAATTCAAGTTGTCGTATCGCGTCTGGAGTTGCTTTACTTCTTCAACGACTCGTGGCTGCTTGGCCCAAGAGCTGAGTACGTTTGCTTCGTCTCTAAGACGGTTCAAATCACCCTGTTTGTTCTTGATTTCCAGTTGGAGGTTCTTGTAGCGCTCTTGCAAAGTTTTCATTTCGCTAAGCTCGCCTTTAGTGCGCGGTTTTTCCTTTAGAACTCGTTCGATCTGGAACAGCCACTCCTCTAGACGTTTCTTGGTGTCGTTGAAGTCGTCCCATCTGGCCAAAGCTGCCTTCAACTGTGCCTGAATGGAAGTTAAGTCCATGTTGAGTTGGTCCCAACTGTTTCTCAAGGTGGTCATGTTCTCGCGAAGACTTTCTTGTTTCTCAGCTGGAACGGTATTAATAGCTTTGGAGAAGGCATCTTGCAAGTTCGTGAGGAGCTTTTGACCTTCTGGGGTTTGAGCTGTGATGGTTCTTATTGTTTCTAGTTTCGTCCTAATATTGGCTTCGTCCCCAATTCCGATACATTCTTGTACGTTTTTGTGGGCAGACTGCAACCAAGACTCCAATTCATTTTTGACTTTGAGGAACTCGGTGTGGTCAGACAAGTTCTTCTCGATTTTGGACACCAGGGTTTGGGCGTTGGTCAAGAGGTTGGTGTAGGCTGTTTGTAGTTGGACTGTTTTGTCACGGACCCAACCAACTGCACTCAATTCCATCAAAGCCTCACACGAATCATTGAGAGTTTCTAAGTTTGGTTTTTCAGACACAATTTCATTGAGAAGTTGTCGACATCTTTCCAAGTCAGCGGGAGTCTTCTTTTCACTTTCGTTTTCCTTGTCGACTTGCTTCTGGAAATCGTCAATACATTTCTTCATCTTGTCATAATTGTTCTTGAAGTCTTTCCAGGCTTCTTTGCACTTAGTAATGGACTTCTGAGTTTCGTTACAGATCAGATGAAGACCTTCCCAATCCATGTTCAGTTGCTCGATTTCTTGTTTTATGTTGTCCTTGCCTTCGTCACCAGTGGTCTTCATTACCAATATGCTTAGTTCGATAGTTTTGTGAACCAAATTGTCGCACTCTGACAACGATGTGGCAATTTTAGTGATTTTGGCTTCTTTCTCCAAAATTTTCTCCAGTTCGTCGTGGAGATCAGAACAAGTTTGGGCTTCTACACACGAGTTCCGTATGACCTCCATGGCGTTGTTGTAAGATGTCTTGTAAAGTTCGTGGTCTGCAACTTGCTTCTCTAAAGCGGCAATTGATGTTTGGAGTGTCTGCTTCAGAGTGTCGTATTTTTTGAACGAGCCCTCGTATTCCTGGGTTTTTAAAGTGGAGTCCTCGGCCAATTTATTTTTCAGCTTGTCCACCAAGTCGCAGTGTGCCTTAATTTCCTTCTGTGCGGCTTTGAATTTCTCCAGTTTTGCTTTTTTCTCGCTCAGATCATTCAAGAACTCGTCATCGGCTTGTATCTGATGCTCTATATCTTGGAGCCAGTCTACTAGCAGAGTGTGGAGCTTAACTATTTCCTCCAGTTGGGTGGCCCGATTTGTTAATTTATTCCGTGCTTCTTGAACATCAATCAATAGCTTCTCCATGTCTTGTTTCAAATTCTCGGTGTCTTCTTGGATCTTGATGGCCCCAGCTTGTTCAGTATTCATGATGACTCTTTCTTTTAGTTCTGTGATATATCTTAACTTATTTTGGCCTTGCTCCAACGAGGTGCGAATGTTCTTAACCGCTTGCAGTTTGCTGTTGACCTCAGATAACGTGTTGGGCACTTCTTGGCAAGTATTGAGTTTGTCTCTGGTGCGATCTATCCAGTCTTGACACTCTTGGTATAGAGTACTGTGTTGTTGGTGTTCTTGATAGTGCAACTCCAGACGGCGCATTACTTCTTTTGCTAGCGACAAAATCGCGTTGTACTTAGTCGAAAGTTGGGTAACAGCGTTGCTGATTCTAGTGTCAGCACAGGTTTCGAGTAGCACTTGTGCCTTCATGTTAAGACGGTCTAGCTCTGACTGCCAGTCAAAAAGTGTTTGTAGCTGCAGCTGGAATTGCTCCAAAACTGCCCTCTTTTCTTCCAAGCTGTCTTGAAGTTTGTTATATGACTGCACCAAGTTCTCGGTTTGTGCCAGCCACTCAAGGGCTTCCTGGTACTGCTCTTCATACTCAGTCCATTTTACTATGCCTACTTCTAAGAGATTCTTAGTGTTTGTTAGAGATTCGACATACGTGTCATACTCCTCTTGTAATAAGCCGACCTCTTCTTCGATTATCTCGCGATCTTCTTCATCCGCGTACTGACACGCTTTGTCTCCTTGCTCTAAAGCTGTCTCCAGCTTCTTCTCGCCTTCTGGGAGCTCATTCTGTAGAGCTTTAAGTTGGGAAAGCTTACTTCCAAGGCTTTCTTTGTCACCAGTTGGCTCCGAGCACTTACTGAGTCGTTCTTTGGCCAAACGGATCCATTGAACAAAATCGTTGTCAGCGTCAACAAACGCTTGGTGGTGTTCGACAGTTTCTTTTTGTTTCTCGTAGAGTTCTTTAGCATGTTTGGAAAGACTTTCGTATTTGGTCGAGATTTCAGAAGCTGGTGCCGCCTGTTTCAAGTCTTCAGCTTTCGAGGTGACCGATTGGATCATGGGCTCGAATGAAACTATGTCCTGGACGATACTTCCGGTTTCTCGAAGTGTGGCTTTTCTTTCTCCGATTGGTAAAGAGCTCAATCCTGTTTGACTCTTGTTGATTTTGACTACTTTTTGTTCAGAAACTTGCTGTAGTTTGGCTTCGCGGTCAGTTATCCACTGTTGCAGTTGTGTGTACGAGCTGTCGTAGTCGGCCCATTGTAGCAAAGCTGTTTCTAGATGTACCTTAACCGTTGACATCTTTTTGACGATTCTATCCCAGTCGCTTTGGATCTCTTTCAGCTCATTGTTGATGGCCTCCCTTCCGTCGGACCTAGTGTTTCTTAACACTTTTTCACCGCAGTTAACAGTAGCATGTATCAGATTTTGGCCTTTTTCTCGTTTTTGTATCAACTGTTGAATTTGTGCCAGATGGGACTGAAGTACATCTTTACTGCTGTTGGATGCGGCTTCTGAGCAATTTCTGATCAATTCCCGGGCTTCGTCGATCCATTTGCGACTCTTCTCCAGATTGTCTGAATATTCTTGATGCTGATCTCGGTTCGTCTCAACTTTCTTCAACACGTCTTTGGCTAGATTCAACTCGATTTGGTACCGAGAGTTGAGTTGCTGCAACTGATTGTTGACGTGTATTTCTAAAGGTGATTTGAGTAGGACTTTCGCGGATTCATTCAAGTCGTCAAGTTGTTGCTTGCCGTCAGTGAATTTCTTGAGGATGTCTTTGACATCCTCTACTTGTTTGACTTTCTCGGGCAAACTAGCAAAAAGTGCGATCTTTTGGTTCTTTACCAAAATTCCAGTTTGTTGGATCCAGTCAGAAATGCGCTCGTAGTCGTCTCTATACTCCCGGTAGTGTTGAAGTACAACTTCTAATTGGTCGCGTTGTTGTTGCAGATCTTTAAATAGACGCTCAAAGCTCTCCCGCAAAGCTCTAATGTCATTGTTTATTAATTCTTGTCCATGAGTACTGGTGTTGGGCAACACAACCTGCGCTGCATGCTCTAGATTTTCTAGTAATACCTCACCTTGTGCCTGTTTATTCAGCAGGTGGTCTAAGGGGCCAGAAAAGTTTTCAATGGTTAACTTTTCACCCAAAGGCCGCTGTTTCAATTGGGGAACTTTCTCTTGAGCCCGAGTCATCCATCTTTGTACTTCTTCATATGCCTCCTTATAAACTTTGTGATCACGGTATTGATTTTCTCTGGCTCGCAACAATTTTGTGATCTTCTGGAAGCAGTCGTCGAATCTGTTAAAGATTTTTTGAGCATCTTGATGGTCTGCTTTTTTACTTCTTAATACTTCAGTCGCCATGGATTTAAGGTTATCAATTTCGATCTTCTCGCACCTGACTTTTTCTTCAACATTTTTTATTTGATCAAGTTGTGCTTTTTTCTCAGAGGCTGTGGACTGCAACACCGACAGTTCTTTCAACTGGGCTTCCATCCACTCAACAGTTTTGTCGAAATCGTGGATCTGCTCCAAAAGTCCAGCCCATTTAGTCAAAGCTTCATCAATTATTGTCTTAGTTTCGATCATTTTAGAGGCCAGGTTTGACCACAGTTCTTGTATGTTGGCAAGAGCCTGATTGATAGCATCGTGTCCGTTTGGTGACGTGTTAGCTAGAACGGTTTGTGCCAACTCCACCAAGTTTTGAATTTTGGCAAAGCCTTCTTCTTTTGACAGGAGGAGCTCTTGAACAGTTTCCAGTTTAGCTTCCAGTTCTTTCTGATTGGAAGAGCCGATATCAGAGCAATAGGCAAGTTTGTCACTGATGTCGCCTAACCACTGTTCGCAGGAATGCATCTTAGAGTCAAAGTCTTGGTGGCTGTTTACATACTGCTGCCAGCGAGTGGTCAAATCTTTGACTTTATGGCAGACTTGTTGGTATTTGACCCCTAATTCGGAGACTTGGGAGTTGCGGTTGCATAGTCCCTTGTTGACTTGTTGTGCTTTCTCGGTGACGGCGTCAATTTCAAGTTCTTTGGCACGAATTTCACCTTGAAGGGTCTTTAGAGATTCTAGTTGGGCTTTCTTTTCAGAAGCTGTGGCTTTCAAGTCTACTGAATGTAGTTTGTTGTCGATTGCCCTGAGCCATGCCAAGCATTGGTCTTTCAAGGTTTCGTATTCTGACCAGTGTTCTAACCGAGTTTCTAATTGGGCCAAAATTTGAGCTATTGTTGAAACCAAAGCAGCCCATTCCTGCTGGGAACTGTCGATTTGTGACCTGATAGCAGGTTGCCCAAAGTCCACAGTACCGGAGAGAACCCGATCGCCCAAATTTCGCACTTTCGCAATCCTACTTTCCTCATCTTTCAGACTATTTTGTATGTTCTTCAATCGTTCCAGGTTAGAATGAAGAGAAATTCTCTCTAAATCTAAGTCACCCAAGGTATTCACCGTGGCGGTAGTTGCGCTGATCCATTCCTTAGTGTCGTCAACGACTTTGTCATACTCTTGATGATCACTCACTATATTTTCGTACCGCTCCACAAAGTTTTGAGCTCTCTTGAGAAGCTTCTCGTGTTGCTCAACTATAGAGTTTAGCTGTTGGTCGATGCTCTCGTTGCGTTCAGGAAGACTCTCGACTTTATCGCGTAAATCGACAATGTCCTGTTGATGCGCCAAAGCATCATGCAACAAAGTACGATAAATTTGAAGCTGAGCTCGTTTCTCATCTAACGTCGCTTTCAGTTCTAGTTCTAGAGGAATGTCGACTTCTTTGAGCCACGCGCGGATGTTTTTGGCGCACTCTTCGAAGCCTGTCCATCTGAGAAGATACAATAAACGGTGATGTTTGCACTAACTTGATTCAGTCTTAACTAAGCTAACTAACACTACTGTTCCCAACATCAATCAAGACCATCATTAAAAAGACCATGACATTTGTCTTTAATGTACGGAAAAATAGAATTAGTAAAATCTTATCCTAACACCTACCTTGTAAGTTTCGCCTTCAAATCTCGATCAGTGCTGTTGATTCCATCAAACAACGCCTCAAACGTCTGCTGAAGTTCTTGGAGTTGATTGTTAATGACTTCCCGCCCATCAGAACCTGTACTTAAGTACAACTTCTCTCCGAGCTCGATAGTGTTGTTCAAAAGAAGTGTAGCACTGGTCTTCTGTGAGAGTAACTCTTCTAGAACTTTGTACTGTTCGTTGAGAATATTACGCGCTCCTTTCTTGATGTTCTCTTTGCAATTGTCGAATCTGTTTTGAGCCACAGCGATCCAGTCGGAACATTGGCGATACTTGTCGTTGTAGTTCCTGTGGTCTACTATATTTTGTTCGCACTTCTTCACTACCTCTTTGGCGGTGGCTTGGACGGACTGGAAGCGCGAGGATATTTGCTGTACGTTTACGGAGATCCGACTGTCGCCGCTGCTTTGTATAAGTTCGGTGGAATCGTCAGACATTTTATCAAATTCTGCTTCGTTTTGTCTGAGATTCAAGATGAGAGCCTGAAAGAAATAACTTCCTTAGTCACTGAACCCACATAGCGAATGAGTACACCGAAAGAAGAAGTAAGAATACCACCACCAAAAAGAGACTAGAGAAGTTGCTAAAGAGATAGTGCTCTAAACATTGAAATGTCTTACTTGCTCCAAATGGTCAGTGATAATAACGAAGTTCTTCACATCCCTACTACGGGACTCAATCAACCTAGTCAGATCCTAAGAATCGTGATGATGAAACAACACTTCGCTTATTACATATATGTAAACAGACTCACCTGATATTTCTCCAACTGTTCCAATTTTTCATCCAAAGAATTCTTAAGACTGTAGTTCTTCAAAGCGAGTTCAGCATCGGCCAACCAGGACAGAAGCCTCTCAAGTGTGTTCTCATAGTCGTTCCACAATTTCAAACGACCTTCTATACTGGACTTGATATCAACCAAAGCGGCGACAAACTTTTCTTGGTCAAACTTCAGATTGCTGACATCTCTGTGCATATTTTCTTGGGCACGACCCGGAAGAATGGAAATCTTGTTCTCCACGTGCTCTTCCAATACTTTCAACTTAATGTTGGCCTCGGGGAGGTGTTCTTGAATATCGACAACGTTGTCCAAGCGTTCTTGCAAAGCCTGTTTGTTACCACTCAAGTCCGAGTAGCTGTTAAGTCGGTCCCAAAGCTGCTTCTGGTTTTCTTGGTGTGCCTTCTGGAGGTCATAGAATTGTTGGTACACTTCCAGGCAGTTATCAAGCTGCTTCAAGTTCTTTTGGACTGCCTGTACCAAGTTCGTGTAGCGGTCGTTAATAGACTTGATGCTGTTTTCAACATCAGCAGTCTTATCTTTGTTGTTTGTCAATTGTACGAGAGTTTGGGCTTTCTCGGTCACCCCATCGATGATCCTCTTATGGGAAACCACTTCCTGCTGTATCGTTCGATGTTTTAGTAGTTTGGACTTCACTTCTTGTATTGAGACCCACGCGCTAGGATCTATTTGTATTTGCTTCTCTACAGCGTCTAGCCAAGCCAAAGTTTGCTGCAACATGTCTTGGTAATTAGACAGTTGCAAACTCTGTGCATCTTGTAACTTTTGTTGTTCTTTAATTCCGTCAACCAGTCGATCCCATCGTTCCCGGATCTCTCTCAACTCGTTCCTAACAATTTCCCTGCCTTGGGTTGCAGTCTCCGGTAGAATTCTCTCGCCTAATATCGTCAAAGAATTGATTTTGTGCTCACCCTGGTCTTTCTCGCCCAACAACACTTGCAGTCTGTTGGTGATAGCTTCGACATTGGTTGTTAGTTCACCATTCCGTAACACGTCCAGGTTGTCTTCAAGATGCTCTAACCAGTTTGATGTCTCATCCAACTTAGTTTGGTATTTTTGGTGGTCATCAACAATGCTCTGCCAGTGGTTGATTACATCTTTGGTGGAAGTGTGCAAGTTCTGGTAACGGTTACTGATCTGAGAGATCATGGGTTTGATTCTTTGCACACCGCTGGTGTGCAGAAGGGCGTGACTTTTATCGACAAAAGCGTCGATTTCTTTTTCTTTAGCAGCGACCTGCTCACGATTCTCGGAGAAGATTCTGAGTTGGTTTTGTTTGTCGGCCAGAGTTGCTTGGAGTGATTGGTCTCTAAATTTGAGTTCCGCGGCTTTGAACCATTGGTTGAGGCCGTCAAGATCGGAGTCGAACTCTTGCCACTGCCTGACAGCGGTTTCTTGCTTAACGATAACATTATCTGAAAAAAATACACTAACCAGTTGGAAAAACTTAATCAAAGACACACTTACCCATATCTTCCAAGTGATGAGCCAGCATCCCACATAAGTCCTCAAGCTCTTTCTTCAACAACTCCACTCCTTTGGGAGCCGTGCTTTTAGCTACAACAATAAACTGCTGCTTCAAGTTCTCCAAAAGTCTGCCTCCTTCATCCTGGTTATTATCCTTTAGGTTCTTAATAAGGGCTATCCTCTTTAGGACTTCCGCTTTCTCTCCACTGACTACATTGTGCTCTTGTAGCTTCTCAGACTGTTCTGAAAGCCAATCTTTAAATGCCGCCACTTGGTTGTTGTACTGACTATGTTTCTCTACACAGTCTTCCAAGTTGGTCAGCAACTCCTCAGATTTACTCACGATGCTCAAAAACAGATGCTTAATAGACTGGAGATAGACATTCAATGATCGATCTTGAGTTTGATCTACAAGCTGCTGAGCTTTGTCGCAAACTGACTCCACCAGATGCTGGTGCGACATGATTTCTTGGTGCATGATTTTGTGGTTTTGCAACTGTGCCCTCTTTTCTTGAAGAGTGGTTTTCAATTCGGTATGTTGTTGCATGGCCATTTCGACATCTTTAAGCCACTTGGTAAGTTGTTCCTGAGTGGAAGAAAAGTCGGAGAATTGCACCAAACACTGATCTAACTTATTGGTGGCCGTTTGCAAGTCGTCAGTAAAAGAATCCCATATGGTCCTCAAATTCCTAAGTTGCTGTCTAATGATTTCTCTACCGTCGGGTGAAGTGTGAGCATACAACTTCTCTCCGTTTTCAACAAGATTCTCAAACTCCTCGCTCTTCTGGTTTCGGGCTTCAATAAGGCTCCTCACTTCCTTTTGCCGACTTTGGAGTACATCGAGGTCACCAACAATGTGGCTCAGTTCAGATAGCTCTTCGGCTTTGTCTGTCAGCCAGTGAATAAAAGCTGCGTACTCTTCATTGAAGCGTTGGTGTTCACTAACAAAGCTGTTATATTTGTTGATAGCCTCTCGGAGCACATTCTTCAGTCCTTGGTATCGAGTCAGCAACTGCGACACTTTAACATCACCTTCAACAGTGTTAGCAAGTTCACTGACATTAGCAAAGTCTTGTTCTTTATCAGTAACTTCTTTTTCTAAACTGGTAAGCCTCTTTAAATGGGCCCTCTTAGTCTGTTCCGTACTCTTCAAACTCTGATCTTTCGATTGTGTTTCCTTTTGCTTCAACCAGCCTTCCAGATCTTGTATTAACTTTTCAATCTTTGCATACTGAGAGTGAATACTTTTCAACTTTTCTTGGGCTTCCGAACACAGTTCCAGGAAGAGCCTCCAGGATTTTTCCTGATCTTCAAAGCTTCTGATAAGTTGGGGATGTCCAGAAGGTGCCGTCTCGTTCAATACCAGTTCTAGTTGTTGTTTGCAAGAACTCATAATCTTGTCTCCTTCATTTCTTTGAGCCAGCAAGTTTTCAACCATTGCTAGTTTCGCTTCAGGTAATTCTGCAGAAGACTCATCCACAAGTAAGGCTGATTCTGACGTTAAAGCACTTAGCCAATCGTGGCACTTTTCAATGGCTTGATTGTAAGACTCGTGGTTGGCCACAAAAGCTTCCACTAGTTCGATGCGTGTAGCAACTTCTTGAGCAAGCTTGTTATAGTTAGTTAGGTTGTCATCCAGTTTGGATTCAGCGTCAGCGTCAGCAATCTGTCCAATTTTATCCTGAAGTTGTTGCAAAATGTTCTTGTGGAGATTCACATCTTGCGCTAGAGTCTTGTAATTGTGTAGAGTTTGTTTCTTTTCAGCTAGTGTCGCGTCTAGTTTCATCTCTGCTCCTAATTTGATCTCAGCGTCGCTGATCCACAACCTCACTTGTTGCAAATTGTCATCAAATGAGTGTCTTTGAAGTAAAATTCCTTCAACCTGTTTGTAGATGTTGTTAACTTTGTCGATTAAAGCTTCAGATTTGTCTCGCAAGTTTCGTAGTTCGGTGCGAATGGCGTCTCGATTTTCGGGAGTGATTCCCGAGAACAGTGCCTCTCCATGTTCGACAGCTTTTCCTAAAAGTATTTGACCTCTCTCTTTCTCGCTAGCAAAGTTTTTCAACTCCTGTAGTGTTGCTTGGTTTGGCTTTGTCTTGAAATCGGCAAAGCTCTTTACTTTTCCCTCAGCCTGAACCAGCCAGGCTTCAACATCTTTGATACTTGCCCTGTACAAGTCCTTGTAACTATTCAATTCTTGCAACTTATCGAGATAGCTAGTGAGGAATTTCGTCACGGTCTGATACCTTGTGTTCAAATGTTGCACGTACTGACCCACACGTGACTCTGGTACTTCCTTTACTAAGTTTTCACTAAGAGGTCCCAGTTTCTTGATCTCTTCTTCGTGACCAAGCACCTCTTTCTGTAGAAGTTGAACGTCTTTGATTTTAGTATCAATTGAGTTTAAGTCGTTCTGGGTGGTACTTTCGGTTTTGACTCTACTTTCAATATCTTTCAACCAGTTAGAAATCGTTTCACTTAGTTGCTCGTACTGCTCGTGAAGAACAATATTTCGTTCTAGTAACGATTTCGTGTTAATGTAGCTTTCTTTAAGATTGTCTAAGTCCTGAAACAGGTGGTCCTTCTCGGCAATCAGCAACTTTACGGCTTCTGGAGATTCAATCTTTTCCAATAATAACAACGACTGTTCCAGCTCAGTTCGGCGGTTCTCACAGTCTTCCAAGGCGTTTTGAATCGGCACCAATGACTTAAATTTGACTTCCAGGTTGTACTTATCACTGGCCGGTTCGGGCAAACACCACTGGATTTTCTCCTTGTGGGTAGTAATAATTCTCTGCAAGGCTCCGTACTTCTCATTATGGAACTTCTTCAAAAAGCTCAACAGGCTATTTTCAATTTTATTCGCATGGGTCACAATGCTCTCAAAGCGTTTCTTTAACACCTGTTGTTCTTTCGGTAAATTGCTCTCGTTGAAGGTCGGGTAAGCCGACTTCATCTGTTGAATTTCCTGCTCGATTTTCTTAATGTCACCTTCGGATGACAACAATTCGGTTTTAAGTTGTCGTACGAGAAGTAGTCGCTCCAGGATCTTGGAATTCTCACCAGACAGGTCCTCACACTTAATAATCCCCTCGCGTAAGCCTGAGATCTTGGTTCCCACAACTTTAAGACTCTCTCGAATTTCTTGTTCTTTGGTTCCATACTTGGAGGCAACATTTTCTAGCTTTACCGCGTTGGCTTCAACATCTTTAAACTGGTCATCTAGCAATGCCACTAGTGACTGCAAAGTTGGAATTTCCTTGCCATCGGTTAGCTTCACTAGTTGTGCGTACTTCGTCGGAATACTTTGGTACAGACGTTGGTGTGCTGGCAACTCTTCACGGTACTTCGCAAGCTTAGCTTTTGCAGCCTCAATCTCGTTGGGTTTTTCTATAGCAAGAACCAAAGTGGTGTTTTGTTCACTCAACCATTGGAGCAGATTGTTTTTGGTGTCTTCAATGTGCTTCCAGATCGTGGCCTGTGACTCTGAAACTTGGACAATGGTCATCAACCTCTCATAGACACTCGACCACACCTCGTTCACTTCTTGCACTTCACTGCGAACTTCATGTTCAATTTCGGGAATAATGTCGGCTTTCTTCACAATAGCTTGGCCTTTGAGATCGACTCGATCCAAGATGGCCTTGGTTTTTTTCAGGGCATCTAAGGCCTTCTTGGCCTTTTCAGTGTTCAAGTTAGCTTGGATAAGGTCGTTGGGGACTTCTAAAGCTGTCACGGTTTCTTCAATGCGTTGGATGTCTTTGATCACGCGATCTTTAGCTTCTTGGAAGTCTTGCCAAGCAAATATAGTATCTGACAATTTCAGTTTCTGGTCTTTGATGTCTTCATTGACTTTGTTCCAATTGCTTTCGATTGCGGACACTGCGTTTTGAATTGTGGAAACGTTTTGGATGTCCTCCTTCATTAATTGGAGAGCCTCTTTTCTCAGCTCCTCTTTAATTTGAGATTTCTCGATCTGGTCATCCAGAAGGTGATTTAGTTCTTCCACTGCTGCCGGCAAGTCGTTTGATGTTCGGACGCTGCTCAAGATTGCTGTGAGTTTATTCTGATTCAAGTTCAAGCCTTCATTGACTTTACTTTGTAGATCTTCAAAGTGTTTCCACTGTGCTTTTAGTTTCTCAACGTTGTTGAGTTTTTCAGATAGTTGTGACTTCAAGTTGATGGTTCTGACTTCAACATCTCTCACCATATGGTCTGCACTTCTCGGCAACCCTGTCTGCCTATCTAGAATAACGATGTCTTTCATATTATCAATAGCTGGGGCCGCTTGCTTCCAAGTAGTGATTTTAGTAATGATAGTTTCAGTTTCCTGAAGCAGTTGCGGGATGTTTTCCGATGAAATTTTGCCGCTATCCAATTGATACTTGATGTGATTCAACTGATTGAGAGTTTCTCCGTGCCAGTTAATCAAATCTGCCCACTTTTCTAATGCCAATTTCTTATTCTGAAGCTTGCTGTCCACCTCTTGGTAGTTTCCAACCAAGGTGCTGTACTCCTGGTTCAAAGCTTGGGTTTCATCCGGACTCGACTGTAATGTTATGTCTTTAATTTCTCCATAAAGTCCATTGAAAACCGGCTGTTTCTCCGAGTGTTCCTGCATCAAAGCATGGACACTGATCAATGCAGACTCTACTTTATCTGAAGGAATTTGGTCAATTTGAGCCACATGACTCTTGAACTGGTCCACCCAGTTTGTGAATTCGATCATTTTGGTTTGGAAGTCATGTTTGACTAGAATTGCGTCTGAGACTTCGTTGATTTTCGCTCTTACAGCTTCAGCAAGCTGTCCAACCTGGGCTTTCAAACCTTGGACTTTGCCCTTGATGGCGGTAGCTCCTTCTGGATTTATGTGGTGGGTAATAGAATCGGCACTTTGTGTCAGAGAGATTACTTTGGCCTGTTGCTCTGAAATTTCGTTATTGAAAGCTTTTAGTTTGGCCAACTCCTTTTCTAGCTTCTCCACGTTTGGTGTGTTGATATTGATGGGTCTTTCCACCAACGATTTGTTTTTCTGCTCGATCCATGTTTCCAATTTTTGTGTGTTCTTGTCGAACTCCTGCCAGGTTACAACCAACTTGTCGATTTTCTGTTCCCATTGATTGGTAGTGTCGTTGATGATGGTCCACCTAGAATGAATGGCATCAACTTCGTCAGGGGCGTTGGTCTTTGAAGTGATTTGCTGGCTTAGGTTTGCCACTCCTTGGAGTTTTACAAACTGTGAGTCGCACTCTTTAGCAAATTCTTTATTGCTGTTTTGCAACAACAGAGCTTCTTGAAGAGTTGCAGGCTTTGGAACTCCCGTGTGTACTCGAGCCTCCGATTTCTCAATCCAAGGTTTGATCTCCTGGATGCTGGACTGGTACAGCTGCCAATTCTTCATATCTTTAGCAACCGAAATAGCTTGACTTTCAACATTCATGTTCATTGTCACCACTCGACTTTGTAAATCAGCCACTTGAGCTTGGAGTTGTCTAACATCGGGGTTATCTCCGATCATCAACTGGGTAGCTTCTGTATTGAGCTGGTCTAAAAGATTGATTTTGTTGGAAAGTTCCGACTGAAGAAGAGTGGTTTTCGTAACTCTATCTTCTGGAGGAATGTTTTCTTCTTGCATTGCTGATAACAACTGAGGAGCGCTTTGTGCACTCCAACTTTGTAGATCTCCGAGTTTGCTTTGGAAGCTGACCCACTTTGTGTTGTATTGCTCCAAGAAAACTACTCGTTCTTGTACGTTTTCAAGGGTGGTGTTCAATCGCTGTTCGATCTCTGTGACTTCTTTAACGATATTTTGGTCACTTGGTGTGACTTTACTGAGGTTCTGCGACAAATCTCTCAAACGTCTCAACATCTCTTCTATTGCTTCTCGCAGTCTGACTGCCATTTCTTGTTTTGCCAGTAATTCTGCAGGCAGATTACTAGAGTTGTACTGACTTGGAGAAATTCTCTTCAATTCTTGTTCTGCCCTCAATAGCAGCTGAATAATCTCCTGTTTTTGTTCTGAGTAGTTAACCCACATGTGTTGGGTTCCTAACAACTTGTGAAGTCTTTCCACAGTTTCATCATAAGTTTCCGTCCAGCGACTTTCCAAAACTTTAACTTCTTCCTGTACAAACGTTGGAGCATTACTGTCCTTAACTAACTCCTTTCCTTTTTGCAGCATCGACATAATATGTGGTCTCTGTTGATCTAACTGCGTAATCGCCACCTCATGGTGCTTAATCAACTCGTTTACGCTTTCCAGACTTTGAGGTTGAGCCTCACGTTTAGATTGTTCGCGGACACGTTTGAGCAAGTTGCAGACTTCCTTCACGTCGCGTTTGTAAGTGTAGCATTTGGAGAGGGTATCCGTTTTGACCATGGTGATCTCCAGAGATGGGATCAAGTTCTTGTAGCGGTTAATAAGAGATTCTAGTTTCTTCTGTTCGGTGAGAGCTTGGCTTTCAGGACAGTGGGATGCTAAGGAGTCGAGGGTTTGCACGAGCCACTTCATGTCTTCGCGCTTGGAATCGGCTTCTTTGCAGATGTTCTAAAATAACGGTTTAAGAGTTAAATTTTTGTACGTTAAGTATGGACGCGTTACCATGAGTTTCTTCAACTGTTAGCATTAAGAGAAAACAAATTATTTGAGAAATCAAAATATTTAAATTAATATTTATGTTAATTTTACTACGCTTTCCCTGATCCAAAAAATATCTTTTCCGACTTACCTGAAAAACGGCTTTTTCCCTCTCGAACTCCTCCATACTATTGACCTCCGTGAAGATATTTTTTAACGTGTTGTCAACATCATCCATCCACTTCACCATCGTCTCAAAGCGTTGATTGTACCGATCCCACTTCTCGGGAATCTGGTCCAGTTGCTGCCTCAAACTCTCAACCTTCGTGTTGAGACTACTCCACTGTTGTTCAGCCTTCTCCAAAGATTCCACAATGCTCCTGTCACCCGGATGGTGCTGAGTGTAGGCCTCGGAAACCTTCTTCAAACTTTCGAGGCATCTGTAGGTCTCAGTCATGGGACCGTTGGCGGCAAAGAACTGTTTGTTCCTCGTCAAAATCGACTCGACGTTCTCTTGTTTGCTGAACGCGAGGTACTCAGTGCTGATTTCTTTCTCAATCTCTTTGATGTAGTAGTTAAACGTGGTTTCGTCTAGTCTAAATTCGAGTCGCATTAAGTGGAGCGGCGCAAACGAAAGAATTTCTTTCCATTTGCTTTGGAGTTGGTGCACTGAAGACAAGATGGGTTTGTGCTGTTCTTTGGGAAGGCAAGTGCATAGATCTTGAGCACTTTGAACTAAATCGTGGATCCATCTTTCGTTGACGCTTTGGAAGAAATTTTTATGTTCTTCGACGATTTCTTTGTTGTCGATTCTCTTCTCAGCGATGAGTCTTTCGGCGGTGTTCAGCCAGTTGGAAATAACCCGTTCGCATTCGGAGAAATTGAACCAGCAACGGATGGCTTCTTGGAGTCTTTGTTCCCAAAGTTGCGCGTTTTGGGTAACGTACAAAAATCTGTCGTTAAGCTGTTCCATATTTGCGGTCATCTGGGCTACATCAGCGTTCTCAGATTGATCCACGGATTTGATTATGTTGGTCATTACTTTGTTTTTGGTGTCTAACATAGATTTGTAGTAGAGGGTTCTGGTGAAGAACTGCTTTAGTTTATCTAGTTGGTCCTTGAGGTTGTCTTTGTCTGCTTCTAAGCTTAGTCTACTGAGTACGGTTTCGGCGCTGTCAAGCCAGTTGTTGATTTCTTTCTGGCCGGATTCGAGGGACTCCTGTTGAACCAGAAGTTGATTGTACATGTGGATTTGGGAGGGTATCAGAGCGCGAACTTTGACAAGACTCTCTTTCTCGTGCTTAAGAGTCAACATCATTTTGTCTACGTCTTCCCTGGACAAGTCCTGTATTAGAGTCTGGAAGGTTTTGCTGATGTTCTTAAATAAGTTCTCTATTTCCTCAACTTCACTCTGGAGCTTCATTAGATTTTCAATGTGCTGTTTGATACGTTCTGTTGATCCTACTTGGGGTGAGTTCAAAACTTGTTCCGCTTTCCTCAACCAGTTTGACAATATTTCAACGCCTGATCTAAAGTCTTTGCGGTTCCTCAACAGGTCCCCGGCATGGCTGTATTTACCTACCAGTGGGAACAACTTCTCCCACCGATCCGTCATGTTTTGGTAACGAATTTTGAGCTCTAAAGCTATTTTGTCTTCACAGGTGGCAATGAGGAAGCTCACTGTATCCCCCAACAACTGATAGTTGTCCCTCCAAACAGTAATATCCTGGAAGAACTCCATTTTCTCCTCCTCTGGTAAATTAACGGCAGTTTCTGCCTTATTCAGCCAGTCTTCAAACTCAACGGAAAGTGACTCCCAACGTCGCCAGTAAGCCACTACTTCCTCGAGCATGCTCTGTACGCAACGCAGCTCCATGGAGACGTTCTTCCAACGGTCGGCAGTTTCGCGCAAAAATCGGTCAATATCAGCGGATTCGCGTTTATCTACAACAAATATTTAAGAGTGAAGCACTAAAGACTTGGGATTTACCTATGCCTCCGTCACGTTTGTACTCTTCCACTACGGCTTGCATGTCGATAAAAGCTTTAGTAAACTCTTGGAAAATGTGATTCCTCGAAACAAAATTTCGGTACTGGTCTAGAAGTTGCGCGACTTTTTCTAAACGTCCGTACTTTCCACTCCATACTTTCAGTTTGGTCTCGGTTAGTTGCAAAAATGCAATAAGGCAACACTGGAAAGAAAACTTCAGTTAGAACGAAAATTATGTTCTTAACATTTTTGACGATAATTTGATAACTGAGGTCAATGCAATGAATAGTAAATATATGACCCCAAATCAAAAAACAGGAAACAGAAAATGCGATTGAAGTATCGTATAAAATGTAAACAACTTGAGGAAGTCGCTGTATTGAATACCTAGGGGTATTGCTAATAGATCATGCCAGTTTGACCTTGAAATATGAAATAGACAAAACAGAATGGACAAGACAACAAAAAAATAAACTACACTAATCAGGGTTTTGTAAAAAAGATATAGTAAAGAAAGTCTGACTTCCATTGATAATAAAACTAGTCTATGCCAGGTTAAAGAGATATTGCTAATGTGAGTTATCTCATCATGAAATAGCGCTTACCTTATGTTCAAGGAACTTGAGCCTAACTCGTCGTTGAGCAGCTTTAGGTCCGATTTCGTTCAGTCTAACAGCCATATTTTGTAACTGTTCAGAAGGCACTTCACTAGCCAGAGGACTCTGACAAGCCTGAGCAAATCTTTCCTGTACCGTGGGCAAATCGGCGAAGAAAGCCTTGTGATCCTCTAACTTTCTACTAATAATAGAAGCAGTCTCTTCATTCATCGCAGTCGGAATCTCATCGCAATAAACCATTTTCTCGGCCTTGGCCAACCACTCGCCAACAAACTTAAAATCTCCAGGCAAACGAGAATCAAGCAGCCACAACCAGTAAAGGAGTTGGTTGTGGAGCTTATTCCAAAGTTTGCTAATATCATACCACGACTCCTTGGTGATAGAAATCAACCCTTGGCTTTCGATCAGATGTCGCAACTTACTGAAGAGCTTTTCCTTGCCGTCGACTTCGCTCTTAAAAGCTAAGTACTCCGAATAACTCAACGGTAACGAGTTTGTCTGCTGCAAATGCTCCAAATACTGCGTTTTCTTCATCAGCCATGACAAGAACTCGCTGTATTCTTCCTGAATGGCGGCGATGGCGTCGGGTCCTGTGCTCTTGGGTTCGGGATATTTGTGCAAGAACTGCGCTACGTATGTCATGATGGATCTTTCGTCGGGTTTCGGTACGTCGACGTCTTCGGGGTCTAATAGTCTGGTGATGCCCAGTTCGCTTTCAGCAACGTCGAAAGCGGTCTGCAGGCGAGTTCTGTTTGAAGCTTTCTTTAATTCGGCGATATTGACTAAGTTCTTTTTGATGGCGTCTATGATGGCCAAGAAGGCGACTCCGTCGCGCCAGCTTGAGCCGAAGTCTTTGATTTCTATTCCGGCGTCACTAGGGAGGGCGTTAGACACCCAGTGGAGGAGGGTCTTGCGCGCTCCTAGCTTCCATTTGTCTTTGGAAGACGTTGTCCCGGCGCTCTCCAAGCTGCTGCTGCTGTCCCAGTGGGCGAGGTATTGGAGAGCTCTACTGTTTTCTTCGATCTGAGGAAGATAAATCAATAAGATGTTGAAATTGTGGTGGTTCGTAAAAAGAATATACATAGGTAAATAGGTAGTCCAGTAAATGATTACATATTACACCTATGTACAAGTTCTTTACATACCACCAAAGCACAATTAGACTTGTAATTAGCACTACTACTTACCCATCGCAATCCCCACTCTTTGCGGAGCTTACAGATCACAAAAAAAATCAGTGCTAAAGCTCCCACTAAGATTACTTACTACCCGAAGCTCTACATCTATATTACTCGTGTTATTAATAATTAAATTACCTGGAAGTACAAGATGATGGTCCAAATCAACCCCAACACAACCGGTGGTCTCCCGTCCACCAGATCGCTGGCGTTAATATTAACCAATTTGATACGTTTACTCGTTAGGAATTGCAGGGCCGTATTGGCGTTACTTAAAAAATGGGGTCTCCGCAGGATTCTGCCTCTCTCCACAGGCTAAAAACACTTTGGATAGAACGAAAAATTTACACAAGGATCGGAAATGTACCAATTTCTCTCCGGAAAGAACCTCGAGCAATGCGAGCAACCTAGTTCCGTCTTTAAGATCGTCGATCAAATCGTCTACCCTCAGCGGTGGAACTCGCTGAAAAATATAATGACGTCACTGTTAACACGGCTTGATTTGCGTGAGCTCTAATCCGGTACCATGCACCGGGTTGAGGTGATTTCATTCACTAATTAGAAAAGTTGTACACCTACGGAAGCAATTACCTTGGATAGATACGAATTGATCCAGTTGACGAACGTCTTCTTCTGGACGCGTTCTTGCTCATCTGAAATAGAAAAGGGCATTAAATAACTGGACCATTGACATAGTTTACAAGCTCTCAGACCGTAGCTCATATAATAAAACTATGGTAGTTTAGATTAGCATAAAGCTTTGCAAAATATAGTTCAATTTTACAACCGTATGTCGTTGAGACGTTGAAACAGGCACTATAAGAGACAAGTACACAAAGCTGAACTTTGCAAAATTTTGATCACACTAAAAAGTTATGCTCTATTTTCCGTCTCATCCTTGACTAATGCGAAAAGTCAAGTGTTATCTCGCAATTCTAAACAGTTACATTTAGTTGGAATTGATTGTATCAGTTCCAGATTTTCATGCAGGCCGCAATGACCTCTGAACTTTCATGGTTTGACATTTTTGCATGCCGCAAAGTTCTAGGGTGTACTGCGAATAAGATCAACAATGGATGCAAATCAATGTCAGGGACTCTAGTATCCGTGGGTTCATGTTCCGCAATCTGGGAAAGGATAGAGCTTATTTATTTATTTTTGTTAATTCTTGTTAATGCTCCACTGTATTACACATTTACAATTGAAGTCAAAATTCACTGAGTGTAGGCCACTGTAGACACGTAACGATTCTGGTGCCAAGAACAATCCGGCTCGGAACGAGAAAAAACTAGGTAAACATTACCACGATTCCTACGTAAAGGTCAAGTGATCGTGAAAATAAGACCTTGTACACATTAAGTTCAACTAACCTTACTAAATATTAATTTTGCTCATATGATTTTAATTCTTGGATGCGAGTTAGTAATTGGACTGACATAGCGTGTTGTGCGCTCGTCATTACTTGGGATTAATTATTTTGATACGTTTGATGGCAGTTGAAATGAAACAATCGCTTAAATGTTTATTTTCGGGCAGACATTTATTTTTAGACATTACGGTTAAACCAATTCGGTAAAAATGTTTGTGTGTGGGTAATTACAATAATAATCTTGACTATTGGAACGTTTTTATAGTTTAGTGGGCTTGGGCAGTTACAACTTGCAAATATGTCGCCCACGATAATGATTTAATAGGGGACAGTGGAGTAGTATAAAACATATTTATGGGTCAATTTTTTTTATCTTATTATTTTATTGCAGTTCTAGTCGCACACGTTTCAGTGAACTAATTACTGAAACATCTCTGCATTTCGGAAATGTCTTGTGGAAACAAACCCATAAAGGTAAAAGTGATTTTCCACTCTCCCCTATTCAATTCACTGATCTCATCAAATCAACGGTCGCGTCTGCGAATCAACATAAACATGAATAACAATTATGTCTGTAACAACATGGAAATTTATGATCAAAATTCAAAACCAATATTTAGATGTCGAGGTGTGGCCATGATCCATTCTCAATTAAATAAGTAATTGAACCTGTCGTCAATCTGTAAATCTGCATTACGTAGATGACCCTCAATCTGCCATTCATTACGTCATGTGTTATGAAGGTACAGGCCGCATCCATGTGTGTCGACACCTGAATGCACAAACCTTGATCAGGTTTATTGTACTGTTACGTTATTTTTCGGTCTACAGTCGTAATGGGATTTAAATTTGTGTGGAATCACCAGATTTGAATAATTGCCTAATTAAAAAAAGCGTAATTAGTGTTTATTAAATGGATAATGAGATGTTGCTGGATGGTAGACTTTGAGCAAATCTGCATAATTACGGATCTCACGGGGAATTTTGACTAGATGTGCTTCATCAAAATGGTCCAAACTCGAGACGCTAATTGTAATTGCATTTGGCTGTGTTGTCGAACACCAATCAGATGGAGAAGTAAAATTAATAAATCGAGTTAGATGGTAGCAATAGGTAAAATTAAATTATGTAATGACCATACTGCTGCCCAAACCGACGTGATCAAAATAATAATGTTCTCGTTCCTTCAGTTCGTGGATTATCCAAACTTAATAATATGTTATCTCGTTAGATGTTATTATAAATATGATCCAGTTGTCAAGAAACAATTTTTTCCATTTTTGGATGGGGCAACCTTAGTTTTTACAAATGGTACAAATAATTGACAGATAATAATTGTACTTTTTGTGGCCACTTTATATCTGTCTTTATATAGGGCTTTCATTTTATTCGCAAAATTTTAAATAGGCAACACATAATACTTGGCAATGGTATTAAAATAAAACAGACTGTTAACAAATCCGCAACACAGCCTGTGGTATAAATTATGTGTTGCCTATTTAAAATTTGGCAGGCGTTAACGAATAACACGAATGTATCTAAAATAAAAATAGTCCAATTTCCGGTATGCTAAATAAAATAAGTGCCATATTATATTGAAGCTTGAAAATTGGTATACTCAAAGGAAATTACAGAAGGATAAGAAAGATAGACTAGACTATTCTTACATTTGATAGAAAAATGGCACTCTAAAACTCATTCCTAACATCCGATTTATATGGTAGGAGGAGCAATACGGGTAATCATATACTTGTTGTAATAATAGTATACCATTATAGGAGTTCCTGTGTAAACTGGACGTTTTCCGGTACTAGGGTTTTAAGCCCCGAGTGCTGGAAAGCATCCAATTTACATAGGAACGAGTGTAATACAACGTTTTATAGTTCGACACAATCCCGGCAAGTCTAAATTGTTTAAAATCCAAAAAAATATTGTGACGTTTATCTGACATTTTATTATTGCATGACAGAGTGTGAAAATTCTGACTGTGTGAAACTATAAATATTTTATGTCCTATCAACGTCTAGATGACTTATTATTCCACGCAAATGGAACGTATAATGTAGCAGAATACTCAGATATAATGTTAAAAGGGGTGACTTACTATGGTTACACGATGGTAAGACATGAATAATTTTTTGCAACGTCATTTTGACAATTTCATTTTTTTTACGTTTACACATCGAGCATAAAACGTCGTATTTTACACGTGACCGAAATGCCATTATAAGCTCGTTAATTTTGATTGTACTTTTATATCAGATGAAATCGTTTTCAATAATATTACTATACATTCTGTTGGAATCCAAACCACAGACTATAGTCACGATGAAACAGCATAAAACAGCTTAACATTGTCTATGTTAAATGTTAGTCTAGAATCAAAATGAATGCTCAAATATTAATGCAAGTCACACCTTGCATCATTTTGTTTTCGGAGCTATAGGAAACCATTTACGATCTTATTTAATGATATTTAATTAGCCACTAATCAGATCACTCTACAAAATTGGTACTAGTCATTGAGGAGTATTAAATTTTCAGTTTGCATTTAACAGTTCGTTAAAATTATGTCGAATTATATGAGCACCTCGAAGGCTATAAATTTTATGAAACGGCTTTGCATCGGCATAAAACAACATAGGAGAAGTTATAGCTGATATTAAGTTATTACAAGAAATTCCTGAGGTTAGAAACCTGAGGCACACCGCAGCTGGCTCCATAACTGTTGCTGTAAATAATATTGACGAGGGGAGGATAAGAACTTATCAGTGCCTAAGTCCAATTTGTGTGGTTTCAAAGTTTCTTTACTATTTATTATTTAAACAATTTTTTCTGTCCTGCAACTCTGGAGTTCCTTGGCGCCACATCTTAGTAATTGCAGTTTGATAGTTTTATGTGGTATTATTGTTATTATTTTTCCGATTTTCTAAATTTTATATTTGCATAGTTTAAAGTTTTATTCGGTACTTACACTGCATTTACATAATATAGTATATGACATGATTCATAGATCATGTTGGCTGTTTAAAACAGAATGTATGTGGTTTATATAGGGTCTTGATACATCGTGTTACCTGTGGAAAGTAAAATTTTCATGTAGTTAATGGAGAGTTTTGTCATTCAAAGCCTACTGGATGCATGAACCATTTATTAAGACCCTGTACAGTTAGATGAAGAATTTTGACATTCCAAGACAACTAAACATGCCTGGATCCGACTTTTAACTAAACATTTTATTAGACGCAACGAAAGTTGTTTCTAGAAGATGTGCGTCTTGGATAGCATACATAAATTTTCGTACCACAGTAGATGTTTGATTCTATTCAGAGGTTACTTGTTTTTATTTCTAAATAAAATTTTCACTTTTTTCTTGTGTTTTTATTAAAAAAAATATATTTTCTAAAAGTATGTGTAATTTAAAAAAATTAAGTTGACTGTCATCGGTGGAATGTTACAAAACAGAAAGTGATGAAGTGTTTCTAAAGCGCTTTCATTTGATGGATCATTCGATAGGCAAGCAAGATAGCATCAAAGGTTTTTATCAGCAAAGAGTATGTACTATACCCACTCCCTGTTATCAGTCAACCTGTATGTACATAGGAGAAAGAAATTACTAATTACCAAATTACAGCGGTTATGGTTATTATATTTCAATTCAACCGTTCTTCACTTTTGACTTTAAAATTCCATAATTTTCAACAAAAGTTGTTTTCAGATTGGTTTCTTTGGAGCTTTCCCTGATTTAGTCCTTATTTTTGTTGTGCATAATTTTCCCCATATTTTTATGTTTGACTGTGTGTTACAAGATCCGAATTTGATTGAATTTAAGTTCTTGGGCCTTTGATAATAATTATTTCCGTTTCTTTAACCTTCACGTATATGTAAGCCTTAGTAAGCTTTAGCAAACTGTATGGACGTCTATTTAATTAAACATTCTGCACTTCTTAACTATTTTGTATATCTTTGTTAATTTACAGTAAGGCCATGTAGACACAAACCCAAGCTCAAATTACATTAATCCATGGCCGTTCTTTATCTGATTACTTTTCAATTATATGGTATCTACATTAATTATCGTTATAATTTGCAATATTTCTAAATCACTTAATATAATCAAACGGTAGAAAGAAATTAACTGGGATGGTCAGAAATTACCTTCACGCTTCTATAAAATTGTTCCATCAACAAAAAACAAAAGACTAACTTCAAAGGTATTTAAATTAAGTATGAAGGACCTTTTTTGTAAATGTCAAAATCAATCTTATTAATTATATCGAATACAATGGAATAACTTGAATAATTATATAATGAATTATACAATCACTGCAATAAAAAACAACTAGTATACCTAATAATATAGCAAAACTACATCTACGACCCTGCTCTCAACAAAACAATAATAATCGATGACACCCTAGAAATTACGTCGTACACTGCAAGAATTTCGAACATCCGCGGTTTGTGATAGCAAACAACGTTATCTTAATTTGTTGTCGCTTGATACAAATCTCATGGAAAACATGTCGCTCGACAAATATACCAACAACAATTTAATTAAAAGGGATCCACTTACTTCGGCTAATTCATGCTTCTCTTTGCATGGGATGAGGCCGTATAAACGCAGTTTACAGCAGGAGTTATAAACATTTGATTCGTTGTTTATTTATAGGGGGCTAGACACAAAGATACAAAGCTGAATGTCAGACAGTGTGACCTTGCTCCCGAAGAATTGTGACAATTCAGAAACTAACGAAAATATCCTTGTCGCTGCTAATTTCATAACTAAACATCGTTCAATGTTAATGTTGTTTTAGACACGTCGGCACAGTAATAACAAGCTAATAATTGATAACGCACACAATGTTTTATTCTCGGGAATATTGGTTTAGTTGCAAAAGCGAGATTTTCATTATTGGAGTTAATATATTTTTGTTATCGGAACTGTTTACTGTTTTCTTTAAGTTTTTAGTGACGCTTTTAGATGTTGTCAAGGTCGTGTGCTTGTTATTGAGATTCAATAAGGATTAAGTGTTCACTGCAAGTTGAGAATGCCGACAGTTGTTTTCAATATTGTAGGTGTGTACAATATAAATGGCTTTCGGGCATTCTAAAAATGTTGACGGCGCCGGGATAGGATAAGAACATTGTGTTATAATTTAACCATAACTATTTAATGGGTCGCTATTTACGTTAACATAAATCTTTTTATAATGCTACTTAATATGGAGAAATTTCTCTTTGTATATGATTTACATTTATTAGTATATACACATGCATTAACCCAGTTCACATAAAGATGTATTTGATACAAAAGATACTATGTATTTTGTTGTTTCTTGAAAGCAAATTTATCAGCAGAAAGTGACATGTCAACGCAAAGCCTTACATACTAATAATACATAATTAATAATAAATAAAGTAGATTACGAAGTCTATTTTAAAACTGATATATTTTGCACTCAAATTCAAGTACTACTTCCTTAAGACGCTTCTCTCACCCCATGTTTGCAGTGTACATTTATAAAAATCGCTGTATTGTTAATTACTGATCAATAATAATCTTCAAATTTTGAATAGTTGTAGAAAAAGGATTGCTTTAGAACCTACGCATATTTTTTTCAAAACTGTTTTGCTAAATATGCAAAAATGTCGAACTGAACATACATAACTTTTGTCGCCATTTTATTGACACTTGACACGAATTTAAAACCTTCCAAGAAACATGCGTGTCGCCTTGCCTATAGTTTTTTAACCGACTTCAAAAAAGGAGGAGGTTCTCTATTCGACTGTATGTTTTTTTTTTATGTATGTTCGGGCATAACTTCTTTGTTTATGAACCGATTTCAATTATTCTTTTTGCGTTGGGTTGAGTATGGCTCCAAGGTGGTCCCATTTTAATTTCATTCATATTGAACGTAAGACTTCGGAGTTATAGCAGGAAACTTTTGAAAATCAGATGGAAATGTGGTTATTGGATATGCTTGTGCGCGCATAACTTCTTTATTTATGAACCGATTTCAATTATTCTTCTTGCGTTATATTCAGTATACCTTCAGGATGCTCCCATTTTAATTTAATTCGTATTGGACGTAAGATTTCGAAGTTATAGAAGGAAATTCCTCAAAATCAAATGGAAATGTGTTCGAATGACGCTACCTGCTCGAAATGAATGGTTTATGGCCTCAACCCAACCCCAGTGACAAGCCGAGAATAAATACACAGTGGTCAACGACGTGATTTATTGTGTCTTACCGAAACCGACTTCAAATATAATTTCTTTGTTTATGAGCCGATTTCAATTGAATCGTTTATTGTTAAAACAAGCCAAGTAACATTTTGCAAACTTTTCAGGAAACGAAAAAACTATGGAAAATTGATCTACAATTGTGTTTTACTATGCCCTTGGCATATAAGCACTATCAATTAGTCGCAAATTTTAGCATACATGATATGGTACTTGGATGCTTTCTGCACCAATCGATTTATGTCTATAATATACAGGCTGTCTCATTTAAAACTCCCCAGTCCAGATTTCTCCGAATTGATAACTCTGAAAAATCCTCGAACAGGTCGATTTTATCTGCCAGGGGCACATCTTTTCAGATTCTTTTCAAGTTTCGGCGCTTCGCCCTCTTTGCGAGGGGGCTGTTAGCCCCAAAATCTTAAATGGCACTATGGGTCGAGTGATACCTCATTTGAAAGGTATTGAAGGCCTATCTACAATTTTTTGCAGTTTTGACCGTACAAACAATAATTTTCTATTTTCAACATAATCCACATTTTCTCATGCTGTATCCCATAGAAACCACAAAGACAATCTATTTTCGCGCTCGCGTGGATTTGAAGCGTCCTTACTAGGTCTACCCATCACTTAAAATTGTAAAATAATTAACTTTAAAAAAAAGGAAACCGACTTCAAAAAACCCAAAGTAACTAAAACTAAAAAGTAAAAAATAGAAATTTCCAATTTCAGAGTTATTGTTCCGGTTAATGTAATTATTTATTTTTCCGTTTAATGAAATTCAGAAATTATTGTTGATTATCTAATTATTAATTGTTTTATAATTTTGAAGTTGGTGCCATAAAAGCAAATTATACACCTTCCTACAATAAGAAATTAGTTACTACGAAAAAAATTATAAAAACAATTCATAGGAATTACATAATAAATAATTTTTTATTTATTTCAAATCTAACAATAATTCATCTCTCGGTAAATCCAACCTAAATCATGCAAAATTATTACTACGAATATATAGCTTTTACCTAATGTATCAAATGTGTTCTGAAAACTTTAATTCAGTAATCATAATCGTGAATTAAGAAGTCTGAAATTATCAGGGAATTATAACTTTAAAATGTATAATTTTATGTTTTACTTGGCACCGACTTAAAAATTATAAAACAATTAATAATTAGATAATCAACAATAATTTCTGAATTTCATTAAACGGAAAAATAAATAATTAGATTAACCGGAACAACAAATAACTCTGAAATTGGAAATTTTTATTTTTTACTTTTTAGTTTTAGTTACTTTGGGTTTTTTGAAGTCGGTTTCCTTTTTTTTTTAAAGTTAATTATTTAACAGATTGGTTGGTATCTTATTTGATTCGTTGATTGATATTTTTATAAAATTTTGCAATGTGAGGAGTCTATTTTTTTCGATTTAATTAACATAGATAATTACATTACTAATAACAGAGCAACAAAACTTCGCTGGCAAAAGAAGCAGCAGTGTGTTAAAAAAACTTTGCATTGCGAAGCCCTACGACCATAAATTCCCTATAATAAAGATAGAGTGCGTAAACCATTTACTACGTAACTACTGTAGTAAATTGAGAGGCTATTTTTGTCAAGGAAGCAAGGAAGGCGAAATCAACACAGTTCCAGACATGATCGAGTCTGGTCTTTTTGACGACATTGAGTCGTGTGGAAAAAGACTTGTTTGTGCATAGTCTAATTTTGAATATGAAAAATAATGCAGCAGAAACTTATAATTCTATCGTCTGTAAATTTATAGGGGTAATTTTAATATAATAAAAAGGAAGAATATTTTAGATATTTTATTGCACAGGAAGATTTTGTAGTCCAGGAAACTTCGCTAAAGACTATATCGCGGGACTGAAAAGAAAACGCGAGTATAATAAAACTCGCAGAGTTATTTCTACGAATTAAAAAAAAAGACTGCTGCTCCACCCGATGAATATTACGGTCTGACAGAAATTCATCCAAATGAAAACGAATTTATTAGAAATACGTCAAACCCAGCTCGAAATATTGTCTGTTCTGAATTTCATCAGAAGCAAAGTACGACCAGACTTATAGTAATTTTATGGACTCCGGTCAATAATACTTTTATAATCCCGAATGTCACCTCGGGTGGTGGTTGAATTTAGAATATTTATTGTATTTGTATTGTGCTAGCATTTGGGTCGGGCGTTAGACAGGTAGAAGTTTATGACCCTTTGGCTGTGCTTTGGGTTTCACAACGGGCCGCTGCAAATATTTCTAAACAGAAAGCATTGTTTCACAGAATGTACTTTTTCTGTGTCTCGCGTGGATTTTTGTTTACGTCCCACTACTTATGTCACACTTTGAACTTTTTGATCACTCTCACGCAGTAGTTGCTCGTCCTTGCGAAATGCCCCTTAATAAACATTCATGAATGACAAAATATATCGGACAAAATATGAATATGTATTGGAAAATTTCGAGATTTTAACAATGTATTTGATGTATGGTGTTTTTGAGGAAAAGAAATACAAATTAAATTAAAATTTAAATATATCTAAGTCGAACTCCACAAACTTTAATAACTGTAAATTTACTAATGGAACATGTTTCGGCAGAACACTTCTGCCATCATCAGCCCTTAAAGAATATAAAAAAATTAAATTTTTTGGATTTAAGAACATTCTTCTTGTTTACAAATTAAATTCATTATTTGTACCACCAAATGGGCTAAATCGTAGAAATTGAAATTAAAAAAAAACTGCTGGAATATGATGCTGGGAACAGTTTCATGGACAGTTTTGATGCTCAAAGCCTACTGTATGTATGAAAATGATCCTGTATAACACAAGTAAGGACCAAGAGGCTCCTCTCTGGTTAGGGATATATGGAAAACGAATTAATTAAATAGAAAACAGAGAAAAACGAGAACAAAAGATAATGTAATGGATTCGCCTCCATCAGGCTGTTGAAAACCGAAGGCAAAAGCAACAAATATAAGAAGATAATAGAAGGAGAGTTGGTCGCAGATACACAAATCGACGATGCGAAATGTGCAAAACATGGAAACAAACAGATGGAGAAGAGAGTTAGAAAGGCTAAAATGTCGAGGCTTAGATTGATAGTATAAATTAACTTAAATAATTGAATCATTCAATTCCTGCAGTTATATAATGCAAGATAAAGTATATATATATTTAAAAGAATAAAGCACTGTATAATTATTATTAATTTCACGAAGAGACTGCAGTGTATTTAGTTGATTTAATGGTCGAATACTACTAATAATACCGGGCTACAAAAATTTTTTTTGCTTGTTTTATGCGTAATGGGGTCGTCCCCTCAATTGAATTTGACGAATTCAACTATAGCATCTCGTAGACTATATAACATGAAGACCTAAGACGTGTTCTGTTGTTTAATAAAGTTGTTTTGTGAGATAACAAAGCGTATCAAAAATCGCAATTTTGGCTAGCATTTTCAAACGCTATACATTTACCGCCTCTTGTGACGTCATTTCGGGAAGTATTTTCACTGGTTGGTGCATTTCTCATTAGTCTGCGCCAAGGCATCTTAACTTAATAGGTATGCCAGACTCGCATAACGCAGCACATGGGAGAGAGGGGAATGCGGTTCGCGCGGTCCCTGCTTACGTCACTGGTAGAAAGGCTCCGTCGCGCTCGCGCCTATACTAATACAAGATCCAGCCTATGTCCACCTTCCCTCATCCTTTTTTCTGATCAAATGTATATTTTATGTAAGATAATGTACAGACGAAGATAATTTGATAGGGTTGCCGCCCTATATCCTGGCAAGGCTATTTTTAATAACAAATTATATTGCGCAATTGTTTTGGAAGACATGTTAAAATTTGCTTTTTCGTATTAAATATTTTTTTATCAACAATTATTATTGTTGTTTTTATTTTGAACTTTTTTTTTCAGTTGACTAGCTTAAGTATCTTTAATCATAGAAAAAAATGGATATTGTCACTAAAACAAACATTAAAATGGTTCCAAAGCATTTGTTCAGTTCATTTACTTGATATCGGATGGGCTATAAAACATAAATCTAACTTCCAACTTCCTTTGGCGCCTGCACTATATTATAAGCAGACGCACTTGCCTCTATCATGGCAGACAAGTTTTTTGCGATGCAAAACCAGCTTCGTATTCAGATTTTTTTTCAATTCTTAGGACATCACAAATTAACCGGTCTACTTTGATGAACGCGTGGCACAAAAAATAAAACAAAACATTATAGCCTCAGGCGCGTCTTAGAGATCTTACCGACACTATACGATGTGGCTTTGTATATTGCCGCTCATTGTAATCTGAAACCCAAGCTGCCGTAAAAAACGACATAATTTGACTTCACGTGGACTTGACACGATGTGTCATAATAAAACGGACCAATCACTTCCAGGTTTTATACTTAAAAGATATAAAAAATATTTCACAATAAGATCACACTAACTGCCTAGTCGAAATCGGCAGAAGGTCTGGTGTCAGCGAGAAAGCAGCTTTAAATTCATCCACCGCCAAGAAACGTTCCAAATCGCTTATTATTCTTTATATGTACAATACATTAAGTTCGCTAGTGTTTTATTTTATAATCGCAGTGTAAGTAGTTTATAAAAAGAAGTTAAAAGTTTGGGGACTGATTTAAATCTATTGTAGAAAAAATGCCAACAAGTTGTGCTGTAGGACTGTGCTCTAATATTTACAGAAAGGATGGAAATGTTCATTTTTTTCGTTTTCCTAAAGATGTTTTTTTGAAAAAAAATGGGTTAAACAGTGTTACAGAAGTGACAAATTTAATGTAGAAACGAGCAGAGTTTGCTCAGAACATTTCGAGGAAGCTGATTTTGATAATCTCATGGAATTCAAATTGATGGGTGGTAAAAGATTAATTTTAAAAAAAGACGCGGTACCCAAACTAAATTTAAAAGTATCTGTTGCTCTAAAATCTACCAAAACATCTCCTAGAGTATCAGAAAGAACAATTCGTCAAGAAAAAAAACATATTAAATTAGAAGTTGATCATCTTTTAGAATCACATCCATCAGATTCTGAAACTGTCTCGAATAAATATTTAGAAAATCAGGATCAAGTTTCTACTTCTTTTGAATGCGAAAATCCCCATGTGGAATATAGTTCGAACGCTATTAATCCAGCAAGTGAAAATTTGCAAAAAAGAATTTCTGAATTGCAAAAAGAAATAGATCTTTTAAAAGCAGAAAATAAGTATAAAGATATAGCATTGCAACAATTGAAACATAAATACGATGAAACTAGAAAAGATATGGTAACACTGCACAGAAAATTACGACATTTGAAGAGTAAAGACTTGAAGGCTCAAAAACATCTTGTGCACGCAGAAGTCAAAAAAGTGTTATCTGGAATTTTTACGCAAGATCAAATTAAATTATTGCTAGGAAACCAAAAACGAGTGAGATGGAGTGAAAAAGATATTTCATTAGCATTCACAATAAGATACTACAGCAAACGTTGTTACATTTTTCTAAGAGACAAACTTCATTACCCATTACCAGGTATTTTTTTTTATGCAAATTAAATAACGATTATCACCTTCTCAATTTTTTACAGGTTTGTCTACTTTAAGATCTTGGGCTTCCAAAGTACATATGACAAGGGGCGTCCTTGATGGAGTTTTAAATTTGTTACAAGTAGCTGGTACTGTTATGTCCCCATTTGAAAAACTTGTGGTTTTACAATATGACGAAGTAAAAGTAGCGGAAAAATATGAATATGATCAAACAAATGATGCAATTCTAGGCCCCCATAAATATTTACAAATAGTGAATGCAAGAAGTCTGTGTGGCAAATGGAAGCAACCCATTTTTGCAGATTTTGATCAGAAAATTTCTAAAGAAATTTTGTACAATTTATGTACGAAATTATGTGACATTGGCTTTCGTGTAGTTGCATGCGTCAGCGATTGCGGTTCAACAAATACAGGCCTTTGGACAAAATTAGGTATTTCATGGAAGAAGCCATGGATTAAACATCCATGTATGAATAGCAAAATTTTTTTCTTTGCGGATGCACCTCATATGTTGAAGTTAGTACGAAACTGGCTGTTAGATACTGGTTTCGTGCTAAAAAACGGAACACAGATAACTAAAAAACCTCTGATTGATCTAATATCAAGAAATAAGACCGAAGTGAGTAGTATTTATAAATTAACAAAAGAACATTTAGATTGTCAAGGTCCTCTAAGGCAAAAAGTTTCCCTTGCCGCACAGTTATTGTCACATGGAGTTTCATCTGCATTGACTTTTTATAGGAGTGATGATAATGATAATGAATATAGTGCTTTGGCGGAATTCATAGAAACTATTAACAACTGGTTCGATTGTATGAATTCGTATTCCTTCTGCTCCTTTACCCACAAAATGTGGATATGGTAGATCAGACATAAAACAACTTCAAGATGAATGTCTTGATAAAGCCTTTGATACGGTTTTTCACATGAGACGGATCAATAAACCAAATAGTTTTCTCAAATTTCAAGATGGAATTCTTCTATCTATAAAATCCTTGCAACAAATGTTTATTGATTTGCAAACTGATTTTAACTTAAGTTATATTTTAACACATAAGTTAAATCAGGACGCGTTAGACAATTTATTTTCACAGATTAGGTCTCGAGGAGGATTAAATGACCATCCTACCCCTCTTGATGCACTAAATCGATTACGGATAATAATCTTAGGGAAAACAGATATTGTCCAGAACAATACAAACACTGTCGACCGTACTAATGACGAAAATTACATTGTTGGTCAGGTTTCAAGACGAAGTGGTATTAAAGTAACAGTTCCCTCCGAAACTCAAGAAACTGATGGAGATTCTAGTTCAGTATCTTCCAGGTCATCTGACCATTTAGCAGTTACTGGTAGAACCACACAAAATAAAATTCTGCAAGTCGAAACAGATGGTTTGGAATATTTGGCAGGTTGGATTGCTAGGAAATTAAAATCTACACACCCGGAATTAGGCTTCTATACGTACAAGGAGAGAGAGAATAAAAATGAACATTCTTATTGTTTACCTAAAAATTCGCCTAGCTGGATTCGCCATTTATCATTTGGTGGATTAATTCAACCGTCAGAAGAGTTCATGGAGCAGGTCAAGTTGTTGGCAAAATTATTTTCTAAATATACTGCGGATAATTATTTTAAAGGCGTTCAACAAATCAACACAAAATTAGTAAAAAAAATATGTAAAAAAATTAATATTGACCACATCATTATAAAAACTTTTGTTAGGCAGCCTATTTTCATAAAAATCAATTTTTTAAATGTCCAGCTGCAGCAACATAAAATTAATTATGGTAAACGAAAACGCGCTGACCGTCAAATAAGTAATAAATTAAAAAAAATTACAATGTAATGTTGTGTTAATTGAACAATAAAAAATCTTTCAAATATTTTTATTTTCATGAATTGAGCGAAATTACATTTAAACTACGAACTAACGCAAGGCAAGAATCTGTTTACGTTCCACCAGTGACGTAACGAGCAGCCAGCGTGTGACCTGCGCAGTCGCATCGCACGAGTCTAGCATACCTATTAAGTTAAGATGCCTTGGTCTGCGCGACTAGTAACATTGAATTTTGTCCCGTGATGACGGCACAGAAAAGCGCGCGTTTCAAATAAGACAAATGTTTGGATTTTCTTTACCTAAAAAATGCGTGATTTCGAATGAACAAAAAAAAATTGTATAATATCTTTCTGTCTAGTTTCTAGAAAAGCTGTTTTTGAAAATTGTGGGACGACCCTATTGATATTGACCTCTTATGGGTAAAAAGTTAAGATGGGAATGTAAAAAGTGCACCTTCAAAGACATATTTGTGTAGGCGATCAAGAGATTTTCCACAAAAAATCTACATTCAGCTCTTTGGTTACCCAAAAATTTTGAAGCGACTTCTTTAAAGGCAATCCAAGCAACTTTCTCAAGTCCGGTAACAATGTTATCAAAACAACAATTAATTTTCTTATTTGAGGAAAATTCCTTCCTTTATTTTTGCTTGAATCTATTCTATTAAAAGCCGTGCGCTAAAGATTCGACAATTCAATTCAATTCTGTTTAACAGAGTGCCAAGTGAGAGCGTTATATGAAGCATCTGACTTAGCCTTACAAATATCTGACCAAAGCAGAATTCTCCGCAAATATAACAAAAATTGTCAGTTTTGTTTTTGCACTTACGTGGCATAGTTTTTTGTATAAAACACCCTCACAGTTCTATAAATTTAAACGAAAGATTAGTTTCATAATGAAACATTAATCTCACACGCTTTACTGACATAAAAGTGACAAATAAATTGTTTTCTATGGTTGCTAGATCTTTGCGATGGTCGTTAGACTCCTACGATAAATGTGAAAATAACAAAAACCCTAGATACCTATCTGCATCTCAAGAACGGTAACCAATGAACATTTTTTATTGTAATTTTTGAATTTAGCATGGTGCACTTGGTATGAATTCGTTACTTAGTTGACGATATCCTTATTGACTATAATAGGCACAACATGCTAATCGAGCATCATCAATTACACATGTGATTCATTATTTATTGAAGTAATTTTACGAGAGAACATCACGTTAATAAAATACGATGTCGTCAGATCGAATCCATAACTTTCCTTAGTTTCCAGGAAAGTGACCTTCGGTTGCTTTTTAAACAAGTTTCAAGACGCCTAGGAGCAAAGCAATTTCTAGTCCTACATCTTCACTTTGATTCCAAAGTGCATTTCGTATCATTTTCTATTTCTAATAGTTATTTTATGTTTCTCAACACAATACATTCATTGCAAAGATAAAACGATTGTCCATTATCTGTACATGTACGAGACATGTTGCAAAACCATTAAAATATAATTTAATAAAATAAGTAATCACAGAGATAACTATTGATAAAAGATCTCTGAATAAGAGTTATATCTTCGCATGCAATCATATTTTATAAGAAATGGCACAAAAATGTTCACACTTCAGAAACACTGTTGAACGCTAACAATGTGTATGATTATGATTACAATGTATTAGCGATTAACAAGTTACAATTTTGAAATGTGCCGAAAGCATGAAATTGCTTTCCTATAAAATTCAGTTGGTTGTAAAATACGATCTCAACCGTAAATAATGAATGTGAAACAAATATCCACTGTATTGCTTGTCTGGATATTTCTTTATTACCCATCTCCACTCTTTCCTATTTGTCTTTTTCTTCTTCCACTCATGGACTGCATAAGTCTAGATTCTCCCGAATATCGACCATTTTTTTCTTTCTTCCTATTGGACTCCATCTTATTCTCTGCACCCTTATGAACGTGCTAGAGCTTTGCTCCCAAAAAAGCTTAGGTCTGTTGTTTCCTCTATAAGACAAACTGGATTCACTTATTTTTCTATGCTCTTTCTTGTTATCTTAATTATTGTTTGTTAGCATATTTTCATTTGCTGTAACTTTTTTTAGCAACCTTCTACAGATGGAAGGATTTCTTCATCTGAATCTATTGCTGCTTCGTAATCGTTTTTTATTTCTCCTTCTTTGAGCTTTTGAGCTCTAGGCACCGTTAGGTATCGAGAAGGTAGGTGAGATGAATGAAGATTACAAAAAGATATCTAAAAAGATAATAGAAGAAAAGCTTAGAGCAACTGGAAGTAATTATGTAACACTTGCATAACCAGCAGAAAGCTGTAACTTCATTCAAATTTTAATATTCTCCCTACTTCCCGGATGTTCCCCTACTAATTATTATCATAGATGATATCTTGAAGAACGTAGGGTGAGTCAATGACGTCACCTTAAGACAGAGACGGGCTAATGAAATGTGTTGCTCACCCGGAAGGAAAATAGTGGGATAGTAATTAGGATATAGAATTCAAGTTATGAAACTAGGTGTGTATTTCCTCTAATTAGAGCATTCCTGTTTTCCGATCCAGCATCTTATCTGATCTGGCCATCGCCTGCAATTAACAGCGTTGTATGCATGCATTCGTCATCGTTTTGAAAGAACACAGTGGCTACTTTAGCTCTGGAGCGGAATAAAAAGTAAACTGCCTCGCATTATGCAAATAATGGCACTCTTAATTTGATAGTCACATCGATAATGTTTTTCTCATAGAAAGCCAGACGACCACTTAGTTCATGTTTTAGGGGACCAAAATAGCTCATTTTTTGATGGCGTGCCAAAAAAAATATTTCAAAGCCACTTTTCAGACTTAATTGGTTACTGAAAGGACGGCAAAAACAAGCGCTTGCGATTTTTAACTCCCAAGCGTAATATGATTTAATATTCATACACATATTACATAAAGTTCTTTACTTAGGAAGGAAACTTTTAATTTTCGTGATTAAAATGTATGACCTTGAACATTGTAGGGCTACATTTACGATGAAGGTTTTATCATTTATTAATCCCCAACAACTCATGCAGTTTAAATTTAAATTTTTTGATTTGCGACTTATTAATTATATTAAATTCGATAATAGGATTGATTAAACTAAGAATATGATGCAAATATGTCGATTTTTAACAATTTTCTTGGTCTTGTAAGTTTTCGTTTCGAATTGTTAATCTATTTTTAGTGCAACCTTTTGCGGATTATTTTCGATTAAATAGATTAAATAGCTTATTATACGGATCGATTTGGGCGAAAACAATTTTCCTAGGGAAAGGACCGTTTTCTGAGGGTGCCAATTTTTTTTCGAAAAGTTTACGGAACCAGGAATGAAAGGCGCTTAGTAATGGTGGAAATTTTTTACGTTATTTGTTTATAAACAAATTGACTATTAAAAAAAAATTGTTGTACATAATAATTATATAAGAAAGGCTCCAAGAAGTGAAAAATTTATATGTCATATAGGTCCCAGAAAATTGTTAATTAACAATTGCCTAACTTATTAAAAAATGAAGTTAAATCGATTTTTCCAACGGGATTTCATTGGAACTATTTTTCGCAGGTTTTCATCTTCTTGACTAGACTATGTATTTGATGGAAGCGATATTCTGAGATATAATTTTTTTAAACCACCTTGAAAGTGACAATTAATACAATCATATTGACTGACAAGGTAAAAAATTTGCTTTATTTACCAAAGCATAGAATTAGTATTGTGCTTATATACAGGGTTTTCATAAATGATTCATACATCTTAGGCTGTGGACAGGACATAATATAACTCTAATATGTCAGTCATACATACAGATCATAACACCGGCAAATATCGTGTGTGAAAGAAAAAATAAATCAGGCAACGATTTAAAAATAAAGTAAACCAAACATAAATTTCCATTCAGCTGCTGCCAATTTCCACAAAATCATTCAGATCCCAACCTGAAAAATATCCGCAATTACTCGGCTTCTCCCACTTTCCGGTTTCCGTTCGTGATCGCCTGGCTTTATATTTTCCAAGGAAAAACCCTATTTTCCAAACAAACCTTCCGTGCAAAGAAAACCTCAAAATGTTTTTCTTCGTTACATCAACCCATTAAGCGGTTCTCCTGTTTTTACCTTAACTTGTCCTTGAAAACGACTTCATATCATTATTTACAACGTTATAACTTTATCAGTGTTTATTCTGTGAAGGACAGTTATCTCGCGTGTAAAAAGACAGATTCGTGCATCAATCTGAGATTCTTTCAAACAATGGGTCTTTTATGAAATTCCGACATTAAATCATAATTTGTTGTCGATACTACACGCAATTTTCGACCTGGATAGGGAATTTTGAACTCTGGGGGGACATCTGTGTCATCTTTGGTTGCTGTTGACGACACAATCGTCATTGATTAAAACAGTTAAATACGGAAACTTTTCTGTCTTCCAGAAAGTATTTATTTTTAATGGCCCATTAAAAATTGATTTGCTAAGCCACAATAAAATTATTAAATTAATTTAGTTCGTAGTACTTTATATTAGCACTTATTATTATTTTCCGCTTCCATCTTCCACCGACTAGAACTGACATTTACTCCATTTAAGTGCCCCTTTCATCCGTGAAAAACTATAATTAAAATTAATAGGTCACACATGCGCGCTGCTTTTCTTCCATAGCTGTAGCACATTTTCTCTTCATAAGATGAAAAAAATCGATCTAATTTTAGAACTGCCGTTATTGATCCCAGAGAAAATGACCTCAACCTTCATTGGAACAAACTGTTTGAAAATAACAAGTTTCGTATTCATTAGGCGCCATTAACAACCTAAATGGGCTCTGATTAATTCCACCAACAATCAACAAATTGCACCTTGTGTCATCTAATGTTATCAGCGCCATTCCGTGTGTAAATAGCAGGTAATATAAAACAAACAGTCCAAATGCACCTTGTGATGTAACCATTCTTAATTTATTGAAAGTTTTTTTTTAATGCTGTTTGTGGCCAGTATTTGTCCTCTGCGCTCACTGACTAGGATAGCTATAGAGTTACGTTAATGTTTATAAATAGAATGTATTGCATTAGCATTAATTAAGAGTTTATGGTGTAATTATCACCGGGAGGTTGTTTTGTCGGTTACCGTATTCATTGTTGCTTCTGAATACGTACAAAATCGTTTTCGTTGTGCAAAAACAATAGATGTATTTCAAAATTTTCGTAATTAGAATTTGGGCATCAATAACTTTTTTAATTATAGTTATCAAGGATAGTATAAATTCGTAAATAATTATGGTAGCTACTCTTTCATAACATGCACTTTACGAAAGGTTATCTGGTTGAAGTCAATTTACCCGGTTGTTCTCTAGCAATAACAAAAGCGATCTAGTGATTAAGAGAGAAAGGTCAGATAATTTTTACTCTTTTTGGACTCGTGTAAAATCATAAACAAATCAAGTTACAATTAGTTAATCATTGCAAGGTGCTAAAACTTCATTTTCCAACATATTTCCAATTTTTAATGTGGACGTCTGTGGGAGATCCCTTTTAAAAAAATTCCCCTTCAAAATAGTCAGCACTAATCATCCATTTTTATTTTATAGCTCTTGAAAAATTTATTTGTTTTTTTTTACTGACAAGTCGAGTAATAAAATAAGATCTGATTTGCTCTTATTTATTAATATACAAGGTGATTTGGAAATGTGACAGCCGGGACTGCTATAAACGGAAATTTAATTCTTTTTGGAACGAAGTTCCTTTTAACGCAGTTGAATCCAGTTGAACCGACTTTGGCAGCAATACCACAAGTAGTTTTCACACAATAAGAAAATTTTAAAAGCCGATTTTATAGCACCAAAAAGAAAAATGGAAACTGTAGATTCAAAAGCTATTATAGCAATTCATTAAATTTAATGAAATTTGTTAAGTGACTGAAATGTTGTGTTCCATTTTGTTTAAAAATTCATTCTATGAATTATGTAGATCAAATATGAAGTTAATAAAATTGTATAACTTGATACAAGTATTTAGTGTACAATTTTGGCCACATAAATCTCGTACAACCTCATTTTGACATCACGACAAATTTTTCCAATAATGTTTGTTGTAAGACAAACTTTGACAAAATCGTAAATCAAACGATCAAATTTTGTTGAGATGAAATGTGTAATAATTAAATATTATAGTACTAATTAGATAAATATTAAATTATAATTTATTTTGTACGAGATTTATGTGACCAAAACTGTCCAGATACATACGTTTAATGTACATGTGATTCGAGTGTTTACTATTTACTATTTACATACATTACTGAAATCATATGCCCAGCGTCAAAAATCTCCATATAAGTTTTTTTCTCTAAAAATTCTCAACTTTTTAACTTCTTAATTTAGGCAATACATTTCGCATACTTTCCACTGCCGAACTTTTCAATTTGTCAGCTTCTCAGTATTGTAAAATTTCTAATCTTTCTTGAATTTCTCAAGGGTTTAGTTATAGTATAGAACACAAAAGACAGTAAAGAAGCGACGCGAGAGGAAGAAGGAAGAACGAGATGGAAATCACAACCAGGTTAGTGTATGCGCACACGCGATCGTTTTGTTTAGGTACACGAACAACTGTGAATAATACGGTTAAAAATAATGTACTTAGGGTGGAATATTTAAAGATATGAGTGACAATAGTAAAACGCATTTACGAAACATTTACTATTTTTATTTCTTGTATAAAATAATAAATCATTTGCAAATAGTACCCACCCATCTCTACGCGCACTCGTCCCATCTTTAAACCTGTGCGGAAAGTGAAAGACAACCTAGTGGATGGGTTTACAGCCCGTTCAAGGTCACTCTTGGCGGTGCAATTTCAAAGAAAAGACCGCGAGTGTCGTTTCTGTTACATTATTATATTTTCTATTCTGTGGTTATAGCTTGATAAAGTTTCTTAACTAGTAATGTTGTTCAGATTTTTAAGCGTCTCAAGATTCTCAAGTTTCGCAATTTCTCAGATACCTTAAGTTATATTTTCCAGTTTTTTTGATACTATATAATTTTTTGTTTTGTTTTCTTTTGCAATAAATTTAATATCTTAGCTTGTCAGGTTTCTCACAATCGATTTTTGAATGCATTTTGCTATCGGGCTTAATGACTTTTTTCACTCTCTTTTTACAGGCTTAGTTTCTCAAATGTATAGTTTCTCCGTTGTTTAATCTATCAATTTGGATTAGTTTTTGTTTTTCATTTCTGTCGTTTTTCTTTGTCATAATTTTATTTATATTCAACAGGAAATGTATATGACTGTAGACATATATTAAGAAAAACAGTAGACAGCAACAACCAAATTTTACAACAAACATCGATGAAAAATAATTATTATGTATTTTCCTATTTAGTTATGTTTATTTTCTGTATTCCATATCCGAAAGTCGGTCTCTCCGGCCGCGTAACCTCGGTTTTGCAAAAGTGAAACGGGCTGCTGCGCGCAGACCACAAAATCAGCTGTTCCTCGAGTGAAGCGCGACCGGGAAGACCGACTTTCTGGCCTTGGGTCGTAATATATTATTTTTATATGCTACATATTGATGGGCGTTCTTGTTGTTGATATATTGAAATACGGATAGAATGGGCGGGTGAGTGAGAAATTTAGAGGACATAATTTTTGGAAGAAAAGAATACTTAACATTGAATTTCAGTGGTTGGTAAAGTAATCTCCACCAACCCTCTGATTGCCCCGATTTCTCAGGTAAATAAAAAATAGTTAATAAGTCAGTACCGAATTTCGGATACATAGTTAATTGTTCGAGTTCGACTTTCTATTTAAAATTATTAATTAGATCTCAAAGTGACGTTATCTGCGAGTTTTTTGTGTGAAATGATGTAAATTTGGAAAATGGTAGAATAAACTAGGAGTGGTTTAACCTGTTCTAAATGGATTTGTTTTTGATTACTCTGTATAGCTATCCATTTTTTTTCAATATCTGCCCCACACCCGTAAATAAAAAAGCTGCTGACCTCTGATACTAGCGATGTGGTCATCATACTGCGACTTGCTCCTCACGTACTCCAACTTGCTGCCGCCACTATGAAAACTCTGAGTCCTATACTCGCTATACCATTCCGAACTAGAACTAGTCACTTTACTACTATTGCTAGCATTGTCCCATTCGTCTCGATTCAGTCCCTCCCTGGACGGCGTCCTCCTAAGGCTCTCCTCCGAAGGAAAACGTCCCCCAAGGCTCGATATGCTCGAAGTTTTCGAACTAGTCGCTAGGTTTCCGTTCGATTGGGTCACATAAGCCGAATCTTCCACCAACAAGTCTTCGGATGGTGTTCGACTGGTCATCTTCCGCACGCTGGTGGTGCTGCTGGAGGTCGAGGAGACCTGACGAACCGATTTTCGGACGGTTACTTTCTCGAATTTTACGGTTTTGACACCGGAGGCGAGATCGCCCTCTTCGGTCGTGGTGGTGATGGTTTCCTGCAAGGGGTGGGTGAGAAGAGGGGCTGTTTGAGGGTGCGATAGGTGCGATCTTCGATAAAATTTAATTTCTTTATTTTGACACAAAGGGTGGTGCAACTGAGTACACTAGGTGTTATTCCCACTCTTACCCAATAACCCAGCAATCAACAAATTTATTTTGGACCGTTTTATCACCGTCTCACATTTGACCATATTTTGACTTTTGAACTATCCGAAATTAGATATCTACGATAAAATTTGGTCAGGAGTTTCATCAACAACTGATCCGTTTGACACGTTATCTTGATGTGTGCTAACCTCAACTAATTACAAATCATAACATTGAATCATCATAAAAATTACTAATAATAACATCATTTTCTTAAATTAGATAGGAAAAATATCTTTAAATAGTTATGATTAAAAACTTTCTGCTATGGTGTAAATAGATTATGTAAACAGTCAACAATGTAATCTTTGAAACAATGATGCAGAATCCAATATCTAATGTGGACTAACTTTCAAAATCGAAACTTAAAATTTTGTAGTTTTGGAATTTAGTGGGATTCCAGGAATCTACAAATCTGAGAATTTTTTAATCTCGGATTCCAACGATCTTGCGATTTCAGTTTTTCAGAACTATAGAAATCTTACATCTATTTTATTAATTGTTGATGTACTTCAGGATAAAAGAATGTTAGAATTTCGATTTTCAAATCTGCTTATTGTGTCGCGAACACTTTTTTTTGGTCAAGACGACGAATTTTGTTTGAATTCAATACTACAGGAATAAATACGAACAAAATAAAAATGGGAACTCCCAATGTGATCTAAATTAAATAATTAAAAGGAGAATGCATTATTTATAATTTAACATATTAATAATATTATAAAAAAGTTGCGTTATTGACTTAATGGCCTTCAGTAAGTCTGTACTCTAAATTTTATTTATTCATGAAGTATTCACTTCACGTAATGGAATATTTATTAAAATTTAATGACTTACCATTTCTTGGGACAATTCATTCAAAACTATTTTTTTGTTAACTAGATATTTTTTTAATGAATTACAAACCTAAATTACACGAATTACATCCTTTTATACGGTACATATCTTCAAAAAAAAAATCTTTATTATCATATTTGAAGTTTTGAAGTACGCTATTAGTGCAAAAATATTGTTGAAATATTCAGTTTATCATTATTGACCCCACCCCCGAGCCCACCCACGCAACTAATTCAGGGTTAAATACATGAGAGTACTTAACATTGTCAGTGTTTCAAAATTCGATTTTTAATTATTTTTTTTTTGGAATTACAAAGTTTTCCACAGCATTCTACATAATTTGTTTATCAGTCATTTTTTTTCTGCGGTTTATCTTACTCTTTAATGGCAACAGTACTTCACGAATTAAAAGTTAGTGCAAAAAGTATAAAAACAATGTATTTCCTGGTTGTATTCCAAAAATTGCTGGTGCCAACTTTGCATGAAATTTATATCGTCTAAAATATGAGTAACTGCATTGGTACACATCCTTGAGTTCGCCATTAGAAGATACATTAAATAGTTTTAGAACTAGTTTTCAGCTTGTTGCTCCATCCTCCACTTTATTTATATTATTACATACTTATTTTATTATAGTTTTATAAAATTTATCATGTTGTGTCACCTTATGGTAATTCCATCCCAGCGACCTTCCCAGGACAACGATTTAAATTACAGCTTGACCATAAGAAATTATTGACTGGATTCGGCCGTTCAGTAGTACACCTTCACATAAATAACTTTCCATATATAACTGAAAATGTCCTATTCAGGACTCGTTACAAATTAGCTGCCAGACAGCTTGTATTTTCAACCTGAATTTAAATGACTTGTGCAATGACAGTCTGGATTAAAAATCTGTATCCTAAATTTAGACGCATTTTGTATTGGTGGAATGACATAATGTAACCTGTAATCTGAAAAGCTGCAAATCTATATATCTGTGGATAGGCTAAGATCTTGAAATTTTGGAATTTTCGTATTTTGGATTTCAAAACCTTGGAACATTTAAATTTCTAAATCTTGCTGGAATCTTTCTGATTTTGAAACGCGTTTGATTTTTTTTTTCTGAAGTTAATATAATAGCTCATTATAGCTCAGAATACCCAACCTCTTGACACCTAACGGTGGAGAACAAAGCCTAAGATAGAAAGAATGTAAAATGTCGAAATTTTATACTCTTCAACTAGTCAAATATTGGAGAATTTCAAGTTTTGTGATCTGATAATACTTGAATTTGAATTCTAAAAATTTTGAGCTCAAAATATTACAATTTTGAAATACTAGAACGTTGGAATTTCTTAGTCTTGGAACCATATAAATATATTCTTGAACGACCCTAAAAAATAAAAAAAAAGGGCAAATTTTTTGAAAAAAAAAAACGAAATACTTTTGAAATTTGTGCCGTACCCATCATGAGTTAGCGGTCAGAATAATAAGTTAGAATGACATTTTACGCATTAACACATTGTCGGCCTATTGCTTCATCCTCCTTAGTATTGTGTATGTGTTAGCCAGAACTATCTACATTTAAAATCTTAGAATTTCATGTTATGTCACCTTATGATAATTTTGTCCCAGCGACCTTCCCAGGACAACCACTTAAACTACAGCTTGACCATAAGAAATTATTGACTGGATTTGGCCGTTCAGCAGTACACCTTCACATAAATAACTTTCCATATTTAACTGAAAATATCCAATTCTAGACGTAATACAAATTAGCTGTCAGCAAAAGAGTTGTATTTTCAACCTGAATCCGAATTGGTATTGTGCAATAACTGGGTATGGCAGTCAAGTGAAAAAATTGACATTTATTCTAAAATTAGACTACACGTAATTTATCTAAGCCATAAAGCACAAATTACGTAGGCCATGGCATGTAATATATGAGTTACTATCATTTTATTACATTTGTAAATTAGAGCTAACCTACTTGAGTCATTGTTAGACAAGAAGCAAAACACTGTTGATAACAACGGTACAATTTTTGTTTGCGAATTGACAGAAGGTCTTTGATAAGAATAAGAATAACGTCATTGTAGCTTGACAATGTAGAATTTCGTATTTTTATTGATTCGAGAAATTATGGCACCCTATTGACTTACTCCATATTTAATGTCTTATCGACTCGGACCATCCCTTAATATCGTAAAGATCGCACCCTCACCGCAACCTGAACCCTTCATCGAGATCCGGCAGCCCATTTGCGCCACGTGGGTGTAACCACCGAATTGATTGTACCGGCCATGACGTCACCATGCCGGTACTCAAAAACCCTTTTAAAAAAATCAATTCAGAATCCACCCCCGAGACGTAAACAGCTTGCACCCGAAGCCTTGCCTGGATGCTGCCATCCGGCTGCACCTCTTGGCTGTGCAGCACCCGCGAAGGCGACCTCAACGTGACCTGCTCCAGCCGGCTCCTCTCCACATTCCGGGCTCGTTCTTCGGCCAAGCGCTTTTCGAATTCCTCAACGTCGACGGCGCTCACCGCCTCCACCACCCCCGAGCGGCCGCCGGTCCACACCTTCTCGAAGAAGCTGACGCGGTCCCGGAGCTTCGAAGGCGAGGGGCTCTCCGGAGGGCGCTTCGGCCCTTCGGTAGGGTCTTTCTTTGGTGCACTCATGGTGGAGGTTTAGACCACGCATCTGTCATCGGTTTATGAGTGATACTCTGGTGTAGAGTTTGCGTTGTTGCGAGGCGCGACACCGTTCGATACTGAAGTGAACATGAGTAGAAGGACGGGACCACGACGGCGTGGAGAGAGTGGATTTTGTCGGATGGAGTCGAGGAGGCGGCGACGAGGTCGAGGATGGATGAACAAAAGGGGGATTGTCCAAGAGGCAGACACTGTAATGAATTTTAAGTCTGAGGGGTCAAGAATTGCGTTCAAGTCCGCGAAAATCTATGCATGTCGTTATTTAGAAAGCTGCATTAACTTTACTAATCCTTTACTACGTATTAATACTATATACTAATACACTATTAATACTAGTATGTATACTAAATTGTTCTTGTTTATACCTATATTTTTAGGATGGACAAATCTAGACAATTTGTAAGATACAAAAAGTAAGTCATAAGTTTATAGTTCGACACTGTCAGAATTTTCAAATTTTCGCTTGTGTAAACACTGTCTGTCATGAAGTGATAAAAATGTCAGATAAACGTCATACTATTTTTATGGATTTTAAGCAATTTAAAGACTTGCCGGGGTTGTGTCGAACTATAAAACGTTGTATGTTTTACACTCGTGCCTGTGTGCCTCGTTTCACTCGTGCTTTTTTAATTAACCCAAGAACACAAGAATTTATAATAATATACTATTATTAAAAGCATTTGGGTTTTTCAAATATTTTAGTTTTTTTATCTTCTCTATTTTTGAGTACATAAAATATACGACTTCTTTTAATTTTTTTCTTGAGCTTTTAAAGTTTTTTATGCTTGGAAGGTTTAAAACTGCTCAAAGTTATTTTTTAGTATTGTCTTAAATTTCTAACAAATTATCCGAATTTTAATGTTTAGTTCTTTTTCAAATTTCTTAGAAATGTTCCTAAGTTTTTCAAATCTCAGTCAATCGAATCTCTCAAATCGTAGAACTTCACAATGCTCTATTTTTCCTGTGTATTTTTTTTGTGTACTTTTTGTTGGTAGAAAAGAAAGAGAGAGAGAGAGGGAGAGAAGGTGTGGGAATAGACGAATATTAATAGAAGAAGAATATGATGGTCTAGAGTCTAGAGGATGTATCCCATTATAAAAGTCTATAATAGATAATATAATTTTTTGATCTGAAGACAAAAGCTCAAACATGCTTATCTTTTGCAAACATATTAATACAATGAACTTACGGAGAACTATAGGATGGGAAAAGGTTGGAGCAAAAATGGAATAAAAAGCCTATTGTATCAAAAAACTACAGGGAAGAAATGAAAAAAGAGAAAAACTTGTGTATATTATTAAACAAGAAGAAAATTATAATTGATACAAAAAGGAAAAAGAGGTAAAATTAATTCCTGTCAGAGAAACGAAAAAAAATGGAAAAAAATTTGGTAAGACATAAAACAAAATTACAGAGTAATTCAAAAGTTTTACAATTAAAAAAGAAGAAGGAATATTCATTAATGAACATAATGTATTCTTAAAATATCCTCATCTTATAATTTCGAAATCGTAATCTGAAATTTTCAGATTTTGGAATTCTAGAAACTTTGAAATCTCAGTTTCTGCCTAATAAAATATTAGAAACAGAACTTTTTAAGTCAGAATTTCGAACTACATATTAGAATTTGCAAAACTGAAATTTGTATTTTTTTGAGACCTCAGAATATTATATCTTTTAAAGACATTTTTGGAATTTCAGAATGTCCCAGTCTCGGAGTTTGTGACTCTCCAAATCTAGTTCTCTAGGCTGCAAAATTCCAATTTTTTCATAAGTTTTTTTTTTCAGAATTTTAGTTTTGTAAAATCCAGTTTGATCATGTAAAAAGTGTAACCGTTGATTAATACCTCAATCAATGGTGTAACCTTGTGGAGTTTATCGAGTGTTCGAAGTACGTGATTATCGTTTGTGGTATTTTTAATTGTCAACTTTTAAACGTTTCTTATCTCTACTGTGAAACAAATTTCGTAAGCGTTACATTTGCAATTTTTACAAACAGTGCATACTTGAAGCCTCTCGAGCTTAGCTTTTTTATTTGATTTCAAATAATAAATATACGCTCCCCAAAATTACAATTGATTATTTTTGATTAAATATATTGCTATTTACCGATGATTGATTTGAGCGAAAACAATTTTCCTAGAAAAAGGACCATTTTCTGGGGGTGCCAAGATTCGAAAATTCGGAAAAAAATGTCGGCTCCAAGAATCACAATGAAATATTCTTTATTTAAAAATTTGGAGTTATAGGTAACAAACATTGTTTGTTACACATACATACCTAAAAAGTTTTTGCAGACTATAGCAGATGAGTCTAGACCATGGTCTAGACTCGGCTCCGATTCGTCCGCAAAAACTGTAGTTTAGGTACTTATAACAAAAATAGCTATTATAATAGTGTCATTATTTCACACGATTTTTTTAATATCTCTGTCCAAATACTTTCAAATAAAGTATAGATGAAAGAATTTTAGCAAAAAAGGTCGCCACTCCTAAACAAATTTCAGACTATACATAGTTGGGAGAAATCCAATAAATTCTGCTATAATTATGAGCTGTAAAATTCGCTGAATTAAGAAGCGTTAATAACACGTTATATAACCGGACTTAAGTTATATTGATTTCAATAGTGCCCCAAGCCGATTTTCCCAAAACATCAAATTAGCAAATAAGTACGTCTTATAAAACAACCAGAAGTGCATCGTAACCCACTTGTTATCGCCGCAAGGTGTGTGTTAATGGTTTAATGATTTGATTTCTCAATATCATTGATACTTTTATAGATATCATTCATTACTTATTGCAATTATTATTCTGGTCTTCTCACAAGTCCTGTAGGTCAGACCATTTTATTGATACCATTCCAAATTTTTTTGCTATCCAATCTTCCATCGATTCTAAACCAAAATATCGAAACTGCTCAATTTCGTCACAACCCAAACATTGCTAAACAAAAAAATAGCAGCATCTGTTTCGCACACATCACCTTCGCACCTGAAGGTCGTGCGAACCACTTTCCATGCACTTGTAGTTTTTTACTACAATAACGCTAGCGTGATTGATGATCCGAAAAACCAGTTCCATGACAAGAGCATACATTATCTAATACCCGTCAACGGTAAAAATAAATACAACAGTAGGCGTGTTTGCATTTTCCGCCTCAAAAACATTTGTAAACAAATCGCTAATCCCAAAAATAGCAATCACACAATGACGCAATTTCTATATCGATTCCCCGGCAAGTTTTAGAACCCTCCTGACCCACTCAGTAATTACGTTACAAAGGGGAGTCACTCAAGGGTGCGTTCTCGGGCCCCTACCATTTATACATAACGATGCAAATAGCGCCACACCGGAAATGTAGTGTCACCGCAGAAGTAGGCCACTCATTAAATTTATGGCTTTGTACTGAAAAAAGTGAAAACTGGGCGGAGAAGAGTCTGAAATCGATGGATCTTGTATCGGAAGAGGTGAACGACTCGCGTCTTCTGGAGGAGGAAGGTTTATGTCCATGAGCACGCGAGCACGGAATCGGTGACGTCACCGGATTTTGGGCAGTTTTGGAGAGTGAAAGTCGGACCGGAGCGAACAATGGTGTCAAGGATGAGACTTTCATACACTCGGATTCACTGAAAATGTCACACTCGCTCAGTTTGAGATTTAATTCTATAATAGTTTAAAAATATCTTTGTATAAATTTATAAATGTGCGTTCAGAACGATATTGTGGACAGTAAAGATAGAAATGTCAACAGACTGGTTCGATACTGATCCGATAAGAATCCCCACATCTCTTAGCTCTTAGCTTTGAACTTTTAACATTCTTGAATTCCTCAATATCCCAGATCTCAGGTTTCTCGAATTCTCAAATTTGATATTTTACTCAGTCTCAAGTTTTTTAGGTTCTCCAAGATCTCAGACGATTCAAGTTGTCAGATTTCTCGAGTTCCCAGGTTTTTCAAAATTCCAGTTCCTTCAATTTCCCAGGTCGATCACGTACAGGTTTTCAGATTCCAAATCTCAAGTTCCTGCAGTTATCAGGTTCCTCTCGAATTCTCAATTTCTTATTTTGCTCAAAATCTCAAGTTCTGAAATTAGACTTCTGAACATTTAAGATCCTTAAATTCCTCAATATCCCAGATTTCCTTACATCTCAGGTTTTCCAAAATCTCAGGTTTTTCAAATTCTATTTTTTTTTTTTCATTTTACTCAAGGTCTCAAATTTCTTAGGATCTCTGGTTCTCCAAGATCTCAGACTATTCAAGTTGTCAGATTTCTTAAGTTCTCAGGTTTTCCAAAATTCTAGTTCCTTCAATTTCTCACGTCGCTCAAATTTCAAGTTCTCAAATCCCAAATCTCAAGTTCCTTAAGTTGTCAAATTCAAATTCGGTTTCTGAACATTTAAGTTTCTTAAGTTCCTCAGTATCCCAGATTTCTTTACATCTCAGGTTTTCCAGAATCTCAGGTTTCTCGAATTCTCAAATTTGGTATTTTACTCAAAGTCTCAAGTTTTTTAGGTTCTCCAAGATCTCAGACGATTCAAGTTGTCAGATTTCTCGAGTTCCCAGGTTTTTCAAAATTCCAGTTCCTTCAATTTCCCAGGTCGATCACGTACAGGTTTTCAGATCCCAAATCTCAAGGTCCTGCAGTTATCAGGTTCCTCTCGAATTCTCAATTTCTTATTTTGCTCAAAATCTCAAGTTCTGAAATTAGACTTCTGAACATTTAAGATTCTTAAATTCCTCAATATCCCAGATTTCCTTACATCTCAGGTTTTCCAAAATCTCAGGTTTTTCAAATTCTCCATTTTTTTTATTTTACTCAAGGTCTCAAGTTTCTTAGGATCTCTGGTTCTCCAAGATCTCAGACGATTCAAGTTGTCAGATTTCTCGAGTTCCCAGGTTTTTCAAAATTCCAGTTCCTTCAATTTCCCAGGTCGATCACGTACAGGTTTTCAGATTCCAAATCTCAAGGTCCAGCAGTTATCAGGTTCCTCTCGAATTCTCAATTTCTTATTTTGCTCAAAATTTCAAGTTCTGAAATTAGACTTCTGAACATTTAAGATGCTTAAATTCCTCAATATCCCAGATTTCCTTACATCTCAGGTTTTTCTAATTCTCCATTTTTTTTTATTTTACTCAAGGTCTCAATTTTCTTAGGATCTCTGGTTCTCCAAGATCTCAGACTATTCAAGTTGTCAGATTTCTTAAGTTCTCAGGTTTTCCAAAATTCCAGTTCCTTCAATTTCTGACGTCGCTCAAATTTCAAGTTCTCAGATCCCAAATCTCAAGTTCCTTAAGTTGTCAAATTCAAACTCGGTTTCTGAACATTTAAGTTTCTTAAGTTCCTCAGTATCCCAGATTTCTTTACATCTCAGGTTTTCCAGAATCTCAGGTTTCTCGAATTCTCAAATTTGATATTTTACTCAAAGTCTCAAGTTTTTTAGGTTCTCCAAGATCTCAGACGATTCAAGTTGTCAGATTTCTCGAGTTCCCAGGTTTTTCAAAATTCCAGTTCCTTCAATTTCCCAGGTCGATCACGTACAGGTTTTCAGATTCCAAATCTCAAGGTCCTGCAGTTATCAGGTTCCTCTCGAATTCTCAATTTCTTATTTTGCTCAAAATCTCAAGTTCTGAAATTAGACTTCTGAACATTTAAGATCCTTAAATTCCTCAATATCCCAGATTTCCTTACATCTCAGGTTTTCCAAAATCTCAGGTTTTTCAAATTCTATTTTTTTTTTCATTTTACTCAAGGTCTCAAATTTCTTAGGATCTCTGGTTCTCCAAGATCTCAGACTATTCAAGTTGTCAGATTTCTTAAGTTCTCAGGTTTTCCAAAATTCTAGTTCCTTCAATTTCTCACGTCGCTCAAATTTCAAGTTCTCAAATCCCAAATCTCAAGTTCCTTAAGTTGTCAAATTCAAATTCGGTTTCTGAACATTTAAGTTTCTTAAGTTCCTCAGTATCCCAGATTTCTTTACATCTCAGGTTTTCCAGAATCTCAGGTTTCTCGAATTCTCAAATTTGGTATTTTACTCAAAGTCTCAAGTTTTTTAGGTTCTCCAAGATCTCAGACGATTCAAGTTGTCAGATTTCTCGAGTTCCCAGGTTTTTCAAAATTCCAGTTCCTTCAATTTCCCAGGTCGATCACGTACAGGTTTTCAGATTCCAAATCTCAAGGTCCTGCAGTTATCAGGTTCCTCTCGAATTCTCAATTTCTTATTTTGCTCAAAATCTCAAGTTCTGAAATTAGACTTCTGAACATTTAAGATTCTTAAATTCCTCAATATCCCAGATTTCCTTACATCTCAGGTTTTCCAAAATCTCAGGTTTTTCAAATTCTCCATTTTTTTTATTTTACTCAAGGTCTCAAGTTTCTTAGGATCTCTGGTTCTCCAAGATCTCAGACTATTCAAGTTGTCAGATATCTTAAGTTCTCAGGTTTTCCAAAATTCCAGTTCCTTCAATTTCTCACGTCACTCAAATTTCAAGTTCTCAGTTCCCAAATCTCAAGTTCCTTAAGTTGTCAAATTCAAATTCGGTTTCTGAACATTTAACTTTCTTAAGTTCCTCAGTATCCCAGATTTCTTTACATCACAGGTTTTCCAGAATCTCAGGTTTTTCAAATTCTCCATTTTTTTTTTATTTTACTCAAGGTCTCAATTTTCTTAGGATCTCTGGTTCTCCAAGATCTCAGACTATTCAAGTTGTCAGATTTCTTAAGTTCTCAGGTTTTCCAAAATTCCAGTTCTTTCAATTTCTCACGTCGCTCAAATTTCAAGTTCTCAGATCCCAAATCTCAAGTTCCTTAAGTTGTCAAATTCAAATTCGGTTTCTGAACATTTAAGTTTCTTAAGTTCCTCAGTATCCCAGATTTCTTTACATCTCAGGTTTTCCAGAATCTCAGGTTTCTCGAATTCTCAAATTTGATATTTTACTCAAAGTCTCAAGTTTTTTAGGTTCTCCAAGATCTCAGACGATTCAAGTTGTCAGATTTCTCGAGTTCCCAGGTTTTTCAAAATTCCAGTTCCTTCAATTTCCCAGGTCGATCACGTACAGGTTTTCAGATTCCAAATCTCAAGGTCCTGCAGTTATCAGGTTCCTCTCGAATTCTCAATTTCTTATTTTGCTCAAAATCTCAAGTTCTGAAATTAGACTTCTGAACATTTAAGATCCTTAAATTCCTCAATATCCCAGATTTCCTTACATCTCAGGTTTTCCAAAATCTCAGGTTTTTCAAATTCTATTTTTTTTTTCATTTTACTCAAGGTCTCAAATTTCTTAGGATCTCTGGTTCTCCAAGATCTCAGACTATTCAAGTTGTCAGATTTCTTAAGTTCTCAGGTTTTCCAAAATTCTAGTTCCTTCAATTTCTCACGTCGCTCAAATTTCAAGTTCTCAAATCCCAAATCTCAAGTTCCTTAAGTTGTCAAATTCAAATTCGGTTTCTGAACATTTAAGTTTCTTAAGTTCCTCAGTATCCCAGATTTCTTTACATCTCAGGTTTTCCAGAATCTCAGGTTTCTCGAATTCTCAAATTTGGTATTTTACACAAAGTCTCAAGTTTTTTAGGTTCTCCAAGATCTCAGACGATTCAAGTTGTCAGATTTCTCGAGTTCCCAGGTTTTTCAAAATTCCAGTTCCTTCAATTTCCCAGGTCGATCACGTACAGGTTTTCAGATTCCAAATCTCAAGGTCCTGCAGTTATCAGGTTCCTCTCGAATTCTCAATTTCTTATTTTGCTCAAAATCTCAAGTTCTGAAATTAGACTTCTGAACATTTAAGATTCTTAAATTCCTCAATATCCCAGATTTCCTTACATCTCAGGTTTTCCAAAATCTCAGGTTTTTCAAATTCTCCATTTTTTTTATTTTACTCAAGGTCTCAAGTTTCTTAGGATCTCTGGTTCTCCAAGATCTCAGACTATTCAAGTTGTCAGATATCTTAAGTTCTCAGGTTTTCCAAAATTCCAGTTCCTTCAATTTCTCACGTCACTCAAATTTCAAGTTCTCAGTTCCCAAATCTCAAGTTCCTTAAGTTGTCAAATTCAAATTCGGTTTCTGAACATTTAACTTTCTTAAGTTCCTCAGTATCCCAGATTTCTTTACATCACAGGTTTTCCAGAATCTCAGGTTTTTCAAATTCTCCATTTTTTTTTATTTTACTCAAGGTCTCAATTTTCTTAGGATCTCTGGTTCTCCAAGATCTCAGACTATTCAAGTTGTCAGATTTCTTAAGTTCTCAGGTTTTCCAAAATTCCAGTTCTTTCAATTTCTCACGTCGCTCAAATTTCAAGTTCTCAGATCCCAAATCTCAAGTTCCTTAAGTTGTCAAATTCAAATTCGGTTTCTGAACATTTAAGTTTCTTAAGTTCCTCAGTATCCCAGATTTCTTTACATCTCAGGTTTTCCAGAATCTCAGGTTTCTCGAATTCTCAAATTTGGTATTTTACTCAAAGTCTCAAGTTTTTTAGGTTCTCCAAGATCTCAGACGATTCAAGTTGTCAGATTTCTCGAGTTCCCAGGTTTTTCAAAATTCCAGTTCCTTCAATTTCCCAGGTCGATCACGTACAGGTTTTCAGATTCCAAATCTCAAGGTCCTGCAGTTATCAGGTTCCTCTCGAATTCTCAATTTCTTATTTTGCTCAAAATCTCAAGTTCTGAAATTAGACTTCTGAACATTTAAGATTCTTAAATTCCTCAATATCCCAGATTTCCTTACATCTCAGGTTTTCCAAAATCTCAGGTTTTTCAAATTCTATTTTTTTTTTTCATTTTACTCAAGGTCTCAAATTTCTTAGGATCTCTGGTTCTCCAAGATCTCAGACTATTCAAGTTGTCAGATTTCTTAAGTTCTCAGGTTTTCCAAAATTCTAGTTCCTTCAATTTCTCACGTCGCTCAAATTTCAAGTTCTCAAATCCCAAATCTCAAGTTCCTTAAGTTGTCAAATTCAAATTCGGTTTCTGAACATTTAAGTTTCTTAAGTTCCTCAGTATCCCAGATTTCTTTACATCTCAGGTTTTCCAGAATCTCAGGTTTCTCGAATTCTCAAATTTGGTATTTTACACAAAGTCTCAAGTTTTTTAGGTTCTCCAAGATCTCAGACGATTCAAGTTGTCAGATTTCTCGAGTTCCCAGGTTTTTCAAAATTCCAGTTCCTTCAATTTCCCAGGTCGATCACGTACAGGTTTTCAGATTCCAAATCTCAAGGTCCTGCAGTTATCAGGTTCCTCTCGAATTCTCAATTTCTTATTTTGCTCAAAATCTCAAGTTCTGAAATTAGACTTCTGAACATTTAAGATTCTTAAATTCCTCAATATCCCAGATTTCCTTACATCTCAGGTTTTCCAAAATCTCAGGTTTTTCAAATTCTATTTTTTTTTTTCATTTTACTCAAGGTCTCAAATTTCTTAGGATCTCTGGTTCTCCAAGATCTCAGACTATTCAAGTTGTCAGATTTCTTAAGTTCTCAGGTTTTCCAAAATTCTAGTTCCTTCAATTTCTCACGTCGCTCAAATTTCAAGTTCTCAAATCCCAAATCTCAAGTTCCTTAAGTTGTCAAATTCAAATTCGGTTTCTGAACATTTAAGTTTCTTAAGTTCCTCAGTATCCCAGATTTCTTTACATCTCAGGTTTTCCAGAATCTCAGGTTTCTCGAATTCTCAAATTTGGTATTTTACACAAAGTCTCAAGTTTTTTAGGTTCTCCAAGATCTCAGACGATTCAAGTTGTCAGATTTCTCGAGTTCCCAGGTTTTTCAAAATTCCAGTTCCTTCAATTTCCCAGGTCGATCACGTACAGGTTTTCAGATTCCAAATCTCAAGGTCCTGCAGTTATCAGGTTCCTCTCGAATTCTCAATTTCTTATTTTGCTCAAAATCTCAAGTTCTGAAATTAGACTTCTGAACATTTAAGATTCTTAAATTCCTCAATATCCCAGATTTCCTTACATCTCAGGTTTTCCAAAATCTCAGGTTTTTCAAATTCTCCATTTTTTTAATTTTACTCAAGGTCTCAAGTTTCTTAGGATCTCTGGTTCTCCAAGATCTCAGACTATTCAAGTTGTCAGATATCTTAAGTTCTCAGGTTTTCCAAAATTCCAGTTCCTTCAATTTCTCACGTCACTCAAATTTCAAGTTCTCAGTTCCCAAATCTCAAGTTCCTTAAGTTGTCAAATTCAAATTCGGTTTCTGAACATTTAACTTTCTTAAGTTCCTCAGTATCCCAGATTTCTTTACATCACAGGTTTTCCAGAATCTCAGGTTTTTCAAATTCTCCATTTTTTTTTATTTTACTCAAGGTCTCAATTTTCTTAGGATCTCTGGTTCTCCAAGATCTCAGACTATTCAAGTTGTCAGATTTCTTAAGTTCTCAGGTTTTCCAAAATTCCAGTTCTTTCAATTTCTCACGTCGCTCAAATTTCAAGTTCTCAGATCCCAAATCTCAAGTTCCTTAAGTTGTCAAATTCAAATTCGGTTTCTGAACATTTAAGTTTCTTAAGTTCCTCAGTATCCCAGATTTCTTTACATCTCAGGTTTTCCAGAATCTCAGGTTTCTCGAATTCTCAAATTTGATATTTTACTCAAAGTCTCAAGTTTTTTAGGTTCTCCAAGATCTCAGACGATTCAAGTTGTCAGATTTCTCGAGTTCCCAGGTTTTTCAAAATTCCAGTTCCTTCAATTTCCCAGGTCGATCACGTACAGGTTTTCAGATTCCAAATCTCAAGGTCCTGCAGTTATCAGGTTCCTCTCGAATTCTCAATTTCTTATTTTGCTCAAAATCTCAAGTTCTGAAATTAGACTTCTGAACATTTAAGATCCTTAAATTCCTCAATATCCCAGATTTCCTTACATCTCAGGTTTTCCAAAATCTCAGGTTTTTCAAATTCTATTTTTTTTTTCATTTTACTCAAGGTCTCAAATTTCTTAGGATCTCTGGTTCTCCAAGATCTCAGACTATTCAAGTTGTCAGATTTCTTAAGTTCTCAGGTTTTCCAAAATTCTAGTTCCTTCAATTTCTCACGTCGCTCAAATTTCAAGTTCTCAAATCCCAAATCTCAAGTTCCTTAAGTTGTCAAATTCAAATTCGGTTTCTGAACATTTAAGTTTCTTAAGTTCCTCAGTATCCCAGATTTCTTTACATCTCAGGTTTTCCAGAATCTCAGGTTTCTCGAATTCTCAAATTTGGTATTTTACACAAAGTCTCAAGTTTTTTAGGTTCTCCAAGATCTCAGACGATTCAAGTTGTCAGATTTCTCGAGTTCCCAGGTTTTTCAAAATTCCAGTTCCTTCAATTTCCCAGGTCGATCACGTACAGGTTTTCAGATTCCAAATCTCAAGGTCCTGCAGTTATCAGGTTCCTCTCGAATTCTCAATTTCTTATTTTGCTCAAAATCTCAAGTTCTGAAATTAGACTTCTGAACATTTAAGATTCTTAAATTCCTCAATATCCCAGATTTCCTTACATCTCAGGTTTTCCAAAATCTCAGGTTTTTCAAATTCTCCATTTTTTTTATTTTACTCAAGGTCTCAAGTTTCTTAGGATCTCTGGTTCTCCAAGATCTCAGACTATTCAAGTTGTCAGATATCTTAAGTTCTCAGGTTTTCCAAAATTCCAGTTCCTTCAATTTCTCACGTCACTCAAATTTCAAGTTCTCAGTTCCCAAATCTCAAGTTCCTTAAGTTGTCAAATTCAAATTCGGTTTCTGAACATTTAACTTTCTTAAGTTCCTCAGTATCCCAGATTTCTTTACATCTCAGGTTTTCCAGAATCTCAGGTTTTTCAAATTCTCCATTTTTTTTTATTTTACTCAAGGTCTCAATTTTCTTAGGATCTCTGGTTCTCCAAGATCTCAGACTATTCAAGTTGTCAGATTTCTTAAGTTCTCAGGTTTTCCAAAATTCCAGTTCTTTCAATTTCTCACGTCGCTCAAATTTCAAGTTCTCAGATCCCAAATCTCAAGTTCCTTAAGTTGTCAAATTCAAATTCGGTTTCTGAACATTTAAGTTTCTTAAGTTCCTCAGTATCCCAGATTTCTTTACATCTCAGGTTTTCCAGAATCTCAGGTTTCTCGAATTCTCAAATTTGATATTTTACTCAAAGTCTCAAGTTTTTTAGGTTCTCCAAGATCTCAGACGATTCAAGTTGTCAGATTTCTCGAGTTCCCAGGTTTTTCAAAATTCCAGTTCCTTCAATTTCCCAGGTCGATCACGTACAGGTTTTCAGATTCCAAATCTCAAGGTCCTGCAGTTATCAGGTTCCTCTCGAATTCTCAATTTCTTATTTTGCTCAAAATCTCAAGTTCTGAAATTAGACTTCTGAACATTTAAGATCCTTAAATTCCTCAATATCCCAGATTTCCTTACATCTCAGGTTTTCCAAAATCTCAGGTTTTTCAAATTCTATTTTTTTTTTCATTTTACTCAAGGTCTCAAATTTCTTAGGATCTCTGGTTCTCCAAGATCTCAGACTATTCAAGTTGTCAGATTTCTTAAGTTCTCAGGTTTTCCAAAATTCTAGTTCCTTCAATTTCTCACGTCGCTCAAATTTCAAGTTCTCAAATCCCAAATCTCAAGTTCCTTAAGTTGTCAAATTCAAATTCGGTTTCTGAACATTTAAGTTTCTTAAGTTCCTCAGTATCCCAGATTTCTTTACATCTCAGGTTTTCCAGAATCTCAGGTTTCTCGAATTCTCAAATTTGGTATTTTACACAAAGTCTCAAGTTTTTTAGGTTCTCCAAGATCTCAGACGATTCAAGTTGTCAGATTTCTCGAGTTCCCAGGTTTTTCAAAATTCCAGTTCCTTCAATTTCCCAGGTCGATCACGTACAGGTTTTCAGATTCCAAATCTCAAGGTCCTGCAGTTATCAGGTTCCTCTCGAATTCTCAATTTCTTATTTTGCTCAAAATCTCAAGTTCTGAAATTAGACTTCTGAACATTTAAGATTCTTAAATTCCTCAATATCCCAGATTTCCTTACATCTCAGGTTTTCCAAAATCTCAGGTTTTTCAAATTCTCCATTTTTTTTATTTTACTCAAGGTCTCAAGTTTCTTAGGATCTCTGGTTCTCCAAGATCTCAGACTATTCAAGTTGTCAGATATCTTAAGTTCTCAGGTTTTCCAAAATTCCAGTTCCTTCAATTTCTCACGTCACTCAAATTTCAAGTTCTCAGTTCCCAAATCTCAAGTTCCTTAAGTTGTCAAATTCAAATTCGGTTTCTGAACATTTAACTTTCTTAAGTTCCTCAGTATCCCAGATTTCTTTACATCTCAGGTTTTCCAGAATCTCAGGTTTTTCAAATTCTCCATTTTTTTTTATTTTACTCAAGGTCTCAATTTTCTTAGGATCTCTGGTTCTCCAAGATCTCAGACTATTCAAGTTGTCAGATTTCTTAAGTTCTCAGGTTTTCCAAAATTCCAGTTCTTTCAATTTCTCACGTCGCTCAAATTTCAAGTTCTCAGATCCCAAATCTCAAGTTCCTTAAGTTGTCAAATTCAAATTCGGTTTCTGAACATTTAAGTTTCTTAAGTTCCTCAGTATCCCAGATTTCTTTACATCTCAGGTTTTCCAGAATCTCAGGTTTCTCGAATTCTCAAATTTGATATTTTACTCAAAGTCTCAAGTTTTTTAGGTTCTCCAAGATCTCAGACGATTCAAGTTGTCAGATTTCTCGAGTTCCCAGGTTTTTCAAAATTCCAGTTCCTTCAATTTCCCAGGTCGATCACGTACAGGTTTTCAGATTCCAGATCTCAAGTTCCTGCAGTTATCAGGTTCCTCTCGAATTCTCAATTTCTTATTTTGCTCAAAATCTCAAGTTCTGAAATTAGACTTCTGAACATTTAAGATCCTTAAATTCCTCAATATCCCAGATTTCCTTACATTTCAGGCTTTCCAAAATCTCAGGTTTTTCAAATTCTATTTTTATTTTTATTTTACTCAAGGTCTCAAGTTTCTTAGGATCTCTGGTTCTCCAAGATCTCAGACTATTCAAGTTGTCAGATTTCTTAAGTTCTCAGGTTTTCCAAAATTCCAGTTCCTTCAATTTCTCACGTCGCTCAAATTTCAAGTTCTCAGATCCCAAATCTCAAGTTCCTTAAGTTGTCAAATTCAAATTCGGTTTCTGAACATTTAAGTTTCTTAAGTTCCTCAGTATCCCAGATTTCTTTACATCTCAGGTTTTCCAGAATCTCAGGTTTCTCGAATTCTCAAATTTGATATTTTACTCAGTCTCAAGTTTTTTAGGTTCTCCAAGATCTCAGACGATTCAAGTTGTCAGATTTCTCGAGTTCCCAGGTTTTTCAAAATTCCAGTTCCTTCAATTTCCCAGGTCGATCACGTACAGGTTTTCAGATTCCAAATCTCAAGGTCCAGCAGTTATCAGGTTCCTCTCGAATTCTCAATTTCTTATTTTGCTCAAAATTTCAAGTTCTGAAATTAGACTTCTGAACATTTAAGATGCTTAAATTCCTCAATATCCCAGATTTCCTTACATCTCAGGTTTTTCTAATTCTCCATTTTTTTTTATTTTACTCAAGGTCTCAATTTTCTTAGGATCTCTGGTTCTCCAAGATCTCAGACTATTCAAGTTGTCAGATTTCTTAAGTTCTCAGGTTTTCCAAAATTCCAGTTCCTTCAATTTCTGACGTCGCTCAAATTTCAAGTTCTCAGATCCCAAATCTCAAGTTCCTTAAGTTGTCAAATTCAAACTCGGTTTCTGAACATTTAAGTTTCTTAAGTTCCTCAGTATCCCAGATTTCTTTACATCTCAGGTTTTCCAGAATCTCAGGTTTCTCGAATTCTCAAATTTGATATTTTACTCAAAGTCTCAAGTTTTTTAGGTTCTCCAAGATCTCAGACGATTCAAGTTGTCAGATTTCTCGAGTTCCCAGGTTTTTCAAAATTCCAGTTCCTTCAATTTCCCAGGTCGATCACGTACAGGTTTTCAGATTCCAAATCTCAAGGTCCTGCAGTTATCAGGTTCCTCTCGAATTCTCAATTTCTTATTTTGCTCAAAATCTCAAGTTCTGAAATTAGACTTCTGAACATTTAAGATCCTTAAATTCCGCAATATCCCAGATTTCCTTACATCTCAGGTTTTCCAAACTGGTTTTTCAAATTCTCCATTTTTTTTATTTTACTCAAGGTCTCAAGTTTCTTAGGATCTCTCTGGTTCTCCAAGATCTCAGACTATTCAAGTTGTCAGATTTCTTAAGTTCTCAGGTTTTCCAAAATTCCAGTTTCTGCAATTTCTCACGTCGCTCAAATTTCAAGTTCTCAGATCCCAAATCTCAAGTTCCTTAAGTTGTCAAATTCAATTTCGGTTTCTGAACATTTAAGTTTCTTAAGTTCCTCAATATCCCAGATCTTCTTACATCTCAGGTTTTCCAGAATCTCAGGTTTCTCGAATTCTCAATTTCTTATTTCACTCAAAATCTCAAATTTCTTAGGATCTCTGTTTCTCCAAGATCTCAGACTATTCAATTTGTCAGATTTCCCGAGCTCTCAGGTTTTCCAAAATTCCAGTTCCTTCAGTTTCTCACGTCACTCAAGCTTCAAGTTCTCTAATCCCAAATTTCAAGTTGTAAACGCTAGTTGCCAATTCAGTATCCTAAAATATACTTTAAGAACCAGTGCAGCTAAAATCATGGCAAAAAAAAACAACTAAATTGTAAGTCAGAAAACAAAGGGTCTTCAACTTGAGATGTTAAATATGAGAGACCCAGAACTTGAAAATTTGAAGAAATGAGCCTGAAAATCTTAACATTTTTACAAATAGGAAAAATTATTCAGAATAGGTTAATATTAGTTAAATAGTTTCTTGAGACAGCATCACAAAACTCATGTCATTCCTCAGCAAAAAAATCTCGTTTGTGGGTAGTGTTAAAATTTCCAACTTTCAAAAATGGTCTTTACAGTCGTTCTGGTAACCTATTCCTGCAACAATTCTTACTACATTGTATTTTGAATAAGATGTTAATGGGCGAAGAGTGGCCCCAGGCTAATATGTTTACTATATTCTAGGTATGATTGTATTAAGGCGTGATTGGCTATTTTCAAGACCTTTTGGGATAATGAGTTGGACAAATTTCTTAGGAGATATGTCTAGTATGTATTGTATGTATCAGAATCAGATATATTTATATAGATATGAACAAAATCGGACCTAATATTGAGTCCTGGGATACCCCATACTGTACTTGACCTTCTTGAGAGTACCTCCCATTCACAAACATTTTTTGTACTCAATTTGTCAGGATGTCTAGTGCTCTGCGGTCGGAAACCATAAAAGAAAAGTTTTCGAATTAAAATCTCGTGGACGACTGAACCAAACGCTTTACTCAGGTCTAAAACGTTTGCTATAATAATAACTACCTTTTTCAAAACATTGTCCAATTTTAAAGTTGCTTTGTCAATTGATTTACCCTCTATAGGAAACCTAATTGGTTGTACGAGGTCATGCCGATTTCTATAAAATATTGTAACGAGTGAGCAACAAATTCGTGATCGCAGTTGGCTAAACTTTTACTTTACTGTTTACAATTCACATTACTCGATGACTTTTTACACAATCGTATCGATCAAAAATCGACTCAAAATTTTAGATTCACAGGCTCCTACGATCACGAATTTTGTTGCTCACTCGTTATAATTTGATTCATTAGTAGTTTTAAAAAAAATTGAGAATACAGGGAGCAGCGAGATGTGTCGATAAAAAATTAGATGGATTATTAACATTATCTTTTTTATGTCTTGGTATTAGGCGAATAATTTTTAAACAATCCAGAAAAAGTTAATAATGAAACCAACGAATATATCGGAGAAATGGTTGATAGAAGAACTGATTATATCTCTCTAGGGTCGTAGGGCTATTCACCGTCTCAGAATGTCGACTACCATCTTTGCAAAGTTCAAGATGTCACTAAGAGACCTCTTCTTCACTTTTTCAGACGTCAGTCTAACACTTTCGAAGTGATTAAACCTTAGGTTAACTAATGCGTCGCACCTGCAGAGTATGTGTTCGGCGGTTTCTACTTCCAAATTGCATAATCTGCAAACTTCACTGTCTACTAGTCCCATATTGTTACAGGGCAGTAACCTGTGAATAGGCCTGTAATGAGCTTAATTTCTTTCTTGGATAAGAAGAGAAGGTCACTGGGACATTGTTCCAGTGAGACCTTGTGGCCCCTGTTTACCATTTTTGGACTGCCGTCTTAATGTGTGTCTTGGTTAGGCCACAGAACGGTTCACGTCCTATGGGAGAAGCATTTCCTGCTCCTCATGTCCAGACACCCAACTTACGATTACTTAGTTGTTTCTACCCTGTTCTTTGAGGGACTGTTTGCACTCCCAGGCGACTAAGAATTTGGTGCTGTGTCCTTTAAGTCCCTTAATCGCAGCTTGACTGTCAAACAGTATATAGATTTGTCAGCCCTTCATGTTGCTGCTTAAGCATTCTTGGGCACATATATGTATCGCAAGTATCTCAGCTTGCTTAATCGCAATCTTGCCATGTGGCGGTCTTTAACAACCGCTTCATATGATAAGTCAAAGTCAAGCGTTTTTGGTCTTACATCCAGTGGCTTTTCAACTATGTCTGTTTGTATAAAATCCAGAATTCTAAGGTGACCCACTCTGGCGCCTGGTTTAAATTTCTTGGTCTGGTTTATTCTCAACGAACTCTGTACATGGAAGGGGAGGAGTGGTAGGTCTAACAAGACTTCTAGAGCTGTCGTTGGGGTTGTGTTCATTGCCCCTGTTATTCCCAGACACACAAGACGCTGTAGTTTTCCCAGTTTGTCCTGTGTCGTTTTTTCGGTGGTTTTTGTCCACCATACTATAGAGACGCGTATGAGACGATGGGTCGTATAACCGCTAATCATCTGCGGTTTTAGTCCCCAGGTTTTGCAAAGAGTATGCGATAGGCCCAAAAGGCTTTAATTGCTTAAGCTGTATTGATAGTCCTTGTAGTTGGGGAGCTTTTATATTTAGCTTTCAACTTTTGCTATAAATGGAACTATGATGGTTTAGGATTTACACTCAGTTCCTCCCTTCTGCACCATCTGTCAATTATTTTTAGGGCTTCCTGCACTAGGCTTGATATAATTCCTTCATGCTTCCCTCTGCTCAAAGTAACGTAAAAATAGGGCTGAATATGGGACTAGTTTTCTCCCGAAACATGTTCCTGTTGTACTTTACGTTTATTAAAGTTTGTGGAGTTTGACTATGATCATTCTGAATTGCTAAATGAAGTCATATAGGAACGATGAAAAAATTAAAATGGTGCAGGGATTATCGCTGTTGAAGATTTTTTTAATCGCAGTTCTAGTCTACGCTTTCCTGATATCCGGGTAGCAAAATTAAAATTTAATTTAGTTTCCACAATATCTCGTACGAGCCATTCTGCAGAATTTTGTTTGCTTAGAACCTACCAACAAGTCGTAAAATTGTACAAAAAATCAGAAGTAGGTAATGTATCCCTCTTGAGTTGGTTTCAATAATAATGTCATATTCCCACAAATAACGTCTCCCAAAAGTGTGACAAAGAAGAAGTGAAGAATGCTTATTTCGTGAGTTCTTTTCATCAGACGATGTATTGAAATTAACTGAAAGAAACTGAAAACAGTGCGCCTGTGGGGATCATTTTTCGTTTTGGGAGTTGCTTGCATCATTATAATTTTAATTCTGAGCTGATTTCATCATAATATATTGTGGTATTTCCACAAATAACGTCTACCAAAAATTATAAACACAAAACTAAGAACGTGTGAAAAATGGTGGAGGCGCACCTTGAAGAAAAACGTCTGGAAGCTCTATTAATTTATTTTGAGGGGCGTTTTCGTCCAACTAACTAGAAGTAGCTATTAAAGCACAAAAATAAAATTAACACAAATAAAATTCGAATTTAAATGTCCTGCATTTTATAAACTATTCTTAAATATAGAATATACAGTATATTTTTGTAATAATTTCTTTTTTGATCTAATTTTGCCACCAGACGGGTCACGGCAACTTATGAAGGCCCCCTCCGAATCATCAAATCAGTTCTAGTTTTTTATACATCCATAAAGAAATATGTTGAACCTTCATCAATATAGTAGAGCACATTAATAACGTGTAATTATAGATAATTATATTTGCGAGAATTTCAATAAATTGCAGCTATGTAGGAGTATTTATTACGCTCTTGACATAATAGTAAAAATTCTGTCAAGTTCGCGGCCTTCATTAATTCAGACACTTCTTTGATTTTTCGTGCGATTAACTAATTAAAACTCCATCTTCGTGACGTTTTAATTACCTGCCAACCGATGAACAGTTTTTTTTAGCGCGTGTTTATTTTGGAACGTTACGGGAAGTCGATATTGTGAAATATGAACCAATTAGAAAAGCGGTCAACTTTGTACTGTACGAATTTTATTTATGTCACGATAAAAAAAAACTATGTAATTGACCAATATAGACCTGAACTCAGCCGAGTCTGAATCATGCTGCATGTGTTTCGGGTTATTAATATTTTCGCTGTCATTCGAACAGAATATAAACGACTTTTTACAATACAACTGCATGCATAGATCCAGGGAAGAGATTAACGAGTTGGAAACACGATACGATCTACGACTGCACGCCATCTACCACCAGACTATATCACCAGGAGATTTCCAAGTTCGCATTGCGTTCGCCGTAGATGATCGTGGACGATTGATGGGAATAGAGGGGTTGACACGGAACGTTTGGGTCACATGTGCATATTGGAAAAATGCATGACCTAGAACGGGCCCCAGTAGGCGATTCCCGTTGCAGATTTTTTGATCCTGCGCTTCGTATTTCCATTCGCTAACTGTGAAATGAACTCAAATACTCGATCGGCCGTGATTAAATAATAATTATGGGACAGGATTGGAAATAAAGTTATAAGTACGCAGTAACGGGGGCCTTGGATTACGCCATATAATTTCCAGATATACAACACTAACATCTTGGAAGTAAATTTTTTAAAATAAATGACAATAGTAAGAGGTTCGAAGTTTTAATCATCAGACTAAAAATCATAATTTTCTATTTAATTCGCAACGAGTTTTTCTAACAGAAAGATTAATCACAAATTTGCCTACAGCTCATCAGTTTCTTTCGTTTCAATTGACTTCAAATTGCTGATCGGAGATTATTTTTATTTTCCCCAATATAGAACAGCGTAAGCAGTTGGTATATACCAAGAAAGGTACATTCAAGTAAGACTTGTATGGTTTACAAGGGAGCTGTCAGCGCTGCCTGTTGACTTTAGAACGAAAACCTTTTGCGTGAGGCATAAATGCGAAGTTTTGACTTATAGTAGGGTATACATATTTTAATGAGTAATGACATGGGGCAATATTTCGTGACGCTCCCTTTTTGAATGAATTGTAAGATGTTGTGACGTCAAAAATCCTCCATCTTCTACTTTTAAATTGCAATACATCGCAGTGAACGTAACTGTCGCCTTATGTTTGTATTTTCTAACATTGATAGTTGAATGTTATGCAACCAACATTACATGCTTTCGCGCTCAATATTAGTGTAGATCTGATAATAATTTAATATTCAAACTGCACCTTAAATGCCATAGTACTTTTTACAGGTGTTGTATAATAATTTTTTCTATCATCGCATCGCCCCAAAACCAATTTTTCGGAGAATATACAGTAGAGACTCGATAATCCGGATCACTTTTTAGTTTTTTTCCTGCCAATAGTGTCCCTGCAGTCCGTGTTTCGCTAATCCGAATTTAATCTGTTTTATATAAGACTCCAGCAATTTTATCATCGTATATAATATAAAACTAGCCAAACCCGTGGGCTACGCTCCTCGTTCAACAACAGAGTGAAACAGAAATTAAATCTATGACCAAGGCAACAAAATAATTTTCAAACAATTATAGTTACCCGGTATTAGACACCACCAACGGTTTTTAAGCTAAGTCGAAGCTCTTTTTTTATGGCGATTCGGCCTTTTTGAGCTTAAAAAATGTACACTGTTGCCTTATAGCAGATGACTATAAATGATTAAAGCAAATTAAGTGGATTGTCAACACTGAGCAGTTGTATTTATAATTACATAAACAATTTCAGGAATTCAAATCAAAGAAAGAGATTTTTTGTTATGAAGTCCTACCTTATGTAACCACATTTATTAGATATTATGCATTTTGCATGAAATCCGGTCTCTTCATTATTAACTAGTAGTCAATAATGAAATGATTATTAACTACTAGGAAAGAAAAACAATTTCATACATCCTCGACAAACTATATAATGGTACATTTTACAGCTAATAGTAAAAAAAACACTTTATTTTTAATACGGTGCGAGACTGATAATTAATCTAATTAACTTAATTTTTAAAATTAAGTATGCCACATGTATTGGATGTAAGAACATGTATCGGAGGTAAACAATGTTGGCAACCTGATAAATGAAATCTATGACCAACGCAATAAAATAATTTTAAAACAATTATAGTCACCCGGTATTAGACACAACCATTTAGCTCTTTGTACGTGGTCGTTAGGGTTAGGGTCGGTAGGTAGTAGCAGGGACAAACTGTCACTCTCATAGCAGAGTGGATGTTTCAACTGCTCTTCCTTAATAGAATAGATAGATGTTCAATATACAATATGTAATGTAACAATAAGAAATGTAAGCATCTGAGGTCAAAGACATGTCTTTCTCTCACAACGTTCAACGACTAAAAGCAAGCTGGACACTGTGCCTACAATCGACCCAATGAACGGTTCACGTTCTCAGTCGGAAACTTGACGGCTAAACAAAGTTGTTGCACAATATACGTTTCAACTGCTCTGCTCATAGCTGCTTCATATAGCGCTCTCACTTGGCACGCTATTGAATTGAATTTAATTTAATTGTTGAAACTGGAGGCCTGCGCTTTTAATAGAACAGATTTTATTCAATCTTTACCGCTTTTACTGCCACATGGATTTAATTCTTTGACGTAAAAAAATTCAACTGTCAAAAAACCTTGGACACTAATACAACAATGGATGTTTTTTTTTTATCTTCTAAACCATAAAATTGAATTTTGATATACAGTAAAGAGTAGATAAAATGCCGCAATTTTGACATTAAAGATTGAATAAAATAATTTGTTTATTTATCATTAGAATGAAGTTTTATCTATTTAAAAAATTATGTATTACTTATGTTGAAATAAAAGCGTAAAAATTTCAATTATCCGAATATTTCACTAATCCGTATTTTCTATGCATTGGGCGCTCCCAACTATTTGGATTTATTTTTTTTGTTTTAATTTTTGAATCGTCTGTTTTTTTTCTAATCTTTGCATTCGTTTAATTCTTCTCATTTTCAAATTTGAGAATTCTTTGATCGTTTCTATACTTTAGATTTCTCAATTCCTATATTTTTTCATATACAGTGTAAACTCTATATAGTGAAATGGAAAGGACCGGGTATTTTAGTGGGTTATAAAGAAAGTAGCAAAAACAATAAAATTTTACGGACAAACCTTAGCAATTTTTACGTTTTAAGGAGTTTTTCGTTAAATAGAAGTTCGCCTTATAGACTTTACACTGTGCTTAGTCTCGTATTCCTTTAATTCGATTAATTCTTTAGGTTTTTTATTCACTTATTTTTTGTCTTTATTTTTTTATTCGGATTCATCTGCAAAAAAAAAATTGTAATGTTATAAATGGGAAACTCACTCTGCTTCGATTCTTTGTGTCCTTTCCCATTATCAAATACTTCTAATTCGGACTCATGCTATTTTTTTATCCTTTGCTTCCATTTGTTAAACATTTTAATTACTATTTTCTTATATTATCTCTATATATTTCATATTTTTTTCTTTGATTTCCTCATTCCTCAAAAATCAATACATAAAAATAGATTTCTAAAATTCCCCGAGTTTTAAATTTTTAATTCCTTGAATACATCCAGTTGTTTCTAGTGGACTAATTTTTGCCTTCGCGCTGAAAACTATATTCATTTTTCAAATGTCATTTATGAGCGGTGGGTGGGAGAAAACTTCATGAGACCAATTTTATACAGAATTTAATGGAGAATATAATGAGACCTATAACGTTTTCTCGTCGGAGTTACCCTTTAGGAGAAAAATGGGGAATAGCTTCATGAGATCACACTCGGGGGCGCTTTTTGAGTAAAAGGGGATGAAGATCCTCCAGGGGAGTGTTGGGAATTCATTCATAACCAAAATTTCAAAACTTTATAAATGATTTCTTCTATTCGTCGTTTTTTCGTCAAATTTGCTTGGACTAAATCGGGAATAGGACTTTATACAATTTCTTGCTAAGAATTTAATAAACAATAATATTTTCTAAAATGGCCTTAAGACATGTAAAAGTTATTGTTCTTTCTTTTATTCTTTCAACTCAACTACGCTTTATTTCCCTCTTTTCATCTTCTTGTTTTGTGTTAACTTATTTGTGTATTTATTTGATATCATTTTTGTGCATTTGGCTTTCTCAAATGCGCTTTTTTTGAATTGTCTTTGATTTGTTTTCTAATAAATTAATAGTAAAAAATATTTAAAAAAACTTTTATTTAAATGATCTAAAAAGAAGAAAATAAACTTTGAAATATGTAAATCAAAACAAAGCAAACTCATAATTCTGTAACATTATACAATAATTTTGTATACGATATAAAAGCTTGTGGCTCAATTTTCGTGTGTAAATTTCTTTTAAACAGAAAAATACTATTTCTACTTAGAATTACTTTCAAGACACATATATTCTCGCTTTTAAAAAATAAATAAAACCTTTTTTAAAAAACATTTTTTTAACTATTAATTCGTGTATTATTTTTTAGATTTTGCTGGACATGTTTCTAAGTTTGTTCATTTCAATTAATGCGTCATTGTTGCACGCTCGCTTGTTTGTTAATATACTACAATCTAGTTCTTCTACAAGGAGACCTCAAGTTAAATAAAAATTAGAGACAACCCTGAGTGCAGCAGTCATCAGAAAGCAAGAAAATTAATCCGCCACCTTGGAGCTGTGGCCATATTGAATTTAGTGTGATGTCACTAACTTTATCGTTTTAACTCTTCAAGCCCTTTCATTTGATACCCATATTGATGGGGTTGAAAAGAAAATACATTCCGCCATCTTGGAGCGGCGGCCATATTAAATATAGTGTGATGTCCCTAACATTTTATTTGATGGCCATACATATTAGGGGGCTTGACTAAAAATACATCATCCGCCATCTTGTGGCGCCAGCCATTTCGAAAGTATTACAATATAATACCAAATTATACAATTTTCGAAACTGTACACCCTGCATAGAAATATCCATTTAGGTGGCTTTCAGTTGGTGTGTATTAAAGTTTGGGTTGATAAAAAATTATTATTGACACAAAAGTATTCAGTAATCTCTGTCAGAAAGGTCTGCAAATTTTTAAAAAAGCACAATTTTTAACGTAAATTTCTTCATAATTCAAGAACCATCCATAATAAACCTGTAGTATCATTTTTCTCAGCATTAATTGCTCTTTCAATTCACTCACTAATATACAGGGCATTTCATTAAAAAAAGCATTACTTTGGTATATTACTAATATTAGGACACTCTGTATATGATTGCCAATAATTTAAATTGTGAAGGTATCGTGTGGTCTCCCGAAACCCCCGTTTTGATATCCTTCAAAGTAAAGTCCACACACTTCTGGGAATAAACAAGTTGGCACTGTTAAAAATAATAAATAAAGAAACGTTCCGAAGTCCCGATAAAATGTATAGAAAATTTACAATCTTAGATAGCTATATTAGTAAAAATTATAGATCATAAATATGATGCAAAGTATCAATTTTTTACTCTTATTGAATAGAGAATTGAAAAGTGCATCTAAAACCCAAAAAAAGTTGGGGGTTGCCATTTAAAAAAATTGATGACGGTGTCATAGTTCAAAAATAGATGACGTCATCAACAAAATTTTTATGTCAAAAGATGGCAATTTAAAAACAAATATCGACCTGTTCGAGCGCTTTTCGAAAAAACAGTACCTAACTAAATTACGAATTTTGTGCGGAACTTTATGATCACTCTGTATAATTTTGAATTACGGAGTCATAACATCATTCAATTTAAAGCGTCTATACCGGTCCAACAATTGGCTTAGATTACGCTCTAGTTTCTAAAATAATATTTGCAACAACTTTTCGGCAAGCCGCTCATATTTTTAAGCCACAAAAGCATTTTTTAAATAGTGTCGACAGTAATGTTTGTTTTTTGATTGCTGTCCAAAATTTTTGACCGCGAAAGAATTGTGACCAGTTGATAATAGGTGATATTTTCGTACTTTTATTAATAACCTAAAAAATGTAAAGTCTTTGAACTCGAACTGTCTGACTTTAATCGTTTAGGATGTTCAAGGAGATAAAATTTTCTTCAGTCTTTTTTTTACTTTTCATCTACAAAACCTTTTAGGGTTGCATGTTTTCAATAGAACCGTGTGTAATATATTAATGGGCATATGCTGCAAATACCGTTAAAATTAAGTACTTCCTTGATTAGACCCGGCACGCGGTCGGTTCAAACGAAAGCACCTGTTCAAAAAATTCAAAAACCAGTGCTCCAATATAAACCCTTGCGGAAAACCATTATTCCCAATAAGCACGCGCAACTTCTAATTATGAAACATCAAACAGTGTAAAAACTAACTGAAAATAGATCGCTGCTAGTCTGACAAATAACACGAGTGAACAGCTGAAAATACGATATAATATAAATGACGCGATTATGCAATAGAACCTACATTTGAGTACAAATCGCTACAAGCAGGAACTTGTACTATTAGTCACTAACATCACAAAAATATCCCGTTCAGATAAATCTTATCTTATCAGCGATTGATAAGATAATAAATCACATTCAGTTCAGTTTAAGTCTATGAGGTAGAAATACCAAGATGGTTGAAGAAAACCTCAATTACGGAATACAAGTCATGAAAGATTCCCTCATAGATGAAAACCTCTCGGTAAACTGTCACTTTATGAAGAAACGTCTCTAGTAAGTCTTTCAGATTCAGCTGGATGCCATCAAAAGGTTGCACACTCTGGCGGCTTCCATAGGCAAAGAACGTACTTGTAAAGAACTGATTCCATATCTGGCTGACTGTGTAGACGTAGTAGGAATTGAAGCTCGTTTCAATATAGCAGATGAGATACCCCTTATGGCCGCAATTGTAGGGAAGGACCAAATAGGAATTCTGTTGGAAATTCTGGTGAAGTTATGTTTTGAAGAAGACACGCTTGTGGGAAACAACGCAGTGTTGGCAATGAAGACCATTACCGATCAATTGAATAAGGAAGAATGTGAAGAGTCGTATTATCCTCTCATTGAAAAGATGATGAGAGGCGAATTTTTCAATACCAAATGTTATGCAGGTTCCTTAATATCTGTATGCACCATGCAGTTGAAAACAATACTGGAAGTTACTGGTTTTTCTTCCAGATTTGTTACGCCAAAACGTCTCCCGACAAACAAACAGAACTTAGGAACCACTTCCGAACGCTAATACAAGACGAGTCCCCGTTAGTGAGGCGTTCTACGGCCAAAAGCTTAGTTGATTTGATCCCCTTAATAGATGAAGAAGCAATCAAATCGGAAATTGTTCCCATCTTTGACAATCTATCCGATGATGAGCAGGTAAATCCTCACATGCATCTTCACTCTTAAACTTAAACATTCCAGGATTCAGTCAGAAGTCTAGCCGTAGACGTCGGAATAGCCATTTCCAAAAGACTAGAAGACTTCGAAATTTACGATTTCGTTTTACCATCCTTCAAGCTTCTGGGTGAGGATATCTCTTGGAGGGTACGTCAGAAAGTTGTTTCAAGTATTCACAATGTGGAAATCACTACACCGATTCGTCAAGAAATCTTCAATATCTATCAACAATGTGCCAGAGATCCACAAAAAGAAGTTCGAGTTGTTGCAGCAGAGAACATGTACAAGTTGTCACTCAGTTTACTGAAGGGATTCACTGAAGATGAAAAAGAAGATGCACATAAGTTCATGGATGAGACCGTCGTGCCAGTAGTTCACTCATTGTGGAGAGATCCAAGTACGGATGTTAAAGACGCTCTTTCAACTAATATCATTTTAATGAGTTCGATTCTACCAACAGAGTGTTTTAACCTCAATATTCTCCCACTCATTATCGACGCTTTGGAAAACAACGAGTGCATGCCTTTTAAGGAAAACATGTTGAAGACTTTACACCTTCTACCAGAACACGTAGACATAACAAAATCGTTGGAATCCATCGGCGATGTTTTCCAGAATCTAATAAGCAACTCACTGACGCACTGGAGAACTAGGAGAAACCTTCTGGTAGCTTTAGTGTACATCACTAGAAACACCACCAGCGAATTTTTTGATAAGAACTTAATGCCTGTGTATTGCGAATTACTCAACGACACTATCTTCGCCATTCGCAGAACGGCACCTTTAATATTACCACCATTGGTAAAACGATTTGGTACTAAATGGGCAGAAAAGTCCCTGGTTCCCTTTATTAAATCATTCTCCGACGATGAAAAATTCCGTTACAGGTACGTAACACTTTTCGCTACAGAAGAACTGATTGCTCCTACTTTAAATTGGCCCGAAGAGGTCGGATATCTAGACGATTTAATGAACAAATCCAAACACTCTCTAGAAACTTTAGTCAAAATTAAAAACCTTAATAACAAGTTGCAAGGGGAGCTTGGAGTGTGCCCAGATTATGCCGCTGAACGTGACGATCTAAACTTGTACGCAGAGGACACTTTGGACACTTTGAAGGAAGAATATAAAGTAAGGATATTTGATATTAGTTCTGAAGAAGAAGAGTGCTATTTAGAAGGTGTCCTGATTATGCTCATCAAAGACTTGATCAAAGTAGTGAAAGGTTTAATTGAAGACCCCGTTGAGAATGTGCAAGATCGGGCGAAAACAACATTGAAGATGATCAAGGTTTTCAATTCGAACGTCAAACAAGAACTAGATCGGGATTGGGTGCAGGAACGGCTGGAGGAAGTCAACGAAGACGACTTGAAGAAAATAAATGAGGATATTGAATGGAGACTTACGAAACCGGAATCGGAAGACAAAGAACAAATGGACTGTGATTTAGAGGATTCAGATCCTGAGGAAAAAAATGACTTGGGCGGTACAAATGCAGAAGAACAATCGGAATGTGATTTAGAGGATTTAGATCCTGAGGAAAAAAGTGACTTGGGCGGTACAAATGCAGAAGAACAATCGGAATGTGATTCAGAGGATTTAGATCCTGAGGGAAAAAATGACTTGGGCGGTACAAATGCAGAAGAAAAATCGGAATAATTTTAGTTTAAAATTTTAAAAGACAACATCATCATGTGTGAGAATATTTTATAACAAATATAATTAGAGTAATAAAAGTTGACAATCCACCTAATTAATATAATCGTTGTAACAATAGAAAAAAACAGCTTTATGTTTATTGCTCCCATTTTTCTTTGTTGGTAGAATTCCATATCCGCTGACTCAGTAATCGGTACTTCAGTTTCATGCTCTCGGTGATCTTATCAGGAATAATCATTATCATCGTGGTAATATTCCCTACTGATAATGTAAAAAACACGAGAGATAAAAAGTGTACATGCCAAGTTGCACCTTCGACCGCACTTAAACTGTGTAACATATAAGCGAGATATAATTGAAAAAAGTAAATAACGAACAGGAACGGAAATAAAAAACTGAGCCCCTTCCACATCCACTTGTGAAAGCCTTCTATTGTTATGTCCATGTTGTCACGTTCGCCTAGAGCTTTCAGTCTGTAGAGAACTCCTTGTTGGTATCTGAATTGGAGATATTGCACTATACTTAGATAGGCGTTGAACACCATGAAGATATTACGGAATTGGTTCCAAGCTTCGCTTTTGGGCCATATTAACAGTACTGCTGCGGCAACCACGGAAAGAAAGTGGTGGATCCTCCACCAACCTTTGATACGTGATCCGTTTACTCTTAGTATGGTCTCGCGTATGGTTAAAGTGAAGTAGTACCAAACGAGCAGGAAAAGGTAGATTCGTTCGAGTGTCCTATTGATAAGCGTTAGATTCAAGACGGCAAACAAAAAGGCCACTACACTTATCACTAATTTAAATTTCTCGTATTCAGTCTTGTACTTCAGTTTTTCTTCTCGGTTCAGAAAAGAAACGTTTACACTTCCGAGGATAATCTTCAAATAAGTACCACTATCTTTGGGTAGTGTCTGCTGTATCTCATTGAGTTGCGCCTCTCTTTTCAAAATTTCCTCTTTCAGTTCATCGAACTTCTTTCCTTTTATCGTTTTGTTGATTGTACTGATTCGGTACCGCTGGTGATGAATCTGCTTCTCGCATTCTTTCTGCTGCTTGCTGACTTCTTCGAGCTTCTCCTTGTAAACCCTACTGGCAGATTCTAGTTTTTTAAAATCTTCGGTTAACTCACGCCACTCGTCCAACACTGCGTCGGCCATCGTTACGTGTACACTAATACACAATATTTTATGATTGAAGTTATTAAAAAGTATTAAAGTGGGGAATCGATGTGTACTTTGGATCTTTATCTGAGTGAACCGACTGTTTACCTTGATAATGACCAGGTACAGAGTACGAGATTCCGCCGTCATCTTTTGTAGTTTGGCCAAACGAAAATAATTAGGTTGCCAATTAAATTTGCGAGACGAGAATTGGCGCCTCAGTAACTATGAACTTTGAAATCGACATCGGAATTTGTTTTGTATAGAGACAAAAAATTCTCAGATAAAACAATAGGGGACAATCGTTTGTAAATAAGTTGTTCCGAAGGTTGACCTTGTTCAGGTCGGAAACACGAAAGGATTGACTCACTATCAGTGTATTATAATAATATAAAATATTTACTATTACTTGTCTCACTACTTGTAGCTGCAATAGATTCTAATTATTTGATTGTAAAACGTTTACTGGTAATAAGTACATAATATAAACCCACGAAATGCTAATTATACCATATGTGTTCCGATGCGGGGTATGTCTTCTTCTGTGAATGTTAAACCAACGCATTATCAGTAGATAATAGGTAATTAAAATGGACAAAACCACTTCATTATTTTTTAAGTACCGAAAAGAAAGGAAACTGTAAATTGGGAATTAAATGTGTTTTAGGAATAAACAGAGTCAGAATTTTAAAGTTATGTGGACCATGTCAGTCAGTAGATATATACTATATCTGTTAATACTCGGTGTGGGGCATATTTAAATAACTTATATACGTGTTGCTACGAATAAAGAGTAATCACAAGTAACACATTATTTAATATTTCTAACTGCATATTAATTTAAATATTTATTGCATGCTCGATTTTTCAGAATAACAATTGCGCATACGTTTTTACTAAAGGAGTTATAGGCCCTGAAGAAGAACCAGTATCCACTAGCAGTGGCAATTTTATTAATATTGGTGTTACTATGCGATTCCATGCAAAATATACCGGGTGTAGAACGGACTTCGAAACAAGAATTTAACATGTAAAAACAAAGATCTGAGAATATTGGCTCCCCTAATTAAATAAATATCAAATTAGTGGATAATTAAAATTCCAGATTAACGTAATATTAAATTAGCGAAATGTTGACGAAGGGCATAGCAACTTAACGAAATGACACAATATCAGATTATATGATAGATATACTAAGGAACCTTCAAATTATCTAAACAAAAAACATTAAGTTGACGAAATAGCTAATTATAAAGAAACGAAATTTTAATTTAACATATCAAAATATCATATATTAACAAAACATCAAATTGATTAAATATGTATTAAAATATCACGCTGGACGAAAGGACATAATAACAAAACTTTAAATTTAAGGAAATAGCAAAATAACAAATTAATGGAAACGCAAAATAACGATTATACCAACTAAACGAAGTAGCAAAATACCAGTATATAAAAATAGCAAATAAATTAAAAATCAAAATATCAAATTGACGGAAGATAAGAATATCAAATTATAGACAGTTCAAATTTAATAAAATATCAAAATACTAAAACTACTACTAAATTAGCGAAACACCAAAATATCAGATTAATGAAAAATCACATCAAAGAAATATCAAATTACCAATTCAGAAAAAGGTGAAATAATTGTAAAATGAAATCACATCAGAGAAATATCTAACTACCAAAACAGCAAAAGGTGAAAATAATTGTAAAATAAAATTGATAAAATCGCAAAACGAAATAATAACACGTAAAATTAATGGAAATGATTAAACATCCAAATCTCAAATTGATGACAAAGCAAACTAACGAAATATCAAATTAAAGAAATCTTAAATTAACGTAATGACACAAGGTCATGAATGTCATGTAATTATGAAGAAACGAAATTTTAATTTAACATATCAAAATATCATATATTAACGAAACATCAAATTGATTAAATATGTATTAAAATATCACGCTGGACGAAAGGACATAATAACAAAACTTTAAATTTAACGAAATAGCAAAATAACAAATTAACGGAAAAGCAAAACAACGATTATATCAAATAAACGAAATAGCAATATACCAGATTAATGGAATATAAAAATAGCAAATAAATTAAAAATCAAAATAACAAATTGACGGAAGAGAAGAATATCAAATTATAGAAAGTTCGAATTTAACAAAATATCAAAATACTAAAACTACTACTAAATTCGCGAAACACCAAAATATCAGATTAATGAAAAATCACATCAGAGAAATATGAAATTATCAAAACAGCAAAAGGTGAAATTAAAGAAAATAATTGTAAAATAAAATTGATAAAATGAATTAAAAAAATTAAAATGATTAAACATCCAAATATGAAATTGATGACAAAGCAAATTAACGAAATATCAAATTAAGGAAATCTTAAATTAACGTAATGACACAATGTCAGATTAAAAAAACGAAATGTCAAATTACAAAAAAAAAAAATAGGAAACGAAATTAGAAATTATCAAATAATGAAATATCAAAATATCAGATTGACAAAAGAAAAAGGTATCACAATAACGAAATCTCTAATTTAAAGAAGTTGTGAAATAAATTAATGGAACAGGAATTAACGATATATAAAATAAAGAAAAAGGCAAAATACCAGATTAATGAAATATTAAAATAGCAAATTAACTTAATGGAAGTATAAACACGAAATTAGCGAAATATCGAACAAAAATCGCAACAAGAAAACATGAAATTATCGAAATAGCCAAACGTAAAATTCACAAAATGTCCAACTATCAAATTAACTATTTTGATATTTCGTTAATTTGATAAACCAGAAGAATTTTGATAAATCCAAGTGGAGTAAATTTAAATTAAATTTTAAATATATCTAAGTCGAACATGTTTTGGCAGAACACTACTGCCATCATCAGCCCTTAAAGAATATTAAAAACTATGACGTTGACGTTATTTTGAATTAAATTTGACATTAAATTAAATTCTTCATTATTAGTCAGATTTAATTCAAAATAACGTCATAATTTTTAATATTCTTTAAAGGCTGATAATGGCAGTAGTGTTCTGCCAAAACATGTTCCATTTGTAATTTTACACTTATTAAAGTTTGTGGAGTTCAACTTGATATGTTTAAAATTTAATTTAAATTTACTCCACTTGGATTTATCAACATTCTTCTGGTTTATCAAATTAACGAAATATCAAAATATGAAATTTTCGTATTTACGAAATATTATAATATCACAACGAAAAATCAAATTAACGAAATGGCATAACATAACGTCAGATTAACGGAACATATCACATAATCACATAATATACGATTTATCAAAATATTACATTAACCAGAGCAACTAACAAAATAACAAGCTATGAAATAAAAAACATGACATTTGGCAAAAGAAAGAAAAGTCAGATTAATGAAATTGTAAATATATTAACGAAAATATAAAATTCAGGAAAAATAATAATGTCAAATAAAGGAAATATAAAATTAACGAAATATGTGGCGAAATATCACTATAATTTTCATATTTCAGATAACCGATTTTGTATAAATCTATCATACAAGTTATACCATATTAGATTTAGGAAATAGAACAATATCAAATGAACTAAACACCAAAACGTGATGGTAAAATATCAGGCTGACGGAATACCGAAATAACATCAACGAAATATGTATAAAAGTACCAAGATAACAACCAAAATATCAGATCAAGGATATCTAAAATTAACGACTTATCACATTTGACGAATAAAAAAATTGTGATACTACAGCAAAACTTAAAATTGATGAATTATCAAATTAAGCAAATTTCAGCGAAATAACAAAATACCATATTGATGATCAAATTAACAAAATACCGGATATAAAAATCTGAGAATATTGGCGTCCCTAATTATTATTTTACAGCAAAACTTTTTAAATAAAAGTACAGAATAAAAAGTACGTAGTACCTAAATTAATAGTTATTTATTTTCTACTAGTTTCAAGAATTAAAATACAACAGAACATGCAAACTCATACTTGCCGCTCGATTTGTCTGATAATAACAAATCTTAGTTTAACAACTTTGTCGTCGCTATCCAGTTTTTATATAAAAAGTAAATCAGATAACAACACATCAATCACAGTTCAGTTTCAAATCGTCAAATTTATTTCAGATGTCATACGGAGACGTTACCTATATATCGGGTGTTATGGAAATGAATACAAATATGTTAGGGGGTGCTAGAATAATTTTTTTAACATTTTTCCGCCCCTTATTTTCAAAATCTAAGTACTAAAAAAAATACGAGTGTGCTTTAGACCACACGACGGAAGTAAAACTGCAGTTTGCCATTGTGAAAGTGCTCTTAATTTATGTAAGTTTATAAATGGAGCTAGAGAATCCTGAATTAGTACCGTCTGCAGTATTGGATAATGCATGTTTCAGTTTGTCGTCAGCGAAAAGTCGGCAATCATGTGTAGCGATTAAGATAAGTAGCGGAATTGCATACAAAACTTACACAAGCAAATAGGTGTATTGCGAGAAGTGCGGATCCACAACCTATAAGATGCGGGTTCGAATCCCGTTAAGGCAAAGAAAAAATATGAATCAATTATTGTAAAATCATTTACTTCGCCCGATCACACTTTTCGTAACGCTCTCGTCACGCATTCACCAGCTTACTCCCCAAGTCAAGTGTCCGTAAAGAACTTTTACTTGAGCGTTTTTGTCGCAAAAAAGTACCTTCCATAAATATATGGTAAAAATGTTAATGTATATATTTTTTTAACAAATGATGTCCAATGTTGAGTGTCCCCAACTGTACGCTGTTACGATATGTTGCAGTGACTGTAATGGGATGTGTGAATAATGAATATTGTTATTTAGGCAGAACTGCACTGGTATTGTGCCTGTTATCAAACAGACGTAAAAATAGTAGATAGTTTTATTAGAAGTAAAAGTAGGACTTTTCGTGGCAAGTCTGTAGGTTTGACGGCCGAGCCTGCGAGCAATTGAACGGCAGCCAAAGTATTTTGTCTGCTATGGCAGACAAAATGGCCATTTGTCATTGCCTATTGACGTATAAAATGTCACGTTTTTCTGACGATTGAATAAAAAACACATTTTCTAACATTGTAAGTAATTTGAATATATAAATTACCAACATGATAAATTATCATAGGGTTCAGCAGGGACCCCCAATGTAAAATATTTTGGCTCTGACACTCAGTTCTGATTAACTTTTCATACATTCTGGTTTATTTTCATTATCTTAGGATGTGGGAGTGTATTTATTTATATTAAAAAAAATTGTTTTGCACAATTTGCTAAGTAATAATCAACCACCATTTATGTATAGGTTTATTTTGAAAACTAAAAGTAATATTTGAAATGATCAACAGTAGACAATTTTAGACTATAATCTGTGGTGCTTTACACTCTTTGACCAACAGATAGAGTAGGGATAGATTGATATTTCTATAATGATCTGTTAATATGCTGCCATATTTTAATGAGTGGAAAGTTATAGTCAGTTTTATTGGGGTCCTTCCCATCTTAATTTTTTTTTTTAAATCAGAATTTAAATCACTAATTGAATGGACGCAACGATATCAACAAGTCATTATTGGAGTGATTAGTTAGATATTTGCTTAAACCAGAAGTCACAAACTCGTGTTTATGGATAACCACTTTTACAGAATTAGGCACTATTTTGTACTTTCTGTAAATATAAATAAACAGGTGCTATAAGGGATTGTGGCGAGTAGAGAATTCTGTATCTGAATGTACGACAAAAAATCAAACCAAAATTAGCTGGTCTCGATTTCCAAATATTTACGCAAATGAAGCTTTTACAATCACGCATCGAACGAAATTAGACATCCGTCCGTTGCCAAAACTCAAAAATATTAGGTTAACAACCTCCTCTCCATCAAAACCCGATTTCATTATCGTCGCCGATGTGCAATTGGAAGCCCACACATTCAGCTCTCAATTCGCATCCCATTTTCAAGGTAGACGGACCCATTTAATATCCTACCTAATCGTCAACATTTACATAACAGACTGAACCTTGCCAAATCCGCTTGATTTCTTACCTTGCAACTGGTAGATCGTCGCTTGATATTCCGCCAATTTCTCATCAATGTAGTCCTGGGACTGATTGGCTATTATTTCAGCCGTGGAGGGTCCGCTGTCGTCGTCGTCGGGTTCGTAGTTTTGGGGAAGAGGTGGTGGTTCCAGAGGTACGCCCACGTACTCATATTCGCGAGAGGGAGGACCGAAATCTGGGGAGAAAGAGTGAGGACGGAAGTGGTCGGGGCTGGGTGAGTAAGGGTGGATGCCGCGGAAGTACTCCGTGGGGGTGCCGCGAGGGGCGGGAGAAGGCTGAAACAAAATAGTTAAAAATTTAGTTCGATCCAGTAGGTTAAAAGTAAAGGGTGACAATGTGTCACACCTATACGGTCATATTTTTTATCGTTTTGTTTGTTAAAGTACAAAAAGGGCAAGATTTGAGTTCAAATAATGAGAAGAAGTTGAGTGTGGTACTCTTTTTAGCCAAGACGAGTACCACAGAGGCGTACAAAGAAGACTCTGGAATAAAGTTCTTGAATTTCGTGGAGAAGACCCGGGTTAAGGTACTGCTTAATTACACGTGGCTATAGTTTAAAATCAGAGGTAAAAAATGTCTTTCGATATTCCAATATCGACTAAATTTAAACTTATTTGTCTTTGTTCACTTTTCCAAGTTGACAAACAGTATCCTGCTAAAAAGAAAAAGCAGAAAGCTCACTAATTATGCCAAACTATCTTTGAACAAAATCATCCAAAACTTCTTCATCACAACAGCACAATGTAAAATTTTTCCAACCAAAAATGTTCAAATATACTGATATAACGAGCTAAAAGTGCTATTACTACGCCAATGGGCATTTCTGAAACGCATTAATCTAGTAAAGAAAGCGCCACGTATATAGTGCAAAATAAAAAACCTGCTTATAGAGAATAATGTGTCGGCCCTCTTTGTTTGATGAGACTTTGACAGACCATGATTTTCGGACTAGGGTGATGATTGAACCGACAGATTTTAATTTTTTGATATATAATTTGAATATGAAATCTACCAACTTAATAAAAAAATATATACATTAAATAGCCACGTGGTAGAATGTTTTAAGAAAAACATTTTGTTGACCTGTCATTTTTGTGAGTGCTTATAGGAGAATCGCCTGTGTTTAGGCAGTCAAACTTAAATATAGTTAGCTTTATGTTGCTAATTGGCATCACTGCAAAAATGTCAATTTTATGGCAAAAATCACGAAAACTGGTTTTACAATAAAATTTCCTTGTTAATTTCATCAAATAATATGTAATTGTGGGTCCAGAAAACTTTGTGTTTTACACGTCTTTCGAAAATCGCAGTCCTCGCCCTACGGTCTCGGATTCCAACATTTTCCTCACATTTCCAAAACATAATTTTCCAAACCTTTTAAATCAACTATTGAACGCCTCTGTATCAAATCTCTGCATACAGAACTCATCAAATATGCAACCATTTTTCTATAGACGACTTTTCCGAAAATTCACATTCTTTTTAGCATTTTCCCCCCTACAAATTCACGAGTCACATATGGATATTTATTTTAATTTGAGCTACTGAGACTCAGTTTTTGTCCAGAAAAGTCAGCGACGAACTAAATTTTTGGAGTTCCGTCCGGTTAGCTGCTAATAATCTCAAATATTGTTAACTCAAGAGATATATCGTACGAAGGTGGAGTTTCGAGGTAAGTAAAAATGTTGCTCAAAGGTAGCCGCACCGGTTTCGTCGCGTGTCAGAATTGGGTCGACAGAGACGAACTACAGAATTTAAGGTTTCGGTAAAAGACATGCTCGATTCTACTAATAACACTTTCGATTTATGCAGTGCCATTGAACGTTGTTTTATTAAGTCTTAATTTGGGCGATACTTAACTTAAAGTGTAGGTGTAAAACTGCATATTCGATCAAAATTGTAATAAAACAAAAAATCGAAGACGGGCCTGTACAGCATCTTACACCTGCACACGTTTGACAAGTTTTTTATGTCCCTCGAAACTCCACCTTCGTACGATATATCTCTTGAGCCTACAATACATAATTATTATTGAAATCAGTTTCTCGAGACAACTCAATTGGGCGGCGGGGGTTTTATTAATTTACGAAAAAGGTCAAGGAAATGACGCCGAAGCACAAAGACTTTATGCGCAATGCTTCCCAAATCGCCGTGTGCCTGAGGATTTACCTCGAAGGCGCCAGTTTTGTGAATGGGTCCTGGCCAAAATAAATCAGCAGTCAAATTTTCTATCTCTTCTTTTATCAATTGACGAGGCAGATTTCACAAGAGAAGGTATCTTCAACTTAAATGAGTAATCGGCAGACGAAAATCCGCATGCTATTAGGGCCCACAATTTTAATTTTTCATCAATAATGGTATTGAAGTTTTTTTGTTGTCCGTATTATCATGAGTCCAGCAATTCAGTGGCGGGTAACTAAATTAACGTCAAAACTTACACGATAACTACGGGGTTTAGGGAAAAAATTTAGTCCTATTACCGATTAAATTGATTGTACTTATTTCTGAAACACCCTGTATAAACAGTCTCACAACGCAATAATTAGGTTTATTAATCACCAAGAAATTCAAATATTTTTAGATAAACTTTATCTCTTTTAGCACTGCGCTCCAGACAGCAACGAAGACTACAGTTCAGCAAATGACTGCAAACAACTACTCAAAAGCTCCCTCTTTGCTTTGATAAGTTTCTGCAGAAATGTAATGGGAATGACAACAGCCATAGCTTCCGTCCAGAACGACAGCTTTAGCAATGGTTTGAGATTCAGAAGAACCACGTCCGAAGACCTGGAAGTTCGGTACCACTACCCAAGAAGTATTTCAGGTCGTACCGATTCGATCCCAAACCTGTCAGATTTCATTAGCACACCAGAACACTCTGAAGTTTTTAAAATCAGAACCAAACATCTAAGATCCAAAAGACAGCTACCGCTACCAGAAGCTCCAACTCTCGAAGAAAAGAACGATGTCAGTCCGAAATGGACCATCTTCAGGGTTGTAGCCAATATACAGTTAATTTTTTTTGGAAGACTTTTAGGCAAAACTGAAGGTAAGGAAGCATATCCTCAAGAAAATGGAGTGATCAATAATTTGGGACAAACTTCGCGAAACGAACTGTTCGATCTAGTCAAAGAAACTCTAGCAAATCTGCAAGACAGCGGTGATGCTGCCTTCCTAATGATCGTGCTGGGAGGATCTTTGTTTGAAATATCCGACATCTTTTCACCTTTAATGCAAAGCATTAAACACGTAGTGGAGACCACTGACGAAAAGAACACTTTGATCGTGCTAACAGGCTCTTGTCCTCCGATAGATTCACTCAATGCGCAGACAAATGAAGCAAACATTCCTGTTTACGTGAAAGTCCCACCGATGAGTGTTGCTCTTTCGATTTTGGATGAATTGTACGATGTGCCCTACTCTATCAAGAACTTGCTGACTGACTTGAATGGAGGTGGGTTGATGGACAGGTAACCTTGAAGTGTTCTAATTTTAGGTCTAGGTTTTTTATTCTAGGTCCGTTTTAAAAACTGTCAATTCGAAATAGTCATTTTTTTAAATTTAATAGGGCTGATAAATCAAGGATATGATAACTGTAACTAGGTTTAACCATTTTTTAAAGTGGATTTATAGTTCTTTATGCAGTAAGTGTGAAAAGTCATTATGAAAATTGTCCGAAAGCCATGGTTCGTATCATTGTATTTTTTCTAAGATCCTAACAAAGAGATATTGATACATTATCAATTTAACATATTTTTTGTTGCACTAATGCAATAAAGAGATTTTATTCCACTAGAGGAATAAAGAAAAACATGTAATTTTTTTTATCATTTTGGGTATAAAAAAGATTAAAGTGTTATTTTCCTAATCTAAGGGTGAAATATCTGCTCTTCATAGTTTCGTGGCGAACAACCGGACAGTATCAAGCTCCTACAATGTCCTATCTGTAGAGTTTCTAATTCCCAAAATATCGTACTATTTTTTGTGGTGATTCTCATTTCTATCGGGCGTTCAAAAAAGTTATTAAGTTAGATAATATTTTGAATTTCCAAATTTGGAAAAAAATGAGTTGAATTCCAAAATTCATAACATTTCAAATTGATGAAATCTTGAATTTCTGAATAACGTAATTCAATCTTGACGTTGAATTCTCGACCCTTCAAGACACTTGTATCGTTGGACCAAGGAAATTCTGAATTCGCAAATTGCAGATTCTGAATACAATTTTGAATTCCGCAATTTACAAATTTTAATCCTTGAATTCCCAAATTTCCCAAATTTTGATTTGCTGCATTTGGAAATTGAATATTTTGAGTCCAGAATGTATTAATTTTGAATTTCCAAATTTGGAAATAATTGAGTCTTGGATTCCAAAATTGGTTTTGAATTGACGAAATTTTGAATTTCTGAATCACGTTATAAAATCTTGACGTATTGAATTCCCGACCTTTCAAGACACTTGTATCGTTGGACCAAGGAAATCCTGAATTCGCAAATTGCAGATTCTGAATTGTGAAAATTCCGGATTTAAAAAATTTGATTCGTTACAATTCTGAATTCCACAATTTACAAATTTTAATCCTTGAATTCCCAAATTTCCCAAATTTTGATTTGCTGCGTTTGGAAATTGCTTATTTTGAATACATTATTTATTAATTTTAAATTTCCAAATTTAGAAAAATTTGAGTCTTGAAATCCAAAATTGGTAACATTTTGAATTGACGAAATCTTGAATTTCTGAATCACGTAATTAAATCTTGACGTATTGAATTCCCGACCTTCCAATTTTGAAACATCTGTCGCTGGACAATTGAAATCCTGAATTCGGAAATTGCAGATTCTGAATCGTGAAAGTCCCGGATTTAGAAATTTTGATCCGTCGGAATTTTTAATTCTATATTTTGCAAATTTTAACTCCACACCTTGAATTGCTGCATTTCCCAAATTTTGATTTGCTGCATTTTGAAAATTGCATATTTTGAATTCAGGAAATTTTGAATTTCCAAATTTAGAAAAAGTTGAGTCTTGAATTCCAAAATTGGTAGCATTTTGCATTGACAAAATTTTGAATTTCTGAATCACGTAATTCAATCTTGACGTATTGAATTCCCGACCTTTCAAGACACTTGTATCGTTGGACGAAGGAAATCCTGAATTCGCAAATTGCAGATTCTGAATCGTGAAAGTTCCGGATTTAGAAATTTTGATTCGTTACAATTTTGAATTCCACAATTTACAAATTTCAATCCTCGAGTTCCTAAATTTCCCAAATTTTGATTTGCTGCATTTGAAAATTGCATATTTTGAATACAGAATTTATTAATTTTAAATTTCCAAATTTAGAAAAATTTGAGTCTTGAATTCCAAAATTGGTAACATTTTGCATTGACGAAATTTTGAATTTCTGAATGACGTAATTCAATCTTGACGTATTGAATTCCCGACCTTTCAAGACACTTGTATCGTTGGACCAAGGAAATCCTGAATTCGCAAATTGCAGATTCTGAATCGTGAAAGTTCCGGATTTAGAAATTTTGATTCGTTACAATTTTGAATTCCACAATTTACAAATTTTAATCCTTGAATTTCTAAATTTCCCAAATTTTGATTTGCTGCATTTCGAAATTGCATATTATGAATACAGAATTTATTAATTTTAAATTTCCACTTTTAGAAAAATTTGAGTCTTGAATTCCAAAATTGGTAACATTTTGCATTGACGAAATTTTGAATTTCTGAATCACGTAATTCAATCTTGACGTATTGAATTCCCAACCTTTCAAGACACTTGTATCGTTGGACCAAGGAAATCCTGAATTCGCAAATTGCAGATTCTGAATCGTGAAAGTCCCGGATTTAGAAATTTTGATCCGTCGGAATTTTTAATTCTATATTTTGCAAATTTTAACTCCACACCTTGAATTGCTGCATTTCCCAAATTTTGAATGGTCCAAATTTTGATTTGCTGCATTTTGAAAATTGCATATTTTGAATTCAGGAAATTTTGAATTTCCAAATTTAGAAAAATTTGAGTCTTGAATTCCAAAATTGGTAGCATTTTGCATTGACGAAATTTTGAATTTCTGAATGACGTAATTCAATCTTGACGTATTGAATTCCCGACCTTTCAAGACACTTGTATCGTTGGACGAAGGAAATCCTGAATTCGCAAATTGCAGATTCTGAATCGTGAAAGTTCCGGATTTAGAAATTTTGATTCGTTACAATTTCGAATTCCACAATTTACAAATTTTAATTCTTGAATTCCTAAATTTCCCAAATTTTGATTTGCTGCATTTGGAAATTGCATATTTTGAGTCCAGAATGTATTAATTTTAAATTTTCAACTTTGGAAATAATTGAGTCTTGGATTCCAAAATTGGTAACATTTTGCATTGACGAAATTTTGAATTTCTGAATCACGTAACTCAATCTTGACGTATTGAATTCCCGACCTTTCAAGACACTTGTATCGTTGGACCAAGGAAATCCTGAATTCGCAAATTGCAGATTCTGAATCGTGAAAGTTCCGGATTTAGAAATTTTGATTCGTTACAATTTTGAATTCCACAATTTACAAATTTTAATCCTTGAATTCCTAAATTTCCCAAATTTTGATTTGCTGCATTTGAAAATTGCATATTTTGAATACAAAATTTATTAATTTTAAATTTCCAAATTTAGAAAAATTTGAGTCTTGAATTCCAAAATTGGTAACATTTTGCATTGACGAAATTTTGAATTTCTGAATCACGTAATTCAATCTTGATGTATTGAATTCCCAACCTTTCAAGACACTTGTATCGTTGGACCAAGGAAATCCTGAATTCGCAAATTGCAGATTCTGAATCGTGAAAGTTCCGGATTTAGAAATTTTGATTCGTTACAATTTTGAATTCCACAATTTACAAATTTTAATCCTTGAATTTCTAAATTTCCCAAATTTTGAATTTCTGAATCACGTAATTCAATCTTGACGTATTGAATTCCCAACCTTTCAAGACACTTGAATCGTTGGACCAAGGAAATCCTGAATTCGCAAATTGCAGATTCTGAATCGTGAAAGTTCCGGATTTAGAAATTTTGATTCGTTACAATTTTGAATTCCACAATTTACAAATTTTAATCCTTGAATTTCTAAATTTCCCAAATTTTTTTTTGCATATTTTGAGTCCAGAATGTATTAATTTTGAATTTCCAAATTTGGAAATAATTGAGTCTTGGATTCCAAAATTGGTAACATTTTGCATTGACGAAATTGCAGATTCTGAATCGTGAATGTTCCAAATTTAGAAATTTTGATTCGTCGGAATTTTTAATTCTATATTTTACAAATTTTAACTCCACACCTTGAATTAATTTTCCTCGTTGTTAGTAGTGCTAGCGCCGAATTTCAGTTTCTTTTATAACCTTTTTTAAATAAATAATGAAACTGTTAAAATTTACTAATTAACTACTTAAAAAGTTTTTTTTTTACTTTTGCGGTAGATTATTATTAGTGTAAATGCCAAATATTAATAAATTAAATTCTGTAGCTCGATTCTTATCAATTTTCATGTTCACCCTACCTAGTGATTTTTTTCTTTATTTCCTTCAGTTTCTCAGGTGTTTCAGTTTTCAGACCCCCTCAATTCTCACCATGTGTTTTCAGGTTGTAATGTTCCCACTTTTTCAGTATTACAGGTTTTCGGGCACCCAGTTTCTTGTTTTCAGGTTACTGAGTTTTGAGGTTGTCTAGATTTAAATTTCCCATGTGTTCAATTCCTCAGGTTTCCCGATTTGAAACTTGTCAGGTTTCCTTTACTTTCAGGTTTTCTTTACTTTCAGGTTTTTAGTTTAGCATTTAGTTTAGTTTTAGTTTAGTTCTCAGGTTTTCAGGTTCTGTTTTAAGTTTCCAGTTTTTCATTTTTTAGGATCCATATTATTTTTAGTTTTTAATTTTTTCAGGCTTTCAATTTGTTTTCAGGTCTTCGAATTCTAAAATCTCCAAATGTTTAGGTATGCACGTGTTTAGATTGTCAGGTTTTCGAATTTAGAGACTTGTTTTGGTTGCCGAAATGTCAGGTTCTGCAACACTCAAGTGTAGTGAATAAGGTGTAGCCTTTTCTTACGGATTTTTCTGTCATAATCTGAAAACTATACTCATTTTCCAACGTCATTTATGAGCGTTAGGTGAGAGATGCAAAAGCTTCATGAGACCAATTTTATCTAGAATTTAATGGAGAATATAATAAGTCCTATAACATTTTCTCGTCGGAGTTACCGTTTACGAGAAAAATGCAGAATAGATTCATGACGTGACGCTCGGGGGCGGTTTTTTGGGCAAAAGGGGATGAGACTCCCCCGGGGGTGGAAACTCTTCAGATCTTTATTTGGATCCCTGCTGGGAGTTCATAACCAAAATTTCAAAACTTTATAAAATTATTTCTTCTAAAAAGTCTAATTTGCTTGGTGTATGTATATAATTTTACTGGCTGAATGACTACCAATAATTGCTGTAAATCATAGACAATCATGCAGCATTTTAGATTTGGATAATTATCAGGTACATCTTAATGTCGTCTCCTCGTCATTGTATTCTACAGAGTTGTAGAAAATTATTTATTTTTCGTCACTACCTCCGCGTGCTGGGAGTGGGTAATTTGCGGCCTTCTTTGGATGCAGTGATCTTGGTGGCGAGGTCGTCCGTCATGATGAGGGTGTGCAGCGCGCGTCGGCAGGCGTCTTCGGGCAGGCCCTGGTCTGTGCAGCAAGATTCTTGCCAGGCCGGTCATCAGGAGCAGCGAGAGTGGGCTTGTTAGGTTTTGATGTAGTGATCTACGCCATACGTTTTAATCCATGGCCCAATTCACGTCGTTTTTTGTTGAATGCACTGTAGGTTTTATAGTTCCACACCCAGAGTTATACCTAGTTTACTGTTAAATTTTTCGGATCCTGTTATTGTGTAGGTATTCTATTTCTAGTTCAACACTCTTACTTAATTCCTTACTTCTTTAGTCTTCAGTTATGTGAATGTTTAGTAACCAGTATCATCGGTCGTTATCATATTAAAGATATTGACTTTATAGACTTTCCAAACAAGTATTGCTAATCCACAATTTAAGAGAAAAAGACTATGGTAAAATAAATTGTAGGACATATTGTATTTGGCTTGATAGTTTTTTTTTCTAGTTTTAGATTCACTTCGTTAATCAAAACAATAAAGGGATATATATACAAAAGGGAATTAAGAAACTAAATCTAAACAAGGACACTGAGATTTTTTTTAATAATAATTTAAGTCTTCGTCTCCAAGTTTAGAATTTTGCCAAATGAACAAAATTTTCTATATCTACGTCGACTCTAATAGGTAATTCAATCATATTTTATGACCACAATAAAACGAACGTTCACTATGCTTAACAGTAATAATATTAATTATACACCAAGGCCGTGGTTTATATACTATTTTTTTCACTACTAGCACATTTGATTAACTTTTCTGCAATCAATGATAATAAGAAAGCTCGGAACGAATTTAACTAAGATATCCATAAAAACCAAATAGCATGTAAAAACAAATGAATAAAAATGACATTCAATAATAAATTAATACCTGTCATTTCCATTTTTCGATATAAAAACTTAAACTAAGAAGAAAAATGTTAAGTAGCGTAGAAAATTGTGTCCCGGAGATCCGCAGAGAAGCCAGTGAGGTAAAATATGATATCAGGCACATGAATGATGAAAATTGTTGCCATAAAAATCAAAAGATTTTTATATAAAACATTGTTAATTGCTTTTATTTATCTACCAATTATTGGGTAAGGGGCAGAACATCAATTTCTCAAACATCAAACACGATATAATATAATAATGTTTTCTGAAGCTATAGTAATGAAAAAAATGCGAAGCATCGCAGGTAATGAAATAGCTTGGCTAAGATAAACATGTCTTCTCAACCTTGGTGTATAATTACTATTATTTATTTGTAGGACCGTATCTAAAATTTTTGAAAAAATGTCAGTCATTATTAGTTATTACACCCATCTCAAAACTCATTCAACTATAGGCATTTAAATATCCGAAATAATATTTATGTTTCAGGAACCTTCTTCACGGGCGTCAAAGCCAAAAGAAACAAACGTCATCTCTTCAAAGTACATCCATCCGGAAACAACCAGAACCACATCTCCGCATCACCACTCGTATCAATTCTTTGCATCTTAGTTGTTCTTTCCTGTAAATAAATTTTCCTTCCACACACTTACTGGGTGCATCGGCATCCTGAAGGGCCTGGGTCCTGGAGGCGGCGAGAACCCCGGCGGAACCGGGGACATCGCCGTGGGCCACCTGGGTCTGGGGCAAGCCATGTAAGGCAGCCGGTTGGAAAACATGTTCATCCCGGGACTGCCAAGTCTCGGGGGCGGCGAATGGGTGTAAGGGGACGGCGGGCGGAAATGATGCGGCGATCTGCCGCCCCCACCGCGGCCCCCGTGGCCAGACATTTAGACACTTTCACGAACAATTAACGGACATCGATTCTGGAAAAACGTTTCGTTTTTTGACGGTACAGTTCGAAGTGGCGAATGCAGATCCTTGTTGTGAAATTAAGGTCAGAGACGTCCTATTTTTAGGGGCAGTGGAGTTTATTCATGTTCTTGGTACGTGGAATACTGTGCGATTAACAAATGGAATAAAAATAGAGCAGTGTCGGCTCGAGTTCTTGTTTGAGTCGTTTTTTTTTTTTTAAATTATTAGCATTGGGACGCACGAGTGAAGTATAAATATTTGTGTTTCGGATGAGTCAAAAGTTTGTTTTTTCAACGAGCTTATTGGAAGCTGGAGGAAATGAAATCGATTATAAATAGTAATGGTCGATTGAAGAAGAGTCTGACTTGTCAATTTAATTAGCAGTTAAATTTAAATCAAAAAGTTTACTGAGTACATTCAAAAATTTGTCAGATTTTACTTTTCTAGCTACGCTTGAATTATTTTTTGTTTTATTGAATGATGGAGCTGTTTGTCTTTATTGCAAAAGAATGAGTTCAACGATTTTGGAAACATTTCAAATTTCCCACGTACACACATGACGTACTTACAATTTATCAAGGAAGATATCAAAATATGCTTGTAACTGCCAAGATTTACTAAATGAAAAACAGTTAATTTGGTAAATTGTAATTATGAAAATTGACGGTCTGATAAATCGTGACGGTAGAAACTTAGTTTTAGGACTAATACTAAAATGGATCTAATATCAACCAAATATATCGTCTCTTAAAAATAGCAGATGTGGTCGCTGCGCCCAAAAGTAATCAAAAAGAGGCAGCTGTGGAAAATTAAAACGCTAGTCAAACACAACGTATTTCGCAACTTATTTCATAACACAGCTGTAGTTAATTAAGTAATTTGTCCACTCAGTTGACTATGGAATCTTCTATGAAGTCGACCAACACATGATACGGTTGTTTTGACATCATATTTACTTGCTGTCGCTGTAATACATTTTTCCTCGATTCTAACACTTGCGAGATTACGAATTACATTATTGTTTAGCATTTTTTCTTTCCATGAGCGTTGTTTATCTGTGACTTAGTACAAGATGAAGTGTTTTTCGTTTCTCAAAATGTCACATTCATTCCATCTGCTTATTTTATAGGTATAGGCATTAAGTTTCCTTGAAATATCTAAAATATTTTATGAATATTGCTGGCCAACGTACGCGGTTCCTTTACTATATATCTTAAACAACTATTATGCAACCAGTAAATTAGAAAATTGTCATTCTTTCTTAATATTAAATAAACAAAAGTTACTTTTGGCAAAATGATGACAGGGTAATAGCTTTTAATCTCAAATTACAGCTGCAGAGAAATGGAGATTTTAAAACTTCCGTAACGTTCAGTCAGTGATGTATTAGAACTACATTATATCGTGACGGAATATACACTGATGTTTTGCTCTTTTTGATACCTTTTAGTTGTACGACGAAACTGCTTTTTTAATTAAATTAAAAATCATTACCAAGATTTTAGCTTTTTTTTAAATGTGATGTAATATACATTATAATTTCTTTATCTAGCAGGCTGTTCTGTCACGACTGTATGTCATTCATTCACACTGTATTATGTACCGCACAACTTGACAGAACTTGCTCATCCTCCAAACTTTCTAATAACTTGTATTGTATTCTAATGCTCTAATACTTTTTGAGAGTAGTCATTTTGACTCGTTGTAAATTTCGAAAAACAATCGCTCATCCGGCGTTTAATAGCATCGGCTCCTCGCCCACAACATCTCAAGCGTATTTTCGAAGTGTGTCTCCATATTTATAGCACGCATCTCTATTCCAGAACTCATGAAAAACCTATTTTTGCGATATTATGTCAGGAGTTTATAAATAACCACTGATCACTACCCAAAATACAAATCTCTAAAATCTCTGACCACCAATCTCACGATTTGCACCCCCGAATTTACCGTCAAAAATCGCTGTTGAACGCACACACACACACGGATGTGTCCCCTCGTGGACAGCACCAAAAACTGCAAAATCTAGACATAGACTAGCCAAAGCTGTACGTTACCCCCTTCTAAACGGACTTAATTTTAGAATTGGCAGCTCGACGCTTTCCGACGAGCGTTCGGACCACTAGACTTTTCTTTCTTTTAATAACGATGCTCAAGTGCCGTGCTTATGATTATCGATGATTTTGGACGATTGAGATGTCTGAGGTGGGCCAATAATTCTAAACGATTTAAGGAGCATGATGAGGCGTCGCGACGCCGGCTCTTAACATCGGAAGTTATTTCAAGATGGAACAGGCATTAGTCTATTGGCGGGTGATTCATTAATTTAAATAGATCGAGTTTATCGCCGTTACTGAGTGGTGAAGTGGAGTTTTTTGGTTTTTTGCACTTGAGGAACCAAATTTTCTGGAGATGAATGGCGGGCGGGGTTAACGATCTGCTAATGAGATTTGTGTAAGCGGGAAATTATGGATGAAGTTATAAACTACCAATAAATATGTAGGTCTATAAAATTGAGAATCTCGATTGACAATAATTTTCATGATTTGCCCCGGCGCATCCACCATTTATTATTAACTAGCTGACCCGGCGAACTTTGTACCGCCTCAGAATCAATAAATGTTGTGTTAACTTATTAGCTGAATCAAATTCAGTTTTCAAAGCATAATGCACACAACGTCATCTACTGGCATTACCGGAACCAGTATACAACGCTATGTTAGTTTTTGTTTTTGTCATGCATCAAAGATAGCGTTATATACGGTTTCCATACAAAATGTATGAGAAAATTTTTTTCGTAATTTTTCCGATGTTTTAATAGTTATTCGCCTCCAAAAAAAGTTTGTCAATCCGTTCTCGAGATATCAAAAGATTTTTGTGTGGAGTCCACGCGCAACCGAAGTGAAACTTTGGAGTTTATTTCTCAAAAATCGATTATTATTTTTAAAGCCCGGTACGACAAATTTTGGTGGCCGGCGTTATTTGTTATTGTTGCCCTGGACCAAGGGGGCTTTCGTTATTGTCGTTGCCCTGTACCAAGCTCCCCGTAATGTTTTAAGAGTTAATCTGCTATTCGGAGCGGAGACAAATCCTACAAATCAAAGATCATAAAAAACGGTCCAGCCGTTCTTGAGTAATAAATCCAAGGGGGCCCCTTGTCCCTCATGTCCATTTGAAAAAATCGGTCCAGCTCAAGGGGGCCCCCTGGGCCCCCATGTCCATTTAAAAAGTACCTTACGACCTATTCTCATACTTACCAAATATATCAAAAAAATTTTAAAAATTGGTCCAGCCGTTATCGAGTTATAAACCCAAAGGGCCCCCCTGGGGCCCCATGTCCAATAAAAAGTATCATATGTCCGTCTCCTGGTTCTAAGCGACCTCCCCACCAATTTTCAGCCAAATCGGTTCAGCCATTCTCGAGTTATAAACCCAAAGGCCCCCCCTGGGCCCCCATGTTCAATAAAAAGTATCATATCTCCGTCTCCTGGTTATAAGCTACCTCCCCACCAATTTTCAGCCAAATCGGTTCAGCCGTTCTTGAGTAATAAACCTAAGGCGCCCCCCTGGGCCCCCATGTCCAATAAAAAGTATCCTATGTCCGTGCCCTGGTTCTAAGCTACCTCCCCACCAATTTTCAGCCAAATCGGTTCAGCCGTTCTCGAGTAATAAACCTAAGGGGCCCCCCTGGGCCCCCATGTTCAATAAAAAGTATCATATCTCCGTCTCCTGGTTATAAGCTACCTCCCCACCAATTTTCAGCCAAATCGGTTCAGCCGTTCTTGAGTAATAAACCTAAGGCGCCCCCCTGGGCCCCCATGTCCAATAAAAAGTATCCTATGTCCGTGCCCTGGTTCTAAGCTACCTCCCCACCAATTTTCAGCCAAATCGGTTCAGCCGTTCTCGAGTAATAAACCTAAGGGGCCCCCCGGGGCCCCCATGTTCAATAAACAATAAAAAGTATCCTATGTCCTTCTCCCGGTTCTAAGCTACCTCCCTGCCAATTTTCAGCTAAATCGGTTCAGCCGTTCTTGAGTTATAAGCGAAGTAACTAACACGACTTTCTTTTATATATATAGATTTGAAACAATTAAAAAAACCTGCGTTACAATGGTAACGAGTGAGCAACAAAATTCGTGATCATAGGAGGGGTCTGAATCCAAAATTTTGAGTCGATTCTTGATCGATACGATTGTGTAAAGTGAACGAGTTGTCAAATCTGATTTGACATAAAAATCTTTTTGCGGTGGATCCCTTTTTGGGGAATCCTTCAGGTTCACTTATTTGGGGAGTATGTTTGTGGAGACGGAATAAAATATCTAAGACACTTTACATTACTATATTAAGCACACTTTTACACTACATGAACAAACTAATGAATAATAATTAATGATGAATGCATCAGAATCAAACATTTCAGGCCTTTTATCAACTAGGTTCGAGAGAGGGGTTTACGTTAATAAGTTCAAATAAGGGCAAATGCAATAACAACTAATTGCCTGGTAATTGCTGACTTGCTGAGTGTGATTTCCTGTTGCTTATACGCAAAGTTAATAAAATAGCATTTATTGTACAGTTCGTATGAAATTCTATAATATTTTGAAGGGCAACGGAAATGACATTACATTTTCTTTTACAAAAGTTCACTTGGAGGGGACCAGTACAACCTTATTTTCACAATGCAACAAAAGTAAACGGCATACAGCACAGTCAGAGGTTTGAAAATTATAAAACGTTGCGACAAAGTCTATCTGGAAGCCTACACGTCGATCCTAACATGTGGAACTGAAGCACTAGTAAGTCCCAATATTTCAAATTCAGTTATTATAATGACTCTTGGAAAGCCAGGAGGAGTTCTACGGCCGCAAACTCAGCCCCATGGCAAGAGAGCGTAGGGTTGACAGGAAGGTGGTCCACAATATAAAGGTCAAGCAGGCCACATTAGAGAGTTTAACAAAGAAGAAGGAGTACATGCCACCTAAATTCATGTCTGTGAGTGAGGATTCGGAGCAACTGCTGGAGGGGCAGGATATTAAGATATTATTTATTTATTATATTATTATAAATATTTAGGTACATGTCAAAATGGTGTGACGAAGTCACTGAGAATTAGCACACAGCCCGCTACATTTCGCCACGATCGGTCCATTCAACGGGTCGCCGGCCGCTGTCCCGTTGCCGCGAGGAGACCGAACACCCTATGTCCACATTAGAAACCTTTCACGCCTCCGAAAAAATACTTGCGGGCGGCGTATCGGGATAATTCTTTCGGTTCCATGATCAGAAAAATATCGCGCAACTAATGAAACTATCCCGGAGCCGCTACGACCACCCCCAGTCACCGCTCCTTTTCACAGCCGACCACGGCCTTCGCATCGAATTAATTATAAACCATTGTAACCAGCGAAAAAGCGTGGTCCTGATAGAGCCGTCCCGGACTCGCTCCGGTTCCCGGAGTCGAAGTTACCGCGTTGGAAAGAGGACGCAGAGATGAGACTCTCTCCCCACTATATTGTGGCAGACTGCGCACGTCAACCCACGTCATCGTCTCCCCCCCCAGCGTGTCCATAAAAGGAGCTCCGCTCAGCCGCAGTAGGCAGTTGGGAGCCGACCCTCCCTGGAAGCAGCCACGGAAGCAGATGTGAGCCGACCCTCCCTGGAAGCAGCCGTGGAAGAAGAAGTAACGAGTGCACCGCCATTCCCAACAACAGATGTGACCAGTCTACCGTCCACACCGGAAACGGAAGAGACCACCACCGTCCCACCCCGGAACAAGAAAGAGCCGGCACGAAGTCCACCACACTTCCCGGAACCTTTCCCACCACCCAGCCGCCACCGGCCATCGTAACCAAAGTGTCCCGACGCCACTGGTCGCACGGAAGGGTGATCTGGGCCGACAGGGGGTTTCGACTCCCCGGATGTTCAACCGACTGTGCACCGGAAAACGCCCGGACCGACACTATCTGCCGGCACTCCCGTCCCCACCCGCCACCGGCCATCGTAATAAAAGCGTCCCGACGCCACTGGTCGCACGGAAGGGTGATCTGGGCCGACAGGGGGTTTCGACTCCCCGGCTGTTCAACCGTCTGCGCACCGGAAAGCACCCGGACTGATCTTTTCTGCCGGAATCGTACCCGTACCATCCCGGATCCTAACCTCCGCGGACGAGCGTAAAAGGAACTACTGAGAGACGATAACTTTGTATTGTAATCAAGCGGGTGGATATTGTATACAGGGTGTGTCGAAAGTCTCGGACAGGCACAAAACCCTAAGTTGCTGACTGCATTCGAATTATAAATATGAAGAAAGAAAATCTTTTTGAAGCTTATTTTCTGAAATAATTGAGTTTACACATTTATAAAACTGGCAACATTGCTTTGGTTGAACAATTATCAATCAGAAGACTTTCTTAATTGTAGTCTCATATCCATAGCAATTTTCTAATAAAAAAAAAACAATTTGTGACATGTGTCAAATTTTTTATAACCAAAAAACTATTTACAAAACCTTTAACTACAGTAAATGTTCAAACACTCTTCCATTGGACAATAAACATGCTTCAGTCCGTTTCTGTACGTTTGCTGGATGCCGCCAGTAACATCATTGCTGGTCGGCGAAAAAGATAGAGGTTAAGGGGTCACATGACTTAAAACCTCAGACAAACAGCGCAATGCAAATACGTTTGCTGGAATACGTTCAAGAAGAACTTTTGACTGACTGACTCTGCAGCAGCAAAAATTCGATTTTGTAATTCTTCAACAGTCTTGGCTAATGCAGGTTCATACACAATATTTTTCATGTGACCCCACAAGGATTTAAATCGGGACTTCTGGCCGGCCAAGAAACAGAACCCTCGCGTCCGATCCATCTTTGTGGATAGTTTTCGTTGAGCCATCTTCGGACTGGTCGAGCATAATGTGGTCCAGCTCCATCCATTTGTATCCACATGTCTCTTCAAATTGCCAATGGAACATCATCCAACAATTGATGGAAATCGTTCCTCAAAAACTCCAAAAAGTCATCTCATCTTAGCCGATTTGGCAAAACATGAGGGCCGATTAAATTATGTCAATATTATTCCACACCAAATATTAACCTGGAATCTGTATTGATATGCTCTCTCGAAAACCACTCGTGGATTTTCTCTGGCGTAAATATGGTAATCGTGGCGATTAAAAATACCATCTCTTGTGAAAGCTTCGTCGCTCCACAATGTCTGGCGAAGAAAATTCTCATCGCGATTAAGTATCCACCTGGGAAATCTTATCCATTTCAAGGACGGCTTCTTCTAATGCTGGGGTTCTAGTGGTTCCGGGTTTTCCTGGAACACACTTTTTGGCTCGGTAGTAGTGATCTGTTCTCCCTTTGCCTTTGATCTTCTGATCTACTCGCCGAAGGGTGTTAATCCTGGGAATCTTTCTGCATAAATTGGAGCAGCAATTTCTGTATTATTTCTTGCTTCACCAAGAACTAAATGCATATCACAGTATTTCCTAGCTGTGAAATTCATTTTTGCACCAAGACACAACGAGAACAAAAAATACGCCAATTTTTTGAAAAACTGTCAATCGTTGAAAGAAATTAAGTTACTATAACAACAACCAAATGTTGCCACTTTTCTTCTTGTTTTCTTTTTTGTAATTTAACACTAAAGAAAGTACTTATTTTAGCTATTACATTGATTTAGAAAAGTAAAATTCTGAAAATACTATTTTATCAGTTGGGTAATCCCATTTATTTTTGCATAATTACCGATAAATCTAATATCATAACCACCTTACTTTTGCATCATTGGAACGCGATAGCATCAAGAGGAAGGCTAAGAGAAAAAAATAAATTGGGTTCTTGAACTCTCAACATGTTATAGAATGACCACCTAAGAGCCTGTCCGAGACTTTCGACACACTCTGTATAGTACATATTATATGTAGTGTAAATATAGGGAATACCAAAACCGCGTGAATTATTTATTTCCCCTCCCGCCAAATTTGACAGCTGACCCCCGGATTTTCATACTCCACTGTAGTTACCCGCGGTCCCCTGGAGCATACCACGTTAAAAAAACTGGCGCTCGAGGCAACCCTTACCGAAACAAGCGTCACAATGGTGTAAAAATTACTCTTATTGGATTTGTAGTGACTGAAAACACCCTAGGGTTTGCTAGAGTAGGATCTGAAGGTTCTGGCTTGCAGCCTCCAGGAGATGTCCCAGGTGGATTTGGGGGGACCATTGACATTCTCTCATTATTGCACGACCTGTATTACATCTTCTTGAAATAGAGTATCTTGAGCATTGTAAGAGGGGAATAAATTTGAATTAGTCACGTGTTATTTATGCAGTTATAATGTCCTATAACTTTCTTCTCTAAAGCCTCGTTTTCATTGAAGAAACATTGAGCAACTTTCTTTCTGTTGATTGTTTCCGAAAAGGTTTCTAAAAGTTCCCAAATGTTTATTGAATCTTCCTCATTGTTTCGGAAACAAATGTTGATTGTTCCCATTTCTTCCGGTCACATCAAAGGAAAAATCGACACGCGATAATAACACGTCTTCCTCCTCCATGTTGCTGCAACTTTTCACATCAGTGGAAACACTGAGTTGCGCTTTCTCAAGCTATAGGCGACTTTCAGTTGCTCAGATGGAAACACAAAGTTTATGAATGTTGCTAATTCCTCCGTGCTGCCAAACAGCGGACAAAGGAAAACACAAAGTTCGTCAAGATTTCTTCAGTGGAAACGGGGCTTGAAAGGGACAACAGTTTGGACGCAGAAATTCAATTTTTTGACAATCAGAGAAAATAGGTTAAAAGTTTGGCAATTAATGTAAAGAGTAAAGTAAAAAAACCGATGTACGTTTAGCCAACTGCGATCACGAATTTTGTTGCTCACTCGTTATTATGTGGCTAATTAATGTTGCGATTATTTTTGTAACGTTGGTTACAATATACCGAGTAACGTAAAGAAAAGAACACCCAGTAATAATGAATAATTTACACCAATTTCCTAGCAAATGGTTTTGTGTGGTTTTTGTTATCGCATATTTTTAAAAAAATCCAGTAGGCGATAATTGTCTTCTGTAGCTACAGCTGTCATTTGGGCGTCGTGCAGTACATTTTGAGGCGCTTCTTTATTTTGTTCATTACGCCTAGTGCTAGAAGACGCCAAAATTTTCGCGCCAACTTAGCGAGTTTACTAGAGGGCAAATAGTGGCCTTGCGAGAGACTGGGTTGTCCCTTAAAGAAATAGTGTCACAAGAACCACAAAACGGGAAGATCGCCGCCTTATGCTTTTATCATGACGGGACCGCTTCACTTCCACAAGGGCGATTGCAGACCAATGGTTTGAAGAACATGGAAGGCCTATTGGTACCCGAACCGTTTATCACTGAATCAGAAGTTTTGGACTTTTTTCATACCGTCCTCAATTTGTGTTGCCTCTCACTCCCGGACACTGGCGTGATGCAGAGAACCGCTAAACTGGGATCTAGAACGGAATGCGGTTGTCTTTAATTATGCTATGGGGGCATTTGCCTATGGAAGTAGGTCAGCTTTGGTCTTCATCAGAAGCAACATAACCACCGTGCGTTACATCCAACCTCGTCCTCCCCAACCTCCTGTTCCAACAAGATAATGCGCGGCCACATGTAGAATTATGTTGAACCAAGATAATCAAGTCGATTTGGTGCCTTGGCCACCAAGATCTCCCGATCTTTCACACATTGAACACGTATGGGATATTATGGGAAGAATATTACAATAATATACTTACTTCCTCCACAAACTTCGGTATGTGCTACGGGTAGCCTAAGATGAGGTAGCTCAGGAGAAAATTTATCATCTCATTAACAGTAGACATGTTAGTGAGTGCATAAGACATCGTGGAGGCACAACACATTATTAAGTTTTTTTTATCTGTGTTTCTAAAATAATATTGATCGATTACTTACTTAACATACTTCGTTAATTAACTTCCAGGCGCAGTTCTCTGCTGTGGCCTGGGTTAGAGGGAACAATTCTACCCAAGGAGTGACGTAATGTTCCACGATGAGGAACCAATTTTCTTTGTTTTCCCCTTCCGACAGAGGCCCGATTAGATGAATCTCAATTACTTCGAATAGCTGTTGCATTGCAATAAACCGTCAGGCTTTAATTTGACGCTTGGTATCTTTGACATGGTACGCAGGTATTAACATGTTGGACTATAGTCGAGCGCATTCCGAGCCAAATGATTTGGGGTTTTGTAACCGTCTCTCACGGGTTTTGTGGCTTGGAATGTCAACTGTAATTAAGCACATGGGGTACGGTGGTACATCGGAGTCTCTACAAGCTGGACGAGAAAGATCATCAACGATCACGTTTGCTTTTCCGGGAGCATAACTGATGGAAATGTTAAACATTTGTAGTTGTAACCACGATCTTACGAGCCGACCGGTGGGCGATCTTCTAAGTAGGCTCTAAATTTTTGCGTGGTCCAAACGAAAGCTAAGGCTTCTTACTCGGTCGTGGAGTAATTTCAATCAGCCGTTGCCAGTAATCATCTGGCGTATTTCACAGAATGTCTGTCAAGCGCCTCCCCCTGGAGGAGAGCATTTGAGGAGCAGACTTTCAAAAAGCAGTTTGTCCAAATTTGCATTTTTCCAGGAGAGGGCAAAAACTGCTCTGATTTTCAGAAAGAACTTCAGTTTTTATATCATGTGCCAATAAATGTAAAAAAATATGTTCGATTCGGACACAAAATTCGGCACTGGAGTACTTACTCATTTTACAAAAAAAACACAAAATAGTGTTGGACATGATGCGGTTTGACTGTCAATGGTGGACTTAATGCTACTTGAATGTAAAAAACTTTATTATGATACCTATACATTGTGTAATAAACATAATTAGACAATCTTCCTCATCTGCACATGCACAGTTTTCATCATCTTCTTTATTTGCAGTTTCTTCGCAATTTATATTATTTTCAAAAACTGCCTCCAACTCTGGATCTTCTGGCCCTTTTTCCCCGGCCATGGCTACAAGAAGACTGCAGAGGCTTTCAAGTTTTTATTTTCTTGACGATCCGGGAAGAAGTTCGGGTGTGACTACTCGGTCCAAACGTTTTCTATGTTTTAAAAAACTTTGATATTTTTGGTTTCATCATCACTACGATACAATGTCTCAGTTTTGATAAGCACTTGATTAGCACTTCCCTTAAAAATAATTTTTTTGCAGTGCTTATTCCTGTGACATTTTTTAAATGTTGTAGAGCGTTTTTAATGTTAATTAGATTCTAATCAACAGCAAGTTTTCTTACTGTTCCTACAGCAGAGTAAATTTCCCAGTGCTGGGCAAATCTTGCTTCCTTTTGCGGGAACCACGATCCATATCTCCGACAATATGTTCCCCTTCTATAATCTTCATTATTACAACAATAATAATTATTTTTGCACTACTTGATGTCACAATGAACGCTGTCAACAACACATGTTGGTCACCAGTGACAAACAAAATGCATTTAGTCCATATCTGATGGACAAAACGCGTTTTGTTTGGAAATGCTTAAGGGACTAAATACAGTTTGAATGTCCAGCCATCTTTTACTATTTATTTAACATAGGACAACATGCGATTTGAATGTCCAGGAACGGTTCACTGAATAGGAAATTGAGTAAAGGACACAGCGCCAACTATATCTCAATTCATGAAAAAGTGGACAAACTGCATTTTGAAAGTCTGCTCCTCATTTAGTCTCCTGTATTCAACGCAAAGCCTTGTTTGTTCTCCCCGTTTTGGCACTAATATTACTGGCGATGCCCAAGCACACTCACATTCTTCGACAGTTGGACGAAATAACAGACTGTTTGTCTGACGCGTTGTGTTGTGTTGTGTCGTCAGAACGCATAATCTGGTTTCGATAATATTCGAATTTGATATTAAATACACAATCATTCTCTCTAATTTTTTCGATTAAAGTAGCTTCATCCATTGAAAATGTGTCGCAACCTGCAATGGCACTGATTCGGTGGTAACTGACGCGATCTGATGCAGTGTTATGACGTTCTGCCCCGTGCACACTTCTCTGATGCGTTCTGAAGCATTGTGTTGCAATGTGACGATCTAACGAAAATCCGGAATCGAGGGATTGCATAGCGTCACGACACAACACATCACAACGCGTCAGAAGCCATCAGAACAGTGTGCACGGGCCTCATTTGATTACATGCTAAAACTTCTGTCTGATCCATGCAACGTTGCGTTGCATCACAACACAACACAACACGTCAGAGAAATGTGTTTCTAGCTTAACTTTGGCGGTCTTTCTCATCAGGGCAACGGTCCTCACCCAGAGGACGCAGAAGCTAGGGGTTGAGAGGTGCTCTCGTTTTGCTGGTTGAAGGGCAGCACACGTCATTTTATTTGAGTATCCAGGTAATCTTTTGAGGTGTGGTTTGTGAGGGGCGGTTTCTTTGTTGGAAGAATAACTAATTTCAGCGATTACAGCAAAGTTTTTAATTTTTTTAAATTTATATTTATAACAATTGATGAATTTCTTCTTTATCGTCCCTTGAACATTTTTTTATGTTCACATTCTTTACTTGAAAATAAGATTGTGTAAATATGGCTTGATTTGCAGACTCGTTATACTATCAATGTGGAAATATGACATCAGTGATTAGAACAAATTAATGACACACCGGTGTTATTATATCATGAATTTTGTTTTGTTCACATTTATTCTCATGTTTGTCGATTTTACTACATTCAGGCTATATTGCAAATCTGCCTCCGTGTCTCCTAACACTATCATGTCGTCTGCCAATTTTCACTTCTCTTATCTCAACCTTATATTTTTTATGATCTTCTTAATTTGTTTCATAGCTTCATCTAATACCAATGAGAATAGTAAGGGTCTCAAGACGCATCCTTGCCTAAGAATTATACTATTGTAGAAAATTGCGAGGATTCTTCGTTTTGTGTCCTATCTAGTATATACATATACAGGGTGTTACGGAAGTCCTAGCAGAAAATTTAACCACAATTAGAACTCGTCAAAATAAACATTTTTTTATCTATCATTTTTTTCGCAAACGCTCCCTTACAGAGTTCTAAATTAAGAATAGTTTGACCCCTAAAACCAATACCCGCTTTTGGGACCACGTTCATTAATTGGCAGGAATGCACAAAAACATGTACTCACCTACCATAATATGCAAATATTGAAGTAGGTTAGCATGTGGTAATAAACTCTCTAACTTAATCCTTGTTGCGGTACGTGCGATAAGCGATAAATATTGACACACCGACAATTCGAATACACTTCGAAGCACATGTTGGAATACTTAAAAGTTTCAGGTTCACTTTCCAAAACGCGATTACATCTGGGACGTCCGAAATCATAATAAAATAATCAACGAGCACAAGAATCGAGCACACATAACAATACATAGCGGCGCGACACTCAACAAGTAAAATTTACTATCAACGATTTATTGTCCCAAAAAACTTAGGTTTACCTTGTTCGACAAAAACTTTCTGATGCGTTCAGGTTCATGTAGTCATAGGCGGAGGGTGAAATAAGGGGTCAGAAAAATGTTCAAAAAAATTGCGGATTTCAGTAAAATGGTAAATAGAAAAAATGTTTATTGTGACGAGTTCTACTTGTGATTAAATTTTCTGCTAGGACTTCCATAACACCCTGTATGTGCTCTCTGTGTTCATTGCTTTTGCTAGCTTTATGTATGTGGGGTCAATTTCTCTTCTCCTGAGACGATATTCATAGGGCCAGATGCGCATGCCTGAAAATGGCTGAACAGTGAAATGGGTAGCAATATGGTGTTTTATTTTCGTTTTGGTGGGTACCCTGTTTGCTCAGGCCTCAGCGGACGATTTCGTTTGAAACGTGACGTCATGAAATAAATTCCCGCTTCCAAAAGTAGATGGTGCTGCCTGCCAGCAATTGTTTCTTCGAGTAGATGTGGTAGTTGTCAAGTTTACCGATCGGAAGGATGTCTCCTTGTTTGTATAAGACACCAGCCTGTGTTAAAAAGAGACGAAAGATCAAGTAGCGTAGTTACTTCTCTGTTACGGTCGCTACCTAATAATTGCAACCTGACTGACCAATGAGAGTATTAGATTCCTATGAATATCATCTATTCCAGACCTCTTTTCTTTTACTTTTGTCGAAAGCAGTTTCTAGATCTATAAAAGAAACAGGTAGTTCATTTTGCTTTTTAATCACCTTTTCTGATAACTATTGCCAGTCTGAATACAAATTGCGTATGCTCTTCTGTATTATTCTTGACGGAATTTTAATGGTATGTTAAAGACATTTTATTTTGCTTACTCTATTTTCATCAATTTCTGTAAATAAGACGTAGTGTAACCTCGATCAAATTACGGTTGTCATTGTTTGAGTTGGGTCATTGTTGTTTTGGGTTGAGGATAGAAAAACATGTAGCGGGAAAAGGAGACTGGCGGGTAAGCCAGTCGGTCCCTAGTCTCGAACCGAGCTGTTTGTACCGTTGTTTAACAAAACTTATTCTTTTGTTCTAAAAACCGTGTTTAACTATTACAGGTATATTTATAGTCACGTTCCGCTCTTATTCCTTCTTTCCCGGTACTTTTCCGTTTTTAACCGACTTCAAAAAAGGAGGAGGTTATCAATTCGGTTGTGTGTTTTTTTTTCTTTTTTTTTTAATGTTTGTTACCGCAGAACTCCGTCATTTATAAACCGATTTGTAAAATTCTTCTTTTATTTGAAAGAGTATACTTGCAGATTGGTACCATTGTCACCATTTCAGGATCTGATGAGGGGATCTCATGGAAATCGAGAAAAATCCTCAAATTTTCGCTCCCTTTAATTAACCGACTTCATGTATGTTCACCGATTTCTTCGTTAATTGTGGACGGATTTACAAAATTCTTCTTTTATTTGAAAGGGTATACTCTAAAGATGGTTACATTGTTAAAAAATCAGGATCTGATCAGGGAATCCCATGGAAATCGAGAAAAATCCTCAAATTTTCGCTCCCTCTTTAACAGAGTTATCATGTATGTTCACCGATTTCTTCGTCAATTGTGGACCGATTTACAAAATTCTTCTTTTATTTGAAAGGGCATACTGTAGAGGTGGTTACACTGTTAAAAAATACAGGATCTGATTAGGGAATCTCATGGAAATCGAGAAAAATCCTCAAATTTTCGCTCCCTCTTTAACAGAGTTATCATGTATGTTCACCGATTTCTTCGTCAATTGCGGACCGATTTACAAAATTCTTCTTTTATTTGAAAGGGTATACTCTAAAGATGGTTACATTGTTAAAAAATCAGGATCTGATCAGGGAATCCCATGGAAATCGAGAAAAATCGTCAAATTTTCGCTCCCTTTTATTAACCGACTTCATGTATGTACACCGATTTCTTCGTCAATTGTGGACCAATTTACAAAATTCTTGTTCTATTTGAAAGAGTATACTCTAAAGGTGGTTACATTGTTAAAAAATCAGGATCTGATCAGGGAATCCCGTGGAAATCGAGAAAAATCCTCAAATTTTCGCTCCCTCTTTAACAGACTTATCATGTATGTTCACCGATTTCTTCGTCAATTGTGGACCGATTTACAAAATTCTTCTTTTATTTGAAAGGGTATACTCTTGACGTGGTTCCATTGTCAAAAAATTAGGATCTGAACAGGGAATCCCATGGAAATCGAGAAAAATCCCCACATTTTTTCTTCATTTTATGTATATAATTATGTTCATACAGATTTCTTCGTCAACTTTATTGAGGACCTCAATATTGGAGAAGCGTCTTTACTAGGTATCACTAACTTATCACTTAAAAGTGTAAAAAAAATGCTTTTAAAAAAAGAGAACCGACTTCAAAAAGTCAAAAATAATTTGTTTTAGATTGTTATTAATTTAATCGTTTTTTTTTTGTTTTTATTCGTTCTGTTAATAATGTACATATGTATCTACACTGTAAAAGCATTTAACTGCGTCAATAAAGACATTATTATTACATGTACTACCCAATGATCTGTCTGAAGTCGGTGCTAAGCCAAATAGGTAGTAGATAGATAGGCTGCCTGCTCCAGCCACATCGAAGGTCTCCCGGCGAACGCACCGGAATGCGTAAGCGTGGGTGGGGGGCTCGTGCTGAGCAAAACATCCCAAACGGCAGACTTCGTCTCGAATGATATCGAATTTTGTATGCGTTATAACGTTGTTGATATTTTTGTATAATTACAATATGTTACAAATTTTTAACCTATTTGGCTTGGCACCGACTTCAGACAGATCATTGGGTAGTACATGTAATAATACATGTATTCAATTATTTTTCACTTTTTGAAGTCGGTTCTCTTTTTTTTAAAAGCAATTTTTTTAGATCCGATCTCTTCTGTAGCGTCTGTCTTTTCCGACTTCAAAAAAGGAAGAGGTTCTCTATTCGATTGTATATATTATGTTTTTCTTTTTATGTATGTTCGGGCATTACTTCTTTGTTAATGAACCGATTTCAATTATTCTTTTTGCGTTGGGTTCAGTATGGCTCCAAGGTGGCATTTTAGTTTCATTCATAGCTATAGCAGTAAACTCCTCAAAATCAGATGGAAATGTGGTGATTGGATATGTTTGGTCGGGCATAACTTCTTTGTTTATGAACCGATTTCAATTATTCTATAGCATTTGGTTGAGTATATAACATGAAGCCCTAAAACGTGTTCTGTTGTTTCATAAACTTGTTTTGTGAGATAACAGAGCGTATCAAAACTCGCAATTTCGGCTAGCAGTTTCAAACGCTGTACATTTACCGCCTCTAGTGACGTCATTTCGGGGGAGCATTCTCATTGGTTCGTACGCTTCTCATTAGTCCGCACGTCTAATAACTTTGAATTCTGTCTATAATCCATTTTTTTATATAAACAATTGTCAATGTCAAAATGCAATAAAAGACCAGGTTGTATCATCTAAAAATATGTACTTTCGGACCGAGCTGTATAGCCGACACTATTATTAAGGTTATTTTCACCATGTTAAACAACGGAATAAATGTCAGAATTTGACATTCAGTGTGACCAACCAAAAATTACTGTTGTTTATACCAACATGACCACATTTTGACATTTGTTTATAAAAAAAAATGGATAATAGTGAATGTTGTCCCGTGTTGACGTCACATAAAGGCGCGCGTTTCAAATAAGACGAATGTTTCGGATTTTTTTTTCACCTTGTAAACGCGTGAGAATAAACAAAAAAATAGGGGTATTAGTATATAACGGTATTAGGCCGATATATGGCATATAACAGGCGAGGATAATAAGTCGAGGCAAATAAATATCCGAGCCAGTTATATGTTATATCGGCCGTATGTTGTCTTATAATTTTCGTGATACAAGGAGGTTCCTTGGGTTTCACTTTGATTTTTAGCTATGTTAACAAATATCGTGCACGGCCGATAAATTTTAACGGCCATGGCTGTTATTAGTCATTTAAAAAAATATCGTCCACGGCTGTTAAATTTTATCGGCCGTGGCTGTTATCGGTCAAATAACAACCATGGAGACAGTACCGATATTATGTAATAACAATCAAATATCAAGAAAAATATGTTTCCGTCTAGTTTCTAGAAAATCTGTTTTTGAAAATTGTGGGACGACCCCATTATAAATACTAGTGATCGCCCGTCACTGAAAATTCGAGTGGTATGTATTGAATTGGTAATCAAATCACTGTAAAAATAAATTGTATTTTGCCCAGCTTCATTCGTCCTCTATTTCACACTCTTCACACCCCGCACCCAAACATCCATCCAGAGGTATAAATGTCTTAATAAGCATGTCTTAAGTTCCCTCACCCAACCTCAGGGGAGGGCCTAAGATACCTATATTTAGCTACAGTTGTCCAACTTCTCACTTAAAACAATTCACGCTCATTTAAATCGATGACTTGTAATGGACCGCCTTTCCCCAAAAATGATTTGCAAATAATTTAATGAACCTGTGAAATTTTTGAAAAAGGAAAGCAATCTTACAGTACAAAATTGGTACAGTACAGACTGTTTTATTTGGTTTAAATTGATTCATGTTCAACGATTAAATATATAGATAAATTTAAAATTATAAAACAATTAATAATTAGATAATCAACAATAATTTCTGAATTTCATTAAACGGAACAGTAAATAATTACATTAAGCGGAGCAACAAAAAAAATAATTGAAAAATTTTCTTTTTTTCTTTTTAGTTAACTTATGTTACTTTGGGTTTTTTGAAGTCGGTTTCTTTTTTCGTTTAAAGTTAATTATTTCATTTCATTTCTTCGTGTTGCCTCTGGAAGAGAAAATTTACCTGTATATAGTTGGATGGAGAATTTTGACGTACAAATCCTACTGGATGCACAAATCATTTATGAATAGCCTCTACCTATTATCAAATTATCTTTGTTCCGAGACCCACGTTGTACTTGATCCGTCCCTGATGTTGATTAGTTAAAGAAAAAAAACTTCCAGGTACCACTCTAAGAGCCCTAGATAAGCCCTAATAGGAAGTTTTCTGAATAGTTTTGGTTGTAGAATGACCCCACTAAACTAAATATTGGAATGTTATATACAGAGTGATCATAAAGTTCCGCACAAAATTCATAATTTAGTTATGTACTGTTTTTAAATTGCCATCTTTTGACATAATAATTTAATTAAATTTATTTATTTATTTAAATTAATAAAAGATTTTTGTTGATAACGTCATCTGTTTTTGAACTATGACACGGTCATATTTTTTTTTTAAATGGCAACCCCCAATTTTTTTTGGAGTTTTAAATAATTACACTTTTCAATTCTCTATTCAACAAGAGTAAAAAAGTACTTTGCGTAACTTTTTTTTGAAAAAAATTACGTTTGACATCAAAAATAAAATTTCTATTCCTTGAAAAAAAAAAGAAAAAAAACAATAAATTTGGAAAGGAAACAACGAAAAATTAAAAACCATTTACTAAAATTTAACGCAAGTGGTCAAATTGCCACCCGCCAACTATTTGACACATTCTCAGACGTATATTAACGCTTTGAACACTTCGTTCAATTACTTCGGGAGTAATCTGCGCCATTTCACCATGGATTGGCAGTGAAATAGTATTTTTTCAAGGAATGAAAATTTTATTTTTCGAAGTAAAACTTCTTATTTCTTTCAAAAAAAAAAAACTTATGCAAGGTATCACTTTTTTACTCTCGTTGAATAGAGAATTGAAAAATGTATCTAAAACCGAAAAAAAAGGGGGTTGCCATTTAAAAAAAAATTATGACGGTGTCATAGTTCAAAAACAGATGACGTCATCAACAAAATTTTTATGTCAAAAGATGGCAATTTAAAAACAAAAATCGACCTGTTTGAGCCTTTTTCGCAAAAACATTACATGCATTTTGTGCGGAACTTTATTATCACTCTATATTGGATTGGTAATTGAGTCAAGGTAAAAATAAAAGTCCCGAAATGAAAAGAATGATGTTAATTCGGCATCAAACCAACGTGCTCTTTCTTACTCAGAAGACCCACGCTATTTCAGTAAGTCTGTGAACTATAATGGATTGGTGTGCGCCGATAAGAAAATGCAAATAAATCAATAAACCTGTGAAATTTTTTAAAATTAAAAATAATCTACTGGTGTATTTTATAAATGTCTTTCATTTAAAAAGCAGTTATAAAAATCGGTGCAGTACACACGGTTTTATTCACGATTGTATGTATAGATATCCGTTTTTTCTTAGGTCACCCAGATTAACGTAGGTAAAATGCCTCGTCTAAATTCTCAACCAAACATGTCCCATCTGGGATACATTCCATAATACATACATAATGTATGTTGGATTGCCATAATGAATATCGTCAGGCGCGGCATTTTAGCTGAATCACCCTGTATAAAACGAAAATTAAAACTATGTTCTTGGCTTTCTTATTAAATTATTTCACAACAAAGATGACTGCATTAATTTTGAAATGACTTAAGAGTTTAATGAACTTCGGATTGCATCTCTCTACGTCTAAGTCCAAGTCATTTTAATACGGTAACCTTATCATTTATTCATAGTGGTTATTGTAGGACTAGTCGAGTTGTGTATTTTGGGTTGTATAACGTTCCCCATAATTTTATCGATAAATGCAAAAAGTTTTTTGGAAGTAACCGTAAACGACCAATTTCACTTTATTTTTATTTAATTACTGTAAATATACATATGTAAGTGCATTGGTTGAAGATTCGTGAAAACTCGGAGTCCTGAAACATACACATCATTATCGCTAACGGGAATTCATCAGGTTTAAAATAAATGAAAAATATTTACGCCTATGAAACATAAATACGCCACAATTGTGATGTTTTTCTGGTTGTTAGTCCTCAAAGATTAGATCTGAGGGTTTACGCCCTTTAAATAAAAGAAATTGCTATCGAATTTTAAATATTGGCGCCATGAAGCAATTTTCGAAAACCGTTGTTATTTGCGCCATTGATGACATGTTCTAGTAATTCTACTTTGAATTATTCACAATACAAAGCCGCGTTTTATAGCCTAAACGTCTATAAATTCAATTCGAGAAACACAAACAGGATTAATACAGACACTAATTTCTCTTTTGATGAGGGGATCGTGATCTAGACCTCGAATGGTTTTCTTTATTGTTAGCCTCCCCCGCATCCCCCCAGTCTGACAAATCGTATTTAGAGAGGTCACCATCATCATCCTCATCATCTTCTTCCTCCTCTTCCTCCTGCCCTTGGACTTCCTTTTGGTCAGTACTGTTACTTCTATCACCTTCTCTTTTCTTTTTCTTGCGTCCAAACTCGTCATATTCGTCGTCCGAATCGGGATGTTCTTTATATTCCACCACCCCCCGGTCGTTGTAGCCGCCCCCAAATCCCGTCCTTTCCTCAACTTCCCCAAATTTGGGAGCGTTACAAACGTTGCACTGTTGCCGCCTCGCCCAGTTCACGTTTCCACATTTGTTGCACTGCCAATCGTCGGCACTGAACAGGCCTCGACTCTTTTCCGCGGCCGCTTTTCCGATTTCGTGACCCAATTTCCGCTTTTTAGACCCCACGCTGGGGCCCCTGTTTTTATGGCACCGATTACAACTGCTACGTCGCGCAAAGTTCACGTTGCCGCAGTCTGTGCATGTCCAGTCGCCTTCGTTCGACGACGAGCTGTTTTTGATGGACGGTGGTGGAGGCGGAGACAGTTCTGCGTCTTCCATGGAGGTGGAGCGTGCACTAGACTAGACAAGGGGGGTAGCGATGGCGGCGCTACTAAACAGAACGGGTAGGGCAAAGTTAACATTTGTTGTTACTGGGGCTGTTTTTACCTTTACTGAACCTTTTTCTGCTCTTCGTCCGACTTTCAGAACAAAAGATTAATTAGTTTGACTAGAATAAATGTCAGAACGGTGGGCTGATGTCACTAGCAGGGAATTTTGACCGATGTTTACGCGCTGTTTATGTTGGCGTCACTCGCTACTGAAAGGACACCATCTAAGAAAAGAAACATTATCTGCACTAAGCAAAACACAAATATCTAAATGAAACACATTTTAAAAACTGTTTGTATAATTAATAGACAAAAATAAGAAATTTGGTGGATAGTAATGTGTAAACTTCAAATTGGTTTAGGGAATTTGCTGTTGCTTGCTCCAACTAACTGCAGTACATCAGCGCTGTCAGTGCGAAGGAACTAAAATTTGAGCATTCCTAACCTAACAAACCGTCTCACAACGTTTGTTTGAAAAAATAATTAAAAGTACACAATGTCCAAGGCACATCCTCCAGAATTAAAAAAGTAAGTTTATTTTCTGTTACTTTACCGGGTAACTTTGTTTTTAATAGATTCATGGACAAAAAATTGTGTCTCAAATTGAATGGGGGCCGGCAGGTCGTGGGCATTCTGCGGGGCTTCGACCCCTTCATGAACCTCGTTGTTGACGAAAGCGTGGAAGAGTGTAGAGATGGAAAGAAAAACAACATTGGTATGGTGGTAAGTCCAAACATATTTGCCAAAAACGATTTTGAGGTTATGTGTACTGTTTGCAGGTGATCCGCGGTAACAGCATCGTAATGTTGGAAGCTTTGGATAGAATATAACTGATAACTTTAAGTTGTATTAGATATAATTTTCATATGTATAAGTAATAAACGATCGATTTTTATTGTTGTTTTCTTGGCGGGGTGAGGGCTGAGAGTTTGAAGAAAAAAAGGAGGGCACTATTGGCGCCCCTTTTGTTTCCCTGTTCACGAAGATATCTAATTCATTGTTTCCCTTCAATCGGTTCGTCCGTAACTGTGTATGAAAAGCTTATAAAATGTCGCATGCGCGCCGTCACTGTTCCATGTTCAGGAAAATATTGGTTTCAGTAGTTTGGTGAATAAAACCGTCTCAACGACAGCTTCCCGGTGAAAATTCCCGTCAAGTGACGAGTTTTCTTTTGCTAACACACAGACGCTCGCAGGTACATAATTGTTTGTTTCCCACGTAGGGTGCAATCCAAGCTCATTTCTACACCCTCTGAAATGCAGTTTTCCTGACATTTCCAGATGTTACGAGACCAGCATTTTCTTTAATAATGATCATTATACAGTTAATGGTGGAAATGAGTGCACGAACATTGCTTTGCATGAAAGGGTGAATATCAAATGTGAAATGGGTGAACTGAAAGCAGCAGTCACATTTCAAAGATGACACTAAAGAGGCTTTCCGACGTCATATTGACCCGTCTTTTCTTGTCAAAACAGAATTTTTAATAATGCGAGACGAGAGGGAAATCAATTTATATTTTCCGAGGAACCTCTCGAGGTTTTTTATTTCGCGTCAGATTGCCGCCTTTTCCAATAAAGCGACTCATCAATGCTCTCGAGACTAATTTGTGTCTGCCGTTGTCATCTGAGGAGAAAAATGCTCCTATATCAAATTATTGTACTGTAAATATTTTTCCGCAGATGTACAATGTGAAATAATTTAATTATCCAAGAGAATTTTAATTATTACGTGTTGTATATGGTGCATATTAATATTAATATTTCTACTATTCCTAATAACTTTGGCATCATGCCATATTAGACATTCTGACTTTTATATCGTGTCTTTACAAATGATTTATGCATTATGTTGCCCCTGGTATATTATGTAGTTAAATGGACAATTTTGACGTTCAATGTATTTCGAAGGATTTCAATAATTTTAGTCATTAGAATTTTTTCATAAACCAACTTTAATACAAAGGCAAAAAACTTATTACGATTATGCAGAGTACTTTATTTAATAATTTAATATTTATTTTAGTATTCATTGAAATCCTACTTATAAAATTAATATTTACCCGAGAACTTTTAGAAAGTATCCAGAAATTTGGCATTCTTTATATGTATTTATTATTTGTATAATAAAAATGGAATGCTGCTGCTACATTTTGTATTCTACCATTTCTCATTCGTAATACCTATTATTGACGACATTGTAATTATAATTTCAATTTTCAACGAATATTTTCGGGCATTGTATTCTCGCTTTAGAAACCTACACCTTTACCACCTTTGCATTTGTTGCAAGCAACATAAAGTTCCGAAAATAAAATAAATCCTCATCAAGCTATAAATCAATCAAAATTCTATTAATTTTGTGAGGCGTCGAGATGAATTTCTCGAAGACGGTCTATTCTTTCCCTTCTTATTCCGCTCCACCAATCACTTACAACAAAAGGAAAATTCTCAGGTAGATTATTTAACTTCCATAACACAGATTTAGCGTCGGCTCCACAATGAAATTAAATCAAGAACTTGAATACGTGAATATGCTAAAAGCGTTATACTTAGAAGTTTATTCTAATCCCTTATAAATAAATAAATATGGTGGATGCGCCAATTGAAGTTAATAAAAAAATATGTAGTTAAATGTGATGATACAGTTTCAAGGAAGTATTAAATAATTAAAACATTATGTTTCTTCCAGCTCTCGTGACTGTTGCAATTTTTTGAACGTTGGTTGTATTTTATTAATTTTAGTAATTTCAAATTCGAATAAACTAAACTAAACAAAAAAATGCTCAATCAATAGTCTACCCGAACCTAAATATGTAATCAAGATCTCTTAAAAGGTGTCAAAGGGAAGGGGTGCCAATTATTATTTAATTGTGTCAAATTAGTTTTTTTTATTTCTTCAAGATTAAGTAGTCACCTGTTAAATACAACTACTTCCATACGGACTATTATTAAATTATTAAATACTCCCCTAGGATTGAAAAGTTATCTGTTAATATTGAGTATGTGGAAAGTCTCATTTCATTCTTAAAAGAATATAATGTAGTAAGAAGCACAGTTAATAGTATCCAAACTACTTTGTTACATACACTGTGAATTTGTAAATTGGTCATTAAGTGTATTATAATTATTATTTTGTTTTACGTTTACATGTTTTAGGTTTTTTTGTAAATTAGTTGTGATTAATAATAAATTTAAAATATCAAATAAGTGTGAATAACAGAGAAATTGTGAGAAGCATAGAAAGATAGACCAACCACAGAAAAACAACAAATAAATGAAACGTAAAAAAAGGACGGGAGTTTTAATGGAAACTATAAAGATAGTAGAAGAGCAGAAAACTGAGGAAACGTGGAGAAATATTAAATCACTCAACTATAAACAGGCACCAAAATTACCAATAAGCAAATATAAATAATAAGGAAATTGAAAGAGATGAACAAAAAAGGGGAAACGAATATATGAAAAAAAAAAAAATGGAACTCGAAGATGGTACCGAAAGAACAACGGCCACATCAAATGTTCGACTTTGTATTCTTGAAGATTGTGCTTCACCAAGTGCGTATGCGACAACCAGAATTTTTTCAGAGAGAAAACCGATATTAAAACTACAGATGAAAATAAGAGAGAACAAAGAAGTAAAATGATTGTAACCGAAACTTTTAAGGACTGAACCGGACAACATAATTATCAAAAATATATGTACTGAACTGGTGAGATAAAAGAGAGAAAAATAAAGATCAGGGAGAGAATGAAGAAGTGTATTAAGAAATAAGAGGTTAGGGAAAGCACAAGAGGATTCTTATCTTAAAATTAAAAAAGAAATGTTAACAAATATTAAATAGAATCTGAAAAACTAAGAAAGAAAAAATATTGTGGCGGTTAAAGTGAATAACGCTTAGAGTAACGTTTATTTAGTGGGTCGTGATACAAGGCTAGGGTATAAGTTTTGGATACAGAATGAAATGTAGAAACAGACCGATGGGGGAGGTTTAAATTTGCAACAATTCATAAAGTGGTACGAAGAAAATTTCCGAAAACGTTTTGTTTCCGTACTTTCAAGAGATTTTAAAATCACTTTCATTGTACATTGAAAATGACGAAAAGTGTAAGATTTCGACCGTCACGAAATTTTAATTGAACGAAGTTTATAATAGCTGGCTTCTCTCACGCAGTATGTATTCGTTATCACTCAGGAATAATCATATTTTGTCAATTTGTGAATTAACCTTAACATATAGACATAATTATGTCGTCGTGGCATTCAGATATATCTTTTTTTTTCATATTTTTCATTTAATCATGTACTGTCAAAAGTTGTTAATTTATTTCAATGTGCCTATTATTTCTCTCGTACTTTTTTATATTTTATTAAGCATCATTAAGGCCAAAAATGAACAATAAGAGACACTTCTGTGAAATGAAATTTGGAACCTCTGGCATAATCACTACAATAATTAACCTATTACAATCAAACTTATCATTCATTTTCGATAGCAACATTTTGGCTGTTGTCAAAAACACAAAAAAAAGTTCCCAAAAGTTTTACTTTTGTGTTTTCAAAATGTCTTCAAAATGCAATTTGCTATAAAACTTTATAAACCAAGGAGTTCGACTTAGATATATTTAAATTTTAATAAAACTTTATTGTTCCTCGTACTGAATAGATCCTTCATTTTGAAGAAAGTTAACCTTCGAAATACCCTCAAAACGTGCCCTTGATGATAAAGAATTTTTTGAATCAAATCGTATTTAGTTCTTCCCTTTTTATAAAATTATTTAACATTTTTATTCTACTCTTCCATTATCATAACCATCATACTATTAAAAACCTTATTATATCTTCAGTGTTATTAAAAAATGTATTACATAAAAAGAATTTTTTTGCTATACTTATTATGAGTTCAAGTTGGTTGAGCAAGGTTCGTGGACGCGGCGATAAAATTTTCTCAAAATGTTTGCACAAACTGGCACCAGAAATTCTCAAATCGGATAAGCCGTTTGGTCGCTACATCGATTTTAAGCATATCAAGCCGCAAGAAAACGGAGATTTACAAGGGGGTTTCCAGCGCTGCCTGATGAGTTTAGGACAATAATCTTTTTCGTGAGGCATAAATACGAAGGTTTGAGCTATACTATCGTTCATTTACATTTAACGCAGTGCTAATACTAAATGAGTAATTAGCAAAGTTTCGTGACGATAAGGTAGGCGTGAGTTCTTAGACTGATGGGAGTATAAAGTAGATTTAATATCAGAAAACCTAGATATAAGGTGGAAAGCCTTTAGGGAGTGTAGTTATTATTGAAACCGCACAGAAGGTGTGTGGAGTGTTCAAAAAACAAATCAGAGAACACAGACGATGTGGTGGGATGAGGTAAAACAAGAATTTTAAAGTGAAGATATTTATTAGATTAGGTGTTGAAGGTTGTGAGGGAATTTGCTCCCCTCACCGACACTTAGACCACACCGCGGGCCCATTATTGTGTCACCCCCTCGTGTTCCTCATTCCTGTCTCGCATCCAGCCATTCGACATTGTTATGGTTCCAGGCGAGGTACACCTCAAATTGGCCCAGCCGGACCATGTCTCCCCAGTATGGACTTTCTGGTCGAGGCGAGAGCCGGACATTCCCGTCGCGCCCTGTCGAGCCAGTTCGTCGGCCCTTTAATTCCCCTAATTTCCATTATGTCCTCGAACCCACCTTAGCTCAACGACACTGTTTAGTGCTATTCTCGATAGTGCCAGATGGCAGTCGTATACCACTTGGGAGGTAATCCTGCCACTGACCAGAGACCGCAGTGCTGCTCGACTGCTGCTAAAGAAGCACATCGTTTTTTCACTAATATTGCGTCCAGTGATTTCTGTGGCACCCCTTAGAATGGCCGCGATCTCCGTCTGGAAAATTTTGGCACATTCCCCTAGGGTTGCGCTGAGATTGTAGTTCATTTCGGGGATGTGAAATCCCGCTCCAGAGCCTACTTGCGTTTTTGATCCATCCGTGAAGATTGAAATGTCAAATTTCGGATGTTCTTCTGTATCCGTATGCACTACATAGGATTTGTCGAGTACTCTGGTACTCTGTGGAGTCCCTCGCTTCCCTTCCCAGCTTTCCAAAGGTTACCATCCCGCAGCCTGCGAGCGGAAGCAAGTGCCATACCCTCCACAAAGAGATCGATGGGAGGCAGACACAGGGTAGCCTCCAGAGCTGCGGTCGGAGTGGTTCTCATGGGACCCGTCACAGCGACACATGCCATCCGTTGGATGCGTCCGAGACGTGTCATCGTTGCCACCAGACAATTGCTCCGTCAAGAATTGCAAGAAGTTTATTTTGCAAAAAGAGTGGAATTCTACGAAATAATGGACAATCTTCTAGAAAGAAATAGAAATATTTTAAACAGAATTTTGTTCATTGATGAGGCGACCTTTAAAAGTAATGGGCATGGCAACATGCACAATTATGCCACTGAAAATTCCCACTGGATGCGGACGATTCATTATCAGAATCAGTGGTCCTTAATGTGGTTGCAACAGGATGGAGCTCCTGTACATTTCTAGGAATGTAAGCAGGTATTTAAATGACTGGTTGCCGAGACGTTGGATTGGTAAGGGCGGCCCTGTCAAATGGCCCGCAAGATCACCATATTTAACTCCTCTAGATTTTTTCGTTTGTGGTTATGTAAAGGATATAGTCTATCGAATTCTTACGTAAACCTAAGCCTGTCTACCTCTCGGTGTCACTTCTGAAGTAATTTAATAAATTAGACAATAAACGACTATCTCCATGGCAACAAGTCCAAGGCGATATGATCTTAATACGCGATTTTAGCAATTTCGGGAAACTTTCTAGGTGTTTTGTAAAAATTACCTAAAGTACTAACATTTGCCGAGGCAAACAATACATTGAAAAAAAGCTTATTAAAAATGCTATTTGGTGGTATAATGGAATATAGGGTGTTCCATTTGAAAAAAATAACTTATTATACATTTTGCGAAACCGTACACCCTGTATAGAAATATCAATTTAGATAACTTTCAATTAGTATGTATTAAAGTTTGGATCTATAAGAAATTATTGACAGAAAAGTATTCAGTTCTCATTGTTAGAATGGTCTCTGCAATTTTTTAAAAAAGCACTAATTTTGACCTAAAATTCTTCATAACTCAAGAATCATCCATAATAAACCTGTAGTACCTTATATCATTTTGCTCAACATTAACTGCTCTTTCAATTCACCCACTAATATACAGGGCATTCCATTTAAAAAAGCATAACTTTGATATATTACTAATACTAGGACACTCTGTATATGATTTCTAATAATTAAATTGTGAAGGTATTGTGTGGCTATCGTCCCCCGAAAACCCCGTTTTGATATCTTTCAAAATAAGGGCGTAATTGATGGTCCACACACCTCTGGGACACCCGGTATTTACTAACAAAGGACCGGACTGATTACGAAAAATATCAGGACCAGAGAAAGAAGGTGAAAGATATGTTAAAACAATGTAAGATAAGAGTCCTGGGAGATTTGGAGAAGGTTTAAAAAAAGGAAATGGAGGAAATGGGAAAAACTTAAGGCTACTTAAAAGCTTAAGATGAGAAAAATCACCAAAAGTCTGCTGGGTAAAAGATAAATATGGAAAGTTAAAAAATAAAAACAAATTAAAGAGAGATGGAATGAATATAGTGGTCTGAAATTCTAGAGGGCAGAAAAACAAATAGAAACTGCACACGAGAAATTGCGGAAACAGGAGCTGAAAGAAAAATGGAAGAAGAAGCAAGAAGTTAAATTAAAATACATGGAAGAGAAAGGGACGGTCAAACGATCAAACCTTAGGTTGCCCACTTTAAATGTGGCCCTACCAGCATTAATGATACTGAGCGTCCAGGCAGGCCAAAAACGGCCACAACGGAAGAACTGGGCCTCAAAGTCCACAAAGTGGTTTTGAGCGACCGTCGGTTGAAGTTGATGGAGATAACTGACACTGTGGCCATATCTAAACAGCGAGTACATCACATATTATGTGGCATCTTGGGTATAAGAAAGCTTTCTACGCGATGGGTGCCGCGACTGCTCTGACCTGAGCAAAAACTCTTCCAACCGATTTTTTGCGCAGATTTGTAACGGTACATGAAACCTGGATTCTCCATTACACCCCGGAGACAAGACAGCAATCAAAACAATGGACGGCAAAAGGAGAACCATCCCCAAAGAAGGCGAAAAGGAGAACCAGTTCCATCAGCTGGTAAAGCCATGGCGATCGTGTTTTAGGATGCAAAGGGAATTCTTTTAGTAGATTACCTTACAAAAGGGGGAATACTATGCAAATCTAATTGAACAGTTGAAAGAAAAAAATCGCGAGCAAGGGCCTGGATTAGCAAGAAAAAGTAATCTTTCATCAGTATAATGCTTCTTGTCACAGTTGCAATGGCGAAAATTCATGAAGTGGGTTTTGAATTGCTACCCCATGCACCCTACTCCCCAGATTTGGCCCCGTACGACTTTATTTCCAAACTTAACCTTACGCCGGATATTATTCATCCCATCCTCATAAGTTTAATGTAAAAAATGTATATGTGTCATATTCGTCTATATGGGAAATACCGGCCCCGCACCAAAATATCTGCCCCATTACGTACATACAATGTTTAATTTACAATTTTACTAGGTAACTGCTAGACATTCTAAATAAAATAGTTTGGCACCATTGAATAATTGGCACACCTCGCCGCGCCGTTGACTAATTGACAAAACTATTTTTTTTAGGTTAAGAAAGAGTAATCTTTCATCCGACACCTTTTTTTAACGTTCTGTTTGACGTATTTGAATTTTAAATGGAATGTGCCAATGTAAGGACAAGAAAATATCACCAACTTTATAAAACATTATAGAATTAATTAAATTATATAAAAAAAAATACAACCGAATGGATAACCTCCTTTTTTGAAGTCGGTTAAAAAGTTAATCTTTGAATAATGTTTCCAGAATGACTGTTTTGTGGAATATTTCAGTTTCTCATTTATCATTAAATCCTCTCTCAAGATACCATTTATATTGAATATTGTTTTCTGAGCCAAAAATACAACACAATTAAGTCAGACAATATTGGCGCCGCAAAATTGATAATTATTTTCAATGCGATTTGTGCTGTGATGGACATGAATTCTAATTGATTTATAATTAGTTAAATTCCAATGTGAACTGTAACAATTAATTTGATCAAACTGGCTCCGCGCATATGATTTTTGAAAAATTTTCTACTTTACCAATTTCACTACTGAATGTTCTATGTAAAATTAGCTAACAATTAAGTTTATACAGCAAAATGGTCTTGATTTGATTTGACATTTTGAAACAACCTCTTGTGTTATTTATAGATCTCCAAGAATAAATGTACCCCTTGGCCAAATCCTCCAATTGTGCCAGGGTCTATATCTATCGCTTCTGCACAACATATCCCATTTTGCCGCAAACAGAACTCCATTAAAGTATTAGTATGTATAATGTTTCCACGATGTCGGCTCGTTTTCTATACACACTCGGTTTATTGATCAAAAGTGAACGCTGCAAGCAGAGACGTACTCGCCAAGTCGAACGTCTCCAAAAACGTTCTTCGATAAAACGGAAGAGATTTATACAGGACGAGATCATCCGGTAATTTATGGATGATCATCGAACGTCGGAAATGTTCAATTCCGGGCCTGCTCCAATATAAAATCGCGCACCTGATACTCTAGCGGGATCTTGAATTACTCTCGGTAATCAACTGATTGTTGATGGGAGCTTCTCGGTAACTTTGTAAATATTAGTATTGATTCTGGGATTTAACGGGAACAATTTTCTAGTTATACGCTGATCTGGGGTACGACTGGGTGTCGCCATCGCTCTTTGGAGACTTACTTGCAATAAGAGCTTATGGAGGATTAATTTTGATGTTAAGAAGCTATTAAAGTAATCGCAAATGAGTGCTTTTAGTGGGGTTAAAACTGCAGCCGTGGGTTTTATCATTTTCCGGTTCCGTTCGGTGATGGTGTTTTGATAAATGGATATTGAATTGATTTTTATTTATACAGCAATCTGTAAAATGGGGGCAGTGGTGACGACTGTTGTTTCGTTTAATTTAGTAAAAACACAATGTCGAAGGATATTTATTTATATCCGTTTTAATGAAGGATCAGTGTTTGCCCTGGGGGAAATTAGTCACACAAATATGTATTTACATGAAAAGCTGGAATGATATCAATAACAGACTGTATTCATCATTTGATGTGAATCATGGAAGGTCAAGCTGAAAATATGAACAGAAATTATAAGCCTCACAGAAACCAACGGTGATAATGTGAACTGTTCTGTTTTAAAGGAAAATTTTATAAGTAACAAAATAAGGCTATATTAAATTGGCAAACTTCCTATAACACGCAGGAAAAATATAAAAACGAGGACAGATACATGCACCACTGTAATATGCAAAATTTTAAATCAATCAATTTGAACGGATCCTGTATGTCTTTTTAATGTTGCCATGACTTAATCATACCTCTAAAGTTTGTTTTAAGCTCTAAAAATATTATAACTGTCAGAGTTTTAATCACGAATGAATAAATTAATTAATCCAGTAATAAACAGAGGGCATTTTTTCTATTGCTATTTGCCTTCAGTTATTCCTTCTTTCCCTTTTCATCTCATGTTTAGAATTTAGAATGATTATAGATATATTTAGGTTACTTATCTGGACTACTTAAGCGCAACCCCTCGAGGCGCCTGGATGTCGGCGTCCGTCGGCGTCGGTTAGACAACAAAGTTCTGCTTTTGGGATCATTCGATGCAGAATGATAAGTATAAAGTAAATTTATGCCAATTATGAACTTTGCAAAAAAATGGAAAACGTAAAACATTTTTTGAAACATATCTTGTAAATAGCGCATAACATTGTAATATACAGGGTGTTATGGAAGTCTTAGCAAAAAATTTAACCACAAGTAGAACTCGTCAAAATAAACATTTTTTCTATTTACCACTTTGCTGAAATCCGGTATTTTTTTGAACAGTTTTCTAACCCCTTATTTATTTCACCCTCCTGCACTTAAACGATCGAGGTAAACACCAAACTTTTTTGGAACAATGCAAACTATGCAAACCCTATGTAAGTAAGAGAGTTTATTATTACTAACCTAGTTCAACATATACATATTATGGTACGTAAGTACATATTTCTATTTAAACGTTTTTATTTCGATTGGTTTCTCGGTTTACTTTTTTGTGCATCCTCTTTATCGAAGCACATGGAGTCGGCTATTGGTTTTAAGGGTCAAGCTATTCTTAATTTTAACTCGTTTCTTTTAACAAGTTCTACTTGTGGTTATTTTTTTTTTTAGTACTTCCATAACACCCTATACAGGGTGTTTTTAAAATGCATGTCAATAAAAAATCTAGACCATCTAGAGGTTCAATGAAACCCAATAGTCCATTTTTTTCATGTCTAAAACGATGGGGATAAATTAGCCATTTCCACGCATAGTCCACGCCACTGTCGATTGCATTTTCAAGGCGGATACAATAATTACATTTTTGCAGTTGAAACCTGGCAACATAAAGTGACAAGCAATAGTTAATTGTCAATTAATGATTGACAAGTGTAATGCCGGCATTGCATAAATTAATTGTCTCATGGGACCCCACAAAAAAAAACCACTATCCTTCCTATCCATCTCCCCGGGAAATTTTGATCAAGCCAGGTCGGCACCTCGCGAGCGTGATGAGAAGGGGCTCCACCATGAAGATACCACAAATCACGCCGAGTAATCAAAGGTACATCTTCTAATAAGTTTCCTGGCTCCTCATTTAAAAAACTCAAATACGCCGCTCCAGTTAAACGAGGGGGCAAAATGTATAGACCTATCAAATTGTTGCCAACCATCACATAAACGTTGCCTCGTCGGTTTATAAGATTTTATCAACAAAACGAGAACCTTCTTCCTTTCTTTGGAGTAACCACAAAATCTTATTCTCCGAGGGAGGACCTCAGGTTTCAATGCCTGCACTTTTTGGATCTGTTTGGGGTGGAGGCCCTGTTAATTTAATGTTCGCCACACGACAAACGGCGAATCACACAAACGATAAAACAACCTTTTTATGCTACTTTCTGGTTCCTCTTCAATGAGGTCTGGCTCAGCGTCCAAAATCCTACGTTCCGCATCCCGAGCATTTCCTAAGGCTCTTCCATACAACAAGACCATGTCGGTCATCTCAGCATTTGTATAGCTTCCATGTAGAATAATAATTATGACGGCAAACTGTGACATTTCAAAAAACTCAAATTTACCTGTTACTATTGTTGCTAAGCGAAGGAGAGGACATTTTTAATAACCTTTAGCGCAGTAGCGGACGGGGGATTTTGAACAAATTTTTAATGATTTTTATCTCAAAAACGAAAAGACTTCTGTTACAAAAAATTTTTGCCATCGACTTCTTTTCATCGTGACCAATTACCGATTTTATTTTTGACATGCATTTCAATAACACCCTGTATACTTTTTTAAATACGTATCTCATTGTTTTCTATAACTACATATTAATTATTGATATTGAAGTTTAGAACTATTAATTTCATTTTTTTCCCTTTGTAGTCATGTTTATTAGAATTATTATAGAAGACTATTATTGTGGAAACATTTTAATTTATAAAATAAATAAGTTTAAATATTTTTTTAACCAACTTCAAAAAAAGGAGTTTGTTACCACGGAACAATATATATATAAACCGATTTGGAAAATTCTTTTTTTATATATGAAAGGGTATACTCTTGAGGTGGTCCCATTGTGACCAAGTCAGGATCTGACCATGTAAATCCAGGGAAATCCTCAAATTTTTAATTACCGCCGTTTCGTCATTCGAGAAGCGTCCTTACTAGGTCTTTAAAAAAAAAACTTTAAAAAAGAAACCGACTTCAAATAAAATATTCATTCCACAGCGACCTAGAAAATTAATGAATGAAATGAAATGAAGTTTTAAATATTCATTTCCCAGAATAATAATTGAGGAGACGACCATAATAACACTGGTAAACACTGTTTTTGTCACACGAACTTTGTGATGATTTTTGTTTACTTTGGTGTACCTCATTTAAAAAACTATATTGTTTTGTTTCTGCCACATCCAGTTTTTTTGTGACAGCTATATATTCATTTCTGATATAATTTACGTATTTTTGTTATAATAACGTTATTTAGGCGACTATATAACTATTGTATTCAATCAACTTATATTTAATTAACGTTTGCTACATCGTAAAAATGCCACGAAAGTGCTATAACTACCCGGACAGTTTTTGTTATGTGTGTGGAGTATTAACTTTTGTATCTCAGCGTCGAAAATTTACAACAATAAAACAAAAAATTAAAGAGGGAATATTTGTTGGTTTACAAATACGGGAATTAATGAAGGATAGGAACTTTGAAGGAAAACTGAATTATCAGGAAAAACTTGCCTGGAAATGCCTGGAATGTTGCCCAAAAATTTCTAGCAAACCATAAAGCGGAAAATTACAAAGATTTAATTAATGAACTTATAATCTCATACAAAGCTTTGCGGTGTAAGGTGTCCTTAAAAATACATATGCTGAAATTTGGGTGCTGTGAGTGATGAACAAGGCGAGAGATTTCATCAGGACATTTTCTTAATATAGAAGCGCTATCAAGGGAAATGGAGTCCAGAAATGCTAGCAGATTACTGTTGGAGACCCAAAAGGGACCTACCAGAAACCGAACATTCACGAAAATCATAACTATTTATTGTACATCAAGTCATAAATTTCTCTAAAAGTGTGGGTGTACTTTTTATGAAAATATATGTTTTGATGTCATAAAGAAACCTGATGTGTCAATTTTTTTTCATTAATATATTCTTGTTTGACGGACATGATACATTCAAAATTTGATATGTTTTCGTGTGACAAAAAAAAGTTTAAATTAACACACACACACCGCTTTAGAGAATCGTTGAAATAATTAATTTTTCCTCTTTATGATTTTTGTAGTTAATTAATCAAAAATTTTCTAATTATGCGTTCAACTTAAAATACTATTTCAAAATAACCTTTCTGCGCTGTAGATATTTTATATTTTTCTTATTCCGATTTCAGTGTTTCCGATTTCTCACCTGCATTTATAGTATGGGTAAGATCTCTAAAGCGCACCTGAGGCTATAATGTTTTGTTTTCTTTGTGACACGCGTTCAGCAAAGTAGACCAGTTAATTTGTGATGGCCTCAGAATGGAAGAACATCTGAACACGAAACTGGTTTTGCGTCGCATGCAGGGACGAAATAAATTAATTTGCAAGCGGGCCGAACAAGTGGATACATTGTTTTTTAATGTTTTATTCTTTTTAGTGCGTTTTAGTGTTAGAAATTTTTTTCACTGTGTCTTAGTGTTCTACTTTCGTGTTAAGTGTCCACATTCGAGTATTTATTAACGTCATAGTGTTATTTTATTCATCCAACTAGTGATAACACATAATGAATAATAATAACTACAAATGAACTATAAAAAGTTGAAATCAATGCAATCTGTTAAAACAATACCCAAAAAAAATAAAGCCGACTCTGCTTCCCGACACGAGCGAAAAACCACTCAGTGATTGAATTACCTTGGCAAACTCGTTTAAAGCATAGAAACAAGGCTTACGACTTCACTGTACACATAACGCAAAATTTCAATTTGATGTAAAATTGTCGTGATGAAATCAAAGTTTATGGCTAGGGAACGAAAAATGAATACTAAACAGGAATTTTCCCAATTCCGGCTTAAGGTTGTCATTTAGTGAGAGACAAATTTCTTCCGATGTTGAAATGAGATAAAATTTTGTACATTTGTCGTGAGATGCTGTAACCTGGTGTAGAATAGTGGAACTAAAGTGTCTCGGTGAGATCTGCTTTGTGATATTACAGTGATCTGTTGCTTTTAGGGACCAAGAAAATACCCAGTTAACCAAAGATTATTTTCTGTGTTATTCCGTACGTTCAAACTGAATATTGACCTGGGTGACCATATCTCTTTAGAATAGGGTCCAACCTATTGCTTCTACCTACCCTCAATAAAACTAAGTAATAAATATCTCATTTATTTTAAACGTTGTTGAGCGAATCCTTTTTCGCTTGGTGTGTAGTATTTATTGAATAAAGAAATTATGATAAATATAAAATAACAATATTTATGGTGGCGTAAAGAAATGTATTATAAAAATATAGGAGTAATATTCTGAGAATATAATTTCGACAAAAATCAACAATGTGGATTCAGTATTGTCGTTTGTTATTGATAACTGACAATACAATACTGTGGTATTGTCACTGTGTAATGCTAGAGTTTAAAACAATTAATTATTAATTAATTGCGTTATGTAATGTTTTTAACACGTTCGCTACGGCCATTTAAAAAATAATTAACTTAAAAAAAAAGAAACGACTTCAAAAAACCCAAAGTTAACTAAAAAGTAAAAATAAAAATGTTCAATTTCAGAGTTATTTGTTGTTCCGCTTAATGTAATTATTTATTGTTCCGTTTAATGAAATTCAGAAATTATTGTTCATTATCTAATTATTAATTGTTTTATAATTTTGAAGTCGGTACCAAGTAAAACATAAAATTATACATTTTAAAGTTATAATTCCTTGATAATTTCAGACTTCTTAATTCACGATTATGATTACGGAATTAAACTTTTCAGAACTCATTTCATATATTAGGTAAAAGATATATATTCGTAGTATGTCCCAATTTTGCATAGTTTAGGTTGGATATACCGACAGATGAATAAATTATTGTTAGATTTGAAATAAATAAATAATTATTATTTATTATGTAATGTATTATGAATTGTTTTTATAATTTTATTCGTAGTAACTAATTTGTTATTGTAATAAGGTATATAATTTGTTTTATGTTTTTATGACACCGACTTCAAAATTATAAAACAATAATTAGATAATAAACAATAATTTCTGAATTTCAGTAAACGGAACAATAATTAATTACATTAAGCGGAACAACAAATAACTCTGAAATTGAACATTTTTATTTTTTACTTTTTAGTTAACTTGTTACTTTGGGTTTTTTGAAGTCGGTTTCTTTTTTTTTAAAGTTAATTATTTTACAATTTTAAGTGATTAAACAAAATTTAAATACTTTAAAATCTACATATATAAAAACAAAAATTAAATGCTATAAAATCTATATAAAAACCAAAATTAAATGCCATAAAATCTATGCAATACAAAATGATTGTTGGTTTTTATTCTATGACGTCATCATCAATTTTTTTAAATGACAACCAAATTTTTTTTTGGTTTTGGTAGACTTTTTTCCTCCCTCAATGGTGACCTAAAAAATTGATACATTCACGTAGTTACTCTTATCATAATTTTTGTTCCTAATTATTTGTAAGATACCTTTATAATTTTTCTATTCCTTTCCACTTTGTTCCATTTTAATTGTTTATTATTCCGTAACCCTTTTTTTAAGTTAATTTTTTTCTTCTTTTTTTTCTCCGTTCCCTTTCTTTATCAAGTCTTAATTCTTCTTTATTTTGAATTGCTTTTAAAATATAGGGAAAAAAAATTCATTCATCATCCTCCTAAAAATGAAGCAACTTTGTCATTTTTTTTTTATGAATAAACAAATGCTGATATGGGGTTTGTAATACCGTCTTACCCTGAAATAAGATGTCCTTTACCGATTTTTCACAACCGCATATTCAAATAATCAAAACTAAACCCGTGAAATTCAATAAAAGTCAAGTCCGCTGCAATCAAAACTATCTTGATTTTTGGCGTGTGCAATTAAACCGGGAGGCGATGATCCTCTGTGTGGAGACAAGTCGTTACAGATTTCATTCCTATTCATTAGTTATTAATTGCGTTATGTAATGTTTTTAAGCAAATCGCTCGGACAGGTCAATTTTTTTATGCCACCTGCTATGCAATTAAAAAAAACATTTTTAATTTCTTGCCAAAGAATTTCATTTCTATAAATTATTTCGATTAATAAATCATTTTGATCGCCGGAATATACAACGAAAAAACAAACATTTTTTCGACAAATTGCTAATTGTCTTTGAATCTGAAAATTTACATAACCAGTTTACAATATAATTAAGATATTTATTTTAATTTACTTGTATATACATGTACAATAATCATGTCCTTTTTTTTTTGATAAATACTGCAAAGTATTTTTACTTATAACTGGTTTTGGGTCGGTCCGTATTTTGAGAGTTTCCGAATATTCCGGAAGCTGGAAAGCATCATAAAAAAAACCTGCTGTGTTTGTGGTCTTTGTTGTCGCCGCACAATTTTATGATTTTATGGCTGAATGGTATGAATGGGTTCTATCTTATACCTGACCGTTCCCCTGACTGCTGTAAAACGCGACATCTTCCGCTCCAAGGCCACACCAAATTTTAAATTTTCTACCCAAGTTCCTACCCAATTATACAGCTTTATGTATTTTTCAAGCTTACTTCAGAAATAATTTTCCCGACAAACATTATTGAATTTTATTGACGAACAACAACGCTAAGGCACGTAAGTTTTTTTCTAACGAAAGTTTAATTCTTGCTACAGGGTAACGTCTATTTGAAATTTACGAATTGTGCGTTGTTTTTCAGGAATAAAATTCCAAAGACATTCATTTATACTCCTGAAAATGAAGCAACTTTGTCATTTTTTTATGAATAAACAAATGCTAATATCGGCTTTGTAATACCGTCTTACCCTAAATTAAGATGTCCTTTATCGATTTTTCATAACCGCATAGTCAAATAATCAAAAATAAACCCGTAAAATTCAATGAAATGGTGACATGTTTCCCGTGCATTTGGTATAGGCTCTATCGCTGGTAAATGACAACCTTAAGGCCTTGTAAAATGTTAATTGAACATAAGTTGTATTTTTATAGTGTTTTCCATTACATTATACATCCATGTTTTTTCAGGCCATGAGAAGGACACGCCGTCACAAATTCCTGCAAATCTCCGTATTCGTTCTAATCTATTCGATAATCCATGTCTTCTCCGATAGTTCGTCCCAAATTCCCGAAAAAACCACCGAATTAACCACCAGCACAGAATTAAGCACCGAAAAATCTACCGCCGATACTATCACGAAAACCACGACACCAAAACCCACAAAAACAACAAAGAAGAACCACACGAATGAAACACCTTGCACCCCGCCTGCCATACAACAAGTAAGTCCTTATGGTTTCTGATTGTTATTGGAAGTGCCACAAAAATTCTTAGTTTAAACGCTCACGACGACACAGCCCCCTACACAAAGAACGTTTCCTCGTGGACTGGCTACACCATTTTCACCACCACTTGACAAACGATACCAACAGTACACAAACACCCCATGCACCTCCCACACAGCCAACCATACGTACTAGCACTACCATCAAACCGACTAAAGGGACAAACACGAAACCCAAAAAAGTAAAAAATACGGCAAAGCCAGGGCCTGTAGAGCCTCAAAAATTAAATGAAACAAAGACAACAAATATTTTGGGAACCACAGGGGTGCCGTGCTACAATGGCTCAGTAATGCAGGTAGGCAAATTTAGTACCTAATACCAGGTGTGTCAAAATGTTCCATATGTTGAAAACTTTTTTTTATTTCATATGTGGAAAATTATCGTTTATTTTATCGTTATTAAGAAGGTACTTTCATCAGCATATAAAATCATTTTCTAAATCAGATCATTTATGTAAATTATAAATAGCAGTGGGTCAAGAATGGGTTCTTGAGGCACTCCATAGGCAACTACGCTCTCACTTTTCTTTTTTTCTGTGTTCGATCAGTCAGTTATATTGTCTTGATGCTTTCACGAATGATTGTTATGTGAAATTAACGAGTCATTCTTTTTCGTTAAATAAATTCTTCAATAAATTGAAAGTCCTTCAGGATTACTCCCTCAGGCCAATATTGATTATTGTAGACTTGTTCCACAATGCTTGAAAGCTATGAATTTTTCCCGATAGTTTTTTTACCTCGATTTGTCCATTTTCATCAACATCTTCATTCTGTGTTGTTTCCCTTCCGTTAATTGCTCCCACATAAATGCATTTTCTTCGAATAGCTCCTGTGAACTTTTCCTTGTTTTCCTGTTGCTATGATAACTCTATTTCTTGGTTTCCATGCTTTTTTCTTTTTTTACCCCTTGAAAGTCATCATCCTCCTAAGTTCTGCTTTTGGTTACTGATGCCGAGCTTCCATGATGATCTTTAAAATTTCACATTTAAAATCAGTGACATTTTTCTGGACATTTCCGGACATTTACAAAAAATTGTGAGTAGTAATAGAGGCATCTTTTAACCGCGGCACTTTTGGCATGGCACTTTTGTCGACGGCCTTTAGACCCCGGCACTTTTGTCGACGGCACTTTTGACACCGACATGTTAAGACTTGATTTTAAATATTTATGAGAAATCATTAATTTATTTTAATTTATCCCTATTTACATAAAAGCGGATAATTTGAATGTTTGGTTGGTTGCATAATTCATCTGTAAAATTCATAAATATCAACGCAGATTTATTGTGAAATATAAACTATTTAGAAAAATCACTGTGGACACATTACAAAGTTTTAAACGTCATGACAATAGGTAAAAAATAGAAAAAGATACCGAAAAATTTGAAACTTTTTTAATTGAGCAAATACGGTAAATGTTTTTTGTGAATTTCATAAGATAAGGATGTTTGGGTGGTTGCATAATTCATTTTTAAATACATTGTTAACAACAATAAATGTTAAATAAAAATTAAATGTGACTTTTTTTATAAAGAGTTTTAAGCTACTCAAAATTCAAGAAAGAAATTAAAAATATCAAAGTAAATTTATTGTGAAATTAAAAACTATTGAGAAAATAGCATAATTCATCTGTAAGTCCATTGTTTGCATTTTAAATAATAACAACAAGTGACGGCTTCTCGCGAAGAACTCAATGTAGCCAACTTAAGAAAAAGAAAAAACGAACTTCACATATTTTAATTAATCTAATCATATAAAGCGGATAATTTCTCCAATCAAGTTCTAACCTGCAGGTTAATCAAGTTGTAACCTGTTTGGATTTATAAAATATCAATAGACCATCATCCGCTTGGGGTAATATAAGATTTGTCGGAATCTTTTCACATCGACATGTTAAGACTTGATTTTTAAATATTTTATGAGAAATCATTAATTTCATCCCATATTTACATAAATGCGGTTGTTTTAAAAGAGAGGGTGGGAATCTGCATGGACGTTATTATCAAGGGTGTGAAAAATGCTCCTCTTAGCAAATTGTTACCAGATGGCTTATAAATTTATCAAAAGTCGTCATCCGTTCAGGACATGATAAGCTAAGAGTTGACTTGGCACTTTTTTAGGGGTGTACGATTGGATGCATAAATCATCTGTAAATTCATAAAGCATGTTAAGTTACACAAAATTCAAGAAAAAAAAATAAAAATATCAAAGTAAATTTATTGTAAAACATGTATCAATATTCAGAAAAATCACTGTGGACACATTGCAAAGTTTAAACGTCTTTACATAAAGCGTTTTAGGCTACACAAAATTTAAGAAAAAATTAAAAATATCAAAGTAATTTTATTGTAAAATATAAACTATTCAGAAAATCACTGTGGACACATTGCAAAGTTTTAAACGTCTTGACAATAGGTGAAAAATAGAGAAAAATACAGAAAAAGATACAGAAAAATTTGAAACTTTGTGTTTTTTTTTTTACTCAGATCCTGATCTCAAATTCTTAGTTTTCACTTTTAAGTTCTAAATTGTTCTCAGCACTTCAATTTCTCAATTTACAGGTTTAAAGTTTCATAAATTCTTGTTTTTACTCATGTCCTGAATATCTTAATGCCTGTGTAACTACTCGTCTCAAGTTCTTAGCTTCCACTTTTTAGGTTCTAAGTTTTCTCAACATTTCAATTTCTCAATTTACAAGTTTAAAGTTTCACATATTCCTGTTTACTCAAGTCCTAAAGATCTTACTACCGCTATGTAAGTTTTCGTTTCAAGTTCTTAGTTTTCACTTTTAAGTTCAAACTTTTCTCAATATTTCAATTTCCCAATTTATAGGTTTAAAGTTTCATAGATTCTTGTTTAATCATGTCCTGAATATCTTAATACCTGTGTAACTATTCGTCTCAAGTTCTTAGCTTTCACTTTTTAAGTTTTAACTTTTCTCAATACTTCAATTTCTCATTTACTCAAGTCATGAGGATCTTATTAACGGTGTGTAAGTTTTCGGCTCAAGTTCTGACTTTTCTCAACACTTCAATTTCTCAATTTATAGGTTTAAAATTTCATATAGATTCTTGTTTTACTAAGATCTTCAATGTCTTAACGCCTACGTGTAACTATTCGTCTCAAGTTCTTCATTTTCATTTTGGGTTCTAGTTTTTCTAAACATTTCAGTTTCTCAATTTACATGTTTAAAGTTTAACAGATTCTTGTTTACTCAGGTAAGGCCGTGCGTTCGTCTTTTTTAATCCACAGTAGCAAATTTTCATTGAGAATATTTATTTTATTTTATTTCCTTTTGATATTACTAAGGCAACTTGAAAAGTAGTTTAAAATTCCTCACAGATAAATATTATTACCAAGTGGTGGTTTATTCAAATATTATATCTCTTTCGGATTGCTTAAACAAAAGAACTCTCACGGCCCTACCGTCACATCTTTTGGACTATCGCACTTCTTACTTGCAGAGATTCCGCTTAATTTCGTATCTAGCAATTGTAAAAAACCAACCCGATTGTTTAATTCTCAGTACCTAACAATTTTTAATTAAGATTATTTATTTATTTCATTTCCTTTTATGGTTACTAAGGCAGCTTGAAAAGTAGTTTAAAATTCCTCACATATAAATATTACCAAGTCGCGTTTCATCAACTTTAATATTTCTTTATCGGTTTGCGTAAACGAAAATTCTAGGAGGAACGTCAATTCACCCTTACATCTATACGGTAACACCGGATGATAGAGATTCTGAGGCGATAAGAAGAAGTTTGCCGGGTTCCGCGTCGCGTCCGAGCGCCGCGACGCCAGCCACCACGAAGCCCCGCCGCGCTTAATTTTTCAAGTCCCCAATTAGCGTCTCAAGTTCTTAAGTTTTCACGCACCGTTAATAAGATCCTCATGACTTGAGTAAATGAGAAATTGAAGTATTGAGAAAAGTTAAAACTTAAAAAGTGAAAACTAAGAACTTGAGACGAATAGTTACACAGGTATTAAGATATTCAGGACATGATTAAACAAGAATCTATGAAACTTTAAACCTATAAATTGGGAAATTGAAGTATTGAGAAAAGTTTGAACTTAAAAGTGAAAACTAAGAACTTGAGACGAAAAGTTACATAGCGGTAGTAAGATCTTTAGGACTTGAGTAAACAGGAATATGTGAAACTTTAAACTTGTAAATTGAGAAATTGAAATGTTGAGAAAACTTAGAACCTATAAAGTGGAAGCTACGAACTTGAGACGAGTAGTTACACAGGCATTAAGATATTCAGGACATGAGTAAAAACAAGAATTTATGAAACTTTAAACCTGTAAATTGAGAAATTGAAGTGTTGAAAACAATTTAGAACTTAAAAGTGAAAACTAAGAATTTGAGATCAGGATCTGAGTAAAAAAAAACACAAAGTTTCAAATTTTTCTGTATTTTTCTCTATTTTTCACCTATTGTCAAGACGTTTAAAACTTTGCAATGTGTCCACAGTGATTTTCTGAATAGTTTATATTTTACAATAAAATTACTTTGATATTTTTAATTTTTTCTTGAATTTTGTGTAGCCTAAAACGCTTTATGTAAAGACGTTTAAACTTTGCAATGTGTCCACAGTGATTTTTCTGAATATTTATACATGTTTTACAATAAATTTACTTTGATATATTTTTTTTTTCTTGAATTTTGTGTAACTTAACATGCTTTATGAATTTACAGATGATTTATGCATCCAATCGTACACCCCTAAAAAAGTGCCAAGTCAACTCTTAGCTTATCATGGCCTGAACGGATGACGACTTTTGATAAATTTATAAGCCATCTGGTAACAATTTGCTAAGAGGAGTATTTTTCACACCCTTGATAATAACGTCCATGCAGATTCCCACGCTCTCTTTTAAAACAACCGCATTTATGTAAATATGGGATGAAATTAATGATTTCTCATAAAATATTTAAAAATCAAGTCTTAACATGTCGATGTAAAAAGATTCCGACAAATCTTATATTACCCCAAGCGGATGACGGTCTATTGATAGTTTATAAATCCAAACAGGTTACAACTTGATTAACCTGCAGGTTAGAACTTGATTGGAGAAATTATCCGCTTTATATGATTAGATTAATTAAAATATGTGAAGTTCGTTTTTTCTTTTTCTTAAGTTGGCTACATTGAGTTCTTCGCGAGAAGTCGTCACTTGTTGTTATTATTTAAAATGCAAACAATGGACTTACAGATGAATTATGCTATTTTCTCAATAGTTTTTAATTTCACAATAGATTTACTTTGATATTTTTAATTTCTTTCTTGAATTGTGTAGCTTAAAACTCTTTATAAAAAAACAGTCACATTTAATTGTTATTTAACATTTATTGTTGTTAACAATGTATTTAAAAATGAATTATGCAACCACCCAAACATCCTTATCTTATAAAATTCACCAAAAACATTTACCGTATTTGCTCAATTAAAAAAGTTTCAAAATTTTCGGTATCTTTTTCTATTTTTTACCTATTGTCATGACGTTTAAAACTTTGTAATGTGTCCACAGTGATTTTTCTAAATAGTTTATATTTTACAGTAAATCTGCTCTGATATTTTTAAACGCTTTATGAATTTTACAGATGAATTATGCAACCAACCAAACATCCAAATTATTATTATTAAAATAAATTAATGATTTCTCATAAATATTTAAAATCAAGTCTTAACATGTCGGTGTCAAAAGTGCCGTCGACAAAAGTGCCGGGGTCTAAAGTGCCGTCGACAAAAGTGCCGTCGACAAAAGTGCCGGGGTCTAAAGTGCCGTCGACAAAAGTGCCCAGGCCAAAAGTGCCGCGGTTAAAAGATGCCTCTATTACTACTATCGTGGACCAGCAATTTTCTTTTTCTCCGAGTGGGCAACATTGGTTGCGCTAGAGAGATAGCTGCAACAAAGGGGATGCGCACGGGTAAACGCAACCGCCCGCAGGTGCCAGACGTACCGCATCCCTACCTAGCTTCGATAAGAAAGGAAATATCAAAGAACCAGCCGACCAAAAATTAACTTTTTGGTCGCTAGATCTTATACTATAACGGTGCGTACACACGAAGGTTCGTTGGCGTTCGCTGGCCATCCTTTGAGTGTCGGTAACATCAAAGGAAGTGGAGCAAATCGACGAATGCAGTAGCCATCGCCAAATCTCATTCGTTGACCTTCGTTGGCCCGGTGCGTACGTACCATAAGAAATTCGGCGATTCCAGGATTTTATTCTCGCTTTTCTTGACACTTAACACGTTCCCAATGATATTCACTATGGGACAAACCACTACATGTAACATTTACAAGCACCGCACGCGATCTCCTCGTCGTCGGACATCTTGCAATCTAATAAGAAGACAGAAATCCAGAATTTTATTGGAGTGCCAACTGCAATTGGTGTGTTTATTTTGTCAGCGCATACTTTTTATTTTTATTTGCATGTTAATTTGCATGTATATTTTACACAAAAAGTATAATGTTTGATTTGAATTTCAAAAGTTAGATCTGAATGAACCGGTTGAAGTTAGATAGATTCCGAAATGTTGTCTGAAACATTTTACAAATTATAATTGGTTATAATAAGTGTAACTGAAAAACACTCTCTGTTTCATCTTTCAAACAACCTTTTTTACCTTCCCTCATCCTGCTTCAAATATGAAATTAAACATGAGAGCTTTTGATCTTCTCGAATGGAAGTCCTTCAAACAGACGGGATTTACGAAAAACGTCCTTTTTAATGGAAATAATGACACTCGGGGGAATCAGCAAATCAATTTTTCCATTTCCAATCCATAAATTCGGATTCATCTTAAAACTTTCCTCGGGTGGACGTAATTACATTTACTTCTGCTGTCATAGTTATCGACCGAGCTTGCTTTGATTTACCGTCAACAGAGATAACGGGGCCACATGTGGTGGATTCGCCGGGATTAATTGTCATCTGACAAATGAAAAACGTAATGCGACGACACTGAAAAATGAAATAGTCGTAATTGCGGAAGGCTCTGCTGGAATTGCTCCTTAACCAGCAAACTGATGCCACGATGAATTCTTGATCGGGTTGTAAGTTGTTCGAGTGCTTGATCGAGGTATCGACCGAAGCGAACCTAACAAAGACCCCTTCAACTCAAATTGGATTACCTAAATATTACTCTCAGTTCTTTTTGCAAATACTGCATCGGAAATGACGTTAAATCGGTAACGACCATGCCAGAAAACCATTAGCAATCGATACAACTGTTCAAACAAGTTATTTGATTAACGCATTTTGTTGGGGGGAGATGGAGGGAAGAAGACCAGGCGATTTAACAGGGTGTTTATGGGTCACTAGTTTAGTCGGGAACTGTGTCTGTAGATTACGTCAGAAAACAGTCTGAGAAATGTGTGAGAAATACAGTCACATTTTCTAGTTTATGTCGAAGCTCAACAACTAACACCAATTTGAATTTATAGTTTTAGTGAATACGTCCACTTTTATCTCTTTGGGTTAGTGCTTCGTTCGGTTATCATGAATACTTCTGCTTTAGTTTGTTTATTTTTACTTAGGAACGTATCCCATGTAATGTTGTTGTCGCACGTGTCGAATTTGTTTCCGTTGAGCTGGTGGTACATATTTAGACGAAGCGGGGCTTTGCATTTTGATTTTCTAGAGCGTATTCAAATGGGGATGAGTGGCCATTTTTTATTGTGTCCGCGACAATTCTTCATTGGCAAGTCTCTATACTTATGCACGGATAATCGGACTTAAATTTTCATACAAAAAATTCATGAGTGTGCTTTGGGGTGGTACCTCTTTCTTCTAGTGCAGGGTTCCTCAATCCGCGTCTACCCCTATTGAATTGTAATAAACACTGTGGTTTTACTGATGACACGAAAACACTGATCTCATACCATTTTCTCTCTTTTCATTTCTTTAAACATTGTCAACAGATTTATATCGTTTCCTTCTCATCTCTTTCTAATTTCATCGATTGTCTCCCTTGAATGCTTTTTGCATTCTTACAATTTGCTTCACTTTTTATTTTGCTTTCACGAATTACTCCAATGTAACGACAGTTGAAGAAAGTATTCTTAATTATCTGCGTAAATATTGTATCCAGTAACTTTTTTTTTCGTTATTTTTTAAAAGCAGTAAAATTTATTTTATATAGAGTGATCCACAAAATTATGCAAAAATTTATAATGGGGATAGTATACGGTTAATGGATTGACTTAGCACCAACATTTTTTCAACAACTCAAAGAAACGTATGCACGGACGAAAACTTTTGGTGTTCACTGGAATGATGACCCGAACAAGGTGTAGGTTCTTAGTATCTACTTCCATAAACCTTATATTTACGCATGCAAATCTTAAAATCGCTCGAAATGACGTCCACCATTGTGAATGCAGGCCCGCATGCGACGCATTCAGAACAAATGCACTCGTTCAAAAATATCTGACATTTTGCGAATATTGTTCATGATCTTGTAGCATTTACAACCCGCATATGAAATTTTTCTGCTGTATCCACAGGCTCAGGTACACAAGCTGTTTCGTGTGGCCCACTCGAAAAAATCACATGGGTTTAAATATGGAGAACGTGGTGACCACAATAACGGACCATTCTTTCACACTACTCCTGTAACATGCGTCTGCTCTTCTGAAGTTGAGACAATTGATTGACTGTGACCCATGTAAAGTTCGATATAAAATCCAGGCATTAGTAACAGCAATGTCTTATGATGCGAGTGAATATAGGCCGGTACCATTTTTCCCTCTGATCTGAATATTTCCTGCAAGCCAGTCTTGGTGATCAACTCCTCCCATTTATGCTGGTTGTAAGATTTGATAAGATTTGTTTGAGGCACATCTATTTTTTCTTTCTTCGCACTGCTCCAGCGAGAAGCCCGTCCCACTGGTTCAATATCGTCGTGGTTAGTACCCTTAAAGCCCAAACTTTTCAAATGAATTAATAGATCCTGATTGATAAAAAAATACATCAAAATACACAGCGTGACCCTGGGGAATGTGTAACAGCATTCCAGAAGATCGGTAAAGAGTTTACACCCTAAGTTCAATCCAGCGCCGTCATCTGTAGTAGATTTTCCCGTATATACAGAACTATCAGTAACTAGAACTACATAGTGCCCAAAATTTATAGCCAAATCTAATTGGCTTACCCGTTATAAATTGTTTTAATCTGTTACGTCCATAATATTTAACAAACATTTCGTCAATGGAAAGGTTTGTTGTAAAAAAAAACCATTGCTGGAAAATTTTGTTTATCTTTTGAATCATTTGTCTGCAGGGTCCACCTCATCGTTGTTGGCAAAATGTAACAGATTTTATTTTTAGGTAGGTATTTCTCGACATTGCTCTTTGGACAATCTTCATCAATTGACCATAATAATTTTTCAGAAGGGACTTTAAGTTACCCTAACGTATGCCAATAAAAATTTTGAGATCATCAATTTCTATATCAAAATTTAAATCGTTTCTTAAATTTTTTGCATAGTGGATAGTTTCAGAGCGAACATGTCGATAACTTGGATAACGATTTTAACTCTGGTTTCTTCAGCCTCACCAGGATGTAATACATTATTTGTATACAAAGGATTTTTTTCTCCATTTTGGCTCAGTGTCTGTTAGCTTTCTTTTCTTTGCTCTTCTAGCGCCTCCACTACTACCCGCTGCTACTTTATCTCCTCCCCTTACGAGTCCCTCATCTTTAAAGTCATCATCAGTTTGCGATTGGGTGTGGATTTCTAAAGTACCGGTTATGTCATTTACTTCAACTACTTCCAGGTTCTCATCATCTCCTTCGTCTTCGTCGCTCATGGAATCAGCGTCAGTCAACATCTATAGAATTAACATTCTCCAAGGCTTGCCCAAAACTCTTCCCGCTCAAATTCCGCTTCCAAATCAGCAAGTGTTAAGGGGGCGTCCCTATGCCACAACGGCCATGTTGAGAACTATGGATTTAAATCTAGATGGCGACCGAACGCAAAATTGTTTAATTATTCAATTCCCTAATCGTCCTCACACTTCCGCAGCCATCGGGCTTACTCGGACACGTTATCAAGTCGACGGAATGAGATTGATTGATTTTTGATTGAAATGCAATTTGTCGTATCGGATGCTTTGTTTATGTATGTGTTTACGGAAACTTGTTTTCAGTCGTGTGCTGTGTGGTTTTTGCATTTGCACGCTCAATTTTACATTGGGTGTGCTTTTTTCACATTTTCGGATTTTCACGAAAGGGAGGCCATCCAAAAAAACTTTTTCCTATCCTCAGTTAGTAGTAGTAATAGCACGAGAGGTCAAAATATTGCCGACAATAATTTTTTAGCTTTTCTCAAGCAACAGAGACGAATCAATCTGCAGAGCAAAAATTGGCGGCAATATTTAGACGTCGACAATTTTACTTGTAAATTGTAATGCCAAATAGTTACAAAAAAACTTGAACTTACCTTGAATAATTCACCGGTAGTAAGGATCTCAAAAAGTCAATGAGTTCATAAATACACAAAACATAACCATGAAATACGCGACTGTTCTGTCAAAACGAAGGAAACTTGCGGGCGCCGCCTTAGATAAGTTTTCCGCTTAGAGTACCGGTGTCCTGTATTATGACACCAAAGTTGTACAAGAAAAATTTGTGAATAATCTAATGAACAAAATTGTTATGTGGTAATATTCTTACTGGTGTTAAGAAACTATTTATACAGTCACTTTGTTATTAGACATGAATTTGTTCAAACTATATGACTTAAACTGTTTACATGCAAAGTCTCGAAAAACCGTGCTGAATTGAAATAAAATAAGTAAAAAAACATTTTTAAGTTAAACGGTTTTATATTGTAAAAAATATAATAATGATGTAGAGAATGTTCTAAAAGCTAAAAAATAAGTAAGTAGGTCCCAGTCATCACAACACTCTCCTCATCAATCTAGAGCATTGATCAGACTAAAATAAAATAGTGGGGCGAGTCAAATTTCTATTATCTATAGTCAACCGCTCTATCATTAGAGGTATGCTTTGAATGCATCTTCTCAATAATAGACAACTTATGCAAATGTGTAAAAGCCAAGAGGATTTAATAGATTTAATAAATAGCAACGTATTTTTTTATTACTCAAGTTTACTTGTCGCACGCAAATTATTCTTTGCACACGCTGATTCAGATAAACAAACTGCTGAAATTAAATAAAAATTAACGTTGAGAGAAATTAACCAAAAAAAAAAAAACAATCGAAATATTAAACTGAATTTGCCCCTGGACCCTACCGGGTCTTCGCCCCTGAACCCCAATTTTATACTGAGATGTATTCCGCATTCACAATAAAAAAATAGTATGTGCAATTCGTTCGGCGTTGTCGATTGCCCCCTCAAGCGAATGAGCGCACGAACGAAGTGAGATAGTGCAAGATATTCGGACACCCATAAAACGGGGTCTATTGCCCACAATTATCTTAACAATGGAGGACTAAACCCAGCCATAAATTTCCGAGACCAAAGTGTGGCTCACCCCGAGAGCTTTTTTGAAAGCGTGAAGCCACGACCGTACTTGAAAATTGTGTTCAAAATGTTTAACACCGAAACTATCATAAATAAGTTAGTAATGTATATTATTTTTTATATTGCTGCAGATATAAAATGTAAAAATTTGTATTATGTATTAGTAAAACTAGTTGTACAAATTACTATTGTACAACTAGCATAATATTGTAACTATAATAATATTCAGTGTGAAACGAAAATCCAAGTTATAAAATGAGAAAATAATAATCACATGCACAGGTCAAATTTCAGTTAAATGTGTATGGCTATAAAAATAAATTGTGGCCCAGAAATTTCGAATCTGGTCCGTTTTATCCACCAATAAACAAGCAACTCAAAGACGTTGCCGCTTCCTGTTGATTTACAACCCTGAACCTTTCTCATTGTGCATCTAATTTGAGGCAATGAGTCCCAATTTTATAGGTGTCAGATTATCGTGCCTCGCACTTTAAGTAAACTTGTCGCACCCACATAACCGTTTGGTATAAAATGGGCAAACAGTTACTTTTCAACCGTAACAAAGGTTGCAAAGATACTATTTTTCTGCATGAGCAATAAATAGGAATAAACGCTCGACAAAAAAATTAACCTTCGGTAAAAGTAGTAAATGTTCAATAATAATATATTTCGATACTAGTGCGCTGAAACTAACCGTCTAAAAGTAAGTTAAAAAATGCAGCTCCAAGTCTTTTTTAAAAGTCCAGTTGCTTAGTTGTAGTCGTATAATTTTTGGTATTGTTTATATCTGGACCTGCACCGCAACGTAATTCTAGAAAGCCATTCGTTCTTTTGTGGTAACAATCGTTTTGTTATAGGAACTCCTGTGTTTACACATATCACATACACAAACATTAACCGCGTAGCTTATGTTTCCGACCACCAGAAGGCGCTGAGTAAGAAACAGTTATAATTGTGACTTACTGATGGGAGCAGGCGACAAAATCCCTGGTTCCTGTATTATTTAACTACTCTCTGGTAAAAGTAAATCATCGTGCGACATCACAGAACGATCATTTACATATTTACTCAAGTTACGTTACGTGCCACGATTATTTTTTTAGCTTATTACTACATTCACTGTATCAAAAATATAATATTTTTTACAATATAAAACCGTTTAACTTAAAGATGTTTTTTACTTATTTATATTTTAAAGTTTTTAGCTTTTCTAAAGTGTGCTGTGTTCCACTTGTCAAGCCCTTTCATTTTATACACATATTGAGAAGATTGAAAACTAAAAAAAAGAAATCCGCTATTTTGTAGTGGCGGCCATTTTGGGTTCGGAATTTATTTATGGTGTACTGTAATCTACTAGTTAAGCCTTTTCATTTGTTAGCCATATTGAGGGGATTGAAAAAAAAGTAATCCGCCATTTTGTAATGGCGACCATCTTGGATTTTGAAATTTTTCATAGTGTACTGTATTCTGCTAGTTAAGCCCTTTCATTTGATACCCATATTGAGGGTATTGAAAACTAAAAAAAAAGCAAACCGCCATTTTGTGGTGACGTCATCTTGAATTTTGAATTTTTTTATGGTTTGCTGTATTCTACTAGTTAAGCCCTTTCATTTAATACCCATCATAAAGGGATGGAAAAATATATGTAATGCTCCATTTTGTAGCGGAGGCCATCTTTGATTTACAATGACACTGAATATACAAAATTAGATTGTCATCAGAACTAAAGGTGTGTACCAAATTTTAGATCAATCGGTCAACAGCAAGGGGGTAAAATTTCAATTACTAGATTTGAACGACACCAGACACAAACAAGGCAAGCTAAATAAAACCGTTTAAAAATTATATCATTAACAAAAGTGCAGTTTTAGTGACAAAATAATTACTTGTATAATGAGAATAGATACATATTGGTCCTAGTACAGTCAGAACGCAAAAACATTAAGCAGGTTTAAAAAAATATATTTGTAATCATAAATATATGACACCGGTACTGGAAATGTAAACTGTCTCAGTTTTAAATTATTTATGAAATGTCCGGTTGACAATATTAAACATGAATAATTCGATTAAACTACGACAAGCACCTTTGCGTGCATGCCACCTTTGACTAATTTAGTGTTCGATCTCTTTTTACAATGAATGGATTTCAAAGCCTCTGAATACTTATTTTATCTGCAAGATGACTTGTCTTTTCTTTGCCAATTTTATTTTTGCTGTCATTACGCAAATTTCACCGTGTACCCCCTATACTCAAATCATAGAAACCGCACTTTCAGAAACCCTGTTCCAGGGTACTGCAGGTTTATTGAGAATTACAGCAAATCTTCAAAGTGTTCTCCCCCAGCTTCAATGCAGCTCTTAATTCTCGGTTTCATATTTTAAAATGCATTTTCCAACATCTGAAAGGTTGTAGCATTGCAAGCATTAAAAATTGCCTCTTACAGTTCTTCAATATTGTGCGGGTTATTTTTAAATACGGGAAAATGAAATAATCTACAATTGTCAATTAAGGAGGCGGAAATTGAATGAATCATTTAAAAACAAACACTCGCTCCGCTACACCACACTAACATCACGAAATCTTGTTGGACTAATTTTTGATAATCTGCAGGAAAATTAGGGTAGGCGTTTCGAAAAACCTTTATACAACGTTCTATTCACCATTCTGTCGCCGTTTTTTTGAAGTCACTTTGACATTAAAAATTTAAATCAAATTGTCAAAAGTTAGTAGTGTCAACCTAATTTAAAGTTCACAGCCTACTCTAATTTATAATTTAAATGATGTCCTTGTACTACTGGCTGTTTTGATTATAGTTGTTAATCCACCATGAGATAAGGTTATATAATTATTGCTTTTGACTATTATTTAGTTGAATTTACTAATATTCTTCACATTATTTTGTGACGCCGAAGACAATTATTATTTGGGTTCCTGAAAATTTTCAGGTACATCGAGTTCAATTTCGAAGGACTTTCTGGAAAGAGATTTTAACGTAATTGAGTTCTTCTAGACTATTCTAGAGTAATCAAGGTGTTGTAACACTCTCGAAGCCCCTTGTATTATTTAACTTAATCAGTCACACTACAGACTACACGAACCTAATACAAATCCTAATCCACAATTTACTGTCTTAGTTGTATTCTGTTAAAGTCTCCCTCTTTCAACAGGACAAATTAAACCCGGAGGAAGGCACACGTAATTTAACATTTTACTTGCACTTATCATATTTGCAGCTTGTGTTAACGTGTAATCGATATAAATTTATGCTTTGTAGTTCCCTAGACCTCTAATAGGACCAACACAACGAAAACACGGTGGCATAATAGTCCACATAATAGTGGCAGTTTACACATTCCTGGGTTTGGCCATAGTTTGTGACGAATACTTCGTTGCATCATTGGATAGAATATGCGAAGGTACGAATACACAAACTTTCACAAACAACTAAATTCACATTGCAGAATTAAAAATGTCACCCGATGTCGCCGGAGCGACTTTCATGGCGGCCGGAAGTTCGGCGCCGGAACTAGCGACGGTAGTAATCGGAGTTTTCTTTGCAAAAGACGACATCGGTGAGTATATCGTTCTCCACATTGATGTGGGTCTTAATTTTTCTACAGGGATTTCTGGAGTGATCGGTTCGGCCGTCTTCAACATAATGTTCGTGATCTCCGTTTGCGCCCTTTGCACCTCAACCGTAATCTACCTCAATTGGTGGCCGCTGATTCGAGATTGTTTCTTTTACGCCGTGTCGATCCTGGTCATGCTTGTCACCATCCACGATGAGATGATCTCCTGGGTAGAATCGCTTTTTATGCTGCTGACATACGTGGTTTACTGCGTGGCCCTCCATTATAACACTTTCTTGGAGCGTTGGGCGCATACTCTTCCGATTCCTTGTAAAAAAGTGGCACCAGATGAGCAGTCAGGATTAGTGAGTTACAAGACTTTGGAAGAGGAAGGCAAACACGCGAATTACGGTAGTCCTGAGCGACCAATTGATGAAGGATTTGATAGTAAGTAGATATAAGTAGTTGATCTGCTAGACACCCTCCTTTAGGTTTTGATAACCAGCTCAGTGGCCCCGCCTTGAACCAAGCTAGTGGTGGAGCTCCCGCCCCCGCACCGGGGCCTGTTCAGCAAGACTACTACAAGCCTAAAGAGTATGACCCTGCTACCGCTGTTAATCCTTTAGTCAAACCAACGGGTACCTAAGACATCTCTGCTTAACTATAAACTTAATGTCAATTGATTTCAGACGGGAGCATGTTCAAGCAGGTCGTATGGGCTATAGTCTTCCCCATTCATTTTCTTTGTCGGAAAACAATGCCCGACTGCCGGTCACAACAGTACAAAAACTGGTATCCATTCACTTTCTTCATGTCCATGCTGTGGATATCCTTCTACTCCTATTTCATGGTATGGATGATAACGATCATTGGGACGACCTGTGGTATTCCAGATACGGTCATGGGGCTCACATTCGTTGCCGCAGGAGTCTCGGTGCCAGATGCACTCTCCAGTATAGCAGTCATCAAAGAGGGGTAAATTTCCTTTTATTTATTTTTTGAAAATTTAACATGCCATTCCAGTTACGGCGACATGGCTGTGTCCAACGCGGTGGGATCAAATGTCTTCGACATCTTGATATGTCTTGGACTGCCTTGGTTTATCAAAACTGCAATTATCAAACCAGGCTCTGACGTTCCTGTCATTAGCAAGGGTAAATCATGATACGTTCTACGTTTTGTTTTCCGTGAAGCTTCTCACAGGAGGCTACAAAATTGTTGAATCAAATTTGCAGTGGGTAGTTCACAATAATTATTCACTAATTGAACACGTTGCAAACTCAGTATCATAAAACAGACTACCCAGAAGGGAGTAATTGAGAAAGTTGAAATTATCAGGGATTAATTGTGTTAATCTAGGAAACAAACGATTAGAGTTTGGTAAAAAATAGCCGCAATTACAAATGAAAAAAAAAAAGTTAAAATATGTGTCATCGCGCTTGTTAAAACATTCCCTGACTACTTTTAATGAGTTAATCAATTTCCTTCGGTGGGTTATTCCAAGTTCGCTGTAGGTAGCGTCGTAACTCTTATTTGATAAATTTTACATTTTTCTTTGTAAAAAGGCTTCCATTCTTTTATTTTGTTATTCCCCTATAATTGCTAATATATATTAATAATAGTACAATATTATGAACATCCATATTTCCTTTAAATAAGAATTTATTTAAGTTTCTACTTTATTTTTTGTTATAAAACAATAAAACAAATCTAATAATTTAACATAATATTTATATGTACACAATATTACTGCCAGTACTCAATAATATTATCATATTGAATAAGGCTTGATTGCTACATTTTTAGATCTTTTGAATATGCCAAAACAACAAGTAGGCGTTTTATAATACGCCTGAAATATCTAGTGTTTTACAATTTGCCAAGTCTTTTTGAAAAAGCCTAGTTTTAGTATATGCCTACGACATATACACTTAGAAATTAAGCAAAATTGAGTTAATTATTTTCCGGTGAAGTTCCTTAGTTATATTATTAATTGATTTAGGGCGGAATTACTAATGAATCCGTAAAGTCAATGTCAGATCAGTAACTAATATAACCTAATGTATATGACTGATATAAATTTTCGGTGAAATTAATTTTAGATCACAAAAGGTTTGTCGAAGGTCATAAGCCAATTCTTACGATGTTTGGCCTCTTGTAAAAACTATCGATCAATGATTCAACTGCAGTATTTGTTGCGTTGCGAAATTGTGCGGACATCCAATTCTTCGAGATGTATTAGGCTACGGAAGACCACAAAAATTTAAATCTGGAGATTGTGGATTCCTTCCAATAAATTACAAAATATGACCCATTTCATGAATTAATACACATCTAATCATTTGTCAGGTCGCGGTTCCACCCACAATTTCCGAATGTTTTTCCAAACCATACAAATAATAATTCAATTTCAGTTTTCCTAATGGAACTCAAATTTTTTTTTATTGTGGTGTGGGGAATCGATCCACTCATTTTCGTTACTCTGGAAATTACAAAAAATAATATCTATTCTATTAAAAGCGCAGGCCTCCAGGTTCAACAATTAAATTCAATTCAATTTAAGCGTGCCAAGTGAGAGCGCTATATGAAGCATCTATAAGGAAGAGCAGTTGAAACGTATATTGTGGAACAACTTTGTTGTCACCGTCAAGTTGCCGACTGAGAAAGTAAACCATTTGTTCGGTCGATTAGAAGCTGCGCAGCCAACACAGAACTCGCATTTGGTTGCTTCACTTTTCGAGGGAAACATGTCTTGGACCTCGGATTTTGTGCTGGATGCTTGATAGAATCTATCCTACTGGCATTTGGTTATCGAACATTGCTAGGGAAACATTACATGTCTTCGACCTTGGATGCTTACATTACATTTCTCAATAAAAGCTGCATTAGGCGACGGTACGATAATTCCCTCAACGAAAAACACATCTAATAGTGAAAATAGGTTCACAGTCTAAAAAAATTAAATTAATTATCAGTCTAACACCTTATTAAATACAACATATTATTTTAACCTTTACAAATTTTAACATTACTGGATGACATGACGAGTTTTACCACCGCCAACTGTTCAGTGTTGACAATCCACTTAATTTGCTTTAATCATTTATATAGCCATCCGCTATAACACAGTAGTGGACATTTTTTAAACTCAGAAAGGCCGAGTCGCCATAAAAAAGAGCTTCGACTTAGCTTAAAAACCGTTGGTCTAATACCGGGTGACTATCATTTGATTCAAATTCAATAATTATAATAGTCACAATTTTAATCCCATTATTAATTGTTAGTGTCCTATTGAAGTGAAATGAATAGAACTAATATGGATAGCATGCATCCTTCGCCCAGCGCGTAAGTCATAAATACACAAATTGTAAAAAATTAAAAGGGGGTAAAAATGGGGTTAATTGGTTTTTCTAGACTTCACATAACTTGAAAACGAAAAATGGTATAGACGTAAAAATTCGTTTCTAGAACTCGCTTTTGACGATTTTCCAAAAATTTCTTTACCGACCGAGAAAAAATTAGGAAACCATAAATTTCAGGATTTCTTGATACTTAGATATCAAGGTTCAAATTTAAAAAAAAATCAAAATTACATACTTCTAAAAATTAAAAAATCACAAAATTGCCCTAGCGAGGCTAAATATGTTTTTTTTCACTACTAGCTGTAGAATGTACAATTATATAGTTTGTAGAAGTTTGTGAAATTATTTTTATCGTTCGACACTGTCAGAATTTTCAAATTTTTACTTGTGTTAACACTCTCTGTCATGAAATAATGAAAATGACAGATACACGTCAAACTATTTTTATGGATTTTACGCAGGATTTCCAGGGTTGTGTCGAACGATAAAACGTTGTATTACACTCGTTCCTGTGTAGATTGAACGCTTTACGCCACACGGGGTTCACAAAAGCACTCGTTTCACTCGTGCTTTTATAAACCCCTTGTGGCATAAAGCGTCCAATTTACACAGGAACTCGTATAATAATCTACTATTATACCCGACTAACATCTAGATGACTATTCTTGGCACGCAAAAGGAAGGTATAATGGAGTATTTCTCTCACAAGTGATATAATGATAAAAAGGGGTGAATTACTATGGTTACACAATGGTAAGACATGAATAATTTTTTGAAGCATCATTTTGACAGTTTCATTAATTTTTTGATTTTTAACTTTTACAAGAAATTACACGTCGGGCATAAAACGTCGTATCTTACACGTGACCTAACTGACATTGTAAGCTCGTGAGATGTATCACTCGCTGACAATGAAGCATTTCTGTCACTTGTAATATAATCTTTCCTAATAGTTAATAATCATTTCATTATTGACTATGTAGTATTTTATAACGCATCCAATTTATAAAATAAGAAAATAATAATCACATGCACAGGTCAACTTTTGAGAAAATCAATAACAAATTAACAGTTAAACCAAAATTGAAAATATTTATTTAACGAATAAATTGAATTAAGAATAATGTATAAAAAAGAAAAAAAAAATACTAATTTGTAACCATTTCACTGCTGTCATTTCCTATTTCTATAATTAATTCTTGTACAAAGTTTTATCTGTATACATTTTCGATTTTTTCAACATGTCGAATATAATAAATTGGTCCAATTATTATCTGCCGATATTTCATCGACACCTTTTTTGATGAAGTCCAAATTTTCCAAATTTTGGGCAATTATTATAGCGTCTTAAATATCGCTTCAACTGACCATACCATCTCTATCGGATTGAACTCACAATGATAGGGAGAAAGAATAAAAATAAATTGTGGCCCAGAAATTTCCAGTCCGGACCGTTTCATCCACCAATAAACAAGCAACTCAAAGTCGTTGCCGCTTCCTGTTGATTTACAACCCCGAACCTTTCTCATTGTGCATCTAATTTGCGGCAATGGGTCCCGGTTTTATAGCTGTCAGATTATCGTGCCTCGTACTTTACCTCAAATTCGTTCCGACTTTTGGCATAAATAGTATATAAACCACGGTTGAGAAACCTTTTCTTAGCCTCGCACTTTTATTTCCCGCGATGCTTCGCATTACTATTAATGCTATATAATGGTATGCAATAATTAAAATATGAAATACACTGGTAGATTACTTTTAATTTTCAAAAATTTTAGAGGTTCATTGATTATTATTTGCATTTGCTTTTCGGCGCACACCAGTCAAGCACACCCACCCTTGAACCAGCGTGGGTCGTCTGAGTAAGAAACTGGCGAACTGGAGGCAAAGAGCACGTTGATACAGACACGAAGACTTTTTTTTTTTTTGAAGTGAAAACTTCTTTGGGTACACTTTGCGCTCTTTCTGAACAGTGAACGAAACGGAACCGTCACGGTGACGCTGGCTTCACCACGTTTTTCGCGTGCAAACGCGAAATGAGGCGTTCGATCGCCGACGCTGCGATTTTCTAGTTTTAACAGGAACTAAAAAACGGTCACTTTTTTTCCACCAAACAACACACGTTTAGGGACAATTTTTCACCAATAAATAAAAAAAGTACACACTTTTTTTATGTTTACATTGATTGGATTACCAATCCAACACATACCTACCTACCGAATTTCGAGTGACGGGCAACTAGTGAAATATAATAACGAGTGTGCAACAATATTCGTGATCGCAGTTGGCTAAACGTATATCGTTTTTTTTTTTTTTGCTACTCCATGACTTTTTACACAATCGTATCGATCAAGAATCGACTCAAAATTTTGGATTCAGAGGCTCCTACGATCACGAATTTTGTTACTCACTCGTTACCATTGCTTTCGACGAAGATTAACATAAATCCATAATTAATGCACTTACATTATTTTATTGTGAAATTTTTGGGATTTTGAGAAGTTCATCACATTCAGCGCACTTCGGCTTCTCAATTATGTAGTTTCCACGGTATTTTCCTTTTACTCCTGTAATGCACACAGAAAGTGCTGAAGGGATGGCTAGAAACAACTGTTTACTACCAAAAAAATCCAGTAAAGCCTTATTATAGCGGAAAAGTGTAAAACCTCTTCTCTTCGGGCGCATAACGGTATGTTGAGAGGTACACTTGAAATTATTCATGACTTACTCGGTACAAGAGGCATCACCTCTAACAAATATGATGGACCAATGGATATTACCACCACGTCGGCGTCGTTGCACCTCCAAAATTGTGGCAATTTCACAATTCATGCTCACCATATTTTATTCAATATTGTTGCCACATTGTGCAAAAGAACGCCCGCGATATTTAAATCGCATCCCGTGAGTACACAATTTTCAAACGCCTAATTCGGCGGCATTCTAGGAACATTTTTCCAACTAACATTGCATAACTTATTAAACGTAGATATGAATTATGACCCACTACTTGTTTTCCTGATTGCTGTTCGCCGAAAGAAATTGCAAAATTCTTCAGAATGAAAAGTAATCTAGGCCTGTATCTTATCAATGTTTCATTTAAAAAAAGAATTATAAAAATCTGTGCAGTACACACTGTTTTATTTGTTACCAACCGATTCATGTTCAACGATTAAATATATCAGGTCTCCCAACTAAAATTTGTACCCCCCAACAATTCCAAATTCGAAAGACTCAGAAGAAAACGCTCGAACAGGTCAATTTTATTATCAAGGGGGACCTAATTGTACCGTACTCTCAAGTCTTCAATCTCACCCCCTGAGCCGGGGGAGCCACCCCCTTAAAAAATTTAAATGGCATGGGGGGTCGTGTGATACATCATTTTAAAGCTTATTCAATTCTCTATCCAAACCTACATTTATCGATTCTTTTCTACAAAAAAAGCTTGAATTCGATATTTTCCAAATCTACATAAAATACTCAACTAAAATGTAGAAAACGCTCGAACAGGTTAAATTGTACCAAACTTTCATGTCTTAGATCTCACGCCCTTAGCCAGGGGAGCCACCCCCTTAAAAAAATTAAATAGCATGGGGGAGTCGTGTGATAGATCATTTTAAAGCTTATGCAGTTCTCTATCCAGACCTACATTTATCGATTTTTTTCTATAAAAAAAAATGAAATCGATATTTTCCAAATCTACATAAATCAACGAAAATTTGTACCCCCCAACCATTTTAATTTCGAAACACTTAGAAGAAAACACTCGAACAGGTCAATTTTGTTATCAAGGGGGGCGAAATTGTTCCAAACTTTCATGTCTTAGATCTCACGCCCTTAGCCAGGGGAGCCACCCCCTTAAAAAATTTAAATAGCATGGGGGAGTCGTGTGATACATCATTTTAAAGCTTATTCAATTCTCTATTCAAACCTACTATTGTCGATTCGTTTTTACAAAAAAGAGCATAAGAATTTGTTACTTTCCAAATCTACATAGAATACTCTTGATTTGGAAAATAACAAATTCATGCTTTTTTTGTAGAAATAAATCGATAAAAGTAGATTTGGATAGAGAACTGAACAAGCTTTAAAATGATGTATCACACGACCCCCCATGCCATTTAAATTTTTTAAGGGTGTGGCTCCCCTGGCTAAAGGGGTGAGATCTAAGAGTTGAAAGTTTGGTACAATTTGGTGCCCCTTAATAACAAAATTGACCTGTTCGAGCGTTTTCTTCTGAGTCTTTCTAAATTGGAATTGTTGGGGGGTATACATTTTAGTTGAGTATTTTATGTAGATTTGGAAAATATCGAATTCAAGCTTTTTTTGTAGAAAAGAATCGATAAATGTAGGTTTGGATAGAGAATTGAATAAGCTTTAAAATGATGTATCACACGACCCCCCATGCCATTTAAATTTTTTAAGGGGGTGGCTCCCCCGGCTCAGGGGGTGAGATTGAAGACTTGAGAGTACGGTACAATTAGGTCCCCCTTGATAATAAAATTGACCTGTTCGAGCGTTTTCTTCTGAGTCTTTCGAATTTGGAATTGTTGGGGGGTACAAATTTTAGTTGGGAGACCTGATATATTTAATCGTTGAACATGAATCGGTTGGTAACAAATAAAACAGTGTGTACTGCACAGATTTTTATAAATCTTTTTTTAAATGAAACATTGATAAGATACAGGCCTAGATTACTTTTCATTCTGAAGAATTTTGCAATTTCTTTCGGCGAACAGCAGTCCATTACAGTCACCGACATGAACAAGCGTAGGTCGTTTGAATAATAAACTGGCGAACTCTACAGCTTGACGCTTGTCAAACTTGGCCCTTGAGATCTGGATGCGCAGTAGATTATGTTCAGAGTGGACAGAGCTCAGTTTGTAGAATCATCTGTAGTCGTATGCATCACTACACTTTTTTACCTCAAAAATATCGCATAAAAACTATTGGGACAAACTCGGGAAGTTATAACTAAAATATAGACGTTTATGAAGAACGAAGCTCGGCAGGGGTGGGCCGATAATCGAAATCATCAAAGTGTGTGAACCAGTTGCTGAAAATTCGTTTTCGATACCGAATTAAAAAAAAAACACAAAAGACCCACTAAACAGTTTATTTCGATCAAGGGATACTGCGCCGCACAGTAATAAATTATCGTATTACCGAAAAAAAAATCTTATTGACGGCGAATTCACAGAAGCTTGAACATTGAACATGAATCGAGCGGTTTTAAAGAAAACGTGTGCGTTTTTATATATTTGTTAATCCTTTTAATTGATAAAATGCACCAGTAGATTACTTTTAATTGATAAAATTTCACAGGTTCATTAGATTATTTTCATTGCCTTTTCGGAGCACCGACTTGAACCAGCGTGGACGACCCAGTAAGAAACTGGTCAAGTGGAGGCATATTATTTAGTTTGTAACATTTTTATTTCCTTTGTGTTCCATTCCTTTGTAATGTTTTTATTTAACATTATTTACGTAAGTATTTACATTTTTAATTTTTACATTGATGCAATTACTAATCCATTACATGCCATTCGAATTTCGAGTGACGATCACTAGTATTCATCATTCGGTAGGTAGGTTTGAACCAATTTACCGAACTGAATTTGGTTATTAATCAGGTTCCAGTAACGGTTATCATCATATAGAATTAGAAGGATATTTTACGATAAGATTGACTCAAGCGGTATAAAATATGAGTAGTGGCAGACCACCGGTTTTTTAAAATGGCGAAATAAGTTCAGGAGATTATAAAAAAAATTTATGCTACTTTGGTTTTCAAAAAAGACGTTACAAACCAGGACAAGTACAGTTTTACTATTAACGCCGAAAATAAACTAAAATATAACGAAACAGAGAACCCCCCACCAGTTTGGTCCAACAATTTTGTAAAACTTACAATGTCATCAATACTTACACAATCTCTTTTAGGCCTAACCTACTCGACTTTATCTCTTCTCTCCACGGTGGTGTTCCTAGTTGGAGCAACGCATCTAAATGGTTGGAAACTAGATCGAAAGTACGGCATTATCCTAATGGCTTGGTACTTAATTTTCATCACGTTTGCAAGCATGTACGAGTTGAATGTTTTCGGTTATCTTAACCCTCCAGAATGTCCCAGTGACTATTAGCCTCGTTCATTCTTATGCTTATAATATAATGCTCAAAAATACCATAACAGAGTGTTACCCGTTTTGAAATGTTACCCAAAGTATGACTTAGATGTTAGTCGTTTAGCATTGTTAGTAGCCGTCCTTACCCAAATTCGTTATGTAAAGAAATATAAAAATGTGTCTAAGATCCCATTATGCAATTTAGTCAATAACTTGTAGACGTATAAGTAAGCTTTTTCTTCTAAATAGTATTGACGAGGAAAAGCTTCTATCTGTTCAATTAATGTAAGTCAATAGTACGTTGGGTGTGCTGGTTGTTGATCCACTTTGTTCAGACTGTACAAAATACTTATGAATGTAGAGTAGGGGATGCCATATTTGTAATAGTTGTAAATTACATCGAATAACGGTCTATACAGAGTGCGATATCGGTTCCTTCATTCACTCTGTATAACTTCCTATTTTATTCCTAAAAATGTTCATACTATTTTTGTAATTTTCTTATTTTTATTTATTATAATTCACGAAATGATGATTTTAGCTGTGATTATTTCTGGTTGGACGGTGAGGCTAATGTAAGATTGTTTAAGTAAATTTTCAATTATTTGTGTAGCCTTTCCAGATCGTACCCAAAGAGGTTGCAGTTTTCATCTCAAACAAATGCAAGTCGATGAAAACTTTGATTTAGTGAAACTACGACAATAATACCGCCTTATGGTCAATAGAGTAGTATTTATATAGAATTTAAACAAGTCGAAGGCGACTTTCAACCACGAACTATTGGCAACAAAATTTGAAAACAAGAAAACTTTTTAAAGACTGTTCGTTATATTTTTTGTCCATCTACAATAAATTCTTGCCAATAATTCTTGGAGATTGTACATTTAATGAACGAATTAGCGTTAAATACACACTTAGTGTAAGTATTCACAGTATTCGTTTGCAAAATTCGACAAACCTCATGAAAATTATTGCTTCCCGGAAGTACGTTGATTCAAAAATATACACATGTAAGTTAAGGCTTAATAATTGTAGTTCATGTTTGATAATATTTACAAAGTTTATCGCCGTGGATAAAGCCGAGTCAGTTGGCATTAAATGCTTACTGATTATGATCGTTATCATAAAAAAGCTGTTCTTTTGAAAAAACAAAAAACAAAATATATAGTAGCACCCTAGTCAACTATAAATAATGCACTTAGTGTTGGAATGTAAATAAAATTCTTAAAAAGGACGAACGTTTTTCTTGCAACTTGGATGTACTATGCGTTGGAAGAGTTCGCTCAAATGGCGCGAACCAAATTCAAAGACTGCGTGCTGATTTGCGCGAAAGTCTGTGGGGCCCTTTAATGGCTGACTGACCGATTTGTGCGTGCATAAATTGAATTTAAAAAAAATTACTATATCTCTATTTCCAAGGCTCATTGTGTTGGATTTTGTCCCAAAAAATATAAATATTAAGATACGAATGTTAAATACAAGGCGGGAAGAGAAAAGAGTGTAATACGACCGATCATAACAAATTAATAGTATGGAATACTGGCTACGTTATAAACAGTCCCAGCTCACATTCGAGTTCGCAATCAAGAAATCCGAAGACAATGTAAAATACAAGACATAATAATGTAAAAAATATGAGAAAGAATTGGATCCGAAAACTGTAACGGCGGTGGTATAGAACTAGTAAAATCTGACTTGAGATGTTTTTGTCGTAAAAAAAAAATAAACATCCAGATCCGTAAATAAATAAGCACCCTACATATTTATCAATGCTTTTGGAACCCTCAGAATCAGCCATCTTTATAATTTGGTTCAGGTCTCCAGAACTGAACTCTCTCCACTTCTCGTTGACCACGTTGTGGATCGCCTCGAACTCTAAGCTCTGGTAGTTGTGCGTTTTCAGGTGTCTCCACAATGCGTCCTTCTCGATCTTAAGAATTTACTCCTTAAACTCTTCCAACGTTTGTTCCTTGTCTTCCGACGACTCGAGGGACTCACTGCTGGAGCTAAATAAGGTGATTGCTCATTTTCAAAAACGATGAGATTGAGTGGGCAATCGTGGACTTGACAATATAGAACATCTTGGACGTCGTAATTTTACCGTTCCGTTGGCTAAACCGGCCGCTGGGTGTTTGTCATCCCCACCTACATCTACTGTGCAAAATTGCAGGTGCCGGTTTCGTATAGTTGACATAAGGTATTTTAACTTCATTGGTTTCTCCATCACTGTGACCAATGTTAGTCTGTTAGTTCTGACCAGACTGACAGATCGACGAAAATTTATATGAATTTCTGTCAATTCGTCAGTTAACCCCTTACACGATCAGTTTGGCGTCATTCTGAGCAAACTGATGGAATGGACTGACGCAGAACTGACCGTGTAACGTCTGTATATGGAGGCATCTGCAACGTCTCAGCATGGACCCTTTGATTATCTGAACAACAACAGAAATTGAAGGCAAGGAATTAACAATATCTTAATCAATCAAAAGTACATATGTACAAAAGTTCGACATAGATATATTTAAATTTTAATTTAAATCAAAAGTACATTTCAACAGGACAACGCCCAACCCCATACGGCATTGAAGACAACCATTTTACCCTGGTCGTAACGTTCACCAGACTTAAGAGGGTTCTCCAGTGGCAAGTACATTTCTGCCGGTCGAAGTACATTTTCCCGCAATATCTTTTTTTTATTTACAAATTTAAAAAAAATCGCTCTGTAGCTGCAAAGATCTATATTTTATCAACACGCCCACAAAATTTCAACGAAATATCTTCAAAAATAAAAAAGTTACATTCAATGCCGCACATTTTTGTACATTTTTGCGCGCCGTTGAATATAACTTTTTTATTAAGACTTTTCGTTGAAATTTTGTGGACGTGTTGATAAAATATAGATCTTTGCAGCTACAGAGCGATTTTTTTGAAAATTGTAAATTAAAAAAAGATATTGCGGGAAAATATACTTCGACCGGCAGAAATCTACCTGCCACTGGAGAACCCTCTTAAACCCGATGGTAGATGTATGGGATATGCTGGAGTACGCAGGCGCCGCCAAGTAACCATTCTGGAAGAACTTGACATGCAGAGTGTATTAATAGATGAGATCATACGCATTTTTTTGCATGAGTGTAAATAAATTTAGTTAAAACTTAATCAATCACTTTGTTGTTGAATGATTTCTTTCCTACCATATTTTTTGAATGAATCATCTCCATCATGGCGTTGCAATTCATCCAGTTCTGTGGTTTCATTGATGGTGTTGCATTTCTATGTGGATAATGACAATGACGAGTAAAAAGGTATCAGTATAAAAATGTATTCAACAAAAACGTTCCACAAATTTTCTACATACGCCTTACAATTAACTTATATCAAGTTATCTAAAATCAAGATATGTAATACATCCATAAATGAAGTTTTTCTAATATATAATTGGTCATAGATTACATCAATTAAGTAAAAATCTGTCACAACTGATAAACTTTTGTACTTGCAAAGCCGTTAAAAATATCAAATATAAACAAAAGTATAGTGTTAATTAAATAAGAAATCTTACATTATTGAGCACCAACGTCTCTCCCCATCTTTAATGTCACACAGTTTCGAATTGCCACCTTCTTCAAGAAGACACTTTTCATCTTTATACCCCGTCAATTTCGGAGTACTCGAAGCAATATCAGATCTAAACGGATTTCTAATGCTAGATAAAGGACTTGTCAGACGTGCGAAAAATCCTGGAGAATCACTTTTAAACCTTTTAGATAGCTCATCTTCTTCGTCTTCCTCCGAATTCTTTCTCTTGATACCAACTAACGACACCCTGTCGACAGAATTGCGACTTAGATACGCAGCTCCCGCATCGTGTTTCTCCAGATTCGCTTGGAGAATTCTCCTTCGGTAGTCATCACTGATTGGTCGAATAGTCCTTCTTCGCGACAGACACTTTAACGTGTCTCCAAGCGATTTGTTCTTCACTTCTTGCAAAAAACTGTTTGATTCCGGTGTCGACTCGGTGTAGTTTAAACGTGTGGAGTCCCCGCCCACTTGAACTTTGGTGGATACATTCTCGGGTTCAGCGTATGTAGAGGTGGAGCACGATTCGAACGTCATATTTAGCTCCTCCCCGTCGTGTTGCTCCTCTTCTTCTTCCAAAGGAGGATCTTCTTCCACGGATTTAGGCGTTTTGGGCGTGGGGATATTTCTGGTTTGAGAACGCCGCGTTTTACATCGACTCAAAACCGGCGATTCTCTTCCCGATTCTAGATCTGAAGTTTCCTCGAACACCAACTCAGGATCTGGCTCGTCGGCAGCGATTACCGGATCCACTTCCTCTTTTGCAGCACTCTCCTCTGGTGTTTCTTCTTCGTGGCCATTGGCCACTTTCTCTTCTTCCGTCGGTGTTTCTTTCTCGGGGATTTCTTTTGGTTTAATTTCTGGTTCTTCAGACGGTGGCGTTAGTTCTTTGGAGGGTTTTTCTTCTGGAGATTCTTCGATGCCGTTTGGTTTGGGAGTGGAGGCCTTGGACGACGCCGAGTCGTCGTCAATGGTCTGGCGACGAGAGCGGCGTGTGGACACTTGGCTCATCTTTCCTGGGGAGCAGTTAGTGTTTCAGTCAGAAGGTCATGAAAGTTACAATGGTAGGATGGAAAAGTGCTGGTTGGATTAAAATTTTGGCAATGGAAGAAATGCAACATTTTTTGTGGTTATCATGTTTCGCCCACAAAAAAATTAAAATACAAACTAAACCTAAATTTTAATGGAATTGGCTCTAACTACAAGTTGTATAAATACACCAGAAGCGAATATGCGATAAAAAATCGAACTTACTCATACAGAGCAATCTGGTTAATAACACAGACTAGGTAACAGATATAAAATACGGAGGGTGGATCATAACCACAGGAAAGTGACACAATACAATAAAAAAAAATCTAAGCAAAACTCCTGTTGTTTGAAATTGACAACAACCGCTTCAGGTGTTGTTGCAGGTGCTTTTAAATAAACAGCAGCAAAGACCTTGATGTACTGAAAAGCACCTAAGCCTCAGCAGCTCCACATAGTAAAAAATTGTTACGATTTAAAAAGTTGTGAAATAAATGTATAACTGCACTTGAACCCGATGTTTCAAGACACAGGGTTTAGCTTTTTGACTTCCCAGTTACGATCGCCAGTTGTTTCCTCAAAGAGTCGTCTTAACAATAAATTGCGAAACCACACATGCTGCATAATCAATCCCCTCCCTAACTCATTGGTACGTAGACAAACAAATAATACATACAGCAATCGTATTTCATTACAAACAATCCTGACCTACCTTTTCTTAACGAAACTCGAGCAATGCTAATAATACAATATGTATCTCAACTTTCGCAGGACAACTTTGATTTATTATAAAATGAAAATTAACATACGGCAGATTTTAGGTTTGATAGGTGTTTACTCTGCGGACAGTCTCGTCGTTAAAACTAAACTTACTATTTAAAGATATGTACAGGGTGGGGCTTGCAGTGTGTGGGCGTACTTGAACCCTTGTAAAAAAATTACTTAATTACTTAAATACTACAATATGACAATAACCAATATAAAAATGGTTAAGTAAAGTTAAATCTACAGTAATTTTGAAAATCTGTCACTCCTTGCAACCATAGTAATGGTTCAAATCTTGGAAAAAATTAAAAACGATCGGTGTCAAGTGGGCCATGGATTAAAAAACGTTACAATTATTGTGAAGCGATCAAACGAAACCAAATCAATCCATACAAAGTAATTAAAACGTTAATTTCAATCATAATACTTACATAATACCGGGTGTCCCAACTAAAATTTGCACCCCCAACAATTCCAATTTCGAAAGACTCAGAAGAAAACGCTCGAACGAGTCAATTTTGTTTTCAAGGGGGACCAAATTGTACCAAACTTTCAAGTCTTAGATCTCATCCCTTTAGCCAGGGGGCCCACCCCTTAAAAAAATTAAATGGCATCCAAACTCTACTCTACTAAACGTGATTACAACTTATCTATTAACATAAAATATTCTTACTTTCTTATCTATTAATATGCAATTAAATATTTGTGCAGTTTACCTTCAACCATTATAAGAATTCTTATGTATTAACATTCAACCATGCATTTGTAAACCATAAAGAATTTTGGGAATTTTAAAAAAATTTAAGAGGGAAATTGGACGTATCAAGTTGAGTATCGTTTTGTAGGTTCATGAACATCACAAATGTATTTCTGGTGCTAATTTTGTGATTTTTACTTTTCGCTTCCCAGCTTTGTTTTCAACTAATGAAAAAGAAAAGAAAAATATTGCACAAAGCAGAAAATACTGGAATAATGAAACATTTTCCAAATGCAGCACAAGGAAGTCTGTAGTCATGGAACCTGGTACACACTGTATATTTAAACGCATTGCACACCGTCATGTCTGGGAGTTGCTCCTGGATTGATACCACAACCCCATGTCCTCCCGCATCTATTTTTAAACCACTTGTGTGACTGAAAACCCGCCGTGTCCTTGTCTACCGAGTCGTACTACATGTGATAACAAAGACGTGCATACAAGTGAGATCTTTGAGGAATTATGTTAACAATATGTAATAGACGTCCAGTCGCATCACCGACATGGCACGTCACGTGATTACTTATTTAGAGTAATGTGGAAAACAAAAAGGGCATTGACCAGAAAATTTCTTTTTCAACACGTCGCCAAGAAAGTCTATTTTTGCTAGGTATCTCACCCTGATCTGTGACACCGTGACAGAATTTTCTCCGAGTGGAAAGCTACTCATATCCGCTAGAAATAACTTGTTTCTTTAGATAAAAAATCTGGCGCCTTCGGCCACAAGATTCCTAATTATACCAGAACCGCTAAGTCAGAGCGAAGAATTAGTTATATAACTCATTTTATAGGTACATTCTCCAACTGCAGACAAGGTTCAATGCTTTTGCCCCTTTTATTTCGCTTCAATAACAAACGAGGAGTGTCTGTCTATACAAGAGGCACGACAAGCAATTACACAGGAAGGAGATAAGTATCGAGTGGTATGGAATGTGGCGCAGATATTTCGAGATCTATTTACATGCATTTTAACTAATAAAGAACAATAATTCTCGGAACATCACAATCTGTTTAATAATAAAATTGCTTTGGTAATTTGTACAACAAAGGTCAATTTTCATAAATGATCCCTGAGAATTGTATTAAAATTATAATGAGTGGAAACCCTAATAAACCCATTTTTCTACTACAAAAACAGACAAAAATTCTTACCTCTTTAAATATTTTTCATTCAAATTCAACCGGTAAACACACCGCGTCCTGCACAAACACAAACGGTTTTTAAAATGACAATTCAAAATGGCGACTGTCTAAAGTGGGAACCTGTATTACCGACTCGGACGTAAACATGGCACCTGTCAAAACAGTTCATTAGGTTATAATCTCGAAATGAAGAAAAGGAGGCAAATAAAAATTCTAGATAAACAAACACTCCGTGTTATAAATCACAATCTGTACATAACAATAAATCAGGCGACATAAGCCACTGATTTCTCTTGTATGGGGGCCCTGCAAATTGGACAATTTGCTGAAATGTCAATGGAGCAATCTTCGCAAAGACACACATGGCCACAGGGTAGCAATATAATCTACAAAGATCAGTTAAACAACTTCAATTATAACAACACCAACTCACTTCAATAGGATTACTCTTGCAAACCACACAAATCTGGTTTTCTGGAAGGTTGTTTTCTCGCATTTCCCGCCTGCGTTTGCGTCTAAATTCGTCCCTCTCCTGTTTCCTTTTATTTTCTTCAATCATTTGACCTTTGTATTTCCAATACTTTCTAATTATAAGGCCTCCAATTACTATTCCTATTGTACCAAAAAGTAAACATAGGAGTCTGTAGTTCCTTTTGGAAAGATTTAGCTTTTTTATAAGGGATGTCACTTGCATGTTTGTTAAATAGAAAGGTGCTCCATTTGATGGAGGCTGTAGCCTCAGTGATTTGCTATCATGTGAATAAACCAGCTCTCCTATTCCAGTAATATTAGTGCCTTCTCTTAACATTTTTTCAGTTGATTGCACACCCCTTTGTCTAATTCCAGCAAAAAATCCCCAAATGTGGTCCATCACACTGGGGACGCTCGGAGTAAAAACATCAGAAATTACGTCCATATCTGCAAGTATTAGGTAACATTTCTAACTTGTGACAATAAGTAGATTACCTAAAACATCAGCCACCAAAGGGTCTATTATCTCTACCTGAACCCCCTTGTTAGTTACAGCAAATGGCATGACATTGTAAACTTCTTGTACCACTCGCTCTGAATCAGACCAAAACCCTGTTGTACTCCTTTGGATCACATGTTCTTTAATGCATAGGAGCTGCACCACTCCACTAACATTAGGGTTATTAGTACTAACTATGGGTTTGCCAAGTGGCTTCACAGTGCCTCGTATGGACACATAAGACAGTTTTTTCTCTGGATGTGTATCCACAATTTCTTTTAGATCTTTATTTATAGTGAGGTATGGAGCCCCCTATAAAAAACTACTACAATTTTGAAGAACAAAAAGAATCTGTTTACCTGGATCAGAGTCATTGCATTTTTGTTTTTGTAGTACTGCTTTACGCATATTGCTAAGATCACGAGATCGACTCCTAAGGCTATGCCCTCTGTTAGGTAATCCATTTTGGTTATGTCAGGGATTTACAAGGTTGTTAGGGGGTTTACAAGGTTTTCATTGTGCAGTAAGGGCAGTCGGAATTTATCATTGCTGGTGCATATCAGGGTTAAATACGTGAATATGAGATCAAAAACTGACAATTTTGTGGAGTTCTGTTTGGTTTGATGGATTGGTCACACTGATTTTCGTAGTGATATGGATATGGCGCGAATTTTTTGAACAGTAGGATGTAAATATTTTTGGTTCTGGTAATCTTTAGTACCCGTAGAAATAGCGCAACAAATCATTTTTCCAACGACCTACGGTCTACCGCCACGGTCTTTTAAAATGTAAAACGTCCTTACGTTCTGCTTAAATAGATATTTTATTGTTTCAGCGATCATTTATACCGATTACTATGAATTACTTATTAGTACCCCATTACGTGCCCATTAGTACGTAGTAACAGGTGACTATTTAATGTTGAAGCAGACAAAGTGGGGTGGTAGCACTGAATATTTAACATTAATCATTGACGGTTGACAGATTAATTTTTTAGGGTAGAGTTGTCCATATGTGTGTTGCATCTAATTTTTGGAATATGGACCATGAGCACTTTTCACATAGAATACTGGATTATTGAAGATTTTTTAAATTTCCATTTTTGAAGTAAAACTTCTTTACCGACACTTGACTTGGAGAGTACGGTGACGAGAGCCTTACGAAAAGTGTGATCGGGCGAAGTGAACGGAAGTTTTCTTTAGTGCTCGATTGAATAATTAATTCATAGAATTTTTTTTGCCTTACCGGGATTTGAACCCGCGTCTTTTCCGTTGTGAATCCGCACTCTTTACAATACATCTATTTGCGTGTGTCAGTTTTGTATGCAATTGAGCTAAATACTTATCTTAATCGCTACACATGATTGACGGCTTTTCGCTGACGACAAACTTAAACATGCATTATCCAATACTGCAGACTTTCATAATGGCGAACTGAAGTTTTACTTCAGTCGTGTGGTCTAAAGCACGAAAACTCCAAAAATAGTCCGACATCATAATGAATTGCGTTTTCTAGCTCTCTATAAATGAAGAACATGAATTCCAAACATTTTTCTTTGTTTCGCACATATTATTTGTAGAATTTTAATCTTCAATTAGCTTATAGGTATTCCAAAACTTCATGGGTAGTGACCTTGAAACAATCTGCGCGAAGAGTGGGCGACCTCCGTAGGAAGGGACCATTATAAGCATAAATTAATTTATGATTATAAGTGAAAACTGAAAACATCCGCTCCCTGCATTATTTCACACATTACCACAATTATTGTTATAATTCAGAATTTCTGACTGTTGTTAATTCTGCGGCACTCACTACCCATGAGATTTTGAACTACCTACTCACTTCTCAGTACTCAAATTATTTTTTATTAACTTTTAGCTACCACAAATCTATTACTGATACTAAAGTAACGTATAATTCCAAATATAAGCCGCACCTTTTTTCTCGAATTTTGAATCTAATTTTTTTTAATAAGTAGTGTTGCATTTCTAATGTGCTGATGTCACGGAAGACAAAATATTATGGGAAGAGGAAAATGCTACAAAGCATGATAGTGATAGTGAATGAATGATGATAGTGAAAATATTATAATAGAATCTAATGTTTTTCATGATGAAGAGACTGATGAAGACACTAATGATAATAAAATTAGCTTAAAAAAAAAGAAACCGACTTCAAAAACCGAAAAATAACTGAGTATTACAATACATGTGCTACCTACTGAGCTACCTACAAGCCAAAGAGGTGAACAAATTTGTAACCTATTGTCATTATAGAAATATATTAACAACGTTATAGCGGTGAAACTTGCGATGTGGCGGGAGCGGATAGCCTATCTATCTACTACCTATTTATTTGGCTTGGCATCGACTTCAGACAGATCAGTAAGTAGCACATGTAATAATACATGTACTCAGTTATTTTTCGGTTTTTGAAGTCGGTTTCTTTTTTTTTAATAAATTTTAAGTAATGGGTAGGGGAGGCGCAAATTTTATGGAATTACAAAATATCGAATACAGAATATTGAACACAATTTGTCGAAAAACAAAATATCGAAAGTACAAAATATCGAAAATACAAAGTATCGAAAATACAAAATATCGGTAAAAATTTCACAAATTTGTTTTTCCGTGGATCATTGAAATTGGTGCCTCGCGCTTCGTGCTCTATCCCTGAAAGAAGCATACTCCAAGAAGTTCATATTTCCTTGTACGTGAAACTCGAAATGGGGACAGGCCAGACTGAGTGAAAATTTGTTTTTTCGTGGATCATTGAAATTGTGTATTTCGATATTTTATTGTTCAATTTTTTGTAGTTCCGATGATTTGTTTTCCAATATTTTGTACTTCAGATTCGGACTTGGTGACAATGACCTCAGGAGTATACCCTTTCAAAAATAAAAATAATTTTCAAATCGGTCCACAATTGACGAAGAATTCGGTGAACATAAATAAAAGGAAAGATTAGAGGATTTCCCTCGATTTCCATGGGATCTCCTCATCAGATCCGGATTTGGTGGCAATGGGACCACCACAAGAGTATCCCCTTTCAAATAAAAAAAGAATTTTCAAAGTTGGTCCACAATTGACGAAGAAATCGGTAAACATACATAAAAAAAAAAACATACATACAGCCGAATATAGAACATCTTCCTTTTTGAAGTCGGTAAAAAGACCAATGGAGACACTAGTCAGACCGATGGAGACACTAATGAAGAGACCGATAAATATACTAATGAAGAGACTGATGAAGACATGAATTTTTAAACTGAATGTTCAAATAAATACCATAGAGTATTAATTATATTCTAGAATTTGTCATTTTGTTTATAGTAGGTCATCAAGGCGAGTTTGAAATTAAAGTAATCCCGACTGAAGTACCCAAGTGATCTTGAAAGTTCTTACACAACAATATTCATAACTACGTAAATAAAAAATGGGGGAGCGTATATCATCGTCGGATAAGTACAATAATTACTATAGAGTTATCAATCAGTATAGTATTACTTTCAAATTTTATTTGCATCAAGTGAATGATCGACAAAATTTCTAATAAGGCGTGACGTTAAAAAGCAGTGTCGAGTTTGCTGGTTACCTGTCCAATCTGACATTATTTGTTCAACCATGAGATAAAAATTATCTTGGTCAAGGGTGGTCATGAATTTTATAATAATTGTCGATACTAATATTATATTATATTGACCAAGATAATTTTTGTTCGCATGGTACTTTCCTTCCACTCCCTAGGTCAGGGTGGTCAGTGCCGATGTGCTAAAAATAGTTTGTTGCTAAAATTTCAATTAAATTAACACAAGGTGACAGAAAATGTGCATGTTTTATGCATGTGCATTATTTCAACTAAATAATGTAACGCCGATAATAAATTTAATTAATGTATATTAATATACATATAGCTAAGTACTCTTTAAATGAAAAAGAAAACATTACGCACAGTAAAGCAGTCGAGATCAGATCAAGTCAGGAAAATAAATAAATAAAATTATTTCCCATTTTTCTCCTCTTATAATAATTCCAATTATATAGGCAACCAACAGTACACAACTCAAGTTCCTCCTCAAACTGTTTTTTATTGGCTTATAAAATCTTACGCACCATGTGTCGAATTTATGTAAAAAAAAAAGGATTTTCTTACATTTTATAAGAATGATAATATTTTTATTCAAATAAATGTTATTTTTGTTGTTTTTTTATTAAGAAAATTATCTTTTATTTACTAAAAAAGACTAGTTTTTTATTTTATTATTTTTATTGTCAGATTTTTCTAAAAAACGTGGTGCAGCTTGTATTCGGGGGCGGCTTATATTCGGAACAATACGGTACGTGCACTATTATGCCATACATACTTCCTTTGCAACCATGCCATCTAGGCAGACCGACTAAAATATACTCATTGCAAAGTAATTGTAAATCAATACAGACATATCAAGAAGTCCTAGGTAGGTACGTATTTGTTAACCATAAGAATGTCATTGCCTAACAACGATACCCAATCGCAGGCTTACCAATTTTGATGTAAACGCTATTGTTGGCAACACAAAATTTGGCAACAAATTTGAAATGAGCAGTCTCCCATTATTCGAGATCAATAGAAACATCTAATGCAATAGTCAAAAAGGTGAATTTTTCTGTGCAGTGTCATGAATTTCTCCGAAAATTAATTAAATGGCATGGGGGGTCGTTTGATACATCATTTTAAAGCTTATTCAATTCTCTATCCAAGCCTACAGTTATCAATTCCTTTCTACAAAAAAAGCATGAATTCGATATTTTCCAAATGTACATAAAATACTCAATTAGAATTTTTACCCCCCAACAATTCCAATTTCGAAACATTTAGAAGAAAACACTCGAACAGGTCAATTTTGTTATCAAGGGGTACCAAATTGTACCAAACTTTCAACTTTTAGATCTTACCCCTTTAACCAGGGGAGACACCCCCTTAAAAAATTTAAATGGCATGAGGGGTCGTGTGATACATCATTTTAAAGCTTATTTGATTCTCTATCCAGATCTACTTTTATCGATTTATTTCTACAAAAAAAAAGCATAAAATTATTATTTTACAAATCAAGAGTATTTTATGTAGATTTGGAAAATAACAAATTCTTATGCTCTTTTTTGTAGAAGCAAATTGATAAAAGTAGGCTTGGAGAGAGGACTGAATAAGCTTTAAAATCATGTATCACACGACCCCCCATGCCATTTAAATTTTTTAAGGGGGTGGCTTCCCTGGCTAAAGGGGCGAGATTTAAGACTTGAAAGTTTGGTAGAATTAGGCCCCCCTTGATAACAAAATTGACCTGTTCGAGTGTGTTTTTCTAAGTGTTTCGAAATTGAAATAGTTGGGAGGTACAAATTTTGGTTGAGTATTTTATGTAGATTTAGAAAATATCGATTTCATGTTTTTTTTTTGTAGAAAGGAATCGATAAATGTAGGTCTGGATAGAGAATTGAATAAGCTTTAAAATGATGTATCACACGACCCCCCATGCTATTTAAATTTTTGAAGGGGGTGGCTCCCCTGGCTAAAGGGGTGAGATCTAAGACATAAAAGTTTGGTACAATTTGGTCCTCCTTGATAACAAAATTGACCTGTTCGAGCGATTTCTTCTGAGTCTTTCGAAATTGGAATTGTTGGGGAGTACAAATTTTAGTTGGGACACCCTGTATATTTAATCGTTGAACATGAATCAATTTGAACCAAATAAAACAGGCTGTACTGCACCGATTTTGATAATTGTTTTTTTAAATGAAAGACATTGACAAGTTCTTTGTGAACATTACTTTTCATTTTCAAAAATTTCACAGGTTTATTAATTATTTGCAAATCATTTTAGGGAAAAAGCGGTCCATTACAGTCGTCGATTTAAATGAGCGTGAATCGTAAGTAACAAGCTGATTAACTGGAGCTAAAAAAATAGAACTTGGGCCAGTTTTGTTGCGCGTAAAAAATATCAAGGGGTACCTACGAGTAGTAATAGTAGCGGGCTCCTGGGACAGTTCGATGGCATGTGCCATCCACTTCTGTCCACGACCTTTCTTCGAGGTCATTCTTGTGTACTTCTTGTGCCGAAGAAGTGGTCTTCAATCCAGAGGCTGCTGAAGAAGGGGCGTGGTCGCCGAAGAACTACCACCAGAGGTTGCTGAAGATTGTTGGTTGCCTACCCACCACCACCGAAGAGTTATTGTGCCATCACCAGAGGCTGCCCAGAGGTTGCTGAAGATTGTTGGTTGCCTACCCACCACCACCACCATCACCACCACCGAAGAGTTCTTGTGCCATCACCAGAGGCTGCTGAAGAAGAAGAAGAAGAAGAAGAAGAAGAACTACACCGAAGAGGTCGCCGAAATTTTTTATTTTTTATTTTTTTTCCTAACCTGTCGTAACTTGTCTCGTATGACGTAGATACGATGATGATGATGACGATGATGATGATGTCGAGCTGTGACTAAATTCGCGCACGCGCATATGTGAAAAAAGTTTTTTTTTGTCCAGAACTAGTTTCGAACCCAGAAGCATCGATTTAGTAAATCGTCGCCGTAACCCATCTGTCCAAGACGCTAATCTATAAGAGTTAGGATAAATGTGGTAAACATGTTACACGGGCACTTTTTTTTTTTTTTTAAGAGCCTAGCCTAGCCTAGCCTATTCAGTATTTAATTTGATTCAGGAAAGAAAAACGCTGTTCCAATATAATTTATTTATTTATTTAACATTAAAGGAGTATAAACTAAATTTAAATCTTACAATAAATCACTAAATAAAAATATTATGCTTAACTAAATTTAAAAAACATATATTATTATCATCAATATTACATTCTAAGTGAATTTACTAAATTTATTATTTTATCTATTATTCCACATTTAAAACCAAATACTGTTAAATCGAATTTACTAGATTTAATTAATTCATTTGAAATAGTATCAAATTCATAATAAAGTTTATCTTTAAAGAAATATAAATTTTTATATCTAAAAGCTTTACTAATATTTGAAGGTATACTTGGAAATAATTCTGAAATTAATCCATGTTTTTTTGATTTGAATGAACATTCATCGAATTCAATGTAATATAATGCATCATAAAACATATATGTATTACCATTAAAAGTTCGTACTATTGCATTAATTCTATTACCTTTTGGTATTCCTAAAATCTCAATTGATTTACCATCATGATCATCTCTAACATTAAATCCAGGAAAATCAATTATATAATATAAATTATTAACAACTATTAAAACATCACCTGATGGTCTTTGATAAATATGAGATATTTCTTGAAAATTATTAGGAAGAAAATCTAAATAATCTTTAATTAATTTAGGTTCTTCAATATAAGTCATATCTTTTAAATTAATAAACCATACATATTTCTTATAGAAAAGATACATATGATTATTTACAATTAAAAATGTGTTAATTTTGTCATAAAAATCACATAAACTTAATGAATCCATTGATTTTGTTACTTTTGGTTTAATTGTAGTTGTAGTTGTTGTTGTTGTTGTTGTTGTTGTTGTTGTTGTTTTAGGTTTTGGAGGGCCATATAAATATTGAATTGCATATATATCATCTTGAGTTAAATGAAAAAGTGAATCATTATAATAAGCATACATTACTGAATTTTGTTGTGCTGAATGTTCAACTCCTAATGTATGACCAATTTCATGTAATAATACTGCAAATAAACTACTTTTATTTTCTGGAGCTTTATCGAGTTCCAAGTACCAATCTTCTAAACTATCTAAATGTATTTCAGTACATTCGTTGTCTTTATTGGGAAAAAAAGCATGCCCTAGGACCAGTCCTTTTCCATCAAAGTGTGAAGCACATTCACCTTTTTTACATCTATTACTATTATTATGTTTAAAAGGTGTATTTGCAAATGAAATAACTATGTCTGGTTTGGTGGTTGAATATTCAAATTCTAAATTAGATACGATTTGCCATGCATTAAATGCTCTCTCTGCAATTTCTTTCCTTCTACTATCAGCTAATACAAAATACCATGTTAATTTTGTTTTATTCCATTTCTGAGAATGAATTCTAAATGCAGTTGGATTATCTTTAACTCCACATCTAGGACTATTTATTAATTTTAAGGTTTCATTATTTAATGTTCCATCTACAGGTAAATTATAATATTCTTGAAAACGTATTACACCATCAGTAACATCTGTAATAGTATTAGTATTATTATCAGTTTCTAAATAACCATAAGTTTCTAAATATAATGTAATATTATCACTCGTTGCTTGAGTTAATAATAATAATGAAGTTCTAATATTAATAAGAACACAAAAATACAGTAAAATGCGTGTCATGACTGCTTGACAGATTAAATACAACTAAGAAATAAAACAATTTTTGTTCTTTTTATATTTTATTTACGTCTTTTATAGTACTCTCGCTTACGATCCATTTTTGATGGTTACGTAAGTCTTAATAATTCTTTGTCTTCACTACAATAAAGGATCCTTTCAAGGTCCTCTTCAGTCGTACAGGTAATTTTTTCTGCACAAGATTCACTATGAAGTTGTATAGATACAGGACAAAAACAGAAAAAGCATTTACAATTTGTGCACAACAATGTTCCAAATTGTTTGTTGTTGTTGTTGTTGTTGTTGTTGTTGTTGTTGGGCAGATTAGTAGGCATAATTTTCTTTCTTGTTAGTCTTCCTAAATCCAGTGAGGTAAAGCGATCTTTCGCTCTAAAAACTTTTGTCCATTTACGATCAAGGTCCTTTAACTATTAGATTGAAAAAAGTTAATAAATCAATTTTAACCAAAGACAAAATTATTCAAAAAAACCCCACGGTAAAGTATCTGTACTCAAATTATTTACTAATCTTTTATCATCGTATCCACTCAAAGCTAACTTTTTCTGTTTAAGAGTAAAAACCTCATGTCTTTTTGAAAATATAACATTTTGTGTTACGTCTAATTTTTGTTTATTAAATAAACATTGAAAATAGTCATCAAAACTAATTAATTTAAGGGCAGATTCTTTAATACCTTTGGCTTTTTTTATAATTCCAAAATTTGAAAGATAATTACTAATTTCCCTTTTACTCATTTGTTCTTCTTCCATTTTTTTAAGTTCTTTTTCTTTTTCACTTTCATCATTTAATACTTTTATTGTATACATTTTTGATCGTAAACCAATGAAATGTGTCATAATTTTTCCATTATTTTCATCTTTCATAAGACCTAAAACTTTTTTATTTTTTAGAGGAATATTATAAATATTGTTCACTGGGTAATCAGAAGTATCAAATTTATGTATATCTTTTTTGATATGTTCATAGATATCATCATCATTAAATAAATAAATTAATCCATCTGTATCGGTATATAATAATTTAACATTATTTTTAAATTTTTGTAAAATATAATTGTAATGAAAATCGTACAAAAAAATTTTTGATATATCTAAAATTGCCATTCCTACGTATATAGGTTTATTAAATGTTATTTCTAAACGTTTCATTTCAATTAGAATCATATTTTCATTGCATATTGTGCAGCTGTGAAAGTTTGGTTGTGAAATATACCAGTTTGCACCGAATCGTCCTTTCCATTTAGTAACCAATTTCACATCCCTATATTTTTTTACGTTTTCAATTGTTTTACCATAAACAGAGTTATTCATTGTTTTGTAAAAATTTTTTTCAAATGGATTTTTACTTTTCTTCCTTAATTCTGTATTTAAATCAATATACTTTTTCAACCATGGTGCTTGTCTAAATTGTAAACATCGATGTATTTTAGAAATTTTTAAACCCAACTGCAATGCTTGTTTCAAGTTTCTGTAATGAATAATGTAATTTTTTTTATTGTATAAAGTAGTTAATAATTTGGAATTTTTTGAATCTGAAATTGGGGGTGTCAAATGTTCAGGACACAACGGCATATCTTTGTGTAAATTGAAAAGTTCTTTAGGATATTCAAGATCTACTTCAAAAACGTATCCAACTGGGCTATCATCAGACAGTGTAGTAAAATTAATATTGTAAATATCAGGGCCACTAATCCATTTAAAATCTCCAGTGGGTAAGGGACAACTCATAGCAGCACCGTACAAATTGTTGATGTCATAATACATAAGATAAGTTGATGGTTCATTAGGATTATAAGCTTCACCCATATATTTATTATTTGCTTGCCCGTATCGATTGGAACATTGTGAAATACCTCCTCTAATGCCTCTTTCAAAAAATAAAATCATATCGATATCAGTTAATAGACTCAATTCTACCCCAGTAATTTTTAACATGCTATCAAAAGATAGTCCAGGAGCTGTACAATAGTGAAGAGCATCTAGTTCATATGTTTTCATGCAAGTAAATCTAAAATTTTCAAAAATGTCAGCCAACAGTAAAACGTCTGTTTTTAAATACAATTCAGCATATTCTTGCAAAGTTTTAATTTGAAATGATTGCCAAACATTACAAGCATGTTTATAATCTGCACCAGAAATTTCTTTATTAGAGATTTTACTAAAAAATTTTTCTTTAGGTGGTAAACACTTATCATTTAATTTTTCCAAACTATCAAGATATTCATATGGAAATACTCCTTTGCGTGTTACTAATTTAAATTTTATATCATCATTATAAAAAAATTTTGTAATAGATTTTTGCTCTTCATTTAAATATGATGATAATTTATCAATACTACTAGGCATAAATTTGTATGAATCTAAAAATCTAAATCGAATATTACTATTAAGAATATATTTTGTAAAAGAAATATATTTTTCCTTATTAATAGGTAATAAATTAATATTCCCTTGAATTTCAGTGCATAGGGCCTTAATTAGGAAATGACTGTCATATCCAGATAAATTGTGAAATATTACTGGAATTGTATGATTATCTTGATAGTTTAGATTACAAGAGCTATGTGCAGCACCTCTATATTTTCCAGTTAAATGACAATGATCTTTGACCTTTATATCACTACTGTTGAAAAATGATTTGGAACATATGAAACAATTAGTTGCTAAAAAAAATTGTTTTTCTTCTTCAAAGGATAAAGGTTTCATTTCAATTATATCAGAAAAAATTATATTAAATTCATCAGCAATTTTCTTTAATTCATGTACAAACCATACTGCACAATCTTTTCCAGTATAAATATTAAACCTTGATAAAGAATCATTATAAGAACATTTAAGATAGTATGCAATACTAAATGGTTCATGCTTTTGATATTTTTCACATTTATTTGTTTTTTTCATGTCTTTATAACCTAAAAGCACCGATTCAATGTCAGCATATAAAACTGCAGGAACCATTAATTTATTTTTAAAGTTTTTAAATTTAAGAACACTCTTATCTAAAGGAGGAAGATTTATTTTAGTTTCATTTAATACTTTACAATTACGTATATGGTTTTCATATACGTTTTGGTGTGTAAAGTGATTTAAGCATCTTTCACATATCCACTTTTTATTTTTGATATTACCCATTTGGTAATTTGTTAGTCGTGATAAATTTTTAATGAATGCAAAATGATATAAACAATTCATTTCATCATCATCATCATCGTCATCATCATCATCATCATCATCATAATCATTATTTTTTGAAATCATAAGCAAATTAATTTTAGGTGAAATTTCGCTTTTGCTTAATATCAAGGGAAGAATTTTTTTTTTATTAGCTAAAACAGTAAAAACATTTATTCCTAATTGATTCATTTTTTCAAATTTTGTAATTTCTTGCAGAGCAATAGGAAATGTTATATTATGGTATTTCAACACTTGACTAAAATGTGGATAAGATGATGGACGTGAAATGTTTTTATCTGCTGGTGCTGGATACAAAGCACATACAATTGACCATAAAAAACAATAGGGATCATGATTTTTGATATTGACAACACTTTTAGTATTTTTAATAAATTCTGGTAATTCAATATAAGTTGAAATACCAACACTGATTGGATTAAATTTATTTATATTAATTTTGAGGTGTAAAATTTGTTTTAATGCCCATCCACTGTCTCGTTCTTGAAATTCTTCGAGTTGTACCAAAATCTTATCTATCACATTTATTTTATGCCAATCCCTTAAATTAGTAGTTTGATCAATTATTTGATTTTGTGTTAAAAAAAATTTATTAGTTGTTTCAAAAGTATGAGGTTTTATAAATACAGCAACGAAAACAACATTAACTTTTAATAAAAATTTTTTTAATTCTCGTTTAATTTTTGAAGAGAAGACTCTAAAAGATTTTGAAAGAAATTCTTTGGGATCTTTAAGATCTAAATTTGTTATCACGCCTGTTATAATTCTATTTTTAAAACAGGAGTTAACGTCTTGCCAAAAATATTTTTTTTTTTGTAAATATTTTCTATTATGTATTTTTTTTTTAAAGATTAGTAAATAATCTTTTAAAATAGCTTGATTTGATTCAATTTTAGAGAAATTTTTTACACAATCTAATTTATTTTTAATGCATTTATTAATTAATAAAATGGTCTTTTCTAAATAATTTATGTATTTTCGAAATTCATCTTTGGTTTTAATTAATACACTAACTTTTTCAATCTTTTTAATAGCTTCAGTTGAAAAATTGTCAATGTTCTTTATACTGGCCATTTGATTCTATTAGAAACACAAGAAATAAATTAATATATCAAGAAAAAAAAAAGTACTTACTTTTTGAAGTTTTAACACAGACACACTGCAATACTAAGCAAGATGTATACTAAATGTGTCATTTTTTTTTTGTTTTATTTTAGGATACTAATTCTGTAGTTGTACCCTTAGGGCTTAGCACATAAAATGATCAATATGTGTAAAAATGTTAATGTCTTGCTTAGCACTGCAACACATTAGCTTATGCTGTTATGCTGTTATACTGATGGATGCAACTGAATACATGAACTTAAAGCAGATCTATATATATGTATCTATCAAGTAAAAAAATGTTGACATCGTCACCATGATCATGAGCTACATGCATGATTTTTAATTAGTTAGTAGTTTTAAACAGCAATAATGTTGTTTTTTTATTCAAAATGCATACTTAAAATGCAAACATGCTGCTTCATGGATGCAATTAGAAATTAAAATAAAAAAAATATGTTAAGTGCATGTGTTGATGGTGATGTAAGTAATAATAATGTTGTAAATTTATTATTTTAGATTGCAAATTTTAATTTATCGATTTAAAAAATGCCTCATCAATACAATTAGAAATAAATAAGTTCCACTACCACAATTTTTTCGTATTATAAAAGACTGTTAAAGATTTAGAGGCAGTAGCAGTTCTAGCAAGAAAGAAACAACAACACCATGTCAAATACGCCTTGTACCATTGTGGTTTTCAGCGAGGATAAAAAAAATTTACCCTTAAAGCATGTGAAAGTAGTCATGCAGCAGCTTTTCCAGTAAGTTTTTTTTATTTTTATTTTTTTATTTTTTTTATTTATTAGATATGGTGTGATGAACATTAAGGAAAGCGGAGACAAAATATTTGTCTCATTATCTTATTGCCCGAAAGGGACAACATTAAAAAGAAAATTCGGAAACCTTCCTCTGAGATATATGAGAACAAAAATTGAGAACGAATCAGAATTTAAAATTTTGGAGAATGTTGTTCGCCGATATAAATTTAATTTATTAGATGAGGACGTCGAAGAACAACAAGCCACCATAGGTCCTCGGAAACATGTCTACATTGAACCCCCGGTAGAGGAAGAAAACGAACAAGAAGAAGAAGAAGCAGGATCTTCCACATCAACATCAACAAGACCAAGTAAGAGGAGAAAACCGAATGAGAGGGGTACTTCTAATCAACAAACATCTAATAGCAGTAACAATTCGAAGGAGCTGCAAGATGCACAAGATTTTTTTTATGAAATTCTTGAATAAAAAGAAAATAACAACCTTTGTGTCTTATTTATTTTTCAATGATATTATTATATTTTAATGTTTACAATACTTATACCATAAATACAAATGATTGACATTTTCTAATGTACAATTATAACAATAGTTCGTTATATGATTATGACATTGAAACGTTCGAAAAATATCTCTTAAAATATCTTTCGAAGGTAAATTGTCTTCTTCACAATTCAAATCAATAACGTCACTTTTCAAGATTTCCTTTAGCCACTGCTTTTCATGATAACCTCTAACTGCAAAAGTTATCTTTTCGTCATTGATGTCAAAATGTGGAAGTGGATCGTACGTTGTATTTGTAAATTGTCTTATAAAATTGGTGATGTCTTCATAGTGCAAGGTATCGTTGAAATCATCAAATTTAATTCCATGTACATTTTCGGTGGTCAAATTTATTTCTTTACGTACCGATGGAATACACATGTCTTCATTAAAAGGCATTTTAATGAATGCATGTGTGGAACGTCCATCTTTTGTATCAATAATTGAAATTTCTTTGCAGAGGAAAGTTGAAGACTTTTCAAGAAAGTATCCTTGCACATCAAAAATGAACATTTTTACTGAACACTCACTTTCACAGTCAAATGATCTTAACACATGAAGAGTTCATTTAGAACTAAGTTGAAGTGGTGTTGTCTATTATATATCCTTTGGTTTTGATTTCCAACCGCCATCTATCGTTGATTCTTTTTTTATTACAAAACACGAACACGACCAGTGAGAGGTTCGTATTGAACAGACTGTTCATGTAAAATTAAACAATAAGCAGCAGTGTTTTCAGGTATCAGGAAGTTTGTTTCAAATTCCAATCTGACATCTACGCTGCCCTCTTGATATGCTTCGTTTTGGTGTGAACAATCAATTACGATTAAAGGAGCAACAGTTTTAAATTTCTCTAAGTTCAATAAAGGTTCACAAACTCCTTTATTATTATTATTATTTGAATAGTAGTACTCGTTTTGAAATTTTGTATACATATTGTAAGCGATTCCGTAAGTGTTTTTCTTGTAATCCAAGTTTAAATTTTCATAAGGATATACAACAGAATTTAGGTACAACTTTAGATTTTTCAAGTTACAATGATCAAAAATACTTGCGTTCAATTTCAAGTTATTTCGTCTATCTTTTTGAAATCCAAAGATAATAAAACGTGGTTTTTGTAAAAATGTTGAAGTTTTCAGTACCCAATTAAATATATAAGTTTCTGGTAAAGCTGGATACGTATATAAGTCCCATTTTCTATGAGGAATTTTAATTTGAGTATTTTGTTCGATTATTTTCATTAATTTTAGTTTTTCAGAATCGGCTACTGTGACATGAGGAACTTTCCATACAATTTTCTCAATATGAATTTTAGCTTTGTCAGCACCAGTTGCTTCCAATATACAATTTAAATCAGAATTTGCACGAATTAAAACCAACTCCTGACGTAAATTCACAACAATTTTTTTATAATCTTCTGCAAATCCAAGAATCATAGAAAGAGGCCAACATACATCAAAATATCCAGTATCCTTATCAATCATTTTTACTACTTCATCTTGTGGATACCAGCCTGCATTCATTAGGGCAATGCTTTCATTTGGTGTGTAAGATACATAACTTTTCATGGTGGTTGTAATGCCTGGATTTTTTACTCTATCAATTAATTCACCACCTAATTCATAACGAATTTCTTCAAAAAGATGAGCAATAAAATTACTGACTACTTTTCCTTTGTACACAGTTGTATCATCATGTTTCAGTACTTTACCACGTATATGAAGTTCACTTAATCCAGGAATTGTTAATAATTCCTGTTGTTGAATACCAATTCTACATTCATCGTTGTATTTTAATTCACCACTTGTGTAAGCTTGGTATGAATGCCATTCAAAAGTTGTTACAGAATCATCAACAAATGGTTTTTGTGTAATATTTAAAAAGTCCATTATATTCTTTTTTGCTTCAAACGTAGACCCAATGACTTTAGAAATTTTCTATTTTTAGATGTTAATGCAACACTATTCTTTTGAGGAATGAAACTCTTAGACTTAGCAAAGTTTTTATATTGATTGTTGTTGTTGTTGTTGTTGTTGTTGTAATTTGAAGTACGTACATTAAATCGAATAACCATTCTAATAGGTTAGTTTTTAATGTTTCGTAAATGTAATGTTACTGTAAGAAGTTCTTCTCTAAAATTGACAGGACTACCAAATTGATCTGATATTTTAAGAGTTATATTTCTAATCACATCAGTGTTGATTGGTAGGTAAATGACGTTTAGTGGATTTTCATTTATTTTATAACCAGGTGGTTCTTTAGGATAAAAAGAATGAATTATGTGTTCCGCATCACCATTCGAATAAGAATTAGTTACAATATTACACTCAATTCGTATTATATTAACACGCATTATATCGACTGGAAAATCTGATTCATGAGGTTTCTTAGCTTTGAGTATTGTCTTATTAAGAAATCCCAACAGGGGTCCTATTGTTTTTTCTTTTGAAAAATCAATAGTTTCATCACATTTTATTTCACATTTTAGTGTGTTAAAATTGGCATTCAATTCAAAATTGATTTTTTCTTTTGTACTTTCTGAAAGTATTTTCTTCTTTAAATATTTACTAATATCTTCTAATTCATAACTGCCCACTGGAATCTCAATTACATGATTTTCACCATAGTGAAATAGGTTATTGTTAGCATCAACGTTTGGTATAGCATTATTAACACTAAAATTCGTAAGTCCAAGTTCATAAACACTTTTCCTATTTAATTCAATTGGGGGATTATAATCAACTGATAATGTTGAAGCTTTACCGGAAAAAAGAAAATGATAGGACATCTTGCTAGTGATAGGATTTGAAATAAACTAATTAAAAATAAATGTAAGGTCTTCATTTATTTATTAAAAATGATAAACAAAGATGGCCACAGTTGAATTCGTTAAAACGTTGAAAACGTGTGTGATTGTAAAGAATGTGAGTAATACCAGGTGGTTCTTTAGAATTAAAATATTTAACAACTTCTGGAGGTGGTTGTAAATCACCGAAACTATCAAAATATTCCACTACATCATTTAGTTTCCTATAAGCTACCCAATGTGTTCCTGGTCCTGAATCATCATCCAAATTTATAACACCAGCTTCATTTTTACGAATTGTCTTAGGAAGAAGATCGCGTGAAAACACTCCTCGAAAATATGGAACTTTATATTGCTTTGCATATCTTTCAATGTCTATATTTGTTAACGGTCTTTTTGGTAAAGTGTTTAATCTAAAAAAATACCCAGCCCTTTTTTATAGGGCTTTAAGAATAACCCCTTTCCCATTGCGATAGCTTCCATTGTTTTATTGTGTCTTTGCGATTCCTCCAATTCTTTTCTAGCTGATTTTGCTGAATTAATAGCTTTAGCAATCCCAGCTGCTCCACCACTTAATGCTCCAAGTGCACTGAGACCAGCAAATATAGGAATTAAGGGTAAAATTCCACCTGTTTTTGGTATCTTTATGACACGAGCAACTTTAATGTTCCTATTTTTATGTTTCTTAGCTGTTTTTAAACCCACTGAAATAGCATCATTTAAAGTTTTAACTTTACTATTATTAATATTTTTTCGTATGTTTTTTGTGATTTGTTGAAAACTAGATTTACTATTCCTACTTTTCTTCTTCTTCTTTGAATTTTTTACACAAAGTTTTTTAGGAGTTCTCTTCATTTTGCTCATCTTTCAAACACTCTCGTTTTTAAACAACTAACACTTTCTTATCTTTTATTCAGTTTTTATAGGTTTTGATCCTATTTCATCATTTTCCAATTTTAATTTTGTTATTCTTCTTGCTTTAACTGTTGAACGTAAACCGTTTAATTTAATTTTATCATCATGATATTTCCTCTTTGAAGGTTTTTGAGTTGGAGCAGTAGGTGGTGGTGGTGGTTGTGGTGGTTCAATATCGACCATCACTGCATTTTCAACATGAGGTTTCGTTTTAAATTTTTCTAGAGTATTCATACACTTTTGAATTTCTTTTTTATATTGATTAATAATTTTGGATGATTTTGTTGTTGACCTTTTAGTGTTTAATCCTAATCCTAATTTGACTTTTGTTTTCATTGCTCCTACAACACCTATAGCAGCTAATTTTTCTTTCCATGAGGCCTTCCTTGATCGAACTCGATTTAATGCTCTGCGAGCCAAGATTTTATCGGCTTCATGTCTAAGTTTTAAATCTTTTGTTTGATTATAGGCAATATCGTGATCTTTACATGCTACATCAAGTCCATTAATACCAGTATCTCCTCTCTGTAGACGTTCTTCAAGTTTAGTATTTGGACCACAAAATTGATAACCTGGAATATGCATTTCGTAGGGAATCGAGTATAATGTCTTATCTAAAAATCCTCGACCACTACCACGCTTCATACTTGTTGTGTTTTTACAATGCTACTGATATAAATGGTAATGTCTGGTTGAATTTATAGTCAGTTCAATTTTTATTTGTGTACCATGAAGATTATAAAACAAAAAGTATCTTTAAATATTGAAAACAATGATTTAAATCATAGTGAAAATAATTTAAAACACAGCGTTTTATTTCCAACAACAATAAGATGTTTAGTAATTGGTCCATCAAATTGTGGAAAAACAAATGTCATAATCAGTTTAATAGAACATCCAAATGGTTTGAAATTTGAAAATATCTATGTTTATTCGAAAAGTCTCTATCAACCAAAGTACGTCTATTTGGAAAAACTATTAAAACCTATAAATGGAATCGGATACTATGCCTACGATTCAAGCGAAAATATTACAAGTCCTTCGGATGCTAAACCAAATTCAATCATGCTATTTGATGACGTTGCATGTGAAAAACAAAACGTTATACGTGAATACTTTAGTATGGGGCGACATAATAAAATTGATTGTTTCTATTTATGTCAATCGTATGCAAAAATTCCAAAACATCTTCTAAGGGATAATGCAAATACTCTTGTTTTATTTAGACAAGATGAACTTAATTTAAAACATATTTACAATGATCATGTTGGTACTGATATGACTTATGATGCATTTCGAGAAATTTGTAATATCTGTTGGAAAAAACCTTATGGATTTTTATCTATTTTTAAAGATAATGACATTAATAAAGGGAGATATAGACAAGGATTTGATCACTACATTCATTTAGATGACTATGATAATGGAAATGATGACAATGATGATGATGATGATGATGATGATGATGATGACTACAACTAGGACTAGGGAAAAAACCTGTTTTCAAAACCAGATCAGACCTTATCAGACCTGACCAGACCTGATCAGACCTGATCAGACCTTTTTATAGAGTCGATCAGACCTGTTTTCAAACCAGATCAGACCTGTTTATCGAACAGATAAGACCTGTTCACATCCTTTTCATACACCCATAAGATGAAAATTCTAAATAGTACTAAAAAAAAATTGAAACAAAAACTTATTCAAAAAAGGAATAGTATAAAAGAAAAATTAAATTTATTAAAGGAGGGTATATTTATGCACGAAAGTGCTTTATTACCAATAACTAAACATTTGAAGAGTATAGAAAATATCGTGAGTGATGAAAAAAAACAAAGACAACAACAACAACAACAACAACAACAACAACAACATGTAGAACTTAAAAAAGAACCCATTAAACAAAAGCCTAAACAAGAAGTTAAAGTTATCGATGATGGTGAAGTTTTTACAAATGATGATGATGATGATGATGATGATGATGATGAGAGTAAATTTCGTATTAGTGAAAATGAAGCTAGTATGGTTGAAGATTTATTACCTCAGGAAACATCAAGCATAAGTGAAATACCAGCAAATGTATATGATGAATATTTAGAACAATACACAGCATTACCAAGACAATATTTAAAAGAGATGCTAACAGATACAGAAAATACATTTGATCACAAGTATGGAGTGAGACATGATCCTGAAATTGAAGCTTTTGCTATTGGTGATTCTCGTTTAACGTTTGAAATCGATAATCCCAATATAATAATCAAGAACAAATCATATCAAGGAACAAGGGGATTATATGAATTGTTATTTAAGAAAGCACCACATGGATATACTAGAGAAGATCTAGAGGTATATCGAGAAATACTCTCAAAAACAAACGCACACAAACGATATTATCAACTTAATCAACAAGTCGATGGAAGTAAATTACCAAAATACAAACAAATTATAGCACCATTAATGCAAGATCGCAGGAAATCATTTTCAACAGGTGGAGGTTTATTAAAAGAAGTTAACAACAAGCCTCTTGAGTTTGTTTATTGGGACAATCCAAACGAGTTAGTTGATCGATTACGTTTGTTAGTTGCATCAAGAAAAGCAACAGGTAATTCTGGTCATAGAAACGAAATTATCAGCATCATTGAAGAGCTAAGGGAAAGCAATATTATTGAATAAAAAAAGAAAAATGATCACAGAAGCAAAAAAACAAATTGTTAATGAAATACATAAACAAGCAAGAATAAATTTCAAAAGACGACATGTAATAATCAAATCATTAAATGATTTATTTCAAGCAGATCTTGTCGAAATGATTCCCTATTCTAAGGAAAATAAAGGTTTTAAGTATATTCTAATTGTTATAAATTGTTTCTCAAAATTTGTTTGGGCATTTCCTCTTAAAACAAAAACAGGCTCCGAAGTTACAAAAAATATGGAAAAAGTTTTTCAGCAACATATTCCGAAAAATCTACAAACTGATATGGGGAAAGAATTCTTTAACACCTCTTTTAAGAAACTAATGAAGAAGTATAACATCAATCACTATCATACCTATAGTGAATTAAAAGCTAGCATTTGTGAGAGGGCTAATCGCACCCTGAAGACCATCATGTGGAAAAAATTTAACTATTATGGACATTACAGATGGATCGATCTACTTAACGAAGTCGTTGAGCAATATAACTCATCCAAGCATAGAACAATTGGAATGAAACCTATCGATGTAAGAAAAAAACATGAAGAAAAGATTTTAAAGAATGCCTACAATCACATTAAAATGATAAATTTAAACACAAAATTTAAAGTAGGTGATCAAGTACGAATCTCAAAAATTAGAGGAGTATTTGATAAAAAGTACATGCCTAATTGGTCGACCGAAATATTTACAATTAAAAAAATTCAATTAACTAACCCTGTGTCATATTTACTACAAGACATTAATAAAGAAGACATTCAAGGTGGTTTTTATACAGAACAATTACAAAAAGTAAAATATCCTGATGTGTACCTTGTTGAAAAAGTACTCAAAAGAAATAAAAATAAAGTATTCGTTAAATGGTTGGGTTTCGATAACTCACACAATACTTGGATCGATAAAAATAACATTGTATAAAAAAATTATAATAATATTTTTTTTTTTTTTTTTTTTAAACATTATATCGTTTCAATTTTTTAAACCAATTCATATCAATACACAACCCTCTTTTTAAAGAATTCTTTTAATAATGAAGGAAAAAAAAAATTACACTTTATCACTTTCAAAGCTTTTACTACTACTACTACTACTACTACTACTACTACAGATGAAACACAAAGTAAGGGTAACGTTTCATAAAATACACTATTGTTGATTCAAACATAAAATCAAAAATTAACCATTTTTATTATAATAATAATAATGCAAATAAATACTTGGCTCACCTAGAACACCATCACATTATGATTCTATAACGAACATCATTGGTTTCGAATAAAAAACACAATATTTATATAATAAGGAAATCTACACTTGTATGCAATGTAAATAAATGCAATCCATATACAATTATTCCATTGAATAATATTAATGCAAACAGGTACTTACTCAATAATCATATTAATCACTAATTATCATTAATAAATACCTGCAGCTACTATTAATAGCTACAAGGCTATATTAATTCTCTACATGTCCTTATTTAAAATGTAAATAAAATTGCATCGTGTGCATAATTAAATAATAACGTGACTCCCGATTCCTTTAAATAAAAGATTGTGATTTAAAAATGTAAATAAAATTGCATCGTGTGCATAATTAAATAATAACGTGAATCCCGATTCCTTTAAATAAGAGATTGTGGATTCAAGTGTTAACACAGTAGTGTAAAGAAATTTCAACAATGAGCATCAGTAAGTAAAAAATTAATTAAAAATAATAAATTAAAAAATATTATTTGAAGTATTACTAATAATTGCTTACTAATAATTACAGTTAACTTTGTCAAGGCGTTTGTCAGGGTTTACTGGCAATATAATGATTTGTTACAAAGAGTTATGCCGGACGAAATAGTGGTAAGATACCACGAAGACCCAGAGTCATTTGTGATATTCAATGGTGACTGGGCCGAGGAGGATGGGGGAGGGTACTTGATAATAATAAGAACCTCGTGGAGTTTTTATTGGTCCCATACCAGTAAATAAATTTACTCTTTGTTTCCTATTAATAATTTTATGTGTTTTAGCAACTCGTCCGGAAGGCTTAAAATGTGAGTATTGAAAATAAATTACTAATAATATTTTCTAAAAATATTATAATTATGTATACTATTTCAGATTATAATCAGGACCTACTATAATCGATAAAAATAATAACTTTAGTAGATGCATTTAGAATTTAGTTAAGAATAATATTTTTTTATTTAGGGATTTATTGTAAGATTTAAATTTAGTTTATACTCCTTTATGTTAAATAAATAAATTTTCCGAAATCAAATTAAATACTGAATAGGCTAGGCTAGGCTAGGCTCTTAAAAAAAAAAAAAAGTGCCCGTGTAACATGTTTACCACATTTATCCTAACTCTTATAGATTAGCGTCTTGGACAGATGGGTTACGGCGACGATTTACTAAATCGATGCTTCTGGGTTCGAAACTAGTTCTGGACAAAAAAAAACTTTTTTCACATATGCGCGTGCGCGAATTTAGTCACAGCTCGACATCATCATCATCGTCATCATCATCATCGTATCTACGTCATACGAGACAAGTTACGACAGGTTAGGAAAAAAAATAAAAAATAAAAAATTTCGGCGACCTCTTCGGTGTAGTTCTTCTTCTTCTTCTTCTTCTTCTTCTTCAGCAGCCTCTGGTGATGGCACAAGAACTCTTCGGTGGTGGTGATGGTGGTGGTGGTGGGTAGGCAACCAACAATCTTCAGCAACCTCTGGGCAGCCTCTGGTGATGGCACAATAACTCTTCGGTGGTGGTGGGTAGGCAACCAACAATCTTCAGCAACCTCTGGTGGTAGTTCTTCGGCGACCACGCCCCTTCTTCAGCAGCCTCTGGATTGAAGACCACTTCTTCGGCACAAGAAGTACACAAGAATGACCTCGAAGAAAGGTCGTGGACAGAAGTGGATGGCACATGCCATCGAACTGTCCCAGGAGCCCGCTACTATTACTACTCCTACGGGTACCTACTACTTCACACAGTAATAAAAAAGATTTATAACTTTACCCTCAGAACCGCTGGCTATCTGGAGGCATATTTATTTTTTAGTTTCTTTTTACGGGTCTTAGAGAACGTTAGGGTGTAGGGATAATACATTTGTTTTTCCGAATGCATTGCAACGATTATGTGTGTAAGTAAAATTTTTTATTTCCTTTTTGTTCTATTCGTTTGTAACGTTAGATTATTTTGAGTTCAGGCTAACATTGATTGGACTGGCGATTGCAATTTTTAATTTTAGTTTATTATTCAATTCAATTACATTTTATTTAACTTCTACACTTTTTTTTTGGGCGCTTTAATTTCTTTCTATAACATTTGTTTTTTCTACTAAACAAAATGCCTCGCGCTCCCGGACGGAGAAAAACACAAGAGGTGCGTCGTAGAAATAGGCGTCGTGCGAGACAAATAATTGAAATTTCTCAAAATGTTGAAGCGGTTTTCGGTACGAACGCTTACTGCAACAGAAACAGTTGACACTGTCCCAAACAACTACAACGATAGTTGATTCATTTAAATCGGCCTTGAATAACAATCCGATAAATGTTGATTCACATAATCTCGGTGAACTTTCATAATAAATAATAATAAATAATAATAATAAGATATATTTCCTTGCCTTTCGGCTTTGAAAAAGATTCCTATTCCCATACAATGCTAAATAACAGAATACTGATTAAATAAAACTATAAAACATAAACATCACCAATAGCTAAATTAATTTCATTTTCCTCCCATCTCTTCCCCCCTTTTCTCTACATTCTTTCTTCTGTCTAAAACTCCTTTCATCCAGCCTAGTCCTTTCCCTTCTTCTCCTATCAGTACTTTCCAATCTTCTCTCTCCTCTCTCAGCTCCTCACATTCTTTCATCATGTGCTCTATTGTTTCTGCTCCTTCTCTGCATAGTCTGCACACTCTCTCGTCTCTCTCTTTCCAGTATTTGTTTTCTCTTTCCTCGTTTCCACATCTAAACCTTGCTATTACTTTCTTATCGTTTTTCTCGCTTTCTTTTCTCAGGTATGCCGGCAATTCCTCCGTGATTAGTGACCTATACTTTCCATTATACCTTGACTCATTAATCCTCGTTCTCCTTTCCTGCCTCTGTACGTCTCGGTCCACCTCAACTATCTCTCTTAGTACATTTACTCCATTATTTCTTCGCCTCTCTACCTCCTCCACTGCATACCCATTTCTCTCGTAGTATTTTCTTCTCTCTTTTCCTGCTCTTTCCATGTTCCCATTCTTTATCTCTTTCCAACACTCTTGCAAGATCTTACATTCCGTTCTTTCTCTTATTCTCTCTTCAAATCTTACTGCTCTTTTTCCTGCTTCCACTCTTATCTTGTCTCTCTTTACTTCTTCTAGTACGATATATGCTGGCGTTTCCCTGTCCAATCCTAGTACCCATCTCCAGTACTTCGCTTGGATTGCTTCCAGCTTTTCCTGCTCCTTCCATCCCCATATTTCTGCTCCGTACATCATTACACTCTGTACTAGCCTTTCGTACATCAGTCCTCTCCTTCTTATATCTCGTCCGAATTTTCTCTCGCCTATTCCCCATACTTGACCTACCACCCTGTTCGCTTTCCTTTCTAGTTCCTTTATATGACTTTTCTCGTTGTTGGTCTCGTTAAAGGTGTAACCCAAGTATTTAAATTCTTTTACGTTTTCTAGTTCTTTTCCTTCCCACTTCCATTCTTCTTTCTTTCTTCTGCCTCCTTTCTGAAAAATCATCATTTTTGTTTTCTCCACGTTTAACTTTAGCTTCTTTCTTTTCAGGTATCTTCCTAGGCATTTTATCATTCCCTTCATTTCTTTGGCCTCTCTCGCTATTAACACCATATCATCGGCGTATGCCAACGAGTGGACTTTCGTTTTTCCTACCACCACTCCCCCTGCCTGTGATAGTCTTAGTTTTTCTTCCAGGTCGCTTATATATGCCGCGAATAGACTGGGACTGAGTGGGCATCCTTGTCTTACTCCTTTCGTCGTCCAGAATCTTTTACTTGTTTTCCCGTTTACTTTTACTTTGTTTCCCGTTTCTAAGTAAATTTCCTCTATTCTGCTCACCAGCTGCTCGTTGATTCCTTTCTCTCTTAGGTACTCCCATAATCTCTCTCTATTTACACTGTCAAAAGCCGCCTTCAGGTCTACAAACAGCGCGTACATCTTCCCTCCTTTCTTATCGAGTTCTTTATCTATTAGATGTTTCAAGATGTACACGTTATCGATGGTGCTTCTCCCTCTCCTAAAACCCGCTTGTCCATCTGGTAACAAATCTTTTTCATCTAGTTCTTCCTTCAATTTATCTTCCAGTATCATTGCGTAGATCTTGTACGCCGTGCTCAGCAGACTTATTCCTCGGTAGTTCTCCACCTTTTCTCTTGTTCCTTTTTTGTGTATCGGACACACTAGCCCCATCCTCCATTGGCTTGGTAGCCCCTTTCCTTGCCAGACGTCGTTTACTATCTCCCTCATTATCTCTATTATTTCTTCTGTTGCATAGATCCACGCTTCATTTTGCAGTTCATCTTCTCCCGCCGCTTTTCGTTTCTTCATTCTTCCTATACCCCTTTTAATCATTTCCTTCGTAATCTCTTCCCCTTTCTCTTGTTCTCTTGGTCCTCCTCCCTTCTGTCTTCTTTCCGTTTCGTCCTTTCCGTCTAGTAATTCTTTAAAATACTCTCTCCATTCTTCTATCCTTATCTTCTCGTCTGCCCACTTTTTCACTTTTCGTTCTCTGTTTATGTATTTCCAAACTTCTTCTTCTGTGTTGATTGATCTAATTTCCTCTTCTTCTTCTCTTTTCTTTTCTTCCTTCTTCTTCTCTAAAGTGTCTTTGTATTTCTTTAATTGCTTCCGGTATTCTTCTCTTGATCCCTTCCCACTTCTCCATTTTCTCATTTGCTTTCTGGCAAGTCTTTTCATTTCCTGGCATTCTTTATCCCACCATCTATTTCTTCCCATTCTTTCTACCACTTCTACTTCTATTTTCTTTGTTGTCATCGCTTCTCTCATTCTCCTTTCGAGTTCTTTCATTCTTGTTTCGGTGTCTTTTTGTTTTTCTTTTTCTCTTTCAACATGTTGTAGCGCACTTCTGTACTTTTGTATGCTTTCTTCTTCCCAGATTGTTTTTATAATTGTTTCTTTCTTAGGTTTTTTTCTTTTTATTTCTTCTCCGGCGATTTCCATTTCTAACGGTTGGTGATCTGATTCCACTCTGTTTCCCACTTCGAATCTTCTTACTTCATCCAATGCATGTTGATTGACTATTGCGTAGTCAATCACTGATTCTCCTCTCGGCCCCACGTACGTAAATTCTCCTGTATCATCTTCCCAGTTCCCGTTCAGTACCTCGTATCCTCTCTCTTCTATAAATTCAATCATTTTTCTTCCTTCTTTATTTTCTGTCTTGTCCTTCGATGTTCTTTTCGCATCTTCTGTCTCATTATTCCGTCTTCCTAATCTTGTCCCCGGTGAACTTTCATTATGTTGTTCATTTTGTTCGGCGCTTTATTTTAATTCGGAAATAACGTCCAGAAATGCCAAAGCATTTACTTTATGTTGTTGTCACAAAGGAATGGTTCATTTACCACCTTTTACTACATCTCCGGTTCTACAATCACTCATCGAAGATATAAAATCTACAGATTACAATTATAAACAAAAATGCAAAAATTTCGTTGAGAGCGTAAGGTCATATAATTCAGCTTTTGCTATAGCAAGTTCAAATTCACAATGTTATGTATCATCGCGTTGGTGGATTAGTTTCGTACCGTTATGCACACAGTGACTTATTATTATTATCCAGACCGTTTTTTATTTAAAATTACTGTTAAACAAAACAAATTAAAAATTGTAATGTGTAACATGGTAACCAGTCTTTATTCAACACTATTTATGTAAGTATTCACATTTTTTTTAATTTTTACATTGTTTCGATTACCAATCCAATACATACCACTCGAATTTCGAGTGACGGGCGATCACTAGTAGTATTTTATAGGAGAAATCTAATTCCAATAAGACTCGGGATCGAGCTTGGTGAATTTTTTTCTTTATCCATAATTCCAAATTCAAGTAAACCATTTGAAGCATTTTGGACCTAAATTTTTGGAAAATGAGTTACAAAATAATATGAGAGCCGATCGAGCCGATCACTTATTGGTTGAACAACATATTGCCGGCAATCTGCCTTGGCGAGCTACACTATAATACCTAAATATTACACAAGTGTCCCAAAAATGACTACATTAATTTTAACCAGTAGCAGAAGTCGCCGAGAGCAACAACATCTTTATCTACCACTTTTTAGAAATCTCATTTTTTTAGCATTTATCAACCCTACAAATTCTTATCTCTCTTATTAATTCGTTTCTCGGGGCAACTCAACCGGGCGTGTTATTGTATTTTACTTAGTTATTGTTGTGCATTGTGTTTTGCAAAAAATCGCCAGTACCCGAAGGTTAGCAAATGAAATATGTGCTCTCAACTCTCAATAGAAACGTCATTGATAACAAAATAGGTTTATTAGAGAATGAGTCTAGAATCAAAAATTAAAAGTTATTAAGAATTTTGTTTAAATTATGTACATATTAGAATTTCACTGTCTTTAAATTTAGAATTCGCACAAAGCAACAAATTCAAAAACTTTTCTTCTTTGTAATTAACATCTCATAATAGATTATTATCTATCTGAGGAGGGCCTGTTATAAATCGAAAATGTTTTTAGACGGCTTCGCTTTGGGTAAAAATTTCTGAATTGAACACAAACATCTGTGTCGTCAGAATTGATTTAAAATGAATTGAAAGTATAAAATAATTAATTGGCACATGGATAAAAATATTTTAGGGAGTGGTAGGACCATCTGAGCAACTTTCTTATTAGCTTTCTTTAATTATTTTTTTTCCTATTTTACCCTCATCTAATATTGACGAGTAGTTTCATGCATCAAGTGTCGATTTTTTGCGAAGCGTTTTTGCAAGCGATAGTTTTTAATAAATCACTAGCGGGTACGCGGTTGAGTGCGAAAACTTATCTCTCTAAATTGTTATCAAGAAAATTACTCAAATTATATAATTGTAAACTAGCTACGTTCTAGGTAGTTGCATCGCATCGAAGTTAAATGATGCGAACTGAATTTTGTTTACCACTATAAACTTATCTCTGCGGTTCCTTATCTCTAACACGAAATTAAATACAAATTGCACGATTTCGATGGCTTAATCCATAAGTTATCTATCTCACTGAAATGAAGAACCATATTGTGGTATTAGGGCTATTAGTTTTAACATGGACAACAAATAGTGCGCGCATTCTGGGTGTATTTCCTGCACCTAGCAAAAGTCACTACTTTCTCGGGAGTTCTCTGATGAGAGCTCTTGCAGAACGTGGACACGACGTAACTGTTATTAGCGCTTTTGGGGAAAAGGAACCGCCAAAAGGGGGAAAATACAGAGATATAATACTGGAAGACATGATAAAAGAAATTGAAGGTAAGTATAGTTGGTTTTGAAACGTTTGTAATTGGAGTAATGGATTTCAGAACGTTTTAAAGATGATAATTTGAATATGTTTGAAATGGGGGATATGGGCCCTTTCGTTAACATCGCCTTTGTAGCTTTCTTCATGAATATGATTGGTGAAATGACGCTCAAAGAACCAGCAGTTCAAGACTTGATCAAATCTAGTGAAAAATTTGATGCGGTAATAGTGGAACAATTTTACAATGATGCCCATAAGTCCCTTGCCCCCCATTTTGATGCCGTCCAGATTGTGTTCAGTTCTGTTGGGGCAAACTTCTGGACAAATCCTTTAGTGGGAAACCCGTCACCATTAGCCTATGTGCCAGACACTTTTCTAAGTTATTCTCCCCACATGACTTTCTGCGAACGACTCACCAACTTTTTGTTATACTTTGTCAATTTGGCAGTTCATCATTTATATTTGTACCCATTGCACTCGAGAGTTGCCCAGCAGTATATACCAAATGCCCCTGATTTTTACGACGTTTTGTACAACGCTTCTTTGGTACTGTTAAACTCTCATCCCAGTTTAAATCAGCCAGTGCCACATATTCCCAATATGGTGGAAATTGGTGGATTCCATGTAAAACCACCGAAGAAACTACCCGAAGATTTACAGACATTCTTAAATGGGGCCGAAAATGGTGTCATCTACTTCAGTATGGGCTCCAACCTACAAAGTACAGAGTTACCAGTGGAGAAACGCGAGGAAATTTTAAAAACTTTCTCCAAATTAAAGCAAAAGATTTTATGGAAATGGGAAGATGATGTTCTTCCAGGACAACCAGAAAACGTTAAGGTGGAGAAATGGCTACCACAAAATGACATTCTAGGTAGTTTCTAATTCACTACAAACAAATTGTATCATATTATCATGTGCAGCACACCCCAACGTCAAACTGTTCATCACTCATGGAGGACTACTGAGCACCACAGAAACAATCTTCCACGGAGTACCAATTCTAGCTATACCAATTTACGGGGATCAAAAATTAAACGCTAATACTGCCGTCAATTCTGGATATGGATTAGTGTTACAATTTAAAGACTTAAACGAACAAGCTTTGACAGAAAAATTGAACGAGCTTCTTAATAACCCACAGTATGAACAAAAATTTGAAAAAATCTGAATTTAAGCTTCTGTTTTCAGGTATGCTATTAACGCGAAAAGTAAGTCTGCGGTTCTCAACGACCGTGAAGTTAAACCGATAGAAACTGCCATCTACTGGATAGAATACGTTGTAAGGCATCAGGGGGCTCCCCATTTAAGAGTTGCAGCACTAGATTTGTCGTGGTACCAATACTTATTGTTGGATGTTGTGGCCGTTTTGGCAGTAGGAGTTTTATTAGTGGGTGTTGTTATTGTACATATTGCGAAAAGATTGTGCCGGATGGTGTGCTCAAGGAAAACACCAAAAAAGTTGAAGAGAAATTGAATGTACAAAAAAATACAAAATAATTTTAATAAATAAAATAAAAGTAATAATAATCTTTTAGTAATATTTTACCAAAACGTGTTTATTATTTTAAAGTTAAAGTATGTGACAACAGATGAACTCAAAAGTGCAGGTGAAATTTTTAGTTGTTCAGTTACCTATATTTACTGTGAAAACCATATATTAGTGTCTATATTCTTATCTATTTCGAGTTTCATAATACTTATACCAATTGCCTCTAAAGTCGTCAGATATTAATTTGTGTGTTTGGAGAGCGTTGCGTTCAATTTAGTGGTTTAGATTAGATTCTAATCTAAAGAATCTAATCTAAGGCAAATACGAAACTTGCTTTTATATTATTTTTTTAACTAATTACGGTTACCCACATCTCTTATACAAATTATCAATGAAAAAATGGCCCATCCGTTTACAAAACAGCAATTCATCTTTTTGATTGATTGTGAGTTCTATTTAATCCAATTTTGGTTAAATTTAATGCTAAACAAACGAGAAAGTATCTTTATTGTTCGACACGGTCAGAATTTTCAAATTTTCGCTTGTGTAAACACTCTCTATCACGAAGTAATAAAAATGTCAGATAAACGTCACACTAATTTTATGGATTTTAAGCAATTTATAGGCATGCCGGGGTTGGTGTCGAACGATAAAACGTTGTATTACACTCGTTTCTGAGTAGATTGGGCGCTTTTTACCTGTTTTTTTATTCTGTTCTATTTTATTCTACTTCAGTCCTCTATTCTATTCGTTCCTGTTCCTGTTCAAATGTTACAAAAACAAGTAGTTGTGTTTTATAATGTCTGTTGATGGATGTAGCCATGATGTAGCTATGGTACTGACTTTTTGTAAGTATGTATGTACTATAAGATATGTGAAATATTGTCGTAGAAACACAATTATGTACGAATAAGTACCATTTTATATTTGTGTATAGACTATCTCCTTCAATTAGGTATTTTTGTCATTTTTCTCGGTATGTTGTTTGCAAACTGATAAAGTTGTTTTATGAAAACACTTAGAATGATTTTTTAAGACACACTAAGATTACATTTCAAAAATCGATTGCATCACAGAGTACATTAAGTATTTTTTTTAAATATAAACTGATCGGAAAAAGTTAGAGATATGCTCAATGCAGGTACTTACTTGTGCTATAAGTATTTTTTTAAACCTTAACATAAATAAAGGTAATCAAAATTTTAATATATTCAAGTCGAACTCCACAAACTTTAATAAACGTAAAATTACAATTGGAACATGTTTCAGGAGAAAACTACTCCCATCATCAGCCCTAATTTTACAAGAGATTAATGATAGAATTGATGAATTACAGAGGGGTTCTTACCTTAAAGAATGTTTAAAATTATGACGTTATTTTGAAAGTATTACATTTGACGTTTTGAAAAGGTTACATGATTTTAAAAGATTTGGTAAAAACAACATTTTATAAAATGTAAAAATAAAAAATGGATCAATCGATAAATATATTTAAATTTACTCCACTTTGATTAATCGACGTTCTTCTCGTTTTTAATAATAAAGGTAGTACATAATAAAATCTATTCCATTTCTGACCAGGCAACTCTTGCGTAAACTTGCGTAAACACTTATACAGTATTGTGCGGTATAAGATGCCCTTGATTAAATTGCTCGGCAATGTAGAAACGGAGACCATCGAATGTACTTGCAGCCACATACAGTTGACAATGTCCGAAGACAGGTTGTGGTATAAATAAAATTCCAAACATTCTCAAAGGTTTCCCCATGCGATGTATTAATGGTCATAGCGAATGCTAACATGATTGGAAATTGGGTTCGCCTAGTACGTCCGGTTAAAATTTCGCAATTAATTGTATTTTGATGCAATCGTTTAACACGCATTCTTGTACAATTCACTAATGCGTTGTCCGTATTTAAATTTCGTATACATAAAATAGAATAATTGTAAACAATGTTGTAAATGCGCTCTATACAGGGCATTTGTCTAGGCGGCGTATGCAGCATTCTCCACAAACGTTTACTTATAACATCCCGAAGTAAATGTCATGAGATAAATGAGTTCTACACCACTCTGAATTCACCACCCAACCTTAGAGGGGAGGGGCCAATTTAGTTGTAGTTCTCCAGCTTCTCACTTAAAACTTCTCTTTCATTTAAAAAAAAACAATTTAAAAAAAAACGTTGCAGTACACACTGTTTTATTTGGTCCGAATAGATTAAGTTACTACAGTAATAGTCCACGAGAAAAAACTCAACTTCTGGTTAAGAATATGTAATACAGAGCTAAACAGTTTTACAAACTAATGAAAGAGGAACAAGAGGAAACCATTTCCTACTGCTTTGACGTGCAACAGGAGCAAGTTTTCCCGAAAGTTAAAATGCAGTAATACAGTAACCAAACAATGATATAAACAGTTGAAATGCAGAAAGTAAGATCGATTATCACAAAAAGCATAATAAAATTCAAAATAAGAAGTCTATAATACATAATTACATAATATATTAAAATAATAGTATATTATACATAGAGGTAGAGAAATGCATGATTTTCCCTGAGGTGCAATTTGCAGCCCGAGGGTGAGGGTCCGAGGGATGCAAAGCACCGAGGGAAAATAGCATTCTCTCCTGAGGTGCATATACTATTTTTTAACCGACTTCAAAAAAGGAGGAGGTTATCAATTCGGTTGTATGTTTTTTTTTGTTTGTTTTTTTTTAAATGTTTGTTACCGCAGAACTCCGTCATTTATAAACCGATTTGTAAAATTCTTCTTTTATTTGAAAGAGTATACTTGCAGATTGGTCCCATTGTCACCATTTCAGGATCTGATGAGGGGATCTCATGGAAATCGAGAAAAATCCTCAAATTTTCGCTCCCTTTAATTAACCGACTTCATGTATGTTCACCGATTTCTTCGTCAATTGTGGACCGATTTACAAAATTTTTCTTTTATTTGAAAGGGTATACTCTAAAGATAGTTACATTGTAAAAAAATCAGGATCTGATCAGGGAATCCCATGGAAATCGAGAAAAATCGTCAAATTTTCGCTCCCTTTTATTAACCGACTTCATGTATGTACACCGATTTCATCGTCAATTGTGGACCAATTTACAAAATTCTTCTTTTATTTGAAAGAGTATACTCTAAAGGTAGTTACATTGTTAAAAAATCAGGATCTGATCAGGGAATCCCATGGAAATCGAGAAAAATCCTCAAATTTTCGCTCCCTCTTTAACAGACTTATCATGTATGTTCACCGATTTCTTCGTCAATTGTGGACCGATTTACAAAATTCTTCTTTTATTTGAAAGGGTATACTCTTGACGTGATTCCATTGTCAAAAAATCAGGATCTGATCAGGGAATCCCATGGAAATCGAGAAAAATCCCCATATTTTTTCTTCATTTTATGTATATAATTATGTTCATACCGATTTCTTCGTCAACTTTATTGAGGACCTCAATATTGGAGAAGCGTCTTTACTACACTGAAAAAAATGAATTTGTTGTGACAACAAATTTTAATTTGTAGGAGAAAAATTTGTTGTTATAACTTATTCTTTGTTATCTGAAATGATTTTCTTTTTATTGCTTTGTTAGGAGAACAAAACTTAAGAAAAACGTGTTTGTTGCCACAAGTAACATAAATATTTGTTATGTCGAACAAAGCGTTTGTAGTGACAACAAATTCTAGTTTGCTATCATTACAAAAAAAGATGTTGGTGTTGCTTCCCGGTCATGTACACCAATCAGAAGCGTAGCTGCAGAAGATTTCCTGGAATTACTAAAATGGAAAGAGAAGGACCGCTATTGTCTAGTTTTCGGTTGCGAATGCAGATTGCATCCATGTGTCAGTATTAGATCGGATCAGGTGGTTGTGTTATTTGTTTTGGGCAGTGTTTTTTTTTGTGATAACTTAGGTAGGTAGGTATTGTACAGTGCAATAATTAACCTATAAAAGGTGATGGATTATGACGCTGTTATTTAAATTTATTTTGTGGTCTCGGTGTAACCGAAATTAAAACTACTGGCGTGGCGCTTTTCAGGCGTCAACACCCAACTTTCAACAATCATATTATCTTTTTGTGCTTTGGTTTGAATTTGCTCCTGAATTTGAATTAATTTGCATTTCTGGTTTTTAAGAAATTAATTCCTAGATATATCACGTTCGGTTTGTTGTCAGGCAACCCCAAGCATATATTCTCGGAAGAACGAAATTATCTTGTTCTGCTTCTCGGAAGACGTGTTTACTTTTCAATGCAATAACTAAAAGGAAAACTAAAATAGTCAGCATAATTACCCGTTTATTTGGAACAATGGCACTTGGCCCCAATATTGTACATTTCCAAGCATTTAAATTTTGTACAAAGTAAGTTTATTTTATTTATCTTATTATTATATATGATTAAGTTAAAATTATTGTCTTTGCAAACCTTTCTAAAATGAACATACTATTTTTATACCCAATGTTCAGAAAAAAACCTCACCCTGAAGGTCGCAAAAAATAAGGGTATACAGTACTACAGTATATCTACTTAAATTGTTTGTTTTTAGATTGTCGAGTGCCAAATTTGTTTTACTGGAAAATGCAGTAGTTGGACTGTTTCCATCAGAAGTCAAGGTATGTATTTCAATCTATTTAAAAAAACTAATAATAATTGCGGAAATTGTAGGAAGTGTATGTTTCACAAAGCCTGAGAAGGACAAGTAATAATGGGTGGAGAAAAATTGAAAACTATTTCGAAGATACTATAACAGTCGGAGAAATTTACACACCAATGGACTTTTTTCTAAATCCTCCTCACTTCGGAAAAATAGAAGTAATTTGTGCGACTTCAGGTACATAATAATAATTATTTAATGCCGAGTTATTATTTCTATTATTTTTTTCTTGTGTAGATAATATTACAAGTTTATTGACAGAAGAAGAAGATGAAGTGAAGTGGCTAATGAATTGTATAGACTCATGGACTGAAGTAATACAAAAATGGCCAAAACACATATAAACAACGATTAAGCTATATAAATATATCTATTTGTGACTACATAAACATATCCCCAGCGTTGAAAACTAAACTAGGTTATAGTTTAGTAAGTTTATTATTTTGTTTCAGTTTGTTTATTTATTTCAATAGAAATTCTTATGTTGCAATGAGAAACAGTCAGTAAGTTTTTTTATTATAGTATTTTTTCTTTTGATTTTTTATTAAAATTTTGTTTTTGATTTATTTTGTTTTTATAGGTATGTACTATGTATGTATACATATATACATTTTTATAATTGCATTACAATATTTGAATTTTTGTAATCTTTATTTTATAAAATAAATAGGAAATATAATGAGCATATTTTACTAGTGAATCCATCTTCTAATATAGTGTAAATATATTATAGCTAATATAAAACTTTTAAGTTATTTATGCAAAAAAATGCTAATATCTATTTCTGATGTCAAATATGATTGTTATTGTTGCAACAAAGTTGCTGATTTAAAAGAATTAAGACACTGTTTAAGGTAAGTAAGCTCAAACTTAAAAAAGACAAGTAATTTTTTAAAAACATTTTTTTTTTTCTAAAATTACGATTGTAAGTGACAACACCAATAGTGAGTGATACTTTTAAATTGTTATATACAGTGTAAAGTTTCTTATTTGCTTGTTTTTATTTATTGTTCAATTTTAGTATGAAATAAATTAAAGGAATTTTAGTTTCAGTTTTTCAAGGATTTCATAGATCACGGTGTCTCAATAACGGAGCACCCTGTAAACAAAAAAAAAATATTAATACTACAAATTCTGTGTTTGTAGCTGGAAATAATACGTTAGTTAATACAACAAATTCTATGTTTGTTGCTGTTGGTAATAATGTTTGTTGACGCAACAAATTCTGTGTTTGTTGCTGTGAGTAGTATTTCTGTTAACGCAACAAATTCTGTGTTTGTAGTTAATAGTAATAGGTTTGTTAACACAACAAATTCTGTGTTTGTTGCTGTTAATAATATGTTTGTTAACGCAACAAATTTTTGATAACAAATAAAATTTGTTAGGACAACAAACTTTTTTGTTGAGGCTATTTCCACAAACAAAATTTGTTGGGAGTACTAACATGTGAGTTATCGTAACAAATCTTTTTTTTCGGTGTAGGTATCACTAACTTATCACTTAAAATTGTAAAAAAATTTGCTTTTAAAAAAAAAGAGAACCGACTTCAAAAAGTGAAAAATAATTGAATACATGTATTATTACATGTACTACCCAATGATCTGTCTGAAGTCGGTGCTAAGCCAAATAGGTAGTAGATAGATAGGCTGCCTACTCCAGCCACATCGAAGGTCTCCCGGCGAACGCACCGGAATGCGTGAGCGTGGGGCTCGTGCTGAGCAAAACACCCCAAACGGCAGACGTCGTTGACGGTCGTCTCGAATGATATAGAATTTTGTATGCATTATAACGTTGTTGATATTTTTGTATAATTACAATATGTTACAAATTTGTAACCTATTTGGCTTGGCACCGACTTCAGACAGATCATTGGGTAGTACATGTAATAATACATGTATTCAATTATTTTTGACTTTTTGAAGTCGGTTCTCTTTTTTTTTAAAGAAAATTTTTACACAAGCCAAACCACAAAAACCTGACAATTCCAGAGAAAAATTGGTAAATCCGCACGTAAAATATTAGACTTGCGTCTAGCCCGTACCATATCACAAACGATCCATCGGCGCGCGCACAAAGCGCGTACATTTGACATTAGTAACAAGGCCTTAAGTTATGGCAATTTGCACTAGGACGACAGGTGGAATGCTCTTGGGGGTCCCTTATTTTGGTTACCATTAGCCACATTGGTATCAGAAAATAATGAAATAAACTCGACTAAGGGCCCCCCCCCCTGTCCCAAAAGCCACTTGTAACATTGGTATCAGAAAATAATGAAATAAACTCGACTAAGGCCCCCCTATCCCAAAAGCCACTTGTAACATTGGTATCAGAAAATAATAAAATAAACTCGACTAAGGCCCCCCCTGTCCCAAAAGCCACTTGTAACATTTGTATCAGAAAATATGAAATAAACTCGACCAAGGGGCCCCCTATCCCAATGGAGCCCTCTTGTTTGTGATGAGACGACCTACCTCTTTTTTTATTTTAAACAAGCTGTTGCCGCGACTTTGTTCGAGTGGTCTTCAATTTACCCAAAGAAAGAAACTGTTTGTGTTTTATTCTGTTTAATGAAGTGCTTGACATTTTCTTACACTTACACCTCAAACAGACGCTTCGAAAGCATCCGAAAAGTGACAGACCGTTAACCAGACTTTAATAAATATCACTTTTTCGCGAGCGACACGCTGATTGGCTACATTCAAATTTGATGCAAGTCAGATATTTGAATGCAAAGTAAATTTTAAATTGCATTTTATAATAAGATTTTTTTTTCACAGGCTGAAACATGTAAGAGGTTGTAATAGTGCACGGCTATCTGCAGCAAAATTATCCAAATCATTTTTTTCTAGCGATGCCCATTGTGGGTGAAATGTCTCTGTTTGCATCTAATTCAATTCTGTAACGTGTGCGCACTATCGCTAAATTCCCAATTTGTTAATATAGGGGAATTGGAACATGTTTCGGGAGAACACTACTCCCATCATCAGCACTAATTTAACAAGAGATTAATGATTCTTACCTTCATCGACATTCTTCTGGTCTAAAATTTGAATCGGTTGGATGGTATAATAACGCAAACAAATATTTTTTATCCGCAAACGTCACAAAAGTGACAACTTATGTGCCTCCATTGACAAGGTCTGATTAGGCTCATAAAGTAGGCAACAGGTGTTATTTTATGTGCTTAACCAGATAAAGTAAGTGACACTTTTACCTTGTCAACGAATTCTTTCAAATTCTTACTAAATTGTTGATTTCTAATTTATTGAAAGTGAAACTAGCGAGGTAGTGAATGGGGACGCGTGTAAATGAAACGACTAGCGTAGTAGGTCCCTCCCCCTTGGGGGCCTCCTTGTTTTATTTACAAGGGCCCCCGACCAAGGGGACTCACGACCAAAGGGTCTCCCCGAAAAAGACGGGACTCGACCAAGGGGGGACCCGAACAAGAGGGCTCCTGACCAAGGGGGCCTCTAAGCAAGGTTTGCGGATAAAATAGTATATATTATTCAGAGCATAAGTCGCTTTATGTGCTTCGCCTGGACTTATCCGACTCACTTCGTTTGTCGGTCAACAGTCCAGGCTCAGCACATAAAGCGTAACTTATATGCTCTTAATAATATAATCTACTATTATGTATAGAGAACAAATCGAAGAACACATTTTTATACAGAGGTGTTTCAAGAAAAACGGATAGAGTGGCCACAAACAACTGTGATACAAAGATATATTTTGACATGAATTTGAAAGTCAAACAATACTCAACTTTTATTTTTTAAATGTAATGATTTATATTTTTAATGCATTTTATAAGCGTATTTTTTTCCTTGAATCGTAGATACTAATCCAGAAACCTTTCCGGGCGTGCGTACAACTCACCAAAGTTTCATCGCAATCGATAAAAGGTGTAGAAATGTATACGGGACAAACAAACAAACATTCATTCCTGTGTATAATATTAACAGGTAAAAAGTAATTTCGATGGATATTGCTAATTTCCAAATTTAATCTAATATAAATAAAAATCTCGTGTCACGGTGTTTGTTGTCGAACTCCTCCGAAACGGCTCGACCGATTTTTATGATTTTTTTTTGTATATTTGGCAGGTATGAGAATAGGTGGTAAACTATTTTTCACATGGACATGGGGGCCCAGGGAGCCCCCTCGGGATGGATTGGTTATTCGGCTCGACCGATTTTATGTTTTTTTTTTGTATATTTGGCAGCTATGAGAGTAAGTGGTAAACTATTTTTCACATGGATATGGGGGGCCAGGGAGCCTCCTTGGGTTGGACCGATTTTTATGATCTTTGATTTGTTAGATTTGTCTCCGCCCCGAATAGCAGAATAACTATTAAAACATGCACATGGGGGTCCAGGGGGGCTCCTTGAGTTTATAATTCAAGAAGAGGTTTTATGATATTGGATTTTTTGGATTTGTCTCCGCCGCGAGTAGGAGAATAATTATTAAAACATGGACATGGAGCCAGGGGGCTTGATTTGTTGGATTTGTCTCCTCCCCGAATAGCAGAATAACTATTAAATCACGGATATGGAGGCCCAGGGGAGCCCCCTGTGCCCCTGTGTTATTGATTCTGAGGCGGTACAAAGTTCGCCGGGTCAGCTAGTAATTCTATAAAAAAATAATAGTAGCTATCATTATATCGGATATTCATAAATGATTCATACATCATGTCGCATATGGAAAACAAAATTTACATACGGTTAGATGGATAATTTTCACGTACAAAGCTTACTGTATCATTTATGAAGACATTGTATATTTATAGTTTTCTATTATAACAATATATCAATATCCTCCTAATTTTGCCGCCAGTGTATTTAATCGCAACCGCATATTGTTGTTAAACCTTCATATTGAATACAAACTTGGAATGAGTTATCACTGTTTTCGATGTTATCAGATAACTGCACAATAAAATCAAATCAATGAAAATAAAAATGCAACTGTTATTATCTAAAATTTCAAAGGTCAACAACGCAATCGCGATGAACAAAGTTGTCACTGCAACAGGGTAAGCCGTTCCGAACTATTAAAATTTTATATACTTCTCTCTAAAGCCTATAGTCGTCCTTACAATTCTATTTCCAGAACTTTAAAATTGGTTTATGACGGTGGTTTTGGATTTTTTTTTGTATCCCTTCAAGGTGTATTCAAGACAAAATTACCACCGACTGCAAATTCTCATTGATCTCGATAATCCATCAACAATACTTCTTAACATATTCTCATATAATACCAATTTGAAGTTAAAATTAGATAAAATAGATTATCGGATACTTGATAACTATTATAAGTTTAAAAAGATGCCAACTTCTACAGCAGACAGAATTGTGTGGTAGCAAAATGAAGACTCTTATCGCACTCGGTTTGTTTCTACTTGATTTTGGGGCCTGTTCCAAAATTCTGGCGATTTTTCCTGCTCCTCCACCAAGTCATTATATCCTGGGAAGTAGTTTAACGAAAGCGCTGGCTGAAAAAGGACATGATGTCACTATGATTAGTGCTTTTGGAGAGAAACACCCACCAAAAGTGGGAAAGAACGGCCGATACCGAGACATTGTCATTAAAGAAATTGTAGGAGGTATGTAGCGACAACATGTGTTAATAAATTTCATTGTGAAAGTTTTGCAGACACGGAAACACACAGCCAATTATATTTCAATCAAGAAGGTGCGAATCCTTTCCTTGTATTCACATTTTTCTCACTTACCATGCCCCAAGTGTTCGAATATGTGTTGAAAAACAAAGAAGTTCAGGAACTAATTCATTCTGATGAGAAATTTGATGTTGTCATCGTCGAACAGTTTATGAATGATGCTCAAAAGGCATTGGCTACGCATTTTGGAGCACCGTTAATTCTTGTGAGTACAATGGGCCCCAATTTTATGCTGAACCCCGTTGTCGGTTATCCTGCACCTCCATCATACATTCCCAATACACTGTCAAACTATTCAGTACCAATGTCGTTCAGTGAACGAATGCTGAATGGCCTTCTAAGCGTGTACATGCAACTTGTCCATCACTACTATCTGTTTCCCTACCAAAATTCGATGATTAAAAAATATATACCGAATGGTCCAGACATTTATGATGTTTTATACAACGCATCCATTGTCTTGTTGAATTCCCATAATAGTATTAACCGACCGGTACCACACTTTCCAAATATGATAGACGTTGGAGGCTTCCACATTAAACCACCTAAAAAGTTGCCTAAGGACCTTCAAGACTATTTAAATGGTGCAAAGAACGGTGTCATTTATTTCAGTATGGGCTCCACTTTGAAAAGCTCTGAACTGCCAACTGCAACAAGAGATGCGATAATAAAGAGTTTTTCAAAGTTGAAGCAGAACGTCTTATGGAAATGGGAAGATGTCACAATACCTGGACAACCTCCGAATGTTAAACTTGGCAAGTGGTTACCCCAACAAGATATTCTCGGTTTGTACAATGACTAAATATAATACTTAAATTGAACACAACAATTGCAGCCCATCCTAATGTTAAATTATTTATTACACATGGTGGATTTCTGAGCATTACTGAAAGCATATACCATGGAGTGCCCATTTTGACAATTCCAGTTTTTGCCGACCAGAAATTTAATTCGAAGTTCGTTATTGATGGTGGTTTTGGATCTATGCTGCCATACAGAGACATTTCTGAGAAGACATTTACTCGCAATATTGAAGAAGTTTTGAATAATCCTAAGTAGGATTTATTCTGATAAAAGTATGTGTTATTATTGTTACTGTTTCAGATACAGGAATAATGCGAAACAGAAGTCTGATCTCTTCCATGATCGACCTCAACACCCTTTAGATACTCCAATCTATTGGATTGAGTATGTTATTCGTCATCAAGGAGCTCCACATTTACAAGTGGCCGGTGTTTACTTGCCTTGGTACCAATATCACCTTCTAGATGTTTTTGGTTTTCTCTTTGTTGTTAGCGTGATTTCTGTGTTTATTGTTTGTTATTTCGTTAAATTCGTTTGTAGAAAGTGCTCAAATATGAAAGTAAAAAAAGATTGAAAATGTTTTTGCAGCAATATAATAAAAAGCACAAACCATATCTTTTACTGCATCTTCATTTAATAAATTTAATAATAAATTCATAATTTAGTTTTGTACTGCTTTTGCGAAAAACGCTCGAACAGGTCGATTTCTTGTTTTTAAATTGACATCTTTTGACATAAAAATTTTGTTGTTTTTGAACTATGACAACGTCATCAATTTTTTGAAATGGGACTCCCAACTTTTTTTTGTGTTTTAGATACACTTTCCAATTCTCTATACAACAAGAGTAAAAGTGCCACCTTGCATAACTCTTTTTTTAAATTACGTTTTACATAAAAAAATATTTTTTATTCCTTGAAAAAAATTGAAAAATAACAATAAATTTGGAAAGCAAACAACAAAATGAAAAGCCATTTCACAAAACTTAACACAAGTGCTCAAATTGCCACCCGCCAACTATTTGACACATTCCCAGACGTGTATTAACGCTTTGAACACTTCGTGGGACTAATCTGCGCAAAGGATCACTGTTCACTAGCGGCTACGGCCCGCCGGTCTACATTTATTCCCGTTGGCGAATTCACGCGGGCCGGCCAGAGAAACACTAACAAGTGGAATTTGAATATCAATAATATAATTTATTATTATTCTATTAGATACCTATGTGTTCAATAATTCAATAATTAATAACTATTGTTTTTCTGGAACTGATAGAATATGGATATTCTATTATATTATTTCTTATGCATGTCCATGTTGATTTTGCTATGGAAATATTTGGATATCGAAAAATAGTATGTTAGACAGCAAGTGTTAGAAGTGCTTTTTTTCACAAGTGTGGAGGTTAATAATCCCCACGCGTGAAAAATAAGAACACTACCACGAGTTGTCTATAACATTTTTTAAAATTCCATTAAAATATGTAGATAGGCTTTTTTTAATCAATTTTAGGGTGTGAAGTGTTAGGTCATCAACTTTTTTAACTGTGAACTAACTAAGCTAAAAAAATTGACACTTCACACCCTAAAATTAATTTAAAAAAATCTACTTCAAAATCACATTTTTCATCGGAAATCGTCAGACTTACAAAGGAGTTCTACAACCCGCTATGAAAATGTGATTTTGACTATTGACCACAAACAAAAAATGAATAGAACCGTAATGATCTAGAATTAATCTACATTTTTAAAATTCCATTAAAAAAGTTGGATTTTTTTAATTAATTTTAGGATGTGAAGTGTCTTGAAGTGAAGTAATGTTAAACAAGTTGATAACGTAACACTTCAAACCCTAAAATTGATTAAAAAAAGCCTATCTACTTATTTTAATGGAATTTTAAAAAATGTTATAGACAACTCGTGGTAGTGTTCTTATTTTTCACGCGTGGGGATTATTAACCTCCACACTTGTGAAAAAAAAGCACTTCTAACACTTGCTGTCTAACATACTATTTTTCGATATCTCCAAATATTTCCATAGCAAAATCAACATGGACATGCATAAGAAATAATATAATAGAATATCCATGTTCTATCAGTTCCAGAAAAACAATAGTTATTAATTATTGAATTATTGAACACATAGGTATCTAATAGAATAATAATAAATTATATTATTGATATTCAAATTCCACTTGTTAGTGTTTCTCTGGCCGGCCCGCGTGAATTCGCCAACGGGAATAAATGTAGACCGGCGGGCTGTAGCCGCTAGTTCACTGTTCACGCCTATCACGAGTGGGGGTGCTAACCCTCCTCCCCCCATCGGTCTGTCCGAGACCACTCTGTATCCATTCATTCATTCGGCATTCATCTATTTGGTATTCAACATTCATCATCATTTAAGTATATTCTGAAATCATTGGTCCTTCGAGAACATCGCGACTCACAATACACCGCAACAATCACTTTTTTACTCTTGTTGAATAGAGAAAATTATTAATTTTGTGTGGAACTTTATGATCACTCTGTATTCGGCTCCTATTGCAAAAATTCGCCCTTGCCCCTGAAAACTGCGTTGACAGCGCACTTGTATCGAAATAAGATAATATTATTTTCTAATTTTGACAAATTAAATGTCATTTTTCACAACTGACATTACTTGGGAAACGTCAAATTTTGTGTAACTACATAGTTAGGGAAGTTACGGGAACTCATTTGTCAAATCCTATTAGAGATCCAAATATACAGCGTGAGTCATTGGTGTATGATTGTAATCTTATGCCATTGCTACAGTTACGGCCACGGAATTTTGTCCGTCACTTATCATTTATTGTCATAAGATGTAAGGCGACCCTTAGGTATTCGTAACCTAACTTTCTACTATTTCAAAGACTTGTCATTTTGACACTGACTCACTCGCATGAAAACACTAACAGTGACAAATTTTTTAATTTAAATTTCAAAAAGTCAATCATAATGACAATAAAGCATGGACTACATCCATTTTCTTTTAATTGACATTAAAGTGACGGCTAGAATTCCATGGCCGTGACTGTACTAATTAAAAAAAAAGATCAATGGAATAAAATTATACAGGAAAAACTGCAAATGAAAATATTTACTTAAGTGGGCCCGATTTTCCAGCACCGTATTTAATTTTTTTTAATAGTTAAAAACACAGATTTACAAAAAAAATTATACGGGCTTTGCTATTAACCATAAAATTCTAATATTTTGTACGCAGGTAAAAGAAGGCTAGGGGAATCGTGTGTGGCTCATACTTATTTCAATGTAGTTAGTACTTAAGACAAAAAAAAATCCAATTTTTGATATCTTTCTATCGACAAATTTTTTTCAAATGGAACACCCTCTTTCTTTTTTATTAAGCATTCCGTATACTTAAACCTACAGGATTTGAGTTATTAACTTTTCTTAAAATTAATTGTATAGCGAGTTTATTTCACTAAATTATGTTACAATAAAGAGTATTACACGTCACGATAAATACACGTCAGAAGGTAGAAACTGCCGTCAACTCTATACGTCCCGCAAGATAAAATGATAATGACCGAAGACCAGTGCTGTTGCACGATACACTTGCTGTTGGTTTTTCAGAGAGAAGGTGGGAGAAGGTGTGTTCTGGTCCTCGACTGGTAGGAGCGCGAGGGTGGGGTTTTTGTCCTAATAGGGGATGCGTGGAGTTGGCTCGGTGGCGCTAACCGAGAGGGTGCTGCGGAGCGTAATGGAACTAAGTGGAAATTTGCAACAATTGTAAAATTAGATATTATAATTACCCATTGATAGTGGGCTGTGAAATTGACAATGTCAACTAGAAGACACTGGAATATGAGTGTCAAGTAAGATTCAAGAGAAGTGGTCGTTTGTTTTTACCAAATCTGTAACTGGACGAAAGGGATTTTAAAAACGTCTTGATTTTTCTGTGTGGATTAGAAATCAATTGAATCAAGATCCTGACTTTCTGAAAAAGCTCTTGTTTACAGACGAAGCAACGTTTCATAAAAACGGATTTGTGAACCGATATAATTTTCATTATTATGACAATAGTAATACCCACTTTATAAGACATGTAGTTGGTGGTTCTTAAATGTATGGGGAGGTATAATAGGGACAAAAATTATTGAACTATATTTTTTGAGGGGAATGTGAACGGGGAGGTCTTTTATTAGTAATCAATTAAAATGACTCTTAGAGGATGTGCCACTAGATGTTCAAGCAAATATGTGGTTTCAACATGATGGGGCGCCATCCCACTATAGCCAAATTGTACGAAAGATTTGGTGATCAGTGGATTGCCAGCGGTGGGAGGGGGGTTTGTTAACTAGATGGCCACCAAGATCATCAAACCTCACGAAATTAGACTTTTTTTATGGGGTTATGTAAAAGACTGTATACCAAGATCCTTCCACATCGACGAACGACATGAAATTCAGAAGAAGAAGAGCTTTTCAGGCGGTTAGAGAAATGTTAATTGAAGAATACATCGAACGTCCTGTTTAATTGATAATTTATTGATTAATTTTTTGTTCATTGTTATTTTTGTTTTAATTTTATTATTAAAATTCAAATAACTTTAAATCCTGTAGGTTTAAGTATAGGTAATGTTTCATAAAAAAGAAAGAGGTGAATGACAGTATCATAATAGTGCAAAAATATGCAGGCTGTTTATTTGAAAAAAAAAAGTTTTGGCGATTTTTATTTCTCTTAAGTACCACATTGAAATCAAAAGTATGGGCCACACACGATGTCTCTAACATTCTTTTACCTACGTACATAATATTATAATTTTATGGTTAATAATAATAAGATATATTTTCTTGCCTTTCGGCTTTGAAAAGGATTCCTATTCCCATACAATGCTAAATAACTGAATACTGATTAAATAAAACTATAAAACATAAACATCACCAATAGCTAAATTAATTTCATTTTCCTCCCATCTCTTCCCCCCTTTTCTCTACATTCTTCCTCCCATCCTCCATTGGCTTGGTAGCCCCTTTCCTTGCCAGACGTCGTTTACTATCTCCCTCATTATCTCTATTATTTCTTCTGTTGCATAGATCCACGCTTCATTTTGCAGTTCATCTTCTCCCGCCGCTTTTCGTTTCTTCATTCTTCCTATACCCCTTTTAATCATTTCCTTCGTAATCTCTTCCCCTTTCTCTTGTTCTCTTGGTCCTCCTCCCTTCTGTCTTCTTTCCGTTTCGTCCTTTCCGTCTAGTAATTCTTTAAAATACTCTCTCCATTCTTCTTTCCTTATCTTCTCGTCTGTCCACTTTTTTACTTTTCGTTCTCTGTTTATGTATTTCCAAACTTCTTCTTCTGTGTTGATTGATCTAATTTCCTCTTCTTCTTCTCTTTTCTTTTCTTCCTTCTTCTTCTCACAAGTGTCTTTGTATTTCTTTAATTGCTTCCGGTATTCTTCTCTTGATCCCTTCCCACTTCTCCATTTTCTCATTTGCTTTCTGGCAAGTCTTTTCATTTCCTGGCATTCTTTATCCCACCATCTATTTCTTCCCATTCTTTCTCCCACTTCTACTTCTATTTTCTTTGTTGTCATCGCTTCTCTCATTCTCCTTTCGAGTTCTTTCATTCTTGTTTCAGTGTCTTTTTGTTTTTCTTTTTCTCTTTCAACATGTTGTAGCGCACTTCTGTACTTTTGTATGCTTTCTTCTTCCCAGATTGTTTTTATAATTGTTTCTTTCTTAGGTTTTTTTCTTTTTATTTCTTCTCCGGCGATTTCCATTTCTAACGGTTGGTGATCTGATTCCACTCTGTTTCCCACTTCGAATCTTCTTACTTCATCCAATGCATGTTGATTGACTATTGCGTAGTCAATCACTGATTCTCCTCTCGGCCCCACGTACGTAAATTCTCCTGTATCATCTTCCCAGTTCCCGTTCAGTACCTCGTATCCTCTCTCTTCTATAAATTCAATCATTTTTCCTCCTTCTTTATTTTCTGTCTTGTCCTTCGATGTTCTTTTCGCATCTTCTGTCTCATTATTCCGTCTTCCTAATCTTGTCCCAATTCTAGCATTAAAGTCGCCCCCAATTATTACAATTCTTTTTTCTGTCTCACTTATGGTCTCTTCTAACATTTGTTTTGTTTTACTCATCTCTTTACTGTATACCGTGACTACTTTAACTTTTTTTGTTCCTATTTTTAGATTTCTTTCTGTTATTCCAGTTCTCTGTAGTTCTTGTTTTGTTTTTATTTCGTCCTCAATTTCTTTCCTTACTCCTGTGATAATGCCTCCTTTCGCTCGTCCTTTCTTGTTTTTCCTTTCTGCTGCTTGACATCTCCATACATAATCTCTCGGCATTCTCTCTTCTATCTTCTTCCACTCCTTTTCATCTACCCACGTTTCTACCATTCCAATTACGTCAAATTCGCTTATGTATTTCCAGAAGTCTTCTCCTTTGTTTCTTATACCCGCTACATTCCAATATACCAATTTTATTCTTCCTTTTATTTTCTTCTGTTGCTTTCCCGTTGAATCGTGTACCTTCTTTCTTTTTGCCTTCTGTCTGCTTTTTCTTTCCCGGTTTTTTCCTTTCTCCTTTAAAAATTTTCCAGTCGCTCGGTGTCATCGTTCCATTTCCTCCAATTTCCCTCAACCTGCAGTTTCCTGTAGCTTACCCTTACCGTCTTTCCTTCTTCCCTTTCCCTCTTCGCTATCTCTCTTATCTTTTTCTGTATCTCTCTTTCTTTCCTTGTTAGGTCGCTGTTCACAAAGATTTTCGGTCCTGTCTTATTCCTAAGTTTTTCTTTATTCCTCATGACGTTCAGCTTCTGTTCCCAACTCTCAGTTTTTGCTATTACCATTTCTTCTCCCTTTATGGCATAGGCCTCTGTTATTTTCACTTCTGTTTCCAACTCCTTTTCAATCCATTTCTCGATTTCTTTTCTCATGTTTTGTCCCGTCCCTTTTAGTCTTAGCCCTGTTATTACTATGTTATTTCTTCTTTCACCTTTTTCTTTTTCCTCCATCTTCGACTCCATCTGTCCTATCTTCTTTTCTAGTAAGCTTTTTTCTTTTCTCCATTTTTCCTCTTTTTCTTCCATCGCTTTCTTCAGTTGGTTCACTTCTCTCTTTAGTCCTTCCATATCTTCCCTGAGCTGTCTGTTGTCGTTTTTCAGCTCTTTCACTTCTTTCCTCGTCTCTCTTGTGTCTTCCTTGATTTGTTTAAGGTCTTCCATTATACTTTTTGTCATTTCCTCCATCTTCTTCTCCACTTCTTTTTGCGTTCTTTCGTCCCCTGGAGATCTTGCAGTTTTTTTGCTTTTTTGGAAGGCTATTGGGCTTTCTTCTATGTCTCTTTTTCGTTTGGTTTCCTCTTTATCTTCTTTGAATTCTTCTTCCTGTTTCATACCGGTCCGCAACCTTCTACACTGTACCGTGTATTGTTGGTTGCCGGAGTTCTTTGTTGACGTTACTGTTTCTTCCTCTGGCTTTTCTTCACTCCTCGCACTCTATCTCTTCCTACCTTTTGTTTATGTTGCTTTTTCTGCTGCCTTCTTCGCTTTTCTCTGTTTTGTTTGCTCTATTTTCCTCAATTTTCTTCTGGACACTTCTTTCCACGTGCTGTCGTTACGGTCGGTAATATAGGAATAATTTTTTTTTTTTTATTATTATTTAATAATTTTTATTATTTAATTTTATGGTTAATATCAAATCCTTTATATATATTTTTTTAAAGCTGTTTTTTGAAAAAAAAAATCATAACTGCATTGTTTTTCAATAAAAATAAAAAAGAACATTACAAATCAGCTGTATAGCATTTATTACGGCTAACAATAATACAGGGTCAAAAGTATGGAATGGGCGGTTTATCTCCGTAAATATTAATTTTACGACAAAATGTCTTATACAAGTTTTTTTACTAATTTATTCTTTATTTCTTAACCTGCTCGTTGTTTTTATGTCAACGCATTTCCATGGAAACGTAACTGATTTTTGTTTTTTGAATGGCAACCTAGTAAATGTTTTGCTGATTATTGTTTCTGTTTTTTTTTTAATTGAAATAGTGTAGTTTGATAACAAAATTCTAGAGAAAATAGCCATGATACTTTATTCAATCAAATAATCTTTAACTTAAATTAAATGTTCAAACTGAAGACCCCCTGCAGCTTAACAGTAACCTAATCTGTCATAAAAATTGCGTAACGAATTTTGTAGCCAATTAGGTGGTATTTCTGCGATTCCATGTCTGATTTTGACTTCTAGATCTTCCAAATGGGGGGTTTCTTTTTGTAAACTTTAGTTTTTAAATGACCCCAGAGGAAAAAATGTAAGGGGCTTAAATCGGGGGTCCTAGCGGTAGGTTGTCATTCAAAAAACAAAAAATCAGTTACGTTTCCATGCAAATGTGTTGACATAAAACGAGCAGGTAAAGAAATAGAGAATAATTAGTAAAAAAACTTTTATCAAAGACATTTTGTCATAAAATTCATATTTACTGAGATAAACCGCCCAATTCAAACTTTTGACTAACCCAGTATAATAGTAATTTACGTTATAAGTCCGGAAAACTCATTTTTACAGTAACGAGTCTGGAATTTTGAGACAAGTTACTGTAATAGTTTCCGGAAGTATGTCGTAATGCCTTTTATTTCATGCTACAGATACTAAATCATTGTTTTCATTTTAAAAAATCAAATTGGAATTCAGAATTTAAACATCCATGAATTGAGTACCTATCTATGACAACAGTTTGATTTGTTGGTTGTATTTTTTTTACAGGACTTGTACTGTAAAGTCCCCTTTTTCCGGACTCAAAACTCTGACGTAAAGCTAACAAATATGACACAGTATGAAATAAAAGAATATACAAGGGGTTCCATTAAAAAGAAGTTATGTTAGGTAACTCTAAATACTGGTTGAAGAGGGTCCATTTTCACAAACTTGGGTTGATGATAAAACTTTGGGTTTTAACTCTCTAAATATCTTTAGGAAATGTAGTTTTTCCTGTATCTATAATTTTATTCCATTGACCATAAGTTCGTGGTCTTTATTTCATAACTCGTTACATAAATAGCTATTGTAACTTAACGAACTAACATAATCAGCATTTGTTGATTTATGACCATTAGCGTTTGACCTGTTCTATTTTTATCGTCCAGTTACAACTTCCATGGTTTTTATGTACGTGTATGCAAGTTTATTCTATGTACTTTTGTTAACAACAACAACAACTGTATTAAATTTATATGCATTTAAGATATCGCTCAATTGTCGACTAGTTCGAAGGTGATCTCAAAATGATTACCATAAAAATAGTAGTTCTCCTGTTGGCCTTTGTAACTTCAAGCGGTGTCTTCAGTGCCAAGATACTTGGAATCTTCCCTGTTGCCTCACGCAGCCATCAGCATCTATACAGTCCCTTAATGAGAGAACTAGTAAATAGAGGGCACGATGTGACTGTTATTAGCCCTTTTGAAGAAGCGGCGACTTTCAAGAATGGTACCTATAGAACGATATTCCTCTCAGGATTTGCAGAACGGTTACAAGGTAAAGTATTTTATTAATAAATTTTCAGTACGACAATTTCAATTTTAGAACAACTTGCAGCAATAAACCCGTATGAAATGTTTGAAACGAGTTCAGTGATAAATTCCATTGTTACTTCTTACATTTTATGTGAATTAACAGAAGAAACGTTAGCGCACGAAAATGTCCAAGAATTGATTAATTCTAAAGAGAAGTTTGATTTGGTGATATCACTTGAAGCAGTAAATCACGCGCTTAAAGCTTTAGCATCACATTTCGGAGCTCCTTTAGTGGCTTTTAGCACTCTTCGTTCTTCTATATGGAGTAACCTTCTGGTTGGTAATCCTGCTCCCCCTTCTTATGTGCCTGATTTATTCTCGGGTTACAATGAGGAAATGACATTTTTCGAACGAGTAAAAAACAGTTTTCTGTATGTCGGTACCCAGCTCTATTTCCATTACTATTTAAACCCTAAGAATGAATATATCATGAAGAAATATATACCAGGTGGAGAAACGTTGAATTTGAATGATATCATGTACAATATCTCTTTAGTTTTACTAAACTCCCATCCTAGTATCAACCAACCGGTTCCCTTGGTGCCTAACATGGTAGAGATTGGCGGGTTTCATATTAAACCTCCCCAAAAATTGCCTTCCGACCTCCAAAACTTTCTAGACACTGCTTCAAACGGTGTCATCTACTTCAGCATGGGCAGCAACTTGAAAAGTTCGCAGTTTCCACCGAGGATACGAGACGCGTTCCTTGAAACATTTTCGAAATTAAAAGAACGAATTTTATGGAAATGGGAGGAAGATGTGCTCCCTGGACGAACCCCCAACGTGAAACTTGGAAAGTGGTTTCCACAAAATGACATTCTAGGTGAGTCATTTGGCTTGGATATTTTTCCGCAATAATGTAAAGGTTCCAGCTCACCCAAACGTGAAATTGTTTATCACTCACGGTGGTCTACTGAGTACCATTGAAACGGTATACCATGGAGTACCGATTTTTGCAATTCCGGTTCTTGGTGACCAAAAATTGAACGCAAAATTTGCATCCCATTACGGAATCGGTTTGACTTTGTCACCAAAGGAGATAAATAAAGAAAGCGTGAGTGCAACCATAGAAGAACTGCTAAGCAACCCAAAGTATGTTACAATGGACAATTTTCAATAATTTTAATGGAGATTTTCTGCAGGTACAGAAGCAATGCAAAAACCAGGTCCCGGTATTTTCATGACCGTGTTGTAAGCCCAATGGACACGGCAATTTACTGGATTGAGTACGTCATTCGTCATAAAGGCGCGCCCCATTTAAGAGTAGCCGGTGTTGATTTGCCCTGGTACAAATATCTTGTTTTAGACGTTTTAGTTTTTGTGGCAATAAGTAGTTGCTTTGTGGCCGGGGCATGCTACTTGACTTGTACAAAAATTGTGTGTGGAAGACGAAACAAAATTAAAATAAAAACAAAATAGTCATTTTGTCACTTCACTGCGAACTGAGATTATTATAGATCAATACATACTTAAAAATACTGAAAACAACATTAATAAAAACTGGAACTGGAATTTATAAACATGATAACTTTTACCGCAGATCCAAATGTGCAAAGTTAATAAATAAATTGAATTCGTTTTGTTACTGCTTCAATATGGGGGGAGGTTGATTTGCTGAAGAGCGTAAAAGAAATTGCACATTCTCTCCGAGAACAGGGGAATATTGATGAGAACGAAAATGTAGGATATTCCTCATGTGCTCCAATTGGTGTCGGTATTCGTGTCCAAGACAAAAGAAACTCTTATAGATTCAGACTACAAAGGTTGATTAGCACAGGTATCCTTTCATCACCTCGCCCATCAAATATCAACATCCTAACTTAGAGTAATGATATTCAATGGTAAGACGTAAGTCCTGTCCTCCACGAACGTTTACTTATAACATCCCAAGATAAATGTCATAAGATAAGTGAGTTACCTACACCACTCAGAATTCACCACCCAAACCTTAGGGGAGGGACCAAGTTATATTTAGCCGTAGTGCACCAGCTTGTTACTCAAAACGATTCACGCTCATCTAAATCGGTGACTGCAGTGGACTGCTTTTCCCCAAAAATGAATTACAAATCATAAGTAATAAAAAAAATTTAAATAGAAAATAATCTAGACCTAGCTCAATGTATTTCATTAAAAAAAAATACAAAAAATTGGTGCAGTACACACTATTTTATTTGGTCCGAATCAATTCATGTTCAGCGATTAAATATATAGATAGAGATCTTGGATAGGATCGAGGATGCGCAACCCAACCTAGAGGAAATTGGTGAAAAACCGGAAAATTTGAGGAATTTTAAAATCTTTGGTATTATGAAACTGAAAATCTGAGAAAACCAGGAAACTTGAAAACTTGAGGAATCTAATTTGTGAACTGAAAGAATCTGAAAATTTGGGAAACCCGAAACAAATAATTGAAGACGTCGAATGTACTGGAAAATCAGCACATGTTGTGGTTAAGGTTACGTTTTCTGGTTGACGTTTCAAACTGACAGCTATAAGCAAACGAAACAATTCGTCGGGGACCTACGTTCAAATTTCAAGGCTTACCTAGGATGGAAATTTAAAGAATCGCACGATACTATTATTACAGTGAATTTTTTAAAGTACATATAACATGGGAAGACTAGCTCATGATCCTCGTGTTAGAATCACTTGCAAATAAGCCCAAACTAAATTGTAAACTATATTTATCAGGTAGTATTTATCTTTCGACGGTTGTGAGACTGAGAATAACACCGCAATAATTTGTTTGACCTTGTACCTAATTACGTAAGGACGACATAAAAATATCTGTGCAAGTGAGATAACATGTCTCAGTCGTCATTGATAAGAGTGAGGTGTGTTTATACAAATAAGTAATCGTACATTACGATCATAAAATGAAGACCATCGCAATAGTTTTGTTACTAGTGGTGATTACTAAATTTGCAGGTTGTGCCAAAATCTTGGCCCTTTTTACTGCCCCAGGTCCAAGTCACTACATCCTTGGAAGCAGTTTAACTAAAGCTTTGGCTGAGAAAGGACACGATGTGACTGTGATTAGTCCGTTTGGCGAAAAGGAGCCGCCCAAAGTTGGAAAGAATGGTCGCTACCGCGACATTGTTGTTGGTGAAATTATGGAGTTACTGAAAGGTATGTACACTTTTTGGCCACATAAATCTCGTACAAAATAAATTATAATATAATATATAAATTTGATAGTTTGATTTATGTAAATTCATGTTTGTTTGTCAAAGTTTGTTTTACAACGAACATTATTGGAAAAATTTGTCGTGATGTCAAAATGTGGTTGTACAAAATTTATGTGGCCAAAACTGTACAGAATGTTAGGAGAGTCTATATAAAAAATTCACAGAAACGCATAAAAGCAACACAACTATGTTTGACCGGGAGGATATGAATCCGTTCATTGCTGTAACATTTTTGGGAATTATGATGCCGAAAATGCTGGAACCGCTGTGGGAAAATAAAGAAGTTCAAAATTTAATTCATTCGGATGAGAAATTCGACGTTGTTATAGTAGAACAGTTTCTGAACGATGCACAGAAAGCGTTGGCTACACATTTTGGAGCACCACTTGTTAGTTTAAGCACTTTGGGGGCCAACTTTTGGGTAAATTCGTTGGTTGGTAACCCATCGCCTCCATCGTATGTTCCTCATATGGTGCTAGGGTATTCGACACCATTGTCATTCAAAGAAAGACTAGTCAACAGCCTCCTGCTAGCCTACAGTCAAATGTACTATCATTTCTTTGTGTATCCTTATCACAATGCATTAATTAAAAAGTATATTCCAAACGGGCCGGATATAAGTGACGTTCTTTACAACGTATCTCTCGTTTTGATGAACTCTCATAACAGTATTAACCAAGCAGTACCGTATGTTCCAAACATGATTGATATTGGAGGCTTTCACGTTAAACCTCCGAAAAAATTGCCTAAAGATCTGCAAGATTTCTTAGATGGTGCCAAAAACGGCGTTGTTTATTTCAGTATGGGATCGAATTTAAAAAGCACCGATCTCCCAGCTATAAAGAGAGACGCAATTTTGAAGACGTTTTCAAAATTGAAAGTACAGGTCTTGTGGAAATGGGAGAATGACTCTTTGCCAGGCCAACCTCCAAATGTTAAACTTGGCAAATGGTTGCCTCAACAAGACATTCTTGGTAACTACCACTGGCTTTGCTGATTCAAAATTAAGACCATATTTTAAGCTCATCCCAACGTAAAACTGTTTATAACACATGGCGGCTATTTGAGCACCACTGAAGCCATCTATCATGGAGTGCCAGTTTTAGCAATTCCAATTTTCGGGGATCAAAAAATGAACGCTAAGATTGCTGTAAACAGCGGTTACGGTCTTACACTGCCATACAGTGAAATATCTGAAGAAAGACTGACTAGTGGTATTCAAAACCTTTTGAGTAATCCTAAGTAAAATATACCCTATGTTCCAATACTCATTTAATGATTTTCGACTTTCAGGTATAGAACTATGGCAAAGAAAAAGTCTGAACTCTTTCACGATCGAGTTAGAAGCCCTCTAGACACTGCCATCTATTGGATTGAGTATGTTATTCGTCATAAAGGGGCACCACATTTGAGAGTAGCAGGTGTAGACTTGCCTTGGTACCAATATTTACTTCTGGATGTTGTTGCTTTCCTTGTCATTGTTAGTTCTATTTTGTTGTTTCTTTGTTGGTATTCTATCAATTTGGTTTACCGAAAGTTGTGTTCAAAGAGTGCAAAGCTTAAAGTAAAGAAAGCTTAGTATAAAAAAACTGTTTATATTTTGTTGAAGATTAAATTTATAAAAAGTACGTGTAGTATTTTGGACCATACGTGTTTAAGTTTAACTCTTCACAAAGAATCTGCACTTTTGCATATAAGGATTGGGTTGTTTTAGGCACAAACGGCTTTCGCTTCGGCCTTTAAACTACCTCCCTGACAAAAAAAGTGCACTTTCGTTTCTACCAATGTAAATATCTACTATTGTTATAATTTCTTCTGATCATTCAAAAACGTCTATAACAAGAAACGTAAAAGGAACCAAAAAACTCGACTAGGTTACACATGTTTTCGATGTGGGAACGAGCAAAGATTAAATTACGTAATAGATAAAAGTGCTTGAATAATCGCTCGACAGTGATAACCAACCAAAACTGTGCTTTTTCAAATTATGCGATAATACAATGAAGACTCTGGACTTCGTAACTCTGGTCCTGTTAGTGACTTCATATTTTGGAGACTGTGCCAAAATATTAGGGGTGTTCTAGTCCAGGACCTAGTCATTACATCCTGGGTAGTACCTTAACAAAAGCGTTGGCTGAAAGAGAAAGAAAGGTACGTAGTACATAAAAAGTTTAAATAAGCTGAAGTTAACACTTTATAGAGTTATACAGCGGCAAAGCTACTATGTTTGACCGTGCAGATACGAATCCTTCCATAGCGACTGTCTCGCTTGGGCTTACATTGTGTCCAGTGATGAAAACAACGTTTCATAACGAAGAAGTTCAAAGATTAATCAATTCCGATGAAAAATTTGACGTTGTAATCGTGGAACAGTTTTTTAACGAAGCTCAGAATGCCTTATCGAGTCATTTCCGGGCTCCTTTAATTGTGTTAAGTACAGTTGGGGCTAGTGCTTGGATAAATTCGTTAGTTGGTAACCCTTCACCCACGGCCTATATTCCCAACCTCTTTGTAGACTATTCAGTACCAATGTCGTTTGGTGAGAGACTATCAAACACTCTTCTAACTGTGTTTACTGAATTTTACATATTTCCAAAACAAAATGCAATTATTCAGAAATATATTCCAAATGGTCCAGATCTTGGTGACGCTATTTACAAAGCATCACTCGTCTTGCTCAACTCACATAACTGTATTAACAAACCTAAATTGTTGTAATGCCCTGACAAAATTTAGAAGTGTGGATGGTGACACAAGAAATACAAGTCCCCAAAATCATATAATGAACAAATAAAAATAATACAGAAACTTCATACAATTATACAATATTAAATAACGTGGTAAAAATTGAAATTATAATGACTGAATAACAAGTTGTTGCAATAAATTACGAAATGAACGATGAAATAATTAAAAAATGACAAGTTAAATGGTGACTTTTGCACTTTACCTATGTTTAAATTACATTAAGAAGATTATTGAACTTTAAAATTTTTAAATGAACGCTAATATAACAAAAAAACTAGATGAATTGATAACACATAAAAAAATATAATAAAAAAATTGTCTATTACTTATCATCTGAAACTATTACGCTTCCTGCCGGTTTTGGAGCTGTCCTGACACCTTACTATTTACTTTCTGGCGAACCCTGCGAGTCTGTGATTCTGCAATTCCTGCTGGTCCTGGGAAATTACACCAGTTTCCACGTGAAATAAACTCCGTGCATCCAGGAAAGAATTTTCACAGCTATTATCCTTTTGAGGTCGTACAAAGTTCTTAGTAAATGCTGATGAATCTGCCTATCTGATTGAAAGGGTATAGTCAAGGTCTGCACGCAATAAAGTAGTTTCTCTTACCTCTCTCCGAAATCTCAACATTTAACGATTTATCCGCTAAGCGATTTGTTATCGAAATAACACACATTCAACGATTCTAACCGTTACCGCGATTTCTTTGGAGTAATCCCTTTTTCCAAGACCAACTTTACGTTGAATGTGACTTCGTCAAAATGTCGAACGAAAAAGAGAGAATCTCGGTTTAGTCGCGCGGCACTGCAAAACCTATCGATTTTTTGTATATGCCGGTTATCTCTACTGCCGATGCGTTCCTGAACCCGGGTGGTGAATGCGCGGCAAAACTCAAATCAACACTCGACCCTCCCAAAAGGGAAAAATAAAAAGTCGTGCGACGAATTTTTATTTTTAACTAGACTCAGTGATGACAACTAGCATATCAAGCAGGCATGTGTGGAGTGAAGCTCCAGGTCTTAAGCAGACCTAGCAAGTTATAGTACTGCCAGACTAACACGGGACGAATAGAATTCTCCCAAACCTCAAAAATTTACAAGTCTGTAAACCAGAACAAAACTCAAAATAAAATTATGACCAATGAAATTAAGAAAAAGTATTGGGCTCTATAGTGGCTCCTCACTAAAATTATTAGCATTATAGTAGTACCCACTGAAATATTGCGGACGCGACCACGACGATGACCTCTCCGGTAGTTCCATTTCCTTCCGGAGCAACCACGACCGCACCAACGTAACCAACACCACGAGAACGCTCTGCTTCGCGTATGATGACAATTTCGCGCCGGTGCAGAACGTCCTCCCCCCTTATGCTGTCGGCCCGACGGCACCGCCGTGGACACGCCATCCAGGTCCGAAAACTCCTTCGAAGTCACCTTCGCGGACCCTCCCAGCAATGACCAACTATCTCAAAAAATATCTCGACTGTGCGAGGTGTACGACCGCAGACCGACCGGCAAATCCACGTCCAAACATTCTGTAGAGACTGGGGTGAGCACCCCTCGACCTACTCACCGAACCGTAGCCCAAACCTCTTCTTGTCTCCTTTCACTCAATCATTTTCTCCTCCCATACGTACATCCTTCCATACCCCGATCTTCTCCGGCCCCCACACCAGGCACAACCGACAGCCCCACAAATGGACGGATGGAAAAAAAAATTACTGATGAAACCATCTTCTCCACAAGAGCCAACTCCATCAGTTTCAAAGTCACAGCCGGTAAAATAAGATTCTCCTCTTTAAGATTCGAAATATTGTATTGTCCGTGTGGCCTGCCTCCATGACCCAACGGTCAGCCCCATTACCCAGTTCATGGTACAACAATCCGGCAAAACCGATCCAAATTAACAAATAATCTGTTACATCCCCGTCCATTTAATCCGCACCTATGCGATTTGTTTCTGAACCCCCGGCTCTAGAAACCCTATAAAACAGACGGCGAGACCCGTACCCTAGAACCGTAAAAGAGAGAGAACCGATGAAGCCCTGACGACATCCCACAACTTCAAAACAATTAAAGATCTAAATCGGTATTAAAGGACTTGCCCCTGAGAATTCGCAGCATTGTGGGGTCCTCTCACAACAACTCGGAACCATCCGGAACCTACCCGGAACCAACCCGGAACAAATCCGGAAACAACCCGGAACCATCCGGAAACTACCCGGAATAAACCCGTAAACTACCCGGAAACAATATTTTGCGGTTCTCCTCTGAAGTATAGTAGAAAATATAAGCAGTATAATAACAAGAAAAATATAGATTTATTATAGTAAATCTCAACATAAGGTGGGTGGCAAAAAAAATATAACACATAGCATCACTATTATTCCATTGTTCTGCCTAACAAGTATCCAAGGTCTAGTCTCACCTCAATAGTCTACAAATATGATTAGTGCACTTCCTATAAAATATAATATGAATTATAGATTTGATAGTGTCTTAACCAAGTGGAAAACACAAAAGCAATAAATACAATCACAAAAAAATTGTCAGAAAATTGAGAAAATATTCTACTTTTCCTCCAAAATTATTGAGATTTATAACACCTTCAATAACAAAACCATCACCTCCATAACCGGGCGCTATGGCGCTATGACTTTCTATCGTAACGAGGTCACCTCCATAACCCCCGTCCAATGCAGAATTGACTTGGTGTCAATCGGGTGTAACTGGCAACAGTCACCCTGCAACTTTGAGTACGCTCATTTATGTGGTTTTTGGCGTAACGTCAGGGGTCAGTTTGCTTGAGCCCAAAAGTCAACTACAATGAAAAACTAGTCCGAGTGATAATCATCGGTTTCATCGGCGTTTTCGCGATCTGACTCGTCACCGGAACTACGGGCATCGGCAGCGTTCCGATTCGCTGTTTTATACGGTAAGGTCCAGCAAATCGTTTAGCTAACTTGGCGCTGAAATGCTTAGTGCTATCAGTAGTTGGGTAAGTTTTTCTCCATACTAAGTCATCCACCCGGTAGCTAACGTCCCGACGTTTTGCGTCATATTGACGTTTCGCGCGTTCATAAGCCCTACGCAACAAAACCGTGACCACCTCTCTGATTTTTTCCAACTTCGTCTCCCTTTTCCGTATCCGTTCCTCCATGCCTTCGTCTTCAACGTCCTCCCCTTGCGTGTCGTCTAAGTGTTCTCGTTCTCGTGCGACTCTATGCTCTTGTCCGTCACATATCATTTCACAGCCGAAATTTACGAAATAGGGCGTCTGCCTCGTGGCCTCATGTTTGGCCGTCCACAACGCACAAGCAACACGACTCAAATTTTCATCCCATTTAGGCTGGTCCTGATCAATGTACGAGATTATCAGAGACTTCATCGTACGATTTACACGCTCCGTGGAGTTATTCTGGGGAGTATACAACGAATTATAATAAGGTTCCACGCCGTAGTTTTGCAAAAACTCTTGAAACTCGCGACTCCTACCGAACTGAAGTCCGTTATCCACAATAATAAACTCCGGTACCCCAAACATCAGGAACACTCTTTGTTCTATTTCGTCGATTACTTTGCGCGCCGTCGGTGATCGCAAAGTTATGAAAAACGGAAATTTACTAAAGTAGTCAGTAATGACGAGCACGTACTCTTGTCCATTACTACTGCGGGGAAGTGGTCCAAAAAGATCAGCACTGATCATCCGCCACGGCTTGGTTATGATCGGTCGGGTTCCCATCGTTCCGGCGGGGTATCTCGGTTCCGGTTTCACGCTAGTACAAACAGAACACTTCCTTACATAACGACACACATCCGCGGCCAAGTATGATTCTGTTGGATTTTGTTGTACGTTTTGTAAACCCCGAGAAGACCTCCCGTCGTCGCGTCATCATGATAGCGACTAGCAACTCAATGATAGCAACTCCTGCCGTTTTTCCTTCGGAACAACCAGTCTCAACACCTTCGTCCGCCTTTACCTTCTTAAAAAGTTTGCCCCCGCGCGTTCTAAAATTTGGATAACTTAGTGGGTTGGCCAATACCTTCCGGATCATTTCCACGTACCATCGGTCCTTCGACTGTCGCTCGGTATCGTCCGCGTCCCCCAAGAGATTTACCTGCGCTGATGGTTCTACTGCGTGAAAGACAATCCGGCACGACGTTGTCCTTGCCCTTCTGGTGAACGATGGTAAAGTCGTAATTCTGCAACCTCATGACCCAGCGCCCAAGACGACCCAACGAATCTTTCAAATTATTTAACCACAGTAACGAATAGTGATCCGTCACGACCGTAAAGTGGGATCCTTCTAGGAACTAATAACTCTCTCCTCACAATCGATCTCTTGATTTAATACCGCACCTATGCCCACGTCGCTAGCATCGCACTGTACCGTAAAAGGTCTACTAAAATCCGGACAAGAAAGTATTGGTGCCCTTATCAGAACGTTTTTAACTTCCACGAAAGCTCTAGCACACTCTTCTGACCACACAAATCGGTTGCGTTTCCGCGTTAAGTTAGTTAGTGGTGACACCAGGGTAGAAAAATTCGGTATAAAACGTCGGTACCAACTCAGCATCCCAATTATTCGCCCAACTTCTCGGACATTCTTCGGCTGAGGCATATCAACTTTGGCACTGACCTTCCGCGGATCTACATTTAACCCTTGACGGTTCACCAAATATCCCAAATAACGCAGCTCGGTTTTACAGAATTCGCATTTACTTTCTTTGAGAGTCAGACCGGCCTGTAACAGTTTCTAGATGATTTCTAGCACCTTCACATGCGTTTCAAAATCCGGGGTGCACACGATTATGTCATCAAGGTAAGAGAAAACGTAGGGCTCAGGTGTAAATAAACGATCTACCAAAGTTTGAAAAGTGCCCGGCATCGAATGTAAACCGAATGGCATCCTCCGAAATTGAAACTGTCCCCTACCCGGAACCGAAAATGCGGTCATGGGCTTACTCGCCTCGTCCATTGGTATCTCCCAGTACGCGCTTCGGATGTCGAAACTACTGAGATACTGCGCGTTTCCCAAACTATCTAGTATGTGAGAGATATTAGGCAACGGATACGTCTTCCTCTTAGACCGAGCATTCACCCCACGATAGTCGATTACGAAACGATAAGTTCCATCCTTCTTGGGAACATCAGGTAAGGCGAATTCCATTCCGAATCAGCTCTCTCGATAGCTCCCAGCGCCAAGATCTCCTCTATCTCCTTATCTACGAGCTTCTGAATGAACGGACTGACACGATAACACCTAGAGCGCACTGGAGTAGCATCGTCGTGAAGTTCGATCTTGTGCTTAATCAAATCCGTGCATCCCAACGGTACATCCGAGATCTTTTCAAAATAAGACTTCACACAAGCATCTAGTCTCGCTACCTGAACCGGAGTCAGATCGGTTTTCGTTTCGATGTTGTTCAACGTTAACGTAGGATCGTTCTTTACCTCGGCCGCATCCGCAAAGTCCCATGAGAGTTGTCTAAAATTCGGCACAATGCCCATCTCCATCCAAAAATTTATACCTAAGACCAACTCGTGTCGCACAGCCGGTACCACAAGCACCTCAAAAACAACCATCTTGTGCTTTAACCGAATCGGCACATTGACTGCCCCAACACAAATGATCTCGGTATCCGATGCTAAAGCACAACTATCCACCGTGGATTTGTGCATCTTCAACCCCATGGCCTCTAACCTACGCCAACCTGACAACCCCATAGTTACATTACTGGCCCCCGAGTCTAATAAAGCAATAAAGTCGCTACCAAAAATATTTACCGTTAATCGTGGACACTCGTTCTTATTGCCCATTGAGAAAATATAATCTAACGTTTCTTTCGTCGCTTGTTCCTCCGAAGACATCTCGCGACCCTTTACTGCTGCCTTCGTCCGGCGTTTCCCGATCTCAAACAATCTGGGCACGTGGTACGCGTATAACCTGGTCGTTTACAAGTGAAACAATGAATCTCTCTGATTGCTGTACAGTCACGAGCTAAGTGGCCAGGCTTCCCACATCGGAAACATTTCGATTGCAAACGTCGGTTCTTATCTATATCTTTGAAAGGCACCGCAGGTGTAATTGGTGGAACTGATCTCGACATGGTTTTAACCCGATTCGCTTCCGCGTGTTTGACCATATTCAACTTACGCCGCTCAAGCTCTTGGCAGTACTCTACCAGCTGTTCTAGAGTATCGATGCGTTTGTCCCACTAGTAAATGCTGGTGAATCTCCCTCTCTCTCTCCGAAATCTCAACATTTAACGATTCATCCGCTAAGCGATTTGTTATCGAAATTCTAACCGCTACCGCGATTTCTCTGGAGCAATCCCTTTTTCCAGGAGCAAACTTTACGTTGAATGTGCGTTCGTCAAAACTTGAAACTCGGAACTTGAAAACTTGCTCAAAATTAAAAGAAAAGGTAGTGTGGAAATGGTAGGAGGACGTTTTGCCAGGTCAATCTCCAAATGTTAAACTTGGGAAATGGTTGCCGCAACAAGATATTCTTGGCAATGTCAACGACGTCTTCTTCGAAAAATTGTAAAAACATTTTCAGCTCATCCAGACAAAAATGGTGAACCTAAAAACCGGAAAATTTGAGGAACTTTAAAACCTTGGGTATTTAAAGAAACTGAGAATCTGAGAAACCCAGGAAACTTGAAAACTTGAGGAATCTAATTTATAAACTGAAAGAATCTGAGAATTTGGGAAACCTGGAAATTTGGGGAATCTGAGTGATAAGGAAACCCTAAAACAAATAATAATCGAAGACGTCGAAAGTACTCGAAAATCATTAAATTATTTATCACTATTCGTAATTCAATACCGAATACTCAGCCTTGTGCAACTTGCAAGAAATAAACCTCTATAAACATTAAATAATAATCATAATAATTGGTCTAGTGATTTGTCTCACAATCAGCCTCAGAACTACCGGCCAATAACTTGCCTAAATGCGTGCTATAAGATTTTCACCCGACTCCTGTACTACCGAATATTCCACACTATTAACCCGGTGTATTCGAAAATTTTCGAACAGCGAGGCTGTAAAAGGGGCGTGGACGGCTGCAAGGAAAACCTGCTGATCGATAGGTGCGTCACGGAGGATGCCGTCCAATATAAGCGCAACCTATCTTGTATCGATTTATTATCAAAAGGCATTCGACACAACATCTCACAAGCTGATTATTCCCTTGCTGGAATGTTTTGCGGTACCCGATACACTGGTGAGATGCATCAAACAACTGATGTCACTATGGAAGACTCGGTTCTCGATAACATCTCGACGGGACCGAGTTCAGACAGAGTTGGTATCATTCAGAAGAGGAGTATTCCATGGAGATTCCTTGAGTCCTCTTCTGTTTTGCATCTCACTGTTGCCGCTGTCCGTAGCCTTGCTCGGTGCAAAGGGTTATAGCTGTGGTACACCCGGAAGCATAAGATCACACAATTGTTTTACATGGATGATTTGAAAGTGTATACTTCTGGCAAGCAAGAACTGACGCAGTCATTGCACATAGTGCAGGAGTACACAGATGCTACTGGCATGGAGTTCGGTTGGAACAAATGCGCTCAGGTTCATCTCAAAAGAGGACGATGCGGGTATTTCGATGAATATGCTCAACTCATTGACGGAAGCCTTCTGAGACATCTGAACGCCGGAGAGACTTACAAGTACTTGGGTGTGGAGCAGTGCCACATTCAAGCGTCACACCAGGTAAAAAAGTCTCTCTGCGGCAAGTACAAAAATCTACTCCGACGAATGTGGTCGTCAGAGCTTTCGGGGAAGAACAAGATTTTTGCCACAAATATGCTTGCCCTTCCGATCCTGCTCTACTCATTTGGAGCAGTTAAATAGTTAGTAGATGAGTTGAAGCAGATTGATCGGGATACTCGAAAAATGATGCATCTACAGCGCAGTTTGCATCCAAAGTCATCCGTTCCGAGGTTATATCTTCCACGAAACCAGGGAGGCCGAGGACTTTTGAGTTTGTAGTGTCTTCATAACAGGGAAATGTTGGGTATAGCCGGTAAGATCATCCAAAGTTCAGGTCCCCTGTTGTTTCTTGTCAGGGATCACGAGAGGCGGGGAGTCGGGGCATTTTTGTTTAGGGCGGCACAAAGAGCAGCAGATGAACTCGGTCTTGACTTTGACGTTGAGCGAGCTCGGCCACACTCTATTACCGAACTCAATTTGCTCCGTCTTACAGCCCACGTCAGAATTTCTGAGCAAGATATGCTCATGAAAAGGCATATGGATAAGTCAATGCATCGTATTTTTTTCAAAAACATTGAAAACCTCGGCTGATCCAAAAGGCATACATTTGCCTTTCTGAGATCAAGTGGACTGAAGTCTGAAACTGAAGGATTCATTTGCGCTGCGCAAGATGGTGTAATTAACACCTTGGTCTATAGCAGCTGATGGGTATAGAGGTGCCGAATGTGAGCTATAGGGCTTGTCACAGGGCCCCTGAAACAGTTTCGGCCTATATCCATCGCCACAATGCGGCGTTGAGAGTGTTATACTTTCATTTAAGACACCATTATGCGATAGACCAGACATCAATGCTGCCCTATGTCCCGAACGATATTGAGTCCGTTGTGCAGAACGAAAGGTGCCGAATCTATTGGAACTTCTCGTTCTCCACCGTCAGGCAGATAACAGTGAACAAGCCTGTCGTGGTTCTATTGGACCACTCCTCCAAGAAGATGTTTGATATTGAATTTTCGGCTCCTGCTGAAAATAACATCTGCGTCAAGGAGGAGGAAAAGCGGACAAAATATCAAGACCTGTTCTTTGAACTTCGGAGGCTGTACTCAAGTTACTCAGTGAAGCTCGTCGTTTTGCTAATTGGGTGCATGGGAGACATCAAAGACTCGCTCGTCTCCAATCTGAAAATCATGCCTGCCTGCCGTAAAAGAGCAGAGAGGCTTGCGGCTGGAATGCAGAAAGCGGTCATCTTGGGGTCGTTGCGTCTGCTTAAGGCACATGATTTACGGAATTCATAGCTACTGGCCTCATGGTTTTGAGGAGTGGCTATGATGTACGAACAGGACTTGACCAGCAAGGAACCTCGTGAAGGTCGGAATCACGGGGAGCTCCTTCTGGTCAATACGAAAAAAAAAATCTAGTGTTTTTGCATCTTGTAGCCAGAGTACAAAGAACAAGATAAGCAATCCTATTGACCATTCTCTTATATTTAACAATTCTTAAGTGACAATAACAAAAATCACTCAAATATAATTATAACAATGAAATTGAGTTGTTCGTAACTGTTCACTAAAAGAATGTTATACATACTATTAATTACTTTTTTCACCTGTGATCGTGGAAAAAATATAGTACATAAAGCTCGAGTTGTAAGGCACAATACATACTCCTGAAATTACCTTTTCCGGTCGTGTGTAATATGCTTCTTACAACTCTTGTTACATAATATAACGTGCGATTTTTTAAATTTCCATTCTGAGTAGGCGGTGGAAAAGAAGTCATGTCTTTGATTATAGCTCTTTTTTTAAATATCAAATTGTGGTTAAGCTTAGGTTTACTGGTTGACGTTTCAAACTGACAGCTATAAGTAAACGAAACAATTCGTCGGGGACCTACGTTCAAATTCCAAGGCTTACCTAGAATGGAAATTTAAAGAATCGCACGATACTATTATTACAGTGAATTTTTTAAAGTATAACATTGGAAGACTAGCTCATGATCCTCGTGTTAGAATCATTTGCAAATAAGCCCAACGTAAATTGTAGTAAACTATATTTATCAGGTAGTATTTATCTTTCGACGGTTGTGAGACTCAGAATAACACTACAATAATTTGTTTGACCTTGTACATAAGTACGTAAGGACGACATAAAAATATCTGTGCAAGTGAGATAAAATGTCTCAGCCGTCATTGATAAGGGTGAGGTGTGCTTATAAAAATAAGTAATCCTACATTACGAGCATAAAATGAAGACCATCGCAATAGTCTTGTTACTAGTGGTGATTACTAAATTTGCAGGTTGTGCCAAAATCTTGGCCCTTTTTACTACCCCAGGACCAAGTCACTACATCCTTGGAAGCAGTTTAACTAAAGCTTTGGCTGAGAAAGGACACGATGTGACTGTGATTAGTCCGTTTGGCGAAAAGGAGCCACCCAAAGTTGGAAAGAATGGTCGCTACCGCGACATTGTTGTTGGTGAAATTATGGAGTTAATGAAAGGTATGTACATAATGTCCCAATAATATTGAGGAGAGTTTATATAAAAAATTCACAGAAATGCATAAAAGCAACACAACTATGTTTGACCGGGAGAATGTAAATCCGTTCATTTCTGTAACATTTTTGGGAGTTACGATGCCGAAAATGCTGGAACCGATGTGGGAAAATAAAGAAGTTCAGAATTTAATTCATTCGGATGAGGAATTCGACCTTGTTATAGTAGAACAGTTTCTGAATGATGCACAGAAAGCGTTGGCTACACATTTTGGAGCACCACTTGTTAGTTTAAGCACTTTGGGGGCGAACTTTTGGGTAAATTCGTTGGTTGGTAATCCATCGCCTCCATCGTATGTTCCTCATGTGGTGCTAGACTATTCGACACCATTGTCATTCAAAGAAAGACTAGTCAACAGCCTCCTGTTAGTCTACAATCAACTGTACTACCATTTCTTTGTGTATCCTTATCACAATGCATTAATTAAAAAGTATATTCCAAATGGGCCGGATATAAGTGACGTTCTTTACAACGTATCCATCGTTTTGATGAACTCTCATAACAGTATTAACCAAGCAGTACCGTATGTTCCAAACATGATTGATATTGGAGGCTTTCACGTTAAACCTCCGAAAAAATTGCCTAAAGATCTGCAAGATTTCTTAGATGGTGCCAAAAACGGCGTTGTTTATTTCAGTATGGGATCGAATTTAAAAAGCACCGATCTCCCAGCTATAAAGAGAGACGCAATTTTGAAGACGTTTTCAAAATTGAAAGTACAGGTCTTGTGGAAATGGGAGAATGACTCTTTGCCAGGCCAACCTCCAAATGTTAAACTTGGTAAATGGTTGCCTCAACAAGACATTCTTGGTAAGTACCACTGGCTTTGCTGATTAAAAATTAAGACCATATTTTTAGCTCATCCCAACGTAAAACTGTTTATAACACATGGCGGCTATTTGAGCACCACTGAAGCCATCTATCATGGAGTGCCAGTTTTAGCAATTCCAATTTTCGGGGATCAAAAAATGAACGCTAAAATTGCTGTAAACAGCGGTTACGGTCTTACACTGCCATACAGTGAAATATCTGAGGAAAGACTGACTAGTGGTATTCAAGACCTTTTGAGTAATCCTAAGTAAAACACACCCTATGTTCCAATGCTCGTTTAATTATTTTCGTCTTTTAGGTATAGAACTATGGCAAAGAAAAAGTCTGAGCTCTTTCACGATCGAGTTAGAAGCCCTCTAGATACTGCCATCTATTGGATCGAGTATGTTATTCGTCATAAAGGGGCACCACATTTGAGAGTAGCAGGTGTAGACTTGCCTTGGTACCAATATTTACTTCTGGATGTTGTTGCTTTCCTTGTCATTGTTAGTTCTATTTTATTGTTTCTTTGTTGGTATTCTATCAATTTGGTTTACCGAAAGTTGTGTTCAAAGAGTGCAAAGCTTAAAGTAAAGAAAGCTTAGTATAAAATTAGTATAAAAAACTGTTTATATTTCGTTGAAGATTAAATTTGTAAAAAGTACTTCTAGTATTTTTGACCATACACACGTGTTTGAATTTAACTTTTCACACACGGATTTTATTCATACAATCATAAACGAACCACACTAGACTACAAAGAAAAATGGTACTGTAATGGATCAAAATTTGATGTTAATAAAAATTGTTGTTCAATACTCGTGCGCTGTCATTTTTCAGAGGCTGAGCATCGTTTGCAACACTCGGTCTACGCCTCGTGCTTCAAAAATTCCCTCGCCCCTAAAAAATGTCTTGACAACGCACTTGTATCAAATATACTTTTAATAAATCATGACAACGGACGCATTAATAAGAACGTGGAAAATTTAGAAATGCTTTAGACAGGTGTCAAAGACAAGTTGATTGGTGGCTGGGTTGTTTTACAGCAGGTAAGTTACATTATTATTGTTATTGGTGTTATAAGTAACACATTTACTTATAATGTAGCAAGAAAAGCACAGATAACATAGAACTACCCCAGAAAAGGAAATAACTGCAAAAAATGCTTTTAGGAAAGGGGTTGCAGATTTTTTTGCAAATAAGGATTGGGTTGTTTTAGGCACAAACGGCTTCCCTTCGGCCTTTAAACTATACCTCCCTGACAAAAAAGTGCACTTACGCGTCTACCAATGTAAATATCTACTATTGTTATAATTTTTCATTCATCATTCAAAAACATTTATAACAAGAAACGTAAAAGGAACCAAAAAACTCGACTAGGTTACACATGTTTATGATGTGGGAACGAGCAAAGATTAAATTACGTAATAGATAAAAATGCTTGAATAATCGCTCGTGATTGATAACCAACCAAAACTGTGTTTTTTCAAATGGTGCGATGATACAATGAAGACTCTAGACTTCGTAACTCTGGTCCTGTTAGTGACTCCATATTTTGGAGACTGTGCCAAAATACTAGGGGTGTTTTCTAGTCCAGGACCTAGTCATTACATCCTGGGTAGTACCTTAACAAAAGCGTTGGCTGAAAGAGGACACGAAGTTACAGTGATTAGTGCCTATGGAGAGAAGGAACCACCGAAAGTTGGGAAGAATGGTAGCTACCGTGATATCGTAGTTAAAGAAACTGTTACGGCTCTGAAAGGTACGAAGTACATAAAAAGTTTAAATAAGCTGAAGTTAACACTTTACAGAGTTATACAGCGGCAAAGCTACTATGTTTGACCGTGCAGATACGAACCCTTTCGTAGCGACTGTCTCGCTTGGGCTCACATTGTGTCCAGTGATGGAAACAACGTTTCATAACGAGGAAGTTCAAAGATTGATCAATTCCGATGAAAAATTTGACGTTGTTATCGTGGAACAGTTTTTTAACGAAGCTCAGAAAGCCTTGTCGAGTCATTTTGGGGCTCCTTTAATTGTGTTAAGTACAGTTGGGGCTAATGCTTGGATAAATTCGTTAGTTGGTAACCCTTCACCCACGGCCTATATTCCCAACCTCTTTGTAGACTATTCAGTACCAATGTCGTTTTGTGAGAGACTGTCAAACACTCTTCTAACTGTGTTTACTGAATTTTTCTATCATCTGTACATATTTCCAAAACAAAATGCAATTATTCAGAAATATATTCCAAATGGTCCAGATCTTAGTGACGCTATTTACAACGCATCACTCGTCTTGCTCAACTCACATAACAGTATTAACCAACCGGTACCATATGTACCTAACATGGTCGATATTGGTGGCTACCATGTTAAACCTCCCAAGAAATTACCACAAGATCTACAAGACTTCTTAGATGGTGCCAAGGAAGGCGTAATCTATTTCAGTATGGGGTCTAATTTAAAAAGTGCTGCTTTCCCAGTGGAAAAAAGAAATGCAATTTTGAAAACTTTCTCAAAATTAAAAGAAAAGGTCCTCTGGAAATGGGAGGATGACGTTTTGCCAGGTCAACCTCCAAATGTTAAGCTTGGGAAATGGTTGCCGCAACAAGATATTCTTGGTAATGTCAACGACGTTTTTTCCAAAAATTGTAGAAACTTTTTCAGCTCATCCAAACGTAAAATTGTTTATAACTCATGGCGGTTATCTAAGCACCACTGAAACCATCTACCACGGGGTGCCAATATTAGCAATTCCAATTTTTGGGGACCAGAGCTTGAATGCCAAACATGCGGTAGACAGTGGTTATGGTCTAACTCTGCCTTATAGAGAAATTTCTGAAGAACAACTTACTCAGAAACTTCAGGAACTTTTGACTAATCCAAAGTAAGTTAACAACTCTATCCCCACATTACTAATGTTAACCGTTCAGATACAGAAATAATGCTAAAAAGAACTCGGTGCTCTACCATGACCGTCAAACCTCTCCACTGGACACTGCCATGTACTGGATAGAATACGTTATTCGTCACAAAGGAGCCCCACATCTAAGAGTAGCAGCCCTTGACTTACCGTGGTATAAATATTTTCTTCTGGACGTTATTGGTTTTTTGGCTGTTGTCACTGCTGTGTCGTTGTTTATTTTCGGGCTTATAATCAAAATAGTTTGTCAAAAATTAAGTTCAAAACGAAAAACTAAAAAATTGAAGAAGACATGAGACTGAAGAGATTTTTGTACATAAGTGTAAAATTATATTGAATTTAAAAACAATGATAGTGTATTAATATAATATAAAATAATCGCCTGATAAAAGGGTATCCACGTTTCTTGAGAAGTTTGTTAAATCACAAGAAATTGAAGCCGTTTGAAATTGAAAGGTATATACAGTATGTCCCCGGATTGAGTTTACAAGAGGGAAAAAAAATTTATTTTTGACTTTATGCCAAAACTTCAAAGGAATAAGATTTTTTGCTTGTCCTAAAACCAGCAAATCTGTAATTAAAACTTCATTATTCTGACTCAGTGGAAAGAAAAGTTCATTTTTCTGTTAATTTTGGACTTATAATTTTTTTTCTCTGCTCTTTAAATCCCATCACATTGACGAATTGATTTTTTTGACAACGATGTCACGTTTACAAATGAGTTTACGCAAGTTAAATAACAAAAATGTTTGTGAAAAAATTAATTTTAATAAATGGCAACTCAAAGAAACACCTTTAACATAAAAAAAATAATTTTTAACAAGAAGAATTATTATTAACCCCCCCACCCATTTCTGCGCACAATTCTACTCTAAAACGAAGCTCCTTGAAACTTTGAATTTCTTCGATGGACAATGATGCCACCGCGTCCCCTATTCGATTTTTTAATTCTTCAGCATTATTAGGTAGGTGTCACTATACACAATTTGTTTTAAACGTCCCCAAAATTGTTAAATCGGGACTTCTGGCAGGCCACAATACTGGACCATTTCTTCCAATCCACTGATCTCCAAATTTAACGTTTAAACAGTCAGTAACAATGCGAGAATAATGTGCAGGACAACCGTCCTGCTGAAAAAACATTGTACGCCGGCTAATTTCTAAAGCATCAAGTTCATCGTTAAGAAAATTTTCATGTCTAAACATGTCTAAATATGTGTGCTGATTAACGTTGTTATAAAAAGTATGAACCTATTATCCCGTTATAACCAACCGCACACCATACATTTACTTTGGCAAAATACTGGCGACCTTTTAAAATTCTGAAATGCGGATTAATATCGCTCCAATATCTTACATGCTGTGAGACAACTGTCCCATTGGTAGAAAATGTTGCCTCATCAGAAAACATTATTCTGCGATAAAAGTTTCGGTCTCTCGATATTTGATCTCCCATCCACAAACAAAAATACAATCTTGTTGCATCATCCTCCGGTTCCAATGTATGATTAAATATCGGTTTGTATGGGTGAAATTTCTTCTCTTTCAAAATCCTTTGAATGTGGGACTTACTAATGCCCAGTTGGAGTGACCGCCTCCTTAGTGAGGTTTTTCGTTGATCCTGCACAGATTCCAACACCAAAAGAGTAGCAGCGTCGTCTTTATAGTACAGTTTCTTCTGTTTCTTTAAATTCTTAACAGATCCAGTTGTTAAAAACTTTTTTAGCAGATTTTGGGCCCCCATACGTGAAACTTGAATATTGGAAAAATTCTCATTGAACTTTTCAATAACAGAACGATAACTTTGCTCACCCGTCCCATAACATTGAATCAAATAAATTCTCTGCTCCAAAGTCAACATTTTGTCAACGTTTACGACAGTAAGCTGTCACAAAGTTGTCAAAACAAAGCGAGCTTGCCTACGTGATAAGAAAACTTTAAGATTAAAATTAATCATTATACCAAGTCCAAAATCAAGAGAAAAAATATGTTTCTTTGAACTCGGTCAGAATAATGAAGTTTTAATTACAGATTTGCTGGTTTCAGGACAAGCAAAAAATCTTTTTCCTTTGAGGTTTTGGCGTAAAGTCAAAAATAAAAAATATTTTCCTCTAGTAAACTCAATCCGGGAACATACTGTATATTGGTGGTATGCGTGGGATGAGCACATCTTCCCCTTACATTTTCCATGGATGATCGTTTCAATGGACGCCATGTTGTTCAAGTGTTTCAGTAACTTTGGATCTGAAATCTCATTTCCTCCAGACGTTTAGTGAACAGCAAATAAATTTGCGTTATAAATTGATTAGCGTTACTTGCGATCGAGCGTCCTATCCAAAAAGAACTTCGCCCACTTCGAAAGCAATTCTGGACACATCCAAAATAAATTTTGGCACTTCTCCCTCGACTTCACCACACTATTCCTCCTTTGTGAAATGATTTTGACGAAAACTGATGAGTGACATTTTATGTCTAAAACTGTCACTGTTACATTGTTATCTGACAGAGTATTTCGTCCGGTATTAACTTTAAATATTTTTTTTTACGAAAAATGGGTAACACATTGGGATCGTCGACCCCCCTATATTATGTTACTCCCCATTGCGAATATTATTTGTGGTCAAAATTGCATAACGATCTGTTCACCAGTTTAGGCGCGTATAACATACGAACAAACAAACAGACAAACAAACAAACATTGATTGTTTATATTAGATGATGCCAACTAATGCAAATGTAAATAAGTGGTTAAAATATTCTTAGCTGATAAAATTAAGATAATATTATTGTTGTTAATAGTGAGTTCATTGCTTCTATTTTGCAATTTTTTAGTACTATAATATTTTTCAACAACCAACGTAAATTATGTAACATGTCCGACGAATTCGGGTGATTCGGGATCTTTCTAGAACTAGCGCAGCCGGATGATGTTCTAGAAAGCGCCGATCTATTTAATGAAGGACAGCCAGTGTTAAATCTAGTTTTCAAAGTCACATAATGTAATAAAACGATTATTAAAAAAAACTAAAACAAGAAAATATCACATTTCTACATAATAATATTTTAAAGTTGCCTGAACCGGGCGGGTTCGTGGATTTAAAGAATTCGTGAACTACCGGCAATAGTAAATTTTATTAAAATTAATTATTGAACGGCTGATTAATCACGATAACGTCTGGTTAGACACTATCTGGCTCCACTTTGTTCGCTGACTAACTTCTTGTTCACTGCTCTTCCTGTACACCACTGACTCTTCTCGTCGTTCGCCCCCTTTTTATATCCCTCCAAGCGTTCTCGATTTCTTCTGTCTGGGAAACGTTCTCGAATGATGACATAATCCTTCCGACGCGACCATCGTCGGAGTCTGCAAAACATTCTGGAATGATGACATCATCCATGTGAACATTGGGGCAGGTAGTTGACCTCGATAAGATTTCCGACGCCACCGTCGTCGCAATACACAGTGTTTCAGAAATAAGTGCTATAACTGAAACCACCTGTGGTAGAACTCATCAAAAGCAACAACTTTTCCTCCCTACAAAATCATGAGCCGCATATGGATATTTATTTTAATTTGAGCTACTGAAAATCAATTGTTTTTGTCCGGAAAACTCAGCGTGCCTATTAACTTTCTAAATTCTTGCACACTCCCCTACAGTTACCTGCTATTTTTTTTTTATTAAAATGAAATTACAGTATGTTATATAAGAATTTTTAATAGATATACATGAATACATATATGTATTATATACATGAGTGCCAGTAGAAAGTACATTTAGGTCCACATAGCTTTTGATAGTAACGGTGTATTTAATGAAAACGACGTTTTAGATCAGTGGGTTTATACCTCTTCGGTCTTCTTGTTATGTATCACATTGTTTAGTTGTTCCGTTGCAAGTGGGTTCGGATAGTTCATAGTGGATGCTTTACCTGCTAATAAACTCAAAATGATAAAATTATTATTGAATCAGTTTCTGGAGACAACTCAATCAGGCAGCGAGAAACTGATGTTATTGTTTTTTACTTTCCTTTTTAAAGTTAGTAATCATAAAAGATGCGGTCTTTTTCTAACAGCGAATACATGGACATTGTATTAATTTTACGGCGAAGGTCAAGGATATTCCGCCGAAGTACAAAGACTTCCCAAATCGCCGTGTGCCTACTTTTGTTAATGTTGTGCATTGTGTTTGTGTTTTGCAAAGTGTTGAAAATCGCCCAGGGATCAGTACCCGAAGATTAGCAAATCGGTTTGGAGTATCGCATTGCAAAATTTAGATAATTTTGAAAGAGCAACAATTGTATCCTAATCACGTACAGAAAGACCAATTTTTTCAGCCTGAGGATTTACCTCGAAGGCGCCAGTTTTATGGCTAAAATAAACCAGCAACCAAATTTTCTATCTCTTCTTTTATCAACCAACGAGGTGGGTTTCACCAGAGAACGTGTTTTCAACTTACATATAACTTACATAATAATTATGCACGTACGGGCAGCCCAAAATCCGAATGTTATTAGGCGCCACAATTTTCAAGAGAGATTTTCTATCAACGTATGGGCGGTACTTATTATAAATGGGAAGTTAATTTTAACGTGTTGTATGAGTTACTAGAGGATTTTTGCCGCTTCAGATTCGTGCAAGAATCTGGTATTTGCATGATGATGCACCTTGCCACAATGCAATAATTGTGCGCAATTGACTGGACGATTTTCCCAACGATGGATTGGAAGAATTCATCCAATAATAATGGTCCAATATGGGGGTCCAATATAATCCAATTGTGGGGGTACATGAAAACTGATGCTTTCAATTTGTTGTGTGGTTTGTTTCTGTTGTGTTCATTACCGATTAAATTGTACTTATTTCTAAAACAGCCTGTACGCAAGCAACATGACAAACAAGATTTAAAATGATAGTTTAACTATGAAGGCGCCAGCGTAACGCACAGGTCTGGTATTAGATTTGATACAAGATACAATCGACCTTTTATCATTTTAGTCACTTGGGAGAGAAATGCTCCATTATACCTGCCTTTTGCGTGGCAAAAAATAGTCAGTTAGATGTTGGTCGGGCATAAATATTGTTTTTTCCAACAGTTGCGTTTTTAGGTGTTTTTTACGTTGTTTTTTTTTTTAATTTTTAATTTAAAAATTTTTTAAATTTAATTTTTGTCACTCATAGTGCAATACCATAACTGCTTGACTATATTTAAAAAAAATATCGCTTCAAAAATATCTTTCCAAGATTCTTTGTTGAACAAAACGTCGTATATCGCACGTGACCGAAATGGCATTGTAAACTCATGCTATCGCACTCGTGATTCAAAAATCTGAGTCGCAGACAATGTAGCATTTCCCTCAGTTATAACATAATCTATTATTAGATTATTCCATTTTCCTTGGGGGTGACACAATGGGCCCGCGGTGTGGTCTAAGTGTCGGCGAGGGGAGCTAATTCCCTCACACCCCTCAACACCTAATCTATCGATCTATCTACTATTATTTCATTTTTCATGTTTTATTAAATACATTATAAACACTTGCTTAAATAATAATAGCCTCAATTGTTGAAAAATTAATTTAAAAAAAATCTCAATTTCCCAGTAGAGGAGCCTACTGGCGGATTGAGATTTTCCTAGCGGTTGTCTTTAAGAAAATTTCTGATGAGGTAAGCACTATCATTGTAGAATATCAAAATTATTCCTTATTTGGATTGTTTCACCGTTAGCAGAGAGATTAAAACAATTAATTTGAGTAATATCTAAAGCCAATTCAGTAGTTTTATGACTGTGCTCTTCTATATAATAAACTAAAGCTGATTCCAACTTGTTTGTATCCTCCAGTACACATCGACCTCAAAAGACGTTATATTGGTAGAATTGGTAGAAAATAGTAAAGTTTATTTGAATTATTATTACTTGAAGCCCCATCGACTGTGCTTACAGCTCTTCAACATTTTCAAAAATTATGGGATAATTCTGTTATTGAATACATAGTGGAGCAAACAAATTGGCTCTTCAATCAACACATCATCATCTGGTATAAAAGCATGGAGGCATTTAGGAATGGAAAAAATGAAAATTTTAAAACATTTCGGATGCACTTAGTTTTATCACTTACAAAAGCTCAAAATATTACCATTGTTTAAGTATATTCATATTAAGTTTATATGTATTACGAAAAAAGGGAATCGGATCTTGCAGACGAACAGCCACGTAATAGTCAAGTTTCAATATCAGATAAGATAATATCAGATTCGATCAAGTAGGTTATTTTCCTACACTTCTAGATAAGGGCAGGTCAATTTAAAAAAAAAAAAAGCCAAACAACCGTTTTCTGTCAAAAATGCAATCTTCGTTTATGTATTGTGCGAGGACCTCTAATTGGGCGTTGAATCTGGAGAGATACAAAAGTTTTTTTTTATAAACTCTAATAAATGCTTGCCCGTTTAAAGGATAAACGGACGATACGGCGGCGGCCTAACGATGATGCCTCGCTTTCGACGAGTATGCATATTTTCAATACTATATTACAGTAACAAAACAATTGTCTGGATCACTTTTGGTGATAGATAACTACTTTTAATCAGTTTTTTCCCTAAAACACCAAAAACAATAATTTTATTACAACTGCCAACGCACCTTTCGCCAACAGTGTTGGGGCGATGAGTAAACTAGACTAATTTTGAAGGCTGGTGCTCACCGAGCCGCATAGAGATTACACCACCGTTCTAAATTGTAAAATTCAACTACAATTATTTATATTGTTCTCCAATTTAAAAGTTATAAAACAAGATTATCAGATTTAAAAAAATTACATTTTGTAATTTTATAATATGTCGCAAAATTTCGCAACCTTCATCAAGAAGAGTTACGTGGCCGATACCCACATTTTGACTTGTCATGTCCTTTTTGTTTACTTCGTAATCTTTCATATCTACTATAATAGTATGATGTTTTTAGAAAGTCTTGATAATGCTGGAAAATAGATTACAGCAAAACAATATTCCACGATTTTAGTATTAAAAGTAATATTTGAGATATCGTTAGGTAACACTATATATAATATAAGTATCAACAAAATTCTGTGGTAATAAGTGTGCTACGTGAAATGGCGAACTTGACATTGTTGGTAGCTCTGCTATTGACTTTCACAACTTACACATATAGTGCCCGAATTCTGGGTATTTGGCCTCTACCTGGAAACAGCCATTATAACCTTGCCAGAGCCCTTCTGTTGGAACTCGCAGAAAGAGGGCACGAAGTAACTTTTATAAACACGTTTGGAGAAAACCCACCCCCAAAGCATGGACGTTACAAAGACCTCTTGGTGGCAGATGCATTCCAAAAAGCTTTTGAACAGAAACCTGGTATTTATTTCTTAATCCCACCGAGTTAAATTGTTTTAGTGTAACAACAAATTTTACTGCTTTTTAGGTCAGAAAGGGAAGGAATGGAACATGTTTAAACGCGAAGGTTTAAATCCTTTTGTTGGAGCGTATTTCGTCGCCACAATGTCAGGAAACTTCTTGGAACACCTGCTTAATCACACCAAAGTCCAAGAACTCTTACATTCTGATGAAACATTCGACGTGGTGATCACCGATAATTTTCTCAGTGACGCCTTCAAGTCATTTGCCACCCATTTCAACGCTCCGTTGGTTGTGGTCAATCCAGTATGGCAAAACATGTGGATTAACCAGTTAACGGGCAACCCATCCATACCTTCTTACATACCTAACATTATGTCCACCTACTACCACCCCATGACTTTCTGTGAGCGATTAGTGAACACGCTCCTAGATGGTTTCAACTATCTTCTGTACCATGTTATGGTGTATCCAAATCAGAATGCGTTGGTTAAACGTTTTGTGCCCCGAGGTGGTGATTTGAACGATATTCTCTACAACACGTCTTTGGTGCTCCTGAATGGTCATTCAAGTCTCAACCAACCAGCTCCTTTGGTACCTAACATGGTTGAAGTTGGAGGGTTCCATATGAAGCCCCCCAAGAAACTCCCGAACGACTTGCAAGACTTTTTCGACAATGCAAAAGAAGGAATTATCTACTTCAGCATGGGTTCGAACTTGCAAGGAACTCAGTTCCCTCCGGAAAAACGCCAGGAGATCATCAAAGCATTTTCCAAGCTCAAACAGAAAGTTTTGTGGAAATGGGAGTCAGAGGAACTTCCTGACAAGCCGGATAATGTTAAGATCATTAAATGGGCCCCACAAGCGGACATTCTTGGTATGATTTCAATCCGTTTTGACCATATAGTCACAATTTGATTGCAGCACATCCTAATGTGAAACTCTTCATTACACATGGAGGCTTTGTGAGCTCTTGCGAGACTGCGTACAATGGCGTTCCAATTTTAGCGATTCCGATCTATGGTGACCAGTACCAAAATGCCCACTTTGCTGTGACTAATGGATTTGGAAGGTTTATAACGTTGGGAGAACTTTCTGAAAACGTTCTTTTAGAAAACATTAATGAAATTATAAATAATCCTAGCTACAAAGAAAATGCTAAGCGCAGATCGAAGCTTTTCCACGACCGACCGGAACATCCCATGGACACTGCCGCCTACTGGGTGGAATATGTAATTAGACACAGAGGAGCGCCCCATTTAAGGGTAGCTGGAGTGGATCTTCCATGGTACCAGTATTGGCTTCTTGATGTTATTGCGGTACTCACTCTTGGAGTTCTTACTGCATTGATTGTTACCTTATGGCTAATTAGAAGGGTTTGTAACAAGCGATGCTCGAATATGAAGATAAAAAAGTCCAAGACTGACTAGATAATCCATGAAAACAAATTATTTTATGTAATAAAAATAATTACAATTTTATCTCTGTGATAACCTTTTATTTAAACAAGTTTCCATGTTAGTTCATACACCACTATGTCTAATCATTGTAGCCGGTTGCTCTATTTGTGTTTAACAATATGTTCTGTACAAAGCGCTCGTATACTTCTCCTTTTTACCCTACCAGAACGGAGCCACTACATCCTAGGAAGCTCCTTAGCTAAAGGCCTTGCTGAAAAGGGCCATGACGTCACAATAGTCAGTCCCTTTACTGAGAAATCCCCACCACGTGGTTCGTACAGAGAAATAGAACTAACTGGGTCGTTTGAAGCAATTCAAGGTAACTAGCATAAAATTATATAGACTTACATAAAAAAGAACTGTATTCCAGCTAAGCTAATTAATAATGAGTACAATTTTTTTGACCTGGAAGTGTCAAATCCTTTTATCAACGCGGTCCGACTCGCGATGACTTGTGATGAAAGTGAGGAAGTGTTTGAGCATCCCAACTTCAAAAAGTTGCTGTATTCTAACGATACTTTCGATGTTGTGATAGTGGAACAGTTTTTGAACAATGCAATGTACGCCCTTTCCACGCATTTCAAAGCGCCTTTAATCTTGTTCAGCTCGATCGGTGCCAATTTTTGGGTGAATCCACTTGTAGGGAATCCATCTCCTACATCTTATATTCCAGACATCATGTTGACTTACACGAGTGAGATGTCGCTATGGGAACGACTAATCAATACGTGTATCTACCTCACCAACGAACTCTTTTACAACTTCTATGTTTATCCCAAACAAAATAAAATAATAAAAAAGTATATCCCTAATGGTCCCCACATTGATGACGTCCTTTATAATGCATCGATTGTATTGCTAAACTCACACATCAGTACAACTCAAGCAGTACCACGTGTACCCAATATGATAGAGATTGGTGGCTTTCACATACAATCAAACAACCGACCGTTGTCACAAGAATTACAAACTTTCTTAGACGAAGCCACAGATGGTGTCATATATTTCAGCATGGGCTCTAACGTTAGAAGCGCTCAGTTTCCCATAGAAAAACGACAATCGTTATTGAAAGTGTTCTCCAAGCTAAAACAAAAAGTTTTGTGGAAATGGGAAGAAGACAATCTTCCCGGCCAACCAATAAACGTAAAAATCGGAAAGTGGTTACCACAGCAGAGCATTCTTGGTAAGCACTTTTCCTTCAAGACTGACCACCAAAGTGTGCCTTTTACAGCCCACCCTAAAGTAAAACTTTTTATTACTCATGGGGGACTTCTGAGTACCACCGAAGCTGTATATCCTGGAGTACCAGTTTTAGTAATACCGGTCTTTGGTGATCAAAAGATAAATGGAAATTTGGCCGTAAAAGGGGGTTTTGGTCTTGTGCTGCCATATGATGACATCACGGAGACGACAGTCGCCGATAAAATTAATGAAATTCTAAATAATCACAAGTATAGACATTATTCTGAGTCATATTGTAATAATCTTTAATTTTTTTGTTCAAGATACAAAATCAATGCAAAGAAGAGATCAGAAGTTTTCCACGACCGTCCTATAACTCCTATGGACACTGCTATTTATTGGATTGAGTACGTAATTAGACACAAGGGTGCACCGCATTTGAGGGTGGCAGCGTTGGATCTTCCATGGTACAAATATTTTCTAGTAGATGTTTTTGGCGTGTTGGCTTGCATACCATTATTTTTTGTCTACATTCTAAGTAAAAAGATTTGTCGACAATTTACTTTAAAATACCAAAAAATAAAAATGGAGTAATCTAATCGTAGATTATAATGACATTTCGGTCACGTGTGATATACGACGCTTTGTCCAACAGTTGTATTTTTTGCAACAACAAAGAATCTTGAAAAGATATTTGTCCAACAGTTGCAATTTCTACTTTTCAGAGCATTTAAATAAAAGCCTGTTTTTTTAAATATTGTTTATAATTTTTTTAGTTTCCACTGGACATGTTTCTAAGTCTGTTCATTTCAATTAATGCGCCATTGTTGAACGGTCGCTTGCTTGTTAATTCACTACAATCTAGTTCTTCTACATTAAGTTAAATGAAAATTTGAGTCATCAGAAAGCAAGAACATTAATTAGCCATTTTGGAGCGGTGGCCATATTGAACTTAGTGTGATGTCACTAACTTTATCGTTTTCTACCCTTGAAGCCCTTTCATTTTATACCCATATTAAAAACATTTTTAAACTACAGACGATCACAAATGCCACAATTTTTCAATTAAATTCTTTATGTGGGCGTTGATGTGCTTTGAAATTTCTGTATTTATGGCGTTCGATGCATGATACCTATTGTTACCTATTGATGATTGCCTTGACGCTCATTTTCGGCATATTTATCCTAGTTTTTATATTTAGTTCTATTCACGTCACTTCAATAAGACAGTAACAATAATGGAAATTTTAAATATTAAAATGTGACAATTCGAATTGAATTTGACTCAATGTTTTAAAGATTATACTTTGTTTTTGTTTCCATAGTAACAAAAACGAGTCGAGCGCTCCTGCACTCCGGAGAGTTTAAATTTTCGTTACACTGACATTTGAGCCTACCGAGGGTAAAGAATTTTTACTTCAAAAGTTAACCCGAGCATAAAATTAAGATTTGTGATTAATACAAAGTAATTAAAGCAAAGATATTAAAAGAGACCAAAAATACAATGTGATTCAAAAGAGTTATGACATTTGATGTTACGTTTGATTTTGTTAAATTCTGTATTAAGAATTTTAGAATCTTCAAAAATGAAATAAAATAAAATAAAAAAAACAAACGTAACATCAGCGAAATGTTCCACATCAAATGTCATAACTGCGTTAACTTTAGAACTGATACGGGTAGATTGAGTACCACTATGCAGGGATAATAAAAAAATATAAGAAATTTAAATTTAAAAATAAGTAACACTAAATATTGAAATTGTGATCAGTGAATGGCAACACTGTCCTGTCATCAAAATTTTAATTCTGTATTGTTTAATTTTAATTTGTAATAATTATACAGGGTTCCCATTTTATCTGTTCACGCCTGAAGATTAAGATATAGGCAACATATTAAACATCTTACAAATCACTTTGCGTCAACTATTTATTTTTTAAATAAAGAACCATAGTGGGTCTAAAATTAAAATCAAAACGTCAATTCAAAACAATCTTTTAATCAAATATGAAATGTAAATCCTTAAAAAAAATAGTTGTTAATAAAATGTTTAATATGTTGCCTACTTCTGAATCTTCAGAGGTGAAGTAAGATTTCAGTTTTAAAATTACACAATTTCTCTTTTATAGCCTGAAGAAGGTGGCAATATGCTACCAAACCGTCGCAATTGACAATATTTATCATTTAACTCCATATTAGCTTTTTATTCTTTCTCCGGGTACCTCATGATTTGGAAAATTTGAGTTGGATAGTTTTTTTGGGAAATGAGAAAAAATGAAGGTAAGAAATATATGATAGGTAAACGAGTAGAAAGAAAGCAAACAAAACCCCCAACAACATACACTGACGAAAGGTAGAAACCTACAAACAAACAAAAAGCATAACATAACCTGTTGCCCCTTTTTACCGCTCAGTGTCGAGGGGTGGGCTCACCGAGCCGTTGCGGGGGAATATTCTTTTTGTATTGCTATATTCGCATTACCTTTACGCTCGTTGAGTTTCTCTCATTACCGTACTGCCACTTCTCCCTGCAATCTCAGAAAAATATAACTGTAACTTCCTATATAGTTCGACATATCAACGTTTTCTTTCACCCTCAACGTACTTACATGGAATATATTGTAGCGTTTACGGGTTCACAAAACTATTTATTTAAACAGTTACTATTTACAATTTATTTAAACACTAGACTATGTACAGATCACAGTTATAACGACACAATTATTTATTTTAAAAATTCGCACGAGTCACACGGATTATGTCGCTCAGTAGCTTATTCAGACTTCGACTGTTAGGCAGTCGTTCTCCCGTCCTATTTAAAGCGGGAAGCCGCTTTCTCGATTCGTCGAGAACTGCAGAACCCAGAATATTCGCGATCGTACGAATTTACGATGAAATCATCACGCCGCGATTCTTCGAGAACGTCACAATAATTACACCGGTCGACACGATTTTTGGGTCTGAGTTTTAAATCTCAAATTTCGTTTTCTCTAACGTAACTAATAAAGGAAAAAATAGTTTTGCTTTTGTAGGAAATTTCAAATTTAAAAAAAAATTACCTATTTTCTCAGAATATTATTGTAAATTATTATTAAACAAATTTTTACTATACATCTGAGTGACTTTTATTCAAGAATTATTATAATTAATAAGACTAAAAAAAAAATGTAGGTATCGCACAATGTACATTAAAATTGAAAAACGAATTCAAAAATGAATTTTTTATTTCTTGTAGGTAAATGTTTGGAATGTATTGTTAATTAAGAAAAATCATTAGAATCGAGGCCAATTGGCGTTAATTCTGATAATTATTCCTTATAATAACATTCATTTACTGTTCAAGTTATGAAAATAAATAGTATGCTCAAAATTTAATTGTTTTACCTTCTAAAGTATTTTTGCAGTTAACACAGGAGAAATGAGGCATGCATTTTTTATCTTGATTTCGAATTCGTAAGTTAAAATAGGCTTCATATGTTACCAAAAAAAATTTTGGGCTTCTTACTTTGATAAATTTACCACAAATAAAACAAAATGAATTAACATCATTATTACATTGTTTTGACGCCATTTTTTTAATCAGTGACAATCAAAAACGATTTTTATACATGTGATAGACAAGTAAAGACTCATTACTGTGTACTACGCAAATGATATGCTACTTGCTACCAGCATGTTTCAATGTGCTGCTACTTGTTGCTCATAAAATCAATTAAAATCTTCAAAACTTACTTATGGACGTAAAACTGACAAAAGCAAACTTAATAAGTCGAAAATTTATATTTTGGTTTTATTTTATGCATAGAATCAGAATTTATGCATTAAAACAGAAACCCAAAGAAAAAATATTTTTTTGTCGACCTGTGTTATGTTGACCACAGCGTGGAAATTTTCTGTCTTTCAGCCTGTAATCAAATATAAAGATAAAGCCTGAAAATTTATAAATGTATTCAGGAGAACTAACCTTCTCATGAAAAAAGCAAGCATAACTTCTTTGTCGATATCCCGTACATTGTTTGAAGTCCTCCCAGAATTGAAAATATTGTAGATCTTTTCATATTTATCTCGTGATTTCGAGGGTAACAAACTAGTCACAGCTTCAAGCGCTAGTACCGATATCTCAGGATGATTTTCATTATTTATATCAATTTTCACAAAATTCCACGCGACAACAATAATTGACAAAATTTTTGTTTAGTTGCTGTAGTGATGGAAACGGCCATTTGATCCTTACTCATCATATTTCTAATCTCGGCTGCGCCTCGAAAAAGGAATTTTTTCTTTACTTATAATACAAATAAGTATTTACTTCACACTTCACTTCTATAACAATCTAGAACACCTGATGCCCAACCTACATGAAAATTATCAGAATTATCACTATAATTTTAAAAAATCATTAAAAGCAAACTTATATGTACTTTAACGTAGTACCTCCCAATAGTATTTTTGTGAAAATTTGTACTTAATCAAGAAAATCATTGATTATTCTGACGATGACGGCACGTAAATACATATTACAAAATAATAAAAGTATGTAATCTTTGCACGGATATTGATAAACCTCAACTCAAGAATCACCTAATTCTATTTCTAGGCACACTACATATTTCAAATTTGGTAGCATAATCCAAGAAAAAAAAAATTTTTCCATCACTAATATAAATGATTTAGTAGGCTTTGAACGTCAAAACTCTCCATCTAACTTGATATAAATTTTGTTATTCACAATTTAAAATGACCTCTCAACTCAAGAAAAAAACAGGTGTTCCCCTTATAAACCAATTCCATAATAAGAATTTCATAATTCTGAACAATCGAAGTCATCAGTAATATAGTAGACATATTCCCTTAGAGCGCGGACATTAAATTTATAAAACGGTATAACACTGATTGTTCATTACTATTTGGAAATACATACCGATAACTTCAGTTCAAGCTATCACACCAGCCTATCAATCTATCGAACTACAAGTTGAAACCTGTTAGAGGGAAGACAACGACGTCGATGTACCCTTACCAGGTGTATCCGGTGTCGTAATACAAGTACAACTGTGGTAAAACTAGTTGCAAATAAGTGGTCACAATTTTTGGTTAAGAATAGGCCACTCAATTATTAGTACCTATGTACATATACAAAAAAAATATAATAGGTACCGTCTGATCAATTCTTGATCTGACAGGATGTTATTACGTCATGAGTGCAAGTCGTTGATTAAATTTACATTTGATGCGTCAAATGGTCTAATAAATAAATAAAAACAGCAAAACAGTGAGAGCGAAATTTTGTGTGCAATTATCTCTGGAAAAGCATTGATTGATAAAGCGAAACAATCTGGGTATGCGTTTGTAAGTTATTTTAAAAAATCGCTATTTGAAATAATGAACGTTCACTGAATTCTGAACACACGATTCCGATAAATAGGAATTCCAGTAAAATGAAGATAAGAGGCAAAAGCTCTTACTTACTATCATCGGTGAGGAATGAAATATCGCTTTGTTCTGCGCCTTACTAATCGTAGTACGATGTCTCGAGATATCAGATTTAATTTCTTCTAAAAAATTGGTTCTTTTTAGCAATTTTGAAAATTCGTATCTCTGCATCAGTAAGGTGAAGGTAAGTCTGAGAATTCCGTATAATGATCCAAAAACACAAAAAAAACTTTTAAAAACTGTTTTTTAAAAACTCAAAACTCACCCCCTGATCAAAATTTGCCAGAAAGGGTCTAACAATTTATGAATTAACTTTGTCCACGAAAAATTTGAAATCATTGATATCTTGGATCATCCGAGACTTTTTTTAGTTAATGCTGTAATTTGAAGATGACGAATTTTGTTGCTCACTCGTTACATACAAATGGATGCCGGTTAGAAAGTATAGCATTTAAGTCAATTACTAAATGAACAAGGATTTTTTTGTAAAGTTACAGGAGAAAAGTGGTTAAGTGCTCGTTAACATTTGTTACTTTATGTTTTATGTTCACTTTGGATCAAGCCTATCAGTCTACACAGTTATCAATTCTCTCATCCATTTATCATTTATCATCATAACCTTGGGGTAAAACGGAAAGAACACAGGATATTTTTTTATTTTTCCTTAATTTCTTCTGAAACTGTGTACTAGTTATATCGGGTGTCTAAATAAAAATCTGGTCAAGATTGCCATGAAACAAAAGCGGTTCACATTCGGCACGTCGTAGCCAAAAGTTATGGTAGCCAATGTTAATGTTAAAGTGTCAAGAATTAAAGAAGCTTAAAGTCAAAAATGGTTGTCATTGCAATACCACTAGTCAATCAGTCGGTTGTAGGTGCATGGTATAAGGTTTATTTGTGACTAAGACGCCTATGGTATGTTTCTGGCACCGTTTGTGAGTGCGGTGGGCGGGTGGGCCATCCTGTTTACTATACTCATCGACTGACTAAATGGATGAGAAATAACAACCATTTATTGTTTTTTTTTTTTAATCGAGAACTCAGTCTCGTGTTCAATACAATTTCAAAATTTTTAAGTCAAAAAATGGCTGTCATTCCAATACGATTAGTCAATCGGTCAGTTCTGGATATGTGTCCACCGATTGTACAAAGTGTTACAAAATGATTTTCATCGAGTTAACTTTGGAATTTTTTTACATGTAAATTTTTCTGTGCCGCTCTATTCTCTTTGCATTTGCTAATTCTGTCAACAACGCATTGGTTGTCAAATAATGATAAACGTCAATTAATTAAATTCAAGGAAGACTCATCCGAGGCCCCGTAATCGGCAATTGGAGGGCCAGCAGCCGTGGTAAGCGTCTTGATTTTTGAGATTTTATAAAAACTATAAACTTTATTTTCGTAAAGCGGCATTTTTTATTTTACATGGAAAATGTCCAGGCGACTAGATGAAAATCATGTTGTAACACCTTGTAAGATTCCCGGAACAAAGTGTATAATGTGTTGCCTACGCTGAACGATCTAAAACATTTATAATTATACACGCTCGCCTCAAGACAATCAAATGACCATTTGTTAAGAATACTTAACATATACTAGTGAAATTACTCAAGCCTTTCTTGCCACCCATAGATTTAAAATTAATATGTGTTTAGTCTTTCCCTAAAGTGTTAGCTACTCTTGGGACTTTCGTATCGCGATGTTGGCGCCTTTAACTTATCCCCACTCTCCACCGATCCACTTGTTTGATGCATGACGTTTTTAATGTTTAGTTGACGTTTGTTATTGGTTGGTTTGTGTTGTCAAGTGCTGGTGAACTCTCTCAACACCGATTCAAACCGAAGAAAAATTATTTTCCCCTCGCAAACATCCCTTTTTTTCTTGTGCTCCATTTTTCCATTCTACCTAAATGGAACTCTACAACAATTGATGCCCCCGGCTCAAATCACCTGTCAGTAATTACCTGTACTATGTTTATCTCGTTTCTTTCTTTCCCAAAACACAAAGATGACACCTCAGTGTAACGTAAACTTACATTACACCAAACAACCACTGCTCACTCATGAACCACCTGTGATATTTTCAAACAACACATGCAAGAAATTAAAAATCAAACCGAAATGTAAAAACCGGATCAAATGTGTGATCGTCGGAGACAAAGAAGTCGGAAAGACCGCTCTTGCGGTGTCCTACAGCAACGACAGCTTTCCCAGCAAGTACGTCCCAACGGCTTACGATAATTACAACGGTAAGTTATTACGAAATCGGCCTTTTGTTTTTTCTTTGGTGTTTCTACCTGTTTCGGACGAAAGAAAGGTCGATCGGAAGGCTGTGCTCTGACCTTCCTTTGCGAGTGCCGATATTCTTACCTTATATGAATACAGCCTTTTCCGGACGTTTTGTTACATATTAACCAGTCGGGGTCAGATTTCAAGAGAATGGAGTCGAGCGAAGCTCGGTGTTATCAAAAGATCGTTTTATACGGAGCGCTGAGTGATGTTTCATTGTCAGTGACGAACTTCTTCGGCAACGGCGGCATAAATAACGAAAGTTGGAAACACTCATTGTTGTAGATAAGCCTGTTGACGAGAAGGTTAAAAATACTAATCTCGTCAGTCATCACCGATAAGTGGATATTAATTATGTATAATCCGGGGATTTGGGACCCTGAGGAAACAGTATTTAACATTGTGTAAATTATTCTTTCCCAAGGTTTTTGATTTGTTACAAGACAAAATCTGGAACGAAAAACTGGCAAACCCTGTGTTGGCAATGAAATCGGGATGGTTCCTGAAATCATCACAAAAAATCCTGGAGACTATTAGGCCACATAACAATGTAATTGTTAAAAATAGGAAATTATTCCCCATTATAATGTTGTTTCTTCAACACTACAGTTTATTTAATAAGAACTCGATGGCTGATTGATTTGCAAAATACATACATTACATACAATGCTTATTATTAAATTCGCCATAAAAATTACTTCATATCTTTAACCTGAATCTGCCATTTGCTTAGTCACCATGTCAACCTAAATATTACCTGAGCCTAACTCAAAAAAAAAAGATAACTATAAAATTTACACTACACAGTGGACATTACATCCTGTTACATACATGAATAATTAGGTTGATTTATTAGTTTTTTCACGATTTCGTCAGACTTTTTCGCAATCATGTTTGTTTTCAATCTACGAGACAATGAGGGCTGATACCATGAGATCTTTTAAATTATAAATTAGAGTAGGTAGGCGTTTTTTTATGCAATGGTCCAGCCTGCAAATTGACTAACAAGAGTAAAATAATGTAGGTTTATTGAGAATTACAGCAAATGTTCAAAGTGGTCTCCCCCAGCTTCCGAACAATTACAAATTTCACAAGAGCGTAGCGATAGAAAAATTTATACATAATTACTGGATACGTATTTTTAAGAAATTAATAATGTAATCATAACAAACAATGATAGGAACACAAACGTGAGTCAGTGTTGTCATGTAAAATAGAACGAGATTAAAAACTCTGACTGATTCGTAGTTACCAATAATAAATGATTATTAACAATGAATAAGGAAACGTATTTTACAAATTGTTCTAACAAGATTGATATTTTTATTGACATTGGTCATCCAATTTACAGGTTCAAGGCATTTTACTGTGTACCTGCACCTCAGGGTTATGACTCATAGTTAATATTTACACCTGAAGCCACGTATAGATAGAAAACTGCAACAAACGTCAACGAATAATGAATTTTAAACTTGTATTTGATATCTCGTTTGTAGGAAAACTCATTTACACCACACGCATGTGTGTGCACGGAGATCCATAAGTGTTTCTGAAAGCCATATCACCAATACATATTTATAGTTGCAGTAATTCCTTACGGCATGCTTATCAAACATGATTCAGAGTGTCATGACCCTTAGGGTTAATTGCTATCACCTATCTATATAATTTTTTTTTTGTTTCTCTACTAAATTTAGCATAATAGTAGTATTTCTGTCAGAATTATTTACTCTTGTTAAATACATACATACATACATACATACATACATATTATGGTATAAGGTGTTCGTAATGAAAAAAAAAATTGAACAAATTCATGATTGTTCCAGATGTAATTTTATTTACATACTTTGTTGACTTACATAGTACAATGCATAGTGATGAACTAGTTTACTAGAGACTTATGACACTGCAGTAAATCAGTTGCACTAAAATATATAAAACAGATAAGAATGACGTTCCATAAATTTATCAGCGAATAATTTATTTAAAATTAAAAGTTTCCTATTTATGACTCTGCTCGGTTTAAAAGAAATCCTACGACTGCTTCCCATTATTCCAATTTTTTCGAGTAATAATGATAGATAATTATAATTAATTCCCCATGAATTAATAGTCACATTTGACAACAAAAATAAAGCGGACACAGCCTAGCCCACATCTAGCCCACATTTTTTTTATCTATACAAGACAATGCTAATGAAACTGTCAGTTGAGTATCTCTTTTTCTAGCGAACTGTTCTGATTTCACGATTTATCTACAGGATACCTACTGTTTTTTTTTTCTAATAAGTTGTAATTAATGTGGTAAGATTAAAATCAGAATTTGATTAACATAATAATATATGATCATCGTTCGTATATGAATGTGAGCCTTTATGCGCTTGACGTTAATTCCATAAGGTTTTTCAAAATAAGAAACACCACCTGTTGATTTAAATTGCTAACAAAAAAAAAACTGTTGGTGATTTTAACATTCTCAGGATGGCATTACAGTTCATAACTTTGGATGGGTTATATTTGGTGTTGCTTTGCGCTTTTATGAATAGAGATGTAGACATAAAATAAAGAGACCGAAAAATTAATTAATTGGTCATGGACTAAAAACCGTTTGTCATAGTTTCACACAATTATTTATGAAATATCAAATTTAGTACATACCGCCAACCTGACATTTAATAAATAATTCTATTCCACGACGACAAACGATTTCACGAGCATGACCAACTGTGACTAATTTCGTTTTTGATCTCACTGTACGTAAAACCATATGCTTCACAAAATTGTTCATCAACGATTCCTATGAAAATGTTTAAAAAACCGTGTTTCCTATCACACGTCTGCGTATTTGTCAGATTTCCTGAAGTTAGATTGTTGACATTTGTGACACTTGGTGTGAATTAATAATCACCCATACATTTTTCAAACAAATTATTTCCTATTTATGCCCTTGATGAACAATTTTGAGGTATAAACATTTTTTGGGCTCTCCGGTTCTGTTTTTCAATTTCCCAGATTGTCAGGTCTTTCAGCTTCACGAGTTCACAGGTTTTTAGGTTGTCTTGAAATTCACGGGTTTTCTAGTTTTCTTCAATTTCTGAAAATTATAGGTTCTGTCACGTCTTCGGGTTCTCAAGCTTTCAATTTCTTACATTTTTAGGTTTTCAGGTTCTCAGATCTCAGGTTTTCAGTGTTTGACATGTTCAGATTATTTGCCTTTGCGATTTCCAGCTTGTAGTGTTTCTCAGATTTTCAAGCCTTAGATTTTCTTCTTTTCAACTTCTCTTTTAGATTTTCAGGTTCCTTTTTTTCAGGTTTTCAGGATCTTAATTTTTTACGTTTTTAGATTCCTGGGTTGCCAAGTGTTTTCAAATTTTCCTTCAGTCAGGTTTTGAAGTTTTCAAATTCTCAGGTTTTCAGGTCTTTAGGATCTCAAATATTTACGTTCTTTTAGGTTGTCAAGGTCTGAGGCCTTCAATTTTTATTTTTAAGGTTTGCAGCTGCCCCAATTTTCAGATTTATTTTTATTATCAGATTGTCAGTCATTTTCATATATTCCAGTTCTTTCAGATTTCCAGGATTTCCAGGTTCTTATTATTTCGCAAAAATGTGTACGTTTTCAGGTTGTCAGGTTCCCAGACCTTAAATTTTTAAGTTTCAGCTTCTTGAATTTCTCAGGTTTTCAGGTTGACAGTCATTTTCAGGTATTCTCAGATGTTTTCAGATTCTCAAAAACTCAGGTTTTCAGGTTCATATACTGAAACGACGGTGAAAACCCGCTCACCACATTCTAAAGTTGTCACATGAAACATCAGGCAAAGATTCTTAAATCAACGAAAAGAGACATCTATGAAAATTGCAATGGACCGATTTTGATGCGGTTTTTTTTTTAAGCTGACGTGATCCAGATGGTTCTTGGCTATAATTTATGAAGATCTGTTCAGGCGTTTGATGATCATCAGCTCATTTCCTACTTGACAAAAGGGTCTTACTAACTTTCACAGATCCGATTGATTTGAAATTTGGTGTACTGTTACTTCGGTGGTATTTCCAAGACATGCTAACCTTGAGCTGATGCTGTAGCATCAAATAGTCTGCAGGATCCTCAATCAAGGATGTCGGGGCTTACTTCAATTTTATTTTTGGTATCCTATTTCTTTAAATTTATCGGCGATGTCCTACTCTTCTACAACCGTCGTGGACCCCTAAACAAAACCAAGACTCGTCTATAAAGATGACTGTTCCATTCCTATCCCAGTTTGCTCGTTCATTGCACCATTCTAGTCTTCTAGTGCGATGTTGAGCAGTAAGAGGCAGTATCAACCTTGGTCTGAGAAATCAGACCGAAAGAAATCCTGTGGTCCTGTGGTCACTTTCTGCTAGAGAAGTGTTCTTGTCGGTGTGTTAGTTACTCTTGGTGGTGAGTCTCTGGTACTCGAAACCATGCTTTCCAACAACGGATGATATTTGGAATATTTCTTCCTAAATGTCTACCAATTTCGCGGAATGAAAAACCGGCTTCATGTTGATCAACAAATCGGCCTCTTTCAAACTGGTTTAACTGATAATGGGGCTGCCTTTTAAGTGGTGGCATTATAGGATGTTAGTATGACAATTAACTATCAAATAAACACAGCTAACTGCCTGAAACTTCAAGAATTGCCAATCTTTACAAAATAATCTCATTTCTAAAAACTTAAGAAACACACGTTAAACATGCAAGTTCTTCAACCATTTTAACCGTAATTACAGAGTGATGCGTTTTTTATGTCACAGGGTATATAAGTATGTAAGTTTAGATAATATAATCAACCTCATGCATTTGTGATGTAACCCTAATAGGAGAGAACAAATTAAAAAATACATATAATATTAAATGAAAGCTCAAAGAGTTGAACCTAGTTGAATAATGACCATATTTTCAATTACCTACTGTTTTTTTGTCACATATGAGATAATTTATTACTTCAAATGTTTAAATTATGTAATTTTTTTTTCATTTTCACGTAAGCAGTTAAATTCAATGTGAACACTTTCTAATATAATTATTTAGGAAGTGACTCGTTTCAATTCTAAAATAATATATAAAAAGCTGCGCATCCACCATTTGCACGTCTTACGTAAAATTGTCTACTTATTTTCCTAGATGTTGTTAATCGATTAATTTCTATAATTTAACGTGGCAAATGTATGAATTCAGTTTTAAGTGCATTCTTTATTATAAAAATTATATTAAACGTTAAAAACGTCTTGAGAAATGCAATATCCGACTTTTAGGCTGCCTAGAATATGTATATAAAATCCATTATTTTCTGGCCTACTAATTTCGACCAATTAACGTGGAAATTGAGAGAACGTACGATAATAATTTATTCCAAATTATAGTATGTAATTAACTGTTAGATTGAAGCCTTGGTGATCTTAGAAATTTAAAAAGTTTAAAACATGGAAACGCCCCGCTATTGAAGTTTCAATGTTTCTGAAGTTATACAGTGAAATAAGAATTAAACCTCGGAATAAAAGTGGGAAAGCTAAAAATCCTGTGTTTTGGTCTCCTAAAGAAGGACTGAAGATATCAAAATGTTTTTTTACTAATAGGTTGCTTCCTACGCCTCGCATGAGACTTCCCAACCAATCTTTAGAACGACAAAACAAGGGTCTCCGAACTTATTTTTAACAATTGACCCTATGTTGCATATTATATATTATTAAACAGGGTGTTAATGGAACTAATGGATATGAACCCTGTACATTTTTTTTAAACAGACTATAAAAGACGTACAGCGGCGGAAATTGAGAGTACAGCGAAAATAGAAGTGAATAACCTAAACGATAAAATAAAAGATAAATATTAATATAACATATAATATAGAAATATGAATATAATATATACAGGGTGGTATGGAAGTCCTAGCAAAAAATTTAAACGCAAGTAGAACTCGTCAAAATAAACATTTTTTCTATTTACCACTTTGCTCAAAATCCGTAATTTTTTTTTTAATTTTTCTAATCCCTAAGTTTTTGTGCGACAAAAAATTTGTCGTTTTGATAGCAGTCGCGCTATGCGTTGTGCCTGTACTCGATTTTTAAGCAAATACTAAAAATATTTGTTAATTAAGCGTTAGGTAATGCAAACGAGGCCCTGTACATGGAACTTTTTCAAATCCCGAAAATCCAACGTCAGGTGCTTTTGTGAGAACAGTGCAACGTTTGTGATTATGGAAAATTTCCTTCTCCAACTCCAGATTTCGGACGTCCCAGATGTAATCGCGTTATGGAAATTGAATCTCAAATTTTGGATCCTTCTGAAGAGCCAAACTTAAGTATTCGAAGATTTGTTTTAAGTATGTCGGTGTGTCAACTTTTATTGTTTGCCGCACGTTACACGAAAAAGTAGTGCATCCCTATGTAAGTTTGAGAGTTTATTATTAGTAACCTACTTCAACATGTGCATATTATGGTAGGTCAGTACGTGTTTCAATTTAAACAGTTTTTATTTTGATTCGTTTATCGGGTAACTTTTTTGTGCATCCTCTTTATTGAAGCACATGGATTCCATAGGCGGGTATTGTTTTAGGGGTGAAATTATTCTTAATTTTGGCTCGAAGTTCTACTTGTGGTTAAATTTTTTGCTCGCTGTACGTCTTTTATATAGTCTGTTCAAAAATATGTACAGGGTTCATATCCATTAGTTATAAGTCTTTGAACATCAAACTACATAATTATGTACATATATGGAAATTTGGTTTCCACTGACAACATGATACATGAATCATTTATGAAAACCCGATACAACCTTTGATCTTTACAAAATAACAATTATATTTTATTTGCATTATTATTTTACTTCCCCTTATTTTCTCAAATATTCTTTGATTTCATCTCCATTTTCATTTTTTGCTCTTCTGTTTACTTCCTTGTTATCTCCAAATGCTATTATCAAAATCCACATTTTCTTCTTTTACTTATTGTTTCTAGGGTACATATTGTTATTGACAAAATACATACATGCTGAGAACAAAATATAATTTCATCTACACTGGTACGCAATTAAATTCTGAATTGCATAATTTTCATTAATTAATGTCTTAATTTGATTTTAAAATCCTATATTCCATTTCGAGTAACGGCTTGACTTATTAAGGGCTGATGTTTAATTATTGATAGTTTGGATTGTTTTAATTGAACAAATAATTATTTGTTCAATTAAATTAAATTAAAAATTTAAATATATCTAAGTCGAACTCCACAAACTTTAATAAGTGTAAAATTACAGATGGAACATGTTTCGGCAGAACACTTCTGTAATTTTAATTTTCTTCCATCTGTAATTTTACACTTACTAAAGTTTGTGGAGTTCGACTTAGATATATTTAAATTTTTAATTTAAATTTACTCCACCTGGATTTAAGAACATTCTTCTGGTTTATAAATTAAATTAATTTGGTTTAAATGAAACAAAAAAAACAATAAATGATTGTCATCTCTCAACCATTTAGTCAGTCGATGATTATAGTGGACAGGGCGGAACAACATCAAGTTGACGTTTTTTTTTCTGCTTTTAGCTTATAAGTTTTGTCTGATCAAATTTTTAGTGTTACAATTAAAGGATATTACAATTTTGAATAAAATAATTGTTTATACTAAATCATCTGAAGTCTATGCAAAAATTCTACTACCTATACATCTTTGGAAATTTAGATTCAGTGAGAAACCTGTTCAAACCAGATCCTGTCAACAGATGTCTTGTTATTCTGTTCTTATTCCGTGACAGTTCGTCACAGAAAACTTATCCAAATACTTATTCAAATCGGTGTCTTACAAAATCAATCATTTTGTAGAAAAGTGGGTGGCATAAATGATAGCAAACCTGTGTTTTAACTTAGAACATTTAAGTGAATAATTTAATTTAAAGGAACATTCTCGTAAAAGCTTTTTTAAGCACTTGAAGAAGAGTGAATAAAATGTTGCAAAAATTGAATTTTTTTAGCAATTACTGCGTTAAATTTGTTACCTACTTCCCTAATAATTAAACTACAACTTGTACTTCTCAACTTATAAGTATATACATATGTACAATTATTTTTTATGTACAAACACATTACGTGTTTGGAAAGAGGTCCTGCACATTTTTTACAGAGCCTTTTATGTATATAAAAGCGACTTACGTAATTAGTTTTTCGATTTTAAATTAACTTACTACATAATTATACATATTATGTAGTTGCACCTGTTAAAAGCGAAATGTCAATAATAAATAACTATTAATCTAACCTATTTTTTATTTTTCTCCAAGTCAACCTCATACATTGTTGTCAATTGTATTTTTGAGTAGAATGCAGTGTTGGTGTTTTTTCAATTTTGACAGTTTTTCTGTGGTTTGTTAAAAAATAAAAATCTAGACCTAAAATTGGAATGACAATTTAGTTTATTGTCCCTAAATCAAATTTTTGAAATAAAGATTTTTTAATCTAGGATGTTTCTTGATGAGTAATGTTCCCTTACTCTTTCTATTGTCTAAAGTAGCCCCTAGACGAGCAAGCTGCTTGATCAAACGGTCCAGTCAATCGATTGACGCGCGCTTCAATCAACCCTTCAATATTTTGGTCAAAACTCATTCTCAGCTGAGTCTGTCGTGAAATCTTTAAAATGCGAGTGACTGACGCATTGCTTGATCAAAATTGGGGTCCAACACACTCGTCAACCGCTTGAGCCATTCTAACTTTAAATCTATAAATCACCGTCAACGCTTGGATCAAGCGTCACGGGTTCCTAGACTGTCAATCATGCTTGATTAAATCGAATGACTTTTGATCAAAGTGATTGACCGTCTAGGACCTCCTTTATTTATAACATTCTCCAGTGTATATGAAACTATTAGACAGGCTTGTTAAAGGTAGTGTTTAAATTTTAGGAACTCGTTTTTGCAACAAATATGACCCTGTTGACGTCCAACTAGCGGCGTCCTCTGGTGCACAATAAGTCAATATGCATCTAATTGGAGTACTCAAGTCGTGCGTCTAAAATGATCTACAATTGTCACAGGGTTTATCTTTACAAATATGTAATTGCAACTCGTTTTTATTCCTACCATTCATGGCTTTTGGTACTGTTAGTACCTACTAAATAGATAGAGATCATTTGACAATTCAATGTCCACGCATCCAAATTTTTCACCGTTTTCGATTGCACTAATCACTGCACCACTTGATAATGTGATTATTGTATAGAAATTCTGACATTCCTATCTGATTAATAAATTAATAACGAAGTTGTAGTGAAAAAAAATCCAGAAACTAAAAAGTTGTTTACTTCATATTTCTAGATTCTAGATAAATCATACATTGACTCAACTCCAGATCGATAATTAAAAACCGCCGTTTTAAACCGAACCAACAGCATGAATCACCTTTCCGCAAACAAGCAGCGCTACCAACATAACCGATATTAGTCCCCAGTAATTAGATTTTTATGGGAGTGATTATTGCAAGAAACGAGGTGATAAGGTCGGGGTGTTTAACCTCCTGACTTGTGCACTAAATAGGAGCAGCGATAAAGACGTTGTTGATTTTAATAAAATTTAATTGTCTTAAAACGAGTCGAAGCCTAGCTGCGTCTCAAGGAAGAAACGAGGATGCGAAGAAGCGGATGAAAGTTACGAGAAACCCGACCTCCCGGAGGCAACAAGATGCTCGCTTGGGTTCGGTACCATCTCTTACCTAAATTAATGTGCTGGGTTGCCACGCCACAAAGACGGGCGTAATCGTGTATCAAAACAACAGGTGGAAGGTGGCTTGTTTTGATGCTGGGAGCCAGTTCGTGGTCGATTTTTGTTCATTCAAATGCGTGCAAGCTTATTCATTCAAATAAAATATGATATTTTTTATTCTGCATATAACAGATTTATGTATGTATTTGTTATCGGCAGTGGACTCGAAGTCGTTGGTGAAGGTCTTTACCTGGGTGCTATTCAATACAAACACCCGCATCTTTCTATGCACGTGTAGGGTGTCGTTTGCTTGTAAGGGGACCATTAAAATGAGTGCAGACGTTTTAGCGCAATTGCATATCTGCAGCGTGAAAGAGCGAACAAAAATTGATCAGGAGATTAGCTTCACGAAAATCCTGACTTTTAAGCTTGTTCGGGCTTTGTATAAGTACAATGTACAGACTGATCAAGATTTAAAATCTCACTTGGTTCAAAATTGTATATTTTTTTTGTCTTTTAATTTGTAAAGGGAAGGTTATGTTTGATGTAGATGTCAATAATGTCAACGGCTGACAACCTGAAAATTTTAATCCCGATCGGTCTGTATTAAGTCTGTCTCTTTGATATTAAAAGCTTTCTCTTATATGAATCGATCCTGGACATATCTCTTTGTTTTGATTGCTTTTTTATTATTATTTATCCAATATTAACTACAGGCTGTCTCGAAATTCACAACTTCGTTTCAATGCTCTCGACTTATTTAGAATTTCTAGAGACTGCAGCTTCGCTCCCAACAAAAGTGAAAGAATATCACTTTCAGGTTATAGTCCTTGTAATAATCATATGTACTTTATTAAAGTTGGACGGTCTTAAACGCCGGTTGCTATGGAGATGTCTTAACTAAAGACCAAGCAGTAAAAAAAGCATCTACCGCATATTAGAGGAAAAATTATACAGGTGTCATCGATGAGTTGTCAAAAATTTCGGCCGTGGATAAACAACAAATAAAAATATTTAATGAAGCAGGGGTCTATCTGATAATCGGAAATTAATTGAGTACCCGAACCGTTTGAGCGTCATTGGTTTTGTCTTTTGACAGAGCCGAATATGCCAGTTCATTGTTTGCATTGCATTGTTCCGGTTCGGTGTAATTATTAATGTTAAACAATGAATAAATAATGGCAGTTCAGTATCCGTTTACGGCATCCGAGTGGTTTGATTTATGGTGAATATAGTAAGAATCATTTTCAAAGACAGTTTCGTGTTAATGTGTGGGCCGGGATAGTGAACATCTTTTAATGGGTCCTGGATTTTTATTTGTGGGGGCATAAAGCTCGTGTTTACAAATACCCCATAATAGACACTGTGGACGAACTACGTGCGTCTCTCCTTGTTAAACAGAGCTCAACGTGTTCAACTAGTACAGTATTTTCCGTTTTTTTTTTATCAAGCAAAGAGTATTATTTTGTATTTTTCCGCTTTTTGTTTACTTTTATCTTAAGTCTTTTCCGAAATTAATTTTTTGTTTAATTTAATTTCCACCAAATAGTGATTACTTCCCACTTCCACGCCCCGTTTAACTTTCACGGTTTTGATTTTATTAATGGCAGTAAAGTTATGGTTTGACATGGGCAGTATTACTGTGAGAAAATTTTGTTTTATATACCAATCACATCAACGACCATTTCGCCCACAGTTCACGATCAGAAAATGTTTTTAATTTAGTATTTGTACTATCAGATCATTTGCTGTACATAAATTTATCATTCCACTTCCGTTTTCGTTTTTTGTTCGGTCTCCTTCTGTCACCATCCGTTGCTCAATACCTTCATTGCCACTGCCCACTATACCTATAGCATTTAAGTGGCCCATTACGACTACATATTGATTTCATTGCTTCCTGTAGATCTTCACATCTTTATTAGGTACAGTATGATCAATTGATTTTTATACAGCAGGCATCAAATGAATTGTTTAGACTACCACATTCTTTGATGTATTTTATTTAAATTTTTGATTACAAGGTTCATTTCTAGCAAAGCACCAAATACAGTATTTTCCAGTGAAGATATGTTGTATTGCAAAAGGAACATCAAAAAAATTTAAAGAAACCGACCCCTGCGCCTGTCATCGATAATTTATTATTCAGTACAAATTGCTTTTTACTAGAAGTTTCGAACTTACTATAAGTAGAGGCAGTTAATTAAATTAACTATGTAGAAAGCGTCTTAAATCAAACTTAAGTCATGGAAAGACTGACTGGATACAATTTTTCCGCCCAATTAGCATTAAAAAGTCATGGTACGGAATACATTTTTGTACAAATCAGTTTATCTCCATTTGTCTATAGTAATACATGCTCAGGTACCATGTTACATTTTATGTAGTTGTATTTATCTTGAGTAAATTCAACAATTTTGACAATTATTTATTTAAGATACAGAGCATAAACCATGTTGGTTTTCCTCATATTGGTTCTCGTAGCTCTTAACACGGAAGGTCGTACCTTGGGAGTTTATAACATTAGTAAGAATAATAAAGTATGGCAAGAAGGGAAAGAACAAAACAACAAGTAAATAGGCTGGGGTTGGGCAAAATCAGGTAGATTTTAACACCTGATTTTTTTCTGACCTGTTGGGGATACTTTGACCAGCAAACGTATTTTGTTTCTCCCAATAGACCAAATTATTTCACTTTCAGAATATAAGGAACTCATTATAACTCTAATTAAGCAATACATACATACTCAAGTTTTTGTTAGAAAATTCTTGTCGAATCGGATCCATTCCCTTCTAATTCTAAGCGGCTTTTCTTTCTGTATTTACTGGATAAGATCATCGATTGTCTCTTCAGATTACATCATATTCACAAATTTTAGCGACCCTGAATCAAATACTTCTATAGAGAAGAGTTTTTTGTATCAAACAGAGGTTGTACAATTAAAATTCTTTCCGAATAGCACAATAAACGTCATTGCGTAATTTAAGATTAGTGACAGTTAAGTAAAGAAACAACCATTACTGCGCGAAATTAAATTTTTTCAGTTGTTGTGTAACATTCCAATAAATGCAGCTGGATTAAACAAGGTGTTCAGGATTTAATTACGTGGCGGCGTAAATACCTAATTTCTGTTTCGTAATTGTATCCACCATTATTACATTGATTTATTGTTGCCGTTGATCAACGATAAATTTGAGATTTTTGCTTTGACAATCACCAAAAAAATAATCGCGAGGTCAAGTCAGTCATAAACTTTTATTTATTTGTCATCTTTGTACACCTACCAAAAAAATGTCTTATAAAATATCAACAGTTTTGAATTCTTTGCAACCTTTTTGTTTTATTTTTGAATAGAATGAAGCAGTGCTTCAATACCTGTTCTGATCAACCAATAATGGGCTGCAGCAGACCTGCACCCTTCCGATGAATAACAATTTAACAAAAGAAAATTTGCAGAAGGGGTAGAACTGAAATCCTCCGTAAATCCCGTACTTGTTGAACAACTTTCAAACCTGCACCTGCATGCATTTCTGACCGAACCATGCATATTGGACAATTTTTACAACCTTTTAATTTCACAAAGCCTGTCTATTTCAAGTATGCGGAACAAATAATAAGTGAAATAATTTTTTTCCTGATACATTGACAAGTTGCGGTGTAACACTCCTACAAGCAGAGATAATAATAAAGTTGATTTTGTAAATACAAAATGGTAGGAGTGACCACAAAAAAGTCGGTGCCCACTACAAGAACACAACAACAAAATATCTCAATTAAAATTATGTTGGAACCACTGACAGTAATTGCCTTTCGAAAGTAAATTTTCGATCCGGACTTTGTTATCAAGTTATCTCCTTGTAATAATTGCATGCACAATACGGGCCAATTTGGTGTGTCCCAAGGATACATTGTCCGTCCGCTACTTTTCATTACATTGTAAACTTGACCAATAAGCTGTAATGGCTACAAAAAATGACATTAATTATAGATCCACTCAGCGCTCGTATCAAAACCTACAGGTTATCCTTGAAAACGAACGGGGTCTTTGGGATGGTGAGCTATGCTATAAATTTTTCATAATGACCATGCAGGTCTACGGAACTCGAATCAAATCAAATCTTGAAATCTTTCCCTGTACCACAGTTTCGGTGAAAACTATTACATCAAAGCGCATTTATCAAACTCGTGTTTTTTTTTATTGGTTCTAGCTTATCTCTCGACATCGATGAGTAACATGTGCAAACAATTATGTTCGGCCCTTCGGGTCTCCACGCAAGAACCAGGTGACATTTCAACAAGCTGATGGTTTCTTTTGTTTGTTTCAGTCGAGGTACAGGTGGACGGGAAGCCAATCAGGCTGGAGCTCTGCGATACAGCTGGCGAGGTAAACGGTTTTTTTATAACTATACAAGCATATTATCCTCACTCTTTAACCTGAAGGCTGTACAGCGTTGTCATGAATTTGGGACCAAAGAAAGTTCCAGGCCGTGATTCAGACGAGAGCTGCGTTAGTCACGCAGGTATACGAAAATAGACCGAGTCTGTCAAATGACTAATTATTCTCCACAAGAAGCGCCGTCGATTTTCAGATCGTGCGATAGCTGAATTGGGAGATGTGTTTACACAATGATTTTTTTGTTTGCTTATCAATAAAAAACCGATAAGGAGAGTTGGTTTCTGATCTTCCAAAGGGGTCATGTTTCGTGGGCAGGAAATTATTGCGGTTGCCAATGAAAGCGGAGTATTTCCGCAAATCGTTGCTTGGCTATAATAATAGTCTCTTTTTTTATCGATGTGGTGATACATAATATAAACTGGCGTTACTAAATTTCGCTATCAAAATGGTGGAAATCTATGAAGTGTGGTTTCAACGTGATAATTGATAATTTACTCTCCTGTGTTTTAAAAATGGATCCCAGATTAAGCAGTGCTAATTTCTTTAATTTACAATCTCAAAACACAATGGGGCTCGTGAAAAGGTGGCCGTCTTATCATTGTCTTAGACTAACATTGAAAATCTACTTCTCGAAGCATCCTTGAACTTCCTTTTTCACTGCGTCAAGGTGTTTAACTAAAATGATACGAGATACAGAAGGATGTTGTAATTCTAGAAATCGAGATAAGATTACGTTAAGTAACAATGGAAATCTCCGAAAATAAAAACGTAAAAAATCATGATCGTGTTGTGGTGTAGATCAAAAAATCAAACAGCATTATCTTAAAAAACACAGACTTGATCTATTTCTGTTGAAGTTTGCGGTAACATTCAAGGTTAAACAATGATTGCATTAATTTTAGATGCACCTTGTCCTACAAAAAGTAGATTGCATTACGGATTTAGTTTGGTTAGGCGAAAAGGGAACCGTCCTGTTTTTTGGATTGTAATTAACTGGATATCGACCTCCACGTATACAGTAAAACTCTGTTATGAACGTTTTAAAAAGAAGAAACAGACTGGCTTAAGATCATGCAATCAAAATATGGTTTGATAAAGAGTTCAATCAGAACTATGTATGTTCTTAAAGTTTCAGTTTTTTTTTATATTTCAGGTTTTTGAATCGTAGATTAATACTAAGTTAACGATACCAAATTGAAATAACGAACAAATTCAATTAAAAAATTTAAATATATCTAAGTCGAACTCCACAAACTTTAATGAGCGTGGAGTTCGACTTAGATATATTTAAATTTACTCCACCTGGATTTAAGAACATTCTTCTAGTGAACAAATTCAAGGCAACTTTATTAAAGGAGTTCGACATAACCGAAATTTACTGTACTTTTTTTGGGCCCTTTTCGATCATAATTTCTTTGAATATTGTATTTCACTGTACCGCAAGATTAATTCACCACCACGCTTTTTACTGATATTTGTAATTAATTTAAGTTTAAAACGACCACTTTCACCGCTCGTTTTTGGTTATATAAGTTTGAGTTACTTCCAGATGTTTTTACTTAATTCGCCGAATTTATGACAACTAACCATGCAATTCTTTTTTATGGACCTGCAAGCTCGCCACCAGAACAATAAAGAGCACTGTTTGCAACGTCATATTTTTAAATTTAGCGATATTTATGTCCACTATAAAGTTCTACAGTAGTTGCAGTATAAAGAAATATAGTTTATAAGCTCGTTAATATAATTTATTTTTTTATCTCCACCATATCTTAAGCTATGGCAGTTGTAGCTCAATTGTTATGGACAGATTTATGACCTTTCTAATGGAAAGTATTACGGCTCGAAGACGATCATCTGACGAGATCATAGTCGTCCAAAAACTGTAATCTTACAAGTAAGATCTTTAGTCAACTCTATAATGACAATTTATACGGAAAATACAAAGTTTTTCCTATAACATTCCAAATGAACTAGGGCCGTAACTACAGTCATAAATTATTAAAAGTAGCTGAATCGTGAACTTGAAAGGTGTGTTATCCCAAGGTCGTCCTCTTATTTCTCATCTTTACATGAAGTGCGAAAATTTTGATGGTAGAATAGGAGCCAACAAGAGCCAAGTAAAAAATTAAACGATAAAACTGGAAATAGTATATGATACATAGAGGAAGAGAAATGCATGCAAAGCACCGAGGGAAAAATAGCATTCTCTCCTGAGTTGTATATGCTATTTTTTTACACAAGCGTAACCACAAAAACCTGACAATTCAAGAGAAGAATTGGTAAATCCGCACGTAAAATATTAGTCTTGCATTTAACCCGTACCATATCACAAACGATCCATCCCCTTGGGGGCTCCCTTATTTTAGTTACCATAAGCCACTTATAACATTTGTATCAGAAAATAATGAAATAAACTCGACCAAGGGCCATAAACCACTTGTAACATTTGTATCAAAAAAATAATTAAATTAACTCGATCAAGGGAGTCCCCAAATCTCAAAAGGCACTTGTAACATTTCTATCAGAAAATAAAGAAAAATACTCGATCCAAAGATAACATTTGTATCAGAAAATAATGAAATAAACTCGAACAACAGGGCCCCCCACTCCAAGGGCATCCCCCCAGCTCAAAAGCCACTTGTCACATTTCTATCAGAAAATAAAAAAAAATACTCGACCAAGGGAGAGAATGTAGATTTTGACACCAGAGAAACTGATTTCTACTCCTGCTTGTGTAAAAAAATAGTTTGTTAAGATATTACAATTTTTTCTACCACAGCTACCTCAGACGCAGTAAGAAGAGGTAAAAGTAAAGGTAAATGATACTCCAAACCATGTGATGGACTTACGTTTACCCTTCGGCGAGGCCTGGTAGAGAAGAGCAACTGCCTAGATAACGAGATTTTGTTACTTTAGAACTCTAGTCATAAAATACTCCTTTTATTAACCCTTTCGCTGGTGAGATTTTGAAAAAACAAAAAGTCTAAAAAAGTGAGTTTTTTTGTAGCAGCAAAATGAACGTATTTTTACAGTTTCATGTATGTTTTACTTACTTTCGTCTAACTTTTCTAAGATGTTCTATATTATTCAGGAACTTAACAAAGTCATCCTGCATTTTGTCTTTAGCTGTTTAAGGGCCCAAACTATACAACAAACTAATGTTAAAATACGGTTAAAATCAGTTAAAATGCAATTGATCCAATGCACACTACTACATAAACAATAAACTCTTTCTTAGCGACCCCAAGGCGGAGAATAAACACTAATTAAACATTTATTCCTTTTTTAACTTAATATTAGAGGTTTAGTTTTTTTACAACACTCTCAACACTTTATTTGAGTATTTAGATATTGAATTTTTCAACTCACGCGAAATGTCAAATTTCACGAGAAATGTCAAAAAGTCACATACGAATTGCCACACGAGAAAAGTAATCGATTATTAAGCATACTTTGCGTTCGTGTTTGTTTGCGATGAGAAATGTCAATAAAATGACGTCACTTTTGTGAGTGTTATTACGGCTTGATAATGTGTGTGAGAGACTTCGTTGTTACTTGAAAGGCGTTCAAATTTAGACCATCTACGGTTAGGCCCTTTAGACTAAGTTATAAGTTTATTTACAATAATGTTCGAAGTACGGTTATGTAGACAACCAACAATACCATCACACTCACTCGATCGATTCGGTGGTAGACCTCCTAGCCTTCTTTTCGTTTACAAACAAAACGATCTCCCCTTGTGTCGATCTCTTTCTAGGAGTTGCTGGATCTCTTTTCGCAAAGTGTCTTCCACTTAGTCTGACTGTATTATCGCCAGCTCTTCTTCCCCTTTTAGCCCTTAACTTTTCTTGCCCGATTTATTCAAAAATCTGTCTTATCAACTCTAATCTAAATTTACTTAGCTGGACATTTTTTCTGGTAAATACTTTATATAAAATAAATGAGTTTCTCAAGCCAACGTCTAGGCTTCCTGATTGGTTCTTGAGTGTGATAGTTTATGGCATCAGTATTTACATATTTCCTCAATTTCATGAACAGTGCTCAACGTCTCGTTTATCTTTCCATTTGGTCCCCATCAATATGTATCGGTGTGTTTTGTTACACGATGCTTGACCTGAACATTTGGTAAATTTGGTATACATTTTCTGTTTTTTTTTTTTCTCACTGCACCCACAGCACCAATATTTTGATTGTGAAGTTTTTCAAACAGAAAAGGTTGCGTCTACCAAATATTATCCATATAAACGATAATGTCTATTTCAATAAAATGGTTCTACTAATGTGGTGACCACCAAACCTGTAAATCCAATAGTTTCCTCTCTTTGTATTTTCATTGTATTTCAATTATCTAATATAATATAAAAAATCAATATTTGTTTGTTTGTTCGTATTTTATGTTTTCCTACACTGGTTAACCGATGGTTATGAAATTTTGGCCACAAATAAAATTTGCAATAGGGAGTTCAAACCGGGCGAAATTGAGTACTCTGTCAGATAAAATTGTCACAGTGATAGTTTTAAACATATGACGACTCCAATGTGTCGCCTCTTTTTCGTATTTAAATTTCAAACCGGGCGAAATTGAGTACTGTGTTAGATAAAAATGTCACAGTGACCAGGTCAAATCGGAAGAGATGTGTTTTTAGCAACGCGCGCCGGGTACCAGCAAGTACACAATATAATCTAATGTACATATTGTGACGCTTTCTACGGTCCGGTATGCCTCGAGCGCCAGTTTTTTTATTGTGGTATGCTCCATACGTGTCCACGGGTAGCTTAGTGGAGTACGGTGAACCAGAGTTTGGCGGAGGGTAAATAAATAGTCACGGGTTTTTGCAGGTTTTAATTTACACGGAATATTTACAAGGGTAATATATACAGGGGTAGATATTTACAGGGGTTATATGTATTCGCGGTTTATATACAAAGGTTTACAATGTTATGGAACCGGTTTCCGGGGACCAAACAGTCGTGCCCTATACTACCCCCCGTGTCGTTCGGGGTCGGAGGTGGGGTAAAACAGGGTCGGCGGATGGAAACGCCGCCCAAAGAGAAGCTGTCCGGATATCTCGGTTTTCGACCAGCAGGTGCACCGAAAACCAGACACTTGAAGAGCCTCCCGAAAGAAGCCACCACAAGTGTCCTAACCCCATTGCACTAGGTCGACACCCAAGCTACCAGCACCGGTCCTTTTCGGTCGGTGGTCGGGAGTCCCAGCAAGAGACCCGCTTGGATATCCCAATGATCGACCAGCAGGTGCACCGAAAATCAGACACTTGAACAGCCTCTCGAAAGAAGCCACCACAAATGCCCTAACCCCGTTGCACCAGGTGGGCACCAAAGATACCAGGACTGGCCCCGTCAGGTCGGTGAGAAGGAAACGACAAGCGGGCAGCAGGAGGTCACCTACGTTACTGTTTCCTACTGTAGTCGGTCCGATCCTTCTGGTCTGCTGCTGGTGGACGGGAGGGCAGGAACTCACTCACTGGTCACAATCACTTACCACCGGAACGGTCACCACACTGGAGAGGTAGTTGTCACCAACTGGAACCAACTGGAGCGGTCGGATCACCAACTGTCTTCTGCCGGGTTCTGTTCGTTCTTTTATAGAGGCTTTGTGACGAAACCGTGACGTTCTTCCCCTGCGTGAACGGCCGCGCGTGGGCGACTCACTCAAGGTCTTCACCGCTGTACGATTTGGCGTCAAATTCTTCCGGAACGATGGTGAATCCGGGCGGCGCACAAACTCCGGAACTACAGGGCCCGGAGCACGGTGTCGCTCCGATCACGGGAGTGAAGGAATCATCCCGATACGTCAACGTTAAGCATTTATTCTTCCATTTAAACGGCGTGATGAGAAGGGCGTGGTCCGAGGTTATAAGAGCGAAAACTGGAAGTGGTCGTAGCGAGACTCCGGAACGGTCTCATTTGAAGCGGGCAAATTTTATGATAATCGGACCGAAAGAATTATACCGGTCCGATGCCTGGAAGTATTTTTTTTTTGAGTTAAGAAATGCAATTTTACGGCGTGCTGCGATCGATATTATTCATGCGGCAAAGACACAAGCGGGTGGGATTAACGAACGGCGCCCGTTTCTAGCGGAACTCGATGCATTCGGTCTTCTCAGAATTTGTAACTCCGTTACAATATCATGTTTTCACGTGGCAAAGAACAAAATAATAATTTTATTCCTAATGTATGTCTTTTAGTTATTGACCGTTTTAATCTATTGACATTGAATTGTAAGACTCTCATATGCAAAGTAAATTCATCCAAACTCGTATAGTTTTGAAAAACTTTTTGTTGAAGTAATGGATCGAACCACTAGTAATCCTTGATGCGATTTTTCTTATTATGCGCCATGAGCATCACTATTGCAAAAAATGTATACATTTTTGTGACGGTTGTATTATCCCATTTATTGATTATTCCCTTCTTGAGTGCTTTCAATTTTTTGTGGAGCAGCTCCAGCGCTGCGCGTCTTCCTCGTCTAAGTATTGGCTGAATTTCATCTTCAAATTCCGTCTCTGTCTCAGAATCAGACTCGCTACTTGAAGAAACTCTTGATTCTTACATTTGATGTTTTACATCTCTAAATTTTGTATTTTAATTTTGTTGGCTCAAACGTAGATGTACGTTCACACCGATTCAAACCCATTTACGAACAAACGTAAATGTACGTTCGTACCGGTTAAAGGGTTAATTCGTGCAGCTACAATTTGTTAGTTTTAGTTGCTCGGAATAAAGATGTTTACTTTTAGTAGGGGTGGTAGAAAAAGGACCACTACGTGATGAGATAACGCAGAATGATTAATCAACGTCAAAAAAAAATTAAATGTGGGATTAACCTAAAATGATAAACATGATCTGTCAAGATGTCAACGGAGAGGAGGCGCCAATTCTGCCAATCTTATTACGTATTTCTTTCAAAATTAAATAGTCGACTATTCGTTTTGGAGGTGGATTTAAAAATAAAAGTCAAGACAAGTGTGGAGGAAGTCCAATTTGGCGGTGAAAACACAGTTGTTCCACAATATACGTTTCAACTGCTCTTCCTCATGGATGCCATAAAGCGTTCTCACTTGGCACATATGCGAGAGTTGGAGTGGGGGAAAAAGACTTGTAAATGTAAACTAGAGGAGATTAAAACTAAAAGGACTGCAAAAGTGAAACCACAAAAGACTAAAATTAGTTTAAAACTTTTAAGAAAGGAACGTAAAAAGAATATATGAAAGATAAGACTAAAGGACCTGTTCATGGGCCAAATTATTATTAATGACAATTACAGGAGAAAATCACAGAAGTTCGAAAGGACAGAATGAAAGACAGAGATGCTGAATAACCTAACATGGGAGACTAAATATGAAATCCATCACCCAATAACAGAATGGCACAAAAACAAAGAGACACCACAACAATTGGAAGAATAGAAATATGTACAAAATGACGATATAAACAAGTACACTAATTTTTTTGTGATATCAATATTTTCGATATTTACTGTTACCTTAAAGTTGTGTCTGTACAACTACACAAGGAACCCTATAGTCATATATCGAAGTAAAATAAACACCCCGAAGTAAAATATCCTACAAATCATCTTGTACATTGTAAGATTAAAATAAATAACTGGTCGCTCGAAACATTTACTAACGAATTGCTGTAAACTACTAACCATACGTTACGCTAGATTTAGCACCAATATTATGGTGTATTTACACTGATTGCTTTCCAACAAAGAAAGGACATTGGAAGACGTTATGACATTCAGTAACGGCAGCGAGAAAATCGGTTTCAAATTGAATATTTAAAGAGATTTTTTACGAACTGATCCGGCTCAAACAGAAAGTCCGCCCGAGGGCTAAAACGTATCTGCACTGTGGGATGCAGTGATTTATGGTTCTATTATCCTAATCACTCTGCGGCTAACTTTAAAATCGAGTAAACTTTTTACGAGTTCAAATTTTCCGAAACAACAATACGGATACGCCCATGCCAAACCTGGAAAATAATATCTCAGACATGCAGCTGTCTTAAAAAAACTTTCACGTAATTGCCTTTAAATGTTAGGTTCGTCCTCATGTTGCGTCACCTTTTTTCAATACATAAGACGTCTCAATTAAAAGGAAAAGTGGTTTTCCTCGATGCATAACTAACCATAAAAATGAATTTAGATGTTAGGGATCTTCAAGATTTATTTGGGCATCTATTTATGTGGTAATTTTAAAACATTGTAGTCATTTCATCATCAACTGCTGTTTTGGAAGTGAAAATCAACCGGTACGGTATTTATCTGTGGGCAATTTGGCAAACGATGTAAAAAAACGTGAAGCTTACATAACCGAAAACATAAACTAAAAATGAACCTTTGAGAGTCATTGTTTTAAATTTGAAGGAATTACCGCAAGCACCATTTTTTAATGGATTCCAAAGTATCAATAACCAAGAGATTGTAATTTTCCTGCTGTTGACGTGTCATAAATTACAGTATTTATTATATTCATGGTTTAGTATTAGACTTCAATGTATTTATCTTGTTTATCTTACGAGTTGATAAGGAAATAAAAAAATAGTTCTTAAATTTACTGAGTTTTCAACTTCCTCTTCATAAAGTAGAATAATTTGTTTGTCTAATTTTAATTCAAAAACACCCTTTTTTACCACCACATTTTATTTTATTAAGGGAAAATTTTGATTTTTGAAATGGAAATTTCCAACCAAACATCATTTCCAGTTGGAGCAAATCAAACCGCGGTGTAGTCAAAATCGGTGCTTTATTTTCTTTGCTAATTAAAAAATCTTCGGTTAACTATAGCTCGAAACGCAAACTAGAGGGTTCAGTGGACTACTCCATGTAAACACGATACTACAGAAACACTAACGATTATACAATTATTACTATAATTGCCGTTAATTAGCACCGCTAGTTATGTAAGCTCGTTGACATTTAAATTTATTAACGCAGTCATCAAATACATCCGTCAGAATTTAATTAAATGGATGTTATTTGCTCAAAATATTCTTGTGGCTTCTAAGAAATCTGTTAACAATACGGCGGAATTTTTAGTACTAGATGTTTGAGTTAATTTAATTTAACGCAGTAACTAACGATTTCACTTGTGGTTAAAAATAGCATATACATAGTATTAGTATAGCGACCGATAGGTCTTTTTACAAGGAAATTTCATTTGAATTACGTTGTTGCTTATCGTGTAAACCTGTTACAGTTTTTTACAAGAAAGATATGTAATCAGTATGTAATTTATATTTTTTTGTGGATTAAGATTCAAAAACTTGAGTTACTACTTGAGTGACTATTTATTTTACAAAATAAAAACATCTCGAGAACCGATAGCAGATGATGTTTGTTTTACGTATAAGTAAATAAATCAAGCACTGTTTTGCAAAAGATAACCTGATCGTCTGTTGGAAAATACGTATTGTGTCATATCAGTGTTCTTATTGCATGGATTTTGACTATTATCAAAACAGGACTCTTGACTCACTTGTCAAGTTAGGTTTTTAAAGTTTTCAGGTTCTTAGGTTCGCTAACATCTCCCCAGAATTCTTTTTTAAATGGGCCGTTGTAGAAACTGCTGGCCGGAGATTCTCCTTCTCTTTTATTTTTATTCATTTAGAAAATGGCCGTTTTTTAACCATTTAAAGTAAGTGAATCAGCTAATTCGATAATTTATAAACTAGCTGGATTATTTCATTCATCATCGTTTTCGACCAATCGTATGACTTAATTTTTTGAATTATAGTGAGAATTCGATAATCCTTTATGTTCCTTTTTTTTGACACCCGAGCGTTAACGGAGAGTGTTAATCAAACCGAATCATGTCAATTGCCTAATGCACCAATATTGTGTTGATTTTTTTTATAAATTTTTATGATCACATTTTATAAATTAATGATAACCTGTTATACATATTGAGCAAGCTCTCTTCAATAAACTGAGTAGGCTTTGCATAAATGTCGGATACTGGAGTGAAAGAAATTTTGTCTCTATAACCTCCAGAACTGAAATCCAGAACGCGATAGGCAAGCCAATATGTAAAATTCATAAAATGGGGGAGAGCAAAAAGTGCAAAAACATCCACATAAATGTCCTGATCGCCTATTTTACAGAATTAAACCGACTATCTTTGTGGGCAATTTATTCAATGTTGAAATCCTGCCTTATGATCCTCGAGAAATTCTAAGCTGATAATAACCTATCTGAAAAGGAAGACCTAAGAAAAGTAAAATTTTAGATGATAAATATCATCAGTTATATTCTTTGTGTATACATGTAAAGAGGGGATGTAAAGAGCCGAATCTCACATAATTTCACGTGGGGGAGAGTAAAATTTCGAGAAAGCGGTTAAATTATGTAAGTAAAACATGTTTCTCCATAAAATATGGCTAAATCCTACACAATAATATTTTTCTTCAAACGTCAGAAAAACGTGACATTGTATACGTCAATAGGCAATAACAAATGTCCATTTCTCTGCCTAGACAGCCAAGTATTTTGTCTGTCGCCTAATTGACCATACTTGCTGCCTAGGCAAACAAAGTGTTTTGTCTGCCGCTCAATTGACCATTTTTGCTGCGTAGACAAAATATTTTTGGTTGCCGGCGTTCTCTGTTATTTGCGTTTCCCTCTACCCTGTACCTTTCAAGTCGTTTCAAAACATTTCAAGTGCCTTCCAATCGTTTAAAGTTTTTTCAAGCCACCTCATCTCTCTTTAAGTCGCTAAAGGACATTTCAAGTCTTTTCAAGAAGCTTCCTGTCCTTTCAAAATATTTGAAGTCTTCCCAGGTCGCTTCAAGACTCTTCGAGACATTTCAAGACTTTTTAAGTCGCTTCAATTCTCATTAAAACATTTCAAGTCACCTCAAGTCCTTTCAAAACATCTCAAGTTTTTTCAATTCGATTAAAGTCTTTCAAGACATTTTAAATCCTTTCAAGTCGCTTCAAGGTATTTGAAGATATTATTTTAAGTATTCACAGATCGCTCCAAAACTCTTCAAGTATTTTCCAGACATTTCAAGTCTCTTCAAGTCTCTTCAATTCCTTTCAAAACTTTTCAAGTCGCCCCAAGTCTCTTCACAACATTTCATGTCGTTTCAATTCGCTCTAAATCTTTTCAACTCGCTTCAAGTCGCTAAAGGACGTTTCAAGTCTTTTCAAGTAGCTTCCCGTCGCTTCAAAATATTTGAAGTCTTCCCAGGTCGCTTCAAGACTCTTGGAGACATTTCAAGACTTTTTAAGTCGCTTCAATCCCTTTCAAAACTTTTCAAGTCGCCCCAAGTCTCTTCAAAACATTTCATGTCAATTCGCTCTAAATCTTTTTCAAGTCGCTTCAAGTCGCTAAAGGACGTTTCAAGTCTTTTCAAGTAGCTTCCCGTGCCTTCAAAATATTTGAAGTCTTCCCAGGTCGCTTCAAGACTCTTGGAGACATTTCAAGACTTTTTAAGTCGCTTCAATTCCTTTCAAAACTTTTCAAATCGCCCCAAGTCTCTTCACAACATTTCATGTCGTTTCAATTCGCTCTAAATCTTTTCAACTCGCTTCAAGTCGCTAAAGGACGTTTCAAGTCTTTTCAAGTAGCTTCCCGTGCCTTCAAAATATTTGAAGTCTTCCCAGGTCGCTTCAAGACTCTTGGAGACATTTCAAGACTTTTTAAGTCGCTTCAATTCCTTTCAAAACTTTTCAAGTCGCCCCAAGTCTCTTCACAACATTTCATGTCGTTTCAATTCGCTCTAAATCTTTTCAACTCGCTTCAAGTCGCTAAAGGACGTTTCAAGTCTTTTCAAGTAGCTTCCCGTCGCTTCAAAATATTTGAAGTCTTCCCAGGTCGCTTCAAGACTCTTGGAGACATTTCAAGACTTTTTAAGTCGCTTCAATCCCTTTCAAAACTTTTCAAGTCGCCCCAAGTCTCTTCAAAACATTTCATGTCAATTCGCTCTATATCTTTTTCAAGTCGCTTCAAGTCGCTAAAGGACGTTTCAAGTCTTTTCAAGTAGCTTCCCGTGCCTTCAAAATATTTGAAGTCTTCCCAGGTCGCTTCAAGACTCTTGGAGACATTTCAAGACTTTTTAAGTCGCTTCAATTCCTTTCAAAACTTTTCAAGTCGCACCAAGTCTCTTCAAAACATTTCATGTCAATTCGCTCTAAATCTTTTCAAATCGCTTCAAGTCCTTTTAACATATTTGGGATGCTCAAAGTAAAAGTGGATCAAGTCCATCGATGGAGATTTTGAAATAAGTAACTTTAAAGTTTTTCTTACCTTTATTAAATCTCGACACAAAATTTCACGTCATTTCAAGTGATTTTAAATCGCTTCAAGTTTCTTCAAGTCGCTTCAAGATCTTTCAAAATATTTTATATCGCCTCAAGTCGTCTCAAAACATTTCAAGTCGCCTCAAGTCCCTTCGAAACATTTCATGTCGTTTCAAGTCGCTTCAAGGCTTTTAAATAGTTTCAAAATATTCCAAGTTCCTTCATTTCGTTTCAAGTTTCCTTAAGTTGCTTGAGGACATTTTAAGTTTTTTCAAGTCGCTTCCAGTCCCTCCAAGATATTTGAAGTCTTCCCAGGTCGCTTCAAAATATTTTGTCTGTCGCTCAATTTACCAATCGTGTGCTTTAAAAAATTCGAGAGGCCTGTCAAATCGACAGCGCATATAATTTAGATTTTTTTAAAATTTAAATGTCTTGAAGCGACTTGAAGAAACTTGAATCGGCTTTGAAAAGACTTGGAATGTCTTGAAACGACTTGAGGCGACTTGAAGCGACATGAAATGTTTTGAAGGGACTTGAGGCAACTCGAAATGTTTTAAAAGCAATTATTGAGGATTTGAAAAGACTTGAAATGACTTGAAAATATTTTGAATTGACTGAAAGCGAGTTGAAGAGAGATAAAGCAACTTGAAGAAACTTGAAACGACTTGAAATAACTTTGAAGCGACCTGGGAAGACTTCAAATATCTTGGAGGGACTGGAAGCGACTTGAAAAAACTTAAAATGTCCTCAAGCAACTTAAGGAAACTTGAAACGAAATGAAGGAACTTGGAATATTTTGAAACTATTTAAAAGCCTTGAAGCGACTTGAAACGACATGAAATGTTTCGAAGGGACTTGAGGCGACTTGAAATGTTTTGAAGGAAATTGAAGCAACTTGAAAAGTTTTGAGACGACTTGAATGACTTGAGGCGATATAAAATATTTTGAAAGGTCTTGAAGCGACTTGAAGAAACTTGAAGCGATTTAAAATCACTCGAAACGACGTGAAATTTTGTGTCGAGATTTAATAAAGGTAAGAAAAACTTTAAAGTTACTTATTTCAAAATCTCCTTCGATGGACTTGATCCACTTTTACTTTGAGCATCCCAAATATGTTAAAAGGACTTGAAGCGATTTGAAAAGATTTAGAGCGAATTGACATGAAATGTTTTGAAGAGACTTGGTGCGACTTGAAAAGTTTTGAAAGGAATTGAAGCGACTTAAAAAGTCTTGAAATGTCTCCAAGAGTCTTGAAGCGACCTGGGAAGACTTCAAATATTTTGAAGGCACGGGAAGCTACTTGAAAAGACTTGAAACGTCCTTTAGCGACTTGAAGCGACTTGAAAAGATTTAGAGCGAATTGAAACGACATGAAATGTTGTGAAGAGACTTGGGGCGACTTGAAAAGTTTTGAAAGGAATTGAAGAGACTTGAAAAGACTTGAAATGTCTGGAAAATACTTGAAGAGTTTTGGAGCGATTTGTGAATACTTAAAATAATATCTTCAAATACCTTGAAGCGACTTGAAAGGATTTAAAATGTCTTGAAAGACTTGAATCAAATTGAAAAAACTTGAGATGTTTTGAAAGGACTTGAGGTGACTTGAAATGTTTTAATGGGAATTGAAGCGACTTAAAAAGTCTTGAAATGTCTCGAAGAGTCTTGAAGCGAGCTGGGAAGACCTCAAATATTTTGAAGAGACCGGAAGCTACTTGAAAAGATTTAGAGACAATTGAAACGACATGAAATGCTGTGAAGAGACTTGGGGCGACTTGAAAAGTTTTGAAAGGAATTGAAGAGACTTGAAAAGACTTGAAATGTATGGAAAATACTTGAAGAGTCTTGGAGCGATCTGTGAATACTTCAAATAATATCTTGAGATACCTTGAAGCGACTTGAAAGGATTTAAAATGTCTTGAAAGACTTGAATCAAATTGAAAAAACTTGAGATGTTTTGAAAGGACTTGAGGTGACTTGAAATGTTTTAATGGGAATTGAAGCGACTTAAAAAGTCTTGAAATGTCTCGAAGAGTCTTGAAGCGACCTGGGAAGACTTCAAATATTTTGAAGGGACAGGAAGCTTCTTGAAAAGACTTGAAATGTCCTTTAGCGACTTAAAGAGAGATGAGGTGGCTTGAAAAAACTTTAAACGATTGGAAGGAACTTGAAATGTTTTGAGACGACTTGAAAGGTACAGGGTAGAGGGAAACGCAAATAACAGAGAACGCCGGCAACCAAAATTTGTCGTACCGGGCAATGAAAATCGATTCTTTAGGAAAAGTTTCACTTCTGTCGTGCGTGGACTCCACACACATTTTTTTTTAAACATAAAATGTCTAGAATCTATTGACAATTGATTCATTTCGTAAAATTCTATGCACGCCTAATTCTGGACTTATCCAAATATTTAAATAATTTTCTGCGACAAGAGAAACACAATAGCAAATTTTATGCTTGTTTTCTTGAGTTTTTGAGTTTTTTGCACAATCATCAGAGCATTTCGGACACTGATGAGCACGAATTCTTTTTGAGCTGTAACGCTTGATAATTTAACAACTAAACGGGCTATCCGCGTTTTGGAAATACGGGGTTTCACCGTTCCTTCTAGTTTTGCAACTACAGATTGGTGCTTTTAGTTAGCTTATAATTCAAAACTTTAAATTGGCGCTCAAAAACATTTTTTTTTTCAGGACGGCTTCAATCCCCTCCGCCACCTCTGCTACCCCGGCGCCGACGTCTTCATCCTCTGCTTCTCCGTGGTGAACCCCAGCTCCTTCCACTCGGCCTGCACCAGATGGGCAGACGAACTAACAAGACTGGGGGCAGCAGTGGTTCTTGTGGGCACCCAGTGCGATCTCCAAGCCAACGTCGACGTTCTCCACAACTTGACGAAACGCAAACAACGTCCCGTATCTCCGTCCCAAGCCAGAGACTTGGCCGAACGCCTCAACGCGCCCTACGTGGAAACATCCGCGAAGAACTGCCACCATTTGAAGGAAGCTTTTGATCTGGCCATCACCCTCGCGTTGTACAGACAAAAACGGAAACAATGGTGGCAGAAACTTTGTTGTTTCTAGTTTAGATTGGCATTCCAGGATTGGCTGCTGACAATGTTTTTTTGTATAGGACGGTTTTCCTGTTTAGTATTACGATGTGATTGATCTACATATTACTAAGATAAGCTCTTCCACTTTGTGATAATATTGTTATAGGCAGTTAGTGTAATTTTTATTCATATCTTATTTGTAAGTTTTATCACTATCAAAGACGACTGTTTTTTGCGGGCGCTGACCCGGACTGGGCGAAGAAAGCTTATTGTTTCATCGTCCTGGAGATTTTCAGGTTCCGCGATCTGTGGCCCATTGATTAATACTCTCGAGCAATGTACATGGTAATTGTAAAATATTATAAGTACGTTAATCTTATAAAGGTTTACATTAAATCGACTATTTATTGAAAAGTTTGTTTTGCTTTTTAACCCCAAAGACACAAACTGGGGAATCGACGCCACTTCAACAGAGTGGCACAAATAATACCCTAGATAGTAACGTCGGTCACCTAATTTAGAATAATTATTGTTAATTTCATCACAATTTTTGTGTTTTACATTTTCGGAAAATTCTTTGGAAGCGTTCGGAAATTGCACTTCTGGCCCTCAGGTCTCGGAATTCAATATTTTTATACGTACATAATAAATACATGACCATTTATGAGGATGTTGGATGTGTTCTTGAATATGAATGGCCTTGTTTAACATTTCTGTATACAATTAATTTTTCATATTGAAATGTTTTTTTTAAATCAGCGATTTTTCGATTTGGTTTTACCTTGAAACGGAAATGATTCTTTTAGAATCAATATAAAACCCATTTCACTAGAATGTGTTGTTTACAAATTTTAGACTGCTTTTGTTCAATGGATTTAACTTCCAAAAAAGTTTTACTAATCAATTTACTTTGCATATTAATTTCAGATTCTCAGATTTTCTGGTTCCATATTTCCCACTTTTTAACTTCTCAATCTTTGAGGTTCCCAGCTTTACACTTTTTTATTTCTTAATTCCTTAATTTGTTAGGTTCTCAGTTTTCAACCTTCGTAGTTTCTCAGATTTTCAGTTTCTCGGTCCCCGAGCGTGACGTCATGAAGCTTTTCTGTATTTTTCTCGTAAACGGTAACTCCGACGAAAAAATATAGGACTAATTATGTTCTGCATACAATTGTCTCATAAAATTTTCGCGTATCTATTCTACTTTCTCACAGAATGACACGATTTCAGTTCCTTAATTCCTTAGTTTTGTTTATTACCAGTTTCTGATGATCTCATGTTATCAGATCGTTGGTTTTCCACTTTGTTAGGTTCCCAGTTGCACACTTTTGAAGTTCTTAGATTCCCACCTTCTCAGTTTTTCCGTATTTCAATTTCACAACTTTTTACTGTTTCAAGTGTTCAGTTTCTGTCTCCCACTTTTTCAGGTTCTTTGTGAGGTACTCAGGTTTTCAGACTGGCGAATTTTCGAGAATCCGCGGGCTTCTAAGGTATTTTGAAGAGTACTGAAGAGCCCTAAGCACTCATAAAGACTTCTGGAGAATCTGAAACGAATTTGTGAACTAGCTGAATCTGAGAACTTGGGGTACTGTACTTGGCCTGGAATGTGATGATTTGAAGCAACATGAGAACCTAGAAACTTAGGAGCGTAGTAATTTGAGTAATCTGAGTATCCTACAAATTTTAGGGAACTTGAGCAACTCGAAAACTTAAAAAACTTTAAGAATCTGAGAACTTGAAGAACCTATGAACCTGAGTCAGACAGTGAAATTTTGGAATCAGAGAGATTAACACCTTTGATGTATGTATTTGAGTAATCTGAGAACTTGAGGAAGCTAGGAAATTCAGGTACCTTGGAACTTGAAGTACTCGGAAAAACTTCGAAGTTAGGAACAATCATACATAGTTTTGAGGTGTCTTAAAAAGTTCCGAAGGAGCCTGAAGACTCCTGACTATATTGACCATATCCTATATCCCTGAAGCAGTCAAAGAATTCTGAGCAGATAAAAAAAAGTATCCTAAAATTGTTATTTAGATTCCTTTAGAGTCTGAAGAACCCGATGCTCCTGATAAATCCCGAGTTATTCTAAAGACTCCTGAGCAGCTATGAAGGTCTCAAAAATCTAAAACCCAAAAGAGTCTTGAAAAATATAGACATCCTAAGCAGGGTTTTTCAGGATTTCACAGAATTCCTCAAACCGCTTTAGAAACTTAACTGAATTGTTTAGGATCTCTATATTTTTCAAGACTCTGGGTTTTTGATTTTTTAAGAATACTCAGAAATCTTCGTTACTTTTCAAGATGTTTTAGAATTTTGCAGGACTCTTCCGAACTCTTCAGGAGTTTCTAGGATAACTCAGGATTTATAAGGAGTTTATAGGAATGTAAATAATATTTTTTAAGTCTTGAGACTTTGAATGATCGTTAAGGTTTTTAATCTTCCCAACTTCGAAGTTTTTCCGAGGACCTTAAGTTCCAAGATACCATAATTTCCTACGTCTAAGGTTTTAATTTCTCCGATTCCAAAATATCACTGATTCTTCAATATCTTAGGTTCTTAAAATTCTCAGATTCCTAAAAAATTAAGTTTACGGGTATTGCTCATGTTCATTAAAATTTCGTCGTTTCGAATTCTCCAGAAGTCTTTAGGACTTCTTGCGGCTCTTCAGCATTCTTCAAAGTACTTTAGAATCCGTCAGAAGCCCGCAGAATTGAGAAATGAGATTCTAAGAGAGAACCTCATAAGTGTGCAACTGGGAACTCAACAAGGTGGGAAAGCGATGATCTGACAACATGAGATCCTGAGATACCGCTAAACTAAAATTCTCTGAAAAACTGATAATTTAAGAACAAAAATTCCATAATAATTTGAAAAAAAAAATTAGAATCGAATAGAGAACATCTTCCTTTTTTTGAAGTCGGTTAAAAAGGAACCCTCGGGCATGATACGTAAACCAAGAATCTTAAAAACTGAAAAATTAAGAAACTAAGAAACTGAAATCCTGTCATTCTGTGAGAAAGTAGAAATTATTAAAAACCTACAAACTGAGAAACTGAAAAACTGAGAAACTACTTGATAAATTAAGGAACTGATATGCAATACTGACTCTCGATCCTGATATGTAATCAAAATCAATTGATACTATGTGTTTTATTTCATTCAAAAAACTCTTCGATGTTAAATCCGTTGAACAAACACAGTATAAAATTTATAAATAACACATTCGGGTAAAATAAATATGTTCTTTTATATTGCTCTAAAAGAATCATTTTCGTTTCAAGGCAAAACCACATCGAGAAATCGCTAATTCACAAACTTAAAAAACTTTTCAATATGAAAAATTAATTGTGCAATGTTACAAGGCCATTTATATTCAAGAACACATCTAACATCCTGATATTAAAATCATAAATGGTCATGTATTTATTATGTAGGTATAAAAATAGATCGTTTCATTGATGACGTCTTACGAGGAAGAAAATGCTTTTTTAATTTTATTAAATATTAAGAATGGAATATTATTAGGAATAAATATTTAGAATGATGGATATAGGCCCGTTAAGATAAAAGGGCTTTTCGTGGAGACCAATTTTGAAACGTAAGTCGACAAAAAAACGGTATAGCGAATGCGTTTCTTACAAACGCTGCCTTAACGGTAAGAAATAGAATGCTTTCTGTGGAAAACTTGTAGAGGTTAAAAAGGCTTATGCAAAAGTCCGCGACGATATGTTAAGGGTAATTCACAAATTGATCAAATAATAATATGACTATTCCTACGTCAAAACCAATACTTCGTGAGTGAAGCCGTGCTATCGGTGATTTTCCCCATCCAAAAATCCCCCAACGTGCCTATAGAAGTTTACAAAACAAATTAAAAAAGTAAAGCGCGAAAAATATTTACTTCAGTTATTGACTTGGTAATTTAGTCAATAAAAAAGAAATAAATTATTTAATTCGTTCTTTGGAACATTTGGTCAACTACATATTTCCGAAACGTTTTTAAAATTACTTTGCGACCAGAGTTGAAACCAGTTTCAAAAAGGATGGATGCGCCGCTCTATGAATGATTCAAGATAGACCCAAGGATTTTCGTTTTATATTTTTCGTGTCTCTATTAAAATTATAACCTGTGTTGAATTGAAAAAATATTTGCCATATCTGCGCCTTAGGAAATTAGGTGCTTTGAACGATGTGTTGTACTTTTACATAGAGTGGGCAATAAAGGGCAAAGCGCAACGCACAAATAGAAAATAATTACTTGACGTTGGCGTAGGCGTATAGTTATTTATGCATCAACTATGCAGCCAATACAACAATGCTCTGACAGTTGAAGTAAATTTTGAATAATAACGCATTCTAAACTTGCTGAACTTTCGTCGTGACCAAAACTTTAACCAGTAACTTGTTAATTAATAAAAGAGATAATTTTGTTCACTTTGTACACAATAATTGATACTAATTATTTATTTGTACGTTGCCCATTACTCTAAACGCACCGTTCAGTGTACCTAATACCGGAAAGAGTAGTTGTGACAAAAGTAGTGTACATCATGGCCTTCTCCAAATATATTTTCAGTTGAAACCTCGTTACCACCTCTTGAGCGCAAATAGCGCGTGCAATGAACGAACGCTTTCTTTAATTAAACCAGACTTCATTATTTCTATCATCTATGAATCAGATCATATTTTTAGCGTTATTTTTATAGTAACACAATGTTCTGAGCTTTTATTTTGGTTTGAAAGGAGTCAAAGCAACAAAGTATCGTTCATGAAGGGCAATATCACTTTCGACTTGGTAAAAGATCAAATAAGATACAAGTAAATGCATTAATTCGCTTTCTTTTCGAGGCTGTCGAAGCTCTCGTATTTGCTAGGACCTGGACTTTTTTGAATTCGTTTTGACCCGATCTTTGATCTGATTTGCGTTTTCTTTAATTCCGACTCATATTAGACAACTTAATTTTTGTTGCAATTTGTAATTTAACATCGATTTTTACTTTCGGCCAGTATTTTTATTATATCACTTTAACTTTACTAGATGACGTCACCGGCAAAACAAATGCAGCACCACGAACACGTACAGACATGTCCTACCCGTTGTGGGCTCAACCGGTGTTAACGCATTATTAGTCTCGTATTTAGCGATATTTGTAACCCAAGGAAGTTTGACCGGCTATCACTGTAAATACCTACTTGACAAGCGAATAGACGTTTTCACGTTAAAAAATTTTGAAGCATCTAAAAAGCGCCATAAATCTCATCAACACCAAATTCCCCAGAACCTATCTAGTATTTTTTTTTGTCAGCGATTGTCAAACACCTGTCATCGCGCTTCTCCCCTGCACCGCTTTCGAAAATGCACAACACTCTTGTTATCACAAAATTTCCCTTCTTATCAAGTCGTAAACCTCTCGTCGTAACAATAATGTAAAGTAATGACTTTGGACGAGTTAAAAACCATAATTGCTACCACAGCATCGATCTCCACTATCCTACAATTTTTAAGTGGGACGTGAGTACCAAAACGTATTGTTTTCCCAAATACCACCCCCTCATTTTAGGTTAATATGCTTGAAGATCGCCCAGAATAAAACCACAGGTGACATCTCACCATTCCCATTCGTTAGCGGCTGTTTGTCAACCAGTTTATGGCTACGATATGGATTTTATATAGATGACCGTTCTATTATTTTGGTGAACACAATCGGCGCTAGTCTGTTTTTTGCCTACGTTGTCACATTTCTTATATACAGCATTAAAAAGGTGTGGCAATTGACTGTATCTGCTGTCACTAATGATGTTTTTAGACAGCACTGATTCGCCAAATTGCAGGATGTAGTATCACACTGATTGTCACACTGCTGTATGTCCATAATAAGGAGGATTTTGAGGAAGCAAAGCAATGTTTGGGAGTCGTGTGCTGTATGATGACAATTTTATTTTTTGCAGCACCACTAACATCTTTGCTGCATGTTGTTAAAGTTAAGAGTACAGAGAGCTTACCTTTTCCAATTATTTTTGCTAGCTGCATTGTTTCCTTGCAGTGGCTCTTATATGGGATCATTCTAGGGGATAAATATATACAGGTACATACTTGTCAGTCATTCAGAATGTTCTTTGAGTAATTTAGTTATAGATACCAAATTTCCTGGGATGTGTCCTGTCAGGGTTCCAGCTGACTCTCTTCTGTTGGTATCCTGCTACAAGTAAAGGATATGCAAATGAGTTTATCTGATTGTTGTATTTAAATCTATAAATTATAAGTGATCTCCAATAAAGACTTAATTTTCTTAGGGACAACTTGGCCAACAAAATTCGGAGTATCGCAACCATTTCAAAATTAATGTGTATTATGTGTTGCATATCAGATAATTTGATTGGATTCGTTAGGAATGCTATATCATCGGAAACATTTTCTAATTAATTTCATTTAATAAAAGATTAGAAATTGTCTATAAAAACAATGGGGAAATGACATAAACATAAGCAACTATATAAGATCTACGCAGGGCATTGTATCCAATTGTATCGTGCGTTCAAAAAAAAACGACGTCAAGTGGGCCATGGATTAAAAAACGTATGGCGTAGATGATGACAAATTTGACATGTGATATTCGACATGTCAGATTATTAGATTGGGGAGGTTTTTATGGTGGTGCCTCATCCACGCAGCCAGATACTGAAGCCAAGCCCCCGTACCCTCACTATCCAGAGCTTGTGATCTAAATACAGACATGGCTTGAAGATTCCAAGGCTTGCTTATTCGTCGTCGATTTTTGTTAAGCGCACGTTAGAAAGAATTAACTAATAGACTGGGAGTGATCCATCCAAAAATGATGTATGTATAAACCATATTTTCATTTGTAGTATTTCATACACCGTAGCTATAATATACACCATATGGGGATGTCTCCCTGGTTGCCCTCGATTTAATTTTTACTGGCTTTTAGCATGTTGGTATTGGTTGGTATCACAAACGATTAAAATGAATCGCTTGTGGTTGGTACCATGTATGATTTCTGTCATTTCTAGTGATGTTTTGTGTTGTGAACGGACATCGGTGACAGATATGGTGACAGATCGTTGATAACCTAAACAACCTAGTCATTTTATCCGAGAAATGTGTGCGTAAAAATGTCACTCCGTAAAAAAATATTCCAAACTAAAAGTCGATTTGTGCTTTTTTATATTGCGATGGAATAAACATATCGAAATATTTATCACTCCAATGAAATGTCGACCTTTCAGAGTTTGTAATACCTAACCTCAACCTCAAAAACAACAACCATGAATAATGATATTTATCATGAAAAACAAGTAAGAGAATTATGCGCTTTACACGCTTTAAACAACTTATTTCAATCCAAAGACGCGTTTACAAAAGCAGAACTGGATGTAATTTGCCACTCATTGTCACCAGACAACTGGATAAACCCCCATAAGTCTGTTTTGGGTCTTGGAAACTATGACATCAACGTTATCATGAAAGCCTTGCAGTCGCGAGGATGTGAAACCATTTGGTTCGACAAGCGCAAGTGAGTGTTTAGTATAAACGTGGAAATAAGGGGTAACTTGAGCTGCTTTAGGGACCCCAGCTGTTTGAACTTCAGCAACATTTGTGGGTACATTTTAAATGTGCCAAGTGAGTACAAGATAAGTTTTATCACACTGCCTTTACGTCGTAGACACTGGATCACACTGAGACAATTAAATGGGATTTTTTACAATCTTGATTCAAAACTAGATGCACCACAAGTTATAGGAAGGGTAAGCTAGTAAATCAGGCAATCATGAAAGCTGAAAAACAATTTCAGGAGTCAGATATTCTAAACTATCTAAAAGATGAACTAGATTGCAAGGACAAGGAACTATTTTTGGTAGTCACGAATGAAATAGGCAAGGACCAAGCCTGGTTAAAGAACCAGGCCAGCTACAGCAATAATTTACAAGAAAGAGAAGCAGAAATTCTGCAACTGAAAGACATCACAACTGATGAAGTCAATGTTACAATCAACCCCCTTTGCAATAAAATGGAGTGGTCATAATCAAGTCAATGATGTGTAGGTTACCAAAACTACCATCATGTGTTCAAAATGCTTTATGTTGTTTTATATTGTGCTTTTGATGGAGATTATATGTATTAAAAAACTAAAACCCATCAACGTCTTTAATGCCCATTACAGTTTTCATTTCTGGGTAAAGTTAGCCTTTCAGAATCTAAATCTATACTGTCCAGAGTATCGTAGATCTGAACCCGCCGAGCCTCACTAATTTCTCTTTGCCGTCCCCATATCCAGATAAGATCAGTATGTGCAAGGCCGTAGTTCGTGCACGACCATAAGATGGCGTAGGTGTCGTAGTCGGTATCGATGACTTGGTACATTCCTGCTCCCGGTAAATAGCGCCCCATAAAGCGTGGTAACTGTTTAGTGCCCACTTTGTACACGAAGACGCTTGGGTTCCGCTTGTGGGGGGCTGCGACGCCTTCGCTGACTATCACCGAGTGGTCTGACCTAAAAGAGGCAAGTTGACTTTGTTGATATTTGAAAGCTCAATGGAAGACACAGATAAAACAGTTTTTTATTTTTGAGAAGAATCATTTTTGGAATGCATATTTTTACATTTCAGTTCCATATTATGTATGAAATAAAGAGTGTCAATTTTTCTGTTAGGTATTTTTAAAGTCCTAGTTTACAAAGTTCACTGTTTCAAGGCCTTAGGGGCCGAAAAAATCTACAATCGATTATTCCTCACCATCTGCTCTTGGTGTTGACATCCACATCCAGCTGCCCTTTGGTGTTCTCCGTCAGATCCACGCTGACGCAACTAGTAACTATCTGCACGAGGTAGAAGGAACGCTCGATTTCGTACCACCGCCCAGAGAACTACAAATATTCAGCTGAGTCATGTTAGGTAAAAAAATATATGTACGAACCCGAGTAATATTGAAGTTGGGCATGTACTCGATCCGGGGGCATTTTCCAAGGGCTGAGGCAGCAATACGTTCGAGGAACAGCAGGAGAAGGCAAACCGGTACGCGACTGTGTTTTTCAAACATCACCATTTTAATATTTGATGTGGCATTTTAATTATGGTTATTTACGGATCATTTACATAGAAGTAAAGGAAAGAATCACAATAACTGGGCCGATGCAAATCAGCGACTGCGAAATATGTTTGCAGCCATTGTTGTCGATTGAATAACAGGCTGGGGACAAAGAGCACTGCACTTGCACAAAGGGGGGCCGAATTAAAGATTCGTAGGAATTTGGTGACAGTAAAAACAAAAAGGAGGATGGTATTTGAACTTAATTATTCTTTACGCCCGTGATACTATTCCATCAACTTTAGCCTTTACCCTTTAGAATTGTGAATCTACTTAAGCAGGCATTGTGTGCTACAGTGTGATCAATTGAATGTATGATCCAACAGGCTGAATGCATATCGTAAATCACACTGTATATACTTGGTTTAGAAATTCTTTCACCTTGCCACTACTGACGCCAACGTATTTGTGCTATCGAATAAACAGATTATAAAACTGTTTTGAGGAAAAAAGTAAACAATCAACATAAATTAATAACACATATTCTACGTCAAATACAATCATAGCAAAAACTTATGACAAATATTATTTTCTTGCTGAATTCTTCTTTTGGATTGACAAATGGGAAATAACTTAAATTTCCACACCCTCTTCTACTCTATTCATTTCCTTCTTTAGGTCCTTAAGGCAGAATGAAACAACCAACTTAAGCAGACTAAGTTTATTCTCCACGCCAACTATAAATACGAATGATCACCCATCGAACAGTCCTCAACAGCACCACTCTCAACCACAGTTACCAGATTGTTCACATCTTTCAATTCACACAGCTGCTCTAAATTATCCAAAATCACCTTTAACACTTCCTTGCTCCCTATCGCCGCGACTTTATCACACAAAACCGAAGTCCGGTCAACAATGGCTTTACGCAACACATCAACACCGCAACCATCATCACCCTTAAGTTCTTCGTCAACTTCAATTATAATTTCCTCGGCACACTGAATTTCCGGCTCGCAACTATCTTCATCGATTTGCACTATCGAATGATCGTAGGTGATCCAAACGTAGTGAATATGGACACAAATTGCATTGCTGACGAAGAAGTCAACACAGCTGCAGCTGAAACAGTGCAGACAGATGTGGCAGCTTGTACATACTAAATTGCAGCATCTCTTGTTGAGAAATTTCTGCACTACGTGCGTTGGACCGTCTAATTCGGTGACGTTCCACAAATTCTCGCCTTGGTGCGAACTGGTGAATCTCCTTTCGTTTAGAAGTTGATGTCGGGTATCGTTGGCGTCGATAAAGAATCTTCGGCTTTGTCGGGTGTGCAGCATTGAGTTGACGGTTTCGTCCCTTAGGAATCTAATCAGCGAATGGAAGATTTTGTCAAAACGGACTTCAACTTCTTCATTGAGGTACTGCTTAAGGACGTCGCTCAAAACCTCTAGTTGCTTCACTGGAAGGTCGAGACCGGTTTTAAAACAGTCGGCCCACTTCTTAGGATTGCTATAGCAGCTTAAAAAGTACTGACGGAAGTCGTTGAAATCTTGGTCTTTCTGCAGAATTTTAACAGACCCCTCGAAGTTCTCGAGGAAGTCACTTTCTTCTTTACTATTGCGCAAGCTCTTTATGGTATTGTACACCCACTTGCGTTTGATTTTGGTGACTTCAGTTTCGACACACACGATTCTGTTAAGATTTAATTTCCAATCGATGTCCACCTGGATAGGTGTATAAAAGTGATGCATAACAGTACCCATCACGCAATTCCAAGCTTCGTAATACATTTCGTCACAATTTGTAAACAACATAGAAGGCATCACGTTGCCCACCCGATCTCGTATTTTCGTGAAGAAGAGTTGGTAAGTGGAAAAGTTAATTTTATTCGCAAACATACAAGCAGCCGGAAAACTCTCCCAACTTTTATCTATAACGAACAGCGTAATCAACTCAAAATCACAGCTCTTCAATGAAATGGAATTGAGCGCTATGATGTAGTCACCTGCGCTCCTCAACATCTCCTCCTGGTGCTCATTCATTATCATCAAACAAATATCTTCCGCCTCTGGAAAGTCGTAGATGTTACAAAACAGTATCGGGTTTCGCGGATGGCCACTGCACTCTTCCAGGAAGAGATTCACATTGATCGTGTTGACCAACTTCCCCTCTTTGACATCGATGTTGAACTCCTTTCGGATATTGACAATGTCTTTGCGGTCCAACAAGTTGATTCTTTTCATGTGACCGGTTGTATTTTTCGCGGAATGAAGAACGGTGGAAGCGGGTAAACCCAAAACGAGTTTCGAAGCAACGGCACCTCGTTCCTGTTTGGATAATTTCACATTTTCCAGACCCACTTGATGTCCGTAGTGAGATTTGTAGTAGATGACGTTGCAGGAACCATCGTGAGTTTTGTGGCAAATGATTTGACTGGTGCAGCCACGGTTTTGTTTGTTCACACATTTTCGAGCGCGACGCTTTCGGACGGTGTCGTCCACGTGGATTCGTTTTCCTGGAAAAGAGGGCCAAATATGACATAATTTGTGAGAATAAATGGGGCAAATATGTTAGTTTCACCATTCATTCAGTCATGACCCTTGAATTCATATATGTAATACCTCTTGGTATATTTAAAAGCAATTATTTCTCTGTCTAGGCCATTAGCCCAGTCATAGTATCATGTGTTCCTTTAAAAAAGTCGTCTATGAATTTGACGTAACATTTTAACGTACGTCTGTTGCCAAATTAATAATGTACTATGTCTTGCTGGTTGCAGACTTTCAACTTGTAGATGAAACAATAAATCACATGCGTTTTTCAATTCGTCTTCGTCACTCAAAAAATCACAAGCAACTTGATGACTTTTTTAAATGAACACCTTATATATTACACACTGAGGCGGAAAGTATTCCATTCCTGTCGAGAGAACTATAGGCGTAGGCGTAGCCTCGAGGTGAACTAGTTCTCGAGACATAGGAATGGTACAATTGCCGAAGTTTGTATACTATTTTATTCACTATTTGGTATTCGAAATTTAATAATTAAATCTCATTAACATGAACTATTATTGCAACGTTTAAATTCAGTCAAATGTTTGCACATAATAAACACTCCAACAATTGATATTATTAGTTGTATATAGTGTCAAAGGATTTTTTGGAATTTGTATTATTGCACAGATTATTATTATTAAATCACAATGGGGCGTATTCTCTAAAATTTAAAGGCCGTTAAATTAAGTTGTCATAGCAATGAAAAATCAGGGCTTAAAATTTTAAATTTTAAAGGACGCTAAAATTTTAACGCCCCTCTAAAAACTACAGAATTCTTTGTTACAAAAAAACATTTCGTTCGTGGCACCACATGTGAATGCGGTGGGCGGGTGGACCGCCGCATCCACAACTGACGGATTGACTAATGTTATTGGAATGAAAACCATTTTTTGACTTAAAATTTTGAAATTGGATTGAACACGAGAGTGAGATCTAGTTCTTGAAGGAAAAAAATTCATTCAATAAATGGTTGTTACCTCTCATACATTTAGTCAGTCGATGAGTATAGTGGACAGGGCGGGTAATTTGTGATCATAATTTTGTATTTGTGAACTGCTCACGAGTTACTGCGAGGCTGCAGCAACAGTTGTGTGATTGCCTTTATTACTAATCATACTTTTGATAATAATTTAAATTCGGGTTGCCCGGCAACATCAGGTGAGTAATGGAATGGAGAAGTTTCGTGATTCTAATAATATATTATGTTGTTATGTTTAATTAAAATATAGGCCAAAACTATTAAATCGGCGAATTTTTTTTTGAAATCCGTCAATAAATAACTAAGTTATAAAATTTTAAAATCTCTCTATCTGAGCTCGCATCCAAACTCGGACTATTATACATAGTAGCTCGGACTATATTGAGAGAATCTTTTATTTTGAAACCTAATCCGTAATGGAAATAATAATTAAAAAAAAAATAAGAAACCGTTTTTTTATCATTATTTCCATTACGGATTAAATTAAAAAAAAAATTGAAAATCATTTAAACAATGCATGTATTTATAATAATTTTTCAAAAAATAGGAGTTAAAAATAAAAAAATATATATCTTTATATTGCTTTTAGCAATAACAAGACATATCAGTAGAGATAATTGAAAAAAAATTCGTTCATTGTTTTATTTATGTTTTTAATTTTGTTAAGCCTTTGATTGTTAATAAAAAGTGAAAAATCATGTTTTTTTTTATTTTTCCAACGGGGATCTTTTCTAAAGCTTTCAAGGAACAGCTCCAAGAAGGGAAAAAAATTCCAGGATTTTAGTTTAACAATTATCAGCAAATCGATTGTTAATAGAAAAATTGAGGTAATTTTTTTTTTCCGACGGATTATTGTTTATTGATATGTCCAGATAATACCTAAATGTTTTTATTCCTTAATATTAATATACTACTTATTATAAAAATCCGAACACCAGGAAGAAGTTATTTTTGTTAAACGAATTTTTAGAAGAATGTCACAGTTATTAAAAGCAACATTTAGTTTATGTTTTGTTGTTATTGAAGCTAAATAACGTCAGATATAATTTATTTTTATTAATAATGGGTAGCTGTTCCTTGGAGCCGCACACACTCAGCAACACGTCGTGGCATGCTGCGAACCAGCTCATCAATGTCTTCTTGGGGCCGACGATCCCAGGCAAGTTGAAGTTCCTGTCTTAATGCCTCCAGTGTCTGCGGTGGTTGAGGCAAATTATTGAGCATTCGCCCGATTGTATCCCACACATGTTCAATTGGCGAGAAGTCTGGGGAACGTGGTGGCCAAGGCAGTATAGTGATGTCAGCTTCTTCTAAACATTCCAAAGACACATGTGCGATATGTGGTCGAGCGTTGTTCTGTTGAAACATGGCGTTGGGAATACCTCGAACGTAAGGAATTACAACGGGCTCTAGGATTTCATCTACATATCGCCTTGCTGTCATGGACCCTCCAACGAAAACTAGGGAAAATCTGCTTCCATAACATATCGCCCCCCAAATCATAACTCCCACAGTTCGAGCCACGTGACGTTCAACATCAAATTGAGGATTTCGTCTTTCACCTCTTAGTCTTCTCACCCTCTGGCGACCATCATGCATTCCGAGACAAAAGCGCGATTCGTCAGAAAAGACAATAGTGTCATTCCTTATCCCAGTTTGCTCTTTCACGGCACCATTCAAAGCGTTGACGGCGATGTGCTGCCGTCAAAGAAAGTACCCAATGCGGACGGTAACTTTGCAGCCCCAGGACCTCATTCTGCGGTAAACAGTCGGCATTGCAATGAGTCGACCCTCTACATTGTACCAAGCTGTTGCCACTGCCCTTGTAGAGATGCGCCGATCTCGAAGTGCCAAAAGTCTTAGTTGGCGATCTTGGCGGTCTGTAGATCTTGTAGGACGTCCCGAACCCGGAATTCAATGTTCTCGGTTGTCTACAGACCATGCATTACAACACTGTAATACAGTGGACACAGAACGATTTACCCGTCTGCCAATTTCTCGCAATGATAAACCACCCTCTCGAAGACCGACAATGCGTACTCGTTCAAATGAACTTAATTGCCGAAAACCACCACGTCTTCTTAAAGGGGACATCTTTCTTATCTCCTACACTTACAAACGACAACTGATACCGGACAAACTGTCTTTAATATTAACCAAAAAGGAAAAACAAAAACCGACTAATGCGATAATTTAGTGAAAAGAAAAACCTTATCTGTGAACCGATTTGCTTCAAATTAAAACCAAATAATACCCATGCTAATAGAACCTTATACCCAAAATTTCGTTGAAAAATAGTACATTATTATACGAGTTTAACAAGAGGCTTCATTGTGACATGAGTGGATTTGGGGCACGACGAGCGCAGCGAGAAGTGCCCCAATAGAACGAATCCTCGGACAGGTCGATTTTGTTTGCCAGGGGCACATCTTTTCAGGTTCCTTTCAAGTTCCGGCGCTTCGCCCTCTTCGCGAGGGGGCTGTTAGCCCCAAAATCTTAAATGGCACTATGGGTCGAGTGATACCTCATTTGAAAGGTATTGGAGACCTCTTTACAACTAACCACTTTTACACATTATTTTTTATCATACACAAATTACCGTAATATTTTTTCCATAAACAAAAATTACAGACAAAAACTTTATTTCAGAATATGTATTACATATTATTAGTTTCCAACAGGTTTCCAATAAACAAAAATTACAAACAAAACATTTTTTCAGAAATTGTACTACTACCAGAAGATGTTTTTTCTTCACGCATGACTGACGTTTTAACAAGTGAGGTACTACTGTTAGGCTCATCTATATCAGGAACAGAAGACTTCTCTGATCGTGTAGACATAGCATTCTGCTACTATAGCAGATTTCCATCCGCCGTGTTGTTTTAGTATGTTTTGATAGTATGTCCGCTCCAGAATTGACTAGAAGTGTGGCTGACGTTTTAAAACGCAATGCCCCACTTTTCGGGCTGCACATTTTCTAGCATGATATTTTAAAAATAACGGTTGAGAAGTCATTTTGCAAGGACGCAATCAGAAATACTTTTTGTAAATCGATACAATATCAATAAAGTTTTCCTTGTCGGCATTACATACCGTAAATTTTCGTTACGTTGTTTTTGAATCTGGAATATTAATGATTAAAATATCGTCTTTGTCAATCACATCATTTGTGGTATTTTTTGTGAGTTCATCTGTTCTGCAAACACCCGAAACTCCGATTAATAGCACCTGAAACAATACTGTTTAATCGCTTTCGCTTTGCCATTTATTGCTGGAGGAGTGCAATACACCATTTTTTCGCAATCTTCATCCATGTCCACAAGTGATGCCAAATCTTCACCTTCGCAAGAACAATCAAGCACAGCACAAGAATGCACAATTTTATTAATAAACAGTATAGTGCCCTTCACGATAATTCGTTAGAGCATAAGTCTATGAAAACAAACAAAAAATAGTCGTAGATTACGTTACATTTATTTTCCATTTCCTAAAATTATTCTAGCACCCTCTGGTGGTAAAGCGAGTAAATTATTTTACCGCCTAGCCATTTTTTTTGCATTTTACCGGGCTAGCCGTGGAAATACATGCTTTCTCCTCTCTGAAAAGCCGGTAAAATTGGATTTTCTAATAGTGTATAATAAAAAATAATTTTTTCTTGTTCAGGTGTCAGATTTGATCGGCGCGGACGGGAGCTGAGCCCCGCGTTTTTGCCATTTTTCGCCGCTAAATTAACATGATAAATATTGCCGGGACAATTCCGGGAGATGGAACTTCTTTTGGAAAATTTCCTGCTCTTTAAGGATCTTTTTTCAAATTTTGGATATTTCAAATAAATTTTGACCTTTGAGCCCGAATAACTTTTCTAGCACACATGGGATCGATGGGGACTTTTGACACTTTATTTCTAATGGTGTACCCAAGGTCTCCACCAAAATTTAGCGCTGTGGGACTTTTTGTTATTTGAAATGTCTATTCTGACCGGACTAAGTGCTAGAATGACATAATAATGAGGCCTAGCCAGAATATGCTGGCCCAACTTCATGGCAGGCTGGCCGTAGCAGCCGTCCCGGAGCACTGTAGGGGGGGCCAGTGGAGAACTAAATGATTGGACAAAGTCTCCTCGGTTTCTTCAGGTTGAAAAGATGAGGTTCCGACCCAGAAGATGTGCTCGAACCGCACTGAGACTCTGACCAAAAAAAGCAAAGAGGACATTGTTCCTTTCTGAGGCAAGTGAAAGAAACTGGAAAACCACCAATAACAGCATAATGACGTAGTTGCTTGACTTGGAGAATATTATTAATAAACTATTCTGTCGTATACAACTAAAAAAAAAACACCAAATTTTTATTTTTATTACGGTTGAAAAAAATTAAATCTTCCTACTAGTGGTCGGATACTATCGATTGTATCGATAGTTTTGGTTATCCAAGGCTATCGTTTGTGAACGTTGACTGTTGATACTATCGTTCGTAGCGTACTTTAAAATAGGAAAAGTGTTATAAATAAATTTACAAAATATTGAACAAATGAAGATCAAATAGAAAACATTTTATTAACAAAAGTAACTAATGGGGTTGTCCCCCTCAATTGAATTTGACGAATTCACCTACAGCAACTCGTAGACGATACAACATAAAGCCCTAAAACGTGTTCTGTTGTTTAATAAAGTTGCTTTGTGAGATAACACAGCGTATTAAAAAACACAATTTCAAACGCTGTACATTTACCGCCTCTTGTGACGTCATTTCGGTGGAGCGTTTTCATTGGTTCGTGCGTTTCTCAATGGTCCGCGCTTCTAGTAACTTTGAATTTTGTCCCGTGTGACGTCACAGAAAGGCGCGCGTTTCAAATAAGACAAATATTTCGGATTTTTTTTTTTTACCTATTAAGCGAGAGATTTCGAAAATACAAAAAAATAGGGGTATCATACTTTTTAGTCTAGTTTCTAGAAAAGCTGTTCTTGAAAATTGTGGGCGACCCCATTACGTACAAACTGCACTGCACAACTTTTAATAATACTTTTGTGTTGTTTTTTCAGAACTCTTTTTGCCTTATAGCAAATTTAATTTTTCGGTAGTCCTGCATATCTACAGACACGAAAACACCGATTATTTGAATATGGAGCATATCTGGACTCAATATCCTCGGAAGTTGGTTATCAAAGATGAGATGAATACTTTTTTTAATACATTTGTTTGAAATTTAGACGCTCTTTGAACAGACAAAGACATCAGCGTGTCTCCTACTGCTGTACTGTCTCCTACTAATCTTCCACCTAGGAGAAGCGTTGGATCACCTTGATTATTATTTGATTCCTAAGAGTGTAAAAATGGTGAATTCTGTAAAATGGAAGGTTTGGTCATTTTGTGCTTTCCTTAACTTAAATCGCACTAGTAAATCAAGTATGTCGAAAAATGTTTAAGAGTCAATAAATTTTAAAAAACTTTGACCATATCCCTAATTTTTTTCGATCAGTTTATTTTATTGGACGCAACGAATGTCGTTTCTAAAAGACGTCGATAGCACAGCATAGAAAGCATTGTTTTCTATGTTGTGTCGATAGTCTGGGACACCACACTGGCCATTCTGGCACCACAATAGATGTTTTATTCTCTTCTTAGGTTACTTGTTTTTATTTACCAATATTTTTGTTCAAAATAAGTTTTTCTTTTTTCTTGTCTTCATATTTTAAAAAATATAAGAATGAAACGTCAAAAAATGGTTTTTAAAACAGAAAGTGATGAAGTTTTTCTAAATCCATTTCATTTGATATAACAGTATCAAAGGTTTTTATCAGTCACCCTGTATTAAACAAAGTGAAGTATAAACATATACATAATAGTCAATATTATGTACAAATCCGACTGCACACTAGATATTTCTGGTTTTAGATCGCTGTTAACAAAGCATTGAAATTATCGAGCAAAACAATTTATCGTCACTAACCGCTAGTACGCACGACCAACGACAATTAATTCCCCCGCATGATTGACCCGTATGAATATTTAGACGTCCACCATATTTAATATGAATAATTAAACTGAACAGAATATTGGATAGACCTTACGCCTTGACACTAAATGAACAAGGATAACTACAATATCGAAAAGTAATTGAATTTTTTACAAAAAAAAAAAGACCTATAAGCTGGGTGAACTGTTTCGAAAAAAAAGGTACAAATTACCTCCTGTTATATTTATATTACGTGATAAACAACTGAAATGCAATCAAATATCGTATGATTTGAAAGTAATCATATAAACGACAAGCAGAAAAAACAAAACCGTAGTTTAAGTTGCCTACCATTAGGTTTTTTTTTTTCATGGCCGTCCTGTAGTGGATTTGAATTGATTAAAAAACCAGAAACATCCACGTAACTGTAAATGTACCTACGTTAAATTTTTCACCCCACATTAACTTTTTTATAATAATAATATACGTCAGATCATGGGAGAATTTACACCTCCCGCAGTCTACAATGAAATCGTTAAAAATGTGTTTACAATTTATTTTATTTTGGAAACATTTTTGAGCTTTTAGACCAAAATGACCGTTAAAATTAAGAAAAATAATGTCCAGCTAACATGTTGGGTAAAAATTTCAAGTCCGGGATTTGGCCCAAACAAGTGAACATGGGGTGAAAAATTTAACATGGGATTCTCTATGGCCAGTTTTTAAAAAAAGCGCAGTGTATATCATTGACTAATTGAAACTGTACCATTCGGCATAGGAACCTGGAAAACTGTTGTGTACGCCCTATTTAGACCATGATAAATTAATCGGAGTCTTAACCAAAGCAACAGTTAGAAACGTAACGTTATAAATGCGTTGGCTGACAACAATCGTTTTGCAACAGAATTTAAAAAATTAACAGGCTACATACCCCATTTCTCCTAACACTAGCTTCTCTTACCTGTCCTATTACATTCCAAATAATACGTTTCTGTACCCGTACTTTTCCGTTTCGTCGCAGTTAAATGCACATACTGTACGTAATTACTGCCCTCTTCATTGTGCAACCACTTATTGAACTCTGCAACCTCTGTTTTACTACATTTCTATGAAAGCGATTTTCCTACCTTCATAATTTGGAAATTCTAAATTCAGTTCCAATATTTCAATTTCGTGGCTCATCCGAAGATGCTTCCTTAGTTCTCGGTTGTATTTGAAAGAGATATTGCAGCCCTCCAAGCATTTATAATGGTAGGTATCAAAGTCCCCTGGAAGGATATCGAATCGTTCCACGGTGACATTATGCACCATTCTCAGATGTCTGGTGAGGTTAGTCTTTAAAGAAAAGACTCGACTGCACTTAGGACATTCTAATGTCATCTTTCTGAAATAATTTTCAGCGATGTTTATTTCAAAATAAAATTCGAGGTTAGAAAGTCATGTCAAATCTGTCAAATCCAATAACAAACTTTAGAAACCGATGTGAATGCAGCAACAATATTACAGTTGTTCAGTCAAGTAGTTTGCTATTTTTATTCTTACAATACGACGAAAACAGTGATGCCTAACTGTAATCCCTGCATTTTATTCATACTTCACGGCTGTTTGAATAAACAATCGCGCGGTAGATTCAAATCGACGTCACGTTACGAATGAGCGCGTATTTCGATACAAACAGCGGAAGTTGCGAGAATGGTAGAAAATGTTGGAAGACAAAGAAGTGACAACGTTTCCAAAAGCTCCAAACTACACGCCCTATAAAAATTCGGATTTTGTGTGCAAAGGAAAAGACTCGTTACTGTCTTGTGTTAGTTTGAAAGTTTGTAAAGTGATCATTTTGGGTGATTTATGTGTAGGGAAAACGTCGCTTTTAAACAGGTTTGTAAGATCGGGGTGCTAGTAGTGAAGTAAACATTGTTGTGTGTTTAGATTTTGTCATAAAGTCTTTGAGAGCAACTATAGGAGCACCATCGGAGTCGATTTCCAATCAGAGCAATTGAAGATCCTGGGAATCCCCTATCACTTACAAATGTGAGTAAATATGTTGGTTCAGTGTTGAAATTATGTAATTTTATAATTGCATTTCTAAATGATAGATTTAGCTTGAGCTCACTATACGGACAAAAATTCAGTTTCTAAATGTTATTATCCTGTAAATAATTTTCAGATGGGACACAGCCGGACAGGAACGCTTTAAATGCATAGCCCAATGTTATTATAGAAAGGCACATGGTAAATTTGTACTATAGACTTTAAAGAATTCTTTTATATACTTCTTGTTTTTAGTCATAATGTTAGTTTTTGATATGTCCACAATCAGAACTTTAGCGAACTGTAAAAGTTGGTTAAGAGACGCTTTGGAAGTGTCCAACGATACTGATTATAGACCCTACGTTTTTCTCGTAGGATCTAAAAAGGACCTGCTGGTATGTATTAAATCAAAAATAGAACTTCCTAAAAATATAATACTTTTTAGTCGGGGGAATCCCACAGAAGCGTGGAAGAACTGGCTGTAGCAACTGCAAAAAAACTAAATGCGGAATTCTGGAGCGTTTCGTCTAAAACAGGAGAGAATATAGATAATTTGTTTTTTAGGGCTGCTTCTCTGAGTTTCGATGACAATTTAAGACTATTTTGGGAGGAAGAAAACGTTAAAAATGCGGTTCACATTGGTCACGATTTAATATGTAAGTGAAACAAGAGAATTTTAGACAATTTTCTTTGATTTATAAATAGCTACGACCGTTCTACAGGGTCTTCATAGATGATTTATATTTACATCCAGTGGGCTTTGTAGGTCAGAATTCCCCATTTAACTACTTACTTACATGTAAATTTTGTTTTCCACAGTGAACATAATCATGTTTATGGGTGTTTCGTAAGTAAACAGCAATACTTAGTACGCTAACTCGTAGAAGCTAAAGAAACGTTATTCTGCAGTTTTTGCTGAAAAATTTCACATTTCAATTTTTTGCAATTTTTTCGTAAAACACGACAAGACAAATTTGTAATAATAATAGAATGCCACTGAGTGAACGTCACATTTGACAAATGTATCGCCATTTCATATATTTTTTAGTGCAAATTCATTTTTGTATTTCTGTGGGCCCATTTGAAACCATCGGCATTTTTAAACCAGACGTTTTAGAAAATAAAAAAACTTCCCAATACATTTCGCTTATCGTTGATATTCATAATCTCGGAGATTGCCGCTTACTTATGAAACAGCCTGTATAGTATAATATACACGTATAATACTACATAATATACAAAAAAACGGGCAGAGTTTTTATTGTTTTATTTTAACATATTTCTTCATGCTTCTGAAACATTTAACTTGTAATGACCGTCTCGATTACGTAACTGATAGGTACTTGCTTGAAATGTATTAACCACCTAGAAGTGATATACTTTTTATTGAAATTACGAAAACTAGTGTTCCGTATGGGTATGGGTATGCCGGAATTTGCCCCAAAAAAGAGTTAAGATAGGGTGAAAAATTTAATCCCTATACACCCCCAAATATTGTACTGGATGTAACGATAGCTGTATCTCAAAGACGTCTAAAATGTCTGGTACAGCATAGAGGCAATTTTCGAACTAGAATAGATGTTTTATTCTTTTCTTAGGTTTATTTTTATTTATTTTTGACCAAGTTAAATGTTTCCCTTTTTTTTTAATGTCTTCATATATAAAGTGTAATTTGAAAAATGAAAGTTGACTGTCATCTATCAAAAATTAAACGTCACATTAAGTGTTGAAATGTTGCCAAAGAGTCAAAGATTTTTTGTCACCCTGTATACAGATGTCAGGCTCAACGCTTCAAAAAAAAAAAAAAAAAAAACATGAAGAACAAAAACTTTTAATATTTAATAATTCAGTATGTCACGCTATAACTCAAAAACGGCTTTAGCGATTTGAATATATTTTTTTTGTTTCGATCGTCATAATACAGGGATGGTTTAAAATTATTTTTCACATGGACATGTGGGCCCAGGGGGGCCCCTTGGGCTGGACCGATTTTTCGGGTTAACCGATTTTTATGATTTTTTTGTATATGTATTTGGTAGGTATGAGAATATGTGGTAAGCTATTTTTCACATTGACATGGGGGCCCAGGGGCCCCCCTTGGGCTGGACCGATTTTTCCGGTCGAGTGATTTTTTTTGTATATGTATTTGGTAGGTATGAGAATAGGTGGTAAACTATTTTTCACATGTACATGGGGGCCCAGGGGGCCCCCTTGGGCTGGACCGATTTTTCGGCTCTACCGATTTTTGATTTATTTTTATATTTGGTAGGTATGAGAATAGGGCGTAAAGTATTTTTCACATGGCCATGGGGGCCCACAGGGTCCTCTTGGGCTGGATAGATTTTTCGGATAGACCGATTTTTACGATTTTTTTTATACATATGTTTGGTGGGTATGAGAATAGGTCTTAAAGTATTTTTCACATGGACATGGGGCCCAAGGGGGGCCCTTGAGCTGGACCGATTTTTATGGTCTTTTACTTGTTGGATTTGTCTCCGCCCCGGATAGCAGAATAACTATTAAAACATGGACATTGGGTTTATAACTCAAGAAGGGCTTTTATGATATTTGATTTGTTGGATTTGTCTCCGCCCCGAATAGCAGAATAACTATTAAAACATCGGAAAAATTACAGGGGGCAGGGAGCTTGGTACAGGGCACCGACAATAACAAATGACGCCGGCCACCAAAATTTGTCGTACCGGGGTTTAAAAATGAAAATCGATTGTTAAGGAGTAAACTCCAAAGTTTCACTTCTGTTGCGCGTGGACTTTACACACAATTTTTTTTTTATGACATCTCGAGAACGGATTGATTGAGTTTTTTCGGGGGCGAATGACTATTAAAACATCAGAAAAATTAACGAACAAAAATTTTCTCATACATTTTGTATGGAATCCGTATGTAGCGCTATCTCTGATACATGACAGAGAGAAAAATGAACATGGCGTTGTATGCTGGTTCCGGTAATGCCAGTAGATGGCGTTGTGTGCATGATCCTTTGATAAAAAATAACACTGAAAACACTAATTCAGCTAATAAGTTAACATAACATTTGTTAATTCTGAGGCAGTACAAAGTTCACCGGGTCAGCTAGTTTCATTCATATAAAATCAGTACGGCACAAATAAGAGATGTGAGGGACTCATGGTATCCAAATTGATTGGTAAAGACAGAGATTCGGCTCGGTGTAAAACACCCCTCAACACTGCTAAACACTTCATACAAAATAATACACAACTTAATTTATCTAAAATGTCCGTAAAATATTCTCCGGTATTCCAGGTATAACAGTTGAAATTATTTTCTATTACCAACGTGATTTTGCTCCACCGGCAAGATCATTTGTAATAGAGGGGCTATAGTGTCCAATTTGGCTATTATCAAAAACAGGACGTACAGTCGGCAAGTAACGCTAACCAATTTATAACGCTAATTTGCTGTTCACTAAACGTCTGGAGGAAATGCGGCAGACCAAAAGCTGCTGAAACACTTGAACAACATAGCGTCCATTGAAACGACCATCCTCAATGGAAAATGTAAGATGTGCTCATCCCACGCATACCAACGATATACGATTTCAACGGCTTAAACGTTCTCTAGCGACATGTACAGCTTTGGCCACATAAATCTCGTACAAAATTAAATATAAAATAAAATTATAATATAATATTAGTTTAATTAATACTATAATATTAATCCTTTTTAATTATTACAAATTTCATCTCAATAAAATTTGATCCTTTGATTTACGCAAATTCATGTTTTTTTTTGTCAAAATTTGTTCTACAACAAAAATTATTGGAAAAATTTGTCGTGATATCAAAATAACTGTACATTGCGGCCGGTCGAAAGTAGATTTTCCAGCAATATATTTTTTAATTTACAAATTTAAAAAAATCGCCCTGTAGATCTTCTTAACGAAAAATCTTCAAAAATAAAAAAGTTACATTCAACGGCCGGGAGAAATGTACAAAGCTCAAGGACAGTACTGAGATGTGTTTTAGTTTATTTTTGGGGCGTAGCAACGCGGGACGGGTACCAGCTAGTTAATAATAATTATGCTCCTATCACATAATTTGGCGGGTAAACAATATCAAGGTGATGTACACCGAATTCGCTAAGCAACAATAAGCACTGATAACGACAATCATCCACAGAAAACCGAGCTGTCTATTCTCAGAATAAATTTTTAATAATATCGCTTCGGCTATGGGAGATTAGAAACGAAAAGATTAAATATTTAAACTGATTGTGAGTAAAGAGACTAGAATATCCTTATGAAAACAAAAACCCAATAACAAAAACTATTAAAGAAAAAGAAACTTCGAAACGGATACAACAGATCAAAAAAAGTATAATTCTGTTAACGTTTTAGCAAACGAAAGAACCGAGACAGAAAGCGAAACAAAACAAAGCGAACGAAATTAAAACGGAACAAACATATCGGATCTTCATAAATGATTCATACATCAAAAGATTGTGAAATAATGCAAGATGTCAAGAATTGGATTTATATGGGTTGTCGCCCAAAATTTGCAGCATCTTAACTAAATCACCCTGAGCCGGGCGGGTTCGTGGATCTAATTCACTACCTTAATTAATGATTTGAACTAGGGACAATTTGCAGGAATCATTATTCACAATAACTTTCAGTTAGTCACTATCTGGCTCCGCTTTTTTCGCTGACTGTCTTCGCTTGTCCACTACTTTTCCTGTACACCACTTTTTTTACACTGCTCTTCCTGTACACTGCTGACTTGGCACGTCGTTCACCCCCTTTTCTATCCCCCAAGTGTTTCTAGACTTTTCTGTCTCCAGAACACTCCAGAATGATGACTTCATCCTCTGCGTTCGTACGGCTTCCGGGGTGACCGTCGTAGCACTATTATTATTTAACAGGTCATTGACGTTGTTAAAATGGGATTGCCCCAATATTAAAAGGATGACTTGAAATTGAAAGGTTGTAGCTACTGGATTTAGGCAAACAATGCCTTCTTCTTCCTTTTATAAATGCTAAGGCAAAACAGGTACATACATTCTTCTGCAGTCCAAGCTCTGTTTACGGCATATTGTTTGTCGATAGTGTCAAAATATCGTTATGGTAGCAAGTTATTAAAATTAAATAATAATTATTTATGTAATATTAATTCATTGAAGAGTAGATTATATTACAAGTGACACATTGTCAGCGAGGGAGATCTTTAAATCAAGAGTGCTATAGCAGGAGTGATACACATCTCACGAACTTACAATGACATTTCGGTCACGTGTAAGATACGACGTGTTATGTTCGACGTAAAATGCTACATTATACCTTCCATTTGCGTGGAATAATACGTCTAGACGTTGGTAGGACATAAAATATAAAGATTATACCTGCTTACATACCTAGTAGATCCATTGTCAAATGTAAATAATATGTAAATGTATGTACCTATATGTAAATAATAATGTGAACACAATTTACGCTATTCGCGATTTTTTTTTATTTAATTATTATTTAAAAATAAGGTAATTCAGGGAGAGATGACGCGTCGGGGGAGATGACGCACCGTTGAAATCTTCCACCGGACCCGTCAAAAATCAACTTTCATTTTCCGTGTTCAGCGCACAGTGTCATGTGAAAATTGTGGAAACAAAAGTTTTATGCCCTCTTAAATGATTGGTAAGTACCCTGAAGTTTTATCATTTTTTAGAAAAATACACTGCCGCTCAAAAAATTCCGGGCACCCTAATTTTTGGAGTTTAAAGTATTTAATGTATTTTTGTTTTAATTTAACTTAAGTAATTAAATAAACTAAGGCCTTAATAGTGTTTTAAAATTTAAATCGTAATTATTGATTGTACTTTTTAGGACAACTCTCGCTTTTAGTCATTTTACCACTTTTTGCGTATCTAAAACTGTTCCATTATCACTATCTGTTGGGTTTCATGTGGCTTTGACTGGTTTTGTGTTTTTTTGTTGGAATCTGCTTGTTTGATGTTAGATTGACACATTTATGTACTTTGTAAATTGCTGCCCAAATTGTTGCTTTAAACAACGACGGCCGAAGTGTGCGATATATTGCGCAACACCTTTATATGCCGCGAAGTATTGTGCAAGACGCCCTGTCACGATTCCGTGAAACACATGGATTTACCCGAAGGGCCGGATCTGGTCGTGGGCGGTCAACAAATGATCGGGACGACCGCTTCCTTCAACTTTCTGTGCAGCGAGATAGGGGACTACCATCAACTCTTCTTTCTGGACGATTAACTGATGTTCGTGGAGTCAGGATTTCAGTTCAAACAGTTAGAAGGAGGCCCAAAGAAGGAGGTTTGTCTGCAAGAACACCAGCTACAGGCCTTAAATTAAACGCAGGACATCGCAGAGCACAACTTGCTTTCGCACACCAGTATGTTGATTGGGGTGACAACGAATGGCAGAACGTGCTGTTTACAGATGAGTCTAGGTTTAGTCCTAGATCACCAGACGGTCGTGAGAAGGTGTGGAGAAGACAAGGTGAGCGATATAGTCAATGCTCTATATCTCCCAGAAGTGGATTTACTGGAGCCAGTATAATGGTGTGGGCTGGTCCTTCCTTAGACGCTCGCACCGAACTAATGTTTGTCGGAAATGACACAATGACGGCACATAGGTACATCCCCAAATGTGTTGAACCACATGTGGTGCCCAATACGCCATTTATTGGCGAGAATTTTCTTTTAATGGATGACAACGCTCACCCGCACATTGTGGGAATTGTAGTCCAATACTTGGAAGAGGCTGGTATTCGACTTCTTACGTGGCCAGCCAATAGTCCAGAGTTGAATCCAATTGAGCACGTCTGGGACTTTATTGGTCGAATAGTCAAACGTCGCCAACCTCGGCCGGAGACGTAAGGTGACTTAAGAATGGCGTTGCAAGAAGAATCGTCCCAAATACCACAAGAATACCTTGTGACTCTTATTCAAAGGATAACATCGTTTAAGGACTGTCATACGAGCTCGTGGTGGGAACACTCAGTATTGCTGTTGTTTTTAGTGATAATTTTGTGTTTTTAGAATATGTTAATTTTGTTCTGTTAATCTTAAATCTTCTATATCTCTGTTAATAAATCTTTTTCTTTCAATTTTCTTATTGTTAAAAGAAAGACTTTCTTATTTAAATACAATTTTAGCAATTGAATTGACTTTCATGTACCCAAACAAAAATTTTGAAGGTGTCCGGAATTTTTTGAGCGGCAGTGTATGTTAAATTTTAAACGAAATTGCAATAATTGTTGGTTGATTTGTATTAGGTTAGAATTGGAATGGAAGAAATTCGCTGCAGTTACATAGAATTAAACTGAATAAGCGGGTGCGTCATCTATCCCTTCAGTTTGGGGTAGATGACGCACTGCTGAACTAGGAGAGATGACGCATAAAGACCCACCTGAGTCCACATCTTCATATTCTTCAGAAGAATATGGAATTTGCAGATGTTGATGAGTGCTTTGAATGTCTAGAGAAATACGAGGAAACTAAGTCAAACGCCGATTGGATAGAATGCTAGGTGGCTGCACGAAACATACTCAATTTATGAACATAAATGTGTACCTTGAGGAAGATTGTTCTCAGAAGACAAGAAAAGAAGAAGTAAATTGATTTTGTAATCGTTATATTTTTTTATTTTTTATATTACTTGTTGCGTCATCTCACCCACTAGGTCAGGGATAGATGGCCAAATGTTGTTTCTTTTTTGACATTACAAATTTGACAGAATGTTTATATTTTGTTCTGAATATAATTTATCAAAAAGTCAATGTGTTAAACAATTTATTTAACCGGTCTTTGCCCTCATTCGATCTTTACTTGCAAATAAATTCATCTCTAACCAAAACGTGCGTCATCTTTCTCTGAATTCCCTTATTATCGCCAGTTAGAAAAATTAAATATTGTTTATTTCATACTTGTATCTAAAGTGACATTTTTCGGATTATTTTTGATACCAAAAGTGGAACATTAACGTCCTAGTACTTTAAAGAAAAATTTTAAAGTCCTAGTCCTATATAGAATATCTTGAGGCACCTCAATTTTATCCATTTTAAACGGAATAATCGAATAAAATATCCAAAACAATTCAACGTGACCCAGTTTTTTCGTTGTAATTTTTCACAAACGTTTGTTACAATGGGGATGTTAATTCCCGCATATTTAAATATTAGGAATAATTTGGGCAAGATAAACACAAAACTTTTTTTATAGTTTGTCTGTGAGAATTTTCAAATTTTTGCTCGTGTAAACACTCTGTCATGCAATAATAAAATGTCAGATAAACGTCACACAATTTTTATGCATTTACATTTTAAGCAATTTAAAGACTTGCCGGGTTTGTGTCGAACTATAGAACGTTGTATTACACTCGTTCCTGTGTACATTGGGGGCTTTCCGGCACTCGGGGCTTAAAAAACTTCTCGTTTCACTCGTGCCGGAAAGCACCCAATTTACACAGGAACTCGTATAATAAATAACTATTTTTTTTTCACTACTAGCTTCAGAAAACTCATTATATATCGTGTTTGAAGCTTCAGAAATTGATTTTCTGTACCTTACCTAATAATGGATTTTTCTCTCCTACTAGTATATAATAAAAACAATATTGACAATGTTGGCATGGTTACTGCCGTACTTGATGTTTTGACTTGACATTTGCTGTCATTATTAATGATAGGTGACAGTTCAACAATGTAGAACTGGGGAGTTAGGAATTTCTTGCCAAATGTTAAATTTGCCAGCTAAACCACACTAGCAACATCGCAACAAAAGATAGAAATGACAGGTATTGATTTCATTTCAAATGCTACTTGCTCTTCATGGATAGCTTAGTTAAATTCGTTCTAACCTTTCGCATTATCATGATTATAATTTGAAGAAAAGTTACAAATGTGCTAGTAGTGAAAAAAAATAGTATATAAACCACGGTTGAGAAGCCTTTTCTTAGCCTCGCATTCTTATTGCCCGCGATGCTTCGCATCTTGAGCAATAAAATAATTACTACATTTTAACCTAGTTCATTAAACTTGCAGTATGAAATAAAACGTTGTATTTACCTCGAACGAAGAAGTGTTTTTAAAGGTACTCACAAGTAATTCCGGCCTTGGCTAGGCGCCTCGGCCATAAACAACTTGCTCTACTTTAACTTTCACTTTTCGTTCTAGATAAATAATATACTATTACTGTTTTTCTATATTAAATTCCGCTATTAATTATTATCATGATGCTAAAAAAATTACCGCTTATTTTATTTATTTTGTGGATTTCCTAAATAAATTGTTCATTCTACTTGCATAGTTGGCTGCATAACATTAAACCCAAATGTGACGTCATGTTGGCTTCAATTATTTTGCTTTGCAACATATCTGTTAGCATTGTTTAAGTATATTATATACTTAATGCTATTAGTAAGACATTGTTGGTTTAAGTTTAAGTGACATTATCAATCGCAAAAAAAATGTTTATAAAATACTCGTTTCATAAGACCAAAAACTCCAGGCTCCGATACTCGTTTTGCAAACTTGAATTCGTGCTTTAAGAATAGTCTTATCTTATGAAACTCGTTTTTTAATATATGTACTATTTACCATCTGAAGTAAGTACGTTCACACTAAATAAAATTTCAAAAAACAGTTTCTATTTAGATGCTTATCGCACTTGTGGGTGTTAACTATTCAATGCTCCCAATAGTAAAAGTAAAATTTTAAAACCAATCAACGCAGTTGTCAATAAAAATTTTATAGGATCTGTCATCCATTTATCCAGAGCACATAACCTTGTGCTGAAAACGGCAAGATTACATAGGATTGTTTTCCTTATTATCTTTTGACAGCTATGAACTAGTTTTATGTTCCTATGTATCGTGTTTAAATTTCCTTTCTAGGTTTGAAACGTCAACTAGAAAACCTAACCATAACCATACCATGACAAAATGAGCTATAATCGAAGACATGATTTTTTTTCCACCGCCTACTCAGAATGGAAATTTAAAGAATCGCACGTTATAATTATGTCCACTATGATTATGATAAGTTACAAAGAGGATTTGGAAAAAATTCAAGACTTACTGGAACTAATTATTATTATGTCATTTCAAGTTTCATTTCTGTCCTATTTTATATTTAGTCTATTCGGCGTTTTTTCCTGTAATATTCACATTTTTAACGCCATGTTTCAATAATAACTACGAAAACTAATTACATACAATAATTTATGTTTGTGTATTTAGTTATTTTGTTATTGTAATACATATTTCAAAAAATATCTGGACATTATTTTTTAATTTTAATTGCCTGTTTAGCACACATTTTTGGATAAAACGGCTTTTTTATCTAGGCAAATAAATAACAATTTGTCTATTTCCAGCATTCCAGAAGAATCGAAAAAAGAAAGACAGGGTATCCGTGAAATGTGACCAATCCAAATGCGCCGCACACTGAATTCCAGTAGGTAGGCAACCCAACATACAACCACGTTGGAGCGGTGACCGGAAACGCATTTAACCTCGACTCACACTAGTGTCTATGTAATCAACAAAACAGCCTTGTGTACAGTGTATGTTGTTCATAATTCATAATGATTATTGCTGTGCAGACGTAAGTTCGCCATTCACGTCGTCAAAGTGCTTGTAAAAATCTGTTTCTACTCTTTGTTTGAATAAATTAATGAAAACTAGTGCGATACTGTGCCACCTGTCGAACCCTCTGCCACTCATCAATTTTACCTGAATTCCAGTAAGTATTTTAACGTCACATTGTGCTAAATTATTGTCAGCTAATATTTAGGAACAACTTAGATGTTACGTTAAACGTTACGTAACTCCACTACTTAATTACAATCGCACTTGGTGGTAACCAATGGTGACAATTTAATCGGTCTTTTCCCAATTTATTCCGATTTATTCCAACTTGGACGTCAATGATGTGAATTCATTTATTGGCAATTTAAAATTTATATTGTACCGTCGTTTCCGAGTCACGTACACCACATATGAATCTAGAATCTAATATTTTTAAGTCTAAATAAATACAAGATCCATTGTATAAAAATCACATGTGCTCAAGGCTGCAGAAAATCATAGGTCTCCAGATAGGGGACTGCTGACACTCAACAATTCATCATTGAAGACAAAGTTAATTACCGTCAATTTTTTTGCCACATCTAGAATTATTGTTTCATTGCATCACGATTCATGGATCTTGACTCAGTTTCCCACCTCGTTATTTCTGAAGTAAAACTGCGAAACCTGTTTGGTTTGTTGGTATTAATAACAGCAACAAGGACCAGGAGATGACCTTAGAAGAAATGCTTGATATTGACGCATCAACAGCGAAAATTTGGGTGTCAAAGATGTGACCCTGAAGGTGCACGTGTGTACCTGAAAACGGCTAAGCCGTCTTTGCTAAGTCAGTTCAAGTGCGGTTGTCGAGCTTTCGACTCGTACAGCAAGTTCCTCAATGAATGAATAGACACATTTTTGTAGTAAAAGAGTGAAAGTTGAGTTTTCGTCTGTACAATGTCAAATGTGAGTACAAGATTTCTGTAATAAAATATGCAGGGCACGTTACCAAAAGAATGTAGATCAAATTCACATTCTAGGTGCACTCAGAACGTGGTATGCATTTTTGTGGTATTTTATAAAATTTTGGGTATCCTTTGTGGGTAAATTTAAAATGGAATTTAAGAAAAAGATTCGGGTTACATTACCTGCTTGTACCCAAGGTCAGGTGTATGTGTGTACAAGTGCAGGAATGAAAAGACTTGGGGGTTCATTTTAAAGTTGTGTTATTAAAAATAGTTTTCATAGTGTTCGGATCTTTATTAATCATCAAATTTTAATTCATTTCAATTCGAATTTACTAGTATCTGATAAAAATATATGGATTTCATATTTTCGTGAATTGTATTTTTATTATCTGCCTGAATGATAATTCATATCTAAAAAATCTTTTGCTAAAATCACTTGAAAACCAATGATTATTTATGTATGTATCGTGTTCCTACTATTTTAAGCCAAAACGATTCTCCCAGCCAACAAGGAAAATTATTACTATTATCCGTTTGAAAGGGGACATGCAAAGTGTATGTATTTATTTTTGCCAATTATTTCACATACACGTGTTGCAACACATTTAAATTGGTTAACACATTCCTGGTTTGTTTTCATTAGGAAATGTTTTATCTTATTCAAAAATTCTCATCTTCTCCTAGTTTTTCAATTATATTCAACTAAAATATTTTTACAATATCTCGAGAGTTACACCTTTCCATTGTTTCGTATGTATGTTTGCACATTGTTTATTTTTGAAACAATATTGTACAATTTCATTTACATAATATTATAAATTTTATATTCTTTCAACTGTAGGAGTTGTAAAAGTTATAGTTTTGACATAGTCATAGTTTTGGTCAAAATTAATGTATTTTTATTTAAGCTTCTAGACTTTAGAAAGAAAGGAATATTGGAATCTATTCGTTAAATAAAAATATAACATAATTTGCATAAATTTACATAAAATACAAGAAATCAGTTATTCATATCGTGTTTTTCCTCATGCAGATTATCTGGTTTTCCTGACAATATTGACTGTTTATTAAAGGAGGAAAAATTGTGGGTATGAAATGAATGTGTCTATATGGAAAATTAAAAGTGTAAATTATGGCAAATATCAATCATGCCCAAAAAATCACAATACGTCACTCTCTCTTCAACCAGAGCAATATGAAAGCCACTATTCCAAAAAACTTTAACTTTATTATATGTGCATTAACTGGTAAAAGTGAAAGTAGAATCATCATTACCGAAGTTGTAATTTTAATGTTATTTATTTAATGGTAAAGAAGAAGTATAATAGTTATTTGTTTCACAAGTCTGGAAATATTATATTATGACACAAAGCCAGAAAGTTGGATTTCCTGGTCATCCAACTTTCTGGCCGCGTGTCGTATACTATTTTTCTTCATGCCCCGGCCGAAAGTACGTCTTCCCAGCCACAAACCACTTGACATATGTAACTTGGCGGTCCGATACAAAGATATTCTTGGCGAGACAAATGAAAGCATCCTCAACTCTGGGCGAAACTAACGAGTGAGCAACAAAATTCGTGATCGCAGTTGGCTAAACGTATATCGGTTCTTTTACTTTACTGCTTACATTAATCGTCAATTCACATTATTCGATGACTTTTTGCACAATCGTATCGATCAAGAATCGACTAAAAATTTTGGATTCAGAGGCTCCTACGATCACGAATTTTGTTGCTCACTCGTTATATGTATGTATATGTACATATTTGCATAGGATAGACAAGGACGTGATGTGTTTCGAGTTTCATTTTATTGGAGGTTCGCCATCGTTTTCTCCCGAATATTTTCGGCGAGAGTGTGGAGCCACAGCCACAGTAACTAACAAGTAAAAATTATACTGTATAGTCCTTGGCCTTGCCGCCTATTGAGGTTTGCAAATCTTTCTCCATTGTGGATGTACATATTTCAAATGTTTTTAGTAAACATAAGTGATGCATAACACGGTATACAAAAAAAGATATAGTTTTGTTAGAAAATTTAGATTTTTAATGATCTTATTATAGATCGTATTTGATTCTTTATCTAAACAATCTAAAAATTATTATCGACATTTGTTTTGTGAAATTGAAAAGTTTACGTAGAAAGCTGAGGATATCGGATAAATCCTTGGAATTCGACACTTCCTTCAAATTCATTGTATCATTGTGCAAGAAAAACCTACAAAACATAATTAATTTTTTAAGTTGCCAAGTATATAATTAGGTTCGTTGTTAAAGTAGACAAATCAGGTTCTAATCAAAAACCTGTGATCTGAATACAGCTTACATACCAGTAAAATCAGTTGGAACGATCAGAGAAAATGTACGCAACACATATAAAAAGTGACAAGGCATTTGACAACATGTCAACTCGACCTCCGACCTCGTTGGCCAATTTTCACGTCGCGTGCTAGATTATATCAATGGCTGTTTTTTTTCTTATAGTTGTATGTTATTAGCTTTTTCGCCTAGTGCATTGTTAAAATTGACCAAAGTTCGGCATTCTCTACTATAGTCCTATAATAATTTCCCATCTGAAGGACAAAATAAACACGAAGGAATAATTTATATCCTGTCATAGGCATCACCTATATGGCACTTGAAAATAATGCAATTTCACGTCGATTACTACAGAACAGTTTGATAAGAGTAGAATGATAAACTAGTTTCAGCTTTTCTATATCCTCGAGAGATGGCAAAAAGTCTGGAAAATAGTTCTTTTCTATAGTCTGTCAAAATAAAAATAAAACTTTTTACATGTGGGAAAAATATAACCATGATCTTCATCTCAACGTTGTCAATCTAATCTGAAAAGTTGTTTTCGTCATCCACAAGGGGAGATCTGTTGCCAACATGAAACACTGTTTGCTGAATAGAATGTGAACATAATATGTGTCCTCGAAAGTCAAACTTGATCGTATCCTATATAAAAAATCACAGCGAATTATATGCCACGGGTTTAAAAAAGTTTGAAATACCAGCACAGGAGATTCAGCCTAATTCTTAAATCTAGCTAGCCGTTTTTTTTTTTTTTTATATCGGATCTTCATGCCTATGAAAAACAAAATTTATTTGTAGTTAGATGGAGAATTTTGACTTGATGTTTGAATCATTTATAAAAATCCTGATGTATTTCCTTCAACAGCGAATTTTCCACAATATTTATAATTTTAAACAGATTATTGTTTTTGAGGTAGGTATAAAGTTTGAGGGAGTTTTTAGGAGAGTTTTTGACGTTAATTTTTTAGATTATTAAGCTAATTTGTACCACAGGTACCATATAGATGACGTGCAGCGCTTTTTAGTGTGGGACTACTAGTTTTTTATTTTGGAAAAAATTATACAGTCGACTCCCTCTAACTCGCCGGTCATTTAAATGAGGTAGTATACAAAATTACAAAATCTTGAAACTTTTTTTATAAATGAAACTGCTTAAAATAGAGGACTCCTATTTTTTCGTTTTGCTTAAACCATAACCGTTTTCATGAAATAAATGAAAAACTAATTCGCCGGCGAATAACTACGTCATTAGTTTCCAAGCATAGAGGGAGTAAGAGCGAAAAGAAAAGAATTACTTATAAAATGAGTGAGAGTGAGAAATGGGAAGGCGTAGGTCCTCACTTAATTCATATGACGGCCACTAATGACGTATTTTAAACTAGTACAGTTCTCTCATAAAAAATTAAACGAATTTCAATTCAATTTTTTTTGCATTTTCAGTAAGTATAATTTCACCATAATAGCGCTAAACCATACACTTTTCAATGAAGTTTATGATTATTGTATTTTCCAAAAACTATTTTTTAGTATACCACCTCATTATAAATTAGAGTAGGCGGTTTTTTTATTATGCAATGGCCCAGCCTGCAAATTGACTGACAGCAGTAAAATTTGAGGTTATCGTAAACCAAAAACATTGTGACGTTTATGTTTCTCATAAAAATAAAACACTAACAAATAATGTAGAATAATTGAGAGTTACAGCAAATGTTTAAAGTGCTCTACCGCATCTTCAATAACTTAACTCCATTCACCATTCTGTTGACGTTTTTTTGAAAAGTTCATTTTGACATTCGAATTTTAAATGAAGTTGTCAAAAGTTAGTACTGCCAACCTAATTTAAATTTCACAGCCTACTCTAATCTATAGTTTATATAATATTTTGTTTTATATTGCAGATGTACCACCGAGAGCAGAAAATACTGGGACAGCGTGGTTATGGTGTAGACATTTCCAAATAGTTGTCACTTTTGACAGTTCATCAAGAACAAATTAATCAGCTCAAAATTGGGCTGTCCTAGTATTTTCTGCTCTCGCGATGGAACAAGTAAAGTTTCTGAAGTGACAACGAGAGAATTATTCAACGTCACAATGTTAAGATATTCAAAATGCTAGGAATAGCGTTAAAGATGAGCCAAAACACTGAAGAACAGTTCTAAATTACATGACATCGAGAAATAGTTTGAACAACAGAATTACAGACAGAAACAGTAAAAATAAACTTTAATTACAGTTTTTTTATTAGTAATTATTTTCTACATTATTCATATTAAACAAGTTAATAAATGTCCATTGATTTTTTATTCTTACTCCCTTAAACTGGAACTTTCTTTAAGTCGAACTTTTTGACAATTCGACTTAGAGAGAGTCGACTGTATGTGGTGTTTGACTAGTGATTATGCAATCGAAAATACATTTATTTTTACTAGAATTTTAACTGTTGTAAAATCTATATATTGTTGAAATTTTCCTTCATATTCAGGGTCTTCACAAATGATTCATACATCATATTGTCTCTGGAAAACAAGATTTACAAGTATTTATAGTAGAGTTCAAGATAATGTAACACCCATAAAACGGGGTCTATTGCCTACAATTATTTAACATTGGAGGACTAAACCGCTAAACCCAGCCATAAAAATCCGAGACCAAAGTGTGGCTCACTCCGAGAGCTTTTTTGAAAGCGTGAAGCCACGACCGTACTTGAAAATTGTGTTCAAAACGTTTTACACCGAAACTATCATAAATAAGTAATGTATTTTATTTTTTATATTGCTGCAGATATTAAAATGCAAAAATGTGTATTATTTATTAGTAAAACTAGTTGTACAAATTACTATTGTACAACTAGCATAATATTGTAACTAAATATTCAGTGTGAAACGAAAGTAACGCATCCAATTTATAAAATGAGAAAATAATAATCACATGCACAGGTCAACTTTTGAGAAAATCAAATTGAAATAAGAATAATGTATAAAAAAGAATTAAAAAAATACTAATTTGTAACAATTTCATCATCACTGCTGTCACTGTTGTCATTTTCTATTTCTATAATTAATTCTTGTACAAAGTTTTGTCTATACATTTTCGATTTTTTCAACATGTCGAAAATAATTGGTCCAATTATTATCTGCTGATATTTCATCGACACCTTTTTGATGAAGTCTATGGTCTCATTTCCAAATTTTGGGCAATTATTACAACTGACTCCATACCATCTCTATCGGATTGAACTCACAATGATATAGAGGAAGAATAAAAATAAATTGTGACCCAGAAATTTCCGTCCGGTCCGTTTCATCCACCAATAAACAAGCAACTGAAAGTCCTTGCCGCTTCCTGTTGATTTACAACCCTGAACCTTTCTCATTGTGCATCTAATTTGCGGCAATGGGCCCCGGTTTTATAGCTGTCAGATTATTGTGCCTCGTACTTTACATATCTGTTTTCCAGACGCAACATAATGTAGGAAACATTTATGAAAACCCCATGAACATAACAATTGTTTGTTTTTCCATTAAACCGAAAAAAAATACAGCTCGTAAGTAGTAGAACAAAATGTATTCTACATAATATACAGAAAACAGAAAAGTGTGATGTTTTTTTTTATTTTTTGAAATACGTGTGCCCCACCGGAAATACGGGACGCCGCTAATACGCCAATTCAAAATTTATTGCCCCACAAATCAAAAAGATGATACGAGCTGGTTTACGCAAAATTTCTTGATTGGTGCAAACTGAAAACCATTAACATGTATTCAACTGTTTGTTGGGGTATTTACGAGCAAAAAGTCATTATGGCCTATTTACTCAAGTCCTGACGAATAATACACGATAACATTGACATTTCAAAATTTACCAAATTATGTAATAGCATTTAAAAAAAAAGACCCATAACCTAAAACGAAAAAAATCAAAAGTGTGGTGGCGAAATTAACAAATGTATTCGTAAAGCTCCAGATACCACATATTTGTTAATGAAGGTTTGTCCACAATGTATTTTATTAATAGAATTAATGTATGTAATTTTTTATAGGCAGTAGTAATAATGGGTATTTTTGGCGCATGTCGTCGCGAGGAATTATGCAAAATATCCATTGATATTGAATTTAAACAGGATGTTGTGCTTGTTGATGTCCCGGAAACAAAAACCAACGTTTCTCGACGTTTATTAACTTATTGCTGAAATAAAAAAATTTAAGAACAGGATAAAAAAAAAACGTTTCTTTCTTTCTTTCTTTGCCGTCATAGTAAATGCGTCAAATAATGGTGATTTGTTAACACTGACAAAATTTGGCGGTTGGAAGTCATCAAGCGTCGCCGAAGGTTACGTAGACGATTCTCTACAAAGCAAAATTAGTGTAGCGGAAAAATTAATGCAACCAAGAGCTGGCCCATCTACATCAACGCAATTTGGAAAGTGCACCTTCGATACCAGTCCATGACTGACCCCATTACTGTGGGGGGTTCAGGAATCACCCTTACCAATTGCACTATAAATTTTTACCAACAGTGGTTAGCATAACCTAAAGAAATATGTTATTTTTCTTCGCTATAATAGTTAAATTAATTTTCTAAAAGGTTTTAAGTTACTTGCCATATATAATACACCACTAACGTGAAGAACCATCGAAGACAAGTAACTTAAAACTAAAACCTTTTAGAAAATCGGTTTCTTTTAGCTCTTGTAAAACTGCTGTTTTATACTTGCCCCCTTTTACCTTTTTGCCACAGAATAGCTACTAATTAATTTGAGTCAACATAACCTAAAAATGTGTAATTTTTCCTCAATTCCATCGTCAATTATTTACCTTTCAATAGTTAAACGAATCTTGGGTATACCAAATCGTGTTTGAAATGTTGCCAATGGGTTTAATTTAATTAATTAATAGCTACACTTTTTATTTACAGTGCTTATTAGCGTATTTCCGGTTGTCAACAAAGTACATACGTAAAATGTCGCTTTCGAGGCGGTGAGTTCAAAAAACAAATTACATATAACAATAAATGGCCAGCTGAAAAAAAGCAAAGGTAATGACCCCCACGAAGATTTTGGGTGTAATATATAGGAGTAATCCGGATCCAGCGATATAAAAATATAAAAAAGCGCAATGAAATTTGAATAGCGAAATATAGAGCGATAAATGAATTATTATTGAAGAATCGTCATTTACCGACTTAGGGTCCTATTCTTGAACATGTGAGTGAGTTGTGACGTCACGTCGAGTAGTCGAGTATTTAATTTAAAGTAAGCGCACTTCACAATTACTCCAGATTCGAGCGGTATGAGACGAGCGCTTACTTTAAACTAAATACTCGACTACTCGACGTGACGTCACAACTCACGCACTCACATGTTCAAGAATAGGGCCCTAAATTTTTTATTCACAAGCGGTCAATAATATACGGCTTTCCGACTTTTAAAATTTTTTAAGAATTATTGAATGTAAAAAAATAGTAATTTGAGGTTAATCACGTCCAAATTTATTTTTATAATATTCGTTGAATTAACAGGGAATGGACCCAAAATAAAACCACTTAACATAGAAGCTTCTTTGTTAAGTGGCTTTATTCCCTGTTAATTATTTTTCCATTCCCTGTTAATTCAACGAATATTGTAAATATGTAGTAATGATCAGTAATAGAGGTCATCAATATTTTGACAAATAAAATGTCAGTTGCTGCAGACGTCATTGAGCTATGGATCATATTTTAACATGTTTTTAAAGATGTGTGTTTAAAGTGTTGTGTTTTAAATAATGACAAATTGTCAAATAGTTCAATATTTGATTTGGTGGTAAAAAAAAATAGTAGAAGAAACGGTTATTTCTCATAACAAGTACTAAGAGAAGTAGCATATTACATACCGACGAGGAGGAAAGTATGCATTCCATTCCTGTCGAGAGAACTATAGTTTACAGAGAGGCGTAGTTCTCGAAACACAGGAACGGTACTTTCGGCGAGGTACACATATATATTATCCGAAAGACAATATTTAAAACAGTAGTATTACCACATTTAATTTGTATAAAATGTTTGCACTGAGTAGTTATATCTCATAAACGATTTAAGAGACAACAATTGACAATAATTGACGAATTTTACTATCCAATATATCACTTAAATGAATCGTCGCAGCGATATAAATATATGATAGTTTAAAACATTCGAAAAATATTGAAACAAATTTAGGGCCCTATTCTTGAACATGTGAGTGGGTGAGTGAGTGAGTTGTGACGTCACGTCGACTAGTCGAGCATTCAATTTAAAGTAAGCGCATTTCACAATCACTGCAGATTCGAGCGGTATGAGACGAGCACTTACTTTAAATTGAATGCTCGACTAGTCGACGTGACGTCACAACTCACTCACTCACCCACTCACATGTTCAAGAATAGGGCCCTTAATGTCTTAAATTATTACGGCTATCAATGAGATTGACAATACATATATGTATATAGTGTGGTTAATGCATTAAGAATGTACAGGTTAGATGTTGCGTTTAGATTTCACTTTCTCGATGAAGCAGATAATAGAACATGCATACGAAGAATATTGAAACAACAAAAAGTCCTAGCAAAGACGAACAGGAAACCAAGAAAATTGAAAACTTACTCAATAAGAATTTATTATTTAATGTTCATAATTTTCTCTGGTGGTTGAAGTGGTCCTTTAATTTCCTAACCCATGGATGCCCGTCCATATGAAAGTCTTATTCACGTAGCCGCCCTCGCGCGAAGAGTTCCAATGAGATGCGGCGAACTTCTGCGTATTTGTGTTTCTCGTTCGTTCTTAGATCTGCGCTGTCACGATGATAATCAATTAAACTTTTCTCATGACTTTACAAAACAGCTTTCCAATCCTTTAAATAAACTAAAACTATAGTTAATTCACCGCGTGCCAAAAGATAACTCCATCTAAAACATCGTCACCAAAAATGTCGAAAGTCACTAAATCTCATTGTTTTGACGAAGAATAAAATTACTCACACGAGTACAAAAATATTTGCACAAAAGCCGTAATCGTGATCAGGCGCTGATAACACTAAAACAAAAGAATTGTCATGTACGAAATAGTCTATAAACATCTTGACTGTCTCTATACTTGACTATAAATTGGCATTTATCATTGGTTCTATTATCTAATGATGAATCAGATGATAACACACGTGCATGTGGTCTCACACGTAACATTTCTAAACAAATGCATATTAATTACATATTATGTACATATTTGCACTGTGCAATTTGAATCTGGAACAAATTACAAGTTAATTGGACTATATTTTGACCACGAGCGAGATATGAGTACAAATATAACAAATTATTATCGGAAGTAATAGTGCATATCATTTTTCCAAATAAATTAAGCATTCCGTCCGACATGCGTAAGTCGGTGGGGATTAGAGACGTACTTAAGCTAGTGTATTGGAAGCGGGGGGCACAGTCGCTGTAAAGTGCTCATACATGGAACAGTATTAGTTTTTTATATAGTTGTGTTTAATTTATTTATTATCATAGCAGAAATGTTGTGCAAATTGTTTGCCCTGTTTCTATCGGTAAGTTCATGAAGGTTATTTCATATTTTGAACACAATTTTGCAAATATTTTTGACGGGATATATATGGTATGATATTATGTCAGTGGTCATTGTTACGTATCCTACTGCATAAAATGCCAATTACTTGAATGTGCACTAAGAAGAACAACTTGTCACTGGTTAAATATCGTTTTTCACATTCATTAGTGTATGCTAAAAACTCCTTTTGGCGTCAATTGTGGTTTAATTGTCTGTCAAACATTTCAAGGCTAAGACTGCTATAATAGAGTAAAATCATTCAAAATGTCGGAAGTATTTTTATCTTCAAATTTAGTATAATTTTTAATTGCATTTTTGTATTTGTTTACGTCATTTTTAATTGTATTGATACAATTCCAAAGGTAAATGGTATCCAGTTTTTGCAGCAAATTTTAAACGGTGTTAAACGTTAAACGCAGTTTGATAAGGCACGTCAAAAACCATAAACATGGGGACCAGTGGCGGCTCCTAGTTCATTTTACAGGAGGGTCATTTCGAATTTTAGCTGTTTAAGAATACGCGAAAAAATAATGCGTTTAAAAAATATAAATTTAACAGTCTATTATTTTACTTAAAATGTATCGATTTTTTTGTTACCTTCTGAATATCAACATTGTAGCATAATTCATGGATTTTTTATTTTTCCTTTCAAATGTTTCAAGTCTGTGACACCGTTCTTACACCACAGCGAATCATTTACGAAACAGTAAAAGGCATTTGTCACTTCACATTCTCAAATCCAATACGACAAATCATACATGCCCTTCGAAAATTACGGTGAACTACTTTATTTTTATCCTTGCTTGTCTGTCTAATTTGCATTTCTGGAAGTGGCCGACATGATTGAATTGAAAATTGAAACACTAGTAGCCCGTCAGCTGACTGAACTAAAGAGGAACACAATCTTACCTCCTACAACTATCTGTTAGTCGGACGTGCGACTTTCTATCTTTATCTCAAGCATGCATTACGTTGGTTACAATAAAGTACATACATGATTCGATTCTAGAATGAGACACCCTTGGGCTGTTGACCGTAAGAGCGGAGATGTGCTGTCTTGTTTCCTTGTTTGCTATAATGTATAGATGCAATAGCTTTGTTTTTGTCGCACTTGTTACAATTATTGGCTACCAGCATTCGCTTAACAAGGGCATGACCTGGCTTTGACCCGGGCGAACTTGACAATCTCCGCGCTCCGCCGTGTATAAAATTATTCGCGACAACCACAGAGCTAAACTCAATAGATAACTTATACGAAAATTCAAAACAGTCTTGATACTGCCTTTTTAATTTTTTTCTTTTGGGAGGTCATTGAACAAAAATAATTGTCTTTGTTTGCAACATGATTTTCTAAATTCGACATTTGATAGACGTCAGGATCGAGAAAAGCAGTGGCGTCTCGTTTACTGAGGTTTTAAAAAGAGCAGAATTCGTAAAATGTGGTACCTATTTATTAACTTTATCGAACACAAAGTGAAAATTAGAATTAACAGAAACTTGTGTAATGCCTCAAATTAATGCAGCACGGGTAGTTATTGAAAATACATATTCATACCCACAGTAATACCTACGCCCCTGTCTTTTCAAGTCTGAAATAAACATGAAAATGGAAAAAATATATATTACGTAAAAATTGTTACTTCATGGTTAATTAGTCTACGTCAGTAATTACTTAATTGTGTTAATCGTTGCTACGCAATCGTGCTTTCAAACCGTGTTCGCTATTATTTCTGTTGTTGATAAAAGCCTTCATCATTTTGAATAGGAACATTAACAAAAATAGTAGTTTATTATACGAGTTCCTGTGTAAATTGGACGCTTTATCCCACAAGGGGTATATAAAAGCACGAGTGAAACGAGTGCTTTTGTGAGCCCCGAGTGGGATAAAGCGTTCAATCTACACAGGATCGAGTGTAATACAACGTTTTATCGTTCGACACCACCCCGGAAAGCCTTTAAATTGCTTAAAATCCATAAAAATGGTGTGACGTTTATCTGTCATTTTCATTATTTCATGACAGAGAGTGTTTACACAAGCGAAAATTTGAAAATTCTGACAGTGTCGAACGATAAAAAATATTTCCAAAAACATCACAGTTTATTTTACACCGTCTAGAGTCTAGAAGGTATCCTAATCAAAAAGAATAATTAGGGACAAAATAAAAACGAAGTGTTCTTTAACTAAAATAATAATTAAAATTTACTCCACTTGGATTCATCGACATTCTTCTGGTTTAAAAATAATAATTTATCATATACAGGGTTCTTCGCCCATTCACCCCACGTACATTGTCCATTCGCCGAAACACAAACTAAATTGATTTGTATACATATACGAAGTCAATATGCGCGACAAATTCATGTTAGCCATCCCACAGCAGATCATTCTATGGAACATTATTTTTGTACATACCTTTTATCAGAAATTATTTCTTGAGACAAGTTGTTAGTTGATGTCTGACACTGAATTGAGTAATAGAAATACATCGTGACTTTTAATGTGAGTTTATCTCAAATACAGATAATTATAAATGGGGGATTTATCATTTTGTAAAAAATATCATTAAAAATGTTAATTACATTATTACGAAATATTTACAAAACTTCTTCTTTCGAAAATTTATGAAAATCGAAGTGGCAGTGGATTCTGACAGTGTTTAAAGCACCGGCTCTATATCTTGTCGGACAGTGACAAAAGTGGTTCTTTCTGGACAATAAACGCATGTAAAATCAAGTTCAGTTCCAAAACTCGTTCTTTCGGGTCTCTTCTAATAATACTTTCCTTTTTATTCTGTTTTGATAAACAATTTAACAATTTATTGTTCCTTGGTAAGCTCATCACATGAGAACGGCTGGACCGATTTGGCTATTTTTTTACATATTCGTAATAAACCAGAAGAATGTCGATGAATCAAAGTAGAGCAAATTTAAATTAAAATTTAAATATGTTCAAGTCGAACTCCACAAACTTTAATAAACGTAAAATAACAATTGGAACATGGTTCGGGAGAAAACTACTCCCATCATCAGCTCTAATGTTACAAGAGATTAATGATACAATTGATGAATCACAGAGGGGTTCTTACCTTAAAGAATGTTTAAAATTATGACGTTATTTTGAAATTATTAAATTTTGTTTATAGTCGTAATATGTAATCCAAGTAAGGTTCTTACGGAAAAATTGGAAAATTCCGGAAAAACTTTTCCGGGCAACTTTTCCAATCCAACTTACGATTCGAATGATGCGTAATGCTTTTTTGTTTTGTTCATTATGGTTCTGGAAAACTTTTCAGGAAAATAACATTCGAGACATTTACATACAAAGAAAATTCGACAAACTGCAAAAATCATAATTTTTGTGTTATCATAACTGACGATAGGAACGACATAATATTTGGTTGTTTTTTTTTTCTGTTTTCGTTAAAATGACTCAATTGGATGTTATCTATTGAAAAATGTTATGTCGGGTCAGCTATCAAATAAATTTTATGTTTCATCATTCATGCAGAATGTTTTATCAATATTATGTAGTCACAACCCTTTTTTTTTTAATTCGCAGTGGCGATAGTTATTTTCCATACACGTGCGCTGTAAACGCAGTTTTCAAAGGCGAGGGCGAATTTTTGAAGCCGAGTGTTGCAAATGAGTTCCTGAAAAGTGACAACTCGTTTTGAACATTTTTTGTATTCGTTCACGCAAAATGAGAAGAAACACGCATTAATATCAAATTTTGAGGTTAGGTTTGACAGCTGTCAAATTAAATATATAATGTCGAAATACTTATATATTCAGTTAGATATCACGATTATGTATTTTACAAAGCGAATACAAAAAACTGATTTTTTCGAGTATTAAGTGACAGAACTGTGACAAAACTCGTTCTTTCATAATTTGGAAAGCTTCTAGTTTTTTTAAGTAAATACATAACTTTAATTCTCATTCTGCAGTGTTAGTTACGTAAAAAGAAGAAAAGAAGTTTTGGAACTATGGGCCTCATGTCTATATTGCAGAATTTTCACACTAGAACTCAAAAACTTATCGACATGCGGAAATGCCAACCACGACGCCACTGTTACGTACTCTAACTCTATAACCCCCCATTGACCCGGCACTAAGCCATTAGCATACCTACAATTACAATAATAGTGGTGCTATCGACGTGACTACAATTTTCTACGTCACTTACAATGACCCTGCAAAACCTACCAACGTTATCGTAATTCAAGCCGTTCAAAGTTCATTGTTATCTTAGATTTGACATAATGTTTCAATCGGTTGGTAATCAAGCGAGAAAAGTCGCTCAGTTTGTTATCTGTCTTCAGATCGTGAAAATGGACGAGGCGGAAGCAAGTCTTGGAACGCAGCAGATCCCCGAGGCGTCGGAGTCGCTCTTTAGTACCGTGGACATCATCTTGTTGACGCTGTTGGTGGGCGGATTAGCATGGTGGTACTTGAACAAGCAGAAGAAGAAGGAGTTGCCGCCACCGCGGTCGTATTCTATACAGTAAGTTAAATGTTTTTGTAAATAATATCTGTGAGTTGTATTCTGTAGTAGTTTGCCCAAATTGAATGATAAATTTTATGAAAAAATCTAGTAGGTATTGTTTAACAAATTTAGAAATTTTAGAGACACATGCACATAAAACAGCCCTTATAATTTGGAGCAATTACTGCTACCTCTGGCAGAGTTTATGCGAAATTTTCCGAACTTGCAATTGACCAAAGCCGAAATGTCACAACACCTGATTTTGACGTTTTAGGCTTCCAAATACAAGTGAAGTTCGTACAGAGTGAAATTAGCTATTAGGGTTCCGTGGACCCATACAGACGGGGAGAACCCAATGTGCTTTTTTTACCTGCTGTAAAAAAAGAGATAATTTTAATCTCACACAACTTTCATCGATACGAAATTCCGATGCTATGACGTTACACTTTTCAATTCTATTCATATAACACATTTTTGAAGTGAGTGTCCACCAGTGTCTTGACAATGAAATTTTCAACCATTCGTGTAAGTTATTGACGGCAATGGAGTAAATAAATAATACAAGAACCTCTAGACACTAGTTTTGCGTTGTGCTTTATTCTGTGTAATGATGACAACGTTCATTTCTTTTTGCGATGATGTTTGGTTTAAAGTTTTTTCTAATTTGCTGTTGTAACAAAGCTATTCTGTAATTTTTAGAGGGGCGTTAAAATTTTAGCGTTCTTTAAAATTTAAAATTTCAATTGCTATGACAACTTAATTTAACGGCCTTTAAAATTTAGAGGAGCAGTTATAGAATACGCCCCTAACGCATTCATTTTGAGTGTGTTAATAAGCCATTAACGCACTCAAAATCTAGAAGCTTTGTTTCCATTGGTAACACACTCAACCGTTCCCTGAACGAAATGTGAAAAATTTAACAAAAGTCCCTAAATTACCAAAATTGTTTTTTTTTTTGTAAAGAAATGAAATTAATATGCAAATTAGACAAAATTACATGAAAAACTCGTTTTGCTAAACTTCTCTACGGCAGTCGTGCTGCAAACCTGAACTCGTGTCTTAATATAAGTTTTACAAAACTTGTGTTTCAATAATATACTACTATCTACTTTCATGTTTTTTTTTTAATGTAATGACAGTTTTTACCGCCCAAGTGTGTGATTACCGCGTAGTGATTTTCAAAATTCAGCAGCTGTTCCCAAATTAAAAGAACTGTTCTGTTATGGCAAATTCCCGCGTAATTTTAGTTTTTGAATTCGGCAAGGTGATTCTCCTTCGTTTTGAACGCCTCGTTGCATCAAATTTGTGATCTCCTCGCGTCGACAAGCACCAAAGATACCAACCATCAAAGCGATCTGAAAGCAGAATATAAGAGATTGTTTTTATTTCTTTAAACTCCAATTTACCTTCATAAATAGGAAATCCTTATCATTCATTTCCTTGAGAAAATGTTGTATTTCTTTGCGATTTTTTAGGTCGATATCCTTCGGATTTCCTCCACAAACTGATATTGACTAATCAAACTAATTAATCAATCTTTTTCTTAATGGAACCCCAACATAGAATATCGGCACCATAAAGAGAATGGTTTCAGCTTGCCTGCCTATTGTTCCGCAGAATAGGCAAGGACTGCCTTTTCAGAGATTTCATAAATTTTCTTGACTTCCATCCATTCTGCAAAATTTTCGTACGCTATCTCGTAACGGGGTTTTAATAATTTAATTAAAAACACAAAAATATTTATATTAAGGGTGAAAGTAGATAAAATGTAGGATATTTGTATCGCAATGTACGATACTTGTTGGATTATCCAACTAGTCTTCGACTTGTTGGACAATTTTTCCATCGCTTATCGTAAAATTTCACATTATGATACACATATCGTAAATATTTATTACTAAACCTGACCGTTGAAACTGTCGTTTAAGTTGAACAGGATTGCCTTGTATTTCTAAATAAATAAAATACGATTGTGAACCAATGTCAATGTTAATTGAAATAAATTATAAAGAGACGTTTTGGGTTCACCCTGTTGTAAACTTGCAGATATGCAGTCTGCAAAAACAAACAAATGAATCATACATAGAAAGTCTGTTATAAATAACCTGAAAGATATTTCTGACGTTGCAGTTCATTTCAATTTGTCGTATTTTATCTGTAGATGTTTTTAACTTTAAAATCTTATCTTTCCGGTGATATGTATGTACGTCATTGTATGATGTTGATTGCGATTTTCTCAAATAGGTGTGAATCAATTTGAAAATAAGATTAACTGACACTTTCGGTTTCTTTAAAATGAGATGAATCATAAAAATTGAACTAAATTTTTAACACAAGTAAAATTTTGTTTGTCACAGTAATTACAAACCTAGGCCTAAACGAATCTACCTACATGATGACGTTAATTTCATGAATACTGCATAACTTATTAAAATAATGATAATAACAACCATAATTGACGTAAGAATATTATAAAAAATGTTACATGTAGATATCTTGTACATACAGTAATAATGTTTAATAATATCTTCTGTTTTCCTCCAGACCCACTTCCATGAACCTCCAGACAACCACCGAGAACTCCTTCATCAAGAAACTCAAGACATCAGGAAGAAGTCTGGTCGTGTTCTATGGAAGTCAAACGGGAACCGGTGAAGAGTTTGCCGGAAGACTGGCGAAAGAAGGAGTCAGATATCGCTTGAAAGGAATGGTTGCCGACCCAGAAGAGTGCGACATGGAGGAGCTGGTCAACCTGAAGTCTATCCCCAACTCTTTGGCTGTTTTCGCTTTAGCCACTTACGGTGAGGGAGACCCTACAGACAACGCTATGGAGTTCTACGAATGGCTCCAAAATGGCGACGCCGATTTATCAGGACTGAACTACGCTGTAAGTGTCCTTCAACGCACGTGTCGGTACTCCGACGCTGTGAAATTAAATCAAACTTAATTGTTGCAGGTATTTGGACTGGGGAACAAAACATACGAGCACTATAATGAAGTGGCAATATATGTAGATAAGCGGCTAGAGGAGCTGGGAGCAACCAGAGTGTTCGATCTGGGTCTGGGCGACGATGACGCTAAGTAAGTTTTTGGCGGTAGAGAATTAGAGATCGTAGTTCAAGGTGGGCTATTATTTACTTTGACGAGGTTTTCCAATTAGCAACAACGCACCAGTTTGCGGAATTCTGGATAACCAGAAGTTCGATATATGTATATGAATTTTAAAATGTTAAAAATTAAAACAATATTTGGGATTAATTACGAAATTCTACAGAGTGGAATTAGCCATGTTACACCAGGTTCTCTTCCGTTTTAATTATTATGGTGTGGTGACATCAAACTGTTGAAAGAAAATTTTGAGACAATTGTATTCAGTGAATACATAATAACTTTCCATGGCATTAATTTATGACGACAATGGGTAGAACGTTATTGTAATTTTTCACAAAAGATTTTCAATTCAACTGGTATGCTAATCCAAAATCATAAATTAGAATTTTTTATATGTACAAGATAATTCAATTTGTGAGTTAAGTTTATTATAATAATGGTTCAAAAGGGACAAAACTTTTAGATTAGAAATATAGCGATCGAGTTAGTAAAAGCGTTAATTTGTTTCATCTTGTTGCTACCACCTATTCAATCATAGATATAACTTTGTATGTTTGAGAAATTCAAGTATGGTAGAAAACAAAATAGTTAATTATGTATCTAGGGAATAAAGACCCATTTTAACCCCAAGAATGTAAGAAAGGGATTTGAGGGATTAACGGGTTTCCAGAGATGCATACAAAACTTTCCTCCCACCTAAGTTAATAATAAATTAGAAAAGAATTTTTTTTCAAGTAATAATGTTTGTCTAACACTCTCAATTCACAAAATTGGAGTTAAGAATTAATATCAGTAGAAATGGGGGAAAATAACGATCACGAAGACAGTTTGGCCATTACTGCAAGAGCTAAAGATGTATTTTTTTATTTTATTCCCTAGGGAATAAAGTACCACATTATTAGACGAAAACTAGGGAATAAAGTTGCACTTTATTCCCGGTTGGGAGGAAAAATATTATACCCTTAAGGGCCTAAAGGAACTGATTTTGACTCCGCTTTTGATCGGATATAACCAGTGTCTAAATAAAAATCTGGTCAAGATTGCCATGAAAGAAATTAAATTGCCATTTAGTTGTACGTTGTCAAGAAGCAGAGGGAGGGCGTTTTGAACACATTATTTAATGAAAATTTCTTCGTTTGTGTTCCATTTTTGATGTTTTGTTTGTTATCTCTAGGACACACGTTCAATGTTTGTAATTTTTACCAAAGCAATCTTGACCAGATTTTTATTTAGACACCCGATATTATAATCCGCTTGCTGTCATATTTTAGTTCATACGTCGTACTTGATGAAGTGTTTAACGGTAGCGTAATAGGGAACCGTTTGGCGGAACTTTAGACTTACCTTTATGCACTATTCAATCTTCTCAATATTTATTTTAGCTTAACCAATGCTTAACCTCTCTTTCTTGAGATATTACGTCTTCTTCATTTCTACACTATTTGTATTTCACTATTCTTACGAGGTCCTTTTCATTTGCTTCTGCATTTTTCAATGCAAAAAATGAATTTAAAACTAAAAAATGCTTACAAATTGCAATCACAACGAAAATAAATCACAAATTCTGGAAACTGTCAATGTTTCATTTCATGGCCACCCACATCTAGGCTACTCTGATATTTTGAAGACCACTAAATTTTTACCTCCGCGTTATAAATTTTTGATATCCGATTTCTTCCAGTATCGAAGATGACTTCATCACCTGGAAGGACAAATTCTGGCCCGCCGTATGTGAGCACTTCGGCATCGAGTCCACCGGCGAAGACGTCACCATGCGCCAGTACCGCTTGCAAGAATTCAAAGATGAAACTCCCGATAAGCTCTACACTGGTGAAATGGCACGGTTACATTCGCTCAAGAACCAGCGCCCACCCTTCGACGCCAAGAACCCCTTCCTAGCGAAGATCCTCGTGAACCGTGAACTTCACAATGCCAAAGACAGGTCGTGCATGCACATCGAATTCGACATCGAAGGCTCGAAGATGCGCTACGACTCCGGTGACCATTTGGCTGTGTATCCCATCAACAACAAAGAACTAGTCGAGAAAATCGGTAAATTCACGGACACTGACTTGGACACCATCTTCACGTTGATTAATACTGACGAGGAATCCAGCAAGAAGCATCCGTTCCCGTGTCCTACCACCTACCGAACCGCCCTCACTCACTACCTCGACATTACTATGAATCCTAGAACGCACGTGTTGAAGGAGCTGTCCGAGTACTGCAGCGATCCTGCTGACAAAGAGAAGTTGAAGTCCATGTCTAGCACTACCCCTGAAGGGAAGGCTTTGTACCAACAATGGATCAACACAGATAACCGCAACATCGTACATGTTCTCGAAGACGTACCATCGTGTAAACCGCCGCTTGACCATCTTTGTGAACTTTTACCGAGACTCCAACCACGTTACTACTCCATTTCTTCTTCGCCTAAGCTTTACCCTAATACCGTACACATAACTGCTGTAGTGGTAGAGTACACGACACCAACAGGCCGTCACAATAAGGGAGTTGCAACCACATGGTTAGCCACCAAACTGCCAAAACCTGATGAAGAACCTCCTACTGCCCCCATCTTCATCCGCAAGTCCCAATTCAGGCTACCAACTAAGACGCAAACGCCCATCATCATGGTGGGACCCGGAACAGGGTTGGCGCCCTTCCGCGGCTTCATCCAAGAACGCAGCCAGAGCAAGGAAGAAGGAAAAGTTGTTGGTGAGACGATTCTCTACTTCGGTTGCCGCAAGAGGGCCGATGATTTCATCTACGAGGAAGAGTTACTGGAGTATCAGAAGAGCGGGCTGTTGACGCTTCATCTGGCCTTCTCGAGAGACCAAGACAAAAAGGTCTACGTCCAACACTTACTTGAACAGCAAGCAGACGAACTGTGGCGAGTTATTGGTGAAAACAACGGCCACTTCTACATTTGCGGGTGCGTTATAATTTCGTTTTGTCACCGCGTATTATGTTTAGTAATATCTCACGAACTGTTTTTACATTATTAAAAATCTGTCTTTTTATTTACAGGGACGCCAAGTCTATGGCACCCGATGTCCGTAACGTGATCTTGAAAGTCATACAAGAGAAAGGGCAGATGACTGAGCAAGAAGCTTCCGCCTATTTAAAGAAAATGGAAACACAAAAACGTTATTCTGCCGACGTTTGGAGTTAATAGGACACTGTGTTAGGTGCAATTTAACATTATTTAAAAACAAATCATCGTGGTGCCCAAGTTGTTGCATTTTTTGACATTCCCGACATTCTGTAAGGATGGGTTGAAATTTATTGTTACGTGCATAAATAATATATATTTATATTAAAATGGTATATTTTCAGGGTGGTGTTTTTATTTGTCTACATCCAATTGGTTTCATTTGTAGTGGGTCAAGGTTTGCATTAATTTATGGCTTTTTTGTATTTCATAACGTTGGGATTATTGTTGTCATGTCATCATTATGTTTTGCTGTATTTGCAACAAAATTCTCGTTTTATGTGAAATTTACAAACCTTGATTTATCAGATGACCTTCATTCCCCTGATTATGCCACTAGAACATCAGTTATTAAGAAAGACGCATACGTAAAAGCTATGATTATGACTTTCAAACCCAAAATTTTTTAAAATTCCTCTTTTTTTTTTAAATTTTCATTTATGATGTGAAAATAAGTTGTTGCGGTGGCTAAAAAAATGTTCTGCAATTAAATAAATAAATGAAGATTTTGTGAATAAAAAAGGTGGGCTGCCTTATCTATCTATACTGCATCTTCCTAAAATGTGATATTGGTATATTATATACCAAGGTAGAGAAGTCGTTTTTCTCAGCTGAGCAGTATTAATTCCCGAGATGCGAGGCATAATCAGTATATTTGTCTCTTCGAGCACTATTCATTTGGATCACATCTTTATGATTTGCGCCAGTTTTAATATTTTTAACGATTTTAATTTTTAGTCTTAAAAAATCACAATGTGCGTTTATTATTTTTTCGTTGTATTTCTAGTTAGTATGTTTTTTACGCACAAACGAACGCCAGAAATTCTCAAATTGGATTAGCCGATTTGTTGCTACATCCGTTTTAAGCATACCGAATCGCGGCGCTACCTGATGACTTTAGAATGAAACATCTTTTGCGTTAGGCATAAAGGGGAAGGTTCGACCTATACTAACGTACATTTACATTGAAAGTTAGTGCTAATATTAAATGAGTAATTGCCGCGGACATGAGAGTAAAATTTTGTGGTAGCCTACGATGTCGTGCAGCTTCAGTCAAACACTGAGCCTAATGAATAAAAATTTAGCAATTGCTTTAAGGAGTTGCTTTTTAGCAAAAGCAATTGCTTGACTAGCAAATGTTACAAATAAAAGCAATTGCTAGATCTTCAGATGAATAAAATTTATAGGCAAATGCTGCCTTCTTGCGTCTCTGTAGCAATTGCTTACTCAACGGCTAGACCTGTAAATTTAAATAGTCTCAATTTATCCTTTTTGTATTCATATCTACTTATTTCATTTTGGTGCCGAACATGCAATAGAGGTGACGTTAGTACAACAACGTTGTAACTAAATTTTGTAATATGGCAGATGAAGATGAAGATCGAGTGAAAGTGATGAATTTGAGGTAATGAGTGATGAAGAAATTGACAATCCTTTGTTATTTGTCCAGAAATTCATTCGTTCATACTCACGCCTCTTTTTTCTCTCCAATCGTTGAAATTTTTATACTCTTTGTCATACACTTCCCTCGACTTCCATGGTATTAAATGCAATGAAGCTTTATCAGCCTCGAGGATAACTTGAAGCGGTATTTCGTCGTTTTCATTCATTGACACCACACACCACGTATGTTTTTTCAGTTTTGTTAATAAACAATAAAACTATAACAACCATTCCATAGCTCCCTGCTTTTAATGTAAGCTGACCAAATGTACTCCTTTTGGGAGTTTTGTATTTATATTTTAGGAGTTTTACTCCGGAGAATAGTCGTACTGCAAATGTACTTCCTTTTTATTCGAATGTATTACCTGCACTCCTTCCTTTCTTTCGGTTCTTTAATTTTTCGGCTGGCATTCTCGTTTTGTCTCGGTTCTACTATACTAGTAAGGTTCAAACGCATAGGCGCATGCGGTACGTAATTTTACGAGTTTAACAACAGTTTCTTGAAAATTTATCCTCTACTTTATTTAATTACATAAAAAGTTACTTACTTCAGTTTTCATAATAATATGAGTATTTTAGAAGAAAAAAACTAGTGATGGATGTTCAAAAGGGCAGTCGCCGAAAAAATTATTTTGACGACAACTTAAAGGAAGAATTTCCTTTTTTGATGCTTCCACATAAATACCACGAATCAGTTAGTAAAATGTCCAATTTGTCGAGCAAAATTGGGAGACCAAAGAAATACACTCGTAAATACATAAATTCAATGGAAAACACAGTCTTGATTAATTTTGTTATTCTAATTTTTTTAAAATACAGTTAAGATTTCTTTATAACATGATGAAAAGACTCAAAAGAACTCACGTGTATCAAAGTCAGAGAATCAAAGTTGACAGTTCAAGCAAATGATGTAGGGGTCGACTTACCTTACAAATTCGTAAGCAATTGCCACACTAGAAAAAGCAATTCCTTACTTTATTACTTTATATGTAAGCAATTGCTTCTATTTTTAAAGAAAAACCTTTGACTAGAAGCAATTCCTACTCTTTTAAGCAATTGCTGGAAGCAAAAGCAATTACTTCAGTTTTTATTCATCGGCTTTCAAGCATTTACTTCGATTTTATAAGAAAAAGCAATTGCTAAATTTTTATTCATTAGGGTCATTATCACGTCAAAACGCATTAAAAGATAATAATAAAACTAATCGATGAACGCTGTGTATTTATATTAAAATACCACATTTTGAAGCTAGTATTATTCTCCTCAATTAGTTCTGTTAAGAGGTCGATTCAAAGTGGGCCAAGGTTTGTAACTAGTACTGTCTACCATTAAATTGTGTGAACCTCTTGGTTGCACCGCGGTTCAGAAATATTAATGTTTTCAGTGAAATCGCGTTACGTCTTAGAGCTAATAAATGTGGTTCAGAAATTAAAGAATTTTGGTATTTTTGACTTGTTAAGAATCACTAGGGGACGTTGCTACCGTAGAACCCATCTTTTTGGGGGGTTACTCATAGTGCCTCAATAACACACAGTGAAATTCGGTGCAATCAAGTGCACACCATTATTCCACTTGGAGATACTCCTCGAGTACCACTGACTCAACCCCCCTAATAGTGCTTCTCAACAAACATTAAGAATTAGATCAATTATTAGATTAAGGCAAAGTGAAATGATTATTTAGATTAATCAATGATTGCACTTTTTATCTCGCAGGCCGCCACGTCTCCTATATATATATAAAAAAAAATAATTGTGCGTGTCAGCTCCGACGCGAGACTGGAGTTTACTTTTTAAGGGCGACTGTCTAAAGGGGTAAATAAACGCATCTCTTATAATATTAAAAAAAGCATGTATATACTTTTATTCATATTTATTTATATTATACAAGGTGGCTTTTTAAAGGGGTGACAAAATTTTACTGGTGATAGGTCCCCTCAAATAATACTTAACTGTAATATCAGTGTTTAGAAATTTTCCCTAAGGTCCGAGAAAAAAAAAAACAAAAACAAACATGTAAAAGAGCACTGGAACGTTGTGCAGGTCGGGGTATAACTGTGTCCCCAAACCTTGCGAGAGAAACTGACGATTTGCAGAAACTTAATACGTGGTTATCGCAACGTAACTTAAGTAGGTCAGTTAACAAAGTAAAATCATTGAAATATTTTTTGGGGGCATTTGGAGAAAGGTAAAACCCAAAACAAAGAATAGACAAAGATGGAAAAAGCTTGTAGAAGCTGAAGCCTACTTAGGCTCCGAACGAGTGTAGAGGTATAAAAGAAAAAGAAGTTTGAGCATACAAGCGAGTCAGCTCGCGTATGCAAACGTGAGCAGTCAAAATCTATTGTTAGATAAAACATCTATCATCTGAAGTAATAAATGCATATCTTCTAATATATAAAAATCAATATTTGTTTGTTAGTACGTTATGTGCTCCTAATCCGTTATGAAATTTTGACCACAAATAATATTTACTTCATTTTTGGGGCGCAGTCACCCGCGCCAGGTATTTTGAGTGTCTTACGTTTGTTTACTATTTCAGAAAATACTTTAAAATATTAACCAAAACAACGAGGCAAATGCCAATGGGGCAGCTGGCAGCTGAAACACCCGACCAACGTGAAAGTCGTCTGTAGGAAATGCGGTTAAGAGATTTCAGATCAAAAGCTGCTGAAACACTTGAACAACAGAGCGCACGACTCGAAAACGATCGAATCGGATTCAACTTCAAGATCTGCTGAAAAACCTGAACAACATAGCGTCCATTGAAACGACCATCCTCAATGAAAAATGTAAGGAGAAGATGTGCTCATCCCACGCATACTAAAGGTTCCACCGATATGGCTTTCGATTTCAAACGGCTTCAATTTCCAGTGCGCCTTGCTTTCGCAATTACCATCAACAAATCCCAAGGACAGTCACCGAGTGTTTCTGGAGTCAATTTGGAAAGTCCATGATTCTCACATGGCCAATTATATGTTGCTTGCTACAGAGAAGGAACACCAAAAAACTGATTTATGTATACGTCAAAAATATTGTTTACCCGGCTGTTCTAGAACAAGGGAACAAATTAAATACAATACATACAGGGTGTCCATTTTATCTGTTCACGCCTGAAGATTTAGATATCGGCAACATTTTACAAATCACAAGATACTGTTCAAAAAATATCAAAAGTCCTCACCGATCCTATGTCTGCTAAAAAATATATTCAAGATCAAAGTCAAATGAATCGGTTTTTTGCATTTTTCTCGTAAACCATAAGTGTTATCGGAAAAATACCTCAGACAAAAATAATTGTAGCTCATGCAATTATCTACAAAAATAGTTTATATATTTCTTTCTGTGAGGTATAATAAACACCCTTTTTAGAATGAAATAAGAGTAATTATTTTTAATTTTTAGAAGTCACGATATTTTCTTTTCTTTATTTAGGATTTACTTAATGAGAATAATTTATTTATTTTGTCTAATTTTTTATCAGAAGAAGCTCATCGTACCCCCTCGTGGTCTCTGGTGGGTAGTAGCAATTTTAATTGTGCAGTAATGAAACAAATTCACCTCTCTGTCCGCCAACTCCTGGCACGTGAGTAAACCGTGGCTTCCGTTTGATCAAGTTTTTTTTGAACCTCGAAACTTCACCTCCGTACGATAAGTGTGTTGAATTTACAATAACAAGTTGTATTAAAATCTAATTAAAGCTCTGCCTAGATTTCGTATTAACTGTTAACTCTAAAAATCACAATGTATATGCAAAAATTGTTGAAGAATCAGAATTGAAATCCATTGTAGAACAACCTAGTTCAGGCAAATGAAATGTCGAAAGCCTAACTAATTTTATGTTGAAATTAATCATATCAAAGGAATTCTGTAAAATTATTATTAAGATTTTAATTTTACGGGTATTTTGACTATTCAAGCAAGAATTAGAAATTTTTCCGACGTTTCGCTTTAATATTAAAACTTCTTCAGGGTCGGTCAATTTCTTGTTAATTGTTAAAAATAAAAATACATACACTTATAAAATCTACAATTCTTCCTATCTACTAGACATTACATTACAAAAGTTAATTTTGACATTTTGTGATTTGAAGATTAATCTGTCAAGGTGTCAACGAGGTGAGCTGCCATTTATTCACTGGTGCCAATCTATTTATTTCTTTCAAGATTAAGTAGGCACCTGTTACATACCTAATAAGCAAGATTTTTGGAACCTTTTAAATAATAGTGCTAATGTACAATTCCCATTTGCTTCTATCTCGAAAAAATAAAAAGCTTTGAGAACTAAAACGTGCATACTTACATAAACGTTAGAAATCAAGATCATTACAACAAAATTAGGATTCTTATTTTTCCACCCTCCGCCATATTGTTTTATTTTTATGCGTTTTTTGACAAATATCACAAAAAAATTCTTACAGTGAAAAACCGCTACGTGTACAACGCTCACAATCATGTGTACATCCACACTTTCATAATTTATTTGTTTCTGGGACCCGTTACTATGCCCAGCGCTGACATTGATTTCCCTAACCTTGAAGTGCCAACTATGCTATTCCACTTACGTGGTTCTAGTTAAATATTTATCGGTGACATGCACATGGCATTTACTGACGAACACCGACATTCTCAGGGTTTTTGCATTTTCTAAACAATTATTTACAAAAATTATTTATTTTGATAACTTAAATTTACATTATATATAATAATCAAAGAAAATAACATATTACAATTGGAAAAATATATTACACAACACCATATCACTCCCTAATTTAACAAAAAATTCTTCAATCACTTAATTGTCTTCAGTTTCTCCGCTTCTTCTGCGATTCCTGCTCCTGTAACAAAAATCCTCGTTAGTATCCCCAAAAATACGTAAGCAACCAGGACTGGCAGGATAAAGGAAAGGGAACAGACCTGTCTCTCATTACCTTCTGTGTCAGGATGATAAGTACTCGGCGGAAAATTCCAATGAAGTCCACAAACAAATCCAGAGAGTGTGTTACGAAGTCTTTGCTGCCCATCCTCCTCTTTTCGATGATGAGCTGAGTGTCATACAGGACGAACCCGCACATAGCAACGAGTCCCAGATACAGCTGGGCTTGGAACAGGAGAGATGAACCGAAGAACAAGTTGGCAAGCGACAAGATCATTAAGGTGGAGAGTAACGACATCAGAGTGCCTCCCAGGTACAACCACTTTCCTCTTTCCGCCAACAACGAACAAATGGAGAATGACACGAAAACGACGGCCGTGCCGACCAGGGCGGTGATGATGATGCTGGGGTTCACGGCGATCACGTGTTCGAGAAGGGGACCCATGCCCACGCCTGGAAAGAATTACTTGGTTAAGAAAAAATGATTAATCTTTAATACTACAGGGTAATTGGTATGAACTCTGTTGGTTGAAAAAAAAAATTAAAAAAGTAATAGAACTTGATAACCGAAGTGTTTTGATCATAAAGCGACTATTCAAAATACGGTCCCAATATGAAAATATTGGTTACACGTACGCCCTTGTATATTAAGTCTTACATAAGTAAATTATCAAAGACCTACGTGTTAATTAGTATAATTTATTATGTCATTACTTAACCCTTGCTAAGATGACTTAATAGGATTAATTTTGAATGAAAAAGCAGAAGTTGTGAATTACAACGCAGCTTTGGGTTTCTATTTTTAGATTAAAGAGAAGTAAACAAAGTTGTTATTAAGAACGTACCTACAATATTGTGTTATCAATTTCTTTCTCAACATTAATTTAAGCAAGTCAGCAAATTGACATTGATCGGATGGTCACATTCGTCATATTGTGTAACAATAAGCACTGCAGAATTCAAACGACAGATTTATAATATGTTAATATCACTTCACACGAGGGCAAAATTCTCATTGAAATTTTAATTCTATTATACATATTACGACCACGTGACTGTTAGTTCTTAAATCTTTTTTGTAAAGTTGATCATATCACATGTGATTTCAAATTCAAACATACGGAAAAAAAATCAATGCGGTCGTATCAATCTTCCAACGAAGAGGTGTGCCGATTTGTTATAACTGACCTACTTCAGAATCAATTTTCCTGTTTCTATTGGCGTATTTTTCTAACAAGTCATTGTGATAAGAACATAAAGATTTTATAAACACTATCGTGATTACAGTGACAAAAACGTAACCCCCAAATTGACTAATTTGGGTCCTATGGAAACCCACTGTTTTATTTAACTTGGCAACGTTCCCACTGTACATTCCTGCATCACCAATTTAATGTAGCTGGTCGCCAAGACGGCTATTTCAATTTTTTTTATTGTCAATTTTATTTACATTATGAATTACACACAATAAAAATTGAAAAAAAAAATATTCTAAGCAACATGTGTAAAAACTGGCATGGCACCTGTCCTGCTGTCCAACTTGAGCTTCGGCCTCGTCGAACAATTTTTCACGTCGCATGCAGTAAACACTGTTTACAATTGTTGCTAAATAACTAATAATCGAAATGAGCCTTCCAAGCTTTTTTTAAAATTGACCTGTCTCGGGCGTTTTTCGCGAAAATTTTTGTTACTCGAGTAAATTAAAGTAGTCAATATTTGTTGTTATGTAGTATATTCAACATAATCTAAATTAGTGGAAATTATCAGCTTTAAGAGCGTTAAGAGGTCTGAAGCCTAGAACCAAGATAAAAATACGCAGCTACGATTATTTACTGCAATAAGTAATGTAAAAAACTTACGTTTATTTACAAAATTTAAAAAATACCATTAATACTCTGTAATTTTGAATGATAAGGAACGATAACAAAGGAGGAAAATAATCCACCAAATACAATTGAATGTGTAATAAAAAACAAGTAATGTAATTGTAACCAAACCTGTATTATTATAGTTATTAACATAAGTGGCAAATAACAGACAATATCGCGTCTGTTATTTGCGTATCGGCCGAATATCGTTCAGTACTTTTCATAATACCGTCGGCAATGCCGACAAAAAAATTGTTTAGCATAATTTTTAGACAATTCATAAATCAATTTTTTCTACTTTGGTGCCACAAACTGTTCATTATGACACTAAAAGTAGTTGCACAATGGAACTTATAATGCAACTGCTTTTGGTTTATTATTTGATACGTATTACGTTGGTATTGAGCATTTCTAGCCAATTCCTGTCGAGGTCAAGCCAAGTGTCAACTTTTCAGACAAAAAACATAACCACAAACACAACCAGTACTACCTAATCCTACAAATCCCTAGAATATTTAAAAAGCATAATTTTAACATTTTCATAAAACGAAGAACTGCAAAATAGAAAAAATAGTATATTACACTCGTTTAACGAGGCATTGTGACATTCGTTCTATTGTGGCACTTCTCAATGCGGTCGTTGTGCCCCAAACCCACTAATGTCACAATGAAGCCTCTTGTTAAACTCGTATAATAATGTACTATTGTTTGTGTTGCTCTAGAAAGAATGATCAAAAACTTCCTCCTGTATAGTAGCCTCAACCTTAAATTGTCACGAATTTTTTATCGGAATCGAGACATTGCGGAACAAGTAAGTCGTAACCGATACCATATGGACTCTAACCGGTTTTGATTGTCTTGTTGCAACTGGTCGACTCGATTGCAAGACGGGGTTTCTGTACGGCGGCACGCGTCCTTCTCCAGACACGTATTTAATATTTTATTATGAATTATTACTAGCTAAAGTGAGGTATTTGTTTTTATTTATTTGGTCCAGAATATGTTTTCTAAGGCTTGCACTTTTAATGTATTCTAAAGTTGAACAGTAAAATATGAATTTGTTACACGTACTGAGGGAAGTGATCAACTCAATTTACATTTTTGGCAATACGGTCCTGTCACCATTCCTTTACATCTTCGCCGAAAAGTCGATCAAGAGTAGAATGTTTATTTCAGAACCAGTTTAGGACGTTCATAAATAAGTTGGCCCTGCATAATTTCCCCTCCCAACCCCGTGACAATTTAAGCTTGAGGCTACTATACTGTTAATTTTTATAACAGTCACGGCTGTTTTCACTAAAGCTGACAGTTTTGATATAATGCAATAACAGGTTGGTATTATGGAAAAAATATTTTTATAGTTCGACTGTCAGAATTTTCGAATTTTCGCTTGTGTAACACTCTCTGTCATCCAATAATAAAATGGCAGATAAACGTCACACTATTTTTACCGGGTTTGCCGGGTTGGTGTCGAACTATAAAACGTTATATTGCACTCGTTCCTGTGTAAATTGGGGGTTTTTCGGCACGAGGGTTTAAAAAAGCACGAGTGAAACGAGGAACTCCTATAATAAATAACTATTAATACGATTGTGGAAAAACATAACTTTTTGCACCATTTTGGGTATAAAAGTTATTACACTAGTACAAAAAGTTCTAAACACTAGTACAGTAGAAAGTTAGTGTAAAATGGTAAGAACAGATTACTTGTTTTTCACTTTATCGAGTTATATAGGTCGTAGACTAATATTTTTAATACTGGGATAAGCCCAGGGGCCAGCTTTCGAGAAAGCATTTTTTTCAGTCAAAACTTTCTCAAAAGTAAAGAGATAGAAAACTAATTTGAAAAATTAAACTTAACACGGTCACAGATTTAATAAATAATTGTATCACTACGACAAGCGGCTTTTCGCGCATGTCTACCTTTGACTATTTCGTTTTTGGATCTCTCCACTTGGCCATCCCTTCTGAATATCTCCTCGAAAAAGTTCAATGATGAAGTTCATAAAATTTAATGTTTTTTTTCTGGGACGCGTCTTCGGGGGTTTTGAATAATTTTGGTGAATTTGGGACCCTCTAGATCGAAACCTGCCACCTATTTTTGTTTTTCATTTTGAAAGCTGATACCTCATAAACCTAATTAAAACCTAGGTTTTCGGTAGCCGATATAACCATATTTTATACAGATGCGTTTCAAACATGGAGGTATAATATATAAGAGGAGAAAACTCGGCAACAGTACCAGCACACTTTGTTGTGAAGCTAAATAAGAGCGGATAGTGGGGCTAACAGCTGTGTTTTGCCCCAAGTGTTCTGACAGTGGCGTAGCATAATAAACTGTACTTTAGTTTTTTTTTCGGCATATAAGATTAAAAATCAAATCTCAAGCCGGATCTTTATTTTATCTAAATCATTTGCAAGTCTGAAAAACGTATTTACAAATCATCCAGAACTCAATTAAATTTTTAATTGTAATTTAATTATTATGTTTTACAACTCCACCAAGTCAGGTATCGAAGCTACTGCAGTACTAAAATTTAGGTGTAAACGTTTTGATAGTTAATAATTTTATTCATACATGGTTTAGTATGCATTATTTAAAAAGGATTTTCAAAACCCTGATGAGGCAATTTCAACAAATTACTTTTACGATCTGGCAATATTGGTCATTTCTCCGTTTGGTTAAATGGCTTCACAACAAATACGCCAATGTAGTTTCCCCTTCTATTTTAGTTCCATGGTTTCAAACTAGAAAGCTGTAGGAGAACGGACGCTTTACCATTCTTTATATAGTTTGTAACTTAAGAAACCTTAAAAACAAATGGTTCAAATTACAAAACTCTCAGATGACGGAGTAATTTTCATGAAAGTATGTAACTATTATGAACCAATAGGTAAATGAAATTGTAAGAAAGAAGGCCTTTTCGAAGTATAGGTGACGTGCGGAAGTGACAGCTCGACGAGACTGGAGGACCAACATAACCCTGCTTCATAAGATTTACACTGTTGTGCAGTAAGTTCGGATGAGTTGTTTAGTGATAAAGAGAAGATATATTTGAGAACTTTGTATTGAGACATTTAGTAGTAATAGTGAATTATCTAATTCTGAAGTCAAAACAGTCTATATCGCATTTAATTTAAAATTTGAAAATCCATGGAAATGGTCCAATTGGTGATTAATTATACTCATAATGTGTTTCATTTACTGATGCAATAAAAAAAAAATTGGTATAACCCCTTAGAAAATTATTTTAATCGACTTTGAAAACACGCATTTTATATGGAGAATGGTTGTGTTGGTCCTCCAGTCTCGTCGAACTGTCACTTATGCACGTCACCTATTTTGGTAACTTTTTGACAATTTGAACATTTTTGCTCTTCGGGGCGAAATCAAGGAGAAACTATTTAGCCAAATTTTAAGGTTAAGTTTGACATAACATATTTTTTGACATATAAAATAAATGCATGACGTAATATTTACATACAGTAGACTCGATAATCCGGATTAATTAAAACCAGGGCGATTCGGATTATTGAAATATTCGGATTACTGGAACATGTTGAAAAGGAATTTTTTTACGCTTTTATTTCAACATAAGTAATACATAATTTTTTAAATATGTAAATAAAACTACATTCTGATGATAAATATATTATTTTTATGCTAATAAATACAAAATACCGCGAACTATAAATAAAACAGATTAAATTCGGATTAGCGAAACACCTAAATCCGGAATACAGAATTGGCTGGAAAAAGTGATCCGTATTACCGAGTCTATACTGTATTTAGTTCTATACCACTTCTCCATGTATTTCACAAAACGAATACAAAACGGTTGCTTAATTTGGCTTCCTGCAACTGGCTCCGACTCTTTCCGGCTTTTTCAATTTAGATTTTTGTTTTTCTTTTAAATGAATAAGAAATAAATCGCTTAAATTTCTTTTTTTTTAGATTTTCTCTGACTTTTTGTTACCTGCTTTGTTTTTTTTTTGTCACTTTTTTTTCCTAAAATTTCTTACTTATCTTACCTTAGGTTTATACGATTTCTTCACTTTTCTTATTTCGGTTTTAATAACTCCAGGTTTCAGGTTTCTTAAGATTTGTTCAGCATTCTTTTAGGTTTATCAGCTTCTACTATTTTGTTAGGTTTGAAATGTTTCCAGGTTTACTTTTTTTTAATTTCGCAATTCCTTGTCGACATTAATTTATGAATTAGATTTGGTTTTATTTTGTAATTTTCATAATTTTTTAAAATAGTTTTAACAAAAATATCTTCACATCTAAAAGGTGTTAAAACTCCATACCATCATATCAAGTACAAAAACAGAAATCTCTGGAGAAATCTTTTTCGTAGAAATTTGATATGGAGCTAGAGAATCCTGAATTAATACCGTCTGTAGTATTGGATAATGCATGTTTCAGTTTGACGTCAGCGAAAAGTCGGCAATCATGTGTAGCGATTAAGATAAGTAGCGCAATTGCATACAAAACTGACACACGCAAATAGGTATATTGTGAGAAGTGTGGATTCATAACGGATAGGACGCGGGTTCGAAGCACGTTAAGGCAAAAAAAAATTCGAACCATTAATTATTATAAAATCGTGCATTAAAGAAAACTTCCGTTCGCTTCGCCCGATCACACTTTTCGTAACGCTCTCGTCACGCATTCACCAGCTTACTCCCCAAGTCAAGTGTCCGTAAAGAAGTTTTACTTCAAAAATAATTTGAAAAATTAAGAAGTTGATTTTTAAAAGGTTTACTTCATGTTGAAGGCAAAAACGAATTGATTTGAAATTTACAAAATGACGCAGTTTTCGATAAGGTGTAATTATAGACAAAGATAACGGGTATTAGGAGGCACGTTTAGGTATATAGTAATATGTAATTATTTACCCCAAAGAAGCCTATACTCAACTTTACAGGAATTTGGCCCGACAACACCAAGGTCCTCTCTCCTAAATCCCAAGGAAGGTTAAATCGTGATTTTTAAAACTCAAAAAATATCTTTCATCGATTTATAATCTTACTGTGTTTGTGCAACTTATGGCGCTTCATGCCCAATTAGCTTCACATCAGTGATTGGTGAAGAAATCAAGAAGTTGCCAGTGGTGAAAGCAAAAAAGTAACTTTCTCTGTCGATCAGCGGAGAGTGCAATACTGACGTATTTAGCCCTCATATAAATCTTAGACTTGAGTCAGAGTTTATCGGAAAAACGAGATGCTTAAAGCGACATTTCCTCAGATGTTGAATCATAGAATCATAAGACACGTGTCTTCCCACTACGTCATGTCGGTGGTACATTACGGTTGCGTCAGATCTACGAATCCCTTTGTAGGGTATTTCTTGGGACCTGAATGAATGTGGTACTATCCGATGCGACTTCTGGCGTTTTAATCATTGTGTCAAAAAACTGATGCCTCTCAGCATGTTTTTCTGGCTATCAATGATAAAGGGGTCTTCATAAATGATTCATACATCCAGTAGGCTTTGAAGGTCAAAAACCTCCATCTAACCTATATTTTCCGCAGACAACCTGTTACATATATGTATGAATAATTTATGAAGACCCGATAGTATCGGGAACAAGATTTAAAATAGTATTAAATACTTTCGAATAAACTGAATGATAAATAAATCGGTAGGTCATACCCATTACAGATATCAAGACCCAGCCCATATTTATTCTGCACATCACCTAGTATTACCCCGAACATCCCGAAAAAATTCAGAACTTTCGTATCATGTTATCGACATCAGTCAGTGGTTCCTACCTGTGAGAGTGGTGAATCCCAGAAGGTACCCAACGCGCATTTTCAAGCCCTTGCCGTTATCATCGGGGGTGGCCATCAGCAAGCCGAAGAAGATCAAAGCCCCAATTCCTGAGAGGAATCCAGCCTGGATAATATTTGTGAAAAGGTGGATAGAGGCCCCCACGGCGGCGGCCATTGTGGACATGGCAAGACACGCGTAGACATTCTTCAGATGTTGTCTTACGGGGGGCTCCCTATTGGCCGGACAAGTCGTTGTAAAAGACGTTATCAACAGCTTATCTAGGGCATACTTACAGGCAATTACTGAAAGAATTTAGAAACGATTGAACTGACGGCGCCATAATGTTGCACTTTCAACTGCTTCAATTTAGACACAAAACGACTAGATTTTAGTCAAAAACACTCACTGAGTCACTGTTCTTTTGGCTTTCGACAATTTCTGTTAGTTCACTTCACCACGTACACTTATAGAATACTACAATTGTACACAACACCCAGTCCAAGTAGAATAATACACGTCATGCAAAATAATCTAGAATAAACTCGGGCGATTCGAGAACGCTGATGATTGGTCAGAGTCAGCTGGTGACGTCAGAGGTGTGGAAACATGGCGGCTTATTTGTTTTGGGTCGTTCACGGTTAACACATCATGGTGAAGGTTTCAATTTTGTTAATCGCATACAATGATTTCAATTTAGTTTCTTGTTGGAATATGTGGACATTTCTAGAAACGTGTGGAGTTTTACTTGGTGGCGCCACCTAACGGAGGACATCATACTCTTACTCCACGCAATATAGAGATCTACCTCGAAAATTCGTTGGTAGCGACCTCTCCTTTAATTTCAGTATTAATTCTCCCGATACCTTTTTGAATACTTTTTTCGTGGATCAATAAAGCAAAAGCAGATAAATCCATGTTTAAGAAAAATTAACCATCAGAATGAAGAAAATATAATTTTTTGAGGCCTATTATTTCAAGCAAAATACATTTTCAATTGTTTTCTAAAATAAAAAGAGGTATAGGCTGTATCATTTAAGAAAAGAAAGTTATACGCCTTGTTCATGGTTTTAAGTTAGTAGAACCCTGGCGATTTGGCTAAGAGCAGTGTCCACCTGTGATGTATCGGGCTGAAACGTCATAAATAATTTGACCAAAATATTGTAAACCAAAACACTATTAGCTTCAAAAAAAGCTCATGAACAATTCTTTATTACACCGCGAAATACAACAACAAGAAATCCCGCTTTTCTTCTAAACGTTTCAATAAATTTTCTGCTGTAATTCCTTCCTGTTTTGGAAAAAAGTTTTTGAGCATTTTGTGTTCTTACTGCAGAATTATCTAAAAGGTCTATAAAATTTCATTTATCAAATAAATAAAATAATTTAATGATTCATACAATCATACACCCAGTCAACTTTGAATATGAAAATTATCCATCCAACTATACACTGCATTAATGACATTTATCATGTAATGCTGGCAAGGCACAATTTTCTCATTCAAATATAATGGCATAATTATGTTACTTCAAAATTTGGTGAATCTTTTCAAACCCTTGAAAAAAAAATTGAGTTTTAATTATTTGTTTAATTGATATCATCCATTCTATGAACTGGAATTACTCTATTGTTGTATTCTCAACGATATTGTAATGGACGTGGACCCGAGATGACTCATCGCTGTAGCGGCGTCATCAATTATTAGTAGAATGTGCTGGATTTATACTACAACGTACTCGAGTATGACATCATCTTTTGGAATATTCGGCACACATCGAGGGCGAGATGGAACTATATGGAGGCGCATAGACAATTTAGGCACTGGTATATTTATTAGAGGACGTTCCAGCGGAAACCAGTCTAGTGAATCAGTCGTATCATCGAAGATCAGTGGGTCGAGTAGGACAGTTGCTTTTATCTATCCGGAGTGCCGCGTCATGTGTAAATAAATAATACGAGACGTGCCGGTGAAATAGTAAATTGTAAATAGTGTAATATTAGAAGTTTAAATAAATTGTCCATTGTGTTCAAATAAATAAATAAAGGGAACCGAGAAACGCTACAATATAAACAGTAGAATCATATAATACGTAAAGAAGCAATTACTTTTTAATAGGCACTTCTTTACTTGAATATTTAAACGAAAATTGTGCAAGTACAGTACTGATGACTTTGTTCCAGACGATATGACAATGTGTTTATTAGAAGACAACAAATAGTTTTGAATAAAGCTGTTTATTATTCGTTTTCGTTATGACAAACCTTACAAATAAAACGTGAATGTTCCATACAAATATAAACGTTGCATTTTATGCACCGATATTTAGTCATTCGATTCTTTTTTCGTCCGCAAATAAAACATCTTTTCCTTATATTTTCAGATTCTACTCTAGGTCGTTTAGGTTCTCTTTCGCTTCCACTAGTACTTGCTACTGCTGTATTTTCGATGGTCATTTCTCCTATTCGGTTCTTTAGCTCTGCAGGCAAACACGTAATTTTTCCTCTTCTCTGTAAATGCGCTTTTGTTAACTCCAAAGCTAGTGCTTTTATAAAATACCGTCTTTTCCCAATTGGTTTATTTTCGTTCCCTTTGTAAACAATAAACGCATTTATGGCTCCGATGTTCAGTAATGTGAAAAACACTGTCACTGGCCAACGGTTGGTTTTTCTTTGAACCGAGTGTATAGCACAGAGCTTATCCACGACATCAACCCCCGATTTTGTCTCATTGTAAAACGTAACAATATCTGGTTCATTTTTTTCATTTGTTTTCGAATCATGGTGCATACTAGAAAATACAATAACGTTCATTCTTCTTTTCGGGATATAAGAAACCAATGTCAAGTTTTCTTGAAACCCAAATTTCGATGTAGAAACTTCCCGGTTTCGGACTGACACAAAACTTGGTGGTAGTTGTGGTTTGTTTTTCTTTACAGTTCCTACGTAAGTCAACTGGTGGTTTTTTAAGAGATCATGTACTAATTCATAGCTCGTGAACCAATTATCGCCGGTTATATTTCTTCCACTACCGCTGATTGGTGCACATAATCTTTTTACTACCGAAAGAGCATCATTGTCCAATTGTTGCGCACCTAGAGATATTTCCAAATTAGCGGTATAGCAAATCCTTGCGTCTACAAGAGCGAAAATCTTTATCCCGTATTTAGACTTCTTGCTGGGTATGTATTGACGAAATGGACACTTTCCTCTGAAAGGCACCAACATTTCATCGATGGTGACACATTCACTCACGGAGTAATTATTTTTGCAGTGATCGACGAACGTATCAAAAATGCCTCTTATCGGTGCGAGTTTGTCTGTGGCTTTCCGTTCATTACGAGTTTCTTTATCATCAAAACCTATATTCCGCATAAGAAAATAGAATCTTTTGCGTGTCATAGTTATATGAAAAAGTTCAATACCACAACCATCAGTTGCCCATAAGTCGTCTGTACTTAGCTCACTTGTTCTATGATATGCCATCAAGTACAATAAACCAATAAATGCTTTCAATTCCCACAAATCGGTACTTTTACAGTCTCTTTCTCTGGCATACCCATCTCTCTTAGTGGAAATCTTCTTATTCGTACTATTGACGATAACGGTTAACATGTCGTCATCAAAGAAAGTACTCCAACAGTCCTGAACAGTGTTCGCATTTTTTGCCATTCCCCTTACACCAGGCTCCAAACTGCTGGCAATATTATTCGAACGTGATCTTTTGTTCTGAACAAGTTCTTCAGAATTCCATTTCGTTATACCGTCTTTACCATATAAAGTATTTCCAGCTGAACACTCACCATCTTCATCCTCACTTGATATTTCTTGTTCTGTATCGGAATTCTCCAATTGGTTCTCCACGACATCTTCTTCGTCTTCACTGCTGTCATTTGGTTCTGAAAACTCATCACCACTATGGGGCTCTGCCGCTAATTGACGGAGCATCTCCGCATCTTCTTCAGAAAGAGGATTTAAAAAAATTTTACTCTGGAAAAAACAATGTTCGATTAAATTTATTTTTTCTACTCCCATAATAGTATGAAGGCAAGAACGCAGGCAACAAATTTCTTGTAAGTATCCCCACAAGTAAGACAAAAATTGAAAGGTCATATCTGGAGCCTTCTATAATGTCTGTAAAAGATACTTTGAAATTCGCCTTAAACTTAAGGACTCAACCATCACACTTCATGAATTTCCAGAAAGGAAGGGACACGAAGCAAGTCGTGGGAATAAATAAAATCGGCAATGTCCCAAAGCAAATTGCATACAAGCCATTGTTTCGTAGTAAATGCTGGTGGCGATTTATTAGCCCTTAAGCGCCATGGAGGATGGCGATCTTCATTAGTAGCTGAGGGTTACGTAGATAATTCTCTTTACAACCAAATTGAAACTGCGGATAAAATAATGGAGGCAGTAGCTTCAACTTCTACAGAGCGAAATTTTGATTATACAGTTGAAAAAAAAACAACATCTACAACTGTTCTATCACATAATGCTTCATCCAGACCATTAATATTAAAAAAATGCAAAAATGTCACAATCAATTATAATTACTAGATTAGCGGGGGGTATTATGGAATATCATTTTGTTTTTTGCCAATATTTTGGAGACTAAATAGATTTTAGAAAAAACGACTACTACTACTTCCTCTTGAAAGGGTTTGTTAACTCGATCTACTCAAATAATAAAAAAAATGTTTTTTTCTTAAGTTATTTAAAGATTAAGTAATTAATGACATTTTAGTGTCACCAAAAAATGGTAGGGTAATATGGAATAGTAGCAACACCATGTGTTTGTAAGTTAGTTATAAATAACAACTAAAAGAGTTCGTATATCAATACAATAACTATAACAACATTATGTTGCATCCATTTACTTAACTTTTGATAACAGACACATTTATGGAAGTTTTTAATGAAACCCAAAAACAAGAAAGTAATGTACTTACTTAAAAATTCTGCGCACTACTCATTCGAAACCATCAAGAATATTAGAATGTCTGTGTTTTAACAGTAAAACATAACCTCAATATTGAAAACTATCTCAAATTAAGATCTTTTTAGCCGACTTCAAAAAAGGAGGTTCTCTATTCGGTTGTATTTGGAAAATTCTTTTTTTTAAGGGTATACTTCCAGATTGCTCCTATTCTCACGAAATCAGAAAAGTGCTACCTACTGATCTGTTTGAAGTTATTTTTTTGAAAAAGCAATTTGATAGGGTTAAAAGCAATAATGTATGCTCGTAGAAAAAGTACAGTACATTACTCGAGTTGTAAAAAGATTACGTACGCGTATATTTACATTACTCGCTCCTTTGTCGCCCGTATGTAATTGATACACTTGTACATAATATGCTCTTTATAACCCTCGTTATGTAATATACTATTTTCTACATCTAAGGGCAAATAAATGAGAATCATTTATTTTTATTATAAATTGGTACTGCGAGAATTTCTTTCTCACTGGCATCATGTTGGTTATAAGTAGCAGTAATGTATATTCTCTAGAAAATTGAGATTAGGGACGATCTTAGAAAAAATCTGGTGTGGAACATGTGTGAAAAAGTGGTATGTCACTTGTCGTGTTGCCCAACTCGGTTTCGGCCTCGTTGGACAATTTGACGTCGTGGGAAGTAGCTACTTTTTAGACTTGTTGCTTAAATAACTATGGATTTGTCAAAAATATTGATTGAACTGTATAAACAAAATCAACAACAAAAACTTACCATCGTATGAAGCTTCGGTTTATAATCTTTGTTATCTCAACAATGTCTTATTGCAATATATTATTGTAGTTTGGGCGACAAGGTGAATTTTCAGACGGTATGAAGAAGGTACAAAAAGGGGGTAAATCCATTAATGGCATCTAGGAGACGCCGCGTCGTCAAGGTTAACTTGTGATGGTGCATATTGTTGGAAATGTCCTTGAACTCGGTTAATAGTTTCTTAATGCAGGAAACGCAAGAGATACGTTTTATTCGGAAATTTAGGAATTTCCTAAAATTCTTGTTTTAGATATTTTAGGTATTAGTCCAAGTAGGGATCTGTAATGCTACTTTACAGTTTCATGGACAGATGGTGCGGCACGTCAGAAACAGCCATAGATAATCTAAAAATTTATTATTATGTATATAGAACGCAATCTCCATGTATTTTTATTTGATGTGAGCTTAGCTCCAAACCCATAGATGTCGTTATTTAAATTTTTTCTTTTTTTTTGTAACTATGGAACATTAATAATTATGGCATTTTTTTTAACTTCAAACTGACGTGAAAAAATGTCTAAATACAATTGCGCAGTTTTTAAATGTTTTGATTTAAAATCTTCTCGGCATCGGTTTCCAAATCCTACGAAAGATATGAACAAATTTAATCATTGGAAGGCTTTTTGCCAGAGTCCAAAAATTGCGAACTTAAGCCCGAAAATAATTTACGATAATTATCGAATTTGTGGAAATCATTTTGTCAAAGAAGATTTTACGCATAACGCCACATTACTCAAAAATGCATCTCCCAAGGAAATCTGTGAATCTGTTTTTCAAGGTAGGGTTTACCAATTCCAGTAAAATTGAAAAAATAAATCATAATAATTCCAGTTCCATTCCAATCCACAAAATTGATCGAAATTAGCAACAATTCTGAATATCCTTTGAATCCAACAGATTCAAGTTGTGTAGCATCACAGACTATTGCAAAACCACGAGTGAATGTAAAAATAACTGCAGAGGTAAAAAAGTTAAGAAGAACAGTTAATAGGACAAAAAAGAAGCTTATTTTCACGCACAAAGCATTACGTCTCGCCAAAAATTTTCGATGTAACTTAGATTCTGGTGTGCTAAGCCATGAAGCGGTACAATTTTGTTTATCCCAGTTAAGAAAACGCAACACAAAAGCTAAAGGAAGGAGGTATAACACAGACGAAAAAATTCTAGCTTTGGCAATGTATAAATATTCCGGGAAAAGTTATAGTTTTTTAAGAAAATTGTTTGCACTACCAAGTCGCCAAACAATAATGAAATTGTTGAATGCGTTGTCTATAAATACAGGAGTAAATGATGTACTCTTCTAATATTTGAAACTGCTCTCTGGGAATGAAAAACTAGGAAACATACTGTGTTTTGCTTTTTGATGAAATGTCCCTTTTACCGAATATTTCATATGACAGATATTCTGATAAATTTATGGGATTTGAGGACTTTGGTTACAAGGAGAGACTGGAAATAGCAAATTATGTTCTTGTGTTCAAACTACGTGGCATGTTTTCGAAATGGCAACAAACCTTAGGATATATCTTTACAAATTCTGGAGTAAAAAGCACCGATTTAGTGGAAATTTTAAAATTACTAATACAAAAAATTCAAGCATGCAATATTAAAATAGTTGCAACTATATGTGATCAAGGCTCAGCAAATCAAGCTGCTATTAATCGATTGGTAAAAGAATCACCAAACCACCCTAAACGAAAACTAAAGATCGGTGATACAAATATCATACCTATATATGATCCACCTCATTTAATAAAAGGCATTCGCAATAACCTTATCACCAAAGATTTAGTTGGAAAAATTGATGGAGAAATGTGCACGGCAAAATGGCAAGATATAGAAAATGCGTACATGATTGATGGATGGAGTGGTGAATATTCCATTATGCCAAAATTAACTGATCAACATGTTATGCCAGCAAAAATTAGTAAAATGAAGGTTTCATATTGTACACAAGTCTTAAGTCACACAGTTGCTGCGACAATTCGTTTAATGGCAAAAAACAGTAAGTAATATATTAATTCGTCTACAAACTATTATTATTAGTCTATAATGGTGTCTACCCTTTTAGACGACAGAACTCAAGATGGAAATTTCAGTTTAGAGGAAAGAGCCCTTGAAACTGCAAAAATTGTTAAATTTTTTGGCAAATTATTTGATAGTATTGATGGAGGTACTCTGAAGCCTCACGTCGGAAAACCTTTGAGAGGCGGAGTAACAAATGAATCACAGCATGTGAACTTCTGGAAGGAAGCAATAGAAACTTTGAAATCCATGTCGTTTGAAGGTAGCAAGCCTCCTTCTTCAAATTTTTTATTGCAACACTTGAAGGTTTTATTGATATTCACCAACAACTGCAACACGGCGGATTTAAGTTTTTTTTGCCAAGAGCTTTCTATCAAGACTCTCTTGAAAATTATTTTGGTAAAATAAGAAATCAAAGAGGAAGAAACATAATTCCAACGTGTCAGCAGTTTTCAGAGTCGTTCAAAACTCTTCTTGTTCAAGAAATTGTAGCTTGTTCCAAAGGTGGAAACTGTGAAAAAACCGATTTTCCAAACACATGTTCTTTAAAAGACATTTATTTTCGAAAAAATGTACATGTTAACGTTATTTCATACATTGCTGGTTGGGTAGCAAAAAAACTGAAAAAATTATGTTCTATTTGCAAATCACAAATATTTAGAAATAGTACAATCCACAGCAATATCGATGACTTTACTTACGAAAAAGAATTTCAAGGAAAAATACCGTACAGATTGAAGTATTGTACAATAGAATTGATAAACTATGTAAATAAAACATAAAATAACCGCTATTCTATTAAACCACATAAACAGAACAAGAGGAAACAAGTGATTTATTAAAAGTTTTATAAAAAAACATATACAGTTTCAATTTATTTGTAGCAACAGGGACATTATAATAGATACAATTGTTTCTAAAATAGTTGATTTAGCCATTTTTAAATTCCTTTAAGGTATAAATAATACACTGACCTCCAAAAAATTTGGGACAGCTCAAAAATTGTTGATAAAACTTTATAATTCTAATTTTTAAGGATTCTGGCACCATAATATCTTGGATCATACATATTGCCTTTATTCTAGTTCACTTTATCACCTCCAATTTAATAAATGCCGTTAAAAATGAATTTGAACTATACTATAAGGGTTTTTTTAATAATCGAACATAAAAAACAATTAACAAAAATGAAAAAATTGAAAAAAAGGTTAACATTTAATAATGAGTATGGCCTCCTCGGGCCTCAATTACTTCTGCTAAACGACGTGGCATGGAAGAAATTAGGTCAGACAAATCTTCTTGAGGAATCGCTGCGTATTCTTCTGCCATTGCTGTTCTCAGGTCTTGCAGAGTCTCTGGACTGTTCTGACGATCTCTAACTCGTTACATTAGTTGGTTCCAAAGATGTTCAATCGGATTGAGGTCCGGACTACGGGATTCGATTCCATTCGCGAAAGACCCACTTAATTTTGGTTTTGGATTACTGCTTCTGCTACCTGTGAGCGAGCATTATCTTGCATTAGCTCAAAGTCATTTCCTATAAAGTGTGCACAAGGAACCACTGCTTCTTCTAGAACCTCCCAAACGTATTAGTCAGCGTTGAGACGGCCGTTAGCAATAAAAATAAGTTCCATACGAGCATTCATTGAAATCCCATCCCACACCATAACTGAACCTCCGCCATATGGGACCCGCTCTGACATGGTACAGTAAAAATATCGCTCATTTCTACGTCTCCATACTCTTCCTCGTCCATCGGAAGAATGTAGGCAAAACCTGGATTCATCCGTGAAAAGTACACTACTCCACTGTTCCAAAGTCCGATTCACATTTTCATGAGCAAACTGCAATTGGGATCGTCTATGATGTAAAAGTAACTTTGAACCAGTGGCGGGTCTGTAAGACCCCAAACCAACTTTCTGAAGTCTTCTCCTAGTGGTGCTTTCACTGATCACCATTCCACGCACATTTCTGAGATGTTGTTGTAAATAAGGTGCAGTACAACGTCGGTTTCGCAATGTGTTTAACGATAAAAACAGATCATGTCTAGCAGTTATCGCTCTTTTTCGTCCAGAACCTTGTCGCCTGACAAGTGTTCCAGTCTCTATAGAACGACTCCAAACATTTTGTACTATGGAGCGGGTATGTTGAGAGCTCTGGAGACGTATCGCCGACTTCAACCATCTTCAATTAAAGAAACGATTTGGTCTACTTGAGCCGCAGCTAAAGGCATTTTTTAGAAAGAAAAATCAAATCCACAGCAATCTTGATGAAATTTTATAACCGCCATTAATCGGAATGTGCTATTTTTACTGTTAAGGCGAATTAACTCAACCAACAAAGAAATTATCAAGACCAAATGCTTAGCACCCGTTAGAGAATTGTTTAAACTTAACATAAAAGCGTTTAAATAAATATTTTAGCTAACCAGATTCATTATTTTTGAAAATATTTATGTGTCCCAAATTTTTTGAAGGTCAGTGTATTTTGAAAGGAAAAGATAGTAGTAGACGATGTAAATATAAAAGTGTGTTGTTTGACAAAGCAAAAAAGATGTATGCTAGATGTAAAAATAAATCTGTTTGAACGAAATTTTGTTTGATTTTTTATGTCCAAAGAATAAAGAAAATTAAAATATTGTTATGGGTATGAAAAATAAATTAAAAATAGTTGGCACCAAGACGACAGATGGCGCGACAAATCTAGTTTTAAAAATTGAGGAAAGTTTGCGTTCTATATACAATACTAATTTTTTAGGTTATCTATGGAAACAGCCGACTTGAACTTGACCGACCGCAAAGTAATGAATAATAATGATACATCTGTCTTCAAACTCATTTTCCATTATAATTTTAGTTTAGGAGCGTTTTCGTTTATTACTGTTACTAAAGTAGACACTAAACTAAATTTATTTTAAAACGAGGGGGTAACCACTGCATGTAATCGTGGAATGGCGCTATTGTAATCACTTTGTAATCGTAATGCAATCAAATATAATTTTTGTGAAATCATATGTAATCTTCTTGCAATCATAAATAGAACTTAATGAAATCGTGAAATCTTGTATTCATTATGTAATCATCATGTAATCGTCAAGTAATCATCATGTATTCATGGTGTATTCATCATGTAATCATCATGTAGTCATCATGTAATCATGATGTACTCATCATATATCATGTATTTATCCATGTAATCATGATGTTATCATGTTGTAACTAGATTTGTATTTTGTTCTTATTACTACTTTTCGCTTGACTAGATCGGCCTCTGCGAATAAAGTCATGCAGTCATTTACTGTGGTCTGATGCTGTGTGTTAATATGCACCTCAATAATTATGCACTTATACTTGGCATTTCTTATATTCCCGCCTTCAATTCGGCCTGTCTCGTGCGGTGCTCGTGATTACATTCTTTCAACTAATTGTCGTTTTCATTTTTCTTTTAGGCCTAATGTTAGGTTTTTCCTATCTTTGCGGTCATAGGGGTCATAAGTTTACAGTTTGCAACATATTTTTTTCGTAATCTATTTTTTCCAATTTCTCGTGATAGCAGTTTTATAAAAGGTACATAATTCAATAATTAAATTTGGTATCCCTGAATTCATTTTTATTAACATAATAAGAATTTTTGACTTTGTGTTATACCCAGTATATACAGGGTGCCTATGAACCCACGTTCATTGATTGGCAGGAGTGCACAAAAACTTTACCCGATAAATGAATCGAAATAAAAACTGTTTAAATGAAAACATGTACTCACCTACCATAATATGCATAATATTGAAGTAGGTTAGCATGTAATAATAAACTCTCTAACTTCCATCAGGGATAATCCTTGTTGTTGTACGTGCGATAAACGATAAATTTTGACACACCGACACTTCGAAGCACATCTTCGAATTAAAATTTCAGGTTCAATTTCCAAAACACGATTACATCTGGGACGTCCGAAATCTGGAGTTGGAGAGGCACGAGAATCGAGCACACACAACAATACATAGCGGCGCGACACTCAACTGATAAGTAAATTTTACTATCAAAGACAAATTTTTTGTCCCAAAAAATTTTGGTGTTTACCTCGTTCGACAAAAACGTTCTGATGCGTTCAAGTTCATGTAGGCATAGGCGGAGGGTGAAATAAGGGGTCAAAAAAATTTGAACAAAATTGTGTATTTCAGCAAAGTGGTAAATAGAAAAAATGTTTATTTTGACGAGTTCTACTTATGGTTAAATTTTCTGCTAGGACTTCCATAACACCCTGCATATACTTGCGTCGCCCAAGCGATAGAGTAATAAAACTTAACGGTGGGACACCACTTGCGTAAAGCGTTGTACGCAACTGTCATATTCATAAAGAAGAAATTCCATATAAACTTTTTTTTATAACTGAAATATTTATACCTACATGCCGTTTTCGTAACAAATTGATAAAGAGTAGTATTAAAAAGCTTGATTTATAGATATAATCGAAGAACAATGACAAAAAGCGGAGAAAAGAGAAAAATACGTGTACCAAAAAGTCGAAGAACTTGCTCAGATAAACTGTTAATTTAAGACGGGCTTTCCAAAATGCTGGAGTATTTAAACTCCACCAATAATGGTACATTACTATTTTTATCGGTTTCAGGATATTAAACAGATGTTTACACTAACAAAAGTTGGCTGGTAGGTAAGCCATAAATGTATCCTGTATGTAAAATTGGTAAGGTAATATTACCTTACCGAAATGTCAATTGTCAACATTTGTCAAGAAAGTGTAAACGAATTAATGTGAAATCTAATAAATGTATGTAACATTATTTATTAAAATAGCATAAGATAAGACGGAACTATAGACGGAACTATACCTTATAATTTAAAAATAACAATGAAAATAACGAGAAAAAAAATACAACTGCTTTTTGTCACCATCATAATAAACATTTATGGTGCAATCTTTCAAAAAAGAAATTGTAACGGGATCGTCCGAATCAATTGAATTGACGATTTCGTCTATAGCATCTCGTAGACTATATAACATGAAGCCCTAAAACGTGTTCTGTTGTTTAATAAAGCTGTTTTGTGAGATAACAGCGTATCAAAAATCGCAATTTGGGTTTGCATTTTCAAACGCTGTACATTTACCGCCTTTTGTGACGTCATTTCGGGGGAGCCTTCTCATTTGTCCGCCCATATAGTAACTTTGAATTTTATTTGGTGATTTTTTTCCCGTGTCGACGTCACAGAAAGGCGCGCGTTTCAAATAAGACAGATGTTTCGAATTTTCTTTTACCTAGTAAAGAGTAATAAACAAAAAAAAAATAGGGGTACAATATTTTTCCGTTTAGTTTCTAGAAACGCTGTTTTTGAAAATTGTGGGACGACCCCATTCCTGACAAATTCAAAATCGAAACTGATGAAGACTCCATGTGTGAAGATGTATTTTATTGCACTATTTCTTTTGTATGGTCATTGTAAATAATTTCAGCTGAAAGTGCTGAAACCGCCGAACTAGAAGTACCAGAAACAACTGAACTAGAACTACCAGAAACCGCTGAATTTGTACTACCAAACATTCTTTTTGCCATCTTAATCTTACGGAAAAAATTGCAAAAATTTTCACTAAATTCACATAAATGTGAAGATGATCACCTGAAATCGATAAACTATTCCACAAACCACGAATGTTATGATCCATAACAGCCTTAGATGTCGCTCTACGAGCTCGGATTTCAATGACATCTGCGGCTGTAATAAATGTCATAACATTTCTAGGTATGTTAATAGCTATTAACACCGCCCGCAAAGGGGCGGCTTTATTACTCTATCTGTTGGGCGACACAAGTATATCTTTATTGCTTTTTCAATTAAAAATATTAATTTGGGATAAGGAGAATAATTTGCTATAGAAGACATGTTTGATCGTATTATTTTTTTAATGTAATCATCATATAGTCAAGGTAATCCCGTGTAATCATTGTGAAATCTTTTGTAATCATTTAGTAACGCGAATGTAGATACTTGAAATTGCATGAAATCCTATGAAATCCTCCGTGAAATCATAATGTAATCACTCATGTAATCATATGTAATCACCATGTAGTCATATGTAGTCACATGTAATCACATGAAATCATATGAAATCACAAGTATTCACTATGTAATCAAGTGAAATTTGTAATCCGTGGTACACCCTTTTCATCAGTGGTTACCCCCTCGTTTTAAAATGTACGATTGCCGAAGTAACATTGTGACCTTTTTCATATATTTTTTTAATACTAAAGGAACATTACTAACTACATATTACAATATTGTACAGATCTGAAAATTTCTTAACAAAGTTTAGGAAAAATTAATAATAATAATTTATGCTTATGGTGTGACCTGCCTGAATAGAAATTTCAACAATGATAAAAAGGAATAACACAAATTACGTTAAAATATTCTGTAAATTTAATTAAGTAAAATTGTCTAAGTAGGCACATATTCCCGTGGATATACATAAAGGCCGGAAATTAGATTTTATTGAGACTTGAAACTGGAAAACGGATCTTCTGATGAACAGAGTAACTTCAATAATCCCATTATCAATTCACTATTTTAATTTTAAAATTATTTTTTTATTTTTTCATTCAACATTATTTTAACCTCAAATGCCAACTTTTTTCACTTACAATGATTCCATTATTTATCACCTTTCTTACCACTCAAACAAACTTACCAGATTCTCCTTGATCCATTTTTAATTTTTACATTTTATAAAATGTTGTTTTTACGAAATCTTGTAACCTTTCCAAAACGTCAAAGTTAATACTTTCAAAATAACGTCATAATAATTTTAAACATTCTTTAAGGTAAGAACCACTCGGTAATTCATCAATTGTATCATTAATCTCTTGTAAAATTAGGGCTGAAGATGGGAGTAGTTTTCTCCCTAAACATGTTCCTATTGAAAATTTACGTTTATTAAAGTTTGTGGAGTTTGACTTGAATATGTTTAAATTTCAATTTAAATTTACTCCACTTTGATTCATCGACATTCTTCCCGTTTATACATATACAGTGTGATCATAAAGTTCCGCACAAAATTCATAAATTAGTTATGTAATGTTTTTGCGAAAAACGCTTCGTTTAAATAAACATGCAGAAGAAGGAAAAAATTAGACTTATGTATTTTTTTTTTCTAAAGTCGCATTCAACACTTCTGGAAAGGTTTTAGTAGTAGCAGTAGTATTTATTAGTAGTAGTAGCAGTACAGGATGTCATGCAAATAATTGCCATAATCTTAACCAAAAATTAAGTAATTAATCAAAAAGTGATTTTTTTTCCAAAATTTCCTCATGACAAAACCCCCTAGAACCATCCGGCCGCTTCTGAACAAGCACAAGTGACTGCGTGAAGTGTGTAAACAAGTTCCGTAAACTCTGTGGTAATTTTTATGTCAAAATGATGAAATTTCAGTAAAGCAAATAAAGTACATATTTACCCATTCCAAAATGTGGATAATGCTAACATCAACTGGACTACAAACTCCAGAAATGACGATGATGCAAGTATTAAAATTGTATTGTATTTTGAAAGTCAAACTAAATCTTTCTAGTTTAATTAATTAAATGTGTTCATGAACGGAATTCGGTGCTCAGACGGGAAATTAGTCATATCTGTATAAATTTTAGGATGTTATGTGCCAAACTAACTGGGTTATTCATCATTGATTGATCATTGAATATCTGCAAGGCCGTAGTCTGTAATGTCAATCATATATGTACAGTGTGATTCACGGTAAGGTTAATCAAGAGCTCTTTGCAAACAAAAATAATTTGACACTTGATAGAAGTTAGGATCGAAGAAAAGCAATGGCGTTCGGTTTATTGAGGTTTTGAAAAGAGCAAATTTAATTCATTATTGAAAATGTTGATGCCCACAGGTCACGCCCCTATACATCAAGCATTGAAATGACCTACGCGCGACCCCCAAATTTGCAATGCACACTTGATTAAAGTTACTTTAGATCACTCGGTATAAGTAAGTAATATTTTTTGTCTCTGTATATTTTGTAAGCTCACTAGATGAAAAATTCTCTTTTATTTTCTTTTAGAAAGAGAATTTTTTATCTAGTTTGAATTTATACTGGACCTCTAGTGGCATGAATTTAAAACGTGTAATTGGTAGAAATAGGAAACTGTGATGAAAATTGTTAATGCCCTTGCGGATAGATGACGCTACACGTCGAAACAAGACAACTTGATTTTGTCTAAGATTAATTTAAAATTACACCTACAGTGAAGAAACACATTTTGTATTACATCTACTAAAGAACTCCACTTTTCGTAAAATACACACCTATTAAATAAAACATCTGTTCTACTTATTTCGCACTCTAATGTTTACATCGAATTTACAGAAACTAAACCGTTTTCCATTGTTAATTAATACCTAATTGTTAAAACCGAAGTAAACTCATTTTAATCCACTTTCACTGATAAAAAAGAGATTTACTTTCTTCACTCGGTAAAAGTACACAATCTCCCCCATGGAAACAATTTTCCTTTTCTTGTTTGCCTGCCTTGTTTCCGTATTCCCAAATTGTGCAAAATTCGTTTCCAAGTTCGCCGCTCCCATCAACGCGCCCCGCCCCCAGAATTGGTCCAGATAGTGCGGCGTAGGCTGACAAGTCCTTGACCTGCACAATACCCTTGAACTTTAATTTTGCGTATGCGCACAGACACGCATCAATTGCCATGGCCTCTTCTTCGGAGCGATTTTCATGGTAAAGCAAAAACCGCACTAAATGGTGGAAATCCTAGTGTCACAGCCGGTTGGCTTTATTGGGCTTTGAAAATTGTGACGAACTCGCGTTGAGGGGTTATCGAAGAACCAGCCAAATATTAACTATTAATTAATCAAAGTCAGTGTAGATGTTCATCTCAGTTTCATCTTCATGTTTTGTCTGTTTTGGACCGAAAAGTATTTTCATAAATATGTAACGTGCGATTGTTTAAATTTCCATTCTGAGTAGGCGGTGGAAAAAAAATCATGTCTTTGATTATAGCTCATTTTTTTAGTGTCATGTTATGGTTATGGTTAGGTTTTCTGGTTGACGTTTCAAACTGATAGCTAATAAGCAGACGAAACAATTCCGGGGACCTACGTTCAAATTCCAAGCCTTACCTAGAATGGAAATTTAAAGAATGGCACGATATTAAATACCATTATTTTTCTCTCAAAAATCTACGAAGGCGCTGAATGGACAATTTTCTGGCAATTCCGAGGAAATACTGTCTACATTTTGAGTATCACGTACAGGGAAATATGACCTTTTTGGAGTATGCTTCCTTGAGGGGTCGACCCCTTAAAGGCGCTTTCGTAAAAATCTTATGTTTAGTATCTCCTATTTCAAACCGAAGTTCTTCCAAACTATAGCTAAATGTACATATTTTTTAAATTTCAGTTTCTCAGTTCTTTCATTCTCTAATAGTCTCTAGAGCGAGTGGCCGGCAGACTTACGGTATTTTAATTAAATTTTTAGAATATCTCATTTCTCAAGTTCTAAAGATTTTGAAATTCTTAGGTTTTTCAGTTTCTTAAAAAGTTTAGTTAATTAAACATTCCAGTTTCTCAACTTACTTTTTTTTTTATTTTATTGTTTTTAGGGCTTCTTCAATTGCTCAAATTTCTTAGTATCTCACTTTAGTTGGCATCCCGGTATTCTCAGGTAAAGAAAGCGTCAGGGATATAGTGATATAGAACAAATAAACGAGTGCAAAATAAAAAACCTGCTCTCCGATTTGTACACGTGCTATTCGGCTTGATTCTCTATAAGCAGGTTTTTTATTTTGCACTCGTTTATTTGTACTATATCACTATATCCCTGACGCTTTCTTTACATATTTTAGTTTCTCAATTTATTTTTTTGTCTCAAGTTTCTTAGCTTTCGAGTTTTTCAGTAGTCCCGAGTGTTTCTGATTTTTCAATTCCTCAAAAGACGTTTTTTTTTTTTAATTTAGTCAACTCTATTAAGTAAGTATTTTGGTTTCTTTGTTTTTTCATAATTGGCCGGTTGCATCAAGTTTGCCGGTTTTAAACAGCTGTTCAAGTGTCTGAAGATTCATATTTCTCACTTTCCTGATTTTCGCAACCTTTCAATTTTTGTAGACTTTTTCTCTTTTTTTGTTGTTGGTTTTTCAAGTTTTGTAATTGTCTCAAGTGTTCTGGTGCTTGGTGTTCTGAATTTGAGTTTCTGAGATTTTCGTTACGTGTATGTTTCACTCTTTAGATTTTTTGACTTCTATCTTTAATTTTTTTTTCTGCTTTATTTATTATCTTTTGACTTTTTTATTCTTTAGTTTTTTCCTGTTTTCATTATATCTAAGGTTCTTATCTTTCTGAATTTCCTCCAATTTTAATTTATTTGTTCTGCATTTATAATCATATTATTTCTTTCTTCTGTAGTCTCCTACCATCAATTTTAGTTATCGACACTCTTCTTAGCCATAATCCTTTACACTATGAAGGATTGTCATCTTTAAGTTCTTTAGTTCTTTCACCCTCAATTTTTGGTTTATTACATGATATTTTTACTAATTTATTCTTGTGTATTTATTATCCTAGAGTGATGTCTTTGGTAGTCTAGGCTAGATATATTCTTGTGATTATCTACTTATTCAAACCACTAGTCTTCTAGTTCTGAAGTTTTCCAAATCTTAAATCGTATAATTCAATAAGATCTAAATGTCTCTTCATTTTTCGAATTTTATCTTTGTTTAATTATTTTCTCTCATGGTTCCTTGTGGTTTCTACGATGCTGGACACTCCTTTTTATATTTTTCTCATTTTCACAATTTATTGACTATAATGAGTAAATAACAACAGGCATAAACATGCAAAAAGAAACATGAATTAAGTAACAAAACTAATTTTCTGCATCCCATAGCCGAAGCCTTTCAGCCCGCGTATCGCTCCGGGAACAGTGACTTTTGTGGCCTGCGCGTAGCAGCCCGCCCCGACCAGTAAAAGTGAAGCGGCCTGCTGCACGCAGGCCACAAAAGCGGCTGTTCCTCGAGCGAAACGCGACATGCGACCAGAAAGTCGGATGCCCTGACGTGCCCTTTGTCTCGGTCGTGATATACTATTTTTATAAGAATGGCTTTTTTAATTTACAGAATGGAGTATTATTTTATTATAAAACCTGCCTAATTTCTATTCAATCTTCCTCTACTTTTACATACAAAATCTTAAATAAAAAATATAGGGTATAACAAAATAACCATATTTTTAACAATAAGCAATTAATAATAAAAATTTGATTTAGTTGTTATGCACGTTGCCATAGCCATTTTATCGGCCGTGGTAAACAACACTTTTTCGCAGAATTTTGTGCTTTCCCCCTATAAATGGAAAATCCTCCCGAATCAATATGAAATATTTAAAACACTGTTATTCTAAATGTTCTGAACCACTTACATCGATCTGAACTAAATCCCAACACTAGGTTGAGTATCTACGAAATGTTGTGATTGATAAATAAATTTAACAAATGCATTGTTTGTGTTGGGTCTTTGCGTGACGAACAATACTGGCCGGTCAGTGACATGTCCGGAAATCTATAAAATATCCTACAAAAGTATTTCAACACACCAATTTTCGCCACTTTCACCCCCTGAACATTTCAAAGTCATCCCGGAGTGCAAATTACATTGATCCCAAGCAACGGCAAACAAAGTGTTAATTGCCACTTGACTATTTGTTCTACCTGTTCTTGTGTACACATGCTAAGTATATTTGTATGTGCGCGCTAGGGTTGCTCATGATCAATAGCGTCGGCGTCTCTTTCCAAACGGGGGAAACACCGTCACCGTTAGCGACGCCGCCTCCCTCCAAGGTCAGCGGCCTGACCCGACGGCGGCGATTGACCTCGTTCCACACTGTGTTGTAGACGCTAGCTCCCCCTCCCAGCCGCCGACAAAAACTCCAATAACGGCTCTGGGGGTTGATAAATGTTGCAGCAAACAACGTTTGATTTGTTGCTGCGAATTTGTTCGAAATTAAAAACGTATTTTGGCGGAATGACAGTCGAGCGAGTGTTAAATAATTCATATAAGGAATCTTGAGCTACTATCACTTTCGTCAGCTTTCACTAAATTGAGTTGTTAATTCATAACCAGTTGAAACCGCGAGGAAAATTGTTGGAAAGAGACTTTGTTTTCGTTTTTTGTGGTCGTTTCACTGCTTTTGTTTCATATTGTGTTTGCAGATTTTTGAGCAGAAAGCAGTGCAATGTTGGGAATTTTTCAATAACTGTGAAATGAAACTGAATGAATGCGAGATATCCGGATAATGTGTGAAAAATATTGGAGGATTTATTTCATTTAGCTCTGTAATTTATTAAGGAAAGCAATAAATTATGCAAGAAAGGCTTAACAATATCCGAATGAAAAATCAAGATTCAGTAGCTGTACTTTTTTGTATTCCGTATTTTTCATCACGTGTTTATTTCGCCGAATATATTAGATCGATGGTTTAGTTTCGTTTAAAATATATGATTTGTTTCTTTTCGTTTTGTGAAATACATAATGAAGAAAGTGGTATATATAACACTGATATAACTAAATATATAAATATTACCGCATGTGTAATATTAAGACCTAACCTCAAAATTTAATATTAATTCGTGAACGAATACAAAAAATACTGTTCAATACTCGTGCGCTGTCACTTTTCAGGGGCTCGGGCTCATTGCAACGCTGCTTCAAAAATTCGCTCTCGCCCCGGAAAAGTGTCTGGAAGCGCACTTGTATCGAAATATGCTATCTTATGATTTCACAAGCGATTACATTAGGACTAGATAAACGACTAGACGAGGAAAATAATAAAATGCTTTCTAGATTGATATCTGAATGAGTTTGTTCACAACAGGAAGTTTTTCGTTAATAATGTAATTGATGAATCTTCCTAAAATTTATTCGAATCGATTATTCCCTCAGATTCCGAAAATGAGATGCTACTCTTGGAGACTAGCAACTCATAAACATGATAATGGGCAATAATAACAGAACCTTGACTGACTCTTCAAGCTTCAATGTTTACACATTTGCACCAATTTGGGCTAGAAATCTAAACAAACGTATTGCGAAACAGTTTTTGTCTGGAAGCTCTTCTGATTACTTGATTCCTGACCTGGTGCTCACCGATTAAATAATTGTTACAACACCGTGTCAGACAGTAATAATCGCCGCATTCCGTCCCCGATGCACTTTTATTTATACATTTTGACCTCGAGATTTTGCAAGTATTCTAGATAAGTCAATCTTCTCCCTTCGCGTTTTCATCATTGCACTTCAAGTTTACCTTATCGCGTCAGATAGCGATAACATTAGAAGGCCAAGGTTGCGGTAATGCTGGGACATTGAATCATTGTTTATGAGTAAATATCATTGATGGGACGATGGCAATAATAATTATATGAGGATACATTTTTAACGTGGTCGTATTGTAGCATTGTATTTTATTACACATATACATTCTTACAATGTATCCCAGAAATGACTGCATTAATTTTAACCAGTAGTATAAAACTCATCAGTGTCAAATTATGCCCTCAACCCCGTAGTTATCGAGTCAAAATTAGTGGAAGTTTTGACGTTAATTTAGTTACCCGACACTGAACCGCTCGGCTGATTGATAATCACAACAAAAACCGCCCGACGTAAATAAACTACAAATAGAAAACTTACCTACTAAATGTCTTTACTTCAACATCCAGTGAAAAATCAAAATTGTGGGGCCTAATAGCATGCCCATACGTGCGTATTATTTAAGTTGAAAATGTCTTCTCTGGTAAAACCAGAGTTTATTAAATTATTATTATTAAATCCGCAGGCTGTAAAAATTGGACTTTCTGGAAGTGATTGGAATACAATAATTATTGTTGACCCTTCTAATTCCCCAAATAGTAACAAGTGAGCAACAAAATTCGTGATCGTAGGAGCCTCTGAATCCAAAATTTTGAGTCGATTCTTGATCGATACGATTATGTAAAATATCATCGAGTAATGTGAATTGAAGATTAATGCAAACAGTGAAGTAAAAGAACCGATATACGTTTAGCCAACTGCGATCACGAATTTTGTTGCTCACTCGTTATAATGCGATATTCCAAACTGATTTGCTAATCTTCGGTGGGCGGTTTTCACCATTTTGCAAAACACAGACACGAAGCACAAATTAGGGAGACAGCGATTTGGGAAGTGTTTGTGCTCGTAAATTTGTAGAGTGAAAAATTATAAAAAAAAACAGTTTCGGAAAAGTGGTATATAGAAAAGTTGTTGCTTTTGAGTTCTGCTAGTGGTTAAAATTAATGTAGACATTTCTGTATAGAAGCAACATTTGTCACGATTTTTTAAAGTCGCGTAATTTTTTCTTTTATAATTTTTTAAGTTTCTAGTCTAAGAAAACAACCCAACAACCCATTCTTTGAACACTCGGTATCAAATGTATAACAAATAAAATTTCGGTAATATCAGCCCTTATGTTTGCTAATTTACACAAAAAATTAGAACGTATGTAGAATGTGGCAACACTGGTCGAACTAGCATAGTCACGGAAACATCAATATTGCAATGCGAACTCTCAAAGAACATCAAAGTTAAATCTTGGTTCCTGTAGATCTAGACTTTCCCAAAACTCCAATGACTAGTTTACTCCCGAATTAAGACACCCTGTATGGTAGTGAGATTTAGATTTTAATTAAATTTTAGGTACCACCTTGAACTTCGTATTTGCTTTTATTTACAGAAATCGTAACATTTGTACTTACATATTTAACAATAATTGCTTGTTTTTGATGGTTCAGTGAAAAGTTCAGTTTAAATGATAAGAATTTTTTGGTAGGATTAAATTTCAATAAATAGATGCTTCGGCAAAGTTTTGTTGGCTCAAAATATTACAATTACCACATATTTATATTCTATTTTGAAAAAATACATTTTATATGTGTAATGAATTGGGGGTAGATTTGTGTTACTCGAAGGACCATATGTTTTGGATTTGTATTGAAACACTCGCGAATTTAATGAACTGGTATATTACGAATAGTTGGAGATTGATAGTGAACGTTTCTTCTCGCGGTTTAGTTTTGTACTGAATTTGAATAAAGAAACCTTGTCCTGGTTTTAGATTGAATTGTGCCCTTGCGGCTGTTGTATGTTGACTGTTGTCGGATTGAGTGTTGGATTTTGATTGACTGGCGGGCGTGAGCGCCGCCAGTCAGGTAAAGGTTTTACGACCCTTTGAGTTTCCCAACTGGCCGACGCGACGGCCGCTGCTAATATTCCTCAACAATATGTACGAGTAGTATGCCTTCCAGCACGAGTTATCAAACTATAGGTAGTATTCATGAAAAATAAAATAGATATAGGTACTACAGATCTGGAGACTATATTATTTGTTAATTTCTTTATATGTAGTCTTACTGGCCCAACACTGAATGGATTCTAATATTTAAAATTTTTATCAGACTTAGTCCGCGTGTTAACTACCTGCAAACATGAACAAATGCTGAACAACAAAAACGAATCAATTTATTAACGGTAAAGAAAAAATAAAAATTAATTGGGAACGTGTTCGAAGTGCCGTCCCTTCTGCGAGAAGCTTCAATTCTTGCCCAAAAAGATCTCCTTACCCGAGATGTAGTTACAGATGGGCAAACGAGTGTAATGCGTTCTTTCAAATCTTCTTTAGAAATGATATGAGTTGAGTTGCGATCTTTCACCATTACCCACAAAAAAATAGTCTAGAGGATTCATGCCTTCCTCTTCACTTATTTTAAAATTCCACATCTAAATATGCCCGTACATATCTGTGGTAATGTGGAGGTCTCCCATCCTGTTGAAACTGCATGTCATCTTCGCACATCAAGGTTTAGATCTTCCCATAAAATAGGCAGGATATTGTGTAAAAAATATAGATAAACGCCACCAGTCAATATTTCGCAAAAAAGTAACCCAATTGTTGTATCTTCCAAAATTCCACACCAGACGTTCACAGAAAGAATATTTGGATATGGCCTTTCCGAATCCAACGGGGATTGTCTTGAGCATACTAAATACAGTTACATATATAAAAGTAGTTTCATCGCTAAACCAGACATTTTGTAAAAAGCTTGAATTGGTTTCCCTGAAGAAAGGACACAACTCTAGTCTTTTGGGAAAATCACTTTTGATTCTTGAACCAAGGTGATGCGCTAAGGATGGAACTTATTGGCTCTCAAAAATCTGCATACTGAAGCCTGACTTATCCCACTCATTCGTGCCACTTCCTGCTGGAGAGTTCTTCTGTTACGATTTCTAAAACGGCTACTTCATTATGTTCCCCAGTTGCTGTCCTTTCCCTAGGCATTATGTGCCCCTAATTTTTTGAAAATTTTATCTCTTTCAGTGTAACGCTCTGCATAAACCCTAGCAGCGAGAGAAGCATTTTTTCACATTCGCCATAAATTAATATCATGTGGGTTTTTCCGTCTTTGGAATACATTATTATATATACTCGCAAAACACCAAAACTGGTCAAAACAATTGACACCGACAGTATCTAATATCATCTAATAAAGGTGTACACTATTAGTTTTAGAAGAATTTTTTTTTAATTATATAACTTGTGCAAATACAATGTTAGTTGCATCGTCAGGCTCGTATTCTTTCGTGAATAACCCTGTATCTATTATATACGTACTATACATACACTCTGCGACAATTGATTGACCTCACATCTGTTTTTGTATTTTTCTTTTTAGTATTTAGGATTTTGTTCTTAAACAGGTTTGTGCTTTTCGGACTAGCTTAAAGAAAATTATAAATGTGTGTTAAGCAGTGTTAAGGAGGCTTATAATTTTTTTATATAATTTTTAATAAAAGTAACCCTAAAATCGCGACAACTGATTGACCTCATGCGTAAAATTTTCTATTAATAGCCCTGAAAAAGCGAACTGATTGTGAATTAACAACTACTGAAACTTTTAAACTGTTTAAAATATTTAGTAAGAATTTGTCTTTCTGAGTTAAGGAAAATAATATGGGTACTATTACAACCTAAATAGTTGTAATGTCCTGTCAAAATTGTGAAGTATGGGAGCAGACACAAAAAATACAGTTATGTCCCCAAAAGTCATATAATTGTCAAATAAATATATGAAAAAATTGAAATATATCTAAGTCGAACTCCACAAACTTTAATCAGCGTAAAATTACAAATGGAACATGTTTCGGCAGAACACTTCTGCCATCATCAGCCCTAATTTAACAAGAGATTAATGATACAATTGATGAATTACAAGAGGGTTCTTACCTTAAAGAATATAAAAAATTATGACGTTGACGTAATTTTGAATTAAATTTGACGTTTTCAAAGGGTTAGATGATTTTTAAAAGATTTCGTAAAAACAACATTTTATAAAATGTAAAAATTAAAAATGGATCAAAGAGAATCTGGTAAGTTTGTTTGAGTGGTGAAAAATTAAAATAGTGAATTAATAATGGGGTTATTGAAGTTATTCTGTTCATTTAAACAAGATCTGTTTTCAGTTTCTTTATTGCATTTATGGATCAATTTGGAATTTGATGGTGAAAAACTATGTTTCGTTATTAATATATGATTGGCGAAAGAAGAAGGTGTTGATGGTGGAGGATCAAGATCTGTGTTGTTATAGATGTGCCTGAAATGTTCTTTAATACGGTCTGATATTTTGCGACCTGTCTGACCTATGTAGAATGACTCACAAGAAGAGCAGTTTAATTTGTATACACCTGATGATGATTTGTAATCTAATGGATCTTTATTTTTAATAAAAAATCTGGATAAGTTGTTATCTGTTTTAAATGAAACTTTAAAACCGTTTTTCTTAAGTATTTTAGAACATTTCTCTGAGACGACGCCAAAGTATGTTATTGAATTTGAAAAGGAAATTGTTTCTGAAGGATTTTTAACCAAGTAGTGTGTGTATTTGAATTTGTTATAGTATCTATAGTATAATTTATTTATAGTTTTTAAAGAATATCCATTATTTGAAGCAATTTGTTTGATGTTATTAAGTTCTGTTTGAAAAGATGAATCTGATAGTGGTATAGAAAATATCCAAAATATCATCCACAACTGACCGATTGACTAATGGTATTGGAATGACAACCATTTTTTGACTTAAAAATTGTGAAATTGGACTGAACACGAGAGCGAGTTCTGGTTTTTAAAGGAAAAAAATAATCAATAGATGGTTGTTATTTCTCATCCATTTAGTCAGTCGATCAGTATAGTGGACAGGGCGGCCCACCCGCCCACCGCTCGCATAAACGATGCCAGAACCATACGCTTTTTAGTCACAAAAAAAAATAAATATATAAATAAATAATAAATACGACTCTTGCTCGTTCACGTCGGTGACTGTAATGGACCTGTGAATTTTTTGCAAATGAAAAATAATCTACTGGTGTATCTTAACAATGTCTCTCATTTAAAAAAAAAAACAATTATAAAAATCGGTGCAGTACACACTGTTTTCTTTGTTCCCAATCGATTCATGTTTAACGATTAAATATATAGATTATACAGTAACTTTCTCTGCAAATAAACAAAATTAAAATAACGTTATGATAAATATAATTAAAATGACGTTGGTTAAATAAATAAAACTATGTGAATATAGAAATGATAATGTAACAAATTAAATTATGACTATTGTACTACTCTTAAAAGCTTAAATTACATTAAAATGATTATTGAAGATTTACAATTTTAACTGACACGATAATAAAAGAACTAGATGAATTGATAACACAAAAAAAATAAAAAATGATCTACTAGTTATTCTGTTCAACGGTTTCCTGCTGTTTTGGATCTGACGGGTCTTTACAATTACGTCCACGTGTGGATTACGTCAGTCCAGGAAAAAATCACGAGTGGAAATACTTAGCAGCTATTCCAAATGAAGGTGATACAAAAAAGAATCCTCTGGTAAATGCTGGTGTATCTGTCTCTTTTTCCTCCGATTCAACACCTAATCGATATATCCGCTAATGCGATTTAGTTAAATAATTAACTGAACACCCCCAATCGTATTATCCGTACTTGACGCAATTCCTAGACCTTACTCTTTGTCCAGAACAAAATACGACGGAGATGTTCTTCGTTCAGATGTCGATCGAAAAAGAAGGCCGCAGGTTCGTCGCGTGGTATGCAAGAAATTTTCGTGCTTTTTTTGTACGTGCCGGTTATCTCTAAACGCCGATTCGTTCCTGAATCTTCGGTGGTGAATGCGCGGCAAATTCAAATTGTAACAGTACTTGAAAAAGATGAACTGTTGAGGAAACTAAAAAAATCTTTCATTTACAAAGAAGAAGGCGAACATACAAATTGCACTAAAAATTAATCGTACTTCTCGTGTTGTTGCTAAGTTTGTTAACAATTTAAAAAAATATCGAAAAAACTTCGGCGGGGGAGTAAAAAATGTAACCTCTGTAAAAGAAAAAATTACTATTCTGTGTCCAAACTTTCAATTCTACACTCGCGGTTAGAAAAATAAAACATGACGTTGGCTGTACTGCAAGTTTATGTACAGTACAAAAATAATAATAAATTGGGAACATCTAAAACGATGTCACTTCCGAAAAACCAGTGTCAACTGTAGACCATAAGCAAGCCAGATTAATAATTAATCTAAAGAATTTTAACAGATGAATGAAAGAAAGTAATTTTTACTGACAAAAAAGGTTCTTTTGGATGGTGGTGATGAGGTTTCATAATATTTGCACGATTTAAGCAAAGAAAAAAATATTTATCTTAACGTCACAATAGATGCTAAGCTATTCCAAAATCTTAAAACTCGGTTATGCGATGATTCTCACATTTTGACATTCTAATATTTAGAAAACCCGCAGATTACTATACACTTCCAAATTCCAAACTCCAAAATTTACAAATTTTTCAGACACCAAGATCAAAATACGAAGAGATCAGAACATTTGCAAATTCCGCTTTTCTGAAATTTCTAAAATCAGAGAAAATTTCAAAATTAGCAGAATCAAAATTTATATCCTCAGAAATTGTAAAATTTCAGGTTTCCAAAATTTTAAGAATATTATAGACAATTAGAATTTTGTATCTTTATAGATTGCAATGTTAAGTTCCTGCAGATCCCTAGAGGGAAATATTCGAAGAATGCACTATGTACAAGATTGTAAGATTACAAAATTTTAAAATTCTACGACTTATTAGAAGATGATATGTTTAGGTATTATACCAAGTCTCTATTAGATTCTATAAATAAAATTGAAAACAGTAAGTTATATGTACATATAATTTTTTGTCCCTTCAGTCGCCCACTCCTAACAGATAAATGCATTAGGTTCTTTTGTACCTAATTATTACTTTCAGTTTCACGCCCTTCAATACATACAGGGTGTTTCGTAAGTAAACGACAATACTTAATAACTCGTATAACCTAAAGAAACGTTATTCTGCAGTTTTTTCAAAAAAAATTCAAATTTAATTTTTTTGCAATTTTTTCGTAAAACACGACAAGGCAAATTTGTAATAATAATAGAACGCTACTGAGTGAACGTCACATTTGACAAATTTGTCGAATAAAAAAATTCCCAAGACATTTCTTGATATTCATAATCTCGGTTCTCGGAGATTGCCGTATATGTACTTATGAAACATCCTGTAGAATGATGCAAATGTTCTGTTTTTTGTGAGATACTTAATATATGCGCTCTTTTACCTACTTCAAATACGGCCTTTTATTTTAAAACTTTAAAATTAAATTTAGTTAATTGGAATAACAATAACCTAATACAGAATTAATATACCGGGTGTCTAAAATTTGTACCCCCCAACAATTCCAATTTCGAAAGATAAATTTTAGTTGAGCATTTTATGTAGATTTGAATATCGAATTTATGCTTTTTTTTGTAGAAACGAATCGATAAAATTATATCTGTATAGAGAATTGAATAAGCTTTAAAATGATGTATCACACGACCCCCCATGCCATTTAATTTTTTTTAAGGGGGTGGCTCCTTGGCTAAAGGGGTGGGATCTAAGACTTGAAAGTTTTCTTCTGAGTCTTTCGAAATTGGAATTGTTGGGGGTTACAAATTTTAGTTGGGACACTCGGTATATTTAAACAGCTTTAGTGTACCTAGTAAAATAACATTATCGTTGATATTATTCGCAATGGAACTTGCTGTGTTGGAAATAATATTTGGAAGAACTTTGTCCTCCTGTCTACTTGCAGCTTTCAGAATTTCTTCAGGGTGCACGAGAAAATTTCATCGCTGTATGATTCCAAACAATACAAGGCAATCAAATAAAAACCAAATTGCAAAATTTTTTGATACGTTTTTTTTTTATTGGTCCCGATTTATAACACCCGATACGTAGTAGACCTAATAAAACTATTTTATGCCTTGTTGGCAGCAACATTTTTGTCATGTATCAAAAGCTAAAAATTTCAAAGTTTACTCTCATCGCCACGGTCGAGTTGTCTCGTGCAGACAATGACAATGAAAGTGCTCGCGTTTTAGCTCGACGCAAGCTATAAATTAAGTTCTGTGAAAGCTCATCCTAACAAGTTTTAAAGCCAACCTCTATTGTTGACTGGTCATTATGAAATACAGTAAAAATCTTAATGATCTCACTTAAAATTGCGATAATCCGATCAGCTAATTGCACAATTATTTAACAATCCAGTCGTAATAAGTTTACATTCTTCTTGAAGAAGTCGGTAAACCTTGTCTTCCACCTTTCCAAAAAAGTCGCCATATACATGTAAATACGTAAATTGCAAAGGGCAATGTCCTTAAGGCTCTATGAAAGAAGTGGACAGCAGGTGAGTGAAGACATCCTCAAAATTACACATTAACATATGTTTTCTAATTGCCATTGACAATATTTATATTTTGACAACATGCAGTTGAAACATCAAAAATGTCTATAAACAGGAAGCTCCAGAACGAAACACAATAGATCGTCAAATATAGCTATTCCGCAATACCGTTCACTCCTAGCCGCCTTAAAAATAAAAGACAAGTCATACACCATACCGTGTGCACTAATCCAAGACATGCCCTTCGCACAATTTTTGGCTCGTTGGCAGCGGAGAACATAAGGCGGGTATTAGGTGAATGTCCAACGGAATGTCGTGCGGCTGATGAGGCGGTGGCGAATTCAGGCAACAGCTTTTTCTAGCGCCTCTTGCGGCCATTGGCACAAGGAGGCTACGGTCAAGGACATGCTGTCCAGGACAATACTCTCATCTCCTTGCCAATAGACACGTTCGAACTAGCTCTCGTTTTTTCCACGTCGTTTGCTAGCCAGTTATTTGGATTTTTTCGTTCCGTCACAAAGAATGCGCCAAACCGTAGAGGTTTCTGGAGCATCGGTGTTAGACCTTCCGAAAGTTGGTGTTGAGAGCGAGTCCGTTGTTGCGATGTTGCTAGTGTGGTCCATCTGGCATATTTAACATTTCGCAACAAATTCTATATCGTTGAGTGATCAGGTATCATGAATAATGACAGCAAATGTCAAGTAACCACGCCAACATTGTCAATTGTTTTTATTATCTACTAGGAGAGAAAAATCCATTATTGGGTAAGGTACGGAAAATCAATTTCTGAAACATCAAACACGACATTATAGTGATGTTTTCTGAAGCTAGTAGTGAAAAAGTAATTTTGACAGTCCCAATTTATTGGTGATTTGTCTAATGGTAGTTTTCGAACTTCCTGAACCTCCGCACACCTCATACTGCACGGCTTTCGTTTAAGAATGTAAAAATGACTGATTTCCTGCATTCTACGATTTTATTTTACCAAGTCATTGCACGGACAGACTTACAGTATTTCCAGGACACAGCAAGGGTAAACGTACGACATAATATTCCTTAAAAGCAAACATTTCTGACACTGACACAAATTTGGACTTAAATGTCAAAACATTTTAAAATCATGGTTATATCTCCATAACACATAATAATAATTATACTAGTATTGTGATTGTTAAGCCGCGACGTTGCCCAATGTATTGTAATATTGTTATTCTGAAGTTTTATCATTGCCTTTTAAATATTTCTTTTTTGTTTTATTTGATATATTTAATACATTTGATATTCCATAAAATCCTGATTACGACGTAATTTTGAATCCCTACATTTTTGTTTGTTGTTAATTCATAAGTACTCTTCAAACTTCATAATGATCTAAAAAAGGTTTTTTTTCGTTGAACAACTTACAGTCGCGGACAGAAAATCATGGCCGTCATTTTTCTGACATTTTAATTTAGTCGATGCTTTATTGTCACTTTGCATGACGTTTGAATTTTATAGGATTTGTCAACCAGTTGTCAACAAAAAAAAAAAAAACTTTATGATAGAGGAATGACAATGACGTCCAAGATTTTATGTCCGCAACTGTATCTATTGTCCTATGTTAGTTTTCAAGCGAAATTGTGTTTGACGAACTTGGAAGTTCTTGCAGATAGTTCTTATGCAGTTGGGGACACTCAACATTGGACATCATTTGTGACATTGCCATTTAAGATGTAAAGCAGTCTTTATATCATAACCTTATTTTTAGCTATTGTCAGTGTGTCACAAATCTTAAATCACACGTTACGTCATCAGCATTAGTTGACAATACTGTTGACAATAAAGTACCGATTACTATAATTTTTTAAAGGAATGTCAAAAAATGATGTGAAATGTTGGCTGTCCGCAATGGTACCTATACTAAAATTTGGGGGTATAGAAAGTAGAAATATGTAGGTACCACCGAGAGTAGAAAATATATACTTACTTAGAACGCCGTGATCCTATGCTTTTTATTTTATTTAGTTTTGTAACTTATGTTAAGGACCCCTCTGTTGTTTGCATCTCCCTTACTTGGCTGATGAGATATTAAAACAAGCATAATTATATAAAAAAATAATAATTTGTGTCAACAAGGTAACATAACCTCTAAAATGAGTGACAACGTGCGTCGGATCAACTTTTTCTTCTGTACAAAGAAAGAACACTGTGACTCTACAGCAACCCTATCAATAATTTAGAAACACTGAAACCCTCTATTGAAGGAACACTTCTTGTGCTACTTAGATGTAGAGCGCCAACATTTTGAGCATTAATTTGCTAAGAACTCTTTCTCATTCCACTCTCCAGTACTGCCATGCCATTTCTTTTATTTTTATCGAGTCTAAACAAGCGTTATTTCATCAAAAATTTAATTCAACAATATAACGTAAGCCCAAACTTCACAGGAATGAAAAGACAAGGAATGGGCCAATGTTGCCAATCTAGTAAACTACTGTTATATTTTTCCTTTCACCCTATTATTGTTAAATTGCTTATTTTTTTCACAGGTATAAGGGCAAGAAGTAAAACAAAAACTATGTTAAAACGCCGTCGTTTCGTTGACCATTTTTTGTTAACTTCCTCAGGGCTATCTAACAGTTTATTAACGTCTAAATAAATTACACATTAAAACAATCGATTGTTGTTACATCTACCTATTACAACATGGCTGACAATGACATTACTGAGAGTAATCAGCTGGATGGACTGGGCGAACAGGTTATGGGCCTAGAATATCATTTGGTCTACACTCTCACCTTCCTATGACTCCGACGCATAAGGCAGCTAAACTTCAATGGTGCGAAGAATGGCTCCATTGAATAGAGGAATGGAATACTTTAGTACTGAATCCGGCTTTTGTTTGTGGAGAAATGATCGGCGGATGATGGTGAGGCTGTTCCGTGCTGAGCAGCATAATTTCGAGTTAACTGTTCGAGGTCATGATGGCGTAACACAGAGTACAATGGTATGGGCGCTATATTATGTTATTGGTACAGGTCACCTCTATTTTTCGATAAAGGACGGTTAAATTTCGATCGCTATATTGATAAAATTTTACGACCGGTTTTTGTAACCAAGTTGAATGAAAACGATGGCATCATTTTCAACAAGACAATGCTAGATCACATGTAACAACTTTATGAAACAAGAAAATGCCTTGGCCGCCTCGTTCTCCCGACCTAAACCTCTTTGAACATGTTGTCCGGTCATGTCAGTACCTAGACCAAGCTTGGAAGGAGATATATACTTCAGGAGAATATCGTTAATCTCATTGATAGCATGCCCAGGCGAGTCAATGAGTGCATTATTATTTTTTTCTACGATTGTTTGTTATTTTTTTTTGGTAAAATAATTGTAATAATTTATTTCTACACCCAGCAGAAATAAACTGACTATTGGGACCCTACACATCGTGGCTTCTAAGCTTCTTTTTATTGTTCCCAAATTTCTTCTGCTATTTGGCAACAAGAAGACAGTTCTCAATTTGCATATCAGGAACTTCTTCTGAAAATCTCTGAATTAAATTGGAATTTCATTCGGTTTACACACTTTCAGGATGTTGTAACAACCATACAGAGATCTCTTGATCTTACTACATAAAATTAACACATTTAAATGCAAACATGCAAATGTTTATGGGTACAGTGAGACGATTGATAATGACGTTGTTCTCTTATACTTTCAAATTGACATCAAGATTTTATGCAACAAATGTAGAGTTAAGTTAAGTGTTTATTGCACGAGACGTAAAAATTGTTCTACGAGGCCGAAGCCCGAGTTGAACAGCATGTCAAGTACCACACCACTTTTTGCACGTGTTGCATACAACATTTCTTTTATCTTCCCAGACCTCGAGAATGATATAAATTATGTACCTACAAAAGGATACAAGCAAGAAAATCAAATCGCACTAGTGTAATGACAACAGTTTTTATGCCCTATTTCAATAGACGAGTACTTTTTGCTGTAGTGCAAGTATGAAACACTTTTAGACCAAAAATGATGCAGAAATAATTTGTTTACGCATCACGATCGGAGAAAAAATATTTGTGTTCTGAAATGATTATTGCAGAAGAGTACCTACGATTTTCGTCTACAAAAAGATGAAAAAGTTCTTGAATTTTGGGAAACGTACTTACATTATGTTGCATATTTTACATGTTCATTATCTGCGTTCTCATTTTAGAGCGACCTCATTACTGTAAGAGGACACGAAGGCTGAAAGAACTCTTTTATGGCTGCAGAGTGGTCTGAAAATCTAATCCAACACAAAATGGATTCATATATACAACCAGAAGAGGTAAATTGCCATTACAGGGTCGTGTAATTGAAATAGGTCAAACACACCGCCATTAAGCTATTAAATCTTCCTCAAATTTAGATAGAGTATGTATAGGAAAAATGCAGTGTAATATGGCCCATAAATCTGTTTATCTGTTTTTGCAGACAATAAATAGTCTTTTAACTTTATATACAATAAATTTATGTTATACCGGGTGTTAATAAATACCAAATTTTACAAGATTTGCTCTTTTTACAACCTCAGTAAAGCTAGCCGCATACATACGATTTTTAATCGCGCAACTGTTTAGACGATTAACAGTTGTACGATGAAAAATCGTATGTATACGGTTAGCCTAAACGAGACGCCATTGTCTGTCCTCGGTCCCGAAATCTATCAAATGTCAAATTTAAAAAATCACGATGTAAACAAAAACAATAATTGTTGTTTGCAAAGGACTCTTTGTGATTAAAGGTTCTCTGAACCACTCGGTATATGACTTATAATTGAAATGAATTAAAAATAATCTGTTTAACATGGTTGTGGTCGTATGGAGCACACGGACCACGCACGATCTACATCCAATATTCGAATTTTGATAAAATATGATAGAAACTGTTAGCCTTAACCTTTAGATTGCAGAAGGTGATCTCATTGTGAAACACAGGTTCTTGAAAAAAAATGTTCCCATTATTTTTGGACTTCCTAAAATATTAATATTTCCTGTTATAATTGAAGCACTTCCATTGCCTTTGAGATTATATTTATCGCTTTATTTTTATCGCAAGCGCTAGTTGGTCACCCCATGCCACTGACCCAATGTAGTATTCATACCAAAAAACTAACCAGTTCATTATTTACAACTTTAAGTAGCAACAGTCACAATCCCCCTTTTGTACTTTTCCTCCATTGTCTGGACTTCTCCTGCTTTCATCCCTTTGGTGTGGGTCCAATTCGTGGGGACGTCGCCGTCGCCGCCACATTGATCTTCACTCGAGACAGGCAGGGTGCAGCGTTCCTGCTAGTGCAGGTCGACGGCCGTCTGTCAGGGCATTGGCATTCCAGAGCTGCAGACCCCTTCCCTTTACACATTACACTTTTCCAGCGTTAATAAACCCGAAATAATACGACTCTCATTACGCAACCCTGAAAATCTGCTCGTGAATCGACAAAAAATCAAATATCACGGCCTGAGGCCGTCGTGTCATGACCCAGACCTTCACAGGTGGATGACCCACGTTGCGGACAAACTGCGCAACCCTGAAAAACACCGGATTTGAAAATTCGGGGGGAATTTATGCAAATTTGGGGGGTGCACAGTAATGGAAAAATCGCATATTTTCGATTAGCCGTAATTGGCGGAGTAACGGCAGCGACCGCCGCCGCCGCCACCAACGCGCTAGTACGTTTTGGCCATTCACCCGAACACTCGGCCAAGGACGAAGCGTCCCTCCCGCCCCCAACGCGCCGCGACGCCACAACTTTTCCCCTGTACAGCCGACGCCCACGTCTGGCATTCAAATGCACCACAATTTCAGTTTTACTTGGCGAGCCAAATACAGGGCGATTTTAATAGCGCTCAACGGTATAATAGTCACGATGCGTTTTATATAAAAAAACAATAAGTCTAAACTTTCTTAAATAAATCTATTTAGCTTTTTAGTTCAAGTTTTAATTATGTTTTCTCAAATCTAGTTCAGTTTGAAAGACAAAAAATGATGTACTGTATTAATTATAATAGGTATCTTTATGTTTATGTCTTCATAAGTAGGTATGTAAGTCTGTCTGCTTTGGTCGATACTTTCGCTTATGTAGGCATAGACACAAACTCAAAACACCAACAAGTTATCGTAACACATGAAATAACAGGTGTTCATTTAAATTAGTCATCGAGTTGCTTATGATTTTTTGAGTGACGAAGACGAATTGCAAAACGCATGTGATTTATTGCTTCATACAATTCATACCTACTAACATAACCTAAAATCTAAATGACACACAAAGTGACACTTGACAGTTGTTGGATAACTACTGCTGGAGGTTTTCTTCAACGTTTTACTTTTGACGAATTCTTTAAACAATAACAGTTGTCGTCATAGCGATACACTTCAACAGTTCGCTGGTACTGTACGGCAAAACGATGGCGTACAGTTTAGAACAAAAAGTGTTTTTACTAAGAAGCTATTTCCCAAATGGGACTAAATGTGGATGGAGCTTGGATACATTCGATACAAGACTGTCAAGAATTTCCAAATTTTAATAATAATAAGGTTTATTTCCTTGCCTTTCGGCTTTGAAAATGATTCCTATTCCCATACAATCTATATACAGGCTGTCACATTTAAAACTCCCCAGTCCAGATTTATCCGAATTGATTATTGTGCTTGAAAAATCCTCGAACAGGTCGATTTTGTTTGCCAGGGGCTCATCTTCTCAGGTTCCTTTCAAGTTCCGGCATTTCGCCCTCTTCGCGAGGGGGCTGTTAGCCCCAAAATCTTAAATGGCACTATGGGTCGAGTGATACCTCATTTGAAAGGTATTGGAGGCCTCTTTACAACTAACCACTTACTTTTCAATCTTTTGGTGATTTGACCGCAAGAAAACGTTAATTTTCAATTTTCAAGATAATCCACATCTTCTGATGCTGTGTGTTCCACAGCAACCAGAAAGACAAACATGTTATTGCTCAAATTAGGCTTATTTAACTTGTAGCATCACGAACAGTTTTGAAAATCGTCTGTATTTTTGCATTGAAATGAATGGTGGCCACATCCAACATTTATTACGTTAATTAGATCATTTTATTGAAAAATAATCGTGTCGCATACTCTACATTCAGTTTTAACTCCTTCGCGCTATTTAGCAATCAAAAGCAACAACCTAATCACCCAAAACTTTCAATAAATTTTATTTCAAAATTACATGTTGGTCTTTGTGGTTTCTGTGGGACATAGCATGAGAAAATGTGCATTATCTTGAAAATTAGAAATATTTGTTTTTACGGTCAAAACTGCAAGATATTGAAAAGTAAGTGGTTAGTTGTAGAGAGGCCTTCAATACCTTTCAAATGAGGCATCACTCGACCCATAGTGCCATTTAAGATTTTGGGGCTAATAGCCCCCTCGCGAAGAGGGCGAAGCGCCGGAACTTAAAAATCATCTGAAAAGATGTGCCCCCCGCAAACAAAATCGACCTGTCCGAGGATTTTCCAATCACAATAATCAATTAGGAGAAATCTGGACTGGGGAGTTTTAAATGGGACAGCCTGTATATAAAAATGAATCCCTATTTTCCTTGGTCACGGCATCACTTGAGAACGGCTGGACCAATTTAGCAAATTTTTTTTTAAGTATTCCTTTAAGTTCGAAGAAGGTTCTTATGAAGTAAAACATGAGCAGGGGAGCTCAGGGGGGCCCCTTGGGTTGATAACTTTAGAACGGCTGTACCGATTTTTATGATCTTCGATTTGTTTCTATTTGTCTCCGCCCCGAATAGCAGAATAACTATTAAAACATTGACAGGGGGGCTCAGCGGGATCCCTTGGGTTTATAACTCAAGAACGGCTGGACCGATTTTTGCGATCTTTAATTTGTTGGATTTGCCTCCCCACCGAATAGCAGAATAACTATTAAAACATCTGAAAAATTACAGGGGTTGGGGAGTTTGGTACAGGGCAACGATAATAACAAAGCCCCCCTGGTACAGGGCAACAAAAACAAACAATGCCGTCCATAAAAATTTGTCGTACTGGACTTGAAAAGTGAAAATCGATTTTTAAGGAATAATGGAGTAAACTCCAAAGTTTCACTTCTGTTGCGCGTGGACTCCAGACAAAAATTTTTCAATGATAATCTCGAGAACGGATTGACTGACTTTTTGCGGGGGCGAATAACTATTAAAACATCGGAAAAATTAACGAAAAAAATTTTCTCATATATTTTGTATAAAATCCGTATATAACGCCATCTTTGATATATGACAGAAACAAAAATGGACGTGGCGTTTTGTATGCTGGTTCTGGGAATGTCAGTAGATGGTGTTGTGGGCATTATGTTTTGATAAAAAAAAATGAATTTGATTCAGCTAATAAGTTAACACCACATTTATTGATTCTGAGGCGGTATAAATTTTGCCGGGTCAGCTAGTACTAGATAAATAAATAATGAGTAAATAAAACTATAAAACATAAATAATAAGAATAGCTAAATTAATTTTATTTTCCTTCCATCTCTACCCTCCTTTCCTCTACCTTTTTTCTTCTGTCTAATACTCCTTTCATCCAGCCTAGTCCTTTCCCTTCTTCTCCTTTGTCGTGGACTATATGCACTTTAAAAAAACCTTGGACATAATATTGATTCAGTTTAATGAAACTGGTAGTCCTTTGCGAACACCTGGCATTGGGCCCCTAAAAAACGTCCAGCAGAGGTTATTGCCCAAGCGGAACAAATAATCGAAAATAATCCAAAAACATCTACATATTCGATGTCCAACAAACAAGTGAATCTTTCCATTGGAACGACACACAAAATGTTACACAGAGATTTTGAGTTGTATCAATATCGTGTTTCAATGGTACAGGAATACCATTACTGGACATGTACCCCATTTTCTGCCAGAGATCATCAGCAGAACCAAGCCAGAAAGATGTTCCATAAGAATATCAAAGGTTTGGGATGAACTGTTTGGGGCTTCAGTCTCGACTCCTCAATTTTCTTCCATTCATCCAATTGTAAACTGAAAACGGGTGTAGAAAAGCAAAAGAACAATTGATGAAGATGATCTACCATCAGGTAGCTAACTGGGGTAACTAAGTAAAAGTTTTTTTTTTATTTCAATGAATTTAAATTTAATGATGAAAGTCTAACTGTCAAGTTAAAAAAGAAATTGGCAACAGACATACGTTAAAATGTTATGTCAAATTCATAGGCGACTTGATGACTAATTTAGATGAACACCCGTTATATACTACATATACGTATTTATAATAAATTATGATAATTTACAAAGGTAAAATGTAATTTAAAATCTAAATTCAAAAGCTAAGGTTTGACAACTTTGTGGTTAGCAATGGGTTAAATGGAATAACAAAGTGTTCCAGAGTCGCATATGTAGTGTTATACATCTCGAATAATACTGTAAGTCTGTTTTTGTAGGTGCTTTCAAGTTTGTTCTCTCCATATCAAAAATAAATTGTGTTTAAAAATATTGCTTGGTTGAAAGTTATGCTGAGAATTCCCTGCTCCGCAAAAACCAAACTGGTCTGATGAAATCATTCATTATCATTAATTAATTAATATTAAATTGATATGATTGCTACTTAAAGCTGCAATTATAATTATAATTATATTAACTATAACTATTTTTTTATTCTGCTTTCATTTTGTCAAAAAAATATTCCACACGTCACGTATTTTTCATCGGTATACTGCTATTTCATGTTTATTAAGAATTACTTACATTTTTGCAGATTTCGAAGCAAAAATTCTTTAAATCCCAATACATAATATGTAATATATTTTCAAAGTGAAAATTATTCCAGAAGAGCACGTCGCTCTGGCACGCCCCTGTGCGCAGAAGAGAAAAACACGATCAGCCGGTTGCTGCAGTGCCGTTCATTGGTTCGTACATTGCTTCCGCGCAGCTAGTCATGACTAACGTATGTTCTTCTTAAATAATTCCTAGTTACAACGATCTTTTCAACAAATTTGTTGAAATGGGCGAAAAAAACTGGTCGAGGAATGGACTTCAATTTTGTTCTCCAATAAGTCCAAATTGTGTTTATGATAACCAGATGGTGGTAGAAGGTTGAGAAGACATAGGGGTGAAAGGCGAAAACCTGACTTTATTCATCGATGCCATACGAAAATGACTCCAGTGTGTGAAGGCATTGCATATGGAAGCCGAACATTTTTAGTTGTGCCACGTTCATCTTTGTTACCATTTCGTTGGCGATTAAAAAAACCACATTCCAACAAGACAATGCGCAACCTCATACGACATTTAGACATTTATAGATGAAACCCTAAACCATTCATCAAAACATTTAGAAAAACGAAAAGTTCACAGAAAAACTTTGTTATTCATTATAAATAAATATTTACCCTAGAAATTCTAAATTCTAAAAATAGTGCATTACTGCGGCTAAGTTTGTTCAGTTTATTTGCGTAACTAGGTCCAAATGACAATGTTACTAGAAGGTGAATAAGTTTATAAAACATCACGTTGTCTCTGGGAAACAAAATTTACATGTAGTTAGATTGAGAATTTTCACGTTCAAAGCCTACTGGATGTATCAATCATTTATGAAATGCCGACATAATTTCCAAAAAGTCCTAGATTATGGCAGTCACTTTTAAAAGTTGCTTGACTATCTTCGATATCCTTAATCATTTTTGAGAGAAAACCAAACCAAAAACCATTTGTAACATAACATTTTGAACTCCTCCTACATTCGTTTACAGTTTTGCAACTCATCGTAAATTTTTATAAGGATTCCCACATTGTTTGAAACATGTCTAGGCCACTTTACAGTCATTTGACTTGTTAGACGTAACTCATTACATCAAATGTGCTTGGGACAAATTTTATGGAACGACAATTACATACAAACTGCTTTAAGAAAGCTGGTTTCATAAAAGTCTCACAGCAAAGTGTAGAAAGTATTTACGCAGAGGACGAGTTGCTGTTGTAAGTTATTGCATATGTGCGAAATTTTCCTCAGTCTGTTGCTCCAACTGATGGATGCTTTTAGGTATTTAAAATATAATCTTTTGGAAGATTATGCGTACGATATATTTTTTTAAATATGCTTCATTTCTTTCTTACTTCATGTACGTATTAATATATGCAGTAATCCGTATCGAAGGTTTGCTCCTATTGCACTTTTTCTTGATAATTCGAATTCGATAAAACAATGTACAACAAACTGTACTTTTAAGAAATTATTAAGAGTCAATTTAACGTTTGATTTTGACTAACAAATCGATCACCTCATTAATGCACGATTTTTCATTAACGTACCATTTTACAAAAATTAGTTCATATTAAAAAACTTTTGCATTTACGGGATTCGAACAAGCATCCCGCCGATTTTGAATCGGCGCCTCAGATCTCGCAACCATTTTCAAGCACGCATTATTTGCACTTTCCAACACTACAGACGGTAGTAATTCAGAATTTTCTAGCTTTGTTTATAAACTTACACAAATTACCAGCACATTCACAATGGCGAACTGTTTTTAAATGGCGACTTCATTTGTTTTCAGAGACAACTATGTTTATTGGCATGAGAGACAATTATTTCATGAATTGAAATTAATTTAATTTGTCCTAAGATTAAAAAAGATTCGGTCAACAAAAAATATTGTAATCAACTCGTATGTTAATGGGCGGTTAATAATCTCGACAATTATTAAAGGCACTCGCTCACTTAGGGTCGCTCGTGCTTTAAAAAACAGCCTCTATTATTAATCACCTTCATTAACACACTTGTTTATTAAATAACCATATTTTTAACGTTTTACAAGAAATTACGTCGAACATAAAACGTCGTATCTCACACGTAACCAAAATGCCATTGTCGGCTCGTGAGGTCTATCGCACTTGTGATTAAAGAATACCCGCTGATAATGATAAGTATGTATTCACATTTTTTTAAATTTTTACATTGATTCGATTACCAATCCAATACATACCACTCCAATTTCGAGTGACGGGCGATCACTAGTGTACTTAAATGGGCGAACTATAATTCTTTGGAGAAAATTTTTAGAACTCTCAAAGATGTCATGTCGTGTATGATGTTTGAGACTTATTGATTTGAGGCGTTTAATGGAAAAACAAATGAAGGCAACAAGTCCAATGTCATAGCCAAAAAAAGTCAGGTTGACAGTAAATGTGAATTTAAATTGTTAGATTTTACAGGTAATTTTTTAAATAAGGTTCTTCATATATCATGTTACCTCTGAAAAACAAAATTTTCATGTATGTACTTAGATGGAATACTATGACGTTCAAAGCCTACTGTCTGTATTAATCATTTATGAAGACCGTCTATATAGTCGCGTCAATGAAGTCTTTTTCTCGGAAGTCCTCAGTTTTTTTTTTTAAATATTTGCTTTTTTTATATTATTTATAATCAGAAACCTTTTGGAGCGGGGACATAACTATTAATATTATTTAAACAATATGTATAATATTTATCTAAAAAAAATAGTTTTGTGTTTTTTTTAACAGACTTCAAAAAGGGAGGAAGTTATCAATTTGGTTGTGTTTATTTTTTTTTTTTTTTAATGCTTGTTACCTCAGAACATTTATACATTTATATTTCATTTATGTTCACCGATTTCTTCGTCAATTGTAGACCGATTTACAAAATTCTTCTTTTATTTGAAAGGGTATACTTTTAAGGTGCTTCCATTATAAAAAAATCAGAATCTAACCAGGGAATCCCATGGAAATCGAAAAAAATACTCAAATTTTCGCTCCCTTTTATTAACCGACTTCATGTATGTTCACCGATTTCTTCGTCAATTGTGGACCGATTTTTAAAATTCTTCTTTTATTTGAAAGGGTATACTCTTGAGGTGGTTCCATTATCAAAAAATCAGGATCTGACCAGGGAATCCCATGGAAATCGAGAAAAATACTAAAATTTTCGCTCTCTTTTATTAACCGACTTCATGTATGTTCACCGATTTATTCGTCAATTGTAGGCCGATTTTCAAAATTCTTCTTTTATCTGAAAGGGTATACTCTTGCGGAAGTTCCTTTGTCAAGGAGTCAAGATCTGATCAGGGAATCCCATGGAAATCGAGAAAAATCTTCAAATTTTCGCTCCCTTTTATTAACCGACTTTATGTAGGTTCACCGATTTCTTCGTCAATTGTGGACCGATTTACAAAATTCTTCTGTTATTTGAAAGGGTATACTATTGAGGTAGTTCCATTGTCAAAAAGTCAGGATCTGATCAGGGAATCCCATAGAAATCGAGAAAAATCCTCAAATTTTTGCTCCCTTTTATTAACCGACTTCATCATGTATGTTCACCGATTTCTGCGTCAATTGTGGGCCGATTTTCAAAATTCTTCTTTTATTTGAAAGGGTATACTCTTGAGGTGGTTCCATTGTCAAAAAGTCAGGATCTGATCAGGGACTTCCATGGAAATCGAGGAAAATTCTCAAATTTTTCCTTCCTACAAGTATTGATGAACAATTTTTAATTATTTTATTTATAAATGTCTAAAATAAATAATCCACAATTTATAATAATTTTATGATTTACTTTCGTATATTATTTGTTGAATAAGTATTGAAAAACTAATTTTTTTCTATAAATATAATAAATAGTGTTTAAACAATATAAATAATTATTTCCCCACTTCAAAAGGTTTCTGATTTTGAATAATATATAAAAACAAACATTCACAAAAAAAATCATTAAAATCGAAGCTGTTTTTGAGGACTTCCGAAGATTGCCTTTTTTATGTATTTATTGACGCGACTAATAATATTTTGAAACAGAAAATGAACAATGTGTTTGGCGTATACAGCTTTGCGTCTGTGCAAGAGAAAGATAAAAGGTAAATCTGTTTGAATTTGTGATCGTATGTTAAAAAAAAATCAGGTAATATTAAGTATTGTTGTAAACCAATAAATCAGGACCATAGTGTTAGGATTATAGAATCTTAACATCTCGATCAAAACTACTAGCTGACCCGGCGAACTTCGTACCTACCGCCTCGGAATCAATAAATGTTGTGTTAACTTATTAGCTAAATTAAATTAAGTTTTTTATCAAAGGGTAATGCACACAACGCCATGTACTGGCATTACCGAAACTAGCATACAATGCCATGTTCATTTTTGTTTCTGTCATGTATCACAGATGGGGTTATATGAAGGGTGTCGGGAGAAAACCGTTAATGTCATTTTATTTTAAAAAACGAACTAGGGGTGCCATCCTACTATTAACCATTGATACTAACGGATGGTGTTTTGAGGTCGGGAGAAAACAATCATAGTTCATCGCTGTGTGTAGGATTACAAATACCGTGTAGGGAGAAAACATTGGATGTCGAGTGCAAATAGGGAGAAAGCATTGAATGTCATTGAAAAATGTATTCTTTATAATAGTTAGGTTTTTACGTGGTTAATACAATGCAAGTTATCGAAGTTATCGAATAAGTATCTACTACCCAAACCCGTGGGCAACGTCCCACAAAAGACCGCAGCAAGCCTGCACACCCTCAGTCGCCAATTTGGCAGTTGTTCCACAATATACGTTTCAACTGCTCTTCCTCATAAATGCTTCATATAGCGTTCTCACTTGGCACATATGCGATAGTTGGAGTGGGGAAATTGTTGAATTCCGAGCTCTCCGCGTTTAATAGGATAATAGAATACAGTTGCAGACCTATTTCGTTTTTTTTTTCTTTAGTTTCGCTATGTTTGATGAAGATAGCAAAAGCTAAAGAAAACAGGCATCAGAATGTATGAAGTTCGAAAAAAAAAATGTGTGTGCAATCTCACGAGTTCGGCAAATTTTGTTATTAATAAAAAGGCAATTCCTTTTGAACCACATTAACTCTTTGACGACTAACAACGAACAAAATTTAAAAAATTTTAAACTTTAAAGAATTTAAAAAACTTTAAGTCCAAGTTTACGCAATTTTTAAGTTTTTTAATTTAAGCGAAGTTCAAAAGTCCACGGTATCACGCATTTGTTGTAATTTTAGTAGATCAAAGCTATGTGAAGAAATGGACCGAGGTTTTGACACAAAAATATGCCAAGAATTACCATTTGCCATGCAGAAGATGAAGGAGGTTGAAGCACTGTATAGGCATCCCCCGTGCTATATGTCATAGATATTCATACAATGGTTCTATGCTGTTATTACTAATTTGATTGACAAACAGAGCATCTGGTATAGGTATATTGTAGAATTTGAGTTACCATCTCAATCATACTTTAATCTCATACCTATAAGCTCGGAAAAATATATGGACATATTACGACGCCGGTGGCGCCGAAAGTCGCATCGAGTCGAGTTCAACTACCTGCACGAGTGTTCACATCGGATGATGTCATCATTCCAGAACGTTTTCTAGACAGATAGGGGATCGAAAATACTTGGAGGGATATAAAGAGGGGAGCGAACGACGTGTCCAGTCAGTGATATACAGGAAGAGCAGTGAACAAAAAGTTAGTCAGCGAAGAAAGCGGAACCAGATAGTGACCAATCAGAGTTATCATGAATAATAATCAGCCGTGCAAGTACAAAATCCAAACCGCTAATTTTAATAAAATTTAGTAATTGTGGTAGTGCCCGTATTCTTTAAATCCACGAACCCGCCCGGCTCAGGCAACGTTATAATATCCTTATTAAAATTTTCCGAGATAGAAGACATAAGAAAAAACACTGGAGTAGCTGGACCTTCAAAACGTCAAAATAAAAATTAAATTACTTTCCCGTAAGATTACTGTAATAATATTTTTGACATTTATTAACATATCTACAAAAATTGTTTTTGTGCAATTATTAAAGTGACATTGATTGCTTTCTTCCAAAATAGGCGGTGGTAACGTAAGATTTTTTGGTTTAACTTTGCTTTAATGTCAAATTTTTTCATCTATGTTGTCGTGCCAGTTAAACAAATGTATTTTCAGCATGGATAATTTTTTTAATTGTTCTCCCTCCCATAGTATTAATCTGACGACGTTTGAAACATTAAAATTCAGTTTTCTCAAAACTAGCACGGACGGACATTAACGGTTTTCTCCTAACACCCTTCATATGTATACGGATTTCACACAAAATTATGAGAATTTTTTTTTTGTTAATTTTTCCGATGTTTTAATAGTTATTCGTCACCGAAAAAAAAAAAAACAGTCAATCCGCTCTCGAGATATCAAAAAATTTGTGTATGGAGTCCACGCGCAACAGAAGTGAGTTTACTTCTTAAGAATTATTATTTGTTATTAGGGCCCCCCCTGGCCCCCCAGGGTTGTTTTGTTATTCTCGTTGCCCTGTACCAAAATCCCCACCCCCTGTAATTTTTCCGATGTTTTAATAGTTATTCTGCTATTCGGGGAGGAGGCAAATCAAACAAATCAAAGATCATAAAAATCTCTTCAGCCGTTCTTGAGTTATAAACCCATAAGAAACTTCATAAGAACCTTCCTCGAACGTCAAGGAATATTCCAAAAAAAAGCTAAATTGGTCTAGCCGTTCTCAAGTTATGGCGTGACTAAGGGAAATAGGGATTCATTTTTATATAAAAGGTATATAGATATTAATTTTGAAGGCATGGAATTAGCTGTGGAGAAAGATAAAGAATATAAATAAACAAAAAAAGAATGAAGTTATGAACAAATTCTATAACGGTACGGAGTAAAGAAGAAAGTAAAAATTGAAACATCTAAATATTGAAATTCTACAGAAGGTAACTAGGCAAAATAAAATTTACAAAAGCAAAATTGTAATATGTAATAGTAAAAAACAAAGAGCGCAACAAGACAAAAACGAGGAACAAATGCCGGCACCTATTTTGCAAAAAGTGAAAGAATTTGTGAAACCAAACAAAAATAGAAAGACAGACAATCTAAATTATCCAGAAGAATGCTGAATAAAAAATATGGGAAAAAGGAATAATTGGAATAATGTGCGTAATTACGATACAGCGAAAATTTATTTTTATTTAATTTAGCCCTAGCCTAGAATATGTATCAGAAATAGGTTATCTAATTTTAGTTGAGTTTTTTTTTCTATATTCGTGACAAAATAATTTTTTACATTTTTTTTGCATCCGCATTTTATTTTACACTTGCCGGGTACGTTTAATTCTGCGCGTTGCTACGCCCCAGAAATAAAGTAAAACACATCTCATTCGATTTGACCTGTGCAACGAACAGGTAAACCACGATCGGTGAACAATGAAACGATCCGGGCGGCATTACACTCATGTTACACACTTCAATTGACGAATATTATGTGATTTGTGCTCAAAATTTTATATCGATCCGTTGACCGGTGTAGGAGCCTATTCGGAACACAGAAACAGACAAACAAACAAATAATAAAACACATTCTTTTTTAGTGAACAGTATCTCGAAATATGTAATTTATTTAATTTTTTTCCCTTATTCTAGAGCAGTCGAGTAAACAATATTTTAGGTTTTCCCATTTGGCGCATACATAAATAAGTTTTTGGGCGTTCCCTCTCTGTAGCAAACAATATAATCGGCCATGTAAAAAACATGGACTTCATAAATTGACCCCAGCAACACTCAGTGACTGTTGGGTTTTGTTGATGGTAATTGTGAAAGCAAGACGTACTGGAAATTGAAGCCGTTTGAAACCGAAAGGCAATTCGAACCATTGGTATGCATAGGATGAGCATTATATTTTTGGATGGTCGTTTCAATGGACGCTATGTTGTTTAAGTGTTTCAGCAGCTTTTGATCTGAAATCTCTTAACCGCATTTCCTCCACATTTCACGTTAGTCGGGTGTCTCACCTGTCCTATTGGCTTTCATTTGCCTCGATTTTTTGGTTGATTTTCCAACAGATGGTTTTCCTTTTTTGGCATTTTAAAGTAAACAAACGTAAGACATTCAAAATACTCGGTGCGAGTGGCTGCGCCCCAAAAAACTATTTTTTTAGTGAACAGCAAATTAGCGTTATCAAATTACTTATTTGGTTAGCGTTACTTTCCGATTGCACGTACTTTTCAAGAAGGACTTTCGAAGTTTCACTTCGAAAGCAATCTTGGACACATCTACAATCAATTTTGGCACTTCTCGCTCTATTTCACCACACTATTCCTACCTTGCGAAATGAATTTGTCGAAAACTGATGATTGACATTTTATGTCCAAAACTGTCACTGTCACACAAGTACTGACACATTGGGGTCGTCAACCCCCCTATGTTACTCCCCATTGCAAATATTATTTGTGGTCAAAATTTCATAACGATCTGTTCACCGGTTTAGGCGCCCATAACATACGAACAAACAAACAAACATTGATTTTTATATAAAATATGTATTAGATATCCCTATTATAGGTATCAATTTGATTTGAGGATAACTATAGCAACTGTTTCATGTTAATACTTACATTGTTATGAGCGGGAATTGGAAGGGATTTTTCAAAAGAAATCAAAAAATGCAACTCGATGAGATCTCAAACGACTTAAATTTTGATTACCTCGTACACCCTATGTATTTGACTAAGGCCTTTGTGTTTACCTAAGAACGAGTTACACCGAAAAATATGACAGGACGAATTGAGAACACGAAATAAAGTAGAACAAAAGACAATATATGTACATACTCCAAAGGCTAATAAATGAGAGGAGAAAATGTGTCTACGAGTTAACGAAGTCAAAACAAATTAGAGCAAAGTATTTTATGTTATTTCGCACACAATTTAAAACGTGGTTTAAACGTGCTGGGCCATGTAATTGCACCATTCCGACCTATCCAACTGTCTTCAAAATTTTGATTAAGCCACTGAGTCACTGCAAACCACTACAAATAATGCCCTACAGAAGTATGTACCATAACATAAAAATCGGGGAACCTTTATGGCAACGAACGCGAATAAACTTTTTGCGTGCTATCAGTTTTTTTTGTGACGCCTGGAGATCTTGTCTTGACTGTGAAATCGCTTTAGTTCAGATTACTGACGTTTTCGGTAAACAGGGTTGGATTTCAAGTATCTTTTTCTCCAAACTGGAGACGTATTGATGCATAAAAATTGCAAAATTGGAGTGGCTCCACCCTATTTGTCTCCATTATTCCCAAAATTTATCCAGGTATGTCCATAATTATATTTTGGAGACCGCAAAGATAAGTCTTCTCCTTACAGATACATATCCATTTAGCAAATTACCATTGCTGACTATGAGTGTCTAAATTTGTAAAAGTATGAATGGTAGATTTTTTAAGACATCGTTTTACTTTTTAAAGAACATTTTATGTATTTGATATTTCCGGTGTTACATAGAGTTGATGAAACGGTTTGACAGTTTATAATTTAATAAACACATAAACATTCAGACGACAAAATAAAATACAAGTTTGCCAACATAATAGTTAAATAAACGTGCCCACGGGGGCAACGCGCCCATAACAGCTGTATCATTACATGAAGATTAAATATTCTATTATCGACATATGTTAGTCAGCTATAAACAATTTTTGCCATACACCTAACGTCTATGCTCAATACACCTTCCAACCAGTTCCAAGATTTCGGTGACGTAAACGGTCACTGACCATGGCAAAGTTATCGGTCCGAGAATGTTGTATATTTTTACATCGTGTTGTTCCATTTCGTTATCAATATAATTTATAACAGGAGGTTAGTGTTGTGAAAATGGTCAGAACTGTAAGAGGGACAGAGATAACACGCCGAAACTAACAAACCGTGTTTAATGTTGATTTTTTATTTATTCCAACACCTCTGTACCTCGCATTTTATTTTTTCGTGGAAAGCTTCTCGGTTTACTGTTACGAAAAAAGAATGAACTTGATGTAATCGCGCTATTTTCGCTCGTACTGCGTCGTCTTTGCCGACGTCCGGCCCTGACCTTTATCTTGTTATTATTTTATTAATTCGAGGAGCAAATATTTCCAATGCGGACTGATAGGTATAATGCAATGATAGATAAGTTGGGGATTTTCGATAGGTAACAGATTGGAGTAAACACAAGATTTTTGCGCCCCCATAGGTCAGGCTTGCGTTCAATTTCCACGATTATGAATAAGAACTATCAACATCCACACACGAGACAATGACCGTTTAACGTCTGACATTGAAAAAGTTATCTGTTTTTTTCCTTGAACGAATAAACATTTTGCGTTGTTCGGAGCATCGATTACTTTTCAAAGAGGGCGACTCTTCATCCAAAAAAAGCACATAAATATCAAACACTTCAACCGTTCGAAATATTTTCGAGATCATTCATAAAAATGGTGCTTTTGCAAAACGACTTTGACTTTAGATAGACGGCCTTGTAAAGGTCAAATTATTTTCGTCTGGCACTATTTTCAAGCACGTTTCACCTTAGGGAAGCTCACCAAATAGATAAACATTTTTTATAACACAAAAACGTTATTTTTGCGGCCTCTGTGGGGTTTGACTTTGACCTAATCTTTTTATAACACTCGGTAATGTCACTTTGACTATCTCTGCCAGACACAGTTTTATTTTTTCGGTCGGCGTTTATCGGGACTGCGGATTTTGTTTTGTTGCTCAATGACTAAAGGAGATTGGCTTCGAGGAAGATTTTGGGCTATACGAATCTAACAAAGGATGCGGTATGCAAATACGTACATAGAATGTAAGTAATCTAGGTCATGAGTGTTGTTCGAGTTTTTTTAAGATCGCCAGACGTATGTGCCATTAGGAGACACCTCCAAGTACATTCAACTACGTTTCAATACTCATACCAAGGAAGTATTTTTACCTTTAAAACTAATAATTTCCATGCATACTTGTCGACTTCAACAATAAAAATCGTCACAATTTAAGAACTTTTCTGAACCTAAGTAAAACAGTGGAATTTAAGATTAATCTATTCAACATTTCTCGGCCAGTGGAACGTCACTTTCCGACCGGTGAAAGTAAAAGTTCTAACTTAATCGGTAGAGATTTGATGATTATTGTGGTTAATAGTTTTTACGATATCTTCTTTAAGCAATTTTGTGTTATCATGCTCAATGTCATAGTGTCAATGATGGAAACCTTATAGAGGCAGATTTTGATAAAAAAAAATCTACTTTGAGTTCGTACTGAGGCAAGTAACAATTTAAATGCTATTTGGTTCTGCATAAGTTTTATAATTGCTTTAATTTTTCTAAAAGGCTTTATAACGGTAGAATATTATGGCAATGACTCTTTCAGCCTAAATAGTTTTATTAAAAGTTGTAACAACCTCTTGAAGCCTAAGTTTTAAAACCATTTAGCATTTGGTTCAAATGAAGTCAATTAACACTTGAAAAAGTTTTATGGTTGTGATCAGCACTACCACAATAAAACCATTAGGTCTAGGAAACAAATTTTCCTTCGAAAGATGCTCAGGAGTTTTAAAGGAGCAGTTCAATATACTATGAAAAAACTTCTATAAAGCTCTTTTGTCTTTTCTAATCCCAAGTGTTTATTAATAACCATGCATACATATTATATAAAACCGCGACAGTTGCATGAATGTAAAATAAATTTTCTCGGAATTTTCTTCATTTGGTTTTCTGTGTGCTTTATTAATAAGAAGAGAACACCACACACAACTAAACAAAAGTGAGGTTAGAAACAGCGCAAGCGTAGTTTTTTAAAGAGCAATAGGTTTGATGACGGGCATGTATAAATCCGAGTCCAATAAAGCTCAAAATAGGGCAAAAGGTTTTAGACAAAACGAAATATTATTAGACAAGACTAAATGGTATTGGAGAAGAGAAAAGAGTGTTAGAAAAGAACAAATGGAATTATGTACCTATATAAATGTTAGAGGACTTGAAAATGGTTGTAACTAGTAGTAAAAGTATTTGTATGAGAGCAAATAGACTTGATACTGGCAATTATAAAATTAAATAATGTTATTATTTATTTTATTTATTTATTTATTTATTTATTTATTTATTTATTATTTATTTATTATTAGCAGCCAAGTCGTTTTAAAGTGAAATCGCCATATTTGTACAAAAATATCTTCATAAACAAGGGCCGCCATGTTGACATAATCCAAGTAAACAACTTTTTAATTGTGATTTTTGCAATAATTTATAAGTATTAAGGATTAAGATATTAATTGTTATAACTCAAAATTAATTTTGAATTAATGTAAAATTTAGAAAATTTTCGAAGGGCCTCAGTATTTTTCGACCTATCGGATGTGCTATCATCAATAAGATTAATTGCGCAGCTAAAATTGTCCCTCATGGAAATCCTGAACTTGGACTATTTTAACGAGTATTCGATTCAAAAGTTTATTAGGATATTCACCGCCATCGCGTAATTAATTTGCTAACTTAGTTTTTATAATAGCAAGCATAAAACCTTTTTTATCAAAAATACCAGACTAAAAAGCTTCTAAGACGCAGTTCTAAGGCAATTTAGTTTTATGAAATCTTGATAAACTAGTTTTATAATGGTCTTCAGAACCCTGTAAAGGCTGTTTAAAATAAAACCGAACGGTTTTAAAAAGGCTTTCAAAAAAGGCCCTCAGAACCATATCTTAGGAGTGGTCTTACTTGGCTTTATAAAGATTTTATAAAAGTTTTATAGCGGTTGTCTAGGATATAAAGTTTTATCAAATACCTAGTCTCCAGGAGGTTCTCTAGACAACAATAAAACTTTAATTGTTACTTGGGGAGGCTATTACGATACGCTTTTGCGGGTGATAATAGTCAAAAACGGTGTTTTTACTAAAAATAGTACAATTAATTTTTTTAATATTGGCAGGCTTGGCAGATCTTGGCAATCCTAACCTATACTTCGCTGTCAAGTCAAAGTGACTCTTAGCAGCTCTCAATGTGAATAGGCATTACTGTTGTTGGCACTTGTTTGGGACACGCGATTTTGTTGGGGCATTCTGTCTGGGGATGGCCAAGCTGGTAACACGGTTTGGATGTCTCGCACACCGCGGATCACAAAGGAAAAGACCGGGTCTGTGCGGGTTCGGGACGAAAACCGGCGTACTGATGGAATGACGAAATCGCAGAGCCAAGGAACCCGTGGTAGGCTGACGAGAACGTATCGCGCGCGTGCGAAAGATGGGAACGCCACAAAGATTGCTGAGGCGGGGGAAGGATATAGGTCCAGTAAAAAGACACTTAGGGACCTCATACGGAAGGCCAAAAAGGCCAAGTGGAAGGAATTGGTCGAGGAAGTACAGAACGACCCTTTCGGACTGGGTTACAAGATAGTGACACAAAAACTAAAGATCGACGACGATGGAGCAAATGTTCCGTTGACGCCGCAGTTCAAGTCACAAGTCGCGGAGCAAGCTCTTTTCGAGGCACCCCGTGACACAGTGGAACATCGAAGACGGCGACATAGCCGGCGCAAGAGATTTCGAAATCGAAGAAGTCAAGAAGCTGCCCGCAAGTTGCGGCCCGGCAAGGCACCAGGCCCTAACAACATTCCGGTGGAAGCAGTCAGAGCGATCGCAGTCGGCGGGGCGGGCTGCTTGTATCTCCGAGAGGTGTGCAGCAGCCTGCTTTGTGACGAGATCTTTCCCAAAGAATGGAAAGAAGCAAGACTTGTTCTTTTGAAGAAGCCAGGGAAGGAAGGAACGGCACGAAAGGACTACCGTCTCTTGTGCCTCCTCAGTATTGCAGCCAAACTCTACGAGCAGCTGATTCTTTGGCGGCTCAATGAAGAAATGGCAGAAAAGGGCGGGCTCAGCGACCCCCAATTTGGGTTTAGGCGGGGACGCTCAACCATGGACGCCATTGCGGCAGTGATGAAAACGGCGATGTGGGCCAATTCTGGGCGAGCCAGGGCGAAACATTGGTGCGCTCTGGTCACATTCGACGTGAGGAACGCCTTTAACACGGCGGGATGGAGGCACATCATGGATGCCCTCGAGGAGATTGGCATCACGCGTGCTTGAGAGAGAGAGCGATCCGGATGGGAGATGAGGGAAACGACGTCTTCCGAGTGACATGCGGTGTCCCGCAGGGTTCGGTTCTCGGGCCTACTCTGTGGAACATTCCGTATGATGGGATGCTTCGCCTTCGACTGCCCCCAGGGGCGGGAACAGTGGCGTACGCCGATGATCTGGCGCTTGTGGTGGCGACGAGACATCTTCGCGAGCTCGTGCAGACGGTGAACAGGACGATCCGACTGATCCTGTTGCTTGGCAGGAGGAGGCTGCCAGAGGACGTCGTCTTCCGAGTCAAGGGAGTCGACCTCAACCCGCAGAAGGTGGTGGAGTGGATATCGACTTCCAAGGACCGGCGGTGACGGAGAGAACGGTGCCACAGAAACAAGCATCAGACGCGGGAATGACCACGGAAGGAGCCCAAAGGCAAGAAGACAGCCCGCCGGGCCGGGGAGTTTCCGGAGGGGCACTTGTCTGGTTAGCCACGGCGCCAGCTACGCCCCCCTAAAAAAAGGTCTGTGCGGGTTGTGGTTGTGATTTGAGGAGGTTCCAGCCATGGCTGACAGACGTTCTTGGAGGTCGTTCGGGATGAGCAAAATACGCTAGTAAAGTGTTTTTGGAGAGCACTAACTCACCTGTGGCCAAAAGGACTTGATGAAATGGACTGTATGCTGGATTTCGACACAATGTAATTTAATTTTTACATGTAATAGGCACAAAACAACACTATAGTCAAAAGAACAAGTAAGCAATCGAAGCAACGACACCGAACATGTGCGTCTCAAAGTACTATAATTTTTCTTCTCTCCTACCCTGTGTGTCTTCTTCTTTTATAACCACTTCTTCGACAAAGTTCGGGAAGGGGCGAAATTTAGGACGGCATGTTAGGACATGTTAGGAAGGGGATGGAAGAAAAGTTAGGCCCGAAGTACCCAAACCTTCAATTACAAATTGGACACTCGAACTGAACATATACTATTATTTAATCTACAAACAAATGACCCAGTTTTCTACATTTGTTCATTTATATGTAACGAGTGAGCAACAAAATTCGTGATCGTAGGAGCCTCTGAATCCAAAATTTTAAGTCGATTCTTGATCGATACGATTGTGTAAAAAGTCATCGAATAATGTAAATTGTAAACAGTAAAATAAAAGAACCGATATACGTTTAGCCAACTGCAATCACGAATTTTGTTGCTCACTCGTTATATTATACTAGATGGTCCGATTGGATTTTATATATTATATAGAGTAATAGTTATGCGTATGCTGCATATGAAGAAGTATTTGGTAGATTGGAAAGTGCAGCACTGAGGTTTGGGCTGGTGATAAATAAGGACAAGACGAAGTACATGGAGCAGCGTTATCCTGAAAGCGGAAGGAAGGGACTACAAATTTGAAAATGTAAATTGTTTCGAGTACCTTGCGGTGACGATAACAAACTGTATGGATGAGATCTTAGAAATCCAAAAACGAATTACAAAGGGCAGTAGAGCAGTGGTAGGTAGGTGCCAGCAGCAAAGCAAGTGAACTGTGGGCAATCACCAAGCAGATCGAAATGAAACTGGAAATATGGAAGAGAAGGGTGCTGAGGAAAATTTTGGGAGGAGTGAAAATTGACGGCGGCAGGTGGAAACAAAGGACCAACAAGAAAATGCAGGAGGCCTATATGGGAAGCCCCCCATAACGGATAACGGCGTACATAAGGGCTCAGAGGGTGAGGTGGCTGGGGCAGTCCGAAAAAGATGCGGTGTCTGGATGCTGTTGTGGCCGATGTGAGAGGGGCAGGGGTTGAAGTTTGGAGGAGCGTGGCCAGGGACAGGCTCGGATGGAGAAGGCTCGTGCAGAAAGTTGAAGGAAACTAGCAGAAAAACAAGAAGTGGGCTATTACTTTGACTTTTTCTCATCATAATTTTTGCAATATATATTTTTTGATGTGTAAAGCAAAGCGTCTATGTGATGCAAACTTTGTATCTTTTGGGAGCATCGAAAACGTACCACGTACCAGAAAAATAGACACATCGTAGGGGTGGAACTCCTAGTGGGTCCAATAGTTATTCCTCGGGTAAGTACCCCGAAAAGCGCTGAATTACAAAGCCACATCTAGGTCTGATGCACCTTTGGTACCGACACCGTATCTGTTCTTCCACCTCTTCTTCCTTAAAGTTTAACCCCCTTACACTCCACGTAACCATTTTCATGTGCCTTAATACTTAATCCAGCTTTTGGTTTAGTGCTTCTTCCTGCTCTGCTGATATTCCGACGATCCGTGTCTTGTTGCCTGTGTTCTTTTAGCCTTCTTTTTGATTTCATTGCTTATTTCCCGATCTTTGTTAGACATAATTTGTTTTTGTTTTTTGTAATCTCAATCTTATCTGCCAAATAATTTACTTCAATTAGACACATTTTATCGTAGAATTTTCTTTATCTTTAAAGTCGTTGACCTCTTCACTCTTGATTCTTTGTGTGACTAAACGTTTAGGTCGCTTTTTGTTCTTGATTTGCCGCAAACTCACTTTTTTTTCTTTGTAATCTATCTTGTTCTGTTCTCATATAATTTAGTTCTCCTCCTAACATTCATTCTTCTACACGAAGTCCTAGTAGATCCTCTCTTATTTCACTTTTGATTTCTGGCATAATTTCAATTACATATGTACTTTATTCCCCTTGTATTCTTTTTGTCGGAGCTTTCTTAGTCTTTATACTTTTCTCTAATAAGCTTACCAAATTTCCTGTGTAAATGCTTCTTTCCATAGTCTATTCTTCATCAGAATCCATATAACACTCGCTTTGTATCAGTTTTGTATCTTATGTTTTGTTGGTGTTTTGCTCAAATCTCAGATCAGCCGACCATGACTTTTATAAATTTATCATCAATGCAGCCGGCGCTGATTTTGTTTTCCTTTAATTTTAATAACTCTTTGTATCGTTAGCGCGAGGCACCAATTTCAGTGATCTACGGAAGTTATCGTCTGTGAAAATTTGTTTTTGAAATTTTGAAAATTTGCCCCGCGCTACGCGCTCGACCCCTTAAAGAAACATACTCCAAAATGGTCATATTTGCCTGACGTGAAACTCAAAATGTGGACAGGATTTCATATTTTAAGTTTGGGCAACAAACTACGCCTGTCGCAATTGCCAGAAAAAAGTCCGAATTGCCAGAAAAAAATCGTTTTCAGTTATTTTTCCATTCATGCTCGTTCAGCGTCTTCGTACCATTATGACAAGAAGACATAATACAAAATTTTACAAATTTTATATGAATAAAAGAATAAACAAAAATATATTCGGTACATAGATATCAAGTCAGGGGTGACATCTGTGTTCTGGAAGTCGGTACAATACAGAAACAAAGAGTTAACACCCTCATCCCATTGGGAACACCCAACATTGGACATCATTTTTTGACATTCCTTCAAAAAATCATTGTAATCGATACTTTATTGTCAACTGATTCTGATGACGTTACGTGTCATTTAAGATTTGTGACGGACACACTGACAATAGCTAAAAATAAGGTTATGACATTACATCTTAAATGCCAATATCACCAATGATGTCCAATGTTGAGTGTCCCCAACTGTCAAACTATTTTCGGCATGTTCATAAAGAAAAAATTGTGCACTAATAGCTTCAATTTTTATTACGATAATATTAAATTGCTACAATGCTAATATTTTAGGAGTTTATTTTTTGTATTTCCTTTCCTTTTTCTCTGTAAAGTTTCTTGAAGTGACCAACAGTAATCACATCATGTAATTAATTTTCTGATAATTATTAATGGCGCCAGAGGTGTTAATTTGAATGTAATATATATTTATAAATTTAAAGGATCACATAAAGGATCGATACCCTCGGAACAAAATACAAATTCTCTATTTAAAATTTAAATACTCTGTACTGCAACAAGTACATACATACATTATCTTTACTACCTTTTCAGAGCAGTGTTGAAGAGGGGACAAGTGTTTCAAAATTGGTTTTGTTTTAGTTTTATTTTATGTATTTTATTTATGGTATTCCCCTTCCTATTATATTTTATTGATCTTACATTGACATTATATTATTCAAAAGCAAATATGGACGTCAAACTAAAAGTAAAAAAATCAAAGGTGTCGAATCAGTCACTCTAACCTAAAAAAAGTCTTTAGCTTCAATATAATGGTATACCTGTCTGCGGTAAGCACTATTCCCGTTGGAAAGACGTATATCTGAGAGGAAAAGAAATGATGTTAGAAAAAGAAAAGGCATATACTTTTAATCCATTCCATAAACTCCCGTGACACTGACACTTGTCACGTGACTTTTTGAGTGTCAATGGTTACAATATACTTTGTTACCCGGCGGTGCTTCCGTGTTCAAACTGTCAAAAGTAGGCGCGAAATCGATGCAATTCCTGTTAGTTTCTCAGGTCAAGTCAGGTTTGTACGGGAACTCTTTGATTTTTATTAAGATATCAATTAAAAACACGAACTGCTTAATACTGTTTAGGTAACCTAACGCCACTTTGACATGCCGGCAGTTTATAGAATGGATAATAATTCAATAATGGAGCACGAAAACAAAAATGAACACAAGAATCGGTTTTCAGATCGAAAAAAAGCATGTGGATAAATTTCACGGTTATGTTTGTTTGGTGTAAATTTAAATGTAGCTGTCAACCAAATCACAGGCTTACCAATTTCTAGTAGCTATTACCACATATAGTTAGTTGGCACAACAAGTAAAAGACAATAAAAATTGCTATTACTACGGGAATAGAAAACTAATCGCATGTACCAAACAGAGACAAAAGGCTAAGGAAATAAAATTTGTAAAGCACGAAAACACAGAGATCGAACAGGAGTAAAGAAAGTAGGTAAACAGTTTAATAATATAATGAAAAACAGATACGAAACGCAGCATCCCAATATTTATTTACATACCAAAAAGTACATACTTATGGAAATGAGCAGCGCGAAAGTTTTGACGTTTTATTAATTAAGCCGCTTCTCGTGAGGTATAAAAGAAACAATTAATTATTTTTATAATTATATCTATTAATAAAGCAAATTAACACGAGCTGATTTATTACCTTCAGGTACGATGTCTTATGTGTGATCAAAATGAAATTAGGATCGCAAAAGAATTTTTAAACAATAGCATGTAGGTTTTTAACGTTAGAAATAAATATTCCATTTTCATTGTTTTTAAAAGTTTGATTAACTTCAACGCCAATTAAAACGCAAGTTTTTTTTAAGAAAAATGATTTCACGAAATGTAGTATTTCAAGACAGGAAGTTCAAGGTAATTACTTGTATAAAATTCCCACCTTGTTTGTGAAGAAATATGTACAGCAATTATTAGGACCCACACCGTAACAAACAAGAACTATTATTAACTACGACAGAAGATCGATTCAAAAGGTTGCAAGAGAACAATGTAGAACGTCTAATCAATGCGGTGACAAGGTCAAGATCCACCGAATGATAAACAACAAGGTGAACACCAAAGTTAAGTGGGAACTAAAACAAAAATGCAATAAGAGGGGAGAGGAAAGAAGCGATAAGATACAGGAAAAATAATAAAGTTATAGGTATTGTGCACTGGAGCTATCTAGACGACTAGCGAAGTCGTAATCTTTGCTTCTATGCTTTAAACCAGTTTTCCAAGGTAATTCAATCACTGATTGATTTTTCGCTCGTGTCGGCAAGCAGGGGAGGCTTTATTTTTTTGTATTATTTAACAGATTTAAACTTTTTATAGTTAATTTGTTGTTATTATTCATTATGTGTTATCACTAGTTGGATGAATATAATAAATAAAACTACACTATCACGTCAATAAATACTAGAATGTGGACACTTAACACGCAAGAAAAACATTAAGACGCACTGAAAAGAACCGCTTGCAAATTAATTGAATTCATCCCTGTATCAAGTCGGTGCACCTGCATCGATGAAGACAGACAGGTTTTTTGCGTCGCAATACCAATTTTGCATTCAGATGTTTTTCAATTCTCAGGCCATCACAAATTAACTGGTCTACTTTGCTGAAAGCGTGGCCCAAGTTCGAGTTAGAGATCTTACCCATACTATACACCAAGGATCCAATTTAAAAAACATTATTTTAATAATAACTAGTCAAGTACGCATACTGTGGCTCTCTTTGTGAATAAGGGGTGTTCAAATGAAAATAGTTTTTGCACAGGAGAGTGCCTGCCGTATTTTAAGAGAGACCACGTGAAATGTATCAAACAATTAAATTGCAATAAAAATAATTATCCAATTTAATATTTCAAGGAATTTTTATATACATACTATTACAACCTAAATTGTTGTAATGCCCTGACAAAAATTTAGAAGTGTGGATGGTGACACAAGAAATACAGCTAAGTCCCCAAAATCATATAATGAACAAATAAAAATAATACAGAAACTTCCTACAATTATATAATATTAAATAACGTGGTAAAAATTGAAATTAGAATGACTGATCTCAAGTTGTTGCAATATATTACTAAATGAACGATAAATTAAATAAACAAGAAGAATTAAATTCACCGTTGAAATTGAAATCAATTCCCAAATCCCCTTTTTAGACTTGTTAATCACTAGAAATAATAATACTTTTGAATTTGACATTTATAGAAAACCTAGTATCACAGATTGCGTAATACCTTTTGACTCTTGTCACCCTGTTTCCCATAAATTTGCAGCTTTTCATTCCTTTTTCCACCGATTATTTTCTATACCACTATCAGATTCATCTTTTCAAACAGAACTTAATAACATTAAACAAATCGCTTCAAATAATGGATATTCTTTAAAAACTATAAATAAATTATACTATAGATACTATAACAAATTCAAATACACACACTACTTGGTTAAAAATCCTTCAGAAACAATTTCCTTTTTAAATTCATTAACATATTTTGGCGTCGTCTCAGAGAAATGTTCTAAAATACTTAAGAAAAACGGTTTTAAAGTTTCATTTAAAACAGATAACAACTTATCCAGATTTTTTATTAAAAATAAAGATCCATTAGATTACAAATCATCATCAGGTGTATACAAATTAAGCTGCTCTACTTGTGAGTCATTCTACATAGGTCAGACAGGTCGCAAAATATCAGACCGTATTAAAGAACATTTCAGGCACATCTATAACAACACAGATCTTGATCCTCCACCATCAACACCTTCTTCTTTCGCCAATCATATATTAATAACGAAACATAGTTTTTCACCATCAAATTCCAAATTGATTCATAAATGCAATAAAGGCCGGAAATTAGATTTTCTAGAGACTTTGGAAATAAGGAAAGCCTTGAAACTGGAAAACAGATCTTGTTTAAATGAACAGAATAACTTCAATAATCCCATTATTAATTCACTATTTTAATTTTTCACTCAAACAAACTTACCAGATTCTCTTTGATCCATTTTTAATTTTTACATTTATAAAATGTTGTTTTTACGAAATCTTTTAAAAATCATGTAACCCTTTGAAAACGTCAAATTTAATTCAAAATTACGTCAATGTCATAATTTTTTATATTCTTTAAGGTAAGAACCCCTCTTGTAATTCATCAATTGTATCATTAATCTCTTGTTAAATTAGGGCTGATGATGGCAGAAGTATTCTGCCGAAACATGTACCATTAGTAATCTTACAGTTATTAAAGTTTGTGGAGTTCGACATAGATATATTTAAATTTTAAGATAAATTAAATGAAGAAAATGACATGTTAAATTGTGACTATTTCACTTTACCTAAGGTTTAAATTACATTAAGATGATTACTAAACTTACAATTTTTAAATGAACGCTAATTTAACAAAAAACTAGATGAATTGATAACACATAAAAAAAGATATAATAAAAAATTGACTATTATTACTTATCTTCTTAAACTATTATGCTTCCTGCCGGTTTTGGAGCTGTCCTGACACCTTACTATTTACTTTCTGGCGAATCCTGCGAGTCTGTGATACTGCAATTCCTGCTGGTCCTGGGAAATTACACCAGTTTCCACGTGAAATATACTCCGTGCATCCAGGAAAGAATTTTCACAGCTATTATCCCTTTGAGGTGGTACAAATGATCCTAGTAAGTGCTGGTAAATCTGCCTATCTGATTGAAAGAGAATAGTCAAGGTCTGCACGCAATAAAGTAGTTTCTCTTACCTCTCTCCAAAATCTCAACATTTAACGATTTATCCGCTAAAGCGATTTGTTATCGAAATAACCCACATTCAAAGATTTTTATCCGCTAACGCGATTTTAACAAATTAATTTTTGTATATGCCGGTTATCTCTAATGCCGATGCGTTCCTGAACCCGGGTGGTGAATGCGCGGCAAAAATCAAATTGTAACAATACCTACATAAAGTTTATTGTATATAATGTACATACATGTACATATGTAAATGTAATAACCTACTGAGTCTCAGTAGTCTAACGATTTTGTCGCGTAACTTTGAATTTAAATTACTGAGAGTTGGATTACCTTGAGTTGAGTGTATACATATATTTTATTAAATCAACTTAATTTGATTGATGAAAATATTAAAGAGCGTAATAATTTTGTGGTTTCGCCCCAATGAGCGTTTGAAATAAAAAATCAAAAGTTAATACTTATTATTATACAGAGGGATCAAAATCTAAAATAGTCAAAGGTGACCATTCGCGAAAATCCGCTTGTCGTAGTTTAATAGATAAAATTATTTATGAAACTTAATATTATCAACCTGACATTTGATAAATAATTCTGTTAAGTTACGTGAAGAGGCTTTTCGTACATGGCCACCTTTAACTATTTTAGTTTTCGATCTCTCTGTATCTTCTAATGTGATGATGTGATGAATGTTTTATTAAAATTTGAAGGGGATGGGCGCCAATTAAAATAGCAGATTTCCAGATTTCCAAATTCTTTTTTGTTTTCAAAGGTTCTCACAATTTATAATATAATTTATACACTGGCAATGTAAAAGAGTAAGGTTCTAAATGTCTTGATGGTTTATATTAGAGATATTAAGCCGCACAGATCTAGGACAGTACTTATAATTTTAATTTTAAACAATGATACCACAGTGAGACCTGTAATTAAGAGCACATGTGAGAATTGAAAATAATTTTAATTATGTAATATATTCATCAAAATTCCTCATGTTGTCCTCATACATTCGTTCCTCCGAGCATTTGTATTTTCGCAAATAATGGTAGTGTCACTAAAAGAAAAACTGCAACTTTATTCCCTCGTTTTTGGCTAATAATGTGGTACTTTATTCTCGAGGGAACACAGCTATTCTATTCCCTAGTAAATCGTTTTCACACATAAACCAACCGTTTCCATAGTAACCATCATTCAACTCCATTTAGGTATCACCGTACCGCGCAATTAAAAAAAATTCTTCTCTAATTTAGGCGGTTGGGAGGAAAGTTTTATATGCATCTCTGGAATAAACACCTCTGGCATTTCTGACATTCCCGGGATTAACATGGGTGTTTATTCCCTTGATACATAAATAACTATTATCTACAAAATTAAAATTGGACCTATTTTAATAGTACGTCTTCTTGGTTATAAAGATAATGAGGATTTCAATTTGACAACGATCCACTGTTATATCCAAGCCTCTTTCAACTATTGCCACATTTTTCGTTGTGGTTGACAATTTTTCTTGAGGAATGTTTTTCCCATATTCTCGATAGGATTCAAGGTAGGACATTGTGATGGCTACTCCAAAACCTTCACATTCTGACAAGAACCACTTTTTGACAAATTTTTCTATCCATTTTTCCCATATTGAATAAATCGGACTAAATACTGTACGAAGACAAGAAGCTCCTTACCTTTCTTGAACCTTCATCGTGTTTTGCCATAAGTCGAATACACTTTAGTTGACTTACCAAAAAAGTTAACTTATATTTTATCTCTGTTGCTTGGCATCTTTGTAGTAAAAAACCTATGTATTTTTACTACGAAATACATGCTTTGTTTTAGTACGGTGAAGAAAATAATTCTTAGAAATCTCTCCATTTGTATAATTTTGTGTCCTTCAAACATTGCCGCTCGAAGCAAATTGTTGCCTTGAGCCGACCTTGCATCTGCTGGTCATTGCCTTCCTATACGATTAACAAATTTTATTTAAATAAAAGCTGGATAAATCGGAAAACTGTCCAATTTGAAGAAGATGTCCATTGCATTCACGTTTCCGCTAATTAGAACTTCTGGAGGTGACAGCTCAAACAGATTTATTATTATACCTTCCTTCATGAATCAAATTATGGAGCGACCTCCGAATATTTAAGTTGTGTCACCTTTGTTCACTGCCATTACTGGGAGCAGCAAAAATTCTTCCGGTTTCATAAAGTCGCCATTGTTTCAGGGCGAGATCAAAGCCAATATGTAATTTGTCGAGATATTTTTCAGTTATCTAAATCACAAACATGAGTTTTAGACTTGTATAATTCCATTATGTAACCAGTAATTTTAACAAATTTTGTTTTAAAAATATCTAAAGATTTTAATTTGTCAAATGTTTCAGTTGAAGGCCCTCGGGTTCAGAGTTTTACAAATCTACAGTTTTTTTTCGATTTTCAAGTTTCTGATTTGTTCTAAATCTGTAGCCTTCTCAACACTGTTAGTTTTTTAATGTTTCTTCTGTGCTAGTACTTTTTTCCATTTCTAAATTTCTTAATTTTCAGGAATTTTAATCCATTCCGAACGACCTCCAAAAACGTCTCTTAGCTATAACCTCACAATAACCTCCATAACAAACGCCTCCAAACTAAACACAACTCGCACAGGCCCCTTCTTTTCCTTTGTGATCCGTGATGTGCACCTTGACACCGACGAACGCGATATCCTTCTGGCCCTGGAAAATCTCAATCTCCCCATCCACACAATGTTTAGAATCAAATCCCGTCGCACAAACAAGTGGACCCTCCTCATCCGCGTCAGCACCGGAGACACAAACACCCTTCACGAGCTCCTGACCCACCGCATCGCAGTCTTCGGCAAGCGCTAGCCCCCGTCCCGCTCCAGCAGCGTGGCGACCCCCAGACAGAATGCCCCAATTAAAAAGTTATAAATTATAAAGTTGTGTCTTGTAATAATTATGCTTTTCTTTCGTTTTTCTTTAATATTGTAACGGACGTGGACCCGAAATGACTGCAGCGGCTTGAGATAATGACGTCATCACTTACTAGAACAGTCTGTATGTACTACTACAATGTACTCGAGATATTATAACATCGTCTTTTGGAATATCCGGTACACATCGAGAGCGCGATGATGGCATCAATGGAACTATTTGGAGGTGCCTCGAAGGATTCAGGCGCCGGTATATTTATTGGAGGACGTTCCAGCGGGAGTCTAATCGCATCAACCAGTCGGGTGGAATCGGACAGTTGCCTTTATCAATCCGGAGTGCCGAGCGATAAATAAATACATAATACGAGATGTGGCGGTGAAGTAGTAATACATAATGTAAATATTGTATATAAGAAGTGTAAATAAATTGTAGATAGTGTTTAAATAAATAATGGAACCCACAAACGTAACAATATTTTGTATGGAGTTTAACTTAGACTACCAGTACATCTACTTGCCATAAACTCAATAAGTATTTCAATTTAAAACGAGGGTTTTACTTGAAAGTTCCGCACAAAATTCATAATTTAGTTATGTAATGTTCTTGTAACAAACGCTCGAACAGGTCAATTTTTTTTTTAAATTGCCATCTTTTGGCATAAAAATTTTGTTGATGACGTCATCTGTTTTTGAACTATGACACCGTCATCAATTTTTTTAAATGGAACCCCCAATTTTTTTTTTTTTGGGTTTTAAATACACTTTTCAATTCTCGATTCAACAAGCGTAAAAAATTGCCACTTTGCATAACTTTTTTTTGAAAAAATACGTTTCACATCAAAGATAAAAAATTTATTTCATCTGGTAAATGGTACTTTTTCAAGAAATAAAAATTTAATTTTTTGAAGTAAAATTTGTAATTTAAAAAAAAAAGTTATGCAAGGTATCACTTTTTTACTCTTGTTGAATAGAGAATTGAAAAGTGCATCTAAAAGCCAAAAAAAGTTGGGAGTTGCCATTTAAAAAAATTGATGACGGTGTCATAGTTCAAAAACAGATGACATCATCAAAATTTGTATGTCAAAAAATGGCAATTTGAAAACTAAAATCGACCTATTCGAGCGTTTTTCGCAAGAACATTACATAACTAAATTATAAATTTTGTGCGGAACTTTATGTTCACTCTGTACATATAATATAATTCAATAAATTTCAATAATTGATAATTATTAATTTGTTAATTATTAATAATTAATTATTGTTGTTTAATATTGAACACGCCGCCAATGAATCGGAATGAAATCTGCAACGACTTGTCTCCACGCACAGTAAATCATCCCCGCGCGTTTTTAATTGCACATGCCAAAAATCAGGACAATTTTGATTCCAGTGCACTTAATAAATTGCGAATTCCACAATCTTGACCAGACGAACAGTAATACATTTACCGAATACATGCAATACATTTTCCCGAATTCTTTTTTTCGAATTTACAAATTTCAAAAAATCGCTTTGTTGCTGCAAAGATCTATCTTTTATTAACACACTCAAAATTTCAAGCGATAATCTTCAAAGACAAAAAAGTTATCTTCAACAATGTACATTGAGCATCCTCTGTCAACGGGTATTTTATTACGGCGAAAGTCCCTATTTTTAAAGGTTCCAAATAACATGGGTTGTTCGTTTGTCCCCAAAAGCAAAAGGACACAATAATACCATAAACCAAATCCGACCCAGACATTTTAGTTCGTCTATTCTGAACGAGGTTGCAGCATCTCGCGGCCAACATTCAAGATTTTATCTCACTTCAACATCGGAAGAAATTTGTCTCTCACTAAATGACAACCTTATAAGGCACCAAAAATTATTATTATTGAGGTATCATTCGACTCGTGATTGGACCAAGAATTTTTTAGTTGAAAATCAATATCCGCAAATAAACATTACAAAATTTATAAACAATTAAGTAAACAAAAAAAAAGGTGGTTATGTTTTTTGCAAATATGTATTTCAAAAACTATTTGAGATATCCGAAATTTGAAAAAAGATCCTTAAAGAGCAGGAAATTTCTCAAAAGAAAGTCCCACCTCCCGGAATTGTCCCGGCAATATTTATAACTTTAATTTAGCGGCTCAGCTCCCGAATCTGACACATGAACAAAAAAAAAAATTTAACCCAGTAAATATTAATACATATTAAGGAATAAAAATTTTGAGGTATTATCTGGACATAACAAACAATAATCCGTCGGTAACAAAATTTTACCTCAATTTTTCTATTAAGAATGCATTTGTTAACAACGGTAATTGTTCTTGTTAAAAATTAACATACTAACCCTGATAATTGTTAAACTAAAATCCTGGATTTTTTTCTCTTCTTGGATCTGTTCCTTGAAGGTTTTAGAAAAGATCCCCGTTGGAAAAATAAAATGATTTTTCACTTTTTTATTAACACAATCAAAGGCTTAACAAAATTAAAAACATAAATAAAACAATAATAGTATATTGTATACCTAGGCGGTAAAGTGGTTGTTTTTCAGGACGAAAGAAGATATGGACAGGCGAGCCGTAGCCGCTAGCCACTTCTTGAGGCCTGGAAAACCACTTTACTGCCGTGGTTTACGCATTATTTTTTATCATACACACATTACCGTAATATACAGTGAGCGGCAAAAGTATGGAATAAATTCATAAAAAATTAAACAAAATTTTTTTCTAAAAAAATTTTGGACGGGTCAATTTTGGTTTATAAAAATGAATATTTTGATCCCAAATTAAATTTCAAGCAGTCATTTGTTTTCGAGTGATGATGTCATCGATATTTTTTTTAAATAGAAACCACCTATTTCTTTTCTTGATTCAGATAGCCCTTAATTGTCTAAACGACAGTATAAAAATTTTGTTATCTTAGATAATGAAAGTTTTGAGAAAAAAAAATAAATTGGATTTTTTATGACAAACAAAAACAAGTCAAAAAATCAAGTAGGTAAATCAAACAGTTTCATTTGTATGTGTAAATTGTTTTTCCGGAAATCGTCGTTTTCCTGCTTATTTACCTACTTGATTTTTTGACTTGTTTTTGTTTGTCATAAAAAAAAATCCAATTTTATTTTTTTTCTCAAAACTTTCATTATCTAAGATAATAAAATTTTTATACTGACGTTTAGACAATTAAAATATTTAAAAAAAATATCGATGACGTCATCACTCGAAAACAAATGATTGCTTGAAATTTAATTTGGGATAAAAATATTCCTTTTTATAAACCAAAACTGACCCGTCCAAAAAAAAATTAAAAAAAAAATTGTTTAATTTTTAATGAATTTATTCCATACTTTTGCCGCTCACTGTATTTTTTCCATAAACAAAAATCACAAACAAAAACTTTATTTCAGAATATGTATTACATAATTATTATTAGTTTCCTACGAAGGCGCTGAACGGACATGAATATAAAAATAACTAACAACGACGACGGCAACTTCCATGGATCACTGAAATTGGGGCCTCGAGTTTTACGTACAGGGAAATATGATCTTCTTGGAGAATGTTTCTTTAAGTGGTCGAGCGCGTAGCGCGAGACACCAATTTCAATGATCCACAGAAAAACAAATTTTTACAGACGGTAACTTCCGTGTATCACTGAAATTGGTGCTTCGTGCTATGCGCTCGACCACTATAGACCTTCTGTCTGTTGGAAATAAAATTCTATTAATATTATTATTCCATACTCCATAAGGTCATATTTCCCTAGCTGTACGTGATACTCAAAATGTAGACAGTATTTCATCTTTTAAGTTTGGGCAACAAAACAGCACCATTTTCCTACCCTTGTCGCAATTGCCAGAAAAAAATCAGAATTGCCAAAAAAAAGTCGGAATTGGTAAAAAAAAAAACGTTGTCAGTTATTTTTCCCTTCATGTCCGTTCAGCGCCTTCGTAGTTTCCAATACACAAATATTACAAACGAAAACTTTATTTCAGAATATTACATAATAGTTTCCAATAAACAAAAATTACAAACAAAAACTTGAAATTGTAGTACTACCTGAAGATGTTTTTTCTTCACCCGTGACTGACGTTTCAACAAGTGAGGTACTACTGTTGGACTCATCTATATCAGGAACAGAAGACTTCTCTGATAGTGTAGACATAGCCTTCTGCTACGATAGCAGATTTCCATCCGCCGTGTTGTTTTAGTTATAGCATGTTCGCTCCAGAATTGGCTAGAAGTGTTGCTGACGTCTTAAAACGCAATGCCCCACGTTTCTAATAGTTTTTTCTAATAGTATATGATAAAAAAAATTCTTTTATCTCAATACTGAAAACAACCATGCATCGTTTGTTATGAAAAAAAAACTGTTTTCTATTTTTTTATTTTTTAGATTTTCGTGCACTTTGACTTTCAGTTTTTCATCATTGTTCTTAAAATAACTTATACACTATTGACCAGAAGAATGAAATCTTTTTTATTCTCCGTTAATCAATAAACAAATTGAGCTTTTTGCCTATTACATATTTATGTATCGTATCAATGTGATCGTTTTTTGGAATTTTTGTTATTCAATACTATACTCTACTATATTCAGGTCTTAAATTATACGACAAATTTAAATTATTAATGGTTGAGGACCCTGAGCTTCATTAAAAACTCATTATTTTCTTATTTGCATGAATGTCTATGAGAAAATCTAAAAAATTAAATAAAAAATAGAAAACAATTATTTTTCACGATGGATGATTGTTTTAAATATTTTTCAGAATAAGAATAAGAATAAGAATTAAGAAAAAAATATAACCGAAAAATTCATTTGTTTATAACAATGATTTTTTTAAAGAAACAAATAAAAAGTAAAAAAAAATCTTCCATAATATAGAAGAGCAATCAATATAAATAATGATTAAAAAAAAACGTTTCTTAATTTTAATATTTAGTAACAAAAAAAAAAAAAAGTTAATTAACAAACGCGTTTTTTACAAATATTTTTTTTTAAATCATTATTTTACATTCATTGTTCGGTAATTTGACAGCCATTGCTTTACTGTGGCCTCACAGCATTCAGAGAAAGCATATTTTGCAATTACTTGAGGTTTTTTAACATCCGATATAGAACTAGCTGGGTTTTAAATAGGCCAATCAGAAAAATGGTTTTATCAGCCCCAGTTCTGTGGAATCAAGTATTCTGTTGCTAAAAAAAGAGACTTTGTCACATTTGACGGCTAAAGTCAATCAAAAATCAGTGGCGTATACTCGGAAAGATACTAACAAAATAACTGCATCATTATGTGGTTTATTATTAAAGAATGGTAACTTATAGCTGTTTATTATACAAGTGTCTTATAAGGTAAATAATAAGTCACGAAAGAAATGTTTAGCCACGAGAGCTTGCTCGCTATTTGCTGTTAAGACACGTGTCTAATACATAGGTTTATCCAACACCTCCTTCTGTAACAGTTCTTAAAACATTCATTAAAACCCAAAAAATTCAAAGTTCATTTGACGTTCAAAACTATTGGCTTATGAACTGATGGTTCGTATGACAAATTAGAAAACCCTGTGTCTTATAGACCTCATAATACATTCAAAATCGGCATTATTATAACAGGCCCGTCTCAACAACGAACTTCTAGCGTTTTCAAAAACCTCTGGGGTATTCCTGATTTGATCAGACGCTAGTAGGATTCTGTGTCGCAATTCGTTCATATCAGGAATATCGGTGGCATAAACAACCGATTTCATATGCCCCCAGAAATAAAAATCTAACGGAGTTAAATCCATACTCCTGGCCGGCCACGGAAACGGGCCACGTCTGCCAATCCATCTCTCCGGAAATGCGTTGTTTAAATATTCTACAACATCTCCATGCGTATGAGCGGGGGCGCAATTTTACATGTACCACACCACACTAAGAAATTTTCTACTTGTGTTGGTAAAAAATTCAAATAATTATTTCTATTTAGAAAAAAGGGACCAACAAAGATATTTTGAAAGATTCCAGCCCAAACATTCACTGAGAATTGCTGCTGTTGGTCTCTAATTCTAGTAATATGTGGATTAACCACGAACCAATAATGCATATTCCTCAGGTTTAAGACCTCATTGCGTGAAAAGTTTGATTTGTCCGTGAAACAACTATTTGAAATAAATTGGGGATCTTCGTTGTTCCTCTGCAACAACCATTTACAAAACTGCTGCCTCTTTGGAAAATCTTCAGGCACTAAAGCTGGGACACGATTAATGTCGCTGGAACATGAATTCTGCGAGCTATCTCGCTTTTTGCTTTCAGCAATAACAAAACATATCAGTAGAGATAATTAAAAAAAATTCTTTCAAGGTTTTATTTGTTTTTAATTTTGTTCAGCTTTTGATTGTTAATAAAAAAAGTGAAAAATCAAATCTTGTCTAAAGTCTTCAAGGAACAGCTCCAAGAAGGGAAAAGAATTCGAGGATTTTAATTTAACAATTATCAGCGTTTGTATGTTAATTTTTAACAAGAACAATTACCGTAATTAACAAATGCATTGTTAACAGAAAAATTGAGGTAATTTTTTTTACCGACGGATTATTGTTTCTTGATATGTCCAGATAATACCTATTTTATTTTATTTCTTAATATTAATATTTACTCGGTTAAATTTTTTTTTTTTTTTGTTTAGGTGTCAGATTCGGTCGGCGCGAACGGGAGCTGAGCCGCGCGCATTTTGGTCTTTTTTCACCGCTAAATTAAAATTATAAATATTGCCGGGACAATTCCGGGAGGTAGGACTTTATTTGGGAAATTTTCTGCTCTTTAAAGATCTTTTTTCAAATTTCCGATATGTCAAATAGTTTTTGAAATATTTGCAGAAAACGTAACCACCTTTTTTTGTTTGCTTAATTGTTTATAACTTTTGTAATTTTTATTTGCGGATATTGTTTTTCAACTAAAAAATTCTGGGTGCAATTATGGATCGAATGACACCTCAATTATAATTTTTGGTGCCTGTTGACTCGAATTTCGGAAAAAAGGGACTGTGAACCAGACTACAATTTTTAATGCAAAGAAAAAGAGATGTGGATAAACGCACAGAAGTTCCATGACTATTCATTAAAAAGGGTGCAACATATTGTACACAAGTCTCACTCTGCCAAATTTTGTATAATGCAGTTGTCGAGTAGGTTTTCTGATAAACCTACAGGGTGGTTTTTTGTTCAAGAAAAACAGTATGTTTTACCATTGTCATACCTAGCTGCCTACTTGTAATGAACTTTGATTGAAAGAAGGCGTACACATAAAATCATACACTTATCAGTTTAATCACACCAAAATAAACCCAACCGCTAGAACAGTATGTTTTCGGATCGGAGTATCTAGGGAAATAAATAAACGGTGTGTGTTTTGTGCGGAACTTGTTATCACCTGCGATAAATATCAAAGAAGTCGATGGCCTTAGCCGGTGTGAAGAGAGCAAGTCCGAAAAAGTCGGCTTTGTAGACGCGTCAATTTGTGTCAAATTTGCCAATTTCCGAATCGTAATCGTGGTCCGAATCATCGTCGAGGTGTTCGTTTCGTACTTGGTGAGAATAGAGAGAGCCTCGCGACCTGAAATCGATAAGCAGTTCGCGCGGCTGGGTTCAGGAGCCCCATTCAAGGACAAGGCCAACACACACCGAGAGCGAACCGAGCGCTGTGGAGAGAGCGCTCATTCGCTCGCAGGAGAGTGTACGCGACAGTGTTACCACTCCAGATCAACATTTCCACAATATTCACCCCGTGGTCGGGGGAGAAGTGCATGTGCCAGACGGCAGACTGTGGGGCGTCTAGGGTGCAGCGCAAGCGCGCCCCTAACACTTAACCAAACTGCATCATCCCCGATTTCACTTTCATTCTCATCGTGGACGTCGTCCTCGTGGCTGTGGCATGCTGGTGACAGTGACGGATTAATTCTTCGTGTGATCATGCAAACCGCCACGATTGTGTTTAAAACTGAAGTCAAAGACTTCCGAGTGCCTCACGTTTCCTCGACGTCGTCGCCTTCCAGCAGCATGCGACCCCCGCCGCCGCCTCCCCCGAAGCCCAAGGCGGACTCCAAGTTGGAGGAACCCTCCAGCTCCATCCCGGATCTCGGTGAGTCCTCTAAGATAACTGTCGCGATGACAATATACAGACCTGACCCTGACAATTATTATTTTTATATACGACAAGGCTGCTGTTATCGCGTTGAAGGTAAATTTCATTAAATAACCATTGACTCCTGAATGACCACGCCGAACTTCCCCATGTGCGTTTCATTGAACACACTAAGGTCACACTATATTTGACACAGTTAGAGCAAAGTTGCGGAAGCGGTTAAGGGCAACCTCCGCATCACTTTAATTGCGAAACAGTATTTATAGATGACCCAGAGCGTCAGCAGCCTTGCTTTTACATTGCCGAAATTTGGGACTTGGCCCCGGAAACCAGGAAACGGCCCTCATGGCTTCTTGTCGTTGTTCCCTTGAATCTTGACACTTTCACTGTTTGTATCCCAACTCGTCAAACCGCGTAATGGCAGATATTCGATCCAACAAGTCTCAAACAAATAAATCGGGACGACCTTCCTTACCTTTCCTCGATCACTTTTTATCTGCACGCCGGATTTTAGCCAGCCAATTTCGCACTAGTGTACAATAAGTTGCCTATCTCGTTCCACTAAACCGCCATTATCTCGATCATTAATTTCAAAAATATATTAAGGGGGCACTGCACGCATCTTGGAAATCTGTGTTGGTGAGTACCGCAAAGTTCGGAATAAGACATAAGATACCTACGTGCGGAAAATTTTATTGTTGATACTGTGTTTGATATCTACTACTGCTTGAGTGTCGAGCTACGTCCAGCGCTCGGCTCGATTACTTCTCAGAATAAGATCTGCCGTGAATAATTTAGTTCGGAGCTCATTATCTTCATTTACGGATTGGATTATTATTTGAGTCCTCAGATTGTGGATTTGCCGAAATATAAATATGTTTGAAATTAGTTTGTCCTGGACCAAAGGATAAAACAGATAAATTAAATAGAGCGTGATTAAACAAAATAATGTTTTAATGTATCAAATTATTGTGTATTTACATTTCTAACATAATAGTGTTGCACATAATATCACATTTAACACATTAAAAACAAGTACTTGTACCGCAATGTTTTACAATAAAAATCCGACGTTAACAATTTAAAATTAGTGACGCCTACGTATTATATACCGGGTGTCCCAACTAAAATTTGTACCCCCTAACAATTCCAATTTCGAAAGACTCACAAGAAAACGCTCAAGCAGGTCAATTTTGTTATCAAGGGGGACCAAATTGTACCAAACTTTCAAGTCTTGTATCTCACCCCTTTAGCCAGGGGAGCCACCCCTTAAAAAAATTAAATGGCATGGGGGGTCGTGTGATATATAATTTTAAAGCTTATTCAATCCTCTATCCAGACCTACTTTTATCGATTGGTTTCTACAAAAAAGAGTATGAATTTGTTATTTTCCAAATCTACATCAAATTCATGCTTTTTTTGTCGAAACAAATTGATAATAGTAGGTCTTGATAGAGAATTGAATAAGCTTTAAAATGATGTATCACATGACCCCCATGACATTTAATTTTTTTAAGGGGGTGGCTACCCTGGCTAGGGGGGTGGGATCCAAAACTTCAAAATTTGGTTCCTCTTGATAACTAAACCTGTTCGAGCGTTTCGAGTCGAAATTGAAATTGTTGTGGGGTAGAAATTTTAGTTGAGTGTTTTATGTAGATTTGGAAAAAACGAATTCATGCTTTTTTTGTAGAAACGAATCGATAAAAGTAAATCTGGATAGAGAATTGAATAAGCTTTAAAATGATGTATAACACGACACCCCCCCCCCCATGCCATCTAAATAAGGGGGTGGTCCCCTGGCTAAAGGGGTGAGATCTAAGACTTGAAAGTTTGGTACAATTTGGTCCCCCTTGATAACAAAATGGACCTGTTCGAGCGTTTTCTTCTGAGTCTTTCGAAATTGGAATTGTTGGGGGGGTACAAATTTTAGTTGGGACAGCCTGTATACATATGTACTACATTATAATTAATGCTTACGTAATATGCCGTGACCGTAGAAGCCATACAGAAAAAAATATATTTCTCTTTCCTATGGAATTATACGTACAAATTGAACACAATAGTCGAGCAGAAAAATATCAGCTCTTTGTTTACAAGTGGAGCTTGGTTGTTTTAAAAACAGTATCGAGAAGTCGAATACAAAACAGCGTTTCATGTTCCGCGATATTCAATATATCGACTGCCCTACGTCATCTTTGAATTACTTCTCGGTTGCCTATATTAAATTGTTCCAAAACATGGGTTCACTTGAGCCAAGATTACTCGACAACCCTTTGATAGATTTCAAAAATCTTTTATTTCATGAAAAGAAGAAAGTTCAACGTCGGTACTTACGAAGTCCTTTTTTGATTTTTTCTTTTTGGTACAATCAAAACTTTGATGCAAAAATAACATATGTTTGAGAGTCTTTAGCAAAGTCCCTATGGACTTTTCGAAAAAAAGGACTTCGTATGTACCGCCTTTCAACCTTTCTCAACGAGTCCTTTTTTTATTTTTTTTATTTGGATCAAAAATAAGGTCAGAATCCTGTCCCACACAACACGTTGCAAATTCATAGCTGCAGTACCCCCTTAACTGTCCTGCACTGCAATTTTGGCGAGCTTCGGAATCTTCCTCTTGTATTAGCGCCCCTGTCTGCAGTCTTTCGAGTGTTTTTTATCGGGAATTATTTTACCCCCAAACGAGGGATGTTATTCATGGGGAGGTCTACGCACTCACGGGAATCTCCAGTTAGCAAGCAATAACACGCCACCCTCGTAAAGACAAAACTTCCCGAAAGTCAGCCTTCAAGGTTCCGTTTAAAAGCAATAAAATTAGACAACAATGCATTGACGATGATGCCGCATCATTGCATTTTACCCCCTCGTAAATCAAGGGGGGTATTCATCTTCAGGTCTGTCGCGTCCGAAGAGGCAGTAAATCAACAATGAAGGACAGGGTCATAAACAGGTCGGAGCTTGGTCGAATTGTGTGGACATAATTGACCGTCATTTTCACGGTTACTTATACGCACTCCTAGTTTGTGGAAATTGTAAAGTCCATAGGAATAAATGCATTAATGGCTTTTTGGGTGCAGTTTAGAGGTTTATGATCTCTGCTCAAAAGCCAGTCGTTTGCGGCAATAATTGGATGAAGCTTTCACAGATCTGGGATTTATAAAAAAAAATGGAAAATAAGTCAAGGCTTGGAACTTCAAAAGATCGAATGAAGGAACACCACCAAGATCTGCATAATTACAATTTTCAGTAGGACTTTTTACATTCGGATTTGTATGGACAATAGAACTAATCCATCAGGAAATATGTTGACAAAACCAAATAATGTACTTCACGTTGGTGATCTCAGATTCGAGAAGTAAATCGTTTTATTTTTATCGATAATACTGCGAATGAATAATGAATTCAAAAATAATAAAAAACCTGAACAGTAACCTTTTTGCCGTTGTTAAAGGGACAAAAAATTGTTTGTGTGCATGTGCGTGCGTTCTAAAAAAATGTTTACCTCCAAGTCGCCACCTGCTTCGTCGGCGTTAATTACGTTCCGGATTACCTTGTCGAAGTAATCCAATCGACCCGGGGGTCAAAAATAGTGTACGACGTTCGCGTGTGTTACCATTGACCTTCCACTCCACAACTCTATTTCTGGCTGGAAGTGAGGCATTATTGAAAGTAAATCCGGTCCGTCCTTCCATTTTTCCGTGCGTAGAGGAATGCTCGCGTCTGCTGCGTGTGGAAGTGGAAGAAGAAAGAGGCGACGTCTTGACGGATGGACCGTGTCAGAGAGCTCTAAATTTGATCCCCTTGTTGCCGTATCGGGGTGAACTCGTGCCATTAACCTTGGCCCAGCGGCGGGCGCAGCCGGAGGGAACTGGGGTGGCGGCCCGCCACTCTCTTCATCCCTCTTTCTCTCTTCGTTTCATTCGCTCCTAGGCCCCGAAAATAACCGGAGCCAAGGTGCTCGCGCTCGAATTTTTTATCGCGCCTGGCACAAGTGCAAGAACGGGCCAGACGCGTTGGGGTGAGAGAGACGGGACGCGAGCAACCCCTGCCCCTCTCGTGCTTATGCAGAGGCGGAATGCAAGCGCGGGGCGGAGGCCGAATAAGGTCAGGGACCTGACGTCGAATGTTCCACCCTTTCTGTGCGGCTCACGTCGTCTGAAAGCGACCTTTCGAACGCCGGCGACACCAGATAGGCTCGGATCCAGTGAAATTGCGGCAAACTGAATGTGTTGATGCAATATTTATCTCCCCCGAAACTCTACGTTTCTTTCTTTTATTGGATAGAGGGGTGGATGAAATATTTTTACACGAAGCTGGAATGAAAATCTTGATCACATCAAAGGCTACTTTTACTGTTTACCGTTTACCATAATTATAAAAAGAACTACTTGTCTTTTCTACACCAATTGGTTAGATAAATTATTAATGGGAACAGCATGGAAGTATTGTGGAAGATATTGGGATATGAGAAGACGCAGCAGTAGCGACTGTCGAGGCATTTCATGAACGGGGTAAATGGAATAGTTTATCTGACTACTGTTGCGTCACGAAGAGTATAAATTCCATCCCGCCCGGCCCGAGTAGCGCAATTTCAACGAAACTCAGTGTAGACACAAGCAAGTAGAAGGAGAAGTCTAGCACATGTCCCCATTAAAGACGCGAGCACCGGAGCCACTGAACTCGAGGTTGCAGTCACTTTCAATTATCTCGAGGGATGTGGATGCGAGAATGCAGCGGGAAGGAAGGAAGGAAGGACGAAGAAAAACGGGGATTAGGGATTCGACTATGTCTGCAGCACTCATTTCCCTTCGATGACGGATCGATGCGAGACAGTAACCCCATTTATGACTCACTCGAGGAACTCCTTCCAACACAACAAGTGTAACGAGCGGCTGCCAAAGGTGCACGGATGGTGCGGGGTTTTAATTAGCGGCTAATGGAGGGAAATTTTAACCCTCGTACGGTAGAAATCGACCGCTGATATTAACCCCTGTCTGAATAAAATTTCAGATTTGTCTGATGTTCCAGGCTGTGTTGATTTGGGGGTGGAAGGCAGATTTTTAAGCATTTCAGGATAATAACGTCATTCTAAGCTTCTCCAAACCGCACAGAACTCGAACTTGAGTTATGGTCGAACTTCCTCAAGGGGGAGTAAAATCCATTCGAATTATAGTTCTTTGAACTCTGAAGAAATGAAAAATGATGCAATTCCAGATTTAATAAATTAAAAATAATATTATGGTTCTATTGGTTTCACGTTGGCAATTTTACTTTTGGGGAGCAACCACACAGAAAATACATTTTTTTAAATAGAACCTCCAGTTACGACATAACTTTCACCCCAATGGATTCTGACGTAGTCTTTTACGATTTTGAAAAATACAATAAATTCCTTTGTATTCAGGAGTCTGATAATAAAAACACCATTAATCCCTCCAGTGCTTTACCAATCATCCAGCGTCATGTCGTAAACCGAAAGGGGGAATTGCAAACATTGTGGAACCTGGATTTGGAGGATTTTACATTATCAGGTCTGCAAACACAAAGTATTTTGTATTCTGCGACATGTATTTCTTTATTAATTACACATTTGTTCAGAATTATGGTTGATTGGTGATGGTCATCTCGATAATGATCAATTTGGTAGGAACCTGAAATATCCAAGTGTATAAAATAATGAAGAAGCAAAGCACTTTGCTAAGTAGAGACAGCAGCTCAACAAAAACTTGGACAACAAAAGTTACTGAACCCAACTCAATTATCTAGTTTTGTCTGTAGAAAGTGAAGGGTTGTGATGGATAACGCCTACGATACATAATGATATACATTACATGAATTAAGACATACATTATCCGCCAAATTAATGAACTGATTAATATAAATTCTATGGAGAACGCTAATTTGAATATTGATTGCGGGACCTAACACCTAGAAGTGCACAGAAGCTCCTCGTATGGTACTGATGAGATTTATTCTAATAATAGAGCGCCGTACATGCAATGAGGTTTCGAAAAACCTTTTTAATTTGCATTTATTACCATTCTAAAGGACAAGATAAGTGATTTAGCCGAGTCTCCCCAAAGGACCTCCAAATTCTTAAATTTGGTGTTTTTTCTAACATTTTAAATCGCAGGACTGGCAGTGTGGAGCCACTTTTTTATTAGATGCAACAGTTCTTCCATTAAAGGTTTGATATCACCTATCTTATGTTGACAGTTTTTGGGGAATATGGATATTTTGAACTAAAAGTAGTTGACTGATAAATTCACCAAATATCAAAAAACTAAAATGTTGGCATTTTAGATTTTTCTAACTTTTGCTCTATTTTTTTTTAATCGCCCACGCAAATTGAAAATTCCCCCGCCCCCATTAATGAGCATTCGTGAAGTGTATTTTTGATATCAGCGTTTAAACAGCATGGAAATCGTCCCTAAACATCACCGCCGCCGCCGTCTCGGCCGCCCCCTCGTTTCATTCCGTTATTGCCCTCCTCCACCCTACCCTTACCTGTCTGGGGTGTTCTCCCCATCCATAGTGTTGGCATAAGAGTCGACGGCCGGTGCATAACCGTCTGGATGCCACCAGTGGGGTGTTGTCATGGTGACTACGACCCCGTCCGGCCGTTCCGACCCTTGGCGCGTTGCACCGCGTTTCGTTTTGCAATCGATAGAATAATGAGTGGCGTGTGCATGGGGTTGTTTTTTCAAGACGTCCCTTCCAGACATCCCGAATGCAATTATACGAGCTCAAGAAAGTTCCTTCTCAGGACGCCACTGGCGTTTCTCCCCCGATCTGATATTCGGCTTATTTATTTCTGCTGCCAACAACCCCAACATCCCCGTCGCGACGCCGTGCGCCATCTCCCGTCATACGCGGAAAGGCGGCGGTACATGCGCGGTGGCGGCGTCGCCGCCAATCGATGAAGCCTGCACTTGGCCTTCAAAAGTCGCGGGGAAGTAGCACGTGGTCGCTGAGGGTTTTCACCCCGATTTTCCCGGGAAATCCGGCACCCCGAACGCCCACTATCTCGTGATGTTTGCGCTCCCTCCTCCCCTTTCTTCGGTGATTAATTGCGTTGACGCACGGTCGCCTTGAAACGCTCTTCTAAAAAGAACAGGACGCAAAAAAAAACGTTTAGGGTCGGATTGTCGATCGGCCCGAAAATCGCAGTGTAAATTTGGAGCAGCTGCGGCTGTGGCCGGAAAGAAAACAGTCGCTCGGAGCGGATAGTTTTCGCTTTCTTCGCACGAAAATCGAAAGTGGTCATCACGAGTTTTCGTTTTTTTCGGTCTCGTTGGTCCTCTTTTTGTGGGCGAGGTTTGGAATGTTTGTTCACTTTCTTATGCGTTGAAGTGCGATGGATCCGGTTTTATTGACGCCGAAGAAGATTACAGTCCGATGAGGCGGGAAGATTTCGACGAGCAAAGGGTTGGCGTTTTTACCGAGTCGTTTCCTAAATGGAAAAACCGGGTCTTGAGAATTTAATGCACTGAATCATACAAGAGTTACGACAACATGACGTAATAATTGGACGAAGTTTCAGTTTTATAAAAGGGTTCCAATAAAACAACCCCAAAAGTTCGTTCTAAAAATATGACTGTTAAAATTTTCATGCTCGACAACTTATTAATATTTCCTGTAAATGAATTATGATGAAATTTGGGGAAATTCAAATTATATAGGTCTATACAATGCAAAGATTTGTTAAAACAGGATTTTAGATTCCCAGATTTAAAGTTCAGTGAATTGACCACAGGTTGGTCCATTAATAACCTACAATTTTCGATTTATCTAGACAAAATTTTGTGGTGGTCTGTTTTGCTTTTTTGTAACATAATGCTTGTGTGACATTCCTATTTTTGTTAAATATTCATTATTATTGTATATTTTCTTTTTAATTTGCAACTGCTTCTTCTTTCGTTCTGCATTCTTATTTTGTTTTTCTATCCTTGTTTAACTTACAATATTTTGTTTTTATGATGTTTTTGTGGACACTGTCTTCGACTTGGGGTAAAATCTATATTCATAGAGATCTCATTGTAATGAAAATATTAATTCAATCAGAACTCAAGTTTCACGAATTTCGGCATTTCAATATTTTGAAATTGTAAGCTCTAAATCATTTATTCCTGAAAATTGTAGAACTGAAGTGATAGAACTGATAATGATTTCATAGTAAATTTTAATAATTAACAACATGCAAGTCGTCTGAATACCGATAGATCAATACTCGTTTAATTTTATATCATGAACTACATAATACATAATTATGTACTTTTTAATTAAATAGAAACAAAACCAAAAGCTACAACTTCACACCTCCGCGAGCAAAAATTGAAAGTACATAGTAATTACAGCGTTACATTTTTCGACTAGAAGAATAAGTTTTCACTTTCTTTCTACACACAAAAAATTTCTTTCATTCATAGTAAGCTCGGTAATTAAAGAAAAGAAACTACGCGAACTCGTTTCGCTTGTTTTTGTTATTCACCCACCACATAGCTAAAACGCTGTTGTAATTCTTTTTTAGTTTATTAAAGTGTTATCGTGAATGACTTCTCAAATATTTTGTCGGCTGGCCCCATTAACACTCTTGTGTGTTTTTGGTGTTGTTGACAAAGTTCGGCTAGAGCCTGCTGAAACATTTTTTCCTACTTTTGGAAAAACCAAAACCCATGTGTCATCATTGTTTTCGGTCGGTTTCTTTCTGGTTTGGTATGTGCATCTAACGAAATAATGCGCTTTTGGAACAAGGTATCGGTGTCGTCAACCTCTGAATGGCCTATAGCGCAGTCCTATTAATTCATTATTTTTCACTGTCACTTTTATCGCGTGATACAATCGAAATTCTCCTTCTCTTTCTGACACACTCGATGTTGGCATACGTTTCATCGCGCTACTTTCAGTAGATTACATCGGCCTAGTTTTGGAACTCGGTTCAAGAAACTCTAACCGGGTCCGAGGTAAAACTATGACGTTTAACTTTCTCATGGACACGGCGTACCTTTTATGGCATTTCCCAACGAAATTGAAACTTCGCGCTCGACTTTTTTCGTGGAGGAAAAAATCGCGATTCGCAGAAAACCGAAAACACGCCGATATCTGCTCGGAAAAATGGATTAACGGATAAATAAACAGGGGAGACCTTGAGTTGATAAGAGCTATCTGCGGTGATACCGGCTATTCCATACGATTGTATCTGGTCGGGTCGATGACCACCAATGATCTAACCTCAGAATTGAGGTCACTGTATTTTTGTAATAAAGAATATGGAAAATGAACTGACACACATCCCGTCCACTGAACCCTTTCTCTCTCGTTTTTAACCCTTAAAATTCCGAGCGAACGCCGAGCACTTGTTTACTGCTGACTTCACCGGGAACCTACTTTTGCATTGTTGCGTCAATTTTGTTTTTTCAAGCCTTACATAAGAATGCCGACGAAAAACATAAACAGACACATCCCACATCCCGAAGGAGGGATGAGTGAATCATGGAAAGAATAAAACTGAGTCATTGGCAGGGGTTGATCGATCACCCTCTCTTTTTAACGACTCATCGGACGCTTTTATTGCTGTAGGGAAATTAATTTTGCAGTGAAAGTGAACTCAGATAGAAATAGCCCTCAACAATGAAAGAACTGAATTTCAATAAGAAAGAGAGAGTGAGTGTATGTGAAACTTTGAATTTCACATTTTAAGTCGCGGGTTTTATTGTTGTGCCAAAATCGCGAAAGTTAACCGAATCATTTAAGAGTAATTTTGATGTAATTTTTTTGGAAAAGCGTTGAAGTAAACATATTTGTAGTGTAGATAAAGGTCGTTGTTGTTGCTTTGTTACAAACTTCTTTGTTTAGGCACTAAGAGTACAAGTGCATGTAAAGTTTTTGAGTGAGTTTAACTTTTACAGTTTAACTGAAGAATGCGAATCGGATTGGGAAACAGACCTTTATTCCGCCATAACTTCTGCAAATGACAGACAAATTAATTAATCTATTAACCTATTTTAGAACATAGGATCTACAATTAAATTTTAGTACTACAAACTTCAATATCAGGTTAAGTGCTCCCATTTGTACTTATGCCTATTCATAACTGCATTGTTTCTGGCGCTATGCACATAACACCGTACACATTTACAGTTACAAGGAAATTTTTGTAACAAATAATAAAAATGACATTTTATTTTATTCACAAATAAGGAGGTAAAAGGGGGTTATGAGCTAAGCAGGGTTCCAGAAGAATAATTTAAAAATCTTAAATTTATAGAAATACTTAATAAGGAGAATTTCGCAGCAATGACGAGCAACTACTGGGTGAGAGTGATCAAAAACTTCGAAGTGTGACATAAAAAAAAGGACGTAAAAAAAATCCACGCGAGACACACAAAAGGTACATTCTGTGAAACAATGCTTTCTGTTCAGAAATATTGGCAGCGGCCAGTTGGGAAACCCAAAGCACGGCCAAAGGGTCATAAACCTCTACCTGTCTAACGACCCAAATGCTAGCACAATACAAATACAATATTCTAAATTCAACCACCACCCGAGACGACATTCTGGATTATAAAAGTATTATTGACCGGAGTCCATAAAATTACTGTAAGTCTGGTCGTACTTTGCTTCGAATGAGAACGTGACATCGTAATGGGAGAAACAGTTCAACTATTTTTTAGTATTTCACGGGCCATTACATTTAAATATATATTTTTTAAATTTTGGCACAATGTTGTCCCAAAAGGACATAATTATCTTTTTCAATCTCCAAAAGAACATACAAAATAAAATTGCTATGGAATACATTTTTTGTACTTGTCGACAACAATTCCACTAGATACAATCCATACAACAAAGTAGCAATAATTGTTAGCACCAGTAATTGCCAATTGCTCCTGAACCTGAAAGTAATAATGATCTTTTTGCTTTAGTGTAACGTCCTCATTTTGGTCAATTTTTAAGTAATTAATTTTTTCTTCATCGACCGCTTGTTGGGAATTTAAGTCTCGAATGGACCAAGGGCATTTTATTTCCACAATATGATCTTGATCAATAATTCCATCCGGACTGGCACCGAGAAAACAATTTTCCTTGTCAATAAACAGTCCGCACTCACGCACAAGTACCCCATGGTCGTTTTCAAAGTGCTTTTGCTTCATGTTCTCTTCTCCACATCATTATAGCTGCGCTCTTTTAACTTTTAATTATAACTTTCTGCTGCATTATTTTTCATATTCAAAATTAGACTATGCACATTTTGAACAAGTCTTTTTCCACACGACTCAGTGTCGTCAAAAAGGCCATACTCTATCATGTCTGGAACTGTGTTGATTTCGCCTTCCTTGGTTCCTTGACAAAAATAGCCTCTCAATTTACTACAAACAGTAGTTACGTAGAAATGGTTTACGAACTCTATCGTTATTATAGGGAATTTATGGTCGTAGGGATTCGCGATGCAAAGTTTTTTTTAACACACTGCTGCTTCTTTTGCCAGCGAATTTTTGTTGCTCTGTTATTAGTGATGTAATTAGACTCTTCACATTGCAAAATTTTATAAAAATATCAATCAACGAATCAAGTAAGATACCAACCGATCTGTTAAAAAAAATAGGTGTAATTGAAAGCGTAATACTAAGTAGGAATGAATATTTTGTGATTATCGCCTAAAAAACGTCGTGTGCATCTCGGCCAAAAGTACTTTTTTGGCCTTATCTGCATTGTGTTCTCGACTCACGCCTCGGCCACAAACAGCAGATGCGTCCATAAAGCTAACTTTTACGGCCGCGAAGTTCTAAGATAACAGGGGCTCTCCGTCCCGCATAGTTTTGTTTAGGTATAGGTCTAAGATTTTACTCGGACTGTACACGGCGAATTTGTAGCATGGCTGTATAGGTGGAGCTACTTTCTTGACGTAGAAATCAACAGAACAGGGTTTTATTTAAAACATTATTACATAGTTGTATTTGCGCTTCCATCTTTAATAATGTAGCAAACAATAAGAAAAAACTATAGGCAAGGCGATACGCATGTTTCTTGGTAGGTTTTAAATTCGTAATAAATAAATGGTGACAAAAGTTACGTATGTTCAGTTAGACATTTTTGCATATTTAGTAAAACAGTTTTGAAAAAATATATGCCTAGGTTCTAAAGCAATCCTTTTTCTACAACTATTCAAAATTTGAAGATTATTGATCAGTAATTAACAATACAGCGATTTTTATAAATGTACACTGCAAGCATGGTGAGAGAAGCGCCTAAAGAAAGATTCCAAGACTTTGATGGTAGACGAAGAAATTTCGAGCTTCTCCAGTGGTTAGAAATTCACAAAATTTAATATTACAAGATTTTAAATTTCTAAGCTTCCAAGGTTCCAGAATGCCAAAATTAAAAAAATCCAGTTTCAATTTTGTATTTCTTAATAAAATTTTTGTATTCGTTCTATGAAATACATAATGGAGAAAGTGGTATATATAAAGGGTGATTGACGAAGAGTGGTAGATATTTAAACCTCAAATTATATGGCCCCTAAACGTAATTTTGACGGTATTAAAAAACGCTTAATGTAAAGTTGAAAAAATAATGGCAACCAGCGATGCACTCAAAACATTTTGATAGTCGTTGGATTTATTTTGGGCAAAAAACTTACTACTTACGATACAAACTATTGTAAACATCTCGGTTTCTATTGACTAACCTTTTCCGACTGACAAAAACCCCTCTTGCTTATAACCTCGCCAACGTACCTTATAAGAATTGTTCAAAATGACGACCGCCCTGGACTCTGTTGCATTTCGCGAATGCATACTCCACTATTTATATTTTCGGCAACACTGCACCGACTTGCTTTTGGGGAGTTTGGGGAATTTTTTTGACATTTAGATTCTTGAGGTTTTGTTAGGAAATCTTGGAAAATGCATTATTTTTATTCAAAATACAATAAAAGTTACGAATATAATAGAAATAAGAAACAATACCAAGTTTACTAATGATGCATTGTGAACTTGTATATCGGCTTGAGAATATTCTACAGGATTTTCATCAACATCTTCAGTTCCGTCCTCATCATCGTCATCATTATTGTTACGTCGATGTCAGAGCCTGCCAGAGAAATTATGACTGGTGGTCCAAGGGAAAATTACCAATTAGTATTAATTTGACGTTCCAACTCAATGTAATATATGGAGTGTTAATAGTAGCTGATAACAGTTGATAAGCGCTATTTCGATTAATTTTTGAAAAGTTTGAAATTATTTACTGCGCTGATGTCAAAACTGTCCAAAAGCCTAGGAATTTTTGAATAACAATGTAGTTTTTTTTTTGTTCTACCAACTAAATGCAACAGGTGGTGAATTTAAAAAAAAATAAATAGCTTTTATCTTTCGCTTACCTAAATATTACACGGTGTTGATGGGACTCGTATAAACAAGCTGTTTCATGTGGCGCCAAACGTAGGAGCCGCAATACCGGGCCATTTATTCCGATCCACCCTTCGTGTAAATTATTATCTAACTAGTCTTAACACGATCTGTGCACTACGGAGAGGAACATTTATTGTCTTATGTTCAAACGAACATCCGCTAATAATAATTCCTCTAATAAATGGCACACTGTACAACTCCCGAGACGAAGAGAGTTCCCACGGGTTTCTCCGTAGGTCATTTGAAAATAAAGGCATTTTACAATATTTAGTGCACTCTTAACAGTCAAAGTAAAAGTACTAATTAATTAATTGGCAGGCGTTCACCGCTCTCATTCAAGTCCTTTTTTGTTTAGGCCCAGAGATAAGGGTTTATTTACCTACTAATGGTTCTTCAATCATGCGAGCGATTCTCAATCGATTTTCGGGGAATTTTTTTTTTACAGTTAGATTTATTTCTAAATTTTTCTAGGTCTCCTCATATTTTTGGACTGTCACAGGTTTAAATAACTACCACACTTCTTGAATCACGCTATATAACTAAATATATGAAATGTAGTTCTTTCAAATACATATACGGAACTGAATTCGGTAACCACCTCGGTAACCACGGTAACTTCGAGAAATGACATCGTGTACCTACTTTCTATCGTTCAGTGTGATTGGGACAAAATGTCATCTCTCAAAAAAATATCTAATTGTCAAAAATAGTTAAAACCAAGTGTTGTTCAATACTTGCTGTCACTTTTCGGAGTCATTTGCAACAGTCGGCCTATGCTTCGTGCTTCAAAAATTCGCACTTGTATCGAAATATACTACCATTGTATACTACATATGTATTTTGTAGAACACGAAAAAATCCACGGTTCAAAGGTTGGAAATTTTGTTTGGAACTTTCGCTTAAAAATTTTCTCATCCGGGTCGTCCCCCTCAATTGAATTTGACGAATTCGCCTATAACATCTCGTAGACTATATAACATGAAGCCCTAAAACGTGTTCTGTTGTTTAATAAAGTTGTTCTGTGAGATAACAGAATGCAATTTTGGCTAGCATTTTCAAACGCTGTACATTTACCGCCTCTTGTGACGTCATTTCTGGGAAGCCTTTTCATTGGTTCGTGCGCTTCTCATTAATCCGCCCATCTAATAACTTTGAATTTTGTCTGTTGAATTTTTTCCCCTGTTGACGTCACAAAAAAGACAAATGTTTGGGATTTTTTTTACGTAGTAAACGCGTGATTTCGAAAAAACAAAAATATAGAGGGGTATAATATTTTTTCCTCTAGTTTCTAGAAAAGCTGTTTTTGAAAATTGGGGGACGACCCCTTTCTGAAATTGGGTTTCCCTGTTCTCAAGAGTTCAATTTACATATTATAGGTTCTCAAAAGTCGCAGGTTTTCAGTGCTGTTCTTAGATTTTCAAAAAAATTTTAGGTTCTGTCTCAGATTTTAGGAATGTTTTGTGGTTTTCAAGTTTCTGGAGTTTCCTGGTTTGAAGTTTTGACATTATCAGACTTTAATAGAGGATGGGAGTTCCAAAAGAAAATGACGTTTCAGTCAAAAGATCTTTTCGCGTTCTATTGATTCCTAGTCTGAGAAGAAACCGAAAGTCACTCCTTATACATGTTTTTCGCAATGAAAAACAAAAGTTAGTTCGAAAACTCGCTCGTTGCATCAAGCGGTGACAAACAAAACTGATCTGTATTTCCTTGCAAGAATTGGTAACAAAACTCGCTCTTTTGCTTCCTGGTTAACAATATTGTTTTTGTATTGTTATTGTAATAAACTCATGGAATGTAGCCTTCGTACTAAGCACAATAGAGGTGAATATCGAGAAATTACGTTGTTACTAATAGTGCCCGGCTACTTCATATTACATACTAATGTTATTGAAGTCCATTACCTCCAAATAGCCGTATAACGCGCAGTAAAAGGGATTTTTTTAAACAAGATAGGTATCATGGGTATATCGAAATAGACAAGAATATAGGGTTGATGATAAAACTCGGGAGAAAACGAAATAAAAACTATAAAACGTCCAATTATAGGAATTCGATGCGGGTACACAGCTAAGAATCTCATAATAAGACAAAATAAGCAAGATAGATGGGAATAAATTATGTATTAATGAGTCGAGGAGGAAACCATTTTTATTACACTCTAAAAGTTTAGCAATTTAAGAGTTTAAAAAAGTTTAAAGTTTTAAAGAACTTTAGATGAGTGTGAGAGACTTTAAAGTGATACAAAGGGAGAGTTAACTTGAGTTGAGCTGTCTTGTTACAGCAATTAATTTCTTTATTGTAATATTCATAGAGTATTCGGAGATACTAACATGTTTAAAATTCTAACACTGGAAACACATAACAAATATAAAAAATAACATTTCTCCTCCGTAATTTTTTGGAGTTCCCCCATTTTCTCTAATTTTCCTTTCATTTTGTAATCTCTAAAAACGGTCACTTTTTGCAAGGGTTCGTTGACTTCTCGCGTGTCGGTCGTGCACGCTGTAGGTAATGGGGTAGGTCATTATTTCGAAATTTCCATCGAAAAATCTCCGAAATCGAGATCGAAAAGAAATCAGTGTGAAAGGGAAAGCCGCGAAGTGTCGATGCCCCTTTCTTGACCGAAAAAATCTCAAGAAGAACCACCAAACTGGTAAGTTGACAACAGAGAGTGCGCTGACCGGCGAAATCAGTTAGTGGGTCAGCACCAGCAAGAAGTTCTGCTGGCGCTCGCCGAAACACTCTCGCTATTCAGTTGCGCGAAGTCAGCAGTGTCGCGAGAAGTTTTTCGCCAAATTTTTCCTGCGGACGATTTTCGAGCCGTCGAGGTTGTGATTGTTGAAAGTTATTATTGTTATGTTTTGAAAGTGAAAATGACGGTCAACGATTATAAAGAAACTACGTGTGCCACCGCCAACCACGACGACATGGAAGTCATGGAGGCGGTCATCCAGCCCCCGGCAGACAGTGAGAATCTCCTGGGACGCGTCCTGGCAGGTAAAGACCTATTAACATTTTAAAGCGTTGGTATAATTAACTAGGATTGTTAATCGCTGCCAAAATTGTCGTGGTGCGTTTCGCTTTCCGCGGTTATAATTAGCCATCAATCAGTCAAATTCCTGCTGGAGACGTCGCCGCTCCTGCGGGCCACAGGAACGCCCAATTACGCTCGTGGCGGTGAGGCAATAATGCGCTAATTGGGATTTTTCGAAAACGGTCCGTTGCACTTTTCCTGCCCTCCGCTAGCCTCCGTCGCGGGTGCTCCCGCTGTCCGTTCGTTTTCACTTTCCAGCCATCATCTCAGCCGTCGGTATCTAGGGCAACGGCACCCCACTCGGAGGCTAGTTCATTGCCCCTCGGCCTTCCAACCATGCATCGCTGTCTCTCTCCTCACACATTTCCGTCCTTGTCCCGAGCACTCACTTTTAATTCCACAAACAGCCCGAGGTTTAAAGATCCGTGTCAGCGAATCGAGCCTCGTCGCAGGGTCCCACCGTAGACTTGCGAACTCCTCGCTTTCGCATAAGAGTTCGATCGAGGTCGAGCGCCCCTCGTCGGGAGGCTAGTTCGTTCACCTTTCTACGTCGACCGCTCGAATCTGGGGCAAGATGAAATTAAACTAGAGGTTGAATGCGAAAACAGCACATGTGCCTAGGTTTAACCAATCAACGTTGGGTTTCGTCTCCCTCCCCTCGTGTGGATTTGTAACCTCGAATGTGAGTTCAACGCTCCGCGGATAAATAGGTTACCTGAAATACCCCAAATCTGACGGTTGCGAAAAGGGTGCGAAAAATCGCTGAAAGTGAAAATGTCATTAGCACGCCTAGAAAAAAATAACAACGTTCGGTTTCTTTCACGCGACTTTCTCCGAAACTTTTACTTCTTAGATGTTCTAGTTGATAAAATAAAAAACGCATCACTTTCCATCACTTTCGACGCGATGCCAGTGCGTGAATTAGAAGTTAATCGGGGGCAGAACGATCAATGCGTTTAATTTTACTATAACACGTAAATACACGTGTGTTCAGAATTTTTTGCATCAAAGAGGCATCAGCATGCCCAGGCAGAAATAGTACATCGGCGCTAGGGGTCTGTCTCTTCCCGACACTGCAGTAAATAAATAATAATAAATTGTTGGAGGGGTCAATCCGCCACCAAAACTGCAATAAAGAAACAAACTATGTATGGCGTTGGTGTATTGTCTTTTCACAAAAACTTCAACATTACTCAACAAGAAATGTATTTATTTGTTCACATAATGTTTACATATTTTTATTGCTTGTTTTTAAATATTACACACCTAGATTTCTACAAAAAAAAAACAGTCAAATTTCTTAGATATTTTTACAGTATTCTTACACTTTCACTGCTGTTTAAAATTTCTCTCTTATAGATTCATTTCAATTAATATTTTAATATTCTAGAAAAAAATATTTTTATTTTCTGTTTTAATTTTCCTTAAAAACATCCAAACATTCTCTTCCCAAAATGCTTTTGCTTTATACAAAAATACATATTTACTTGTTGAAGCACCCTTCCAAGATAATAACATTTTCTAATTTCAGATCTTTGTTTCTATGTAAATACTACCTGAAGAGACGCTTTTCACAATATTTACATGTTTTGAAATGTCTTTTTAATTTTCTGACCAATAAATTTTATACACTAGAGCAGTTTATTTAAACAAACTCTATTAGAGCTTTTTAAATAATAAATTAGACATCATTACATAATCCCCATAGTGTCTTAAATATCTTTTAACACTTCTAGACTTCTTTGGGTACCGTTGCGTACTTGAGCGCCCCCAAAAACATATGTGTTCCCGCACCTTATTTTAAACTCTAATTTGTAATTTTAAAATTGTCTTCACACGCCTATTTATAGAAAGAAAATAGTGCTTGATGCTGGACCGGATTTAAACAGAGGCATAAATTTGCCAAAATTCTTGACAGCACTAACTGGTTCTTATGTTATGAAGGGGATACAATACGGAAGTATCATCCGGTCTATCAGTTTTTACTTATGAGGTGTAAAAACCAGATCTTTACCACGGATAGGTCAGGACGACAATAAAGATCAACCATAAATAGAAGATAATGTTGGCAAAAGGGTGCGAATACTCGGGGGGAGCTATTTCGACTAGCGACCAAAATAAACAGCAGTGTATCATCGAACGCGTGGTTATGTCACACTAGCTACGTCACAAATGGGTTTACGTCAACCAAGTGTTCCCATTCTTCAATTTAGCACATTTATTGTTTGAACTTCTTCCTAAATAAGTAGAACCAATATTTTTTTTATCGCTGCTCTTTAACGAAATCTACTTACAGCGCTGACATCATAGTCAAAAATAAGTAGAGATTGCTGTTTTAGCCGACCAGAAGCGCTAGATATTCATAGAACATACTCTTCATGCACTATTTGAGTTCGTTGCACAGCGAATGCCTCCTTGAATTTCCCTTTCGTTGAAATTCGACGGCAAAAATTGATGTTTTGCAGGAGTTTTTATTAGTGCTTTCACTTTGTCTGGGACTTTTACTATTTATTAAGACGGCTCAGAACCGAATAGTGCCCCAACCTCAGCGGTGAGACGTTTTCGCGACTCTCGTCGCGTCTAGCGTTTCTATTACATACAATAAACTGACATTGGGTCTATCTATAGATATGCCTCCCATTTGCCAGTGAGACAAAGAAAGTCCATGTTGAACGTGACGTGCTGGAAGGAGATAGAGCGCTCGCAGCGAGCTGAGCACCATCCGGACTGGTATTTATTTGTATAAATGTGTACGTTGTTGGCGACCTCAAAACCAAGAGGCAATGCCCTAGTCTCCTTCGTGGAACGCGTTGACCTCGATTGTGCTAGTATTCGCGATCTTTCTGACTACCCGCGGTGAGATTACATCGTCGACCCCGAGTGGTGGGATCAATGAACTAGTCTCGTTCTGGATACTTGATGACCTGGATTTCGTGCCATAAGTCGCTACGGCGAACGCGAATCGTGGAACTTGGGCACGAACGAGGCTAGCGCGGCCTGCCCCATATTGCAGTAACGTAGTCAAGGTGAATGGCCACCGCGTCACCCCGAAACGACACATCTGGAGTTTTTCGGGGACCTGTTTTCGACGAAAAGTGAAAGTCGCAGGAGAAAGTCGAAGAGAATTTTCTTGGACTACCACTCTCACTATCGGCCCGACTGACTGCATTTCATCGCTTTCGATGCATCAATCTGTGACATAACTCGCCCCCGATAAGAAAGAGAGACGCACTGTCTTGCCGATGGAGCTTCCTAATGACGAAACGCTCGCTAATTATGTGAATTTGCTGTTTTGCAACTTCGCCAAATTTAACCGTGTTAGGTGTTGAAACTATTTTCGCGTTAGAAAGAGAGAGAGATTGTGAAAAAGTGAAAGCCCGCGGGCGAGGGCTCAGCTAAGTTACACCCCTGATAAGTAGGCGACACAAATCTCACTTTTCTTTTGGAGATTTTATATGAACGTAATCAACGACTACTCTTTTATTTTCATGATATAACGTTCTTTAGGGGATATATACAGTGTGATCAATTATTGTCTTCTCGAACAGTACCTGTTACGTCATGAATGCACATCGTTGCCAGCCAAACTCACTAGTCTGCGAGATAAAAAAAAATTGCTTGTGGTGAATGCTCTTATCATATTAGGTCACACCTGAATATGCAGCTCTCAACTTTTGTGTAGAAACCAGCAAAACTAGGTTTGTCCCCTTTATTTTAGTACTTGGGGTTTTATTAAGTGGCCAAATAACAGAAACATGTTGCAATTTCAGTGATAAGGCAATTGAGATAGAAGCACTCCGAACATCCCAAATAAAAATATAATTCGTATTTTCTATTATTTCATACATCTAATTAGTACTTGATTTTTTGTTTGTTTTGAAATTGTTTGCTTTGCATTGGACCCTACTTGATTTTTAACAGCATTTTCCGCTATTGCTTCTGTATTTTGTACGTACATCTTCAGTATACTTTCTACCACTTATAATTGAGTTATATAATACGACAAGAATTTGTAATCTTTATCCAGAATATTGGTACCGGGTTCGTTTTTTTAATATTGGTGGTCACATTAGCAATTCACCCACTACAAACATTGTAAGAAAAAAACCTCCACCCCTACCCAACTTTCTAATCACGCTATTTTTTCCCACTCTTCTTTTTATAGTTTTTTCCTTGCCACCAACAATTTTATATAAAGTTCTTTATTCGCCAATTTCAATTATATTATTATTACATACATTATTATTATTGTTATGAATCCCGTCGAGCCAAATAAACAATCCCATGCAGCTGGTAATTTTCTCTCACCTCGCGCCACCTCCGAAGCCTTTCGCGGCGGCAGCAGCTGGGCTGGGGGTGGGTGCTCGAGGTCGCTGGGTCGTTCACCGTTCGCCGCGAGGTTACAGCTATATGGGTCATTCGCTCCTTTCGTGGGCTTATGCAACTGTAATGAGTTATTGGAAACCTTGTGGTTTCGCGCGGTCATTGGCATTCATACTCTTTCGTTTCCAATTAAAACGGCGGATCGGGCGCGCCGTCCCCTTTCGGCAAGGGGTTGTCCCGCCACGATTGGGTAATGGGTTCTTAACACCGCGCACCGGCTCGAAATCCTCTCTCTTGTGACGCAACCGAAGAGAGAAATTTTACGTTGTCGCAGGCATGCAAATAATGGCGTGAAGGTGAGCGACCGCCGCCACCGGCCAACCCCACCGCGAAATCACTCGCGGCCCCCGATGGCCCATGCGGTCGTTGACCAAACTGATGAAAGTGGGACGGCACAATAGCGCCAAGGCCTCCCAGAGAAATGTGCGTACGTAAGTGAATATTTGCAATCGTAAGTTGCGCATTTGGGGTTGGTGGGGAGGGAGGATAAGGTGGGGCAGGTGGTTGAAGATAAAGATAAAAGTGAAGGAAAGGGTATATGCTTTCATTTTCCGGATTTGTCCAGGATGAATTCGAAAGGTGGAACCATAAATTACATACGGGGAAGAGCAAAGCACAATATTTACTGTTTATGTTAATTTTTAATGACGTCATTGTTAATTACTCACATTATGCAAAACTTGGTTTAAGTCATCCGAAACATGCATGAATTATGTAATAAGGAACTTGCAGCTTGTATAGAGCAGGGCTCGAGAAATTGAAGAAGAAAAAAGGCTTTCTAATAAAACAAGCTCCCACCTGGTTCACATATTTAAAAAAATATATATTTTTAAATTTTATTTTGATTATGTATTTCAAAATGTACAGGAATTAAAAAAAATATATGTATGTATTTTGTAAGATGGCATCCACCATTTTAAAACTTTGTCCACGTTTATATTTTGAATCTTAACGTTTCAATATGCTCAATCTGGATTATTTATGATTGAGAGTACTCAAATTTTTAAGATACATATAGGATATAACCGGAAATTTTTGATTCATTACAAAGGCAGTAGAAGTAATATTTTTCGATAAAACCGTACATGCAAATTTTCGTCTAAGCTGTATCTGACACTGTGATAAGATGGTCTACAATGATAACAACATAAATGCAACTAGCGTCTAAAATTAACCAACGGTTCTCTGATGATAAAACTAGCCACTGATATCAAGGTCCTTATTTTTTTAATTTGAATGAATCTGGTGTATATCCCAAAGACTGAGTTAATTTTTTTTTTATTTGAAAGAGTCTTCCACTGGGTGTATACCCCAAAGAGTGAGTTGATGGCGGGGTCGCTCACTTGTTCAAAACATGTGAATGGCGGCCAAATATAGAAAATGGCGTCTGCTGGCAAAAACATTCGTTTACCTAACCATTTCATTGATACGGATGACGTAGATCCCATAGTAGCAACTGGCGTCATTGTCCGATCACGTGCTCACGTTTTTACCAACGAGATGTAAAGCCCATTATAGAAATTTCGCAAATGTTTGTGCAAAATTTTTTCGCCCGATAACAAACACGGTGTCTTTGACACGATTTCGGGTCAACACCCTGCCGAGTCACGGTATCAACTTAAGATAATCTAAGAGCACACAGCTCGTTCCAGCACCTGGACGATAACAGTCCAGACTTCGGTGCACGTGAACGCGACCATCGTCGCATTCCACAGGTGCAAATCGGGCTCGATGCGCTTGTGCGTCCCGACGCCCACGACGCCAGACTAACAACCCCGGCAACCGCTCCCGATGAGCCAGTCCATCTCTGTGCCCGTCGAGGGTAACGCAAAAAGCGGGAGTAACCATGAAGATGATGCCGGTCGTCGTCAGGCGTCCGAAATTCCAACCCCAACCAGGTGCGAATTTTCGTTTTGCTTCTAAACTTTCTTTTTGTCATGTCATCAGATATCATCATAATTTTTTTCATGCGACGATGTGTTATTTTCCCGGCGCTGTCTTGATTAGTTTGTTTGTTTCGTGCTTTATCGGTCATCGACGCCTTGGATCACGACCGTGACACTGAAATTGCTCGCGGCTTTCAAGTTGGCTTAGCAGGAGAGTGGCGCCATCGTACGGCGGCTGATGAAAGTGGCGAGTTGCGAGCGCTGGCCGGGAGGTGTCGCCACGCGAAGGGAGCTTTTTTTGGCGGTTTGATGCGATTTTTTCGTCGTTTTGAAAGGTGTTGACAAGATTTCGCTTTTTGGCTCAGTGACTGCTGCGACTAGTCCAAACTGAAAGAAAAGATTAACGAAAGTATACATACATAGTTGAAAAGTTGTTGCATACTTTATTTTTTAGAACTAAGACCGCTTAGGAAGGTTGGAAACATCATTATCTTTTTTTTCATTGTTACCACTTCATTTTTTTCTTATTTTGTTTCGTTATATTCTAGTTTCCTCAATGCATAAAGACATCGGGGACCCTCCGAATTTTACATCATCGTCATACATTAAAATCCATTCCCCATCGCTTTCACATTCATTTTCATCTATCTGCTGCTAATGTTCTCGACGGCATTTGTCGCCGCTGGAGTCGTGCCCCGGAATGTTTTGTAACAACCTGATCACATTAGTCGTTTTGGGAATTTTGGTTTTACGTCATACCGCTTAGTCACTCCGGGTCCCGGAACGAGATTCTGTATTTCGGAAAAGCCCGTCTTGAAAGCAGAGTTGTTGAACTCGAATCAATAGCGGAGTCGCGAACAGTTACAGAAAAGATGACACACTGTTCAATGCGAAATTGTAAAGAGGTCAACAGAGGTTCGTAACCGCAAATGGGGTCAAAACTCGCTCTGTACTTCATAGTGTGACTAACCTCGATTGCTCGCCGCAAATATCAGAACTATGTTGTAGCAGCAAGTTGTGAATATCCAACAAAATATTTATAACGCCTACATCAGCGATAATGACAACAACAAACAGCATAGTAAAAACGAGGAAACCTCAGACGTGGTGTGCTCTCTTTTCCAAATTAGCTAAGATCGTTGTGACATAAAACAGTAAGTGGTAGCTTTACAGGCAGTAGGTTAGTGACCCGCTAAGGGGGCACTGGCTCTTCCAATTGCCACGCGCACCGCACCATTACGCAACAGTCCTCTCTTTGCGCTATTTGCATGAAATGTGTTGGCGTGCACACGGAGAGTCGGTGATGGTCATTGCACCATCAGCATCTTCGATTTTTTCCGAGTGGCGTCGCGACGCCCCTTCGAAAAAAGGACTTGCAGCGAGTTCATCGTTCGCGAGGTCGTTGCATCCATGACATAGACACACACACACATATATACAACACACAATGGCGGAGCAGATCGCGCCAGATTGCCACTGGAGGTAAACCTAACGGTGCAAGAGTTCGATGGACGCACGACGCAAATGGCAAGTGCATTTACCCTTTGCAGATGGTAGGATGGTCGTCGTGGAGGCGAAGGCAACCCAGAGGAACAACAAGAAGGAAATTCGCCGGAAGCGCCCGGTGAGCAGTTTCTTCGGGAGATGTGCAGGGGTTGCTGAACCGCGGTGCAATGAACGGTTGTAAATGCAACGATGATTCAACGTTTCACTACGACGTGCTCGTGAATGGAATTAATTCGGGGCATTTCACTCTTTCGATGCGTGGCGAGGGCGGAAGCGCGCTGCCAATTTGCCCTTTTTAGGGAGTCTACGCTTCCACCAGGTCCAATATAGGGCGTAAAAGGGTCGAATTGCAGATTTTAGCCTCCACTTGCACGTTGATCAACCTGAAACTGAAAACAGCCGAGTTGTAGAGAGCTTCCATCGCCACCAGGTTCAACGTAGGGCGCGCAGAAGGGTGGAACTTCAACGACACTTGAAACAGAATTTATTGGTTTACAAATTTTTGTATTTGCTACAAAGGGACGGTTGTTGGGTCAATGTGACAATAATTACTCTGTGGACAATGAGATTAACTTGTCAAAAGTTGGGACTTTCAGCAAAAGTAATAAAAGCGACATGATGTTCCTCAGGGTCTATTTTTGTTGAGGTTGGCCTCGAAGTTAGTGCGAGGATGTAAATAAATGGCTTCTGTACAAATCGATGCGCCACGCCTATTAAACTGCAAAATTTTGAGGGTTCGCTGGTTTCGAGGCACAATGCCGTTCGCGGAAGGCCGAGGATGGGGTGTGTGGTAGTTGGGTGTTAACGGCTCTATAAATAAGTGTTTGGTTCCGGTATCGGGGGTGGTTTCTGGTATGTACTAACAACCGCGACGCGGTGGTCAGTAACCTTGCCGCGATATGGAAATGGAGGATTTTCAAGGCGGTTGGGTGTCGATTGGTCTTTGTGGGCGCACAAAGAAGCCGTCGTCCAGTTCAATGTCAGTCGGTGGCGCTTTTTTTTCCTGGGTCGCCGACTGACCGTGGCCCGAGATGATGACGAAAGAAGTGCTTCGCTTTGTGGGCCAGCGTCTATTTTGTTGCTGGTTCGATGAGCGAAAAATTTTTCCGAGCATGACGAACACTCACTTTTCTGATTGCCATGTTTCTGTACCACTGGGGTAAGTGACTTTGGATGACCTCGGAGAGACGCGAATATTCTCGAACAAAGTCGCGAACGTGTTTCGCGCTATAGGTCACTGGCCCGAAGCAACCTCTTGAGGAAAAGAAGAAGAGCAACGATCATCTCGATGTATTGTTCTTATTCGGAGGTGGTCAATCCTCGGACCGCCTATTTCGATATTCTTCCGTCGTAGTCTCCGAGTCTTGGGAATATTCATGGCTTCGTATAAGAGGTTATTAGCACCTACGGGGACCTTGAACGTCCGATTAAATACATTTTGGTCATTTTGACTCCGCCAAGGTTAGGCACACAGGAAAGACCATCAGCCAAGATCACTGTTCGATGCACCCTGAAGTAGTTTAGTGACCTTCCCCACTTCGAAGTCCACATTCTTCATGTCGATGGCCATCGCAAATAATTACTGCCACGTAGCAATAAAACCATTCGTAACCCTTTATGTACGCCGTCCCTTTTGGCCCGGATTTCGTTTTATTGACGCATCTCAAGGAGAGTTGCTTCACTTTCACCGAATACGGCCCATCATAAAGCCATAAAAACCGAGCGAAGGACCTCAATTATGGATCATAATCGGAGCGGCACTTTTGCCCGGTTCCACAAACGCCGGAATTTAGACTTTTTGACCGTCGTAAACACATTTATCATCGATTAGCAGCACCGTCACGAATGTCAAAATACGCATCTGCAATTTAAATCAACTTTGAGTCCTGCGAGTGACAACAAAGATTTACCAAACGACGGAAAGAACAGATTTACCAGTAGGTTCATAATTTTATTGATTGCTCAGTGGTTATTCGAACTAGGATTGGCTGCCACCTGCTGTTGTGGTAATTGCTGGAGCAGGAAGAACATACACGGTGATACAGATTAAAATCTCAGGGATGAGTCGCTGACACACGATGCAACTGCATAATATTTGCATCAGCGTTTGGTGGCAGAAGGCCACGGTTGATTCGTTGCACCGTATCTGCATTCAATAAATTCGTGATCATTCAAGACTTTATAGAGTTCACGAACTGTCTTATTGTCCTTTCAACATTGTTTGGAACTCATACGTTTTGTTTACGAATTTATCAACATTTCCGGTTCGTAACGAGGTGTGCTTACAAAACAGCTTTTTGGTCGGTCGTCAGGTTGGAAAGTGCTTTTGCTTGTAGAAATGAGTTTTTTGCGTACATCCTATCCGATCTGTGTCAGTACACTTTTATAAATATTAATAACGTTCACTTTTAATTATGTTGCGTTTTTTAAGCGTTGCGCTTGAAATGCTTCGCCAAATTACAAGAAGAGCGATCAAAATGGGTCTGGTTCCTGCCATTAGAGTGGAACCATTCGCTTATAATGGTTTCTTGTTCCGGCTCAAGTTTTTGGGGCAGTATTTGTAAAAAATAAGAGCAGGTAGGGATAGGGTGGAGGATCAATTTACTCGAGAGACATGGGTCTCTCATAATGATTGCTACGTAAAATTATTGGTTGAGAAACCATAATTATTTTTCAGGGGGAACCTTTTGGTGTTTGCTAAGAATTTATCATCACATTTAAATATTATTTAATAATATTATTATAACACCCTGTATATAAAAATACCAATGGATAATATGTACACTACACAAAATTATAATTGAAAACAACAAAAAAAAGCTCAACAAGTGAAATGAATGTACTGACTGGAGATTTGACTGTACTTAATTAAATTGATCATATCTGCAGGTGGTGTTTACCGCGTAATGGCGTAATTATCTGATAAACCTGCACGTAATTAAAAAAATTAAATTGCATCATTGGAGGAATAATTGTTGAACCGCACAAGATGTATTTAGTAAAAAATGGCCGCGAAGGCAGTTCTGATTGCGGGTGTGCGGCGCGGCGCCGTTTTTGGTCATCCCGAAATCGCGTCCAAGTCCAAGTGAAAGGATTCCTCATCTGTCGTTTTCGATGAAGGCGCGCGCTCACTCACTCTCCCGCGATCTTCTACGTAGGCAACGCTCTGATGTTTTGTGCGCGGCCTTGGCCGCAGAGCTGCACGCTTGTCTGGGTAATTCAGTCAAGGTTCGGGCCGTTGAACTTCCTTCCTCGACCGTGAGTGAGCCCCACCACCGCCAGAAGGTGGTGCTTTTCGCCGAGCTCGGACGAATCGGCGAGTAGCAGCCTCCTCGCGATTGGTCCGCGTCGGCATTGTTGTCAGTGACCTCCAACTTCAAAATGCGATGAACCCGCAAGTTCGCGGCGCGCTGAAACGTCCGTTTCTTAGCCTGGTACATTTACGGCAATCCACCAGATGGTCGAGAATCGCCCGTCGCCCTTCAGGTAGTACGGACGATATTTACTATACGCTACAGTCGGCGGAGTCCAGTCGGTACCGGGACTTTCACTCTCACCAGTTCTTGGGTAGCGCTTGCAGCCGATGCACCTTCGCAAGTGCGTGCGTGTATTTTGCGAGTTATTGGGAGTTTTCGTCTATGTGTTAAAGTGTTAAGTGCAAATTGTGGACATGATTCTGTCGGCTGAGACGCAGTTGCCAGAGTCCACTACGGATAGCATGGGTGGTGTTAGGGAGCCGGCCCTCAATTTAGGTATACCTTGAGACTTGATTTAAGAGCTGCATTTTTCGATCGAGTGTTGAACCTTCTTCGCCGCCGTTGCATAACCGCGATGCGGCCGATGCGTTGCCTACTTTCACCTTTCTCTCGCTCGTTTTTACGTAACGATGAGAGAGAAAGTACTCGCTTTCTTCGGCTTTTTTGTTAACACTACTTGTTTCTTTTGCAGAGTTCGATGGAACGACGGTCCTGTGCCGCGTTTGCGGCGACAAGGCCTCAGGTTTCCACTACGGGGTCCACTCCTGCGAAGGATGCAAGGTAGGAAATAAAAAATGAAAGGGCAGCAAGAAAACCTGACCCTCGAAAAAAGACTCGCTGTAACAATTTCGGCAATTATCCTTGTCGCGGCCTCGTCGTCGCTCTTTGTTTTCCGCGGCGTTCCTACCTGGCTTTTTGTGGCGCAAAAAGAAGGTTGAAGGTCGGTTGTTGTAATGTCAATGTCCGGTGCACGCGCATTCTTGGATCGTTATAAACGTTGCGGGCGCGGGGCGCGGGGGCCCTCCAAGTGGGCGAGATCGTCCTTCGACACTCTTCCCCCAAAAATCCACGAAATTACCCCGCCTTCTCGCGGTACATTTCCATACAATTCGCGCAACTACAACACTTCTTCCGCAGGAGGTTTGATGAACCCGCTGCGTGACAGTTCAAGGTCCCCCGCCTTTTTCAACCCGATCCACACCTGCGCTTTTACTTTCTTCATCTATTGGCGAAAAAACAACGCTTCCGCGACCCGAAGGGCAGATGGTGGACCCTTTTTTGTATCCCCGATTACCTGGCGAGATTCGTCCGATTTTTTATAGAAACCCTTTTCGTGGGGGTAACATTTGGCAAACGGCCGGTTTTTTATTTTTCGACGCATTGTTTGGAGTAATGATGGTATTAATGGCAGCGCACCGGTGAATGACCGGCGTCTTTGAAAAATACACGACGTGGCGCACTCTCGCGGAATTAGAGTTCGGTAACGGTACTTGGATTTCGCACAAGCCAAGAAGGTACTTGGCCGCTCTTCTATTCGAGCAATGGAGGATTTTTGGGTCGTTACCATTTCTCTGCTCTTGATGCTTCATGGAATCGATGTTTATTTATAACGCTGGAATTATTCATGCGACGCTGACGACATCGGTGATCAATAGAAATTAGGCTTTTTCCTAAGATATCAAAAATAGTCCAATAGTGGGCGGTTGGGTCATGAGAGAAATGGCAGAATGTTTTCCCGAACTTATTTTTAATTTTTTATACCAAGTGAGCAATGTTTTTGTCGGCGAAAGTAAGTTTTAAGTAATGCAAAATACTATCTTATTCAAAAGTAATCAGATAAATGGCGGCCATGGAAAAACAATACAACGTATTTCGTAACTTACGTCATAAAGTATAACAGTCAAATTGACTTAATTACGAAGTAAGTTGTGTAGCATTTTGTTTCTCCATTGCCACCCTCTGATATTTTTTGAATCATATAATATAGAACAAAAGAAATGTCACAGTATTCTTAAAATATCGCCGCACTCACAAAGCAAGTTCCTCGGCGATTTCAAACAGTATCGACTAAAATAGTATTGACTTGGTCAGTTTCCACTAGATAATTAATGTTGTTTAAAAATTCTTTCCATGATTTGAATTGAATAACAAAGTTGACGGAACATAACAGGGAAACTTGACCGAAATTCGACTGTATTAAAATTAATGTCATTCACCTGTCGTTACAAGTATTTTTTCTGCCTAGTTGAGCGATGACTAAGGTGTTTTTGTTGCATCTCATTTTCTGTGAAACTGACTCACTGTTTGCCCAATTGTACACCAGTAAATTAGTTTCAATCCACAATATTGATCCCATTTTTTTCTTTATTTTTGTTTCAAAATTATGAAGCTAAAGGATCGATATTCACGGGCCTCATTCGGCGAGCTTATCGTTAAAACTTTTTCAAATTCCACGAAATAGCTGCAGCGCCGTGACCTGCGCCCCTAGAGACTAAAAATCGCGCAAACTGCCATTGTCTTGTGTTTATTGCCGCGTGGAAAAAAGGCAGTAAAGCCGAAGAGAGTGTTCCGCTTCTTCGCCTCCTTATCTATCTGCCATGGCCGTGCAACTTTTTCCGCTATTATCGAAGCAAAACAATTAAAACAACAATAAACTTTCATGACCGAAGAACAAACAACAACAAAACGATGTGTTTCTCATTTTCCGACCGACTTGTCTTAGTCCATTTGTTGTTTACGCATTTCGAAAAGCGCGTTTCGTCAAAAACAAAACACAGAAATGGGGTCAGCCCAAGAGGTAAACGCTCTAGAAGCGCTCTCTTTCTCTCTCCGTCTTTTGGCAAAAATCGGGGTTATGTTGGTCGTTCGTCCTAAATAGTGAACTCTTGCATCCATAATGTCATACGTAACAACATTTTGGGGCCGTTGAACTCGCCGCCCCACCGACGCATGCGCCGCAACGTCACCGTTATCGCGCGTGTTCGCCGGCTCTGATGCAACTTCCCTCTTCTGCCCCCCGCTAATTGTTGTAAAGTACGACAACCTAGATTTGCGAACGTTGACCTGTTAGTTTGATCTGGAAGAGATGTAACTGGAGCAGGGGTGGATGGGGGCGGCTGCACCTGCTCGCTCGATGCGCTTTTTCGGCCGGAAAATAAGCGTTCCGAAAATGATCGAATTTTCCAGATGTCGGGATTTTTCGAGTCGAGTTCAATGCACCGTAGTGACCTTATATCGTGGGTGATGACTGATTTTTAATGTCGGTTTGGAGTCACTGACCACTACAACATTTTTCGACCTGAGCTGGGCGGAATAAGGTTATCGCACGCACAGATAGCGCCCGGGCGGAAATGGCAAAATTCTGCGGTCGTTAAGCCCATTTGATGGTAAAGTCTCGGTTTTTGGAGCGAATTGTCCAATTTTTCCGCGCTTACTGGCACCTGCTAGGTACTTCGTCGATCTGGGAGATAGTGTCTGTCAGAAATGTTGGTTGTTTTCAATTTTTGTTTTGTAACTACAAGGGGTAACTGACACAAGCTAGAGGAGGGTGGGCCGATCGTTGTTCATAGATCCTAATAAAAAACATTGAAAATTTTGATTAAAGCAACAATTAAAAAGTAGTAAAATTTTTTGTATATTCCAATTAAACGAACTAATACTTTTCATTCATCTGCGGCATCAAGGCTGATAAACATTAAAGTTGTATTAATTAGCACAAAACATGATATGCCCAAATAAATATGCGGTGAAATTTATGTTGTGTCGTAGGTTAATAAATCGCTGTTGTGGTATCCAACTAGTAGTAACTGAAAAAAAAATTCTACCTTGATCATACTAAATACTTTTTTTTTTTATTATTTTGCAACAGTAAATGATCGTTGGAGAACGTGCACAGCCTCCTGTTATCTGATTTCTTTTGAACCAACTGTAAGGAACTCTTGAACCAGGTTGGCGCCACTTATTTTTTGCAAGGCGAAAATTGATGCGTAATAGTTACCGTCAAGCTGACTTAAGTTTGAGACTAATTACAAACTATTTTTTATTATTAATCGTGTGTGTAGAAAAAATCTACTATTGAAAGTAGCGTACTAAATTTGTCAACAAACAGTACTATTTAAGTTTATTTTCTAATATATCTTTGTTGAGAATTATCAGCCGAATTGGGTGAAAAGGTAATTTGCTTCGGTGGAAACTGACTTTCAAAGAAAGCTCTCATTCCGGGGGTGGCATGGGCGTCGCAGCGGTCGGGTTCGCGAAATGTATGGATGATTTAATCCACTCTCACCCCGTGAAGCGAAGCCTCTAGTAAAAGTGTGCTTTAGAGAAATTGGCTGGCGGAAAAAATAGCTCGTCCGAGGCATTGTGCATCTAGATTTTTGCCGAAGTGTATGACCGTGTCGCGAGGTGATTGTCCTTTTGGGTCGATTCTTCCGTCAATAGATGATGGGTTCGTGGCCGCCAGTTCGTTGACTTCAAATTGTAACGTTACATGTTGTTGAGGTAGCGCATGAAGCGGGCCGTCCCCGCGGTGACGTAACAGTGATAGTGTGTGACGTCAGCGGAATATTCTCGAAACCCATATTTGGGCCACGGTGTTGTCACCGATGGTTAGGAGTCTTTGACCTCGGACGATTGGGGATGGGGCGCGAATTTTTGTTTGTTGTCGGCGCTTACTCCGGTGAACTCTTAGCGAGGGCAGCGACACCGAGTGACGAAAGATGTTAAAATGTCTTTGTCTTGCGCGTATTGCTCGGTGTTGTCGAGAAAGAGAGCGCTTACTCTCACTTTCACGCGGTGAACTGGCCTCGCGAACATACTTCGGTGGGTGAACGGCCGGCAACTGGGTCAACTGGTTAAGTGTGACGAACTCTCGGGCTTCGGGCTCAGTGTTCTGTTGATTTTCGCGTTGCGTGGACGTCGCGTCGACGTCGTGTTGTGCTTTACATAATATGGTGATTTGACGATGGCTGTGTTGAATTGTTACACCGAGTCGTCATCTGTGATTACCGACAAAGCTCCGCGCACCGATTCCGACAAAACTAAACCAACGACACCTTCTTCGCAGGGCTTCTTTCGCCGCAGCATCCAGCAGAAAATCCAATACAGGCCCTGCACGAAGAACCAGCAGTGCTCCATCCTCAGGATCAACAGGAACCGCTGTCAGTATTGCAGACTAAAGAAGTGTATCGCCGTCGGGATGAGTCGTGACGGTAAGTTACTTCCCCGTAACTGTCTCTTGGAATTATATAGGTCATCCAGGTCTCGGGGTGAACGACCCGCGAATTTATCACCGCGCGAGCGCCGCGAGAAAGTTCACAGCTCTGCTGCTGCAGAAGGTGAATGACCTGTCCGCCTTCTTCAGCGGCGGCCTTGGCGGAGTTTTTCTTCTAGTTGTGGGTTTTTTCGAAAGTTGGTCGATATCGCAACGCTGTTTGCACAACCGTCCAGCATCCATGTTAAGGCTATCCACAATCCACAGCACGACGTGTGCTGTATCCGACACTTTTACTCCATTTAACCGCGACACGGGCGCCGTTGTGAAATTTCTTCGCGATGGAAAGTTCGGAGAAAAACGCAGCGAAATTCACAAAGCGTGGATGTCGTGCTGGTCGAGATCTTATTCTTCCTATGACGCGGGCAATAGAAAGTCGCGATTTCGTAAGAATTAATTGAAATTGCTAATGGTTTTTGCCGGGAGAAATTTGCTTGTGGAGAGTGTTTGCAATCGCGAGCGTTGACTTCGGGAAAAACTCTCGGTTTTGCGGCGCCAGAGAGAGGTTTTTGTACATGCATAATAGAAAACTGAAACTGATGATGGCTGACATTACTGCATTGATCACGTGCAAACCACTTTTTGTAACTATAAAGATATTATGCGAGTAATATTTTCAGAATATTATGTTTGATTATGAATGTAATATGTAGTTACATATTAACAAAATATTAAATTTGCAATAATTTAAAAGTAACTTCAGGGATCTCCACCGTTTTTACAGACAAAATTGGTTCGTCAAAATATAACTTCAAAAGTCAACAAAATTGTTTACTAGCTTTAAAAACACAGTTACGCAAGATCTGATAAATTATGTCATCCTAAAAACACCAGGTGTAAACAGCACCTGATCATCAAAGAGGTTAGTAGCTTCCTAGGATGTATTTATGAATGTGATGAGTCACTTTGTAAAAAATTTAGTGGGTCGAACGAATTTTTGTAAGAAAAGAAATAAAACTTTTTTCTTTTTTTTTGATGATAATTTTAAGTTAAAGTATAATGTATGTACATATGTAGTTGTAAAACTTACAGTGCGAAAATTGTTCATTACATACATATGTATTTGGGAACATACTAAGTATACAAAGAAGTACTGTAATGTAATTGTAGGAAAAAATATAAATTATTATGTCTTTGTGAACAATTTTAACACAGTAACATGGTGCTTTATTGTCACTTTGATTTTTAATAATTGAAAGTTGCACTCACGTCTTAGGATCTTTACTAAGAATATACTAAAGGAAGTTATAGATCCCTAAAGGCTATTTTTCACTTTGTGACATTCAGATGACAATCCGGATAATTTTGATAGCAGTATTGATCAAAGTAACATCTGTACAGACCCAGTTTTAAAAGTAAATGTACCAAGTTTCTTTCTCTAACTTAAAAGTCGTAAATAATAATAGAGAATATTATCCTATAAATTCAGTGAGAATATTATATATGTATGTAGTAATAATATTTTATAAGGACTGGGAAAAGATCACTAACTGATTAAAAAAAAATGCAAGAGCACAGGTCCCGGCGAACCTGGAACAGTGACACTAGTGCTGCCTATCGTAGCCCTTTGCAACTTCACTTTGCACCTTCGCTAAGATTTTTTCCGTTATGTTTTACTAACGTGGATAAGAGTCAGAATATAGCGCTTTTATTAATCATTATAGCAGCCATAGAACATAATTGTTGTAAATTACAGTTGTTAAAAAAAAAATGAAAACGGTCGGGTGGTGTCGCCCTCTGGCCGGGGCGCCGCGAACTCGCGTGGACGTCGTCGTCGACCTTGACTCTGCGACGCCCGCGCATAACGACGTGCGCCACAATTTCGCGACGCGCTCAAGTTCAAGGGTGATGGAGGGGAACCGTTTCGGAGCGAGTGGGGGCCGCGACCGTCGAGAGGGGAGTGGGAACCGTGGGTGCCGCACTACGGCTGGCATTCGTTCGCGCCACTATATCGCTGTAGTATTGTACCACCAGCAGTCTGAAAGACGTGACTTGTACGTGAGAATTAGCCCTTCGCTGATAGTGTAGTTGGGAATGCCTGCCCGTGCGACACGCAGCCCGACGACGACGACGGTTTTTCATCGTGCTAGTGCACATGTGATGAGTGACGGTGGGAGCCATCATCAGCGGTGCAAGATGGGCGAGGAGTTGCCCATCCTCAAGGGCATCTTGAACGGGGTCGTGGATTATCACAATGCACGTATGTTGTTTTTGATAATTTTTTGAGAACGGTGTCAACACTTTCTTTGACCTACAACACTTTCATCCTCGTGAAAGCAAACTCTCTCGCGCGCGGCACTTTCTCCGGGGTAACGGCCGACAGATGTGGAGCAGATGGCACGCGCCGGGGCACCTGGTTGTCCCTATATTACGCATTAAGGGTGCATCGACTGACGCTTTATAACGGACTTTTTTTTTCTTGCAGCTGTGAGATTCGGTCGCGTCCCCAAGAGGGAGAAGGCCCGCATTTTGGCGGCGATGCAGCAGAGTTCCAACTCGCGCACTCTGGAGAAGGCCGTCGCAGCCGAACTCGAAGATGAGCAGCGACTCTTGGCCACAGTCGTGAGAGCCCACATCGACACCTGCGATTTTACGCGGGAGAAAGTGGAGCCCATGCTGACCCGAGCCAGAGAGCAGCCCTCCTACACGGCATGTCCTCCAACTTTGGTGAGTGTCCTTTTATTCGAGCGCTAGACCGGACGGCCTTGCACGCAGAGGACAAGCGGAAGCGACCAAGGCTCGTCTGTCTCCCTTTCGATTTTAACGGCTCTCTCTTTGTTTCAGGCATGTCCGTTGAATCCGAATCCCCAGCCATTGACTGGTCAACAGGAACTCCTGCAGGACTTCTCGAAGCGATTCTCGCCGGCAATTCGAGGTGTCGTGGAATTCGCCAAACGCATCCCCGGGTTCTCGCTCTTGGCACAGGACGATCAGGTCACGTTGCTGAAGGCCGGCGTCTTCGAAGTGTTGCTGGTGCGACTCGCGTGCATGTTTGACACACAAACTTCGAGTATGATTTGTTTGAACGGACAAGTGTTAAAACGTGACTCTATTCATAACAGTTCGAATGCGCGGTTTCTGATGGACTCGATGTTCGACTTCGCCGAGAGAATGAACGCGCTGCGATTGTCGGACGCTGAAATTGGACTTTTCTGTTCGGTTGTCGTTATCGCGCCCGACAGGCCCGGATTGAGAAACACCGAGCTCATCGAGAAGATGCAGAACAAACTGAAAACAGCGCTGCAAATGGTCGTCAGTCAGAACCACCACGGAATGACGCACATTCTAGATGAACTCATGAAGAAAGTCCCAGATCTCCGCACTCTGAACACGTTACACTCAGAGAAGTTGTTGGCGTTCAAGATGACGGAACAACAGCAGATGATGCAACAACAACAAATGTGGGGCTCACCCCTAGAGGAAGAGAGCAATAGCAAGAGTCCGACTGCATCCTCGTGGTCATCTTCCTCCGATGTGACGATGGAAGACGCAAAGAGCCCTCTCGGCTCCGTTTCGAGCACAGAGTCCATGTGCTCATCCGAGATCACCTCTCTGAACGACTACCACCAGATGGCCGGTCACCACGTCAGTTCCAACGTCACCAACGCTCCCCTGTTGGCGGCCACTTTAGCCGGAGGCATTTGCCCCCATCGGCACAGAGCCAACTCCGGCTCAACCTCCTCGGGTGACGACGAACTAGCCGCCACTTCACACCTAATTCACAACGGCCTCACGATAACACCTGTGGCAAGGCCCCCTCGGTTTCGCAAACTCGACTCACCCAGCGATTCCGGCATTGAATCTGGAACCGAAAAGGTCGACAAGCACAGTGCCCCCACGTCGCTGTGCTCCAGTCCCCGATCCTCCATAGAAGACCACCATATAGTGGAAGAGATGCCGGTGTTGAAGAGGGTGTTGCAGGCGCCACCACTCTACGACACCAATCTCCTCATGGACGAAGCCTACAAACCCCACAAAAAATTCCGGGCATTGCGCAATAAAGACTCCGCCGAAGCCGAACCAGTGGTGGTTATGTCACCACAACCCCAACAGCACTCCTCGCTCTCAAGCACCCACTCCACGTTAGCCAAATCTCTAATGGAAGGCCCCCGAATGACAGCCGAGCAGATGAAGAGGACGGACATCATTCACAATTACATAATGCGCGACGACCATCCATCACCGTTGGTGACGGCTGCACCGACGTCGTGTCCCTACAAAGTCAACAGCAGCACGTCGTTGTTGCAACCCGCGTGGGCCACCAGCGTCATCACGACGACGGGGCGCCACCAGCAACAAGAGTACAACAGCAGGATGTACCTTCAATCCCCGCATTCGACGTCTCCGGCGCCGCCCCCGGGCTCGCCGCTCAAAATCGTCGAACTGCAAGTTGACATTGCGGACTCGCAGCAACCCCTCAACCTGTCCAAAAAGTCGCCGTCCCCGTCGCCGAGACCCATGAAGGTCGTCACGTTAGAGGTCTAATTGAGGTGAAGACAGACCGACCGAGTTTAGTACAAAGTGGAGTGCGCGCCCTCAGGTGAGGACTGTAAGCCACCTGGAGTGACGGAGGTGCCACTGATCGATGTATTACAAACCAAATAATTTATAATCGATGCACACTAGCTATATCTATATCTGTCTCTGTATAACCGATGTGTTGATGTGTGAACAGTTTTATGTTGTAGTAGTTTAGGACAGATTCTCATGTAAAGTTACTTCCGCCATGGCCGCGACGGCGAGCGTTTTGTACATAGTGGACCAACTCTCGAGCGAGCCGTCGCGGCGCTCTTTCTATCATAACTAGATAAGATTTCAGATTTAAACAATCACTAATTTAATGGCTACATTGTAAATGACTATTTATGAGTAAAACCGATAGTTGGAGAGAAACTGGCGTCAGCACCAATCCTACGATAGATTTATAATAGTTAACAATATCATTAAAGAAATCCCTAGTAATATCTATTATATGTATATGTGATAATTTTCTTGGTAGATTATAACTGTGCATAAGTTTCGTGTTATGTATCTCAATTTGTAAAGAGACTCGTTATTTTGTAATCGTTTCACGATCATCTTCACCACCATCATGCGTGTTGTAGTATCACCGCCATTCGCATCATCTGTCGACGGCAGGGTCTCGGAGCTTGAGACTGAAAGAGATGTCGACGTCCCGTTTCGTACTAATCACAAAAGCTTTCAACGTCGCATCTCTTGCGCAAAGTATCCGAAGGCTCTCATTTCGGACGAGTTATTTCTGCCCTCAACCGCGACCTCTCGATGTTCGTTGTGTGTCATTTTGTAAATTGGTAGCTTGTTGAGGCCGTCAGAATAAACCATGTCTTGGTGATATTACTCAGTCGTTTTAATTCCACAAACCTTCCTTCCTTCCCTCGACAACGACGTTGTTTTTAATTTGTCATTGTCTAATAAAAGCTAAATATGACGATAATGTGTTTAAACAATTCGATAGCCTTGGCCTTGGTTTCATGTACTTGACGCGTGTGCCGTCTGATCGAGTACACGTTGGTTAGAAATGGGAAAAAACGAGTAAACATTTATTGTTTTGAGTAAAGCAGCAACGCAAAACTCACAACTGTGAAGGTTACGGAAACAACAACCGCCGGAGAATCAATCACATTTACATCTTTTCCATCAAGGTCTAACGGTTAACACTTAATGTCAACGAACAAGGTTATCGCAAAAACTCCCACTATTGCAAATCCAATTTGATAACGACAAAAAGTTAAGCGTGTTTTTGATGCTTAACTGATAGCGCCTTCAAAGACACGTGGTGGGTAAATTTAGCCAGGTACGCAACTTGTTTGTGTCTAGGAATTGCACAAAAAAGGACACGTTTATAGGATGTAAAAATCGTAACCTGAATGAATCGAAAGGTTCCCTTTCGATTTAGATACGTGTTGAACGACTGGTATGGTGTTAGGACACCGGGCAAAATTCAGAAAATTGTAAATGTAGTATAGTAACATTCATCACACCATAACCTACGCCACAGATATTTTTTGACTCATTGAAGCAATGAGGAATATTCATTTGCCATGAATATTTATTTATATATTCAGAAAACATGTCCAGAGACAAGGTAAGTACTAAATAAAATGAACATTATCCAATTTTATGTCATTTTTATGACCAAATAAGACGAAACTTGGATTCTTTTCAAAATTACGTAATGAGGTGAAGAAAATCTGATACTTACAGTGAAACTTCCATAAATCGAGTTGAAAGCTGGGTATAAAAAAAAAACATGTATTTAATTTTAAAAAAATTCCAACGCCTATAGGACAAATATTTATTGTGTTGATTTAGCTAAAATTCCACCCAAAATAAGTTTCACGCCAAAACCAGTCCAAATCATTTTCACACATTATCGAGAAACGATTTTTCATCGTCATTGACCGAAGCTTGACGGTCATTTCGATATTACTGATTTACGGTCAATTATGTCAAAAATCAATTAACGCCGTACAACAGATTATTGTTTGAATACTCTTTTAGTAAGGTCATTTCGCAATAGAGGTGGTGATGTTCTAATTGTACGTTACCACAATATTGTTATATCCTTGATTAGATTTATGTCGTGTTTGACGTACTAATTGGTACAAGTAAAGGCCTTTCTGACTATAAAATTTGTGATTATCCGAAAACAGTTTAACTTTACTAAAATATGTGAAGTGGACGGGAAACAAAATTCGTCATCATAGTACCTCTGCAAATCAAATATGGACAAATTTTTAGAGAATTTAGAAAACAAAAAAAAATGAGTTCTTTCAATTTCCACAAATTGAAACTTTTAGATTATTGTTACATATAATTTATTTAAATTATTGAATTATGTATTTAAAAATTTTCAAGAATTTTCTTTCGGAACATATTATATCAATACATCTCTGAATTCAGAAAAAAAAAAACGCGTTTATATGTATCTAATATGTATATCATTACATTATTAGTAGGGATCTAGTAATCGGAATAAGTACACTCTAAACCCTTTAACGAGGATCAATTGGAGGGCAAGTCTGGTGCCAGCAGCAACGGTAATCTTTCGCGGTGTCACCTGGCGTGCCGCGGTACGTCCTGCCGGTGGGGTTAGCTGCTAGGGTGCTCTTCATTGAAACGGAAACCTCACCAGGCCCGGAAAACACGAATTGTTCCTCGATATATACATCATAATCATAATTTAATAGCATGTGAAGTGAATCTTGAGCTTACATAAAAAAGCGACATAATAATATCTGCATTTTGCTGAATGAAAACTAGTTTTTGTTTATAGGCCAGGCGACAGAGTTCAATAAGAAAATAATTAGTGTAAATCTGGAAATGGCCTTTAATCTCTTTATTTATTACTGTCTTAAGTTTTCCCCTCGAGCGAAGTCGGCGTTGGCCCTTATGGCCCCAAGAAGGTACAATTTTTCAGTTTTTGCAAATTTCTCTTAAAGCATCAACTTTATCAACAAAATACTTATCAGCAAAAATAATTTAGAGTAAATTTGCAACAAAAAAGTTCTAAAGTTAACCGCTACGAATAGCGAAAGTGGAGTCCTTTTTGGTCCTTGCGGAAAAGTTATAAAAATCACATGCTAGATCAAAGTTTCTACATGTTATAAATAATTTTGAACATCCCACCTATACAAGCTATTAACTTGTTACAATTATTATAATTGCGACATAAGACAAACAGTTGGGGCTAACTATAGTCCAAAAGCAAATTACGAAATAACGACGAATAGAAAAAATAATTTATAAATTTTGAAATTTTGGTTATTTGGCCCCAGCAGGGACCCAAATAAAGATCCGAAGAGTTCCCACCCCCCGGGGGACCTTCATCCCCTTTAGCACAAAATACCGCCCCCGAGCGTGACCTCATTAAGCTTTTCTGCATTTTTCTCGTAAACGGTAACTCCGACGAGAAAATGTTATCCGATTTATCTTCTTCATTAAATTCTGCGTACAATTAGTCTCATGAAGTTTTTGTCTCCCACCCAACGCTCATAAATGACGCTGGAAAATGAGTATAGTTTTCAGCGCAAAGGCAAAAATTAATCAATGTTTTTGACTTTGTACAGAAAAAAAACTGCTTTACAATTTTGTTTGTATAAATTTTTTTCTCCCACTGTGTTGGAACTCTTCGGATCTTTTTTTGCGTCCCTGCTGGGAGTTCATGACCAAAATTTCAAAAGTTTATAAATTATTTCTTCTATTCGTCGTTTTTTCGTAACATAATTTGCTTGGTCTATAATAATTAATTAGAGGTTGACGTAATTTTGAATTAAATAAAAAAAAAATATTCAAAATTACGTCAACCTCATAATTTTTTATATTCTTTAAGGGCTGATGATGGCAGTAGTGTTCTGCCGAAACATGTTCCATTTGTAATTTTAAACTTATTAAAGTTTGTGGAGTTCGACTAAGATATATTTAAATTTTAATTTAAAGAGATTAAGGCCATTTCCAGCTTTCCACTAATTATTTCCTTATTGAGGCTTTTTTTTTCACTTTGCATGCGGAACATAATCAAAAACTTTGCCGTTAGTCCAAGGAAAATAGACGAAAAAACGACAAAAAAAAACGCCCCCGAGCGTGACCTCATGAAGGTTTTCTGCATTTTTCTCGTAAACGGTAATTCCAACAAGAAAATGTTATGGGACTAATGTTCTCCATTCAACTCTGCGTAAAATTGACCTCATGAAGTTTTTGCCTATAGCCCACCCACCAGTTTGCGGCGATTATCTCGAAAACCATTAGCGGGATCAAAGAATGTATAGAAACAAAATTGTAGAGCAATCTTTTCTGTACAAGGTCCATATTGAATAAAATATTTGCATATTGTTATTGGTCAAAAAACGGGGGTGAACTAATTCTTGCCTTCGCGCAGAAAACGATACTCATTTTCCAACGTCATTTATGAGCGTTGCGTGGTAGATAGGCAAAAACTTTCGGAGACCAATTTTATGCAGAATTTAATGGAGAACATAATAAGTTCTATAACATTTTCTCATCGGAGTTACCGTTTACGAGAAAAATGCAGAATCGCTTCATAACGTAACGCTCGGGGGCGGTTTTTTGGGCAAAAGGGGATGAAGCACCCCCCGGGGAGTGGGAACTCTTCGGATCTTTATTTGGGTCCCTGCTGGGAGTTCATAACGAAAATTTCAAAACTTTACAAATTATTTCTTCTAAAATTTAATTTGCCTGGACTACGTATGTTCCCCTACGCTATTTTTAGCATGTTTTTTCGTTATGATGCGAATGTAAAGTGGATGTGAATGTACTTTAACATTAAGACGTTTTTCAAGGTCTCTAAATTGGATTTTGTCCTGTGTCCTGCACGTAAAGAAGAATACACATAAAAACAAGCAGCTAAAAAAACAAATCCATATGGTCAATAAAATAACAAAAAACTTACTTATTGAAAGTATAAACACATTATTTAGTCAGAATATCCAGGATGTAAATCCAAACGCAAACGACACTAGAGATTTTTTTAGATTTAAAAGGTCAGAATTTTTCTTAACGAAATTTTGCCCTAAACCCCGCAGTTATCGAGTTAAAATTAGTAGAAATTTTAACGTTAATTTCGGTACACGACACTAAACCCCTGAGCCGTGGTGATAACGCCACACGACGAAAAACACTCGGAATGAATTTAAACCGCTCGGCGTAAATAAACAAAAAATCTGAGTAAACGTGTTTACTTCAACATCCAATGCTATCGAAAATTGTGGTGCCTAATAAATAACATGCGGATTTTCGTTTTTCCCTACGTATTATTTAAGTTGAAAATACCTTCTCCAATGATTAAATAAATTAGGCTGTAAAAATTAGACTTTCTGTACGTGATAGGGATTTAATTGTTGCTCTTTCAAAATTCTCCAAATTCGATTTGCTAACCTTCGGGTACTGGCGGTTTTTTGCAAAACACAATGCACAACGTTAATGGAAATTAGGCACACGAGAAAAGCAGGCATCTTTTATGATAATAACTTTAAAAGCGAAAGTAAAATACAATAACAGGCCCGGTTGAGTTCGCCCGGCGATACTGATTCTCAACAGCCGGTAACTGATGCATCCGAGAGTGCAAAAAATTTTGTAACTTGGTAAGGACGTTAGCTTTTCCGGACAAAAACAATTAATTGTCTTTAGGTCAAGTTAAAATAAATATCCATAGGCGGTTGATTGAGATTTCGAAAAAGTGGTAGATAAAAATGTTGTTGCTCTCGCGAGTTCTACTACTGGTTAAAATTAAAGTAGTGTTACAATTTGATTTTTGCCGCGCATTCACCTTCAGGGTTCAGGAACGCATCGGCATTAGAGATAACCGGCATATACAAAAAACACGTAAGGTTTTGCAGTGCCGGATGACTAAACCGAGATTCTCTCTTTTTCGTTCGACATTTTGACGAAGTCACATTCAACGTAAAGTTGCTCCTGGAAAAAGGGATTGCTCCAGAGAAATCGCAGTAGCGGTTAGAATCGTTGAATGTGAGTTATTTCGATAACAAATCGCTTTAGCGGATAAATCGTTAAATGTTTTTCGGAGAGAGGTAAGAGAAACTACTTTGTTGCGTGCAGACCTTGACTATTCTCTTTCAATCGGATAGGCAGATTCACCAGCACTTACTAGGACCTTTTGTACCACCTCAAGGGAATAATAGGTGTGAAAATTCTTTTCTGGACGCACGGAGTTAATTTCACGTGGAAACTGGTGTAATTTCCCAGGACCAGCAGGAATTGCAGAATCACAGACTCGCAGGATTCGCCAGAAAGTAAATAGTAAGGTGTCAGGACAGCTCCAAAACCGACAGGAAGCGTAATAGTTTAAGAAGATAAGTAATAGACAATTTTTTATTATATTTTTTTATGTGTTTATTTATGTCATCTAGTTTTTTTTGTTATATTAGCGTTCATTTAAATTTTCATCTTAATGTAATTTAAACCTTAGGTAAAGTGCAATAGACACAATTTAACTTGTCATTTTCTTCATTTAATTTATCGTTCATTTAGTAATTTTTTGCAACAACTTGTGATCAGTCATTCTAATTTTTCAATTTTTACCACGTTATTTACTATTATATAATTGTAGGAAGTTTCTGTATTATTTTTATTTGTTCATTACATATATGATTTTGGGGACCTAGCTGTATTTCTTGTGTCACCATCCACACTTCTCAATTTTGTCAGAAATTACAACAATTTAGGTTGTAATAGTAGTTATTTCGGGGACACCTGTATACAAGGTAATATACCTATATATGAAACAAGGTAATACATATCATGGGAATTATATGGGAAAATATACTGGGGTATTCACCCTTATACATATTATCAAATTACATTTTTAAAATAACTACATTAAAAATTATTCTCTTTTCAGCGATCTACATAGTTCAAAGAATTTTGCGGGGTCACATTGTAGATTATAGGAGGCTAGTCATATAAGTGTAAATTTGGCTAGTCAACGATATTCATGATGTAACATCCTGCTAAACAAAAAGTAGCTAATGATCACTGCACAAACTTGTAGTCATACGTTTCTCAATTTTGTAATATTTTTTATTTCTGTATCTGTTCCTTGTATTCCTTGATTTATTTGAGTCATTTTATTCTAGCCACACAATTTTGTTTTGGCCAGCTTCGAGTTTTTTTCAAAATTATAGCCAAAATTATGTTAAAAAGTGCTCACTCAAAAGATATTGTGGTCGTTCTTGAAGCGCACTTATCCAGATGATATCAGATCAGAGTAGATTAATGATGTCATAGGTGATAAAGATTCATTGTGCTTAAAGACTTAATTTGGGAGTTATTTGTGCAGGCAAGTGTTTTCTAGCCAATTTCGAAATTGCGTCCGTCAAGATCAAGTTCATTTGGCAGAGACTCTGAAAGCAAAATGCACATGCATCCTCTTCGCGTGTGTTTATTACGCGTTAGGAAAGTCCTCTCCGTAATAAACGCGATGATTTTTTTAAATATTTACACAGATCGGACCTTGGCGGCGCGATTTTCCCCAAAGTCAAAACCGCTGGACCGAAACCGAATCGAAAAAATGGTCGTAGGAGTGGCGGTGCGTCATCGTTCATCACAACTACCAAGGTTAAATAATTGTCCCAAACAAAATTGATTCATCTTCATTTCAATTTCGATCGCTGCAACCTTGTCATTCGTCTCCGACTGTAATAAATTAGTGTAGTTCTCGATTATGATAATCGTATTTATAGCTCGTTTGAAGGTTAGCTAACAATTACTAAAGATAATAAATATTTGTTCGTCGCTGATATATCAGCGACGTCATTTCTCTGGATGGAACACAATAAGCGTCAAGGTCGAGTTATTTTTTCGGGCGTCTCTTTAATAACCATATGTAAAATTGGGAGCTGAGGTCGTTCACCGGTCGACGTAAAAAACGATTTTATTCTGGGACTTGGTAAATAAAATTGCTCACCTACGCACGGGAAAGAGTGACAAACATCCAAAACACATCCAGAGCCCATCGTTACCAAGCGATATATTCGGTTAAAATAACCAATTTGCATGGGATCACTCTAAATCCGCCAGAAGACTCAATTAAAACTTCAGGATTATTTCGGTTGTTTTCGGCGCCACCGCCAATATAAACACCGAAGAAGATACTTTTAAAAATACCCCCAGTTTTGTTCTTTGTTGACCCAGCCAGTCCTGGATTATCAGTACATGTCTGAGGAGGTTAAGGCCCAAGATCGCTGCAAGCTTCAAAATAGACTACACCAAATTATTATTTGGACTCAGTGCCAAATATGTATACAGTAAATATCCCCGTAGAGTTGCGCAATCGTTTTGTGATGACACCGTCATTGCATTAGGGCAGATGGAAAAATTATACATATTTACATTTTTATATTTATTGGGTGTAGCCGAAGTAAGTATAAGGAGGCTGAAGCCGAGAATTGAACTAAATACCAAAGAGCTATACATAATTTTTTTGTTGTAATTATGAAGTCAGCCTTTTCTGCATTCTTCGTAGGCGATTATACAACACGTATAAAATTCAAAACTTTCCGATGGGTTATAACTTATGAGTTACAATAATAACTGTTTCTCGTTAAATGTTTCCTGCACTGTTTTGAGTGAGGAAATTTACTACACGTTGTTCGCAAAAATGTGTTTCCTTATTTATTGACTCTTTAGGCATTATTATGAACAGTTTAGATGTATCGTTTATAAATCCACAAACTTCCAAAAATATTGTGGCCCGATTAAAATTTTTGAAAATTATAAAAGTCAAAATAAACTGAAATATATAATATGCTGACTACACTAGCCATTTTTGTGGAATGTGACATAACGAAGCCCGGTTCAATCCAAATCCGGCACTCCGCCCCACACGCATGATTATTCAACGAGACGAAATTAATTCGGCCCCGACTTTAATAGTGCGCCCTATGTTCAATGGGCCTGCTAATTGTGACCGAATTATGCGATAGCCTCGTGTTTATTAAGCCAAGGTTAGGACCGAACTTTTTCTGCTTGACCTATTTCCGATCGGTGAAAAGGGAACCCACAACTGCAACGACGGGAAAGTCGATTTCCCTGGAGATTAGACGGGAAAATATTAAATTTCCAAACGGAAAATTCCACGTTTCGAACACTCCTCGGAGTGATTGAACCGTGCTTCCGGTGTTTAACCGAATTTGACAGGTGGACATCGAGGGACGGGTTGGAAATCACTAAAGCGTGATCTTCACCGGTGGGTCGGGGCACAAGCGACTCACACGATGAATTTTGCAGGAAATGTTGAAGTTCCAAAGCACTCGAAGCTTTATTCCCTTGGAGATTTTGGTTCGAGAATGTACGCTTTTAGAATTAAAACAGTGGAAATATTTAGAGCGTAGAGCTTGTGAATTTTCAGGATTTCTATATGTATAAGCACTCAGAATAACTGAACATTTTTTCAAATATTAATACTAACTAGTGATCGCCCGTCACTCGAAATTCGAGGGGTATCTATTGGATTGGTAATCGAATCAATGTAAAAAAAAATACTTACGTAAATGGTGTTGAATAAAAACTAGTTACCATATTACATATTACAATAATTTTTTTTTTTGTTTAACTGTAATTTTGAATAAAATTTAAACGGGACGCCCGGTATTTGTGGAACATCGAAATTGATAGTTTTTGAAAGAATTTATAATTAAAGAAACGCAATAAATAAATATGGAGTAAAATAAACAAAAACAGTTTCGTTAATAAAATAAATATATTTTATCCGCAAACGTCACAAAAGTGACAACTTATGTGCCTCCATTGACAAGGTAAAAGTGTCATTTTATGTGATTAGGCTCATAAAGTAGCCAACAGGTGTTATTTTATGTGCTTAATCACATAAAATAAGTGACACTTGTACCTTGTCAATGAACTCTTTCAAATTCTTACTAAATTGTTGTTTTCTAATTTATTGAAAGTGAACTAGCGAGGTAGTGGATGGGGACGCGTGTAAATGAAACGACTAGCTCCTCCTTGTTTTATTTACCAAGGGGGCTCCTGACCAAGGGGGGCCGAACACGGGTGCTCATGACCAAGGGGGCTCCCGGACAAGGGGGTTCCCGACCAAGGGGGCTCCCGACCAAGGGGGCTCCCGGCCAGGGGGCTCCCGACCATGGGGGCTCCCGACCAAGGGGGCTCCAGGCCAGGGGGCTCCCTGTCGGGGGGCTTCCGACCAAGGGGGCTCCCGGCCAAGGGGGCTCCCGGCCAAGGGGGCTCCCGGCCAGGGGGGCTCTCGGCCAAGGGGGCTCCCGATCAAGGGAGGACTCGACCAAGAGGGAACCCGAACAAGGGGGCTCCTAACCAAGGGGGCTTCTGAGTAAGGTTTGCGGATAAAATAGTATATATCATTCAGAGCATAAGTCGCTTTATGTGCTTCGCCTGGACTTAACCGACTCACTTCGTTCGTCGGTCAACAGTCCAGGCTCAGCACATAAAGCGTAACTTATGCTCTTAATAATATAATCTACTATTTTCTTCAAGCATCAGAAAAATGTGACATTGTATACGTCAGTGGGTAATGATAAATGGCCATTTCTCGGCCATGGCAGACAAAATAGTCTAGCGACGCATATACAGTTGTTCTGCAGCGCCTAAAGTAACCTTTAAATTCGTTTATGCGCCGCTGGTGGCCAGTCAAGTTTTGTCAAATCAAAGAAATTGTCCGATTTTCGGCTTATAAAGAAAAAGTAGCATAAAAAATAGCAAAATAATATAGGGAGAAAAGTGGCTTTTCGTGGCTCGTTTGTATTTGTCAAACCTACAAACAGACTTTTGCTCCTAATAAAACTATTTACAATTTCTTATTATTCTTATAATAATTTATTATACAGAATATAATTGTATAAATAAATATTTTTAATATAGACTTTTTTACTTTTGGAGTTACAGAATATTATTTGTGTATCTTTGTGATTTCCGTAATAGTAGCCGTTGAAGGTGTATTAGACGATGTTATTAATGAAATGATTGGCCGCTTGATCGTCACTGTCACTCATATTTAAACTCAATATTACTGTCACTGATTTAAAATATTAAAATGTTCTTTTGTATGTATGTACATATTCGTTTTCACATACATATTTTATCAGTTTATGAATCAACCTTAATATATAAATAGGTATATATGTCGTCGCGGACTTTTTGATAGGCATTTTTAAGTTCTACAACTTTTCTATAGAAAGTATCCGTATATCTCTTATCGTTAAAGCAGCGATCGCCGCTCAACCGTTTTTTCGTCGACTTACTTTGCAAATGTGATCTCCAAGAGGGTTTATTCTAAATATTGATGACAGAATTTTTAAAATCAGATAAGTAGAAGCTTCGGAGATTACTTAGACACGACCTGCTCGCACACACATGGGAGTAGAGAGCGCGGGCGGAAAGAGGGCCTACGCCGTCTTACGTGACGACATTCGATCGGTTTTACTCCCATACAAATAAAAAAATAAGACGGAATAATTTCCTTATATACAATTTTTTTCGTAAGCACTTGTTCATTATTGTGCTGTATAAGATGTCCCTAATTGCTTGGCAATATAGAAACGGAAACCACGAATGTACGAACTCTACTTGCAGCCACATACAGTTGACAATGTCCGAAGATAGGTTGTGGTGAAAAACCGAAGCTTATCAAAGGTTTGCCTTTGCAATTTATTAATGGTCATAGCGAATGCTAACACGATTGGAAATTGGGTTCGCCGCAAGGAAAATGGCAATAATGTACCAGAATACGTCATATGAATTCTGGGTATTAAAATACGTTTCCGTATTTTAATCAATTGTATTTTGATGCAATCGTTTAACACGCATTCTTGTACCATTCACTACTGCGTTGCCCGTATTTTCTCCTGTCGCAGCATTCTCCATGAACGTTTACATTTTATTTATAATATGCCGAGTTTGCCCAAATAGTTTTTTATGCGATATGGTGGAGGTAAATGCCATAAGATGAGTGAAGTGACTTCCGACACCACTCTGAACATAATTCACCGGGAACCCAAACCTCAGGGGAGGGACCAAGTTATATTTAGCTGTAGTTCGCCAGATTCTTACTGAAAACGGCTCTCGCTCGCTCACGTCAGTGACTGTAATGGACTGCTGTTCGCCGAAAACAAAATGCAAATAATCAATGGACCTGTGAATATTTTGAAAATGGAAAGTAATCTGCTGGTGTATCTTATCAATGTCTTTCATTTAAGAAAACAGTTATAAAAATCGATGCAGTACAGACTGTTTTATTTGTTCCCAATCGATTCATATTCAACGATTAAATATATAATAGATATTCCTGGGCTGTAAAACTTGTTATCATTTTTCAATAATTATGTAATTAATTAATTTGTCAATTCACTGCCATTAACGAATGCTCTCGGCGGTTTTCAGGTCATTCTGTGCGAAGGAGATGTAATTTAGTCATACATGTGTGCAGTACGTTTGTTAGTACGTTGCAGATGGTCTAATTTCTGTTTATAACGAAATGAAAGACATGTTTGTGACATCATTTTTGGAATTTGTTGCTAACCTTCTCGCTTAATGAGTACACATATAAAACAGAAGATAGTGCCTATTTTCTTCAATTTATTGCTTCTTGTATATGAAGAACCTCACTTTATGGTAATCCCTTCTATGGTGGTGATACAAAGGCAGGAACCTTGTTTTCGTCAATTTGTCATTACATACTAATGTTGTAACATATTGTAGAACTGTTTATAATTGAAAGATGTTTTTGATGTTTAATTTAAGGTAGTCAATACTTCTTCAATAATATTATTGATGGCTATAAAACTCAAGGCATGTTAGAACACTAAAATGATTATAAGGACACTTTTGCTATTTTATTAGTAAACTTCAAACAGTTCAAACATCACTTTGTCGAATCTCTCTGTTATCTTTCTGCGAGGTCAATTACTTATTTAATAATGACCTTAGAGATAAATAAATTAAAAATCGTGCTTTTAATCGATCCGCTTAAAACAGTGATCAATGCAAATTGATTGTGATCGTCAATGTTTTGTAGATCGTCTAAATAATTCCCCGTTTAAATTAATCGTTTGCACGAAAGTTTCAAATCCCCATAACCCACGCTTATAGGAAAACTTTTCCTTAATTACAGTTTAAAGTTTAAGCACTTGGATCAATTTATCACCGCTGATTTATACCGAGTCTCCATCTCCAAATTGTTGGTTTCACACTTCTGGGTTTATTTCAAAAATATCTTATTGTAACTCGATGTTGCGAAATTACATTAATGCGCGCAGATGCTCTGAAAAATTGCGTAAAATTGAGTTTGCAGCCCGTGCCGAGTGCCATATTCGCCCTATATTTTGCGACAGGTTTGAGAGAAATCGCCCTGTATTCCGCACCTGTGGCAGGTGTCCATCTGATGAAATTACGAGAGGAAAAAACAACTGCATCTGTCCTATTTCTCTTAATTTAGGAGGTCGAAAGCCAACCTCTCTCGCTCACTTTGTCGCATCCATTTCCGCTACAGTCGATCCCTTGTTCATTCTGCAGATCCTTGGTCTTTGACCGCGTGCTAAATTAATAGTTTCCTTATTAATGAATAGTTCATCCTTGGTGATGTTTAAACAAATGATTCACTAATTGGCTCAGAGTAAAAAAAGAAATGTCAGGGCGTGCCAACACTCACAAAAGACAAGAATCGGAAGACGCCCTTGAATGCGCCAAGGCCGCAAGAAGCGTTCCAGTGCAGAGTCAACAATGACGAGAGTCCGCACTATTGGTACTAATTCGTTGACCTTTGGCGAGATTTTCTTTGTATCGATATGACGACATAATACTGATTAAAATTCGCTGATAGCAAATGCGAAATTAATGAAATATACGGACGTCAGTATCTTTAATTGCCCAGCACCAGGTTTTTTGAACTTGTTATCTATCTATATGTCGTCGGCATATGTATACTAAAACCAGGCTTTTTGTAAAACGCCTAGGCTTTTTCAAAATGACTAGGCAAATTGTAAAACAATAATAACTTTGCAATTAGAATAGATATTTCAGGCGTTTTATAAAACGTCGTCACAACTTTAGGCTTATTGTAAAAACACAATGATTTTACAATATGCCTAGCTTAATTCAGGCGTATTATAAAATGCCTACTTGTTGTTTAGGGATATTCCAAAAATCTAAAAATTTATCAAATAAATTTATCTTATTTATATTATAAATTTATCTTGTTTTATAAAAAAATAACACAAACTAAGTTTTTATTTAAAGGAAATAATGGAAGTTCATAGTATGATACTTAATTACAAATTAGGGGAATAATAATAATAACGGCGAGAAAAAAGGAGGGTAGAGTTGGGAATAATTTTTCTGAGAATTCTTATAACTTGAAGATCGAGAATATTACAGGCATGAGCATCGGAGTCTCATCCTAAAATATCTAGACCCATGTTTGACGATTTTGCAAAAATTTACTTACAAACCCCGAAAAAGGGGCTAAAAAGGGGAGGGTAGTTTTCCAGAGAATTCTAATAACTGGAAAACAAGCGGTATTACCTACGTGAAAATTGAAATCTAGATTCTCCTTTAAAAATGCCTGGACGCGATTTTGACGTTTTTTTTTGCTTTTTGTGATTTTTTTTTATTAAAAACTGCTTTAAGCGTTTGTACGAAATCCAAATATAAGCGCGAGTAAAGCCAACCCCAATTTACGCAGACAAAGCCGCGGGTAACTGCTAGTATTATACAGGTTAGCGCAAAAGTATGGAAACACCTGAATATCTCAAAAACTGTTAGTCGCATTTAAACCAAATTTTGCAGGTATATAGGGGTCTATAATATCTACTTGCTGTAATTTTTTCATAATTGTCATTTGCTTTCAAGATACAAAACCAACTTATATTTTTTTAAATAGCAACATAGGGTGAAAATAACCTTTTTGGAAAAAGCATTTTTTTCTGAATTTAACGATGTGCTATAATAATTCTACTTTTTGGCATTTGTCTGCAAAAAAAAATAACATTTTTTTAATAAATTATTATTATTATTAAACTCACGGCTGCAAATATTATTATTTGTGCTGTAAGAAAATAATATGCCATCAAACCTAACAGGATTACTAAAAATTCTGTCTTTTACAATAAATGTTCAAAATGTTGACGATAATGATGATAAGGTACGAAGGCGCAGAGAGGACATATAACTTTATTTTTTTCATTATTTCGACTTTAATCTAGAAATTTTGACTTTAATCTCAAAATTTCGACTTTAATCTCGAAATTATGCGCGCGCACACCCATTAACACATTTCGAGTTTTACGTACAAGGAAATATGCCCTTCTTGGAGTATGGTTCTTTTAGGGATCGAGCGCGTAGCGCGAGGCACCAATTTCAATGATCCACGGAAAAGCAAATTTTCACAAACGGCAACTTCACATCAGCCTATCCTGCATAAGGAACACTTAAATAAACTTTCTCTTAAATTTCTTCTTCATCCGCTTTTTTATTTCATTCTAACTCATAAAAAGCCTCTCTGAGTAGGAATTCTTATCGACAATTTGTTGTTTTGATGGGGTAATTATCGTAACCGTCGCCTAACATTTCCATCAGAAAATAATAAAATCAACTCGTCCTACCCCTGTCCCAAGGGGGCTCCATGGACCATAAGCCACTTGAAGGATGTTTATTAAAAAAAAATTGAGAAGTGACAAATCGGGAGCAGATCAATCCACCTGCCAGGAAACACCTCATCTAAGTGACGTGGGACTTGTTGACTAAAATGGGGTAGAGCTCTATCTTGCTGGAACCAGGTTGCTACGGCAGGTACATTTCGTCTGTCATAATTTGGAAAAAGCTGTGTAAGACCAGGAACAATCTTAGATGAGGAGTTTTGTTAATAGAATTCATTTTTGTCAAGAAATTAATGGTCAATTTTTTTAGTAATACTGTTAGGTTTGATGGCATATTTTTTTCTTACAGCACAAATAATAATATTGGCAGCCGTGAGTTCAACAATATATACTTTATAAAAAAATATTATTTTTTTCTGCAGACAAAGACCAAAAAGTAGAATTATTATAGCACATCGTTAAAGTCTTTTGCTCTTTTCAAAAAGGTTATTTTCACCCTATGTTGCTATTTAAAGAAAATAGTTGGTTTTGTATCTCGGAAACAAATGACAGTGCAGCTATGAAAAAATTACACCAAGTAGATATTATAGACCCCTATATATCTGCCAAATTTGGTTTAGATCGGACTGCCAGTTTTTGAGAAATCCAGGTGTTTCCATACTTTTGCGCTACCCTGTATAAAATAAAGTTCTACTTTTTACTATACTGTGTTCCATTTGCTGCTAGAATCAAGTAGGTAATAATTTACAACATTGGAGAGGCAAAGAACAAGTAGCGTAACTTACACATTTGGTAGGGTGGCAAGCAAATTTTTTGCAACTATATATACATGGTGTATCCGAAATAAGTGTTCTAAAAAAATAATTCTTACCGTACTGAAACATTGTTAATTTCTCATTTTTTCTAAAATTCTTCTTTCCTTTCAGGTTCCCGGATTTTATGTTTTCAATTTCACAGATCGTGCTTTCAATTTTTCAGGGGAAGAATAAAGGATCAATGTTGAGGAATAAAGAACAAGAACATTATAGGGTTTAAAGCACACACACGTACAGTTCAATCCTTCAGTTTTTACAATGGATTCGAGGGAGCAGAACCATTTGGACGCTCTCGGTTTACTTTGTGTAATTTTACAAAAATGTAAAAAATGGAAAAAACAACAGACACAGTGGTGCAAGGTATTTATTAAAAACTGTACAGTTGAAACTGAACGTGTGTGGCTGCCCTAAGGTAGCCCCAAAAGCTTTTATGAAAACTTTTATTTTATTTACATTTACATTTAGGACTCTGAAATCCTCACAAGTTGAGAACCTGAAAGTTTGAAAATCTAAAAGGCAGAAAAACTGAAAATTTGAGAAATTGTAGCACTGACGACTTTATAATGTAAAAGATAGAAAACTTAAAAAACTATTACACTGAAAACCTGAAAATTGAGTAACCCGGAAATCAAAAACTTGAAAATCTGAAGAACGAAGAATCCGAAAACAGAGCTTGCAAACCTTAAAACTAACAGCCTCACAAGCTGAAGATCCGATGAAGATCTGAAGATTTGAAAAGCGCTGCACCTACAAATGATAGAATGGAACATCTGGAAGGTGAAGATTTGTAAAATAAATGTCAAGAGACTTCTCGAGTTGAAAAGTAGAAGTAATACTCCAACTCGATACTAATTTCTCTGTAAATTAGGGAGCTAGGTTTCGTTACAAACTCACCTAAGCTTCTGCTAGGAACACAGCTAGGGTTCAGCTACAACTAGGTTCAGTTGGAACCGCAACTTTGGTTCAGCTAGAATAGCTCCCGATCTTCTCTGTCCCTGTCTGCAGTTCCTGAAGGAGGGTACGACATCCGACATCCGAATTCAGAAAACATCCGAATATTCAGTAGTTCTTGGTACCTAATTGTTTTTTTTTGCCCTTCTGGCTTTGCGTAATCCGTACCATATTTTGTTTAGTATTAATTTTGTTAATAATTGTTTTGCTTGTTCGCCGATAGAAATTTTTTCCCGGGTTCCGTCGTTGCCAGAGAACGCATGCTCTGCGCCCATCAGCTGATCGGACGATATTGGGGCGCGTATTTACAAGCGCAGAGGGTAGCGCGATAGGGGTTTGGACGGAGGATTTCTTTTTCTTTTTTTTTTGTTGTTGTAATAAACTTTATTTGCCGAACATCTGTGTGTTATTGGTTTGACTAAAGAACTTTATCATCAAGTAAAAATTTAATTAGTTGATTTTGCGGAGATCGACATCCGGAGGGACCGCGTAACATGGTTGAGCGAACAACGCTGCCTTAACGATAAGAGATATACGAATGCTTTAAGTCGATGCATGTTGCGTCCAGTTCATCTGCTTTCCGATTTTCCTTTCAATTAATTCTTGTAAAGTAAATAAACTTCTGTATAAGATCGACCAGGTGTAAAGGCACACCAGTATTCAGCAATAATTATTCTTTCTACTTATTCCATCAATCTTTTTGATATAATAGTGATGAAATATAATATGCTTCTGGTGTTTTAAATTTATAATTCACCGATACAGTCTTACTTATTTAGTTCCTTTCTATTTTTTACGTTTGTAATTATTCTATTTTGTATATTCGTTCTGTGAAATACATAATGGAGAAAGTGGTAACATAAATATTGTCATATCTATTTAATTTGAAAGCTCAAAATTTGATGTTAATTAGTCTTTTTTTCTTATTTTGCGTGAAAGAATGTTGTTCAATACTCGTGCGCTGTCACTTTTCAGTGTCTGGACAGCGCACTTGTATCGAAATATACTATTTTCTACGTGTGTAATTTACGTAAAAAAAATACAAATTTTGGGTCGTGCTCTGCAAAAAAACAAACAAGTGAATGATTTTGCATGACTACTCTTGAATATTTAACAAAAAAATAGCTTTATGCTGCAAAGTTCTAATTACAAAGTGCACTGTCAAGACACTTTTCAGGGGCGAGGGCGAATTTCTGAAGCGGACGCCGAGTGTTGCAATGAGTCCGAGCCCCTGAAATGTGACAGCGCAGGAGTCAACAGCGTTTTTTGTATTCGTTCACGCCAAGTGAGAAAAAAAAAACACCATTTTTAGTTACCACTTTCTCTATTATGTATTTCAACAAACGAATAGAAAAAATATTTTACATAAGAGAAGAACATCCTGAAAAGGTTCAAAGTGGAAGAAAGGCCTTGTTCGTTTTCACAGAAGAAAAATAGTAAAAATATCGTTCAGGAATCATTTCTAAGACAAGTTAACGGAATTAAGCAATAAATAATTAATTAATAATAATAATAATTAAGAAGATAGTAAAAACTGGAAAACCGGAATTACAAATATGTAAATTTCTTTTTGGAGAGGTCTGAAGGATATTGAAGAGTTTTGAAGCTTTTGAGTGTTCTCAAAGTCCTGCAGAGTTTTAAAGATCCTGACGAGTATTGAAGTGTTCTAAAAAATCTTACAAAACTCTCAAAATCTTGAGAAATCCTGAGTAATCTTCAAGAGACTCTTCAAGAAAAACTTTGTGAAATATCTACTATTAAAGTGTCCTAAAAGATACTGAGATGCCTCTACGGTCGGAGAAATCCTGATGACTCCTGAAACATCTTGTAAAATTGTGAAGAATTCTGCAGAAGCAGTTTCATAGACAGTGATGAGTCTTGAAGAGTTCTGTGGAGTCATGAAGAGTCCTGAAGAATCCCTAAGGATCGTACAAAATTCATATCGCTATAAGGGATACGACACAATAAGTATTTGGTTATTTAAGCTAAATCATGTTATTAATTTTATTATTTTATAGATAAATAATAATTGTTATAAATAATAATGTACTAAAGCTCGAGTTACTTAGAGAAGAATAAAACACGTCGTTTCCCACGTTTACTTTCATAAAAGCTTTTGGGACTACCTAAGGGTAGCCACACACGTGCAGTTGCAACTGACAGTTTAACCTCTACGTGTATTTCAATCTCGGTTCAGCTCAACTGCACAGGTAAACTGAGATGAATGAAATTTCAATTTTTTCAACTGAATGATTAAATTGATCGTTGCGTGTGTGGGGGTTCAACTGTACAGTTTTCAGTTCAATTGGTGTCAATCAGAGAAGATTTAATATTTACTGGATATTTTGCACCACTGTTTAAGCTTTTCCAATTTTTTACTTTTTTGTAAAATTACACAAAGTAAACCGAGAGCGTCCAAATGGTTCAGCTTCTCTCGAATCCATTGTAAAAACTGAAGTATTGAACTGTACGTGTGTGTGCTTCACAGTGTACTGTCAGTTCAAATTGTGTGGTTGCCCTAAAACGGACTTGTCAGTTTAGAATTAAAAAAATGGTTGATATGAAGAGCTGATAGCAGGAAGCCATAAAATTATCCTGAGATAAAGGTTCGAATCTATTGATTTTCGAAGTATTTTTGGAATGATCTGTAAGAGGTTACCCGCAAAGCTTGCGAGTGCCCTTGGCAGATGTTTATCATTGGCATCGTTATTCTGTTTGTGAAATAGAATAGAGATCGATATTGCTTTTAAAGAAACGGGGCAGCTATTTCGGTTGTCGAGTTCCCTACTCTCGTAACTCCTTACTCTATTCCAGTGGGCCAACAACCGCACGCACCTCTTCTGCGACCTCCGTTCGATAGCACGCAGACAGAACCAGGGTAAAAAATAGAGAATTACACTCCGGGTCAAGGAATCTCACCACCTCACCCCCCGCGTATCCACTCAAGGGCAATTCCACCCATGCTTTTAATATCCTTTGATGACTGGCAATTTGCAAGTCTAAGGCCGTTCGGATCTCGGATCGATACAAATTGCTTTATAGGTATTTTTGCAGCGAGGAAATACAGGTGGGAAAATGGAGCAGTTTTACGAGCTTTCCCAGAAAATTGTTTTTCACGTAGGTGAAACACATTTCTAGCGCGGTGGGTCGTCAGGCAATTAGAAAATGACCTCGGACATTTTTAACTCAAGTACACGGCCATTTTGCATTTAGTTTACAGTGGAAGTTTAAATGCAAACTTTGAAATAATAAACTCACTGAAAACGAAGGTTGAGTTGCGTCATTTTCCCTTTTCGCTCAGAGGTCACAATTTCGATGATTAGGAAGTGCTTGAGTTGCGAAAGATAATGATCGAAGGAGATATCGATTGTGACAATTGATTTCCATTTTCATTGCCACGGAATTAATGGCCCTCTTATAATTTAATTAGTGTGGAAGTCACTGCACTTGTGCTTCGTGGGACCAAATGTCTACAAGTAGGTTAATAATTATTATTTTTCATGGGCATTTAAGTTCAATAAATGATGAGAACGACAAAAGTAGGTCATCTTCAGGGACAATTTGACAAGATTTGCTTAGAAAATGTGATAACATGGGTTTAACCTAAAAACCTTCTCGTTGATGTTGATTCTCACATAATATTTTAGTTTTTTGCGTAATTATATTTATTACATTTCTAATTTTATTAAGTATTTTCATTTTTATTCTGATAGGTAAGTGGTGAAAAATTAATAAACCTGTATATACATAGATAATAGTAGAAGAAATACTGAAAGGACCATATGAAGATGTGGCCAATCAGAAACAAAGATACATCTATTTTAGCCAATTACGACTATTGATTGATTTTGTTGCAACTGTTTTGACGTCAGCCATTGATCAGAAGTCAGAACTGTCTGTTTTGACAATTGACTCCTTTTGGATCTCATTTTTTCATGTCAACCTTTGATCAAACTAGGGTCATTTCGGATTGCCTGCACATTTTCCAAAATGGAGTTCAACGGTTTGACTATTGAAAGAACAAAGATAAATAAACAAGTAAACTCCAAAACAATAAATAAATAAAGGTGTACAATGAGCCGCTCGAGCACCGATTGAAAATGCAAATACAAATCCACATTCCTGGAAAAGCCAAAAATTGTGTCAATTTATTATTATTATTCACGACTAATGCAACAAGCGCTCCAAAAAGAACAATCCCGGTAGATGTATTTGAAAGCACGCCACTGTTTTATTTGGCAGCTAAACGGTATTTACAACATAATAGAGAAAAATTAGCAGGATTGCCAACTCCTAATTTAGATTTGTTGACGTGCCATTAAGTTTTCCGGTGCGATACATCTCACGAAATTCAGGACCTAATTTAACTGCAGTAAATGACGAGGAATGTGAGAAACTTCACTAGACTATAATAGCAATATATGTACAAATGGACTGCAAACATGTCAGCGGAGCAGACTATTATTAGACATCGTGTACGATGTAATCTATTGAGCGTTTACATAAAAGAAGCGTAAATGTCACAAGCAACTAATTGCCTGTAAAATATTGTTTCGCAAATAAGATTAAAAATTTGAGAAAAACGCACTGGTTACAATTATTGGTGCAATAGATTGCACACCTAACTGGTCATGTTATACCTATTTGTTACATTTTTATGATTGGCAAGGGCGAGAATATCCTACTGTACAATAACTGCACACCTGTTTTCAGAAACATGTTTCGTTTGACGCTTGACGGACAAGTAGCGCTAATCTGTAATGTTATAATTATAGACTATTAAATTAATTTCCCTCCTCTCTCTGCTGATTGTTAGATATTCCATTCATAAGAGTACAAATATCTAAAGATACTATAATTGCTTTACTGTTAATTATAATAATTGTGGCAGCTTTAATATTGATTTTGTCTTACCTATATTACCACACGTGTATTTATATTTTTTTGTAGAATATACAGGCTGACACATGTTGACCCTACTAAGGACAAATGTTGCCAAATGCGATTATAGAGAAATTAGATGCACGTTTCAAACAAGTAAAAGGCTAGAAAAGCGAATGCAAATTGCTAGACACGTGTTTTAAAACAAACAAATTATAGATTGTGTATTAGCATAAGGTACTGTTTTCAAAAACATATTTATTGCTTAAAATTGCATAGTTTGGACGTTATCAGAATATTTCGTTGAGCTAAAGCAAACTTAACGTTGACAAAAGAAGTAAACTTTTATTATTCTAATATATAAAATTTATATATACAGGGTGGAAAATCACTGATCAGCTTTCTTTTGTTTTTACTCGGGGGGCTGTAACGACCCTTAAGTTTTTTTTTTTCAAATGGGAATACATATATGTCAACCGACACATCATTTGAAAGCTGATAAAAAAAGGAGTACAACGATATATATTTTTTTTACTTTTCCAGCTAATAAAGTAAGAAGAAATAAATAAAAACAACTTTAATCTATTTCTTTCTTGGTAGGTTTACTGTTTGAAAATTGTAGGACTTGAATTAAAAAAATCTCGTTTTAGGTAAGTATAATGTTTTTTTTAATGTAACAGATGTTCAATATGTTCACCAAGTCTTTCTTGACAAAATGCAATAAAATTAATAATAAAATTCATTTCTTACATTTTACAACATTTCTGAAGTGATTTGCTGAATTTCATAGGTAATACGTTGTTGTAAATCTTCAAGATTATCGGGTTTTGTGGTGTAGACTTTACTTTTAAGATACCCCCACAAAAAAAAGTCAAGAGGAGCGAGGTCTGGTGGTCTTGCTGGCCATTCTATTGCCCCTCTTCTTCCGATCTACCTATTATGAAAAATGTCGTCCAAATAACTCCGAACGGATGCAGCATATTGCGGTGGAGCTCCATCCTGTTGATACCATATTCTCTCATGTGGAAGTTTTGGATCTAATTCTTCTCTAAATTGGTCCGCCAGAGCTGGGCGAAGCGTTTCTTGAAGAAACGGTAGATATCTTTCTGCATTAAGATTATCAGGAAAGAACACTGGTCCTATGATACTAAAAACAGTTTTTAGGGTATTATTCTCAGATGAGATAGAGATACATGAAACAAAACACATCCTTGTATTCCTTTTTTTATGAGCTTTCCAATGATGTGTCGGTTGACATATCTTACCATTTGAAAAAGAAAACTAAAGAGTGGTTACAGCCCTCTGAGTAAAAACAAAATAAAGCTGATCAGGCTAAAAAGTGGCAATTCAAAAACAAAAATCGACGTGTTTCAGGAATTTTTCGCAAAATTAATTGCAGTGAAGATACTGAATTTATTCCAGTTAAACTTTCCACCCCTGTATATACATATAGAGAAATTGAGGTAAACTAATATGTATAATAAATATTTTTAAAAAATGTGATGATCTTCAGGTATCAGATTCCTTACGGTAGGCTTGTTCAGACTGTACTAAAACAATTATGTATTAAGTACCAGCGTGTGTACAATTACACCCTCATACGGGGATTGAGTTGGATACCTACTCAGATTTCAAAGCACCACCTGTAATGCTTGTAAGAAAGTTATACCGAGTGTTATGGAAATGGATACAAATATCTTGGGGGGTGGTAGAACTCGTTTTTTTTTCGTATTTTACCCTGTTCTAATATTGAGTCGTTTCATGCATCGAGTTCGAATTCTAAAAACACTAATGAAATATGAAATGGAAAGTCTCTTGGCACACAAAAACTGTTATCATAGTTTTTGTACACAAGAAGCATGTTTTTAATTCAGTTTTCACTTAATAACTATCGCGCCGGTTAGGGTGTTTTGCGAAGCGTTTTTCCGGACGATAGTTTTTCGAAGTGAAAGTGTTCGATAAATCTGTAGCATGTACGCGTTTGAGTGCGAAAACTTTCTTGAATTTTATTCCCGAATTGAGGATTTTTCGCCAAGAAAAGTTACTCAAATTGACGAGTTCTACCACCCCCTAAAATATTTGTACCCATTTCCATAATTCCCGGTATATTCAAGCTTAAATCCACATACATATTATGTTATGTAAAACCTGCAATCTTGTTAACTTACTTCATTAGAAAAAAACTCACAAGTAGTGGAACTCAAGAATGACATAGATGGGAAGTTTATAACAAACTAAATTATTCATTTAAAAAAGTACCAAAAGCAAGGAAGTAAAGGAAGAGCCATATACAATTAACGGTCAACATAATCAACACATACAAGTGCATTATAAAATACAGAGATCATCATAAAATGGTTAACGAGTACTTGCAATTAAGAATTAATTACATAGTTAAGAACAGATAGAAAAAGAAACAATCATCACCAGGAGTTGGTGGGAGTTTCACACTCGTCGCCACTTTGCAAAATTAAGATACGAATACCTAATATAAAATGATGCATCCATCCTCTAAAAATAGATTAACTTATGATAAAAGAATATTTACAAAAATAAGTTTGCCACGTATTACAGGATGGCTTGCATAAGGTTAGCTTCCTTCAACATGAAGGAAATATTGTTACACGTCGCATGATCCCATTCCGCAGAAATATGTAGTTTTAGCCTCCGAGTAGAACATATGTTTGTAATTAAAGAGTGAGCCTGTGACGTCAGCAACGGTGCAGTGATGAAAGTGCTGAATACGCGTCTGGACCGTTTAGTTTTAAGAGTTTAAGGAACGCCGAAAAAAGTTTTGGCTACGTGTGACAGACCCTTGGAATATCGGGAAACTTTGTTTAAAAGGGAGATAGGTTTCAGTGGAGATCAGAGCTATTTCGGCCACGAAATAGAAGGCTAAAGCCCCTGCCTGCATTACGTGTCAATAACTCTCTCACTCTCGAGACTCCATCGCCCCTGCAGCCTCCTAGACGTCTCCACGAGGGCCCCCTTCTCCACCACAGCGACGGAATGTCCGTTAGGCCCGAAGTTAGAGGTAAAACCTGTGGATCTATGTCCTAAGAAACTTTTCTGCAGAGTTTTGGATGTAGAAGCACTCCACGAAAGGAAAAATTAGAATGTTATTTCCGAATATCCTGTACATTTTGTTGTCCTATCTGTTACAACACTGCATAAAACTCCAACCATACCAAATTTGTAAAACTATTTTGTCAAAGGAACAATCCGACAAAGAAAATTCTGTAGCTGTTTATCATTATCATTTGGCAACCAATGCGTTATTGACAGAATTAGCAAATGCAAAAAGAGTAGAGCGGCATAGAAAAATTTATATGTAAAAAAATTCCAAAGTTAACTAGATGAAAATCATTTTGTAACACCCCGTACTATTTACGTATTTCTACCTTCTTTTGGACGTTATTACCATACAAAAAGTGAGCATCGCAAAGCAGTATATTAAAATGTAAATATACTATAGTTTATGCCGGTCCTTCGAGTTAATGCCTCAAACACCTGTATTATTACCTGGACTGAGCGCACATCTGAACGGCAAGTGACGTTTGGTAAAAGCTGATGCAACAAATAACAACACTTTTTAACAATAAAAAAACCAAATAAAAACTGAAAAGCAGCGCGAGGAGAAACCAGAAACCAAACAACAATACCGAAGAATTAAAAATGGGCATTGCTGGCCACAAATGCCGTTGCTGTTACTTTTTAACCGACTTCAAAAAAGGAGGAGGTTATCAATTCGGTTGTATGTTTTTTTTTTTAATGTGTGTTACCGCAGAACTCCGTCATTTATAAACCGATTTGTAAAATTCTTCTTTTATTTGAAAGAGTATACTTACAGATTGGTCTCATTGTCACCATTTTAGAATCTGATGAGGGGATCTTATGGAAATCGAGAAAAATCCTCAAATTTTCGCTCCCTTTAATTAACCGACTTCATGTATATGTTCACCGATTTCTTCGTCAATTGTGGACCGATTTACAAAATTCTTCTTTTATTTAAAAGGGTGTACTCTAAAGATGGTTACATTGTTAAAAAATCAGGATCTGATCAGGGAATCCCATGGAAAGCGAGAAAAATCGTCAAATTTTCGGTCCCTCTTATTAACCGACTTCATGTATGTACACCGATTTCTTCGTCAATTGTGGACCGATTTACAAAATTCTTCTTTTATTTCAAAGGGTATACTCTAAAGGTGGTTACATTGTTAAAAAATCAGGATCTGATCAGGAAATCCCATGGAAATCGAGAAAAATCCTCAAATTTTCGCTCCCTTTTTTTATTAACCGACTTATCATGTATGTTCACCGATTTCTTCGTCAATTGTGAACCGATTTACAAAATTCTTCTTTTATTTGAAAGGGTATACTCTTGAGATGGTTCCATTGTCAAAAAATCAGGATGTAATCAGGGAATCCCATGGAAATCGAGAAAAATCCTAAAATTTTTTGTACATTTTATGTATATATGTTCACCGATTTCTTCGTCAACTTTATTGAGGACCTCATTATTGGAGAAGCGTATTTACTAGGTATCACTAACTTATCACTTAAAATTGTAAAAAAATTTGCTTTAAAAAAAAAGAGAACCGACTTCAAAAAGTGAAAAATAATTCAATACATGTATTATTACATGTACTACCCAATGATCTGTCTGAAGTCGGTGCTAAGCCAAATAGGTAGTAGATAGATAGGCTGCCTGCTCCAGCCACATCGAAGGTCTCCCGGCGAACGCACCGGAATGCGTGAGCGTTGGTGGGGGGCTCGTGCTGAGCAAAACATTCCAAACGGCAGACGTCGTTGACGGTTGTCTCGAATGATATCGAATTTTGTATGCGTTATAACGTTGTTGATATTTTTGTATAATTACAATATGTTACAAATTTGTAACCTATTTGGCTTGGCACCGACTTCAGACAGATCATTGGGTAGTACATGTAATAATACAAGTAAATTTTTGATATATGCAGAAGGTCTTTCCAGTACTGGGTCTGTCAAACAAATTTCAAACGTCCCGCATTTTTGCCGATGAAGACACTATCCTTTTCTATCCAGTGCGGTGGTATCCTCCCGGAGAATTTTTTTCATAGTTTGTGCGTAAAGAATAGAGGAACAAGAAATATCAATCATTTTGTTTGCAGATTACAAATACAACGAGTTATAAATTAATTCTATGTAATGACACAGTAACTGGAAAACTATATGTTGGATTCATATTTTAAATCGATTTTGTGTTTTGTTTCCATAAAATTTAATACTTTAAAATTTTTGTCCTTATAATTATGTATTCCTTTTTGTTTGGATTCGAAAATACACAGCGTCAAAACTCCGCCTACATTTTTTACAATGAAAGAGTAAAAAAATGTGATGCTTCTCATATATTTTGTTTGTTTGTATAATAATGGAAGAAATAACATGCAGGCGCATAACATCTTAAGGCTTGGTGAGTACCGATTCCACCTAGCTGAGCTAATCGAACCGGTAGCCCTTTGGCGCACCTGGGGGGATCAAGATATATATTGACTTCATTACCGGCCGGGGTTCCTTTTGGCTAACAACCAACGGAGGCCTAAACTGTTGTTCAGGAAAAGGCCTATTCGGATAGGGGCCAAAGTAAAGGTGGTGGGGTCTCCGGAAATTTACCGGTTGACGACTTAGGCAATGCCCATGGACGCTATGAGTGAACCAACACCCTCAGGAATGACTTGCTCGACTGCTACGATCGCGACGAAGGGGCTACATGGCAAGGATGCATGCTCTGTGGGGTGAGAGACATCCAGATCATCACTCCTTCGCGTCACAGAAACTCCGCGATTATGTACCCTACCTTCACCCGAACAGTTGGCGGAGGTACAGCCGGTCGAATCGATGCCTTCCAACAAAAAGTCTCTCCATAAAATTCCACCACCCAAAGCCAGCGACATAGTTAGGCGACATAGGAACCTCCCGGGGGATGTAGATATCTTGCTCCTAGAGAGGCGACGGGGCTTTCTTCTTTGGTACAACCTGGTGAGAGCACTGAGGCTGAGAAGAAGTTCGAACGTGGCCTTGAAAAGATAGACAAAAAGATAGGAACCGCCAGGCAGGATATTTCTCATAGTATTCCGTGTGTAATGGCATTCATCAAGGAAATGAAACCTTTCACTAGTAAAATCCGTGCCATCCCGCAAGACTTTCGCCGGACCCATCATACGCTGAATATAGCGGTGCTTGCTGTGGAGAAGCAGCACTGCTTGGATAGAGTCCGGAGTCTGGTGACTGCAAGAAAAGCTCTGATAAGGAGCAGACCAAAGATAGTCGAGAACAACATGTTCAAGACGAATCCCTTGCGGCTCTTCCAGCAGCCCAACTTTGTCCCAGAGAAATTGCCGGCGGTGTTGGATATCGGAACCTTCTAGAGGGGAATATATGAGGAGACGAAACCGTTGCGCGAAGACACTCCAGCCCTTGCACAATTTGAGAACTTTGTAAGAACCCCGGAAGAGATTGGCGAGACCCTTAAGGGAATCAAAAATTTTGCGGCACCAAGCCCGGACGGAATTAATACCTTTTGGTGATACGCATTAGCATAAGCGTCTGGTTAAGGTATTTAATTCCTGGCTAAATGGTGAGCGGCCTATTCCGGAAAGAGTTATCGAGGGGCGAACTCTTCATCTGACTCCTGTACTCCCGAATATTCCAAGCTATTGACCCCGTGTATTCGAACATTTTTGAATAGCGAGGCTGTAAGAGGGACGTGGACGGCTGCAAGGAAAACTTGCTGATGCGTCACGCAGGATGGCGTCCAATATAAATGCAACTTATTTATGCCTTGGATCGACTATCGTAAGGCATTTGACACAACAGACCTCCAGAAACAATAATGGATATATTTGCGGCTTGTCTAGTATTTGCACCTTCGGCCTATATTCATCGCCACAATGCGGCACTGAAAGTACTATACATACTTTGATTTGAGACACCACTATGCGATACACCAGACGCCAGTGTTGCCTTATGTCCTGAAGGATATTGAGTCCGTTGTGGAGAATAAAAGGTGCCGAATCTACTGGAACTATACGTTCTCGACCGTTAGGCAGATATCAGCAAATAAACCTGACGTGGTTCTGTTGGACCACTCCTCCAAGCAGATGTTTGTAATTGAGTTATTGGCTCCTGCCGAGAATAACATCTGCATCAAGGAGGACGAAATATCAAGACCAAGCTGTCCGTTCCGGTAATTGAGTGCATGGGAGGTATCAAGGGTTCGTTCGTCTCCAATATCAAGATCATACCCGCCTGCCAAAAACTTGGGGTCATTGCGTTTGCTCATCAGGGCATATTTTATGATTCCCGGTATTCGTAGTTACTTACCCCATGGTTTTGGGGAGTGGCTACGGTGTGCGATTTAAACATCTGACCAGCAAGGAACCTCGTGAGGGTCGGATTTCCTTCTAATGGTTAGTTAAAAAATAAAATAAAATAAAAAGAATTTGGACCAAAAATTTAATTCTGAAGTAATTCTGAAATCATCGAGCAGTACCTACCAGTTAGGAAGTACTTTTAACTGTTCTATATTGTATCTCCACTAACCTTGTTCCAATTTGTTTAGACATAATGAAAACTATTGTGGCTTTTCAAATTACACTACTACATTACTTGTTAACAATAGAACATTATTTATTTAATCGGTTGAGGTTCTGGGGCGAGATTTACAACAATTAGGTTTAAATATATTTTGAGACAGGACATGACTACTTCAAAAACTTTACATTCTGAGAGGATGACCGGTTTTTTAGACATTTTGATGAATATGTAGGATCGCTATCATTTTGAAGTATGAACTTTAAAAGGTATATTGTTTAATATGTATGTGGGGCTCTAACGCGTCTCGTACGATATCTCGATACATTAATCTACCCATTTTGCCCATATTAAATGAACTGGACCAATACCGTACGAAGACAAGAAGCTCCTTACCACTTCATCGTGTTTTACCAAAAGTCGTAGATTCATTACTAAAAACTACGAGTTTACACTCTTTTCAGTTCAGTTCCGCGAGTTTTAGTCTGACTTTTATTAATATAATTATGTAATTCATAGGTGAAAAAAGTTTCTTCGAAGGACCACGGCTTGGTAATCCACCCTCAACAATCGTTCGGATATATGTACTTGAAACACCAGATTCACTAAGAACAGCCCGAATTTTTGACGTGCAAACTGCTCATTTTGTGATAACGAAAAAAATTATTATCAAGCCTTGAAATTACTTTGCTATGGTGGTTAACACCATGGTTAAAAGGGTCAATTATTATGTGTCCGAGTAAATTGAATAAAAACGTTACACCCTTCGCAATATTTCAAGAAGACTTTTAAAACAAATGCACTAAAAGTTTAATTGCGTATTGCTGTAATTATTATGATTAAAAACCGAAATTTAAATGCCAACACTGGAAGTATGATTTTTTTTCTTTCGGGTTTGGACCGTTTCCACTTAAAAATGAAATGAGTTTCATCTCTGGTATGCCCGGGCAGTTTTTAATTGAAACAAGTTCATTTATAGGTACTTTCTTACACAAAGCACTAACTATCGTAAAATACACACAGCCAAAAAATATGTTTAACATGTTTAATCTGAAAATCTCTTAATTCAAAAGAAAACAGTTTCGCAATTCAATTGCGTATGAGTCAAAAGAGGAAGGTCAGTGTTTCTACTGACAATAAGCTGATAACAGCTTTTAATCAGATGCGATAGGTGGAAAACGTAAACACGATTATTTCCTCATGAAATATTCAGCAACACCGCTTTGAAAATAAATCACAGTCGTTTTGAATTTTTCCAGGGCGAGCATTCCCGTTCCTCGAACAAAAGCTTCAAACGATTTACGTAACAATTACAATATGTGCATATTTGTTATTTTTATATAGTGGAAAGCCTCGGAATGGTTTAATGCGGTGAAAACCGTTCGTTCGGTTTACGTGGGCCGATACCTTCGCGAAACACTTCCTGATGTGTGTAACACACCGATATTAATAATAGTCAGATATGTAATAAAGCACAATGCATGTGCAAGCAATTTAATCCAACCTTGGCCTCGCCATAAGTTTGTTATTTTTATCACCGGAAAATGAAAATGTATCCAATTAAAGCTGGCAGACATTAATACATATTATTGAATTGATAACGTTTCTAAGCCGAGCAAAACAATGAGATGACGCAGTCGAAATTGTTTATTTTGTACAGGAAGACCTAAAAACACGTTTTGCGCGTTGATGTTATCAGTAGGAATTTAGCAATCCGTTTATAAGTTTCCTCTTGTTTGAGGAAAAATTCTGATGTGGTCTACGGGTTTGTACAGAGCAATTCGATAAATACCACCCAATACTTATGTATATTGCTCAGGTTGGTAAAATAGAAGAGTTCATGCCATCAACTATTATTTATGAAATATCCAGTTGACCGCGCTAAATTTGACATTTCGTAAATAATAATTCTATTAAACTACTACAATTTAGTTTTTGATCTCTCTGTAACTCTTTCATCATATTTCGGGGATATATAGTTTGTTTTTAAGCTGTAAAGCTTTCCTGCAGCAAACTTTGTCGCATCAAGAAACCATTGGCGTGAAGTTCTATTTCCGAAATTTCAAGAATTTGTTAGTGAATTTTGTTAGAGCTTACAAATCGTCCCTATTTTAATGAACTGTCTGGGATCCCAAAGAGTGAAAAAAATTAGACATGGATAAAAAAGGAGGTGGGTTGTCGTATTTACACAGCTATAAGGATTTACGTAACAACGCTCATGGTTTTAAAGTTAGTAGAACCCTGGTCGTTTGGCTGAAAGCAGTGTCCGGCTGTGATGTATCTGGCTGAGATAATAACGAAATCACTGCATTCCAATTTTGCTGTGTGCCGAATTGTGATCTTTATCGTCGTATAACGCAATTGAATGAGACAGCCAAGTCATTCTTGAAGCAGTATATTTGTCATGTCTGTCATCATCAGTGTGATTCTTCAAACTCTTAATATTTGCCAAATTTTATTTTTAGTTTTCAAATAAATGGATTATGAGTTAGAAAATCACAATGTATCTGGGAAGAATTTCGAGCTGAATATCGTGATATTGTTACAGTAAGTAATTTCTGCGTTCTAAATCGATGCTACTGGAAGTGTTAAGTGTTATTAGTGCATCATTTGTCTGAACCGGTGCAATTGTCATAATATGGTACTTACCGTTATCAAGTGTACAGGAACTTTGTCAAAGGGATTTTCCTCAACGTGTTGACTTCTGTACATGGTTTTTGAACACATTATTTGACAATAATTTGTTGGAAAAAACCTTCTTCGGTGATCAAGCTTGGTTTTATTTGAATGGATATGTTAACTGTTAAAAATATGCGTATGTGGTCTTCATCCTCAGAAAGTTGGAGTCCGGGCAACACACGCACGCAGACGTATAGTTGGACCAATTTTCTTTGAAGTTACTTATTTAATTAAAATATTGACTGTAAACGCTCCATGATTAAACTTTTGTTAACCAACTCCACGATGACGAACTAACGATGGGTTACTTCAAGCAGGATGAAGCTACAGTGCACACAACAAGAGCTTCCATCAACTTATTAAGAGAATTTTTGGATAACCGAATTATTAGCAGAATATCAAAGCATTGCCCCTAAAACCAGGCAACCATAATCACCCCATGACCCTGTTATAACCTCACTCTTCCAGTGCTCTTCCACACATTCCCACTACGAACATTCCCATTATAAAAATGTTCTACATAATCGGCGACTGCAAAGGTTTGGAAATACTTAATAAAACGTTGCGACAGTCTATCAGTCTATCTGGAGGCCTACACGTCGATCCTAACCTGTGGAAGCGAAGCCCTAGTAAGTCCCAATATTTCAAATTCAGTTATTATAATATCTCTTGGAAAGCCAGGAGGACTCATCGTAGCAGACCGGGACTTGGTGCAACAAGGAGCCGACGACATCCTTTCAGGGACTCAAAGTACAGACGTTTCCTTGATGCTGCTTGGAGACTCGTTTGGGGCCACGACCCACACGGACCTGGTGCTGAGGGCAAGAGAGCGTAGGGTTGACACGAGGGTGGTCCACAATGCTTCCATTTTGAATGCTGTGCGTTGCAGTTGTACAGTTTTGAGGAGACTGCCTCAATTCCCTATTGGACTGAGGGTTGGAAACCAGACAGTTTTTATGAGTGGATTGTTTCTAATTATAGGAATAAGTTGCACACTTTGTGTTTGTTGGGTAGGTCTGTATAGTATTGTGACAGAGTATGTACTCGAGGGAAAGGTTGCAAAGTTTATGTATGTTGCCAATTCCTCCGTGGTAGCCAAATATTTCTTAAACACGCGACAAAGGGAAACACAAAGTTCCTCAATGTTTCTTCAGTGGAAACGGGGCTTGAAAGGGACAACAGTTTTGATGCAGAAATTCAAATTTTTGGCAGTCAGAGAAAATAGGTTAAAAGTTTGACAATTAATGTAAACAGTAAAGTAAAAGAACCGACATACGTTCAGCCAACTGCGATCACGAATTTTGTTGATCCTCGTTACCATTTACATTACAAGTGCTGTTCATACTTAATGAGTAATAATTGTCGCTGACATGAGAGCGAAATTTCGTGACGCTCACTTTTCGAAGCAATTAGCTATACATATCTACATAAAAGTAAACTCCGTTTTTTTAAACTTACTTTTAGCATTTGAGCACCCAAACTTAATTAAATTTACAATGGTGTACGTACTACGCTGTTTAGAAAACTAATCATGTTTCGAACTTTATGGTCGAAATCTGGTTAATCGGTTTTCGGGTGATTGATTACTGGATAAAATTTAACATGAGTGGACTCAACACTCCTTCCTATAAATATTAATCATTTGTAGAAAATAAAATTGTGTGTATGTATTTGAAACCAAATTTTTGCTGGCAATTTCTGTTGTCAAAATGATAAACAATATCATATGGACCATAATTAATAACTTTCTTTACTCCAAAATACAAAGTGCGATCTCACATTACAGCTTTACCTACATTAAAGTTATTGGGTTATTGCGAATAGCACCAATGATCCGGTTTTTGTAAATTTGTGGGTCACTGGAATATTTACAATCAGTATTCATTGTCCTAGAACTGTATTATGAGACTATGTTGTGTTTTTGGGTCTAAATTTGAAAGCATAACCAATAGATATATTTCTGAACACGAAACTGTATCAACATGTGTGAGCATTTATGATGAATGAAACTAAGCTAGAACTACATAATTGTATCCATCTTTGACTTATGATGTTATTTAACATGTAATTTAAAACGACAAAATAAGGACTTAATTAACTAATAATAATTACCAGACATTTGAATTTAAGAAAATATTACATTTACCGTTAATTTCACAATTAATGGAATACCTTTTAGAAAGATGGCTTAGATCTTTCAAAAATTTGGGGTTATAAATATCTCTCCAAGTTTTTATGTAACAACTGTTATTTGATGGAATAAATACCGCCGTACGATAGTAGTATATTTCTTTATAAGACATAGAAGTTATACTTAAACATAACTAGACATAAAAGTACTACAGATAAGGCACAAAGGATAACTTCGACGAGAACGCAATTTTTTTTTTATTATTCAAACGTAAAATCAAATTTAACTATTTTATTGTAAATAGGTACTTGACTCACACATCACATCATCACTGATGTTTCTATAGCGACAATCCATCGGCGGCAGCAAAAGTTACTTTTTCTACTTTGGTGTCACAAATTGTTCATTGTGACACTAAAAGTAGTGTCACAATGGAACTTATTGTTTTTTTATTTGATACGTATTACGTTGGTATTGAGCCGACGTCTGATGCCATTTCTAGCCAACTCCTACCACTTCTTTTTTCTTGCTAACTTACACAAAAAAAAATGTATTATGACTTTCTGGTAGTATTGGTGCGCCCAGGCACAAAGCACTATTTATGAAAACTCATTCTGTGTCGACAAACAACCAACAACTACGACCTTACCCAAATGAAGAGTACAACATTTTAAATGCATTGCATCCTCCACTCGACGTCAGAATCGCTAACCTTGGTCCGGGAGGGTTTCCTAGCCCAGGTCAAATTTATTCAAGAATTTTGGGTAGTATTTTCAGTTATAATATAATGAGTTGAGATTTCGTCGGAAAAATTTACCGATTGTTACGAGAGTTCACCTAGCAATTTTGCGAATGACATTCACATAAAAATCAAACGCAGTTGAGTGATTTTTGATCAATGTGATGAGCAAAATTGTAGAACTCGAGTCCACAACCGGTAAATTTTTCCAGCGAAATCTCAACTCGAATTATATTCGCCAGACTATTTCACGAAAACGCACAAATTATTGATAATGTGGTGGAAGGTGACAGGTAATTGAGGTATTTGACATGCAGTATGCTGCCACAGTGACTGCAGGAATTGTTATTTTTTCGCTGAAAAATGAGGTATGTTGTGTAATAGCGACTGTTCATTGGTCCGTAACTCCCCCTAAAATTTTGACAAATTGATTTTTTCAATTTAAATTTTGATTCCATTTAATTGTTGAATGATCGCATATGATTGGTTAAAATACAGGGTGGAAAGTTTAATTGGAATAAATTCAGTATCTTCACTGCAATTAATTTTGAGAAAAATTCTTGAACCACCTCGATTTTTATTTTTAAATTGCCACTTTTTACCCTGATCAGCATAATGCGGTGGAGCTCCATCCTGTTGATACCATATTCTCTCATGTGGAATGTTTGGATCTAATTCATTTCTATTAAATTGGTCCGCCAGAGCTGGGCGAAGCGTTTCTTGAAGAAACTGCAGATATCTTTCTGCATTAAGATTATCAGGAAAGAACACTGATCCTATCTCCAACTATCCCAACCCACATACATTATTTAGTTTCTGTGGACATTGAGTGTGAGTTTTCCGCATCCAGCAAGGATTATCGTCACCCCAATAACGCCAATTTTGTCTGTTGACTTCGCCGTTTAACGTAAATGAAAAAAAAAGGCATTCTAAAGAAATTTAAATTTTAAGTTTTTCTGTTAAATGGTGCATTATTCTTATTAACTATCACTACTTATTCGTCAAATAAATGATGAAAACTAACAAAGTTTGCAAAAAAAAAATTATTAGAAAAAGTTAATAAACCCACAGGAAGAAAAAGAAACACTGAAGCATCTAAAAAACAGTTTTTAGGTAATTATTCTCAGATGAGATAGAAATACATAAAACAAAACACATTGTTGTATTCCTTTTTTTATCAGCTTTCCAATGATGTGTCGGTTGACATATCTTCCCATTTGAAAAAAAAATAACCTTAAGGTGGTTACAGACCGCTGAGTAAAAACAAAAGAAAGCTGATCAGTTTTAGAATTTTTTTATCGCAAAAAATTGTTTCTTTGACAATTAAACTATCGATTTTTGAAGTAAAAAAAAATAGTAAAAACCCCTACTAAATGCAAAAGTGGTGTTTTCTTTTTTCCAATCTCTAACAATATAAACTATAATTTGTTATAAATATGTATAGATCAGTTCTTAGCTGTTATTCATTCTTTAATTTCTGTACTTGAAAATTATGCGTTATGTCGGGATTAAAGAAGTGTGTACGAATTACAGGATGTTGGAACTATAGTGTGTCCGCACTAAAGAGGTTATACTGTATTTGAGTAGGCACTTTATATTCTCAAGTTCTATTATATAATAGTACGTTTCAAGTATTGCTTTCGACAAGTGGATTTATTTACGGATGTGTTAGTGGTTGGGTTTTTCACATCTTTGAATTAAAAAAATGTAAAAAAAATTAAATGATATAACGTACAATCGATCGGAATAAGTTACTCCCTTTGTTGAAAACATAATATCTTCATTTACAATGTAAATTTAAAACTTAAACGACATAATTATTGTAATTGTTGTAGGAAGGGCGTTTCTGTCACAATAAAATGCTTAAATGGGATCGACAAAGTCGATAATTTATTAGTGCCTTTGTAATTAACGCTAGGCGGTGTATTTCCTTGAGGAGTCGGTTCGAGCTCATTACGAGCTTCATCATCTTTTGAATTTATGGTGAGCATCGAAGGTCTTCGAGGGATGATGTTCTTATTTTTTTCAGCATGAGATTTACAGTATAATAAGACCAAAGACGGTTTTCAGTTTCCAAGAGATAATAACTAAATAAGCATTGTTATCAAACCCTTCCGTTTTTAACACAGCGGGTTTTATTCTCAACGACTGGAAAGAATCTTTTCCTTATAGAAAATTTTGAAATTAGCATTCTGTTTTCTAATACCGATATTAATTAACAGATGAGAATTTTCTATTTTTTTACTTCTTACTCGGAAATTAAAAAAAAAGGTGCATTATATTTATTCTACAGAGAGATCTAAAACTATTTTAAACAAAGTTGGTCATACACAGTTGTAGCTTAATACAGGATCTTCATAAATGATTTATACATCCACTAGGCTTTAAACGTCAAAATTCTCCATCTAACTACATGTAAATTTAGTTTTCCACAAGAAATATGATGTATAAATCATATATGAAGACACGATAAAATTGTTTATCAAGTTAACTTGACACTTAATAAAACATTACAGAAGTACGGGGTGTTACAAAATGATTTTCATATAGGTAACTTTGGATTTATTTTTTACATATAAATTTTTCTAAGCCGCTCTACTCTTTTTGCATTTGCTAATTCTGTCAATAACGCATTGGTTGTCAAATGGCCCCGGAATCGGAATGAGTATGTCGTACCTACATTACAAAATCCGCCGTTTTATCAAATGGCTAGCCACTTTAGAAAACGCGGCCACATTCTAAAATCGTCGTTCATTTTGCATTATTTTACAATTCGGCTGGTGTTAATTTTATAAACTGGCCTATAAAGTAAGAGCCACATTCTTAAATAGTAGTATAATGGTCCTTCCTCTTTATTGTAGAAAAAAAAAAACTAAAAAAAAAGGAAGCTGGAAAGAGAACGGAGCAAAAATAAGTGTCGAAAAGATGCCTCTGTTTCAAGAATAATTTGTAAAGCAACAGCAGAGGTCACTACAGCGGACCGTGCTGCAATAATGTGGCTACAAGTACACTTCATTGTCATGGGAAACCTGACCAGACCTGGAAAACACGGCCAACTATTTTCATACTGCGGCATTTTTTATTTTACATGGAAAATGCACAGGTGGCTATATGAAAATCATTTTGTGACACCTTGTATGTACTGATACTATTTATGCAGAAAATCGCGATGTCTCAGCCTCCTCCCGTGACTGCACTATTTTGCAGAATTTTTCAAAGACTAAAAGGGTGAAGTTCAAGTTTAGAAGCACGTCAGTGGGACGTCGTCCTAGTAACGGTCTCCACCCTGCGTGACGTAATCGTGACGCACAACGTCCCGACGCAACAATCTGACCTTGGCCGCTCAGTCGATAATACGCGTTGTGTGACATTGGCCATCAATTGTACCTCGCACAAATCCCGCTTCACGTCCATTTACTGAAAATGTCGCCAACAGGGCCCCAAGGACGATGGGTTACGCAACCGAAGTTCTTATAAGGAAAATTCTCAGATGAACTTTTTTTCCGCAAGTGTGACTCATATTTGTCGAGTGTCTCAGATAGCGCGGATTTCCTCCTACGCTTGTTTAAGTGTAATTATTTTTAACCGGTGGAAAAGTTACCCTGGGGCTGCAAGGTCGCGGGGAAACTCTGAAACGGAATTAAAGTTGTAAGCCGTTAAAAGACCTTCAGAGTAATGAGACACCCGTTGTAATTCGCTTTGAATGTTCGCATTTATGTCTCGTTCATTATCTGTGATAATGCGGAGGAAAATTACAATATTTGTTTTTTGTAAATGACGTATTCATATTATACATATCTTTTTACATTTTTCCTTGTTTTGTCGAATGAACGAAAGGGGTTGAAGGGTTGAATAAGATTGTTTGTTACTACACAACCACAAGTTACTATTTTTGAAATGAAAACTTCTTGAGGCACACTTGGTTCTTTTTCTGAACAGTGAACGAAACTGAACTGTCAGTGACGCTGGCTCCACTTTTTTTAAAATGAAAACTTTTTTAGGAGCAACTTGCGATTTTTCTGAACAGTAAACGAGTCTGAACCGTCAGTGACGGTGGCACCACTTCTTTTTGAAGTGAAAACTTCTTCAGGTACACTTGCGCTTTTTCTGAATAGTAAACGAAACTGAACCGTCGATGCCTCCAGTGAACGGGAAATGAGGCGTTCGACCGCGGACAGTGCGATTTCGACAGTCTCAATGTGGGGGATCGTCCATTAATCACATGAGGCTCGAAAGGGGGTAGGGGGTTCGGAAAAAATTACGAACTATTACAAGAGGGGAGCGGGGGTGTAGTGAGATATCACGTGTATTTAATTTTTCGTTGAACGCGAGATTTCTTAAAAAGTTAAAAAAGTTTAAAAAAAAGCTAATTATATATACAGGATGTTATTGAAATGCATGTCAAAAATAAAATTGGTAATTGCTCACGATGAGAGGAAGTCGATGGCAAAATTTTTTTGTAATAGAAGTCTTTTTGTTTTCGAGATAAAAATCATTAAAAATTTGGTCAAAATCTACCGTCCGCTACTGCGCTAAAGGTGATTAAAAATGTCCTCTCCTTCGCTTAGCAACAATAGTAACAGGTAAATTTGAGTTTTTTGAAGTGTCACAGTTTGCCGTCATAATTGTTCTACATGGAAGCTATACAAATGCTGAGATGACCGACATGGTCTTGTTGTATGGAAGAGCCTTAGGAAATGCTCGGGATGCGGAACGTAGGATTTTGGACGCTGAGCCAGACCTCATTGAACAGAAACCAGGAAGCATAAGAAGGTTGTTTTATCGTGTGTGTGATTCGCCGTTTGTCGTGTGGCGAACATTAAATGAACAGGGCCTCCACCCCAAACAGATCCAAAAAGTGCAGGCATTGAAACCAGAGGTCCTCCCTCCAAGAATAAGATTTTGTGAGTGGTTACTCCAAAGAAAGGAAGAAGATCCTCGTTTTGTTGATAAAATCTCATAAACCGACGAGGCAACGTTTATGGGATCGTTGGCAACAATTTAATAGGTCTATACATTTTGCCCCCTCGTTTAACTGGCGCGGCGCATTTGAGTTTTTTAAATGAGGAGCCAGTAAACTTATTAGAAGATGTACCTTTGATTACTCGGCGTGATTTGTGGTATCTTCATAGTGGAGCCCCTTCTCATCACGCTCGCGAGGTGCCGACCTGGCTTGATCAAAATTTCCCGGGGAGATGGACAGGAAGGATAGTATTTTTTTTGTGGGGTCCCATGAGAATTAATTTATGCAATGCCTGTAAATACCGTTGAAGATTTAAGAAACCGCGTTCAAAATACTGCCGAAGGAATTAGAAGAAACCCAGAAGTAATTGCCAGAACGCAACAGTCGTTGCTTCGGGGTGCTGAGAAACGGTTAGCGGCATTTTTACCATCTAATGTAGTTTTCTGGTTTTTGTTTATTTGTTTATTTTCATTCTTCTTTAATCATTTTTGCACGTTTAAATAGAATACATTTTTCTTCTTCGAATAATGTGTTTGCAATTAACAATAAATCTGAAATAAAATTAATTTTGGCATTACACTTGTCAATCTTTAATTGACAATTAACTATTGGTTGTCACTTTATGTTGCTAGGTTTCAACTGCAAAAATGTAATTATTGTATCCGCCTTGAAAATGCAATCGACAGTGGCGTGGACTATGCGTGGAAATGGCTAATTTATCCCCATCGTTTTAGACATGAAAAAAATGGACTATTGGGTTTCATTGAACCTCTAGATGGTCTGGATTTTTTATTGACATGCATTTCAAAAACACCCTGTATCTATATCTGATGCGTTCGTGAAAAAAATTCGGTTTTTATAAATTATATAATGACAATTATTATATAATGGATTATAGTTCGGTGAATCAGAAACAAGGTGATTTTATTAAATTTAATATGTACATACTTAGTATATACATAATTATTATGCTATGTATTAAGTTTTATAAACGCCATTGTAGTCACGACTGTTTAATAATATGTTTAATAAAATGAGTGAAATGTTTATAAAACGAGTTGCATACTAGCGTTTTTTTACGACAGCAAATATCTAAATAAAAAAATTGTAAATTATTTTATTTATTATCATATCAATAAACATGGTAACAATATAAAATTATTAAATCATTATTCTACTTTTTATATACGTTGATGGTCACATTAGAAACATTTTGGCAATTGCTAAACAAAATCATTGATTTTCTATTTTTTTTTTTTTCATTTACTTGATTGCAATTGAAGCCAATCCTTGATCCACTTTCTTTAACGTTTAACGAGTGGTCAATATATCTCTTTGCAACAGCTGTTGATCGCCATCCTCCATGACGCTTTAAAGCTAGAGTACAAAGAACAGTTTATTTGGATATTGTATAGAATATAGTATGTAGTAAATTCAACTGGTTAAGAGACAATTGGCATTTAGGCATAACGATTATGTGAGGCAAAATAAAAATAAAACATAGCATAAGATTTTTTTTTTATATATACCCTGTCTCCCTGGATGGGGTGCCCATGAGGTGATTTTCTATAGTAAGTTGTTTGGAGAGGAATATTTTTGGTCTAGACTGGTTTTGCTTATCTTGCAACTGTAGAAAACTAAAACTGTTTTAAATTAAGCGGTTTTTTTCTTTGAACACAGTGGCAGTCACGGCTGATACCTTATGTCGAGTAAAATAATTAACAAAACAATTTGAACAACCCGTTGTGGCTCAAATAAACCTCTGGATTTTTTTCTTGGATTACGTGTCGATATGATACGTCGCCAAGACCGTAACACTGAATTTAAAAAATTCTTTGCTAAAGACTTAGTATTCCGATTTTTTTTTTTTTTGACAACAATGAAGTTTAATAAAGTTCCAATGGTATTTTTTAAGCGTTGCTAGGCAGTGTTCGGCTTTAAATACTAGATTGATCAAAAATATTGGGAGTTAGACAAAAATTCGATCCTATTCAAGGAAAAAGTCCCCAATTAAATCAATTGCAATGTTTTTTTGTAATTTTATAACAAGCAAAACCAGTCAAGACCAAAAATATTATTCTTTTCCAAACACCTCATGGGCACCCCATCCAGGGCACATTGTATATTGGTAGGTATGAGAATAGGTATTTTTCACATGGACATGGGGGCCCAGGGGACCCCTTGGCTTTATAGCTCAGCTTTATAGATCTTTGATTTGTTGGATTTGTCTCCGCTCCGAATAGCACAGTAACTATTAAAACATGGACATGGGGGCCCTATGTCTTTGATTCTGAGGCGGATTCGCCGGATCCGCTAGTATATCTATATTGGTATATCGATACTTAGTTTATCTATTTTCTTCAAATACATTATTTGGTTATAGATTCGAAAGAAAATCCGGCCCTGAAACATTTTTCCATGATATTCTGACAGTTAGCAGTTGAAGTTTTAACTTTTTTTTGGTGGTCAAATACTGAAAGATATTTGAATGACCAACAAAATTGAGAGCGAGAAATGAGTAGGTAGGTCTGGAGAGGAACAGCTGAACACAAAACGCTCTTTGATTACATAAATGCACGAGGGTGAGTCAGTGAAGATTTTGTTCAGTGGAGTCAATGTCAAAACTTCAAATTTGACAATAACAACAATTGACGACAAAACTGACTTGATACAACTTTTTAAAGAAATTTTAGACAAAACCGACTTTGACTAGTTCTATTAAGCGTTGGCACAATGTTTAGGTAACACCCTGTAGAAACAACGTTGAGAGATATATACGAGAATAAAATTGTCGCTGGTACACTGCCACATGAATATCAAGTAAGGATTAGCACCAAGAAGGAATGAAATCTTCTTAACAGACGAAGTTTGTGAAGCAGTGAAGATATCTTGCAAAATAAAGTAAAAACCGTGATGGAGCAAGAAGAGGTTAAGGAGAAAAGAGTGAGAAGGCAAGAATACAAGAGCAGAGAAAAAAGTGAAAGAGTTGGTTATAAGGAGTAAAAAAAATTAACTATGATGGCAAAGGTTTGCGGAAGAAATGGAAGAGCGAGGATCGGGAAATAGCAATGAGATGTTTACCAAGCTAAAAGGATTCAGAAAAGAAACAGAAATAACGTGGTTAAAGATAAATAGGGTAAAAGAACAAAATGGGAAAAGATGGACGATGTTGAGAGAATATGTAGGAGAAATGTAGATACATAATTATGTATAACAAATAATAGAATAGAGGGCAATAAACGAAATTCAGCAAAAAAAGTGTGTAAAGAAAATGGAGGAAAAAACCTGAAGTAACTTATATTTGTTTTGAATTTTATGATTATTATTTGAAACAAAATTTTTGTGTATTTATTTTCTTACTGCTGGAATAATTGATAACTTGTTTTCTTCGCATACGTTTTTGTACATATTAAAAGTGCTCTAACTTTTTTTTACGGGAAAATACCCCATAAATATTTTCTAATACACAACATCCACTTTTTCTAAACCCCAAGCATTGATTGGGGGGTGAAATGTTTCCATTCAATCAGAATCAACAAGTTTGTCAATGACTCTATGTGAGGTTGGATGACAAAAGTGTAAAAATAGATTGCTAAATATGCACTAGAAAATACTCTGACCGCAGATTATCCAGATTTATCTGGTAATATTGTGGATAAAATACCAGTTGTGGGGAATAAAAACCCTGCTACATGGTTTTCATAAGTATAGTATATTCGTAGATTTAGTCACTATCTGGCTTCGTTTTCTTTGCGGACTGACTTCTTGTACACTATTGACTTGTCACGTCGCTCATTCCTTTTTTATATTGTTTAAAGTGTTTTCTATCTCCAGAACGTTCCGGAAAGATGACTCATCCGCCGCGAACATTCGGGCATTGACCCAATACGTCATCGCAATACGTAGTTATTGTAGTTGTATTCGGAAGAGCCACAGGTATGTAGTAATAACAAATGAAAATCCAATTGAGAATGAACACTGTTTCCTGTTCTAACGATATGTTCTATGCTATTATTCAATTTGTTTTAGGTTTTTTACAAATTAAAAGTTGAAAATTTCAAGTAGTTTTCAAAGTTCAAACGATGTAAGTGTAAGTTGTGGTTAATCACTAATACATACAGTAGTGTCAGTAAAAAAGTCAGCATTTACTATTAATTGCTTCGTGGCATGTAATTAGTGTAATTAGTTTAAACAAAGCGTTTTTTCAAGTTCCTGCGTTCGGTCTCGATAATTAAAGTTCATTTACTATTTGTTAAAGCGAGCGTTTCAAATGTTTCTACAGCAAGTTGTGGGCACAGAAGTGTTCTATTTTCCGAACATTTTATACAATGTGATCAATTGAATGAATCGAACATTAAACATGAGTGGAGTCGTCCCACAGTTTTCAAAAACAGAAACTAGACGAAAAAATATTATACCCCTATTTTTTATTTATTTAGATCACGCCTTTACTAGCTAAAAAAAATCCGAAAGATTTGCCTTATTTCAAACGCGCGCCTTTTTGTGACGTCAACACGGGACAAAATTCAAGTTACTAATGAGAAGCGTACGAACCAATGAGTATGCACCCCCGAAATGACGTCACAAGAGGCGGTAAATGTACAGCGTTTGAAACAGCTGCTCACAAAACAACTTCAGATACAAATTTAATTGACCCCCTGCTTCTTTTAATCGACACTAACAATTTAGTTTTGTTGTTTGAACGTCTTTAATGCGAACTTAGTCCTGAATTTTCAAGGATTGTCAGAAATGTACTATTAATGGATTGGCAAGGTTAATTATTTTTTTATACGCTATTGGCACTTATTACCACCTTTATCGAGTGATTACCAAACGATATTATTATTTTATTCATTTAAATCGTTTATAATAGACATTTATATAATCCAATTCACTTAAAAGACTTCCACTGTTGAAAACGCCATCTGTCGTAATACTATTTCGTACACTTCATACAAACGACCCGTTTTGTTGTCGAGGTTATATATTGCTCAAAATGGCGTTATTTGCTTACTTACTAATAGTCGAATGGTTGAATTAATTAGTTAGAATAGAATTAATTACAATAGACCGTCATGCTTTTGCATCACCAAATTTAGCATTAGATCGTTTTTATGAGTCTACGAGATTTTAATTGTTAAACTTCAATTGTAAATACATATTATGAAAGTGATTTCATTACATAGCACTTCCAACTAATAATTAAGTTTGCAACTAATACTTAAACGTAATTAATATTCAAGGTTCAAATTAAATCTTAACTACATGTTGACAGTTTGTAATAATTTATTGGTTGAAAGAATTATGAAGTGTGATTTCGGCGAAATTATTTTCAAAAACATCAGTGAGGAGAATACTTTAAAGAGGTTTTCCTTTCCTCCTTCGTGAAATTCGCAGATGTAATTTTTTTGTTATTTAGCATAATTAATTATTATTCATTCAGAAACCTAGATTTCAGTTTAGCACTAACGCTTTTGTTGCAATTTGTCCCAATTGAGATCTTCCTAATGTTGTGAATATTCTTAACCTTAACATCTAACTTCGGACGTTCAATTTCTATAAAAAGAGTCAAGTGTCTCCACATGTGGATTGATGGCCACGGGCGAATGAAGCGCAATATTGAGACATTGAAACCATAACATTCCATTTTACTTTGCGAAACAAACACCGAGTCATGACCTGCAATTGCAGTCTAGTAAGCATTAAGTATTTGCGATATCATAACCATTCGTCCTCTCTCTTTACACGAAATACTAAATTTCCAAAACGTGTTCTAGCTATCTCGAGAACTTTTTCCATGTTCCAATTTATTGCATATCGGTCGATTTCGGTTCCGGCTCAGATAAACACGGAAAAGGATCGACGATAAGGATTTTTGTTTAAGATAAAGCTATCCAGCGTCCTTGTGCCACCTGGAAATCGTTTTCACCGTAACAAGGTTGATTGCACTTGCGTAATAATAATAACAGCGATCAAGAACGTTTAGAAATCGCAGCAGAATCTGCGGCGCAAACAAGTTGTTTAGAGGAAATGCGACTTTAAAATTAGGTTTTGGCAAAAGGGAAGCGATCTCGTGCACTTGAATAGATTATTCGTACCCGTGTATACCATGTAGCAAATATGTGCTTGTTGATAAGCAAATGTTATTAATAGTCCAATAACCTTGAATGTGCACTTGAGCTCTTATCAGTACCGAGAATTTTACGCCACTAATCCTCAAATACCAACCACACATCCACGTATTTTACAATGAGCCATTTCCAAGCGTCATCGCTGCGGGGGGCAACGGGGTTTCACATTACCCAAAAGGTCATCAAATAGAATCAAAATCTTAAAGCTCGCAGTGCTGAGCTGTGGTGCCAAGCTCTGCACCTGAAGGTCTTTTCATGGTTTCTACGATTTTTGTCAAAAATTGGAAACCATTACCAAGATACGTAAGACGCAGTTCGGGTCCTCGCCGTAGACCCGAATCAACGTTCTAGCTAAACGCGTTTTCACGCTACACTATTTTATAACTTTATACAACGCTAATCACAAGCATGCATTTACACTAGTCCGATTGCGTCTAGTTAACTATCGTTAACGCATCATTAGTCTCGTAGTTATTAGCGATTCAAATCTGACGATGTATCTAATTGTATTAGAATTATCGATTACTTATAAACTAATAAGGAAGTATGTAAGACCATCGAATGATTTCAGATGTAATTATTACATCAAATTATTTTTAGTTTTTTTTTTTTGATAAAAATATCAATTGTATACGATGTATAATTATTACTCTTTTGGAAGCTTTACAGGATACATGGACAGTGAATAAATAAATTACAATTTCATTTAGTGTATAAAATATGGAATAGTTTATAGTAGTTGTATGTATATTTATTACCTTTACAGGTTTATAAAGTATCCGATACATTTCCCATAACTCAAATAAAATAAAATATAATATAATACATAAAACTAAATAAATCAATAATTCAACACAATAACTAGCAGCTTTTATCTCTTCCCACTTATTGTCCCTCTTCTCCACTCAACCTTCCTCATCCATTCGATCCCTCTTCCGTCCTCATTCAAAATTTCTTCTCTACTCTCATCTCTTCCTCTCAATTCTACGCATTCCTTCAACAAATGCTCTATCGTCTCCTTTTTTTCTCCACACATCCTGCATACTCTATTATTATCCTCACTCCAATATTTATTCTCTCTCTCCTCATTTCCACATCTAAATCTTGCTATTATCACTCTCTCTTCCTAGGTACTTTGGCATTTCTTCCGTTATTATTTTTTCATACTTCCCATTGTACCTAGACTCCCTAATTCTTGTTCTTCTTTCCTGCAGTTGCACATCTCTATCTCTCTGCACTAATTCATCTGTCATTACTCTGCCTCTCTCTCGCATTCTTTCTATCTCCGCACCTGCATACCCGTTTCTTTCGAAATATGCCTCCCTCTCTTTCCATATCCCCTTTCCTATTTCTTTCCTTTTTTATTTCAAACACTCTTGCACTCTTCTCTCTCTATCACTCTCTCCTCAAATCTTATTGCTCTTTTTCCTGCTTCTATTCTTATTCCATCTCTCTTTGTTTCCTCCATCACTATACACCCCGGTGTCTCTCTCTCTACCCCTAGCACCCATTTCATATATTTTCCTTGCACCCCTTCCAATCCTTCTTGCACTCTCCATCCCCATATTTCCGCTCCATACATCATCACGCTTTTCACCAAACTATTAAACATCATTACTCTCCTTCTAAAATCATGTCCAAATTTTCTCTCTCCTATTCCCCATACAGCTCCTATTATCTTATTTGCTTTTTTCACCAACTTCTTCAATTTTCTCTTTCTCCCATCTCCACTCATTTACTTTTCTCCTACCACCCCTCCTTTTCTGAACACCATCATCTTGGATTTCTCTACATTCACCGTCAACTTTTTCCTCCTCATATATTTTTCCATGTTTCCTATCATTTCTTTCATACCTTTCTCCTCTCTCGCTATCACCACCAAATCATCCGCATATGCTAAAGACCACACTTTTTCTTTGCTGAACCACTCCCTGAACATCTCCTCTATATCTCCAATAAAAGCTGCAAACAGGCTGGGGCTTAGTGAGCAACCTTGTCTTACTCTCTTATAAGTTTTGAAACATTCACTCACCCTTCCATCCACTCTCACTCTACTCATCGTCTCTTCATATATCTCTGCTATTTTTGTTACCAGATACTCATTTATCCCTCTCTTTCTCAAGCATTCCCACAGTAAATCTCTTTCCACATTATCAAAAGCCGCCTTCAGGTTTACAAAGAATGCATATATCTTGTCACCCTTCTTTTCTATCTCATTTCCTGCTATGTGATTCAAGATATATACATTATCCATGGTCCCTCTACCTTTCCTAAATCCCGCCTGTTCGTCTGGTAACACCCCCCTCTCATTCATTTCCTTCATCAGCCTCCCTTCCACAATCATCGCGTATACCTTATATGCTGTATGTATTTAGGAGAGTGATCCCCCTATAATGACTGACTATATCCTTTTCTCCTTTCTTATATATGGGGCATATTATCCCCTCCTTCCACTCTTGGGGAAATCCCTTTCTCTTCCACACTCCATCCATTATCTCTAACAACCTGTCAACTTCCCTTTCCGTTCCATATAGCCACGCTTTATTCTGTATACCATCCCTCCCCGCTGTCTTTTTCCTTTTCAGTTTTCTTAGTTGTTGCTCTAGTTCTACTCTTGTTATCTCTTCTATTTTTGCAACTCTTTGTTGTCTCTTTTCCTTTTCTTGTCTGTTTTCATCACCCCCCAGCAGCTCACTGAAGTACTCTCTCCATTCCTCCATAGTAATTCCATCACTCACTCTCTCTCTCTTTTTCTTTCTTTCCTTATTTATGTATCTCCATACCTCTTCTTCCGTCTTTATACCCTTCATTTTTACCTCTTCTTCCATCCGTTTCTTTTGCTTCTTCTCTTTGCATACTAAATTGTACCTCTTGCGTGCTCTCTTGTACTCTTCCTTGGTTGCTTTTTCTTTTTTCCAATTTCTTAGTTTCCTTCTTGCTTCCTGCTTCCTTTCCCTGCATTCTTTATCTCACCACTCGTTTTTCCACAGCCCCATCTTCTCTCTTATCTCTATCTCTTTTTTTTCTGTTGTGTTTCTTATGTTATCGCTCAGTTTCTTCACCTTTTCGTTTATTTCTGTTTCTTCGTATTTTGCCTCCCTAAGTCTTGCTCTATAATTTTCTTTTCCTTCTTCCGTCCAAATATTCTTCACAATTTTTCTTCTAAACTCATTCACACTTGCTCTATCTTTCTCTCTTCCTTTTGTCTTCACTTCTAAAGGCATATCGTCCGACTCCATTCTTTTTCCCACCTTGAATTTCTCTATTTCATCCCATGCTTCTTCATTTACCATAACATAATCAATAACTGTCTCCCCTCTTGATCCAATATACGTGTACTCCCCTTTCTCATCTCCTGCGCAGTTCCCATTAAGTATGTTCCACCCTCTTTCTTCTACTAAGCTAATCAGTACTCTCCCTTCTGCGTTTTCGGTTCTATCTTTTGTTGATCTTCCTTCTATTGTTTCTTGTTCCTTTTCTATCCGTCTTCCTTTTCCCGCAGTTCTTGCATTAAAATCCCCCCCAATCACCAAAGTTCCTTCTTCTTGCTCTTTTACTCGCTCTTCTATTATTCTCTTCGTTTCCTTCATACTTCTGCTGTACACTGTTACAATTCTCCCTTTTCTCTGTTTACTTTTCACCGTTCTTTCCATAATCCCTCTTTCTTCTTTTGCTTCAGTTACATTTTCTCCTTCCAGTCCCTCTTTCACCCCCATTATTATCCCACCTTTAACTCTCCCTTTCTTGCTTTCCCTCTCTGCATATTTACATTTCCACTTAAATTCGTTCGACATTCTCTTTTCCAATTTTTCCCATCAGTTTTCTTCCACCCACGTTTCTACCATTTCCACTACGTCAAATTCTCTCAAATACTCCCAAAATTCCTTCTCTTTGTTTTTTATTCCCGCTACGTTCCAGAACACTATTCTTATTTGCTCCTTTTCTCCTTTATTCCTCTCCGTATTCGTTTTCCCTTTTCTGCCTTGTCGTCTTTTTCTTGTGCTTTTATTCAACAATTTTCTGTATCTAACTCCCCCTTTTCTTCGTCCCACCTAAGCCCTTTCCCTCTATCCATATCTTTTTATAACCCACTTTCACCCGCTGTCCTTTTTGTCGCTCTTCTTTGGCTATCGCTCTTAACTCTTTCCTTCTTTGTCAGATCATCTTCTATGTATACTCTCTTTCCTTTTTTTCTCTTAGTTTCCTTTTATTTTCCATAACTTTCCTCTTTTCCCCCCAGCTCCCAAGTTCCGCCACAATCATTTTTCCTCCATTTATTTTATACATTTCTCTCACAGTCACTTCTACCTCTAATTCCACCTTCATCCATTTTTCCAGTTTCTTCTCGCTCTCGCATTCCTCTTCGTCCAATCCCGTTACTACAATATTCTTTTTTCTCACTCTTTTTTCCTGCTCTTACTGTTCCAGTTCCCGGCTCATGTTCCGATTCTCTTCCTTTATCTCCCCTACATCCTCCATAATTTTTTTCAGCATCTCTTTCATTTCCTCATCCATTGCCTTTTTAACCGGTGATCTTTGAAACTTCTTACTTTTCCTAAAGGGGTTAGTCCTCTCTCTTGATTCTCGTCCTTCTTCTCTTTTTCTTTTGTAATCTTCTTCTCTCTCGCTCTCACTACCACTTTTTTTCATTCTGTTTCTTTTTCACTTTTTCACGCTTTTTTATCCGCTTATCTTTTCGAGCGCCGCAAAACACGTCCGCTCGGCTCAACTGCTCGAATCGGAATCTCTTGTTCCTATTCCATTATCTTTCTGGTAGTCCTTGTCCACTGGTTCGCTTTATATTTTCCTTTGTCATTTTGTCTCTTCTCAGCTATGTCCAGGACAAGTTTCTTCACAAGTCCTTTTCCACTGGTTCACATTATATTTTCCTTTGTCATTTTGTCTCTTCTCAGCTATGTCCAGGACAAGTTTCTTCACACATTTTCTCTATACGGCCTACCATCGACTTTTCGTGCCTTTCTTTATAAAATGTTTTAAACTCTTATTGTGTTCTTCTTTGTCATAAATTAATGGTCCTGAGTAAATTTATTTTCCACCTGTTTAGTAGATCTTCGAAGGAGGTAAAACGAAAGAGAGGGAAGAAAGAATGGGAAGATACATTTAGAAAAAGCAGAAAAATAACTAAAAACAAGCAACGAAATCCGTGGCATTTCGGCTTGTAGGCCCTACTCTGGAGTGTTGATGCGCCCGAATATTATTTTTTACAAAAATAACTAGAATTGCCAGCAAGAAGAAGAAACAGAATTTCTTAGAAAGGAAAAAAAAATATAAAAAAAATTGAAGAGTGCAGAGGCGGGAATGAGGAAATTGGATAGACACCAGGATAAATTTAAACACTGGGGATGGAAAACTTAATAAAAAATAGTTTAGGCACAAAGATACAAATTAAAGAGAGGAAAGCTAGCCAATTAATACAAAATGAAGAATGAGAAAAATTTTTGAACAATGCAAGAAAAAATCTTTATTAATGTAGGGTTTTGGGGTAATTCTCTAAAAGTTGAAAACTAAACGGATTTAATGAATAAACGAAGTACAGATAAATCAATGTCAATAAGTATGAATTTAGTCACTGGCTCGGTTATTGTCTAGGGCATCACCGACACGCATTGGAAAATAGAATTTTAGACCGTATCGACAAGAGTGTGTGTTTACTCACGCCTTAAGTCCAACTGCTCTTGATTCAACTGGCGCTGGGTGGACGCCCCTCCACTAAGGACAAGAAAGTTCTTCCACATTAATAACTACCTGACCCGACAGACGTTGTCCTGTCCAAATTTCAATAAATTTAGTTTTTGGACAGATCGCAAAACAACACAAAAGTAAAAACAAATGTATAATTCTTTTTTAATTTAAGCTGGAATGCGTCTTCCAGATTTTTCTCCAGATCTTACCGATTTTTACTTTCAACTGAAAACATTCAACTGCGTTACGTATTTCCATCCCGGGAGCATAACGAACAAAACAAAAAAAATCAACCAAATATGTGCACACAAAAATTATGTTTTTTTTTGCAATTTGTCCGAATTTTCGGACTTTACAGGACCATAACGAACAAAACAAAAAAAGGTTTACGCATATCCATCGTTCGAATTCGTTCGTGCCCTGTCCACATTTCGAGTTTCACGTACAGGAAAATATGACATTCTTGGAATATGTTTCTTTAAGATGTCGACTGCGAAGCCCGAGGCACCAATTTAAATGATCCACGGAAAATCAAATTTTTCCTCAATCTGCCATGTCCACATTTCGAGTTTCATGTACAGGGAAATATGACCTTCTTGGAGTATGTTTCTTCAACTTCACAATCTCAACTCAATTTCAAAACGTCAAACTTTTGCGCAGATTTTGTGTTAAGTTTTAAAATCTCTTCGTAAGAATGTCTAGAATATTTTGGTATGATCATTTTTATAGAAAATCTTGTAGTTTTTTGGGTACGGTTATGGAACAGTTACCTTTTTACCTGCGATATTTTGTGGTTTCGATTATTTGTTTTTCGATATATATATTTCGATAACATTTCCGCCTCCCTGGTCCAGCTGCTCTCAAGTGATGGGCTTACCAACGAACAGCATTTTCTTTATAAGATTTAGGTTGGAATGTGTTTTTCCAGATTTTTCTCCAGATCTTCCCGACTCTTTTTTCCAATTGAAAATATTCGATTTAATTATTTCCATCCCGGGAGCATAACTAACAAAACAAGAAATAATGAACCAAATAATTATGTCGTTCCTATCATCATCAGTTATAATCGGGAGTGCATGATTTATACAGTTTGTCCGAATTTTCCTTTGTAATTGTCTCGACTTTTATTTTCCAACCAACTTTCCCAATCTTTCCTTTGTCAAAAACCTTAGCTTGACCATTATGATTATTCTAAAAAAAAATTGCCAAATCGGTCCAGCCGTTCTCAAGTGATGCGCTTATAAACGTACAGCATTTCATTTTTATTATATGAATGAAATGACTAGAGAAGGAAGGGAAATCCAGAGAGTAGTAAAGGAAAAAGCAGACAAATAGAGAACGGTGCGGAAAAACGTAAGAGTATAGGATTTTAAAAATGTAGTAATTGATGGACGAGATTATTAAATGGGATGAAGTAGAAATTTTGTGAAACACAGAAAGTCGAACTCAAATTCGGCAACAAAATAACGGATAGGAACGGAAAGGACAGTAGGAGATAAATCAACCAAGCCAACGGACAACGATAAGAGTAAGAGGTTAAGAAAGGAAGAAGACATAACAAGATAGAGAAAGCCAGAGTTTGACAGTTATTGATAATTTGACGGAGCGGGGATACAAAGTTGTAACCTGTAGTACACTGGAATAACGGAGACGGAAAACAAGAAGGTAAAAAAAAATACGAATGTGCTTTAGACCACACGACTGAAGTAAAACTTCAGTTCGCCATTGTGAAAGTGCTCTTAATTTATATGAGTTTATAAATGGAGCTAGAGAATCCTGAATTAATATACCGTCTGCAGTATTGGATAAAGCATGTTTCAGTTTGTCGGCAATCATGTGTAGCGAGCGCAATTGCATACAAAACTGACACAAGCAAATAGGTGTATTGAGAGAAGTGCGGATGTACAACCTATAAGACGCGGGATCGAATCCCGTTAAGGCAAAAAAAAATTCTATGAATTAATTACTGTAAAATCGTTCGCTTCGCCCGATCACACTTTTCGTAACGCTCGCGTCACGCATTCACCAGCTTACTCCCCAAGTCATATGTCCCTAAAAATAAAAACAACATTACTATCAGTAGTAATACATACAATACAATAATGGAGTGGTGGCCTATGGAGCAACAGAGGACGCGAAGAAGGAAGAAAAAAAATCTAAAATTCTAAACCCACAAAGAACATTGATTACAGTAATAATAACACATTGTAGGAGACCTAAATGGAAGAGTAGAGAATAGAATAAAATAGAAATCATTTGGGCGGTTAGTTGATTATTTGCATTTTTCCATTTCTCTAATATAATGGGAAAATTTTCAAGGCGCGATACGGCATTGCCAGCTGTGCCAATATTTCGTTGGCATGAAAATCGGTCCAGTATTCATGGTCAACCCCACCCCGATCCATCATCACCGAACGTTATCCTGGCTAAAATCAATAGTCCTTGTAAAGGACAAGTCGCAATTTCGATTCGATGCCCCGGAATCCTACGTGGGTGAAGTCCTTAAAAGCTTTCCGAATAAATTTGCTTCATCCCTACTGTTCCTTTACCCCCACGATTTTCCGCAATATTCCAGGAAAGCTCGTGCCCGGTCAAGGCCAGCCGGGACCGCCACCGACACAGAAAGGGGAATCTCCTCTGGGGAGCAGGAAGAAAAAGCGGAAAAAAGCAAAATTGCACTGCCATTTGATAACGGGCAATTTTCGCGTCAAGTGTGAGGAAAAACGGGTGTCGTCGTCTTGTTGAACTATGAAAATTTCTGTTGGGTTTGTTCGCTCATTCATGTTCGACCTTCATTGAAACATGGGGTGAGTAGAGCAGGTCAAGGTTTGCTACGCCCCTCCAGCGCGAGAGGGATGAAGGTCGCCGAGGGTGGAAAGCTCGCGCACGCTTCCTAATTCCGCCCGCCCTGCGTGGGTTTTCACAATGGGAAATGCGGGGAAAAACACCGAATCACTATTGGTGCACGAAATGAGTTAATTTACCAAGTGCGCGGATGATGGAAACACACACCTGTTCATTTTCAGGGTGATGTTATTCATCGGGTTTAATAACACGGGGTCATTCGCAGTATAGCAGTGCATTATTGGGGTCGATTTCAATACTTTGCGCGTTGATTTATTTGCACACCTACCCACAAAAGCCAGGAAAAACAAGACTATACTCAGTAAATGTTTGTATTATACTTATTTGACATAGATCTCATCAAGACGGTATATTCCACAGGATAACAAAAACAAAATCAATTTCCTCCAAGTCAGGGGGAAGTCCAGTTTGAAATCCAATGGATAGCTTAGAGCGTCCACCTTTGACATACTTTTATAATATTTTATTTAATAACGTATATACATTAATTATAAGTTAAAAAATCAATTCAAGTATGAGTTTTGTTCACCTAGTTGCAGTCTATTTATACCTGATGTCCCAGAACTAAACTATCAAACTTTAATACTTGATTCAGGATTAATAAAATTTAGCAGCATTCAATCTCTATTTTTGTTAGTACATAGAGACAGTATTTAAAATCTTTTTGGGCAGATTTAAAATGACTATTTAAGATCGTGTTTTTATTTCATCCTGTGTCATATTTGTTAGTTTTACGTCAGAGTTTTGAGTCCGGAAAATGACTTTACAGTACAAGTCCTGTAAAAAAAATACAACCAACAAATCAAACTGTTGTCATAGATACTCAATTCATGGATATTTAAATTCTGAATTCCAATTTAATTTTTTAAAATGAAAACAATGATTTAGTATCTGTAGCATGAAATAAAACGCATTACGACATACGTCCGGAAACTTTTACAGTAACTTGTCTCAAAATTCCAGACTCGGCTCCTTCGTCGCCTCGTTTGTAAACATTTCGACTCGTTACTATAAAAATGAGTTTTCCGGACTAGTAACTTAAATTACTATTACGTTACCTAAATACTTTACTGGACTCAAATTTTGGAGTGAATACATATCCGGTTGGTTGGTTTAGTGGACGTAGGGATTTTACAGGTAAAAATACATCTTTTAGTACTGATAGTATTGAATGAAACAAAAATAAAACGGAAAATAGAAATAAAAGAATTAACTACTTCAAAATAACATGATGTGTATCAATTTTGCAAAATTCAGTAATTTGACAATTAAATTAAAATTGTTTCTTTCTTTCGTAAGTTAGATTTCTTAACTGGGCATACTTAAGTTAAATTCTCTTTACTAAAGAGTTTGTTTGTTAATACTGAATACAGTTTCTTTATTTTCTTTGAATATTTCAGGTCCTTCAGGTTCCTTAATTTTTTCTTGAAGGTTTCTTTCTTTTCTTTTGTCATATTCCTGTGACTTTTCAGGTTCTTCATGTTTTCCATGTTCTTTAGATTTGGCACTTGCAGTGTCAACCTCAAATTCTTCAGGGTTTCACCTTCGTTAGATGCTAAATATTCTTCAGATTCTCTTCAGTTTGTTCAGATTCTTTAGATTATTCAGGATTCACTTAGATTTTAGCTACTTTAGTACTGTCGTATGTAAAGGTAGGTTCAGTATGTAAGTACACCTCTCTTCACAAAAAGCGTACAAGTCTACAAGTCGTGAGAGCATTCTTTGGGAAATTGTTTTTGTAAAATTGCTTTTTGAACTCACCGCCTCGAAAGCGACATTTTACGATCTTTGTCGGCAACCCGAAACACTTGCTTCCCGGTTTACTAAACCGGGAAACACGCTAAAAAGCACTGAAAATAAAAAGTGTGTAAAATAAATCAGTAGCTATTAATTAACGAAATTAAACCAATTGTCAACATTTGAAACACGATTTGGTACACCCAAGATTCATTTAAATATTGAAGGTAAAGAATTTGACGATTATAAATGAAAGAAAATGACACATTTTTTAGGTTATGTCAACTCGAATTAAATCAGTAGCTATTAATTAATGGAATTAAATATATTGGCAACATTTAAAACAACATTTGTTATACCTAAGATTTATTTCAATATGATGGAAAGTACATAATTTCACTATTACAACAAAGAAAAATAACATTTTTTTAGGTTATACTACAATTCAATGTGTTCAATCTTTTGAATATTCAACCAGTGTTCCTGTAAACATTTATAGTGTGTATATACATTGGTAGGGGTGATTCCTGAACCCCCCACAGTAATGGGCTTAGACATGGACTTAACGGTTTCGAATGTGCACTTTCCAACTTGCTTTATAGTCGCGTCAATGAAGTCTTTTTCTCGGAAGTCCTCAGAAACAGCTCCGATTTTGATGTTTCTTTTTTTAATTTTTGTTTTTTTTTATATTATTTATAATCAGAAACCTTTTGAAGCGGGGATATAACTATTAATATTATTTAAACAATATGTATGATATTTATCTAGCTCCCTTTTATTAACAGACTTCATGTATGTCCATCGATTTCTTCGTCAATTGTGCACCGATTTACAAAATTATTCTTTTATTTGAAAGGGTATACTCTTAAGGTAGTTCCATTATCAAAAAAGCGGGATCTGACCAGGGAATCCCATGGAAATCGAGAAATATCCTTAAATTTTCGCTCGTATGTTCACCGATTTCTTCGTCAATTGTAGACCGATTTACAAAATTCTTCTTTTATTTGAAAGGGTGTACTCTTGAGGTGGTTCCATTATCAAAAAATCGGGATCTGACCAGGGAATCCCATGGAAATCGAGAAAAATCCTCAAATTTTCGCTTTCTTTTATTAACCGACTTCATGTATGTTCACCAATTTCTTCGTCAATTGTGGACCGATTTTCAAAATTCTTCTTTTATTTGAAAGGGTATACTCTTGAGGTGGTTCCATTGTCAAATAATATAAATAATTATTTCCCCACTTTAAAAGGTTTCTGATTTTAAATAATATATAAAAACAAACATCCAAAAACAAATTTATTAAAATCGGAGCTGTTTTTGAGGACTTCCGAAGATTGCCTGTTTTATGTATTTATTGACGCAACTATTATGTGGATGGGCCGGCCAGGCCTTGGTTGGATTAATTTTTCTGCTACTTACATTAGTTTTACTTTGTAGAGAATTGTTTACGCTTGATGACAATTAATTGGTCAATTGTTATAGAAGCCATGGCTTGCGTTATTTCATATCTTGAAGTCTAATTGCATATTAAAATAACTTTAATTTAAAAATCGTGGTAATGTTCGTTTCTAAAAATATTGTACAATCCTCATGCGTGAACAATCTTCCCGCGTTCACGCAAATGAAGGCACTCGCTCCTTCGTCGCTCGTGCTTCAAAACTGCGTTCTGTTACTACGCACTAATCTGTGTTGAAATCACTAATTCGACATTCTCAAATGAAAGGTAAAGGCAAAATACAAGAAATGTATTTAATTTAGTTTTGAGAAAAATGTGACATTCGTTCTTTTTCCATTACTTTTCAAATGTATCGTCTGTTTACAAGAGGAGACAAGTTTTGAGAATTAATTTCCATTTTTTCCCGATATCCTTGATCCTCGAGATTATAAATCAGATAACACATAAAAAACACACACGGTCTGAACAAATGTTAATGACAAATGACCATTTCACTGACATGACAAAGTCGTCTAGCGGCGCATAAAGTCGCCTGGCGGCGTATAAAGTCAGCAGTCAGTAAAGAAATTACTTTATGTGCCGCTGGTGGTGAGTTAAATCAAAGAAATTGTCAGATTTTGGGCGTTAAAAAAAATAGCGTGTTTTATTCGGAGAAAAGTCGCTTTTCGTGGCGCGTCTGTATTTGCCTGTCTCTCAAACTTACAGACTTGCCACGAAGAGCCTCACGTTTCCTCCTAATAAAACAATCTACTATTATCCGCAAACGTCACAAAAGTGACCTTCATTGACAAGGTAAAGTGTCAATTTAACTGATTAGGCACTAAAGTAGGCAAAAGTTGCTATTTTATGTGCTTAATCAGATAAATTCACACTTTTGTCTTGTCGATTAATTCTTTCAAATTCGTACTAAATTTTAAATAAGTAAAGTTTGGGAAACTTGTTATCAGTACATTTCTTGAATTTTTGAATTCCTGTTATTTCGTGCACTTTTTGAATTCTCTTTTCGGAGATGCATTGGATTTGAAGGATTTTAATTTTATTTGATGTGTTGTGTCTCTAATGTTATCATGAAAATAATTCAGTTTTTAATTCTCTTGTTATTTCCTCTATTAAAAAGGTGTCCTTATTGATTATGTTCTCCTTGTTTATAAATTTTTCTCTGGCTTGTGTGTTTCTTCTCTTCCCCAAATTAAGTGTCTTCTATGCTATCTTCGATTATTATTTCTCTTATTCTTCTTTGCATTATGTTTGCCAATATTTTTCCAGCGCGCATAATTCTATTTCCTATAATTTTTCTTCTCCCCATCGTCGATTTCCACGCTTTTGGTACCTTTGTTTCTTACATGATCTCATTATACTTTCCTATGTATCTTCCTCGGGTGATTTTCTACCTTTTAACTTTCCTTTTCTTTTCTTGCTTTATTGGTACAATTTCTGATTATATTTTCTTCTCTCGGATTCCTCGATTTGCTGAATGTCCATATGTGCCATTCCCTGAGAATGCCACCATCTGTTATTATTTTCTCTTCTTCTGGTATTATATTTCCTTTTTGGGCCATTTTCTCTCCATTTTATTTACATGTTTTTTCTTTTACTTTATTAATCTTTACTTTTATATTTGTCTTCTTGTCTCAATATATCTTTTGCAGCTGTCTTTCTTCTTTTAATATCTGTCCTCCACCATTTTCTTTTTTTCTCAATCTATTCTATTAAAAGTCGTGTTCAACAATTCAAGTCAAGTCTGTTCAATAGCGTGCCAATATTGTGGAACAACTTTGTTTTCAGCGTCAGTTGCCGACCGAGGACGTGAACCGTTCATTGGGACAATTATAAAGCTGGTGCACAGTGTCCGCCTCGCATTTAGTTGTTGAACGTTGCGATGAAAAGACATGTCTTCGACCTCGGATGCTTACATTACATTTCTTAATAAAAGCTGCGTTAGACGACGGTACGGAAAACACATCCGATGGCGAACATTGATTGAGTAATTAATTGATTTAATTAAATTATTGAGGTACGGGCAAATCTTGTATGGGCATTATTTACCAGTTGAGTGATCTGGGATTGTTGAAATTTTGTATAGATAATATTGAACATCTATCTATTGTATTAAACGTTAACGATATGAAATATCTATGAGGAAGAACAGTTGAAACATCCACTCTGCGATGAGAGTGACAGTCTCTACCTGCCAACCCTAACCATAAATCTTACGACCACGTGCTAAGAGCTAAGTGGTTGTGTCTAATACGGGGTGACTATAATTGTTTTAAAATTATTTTGTTGCGTTGGATTTAATTTCTGTTTCACTCTGTTGTTGAACGTGAAGCGTAGCCCACGGGTTTGGCTAGTATGTATATATTTAGTTGTTTTTTTTTAGATTAAAAATTGTTATTTTCTGATTCATCATATCAAGTTTTACCAAATAATGATAATATCCTGTTTTTGAAACTTGTTTTCCCAACTATTTTCCACTTTCTTTTCTTGATCATAAATAAAGAATCACATAGATTTTTTCCTGCTCATTCTAGTAGACTTATGGATGTTCTTATTTTCAAATTTAGTATTCCTGACATTTCTGGTACATATACAGGGTGACTAATATATAAAACCTTTCATAGATAAATCAAATAAAATTATTTCAAAAAATAATTTTTAATATCTTTTCTTCATCAATTACCTATCATTGAATTACCATAAAAAACTAAATTGTCAAGTTTGGCTGTTGTCAAAAACACAAAATAGATATTTATATCCCCAGATGCGTAAGTGAACTTTTTTTGCCAAGGAGGTAGTTTAAGGGCCCGAGGCGAAATCTTCGATAAAAAAGAAACTTAAGCATCGTGTCTTGTACTAAATTTTTCCTACTACTAAGCATCGACATTTTATAATTTTAAGAGAATGTTTTTGTTAAAAAGGTAGTTCAAATAACATTTGTTGTATTTGAATGTGCTTTGTCTGAAAAATTAGTTCATACAAAATTGTCATAAAATAAAATAAATTCTCCTCGTCCCGTAAGTAATCCCCTAGTCACGTAAGTATAGTACTTACATAGCTAACAAGATAGGTTTCATTTTCTTTTTCGTTTACAAGTGTGTGCTAGGACAGTTGACGGAACTTTCTAGATACGTACCAGGAATATGTATTATAACAGAAGTTGAAAGTGTAAAGTTTTATTTTTACATGTGTATTTTAAAATGTCTTCAAAATGCAATTTGCTATAAGCCTTTTTTGGTCCTTATACTGTGCAATTCCTCCATGTTGAAGGAAGCTAACCTTATGAGACACCTGTAGGTCAGGCTATTAGTGCATTTAGTTATTTATTGTTGTTACTGTTTTTTTATATTAAACAGAGAAATACAATATTAATAGCTATTTGCAAGAACAAACAAGCAATATTTCATGTGCCGTTAATAAAATACAAAATAGGAAAAATAATTAATAAAGAGAAAAGAATATAAATTATCAAAAAATCTAAAATGTTAAGAAAAAGGAAACCTGAAATGGAAAGAACTGTTTGTGACAGTTAGTAACAAGAAAGAGAAATTTAAGCGGAATATACAAGAAAGAGAATCATGACGGCATTATAGTAATGTAATGGATAATGGTTTAAAGAAAGAAGAAAGCATAAATTTGGAGAGCAAATCTTGGAAGACATGTATTTTATCATCTAAAAATTCTTAACCCTTTCTTCTTATGATTTCTTCTATGGTACAAAACAACGACGTTTAAGGGTGACTTTAAAATACTCAATATAAATTTATGTATAAAAACACATAACTCTGTAAATACAGTTAGTTGAGAATTAATTTTATTACGCCACGTCTATACCTATCCTACGCCTTATGTGCAAAGTGGGCAGCAAGTTATGTAATATTTCTGTGAAAGCAATGTATTTCTATAAATACAACAAAAAGGTGGAGGAGTGTCTGCTGGTTATATTGTCTGCTAAATTGTCACAAAATAAGAAGATCACCTGGCATAGGTAATTATCTTGGCAGTATAGAACCAGGAACCAATAATAAAGTTACTGAATTATAGACTTACATCCTTTACATCCCGATTTCATGTTGATTTGCGACTAGTCGCAAGTGCCGGTTGCTATGGAAACGACTGGTCTTAGTTAAAAGCCAGGCAGTAACTTTAGTTAAGACGTTTCCATAGCAACCGGCACTTGCGACCAGTCGCAAATAAACATTACAGAATGTTCACGAAAAGTTCTTACACTTGAACAGAAGGAATGAGTAAACTTAATGTCGAAATTCATGCTTTTTGCAGACAGCTCAACCAAAACTTATGGTTCTAGAAGATTTTTTACTGTGATTTCATGTAATATACCCTTGGTTGAAGGGTTTCAGATGTCTTCCAATTCATTTTTCAAAAATCGAACGTAACTAAATTTAATTTATAATTACATTAAATGTAAAGGTACTATAGCGTTGGCAGCTCCCTTGTGTCCCTCTATTTTGTAGCGATCAAATCGCCTATTCGATAATAATCATGATAAAATCATAAAAAATAACTGTGACTTTCTAACCAATAATAATAATTAATCAATTTGTTTGAAGACCAAAAATCAAAACTGTTAAATATTAAGTACCCAATCGAAATGACAATTTTAAAGAATGAGATATTCAAAGTAGGTACTCGTGTTCAAGATTTTCTAAGATTAGTTCTCACATGTTTTAAGATTACCGGCTTTATTGGTTTATGGGCTTTCAAACATATTTATCACTACTATATTCAACGTTTACTACGTATTAACGCCTAGCAAATTTTTTAATGGAAGATTATTTAGTGAGTATCCAATTTTTTATATGTGCATATCTCTATATGTGATAATTTATTTGACAAAATTTAATGATAAATATAACAATTCAACAGTTTAATATCGTTTTGACCGTGACATCTTTGGTTCAATATTTAATTACTAGATTTGATCACATGAAAAAGATAATACCGATCCATGACAGCTGATAATGTCCACTCGTAATGTTAATATACTAATGTATCTATTCTGCTAATTATACTCAACATCGTCCTCGTGCCTGAATTTATTTTTTATTAATACTTCCTCATGTTAGATCAAATTTTCAGGGCAAAATAATAATCGTAACCAGGAAAATATCGTGAACGGTGTATTGCACAGACCGCTGTTCAGACTTTGTACTCCAAGAAGAAAAAAATCTTTCTCCCATTACAAAACATAACATGTTTTTCCACATTAACATGTATTTATTTCATGCATATCATTGTCTGGAGCATTTTTTCTTCCCACACGTATTCACTGTTATCTGTGAGAACCCTCGATGCACACCCAACCAATCAATTTGAGTACCATTAAGATAAGAGCAACGTCACTCGCAAAACTTTACGTAATTGTAGGTATTGGCAAAGGCACGTGCAAGGACAGGATGACATCCAGATAATGATCGATAGTTTCAAGGAACCACATGTAATAAAATTGATCTGTGGGTATTTACCGAGTGATAAGAGAACGCCTCTGTCCGGGTTTTGTTACTAATAGCAGTAATAACACTGGCTGACACATGAAACAGCCTTCGGTGTGAATTATTAAATGATTGTTAGCAATTGGTCCAGATGTAAAGAAATGAAGATTGATTCAGAATCATGAAACGATAGGTAAAATTATTATGGATTATAGAAATAAAATATTGAAAAATAAATGAGAATAAAAAAAAACGAATTCATAGGAGAAACTAAAACAAAAGCAATGAAAGTCTTGATTGAAGAACAATTGAGATGTTTTGGTCACGCGAGAATAGTCGAGGAAGAATACTATGCCATTCCATTTTGCAGGTTTGAAAAGATAGAGATAAATTCCTGGATCATATGACGGGTGGCTGTTTAAAAATTCAGTTTTATCTAAATTTGATTAAAATAGTGCGGAGAAGAAAAAACTCATCCTTTTTTAAACTCGCGGTTTGGCCGCTCTTTTTCTAAACTTGGATTCGTGCCATAAAACTGACCTTATGAAACCCGTTCTTTAATATACTGTTACAAAATTTGAAATAGATAACTGCATGAGCATGCGGCTCCTTCACAAAAATACTGTCGACCAGTATAATTACCCCCTCCGATCTCTCAGGTTTCGGTGTTTGCGAAAATCTTGAACTTTGGATGTTTCTCCGCGATTCGCAAAGGTCAAGGCAAGGCTAGTGTCCTAATCTGTCGAGACCGATTCGGACTATGGCGTTTTCGCGTTTTTTCCGTACTGAAACGCACTTGTTGCCGGCGCCATGCAATTTTCCTCTCTAAAGACCGCGATAGCGAAAATACTCAACACGACATACTGATTAGAGGCAACCTTGACTGGTGGTTTGAGTTCCGTTAGTTTGAGCAAGGTCGCGAAATGCTGTCGGCACTACGTTATTTCATAACAATCGTTCGATCTGCAAAGGTTACGCAAGGTCCCTCTTCTTCGTCAGAACGTACGCTCTAAAACGCTTAGAAAGTCGAGTGACGGACGGCCGAGAGTGCGGAAATTTTCTGGGTGAGATCTGGCAAGGTATGAATGAGATCATTTCTCCAAATCGGTCGGCAATGTTTAAATTTCAGTCAAGATTTGATTGTCGTCTGTAAAAATAAAGTATGTCTATATCACAACAATACATTATCATAACCAATCATGTGCAGCATTCGTACATGGTTAACCCATAGATTCCACCACTTTGTGAACATCCTGCAACAGCTTTCCATCCTGCCCCTGCAGCTTTGTGAATGTTGATGGTGTGTTTACAAATTGGATTGTCAAGGCAATGCAATACCAGAAATAATCTATGAAGTTCAGTAACGATGAATGAAAGTTGTTGGAATTCAGGACATGACTTCTTTACAAACATAAAAAGGCCTTTGGGGTTTGGGCTTTATGTAGGCTAGATGACATCGCAAATTTTTCTCCAGCAATTTAGCCAAAATATTTAGTTATGGAACCACACAAATTTTGAGAATAATTCAGAGAATTCGAATGATTTTAATAATTATTATAATGAATAATTATAATAGAGCAAAAAAGGAACATGAAAATTTAACCAAAGAACATATACATAGTCCAGGTTGTGAACAAGAAGATAAAAGAAAAAAAGAATTCCACTCTGATATAATAATCAATTCAGAAAAATTATAATATTGGATTAAAAGAGATTGAAACCAAGGTTTGTAATCTTAAAATTTTATAAAAGCTTCAGAATTTCTAATCCTCTTTTGCGCCTCAAATTGATGTTCTGCACCATTAATGGATTTTTCTCTCCTACTAGTCTATATCTATATCTACATCTACATCTACATCTACATCTACATCTACATCTACATCTACATCTACATCTACATCTACATCTACATCTACATCTACATCTACATCTACATCTACATCTACATCTATATCTACATCTACATCCACATCCACATCTACATCTATACAGTACAAACTCGATTATCCGGAACCCGCTTATCCGGAACTCCGTTTTATCCGGAACAAACGCGTTTTCTAATTTTGCCGTTTTATCCGGAACTGTTGGTTTTTGCCCTCCGTTTTATCCGGAACATTGCAGTTGAGACGGAAATATAATTCCTCGCAATAATAAAACATTAATCGAAATAATAAAGCTGTTGTTTTTATTGGAAACTAATCGTCTACGCATTAAGAGAATAAAATTTGTCAGGTTCAGATATTGGATTTTATGTTGTGAATAGTGCATATCAAACTCTGAGTACAAAATAGATAACTAGATCACAATAAACATTGCACAGGAGAACATAAAAAGTAAGAAAACAGTAATTTCCTTAGAGAAGAAATTGAAAGCTGTAAGGCTATTAGACAAAGGAGAATTCATACAATATACAGATATTTTTGAAACCCTTCGGATTATCCGGAATTTCGACTAACCGGAATGGGTTTCCCCCATTATTCCGGATAATCGAGTTTCTACTGTATCTATATCTGTATCTATATCTATATCTACCATTAATCTGCATCTGCATCTGCATCTGCATCTGCATCTGCATCTGCATCTGCATCTGCATCTGCATCTGCATCTGCATCTGCATCTGCATCTGCATCTGCATCTGCATCTGCATCTGAATCTGCATCTGTATCTGTTCTGTATCTGTATCTATATCTATATCTATAAAAATCAATGCCACTTTTCGTTGTAATTTTATAACTCAAGAACGGCTTTACCGATTTGAATAATTTTTGTTTTGTTTTGATCGACATAATCCAGGGATGGTTTAAAACTACTTTTCACATGGACATGGGGGCCCCTTGGGCTAGACCGATTTTTCGGCTCGACCGATTCTTATGATTTTTTTGTATATTTGATAGGTATGAGAATAAGTGGTAAGTTATTTTTCACATGGACATGGGGGCCCAGAGGGGGCCCTTGGGCTGGACCGATTTTTCGGGTTGACCGATTTTTATAAATTTTTTTGTTTGTATATTTGGTAGGTATGAGAATAGGTGGTAAACTATTTTTCACATGGACATGGGGGCCCAGAGGGGGCCCTCGGACGGTACCAATTTTTCGGGTTGACCGATTCTTATGAATTTTTTTTGTATATTTGGTAGGTATGAGAATAGGTGATAAACTATTTTTCACATAGACATGGGGGCCCAGGGGGTCCCCTTGGGTTGGACCGAATTTTCGGGTCGACCGATTTTTATGATTTTTTTTTTTTTGTATATTTGATAGCTATGGGAATAGGTCGTTAAGTATTTTTCACATGGATATGCTGGCCCAGGGGGCCCCCTTGGGCTGGACCGATTATTATGATCTTTGATTTGTCGAATTTGCCTCCGCCCCGAATAGCAGAATAACCCTTGGGTTTATAACTCAAGAACATCTGGACCGATTTTTATGATCTTTGATTTGTTGTGTTTGTCTCCGTCCCGAATAGCAGAATAACTATTAATAAATGGACATGGCGGCTCAGGGGCCTCCTTTGGTTTATAACTCAAGAACGGCACGACCGATCTTTAATTTGTTGAATTTGCCTACGCCCCGAATAGCAAATTAAATATTAAAACATCGGAAAAACTACAGGGGGCGGGGAGCTTGGTACAGGGCAACGACAATAACAAAGCCTCCCTGGCACGACAATAACAAATAACGACGGCCATCAAAATTTGTCGTCCGGGATTTAAAAATGAAAATCGATTCTTAAGGAGTAAACTCCAAAGTTTCATTTCTGTTGCGCGTGGAGTCCACACACATTTTTTCTTTTTCTTTTCGGGGGCGAATAACTATTAAAACATCGGAATACATGGCAGAAACAAAAATGAACATGGCGTTGTATGCTGGTTCCGGCAATGCCAGGAGATGGCGTTGTGTGCATTATGTTTTGATAAAAAAGTGAATTCAGCTAATAAGTTAACACAACATTTATTGATTCTGAGGCGACACAAAGTTCGCCGGGTCAGCTAATAGATAATAAAAACACACACACATACACCATTGTCTTCGCTGCTTGACATTTTTCTTTTTAATTTTTAGATCGAAAAAATTAAATTAACATAATATCTTAGTTAAATTCCTCCCGACCTTTCGTATCGTTATTGATCGAACAAATGGGCTAGTAGTGAAAAAAATAGTATATAAACCACGGTTGAGAAAGAAGCCTTTTCTTAGCCTCATAGCTTGGCTATGAGAAAATGTCTTCTCAACCTTGGTGTACATATACATATAATTACTATTAAAGATTAGAATGTGAAATCTTGAAATTTTTGAAACTTAAAAAATTTCAAAAAAAAAACAGTCTACTTGATACGGTTTTTAACGAGTAAAATTTCATCTATTACGTGTAGAAAGTAAATATTTGTTATAAAGAGTGAAATATGTAATGTGATGTAAATCTGAATTCAATTTTTGTTTTACAGCAACATATCAGTTTATACACACAAATGCTACGAATATGTTACAATCTCTTCTTCAACGTCGAATAAAATTCTCTTACGCAAACGATACCTTCAAGTTTATGAATTTCAAACAAACAATTCATGTTCTTGCTTTCGCAATTTACATCTGTATAACTTGACCTAATTTCTGTTTTCCTGGTTTTAATAAGGTAAGATTCTTTGTTTTTCATTCTATCGAGTCTATACCAGTTAAATTATCATAACTAGCTGCAAGTATTAATTTTCGATTAACTAGACACCTTGATCGAGAGCTAATTGTTATTGGAAACATTGGTACGATTTTTGGAGCATCCAAGGTTTCCACGTTGTTGTGTTAGATGACATAAAAGTTACTAAACTATTCTGTATCTTGACAATGAACTGTTAACCGTAAGTCAAAGATCAAGTTTCTGTGGAGCCCTCGTCTACAAGTAAAATTTAGCCAAAAGCGGTTAATTGTTATGAATTGCTCATAAAAACTATTACATATTTGCTTCTTTACCCTGAATAGGTGGATAATCATTATAAAGTGTCTTCAGTTCTTCAAAAATCTTTACCTATTTGTTCATGGATCGAATTTAGTTAAATTATATTAGTGTTATTAATGGCATTGTATTAATATTAATTTGAGATGTATGCAGTTATTAAATTTGGTACATATTATAAATGTATGCTTCTTCTGTAAGAATTTCACCTGCATATTATAGTGTTACACTTAATTACACTTTCTAATACATAGTCCTTTTATTGTAAAATTATATATTTTACTGACTTTAGTTCTGATAACGGCTCAGTAAACAAGGCTGTAGAAACAATTTGTTTCCTAAAATAAATATCAATGACATTGCTGAGTAATTTGGTGACTCTTGTTCCATTATCAAACTGACATTACTACTTTATTATGCATTAAAAAGTTCACGGAATGAAATATTGAAACCCTACACTACACATTCACCTATTTTTCAGTGTATTAAGCCTGCCCTGAATTTTCTTCGTTAGAATGTCAAGGTTAAAGAAACCGAAAAAACTATGCTTTCAAAATTAAAGTGAGGATTCTCTATAATTAGAAGGTAATTAAACAAAACGCTCTTGAATTATTTAAGTAAGACACGGTATGTTTAAAATAAAATTATGAGTTGTCATTACGAAAATGATCTGGGTCTGGATATGTCTCCATTTAATGACACTGATAGTTTGGAAATCGTTATGCTTCCTTCACACGAGGATATCGGAATGAGTTGTACATCGCAGACTCATTGTGAAATTAATTAGGCTGTCGAGTGCCCCTGACCTGAATTCAGTAGAGAATTAGGGAGAAATTAGACGAAACTTCAGACTTGGAACGAGTTGTAGTCTGTGAAGAAACTCTTATTTCATCAGTAAATCTTCCACTAGAAACCTGGTGGAGTAATCTATAGTTTACATATCGCCCTAATAATATATATCAAAAAGTACATCAGTCAGTCAGTGTGGACTGATTCAAACACCATGAGCATGTAATTAGGCAAAAGTAAAAAAAGCTATGTAAAAATTTATACTTTACTCGAATATTTCTAACTATATCACCATTATTATTCATCTGCCCACAAAAGTAATGCAAGTAAAGTAATTTGTTTGAGGATTGTAATGCCATCGTGGTCACATGCCACTCACTAATCTGTGACTTTGCTAATGGTTATTCTTTGGCTCTTATTTTGATTGAACTTAATGTAATTACGACCAGTTCTGTTTTGTAGTTTTTGTTATCGGTCAATTTTATATTAATGTTTGTTTCACTGTATCAATCAACGTAATTGGCTTCAGTTTTTAGAGTAAATCTTTTTCCAATCGTACAAAAAATGTATTAGATCTTATCGTTATGGACTAAATGAAGGTTTCGACCTTTGGTGTCAGTGTGACCTCCCGTAATGCCTAAATAATTATACCTACATTAGTTGTATTAGGAACATGTTTTATACAAGTTTTCCATGTTTTTTGGATGGTTTCCACACAATAAGTACAAAATTTTTATACAATGTCATTAAAAAAAATCTTGGCAAGGTTTTATAGATACCACAAAGTTTTGTCGTTTTTACTTTTTTTAATTATTTAAACTATGTTTATGACTGCTAGGTTCAAGCCCTTGAAAGTTTTTATGTCCCTTTTATGTCGTTGAGGTGTAAAGTTTTATCATATAATTTTATGTGATACAGTTCTATAAGGATATATCTAGTGACCCGAAACTTATTTACTATTAGTAGTACAAATATAAGTAGGCTGACATCACTCCTTGCCACACTTAAAAATTGACTTTATGTCCAGGTCATGTCATAAACTTTATGGAAGCCATAAAACAAATTTTTACCCATTGTAAAAACGTGATTCTTTCCTTTATTTACCTGCCCCTTTTTTATAAAAATTGTTCATCAAGGATGACTGTGGAAGTTAAAGCTTGTCAGATTTTTGAGGTTAAATTACGTGAAATGTCACACATTTCGTTTTTCCATAGACGCCCTTGATGAAAAATTTTATGAGTGCATTCTAGCGACAGTAAAAAGTTTGTAATATAAAAAATTTTTGCCGAATCGGTGTTAGGACATTTTTTTAAATTAAAGTGTTAACTTATCGAAGAATCAGAAAAATGTGCTTGTATTTCATGCATCAGTTAATTTCAAACGTTAACAACAATAAGTTATATTAATATTTACATTTTTTAGAGGTCAGGTTAGCCATTCCATTCTGAATTGGAAAACTCAAAAGGTACCAAAATAAATTAAAATACGTTTATGCTCTCCATAGTTAGGCAAATTAAAAATCAAAACTAACGCAAGTTGTATTATGCAATGAATGATTTTGTTCTAATCTATAATTAAAACTTTCTACTACGATGTATTATGTAGTGTGTAGAGTCGTAAATCTTAAAAAGTGCGTAAATGATACGTAACTCATAAAGTTGAAACAATGGAATTTAAATAAAGATGTCTTAAAACGTCAGTCATCATGACATAAAATTGGCAAAAGATGACGAAAGCCCCTCTTAAGTTTTTATGTTTGACCTCTCAAAATTAAAAAATAAAATTCCATGGGACGCCCATTATCAGGTCAGTAATTAGCCACAACACTGGTACAGTGCGCTAAGGTCAAATACCTCTTTCAATATTGTAAATATAAATAATAAAACCCTCTTTTGTACCACTTTCCAACGATAAGAATGTCATTCCGAACAAATTGTTCAGCCCATTGTATAAGCTTATTGAATCGAGTAAAACAACTGTAAGTAAGGTTCTCATCTCCCACGCGAATTTCTACAAAATTATTCTATTTTTCTTATTTCGCTACGAGAAAGTAAAACAATAGCTTTCACTTTTACCGTGAAAAAGTGGGTATGTGTGCCGCCGCTTGGGCCCCTTACTTTCTCTTTCGGACAGATTGCAGCCCCCACCGTAAAAAAACACAATAGGCCCTAAATCCGAACGTTGTAAACATTTTATTGCAAGAGTTGTCCGCTCGTGCCGGCTTTTCGTTTAGAAAACGACCCGAATTGCCGCTACCTTGACCCGGCTCGGCATGACCCACATTTTCGGGGGAATCGTCGATACCTACAGCCCAAAGAGAAATGTAGGAACACTTTTTGTACACTCACTCTCACTTCGAAATTAATTTCTCAGCACGAGATCGACCATAATACGGATCGAACCGATTTTATTTCTCCTTGACATTTCATTTGCATTTTTTTCCTATTTTTATGCGAGCGCCGAGAGTTCCGTATTGTTCACATACTTCGTGTATAACGGGGAACGGGAGAGATGTAAAAAATTAATTAGTCGATCGCGGGGAGGTGACCTGACCTTCCATAATAATAAACGTTGAGTGCTGATGGCCGTGCTTGAAGAGACTTTCATGACATGTTTGCGAACCTTTGTCGAAAAACTGGGTTATCAAATTGTCAAATAAAAGCGTCCTTGTGAGTAGGTTGATTCTAGGAAATGTTTCGTTTATCGGTTTAGTCGATCAAGGTGTGGTAGTGGCGTTCCTATAAATACTGCTGTGTTTATAAGAATTTGGAGATAAGACACACTTCTGTAAAGATGTACGAAATTCGCAAATAAGACATTCCATATTTTAGAGCGCGCAAACAGAAGATTGTGTCACTGGTAATAATCTACAAAATGATGGTCATGTATTTTGGTCATAGCTGATTGACCCAATCCTAAGTTATTTGCACAATGATGAAGCCCCCCATACACACTTCAACTTGTTGTCCAACTTGGTTGTGTTGAAGTCCAAGTACTCTGTTGCTGTGCCACCCTGTTGGAGTGTGTATGGTTGGTCTAGAATTAACACCGCCTAAAATCAATCAAGTTGATCAGATCAACACAAACAAACAAAATCCACACTCTTGAAAAACGTGTTCTTGAAAAATATGATCCATAGCTCATTCGATTTGAATGGAGTCTAAAAAAATCACGGAACATATTTATATTTTTTAAGATATAAAAAAAATCTACGTTTTATAGAATTTATAGAATTTTCAAGTCGAATTCAGTTATTGACAGCTGTAGTATATAATATAGCTATAACATACATACTGTCTGAGAAAAAAAACATCACTTTCTGCTTTAAAACTTTTCTTATGTCTTCATATTATAAGAATGAACAACAGTACAAATTGAAAAAATTAAGTTGACTGTGATCTCTCAAAAATTGACAGGAAGAAAAAATATAAAACATACACATTTTAAAGTGTTTTTAAAATTATTTTATTTGTCGTATAATGTATTCAAATCTGTAAACAAGGTACAACGTCAAAGGCTTTTTATCAGTCACCCTGTAAATGATAAACGGATGATGCCGTACTAAGGACGCGTAAGCCTATATTCAATAATACATTTCACCAAAAATTAATCGAGATAGACTTTGTGATTGCAAATTTCTTCCTCTTTCATATTATATTGTTGTCACTTTACGCTATTTTACACATTTTGAGACATCCGTAAAACACTGTGGGCCACTTTTTTTAATTATTTTTTTTTAATTTAATTTTTTTGTCTTAATTTCTTTACAACTTTTGCAATTGTTTATGGGCTAATTTTATTTTTCTGTACATTTTTCTAGACTTCATTCCGAATCGAATGAGCTATGGATCATATTTTAATTGATCTTCCTTTTGAATAAGACGTTTTAAAGATGTGAACTAGACAAGTGTTTAATATAAGTAGGTAACCATCGATCAGCCTTTCAAAATTCTCGCCCTTCCATTGTGAGGAATGGTTAAGTTGCATAACAAGAATGGATTATCTCCTGGTTAATTATAACGGTCCTTGAAGCATTTCCTCAAAATACAATTTTTTCAGCACCAACCTTACCTATATAAAATGTAATAACGACTAGCTAGACATCATATGGTAATGGTCTGGGCCACGGATTTCATTAATTTCATTAGTGGTAAAAATTAAATGGTCAATTATTGGGGGCATACCATGGAGGTATAATATAAGAGGAGAAAACAAAGCCACGCTATTGGTATTATTTGTTTTGAAGCCGAATAAGAGCGGAGAGTGGGGACAGTGTTGTTATTTTTCCCCAAGCAGGCCGCCAGTGGCGTAGCATAATAAACTGTACTTTCGGTTTCTTCGGCATATAAGATTAAAAAGAAAATCTCAAATCAGATCTTTACTCTATCTAAATTATTTGCAAGACTGGAAAACGTATTTACAAATAATCCAGTGCTCACTTAAATTTTTAATTGTAATTTATTTATTATGTTTTACAACTCCACCAAGTCACGTACCGACGCCACTGCGTGAAATCAAACTCCCACCGGTTCCCATATTGAATGTTTATACCCAAGCATTTACAGAGTCGTCAGCTTGTGCTATATCGCACTGTTTGGTATGGAAATTATACTAAAATTTAGGTGTAAACGTTTTGATATCCTTATATACAGTTAATAATTCATACATGGTTTAGTATGCATTATTTAAAAAGGATTTTCAAAACCCTGATGAGGTAATTTCAACAAATTACTCTTTTGATCTGGCAATATTGTCATTCTTCCGTTTGGTTAAATGGCTTCACAACAAAAACGCCAATGTAGTTTCCTCTTCTATCTTAGTTCCATGGGGCATACTATTAATAACGGGCTCCCAGTGGATGAAACAAGTATGATTGTATGCATACTAAAGACATATTTTTGGAATACTATTTTTCCAAACAAATGTGTTTATTAAAATTTAAATATATCTAATGGATCTTTATTTTTATTAAAATTACTTTATTAAAATTAGATTACAAATCATCATCAGGTGTATACAAATTAAACTGCTCTTCTTGTGAGTCATTCTACATAGGTCAGACAGGTCGCAAAATATCAGACCGTATTAAAGAACATTTCAGGCACATCTATAACAACACAGATCTTGATCCTCCACCATCAACACCTTCTTCTTTCGCCAATCATATATTAATAACGAAACATAGTTTTTCACCATCAAATTCCAAATTGATTCATAAATGCAATAAAGGCCGGAAATTAGATTTTCTTGAGACTTTGGAAATAAGGAAAGCCTTGAAACTGGAAAACAGATCTTGTTTAAATGAACAGAATAACTTCAATAATCCCATTATTAATTCACTATTTTAATTTTTCACCACTCAAACAAACTTACCAGATTCTCTTTGATCCATTTTTAATTTTTACATTTTATAAAATGTTGTTTTTACGAAATCTTTTAAAAATCATGTAACCCTTTGAAAACGTCAAATTTAATTCAAAATTACGTCAATGTCATATTTTTTTATTTTCATTAAGGTAAGAACCCCTCTTGTAATTCATCAATTGTATCATTAATCTCTTGTTAAATTTGGGCTGATGATGGCAGAAGTGTTCTGCCGAAACATGTTCCATTAGTAATTTTACAGTTATTAAAGTTTGTGGAGTTCGACTTTTAATTTAAATTTACTCCACCTGGATTTAAGAACATTCTTCTGGTTTATAAATGTGTTTATAGTGAGAAATAACTGTAAGGTTATTTTAAGATTTATAGCTGTGACGTGTTTTATCTCCTATTTTAATTACTATTGTAAATTTCAAAGGCCAATGTCAATACATTATTGTTTAATAATAATCTCTTAAACATTTGAGTATAAATATCAAAATCATATGCACGATAGTGGACATTTATTTTCTCATCCTTTACTGTCGTAATGCAGTATCAACCATTGAATTATTAAACATTAACAAAGGCCTGTTATTGTAAATTTACTAACCAACAAAAAAATGAATATACTTTTATAACATGCCACAAAAAGACAGAATTCCTTTTTAATTTAAAAATAAAAAATGCATTCGTTATGGTTCATGAAAAATTGATAAATGTTTATTCTGAAGAAAAATGTTTTTTTTTTATAAATTTGTTGCTTCAGTTAGTTTATAATGAATATTCTATGGCCAACGAAGGTCACTTATTTTACGTAAATGTGGAATTTAATCACTTGTTTTTTGAAAAGTTGGATTATGCATTTCCTTTAGTCGCTTTAGAGCCACCAAGGGCTTTTCGTAGCTTCGTTTTCTTAATTCGTTCTTATTGACTGATTTTGATTTTCTTTACCTGTTCATTGTTTTTGCTACTTTCCTTTTCGTGTTTTTTCGACTTTTTCATCTTACAACTTTGTATGGTTCCTTAATATTTTCTTCAAATTCTTTACCCTTTTTCTTCACTCTCTTTATGTCAAATCGGTATTGTATGTAGTTTCTTCCATTGTTTCTTTTGCACTGCCGCTTTGACTCTCACCATCTAGTCCTTAGTTTACTGGTCAATTAATTACTCTAGTTGCACCACATCTCACTTCTGCCGCTGTTAATATTGCATCTGTACTTACTCCATTTTGTATATTTCGTATTCCTCATTTTCTTTCCCTTTTTGTATATGTATTGCTACTTATTCTATTACGTAAAGTTTCACTACCAATGTCACTCCCGCCTTCGTCGTTTTTTTTTTCGTTTATCCTTGACCAGTATTTTTACTTAATTTTTCTTTTTGTTTCTTTTACCCAAACAATCTGCATTTAAGTTTATCAACCCTTTTGTTAGTTCTTCTTACACTCTGTTTATATTTTTATAGTACGTGATATACAAATACAACTTGTTGATAGTGATGATCTTAATACATCCTAGTTTCCCGGCTTTTCTTAAAGTTGTCCCTTCTTCTTTCCACATTTTTTTTCTTTACCATCTATAGATACTGCTCGATTAATATATATTTAGTACGGTTTTAAGCTTTCCGACAACCGCATTCTGTCATTAGTATTAGTTGCAAAGACTAGTTGATATCGTTTTTTTTTTCTGTTCGACTTTATCCCTTCATGTTAGAATATTTATTTGTTCTGTTATCTACTCATCTTCGATATTCTTCTTAATTGTTCATGCTTTTCTATAAAATGTGTCTTCATCTTTACACTATTTACACATACATTCAATTAACTTTTTTGGGTTATCTCACCATTATACCCTTACATCTTTTTGGTAAAAACTTTTCTCCTTTTGAACGATATTATGACGATTGATATTATCAGTTAATTTATTATTACAATTATTGTAAATTATTATTTACACTATACTGATATTGCACAGAAGGATGGTGTAGGTACACCACCGATGTAATTAATTATCATGTTATCATCACCTACTTAGGAGGAATAGGCCAGGTCCGAATCCTTTGAAAATGGTAAAAAGTGAAAAAAATTTAGAACAGGATGACACCCATTGGAAAAGGAAGAAAATAAAACAAAAATAAGAGGAAAAATAATTTACGGGCGATATGAGGTCGAGAAGTGGTAGGGGGTGAACTTTTAAGGGTAGAAAACGGTTTATCACGATTTCCGACAAAATTAATCTCCTATCGAAAAAAATTGAATGGCAAATTTGGAGGTATCAAAAAGATGAACAACTTTTGTATTTACACTTTTTTCACATACCTCAAAATATCTGCGAAAAATCAAAATAACCGACTTTTTGGTTTTTTATTTTTATCTCCCACAAAAGAAACTTTTTCACGAAATTTGGTGGAAACTTACCTTCTTATGTCCCAAATACGCTGTAATTTTTTGGATTCAAAACATTTATTTTTTACCTTATTTTGATTTTATGTCGAAAAAGTAACCTTATTTTCAATCGAAAATTCTCACGTTAAAAAAGCTGCTGTTTAAAAAAAGTCGGTGCGCTTTTTGTTCGTTGAAACCTCTGCTTTCTGATGGTGTACAAAAAATATACATTACTATGGAAAATTTTCTCAGAAAATGCAAAAAAACTAAAAAACTAATAAATGAAACCTAAAACATGCGGAAATAGTTTTCTAGATATTAAGGATGGGATTTAAAGGGGATTTAGGGTCCTATTCTTGAACATGTGAGTTGTGTGAGTGAGTGAGTTGTGACGTCACGTCGATTAGTCGAGTATTTAATATAAAGTAAACGCACAATCATAATCACAATCACGCCACATATTTGTACTTAGAAAGGAGCGCTCGTCTCATACCGCTCGACTCCGGAGTGATTGTGAAGTGCGTTTACTTTAAATTAAATACTTGACTACTCGACGTGACGTCACAACTCACTCACACACTCATTTGTTCAAGAATAGGACCCTTAATCTAAAAAATGTGACTGCTGCAATTTTTTTTTTTCGATACAAAAGTTGATTTATTAAACTCTAATTACATTTATGGAATAGAAAAAATATATTTGTTAAGAATTTCAATTGAAAAAAAAAAATGCTTAAAATTATACGATTCAATTTAAATACTTATGAAGTTATTCATTATAATACATATTTTGAAGCACATTTATTACCTTATCTGGAATTCTAATCGCTGCGCCTTCAGTTGGTGGGAGATTTGTCAATATAAAAGATGCTTTTATTATTGCCAATTGATATTTCCGAAACTTTAATTGATTTAGTGTTATATTTTCATCTCTACATCTATAAATTGAATTGATTAATTGCAATGCTTATTTTGCGATTTTGTTTTGTTTGCAAATGTTTTATAAAAAATATTGGCCATTCTGGTATTAACTTCTGGTTGTTAATGTTGTAAATTCCAATAAATAGCGCAAAATTTTAAAGTGATAAAAAAAGAAAAATTCGAAATCGAGTTTTTTCGGTTTTTGTATTTTCTGAGAAAATTTTCCATAGTAATGTATGTTTTTTTCTACACCATCAGAAAGTAGAGGTTTCAACGAACAAAACGCGCACCGACTTTTTTTAAAAAGCAGCTTTTTGACGTGAGAATTTTCGATTTGAAAATGAGATTACTTTTTCGATATAAAATCAAAATAAGGGGAAAAAATAAATATTTTGAATCGAAAAAATTACAGCGTGGTTGGAACATAAGAAGGTAAGTTTCCACCAAATTTCGTTAAAAAAAAAATCTTTTGTGGGAGATAAAAATAAAAAACCAAAAGTCGGTTATTTTGATATTTCGCAGATATTTTGAGGTTATGTGAAAAAAGTCTAAATAGAAAAGGTGTTTATCTTTTTCTTAGCTTCAACTTTGCCATTTAATTTTTTTCGATAGGAGTTGTAGTTTTGCCGGAAATCATGATAAATCGTTTTCCACCCTTAAAAGTTCACCCCCTATTACTTCCCGACCTCAAATCGCCCGTAAATTATTTTTCCTCTTATTTTCTTCCTTTTCCAATGGGTGTCATCCTGTTCTAAATTTTTTTGGTCTCAAATATTATCGGCCTAGAACCCTAAATCTATTTTAAAAACAGAATATGACGGTGGTAATAATTTTTGGTTTCCTCAAACAACTGGATTATTCCCATTACGGATTTTCCAAAACCAAAAAGGATGCCAGTTTTAAATGGCTGTGATTTCGGAAAGGAATTTTCAAGTCATTGCTTACCGGTTGTTCGTCGGATGATTAATGAAGACTATTCTCATTAATTTATATCTATATTTTGATACGACTTGGCAAGCTCTCATTACACCATGACTTTCCAGAACGTGACGTTCTGTAGTTCATATATAAAAATTCAAACTCTCCAAAGAAATCCGTCCGAATTTTTGGCGATTTCTATGTAGACTCGTTTTTGGTTACGCAGGGGATGCTAGAACTCAACAAATAACTAATAAATAAAAAAATATGATTTCATTTGTCAGTGAAACTGAGAATGCAACTTGAGGCGAAGGGGCAATAATTGAAAAAAAATGAAAATTGAAAAAGGCGAAGGGGCTTGATATTTTCCTTTCTTATCGAAGTTAGGCAGCGATGGGGTAGGTCTGGCACCTGGGAGCGGGTGTGTTTAGCTGAGCGCATCGAATTAGTTGCAGGACTCCTCTAACTCAAGTATTCTCCCCCATACTTAAATTAATCTGGCTCCTAATTAAACAACCGGATTTCGATCTGGCTAATTTATATTATATTCTTTGATTATCGAACTGTATCGTGTTAAAATTTCAGCTATATTTACAATTTTTACCTGTACAAAGGGGATGCGATAAGAAAGGAAATATCAAAAAACCAGCCGACATAAAACAAACTTTTTCGCGACGTCGCTAGCTTTTATACTTTTATACAGCGAATGAGAAAGGTAGGAACAAAGATCGTAAACATTTTTATTCACAATCGGTCAGTAATATACTGCGTTCCAACCAATTCCCGACTTGCAATTTCATTTTTCAAATGATGTTGCCAGGAAAGCCGAATTTAAATTATTAAACGTATAAGATGATTGGTTAATAAAGGCAATCACATAAGTGTTTCTGTAGCTTCGCGGCAAGTCATGAACAGTAAGTTGACACATACAAAATTACGATTACAAATTACTCTTAGTATGATTTAATAATTTGTGTAATATGTAGTACAAATTCCAAAAAAATCTTTTGACATATTTATCTGACAAATAATATCAATTTAGTTATTAAATTTTGAAGACCTAATTTATATAATATGCTGTACGTTGGTAAGCGCATAACTTGAGAACGGCTGGAACAATTTGGCAATTTTTTTTTTAAGAATATTTGTAATGGTCCAGGTCAGGTTCTTATGGAAAGAAAAATTGGAAGTATCCTGAAAAATTGGAAAATTCCGGAAAAGCTGTTTTCTGGGCAACTTTCTTTCCGCAAAAACCTTACCTGGATCATTACGAATATGTAAAGAAAATTGCCCAAATGGTCCAGCCGTTCTCAAGTCAGCGCTTACAGCATTTCATCTACAATAAATATAAATATAATACAAATTAAATGCTGGTCGTTGGCAAGCGCATCACTTGAGAACGGCTGGACCGATTGAGCTATTTTTTCATTAGTTATTCGTAAAACTCCAAATAAGGTTCTTAAGGAAAGAAAATTGGAAAAGTTGCCAGGAAAATTGGAAAATTCGGGAAAAACTAAAAGTGCTTTTTTCTGTGAGATTTTTGGATGAATTCAAGACCCTAACTCACGATTCGAACGATGGATATGCGTATTTTTGTTCTTGTTCTGTTCGTTTTGGTCCTGGAAAAGTTTTCAGGAAAATAAAATTCGAGACAATTACAAAGGAAAGTCGGAAAATTCGGACAAACTGCAAAAAAAAACAAATTTTGAATGCATTCTCGATCATAACTCACGATAGGAACGACATAATTATGTACATATTTGGTTGATTCTTTTTTTGTTTTGTTCGTTATGCTTCCGGGATGGAATTATGTAACTCAATTATTGATTTTTTTAATTGAAAATAAACATCGGGAGGATCTAGAGAAAAATCTGGAAAAACGCATTCCCTTCTAAATTAAAAGAAAAACATTATGTTGTTTCGTGATCTGTCCAAAATTGTTGATTCCCGTAATGTCTCTTATTTTATGAATTGGAGCTGAGTGTACCAAATCTTTCATGGAACCCCACAAAAAGAAATCACAAGGATGATCTGGGAGGCCAAAGAATGGAGCCATATTTATTATCATAGTGACAAGGGGACAGCGAGTTGCCATCTTACAGAGAAACACTCAACTACAACCGATATTAAACTAATTAACAGACACAGCGATAATTTCAGATCTTTTAATAAATTTATAGTATACGATATAATTAACCCGACGAAAAAAGAAGTGTATTTAGTACAATTAACATGTTTGATCAAACAAGGGTTGTTGGAAATAGTGAGCTGCATTTTATAATTTTATATGAAGCATACGAAGAGAATTTTGTATCATGCTTTTTTGGTCTGAGTATAACACATTAGTCAAACAAGCGCGTTTCCATATTCAAAGATTGATTTCAAACATATTTTATTGATCTATAAACTTGATTTATTTAGAATTCAAATATTGAAGGTGAGTTACAGATATGTACATATTATTATTAAAAAAGATCAGGCACCTAAAACAAATAATTGATTTTTCTTTGGTTTGTTATTTGTCTCCCTACTGTTCCATTACCATCTCGTGACAACAGAGCCCATTTTGAACATCACTGTTTTAACCTATGGAGACATGCCAAGAAAAAAGGAGATTCCAGACTATTTAAATTGTCCCAAGGCAAACAACTAGACGACCTATTTATTGTTAGCCCTACAAGCTAAAAGAATCACCAGGTTCGGGTTCGAACCACACCCTCCCCAACAATGCTTCTCGGTTAATTTCCGACGACAACAGACTCGCTCATGGAAAATTCGTTCGATAAAAATTTTCGTCTAACCGATTACATGTGTAAAAAAACGTAACAGTCGACCTTGGACTTCTAGCCAACCCTTCATATAGTGAACTCTCTTAACACAAACATGTCAATTATTCGAAGGTCGAGCGAACGTCGCGCTTTATTTTTACATCGGTACATTTCAATGGCATTTCCTCATGGGCGCGTCCATTTCGAAATCTTCGGGAGCGTTCTAGTTTTCCGCGGTACGAAAGGCGATCCGGATGGTCCTTAACATCATTATCGAGTGTCCCAGCCTTGCGGTGTTATTCAATATGTATAATGGGGTCGATTCAGGCATCTCTTAAGTGCAGGAAACGAAAAGTGAAAGCCCATATAACGCTAGCATGGTGGAGGTCGAAGGTGACGGAAGGTTGAAAAGCAAGGTGAAATCACTTTCCATAACCAGGAAATCGCGTTAAGGAATCTAAACATTATGGGAACAGGAGGAAAAAAACCAACGATCTTGACATTTGCAAATGCCACCTACACCCTTAAATTCAACTTGATGTCACGATGGCTCTTGCTCTTGAACTTAAGACAACCTTGAACTAAAGCCAGTTATTTATTTATATAACGGACCATGTTGTTCAATCACTCAGATAGTCAGATGCGTTCCAACCAAGGAATGTTTGCTCGGGAAAACAAAACGGTGGAAATTGCAACATCTAGGATGTCACCTATCAAAAGTCCCCAACGCAAATCGGTCGTTTTCCATTAATTAAGGTGTTTACTTGCGAATGTCGACGGCTCCCAAGAGGCCCCGGGCGACCTTCCCCGTGACCGCGAGGCCTTGGCATTGGGGCGCCGCCCTAAATCAATACCCAGGCACCGAAACCTTGACCTTAGCGCTCTTCCACGTTGCAACTCCAAATCACCACCTCTCGGGGAGGAACGCGCAGAGGCGTGCGGCTGGCTAAAACGAGAGAAGGTCGGGTTATGTAAAACGGCTATTTTTAAGCAATAAATCTATAAAAACGATGCATGGCGTGTTACAATAAACATGGGCAAAAATAGGCGACTTTCGTGATGCGGGAAAGTTACCGCGCGGAGTCCACCCACACGTACTCGATCCAGGAAATAAATTCCACCGCTTCGAATTGAAACTGTTTTTCAATTACATACTAGTGCATTAAGTCGCTTCCCACCTCAAACCGTGTTAACACACTTAATTTGTTGTTTGATTGTTATATTTATAGTGTGATCACTGACGAGCAGCAACAAGTGCGAAACCGGTCGCTGACCTGGGTATCGAATTGCAAAACGGCGCGCCAAATTTATATTGTCATTTTATTTTATCACTATCATCACGGGCTATATTTTATAACTCAAGCACGATTAAAGTAAGTTCTTTCACCCCGAAAAAATTGGACGCACATAAATTTTCGACTCCACGAGTGCAAGCCAAAAAAAAAGTTAGAAGCGACGGACTTTGAACTTAATAACTATTGAGTCCTAAATTGAGCTACGCTATACTTAGATAAATGTCAGAAAAATCATGTTGCTTTTGATAGACGATAAGTCAGGAGGAGGTTGCAATGATACTTTATTCATGAGCGTTTTCACCTGTGATGGTGCTTTTGACAGGCAATAAGTTAAAAAAAAAGTTGTAATGATGTTTTATTGATGAGCTTTGTACAGGGTGATTGGAACATGTGTCACTCTGCTAAACCACATAATGTTATGGGAATTACACATAATTTTTCCCAATTTTAATGTTCCTTTCTATCCATGTTGTAGTGGCGGTAAGTGAAGTAGAAACACTCTGCTGCAAAAACAATTGAAATGGGCCTCGAGTCCCAAGACAACAAAATAATTGTTTAATAACAATAAGGATAAATTTCAAGCCTTTGCTTTGCTTTTGCCATTACAATTTATTTCTAATAATAATTTGACTCATCGCTTCCCAGTCTTTCACTTCCCTGTCTACTTCCTAGTTTTGTTTCTGTAATTTTCTAGATTCAGTTCTCTAATATTTGGAGCTTCTTTTTAAATTATTTTACAAAACCAAACAAAAGACAAAGAAAAGAGGGACTTCCGAAAAGAGAAAGATCAAATCAAGAAATAAGCACAGAGAAAAGAACGTGCCTACGAGGTATCAAGAGAAAGGAAGAAGAAATGGTCGAGTTAATAAAAATAACAAAAACTATGTTTTTATACAGGGTGCCCAACATGTATGGAATAATGGTTCTGCAGCCGCAACCGGATATTTTATAACAAAACTTTCAAGACAAAAGTTGTTTGACGAACTAATGCGCACATTGTGCATAAGTCAGAAAAACTATTTTGTATTGCAATTTTGAGATATGACGTCATCGGCCGTTTTCTTAAATCGTAATCTCTGTTTTTATTCCTCTCTCAATTGTCAAAATGACAGTATAAAAAATTTGATACCTTACATAAGAAAATTTTTGAGAAAAAGTTGGAAGACCGAGTACCGTTATATCATTTGCCAAGTTTCTTCAATTTTTGCACATAACTTCGCTACATTCTTTTTTTCTCTATCTATATTCTTTATCTTTCTCCACAGCTTGTTCCATGCCTTCAAAATTGACATACTAAATACGGGGTGATTATAAACGATGTTCCATCAAGTTGGCTTTGGAAAATATGTCATCGTATTTTTAACCATTTGCCGCTTCATTAAAATACACAATATTCACTGTGCACAATGATCAAGAAGTAAATTGTTGGTTGCCTACTAATTAATTAAAATAAGCGGCAAATGGTCGTTAATGTATGCATGTATGTAGGTATGTAAATTTGAAACTTTGTTATAGTCTGATATTCCTCAATATTATTTTTCCATAATCTATTTTGATAATTTTCCATTTCGTTAAAGTTAATATTTGATTACATATTTGATAATTAGCTATTTCGTTAACCTCACGTTTTGCCGTTTCGCTAATTTGATGTTTCCTTTCCTCTTTTGCTGATGTGTCCTTTTAACAATTCATTTCGTTAACTTGATTTTTTGTTTTTCGTCAACCTCATATTTTGCCATTTCGTTTATTTAATATATCGTGAATTTTAAATTTTGATAATCCAGTCATTTGATATATTGATATTTTGATACTTCTTTAATTAGAAATGTTCATATTGCACATTGCACTGCATTAATATTCGATACATAGTTTTCTTATTTCGTCACTTTGTTATTTGCTATTTGATGTTGCGCTGATTTAAGATTTCATCAATATGATATTAAGTTAATATTTTGATAGATTCTTCATTAATTATATTATTATTATATAATTACTAGCTGACCCGGCGAACTTTGTATCGCCTTAGAATCAATAACACAGGGGCCCAGCCCCCCCCCCCCCCCTGGGCCCCCATGTCCATGTTTTAATAGATATTCTGCTATTCGGGGCGGAGACAAATCCAACAAATCAAAAACCATGAAAATTGGTCCAGCCGTTTTCGAGTAATAAACCCAAGGGGCCCCCTGGCCCCATATCCATATTTTAATAGTTATTCTGCTAAAAAAAAACATAAAAATCGGACCAGCTCAATAGGGCACCCTGGGCCCCCATATCCATGTGAAAAATAGTTTACCATCTATTCTCATACCTACCAAATATACAAAAAGAAAATTATCAAAATCTGTCGAACCAAAAAATCGGTCCAGCCCAAGGGGCTTCATTGAACCCCCATATCCATGTTAAAAATAGTTTACCACCTATTCTCATACCTGCCAAATGTAGAAAAAAAATTACTATTAAAAAGCAGGGGTTGGTGATAGAAAACTGAAAATTTAGGGTTGTATGTATTTTTTAATGCCACATAATAAAAAAATAAAAAAAAATTTCAAAAAAAGAAAAAAAATTGGGGTGGACACCCCTTAACATTTAGGAGGATGAAAAATAGATGTTGTCCGATTCGCACACCCAACCGATATTCACACAAAAATTCACGAAAATCGGTCGAGCCATTTCGGAGGAGTTTAATTACAAACACTGTGACACGAGAATTTTATATATTAGATGTATTACCATTTCGTTAACTTTACGTTTTCCCGTTTTGATAATTTGATATCTTTCCAATGTGATTTGCCGTTAATGTGATATATCATGTATGTATTTTGGTGTTTCGATAATTTTTTGTTTTTGATATTTTGTTAATTTGACACTTAGCTATTTTGCGAATTTGAAATTTTACTACTTCATTAAGTTAATATTTTGATATTTTGCTAATTGTACGTTTTGCCATTTTACCTATTTGCTGTTGTCAATTTGGTAAGTTTGTACCTTTTAAAAAAAATTTTTTTTATATTTTATTAAATTGACATTAAAAAACAAAAATAATTATCATCTTGTTTACTTTCATTGTGCCAATTTTTGATTTAATAGACTCAGTTTTACAAATAAATTGTGTAATATGTAAAATATGTAAAAATTCCCACAGAGCTACATTTTGTCAATACAGTGTCAAAAGGTCAAAATTTGAGGTTTTTTGGATTCCTTTCGAAAACGGTAAGTTTTATCAAAAAAGTAGCCCAGACAAAAATTATAGATATTAATATTATCTACAAAAATGGTCCGTATACTTTTTTTCTAGGAATCACCATTCCTGTGATATCGCGATTCAAAATGTTGAATATTCTACATGATATGCACACTAAGTCCCTTTTTTTGAAATTCGAATTAAGATGCATCAAAAAATATGGTTGAGGTTTCATTCGATTCGTAATTGCACCAAGAATTTTTTTCAATATCCGCAAATAAAAATTACTAAAGTTATAAACAATTAAGTAAACAAAAAGAAAATGGTTACGTTTTTTTGCAAATATTTCAAAAACTATTTGAGATATCCAAAATTTGAAAAAAGATCCTTAAAGAGCAGGAAATTTTCCAAAAAAAAGTTCTATCTCGCGGAATTGTCCCGGCAATATTTATCATGTTAATTTAGCTCCCGTCCGGGCCGATCGAATCTGACACCTGAACAAAAAAATATATATTTTAACCTAGTAAATATTAATATTAAGGAATAAAAACATTTAGGTATTATCTGGACATATCAAGAAACAATAATCCGTCGGTAACAAAAAATCTCAATTTTTCTATTAACAATCCATTAAATTAAAAGTTAACATACAAACCCTGATAAAATTAAAATCCTCAATTTTTTTTCCTTCTTGGAGCTGTTCCTGGAAGGCTTTGTAAAAATAAAAAAAAATGATTTTTCACTTTTTTATAACAGTCAAAGGTTTAGCAAAATTAAAAACATAAATAAAACAATGAAAGAATTTTTTTTCTGTTATCACTACTGATATGTTTTGTTATTGCTGAAAGCATTATAAAACAATATTTTTTTTAATTTTTTAACTAAAATTGTTTGAAAAATTGTTATAAACAAATGCATTGTTTATATGATTTTCAAACCTTATTATTTTAAATCTAATCCGTAATGGAAATAATGATTTAAAAAAAAAACGGTTTCTTAATTTTAATATTTAGCAACAAAAAAAAAATTTAATTAACAAAGGCGTTGTTTGCCAATATTTTTTTTTTAAGAAACGACTTTTTTAAAATCATTTCCATTACGGATTAGATTTCAAAAAAAAATCATATAGACAATCCATTTGTTTTTTCAAACAATAGGAGTTAAAAATAAAGAAATATATTTTTATATAGCTTTCAGCAATAACAAGACATATCAGTAGAGATAATGAAAAAAAAATCTTTCATTGTTTTATTTATGTTTTTAATTTTGTTAAGCTTTTGATTGTTAATAAAAAAGTGAAAAACCAATTTTATCTTATTTTTCCAACGGGGATCTTTTCTTAAACCTTCAAATAACAGCTACAAGAAGGGAAAAAAATCCAGGATTTTAGTTTAACAATTATCACGGTTTGTATGTTAACTTTTAACAAGAACAATTACCGTAATTAACAAATGGATTGTTAATAGAAAAATTGGGGTAGAATTTTCTTACCGACAGATTATTATTGTTTATTGATATGTCCACATATTACCTAAATATTTTTATTCCTCAATATTAATATTTACTCGGTTAATAGTATGTTACATACCAAGGTAGAGAAGTTATTTTTCTCAGCTGAGCAGGATTAAGTTGCGAAGCTGAGAAAAGGCTTCTCTACCGTGGTTTATATATAATTTTTTTCACTACTAGCTGCCAAATTCTAAGAAATTTATTAGATATGCATGTTGGATGAAATCCCTTCATTATTAACTACTAGGAAAGAAAAACAATTTCACACATCGTCGACAAGCTATATGTATATAATGGTACATTTTACAGCTAGTAGTGAAAAAAATATTTTTTTCTTGTCCAGGTGTCAGATTCGGTCGACGCGGGACAATCCCGGGAGAAAGGACTTTTTTTGAAACATTTCCTGCTCTTTAAGAAACTTTTTTCAAATTTTGGATATCTCAAATAGTTTTTGAAATATGTGCAAAAAACGTAACCATCTTCTGTTTGTTTACTTAATTGTTTATAACTTTAGTAATTTTTATTTGCGGATATTGATTTTCATCTAAAAAATTCTTGGTGCAATTATGAATCAAAAGACACCTCAATTATAATTTTTGGTGCCCCTTAACTCGAATTTCAGAAAAAGGGACTAGTGTGCAAGTGTGCATATCATGTAGAACGTGAGTCCTTCAACATTTAGAATCGCGATATCTCAGCAATGGTAATTCTCAAGAAAAAGTGTAAGGACCATTTTTGTAGATAATTTTAAGATCTATAATTTTTGTCAGGGCCTACTTTTTTGATAAAACTTACCGTTTTCGAAAAACATCCAAAAAACCTCAAATTTTGACCTTTGACCCCGAATAGCTTTTTTAGCATACATGGGATCTATGGGGACTTTTGACATATTATTTCTAATGGTGTACCCAAGGTCTCCTCCAAAATTTAGCTCTGTGGGAATTTTTGTTATTTGACCACTATTTTTATGACTAATTTGACCGGACTATTATGTATTATCGTCCTGTGGACTCGATAATAAATTAATGTATCACCATTTTTTTAATTCCATGTTTTGCCGTTTCCTTTTTTATATTTTCTTTTCATGTAATTTGTTTTGGGTGTTTCGTTAATGTGATATTCCTCTCTTTCGTCAATCTGATATTTCGATATTCAGTTAATTTAATTTTGATACTTTATTATAATTTATTGTGAAACAAAATAAAAAAGGAGTGGAATAAGACAAGCCCCGAAATGACACTGATGACTGCTCCAATCAGGAGTAAAGGCAAAAGATAGAGGACTAAAGGTAAAATGAGTATTAGCCTTCACAAACCTGTTTAAGAAAAGACAAAGAAAATGAAATTTGGAAGTTCAAATAGGAGGCAAAAAATGTACACAATAATAGTACTAATTATTGTAAGAGTGACTGTGTGGGAAATTGCAATAACGGAACAGAAAGGGCGATGGAAGAAGAAAATGAGACAGTGGGATCTGAACAATAGTATTTTGCACTTAAACGACATTGCATTCCTGAAAATCTCACGAAACAGTGGAAATGTCCTGAATTCTTCTTTTTTAGCTCATTTTATCAAATTATTTCTTGTGTCTTGAATTTGTGATCTGTAAATCTGCCTACGTATTCAACATTGTCACTTTTATAAATAAAAGTCCTAAAAAATTAAATAGCAGTGTAAAGAAAATTTTACTTTTACCGTTCCAATAAAATCGGGTAGATTTGGCATTGTTTGTCAATCAAATAAATTATGTAACAATGACACAACGCACTTCCACATGATTTATTTGCTCTTTACTCTTCCCGAACATAAAATGTTTTGCCAACAAAACGACCAACTCGTGCAATAAGTTTCTGCCAACCACAATAACTTCTGTGACTTATTGTTTTACTGTATCGCACAGAACTTATTTATTATTCGGGGCCTGAAGGCTGTGCATACTTGGAACGAAATTGTGAATATTACACTTCTGGGGAAATCTAGATAAAATCTGACTTGGAAACAGGTGACTATATGGTATTTTTAAGTCCACAAAGTACCGAATAAACATATTTCTGCAGGTGTTTTAGAAACCTGTAAAAATAACATTCAATGTGACGTAATGGCAGTCTGGGCGGTGAAAAATATGTTTTTTGTGTTAGTCAGAATATTTTACTCGGTGGAAGGTATAAATACACGGTGCTACCAAAGCTCTACCCACGTGGTTGATGTGAGTTATGCATTAATTGAATTTTCCGAGTGTTATAATGACTAAAAATACAGTGGCACTTGAAGGATTCTACCATGACTCATTATTTGTGCTATTGTGTGAACGCTATGATATTGAGATCTCCATTTTGACAATATCTATTTGGAGCTTATTAGGGTGCATTCAACTATTACGTAAGCATAATTTCGAGGATTTGTAAAAAAAAAATAATGCCCAAATGAGAAGACAAAATAAATTGATATTATTTTAGCAAAAGTAAAGAAAAATTAATCTCTCTACCCCCCCATGTGCTTACGTAATACATAATACCATGAGATCATTTAAATTATAAATTAGAGTAGGCTTTTTTTTATGCAATGGCCCAGCCTGCAAATTGACTGACAGTAAAATTTGAGGTTATGGTAAACATTGCCACGTTTATGTTTCTCATGTTAAATTGTTTTAATTTAAAGAAAATAAATCACTAACAAATAATGTAGGTTTATTGAGAATAATTACAGCAAATGTTCAAAGTGTTCTCCCCCAGCTTTAATGCAGCTCTTAACTCTCCGTTTCATATTTTCAAATGCATTTTCTAACATCCGAAAGGTTATAGCGTTGCAGTTCTTCAAGATTGTGCGGGTTATTTTTAAATACGGTGTTTTTAAGATACTGGAAAATGAAATAATCTAGAAGTGTCAGGTCCATTAATTTGATAATTTTTAAACCAAAAGTACCTAAATTATTTTTGTTTACCGGCCTTGTACTTGGGTCTATAATCACGTGAATTCTTAGCTATATCACAACGGATGCATACAATTTGCTCTGTTAAGGTCAGGCCCAAGGACGTTTTGTAAACCACGTGCCCGTGTTATCAGTTATCACCATTACGTTGACTGAATTGTATTGATGAAGCAGCCGTTGATAAATATTTATGACTGCAATACTCATCCATCAGCGATCATAACTGTTGTTATCTGCTCGGTGTTAATAGCGTTATAATCAGAAAAATGATCGATTGCATTGATCAGTAACTGACACATAGCCTTCAGAGTTGAATTTTGATTTACCGTTTTATAGCAATTTTTATAAGAAATGTGGGCAGACGGGGGGATTGCAATTTTGCCTATTATATTTTTTATAACATATTTTAGAGTTTCCTGTTGTTTATTAACATTCTAGACATAACATATATTTATTATAAATTGTTGCTTTAAAAAAAATTGCTGAATCACAAAGAAACATTCGGTTTTACTAATTCAGGGTTCTTGTTCTATACTATATTAATCAATTTATTTATGCAAGTTCTTGTAAACATTAATAAATATTAAACAAAAATTCTACCGCCATGCATAATTCACATATTTTGATTATAGCATCGAGACGGATTATCAACATTGTAAATCATTAGACAAGAAAACAAAGTGTCGTGGCTCTTATATAAATTGATCGGTATTTGAAAATTTGTTTGTAAATGAACTTTATAACAAATTGATTTTCTATCTGGGCCGTTGACTAACTCCAAAGTCAGACAAATATGACCTCATTTTAAGGATTTAGCACTTGGTTATTAAAACGTGTTCTATCTTCCGGTAGTTTTATGGGGTCACTTGTCGAAGGCGATTCAAGCAACTATGTAACTTCAGTTGAGTGTTGGGTTATTTGCTTCTGGGATTTAAAGATGTGGTTACAAGTTAACTATCTTAAACTAACAACTATTTATTCTTTAAAAAAATTCTGTTGCTATGATATAACAGCAACATTATCAAGGCGATAATGCATAATGAGTCTTTCAGTGTTTTTCTGAATTCTAAATTTTTTTGAGATTTTAAATGAATTTAAAATTCATAAAATATAAAAAATTTCCAGTCGACTAGTTTTAAGAATCTAAAATCTTAATAGTTTCAATAATTTTCAGGCACAGAAATTTTAACATTATCGATTTCCAAAATGTCTAGCCTTCAAAATTCTATTAATATTATATTGTAAATAAAGCGATTCAAAAATTTAAAGATTCAGATAATTTATAAAGTATAAAATTAAAATAATTTTTTATATTCTTTAAGGGCTGATGATGGCAGAAGTGTTCTGCCGAAACATGTTCCATTTGTAATTTTACGCTCATTAAAGTTTGTGGAGTTCGACTTAGATATATTTAAATTTTTAATTAAAATAATTATCAAAAATTATTCCAACATTCGAAAATTTTAAACCTTTATCTATTATGAGCATTGAAAGGATCTAGTTCTGCACAGTTTAAAATACAATTATAAAATAAACTAACTAAATGAGAATCATTATCAATTCAATAAACGAATATTCCAAATTCAGCAGCTCGACAAATTTAGTTTTAAAGGAATAAACTTGTCAAAGAAAGTTGGCACTGCTACATGTTGTTGTCAAGTTGGCAATGACTATTGTACTATGTACAGAATTGAAAAAAATATATTTTTTGTCACTTATTGACCATGAAACAATAAGAAAAAAAATTATGACCTAGAAATTAATTCTGGTCTAAAAGGGTTAATAAATAAAAACTTCTCATCTGGAGGCATATTTAAGAAAGTTTTCGTTAATATACTATGGACTTTTTGGTATATAACCACCGTTCTATCTTTTTAGAAAGGCCATAAGAAGATGAAAAATTGCAATATTAGATGCATTATGTTTAGTTTTTTAGTAAATTTTTAAAATACGCTAAAAGAACTATCTCACTTAATTCACTGATATTATTTTGTTCAGACCATTTCATAAATTTATTGTACCCCGTATTGTAGGGGTCACTAGACTTTTTGATAACAAATTTGCGGCTGCCCCTTCTGAGAATTTTTTTATATGTTTGGGCACACTCATAATTGAAGTTCACTTATTTAAAAAAAAAAAAAAAAACTACACAAATGTCTTACTTATTGGGGGTGTCTCAACTAAAATTTGTACCCCCCAATAATTCCAATTTCGAAAGACGCTCGAACAGGTCAATTTTGTTATCAAAGGGGACCAAATTGTACCAAACGTTCAAGTCTCAGATCTCACCCCTTTAGCCAGGGGTGCCCCCCTTTAAAAATTTAAATGGCATGTGATACATCATTTTAAAGCTTATTCAATTCTCTATCCACACCTACATTTACCGATTACTTAAAAAAAAAAGAATGAATTTGATATTTTCCAAATCTTTTGAACGAAATTGGAATTGTTGGGGGTACAAATTTTAGTTGGAACACCCGGTATTTCAAACAGCGCACTTTTGATTTTAAGCTTTGACATTTGAAATTTAGTGACAAACTGATTGCCAACATTTTTTCCAATAGAAATCTCCTAAAAATCATGTATTAATAAAAACTTAATTTCAGAAAAGACAGCACAAAAACCTTCATGTAATTCTGTGAAACGCGAATAGCATAACTTGCCAACATTTTTTTGCGCTCGTTATGCAAGTCGGCACCCGTAATGTAAAATACTATTTATTTATTACAGATTTAATTTATAGCCTATTTAACAAGTCCACTAATGTACCAGAAAAAAGATTTACACATTTTTTTTTTAATTTTCCTATTTCAAATATTTAGATCATTCATGTGTTATGGCGTTAGGATTTCATCGGTATTCGATAATTTTAGATTACGGAAATTTGATTTTTAGACATTTAAACATTGGCAGATTGCTATTGTATTTCCAAATTCTAAGATTCTAAACCGCGAAGATTCAAACGTTTCAAAGTTCCGCGATTCCAAGATTTTAAGATCAATCACATTTGAATCACATCAAAATGAAAAAAAAAAAATGCTGAAGTTTGTCTACAATCATAATGTGACTTACATCATAATATTTCGACACTATAAAGAACCCAACTTCCAATATTTCAAGATGCAGAGATTTAAGAACTAATTCCGAGTTCTAATTTTCTAATAGTATGTACAAGAGTTTTTTAAGACGCTAAGAATCAAACTTTTAAACTGAATGATTGACAAATTCAGGAATTTCAACATTATATGTAGTATCATAATAATCTCAGATTGATGTCAATATTTTAAGCTCCTGAAGTTATATTTCGACTTCTTAAGATGCAAATGTCCTGACCAAATTATTTTTGAATACCGTACATTTCATATTTGCTTAAGCAACGATATGGAAATTAGTCTAGAACAAAAAAAAAACTGCACATGGTCAAATATGATACAATACTATTCGTGACTGGGAGTTCGGCTATTTGCATCCTAAACCGACTGTGTAATATTATGTTGACAGTTGAGATTCATAGATTCAAAAATTTTTACATTTAAATTATCAAATTTCTACATTTGATCCATGTAGACATCTCAGACAGATTTCCATTTTAAAAATAAACTTTTGTACACCAAAACGACCAATAGCTTTTAAAAAGCGAGCGAAGCTCACTTTCACTTCTGGCATGGTGATTGGAAGCAGACAGTTACTGCAGAAGGCTATATAGAAAATTCGATCCGTAATACTATAGAAATCACAGAAAAAATATCAATATCAAAACGACTCATATATTTTAAGCGAGACACTCACATTCGGCCGTCGCGTCGCATAGTGATGGTGGGAAGCCGACCAGTTCCTGCAGAAGGCTATATATAGAAAATTCGATCCGTACCACTATACAAATCACAGAAAAAATTTCTGCTTAAAAACAAACACCATGGGTTTTAGAAAGCGAGCTACACCTGTTATTAAAAGCTCACTTTCACTTCTAGCACGGTGGTTGGAAGCCGACAGTTTCTGCAAAAGGCTATATAGAGAATTGGATCCGTAATACTATAGAAATCACAGAAAAAATTCCATTGAAAAACAGAACTTTGTACAATAACAATCTGTATATCAAAACGACTCATATATTTTAATACGCGAGCGAAGCGAGCTACACTCACCATTAAAACCTCACTTTCAGTCCTGGCAAGCCGACCAGTTTCTATAGAAGGCTATATAGAAAATTCGATCCGTAGTACTATAGAAATCACAGAAACAAATTCCTCTTAAACACAAAATTTACACAACCATCTGTACACTAAAACAACCCATACATTTTAACAAGCGAGCTACACTCACTATTGAAACCATACTTTCTGTCCAGGCATGGGGGTTGGAAATCTACAGCCGTTGCAGAAAGCTATATAAAAAGTTCAATCCATGTAGAAATCGCAGACAAATTTCAATTAAAAAACAGGACTCTACAAAACAGCTTTTAGAAAACGAGTGAAACGAGGTCCACTTATTATTACCGCACTTTCAGTCTTGACATGGTGGTTGGAAGCCGACAGCCGCTGCAGAAGGCTATATAGAAAATAAGATCCGAAATATGTACTCTGGAAATCGCAACTTTAATATAGATCTCAAAGTTCTTAAAGCGGTATTTAGCGTGGACAGCGTCCTTAAACTACGGAAAAAATCCACCAACTTGAAGCTTGTTTCATCTCGCTTAACGACGCTGTCCGCGCTCAACTTAAAATTAAAAAAAATCTTAAATTTTTAAAGTGGTATTGGGCGCGAACAGCGTCGTTGAACTATAAACAATTTGAAGCTCATATTTTTTCCAAAAGCTTCTTCCAGAGATTATTGAAACTGAAACTGTATGAGAACCATCTGAAACTCAAACGAACACTAAAATTTTGACAACTTGAAAGCCTAAAAGCCTAAAAGCTAGACGTAAAGTAAAAGTAGAGAATTGAAACTCCGTAACCTGAAAACTAACTGGAGAACCCGAAAACCTGAAAGTGTCAAAACCTGAGGGCCTGAGTGTTTAAAAAAACAGATCTTAATAAATTTGGAAATATGTACATATATGTAAAAATCAATAAAGTGAAAGAGTCAGGAAATCTTCAAGATCGTACAGAAAAACATTTAGCATTTAACATTTAGCGGGGTGACACAAAATTCATTTAAATTGGAGTCGGCGTTATTCAAAATTATGTATGTACTTTGAATGTCAGAAAACTGGGGGTTCGTGTTTTATGGTTTGAAGGTTTGAAGGCGTGTTTGAAGGTTTTCAGGCTTGTGTTTGCCAACTCGAGGTTTGACAAGCAAATTTGATCGTGTTGGGGAGCGTCAAACGGTCAAATCTTCAAACCACCAAACAAAGTTAGTTTTTCTGTGGTTCACAGTCTTCTGCCTGTTGGACAGAAGTTCAACAATCAAATTTGAACGTGTGTGCAAAGTCAAACGTCAACCCAGGTTTGACAAGCACGTTTGACAAGCCATGTTTGTGAACCCAATAATTTGATCGTGTGTGGGGGCCTTTCGTAAACATCCGATAGGTTCAGAATACAAGGCTGCATTTTTGCTTCTAAAATCAACATCACGTAATTCAGTGTATAGTTTGTTTTGAAATTTCGAATCTTTTCTTAGAGTGGTGCACCCACCATTTTTAATGCTTTTTTTTTAATTTTTTAGAATGTTGTTTAGAATATGACCGATAATAATTTAATGTTAAAAATGACAAAAATTGTATAAAAAATTGCTTAAAAATTATTTTTCTTTTTAGAATGTATTCTTTAACTTGTTTTATGCTCCTTTATAATGGAATTTTTTTTAATGTTGAGGACACAGCGTCACACAGAAATACAAAATAAGTTTAGGTATACAAAAAATGGTGGAGGTGCCGCTTCACGAAAATAAAATTATGTTTCTGTTTATTTATGTATAAATATTATGATGTATTAAATTATCGGTTCTATACAGATTTGATGTTTCTAATTTTTCTGCTCTAAGGTTCTGGCAAAATTTACATTTCTTCTTGGACACGGTAGACTTATTACCTAAAATTGTAACATGAATTAATTGGTTGTAGCAACTTTTTCTTTTACCACGTTTATGCTTTCTTAATTTATTACCGTAACTCGGTAACAGATTTGTCCACAGACTTCTTTCTCGCGCACAGGAACGTTTGGACCAAATGATTAAAATTAAGGGAATATAATTATGAAAGAAAATTAAAAATGCTCACTCATGCTTTAGAGTATAAAACATATATACCGGGTGTAGAATGGATTTTGGGACAGGAATTTCATAAGTAAAAACAAAAATTGTAGAATATTGGCTCCCCTAATTATTTTACTGATGCAGTTATTTGTACCTACAGAATAAAAAGTAGTACCTAAAACCATAATTATTCATTGTAAAGGTTTCAACAGGCGGAATTGATCGTCCAACAAATTATTATTAATAGTAAACTTCTTTTACCAATAATAATTGTCCTATTTCATAAAAATTATTCACATTCTTTTGGTAAACGTACTTGAAGAAAACTCCGCAGGACAAACCGAAATACTTATACAATATGAGCTTTTCGCCGATACGTTGACTTGATTATACCGTGCGAGCCGTCAGGATTTATTCTCGCAGCGGTCGGGAAAAGTGCACATTAGATGTGTATCTATTCCGAATCTGCTGGTCCAACGGGGTTGCACTTTACATTCAAATACTAAAACAAATTGTCAATAGTTAGTAGTGCCAACCTAATTTAAATTTCACATCTTATTCTAATTTATAATTTAAATGATCGCACGGTACATACTAGAATGATATCCGTGATCGCCAGTCACTCACAATTTGAGTCGTATTTGATTAAAAGATTGTTTTGAATTGACGTTTAATTTTAGACCTACTGTGATCCTTATTTAAAAAATAAATAATTTACGCAGTGATTTGTAAAATGTTTAATATGTTGCCTATATCTGAATCTTCAGGCGTGAACAGATTTTATGGGCACCTTTTACAAAGAATTTAAAAAACCGGTGCAGTACACACGTTTTTATTTAATACTGGTCGATTCATGTTCAACGATTAAATATATAGATAAACAAGCTTTATAGTATATTACATAACAAGAGTGGTAAGAAGCATAATTATTATTACAAACGACCAGAAAAGGTTATACGCACGATGCCCGTATCGCCGAGTATGCAATTCCAGGAGTGTGTAACATCTGCTTTACAACTCGACCTTTATGTACTATACTTTTTCTACGATCACATTTCTTAGTGAACAGCTATGAACAACTCAATTCCATTGTCATAATTATTTGAATTATTTTATTATTGTCACTTGAGAATTGTTAAATATAAGCGAATGGTCAATAAGATTGATTTTGTTGTTGTTTGTACTCTGGTCACAGGATGCACACACAATAGAATAATTATGATTATTATTTGTTTATTTCTTGCAAGTTGAATAAAAGGTTTCAGGTTTATTATTTGTTTAATATTTCAGAACTTCTCTTGTAAAATGTTAAATTTTATATGTATCTAAGTAGGTGATAACACTTTTCAAGAAATGGTTTGTATTTCGGGATTATCAAAGTTTTTGGGTTTTTGCTCTTAAAACTACCACAGGAACAACGGCTCAGCTCATAAAACCGGGAACGTTCTGGAGTCATTCTAACAGTGAACGTTCCAGAAGCCGCATCTCTACAAATAGGTACTATTCGAAAGCTCCGTCTGAAGTCAGTCAGAAGTCGAAACTACTGGGCGACACAATCCGTCTGATTCGTGCGAAGTGTTTAAATACATTTTTGAACTCACCGCCTCGAAAGTGAATTTTTACGCAGTTTGTTGACAACCGGAAACACTTGCTTCTACTAAACCGGGAAACACGTGTTTAAAATAAAATCAGTAGCTATGTATAGCTAAAGGTAAATAATTTGACTATTATAACTGAAGACGACACATTTTTAGGTTATGTTAACTTGAATTAAATTATGTAGTAGTTATTAATAAATTAATGGAATTATGTAAATTATATTAGTCCAAGCAAATTAGACGAATAGAAGAACTAATATATAAAGTTTTGAATTTTGGTTATGAACTCCCAACAGGGACCCCAATAAAGGGGAGCTTCATCCCCTTTTGCCCAAAAAAGTGCCCCCGAGTGTGACCTCATGAAGCTTTTCCCCATTTTTCTCCTAAACGGTAACTCCGACGAGAAAATGTTATAGGACTTATTATATTCTCCATTAAGTCTCCATAAGTCATCCGTTGGCGAATATTTCAAAATCGGTCCACAAATCGGTCATAAAAGGAAAAAACATACAAAAGCCAGTAAAAACTGCAAAAATCTATTAAATAGAAAACAATTTACTGTGCGTAAGGACAGGCCTACATAGATCGCAAAATGTACAATTTTAGCCATTTACAGTGATGATCGTAGAAAAATCTTTTCCTTCCTTTGTCGATCCAACTGGCAGTTCAAAGCAAGAACACAATCAGGTAGGGCGCAACCACCCTTGCCCTGAAACGACCCATGTTATCGAATTCCCTCGACCTTGTACTTGCAATTATCGCCTCCTTCAACGCTTCCTTAATCTGCCGAATGTCATTGATAATAATTTTAGACTGCTATTTAGATTTATCTCGATCGTAAACTGTCGACCTTGGTCCGGTAACCAAGCGCACGTATTGGAAAAAATCCGAAATTTTCTCTTCCACTCCGTGAAGTTCACGTAACAACGTCCACGTGCGTCAATCGCGAATACAGTTTCCCATTTCCGTCCGTTAAAATAAACAACTCGCAGCGAATTTTCCTTCGTTTCTGTGAAAACAAACAACGACCTGTTTAAGTCATTTTCGCGCAATTGCCGTCACTCCATTATTCTTATGCAAATGTTGAAAATATGGAACGTGTGACAAGTGCTGTCCTCGACCTTGTTGGCCCGGTGCAGCTGCATCGATTTGCAACCAAGGGTGACTCTTATGACCCAATTACCCTCAGCATGCCCATCTTTCTGTTGCTGGTAACTCCGAGATACCGCAGCCTTGACTGCCGCCCAAAGTCTTTGTCATTCTGCTGATTCATTGCAACCCACGTGACTAATTGTAGTTCATTCAAATGATTGGTACTAACGGTAGAAAGTGGTCGTGGTGCACCGGGAAGAAGGTACCCACGAACCGGAAAAACTTCATGTTAATGCCAAGGCTGGCCGGCCGTGGCTCCACTTTTGGTACATTTCTTTCATGGGCTATTATTGTTCGGAAAAAAGGTGGATCGTTCAAGGTTCGACCTTGATTTTGATTAGTAAACGTCACATTTGGTGGGGATTTAAATAGAGATGAGCCGGAGCAGGTGCGACCTACGTGATCATATTTCGCTTATATTAACCTTTGACTAACCTCGCTGACATTCATGGGCGCCAGGGCCGGCTTCCACAGAAAGGGGAGTTCGGATGGGTGTTCTGCATTGCGTTCTTCCCCTTAATCCCCTTTTCCTAGCCTAAATATGTATTTGATTTTTTTTCTATAAACAAATTTAACATTTAAAATCTAAAAAACCACTCCGGCTGAAATGGATGACGAATATGGACGAAAAAAGAACAATAAAAATATAATCGGATAAACAAATCAAGTTTCTGAAATTTCACAGTAATATGTCATTCTTTATTTCATATTACACTTACATATTTCCTCTTTCATCACAAGTTTGTCTTCAATGTGAAAAATTCAATCCAATCACCATATTTTTTATTTTATATTTATTAAAATTTCATGCTTTGTAATTTTCTTACATTAATAAAATTTATCGTTATGATTTAAAAATAATAATTTCAATATGTTATTAATAGCAGTAGAGATTCATAATTGAATAAATTTTTGCAACAATCGCTTCATCCATCCCTGTCCCTTAACCTTACTTGTTTCAAACAAGTGTCTCATTTTTACTTCTTTGGAGTTTCGCTTTGTCTTCCTCTGATATTTTGACCCATCTTTCCATTTTGGTCAATTCAAGTTGCTTTTTAATTCTTATCTTCCTTTTAGCCTTTTCCACTTTAACCTTTACTGCTTCTTAGTTTTCTTTTATACCTCGACTTTACTGGATCTTTTTCTAATCCTCGTTGGTTTTTTGCTTTAATTGATTATGGTTATTTTAGACGTTTGTTTGATCTTGCTATTACACTTTTAGTCGTTGGTGCTTTATTGGGGTCGCTAGAAAAGAATTATTTTGTAGTTTTTATCAATGTGTTTCTTTCTGTACAAAAGTGAAAATCCAAGTAGGGAGTACTTTCAATGATTTTTGGTCTTTTTTATTTTACTTTATTTTACTAGAGAGTTCCACACTCTTTGTTTTACTTTCTTTTTAACATATCATTTCTTAGATAACTATATAAAAAAAGTATTATATAAAACTACCTATTTGTTACATAATTATTCCAATTTAAGATAGGTATTAAGTATGTATTAAATAAGTGTGACCCTCATAACAGCGTCCGTGTATCACTTTTTTGGTTTATCAAATTCCATCCGTAATCATGGGGATTACATGTTAGACGGTTTACGAAAATCTTTCTCCTCTTCAGGCACTCATCAATAAAGGCCAGAAATAACTTGATATTTTACCTTCTTTCTACCTCCATTATAGATAGATTTACGTAAAAGATAAATAAGGGTTGTTAATTTCCCAATATATTACATCAGAACATCAGTAATCAATTTATTTTTATCTACTTTTTTTTCTTCTTAATACACATAATTATTATATTTGATTACTGTTAAAAAATAGAAATAAGGAACTTAATAAACGTGTCCTCCACTGAGAACGGAAATATTTGGATGACAACTATTTTCATCATCGGACGAGTTAAAAGTAGAAGACGTCTGTCGATATAAATGTTAAAAACCTAGGATTGTGTCCCTTGTGCAGTCCAATGCAGGGGTGGCTTCAGGGCGGAATGTCGTTCTGATGTCGACGTACGCCGTCAAATCAGTCCCTGAGGTGCGCTACTGAAATAAAGCAAGGTCAAGTTTAGCAAGGTCAGTCGGGCGGTCGCGTCGGGGCCGTTGGTGGGTGTCCGTCCCCCTCCCCGCCCCTTTTTCCACCTCCGTGGTGAGCGTCAACAAGCAAAGTTCTGTTTTTAGCGCTTTTTTATGAACTTGTTGTCGTGTTGCTATATCGAGGTTCAAGGATGTGCGTGTGTAGGGTACATACCGCCGCCTCCGCTGCACCCGCCACCGGACAACAGCACGAAAATAGCCGGCATTCTTAACAATAAAGAGATCTGGCATAAATGAGTGTAGTGCGATGTTGTTTTGAACGTGTTTATCATCTTGGGTATTTGATAAGGGAGGGTTCAAGGTTGCCATAAGTTGCCTGCGTCCACAATCGCTTTCATGGTCAAAGTGATAGAGATAATTAGTTAATAATACTCGTTTAATTCAATTTGCGTGTATGAGATAAATGTTTTCTGGTATGACAATGGCCGCTTGGAAAATTACTTTTTACTGCGGGAAGTGCCTTCAAGGTGATGGCCATTGGGCGATGATATAAACAACGGCCAATTTACAACACGTTATGTCACACCACACTTATTCAAATTGGTGTTTTATTTCATTGTCGCAGTTGCGACGGAAAACTGTCCCACTGATCCGTTCGCAGAAAAGGCAGCACGACGTGGAATTGTTTGTGTTCCCCGAACCAATACTTCTCAGGAAGCGACTTTAAATTTAACCCCTTTAGTCATCACTCGTTGCGAAATCTTCAAGTACGGCCGTCGTCTGATTATCTAATAACCCTTCGCCTGACTTAATTATGCAGCTTTAAAATAAACATTCAAATGCATTGTAAACAACCTTGGCAATTTGTTTAATCGCCGTATAAATTATTTAAGAAAAAGTAAAAGTCGCAACGGCGATAAAAATAGATTTTATTGGAAGAAAAAAGACGTAACAACGGAAAAATTTTCATCACCGTTGTTTGCCGCTATTCTTCTTCCTGCCTTGCGTCTTCAGAGCCTTCAAATCGAATAAGATCGAGCTTTGTCCACCTTAAAACTCATCACACTCTCCACTTTCTTCTTGGCTTTCTCCATCTTCTTGCGCGCATGGTCCATTAAGACTCCTCTCTACTCAAACGCGGTATGGGAATTATAATGTTAACTTCCGCCAGCCTATAAAGCACATGGCTGATTTTTTTGCGGTCCGACTTACGCCATTTAAAAATATGATTATTTATCTAAGTTTTGATGCAGAAGTTTTGCGATATCTATGATAACAAAGGCACAATCAGAATTATTGTATCGCATGTTTTAGGTGAAGCACATATCAGAGAAAATCTCCGCATCTAAAAACTTTTACAAAAAAAAACTTGATCCATTAATTGATAACAGTCTTAAAAACACAACAAAAAATATTTGGCGTGAAAATTTGCGCCCGTGCACCCTCTATATTGGCGGTAATGTGTCAGAAATTGTCCTCTGGAAGGATGCGCCAGCTCGCGGCTTTGAAACGAAGCATAGGTATCAAGTTTAAATTTATGGGCCGTAAAAGTCCAGTTTCGTAAACAAACAAGACTGGAGCGTCCAACACAAAACTACACTGTTAATTCATATATTTAAGGTAAACATTTAACAGACATAGAGAGGTGGTTTTTGCGTAATGACATATAATAATAAAATTATTGTCTTTAAAAAGACACATTGGATGCAATAAATAAAATTTAATTATAAAAAAAAAACACAAATAAGTAATTAATAACTTAAGGTCCTGATGTGACGCTCGTAATGGGTGCTCTGAAACGAATGGAAATTAGACTTTACTTTCTTTCTTTGTTATTATTTTTTTTAATTTGTCCGCCTCTTTTCTCTGTTGGGCTTCCAAAATAACTGGAGGATCGCGAATGGGCATGTTTCGCGTGTAGTGAGGATCTATTAGTTCTGGAAGCAAGCATTCGTGATAAAAAAACGAGAGCTTTTCTACCATTTTCTCTTCCCAAAAATCCTTGTCTCTTTTAATGTGAACGACTTTCACTGGATAATCCGATCCAGTCCACAACCCAAAAATACAAATCTCCCGATCGGTCATCTCCAACTGTCCCTGAACTTGATAATACCAGAGAGTAGGTAAACAATTAAATCCTCTTGGATAATACCAAAGATGTGGAAGATTTATCTCAACAGACTTGTCGCTTCTGTTGTGTTTCCAAAATTTTAATTTATTTTGATTTCACATCGTCGATTTGTTTATTAAATGCATTTATCGGACACTTAATTTAAACGATGGCGTTCTAACCAACGAGCCCATCAGGCGTCGCGCCGAAAAATGAGTAATCTTTATGAATAAAGAGACCGCAGTCCGCAATCAATATATTTTCTTGTGACTGTAATTGGTGCTTTGCCGTAGATTCGTATTTTCTTCCATGTCTGGTACTATCACAGTTGATGTTTCCACCATAGAGCAATTGTCGCACTTTGTTTTTACAGCTAGTTGTGAGTTGGTGTACTGTTATTTTATAAAAATTTGACGCTGTCAAAATCTTTCGGCGGTATTCCTTCCATTTTCCACTTTCAGCTTGAAGAACAGTTTCACGCTCTAGCGCCGCTCTTTCTTCGGTGTTCTTTTCTAAAAAGCGGAAAAATGTGCGTTTTTGTTCTTCAAAAAGTTCGAGTTCCATGTCCGGCACTTGACAAAACTCCCCATACTCGGCGTCATGTTGGGAAGTGCTAGGAGCAAATAAATTTCCGTGGTGTTTTATTTTTAGATTATCTTTTTGCCCGCGCCACATCATTTTTTTGCTTTCTAGCATTTTCCAGTCTTTTGAGACTTTTTTTAAATGGCAACTCCCAATTTTTTTTTTGGGTTTTAAATACACTTTTCAATTCTCTATTCAACAAGCGTAAAAAATGGCCACTTTGCATAACTTTTTTTTTTAAATACGTTTTACATCAAAAATAAAAATTTCATTTCTTGAAAAAAAAATTGAAAAATAATAAATTTGGAAAGCAAACAACGAAAAATGAAAAACCATTTAAAAAAATTTGACGCAAGTGCTCAACATTCCCATTCCCAGACGTGTTTTAACGCTTTGAACACTTCGTTCAATCACTTCGGGATTAATCTGCGCCATTTCACCACGAATTCGTATTGAAATAGTACTTTTTCAAGGAATAAAAATTTAATTTTTTGAAGTAAAATTTGTAATTATTTAAAAAAAAAAGTTATGCAAGGTATCACTTTTTTACTCTTGTTAAATAGAGAATTGAAAAGTGCATCTAAAACCCAAAAAAAGTTGGGGGTTGCCATTTAAAAAAAATTGATGACGGTGTCATAGTTCAAAAACAGATGACGTCATCAACAAAATTATTATGTCAAAAGGTGGCAATTTAAAAACAAAAATCGACCGCTTCGAGCGTTTTTCGCAAAGACAGTACATAACTACATTATGAATTTTGTGCGGAACTTTATGTTCACTCTGTATATCGGGTGTCCCAACTAAAATTTGTACCCCCCAACAATTCCAATTTCGAAAGACTCAGAAGAAAACGCTCGAACAGGACAATTTTGTTATCAAGGGGGACCAAATTCTACCAAACTTTCAATCTTAGATCCCACCCCTTGAGCGAGGGGAGCCACCCCCTTAAAAAATTTAAGTGGCATGGGGGGTCGTGTGATACATCATTTTAAAGCTTATTCAATTCTCTATCCAAACCTGCATTTATCGATTCCTTTCTACAAAAAAATTCATGAATTCGATATTTTACAAATCTACATAAAATACTCAACTAAAATTTGTACTCCCCAACAATTCCAATTTCGAAAGACTCAGAAGAAAACGCTCGAACAGGTCAATTTTGTTATCAAGGGGGACCTAATTATACTAAACCTTCAAACTCTTAGATCTCACCCCTTTAGCCAGGGGAGCCACCACCTTAAAAAATTTAAATGGCATGGGGGTCGCGTGATACATCATTTTAAAGCTTATTCAATTCTCTATCCAGATCTACTTTTATCGATTTGTTTCTACAAAAAAAAAAAACATGAATTTGTTATTTTCCAAATCAAGAGTATTTTATGTATTTTATGTAGATTTGGAAAATAACAAATTCTTATGCTCTTTTTTGCAAAAACGAATAGATAAAAGTAGGTTTGGATAGATAATTGAATAATCTTTAAAATAATGTATCACACGACCCCCCCCCTGCCATTTAAATTTCTTAAGGTGGTGCCTCCCCTGGCTAAAGGGGTGAGATCTAAGACATGAAAGTGTGGCACAATTTGGTCCCCCTTGCTAACAAAATTGACCTGTTCGAGCGTTTTCTTCTGAGTCCTTCGAAATTGGAATTGTTGGGGGGTACAAATTTTAGTTGGGACACCCTGTATTGATTTATGCAATTCATAGTGCGGCCGACTCGTATTAAATGATCCCGCCTTTATGAAGAATATAGGTCAGATAACATTTTCTCGTCAGAATTACCGTTTTACGAGGAAAATGCAGAAAAGCTTAACGAGGTCACGCTAGGGGGCGTTTTTTACGCTAGGGTATGAAGCTCCCTCCAGGGGGCTGGGAACTCTTCGGATCTTTATTTGGGTCCCTGCTGGGAGTTCATAACCAAAATTTCAAAAGTTTATAAATTATTTCTTCTATTCGTCGTTTTTTCGTCTAATTTGTTCGGATTATAATTAGCCCCAACTGTTTGTCTTATATCGCAGTTATAATTGTAACAAGTTAACATCTTGAATACGTGGTACGTCCAAAATTATTTATAACATGTAGAAACTTTGATATAGCATGTAATTTTTATAACTTTTCCGCAAGGACCAAAAAGGGCTCCACTTTGAATGGCCGTAGCATCGTAACGGTTAATAGAAACAAACGGTAAAGAACTTTTTTGTTGCGAATTTACTCTAGATTATTTTTGCTAATCAGTATTTTGTTGATAAAGTTGATGCTTTAAGAGATATTTGCAAAAAACTGAAAAATTGTACCTTCTTAGGGCCATAAGGGCCAACGCCGACTTCGTTCTAGGGGCAAAACTTAGGAAGTAATAAGTAGGTCCAAATAAAGAGATTAAGGCTATTTCCAGCTTTCCACTAATTATTTTCTTATTGAACTCTCTGTCGCCTGGCCTATAGGTACTTGATAAAGAAGTGGTAGATATTACCAAAAATTTCCAATTTAAAGGAAAATATTCCAATATATGCTCTCTTTGCTGCATCCTGATTAGTCTCTACTGTTTGTAGGCGTCGGGTTTTACAAGAATGTAAAATTTTGTAAAGTAGCACAAAGTAGCATGTAAAAAAATCCTTATATATCTTCGAGTATATCGTGTTATGAAGAGTTTACTGTATTTTTTTAAGTAGGGCTTTTTTTCGTATGTCTAATTTCGTATGTGTAAAGTTGACTAATTCCATAAATTTGCCGTTTAATGTGCCCCATAAATCAATCACATATTATACGTATTAACGCGGACTCGACTCGTAAAGTATAAAAATTGAGCTACTTACCCTAAGGAAGTCTCCGGAAAAAAAATCACTTTAAACACGACAGCTCTTTACTGTTTAGACGTCGCACGTATGCTTCGGCATTCTCTGATATTCTGTCATATTCTTTAACTAAAATTGTACATTATATTTATACACTAAAGGGCCCCTAAATAATAAAAGCTAAACAATGACACAAGTGTCCAGGCCAAGTGTCATTGTTTTTTTTAATTCCAACTGGAAAAAAAAAACAGTGTTATTTTCAGAGCTGTATCGATATTTTCCAGCCAAAAAAGGCGAATAACGTTGATAGACCTACTTATTCCTTCCAAAGTTTCCCATGACTATACAAGAGAAACGCATCTAATAATGATTCTCTTCCAATATTCAAATTTCCATCTGAATACATGTTGTCATTCACAAAATTATCAAAAATAATAGGAGGAGAGGTCAAAATTTTGCCGACAATAATTTTTGCGTTTCAGATATAGTTTCTGTTGCGACTAAAATATTGACGAGTGCTTGCTCGAGTAATTATTTTCTCAAGCAACAAAAATGAGTCAATCTGAAGAGCAAAAATTGGCGGTAATATTTATACCTAGAGACCTAAGATTTGCCTTGACAATTTAAGCTTCTCGAAATAATTGTTTTAAATTTATTTTGAAATTGAAACATCTCATTGAAAAAAAAAACACAATACAAGTTCCATAAATGTATTATTATTATTAACCCATGTATTAAATAATTCAGTATATCCGAATGCGGATTTAATGTATTTATGGCTTTATTAGCTTTAATTCCTGAAAATTCTACACAATTGTTTTTCAAGGGACGTCAGAACCGTCTTTCAGAACAGTGTAAGTTCCAAAAAAATATATAAACAGAATGAGCATCGGCGGTCTGTAAACAATGGAAACTCCATTTCACTTTTTGTTTCTTCACGTCTTTTTTCTACACGTCTGCTGCAGCAAATATCAATGTCTTCAAGTCTGACTCTGTTTCCTCAAACTTCCCACGACTATAGAGAGGACTCTTAAGTTCCTGCCGCTACTTTTTGTAGTCTTGTAGCAATTCCTGCCTAATAGTATGTAAGTAAGAGTGTCATCACAACAAGACGTAGTTTCTTCATGTGTAACACAAGGGTGTCAAGGGCCAACTCCTCTTTAGCCACTTTTTGTTTCCGCTTCTTTCCGACCTTAGCTGAAGCCACAACTTCGAATCCGTTTTTCTTCGCTTTGTTAACAGCGACTTCCGGCTCTACCTTGGTCTGAACTTCAAGGATCTTCGTCTGTCTCATCAACGTCTCGTTCAAGCCACAGTTCCGCTTTGTGGGATTTATTTCGCCTTTGCTCCTGTGATCCAGATCGGTAATTAGGGGATGCTTTTTTGGTTTGGTTTTCTTTGGGATTTCGTCGTCTTCCCTGTCACTCAACCCGAACCTCCCTTTGATCTCTTCTTTATCAGAATCGCTCTCCAGTTCAAGCTCAGAGTCGGAATCTTTGTACTACAGGCGTGTGTATTGTTCGTCCTTTTTGTATTTATACTAGCTGACCCGGCGAACTTTGTACCGCCTCAGAATCAATAAATGTTGTGTTAACTTATTAGCTGAATCAAATTCAGTTTTTTTTTTATCAAAGCATAATGCACACAACGCCATCTACTGGCATTACCGGAACCAGCATACAACGCCATGTTTATTTTTGTTTCTGTCATGTATCAGATATATGCGGATTCCATACAAAATGTATGAGAAAAATTTTTGTTTTAATCGTTCGCCTTCGAAAAAAGTCAGTCAATCCATTCTCGAGATATCATAAAAACATTGTGTGTGGAGTCCACGCGCAACAGAAGTGAAACTTTGGAGTTTACTCCTTACAAATATATTTTCATTTTAAAGCCCGATACGATAAATTTTGGTGGCCGGCGTTATTTGTTATTCTTGCCCTATACCAGGCGGGCTTTGTTATTGTCGTTACCCTGTACCAAGCTCCCCACCTTCTGATATTCGAGGCGGAGACAAATCCAACAAATTAAAGATTATGTTATCAACCCAAGGAGGACCCCTGACTCCCCCCCTGTCATTCATAAGAACCTTCCTCGAATACTTAAAAAAAAAAAAAATTTGCTAAATTGGTCCAACCGTTCTCAAGTTTTGGTGTGACCAAGGAAAATAGATATTCATTTTTATTTTTATTATTTATTATTATTTTATACAGATTTCTACTTCAGCTGTTCCTCTTCATCGCCGGATTGGACCACGAAGTCTGTTTTTTGAGCGACGATTGACTTCATCATCATCAAAAAGTGGGACGCTTACTGGTTTCAAATATACGTGACGTAGAACGACGTGAAGTTGACGTAATGTTTCATTTCGACCAAGTAAAAAATAAACACATTGATTTTTGCCGCCTTTCTGGTGTCCATGATCTGACATTTGTTGTGAAACAGTCTTTAATTATTTATATCCTTAAATTTGAACTCTTATGACGTACTGTATACTGCTAGCAATTTGACAAGCACTTCCATGTGAAATTTAGAGACGTCATAATGACAATAAAGCATAGAATAGGTACATTAATTTTTTGAAATTACATAAAAGTGACTGACGTAATTCTGTACCTACGCCAATTTCACTGCAACTTCTCGATTATTTGAAATTCAGCAAACATCAAACTCTCCGATGTTGTACGTTACGACTTTTTTGGTCTGTTGAAATGATTATATTTTTTATGATAATATTAATAATTAAATTGTAATCGACTTTTTTTTATTTCCCTCTAAAGTATCTGTCAACAATTTTCTACTTTCATAGCCCAATTTATCAAATTCTTACAAATATTAAATTTATCTCCAAGCATATTTTCTACAAGGTAATTTAACACTGCACGCATGGTGTCAGACATTTTTATGACGTCTATTGTAGTTTTAGTTTTGAAACACTCTTTTTGACCACATATTGAAAAACAAAGTTTTTTATCCAAATTTAACAATGAAATAACGGCCCATCTGTTGACAAATCACAGCACTTGATGTCTTTGAGTTCTCCGGCCGTGTAGTCCGTCAGTGAGGGAAGCCAATTCCCTCACACCCTCAACACCTAATCTAATCTAATCTAACAACTGTTTAGTTCGATTATTTGTAACTGGGAATTTGCACTTTTACAAAACTAATTTTTTAACAAAACAAGAGATGCGAACATTTCAACGAACAGGTCCAAAGTGACCCAGTTTGTGTCCGAAAAAATGGTCTTCCTTCCTCCTTTCTCCAAAAGGTATCAGATCTCAACAAAAATTCCCGGTTTTCTGCTTGGCTCTGATTGGCTCATTGCGTGAAGTTTGATGTAGACTTATACTTTTTAGAAAAACGGGTTGAATGGTAAAATTCGAATTCTTGCAAGTGAGATTTTCTAAAGCCTGAAATTGTAGAATTTTAAAACTGAAATCTGGCAATCTAGGAATTGATTATTATTTCAGTTATTGAGTATTATTTAATTTGAAAATACCTTCTCTGGTGCTTCAATTGGGCTGGCGGTTTATTAAATTATTATTATTAAATCCTCAGGCTGTAAAAATTGGACCTTATGTACGTGATAGGGATACAATTCTTGCTATTTCAAAGTCTCCAAATGGATAATGCGATATTCCAAACTGATTTGCTAATGTTCGGCGGCCGCTTTTCACCATTTTGCAAAACTTAAACACAAGGCACAAATTAGGCACACGGCGATTTAGGAATCGATTCGGCGAAACATCCTTGACCTCCGTAAATTAATACCATGTCCGCTAATACCATGCAACGAAAGTGAAATACAATAACAAATTACCGGAGTCACCCTCGTTGTCGACAAACTGACTTCAGGTATAAACCGCACGCGACTATAATGTTGATAAGCAGGCCGGGATAAAAACAATGATTCTCAGTAGGTCAAATTAAAATAAACATCCACATGCGACTCGTGAATTGTAGGGGGGGAGGGGGTGGGGGAGAATTCGAGTTTTCGCAAAAGTCGTATAGAAAAGTTGTTGTTTTTGATGAGTTCTATTACTGGTTCAATTAAATTTTTGAAGTTTCAAAAGTGAATTTTCAATTATGTTTAGCTTAATTTAAGACGGTACTAAATTCAGCAGTAAAGACCTGAAATTAGGAAATACAAATGAAATTTTCTATTTGTGGAATTTCGAAATATATTATTGTAGCGTTTACGGGTTCACAAACTATTTATTTAAAGTAATTACAATTTATTTCAACAACACTTGTCTATGTACAGAAGAGTTATAACGGCACGGTTATTTATTTAAACATTTCGCACGAATCGCACGGATTGTCGCTCAGTATAGATTCGATTTTTGACTGACTTCAGACGGAGATTTCGAGTCGTCTTTGTAGGGATGAGGCTTCTGGAACTACTCCAGAACGTAACATTGTGTTAAATTTAATTCTTACAATTTTTGAAGTGAAAATTCTGTACGCGGGCTCAGACTTGGTGGTGAAACCGGCGAATGCTTTACGAAATTTCTGCCAAAATTTTAGATTCATTAAACTCCAATAAAAAAAGTGAACAATCATTGTAAAACCACAAAACAGTAACGGCGATAAAAATAGATTTTATTGGAAGAAAAAATACGTAACAACGGAATTTTTTATCGTTTTTGTCGTTTGCCGCTGTTCTTCTTCCTCCCCTGCGTCTTCAGCTTGGCCTTTTGCGCCTTCAAATCCTTCTTCATTCTGGCATCTACGACTTTGTAGTGACCCTTGACACCAGCGGGGCGTTTCATCCTTTTAGCCGCCATGTGTTTCTTGGTGACGACGTACGTAACTTCTTTTTTCGGTTCTTGTCGCGCCTTCTTGTACAACCTAAAAAAACACAATCGTGACTTAATCTCGACCTTCTATCATCTTACTGTTTGATTTGTTTCGCCTTTTCTCGGTCAGAAACGTCGACGTTGTCCATCAAACTCTCCACTTTCTTCTTCGCTTTCTCCATCTTCTTGAGTGCCCGCTTCTTCTTTCTAGCTTTGGCTTCAATTACCTTCTTGATGGGTCTGACATTGAGTTCTTGTAGCTGCTTTTTGTAGTCTTGCACCAATTCCTGTAATAGTAGCTTAGTAAGAGTGTCACAAAAAGACGTAGTTTTACCGCAGGTATCGCAGCGTCTTTCTTCATGTGTTTTCCTTCATCTTGGACAAACCAATCCGGGAGGTTGTCGTCGTTGAAAGCGTAGCGATTCCAGGCCGCATCGATGATGTCTCGTTTCGTCTTCTTGCTGTTCACCATAAGAGTGCCAAGAGCCAGCTCCTCTTCAGTCAGTTTTTGTTTCCGCTTCTTTCCGACCTTAGCAGAAGCCACAACTTCGAAGCCGTCTTTCTTCGCGTTGTTAACAGGGACTCTGACTTCCTGCTCTACGTCGTAGTCAGAGTCATCAGAGTCCGAACTGTAGTCGCTGTCACTCTCTAATTTGCTTTTCCCTAGTGGTTCTTCACCCACAACTGTGGCTCCTTTACTTTTAAATGTCTTGATCATTTTGTCTAAATCAGCATCTTCGTCCGCCTCATCAATTAAGTTCTTGAAGGCGTCTCGTTCAAACCACAGTTCCGCTTTGTGGGCTTTCTTTTCGTCTTTGCTCCTGTGATCCAGATCGGTAATTAGGGGATGCTTTTTTGTCTTGGTTTTCTTTGGGGCTTTGTCATCTGCGCCAGACTGACTGCCTTCACTGTCACTCAACCCCAACCCCTCTTTGATCTCTTCTTCATCAGAATCGCTTTCCAGTTCAAGCTCAGAGTCGGAATCTTTGTAGTACAGGCCTGTGCTGCTTAAGTGTTGTTCATCCTTGGCAAACCGGAGATATTTCTGCTTTACTTGTTCCTCTTCATCGTCCGAGTGGGCCACGAAGTCTGGTTTTTGATCGACGATTGACTTCATCTGCTTCATGCTATTCACTTGCTTTAAATTGAACATGCCTTCAGCCTCCAATGTGGGACCAGAATCACCCTTTAGGACCATTTTTAGGTTGAGTTTCTCATTTAACTTAGTTCTTTCCTTCTGAGCTTTCTTCTTCTTCCGCTTTAGCTCGCGTTGTTCTTCCGTCTAGAACATGAATAGTTACAACAATGCCATCTGTGATCACATCTACATACCTCTAATTCTAAAATTTGTTGGTGGACTTCTTTCAAGTCATCTTCATCTTCACTCTGTGGCTTAGCTTCCACAGCTTCTGGTGCTGTGTCGACCGTCTTCTCTTTAAATTCTTCACTCAGAGCTTTCTTCCAGGACAGTAAAGCCTTTAAATCCTTCCTTCCCAGAACTTTGATGTCCTTGCAACATTCTTTAATCTCCGCCGTTGTCCTCTTGTGGTCTAAAATTTCAGGCGCATCTAAAACAATCTAAACAGATTTTGCCTACTTCTATTCCATCAAACAAACCTCTGAAGCAAACTCCAGTAATTCAACCCCTGTGGGGTGACTAATGAATTCCGACGCCTTAATCTGGTGGAACAACGTGTGGTCATTCTCTGGGTACCCCATGGCCTTGGCCTTCTTTTTCTCTGGATGGTATACATTCAATTTGTTTTTTGGATCAATCTCCAGCTCCTCAAACACATATTTAGGATCCATAAACTTAGTGTCAATCTTATCAGGCGCTATGTAGTGCTGACAAACCACGAAAATCTCGGCGGACTCGTTCCTAGATGCTTGGGGCTTGGTGGCGTGTACCTTCTTGAACAACTGCTTCAAAACCCAAACCAAGGAGTTATAATCCTTACTCCTGAAAACTTTAGTAACGAACCAGCCCCCCTTTCGCAAGAACTGGGTGGCGAGCTTTAGGGCGCTCAGTGTCAAGGAGGCTTGTTGGTACGCGTCATGTAGCCAGTTTTTTCCCACGTTAGGGGCCCCATCGTGAAGAACCACGTCAGCCTTCCATGTTTGTAGCTCCTTCGTTAGAGCCACACGACATTTCTCTGTAGTTATATCTTCTGTTATGGAAATGCAGCCAGGAATGGCTTTGATGGGAAACAAGTCTATTCCCACTATGATACTTGATACTGGCATGTTCTGTTTGGCCACCTGCATCCACCCCCCGGGGGCGGCACACAAGTCGATACATACTCGTGATTTTTGTAGGAATTCAAATTTTCGATTCAGTTGGATCAGCTTGAATGCAGCACGGGAGCGAAAGCCTGAAAAATAATTTGAAACTTGTGGTTTTGAGATTAGGTAGGAAAATCACCTGTTTCTTTAGCAAGTTGGTAATATTTGTCTCTACGCTGTTTTCCAATTTTGGTCTTCTTCCCCATGGTTGTAACGCGTTGTTACTGCTGTTCTCGAAAAAATAGTAATTTTATGGTAAACACATGTGGGACCATTTGTAGGTTATTTAGAGAAGTCACAAATGAACAGGACCATCTAGTGGTTGTTTTGTGCAGGCACCGCTGTTACCGACTAAAATGTGAATAAAAATTGGCGTTGTTTGCAATCAATTTCCACTATGGTGTTACAACTATAACAATTGGCAGTCAAAGCCGAAAGTCTCTATAATAAACTCATTGCCAGAAGTAGTAAAAATCGCACTAATTACATCGAATTGGGTGAGTAATTCAACAAATTTAAATTTTCCTCCATGCAATATGTCCCTAGATGTCGCCCCATGGGCCAGAGCCGCCTCCATATTTGATTTATTCTGGAAATGGGGTCGTCGCGCATTTACCGACCGAGTGTGTCGGTGTCGCCATGTTGCAAGTTTTGTGGAAAACATTGTGAGCACGTGGAACGAAAAGTCGGTTAATTCTCTGAATTTCCAACATATTCCTTCCAGTTGAACATCACTGTTTGAAAGAAAAGAGTGTGCACGTTATATTTGTTGCATTGGCATAGGAGCAGCAGCCCCAGAAACGTAAGTGTGACAATTTCAATTTGATTGAGTGGCAGCCGATGTTAAGAAATGTGGCCGGCTTTCAATATTTTGGAGATTGTGACTCCGATGAGTTATTAGAGACAGAAAGTCGCATCATTTTGCATAAGTTGCGAGGTGTCTGAGTCATCGTTTCCCATGTGTTTATATTTGCATGTTTAGGTGGAAGTGTGAAAATGTAGAAATGAGAGATTTGTGGAAAATTCCCTTTAAGAAGTTTTATTAGTTGAAGTACCCCGTCATGACGGTGGTTTGGCAGGCAGTGGCGGAAATCAAACGCAGTAACGAGGTTTTCTTAGTTTAGAAAACTATTATGAGCGTAAATAGGGAAGAGCAGTCGTGTTTTTACACGCTATTTGTGCCAGTATGCGGGGTTCCGTAGTTCCGACTCACTGAAGAAGAACCGATTACCATGGCGCAATGACTTGAATATTCTCAAGCTGCGTCAGTTTTTGTGTCTATTTTGATCCACATTTCTATATTTTTCCCAACTTGAAAACTAAACATTTAACACTGTCCACGTGTGACCATGACCACGCTGCTAAGCTTCAATTCGATTCTTATTTATTATCTGCTTCAGTGGATGCGCTCAAGGATAAGCCCAAAGATAAGTTCCAACACAGTTGCATCTTATCAACACGACTACGTGCAAAATCGATAAGAGACCTGTCAATACAGCCCCCATATCGTGAAAGTACCGTATCTTAAATCCGCGTTGGCGAAACAATTTTTTTTGCTTGATTTAGAAACGTGTTGACTCCGTCACGCCTAAAAGAAGAAAGTAAACAGGTCCACCGGTTTTTTCCCGATCTCATAATTCAGAGAAGAAATGCAACTGTTGATGGCCGAAATGTCGACCACGGTCGTTCAACTGGAGCTTTGTTACGTTTTTTTTTTGCTTGACGAGCGAAAGGTTGGAGGTGTACGGCCTTATTTCGCGATTTTTAGTTCTGGTTGTAGTGGTATTCGCGCCACGTGGATCGAAACCTTGTGTCATTAACATGTTGCCAGATTTAAAATTCGGGTGTGCGCAGCGCGTAGCGAGCGGGTTTTAAATGTCATAAACAGCTGAGGTTAGGAGGAAATGTCCAATTCGGTTTTATAATAGTAATATTTAACGAAAATATAATGGACATAAAAATAGGAACATAAGAGTGCAATAGAGATTTAATTTTTTGATAAGTTACTACCCTGAACATTTTTAATAAAGAAAGGTTACGGAAATAATGTTGGCAAACTGTAACAGACGACTTGAACATGTAAGACATGATTTGCGTGGTTTTGTAATTTAGCCTCGATAGAATTTTTTTTGTTGGTTGTATTTTAGTAATCTGACATTGGCTTATTATGTGATTGAAATTGATATATCGAACTAAACGTAAAAATTTCAAAGCTGAATCACTAATAACTACCGTAACCTAAAAAATTTAATCGGACAATGGCGAGGTGTGCCAATTATTCAGTGGTGCCAATCCATTTTATTTGTTTCAAAATTAAATAGCCACCTGTCATTTTTTCAATGTACATATGTATGTACCGGCTGCATATAATCCTGCCAGTAGTTATATAGGTAGTTTTGCACGCATCCCCTAACGATGAAAACGAGCCAGGCTGATTCTATTCTGAATAACGCAGGGTCCAAAGCCTTATTAGTTGTCTTTTGAAGAATTTTAGACCCTGATACCTGGGCCATTCACAATAGAAATGTTCTGTATACCACTGCAAGCCGCTGCCCGCAGCAAGAGTATTTTTAACAGGCATATATAATAATATAATATCGGGTCTTCATAAATGATTCATACATCATGTTGCTCCTGGAAATAAAAATTTGCATGTAGTTCTATTGAGAATTTTGTACTTACAAAGCCTACTGGATATATGAATCATTTATGAAGACCCTGTATAAAATACAATCTTGAAGTCGCACGTAGATTCGCACTTCTCGTCGTTGAACCTGTGTAGGATATTGATTAATTTTTTTTACCTTATACAACTATGTAGTTCGAATGCTGAAATTGTGTTACATTCGTGGTTACATAATCATGAAAGAACAAATTGCAATAATAATACACAATTTGCGTTGGTAACAGCAGCCCAAGATTTTACTTGGGTTGTGGCCACAGAAGGATTATTCAAGTTTTTTTTTTATTTGTCATTATTAATAAAATAGTGCATGGGCCTTTTTGTACGAATACACAAGTCTAGTGGAAGGTTATTTTCTAAACTAATCATGTAAGAATGTAATAAAAGTTGTTCAACTAAAAATTTTGCCACACATGGTATAGAAAGCGTCACGAGTGCAAAATAAATAAACCTGCTCATCGACAATCAACAGGCGGCATTCTTTGATTGTTGGCGGCCGATCTTTGAATAGCACCTGTATAAATCGGAGAGTAGGTTTTTTATTTTGTACTCGTTTATTTGTTCCATATCACTATATCCCTGACGCTTTCTTTATCGGTAGCGTATTAGTCTAGCGTTGCCACTATGGTAATGCCTCTTATCTGCCATACCGATTAGCGGGAATGAATAATTTCAATTACAATATCCCATCTATCAAATCAGAATCAAGAATAAAAAAATATAGAAAATTCGGGCTTTCATAGGTTAAAGATTTGTTGATTTGACTTTTACGGAAACAGTCAGTGTTGAAGAAAAATACTAAAAAAGACTATCTGACAAGCACAGGGTATACTGTTAATTGCACTAATACAAACTGTGACAATGGTTGGTTACTGTTTCGACATTGGAAATCGATTACCAATTCAAAAATTGGTAATGATTTTGTAAGGGTTCTGTGCAAAGTCGAGGAGAAACATACCTGAAATGGTCACCCCATAAAGAATGTAATTATTTATATTAATAATAGGAAATGCTATTTTAATTTGACATTTTCAGCTTTCGTTAAATATCACGTTCCATATATTCAAAGCGAATATTCTATGCTATAAAAATAACATAGAGCAGTAAGTTAGGAGTTGGGAGAAAACGGACGTGATTAAAATAATGAAAAATCTGTCACTTGGACCCTTTTGCAACACAGAATTTTTATGGTCCACTAGAACCTTAAATCCGAAAGAAATAATTCATTATTTCCATACAAGTGTGCTGTCCAGACACGTTTCAGGGGCAAGGGCGAATTTTTGAAGCAGGAGGCGTAGGTCCAGTGTTGCAAATGAGCCCTAACAGCCCTGAAAGGTGACAATCAATGTAGACATAGATCTTATCAATATTTTTCATTTAAAGAAACAATTATAAAAATCGTTGCAGTACAGACGTGTTTTATTTGGTCAGAATCGATTCATGTTCAACGATTAAATAAATAGATATGCGGGAATATTTATCTATTTAGTTATATACCACTATCTGTATTATGTATTTCATAAAGCGAATACAAAAACAGTGTTTTCAGGCAAATGCAAAAAGAGAATTGGAAGATATTTTTGACTTCTTTTTGGAAAAAATTGTTTAATTCGGCTTATGCCACTCAGTTATCCATATACTGTTGCAGGGAAAATTTGCGATTCGTGATGGCATGAGTGAACCTTTTCAGTCATTCATATCATATTTGAAAAATAACCGAAAATAACATGCCTTGAAATTCATAAGAAAAAACCAACGCGTATAAGTTTATAGTGAATAAAATTTATGGCATAAATGAATATGAAACAGCTCTGTCGTTTTTTAAATCAGCGTCTATAGTTGTTGCAATAAATCAATTTTTTTAATGACCCAGGTATAAATGATATAGAAGTCCCCAGTTTGCTCAAAGGGATCTAAAAACTCTTAGATCTACGAAATTCCTCCAACATTGTCTGCTATGTCTTAAAATATAAAGTGTAAAATAATTTATAAATGAAGGATTGAAAAAATTGGACACCTAGAATAAAAAGAGACCGAAAAAACCACAGTAGTTATTTTGCTAGCGGCAAAAATACAAGGCGGAAAATAGAAAACTTGAAAAGAGGATCTCTAAACCTATAAATATGCCAAAAATTAAAAATCCCCCAAAACTTTCTAGGTGACATCTAATTTTTCAACTTTGATCTAAATTGAATTTTTAATCCGGATGATTCAAATTTGTGTTCTTAAATCATTGTTTTTTTGATTGGGAAATTTCAGAACATAGTAATCGAAGTAAAGTAAAAATTAATGACCGTTTCAAAAGTGATTTGATTTTCCGCCAATACTTAGGTTCATGTTTTTTTAGCAAACAATAAAATTATTAAAAAGTTAATTAAAAATGTTGGTGAAAAGAAAACATCAGAGTATTGAATATTAATTGACTGAATAAAAGTTAAGAAAAATAACAGGAATATTTGCGTCCTGACTTTTAAAATCTTGATTTTTGTAGAAAATCTTAACAATCTTGAGTATAATGTAGCTAAGGTAATTCAGGGAGAGATGACGCGTCGGGGGAAAATCTCCCACCGGGACTCAAATTTTATTCCTTCTTAAATGATTGGTAAGTACCCTGAAGTTTTAAAGCATGTTCAGGTATATCATTTTTTTAGAAAAATATGTTGAAATTTAAACGAATTTGCAATTATTGTTAGGTTAGAATGGGAATGGAAGAAATTCGTTGCAGTTCGCACAGAATTAAATTGAATAAGCGAGTGCGTCATAATATATCCCTTCAGTTTGGGATAGATGACGCATTAAGATGGTGCATCAAGAAGTCTATCTACATCAGAAAATTCTCCAGAAGTAGATCTGGAATTTGCAGATGTTAATGAGTGCGTTGAATGTCTAGAGACATACGAGGAAACTCCAACTTCGATTGGGTAGAATGCACCCGTTATGCTAGGTGGCTGCACAAAACGCTCAATTTATGAACATAAATACCTTGCGAAAGATTGTCCTCAGAAGACAAGAAAAGAAGAAGTAAATTGATTTTGTACTCGTTATATTTTTAATATTTTATTTTTATAAATGTTTCTTTTTTGAAATTACAGATTTGACAGGATATCTTTATATTTTGTTGTGAATAAAATATATCAAAAAGCCAATGTGTTAAACAATTTATTTAACCGGTCTTTGCCCTCATTCGGTGTTTACTTGCAAATTCATCTCTAACCAAGACGTGCGTCATCTGTCCCTGAGTTCCCTTCTATACGTTGGAGTGGGAAAAATTCAATGTTGATAATTTTGTGGCAGACAAGGGAGCTTTGCAGAAGAAACTTGCAAATTTCGAAAGAAGTTAACTAAATGTCGAATTCGATTTTTGGACCAAATAAGTTCTCTGAACGTTTTTTATATTAGGCCATATAATCGAGCTGCTACTGTATTTGAATCTTTATGTAGGAGTCTGTCTGAGGACTCCATGTCCTTGGTACCTAATTAGTATAAAAATAGTTTAATGTGCGTAAATATTGCTAATGAAGGACACATCTTCACGAAATACAAACCTGACAGAAAACTCAATTATTTTTATGTTTACCTATACAGGTTGTTATGGAAGTCCTAGCAGAAAATTTAACTATGTACAAGTAGAACTCGTCAAAATAATCATTTTTTGCAAACGCTCCCTTACGGAGTTAAAATTAAGAATAGTTTGACCCCTAAAACCAATACCCGCCTACGGAACTACGTTCATGTATTGTCAGGAATGCACAAAAACTTTACCCGATAAACGAATTGAAATAAAAACTGTTTAAATGGAAACATGGTACAATGGTATTCACCTACCATAATATGCATAATATTGAAGTAGGTTAGTAGTAATCCTTGTTGTTGTACGTGTGATAAACGATAAATGTTGACACACCGACATTTCGAATACACTTCGAAGCACATCTTCGAATAATAAATCATATTAAAATAATCAGCCAGCACAAGAATCGAGCACACATAACCGATAATACATAGCGGCGCGACACTCAACTAATAACTAAAATTTACTGTCAACGACAAATTTTTTGTCCCAAAAAAGTTAGAAGGTGTTTACCTCGTTTATGGAGACATAGGCGGAAGGTGAAATAAGGGGACAGAAAAATGTTAAAAAAATGCGGATTTCAGCAAAGTGGTAAATAGAAAAAAAAAATTGACGAGTTCTACTTGTGGTTAAACTTTCTGGTAGGACTTCCATAACACCCTGTATATGTCGTCACTTATTTATCCTCGCCAGTGGCGTAGCGTATAAATCCTTTTAAAGACTAATACAATACGTAATGATAACAATACTTACGGCTTTCAATTTCCACAAAGAGTAGTTTTAATAATCTGAAACAAACTCCAATCACTGAGATAGCAGAGGAGACACCGCAAATCGGTAAAATAAACACGATAACGATAACGACGCCACTGCCAAAATTAAATAAATAATAATAAAAATTTACAAAAATTGGTTCATGCGTCGATGACGACATGGCCTCTTTATAAAAAGTTCTAACTCTACTGTTGTACCCTATTGTATTCCAACACAAGTTTACAATAAAAAGTAATAATAATAATATTTGTATATTTTTTTATCGAGTTTCTAACAATCCTAGCGAGCGAGCCGTTTTATCTACAATTTCCCAATTAATTAGGATTGATTTATGTTTGATGAAAGAAGACAATAATTTTTTATATCAGAACAATAATTGAATTTCAATATTTGTCAGGGGCCAGTTCTCGCTATAGTTATTTATTTGTAATCAACTATGTTACGGCTTAATAATGACATGGTCGTAAATAAAATGTATATTGAACGAACATTTACCATTCGTGTTCAGTTTTGTTCTTATCAAGTAGTAAAATAAACTATAATTTGAATTACTACGTTTATGCATTTCTTAAAAGCGCATTGCCGTTTTTTCTAGTTTCAGACGGGGATACTGTGCGGCGGAGACTGATTTCCTTGACAAAAAGTCGCCCGTGTGAAACTAACCTTATGCAAAGTGTAAACGTAGTAATTTAATTTTTTTATTCTTCCAGCCATTTATTTTACGGAAGCAGATTTTCAACATCCCCTCAAAATTGTATTGCTTATTTCTTATTTGCTCTGTAATGTGGGAAGGGTGAAAATTTTATTTGTTCATGGCTACATGTATTCTAAGGAAAAAAGGGCTGATTACATTAATTTATGCAGACCTGCTACTGTCCTACGCTGGTACATCTTATGACGTCAATATTAATTTGTAGAAATAAGAATGTTCTTCATTTTATAAAGTGATTAGAGGATGAATTACCCTTTCACAAGCCGGAAAACCTGGTTTATGTTCCGGAATCGTACACTGACCTTTTAGAAAGAAAGAAAATCCGGTTTATATACCGATCTTACATACCGTTTGTAGGGTCATCTCGACATACAATAAGGCTTTTGAGTTTCGGTTTTGTAACGACTGGAAATTGTAATCTTGGCTGGCCTGCCTGGTGGGACGGTATTTTTTTCGGCGTATGTTGGGTTAATTATCGTGATTATACTGTATTAAGCCTTAATTTCCGAAGCAAATATTTCTTTAAAAATGCAAAACTAAAATCCTGTGTACGTATCAATATTTAGCCAAAGCGTGCTACTATTATTCACAGTTATAAATCTTTGTAACACAATTTGCTGCCCGCATGTTCTCGCTCCATTCTGATTAAAATTGCAGGTCTCTGCTACGTAATCTTTTAGTCGGCGAAATGTAAATACTTAACAAGATAATTTACGATCCATTCGCGGCAAAAGCGGTTTTTCGCACCCAACTCCACTCCATTTCCGCCTTCGAAAATTCGAATCTCTGAAACGCGCAGGACAGGCCAAGTGATTCGTTTAAAATTTGGTGTCCTTCGGCACTGCGCAGGCGCTAATATGCCGAACAAGTGAAGGCGATAGCCACGTGGTAATGTTCACCGGTGTTGTGCACGGTGTGTTCGCATACAATATTGTGTACGGCCACGTTTCTTGTTCAAACTGAAATTTTTTGTTTTCACGACGACTGTATTTCGAAGTGTTGTAATTTCCGGAAAATGGTAAGAATACTTGCGGAAATACGCGGTTCCGAGTGTTTTTTAAATGCTGTAATTCTCATTCTCTACTCGGCATGCTCGTCAGGTGGAACTAATCCGGTAATGAGGTGCTAGTGATTTTCACGAAAGAGTAAATGTCGAAAATTGCGTGATTTTTAAGTGGTCTCGGTGACCTTTGCATTACTTTTTCGACGACATTCCATATGTAATATTTAAAATGTTACCTTGTCAGGCGGCTTTACTTTCTATTTCGTAATATTAATTGACATTTACTGGATATTGATCAGGGGCGTAGGGAAAATGAGGATTAAGGGGTCTTCAACACGTTGTATAGATTGCACCTTTAATATGCATAACAATAATTGCGATAAGTGGTATTGTTTTGTAATCTTGAAAGATATAAAATCTGACGGATGGCACAGCGACTTAATTAGATATGCTTAAATTGAATGTCAATTCTGTGATGATGTCGATCATTATCCTGATCTTTAATGTTAAATTACATGCTCTGCGTTGTTCTAGGATCGTTTGGTCAGCGAAGAGGTCAATCGTGGATCGATCAAATTATGGCCCCATCTCATTCTCGCCAGTTGCTGATCTGGTCGGTGCCAACTATCGCGGTACTCCTAAGCTACTTCTGGTACAAACGCAAGAGATCGAAATCTGACCGCGGTCAATCTGCACCAAAGACTCCCGAAACACCTACCAAGACAGAAACCGTCCCCATCGCACCTAAAAGGTTCTCACGTTCGTTGTCAGGAGTCGATTCCGCCCCCATCGATATAATAATACCGCCCAAATTCAAGGCGACCAAATCTAATCCGGTTGTCATTTCTGACGAAGATCTCGACCTAGAAATCGAGAAGATAAAGTCCATGCGACACGGCGTCTCGATAGACGTCAAGAGATCCAATCCGATTGAGTCTACTCCGGTTGTTGAAAAAAAGGAGGTTGAAAAAAAGGCATCGCCCCCGGTTATGGCCCAAACGTTAGTTGAAGAGAAGGCTGAACAGAACGAGAAGAAGGAAGTGATGACGCCGGCGAATAATGAGCTGCAGAGACAGAACGGCGGGAGAGATTCGGCCAATCATAGTCCGGCAGATGTTATGTTGGCTAGTCCGTCCCTGAGCAGTATATCAGATAATCACAGCGAGGTAAGTCATTTTGGAGAAATCCGTAAGTCGTTACGTGACAATACTGTGAAAATAGGCATTGTTTATTGCAGTTTTAATAACGTGTGATTTATGTGAAATTGTTTGATATGGAACATAACTTAGTTTGATTGTCAACGTTTCAACACGTGTAAACTACGATATAGGGACCGTAAAAAACGAATTAAAAATGAATGAAAGTCATTATGAATTATGTACATGTATAATTAAAATTTTAAATTGAAAATTTATAAGGCTTAGAGAGAAGTACCCAACTCTTAAAGACAGACGCAATTCCTTTCAATTAATAAAAATTAGTTGTAATTAGTTGGCTACAGAGTGAGTCTGCAAATATGGCCCTCAACTTTTTTTCTAATTACATATGAGTAGAGGCGACCATGGTGAGTGATGTTGATGGACTTTCCTTTCAGTAATGTTACCTTTGTTGAATAATTTACACGTGTACTAATAATAACGGCTAAACGAAATGATTTTGTTCACACGTAATGAAAGTAAAATCGATTCTGTACCACATGCATGGAATTGATTCTTCCCGCTTCCCCTGGAATTTGGTTTTACATGCGTTCTAATGTCAAGATGATTTACTTTTTATGAACAGCCAAAAAGTACATCGATGCATAAATTTTTTTCCATTCATTCGCGTTAAACGTTTAAAATAAGAGTTACCGAACAGTGGGGGTTCATGCGTCAATCAATTAAGTAAATTTTTATTTTTGTACACGTTGTTTGGTGATGTGTACACAGGATGCTGCGCTTTCGCAATGATTTTTTTCTCGCTTCGAAAATTATAGTATTTTTATCTACTTAATTAGCCACTATGACCTTGGCAGTTTTCGAGGCCAAGGTCTTCGTTAAGGCTTCCTTTATCTTAATCTCTATAAAAATATGAAGCATGGTCAAATAATTTATTAGATATTCACAATTTGGCTTAGTTAAGATAAACTTAGAAATAAAAGTAGCACAAAGTAATATAGAGTAGAACCCCGATTATGTATACATAATTATGTTATCGGTCACAAACCTTATGGATAAATTAAAGGCACGAATAATTGAAAAGATAAAATAACCTAATAACAGAAAATGTTTATAGAAATAATTAACAGCCAGAGCTTTAAATTTTAATTACGTACACATGAACAAAGAAATATCAATAATTTGTACTGCGTAATTGTTGTTCCCACTACCAAAAATTACATGTTGCCAAATAGAATTTCGTTCAGGGTCTTTTTTGTACCGATAAATATTTCGGAATTAATATTTTTTTACATTTTCTCTTGAAAGTACGTTAAATGATTGAAAATAAGAAAAGGCGCTCTGATGTGCATAGGTCAGGTCATTGACACTTTCCTTTTCTAGTTTTCAGCTACTTTTACTAAAATTATTTACTAAAATTCGAACAGACGTGTGACTGAAAATCGAGTATGTACATATTAAAATTATAAATATTTATTATCATATTCTAATAAATAAAAGAAATGAAATGATTGTTCAAAATCCAAAAATAGCTATTTATTATACAAGTGTCTTAGAAGGCAAATAAGTCACGAAAAAATGTTTAATGGCTAATTTTTCTTGAGTGACTTATTTGCTGTTAAGACACGTGTGTAATACATAGTTTTATCCAACACCTCCTTCTGTAACAGTTCTTAAAACTTTCATCAAAACCCAAAACATTTTGACGTTCAAAACTGGTTGCTATGACAAATTATGGGTTCATAAGTCCCACTAGTGTCTGATAGACTTCATGATACATTAAAAATCGGCATTATTATGACTTCATAATAAACAGGTATTGGATAAATTATGTTATCTAACAGTTGACTAATCTAGAACCGGATAAAGTGGATCAACAATTGAATTTTAACAAGCATACTTTGACAAATCTCGATTATTTTTTTATGTTAGGGTTGAGTGATAATATTGATCCGGCATCTTTGCATTTTTAAACGGTTTTATTTAGCTTGCCTTGTTTGTGTCTTGTGTGGTTCAAATCTAGTAATTGAAATTTTACGGCCTTCTTGTTGACCGATTGATCTGAAATTTGGTACACACCTTTAGTTCTGACGCCATAGCGTATCCTTAGTAAATATATAAATGATCTTTCTGCGATGTCGCATGATGATTTAATTTTTATACACATTTTTCATAAGTTATCTATTGAGAAGATGCATTCAAAGTATGGTATGAGCGGTTGACTGTAGATAATAGAAATTTGACTCGCCCCACGATTTTATTTTAGTCTCAATTCTCTAGATTGATGAGGAGAGTGGTGTGATGACTGGTACCTGGTACCTACCTAATTATTTGTTAGCTTTTAGTACATTATCTGCATAATTTTTGTTTCTTTACAATAAAACCGTTTAACTTAAAAATGTTTTTACTTATTTTATTTTACAATTAGTTCTACGTACATATTTAGCCGCGTGGTACTGGAGTTGCCTATTCTTTCAATAAAAATTGTGTAAAGTACATTTGTGGACACCCAGTACCTATCCTTAATTTCATGATGGAAACATGTTTATGGAAGCTATGAAAAAATGTATGCAGTCAGTGGTTTTGTTGTCAACTTCCTATTGACTTTGCAAGGTCATATGCGAATGATTGTTACATTATTACTAATTGTAAACATTTTTTTATGAGAAATTACGTCGTTATTTTTTTTATAATAGTAATTTCCTGATATGCATTCGAAATGTTTCCGAAAAAACAGAATTGGTAATTAAATCACTGTTTTATTGATTGCAAGAAATGAACGGTTATTTGTATACGTTCCGGGATATGCGTATTTTATTTTCATTAAACAACGATCAAGAGAATTTAATTTTTAAGGAGTGGAATTATAAATTTCACCTTCATTTCATAGAGCGAATTTGAATGCTAATGTAAGTCAAGGAGACCCGTTAAAAATGCACACAAGAATGTTAGTTTCGACTCAACGTGCGATAACTGAAATTGTTTTAATGGGTATGCTGGAGTAGTTTTCTTTCCGCCAGTTCTAAAGATTAGAACATGTGATTTATTTATCTTTTTATCTGTAGCATATAAGCTGTGCTGATAGTGTAGGTGCTCAATTGTTTGTGTATTGTCATTAGATCCAGTGGAATTCGTGTAGGTACAATGCGATGACTGATCTTTATCAGATGGACTCTGTCAAGGTACAATACAACATACATACTACATTATTTTATATTATACTTATAGAACCAAGATAACTTTTGACACAATACATCATAAGTGTAAACATATTTTTACACTAGTGTAAAAAATAAATACTGGCTTTTAAATTTTGTAAGTTTATAATACGGTACATTATCTTGCTAATTCCGAGTGATTCAGATGAGCTATAATCAATGAGTTAGAAATAAAGTTTAATTATTTCGGATCATAAAACTATCAAATATTTTCTCCCACAAAAATCTTTTGTTTAAAAAATGCACAGGTCCTTTAAGTTGTACACAAAGTAGAACTTCTTTTAATTATTTATGTCATCCCTAAAAACATTAATATTAACATGGCCAAATAGAAAATAATCCAGAGGAGCGAGGGCCGGCGATCCGGGGGTTCACAAATCATCCGACATCAAGCGATCGTCAGAATTTTGTTGAAGGTAAGTTATTGTAGGATTTGAAGTATGGGGGGGTGGCACCATCCTGTTGGAAGTATCCATGTCGTAATTCTTCATCATCTAGTTGGCTTCAAAATGGTCTGCTGATATCGCTCCGCATTTGTTGTTTCAAAAACATAGGCCTTATTAATCGTCTCAAAGCACCCTACCCAATACCATATAAACCAAGTTCTGCAAATTCATGAGTTCTTCAAATTCCGGTGTTCTTCCATTATTGCTTTAATGTTCTCAACAACTTCTGCAGTACTAACTGAATCAGTTCGACCTGGCCTTTCTTAGCAATAGATTCTGTTTAGTAAATTTGGGCATAATAGTTTGAAGGCAGTGAGGCACAGTCACCATCCATTTGATTGAGGTATTTTGTTCTAAATTCTTCAACAGTGGGTTTTTCCTGTTTTCCATTTTCTTGTTTAACTCCATTTCGAAATAGAGTTCTGATAAAAACATCTTTTCTTCATTGTGAAAGCCAAATAATTTATTTCTACCGGAAATAAATTACGGTGAAACCGCTTATCAATTTTCATGTGATATGACTGATATTTTATTAGAAAAAGGACAAGCAATGGCACCTCGTTTACTGGGGTTTAAAAAATAGAGCAAATATCGTAATATCTGATATTTATTCACTTTTTTAATCGTAAAGCGAAAATTAAAATGCAGTACCAGAAGTTATTGAAAAAAAAAAAAAAAATTACAGCCACAGTTATACGCCTCTGTACATCAAGTAATAAGTATGAAAGCAAAATTAACGAACTCTTGATTAAAGTTTCTCTTAATTACTCGACAAAAGCCACTCGTAAATTCAACACTTACAAATACGCAAATGACAAGACATCTGTATCAACATGTAAAATGTGATCTATATGTAAAGAATAATTCCATGCAAATATGGCCTGCTCTCCAGAGACAATCAATAATAATTCATCATGCGGACGATAATTAATTAATTCAACAGATTTATGTCTTATATTTTTATAGTAACGTACTTTTTCAATCAGGGATCAAACGACAGCGGAAAGGGTGGCAGCGATGTTGTGACCCCGCCCCCTTCACGCACCCTGGTTCCTGAGAGCAGCAACTCGCTCACCGTGTACGAGTTCGTTCTACCCCAACATCTCGTTGGCAAATTAATCGGCAAACATGGCAGCTCCGTTGCCAACATCAAGGACAAAACTGGTGCCCACGTGGTGGTTAGAAAACATCCATCAAACAACAAACTGAAGGTCTGTTCAGTGGAGGGCACCCAAAAGGAGATTGACAGCGCCCTCAAACTCATCAGAGACAAATTTCCAGCGAAGCGGTTTCCGGAAGTGACATTGGAACAAGTCAGCTTTCTGCAACCACTTCCGCCACCTTCCGTAATTCCAGATCATTTATATGTAAATTAGTGTTAAAATGACGAGATTTGTATACTGAACGATTTTTTTTAGTTGAAGTTAATTGAAGGTATCAATAACGATACGATTGTTAGTTGCGTAGTGGCCCCAGATCATTTGTTTCTGCAACAGCCCACTCATCCGACTTTTCCGAATCTTAATATACTTACTGGTTACATGAATGCATGCTATTCGCAAGCTGACTCACCATTGATGCCAACACCTATTACAGGTAAACGATCGATTTGATGTTTCGTCACCAAGACAATAATAACAAAATACACTCAGTACCAGCAAAAATTATGTTTCTTCCAACACACTGATCTGCGGTTCACACTTGTTTTCCAACTATTATCTAAATATCACTTTCAGAGAACACAATGTGCGCGGCGTTCGCAGGAAATATTTGGCACAGAGCAGTAATCCTGTCTTGCGATCAAACCGCCGGAGTCTCCTACGTAAAGATGTTGGATTATGGAGGCTATGCCAACGTAGACAACTCAAATCTAAGACAGATTAGAGGGGACTTCATGTTCTTGCCCTTCCAGGCCGCCGAATGCTTTTTAGCAAACGTGAAACCTGTCGATGGTGGGTCAATTTTTGTTGTCTTTTGTGATCTTCTGAATTTCGATGTGTTGTAGAATCGGGTTGGTGTGAAGAGTCGTACGCAGCGGTTGCAGAAATGACAAAAGGAGCGTTAGTTTACACCCAAATAGTCGATCAAGTGCCAGGTGGTGTTCCTTTGGTTGATTGCTATTTAATGTTAGGGGATGGAGTGAGTAAAGTGGGATTGGCACGGGTTGTTTAGAATAACTATTTTTTATTTACAGAATGTAGTATTTTTAAACCAGGAATTGGTGACTCAGGGATATGCAGAATGGTTGAGTTGTGGAGAAGAGGCTGCCGGTGTGAGCGTGGCGTAATTTGTAAACGTTTTTTGTTATATAGTCACTTGGTTGATGAAATCAAGCTTTGTTATGTGAAGTTGTAGTGCGGTTAGTAAGTTTTATTGATTTACCGTATTTTTTTATGAATGATATTGTCGAAGAACGTTTAGTTTGCAGTTCAATTTAACCGGTTTTTCGTGCGGAAGAATAATAAGTGAGGCCTGAAACGTTTACGTCTGATTTATTATCTCTTTGTTTGTTGTGATTTGTTTTATAGTGTAACATCGGTTTATCCAGACTGCTATATTTTCACTACCAATCATTTATTCGTTGATCGTGCTCAATAAGTCTTAGTGTAGTTAAATATTTTCTTGTTTACTAGGTAGTTAGTAATGTTATTTAAAGTGTACATAAAATCGTATTTTTTGATAATATTAATCTAGCTTTTCTGTATATTTTGGGAGCATTTAGGTGACTGTAGGATGATTGGTGCAGATATTGTTTATGAACATGTTCCTACTTTGATTTAGGTTTTTTTGAACACTTACGATGTTCGATCTTTTATTTGGTAGGAAATCTGGGTTGTCTGACATTTGACAGATTAACAAGTGTATTACTTTATTTTAGGAGTACGTTTTTAATTTTTGTTTAAGAAGTTTTGTATTTATAAACTGCTCTGTATATAAACTCTCTTGTACTGTGTTTTTTGACTTCAAATATAATGCTGTCATATAATTAATGAACTTCTACTTGCCACTTTTGACACCTTTCATCATTTGGATTAGCCTATTTCTCATGTTTTCATTTGGAAAAATATCCTTTAAAAATCATGGGAAATTAGATATTTAAGAAACGTCTGTTACTACGTCGTCGAGTAATAAAATAACGTCAAGATACGACGCATTCCCTCCTGTTTAATTTTATTACTCCATGTTACTGTAGTACAATCATACACTTGAACTTGATCAGATTTTTAAAGTAGCTCCACGTAAATATTTATTATTAGTTTTTAATGTTCTAGTGTTCTAAATTTGAATTGCCTAACCTACAAATTTATTAAGACCTGTTAACTTGTCAACGGGGAGGTGTGTCATTTCTCAGTGGTGCCAATCCACTTTATTGGCTTCAACTTTAAATAGCCACCTAATACCGTTAAATTCAAATTTATTTTTCCTCGCAAGTCCCAATTTCTTAAAATCTACAACGTATTAGTCGTAACTTCACAGTTTGATGTGGAGTTATGAGATTTACTGAAAATCGTTATTTCCATGATTACGGACTTAATGGATTTTCAGCTTTAGAATTTACATAAAAAATTAACAAAAATGTATTTTATCATCTTACAGGTGTAGCTTTTTAGGTATCTTATACCATTGTTTTCGGTGGCAGAAATCAAATCTTAATCACAAGAGAGATAAAGCTGTCAGTTTTACTCACAAGTGATATGTATAATTATTAATAATATGTATAATTTTCATTTCATTTGATATGTATAATTATTAATAATATGTATAATTTTCAGCTTTAGAATTTACATAAAAAATTAACAAAAATGTATTTTATAGTTCGACACTGTCAGAATTTACAAGTTTTCGCTTGTGTAAACACTCTCTGTCATGTAACAATAAAATGTCAGATAAACGTCATACTATTTTTATGAATTTTAAGCAATTTAAAGACTTGCCAAGGTGGTCTCGAACTATAAAACGTTGTATATTACACTCGTTCCTGTGTAAATTCGGGGCTTTCCGGCACTCGGGGCTTAAAACAGCACTCGTTTCACTCGTGCTTTTTTAAACCCCTAGTGCCGGAAAGCATCCAATTTACACAGGAACTCGTATAATAATATACTATTTCAGGACATTGTGGCTAATTTAAAAAGCAGAACCCATAATGTTATTTCTCACAAAATTTTCATTAATTTCCCTTAAGAGCGGGGTCCGACCACGCCCACTTCAACATGTTCAGGTTAGAAGCCAGGGTAAAATATGTAAAACGTCAACTGACTACTAGATGGCCCCCATTGTTCACATTCAACAAAATAATATTGTAACGGTACTTACCACTCGATGGAACTACTCAACTCTAGATGGGGTGTGTTTTCCAATATTTTCTATCTTTTACAGCGAAGTCTACCTGAGACCCTAATAAATAGTAAAGTGGCCGACAGTGTGGCCGAAAAACCCATCTTGCCGCTAGCTACGACAGAACAGTCCTTTGACGACCCCTCCCTTATTCAACAAAATTTCCAAATGGGAATTGAAATGTCTGTTTTGACCTGACTATTATGAGCTATTTTTGTTTTTAGTAAATTATTGTTTATTATGTAATTATTAATTGTTTTATAATTTTGAAGTTGGTGTTAAGTAAAACATAAAAACAAATTATATACTTTGCTACAATAACACATAAAATACAACGAAAAAATAAAATAAAAACAATAATTACATAATAAATAATAACCAAAACTATCAATTCATCTGTCGGTAAATCCAACCAAACCATACAATATTAGTATGCATTACGAATAGATCGCTTTTTTGTATCAAATTCGTAGGAAAAAAAGTATGGAAACAATTTTTGTAGGTAATTGCATGATCTAAAACTTTTGTCTGATCTTTTTTTGATATTTTATTTGTTATAGTGTACCTAAGACCTGAACCAATTTTCAGCTTTATCCAAATTAATGTTTTTTTTTCCATATTTTGATAGAGCTTCGTTTACTGATTGTGACGGTTGAACTGAGTGATGTCGTTATTGTCAGAAAGCATGTTATGAAATGGAAGCTTGTATGAGAGGGAATGAAGGTTTTAAAAAGATTTGAATAAAGGAACCTTGTTCGCCATTTTAAATTGGGTCAGGTAAGGATTTATGAAACTGGAATTTCCTAACTGGTAGATATGACTCACCCCTGATCAAGACATTTAAATTTCTTTTAAATTTTCTCATTTTGCTGGAACGAATACAAAAAACACTGTTCAATACTCGTGCCCTGTCACTTTTCAGGGGCTCGGGCTCATTGCAGCCCTCGGAATTCGCCTCGGGCTGCAAAAATTCGCCCTCGCCCCTGAAAAATGTAATGACAGCGCACTCGTTTGAAATATACTACATATTACCTAACGTATCAAATGGGTTCTGAAAAGTTTAATTCAGTAATCATAATCGTGAATTAAGAAGTCTGAAATTATCAGGGAATTATAACTTTAAAATGTATAATTTTATGTTTTACTTGGCACCGTCTTCAAAATTATAAAACAATTAATAATAATTAGATAATCAACAATAATTTCTGAATTTCATTAAACGGAAAAATAAATAATTACATTAAGCGGAACAACAAATAACTCTGAAATTGAAAATTTTTATTTTTTGCTTTTTAGTTAACTTATGTTACTTTGGGTTTTTTGAAGTCGGTTCCTTTTTTTTTAAAAAGTTAATAATTATTACTGTTCGATTATAAGTCGCATATCTCGTCAGAGGCAAAACCATCCGCACCCTCTTTTCTGGAAATATACCGTAATTACCCAAAACTCGTCAGGTACAAAACAGTGAACGTGACGAGTACAATAGGTACCCACGCATTTGCCGGTTCCTCTCTGCGTCTGATATCTCACAGACATACGTTTCTATAACTTTCTTCTTCTTTCGCGTGCACAGAAAGTAGTGTCACAATCAAGACCGTCACAGAGTCCATAGGATTCCTAAATTTTGTGTTCTTGCGTCTCGCCTGTGCCCCATCTCTGAGAAAGTAGTCAAACTATTGCAGCAAAATTATGATAGGTCAGACATAAGCTGGCAAATTTTCGGTCAATTCGGTCAAGATATTTCGATTTAAACGCAAAGTTGATCACTTTTGGGTTTAGCAGTGACTTTTTAAAAGCTTCCGCCAAGTCTGTAACGAGTTTCATCTAATTTCGTTACTATGAAATTTCAAAAATGAATGGAATTTAATAATTTATTTCCGAGTTTATTGACCATCACCAGCCAAAAAAATGGCATTAGGTCCAAGAGACAACTTTCGGCTATCTATTAATAATAAGTAAATGCTATTTATATCAATACTTTTACGTAAAACTTAACAAAACGGGACCCTTGTTTTTTTACCCGTGGCGCCACCTAGCGTGTGACAAACATCGAACCCCCCTCTTAATGTGTGTTGTGAATAAAAACCCGTCAGTCCACATAAGTTATACATAATAATGAACTGGAAAAGTCCATTTAAATTAATAAAAAAGCATTATTAAACAAATTTATTTTGAAATATGTATTATTAATTTTGTATTTTGTTAGTGTCCTAGTATAAATAGGTTTCACGATTTTTACATAATTTAAAATTGAAACTTTTTTTCTTCTCCTGTAAACTTACTGTTTTAGGACTTACGGGTTATGCAGATTAGGCCGACGATATGGTACATATGGATAGATAAATCTGATCTTTTTAGTAAATTAATTAGTAATGAATTTATTTCCTTTCATTGCCTCTGCTCTTCCGAAATCTGAGAATAAAATCCTGTATTAATACTTGTAGCACTCCAGCCTGATGCCACCTCTTCACTCTAGATGTCGCCCCAGATCTGTTGATAATCGGCTTTGGTTGATAACATGTTAAACAATTTCATGTTCTTTTCCAATAATTCTGTCATTCTGTCGATTCGAGTTGAAATAAATAAACGGAAGTAGTTCCGCAAACAGAAAAGCCAATGGGGATAAAATTCATACATTTACCTTTATTGTGGCCATTCATTATCAAAGCTGGAAAAAGCGCACAAATCATAAAAGTTGAAAAATATTGGAATATCTCGGTTCCCCACTCGGTGCTTACATTCATTATGGCGAGCTCAAAAACGTTTATAAAGGAAATATCGAACCATTTCCCACACTTAAACCGCAATAACAAATTACAACCACAATATACAGGCAGCTAAATTTACCACTTAAAATATTCTCTTCAAATATTGTGAATTTGAATTTATTGACACGCTTTCATACAAAGGCGCCGAACGGACATGAATGGAAAAATAACTGACAACGATTTTTTTCTAGCAATTCCTTTTTTGTGTCAGTTGCGACAGGAGTAGGACGATGGCACTGTTTTGTTGCCCAAACTTAAGATATCAAATTTAATACTGTCCACATTTTGAGTTTCACGTACAGGCAAACATGACCTTTTTGGAGTTTTTTATAGGGTCGAGCGCGTAGCGCGAGGCACCAATTTCAATGATCCACGAAAAAACAAATTTTCACAGGCGGTAACTTTTGTGGATCACTGAAATTGGTGCCTCGCACTACGCGCTCGACCACTTAAAGAAACATACTCCAAGAAGGTCATATTTCCCTGTACGTGAAACTCGAAATGTGGGGAGTATCTCATATTTTATGATTTTATGAATGAGAAACGGAAAAACAAATTTTCACAGACGGCAACTTCAGTGGATCAATGAAATTTGTGCCTCGCGCTACGCGCTCGACCCCTCAAAGAAACATACTCCACAAAGGTCATATTTCCTTGTACGTGAAGCTCGAAATGTGGACAGTACTTCATATTTTCAGTTTGGACAACAAAACAGCGCCATCGTCCATCGAATTGCCAGAAAAAAGTCGGAATTGCTAGGAAAGAAAAAATAAATAAATAAAATCTTTGTCACTTATTTTTCCATTCATGTCCGTTCAGCGCCTTCGTAGTTTCAGATTTTTTAAATTGAGCGGAATTATTATTAAATGAATGAATTGCTTATTAGAAATGATATTAAAGGAAAATAACCTCAAATGCAGGAAAATGAATAATTAATTAACGAACCGTTACTTTGGTAGGTAGGGCACTTATTTATATTGTTTAATATGTGGGCGAGTCGAATTATGGACAAGCAACGTTAATAACAACGGAAGATTACATAAATAAATTCGAATAAGGTATTTTACGGTCTAATACCCAGATGCATCCTATGTGTGATATGGGAGTCCGATTTCTGCGTTCAAGTGGAACGGGTGTGTGAAGCAAGTGTCCCTTATCGGAAGCAGCCTTCGTAAGATAAGTTCTTGCATGAAATTCTTAATTTCTTTTATTAGTAGAAGATTTATTTATTACTGGTAAAACAACTAAATTAAGCAACTTTACTTTCCTTCGTCATGTCGGATGACGAGGGAAAGGATGATCCGGGTGGAGGCGATCCCGGGGGAAGTCACAGGTTAACTGTAAAAATAGGGAACGGACATCAATATCGGGTGATTGACAAGAAAGTAACGGATATGGACACGGATGGAAGCATGGTAGATAAGAATGCCGAAAACGGTAAGGTAAAACCAGAAAGGATCTTAATGATGTTAAGCAAGCAGCAAGTCAAGATCAAATTATGGATATAAAATTATGGATTTTACTTACATAATAACACAAAAAATTAACCATCTATGGCAAAATCAATACACAAATTTTCCAAAGGTAGCTCACTTTAAGTCCCTTCACCCAAACCCTCTGTCAAAACCTTGGTTTGGAGGTAGCGAAAACCGTAATATAATTGATAGATCAAGTGACTTACCTGTAAGGAAAGTTGATCGAAATTATATGAGTATTGCCATTCGAAGAATTACAATGACAACTTGTAGTCGCAGTTTCTTGCGCTCCACCACGAATGTTTAAAATAAATATAATCCACTTATCGCCTGCACCCAACACGCTGGCCCCAGCTCTCGTCTCGCACGTATTATATTCTCATTGCGAATTTGAGGGTAGTTCTAGAGCGTTAAGGACCCCACGGGAGGGAGATGTTTGGGGGGGATTGTAATTCTTCGAACGGCAATACTCATATAATTTCGATCAACTTTCCTTACAGGTTGTCACTTGATCTATTAATTGTATTTCGTATTGCTGTTCTCGAATTACAATGACAACTTGTAGACGTTCAAAGTTAACGCTCTAGGGGTTGTAACAGGGAAGATGAAACTCCCAAATTTAATAACGTTTGATTTCCATGGTACATAAAACAGAACATTATAGAATAGCTTTAGCCTACTATGCATCTAGCAAAACTGTTTGCAGTTGACGACAAAACATTTGAAAGTTAGTGATCCAGCCAGCCAGTCTTTCGATTTTTTCAATCGGAACTTCGGTTCTTCATGCGGCTAAAGTAGCGGGATGTCTAATACTGTAGCTTGAAAAACAAATAGTATCAACGCCCACCGAGGAGAGGGCAAATTTAAAGCATTTACTAATTCTTTAGGGAGAGGCTGGAGAAATCAGTTTCCTATAGGTTAATATTAAGACGTGTATAGTTCTGGGTTCGCAAGGCCTGAGCCCTAGACATGGATGATTCAATTAATGATACGAGGCATAAAGGTGGTTTTTCAGGGAAAAACAGAATAATTAATACTGATTAAGAGTTCTTAACCGAAGAGGTTTTAATTCTATCGGGTATGGTTATCTCTAGGCTTTATCATCACACCTTATGATATTGTGCAGTCTAACCTTGGACAGAGTCTGTGGTCGATGTGTTGATATTAGAGCTAATAAGGTCCTAATTTGATTATAAGATTATAGAGATTGAGACTGTCTCTAGCGGATAGAATTCTGATAAATAGGAGAGAACTGATGAGGTATCCCAGATTGTTTGGTATTGCTGACATTTTGCATGTGCCTTTTTAATAATTGAGGTCCTGATAAAATTCTAACCTTTAGGATAATCTTTCTCCATAGGGGATGACTGTTCCTAAAAGGAATTCAAAGTGGATTCTTAGTTGGTTGAAGAAGGGGTTGCTGAGTAATAGCTTTCGATAAACCGGGTACAAGGGTTGTGTAACCCAAGTTGGTAGGACTAGTATGGCCGTCGTCCTTTAATCTATTATTTTCCTCAAACAATTTTAAATTAAGGAAAATGGTGGGAAAGCATGAAAAAAAAATTGTTTTCTAAAGATACCTTATATAAATGCGTTATTTGTGATAGTCTGGGTCCGGTTTCCACGAAATACATTAAACGCATTTGGCGTATCAAAATGTCTACAAATTTGTTGAAACGCAAATTTTGTTTTTGAAGTAAAACTTCTTTAGGGACACTTGACTTGGGGAGTAAGCTGGTGAATGCCTGACGAGAGCGTTACGAAAAGTGTGATCGGGCGAAGCGAACGGAAGTAATTAATTCATAGAAAAAATGCTTTGCCTTAGCGGGATTCGAACCCGCGCTTCTAGGTTTTAGATTCACGCTTCAGTCCACTCAGCCATTTGCGTGTGTCAGTTTTCTATGCAATTGCGCTACTTATCTTAATCGGTGCACATGATTGCCGACTTTTCGCTGACTACAAACTGAAACATGCATTATCCAATACTGCAGACGGTATTAATTCAGGATTCTCTAGCTCCATTTATAAACTTACATAAATTAAGAGCACTTTCACAATAGCGAAATGAAGTTTTACTTCAGTCGTGTGGTCTAAAGCACACTCGTATTTTTTTTTTTTTTTAAACGGGATTCTTTGTCTGCTTGAACATTATGTTTCGTATGTACATATAGGAAGCAGTAAGGAAAATGTTGCGTTATTCGCACCACTGCCAAAATATATCCTTGGGAACCGTGTTGAGGCTGGGGAATCTGACACTGCCTGTGTTGTATGTATGTCGAAACTAAGAAGAATATGACAGTTGGACCTTTCTTTGGCAAAGGAGTTTAAGGCATTAAAAGCGGCCATTAATTCGAGAACATTGATAACCATTAATTCGAGAACATTGATAACGGCGCCCCAACCAGATTTTGGAGCGTCTTAATAGATTTCTAGGGCAAAATTATTACATAGGTTCGTTCCCCGACTGTGTGAGAGTGACTCACTCCACCAGTCTAAATCGTGTTTTGCTGATGCGGATATGTTCATTATCGGATAATAGTTTTGAAAATATATTCGATTGCTTTGAGCGACTTAAATCGTAAAAGAGGGGCTCCTTGAGTCGATTCGTGTGAAGACACATTGTTTATAAATTGTCTAACCGGAGATCCAGCTTAAATGAGTTACTCAGAAAGTTACTTAAGCATCCAGCAATTAGTATCGCCTCCCCTCCTCCTTCTTCATCCGAATATTTATTTGGACCGGAAGGTAAAACCCGGTCGGTTGAGTGCAGATGGACCGGGAGTTTGGGAAGTCCTGGCTTGAAAGAAGGTAACGTCCGAAGAGGAATTTCTGAAGAAGCTAGGTGGCTTCTTTGTTTCTTGAGCGGCGTTGAAGTGCTCAGGAAAAGCTTGTCCAAAAAAAGGAAAGTGCTAAGTGGCAATCGCCACTAATTTGTTTCACAGCAGGGTCCAATAATGGGACTGAAATTGAAAACTTCCTTGTTAAAGACCGACGGGACTAGGACGATGTAGTTGGCTAAAGGTGGGTGACTTCTATGGGCACTTCTAGCCCTTTTGACCCAGCTGAATTAGTGCCCAGCAGCGATTCTAGATGGGGAGTTATGAAGTATTCTGGACAACAATAGAGATTGTAAGAATCCAACTCCGGATGGGGCTGGTAGGTATGGATAACAATAGAGATTGTAATAATCCAAGCACGCCCTGAACTATTGCGGTCAGAGAATAATCGGAGAATAACTAGGTTCAGGTAATCCAACTCCGGATGGGGCTGTTATGGACAATAACAGAGATTGTAATATCTAAGCACGCCCTGAACAATAGCCATCAGAGAATATAACTATGTTCATGTAATGCAACCTGTTGACTCTTACGAAGGGTTGACACCGAACCAGAGAGCTGTTGTGTTTTCTGATGTAAGTCGAGTCCATTTAAGGGGAAGTCGACACAAAATACCCAAGTGCAATTTCAGAAACCGATCGACACATGTGAGCAGAGAAAAGTCCAGAAAAAGTCCAGAAACCGAGGGACAAAGTATAGCACGTAAACACAACTCATGAGGGGACTAGTATGGACAACAACAGAGATTGTAATAATCCAAGCACGCCATGAACTATAGCGATCAGAGAATCGACTTACTATGTTCATGGAGTCCAACTGCTGATGGGGCTGTTATGGTTCATGGAATCCAACTCCTGATGGGGCGGCTGTTATGGACAACAACAGAGATTGTATATCCAAGCCGCCCTGAATCCTGAACTATAGCGACCAGAGAGTACAACTATGTTCAAGGAGTCCAACTGGTCCACTGGATTGACTGGTCGACTGAAAGTACTTGGACCCGGCTGACGGGACGGGCCGGGCTATTCGATGCATGGGTTCGAAGCAAGATAGCGACGCTAGGAGAGGGCTAGGAGAGGCGGACTCAATAATTGTAGAAATACCCGATACCTGCATTAATTACTGGCTGTTTACATTGTGTTATATAGTATCTTTTAACACAACGTTCTTTCTGTTTTGCAATAATTAGGTCGAATCGAAGATAAACCCAAAACCAAGTCTGCGATGGTTGTAAAGCACTTTTCTCAAATCCAAAAGTTTAATGCGTCAATAACCATTTTCGAATGTTTTATAGTGATTTGGACTAATGATTAAAATGTCGTCTAAATAGGCGACTCAGGTGACACCCTGGGTTCTCAAGTGACCGAGAAGTGGTCTGAATCTTTGTAAAAATATGGGCGATGCAAAGTCCGAAAGGTAAACAATTATGTTCATGTTCAAGTAACTCACAAGGAGGAATGTTGTCGCACCGCCATTAGGTCGCAGGGCAGTGACGACGGAATAGATTCAGTGGGTATTTACTTGAGCTTTCCGGGATTTCCTTTAAAAACCGCTTGAATTTTGCTTTTCGGTTGGAAGGGAACTTTCACTTTGTCCATTTTCGGAGCACTTAAAATACGTCCGTGGTGAAGCACGAAAAATTTTCAATGAGAATATAATACGTGCCAGACGAGAGCTGGGGCCAGCGTGTTGGGTGCAGGCGATAAGTGGATTTTATTTATTTTAAACATTCGTGGTGGAGCGCAAGAAACTGCGACTACAAGTTGTCATTGTAATTCGAGAACGGCAATACGAAATATAATTAAAACAGTGTGTCGGATTCGAAGTATACATTCATTGCATCCAGAATACAAACATAAAATGAATATCTCAGAAAACCCCAATTGTGAATGTGAAGTACTAGGTACATTAAAACATGTATTATTTGAATGTCCGTTACTTAACATAAACAAATTAAGAACTTTCTTAACGGAGAATGGAAATGCTCCAAAAATCAATATGTCGCTAGTGCGTATTGAAAATCAAAAATATTTATTGTATACAGGGTGTTCGGTAATTCGACAGCCATCGCTTTACTGTGGCCTCACAGCATTCAGAGAAAGCATATTTTGCAATTACTTGATTTTTTTTAACATCCTGTAAAGAACTAGAAGGATTTTAAATAGACCAATCAGAGAAATGGTTTCATCAGCCCCAGTTCTGTGGAATCAAGTATTCTGTTTAAAAAAAGAGAGACTTTGTCACATTTGACGGCTAAAGTCAATCAAAAATCAGTGGCGTATACTGGGAAAGATACTAACAAAATAACTGCATCATTCAAAGTGGTTTATTATTAAAGAAAGGTAACATAAATATTTAAAATAAATGTTCAAATCGGCGACCATCGTTCTGTATACAAAGAAGGGCCCGTCTCAACAACGAACTTCTAGCGTTTTCAAAAACTTCTGGGGTATTCCTGATTTGATCAGACGCTAGTAGGATTCTGTGTTGCAATTCGTTCACATCAGGAATATCGATGGCATAAACAACCGATTTCACATGCCCTCAGAAATAAAAATCTAACGGAGTTAAATCCATACTCCTGACCGGCCACGGAAACGGGCCATGCATCTCTCCGGAAATCATTCACAAAACTGCTGCCTTCTTGGAAGATCTTCAGGCACTAAAGCTGGGACACGATTAATATGGTATGGATGCAGATGTTCCTGCGAGATTGTTGTCCATACCGTTGTCGCTGGAACATGAATTCTGCGAGCAATCTCGCGCACACTAAGAGTGGGTTCAGCGGCTACCATATCCAATATTTGTTCATCCCGCGCTACAGCATTATCGGCTACAGGTCTACCTCTGTCTTAATTCATAGGCCTTAAATTTCCAAATTCTCGAATACGCCGATCCAAATTGGAAAACACACCGCGATAGGGGATGTGACGATCCTTCTAGGTACAACCTCACTGCCGCTCTACTATTGGCACCGACTTCACCATAGGTGCATGTCGGCTAGTTCATTAAAGGTATAAATGCCACCCATTTTTCAAGTTCAAATACCACTATGAACAGCACTGTCTTCAATTAATCAAAATTGTGACACTGACGGTAGCCGGATTTTTTTTTCCAGGTAGCTTGGATTCATGATCACAAACTAAATTCTGACCGAATCTCTGATTGGGTGAACTTTGAGACCTGTAGCTTCTCAAGGAGTCAAAGAGGAGAAAGTTTAACACTAGATTGGGACTCAGGGCGGTCGCCCCTACGATTCCTAAAGAGATGGCTGTCGAATTACCGAACATCCTGTATATGGACAAAAGAAAATGGTCAGTCGTTCTAATGTCAAGAATCTGATTTTTTACCTTTGTAACCCCTCTATGTTTACCTTCCGTGGTCTTCCCTGTTTGTCTTAAAGCCATCATGATGGACTCCTTGATGTGAAGATATGTGTCCTCGTATAATTGGTTAGTCTTCAAAATTTATCTTCAGGTTGTATTTTTGTTTCTTCTTCTCTTTATTTCCCCAGAGTTGGTGACATTAGAAGGACTCGACTGTCAACGAAAAAACATTGTGCTGGCTAATTGGGAGAGTTTTCCAGTGGCAGGTACATTTCTGCCGGTCGAAGTATATTTTCCCACAATATATATTTTTTAATTTATAAATTTCAAAAAAGCGCTTTGTAGCTGCAAACATCTATATTTTATCAACACGCCCACAAAATTTCAACGAAAAATTTTCAAAAATAAAAAAGTTACATTCGACGCCGTACATCCGTGTCGTGGAAAAACCGAGCACACCGCTTTCTGACAAAATCAAACAGATCTTATTCTTTAAATATTTGATTACGACGTGTTGGATCAATGATAAAAAATATATATTAATCAACTTTCCATATTATGTTTTTTCTTTTTAATTTCAATCATGTTATGGCTTATTTCTGTAAATTATGTTTCAAGTAAAATCACGAAAGTTTTTTTCTGAATTTATTAATTTATTGCACTACCGACTACAAATCTAAGTGCATCTAAGACTACAGGATTAAGAATAATTCAAAGTTAACTAAAAGGCGAATTTATAAACTACGGGTCAACAACGTGGAGGCCTTCCCATGTGAAGCGCTGAGTTGGTAGCGGAGTAGTTTGCAGAATCGAGGAAATGAGTCGATGCTGGCTAGGAATCCCATGGGAAATGTCATATAACATTGATTTGTTATGCCTCACATAATTATTATTTATTTTTACAAAAACTATTATTTTGACATTTTTGCGTGGATCACGGGCAGATTTGTGTATTGAAAAAAAAAAGCAAATGTTTCTTTAGCCTTTTTAGTTCGCAGGATTATTTCGGTTTCCGAATTGCGCGTTTTTTTTTTTCAGGACTCTTAGTCCCTTCGTCTTAATTTCGTATTCGTTTTTAATTTCTTTCGTACAGCTTCTCAATTCTCATGTTGCTTATTTTTTCAGCTTTTTAATTAAGAATCTTAGTGTCTGGACGTCTATTTTTTGCAGCTTTTTCGTATTTTTTTGTTTTGTTTGTGCTTCTTAGTTTTTACGCTTGACATTTCGTTAAATTTATTATTCTTTAATTCCTTTTTTCTTTAATTTATTAAACCAGAAGAATGTTCTTAATTAATTAATTAATTAAATTTAATTTATTAATTGCTTTATTTCTCTGTTTGTTTTACACAGAGATTTCGATTTAATGTATAGTTCTAGGTTTCTTTACATGTAGACTAAAAGCTAGATGGTAAACATGCTGTAGATCCATAAGTAGAGAATCAAATTAATAATGAAATAATAACATTATCGATTTATTAAAACGTAATAAAACAAAAAGTAAAAAATTATACAGTGTGGAAATTAAGTACGGAATAAATTCAGTAACGTTAGTATTTGCACTAGAAATAAAACTTAAAAAGCATGTGGTAGGGTTAATTTATAGTGCATCCGAGGAACGTATACTATTTTATTTCATTGATTCTGAACAGGTTAGTTTATTTTATGATTATATTTCATTTTTTGCAACAGTAGATCCTGACAGACTCATAACGTCGTAACAGTCGAGTAATGTTAAACGATATAACTCTCCAGGATGATCTATTTTTAATTATCATTATCGATTTCCTCATCAGTATCTTTTTGTGGTCACATCGAGAAGATGTATCGCTAAGTTCAAGTCATCTTCAAAGATACTTCACTTTACTCATTTTCTGAGTACAAGCTCAACACCGTCACCTGCCATACATCTATGTTTACCTATGATACAAGAATCTGTGTTTACCCGTATGACTGTTTTGACGTTTGATGTATTTTCGGATACAACGCATATTTTTGTTTTTGTTTTTTAGCAATGATTTAAATTTTTGTTCGAAATTTTACGTCTGTGCGAAAAAAATGTGTCCAAAACACCTCCCATATTCATTGCATTTTGTAAAACAGTGAAGCTCCTGAGTAAATCCTTTTGCACATCTACAAAATCAATAAATACAATTCAGTTCTAGATTAAAATACTCATACCGTTAATGCCCATCGATGATTCAAAGCTATGTCATCTGTAAGCTGTATTTTCTTCTCTTCTACACTGTTCAGCAGAATCAGCAAATATGTTCGTTTGTTCCTGCGATTCCATCGATACCAACTCGAAAACAGAAATCCTGAAAATATTTGTTCAAACTAAAATAAAATTTTCTTCAGTAATTAGATTGAATAGAATTGGAATTTTCTACTTCGTTTTCTAAAGATTGTCCCGATGTTAATAAAGCAGAAGTTAACGAGACTCCACTGAGTGCAGCGAATACGGCCCTCGCAATTAAAATTGAGGATGGATTGTCAACAATCTAAAAACAGTTTAAAATGATAAAAATTAACACTGTAAATGCCTACCTGGAGGAAAGCAAAAATGATGGACATACCAATAAACACACCACCGATGCTGAAGGGTACGATGTAATCTCCTATCAGTTTCTTTATGACTGTGTGGCATCTTAAATTGAGCAAAAAGGACTTCCTATACTTTTACAAACAAACTACACTAGATGGTGAAGTACGATTTACCTTAATAAAGAGTATAAAATGAAACAAATAAAACAACTGTTCGCGATGTTTGAATGTGCTATATTTTGATCCCCTAGATTAGCGAAAATTTTACCAGCAACCTTAATATATTTACCTTACAAGGTCGCTGTGTCTTGAAATTAAGATCTTCAATCTAGTTTCTATTTTCTGTTGATCTGCTTCGTTAAATAGCTCATTTTTCTCTACTTGACAGTCAGAATCTACTCCCTCTACTATCTTATTGTACATGTACAACTGGAATTTTACATGTTGAATTATATAGATGATCTGAAATCCTTGTGCCAATGTTGGCAACGTGGTCAAGTAGTACGTCAGCTTGAATGCAAAGTTTAAATAAAAAGATTGTCGGGGAAAAAACTTTTGAAATAGGAGTGCAGCTAAAAAATTTTTTTCTTCGTTTCGATGCGGCACTACTATGGTAGTGATCAAAAGGAAAACCAGAACTATACTAAAACCTGCAAATAAATTTATGGCAGTTTTCTCTCTGTCTATTTTAGCTTTAGTTTCACAATCTGTTGAATTTATTGACCATAGCTGTATCGAATTCATCGCATTATCGATGAGTTTGTTATCTACCAAAATCGCCACAACGCTAAGTACTGCCTAAAACATAACTTAAAAGTGCAATTTGTGCTGTTTTTTTTTTTTTGTATGGAAAGTGCTCACCCAAGTTACTTCAAACAAGAACGATCCATAATTTATGAATTTAATATCCTCAGTTTTTGAGGAAAAGGTAATTGTCGAAACGAGTAAGAAGCCAATAAAGATGCACAACACAATTTTGAGTACTTTTTTTACAGATGGGATATGGTAGATTTTGTAACCACAGATGTATAAAAATCTTAAGGGATCGTCTACAAATTGCAGTAGTAAAAAGAAGCCTAAATGAAATTTATATACCTTCCATTGTGTGCGAGTTTACAACTGGTTCTACGTGCACCAAGAGTCCCAAGAGTATGGCGTCTAATGTTATAACGGATCTAAATAATAAAGAAGGTTGATATCATTTTGTAGGCTTTATTGATTTATTGTTTAACAATTAGATATTAGAGTCAGTAAGTAGACGCAATTAATTATTGTTAAACAACGCAAAGTACAGTTTAGTTGAAAATGTAATAACATATTTTTTAGTGCAAGCAAATAGACCCAATTTAGCCTTATTCGTACCGTGCGATCATTTAAATTATAAATTAGAGTAGGCGGCTTTTTTATTATGCAATGGCCCAGCCTGCAAATTGACTGACAGGTTATTGTAAACATTGTGACGTTTATGTTTCTCATGAAAATAAACGACTAACAAATTTAATAATGTAGAATAAATGAGAATTACAGCAAATGTCCAAAGTGCATCTTCAATTCAGCTGTTAACTCCATTCAGCATTCTGTTGCAGTTTTTTGAAAAGTCACTTCGAATGAATGAAAAAATAAAATTGTCAAAAGTTAGTAGTGCCAACCTAATTTAAATTTCACAGCCTACTCTAATTTATAATGTAAATGATCGCACGGTATAATAATATAAATGTATGTATTAGTTTTACTTAAGAGGGGGGTTCGACGTTTGTCACACGCTAGGTGGCGCCACGGGTAAAAAAACAAGGGTCCCGTTTTGTTAAGTTTTACGTAAAAGTATTGATATAAATAGCATTTACTTATTATTAATAGATAGCCGAAAGTTGTCCCTTGGACCTAATGCCATTTTTTTGGCTGGTGATGGTCAATAAACTCGGAAATAAATTATTAAATTCCATTCATTTTTGAAATTTCATAGTAACGAAATTAGATGAAACTCGTTACAGACTTGGCGGAAGCTTTTAAAAAGTCACTGCTAAACCCAAAAGTGATCAACTTTGCGTTTAAATCGAAATATCTTGACCGAATTGACCGAAAATTTGCCAGCTTATGTCTGACCTATCATAATTTTGCTGCAATAGTTTGACTACTTTCTCAGAGATGGGGCACAGGCGAGACGCAAGAACACAAAATTTAGGAATCCTATGGACTCTGTGACGGTCTTGATTGTGACACTACTTTCTGTGCACGCGAAAGAAGAAGAAAGTTATAGAAACGTATGTCTGTGAGATATCAGACGCAGAGAGGAACCGGCAAATGCGTGGGTACCTATTGTACTCGTCACGTTCACTGTTTTGTACCTGACGAGTTTTGGGTAATTACGGTATATTTCCAGAAAAGAGGGTGCGGATGGTTTTGCCTCTGACGAGATATGCGACTTATAATCGAACAGTAATAATTATTAACTTTAAAAAAAAAAAAGGAACCGACTTCAAAAAACCCAAAGTAACATAAGTTAACTAAAAAGCAAAAAATAAAAATTTTCAATTTCAGAGTTATTTGTTGTTCCGCTTAATGTAATTATTTATTTTTCCGTTTAATGAAATTCAGAAATTATTGTTGATTATCTAATTATTATTAATTGTTTTATAATTTTGTAAAAAAGTAAAACATAAAATTATACATTTTAAAGTTATAATTCTAAAATTTAAAAGAAATTTAAATGTCTTGATCAGGGGTGGGTCATATCTACCAGTTAGGAAATTCCAGTGTCATAAACCCTTACCTGACCCAATTTAAAATCGCGAACAAGGTTCCTTTATTCAAATCTTTTTAAAACCTTCATTCCCTCTCATACAAGCTTCCATTTCATAACATGCTTTCTGACAATAACGACATCACTCAGTTCAACCGTCACAATCAGTAAACGAAGCTCTATCAAAATATGGAAAAAAAAACATTAATTTGGATAAAGCTGAAAATTGGTTCAGGTTTTAGGTACACTATAACAAATAAAATATCAAAAAAAGATCAGACAAAAGTTTTAGATCATGCAATTACCTACAAAAAATGTTTCCATACTTTTTTTCCTACGAACTTGATACAAAAAAGCGATCTATTCGTAATGCATACTAATATTGTATGGTTTGGTTGGATTTACCGACAGATGAATTGATAGTTTTGGTTATTATTTATTATGTAATTATTGTTTTTATTTTATTTTTTCGTTGTATTTTATGTGTTATTGTAGCAAAGTATATAATTTGTTTTTATGTTTTACTTAACACCAACTTCAAAATTATAAAACAATTAATAATTACATAATAAACAATAATTTACTAAAAACAAAAATAGCTCATAATAGTCAGGTCAAAACAGACATTTCAATTCCCATTTGGAAATTTTGTTGAATAAGGGAGGGGTCGTCAAAGGACTGTTCTGTCGTAGCTAGCGGCAAGATGGGTTTTTCGGCCACACTGTCGGCCACTTTACTATTTATTAGGGTCTCAGGTAGACTTCGCTGTAAAAGATAGAAAATATTGGAAAACACACCCCATCTAGAGTTGAGTAGTTCCATCGAGTGGTAAGTACCGTTACAATATTATTTTGTTGAATGTGAACAATGGGGGCCATCTAGTAGTCAGTTGACGTTTTACATATTTTACCCTGGCTTCTAACCTGAACATGTTGAAGTGGGCGTGGTCGGACCCCGCTCTTAACCATTCCACTAATTTTAGTACTTACCTTTAAACTTAAGACGTTGCTTCTTGTCTTCTTTTTTTGTGACTGGCACTGATCCATGGCATGTTTGACCCATATTATTTATGTTCCCAATGTAGTTAAAGTTCTACTATATTCACAAAGTCAATTATCTGGGTTATTTTGAGAGCCATTGTCCTGTCATTTGAAGTCAGTTCTAGAAGCACGATTATTGACTATTTTCTTATTATTTCCTTGAACTTAAGAACTTGAATTTATCGTTATTTCGATTAATTTCTAGATGTTCAAACACTCTAAAATTACTTACAGTGTCAAAACTGTTGTGGGACCTTTACAACGTCCTAGAAAAATTTGAAAAAATCTTTTATTATTGATTAATTAATCAATTTAACAATAAGAAAATTTGAATATTGTATTACGGTCCTTGATGGGCCCACCTACCTGAGGCACGTGCAATGGTTTGCATTTACCTTTTTTTATTTATTTGATGGGGTTTCTTGTTAAATAATCAAAGTTGTAAATTTACTACATATTTTCCTGGGAATAGTTTAAGTACCGAGCGTCTCCTCTCCCAACGAACGTTTCCACCCGCTCGCTGCGAAAGATCTTTGATCTTTTTCAATTTACCGACACTGGATCGAAAACGTTCGTTCGCATTCGTACCCTTTTCTAGGTGATAAATTTGTTGCTCGCTCGCCGCGAAACCCCTCCTACACCTGACGAAAGAAACGACCGCGAATGCCGGCAGCGCGAACGAGCGGAAACGTTCGTCAGGTGTAGGAGAGGCTTAAGAAAATCGTAAATTATCAAAATAATGAACTTTAAAGAAAATCAGCAACTTTAATACTTGCGCCAACATGAGTTTGTATAAAATAAGAATACTGGTAACTGTATAATTTATTAAATTAAAAAAAAAGTTAAATATTCCCAATGTTCAGAAACTATCCATATCCAATTCCAATTCCCAAAAACTAAATCTAAATATTAAGGATTCACGCCTTCAGGGTTACTGCAAAGAAAAAAAATTAGTTAACAATAAGGTACAAAAAACAAAAAAATTGTGAGATTCAAACATAGATTTTTATGTTTTTTACCTATATCCTACAAATGTCCTATATGCTATTTCAAAGCTTTGTCGTTGTTCAGTAGTTACAAACATCAGTTGTGTATCTAGTATTTGAGATTCAAATTTAAAGTTGATCTCCATGGTGTTCTCATTGGAGTCATACGTCTCCACATCCTCTGTCAAGAAGATAACTCTTCTTCGGCGGAAACCATTAACTGGTTGTTGTTGTATGATGGATATTGAAACCCCAAGGGTCACGGTAATTTGGCTTGATAGGTAAGCAATCCTTCTTCAGCTCTTACTAAAGCAGTAAATTCCTTTTTTGAACTCACCGCCTCGAAAGCGACATTTTACGATCTTTGTCGGCAACCCGAAACACTTGCTTCCCGGTCTACTAAACCGGGAAACACGCTAAAAAGCACTGAAAATAAAAAGTGATTAAAATAAATCAGTAGCTATTAATTAATGAAATTGTCAACATTTGAAACACGATTTGGTACACCCAAGATTCATTTAAATATTGAAGGTAAAGAATTTGACGATTATAAATGAAGAAAAATGACACATTTTTTAGGTTATGTCAACTCGAATTAAATCAGTAGCTATTAATTAATGGAATTAAATATATTGGCAACATTTAAAACAACATTTGTTATACGTAAGATTTAATTCAATATGATGGAAAGGTACATAATTTCACTATTATAACAATATATTTTTTTAGGTTATACCACAATTCAATGTGTTCAATCCTTAGAATATTCAACCAGTGTTCCTGTAAACATTTATACTGCAATTAATGCAATTGGTAGGGGTGATTTCCAACTTGCTTTTAGGGAACGTACCCATACTACGTGACCCATTTTTTACAATATTCTTTACCTTCGGCGACGCTTGATGACTTACAATTAATTGGTCAATTGTTATAGAAGCCATGGCCTGCTTTATTTCATATTTTGAAGTCTAATTGCACATTCAAACAACCTTAAATTAAAAATCGTGGTAATGTTCGTTTCAAAAAATATTGTACAATCCTCATGCGTGAACAATCTTCCCGCGTTCACGCAAATGAAGGCACTCGCTCCCGTCTCGCTCCTTCGTCGCTCGTGCTTCAAAACTGCGTTCACGCGGGAAGATTGTGTTCCCGCAGTTGGTTTGTAAATTACTATTTCATCATTGTTTTTGCACATACCTAGACTGCAATTCTGCAAAATAACACTCAAAAACCAGAAGCTCACAGAACACGACCCAATGAGCACCCAGTGAGAATCAACAAGAACAAGCGCATGCAAGCGCCCTTGTCCGCTTTTTGCTTGTCCGTTGGTCATTTTGGACTAGCGGCTACGGCCCGCCGGTCTACATTTATTCCCGTTGGCGAATTCACGCGGGCCGGCCAGAGAAACACTAACAAGTGGAATTTGAATATTAATAATATAATTTATTATTATTGTATTAGATACCTATGTGTTCAATAATTAATAACTTTTGTTTTTCTGGAACTGATAGAACATGGATATTCTATTATATTATTTCTTATGCATATCCATGTTGATTTTGCTATGGAAATATTTGTAGATATCGAAAAATAGTATATTAGACAGGAAGTGTTAGAAGTGCTTTTTTTTCACAAGTGTGGAGGTTAATAATCCCCACGCGTGAAAAATAAGAACATTACCACGAGTAGTCTATAACATTTTTTAAAATTCCATTAAAATATGTAGATAGGCTTTTTTTAATCAATTTTAATGTGAAGTGTTACGTCATCAACTTTTTTAACTGTGAACTAAATCAAAATGAAAAAAATCACATTTTTCATCGGGAATCGTCAGACTTACAAAGGAGTTCTACAACCCGCTATAAAAATGTGATTTTGACTATTGACCTCAAACAAAAAACAAAAAGTTGTTTTTTTTAATTAATTTTAGAATGTGAAGTGTCCTGCATTGAAGTAAGTTGATAACGTAACACTTCACACCCTAAAATTTATTTAAAAAAGCCTATCTACTTATTTTAATGGAATTTTAAAAAATGTTATAGACAACTCGTGGTAGTGTTCTTATTTTTCACGCGTGGGGATTATTAACCTCCACATTTGTGAAAAAAAAACACTTCTAACACTTGCTGTCTAACATACTATTTTTCGATATCTCCAAATATTTCCATAGCAAAATCAACATGGACATGCATAAGAAATAATATAATAGAATATCCATGTTCTATCAGTTCCAGAAAAACAATAGTTATTAATTATTGAATTATTGAACACATAGGTATCTAATAGAATAATAATAAATTATATTATTGATATTCAAATTCCACTTGTTAGTGTTTCTCTGGCCGGCCCGCGTGAATTCGCCAACGGGAATAAATGTAGACTGGCGGGCCGTAGCCGCTTAGTATTTTGGTCGTTCTTCGAATGCTGCTTGCTGCGCAAGCACAGATTGTCTTGCAGCTACATGTATAAATGGTTGTATAACTCTGCAATTATTCTTGCGCGTAGCTCTTTAACGCCAATGGATTTTTTTGTGGGGCAACTTGAAATCCAAGAAGAGTGCCGTTTGATCACGCCAGAGATGTTGGTCATTTTTTGGGCAATATATTCGCTGAAATGTCTGTTTTCATTAATTTTCACATTTATTTCGATTAAACCTTCTTAATTACTAAAATGTGCGGTTCACAAAATAACAGTTAATAGTATTTTATGTTGAACAAATCGATAAGACTAGATCTGGATAGAGAATTGAAAAAGATTTAAAATGATGTATCACACGACCCCCGTGCAATTTTATTTTTTAAGGAGGTGGCTCCCCTCGCTAAAGAAGTGAGATCTAAAACTTGCAAGTCTGGTACAGTTTGGTCCCCTTGATAACAAAATTGACCTTTTCGAGAGTCTTTCGAAATTGGAATTATTGGGGGGTACAAATTTTAGTTGGGACACCGTGTATTATATTTCGTATTGCCGTTCTCGAATTACAATGACAACTTGTAGTCGCAGTTTCTTGCGCTCCACCACGAATGTTTAAAATAAATAAAATCCACTTATCGCCTGCACCCAACACGCTGGCCCCAGCTCTCGTCTGGCACGTATTATATTCTCATTGAAAATTTTTCGTGCTTCACCACGGACGTATTTTAAGTGCTCCGAAAATGGACAAAGTGAAAGTTCCCAGGGCTAACCCTTCCAACCGAAAAGCAAAATTCAAGCGGTTTTTAAAGGAAATCCCGGAAAGCTCAAGTACCCACTAAATCTATTCCGTCGTCACTGCCCTGCGACCCAATGGCGGTGCGACAACATTCCTCCTTGTGAGTTACTTGAACATAAACATAATTGTTTACCTTTCGGACTTTGCATCGCGCCCTTATTTTTACAAAGATTCAGACCACTTCTCGGTCACTTGAGAACCGAGGGTGTCACCTGAGTCGCCTATTTAGACGACATTTTAATCATTAGTCCAAATCACTATAAAACATTCGAAAATGGTTATTGACGCATTAAACTTTTGGGATTATATTACATTTGATAAAAGTGCTTTACAACCATCGCAGGCTTGGTTTTGGGTTTATCTTCGATTCGACCGAATTATTGCAAAACAGAAAGAACGTTGTGTTAAAAGATACTATATAACACAATGTAAATAGCCAGTAATTAATCCAGGTATCGGGTATTTCTACAATTATTGAGTCCACCTCTCCTAGCGTCGCAAGATTAGAACCCATGCATCGAATAGCCCGGCCCGTCCCGTCAGCTGGGTCCAAATACTTCCAGTCGACCAGTCAATCCAGTGGACCAGTTGGACTCCTTGAACATAGTTGTACTTTCTGGTCGCTATAGTTCAGGAGTCAGGGCGGCTTGGATATACAATCTCTGTTGTTGTCCATAACAGCCGCCCCCTTCAGGTGTTGGATTCCATGAACCATACCAGCCCCATCAGCAGTTGGATTCCCTCCGTGTCGAGCTTCGGAGAAGGTGGTTGGAAGCGGAAGTGACGTCCGCGACGTCGTTCTCCGGGTTCCCAGAGGTAGATGGCCTTGGTAACGCTGAAGTCCGCGGCTGTCCGCGGGATGCGGTGTCGGCGATCTGAATCGCACTCGACTCAGCGGCTCGTCCCATGTCACCGTTCGTTTCGGAACGATGGTGGTCCTAATCGGTGGGAATCCCGGAGGCGGCAAGATCTTCGGCGGCGTCGGGATTGTCGTCGTAATCGGTGGAGGCGTCGTGCACCAAGCCGCAGGTGTCGTTGTCGCACAAGATAAAACCTGCTGGATTAGCTGTCCAGGGTCGGCCAGGGATGTTATGGCTTCAACGTCCTCGAGGTCCTCTACACAGGGCGGTGGCTTCAGGATTGCGGATGCCTGTCCTGGCACCGCGGTGGAGGCGTCGGTGTGTCGTGGCTCCGGGATGTAGTCGGCCTCGTGGTGGACGTCTGCGATGACCACGAACGTGTGGGCCACAGACTCGGTACCGGCGTCATCTTCGGCTTTCCTCTGGATGGCGGCGCAAGGAGTGGTGGCCTGCGTCGGGACGCTGACGTCCAGCGTGACGGTGCCGGGACTACATCTCGCCGGAAAATCGTCAGACGCGCTGACGATCTCGGGCTCGTTGAGTTCTTCTGGCTCGGTTTCTTGTGGGACGACTTCGTCTGGTGGTGGGACGATCTCCAGGTGCTCCGGGAGGTCGGTGAAGTCGGCTGGCGGCGGCGGGATGACAAACAAGTCCAGCACCTCGTCCACGGACATGTGTTCGAGGTAATCCCGCGGCTCGGCGGCAGTCGGCCAGATATCGCACAGCTCCTGCTGCGGATTCTGGGCGGCGGCGACTTCCTCCGGTTCCGGAGCGATCGGGGTGTCGAATTCGGTGGTGGCCGCTGCTGGTGGTAATACGGCGGCTTCGGGGACTCCGGGTACCTGGTACTCGCTATAGGTCTCCACCTGCGAAGAAGTCTTCTTTGACCTGCGGTTCTGCCGCTTCTTCTTGCGCTTCTTGCGACTCCTGGTTCGGCCGTCATGGCGCCGCAGAACTCTTGCTGCCGTGGTTTGCTTCCTCGGCGCAGGTCACGGTCGGAAACCTCTTCGTTGGGCGACCCATCCTCGTTGTAGAGGTAGCCCATACCTCCGTCGTAGTACAGCGGGTTCGGTTCATGCCAACGGGCGTCGATGGGGGCGATGGAGGTCGCGTAGTCCTCGCGGCGTAGTTCCGGGTCGCGATTGCTTCTCCATCCGTCCATCAACTCCAGCTCACGCTCGCTGAACTTTGGGACCAGACATCCGTCGCTGTCGTACTCGTACTCCTCTGGGTACTCGTAGAGGTCACAGCGGCTTCTCGGAGCGTCTTCTGGGTATCTGAATCCATCCCAGCGGCAAGCTAGTGTCTCCCTGGGAGCATGGCCTCTATCGCTGTACTCCGTCGCCATTGAACATAGCGACTCGACGTGGTGTTGTTGGTAGCCGTCCTCCAGGTCCTCGTAGATGTACTCCTGCTCCGGGTCTTCTTCCGGGACCCCCTGGAAGTGCTGGAATTTATCCTCCGGCTCCATGGTGGGCAGGATGACGTCTGGCGACTCGTCAGGGGCGATTACATATCGCCGGGAGTTCAGGACCACCTCCTGCAGGGCGGCCATTTGGGTTGCAATCTGCAGGAGGGTTGTTTCCACCCTCTCCATGGTCGAGGGCTCGTGATGCTGCTGATGTCTTCCGTTGTCGTTTGGTCGCCCCCTACTGGTTGGTGTGGGCGGACCTCCGTCGTAGCTGGTGCACCAGGTTGGTGCTGACTTTCTTCTCTCTTCTCTTCGACGCGGTTTTTAGTTTGGGGTTCCCCCAGGAGCCATTCTGTAGAAGTGCCCCACGTTGGGCGCCACGTGTCGCAGGAACAAGGTTTCCACCAGGTCACGGGTGGGGTCCGCGACTCCTCGGTGGCGAAAAAACGTTGCCGGAGACATCGACCGACGTTGAAGGAGGTTGTCGGTCAGAGCGGATGCTCGACCTGGTGCTCTGCGCCTCGACGTAGTGGTCCACCGGACCAGCAGGGTTTGGGGTCGACGAGTTATTAAAGAGACATCAGTTTGGATTTGACTTGCACTTTATTCAGCCTCTTTCGAGGTAAAAAACGCTTTATCGCGAGAGCGCGGAAGTGGGAGGGCCGAGCGGTAGACAGTATAAAGGTAAACCTTTAGAGGCTGGCGCCATTTACCGCTCGACTTCCGCCACTATCGCACGCTCGCTCCCTGTTGCAACCTCATGCTATGCCGCAACAGAAAGCGTGGTGTTTAAATCCAAACTTATTTAACTAATGCTAAAACTTAAAATTAAACACTACACTAACGAGAATCCGGTCGCGAATTCACTCCATACAACAATAGTAAGTCGATTCTCTGATCGCTATAGTTCATGGTGTGCTTGGATTATTACAATCTCTGTTGTTGTCCATACTAGTCCCCTCAGAAGTTGTGACGTGCTATCCTTTGTCCCTCGGTTTCTGGACTTTTCTCTGCTCACATGTGTCGATCGGTTTCTGAAATTGCACTTGGGTATTTTGTGTCGACTTTCCCTTAAATGGACTCGACTTACATCAGAACCTTTTTGAAGTTTGTAGTTTAAATCTTCAGTTTAGACTGAGCTGCTCAACAAAGCGCATTTGTATACTTATTCATAATAAAATATATAAAGATAGGTTCTTAAAAAAAAAAAACACACACAACAGCTCTCTGGTTCGGTGTCAACCCTTCGTAGGAGTCAACAGGTTGGATTACATGGACATAGTTATATTCTCTGATGGCTATTGTTCAGGGCGTGCTTAGATATTACAATCTCTGTTGTTGTCCATAACAGCCCCATCCGGAGTTGGATTACCTGAACCTAGTTATTCTCCGATTATTCTCTGACCGCTATAGTTCAGGGCGTGCTTGGATAATTACAATCTCTATTGTTATCCATACCTACCAGCCCCATCCCGAGTTGGATTCTTACAATCTCTATTGTTGTCCAGAATACTTCATAACTCCCCATCTAGAATCGCTGCTGGGCACTAATTCAGCTGGGTCAAATGGGCTAGAAGTGCCCATAGAAGTCACGACACTATCATCATGTCTTCATCCAATTTTGTCACCGGTCACCCACCCTTAGCCAACTACATCGCCTTAGTCCCGTCGGTCTTTAACGGGGAAGCTTTCAATTTCTCATTATTGGACTCTGCTGTGAAACAAATTAGTGGCGATTGCCACTTGGCATTTTCCTTTTTTTTTGGACAAGCTTTTCCTGAGCACTTCATCGCCGCACAAGAAACAAAGAAGCCACCTAGCTTCTTCAGAAATTCCTTTTCGGACGTTACCTTCTTTCAAGCCAGGACTTCGGCTACACCGGTCCCAAACTGCTGGTTCATCTTTTCTTCATTTACCTTCCGGCCCAAATAAATATTCGGATGAAGAAGGAGGAGGGGAGGCGATACCAATTGCTGGACGCTTAAGTAACTTTTTGAGTAACTCATTTAAGCTGGATCTCCGGTTAGACAATTTATAAACAATGTGTCTTCTCTTTTACGATTTAAGTCGCTCAAAGCGATCGAATATATTTTCAAAACTATTATCCGATAATGAACACAGTATCCGCATCAGCAAAACACGATTTAGACTGCTGGAGTGAGTCACTCTCACACAGTCGGGGAACGAATCTATGCAATAATTTTGCCCTAGAAATCTATTAAGACGCTCCAAAATCTGGTTGGGGCGCCGTTATCAATGTTCTCGAATTAATGGCCGCTTTTAATGCCTTAAACTCCTTTGCCAAAGGAAGGTCCAACTGTCATATTCTTCTTAGTTTCGACAACACATAGGCAGTGTCAGATTCCCCAGGTTCAACACGGTTGCCAGGGATATATTTTGGCAGTGGTGCGAATAACGCAACATTTTCCTTACTGCTTCCTATATATGTACATACGAAACATAATGTTCAAGCAGACAAAGAATACCGATTAAAAAAAAAACATGAATTATGTAATTCTGCGTTTCAACAAATTTGTAGACATTTTGATACCACTTCGATTCAACTGTTTGCAACCAAATTAAACGCCAAATGCGTTTAATGTATTTCGTGAAAACCGGACCCAGACTCTATCGCAAATAAACGCATTTATATACGGCATGTTTTGAAAACAATTTTTTTTTATGCCTTCCCACCTTTTTCCTTAATTTAAAATTGTTTGAGGAAAATAATAGATTAAAGGACGACGGCCATACTAGTCCTACCAACTTGGGTTACACAACCCTTGTACCCGGTTTATCGAAAGCTATTACTCAGCAACTCCTTCTTCAACCAACTAAGAATCCACTTTTAATTCCTTTTAGGAACAGTCATCCCCTATGGAGAAAGATTATCCTAAAGGTTAGAATTTTATCAGGATCTCAATTATTGAAAAGGCACATGCAAAATCAGGCTTAACCGCCATAAAATCGTCAGTCTCCGCACAGACAATGAACCAATACAGTGTATACCTTCACAAACATTTTCTAAAGATCTACACTGTAACTCGTATTCAGATTGCATAGACACAGTTACCATATCCTTCAATAATAATCAATCTACACCTGACGCATTGTATTCAACTGTGAATTCAGCGCAGTCAGCACTTTCCTTCATTTTTGCAATTCCTGAAGAACATCAGAATTTTCTTAAAAGGTTTCGAAATCTTAGACCATCAAAACCCAAATACCAAACAATCTGGGATACCTCATCAGTCCTCTCCTATTTATCAGAGTTTTATCCTCTAGAGGCAGTTTCAATCTCTATAATCTCATAATCAAATTAGGACCTTATTAGCTCTAATATCAGCACATCGACCACAGACTCTGTCCAAGGTTAGACTGCACAATAGGCAGTTAGGACAAACGTGTTTATCCGTATCCGTAGAGCGTATCCGTATCTCAATACGTATAGCTCCTAGCCTATTCCTTATTTTGGTAAGGATACGTCCATGTGGGGAGATACGCCGACGTAGGAACTGCAACCATCGGGTGGTTTATGTGAATCGTGCGTATAGAAAAGAGATGCGGATACCCGCTACGGATACGGATAAACAAGATAAACAAGCTTGTCCTAACTGCCTAATATCATAATGTGTGATGATAAAACCTAGAGATAACCATACCCGATAGAATTAAAACCTCTTCGGTTAAGAACTTTTAATCACTATTAATTATTTTGTTTTTCCCTGAAAAACCACATTTATGCCTCGTATCATTAATTGAATCATCCATATCTAGGGCTCAGGCCTTGCGAACCCAGAACTATACACGTCTTAATATTAACCTAGAGGAAACTGATTTCTCCAGCCTCTCCCCAAAGAATTAGTAAATGCTTTAAATTTGCCCTCTCCTCGGCGGGCGTTGATACTATTTGTTTTTCAAGCTACAGTATTAGACATCCCGCTACTTTAGCCGCATGAAGAACCGAAGTTCCGATTAAAAAAATCGAAAGACTGGCTGGCTGGATCACTAACTTTTAAATGTCACCTTTGTCGTCAACTGCAAACAGTTTTGCTAGAAGCATAGTAGGCTAAAGCTATTCTATAATGTTCTGTTTATGTACCATGGAAATCAAACGTTACTAAATTTGGGAGTTTCATCTTCCCTGTTACAACCCCTAGAGCGTTAACTTTGAACGTCTACAAGTTGTCATTGTAATTCGAAAACGGCAATACGAAATATAATTGATAGATCAAGTGACTTACCTGTAAGGAAAGTTGATCGAAATTATATGAGTACAATCCCCCCAAACATCTCCCTCCCGTGGGGTCCTTAACACTCTAGAACTTCCCCTTAAATTCGCAATGAGAATATAATACGTGCCGGACGAGAGCTGGGGCCAGCGTGTTGGGTGCAGGCGATAAGTGGATTTTATTTATTTTAAACATTCGTGGTGGAGCGCAAGAAACTGCGACTACAAGTTGTCATTGTAATTCTTCGAACGGCAATACTCATATAATTTCGATTTCCTTACAGGTAAGTCACTTGATCTATCAATTATGGTGTGGCAGAAAACAAATAATATCGAATAAGAGGGCTAGAAATTAAAGGGTTCTTAAGGATTAACTACATTTCTTGAATAAAAATAAAATCCCTGAATAAATCCTCAATAGACTAATAAGAGCTTTTGAAAGCTTTTTTGTTTAAAATCTGTAATATATCGTATTAATATCGTTTAGCCGCTTTGCTCATTACATCTCCGTGTTAAGCTCACGTTCATTATTACTATTATGCCATAATGACTGGGTGAAAGTTAGTCAGATATGCCATCACAAGGCACTTAATTAGTCTGGTAATGGGAATCGATTCGTCTTAATTTAAGAGACATGCGAGATTAACAGCTATGATTTAATTTCTAGTTGAACGGGGAGCTTTTTTGCGTCGTTATTGATTCATTGTTTGGGGAAATCCCCTCGGACGGATATGTAAGGTCAAAGTCGGCCTTTTTCACATGATTACGTTTTATTGTTGTTAAAAGCTTGGAAGTTTTCGTATCAAAGCTTTGCAAGGGAATTACATGAGCCGTAGAAAGCACCGAGAACGTATGTAATTCCCATGTTCGTTTAATTTGAGCGGAAAAAGCAAATATGTTGCGGACCATTCCGTGGTGTTTGGTGCGAGCTGTGATTATTGTGAGTGGTAGGGGAAAGTTTCAAATTTTTTATCAAGTGATGAAATCGACATTAAATTTTCTTAGCGCAAATGGATGAACTTACACGCTTTCGAACTGGAAAATAACTAGAACGGCAGATAAGACTCTCACGGTGCACTCAAGGCTGCGACACCACTTTGCTCCTAATGTGCATTCATAAAACATGGCATGTGCAGAACTGGAATCGCAGAGTTCACCAAATTTTACTACTTAACGTTTTGAAAGTTTTATTATCGCCGGTGTAACGCAGTCAAATGCCGAGTACTTTTAAGTAAGAAACTCAAAAAAGGTTTAAAATCCAACTCGAATCGCTCTAAAACCCCAAATTGAACTGTAAACTGTTACTGAGAAGCTGTGTCCTATACATAAAGTTACTCCTTATTTCTTTCGCGAACTTGTACGTGGGCGGGACCGGACGAATTGTTTCCCAGGAGGAACTCTCATTTGATTGAATATACGAGTTCTTTATCGCACTGTAAGAAAGTTAGTTTGCGTAGCTAGTTATTGACGTAGAATAAAATACTGTTTTAAGAACTCATAGTTGTGAAAGTTTTTATAAATTTATGTAAATTTCTGCACTGTTACAGATTTACCACAATTATATCATGTGTTCATTTAAAAAAGTCATCAAGTCGTCTATGAATTTGACATAACATTTTAACGTATGTCTGTTGCCAAAATAATAATGAAGTATGTATTGTTGGTTGCGGACTTTCAAATTGTAGATGAAGCAATAAATCACATGCGTTTTTCAATTCGTCTTCCTCACTCAAAAAATCATAAGCAACTTGATGACTTTTTTAAATGAACACCTTATATTATGTAGTACATTCATCGTGTACTTGAAAATGACAAACGCACCTACTAAAAATGGTAAGGTACTTTTTATATTCTTCGGTATTCAGATTTGTTAAGTTGTGGAGGGTAACTCAACTGTATAACCATAATAATTTGTTCATTAATTTCGTATTTAGTAGATTCTTGGCTTGCTAATGTGTGTAATTAGACTTGCTCTAATTGGCTTATAGAATTACAGCTTGTTGAACTTGTATGATCCATGGTAAGTTAATGAACTCTACAAGATTCAAGTTTTGTAAAGACGATAGCCATGATCTGTTATTATTGAAATGTGTGTGGCCAGGGTGTCGGATTTTATAAGAGAAAACGCCCCAAACTCTATGTCCAGCGGGATATATTAATATAATCGTTTGTTTCATTCTTGATTATAATGTTATAGTGCTAAAATTCAATACGATTTTAATACAAGTTTTTAAAATGGTGGATTCGCCGGGACAAAATTAATTAATGTATTCCTTTACTGCAAAAAAATCCAACAAGAGTGTTTTAAACCAAAGTTTCGGGTATCTACAGTACAAAAATTAATAGAATTATATTGGTCCAAGTAAATTAGACTTTTTAGAAGGAATAATTTATAAAGTTTTGAAATTTTGGTTATGAACACCCAGCAAGGACCCAAACAAAGATCTGAAGAGTTCCCACCTCGCGGGGGAAGCTTCATGCCCTTTTGTCCAAAAAACCCCACCAAGTGACTTTATGTAGCTTTTCTGCATTTTTCTCATAAACGGTAACTCCGACGAGAAAATATTATAGGTCTTATTATGTTCTCCATTAAATTCTGCAAAAAAATTGGTTTGATGAAGATCTTTATTTGGATCCCTGCTGGGAGTCTATAACCAAAATTTCAAAATTTTATACCTAAATAATTTTTTTAAAAAGTCTAATTTGCTTGGACTATAGGAAAAATGTGCCTTACCCCTCTTACACCTCTCCCCTCCCGCCTTTACCAATGTTTGACGACTAGGGATGAGTTCTCTCAATGAAATATTCGCAAACAACTTCTCCCATCATGATAATACTAATTAATGTATATTTATTAAGTTTCTAGTTAATTGAGGCTCAAAAAAGAAAATGCACAGGTATAAACGGGCATTTCTCTACTAATAGGATCATTTTGACTGAAAAGTGTGATTTTAATTCTCACAAATTAATCGGTGTGTCGACCTTGGTAAGCATGTGTTTACCTTTTGGAATTGTTAATATAATTATTTTTCTTTTCATAGAAGCCTAATGACCTATCAGGATGATGTAGACACAAATTTTAAATAATATCGCACGAGACGTGTAGATGTCACTTTCATGGCTAACTCTGTGCATAATACCGTTTGAACACCCGCGCATTATAATATCGACGTGTCTAAAACTCCCCTCCGCCACTCTGAAATATTTGTTTTGTAGTTTATGGTTTCTGTTTCCGTTTCGTGAAAACTGATCTGAATATACAAAACGCCCGTCTTATGAGTGAAATTTTGAGTTTCAACTCTTAACTCAATTTGCGCTTTTCCATCTGCCCCGGCAGCGTTCTCCCTGCGAATAAACGTCAAACTTTCACTCTGTTTTGTAATTAAATTCTCAATATCTAGCAATGGAACGTGCCACAGCCACATTATTCGCTAGACATTAATAACACAGTGGTGCGAAAGCAAAGACAAAGTTTTAATTGTGCAGGAAAATAATGCAAGGTTAATTTGGTCGCTGCAGGAGTATCTCTCATTATGAGAATATCGATCATTGCAGTATGGATTAAAACGACATAAAAAAAAACGAGAATGGAAATGAAATTTCAAGTGCTTCCGGCGTTCGCTCAATCGACATTAAAGTCACTGTTTATTTTGAGATAATGTTTCGATCCCTAATTAGGAGTTACACAAAATGAAAGCGTATTTATGTGTGTTTAATTATAGCAACCGTATATATCGCGGTATAATGGAATAAAATCCGATATGATGCTGAAGTGAGCCAATATCGGGGTTTGGTTCGGAGCTAATTGGTTCGGAAGTCTAGCAACTCTATTTAAATATTTAGTTTTTACGTCTGTAGTAAAATGCAATTTTAAATTTTAATAAAAAATTCAATAAAGGCTGGAGCTTTGCATGAATGTCGGCTGATCCTTGTTGTTTGTCATTTTTCATTCCAAACGCATCCAACGTTTGTTCCACCAATTTTTTAATAAAGATGACGTCAGGTCTTGAACTTAAGCTAGTAACAATGGAAATTTATAATTAAACGTCAAAAACGTGTAGAAAATTGAACTCGGAGCTTCTGGAAGATGAAATTATGATTGCAGAGGGTGTCGAAATAGATGCGAATTTTCCTTGGGGGATGGCGACAGAAAAAAAAACTAATTGCGAAAACATAATTATTTTAAGATTTTCTGTTCATTATATCTGCTCTACATAAATGGTTTATACAACATATTATATATTTTATATTTCACTGAATCATTATTTGTTTTTTATACCTTGACAACGAGATATATTAAAGTAAGCTATAATGCCTTAGGGCGTATAAATCAGAATTATGCCTTAAAAAAATTTAACCATGTTATTATTATTATTTATTTAATGTTAAAAGTATAATTTGTAGATGAAGATCTAATAATTTTATTGAACAATTTATCAAATTATACTATGTTTAAATGAAGACACATTCAGGTTGGAGGCATCAGTTTTACCGAAAATTCTATTTTCGCCGGACGTTCCAGTTTCACGGGAGCTTCCAACTTCATAGATACATCAAGTCACCGCAAACTAGGGAATTTAGCAAAATCAAATTCAAAATTTATAGATTTTTTAAATGTTCACAAATTAAAATGCAGTGAAATATAAAACGTTGTATGCACCACCGGCATAACTCGATGTTTATAAATTTCGGGCAATTTACAAAATCTCGGGCCGGAGGCCCTCGAAACTGCCACAGTAGCACAAAATATTGGTCCTATATTACACGGTTCTAGGACCAATATCCCGGGCCAATCCAGTCTAGACCAAAAATGTTCTTCTCCAAACAACTTCTAGAGAAAATCACCTCATGGGCACCCCATCCAGGGACACACTGTATATGGAATTACGACGATATGCCCATATCTATTACACATGTGTCTTAACAGCAAATAAGTCACTCAAGAAAAATTAGCCACTGGAGCAAGCTCTCGTGGCTAAACATAATTATCTTTCGTTACTTATTTGCCTTATAAGACACTTGTATAATAAATAGCTATTGTAAAGTACGACTTCACGGAACTTTGATTTGTATCATTGTTTTAATATCTTGCTCGAAGGACCAAATGTAAAGTACGACTTTACGCTGTTTGATTTTTGGGAACCACGGGTTTGTCTGGTTTCACTGATTTTATTTAACAAACAACATTTTACAACTAGAGTAACAACTGTCTCGTTTGAGCGCGGTTTTGCTTCTTCTTACAATCTTAAAATCTACCTCACCCCACTTTCAGAAAAGGGAGGTGCCCAAATACACCCTCAAGTGTGGGTGAGTTGCGGCTGGTCCGGGTTTTGGAGAGGGGACCGAACATGGCGGCCTCCTTGAAAGAGTCCACTTTCAACATAATAAACTTAAATCTAATGAACAAGTGATAAACTTAAACTAACATGCACAAGCTTAAAACTAACAAAACTAACAAAAAAATACTTAAACTAACATGTACACTGCTTACATCTAACACGGTTTTGTCACGGCACCACTCTAGTTTCCGTCCACAGGTAGCACGCACAATCTTCTCACTGGACGCGTCATTTCACCGCGATTAGTCTTTAACACGGCCACCCTCGCGATGCCGTCCTTGCCGACATGGAGTCGTTTTACTCTTGGACGATGACCAACGCTCCTTCCGATAGTTGGGTGGTGGGTTCGCCGCCATTTGGTACGCTGCTGCAGCTGCGACAAGTACTCCTTCGAGAAACGTCGCCAAAGGTGCTGTCGAAGTCGCTCCACTAGCTGCCACCTAGAGAGCCTGTTGATGTTGATGGAGGTGACGTCATCTTCCGGGATGGCGGTCAGTGCTTCCCCGATTAGGAAGTGTCCCGGGGTCAGGAAGCTCAGGTCGTTCGGGTCCGCGCTCAGCGGCGTAAGCGGTCGCGAATTCAAACATGCCTCGACTCGGACCAAAAATGTATACATCTCCTCAAATGTCAAACTCGCGTTTCCAACGATCTTTACCAAATGTGATTTGGCCGATTTTACCGCGCTTTCCTAAAGCCTCCCAAAATTGGGACCTTTCGGTGGAATGAAATGGAATGTGGCGTTTAATTTCCCGCATTCCCTTACCGTCGATTCCTTTGATTTTAAGATGTTATTCGCACCCACGAAGTTATTGCCATTGTCACAAAATAAGTGACTTACATGACCGCGCCGCGCGATTAACCGATTCAAAGCATTTATGAAAGTTTCAGATGTTAAATCGCTGCTCAATTCTAGATGAATCGCCTTCGTGGCCATACAGACGAACACTACGATGTATGCCTTTACGCGCTTCCTCCCTCCCCAATGACGCTAAGGTCGCTTGTGCACCCGCGTGGATGTTCCGTTTGTGTTTTTGTCGGATCAGGAGTTTCGTGACGAAGTGACCCTTAGGCAGTATCATCGGGTGTCTACGAACGGTTCTAGTGAAGTCAATTTTCCACTGTTTTTCGCACCCTTTGGTAGTTTTTCCAATTCGAGTGGAAATTCTGACTGTTGAATGAGCTTCACGATCGTTTTTAATGATGCTCGCAACTCCTCCGTTAACAACGCGCGCTCCACTCGTCCCTTTATCAAAATAGGGTCGTTTTCCGCCGACTTTGTTTTGGCCAATCGGCATTTTATATTCTTAATAAATCGCAAACAATAAGGAACCGTGCGTTTAAGTTTTTCAAAAGATGAATACCTCTCCAATAGGTCGTTTTTACTCCTGGCGACGACGAGACTAATCGTCCTTTTCTCGGGAGCCTCGATTGTGGAAAAATCAACTCTCCTTTGTGGCCATTCGGTCGTGTCCCGTTGGAGCCAATCAGGACCTGACCACCAGAGCGCGTGATTCACGATCTCTTTGGGAGATAGACCGCGACTTATGACATCTGCTGGATTTTCCACGCCCCGGACGTTGATTTTAGCCATGATAAGACCACTGTCGAATCAGACCACAATATTTGTTTTTTAAAATTTACGTTCGCGTTTTCAATCGCCTTAACAAATAATCTTGCTAGAAGTAGAGCTCCACACAGGTCTAAACGCGGTATCGATAAGCTTTTTAACGGAGCGACCTTCGACTTGGAACACAACAACCGGTGGCATACATCGGTTGCGCGTACATATAATGCTGTATGCGTTATGTATGTCGTCGGGAACGTCTTGATCCCAACTTAAGTGATTGGCCCAGCGTCGATAAAATAGACCGTTTTGTTACGCGTTGCGTATTTTCCCTTTCCTGCACTCTGTATTTAAACATGTCGTTAGCGCAGTTCCAGGTGACGCCAAGGACCTTTAGGTCCGTATTTTCCTCAAAATTTATAATCGCGTTCGGCGAAGTGCCTTCAACACCGAATAAGACGCGATGATCGTTAGATGACCATTTGCGCAGTACAAATTGCCCTTGTAATAAAATCGTTGAAATATCCTTTTGTAATTGAATGACGTCCTTTAGATTTTCACCGCCCGTCAACAAATCGTCCATGTAAAAATCCGTTCTGATGGCACGGCTCGCTTCTGGTTTTGCATTTTCGTTTTCTTCCGCTAACCGCAACAAACACCGGGTAGCGATAGAAGTGGCCGGTTTGGTTCCGTACGTCGATGTTATTAAACGGAACGTTTGCAAGGGTTTATTTTGATCATCCCGCCACAACACCCGCTGAAAGTCGCATTGCTCTGGGTTAATATTGATTTGCCGATACATCTTTGTAATATCAGCGTTCAACACGTACCGAAACGTGCGAAAACGAATCAAAATCGAGTAGAGGTCTTGTTGAACGATCGGACCCGCGAGTAAGTTGTCATTCAGACTTTTCCTGTTAGACGTTTTTGCGGAGGCGTCATGATGACCGCATGATGAGGCAACTAACATGCATTTTTTATGTCAATTTCGTTGGGTGGTATTGGTTCCATGTGTCCCAGTACCTGATACTCTTTAATGAATTCGGCACATTCAGATTTGAGACCGGGGTTTTCGGCTAATTTGTTTTCAAGGGAAGTGAACCTGCGGGTGGCCATTTCCCTAGAAAAACCCAGGTCTATTCCGACCGTCTTCGTTTCTTTGAATCGTCTTCCGGAAATGCGTTTCGCATAAATTATCCTCGAGGGACCGTTTATGATTGCTGTGGTCGATAATTGGGTTCGGAACTTCCTCAATCTCCCAGAACCGCTGTACCTGCTTTTCTAAATTTGCTGTCAAATTGCAAACGGATGTAGTTACTGGGTTTTTACAGTTGGGAACCGGACCCCCTAGTAAAAACCCAAAGTGGCTTGGTTGTAAAAATGGACCATTTAGGTCACGTCCGTTTTCGCCCGTCGAGATAATCTCCCAAAAATGCTGGGCACCCATTAGCATATCAATTGGACCGGGCGTCGCGAATTTTGGATCTGCTAATTGTACGTTCCTAGTAATTTTTATTTGGTTTCGATTTATGACACCGTTTGGCAAATCTTGCGTTATTGTGCAGATCGCAAAACGAGCAATTGGTTTGTTTTGTGTTTGTTGCCAAGTGCGTCTGCGTCTTTTGTGCGTAATGAGGTTTGATGTATTGTTTTTCGTTGGAATTTGTTTTGTTACTAAGACTGTAATCTGATTGAATTACTTCCAAACTCTGGCAGCGACTCTCCAGGAACTGAGTGAATTGTTTTTGCGTTGGCATTTTGGTGGTGAGAGAGGCTTGCCATTCCCGTTTTGATGCGTTGTCTAACTTTCCCGCCATTAACGGAATTAAAAAATAGTTCCAAGTCTGCACATTTATGACGAGCGCGGTTATGGCAGCTAAATTGATTGTGATGTCGTCTAACAATTGACGAAGAGCTAAATGAGACGCTTTTGTTATTTCCGGAGATTTCGCGATATTGAAAACATGCCTCGTTATTATTAAGCGCTCGTTTTTATACCTTTTGATCACGCGTAATTCGCGCCCGCGACCACGAAGGACTCAATCATCCGAGCAACTTCATCCTTTAATGCGGCTTGTAAAAAATGAAATTTTTGAATAACGGTCAATTGCTCGTTTCTGTGAATTAACGAATCAAAGGAATCGTGGAAGGCCATAAATTTCGCTAAATCGCCGGAAAATGTCGGTAGATTGTATTTTGGCAATTCGATACTCGTTTTCGGTAATTGTTCCGCAACCTTATTGTTTGAAGTTTGGCCATTGTATTGAAGTAATCTGTTTCAAACGCGGCGGCTTGTGCCTCGTGTTGTTTTACTAACTCGGCGTATTTTGCATCGGATGGATTGAGTTTGGTTAAAATCGCGATTTGGGTTTCGCGGAATTCTCGCTCTAGATTTCAGATGAATTTTTAACAAGTTATTGTCATCGTTCCTTTTAAATGATTTTAGAAATGTCGTTACCGTGACTAGTCGTCGTGATATATTCGCGCGCGCTTGTAAGTTGGTTTATATCGGCCATTTTGCTTGTTTAACTAAACGTGGCGTGAGGAGATGTACACAATTCTGAATTCGCGAGATCCTGTGAATGAATGAAACGGACTGACCTGACCCTTGTTTGTGGAGTTGATGTCCGGATCTTGATGAATGGTATGGATTGAATGAATGACGTGCTGGTCACCTTCTCGAAGGACCACTTGGTAGCGTGTGAAATGCTGCCCGAGACGATACGGTGAATCACAAACGCAAGTTCTGCGTTGCACTGATTTATGTGTTGCACTGGTTTTTGATAGCACTAGTTTCTGATTGCACTGGTTTCTAATCCGGCTTGTTTGGACCAAATGTAAAGTACGACTTCACAGAACTTTGATTTGTATTATTGTTTTAATATCTTGCTCGAAGGACCAAATCTAAAGTACGACTTTACGCTGTTTGATTTTTGGGAACCACGGGTTCCGAATGGATGATTGTTAACACGACAAGACGCTTGTCTGGTTTCACTGATTTTATTTAACAAACAACATTTTACAACTAGGGTAACAAGTGTCTCGTTTGAGCGCAGTTTTGCTTCTTCTTACAATCTTAAAATCTACCTCACCCCACTTTCAGAAAAGGGAGGTGCCCAAATACACCCTCAAGTGGGGGTGAGTTGCGGCTGGTCCGGGTTTTGGAGAGGGGACCGAACAGCTATTTATGATAAAATATGAGTTATAGGTATTCAATAAATGGTTGTTATTTCCCAACCATTTAGTCAGTCGATGAGTATAGTGGACAGGGCGGCCCAAGCAAGCGGTGCCAAAACCATACGCTTTTTAGTCACAAACAAACATTATACCAGCAAAGAAAATCAATCAAGATTGAAATTTATACCAAAATATACTAAGTGACATAGAAAAAAGAACACCCAGTAATAATGGATATTTTGCGGTAATTTTCTAGCAATATGTTTGTTTAAGTTAAGATGACAAACGATCAATTTTTCAGCCATATTGATCCACTGGTTTTTGTGGTATCGTATCTTTCCAAAAGAAATCCAATAGACGCTAATGGTCTTTTTTAGCTACATTTCTCATTTAGGCGTTGTGCAGTACATTTTGGGGAGCTTCTTTATTTTGTTCATTATGCCTAGAGCTAGAAGACGCCAAAATTTTCGCCATCTTTGCGAGTTAGATAGAGGGGGAATAGTGAGCTTGCGAGTGGTTCGGTTGTACTTTAGAGAAATAGCCACTATGACGCAAAGGAGTTTACACATGGTGGCAGTTTGTTGTCGGGCATGGAACCAGGAAGTCCGTATACGAAGAGCGAGAGGTACACGACGTGTCAGAAGAACTACACAACGTGATTATCGCCGCCTTAGACTTTTGGCTCTACGGGACCGTTTCACTTCCACAAGGGCTATTGCGGACCAGTGGTTTGAAGAACGTAGAAGGCCTATTCGGATGCGAACTGTTTATCACCGGATCAAAAGTTTTGAATTTTTTTCATACCATACTCAATTTTTGTTACCTCTCACTCCCGGACATCGATGTGATCGTCTGGCGTGGTGCAGAGAACGGCTAAATTGGGATCTAGAATGGAATACGGTTGTTTTTAGTAATGAATCTAGATTCTGTTTGGGTATGCATGATGGCCGTGTAAGGGTGAAGAGGCTAAGCGGTGAAAGACGAGATCCTCAATTTTCTGTGGAACGGCATGTGCACCACACACCACATGTGAGTTACATCCAGGGGGTGGTAGAACCACATGTTCTACCCTACATTCGGACGCTCCCCAACCGCCTTTTCCAACAAGATAATGGTCGACCACATGTAGCCAGAGTTACGTTGAATCATTTTGAAGACAATCAAGTCGATTTGTTGCCTTGGCCACCAAGATCTCCCGAGCTTTCACCCATTACACAAGTCTGGAATATTATGGGAAGAATATTAGTCCGCTTACCCCATCATCCACAATCTTTAGCGGCACTTTGGCATGAGTTACAGGTAGCCTGGGATGAGGTATCTCAGGAGAAAATTGATCATCTCATTAAGAGTATTCCTAAACGTGTTGATGAGTGCATAAGACATCGTGTAGGCACAACACATTATTCAGTTTTCTCTTGATCTAACTGTTTGATTTTTCTCAAATATTGATCGATTACTTGGCTAACCCTAATGCACATGTATACCAAAAATTGCCGCAAAATATCCATTATTACTGGGTGTTCTTTTTTCTATGTCACTTAGTATATATACTCAAATTTACATTTTTGATGAATGGTTGACAAACTGATTCGGAATGACAACCATTTTCATATTGTATCCAAATTTCGTTTCTTGTATTCCACACTTGTTCTTTGTGACTAAAAACCATTTCGTTAATTGCACCACATGTGAATGCGGTGGGCGGGTGGATCGCCGCTTTCACAACAGACCGATTGACAAATGGTATTGAAATGATAACCATTTTTAAAAATTTTGAAATTGGACTGAACACAAGAGTGAGTTCTACTTTTTAAAGGAAAAAAAAAAATGGTTGGTATATAATACCAACGTTGTCCTTATTTGGGATACAATGAATTTCCAATATACCTTTGCCAAGATTTGTCCAATATTGGACGAATATGTAAGATTTTATACCCATATGGGAACTATATGGAATTACAACAAGTATTGCTCAACTTTGCATGGCTGTCTCATCGTAACAGTTTAGAGACAAACGGTAAAGAACTTTTTTGTTGAAAATTTACTCTAGATTATTTTTGCTAATCAACATTTTGTTATAAAGTTGATGCTTTATTGATATTCGAATATAACTCATAAATACAAACAAACAATTTTTATTAATGTGCTCATTTACGGAGTTCGACAAAATATGGGTAAAATATCATAAAGCTTGAGTCATTTTCACAGGAGTCATTATGGATTTTTCCATGATTGATAACGTTTCGTTGCCATTTATGAGACAGAAGATTTATGTCATTTATAACACTCCAAGGAAGTTAAAAAAATCGTCAGTAGGAGTCATCATAAAATAATTGGTGTTTGCTCGCACAAGTTAGAGCTTATAATTTTAACTCCGACATATAAACATTTATTAATAATTTTTTTGTTTAATTTAATTTAATTTCAACGTTATATCCGGAAACATCATTTCGATATTGGTGACAAAGTTTAATTATATTAGTTGGATACATAAATAACAATTCCTGTAGCATTGCAACAACCATTTGCATGTGATGGAGGTATGATTTTACTTGTTGGTTATTAACAGTAATGTTTTTTATATTTTTGTTTTATGATATGATTTTTACATGCGACAAGGCGATAAAAATGAAGTTTCAAGCGAAAAATAAAATTTGATAGTCAATTTCAAATTTATGGTCACAGAATTGGTTCGGGGGCACACGTGTGAACTAATAACGATCATAAAGTTCTTGATCTAAAAACATAAAATCGGTCTGTCTTTGATAATTTTTTTTTTGCAACTTTGTTACAAAATGAATGAAATAATCGGGGTAAACTTTTAGGAAACGCACCCGATAGGAGTTTCAATATGGTTGTCGTTTAGTACACGTGCTTTGCCAGAATTTATACTATCAACAAACTTTCAAACCCGAGAGTAGGACCTCAAAAGTTGGCATTATTGTATTGATTCTATTCGTTCTTTGAGAACAAAGCATCAATAAATTTAATTATTTCATTTATGACAATGTAAAATAGAGCTTTCAAAGGGTGGTAAATTGCAAAAAATTACGGAGATACTGAAATAAAATAATCTTATTAATTTCCTTTATAAACTCAGGCGGTAAACGCGCCCAGGCGTTTTTCAATGTTATTACGTTATCAATTTAGCGAGGTTTTTTTATGACATTTTTCCTTTATTGAAGTTTCAATTAAGTCATATTTAACTTTTGAAAATTATAACAAAAAAGTTTAATTACAAGACTGATATTTTTAACTTTGCAAGAATTTTGTTTGATTGAAAATAGTTATAACCGGGAATATTAAGCCAATTTCAGGTAATTAATAAATAATGTAGCTAATACAATTTAATCATTACTGTTAATTAAAAAAAAACAGAAATGTTGGTGCAAGGGACATCGGAAATCAAACTTCACCACAAGTAGGTGAACATTTAGACGAGCTCTGGAGAATCTCTTTGAGGTTTCAAATGTAATTGAAAGACCTGCAGTGGAAAAGATAAAAAGATACGAATTTGAACTCTGAATAAATCTCTATGCACTGTTCAATACAAAATAATCAAAGTGAAAACCTTCAATGTAGCATAAAATTGGCTAGATTATTTTTATACTAGTTTATATTACTATAGTGGATATATCAAGATATTAGTAGAAATTTTAGTATAGAAATTGTTGATAAACCACAATTTATTTTAGGGTACCTATTTAATTGAAAGCGCTCCGGCAGTTTTCCAATTGTACCCATTCGTCTTGTAGCTCACAAATAACTTTTTAATGTAAAGAAATATCGATCTGTTATGCTTGATGCAGTTTTAACTTGCAGGTCGACGTTTTTCTGTTGAGTTCTGCCTGATTTAATGAGGAGTTGCGACATGTCTTTCGTCTTATTAAAAACCAGGTAGTAAGGATCAATTTCATGTTTCATTTTACATGCAACCATAGCAACCGGCACTTGCGACCAGTCGCAAATCAACATGAGATCGGGCTGCGAAATCATTTATTTGTTAGGCTGACTTATTTGTATTAACGGTAAAAGTCTCTTTTGTAGTTGATATTTTTACGATTTTTGTCTAACGAGTTGTAACCTTTGAAGGCTCGTTGCTTTATAATTGAAAAGTTTTATTAAGAAAGATTGATTAACAATACTTTATTATATTTACTAGCCATACCCGCGACAGAGTTTGCGTGGCGTTTAGACAGGCTGTAATTTAAATTAATTTTATGCCGTACCAACGTCCAGATCATAGACTTATTATTCCACGCAAATAATGGCATAATGTAGCATTTTACTCACTCAGTGATATCAGCCACCATTATTAAACGAGTTAAATTAACAAAAATTGTTAATAGATGAAATGTTCTAAAATTTAATTATTAAACAAAACTAAGACCTCTAAAGCAAATACATTGATATATCCATAATTTTGTGTTGTTATTCTACGCTTCGCCTCCAACGCTGCGTCCCTTGCATCCAAAGAACCCGATTCTGTGTCTGGTAGGTTTGATTTGAATTTCCCGCCACTGAGGTCTTGTCAAAAAAAGAACACAACGTAGGTCCGCTCTTCTGTCTTTGTCTCTAGACGATCACGATTCACTGGCCAACATTTTCAATTTCGCGGTTTGTTTCAAATTTTCAAATTTGACGTTTGGTGACGTCATTGACATTTCATTTGACGTTTAATTTCAAATTGTTGGCGGGAAGGATGCATGTGTGGCGTAGCGTTTCGTTGGAGCGTATTAATTTTGGATGGATACTTTTTGTTTTTCTGTTCCGAAACAAAGGTCCCCGAGACAGACGAAGTCCCACCATGGAGGAAAGAAGGAGGAACCGCCTCGCCAAGCTCCGGAAAAACAAGAGCCAGATGGACAGCTGGGAGGTAGCGGCTTTTCAGGGGACGGAGACGGAAACATCGATGTCGGGATGGAGAGCACCTAAGAAGGTGAAGCGCAACGTTTCAACGAAAGTGTCCCGGGAACAAAAGGTGAGTAGTTCCAAAAAGAAGAATAAGTGGTAGGAGATTGCCCTAGCTTGTTTAAGCAAAAAACCTGCCCCTGTTCACCTTAGAGCGGCCGAATTTTTCAGGGGGGCATTGGGAGAACCCCGCAATTTTTTTAGAAAAATTTGAGAAGTTTTTTAGTAGGATCCAGGGAAGGGAGGAGGACAAATTGGAACAGGTGTTGGAGAGCCTCTCCAAACGAGCACAGAATTGGGCTAGCGCGAATCGGGGGCGTTGGACAGATTTTCAGGGGTTCAAGGGGGCGTTCTTGACCGCGTTTTGGTCACAGACGCAACAAGAGCAGGTGCAGGATGATGCCCTGTCCAGGGCATATGCCCAAAGTTTGGAGTCCATGTTCGACTTTTTTTTTAACCAAATTCAATGTGCTCAAAAGCTTGCAGATTCTGACGACACAGGATGTCATCGTGGCGGCCATAATGCGGATAATGCCACACGAAGTTCAGACGAGGTGGATGTTAGTCCCACCCGGGGACAAGACCAAGACAAGAGAGTGCAGAAATTTCTTGAAAGGCAACAAAATTTTTCAGGGACCTTTCGGAAGTTGGAGCAACCGCTGTATCGGCGACGACGAATTTTAACCCCTTTTCCATCCCAACACTCACCGTTCCGGAAAACTTTCGCAGGATGTGCTAAAGAGGCAGGCATGTCCTAAACCTTCTTCGAAGCCCTCAACATTTCCGCTCATTAAATTTGTCCGCGAAGGTCATGAGTCAGGGGAAAGTTCTAAAACATCTGCATTCGGAAATCTTGGTTGTCGATTTCTTATCGGACCGATGGCCAAACTGAAAATTCGCAGATTAAAAAAATCGTTATGGGTTTGGGTTGGCACTGGTTTGCAGAATGGGTTGGTTGAGTACGGCGGTTGGTTTAGGTCCTCAACATTCTGGCATTCCTACGCCTTTAGGGGTGATCTTTGATCCTCAACTAGATGTTCTTAAACGTGGGGTTGTCTTCAGTGATGAAAATCACACAAGCGTGTCCAGTCCATGTTTCAATTTTTATTTTCCAAATGGAGTTGTCAGCGCTGATCGATTCAGGAAGCGAGTAGGATTTTGCAACGCTTTCTTCACAACACGAGTTTGCCACGTTGCCAGTTCCATCCACTTTCATCCGGGGGGCGACGGGACAGCAGAGTCCTCGAATCAAAAAGCAGGTCTGGATGGATTTTTCTGTAAATCGAACCTTTCAAATGTCAGCGGTTTTTCTTGTGGTGAAAAATCTGATTCGTCCTGTAATTCTTGGAATGGATTGGTTGAAGGGTGTAGATGCTTCGATAGATTTCCAAGCAGAACAGATCATCGTCGGTCCTAATATCTCCAGGGAAGTAATTTCTTTTTCTTCTAATGCTGTGTCTGCTAATGCTAATGTCTGTGAGATCGAACCCAGTGTACAAGTGTGTCAGTTCGTCAGCGAGTCTGTCCCATTGGATGTATCACAAACTGTTACTCCACTTTCTGTCCTCGAATCGAAAGTGCGTGACATCACCTCCTTGGAGTCTTCTCAACAGTCACAACTCCTCCAACTGTTCGTGAAACATCAACTTCCGGGACGTACTGACAAGTACCTACGTTCACCACATCAAAATGAACGATACCACCCCGTTTCTGCGAAGATCTTACTCCATAGCTTTCAATCTGAGGCCCGAGGTTGACAAAGTCATTGAACAGATGCTCGAATTGGGTGTGGTCAAGCGTGAGTCTTCTCTCTTTGCGAGTCCCATGACAGTTGTACGAAAGAAGGATGGGTCGGTGCGTGTGGGTTTGGATGCCCGCTGGATCAACAAACAAATGGTGGCTGATTGTGAGACACTACGTCCTCCAGAGGATCTTCTTCGGTCTTTCGAATCGATCAAGTTCATCAACAATCGATCTCAGGTCTTCCTATTGGCAAATTCCGAAAGTACTCAGTTCACAGCTTTTCTTTATAACGGACAATCCTACACCTACCAAGTTTTTCCATTCGGTCTCAAAACGGCAGTCGGATCTTTCAGTCGAGCCATGAACATGATTCTAGGACCCGAAGTTCGTCAATTCACTGTCAATTACATTGATGATTTGTTGGTCGTTTCGGAGTTTTTTGAACAACATCTTCACCATCTGGACATGGTTCTGACGCAAAATGACGATCAATCTCGAAAAATCCCAGTTCCTTCAGGAAAGAGTTTTTTTTCTTGGCCACATCCTGTCTCCTGATGGCATTTCAACTGATCCGGAAAAGGTCACAGCGATCCAAGATTTTCCGGTTCCAAAAAAATTTAAACATTTGAGGGGTTTCTTGGGTTTGTGCTGTTACTATAGACGTTTCGCAGAACGTTATAGTGACTGCATCGCTCCTTTGACTCGGTTGTTGCGGAAAGATGTCCGTTGGAACTGGTCGAATGTTGAGCAGGACGCGTTCGAGAGAACGAAACGACTGTCGATTTAAACATCACCCTGGAGAAATTCAGGTATGGCCTGCATTGCAGATCCTCCAGGAGTGCTCATCCAGTAGGATGATAAGTTGCTGTCCCTTGGGGTCCAGCTTCCTATTCACTACTGACCAGCTTTCTGTCTTAAGACTCAGGCCCCGGAACTCATGTCATCACCCTCACGGGTTTCGGGACGTCTTTAGCGTCGACAACACCAAGTTTCGCCCCTTCCCAGGGTACGCTTTCTATCACCACCCGCACCAGCCGTTCCCTGGTGGTCTGTTCGGCGCAGGAGGCAAGCAGGTAGCCCCCCCCCCCCCCCGGAAATTTAAGGCGGAGAACCTGGGTGCAGGCTCCCCTTATTGTTAATTGTATTTTATTCCCCACTGGAGGTTCAATATTATTTTGAAAATAACGCTCACTCCAGTCATTTTTCTTTTATTTTAATGGGTACCGGTTTCGGCCGTTACGGCCTTCTTCAGCTCTGCCTATAATAACAATGTGAAACTATGAATTATAATCTTACGTCCTAAATATTCCCAATCTGCACATAATCCGTGTCTTAAAATAATTAAAAATTACAATTTAAAACTGAAAAACGAAATGAATCCCCTTATTATGTTTCGTCCAGATCTTGGATCAGAGCGGTTTTGATCAGATCCGCCTGATCCTCGCTGAGGACGTTTGCTGGACATCCATATCCGACACGGCCGCCGCAAATGATACAGAGGGCCTAATAGGTCCACTCCTCTTTTTTGGCGGACGTGTTTTGTCGCTGGGAGTACCCTCTGGCAGTCGTCGGCGTTTTTTGCCCCTGACTGCCGAAGAATTCCCCCTGCTATCGGTACTGCTTCCCGGTTTGCAGTCGAGTTTGTGCCCGCTGTAGAGCCTGGGGTCCTTGCGGCCCCCTGTCCACCAGCAGGTTTCAAACCCTTCTGTTTTTGTTTCTGGAGCCGTCTCCTGGCATCCATCCTTTCGGAACCTCCCCCCAAGGGTGTGTTTTTGTGAAGATAATTTTATCTTTTCATTAACCTTACATATATCGTTACTTTTTTTTCGGTTGGATTTTATATCACTTCGCTGTGAAGGGATTGCGTTTGGGGCATCCTAGAGCATTTTACCAAAAGGGGAGATGGTATTCGGCGTACCACGGTCTTGAGTTTAAGCCGCTGTTTTCTTTGTACTATTTACTTTATTCTCGCCTGAACTAATTTCTACTGTAAACCGTAATTGTGCTCGACATTACGGATTGTTGCTCTCAATGTATCGTCTTTCTTCTTCATTCTTCGCTGTGCTGGTGTTATCTGGTTCAATCTTACGTTCTAGAAGTATGCAACACTTTTCCCACTGCCTAAAACGCCAAGGGGGCTAAATTACTGGAACCTCGACTGGGTAATACCTACACTTAAAATTTTGTGGCGGCCTGAGATTCAAATTACCGCCACACTGACGGAAGTAGCCTGGAGGACCGGAAACCGGACAGATCCCGAACGCGCTCTTCGGCGTTCACTCTCACTTCAAAACGGTCTCCGCGAGTAACAACTTCGTGTCGCAACTCTCACGCGCTTCATTTATTTTATGTTTGTTTTGTTTATAATATTCAGTTGTTAAGTTTGTATTTTTATAATAAACGTGTGGAATGCTCGTGTCTGTGTACCAACTATAGACCCGCATAAACCCACAATTGGTGACCCCGGACAAGAAACAAACAACAGACGCCATCGCCATGTCAGAAACGGAGCAACAAGCAGGAGAAGTCAACAGGATTTCAACATCGAGCGTGAGGTTGCCCCCGTTTTGGTCAACAAATCCAGGACTATGGTTCGCCCAGTTGGACGCTCAGTTTGAAACGAACCACATCAAGGCAGACAACACAAGGTATTACACAGTAATCGCCGCGTTAGATGGTTCTACCCTTCAACAAGTTTCGGATCTGATATTATCACCACCAACGGATAATAAGTACCAAACGCTGAAGCAACAGTTGACCAGTCGATTTACTGAATCGGACGATAAACGGCTACGGAAGCTCCTTACGGAAATCGACTTAGGAGACCGTCGCCCTTCCCAGCTGCTGAGGGAAATGAAAACACTAGCAGCCGAAAAGGTGTCTGGAGACGTCCTAAGAACGCTATGGCTCCAGCGAATGCCATCACAGGTGCAGATGGTCTTGTCAGCGAGTGACGGCGTCGAAATTGACAAAATGGCTGCCATTGCCGACAGAATGCTGGAGGTAAGTGTTACCGGCGCCTTCGGATCGGTCTCAGCCATTCACAACCAAGCTCAAGTAAAACATGCGCATTCGGGCGATGCAAGCGCCGCGGTTGCATCAACGTCAGCGTCCGGAACTAGCGGCAACTGCAGCGCCACCTCTTTGGCCGCCTTGGAACAACAGGTTATGCAGCTGACGAAGATGGTGCAGGAATTAAAAGCCGACCGAAGCGACCGTCGTAACCGATCGCGCACGCGTTTCCACCGTTCCACCAACAGAGGGCGTTCGGCGTCCAGGCACCGTGAACAAAATGGAGGACTTTGTTTTTACCACACAAGATTTGGAAGAGAAGCCCGAAAATGCTCCAAACCATGTACTTATGAACTGGGAAACTAGGAGTACCACCGTTGTGCGAGGCGTCTTCGGCGGAATCTTCACAAAAACGCCTCTTTGTGACTGACAGAATAACGGGCGTGCGGTTTTTAGTTGACTCTGGTGCCGACGTTTCAGTGCTACCCCGAAACACAAACGCTAAAGCAGGAACAATGGAACTGTTTGCAGCAAATGGATCGAGGATACGCACTTTCGGTACTAAGTTGTTACAAATAAATTTAGGTTTAAGAAGACAATTAACGTGGAGGTTTATTATTGCGGATGTGTCGCACGCCATTATCGGAGCTGACTTTTTATTTCATTTCGACCTTCTAGTGGACCTTAAACGAGGAGCACTCATCGACAACACTACGAGACTTTGTAGCATAGGTAAAGTGTACGCATGTCAGACTCCTAATATTACTATAGTGGCCCAAGGTTGTAAATATAAACACTTGTTAGTGCAGTTTCCAGAAGTTACGCGAGAGACAATAGTATGCCAAGACGTTTTACATCCGGTCGTGCATCACATCGAAACGCGCGGAGTTCCGATTGCAGAAAGACCTCGACGTTTGTGCCCCAAAAAGTTGGCAGCAGCTAAACTTGAGTTTGAGTTTATGTTGCAGCAAGGCATCTGTCGTCCTTCCAATAGTTCATGGGCGAGTCCACTGCATTTAGTACCCAAAAAGGAAGAAGATACTTGGCGCCCTTGTGGAGACTATCGTCGGTTGAACTCTGTCACCATCCCCGACAGATACCCCATTGCCCACATCCAGGACTTCGCACACAAACTTAATGGTACCAGCATTTATTCAAAGTTGGACCTAGTTCGAGCGTACCACCAGATCCCCATAGCCGAAGAGGACATACCAAAGACTGCAGTCACCACCCCATTTGGTCTCTTTGAGTTCACCTGAATGACTTTTGGTTTATGCAACGCTGCCCAGTCTTTTCAGCGACTTGTCAATATAGTGTTACAGGGACTAGACTACTGTTTTGCATACCTCGACGACATTCTTATTGCGTCCGCAGATGAAAATACCCACGCAAAACACCTGAAAGAAGTCTTCGAGAGACTAAAGAGGTATGGGCTCGCAGTAAACCCGGCTAAATGCGTTTTTGGGGTACAGGAGATCGAATATTTAGGGTACCAAATTACTCCTGAAGGGACAAGGCCACTTCCTACAAAAGTTGAAGCCATCCAGAAATTTCCAAAGCCAGAAGTCATGAAAGAACTACGTCGTTTTATTGGAATCGTAAATTTCTACCGACGTTTTATTAAGAACGCAGCCAGGAAGCAAGCACCGTTGACCGAACTATTACGAGATGTAAGGAAGAACGACAAAAGAAAAATAGTTTGGACTCCAGAAGCCGAGAGCGCCTTCGAGGTGTGCAAAGATGACTTGGCACAAGCAGCTCTTCTAAGTCACCCAGCAGACAACGCACCCCTTTTATTGACAGTAGATGCTTCCGACACTGCTATTGGTGCGACATTGGAACAGTACGACACTAACAACTGGTATCCAATTGCCTTCTTTTCCAAGAAACTGAGTCCAACCCAGCAGAAGTACAGTACCTACGACAGAGAACTGTTAGCAGCATATGAAGCTGTTAAATTCTTTCGGTACATGGTAGAAGGCAGACACTTCACAATTCGTACTGACCACAAGCCACTAACTTTCGCTTTCAAACAGAAGTCCGATAAAGCCTCACCGCGACAATTACGACAGTTAGATTTGCTAGGTCAATTTACCACCGACATTGTACACATTGCAGGCAAAGAAAACACTGTGGCAGATGCGTTGTCGAGAATAGCAGAGATCTCAGCCCCCACTGTCATCGAGACAGACAGGCTGGCTGCGGCACAGCATCAGGACGAAGAACTTCAGCGATTGTTACATAATTCAACTTCACTAGACCTGAAGTTGTTTGCACCACCGGGAGAGAACACAGAAATTTACTGCGACGTACAGAACGACAGAATTCGACCATACATACCACAACCATTACGTAAGCCTGTTTTTGAGTTAATACATAACTTGTCACATTCTAGCTATAGAGCTACAAGTAGACAGTTAAGGGAGAGATTCGTGTGGCCTTCCATTAACAAAGACAGCAAGATATGGTGTAGAGAATGCATAGCGTGCCAACGAGCAAAAATACAACGACACACCAGAGCACCGCCCCAACAGTTTTCCGTGCTTAATGAGCGTTTTGAGCACGTTCACCTTGACATTGTGGGACCACTACCAACCTCCGAAGGCTATAGGTACTGCCTCACGATGATCGACCGCTTCAGCAGATGGCCAGAAATACAACCTATCGAAGACATCACTGCTCAACAGGTATCACGTGCATTTTATGCAAACTGGATAGCACGTTTTGGTACTCCCAGAACGATCACAACAGACCAAGGACGACAATTCGAGTCTGCACTTCTTCAGTCGCTCACAAGGATGACAGGTGTAAACAGATGTCGCTCTACAGCATATAGGCCACAAACAAATGGTATACTGGAGAGATGGCATCGAACAGTCAAAGCTGCAATAATGTGCCGTGGAAACGAAAAATGGACAGAAGTTCTACCTACGGTATTGCTAGGGTTAAGAACAGCTTTCAAAGAGGACTTACAAGCATCACCAGCCGAGTACTTATATGGAACTACCTTACGGTTGCCAGGAGAATTTTTCACTCGCGGCGTCGCAGATGGCTCAGAAGACCCGACGGCTTTCGTTGCTAGACTTCGGACACATATGAGTGAACTACGCCCTCGGCCTACAGCAGACCACAGCCGACAAACATTTTTCGTACCTCGTGAACTTCAAACGTGCACACATGTTTTTCTGCGGGATGACACCGTGAGAAAACCACTGACACCACCATACACTGGTCCCCATGAAGTCATCGAGCGGCGCGACAAATATTTTACGATAAATGTAAATACGAAACCAGTAAATGTTTCTGTCGACAGGTTGAAACCAGCGTTCATATGTCAGGAAGCGACTCCAACATCGCCCCCCGCAAAGGCGACAGAAATTCCAGCTACCCCTCGAGCACCCGCCCCCATAACTGCATCGAAGACAACGCGAGGACGCGAGGTCAGGATGCCAGTCAGATTTCGTACCTAAAGTACTGGGAGGGGAGTACTGTGGCGGCCTGAGATTCAAATTACCGCCACACTGACGGAAGTAGCCTGGAGGACCGGAAACCGGACAGATCCCGAACGCGCTCTTCGGCGTTCACTCTCACTTCAAAACGGTCTCCGCGAGTAACAACTTCGTGTCGCAACTCTCACGCGCTTCATTTATTTTATGTTTGTTTTGTTTATAATATTCAGTTGTTAAGTTTGTATTTTTATAATAAACGTGTGGAATGCTCGTGTCTGTGTACCAACTATAGACCCGCATAAACCCACAATTTCTTTGCGTCTCGTCGGGAAATAATGAAGAACTTCTCTTGTTTACATGTACATAACCTCACACAAACAGCGGTACGTCAAACGTCACCGCGTCGCTTGTGCGCATGTTTTGTCAGAGGCCTTCTTCCGGCGGCGTGTCTGTCAAAAAGAGACATATTGTTCGGTGGTTGATGAAACGTGGTGTTCGTGCAATTAAATTTGAATTATCCGTAAGGGATTAGCACATCCGTTTCATCTAAGAGTGTGATTCTCGTTCCGTTGAAAATAATCGCAAAACGACGGAATCATTTTCAACCTGCGGGGATTAAAACCACCGAACAAGTCGTGCACGTGGTGGTTTCGTTCTCTTTAGAAGTCGTCCCTCATTGGAGGTAAGGGCCTTTCTGTTCGATAAATGGGATACTTAAAGGGGAATCTTCTTCATTAGGGTACTGGCTCGGGGTGAATCCTAAAACCTTCACCACCTAAGTGGAACTACGCCATCCAGCGAGGGTATCGTGATATTCCATGGAAGTTCCAGCGTGGACGCTTCTATCGAGGATTTGTTGGTGCCAGGGGCTAGAGAATCGTCGTCGTCTCCCTCTGGAAGTCCTCACATACCACAAACCAGAGTTCCAGGGCTAGATATTAATTTAAAATATTAGTTTTATGAGTAACTTTTTATTTCTTTTAATTGTTTTGTGTAACTGAATTTCGCTGATGAATGATACTTGACTGATCCATTTAATTTGTTTAATTTATAATTAATAATTTATTTTGATTTAAATTCAAGTTTTCCAGTTTTTCAACTAAAGTTTAATTTCGTAACCATCCTCTTCTGCGGTAAAAATTGGTGGCGTCCATTTAAGTAGAAAAAGAAAAGTAATAAACCAGACCCAGCCCATCTCCATAGAGCTAGATTTGGGGCGGTACCAAACCAATTTTTGGTACGTAACATTTTGTAATTGTTTATTGGTTTCCATGAATGGTCCCACTAGTAAGAGGGAAAGAGTGGTCACTATGCGTAGTGCCCTCTGTACGTATAGAACGCTACATACAACAGGGTTTGCATGGTGCCCTGAGGTTTGCCGCTAGTGGCCGAGCTGCCCCTCGGCCATGCATCTTTTCGGCGCTCGCAATACCTTAATATTGGGGAGGTTTTTATAGTGGTACCTCCTTCACGCGGCCAGACAATGAAGCCAAACCCCCGTGCCCCCTGCCTGCACTACCTCCAGCATGTGTGGAGGGTCGTTGCACATATCAGGCGATTTACGGTGTGTGTCGCGAGCTGGTCCGCGGCGAGAGGCTTTCGTTCGGCGCAGCATGGGTTTTAGCCCTTGGTCCTCTCTACTAACCCCCCACTAACTTGAGTCGGTGAAGACTATAGCCATTCTCCTATCGGCCACCTGGAGTAGGTAGCTCAACCCCCAGGACAGTATTACCTAACGGAGAGATGCGGGAATTGGTCAATTTCAAAATGGTGTAATGTTAATGGAGAGAATAGAAAATTTTGCGTATTATTTCGTATTGTTCATTGTTAGTGCTGAGTAATGAAAGAGTAATCATCAGAATCATTGAAGATTAAAATGCCACTGAACTATATAAAAAACTTATGCTATTTTTCGATTTCTTTGGCAAATAGCAGCAAGGTTTTTTGGCGACAATTTATAGCAGTGATTAGCAGCTTTTATTAATTGCAAAAGTAAACATTAATGCTTAATTCTTCTTAATTATCTAAAAATCACGACGACTCTCTTGTTTTGGATTGGATATAAAAATAGTAGTTGCCTTAATGTACTATCTACAATTTACATTCATATAAAGGAATCTAGCGCACGTGCTACTAGAATGTTTAATATTTTAAAGCTGTCTTTTTTTTTTGTAAAACCAGGGTCGTTCCACATTTGTTTTACTCTATCTCGAGTAGTTAATGAGAATGATTTTATTGTTACATGATTTACATAGAATTACATTATTCTAAATTACCAACTCCTATATTCTAACAATTTTATCTCAAAAATTTATGTCAGAGAATCGCTACAGTTATTGAATTTTTCATCGGTCTTCAGGGGCAAGGGCTTTATTATTTTAACACAGATACAAATGTTGCATTAACATATTTAAATCTTCGTTTGCTTGTTCGGAATACCCATTATTTGCAGTGAGCGAAACTTTATGGAAATTGAGCGACTGCACCACAAACTGTTAGCGTTTACAATAGATGCAGGAAAAGTCTGTTTCAATATTGGCGAAATGATTTAAGTTTGCATTAAAAACGATAATTATGTTAGTTATCCACATAAATAAATAATGTCAGATTGCACTGACTGCATTTGGTCCAAATTACTTCTGCTCCGATGTGGCTAAATAATAACATCGTGAGGTCGAATGATGATAATGATGCTAATTTTTATGAATAAAAGTTTTTTTTTTAGTTTATGATGTGATTACGTTGCTGATGTAATAAAATTAAAGCTGGATGCAGAAAATAAAATTTGATAATAAATTTCAAATTTATGGTCACGACAGTGTTGGCTTGTCGCCTATGTGCGAACTAGAAGCGGCAATAAAATTACTGTTGTAAAAATATGAAATCGCAGTTAGTCTTTGACAAACAGTGCTTTTTTATACTTTTGTAGCAAACGGATTTGTAAGGATGTTTTAGTCGGAAAATTTATGCTGGTGGCAATGGGCCATAAGTTACGTAGAGTAAACACAAACAGGACATATTTTTATCAGCTTAAATCAAAGCATATTTTTACGATTGAATCGAAACGAATTGGATATACCTTGTACAATTTTTAAAACACAAGGAGGTCGAAATAAATGTGAATTAAAAACATTTAGACTTTTATTGTTGAATAAGAGCTTCTGTAGTATAATAATAATGTCTTCAAATGTCTCTCTAAACACTATTCCCTAGGTATCGAAAAAATGAAGTTTTATTCTGACAAATGAAATCAAATCAACAACGTTAAAGTGGACCCTCAAGTCATAATTGACACAATAATTATGAGCCTTCTTTAACTAGAAATAAAGATATACAGTCGTCATATTTATTTGCTCAAACTGTCTGATTTTTGATTTTGAACTTCTTGCTAAATAAATATATATTTATATGTACACACGTGGTCTCTTATAGTTAAACATCTTTTAATTAAAACCCCTTACATGTTATTTTCGAAACCTCCATTTACATGAGAAGAAATCTGCGCACTAAAACCCTCGATATGAACAGTTTCTTAACGAGACTATATCTGAAAAATCGCTTGTAATTGAAAAGATCCGATACGCATCAAAGTTAACCCAAAGTACACATTAAATTAATCAAAGAAGCTTTCGTTCCATTGTTCGTCACCGGAATCGGACGCAATGTCTCACGTCATCGACTTGCTAAGAGCCGACCTGTTGGACACTTCGATTATTACCTTCTATTGGGAATTATTTATGGTTTTTGTATCCTCCAATTAATCTTCTCGCCTTCTATACATATTTACAATGGTCTTGGTCAATCTTCCAATTCGATACTCTCGTAATTAAATCGGTAAGTCTTTCCATTCTCTCTTGAAACAATGAAATGTCACGGAATAAATCTAAGCCGTTTGTTCATCACAGAGCACATCTAGACCCAAAAATGATGACCGAGTGCAGTGTCGGCTTAATAATGGTGTATGATCTAACAGGATTATGCGAAGCTGTGTCCTAAAAAATGTTTTAAAGTTTTATGAACATACAACGTGTCCCAGAAATAAGTACATTAATTTGGAGAGGTGGTAGAACTCATCGAGTACAACAACCTTTTCCTTTACCATTTTTTCGAAACCACATTTTGAAATTACAATTTTACAACCTCCAAGAATAACGATACGCTTATGGATTTCTGACACAATGGTAATGACCGTGAATTCTGTTGTTTTTCTGGGAGGAAGGAAATATTCACACTTTATTATCTTTACTTTTTGTGAACTTTTTTGTCGCTGCGTCCCGGCTAAAACTGATAAGCGTACCTACCTGTTACTAATTAGTTTAATATCGGACTTTACAACAGGTTGTAGTAAACTGTCCCGTGATTTGTTAATTTTTGTGGTGGACAAAGTTTGTGATCTGTTCTTGTGGTTTTGTTTTTAAAAATTCTAAATTTTATGAACAGCGAATATTCCAGTTTCTGGAAGATTTGCCTTTATAAATCCGGACAACCATGTGGTTCCTGAACGACGGACGGTGCCCTTTGTGACTACGCTATAATATTGGACGAAATTGGTTGAATACGAATTTTCCCGTGTTCAACCTGCAGATGAAATGGAGGATTCTTTTATCGTAAGCACCTACTTCTGCATTTTGAGTGATAATTTTGTTAATAAGGTAATTAAGCAATGAAAATTAATAATGTGGAATTTTTATTTTGGTATCAGGTTTTATTACATAAGAGTCTCTTCAGTTCATTTTCAATATCCCACAAAGAAACAAAAACAAAGTGAAAGTAAATGAATTTTTTGTATGCTTGGTTTATCAGTGGGAATTTATAGAAAAACAATCCAGGAGCGGGTAACGAAATTAATACGAAATCTTTTCACAATTTTAACTCGATAAATAGAGGGTTTAGAGAAAAAAAGTATTGAGAAATTTTGTTGCTATTCACTCGATCTATATGGTGTTAAAATTAATGTACTTATTTCTGGGACACTCTGTATATCTCAAATAGTATGGAATCGCTACATCGATTCAAAGTAAACGTCTCTAATGTTAGCGTTTTTTATTACAAGATGTAGGGAACATAAGTATTTAGGTCGAGGACGCCTAAATTGTTAAAGGGCCATTGATTGCAAATAAACATGAACTTTGAAGGCGTCTAATAGCCAAACCTGTGGGCTACCCCCACGCCCGCAACTGACCGTACCAAACCTACACGCCCTAACTCGCCAATTTGGTGGTAAAAACACAGTTGTTCCACTGTTCATTTCAATTGCTCTTCCTCATAGATGCTTCATATGGAGTTCCCACTTGACACATATGCAAGAGTTGGAGTGGGGAAATTGCTGAATTCTCAGCTCCCCGCGATTAATAGAATATAGGGATTATTCATAATATCGTTTCAATAAAAATAATTACCAACTTAGCTTATTGTATCTAGTTTTGATTATCATCATCATCATTATCATCATCATCATAATCATCATAATGGTTATCACTGCTACCGTTATTTTCACAACATTTTTTTTTTCAAATACGTCATATATAATTTTCCCAATAGTCTATACAGTTTCAAGGTTTACCAACTAGACAGAGATACACGTTTATTTGATTAGAAAAGCAGAATTATTATTGCATGATGTAAAACGTAATTTAACAAAAAAGTTATGCAAAGTATCACTTTTTTACTCTTGCTGAATAGAGAATTGAAAAGTGTATTTAAGACCCAAAAAAAGTTGGAGGTTGTCACTTGAAAAAATTTATGACGATGTCATAGTTCAAAAACTGATGACGTCATCAACAAATTTTTTATGTCAAAACATGGCAATTTAAAAACAAAAATCGACCTGTTCGATCGTTTTTCGCAAAAACAGTACATAACTAAATTATTAATTTTGTGCGGAACTTTATGATCACTGTATATAATAACGAATGCATTAATCAGGGTTTACAAGTACCAACTCTGTTCCTATTGTTAAAATACGGAACAATTAATGGTAATTATACACTACGGTTGAGAAGACATTTTTCTTAGCCAAGCAATTCTATTGCCGAAGATGCGAAGATAAATATTTATTATCCAAGATCACATGCATCTTTGGTATTATGGGAGCTTGCACAGGTTGGAATATAGAGATGTAAATGATTTTGGAACCCTTCTAGTTACAATTAAAGATAGTAAATTAAAAATATTACGGTTCAAGTCTTTGTCCAGAAAATTGTGTAACCCTGGCTTTTTTATCAACTATGTCAACGGTAAATGTACCATACAAAACGTAGGAATAAATAAATTTGGACACTTTTTTGAATTTTGAATTTTCCGAATCCCTATTTATACAATAAAAAATAGTATATACAGGGTGTTTAAAAATTGCCGCACCAACGCAATCGTACGTTATTTAGGACCATTTGGTAAGTCAGAGAAAAATATTTAATAGACTGGTTACCAATAATTTAAAAAAATTAAGACGGAATAATTTCCTTGTATACAATGTTTTGCGTAAACACTTGTTCATTGTGCGGTATAAGATGCTCCTGACTGAATTGTTAAATAAAATAAAATAAATAAATAATAAATCTTCCGCTTCTCGATTGATTTGTTGAGAAAGTCGCAGGTCAGTTAAACGAAAATATTGTGGAATTGGTAAACCAATTTTTCGGCAAGAAAAATTATGAGATAAAAGAATTGTATTTTGCACAGCTTCATTCGTCCCCTCTTTCACACTTTTCACACCTCGCACCCAAACATCCACCCATGTCTTAAGTTCCCTACACAGCTTGCTCACAAAACCTCAGGGGAGGGGCTAAGATACCTATATATAGCTACAGTTGTCCAACTTCTCACTTAAAACGATTCACGCTCATTTAAATCGATGACTGTAATGGACCGCTTTTCCCCTAAAATGATTTGCAAATAATTAATGAACCTGTGAAATTTTTGAAAACAATTATCAAAATCGGTGCAGTACAGACTGTTTTATTTGGTTCAAATTGATTCATGTTCAACGATTAAATATATAGATATTTCTTTTTACTTTAGGTAATTGTTAGTATATTTCTATTTACTTTCCCCTTACCCATTAGCAGTAATTGTTACGTGTCAAACAAATTCTCCTATTGCCTCTATTACATAATTTTTGTTGTGTCTTATTGTTATGTCTTCCCTAGATATTTCTAACACTGTTTTCCTATTCTCGTCATGTTTTATTTCTTTGTTTAGATTTACTTTTTTGTTTGTTTACATCTGTATATATGTATATCCATGAATGTTAAATTTTAGAATTTATTGTTGGACTAAGCAGACTAAAGGTGGAAGAGCAGTAGGTAGACATCTCAGTATGTACTAAACCTCACCGTTTTTTTATATTTGTTGATCAAATATTTAAATAAAGACAATAATAATAATAGTAAACGAGAACGAAAGATGCCGAATCTATTGGAACTTCACGTTCTCCGCAGATAACAGCGAACAACCCTGACGTGGTTCTATTGGACCACTCCTCCAAGCAGATGTTTGTTATTGAATTTTCGGCTCCTGCTGAAAATAACATCTGCGTCAAGGAGGAGGAAAAGCGGACAAAATATCAAGACCTGCTCTTTGAACTTAGGAGGCTGTACTCAAGTTTATCAGTGAAGCTCGTCGTTTTGGTAATTGGGTGCATGGGAGGCATCAAGGACTCGCGCGTCTCCAATTTGAAAATCATTCCTGCCTGCCGTAAACCGGCAGAGACCCTTGCGGCTGGAATGTAGAAAGCGGTCATCTTGGGGTCCTTGCGTCTGCTTAGGGCACATGATTTACGAGATTCATAGCTACTGACCTCATGGTTTTTAGGAGTGGCTATGATGTACGAACAGGACCTGACCAGTAAGGAACCTCGTGAAGGTCGGAATCACGAGGAGCTCCTTCTGGTCAATACGAAAAAAAAAGAAGTAAAATAATAAATATATAGGTATAATTTAAGGTAGAGTAGAATCTAAGTACAGTAAAATGAACGAATAAAAAATTCGTTGAAAATATGTTACGTTTAGATGAAAATATACTTCTATTGATTCCCTTAATATCCGTCTAAACCTGGTCTAAACACTATTTCATCATCATCATTTGTTACCAATTTCTTGGTTGACATTTCTATACAAACAACCCAATTCAGTTTAAATGTTTGCTTACAATTACAAGCAGATTATTTATTTTTACAATAAAAAATTCAGAATTCATCGAACAATACAAAGATTACAATACTGATTTTATCTAAATAATACGTGAAAATAACAGTGAGTTTAATTACACAGGCTAAATGATTTATACATAAGTACATGAAAATTTTGTTTTTCATAGGCAACATGTAATTGAAATAATTTTGTTATATGAACAATAGAATGAGCAATTCAGTTTGATTTCATTTTGTATAACCTATATCGGGTGTCCCAACTAAAATTTGTACCCCCCAACAATTCCAATTTCGAAACACTCAGAAGCAAACGCTCGAACAGGTCAATTTTGTTATCAAGGGGGACGAAATTGTACCAAACTTTCATGTCTTAGATCTCACCCCTTGAGCCAGGGGAGCCACCCCTTTAAAAAATTTAAATGGCATGGGGGGTCGTGTGATACATCATTTTAAAGCTTATTCAATTCTCTATCCAAACCTACGTTTATCGATTCCTTTCTACAAAAATATTGCATAAATTTGATATCTTCCAAATCTACATAAAATACTCAACTAAAATTTTTACCCCCCAACAATTCCAATTCCGAAAGACTCAGAAGAAAACGCTCAAACAGGTCAATTTTGTTATCCAGGGGGACAGAATTGTACCAAACTTTCATGTCTTAGATCTCACCCCTTTAGCCAGGGGAGCCACCCCCATAAAAAATTTAAATGACATGGGGGGTCGTGTGATACATCATTTTAAAGCTTATTCAATTGTCTATCCATATCTACTTTTACCGATTTGTTTCTACAAAAAAAGCATGAATTTGTTATTTTTCAAATCGGGAGTATTTTATGCAGATTTAGAAAATAACAAATTCTTATGCTCTTTTTTTGTAGAAACGAATCGATAAAAGTAGGTTTAGATAGAGAATTGAATAAGCTTTAAAATGATGTATCACAGGACCCCCCCATGCCATTTAATTTTTTTAAGGGGGTGGCTCCCCTGGCTAAAGGGGTGAAATCTAAGACTTGATTTGGTACAATTTGCCCCCCCTTGATAACAAAATTGACCTGTTCGAGTGTTTTCTTCTAAGTGTTTCGAAATTGAAATGGTTGGGGGATACAAATTTTACTTGCGTATTTTATGTAGAATTTGAAAATATCGATTTCATTTTTTTTTTTTTGCAGAAAGGAATCGATAAATGTAGGTCTGGATAGAGAATTAAATAAGTTTTAAAATGATGTATCACAGGACCCCCCCCACGCCACTTAAATTTTTTAAGGGGGTGGCTCCCCTGGCTAAAGGGGTGAAATCTAAGACTTGAAAGTTTGGTACAATTTCGTCCCCCTTGATAACAAAATTGACCTGTTCTGTTGAAGGGGGTGCAAAGGGGGCCCCGAGCAAAAGGGGTGAAATCCCCTGAGCCCCGATCGTCGAGTGTTTTTTGGTGATGGTGAAGTAAGAGTCGAAACTAAAAGACGTTTTATATTTCAAACTCCAGGGTGTACTGACCTTCGAAGGGCAAATAACCACCCTAAATAGTTTTACAATGTACCGTTAGAATTACCGTTTCGCGGTCAGTTTTGTCCCTCACAACTAAATTTAGAACTACAGAAAAAACTTACAAAATAAAATTACAATCAAAACCTAAAGTATTAATATAGCGGTAAAAGCCGCCTCAAAATAAGCTCCGGTAACACACTCCCCCCTCTCGAAGGCGGTGTTTTAGCGCTACGCACGGCCCGTGCCCCTTCAGGTGGTTTTCCTCTGGGTCGAGTTTTCGGACTTTTCCAGGCGTTGTCCTTCTGTTGGGGTTGACTGAGGGCGATAGGCACTCCGGGATGCTGGCCCGGTAGTGATAAGCGGCGTCGGTGACGGTGAACGGCGCGCGTGATCGGAACCGGCGGGGGGCTCGTGTCCCGTGGTGGCGGCGTCCATATGACGAAATCTTCCCATGTAGACGGGGTCGATGGCAGGCGGATGCGAGTTGATGTACACAAACCCTTAGGCCATGTTGCCTTATTTTCAACCCGGTGTTGTTGCCGCGGATGGTCCGGAGCCAGCGAAAGGTCGCTGGTTGGTAACGGCGGCGTCGGGATGGTCGCAGAAGTCGTGCATACGGATGGCGGTGCCGTGAAGCCGGCTGGTGGCCGTGTGACCGTCATCGTTGATGTCACATCGGTACGAGCTGGAACCAGCTGGATTTCTGGTGTCTGTCCAGGGTGGACCAGGGATGTTCTCGTTTCAGTTTCTTCGGGAACGTCACAGGGCTGCAGGATTGCTTGCGCCTGTCCTGGGACCGCTGTGAAAGCATCTGCGTCGGATTGTCTCGGCTCTGGAATGTAGTCTGCCTCGTGATGGACGTCTGCAATGACCACGAACGTGTGGGCCACAGACTCGGCACCGGCGTCATCTTCGGTTGTCCTCTGGATGGCGGTGCTTGTCGTGGTGGCCAGCGTCGGGACGCTGACGGTCGGCGTACCTAAGTCAGAGCTACATTTTCTTTGGACATTGACAATCGCGCTTGCTTGGTTCTCGGGTGCGAAGCTGACATCCTGGTCGGGCTCGTCCGGGAAGACGATGCTAGGTGGTGGCACAATCTCGAGGTGCTCCGGGAGGTCTTCGAAGTCGGCTGGCGGTGGCGGGATGACAAATAGGTCGATCACCTCGTCCACAGTCATGTGGTCGAGGTTATCCCGGGACTCGGCAGCGGTCGGCCAGAAATCGCTCAGCTCCTGCTGCTGCTGCGGACTCTGGGCGGCGGCGACTTCTTCAGGCTCCGGAGAAGTGGTTTTGATATATTCTGGTGTGGCCGCTGCTGGTGGTAGTGCGGCGGCTTCGGTGACGCCAGGTGCTTGACTCTCGCGAATCAGGACGACAGGAGGGCGGATCTCCGCCTGCGAGGGAGTCTTACTGGACCTACGGTTCCGCTTCTTATTTCTCCGCTTTCTGCGGGTGCCGCGGCCGACCTCTGGCTCGGCCACCATGGCATAGCAGAACCCCTGCCGTTGGTTGGAGCTGCCTTGGCTGCCTCCTCGTTGGTACCTCCAACGAGGAGGTACCGGTCGGGAACCTCCTCGTTGGGCGACCCATCCTCGTTGTAGAGGTCGCCTTCTTCGTCGTCGTAGTACACTGGACCCGGTCCGTGGAAGCGGGAGTCGACGGGACGAGTGGAGGTTGTGTAGTCTCTCCACGCGTCCATCAGGTCTAGGTCGCGTTCGCTGAATTCCATGTAGGGCTCCCCGTCGGTGTCGTACTCCAGGTCCTCCGGGTAGTCATAGCCTTCCCAGTGGCTTTTTGGAGCATCCTTGGGGAACTCCTGGTCCTCGTCGCTGCACGGCGACTCGACTCGTTGTTGTTGCCTGTACCGTTCCTCCATGACCTCCTGGTCGTACAAGCCGTCATACGCCCTTCTCAGAACGTCCCAGATGTCCTGGACGTAGGGGTAGAACTCCATGTCTCGTCTCAGACTCTCCGGGATGTCATTGATGAAACGGATTGCGATGTCGACGTCGTCCTTCGGGTCTATCGGATTGGTACAAAGCAAGTAGTAGTCGCATTCCTCGATAAACGACTCGGGGTCCTCCCCGAAGTACAGGGGTGGTGGTGGGTCGGCTGGTGAGTACATTGTTGCTTTGTCCGGCACCTGGTGGAGTCGTTGTCGTCTTGCTACTTGATGTTAGGCCGCAGGTGGCCCCTTACTGCCTGGTGTGGATGGTGTTTGTTGTTTTTCTGGGTGCTGTGGCTGACATCTCCACGGAGGGGTGGTTGAGCCAGAGCAGAAATGGGCAAGTCTTAGCAGCCATGCTAAGATTGCCCCACGTTGGGCGCCATGTGTTGAAGGGGGTGCAAAGGGGGCCCCGAGTAAAAGGGAAGAAATCCCCTGAGCCCCGATCGTCGAGTGTTTTTTGGTGATGGTGAAGTAAGAGTCGAAACTAAAAGACGTTTTATATTTCAAACTCCAGGGTGTACTGACCTTCGAGGGGCAAATAACCACCCTAAATAGTTTTACAATGTACCGTTAGAATTACCGTTTCGCGGTCAGTTTTGTCCCTCACAACTAAATTTAGAACTACAGAAACAACTTACAAAATAAAATTACAATCAAAACCTAAAGTATTAATATAGCGGTAAAAACCGCCTCAAAATAAGCTCCGTTAGACGTTACCCTGTAGCAAGAATTAAACTTTCGTTAGAAAAAACTCACGTGCCTTAGCATTGTTGTTCGTCTATAAAATTCAATAATGTTTGTCGGGAAAATTATTTCTGAAGTAAGCTTGAAAACTACAGAAAGCTGTATAATTGGGTAGGAACTTGGGTAGAAAATTTAAAATTTGGTGTGGCCTTGGAACGGAAGATGTCGCATTTTACAGCAGTCAGGGGAACGCTCAGGTATAAGATAGAACCCATTCATACCATCCAGCCATAAAATCATAAAATTGTGCGGCGAAGACAAACTCCACAAACACAGCAGGTTTTTTTTATGATGCTTTCTAGCTTCCGGAATACCGATATTCGGAAATTCTCAAAATACGGACCGACCCAAGACCAGTTATAAGTAAAAATACTTTGCAGTATTTATCAAAAAAAGTAGCTTGGATCTGTATAAATGATGAGACCAAGCAAATACAAATAAACTAAGGACATGATTATTGTACATGTATATACAAGTAAATTAAAATAAATATCTTAATTATATTGTAAACTGGTTATGTAAATTTTCAGATTCAAAGACAATTAGCAATTTGTCGAAAAATTGTTTGTTTTTTCGTTGTGTATTCCGGCGATCAAAATGATTTATTAATTGAAATAATTTAAAGAAATGAAATTCTTTGGCAAGAAATTAAAAATGTTTTTTTTTAATTGCATAGCAGGTGGCATAAAAAAATTGACATGTCCGAGCGATTTGCTTAAAAACATTACATAACGCAATTAATAACTAATGAATAGGAATGAAATCTGTAACGACTTGTCTCCACACAGAGGATCATCGCCCTCCGGTTTAATTGCACACGCCAACAATCAAGATAGTTTTGATTGCAGCGGACTTGACTTTTATTGAATTTCACGGGTTTAGTTTTGATTATTTGAATATGCGGTTGTGAAAAATCGGTAAAGAACATCTTATTTCAGGGTAAGACGTTATTACAAACCCCATATTAGCATTTGTTTATTCATAATAAAATGCCAAAGTTGCTTCATTTTTAGGAGTATAAAGAATGAAAATTTTTTCGTATTTTACAGGGAGGTATCATCCTCAGGTCAGATAAAATATTGTTATTTTATGTTTGTTATAATTTCCTTATTCAATAAATACTACGCCCCACAAGCGAAAAAGGGTTCACTCAACAATGTTTATAGTAGTTTGTGTATGTACCGACGCCGTAATCTTTTTTGAGATGCATCTGTTGTTTGTGGCCGAGAGGTCAGCCGATTATTGAACTTCACGGGTTTAGTTTTGATTATTTGAATATGCGGTTGTAAAAAATCGATAAAGGACAGCCTATTTCAGGGCAAGACGGTATTACAAACCCCATATCAGCATTTGTTTATTCATAAAAAAATGACAAAGTTGCTTCATTTTTAGGAGTATGATGAATGAATTTCTTTTCCCTATATTTTAAAAGCAATTCAAAATAAAGAAGAATTAAGACTTGATAAAGAAAGGGAACGGAGAAAAAAAGAAGAAAAAAATTAACTTAAAAAAACGGTTACAGAACAATAAACAATTAAAATGGTACAAAGTGGAAAGGAATAGAAAAATTATAAAGGTATCAAATAATTAGGAATAAAAATTATGATAACAAGGGTAACTACGTGAACGTATCAATTTTTTAGGTCACCATTTAGGGAGGAAAAAAGTCTACCCAAACCAAAAAAAAAAAGTGGTTGTCATTTAAAAAAATTGATGATGACGTCATAGAATAAAAACCAACAACCATTTTGTATTGCATAGATTTTATAGTATTTAATTTTTGTTTAATCACTTAAAATTGTAAAATAATTAACTTTAAAAAAAAAGAAACTAACTTCAAAAAACCCAAAGTAACAAGTTAACTAAAAAGTAAAAAATAAAAATGTTCAATTTCAGAGTTATTTGTTGTTCCGCTTAATGTAATTATTTATTGTTCCGTTTAATGAAATTCAGAAATTATTGTTTATTATCTAATTATTAATTGTTTTATAATTTTGAAGTCGGTGCCATACAAACATAAAACAAATTATATACCTTCCTACAATAACAAATTAGTTACTACGAATAAAATTATAAAAACAATTCATAATACATTACATAATAAATAATAATTATTTATTTATTTCAAATCTATCAATAATTTATTCATCTGTCGGTATATCCAACCTAAACCATGCAAAATTGGGACATACTACGAACATATATCTTTTACCTAATATATGACATGAGTTCTGAAAAGTTTAATTCCGTAATCATAATCGTGAATTAAGAAGTCTGAAATTATCAGGGAATTATAACTTTAAAATGTATAATTTTATGTTTTACTTGGTATCGACTTCAAAATTATAAAACAATTAATAATAAGATAATAAACAATAATTTCTGAATTTCATTAAACGGAACAATAAATAATTAATTACGTTAAGCGGAACAACAAATAACTCTGAAATTGAACATTTTTATTTTTTACTTTTTAGTTAACTTTGGGTTTTTTGAAGTCGCTTCTTTTTTTTAAAGTTAATTATTTTTTAAATGGCCGTAGCAAACGTGTTAAAAACATTACATAACGCGATAACATTACATATGTTTAAAACAATAATTAATTAATAATTAATTGTTTTAAACTCTAGCATTACACAGTGACAATACCACAGTATTGTATTGTCACTTATCAATAACAAACGACAACACTGAATCCACATTGTTGATTTTTGTCGAAATTATATTCTCAGAATATTACTCCTATATTTTTATAATACATTTCTTTACGCCACCATAAATATTGTTATTTTATATTTACCATAATTTCGTTATTCAATAAATACTACACACCAAGCGAAAAAGGATTCGCTCAACAACGTTTAAAATAAATGAGGTATTTATTACTTAGTTTTATTGAGGGTAGGTAGAAGCAATAGGTTGGACCCTATTGTAAAGAGATGTGGTCACCCAGGTCAATATTCAGTTTAAACGTACGGAATAACACAGAAAATAATCTTTGGTTAACTGTGTATTTTCTTGGTCCCTAAAATCAACAGGTCACTGTAATATCACAAAGCAGATCTCACCGAGACAGTTTAGTTCCACTATTCTACACCAGGTTACAGCATCTCACGACGAATGTACAAAATTTTATCTCACTTCAACATCGGAAGAAATTTGTCTCTCACTAAATGACAACCTTAATACTGATCAGCTGAGAAAAAGACTTCTCTACCTTGGTATATAATATACTATTATACTGATTAACATTTTTAATTTGGCGATAATATACGAATTTAATAGGGACACTAACTTACTGATATAATAATTACCTCAGTGGTCGTTTATACAATCATGTTATCAAAGAAACTGATATTAATTATTTTAAAAATATGTAAATACATACTTGTAAAAATGTAATTCAGCTCACAGTGACATCCCATTAGATTGCCAGTGTTATTTCTGCTTTGCCGTTTACTTTCCTGTCGTCGTATTTTAATATAAAACAGCCCTTTTCGGATCTCGAGGAGCTGTTTGTTTTTTATCCTTCACTATCCGTAAATATTGGTTTTAGTAGGAGAAATAAATACAGTTAGGTGTAAAATCCATGAAAGGTTTCAAACCTATATCATAAGTTTACCTCTTTTCAAGGAACAAATGCGGATTATTCAAGACTTTTTGACATGTATCAATGATTATATTTTCTTAAATTAATTATTATTAATTATTTTTTTTTTATAAAATGAAATATTGTTAATACTCATTTTAGTTGTTATCACGTAACTGTGACCGAAAAAGCAATCCCAGGTTGGTTTATGTGATACCGTGTTATGATGCATAATATTGTAAATGCAGCGTTTGCTAATTAATGTGGTTAATTGTGTTTATTTATGTTATTATTAGGCCTTAAATTGATCGGGAGTTCTCTCATATAGGTGATTACTGCAGACATATTCTCAATAAATTAAAATGTTACATTGCCGTACATTTATCACATAAAATTTTTTCGGAATTAATAAAAGCAACCTAGCACATACCTCTTTCAGATTCAAACCGACATCTATGGCTGTTATTATGACACTCCTGAGTGTGTTAATATCTGTTATCAAACATAACTTTGATAAATGTTCTGTACAAAAGTTTGTTGATCGATATCTTGAAAATTTCAACAATTAGTAGTTAACGAATGAGTTATGTATTGCAACAAATAGATGTAATAACTGCTTTGTTATTGGAATTACTGGTATCTGCTCTGGAATATCTGGCTCGCTTACAGATCGGTGATTAAAAATTTAATATCAATCACTAATCGAACCTATTTATAACATTTTTTTTGTTGATCACATTTTAATATCTGAGTCCATGAATATTAACAGCATCTTAAAAGATGATTCCCATAGCAACGTCAAACACTCCCTGTCATGCAATAATAAAATTTCAGATAAACGTCACACGATTTTTATGAATTTTAAGCAATTGAAAGACTTGCCAAGGTTGTGTCGAACTATAAAACGTTGTATTACACTTGTTCTTGTGCAAATTGGGGGTTTCCGGCACTCGGGGCTTAAAAAAGCACTCGTTTCAGTCGTGCTTTTTTAAACCCCTAGTGCCGGAAAGCACGCAATTTACAGAGGAACTCCTACAATAATATACTCTTTTATTAACTTTTAAAACAAATTTATTAATACATGTTATTTATCAATCATATCAATCATTCTAAATTATTTTCAGGAACTTAGTAAGTTGATCAACAAAAAAAGCCGTCGCGGGACGCCCGGCAGATGTGAAGCATCAAAATTGATGGTTATTGAGAGAATTTATAATTAAAGTAAACCAATAAATGAATATGGAGTAAAATTAATAAAAACATAGTTTCGTTAATAAAATAAATATATTTTTTTTCTTCAAACGTCAGAAAAACGTGACATTGGTGGCTTTCCGTGGCTCGTCTGTATTTGTCAAACCTACGGACCTGTCACGAAAAGCCTCACTTTTGCTCCAAATAAAATAATTTACTATTTCTTATTATTCTTATTATAATAATATACAGTGTGGAAATTAAGTAAGGAATAAATTTATTCCTTACTTAATTTCCACACTGTATACAGAATATAAATACAAGACAAAGTAGATTATATTACAAGTGACAGAAATGCTTCATTATCAGCGAGTGATACACATCTCACGAGCTTACAATGACATTTCGGTCACGTGTAAGATACGACGTTTTATGCCCGACGTGTAATTTAAAACGTTAAAAAAATGAAATTGTTAGAATGACGGTTCAAAAAATAATTAATGCCTTACCATTGTGTAACCATAGTATTTCACCCTCTTTTAACATTAGATCACTTGTGAGAAAAATGCTACATTATACCTTCCACTTTCTAACCTTCGTTTGAAATATACTATTAATATAGACTTTTACAATGAAGTTACGGAATATTATTTAATGTATGATCTGTGATTTCTGTAATAGTATAGCTGTTGAAGGTGTATTAGACGGTATTAATGAAATGATGGCCGCTTGAACGTCACTGTCACTGATTTAAAATCTTTAAACACTTCAAACAATATTCTTTTGAAAACAATAATAGAAGATTTCAAAGATTCGGCTTCTTATGGATATATGTCGTCGCTGACTTTTTATAGGCCTACAACTTTTCTATAGAAAGCATTCGTATATTTCTTATCGTTAAGGCAGCGTTCGTCGCTCAAATGTTTTTTCGTCGACTTAGTTTGCAAAAGTGACCTCCACGAAAATCCCTTTTATTCTAACGGGATAATATACAGCCAATGTCCACCCTGAAGGTCCATTCTAAATACTGGTGAAAGAATTTTTAAAATCGGATAAGTAAAAGTTTCGGAAATTACTTCACCAACCATTTGACACATACCAGGACGTGTGTAAACACTTTGTGTATTTGGGGTGATATTCCTCTTTTCTATTTGAATTAGATTGTTGAGATCGCAGATTCTATTAAGGCAAAGACTGCAGCAGAAGCGACCAGCACTTTGAGATTTTCATGTGTAACGGACCTCGCAATAGCTCGGCTTTTGGTATAAAATTTCTCTACGTCGCGCGTCGTCCGTCCGATGCGAAATTCTAAACTTATTATGGTGTTGCAGATAACGAATGCCACGGTCGGATTTTATTTTAATTTTGCGTTTCGCACATTATATCTCAACAATTATTAACACTTATATTAATTGTAAGATGGAATTTTGAAAAAATTGATCTGTTGCTTATTTTCTTAAATATGGAGTTTGCAAAAAAAACTTTAAATCCAAATACTCTGCTTTCAACAAATTCTTGAACTATAACAAGTCTTGTTCAACTCGGAATATACATTGTAAAATGTTACATTCGACAAACTTTTTTATTACTAAAGATAGCAGGGTACTATATCGACAAAATTTGTTAATACTTCCAGGAAACTTTTTTATCCTAAACATTTTTTGTTAAAATGTTTATTTTATTTCTAATAGAGCCGTAAAACTGGGCTGATAGTTGATGCCAAATTATCTGCAGAATTAAGTAAAGACAACGTGATATTTTTATCTTCGTTGTTTTGTTATCTATAATATGTTTCAAAAAATCGTAATTTTGGATTAATGACTTTTGCTTAGCAAAATGTTGGTACATCTTTTTGAACAAACAGTCGTTCTGTTGTTTTAATTGCTATATTTGACTAAGAAAATTATGTAATTGATGATTAATAATTATGTATTTACCTAAGTTTTTTTTAGACAAATAAAAATGAACTGAATTTTAAGAATAAAATACATATATCGGGTGTCCCAACTAAAATTTGTACCCCCCAACAATTCCAATTTCGAAAGACTCAGAAGCAAACGCTCGAACAGGTCAATTTTGTTATCAAGGGGGACGAAATTGTACCAAACTTTTATGTCTTAGAGCTCACCCCCTGAGCCAGGGGAGTCACCCCCTTAAAAAATTTTAATGACATGGGGGGTCGTGTGATACATCATTTTAAAGCTTATTCAATTCTTTATCCAAACCTACGTTTATCGATTTCTTTCTACAAAAAAAAAGCATGAATTTGATATCTTCCAAATCTACATAAAATACTCGACTAAAACTTGTACCCCCCAACAATTCCAATTCCGAAAGACTCAGAAGAAAACGCTCAAACAGGTCAATTTTGTTATCAAAGGGGACCAAATTGTACCAAACTTTCAACTCTTAGATCTCACCCCTTTAGCCAGGGGAGCCACCCCCTTAAAAAAATTAAATGACATGGGGGGTCGTGTGATACATCAATTTAAAGCTTATTCAATTCTCTATCTAGATCTACTTTTATCGATTTGTTTCTACAAAAAAGCATGAATTTGTTATTTTTCAAATCGAGAGTATTTTAGTTGAGTATTTTCGATAAATTTTTCGAATCGATAAAAGTAGGTTTGGATAGAGAATTGAATAAGCTTTAAAATGATGTATCACAGGATCCCCCATGCCATTTAAATTTTTTAAGGGAGTGGCTCCCCTGGCTAAAGGGGTGAAATCTAAGACTTGAAAGTTTAGTACAATTTGACCCCCTTTGATAACAAAATTGACCTGTTCGAGTGTTTTCTTCTAGGTGTTTCGAAATTGAAATGGTTGGGGGGTACAAATTTTAGTTACGTATTTGATGTAGATTTGGAAAATATCGATTTCATGTTTTTTTTTGTAGAAACAAATCGATATAAGTAGATCTAGATAGAGAATTGAATAAGCTTTAAATTGATGTATCACACGACCCCCCATGCCATTTAAATTTTTTAAGGGGGTGGCTCCCCTGGCTAAAGGGGTGAGATCTAAGACATGAAAGTTTGGTACAATTTCGTCCCCCTTGATAACAAAATTGACCTGTTCGAGCGTTTTCTTCTGAGTTTTTCGAAATTGGAATTGTTGGGGGGGTACAAATTTTAGTTGGGACACCCTGTATGTACATAATGCATTAGAAAAAAAGAAATATATCAAGGTCATTCTTTTTTTGCTGTATAATTTCGAGACAACTTTTATGAAAATAAATTGTATTAGGAAGAGATAATAAAGACAAATAAAACGAAATAAAAAAAATGTTTATAGGATTTTGTTGTAAAGGTACATGTCTTTAAAAGTGTACAAAACTTTATTTTATTTGTTAAAAACAAACAAATGATTTTTTAGATACATCCATATTTATATGTTAGATTGGCAAAACTTGGGAAACATTGAATTTTAATACAACGATTATTAATTATTATTACACTAACAATTAACCATAAATTGAGGTCGGCTTTATTCGCGTGGATATTTGGAATTAGTACAACCGCTTAAATCAGTTTTTAATTAAAAAAATACAAAAGTAAAAAAAACAAATTTTGTTTGTAAAATCGTCAGGCACGCGTCCAGTCATTTTTACCGAGAATCAAGATCCCAATTTTCAGATATGTACTGTTTGTTTTCCTCCCCTTTTTTCGCAGTTGGTATTTTTTTTTACAAAATCGTCAAACACGGGTCCAGTCTTTTAAAAAGGAGAATCTAGATTCCAATTTTCACATAATGTAACACTGTTGGTTTTCCGCCCCTTTTTCGCGGTGTGTAAATAGATTTTTCCAAAATCATCAAACACAGGTCTAGTATTTTTTTACGAGAGTCCAAGTGCCAATTCTCATGCTTGTAACATTCTCGACCTTTAAGTTATAAGCATTTTGAGAACAATCACTCCTAAATCCACCTGCCCCTTTTTTCGCAGTTTCGAGTAAGAATTTTCACGTCTGTAGGATTTTTGGTTTTCAACTTATGTGAAGTCTAGAGAACCCAATTAACCCCATTTTCACCCCCTTAGAAATTAAATTTTCAAAAATCCTTTCTTAGTGCGCTTCTACGCCCTAAAAACTATGTACCTACGAAATTTAACATTTCAAGACAACGATCTCGTTTCACTAGTGTTTTTTTACCCCTAGTGCCGAAAAACACCCAATTTACACAGGAACTCGTATAATAATATGCTATTGTCCAACAGTTGCATATTTTAAGTTTTTTTACGTTTATTTGAGTGACTAAAATCAAATTTCATCAATCACTAGTAACTAAAATTAAAATTTAATTTAATTTTAGTCACTCATAGTGCCATACCATGCTTGTCTGTTTTAAATGTCAATTTAAAGCAATGTCGCTTCAAAAACTTCTTTTCAAAATTCTTTGTTGGGAAAATATGACAACTGTTGAACAAAACGTCGTATATAACACGTGACCGAAATGTCATTGTAAGCTCGTCAGATGTGTATCACTCGTGCTATGGCACTCGTGATTCGAAAATCTCACTCGCAGACAATTAACAATTTCTGTCACCTGTAATATAATGTACTATTGGTATCATCTAAAGTTGTAAAGGGCTAACTCCTGAAAGTTTTATCTTTCCATTTAAGCGATCTACAATAATGCACATGTAAATAGATATTTTGCGTAATCTAAACTGCATGTTATTTTGATAACGCAGTCTTGAAGATAAAATCTTACTTTATAGTCCAGGCAATGGGGGATTTTTGATCGCAAAAGGTCGGACAGAAATGGAATGTCGTGGGATGGTAGACATAGGTCTCCTGATAGTACAGCTAAGTTTGCGACCTCGGGGGGTTAACGCTCGAGGGGAGGGGGGGTGAAAACTTTGCACCGCGACGCTTTTCGGAAAGTAGCACCGTTATTGTAAATGCTATCGAAAAAAAGTTCAAATAAAATATGTACAGAACAAAATTGTGCATAATTTTGGTTCAATTGATTTTTTGTTTTCGACCGACAGTTTCCGTTCTACGGGGTGCCAAAGAACAAAATCAGATTTTCAGCGCGGATTATAACGAAGATCGATTTCAAATAATATAATCTAATTTTTCAAATAAGTCCTATAACATTTTCTCATCGGAGTGACCGTCTACGAGAAAAAAGCAGTAAGGCTTCATGACGTCAAGTTCGGGAGCGGTTTTTTGGACAAAAAGAGATGAAGCTCCCCCCGGGGAAGTGGGAACTCTTCGGATTTTTATTTAGGTACCTGCTAGGAGTTCATAACCAAAATTTCTAAACTTTATAAATTATTTCTTCTAAAAAGTCTATAGTCCAGGCAATGGGTACAAAAAAGGGGGTTTTATTCGCAAAGGGTCTGACAGAAATTAAATTTAGTGAGATGGTAAACATCCACAAACTCGGAAAACATTGCTCTTTCAGAAAAAAAATATTGCAGAATTATTTGAAGTCGATCTTCGTTGTAATCCGCGCTGAAAATTTGATTTTGTTGGAATTTGCAAATCAACCCTTAATTTTGGCACCCCTTAAAACGGAAACTGTTGGTCGCAAACAAAAAATGAATACAACCAAAGCATTTTTTTTTCAATAGCACTTACAACAACGGCGCTATTTTCCAGGTGCAGAGTTTTCACCCTCCCTCCCCTCCAGCGGCAACCCCCCGAGGTCGCAAACTTAGGTGTACTGTCGGGAGACCAATGTCTACCATCCCACCAAATATCATTTCTGTCCGACCCTTTACGATCAAAACCCCCTTTTTAGTACCCAAATTACATGTTTGCTATTTCGATGTCTACACAATCTACGCTTTTTATTACCCATATTTTTAATCTTACAAGAAAATACTTTTGGAAACCACTACTCAACATAACTCAATGCTCAATACCGAAACTCTGGAATCCAATACAAAATTGGTTTGTGTGCGGGGAATCGCTTCGCCTAGGTCCGAAAACATTACCTTGTTCTGATCCATTTTGTCCGTTTAATTTTGGAAAGGATATGTGCAGGGCCGAGCGGTCCATTTTTGTAAAGATTTGTTTCACAGAACGAGCTTAAAGTCATTGAAATAACACAATTTTTTGTGTTTTTAGATAACAATAATGCCAAATCTGGCATTCCAATTGAAATTTTAAGACCGCTCGCCTCTAATCTAGATGCAGGAGAACTGTTTTCCAAAAAGCTTGTAAATATATTCGTTTTTATATTGAAGTAAAGCGTTACCAAAGTTCACGTAAAAACAGCAGTTTTGTCGACCGTAGTCTTCCCCTTAATGTGGATTGAATATCCCCACAAAACATTAAGGGGCATTAAATCTGGCGAATGACCCGGCCACGTCACCCTCTATGATAAACTGTATGTAAACAAGATAGAACGTCAAAAGTTTTTGTTAATCACCCTGTATGTTGCTTTTTCGTCAACTTAATAGTCTGTAATTTCTTTGATCACATTGGCCTTTAAATCCAACGGGATGATAATCTAATCATGATAAGGTGTTACTACTTTTTTTTAATAAAAGTATATTTCGATTTTACCCTGTATATTTAATATTTTACGTTCGGAATTAGAGGAGGTTCGAATTATGACAATTATGTATTTCTTTTGTGGTTTTTAAAACCCGTCAACTACTTCCTTGAACTTACATATTATACGTACTTCAAACTTATGAAGCAATCTATACCCGCAAAACACCTAAGTTGGAATAGTGTTTAGTGTCTCCCTTATGGAAGCTAAAGATAATCATGCCATGCTGATTTTATCAATCCTTCATGACAAACTGTTGTTTGCCCATCTAATCTGTCCTCTACTGAAAATCAAACAGATTAATTGCTCCACCTTTGTTGTGATATATTTGTTATCAAACAGCATAACTAAAATTAGACAGCTTCATTATACTATAGTAAAGATCAGTCTGCTAATGCGTTTCAATATCTGCTTTATTTGACCACACCGAATTGATTGTTTAAAGTTTGCTGCCATTCTCAGTATGTAAATCTAAAATTTTATTTGAAATTAAATTAGCTTTAAAGTTACGAAAAAAATGATCCTCATGATCCTTTTAAACTCAGTAGCGGCTCGTGGTTCATTTTACAGGAGGGTTATTTCAAATTTTAGCTGTATGTTTATAAGGATACGTGAAAAAATAATGCGTTTAAAAAAATTAATTTAACACAGTCTATGTCTATTATTTTAATTAAAAGGAATCAATTTTTTGTTACTGCAAATCATTTGCATTTGAAAAAATCAAACACGAAACAGTAAAAGGCATCCAACCGTTTCTCAAATCTAAGATTATAATTACTATTAGTTTGGAGTTCTTTTATTGTTTGAACTACCGACACGACTTTCTATCTTTATCTCAAGCATGAATTACGTCGCTTAGGATAAAGCACATGACTCTATTCTGTAATCAGACAGTCTTGGGCTGTTGACCGTAAGGGCGGAGATGTCTTGTTTCCTTGTTAAGTACAATGTAGAAATGCAATAGCTTTGTTTTTGTCGCACTCGTTACAATTGGCTACCAGCATTCGGTTAACGAGGGCATGAGTTGACTTTGACCCGGGCCACAATCTCCGCTGTGTACATAAAATTCTTCGTGACAACCACAGGCTAAACTCAATAGATAACTAGAAACATCACAATTTCATTGTAATAATTATATTATTATATTCCACAAAACAAAGTCTTGAAACTGTCTTTTTCACTTTTTTTTGGGAGGTCATTGCCCGAATGACTGGCCACTACTTTCGTTCAAAAGTTATTGGAAATATTTTGCAGTAATTTATTTTAAGGCATGTACATTATTGGACAGCGGATATTTAGATGACAAAATGCTTCGCAAATGTTGCAGAAATAAAACGGAGTTTTTCGATATTACATACTTTGTTAGTCGATGAACCTGAAAATCGTCTCGTAATAAAAAAATATCAAAGCCAAGAGAGTATGACCTTAATTCATGTGGATTACCATTCTTTATGATTTATTCTCTAAATTGTCCTGCAACCCCTGTAATAGTTTTAACACTAATTCATGGCCCTTCGCGCTGCATAAATCCAGGCCATTTGTTCATCCCCGAGCCTTCCTCAACACACAAACGGTTTCCGAAAGGAATAAGGCCGAAGCTCCCGAAAGCTTAATACGAATGCGCTCCAGCAGGTGAAGCAACCAGCAACACGGAGCCGCTAGTCGTGTTGCGATCGTGACCGAGTGAGCCACAAGTCGATTGATTGTTTTGGGACAATACACGCAAAGTTTTTTAAGGGTCGAGGGTAGGTATTTTTATTTTTACTTAACAACCCTGTTGGTAAAAGCAGCAATTTGTGCTCCATCCGTTTCCCGCAAAAGTGACTTCGGTAGTTTTTTAACGCCAGGAGCGGAAGTTCTCGCTTTGTTGACTTTTGAGATAGAAGTGGAGGAGGGACGTTAACAACGATGTTGGGTGAAAGATGTTTTTTTTTTCGATAATGATTTGTGGTTTTATATTGGTTCGACCACCATGTGGGGGAAGATGTATTTTTAGCGCGCGGAAATTAGGAAAAGAAATAAGAAAAGGTTTTTGGAAAGTGAATAACGAGGGTGCGATCTTTTTGTGAATATTGGAAAAAAAATTCAATTGTAAGTGTTTACAACGAGCATGCAAATGCCCCTCGAAATTTAATAAAGTAGAATTAATTGATATTGACATAATAACTAATGGATATAACACTGAAAATGTAAATTTTAAATTAAACGTGTGGCTATAAATATAAATAACGACATACTGTTCTTAAGTCGTGTATGCAAAGATGCCGAATTTTAAGATCAACAACAATCGTTTAATTTAGGTTTTAATTAGTAAAAAAATTTACAAGTTAGGCCCAAGTGGAGTGTAAAACAACCTTTACCAATTCAATTTTAATTATAATTTTCAAGTTACGATAAAATTTCAATTATTAGTTTACTTTATAATATGCTGCATCTTAAAAATTAATACATCCAATTACCCATTACCAAAATACCTACGACTTGAGGGATTTTACAAAAAAAACCTTTGATTTAATTATGAGTATATAAGGAAATCAGTATCTTCATTAGTTTACTACCTCTAGTATAACAGATAAAATTGGACTAAATTACCAAAGTTGAAAGTTGTAAAATTTATGTGGCAACATTGCTGACTCTTAGAAAATTGAGATTTGTTATAAAGTCTAATCTGCAACAGTTGTATAAAACATAGGTTACCATTTTTTTTTTGTTTATCCCAAGTGCAATTCTAAAGTCTTGATGATGGTGGTAAATAAGCTTCTGCTGTTAATAATAAATAAACTGATTGGGTAGAAACTTGATTCTAATTTTGAATTTGGATATTATTTCTGCTAATTAATTTGTTTAATATGTCATTAAATTCTAAAAGTTAAGATTTATGGCCACTCTGTATGTTGTGCTAAATTAATTTAAAACTTCCACAATAACTACCTGTGATAGAATACATCTTTCACTAGTTATTATCAGTGGTAAATTTTGTAGTGCAACTAATTTTAAAAGTATTAAAAACACTTAAGATTTCTTAAATGTTTAATCAAAAATTATATATTTATTTGCGGTCTTGAACAGTTGACACCATTTTCCGCACATCAAAGTCACCACCCTAGTACAATGTTACATTGATGTCGGTGTTTTTTAGTTCTCGGACCTTCAGCGCCACCATCAACCACAGATCTCAAAGTTAAAAAGTGTAGTTTTTAAACAAAAAAATCCAGCTAATGTAGTTATTCTATGAATGCAAACAATCAGTATAATTGTTCCAAACTACCCAAAAATTAAAAAATATAGAAATAACTAATTAATTTAATCCTTAGAGAACCGATCTTTTGAATCATCGTTGAGAGAGAAAACCGTTCTTGTTTTTATACGAAATCGTCAAGATTATAACAGAGGATGACCAGAGAACGCTAATTTTCCCCCTATAGTCTCTATATTGTGAATCAGCGCTTGGTGGAGTATTTGCTCGAAGAGTAGCTGTTGAAGCCCACTAATAGTTCTATAATCGCTATACTCGTGTCGCCCAACAGATACAGTAGATACAGTAAAGCGTTGTACGCAACTGTCCTCTTCTTCAGAAGGAGAATCTTTCCCTAAATTAATTATTATTTGCCCCACCTGAATATAAATTGCAAAAATAAAGTTGGGTGCATCGGGCTTTCAGGAATGCCGCGGTATTTCAACTCCACCAATGGAACATTACTATTTTAAACACGGCGCGCAAAGGGGCGGTTTTATTACTCTGTTGGGCGACGCAAGTATAGTGAGCATTTCGATATTGATGATGTATGTTATGTGTTTTTTGGATGCGTAAAAACAAAGCTTTAATGATATTAAAATCTGCACAGAACACATCAATCAATTCTGATCTCATTTTTAGTATCAGATAAATTTATGTATGTCATAAAAATAATTTGTTTAGAAAGTGCGTCGTTTCATTGCCGAATATCGGACTGTTTTGATGCATGACTGTGTTATTGGTTCATTCTAGAACTGAACATAATAAATATAGTGAAATTAATTTGAACAATAAAAAAAATGTAATTTATAGAAATATCAAAATTATGGGAATAATTTACATGAACAGGTACTTTAGGATGGCACGGTATTAGCGTGATTTACAGTTCGATATAATGGGTTGTCAAATTATTTCATAACGAATTGGTTGGATATTGTTACAAATATATTGTTTGAGAAGCACAACAGAAAGTCGTAATAAACAAAAACTTTACCACAGTATGAACTAGGACAGCAACATCAATTTGCTGAGAAATATTTATGTTCATAAATTCATAAATATATGCTAATTTGATATAATACAATCATGCTGATTTTACATTAAAGTATCGACTTCCCACCAACGCAATGTTATGCAATATTTGTATTTTCAATGTTATTATATAAAAATTTAAACTAATCCTCTGTTCACTCCATTATTCAAGTCCAGACCATGGAAAAATAATGAGCCGCCGCAAAAATCCAGAAAGCTCGTCCGAAAAATTTCCCCATTTTCCCCACATCGTTATTATTGAAAAAAATCTCTCCTTTTCCATTAAGTTAAAATCGGTCAAGTGAGCATTTTTCCCTCCTTTGATTCTGATTTGAGCAAACATGTTTTTCAGGTTATTAAAATGTGCGTTGGAGATGGATCCGTTCGCCGGCGAAGAGAATAGAACCCGGACTCAACTCATGGATCCATCCGATTACGTGGTGAGAAAACAGATTCTAAATTAAAATAAAAAAATTCGGAGGATGTAATCTCAATCTCGGATACAGGCAGACCTTTTTGCGTTAAAAATTTAGCGGCGTATGTGCGATTCAGGAGAATAAAAAACAATCTGGTTGAAGCATAAATCGATGGAGCGTGCTATTAGAAGACGTTTGCCTATTTGTTGATTTTTGCATTTGTCTGTTTCATGAGTGTGTGCAGAACAAACTTAGATTATTTTAGGGTTATTAGAACATTCCTGTCGGTATTGTTATTCTGGTTTCTTAAGACACATAATTTTTTTAAGGTATTACTAAAATAAAACCAAAGTGATATATACTATACTCTCTAAACGTCTGTATACTCTGCCTGACTCTGCCTCTGCATTACTTCTTGGAGTGAATGGTAATTTATTTCTAAACATTACTTTGGCACAGGTACGGCGCCGGCGTCCCGGCGAACTTGTTCGAGTTAAAAATGAAACATTGCGTTCGAGTAATGACGAACGTGTAACGTCTTCAAATATATAGTTGCTGTTGAGCTTCAGGGGATGGTCTTCTCATAGTATGGTCACAGCATACTTTATATACATTTGTTTCCTATGCTGTGGTATGGTGACTTATACCTATCTTACTACTACAAGTCATGAAATCGGTATAACGAAGTGTTGTTCGATTCTGGCCATGACTTAAAACTTCCGAAAATCGTAAAAGAACTCGAGACATCTTAGAAACATATACCTGATGAAAACGTTAGGCTATGTAGGTCAAAGCAGTAAATCCTTTTTACGAAATTCTTCTTCTCCGTTAAAAGAATTGTTGACAGACAGCGACAGTCAGGGAGGAGAGGACGATCAATGGTTACAATTATTCTAAAACTATGTTTTTAAGGATTAGGTTTATTAGATAGAAGGTGTTACAATGGTATAAATTGTATAACAAGTGTTGAAAATTAAAAATTTCACATGAGTTTGCAGAATTGATGAAACGAGTGTGAAATCGAATTTTCAACACGTGTTGTACAATATACTTTTTCTACGACTACATCAAATACACAGAAAACCACGAAACACGCATGATTTTATTTTTATTTATTTTATAACGTTTTATAATATCAAACATAATATATTTTTTATTATACCTGCATCAGAATCGCCGTTTAAAGCACGCCTGAGCGTGCGAATACAGGCGATTAAAGCACGGCGAGCTTTAAAGGTTGTCAAGGAAATATAGGTATCATTATCAACTTCATCAAATTTGAAAACTTTTCATATTCCTTCAGGTATGGGTCTTTTGACTTCGATGGTTGTATTTTGGATTCCGCTTGTTCGGACAATGCTTCTATATCGGGTGAAATCTCGTTTTAACTCATTTTTCCTCGATTTTTTCTGACACGACTAAAGGCAATGACAGACGTGGACGCGAGAAAAACGTAAACAATAATTGCCGTAACTAATGGCAATATTATTACGCCATTTCGATTTATCACGACAAAAAATATTTCTAAGTTTTTAGTGCTTAATTTGTTTCCAGTATTGCTGGTATAATAAAAAATAGCGTAAAGTATTCGTGGATAACTGGTCTTTAAAACACTTGCTCTATTTCGAGCACTCCCGGCTACGCCGTCGTGCTCGAAAACTCGCGCGTGTTTTAAAGACCTTGTTATCCACTCATACTTTAATATACTATATTATTAGCTGTGTTCGCGGATGCAGTTCTGAACCAGTTCAGAATTATTACGCATGCGCAGTAGAAAAACCGGCGTTTGCGGTTCCCCAAAATTCACAACAATTCGGCGTACGCGGATAATATCGAATGGTTCATTATTGATTCGGAATCGATCCTGGCAGTTCTAGGACTGTAGTAGGACTAATAATTTGGCTGTTCATGCATAATTTCGATCTAAGTTGTTTTCGATTTGTCAGTTTACAGTTGTAGGTGCAACGATCTCTAGTAAAGAGGGCCCCCTTTTCCAATTGGGCGCCCTGAGGCCTCCTTTGTCCCAGGGGTGTCCCAACGGCGTCCCAAGTGAAAGCCCCTGTCCCACCGGTGTCCCAAGGTGTCCCCAAAAGGCCCCCTTGTCTCACGGTGTCCAAAGGATGTCCCAAGAGGGCCCACCTGTCCCAAAGGTGTTCCAAGAGGGCCCACCAGTCCGAGGTAGCCCCTCCTGTCCCAAAGGGGTCCCCATGTTCCAAGGTGTCCCCAAAAGGCCCTATTGTCCCAAGCTGCACCAGGGAAAGTTCCAAGAGGGCCTTCCCGTCCAAAAGGGCCCCCTGTCACAAGAATGTCCCAAATGGACCCCCTGTCCCAATGGTGTTTCAAGGAGGCCCACCTGTCCCACGGTATCCTGGGTTGCCTACCTACGCGGTTCAGATGGTAGCTATGCTCCTCTGTCCCAAGGGGGGTGGGGGGTGGTCTTGTTTTAGTTACCGTAACATTTGTATCAGAAAATAATTACATAAACTCGATTCCTACCATCGTCTTGACAAGTTTTACTCTTATAAAGGTGAGTCACGCCACAATTTTTTTAATTTTTAGTGAACTCACCTACCCCCGATATTTTTTGTATAGTTCTATAAATGCCAAGGTATTTTGGTGGGTCCACTAATGAGTTACTTCTTCTTCTTCCTCAGGTCTTTCCGGAACGACCAAAAATTCGGCTAAGACTTCTAAGATTGGTTGTAGAGTGTATTCCGATTAAGGGGCCTCGGTTGATTCTTCCTTGAATTTAATTAATTGACGTTTATCATTTGACAACCAATGCGTTATTGACAGAATTAGCAAATGCAAAAAGAATAGAGCGGCACAGAAAAATGTACAGGTGAAAAAATTCCAAAGTTAACCAGATGAAAATCATTTTGTAACACCTTGCATTTTTTGTTAAATATTAGTTATCATCTCGTCGAATTTCTTAATTTGTAGATCTCTATAGATATACATAGATGTTTCTTACGTATAAAGAAGCGGTTTATAGATCAGTAGCTTATTCTTGTTAACAGAGAGCTGGAAATTGTTTTTTGGCAACCAGTATAATTTTCAATAGATATCTAGCGATAAAAATCTGGGTTTTATTGATTATATTACAATAGCCAAATTTTGCATTTGTAAATGCTTGTATGAATATCCACATGAAGTCCTTTCTTTGGACTTTGGTGGACCATATCTAAAGTGTTTTACAGCCTCCATAATTATTGTCGACAGCGTTCATTTATCATCAATTTTCAATAATTTGTGTATTACGATTGTATATTTGCTTGTTGGAGATGTACCGGTTATCACGGTTAAAATTTGAAGGGTTCTTAACGATCTCAATTGCCTCGCGGATTTATCCGTTGAAGTAATTTCGTACCTTGGAAATTATGTCGTAAACAACAATCTAATTTTATGCTCAGCGATCCTTGTTTTTTTGGATCTACCTGTTTCCACAATACAAACAAAAGCGCAAGACGAAGAAATTCGATAAGGGAAACCCGCCTAAGATGGCACACTTAACTTGAATACCTGCAGCATATAAACATGCAGCATCGACTATATCGTCATCAATGCCTTCAACCTCTTCATCGTCACTGACATCGTCTTTTTCTTCTTCTTCTATCTATACTCTAACTTTTCTTGATAATTTTTTCTTTTCCTTTCTTGCTTTTTGTTCTACTTCCTTCTTCAATTCAGCAATGTCTAGCATGGAATTTATATGACCCTTTTTGCAAGGTTTTCTTAATCTTTTCTTTGAAGCTCCAGGTGAAGCTTGTGATAATTGAATACTACTTATTACACCTCCGTTTCCTGGATGAAGGAAATCTTTCTGTCGTTGATTTAGCTTTAGGAAATCCTGATGTTGAAGGTTCAATTTCAGTGGGTTCTGGTGTTGCAAAGCCTTATTTAGGCGGTTCAACGTCTACGCCTCCTTGTTGTGGTTGTTCTTGATCATTTTGGCATTGGCCATTTGTTTCGTTAATATTCTGTAAGTTGTGGAGGAGGTTTAGAACATCCTGGAACTCTGGAAAGATGTTGGCGTCAAAGAGATATATTCCTGTTTTGACAAAAGCAATAAGCTTTATTGAAAAGACCCGCTACTTAGAAATGTGTGATGCCCGGATTTTGCTTAAGCCATGTCTAAATGGAGGGGCCTGGTGCAACAACAGAAACCGCAAGGCAGAAATCTTTCGAAAATATCAGCACCCCAAAACTTAAAAAAAAAAATAAAAAAAATAGTACTTTTGCTGCTACCAAGAATGTTAAGAAGGGTGACGATGCGACATGAGCTGGTTCAGTAAAACAAATTTTGTACAAAAGCTGTGTTTTCCTGTTAGATAATCATAACCCACCCCCATCTCAAGTCATCTCTGAAGAAAAGACAACAAATAATTGCGAGCATTAAAAATTAATTTTTTATTATGAGAAAACTAAACTAAAATAACTACGAACTAAAATCATTACAAAAGACATCTTCATATTCTAATAGTTCTGAACCATCTTTTTCTAACTCATTATAGAATGATTTAGATTTAGATTTAGATTTAGATTTAGATTTATTTGTGCCAAAGAAATACATGTCTAATGTATTTTACACAGGTCAAAATGCACCTATAGGTATAATTGCTAATATTAGTTAGAAAATTAAATAATATAAACTAAATACGCAAAAAAAGGGAAAAAAACAACTAAATAACAATCAACTCAAAAATTGTCATAAAAAACAAATATGTTATTGGAGAAGTAATTAGATAAGTACCACTAATGAGAAAATAGAAATAACTAAACCAAATTAATTATAGAACACTATAACTCATCCAAATCTCTCGAGTTGAAAAATTCGTCTAAGGAATAGAATGCTTTCTGCAATAAAAATTGCTTCATCCTAATCAATAATGTTTTAGGGGACAGCTGTTTGATAGCAGGAGGAATCTTCTTAAATAGTTTGATACAATAATAATGTGTACCATCTCTAGTTTTAGCTAGTCTTAAAGGCTTGAAAGCAAGATCTTCCGTACGTGTATTATAACTGTGTGAACTATTTAACCTAGGATATGAGAGAAAATTTTTCACCACATGTTCTAAACACTTATAAATAAATATACAGGGAAAAGTTAAGATGGAGTGTTTAATAAAATATTCTTTGCAATCGTCCCTATACTGCAGATTCATAACTACCCTGATTGCCCTCCGCTGTAATTGGAAAACATGGTGTCGAGACGATGAATGGCCCCACAATAAAACGCCGTATTCTAAATAAGAATGAATCAATGCATAGTATGCCATTTTCAAACACCGAGTTGATATGCTGTTAGCCATCATTCGCAAAAGGAATATGTTTTTGGCTATTTTATTACAAATATATTCCCCGTGAATATTCCAATTTAATTGTACGTCAATATATAAACCTAAAAACCTTGTGGAGTTACAAACTTTGTCTAAGAGTGGAATATTTTTTAGGGTAAAAAGAACAGTTACTGTTTTATCTTTATTTAAAACAAGTTTATTAGCACAAAACCAATTTCCCACAATACGCAACAGTCTATCCTTTTCTGAGTCAATATGCCTTACTGACAATATCCGGCTACTCACTGTTGTATCATCTGCATATAAGGTGACATCTGCATCAGTTATTTGGCTAGGTAGGTCATTTACATAAATTAAAAAAAGCAATGGAGCCTTGCGGTGCACCATACTTAATTTTGACGTCTCTCGATAAGGCATGATTCACTCGAACACACTGAGTTCTATGAGATAAGTACGATACAATTATTTTGGTTGCTGAGTGATGAAAGTTGTAAAAGAAAAGTTTTCTTATCAATATATCATGCGATATTGAATCAAAAGCTTTACTTAAATCTAAAAAGCTTGCTAGATATAATTCCTTGCTTTCGTAACAATCATAAACATGAGATAACAAATTCAAGACTGCAGACGAAGTTGAACGATTTTGTCGAAATCCATACTGCTTATCTGATAAAATATTATTCCTTTCTAAAAAAAACATGATTTGAGACAAAAGCAATTTTTCAAATATTTTTGAGAGTATCGGTAAAAGCGAAATCGGTCTATAATTACCCATATCATTGCAGTTACCTTTTTTATGGACCGGTATCACCACAGCTGTTTTGAGGCAATTGGGAAACACCTTATCATCTATGCATTGATTGAATAACTTTGTGAATGGTAATATTAATACATCTTTAATTTGTTTAATAATTGTCGTACTTAAAGGTAGTGTTACTATCAAAATAAGGTTTTCTGTCAAGGTTGGAATGGGATCAAGGTTGCAATAAAATTCATTTATATCCACAAAGTCCTATAAAGTAATTTAACGATGTGAACAATAGTTAAATACATATGAAAGGTGATTTAAATTTAAATGTAGGAGACGACAATTGAATAAATTATTTAAAGGTGGAGATGACAAACTTAAGTTGATAAATTGAACAAAATTATTAAAAGTAAAAGCAGTCCTTATGCGCTGGTGGTGACGCTGCTGCCTAAATTGATTACGGAACAGTACACAAACATTTCTCAAAGCCTCCGCCATGTTTTTTTCTTGCCTCTTAGGCTTAGTTGACAATGTTATTGATCTATCGTAAAGACAAGAGTTCTTGCCATCAAAGGAACAACTTTCGTATGCCATCATAGGGAAATTGGAGGTTTTAATGAAATCAGTCTCTGGATTGTTTTAATTACAGCACAACCCTAAATTGACACGTTTAGTAAATGCAGCACATGTTTTGAAAACATTAACTAAATGGGTACGCCTGGGCTTAGCAAATTAAGAAAATAATTTTAACCTTATTAAAGTGTAAAACTTTCTTCAAGAGCGACCGATATTTCAAATCTTTTTCTGATTTCCAAGAAAGCGACCGATACACACACCATGATGTTACAATATTTTGTATATTTTGCACTCATGCCATCATGCCATCATGCCATCATAGGCAGGTTTCCCCTGTATCATTTTAGAACAATTTTCCGGAAGACGGTCTCTCGGAGACGCAAGAATTGGTCGCACCTTTGTGGGAGGTTAAAGAAAGATTTGATTGTGTTTTTTTCTAAAATTCGAGCTATTTGATCTGTATTGAAATTTATATAGAGAACAACTTTTGCAATTGGGGTTTCATAATACTTACTTGAAACGGTACTTAACGGAAAAAGTTCTATTGATGACGCCCTTGATTAACTTCTTATCCTAATCATTACTGATAGGATTTGTTGGGAGTTAATTCCATTTTGAGATTTTGGGGTTCCGAAACCGAGAAAGTGCTCGATGAATAAGTGAATCGATGAAGAACTTTTAATGTTAGGGTGATTATTTTGAAGACGTCACCCACCTGGTGCAAGGGTGACTTTTCGAAAATGTCGGGGTATGAGGTTTGAACAAACCCCCTCTTTTCCAAGGGGAGGAAAAAATATCAATGGTGCAAATTAAAAAACTAAACATTTCTTTCGTGACTTATTTGCCTTATAAGACACTTGTATAATAAATAGCTGTATAAATAGCTTTCTTACTGTTAATTAAGAGAATATTTTGGACAAGCTGTGATTTTTGATATCAACAATTATTAGTCAATATGGTAATTAATAAAAATACACCATATAGCTAAGTAATTTAAAAATATATGAAATTTTTATTGGTAATTGTTGAATCAAACACATGCCGTATTTCTGAAAATCTGATTGTATTGTTGCTTTTGAAGAAAAAACTCCCGCTTTGGGTTGTGCTGTCAGTCATAACCAAGTATTCCGTGAATTATTCTGGCGAGTCTAACATCTTAATTGTCTATTATATTGACAGATGTTTGTATAATTCATTTCAGCGGAAACTGTGGATGTCTCGTCTTTGTAACAGTATATCAGAATAGAAGAAGTCAACCATAACTTCACTGTCCTGGACTAGAGAAAGGTTTAGTTTATCGACAAAATATCACAAGATGATTTATAGTTAAATCACCATTTGTTGCTTGCCTCTACTATATAATGCTGAAAATAATAATTGTTTTTATGACATCATAATATAGCATTTTAATAAGGTTGTATTGATAGTAGTGGCTTCTAAAAACTGACAAACATTCTCTTTGTAAATAACCTACCTTATATGTTAAATATGTCGCTCATGCAGTAATGAAAATGTCTTTCTTTTTCTAACAGATAATTTATAATTACACATACGTATATAACTGATGGATCAACAAAAAAAAGTAACGTAAAAAGAAAGTATAATATTTTGTTTTATAGACTTTCATAAAGAACTCATTTTAAATTGATTTTGATTATGAAGTTTTTATTTAGAAGTAAGAGAACGAATAATATATAATAAACGAGAGTAACGTATTTACCTTTTTACCCTTCAAGTTCCTAGAGGCGCGGCAGCGGCATGCGTTATGGGTAAGCATTTGCAGGTTTACCGTCCAAGTTTGAGCCCGCGTATAGAAGTTTCACTTCAAGAACATCTCATCTGAGTTGAAACGTCCTAGGAGTTGCCACTCCTCTAGTCTCTTGGAAAAGTTCATGTTTTATGATACTATTTTATATTTTAAAATATTTTCTGACGAATTGTTAACTCAATTCTTTATTCAGTAACAACAAATCTGTTATCTTACAATCATCCTCTAGATAACTTGTCCTTTATTGAACAAAAAACGAGATCCATTTTAAAATCTGGACCCAATCTCCGTGTAAACACCCACTACGCCAAAACAAAGCGTTTTGTTCAGCGTTCATTAAATAATTAACAAACATCCCCCCATGAAACGGTCTCTAAAAGGATCGACCATCTATTTAACACACCACACCGTATGAATTAATAAACCTGATAACGCCATCAATTTCTGATATGATTCGACATGAAAGCGACGTGCAGTTATTTTGATTTTTTAATTAGATCGTCAGAGCCATCATTTCCATTGCGACCCTCATCCCGGTCTCGCAAGAATTTCCATGTTGACGTGTCGAATTAAAAGAGCGTGATTTATTAAGGCGGATCGAACATTCCGGGAATTTTTGATTTTGTAAACAAACAAGTTTTATCGAGTTTCGCGTCCTGGGGCGGTGTTCTGGATTAGGTGTTTTCGGAGGAGAGTATTAGGAATCATTTTTCGGGTGGGTTCTTGATTACCTGCAAGGGTCATATAATTTGGTTATGTTATGTCGTCATTGTTTTTATGAGGGAAGAGTACTGAACTAAATATGTTGTACGTGTTTGCATGTTTGTATACGTCAATGTGACTCATATTTGCGCACGATATTCGCTGCTGATTGTAATTATGAAAGCAATAGAAATCATTTATCACAGATAACCGACGTGCAAAATTTTGGTGATGAAAACTTGTTTTTGTATGCATTCAATGGGTTGTTTGATGTTCGTTATGAAGATGAATTTCACGTGAACTTCAACACAGTCGGTTAATAGATGACAAACCAACAAAATCCGCAATTTTTATACATGAAAACCGCTTAATCGTCCAAAAATATTTTCTTCTGCACAAACAATAAACTATAATTACGAGGGGAGATTTATATATTATTTACCTAGCCATGAAGTAAAGAAATATTTTATTTTTTGATATGAGATCCACTAACGCTCACACACCTATTCCAACGTTTTTCCAATAAGGCTATACCTTCCAAAAAATATTTCGGAAGGTCTTCAAAAATCACCTCCACCGCATTCATCCGAAGAAAAACGTTGTCCGCGCAACTGTTTTTTTAAATTTAGGAAAGAGATAATAGTCAAACGATGACAAGTCCGAACTGTAAGGTGGATGTTGCATCTCTATAGAGTTGCTCAATTTTCAATTTGGGAATCCAACGCGCTGATACCTTATTCATTCCTAAATCTTCGTGTAGAAATTTTAACACTTGGCTTCTGATATCCCATTTCTGCGGCAATTATTGAAATCCTTATTCTTCGATCGGCTAAGACCAATTCCTCAACTTTCTTTAAGTTTTCCTTCAACTGACCTTCCGCATCGAATTAATTTCCTATCCCATCGAAATTGCTTAGACAAAAATTTAACCGTAAAATATGACTGCTCATCTTCTCCATACACGTTAATCATGAATATCTCCAATGAATATCTTTGAGTCCACTAATTTTTGTCAGTAATCTAATTTTAGAAACGCCGTTTGAAATAGAACTTTTACATGTTGATGACATTTCCGACAACTATGATAACACAATTGATGACCCAATTTAATAAAATAAGCTATAAGTTTGTAAATTTATTACCGACAATAATTTATGGATAAAACGTGGGAGTAAAACGTATCCGCAAAGTTCCACTATTAATAGTTTTAGAGAGGATACTAGTGTTCTGTTGGAAATTAATACTGTTTGTTTATGGATTTATAAAGTTTTGATGTAAATGTAACAATAAAAAGTGTCAACTGCAATATCGTAAAATCTACTTTGAATCTATTCATACGTGTGTAATATAACCTTTCTAGTAATATTCAGGACGCTCGATATAAGAGCAGATTTTAACCAAAGTTGAACTAAATCCGAAAGCAGAAGATTATCCCAGTTGCCTCCAGTTTTCAAAGCATATATTATTTCGTTACGTAAATTTATGGCCTCTTCTAACCAATTCGCGCCTGACAATAAATCGTCTAATTACGTATCTCTTAGAATTACCAGTGAAGCTATTGAAAATTGATGATTTTCATCAGATTCTAATCTGCTGTCAAATATTCTTCTGAACCGTAAGTTACAGGTTGTGGCTCATAAATCTTCAATAACGATGATATGCAGCGTTTACGGGTTCGCAAAACTATTTATTTAAATACAGTATTTATAATTTATTTCACTTTATAGATTTCAGTTATAACGGTTATTTATTTAAACAGTTGGCACGAATAGTATTACTTCAGAACTTTATCGGTCGCATGAGTTGGCAATGAAATCATCACGAGTTTCTTCCAGAACGTAACAAAAGACCAAACGTGGCTGTTAAAAACCAACGTAATCTATATATATAAAAGAAAGTCGTGTTAGTTACTTCACTTATAACTCAAGAACGGCTGAACCGATTTAGCTGAAAATTGGCAGGGAGGTAGCTTAGAACCGGGAGAAGGACATAGGATACTTTTTATTGTTTATTGAACATGGGGGCCCCGGGGGGCCCCTTAGGTTTATTACTCGAGAACGGCTGAACCGATTTGGCTGAAAATTGGTGGGGAGGTAGCTTAGAACCAGGACACGGACATAGGATACTTTTTATTGGACATGGGGGCCCAGGGGGGCGCCTTAGGTTTATTACTCAAGAACGGCTGAACCGATTTGGCTGAAAATTGGTGGGGAGGTAGCTTATAACCAGGAGACGGAGATATGATACTTTTTATTGAACATGGGGGCCCCGGGGGGCCCCTTAGGTTTATTACTCGAGAACGGCTGAACCGATTTGGCTGAAAATTGGTGGGGAGGTAGCTTAGAACCAGGACACGGACATAGGATACTTTTTATTGGACATGGGGGCCCAGGGGGGCGCCTTAGGTTTATTACTCAAGAACGGCTGAACCGATTTGGCTGAAAATTGGTGGGGAGGTAGCTTATAACCAGGAGACGGAGATATGATACTTTTTATTGAACATGGGGGCCCAGGGGGGGCCTTTGGGTTTATAACTCGAGAATGGCTGAACCGATTTGGCTGAAAATTGGTGGGGAGGTCGCTTAGAACCAGGAGACGGACATATGATACTTTTTATTGGACATGGGGCCTCAGGGGGGCCCTTTGGGTTTATAACTCGATAACGGCTGGACCAATTTTTAAAATTTTTTTGGTATATTTGGTAAGTATGAGAATAGGTCGTAAGGTACTTTTTAAATGGACATGGGGGCCCAGGGGGTCCCCTTGAGCTGGACCGATTTTTTCAAATGGACATGAGGGACAAGGCGCCCCCTTGGATTTATTACTCAAGAACCGCTGGACCGTTTTTTATGATCTTTGATTTGTTGGATTTGTCTCCGCTCCGAATAGCAGAATAACTATTAAAACATTACGGGGAGCTTGGTACAGGGCAACGACAATAACGAAAGCCCCCTTGGTACAGGGCAACAATAACAAATAACGCCGGCCACCAAAATTTGTCGTACCGGACTTTAAAAATGATAATCGATTTTTGAGAAGTAAACTCTAAAATTTCACTTCGGTTGCGCGTGGACTCCACACAAAAATCTTTTGATGATATCTCGAGAACGGTTGACTAACTTTTTTCGGGGGCGAATAACCATTAAAACATCGGAAAAATTACGAAAAATAAATTTCTCATACATTTTGTATGGAAACCTTATATAACGATATCTTTGATACATGACAAAAACAAAAACTAACATAGCGTTGTATGCTGGTTTCGGTAATGCCAGTAGATGACGTTGTGTGCATTATGAATTTGATTCAGCTAATAAGTTAACACAACATTTATTGATTCTGAGGCGGTACAAAGTTCGCCGGGTAAGCTAGTTTGTAATAAAAGGTCCTAAACTTCTTTCTAATTTTCTTTAAGGATTTATTTACCTAAGTAACCCTTACCTATCGTTGGCGAAAGCCATTCACTGCATCTATTTCTAATTTCCATGATTGCTCCACAATAATTAGCATCGTCGGAAATAACAGCTCCTATGGGATTAGTCATTTTCTAAATTCAAGAACTTTGCGGTTGTATTCGGAAAATTACGAATCCCTGTTGGATGCATCCCGTGTTTTATTAAAAAAAAACTGTTGAGTTTATCCACTTTGTTGGCAATCCTTCATCAGAATTTTTTTTATGGGTAAAACAGTTTTTATCGTGTAAGCACCTAGACCTACTTTTCATGTGCTTCGCCCAGGAAATGTTGTTTATAGTCTGCACACTTAAAAAACCGTCTACGTTAGATTAAGTTGTTTCGGCTTAGCCTGTGCTGTTATTCTTGTAAAAGTGAAATTTAAAATGTTCGCGCATAAATTTGATTCAAGTCTGCATCGAGAGGATCCAGTAGGTATAATTATCGATTTCTTGTATTCAGTTACTAAATTTGTCTCTTGTAATTTTTTTATTAATTAAAAAAATGCTCTTACCTTTTAAGCAATCACACTTTAAATTCCGGAATAACACATTTAATAAGAAAGCAGTTTTTCGAAGCAATTCATCATAAAGCACCTATATAAATATACTACACGTGAATAATTCAACTACTCGTATCAAGCTTGTTATTTTTATTGGGGTGGATGGGATCGTGTCCAATAAACTTATGCATTATGTATAATAGGTAGATACTCGTGAATGTTGATCAATGGAGGCTTATGTTATGTTAGTCGTCAAGTTTGCATATTGCACAAAACATGATGCCTGTACGGTTTGAGCTTAAATACATTTTAATTTAATATTGTTTCTTTATCTATGTAATCTTCCCATTGTGCTATTATTTCTTCTAAAAATGCATTTAAGTTAAACTGACTGTATCCTTTATATAAGAAATATGGGGCATATTATCCCCTCCTTCCACTCCTTGGGGGAAACCCTTTCCCTTCCACACTCCATTCATTATCCCTAACAACCTGTCAACTTCCCTTTCAGTTCCATATATCCACGCTTCATTCTGTACACCGCCCCTCCCTGATACCTTTTTCCTTTTCAGTTTTCTTAGTTGTTGCTCTAATTCTTCTCTTGTTATCTCTTTTATTTCTCCCACTCTTGGTTGTCTCTTTTCCTTTTCTTGTCTGTTTTCATCACCTCCCAGCAGCTAACTGAAGCACTCTCTCCATTCCTCCATAGTAATTCCATCACTGATTCTCTCTCTCTCTTTTTTTCTTTCTTTTCTTATTTATGTATCTCTATACCCTCTACTTCCGTCTTTATACCCTTCATCTTTAGTTCCTCTTCCAAACATTTCTTTTGCTTCTTCTCTTTGCAGTCTAATTTGTACCTCTTGCGTGCTTTCTTGTCCTCTTCCTTAGTAACTTTTTCTTTTTTCCAATTTCTTAATTTCTTTCTTGCTTCCTGCTTCGCTTCCCTGCATTCTTTATCCCACCACTCGTTCTTCCACGGCCCCATCTTCTCTCTTATCTCTATCTATTTTTTTTTCTGTTGCGTTTTTTACATTATCGCTAAGTTTCCTCACCTTTTCGTTTATCTCTGCTTCTTCGTATTTTGCCTCCCTAAGTTTTGCTCTATAATTTTCTTTTCCTAATTTTTGATAAAAAATTAATACAAGTAATCAGATTTATGGATTCATTGATGACATTTTCGCGCCGGTCACCCTCGCGGACCCTCCCAGCAATGACCTAACTACCAAAAAAAAAAAAAAAAATATCTCGACTGTGCAAGGTGTACGATCGCATACCGACCGGCAAAAATTTGTTAAATTTCACGCCTTCCAGTACTGTGCAAACCCAACAGTTCTCAATCAAATTTCCAAAAACAATTTTTCTCTCAATAATCAAACGCAACCAGCACTCACCGGATGTAAAGTGGTCTGCTTAAACTGCTACGGATTGTTTCCTTTCCTTAAGGCGACTGGCCCGTTTTTGTTTACTTTACTTTTTTGTTATCTTTTTAAGAACGAGCTGCGGCACACACGAAATATAATACGGTCAGCCGTCGACACGTCTGCCTGCCGCTGAGGGGTGGGGCCTGTGTTACCTTGAACCACGCCAACATTGCTTGAAACTAGCGAACTTTGGGGTCAATTTGCAAATTTATTTTTCAATATTTATAAAAACACCTTGCATTTACCGAATACATTGGCTATCTAAATTGTTTGCATAGTAGTTTCCCTTAATTGAAGGGCATTTTGGTGTCTATGTTGCTCAAAATAATTAATAAAATCGAGAATAAAATTGAAAATTGCAGTTTTTTAAATTTTTTATTTTTTTTTGTTTTGCACCAATTATCTCGGCAACTATTCATTTTAAGGGGGCACTGCACGCATCTTGGAAATCTGTGTTGGTGAGTACCGCAAAGTTCGGAATAAGACATAAGATACCTACGTGCGGAAAATTTTATTGTTGATACTGTGTTTGATATCTACTACTGCTTGAGTGTCGAGCTACGTCCAGCGCTCGGCTCGATTACTTCTCAGAATAAGATCTGCCCTGTATAATTTAGTTCGGAGCTCATTATCTTCATTTACGGATTGGATTATTATTTTAGTCCTCAGATTGTGGATTTGCCGAAATATAAATATGTTTGAAATTAGTTTGTCCTGGACCAAAGGATAAAACAGATAAATTAAATAGAGCGTGATTAAACAAAATAATGTTTCAATGTATCAAATTATTGTGTATTTACATTTCTAACATAATAGTGTTGCACATAATATCACATTTAACACATTAAAAACAAGTACTTGTACCGCAATGTTTTACAATAAAAATCCGACGTTAACAATTTAAAATTAGTGACACCTACGTATTATATACCGGGTGTCCCAACTAAAATTTATACCCCCTAACAATTCCAATTTCGAAAGACTCACAAGAAAACGCTCAAGCAGGTCAATTTTGTTATCAATTTTGCTCAAGGGGGACCAAATTGTACCAAACTCTTAAGTCTTGTATCTCACCCCTTTAGCCAGGGGAGCCACCCCTTAAAAAAATTAAATGGCATGGGGGGTCGTGTGATATATAATTTTAAAGCTTATTCAATTCTCTATCCAGACCTACTTTTATCGATTGGTTTCTACAAAAAAGAGTATGAATTTGTAATTTTCGAAATCTACATCAAATTCATGCTTTTTTTGTCGAAACAAATTGATAATAGTAGGTCTTGATAGAGAATTGAATAAGCTTTAAAACGATGTATCACATGACCCCCATGACATTTAATTTTTTTAAGGGGGTGGCTACCCTGGCTAGGGGGGTGAGATCCAAAACTTGAAAATTTGGTTCCCCTTGATAACTAAACCTGTTCGAGCGTTTCGAGTCTTTCGAAATTGAAATTGTTGGGGGGTAGAAATTTTAGTTGAGTGTTTTATGTAGATTTGGAAAAAAACGAATTCATGCTTTTTTTTGTAGAAACGAATCGATAAAAGTAAATCTGGATAGAGAATTGAATAAGCTTTAAAATGATGTATCACACGACACCCCCCCCATGCCATCTAAATAATGGGGTGGTCTCCTGGCTAAAGGGGTGAGATCTAAGACTTGAAAGTTTGGTACAATTTGGTCCCCCTTGATAACAAAATTGACCTGTTCGAGCGTTTTCTTTCGAAATTGGAATTGTTGGGGGGGTACAAATTTTAGTTGGGACACCCTGTATACATATGTACTACATTATAATTAATGCTTACGTAATATGCCGTAACCGTAGATGCTATACAGAAAAAAATATATTTCTCTTTCCTATGGAATTATACGTACAAATTGAACACAATAGTCGAGCAGAAAAAATATCAGCTCTTTGTTTACAAGTGGAGCTTGGTTGTTTTAAAAACAGTATCGAGAAGTCGAATACAAAGCAGCGTTTCATGTTCCGCGATATTCAATATATCGACTGCCCTACGTCATCTTTGAATTACTTCTCGGTTGCCTATATTAAATTGTTCCAAAACATGGGTTCACTTGAGCCAAGATTACTCGACAACCCTTTGATAGATTTCAAAAATCTTTTGTTTTATGAAAAGAAGAAAGTTCAACGTCGGTACTTACGAAGTCCTTTTTTGATTTTTTCTTTTTGGTCAATCAAAACTTTGATGCAAAAATAACATATGTTTGAGCGTTTTTAGCAAAGTCCCTATGGACTTTTCGCAAAAAAGGACTTCGTAGGTACCGCCTTTCAACCTTTCTCAACGAGTCTTTTTTTTATTTTTTTTATTTGGATCAAAAATAAGGTCAGAATCCTGTCCCACACAACACGTTGCAAATTCATAGCTGCAGTACCCCCTTAAGGATAAAGATGCTTATATCCCAGTATTCAGAACGATATATTGTATCTAATTCCATACAAAAAATATGGGTTGCCATTTAAAAAAGGTGTGCATGACGTCATAACTCAAAAACAAAACACCATCTAAAAATGAAAATTATTGGAAAAAGTGGCAATTTAAAAACAAAAGTTAACCTGTTCAAGGAATTCTTGCTGAAAGTTGCCTCAATTTTTTTATCGAATTGGGTCCATACTTTACGTTCGCACTGTATAGATATGTAAACTACCAAGTCCCTACAAATTTAATGTGGTATAAATAACCATTCTGGGACTGTAATAAACACTGTTGTCAAATGTTCAAATACGTGTCTTTAAAATAAATAAATAATAGAAATTTCAACCAAACGCTTCAGTTCCGATTTTTTTTCTGTTTCGACAGTTGCGGATTTTTAGTTAAAATATCAATAGTATTTTACTAAAAAAATAGCTTAAGTTACAGTAAATTTTCTATAACTTGTTTGTACTGTTTTCTTTGTACGGACAAAAGCTTGACTTGATTTCCACGCAAATAAGCGCAGGAGAGAGAGTTGTTAAGAACATACTCTATTAATTTTAGAATTTAGGGTATTGTTGGAGACATCAAACCACCTTGACTTTTAATTGAGCAATAACATGTAAAAAATGTCTTTATAAGTATTTTAGCACAATTTGGCTGTAAATAGGCGTTATAAAACGCCGATATATAAAAATTTTACCGAAACGCTTCAGTTCCGAAATTTTAGCAATAATTTTGTTTTTAAGAGCTTGTTGTCTAAACTTGACTTAGAAAGTAGTATTTAGCATAAACTAAAAATTAAACAAAATATTTTGTTCTTACAGGCTTCACCCGTGCGACAAGGTAACTTGTTTGCACCAAAATTATTCCCTCTTGAAGCCTTTATTGAAATTTTATTTTACCCTAAATTATCGTAATTATTTTTAATAAATAACAGTTTTGGGACGGTAGTAATAGTATATTTCATACGAGTGCGCTGTCATTATACTTTGCAACACGAGGCGGACGCCGAGGGCCGCAATGAGGCCGAGCCCCTGAAAAGTGACAGGACACGAGTATTGAATAGTGTTAGTGAATAGTGTGCAAAATGAGAAAAAGTACAAATTTACATCAGATTTTGAGGTTAGGTTGACAGCTGCCAAATTAAATACATACGATGCAAAATTTATGTATGTTGCTATGTATTTCATTACGCATTATGTGTTTCACAAAACGAATACAAAAACACAATATTTGCTCCGAAAAATTCGTTAGATGGTATGAGGGGATGCAGAAATAGAATTCCCTCAAGAACAGCAGAAACAAAAGGGGATGTTGTAAATAATGTAAGATACACAAAACTTTGGACTTTAGTAAGTTGTTAGTTTTATAAACAGTATTTATAGTTTATAAATGACAAAGGCCTATTTAAAATTGTTTACCCAGTTAAATATTATAGCAATAAAAAAATTTTTTTGGCTTCTCACTTTGGCAATAAATTTTTTTTCTGAACAAACAACGTTTTGCCGTGATGAAGGTTTTTTTTTTACTAATTTTGATGCCCAATACGTTAAGATAGCCTAACAATGAAAGCTGTAATTCGGTTCCAAAGTTGAGGCGACTGAGCGTTTTGCCTTAACTCTTCAAGGTAAAAATGCACAAGATAACTCCCAAGAGGCTGCAAGATGGTTTTACTACTAGAATGTCCAGCTCCAAGCACCGTCAAAACGCAACTCAGCTCTCCAAAATAAAATCATTAACAACTATTGACAACTACATTATACCTCAAATTTGTAAAATTTCACAATATTACTCCCTGAGTATTCCGAAACCCACAGACTGAGCCCCCAATTTATTACAACCTAAAATGTTGTAACGTCCTGACAAATCTCTGAGGTATGGGTGGTTACACAAAAAATACAGTTATGTCCCCCAAAATTCATATAATGAACAAATGAAATAAATACAGAAACTTACTTTACAATTAAACAATATTAAAATAACGTCAAAATTAAATTGACTGGTAACAAGTTAAATAATTAAATCTATATGAATGTAGAAATTGAAACTGTACCAAATTAAATTAATGACTATTGTACTACTCTTAAAAGGTTAAATTACATTGAAGTGATTAATGAAGATTTACTATTTAACTGTCGCGATAATAAAAAAAACTACATGAAATGTTTAACAAAAAATGAATTACTACTTATCTTTTGAGCCTTTCAACGGTTTTCTGCTGGTTTTGGAGCTGACGTGGGAGGCAATCTTATGGATTTTCTGAGTCCACGTGGATTACGTCAGTCCAGGAAAAATCACGAGTGGAAAATACTCAGCAGCTATTTCAATGATAGTGAAAACAAGAAAACAATCCTAATGAATGAGAGAGAATAGTCAAAGTCTGTACGTAATAAAGTAGTTTTTCTTACCTCTTTTTCCCCCTAATCAACACCTAATCGATATATCCGCTAATTCGATTTAGTTATAAAATTAACTGGACATCTCAATCGTTTAATCCGTACTTGACGCTATTCCCTAGATCTTACTCCTTGCCTAAGACAAAATTACTACGGAGGCCGTAAGTTCGTCGCGTGGTATGCAAAAAATTATTTGTGCTTTTTTGTGAGTGCGGATTATCTCTAAACGCTGATTCGTTCCTGAATCTTCCATGGTCGTGAATGGGCGGCAAAATCAGATTGTAACATTACCTACGTAAAACCAATTATTGGTTGTGACATTATCAGTTTTATTGCAATTGGTGCAGTTGTTAAAAATGGGCGGATTGTGATTATCATTATTAGCGGTATTTGTCAACATTAGGGCTGTTGCACTATTGCTATTGTTAGTGCAAGTGTAGCTATTATTGATCTCCACTTTTTCAGTGTTCTGGATGATAAAATTCCTATTTGCAACATCAGTTTTTATTACCAATTGATTCCTCAATATATCCCCCAGCAACGGTAGAGAACTTCCACCCTCCCTGCCCTTTGAGGCATTTTAAATCTGCTCCACTATCGACCAATATAGTCGCTGAAGATCGCCGGAAACAGTGTCCCGTGTATTCTTTCGAACTAGGCAAATTTAAAAAAGTGGCGACAATTTCAGGCATTTTACCAATTTGATGGATTCCTACAACTTGTCTGCAACTTCGACCATTGTAATACTTGTAAAAAAAAACGAGAATTATAAAAAAAATCTGGACGAAGTGCGGTATATTTCCAGAAAACTTCCGTTGACTACAGACGATCAGGGTTTTTTCGTTTTATTCTCCGGAATTGTCATTGTCATAATTCATCTCATCGACAAGCACCAACGATACCAAATATACACGCAACCTGCAATAAATATAACGTAATTGTGTGCAATAACATTTGGGTAGTATTACAATCTAAAATAGGCGTAATGTCCTGTCAAATATTTGAGGTATGGGTAAGACACAGAAAATGCAGATGATGAAAGAAAATGTAACAAATTAAAATAAGACTATTGTACCTTTAAATTACATTGGAAAGATTAAATTACAAGATTAAGAAATGTTAAGTTGAGTACTGGGAATGTTTAACAAAAAATAATCTACTACTTATCTTTACTGAGCAGGTTTTCGACGGTTTCTGCCGGTCTTGGAGTTGACGTGTTCTTAGAATACCTTCTCTTTGTGATCTTGGGAGACAGTTTTGTGGATTTCTTGTCAATTTCGACAGTATCTCGATTTCAGCCTGATTTTTAAATCAGAAAATTCAAAATTATTATTATTTTTAATTTACCTCGAGCGGAGAAAAAATAGTATGTGTAACGTGGTGTAAAAGTACCTTCCCGGCCTCCTGTGGTTGCTGGTCTAGGCCTGGCGGCGTCGTCCATCAATATCCACAGTCGTCCGGGAATCTTGTACTTTTCCATCTTGTGTGGGTTGAATGCTGATGTTGATTTGTTAAATGTTGCACAAAACTTGTAGTCCGTCATAAGTACTCTTAAGGTTGGATTAAGGTTGACAGATAGAATTTATTGTTGACCGTCGTATCCAGAGTAATAAAATAATATTCAGCCATGTTGCTTTTCCTGTTTGAAGAAAAATTGCAAAAGTAAAATATTTATTTACTTCAAGATGAAGCTATTCTTTCAACTAATCTTTTTTGAATTACCATTTTATTTGAGTAGCCTAACCGTAAGTAGAAATAAACGCTAACATTCATTGCTTTTTTATATTTTTAATTAATCTTCTTCCGAACTCGGCATACGCTAATTTTGCGACACCGTGTATACGTCTAAAACGTAATTTCTTTACTTACTGGGCAAAATGCCTGCCACAGTAATCTCGTATCAAAACATTGTGTGCACATGAGCTGAGTGCCTGTGCTATATTAAATTTCCCCTGTAGAAACCAAATTTGGGACTAAAGTATCTATCATAAATTATGTGCATACATTTGAATGATGAGACGAAAAAAAGAAGAGGCGTGATAGAGTGAAGGTCCCTGTAAACGACGTTCCTTATAAACCCTCTCAACGGGATTCGCCCCAATGTCGTGTGTATAACATAATCATATTTTTTTGAGCGTCGTCGATATTTTTGCAGCGGAATTCAATTTGCGGGATGAGTTTCTAATTGAATTGCAGAAACCATCAATTACACGAAGGTTAATTAATCTGGGAACGATTGGGTTAATTGTCCAATTAAAACTCAGCCTTTTTTAGTAGCAATAACTCTCTTAAAAATTCTCTTGGGGAGAGTGCGCGAAGGAGGCGCAAACGTGATTTGATGGAGAATTGCCGCATTTAAGGGAGGTTTTTGTCGGTCTTTAAACGACTGTACGGAGGGATTAGAGTTTACTTTTGTTTATTCTTGACTTTGACCATGTCCAGAGGATATGTGGCCTATGCTTGAAAGTTTTACTGTATTCCGATAATAGACTATCCCCCTTTATGGTCGCACTTGGCTGCCTCGTCTATAAAAAGACTGCAAGAAGGAAGTTGCGACCAAAACAAAGAAAACGCGCCTCCAGCTTTTCGCGACCTCAGATAAATCTCCTCATGATTACAATATGCATATTTGCGTACAGATACTGTCGATAGTTTCATTGTCGCCGATCATCTAAAAAAAGTAAATTGCTACAGCGCCCCCTCCCCACAAAATCCCATTCCGGTTGCAATTTAAATAAGTGTTCCGTTGAAATGACTTTGTGGCCGACATCTGTAGCTTTTTCTATTACTCGTAATGTTGCGATAGAGGCAGTTTCGCATTTCCAATTTCGCGTGCTTTTAACACCGAAAAAAGCTGCAAAGGCTCGTTATTTGTTGCATATTACCTATTTCCGAACACTTTTCATGCGAATCGACAAGTTTAGAGGGAGGACAAGTTCCATTTCCGAAGGAAATGCGATGAATCGACGCGAAAATCGAATAGTTGGGGGGCAATTAAAACACCTGGGTGAAAGAATAAAGTTTCTCGAAGGAGGAAATCCTATTAGTTTCGACGTACTATTACCCACCTGATGGCTTTTAATCTCGCACTCTTGCTAAGATACTTTTAACGACGTTTGTTGTGTAGGTGGGGTTGAAGGGAAACAACCAATCGTGGTGCAGTATTGAATATCAGGATTCTGGAACATCTCCTATGAAAGGAAACATGTGATTAAGTTTGAATTTAATTCGAATTAATATAAGATGAAACAGCCGCAAGTGCGCAAAGTTTAATTAGCATTGACGAGGAGAATTTGTCATGAATTTCCACTTGAGCCTGTTATGGCAATCTGTGCAATTAGGAACGCATATCTGGAGGAGTTCACATTAAAAAATGGCAGCTTCGGGGTACTGACAATTTTAGTTCTGACTAAAGGTAGTCATACACATGCGTGCAAACGCGTTCGAGGAAGATGTTTATTACAATCTATACGCGGAATTTGACTCGGTTACAGTCAAAACCAAACAAGAGCAGACTTACTGAGGGGGGTATGTGAATGGGGCACAATGCAGACTGCGAGTGGGGCGAGTAGGGAGCAAGGAAAAAAATGGAAAAAAAGTACGCTCTTTCGGATACAAATGCAAGAAACAAAAATCAGACGCAACAACAAAAATAAAGAGAAACTCGAGGACGGAACATACCGCCCATTTAGTCATCACTAGGTAAAGGGCACACATTAACCACTGGACGCAAAAAAATTCCTTCTGTGGTTTTTAGAGAAATGACGCGATCAGTACCATCAGGCCCAAGGATCCTATTTTAATAGGACTTGGGTTGTGAGCAGTCAATTTGGCGCGTTGCTGAAACGTATGTAAATATTCCGATGACCAACGGGACCAAATGTCCTGCCCAATACGCTGCACCAACTGCCAACATCTGTCTACGTCTTGAACATTTACTTCACGGTGCGAAAACGCAATAAAATAATCCGGAGTTAGGGCGGTCAGATCATTGGGGTCATTACTAACAGGACACAATGGACGCGAATTAAGCATAGCTTGTGTTTGAGTAACACCAGTAAATAGTTCCTCAAATGTTAAAATCTGGTCGTCTACAACGCGAGTCAGATGATTATTGACAGATTTAACTCCAGACTCCCATAGGCCACCCAAATGGGGCGCGGATGGAGGTTTAAAATGCCAAGCCATCCGCTTAGAGGCTGACGCTCCTTTCGCTAATCGATTCAGTTGCCTATAGGCAAAATTTGTCCCATAATCCGAAGCAATGTATTGACAACGTCTTCTACGAGCCAGAAAGGGCCTCAAAGCCGCAAGAAAACACTCAGAGGTTAAATCAGAAGCTATCTCCAAATAAAGAGCGTTAGTTGAAAAGCATGCAAATAAATAAAGATAAGGCTTTAGTGCTTTAGCGGCACGCGATTTTGACATGGTTATACGAAAGGGTGCAACTTGAAGAAAAGGCTTAACTTGTAAAAAACGCGAAATTTCCCATAAGCGGTTGATGATGGACAGGATGTGTACGGAAACATCGAACGCATATAAGCAATCCATCTGGAATAGCGTGTTTTGAATATCCTAACGATAAGATTATGAACAGACTGGTGACTCGCATGGAAATATTTAACGTGATGAGTATCCTCAATAAGCATGGCAGTAAACCGATAATACGAAGGTAATAAAGCTGGAAAGCGTTTGTTATATGCTAAAGGGGCTTCCAAAAAGGGAGATAATTTTTTAAACCTTGTGATAACCCACTTTTACATTACCGCCACTTTTTGAATTTGAACAGGAAATGAAACGTCAAATTTGAAAATTTGAAACAAACCGCGAACTTTAAAAGGTTGCCCAGTGATCGTCAGACAATGAAAGAGAAAGCGGAACCCTACGTTGTGTAATTTTTTTGACAAGACAAAGTAGTGGCGGGGGATTCAAACTTACCCAAACTTTAGGTTCTTTGGATACATGGCGAGAATGGAGCGTAAATTGATAACACAAAAATTATGGTTTTAAATGTTTATTAGTTTTAATAATTTTGTGGATTTGAGTTTTTTGATTTCGTACTGCGATTACCAAGTTTTAGTAACTTTGTGTTCAGTTGGTAACAATTCAATTTAAGAAATTTAACAACAATTTGAGCGATAAATTACAACTGACAATTTACAATGATTTCAACAGTTTAACAATTTAGTTTCAGTTCCTTACAATTTAACAATTTTTGGCGTACATGATGAGTGAGGTAAAGTCAGCCAATTTTATTCCACCTTTGAGCTTTCGAAGTTTATAGGAATTTACAACAAATGGATACAGTGAAATATCTACGTCCAAAGCGTATCTGAAAGAGAAAACAAGAATATTGAAACTGGTGAAATATAATAACTTATTAAGTGGAGCAAGATTGTAGAGAGGTCACTACCATGGAAAACGCTTACACATCCAAGCGGACCAGGGGAAATGAGTTTGTTACTAAATTGTCCTTGTCCTGCTTTTCTTTAAGGCTTGTCCAAACCAAGTCCAAGTTAGCAAAACTGATCTCGCGGACTCAGTACTTATGAATCGCTTAATTAGTAGCCCGAAAACAACGCTGCAAACTCCAACCTAGTTTTGGCTTAGAAGTTGGCAGCAACTCGATTTCTGGGCATCGCTGCAGACCAAGAGACAACGCAAAGTCGAAAACGACTTTGATCCTACCTTTCTGGTACACGTTCGACTCCCCAATCAGCAGCATGCAACGCGAATCACGAAATGAATGCTATTTGGTCTATCTGTTGACTCTATACATGTATGGACAAACATAAAATAAAATATGCAGTAACGCAACGTTTTTTTTCGGACGCCATTTCGAAACGAGCGTGACGCAACGATCTCTAGAGCGCAAACCCAAACGAGGCGCTACTACCCCTAGGCTACAGCATGCACAAGCAATCCTAGATACAAAAAATTGGTCTCACGATGCCTAAAACTAGCTAGATATCGTAACATGCAGACAACGGTACCGGAGATCGCGGGGGGCGGTACATAAAATAAAAAAATAAACACACAAACAAGAACTACAACATTGGGTATGGCTCTTTGCCGCTTTTTTCCCTTTTGTTGTATTAAGTTCTTAGTGGTTAATTCAAGTTAACAGAGACAAAATAGCTTTTAAATGACCGCAAGCTGCGGTTTGAATAGCAATAGTAGATATTATTTAAACAAAGGCTAGTGATTAAACAAGCTCTGACAAACAAAGGACTGACGAATAGCTTTCCACAATGGCGGCCATTTTATTAGTGACGCTGACAAAGATAGCCGGACAACAGTAAAATTGAAAAGATTCTATGTAAGAAATTCTAGTATGCACGTGGAACAATCGCCGGTCAATTTTGGGGCCATCTCCTTAATCCTTCGACCTACAACCTGAGTACATTTTGTACCCACCCACAGAATTATATTAGTCGTGTCGGCAAAATAGAACTCTTAATAGCTGTTAAATATTACATTATAAATGTAATTAAAAGTATTAACAAAATATTCTATCTTTTATTTAAGAACCAAGAAATTCGCAAAATTTTCTTGTTGTGCATTCTGTCCCCTCTAGTTGGACAAAAAAAGAGATCACCTTAGTGCAGTGTGGAATAAATGGAACTGTAAAGATCACATGAATAAAGAAGTGGTAAAAAGATGCAAGTTGTGCATTAATTGACAAAATTGACAACAATCATGTCTTGAATTACATTGAGATGTTTTTCAGTGGTACTACTAATTTCGTTTATTTTTTCACTTAATAGTAATTTTAAAGATATAAAAAATACCTCACCTGTCTTGTATTTATTTATTTAATAATACCTAGTAAAAAAATCAGCTTGCCAGCATGTAAAAATATTTTTTTTTGTCGGGACAAAATGGACCCATGTTATCACAAAACGTGCAAGAAATACCTTGTATATCGAAGGGTTAAGGTGGGTCGGACAGAAAAAATAGATAGAATAAAAAGGTTACCTGTAAATACTTCCGGCGGCAGGACACGCGTGATTTTTAATTTAAATTCAACCGGTCCTTCTGGTAACGTGAATTTACACAAACATGGAACACACTCAACATTAAAAACATGAAAACTCGTAGTGGAATAAAATCAGATAAAAGCAAAAATTAAGCATTAGTTACCAAAAATGACCTGTTGCTTCTAACGTTAAAGTCCTAATGGCTGCTTGTCTTCCTTCATACTTCATACCAAAATACTGTTCACTAAAAAAGAATGTGTTTTATTATTTGTACGTTTTTTTATGAGTTTTTTTGTATATTTGGTAGGTATGAGAATATATAGGTGACTAGCAGGTACCCGCGGCTTTGCCCGCGTAGGTTGGGGTCGGCTTTACTGGCGCTTATATTTGGAATTGGTACAACCGCTTAAAGCAGTTTTTAATAAAAAAATAATAAAAAGTAATTTTTTTTTCGTCAATCACGGGCCCAGTCTTTTTAAAATGAGAATCTACATCCAAATTTTCACATATTATAATGCTATACTGTTTGTTTTCCAGGGAAAACTACCCTCCCCATTTATGCCCTTTTTTGCGGTTTCTAAATATTTTCTAGTTATTTTTAAAGGAAAGTCCAAGTGCCAATTATTCTCATGCCTGTAACATTGCCGATTTTCAAGTTATTAGAATTTTGAGAAAAATCACCCCCAAATCCACCCTCCCCTTTTCTCGCCGTTTTTAATTTTTTTTTCCAAAATCGTCAAATTTTCTAATCATTTTTAAAGGAGAGTCTAAGTGCCAACTCTCATGTCTGTAACATTCTCGATCTTCAAGTTATGGGAATTTTGATAAAAATTACTCCCAAATTCACCCTCCCCTTTTTTGGCAGTTGTTTTTTTTTTTGGAAATTCGTTAAACACGGGTCCGGTCTTTCCTAAAGGAGAATCTAGTTCCCAATTTTCACGTATGTAACACTATTTGTTTTCCTGTTATGAAAATTTTCAGGAAAACTACCCTCCACATTTACTATTTTTCGGGGTTGGTAAATATTTTTTTGAAAAATCGTCAAATACGGGTCTAGTTAATTTTAAAGGAGAGTCCGAGTGCCATTCTCGACCTTCAAGTTATAAGCATTTTGAGAAAAATCAACCCCCAAATCCACCCTCTCCTTTTCTCGCTGTTGGTAATTTTTTTCTCCAAAATCGTCAAACACGTGTTCGGTCTTTTTTAAAGGAGAATCTAGATCCCAATTTTCACGTATGTAACACTATTTGTTTTCCTGTTATGAGAATTCTCAGGAAAACTACCCTCCCCATTTACGCCCCTTTTTCGGTGTTGGTAAATATTTTTTTGGAAAATCGTCAAATATGGGTATAGTCAATTTTAAAGGAGAGTCCGAGTGCCAATTCTCATGCTTGTAACATTTTCGACCTTCAAGTTATAAGAATTTTGAGAAAAGTACCCCCAAATCTACCCTCCCCTTTTCCCGCCGTTGGTAATTTTTTTTTTGGAAAATCGTCAAACACGGGTCCGGTATTTTTTAAAGGAGAATCTAGATCCCAATTTTCACGACAGCAATACTGTCAGTTTTCAAGTTATAGGAATTTTGGGTAAACCACCCCTAATTTTTTCTCGGTCGGTAAAGAAATTTTTGCAAAATCGTCAAACACGGGTCTAGTTATTTTCAAAGCTGAGTCTAAATCCCAATTTTCACGTTTTCAGCATGCCGAGTTGTCAAGTTATGAATTTTTTTATGAAAACCGTTTTCCCCTTTCCCCCCCTTTTTCGGCGTCTGTGAATAATTTTTTAGAAAACAAACAGGGGTCGAGTTATTTTCAAAAGCTAGTTCGGGTACGAATTTTCACTTCTCTACCGTTTTTCGTTTTCAACTTAGTTTTAGCCTAGAGAGACCAATTAACCCCATTTTCAACCCCTTAGAAACGGAATTTTCAAAAATCCTTTCTTAGTGCGCCTATACGCCCTAAAGACTACGTACCTACCAAATTTCACGCTTCAAGACTCAACGGTCTGGGCTGTGCGCTGATCAGTGAGAAATCAGTTTCGCATTTATATATAGAGATGAACTATTTTTCACATGGACATGGGGGTCCAGGGCGCCCTCTTGGGCTGGACCGACTTTTATGATTTCTTTTTTGTATATTTGGTAGGTATGAGAATAGGTGATAAAGTATTTTTCACATGGACATGGGGGCCCAGGGGGTCTCCTTGGGTTTGACCGATTTTTATGATCTTTGATTTGTTGCATTTGTCTAATAGCAATAGCACAAATCAAATAATATTCGGACCGGTTCAGTGTTTATCCATCGTGGTTTACCTGTTCGTTGCACCGGTCAAATTGACTGAGATGTGTTTTACTTGATTTTGTAGGCGTGGCAACGCGCGCCGGGTACCAGCTAGTTAATAATAAAGAAATAACTTAAAAATAGGAAAATTAATATTTTATTTGGGCATCCTTTTTTTCAATAACTTTTTCCAGTCTTCTTGGCATGGAATTAATTAAAGTAGGGCGTTCTTCGCTATTTGCCAGTTCTTCCCATGCTTCTTCAATCCATTGCCACAGTTCTTTCGCGCTTTGTGGTTGAGAATTTCGTTTCTCGAGAATCTGAACCAAAAGTCCCCAAACATTTTCGATGGGATTTAAGGCCGGATTCCGGATTTAAGCCGGATGTTGTTAATTATAAACCAGTTATTTATCATTCTAGCAGTATGGACCGGACAATTATCTTGCTGAAATATAAAATCGGGATTGGTATGCTGGGTAGTTGAAAGCATGATATATTCCAGAATGTCTGTGGGCAATAGCGTTAAACCTGTCTTCAATTCGCTAGCATATTCCTAAACTTTGAGCGCAAACATTAACTCCGAATCTTCCAGAAGCTCTTCTGACACGAATATTGAAATTTCAAAATAACGTCATAATTTTAGACATTCTTTAAGGTAAGAATCCTTCTGTAATTCATCAATTGTCTCATTAATCTCTTGTAAAATTAGGGCTGATGTAGTTTTCTCCCGAAACATGTTCCAATTGTAATTTTACATTTATTGAAGTTTATGGAGTTCGACTTGAATATATTTAAATTGTAATTATTAATATGATTTAAAGCAAATAACAATGGTGATTGCTGATTTTAAAATTCTTCTGCAAGCCGTAACTCTGAGGGCAGGAAAAATTCGTGTGTATCACGACATTTCTTGTAGTTTCAAACGGACGACCTGATATTCTGATATAATCTAGAAGTTTCATAATATCTTCTTCAACAGACTTTCGTTTTCCCATCGTTTCTTAATTGCAAAGACTGTCTTTTTATTTATTAAAAGTCATTCTGATCGAGGAATTTAATAATTTTATAAAGGTCTTTGGAAAATGTAATTAGAATTTTGCACTTTGACAAGTAATATTTAATAAACTGTTCTTTTAGCTGATAGTATGAAAACCACATTTACATTCGAAAATTAAAATTGTTCCCGATTTATTTGAACAGAACATGTTGTAATTACAAAAAATTAAAGTCGTCAAAATCTTCAAATTCTTGCTCAAACACAATAAAAGATCCCCTGTGATAGGAAACATGACTAAGTTTGAATTTCATTCGAATTAATAATACAAGATAAAACCGCTGGAAGTACGCAAACTTTAATTAGCATCGACCATGAGAATCTGCCATAAATTTCAACTTTAGACTGTTACGACAATGTCATTAGGAACGCATTTCTGTGAATTCTCAATCGAAAAATAAACAGGTGCAGGGATGGCTCCATTATTAACTTGTTAATCCATTGTTCTGACGGACAATTTTAGTTCAGTTTGCAGACCGTGCTTTCCGATGGTTTTAGAACTTCCCGTTCAAACATTACGCCTGTAGTTGACTTTTTAGCCGACACGGTAATTAATTTAGAAACTAACGTTTAATAAGAGTTATTAAAAACTACCACTCGAGGTAAAGCATAAATTGTTTTGCTTAATAAGTTCGTTTTGTTTACTGAATGCGCTTCAAGAGAGCGGCAGCAGTAATAAGCATTTTAACACTTTATCTGTAATTACAGTAAGCTGCTGGAATATTACAATTTATTAGAGCACCCTCATTCAGTTCACTATTCAGCTTGCTGAATAACACAAGGAGTTTAATTTAATAGTAGGGAAACCGGAACAGCACGGGGTGTCGGGGCGGAACAGTTTTGATGTCTGAAGAGGTAAATGTCACGTCCAATGACGAAAACAAATTGTTGCAGATTTCGGTGGTATGTGATGTCATTGAAGTTTATGTCTAGTGATCTGCGTTAGAGAAGCTCAAACCAATTTCAATTTGTTCAAAATAATTAGACAAGAGAATAATGCAGCAGGTACGAGAACTGTTATACAGTGTGGAAATTAAGTAAGGAATAAATTCAGTAACTCCGTTAGTGTTTGCGCTAGAAATAAAGCTTAAAAAGCATGTGGTAGAGCTAATTATCGCGCATCCGACGAACGTATACTATTTTTTTTTCATCACTTTTTTTTTACAATTATGACGTCATCAATACATTTTTTTAATGGCAAGCTATGTTTTTGATTTTACATTCGCATAGTTTTTTATTCTGATTTCAACGTTGTCAAATACTCAATAGGTTACATAACAAAAAAATAAATAAAAAGGGCACTGAATTTCAAATTAGTAAGATTTCAAAAAATTAACAGAGCTGTCTAATTTTGTCAGAATTTAAGGAAAAAACCATAGAAATCTAAACAAAACAAAGTTCCCAAAAGCCCTAAATTTCAAAGTAGGTATAAAAAATTAAAAAAATTAACAAAAAAACTATTGATGTGAGAGTTATAAAAACTGATGACCCTGCATCATCAGCCAATATGTTTTGAATGGTTTGGGGAGTTATTAAACTGCACTCATGTCGAATTCTTCCTTCAAGAGCATCCAAACTGTTGGCTCGGTACTGATACACCTTGCTTTTTAAGTGCCCCCCTAGAAAGAAATCTAATGGGGTTCGATCTGGGGATCTAGCCTGCCAATCTATTGGACCTCTTCTTCTATCTTCTTGGGAACACTTCGTCCAAATAACGTCGCACCGGGCTTAGTGTGTTGGAGCACCATCCTGTTGCAACCAGATATTATTATTTAGAAGTTCATTTATTATTTAATAGAAAAAAAAAAACAGTTCAGACAAAATTATTTTGTACCAATTCAGAACTTGTCAACATTGTATTGGTATCTCTATGGTTTTTTTCTTAAATCCCGATAACATTAGACACTACTGTTAATTTTTTGAAATGTTACTAATTTGAGGTTAAAAACAGAATAAAAAACTCTATTCAAATGTAAAATAAAAAACATAGGTTGCCATTAAAAAAATATTGATGACGTCATAACTGTCAAAAAAACTAATGAAATTTAGCCCTATCACATGCTTTTTAAGTTCTATTTCTAGTGTAGATACTAACGGAGTTACTGAATTTATTCCTTACTTAATTTCCACACTGTATAGTCCAATGAAATACGTTAAAAAATCCTTTATATAATCTAATGTTTGCAATAAATGGACAGTGCAAAATAATAACTTTTTTTGTACGTGATCCTGAAGAAATTGTGTAGGGCTTTTGTAACGGATTACATGCGAATAGAAAAAATTAAACAGTACTTCACCCCTTCTAATTAGAGTAATTGCACAAGGGGATAAATATTATCGGGTGGAAACACACAAACAGTTTTGCTGGTTTACCGTTCTAGTGAGGGCATTTTAGCTGATGGAGAAGCAATTGTGTGGAAAGTAGTTGTTGAGTCTTGCAGAGTAATTTACCTAATCTTCAACGAATCTCTACATTGGTAGGTGAGTGAAGACAAATCTACCATAAACATTTTCTTATTTGTCCTGTTTACCCCACTTTGTTAATTTGAAAATATGTAGAACAACTGTAAACTGAATTTACAAAGAGCATTTCTGTGATCAAAAGTTAGTAGTGCCAACCTAATTTAAATTTCACAGCGTACTCTAATTTATAATTTAAATGATCGCACGGTACTTAAATGTATGAAACATTTTATTTCGGAGTTTTATCGAATTATGTGCTAGATGTAAGACACATTTCGTACGTGTATAGCACGTCGGCAAAACCTGTCCTAAAATGTTCTTATTATACATAGAGTACAACCACTTTTTCCTTTTTTTTCGAAATAACATTTTGAAATTACAATTTTACAACCCCCAAAAATAACTATACGCTTATGGTTTCTGACACAATGGTAATGACCGTGAATTCTGTTGTTTTTCTGGGAGGAAGGAAATATTCACACTTTATTATCTTAATTTTTTTTTGTCGCTGCGTCCCGGGTAAAAATGATAAGGGTACCTACCTGTTACTAATTTTATTAGTTTAATATCGGACTTTACAACAGGTTGTAGTTAACTGTCCCGTGATTTGTTAATTTTTGTGGTTGACAAAGTTCTTGTGTAGTTTTGTTTTTAATTTTATAAACAACGAATACTCCAGTTCCTGGAAGATTTTCCTTTATAAATCCGGACAACCATGTGGTTCCTGAACGACGGGCGATAATATTGTACGAAATTGGTTGAATACGGATTTTCCCGTGTTTAACCTGCAGATGAAATGGAGGATTTTCTTATCGTAAGTACCTACTTCTGCATTTTGAGTGATAATTTTGTTAATAAGGTAATTAAGCAATGAAAATTAATAATGTGTAATTTTTATTTTGGTATCATGTTTTATTACATAAGAGTCTTTTCAGTTCATTTTCAATATCCCACAAAGAAACAAAAACAAAGTGAAAGTAAATAAATTTTTTGTATGCTTGGCGCTGTCGTGGTATTTCTTCGGAATACGTCTCATGACTCGGAAGTTTAATCGATATTTTCTATATGCTCTGGTGATATTAGAGCGTAAATGGATAACACAAAATTAGAATTTTAAATGTTTATTGGCTTTAACAATATTAAACCAGAAGAATGTATAAATCCAAGTGGAGTAAATTTAAAAATATCCAAGTCGAACTCCACAAACTTTAATGAGCGTAAAATTACAAATGGAACATGTTACGGCAGAACACTACTGCCATCATCAGCCCTAATTTAACAAGAGATTAATGATACAATTGACGAATTACAGAGGGGTTCTTACCTTAAAAAGGTTACATGATTTAAAAAAAAAATCGTAAAAACAACATTTTATAAAATGTAAAAATTAAAATGGATCAAGGAGAATCTGGTAAGATGTTTGAGTGGTAAAAAATTAAAATAGTGAATTAATAATGGGATTATTGAAGTTATTCTGTTCGTTTAAACAAGATCTGTTTTCCAGTTTCAAGGCTTTCCTTATTTCCAAAGTCTCAAGAAAATCTAATTTCCGGCCTTTATTGCATTTTTGAGTCAATTTGGAATTTGATGGTGAAAAACTATGCTTCGTTATTAATATATGATTGGCGAAAGAAGAAGGTGTTGATGGAGGAGGATCAAGATCTGTGTTGTTGTAGATGTGAAAATAAGGTATTGCTGTCGTTTAATACTCTATTGTGGAATTTATGATCTATAACTTGACTACTTTGAATAGATAAGGATTCTACATGGTCTAAGATGGAACTCTTATCTTTAAATGGTATGTTTAATTGTTCAAAGCAAAGGTGATCTAGCTTTCTTACTAGATTCTCGTATTTCCTATGTGCTAAGTCATGTAATCTATTTCTAATAAGTCTGTCTAGGTCGCAAAATATCAGATCGTATTAAAGAACATTTCAGGCACATCTACAACAACACAGATCTTGATCCTCCTCCATCAACACCTTCTTCTTTCGCCAATCATATATTAATAACGAAACATAGTTTTTCACCATCAAATTCCAAATTGATTCATAAATGCAATAAAGGCCGGAAATTAGATTTTCTTGAGATTTTGGAAATAAGGAAAACCTTGAAACTGGAAAACAGATCTTGTTTAAACGAACAGAATAACTTCAATAATCCCATTATTATTTCACTATTTTAATTTTTTACCACTCAAACAATCTTATCAGATTCTCCTTGATCCATTTTAATTTTTACATTTTATAAAATGTTGTTTTAACAAATTTTTTTAAAAATCATGTAACCTTTTCAAAACGTCAAATTTTAATTCAAAATAACGTCAACGTCATAATTTTTAATATTCTTTAAGGTAAGAACCCCTCTGTAATTCATCAATTGTATCATTAATTTCTTGTTAAATTAGGGCTGATGATGGCAGTAGTGTTCTGCCGAAACATGTTCCATTTGTAATTTTACGCTCATTAAAGTTTGTGGAGTTCGCCTTAGATATATTTAAATTTTAATTTAACAATATTGTTCATTTGACTTTCGAGATGGTGTATTTTGCTTAACACGTTCTGATTTTGTCGCTTGGTTGGTAACGGTTTGACAATTTAATAACAATTTACAGCCAATAGGTTCCATTTTACAATTGGCAATAATTTTATCAGATTGACAATTCAGTTCTCCAGAGAACAACATGCATTAATACAATTATTATCTGATCTCATTATCACTTTGAGCTCTTCGATGATTTCAGCGATTCACATCAAATAGATACAATGAAATGACCCATTGATCTATGTCCAGAATGTGTAAATAGTTATATCTGGTAAATAGTTATATGCATAAAATTTAAAGCCAAATCTTTACCTGGTAAATTTTCTTTAAATCGGGGAATATTCACTTCTTGTTTATTCAAAAACTGTGGTGCAAAATATCTTAGGGAACTTGGGGGTAGTAGATTAAGGTTGTATCGTAATGAGCAATAAAGAAAAAGTAAACAAGGGCTGAGGTTAGACGAATTAATGGATCACGGAAAGAAAGAAAAGTAAGAGACGCTATAAAGGCGAAAAAAAAAACTTCGCAATTACATAAAGCCATCAGAGCAGGGCTAATGTTCACGGAATCCCATTTTTAGCTTTTTTCAGTTTTTAGGGTCTGCGTTTAATACGGTATCCCAATTTCAAAAATGGAGAAATTAAAACCTAACAACTCTAAATCCTCCAATTTTCTGAAGGTCGTGTCTCAAAAGAAAATAATACCAGTAGAAATTGTTAAATTGTGACCCAAATTTAGCAAGGCAGATTTAAAACGGGAAAATCAACCACGATAAACTTTGACTTAAATTTATTTGTCATTTATTTAAACTAAATAGTAACTGAAAACCAAATTATTATGGTGCAATGAAATTAACCCCGGATTGCTTCGTTGTCAATATCATAATTATTACGTATTTATTATTGGTGATGACTGTGTTTGTACCATTTTGTCGATAAAATTTATTGTTTTTACTCTACTGTTTATACTGGGTTTTATGGAAATGGATACAAATATTTTAGGGTAAATTTGAGGAACTTTTTTAAATAACATTTTTCGGCCCCTTATTTTCACGCGTCGTTCACAAACATCACATTGACCGAGAAAATCTTATCGAGCTTTCGTCGCAAAAAAGTACTTTCCGTATGTAAACAATCAGTTCTGATCTGTCCGCTGTCGGCATAACTACTTGTTTGGTTATCTGAATTGACAGACATTGTGGGTGAAGTGAAGGGTTCGATTTTCTTAATGTCATGTGCCTAATTCACGGACTCTCTGTGTTAAATCCATGTGATTATCATTTGTGTGTATTTTTACCATTTAACGTAAGAACTAACCCAGCGTATGCAAATAACTCCCGACATTATGAGCATTTGTTGTATAAAATTCTGTCTGTTTGACTTTGAGTTTGAATGTTTCATTTGTAGCCGTAACGTAAAAAAATGAAAGTGTTTTTGAAAAGTATTGTTCTTACCGAAACTTTGTTACATCTCGGTTCGGAACCGGTCAAAAAACACAAGAAATAAGCCTGATATAATCATTAATTAATACAAAATTATAACCCATTGACTGAAGGGTCACTGCTTGTTCCACCGTCGCCTACTCGATCACCCTCTCTCGCGTCTTCTACCGTCTCACCATAGGTTTTAAAGCGGGACATTCAAAAATGCCACTCTTGAAAGCCTAATTATTTTCAGAATTATCGAAAAAAATTCTAGGTTTAGATATGGTTTAGATAAACGAATAGACAACTCGCATTCTTCTCGCGTGTGTTGAAATATATAATTATAATATATATAATATGAGGTACTTACACATTTATTTCTGTTAGTTTTGTTGATAGCAGTAGTTGATTTAACCTACTTATCAGAGTGTATTACGCGTGTATATATTGGTGAATAAATTTATTTTGGAATACGTAAATCTTGGTAAGCTAAATCGCATATTTTAGTGCATAATTTATATTGGATACCTCTTGGTGTTGATCAGGAATAAAATCGATATGGCTGAAAGTGGCAGCACGAGTTCAGATAGTGATTTGGAATCAGCTTTAAAAATAGTCTAGCGAAAAACCAAAAAAGTCATCAATAAATGAAGGTTAAATGAATTAGTTAAGGCAATTGAATGGGGTCATACATAATTATTTATTTGGCACAAATCCTGCTACTCAAGTTTTACTGGCAAAAAGAACATATTATTATATTAACGGAGAGCAAGTGACCAAGGGCGTGAGGTCGACTTGAGTGACCAATTCTCCGAATTAATGGCACGCACATTGCGAACTGGAGATTTTGATGTCAAGAAATGTGTATTTTGTCAAAAAAGGGTCTAATATAATGAAACTGTCTCCTTTTAAAGAACATCCAATACCTGATATGTGGATGAAGGTTGGTACCAAGAGTAGCCTGCGTTTTATTCCAATTCATGAAATCGATCTGCGGTCCAATTTATTGAAGAATCTTCCTTCTTTTCATGCGTTGACAGGGTGTGATACTACTAGTCACTTTTACTCTGGATTGGGCAAAAAAATTGTTGGAAAATATATCTAACCTCACATAATTTGTTTGAGTCACACTGAGCCAACAAACTTTCAAAATCGGTGAAAATTTTGTTTTACAACTGTATGGGGCAAGCCAAGATGTGACATCTATAATATATATCATCTGAGTGGATTGTTAGCTGCATCGAAGACAGTTTGCACGAGTCACACGGATTATGTCGCTCAGTAGTTTATTCAGACTTCGACTGCTAGGCAGTCATTCTCCCGTCCTATTTAAAGCGGGAACCCGCTTTCTTGATTCGCCGAGAATCGGGCCGAGAACTGCAGAACCCAGAATATTCGCGATTATTATAATTATGTACTTTTATTATTATTATTCTTAAGGGGCGCGGTTCAGACCCCGCTGCACTGAAGCTTCAGCTTATTGTGCCCCACTTAGCAAGCTTACTCCATAAGGCCTGTGCTGTTGATGAACTTCAGCACAGAATCTATGGGCATATGTTTTATGTCATTCGGTTCAACATTCGTCAACCCGAAGTGTCGAAGCCTCCCCGCCTCAAGCGCTGGACACTCGCATAGTATGTGTAGTGGAGTTTCTTCCTCCTCCCTGCACATCCTACAATCAGGATCTTGCTTCACCCCGATTGTGGTGAGGTGTTTCATGAGACAGCAGTGTCCCGTGAAGAGTCCAACTACCTTTCTCAGTTGTCTCCTGCTCAATCTCAGGATTTCTTCTGACCGCTTTTTCGACGGGCCTTCCATGAACATTCGCGATTGCCTCTGTCCAGGAATGTTATTCCAATGGATGTGGTGTTCTCTGTTGATATAGCCCTGAATCATCCTTTTTGCAGTCTCATGTGCGATCCCACAAGTGGGCTCTGGGCCTATCAAAGGTGTTTTCGCTCCCTCTTTGACTAGGAGGTCAGCTTTTTCATTTCCTTCAAATCCCTTGTGTCCCGGCACCCACCACAGAGTCACTCTGTTGTGTTTTGCCAGTTCCACAAGCGATTCGAGACATTCTTTCACAACTCTGGAGCGTACTTTGACACTCTCCAGAGCTTTAAGCGCTGCCTGACTGTCAGTCATAATGTGGATCCGCCTGTTTGCACAGCCCCTCCTCATTATTTCCCCGGCACAGATGTCAATCGCAGTGATTTCTGCTTGGAACACGGTTGCCAAGGAGCCCAGGTTGATGCTCATGTCATCCCCCGGTGCTTCTCCAGCTACCCCTGCCCCAGTGCTCTTTGTTGTTTTGGACCCATCCGTGTACCAGATGGTTCCGTTGTTATTTCTCAGTTTCCGGGTATCGACCCTCTCCTCCCTTCTCGGTATGACTACCTCGAAGGGTTTACAAAAGTCATACTCTGTCCTGAGTCGGTCCGATTGCATGCTCAGCACGCAATCTTTCCGTATTTTCCCAAATATCTCGGTGTGGTATCCCCTTCTAACGTGGGTCTTGCCATATCCGGCACTTACAAGCCTGTATGCTGCCTTCATTGCCTCCGATTTCACCAAAAGGTGTAGCGGAGGCAGGTTCAGGAGCACTTCCATGGCTGCGGTAGGCGTTGTATTCATTGCTCCCGTTATTCCAAGGCAGGCAAGTCTTTGCAGCTTCCCTAAAAGCATTGTAGCGTGCTTTCCAGACGCCTTATGCCACCAAATTATCGAAGAATATGTTACCGTGGGAATTATGACCTTGGTGTAGAGCCAGTGAACCATTTCTGGTTTTAATCCCCACGTCTTTCCCACCATGCCTCTACAGGCCCATAGGGCCCGAGTAGCCTTAGTGGTGATGTATTCTAGATGGGGTTTGAAACTAAGTTTGGTATCTAGCATTAGTCCCAAGTACTTGACTTCTTTCCCTATCCGCAATTTTTTTCCCCACAGTCGGAGCCTCTTCAAATCGATGAGATTCCTCCTTCTTGTGAAGACCATGACTTCAGTCTTATCGGGGTTAACCGACAACTGTTTCTCAGTGCACCATCTCTCGACGACTGTCAGAGCCCGCTGCATCATTTCTGATACAGCCCCTCCGAACTTGCCGCTTACGAGTATGGTGATATCGTCCGCATAACCTTGTGCGTGAACTCCTGTCTGCTCCAGGTTCCCCAGGAGGTCGTCGACCACGAGTGACCACAATAAAGGCGATAAAACGCCTCCCTGTGGGCATCCTCTGGCCGCCACCACCCCCCTAGTTACCGGGCCGATGATGCATGAAATCTCTCTGCCTTTTAAGGCCGAGTCGATCCATTCCACTACCACAGGGGCTATACCCCGCCTCTTAGTTGCTTTCGCAATAGAGTTGAATGAGGTGTTATCGAAAGCACCCTCTATGTCCAGAAAGGCCCCCAACGCAATCTCTCGATTTTGCAGGGTTCCTTCTATCCTACGAGTAAGCTCGTGGATGCTCATCTCGCATGATTTTCCAGATTGATAGGCAAACTGGTACCGATGTAAAGGGGCGTTTACCAGAACATCGTCTCTGATATACCTGTCAATCAGTTTCTCCAAGGTCTTAAGGAGAAATGATGTTAGGCTTATTGGTCGAAAGGATTTCGCCCGGGCGTATGATTCTCGCCCTGGTTTTGGTATAAATACCACTTTCACTTTCTTCCAGCCCATTGGCACGTACTTCAAGGCCAGGCTGGCCCTGAGTAATGCGCACAGGGGGGAGGCTAATTCCTCGAATCCCTGTTGAAGCATCAGCGGAAGAATTCCGTCGATTCCTGGAGATTTGAATGGTTTGAAAGATTTCACTGCCCATCCAAGTCTTGTTTTGTTAACCAGCCTATCGGCAAGTTTCCACTCCTCCCTGGACGCCCGATGACTCGGTATGTTTAGGTTTGGAGTGTTTGTTGCATTTGCCGAGGATACACTCCCCGGGAAGTGTGTCTCTAGAAGGAGTTCCAGAGACTCCTCACTCGATTCAGTGTATCCCCCATGAGGTCTTTGCAGAGTTCCAATCTTACCCCGATTGTCCCTCAGCAAGGCTTTCTGGAGTCTGGCACATTCCGGAGTTCTTTCGATCTCCTCACAGTGCCTCCTCCATGAGGTGTTTTTCGCCTCCCTCACTGCGTAACCATATTCTAGACGGGAAGTCTTGTATTCTTCCCATCTCCCAGTCCTTTTGGCCCTGTTAAACAATCTCCGTACCTCCCTTCTCATCTCGGAAAGTTCACGGTTCCACCACTTGGTCTCCCGTTTGACCTTTCTCTCTCTGAGTGGGCAGTTGTTCTCATAAGCTCTCCTTATGGCTGCTGTAATGCATTCGTTCATTATTTCAACTCCCGCCGGAGTTTGAGGTCTCGAGGGACATTCTTCCAACCCCTGGACTAGTTCCTCTCTGTAGAGTTGCCAGTCACAGTTTCTTGGATTTCTGTACCTTTCGACCGTCTCCGGCGGGGATTCAATATCGAATCTTACGTACCTGTTATCCGAGAGCGTAGGTTCAGATGAAACATGCCACTCACGAATAACTCGGCACACGAACGGCGTACCTAACGTTATATCGATAACCTCCTGCCTTGTCGCGGTGATAAAGGTAGGTTCGTTACCGCGGTTTACTACTTCTAGCTTATTACTAATAATAAATTCTAAAAGTGACTCACCTCTTCTGTTGGTCCCTGAACTTCCCCACACTATATGATGGGCGTTGGAATCACAGCAGAGCACTAGCTGCGTGTTGGTTTCTTCGCAGTATTCTACCAGTCGTCTAACCTCTGGTGTTGGGGGTGTCCCGCTTGATCGTATGGTAGGTATGCGGATCCGATTATTATTTCTCTCTCGCTTCCTGCCATAGTGATTTTTATCTTGCCTGCCATGAGGTCCTGACCACTAAGCCCCCACATTGGCAGTGTATTCGTTTTGGTCTTTGCAACTATGCAAGCTCTTGGATGACTTCCTCCTGGTGCTAAGAGCTCCGATTCGTTCCCCATCCTGAGTCCTCTGATCTGGTCCCTATATACCCATGGTTCCTGAATCAGCACGATATCAATATCGCTATTAGTTATGTATCTTTGCAGAGCAGCTGACGCCGCCTTGCAGTGATGCATGTTTATCTGTAAGGCCTTGAAGATGACCACGTTTTTCTTCATCCCCTCGGATGACACAAGGGTCCTATTCGGCCCCTTGTTCGTCTCCTTGGGATTCGGGTGTCGGATCGGGAGTATTCCTTGCGGTCCCCCCCTCCTCAACCTCCATCCCTTCGGATTCTTGCCTGCCTCTCCCCAGGGCTTTAAACACCACCTTGGAGAGATTTAGGTATGGCCTGCATTGCAGCTCCTCCCGGATTTTAGTCCAGGAGTGCTCATCCAGTAGGATGATAAGTTGCTGTCCCCTGGGGTCCAGCCTCCTATTCACTACTGACCAGCTTTCTGTCTTAAGACCTGGATTTTGTGTCTTAAGACGCCGCAACACGACTTCCGGTTCCTGTTCAGGCCCCGGAATCCATGTCATCACCCTCACGGGTTTCGGGACGTCCTTAGCGTCGACAACACTAAGTTCCGCCCTTTCCCAGGGTACGCTACCTGTGACCACCCGCACCAGCCATTCCCTGGTGGGCTAGTCGGCGCAGGAGGCGAGCAGGTAGCCCCCCCGGAAATTTACGGCGGAGAACCTGGGTGCAGGCTCCCCTTCTTGTATTTCGTTCAGAGCCTGAATCAGTGCGGTCTTGATCAGATCCGCCTGATCGTCGCTGAGGACGTTTGCTGGATATCCATGCGGCAAAATTGCCATCTGGATATCCGACACGGCCGCCGCAAATGATACAGTGGGCCTGGTAGGCCCACCTCTCCTTTTTGGCGGACGTGTTTTGTCGCTGGGAGTGCCCTGTGGCAGTCGTCGGCGTTTTTTGCCCCCGACTGCCAGAGAATTCCCCCTGCTTCCGGTACTGGTTCCCGGTTCCGCAGTCGAGCTTGTGCCCGCTGTAGAGCCTGGGGTCCTTGCGGCCCCCTGTCCACCAGCAGGTTGCAAACCCTTCTGTTTTTGTTTCTGGAGCCGTCTTTTGGCAGCTCCGGACAATCTCCTGGGTGGATCCGTCCTTTCGGAACCTCCTCCCAGGGGTGTGTTTTGGTTTTCAATGTTGGTATCCATAAATGGTCCCACGAGTATGAGGGAAAGGGTGGTCACTATGCGCAGTGCCCTCTGTACGCATAGAAGGCTACATACAACAGGGTTCGCCTGGTGCCCTGAGGTTTGCCGCTAGTGGCCGAGCTGCCCCCCGGCCATGCATCTTTTCGGCGCGCGCAATACCTTAAGATTGGAGAGGTTTTTATAGTGGTACCTCATCCACGCGGCCAGACAATGAAGCCAAGCCCCCGTGCCCCCTGCCTGCACTACCCCCACCATGTGTGGAGGGTCGTTGCACAGGTCAGGCGGTTTACGGTATGTGTCGCGAGCTGGTCCGCGGCGAGAGGCTTTCGTTCGGCGCAGCAAGGGTTTTAGACCTTGGTCCTCTCTACTAACCCCCCACTAACTAAAGTCGGTGAAAACTCTAGCCATTCTCCTATCCGCCACCTGGAGACGCGCCTGGTAGGTAGCTCAACCCCCAGGAATGATGTACTTAATAATAATTACATTATATATTTGTCTTTATTCCTTTTAATATCCATACACATTAAAAAAAAAAAATTGAACTCACGCGAGATGTAGTACAACTCAGATGCGAGTATTCTTCTATCTAAACCTAGAAATTTTTGCAATAACTCTGAAAATAATTGGGCTTTCAAGAGTGGCATTTTTGACTATCCCGCTTTAAGACCTATGGTGAGATGGTGGAAGACGCGAGAGAGGGCGATCGAGTAGGCGACGGTGACCGTTATCAGTCAGTGGGTTACTATTTTGTATTTATGATTATAGCAGGCTTGTTTTTTGTGTTAAAAATATAAAACTTGCATCAGAGGCATCACAAGACATGAGTCAATAGTTTTTCAAAAGAGATTTTTTAAATTTAATTCGGTAAGAACAATACTTTTTAAAAACACTTATAATTTTTTTAGGCGATACGACCACAAATGAATGATTCCAAATCAGCCAAACTTAAACAGAATTTTATGCTCTATGGACCAATGCTAAAAAATCACTAAATTGTCAATAAATTTTGTTTGCACGGGACGATCTTTTGACGACTGCAATTAAATTATTTATGGTAATATCTATCGTTCCTGTAACTCAGATTTTAGTTTCAAAACGCCCACATTTAGTCCGCCGTGCACTATTTATTTAAATACATCCTTAAATAATTTATTAATGGGACAGAGCGTATCTGTTTCTTTGCTTCACTAGTTTTTTGTTTATTTTTTTTTACGAATACCAATATAAAGTTATTCTTAGACAGTGGCGGGTATAAGTTTTCTTACTAAGCTGTATCTCGAAAATTAACAATTTTTGAAAAAAAAAAACGAGTTTGACTACCCCTTAAAATGCTAATTTGTATAATTTCCATAATTTATACATTGGATATATTACTGCAGATGCCAAATTTATAACAAAATAACAGAACCACTTGCTGTTCTTTAGTTAATTTTATGAGAGAGATAATACAAGGCCAGGTGAACTAGGATGCAGAAATGAGTTATTTATTTTGTGGTCTTGGAAATTCTCGAATAGAGGTCCGGAACTTCTCAAGATGTCATTTGCAAAGTGCTTATGGTTACTGTTTACAATGCTGTACAGACTCAAACTGTTAAAAACAAATCCCACTCCCTTTACTACAAAGGATGGGTAATCGTGTAATTTACGTTGATAGTTTGATAGGAGAAATATGGAGATTCACTAAGATCTCTAGGGATACAACAGTTCTTGCGTAAATGTGGCACAATGAGTGTAATTTCGAAAAATTGATTTGCGTTAAATAACAACAACAATCAATATTGTTTATAAATACACTCAGCGTCAAAACTCTTGAATCCAACGAGTCTTATCCGGATAAGTTTTTTATAGGAATAATGACATACAAATTGCCGCTTTTATGATGGTGGAAAACAGTCAATAATGTTATGTGTATTATATTATGCACTAAAAATGTGTCTAATATGTGACCGTGCATAAAGACTAAAAGTGATTAAATATCTCAAGTACACCGTAGGTAATACTGGTAATTCTATTAGGTTCATTATTGCGGGTATATAAAATAGGTACTTATTAAATTTATATTTTTGCTTACGACTGCTTGCATTGGTACAATAATTATTGTCGTCGGTCAGCGCGAGAATGTTTCCATTATGACAGTTCATAAACTGTCACTTTATTACACCAGTGTCATCATAATGTTATGCTATAAAGATGTCGCAACAAGTAAAAAAATAACGCCAAGTTATTAGTGATGAAGTGACATTAATTCGTCACACAGTTGAGTATTTATTTATCAATTCTAACAATGCAGAGTTAATTAGACAGTTAGTGCATAGTAGAGAAGATGGTTAACTCACTGATTTCATCCATTCGAATGTCTTTCGGAGGTGCAATTTTGACACCATTAATTACGAACACAAAGAACCCTAACATCGATAAAATAAAAATGTTTATGTAGATTTATTTAAATGTTAGTAATTTTTGCAGAAATTCGATGTAAATATTTAGTTGGATTATACATAAATTTACATCAGTCTAGTTCGCAATGAAGTTAAGTGCATTTAGTGTAGTATAGCGAAAATTGTCGTATCTCTAAACCACCAAGACAGGAACGTTATCCTTAACACCGCTAGCGCATAAATTATACAGCTCCACACTTCGACGACCACCAAACAAACCAAATATTGCCATCTAGAACTTACTAGAGTGAATTTACACAACAATATTCAACGGGAAACAAGACTAAAATGTAGCTTTTAGATCCCGAAAAATGTTTAATTATTATTGATGAAGTATATAGGCTTAATATCTTCAAAATGTCAACACTTACGAGGGGGCATTGATATGTTGTTAGCCTATTATAGAAGCAACTAAAATTTGGAACTCAAAATATTTTATTATTCAATGTAGTCTCCTCTTAAATTAACAAATTTTTTACAGCGATCCTGCTGCGCCTCTAACTCGTTCAAATTTTTTTTTCTTCTTGTTCCACAAACCAGCTTTCCACAGCTTCTATGATTTCTTCATTGCACAAAAATGTATGTCCTTTTGAGTTTTTTTCAGTCTAGGGAATAGATAATAATCTGGAGAATAGGGCGGATGATCCAGTAATTCAAACCCTAAATCCCGAATTGTATTCATGGCAATGTACGATTTGTGCACAGGTTCATTGTCCTGCAAAAACAGCACACCTTTTTTGATTGATTTGATTTTTTATTTTAAGGTGATTAATAATGTGGACTAATGATCTCCGGTTATTGTTCGGCCCTTTTCTAAATGGTCAATCATTATTATTCCACGAGTATCCCAAAAAGCTAAAGGAAGAACTTTTCCAGCGGATTTTTGGACTCGAAACTTCTTTGGCCGTGGAAATTCACTCCATCGACTGCTGCTTCGTTTCTGGGCCGTAAAAATGGACCCGTTTTATCCATAGTAACAACACGGATTAAAAAGTCTGGATCTTCTTCAAAACGGGCACAGATTGAGCGCGATGCTTCCACTCTCGCTCGCTTTTGATCGGCATTTAAACATTTGGGGATCCATTTTTCAGAAAAAATTTTCATATCTAAATCGACGTGAACTGCATCAATATTTCTTCCTGGTCTCTTGTCATCTTCGACGGAACGTTTTCTTTTTTTGAAAGACGCAATCCAATTTTTCACAGTCGCGTATGAAGGGCACTGATCACCAAGTGTTTCAAGCATATCTTCGTAAAAGTAATTTACGTTATAAGTCCGGAAAACTCATTTTTACAGTAACGAGTCGAAATGTTTACAGACGAGGCGACGAAGGAGCCGTTAGTTACTGTAAAAGCTCCGGACGTATGTCGTAATGCGTTTTATTTCATGCTACAGATACTAAATCATTGTTTTCATTTTAAAAAATTAAATTGGAATTCAGAATTTAAACATCCATGAATTGAGTATCTATGACAACAGTTTGATTTGTTGGTTGTATTTTTTTTACAGGACTTGTACTGTAAAGTCCCATTTTCCGGACTCAAAACTCTGACGTAAAACTAACAAATATGACACAGTATGAAATAAATATCCTTACCACGTAACCCCTTCAAATACTTAATGATGGCTCGATACTCCAAGTTCTCAATTTTCACAATCTGGGCCGACATGCTTTCTCTGAAATTTTACTGCCCAGCAATGTTATAACTTTTTGAAGTGAAATTTTACAATGACATTTCTAATAAGTCATTATTTGTTGCCATGGTAAAACGATTTTGTTTTGTTCAAAGTCAACGGCCGAGGCTAACTAAATAGATATACTAGTAATTGAAGGGCTTATTGTTAAATAATGATAAGCCACAAAAGAACAAATTTGAACATTGAAGCCTAAATCCCTGAAAGCATTGAATTGTAATTTATCCATTCCACTTTGTTGGAATATATGAGTATGCAGAGGAATACACAGGAAAAACACACTAGAAGTTAAAACGTTAAACGTTAAAAAAAATAACAAAAAAAAGTGGCTTGCATTATATAACAATAAGCCCCTCAATTGTTTTTTTAAAATATTAAGTATTAAATGAGTCTTTTATAATTAACTAGCTGACCGGGCGAACTTTGTACCGCCTCAGAATCAATAAATGTTGTGTTACTTATTAGCTGAATTAAATTCAGTTTTTTTTTATCAAAGGATAATGCACACAACGCCATCTAGTGGCATTACCGGAACCAGCATATGTTTCTGTCCTATATCAGAGATAGCGTTACATACGGGTTCTATACGAAATGTAAGAGTGAGAATTTTGTTTCGTTAACTTTTCTGAAGTTTTAATAGATATTCGCTCCCGAAAAAAATCGGTCAATCCGTTCTCGAGATATCATCAAAAAATTTGTATGTTTGTATGTGGAGTACACGAGCAACACAAGTGAAACTTTGCAGTTTACTCCTAATCCAACATATCAAAGATCATAAAAATCGGCCCAGCGGTTCTTGAGTTATAAACCGAAGGGCCCCCCCTGGGCCCCCATGTCCATGTGAAAAATACATTACGACCTATTCTCATCGACCTGCCAAATATACAAAAAACAAAAAATCATCAAAATTCGTCGAGGCGAAAAATCGGTCTAGCCCATGGGGGCCACCTGGGCTTCCATGTCCTTGTAAAAAATACCTTACGCTATTCTCATACCTACCAAATATACAAAAAAATATCATAAAAATCGGTCGGTAAAAAATGGTGGATGCGCCACATGAAGAAAATCTGTAAAATATTCAGCAGGCCTTTGAAGGTGTAATTTGTCGAATTTCTGAACAGTTTTCATAATCACAATGTGACATTTGAACATATAAAGACACCAGGACATCTATAGAGGAAGGTTGAAGAAACGGTGAAAAATGGTGGATGCGCCACTTGAAGAAAATTTGTAAAATATTCAGTGGGCTCTTGAGGATGTAATTTGTCGAATTTCGGAGCTCTCTTCATCATTACAATGTCACGTTTAAACATATAAAGACATTAGGACATCTATAGGGGAAGATTGCCGAAACGGTAAAAAATGGCGGATGTACCACATGAAGAAAATCTGTGAAATATTCACTGGGCCTTGAGGGTGTAATTTGTCGAATTTCTAAACTGTTTTCATAATCACAATGTGACATTTGAACATATAAAGAGACCAGAACATCTATAGGGGAAGGTTGAAGAAACGGTGAAAAATGGTGAATGCGCCACATCAAGAAAATCTGTAAAAAATTCAGACGGCCTTTGAAGGCATGATTAGTCGAATTTCGGAACGGTTTTCATATTCACAATGTCACATTTGAACATATAAAGACACCAGGACATCTATAAGGGATGAGCGAAGAAACGGTGAAAAATGGTCGATGCGCCACTTGAAGAAAATCTGTAAAATATTCAGTGGGCTCTTGAGGGTGTAATTTGTCGAATTTCGGAGCTGTCTTCATCATTACAATGTCATGTTTAAACATATAGAGACCCCAGGACATCTATAGGGGAAAATCGAAGAAATGGTAAAAAATGGCGGATGCGCCACTTGAAGAAAATCTGTAAAATATTTAGTCGGCTCTTGAGGGTGTAGTTTGTCGAATTTCGGAGCTCTCTTCATCATTACAATGTCATGTTTAAACATATAAAGACACCAGGACATCTGTAGAGGAAAATTAAAGAAACGGTGAAAAATGGCGGATGCGCCACTTGAAGAAAATCTGTAAAATATTCAGCCGGATCTTGAGGGTGTAATTTATCGAATTTCGGAGCTTTCTTCATCGTTACAATGTCACGTTTAAAGATATAAAGACACCAGAACATCTAAAGGGGAACATTGAAGAAACGGTGAAACATGGCGGATGCGCCACATGAAGAAAATCTGTAAAATATTCACTGGGTCTTTGAAGGTGTAATTTGTCGAATTTCTGAACTGTTTTCATAATCACAATGTGACATTTGAACATATAAAGACACCAAGACATCTATAGGGGAAGATTGACGAAACGGTGAAAAATGGTGGATGCGCCACTTGAAGAAAATCTGTAAAATATTCAGTCGGATCTTGAGGGTGTGATTTGTCGAATTTCGGAGCTCTCTTTATCATTACAATGTCACGTTTAAACATATAAAGACACCAGGACATCTATAGAGGAAGATTGACAAAACCGTGAAAAATGGTGGATGCACCACTTGAACAAAATCTGTAAAATATTCAGGCGGCTCTTGGGGGTGTAATTTGTCGAATTTCGGAGCTCTCTTCATCATTACAATGTGACGTTTAAACATATAGACACCAGGACATCTATAAGGGATGATTGAAGAAACGTTGAAAAATGGTGGATGCGCCACTTGAAGAAAATCTGCAAAATATTCAGTCGGACCCTGAGGTTGTAATTTGTCGAATTTCGGAGCTCTCTTCATCATTACAATGTAACATTTGAACATATAAAGTCACCAGGACATCGATAGGGAAAGATTGACAAAACGGTGAAAAATGGTGGATGCACCACTTGAAGAAAATCTGTAAAATATTCAGTCGGATCTCGAGGGTGTAATTTGTCGAATTTCGGAGGTCTCTTCATCATTACAATGTCACATTTCAACATATAAAGACACTAGGACATCTATAGGGGATGATTGAAAAAACGGTGAAAAATGGTGGATGCGCCACTTGAAAAAAATCTGTAAAATATTCAGGCGGCTATTGAGGGTGTAATTTGTCGAATTTCGGAGCTTTCTTCATCATTACAATGTCACATTTGAACATATAAAGACACCAGGACATCTATAGAGGAAGGTTGAAGAAACGGTGAAAAATGGTGGATGCGCCACTTGAAGAAAATCTGTAAAATATTCAGTCGGATCTTGAGGGTGTAATGTGTCAAATTTCGGAGCTCTCTTCATCGTTACAATGTCACGTTTAAAGATATAAAGACACCAGGACATCTATAGGGGAAGATTGAAGAAACGGTGAAAAATGGCGGATGCGCCACATGAAAAAAATCTGTAAAATATTCACTGGGCCTTTGAAGGTGTAATTTGTCGAATTTCTGAACTGTTTTCATAATCACAATGTGACATTTGAACATATAAAGACACCAGGACGTCTATAGGGGAAAGTTGAAGAAACGGTGAAAAATGGTGGATGTGCCACTTGAAGAAAATTTGTAAAAAATTCAGACGGTCTTTGAGGGTGTAATTTGTCGAATTTCGGAGCTCATATAAAAATCGGCCCAGCGGTTCTTGAGTTATAAACCGAAGGGCCCCCCCTGGGCCCCCATGTCCATGTGAAAAATACTTTACCACTTATTCTCATACCTACCAAATATACAAAAAAAAACATAAAAATCGGTGAAGCCGAAAAATCGGTCTAGCCCAAGGGGGTCCCCTGGGCTCCCTTGTCCATGTGAAAAATACTTTACCACCTATTCTCATACCTAAGAAATATACAAAAAAAATTTCATAAAAATCGGTCGAGCCGTTTCGGAGGAGTTTGACCACAAACACCGTGACGCGAGATTTTTATATATTAGAAGATAAATTAATATTTCAATTATTTGTGTCGTACAAGACAATTTTGTATCCTACAATCTTCCTTCCACTGTTCTTTATTGTGAACATGGCTTTAAAAATTAAACTCCACCTTTCTACCAGAGTCGAGGATTTGTAATTAATGCAATTCTATGCAGAAATTCTATGCTCGAGTTTATTGTTCATAAAATAACGGGCAAGTTGCGTCAGAAATGTTAGAGCAAAATTTTCCGTGTCATTACATTATCTAAATTAATAGTACTTCAATAAATTAGAACCATACATATTAAAGTTGATTAAGCCAATTTTGCCATAAATGTTTTAACTTATGTCTGCAATTTTTAACACTTTTGTAATAATATTTACGAGATATAGAGGATATGATGAAACTTCTGCTGTTTCTAAAATAAAACGAATGCTTTTTCAATTATGTAATCAAATATTCACTATTGTTCCATAAAATATATACGTAAAATTTAATTCCGTCCATTTCATTACAGTTCCATACGAGGTACATAATTAACTGTGAAATTTTATTCTTGTAAATGCTTCTAGTAATACCAGTAGTGTGAATAGAGTTATTAAGTAGTTACCAAACAGGTCTCTCTGGCAAACCAGAATCCAATTACCATGAGAGATCTAAACTCCTCTTGATTGACAACATGAGAGACTGATTGATTGTTGCACGGCGTAAAGTAATTTTGAAGAATCCAAATTTCCTCAATTATTGCAATAGTTTATAATCTTTGTGAAATATAAAAGCTGTCTACATAATTTTTTGCGAAAGACATCTTAACATCGGTGTCACACCTGTTGTTTTATGTGGTAAATAAATGCATAGTTCTAATATTAGTGCGAGTGATCCGTTACTTGAAAATTTTGTAAACAAACTTTTTCTAAGTTGCTTTTGTAACAAAGCTGTTAACGCATTCATTTTGAGTGCTATAATAAGCCATTAACGAATCCAAAATCTGGATTTTTTTCCATTGGTAACACACACTAAACCCTGCACTGAACGAAATGCGGAAATGTCAGTGTGAGGTTATGTCTCTACTTATTTCAAAATTAAATCAAACTGTCGCCAGCTATAACAAAATTCCCTAAATTAGGAAAATCGTGCTGTGTCTTAATAAGTTTTACAAAACTGGTCCCATTCACTTCTGTAGAGCATAATTTTTACATTAATTTTGTACAAAACTAGAGGCACGGTATATGTAAAATATTGTCGAATGAATTTATGCTGCTCCAGAGCAATGTAGTTATCTAAACGAGAAAGTAATTACGTGGAGTTAGGTATTATTAAGTGAATTAGTTTGGTAAAATGAGATAACTAATAAAATTGTTCGTTATCTGGGATTTGTTGCTAGACTTAGAAATAGAACCAATTCTGAAGAGATTAAACACTTGAGGATCCAATCATTGTAAATTCTAACAAAATACATATACAGGGTGAGTCAATAGTGCGAGGAACGAAGTGGCTTTACTAATGAAAAGAAAAAAAAATGTTTTAATGTCATCATATATTACCATCAAAGCTGCACCGACTAAAATTATATGGATGGGAGTTTAAGAGTTTTTTTTTTTTTGTAACGGAAGCGTCTAGTTTAATATTCAAATATAGCTTGAATTTTAAATTACAACGTTCCTAATGGAAGGCGGTTTTGATATATTGCTTACTACACATAATTATTTTAATGAGATTTGAATGTTAATACGTTTTGATTAATAAAGTGTTACAAGATAAAAGACTTTCTTTGCATGTGATCTTTGAAAAAGTATAGTACAAAACACGAGCTGCAATTACACACTCCTGCAATTACATTAACATTTCAACATTTTCCTCGTGTGTAATATGCTTCGCACAACTCTGTTTATGTAATATACTTTAATTTTAAACAATTACAACTGCCATAATTCAGGAAAACACAAAACAAATTTCTGCAAATTAAGCCTGTATTTAATCTTCTTAAAATCCAAGATTTCAACAAATGAGTTGCTCCCGTTTGTTCAGGCCCTTCAACAGCTGTACTCTGATCAAACAGAAGAAGTTCCAATTAGGCCCGAAATGTAGTGCATATTTTTAATTCAAACCGGTGCTCAATGTAGACACAATCAATATTTACACATCCATCCCTCCTTCTCACCAACTCTATTCAACTTTTACATTGTTTTACGTTTCGTCAAATCCATCGATTGAATCGTTCCGTTAAAAGTTAGGTCGTTCGCAAAATTGCTTTCATTTCCATGCATATGAAAATGTTCCCTGACATATTAACAGCGGTAATAAAACCGATGGGAGCCAATGAAAATTTCGCGTTAAAAGGACGAGACTAAAATAAAAAGGATATTTGGAGATGGACGTTCCAGAATTAACGTTGATGACACGAAAACTTTGGGAATTTCGTCGGCTTACGGACTTTTCGATCTTGGCAAAACTTTTCAATTAGTTTTTTCGAGCAAGTCGAGAGGTTTCGATCGGAAAATCGGATCGTAGGAGTTATTTGAAAATTTGCTGAGGACATGTGGGGGAATTCAACTAGGTATATAAAAATGGATTTTTCGATTGACGTTGCGTAATTATTAATTAAAGCGAAAATTGCTATACATATTGGTCAAACAAGAATTGCTGCAATCGACTACAGGTTAGTGACGAGGTAAATTTATTTTAATTAAATTTTAAGTAATTTATGGGCGATTTTAAATGTCTTTTTTGTCAAAACTTCGTTTATGAATTGTAATTGGAACATGCCTTTAAAATATAGAATGTTTTCCGGTCATTTGTGTCACAAACTAGAAAGCATCAGTTATGGAATAACACTTAAGTGCAACAGCATTATAAAAGCCAGAAAGGCCAGAGAACTTACGTTTTCTTTGTATAAAATAAAACTGAAAAGGTATAGTTCAGAATTTCTTAACAGAACAACGAAACTTGGCAACAGACTGCAATTTATTACGAATTACAAGTCTTAAGAGTTATCAATTACGATCTTACGAAATAGATCAATACGATATGGATTAACTGTTAGAGAGTGTGTTTAAGACATAATTGTCTGTACAATATTCCATAAATTAATTGAGCGATGACACATTTTTATGGAGACTTAAATGAAAGTACATTGGAAAAAAAGTAGAATTAATATAGTTGGTAACAATATATTTATATTCAAAAAATATAAAATGTCAGTCAGCTTCTAAATATTGTACATTAAAGAATTCATAAAAATTTTGTGATTAATTCAGAAATTAAACTGAAGGAACTTGTATCCATCAATAGAAGGCGCTCAAATGAACATGCTTTATATTTTATATTTCATTCCATTTGCTTAAAGCATTAACCATTTTTCCAAGAAATGCTTGGTTTAGTACAAATAGTTTGATAAAATGTTGAAACCGACTACTAGTAATGTCTAAATGATGGAAGAATAGAATTATTATAGTTGCCATAAAAAAATCAAGATTTGCGTTATTCAAATAAAAAATAAAAAGTGACTTAAAAAGGAAATACTTGAAATCAAGAAATAGTGTACATAATAATAAATTAGATTTTTTCTAATGTTTATTGTATTATAAATTCTTGTAGTATTATAAAAACTGTAAAAGAATTGATTCGTTTAGACCATCGCATCGTTCTGACCCGGAGCGGCGCATCCACCTTTTTTATTTAGGATCTTAATACTGTGTTTTTAAATAAACTGTAAACTAGTAAGCTGAAAGTATAACGAAAGTTGATAAGACGCAATTACTATTTTATATTTTATTCTAATCTGTTTTCCAATCAGTACTGTCGGTATTTTCAATATCAAACAGGTCCAGTGTCAATAAGAAAGAAGTCTTACAATTTGCAATAAAAATCTAGGTATAATGAAATTAGAATTCCGTCTTCAATATTAGTGAATTGGTGCATCGAGAGAATAAAATTGAATAGACGCTCATAATGAAAATTACGACTCTGCGAAAATTAAATTGGTGCATCCAGATTTTCTAGACCGAGCTTTTTATTTTATTTAGATACTAGATACGCCTTGCCCGCGTAAGCTGGAGTCGGCTTTACTCGCGTGGATATTTGGAGAATCTAGATCCCAATTTTCACGTATGTAACACTGCCTGTTTTCCACTTATGCGAATTCTCAGTTATAATATCACAACAGCATAGAAAATATCGATTAAACTTCCGAATCATGAGATGTATTCCTAAGAAATACCACGACAGCGCAGCTGGAGTGGTATTTCGCTAAATACGTCGAATGACGAGGATAGTTTAATCAGATTATTTTCAATGCTCCAGTGGTGTTCATTACGATTATATAGCGAAAAAATGCGAAATTTTGACGAAACTTTTTTTCTGCCGTTTATTAACAATAATAAAAAAATCGTTCCTATGGCAAAGTTCATTGTTAGAGCCAGCCGAAACACCGAAATGAATATACCCCGTCGTCAAGGGGATACTCACTTATATACATCGTAAATATGAAAAATCTGTAATTGCCATTGGCTCAATTTAGTTTGTTATATAATCAGGAAAACTACCTTCCCCATTATTGTGAATAAATTTTTGGAAAATCGTCAAAAACGGGCCCAGTTATTTTCAAAAGCGAATTAGGCTACGAATTTTCACGCTTCTACCATTTTTGTCTTTGAAGTTATGTGAATTATAGAGAAACCAATTAACCCTATTTTCACCCCCTTAGAAATTAAATTTTCAAAAATCATTTCCTAGTGCGCCTGTACGCCCTAAAAGCTATGGATGTACTAAATTTCACCTTTCAAACTCAACGGTTTGGGCTGTGCGTTGATCAGTGAGAAATTTATGTACCATACTAGATGGCTCGCTCCTGCTTCGCACGGTGATTTTATTTTATTATTATTTTTATTTAATACTTCACACGGTGAGTTTATTTTATTATTTTATTAAAATTTCGTTCAGTTCAGTGGATCCAGAGATTACCCTTCGTCGTTACCCCCCTTTGGAATGAAATTTTAAATAAGTACGCAAAATTTCATTGCAATCGGTTCAGTGAATCCGGAGATTTAGAAGATAGAACACATATCTGCGGTATTAATTTCAGTGGGCAAAAGCAAGTAACAATAATTTAGAAAACAGATGAGGCAAGTTTTTTACAGCTGTGGTTTCTTTTGTTACTACTTGTCATACTCTTAGTGCTGTCAAAGGCCACTTATTAAGGGCAAATCACAATAGGAAGGTAGAGGAGCAAGAAAGATTAATAAGTGGTGGAACAAAGAATGCGAACAATGGAAAAAGGAAACAATAAAGAATCTAAGGGAATGGAAATTGACTAAAGCAAAAAGAAGCGGCGAAAAGAATATATAGATAGACATGCAGACAGAAAAAGAGGCAGAAGATGAAGCTGCTGGAGGGGGGAAAAGTAAAAGGGAAAACAGATATACAGATGAAGAGGAACAAACAGCACCAGAAGGAGGAGAAATCAAGCTGGAAGAGGTGGACAAGCAAGTGAAGAAACTGAGGAAGAGGAAAGCGCCGGGGAGGGATGGAATACAGAACGAAGAAGACTGTTTGTGACTGGTTCAGGTAATGAATGGAGTGTGGAGAGGACAGGGATTCCTGGTAGGGTGGAGAGAGTAGGTAATATGCTCTATTTACAAAAAATGAGTGAGAAGTAAGGATGAAAATTGCCTTGAATAATTCTGGTGCACACAGGGTATAAGTTGTATGCGTCAATTTTGAATGAAATGATGAGGAGAGAGGTAGAGGAAAAGGAAGCATTACAGGATAACTAGGAATAAGTAGGATTTAGGGAGGGGAAGAGTATGCATTATTCGTAGACTTCAGTATGATAATAAAGATGCGTTCTTTTGAAATTAACACAAATTGTAAAGTACGATGTGCTTTTTAGTACGATTTTTTTAATAGTCTCATCTTAATAGTATCAAGAATCTTTGTTTTGTGGAATATAATAATATAATTGTTGCAACTAAATTATGATGTTCGAATTTTCGTTATATAGTTATCTATTGAGTTTAGCTCTGTGGTTGTCGCGAAGAATTTTATCCACCGTGGAGCGCGGAGATTGTCGACTTCGCCCGGGTCAAAGCCAACTCATGCCCTCGTTATACCTGTTTCACAATGATGTTAATGTTAGGATGTTGACACCAATGGTAATGTTAAAGAGTACGTAACCCTGAACATAACATCATGTTAGAAATTGCTGTCCTACGCGCATGCGTCGAGCGAGGTTTTTGACAAGTTTGTGGAGGCGAAATTTGAAAGAAACATGATTGACATTGAATTAATGCAAAATCACCCATATCTTTATGATAAAAGCAGAATGTTTTCAATAATTTAATAATTGTGATTTACTTAATGCTTCTTGTGTAATAAAGGCACGACAATGTACAACATGAACTTGACATGAACTCTTTTTAGCGTTTATTATTTGCGCTTTTAGTTTAGACTGTTTAGAGGTTATAGTCGACAACCTGTCAATTAATACAAAGCTCAAACATGAAAACTCTACAAATGTAAAAATAAAAACAAAAAAATTTCTAGTGCTAGTTAACATTCATTATGAACACGCAAGTCTTAACATTGTTATTACCACTAACATTACGTTAACATTAACATCACTGTGAAACAGATATTAAGCGAATGCTGGTAGCCAATTGTAACGAGTGCGACAAAAGCAAAGCTATTGCATTTCTCCATTGTACCGGTCTTACGGTCAACAGCCCAAGAGTGTCTCATTGTAGAATCGAATCATGTAAGCTATGTAATGCATGCTTGAGATAAAGATAGAAAGTAGGACGTACGAATAATAATCATAATTTAAGTTTTGAGAAACCTAATACTGTTAAAATTTAATTTTTTAAACACTTAATTTTTTTCACGTATCCTTATAAACATACCTACAGATAAAATTCGTAATGACCCTCCTGTAAAATGAACCACGAGCCGCCACTGATTAAATGAATCTAAAAATAATGAACGCTAGAACGCAGATTATATTTCAACGGTTGGCGCTGAAATGAAAAAAAAACTGTTTTGGGTGTTAACAAATCAAAAATAATTATTTCGAAAAGCACGCGCATGAGTGAAAATGAAGAATTTGACGAAGATTAGTTTCTCCCAAAGAGTCGTCTGAAATAACAAAATTTTTCAAAAAAATATACGGACAACATTCCAATATTTCAACTAACGATTCTATTCCCAAAACAATGAAGAAAAGCTCTGTGGCCTTTAGGTCTACCTTAAAGTGATGCTTTCAGCCGGGATTGGCTATAAGAGTATTGATGGGAAAATCTGCCACAATGAAAATAATTGATAACAATACTGAACTGCTCGAAACATAACGAAGCGAGCCGACCACGTTTTAAACTTTGGGTTCCAAATTTGAAGAACTTTACTTACCGTAGCACTTCTGGATTTATGTCAGTAGGAATTCTTCTTCATAGATTTGACTACTAAATCACCCCACAAAATATTTTAATAATTTCTAACATAAATTTTTATTTCATTTTTCCCGGCGCATCCACCACTATTTGACAATCACCCAGTGCATTGATATGTTAGTTTTACCATCACAAATTTTATAATAGTTTTTTTTTAAGTTTTAAAGTTACAGGGCGTCGATTTTTTCTAATATGTTTTAATTTTCATTAAGTATTTGTACTGTCCTTATACAGTGTGATTCATGAAGTATAATAGTTATTTAAACTTGTGACGGTCCCTAATATGAGACTTAGAAAAAAAATCTAACTGTAAAATACCCAAGATATAATATGGTTTTAAAATTATGTGAAAACCGATTGAGAACCACTGGCATGATTGAAGAACCGTTAGTAGTAGGTCAATTACTAGGTTGCAAGAGCACCACTTTTCAATAGCGAAGTTTAATTGAAAAGTTTTTCATGTTTTAGAATTTTTGTGAATATAAAATGACAATTTCTGAAACTAAAATTTTGAAACAGCCTATGGGGTTGAGTTTTGATTCGTAAAATTTTTAAGTCAATTGTCATGTTTTCCTTTAAAGAATAAATATTTGTAATCTAGTTTTTTTTGCAAGCTTAAATAAAATTTGAATTAATGTAAATATACCTAACTAGGTGTGAAGTAAAACTCAACTTGATTAAACAAAGAACAAAGTAATTGTGCGTGTCAGCTCCGACCCGCGACTGCAGTTTGTTCCTTAAGTGCGATTGTCTTTGAATATACAATAGGCAAAGAGGGTACTTACTTACTTATGTAACATAAATACACGCGTTGTAAACGCTCGATTTTACTACCCATAAATTTGTCGTAGGGGGCTTTAATAATTGATTCTCAAGGAGCAAACTCCAAAAAATGTAGAAATACTGCTCGCCCTGCATTTAACCTAAAACTGTACAAAGTGCAGACTCTTTTATTGATAGCGCCTATACAGAATTCTCATCGTAGAAATGCGTTTTCCGATTGAATTTGCACGATCTCAGAACCGAACCCAACTGCTGAAAAATTAGCACAATTACAGAGGAAATGAAGCGATTTGCTTGCTCCGATTCTACTTGCACGAAACCAAATGATGCATGTAATGAAAATTTCCTAATCGTTAAAAGAGTCTGTGAAAAATCCTGATTTTGATTTTTCTTTTAGTTCCCGTTTAAGAAAAGTTTGCGGTTAACGCGACAGCTGTCAATTTTTGTTCATTGAAACTTTTTCTTGATTTAATAAAATAGTTTAAACTAGCGCGTTCTTTTAATTGAATCTGGATTCTTCAATATTGATTGCAGAAGTTTTTATCCCGAGGAGCAGTGCATTCTGTGGTAGATTTAAAGTCAGTGGCGTATCGGTAAGGAACAATTTGCTTATTAGATGTCTCAAAATAACGTGGTTTTAATGGATAGGTTCTAAAAGTAACATGTGTTTTAAAGGACGAAACTTTTGGATTAAACTGTGCTGTTCACAGTGACACTTAAGAATAAGAGAACTTTTATTATTACCAGTATATTGGTATTGTTAAGTATTATCTGTGCCAAGCACCAACTATTACTACATTCTACTCAAAAATACAACTGGCAACAATGAATGACGTTGACTTTGGAGAAAATAAAAAATGTCAACCTTCAAAACGGAGTCATTTCAATAAACATAATTCAACAGGTGGCGGTTTTTTATTTTGCAACAGACAGTATCTCTAGTGTGTCTTTTCATGAATTTCTTACCTGTTTGCCATCTGTACTATTAATGGTTACTTTTAATTTTTAATGAGTTTTAATAACACCAAGTTATAGACACCTGACGTAATTATTGTTATCATTTATCAGAGTTTATTATTATCAATGTCTATTATCAGCTTAATAGAATTTGTATTACATCATCATTGATTTATTTACATCTAATTAGAGCTATTCCAACCTTCAATCTTACCCAATCCCCAGATATGAAAACCTAATCTAATCATTGGGTAAAATAACCACTTGCGAATTTGGCAATTAAAAACAACTTAATGTTATAAGAGTACAGGGCAAATGATAAAATACTGTTGCGTTTGTGGGTTTCCTTTATTTATTTAAACACTATGTACAATTTATTTACACTTTTTATATACAATACAAATTACTACTTTACCGGCACGCGTATTATTTATTTACACATCGCACTCCGGATAGATAAATGCAACTGTCCGACTCGACCCACTGATCTTTAACTGTGACCAATTGCGACGCGACTGGTTGACTGACTGCGACTAGACTCTACTCCCGCTGGACCGTCCTCCAATAAATATACCGGCGCTTCCAGATAGTTCCATTGATGACATCATCGCGCTCTCGATGTGTACCGGATATTCCAAAAGATGATGTCATACTATTTCGAGTACGTTGTAGTAGTAAATACAGAACATTCTATAACATTGATGACGTCATAATGTCAAGCCGTTGCAGGTACCATTGACGTTGTATTTAAAAGATATGTAAAGATGTTTAATTCCAAAGTGTGTAATAAGCTTTACAACTCGAGTTTTATGTACTATACTTTTTCTACGATCACGATAGAATAAATTGGTTTATTATGTGCAATTATTAACAAAGAGATGCCCAGGCAGCCCACAAACAAAAAAGTGAAGAAAAAATTTAAAATATGAAGATTGAAAAGAAAATACAACAAAAATTCAAGAAATCGGCAATCTCTTCCCCCATGTTTCCAAATTTATTCATTGCTACGTTTTATATGGTGAATTTACAAAACCAAGTAGGTATTTAGATAAATGTTAAAAATAATCTCGGTTGAGACAAGCACAATTTATATTAAGGCTAAAGGTGATTGAATTTTGTTGCCTGGTGTGCGACAGAAACAAAATATATGCATCCCCGCTTTTTCTACGAAACGGTGAGACCGATTCAAATTTTGAACGCAGCTTGTTTTAAGAAATTAATAGAATTCACGCTTGTTTTCGAAATTTTCAAAATGGTCAATTTTTGGAAATTTTTTGAAAAAAAAAATTATGATTTTTTTTCAAATTTGAAGGTATACAAATTGTGAAGAATCCTTTCAGAAATACAAATAACCCAAAGTTTGAAAATTTTAGAAAATTCTTCACTTTGGGAATGTTCTAGCCGATGCGTGCAGTTTATGGTTTTCAATCCTAATTTCTAGTTACGAGCATTTTTTTCGGACATTGTCCAAATTCGTATATTAAGTGTGACAAATACCCTCAACAGGATATCAGTACATGTGAGAATTTTCAAAATTTTACTTTCCCGTCTACCACGTCTGAATTGAAAGTATTGTAAACACGCAATATTTTCTTTCACGGACGTTTTTCAAATGGAAAACATGATTTCGGTGGATTATATAAATAACTAGCTGACCCGGCAAACTTTGTACCGCCTCAGAATCAATAATTGCTGTGTTAACTTATTAGCTGAATTAAATACAATTTTTTTTTATCAAAGGATAATGCACACAACGCCATCTACTGGCATTAGGCCTTCTCTGTCTATGTTTTAATAGTTATTCTGCTATTCAGGGCGGAGACAAATCCAACAAATCAAAGATCATAAAAATACCCATGTCCATGTGAAAAATACTTTACCACCTATTCTTATACTCTCATCAAATATAAAAAAAAAACATATAAATCGGTCCGTCCCAAGGGGCCCCCTGAGCCCCCATGTCTATGTGAAAAATAGTTTACGACCTATTCTCATACCTACTAGATATAAAAAAAAATCATAAAAATCGGTCGAGCCGAAAAATTGGTCCAGCTCAAAGGGGGGGGGGGGGGCTGGGCTGGTTCTCCATGTTCATGTGAAAAATAGTTTACCACCTATTCTCATACCTACCAAATTTAAAAAAAAATCATAAAAATCGGTCGGGCTGTTTCGGAGGAGTTCGACCACTGTTGAGAAATATTTGCCGTCGCCAGTTGGGAAACCCAAAGGGTCGTAAAACCCTTACTTGACTGGCGGCACTCACATCCGCCGATCAGTCTAAATCCAAGTCTCAATCCAACAACAATCACTATTCAGCACACGCAAGGGCACAATTCAAAATCTAAAATCAAGACAAGGTTCCTTTATTCAAATTCAATACAAATTTAAATTTCACTACAATTTTAAATCGATGGTCCTTCGAGCAACAAAATTCTACTTCTTAAACGAGTAGACCTTCAGGCCTCTCTCGAATAAATCTACACCCCATTTCAAGATACAACCACAAACACCGTGATACGAGATTTTTATATATTAGATGATTGACCATCATTCTGATTATGCCTCGCTTTAACTCCATTGTTCCTGTTGAAGCGCGGATCTACTATTTTAGATAATTTCATTCCTTCTCATCCAATGTAAAAAAAAACACCACACGAAAACCACTGACTAGTGATAAAGCGCTGTAAATTCTCTACACGATACGCAGCAATGCAAAGCAACGACATCGTTGATGTCAAGCAGGGGTAGAATAAGGAGTCGAAAACAGTAGTTCTTTCTCAAGGCGAAAAAGAAATTGATCCAAATTGACCGAGACAAAACAAAATCTTCGGGACATTTCCTGGAATTCCTAATCTGCCGCCATTCTTCTTGCACGGCCATTGTACGGAACGAGCGGCAAAACTGTCAAAAGAATAATAAAAAATCGCAGTTTTGATAGGAAAAGTTAATTCAATTCAATTCAATTGAATTTTTGCCAATGAAAATGGCAGTGTCAGCTACAAAATGTATAACTGGGATTTTTGAAAATTTTCCAAAGAACAGGGTTTTTTCACTTTCAAATTTTAAAAGTTGAAAACACGCGTGAATTCTACTAATCGTTTGAATACAAAACCGTTTTCAGAATTAAAATTGGCTTTTTCGTTTCATTTTTATTGCGGGGATTCTTTTCACTGGTTTCAGGGCCATCTAGCGGATTTGCTTCTCGCTGTTTTATTGTCACCTTTCGCCTTAAACTACGACACTACTAGAGTTTTCTTGCCTGGCCAACGTTGTCTAATTTTGTCTTTAATCGCTCTGTAGTAGCTTTTATATTCGGTAGTTGAAAACTTTGTTATGCTCCAAACTACCACTACATTTTCCGACGATAGACAAGTTAGGCAAGGCGAGTCTGTATGATGCCACAGAGTGTAGATAACAAAAAGAAAATATGTATATCATCCAGTTGAAGAGAAGGCAAAAATTGTTATCTTTCCGTCAGTTCTTCAAGTTTTGTTCACTATTTCATTGTTATTATAATAAAATAAATTAGTATTTAACTGATACATGAATCCGGTGTCAAATTCGTTATATAATCTTACTTGTCATACTATTGTCAAATGAGACAGATAGTACACTTGTCTATACAAATTAAATTATCTGTAAAAGCCAGTCATTATTTTTGAAACCTAGTAGCCTTACCCAACCTAGAGCGTCCGGATTGGTCAATTTCAAGATGATTTTTCTTTGTTATTAATTTTTTCTCTAGAGCGTGTTCTGGGACACCTGTACATTAAAGTCAAAAAATATAACTAAGAAAACAAAAGGGAAAGGGTCAAATTATCCGTGTCGATTGAGTGAAATATCTCTTGAGTAGACCTGTTCTATTAGGTGTTCCCCTTTAGCACACGTTTTCTGTTTATATTGCTCTTTACTCTGACTAAAGTTACAATTTCTGTATGCAGATCATGAATTTGTTTACGTTAATCGGAAGTAGCTTTCTTAATGGCTTCTGTTAGTCCCGAACCCTTTTCTAAAATTTGTTTCTTAAATATGCGGAGTGATATCTTTGTCAAATAAATTCTTCTTTCAAGTGTTCCCTCCTTAAATCTGTGTATTTATTCGGAAGTCAATATCGGCTTTGCAAATTTAATTGGACACTTATATCAAAATTGATACGCCTGCGATTCGGTTGATTTCAGTCGTCGACAGATGGTTGCCATCAGATGCATTTAAATCAATCAAACAACCCCACAGCGACAATTGACCTTCCGGCAACTTCAAGGCACAATGTAACCTACACTTTTAACTGGTTCTATTATTAACAAAATTTATTTCTAGATCAGTCTGTACATTAAGAGGTAAGAAATATTTTTGGTCACGTGTTATACACGAGCGAAATGGATTTTCGCTTTATCCCTTTTAGAATGGAATACCTTAAGATAATTTAGTGAAAGTGACAGGGGAAAACTACACACGTCCCCATTTGTTACAAAGCGCTGACACGGAGATTTGCGCTTATCAAAAACAATGCTCCCTTTTGAACGTCACATTTCTTGATGCTAAGGGATGTTTCCGTCGGCTGTGTTTATTTCCAAGTTAATTTCCCACCATTTTTCGCCCGTCCATCCATACGGAATATAGAAACATAAACCCTAAAAGGCTGCGTTTAACGCTGTTTCAGTAAGTGAAGCTTAAATCGTCATATGCCAGGATGTCTGATCCAGAGCGAATCTCATAACGCTAACACAGAATCCCATATAAATCAAACACAAACAAGATTCCATCCCGAGCCGACGTCTATCAGTCAAACGATAATTTCATTTATGCATTTCGCCGTCAAATCGAATAAAAATAGGCCAAACCTCCGCTAATCTCCTCCTCGGATCCGAAGCTTTAGGACTACATCCCACTGCTTTTAATCCGGACAAATAATTCCGCAACCTGTAAATAAACACTCGACTAAACACAAAACCTCTCCGGCTTGTTGGCTCTCGTAAAACCCCGGTGTAATCTCGTTCGCAAATGACAACAAATCGAATCGATCGCTGAGAATATTCAGCTCAACTCCTGAATTTGCATTTAAATTAATAGAGTCGGCCTGCGATGAGGTGCAATTGCGAGTCGCACCCACGCGTGCCGGAAAAACGTCTAATTGAAATTTTTTGGGCGCATCTTCACCGAGTACCTGATAACAGTGCCGGTCACGTCGTGATCCTCGTTTTGCTCTTTCACGTTCCATAAACAGGAGGCAGGCGACGCGACGTGAAACAAAGCATTTCCGCCATCAGCGAGAGGAAGTACTAAAATCCGGGCCATGAAGGGCGTTTCTCTCGACAATCAAATTGCAAAGTAAACATGTTAATTGGAGTCGTTGCGGATAATACAAATACAGAAGGTGCCCGGGACGTTGGGGTTGGAAAAAGGGGGCGAGGTCCTAAGCGGGACGAAACGAAAATAAATGATTCAATTATGCGTGGAAGGACGCTTGAGTATAATTATGTATTATCTGGATTGCATCATGTCAGATATTATGCAACTCACAAAATTCATCCTACGATGCCAGAAAATAGCCCTAGAGGCCATTATAATGATAATTTTCATCTCATTTTATTTTCTATGATTTTTTTGGGGTTTAAAATAAGCGCAATGTTAACTCGGACATCGTGCTTCTTCTGACGACTCATGTGATCTTTAGTACTGGGGTATATAAAACTCAATAACTTAAGATTTCATTATTTAAAAATTTCGTCAGCATGATATAAAGAGCGATTCTTTAAATTTCCATTCTGAGTAGGCGGTGGAAAAAACTCATGTCTTTGATTATAGCTCATTTTTTAAATGTCATGTTATGGTTATGGTTAGGTTAAGCAGACAAAACAATTCGCCGGGGATCTACGTTCAAATTCCAAGGCTTACCTAGACTGGAAATTTAAAGAATCGCACGATATCTGGCAATGTAATAACCACATTGTTAGTCTCTCTTTATACCGGGACAGGGTCGACTGAAGAGAGGGTTCAACAAGGATACCTCTCAGTAGTTCCATCTGCCAAAAGTGCCGAGGTGCACACGACGTTTTTTAGGCGATGATCACAAATGAATTCAAAAATTTGGTCATATATTTTTTTTAAGACATTATTACTATAAATTAGTGGGGACGCATGGGAATAAAACGACTAGTGTAGTAGGTATTACGGCCCCTCAGATGGTAGCTACGCCCATCTGCCCCTAAGGGAGGGCTCTCCCAAGGCAGCTCCCCCTGTCCCTTAACTTCAGTCACTTCAGTCGTGTCCTTATAAAGGTGAGGCACACAACATCTTTTGTACACATCTGTAAAATTGGTAAAAGTGGAGTTCATGCTGGTGTCTAAAATGACATTTTTCAGATTATTTATGATACAAAAAGTGGAACATTAATGTCGTAGTACTTTAGTAGAATTTTAAAGTTCCAGTACTCTCTACTCACAAAACAACTGGTATTCTTTCTCATGTTATTAATAGTAATTTGTATTTTTGCATTAATATAGATTTAATACAACCAAGCAAATTTGTATTTGACTATAATTAACAGGCATGATTTTCTTTGAGACTGCAATCTTTTCGAAGATATGGCCACAAAGATATGACTTTGCCTGAGGACTTTGTTTTTCCTACAATAAAAAGTTAATATCGATTACTGTCCTTATTTACATTTACCCAAATAGGGACATTTTATCTCCAACAACCTTTGTGGCTTTCCAACATAAAATATAACACCATCAGGATGCTATCCATGCTAGCCATGGATAAAGATGTCATTACAATTCCCATTTTTTTTTTGTTGTAAGTGGGGCTGTTTTTTTGGTGGTGTTGAAGGCCACTGGTTCCATTTCATTCCCATATGAAGTTGGTTTAGATGTTATGTGTTTTGAATGTTTTTTTTTTAATATTGTGCTCCAGACTTGTTTTTTAAAGGTACACACTGAGTGACATTTTGATCATACGATAAATAATTTATACTAGCACCTTCAATTAACTGAAAAGTATTTTCCAACCTTGTTATTCGATTTCCTCTTTTTGTTTTTCCACATTGAACAATTAGGTAGTTGTAGTTGGATGTAATTAAGTAATGTGGACAGTTTTAAATACATGATCTACAATGTCATTAATTTAGTATTGACTTAATGGTAAATCACTTTCTAAAATGTTAGAAATGACCGCCGGTGTAAATAGCAACACAAATTAGACGGATCGCCAATATTGTATAACACAAAGCCGCAGTACACATGACTATAACAATCCCAGATGACCCCATCACAATGACAAAGACGGTTAAAAATCAGCTGATTTTCGACAGCAGCCAGCGACCTAAAACAGCTGATGTTAAATCCTTCGGTTAAATCTCAAGAGCAAACGACAGATTTCTTGAAAAGTATCAAAAGTTTTAGTTTCTGACAGATCAGTTCCAAAAAAGTGGAGTTTGACAGATAAGTCCCAAAAAAGTAGAGTTTGACAGATGCGTACAAAAAATAAAACTTTACGGCTCCAAAAGAGGCCGTAAAATCACATTTTTCGTAATCATCGCCTAAAAAATATACATTTGATCAGAAAAAAGGATGAGGGAAGGTGGACATAGGTCGGGATCTTAGACTATTATAGGAATATACTCCGCTAGTTGCTGCATAACGAATTAGTAAAATGCATATACTAACACAATTAAAACTAGTCATCTAACCTTCTGACTTACGACTACTGCGACTTACGAATCATTTATTGCTCCATTTCCGCAGCCAGTCCACATCCTCTCTCTGCTGCAATTTATGAAATGTTATGCTGCACAAACACTAACACTACAATACTAAAACTAAAAGACTTAACACACTATGAAAGTCCGGTCACCAGCACCGCGTTATTTAACGTAAAAACCACGCTGTTCGGTTTTTGGGAATATCGTAATTATATTTTTATCTACAGGGTGAGTCAATGGTATATATTTTCTTCTGTCCTAAGAAGAACATCAAACTCTACTGTTTCAGAAAATTGACGCTGTTCTCGTTAGGCTTTTTAAATGTTCCATGTAGTAAATTTTGTACCAGTCTTACGAATTTACGAGGGTTTGGAGCTTCTCAGTCCCGAAAGCGGTTTATGTAAAGCTGGACAGCCTGATTGTTATTTTTATTGCACTGGACAGAAGGTCCAAACATATCAGTCAATTGATTAGAGTCCATCTTGTTTAGATAATGTCCTAGGTGAGAATTTCAACACTGACGTTTGAATAACTTTTGCAGCTTTGTGTGACTTGATTGTTTGCCATGGCACACTTTTCTAATAATTATGCATCGAATAATATTTTTTTGACCGATTATTAAGAGCCAATTTAACGTTTTATTTTGACAAACAACTCGATCGTTAATGTACTCTCACCCATGTGCCTCTCACCGCCCACCCATTTGCGTGTCTTACTTTCGTATGCAATTGCGCTACTTACGTTAGTCGCTACACATGATTGCTGACTTTTCGCCGGAAACAAACTCAAACATGCATTATTATTTGCACTTTAAAACACTGCAGTAATTCAGGATTTTCTACCTCCATTTATAAACTTACACAAAAATTAACAGCACTTTAGCAATGGCGAACTGCCAAGTTTATTTTTTGTGAATATTTTTTGTGGTTATTTAAAATTATGTATCATTATCTCTATATACAGGGTGTCCCAAATAAAATTTGTACCCCCCAACAATTCCAATTTCGAAAGACTCTCGAACAGGTCAATTTTGTTATCAAGGGGGACCTAATTGTACCAAACTTTCAAGTCTTAGATCTCACCCCTTGAGTCAGGGAAGCCACCCCATTCAAAAAATTAAATGGCATGGGGGGTCGTGTGATACATCATTTTAAAGCTTATTAAATTCTCTATCCAAACCTACATTTATCGATTCCTTTCTACAAAAAAAAAGCATGAATTAGATATTTTTCAAATCTACATAAAATACTCAACTAAAATTTGTACCCCCCAACAATTCCAATTTCAAAAGACTCAGAAGAAAACGCTCGAACAGGTCAATTATGTTATCAAGGGAGACCAAATTGTACCAAACTTTCATGTCTTAGATCTGACCCCTTTAGCCAGGAGATCCACCCCCTTAAAAAATTTAAATAGCATGGCGGGTCGTGTGATACATCATTTTAAAGCTTATTCAATTCTCTATCTAGACCTACATTTATCGATTCCTTTCTACAAAAACAAAAACATGAAATCGATATTTTCCAAATCTACATAAAATACTCAACTAAAATTTGTACTTAGAAGAAAACACTTGAACAGGTCAATTTTGTTATCAAGGGGGCCAAATTGTACCAAACTTTCAAGTCTTAGATCTCGCCTAGATTTATCGATTCGTTTATACAAAAAAGACCATAAGAATTTGTTATTATCGAAATCTACATAAAATACTCTTGATTTGGAAATTAACAAATTCATGCTTTTTTTGCAGAAACAAATAGATAAAAGTAGATCTGGATAGAGAATTGAATAAGCTTTAAAATGATGTATCACACGACACCCGATGCCAGTGCCAGTGGCATACAATATACAAAACAATATATAAACAATATATAAAACAATGTCGAGTTTGTTCAAACACTTATAACTCGAGAACGGCTGGACCAATTTTCATGGTTTTTGATTTGTTGGATTTGTCTCCGCCTCGAATAGCAGAATAACTATTAAAACATGAACAAGGGGGCTTATGGGGCCCCCTTGGCTTTATAACTCAAGAACGGCTGGACCGATTTTTACGATCTTTAATTTGTTGTATTTGCCTCTGCCCCGAATAGCAGAATCACTATTAAAACATCGAAAAAATTACAGGGGGCCGGGAGCTTGGTACAAGGCAACGACAATAAGGTACCAAAATCTGTCGTACTGGGCTTGAAAAGTGAAAATAGATTTGTAAGGAGTAAGCTTCAAAGTTTCACTTCTGTTGCGCGTGGACTCCACACACAATTTCTTTTATGATATCTTGAGAACGGATTGATTGACTTTTTCGGGGTGAATAACCATTAAAACATCGGAAAAATTAACGAAAAAAATTTCTCATACATTTTGTATGAAATCCGTATATAACGCCATCTTTGATACATGACAAAAATGGACATGGCGTTCACAAACGATTAATTGGACATGGCGTTGTGTGCATTACGTTTTGATAAAAAAAACTGAATTTGATTCAGCCAATAAGTTAACACAACATTTATTGATTCTGAGGCGGAACAAAGTTCGCCAGGTTAGTTAGTTATTAAATATTGAAGACTGAAATTTGGCATGTCGATAAACAAAGCTTGGGTATTTTTTGTAGCAAAACGAAGTGTCAAACAATCAAGTTTTGATTTCCTTTCGTCTGTTAATAACGTGTTTCGGTGATCGTGTTTTTAAGAATCTATTGTATTTGTAAAAATGAATTTTAGTCAGGAAGAGCTTATTGATATGGTATACAGGGTGTATATTAAACATCAAAAAAGCTAAAAATCCAGGGGGCGACTCCTTGGGTTTTTAAGACAATTTTGTCCTTTGGTGATTTTTGGAAGGCCGCTTAATTTTAAAGATACAGTGCGATTACATTTTTTACAATAACAATATTTTATTACGTAAATATTACATACAAAGTTTTCTAAATCTACAAGAACTGCTGAAAATGACTACCACCAGCTAGAATACATGCGTCCAATCTTCTCCTCATGGACTCACGTGCAAGCAAACTAAAATGAGGTGGTGCCCCATCGTGCATAAACCACAGCATTTCTTATGTCTAATGGTACATCATCCAAAAATTGAGGTAGCAGTTGTTCTAAAAAGTTCTGGTAGACCTCGCCAGTGAGTCTTACAGGTAGAAATACCGGAAGAATTAAACAATTACCAATAATTCCGACCCAAACGTTCAACGAAAACTGATGTTGAAAAGAGTTTTCAACTACTTCATGAGGATTTTTGTCGGCCCAAAAACGATTATTGTTAAAATTTCTGAATGCATTTGTTGAAAAATTTGCTTCATCGGTAAAAAGAATTTGCGACAACTGTTGGGGATTTTGAACCAGAGTGTGTAAAAACCATTGAAAAAATGCAATACGTGGGGCAAAATCAGCAGGAAGAAGTGTCTGAACGCTTTGTATGTGGTATAGGTACAACAAATTGTTTTTAAGAATTTTCCACACAATTTTTCTATTAGAAGTACCTTTATCTTCCTCTATCATGTTCGATACCTTTTCTTCAACTTCCACCGTTCTTACTGTCATAGGTCTCCCTGATCCTCCTCGTTGTTTAAATGTTCCTGCCTCATGAAGACGTTGATGAATTCTTTCAATGTACAACCGCCTAGCCTCTGACGCATTTCCATTAGCCATTTCATACAACATAAAATGCATGTCAGTCATTTCGGTGTTTGTATGGGGATTCGTGATGGAGAGATTTACGAACAAAAGTTTAACTCTCACAAACAATGAACAGTGACAAATTGGAAAACGTATTTAAATAAAATCCATGACGATCTGACTTTGTGGGCCGTATTTTTTCGACGGAAACGTCAACGGAGTAGCTTATTTGAAGTTTTTGAAAAATCAGCTGCCAGCTCTTTTAGAAAATGTTCCACTAGTCGTTTGGCAAAGAATGTTGTTGCAACACGACGGTGCACTTCCTCACTATAGTAGGATAGAATTTTGTTGATCGGTGGATAGGCATAGGAAGCCCTAATAATGAATTGTATTCGCGACTCGTTTGGAAGAATCAACAGAAACGTGTTGCAGAACGTTACTGACTCATTTGTTAGACGAATTCAAACTTATGTTCAACAACAAGGAGGTTGTATTGGACACTTAGTTTAATTTTATTTTGTTACTGGTTGTCTTCATTTTTTGCAATGTGTTACTTCTTTCTAAATAAACTTTCAACATTCGTTCAAAAGGTTCTCCCACAGCCTACTTTTTGATGAATAAATCACATGTATGCCTACATTTTAAAAACAGTCTCAATAATGCGACGACGGTCGCCCCGGAAACAGTATTGGGTCGGGATCAACTACCTGCCCGAATGTTCGCAACAGATGAGGTAATCATTCTGGAACTTTCTCTAGATAGAAAAAGATAGTGACTAACCAAACGTTATTGTGAATCATCAGTCATGGAATTTTCTTTTGAACAATAATTTATTAAAGTATCCTGTCAACTGACAGTGAACAACTTACTGATTTATTCAAACAAAATGAAGTAGATTATCACACCAAGTCCATCAATACTCGTAAATGAAAAGCTAAAACTGCGAGCAGAGTTTCAGTTGTTCATGTGGACACAATTCTAATCCTTGGCTTAAAAGGTTCTGAAGGGTATAATGCATAGTATTTCCGCTGCTGTTTACATTATTGACCCTCCACTATCGCTAATGGTCTATTTTAAAACGTTTAAATTGACTGAAGCCACTTTACACAACAGATATTCCATCAAACGAACATGAGTTTCGCATAGAAATAACCAACCCAGTGAATTTCCGGACCATTAACAGTGCAATTAAATAATATGCACCAGCTGTACAAATGCTTCCACATTCCAACGACTAATTTATTACAATCAAGAAAACATTTCTCCCGGTTGTGGTGTGCAAAGAATAACAAGAACTTTTCCCGAGAAGATGAGGGATCCAACTGCCTGTTGGATTTTACAAAGACGGGAACAAATGCCAGCTCGTTTTTAACTCCATTAATGTGGCAGAACTAATGTCAGCGTTTCGTCATCTTTCGAGGAGGACATCAATTCACGAAAAAGAAAAGAAACTCGGGGCTTAATTTGATGGATTTCATTATTACTATAAAGTAACGAGAATGGGTTGAAACAGCGGTGTATCTAGGGGCTAGCACCTTGTAAAGTCACCATTAAACTTACTTGTCACATTTTCACTATATTTTCTAAGATTAAACTCACGATCCCAAAATCGCGTGTTTCACTATTTAGAACTTTGAGTAGCGTCGCTGATAATAATCATACAGCCTACAAATTGAGCTTATAGTCTAGACATTGTAACGTTTTGTTTCTCATGTTAAATTGTTTTAATTTAAAGAAAATAAAACACTAACAAAGAATGTAGGTTTTTTGAAAATTGCAGCAAATGTTCAAAGTGTTCTCCCCCAGCTTCAATGCAGCTGATAACTCTCCGTTTCTGAAAGGTTATAGCGTTGCATGCATTAAAAATTGCCTCTTGCAATCCTTCAAGATTGTGCGGGTTATTTTTAAATACGGTGTTTTTGAGATACGAGAAAATGAAAAATGAATGAAAATTTCGAAAAACCTTTAACACAGCGTTCTATAGAATGGTTCCATTCACCATTCTGTTGCCGTGTTTTTTTAAATCATTTTGACAGCTTTGACATTTAAATGTTAAACCAAATTGTCAACAGTTAGTAGTGCCAACCTAATTTAAATTTCAGCCTACTCTAATTTATAATTTAAATGATCACACGGTATGACTTGACGGTGCTGTGGAAATATAGGAGAGCGGTGGTTTAACACGGCCGTCATCAGATGTATGGTGGCAAAGAAAAAAAAAAAAACAACGATGGCGCGTCTCGGACGCATCCAACGGATGGCATGTGTCGCTGTAACGGATGCCATGAGAACCACCTCCACCGCAGCTCTGGAGGTTATTCCGTGTCTGGCTCCCATCGATCTCTTCGTGGAGAGCATAGCACTTGCCTCCGCTCGCAGACTGCTGTGAGAAGGTAACCTTTGGAAAGTTGGGAAAATAGAACACGAACACGCTCCCATTTTGGACGAGGGACTGCGCAGAGTACTTCATTTAACCCAGATATGCCTGATTTTTTTGAAGTGAAACTACTTTTCGCCGGTGTAAAATTTTTTGCACGGGGTAAACCTAATTCATTAATATCGGCTCTAAACGCATTTTGTGCTGATTTCGACGGTTATTTTGGCAAAGTAGACTAGGACTTTTGTTCCTTTTAAATTGATTGTGATCTAAATCAAGAAGGTAGATTCAGACTGTAGATGACAGATGTGATGTTATATATTTATATTATACAGGGTGGAAAGTTTAACTGGAATAAATTCAGTATCTTCACTGCAATTGATTTTGGCGAAAAATTCCTGAAACACGTCGATTTTTGTTTTTAAATTTCCACTTTTTAGCCTTGGATAGGCAATACATTTTGATAGACATGATAAAAAATGATTTTCATCTGGTAAGCAGATGGGTCAAGGACGACGGTAACGATGCGCCGATGTTTACTTACTTTATAGGTCGTAGGTGCTCTAAATGATCCATAATAGTATATTATTTATCTAGAACGAGAAGTGAAGTTTAAAGTACGAGCAAGTTGTTTACGGCCGAGGCGCCTAGCCGAGGCCGGAATTACTTGTGAGTACCTTTAAAAACACTTCTTCGTTCGAGGTAAATACAACGTTTTATTTCATACTGCAAGTTTAATGAAGTAAGTCAAAATAAAAAGAAATGTGTGTTTATCTCGCACAAATTATTCGTAATAATTAAATATGCAGCAACTAACATTCCCATAGTAACAAACGTTTGTCAAAAATGACAACGCAAAAACTGGGTCACGGTGAATGGTTTTGGATATTTTATTCGATTATTCTGTTTAAAATGGAGAAAATTGAGGTGCCTCAAGACATTGTAGATGAAGCAGATCACGTGAAGAACAATTTGATGCCACAAAAATCTCGGGAACAATGTAAGAAATGATTGACGTATAATTTTAAAGTACTAGGACTTTAAAATTTATCTTTAAAGTACTAGGACGTTAATGTTCCACTTTTGGTATCAAAAATAATCCGAAAAATGTAACTTTAGATACAAGTATGAAATAAAATGATTTATAATTGAAAATCGAGAAACATTCAAATTCGCTTCTCTCGATGAAAATCATATTATAAATATGTGTATCTCCTTGCGGGGTCAGACCGTATATGTCCTCAATATGCTTTCGACAAATCCTACACAGTGTATATGGATACAGGAGAGCAGCCGAAGGCTGATATTTCAATCTTCGCGGTTGGTTCAAAAACAAAAGCTGGCTCCGGAGCGGGAATTCACATTCCTGAACTGAACTGCTACCTCAGCGCAATATATCTTCCCGACGGAGGCTGCGGCCAATCTACGGGGTGCCACAGGAATCACTGGCCGCAATGTTAGAATAAAACGATGTGCTTCTTCAGTGACAGCTCTGCGGACTCTGGCGAGTGGCAGGATTACCACTCAAGTGGTACATGACTGCCATCTGGCACTGTTGAGAATGGCACTAATGCCCGTACCTATAGTCGAGTCTCGGCTCGGTCTTGAACTTAAGACGAGCTCAAGTGCAGGTGTGACTCTTATAGACGAACCTCAATCTCAAGTCAAGCTTCAGAGCACGCACTTTTCGACTATAATGGAGTAATGCTCAAGTCGGTCGTTCAGCTGTCTTGAGGTCGCCTTGCCTCTTGTTATTTGAAGCTTACGTGCAAAAAAAAGTGCTACTGGTGATTTTCGCCCAATGATAGACTCCTAAGAATTTCTGGAATTAGTAGAGGATGCAGAAGATGACAATGCTAGCCCCATTTGCATCGGGGAGTCACAAATAAAATGAAAACAACGCAAGCAATGTAAGTGAAATTAAAGATAAACCAGAAGAATGTCGATGAATCCAAGTGGAGTAAATTTAAAATAAAATTCAAATATATTCAAATCGAACTCCACAAACTTTAATGAATTACAATGGGAACATGTTTCGGCAGAACACTACTGCCATCATCAGCCCTAATTTAACAAGAAATTAATGATACAATTGATGAATTACAGAGAGGTTCCTACCTTAAAGAATATTTCAAATTATGACGTTATTTTTGAATTAAATTTGACGTTTTGAAAAGGTTACATGATTTCTAAGGATTTCGTAAAAACAACATTTTATCAAATGTAAAAATTAAAATTGGATCAAGGAGAATCTGGTAAGTTTGTTTGAGTGGTAAAAAATTAAAATAGTGAATTAATAATGGGATTATTGAAGTTATTCTGTTTGTTTAAACAAGATCTGTTTTTCAGTTTCAAGGCTTTCCTTATTTCCAAAGTCTCAAGAAAATCTAATTTCCGGCCTTTATTGCATTTATGAATCAATTTGGAATTTGATGGTGAAAAACTAAGTTTTGTTATTAATATATGATTGGCGAAAGAAGAAGGTGTTGATGGTGGAGGATCAAGATCTGTGTTGTTATAGATGTGCCTGAAATGTTCTTTAATACGGTCTGATATTTTGCGACCTGTCTGACCTATGTAGAATGACTCACAAGAAGAGCAGTTTAATTTGTATACACCTGATGATGATTTGTAATCTAATGGATTTTTATTTTTAATAAAAAATCTGGATAAGTTGTTATCTGTTTTAAATGAAACTTTAAAACCGTTTTTCTTAAGTATTTTAGAACATTTCTCTGAGACGACGCCGAAGTACGTTAATGAATTTGAAAAGGAAATTGTTTCTGAAGGATTTTTAACCAAGTGGTGTGTGTATTTGAATTTGTTATAGTATCTATAGTATAATTTATTTATAGTTTTTAAAGAATATCCATTATTTGAAGCAATTTGTTTAATGTTATTAAATTAATTAGTTATTAATTAAAGATGTTGTTTTAATTATTATTATTTTATTTTGTATCTATTCAGAACTGGTAAATTTTTTATTGGTATCTCCGTGTTTCTTTTCTCTTAAATTCCGATAACATTAGAGAGCTTTGTTAATTTTAATATTAAGTATTTGATAACGTTGAAATCAGAATAAAAAACTATGCGAATGTCAAATAAAAAATATAGGTTGCCATAAAATAAATATTGTATACGTTCCTCGGATGCGCTATAATTAACCCCACCACATGCTTGTTTTAGGTTTTATTTCTAGCGCAAATACTAATTACTAAACCAGAAGAATGTCGATAAATCCAAGTGGAGTAAATTTAAATTAAAATGTAAATATATCGAAGTCGAACTCCACAAACTTTAATAAGCGCAAAATTACAAATGGAACATGTTTCGGCAGAAGACTACTGCCATCATCATACATCATACATTCTTTAAGGACTGATGATGGCAATAGTGTTCTGCCGAAATGTTCCATTTGTAATTTTGCGCTTATTAAAGTTTATGGAGTTCGACTTAGATATATTTAAATTTTAACTAATTACTAAGTTCCTAATTTATTCCTTAATTTCCACACTGTATAGATACAAGGTGTTACAAAATGATTTTTATCTAGTCGCCTGTGCATTTTCCATGTAAAATAAAAAATGCAGCTTTATGAAAATAATTATACTTTTAACGAGGAATAATCCGACGAAGAATCCTCTGGAGTCGTATTTTCCGGGCCTGATCAGATTTACATGTAAAAAAATTCCAAAGTTAACTAGATGAAAATCATTTTGTAACACCCCGCATTATACAATAATGATTATGAATTATAAATTTCAAATGGACTCAATTTAGTTTAATTACCATTAATTATAATTATTTCTATACAATATTCATTTTCCAATTAGTTGTTGAATTTGCATATCTACCAATTTATTCATTTACTTATTTATACATTCAGCCTCTGCTTTTTTTCTCCTCCAAAAGTTTTCGTTATTCTTCGCAAGTTTTACATTTTCCTGCTCCAGCTGCTCTTTCTACTTATGCAACTCTACTTGCTGCTTTATCGCTTCTTCGATTTTCTGAACTGCATCTGTTTTCTTGTCTTCAACAAGTTTATGGTTGTCCACCAGAGAAACCAGCAGAAGTTTTTCATTTTCGGGGTACGCCACGTTCTTTTCTATACCTATATGTTAGTGCGGTTGATATATCGCGCATGCCTGAGGTGGTCAAGAGTGGGGAAGTACTGAGCGGTATTCCCCCGGGCAGACCGAGACGAGCTGCCTTGAGTGCTATTCAGGTTATATTGTTGTCTATTCATAGTTTGTAAATGGTGTTTAAGATAAATTAGTATTATGAAGTTTTAGAAGCTGTTATATAGATTTTTATGTTGTGGTTAGATGAGAATTATTTGCTCTTAACTTGAAAACACGTACCTGGTGACATTGTTGCACAACAAAATTTTAACTGTCCGAAACGACCTGCTGCCAACCCAATAGTGCAAAAGTAACCAAAAGTCAGCTGTGAGCTCACTTTGAACGAGATGGACTTAAGACTGAGTCTGAGATTTGACTATAAGTACGGGCATAAACAATGTCGTTGAGGTGGGTGGGTTCGAGGACATAACGGTAATGAGGGGAACGACGAGCTGGCTCGACAGGGTGCGACGAGAACACCGGATGGTAGAGAACCGCCCATCCGACCGGCCAACCGCTACCTCTCAAACCTAATCAAAACTGACCTTGCGCTATATAGGAAACGAGAACAGTCTGTAGACAGAGAATATGTTATGGGAAAGCAGAATCCAGAACAGAAAAACAAGAGGGAGGCCAAGTGTAACATGGGATAGACAAGTTAAAGTCTAAGTGTTCTAGAAGATTGTAGATGGACCTACATCTATCTCACGTTTTCTATTGTTTTTAGATTACTGCTTGTTTCTCAATTTATGAGTTTCTTTCTATAATTATTAAACCTTTTGTTTGCTGTATTATACAAATATCTATCCAGTGTTGTTCTGTACAATTGAATACTTCTACGTAAAAACTGTGTATAGATATACATTATAATAATAGTATATTGCAATACAAGTGCGCTGTCATGACTTTTCAGGGGCGGGGGCGAATTTTTGAGGCCCGAGGTGCCACCCGAGTGTTGCAATGAGCCCGAGCTCTTGAAAAGTGACAGCGCACGAGTATTGAATTAATTAACACCAAATTTTGAGGTTATGTTTGACAGTCAAATTAAATACACATACTATAATATTTATGAATGTTATGTATTTTCTTATGCATTATGTATTTCACAAAACGAATACAAAAGTTTATTGTAGCATCGTAAATTTCTAATAGTAATTTCATGAAGGTTATTTGGTTTTACGAGTACACATAGAGTCTATAATAATTGATTTTGGAGACACAAACACGTTAGTGTAAAAATGTTAATAGTTAATAGTGGCTCCTCAAATAGTTCTATTAAAATCAAACTGTTCTGACATTGACGAGTCTTAAAAGATTTATGTCTAAATTATCCTCTGTATACTTTGTTCAAGAAAATGTGAACATACTATAACAAAATCAAATATGCAGGCGATATAATTGATTTGCCAATAACATCTAATTTCTATCTTAAAGTCTTTAATTTTATCACTTTCTTCAACTCGAGCTTTTACCAAACGATTTAATTTATTTACATAACCCTTTTGTGATGTTAGCTACCTTAATTATCCTAATGACCATTTTATCCTGGCGACATTACCGCCAGAGTAATCCTGGAACATTGGATAAATGTAATCTTCTGATAAAATTGCGGTTGACTTAATGCTACCAAAAGGTGCAATTATTGTTTTATGTCTTGTAATAACAGGAAGTACTTCGCTCTATATATCTCGTAGATGTTTTCGAACGAACTTCAACGCTCGCTCTCGATGTTCTTACTTTCAAATTTAATGTACTCTAATAATCTGAAAAGTCGACATTTAAACTTTATAAAAGAAACCAGGAGCATTATGCAAGTAATGTCGATTCGTTAATGGCGACACGACACATTTAAATTTAAAATTTTAGTCAAGGGCGTTTGTGTTAAAATCAGTGACGGCGATAAGGGTGACAAAATCTGATGTAAATTTGTACTTTTTCTCATTTTGCGTGAACGAATACAAAAAACGCTGTTCAATACTCGTGCGCTGTCACTTTTCAGGGGCTCGGGCTCATTGCACCCTCGGCATCTGTTCGGGCTGCAAAAATTCGCCCTCGCCCCTGGAAAGTGTCATGACAGCGCACCCGTATCGAATTATACTATTACGCACAACTGCATCTTCTATACTAACTTGTTTACACCTTGGTTACCATGATTGAAAATGGTAAATTATACCCGTAAAACAAATGCCCGTAAAGTAAAGTAAAAGCCCGTCAAGGGGCGAGAGCAAATATGAGGAGACCTAGAAAAATAAAAACAAATCTAACTGTAAAAAAGCCCAGTATATATGGTTTTAACATTTACGCGAAAACCGATTGAGAACCGCTGGCATGATTAAAGAACCGTTCAGTTTTACTTTGACTTTTTTACTTTGCCGATATGAGTATGACCTACGGTGAAACCCGTGGGAACTCTCTTCGTTTCGGGACTTGTACAGTGTGCGATTTATTAGAGGCATTTTTAGCGGACGTTCGTCATATGACATCAAATGTGGTTCTTACAAGACGGAGCTCCTCCCCGTAGTGCACGTATAGCATCAGATTGGTTAGATAATAATTTACACGAAAGGTGGATCGGAATAAGTGATTTTCTGTGGGCCACATTAAATAATTCGTTGCACGTCCGTGTTACTCTTTTTCAATCACTACATTAATCAGTGGCACGTTCGTCCGATAACGAAAATAAAACACTGAAACTTTAGGTCTATTTGTAAAACCGTGCAAATGAAATTCTCGAGATTCTCCGCTTCTGTACAATATTTTACATATTTTATTAAACAGAAAAAGCCTGGAAAGCACCGATGCAACAGTGAAACACCAGAGAGAAGAGTCTGCCTGCAGCGGTAGGTAATCGCAAGGGTCATGTATTTCCCGGAGCTACGCGATAACCCCGATTGTCGAATGACAACACAAAGAATATTTTCCTTTTTTCAGCCGCAAAACTAAGTTTTTTTTTCACTTGGTTTTAATACGCTTCGCGGCATCTTTTTTCCGAAGTGAATTGCGCTAAAACAATAGAAAATAATTTCTGCGGAAGAAAAAAGATTGACAGCATTAGCATTTTAATAAGGTTTGAAGGCAGGAAATCATTACGGGCGGCAATTACGAGGTGGGTTGTGATAAAACGGATTGAATTATCGGTCAACCGGGAATATTGGAGTGAGGTTTCTGATTCTCGAAATGGTCGCTGGAATGGAATTCGATATGAATAAATGTTTTCTGTGTAAACTGCTTCCCAAGTTGCAGAGTTAGGTTATAATTTGGAGTTTGTTAATTATTGTACTAATTTTTGATGTTATGAAATTATTATCAAACATTTTAATGGAATAAACCATTAACTGTTTTTGTCCTCATGAATTAAATACCGAAATATTTTTTGCACTTTCATCGGTAAATTTTTGAATTAATTAATGACGGGCCCAATCGCATCATGCGTCTCTTTGACGGGTGTCTAATTTTCTCAGAACCCACTCGGACTTTTGCACCCAATAAATGTTGATGTAAATCAAGTAGGTGTTTTCGGTAAAAATGACAGATCATGAAAGTAAATTTTCTGTGACAAAATTTGGTGTGTTTTTGTGATTTATGGGTTGAAAAATGAAACTATGGGTGTTGGGTGCAGGTCTGGAGTCCCATCGTACTATGGTAAGTCAAGTTTCAAAGTTAGATATGTTATTTTACATATATGCGGAGTGAATTTCGTGAGACTTCCATATGGGTATTTAGGACTTTCAAAATTCGCTTCTGCCTTCTGTGTCAACATTAATTTACGGGTTTATGTGTCTAAGAATAAACCATTAATTATTTTTGTCCCCATGAATTAAATACCAAATTTTTTTGCACTTTCATCGATAACTCTTTGAATTAATTAATGATGGGCCCAACCGCATCATGCGTCTTTTTGACGGGTGTCTAATTTTCTCAGAACCCACTCGGACTTTTACACACAATAAATGTTCTTGTAAATCAAGTAGGTGTTTTTAGTAAAAATGACAGATCATGGAAGTAAATTTTCTGTGAAAAGAATTTAATTCCACATTTCATTAGTATTAAAGTGTTTTAACTACCTTCACTAAACATTACAGAAAATTAGCATGATGAATAGCTTTTATACGACTGTGAGGCCACTGAAGTTAACACAACTTGGATAGTAAACTAAATTCCGGCTGGGTTTTTGGTAAGACTTAAAGTTGAACAATCAAAAGTTATTCTAACGAACGCGTTGAAATGACTTTTTCCTGGATGATACATTGAATTTATTGAGGTTCAACCAACCGTTAAAATTATTTGACGTTTTCCACTTCAGTTCTGAAATATATTGCATAATTAATTCCCGGAAAGGATTTAAATTAAGACATCCTTTTAAGAAATTGATAGTGCGATAGATATCCATAATTTTGTAGCCAAATAAATCATGTGATTAATTAATCATGGGGTGAATTCAATTTAGACATGGCCAGAATGAAGAATTAGAATTTTAGATACGATTAATAAAAGGCGTGAAGGGACGAGGCGTTGAATTCGGTTAATAAAATTTATTCCATTTAATGGAACAGGCAGAGATAACATAAGTGTCTATATTTAATATAACTAGTGGTCGCCCAGTGGTCGAAATTCGACCGTAATTAATTAAATTTGTAAGCTTGAACGTTATTGAGGATCTTTTCCAAATAGTACACATCTATACTCATTGCATATAATTTTTGAATTTTGTTCTATTACGTTTGCTGCGAGCGTGTACAAATACGTCATTAACATGTGTTCTTTGCCCTAAATCCCTGCAATACCTATGAAAAAGAAACATCTGAAATCACAAAATTCACAGCTCGAAACTCCTTCAGTGCCCTATGCAACTGTTTGACCACAGATTATTTATTATTTAATGTATTTTAATGTATTGTATTATAAATTTCCTTCTTCATATACACTTTATCTATGCTAAATCTCACTCCTCCGTGCGCTCAATATGGTTAAAAAGGGGTAGAAAAGTTTCTCTTCACGTATTAATATACAAAGTATGGAATAAAATTCATTATATTCCTCGGTAGGTCAATTTTTATTTGTAAATCTCTATCTTTTGACATAAATTACACCTTCCTTCTTATTCTTAAGGGGTGCGGTTTTAACCCTGTTGCACTGAAGCTTAAGGTTATTGTGCCGCACTTAGTGCGGTCTCATGTGGTCTGTAGCCCTATCACAGGTCTTTTCGGCGCTTTGGTTTTCTTGAAATTCCTCATGTCCCGACACCCATCACATAGGGGCACTCTATTGTATTCTGCCAGTTTCATCAGCGATTCGAGACTTCCTCTCACCACTCTGCGAGTCTCTCTCTCTCTCTTTCTTTACTTCGACACTTTCCAGAGCTTTTAGCGCTGCCTGAATATCGGTCCTAATATATATCCATCCGCTTGTTTGCACAGCCCCTCCTCACTATTTCCCTGGAACAAAAATGTCCATTGTAGTAATTTCTGCCTATAACACGGTTCCCAGGAACCCAGGTTAATAGTCATGTCATCTCCTGATGTACAGCCACGCCTGATGGATCCATTGTTACTCTTCAGTTTCCGAGTATCGACCCTCTCTTCCCTTCTCGTCATGATTACCTCGAAGGGTTTAAGAAAGTGATATTCGGTCCCGAGTCTGTCCGATTGCATGCTTAGTAAGCAATCGTTCCGTATTTTTTCCAAACATCTCGGTATGGTGTGTCCCCTTCTGACGTGGGTTTTACCACATCCGGCAATTATAAGCCGGTATGCTGCCTTCATTGCCTCCGATTTCACCACCAGATGTAGCCGAGGCAGATTCAGGAGCACTTCCGTGGCTGCAGTAGGCGTTGTGTTCATTGCTCCCGTTATTCCAAGACAGGCAAGTCTTTGCAGCTTCCCTAATAGCAGTGTAGCGTGTTTTCCAGACCCTTTATGCCACCAAACTAACGAAGAGTATGTTACCGTGGGATTTATGACCTTAGTGTAGAGCCAGTGAACCATTTCTAGTTTTAATCCCCACTTCTTTCCCACCATGCCCTTACAGGCCCATAATAAACTAATTAACACTAATAGACTAATTAACATTAACACTAATAGATTTATTTTATTAAACACTATTCCATAGCCATGGTGCAACTGCAGCTCCTATACCATTAACATAATGTTTTAAATAATCCCTGACCTTTAGAATCAGCTAAGTTAGAAACATTACATGTTCCTCATCTCCTCTGTAGAGCTGTTGTCTTGTAGCTCCTTGACAATATCATCAACGATTTCTGCATTGATGGTCCTATGGAAGGTTCTAAAACGGGACACCAAAATCCCAAATGTGTTTTCTATTGTTCTCCGAGCTCGACTCAATCGATAAATCGCTATGTCCATTGTTATTTTGGCCATTTGGTGCCTTGACATATTATAGTGAGAATAAAACGTACTAAATAGTAGAACATGTTTCTCGTACGATCATACATATCGTGGATACCCTCAACGAAACCCATATGACAAACTGGGGTAAAAATCTCCAGTGGCAAGAATCCTAAGAGTCACTGCTAACCGGTATCCTGCAGATACACTTTCACGGCGAGAATGTTATTATAATCTGGGACCAAGAAGTGACAATAATAATTTGTCGACCGACTGGACGGTGATTCTTGTGAAATTGGAAAAAAAATTCGGTGGCTCCAAGGCGCATTTCTTTCAACAAATTGTGATAAAAGCCTTGTCCTTTGCGCTTCTGCAAATAAGGTTGCATTCAGTAACTTTTGCAAAAGCACAGATTTTTATTTTAAGTCAGATTTGACAACTCGATGACATTTTACACAATCGTATCGAAAATTTTGGATTCAGAGGCTCCTACGATGACAAATTTTGTTGCTCACATTTTATTTTATTAATTTAATGTATTTGCAACGCATATTAAATATAAATTTTAGCTTTGTGCACTTCTTTTCCATATGAACTTTAACTATGCCAAATCTCAAAGTCCTCCGTACCCGCAGTAAGCTTTAAGAGGGATCCAAAGTTTTCGCTTCACGTATTAATATATAGATTATGATAGATCCAAATACTTTTTCGACCAGAAAATATGTGTCCGATGAAAGAATCAAATTACAATTAAATAATAAGACATTACATAATTATTATGGTTCCTAATTATTGGTACGAGTTTGAACTGTACATTTTAAAATAAAAAAGACAAAATCTGGGTATATTAGGTATCCGTGTTTTTCAAGGAAGAAATATTCTAAATATTTTTCAAATAGAACTATTGAAAGTCAGAACAGAAAACAATTTTTCGATGGTCTGAAATTTTCTATTAAAATTAACCAATTTTTAAAAGGTGCTGCTCTTTACATGGCAGGATAATTCCTTTTTTTCACTACTAGCTGTAGAATATACGATTATATAGTTTGTAGAGGATGTGTGAAATTGTTTTTTTTCCTAGTAGTTAATAATCATTTCATTATTGACTAGTAGTTGATAATTGAAGAGATTTCCTGCAAAATTCATGTCGTTTATTATTTTATCTACGTACTTAACAGCAGCGCCCTTCGATTTTTACAAATTGCACCAGTTGTAAATATTTGGCATTAATTAACTGCAATTCACGTAACAAAAAAACAAAGAACAAAGTGTGAAAAAACCGATATGTATTGTGCAATTTTGCATGAAGATCCGGTCTCTGACTGAGATATGTCAGCAATACATAACCTCAAATTCGTTCGAAAAATGGCTTCTCAACCTTGGTGTATAATTACTATTTTTTCACTACTAGCTTATAGACTCCGCATTATTAATCTACTTGAAGGTTAATAATATTTTAAAGACTCCTTAGGTCAGTAATGAAAAACTCCACAATAATTGAAGAATATACAGGCTGCCCCATTTAAAACGGATTTCTCCGAATTGATTATTGGGATTGAAAAATCCTCCATTTGGACATTTATTGTAAAAGACTGATTTTTTTTAGTAATACTGGTAGGTTTGATGGCATATTATTTTCTTACAGCACAAATAATCATATTTGCAGCCGTGAGTTTAATAATAATAATAATTAATAAAAAAAAAAATTTCTGCAGACAAATGCCAAAAAGTAGAATTATTATAGCACATCGTTAAATTTAGAAAAAAATGCTTTTTCCAAAAAATTTATTTTCACCCTATGTTGCTATTTAAAAAAATATAAGTTGGTTTTGTATCTCGAAAACAAATGACAGTGCAACTATGAAAAAATTACACCAAGTAGATATTATAGACCCCCATATACCTGCAAAGTTTGGTTTAGATGGGACTAACAGTTTTTGAGATATTCAGGCGTTTCCATACTGTTGCGCTACCCTGTATATAAAAATCAATGCCACTTTTCGTTGTAATTTTATAACTCAAGAACGGCTTTACCGACATGAATAATTTTTGTTTTGTTTTGATCGACATAATCCAGGGATGGTTTAAAACTATTTTTCACATGGACATGGGGGCCCAGAGGGGCCCCTTGGGCTAGACCAATTTTTCGGATCGACCGATTCTTATGATTTCTTTTTTGCATATTTGATAGGTATGAGAATAAGTGGTAAGCTATTTTTCACATGGACATGGAGGCCCAGAGGGGGCCCTCGGGCTGGACCAATTTTCCGGGTTGACCGATTCTTATAAAAAATTTTTTGTATATTTGGTAGGTATGAGAATAGGTGGTAAACTATTTTTCACATGGACATGGGGGCCCAGAGGGGACCCTCGGGCTGGACCGATTTTTCGGGTTGACCGATTCTTATGAATTTTTTTTTTGTATATTTGGTAGGTATGAGAATAGGTGGTAAACTATTTTTTACATAAACATGGGGGCCCAAGGGGTCCCCTTGGGCAGGACCGATTTTTCGGGTCGACCGATTCTTATGATTTTTTTTTTGTATATTTGATAGGTATGGGAATAGGTCGTTAAGTATTTTTCACATGGATATGAGGACCCAGGGGGCCCCCTTGGGCTGGACCGATTTTTCGGCTCGACCGATTTTTATGAAGTATTTTTTATATTTGGTAGGTATGGGAATAAGTCGTAAACTATTTTTCACATTGGACATGGGGCCCAGGTGGGCTCCTTGGGCTGGACCGATTATTATGATCTTTGATTTGTTGTGTTTGTCTCCGTCCCGAATAGCAGAATAACTATTAATAAATGGACATGGGGGCTCAGGGGCCTCCTTTGGTTTATAACTCAAGAACGGCTAGACCGATCTTTAATTTGTTGGATTTGCCCCCGCCCCGAATAGCAAATTAAATATTAAAACATCGGAAAAATTACAGGGGGCGAGGAGCTTGGGACAGGGCAACGACAATCACAAAGCCCCCCTGGCACGACAATAACAAATAACGACGGCCATCAAAATTTGTCGTCCGGGATTTAAAAATGAATATCGATTCTTCAGGAGTAAACTACAAAGTTTCACTTCTGTTGCGCGTGGACTCCACACACATTTTTTCTTTTTCTTTTTTTTTCGGAAGCGAGCAATTATTAAAACATCGGAATACATGACAGAAACAAAAATGAACATGGCGTTGTATGCTGGTTCCGGCAATGCCAGGAGATGGCGTTGTGTGCATTATGTTTTGATAAAAAAGTGAATTCAGCTAATAAGTTAACACAACATTAATTTATTGATTCTGAGGCGATACAAAGTTCGCCGGGTCAGCTTGTTATTTATATAAGGAGGAGGAATGCCAGCTAAATTCCCCAAAGAAATGTTTATCGTTGTGCCATTAATACTATGAGTCGAAATCTAAGATAGTGTTGACATAGTTTGTTCTGGAGGTGTGGGGCTTGGACAAAAGGAAGTTGAAGCAGTTGCTTCATCATGATGGTTATACTAGAAGTTATTGGCTTATTATCTTAGGAATTCTTCCCTTATCAGACAGAAATTCTGGTACTGTACTAGATTTCTACCAATATGTCCCCACCACTTTCAGCTAAAATGGTTTCAGAAGTGCACCGAAATGTGTGGCCTGTATAAGTTTCAGGCTTAGATTCCTGGTTTTTAAGTAAGTAGCAATCTTATTGGGCATTTTACTAATTATTGTATTATGCCCTATACTTTGTTTTGTATGTTTGCCACCTCGGAAACCTATGAATATTCTATACTCTTGGCCTGTCAGGACTGGGTCTCTTGCCAAAATTTTTCGTTACCACCTTATTACAACCTAAATTGTTGTAACGCCCTGACAAAATTGTGAAGTGTAAATGGTGACACTAAAATACAGATATGTCGCCAAAAATCATATAATGAACAAATAAAATAAATACAAAAACTTTCTACAATTAAACAATAATAAAATAACGTGGTGAAGATTGAAATTACAATGACTGGCAACAAGTTGGTAAAAAAAATAACTATATGAACCATGAAAATGGAAATATGACTAATGCACTACACTTAAAGGTTAAATTACATTAATATGATTACTGAAGTTTACAATTTTTAAATGGCACGCTAATTAAAAAACTAGATGAATTGATAACACAAAAAATATAAAGAAAAATTGTCTATTACTTATCTTCTGAATAGTATTACGCTTTCCTGCTGGTTTTGGAGCTGTTCTGACAATTTACTTTCCTGCTTTTTTGCGAATCCTGCGGGTTTGCGATTTCCTGGGAAATTAAGTCTGATTCCACGTGAAAACTTCGTGCATCCAGGAAAGAATATTACAGCTATTAAAGTAAAGTAAAGTGCTGGTGAATCTGCCTATTTGATTGAAAGAGAATAGTCAAGGTCTGCACGCAATTTAGTTTTTCGTACCTCTTTTTCCGAATCGACACCTAAACGATTTTATCCGCTAACGCGATTTAATTATTGAAGAACTGAACACCCAGTCGTATTATCCGTATTTACGTGATTCTCTGGAGCTATCTCTTGTCCAGGAGCAAAATTTACGCTGAGATGTTACTTCGCCAGATGTCGAACGAAAAAGAGAAGGCTGTAGGTTTTGTCGCGCGGCACTGCAAAACTTATTGTGTTTTTTGAATATGCCGGTTATCTCTAGATGCTGATTCGTTCCTAAACTTGGATGGTGAATGCGCGGCAAAAATCAAATTGTAACAACCTCCATCCATGGAGGATCTATAATGAGAAACCTTCTTGAAGATACAATTTTACTGTTGGGAATATTTATCTGTCATGAGCATGTTACAAAGTTCAATAGTTCGACAAGCACCAATTACAAGCACAGCTTACAATCATTATGATCACTACGCTTTTTGAATTGCAATTTCTTGGAATTGGGGTGCCGTCACTGCTTCACATGTCACTATCTAATTAGACCACAAAAGTCAATAAACTCGACAATTGGAAATTTTTTACTTTGTAAGCAAGAATTTCTAGAAATGACAGCAGCGCCTACTTTTATTTTCGAACATAGCCTACTTTGCTTTTATTTTTAAAGACGTCTGCGACACTTTTATGTTAGAACAATTTATTTACATTTTTTTCTTTATTGACATACTCTAGTAGTGGAAAATAATATATTAACCACGGGAGACAACACTATTATGGCCCTCTCGCTTCGGATCATAATAACTGTGTTCTAATAATGAGTAATGGTTATATGAACAAATTAGTTTGAAGACACAAAGTTTTGAAGTTTATTTTTCTCCTATTTTTTATTGATTTTAATATCCGCCAATAAAATAAACGATGTGTGGTTTTTAAAATAAAGAGCACGGTTTTGTAGAAAGAGCAGTATAAATTTTATCAGAAATCTCCTATTTGAATACATAAATATTTAAGCATTACTTCCATCTTATAACAATATGTCAAAGACTACCTTGTACAGATTAAATGGAAATTCATTACTTTAAAAACAGTCTTTAACTCGATTATGAAAATTCACATCGTACACGGAACCTGACCAAGTAGGTTGCGAAGTTCATAACTTTAAACTTTGCGTCGTAAATCGTTTATTGATCAAAAAATATTGCTTTCTGTTGCGATACACTTTTCCAACACTTAACCTTTGAAATTAAAATGGGAGAAACTTTGTTGGACAATGTAGTAAGCAGATTTTTACCACCTTGATGAGAGCACATCTGGAAATTTATGTGAATTTAAAGTTTGCTGCAATAAACATCCCAAGGAATTCTGTAATTGCAAGAACTTCTGATGCGCTATTTAGAGTGCTACATATTTTATGTATAACTTGGATATGGCTTCCAACACTTCTTTAGAAATGGAGAAACTGGAAACATATGCGCTGCAATAAAACTTGGACTTCATTTCTGAAACTAAGATGTTGTTTTGACAGGAATTAAATTTTGCACAACACCTTTGACGTTGCAAAAATAATTTTATTTATAAAACGGATTCTAGTAGAACAAATGATGTGTAGATGCTAGACTAGACTAAATAAAGTAATAATGCCAACATGGCAAATCTAAATGTAACACAATGGTATCTATGGTCACAGGCGCGTTGGGGTATTGTAGACTATAGTTCTTTCTTGAATCTTCTGCACTTCATAAAAATTATTTTATTCATAATTTACATTAAATGTCACACCCAGAATTGATTCCAAACCAAATGCATAATCATTGACCCATTTTTTAAATTTAGTGAAAAATGCGTGTGTTATTAAATTTATTATGAATAGAAGTTGCATTTTGAATTACTGTTCATTAACTCGATATTCTTATGATTGTTTATTTGGAATTTAGGTAAAAGTTCTTCCAACATGTCCCCACATTATATTTTAGTTTTTTTTTTTATTTTGTATAAACAGCTATAGGTGAACTATCGAAGTCGACATCGAAAACTCCTGTACGAAATTGTCAAATAAGTACAGCCATGATTTGCAGGTTTCTACAATATAAGGTAAATGATGTGCCACATACACGACTCTAGAATTTAATATTGCTGCGATCAATGTTAAACTTGATTTGGGTGGTTAAAAATGCAATATCCGGTTACCGTTTCTGAAACATTTCATTACATATTATAGCAGCAATAATTTAAAAATCATTCAATGGCTTGTTCTTGACAGGCGGCCAATTTTATACTGGCTGATTCTTTAATTATTTCAGAGGTTAGTTGTTTGAGAAAACAATAAATTCTATCCAGGTCTCAGCTCAGAATGGAAGAAAATGTAATAATACCGTACACATATTTGTTAGGTTCTGTGGGCACATGATCGTAAAAATTTAAGTTGGTTTTTGTCATTTTTTGCTGAGAGTTTTCCTTTGTCAAAGAGCTAAAACCATCAACGGGTATTTTCTGAATATACGAGGATTATGCACTTAAATTAGAAAGCTCTTTGTGTCCTCTTTGGTAGCACTTATAATGATAATCATCTTATAGTAATTACTAAAATATGGTTAAAGACTAATGTTGCTTTTCGTATTTCTTGAACAGGGAAAGGATAGTAGTCAGTAAAAACGTCGGAATTTTTTATGTAGATATATATGTAAATTTATAAATATATAAATGCAAATACATTACATGAATTTAACTAATCGCAAAGATTAAGTAACCATGTTAAGATATGACAGTCGGAGTGATCTAGAGAGAGATGGCAAGGAACTTTCATTTAAATCCCCAACTTCGGGACCCGAATTGCGTCTCTCTCCGTATAAGCGAACAAGCTAAGTTTGTATTCCTACGCCAACATCTAATTGGTCGAAATACGTCACGTGACTGGAACTGTGCTACCACTCAGCTCGCAGTAAAAGACGATTGTTTACAACCGCCGTCACGATTTGTTGATTGTTTCATCGGTTTTTACCATTTACTTATGTGTTAGAATTTGCTTAGGTCCTATACACTCCCTGATATTTTATTGATAGATCTCCGTATAAGTAAATTTTATAGTGCGAGTTAATTGATCGATCCTTGTATAAAGTACTCGCAATTCAAGGTACCGTGTTTGAAGGTCACTGAAGTCTATGACGTAACTTCAAAGGTACCGCGCGGAGTGTCGTATCTTTATATAGTTACTTAATCTTAATAGTCTGAAAACACGCAGTTCTTTCTGGTTTTTAGACTGTTGCTTTTGCTGTTTATTAAATTTTGTACCTTTTGAAGTTTATCTTTCTGCTTCTTTTTATTGATTTTAATATCCGCCAATAGAGCAATCTATAATTGGTTTTTAAAATAAAGAACCGGGTTTTGAGGACCTTCTTGAGTAATATCAATTTTATCAGAAATCTCCTATTTGAATACGTAAATCTCCCTTTCAGTCGAGATGTAACCTTGTACAGATTAAATAGAAATTAATTGCCACAAATTCACTAGCAACAAAAACCAACGGAATCGAACGCACTAGCAAAATACTTTTGGTTAATTACGTTCTGTGGTGCATGATCGATTTTTATTTGATTTTCAAAATTATTGATTTGGAATGCAATTTTACTTCATATTACATTCAATACAGTAGAGACTCGATAATCTGAATTGAGATAATCCGGATGTTGCGGAAATCCGAATAACTTTTTTCCTGCCAATAGTGTCCCTGTAGTCCGGATTTAGTTGTTTCGCTAATCCGAATTTATTAATTAGCATAAATTATTTATGAGTACGCAATTTTTTTATATTTATCATGAACTCTTTGAGGTTTCGAGATGATACCTGTTTAAAGTTGCCCTGTACAAATATTCTTTAAATATACAGACAAGGCACACAGTAAAATAGAGCCTTGCGGATTCTAGGTTTTTAGGCACTTTTGGTTTCCAAAATCGTTAAAAATGAGTGTGTTTTTGTACAGCTTCGTAACTTATGACTAGGATATGCAAGGTGTAAAACCGGTTTTGTGGACCATAAGGATTTTACATATAAAAATATATTATATTGGCTCCCCTAATTACATATTCTGTACGAAGTCAGTTTTATGTCTTCTTGTTTTTCGTCAGGTCATATCGAACAATAGTGTATTGTACAACAAGTGCGAAAAAACGGATATTTCCAACGAGTCGTGACAGTTGCTTAGTCACGTGAGTTAGAAATATCTTTCAGCACGTGTTGTACACTATCTTTCGACCACCACTCAAAAGAAAAAAATACGTGTAACTGTAGTTTATTGTAAAAAACACTTAATAATTGCAATGTTAAAGTGTTCTATACAATTAATTCTAATTCTTCTACTCCGTTGGTGAGTCTGTAACCTTGGCACTCAATCCGACAATATTCAACAGTGAGGAGTAGTTCCCCTGGTACATTCGTAATTGCATGACTAAAAAAAAATTAAGCTTCGTTTTCTTATATTTATCACCATTATTACCAGTTTCTGTTCACAATCACTACAAGAAGTTGCTCTTTGAAGTTAGCTGTCGTGATTTTAGTTTTCCTTATTTTACTGATTTGTCACTTATTTCACACTTCGCGTTGCTATGCGCAATATATAATTTTCGATAGAAATGATTATCGCGATATTTGCTATTTTACATATAGAGGTTGTAGGAAAAATAAACAACATCGAAGAAAAAAATATTTCGTCAAATGGCGTTATCAGGAATCTTTGCGGATTTTTGTCCTCAGTAGGAAATTATTAAAAATTAAGCAATTTTGAAATTGTAGACAGTGTTAACAACATAAGGCGTCATGAAACTAATGGGACCCACATACATGCAATAAATGAGGAAATCTGATCGTACCATGCGCTTTGCCGTCGATCAGATTGCCTATAGATAGTTCGCGTTTTATTGCCGCCTTGTTTATCTGTGGGCCCCATAATAATACTAAGGATTTGAAATTGAAATTGATTTCAAATCTAGAGTGATTTGAAGATATGTATTTTTACATGTAAAACCCATATGTCCACCAAACCATTAAGGTCCTATAAACCCATAATTTTCAAAAACCGCTTTTCTAGAAACTAGACGAAAAAATATTATACCCCTATTTTTTTCCTCCCAAAATAACGTCACAAGAGGCGGTAAATGAAAAGAGTTTGAAAATGCTAGCCGAAATTGCGATTTTTGATATACGCTCTGTTATCTCACGAAACAACTTCATTAAACAACAGAACACGTTTTATGACTTCATGTTATATAGTCTATGAGATGCTATAGTTGAATTCGTCAAATTCAATTGAGCGCCATTCTACACGTAGTATGTATAGAAAAGACACCTAATTTGGAAGTCCTAAATTTAATCCGGCTAGTTTATGTGATATGACCTTCCAAATGTAAAAATGCTCTTTTCGGCTACTCTTCGAATTCAAACAATGAACCTATCACGTAGTCCTGACTTAATCCAATCTTAGATAGATAGAAGGTGGCTCCTTTTAGGTCCATGTCTATATTTTATGACATGTACAATATTTTGCGTGCATCTTATCCATTGGAAATCTATACTTCAATTCTTGCACTAAAATTATTGTGCAATATGTTGAGATCTTCTCCCACAACGTTATGCGAGGTTCTGTAAACGGTGCTCTGACCGGATTGGTGTTGGTGTAGTTAAGTACGTGTGTTTTTTTTTCCGTAACTGGAATGTAGTTTTAGCTATATCACTCTCTCTAGAGCGCAATCTGGCATAAATTATTGTAGATAGAGAGACTGGTTCGGAGAATGTACCATAAATGGGGCGCCGGCGAGACAAAATTTTATGGTGCTTGTTATTTTTTGCGGTACACGTTGCGCTCAATATCATTGGACGTAGTTATAAGATATCATTAAGATAACTGGGTAATGTTTTTAATGCTCTGACGGATTGGACGGATGAGTCGAGACTGGCAAAGAAGAACGGTCTCCTGTATCACGGAGTGCCCAATGTGGGACCTTTTCAACATGGTTGAGATTTCACCAGGTACCGGACAACACGATGTTGTGAGCCACGCCGGATAATCTTCGGGAATTAGCCCGAATATTTCATCGAAGAGTGTGGCTCGTATTTTGACTGGGTCCCTTTGGGCACCACTTTTCCCCGGAAGCGCTTCCATTAAAAACTCCAGATCGGGTCGTTGCATTCCATGACGACATGGGACAACAACAACTCGTGGAGTTACGAGGATGCTTCAACCGACCGGCCGGATGGGTACGAGGACAGAGATTTTATTTGAAATCGGCATTCGCGAGCTGGAATTAATGGCCCGGTAGAGAGACTTTGGCGGCTCAGTGCCCCGCCATACAATCTCCACTTAGACCATCCACGCTCCAAATTCGGCCATGTCATGGTGGCCGAGACAGAGGTTTTTACTGCAGTAACCGGAGAAAAAAATTGCGAATATACCATAAAAGGGGCGCCGGCGAGACAAAATCTTATGGCCCGATCTATGTCTCGCGCACCGCGATATTTTCTACGGTACTTGCTGCGGTCAATATCATGGGAATCAACCACGTCTTTAAGATAGTACTAAGATAACTGGATAATGTTTGTAATGAGGATTATTTTAAGAAAAACCAGCTGTGAGATTGAAACTTTACAAGCCCTTAACCCGTGACGTGGTGGATCGTGGATTTCCCACCATAACAATATTAAAAGCACGCTCTGTCGGCAAAGAAGGAGGGTGTTGCTGGTTGGGGTCTCACAGCTGTTAAATTGGCCTAGATATAAATACCACAAAAAAAAAAACAGTTCTGAATTAATTTCCTTTCGGGTTAAAATTACTGGCAGCTCTTTCGATCCGTTATACAGGGTGTTACAGAAATAAATGCGAAACTTTCTATCTCTTCTTTTCTGACTGACGATGCGGGTTTCACCAGGGAAGGTGTTTTTAACTTAATCTGCATGCTATTAGGCCCCACAATTTTCAAGAAAGATTTTCTATCAACGTATGGGCGAGAGTTATAAATGGGTAGTTAATTGGTCCTCACATGATGCCCCCACGATTAAGTGGCGAAGAATGACTAAATTTTTAAGTGTTGTATGAGTTACGAGAGAATTTACTGCTTGAGACTCGTGCTAGCTTGTAGTAGATGAGTCTTTTCGTCAACGTTTTTAGTGTACTGTACATTTTCTAGTCTCAAAAAGAAGTGGTTTTGAGTTTATTACGGGGTTAATTTTTGCAGAATTGTTTTAAATTTGTTAGGTGGTTTATTTCTACTGTGTTCCACATTTATTTTTTGGGAATGGCACAATTTTTTTTAGGAATTGGAGTGAGCTTTGAGGATTTTAAATGACAGCATTCGCGAGCGGTTCCGAATGTTTTGCTAAAGTTTTTTGTTGTGCTTTATCATCAGTCCAGCCTTTCAGTGGCGGGTAACTAAATTAACATCAAAACTTCCACTAATTTTAACTCGATAACTAGGTATTTAGGGCAAAAATTTATTAAGAAAAATTGTTAACAAGATGCGTTCTATTACCGATTAAATTTATTGCACTTATTTCTGAAACATCCTGTATAGGCGCTCCCAAGAAGATCCTTCGCCGCCACTGTATCAGCTTCTCCTGTTAGAACGTGTTGCAGGTTCAAATTACTCGTTCTCTTTTATTTCCTGTAATAAAAACCTCTATTTTAACACTTGTAACACAGAAATCTTGTCTCATAACTCGTTCTTCATTACACCCACTGTTGACGAGCCCAGATTTTCCACCAACTAAGTGCAAAACCACGTTATGCTTAAATTAAAAATGACACCGCCTGAGCGATTTTACCGAACCCGAATATAACAGAACGGATTACCAACGTCACCATCACGACTTTAATACGATTTGAAAGACAGAAACTGATTATAACAGCAATTATGAAAACGGTCCGGGATAAATCGGAATTATCGGTGATTCGAGTGCGGCACGAGGCCTCGTTCCGCGAAGAAAATTTCCAATTAAGTTGCCCCTTTTCAATCTCTTAATGAAATTAATGGTTCTCGAGCTATTACTTCTGACGGTGTTTACACACATACGCGGTGTGTTTGATTCAAGAGGTCACTACAACAATACCTAATTCAAATTGGTAATTGCAGCGCTTGTTATGCGGGCGCTCCAGAGGCCAGGCATTGTCGTGTGGAGTAAACCCTGCTGTAAATTTGATTAGTGCTCGTCTTTGTACTGATCGACTCGACTGTGGGTGCTTTGCCATCCCGGAAGACTTCACCGCATTAGATCAGACCCTCCAGGGACGACATCGTGACGGAATTCCAGACAGATCCGTTTTTATTGACTCTCTGCTTCTTTCGCTACCCCATTTAAATGCCTCCTGGTGAGATTTATTCATTTTGTTCTATTTTTCCGCACAAGGTATTAGCGGGACTTCGAGAGGAAAAGACGTATTTTTCTAGTTCGAATGTGACAACCCCATTATTGTAATCTGAAAAGAGTACGTCGAGGAGACATGAGCGTAATTCCTACGTCTCACATACGGCGACATATTGAGAAAATAAGCAGAGTAAACATTTTATAAGACAGAAAATGGTCAGAAATTATGTTTTTGTGACCCATTTTAATGGTATACGCATATTTTACAAGAAATTTATGTCGAAAGGATAAAGTAATTACTAGCGATAAGTGAAAGGGATAATACAATTCATAAAAGGTCAAACATCTTATACCTGGAGCATATTTGTCTAATTTATTGTAGAAAAGTATATTTTTCTCAAAAATTATTTAAACATTGTTCGTGGAATATGTGTCCAATAATAATAAAATTTATTATACAGTGACAGTGAAAAATCCTTCGACGCTATATCTTGTTTATTTTAACTGATTTGTATACATGATACATCAAATAAAATTATTTTAAAACATTTTAAAATTAGTATGATTTATGTCTTTTCTTGTTGTCAATTTTTGACAGATGACAGTCAACTTTATTTTTTCAAACTGCAGTGTATATATTTTTTTAATTCTTACAGATTACTTTCTTAATGCAAAAAATGTAACAACTATAGTCATACGTTAAATGTAAGAAATAATTTGAAATATAAATATGTATTCTTTTAAATAAATTTGCCGAAATAGGTTATCAGAAATTACCAAGTAAGCCATGAGTAGTTGTCAATTATGCACTTTATCAAAAAATAACATTTTGATAAAAAACTGCATCAGCGCTTTTCAAGATTTGACCATTAACTCGAATAACTATAAAGTTATTTTAGCCGAGCATACCTCCTCTTCTTATATCTTCATATTTCAAAAACAAACATGATGTATCAATCATTTATGGAGATCCTGTATAAGACATTTAAAATAAAGATTATTAACCTCTTTAAATAATGAAAACTATTAATTTATCTGATTAAACTACTGACTAACTAACATTTGACATCTCCCTCTGATTATAATTATAATACATAATAAATTGAGCCAATAGCAATTACAGATTTTCCATAGTTACGATGCATATAAACGATTAGCCCCTTGACGACGGGGTATATTTATTTCGGTGTTTCGGCTGGCTCCAACAATGAACTTTGTCATAGGAACGATCTTTTTATGATGTTAATAAACCTCAGAAAAAAAGCTCCACCAAATTTCGCATTGTTTGGTTATACAATCGTAACGAATACCACTCGAGCATTGAAAATAATTATTAAACTAATTATAATTTATTATAATTATATATAATTAAACTAACCTCGTCATTCCACGTATTCCGCGAAATACGTCTCATGACTCGGAATTTTAATCGATTATTGTCTATGCTCTTGTGATATTATAACTGATAACAATTTACTAACAAAGTATATCTAATAATAATATGCTAGATATCTTCCAACTGCAGAAATATTATATATATTCCCTAATTTTAAAGTTACTAACACTAAACAAATATCTAGTTGAAAACAAATTGCAAACATGGTGGATGCGTAAGTAAAATATCAAAATTTACAAAAAATAGTTGAAACACTTACGACATTACATTGTAATTGTAATTTCTCCTATAATAAGGATATAGTGACCATACAATTTAGTAAATATTTTAGCTTAGGTAGACTATGATACCTCCAGACTTCAAGTTTCAATATTTCACGATTGTATGACCAAAAAACACGATTTTAAAATTTCATAATTTTGGTTTAAGATTTTTGAATTTCGATTTTTTAACAATGTGACACCATGAGAAATCTAAATTTTATAGTTTAAGAGCCGTTTGACACTATGCTTATTTCCATACTGAATTCCGTACTTAAAATTACGCACTGAAAATTTGATGCGCGCGCCGTTTTAGTACGAGAAATTAGAACATGTTCTATTTTCTAGTATACAAGTTTGCGTCTCGTACTCAAATTGAGCAGATCAGATGCGCATTGCACCAATCAGCTGATATACCGACCACCCGACCACTCACAAAATTATTTGCTGCAGTCACTATGGTCACCCATCTCGCCCATTTGTTTTCTCAAATGCGACTTTTTTCAGTTATAATATAATAAGAGTTGAGATTTCATCGGAAAAATTTACCGATTGTTACGAGAGTTCGCCTAGCAATTTTGCGAATGACATTGTTATAAAAATCACGAAACGCAGTTGAGTGATTTTTGATCAATGTCATGAACAAAATAGTAGAACTCGAGTTCACAATTGGTAAATTTTTCCAGCGAAATCTCAACTCGAATTATATTCCTCAGACTATTTCACGAAAACGCCCTAATTATTGATAATGTGGTGGAAGGTGACAGGTAATTGCGGTCATTGAGGTATTTGACATGCAGTATGCTGCCACAGTGACTGCAGCAATTGTTATTTTTTCGCTGAAAAATGAGGTACGTTGTGTAATAGCGACTGTTCATTGGTCCGTAACCCCCGATAAAATTTTGACAAGTTGATTTTTTCAATTTAAATTTTGTTTCCATTGTTGAATGATCACATATGATTGGTTAAAATATATATGAGTGAAATAGTCTAGGAAATTCCCAAATTTTATTACTCTCCTTTGTACCTGCGTATGGTGATATCCGGTATTTGGTGATTTGTTGTTGTGTCTTGTCGTAACAATGTGATTTCAATCAATCTCAATCTCTCTATTTAGAAACAACGAGTGCTTATACAGTCCGTTTTTTATTTAAAAAACCAAATTGTAACACCCTAAATTTATAATTCCCCATATCAAAAGCATTACGATGTTATGGAAACCAGAATAGGGTGTGAATTATTTGCACCACAATGGTTTTTTAATAAAAAAACGGACTTTATGCCCCAAAACATAATTTATTATATAAAAATCGCAACGCCAGAAACGGGGCTCTAGAAAAAATTCAACGCGAGCTTTTAAAGTTGGTTCTGAAGGTATCTGATGTATTCATGATTCGCCCACAATACACCGTAGATAAATAATTATAATAAAGAATGCCACAACAGTAAGACCGGCAGGAGTACGTCATTTGTAGTTTGACAGCCACAAAATTAACAGCTGCACCTGAGCTAGAGCGCATGTGCATATACTAAAAATTGTATTGAAAATTCATAATAGTGGCACACAGGGACGAAACTTCTCTCGTACTAAAACGGCGCGGGCATACAATTTTCAGTACGAGAATTTTGAGTACTGAATTCAGTACTAAAATAAGTGTAGTGTCAAACGGCTCTAAAGGTTTGGAGATTTAATGATTCAAAGCTCAAATTTTATATTTCACAGTTTTAGTTTCAAATTCTTGAGGGTTCTTTTAAATTTTTAGAAATTATTTTCATATTTGTCAAATTCTCCTAAAACAGTCCTGGGTGGTTCATTTGATCTAAATATACAAGCACACTTTCGTTAACTTTCCTATGTATTAATAGATATTTATATCATTAGTGGGATAGAAGCATCATTACACAACGAGTGTGAAGATTGCAGATGACGAGGTCGTAGACCGAATCATCTGTAACACACGAGTTAATCTAATATGCTCTAGCCCACGTATGATATACAAAACTTTATCTACAACTGCCCAAATCCGAAAACAATCTAAATTTGTTCGAAAGTAATAAAAATTTTATCAAAATAAAAAATCAAGGAAACTTTGACATTTTTATGACAACTACTCAAATTGGGCTGGAAACGTGTAAACAACGATTTACAAATTTTATTATTTGCAACAAACTGCAAGTTAAAGTTTAATGAGCGATTCAGAAGAGGAAAATCTGCCCTCAGATATTGAAGAAGCTGCTGCAAAGGCTGCGTCTTTACTTTTACTAGATTAGTCGAAATCAAAGTACGAGAAACTTTATAATCGGTTCACTGATTGGTATGCATCCAAGAAAATAAACAATGAAGTAAAAGAGAAAGTATTACTGGCATTTTTTTGAAGATTTATCGAAGACTTATAGGTGCTCCAGCCTTTGGGCATTTTATTCTATGCTGCGAGCTACAATCTATTTGAAGCAGAATGTTACATATTCGTGTTAATTGTCATTTTAATGAAATTTGATTTGATTAAAGTGTGCCTTCAATTATTCCACTAGTGGTGTAATGACCTTCATTATTCAACTCAAACAGTGTCGAATGAGTGGTGTAATGACGATAATGCAAAGCAGTTGTCGATAAAATTATTTTACATCCTCAGTTATTATTTTCCAGATATCCGAAAATAAATATAATTTTTTTGTTTAGTTCTTAACTGATAGGTGTTAAGTTAACAGTCTAGTTAATCTACAGAAAATACTCTTGATTTGGAAAATAACGAATTCATGTTTTTTTTTTTTTAGAAACGAATCGATAAATGTAGGTCTGCATAGAGAATTCAGTAAGATTTGAAATGATGTATCACACAAACCCCCATGCCATTTGAATTTTTTAAGGGGTTTGCTTCCCTGGCTAAAGTGTGAGATCTAAGACTTGAAAGTTTGGTACATTTTGGTCCCCCTTGATAACAAAAATGACCTGTTCAAGCGCTTTCTTCTGAGTCTTTCGAAATTGGAATTGTTGGGCGGTACAAATTTTAGTTGGGACACCCTGTATATTATTCTTATGTAGTAAAACCAGTTTATCAGATATGGCTTTACAGTGGTCACACTTATTTTTACTTCTTCTCATACAAAAACTTATATGCTTTTTAGGTATAAATAATAATAATAATAATTATTTCACCATCCCGTTACAAGTGTTAACAAATTCAAAATATAGAGTGTAGGTACAATTTTTACGTGATTGTCTTGTCCGGAAAATACCTTTGAGTCTTTACTCCCCAAATGGACAATTTGACAATTAATTGACAAAGTCTTAAATAGTAATTACAAACTATTAAAATATATATAGGTATGTAACTGGATCTATAAAAATTCAGTGACGGCTTAACTTCAGAACGTTTGAAATTCTTAATGAAAGGAATGTTAACATAATAATTATGGAATCTTAGCTCTCAATTATGGAATCTCATCTTAGCAACCGTCTGCTGCCATAAAACACATATGTACATAAATTCCAGAGTATATTGCTGTATATAAAACGCATACTTATCTTGTAATGTGATTGTATATTGGGACTATTATACCGAAGTACATAATTATACATGTTTTGACAAATTGATATGTAATTGCAACGTGTTTAGAATTAATTACGTTCCAATTAAATGTATAAACATTAACATTAAATGCGAAATCTGGAAATTGATTTCTCTATATTCCCGGCTGTTTTATAATACCTATCGTACCCACCAACTGGCGGATATGTTAATATGTATCTATTAATTTACCTACAACCGATATATTATGAGGTCATAATACTACTGTTTAGAGATGTCTTATTGGGTTAATAAAATACTAGTTATTAAGAGATAATTTATTAAGATTTACTTACAATAATAGATAAAACATTCTATTCTTTTTTGATGATAAAAGATTAATATCAAACGCAGCCGAAATTGAAGTTTCACGAGCAGTTTCATCAACATGTATAATTTCGACTTGTTCAACATCCTTTCCTTGAATTATTTTCTCTGTTTCAATTTTATTTCATAGAGAATTCTCAACGTAGCTTTCTGCTACGGTAGATGACCACCACCCACCGTGACGTATTGATGTGAGTATTACCTTGATCATCAAATCTTTTGAATTGGGAGCTTGGGAGTATTTTGGCTTTTTTACACCTTTTTTTTTGTTCTCGAATTATTGAACTCGGCGAACTCGTTCTCGTACGTATACCTATCTAAAGTTGTTTTCTCAGCTTCTTCAATGATTTGTGCTCGAATCAAGAAATATAAATGCAATTGGGGAAAAAATAATATATAGCAACCCATATAGCATCCCTGGTAACCGTTCCATGACCTACTAATTGACTATTTATCCAAGTTATTCATATCTTCTTGTCACATTGTTTAGTTATTTTTAAGTTTGTTGCCACGGTTGTGGTTAAAATTTTGTATCGGTTGAAAACACTCAAGAAAAGCGTCAACAACTCGAGCTAACGCTCTCGTGCCTACTTTTTTCTTTTTTGTTTTATAGGTCTAATAAGACACTTGCACAATAAATAACTATTATATTTAGATTTGTTTTATTAAACATTTATGCTACAGGAGCCCGATTTTTAGCATTTTTCACAAGCAAATTCACTGCATTGTTTTTTAACTTTTCAAGCTTTTAGTACACAAATTAATAAATTACAGAAAAAGTTTTAATGGAGTGCCTGAAATAGGATTATTTTGATAGAATAAAAAATGTATTTTTTAATACATCCTTTAAATTTTACACCTGACGGAATCAAACCATTCCCTAGAGTACCAAAAACCCTTATACATCTAATACTCATACAAAATTGAGCTCTTCTTTCCCTTTTTAACATGAACATGAAAATTGCATTGAATTGATATCCTTACCTTACCTTATCTGAGGTAATATGTTTTACCTTTAATTCCAGGAATATAGCTCTCAAAATCTGCGGGTTAAATATTAAAACTGAATTCTTTCTACTAACGAATGAAATTTTAGCTCTAATTTAGGAATAAAGCTACAAAGGGTAGAATAACATAATCATCAAAGAATCAGGGGCATTACTATTAAGCACCCGGTTTGTATCCGCTGATTAACAAAATAACAGCGGACCCCTAGATTGTTTTTTGAATAAAATTATAATAAATTGTACGTGGTGTCCTTTTTGGGGCGTTTTATGGCGTTCTCTAATTGAGACAAAAAAAAATTGCTGCAAATTAAAAAGGCGAGTACGTAACATATCCTGGTTGTGTGTAGAAGCTACTTACAAATAAATTTATTTACACCGTATGAGTTGGTACAGTTCGAGTAAATTATTATTTAATGAAGAATGTATTTTAAATCTCAGTATTTGGGTCAAACATATAATATAATATAACAATCGTTTTGTTATATGTATATTATTACTCTAATTGTTGACAACAATGTCAAATTTCCACAGAAATAAAAAATAACAGGGTTGTAAATAAGCATCACGAATTCGAACCCATTAAACCCATTATATCATTCTTATCAAAAGTGCCAACTATTAATTTCTATTATAATTTCCTGCTGTTGTAGAGCCTGTTGCTTCCAAAAAGTATTCCTTGTGATTTACAAGTAGGATTCCATCTATTTGTGCAGGAAAATGTCTTTGTATAGGCCATGCGGATTAATATATTAAGACCATCATTTACATGTGTCTTCCTACGATTGGTCATTCTAAATATTTGTAAATATGTACAATGTTTGTACTATGTATAAAATATGTGGAAATTGCAGACGAGCTTGTAGCCACCATCTCTAAACATTTCTGGTTTTTTGAGCCGGATATAAAAGTTTTTTACGAGTTGTGTATGTCTTCCAAGTAAAGTTACTAATTTGTAGGGAAAAAGTTGATGGTCAGAGTTCTTTTCTGTAGTAGATTAGAATTAAAATTTATAGCTGCTCGTTTGGAACTTATACTAATATGCCACGCCGCGATGTGTGTTCTCATCAAAATTATGTACAATGAATAAATGAAAAGCTTCATCAATAAGTTCTAATTCTGTGCTCTCCCGGCGCATCCACCATTTTTAAAATATCTCTCCCCTTGAAATTTTTGACCGCTTTGGTTAAATTGAAAAGAATTATTGCCTTCTTTTTAATCAAATGTTAGCAATTACGTATTAATATAAATCTTTTATAGCCATATTTATGTTAGTAAGTAAGTAATTAACCAAATTTGTGCAAAGTGTGATAAACTTAAATTTTTCAATTAACAGAAATTTAAAGTTTAGCTAGCAAGCACCCATAATATGATTTACGAAATTTGCTAGTAATTAGCGCATATAGTCATAGCTTTTGGACCCCTCTTGTAGAGACACAGATTTTTTTAAGATGGTCAATAATGCTATCGTCTACTGGTAGCCCCGGATTTGTTAAAATTTGTAATGTGGTGTAAATCTCTAAAAAGATTATTATTTATTACCATGCCTCTCTCTCTTCGACAGAGAAAAAAAAAACTCACAATAACGTCCATAACAACCGCCCCCAAACCACAAACAACTCGCACAGGCCCGTTCTTTTCCTTTATGATCCGTGGTGTGGACCTTGACACCGACGAACGCGATATCCTTCTGGCCCTGAAAAATTTCAATCTCCCCATCCACAAAATGTTTACAATCGAATCCCGCCGCACAAACAAGTGGACTTTTTCTGAAATCGCAAGTCTATGTCAATAAGCCGCAATCGATTGATGCCCTCAATGTCAACATAACCCAGGCCATTGTTTAAGTTCAACCGGATAGTCAGTCATTGAAAATTGGACCTCTCGGATCCATGCCAGGGCGGATATTTGAACGATGTGATATTCCACACATAATGGCATACATGGGCATTTTAAATAAAAAAAACACTTTTGTTAATACCTCCCCCACAACATGTTTTACTCCATTTCAATATCGACCCGTCCCTATTGGAAAACCCTTTATTATGACGCTCAAAAGGGTATCGTAATAGCCTCAGTACGAACGCAAAAAAGTACTGTAACATTTTGAAAGAGTATTATGCACGGTCGTCGAAACTGACAGCAAATATCTACCTCCAAGATGTCAAGAAATTGAAGAAAATATAATTTTTAGGGACGATAGTATTTGACCTACGGGAAGGGTCAAAAATGTGGTGGAAGAAGCAAATGTGTAAAGAGTGAATACTCCATCAAGCTCGCCGGATATGAATTCAATCGAGTACGTGTGGAATAAGGTTAGTAAAACAATATTAAGATTACGAAACCCACCCACAACCCTTCAGGAGCTGATTATAGCGATAATGGGATAATTTCCACAAAAATTGGCAACTTAATTCTTTGAGAGCCACTATTATTCAAATAACTACTCCAAAGTTGCTATGTTTTTCTTTGAAATGCATTATTTTGGAAATTTTCAATTTTAGTAAATTACGTTTTTGCGACCAATTTTGTTTTTATTATTATTTCCTCAGGAATTACAATAAAGTAAAGTAACGAATTTGATTCAATTAAGTGAAATTTTTTACTCCATGATTGTAGAATAAATATATGGGGGGTCAAGAGTTTTGACTCTTTTGACTTTTTTCTAACTCAAAAAAATGACTAATCGTTTTCCTGAGATAAGTCAGGGATCGAATGCAATTTAATACACCCAGGAATTTGTCCTTGGGATATTTTGTGATTTTATAATCTGGGGAGTGGACGATCGTTTTGTCTAAAAATAAAAAAAATATCCAACACCTGTTTATTATGAAGTCATAATGCCGATTTTGAATGTATTATGAGGTCCATAAGACACTATGATGCTATGACACGCCTATGATGGCATACTTAACGTAACTTTAACTAGCAATTCAAATAAGCAGTTATATTGATACTGATAGTAATTCGTCAAATTTTCAATAAATTCAATACTTTTTTGAAAAAAATTGGAACCAAAAACCATCAAGTGGGCCATCATAGGCAAGTACTGTTCTTATGATGTCACACCCTATATTTTAAACTTTTTTTTGAAGTAATTTTAATTTTTATTAAATTATTTATACAACACCTGTTTATATATATACATATTTGGCAGAGAATCAATAACAATTAATAAATAAATGCCACAGGGATTTATCATTTATTGGTGTTAAAAAATAAGATAACACACTTATAAAAATTGTTAATAAGTTAGATCGATAGGTTCTATATTTTTTTGTATCAATAAAACTCCATGTAACGTAAATTATTGTTCTACTAATAGTTTTTGTTAGGGAATGTTTTGTCAAAATCAAATTACTTAAAGGTTGGAAGCATATTATATGCATAATAATTATATTAGTATATTTCTATTTAGTATAACCTGTTGTTGTTAAAAGTTAAATTGTTATTACTGTTCAGAGAATACATGTTATTAGTTCTTCCATCTAGAGTTGTCTTGTTCCTTGTCCCTTTTAATTAATGTTTTTTCTTCATATTCTGTATTGAATTTCTGAAATGTTATGTTTCCTCTTCAATTTAGTTATTGAGGTTAACTTAAATCTACAATCGATAGTGTACACATCGCTTCGGCACAAGCAGGATCTCCGAGATGCCTTACATTCTCTAAAGAATTATTTGTCTTAGCATAGTAAGGTCAAAAATATTGAATGTCAATACAATACTCTAATCTGAGTAATATTGTCTTGTTAAATGTTGGAACGTTCCTTTCCTCAAACATTTCAGTGTTTTCTCGTATAATGTTTTTTAATATTTGATGAAATCGTATAAAAGGATTTTTCTCCTTCAATATTTATATAGTGGAAACTAAACTTATATTGGACATGAATTTTAGAAGTTATATGAAGAGCTAACTGCAATGAAAATAACATTATTTTATCTCAGATCACTTAACTCCTGATAGACCAAGATAAGACGATCCTAACCAAATTGCGTGTTGGGGTAAAGACCTGGTCCACATATATCTTCCGTCTAATTCAGATAATGGCCAATTGACCTACATTTTTAGGTACCCGATTTCCAAATTGGAACTTGTAGAAAGTGACGCTTTTTAAATCTTAAAGTAAAGTGGACGTCAATGTGTTTGCTGTAAATATTTAACTATAGATATGTCAGCGAAAGAGTTTATTTTTATTTGTTGCAATCGTAAATGATAATAGTAAGTTGACGACTTTAAGAATTATCATTATAAACTATGGAATATATATAAAATGCTCCGATAAAGTTTTCAGAACTTCTTTTAATTATTGTTGTTATTGTCGACACACATTTCATTTATTGTATGTCAATACTAAGGAATTTTAATTTAAACACTCAGATATTTTTTGCTTGAAATACCAGTTCCGCTGCAGCCCTAATCTCATGCAATATTGTTTATAAAAAGTAATGGAGAAATACGGAATCCTTATGCCATATTTCACCGCTTACCTGACGTTTCCTTATAAAATATTAAAATTACTGCTTTACACTCGCAAGTCTCATTACTTCTCCCTGCAAAACCTCATTAAATATCCACAAAATCTACTTCAAGAAACAAACGTCAAATCAATATTAGATTAGAAAGTGGGACGACTGAAATGTTTGGTGTAACTGACTAATAAAGACAGCCTGATCGAGCAAGATAAGATGTATATCGGGTTAGAAACCTCGGGGACACATACATCTCTTCTCTAATCTAGATAATTGTCACTATCTAAATTTGTATCAAGGCAGATTTCAGAATCGTACTTTGTAAAATAACTAACGCCGAAGCAATTTCTTCCAGCACAAAGCCGCGCTTTTATCCATTTGAAGCACTCATGTTAATATCCAGCCAAAATGCCTTGTGATTCTATTAAATCTCCCATCTGTAAAGTTGTATCGACAGAAATCGCCAATTTAAATCATTTATTCTCCTACAGTAACATGCATTCGTATTTCGAGTTCCCCGAAATCGTTTAATTTCTAAACGAGATCAAGCTGGATGAGCGGTTTTTAATTCGAAATTTTTATGGGAGTTTGTGCGATGTAACCGCTATGTCACAAAATGTTCCTGTTTTGTCTTGAGGAAACACCCTAATTGATGACTCAGCTTAAAAGTAATAATCCAGCATCTTCTTGGATATTCAGTTACTTTGTAGAAGCTTTAGCATACAAGAAGTTGATAAAAGCGTCTCAGGTTTAAGGGAATTCTCTTAGGCAAAGTAAGTCATTTTTTCTTATTTGTACAATAGCATGAGAAACAGTGGAGAAGTACACTCACACTGCTCTTATATATTATTATAAAGAACAATGTACCACCTATTGTGAGATACTTGTAGGTTGGCACTACTAACTGTAGACAATTTGATTTAATATTTGAATATCAAAGGTGTCAAAGTGACTTTAAAAAATGGCAACAGAATGGTGAATGGAAGTATTATACAGATCTCTGTGTTAATGGTTTTTCGAAATACCTACTCTAATTTTCCTACAGATTAGCAAAAATTAGTCCAACAAATTTATAACTGTGTGGCAAAATTTCGTGATGTTAGTGTATTGTAGAGGAGCGATTGTTAGTTTGATGGTTTTATGATGATAGTGTCATTCAATTTCCACCTCGAAATCCGGACCTGACAATTCTAGATTATTTCACTTTCCCATATCTTATTTAAAAATGACCCGCACAATCTTAACGAACCGCAAACGACAATTTATAATGCATGCAACGCTATAACCTTTCAGATGTTGGAAAATCCAGTTGAAAATATGGGGGGCCGAAACAGCTACATTGAAGCTGGGGGAAAACATTTTGAACATTTGCAGTAATTCTCTATAAATCTACATTCTGTGTTAGTGTTTTATTTTCTTTAAATCAAAACAATTTAACATGAGAAACATAAACGTCACAATGTTTAGACAATAACCTCAAATTTTACTGTCAGTCAATTTGTGGGCTGGGCCATTGCATAAAAAATAACCTAATACTCTAATTTATAATTTAATGGTTTCATGGTACAGATGTATGCGGTGTCGCCTCCGGAGAAAAAATTATATTCTTATAAATACTTAATTACTTACGAATAATTAGTATTATGGTTTTCTCTTTTTTGCTTTAGAGTTTATCGAAGGGTTTAAAAGACTAAAAAATAATCGAGTTTAAACTTTGGTTTGACTTAAACTCAATTAATTGTCCCACAGTATAAAGCAACACAAAATTGCCCTGGAGTAGTGAACGAAATTACCGCAAAACGGGTGGATGCGCCGGGATAATAATCCACTGTGGATGAAACATTTTGTAGTATTTAATAAAGCAAACAGATTATATACGTATGCGTTTAAAATAATTAAATGCAGAAGCCTAATAAATTGCTGATGATTTTTGAAGAACATTATCAATGTAATCGAATTCAATTCAGAGGACAATTTACAGTAAAACAAAAGTTTTATAATAGACCCAAAGTAAATGTGACCTGCTGGCAAATTCTTTTTCTTTATTCATTCCGCTATAAATATTTCCAAACATTAAAAAAAAACTGCATTTTGTTGTGTAAATGCTTCCTGGCTTTTAATATTAAACTTATTTAATCATCGCAGTTTTTTGTGACATGGGTAACATCTTTTTACAATTTGTAAATATTAAAAAAATGTGAAATGACAAATTTGTATACATAGCAGATTTACGTAATATAACTTACAAGAACAATAATACGTATGTGCTCTTTAAACATCCTGTAAACCAGGTTTCAAATAATAAAATAAACATTTTACGGAACAGTGTCGTATTAACTAAACGTTAATTGTATTGCAGATGCTAAATAAAAACAGAAAACATATTTATTTATTTATTTAATTGATTTTAAAGAACGATTTTGATAAATCTTCCTATTAGAGCAATGCTCGCTGTTGAAAATGTTCTCGCACTTGACGTCCTGCGCTAACCGAATGATTTTCGTCCGGCTACCTGGCATACCGTTGTAAGTGTATCGTGAGTGTAATGAAATCAAGGAATTTTTGCGACTTTTCTTTGAATTGATAAAATAAATAGTTGACAAAACAACCATAATCGTTGTTAAAGCTATCGACCTCAGTTTCGATATTGAAATCAGAAATCGATCAGAAAATGTAAAGTATATGTAAACAATATCTTCAGCTTTTCACATCATAATAATATAAATTTCTAAGAATAAGAAAAGCTAGGTTTCTACAATTTTAATTTATTTAATAATATCACTGTTCTTTCTACCTATTTCCATTCGAAGGTGGTGGGGTGTAGGTGTATGTGTATTCTAATGTATGCTTATAAAATTATCTTGTCAGTGGGATGCTCATTATTATTAATTGGATTTATTTGTCGATAAATTTAATTGGGTTTAATTTCAACTATGCGGCCTTGTTAAAGTTTGGGGTATTATTACCACATACCACATTAACAATTTCTACCAGTATAATTTTCTTTCGAGATACAGCGTACAAAGAAGGGTTCTTCCTACCAGAAACGCCTTGGAGAACGAGCACATGCCGAACTTTCGAACAAACTTTAACCATAAAAACGTTATATACAAGGTGATTCATATTTAAACCTCAAATTCTATGGCACCTAAACGTAGTTTTGACGGTATTAAAAAACGCTTAATGTAAAGTTGAAAAATTAATGGCAACCACCGATGCACTCAAAATATTTTGATAGTCGTTCGAATTATTTTGCGCAAAAACTTGCTACTTACTATACAAACTATTGTAAACATCTCGGTCTTTATTGATGAACCCTTTCCGACAGACAAAAACCACTTTGGCTTTCAATTTCACCTAGGCCAACGTAACATTTATAAAAATTGTTCGAAATGACTACAGCCCTGGGTATCTTTCGTGTAAATTTTGTGCATTTGTTGTCTTATGCTCCGAACGTCCCCTAATAAATTACACACTCAGAGGGTTTCACATAATATGATAATAGGCATAATCATGTCGGTCACTATTTGAAAATAAAGGCATTTTAAAATATTTTGTGTGCACCATCAACAGTAATAGTGCACCGTCAACAAACTGAAAGTAATTAATTGACAGCCGTTCACCGTTCAGGTCTTTTTTTGTTTAGGCCAAGAGATAAGAGTTTATTTACTAATGGTTCTTCAATCATGCTAGCGGTTCTCAGTCTTCTAGTATGCATTCGATTATAAGTTATTTTTTGCAACATAAGTCGTTCCGTAAGAACTAGTTCCACACAAGCCTACAAGACACATTAAGGTTCCCGTAAAGGAAAGAATAGTTCGCCCGTGACTATCTCATGTTATTGCTTAAGGAAGTGCTGATACCTATTATCGAATAGGAGAACAAAAAAAAATCATCTTAAAGTGTGCTATAGTTCAAATGGGTCTCGTCTAGATCCTTTTCAACCTCTGAATTACCTAAATGCACTGAAGACCATCCCACTACCCCGCGCTCCAGGCACACTGTTCTCAAGTCAAGTCAAAATACCTTTATTTGTCTTTAATTTGTTTACAGTTATATTCTTAGGGGCTGACAATTTGTGTATTGGTGCTGCTGAGGCTTAGGGCCTTTTCAGCAATGTTGTGTTGAGAGATGTTATTTATAGAGCGAAATAGAGTGGACCGAAGACAATTATTGAAAGAATTTATAATTAAAGAAAACCAATAAATAAATATGGAGTGAAATAAATAAAAGCAGTTTCGTTAATACTAACCATACACGGTCAAATTTATTTGCAAATATGTTTGCAAATAGGTGATATTTGAGTGTGGGTCGCGTTATTTGTAAACAAGAGAAATTTGTGCGTATGTGCTGAAAGGGTCAAATCAATTTGCAAACATAATATTTGCAAATAAATTTGATCGTGTATAGTCCGTGTAATAAAATGAAAATACAGTAGACTCGCGATTATATGAACCAATTAAAACCATAAGCGATTTATCCACAGTTACCAGTGAAAAATAGATAATTATTATTATTTATTATTATTAATTTTATACAATTTGTAGCCAATACTTTCAGTTTTTATTTTTACATGTAAAATCCATTCTACACCCGGTTCATACACTAACCTTTTTTTTTTTAATTGGCCAAAGGGAATCTGTTATATTTTTCACAGGTTAACTTTTGTTTGGGACAAGTAATTGAAACTTGAAATTTTTTTCTCAACATCGGTGGACATTATTTCTCTTAATTTCAACAGCTCTAAAATTCAAAAGTGTTTCCAAAAACAAATAATTTTATTATCTTCGCTTTTTATCGATTTTATTGGAGACGGTCGAGAAAATTCTGTCATGACGTCTACAATAAAATCCAGAAAAATACCAATAAATATTCTGACGATATTTTTTAATTTCGGAGCAAAATGGGCTAATAAAATTAAGATAATTGTGTTTACCTCAAATAAAAGTTAACATGGGTTGAAAATTTTAACATGGCGAGTTTAAAAAACGCAGGGTGCATAAGACCTAGGAAGTGTTATCGGATGTTCTGAATAAAATATCTAAATAACTAAATAATGTCTGATCTCACGAAATTAAAACTGATGTAGTAGAGTGTAAAAAGAAAATGCTTTCTCTGCCTGCTATCTTCAAACTGCAATTAAAATTTTTATATATATATTTTTTTAAATGTAAACAAGACACAAATGAACTTTTATTCTAAATTCTATTTGATAACATTCAAGTTTTCCTTTTTAACCCCCGACGCGAAAATAATGGTGTTATAAGTTTGACGTGTCTGTCTGTCTGTGACATCGTACTTCCTAAGCGAATGGACCGATCTTGATGCATTTTTTTAACCCTTGACGCAAAAAGAGGGGTATTATAAGTTTGACGTGTCTGTCTGTGGCATCGTAGCTCCTAAACGAATGGATCGATTTTGATGCGATTTTTTTTTGTTTGAAAGCTGACATGATCGAGATGGTTCTGGACAAAAAGTTCTAACTAACTTTCACCGATCCGATTGATTTGAAATTTGGTGTACTGTTACTTCGGTGGTATTTTCAAGACATGCTTAAGCTGTAGCATAGCATAGCACGTATACATTTTTTTTATCACTTTTTTTTGGCAGTTATGACGTCATCAATATTTTTTTATGGCAACCTATGTTTTTAAAAAAAACGGCACAAATTTCAAATTAGTAAAATAAAAAAAAATTAACAGAGCTGTCTAATTTTATCAGAATTTAGGTCGCGCTATATCTATACAGGGTAGTGCAGAAGTATGAAAACACCTGTATATCTCAAAAACTGTTAGTCTATAATTAATATGACTAATGAAAAATGTATAATAGTTCTACTGTCGCCGAAAAGAGCGTCCAAGAAAATGTGCAAAGAGTGCATTGAAAATAAATCGAGTGCAGTTTCTTTTCACTAGATTAAAAATGACGATGACAGTGTCAATGTTACTGCCAGTCGCAAGTCAATAACACAGCATATTGCAAACGTTTAATGACAATTGTCAAATTAATTCATAATTTTAAGCAAATATAGATTAATAATAATTTACACAAGCCAAAATGTTGAAAAATTTGGATGTTTTTATTTTTTGGTGTACTCGATTTAATTGTATTTGACTATACATGAGAATATTTTTATTTTTAACGCTTTTTATTTATCACGTCTAGGTTTTTAAAAAATTTATTAGTGACTAGCAGAATGCCCGGCGTTGCCCGGGTTAATTTATTGCTGTAAATTTTAGACATTTAGATTTGGGTAATTATTAGGTACACCTTAATGTCGTCTCCTCGTCATTGTTTTCTATCAAATAGAGTTGTAGAAAATTTAGTTAGCCTCAGATACAATTTTTGTTGCCCCAAATGATATCATTTGAAAAGCATTGTAACTTCTAACTGATGAAAGAAACATATTTGATCTAATATATGTGCCGATGAGAAGACCTCTGAGTGGTTCTGGTGGATCCAGCTTTACTTTGCCATTATTGCACCACATGCCCGGACCTTCTGTTTCCCATCGAAAGGATTTACAATAACAACAATTTTAGACATAGACCCAATAATTACGTCAGAATAGCGTTATAAATTTTTAAGAAAACTAAAGAGTGACATTTTATGTCTAAAACTGTCACTGTGACATTTTTATCTGACAGTTTTCAGTATCGCCTGGTTTGAACTTTTTTTTACCAAAAAGGGGTGACACATTGGGGTCGTGAAGCCCCCTATGTTACTCCCCATTGCGAATATTATTTGTGGTCAAAATATCATAACGATCTGTTCACCGGGTTAGGCGCGCATAACATACGAACAAACAAACAAGTATTGATTTTTATAATATATTAGATAACTTTTACTACAACACAAAACCCTGACGTGATTCAATTTTTCAATTTAAATTCAGCACTTAGCTAGTGTCTTCATACTGAAACTTTACTGTTAGTGAATATGAAAAAAAATTGTTCATTTAACAGGAAAAGAAAGGATAGAAATTTTGATGATGGTGGGATATGGAGACAGAAAGAGAAGTTATGCAGAAGTGGTCAGAATTTTTAACGAGAATCATCCAAAACGAGATCCGACTGTTTACAAAACTCTAGAGTGATTTAACGAAACCGGCAGCGTAAAGGAGTACCGAAAAATTGGTAGGCCTAAAACCGCAACTAATAATGAAACTGCCCTTAACCTATTGCTACATCTCGTCTCTTACTCACGAATTAAGTCGGAAATCCATACAACGTATTCTTAAAAAAAATCATTATCATCCAGACAAGATCCATTTTGTTCAAGAGTTAAGCGAAGATGATTTTGATAAACGAATAGAATTTTGCGAAGTAATGATGAATCGAGTGAACGAAGATGGTCAATTTATTAACAAAGTGCTCTTTTCTGACAAAGCTACATTTTGCCTAAATGGTCAAGTAAATCGGCAGAATTGTAGATATTGGTTCAATCAAAATCCACATTGGATGGAGGAACTACACACACAATATCCACAAAAAGTAAACGTTTGGTGTGGCATTGTTGGCTGGCACATCATTGGTTCTTTTTTTATAAATGGAAACTTGACTTCGGAAAACTATCTAGAGTTAAGAGACAAGAACAGATTGTTCCTGGTCTTACACAGCTTTTTCCAAATTATGACAGACGAAATGTACCTGCCGAATCAACCTGGTTCCAGCAAGATGGAGCTCCACCCTATTTTGGTCATCAAGTCCGACGTCACTTAGATGAGGTGTTTCCTGGCAGATGGATAGGCAGGAGAGAGGCCGGCCAGATCTCCTGACTTGTCACCACTTGATTTCTTTTTGTGGCGTCTTGTAAAAAGTGAAGTTTATGCCACCTGATCTTGAAGATTTAAAGCAACGAATAAGAGAAGAGATTGCTAGCGTCACTCCCAACATATTATGTAATGTGTTACAAAGTTTTGTTAATAGAATTCATTTAATTTGTCAAGAAATGAATGGTCAACATTTTGAACATTTAATGTAAAAGACAGATAATAAATAATAATATTTGCAGCCGTGAGATTAATAATGGATAATGATAATTATTATTATAGCACGTCGTTAAATTAAGAAAAAAATGCTTTTTCAAAAAAGGTTATTTTTACCCTATGTTGCTATTTAAAAAAATGGTTTTGTATCTCGAAAACAAATGACACCAAGTAGATATTATTGACCCCTATATAGCTGCTAAATTTGGTTTAAATGGTACTAACAGTTTTTGATTATAGATTATAGATTTTAGCTCGATTGATAATAATTTATCTGTTTTTTTTTAGCTAAAACATGTTCAATTATCTAATGTAAAATAAGAAAATCCGTTAAAATAATTTGTTAGTGTGAATTGGAAAACTCCATTTAGTTATCAGTATTAAGGTATTCTGTGGTATTTGTTTAGTAGCGAGTACTGAATTTCGTATACCTGGGACCGAATTAGTATTTAGTATTAAGAATTAGTATATATTACATACACTGTGCAATTAATTAATATGCTGTTTTCTTTTCTGTTGGCGCTTTTATGAATCTCAATAATGAAAATAAAAAAATACATTTTTTGAAAAAGACTCGAAAAAATTAATTTAGGGGTCAATCTTTACCAGTAGCGACATAAACATTTGGTCAAATGTTTAGTTATGAACGGGTAGAATAAAATGTAAAAGATCTTTTTCTCAAATTCACCTCCAGCAGACACGACGTTCTTGCTAAGCACGACAGTAAGGTTGAACACTATATTTAAGAAATTGTAGATGCAGTGTCCGTCCCTTACCTACAAACACTTGATTATATAGTTTTCCACCAGGCTATTCTGGTGGAGCGCCTCACTAAGTGTTATTTCAGATCAATGGACCTTTTTAATGACCACCAGGATCGCGTGACGCCGATCGAAAATGTCTGGATCTTGTCAGTCGCAGGGTAATTGTGGCTGAACTTCAAAGGGCGATACATGATGCTTGGACCAGCATACGTCAAAACGTCATTGATGAAATCATTCGAACCATGTCCAGACGACTATGAGTGCATATTGAACCGTAGTGCTCCAACCAATATTATTAATTTTTATGCTGCTCTACCCTGTAATTTAATTTATAACAAACGTATTAAACGCATTTTTGAAATAGTATACACCAGTACTTCATTGATCCGCACGTTCGGGCGTTAATTTAAAAGCTTTTAACGTAAATTAAACCAAGTAAGTTTTTAACGAGGTGTCAATGTTATGAAACCTTGGTTTTGGGAACTTTATACTTTCGCAAAGTTATGAGTGAAACTTTTAAGCGTCGGATATAAATAAAAAGGGGTCTCAATTTACCCAAGAAGCAGTATTACTTGAGGTTTAGAAATGTGTTTTCCCACTTGCAATTCCGTAATAATCACAATCGGATTTTTTGTCTCATAAATTCATCGCATGACTAGATTACAAAGCTACATTATCCCCAAGGGTCTGTCGTAAATTTAGTTCTAAATAATAATAAAACTGGAGACAATAATTGGGTCACATGTGACAAAATAACGAGATCATGTCAGGAATTGGGTCAAATAATTTACCAGATGCCATTTCAGACATTTCAGAATCGATACATGGAATTAACCTATTTCTTCCTTAAAAGTTGCAAGCACTGTGATTTATAGCACAAAAACTGAGCGACTCGAAGGAGTACAAACTTTCATCTTCCCGGTAAACTTTTTCATTTATAATTACATCGATAAATACCCGGGCGACAAGTCTCCTTCCTGCAAATTGATTTTCGCAAGTTTCCCTGCCGCCGATTTTAGTTAAATCGAATCATCGGAACAGCCGGCCTCTTTAAAATTAATCCGCTTTTAATTTCAAGAGTAAAATCTTAAACCGGAATCCTTACATTGTGCTTGTGCGTGTGCACCTGGATATAAATTTGTTTCGCTCCAGCATCCTTTAATCCTCTTTCCATTGACCTCCATTAAAGGTATCTATAAATAACGAGGATGATTATGTTTCTCTGCCTCCTACGTGGAGGAATTCCTCTCTGGGTCAGTCGATTGAAACAGGATCGTATTTTCGCTCCTGACCACGTTAAAGTAAAAACCAAAACCAGTTTGCATAATTTCACGCTTAAAAGCAGAGTTTTTAAAACGTCGACAGAGGTGGTGTGCTCACTTTGAGGTTCAAATTGTTATCGAACACATACTTTGGTGCACCTGTTCCTGGCTTTTAGCATACAAAGAATGTATTTTGTGCAGATACTTTTTTATTTACGTTACGGCTTTTTATAGGGAAGATGACAAATTCGTTCCAAGTTTCTACTTGTACTTTTTATACCTAAGACGTCTGGCCTGAGATTTTCAACTTTTATTATTGAACTTGCAATGTAGCAAAGTTTTTTATTTAAAACCTTATATTAAAGTCAGTACAGGCGTGTAAAACTCATGCATCTTGTATTATACAAACTTCAGAAACTTACGTTATTCTTTTTCCAGAAATGCGGTATCACGTTCATAAATCGGGTTTCAAACTAGAGGTGTACACTTTTGTACGGAAGAAGTTTTTTTAATCGTTGTATGCGGAAGAATAGAGTACTTGGAAGTATGAGCAGGGGCGATCCTTGAAATTTGGAGCATCCATTAAGGTAAATTTAAAAAAGCTGCAGATTACAATACTAAATAGTACATTATTATACGAGGTTAACAAGAGGCTTCATTGTGACATGAATATGTTTGAACGATGTTACAATGCCTCGTTAAACGAGTGTAATATACTATTTTTTCTACTTTGGAGCTCTTCGTTTTATGAAAATGTTAAAATTTTGCTTTTCAAATATTCTAGGGATTTTTAGAATTAGGTAATACTGGTTGTGTTGGTGGTTACGTTTTTTATCTGAAAAGTTCACACTTTGCTTGACTTCGATAGGAGTTCGTTAGAAATGCTCAATATCAATGACTTATTAGAAATGTTATTGTAAAATTTCACTTCAAAAAGTTATAGCATTGCTGAGCAGTGAAATTTGAGAGAAAGCATGTCGGCCCCGATTGTGAAAATTGAGAAATTGGAGTATCGAGCCATCATTAAGTATTTGAAGGGCTTACGGGGTAAGGATATTTACGAAGATATGCTTGAAACACTTGGTGAACAGTGCCCTTCATACGCGACTGTGAAAAATTGACCAGAGACCAAACGGGTCTACCATTGAAACCGGTGAGTGAGTGACATGGTATAATTGGTTGTCTACATTACCGTACTTCGTAGATTATTGTAAATAAACTTATAACTTAGTCTAAAGAGCTTAAACCGTAGATGGTCTAAATTTGAACGTCTTTCAAGTAACAACGAAGTCTCCCACACTCTTTACAAGATTATCAAGCCGTAATAACACTCACAAAAGTGACGTCATTTTATTGACATTTCTCATCGTAAACAAACACAAACGCAAATTTCGCTTAAAAATCGATGACTCTCGTGAAATTTGACATTTCGCGTGAGTTGAAGAATTCAATATATAAATTCAAATAAAGTCTTGAGAGTGTTGTAAATCAAAAAGGTTAAAAAAGGAAGAAATAATTAATTTAGGGTTTATTCCCCGCCTTGGTTAAGAAAGAGTGAGGTTATGTCTTTTTATTGTTTATGTAGTAGTGTGCATTGGATTAATTGCATTGTAACTGATTTTAACCGTATTTTAACATTAGTTTGCTGTATAGTTTGTGCCCTTAAACAGCTAAAGACACCACTTCACTCACTCATCGATGTCAGTGGTAGACCCCCAGGGGGTGTTATTACTGGAGGAGTGTCAGACCAATTAAATAGTGTAATTGGACCACAGAAATAATGGAAAGTGTGGAGAAAGGTTGTTTTACAATAACTTAGGCTTAATATCAACATTTTATTTCTTATATCTATATACACAGTCATAATGAATAATTAAAGAATGACAAATTAAGTGGCGGAGAATTAGACCTACAATGCTGGGTACTCCATACTCATTGTAAAAATCTTAAAAAAACAATCATTTAAGTACTTAGTAGAGAGTGTATGTTTACTTACTTTTGTCTAACTTTTCTAAGGTGTTCTATATTATACAGGAACTTAACAAAGTCAACCTCCATTTTGTCTCTAGCTGTTTAAGGGCACAAACTATACAACGAACTAATGTTAAAATACAATTAATCCAATGCACACTACTACATAAACAATAAACAGACATAACCTCACTCTTTCAATGCGGGGAATCAACACTAAATTAAATATTTACTCCTTTTTTAACTCAATATAAGAGGTTTAGGGTTTTACAACACTCTCAACACTTTATTTGAGTATTTACGTATTGAATTTTTCAACTCACGCGAAATGTCAAATGTCACAAGAAATACATACAAATTGGCATTCGAGAGAAGTCATCGATTTTTAAGCGAAATTTGCGTTTGTGTTTGTTTACGATGAGAAATGTAAATAAAATGATGTCACTTTTGTGAGTGTTATTACGGCTTGATAACGGTGAAATGAGTGTGGAAGACTTTGTTGTTACTTGAAAGACGTCCAAATTTAGACCATCTACGGTTTAGGCCCTTTAGACTAAGTTATAAGTTACAATAATGTTCGAAGTACGGTAATGTAGACAACCAACAATACCATCACACTCACTCGATCGATTCAATGGTAGATCCCAGGAAGACCAGGAAGAAATATTGATGCAGTTCACGACATGATATTGTCAGACCGTCGAATTGGGCTGAAACATATAGCTGTGACACTAAAGATCTCGTATGAACGTGTCCATAATATAGTTCACGTCGATTTAGATATGAAAAAAATGTCTGCAAAATGGATCCCCAAATGTTTAAATGCCGATCAAAAGCGAGCAAGAGTGGAAGCATCGCGCTCAATCTGTGCCCGTTTTGAAGAAGATCCAGTCTTTTTGATCCGTGGTGTTACTATGGACGAAACGGGTTCATTTTTATGGCCCAGAAACGAAGCAGCAGTCGATGGAGATTAAAGTCGATGCACCTTAAAAGAAAAAAATCAAATCAATCAAAAAAGGTTTACCTACTGTTTTTGCAGGACAATGCACCTGTGCACAAATCGTACATTGCCATGAATACAATTCGGGATAGGGTTTGAATTACCTGATAATCCGTCTTATTCTCCAGATCTAGCCCCCTCAGATTATTATCTATTCCCTAGACTGAAAAAAAACTCTAAAAGGACATAAATTTTTGTGCAATGAAGAAATCATAGAAGCTGTGGAAAGCTGGTTTGTGCAAGAAGAAGAATTTTTTTTTTTGAAAGGGTTAGAGGCGCTGCAGGATCGCTGTAAAAATGTATTAATTTAAGAGGAGACTACATTGAATAATAAAATATTTTGAGTTCCGAATTTTAGTTGCTTCTATAATAGGCTAATAATATATCAATGCCCCCTCGTAAGTGTTGACATTTTGAAGATATTAAGCCTATATACTTGTGCAATAATAATTTAAAAATTTTCGGGATCTTAAAGCTACATTTTAGTCTTGTTTCCCGTTGAATATTGTTATGTACATTCACTCTAGTAAGTTCTAGGTGGCAATATTTGGTTTGTTTGGTGGTCGTCGAAGTGTGGAGCTCTATAATTTATGCGCTAGCGGTGTTAAGGATAACGTTCCTGTCTTGGTGGTTTAGAGATACGACAATTTTCGCTATACTACACTAAATGCACTTAACTTCATTGTGAACTAGACTGATGTAAATTTATGTATAATCGAACGAAATATTTACATCAAATTTCTGCAAAAATTACTAACATTTAAATAAATCTACATAAACATTTTTATTTTATCGATGTTAGGGTTCTTTGTGTTCGTAATTGATGGTGTAAAAATTGCACCTCCGAAAGACATTCGAATGGATGAAATCAGTGAGATAACCATCTCCTCTACTATGCACTAACTGTCTAATTAACTTTGCATTGTTAAAATTGATAAATAAATACTGCACTGTGTGACGAATTAATGTAATAACTTCATCACTAATAACTTGGCGTTATTTTTTTACTTGTTGCGACATCTTTATAGCATAACATTATGATGGCACTGGTGTAATAAAGTGACAGTTTATGAACTGTCATAATGGAAACATTCTCGTGCTGACCGACGACAATTATTGTACCAATGCAAGCAGTCGTAAGCAAAAATATAAATTTAATAAGTATCTTTTAATTTAATATAGCCGCAATAATGAACCTAATACAATTACCAGTATTATCTGTTATCTATTATCTTTAAAATAGATATCGCTTTTAGTCTTTATCCACGGTCACATGTTAGGCATATTTCTAGTACATAATATAATACAGAGTGATTCAGGGGAACATTAAGGCTCTTTGCCTTTTAGAAATTAAAAAAAATGTCTATGTTACGATCATCACGTATTATTGGTTGCTTATATGTTAGAAATCTTAGAATTAAACTTTGTATTTAAGTTGACAAAAAACCTCTATACATATACTGTTACTATTTATTCTCTTGTTTAAAAGAAATGCGCAGAATATGTTCTAAGCAAAGTCGAGTGCGTCTCTTCATATTTTTAAAAACGTTTACTACACATTGAGGTAGAAATAAGTGGAATTCTGCGTCGAACTTTTTTCCTACCTTGTGCCCAAACATGCTGGATACGATTTAGATCTGCAGAAGTCAAAAGTCATTTTCTTCTCTTCGGTTTATTTTCGTTCACATCCTGTTCACGATTAGTTAGTTGACGTTTATAACGCCGTTGTCGCAGTCACATTGCAGTACAGTTGCAAAGGTGCAGGCAACATTAAGACAAGAAAAGTTACCAAAAACAGAATTATAATTTAGATCATTATGATTCTGATTTTGGTGTTATAATTTGCAAATTATGAAACCAAATTCGAAAAACGTTATTTATTGTATCAACGTTAGGTAAATCGATTCACTATATACATTACAATTATTGTGCAATATAAGTAGAATTCTTTATTAATTTTCCACATTTGAAGCATAACACCTTTGGCCTTGGTGAGTAGCGACACCACTTTGACGAGCTGAAGGTGCAAATCAGACCGGTAGCTCTTGGCGCACCTGGTAAGTCAACCCATCTTGACCCCAGTACCTACTGGCCGGGGTTCCTTTTAACAACCAATGGACTGCGCGCGCAATGGAGACCAAAGTAAAAGTGGCCACGTTGCTGCAGGTAAATGTCATATTTGGGACAACTTTGACAGTTGTCATCTGTCACACAGCTACCTGACCATTTTCAGTTTGATTTCAATATTGAAGGTCAAAATGACTTCAAAAACACGGTACAGAACGCTGTGTTAAAGGTTTTTCGAAATGTCTACCTTAATTTTTCTGCAGGTTATTAAAAATTAGTCCAACAAATTTATAAATGTGTGGCAAGATTTCGTGATGTTAGTGTGGTGTAGAGTAACTAGTGTTAGTTTAATGATCATTGTGTCATTCAATTTCCGCCTCAGACAATTCTAGATTATATCATTTTACCGTATCTCGAAAACACCATATTTAAAAATAACAGGCACAGGCTTGAAGAACTGCAAGAGGCAATTTTTAATGCATGCAACGCTATAACCTTTCAGATGTTGCACAATGCAGTTGAAAATATGAAACGGAGAATTAAGAGCTGCTTTGAAGCTGGGGGAGAACCCCTTGAACATATGCTGTAATTTTATTTTGTTAGTGTTTTATTTTCTTTAAATTAAAACAGTTTAACATGAGAGACATAAACTTCACAATGTTTACCATAACTTCAAATTTCTCTCTCTGTCAAAAACACGCCTACTCTAATTTATAATTTAAATGATCTCATGGTAGCTGTGAAACACCTGGTGACCGGAAACACAAGATTACGCACATATTTACAATCTAAATGTTTATGCTTTAGGCAAGCAAGAATTCTAGCAGTCATTGCGCATATAGTACAGGAGTAAACAGATACTATTGGCATGGAGTTTGGTCGGGACAAATGTGCCTACAAATGTTCTCAAGTGAAGCTGGTCGTGTTGGTAATTGGGTGCATAGGAGGGATCAAGGATTCGTTACCAATCTGAAAATCATTTCTGTCTGCCGTAAACCGGCATAGACCCTTGCGGCTAGAATGCAGAAGGCAGTCATCTTGAGGTCGTTGCGTCTACTTAGGGCACTTACGGGATCCTTTGTTACTAACCTCATGGTTTTGAAGAGTGGCTATGATGTACGATATGGACCTCACCAGCAAGAAATCACGAGGATCTCAATACGTAAAAAGAATTGAATCATTTATAGAACGTTATTGAATTAATTAGGTATTACATTTTAAGCTTATTAGTAACCAAAACATTACGAGTAGGGTCGGGAACAACTTTGAGTGGATACGCATGGTTATATTCAAATTGTCCCCTCATAAATATTTCCCAGCTGATGGTGGAATTTCAATGCATAAATTAACTAGATGATTACAAACCATTTACGTTGGATATTTAAATAAGATAAACATTAAGCCTTTATTATGTAGATATTATACAAATAGTAATGAATGATAATTCTATAACATAGTACAGTATTTTTAAAACCATAAATTAATACTGATTAACAATGAAACATGAATTGAAGCACGTTTTAGAGCGTATTTGAATATTTAATTTCTGAGTATCATTTCCAGCCGTAGATTTTGACGTGAAGATGTCGTCGGGATAAAATCTCACTTTGGATCCTAGTAAAGCTAGAATCAAAGTTCTATTTAAACTCGTTTTTACGCTACACACCGAGACAGTGGCTTAACGGCCTGCGGCGGCACTTGTCATTCGGGGGCCCGGGGTACCATTCCCAGCGCTGCCGACTCTCCTGTGAAGGTTTTTTTCGTAGGTGTTTTTACAATTAGCCAAATGTTGGTAGAGGTAACATCCTGCGGATCCTTCTACAATTTACCGTCACTCCCATTTTGCCGTAACCCATCCTAATGTCCTCCTTGTGGCTGAAAAGGCGCCTAGCTAAACGCATTTTCACGATACACTAATTTATAATTTTATACAACGCTACTTTCCATCAATCACAAACGTGCATCTACACTACTCCGATGACGTCACAGGCAAAACAAATGCAGCACGACAAACACGTACCGACATTCCCTATACGTTGTGGGCTACTCTCGTAGTTATTACCCATCTGATATTAGTAATGCAAGAAAGTTTTACCGGCTCTCACTGTACTTGACGACGAATGGACGCTTTCACGTCAAAATGACAAGGTGACATTATAGAAATAAAACATGTCTATACATTATAACCTTATCCTGTATAATAAAACATTAAACTATGGGGTTGTTTAGCGCATTGTAACAAAATCGAGACGCAGTCAAGCAGATTTTCTTCTGACTTAACAACCATGTTGAGTATAACGTTTTTCGTACAATCGCATTTATAGAAATCAAATCTAAAACAATTTAGATTAAATCAACTTGACAGATTTGACAAGAACATTTTTAAAGTACAGAATGAGATTTTGGTTCTATGGGTTATGTTGTTGATAACTTACCGCATTGGGGCTGTAAGTAATTTACAACAGTGTTATTTCTTATTTCTATGGAAACTTGCCATAGTGTTGTATATTCCACTTCCTAATTGTGTCAACAATGACACTACATACATATATGTTGGACCCAGGGAGCGAATTCGCCCAGTGACCGAATATTTTACCCATCAGAACGAGTTTTGGAAATAACGATTTGACGTCAGAGTAGCTGTCGACATAATTATGTATTTGGATGGGCGTTTTCTACCCACAACACGAAGAAGAAAGAAAAATAATCTCTTTTCGCGGTGTTGGTAAAAGTAACAAAATTGATGATATTATATCAAATCTGAAAACGTTAGTATATATCGTGTGGTCAACAAAAAACGACATCAAGTGGGCCTTGGATTAAAAAAATTAAGCCGCCACGGGACGTCCGGCAGATGTGAAAAATCTATTTATAAATAAATATGGAGTATAATAAATAACAACATAGTTTCGTTTATAAAATAAATATTTGTTTTTCAAACGTCAGAAAAACGTGATACGTGTACGTCAGTGGGTTATGACAAATGGCCATTTCTCTGCAAGGGCAGGAAAGTCGTTTAGCGGCACATAAAGTAACCTTGAAATTATTTTATGCGCCGTTGGTGGTCAGGCAAGTTTTATCAAATTAAACAAATTGTCAGATTTTCGGCGTTTCAAGAAGAAATAGCATATTTTATTCGAGAAAAGTGGCTTTTCGTGGCTCGTCTGTATTTGTCAAACCTACAAATTTGCCACGAAAAGCCTCATTTTTGCTCCTAATAAAACAGTTTACTATTTCTTATTATAATAATATACACAATATAAACACAAGACAAATAAATATATTTTTTCATTACTAGTTACAAATGTGGGCTGTGGGTACCTCATTACGAAAATTCACCTTTTGTCCTTAGGTGCGAAAGTGAATAAAAAATACATTTTAAATAGATTGCTTTACCCTGTTTTCATAAAATTTTAAAACAAACTTCACAAATGCGATGACAAGTTAATAAAACAAATTTATAATAATTTCAATTTAATAAAACAAGTTCGTTTTAGCTGCCTTCTTTGTTTGTCAGAAATATAACCATTATTTTTCACTTTTTTACAACGAAGTTGTGCCTTTCTAAGAAAGTGCTCTTGCAAACGTTGGGCAATTACAAACCTCGCCTACGGCTCGGTTTATAAGCTTTGCCCTCGGTCTGCCAGAGAGCACTTTCTTACCTTGGTTTGAAATATACTATTAATATAGACTTTTTTACAGTGTGGTTACGGAATATTATTATAATAGAAGATTTCGGAGATTCAATTTCTAACGCGCGCAGTGTGTATTCGTTTTGCAGATAGGAATAGTCATATTTTATGACTTTTGTTAATTAACCTTAAGATATACATATATGGGAGAACAGAGCGCGTGGTGAGTGGTGGCGTGACACCGTTCTTCGTGACATTTGTTTTTACTACCCTATAGCGGCTATAGATGTTACACATCAAAAACGTATGGCGTAGATGGTGACAAATTTGTCACCTGACATCTGACGTTTGACATATTAAATTATTATATTAGGGAGGTTTTTATGGTGGTGTCTCATCCACGCGACACTGAAGCCAAGCCCTCGTGGCCCCTGCCTCCAACTACCTTCATCATGTGTGAGGGGTATTTGCCCAGGTCAGGCGGTTTACGGTTTGTGACGCGAGCTGGTCCGCGGCGAAAAGCGTTCGGTCAGCACAGCGAGAGGTTTAGACCTCAGGCCTCCCTACTAACCCCCACTAGCCAGAGCTTCCGCATTTAATCATGTCAGTGTTTACCCGTAATCAGTATTGCATGCGTGTGATCTAAATGCAGACATGATTTTTGTTCAACGCACGTTAATGGTCTTGCGTAAATGTTAAGTAAATCATAACGTTTTTTTTTATGTAGCGTCATGGTTGGCGGTGACTACGAGTTTGTGTGAACGAGCTACAATTTTTAAAACAATTGCTTCAAATGTCAAAATAATTACTAAATTTGTGAATTTCTTTACTTTTGAATTTAAAATGGTTTAAAATTTTTGTGGTGGAATCTTATTTTCGTAACGGCCACCGAGTTGATGACGAATGACAATACTCAATTCAAGCTTGTTTTCAAGAATTCCGCCAAAAATTTCTGTGGAGTTCAGAAAACCTATACATTTTATCGAAAAGGTTCCACTGCCCCCCGAAATGGTAGGAGTATGCCGATTAATTAAATTAAAAGTGAGGTTAGATATAGGTTCTGATGTCAAATTAATAATTGTCACTTCGATGATACGTTCACAGTTAAACATTCATGGCCAACTTCGACGCCAAATTAAAAAAAAAACACCCGTTACTTGAAATATTTTTACTTTTATTGTGGTAATTACAAATACATACAGTCCGTTTCTTTAAACGATTGTGGTGCAAATAGTAACGCCCTAAATTTACGTTGTTATGGAAGCGAGAATAGTTTAAAGGAAAAGGACAGTAAATATATTTTGGTAAGAAATGAAGGTCTAACTTTAGGGGAAAATTGGATTATTTATTTTAACTAAAGAAGACCCTTCAATGAAATTAATTCACCGTTTCTTTGACGAGTTGCCGCCAGCAAATTTTATTTGAGGTTATGTTTTTACGCTATCGTTAATGATTTGTACCTTTAAATACCCAAAATAATCCCGGAGATTCGTTTTTTACGGGGTGTTTAAAAATTGCCGCACCAAACTAATGGTACAGTGATCAGAAGCAAAGAGTACGTAATATAAAAATATTTAAAAAGAATTTGGTGATGAGATTCGCATGCGGCTGAAGGTTTCTTTTATAGTAAATCTGGCAACTGAGGAAATTGCAATGAACAATTAAAGTAGTGGCATGTTAAGTAACCAAGGCAATGTTTTTCTCAGGTACTGGAATTAATTGTAACAATAATTGTGGAGTATTGTCAATTATTTTTGAAGTTTGTAATTTTTTATAACAGTACTTGAAGGAACAATTTATTATTTAACAGAACATTAAAATACAATTCACAGCAAATGTTCAAATTGTCGACCATTGACCGTAAGACTAGCGTTTGCCCGTCTCTCAATATTGGCCTGTACTCGTTCCGAGTATTTGTTTGGTTAGAGTTTCAGTGGGTCCAAAAATTCTTGCGAGAAGGTCTTCACAACTCTCAGGTGGTGTTACGTAAACCAACGATTTAAAATGACCGCAAAGAAAAAATCTAAACGATTAAGGTCGGGCGAACGGGGAGCTAACACGTTGGGCCATCTCGCCCAATTCACTGGTGCTTCATCCAGTTGAATTCAGATATCCCTTAATAGTGTTAGAGGCACGTCATCCATCCCACAATGTCAGTGTGACTTTTTTTAAATAAATCTGAAAAATTAGTTACTATGCATACAATCCCATGGTTGCATAAAAATATCCATTGTTATATTAAAATGTTGCCGCATTGATTTTTGCATAAATCTCGATAATTTAAGATGCGTTTAAATACATTTATGTAAAAGACCAAAGGCGTTGCGTCAAATAATTATTGATCTACATTTTGCTACATTTTACTGATAATAAATAGCTGTAATCAACATTCGAAGATCCCTAAAAGAAACCCACATACACAGAAGAAATGAACACAAAGAATTTTTTAAATATTTTTCTCTGACTTACCAAATGGTCCTAAATAACGTACGATTGCGTTGATGCGGCAATTCGGTGGCCGAAAACTCCATTCAAAAATATAATATTCAGCCACTAACTGAATTCGCTCGGAAGGTCTAACACGTACATACAGGGTGTTCCAAAATTAACGGAAATAGTAATAAAAAAAATAAAAATAGAAAAATTTAAAAATAAAATTAAAATTACTAAAAAGGAAAATCAAAAAATCATTGTTACAAACCAAAATGTAATACTTTTTTTATGCATCTTTTATCATCATATCTAAAGAAACTTTTCACCTAAGTTAAGTTTGTATATTTTTAAAGCATATTTATTCGTACCTGGGAAATCCCTTTTTGACTGGCATGTTTTTTTTTTCGTTAAATTTAGAACAGGCTGTATAACGAAACGATTGTACCAAAAATAATGTTACAAACAATGAGTCCGACAGAGATCAATCTCTCCCCATAGCAGTAATTTTACAGTGCTCTGTCTCAAATTAACAATGTTAATTTGTGCAAAGGTTGTTGCACAACAGCTCCATCAAGTCCCATGCGGGAGTTCTGCAATACTCCATTTAATTCTAGCCCTGCGGAACGTGCAAATGTGGCGTAATATTACTAACCCCGGATGTTACCAGCGATAATGATGCCTTGTCCGATGATGGTAAGGTTTGAAATACTAACGCTAATGGTGATCGTGTTATGAGGTTAATAACGGGCAGTTGAGTAATGAAAGCTTTGGATGTTTAACTACTCACTTTGTCAGAACAAAGTTGTAAAAGTAGTGCGGTCTTTTATGATATGTGAATAATTTATGACCACTCGATGTACAGGGTGTGTCACGAAATGTGGTAGAAATTCAAATCTTCCATTCTACAACCCCTTAAAAAAAATTACTGACAATGAGAGAAAAAATTACAAGCACTGAAATGCACTATTAAAAGCCGCTGACATTGGTTTTATAAGCGATGAGTGAAAACCCGAAAAGAAGTACACAAATAACGTGTAATATACAAGGAAACACAAACTTCTTTTCGTACAGTGTAAGCGTTTGGCATGGTGTAAGCCTAATTCGCGTCCGACACGAAAATGCGTAAGGTTCAGTAATATAAGTGGGGGTACTTACTATTCTCAATTATTTCTTGTTCAATAAAAAGTTTTACTCCTGTCGCGCGTGGACTTGATTGTTTTTTTTTTTTGATAAATTGGAACACGATATTCACCCTGTTAATATACGCCTGCTTGCATTCTCCCCTGCGATACCGAGTCCCATTCAGATACGGCGGATATTGAGTGGCTCTAGGGGGTTTTGCCTCAAGCGAATTTTGAAAAATGTTCCTCAATTTCATAATTTGGCTACTTGCTAATGTTGTGGTCAAATGTATTGGAGGTATTTCCATGACAACTTGTACATTTAGGTTATAAAAGTAAGAAGAGTTTGATCGAACATTATAATTTGCAGTTATGCCAGTTCTTTGCAATTATAATTAAATATCGCTTGTTTTTATGACTTTTATTAATAAATTTATCAAATGGAAGTAATTTATATGATCCGAAAGATATATGCAAATTTGAAAAACTCGAGAGTGCCAAAAAGATTCAATTTGAAAGTTCCAGAAATAAAATTATATTATCTATATTATCTAATAGTCTATATATTACATTATGAGGTGGGATTAAAACTAGTGCACAAAATAAATTGATGTCAATAAATAAAACAAAGTCTTATAAGGCAAATAAGTCACGAAAGAAATGTTTAGCCACGAGAGCTTGCTCATGTGGGCAAATTTTTTTTGAGTGACTTATTTGCTGTTAAACCACGTGTAATACATAGTTTTATCCAACACCTCCTTTTGTAGCAGTTCTCAAAATATCCTCTAAACTCAAAAATTGTATAGCTTTAAAAGATGGTCGCCTATGAACTGGTTGCCATGTGGTTGCTATGACACATATAAAAACAGTTTAATTAAGGGTTCATAAGTCCAGTAGTGTCTTATAGACCTCATAATATAATAAAATCGGCATTATTATGACTTCATAATAAACAGGTAGGTATACAGGGTGATTCACGAAGTATGGAGAATATTTAAACCTTCTGAACAAAAACCACTCTTCCTTTTAATTGAAAAAGATAAAGACTCACTTAGGCCAAAGTTCCATTTATAAAAATTGTTCAAAATGACGAGCGTCTTGAACACGTAAATTATTCACACTGCGTGCACTAATGAGTCCTCTAATAAATGGCACACTCTACACTCACGATCGACGCGTTCCCACGGGTTTCAATAGTCATATCGGTCATGTCACTATGTATTTGAAAATTAAGACATTTTAATAAATTTAGAGCACCGTCAACAGTCAAAATAAAACTGAAAGTAATTAATTGACAGCCGTTCACCGCACTCATTCCAGCAAAAAACTTCTTTTTCGTTTAGGCCAAGAGATAAGGATTTATTTACTAATGGTTCTTCAATCATGCCAGCGGTTCTAAATCTGTTTTCGCCTAAATTTTAAAACCCTATATCTTGGGTTTTTTTAGTTAGATTTTTGTTTCATTTTTCTAGGTCTCCTCACATTAGGGACTGTCACATTTTTAAATATTCGCCACACTTCGTGAATAACTCTATATATTAATGGTTAATAGAACTCATCATGGTCAACAATTTTTCTTAATAAATTTTTGCCCTAAACCCCGTAGTTATCCAGTTAAAGTTAGTGGAAGTTTTGATGTTAATTTAGTTACCTGCCACTGAACGGCTGGGCTGATGACAATCATCATAACAAAAAACTTTAGAAAATATTCGGAAACAATCTAAATCGTCCAACGTAAATTTACAAAAAACTTACCTACTAAACGTCTTTACTTCAACATCCTATTATTGATGAAGAATAAAAATTGTGGGGCCTAATAGCATGCGTATTTTCGCCTGCCCATACGTGCGTATTATTTAAGCTGAAAATACCTTCTCTGATAAACCCCGCCTCGTCAGTTGATAAAAGAAGAAAGTTGGCTCTTGCTTTATTTTGAGGAAGCTGAAATTCCTCCTGATACCTGAAGGTTAATAAAGTATCATGTTAAAGTTGAGAGCATAAAACCAAGGGTGTTTAATGAAACCCAAGATTAACTGTCTGGAAGCAAAAAAGTACTGCATTAAACAAATTTCTCTGGCTCAAAGATAATAATTAACAGATTACGGGAGCATTAAGTGATTTACAAGTGGAAGGAAAAAGTGAGGGCAGAAGAAGTATTAAGCGAAATAAAGAAAATGATTTTGTCTACTGTAAATTTACTTTAAGACCTGAAGGATTTTTGAAATTTAAAATAACATATTTCTTCCATATCTTCCTTTGATAAGTGTATAGGTCACAACTGACCCTTTTATAAATGCCTTTTCGTCGTCTCTTCCCTTTTCGAACAAATGAGCACGTAAAGTTAACTCGTCGAATTTGGCACAACGTTTGTTTTTACAGGGCCCTCCCTCCTATCGGAGCGTAAACTCGTTCGGTTTCTGTTTGACATAGAATTTAGCAATTTAAATCCTCCAGACCGAGTGATGAATGAAAACCATGGCCGAATGTTACTCACTGATCGATAGACCCGCGATAACTGAAGTATTGACTAATCTATTTCAAGCTACCCGCCCATTTCATTCTACGCCACTGAGCAAATAATTGCTGGCCTTTGGGGATTAATAACGTAGTGGAAAGCTTTTGGCGATACGACAGAGACTTTAACCTCGAGATGCAACACGTGAATTGCTCTTCTGTTCACTTTCGAGCGACGTCCGCATGTTTGACATCCGCGGATGTCGGGGAAGAAGTTAGTTGAAGCAGTTCCAAGTTTTATTGCCGCTGATACAGGGCTGTTAGTGAAATCAAAAATTCGTCGCAACACATTTTTGGAATAAAAACAGATTCTGAGGAAAATATCGGATGATCACAGACGAGTAAGTTTTCCTTTAAATTTTTTCCGACATCCTTCAGAACAAGCTTATTATTCCTATATTGAAAGGTGGGGCAGGAAATCGGAGGTGTGCCTGGAATAGTGCTCCAATCGATGGCAGGACTTTGTCTGCGGTGCTGCTTTTGATTGAAAATTGGCCCAGCGTAAAACCAGTTGTTAAATGTAATTTATTTCAGGTTTACGAGGCTGCTGGAGCGTAATTTTTCCTTTTTTATATAGGCGAAATTTATTTTGCCTCATCCGTAATTGCCAAGTGGGAACATTTTCAGTCGGGTGGAAACATTTTTCGTTTAAATTACAATTTACTTTAGTGTAAATTATAATTATTCGGCTAAAAATAGGATCAAATTAATGCTCCAGGTTATTAACTACTCCTAAATTTGTGAATACAGCAGGTACTCGTGTAGTTTAATATTAACTTATTTATTCTTGTTGAATTACTCGTGTACACTTTTTCCTTGCAATCAATTTAAGTTTTCTTATATTTTGCAACAGGTATGTAATTTATAAAACATTTTACAAAAAGTTTACCTACTTAATTCAACAGACATCGCTGAAACCGACCTGCATAGCATATGCACTTGAAAACTTATCTTTCTTCTTTGGTAGTTGTTGTAGTTTAACTAGTTTAGCTTCAACTCCACTGCGCTGTTTGCTTCCCTTTACTGCAAACTTTGGTAAACATTGTTTAATAAGAAAAAGTTATTACACATTTCATAAAGCTAAATATTGCTTTTTGCATTACATGTGTTTGAAATTTTAAGAATTATTAAGTGATATATTAATGGTGGATGCGCCGGGATTATAGTTTGTTATTTTAAAATTAAGCATAATATTTCCACCAGGAACTGAATGGCTCGTCCCAAAATAGTTCATGTCTTACCGTTCTGCAGTTTTCTTCTCGCCTAGCAATTTTAGTTCTAATTAATTGCAAAAGTTTGAACGTTTTAAAAAACCACTACCCACGACTTTGTAGAACACTGCACCCATAAAACACACGGAGCAGTTTATTCTGTAGTCCATAATCTATTTTTTCAAACTTCGTTGAAGCAAAATCGCGTTTCCTCGCGCTACGTAACACGAATAAAACCTAATTCCTCGAGCTGGTGAAGCTAAGGCGTTAACCTTTTCATAAAATGTAAATTACACATTTAGAATCTTAGTGCAAAGCTGGCGTGTCATGCAATTACGTCAAAGAGAATTTATTACTTCATACACCCAGAATGTTTTCTACTACACATTGGAAAAAAGAAAACATCGTCGCAACTCAATCTCCTCAAAGAAATCTAAATGGAAATTCAAACTGGGGAGCAAAAAATCTCTTAATTGGCAACCGCCCGTGCGATCTAATCGACGCAAATTTTCTTTTCGCCGACTCATCATTCCACAACGTAACACTGAGCAGAATTACCGGATTTCGGCTCAACCCGCTTGTATTTCTGGGTGCTAATTAGAGGGAAGAGTTTAACACTTACTGGAAACATTTCAGGTGTAATAAGGAAAACTATTTGGCAATTTATAGCAAGTCGGAAGTCAACTATAAAAACGACCCCTCATAAAAACGCTCGTAAACTAGGAGTTGTTATACGACATAAAACGGGCTTTTCAATCATATCACACGGAAACTGTAACGGGATCCTAATAACAACCAATTATTTTTCGTTTAAAAGCGCAAGTTGAGCGTGCTTCGGCATTTTTATACCACCAATTAAAGACAAGGTATTAAACGGTGCCTCCGAAAATTGTCCCATCAATGTTGGAAGTTATTGAGAATTTAAGGGAAGCAGAGCGTTTTCTGTAATGAAAATGTATCTGCAATGTTAGCAACGAAAACGACAGTGTAAGGCATGGTGAGTTATGAGTTGCGACATGAAGCTAGTTCGAATTTAGCGTACACACTAAAAGCAAACAATATTCCTATTTAGTGCTTTCAAATTATGACGAATGTTGCTTTCCTGGTTATTGTCTACACGCCGAAACGATTCATTATGTGTCACAATTTGTATGTTTTCAGCGGGGAAACACACTTTTTCAATATTTTATCTATTGCACTCACCAATTCATTCAAAAACTCCATAATTGGCCCTGCTGGTTTTACAGGTCAAGAGCCATATCATAATCGATTCACTAGCTGATTTGCAATTTCCGATTGACTTCTTCAATGCGGAGAACGCTCTGTTTTCGTAAGTTCTTCACGCTTAGTAAAGTTTCCTAACTAATAATAATTTGATATACCTTTGGGCTCTAATTTTGATGATGTTTATTGAAGCTGAAATTGTTGCATATGTACTTCAAGGTCTTCTTTTTGGAGTCGAATATCCGAGTTGGAGAGAAATACCGATCATTAATTCTTTAAATCCCTGCACAGTAAATAAAAATAAATAACAGTAATTAAAAACTTGGTTAAGAGCTGAAAACCGATTTCAAATGCTTGAAGTGAGCGATCCTCTTTCCGCAGGCTAAAGGGCCAGCAACTTTATATTTGTGAGTATCGCATTGCCAAGAAGAAACAGGGCCGGCTTAAGCTTACAACCGAATGGTACACCGTGGGTTTGATCATTTTTTACTGCACTGAATTTCTCTCTATATCGTAATTTATTGGTTGTGGTTTATGTTATAGAAATAGTCTGTACATGAAAATTTATAGAACAACGTAATAACAAATTAGAAAAGAGGAAGACAGAAAAAACCGGAGAAGTGAATACATATTGACGTTTGAAGTAAGGGGCAGAATTACAACAATTCATTAAAGAAACATATACTCCTTTGGGGGCGTCCATAAATTACGTGAGGCGTTTAAGGAGGCCCCTCGGACCCCCTGTTTTAATGGGGCCTCTCGGACCCCCGCTGTTTCAAGGGGGCCCCTTTGGGGCCCTCCTTGTTTTAGTTACCGTAACATTTGTATCAGAAAGTAATAAAATAAACTCGATTCCTACCATCGTCTTTGCAAGTTTCACTTTCCGGCGTGTGCTTATAAAGGTGAGGCGCACAACAATTTTTTTTATTCTTTGAAAGTTTTAGTTAAAAATGCTCGAAGAAAAAATAGTATTGTATAGCACTCGGAGAAGAAAGCTATTTTGAATTTTGCACACTTTACATTGCCTCGGCTGTAAAATCTGTGCTCAATTCAAAAATCAATGCTTTCTTCTCCTAGTAATATAATATACGTCTGCCGCTCACTTGACTATTTTTTCTGTGCTTTGAAAAATTCGAGAGGCCTGTCAAATCTGCAGCGTATATAATTTAGAATTTTTTAATTTAAATTATTTCATTCTTTAAGGATTTAGCGCTGAAATTTACATTATATTGAAGAAAATACAATTTCATAAAACTTTTGTAAGACGTATTAGAAAATAATCGGGAAGCTAGTGATGTGTTCACTTTTAGACAGAAATCCATGTATACATTTATAATTTTCATTGAGGTTAGTAAACTGTCAGATTTGTATTTCGTGGGTGATTTTCGGCGTTTGAAGAAAAAATAGCATGTTTTATTCGGAGAAAAGGGACTTGAAGCACTTGAAATATCTTGAAGCGACTTGAAGAAACTTGAATCGGCTTCGAAAAGATTTGAAATGTATTGAAGCGGACTGAAGAAACTTAAAGAGAATTGACGAAACTTGAATCGGCTTTGAAAAGACTTGGAATGTCTTGAAATGACTTCAAAAACTTGAGGCGACTTGAAATGACATGAAATGTTTTAAAGAGACTTGAGGCAACTTGAAATGTTTTGAAAGCAACTGAAGATTTGAAAAGACTTGAAATGACTTGAAAGGACTTTGAAGCGACTTGTGTGAAGATTTCAAATATCTTAAAGGGATTGGAAGCATTGGAAGCGACTTGAAAAGACTTGAAGCAACCCGGGAAGACCTCAAATATCTTGAAGGAACTGGAAGCGACTTGAAAAAGCTTAAAATGTCCTGAAGCAACTTGAGAAAACTTGAAACGAAATGAAGGAACTTGGAATATTTTGAAACTACTTGAAAGACTTGAAGCGACTTGAAACGACATGAAATGTTTCGAAGGGACTTGAGGCGACTTGAAATGTTTAAAGAAGTACTTGAACAGTCTTGGAGCGATCTGGGAAGATTTTAAATAATATCTTGAAAAGACTTAAAGTACCTTGAAGCGACTTGAAAGGCTTTGAAATATCTTGAAACGACTTGAAAAACTTGAGAGGCTTGAGATGTTTTGAAAGAACTTAAGGTGACTTGAAATGTTTTGAAGGAAATTGAAACGATTTGAAAAGTCTTGAAGTTTTGAAGAGAGATGAAGCGACTTTGAGAAACTCGAAACGACTGGAAGGAACTTGAAATGTTTTGAAACGACTTGAATTACTGGAAGCGAATTGAAAAAACTTGAAATATTTTGAAGGGACTTGAGGCGATATGAAATATTTCGAAAGGTCTTGAAGCAACTTGAAGAAATTTGAAGCTATTTAAAAGGACTTGAAATAATGTCTTGAAGCGACCTGAAATATGTTAAAAGGACTTAAGCGACTTGAAAAGATTTAGAGCGAATTAAAACGACATGAAATGTTTTAAAGAGACTTGGGGCGACTTGAAAAGTTTGAAAACGAATTGAAGAAACTTGAAAATACTTGAAATATCTTGAAGGATCTTAAGGCGACCTGGGAAGACTTCAAATATTTTGAAGGAACTGGAAGCGACTTGAAAAGACTTGAAGAGTTTTGGAGCGACCTGGGAAGATTTGAAATGTTTTGGATGGAATTGAAGAGACTTGAAATGTCCTGAAGAAGTCTTGAAGCGACCTGAGAAGATGGTATATCTTGAAGGGATTGGAAGTGACTTGAAAAGACTTGAAATGTCTGGCAAATACTTGAAGAGTCTTGGAGCGATCTGGGAACACTTCAAATAATATCTTGAAAGGACTGGAAGCCACATGAAAATACTTTAAATACCTTGCAGTGACTTGAAAGGATTTAAAATGTTCTGAAACGACTTGAAAGACTTTGAAAAAACGTGAAGCGACTTAGAGAAACTTAAACTAAAAATAACAAAACAAGTGATGTAGTCATTTAAAGTTGAAGGTAAGAACAGTAGATTCTGTGAATATCAGATTTTTATCTCGCAGTCAACACGCTCGTTTCATAGCCTGAATATTGGGATTTTTTGAAATTTCAAAACTTCAAGCAAAGTTTTCTTTTATAAAGAGTGGACTACTCAGGTCAACTTGTGGCTGAATTTTGTCTATGACATGTATACTTATTTCCCGCGGAGCATAAGTTTTTAACTCTCAACAGTTAACACGCTAGAGTCGATTGAAATTCACGAAAAATGACTAAAAAACACTCATTTTCAGCACGCTGCTATTATTCAAAGGGATCGCCCGAGCCAATTATCTTCATTTACCCTTAAACTACTATCTTTCCCACTCTACATTCCGTCTTAATCATAGAGATATCTCCAAACAGGAAAATTTCTCAGCAAAACTTAATAAAGCTTAAAAATATCGATTTTTAAAAGTCTTTATTTAAATAGGCGAAAACAAGCGCTTGTAAAAATCAAATTCGTGCAAATTTTGTTCTTTGGGATCCTAGAGAAGAGTTTTTCAAAGTTACACCGAATTCTAAAATGGGTCGGCAACATTTTTTTTTATTTTTAGACGATTTTATATGGAATGACCCGTAATAGTCTTAACTGTTCTTAAATAAACACAAACAAGCAAATGGTTTTTCAATAAATTGGACGCAATCAAGCATAGTTTAACGTATTTACACTAAAAATACGCATGTTGAAAAATCTCGCGTGAGATTAGGGGGTCGAAAAATCGCCAAAATTGACTCACGTAATAAATTAATGCACGTGAGTCGAGGAGAAAATGCAACACCCCAAAATTGTTATTTATTATTTTCTGCCCAGACTACTATGTAACATCAAAAGATTTTCAACGTTTTATAATTGTTTTTTTTTTTTTAATGATAAGATACAGCAGTAGATTACTTTTCATCTTCAAAAAACTCACAGGTTCATTGATAATTTGCATTTTCTTTACGGGGTGAAATCGAAATACTTTTATCAAAAAAAAGTGATTATGATGATTAGATTATCATCTTGTAGGATGTCCCATGTGCCTCCCTTTTACGAGAAAATAATACTTAATTTGGATTAAAAATCGGTGCACGCCACTGCATTTAAATATTCTTGTTGAATGGTTTATTCATAAAACTCCTACCTGAAAAACCTTATCGAAACGTTCTTCACACAGGATGGTTTTTTGCCGACAATAAAGATAACAAAGGTTTTTTTTCAGTTTTATCAGTTATAATATTATGATAAGAGTTGAGATTTCTTCGGAAAAATTTACCGATTGTTACGAGGGTCCGCCTAGGAATTTTGCGAATGACATTGACATAAAAATCACGAAACGCAGTTGTATGATTTTTGATTAATGTCATGAGCAAAATTCTAGTGACTGCATCAAATGTTATTTTGTGTAATATGTATGTGTAATATGTAATATGTAATATGTAATATGTATGTTGTGTAATAGCGACTTTCGCGAATGACATTGACATAAAAACCACGAAACGCAGTTGTATGATTTTTGATCAATGTCATGAGCAAAATTCTAGTGACTGCATCAAATGTTATGTTGTGTAATATGTATGTGTAATATGTAATATGTAATATGTAATATGTAATATGTATGTTGTGTAATAGCGACTTTTGCGAATGACATTGACATAAAAACCACGAAACGCAGTTGTATGGTTTTTGATCAATGTCATGAGCAAAATTCTAGTGACTGCATCAAATGTTATTTTGTGTAATATGTATGCGTAATATGTAATATGTAATATGTATGTTGTGTAATAGCGACTGTTCATTGGTCCGTAACCCCCGATAAAATTTTGAGAAGTTGATTTTTTCAATTTAAATTTCGATTCCATTGTTGAATGATCACATATGATTGGTTAAAATATATATGAGTGAAATAGTCCTAATCTAAATCTAAATTAATCGAACCGGACAGAATTATTCAAATTACGATTTTTCAAATTTAGAACCTACGGATATGGTGCTGCTTTATGGAGAAACCGGCGGTAATGCACCTCTTGCTCGGGATTTGAGGATAGAACGATTTAAGAGACCGTCGAGTTACAAGTGCATCTACATTCAATTTGTGTCCACCCTTCCGCATCACAGAAAATTTTTGGTGGAAAAACTAAAATGTTTTAAGAACAACCAGAACCCACTACAGCAACCGTTGCAAATTATTTGCCAACGAAAGTAATTAATAACGTTTGGGGCAGGAAAGTGTTCTTAAAATATTTTCGCATTTTAGGGATCACGGTAATTTTCGGAACAAACAAAAGACAGGGATCGTGATCGTACCGCCCGAGTACTTATCTTACAACAGGTGGAAGCATAGCGCGAGATAAGCACAGACGTCTTGCAGCTGAAATTGGAGTTCTGCAGTTCGTAGTTCATTGCACTTTAAAAGAACAAGGATTAAATCTGTTCCATGTCCAAAAAGTGCAAGCATTACTTCCTCAAGATCTCGGCCGTCGCGTCGTGTGAATTATTGTCAATGGTTGTTAACAGAATGTACAGACATGCCCATTTTTTTTTAAATCTGGTGTTGTTTACGGACGAAGCGGGATTTACTAGAGACGAAGTTTATAACATCCACAACATAAAAGTATGGAGTGATGAAAATTGAAGATGCCGCCGTAACAATTAGGAGGCCAGGCATGTGTAAGGGACAACATGAGTCGAAGAGGATAAGCGTGTATTAATATGGGAGGGAATTTTTGTAGAAATCATTGACCTCAGTAGTAAGTAAACAAACAAATTTGAATGAAAGTTTTTTTGCGGACGGTGTTTTTGTACATGTCATTGTGTTTTCTTGTATCTCAATGATTCCGTAAACGTCGCACTGGAGATGGCACAAAGGGGTTGTGCCCTACTCATATTTTTAGCTCAAAACTCAAAAATTGCGTTATGTTTGATTTCAGGATGTCACAGTTTAAATATATAAAAGTATTTCAATTCCACCATGTGTACTTATTTATAACAGGACGGATAAAAATTTCAGCAAAGACTGAACTAGACGATAAAAAAATTAAGGTAGAACAACACAAAATATTGAAAAAAGGAAGCACAAATACGTGCATCGATCAAAAGAGAGGAAAATTATTAAAAAAAAGTAACATTAAAAAACACATGAACAATGGCACAAAAACACGAACGAAACTCTGAGTGTTACGGTACATTTTTTGGCCACAATTTTTTCACTTGACCTTGACTTTGACTTGACCTCGAAATGCATTTCCTTCTTTGATTACTATTATTACTTTTTCATTTCCACAAACATAATTCGATGCTAACATGGTGTATTTGAGTTTTAGAAAATATGTTCAGCGGAATTTGGATAAGAACTACGAAGGTGGTTCTAATATGAAAGCGAATTAAAAACAAAAGCAGTAAAAAACCGTAAACTATCATAGTATAGTAACTAGTAAAAAACTAGACATTGTATTCAATTATTTAATAATATAGGTTTTCTAACTAGTAGGCCAGGTACGCGGCCGGGTTTTCCTAGTTTTTGAGTTAAATGTTAGTGCAGTGTATTGATATTGCTTTTGGTTGGATCGACAAGGAATGCCAAACCGAGATATTTGATTTCAGCAAGACCGCGCTCCACCCCATTATAAGGTTGATGTTTGCCTATTTCTGGATAACATTTTTCCAGGTCGTTGGATAGGACGTCGGGGGCCTATTGAATGGCCTGCTAGGTTCCCGATTTAAGCCCCTTAGATTTTTTCATCTGGGGTCATTTAAAAACTAAAGTTTACAAAGAAAACCCCGAAAATTTGGAAGATCTAGTAGTCAAAATCAGATATGGAATCGCAGAAATACCACCTAACTGGCTACAAAATTCGTTACGCAATTTTTATGACAGGTTAGGTTACTGTCTTCAGTTTGAACGTTTAATTTAACTTAAATATTATTTGTTTGAATAAAGTATTATGGCCATTTTCTGTAAAATTTTGTTACAAACTATACAAAAAAACCAGGTCATTTCAATAAAAAAAAAGAGAAACAAAAATCAGCAAAAAAATACAAGGTAGTCTTTAGTTACGTTTCCATGTAAATGCCTTGACATATAAAACAACGAGCAGGTTAAGAAATAGAGAATAATTATTCCATACTTTTGACTAACTATGAATATAATTTAATTAAGAAGAACTAGGTATTTACACCGCTTAAAAAAATATAGTGATAGTTTTTTGTCACATCAAATTAGTGGAGGGCGGTTCGTAGAAAAAGTATAGTACGTAACTCTAGAGTAAGACTCGTAAAATTATTGTACTTTACTTCGCCTCGTGCACATTTTTTTTTACCTTTGCGTATTCGGCTTCTTACCCTTCTCGATATGTAATATACTGTAGGTGTATTTGCAGCCTCGGTTGCACCTCGTGCTGCAAAAAATCGCCCTTTGAGAACGGCTGGACCGATTTGGCTATTTTTTTTATATTCTCAATAGTCCCAATGAGGTTCTTACGGAAAGAAAAATTGGAAAAGTTGTCCGGAAAATTGGAAAATTCGGGGAAAACTGAAAATGCTGTTCCTTTGTAAGCGCATCACTTGAGAACGGATGCACCGATGTGGCTAATTCTTTGGTCCTCAAATTCGTCATAGTCTAAATAAAGTTCTTACAGAAAGAAAAATTGGAAAAGTTATCCGGAAAATTTTAAAATTCTGGAATAAGTGAAAGTGCTTTTTTCTATTTGATCTTTGTATTAACTCAAGACTAACTCACGATTCGAAAATATTTATTTTTCAGGAAAATAAAATTCTAGACAATTATAAAGAATTGTCGGAAAATGCAAAAATAATTATATCTAAGTATGCACTCTCGATCATAACTGGCGGTAGAACCGATATATTTGGTTGTTTTTTTGTTTTTTGTTTTATCCCTTATGCTCCCAGTATGGAAATAAGTCAATTGAATGTTTTCAGTTGAAAAAAGAAAATCTGGAAAAACACATCCAGCCTAAATTAAAATAACATTACATTTTTTTTTAATTTATTTAAATTTGGACAGAACAACGTCTGTAGGGTCAGCTAGTATGTAGAACATAAATGTAATTTTACTATGACTCAAACTGCAAATAAAAAAACATCAAACTAATGCGAAGGGGCTGTAATTTCGAACAAAGCTCAGTATATTCGAAATAGGACGCGTGGATGGTTCTCCAAAAATTTAATAATATTAAGTTATAGTTTCCTCTTCAGACACGTTTAATGCTTAACTCAATAGTATACGTGTATCTATTAAGGGGTAGTGTCTTCGGACTTTACTCTTATTGTATTAGTAGTTCGAGAGATCTTTTGAAGTTGTTTCGAGTGCTTCCTGAAAGGTCCAGGACTGCTTTGTCTACTGTTTTTGATTGTTTTTTGAAGACATTCCATTGTACTGTGTTCGACTAGTCCATTCGATGAACTGAGGCCAGTCACTTGACTGGGACCTGTTAAATTAAAAAATACACGGCGAAAGATAACAAACCGATGCGAACATTTTAAGGGTCGATGTATTTTTAGTGGTTTTACGAAAAAAATCCCCGAACATTGAGCTGTCACGATAAAATTGCTAAAATGATTAAAAATTCCTCTCGCATCACGGTGGTATGAGACGATGAAAAATTAACCGCCGCAATCAAAATTACACTTTTCAGATGCGATGATCTATTATTTACAGGATCAGATGGATGTCTGCAACTTCTCCAACTCGACTGCAAGTCCATTAAAGAAGAAGTTCCGTGTTTGCATTCCGTCCACATAAAAACTTCCCATCACCGAATATGTAAACTATAAAAGTTGGAAGAACGGATCAATATTTAACGAATCAGTGTTGAATATAACTAGACAGCTCTTTTTTCCTCGGCGTGAAAATTTCGCAAACATAGTTGCTCCATCGTCAGAGCGAAATCGCGATGAAAGAGTTGATCAATATTTGCAATTTTGCCACGTGAACGACCCTGCGAAGCACTTTGATGTTGCTAGAGCGCCAAAGCTGCTAATTATTACACATACGTATAGTTTTCGATGGTTTAATCAAATTAAATTGAGACTGTTCATTTCCGCTTTATTGTCTTTTCGTCGGTCGTTGGCAATTTCAAGTATTTTTTCATTAATGGACCGGTTGGCCCGGAAAAGAGGGGCGATTAATATGGGCTTTTGATGACAGTATAGGACGTAATTAACGTTTAATCAACGGATGAAATTTAGTGCGTTCGTTTGGCTAATTTCAAGTTTATTTATGTGCGGGTTGGTAACAAATAATAATTATTGTGTGTATACAAAGCGCAAGTGAATTTTGCTGCAACGTATTAGACATTAAATTTGTTTGTTGGGCTAATTTGAGTGGAATTTTGGTGTGGCATAACATAGTCAATAAAGTTGTTACAAAGTCGATTCAATTTTGTTGTCTGGAACCACCTGTCGCTATAGATTAATATAGTCGGGTCTAAATTAACTACGAATAAACGGTTATTTCTCTTTAATTGTAGTGATGACATTTGAGTAGCACATTTCAGCTCGACTTTGGACCCTTCTTGACGAAGGCTGTGCTGACAAATGCCCTACCACCGGGGTAAGGGATTTCCAAAGTAGATGAATCCTGTTATAAGTTCCGGTTTAGTATCAAAATAAGGGATGGTTTCTTCAGCATAGACATGAACAGTGGATACCACGGCTGAGTATTCCCCTCAGCTTTGTGGGAACATTTTTTTGCAATACCTGGGGAATTATGACGAAAGGTAGGAAGGCTTAAAAGAACCAGGAGACATAAGAGGCACACTTTTGTTGCAAATCGATCGCGGGAGTAGAGAGTCTTGGTTATTTGGCTAATGGCTTCACCTGCTAGTGACCACTCTGTTTCTGATGTTATTCCGTCTGTATGTTCGCTTCTTTATTCTCTGCAGATTGTACGTAAAATGCGTATAATACCTACATATAATTGCGATGTTCGCACTTTTGCCAGATTTGACGTAAACTGTCGTTGAAGTCCGAAAATTGTACTCCTCCCATTCTACTGACATATTTAAAGACAGCACATGTGTTAACCACCCTTAGGAGAATTTCACATTCGGATTCACACTTTGCAAAACATTTTAGTCCTAGAAATACTGGCATTAGTTCCAAAATATTTCTATGTTTAAATCTCTCCAAGTTGTTCCAGTGCCAGTGAGCTTTCTCACCGTTACAGCCGTTGTTACTTGCGTCAGTGAAAATAGTTAGTCAAGAAGTTGAAAACCTGCGAAAAATAGAAGGATCCGAAAAATATGAGCGATAGCTCTTTCGATTCGGGATTTTATTCTGAGAAAGACGTTTTTTTGTTTGTTCCGCAAATATAAATTACAATAATTGTTATTAACAAGAAAATAAAAAAAACATGTGGGTTTGGTTTTTTGGTAATAACGCAAAAACTATAAGTGATAACGAAAGCAGGAAAAAAGATTTAAAAAGAGGAGGAAATTTCCGATGAAGAACTTCTATCTATCTTCATTATTAATAATTTTAATTTAACGCTGAAATATGAAGAGAGTACGTGACATAAAATATATTTTTTAATAGTATTAAATATTAATTTAAAAATTTTAATAAATTATGGTCTGTTCTTAACACTTGATGGAATGAGATCCCGTTGGAAAAATCGATTTAACTTAATTTTTAATAAGTTCGACAATTGTTAATTAACAAAATTTTATGGGAAATCCGCTTTCATTGAAGACAACAAAAAATGTTTAAAAAATTGATCTATAAATTTTTCACTTGTTGGAGTCTTTCTTATATAATTATGTACTCAAGAAGTTCATGTTCTAAAAGCTTTTTTCAACTTTGGTGTCGTAATTGAGTTTTTGGGAAACTAAAAGTAGTGTCACAAAGGAACTTTTTGTCAAACTATTTTTGGGGTTTTTCTTTATACGTATTCCTGTCGAGGTCAAGGCAAGTGTCAACTTTTCAGATAAAAAATATAACCACAAACACAACCAGTACTACCTAATCCTAAAAATCCCTAGAATATTTAAAAAGCATTATTTTAACATTTTCATAAAAAGAAGAGCTCCAAAGTAGAAAAAATAGTATATTACACTCGTTTAACGAGGCATTGTGGCAATCCACTCATGTCACAATGAAGCCTCTTGTTAAACTCGTATGATAATGTGCTATTAAAAGTTAATTATTTTGTTTATAATAATAAAAATCCAAAAAATGTTAAACAATTTTTTTTTTACATATTTTATGCTATAGCTATTCATTCGTCCAATAAAGGCGCTTAACAATTTTTGTTGGTGACATCGGCCCTTGAAGAAATAAAAAAAAATTATAAATTTTTTTATTGTTTATTAACAATGCAATTTGTTATAAAATAAAAAAATTCTACTTTCTTCCATGCTCAATCTTATGAACAAATTTTTTTTCCACAGTTTGTTTTAAGTGGTTGTTTTTAGATTTTTTAGAAGTTTCAGAAAATCAAATTTCATTTATAATAAACAATAAAATTTTTAATAAAAAACATTTTTTTTTTGGTATTTCATTAAGAAATGCAAATAACGATTGATTTAAAAAAGAAGATTGCTTAACTAATTATTATTTAAACATTAGAAACAACAAAAGGTTTTTTTTAAATACTAAAATAGTGAATTTGTTTAAAAATAATTACCAACCTTTTTTGGATTTTTATTCTTTTTTAACCGACTTCAAAAAAGGAGGAGGTTCTCTATTCGACTGTATATATGTTTTTTTTTATGTATGTTCGGGCATAACTTCTTTGTTTATGAACCGATTTCAATTATTCTTTTTGCGTTGGGTAGAGTATGGCTCCAAGGTGGTCCCATTTTAATTTCATTCATATTGAACGTAAGACTTCGGAGTTATAGCAGGAAACTCTTGAAAATCAGATGGAAATGTGGTGATTGGATATGCTTGTGCGCGCATAACTTCTTTGTTTATGAACCGATTTCAATTATTCTTCTTGCGTTATATTCAGTATACCTTCAGGATGCTCCCATTTTAATTTAATTCGTATTGGACGTAAGATTTCGAAGTTATAGCAGGAAATTCCTCAAAATCAAATGGAAATGTGTTCGAATGACGCTACCTGCTCGAAATGAATGGTTTATGGCCTCAACCCAACCCCAGTGACAAGCCGAGAATAAATACACAGTGGTCAACGACGTGATTTATTGTGTCTTACCGAAACCGACTTCAAATATAATTTCTTTGTTTATGAGCCGATTTCAATTGAATCGTTTATTGTTAAAACAAGCCAAATAACATTTTGCAAACTTTTCAGGAAACGAAAAAACTATGGAAAATTGATCTACAATTGTGTTTTACTATGCCCTTGGCATATAAGCACTATCAATTAGTCGCAAATTTTAGCATACATGATATGGTACTTGGATGCTTTCTGCACCAATCGATTTATGTCTATAATATACAGGCTGTCTCATTTAAAACTCCCCAGTCCAGATTTCTCCGAATTGATAACTCTGATTGAACAGGTCGATTTTATTTGCCAGGGGCACATCTTTTCAGATTCTTTTCAAGTTTCGGCGCTTCGCCCTCTTCGCGAGGGGGCTGTTAGCCCCAAAACTTAAATGGCACTATGGGTCGAGTGATACCTCATTTGAAAGGTATTGAAGGCCTATCTACAATTTTTTGCAGTTTTGACCGTACAAAGAATAATTTTCTATTTTCAACATAATCCACATTTTCTCATGCTGTATCCCATAGAAACCACAAAGACAATCTATTTTCACGCTCGCGTGGATTTGAAGCGTCCTTACTAGGTCTACCCATCACTTAAAATTGTAAAATAATTAACTTTAAAAAAAAAGGAAACCGACTTCAAAAAAACCAAAGTAACTAAAACTAAAAAGTATAAAATAAAAATTTCCAATTTCAGAGTTATTTGTTGTTCCGGTTAATGTAATTATTTATTTTTCCGTTTAATGAAATTCAGAAATTATTGTTGATTATCTAATTATTAATTGTTTTATAATTTTGAAGTTGGTGCCATAAAAGCAAATTATACACCTTCCTACAATAACAAATTAGTTACTACGAAAAAAATTATAAAAACAATTCATAGGAATTACATAATAAATAATTTTTTATTTATTTCAAATCTAACAATAATTCATCTCTCGGTAAATCCAACCTAAATCATGCAAAATTATTACTACGAATATATAGCTTTTACCTAATTTATCAAATGTGTTCTGAAAACTTTAATTCAGTAATCATAATCGTGAATTAAGAAGTCTGAAATTATCAGGGAATTATAACTTTAAAATGTATAATTTTATGTTTTACTTGGCACCGACTTAAAAATTATAAAACAATTAATAATTAGATAATCAACAATAATTTCTGAATTTCATTAAACGGAAAAATAAATAATTACATTAACCGGAACAACAAATAACTCTGAAATTGGAAATTTTTATTTTATACTTTTTAGTTTTAGTTACTTTGGTTTTTTTGAAGTCGGTTTCCTTTTTTTTTTAAAGTTAATTATTCCCGTTAAACAATTATTATAAACAAAATATTTAATTTTTAAAAACTTTTAGAACATGAACTTTCTGAGTACAGCAGATCCCATAAAATTTTGTTAATTAACAATTGCGTAACTTATTGAAAAATGAATAAATCGATTGCCAAAAAAATAAAGCCCTTATTTTTTTAGTTTTTTTGTTAATAATAACAATCGTAATTTTTATTTGCGGAACAAACAAAAAACGGCTTTCTCAGAATAAAATCCCGAATTGAATGAACTAGCGCTCATATTTTTCGGATCTTTGTAACTATTTTTTGCAGGTTTTCAACTTCTTGACTAGACTATTAATTTAAATCGAAAGCGTCGTGGAAAACTGGTAAATATTAGTTATATTAAATTTGTTCTCCACCACTGCAGGTCCTCGACTATCTGCTTGGGAATATCAATTACCGATTCATAATTATTGTCTAGGCTTTCCTTAGAACTTGACTCGTTCTAAATTCTTGGTATAAACCCAGCCATAACGTGTTGGTGGACGCAGAGAACATAGTGTTCCGATTAATCTTGATAATCTCTAATTTTGTAGTTCCTTAATGAAAGGAAAGAGCTTAGTAATGTCTTGGTACGAGTTTGTTTCTCGGCGGAACTGCTGGCGTCATTGTTTTGGAATTGTATTCAAATCCCAAAAAGCTGCATAATTGCTTGAAGTTATTTTGCTAATTTTTGCAAATCCTAAACTTATAAGCAAATTGCTAGTTTCTTGTACCTTTTTATAGCAATTTTCATACTAGACTTGTTCCCCATTGACAAAAAATCATCTAATTATACTACCGAGCGTTGTCCGCGCCGATGACAGTAATTTCAAGTCGTGCCAATCGCTCAAAACCTTGCGTTTGGAAAACAGATAAAATATTAATAGATGTCACCACCTCGCGCATTAGAGCATAGAAAACATAAAACATAAAACGCAAACTCCCTACTAAATGTTTGGTCGTTGGAAAAATACTCCCTCTGTTGGCTTGTGGACGGTGCTAATCCTTAGTCTGCTAGATTTATTTGCTAGAATGCATCAGGTGCTCATTTTATTTTATTTATTTTTGAACTCACAAGATTGTTATCATTTAAAAATTTTTATTTTCAATCTTTTCTTATACATTTCGACCGCATTTACAAATATTTTATTTTTATAAATTACATTTCTCGTGTCCCTATCACTTAAAATTAAATTTATTCCCTTAACAAAAGTAAATATGATTAATGTTACTACCTTGTTGATTATTTCACGTTCAAGTTCAAATTTATGTTCACATTCGAAAGGAAACTTCACCTGCTGTAAAACTACGATAAGAATCTTCTTCTTAATATCATTAACTGAACTAATATTGCTTAAAACTATTTTTGATATATTGTAAATTTTGTTAATGTTTTTTACGAAATTCATGTTACAGTAACTCAATCTTCTGCTATTGGAATTATATTCTCTTTCATTAGTTAAACCGTAACAAATTTCATTATTTGAGTACTTCTTTAAAATTTGTGACTTACATTGTTCACAGTTCAGTTTTTTTAAGGTTCTGCTGACCCAACCGGAAACGTAGCCAATAACAGATTGATGTAGTTCCCTTTCGAGTGCAAGTTCTGGAAGTTTAGTAATATATTTGTTTACATTAAAAATTTCATAGTCTTCCTCATTTCTGATTTCGTCACTTTTTTGCATTTTGTCAATCAGTCCTTTAAGGTTAAATAAATCAACAGTATTAGTATTTTCGCAATTTGTCCCAACAGATTTCACCCCAGAAAAATCCCGAACGATTTAAAACTTCCCATGAATTGAATAGCGGTTGGATTATTTGTTCTAAATCTTTGACTTCGAATTCTACCGAAGTAATTTTCAATTACATCTTAATTTAAAGAGCGTGGTAAGAAAAATTTAACCTTGGCCGGATTGACTAAAACCTCATACAAATCTAATAAACCTTCTAATGTTCTTATCCAATTTTCCAATGAGGGTGGACTGACTTTCTTACCACCCGCATCGATAAAATACATATTCGTTAAATTTTGAATCGCTTCCTTCCAAAATTTTGTGTGTCCAGAGTTTTTATATACTCCACCAGATAAATATTTTCCAGAACGAGGTCGAAGCGTTCCTCCATTAACACTATCAAAAAGTGTATCAAAGAATTTTATAATTTTTGCCGTCTGCAATGCGCTCTCATCCAAAGTGTTACCACCTATTAAATTACATGCATAAAAAAATGAATAATGAAGTTTGATTAAAACTTACGACATTTAACTAAATAACCCATTGTCGACGCCATAGAGTGACTTAAAACTTGACTCGCATAACAAACTTTAATTTTTTTTATGTTTTGTGTTTCCTATGCATTAGAGTAAACTGTAATAGTGATACAGAATGAAAAATTAGGAGGGCGTGAAACAAATTAATTCCAATCTCAAAAATAAAAGTGTGGTTTATTGCTTATAGTCTTCTGCAATGGGCAGCATAAATAATGCGTGATGATTGCCATGAAGCAGTTCTGTTGCATCGATTTCATGCCGATTGTTTTGTCTTCTATTTTAAAATGCTCCGATTGAAGATGCTTATTTAATTTTTTTAAGAACTGATCTGCATTCATTGCATGGGGATACCGCTTCAAATTGATTGATATTCTTTGTAATTATGTGAAGTGGCCAAACTTTAATTGCTGGAGGATGTGTTTGCAAAACATCCCTCACAAAAAGAGCTCATAGCCTCTAATACAGGCAAGGATTGTTCGTTAGTTTTCCCCACTGAGTGATAAAATTAATATTGAAGTCCACTTGCCTTATATGTCCTTAGTAATTACGACCCCGAGGGTTGGATGTCTTGTACCCGGACTGGCGTTGACGGTTGTTCAATTTTTTGCTCTCTTGAGGTGTTGTCTGCTGTTTGGGACCACCTTGACGAACAAAGTTGAATGGTGGTCTAGGTGGACCTTTCAAGTTTAAATTATTGGGTTTAACTTGTGTACTGTGCTTAACAATCCTTGGTTTTGACACTGGTAGACGTTTGAGCACCTCAGAGTTTGAGCCAGTTGTCCGTGCGGACTTCAGACAGTGTATCAGACAATAAATTGTTCTAGGGATAATCCCTGCTGTAATATGTTGTCCCAAACTGTGGCAATATGTGTGCGAATCTGCTTTCGATGCTACTGTATCATAACCCAAAACTGTGTTGCTACACTCTCCCCTACCCCCACTTCATTGTCTGGTTTTGCAAATTCCGTGTGCCTGGAATGAGAACTTCCTTAGCTCAAGTGAGAAAGATTTTGATGCTGTTTTCAGTCTGCACTGAACCTTTAATCGTAGGTCGATAAAACTTAATTTTTAGAGTCAGATTGATTGGGGGCAATTTGTGTATCTGCAGCAAGCAGTTACATTGATTGTTTAGCTCCTTTAATAGTCAAATGCGTTGTGCTGTGCTGTCTTGTATCTAAAGGTTTCTGTCGACTGTCGGTTTGGCAAGTGAGGTGCTGGTAAAGCACGGAACCTCTTTGAAGAGTACTAAAGCACTGTGGCAGCAGACAAGCCCGTTCTTATTCAAAGTGGGGCCCCTCTAAAATCTACAACAACCACAATAGGGATGTTTTCACTGGTTTCAGACAAGGGACGCATGCGCGAAAAGTGTCGGACAACTACAGAGTTATGACAGCTACAAGTGTCAAAATGGTCAAGCGGCTTGTGTTTAGGTACCATTACACTAACGTTCTATCGTACGGGTTTGGAACGCTCCGTTTTAATCACACAGTATTTCGATGCGCCAAGAGTGCTTACGCAGTGAGTGCTTAAGAGTGAGTCCTTCCTTGAATGTGCTTACGGACTGGTCTGAAAACTGTGTGAAAAAGTGTTTGGAACGGACACTCCAAACGACTACCATGGAACGTTAGTCTAAAGGGACCTTTTGTTTGTCCGACCGTTGGGAATTCCCATGTTCATCCGTATGCGCAATAGTGCGTAGGGGTCAAAGAGGGGATAGTGAAAACGAAGTCAAGCGGGCCATGGATTGCATCTGATCTCTGTCGGTCAGGTGCGTGATCCTGAGCTGACCGACAGAGATGAAATGCAATAAATGACCCACTTGACGTCGTTTTTTGTTGTACGCACGATACTTACAATTGATTGATCCGGCAGCCGGTTCAAGTAGAGGTTCCTCTGCCTCTTTGGTTAGTTGTTAGTCCAGCATGCGCTGCATCCTCTTTACTTGACGCTGTACGTCATCTTTCGTTATGTTTTACAATTTACACTTTTAATTTTAGTAGATAATATAAATTTATACAAAGTATACCAGATGTCACTCGTGGATGGCGCGCGCTGGGATGAATCGGACGCTAAGTTTGAATTTTATTTCGAATTGTTACTACGTTTGAGTGATCATGAAGCCGAAGCAGCTTATAATTATGGATATAGGAACTTCTTTGTATTTTGTACAACTTTTGTTTAAAACAATTTGGTCTAAAATAATTAGGGGAGCCAATATTATCATATTTCTACTTTTAAATGTAAAATTCCTATATCTCAAAATTCATTCTACATCCGGTATGTAATGTAATCCTACCATAATGCAGCATCTGTTTATTTGTATCAAAACTGATTTTTGTATTCTTTTCAGGTAAGAACCGAACCAGAAGTTGTACTTACCCTACTTTGGATGGATGTAGACAAATTGTATGTATTACTTTGATATCTTTCTGTCTTTGAAGTTAAATTTTATTATACGTTTAAAGACTGTATCGGCATAGTAAAAAGTACTCACAAAAATCTCAATTATACAAAAGTTTTAAAAGAACATAGAAATGTTTTGAAATATAAAAATACCCAAAGAAATTCTAAATCCCTAGAATTAAACCAACCTAGTTGTGGCGTTCATGAAGCAATTAGAAGTGCACATTGCAAAAAAGTGATCGGAAATGGCACACACTCGACCGATAAGGTTTAAATTGCCACTTGACACTGAACTTGACTAATCTGCCTCAATAACATTATAATAAATGCTCAAAATAACGTCGCTCATTTTGTCAGCCGATTGGGAAGCATCGACATCGACATCTCGAAAATAAAAAGAACCTATTCATTACAGTTCGTGTTAGATATTTAAAAAAACAATGTACTGTACTAATAGTGTAAATCACCTAGCACCCAATATGGGTAGCATTGTTTCTGTTATTGAACATAAAATACAAAATAAATAAAATAAAAAATAAATTCAAAAATCCTCAAACACTTCACAACACATCACACATCCTATCAGCCAGTCTTTCGTATATTTTTCGGTAAAAGGAAGCACGTGCAGTCTCGGAAGCACGCACGGAAATGAGGTCAGTTGACTGAGGTGGATCAAAAAAAGGATTACATTTTTTGTCTATTATTTATGAACTAAAGATATGTCGCAAAAAATTCCTTGTTTTCATTGCACCCGGTTTTCATAGGCGTGCGCAGAATTTGTAGCCAAACTTTAAAGAATTTTTTTCACTACTAGCTGTAGAATGTACGATTATATAGTCTGTAGAGGAGGTGTGAAGTTGTTTTTCTTTCCTAGTAGTTAATAATTTTTTCATTATTGACTAGTAGTTAATAATGGGCAGAGACCGGATTTGATGCAAAATGCATATCGTTTATTATTATTTTATCTTCCTACTTAACAACAAATTGCACCAGTTGCAAATATTAGACATTAATTAACTGCAATTCATGCAAAAAAAAAACAAAAAACGAAGTTAAATTATTACAAAAGCACAGGTATGCATTGTGCAGGTTTTCACGAAAATCCGGTCTCTGACGGAGAAATGTCAGAGAAAAAATACATAACCTCGGATTCCAGTCACAGTTGATCCTGTCCAAATTTCGAGTTTCACGTACAGGAAAATATGACATTCTTGGAGTAGGTTTCTTTAAGGGGTTGAGCGCAAAGCGCGAGCCAAAATTTGCAGTCGCAAGAAAATACATAGGTGATTCTGTTCTAACTGTTACATTTTTGATTCTATATATGTAATTGTTTTCTTTTTTACTTTTTTTATGCATATTGGAAAAATCAAACTTCGAAAGGGTTTTGCTAAATATCTAAGATGGTAGTGGTTTCGAAACATGTTCCTATTATAATTTACGTTTATTAAAGTTTGTGGAGTTTGACTAGGATATATTTAAATTTTAATTTAAATTTACTCCACTTTGATTCATCGACATTCTTCCCGTTTTTAAAATATCAAGAATGAGAATCAAAGTTCAAATTTTTCTTGCCACGGACCTGACTCATTTAAACTATAATATGGTACTGAAAGCCACGGTACTGACATTTTAAAGTTAATTAGCAACTGTAATTATTTGGTTATGAATTTGATAATATTCAAATACAATATTATTTAGGTTAGTAATAAGTATAAAAATCTAGTACTTATGATAAAAAAAAACAATAATTAATTAAGTTATCCAATACCACGGTATTGACAAGTGAATTTATAACATACCTTTTTGAAAATTCACACAAATTTGTTGCACTATTCCATCAGCGTTAGGTTTGTAAACATAACTCAGATGACGTACTTTCAATATGGCTAACTAGTTGTTTCAGTGATCTCGAGGTATATGATGACGCAGGCATCAAATTAAAAAATTCGCTTACATCTAAGGACAAAAGTTATTAAGCCAAAATTCAATGCTGTTTCCTAAATTGATTGGAAAGAGAGTCAAGATCTGCACATTATAAAAAATCCACCCTTACCTTTTTCCTCGAGTTATAACCACGTTAAACGGAACTCTATCCGCATTAACGATTTGTTCTAAACTCTCCGCTATCAGAACCTAAAAACGGGCGGTGATATTTGTTTCGCCTTTACACAGCCATAATATATCTCGACTTGAAAAGAAATAATTTTCGTGGCAGCACCAGTGATCCCTGCACCTGTTATTGTTTCTCTCGTTTGACCTCGGTGCGTTGGCGCGCGGATTTTAAAATTTTAACAGTACTCTTCGCAAGGTTATTATTTTTACATACATTTCGATTTCACCCTGTAGATTTATAGATATTTAAACCAATTTGGGTAATATTTACGTTAAATAAGTAATATGTAAGCAGTCGTTATTTTGCATTGCTTAAGTTCGTTCTAAAGGTCATGGTGCAATCGCCTGCATTCAAAAATTATATTGTAAAAGGCTCTTAAATTTTGTTCAAGAACAGTCAAAAGATATTAAAACAAATCCAAAATATATACTTTATACTATCTAAAAAGGAGAAATTATTATTAATTATTATATTAAAGGTATTTCTATATAATAAATGTAAAAATATGCAGGAACATTTAGATGAACCTAACAGCTTCTAAAGGTCTCGAGAAAACTTTAGAGAAACAGATTTAAGAGTTAATATTTTAATATTTTTTTTGTGATATTGTTCACATATTGTTGCCTATTATTCCGGTAAAACAGACTATGCAGCGATGCAAACAAATTGTACCACTGGTAGTTCATTATAAAATACCCGCCTGATTAAAGAGAGCATCAATTTTCTACTAATTAAAATTTAATAAATTATTCAATCATTTCAAAAGAGCAACCGCACCACCGATCTATGTCATTCGAAAACCAGTATTTTTACTAACAACCTCCAATCCTCCCAAATTAACGACACCAAAGCTGTCTACCGGGACGAAATAAAACGGAAAATAAAGTTAAAGCAACATAGTGCAAGTCCTTCAATGCACTAAACGTAATATGAAGCCTTTCAGTTTCGGGGCTACCCTTTTACCATAAAACAAACTTTTACAGCCACAGCTCATGAATAAAAAACGAGCTTTGCAATCCTCATCGTATACGGTAAAGCAATTTGTACGGTAAAACGCGCTTTTAATGTCGATTTCAGGTAATGTCGGTTTCAATGTGACTGATAAGGAAACAGTAAATATCTGATAATTTTTTACTGAAACGAATGGAGACATGACGGTGAAGGCATGCGAGGATGTCGTGCAAGAAAAATGGAACGATGTTGTCGGTGGACGTGATGTTTGCACAGGGTAATTCACGAAAGAGTGCAGGAATTTCTGACAGATCAGAGTTTACCTAGTTGTTATCAGCTGTGAATGTTATATTTTGTTGTCTTTATACAAATACAAAAAACCTCTGGTGATCCATGTATTGCGTTGTCACTTTTGTGTCAAACTTTTTTCAAAAATAAGCAAACTATCAATTATGAGTGTTCTCGAACATATAATAATACTAGTTATATAATAATATAATATACCAGCAGACTATTTCAACCCACTCTTCATTTTTAATAACGAAGGCCCTTGTTGACTTAAAAAAGCTTTATCAATTGAATTGAGATCATTTAAATTATAAATTAGGTTGGGACTACTAACTTGTGACAATTTGATTTAAAATTTGAATGTCAAAGTGACTTCAAAAAGTATTCTATAGAACGCTGTGTTAAAGGTTTTTAGAAATGCATACCCTAATAATTTTCCTGCAGATTATCAAAAATTGGTCCAACAAATTTATAAATGTGGGACAAGATTTCGTGATGTTAGTGTGGTGTAGCGGAGCGAGTGTCAGTTTTATGATGATCGTGTCATTCAATTTCCGCCTAAATTATTTCATTTTCCCGTATCTCAAAAACATCGCATTTAAAAATGATCCGCACAATATTGAGGAACTGCAAGATGCAATTTTTAATGCGTGCAACGTTATAACCTTTCAGATGTTGGAAAATGCATTTGAAAATATGAAACAGAGAGTTAAGAGCTGCACTGAACCTGGGAGAGAACACTTTGAACATTTGCTGTAATTCTCAATAAACCTACAACCTACCTATCATGAGTGTACCAAATCGTGTTTCGAATGTTGCCAATAGCTTCAATTTCACTAATTAATAGCTACTGTTTCACTTTTTATTTACAGTGCTTTTTAGCGTGTTTCCCGGTTTAGTAGACCTTGTGCTTGCATTCTTGTTTTGCACTCCCGGATATGACACAAATTACCCTCAGTTACTTTACACGAGTACAGCAATGAATGAATTCATTAATGTCATAACAATTATGTAGTCTGTGTGCTTTAAGCTGTTTTTAAACTCATTAAAACTGAAACGCATTTGTATTCAATCTAGGAGCATGTAACAATAAAATATTACCTTAACCAAATCCCACGTTTGTAGTATTTCATTTCATGTCTTTTTTGTGCTACCTATGCTATGCTATGAAATTTCGGTGTTTTAAAAGCACACGTATTTATTTAAACTCATTTTAGGGATAACCTCTATATCTTGATTTTGTAGTGACATCGTAACTACTTACAATATTATTTTTAGATAATTATTTTACACAAAGTTAACGTATAGAAATTAGTTATACAGAGTGTTGATAAAGTTCCGCACAAAATTCATAATTCCGTGTTCTTAAAAAATCCTCGGACAGGTCAACTTTAGTTAAAACTTTAGTTAGATTCTGGTAATCTTTTTATTGGCTAAATGGTCGTAGAAAAAAGTTGGTAGCTTACATAGGCATTTTTCTGAAAAAAGCAATGATAGTTAGAATAATAACAGACTATTAAATAGACTATATTCCAACCTATTGAAGCCATGGTATCAAATTATGTTTTTCTCGATGAAATAAAAAGAGTACCTAATGGATAGGACGTAGTGGGCTTGTGTCGTGGCCGCTTCGCTCCCCAGATTTTGTTGTGTAGGGCCGTATGAAAGAAGTAGTATACAAAATTTTAAAACTTTTTTTATAAAATATAAAACTGCTTAAAATAGGGTAATCCTATTTTTTCGTTTTGGCTCACAGCATAACTGTTTTCATGAAATAGATGAAAAACTGTTTCGCGGGCGAAAAACTACGTCATTAGTTTTGGAGTATGGAGAGAGTAAGTAAGTAAGTAAGTTTTTTAATAAGGTTTTTAAATTTTTTTTTAAACAGTTTTTATAGAAACTGGACGAAAAAATATTCTACCTCTATTTTTATGTTTATTCGAAATCACGCGTTTACTAAAAAAAATCCGAAACATTTGTCTTATTTGAAACGCGCGCTTTTCTGTGACGTCAGCACAAGAGAAAATTCACCACACAAAATTCAAAATTACTAGACGCACGGAGCAATGAGAATGTTACCCCGAAATGACATCACAAGAGGCGGTAAATGTACAGCGTTTGAAAATGCTAGCCGAAATTGCGATTGTTGATACACTCTGTTAGCTCACAAAACAACTTTACTAAACTACAGAACACGTTTTAGGGCTTCATGTTATATTGTCTGCAAGGTACTCAGTCAAAATTCAATTGACCCCATTGCGCTTATGAGTGTAAAATGCTGCCCAAACAAAATTCGCGAAATGCCTGGTGTTTTCGGCAGAGTGCAAGAATCCTGGTTACGTCCTGTTTGAGCTTGCAATGACAATGACGATAGACATTTTGAACAATTTCTATAAATTAAGTCAATGTTAATCAGGACAAGAACTTTTTTATTTCGGTGAATAAGGTGAGCTTATTATTTGTACATCCAACAAATAAAACTTAGCTGTTGCGTGTAGATTACAAGTTAATTGTCTATTTCATTCATCGCTTTTAAAACCAAAGTCAGCGGTTCTCAATAGTGCATTTCAGTACTTTTTTTTCTCAGTATATTTTTTTAAATACAATAATAATTAAAGTTACGTTCAGGAATTGAAGAATGGAGGGTTTGAATTTTCACCACACTTTGTGGGACACCCACGTTTGCCTAGAAACACAGTTGTAATTCTACGCAGAGACAAAACTTTTTGTTAGAAATGTCATTAATTCAACCGACACTGACACAGCAGATTTTCTTGTCATAACACGTTGTTACAACATAATAAGAATTAAATCTCATTCGTCCTGTTTTTACGGTCGTAAATTCAGTACATCTGGTATTTATCACACAAACACGGGACAAACTCCCATATAAAAACGCAAAGCCAGGACCCGGAATGCACTCCCCGAATCCCTTAATGGCTTTTTCTTTCTCTACAGACACATGATTAAATTGAGGTCTTGTGTGGTGGTTATTCGTATTTTATTCACCGAGGAACCTGTCGTGTCCCGAATCACCAATACCGGATTTTCGCTAGCCTTCATAGAATTTATTTAACAAGAATGCAGGACTATTTACGGCCCCATATGTCACAAAAAGCTTTCAAAGTAGATGTGAAGGTAAATAATTGAATTTCCTCTCATGGCAATTTTAACGGCGAAGACAACGAAAAATTTAAAAACGGAAGGAGATTTAGAAGGATCAGAGTTGGACGGGGTTAATTCCCGTCTGTGACATCTAGTTGCTCTTTGTTTTCACGAAAGAGTAAAAAACGGATTAAATAAAAACCCTAATGGTACTGTAGTATAAAAAGACAAATTGTTCACTTAAAGTGATTACCACATTTTCTATGAAGATGTTACACGGAGAAGCGATAAAGAAACTAACCCCTAATCCGCTTCCTGTAGCTACAGATTTTATTTTACATTGAGGGCAGATCTTTGTGTAGAGGACACTTTAGGTTTATTTTTAGTGGGACGTTTAAAAAAGTACTTTTGTTGAAAAATCCTGGTTAGTGGCGAACAGCATTAACTACGTTCATTTTATTTGTATTTAAAGAGTTAAGCCATTTAATGCTCGCTCTTTTCGCGGTGCTGGTGTATTTATAATAAAATTAAGTATAGAGAAAAAGATAATCTCTCTGCTTTTTGTTTTGCTTACGCAATAAATAACGTAAGCATTGTTATAACCAATAACATTATTAGTGCACTACTCTAGTGAGTGTATTGATTCATTCTAAATATAAGATGTTTTTTATCAAATCTTTAGTATTACAACATAAATTGATAGGAATAAACTAGGCAAGTTTAGAGTGTAAAGAACAATTTTGTTGGAAATAAAGTTATAAAACGCTGTTCGACTTCTTACAGTTATGGTTATAAATATTGCGATGACCCCCCTTGTGAGTGAACATAAAATGAAATGAAATTAATAAACGTCAAATTCGAAAATTTGAAACAAACCGCGAAATTAGAAGGCCAGTGAACACCCGACAAAAACATGTTCTGTTTTGACAATACAAAGCAGTGGCGGGAAATTGGAACTTACCCCAAAACAAAGACAAACTCAAGTTCTTCGGATACATGGCATGAGCTATTAAATTGATAACACAAAATTATGGTTTTTGTTTATTGGCTTTAACAAATTTTGTTGATTTGACTTTTGGGATTGTGTTCTTTGTAACGAGTTCTAGTGACTTTGCTGTATTTGATTGGCAACAATTTAATAAAAATTTTGTAAATAAATTCTATCTGACAATCTAATATAATATAAAAATCAATATTTATTTGTTTGTTTGTTTGTTCGTATGTTATGCGCGTCTAAACTGGTGAACAGATCGTAATGAAATTTTGACCACAAATAATATTGGCAATGGGGAGTAATATGGGGGTTTTTCATAAAAAAATATTTAAAGTTCAAACCGGACGAAATTCGGTAGAGATAACAATGTCAGAGTGACAGTTTTAGACATGAAATGTCACTCATAAATTTTTGTCAAAATTATTTCGCAAAGGAGAAATAGTGTGGTGAAGTCGAGGGAGATTTTGGATGTGTCCAGAATTGCTTTCGAAGTGGACTCAACTTTAAGTTCTTCTTTAACAGGACGCGCAATCGGCCTGTAACGCTAACCAATGAAAGCCAATAGGGCAGCTGAGACACCCGACCAACATGAAAGTCGTCTGAAGGAAATGCGGTTAAGAGATTTAAGATCAAAAGCTGCTGAAACACTTGAACAACATAGCGTCCTTTAAAACGACCATCCTCAATGGAAAATGTAAGGAGAAGATGTGCTCATCCCACACATACCAATGGTTCCACCGATATACTTTTCGATCTGAAACGGCTTCAATTCCCAGTGTGCCTTGCTATCGGAATTACCGTCAACAAAGTCCAAATGAGATGTGTTTTACTTTATTTTTGGGGCGTAGCAATGCGCGCCGGGTACCAGCTAGTTTCCAATAATTTCAACAGGTTTAATCATGTTGATGCATTAATACAATTCGGATCTTATTCCACTTTGAGCTTTCGATGAGTACAGAAATTTACATCAAACAGATACAGTGAAATAAACCCGTGGTCTACATGCAGATGATGAAAATTTGAGACGGTAGTTATGAATAATATGACAGAGACTGATGGGCAATATTTATGTCTGGTGAATCGACTAAACAAAGTTCCACAACAACTGACACGTAAAAACCATGTGAAATTACTTTAAGTTCGTTACTGACAAATTATTTTACCAAGGTGATAAGTTTTCATGTACTTTTTTTTCTTTGAAGAAACCAATATCCAAGATAAAAAGCCCAACTTAAGAACACAACCTCCTGGACTTCACTGTTTGTTTAGCAATCAAGCTCCTGAAAACAATATTGTTACTCCAACTTTCTTTTGGATCAGGGGGCTATGCAGTGACTCTACTCTCCAAGTCGCCGAAATCAACGTTACTTTTGACGTGTAAAAATGACGTGTTACAAACGTCTGATAAAACACGTCTCTTTCAGGTGTTTTTACCAGGTTGAAAAGACGTTTTGATTTTCTGAATTAAACGTCATTTTCAATGTCTCAACAAAACGTTCTGTAAACGTACTTTAAAGATATTATAAAATACGTCTTTTTTAGGTGATTTTAGGAAATAAGTATATTGAAAAAGTGTGGATTTTCATGACAAATATTTATTATAAAACAAACAAAAAAAATTGTTTTACAAAAGTTCAAATCTATTATAATGTATAAAGGTGAATAGAAAATATGAAAATAATTACTAAAAACTGTAATATCAACTATGTACTACTAATATTACAACTATATAACTATAATTATAATTATTATTATAAAAAAAAAACTAAAATAATTATTATGGGCTAATTGTCCTAATTAAATTAAATAATTTTTTTCATTACTCGGATTGTGTGTTGCTCGACGTGCTGGGTCAGTTTTGCCAATGTTTGCAGTACAGTTGCCTCAAAATCTATAAGAAATAACTATAAGTAATTATTGAAAAAATAAAAAAATCCTTACTAGGAATATGATTGTCGTAAATGATATAAAATGACAATTTACTAGGATATGGTGAAGCTGGAGAAAATGCTGACATTGGCAATGCATAAGACGTCGTCGGGGTACAGCCAACATCCTCTACACGGTTTACAGTTCGACGCCGCTTACTATCAAAAAGAGACTCATCACCAAAAACTTGCTTTCTTGAGAGACTTTCCACTGATGAGTTGTTTCCTCTGCAGTTTCCCCAATCTCCTTGATGAGGTTGATGGCCTTTTTATCGTCTGTGTCATAATCCTCTGCAAAGAAGCTCAAAAGTTAAAAAATATATATTTAATTAGAAGAATCATAAATATAATATCATATATGTATATAACTGTCGCAAAATGAATCTTAAAAACCTTGTAAGAAGGCCAGGTCTTACATGGAGTACCACTTTTGACGAAAGTCATAAAATCGGTACACTTGCGGAATAAATTTAAATTAAACTGGTTAGTAATATGCATAAAAAATGTATATTTAGTTACTACTTTTAAATAAAATACTGTACTACTTACCTTTAGGACTTTTGGAAGCTACACAAATCTCAAAACTTGGTAAGGCAAACGAAAACAATACGAACTGCACGATCTCAGACGAGAAATGAAAATGAACAAAATCGAACGAAGCAATGCCCAAGCACCGATGACACATCTGGAAAGAGTTCCTTGGTTTCGTTTCGTTCGGGGTGCAAGGCGAAATAAAAAAAGCTGTAAATCACGTACATTTTGAAAGTTTTGTGTCTTGATTGGAAGCAGCATGTTTATCTGTAGCCAAAACAAATTCGATAAGGCAAAAATTTTCATTGATAGTACCATTGAATACTCTAACTAGAGTATTGATATTCAATGATAGTACTGATCTATACGTTTGGTTATTATTTATTATTATTATTATTATTTAGTCGGTTCCTCAACCTTCAGCCCCCATCATAAACCAATATCCGTTCTTTTCAAAATTCCAACGCCTAAACGGTAAAACTTCTCAACGTATGTTTCAAATTGTCCTGCTTTCAATTTCGTTTTTAAAAACTATTCATTCCCTGACCAACAGTAAACTCTTCTCCGGTCAAAGACACGCTCAAATTTCGCGACACGACTCTCAAAAGAGATTCGTTGTTTTATTTTTAATCTTTTCGCTGGTCTTTTGACACCTTCACTTACTTAACAGCGTTTCACATTATCAAACATTACCAATATTTATTAATTTCGTTGATTAACCGTAATGGTTAAAGATCTTAATTTTTGTTTTCAACTTTAACAAATACATTTAAATTAATATTTGTAAGTACCTATCTACGTAAGTAAATATAGCTAGCTACATTGAATTATTTCTTTGCCGTTGGGTTAAAAAGCTTTTGAAATTTTTTATAACATTAACACCAATGTCAATTTTATTTTTAAATTTTAATTTAATAATAATTATATGACTACTTTTAATCAGTTTTCCCTAAAACACCAAAAACAATTTTTATTATAAATACCGACGCACGTTTCGCCAACGATGTTCGCATCATCAGGGTGATGAGTGAATCGGAAAACTGATTAAAAGTAGTTATCCACCACCAAAAGTGATCCAGACATTTGTTTTGTTTTTGAATAATTATATGAATTCTCAAAGAGCGATTGTTCATCTCTATTAAGAACAAGGCGGGCGAGATGATCCTAAAACATTTCAACCACGAGAAAACGTGCCTAAAGGGCTAAAGGGGTGAGATCTAAGACATGAAAGTTTGGTACAATTTTGTCCCCCTTGATAGCAAAATTGACCTGTTCGAGCGTTTGCTTCTGAGTCTTTCGAAATTGGAATTGTTGGGGGGTACAAATTTTAGTTGGGACATCGTGTAGTTTATAATAATAATGTAATATTTATATCAAATTAATTGCGTTGATGAAAGGAATGGCAACTGCAAATTAACTAACAATTATGTGATGTGCTTTTATGTAATAGGAGACATGATAAATTTAGAACAAAAAAAAAATACTACGGAAAGTATTAAGTCTTTAGTCGTTCTTGAAGTGCATTTCTCTTTTATGTTATGAGCTCTTTACATTATATGAATACGAATTGTAGGTCTATTTCCTACCTCTCCAATATTCTCATTTACTTTTTTCTATGACTAATTCAACAAATCTCATATTTATGAATACAGGTCATGAAAAGCATGCTCTCCGACATACTTAGATATTCAGCGAGTGATACCATAAAAACACTCCGATTACTTTATCCCAACTTGCTGAATTGTAAAAGTCGTCGAGTATGATGAATGTTATCTACTTCCTATATTCGGAGTACAGAATATTTATCTCGTGTGTGGAAGGGTTTCAAAAGCTTCCTTACCTAGCTCAACACCATAAATAAGTTCTAAGTAGAACACACTGCTATAAATAGTCGATAAAAAGTAGCGAGGGAAATTGAGTATGTTATTTAAAGCTCCTATACAGTTGCGCAGAATGAAAAGGACATTTTTTATTGTTTCGTTTGACTGAGATTGATGTAGAATAGATCAAAGTATTTTGTAAAAGTGATTTGGGACCCCCAAAAGCGTAATATAGTTTTATTTCATACTGTGTCATATTTGTTAGTTTTACATCAGAGTTTTGAGTCCGGAAAATGGGACTTTACAGTACAAGTCCTGTAAAAAAATACAACCAACAAATGAAACTGTTGTCATAGATACTCAATTCATAGATGTTTAAATTCTGAATTCCAATTTAATTTTTTTTTTTAAATAAAAACAATGATTTAGTATCTGTAGCATGAAATAAAACGCATTACGACATACGTCCGGAAACTTTTACAGTAACTTGTCTCAAAATACCAGACTCGGCTCCTTCGTCGCCTCGTCTGTAAACATTTCGACTCGTTACTGTAAGAATGAGTTTCCCGGACTTATAACGTAAATTACTATTAACGGTATAAGATCTGGGAAGATATTTGAGAAACAAAATTATTATTAAAGTCACAAGATCGTGCAGAGAATCAGGCTCTGATTCCCGCGTAAAAAGTCTAAAATACGTGTAAGTATAATATATACATACAGGCTGACCGACAACTAAATACCGGAAATAATATAAAATATTTTTATATTGTGAAAAATATTGTAAAAAATCTATCGTGTTAAATAACGCTACACCAATATACTAAGCATTTAATCCATTCTCACAGAAATTATGTTTTATACATAATATTACGAATTATAGAACGAATAATAAATTTTATTGAAGAAGCACCGCAATTAGAATTTGTTTATAATTTTTATATTTTGGTTTCTTTATACATGCCTTCTTTTCGTTCGAATTTAGTGAAGATTATCCATCAATTCCGTGTCCCTTTCTTTTATAAGGCAGTATATAATAATGATCTGCTTAATTACGACCACAATGTGACAGTGTTATACAGAGACAATACCAATATGGAAACCAACACAGTACGAGTTTAATCTTGAATTGTCAAGTGTGGTTGTATTAGTGGTCAGCAGGGATTCTGCTAAGAGATTATATTTTAACAAAAAAGCCATTCATATGACATTTAGCAAAATTTTCCGTGGGGTTAGTATTTGAACACCAGACATTAGTAAAGACTTCTTCATTATCGGCATGTAAATTTCTTGTTCAATTTTAATTCGATTTTTGATGTACATATAATAGTAAATTAAGAACAGTCTTAAAGCACGAATTCAAGTTTACAAAACTTTATTTTATATAAATTTTAATAATTTATATATTATTTTAAAGAGTTAGTGCTTTATGCTATTTTTTGTAATTTTAAACAAAAATGTTTACTTGAATCTATTTAGGGATTTCTGTGATCTGGGGACCTAACCGGCCATTCTATTGGACCTCTTTTTACTAGCCATCTTCTTGGGAACATTTCGTCCAAATAATGCCGCACATGAAGGGCGTAGTGTGGTGCAGCACCAACCTGTTGCAACCATCAGATATTATTATTTAGAAGTTTATTTATTATTTAATTAGAGAAAAACAGTTTAGATACAATTATTATGCAGAACTTGGCAACTTTTGATTCGTATCTCTATGTTTTTTCTTAAATTCCAATAACATTAAACAGCTGTTATTTTTTTGAAATTTTATTAATTTGCACTTTATTCATTTTTTCCTTATGTAACCTATTAAGTATTTGATAATGTTAAACTCTATGTGAATGTAAAATAAAAAACATAGGTTTCCTTTAGAAAAAGATATTGATGACGTCAAGACTGTCAAAAAAGAAGAATTAAAAAAAAATTGTATACGTTCCATGGATGCGCTATAATTAACCCTACCACATGCTTTTTAAGTTTTATTTTTAGTGCAAATACTAACGGAGTTACTGAATTTATTTCTTACTTAATTTCCACACTGTAATATAATAAACAAGTGTGTTAATGGGACTTTGATTGTCGAAATTATTAATCTGGGGATTTTTAATCTGGGGACAAACACGTCACTTACGCCAATAAACATAGTTGTCTCTGGAAACAAATGAAGTCGCCATATAAACAACAGTTCGCCATGGTGTTAATTTGTGCAAGTTTATAAATGGAGCTAGAAAATCCGTTACTACCGTCTGCAGTGTTGGAAAGTGCAAATAATGCATGTCTGAGTTTGTTGGCGGTGAAAATTCTGAAATCATGTGTAGCGACTAAGATAAGTAGCGCAATTGCATTCAATACTGATACACGCAAATGGGTGTGTGGTTAGAGGTGCCGATTCAAAATCGGCGGGATGCCTGGTTCGAATCCTGTAATTGCAAAAGTTTTTTCAATGAGGTTTATTAGTCAACTCAAACTGCGTCATTTGAGTGGTATAATGACACCAGTATACAGCAGTCGTAGATAAAACATATCACTTATTTAAAATTAGTTAAAATAATGTCTGAGAGGATGAAATTCCCCTGAAACCGTCTTAATTGATAAATGTGTTAATTTGCAAGTTCACCATAGAAATGCTATATTGGGTATACAATTATTTAAAGTTTTATGTCAGTACATATACTCAACAATCATAACTAATCAACAAGAAGAAACAGGACCGGTTTCATGTCAAAAGACACAAGTGACAAAATTAATTATTTTATAATCTGAAATCTATTAATGTGAGCTAATTACAGTCGCAAAAGCTCCTTTTCTACCGTCTAATAAAACCCATTCAATTTCGCCTTCAGAATCAGTATTAAGTAACACCGAAATGCCCTCGTAATCGTTATCGTCTCTCCAGAGAGTTATCACTATTCGCAGATGAGCGATCATATTGGCGCACATATTGAACATCAGTAAGCTTATCAGAAGAATTTTTTTAGTAGACATGGACGTTTTGTATATTGCTGTAATAGCAATATTAGCATAATTATTATTCTTATGTATGTAATTATTTCAATACGAAATTTATCAAGAAATTTACAACAATAATTTTACCATGCAGCAAATATATATTTTTTATTTTCATTGGGTTTGGAGTAAATTGTTTCTTGCCTTAGACTCCATTAAGGATTATGAGTGAAGTAGTCCTTTGAGGTTTTATAGTAAAAAGTGTTTATTGTTCTTTTTTGAATATGCAAAGTTAGGAATATAAAACCTTATTTCTCGTTAAAACATTGCTGTTTGGTATCGACATTGCAATCAGAGCCTGCAGTATCCCTCTCAAGACACCAACAGAAGTCTACAAACATACGATCTTCAAACGCTTTTCAAAATCTATTTCCTTGATGAGAAGGTCTCTCAAATGAGAACGGAGGAAATGGATATATTTCATCAGTAATATGATGCAGCCATGTACTCACTTCAACTAAAGGAACAATAATTGGTGGATGCGCCGGGCCAACAAAATTTTTGCTCCACTTTCCCTTCTTTGTATTCAGTTTAATTACATTTTAGATTTATATTGTTTGTCGTGCCGTACCTGCTTTAGTTATACCCCCTAATTACAAACTCCCGAAAAGGACTATTGGATAAGTTACTTGGCAGCTACGTGTAATAATCTCATTTAGTAACATCGTTAATATTGGATGATTCCAACAACAAACAAATTTCTCCGTAAAGCAGATCGCTTAGAGGTCAACACCTCAATTACGCACAGAGTTGCTTCCATTACATATTCCACAAGATTACTTGCTTTCCGACAATAAAGGTACAGACTTTTGTACCTACATCCACGGGATTACCTGCTAAATTTCGAGTCCCTGGTGTTCAATTAAAAGTTTCCATCAAGACGTAATTTACATTTAGGTTATGATTAAAATAACCGTAGAAAATGAAATTATTTATCATGAGAGAAAGTATTAATTAAGACGCGTGAGGATTATTAAATTAGCAGTAGTAAATTCTCCTAATTGAGCATCAACAGTATTCGTTATACGTGCTTTGAGCTTAATTTTTCAGGATTATTATTAGCAGATCCAGGTGGATTTAAATTGCTATCCAGTTAATTTGTTTTAAACATCCTCATATGCCCTTAAAATGAAGAAAAATTACCGGATAAAACTTGAAACGTACCGCATTGTGTGAGCCAAATAAAAGCCTCAAGCCTTTTTATCGGTGATTTATGGTCCCTCGTTGTTATAAATAGACACATTGTTCATTACCACTATCTCCGAGACCTTCGCTCCATTTAGCATGGTAAGATAATAGAAACTTCCTCGACCCACCATGGTACTTAACGCCAGCCCCACGCTCCGCAAAAATCAATCCCGTGTTAACGGTCACAAGTCCTTGTAAGGGATTCCCTTTAATTACTTGTCTGATGGCATTCCGGTGCTTGCAAATTAATCCTGGGGCTATTTGTCAAAGACGGGATTTCTCCATTAAAAATGCAATTCCAGTTACTCGGCGATTGTTGTCTACGTCGCAATCATTTCATTTGCTACAATAAGAGCTGACGTTGACACATCGGATCCTCCGGAACTGACGTATCAAAAACGGGGCTTCGTGTGTATATTTGGACAGTTTACTCATTAAATGCGTGAAACTTTGCGGGCGATAGCGGTAATTGATGACAAAAAGTTTCGCACGAAAAATGGTCACATTCTTATTTTATCTTCAGTGTGACGACGCAGTAAAGTTACAAAAATTTAAATTAATTGCATAATGACTTAAGTCGATGGTTGATTTTTCATTTAAGCGATTTCACGGAGGGTGGGCCTGGCATGCGAAGGTCTCGGAGATAGTATTGTAATGAACAATGTGTCTACCAATTATAACACTTCGGTTCTGTACAGGATATATTTTTACGTTTTATGTGTATATTTTATAATATTTCCTGCATCGGTGTCACAAAACAAGCAAAAAAAATATCTATAAATTAATTATTGTAAAATCGTGCATTAAAGAAAACTTCCGTTCGCTTCGCCCGATCACACTTTTCGTAACGCTCTCGTCACGCATTCACCAGCTTACTCCCCAAGTCAAGTGTCCGTAAAGAAGTTTTACTTCAAAAAGAAAGAGATCGAAACAAGCAGGCTCCATCATCTACAATCTGAAAATTATTATTGTTTCAACTGCAATTTTGTTTTAAATCAAAAATCTTTTACTAACCAACTGACAATGCCGACGCACAGACAGTTTAGTGACAGTTATTCACGAAATACTCCAGCGTTTTGACAATGTAACGACAGTTGACAGAAATTGACAGTTGGTAGTTTTACAGAATTTTTGTTGTAAACATGAAACGCCTCAGTTCAGTTCCTTTCCCATCCCTTCTCGCACTTTTTTTTTGTCACATTTATCAGTACTTTTCTGGCGGCTTTTCTTCATATAAACTCTTAAACCCATAACATTATGTCTCCCTGGTTGAATTTTGAAAAATCCTTCCTCCTTTTATCCACAGCCGGGCGGTAAAAATGAAAAGATCAAAGGGAAATGGGACGCACGAATGTTTGGAAACGTTGGAGTGTGGACGCGTTGACAATAATTAAACGATCAAACGAACTTACCTGTGAAGTTCGATCGTAATTATATGAGGCATCCATTCCGAAGATATCACTGAGATAATAACAACGTAGTACGGTCCTGTGCTACTTTGGTCACAATATTTAAAGCGCATTTCCCCTTCCCTGCTGTCCTGGCCATTCGAGTCATTGTTTGAAAGTATATGAGTTTTATTTGCGACTGGGGTTGCGGGAATGGTGGGATGTGATATCTTCAGAATGGATGCCTCATATAATTACGATCGAACTTCACAGGTAAGTTCGTTTGATCGTTTAATTATATTTCGGCATCCATTCCTTCAGATATCACTGAGATAATAACAACGTAGATGTTTAAAGCTTACTTGCCAAATAAAACGATCCATTGAAAAGGTTCTTGGCCATGGTTTTAAAAAACCGGGAACCAAGAAAAGTGATAAAATAAGAAAATAAATGAAATTAAAATATACTCTCGCCGTTCAGGCGAAGACGAACTTCAAAATGGTGGTTGCATAATGACGGTTCGAGCAGAGGGCGATGATAAAATCGAACAAATGTTGTAGAGCTCTCGAACCGGTCCACCCTGGATCAAATATCGACTGATGTACCCAGGCGACGAGCTGCCGAGGTGCTTGTATAACGGGCCGTGTCGAGTGAGGGTTGAACAGACCTATATAGACACCAGATTGAAGGAGAGATGGCTTTGCTCAACGGCTCAGAGTCTGTTTCGTGACTTCCTTGTAGGGTTTCCTATTTTGTATATAAAAGTCCTCGTTCTGATTTTAAGTACGTCATATCAATTAGCAACTAAGCCACTAACAAGTATTGGGTTTTCTGGAAAAAATATTGGATTCAAGACTAGTTGATTTGGTCCCAAAGTGACGACTAATTGATTTGAAGTGAGAATATGAACACCTTCGTCATGGCTAGCGAAGCCCGAGAGACGTATCAGGGAAATTGTTTCTAGTCGATGACCAATAGTCAGCAACAACAAGCTAACAAGCTTCCTGGGTAATTACGGCAAGGTGTAAGTCGATGTGTCTTACCAGAGCCGGAGCACCTGTTGTGGGTCCCAGGTTGTTGCATATCGAGGACGGGCAGAACGTAAACTCACCAGCCCCTTATGAAACGTCTGATGTTGTGATCTTCACGAATATGTCCTGGCAGGAGGAAAGATAGTGCCGAGCGATATGCATTAAAAAGGCCGTATCGCTGTTGTCCCTAACTCAAGAGGTGTTGGAAGGAAAACCGGACCTTCCAAAACCTTGCCTGCGAATGGTGAAATGCTTTGGAAGGAGTAAAAGTGCCAATTGGAAGACGAACTGTATTGTGAGTGTTACGGGAGCTAGAGAGGCGAGCATGGTCTCTATGACTTTCTAGGGGATGCCACAGCGGCGGAAGGCTTCGTTGAGACACGTGTGGCCCCCAGGAAAATTTGTCGCCACAGTGGATGAAAATTGGTGAAAAAGACAAGTCGGGTTGTGTTCACCTGGAGGGAACACAATTGGAGTGCTAACAGAGACCTGGGTGAAAAAAAGGGGGTACCAGGGTTGAGAGATCCAATAGGCGACAATAGGAATGCCCTCCCTCTGCTTGGTCGTGGAGAAATTTTTGTATTTTTGTATCTTTCATAAAGTAATACAAAAGGAAAAAATGGAACGTTTTTTTTTTTTGCACTAAGATGCGAACGAGTTGACGCTTGGTGCTATAAACTTTCCTGTGGATTGGACAATGGATTCACGATCGTTTTTTTTTTTTGAAGTAAAACTTATTTACGGACACTTGACTTGGGAAGCAAGCTGGTGAATCCCTTAAGAGAGCGTTACGAAAAGTGAAAAGTGCGATCGGGCGAAGCAAACGATTTTACATTAATTAATTCATAAATTTTTTTTTTATTTTTTTGCTTTAACGGGATTCGAATCCGCGTCTTTTAGGTTGTGGATCCAGCCTGCTCACCACAGAGCCATTGGCCTGAGTCAATTTTGCCTGCAATTGCGCTACTTCTTAATTGCTACACATGATTGCCGACATTTCGCTGACGACAAACTGAAACATGCTTTATCCAATACTGCAGACGGTATTGATTCAGGATTGAGCTGTGGAACACCACGAGCGGTGTTTGAGACTTGATGTCAGCAAAACATTGAAGCCCTAAGCTTGTAAATCCAAAATATTTATGTAAAAGCGATCGCTCAATATCCACCACGAATAAGGGCGTTTCGTGTTCCCAGCACCCCAAAGACATACGAAAAATCGTTAGGACAAATTTCCTATTTTTGGCACTAAAAGCCTTATGTAGGTTCTGATGCCACCAACGGAGATCTGTCTTTCATCGTTATGACGAAACATGATGATTTTCTCATAGTTTAGAACAAAACCTAGAGACTACTAAATCGACAGTTCGAGAAAAACCTTCCTGGAACAATCGCCATAATCCGCCCCCAAGCTCAGGAAATCGTCCAGCTTGATAAAATTCCCTCGGATCGATCGAAGTGTTTTAACTATGACTTTTTCAACTTGGTGAAAACTAAAGGGGCCGAGGCCTGTACAAAAGGGTAACAGGTGAACTGATAACGTTGGCTCTCGTGTTGGAAACGTAAAAATTTTGATCACTGGGACGGATTGAAATTAAAAAGTAGGCGTCCTTGAGGTCAATGGAAGCTCTAAACAGCTCTCAGAAATGAGACGCAGTGCAGTGCGAATATCGTCCATCTCAAAGTGTACGGTTTGAATGAACTATTTTTTATTTTTTTTTTAATTGACCAGAAGGAGCTCCCCGTGATTCCGACCTTCACGGGGTTCTTTGCTGGTCAGGTCCTATTCGTACATCATAGCCACTCCTCAAAACCATGAGGTTATTATTATTATTATTAGTTAATTAAGGATGAAACGTTTTTTGCCTGATGATTTTTGGCGAGAAATGAGCTGGAAATCAATTGACCTGGCGCAGGAAAACAGGGATTAATGGCCCAATTGCTCTTAATTTCTCGACGCATTTGTGCATATGGGGAGCGTCCCTGGTCAAAAGCTGCGGCCGAGCCGGGGCGTGTTGTGTTGAAATTACTACAAATGGTAACTGTATCTAGCTCAAGCTGACAGAACCTGTGGTGATTTGTTGCCACGCAGAGTGAAAAGATTTTAAGCGCCCCGCCAGGCTTACCTAGCGTCTCTGATGATAGCGCCGTTTCTCACGCCGATCTTCTCTCTACTCCCTCGAGGGACGCACCCGTGGAAGTTTCGTCTCCCTCTGAGGAACCGGGTGATACCTGTTTAAAGGTCTTATTATGGTACGAGAGTAGGGTTGTGCCCCCCACTTCTTTCTTTTGCAAAACCTCTATTTGTCTGATACAGGCCTGAAAAGGTAGGAGCATTCTCCCTGGTTTCCAGATTTTTCCTTGTTTATTTTTCCCCCCCAAATCTGGCCGGAATAAAATTTTCCAGAATGAATGCTCTCGATCAAGGTCCTAAATGATTTGTTTAAGATTGGGAGAATATAAACCATCGAGACGAGCTGATGTCGTAAAATAATGTGAGAGGAGGCGGCCAGAGTCACCTAGGGGAGATTTTCTTCCCTAAGGCTTTGGAAGAGTTTCTGATTTTTCTATTATTAGTGAAATACCTTTTTCTAAGACGGACAGTGGTGCGCCGAGCTGTTTCTAGGAACCCATAAAGTGAGCCAAGCGATGTGTGTGGGCGGCCGACATAATGGCTGCCACTTCCGGGTTGACGATCGGCAGCATCAGCCTGTCGCAATTGAGCGGTAGCCGGTAGCGAGGAAAAACAGGAGACCACACCCTGTTAAAGAATCGGGTGTCAGATAGCCGGAAGTGCTTTTGCATCTTTGACTAGGTGCAGAGTTCTGCTAGTGTTCTGGTTCGCCTCCTAGAATTCTTAGTATGTCATTCCCCAACTCAATGGAGACGATATCGTCCTCGACGGCAGGCTGGGCGTCTCCTGCTGGCGGAGAGTCGGTGGGGTTGTGAGGAAGCGACGCGACGCCTCGCGGGCTGCCATCATCGCTTCTGCACACTGTCGGTTTTCTCTGTCGCCGATCTATGTGCCGCCGCCCCCGAGATGAACGTTGTCTCGAGTGTTGACCTCGCAATGCTACAGCTTGGAGATCGAGTGCGAACCGTGGAATCACGCCCATATAATGTTGGCGATGTCATCTGCGCCGTCCTTCTTTAACTTCTGAATTTCTCGATGAAAATGCCGCGACGAAACTTCAGAATGACGACCTGCTGGTCATTATTCTATGCTACTTTGAAAATTAGCTAAGATAGTACACATTCTAAGTTAGCGTGTATAAGAAATTGATATAAATAAGGAGAATTTATTATACAAACCAGACCAGCTGTGGTGCGATGTGACTCACAGAAGCACAAAACCAACAATGACTCGAATGGCCAGGACAGCAGGGAAGGGGAAATGCGCTTTAAATATTGTGACCGAAGTAGCACAGGACCGTACTACGTTGTTATTATCTCAGTGATATCTGAAGGAATGGATGCCGAAATATAATTTCAGTTCTTCGCTACCATTCGTCGCAAAAGGTTTCATACTGCTCTTTGTCTCTGCAGGCTGCATTGTTAATTTATGACAACCCCTGAATAACGTAGGTAGCAAACTGTGGTCAAGGACGTAATTAGCTGCCGATAACATCATAAATACGGTGAATAAATGATTTATTGTGTGTCAACTGAAACCGACTTTAAACATAATTTCTTTGTTTATTAATCGATTTGATTGATTCTTTTTGCGTTGTGTTCAGTATAGCTCCAAGATGGTCCCATGTTAATTTCATTGATATTGGACATAATACCCTGTAGAGTCGGGTATGGAAAATCTAGAATTGGTGAATAACTGAATTGGTAATATAACTGAATCTCCAATCTCGAATCCTCGAATATCGAATCTTGAATCTCAAATATTGAATCTTGAATATGTATTGATGGTCTCGATTCTTTTTCACATTAATCTCTTAATTTATTTAACACTTATGCTGTTCTATATCCGACAATCTGTTTTCTCGCTCCTCTGAACTTTCATTCATTGTTTTAAAATTTCTGGTTCTATTTTTTTAGCGTTTCCGTCTTTCATCTTCCTTTTAAACCAGCTGTCGTTTCCTCATTCGAGAAACGTCCTTACTAATTCTACCCCTCACTTAAAATTGTAAAATAATTAACTTTAAAAAAAAAGAAACCGACTTCAAAAAACACAAAAGTAACATCACTAAAAAGTAAAAAAAATTTTTTTTTCATTTCATACTTATTCAACCTTTGAAGGGCTGACCACCTCATACGGCTTGCATAATTTATACTTTCATGTAGCGTACCGCTGATGGCGCCGGATTGATTGCCGGATACGGTCGAGAATGGGTGGAAATATTGCGAATAGTGCAAACGCGGATGATTCGTTTAAATGTGTCATGCCAGCGGAAAAGAACCTCTGCGAGCAGTAGCAATGGTTGAAATGGTTGAATGTATCCCCGGCTTTACATAATATATAAAGGACCTTTATAGAAAATTTCATGTTTCTAGACCCAATAGTCTATGCGTTGTTGTCGTTTCTTCTTTTGTATAAAATAGGGATTGTAGATCAACGAATGTTGTTGAATTTGTTTAATCAAAAGAATTGAATAGGCCCTGTATTTAACATGTTGCACTCCTTCCGCCGTGTCCTCATTTAAGATTGTATAATAAATTAATATTGTATATTTCTATTACCATATTCTTTTCAGTTTTATTTGCTTTAGAAGATAATGTAAGCTTTATAAAATATTCAATTACCATTTCATGGAAAACAGTGTTTACAAAGTTTGCCGTAAAGAGAAGCAAACGGCGCGTGGAGTTGAAACTCAAACTAGTTAAACTGCTGTAACTACCACATGAGGAAAGCAAGTTTTTCCAAGGTCATCTCAAACAACTCGGTTCCCATCTCGATGCGTTAAATTGGTCTAAGTAAATATTTATTCCATTTTATTATTTGGAAAACTAACATTTGAATACTAATTTGAGCTAGGAAAGGTGTAATATTTAATAGTGCGGAAATAATATTTCAACACTAAAAGTTATATCAATTTATTGCACATGCTATTATTGAAGTGAACCTTCTTATCCCACGGTGTAAGATTTTTGTAGGCGGTAAGCGCGCCGCGATCCAACACGAACATGCAATGTATAAAGGGGGCTCCCGCCAAGGGGACCTAAGGGGGCTCCTGCCAAGGGGGGGCCAAGGGTCTCCTGCCCTAAGGGATCCACATTTTCTATTTCCATAAATAGTAAATTCTCTTTTCACATTGGTTTTTGTGTTGGAAATATCAATCAAAATAAATGACCCCATGTCCTTGATGTTTCGAACTTGTAAAAAAGTTAGTTCTTCTCGTCGATACGCTCCACTTTAACACCAACAGCCCACACTACTTAAAATTTAAACAAAAATTTAAATATTTTTATTAATTTCAAATTTAAAATTCTACCTTGATCACTTCTATTTTAATTTTGTGAAAACACTGGATTTCTTAGAACTTTCGTTTTATAAGAGCTATTAAATTTACAAACTTTTTTATATCGATGTTTTTCTTCATGTCTAATGTCCTCAGCATCGAGTAAATGCCCCACAATGTATAACTCTTATACAGAGTATCTCAAAATTAAGGCATTGCGAGTTCGGAGTGTTGTAGTGTGTACCCCTTGGAGTAAGAAAAAAATTATAAAACATTTTCGCACACGGCATGTCTTTAATCTCGGGTATCACCTGGTACGAAAAAAATTACATTTCCTAACTTATTGCACAAACAGCTATTTAAGAGGGATTAAAACATAATCAGAAAATATTATATATCATGAGATCATTTAAATAAAAAATTATAGTGGACGAGTTATTTTTAATGCAAATTGACTGACTATAAAATTTGTGATTATGGTCTGACGTTTATGTTTCTCATGTTAAATTGCTTTAATTTAAAGCCAATAAAACACTAACAAATAATGTAGGTTTAGCAAATGCTCAAAGTGTTCTCCCCCAGCTTCAACGCAGCTCTTAACTCTCCGTTTCATATTTTCAAATGTATTTTCCAAGATCCGAAAAGTTATAGCGTTGCATGCATTAAAAATTGCCTCTTGCAGTTCTTCAAGATTGTGCGAGTTATTTTTAAATACGGTGTTTTAGAGATACGGAAAATGAAATAATCTAGAATTGTCCGGTCCGAAGCGGAAATTGAATGACCCGATCGTCATAAAACCATAAAACTAACACTCGCTCCGCTACAACACACTAACATCACGAAATTGCAATTGCAACACATAAATTGCAGGAAAATTAGGGCAGGTATTTCGAAAAACCGTTAACACAGCGTTCTATAGAATACTTCCATTCACCATTCTGTTGCCGTTTTTTTACTTTTACACCTTTGACATTCAAATATTAAACCAAGTTGTCGACAGTTAGTAGTGCCAACCTAATTTAAATTTCACAGCCTACTCTAATTTCTAATTTAAATGATCCGATGGTACAAAAAACCTTTAAAGTAAGGAGAAAGTCTAACATTTACCACCTTATATTTATATACATATTTAACAAGTTATTTGAAGTCGCATAACATTGTGGATGCTGAAATGTTACTACTGGCTCATTTTCTTTTATGACAGTGTGAAATACAGGGTGTTATGGAAGTCCTAGCAAAAAATTTAACCACAAGTAGAACTCGTCAAAAGAAACATTTTTGAAGTAAAACTTCTTTAGGGACACTTGACTTGGGGTGTAAGCTGGTGAATGCCTGACGAGAGCGTTACGAAAAGTGTGATCGGGCGAAGCGAACGGAAGTAATTAATTCATAGAAAAAATGTTTGCCTTAGCGGGATTCGAACCCGAGCTTCTAGGTTCTAAATTCACGCTTCAGTCCACTCAGCCATTTGCGTGTGTCAGTTTTGTATGCAATTGCGCTACTTATCTTAATCGCTGCACATGATTGCCGACTTTTCGCTGACTACAAACTGAAACATGCATTATCCAATACTGCAGACGGTATTAATTCAGGATTCTATAGCTCCGTTTATAAACTTACATAAATTAAGAGCACTTTTACAATGGCGAACTGAAGTTTTACTTCAGTCGTGTGGTCTGAAGCACACACACTGGTCATGTGCGGTAAACAGTAAAAGTTGACACACCAACACGTAAAGCGAGTCTTCCAATACTCAAATTTCAAATCACACAAACGTTGTACTGTTCTAACAAAAGCACGTGAAGTTGATGGAATTTCACAGTCTCCTTTTTGGTGGAAATTAAATGAACAAATTATAGTAATTGGTTAAGAATCGAGCATAACACAACGCGACACTCAACTGATGACTAAAATTTACTATCAACGACAATTTTTTGTCCCAAAAAAGGTAGGAGAAAACTTGAAACAAACCGCTAACTTTAAAAGGTTGGCCAGTGATCGTCAGACAATGAAAGAAAAAGCGGAACCCTACGTTGTGTTTTAAAGCATTGGATACATGGCGAGAGCTCATCAGGAGTGGAGCGTAAATTGGTAACACAAAAATTATGGTTTTAAAAAAATGTTATTTTTGTGGATTTGAGTTTTTGTGATTTTGTACTGCGATTAACAAGTTTTAGTAACTTTGTGTTTGGTTGGTAACAATTCAATTTGACAAATTTAACAACTTGAGCGATAAATGACAACTGACAATTTACAATGATTTCAACAGTTTAACAATTTAGTTCTTCAGAAAATGCAAACAATAATAGAATTAAAATTTAAATATATTCATGTCGAACTCCACAAACTTTAATAAACGTAAAATTACAATTGGAACATGTTTCGGGAGAAAACTACTCCCATCATCAGCCCTTAAAGAATGTTTAAAATTATTATTTAAAATTTATAATCTTAAACATTCTTTAAACGCTGATGATGGGAGTAATTTTCTCCCGAAACGTGTTCCTATTGTAATTTTACGTTTATTAAAGTTTGTGGAGTTCGACTTGAATATATTTAAATTTTAATATAATTTTACTCCACTTTCATCGATTCATCAACATTCTTCTCGTTATTAACACAATTAACAATTTTGGTGTACATGATGAGTGAGGTTAAGTCAGCTAATTTTATTCCACCTGAGCTTGGAGCTTTCGAAGTTTACAGAAATTTAGATACAGTGTATTATCTACGTCCAAACCGTGCATATTCGCACCTGAGAGAGGAAACAAGAATATTAGAACGGGTGATGTTATCTAATGTGGAAACATTTGTGCCGAAAGCTGACTGACATTATGTAGATTTAGTGGAAAGACTAAAGCGAAGTTAACAAGACAAATGTTTTCAAGTGGGGCAAGATTGTATAGAGTTTACTACCACGGAAAAAAATTACACATTCAAATGGACCAGGAGAACTGAGTTTGTTACTGACAGTTTAGTTTACTGGGGTAGAATTTCACGAGTCCGGCTTACTTTCCTGTTTTTCTTTAAGGCACAGAAGTTATACAAGCTTGGAACAACGAGGTACACGCTGAGTGACAAAGGTAGGGCCGCGTATAGCTTCTCAATAGGAAACAAGTGGTACGCACCATGAAATGAATGAATGCTATTTGGTCGATCTGTTGATTCAATACAAGTATGGACAAACACAATAAAATATGCAGTAACGCAACGTTCTTTTGCACGCCAGTTCGGAATGAGCTCGACACAACGATATCTAGAGCACAAACCCAATGCAGGGCAACGAAACTACAACATGCACAAAGTAAAATACTAGATACAGAAATTTGGCTTCCCGGTGCCCAAGCTAGCTAGATATCGTCACATGCAAACAACAATACAGGAGATCGCGAGGGGGGGGGCGCAACATAGCATAAAAAAAGAAAACATGCAATCCAGAACGACAACATTGAGCGTGGCACTTTGCCGCTTTTTGCCCTCAGTTCTTGGTGTTGCTTGAAGTGAACAGAGACAAAATAGCTTTTAAATCACAGCAATTCATGTTACTGCAGAGAAAGAAGCAAGCATTTACACGAAATGATCGATATTGCAATAGCGGATATGAAACAAAGACTACAGTTTTTGACAAGAAATGGAGGAACAAAGGCGGGCGATTCGTATCCATCATGATGGTTTTTATGACGTTGGGAAAAAATGGCCGACTAACGGTAAAAATTGAAATGGTTTTACCGAAGAATTTCTGGTAACCACGTGGAACAATGGCCAGAAATATTACATGGTATTTCCGTACGATGAGTAGGACAGAAAAATATATTATGTAATAACAAGGTTAAATGTTCTTTCTACGGGCAGCACGACACACACGATTTTTAATTTAAATTCAACCGGTCTTTCTGTTAACGGGAATTTTCGACAATGCAATTTCTACATAGAACGCACTCAACTTTAAAAAACAAAAATTAAGAGTTAGTTACAAAAGGACGACCTGTTACTTTTAACGTTAAAGTCTGATCCTCATGTAATGGCTGCCGGTCTTCCCTCCTCACTCTACGGCCCGGTGCCAGCGCCATTTCTGTGTAGCGCTTCAAATTGCTACTACAGAGCGCTACCCCCTCAGTTACAGAGTACTGCCAACTTCAGGGTCGTTGCCAAATGACCGCCTTGCAGGGCGGGCAAGTCGAAGTTCTCCCGTGCATTACGGGTCTATTTTGGGGGTTTCTCAATATAATTATTATAATCGAAAATAAGTTAAATATAATTATTGAAAAATAATATTTTTAGAGGACTGCTTATGAAAATAACCGTATCGACGGGGAACCTACTTATTCAAAGGTTGGCATTACCAAAACAGCAAGCTCTTTTTAAAGGATATGTTTATAGAGTTTTTAGATATATAAGAAAATTAAAAACAACCGTGAAACTAAAAAAAGTGTCTTTTACAAAGTAATGCTTTTACATTTCGAAAAGATTTTATACGAAAATATATAAAATTCTGTTTTTCAGAAATGCTCTTCGTCGTGTTTAATGCTGCGCTGTTGCAATTTGATCATTTCCTGCTTTCTGTAAAAGTTCTTTGATCCGTGTAAGATAAAGTAAGTACATTAAAGTATACATTTAAATGACGTCCAACTCTAGTACATAGTTGTCACCATTTTATTGAATCTTTTAAATGTCAGGAAGATCATAAATTGAAAATATTGTACTACAGCCGACCCCAAAAATCTCGTGATTTTTCCTAATATTTTATCACCACAACTTCTAGTTCTCATTCTTATACTCTTCATTGTCCAGCCCTCCCGACGCACCACTAAATTTTCACGGCAGCTGTAAAACTAAATCACGTGTCTGCAGCTACGTCAGACGCGAATTCCAGCATTTCCTCTGTAATTCCGCTCCGCCGAAAATCGTATACTTTCATCGTGACTAATGCAAATGTTGACTTTTAATTATTTTCCCGATTACCCCGTCTCACATCTCAGTATTGCCGAACCTAATTCGATCAACTTTCCCAATGTCAAGCCCGGCACGGAATTTTCAATCACCCAATAGCTGCAACTTACCCCATTAATGTATTCATTGGTGCTTGTGCACGACTTCGGTGTTTCGGCGTTAAGATAAGTGGGTTATTTCCCTACGGCGGCGTACGCATGTCTTGACACGAAGATTTAGTTGCGTGTTATTGTTGTTTAAATGTTAATGTCTTCAATCAAGTAGACACGCGAACTTGTTGCCATTATTAACATAGACAAAGACGCGGTTTACAGTTTTGAAAAGAACATCCCTGGAGGTTTTATGTTTTATGTATGGAGTAAACAGCGAGATAAAGAGATGGAGAGTAGGGAATGCACAGTCTGAATAACATAATGGCTTTTTCTTTATCTACTGGTAGATGATTATATTGAGGTCCTGTGCATGGCTAGTCGTCTTTTATGCATTGAGAGGCTTGTCCTGAATAACCAATACGGGTTTTCGGAGGCTTTGACAGAATTTACCGGTTTGATAGGTACTCTTGTTTCAGTGCACCGTGTGAAATCTGAAGTAAATAAGGCATTCAAGAATATTTTCTTGCTTAAGCGTTCTCATTCCAAATTAAATGAACTAAATAAGGCTATTGTTCCAAATACAGGATCAATATAATTCGTTATACACTCAACCTACAACTTCTACGAACGTGTACTATGAATTTACGTTTTCCCGACAAATAAAAACTAGTTTTATCGTGAGTCCTTCCAATAGTACAACAGCAATAGAGCAATAATTTCTATTCTGCTCCGCTAGACATAAATACTCGTGCGCCATGCCGCTAGAAATAACACTTACATCTTGCAGTCGCATATGTCTCATGTTATGTGACCTATAAAAATAAAAATCTTTGTGTTTAAACTAAGAACTACAAAAAAGAATTATTGCAACACTGTAACTATGATGATTAAACTGTAATCTATTATGTTATCGTGATAGTTTTTATTACCACTCGTTTTATGATTGCGTGTACTGTTTTGCTCCACATACTTTTTAACAAATACATTATTAAGTTTAGAATTATGCTTCGTTTGCAGGTCGAAAAAGTTTCGATTGTGATTTATGATCTACGATCCATAATAGAATTATTCTCTATACATAAAAGGAGACACTGTCTTATTAACATCAACTGGTTCATTTTAATAGGAATTCATTATAATATAATGTAGGCACCCACTAAGAAAGAAGTTTTCCAAATTTAATCCCGGAAGCAGGTAATGGAGATGTCGAATTACATTTGGTTGCAAATAAAACGGTACAAACTACTTGATACATCATGTAAATCTGAATTCAAGAATTGACACAAACTGTCAATTTGAATTGTTGGCTATCTGACTGTTCTAACGTTTTCTAGGTCTGTCTTGCTTCTTCCTAGCTCCTGCTGAATCTCACATACCACTTTGCCTTTTCTTGTTTTCATGTACTTTACACTTTACACCTTAAGATTTTTTTATACGACTCTTACTTCTAGAAACTAAAATTTAAAATATATCTGCCATCGAATAAATTGAGAATGACTCAAAGTTAACAGTGTCAACTGTTCATCTACCTCTTCAATTCCCATTTCTCAACGTATATATATTTTGATACTAATAGTAGCTGACCCGACAGACGTTGTCCTGTTCAAATATTCAATAAATTTGTTTTTGGACAGATTGCGAAACAAACACAAAAGTAAAAATAAAATAATGTAATTTTATTTTAAGTTATGCCGAAATGCGTTTTTCCAGATTTTTCTATAGATTTTCCCTACTATTTTAAAGTGAAAACATTCAATTGAATCATAACGAATAAAAGAAAAAAGAATCGACCAAATAATTATGGCGTTCCTATCATCAGTTATGATCGAGAGTGCATACAAATATTATGATTTTCGCACTTTTTAAGAAATTTCCGACTTTCCTTTGTACATAATTTTATCAAATTTTATTTTCCCGGAAACTTTTTCAGGACCATAACGCACAAAACAAAAAAAGAATTACACATATCTATCGTTCGAAGTTTTCCCGAATTTTCGATTTTTCCGGGCAGAAAACTTTATCTGGACTATTAGGAAAATAAAAAAAAACAGCCAAATCGCTCTAGTCGTTCTCAAGTGATGCGCTTACCAACAAACCGCATTTCATTTTTATTACGCAACAAATTATTCACATAGTATTTAATTCGTCTGCCTGGTTACATTTTTCAGTAAAACTTGATATTGCAAATTATATAATTCTAATGCATAATATTAGTAACAGAATCATAGTAGGTATTATTATCGCTATGTATTTAATAAGCACTCGTGGTTATCTACTCAATTGCTCGGTAAAAAAATCGTGCCCCAAGTTTAAAACCCACACTGCCAAGTATTTTATTACTATTATTTGCATAGTAAAAATCATGGACGCTCGGTATGAAAATCTGAATGTTCAGTATTTTCTGAAGAGTGTTAAGTAGATTACTACTGGACGCTCGGTAAAAAAATCTACATGTTAAGTATTTTCTGAGTAAAATGTTATTCGCATAGGAAAAATCATGTTCTATATATTTACTAGCTGACCCGGCGAACTTTGTACCGCCTCAGAATCAATAACACATGGGCACCCCTTAGCCCCCATATCCATGCTTTAATAGTTATTCTGCTATTCGGGGCGGAGACAAATCCAACAAATCAAAGATCATAAAAATCGGTCCCTCTGGACCCATGTGTCCATGTGAAAAATACTACCTACCTATTCTACGACCTATTCTCATACCTACCAAATATACAAAACAAATTTCATAAAAATCGGTCCAGCCCAAGAGGGCCTCATGTCCATGTGAAAAATAGTTTACCACCTATTCTCATACCTACCAAATATATATAAAAAAAAAAACATCGGTCCAGCCCAAGGGGTCCCACTGAGCCCCCATATCTATGTGAAAAATAGTTTCGTCGAAAGCCGTAAGTCCACATTCTACCGAAATGGACATTCTAGCACCATCGTATGTAAAAAAAAAAACAATTATCAACTGTAGAAAATATAGATCCCTGCAAGAATTTATAATACCGTTAAATTCAAATTTATATTTCCCCGTAAAGTTCCAATTTCTTAAAATCTACAACGTATTAGCCGTAACTCCATAGCTTAATGTGGAGTTATGGGTTTTACTGAAAATCGTTATTTCCATGATTATGGATTTTCAGCTTTAGAATTTATATAAAAAATTAAGAAAAATGTATTTTTTAGGACATTCTGGCTAATTTCAAAAGCAGAACCCAGTGCTATTTCTTACAAAATTTTCATTAATTTCCCTTAATGTGTGTTGTGAATAAAAACTCGTAAGTCCATATAAGTTATAATAATGAACTGGAAAAACGCCTTTAAATTAATAAAAAATCATTAAACAAATTTATTTTTAATAGTAGATTATTATACGAGTTCCTGTGTAAATTGGACGCTTTATACCACAAGGGGTTTATAAAAGCACGAGTGCTTTTATGAACCCCGAGTGGCATAAAGCGTTCAATTTACACAGGTACGAGTGTAATACGACGTTTTATCGTTCGGCACAACCCCGGAAAGCCTTTAAATTGCTTAAAATCCATAAAAATAGTTTGACGTTTATCTGTCATTTTCATTATTTCATGACAGAGAGTGTTTACACAAGCAAAAATTTGAAAATTCTGACAGCGTCGAACGATAAATATTATTATGATTTTGTATTTTGTTAGTGTCCTAGTATAAACAGGTTTTACGATTTTTACATAATTTAAAATTGAAACGTTTTTTTCTTCTCCTGTAAACTTACTGTTTTACGGGTTATGCATATTAGGCCGACGGTTTACCACCTATTCTCATACCTACCAAATATACAAAAAAAATCATGAAAATCGAATGTGGAATAATAAAACTGAAATACGCCCAAATATGAGTTACACTACTTTGTCAGCTAAGCGACGATATATTTAAATACTGGTGGAACCTACCGTGCAACTGGTTACTATACTTACAATGACAATCATTTACTGTGCAAAAATGCATTAAAATACCGAGCAGTTAATTACATGCCTTTTTATTATACGTATAGATTTATTGAAATCCAAATCACTTGAGAACGGGTGGACCAATTTGGCAATTTTTTCTAGAGTATTCGTAGTGGTCATGGTAAATTTTGACGGAAAGAAAGATTGGAAAGGTTGCAGTTTTTCCAGAATTTTCCAGTCTTCCGGATGAGTTTTTCCATTTTTCCTTCCGTTGGAACCCTACTTGTAGTAATTATTATCAATATGTAAAAAATAGGAGGAGGAAAACTATGAACACACGCAAACTGGATTTTTTTTAAATTATAGATTTATAATATGTAATTATAAAGATGACAACAAAAATTTATTCATCGCACCTTTATCATCAAAATCGGTCAGAAAATTAAAAAAAAAATCTGGATGTCTACAACAGAGCCACTGTACTACCGTCTCCAACTGTAGCTAAAAACCATCCAGGTGACCCAATAAATTAATATTAAAAAATTATTAAGATTTTGTCAGAAAATTAAAAAAAATGGATATCGACAAAAGCGCCACATACCGGGTCAAACTGTAGCTAAGAACTATCCAGGGATCCGCTCAAACAGTCACAAAAAATTTCATCAAAATCGGTCAAGCCGTTTAGAAGGAGAAGAATTACGAACACACGCACACCGGAGTTTTATACAGGGTGGAAAGTTTAACTGGAATAAATTCAGTATCTTCACTGCAATTGATTTTGAGAAAACGATTTTTGTTTTTAAATCGCCACTTTTTAGCCTGATCAGCTTTCTTTTGTTTTTATTCAGGGGGCTGTAACGACCGTTAAGTTTTTTTTTCAAATGGAAAGATATGTCAACCGACACATCATTGAAAAGCTTATAAAAAAAGGACTACAACGATATATATTTTTTTACTTTTCCACCTAATAATGTAAGAATAAATAAATAAAAACAACTTTAATCTATTTCTTTCTTGGTAGGTTTACTGTTTGAAAATTATAGGACTTGAATTTAAAAAATCTCGTTTTAGGTAAGTATAATGTTTTTTTAATGTAACAGATGTTCAATATGTTCACCAAGTCTTTCTTGACAAAATGCAAGACAATAATAAAATCCATTTGTTACATTTTACAACATTTCTGAAGTAATTTGCTGAATTTCATAGGTAATACGTTGTTGCAAACCTTCAAGATTATCGGGTTTTGTGGTGTAGACTTTACTTTTAAGATACCCCCACAAAAAGAAAAGTCAAGAGGAGTGAGGTCTGGTGGTCTTGCTGGCCATTCTATTGCCCCTCTTCTTCCGATCTACCTATTATGAAAAATGTCGTCCAAATAACGCCGAACGGATGCAGCATATTGCGGTGGAGCTCCATCCTGTGGATACCATATTATTCTCTCATGTGGAAGTTTTGGATCTAATTTATCTCTAAATTGGTCCGCCAGAGCTGGGCGAAGCGTTTCTTGAAGAAACGGTAGATATCTTTCTGCATTAAGATTATCAGGAAAGAACACTGGTCCTATGATCCTAAAAACAGTTTTTAGGGTCTTATTCTCAGATGAGATAGAGATACATGAAACAAAACACATCCTTGTATTCATTTTTTTATGAACTTTCCAATGATGTGCCGGTTTGACATATCTTCCCATTTGAAAAAAAAAACTTAAGGGTGGTTACAGCTCCCTGAGTAAAAACAAAAGAAAGCTGATCAAGCTAAAAAGTGGCAATTCAAAAACAAAAATCGACGTGTTTGAGGAATTTTTCGCAAAATCAATTGCAGTGAAGATACTGAATTTATTCCAGTTAAACTTTCCACCCTGTATATAAAGAATAGATCTGTTATCTTTGTCATGCCTTTGTCATATTAAGCAAGTACAATATCATAAGCAAATTCGTTTTTTAAATTATCAAAAACATTCCATCTCATCACCTTTGACATGATCCAGTTAACTACCACCAAGAATATTGTCGGAGACAACATGGATCCTTGTTTGGTGATATCTACTTCCCCTGAAAGTTTTCCCTTATAAACAACACGTGCTGTGAACTTTTCGTACTTACGTGACAGACCATATTTCTCCAAAAACTTTGAGTTCATAAGGAGAAATGTCCAAAAATTACACATGCTGTCCCTTTTAAAATAAAAGAATTAAATCATTTATATATCGACTAATTTTTATCTTGTAACGAAGTTATCGAATTTCTTAAGGTCCGAGTACATTCACTACGATCGCTTCACTTTCCGTATGGGGAGCCGGTCGCGTTCCCGTGGTTTGGCAAGGCAAAATAAAATACTTGCTGGCGTCGTATCGGGACCATTTTGGTATTAAAATGACCAATGCATTACGGTGCTTCCGACGCCCGCGTCATTAAGCGAAAAAACCTTCAAGCGCCTGATCACTGCTCCGCGCTTCACGCATGATGCCGACGTCATCGGCTCCCATCCGCCTTCTTTATAAAAGGCCGAACAGAACGCTGAAATTTTCAGATTCAACTTGGGAAAAGAACCGAAGAGAGAGATTTGTCCCCGACCTGTCCACCGTCGTCATCGCTGACCCCCAGACATCTGTGATTGGAGATATTCGTCCTGAGTCTGCTTTCCTTCCCCGTTCACCGTCTCCTGCACCTGTTCACCCCACGACTACGTACGTCAAGCGATCCGGAGAGAGACAGACATAACTATGTCTAAAAGAAAACTAAAAACTTTTAGTAAAGATAGAAATATCCCCTATCCTTGTTTCTCGTCCCCGTCTCAGTGTATGTTAAGTCGGTGTAAATAAAGCCGGGCACAGGAGACACTTCGCAAAGTACCGAGTGAAGTTCCGGAGAGAGAGACGTAATGTGTAAATAATAACTGTACGTACTGTAGATGATAAACCTTTAATTTCGTCGCAGTAATTTGTTTTATTCCTTTCCGTCAAACTAGACAGCTGACCCTAGCATACCATACTCCGGTTTAGTTACCCGCGGTCCCGTGGAGTATACCACGTTAAAAAACTGGCGCTTGAGGGAACCTGACCATAGAACGCGTCACAATATAAACATATTTGGATTGAACAATATAACCTACATGATGCATCAAATGATCATTCCTCACCAATTTGCTAAATACTAACGAGCGTTCAACAAAAAACCTGGTTAGAGCAAGCTTTGAAATTGCGTTTTTGTTTTATTTTTTTTACAGATTTTTTTGTGAACAGATAACAAAACATCAAAATTTGAGAGAAGTTGCAATATTATTAATTATGCATCTTAAATAAGTGTTGACAAGTAGTGTTTTAGGGTATTAGTTAGCGGTTTTATATATACCGACACGATTTGGGGGTTTGGGCTGCAATGTGCTGCAGGTATCTCCAGGATTCCTATAACGGTTTTTGACAGAAGCATGTTCTATTCACCAATATTAATTTAAGAAGATTCTTGTGCGTTAGTTGGTAAAAAAATTAAGGTAAAAGTAAAGTGCATTCAGACCTTAGAGTGTGATGTTAATTGAGTTAATATTTTTAGATATCGGACACTTTAGGATTTGGTTTTATTTCTTTAAAATGTAGAAATTAAAACACTCTTCCAAAGGATATGACCAACTCACAGTCTCTAACCAAATTTCTACAAATGTTTATTAGAATTTTACAATCCCTTAGAAGGACACAAAACAGTTACAGCAAATTAATGGTGAAATTTTTTTCAATGTTTCTTGTAGAGAGTTGTGCTCTTTTTCTGATCCCATTAAAAACAATTTGCAAAAAATCTTCAGTTTCATATTCTTTCTTGCATCGGCTATGCGTGCTTTGTACATGAAATTTTTAATATGTGGCCAAAGGAAGAAATCACAAGAACCCATTGTCAAAAGTATGTAAAAATCACCAACAGAAGTACAGAGTGATCAAGATGGACTGTTTGAGTTGGTATTACTTTTAAGATACTTTTTTTGTTCGGCTATTTGTAACACTGCAGCCGGATACATGCCGGATACACATTTGACGTAACGTCAACTGAGAGAAAATTGTAGGTTAAGTGAATAAAAATTCTATTAATTTAAGGAAATTAAACGAAGCAGAAATTAAACTTGAAATACAGAACGATGATCACACCAAAGGCAATGCTCAAAATGCGTCCACAAACTGCTGCCCATTCAGTCTAATTTCACAACATTTTAATTCCAAATTTGAAATGTCAGTAAGCTGTGAATGACGGCTTTTAGTGTGAACACGTCAACAACCGGAAGTTGTTACAATTCTACCATTTAAAAATGAAATTCAGCATTATCAACTCAAACAGTCCTTCTTGATCACGCTGTAGTATATGTATATACGTAAATCCTTTTTTTATGTCGTCACAGGCTCCAAAAGTTCTTGGTACATAGAAAAATGTATATTAGATATATTTAAATTTTTAATTTAAATTTACTCCACCTGGTTTATAGAAAAATGTGATTATCATGCAAAAAGTATTTTAAATAATTTTTATTTACCTGGACGACGTGTCTTGCTCATTGGGTTTATAATAGGTATGTATTTACAACAATTGTTGAAAGCTTTCTCGATGTTCGTGTACACAAAGTTGTGCTCTTTGTTTGACCCCATTAAAAACATTCTACAAAAGTTGCATTCCGCACATCATAGCTGAGGGGGTGATCATTGACTATGTATTAACTGTTTTTTCATTTATTTTTCTCAGTTAACCGTTGCATAATATATGGAAATATTGACAGTGTAGTTTGTGTAGATTTACACTGAAATCTTGAGGTTTCATTTTGGTAGGCTTTCTCTTCACTCTTGTACAAAGTCATACGCAGGGATCTACGTTTGTGATTGTCTACCAGAATCAACACAAAAGATTGGAATTATTTGAGATTATCACATGTTGGTGATCCAGCTGTTAATTCAGGGAGTAGTTTCCTCTCTTCTGGGTCAATATCCAAAGGTTTACTAAATAACATGCTGTCTACCGATGTTGACACTCCAGTTTCACTTGTTACTTTGTTATATTTCACACTAAAACTTCTTCTCTTAAATGCGCAAATCTGAAAAGTACGGTTAGGTAGATGTTTTTAACTTGCGTTTCAGAAGCAAAAAACAAACCTTTTCTTTTGCAGCTGTTATTGGATCAGTGTGCGCCTCACTAGATCCACTTTCATTAAGAAAATGTAGAGAGCATAATATGTAAGTGTTTTTAGTGATATCTTCTATGCTTTGGAAGTTCTTTCTTTGATGACACCGTTTTACCCACCGGTCAGCTTTGGCACAATTCACGCATTTTCTGATATGTTGGGACAGTCTTGCAAACAAGGTTTAGGCAACGACAAAAAGTATTTTCCCTGCTGTAGCGACTGTCACTGCCACGTCCATAACAGCGGTGTTTTGTAGCACCTTTCCGCGTCTTTTGATCACTTGCCATCTTGCTAGTTGCAATACTTTACTCGAATTACGACGAAACAAATATTCAAATATAAATTTCAATTACAACAATAACACTTTTTCGGAATTTAGTGCTGTTTGCTTAACCTAAACTGGATTAAAAGACAAGTTAGTTTTTTTAACAATTGCAATGTACACTGTTATAAAAATGCCCAGCCTCCTCTAACCAGGTTTATTTTTGAACGCTCGTTACATTCGATTTATTTCACTACATTATTAAAGCAAATTATATTCAAATAGGGAATACTCAACGGCTTGCTTGAACTAAATTTACAAGGAGAAGTAAATCAAACTGATGAAATGTATTTCTGCATAACTTCAAAATAACAATTATAACTAAATTAGTTTAATATAAACTCACAGCGACGTTTAATTATTGGACTAAATGGGCTAATTCCACTACTAATTATGACCAAATCGACCTAATTGTAAGTAGATATTGTTTGGGTGGTGAATAATTTACTGATTAGCTGAATTACACGAACACGTGAATACATATTCATCAAGGCATGCAAAATAACTCCTTTTAATGTTGCTTTTTTCTTTATTGCTTGTCTCCCTTTATTGTTCTACTTTTTTTCAATTTTTCTGTTTTAATTATAGCTTTACAATTACATCGTATTTCTTTTTCACCTCTCGACTAAGGTAAGTGCATACAATAACGGTTAATTAAAAACCAAAAAAAATAAACACAAAAAATTAATTAATATTTTTATTATTATTATCTATTAAGTAATTATTGCTGTTAACTATTTTGGTATCTTTATAATGAATTAAGAAGACTAAAATATTATTTTTTAAAGTGTGGTCTTATTGGCCTTAGATAGATAGATTAGGTGTTGAGGGGTGTAGGGGAATTGGCTCTCCTCACTGACACTTAGACCACACCGCCGGCTCATTGTGTCACCCCCTCGTGTCCCTCATTCCTGTCTCTTATTGGCCTTAAAAAATCCTTGTGTTAAAGCCAGAATAAAAACACAAAAAATATGTATACTTCGCACCTAGGACAGAAAAATTTGCACTTTATACAGATTGAAACTTGATGGAAGTGAATCTTTATTAAAGCGTCACTTGTACGTGTGTTTCTTACTTTTGCATTAATATCTTAAGGTTTCAGAATACAACCCCCCGCATACAATTTTACCCCCAACTTTTTGGGATGTCGCACGACCGATTTCATTTTTTTTATTAGAATAGTACTTTTATTTCTAACATTTTTTATCTCTTATAAAATTTTGATACTTGCGTTCGTTTTATCAGAAAAAATAATTTAATTAAAGGTGTCATTAAATATTCAGTAATCTAATTTTAAGTGAAAAATCAAGTCACCATGCTTTTCATTTTTATTTTTATAGATTACATACAAATTACATCAGGTGTTCAAAATGGGCACCGTTTTCTTGTATGCATAAATTAATTCTACGCAAAAAATTGAATCGAACACGTTGCAGTGTTTCTTCATTTGCCACATTATTAACCGCCTCTTGAATTCGGGCCCAGAGTTGTTGCCTCGTATTAATCCTTACCGAGTAAACTTTTGCTGCCAAAGCTCCCCATAAGAAGAAATCACAGGGAGTCAGATCTGGTGATCTTGGCGGCCAGCGAATTGGTGCATCTCTTCCTCTGCCTATCCATTTTTCTCGATACTGTTCATGTAGGTGGTCTCTCACAGCACGTGCAAAGTGAGGGGGTGCGCCATCCTGCATGAAATACATATCGCGACGTAAAGCGTAAGGAACATCTTCAAGCAGTGGTCGAAAATGGTCTCAAAGAAAGGTTAGGTATTCATTGCCGTTAAGTCGATTCGGAAGCTCCAAAGGTCCAATTAAATGATTATTGATAACACCCATCCAGACATTAATTCCAAATTCATGCTGACAATGTTTCACTTTAATAGCATGGGGATTTTCGTCTGCATAAACATGATCATTATGAACGTTTGTTATGCCACGTCTCGTAAAAAAGGCCTCGTCAGTGAAAATAATTTTTTTGGTAAAATTCAAATCTTGGTGGCTTCTTTGTCGAATAATTTGGCAAAATGCAACTCGAACTTTATAATCGGGAGGCAGAAGATCTTGAACACGCTGGACGTGGTACGGATAAAGTAACTGCTCTTTGGTTAGTCGATTCACCGTACTTGTGCTTACACCCACCTGTGCTGCAATCAGTCGGGAACTTGTGCTTGGGTCATCTTCAACCGTATGAAGAATATTTTCTTCTACTTCAACCGTGCGAACATTTCTAGTGCGTCCAGAATTTTTTTTATCGCCTTCTAAACAGCCCTTCTCTCGAAGACGCCTCTCAATTCTTGCAAAAGTTTTATGGCATGGAGTACGTCGATTGGGAAATCTCTCATGATAAACTCGAACACTCTCACGATAATTACCATTACAAAATCCCAATACAAGTAACATATCGGTTTGTTCAGCAAAAGTGTACTGATTTACCATTTTTTCAAGATGCTAGAGTCGTTAACAAACTGACAGTTTTGAATCTATGCACTTGTTTCACTAAATAAACTGAAAAGCATGGTGACTTGATTTTTAATTTAAAATCAGATTGCTTGATATTTAATGACACCTCAAATTAAATTATTTTTTATGCTTAAACGAACGCAGGTATCAAAATTTTACAAGAGATAAAAAATGTTAGAAATAAAAGTACTTTCTAATAAAAAAAAATTAAATCAGTCGTGCGACATTCCAAAAAGTTGGTGGTAAAATTGTATGCGGGGGGTTGTATTCTGAAACCTTAAGATATTAATGCAAAACTAAGAAATACACGTATAAGTGACGCTTTAATAAAGATACACTTCCACCAAGTTTCAATCTGATTGTTGCAGTGGTTTCAAGAATATTTAAAAAAATTGAAATTTATTTTCGAATTTTGAAGCCCTCTGACGGCTAAACGGTGCAACTTAGTATATAGGTAAGTTGTGTTTAATCAACTTATTTTAACTCCACAAATATGAGATTGTTCTATGGGACCGATATTCTGGGACACCCTGTATTGCATTTTATGCACATCGGCATATTATGTAACACCACATCATTTGAGCATGAAGAATTTTCTTTTTTGGAGGACTTAGTTTTTTTAATTGTTTTATTGACCTTATTATTCGTTTTGTTATTAATGAGATCTTTGGTAACTTTTGTGCTCTGTTATTTAATGGTTTACGTACAGGTTTCTTATTATCCTGCTTTTGATGCTCGGTATGCTCATAATATTCTGAAAAGAGTTTTTTCTATGCCGCTCTATTTTTTTTGCATTTGCTAATTCTGTCAATAAGGCATTGGTTGTCAAATCATAAACGGCATTTAAGTAAATTAATTCAAGGAAGATCCGGGACTCATGCGAGGCTCTGTAATCGGAATGTAAAGTAAGTACACTTCATTGTCATGGGAAACCAGACCAGGCCCGGAAAATACAGCTGCAGAGGATTCTTCGCCGGATTGATCCTCATTATTAAAAGTATAACTACCATTTTCATAAAGCGGCATTTTTTATTTTATGTACATGGAAAATGCACAGGCGACTAGATGAAAATCATTTTATAACACCTTGTACATTATACTTGTTTTGCATATACATAGTTTCAAATTTTATTTACTTGTTTTTTTACTTTTGAGCTCCGTTAATATACTCTTCTGTATTCAACTTTTTTTTTGTTACTGTATTTAATTGACCGCTATTGCCTTTGGTATTTTTCTTATTTTTAATTTTGCGCTGTATGCGTTTTGATCGTTATATCCCTTTTGTTTATAACATAAGACAGCTCTGTTAATTTTTTCAAATTTCACTAATTTGAATTTTAGCCCTGTTTTAGTTCATATTTCCCTTATGTAACCTATTAAGTATTTGATAACGTTGTAAACAGAATAAAAAATTCCATGCGAATGTAAACTAAAAAACATAGGTTGCCATTAAAAAAAATATTGATGACGTCATAACTGTCAAAAAAAGTAATAATTCTTCGAATGCGCGGTAATTAACCCTATCACATGCTTTTTTAAGTTTTATTCTAGTTCAAATACTAACGGAGTTACTGAATTTATTCCTTACTTAATTTCCATACTGTATATTTTATTTTAGTTTTCTTCATATGCGTATTCCTTTATTTGTTGCTGTAACATTTCCTGTAACTCCGACTCTGTTTCTGTTTATAATTTGGGGGCTACCACATGCAATAAGAACATCCGTGACAGTTAACCCGTCGAAAATTACACATCCTGCAATCACTAACTTCTATTACCTATCCGACTTCGGTTTACTTGGAAAACAACGGCATCCTTATCACTCACTGAATCACCCAATTAAGGTAAAAGACTGCTTTCTGCAGACTAGAGCCTCATAAAATTTCAATTACCCAATTTAACCTATCCTTATAGACACTCGTGTGTATAGCGAACGAAAGAGTAGAAATACATCAGTTAAGCTGCATGTTGTAAATGTAAAATGCACGTCGCCATTATTAACCTAAAATAATGCAAAAAAAAAACTGTTCGCCTTACCACTTCCTTTCTTATTTATACAGACCAACCTCCACGCAAACGTACATTAGCGTCCCACCGAATGTTTATTCCTTTTTGTCTGGTACTTAAAACAGAGGTCACAACCACCTTTTGGGTCGCCCCTTCTCTCTTTATTGCTCTCTCCACAAACGACAAGTCGTCAGAATAATGAGATTTTTTCTGTTAATCTACAAAGTTTGTAATCTCTATATTAGCGGTTCCTTTATCGTCCCTTGCGCTCTAATAAATTTAATGTTAAAACTTTGATTCCTTAACTGTATTATTCAAATTACTTGCGAGATTACAACTGTTCCGGGTTCCGGGGGAAGCATATCTTTCTAATTTTAGTGATTTCGGTCGTCAATATCCATAACTATTGTGCAGGCCAACATCACGCGTCCGCCTAACTGGATTAGGAATTGATTAATTTATCAGAAATGACACATTGCACTTGATGCGATTCCAAAACGAGTCGCTCATTAACCTAATTATCTCAAAAACATGCCAATGGGGTTGTATGATGCGTTTGAAATTTAGAAATCTTATGTAGTTACTAGATTTTGAATTTTGTTCATAAAGTTTCACACGTGTAGATTTATCTAAGAATTATTCTTACTTTTCTCTCTCCACAATAAAACCCAAAGTGACAATTTATTTGACGGTTCTAGTATCCGGACATCTGCAGCATAATATAGACTTTACATTGAAGCAGTTTGTGATTCAACACCCTTTCCATAAGAAATCAACCCTTTTATTTTTGCAGACTCGAGTGCGTTCTTAAAGTGGCTTTCCAATATTTTTTACCTCATTTACGTTATACTGAGTGATCAAGATTAAAAAAATTGAGTTGGCAACAGTAAAATTTACATCAAAATGGATAACCTTGGGATTCCGTTGTCAGCCGTTGGCAGAAGGTTGACAAGTGGATTTCAGTTTAGATCAAACAAACATAACCCTTGTGTTTATACAAATAACATTCCGCCAACTTAAAGACAAAAATAAATATACTATTATGTATTAAATGTTGATTAGTAACAAGTTAGATGTTAATAACAAAATGCAGAGGTAGATAAAAAAAGAACATTAATCGATTTTGAATTATGTAAAAGCCCTCTTATAATTAGTATGTAATAATAGATTATATTACAAGTGACAGAAATGCTTCATTGTCAGCGAGTGAGATCTTTGAATCACGAGTGCGATAGTCATTTCGGTCACGTGTAAGATACGACGTTTTATGCCCGACGTGTAATTTCTTGTAAAAGTTAAAAATCAAAAAATTAATGAAAGTGTCAAAATGACGTTTCAAAAAATAATTCATGTCTTACTATTGTGTAACCATAGTAATTCACCCCTTTTTATCATTATATCACTTGTGAGAGAATTACTCCATTATACCTTCCTTTTGCGTGGCAAAAATAGTCATCTAGATGTTAGTCGGGTATAAATAAGTTTTATAACTGCAGCACAATAGTAATAAATTTATTTCATAGAAGGCTTTTAGCAGAATATTAAGGACCTGAAAATAAATAAATAACTGAAACGATATTTCCAAACTAGATGCAACAAGCCCATATTGGTTGAGTAAAAATTTGTATTTTTTTTACAATTGGCAAATTGGAGACATTAATTTAGTACATAATATCGGGCCTTTACGATGATCCATACATCATTCATCATTCCTATAAGCATAAATAACATCCAAATGCCACATGGAAATAGTAAAATATTTAGTTTAAGAAAAACACATCTTATTTGGTGTATTTTAATTTTAAGTGAATTCCATTTTATCAGATAGATATTGTAGAATCGTGTGATGAATCTATAATAATCAAAGTATGACGCTTGTTGACGGTCGGGGTTGCCTCAAGCGGCAGTTTGTTACTTGGTATGCTCCACGTGACCGGAGTACAGTACACCAGGGGTCAGCTGTCATGTTTTGGCGGGGAAGGAAAATAAATACGGCACAGGGTTACAGTCTTTATTATTTACACTATGAACAATTATTATTTACACGTCACCCGTCGCTTTTGGTTTCCGAGGTTTCGCGCGGTGAACCCTGTCGATTATTGCGGCGGTCGGTGGTGGCTAGGGACCGTGATGTTACGGACGGGATGTAGCCCCCTACAGCAAAGCCACCCTTCCGTCAGTCGGCACCCGAAATACCTGGACCGGTAGCGTCCCATTGGTGACTGGGAAGCGGAGTGGGCTGCTGGTGCTTCTACTTTCCTCTATTCCTCTTTTTCTCCGGGGGCTGGTCAACTCATTATATACGTTACTCGGGAGCGCAGCACCTTTTATAGACAACTTGGTGGGAAGTCAGTGACGTCGACCTCATGCGTGAAGCGGAGCGTGTCGAGCGGAAGACTCAAGGTCGTATTGCTTGCCGGCGCGACGTCTTTCCCCACTTAATGGCGGTGGTTTTGAGTGGCCTAAAGGGCTTGGAGCGCGCTAACTAACTGGACGTCTGGGTAAAACAACTGTCCCGATACGGTAGTACTTTATTTCGGATTATTTTTCACTAGCACAACGAGAAATTTGGTAACTTCGTCAACATTTTAAAATTTTCGAAGCCAACAAATTTGACATTTATAAAAAAAAAAAAAGTTTTTATCTTTCAAAACACATCTGGGCCTCCTCCACCAGAAAACCTAAAATGCGTTCAGTCGATGACGTCAATTACTTTTGGAAACCATTGGATATTGTAAAAATCTATTCCAGTTTTCGTCCACGTTTTGTCTACGTGATAAACAAGCGAATATATTGCCTAGCTAATTCAATATTTTTTCTGAGACTGGTATTAGCCAGTAACATCCCCATTTCTTTCGGTGGAAAATATTCTTTATCACGTAAGTAATTGATTTGTGTGGGAAACACCATTGTTGCTAAAACAATAATTATTATAAATCAAGGGCTTTTATTTTATTCGCTAACGCCTGCCAAATTTAATTTTAAATACGCAACATATAAATAATACTTTGCAACGGTAAACGTTTAATAAACCTTTTGATGAGTAAAATTTTTGACATGCACGGCTGACACTGACATGTTTAAAATTATGAAAATGGTTACTACTTTACTTTTTAATTTTCAAATTAATTAATAAGTTCGCAAAAAAGCCTGTGGTATGAACTATGTGTTGCCTATTTAAAATTTGGCAGCCGTTAGCGAATAAAATGAAAGCCCTGTTTTGTCCGATAAAACTCTTGTCTAACATGGATTGCTGGTGATATTTCAAATTCCAGAAAATTCATAACGTCGACTATTATTCTCTAATTAGTACCTACCTTTTGTTTATTACAAAATTGTTTTTCAAATGGAGAACTCTTAATTAGGACTTTAATTATTATTTCACCGTCGCATAGAAGCTGTTGCTTGTGGCTGGTTTTCTGAATTTTTGTTTTGGAAGTTTTTCGTTAGGAAGATCCATCTGTCCGAATTTTCTGGAGCTACTTGACTGCTGCCAAGTCTCGAAAAGAAAAAACGAATTTCAAAAGGCTGTTTTTCGGATTATTTATGATACTAAAGTGGATTCCTAGTAGGTATTTTAAAATTATATGTCGACTATTCCGATAGTAACAATTAATTCAAGTAAAACTTTGTCTCCACTCACGAAACAACTAGTATTCCTTCTGATATTGTTCCCGAGATTTCTGTGGCATAAAATTCTTCACGCGATCAGCATAATCGAATAAAATATCCAAAAAAAAAACGTGATCCTAATTTCTCGTTGTCATTTTTGAGAAACGTTTGGTACTTTGGGAATGTTAGTTTCCGCATATTTTTACGAATAATTACTAATTACTAATAATTATTAATAATTGCTGCTTGCTGCATTTTGCCTCTCAAATGCACTATATTTATCATTCATTTAAATATTTCAATTAAATTATTGAAAAGCAATTTAGGATTTAATTTGTTTTTATTTAAGTAGAAGTTTCAATCCATGTAACATTTTAAGCGGATTAAATACTTCTAAATTTAAACAGGGACCTAATTTTGAGCTGATCTACCAAATATTTCCAAAATAATCGTAGCAGTCATGACCAAGTAAATTAAATTTTTTTACGAATATCTCAAAAATTATCAATTTTTCAATGAAGAAAATTGTAGTTTTCATAGCAAGCGGCACTTGCGACCAGTCGCAAATCAACATGAAATCGGAGTTATATCTAGTGACTAGTAATAGAAGTGGCGCACATCAGTGTCTTGTTATACAGGGTGTTATGGAAGTCCTAGCAGAAAATTTAACCACAAGTAGAACTCGTCAAAATAAACATTTTTTTTATCTATAATTTTTCCCAAACCCTCCCTTACGGAGTTAAAATTAAGAATAGTTTGACCCCTAAAACCAATACCCGCCTATGGATCCACCATTCATTGATTGTCAGGAAGGCACAAAAACTTTACCCGATAAGCGAATCGAAATAAAATTGCTTTTAAAAAAAAAGAGAACCGACTTCAAAAAGTGAAAAATAATTGAATACATGTATTATTACATGTACTACCCAATGATCTGTCTGAAGTCGTTATATAAAAGTTATATAAAATGTTAGATACTGGGGGCCTTCTTCTGTTCAACACAGCAATTTTCAATCATGCAGGTCTAAAAAAGGAGCTGAAAAGTAAATATCTTCATCCAAAATATCTGTCGATTTATTAGTCAAATGTTAAATCAGTAATTAATAACAGAGCAATAAGAATATTACAATTTTTGAGCATTAAACAAGCTTTTCTCAAACACTTAATATACAACGTGTCCCAGAAATAAGTACATTAATTTGGAGAGCTGGTAGAACTCATCGAGTACAACAACTTTTTCTTTTACCATTTTTTCGAAATCACATTTTACAACCCCCAAAAATAACGATACGCTTATGGATTTTTGACACAATGGTAATGACCGTGAATTCTGTTGTTTTTCTGGGAGGAAGGAAATATTCACACTTTATTATCTTTACTTTTTGTGAACTTTTTGTCGCTGCATCCTGGCTAAAACTGATAAGCGTACCTACCTGTTATTAATTAGTTTAGTATCGGACTTTACAACAGGTTGTAGTTAACTGTTCTGTGATTTGTTAATTTTTGTGGTGGACAAAGTTTGTGATCTGTTCTTGTGTAGTTTTGTTTTTAAGAATTTTATAAACAACGAATACTCCAGTTCCTGGAAGATTTGCCTTTATAAATCCGGACAACCATGTGGTTTCGGAACGACGGACGGTGCCCTTTGTCACTACGCTATAATATTGTACGAAATTGGTTGAATACGAATTTTCCCGTCTTCAACCTGCATATGAAATGGAGGATTCTCTTATCGTAAGTACTTACTTCTGCATTTTGAGTGATAATTTTGTTAATAAGGTAATTAAGCAATGAAAATTAATAATGTGTAATTTTTATTTTGGTATCATGTTTTATTACATAAGAGTCTCTTCAGTTCATTTCCAATATCCCACAAAGAAACAAAAACAAAGTGAAAGTAAATGAATTTTTTGTATGCTTGGTTTATCAGTGAGGATTTATAGAAAAACAATCCAGTAGCGGGTAACGAAATTCATACCAAATCTTTACACAATTTTAACTCGAAAACTAGAGGGTTTAGAGAAAAAAGTATTGAGAAATTTTGTTGCTATTCACTCGATCAATATGCTGTTAAAATTAATGTACTTATTTCTGGGACACCTGTATAATAATTATGATTACACGAGATAATTAAAAATAGAAGTATTTTAAATTATTTAAATTGTAGTAACACTGATCCCCACAATCGATATTATTTATTTGCTCTGTTGGTCTGACATAAACTGGAGAATTACAAGCTTGGACAGATCTACCGTAGGGAATGTCGGCTGAGTGAGTCGTCTTTATTTTCCCTGAGGCTACGTCAATGGAAATGAATTTTATACGCTTCAACAGTTGATGTCGAACGAGAACATTTTATATACAAAATAGAGTCACGAAATAATTCTAGGTTGCTACAACAATAAAACGACGCGATAATCTAAAATTAGTATATTGTTGGCGTTCTTTGCTATAATTAATTTAATCAAAGCAAACTTTGAATTTGTTGAAAACATACGGTACAATTACACCTCAATATATCTATAGAATAACGAAATTACTTAATTATTTACAGTTTACTATTATTTCAAAGTCCAGAAAATTTTGTGGCTCTCAATATGATATAATAGCTCAACTTTATATCTGGACTGTGTAGAATGTTTTCCAAATTTAAAACGACAGATAAATTGATATAATTACAATTTGCTACGCTTCATCCCCCAAATGCAATCACATTTTTGCTCGTCAATATTACCACGTCTTTAATCCTAATAATATACACAACATTGGTTATTTATTATAATTTTTCAAAAAACAAATTAGTCGTTTTAAACAATTACACAGACTTGTTAGTTTTTATTGGTATACAAAATTGATGCACACAAAGCGATTTTAAATGCTTAATTTTTTATCTGAATTCACGTATATTCTTTAAGCTTTTCAAATACACGACGAATTTCAAAACAGCCATACAGCCCGATTTCATGTTGAGTTGCGACGGTCCTAAATACCGGTTGCTATGGAGACGTCTTATCTAAAGTACAGGCAGTTAGGTTGAATATTGGTCCTTTCTATAACGTCTCCATAGCAACCGGCAATTAAGACCGTCGCATGTCAACATGAAATCGTGCTGCTATACTAAAATTTATACTGAAACGTCGAGGACATTTTTTTGTGTTGAATAATCCTAGTGTTAATGTTGGCTGTTGTTTATTGTTCTCTTTTATCATCAAAATGCAAAATTCTCAAGAAACCAAAAATTGTTTTATATTTGTCTACTAGAGAACTAATTTAACTTAAAGTTCCATTTCTATTAGGATTATCTTGTTTTCAATTGGAGATTCTAATCTACTTTTCACAAATTTAATGTGTTTTTTAAAGCAATTGTCCTCCACTCTCGTTATCGTGTTAGCTTTGGTCGGAGTTCGTTAAATTGCTTGATTACAATGAGAGTAATCCTGCAAAATAATGATTTCAATTATCTATTTGTCTTTGTTCTATTTATGGCGCATTGTGTATATTTCGTTAAAGTAAGATTTGATTTGGATATTTGGATCTGCAAGTTGCGATTTGGTGTTATCATAAAAGACATCTGTGAAAATCTGAATAAAATCAACCTGCGATTATCTGGTGTTCCGTTTCTGTTTGTAAAGTGGCAATTACGACCACCCTCTAGTTACCCTCCATTTTAAAACTTCTTTTGCAACATGCTAATACAAGCAACAAATAGGCACATTATTCCCAGCAAGGAGATTTCTGTCGGCGCTTTATTGGACATTCAAACGAAACGCTACATATTTATTATCTAAACAGCCGAATAAGCCAAACTTGGCATTAGACACGAGGCATATGGATCGCCATATTATGCAGAGCTCACCAATTTAAGCAGGGCATGACGTGCCTTTTCTACAGGTCGTATATTTTTTAATTTTCCCATTTTGCGTCACGTCCTAAGCCCCAAAATAAACCAGCAATTTCAGGAGAAATCCCGAGAATAACAACGACTTTTTTAACAATGGAAATCAGGTGTAGCGCACTGACCCGATTCGGAGATTTTTTTCTCGTAGATTTGTTCTTGTGTTGTCTGTGTATAGACGTGCAGTTAGACGTGAAATTGCCGCAAAATTGGGACCCACTTGGGTGTACTCGGATTAACACCTCGAAGAAGTCGCCGAGTGGAAATTTTAAATGAGAATCAAAACACGGAGTCGATGAAACGGAGAAATTAACCCAAATTGTGCGAGAAGCAAACTGTAAAATTAATTTATCAAAATAGGGATTAAATTTGCACTTTTAGGGGTATAAAGCAAATTAGGCGTGTTTGTTGGAGACGGAAGCGCAATTATGAAAATACACGTCCTCATTGCAGAGTGGAAGAAGTGGAAGCGGCATCTTGGGAAAATATGAGGACTTTTTATCTCTTTTGTTGCGTTTCAGTACACTCCAGCTCGTTTTGTCATTAAGCAGTTGGTAGAATATTGATGTAACCAGTTTAAATTCAAAAGGATTTCAATGGTTTTCGTTATGTCTTCTAGACTTCTTGTTTGGTCAGTAAATTTTAAAGATTTTGAATATGCAAGTGGAAGTTTAAATTGGACGGCTTGTGGTTTAAATATCGTTGAGATGACAAAAAAAAAAATGAATTACATATGCATTATTTTCGGAACGATCAGGATTCTAAATTTGCAAAAGATTACGATTCTAAGATTCAAGTTTTAATAGATATTCTAAATTCAGAGAAATTTCTGAAAATACGATATTTTAAGGTTCTAATATTTTACCATCAAAAATTTTGAAACCTTGCAATATTGTATTCTTTTGAAATTTCAAAATTTGAATATTTGGTGAATCTAAAAGATTTGGTCAGTTCTCAGTTATTGATTTCTCAGTATCTCAGGCTCTCAGATTATTATTATCAGTTTCAGTTGTACCCTTTCCCAGATTCTGGGTGTCTAAAGGTTTCAATTTTTAGCTTTTCTAGTTTTAATTTTATAATATCTTAAGTTTTCAAGTTCTCACTTTCTGAAAATATCAGCTTATCAGGTTTTCAGTTTAAACATGCAAAAATATGCATAAATATGTTCAGGTCGACAAAGTATGCACCGAAATAAGTTTGAAAAGCCCTAATTATTGTTTAAAATAAAACATCGTATATTATGCAAGTTTGATAAAATTCGCTCTTTCCTCATTGGCGTATGGACGAGTCGGAAACTTACTTTTTTAACTTCAAAATTTCAAGACGACTCAGGACAAAGAATGCCTATTTTGGCCTACAACTATGGCTAGTAGCTTTTAGCAGTTTTTCTTTAAACGGGACATTTTAGAGACGTCGATGAGAAGACTAAGGGGCAAACATTCTTGACTCAATCGATTGACTCAAGCTTTTGATCAAAATGATTGACCGTCTAGGGGCTACGTAAGAAATATTATATATCCACATTCAGTTATTATGTTCGGAGACGAAAACGATTGCCGAACAGGTACCTACGCAATGGAGCAAACGCTTTTGAATTTTTACCGACTTCAAAAAAGGAGGATTTCGGCTGTATGTATGTTTTTTATGTGTGTTCACCGATTTCTTCGTCAATTGTGGACCAATTTTGATTTTTTTTCTATTTGAAAGGTTATACTCCAAAGGTGGTCCCATTGTCACCAAGTCCGGATCTGATGAGGGGATCACAAGGAAATTGAGGAAAATCCTCATTTCTTTCCTTTTATGTATGTTCACCGAATTCTTCGTCAATTTATTGTGGACTGATTTTGAAAATTATTTTTATTTTTGTAATGGTATACTCCAGAGGTGGTCCCATTGACACCAAGTCCGGATCTGATGAGGGGATCCCATGGAAATCGAGGAAAATCCTCAAATTTTTCCTTCCTTACCGACTTCTTTCATGTATGTTCATACATAACATAACTCCCCCAGACAGCAGCCTGCAACGCGGACCACAAACTGAATACTATTTGGTCTATCTGTTGCTTCGAAACATGTACGGTCAAACAATATAAAATAATGAAATATACAGTAACGCAATGTACCGAGATGACATCAAGCTGGCGTCACACGTAACGAGGCGCAACGAAGCTACCAACATGCACAAACAAACAGCACTAAATACCCATATTGGGCTTCCCCGGTGGCGAATATAGCTGGATGTCCGTTAGAAGCGAATGACGAGATCGGGAATCGCAAGGGGGCGCAAAACATAACGATAAGGTACTTTTCAGAACCCCGACATTCGGCGTGGCGCTTTGCCGTTTTGTGTCTTTTAGTCTTCAGTTCTTACTCAGCGTTGGTTAATTCAAGTCAACAGAGATAAAATAGCGTTTTAAATGACCGCAAGCTGCTGTTGGCCTTATACCGAAAAACAGGTAGTTATTAAACGAATTATCTAAGTGGCCATCTAGTTATGTTAAGTTAGAGAATCACTTTGTTTCAAATTGTACGCGCCTGTGGTTCGGGCTCTGTAACTAGAACTCAACAACACATTTGAACTTTCTGAAATTGACAACAATATCTAAAAACAAGTTACAACAACGACTTTAGCAAGTTATTCGCGGTGCCTGTGACTCATAAGTTTGGTAATTTATGCTACTGCAGAGAAAGAAGGGCTGAATGTAACTGATACGACATTTCTGGGTTCACGCGAGGTCCACGGAATACTTCGAGTAGCAATAGTGAACATTATTTTAAACAAAGGCTATAATTCTTAACAACACATGTAGATACAAAGGCTGAACGACTTCGGGTTCATCATGACGGGTTTTATGGCGGCAGACAAAATGGCCGACTAACGGTAAAATTGGAAATGGTTTTTATCTAGGAGGATGGAACAAACGCCGGTCAATTTCAAGGCCATCTCATGATGTTGTGTATGACAAAAAGAAATAGATAGAATAAAAAAGGTTACCTGTAAATACGTCGGACGGCACCACACACACGATTGTTAATTTAAATTCAACCGCTCCTTCTGGTAACGTGAAATTTCGACAATGCAGTTTAAACATAGAGCACACTCAACTTTAAAAACAAGAGAACCCACAGTGGAATAAAATCAGATAAAAACAAAGATTTAAGCCTTAGTTACAACTTGATACTAACGTTAAAAGTGGAAAATAAATGTAATAGCCGCCGGTCCTCCTTCTACCATCTAGAAGGGACGCCAACGGTCCTTTTTGCTACGCCAACTTTATCGCGCTGCCAACCCCTGCTGGATGTTGCTAATTTCAGAGCAACTTGCCGGATAGGCAACTCGAAGTTTTAATATGCATCGTATGGTCTATTTTGGGGATATCTCAGCCGATTTTGTGAATTATTTTTATTTTTGAAAGGGTATACTCTTGAGGTAGTCCCATTGTCATCAAGTCCGGATCTGACGAGGGAATCTCATGGAAATAGTGGGAAATTCTCAAATTTTTCCTTTTATGAATGTTCACCGTTTTCTTCGTCAATTGTGGACTGAGGCAGGCGGAAATATTATCGAATACAAAATATCGAACACAATTTGTCGAAAGTACAAAATATCGAAAAGCAAAACATCGAAACTACAAAATATTGGACAATAAAATATCGATATACACAATTTCAATGATCCACGGAAAAACAAATTTTCACTCAATCTGGCCTTCGACTTTCACGTACAAAAAAATTTGAAGTATGCTTCTTTAAGGGGTCGGGCACGAAGCGTGACGCACCAATTTCAATGATCCACAAAAAAAAAAATGTTAAATTCTTACCTGCGACATTTTGTCCTTTCGATATTTTGTTTTTCCACAAATTGTGTTCAATATTTTGTTTTCGATATTTTGTAATTCGATAATATTTCTGCCTTCCCTACCCATCACTTAAAATTGTAGAATAATTAGCTTTTTAAAAAAAAAAACGACTTCAAAAACCGAAAAATAACTGAGTACATATATACAAAGAGGTGAACAAATTTGTAACCTATTTAGAAAGTGTGAACGAAAATACAGATTTAACATCACATCATATTATGCACGTCGAGTTAGAAAATCATAATTTACCCTCAACTTCAAATATTCAGGTCAACCAACTAACTCCTGGTCTATTTTCGCATGTGTCATTAATCAACATTAATATTTATAATAGTTGCGTTTTAAAAAAATATGTACTGAGTGAATGGAGTTTAGCGTTGGTTTTTGTATTTATTAGGTTAAAAGTTCCAATTTAATAAAATAATTTCTTCCAAATATGGATATTAATTAATTAATAGGAATTACAGAGGAGATTGGATCTTGAAACCTTCAATAACACGTGCAGTCGTGCAGATCAAATCAGCCTACAGAAAAATTTGAGGGGCTTTTTGTGTTTTTATAAACTTACGCTGAAATTTGTAGGAGTAATGTAATTAATATAATATGACAAGAAGTAATGACAAGAATAATTTAAATTTGTAGGATAATAATAAACTAAAAGTAATTAACCATCAATCTGTCAAAAGTCATTATTAATATAATATGACTGTGGTACCAACACAACGAAATTAAAAGTTGTTTTCCTTTAAATTCTTATAGATGTAATAATAAAAAATTATTACCGTTTTATTTTGTACATTATTGTGTCAATTATGGTGTAAAGTAGCGTGTACTAAATTAGACTTTTTGTGTTACACTTATTTTTTTTAATGTTCCTGAAAATCTAAAAATTCACTGGTTACTTCACCGCATAGTAGCGGCACTTTACCACATTTTGCGTAAAAATCTAGTTTTGGATGACGTATACATGATGTCAAAGCTAACTTTACAGTTCAGGACGCCAAAAAAGTAATTTAAGGATATACATAGGATTGTTATCTCTCAGTTTACTTAAAGAAAACCGTCTAAAGTGATAATCTATAATAATGGACTGTCAGAAATGTCAATATTGTGATTGTGTTTATCCATGACCTAATTTGTTGTTCATGATTTATCATTCAACGCAAAAGGTTCAAAACTAGTGAATTCTTAAATTAAATTAAATGTGACATGCTAAATCTCAAATGTTAGATGTTGGTATAAACGTCACCATTCAAAATACATTATTTATGTTAAATGTAAAATCTTAAATATAGAAGATTTCCATTTTTAATTTATAGCATCATTTATTTTATTTTCTCGTTCGCTTTCCTTTCAACAGCATAGCTAGAAATATCCTTTCTTTATCTTTGCCTATGTTGATCAGTCAAATTGCTTCTAAATTTGAAGCTTATAGTCGGTGATTTTGTGTCATTTACGAAAAATGGCTAATGGCTGGAACACTCGAACCCCAGGACTGTATTATTTTGAATTATGACAAAGAAAGTCGAATTCCCCATATAGGCCAAAAAATGAAACCGTTTTGGAAATTCTAGAATTCTAACCTTATTTGATGTGACATAACCACTCACCAATCGTATTCTTTACGATTATATAACACAGAATAAATTGAGCTAATAGCAATTTCAGATTTTCACTAGTTACGAAGTATAGATAAGCGATTAGCCCCTTGACGACGTGGTATAATCACTTCGGTGTTTCGGCAGGGTCCAACAATGAACTTTGTCATAGTAACAATTTTTTGATAATTTTTAATAAATGTCAGAAAAAAGTTCCCTCAAAATTTTGGAAACGAAAAAATAATCCTCTTACACTAACATCGTCATGAGCTGGAGTGGTATTTCGGCGGAATACGTCTCATGACTCGGAAGTGTAATCGATTATTTTCTATGCTCGTGTGATATTAAATCCGATTATATGTTCAAAGATAAACAATCAGTAACTAAATTACTTTATATTGTCGAAAAATTGGTGGTGTGTCACGGGTGCATCACGGGTGACACACGATTCCGTGCAGAACGCACACCGACAGTTGTTTAATAAGTGGCTGTCATTCTACGTTTTTTTTTATGGGCACATGTAACAATTGTTGGCTTTCCGTTTCTTTGTAAATTGTGATTGTAAATTATCCAAGCATTTATACCAACAATGTTTAGCATATCATAGAGGATCCAGAGAGGCCACCGCCTTCATGCATTGTTGATAATCGCACGACAATCTTGTTTCTTTCGGCTTTATAATCATTTCTTACTAGAAGCTGGTTGGCTAACCTTACAGAAGTTTTAGTCAAATCTTTTATATACATAGTGTTCTCCTAAAGGTACTCCATTAGTTTCTGTGTGTTTTCTGAGGTAGGGGTGGCATCTAACATATTATATAATATTTTGTTCCCACATCACAACTCATAACAATTTTTGCATAATACCTACCTGTTATTGCATTAAATAAAAACTGTCGGCTTTAGTGAAAACTCACTTATAACAGTCATGGCTGTTATATAAATTAAAAGTGCAGGAGGAAGTTTTTGATCATTGTTTCTCTAGCAACACATTCAAAATTATTGATTTATGAGTTGTTTTTTTTTGTCGGTATTGCCGACGGTTTTATGAAAAGTACTGAACGATATTCGGCCGAGTTTACAATCAATCTTATTATTTGCCACTTATCGGCCGCATGACGTTAATAACTATTTCATAATATCTATAGAAATTATCGAAATTAACAGTACATGAGGAAATTTTTATTTAAAATTGATTAAATTAATTAATTAAAATTAAAATTAATTAATTAAAAACCAATTAATGTCAACCACAGCTCTATTTACGTTTTATTGAAATATAAAAGTGAAAATTTTAAATTATAAGAAAATTATGACTTCAAAACATGAGAACAACTGCAAAAATTGAACAGAATGGCCTGATATAATTTCAAGTAGGCGGGTAAATCGAACTTTGGAGAAATTGAATTGTAGGCTGGGTAATTTGTTTTATTAACTTGTCATCGCATTTGTGAAGTTTGTTTTAAAATTATATGAAAATAGGGTAAAGTAATCTATTTAAAACAATTTTTTTATTCACTTTCGCACCTAAACATTTAGCTTAACTTATACTCTTAATAATAATCTACTATCATTATAAAAACTGACGTGAGGCGACTATCTTATTCATAACCTTAATGAAGTTTGATGTAAGAAATAATTATTCTAAATAATGCTCTAAATTCAAAGAAAAAAAAGTTGCATGCTTTTACCTTATGTCAAAGGATTTAAAATTATTTTAATTTTAAGTTCCAAACTATTTAATTCTATTATATCATTCGGAGGTTCAAGGTTTAAAATTACCAGCTTAGAAGTCGATGATCCTATTACGACTGATTATTATTATTATCAATATTCGAAGTACGAGTAAGAATTTGCCTAATAGTAAAAACTATTTCTTTAAATTCGTTCCTGTAAATATCTGACTGTTCTCCACAATTTCCTCGTGTATAAAAGTCATTATAGAACATGCTTGTACAATAATATTCTATTAACTCATTTAAATGCACAAAATGATAATTAAATCTCTCTGAGCGTTTTGTAAATCAGATTACATTTATTCAGCTCCTCGGTGAGTGGAATGGTATAGTAGCAAACACGATGATTTTCATTACTTTTTATGTGGGGTCGGATCCATTATTTAAAATTGTTTTTTTTGGAAGCAATCTTAAGAAAGCCGAAAAAAGCCTACAAGTAGGAGTGTAAAACTCTACAACGCAACTAACGGCATATCAGCAAAAATTGTCGAATTAATTTAATAAAATTGCTAATTTCGCTGCAAAACGTTTTCGAGCGTCACTTGACTGATTTACTTCTGTTGGATTATCGTATCAGTCTCTTACTTACCTGTGATCTGGCTGGTCCTCGATTTTAAACAAACCCAATTACGTAAATACGGAGATTCAAGATCAACTTTGATGTATAAATTTGCCACTCGAGTGGATTCGAAGCGCAAGTTTTTCCCTTGCTGAAAATTCATTCACTTACCGATGAAACGTGACCTTTCCGAAATGAAATTGCACCTCATTTCGTTCGTTGAAACATTTAAAAATTACTTTTTAGGCGATGCATAAAGGAAATCCTTGTTGAGAAGAAGTTAAATTCCTCAGAGTAAACAGCGCGGAAGAACCGGGCCTGAAATTGGGCCTTCAATTTAAATTACAAATCTGCGCCGGCTTTTAAAAGTTAAATTCTCCGAGTGTTGACTAACAGAACCCGCAAAGTCTTACTTTCAATTTAACAAGATCTTTTAACCGTGGATTATAATTTAATGGAGTTAGGGCGGCTGCAACCGGAGCTTTATTGTCACCAAAACTCGGGCGTGCCAGAATAAACTGAATTTTTAAATTAAGAGGTTGCCGGTTTAATTACATGCCGGCGCGTTTGAGCTCAGACCCTTAAACGATGTATCAATCTGCTCTATTGGTAATTGAACACCCCAATTTAATTGCATCAGTGATATAGATAATGCGAAACTCTCTAATTATCCTACCCGGTAACTACATTTGTCCTGGAATTCCATTCCGTCCAAACATCCTTGTTGTGGTGCAGACAGTCTTGAGAGTTGCGAACATTGAAGAAACAACTGGGCAATTAATTTGAGACCCAACTCTGAACTCTCGAGGTTGTTTAATTTTTGAGGTCTAATAAAAGTAAATTTAAAATGCTTTTGGAGGACACAACAGCGTAATTCTTGCATGGCATGACATTATTTTTCAATTAAAGTGTCTACAAAAAGTTTTCCTGAACCGCCCTCAGTACATTTTTCTTAAGAGCCAGCAACATGAAAACACATTTGATTTAAGGGTTGAATCACTATACCGGATAAAATATTCAGAAGCAGTAAACAAGTTGCAGCTAGTGAAATTTTTTGATTTTAGAAAAAGGCTTTCTCTCAACAGTTTCTTCTACTGTAGATCATCCCGTACGCGTCCACTTACCCCTCACTGTTTATTCAGAAATTATTGACATCTCAGGTGGCCAGGACAACGTGATCGCAGCTTTAGCAAAAAGTCACTAAAAGTGTGAAGCAACTTATGTTTGTTAAACCTAGAAATGTTAACTACAACAGGTTGAGGTTATTATATTAAAGATATATCATCTTCTTGATGGGATAATCTCTGTAGATCTATAATTTTATTGAGAAATGACGTCAATCCATGTTGCCAAAACTAAATAAGGTTAGGAATCAAGAAGGCATCCTGAACAAGAATATCCCCAAAATGCTTGTATCTCCAATCTAGTCTATTTAGGGAATACCCAAATTTCACAGTCTACTCTGATGTCAGTAATTTCTGAATGTAGTATAGGTATCTATGAAACGGCGACGCGGTAAGTATAGGCAATATTTTTAAATGACTAAATGGTAACAACCTACTAGTTTCCGAAAAATTTCTGTCTCCAAGAATTTCAAGAACAATTTCCAAATTTGTAGTTTGAAACTGGTAGTATTTTACGAAAACCTGTCAATGGGGCTTCAAAAAACCGTACAGCAGAGGTTATTGTAGTGTAGAAACGCAAAAAACCAATTGATGAAAACGACAAAAAAAAAGTTGTAGATCCGTCTTCAACTGCTTGCGATTGTCTTCGCACATCTACCATCAGGTAGCTAACTGGGGTAACTGAGTAAAAGATATATATTTTTTGTTTCAATTAATTAAAATTTAATGATTGAACGTCCAACTGTCAAGTTAAAAAAATTGGCAACAGACATACGTTAAAGTGTTATGTCAAATTCATAGGCGATTTGATGATGATTGATATTACTCCATGCTTTCGCTTTCAAGAATTGAACAAGCAAAATGAAACGCAAGCTTGAATAAAGCTGCTGTGCTCTATCCAAATCCTTATGCCAGACTATTCCATAATATTATTAATACAAAACGATTAAATTATGCTTTTCACCACCCAGATGCGTCCTCGAGTTCCATCTCGTCCATAAATTCCGTGTCCGAGGAGCTGTGCAAACAGTCTTGCCATTTGCAAACATTTGTCGAACAAACACGCGCCGCGCCAAAAGAGAAAAAAATCAAATCCCTCGGTGAGATTTCCCAATTGGGTTCGAAATTTCACTTAGGCAGTAAAATCCTGGAGCCTAAAGTATCCGGCCGGCTTGCCAGGCACTTAACCATCTAACACGGGCCACAGAAGATACGGCTCAAAGTCTCATTTCACAATGAAGTGCAAAGGTTGCAGGCGCACAAAGCGCGCGATTTATGAAGTTTCTTGTGCAAATAATCCGCATTACGTTTTCATATATTCATTCGCTGGTGACGGAGTGGCACACCAGGCACCTCCCGGATTTGGCTTAAGATAAGCAGATAACGCCGGAATTGCTCTCGACGGCGACGTGTGAATTTTTCAATGTTTGAAATAATTGGGTTTGGACGACAATGCAGACGTTTACTGGGAAAGTGGGAAAACAGCGAAAAGGAGATCTGGGTGCGGTCACACGGAAAGAGAGAAAATGTACTTGGAAAGTGAATTATTTATTTCCATATAAAGAAGGTGTAAGCTCTCGGACAGAAATAAGGGACAAAACAATTTATTAGGATAGATATCATCAATGTTTTGGAATACTTGTGGCTTTCGTTTAAATTACCAATCCACAAACAAAAGACAATAGCAGAGCTTCTTTATTGCATACAGCTGAAACTATTTTAACTATTCCTATAAGAGAGAATGTGTAGTGTGTTGGAATGTGTAAAGCGCAATTTGGATCAAATTCGCTTCGACTTTGTTTTAATTAAACTGCAGCGAACCGAATATTTTTCTAATTCAAATAAATTGAATTTTGAAATCCATTTTTTTTGCAGAAATGTTTATTTTAAATTTCTGTTATATTCAGCATTTTCCACTATGTCAAAAAAAAATAAAAAAAATAATATAATCTAATTATTCTTGCGTTGGTATTGGTAGTGTGCAAAGTCATGGAAGGGAAAGCGAAATCGATCACAGCTAGGTATAGCGAGTTCGACGATTTCCTTAGTCGGAGTTGGAAAGAGAGTAAATTTTTCTTGTTTTGGGTGTTTAAGTTGTTTCGAGTACCTCCTATTATTATTATTCTTAAGGGGCGCGGTTCAGACCCCGCTACACTGAAGCTTCAGCTTATTGTGCCCCACTTAGTTAGCTTACTCCATAAGGCCTGTGCTGTTAATGAACTTCAGCACAGACTCTATGGGCATATGTTTTATGTCATTCGGTTCAACATACGTCAAGCGCTGGACACTCGCATAATATGTGTAGTGGAGTTTCTTCCTCCTCCCTACACATCCTGCAATCAGGATCTTGCTTCACCGTTGTTACAAACTCTTAAGAGCCTTAAAAATAAGATAACCCTGAAGAATTCTGAAAAGTCTTGAAAAATTCTGTAGGGACCGCAAGGGTCCTTTAGCATAAAAAAATATGCTAAACACACTAAAGAATTTATTTTAATTAATTAAATTAAGGACTACCTACTCAAGAATCTGAAAAATCGACCGTTTTAAAGAATTTCGAAAAAGTAATAATGCAATCCAAGTCTTGAAGTGACCTAACAACTCATGAAACATTCTATCAAATCCTGTAGACTGCATAACAGAACTGAGAGATCTTGAATTTCCAGAATTACTAAAATATTTTGAGTAAGCCTAAAGATTCCCGGGGGGTTCTAAGCTCTAATCCAAACAAAAGCATGAGGAGTCCCTTTGTTTTTGACTAGAAAATGATGGTATCTTGAAAGAATCCTGAAGAGTATTAAAGCATATTGAAAAGCAATTGAATCATTCTACGCTATTCTGAGTACTGGAAAATTCTGAAGGGTACTGCAGAAAATACTGAAATTCTCTTAAACAGTCTTAAAAATGTTTAGATCCTTAGCAATCCCAAAGAGTCCTTAAGTGTCCTGAACAATCCTGAATAATCTAAAATTCCTGTAGGATCTTGAAAAATATAAATTCGGAGTTCTAAAAGTAGACGATCTTTAGGTCTCTTGAAGTATCGCAATCCCAGTAAACACAACCACGTGAGAAAAACGTAAAAAAAAGACGAGTACCAACGGTTGTATAGACGTTGCGATGTCGCTGACTTCAACGTTACTTTCGACGTGTAAATATGACGTGTTTATAACGTCTAGTAAAACACGGTTTTTTTACGTGATTTTACCACGTTGTTAAGACGTACTGATTTTCCGTAAACAAAACAACATGAAAAAAACGTAAAACAAACGAGTACCTACCAACCGTTGAATAGACGTTACGATGTCGCCGAAATCAACGTTACTTTTGACGTGTAAAAATGACATGTTACAAACGTCTGATAAAACACGTCTCTTTCAGGTGTTTTTACCAGATTGAAAAGAGGTGCTGATTTTCAGAATTAAACGTCATTTTCAATGTCTCAACAAAACATTCTCTAAACGTATTTTAAAGATATTATAAAATACGTCTTTTTTAGGTGATTTTAGGAAATAAGTATATTAAAAAAGTGTTGATTTTCATGACATATATTTATTTTAAAACAAACAAAAAAATCGTTTTGCAAAAGTTCAAATCTATTATAATGTATAAAGGTGAATATAAAATATGTAAATAATTACTAAAAACTACACGTATGGTAACGTAATTAGTCTGGAATAGTCTACATGAGAACGTCTGGGAATAATTATTCACATGGGATGCTCTAGAAGACTCGACTGTGGCGGTGATCTCATGCTATACCACGCTCGTACAAGACACTGATCTCATTCTTCTGGAATAATTCTTTGCGTTGGAAACATGATCTCATGATTCCGGGAATAGAAGAATTCGAGAACGAAGGGAGCGGTATAAGAAGGGATCAAACAACGGAGCAAGTCAGTCTTGGAAGCATCGTGAACAAGTGATCAGCGCGTGATATTGTGAAAGTCTGTACATTGTGAAAAGTTAGTCGTCTTAGTAGTCTTTTTAATAAAAGTTTGTAAATACGGTGTGCGCCAGAATATTTCTTTAAATCCTCGAACCCGCCCGGCTCAGGCTACGTTACATTGGTGTCAGAAGTGGGATTTAAAGAAGCGGACGTAAAAAAAAGAAGAAACATCGAACCAACCGGTACGTGACGCATGTCAAAGCAACCTTCTGGAAGAGTCACGAGAAGTAAAACCATGGAGGCTCTACAAGAACAAATGGCCGTTCTTCTGGAACAATTAGAAAAGAGACGACAGGAAGAAAGGAAAGAACAAATGGCACTTCTAGAACAACTAGAGAAGCGACGACAAGAAGAAAAAAAAGAGCAAGAAAAGAGACGACAAGAAGAAAAAGAAGAACAAGAAAAGAGACGACAAGAAGAAAAAGAAGAACAAGAAAAGAGACGACAAGAAGAAAGGAAAGAACAAATGGCACTTCTAGAACAACTAGAGAAGCGACGACAAGAAGAAAATGAAGAACAAGAAAATCGACGACAAGAGGAACAGAAGAGAATTTTCGATCAGCTGGACATTTTACAAAACACTTTTAAAAAAGACGTGGAAGAGAAGGTTCGAGTTGTGGAAAGGAAAGTTCTGGAAATTGAAGAAGTTGTAAAAGAAGAAGTTCTGGAAATGAAAGAGGAATTGGAAAAGAAAGTCAAGGAAATGGAAACAAAGCTGAAAAGGATAACAACGGGGCAGTCGGTCGTGACAGAACCGTCATCACAAAGGCTAAAACCTCCGACCTTTGATGGTCAGACCTCGTGGTTTATGTACAGGAGGCAATTCGAGGCAGCGGCCGAAATGAACAACTGGGGTGAAGAAGAGAAAGCCACTGCACTGGTGTTATCCTTGCGAGGACAAGCTCTTCAGCTGCTGCAAACCGTCCCGGAGAGGGAACAAAAGAACTACGTCGCCGTGGTCAACGCTCTCGAGCTGCGGTATGGAGACCTCCACTTGAACCAAGTGTACCAGTCACAGCTGAAGTCACGAGTTCAGAAGAATGGCGAAAGCCTGCAGGAGTTTGCGGCGGACGTTGAGAGACTCGTACATCTGGCCTACCCAAGCGCCCCTAGCGACTTCCACCACCAACTTGGAACAAGCGCGTTTATTGATGGGGTCCGTGACGGTGAGTTGCAGCAAATGTTGAGACTAGGTAGACATCAAAAATGCGCCGATGCCCTCGTGCACGCCCTGGAGTTCGAGGCGGCTAAAAACGCTTGTCGTCCGGCGGCTCAACGTCTGCGAGCAGTAACTATGGAGGAAGCCCCGAAAGACGGAAACGACCTGCTGCGAGAAATAAAGACGTTGCTTGAGGAAATGCGGCGCGGAAGCATGACAGGCAGACCCAGATGCTTTAATCGTGGGAAAGTGGGCTACCTGAGAAGAGACTGCCGTTTAAGGAGGTCACCGAAGCAGACCCTTAGGAATCCGGAGTCCAGTCCAGCTAGCGCTTTGGAGCGTGTGCTAGCTGGCCCGACAAAAGCCCCTAAGGTCATCTCGGTCTCACAGTTACGAAGAAGGAACGACAGTCTGTTGCTGGAGGGTCGAATCAACGGAGCTGGCTGTTCTATGACCGTCGACACCGGAGCTACCGTCTCGATCGGAAGACCAGACATCTTCAAACCGCTGGGAGATTTCCAATTGGCAGAGAGCGACCTGGTGTTAAAAACAGCAACGGGAGAAGCAGCACGAGTATTCGGGGAAGTTGAAGCAAGACTCGAGTTGGGGAGGTTCGAGTTCGTTCACAAGGTTATTGTAGCTGATATAGTAGACGATTTCATCTTGGGTCTTGACATCATGAAGAAGTTCGGATTCGTGCTGGACATCAAGAATCGCATGCTGCTAGTTGGCAACGAAGAAATCTCCCTGCACTCTGCTATACCATCCGCCGACGAAGTGAAAGTGATAGTCTCCGAAACGGTCCGTGTACAGAAGAACTCGGAACAGATCGTGCTGGCAGAGTTGGAAGAAGACCCTGGGGGATACCGGACTGGAATAATAGAACCGAACGTGACCACCAACCCGGACGTGACACAGAAAACACAGATCATGGTAGCAAGAACACTCGTTGAGGCTAATGGACGAATTCCAATCCGTGTAGCGAATTTAGGCGAAGGTCGTGTTACACTACAGAAAGGGCAGACGATTGGACTATACCATCCTGTACTACGGGTCGTCCGTTGTGAAGAACAACCTGTTGGGTGTAACAGAAAAGAGGCTCAGCGAACGAGTGTAGAGAAGCTTTTCCTAGAAGACTGGAAACACCTTACGAACCATCAATTAGAGAAGGCCATGGCATTTATACGCAAGGAGACTGACATCTTTGCTACAGAAGACCGAAGCACCGGCAGAACCAACATGGTGCAGCACAGAATCAACACAAGAGATGTTGCTCCGGTCCGACAACCGCCAAGAAGACTTCCGTTCGCAAAACACCAAGAGGTGGCTCAGATGGTGGACAAAATGAAAGCAGACGGGATAATTGAAGACTCCTCAAGCCCGTGGTCGTCACCAGTTGTATTGGTAACGAAGAAAGATGGTTCCACTCGCTTTTGCGTTGACTACAGACGGCTGAACGATGTAACTAAGAAGGACAGCTATCCGTTGCCACGTATCGATGACACCCTAAGCATGTTGTCGGGATCGCAGTGGTTCTCAACCCTGGACTTGAAGAGCGGCTACTGGCAAGTTGAGATCCATCCCGATGACAAAGAGAAGACGGCGTTCTCGACTGGAAGCGGTCTCTACCATTTTAACGTCATGCCATTTGGACTCTGCAACGCTCCAGCCACTTTCGAGAGGTTGATGGAACTGGTTCTGCGAGGGCTGACATGGAAAACCTGCTTGGTGTATCTCGATGACGTCATGGTAGTTGGAAGAACCTTCGAAGAACATTTGAAAAATTTGGAAGAGATCTTCAGCCGCCTGCGGAATGCCAACCTTCAGCTCAACCCCAAGAAATGCCAATTGTTCCAGACAGAAGTGAAGTTCTTGGGCCATGTGGTTTCACCCAGCGGAGTACAAACAGATCCAGACAAGATCGCGGCCGTCCGCGAGTGGCCACGACCAAGGGACAAGCACCAGCTGAGAAGCTTCTTGGGCCTCTGTACCTACTATCGCAGATTTGTCAAAGAGTTTGCTGACATTGCCAAGCCTCTGCACAGACTCACGGAAGACAAAACTCCATTTATCTGGAATAACGAGAGTGAAGCAGCGTTTAGAACTTTGAAGATCTCGCTGTGCACAGGTCCTATTCTGTCTTACCCGAGAGTAAAGGGGCGGTATGTCCTGGATACAGACGCCAGTAACAACGGTATCGGGGCAGTCCTTTCGCAGGTACAGGAAGGCGAAGAAAAAGTCATCGAATACTATAGCAAGGTGCTTTCTAAGCCGGAAAGAAACTACTGCGTTACGAGGAAGGAGTTATTGGCAATCGTAAATGCAGTAGGACATTTTCACAAGTACCTGTACGGTCAACACTTCAAAATCCGAACGGATCATGCTGCGTTGAGGTGGCTGTTAAGCCTTAAGGATCCAGAAGGACAGACAGCCAGATGGTTGGAGAGGCTCCAGCAGTATGATTTTGAAATCGAACACCGACCAGGCAGATCACACCAGAATGCGGACGCACTTTCTAGGAGGCCGTGCCGGAGTGACTGCAAACATTGCACTCGGAGAGAGGCATCCAAAGAATTCGAGGGCGTGAAGAGATTGGTTCTGCAACCTCAAGATGGATGGACGACGGCGGAAATGAGGGCAGAACAACTTGGAGATAGCGAGATTAGTGCAATTTTGGAAAGCAAAGAGAACGGAAATCAGAGACCACAATGGCAAGACATTTCGGACAAGAGTCCTGCTCTCAAAGCACTATGGGCCCAATGGGATTCACTGAAAGTGGAAAATGGCCTGCTGAAGCGAGCATGGGAGAGTACAGACGGGAAGTCGGTGACGATGCAACTGGTTTTGCCCAAGTGTCGCGTGAAGGAGGTCTTGCAAGAAATCCACGGTGGAGTGTCCGGGGCACATCTGGGCGTGAATAAGACCATGGGTAAAGTCCGTGAACGCTTCTATTGGGTGAACGTTCGAAACGATGTCGAGAGCTGGTGTCGAAAATGTGACACTTGTGCGGCGAGCAACGGTCCACAGACGCGTAGTCGAGGAGCCATGAAGCAGTACAACGTTGGGGCACCATTCGAGAGAATAGCCTTCGACGTAGCAGGACCGTTTCCTACCACTGATTCGGGAAACAAGTACATCATGGTGGTCATCGACTATTTTAGCAAGTGGCCGGAAGCCTATGCCCTACCCAATCAAGAAGCTGTGACGGTTGCCAAGGCGTTGGTAGAAAATTGGATTTGCCGCTACGGACTTCCACTGGAAATGCACTCGGACCAAGGGCGGAACTTTGAATCTGGAGTGTTCCAGGGCGTCTGCGAACTATTGGGCGTGCGGAAGACAAGGACGACACCCCTGCATCCTCAGTCAGATGGAATGGTCGAGCGTTTCAACAAGACCATGGAGCAGCACTTGTCCAAGGTGGTCGATCAACATCAGCGGGACTGGGATCGGCGTCTACCTTTGTTTTTGCTGGCGTACAGAGCGGCAATTCACGAGACGACCCACCAGACACCGGCGAAGATCCTGTTTGGACGGGAAATGCGTCTACCATGCGATCTGGCTTTCGGATCACCGGGACAAGAGCGGAAGGACGTGGGAAACTACGTAGACGAACTACAGGAAGCCATGTCCAGTATACATGAACTAACGCGCAGTCACATTCGCGTGGCGAGCGACCGGATGAAGACGCGTTACGATCTGAGGGTGAATTCGGCAGGATTCAGTGATGGAGACTTGGTATGGTTGTTCAACCCTCGGCGAAAGAAAGGTCGCTGCCCAAAGTTACAACCCAGTTGGGAAGGCCCGTACACGGTTGTAAAGAGGATTAACGACGTAGTGTACCGGATTCAACGCAATCCCCGAGCCAAGATGAAGGTGGTTCACCTGGATCGTTTGGCACCCTACTCCGGGACAAATCAACAGGATTGAAGTAGATTGTTCGGGACGAACAATCTTTAAAAGGGGGGCAATGAGACGACGGCGCGACGGCCCGGAAGCGGATGATGTCATGATGATCTCACCACGTATGGTAACGTAATTAATCTGGAATAGTCTACATGAGAACGTCTGGGAATAATTATTCACATGGGATGCTCTAGAAGACTCGACTGTGGCGGTGATCTCATGCTATACCACGCTCGTACAAGACACTGATCTCATTCTTCTGGAATAATTCTTTGCGTTGGAAACATGATCTCATGATTCCGGGAATAGAAGAATTCGAGAACGAAGGGAGCGGTATAAGAAGGGATCAAACAACGGAGCAAGTCAGTCTTGGAAGCATCGTGAACAAGTGATCAGCGCGTGATATTGTGAAAGTCTGTACATTGTGAAAAGTTAGTCGTCTTAGTAGTCTTTTTAATAAAAGTTTGTAAATACGGTGTGCGCCAGAATATTTCTTTAAATCCTCGAACCCGCCCGGCTCAGGCTACGTTACAATATCAACTATGTACAGTTACGGCCACGGAATTTTTGCCGTCACTTATCATTGATTGTAAGGCGACCCTTAGGTATTCGTAACCTAACTTTCTGCTATTTCAAAGACTTGTCATTTTGACACTGACTCATTCGCATGAAAACACTAACAGTGACAAATTTTTAGATTTCAATTCCAAAAAGTCAATCATAATGACAATAAACCCACACAGCACCAGAATATCCGCTGGATGTCCTGAGGATATCCCAGTTTAGCTTTAGAATATCCGGTGGATGTCCTACGGAAAGTAAACTGATATCCTAGGGACATCAGGTAAAATGGGACTAAAGTGGAGATCCTCACGATGTCCAATTCAGGATATCCCTAGGACATCTGATAACTGATATCCTTGGAATATCTATCACAACATATCCTTGGGACATCTATTCTAGGTTATCCGTAGGATATCCATCACGTATATCCGTAAGATATCCATTACGTATATCGGTAATCTATGCTTTATATTTGCATGTATTAATTAATTAATACTAATTAATATTAATTAATATATTTTTTTTCATGTTTATCTATAATATTTAAGAGCCGATTTATTAATTAGGTCTGAATGAAATTAAATGAAATGAAAAAAATAATAATAAAATAATATATAATGTAAATATTAAATACAATAATAATAATACAAAATAATAGAAAAAAATACAAAAAATTATTATAATAAAATAAATATTAAATACAATAATAACAAATAATACAAAAATACAAAAATACAAATTAATAAAAATAAAATTAATAATACATAGTAAACCCTAAAATAATTACAATTATTATTAAAAAAAATAAATTTTAAATTAGAATACTATAATTATTATTGATGTCTCCGGTCGAAACGTTCTTGGCCCCCTTCAAATATTGCTGAATCGGTTTCTCAGCATCTTTTTCTGTTAGTTTCAGATTCCTATCCAAAACATCTAGAACAATATAAAAATATAGTTTTTTTCACTATAAATTAAAATTAATTTGAGTTAATTTACTTAATAAAACTGCGGCAATTTTTTTTCCCAGCCAGGTATACTCCTTTAAAATTTCGTCGCCGATAAAGCGAGGAAGAGCCCTTTTCACCACTTCGTATGGAGTGTTTCCCCCAAATTTTGCCACTTCATGTATCTAAAATTTAAAATTAGTTAATAAAGGTAGGATTTCTGTATCAAACCTACAGTTTAACCATGAATTATACTTAAGTATAATAATACTTACCAAATACTTTTTCAATATGTAGGTTGATGGTAGATAAAAATTTAACACTTTAATAACAATCACCAGCAAACTAAAGATAATAATCTGACTAAATAATCAATAATTCGAGAGCGCAGTAGATACGTGTTCTTCAAATCGAAGCTCAGCTTCAAAGTGATTGAAAAATAAAACCAAAAATGTTTCCGTCGCATTTTGTAAACTTGCCATTGGTTGAGACCATGGACGAAAGAGATAACAGATAACGCGCTTTCTCCACTATCTCTTTCTTCCATGGTTAAGACCGACAAACTTTCAAACGTTTTTGGGTTCGAACAAGTTTTTAGTGGCAGGCTATGTCGTTATAAGCGTCAACAAAGAAAATTGCTTCCAGATGTGGGGTGGACCTACAATAAAATTGTAAGAATCTTGTGAAAACTATCAATCTCGCTATCAACCCATATGCCTGATTTATCAAATCAGTCAAATTTGCCTTATATCTATGGAACTAAAATTATACCAATCTATCTACATAATTACACTAAGTAATACTATTGATTATAAAACTACATATTTATAAGAATAACTGCTTCATACAGATACATATTATGATTATACTAATATTAATTATTGTTCCTGAGAGAATTTAGAGATGTATAGTATAAAGCTTTGTTTTTATGTAGTAAGTATTTACAACCAAAACAAATTCAGGGGTAGAAACGATCTTATATGAGGGTCTCCAAACCGGGCAGCAATATAAGTGCCAGATGGTTGCAAAGACCGTGACACTACCTGTCGAACCTCTCGAATTTTCTAGCATCAAGAGAACTCATTTGGCGCGGAATTAGAATGATTTCACGTAGGTACCTATTAATAACTTGATAGGGGTTGATAAAGGCGGTATGAATCGAAATTAATAAATTAAAAATCAAATAAGGTTTCTACTTCTTTGTTTAATGTACAACAAATGTCATAATATCTAATAAAGGAATCAAAATAATGTACTTAACACTTATGTATGTACAGTTTTGGCCACGTAAATCTCGTACAACCTCATTTTGATATCACAACAAATCTTTCCAATAATGTCTGTTGTAGAACAAACTTTGACAAAAAAAAAACATGAATTTGCGTAAATCATACGATCAAATTTTATTTAGATGAAATTTGTAATAATTAAAAAGCATTAATATTATAGTATTAATTAAATTAATGTTATGTTATAATTTGTTTTGTACGAGATTTATGTGTCCAAAGCTGTACATCATCTGCAAGTACAATTCGATTTATTGAACGATAATAATACGATGGTGAAGCCAGTATTAATTTAGAGAAAGAGGTAATGTTATTAATATTTACTGTACCTGCAATACATTGATACGTTTATTTCTTGTTTCAAACATTAAAAATATGGTACATATTTTACTAGAATTGTGTGCATGAATTGGGGCTTATTTTGCTACATTTTTGTGCATAAAATATGTACAGTGTTTTACATTGTAAATTAATAATATATATATTATATAAAGAAAATAGAATATGTTTTTTTTGTTATATTTTATTGTTATATTAACTCAGGACATCTTGTATAGTACATTGTTTGGATATACTATATTGGATATCCCAAGGATGTCTATTGCTTGGACGGACCATCTATCTGTATGTTGAATATCCTCAAAACATCTTATCTAGTATATCGTTTGGATATATTACATTGGATATTCCACGGACGTCCACTGCTTGGACGGACCATCAATCTCTACATTGGATATCCTTGGGACATCTTGTACGGTATATCGTCTGGATATACTATGCTGGATATCCCACGGACGTCCGTGGCATGGACGGGCGATCCATCGATTGACTGACTATATACTGGATATCCCTAGGATATCGTGTGCTATATGGGAAGCATGGACTACATCCGTTTTCTTTTAATTGACATTAAAGTGACGGCTAAAATTCCATGGCCGTGACTGTACTACTAATATTATAAACTATATAACTATAACTATAATTATTATTATAAAAAAAAACTAAAATAATTATTATGGGCTAATTGTCCTAATTAAATTAAATCATTTTTTTCATGACTCGGATTGTGTGTTGCTCGACGTGTTGGGTCAGTTTTGCCAAGGTTTGCAGTACAGTTGCCTCAAAATCTATAAGAAATAACTATAAGTAACTATTGCAAAAATAAAAAAATCCTTACTAGGTATATGATTGTCGTAAATGATATAAAATGACACAATTTACCAGGATATGTTGAAGCTGGAGAAAATGCTGACATTGGCGATGCATAAGACGTCGTCGGGGTACAGCAAAAATCCTCTCCAAGGTTTACAGTTCGACGCCGCTTACCATCAAAAAGAGACTTATCACCAAAAACTTGGTTTCTGGAGAGACTTTCCACTGATGAGTTGTTTCCTCTGCAGTTTCCCCAATCTTCTTGATGAGGTTGTTGGCCTTATCGTCTGTGTCATAATCCTCTGCAAAGACGCTCAAAAGTTAAAAAATATATATTTAATTAGAAAAATCATAAATATAATATCATATATGTATATACCTGTCTTAAAATGAATCTTAAAAACCTTGTAAGAAGGCCAGGTCTTACATGGAGTACCGCTTTTGACGAAGGTCATAAAATCGGTACACTTGCGGAATAAATTTAAATTCTGGTTAGTAATACATATGCATAAAAAATTTATATTTTAGTTACCACTTTTAAATAAAATACTGTACTACTTACCTTTAGGACTTTTGGAAGCTACACAAATCTCAAAACTTGGTAAGGCAAACGAAAACGAAACGAACTGCACGAGCTCAGACGAAAAATGAAAATGAACAAAATCGAACGAAGAAATGGCCAAGCACAGATGACACATCTGGAAGAGTTCCTTGGTTTCGATTTGTTCGGGGTGCAAGGCGAAATAAAAAAAGCTGTAAATCACGTACATTTTGAAAGTTTTGTGTCTTGGAAGCAGCATGTTTGTTTGTCGCCAAAACAAATTCGATAAGGCAGAAATTTTCATTGATAGTACCATTGAATATCAATACTCTAACTACTCTAACTAGAGTATTGATATTCAATGATAGTACAGATCTATACGTTTGGTTATTATTTATTTTCGACAATAAAATTACGCTCGCGTCGTTGGTTCCTCAACCTTCAGCCCCCATCATAAACCAATATCCGTTCTTCTCAAAATTCCAGCGCCTAAACGGTAAAACTTCTCAACGCATGTTTCAATTGTCCCTTAATTATACCTGCTTTCAATTTCCTTTCTAAAAACTATTCATTCCCTGACCAACAGTAAACTCTTCTACGGTCAAAGACACACTCAAACTTCGCGACACGACTCTCAAAAGAGATTCGTTGTTTTATTTTTAATCTTTTCGCTGGTCTTTTGACACCTTCACTTACTTCACAGCGTTTCACATTACCAGACATTACCAATATTTATTAATTTCGTAGATTAACCGTAATAATTGAAAATCTTAATTTTTGTTTTCAACTTTAACAAACACATTTAAATTAATATTTGTAAGTACCTATCTACGTAAGTAAATATAGCTACCTACATTGAATTATTTCTTTGCCGTTGGGTTAAAGAGCTTTTGTAATTTTTTATAACATTCACACCATAGTAGAATAGGGAATGTCAATTTTACTTTTAAATTTTAATTTAATAATAATTATATGACTACTTTTAATCAGTTTTCCCTAAAACACCAAAAACAATTTTTATTATAAATACCGACGCTCGTTTCGCCAACAATGTTGGCATCATCAGGGTGATGAGTGAATCGGAAAACTGATTAAAAGTAGTTATCTACCACCAAAAGTGATCCAGACAATTGTTTAATTTTTGAATAATTATATGAATTCTCAAAGAGCGATTGTTCATCTCTGTTGCGAACTAGGCGGGCGAGATGATCCTAAAACATTTCAACCACGAAAAAACGTCAAATTATCAAGGTTGTTTGGGTAAAAATCGGGGTGCCAAATGTTTACAAGAGCTAACTTAGTTGTTACCATGTTTCGTAAAAATTATGAAATAAATGCTAGCCTTACTAAATGTTTATATTGTTTCTACTTTTAAATTCTATAACCATTCTATTTTATTTAAAATGTGATTCAAATAAAAAATGTACATATGTTTTATAACCCGCAACAAACAATTTACAGTCGCTTCTAAACTTGGCGCAAAAACCGCCCATATGGAATCTGTAAAAGACGCCAATGAAATGCGTTCCTTTGTAGTACATAAATGTACTATATAGTTATATGACTATATAAACACGTGAATTTATTGTAAAAATTTCACGAGAAATTAATGTCAGAACTGAACGTCAAAAATTATTTATATTTTACCCACATTAATTCCTTTCTATGCTTCTATATTTGATTTTAATCGTAATTCAAATAAAAAATATAAATTAAGTAGGATTATTATACATTATGTATTTTAAAATCATCATTTTTATCTTTGAAACCCGTTAGTGACTTATAAACACGCCTAATAATATGATATGGAATACGTTCTTTCTAGTGTTTATTTGCCTAGAAAAACACGTATACTTAACGTGAAAATTTCACGAAAAGTAAACGGCGCCAAAAAAACGCCTCGAATGTGTTTTTATTTGTAGTATAGATGACTAGAAAAACACGTGTATTTAATGTTAAAATTTTACGAGAAATAATAGTCAAAAATAATAATTTAGACTTCACCGCCATTCGTTCTTTTCTGTTTTATATAATTTGATTTAAGTTATGATTTAAATAATAAATATATAGTTTTTAACATGATTTTTTATAAAAAAAAAGTAAATTGAGGTAAAGTAAAATACAATAATAAGAAAAATAAGGGAGGTAAATTAAAAAACCTCCTTTTATTTTTTATACTCTGCTGGAAATCATTCACTCGTTAGGTATTTTAATTTTTTATTTGATTAGAAAAACACGTGTACTTAATGTAAGAATTTCACGAAAAATAAACGACGACAAACACGCCTATATGACACTAGAAAAACACGTGTATTTAATCTAAAAATTTCACGAGAAAAAAACGTCAGAACTGCACGTGGAAAATAACTTATATTTTATCAACATTATGTACCTTTCGTTGATTAACAATATTGATTAAACGTCTTTATTGCGTCATATATAATATTTAAAATAACGTAATTTTTTAACTTTGAATTGTCGTAATTTGTAGATACGTAGTCATTATTTTATTGTAAATCAACGTTGAATTTACGTTACGTAAAATTCGTTGAAGGTATTACCATAACGTGATATGTTCAACCATAAACGTGTTATCAACCACATACACGGCTTTTCCACGTTAAAACAACGTGCATGTGTTTACTGGGATAAATCTGAAACTTTTGAAGAAACCACAACAATTATAACCAGTTTAATTTTCAAATTTATTGTTTCGCAGACTCCCAGGTTCTTTTATTTTCTTGGGTTCTCAGGTTCTTTGCTTCTCTTCTTCCCATCCCACTTTTTCGAATTTTCAAATTGTCAGGTTCCCAGAGTCCCACAATTCTTTTAGTGTCTCAAATTTTCCAGCTTCTCAAGTTTCCATTTTCTCCCTCCATTAATTGCTCACATTCTCAGTCTTAAATTTCCAAGTTTCACTATTTCTATGATATTTACTTTTATGGTTTTGCTATTTCCCAGGTTCCCAAGATTGTCAATTTCTCAATTATTCTGTTTCTAAAAGTGTTATTTTCTCAAGTTCTCAATTTGAAGGTTACGCAATTCCATTTTCTCGGTTCTTCAATTTCGAACGTTTTTATTTCATCAATATCTCACTTTCTCACTTTCCTAGGGTCCCGTTTTCTCAATTTTCTTATCTGGTTTCTCAGAATCTCAGTTTTCAATTGTTTCTCATGTTCCCTTTTAAGTTTAAGTTCATAATTTTTCAGATTCCTACACTTTCGTAGTTTTTCAGTATTTGAGTTTTTCAGGATCGAACAAGTCTTTTTGCACACGACTCAATGTCGTCAAAAAGGCCAGACTCGATCATGTCTGGAACTGTGTTGATTTCGCCTTCATTGCTTCCTTGACAAAAATAGCCTCTCAATTTACTGCAGTAGTTACGTAGTAAATGGTTTACGCACTCTATCTTTATTATAGGGAATTTATGGTCGTAGGGCTTCGCGATGCAAAGTTTTTTTTTTAACACACTGCTGCTTCTTTTGCCAGCGAAGTTTTGTTGCTCTGTTATTAGTGAATGTAATTGTGTGTTATTAGTGTCCCAGGCAGCACAACAATATTGAGCCAATATTGGGCCATTCTCGAGGATATATTGGCCCAAACTTGTTTCTCTATATTGGGCCATTATATAATGTGGACATTTCGCAATATTGGTCCTACAACGTATTTCAATCATGGCCCAATGACGTATACCAATCATGGCCCAACAACGAATATGAATCATGGTCCAATGACGTTTACCAATCATGGCCCAACAACGTATATCAATCACGGTCCAAGAACGTATACCAACCATAGTCCAACAACATAATATAGCAATCTTTTTCCAACAACGTATGCTAATGTTGATTCAATAACTCAATATTTGTACAATAATCTAATCCGATGCAAACTGAATGAAAATGTAATGTATATTTAGCTCATCATCGTGATACAACTGTATATATGTATTACTATAATTATTATTCATAATTCTAATTTACTACCAATTTAAAATATTTTACAATAGACTAGTGTCCGAACTAGTCGCTAAAAAATACTAAAAGGTATAATATAATCAAGAGCAATATTATCTAAAACCAATCTTGACATTGATCCATTGAAGATGAAACCTTTAAACTTAAAATTAAACAAGAAATAAGAATAAGATCGTAATTTATTGTAAACATATAATTAATAAAAATTTTATACTACATACTCGTGTGTACATACTCATGTATATTGCTTCATTATTTAGTGATTCATTTTCTGTAAAAAAAGTTTAGTTAATGTTTGATAATAATAAATAAATACAAGCCTGAGACTATCTTAGTTCTTCCACCGTCGCGATCCCCAACGGTTATTTCCAACTCATTGTTAGTCAAGCTTCTAAAAAATAAAATTTAACGTAACGGAACGTAACTTATTTGAAGTATCAATAAATAATATTATATATACGGCAAGAATTACTAGATTTTACTTATTAATCTTTTATGTCCATTTATTCCATGCAACTGATAAACTTAAAGTTTACAAATTCTCTTTCAAACACCATTTTCTCAAAAAATAAGAGGAATTAATCCATAGATAAAGTTAAAGACAAAAGTTAATAGTAAATAAAATTAATAAATAAACAGATTCATATTATGAATAATTAATTATGTACAATTCTAATATTTTTTTTCATTTCCTCATTGTTGGCATTCTTTTCACGTTTTCTTGTCGCCTCTAAATCAATTCAAACCATATTAAACCATATATAATATAATAAAGGATATTCTCTTACCCATAACCACTTCATATAATTTCATACGAGAAAAATTAATTTTGTTCGACCTTTTGTCCGGAATATAGAACGGCCTCATGGGGAATTTCCGATTTAACCATAATTATATAAATGGTTTTGTGAGTATTCTCTCTACTCAGTAAGTAGAAAATATAGCTAAAAGTAAAAAGATCAATGGTACAAAAAATAAAATCAATAACTACTATTACCGTACTTTCTGCACACTCCCGGACAACGGACTGAGAGGGGTGACAACAAACTTGTTTATCGCTTCAAGGACCGTAAAAGACTGACAAGAGCTTGTGCAGGTACTCGAAAAAAGCTACAAGGTCACAAGAAACTGACCGGCTTTCTCGGATGTCGAAGGAATGTTTATTATAAACAGTTACAAATATGTAAATCCTAAAACTACCCTAATCAGTATTCACTATAATGTTAAACTACAGGCGGTGTGCACATTTTAAATTCCGCGTGTTTTACAATGCCTTCAACGGCCTTTCTGGCATTTTTAGTGGTAAAACAAATAAACGTCATATTTGCAACATTAAATTTGTCTAAATTCTTAAGTATCATTAATAAAAAAAAATGACTGTGCAACAAACTATAAACGGCTGATCTCTGATTGTGATATATTAGAAGTTTGCACAAAATCTAAATGCAAATTTTATCCAAATCTGATGTCTTTCGTTCTCATACGATTTGTTCGGAACGGTGTAAAATTTTACAGACAGTTATATTTTATTATAGTATTTATTAGGCCAGCCACCAACACAACAACCGATTCTCGATGAAGCATTTTTTCGCACTTCAGACATTTGTTGAATTGAAAAAATCTGTCGAATCTGTTAATTCGGTTCGTACCGTAAATTACGTACCACTAAAAATGACAGAGATGCGCGGCTTTTTGACCCGGGGGCAATGTTTCGGCGCTTATAGCGTGGAAAAAGGGCCATTCATTATACAACGCACGATATTGTTTCCAGCATAGAAAAAAATAGTGAGCAAATATCTACAATAAAATATAAGTAATGCTTTCACATTCTTTGAATATAACTAATATTCAAAAAAGATTCAATATTTTCTAAATATTAGTAATACATGACATAAATAAACTTGGCTACTAGGGAAGTTAATTCGAAAGGAAAGTTTTCTTATTATGTATATTAAAATTCTCATTAATAATTTTGATGTATATCTGAATTAATTATAAGTCATTTTTTATTTAAAAAGAAACATCCCTTTAAAGAAACTTTGCACAATGTCATGAAATTTTATCAGTATAAATCATCGAATACTGCAATGAAAATTGCAAAAGACTAAAAACACAAAATTTGAAGAAAATGAGCCACACCTGAAGAAAAATGTCGGCATAATACAATATTGGCTGAATTTCGTAAAAAACAATATACCAAAAGCGACAAGAAAAACGTATTGGACCCATATTGTATTACAATATTGTAAAAGAAGATATAGGGCCAATATAGACAATTTAATCAATGGCTAAAGGAAGTATTTTTATATTGGCACAATGTTGGTTTACAATATTGTAAAAACAAATATTGTACCAATATCGGTGATACGTCGAAATGCCAATGGAAATGAATCGATAATGGGCCAATATAAAAACAAGCTTTAGCCAATGTAATGTGCTACTTGGGGTGTGTAATTATATATGTTAATTAAATCGAAAAGAATAGACTCCTTACATTGCAAAATTTTATAAAAATATCAATCAACGAATGAAGTAAGATACCAACCGATCTGTTAAAAAAAAATAGGTGTAACTGAAAGCGTAATACTAGGTAGGAATGAATATTTCGGGTTTGGGACATTTTCAATGCTCATTTCTAGTTTTGAGCATTTTATTCAGACACTGTCCAAATTCATATATTGAGTGTATTTTGTGATCATTGCCTAAAAAACGTCGTGTGCACCTCGGCCAAAAGTACTTTTTTGGCCTTATCTGCATTGTGTCCTTGACTCACGCCTCGGCCACAAACATCAAATGCGTCCAAAAAAGCTAACTTTTAGGCCTAGGTACACAAATTACTATTTTAAATCTCCTGTAAATCGACGACCTGATAGGAAAGTTTCATTCGTACAAAAAAAAATCAACAGGTTGCACTCCGGGAGTGCCGGCAGAAGTGAAAACTTGAACATTAACGTTGTGCATTTTTGAATATTTTGGAATGGTTATTAGGGAATAATTTCGCACAAATTGCTTTATTTATCAGTATAAAAGTACTATCATTTATGTGGTAAAATACAATATTCATTTTTGCGCTATCGTACACAAACATGACAATTTATATTACATTAAAAATTTAACACTTTAAAACTATTACAATTATTTTACATTAAAAAGTTTATCTCTCAGAAAAATCAACTTTCATCCATAATTTCAACGACTCTTTCACCATCATCATTACCAGCATCATCATCGCCAATCTCTAAAACTGATACAATAGGTTTATGGTAGCTGAAGTAAGAAACGAACAATTTTAATTCGAATCTATTTAAATGTCTAATAAAGACCGCATCAATAGTAGTTTTGTATTTCAAAATCATTGGCAAATCATCAAAGCTTTTCCCAATTTTTTTTAAGCAATGCAGATGCGTCATGAGAATAAATAAATAAATTTTCATACAAGAAGTCTCGTATAGCACGCAATGACTTATCTGGAGAAATGTAAAATATCAGAAACAGTAAGTAACATTAAACATGTTGGTGTATTTCGCATGCGCATCCATATAATTTGTGCAATAATGAACTGTGTTCATATTTTGATAAATAGCTACTCCTCCCGCTGGACGATTATTTCTTCTGAAACTCGCAACAAAGAGAGGGGGATATTACCTCCTCTCCTACGCCGCGCCGGCGCGGCGGTCTACCCTCCCTCCGTCTTACGAATTTTCGATCAGGCCACATGTCCTGACGCGAGTTTAACATTTTTTACCCATCCCAAAAAGTGCTCACCGCCGCTTAAGAAGTTTTCACTTCAAAAATCTACGACTTTATGTTCAGGTGGCGCATCGTGAAGATAGTTTACAGAAAACTGTAATTTTCAATTATTAGTTGTATGTGCAAAATTGAAATCATTTCATAACTTTGGTTTAATTCATTGAGGAATCTAGATTCCAAATGAATGGAATACTAAAAGAAAAGAAAATTTCGGTGTGCCGGTACATCAAAAGATTGATTGACGGCGGGCGGTGAAGTTCTAAGATAACAGGGGCTCTCCCCATCCTGCATAATTTTGTTTAGTATAGGTCTAAGATTTTACTCGGACTGTACACGGCGAATTTGTAGCATGGCTGTATAGGTGGAGCTACTTTCTTGACGTAAAAAGCAACAGAACAGGATTTTATTTAAAATATTATTACATAGTTGTATTTGCGCTTCCATCTTCAATAATGTAAAGGAAAAACTATACTCAAGGCGATACGCATCTTTCTTGGTAGGTTTTAAATTCGTAAGTGTCAATGAAATGGTGCCAAAAGTTATATATGTTCAGTTCGACATTTTTGCATATTTAGCAAAACAGTTTTGAAAAAAATATGCGTAGGTTCTAAAGTAATCCTTTTTCTACAACCATTAAAAATTTGAAGATTATTGATCAGTAATTAACAATACAGCGATTTTTATAAATGTACACTGTAAACATGGGGTGAGAGAAGCGCCTTAAATTCATACTATGAACTACAAAATTACACAAATTTATGGCAAAGTACAAGTCCTTTACTGATATCATCAAATGTGTCTTAATGGACAATTCCTTTTATGCCTTGTCATATAAAATAACAACAAGTATTTTAAAATACATAGCCAATATTCTACGATTTTATGACGTGATAGTTAACTGCGGTTACGATCCATGAAGCTGGAAAGTACGCTGGCGAAATAAATATTCTTTATAACTCATAGCATTCATGTGGATGGAATTCCCATTTACAACATAATTACTGAAATTAGTTTTAATATAAATGACAACTCCGTAACTTTTCGGTGAGCACTCATTGTTATGTCTGAGAAAATATGTTTACATTTTATGATGTAATTTCCAGTACATATCCTAACATTAATTTGTTTAATAAGTTCTACCATTTATGTGTTTACATTAATAAATTTACTTCATGGACAAACATAAAAATTCGTTCATCTAAAAGCATCAAAACAATATAGTAAAATAAGACCTGAGAATTAAAATAGCTAATCAACAATTGGAAAATTTTCAAATTAGTGCTGGAGATATATCAAACTGAAAACCTAAATTACGTACTGGAACGATGGATGGACATTATAAAAATATAAATTAATTAATAATAAATTAAAGAAATAATATAGCATTTTAACATCTTTATTTTATTTAATCTTATTGAACGGTATCATTACTGGATTTATATACAATAACATACTTTCTATTCCTTATTGATATCCACAAATTTGTAATCAAAACGAATTTAGGAATACACAATTATATTCGAATTGTAATCCTAAGTAATCAGGTTTACAGTTAAAATCACCTAATAGATATGTGTATTTAGAAGCGATATTATTGACTTCGCGCAGCGGAATTTGCTTTACTATTAAACTCAGGCAAACATTTAGCAACAAATGAATATTTATTTAATAGAAGTGGGTATTGATAACTGTACCGTATTGATCTGTCTCGCACCAGGAACGCTACTGATTTGAGTACTAGAATTCTAATGAATTCACCCTGTGTGGTCTCACATTTTAGTAAGTAATATTGGAAAATGAGCTATTCAGATTCAAGGGATTTTAGCTAGAGCTCGTTCGAATAAATGAGAATAAATAAATTATGCACATTTTTGAATCCTTGTAGATTTTACCTAGAGACAAATTTCCCCAGTAGCCACAAATATTTTAAATATATATGTATTTCAAGTATATTGGATAAATATTTTTAGTGAGAGGTTATTGAATATATTGTCTATATTTTATTGAAATGTAGAAAAAATGTACATTTGAAATATTTTCTCTTTAACAAAAAGTACTGTATAGTCATTCAGACGAATTCAATTTGCCTTGATGAAATAAAAAGATTTGTTGGCAGCATCTGAAATAATTTATTCAAAACGCTTCATCCCTGGTCCTGTTTAGAATGTCTAACATGAAACTATGATCGAAAATGAAAAACAACTTATTAGCTTGAGTTTTCTAAAAGACAAAAACGAATTAATAATTTTAGCATCTATTGAGATACAAACTGAAGAAAGGCTAACAAATAAATGATAAATATCTGTAATTGGAGTGCTCTATAATTAAATAGAAAAAAAGAAAATATTAGAAATATAATAAAAATAAAGCACAGGAACACATAATATTATGATGAAGAATTAATTATTAATTTTTAGTCGAGCTTTGGCTGATGCCAGGTCCAACCCTATGAATTTCTTTATCTCCTCGCTGGCGGCATTCTGATGGCAATTTCTTGTGGCCCCTGAATCAATTCAAACTATATTAAATCATATCATGAATTTCAATTTTTTATTAGATTAGTCTATTACACCTTTGATTTCTTTCAATTTCTGGTTTTATGCAACAAAACTACCATGTATACATAAAACTATACATCACATTAAAACTTTTACCTACTTACGTCGTGGTGGTAGTCAATACCACCACACAATAACATAAAATCTGATAGTTTGGAAGCTTGGCTTAGCGATGGTTGAATTTAGACTGTTGATCTCGGATTCTTCGGGGATTGAGTGTCGCCAGGCAGATAATGGTTTATGATCCTTTAGGGGTATACGTGCAAGAGAAACAAAGCACGGACCAGCAAAATGTGCACATGGGCGAAATAAAGACTGGTAGAGCCACAAACTAAGTTACAATTAATGTAGTAGAAATTAAAGAAATTATCAAGCCAATTAATAATAATTTTGAACTTTTAACTTTTTGGTTCAGTTTAGTTTCATTTCAGTGAGCTCCTTGCAGGTATACGTAAATATATTATATGCTGGTTTCTTTATACTGATATAGGATATCATAAATCATCATTTTAGAGATTCTAATTTATTATCAATCATCACATCTTACAAAAATGGTAGTAGCTGTTTAAAAAATAAAATATATAATACAGTGTAAACTCTATATAGCGAAATTGAAGGGACCGGGTATTTCTTTACGTTATAAAGAGTTTTCGTTATACAGAGAGCAAAAGAAAACAATATAATAACAATATAAACCAAACAGACCTTAGCAATTTAATAATGCGATGTAACATACATATTACTAAAATATTTTCGGATTCCTACGAGGTATCGAGTCGAGTGCACAAGTGTTTTATGAGCTCTCGTTTGATAAGCGATTTAGTGGGTTATACTTGTTCAACAAAATTCAAATTTATACCACATTACGCGCAATTGTACCAGCATTGTAATAGTGTTGTTATTATTTTCTGTGGAATTACGGGTTACGTGTAAAATTTAAAGTTCTGCAGTGCAGATAACTTTTTGTGAGTTTTCTTAGTTCTGTTGTTTTTACCAGAGCTGATAATAGTATCTCTTCAACCATTTTGTTGGGGGGATTTAGTGCGAATCCGCCCACTTTTTAACCACGCCTCGCGCCGTTTCCACGCTGAGCGTCTATTGGTAGTACCACTGGGGTACTGCCCTCGCTCTTCGTGTTCAACCGCGTCGTGTTCACCATTTGGTTTTGTTGTGTTTCTAGGTTTTAAAAGAAGAGTGGCCGGAATATAACGACATCTAGGAGGCGCCACAGGAAGCGGATGAACAAAGACGATAGAAACAGCTCGCTCAGTCAGGGAAGCCTGGACTCTTACCTGGAGGAAAGGAAAAGAAAGAGAAAAGGAGAGGGTAGAACAGAAAAACAAGAAGAGGAGGAAGAGAAAGTTTTTCAAAAAAGTAAAAAGACGGCGAGGTCTCCTGGAGTAAGAAGAAGACATCAGGGAAAGAGAAGGAAACGGACACAGAGATGAAGAAAAAAATATTGGAGCTGTTGCAAGAGTTGAAGGAGGAGATGAAAGAAATAAGACGAGAAAATAAGGAACTCAAGATAGAGATAGAGAGGCAGAGAGAAGAATTTAAAGAGAAGGAGAAGAGATAGGAAGGAGAGAAAGACTGGTGGAAGGAGAGAGTAGAAAATCTGGAAGAGAGAATGGAAATCGAAGAGAGAAGAAAGAGAAAGAACAACATCGTGATAACAGGATGGGACGGGGAAAGAAAAAGTCATGTAAAAAAGAGGATGTAGAGAAGTTTTTGAAGGAAAATGTAGAGGATAGTAAAGTAAAAGATTGCTACAGGATTAACAAGGATCAAGTATTGGTGGAGATGGAGGGATGAGATGAGAAGGAAAGAATAATGAAGCACAAAGGAAAATTGAGGGAGAAGAGGGGAACAAGGAGGATATACATAGACAACGTCCTCACAAAGAAAGAAAGAGATTTACAGAAGAAACTAAGAAGTATGGCGAAGGAAAAAAGGGAAGAAGGGAAAGAAGTAAGAGTGGGATACAGGAAATTAATAGTGGACGGGGAGCAATGGAGATGGAATGAAAAGAGAGAGAGACTAGAGGTTTTCCAATAAGAAGAGGAAGGAGAGGAGGGAAAAAGGGGGACAACGCCAGAGTAAAAAGGACAATGAAACGGGAAAAAAGAAACAAAGAAGGAAGTAGGAGGGAAACTAAGGAAGGAATAGGGAAATCAAAGAAGGTAACGAGAAAAATAGGGGTGAGGGCACTATTTTGGAATGTAGCGGGACTAGGGAAAAAAGAAGAAGATTTTTGGAACTATGTGAAGGAGTTCGATATTGTTGGATTAACAGAAACATGGTCAGAAAGCTGGGAAAAAAAATAGAAAAACTGTTACCAAAGGAGTTCAAGTGGGAATGGCAAGGGGCGAGAAAAGGAAAGAAAAAAGGAAAAGCAGCAGGGGGAATAATAACAGGGGTAAAAAAAGGAATAAAAGAGAATACTAAAAAGAAGGGAGAAGAGGAAGGTCACATGGTGAGAAACGTTAAAATAGGCAGTAAATGGTGGAAAATAGTGACAGTGTACAGCAAAGAGATGAAAGAAACAATAAACAAGATAGAAGAAACATTAAATGACAAGAATGTCTGCTTCTGGGAGGGGATTTTAACGGGAGAATTGGGGAAAGAGGAGCCAGGGATTGGGAAGAAGAGAGAGGAGAGGGAAAAAGAAAATCCAAAGACAAGAAAGAAAACGCGGAAGGGAAGAAGTTGATGGAATGGATAGAAGAAAAAGGATGGGAAGTGCTGAATGGAAATAAACAAGGGGACGAAGAAGGAGAATGGACCTACATAGGCGGTAGAGGAGAGACGGTGATAGACTACGGAATAGTAAACGAAGAAGCATGGAAAGAAGTCGAAGAATTCAAAATAGGGGAAAGAGTAGAGTCAGACCATCTGCCTATAGAGATAAGTATAGGAAGGGGGAGAGAGAAGAGAGGAGGAGAAGAAAAAATAGAGGAAATGCGGAAGGTGATAATTAAAGTATGGGACGAGCAAGGGGTGGAAAAGTATAAGAGAAGACTGGAAAAAGCAAGATTTAAAGAACAAGAAGTAGGGAAAATGGAGAAAAAATTGTTAGAAATATTGGAAGAAGCAGCGACAAAAAGAGAAATAACAGTAAGAGGTGGAGGAACAAAAAGAAATAATAAATGGTGGGACAAAGAATGTGAGCAACGTAAAAAGGAAGCAATAAAAGAACTAAGAAAGTGGAGAAAGACTAAAGGGAACAAAAGTGGCTTTTTAAAAGCGAAAAAAGAAGATACAGAGAGACATGCAGGGAGAAGAAGAGGCAGAAGAAGGAGAGAGAGGAGGAAAAGATAAAAGCTATAAGAACAGAGAAGGAGGTATGGAACTTTATCAATAGAGAGAGAAAGAAAAAAGAAAATGGGAGCGAGGAGATAACGATGAATGAGTGGGAGGAGTACTTCATGAGGCTGCTGGAGGGAGAAAAGGAAAAAAAGAAAACGGAAATAGAGACGAAGAGAAACCGAGTAGAACCTGAAGGAGAAAAAATTACTATGGAAGAGGTGGAGAGGCATGTGAAGAAACTGAGGAAAGGGAAGGCACCAGGGAGGGATAGAATACAGAATGAGTCGTGGATGTATGGGACGAGAAGAGTGCTAGAGAGGCTAGAGGAGGTAATGAATGGGGTGTGGAGAGGAGAAGGATTCCCGGTAGGGTAGAGAGAGGGGGTAATTTACCCCATTTACAAAAAGGGGAGAAAAATAAAGTAGAAAATTACCGAGGGATAACTTTCCTAAACACAGGGTACAACTTGTATGCATCAATTCTGAATGAAAGGATGAGCAGAAAGATAGAGGAAAAGGGAGCATTACCAGACAGCCAAGCAAGATTTAGAGAGGGGAGGGGAACTATGGATAATGTATACATCCTGGACCATTTGACGAAGACTGAGTTAAAGAAGAAAGGGGGGTGGGTGTATGCATTATTCGTAGACTTCAAGGCGGCTTTTGACAAGGTGGACAGAGAGAGGATGTTTGAGTGCCTGAGGGAGAAAGGGGTAAATGAATGGCTGGTAAGAAAGGTGGAGGAGATATATGAGAAGACAAAAAGTAAAGTGAAGGTAGGGGAGAGGGAAAGTGAATGGTTTGTGACAACAAAGGGAGTGAGGCAAGGTTGCCCGCTCAGCCCTTTGTTGTTCACGATGTATGTGGCAGATATGGACGGAATGTTAGAGAGAGCACAAGCGGGGGGGTGTGTGGTAGGTAGAAAAAAAGTGTGGAGCCTGGCGTTTGCGGATGATGTGGTAATGGTGGCAAAGAGTGAAAGAGAAATGAAAGAAAAGAGTTTAGGAATGTGAAGAAGAAAAGACTAGAAGTGAATGTAAAGAAAACAAAAATGCTGGTGTTCAATAAGAGAAAGAGGAAGAACGAAGAGAGTGATTGGAGGTGGGAGGGAGAAGTAATAGAACAAGTAAAAGAATTCAAATACTTGGGGTATGTGTTCAATGAAAGAGCCACAGATAAAGCACATATTAGAGAACTGGCAAGAAAGGTGATAGGATGTGTATGGGGAATAGGAGAGAGAAGGTGGGGAGGCGATTTTAAGAGGAGAATGATGATGTTTGAAAGTCTTATTGAAAGCGTGTTGTTGTACGGAGCAGAGGTCTGGGGATGGAAAGAACAAGAGGAGATAGAGAGGGTGCAAGAGAAATATCTGAGGTGGGTGCTAGGGGTGGAGAGAGAAACGCCAGGATACATAGTGAGAGAAGAATGCAAGAGGAATAGGTTGAGAGTGAAAGCGGGAAAAAGAGCGGTCAAGTTCGAAGACAGGATGGAAGGGAAGAAAAAATGTAGGATACTAAAGGAGTGCTGGAGAGAAAAGAAGAAGAATTCAGAGGAGAATGATAGGGAGAATTACTACAGGAGGAATGGGTATGCAAGCAAAGAAATAGAGAGACTGAGAGAAAGAGGCGTGTGGATGAATGTAGAACTAAGTGAAAGAGATAGGGATACGGATAGACAAGAGAGGAGAGAAAGAATTAGAGAATCCAGATACAACGGGAAGTACGGAAGATGCATGATCGAGGAAGTACCGAAGTATTTGGGGAGGAAGAGCGAGAAAGAAAGAAAGATGATGGCGAGATTTAGGTGCGGAAATGAAGAGAGGGAAAATAGGTATTGGGCAGAAGATGGAGGAAGAATGTGTAGAATGTGCTATGAGGAAAGAGAGACGATTGAGCATATGTGGAACGAGTGCAGTGAGATGAAACAAAGAGAGAGGAAAGAAAGAGAGGAAATACTGAATGTAGATGGAAGGAAAATTAAATGGATGAAAGAGGTATGGAAGAGGAGGGAGAAGGGAGAAGAGGAAAGGGGAGGGGAGAAGAAATAGAGAATTTTATTTAGTTTTTGTTACTATGATAATGGTTAAGTTTAATTGTATATGTATAGGAATCAGAAAGCCCGTAGGGCAAATAAAGATTTATTATACTCAAATATTTTCCACAACATATTTCGTTCACATTCTTTTAATATAACTAATATATTTTATTTTAATATATTTTTAATATTTATAATATTATATGAAATAAATAAACTTGGCTACTGGGGATTCGTCGTAATTTTTATTTCTAGTTATTTATTTATAGAGCAAAATATGCTTTGATGTACCCATACCTGATCTATATTGGAAATAATTGATTCCGCTGCAACTCTTTTTTACCGGAATCGATCAAAAGAATGCACCGATACAAAAACATGTAAATTCGCTTTATTGAATACGACTCTCTGTGTGCGCAGGGTATGCCCTCCGGGGGTCCACTCGACAACCCCCATTACGTCTCTATATTGACTCTTCGGATTTTTTCTCCTGAAAATGCACCCTTTCGCTCAATCCGCTTGTACTTAATCCGAGTTCGTGGTTGAGCCTGCCTTCATAAACAGTCAAAGCAATTAGTCTAGAGTTAATCAGCCCAAACTTGTTAAGGATGCGTTATCAACTAATGTTTGTGGTGTTGCGTACAAATTTTACCCTTTATTGTTGATAGAATAATGTAGACGTGTTGATGTTGCAAATCTGGAAACTGGGAGAGCACTAATTAACGTTGAAATGGGAATGGTTCCTGCGAAAGAAAATCGCGTCTGTCGCAATAATCGCGTTTATAAATTTTTAATTAAAATGACGAACGGCACAAATGGCCGAGAGGAATTCAATCTAGAGGAGAAGCGATAATAGAAGCAATACACATCAAATTTCATCGATAAATAATTCATGTGGGACATTTCGAACGTGCTTGATGGATCACTACAAATTTGATAACGAGTCGGCTCTTAACTTTTCAATTGTTGAATCGCTCGGACGTGAGAGCAGTTTTATTCGTTCATAGAGGGAGTGAGTGGAGTCGGGGTTCAAAATAATGTATCACCTTATGAAGAATTTCACGTTCAGTTGCTTTAATTTTTAATTGAAGCACTTACGGGGTGGTTTAAGTGCCAATAAGGGCTGGATATTTATTGCTTACATTACTAAGTATGTGATGCATAGTATAATTAAATAAGAGTTTTTTCACCTAAACTTCAACATTTCTCAACGTGTTTAAGTCAGTTTTTAAACTTCTAAAAATATTTAAATATTTAAATATTGCGTTTAATTAATAAGATCTGCAATTTTAAGCAATATCGTTAAAATGTTGCGGGCTCCAGCAATTGAAAACCTCGGACTTTGAAACAGAATAAACGCTGTGAAAGCATTTGCCTATTTTTACATCTCGTTTTCTCACGGGAACTCCTCGTGAATTTTATTCAATTCGTCGCTGACAAATGTGAAAAAGAACAACCAAACTTCTTGAATAAGCAGACGGAGAATCTACACCAATTTCTAAAAATTTCTACAGTTTAAGGGATTTGAATCAATAGCTCGTATTTCCGTCGTCAGCAGGAATGCGAGACATGCGATATATGAACCGACATTTTCTATTGTAACCACTTCAAGCAAAACCAAAAACGTTAGTGACCAATTTCATTAATCTAGCACTAAAAGCTTTACCGAAATTAGTCTGTGGAAACGGCCAGATTACACAAAAAAAAAAACAGGAAAAGTGGAAACAGTGCCTCATTATGTGCATTTTAAAAGTCTCTTTCATTGTTTTCCCGCATAAATGTGTATAACAACGTATTTGTTTCGCTATAATTTTCAGCTCTTTTTACTTGGTGAAATATAACTTCAAATGGATATCACAGAAGTCTCTTCATATATTGTCTGCTCCATTCGGCCTAAGGGTGCAATAAAACCTCCACAACCGTAAATATTCCAAATTGAACGTATCTATTTCGTTGTTCGTATCTCTTTAAATATCGTGCAAACACCTGTCATTCACTTGTCGGTGAGCTTTCAAAACATCGCCTGTTACGTTTAGATAAACCGTATACCATAAGACGCTTCACCCGGGCTTACTTCCAGTTAATTAAATTATTACGGGCGTAATGGAATGGCATTATCGTATGTTCTGCGGCTTACTTAATTATCAATGTAATGCAGATACTGTTCGAGGACTCCGTCGTTGGCAGCAAAAATTAAACTTTAATTAAGACGCGATTAAGGAAGAGTTTTTGCCGGCTTCGGTATGCTAATAAATTGGGTTGACTCGGGGTTAATTTTGGAACACTTTCGTGTTTTTCCTGTATCGTAAATTATGTTTATCTAGTCACTAATTAAATTTGGACCTGAAATATTAAGATGTTTTTCAAGGACTAAAGCTCAGAGAAATTATATCATCATAATCAATAAATTTTTACTTGTAATTTCAAAGGAACAAATTCTTTCATCTGTTTGCAGATATTAAATTTTACTATTTCTGTCATAAATAAGAGAAAAGAATCACAAATCAACAAACTAAATGAATAAACATGAATGCTTTTAAAAAACAAGAACACATGTGCTTGTGCATTCCAATCGTGAGGTATTTTGTAATATCCTGCAGTAGCCAATCCACAGGGGGTTGTTGTAATACCGACTGATGCAGCAAGACGTGGTGCAGATAAAAGTGAAGTAAATATAGAGAAAATGGCAGTAAATTGGGAGAAGTAAAACGGGAACTAAAGGAAGAAATGAAGGATATACGAAGAGAGGACCAAGAAATTAAGAGAGAGATTGAAAAGAAAATAGAAGAATTTAAGGAGAAAGAGAAGAGATTTGAGGTAGAGAGAAACAGGTTGAGAGAGAATGACAGCTGGAAGGGAAAGTGGAATATGAGGAATGGAGAAGGAGGAAGAACAATATTGTGATAACAGGATGAGGTGACTAAGATCAAGTTCTAGTAGCCCAAGCAACACATCTAGTCTAATAGACGTTAAAATTTCGACTAGACTAGACGTCTAAGGATGGTCTATATAGACTGTTTATCGACGTCCAAATGTCCGCCAGATAGACGTAAATATTTCATCTAACTTCGATTAAATATAGACGTACAGTGATAGACGTAAATATTTCGTACAAATTCGACGATATATAGACGTACAATTTTCATCTAAAGCGAATATAAAATTTCGTATTATAGACCTAGAAATATGATCTACTTTTAGTCTAATCATTATATATATATATATATATATACTGTAAATCTATAATAGACGTATATTATTTTAAACAAAGACGGCTTATAGACGGTGTAGACAGTGTTTCGACGTCTGTTAGATTAGGATGTGTTGCCTGGGCAAATATACATTTTTTATGCATATTATTACTAACCAGAATTTAAATTTATTCCGCAAGTGTACCGATTTTATGACTTTCGTCAAAAGTGGTACTCCATGTAAGATTTATTTTAAGACAGGTATATACATATATAATGATATTATATTTATGATTTTTCCAATTAAATATTTTTTTTTAACTTTTGAGCTTCTTTGCAGAATATTATGACACAGACGATAAAAAGGCCAACAACCTCATCAAGGAGATTGGGGAAACTGCAGAGGAAACAACTCATCAGTGGAAAGTCTCTTAAGAAAGCAAGTTTTTGGTGATGAGTATTTCTGTCATAAATAAGAGAAAAGATCACAAATCAACAAACTAAATGAATAAACATACAAACGTACACTCAAATCGAGAGGTATTTTGTAATATCCTTCATTCAATAGCCGATCCACAGGGTGTTGCTGTATTACCGACTGATGCAGCAACACGTGGTGCAGATAACAGTGAAGTAAATATAGAGAAAAGGGCAGAGCAATTTGTCAATATCAAGTCAATATTCCCGATCGTTTAGCCGCGGTAGTTTAGCTGCATTCCTGGGAGAAAAGAAAAAAGGAAACGAACAGGGGAGGACGGAATAGGAAGACAGAAAAAGAAGAGAAGGTATTTAAAAAAGTAAAACAGCAAGATCGTCAGAAGCAAATAAGAAGATTGACAGTGGAATGGAGAAAATCATGGATAAGTTGGAAAAATAAAGAGGGAACTAAATGAAGAAATGAAGGAGATACGAAGAGAGAACCAAAAAATTACGAAAGAGATTGAAAAGAAAATTTACGGAGAAAGAGAAGAGATGGGAGGGGGGAAGAAACAGGTTGAGAGAGAGTGACAGCTGAAATGGAAAGTGGAGTATGAGGAAAGGAGATAATAGGATGAAGTGGGAAAAGGAAAAGTAAACAGCAGTCCAAAAAGAGGATAGAGGATTGTCTAAAAAAAGTCAAAAAAAAGAACTGTTACACTATAAATAAAAATCAAGTACTAGTAGAAGGAGAATTTAGAGGGAAAAGAAAAAGTGATTAAACAAAAAACAGAGAGGATATTTATAGATATTATGACCTCACAAAGCAAGCAAGACAGTTACAGAAGAAATTAAGAGGCGTAGCGAAAGAATAACGGGAAGACCGTTGGGATACATGAAATTAACAATAAGACGCGGTTAAATGGAGATGGAGTGAAACGAGAGAGAGGCTGGAGGCAAAGGAATAAGGACAAAGAAGAACAAATGGTAAAAGTAAGAGAGAGGGCAAAAAAGAGGCGGGGAAACTAAAGAGGCATCGGAAAAAACAAGGGCCAGGGCACTATTTTGGAATGTGGCGTGACTAAGAAAAAAATAGCGAGAAGAAAAATGTCTGGGACAATGTGAGACAGTGCGAGATAGTGGCTTTATAGAAGAACAAAGCTGAATTCAAGTGGGAATGTCAGGAGAGGGAAGTAGGTATGGGAAGAAATAGAATAATTCAGAGCAGGGAAAAATGGTTAGAATCTCTGTCTATAGAAAAAAGTATAGGAAGAGGGAGGCAAGAGAAAAAAAGAAAAGAACGAACAGAGGAAGAGCAGAAGAAGGTGATGATCAAAATATGGGACCATCAAGGAGTGGAAGAGTACAAGACAAGACTAGAAAAGATTCGAAACCTATAAGAACAGAAAAAGAGGTGTGGAACTATATCAATGGAAAGAGAACGAAAAAAAAAAACAGCGAGTTAGGAGATAATAATGTACGAGTGGGAAGAATACTTTATGAGGCTGCTGGTTGGGCAAAAAGAAAAGGGGAAAACAGAAATAGAGATGAAGAGGAACACACAGCGCTAGAAGGAGGAGAAATCAGGCTGGAAAAAAGTTGACAGCCAAACAGGATTTAGATAGGGGAAGGGAACTATGTATAATGTTTAATGTATCCTGGATCATTTGACAAACAGAACTAAAAAGGAAAGGGGGGGGTGTATACATTATTCGAAGACTTCAAGGAGGCTTTCAACAACATGTATATAGAGGGACTGTTCGAGTGTCTGAGGGAGAGAGGGGTAAATAAGTGGCTGGTAAAAAGTCGGAGGAGATATGTTAACAAAAGGAGTGAGACAAGGTTGCCCGTTCAGCCCCTTGTTGTTCACGATGTATGTGGCAGATAAATAGATGGATTGTTAGAGAGAACGCAAGGGGGTGTGTAGTAGGTAAAGTGAAAGTGTGGAGCCTGGCGTTCGCGGATGATGTGGTAATGGTGACAAAGGGGGAAGAGAGGTTAAAGAAATGATAAAGAACCTAGGCAAACACGTGAGGCAGAAAAAGTTTGCAGTGAATGTGGAAAAAGCAAAAATGATGGTGTTTAACAGAGGAGGAAGATGAGGAATGAAGAGAATGAATAGAGGTAGGAGGGAGAGAAAATATAGAGTATTTAGGCTAGGTTTAATGAAATAGCCACGGATAAGGCAGATATAAGGGAGATAACAAGAAAAGCAAATAAGCCGATGGTGTGTGTATGGGGCATAGGAGAGAGAATGTGGGGAGACGATTTCAAGTGGAGATTGATGATGTTTGAATGTCTGATTGAGAGCATGTTGTTGTACGGCGCAGAAGTCTTTATGGGATGGGAAGAAACAACAGGGGATAGAGAGGATGCAAAAGGAATAGGTTGAGACTGAAATCGGGGAAAAGAGCGGCCAAGCTCGAAGACAGTATGGAACGAAGGGGATACTGAATCAGCACTGGAGAGAAAAGAAGAAGAACGCCGGAGAGAAATATTACCAGAAGAATGTTTACGCGAGTAAAGAAATAGAGAGACAGAAAAAGAGGCATGTGGATGAATGTCGAACTGAGTGAAAGGGACAGACAAGATAGAAGGGAATTGGAGAGTCCAGGTAGATCTAGAAGTACGAGAGATGTATGATTGAGGAAATATTTGGAGAGGGAGAGTGTGAAAGAAGGAAAGATGATGTCGAGGTTTAGGTGCGGAAATGAAGAGAGGGAGAATAGGCATTAGTTGGAAGAGGGAGGAAGAAGGTGTAGAATATGCTACGAGGAGAGATAGATATTTAAAAATTTATGGAATTAGTACAAGTGAGATGAGAGAAAGAGAGGAAATACTGTATGTGGAAAGGGAGGGAAATAAAATGGATGCAAGAGGTATGGAAGAGGAGAGAGAAGACAGAAGATGATATGGAAGAGGAGAAGAAATGACGATGCGGTGTTTAGGTATATTACAACTCATCGCATTTTACTATCACAAAGTATACAGATAGATACGTACTTATTACTTTTTATATTAACGTGCACGCTGACGGATTATAAGAATTAAGGGGTTTGAATTGCAAATGTTTGAGGAGTATTATCAATGTTTAATAATTATTAGGTGAATCTTGAGTAGGATTATTATCATTTGTAATAAATATGTTGTCAGGTTGACCTTCACCTATAATAGTGGTCTTTTCGATTTTTGTTTTATTCAGCACAGATAATGTTATTTGCTCTATTGAAGGTTGGAGATAAAGGTTAAACATGTTAATAGATACGATTTAGAACGGAACATTTTATCAAATACATATGTCAATATGTTTTATTTGAGGGATTTTTTTCCCTAAAACCTCATTGCAATTTATGTTAACCAGATTTCCTAAGTATCTCCATAATGATGGAATGTGATATACAAGGTGATACAATATGAAATATGAAAATCAAGATACACTTCAAACGTTATTACATTAGGAACAATTCGATGAATGATTCTCTGCCGCCGTGTTTTCCGTGTCAATGAAGAGCACCGCGGCGGGATTGAGTTGGGCCGCCCTCGAGAGCTAAGCCCACTGGCTGGACGTCCCACGGTACGCCAGTTGACATCGCAAACTATGGATGAACCGGCGACGCGGGACACAGATTCGGCTACGAGATTTTTGACCGGAACAACTTTAATATACGTACGCCATTGGAGATGAAATTACGGCGGCTGTTGATGCTCGTTGCCAATGCCTTATTGACAGAATTAGTAAATACAAAAAGAATAGAGCGTCACATCAGAAAAATTTACAATCATAAAAAAAACAACGTTAACTAGATGAAAATCATTTTATAACACCCCGAATTCTAATATACCTACAGCAAAACAGTAGATATTTATTATAATGTCAAGTCAATACAACAGAAAAACTTGTAACCGTGTTTTTCAAATTAAATATTCAGACCTCGTATTATTGATTTTACTGTATTCATTGGAGAGCAAACTTTGTTCTTTTATTGCGAGGCATATTTCCCACAGAGGATACTATGTTAGTTTTGGACTTATACAACACTTTACCCCATTTCAGGCACCTAATAAGAGTTTCCAGGGAATAAACTGTTTCAACAAGTTCTAAATACTATACCAACCATTGAACATAAATATTTTAAAATAACTTTAATGCGACTTGCTCATATTATTTTATGTATACGTATGTTACTATATTACAAACCGAGTGCTTCTGTTTCAATCAGTATTGGTAAAAAGCACAATTGCTTTAAAGCGTTCCGAGACGTTGATCGGACAAAATGGACACCGCCAATTATATTTCCTCCACGTTAAAACAGGAAGTTTTTGTTGAAAATTTTAAGCATATTGCACTAAAGTTCTTAGACGATCTACACCTTAGGGAATCGGTCAGTAACTATGGGCATTACTTGGTAGTGCGTCGCATATTATATTATAGCTTCTACCTTCAAGGATATGCTTCCAAACTACTAACTACACTTTTTGTGTTCTGTCGTATTGGATTAATAAAAAGCAGATATGCGACTGTAAATTTTTAATAAATGGTAATAGTGTCCCGAAAGCGGTAATAAACAATTATTAGAAGTAATTACATGATTATATACTATTAAAACAGATGCAAATAAATTATCAAGTTTTTTCTCTTTTTATCTTAATATTAGATTCTGGATTTCTCTTCGTAATTGACACCGTTCAGTTCAGTTGGGTGACTATGGATTACATAATAACACGTGTTCATTTAAATTAGTCATCAAGTTGCTTATGGTTTTTTGAGTGACGAAGACGAATTGAAAAACGCATGTGATTTTTTGCTTCATAATTCATACTAACATCACAGTAACCTAAAATGGTAGTGACATTTGACAGTTGTTGGATAACTAGTGCTGGCGGTTTTCTTCGACGTTTTACCATTGTGTTTTAACAGTTGTCATATCGACAGTGATATCGATAGAAAATTCAACAGTTCGTTTGAGTTCGTTGGTACTGTTTACGGCGAAACGATGGCCTACAGTTTAGAACAAAAAGTGTTTTTACTAAGAAGCTATTTCCGAAATGGGACCAAAGTGGATGGAGTTTGGGTACATTCAATAGAGGACTGTCTCCAAGAATTTCACGAAGAATTTCCAAATTTTGTAGTGGACTATATGCAATTTAAAAAAACCTTGGACAGAATATTGAAACAGTTTAAACTGGTAGTCTTTTACGAAAGCCTGGCAGTGGGGCCCCAAGGAAACGTACAGCAGAGGTAATTGCCCAAGCTGAACAAATAATGGAAAATAATCCAAAAACATCTATTTGACGACTACACCAGCAAGTGAATCTTTCGATTGGAACAACCCACAAAATGTTGCACAAAGATTTAGAGATGTTTCCATATCGTGTTTCAATGGTACAGGAATTGTTACCAGCCGATTATCCGCAAAGGCTGAATTTTTGCAACTGGTTTACCAATATGAATCAAAATGGGGAATTTTCACAGAGAGTAATTTTTTCTGACGAAGCGTGGTTTCATCAATCCGGTTATTTAAAAACACCAGAATCTGGAGTACACAAAATCCGCACGAAATTTTAGAACAGCCGTTACATTCACCTAAAATTGGTGTTTGGGCTGGATGTACCCATAGCCGAATAATTGGGCCCATATTTTTTAGGTAAATTTAAACATCCAAAAAAACTATTAAGTTGATTTCACTATGGTCTTTTATTAGGTACATTGAACGCTCAAAGATATCGGACAGAAATTTTACAGCAATTTTTTGAACAACTCCACGATGATGAGCTTCAATATTGGCAAGATGGAGCCACCCCTTATACAACAGTGGAAACGCTTAACTACATAAGAGAGTTATTTGATGACCGAATAATTAGCCGAAATACAGCAATTCCTTGGCCTCCTTGGCAGTACCCCGGAACTAACATAGACAAGACCACCAACCAGAGTGCCCACGGAGAGCACTCGAGAACGCAAGAACAACCACAAAGGAGAAGACCTCAGGACGGAACAAGACACCACCAGAACATTCTTTTCTTTTTGGTTTGTTTTGTTCAATGTTCTGAAATGAACATTGTGTTAGATTTAAGATTCCCATTGTAAATTTGACATAATTAAGACCTTAGGATTACATAGTCACGTGCTGAAAAGGCCCTAAGTCTAAGCAGGACCCACACATAAAAATTTGTTAGATTTAAGAAAAATTGTAATTCAAAAGTGAGAAAACAAATGTATTTTCAATTCAATTCAATTTGTTTCTATTCTCCACATTATTAGAAGAAAACACTCATCAAAACCCTGAGGAGTTTCAGGATTTGTTCTTTACAAAATTATTTCATGAGAAATATAAAACCTTAAATTTGAAAGAGGTCCAGGCAATAGGGCATACAAAAAATCATTGTGAGCAGCCTTTGCGAATTCAAAACATTCAGGCTGAAACCCACCAACAGAGGCAAACAAGCAAGTGGTCAAATTTTAAAGAGGCATGTAGAACGTCGATTAATAAACCATCTGTAAGTAGGTATTGACATTTGTGGTCAAAGCTTTGTGAAAGTAAAATGTCTGTATTGCACTAAGGACACCAGCAAATGCCAATTGATTGAAAAAAAAAACAAGCCTGACAAAGTTGGACATCACTTATTTTGCACTTTTTAGTCCCAAAGATTTATTTGTGGAAAAAATAATTTTTTACCTCACTTTTTGGTTAGAAGAATTCAACAAGGCATTAAATTCACAAGAAAAAATTATTTTGCCTACTAGGCAAGTTTTTTACCTCTGGAACGGGTCCAACTTTCAACAAATAGGGACATTGAAGTTCTAGAGGCAATGGAAATAAGGTCAGTTGAGTTTCCACAATGGTCACATCGACTTATTACAATAATTACATTAATTATTATTAAATAAATTACAGACTCAGCTATGGTGTCAGTGCCGTCAACCCCATGATGGGGATCAAATGGTGCTATATTCAAACAAAAAGCGCAAATAAAATGGTATCGTTCAACTTGACACTTAATCCAAATTATTCAAATTACAAATAAAAATTATAATTCAGAAAAAAAATCAATAATTATAATTGGTGGACAAAGATTAACAAAAGCACTACAAACTGATAACACTTAATCTAAAACAGCAATATTTTCATCCTTTTTCTTTGTCCCTTTTATTTCTGTCTCAACAACCCAATAACACTTTCTATGTGAATTCTCACACTTGCCAACGTCCTGGTCGATTCAATATCTATAGGTTCTAGTTGACGTTTTCCCTTTAAAAATGCTGGCGTTATTACCTCAGCCATGTGTAATCCCACAAGGTCTTTAATTAAATACCTAGAAAATGAAAATAAGATTAGAACATAAAAAAAATATATTTTGCAAGCCCAATACCAAACGCACACACAAGCAAGAAATTCACCATAACCTGCCACAAGCAAATTTTTTTCTAAATGAGTATTGTTTTCTTTAAGTTTAAATTGGTAATTTGTATATTTAGAACCAATAATTTTAACCAATACTCCAAATCTAACGCCAGAACATCTCCAAAAACTTCAGTTATTAATTTCTTTTAAACATACATTTATTTAAAAGGATACATAAAACACCAAAGTAATGTTTTTTTGAATCTCCCATGCTCTGTTAATCCTTTGAACCTTAATTTATTTGTGTAACATATTAATTCGAAAACTGCATGATTAGCATTTTTATCTACTTTTAAAATTTTACATACCATAATCACAACAAATTAATTAATACTATTACCTCCTGGACCACTTCTAAAATTCGCTTTTTTGCGCTCCGATGTCTAGGTAATACCATTACTGGACGTGTCTAAATGGATTTTAACCAACACTCGCGTTGTTTAATGCCCTCAGGTAAATCGCGACCCCTTCGATCTCGCACTGAAGGAAATCCAATTTTTTTTTATTGACTTCCCTATTATTTCTGTTACTGCAACCATGAACTGCACAAAATGTTCGGTCATGTACCTGCAATGAAATAAGTTTAGCTAAATCCATTATAAACCAAAACCAGTATGAAAAACATAACCTCCAATTCCTCTCGGTTAGGACGTCAGTTTTAAACAAATGCGTTCTTGTTCCTAGTGCTTTACAACAAAGGTGTATCAACAAATTACCAGCTGTTTGGGGCTTCAGTCTCAACTCCTCAATTTTCTTCCATTCATCCAATTCTGAACTATCTGAAAACGCGCGTGTATTACAAACGCAAAAAACCGAAGACAAAACGACACGAAAAAGTTGGAGGCTTAACACATCTACCACCAGGTAGCTAACTGGGGTAACTGAGTAAAAGTTTATTTTTTATTTTAATTAATTTAAATTTAACGACTCAAAGTTACAACTGTCAAGTTAAAAAAAAATGGCAACAGACATACGTTAAAATGTTATGTCAAATTCATAGGCGACTTGATGACTAATTTAAATGAACACCCGATATAACAGAATGGTTGATTCTAAACAAAAATGTGCTATCCTATATGTTTTAAGCTGCAGTCACACGATTTTGTTGAATTAAAGCTTTCAGAAGTGTCTAACAATAAGATAATTAAACCAAATTTCTAAAACAATGGATATCCCACTGAAGCTAAATTCATAAAAAAATCATTACTGATGGACACTGTTCATTATCTGAAAAATTACAATACAATCAATAAACGTCTCCAGAAGTCGGTGTCTATGAAAACATTTAATAAAATTTTGAAGACCACTCAAAGTAAATTTATTAAAAATGTACGTATATTAACCATCTATGGGTCACTGCGCCATGAAATTAAAATATTCGGATGGACAAAGGCGAGCAGAAGACTTATAATGTCAACCGATCTATATTTTCCAATTTCTTAAATTTTTATCGAAACACTATAGACTTATACCTATTCAACAGAATACTGTATTTCTATTTTTTTAAATTATTAAAATGTGAATAGTTAGTGTCAAAAGTCAAATTTAATTATTATTTACTTGATTGCTTTACTTGGATGACGGGTAATTTGACTTTACCAACTGTGGAGCCGAATGCTCCACATCCTAATTAACAGTTAATCTAATCTTAGAACAGATCATTTGATGTGTTGACAAGAATAACAGAAAATTGTAACATATTAATCATTTATTTATAAACACTAGTGATCGCCCTTCACTCGACGATATCCTGGCCCTGGAAACTCTCAATCTCCCCATCCACAAAATGTCTAGAATCAAATTTAATCCTGCAACACAAACAAGTGGAACCCCCTTATCCGCGTGATCACTGGAGACACGTCAAGCATTTCCTGACCTACAGTCTTCTTCAAGCGCCATCAGTGCTTTTGTTTGAATGGCTCAAACCGCTGAAACCCATTTCGCACTGACAGCCGTTGAAATCGGTTTGGACTTGACACAGCGAAGTAAGGTTAGGATCATAGATTAATCATGTTAGGATTGCCAAGATTCCAATATTAAAAAAATAAATTATACTGTTTTTAGTGAAATTATTATAACACCGCTTTTGTCTATTATGACACGCAAAACCGTATCGTTATAGCCTCAGTACCAACGCAAAGTAGAAAAAATACATTGTATAGGTGTGTTGAGTGAAAATAGCTTAAAGGCGTATTAATTATGCAACCAACTCGATCAAAACTTCAACCAAAGGAACAAAAACTAACATGTAAAACAAAATGGCGAGGTCATATTGAAGAATAATACATTTTAATAATTTTGAACCACTATGATCTCACGTACGATAATTTTAGGAATGCTTTTGACATAGTTGTAAGGTAATATCATAAGAATCCTTCCGTTATTTAATTAATTAATCCCTTTATTAATTTATTTACACTTATAAAAGTTGGCTGGTAGGTAAGCCATAAATGTATCCTGTATATGTAATATTACCTTACTGAAATGTCAATTGTCAACATTTATCAAGAAAGTGACAACGAATTAATGTGAAAACCAACAAACGTTATTTATTCAAACAGTATATAAGAGAACACGAAGCAATACCTTATAATTTAAAAATAACAATGAAAATAACGAGAAAGAAATTACAATTGCTTTTTATCGTCATAACAATAAACATTTATCTTTCAAACCTGAAAATGTAATTCCTGGCAAATTCAAATTCTAAACTGACGAAGACTCCATGTGTGAAGATGGATTTTGTTGCACTATTTCTGTTGTATGGCCATTGTAAATAATTTCAATTATTAAATTTTCTAGAAATAAAATTTTTGTTGACAAATAAACATCTTTGTAACTATAAACCGTTTATATTTTAAAAACTTGCCAATATCGCAATTTTTTCAAAAAATACTATCGGCAACACTGCACCGACTTGGTTTTGGAGAGTTTGGGGAATTTTTTTGACATTTAGATTCTTGAGCTTATGTTAGGAAATCTTAGAAAATAGCATAATTTTTATTAAAAATACAATAAAAGTCACGAAATTTAAATTAGGTTTGCACTACTAAAGCTGCATACAGAACCTCGAAATTCGTAAAAGTAATGAAGCGTTTCAATTTGCATTTTGACGTTGTCAGAACAGGCATTCCCAACGTATAAAATTAGTGTGGACAATTAGTGTCCTGGGCAGTCGTTTATTGCTCCTTCGCATGTAATAAACACCTAGGAGCAGTAATATTTTTCCCAAAACTTCCCTTCTTCGAAAGGTCATTACTTCTTAGTATAATCGATAATAATACTCACAAAATAAGAGCACAAAAATAAATAACCCCAAAAGATTGCGGATTGCGCATGCCTCACTTGTAAATTTGTCGGAAAAGTTTGCTAACTTTGCCGACTACGTATAACGTAGCGCTACTAATTTCGAGGTTGTGAACAGGATCATACAAATAATGTACATATACATACAAACTTTGACGTTACGTGAGATTATTAATTTTAATTGCTAATTTCGAGGTTCTGAATGTAGCTTAACTGTTGATAATTTGGTTTAACATTTGAATGTCAAAGGCGTCCAAGTAACTTTTGATGAAAATACTGTTTCACAGGTGTGGCACCACACTGGAAACCGTGAAAAAGCACTTTGGAAATTTTCTAAAGTCACTTTGACACATTTGACATTGAAATATTAAACCAAATTGTCAACAGTTACTCAGTTCACACCCTACTCTAATTTATAATTTAAATGATCGCACGGTATAATAGAAATAAGAAACCATACCAAGTTTACTAATGGTGCATTGTGAACTTGTAGCGGCTTGAGAATATCCTACACTACTACAGAATTTTCGTCAGCATCGTAAATTTCATGAACATCTTTAGTTCCGTCCTCATCATCGTCATCATTATTGTTACGTCGATGTCAGAGTCTGCCGGAGAAATTATGACTAGGGAAAATTATCCATTTCTTGGTGATCATAATAAAGAGCATTATTTGCCGCTCCAACTCAATGTAATATGTAATGTACTACGAAAAGACGTTGCTCAAGTGTTCCTGTATTTTGCGCCCCAGTAATGGTTGGCTGGAGTGTTATTAGCAGGTGATAACAGTTGGTAAGCACTATTTCGATTAATTTTTGAAATTATTTACTGGCGCGTTGATTTCAAAACTGTCAAAAAGCAAGCGCCTAGGAATTTTTGAATAAAAATGTAGTTTTTTTTTGTTTTACCAACTAAATGCAACAAGTGGTGAATTTTTTAAGAAATAAATAGTTTTTAGCTAGCAACCAACTTGCATAACGACCTTGATTTTTACGGAAAAAATTGCAAACATTTTCACTAAATCCACATAAATGAGAAGCTGGTCACCTAAAACCGATATATACTATTGAACAAACCACGAATGTTATGACCTATTACAGCGTTAGATATCTTAAAATTCTCGGTCTACGAGCTCGGATTTCAATATCTGCGGCTGTAATAAAAGTCATAACATTTCTAGGTTTGTTAATAGCTATACTAATTGTGATTGTGTATATTTCAGCTCTCAAATAACACTGCTGCCCCAGTCGAAACGTAGCATAACAACTAAGTAAAATAGATTTTTCAAGCATCTAGTCCATATTAGGTACTCTTAATCTTCATACCTACTGTTTTCCTGTATGTTGATGATTCTTCATAAAATATTACAATTTTGTTACAGTATGATCAATTGATTTTCATTTCTACTGATTTGATTAATCAAAGAATTCAATATATGCTTGATAAAATCTTAGTTTTTCTGCCATAAAAAGATGTAGCGAGTGAGCAACAAAATTCGTGATCGCAGTTGGCTAAACGTATATCGGTTCTTTTACTTTACTGTTTAATTAATCTCGATAACTTTTTACACAATCGTATCGATCAAGAATCGACTCAAAATTTTGGATTCAGAGGCTCCTACGATCACGAATTTTGTTGCTCACTCGTTATTTTTTAGATCTTCTTCTTAAAATATCCTAATATAAAATCTTCAGATGTTGTAAACTATGCAATAAAAAGCAGAGTAAATAAAATCTTTTGGACGTCAGTGGACGAATATTAGTTTTAGTAAAAAGTAGAGGAAAAAAAGATATTGGAAACTAGAAATCCGGAGTGTCAAAATATTAAATTTCTGATATTCTTGATCAAAATGACTTAGAATTTCAAAATTGCTCTAATTTCAAAATCCCTTAATTTACTAATTTTGATAAGTTGAAATTTCCAAATCTAATCTCAAAAAAAAATTGTTTTGTATTAGAACCTTCAAAGTTTAGATTTTCAAATTTTGGAGTTCGCAAAATTTCTGAAATTGAAAGATATCTTCAACTTTCGGAAGCTTAGAATTGAATTAGAAGTAATCTTAAGATTATTTTCAAAATTTCTAAAGTAGCTTCTAGACGGTCAATCATGCTTGATTCAATCAGCTTTTGTTTAAAATAATTGACCGTATAGGGGCTACTTTAGATTTGTTTTCAATATATTTTTTTTATTATGGAATCCTAGCAGCATCTTAAGTTTTCAAATTTGGAGTTTTGTAATTTTCCAAATCTTAAATCTTAATCAATATGTATCTTGATCAGAGCCAAATAAATCTTCCTCTCTTTTTAAAAGGAAAATTTCTTATTGTTCATCCGTTTAAGGTCTATTGGTGTTTTTTTTTTGGCTGTTTGTTTTATATTTAGTGATACTGCAGAACCTGTTTCTATCCATTCTGTCAATGTGATCGCTTATTTTTTTTGTAATTTTTATTGTGTCGTGGATTACACATTGTTTCCATATTTGATGGCCCTTAGTATTTTGGCCACTATACATATTAACGTTCTTTCTAAACTATTACACATATTCCTGTTAAATTTAATTTCTCAACCAATTAGTCCGGTCAAGTCAGTCATAAAAATTGTGGTCAAATAACGAAAATTCCCACAGAGATTAATTTTGGTGGAGACCTTGGGTACACCATTAGAAATAAAGTGTCAAAAGTCCCCATCGATCCCATGTGTGCTAAAAAAGTTATTCGGGGTCAAAGGTCAAAATGTGAGGTTTTTTGGATTTTTATCCAGTTTTATCAAAAAAGTAGCCCCGACAAAAATTATAGATTATAGATTATAGATAGGAGGTAAAAATAAAAAAATATATTTCTATATTACTTTCAGCAATAACAAAACATATTATTATCAGCAAAGATAATAATAGAAAATCTGTTTTATTTATGTTTTTAATTTTGTTAAGCCTTTGATTGATAATAAAAAAGTGAAAAATCATTCTTTTTTATTTTTCCAACGGGGATCTTTTCTAAAGCCTTCAAGGAACAGCTCCAAGAAAGGAAAAAAATTCCAGGATTTTAGTTTAACAATTATTATCAGGGTTTGTATGTTAAGTTTTAACAAGAACAATTGCCGTAATTAACAAATGGATTGTTAATAGAAAAATTGAGGGAATTTTTTTTTTACCGACGGATTATTATTTATTGATATGTCCAGATAATACCTAAATGTTTTTATTCCTTAAAATTAATATTTACTCGGTTAAAATAATTTTTTCTTCTTCAGGTGACAGATTCGATCGGCGCGGACGAGAACTGAGCGCGTTTTTGCCATTTTTCGCCGCTAAATTGACATGATAAATATTGCCGGGACAATTCAGGGAGATATTTTTTATTTGAAAATTTCCTGCTCTTTAAGGATCTTTTTTCATATTTTGCATATCTCAAATAGTTTTTTAAATATTTGGAAAAAACGTAACCACCTTCTTTTTGTTTACTTAATTGTTTATAACTTTAATAATTTTTATTTGCCGATATTGATTTTCAACTAAAAAATTCTTGGTGCAATTACGAATCGAATGACACCTCAATCATAATCTTTGGTGCTTCTTACCTCGAATTTCAGACAAAGGGACTTGTGAAGCAGACTAGTGCACATATATCATGTAGAACGTGACTCCTTCAACATTTAGAATCATTACGTCAATGTCATAATTTTTTATATTCTTTAAGGGCTGATGATGGCAGAAGCATTCTGCCGAAACATGTACCATTAGTAATCCTTCAGTTATTAAAGTTTGTGGAGTTCGACATAGATATATTTAAATTTTAATTTAGAATCGCGATATCTCAGGAATGGTGCTTCTTAGAAAAAAAGTGTAAGGACTGTTTTTGTAGATCATTTTTTACGATCTATAATTTTTGTCTGGGCCTCTTTTTTGATAAAACTTACCGTTTTCGAAAAAGATCCAAAAAAAAAACTCAAATTTTAACATTTGACCCCGAATGAGTTTTTTAGCACACATGAGATCGATGGGAACTTTTGACACTTTATTTCTAATGGTGTAGCTCTGTGGGAATTTTTTGTTACTTGAAATGTCTATTTTGACCAGACAAAATCTAGAAAAAATAAAATACCACCCTTTCTTGTGACAAAATCTTTTAGTTCTTAACTAAAAAATTGGTATTTGGACTAACTGAATTCGGAATAATTTTCCGCATTGTGTTTATTCATTCGACCTATTTCTTTCTTATCTAGTTTACATCTTAGCAATAGCAGTGTCACACCAACAGTGCCACAACCGAATAACTTTGGCCCTTTTAGGTTAAAAATCCTGTTATGAAATTAGTACGAGCTCCAAACAATTCTTGCGGAAAAAACAGCACGAAATGTTGAATTTCCGAAACCATATTTCTGATTTTATTTCTCCGTTTCCTTTTGACAAAACGTTAATGTAATTTTTCCGAATGGAATACGTAGGTTTACAAATCCATTGTGCTATTTTTAGCTTGAAAACCGTCGATCGAAATGTCCCTTGTGTCTATTAAAAAATTGCGTGACTACTCGTTGAATAATTGTCAGCGTAAAAGTCTACTTATTAGCGAAAATAGGGTCGCACCCTGCATGAATACCCACGACATGAATATTTATTCCTGCGGTGTAAATCCTCAACCCTCAACGGAACACAATGCCTATTATCATACGATAAACCGATTTATTACACAATCGAAATCCCGAAATAAAATTCCGTCGCAGATCTCTATCGTTCCAAGTGGCATTATTTTTCCTTTATTCCAGCGGATTGCAACAGTTATAAGTTAAATTTTTATTTTTGTGGTAAGAGGATGATAGCCTGAGAATATTACAGCAAAGCTAAAGCAAAAAATAAAAGTAAGCCAATGTACCAAAGCAGTAACGACAGAGCTTCTTCAAGTGCTTAGATAAATTTAGGAAGGATAACACAATCAAAACCGTTAAGACAAAGTTTAAGTTGTGCTAGCTTCTAACTAAAGTCCGATATTAATTTCTTATCTAATAAAACAAGTCCCTAATTTTCTTGAGGGAAGAAAAGTGAACAAAGGAGAAATCACGTAAAAATCATATTAAATCGGCTAGACATTAGGTACATGAATTACGGCCATTTTGGAGGCACAGTGAATTATACAATTGAGGGGAAAACAGTAACAACCCGCTCATTCATAATGACTTTAAAATGCAGTTTTCATAATTTTATAGTTTTATTAGTAGAATTTATCAACAGTAATATCCCAAGTGCATGAAAATAACCGATTAAATTTTGACGTTTTGTCAAAAGGTTTTGCTTAGAAATATGTCGAGTAAATTTTCCACGTAACAAAATCCCGAATGCGGAGCATGAGGGATTTTGGGTGGAAAATTTACGAGAAATATTTCTTAAAGCAAAACGTTGCGACAAAAAGTCAAAATTTAATCAGGTTGTTTTCATGCACGCGGGGTATTCGGCATGATTATTTCCTGAATAAATAATAAATTTTGTGATATTTCACATTGTTTTCGCATGTTGTAAGCCCAGTGACTAATAAATTCAGAAGGGATTAAATTTTGACACATATTTAACCGCGGCAAAATTTTGACATGCAATTAATCGCTGTAAAATGGGCAGAAACCATAGTAATTATAATTTTTTCGTTGCATGAAGGAAATAATCAACAGTAATATCCCAAGTGCATGAAAATAACCGATTAAATTTTGACGTTTTGTCAAAATGTTTTGCTTAGAAATATGTCGAGTAAATTTTCCACGTAACAAAATCCCGAATGCGGAGCATGAGGGATTTTGGGTGGAAAATTTACGAGAAATATTTCTTAAAGCAAAACGTTGCGACAAAAACGTCAAAATTTAATCAGGTTGTTTTCATGCACGAGGGGTATTCGGCATGATTATTTCCTGAATAAATAATAAATTTTGTGATATTTCACATTGTTTTCGCATGTTGTAAGCCCAGTGACTAATAAATTCAGAAGCGATTAAATTTTGACACATATTTAACCGCGGCAAAATTTTGACATGCAATTAATCGCTGTAAAATCGGCAGAAACCATAGTAATTATAATTTTTTCGTTGCATGAAGGAAATAATCAACAGTAATATCCCAAGTGCATGAAAATAACCGATTAAATTTTGACGTTTTGTCAAAATGTTTTGCTTAGAAATATGTCGAGTAAATTTTCCACGTAACAAAATCCCGAATGCGGAGCATGAGGGATTTTGGGTGGAAAATTTACGAGAAATATTTCTTAAAGCAAAACGTTGTGACAAAAACGTCAAAATTTAATCAGGTTGTTTTCATGCACGAGGGGTATTCGGCATGATTATTTCCTGAATAAATAATAAATTTTGTGATATTTCACATTGTTTTCGCATGTTGTAAGCCTACTGACTAATAAATTCAGAAGCGATTAAATTTTGACACATATTTAACCGCGGCAAAATTTTGACATGCAATTAATCGCTGTAAAATGGGCAGAAACCATAGTAATTATAATTTTTTCGTTGCATGAAGGAAATAATCAACAGTAATATCCCAAGTGCATGAAAATAACCGATTAAATTTTGACGTTTTGTCAAAATGTTTTGCTTAGAAATATGTCGAGTAAATTTTCCACGTAACAAAATCCCGAATGCGGAGCATGAGGGATTTTGGGTGGAAAATTTACGAGAAATATTTCTTAAAGCAAAACGTTGCGACAAAATCGTCAAAATTTAATCAGGTTGTTTTCATGCACGCGGGGTATTCGGCATGATTATTTCCTGAATAAATAATAAATTTTGTGATATTTCACATTGTTTTCGCATGTTGTAAGCCCAGTGACTAATAAATTCAGAAGCGATTAAATTTTGACACATATTTAACCGCGGCAAAATTTTGACATGCAATTAATCGCTGTAAAATGGGCAGAAACCATAGTAATTATAATTTTTTCGTTGCATGAAGGAAATAATCAACAGTAATATCCCAAGTGCATGAAAATAACCGATTAAATTTTGACGTTTTGTCAAAATGTTTTGCTTAGAAATATGTCGAGTAAATTTTCCACGTAACAAAATCCCGAATGCGGAGCATGAGGGATTTTGGGTGGAAAATTTACGAGAAATATTTCTTAAAGCAAAACGTTGCGACAAAAACGTCAAAATTTAATCAGGTTGTTTTCATGCACGCGGGGTATTTGGCATGATTATTTCCTGAATAAATAATACATTTTGTGATATTTCACATTGTTTTCGCATGTTGTAAGCCCAGTGACTAATAAATTCAAAAGCGATTAAATTTTGACACATATTTAACCGCGGCAAAATTTTGACATGCAATTAATCGCTGTAAAATGGGCAGAAACCATAGTAATTATAATTTTTTCGTTGCATGAAGGAAATAATCAACAGTAATATCCCAAGTGCATGAAAATAACCGATTAAATTTTGACGTTTTGTCAAAATGTTTTGCTTAGAAATATGTCGAGTAAATTTTCCACGTAACAAAATCCCGAATGCGGAGCATGAGGGATTTTGGGTGGAAAATTTACGAGACATATTTCTTAAAGCAAAACGTTGCGACAAAAACGTCAAAATTTAATCAGGTTGATTTCATGCACGCGGGATATTCGGCATGATTATTTCCTGAATAAATAATAAATTTTGTGATATTTCACATTGTTTTCGCATGTTGGAAGCCCAGTGACTAATAAATTCAGAAGCGATTAAATTTTGACACATTTTTAACCGCGGCAAAATTTTGACATGCAATTAATCGCTGTAAAATGGGCAGAAACCATGGTAATTATAATTTTTTTGTTGCATGAAGGAAATAATCAACAGTAATATCCCAAGTGCATGAAAATAACCGATTAAATTTTGACGTTTTGTCAAAATGTTTTGCTTAGAAATATGTCGAGTAAATTTTCCACGTAACAAAATCCCGAATGCGGAGCATGAGGGATTTTGGGTGGAAAATTTACGAGAAATATTTCTTAAAGCAAAACGTTGCGACAAAAACGTCAAAATTTAATCAGGTTGTTTTCATGCACGCGGGGTATTCGGCATGATTATTTCCTGAATAAATAATAAATTTTGTGATATTTCACGTTGTTTTCGCATGTTGTAAGCCCAGTGACTAATAAATTCAGAAGCGATTAAATTTTGACACATGTTTAACCGTGGCAAAATTTTGACATACAAATAATCGCTGTAAAATGGGCAGAAACCATAGTAATTATAATTTTTTCGTCGCATGAAGGAAATAATCAAAGGAAAACACATTAAGGCAAATCCAGACGTCCTAAAAAGACGAAAATACTAATCTTGAATGGCTAAATATGCAAAAATATTATTTAATTCTTGATAAATTATAGAAGTGATACACACACATACTTCTGGTGATGCAATTACATTATTGTTCAGATCTGCTATTGTGTCAATTTGATTTTGATGTCAGAATTTGATAAAATTTCAGAACAGCTGGACAATTTGTGCTGACATGCCGTAATTGAATAAATACATTGTTGACTTGTTAATCATTCAAACGAATACTTTTAGTCATTTCCGCTCTAACCCGCCGCATCCACCATTTTTACTCACCACATATTTGCATTCCTTATCAAACCTAATTTATTTCTGCGGCAAATTACAGTAATTCCAGTAAATATCAACAAGAAATTTCACCCAATTTTGTGGCTTATAAATAATTCACCTCACATATTTGATCGATCCCATCGACTTTGACACCTCCTGCGCGCGATTCTTCTAACTAGCAGGCACCCGAGAAAATCGTCGTCTTATCGGTAAATTTGTCTGAATGCGAGTTTTGTTTCACGCAACATTAATCCTCATCCGAGTGTTGATACGAAGATGGGAGGTTTGTATAATTCAAACCTCGATGTTTGACGACGACGACGTCAAACCGCACGTCACACGATTTAGCCTGCGGTTAAATGATAACACCTTGTTACAGACAGGATATTTTCATTCTGATGCGTACAAATACACTAATAATTACATTCAGCACACATCACTACGCTGCTCTTGAATAAACGATTTATGAGTCGCATTCGCGGGATTTACATGACACCGTTCTTGTGCAAACAATGATTATGTGCGGGGGTTTCAAAATCCACTTTGGATGTGGCTGGTGGTTTATATTTTGTAGTATTTTGGAGCAACACTAAGGGCGACTAATATGTGTGTGAGTCCAAACAGTAAGTACATAGAATAGGAATTTTATTACATACTTGCTTACTTTCATCCTCAATTCTTCTTGTTTCCTGTTTTAAAATAAATTGAAAATAAAAACCATCAAAGTATCGTAATTGATTACACAGTGTAAAACTAACTAAACTAAAACTACGAGACACGCTTCAACTGTCATAGAAAATATCTTATTAAGAAGGAATAAACAATAAGTTAAAACGAATACAGAGAAACTCAGTCAATGTCAGAATAAATACAGAATCAAATAACAGTCGTAACAGATTAGTGTCACAAGAGTATATTGTATGTATTAAGAAGACAGAAATCAATATCCAGAATTTTTGAGCAAACGGGGTAATGGAGTTACTATTGTAGAGTATTTCAAAACTTTCAAGAACTACATACATAATATAACCAACTGTGAAAATATTAGAGAAAAGATATGGAAAAAAGAACCCGAATAAAACAATCGATTTCCAAATGTAAAAATTTGTAACAGAATTTTTACATCTATAAATATAAAAATGAATTCCTATTTTCCTTGGTCACGCCATCACTTGAGAACGGCTGGACCAATTTAGCAAATTTTTTATTTTTTTTTGAAGTATTCCTTTAAGTTTGAGGAAGGTTCTTATGAAGTAAAATATGGACAGGGGGGCTTAGGGGGGCCCCTTGGTTTTATAACTTAAGAACGGCTGGACCAGATTTTTATGATCTTTGATTTGTTCGATTGGTCTCCGCCCCGAATAGCAAAATAACTATTAACACATAGACAAGGGGGCCCAGGGCGCCCCCTTGGGTTTATAACTCATGAACGGCTTTACCGATTTTTATGATCTTTGATTTGTTGGATTTGTCCCCGCCCGGAATAGCAGAATAACTATTAAAACATGGACATGGGGGCCCAGGGGCACCTTGGGGTTTATAAGTCAAGAACGGTTGGACCGATTTTTATGATCTTTGGTTTTTTTGGATTTGTCTCCTCCCCGAATTGCAGAATAACTATTAAAACATGGACATTGGGGCCCTTGGGTTTATAACTCAAGAACGGCTGGACCGATTTTTATGGTCTTTAATTTGTTGGATTTGTCTCCGCCCCGAGTGGCAGAATAACTATCAAAACATGGACATGGGGGCTCAGGGGGCACCATTTGGTTTATAACTCAAGATTTTTATGATCTTTGATTTGTTGGATTTGTCTCCGCCTCGGCCCGAATAGCAGAATAACTATGAAAACATGGACAGGGGACTCCCTTGGTTTTATAACTCAAGAACGGCTGGACCGATTTTTATGATCTTTAATTTGTTGGATTTGCCTCCGGACCGAATAGCAGTATAACTATTAAAACTTTGGAAACACTACAGGGGGCGGGGAGCTTGGCACAGGGCAACGACAATAACAAAGCCCCCCTGGTACAGGGCAACAATAACAAATAGCGCCGGCCACCAAAATTTGTCGTACCGGGCTTTAAAAATGAAAATCGATTTTTAATGCGTAACCTCCAAAGTTTCACTTCTGCTGCGAGTGGACTCCACACACAAATTTTTTGATGATATCTTGAGAACTGATTGACTCGACTTTTTTCGTGTGCGAGTAACTATTAAAACATCGAAAAAATTAACGGAAAAAAATTTCTTACATTTTGTATGGAATCAGTATATAACGCAAAATTTGATACACGACAGAAACAAAAATGAACATGCCGTTGTATGCTGGTTCCGATAAGGTCAGTAGATGGCGTTGTGTGCATTATCCTTTGATAAAACAACTAAATTTAATTCAACTAAAGAGATAACACAACATTATTTATTGATTCTGAGGCGGTACAAAGTTCGCCGGGTCAGCTAGTTGTAAATAAATTGGTTTTGTAGGATGGAAGATTAACTTCGATTAAAGAGTTAATACTATATTATGATCCGATTTTTATAAGAAGCATTTTGTCGCACGCACGGGTTTAAATGAGTAAGTGCAACAAAATGTCTTATAAACGACAGTACAGTATTTTTTCTACTTTGACACTTTTTATACAAAATAATCAAATTTTACAATCTAGGGAATTCCGCGGCGGTTGGCTACGTTTGCTAGGGGCATTAACGGCGGCTATGACAAAGAATTAATTTGAAACGTCAATACTCGTATTTTTGTTTATCCTTTTCACATGTATCGAAAACGTGGTAGTGAATTTTAACCCATCCCGAACGACCTCCAAAAACGTCGGGCTCAGCTATGACTGAAGCTCTTAACCTCACAATAACCTCCGTAACAAACGCCCCCAAACCACAAACAACTTGCACAGGCCCGTTCTTTTTCTTTGTGATCCGCGGTGTGGACATTGACAAGGACGAACTCGATATCCTTCAGGCCCTGGAAACTCTCAATCTCTCTATCCACGAAATGTTTAGTATCAAATCCCGCCGCCAAACAAGGGGAACCCCCTTATCCGCGTGATCACCGGACACACCCTCAAGCATTTCCTGACCCATAGCATCACAGTTTTCTGCAAGCGCCATCAGTGCTTTTGTTTGAATGACTCAAACCGCTGCAATACTAATTCATATTGACAGGCGTTGACTTGGACTTGACTTGACTTGACTTAAGGTTATAGTTAAGATTGCCAAGATTCCATTAATTATACTGTTTTTAGTGTAATTATTATAACACCGCTTTTTTCAATTATGACACGCAAAACCGTATCGTAATAGCCTCAGTAGGAACGCAAAGTAGAAAAAAGTATACAAAAGTACTCTTACAATCAAAAGGAACACAAATATCGTGTAAACTAGCAGAAGTTGCTAACAAAGAAGAGCAGCAAGAACTTACCGCCTCTTGTGACGTCAGTTCGGGGCAGCAATCTCATTGGTTCGTGCGCTTCTCATTAGTCCTCACGTCTAGTAACTTTGAAATTTATCTGGTGGTCCCGTGTTGACGTCACAGAAAGGCGCGCGTTCCAAATAAGACAAATGTAAATAAGTAAACGCGTGATAAAGATAAAATAAAATATAGGGGTATATCATTTTTTCGTCTGGTTCCTAGAAAAGCTGTTTTTGAAAATTGTGGGGAGACCGTTCTCACAAGTGTTAGAAAATGATAAAAGGGGCGAATTACTATGGTTACACGATGGTAAGACATTGTAACGAAGTTACCGAAGCGACATCCTCACCGCGGAGCGCTCCGTCGATTCGCTATTCAAGCAAGACCGTCCACCTGAAAATTAAACATATAACTCGCCGGGAAAAATAGTTTGCAGTGTCACAGCCGGATATTTTTTTCATTATCAGCACCGGAAAATTAGCGCGCTCCAAGCGAGCCTACCCCGGAGTTGCTACGACCACCCTCAACCCCCGACCTTGTCACGCCCGACCACGCCCTTTCGTCGAACCGGAACCCGCCGAAAATAAATACTTCCGGTTATCGTACCGGAATGGTTTTTACATCATCTTGAGCAGCGAAAAAGCGCGTTCCGGACATACATAAGGGGTACAGGGTGAATCTCAAGTTCCGTCAGCGATACTTTATTTTTCCCTCCCGCCAAACTAGACAGTTGACCCCTGGAGTTCCGCACTCCGACTTTTGGCTACCCGTGGCCCCATGGATCATGCCACGTTAAGAAACTGGCGCTCAATGCAATCGCCGCCGTAAACAAACGTCAGAACATCATAATTTTTTGAAACGTCATTTTGACAATTTCATTATTTTTTTTATTTTTAACTTTTACAAGAAATTACACGTTGAGCATCAAACGTCGTATCTCACACGTGACCGAAATGCCATTATAGGCTCGTGAGATGTGTATCACTCCACTCGTGAATCAAAAATCTCACTCTCTGACCATGAAGCATTTCTGTCACTTATAACATAATCTACTAATATAATTAATATGGAAACTCCAATTTATGCTATTTGACATACTTATCCTCCGATGTACTGTTCAAATGGCTTAATACTTGATAAATCTTTTTTAAGCGCTTGGATGGTAGAATAGCTATTACCGATCTTATCTTTATTTAAGTTAACTCAGGAAAAATTATTTGTAAAAGTACTTCGGACTACTGTCATTCGTGTCTATTGTTAAGCCATGTACCAGTATATTATTCTGTGTGTTTTGTTCTTCATACTTTTCTAAACTCCGTCTTTTCTATAGTTTGCAAATCCTTCCTCAACAGCATCTTTCCATTTTCCTCTTCTGCTTTCTACTTTTTGTATTTTCTTTTCTACTCTAGTTTCCGATAATCTTCCTACAATGTTCCAGCATCTATTTTATTGTGATTTTAATTGTGCTACAATTGTAAGGCTATTGTAAAGTTCAAATAATTTACTATTTAATTCTCATCTCACTCACCCTCTTTTTTACTTTATTTTCTTTATATATAGAGTGATCATAAAGTTCTGCACAAAATTCATTATTTAGTTATGTAATGTTTTAACGAAAAAAACTCGAACAACGAAATTGCCATATTTTAACGTTGTTTTGAACTAACACTCATCATTTTTTTTAAATAGCAACCCCCAATGTTTTACTTCAAAAATCAAATTTGCGATTTCACACACAATTACAAACGTTGATGAACGAGCGGCGCCATGCAATTGCACCATTCTGATCTAATTCAACTGTTTCCAATATTTTGATAAAACCACTCAGTCATTTGTGCAGTATTTCTAGAACTACCGCAATATTACTACAGCCGAAATATTGGTTTTTGTCTTCAAATGATTTTTTCTATTAATAAGTTGAAAGTATATTAAAAATAGAGGAAATGTTTACATACAACTTGTTTCACAAACACCATTGCTTGCAATTTTATGTACGGAAGGGCAGCTATCCGCGCTTGTGCGGTACATATCAACAGTAGGTACTGGGCAGCGCCACGGTGTTGGTTCCTTTTCTGAGGGGTTGGTGTCGTTGGCTTGCGCTTGCAAGATTCTTCCTGAAGACTAGGTGGTGAAGGATCTACTGGGCGCTGGAGGCTAGCACCGGCTTTCTATTGACGTGATGGATGGACCGAAGGGCTGTTAGGAATCTCGATCCGAAGGAAAACTCCAAAATTTCTTGTTCAAAATCAAAACTAATTAATTAAAGCCTTTTGGTGGGCATCTGGACCGGTCACTGCAGGCTAAATAGACACCTCCACGTGATGGGTGGTCAACAACCCAACGGGAACACATTCTACGGTAATGTCCGGCTCTCGCCTCTACCAGAAAGTCCATACTGGGGGAGACATGGCCCAGCTGGGCCAACTTGAGGTTTACTTCGCCTGGAACCATCCTAGCTTTCTTCGACAATGTCGGATGGCTGGAGGAGATACAGGAATGAGGGACGCGAGGGGGTGACACAATGGGCCCGCGGTGTGGTCTAAGTGTCGGTGAGGGGAGCAAATTCCCTCACACCCGTCAACACCTAATCTAATCTAATCTAATTAAAGTCTAAAACACGAGCGGCGTCGTTGTCGCCAACACTCGAAAAATAGCGCAAGATCGCGAGTGGCGGGAGTCAAACCATAAACAGTTGGCGTCATCTCGGCTGGCACCAAGTTCATGGCCCCGATCCCCGGATCTCTTTCCGCTACAATCTACAATGTATACAAGGTCTAAACCTAAAAAAATATATATTCATTTCAAAATCTAGCTCTACGTTTTCAGGGTTGTTCATGTTCATATTTTGGTTGTATTACGATTTTCTCATAGTTTTCCATATCTTTTTTCATTGCAAACCCTATCGAATGCTTCGAATGATTTCTTCGAGATGAGAATTCTTTAAAGTTGTCTCCACTATTTCTCCTTTCCCTTATCCTTATATTTTTAATGGTTTTTAATAGTCCATTTAAGGTCATAAAATTGTTTGTATTACCAGTCGATTTAGCTTCCTCTACTAACGTTTTGACGTTTCTGCTTCGTGTTTTATATTATGTATACTTCCATATTTTTATTTGCAGCAAGATATCCTTGTAGTTTTTTTTTTTCACCCCGTTTATTATATTCATATATCATGTTGCCAGTGAAAAAAAAAATTGAAAGATGAAAAATTTTGACTTACTAATATGTATTATAAATGCGAAAGTTTGGATGGATGGATGGATGGATGGATAAATGGATGTTGTTGCTCAATCACGTCAGAGCGGCTGAACGGATCTGGATGAAATTTGGCACAGAGATATAGTCTGGAATAGCACATAGGCCACTTTTTATCCCGGAAAAATGTACGGTTCCCGTGGGATAGACTTGTTTTTGTTTTTCACAAAGCAAAGTGTATCATAAATGAATCATGAATAAATGAATGAGAGTAGTAGGTATTACGGCGCCGGCGGTTTAGATGGTAGCTACGGTCCCCTGTCCAAAGGGCCCCTCCTTGGGAGCCCTTGAATTACATTTGTTTTTACTTTTGTGTTGTTTCGCAATCTGTCCCAAGCGGGGCCCGATGGTAGCTGTGCCCCCGGTTTCAAGGAGGCCCCAGATGGTAGCTACGCCCCCAGTCCCAAGGGCGGCCCCAATGGTGACTACGCCCCTTTGTGTTGTTCCGCAATCTGTCCAAAAATAAATTTATTGCAATTTGGACAAGACAGCGTCTGTCGGGTCAACTACCTAACAATTATCCAAATCTAAATGCTGGTATTGTCAAAGATTTACATAAATTATTGGTGGTCTAACCCGGGCAACGCCAGGCATTTTGCTAGTTATTGTATAAAATGACTAAAAATGCATCTGTTATGGTGTTTCAAGCAACGCAACCTATCAGCAGAATGTGTCAAAATATGTAGGTACATCTTTCAGTGGCATGCAGTAAAAAAATGGGGAACAAAATAGCAAAATATAATTGATTATATTGTTATTGTCATGATTTGCTACTTAGAAGTAACGACATCAATATACAATTTATTTGTATCTAAATATAGAACACAAATTCTGACGTAGCGACGGTACTAAAAATGGACTAAAAGACTTATACATATATGGTGCGCACTTCATTATAACCAGATATTATGAGTTCATCAAAAAGTTAATAGTGCAAGACGTATTTATTCAACGTTCCAAAAATACATCAATTAATAACGAACAGAATGTAAGATGTAGAAGTGGGGCTGTAACAAAGTACGTGTGGCGGACCTTTGTAGGTAACAGGTACGTAATGTGTCATACTTAGATTTATTTAATATTCCATTTGTAGTACCTAAATTAATGTCTGTTTTTTTACACGACAAACCTAATAATTGTCTTTTTCCTGTGGCGGTCAAAACTCGACTCCACCATAGTATTATTATTATTATTAATGCGCTACCCCATCTGGACTCCTTGATTTAATACCAGCCGAAAAATCTCTCAAGTGCCTTTATTTCCGCTGAAAAACAGATGATGTTTTTATCTATTGTAACGTTAAATCCAGTACGTCAGTCCTGCAAAAAAGTCGAGTGTCTTTCGAGTTTAGAGATCGGCGGCGAGATTAGCAAAACGTAGATGAGAAAGACGTAGCCTCCATTCTACACTTATTAGTACTCGTGCTATGCATAATGGAAAGAATTACCATATTAGAGAAATTACCGCTCGTCCGTCATTTTCTCATAATGAAACTTGAGTTTTAGTGCACGTCGTTAATCTTGCCCTTTTTTGTCCCAAACGAGCTGTTTTTGTACCGTAAGGATTGGGTGGTTGAGTACAATAATGAAGTCATGTTTATATGGATCAACATCATATAAAAAGTGGTTACTAAATAACAGATAGCATTTATGCTGAGAAATTTACATCTACTGTGAACATCAACTATTGTAGTCAAAATCCAAAAACGATTTAGAGCTCTATTAGGCAAATGATCCTTGCAAATAGAAAGCCCCATGCTCCCTTATGTGACTCCCCATTTTTAATCAGAACTCTTCCGAACCCCGCAAGTTTCGTATTTGTCTTACATTGCGATGTCAGCGTTTTCAATTTCTAAATCCGAAGACTTAAAGCGATATGCTATTTCGGGCAACAAGGCCGATTTAATCTAATTTTCGTTTGAGATATTATATTATTAATGAATTCCAAAGTGAGTGAATGTCGATCAGGGATATAAAAGAAAAGATCATTCACAATGTCGCAACACGTCGTAATAATTGGCAATTAGGTATCGGCTATTAAAGTTTTTCAGATGCGTCGAAGCTTGTGCTGACGGAAAAGATTATTTTTAAGACACGAAATAGCATTAAGCGGCTAATTTAATAAGCAATGTGTCAGTAAAACTAGACTACAATTTGGAGTCAGCAAAATATGACAATAGAACGACTTATATCTAATATGAAACATACTATACACAGAGAACGAAAAGTACCATGAGGTCATTTAAATTATTTAAGTTTTGCAATGGCCCAGCTTGTATTATTGACTGACAATAAAATTTGAGGTTATAGTCTAAACATTGTGATGTTTATGTTTCTCATGTTAAATTGTTTTAATTTAAAGAAAATAAAACACAAACAAATGATGTACGTTTATTGAGAATGACAGCAAATGTTTACAGTGTTCTCCCCCAGCTTCAACAGAGCTCTTAACTCTCCATTTCATACTTTTAAATGCATTTTTCAGCATCAGAAAGGTTATAGCGTTGCATGCATTAAAAATTGCCTCTTGCAGTTCTTCAAGATTGTGCGGGTTATTTTTATTTTTAAATTGAATGACACGATCATCATAAAACCATAAAACTAACACCCGCTCCGTTACAACACACTAACATCACGAAATCTTGCCACACATTTATAAATTTGTTGGGCTAATGTTTGATAACCTGCAGAAAAATTAGGGTATGTATTTCGAAAAACCTTTAACACAGCGATCTATAGAATATGTATTTCCATTCACCATTCTGTTATTGTTTTTTAAAATCACTTTTACACCTTTGACATTCAAATAGTAAACCAAATTGTCAACAGTTAGTAGTGCCAACATAATTTAAATTTCACAGCCTACTACTACGGTTTGTTTGTCTGCAAAGGAGCGAAATTACACTAATTCCAGTGTCTGTTGTTTTTGGTGTTGATCATCCACCATACGATTCAAATTACCATTTAAAATTTCGATTTTCCATCATTTCCCGGATTTATTTTCGGTTTTTGTTTGTAATTCCCTTTAATGGAAGATGGAATCTAATTGCGATGCAAAAGCAAATAAACAACTTGACAGTTTTCACAATTCTGATTTCCACGATTTAACTAAACAAAAAAGGGGATTTTTATAATCCCCGCTTCTGCTTTTTACTTTGAAATCTGTCATTTTTAATAAAATTAAATGAAGATAAATAACGTACTTATCCGATTGTGAGACAACTTCAGTTTTTCACATTCTCAGCAGCAGTCCTTCGGTGTTTCTCCTTAAGTGATTTCTGCCAAAGTTTCAAACATTTTACCGTTTTGTAACATCAGATAATCATACTTAGACGTTCGAATACTTAAGGGCCTTAACCTTCTTATAGTTTGAACGCTGAAAATGTTATTCCCTGTGCATTTCAATTTATGTTTCTATAACAAAGTTTGACAACGGTTTAAACTTAAGATTATAAACTGCTTTAGTATAAGCTTGTATGTATATGTCAGACAGTGTTTTAGAATGTTTAAATTTAGGGGTTAGTTACCTGAGAGATCAGTGTCTTAATTAGGAAAAATTTTGTTTCATCGCGAGAGATTATAGCGTGTATTATACATACTCAGCGGTATTAATCCACAAATTAGAACGTTTATTATGTTTACTAGTAATACGGACGAGCTAAATACCTATAGAAATACAGAATGGGATGATTTCAATATCACACCACAACTTTTCTGACGAGTAAGAAATATTTGCATCCTTTTATTTTTCCGCTTACTGTATGCCATGTACTTCTTGACATTTTCTGTCGCCTTCATCATTATTTTTTTTTTTTTTTTGGTAATAATTCATTATTAGTTCAGTTAGTTTCTATGGCCCTAGAATCATCTTTTTTTTTTTTTAATTTTGACAAATAAAATGTCATTTTTCACAACTGACATTAGTTGGGAAACGTCAAATTTTGTGTAACAAGTTAGGAAAAATTTTTAACAGCTGGAACAGCGGAAGACGATGCAAAGTCCTTATAAGATCAAACAGGTTTCTAAAAGATAATTAATATATTTTTTTTTTTTATTTTTACTCAAAATTAAAAAAAAACTTGTATGTAACACGTTATGAAATGCTGTTTTGTGTAACTCCTGTCATATTGCGGAAACTCGCTTCGTTCGTCCCGCAAAAATTCCCGTTACACAAAACATTGCATTTCATAACTGTTTACATAAATACCTATTCTATTATTCTTAAACTTTCCACCCGTATCTTTACCAATTTAATCACCTATTTATTAAATAAAATTTTTATTATTATTTTGAAATAAAAAATTTACAAAAAATTAGTATTACTCCTCAGAAAAGTTGTGGTGTCATATTCAATATAACGTCATAATTTCAAACATTCTTTAAGGACTGATGATGGGAGTAGTTTTCTCCCGAAACATGTTCCAATTGTAATTTTACGTTTATTAAAGTTTGTGCAGTTCGACTTGAATATATTTAAATTTAATTTAAATTTACTCCACTTTGATTCATCGACATTCTTCTCGTTTATTTATTAAATGTCAACTACGATAATTTGGATTTTGATCTGCTTGTACCTTCTTTTATGACATAGTGTAATATTAAACGCAAATAGTCTTGCTGACAGCGAATCACCTTCTCTTACCCCTTTTTCAATTTCTAGTTTTTGCATTTTAATCCTTGCAGTACCCCTTTTCATGCTCATCATCAAGCTGTTCTTCATTTTATTTATATTCTTAGTTCTTTTAATCTTTTTTTTTATTCATATGTTTTAATGCTGTCGAAATCTTGCTCAAGATGATATTCCTTTCTTATGTCAATAGACTTTCCATTAGCTGATGTGGGTATTGCTTCAATTGTTGATTTATAAGAATAGTGCATACATCAGCACTGATACTGTTCGTGGTTGGTTACTCTTCTTTGAAGTAGTGTAGTCATTGTTTTATATTTAAAAAAACAATCACTTTGTAATATTAATAAAAACTTATATCTCCACAATGGAGCAAAAAGCCTCAAAACACTTCTCTCATCCTTTTAACTTCTCGCCAGGACTTCCACATGTCAAATTTGGTCGGCCTTGTCTTATATTCCTCTGAGGGTTTGATTCTAGCGCTTGTTTGACAAGGTGTGTATTTTTCCCTTCTTAGTACGTGCCTGATCAACTTTATCCTCCTGATTTCGATCAGTGAGTTATTTTGGTTGCATCTGTTCCATAGGCTCTTGTTGGATATAAAATCCTTCTATGTGATCTTGCATATCCTTCTGAGGCACTTATTGATCAATAACCGTATCTTCGTATTTTGACATGATGTTTTCCACGTTTCGCAGCCGTCATCATTGAAGAATTGGTTTCTTTCGATAGTTGCGTGCTAACCCATATGTCTCTTAGCATTCCAAATGGTCCACGTGCTTTCAACAGTCTCTGCTCTGTTCCTCCATCTGTTGTTATGAGACCCAATAGCAGAATTGTTGAATATCTTCAAGTTCTTGGTCTCCTAGTTCAGGCGGCTTTCGGTTATTGGTTCTTATCCTCATTGTTTACTTTTTTGTGACATTTATTTCTAAGTTCAGCTGTCGTGCTCTTCTTGTAAGTTCGTCTATCCTCTTGTGCTTTACGGACCCCATTTAATTACTTACCTGTTTGTGGTTGGCTTTTCACCCAGTCCAGCACTATGTTAAATAGTGTTTTTGACAGAGGGCATCCTTGATTTACTCCAGAGCTTTACCGCCATCTTATGACTTACTCGCCCTTTGTGTATGATTCTGCAACTGGCTTGTTAGTGTAAAGCCTAGTAGTATTTTTTATATGGTTTGATGTTTTATTGTGACGAAAGGGGCTTTAAAGTCAATGAATCTGAGATATGGCAGGCATCTCGTTAATTGGGCCCTTTATTTATAATGTAACACGATTACTTAAAGCAGTTAACATTCCAGCCACATAAGATTTAATATTCTGGTAATAAATAACTAAACAATAAGATACTAATCCCAAACCATCCCAACCTAATAAAATTCTAATTAAATTAGGACTTACAATCAACACTATTATTGATAAAACAAACATAACAACCAGTAAAATAAAACGATTTAATATCAAATCACCTGCTATATATTCACGTCTATAAAAAATTACTTTATTTATAATGTGTGCTATAATTTTGTTGAACATGATAAGGTCCCTCTTTTTTTGTGTTAAAATATCCGCCGTTATTTGGATGTATTTTAGTAATTCCGCTGGGAGTTGATCGGGCCCCGTGGCTTTCCCATTCTGCAGTGCCACTACCCTAATTTCGATTTCTGGTTGTTTCTCATCCTCGATTGTGTTGTTTTTCAGTATGGATTCGAAATGTTGTTGGCAAAAAATATGACCATTTATCTTCGTCCTCTGTTGAGGGATGAGGGCCAAAGGGAAACTACGAGAAGTTGGAATTTCAACCTTAAAATCCCTCTGCGCTGATTGGTTTATTTGAGTTGTTGGTTTACAATCAGTGGCGTATCAAACTTAAGAAGCATTCAAATAAATTTAAATAAATCAAAAACAACGGTTTTATTGAAATTAGATTCCATGTTCAAAAATTTGAACCACTTCTCGCGCTGTAATGTATGTCGTGGAAAGCTAAATGATAAAAATTGTAATGATTTTTTCTATGTTGTAATCCCAACAATGTAATGCCTATGATTTTTTTTTTCTCTGATCACGTACTTACGCTAGTGCTTTGGACGAAAATAAACGAACAATTAAATGAACCAATCAGCGCAGAGGGATTTAAGGCTGTCATTCTATCGAGGGATAGAGCCTATAACAAATGCACGGGAAACATACTACCATTTTATTGAATTTCACGGGTTTAGTTTTGAATATTTGAATATGCGGTTATGAAAAATAGATAAATTAAGTCTTATTTCAGGGTAAGACGGTATTACAAACCCTGAAAAACAACGCACAAATGGTAAACTTCAAATATACGTTACCCTGTAGCAAGAATTAAACTTTCGTTAGTAAAAAACTGGCGTGCCTTAGTATTGTTGTTCGTGAATAAAATTCAATAATGTTTGTCGGCAAAATTGTTTCTGAAGTAAGCTTCAAATATACAGAAAGCTGTATACTTGGGTAGAAACTTGGGTAGAAACTTTATAATTTGCTAGAGCCATTGAACTGATGTCAGATAGATGCTCTCTACAAAACCCATCATAAAATGCTGAATTGGGCGAACACAAACATAGCAGGTTTTTTTATGATGCTTTCCAGCTTCTGGAATACCGAAATTCGCAAACTCCCAAAAGCAATAGTTATAGGTAAAAATACTTTAAAGTATTTATCAAAAAAAGTTGCTTGTCTCTGTATAAACGATGAGACCAAGTTAATACAAATAAACATGACTATCATAATATATATAACTAAATTAAAATTAATACCTTAATTATATTGTAAACTGATTATGTAAATTTTCAGGATTCAAGGACAATTTTATTAACAGTTTGTCGAAAAAATGTTTCTTTTTCGTTCTATATTCCGGCAATCAAAATCATTTATTAATAGAAAAAAATTATAAAAGTGAAATTCTTTGGCAACAAATTAAAAATGTTTATTGAAAATTGGATAGCAGGTGGCATACAAAAAAATAAAATTGACCTGTCCGAGCAATTTGGACATAGAAAAAAGAACACCCAGTAATAATGAATATTTTCCGGCAATTTTTGGTATACATGTGCATTAGGGTTAGCTAAGTAATCGATCAATATTTGAGAAAAATCAAACAGTTAGATCAAGAGAAAACTGAATAATGTGTTGTGCCTCCACGATGTCTTATGCACTCATCAACACGTTTGGGAATAATCTTAATGAGATGATCAATTTTCTCCTGAGATATCTCATCCCAGGCTACCTGTAACTCATGCCAAAGTGCCGCTAAAGATTGTGGATGATGGGGTAAGCGGACTAATATTCTTCCCATAATATTCCAGACTTGTGTAATGGGTGAAAGCTCGGGAGATCTTGGTGGCCAAGACAACAAATCGACTTGATTGTCTTCAAAATGATTCAACGTAACTCTGGCTACATGTGGTCGACCATTATCTTGTTGGAAAAGGCGGTTGGGGAGCGTCCGAATGTAGGGTAGAACATGTCGTTCTACCACCCCCTGGATGTAACGCACTGATGAAGATCAAAGGTGACCTACTTCCATAGGCAATAGCTCTCCATGCCACAATTCGAACGGTGTGGTGCACATGCCGTTCCACAGAAAATTGAGAATCTCGTCTTTCACCGCTTAGCCTCTTCACCCTTACACGGCCATCATGCATACCCAAACAGAATCTAGATTCATCACTAAAAACAACCGTATTCCATTCTAGATCCCAATTTAGCCGTTCTCTGCACCACGCCGGACGATCACATCGATGTCCGGGAGTGAGAGGTAACAGAAATTGAATATGGTATGAAAAAAGTACAGAACTTCTGATTCTTCTACGTTCTTCAAACCACTGGTCCGCAATAGCCCTTGTGGAAGTGAAACGGTCCCGTAGAGCCAAAAGTCTAAGACGGCGATAATCACGTTGTGTAGTTCTTCTGACACGTCCTGTACCTCTCGCTCTTCGTATACGGCCTTCCTGGTTCCATGTCCGACAACAAACTGCCACCATGTGTAAACTTCTTTGCGTCCTAGTGGCTATTTCTCTAAAGTACAACCGAGCCACTCGTAAGCTCACTATTCCCCCTCTATCTAACTCGCAAAGATGGCGAAAATTTTGGCGTCTTCTAGCTCTAGGCATAATGAACAAAATAAAGAAGCTCCTCAAAATGTAATGCAGAACGCCTAAATGAGAAATGTAGCTAGAGAAGACCATTAGCGTCTATTGGATTTCTTTTGGAAAGATACAATACCACAAAAACCAGTGGATCAATATGGCTGAAAAATTGATCGTTTGTCATCTTAACTTAAACAAACATATAGCTAGAAAATTGCCGCAAAATATTCATTATTACTGGGCGTTCTTTTTTCTATGTCACTTATTGTTAGTATATTAAGGAGAAAGGTAATTAATTAAGGAGGCCATTGTTTTTTATAAATCACGTATTATCAGAATATTATATATTTATAATAAAACACCAAGCAAAGAAGGAAACGCTCAACAACGTTTATAGTAATTTGTGTACCAAGGCCGTAAAAGTGATCTCTTTTGGACGCATCTGTTGTTTATGGCCGAGGCGTGAGCCGAGGACACCATTCAGATAAGGCAAAAAAAAACATTTGGCCGAGGTGCACACGACTTTTTTAAATGATTTTTTTAGGCGATGATTACCAAAATGGTGTTTGCATGGCCTCTTTTTTGGAGCCGTGCAGTTTTACTTTTTTGTACACATCAAATTCTGACAAATTAGTCCCAAAAAAGTAGAATTTGACAGATCAGTCCCAACACAGTAGAGTTTGACAGTAAAACTTACAGCCCCCACGGCTCCAAGAGAGGCCGTAAATTCACCTAAATTTCGTAATCATCGTCTAAAAATATAATTGAGGTATTATTGTTAACCAAAAAAGACATTTACTGTATGGCAGTGACGTGCATTTGTGCTATTCAAAAAGAAAATTGCAAGAAAAAACTCTTTACTTTTTACACGTCACAAACAGCGGTGTTATCACTTGTAATTACATGAGTGCTTCAAAAAATAACACGAGAATTGCGTTTTAATCAACTGGGATATTACAAAAGATTATTTCAGAAGCACGAAAGAAATTCGGTAAGATTATTTCATAAATAAAGTTGTTTAAACATCAAGGAAAATAAAATAATAAATGTAAAATATGTCATACTATAAATAGTAAGTATTGTTGCCTTGAAAATTAAAAATTAAAACATTTGAAAAAGAAAAAATAATGTCCTACTATTAGTCAAAAACGATGATGAATGAAATAATCTATAATACAATTCAATAAATTTCGCTAAAAATTCACGGGGCATATTCCTTCAAGGCAATACATTTTCCCGCATTTTTTTTCAAATTTACAAATTTCAAAAAATCGCTCTAGCTGCAAAGATCTATCCCATATAGCACACGATATCCTAGGGATATCCAGTATATAGTCAGTCAATCGATGGATCGCCCGTCCATGCCACGGACGTCCGTGGGATATCCAGCATAGTATATCCAGACGATATACCGTACAAGATGTCCCAAGGATATCCAATGTAGGGACTGATGGTCCATCCATGCAACGGATGTCCGTGAGATATCCAGCATAGTATATCCACACGATATACCGTACAAGATGTCTCGAGGATATCCAACGTAGAGATTGATGGTCCGTCCAAGCAGTGGACGTCCGTGGTATATCCAATGTAATATATCCAAACGATATACTAGATAAGATGTTTTGAGGATATCCAACATACAGATAGATGGTCCGTCCAAGCAATAGACATCCTTGGGATATCCAATATAGTATATCCAAACAATATACTATACAAGATGTCCTGAGTTAATATAACAATAAAATATAACAAAAAAAACATATTCTATTTTCTTTATATAATATATATACTATTAATTTACAATGTAAAACACTGTCCATATTTTATGCACAAAAATGTAGCAAAATAAGCTCCAATTCATGCACACAATTCTAGTAAAATATGCACCATATTTTTAATGTTTGAAACAAGAAATAAACGTATCAATGTATTGCAGGTACAGTAAATATTAATAACATTACCTCTTTCTCTAAATTAATACTGGCTTCACCATCGTATTATCGTTCAATAAATCGAATTGTACTTGCAGATGATGTACAGCTTTGGACACATAAATCTCGTACAAAAGAAATTATAACATAACATTAATTTAATTAATACTATAATATTAATGCTTTTTAATTATTACAAATTTCATCTAAATAAAATTTGATCGTATGATTTACGCAAATTCATGTTTTTTTTTGTCAAAGTTTGTTCTACAACAGACATTATTGGAAAGATTTGTTGTGATATCAAAATGAGGTTGTACGAGATTTACGTGGCCAAAACTGTACATACATAAGTGTTAAGTACATTATTTTGATTCCTTTATTAGATATTATGACATTTGTTGTACATTAAACAAAGTAAGTAGAAACCTTATTTGATTTTTAATTTATTAATTTCGATTCATACCGCCTTTATCAACCCCTATCAAGTTATTAATAGGTACCTACGTGAAATCATTCTAATCCCGCGCCAAATGAGTTCTCTTGATGCTAGAAAATTCGAGAGGTTCGACAGGTAGTGTCACGGTCTTTGCGACCATCTGGGACTTATATTGCTGCCCGGTTTGGAGACCCTCATATAAGATCGTTTCTACCCCTGAATTTGTTTTGGTTGTAAATACTTACTACATAAAAACAAAGCTTTATACTATACATCTCTAAATTCTCTCAGGAACAATAATTAATATTAGTATAATCATAATAATATGTATCTATATGAGGCAGTTATTCTTATAAATATGTAGTTTTATAATCAATAGTATTACTTAGTGTAATTATGTAGATAGATTGGTATAATTTCAGTTCCATAGATATAAGGCAAATTTGAGCTCATTGAGCTTAACCATATGGGTTGATAGCGAGATTGATAGTTTTCACAAGATTCTTACAATTTTATTGTAGGTCCACCCCACATCTGGAAGCAATTTTCTTTGTTGACGCTTATAACGACATAGCCTGCCACTAAAAACTTGTTCGAACCCAAAAACGTTTGAAATTTTGTCGGTCTTAACCATGGAAGAAAGAGATAGTGGAGAAAGCGCGTTATCTGTTATCTCTTTCGTCCATGGTCTCAACCAATGGCAAGGTTACAAAATGCGACGGTAACATTTTTGGTTTTATTTTTCAATCACTTTGAAGCTGAGCTTCGATTTGAAGAACACGGATCTATTGCGCTCTCGAATTATTGATTATTTAGTCAGATTATTATCTGCAGTTTGCTGGTGATTGTTATTAAAGTGTAAAATTTTTATCTACCATCAACCTACATATTGAAAAAGTATTTGGTAAGTATTATTATACTTTAAAGTATAATTTATGGTTAAACTGTAGGTTTGATACAGAAATCCTACCTTTATTAACTAATTTTAAATTTTAGATACATGAAGTGGCAAAATTTGGGGGAAACACTCCATACGAAGTGGTGAAAAGGGCTCTTCCTCGCTTTATCGGCGACGAAATTTTAATCGAGTATAACTGGCTGGGAAAAAAAATTGCCGCAGTTTTATTAAGTAAATTAACTCAAATTAATTTTAATTTATAGTGAAAAAAACTATATTTTTATATTGTTCTAGATGTTTTGGATAGGAATCTGAAACTAACAGAAAAAGATGCTGAGAAACCGATTCAGCAATATTTGGAGGGGGCGAAAGAACGTTTCGACCGGAGACATCAATAATAATTATAGTATTTTTATTTAAAACTTATTTTTTTAATAATAATTCTAATATGTATTGTAATTATTTTAGGGTTTACTATGTATTATTAATTTTATTTTTATTAATTTGTATTTTTGTATTATTTGTTATTATTGCATTTAATATTTATTTTATTATTATTTTTTTCATTTCATTTAATTTCATTGAGACCTAACTAATAAATCGGCTCTTAAATATTATAGATAAACATGAAAAAAAATTAATTAATATTAATTAGTATTAATTAATTAATATATGCAAATATAAATCATAGATTACCGATATACGTAATGGATATCTTACGGATATACGTGATGGATATCCTACGCATAACCTAGAATAGATGTCCCAAGGATATGTTGTGATAGATATTCCAAGGATATCAGTTATCAGATGTCCTAGGGATATCCTGAATTGGACATCGTGAGGATCTCCACTTTAGTCCCATTTTACCATCCCACGGATGTCCCTAGGATATCAGTTTACTTTCCGTAGGACATCCACCGGATATTCTAAAGCTAAACTGGGATATCCTCAGGACATCCAGCGGATATTCTGGTGCTGTGTGGGATCTTTTATTAACACACTCTCAAAATTTCAAGCGATAATCTTCAAAAACAAGACCCGTTCTTTTTCTTTGTGATCCGCTTTGTGGACATTGACAAGGACGAACGCGATTTCCTGGCCCTGAAAACTCTCAATCTCCCAATCCAAAATGTCTAGAATCAAATCCAGCCGCACAAACAAGTGGAACCCCCTTATCCGCGTGATCACCGGAGACACCCTCAAGCATTTATTTCAAGCACCATCAGTGCTTTTGTTTGAATGGCTCAAACCGCAAAAATCCCAATTCACATTGACCTGACATGGGCAGCCGTTGAAATCGACTTGGACTTGACAGAGCGAAGTAATGTTAGGATCATGTTAGGATTGCCAAGATTCCAATATTAAAAAAAAAAATTATACTGTTTTAGTGTAATTATTATAACACCGCTTTTGTCTACTATGACACGCAAAAGCGTATCGTAATAGCCTCAGTACGAACGCAAAGTAGAAAAATATTAATTTAGGTTATAAGTCCGGAAAACTCATTTTTACAGTAACGAGTCGAAATGTTTACAGACCAGGCGACGAAGGAGCCGAGTCTGGAATTTTGAGACAAGTTACTGTAAAAGTTTCCGGACGTAAGTAGTAATAGTAGCGGGCTCCTGGGACAGTTCGATGGCATGTGCCATCCACTTCTGTCCACGACCTTTCTTCGAGGTCATTCTTGTGTACTTCTTGTGCCGAAGAAGTGGTCGTCAATCCAGAGGCTGCTGAAGAAGGGGCGTGGTCGCCGAAGAACTACCACCAGAGGTTGCTGAAGATTGTTGGTTGCCTACCCACCACCACCACCACCGAAGAGTTATTGTGCCATCACCAGAGGCTGCCCAGAGGTTGCTGAAGATTGTTGGTTGCCTACCCACCACCACCACCACCGAAGAGTTCTTGTGCCATCACCAGAGGCTGCTGAAGAAGAAGAAGAAGAAGAAGAACTACACCGAAGAGGTCGCCGAAATTTTTTTTTTTTTCCTAACCTGTCGTAACTTGTCTCGTATGACGTAGATACGATGATGATGATGATGATGATGTCGAGCTGTGACTAAATTCGCGCACGCGCATATGTGATATGTGTTTATGTGGTATTTTGAGACAAGTTACTGTAAAAGTTTCCGGACGTATGTCGTAATGCGTTTTATTTCATGCTACAGATACTAAATCATTGTTTTCATTTTAAAAAATAAAATTGGAATTCAGAATTTAAACATCCATGAATTGAGTATCTAGGACAACAGTTTGATTTGTTGGTTGTATTTTTTTTACAGGACTTGTACTGTAAAGTCTCATTTTCTCATGCAAAACTCTGACGTAAAACTAACAAATATGACACAGTATGAAATAAAAACAGTTATTAGGGGTCATTTGCTAAAATCAAATTTGACCAACACATGGTAGATAATTATTAAATGCATACCTCTCTGCATCCGTAGCACACACATGGTACAGGGTGTTTTTTGTGTGTCCGATATTTCAAAGAACGATTCCCTAGATGTTTTTAAGATAAAAAGTTCATATAAACATGGGTCCGCAAGGCCTTTTTAAGATACAGGGTCTTAAAAATTAATTTTTATTTTTTCTAAATAATTTTTGAATCAATGTTGATATTTGTACCAAAATTGGTACTTGTTTTTTTAACAGGTCTTTTTCTCTTTTGAAGAGTCGTAATATGTTCGTGCTTCTTTGTATTACATTTTCTAGTAGACCTGTGATATTATGTTAGTAGAAATGAGGAGGAGGGGAGCGAAAATTCATTAAAGTTAAGTTTGCAAAACCGTACACCCTGTATAGAAATATCCATTGACATGACTTTCAATCAGTGTGTATTACAGTTTGGGTATATAAAAAATTATTGACACAAAAGTATTCAGTTATTATCTCCGTTGGAATGGCCTCTGCAAATTTTTAAAAAGGCACTAATTTTGACCTAAACAAAACCTCGAGAAATAAAATTTTATTTAAATTTTTGTATTGTTTGATGATAAATCAAATATTGTTTTATATTGTTCCAAAGAATGCAAAATTCTTGGAAAGCTATTTCAATTTTAATTGAAAATGCATTCGGATTTTATTAAAATACTGAATAACCAGTTTAGAACGTTAACAAAAAAATCCCAACACGTTCCAAAGCCAAACTTCACAAGGCATTTGCAGCAAAACTTGAAAATGCTAGAAAACAGCGTTTAAAATATGCACTTAAAACAATACAAACTCAGCATATGTAAGAAACAAGACGTATACTACATTTCAACTAAATTTGAATTCCGCTCGGCATTATAAAACAATGTCGTCGCTTTAATAGTGCATTAGTTTTGCAAAAAGTCGAGTAAATGTCCTAGATTCGATCCCAGACAGCAGTAATAATATATGCTCAAAAACAAAAGGACATATCTACTATAATACAATATTGTTATGTGAACTGTACTTTTAATAAAAGTAGGCATATAAAATAATTTCAACACTGTTTAGTGTTTTAATCAGGTTTGTATCAATTGATCGTTCCCAGTGCATAATTTTATGCACTTCACTAACTCAATATTTGCCCACGCGTACGGAATAAATCTCGGTAAACGAGTTGGTTTATCGACGAATGAACATTGCATCCGCTCTTTTGAGGGCGAGTAAAACATACAAACAGAAAAAATAGATAACTTAATACACAATCAATAACATCCCTTTCTAAACATTATATTACTACAATATTTACTCAAGGTTACTATAGACGTGTAGAACTGTTTATTACTACACCAATTACATATTTCTAATTGTTAAGTTACCAGAAGATGAGATAAAAGAGGTATCTTCACTTTAAAAATATCAATCATAGTTTAAGTTGGAGAACTGCAATAAATCCCTTGGAACACAAATAGTCTGGGGTTTACTGTTAGAAGCATTCTTAAATTTTATGTAGTTCAAGATTTAGGATACTCCCACAGAGAAGTTGCTGAAAGTGCGATTAAGTCAAATCTGGGGCGTTAGATGTTGTTTTAAAATAAACTAGTTTTCATCGTAAACTCCGGATCTAATACCCATCGACTGAATTGATCGGACACCTAGTTCTTTGAGTGAAGACTGGCATTATTTGCTGGAAACTAGGGACAACTTTTAACGACCACAGATTACAGTCTAGAGAGGATACTAATACATTTTCCACCACCAAGTGGTTCTGTTGTTTTTCATTTTCATAATTTCTTCAATCAACTAATTATCACAACGAGCATGTTTTCCTAACGCCCACATTGTGCCTTTGACGTGAAATACCCGTCTAGCCTACAGTCCTGTGTCGTCGACAGATGCGAACTATTTTCGTCCATGATTAGTATATAAATTGCGACCAGCAGTCGGTATTTCCCAAAAGCTGTGAGCAACAACTTGCAACAAATTGCAATATTATTAAATACCCATTCACCCGGTAGCTCGTTTGAAACTAATTATCACAACGAGCATGTTTTCCTAACGCCCACATTGTGCCTTTGACGTGAAATACCCGTCTAGCCTACAGTCCTGTGTCGTCGACAGATGCGAACTATTTTCGTCCATGATTAGTATATAAATTGCGACCAGCAGTCGGTATTTCCCAAAAGCTGTGAGCAACAACTTGCAACAAATTGCAATATTATTAAATACCCATTCACCCGGTAGCTCGTTTGAAACTTTAGCAATCACAGTTTCCACTTTTAATCATCGATCTTTACGTTCCGCCGACGGTCTTTAACGTCACTGTCATTAATTCAAAGCTATTCTCCGATATTCACTGGATAGGACTACCAAATGACGCGAAATTCAATATTCACAATTTCCGTTTATGAAAGAAGCCGCAATGTCGATCGAAATTGTTTGATCAATGATGAAGAAACCTGAGAGCGACCGTAAATGAGGATTACTAAATAAACAATATACACTTACTTTTACATCGCGCCATAATTATCACGGCGTCATAGCTAGTGTTCCGCCAGGCGGGGCAGGTATACTTAAAGCTGCGTATCCACTTGTTGCGTATCACCGTTGCGTAGCAGTGGATCCCGGAGAACGTTGCGATGTCTCGTATCGAAATATGACACCATGATACGCAACGAGCAAATTGTCGGTTTTTCCCGGTTACATCAGAGACGGGATTTAATGTTTATACTGTGCATCTGCATTTTCAGTACAAATGGCTAGTCTTTTTAGTTCAGTTTCAGTTTTGTGACAGGAAGTGCAGCAAGCAAGATATAATAACCTTTATATTTTTATATTTGTTTTTCGCTTTTTTTTTCTGTTTCAACAGAGAATAATGAATATAAATGTATGCAGCTGCTGCTATTGGCTGTAGTGTACTTCATTCTGCATTGTAGGTACATACTGAAAAACGAAGTCTTTCCAGGTTGATTCGTATCATCATCTCGTTCGCGCATTTGATGCGGTTACGGAGTGATGATCGAGGAAATTATATTGACAATGCGACAAAATGAAACGATGCAGTGATACGCCACGCGGATACGCAACAAGTGGATACGCAGCTTAACCCATCTACGAGGCGAGGGAATGGACGTGTGCGTACGCCTCACTTTAGCCCGGAAATATAAAAATTTACTTTCGTGAAATTTTGGTTATTGTTATTGTTTTGAACTTATTTAAAACTTTCACTTTCAAATTTACCTATTTTTGATGTTGTTTAACGTCCTTACGGTTAGTAAGTTAATTTTACAGTTATTTTGCTTAAGGCGCTTCTCTCACCCCATGTTTGCAGTGTACATTTATAAAAATCGCTGTATTGTTCATTACTGATCAATAATCTTCAAATTTTGAATAGTTGTAGAAAAAGGATTGCTTTAGAACCTACGTTTTTTTTTTCAGAACTGAACATACGTAACTTTTGTCACCATTTTATTGACACTTACGAATTTAAATCCTACCAAGAAACATGCGTATCGCCTTGCCTATAGTTTTTTCTTATTGTTTGCTACATTATTGAAGATGGAAGCGCAAATACAACTATGTAATAATGTTTTAAATAAAACCCTGTTCTGTTGATTTCTACGTCAAGAAAGTAGTTCCACCTATACAGCCATGCTACAAATTCGCAGTGTACAGTCCGAGTAAAATCTTAGACCTATACCTAAACAAAATTATGCGGGACGGAGAAAATTATGCGAGCCGTGTTATCCTAGACCTTCGCGGCCGTAAAAGTTAGCTTTTTTGGACGCATCTGCTGTTTGTGGCCGAGACGTGAGTCGAGGTGCACACGTCGTTTTTTAGGCGATGATCACAATAGTATAATACTCAATATACGAATTTGGACAGTGTCCGAATAAAATGCTCAAAACTAGAAATGAGCATTGAAAATGTGCTAAACCCGAAATATTCATTCCTACCTAGTATTACGCTTTCAATTACACGAATTTTTTTAACAGATCGGTTGGTATCTTACTTGATTCGTTGATTGATATTTTTATAAAATTTTGCAATGTTAGGAGTCTATTCTTTTCGATTTAATTAACATAGATAATTACATCACTAATAACAGAGCAACAAAACTTCGCTGGCAAAAGAAGCAGCAGTCTTAAATCCCCAACAAGCGGTCAATGAAGAAACAATTAATTACTTAAAAATAGACCAAAATGGGGACGTTAAACTAAAGCAAAAAGATAATTATTACTTTCAGGTTCAGGGGCAATTGGCAATTAATGGTGCTAACAATTATTGCTACTTTGTTGTATCGATTGTATCTATTGGAATTGTTGTCGACAAGTACAAAAAATGTATTCCATAGCAATTTTATTTTGTATGTTCTTTTGCAGATTGAAAAAGATAATTGTCCTTTTGGGACAACATTGTGCCAAAATTTTAAAAATATATATTCAAATGTAATGGCCCGTGAAATACTAAAAAATAGTTGAACTGTTTCTCCCACTACGAGGTCACGTTCTCATTCGACTGTTTCATCAGAAGCAAAGTACGACCAGACTTAATTTTATGGACTCCGGTCAATAATACTTTTATAATCCCGAATGTCGTCTCGGGTGGTGGTTGAATTTAGAATATTGTATTTGTATTGTGCTAGCATTTGGGTCGTTAGACAGGTAGAGGTTTATGACCCTTTGGCTGTGCTTTGGGTTTCACAACTGGCCGCTGCAAATATTTCTGAACAGAAAGCATTGTTTCACAGAACGTACTTTTTCTGTGTCTCACGTGAATTTTTGTTTACGTCCTACTACTTATGTTACACTTCGAACTTTTTGATCACTCTCACCCAGTAGTTGCTCGTGCTTGCGAAATGCCCCTTAATAGAACTATTACCTAATTTATTACATTCTGCTCCTGAAATGGATTTATTAGCACCAATGAAATTATACATTACATAGAAACTGCCAACCAATTAACTCCAAGTTGCTAGAGTTTGCAAAACAATTTTTCACCAGTAAAGGTTAAACCATCAAAGGCGCCACGCCGGAAACTAAATACAATGAGCAGATACAAAAGAAAATCAACTGTTTTGACAGACAGACTCGAAAACGAAGTTTTAAGAAAAGGAAAAAACGAAGAGGTAGGGTAAATTAAATGGCAAGGATAAATCAACAAAAAACAAAGACGAAGTATTTTCTAGTATGTAATGAAGCATATACAGGATGTCCCAGAAATAAGTACATTAATTTTAACAGCAAATAGATCGAGTGACTAGTAACAAAATTTCTGAATACTTTTCTTTTTCTAAACCCTTTTTTTGAGTTAAAATTTTGGAAAGATTTACCCGCAACTGGAATGTTTTTTTTCTATAAATCCGCACTGATAAACCAAGCATACAAAAAATGCATTTACTCTAACTTTGTTTTTGTTTCTTTGCGGATTTGTTTCTTTGAAAATGAACGGAAGAGACCCTTATGTAATAAAACATGATACCAAAAAAAAAAAGAAGTTGGGGGCGACAAGGTAAAGGGAAAGTAATTTCAACACACTCTCTCATTGCGCATTTGTATCAAATTTAGGCGGCAATTCTCCTGTCGTCTGTCAAATCAACCGGCAAGTCGCTTCAAACACGTGAAGATTTCATTATTTCATCGTTGTTGGACATTATTATTTTATTGCAATAAATTATTTTCGTGCAAATTTAAAATCATTTTAATCACTTCAAAGAAGTATAACTTATAACAGTATGAGTTTCGATAAATGTTAATTAGTGGTAAGTCAGACGATAGATGTCAAGACATATTCGTTTTTCTGAAAATTGTTACAATAAACCCCTCGATCCCATATCTAAATATATTTTCTATTTTTGCTAAAACCTACACAAGAAAAACAAATTAGATGAAACCATCAATTAACGAAACAATTTAATTTATATCCTGTAATAAAATGGTGGATGCGCGTGTTCACAAAACGCTATATATAACCGATAGCTATTCAATAATTTCAACAAATAAAAGATAATTGGAATGAAAATTGTCGTACACATAATTATGGACAGTCAGCCGGTTGGACAATCAAAAAACAATAGCAAATTCGCTCATGAATAACTAATTTGTTAACTCCACCAAATCTAAATTGAGAGCTTTCGACGTTGTGTAAAAACTTGGTTAAAGGCACATAAGCTTAATTCCAGACACGATGGTTAAATTATGTCGTTTTGGAGTCGACTCGTTATTAGAATCGTCTGATACGGGAATAGAAATTGCTGTGATGAAAAGTCCTGGGTTACCAGCTATAAGAGGAAAACATTACTCGACAACAGTTTGGCAATTTTCTTTGAAGTGACTTACACTGCAGAATAATAAAAGCTTTTGTCCTAATAATAATTGTAATTAATTACTGGGATCTTTTAGTGATTGCTATCAGTTCTCCATGCGTTGCTTCAAACCACTTTATAATTAACAAGATTTTGTATTCGTTTTGTGAAACACATAATGCATAATGAAATACATAAATATTACAGCATATATATTTAATTTGACAGGTGTCAACCTAACCTCTGATGTAAATTTGTATTTTGTCTCATTTTGCGTGAACGAATACAGAAAACGCTGTTCAATACTCGTGCGCTGTCACTTTTCAGAGGCTCGGGCTCATTGCAACCCTCGGCATTCGCCTCGTGCTGCAAGAATTCGCCCTCGCCTATAAAAAGTGTCATGACAGCGCACTCGTATCAAAATATACTATTTTACAGAGACGCAATGAAAAGTTAACAAACAACTGTTCTACACTATCACAATCATTTAATTCTAACTTCTAGTCCCAGAAGATAAAGGTACAATTTTTAGCAAAATTTGTTTCCATGTAGAAATTCAGGGGTATTTTTAATACACTAACAAGTTTATCTTTCATGTTACTTTTTTTAATTACTACATATATTTTGTAATAATTGTAATAGTCTTATAATAAAATTATAACAACGGTAAGATTTAGTTTGTCATTTTTAGATTACATTAGATTTATTATTACCAGGATATATCGTGCGATTCTTTAAATTTCCATTTTAGGTAAGCCTTGGAATTTGAACGTAGGTCCCCGGCAAATAGGGATGTTTTTACTGGTTTTAGACAAGGGACGCATGCGCGAAAAACGTCGGACAACTACAGAGTTATGACAGGTACAAGTGTCAAAGTGGTCAAGCGGCTTGTGTTTAGGTGCCATTACACTAGCGTTCTATCGTACGTGTTTGGAGCGTCCCGTTCTAATCACACAGTATTTCGACGTGTCAATAGCGCGTCGTTCCTTGAATGTTTTCATTCATTCACACGCTTTCGTACGTGTTTGGAGTGATAGAACGCTAGTGTGAAGGGACCTTTTGTTTGTCCGATCGTTGTGAATTGCCATGTTGATACGCATGCGCAATAGTGCGTAGGAGTCAAAAAGGGGATAGTGAAAACATCCCTATTGTTTCGTCTGCTTATAACTATCAGTTTCAAAGGTCAACCAGAAAACCTAGATTAGATTAGATTATGTGTTGAAGGGTGTGAGGGAATTTGCTCCCCTCACCGACACTTAGACCACACCGCGGGCCCATTTTGTCACCCCCTCGTGTTCCGATACATGAAGTCGGTTAATAAAAAGGAGCGAAAATTTGAGGATTTTTCTCGATTTCCATGAGATGCCTCATCATCCTGAAATTGTGACAATGATGACAATCTGTAAGTATACTCTTTCAAATAAAAGAAGAATTTTACAAATCGGTTAATAAATGACGGAGGTAACAAACACTAAAAAAAAAACAAAAAAAATATACAACCGAATCGATAACCTCCTCCTTTTTTGAAGTCGGTTAAAAAGGCCATGATTCAGTTTCCACAAATAAAAGAAGACTTTGTTGTTGTTGTGGTTGGCGATTTCTGCAGAAGCTTACCAGCGTTTCATATTTTAACAGGAGGTAATACAACTAATGCTTTATTCAAAATTGGTAAAAAATCTGCACTAAGCACTTTGTTGAAAAAGGGTGATGACATCCAATTGACTAATTTTGCAGCAACCTCTATTTTGAACAGCAGAGGCACGTGTTAATGTGCAGGTGGAAGATCTTCTTTGATCTCTACCGCCAAAGCGGCAAAGGCAAGAGTATGCACCTGTTTAACCTGCACGTGTTGACCGCAGGTGGCGACTTTAAAGTCTCTTTGATTCCTACCGCTAAAGCGGCAAGGGCAAGAATATGCACGTGTTCATGCACACCTGTTTTCAACACGTGCGGCACGGGAGGTGGAAGTCTTCGGACATTGTGTACTTTAGGGCGGGTCCTTCATACCGGCCCTCCCCACTCCCCGAGAGTGCTCTTCTTTTTGTTAGACGTAAGATTAGTATGTAAGCAGCAGTTGTAAGTGACGATACTGACCTCGAAGAGTAAAATACGCATTAAAGTTACATACAGAAATTCTGCCGTGTTTTCATTTAACAAAGAAAATAAGTGTTCGCGGCAACAGCACGTAAGCATATTTTGCTTTTATATAAACCAGAAAAATCAAAGAATCTGAATGAGGCTAGGTTAGAGTTAACACTAAACACTAAAAAGTCTGCAAAAGAAATTCCTCCAACCGAAGATGCATTTCAATTGCATGCACTAAGGGACTAAGAAGAATTATTGTTAATTTTAAAAACTTTATGTATTTGGTTAAAAATAAAAATTAATTTTAGTTTAATTCATTGCGCTCGGTAGTAGTATAGCGTACAGCATATAGGCGTTTGCGGTGGGAGACGGGCGCGGGCGGGTGATCGAGAGTGTAGCCTGAGCAAATTACATTTTCCCAGAAACACGAATTTATTATTGTAGATAGATACACTATTAGTTGAGGTGAATTACAGACAACAAAATTCTGCAGTTTTTGATGTGAAAATTTTTACTACAAAGACTACACTATACGAGTTGGAATATTAGCATATTGAATATAGAAAATTTATGAATAAATCATGCGCGTCAGAAGTAAAATTTGGGTCCAATTTTGAATTTCGGCTCTTGGCCAGTGGCTCGCATCCTTCTGCTCTCATGCCTCTGCTGTGTCTATTATTATGTGGTGCGCCACTGGTGTATTTCAAACCGACTCGGTCGCGCAGAAAATGGCAGTTAGACATGTTGAAGTTACAGAATTCAAACTATACCATCCGGTGTTCCCGCCGCGCCCTGTCGACACCTGTGTATAGGTCTGGTTAAAAGACTTTTTTCGTGTCATTCGAAAAACCAAAAATAAAAATAAGAATACAGATATAACCTATTATAAACAGAGGTAGAGTACGTACAATCTGAAAGAGATACAAAGGTGAATGTATTGCAATGTAGTTGGCTAAGTGTGTGTAGATGCCAACCAATTTTTCAATTTCTTTCTAATAGTTTTATTACTATAGGACAAAGTTTTTAGATTATCAGGTAATTTATTGAAAAATTTTATTGCGACCACAGAAGAATTTTTAAGAGCTATTTGTTTGTTTACTTTTGGTATCGCAATACTTGTGTTCCTTGTAGTTCCTATATGGCTTTCATATGCGATTTTTCAGCTCATATAATGATAGCATAAAGCCTCAAAGATAAAAGAGTCTCTTATGCCTAAGACAGAGGCCCATCAGAGAATGTATTTATTAGTTTGTTTTGGATTCTGACTAGGATACCCTGGGTGGTTTTGTAGCATCCACCCCATGCAATAATTCCGTAATTTACTATGCTTTCGAAAATTGTAGGGTAAATAATTTTTAGTGCTTTCTTATTATTTTTTTTAATTTATAGAAAATATTCAAAAAGAATCTAAGTAATTTTTAATTTTTAGACTTTCATGTTTTATCCTGATGCTGGCGTAGTAGTCTAGTCAAGAAGTTGAAAACCTGCGATTTTGGCAATAACACAAAAACTATAAGTGATCGAGGGTTGCCGCAATTTGAAGTTCAATACGAAAAAAAAAGGTATTAGATCTGCCAACTTTTGCCCAGGCAACCCTATATAATTGGTTTAGTAATTAAATTCCCTACATTGGTTTATTAAAAAAAACGATGATGAGGGTTAATTGCTCATTTTATATTACCTTTTTACACCTGGCAACCCGGTGTCTTGCCAAGAAAAAGGTAAGCAACCCTATTTGGGCATGTTCTTTATGCCTTAAACTTTTAAATAGGATTATTCTTAAAAGGCATTATATTTTTTTATTAAAAATAGCCTACCCAGGATATGGGGCGGCAACCCTATCAAATTCCCTTTTTCTATCAATTATCTTACATAAAATATACATTTGATCAGAAATAAGGATAAGGGTAGGTGGGACCAGGTCGGGATCTTACAGCCCGATCTCATGTTGATTTGCTACTGGTCGCAAGTGCCGGTTGCTATGGATACGTCTTAACTAAAGCCCAGGCAGTAAGGTTCGATTTCATGTGAAATGAAACATGAAGGTGATCCTTACTGCCTAGTCTTTAGATAAGACGTCTCCATAGCAACCTATGTTAGACTATAAGTATTGTAAGACCTAGTGAATTAAACATGTTCGAGACATTCGACATACGTATTTCGTTTTCCCATAAATAAGTACCACAAATTAGTATAATTCTTCGCACAAGGTGCAGAAATGCAATGTAATTAACATTAAAAAAGTTACCATGTGAGACCGCCCACTTATGTCGTTTTCGCACAATCACCCTTTTTAACAACTCTTGACAACGTTTTTAAAAACCCATCTATCCAATCCTTCCCGACCGTAATAATCACACTTTCAACTTTTAATCATATCTATCCGTCCCATAAAACGGGTTTTAACGTCACCCTTCGTAGCAATGAAATTTGTCATTTCAACCTTATCCCTCGATATTTATTAGAAGTGTAGCGAAGGTGACGCAAAGTTCAATCTCCGCAATTTCCGCTTTTAAAAAAAGTCGAATGGGAATTGTATCTCGAGATGTCAGGTCGTACGGATCTGGATGTCCCACGTGTTTAATGAAAAACGTCGAAAACACATGCGATGATGATTGATCACCTATCTGTCGCCTTATTTTCGCATAAACTTCACCCGAACATATTTTAGTAAAAAGAAGAGGAAATTAATGAAATCCGGGCTTAGCGCGTCGCCTTTTGTGACCTCTGTTTTTGTAATGCCAATTGAAGCATGGAACAAAAACGGTTTTGTCCGCGCTGAAAATAATAATTTGGTGGAATTATTGCATTGTTTTCAGGACGACATTTCTTTGTTAATTTTGAAGTAATCATATTGCTCTTTTAATAATTATTATTTGTAATTAAGTCCATATTCGTGTGATGAGGAAAAACTGATTGATGAACTATGATTGAGGAAAAAGAAATCCTTATTTGAAATTGGTGATTTTGGTGACTCCTTCCAAGTCAGTTTTCCTTCCGTATTGCTATAAATACGAATTTCATCCAAGCTTTTTAACAGTTAAACACTTAACATGCCCATATTTTTTCTCACTCTCAATTTAACTTTATGACCATGCTTCAAGAATTTTGATAAATACGACTTTGCAACGATCTCAAGTAAGTATTAGTTATTACAAGTATTACTATCAGTAAAAGGCTTTAATGTTCTTCAAGATCTAAACATGAATTTCCTGAATCAACAATAATTATAAATAGATCACCAAAATAAACAGTTATACGAATTATGTTTAACCATCATGCGGCGTTGTTCGCAATATCATCTAAACCATTTGAAGCCCCAGTGCAATCAAGATGTACAATAGATTTAACTAGTTATTCGGATTGGGATACAAGCCGTAACTGTCAGTTCCACACAGCTATTTGTGTCCGCCTCCAAATTAAACAAATGTTATTCAGAAGAGATACGATTTTAGAGTATTGGCTCCAATAATTATTTTAGAATAAAACTTTTTAGATGAGGGTTGTACAATATAATAAGTGCTATGAATATAAATCCGCAATTATTTATATTACACAGGCTTCAAGTGTTAAAGCGGCGAAAATAGATAGAAAGAAAAGATTCAACGAGGAACCTTCAGTTGAGTAATATATTTTTATGTTCAAATTATTACAAAGAAATCTCTCAATATTGGAGTTATTAACACTGACAATATTTCCATAATGTTTTCGAAAATTCTTAATTTTTCTTATTGTTTACTATTTTATTAAAAGCTATTGTACAAAAACTAAAAACAGATTTTGGTAGAATTGTTAATGCTGTACAACTTATATGTTTAACATTTTGTTCTAAACTAATTAGGGGCGCCCGGATTTTTATTTTTGCACGTAAAACGCTTATGTTTTTATAGCTATTTTTGTTATAAGTACCTAAACTACAGTTTTTGCGAACGAATCGTAGCTCGAATAGCAGATGAGTCCGCAAAAAATTTTTAGGTACGTGTGTGACGAACAATGTATTTTTGTTGTAGCTCCCCAAATTTTTAAATAAAGAATATTTCATTGTGATTCTTGGAGACGACATTTTTTTCGACCTTTCGCCTTTCTCCCAAATCGGGGCTGTTTCTTCAAGCCCCCTCGCGGTGTCAAAACTGGGATTGGACCTTCCGTTTTCTTCTGCAACGAGTGTAAAATTTGACATTGAGTCACACTGACGTCTAATTTCTTGAGTTTTCTCCAGTATACCGGTGCGCTTATGCCCATTTGGTTCCGAAAACTTTTCGAAAAAAAAAATCGAATCGCTCGGTAAATAGCTATTTAATCAAAAATAAATGTACCATTTTGCGGACTCAAATGAGTCCCGAAAATTGTAATTTCGCGGAGTGTACAAAAAAAAACATTTTAAGACCTGACATAGTATTTTGTAACGGAAATTAGTACCCAAACATATTTTAGCACAAAACTGATCAGCTGAGAGTGTCATTATCATGAAGACTCAACGTAACCACGTAAATTCGTTTTGAAACAAAATCATACTTTTCATTCTTATAAAGACAATCAAGATGCTTGATCAAACGGATCAGTCAATCGGTTGACGCGCGCTTCAATCAACCTTCAACAAACCTTGACGCAATGCTAGACGCTTCAGCAAACTCGTCAACCGCTTGAGCCATTCAGACTTTCTATCAATCACCGTCAACGCTCAAGCTCAAGCTCAAGCGTCAACGGGTTCCTAGATGGTCAATCATGCGTGATCCAGCTTTTGATCAAAATGATTGACAGTCTAGGGTCTCCTATATAAATGAATAGGAACTATGAAGATAATACAACGCTAAAATTGTCGTTTTATTGACAAAAGACTGATAAAGTGATGAGCTACCGAGACACTATAAAAGAATTAATTCAAAATTGTGAAGACATTCTGTTCTTGGTACACCTCACGTTTTCCTATCGCATGAATTAATTTAAAAGTAGCAGGGTAGAGAGGGGCTAGTTGAGCAATTTTTCACTTCATCGGCCATAGCTCCTAAACGATAAGGCCAAATCCCTTGATATGTACTCTGATATATCGTCGCCTAAGATGCAACACCGCATATCAACCATTTTCGAAAATCAGGTTTGTACTTATTCTTCTTCGAATTCTGAAGCCGCATAGGCTGCTTAGCATAAATTTTTCCAACTAATGTATAGAAGACATGTTAATTATACACTAATGAGAACAATTTTTTGCTAACCACCCAATGCAGCTTGAGAAATGGAAGAAGAATAAGGACAAACCAGATTTCCGAAAATGGTTGATAGGCGGTGTTGTTTCTTAGGCGACGATATAAGCCTTTCTAAAGGTCTCCTAAGGAATTTATCTCTCATCACATAACACGCATGCGTAGTACGGTATAGTCGTAGTATATTGGTCGTGAGCCCTCTTGGTCGAGAATAAAACAAGGAGGCCCCAAGGGGGAGGGACCTACTACGCTAGTCGTTTCATTTACACGCGTCCCATTCACTACCTCGCTAATTTCACTTTCAATAAATTAAAAAACAACAATTTAGTAAGAATTTGAAAGAATTCATTGACAAGGTGAAAGAAAGTGTCACTTACTTTATGTGATTAAGCACATAAAATAACACCACCTGTTGGCTACTTTATGAGCCTAATCAGAAAAGTGACACTTTTACCTTGTCAATGGAGGCACATAAGTTGTCACTTTTGTGACGTTTGTGGATAAAATACATTTCTTATTTATGATAGTTTCGGTGTAAAACATCTTGAACACAATTTTCGTACAGTCGTGGCTTCACGCTTTAAAAAAACAATTGTATAAGCATATAAGCAATAGATCCCGTTTTATAGGTGTCAGAATATCTTGCACTTTACTATAAGACCAACATTGCCCAACTAGCCCCAAACCAAATATTTGAAACAGAAGTGAGGTTCTGAAAAAAACAAATATTATAAATATAATAGAATTATGGAAGTTTAACACTTCCTTGATCGAAAACGAATGCTTTTTAACGTGTACAGAAAAAATTAATATGAACCGAAACAATTTTTTTACTTTTTCATCGCAAAAGAAAGTGTGCTCTTACCTCAGTTGGTCGTCACTGGTGGTCGTGGGGTGTATTCCCTCCCCGACCTCTTCTTTTCGCCATTTGATGAATTCGCGTGCGGAGTGTAGTTTCCGAGAATTTCGATTGCCCAACTTACCCTTATGCTCAACTAGCCCCGCCCTACCCTATTGTTCTTGTACACTCAAAGTTATGGTAATATCCATCTAACTACATGTAAATTTTGTTATGCATGGGCAACATGATCTACAATCAGCGACACGTACTCTTATCCGACGACCGTGCTTTCACAAAAATCTGGATGATAGTCTGCAACTTAACAGAACAGAACAGCATCGTCTAATAATAATAATTGGCACCAAATAAACATTTTAAATTAAATTAATAAATATTTTCTGTTTTGTTGAAATAAGGAACAGAAGTAAGAAGTATGTGGGTGATTCTGTTCTGTTACTTTATTGATTAAAAATTATTCTATTCTATAATTGTTTGTATATATATAATTATAATTGTACATATTTCTATTGTAATTTACGTTTATTAAAGTTTGTGGAGTTTGAGTAGAATATATTAAAATTTAGTTTAAATTTACTCCATTTTGATCCATCGATATTCGTCCCGTTTTTAAAATATCGGGAATGAGAATCAAATTAAGCTGAGCACGTTAATATTGCCATAACAAAGTTAAAATCTAAGAAGGCTACCGGTCCAGACGGAATCCCTGCATTTGCAGTGAAATTGTTAGGTCATCATATCGCAACGCCACTCTCGATAATATTTAATTATGCTCTGAGGTCTTCTATTTTCCCATCCATTTGGAAAAGATCTGTAATTAATCCGATTTATAAAAAAGGGGACAGAACCCTCATCGAAAATTATAGGCCGGTGGTTTTAATATCAAACTTTGCAAAGGTTTTTGAAACCATATATCCGTTTGCTAAGAATCATATCTCCAGTTTCCAACATGGTTTTATGAAAGGTCGATCGACAGTCACCAATGTATGCACTTCTGTGCAGTTTGTTTCTAACTGCATGAATAATCGTTCTCAGGTTGATGTGATATTTACTGATCTGTCTAAGGCCTTCGATAAGATTGATCATCCAACTTTATTAGTAAAGCTTTCCAAAATTGGACTATGCTTCAATTTTTTAATGTTTTTTAAGTCATATTTAAATGGGCGCTGCCAGTAGGTATGTCAATGGTTCAGGTTTTAAATCACAGGATATTATTGTCTCTTCAGGGGTTCCACAAGGTTCCATTCTTGGACCGCTCCTCTTTAATATTTTTATAAATGACATAGTTGATATTGTTGATTCCCAAATTCTTTTGTTTGCTGATGATTTTAAAATTTTTGCAAGAATTGATCGTAATTCATCAATTGTATCATTAAAATCTCTTGTAAAATTAGGGCTGATGATGGGAGTAGTTTTCTCCTGAAACATGTTCCAATTGTAATTTTACGTTTATTACGTAAGTTTGTGGAGTTCGACTTGAATATTTATTTAAATTTACTCCACTTTGATTCATCGACATTCTTCTGGTTGATAATATAAAATTACAGTATTATTTAGGTTAGTAACAAGTATAAAATCTATTACTTATGATAAAAAAAGTAATAATTAATTAAGTTGTCCAATTCCACGGTACTGACCAGTAAGTTTATGACATAAAGTTATCCAATTCCACGGTACTGACCAGTAAGTTTATGACATACCTTTTTGAAAATTGACTTTGAAAATAGAAATAGACATAACACGGTACTGACATTTACGTAATATACTGTAAGTTTTGTCTGGACTGGAAGTTATATTACACAGAAATAATTATTAATAAAAAAAAATTATGAATACAATGTTATGGTATGACCTGTGAGAGGAAACTGTACAGGACATTGAATCACCCATGTAGGTATGTATATCAAGTGTCATTAGATGCAGAAAGAAAGCATATTAAACTATTACAGGCCAATAATAATTCCTCTAGTCTTTTCCTTATTTTCTAAATGTTCTAAAATTTTCTCATTTTTTACGCTTTTTTCTATTTTTTTTATATCCTTTAAGAATTTTTTTTTGTCCTCCATAGTCAAATCCAGACGATATTATGGGCATTATAAATGTATGTACTTCAAACTTTATTTGAATCATTTAGACATCTTTACAAATTTCCACATTTTCTTGAAAGCACATCAACTATTAAGATGTACCTTTTTTTCTTACATTAATTAATTTGTAACATATTATATCTTATTAAATGGCCTAAATCTAAATGTTGTTAGAAAGCTCTTCATTTCTTTTAGACATCTATTACAATTTCGCGGGTTCCGTGGATAGATTTTTATTGTTTAGAGATTCATTGGTAATGAGTTTTAGGGCCCTATTTTTGAACATGTGAGTGTGTGAGTGAGTGAATTGTGACATCACGTCGAGTAGTCAAGTATTTAATTTAAAGTAAGCGCTCGTCTCATACCGCTCGAGTCTGGAGTGATTGTGAAGTGCGCTTACTTTAAATTAAATACTCACGAGTGCTCAAAAGTTTTACAAAACGAGTTTTTCATGTATTGTTTTCTAATTTGCATATTAACTTCATTTTTTTACAAATAAATCAATTTTGGTAATTTATTTAATTTTCTTAAATTTTGATTTTTCTGTACCTGACGTTACTTGACATGACTTACATGGAACCATGACCTCAAAATCATGACATTTCGTTTAGTGCAGGATTCAGTGTGTGTTACAAATGGAAACAAAAATTTTAGATTTTGGGTGCGTTAATGGGATAATGGTCAATGCTAAAAAAATTGTTCTGTTCTGGTTAAAATTTTGATACCGATTTCTGTTACACCCTGTATAATTTTGAAATTTACGTTGTTGTAAAAGAAATGAAGCTAGAAGGCAATTTGTAAGAAATTACAGGATATAAGCAGTACACACAGTTAACTTGGTTATAGCAACAAATGGTTAATATTTTCACCAATAGAATTGCATGGCAATATTTAAACAAATTGTTTTAAATAAGCAAAGTTTCTGATACGAATCAAGTACGAATGAACAAGCAAGTCTTATAGAGGCAGGTCATAAACTATAAAGCTTTGGAAGCAACGTTTACGACATGACGCCACCAGAACACGTGGTCGGAACAAACGGTAAAATTTAAATGATTTAACTGAAAATTGCATGTAGGAACAGAAAAAAAATCGATTGCAAATTACATTGACGTGTACTTACGATAGATCTGTCAGAAATATAAATATAAAGAGGTTATCTGTTTTTTCCGGTGACTCAAACACGTCACACGTGGTCTTTTTTAATCTGTTTCAACCCTACACATATTGAGAGATCTTGATTGTCTCTTTATTTATGGTGGAGTAATGACTGATTTGACAGTTTTGAGTTTTTAATTCTATTAAAATTGTATATAAAAGTGGAAGCCAAATGAAAAACATTAGAAAGGGATCCATAGTGTCCCAGAAATTAAAATCAAAAGTAATAGACTTCATAGAGATATCAGACAGAATATATAGAAAATTTACACCTTCTAAATAAACGTGTACCGAGAGTAAGGAAGAAAAATAAAATAAAACAATAATAAATTCAAAGGTAAACGTAGGAGGACAAGAAATATATAAATATATTACTCGGTTGAAAGTTGAAAATAAGAATTCTGTAATACCCGCCCGCGTGTCCATTATTTATAGTGGCTTATCAAAATGATCGAAGTACATAGTTTCAAACATGTCATAATTTTTATTCCGACCCTGAAAACCTTCGTTCTTTTATAAAGTTTTAATATAACATAAAACATATGCGCTATACTGAAACTGGAAGATAACACTACAAAGACTACCATAGAAGCATGAATAATTCAGTTTTCATCGTATCGTTTTCTCTTAATTATCGGTTCGCTCTTAATAAAGTGAAACTACAGCTTTGAAAACAAAATAAGAAGTAAGCAAAGTTTTTCCCCAAACGTTGGAATAGTAAAGCTCAATGCTATCTCTCAGCTATACAAGCAGGCTAACGAGTTTTAAGCCGTTGTGACTGTATATCTTTCGTGCTGATGAAGCTTAGAGAACCTGAATAGTATGAATATTTCTATAATTATATGGAAACTACAAAACGTGCAGAAAGCATAGGAGGAATAATAAGAATAATCAGTAATATGTTACCGCTTATTGTGCTCAGTAAAATTAAAACAAATCGATTTTTTTTAAGTAATTTTAGAATTGTTTAATACAAAAAAAAAACAGAGCGGCTTGCTCTTACCAGTTACTTTACTGTTAAAAGCTTTAAAAATTTCTTTAGTATAGATTAAATTCATTTTTATTAACGGCATGTATTAAATTGCAGCTGATGCAATTAATGAGTGCAGTGAACTAGAATAAAGGTAATATGTATGATCAAAGAGATTATGGTGCCAGAATGTTGAAAAATTAGGATTATAAAGTTTTATCACAAATTTTTAAAGTGTCCCAAATTTTTTGGAGGTCAGTGTATATTATCTACAAAAAGAACAGTTCTGGTGAGGTCATACACGTAATATCCCCATTTGATTTTGAGTATTTTTGACTTTATTTCACAAATTCAACACACATTTCTGCATATACTTAATCCAGATTTTTGTTCGTGGAGATGTTATTCTTCATTTTAATATTAATGAGTATTTAATAATTTCTCACAATAGGTTTATCACGATTCACACTGAAAGACGACGAACAAAAACCACTTTGTTGTTTCTGAAAATAATATCGAGCAACTGCGAGAATCCAATGAAATTACTTCGTTGTTTTGAAAGCTCCCTTTCGTCATTAAGCTTAAAGTAAACTTGATGTTATTCAGGCGCTTCGACCGTATTTGCGTCGGCTAATATTTTGATTATAATAATACAAATTTTAGTGAACCGACTTTGCTTTGATGATTTTAACTCAAGGCGAATGAGAGTCCTCTTGACTTTTGTCGGTTCTGTCACAATAGCATTACGGAATTTTGACTAGACGACGAAACGACTTTGACGGAGGAAGTTTTTTGTTCCAAAAATAAAATAAATAAGTCTTGGAGAATTCTCTTGTGGGTACGCCGACGCTGCTGTGAAGTGAAGTATGACACTTATTGAGATAATTTTAAGGAACAAGTACTGGGGAAAAATAACCTTTCGAATTATATTTAATGTACAGAGTCACTCTACGAAATGGTAACAACATTTCCGCTAACAGTGATTTGCATAAAGGGTTTGTTAAGCTACCGTGGGTGTATAAAATGGACAAACAAATCTCTCAACATTGTTTAACATTATTCAAATTATGAAACATTTGGAAATGGAGAAATGGATGTAATGTACACTAATTTAGGTTAACTTCGGAATAAATTACGACACACCATCAAAGTTTATGCAGTGTGTAATTTTAATCAGCTCTGCTGGAAAACCTTATAAAATCGATCCGAGAATTTTTTTAAAGGGGTATAACATATTAACCTCTTCTGAAAACAAAAGTTACCACACATCCCCTGGTATCGAACCTATTTTTTTCTACGACTGCTATGAAAACTGTATAAAAACTAAAATAAAGAAACTACACTTGAAATTCATTTATCTCCCACAACGTGTGATAAATCCAGAACGCAGGCGAAAACAGTGTGTTTCACACGCTAATTTTGTGCATTTAGGCAACCAAACATACATTGGCAGAACAGACGCCAAAATTTTAAAATCATGTAAGCTGTGCGATTCTAAAAAACTGTGCTAAATATGATGAACGAAGATGAATATACTCCCCTTGAAATATCAGCTCACAAAGTCTCACTAAAGTTATGGCCTTCAACTTCAAAGGAGAGATATTTAACTTCGTATAAAAAATTTACAGAGTGGACAAAAACAAAGAACTTGAACCTGAATCATTACCAGAAAAAGTGTTTCTTGTTTATTTTGAAAAATTATCTCAATAAGTCATCGACAATGTGGTCTCAATATTCAATGTTGAGGAATGCGATAAGTGTTCTTGATATATCTAAATACCTAAAACTAAGAGCGTTTTTGAAAAGAAAATCAAAAAATTACGGCCCGAAGAAGTCAAAAATTCTAGATTCAGATGTTTTTAACAAATTTTTGAACTCAGCACCAGATCATATTTATCTATATCTATATATATAAAAGAAAGTCGTGTTAGTTACACCATTTATAACTCTAGAACGGCTGAACCGATTTGGCTGAAAATTGGTGGGGAGGTAGCTTAGAACCGGGAGAAGGACATAGGATACTTTTTATTGTTTATTGAACATGGGGGCCCAGGGGGGGCCCTTAGGTTTATTACTCGAGAACGGCTGAACCGATTTGGCTGAAAATTGGTGGGGAGATAGCTTAGAACCAGGAGACGGACATAGGACACTTTTTATTGGACATGGGGGCCCAGGGGGGCCCATTGGGTTTATAACTCGAAAACGGCTGAACCGATTTTCATGGTTTTTGATTTCTTGGATTTGTCTCCGCCTAAGTGGTAAGCTATTTTCCACATGGACATGGGGGCCCAGGGAGGCCCCTTAGGCTGGATATATTTTTCGGGTCGACCGATTCTTATGAATTTTTTTTTGTATATTTAGTAGGTATGAGAGAGAATAGATAGTAAGCTATTTTTCACATAGACATGGGGGCGCAGGGGGCCCCTTTGGGCTGGACCGATTTTTCGGGTCGACCGATTTTTATGAATTTTTTTTGTATATTTGGTAGGTATGAGAATAGGTGGTAAGCTATTTTTCACATAGACATGGTGGCCCAGAGGGACCCTTGGGTTGGACCGATTTTTTGGCTCGACCGACTTAATAAGGGCTTTTATGATATTTGATTTGTTGGATTTGTTTCCGCCCCCAATAGCAGAATAACTATTGAACTATGGAGAGGGGGCTCAGGAGGAACCCTTGGGTTTATATCTCAAGAACGGCTGTACCGATTTTTATGATCTTCGATTTGTTAGATTGGTCTCCGCCCCGAATAGCAGAATAACTATTAGAACATGGACTGCGGGCTCAGGGGGCTGCCTTGGATTTATAACTCAAAAGCGGTTCGATCGATTTTTATGATCTTTCATTTGTTGGATTTGCCTACGCCCCGAATAGCAGAATTACTATTAAAACATCGGAAAAATTACAGGGGGCGGGGAGCTAAGTACAGGGCAACGACAATAACAAAGCCCTCCTGGTACAGGGCAACAATAAGAAATAACACCGGCCACCAAAATTTGTCGTACCGGGCTTTAAAAATTAAAATCGATTTTTAAGGAGTAAACTCCAAAGTTTCACTTCTGTTGCGCGTGGACTCCGCACACAAATTTTTTGATGATATCTCAAGAATGGATTGACTGACTTTTTTCGAGGGCGAATAACTATTAAAACATCAGAAACATTAACAAAAAAAATTTTCTCATACATTTTGTATAGAATCCGTATATAACGCCATCTTTGATACATGACAGAAACAAAAATAAACATGGCGTTGTATGCTGGTTCCGGTAATGCCAGTAGATGGCGTTGTGGGCATTATCCCTTTATAAAAAAAATGAATTTAATTCAGCTAATAAGTTGCCACAACATTTATTGATTCTGAGGCGGTACAAAGTTCGCCGGGTCAGCTAGTGTATTAATAAAGGTATGTTTGTAAAAAACAAAAAATATATACATATAATAATTATTATTTAATTTCTAGAGTGTAGTTGTTATTGGACTTTCTGGGACATATAGAAGAAATGAACTATGCCAATTAACAGTTGACGACATGAAGGATTTAAATTCTGTCATGTTAATCACAATAAAACACACGAAAAATAAGATACCTAGATCATTCACCGTTATAGAAACTTTTTACCAGATTTTGAAAAAATATGCTAATCTTCGTCCCCCAAATATTCTAGAAAAAATTATAAAAATGGTAAATGTACCAAGCAGGTTGTGGGTGTTAACAAAATAGGAAGTATGGCAAAAGACATAGCTGTCTATTTAAAACTCCCATACCCCGGACAGTTGCTTTCGCCGGTCATCGGCTGCACTACTGGTAAACGCAGGTGGCGATTTGCTAACCCTCAGACGCCATGGAGGTTGGCGTTCCAGTGCTGTTGCCGAAGGATACATAGACGATTCCATCCAAAACAAATTACAAATGTCGAATAAAATTATGAAAGAAAATAAACTTCCCTCATGTTCAAATATCTTGCCAGAAAATGAAGTTCCTTCACGTTCCACAAGCTTTTCATTGACAGAAAATATTTAAAAAAAATGGAAACTCTTGGAATTAAATTGGAATTGTGCCAATATAACAGTAAATTATAATTTTAAATAAGTAGATATGAAATAATAAATATATTATGTTTGATATTATAAAACGTTATAAAATAAATAAAAATAAAATCATGCGTTTTTCGTATTTTTCTGTGTATTTCATGCAGTCGTAGAAAAAGTATAGTGTACACCACGCGTGGAAAATTCGATTTCATACTCAATTCTGCAAACTCGTGTGAAATCTTTCATTTTCAACACTTGTTATACAATATATACTGTTTCAAACCGCTATGCTACTTCTAAAGAATTAATCTCTCAAAGTCCAAAACAATTAAATGACCAGACATCATTGAGCAAACTAGACAACAAAACTCAACGTAATTATCGTTTTATATGGACACAGCTTATAAAAGAACAATACTGTAGCAAAATTTCATACCCTTTCTGACAATGACAGATCGTGACGATATAAAGAACTCAATCTTTCTTTAAATAACTGACGACAACCACCGTTTGTATCCTGGAGTTGATAGAGTTGTAGTAAAGCTTTTACTTAAATAAACAACTTAAAATAGTGCTTTCATGTTAATGGAGCATACAAATCAGTGTTCTTAAAAGCTTACATCATTTGGTAATCACGCTTTACAACTGTTATCACTTTAAAATCCAGCACCAAGTTTACACTGCAGCAAAATAAAAGCTTACAGTCCGCATTAATAATTCCGTTCCTTTTTAAAAGACGAATTTCTGCTGCGTTAATAAGATATAAATTATTTACCCTGTAATAAAACCAATATGAGATAAGCAAAAACGAGGATCACGTTTTGATTAATGACATGGCGATTCTCAGCACCTGCATTAACGACTTTATCAGAAAATGTCTTTTTTCTTTGAAATATTGTTTCAGCACGTCCTGTTGTGAAAAATACGACAAAAACATTCTATCGCATTTGTCTTGAGTCCGTATTTGGGCGGATTAATTCATTTGTCGAGAAGACTGTAACTCAAATACGGAATTGGTAATTAGGCTTTTAAAATGTTAAACTAAAACAAAAAACGAATATTTCAAATTTCAGATCAAATTTCTACGCGAAGCTCCCAACGTTCCTAAAAAAATAGATTAAAATAAGGATTTTTCTGTTTATTATTTTAGTTTTGTATTAAATACCATTGACTTTCTGTTAAATTTGGTACTATATTATACGAATATTATATATTATATACCTACTATATATACGAAGACTATTGAATTATTTTTTTCACTACTACCTTCAGTATCGTGTTTGATGCTTGAGAAATTGATTTTTTGCACCTTACCCAATAATAGATTTTTCTCTCCTACTCTGTGGTTAATTTAGACTGCCGTAGTTGATGTTTTGACTTGACCTTTACTGTCTTTTTTATGCCTTTCGAATGCTAGCTCATATCTCAACAATGTAGAACTGGGGATCTGAAATGAATTTCTTGCGAACTGTTAAATTTGGCGTCTGGAACACACTCAAATAGAAATGAGAGGTAGTAGTGAAAAAAGTATACAAACCACGGTTGAGAAGCGTTTTCTTAGCCTCTCACTATTATTGCCCGCAATGTTTCGCATCTTGGGCAATAAAATAGTTTAGCTAAGAAAAATGTCTTCTCAACCTTGGTCTATAATTACTATGTATTATATATGACGGATAAATCTATATGCAATAATAAATAAAAAACTTAAACCAGAGGTATTTCGTTGGGAAATGGTGCTTACATTACTAGAATTCCGATAATAATGGTAATTATGTATAATAATGTACTATTTCGATTCTAGATATTTTATAAATAATGGTCGAACTACTCTGTTTGAAAGCATTCTGGTTCAATATTTCATGACCTTTCCTTTACAATAATAAATAATTTTTCTCCATTTTTTTTTACAAAATGCACCTATGCTTTGATCTTACTTTTTCTCCCTCCCCGATAATGTCCAGTGGAGTTAAAACTCTTGCCACTACTTCGACTGTATAAAGGGTGGAACAGAAATGGTTTCTCTGAATTTAACTTTTTCTATTTCAATGCAGCCTTGTTAGAGTTTGGGGTGTTAGTTACCACATTATTATTACTTAATAGCTATTTATTATACAAGTTTAGTGTCAAGTCACGAAAAAAATGTTTATCCATGAGAGCTTGCTTGAGTGACTTATTTGCTGTTAAGACACGTGTGTAATACATAGTTTTATCCGACACCTCCTTCTGTAAGAGTTCTTAAAACATTCATCAAAACCCAAAACAATTTGACGTTCAAAACTTATGAACTGGTTGCTATGACAAATTAGAAAACCGTTGAATTATGGGTTCATAAGTTCACTAGTGTCTTATAGACCTCATAATACATTCAAAATCGGAATTATTGTGACTTCATAATAAACAGGTGTTTATTTCATTATTATCTGATACAAATATTACGGTAAATAAAATCTCTTAAAACAGTGGGGCCCGAGGGGGCCTCCTTGAGACAGAGACCTACTATGCTAGTCGTTTCATTGACACGCGTCCCCACTCACTACCTCGCTAAACAAAGTTACACTTCCAGTAATTTAGAAAACAATAATTTACAAAAATTTGAAAGAATTCATTGACAAAGTGACACTCTTACCTTGTCAATGAAGACACATAAGTTGTAACTTTTGTGACGTTTGCGGATAAAAATATTTATTTAAGTTTTAATCTTGAGAAAAATACGACAACTCAATGTAGGAGATTTATTAACTCAAAAAGAGATTTATTAGGACCGGTTTCACCAACATCGATTAACTTTTTATATTCTTTAAGGGCTGATGATGGCAGAAGTGTTCTGCCGAAACATGTACCATTTATAATTTTACGCTGATTAAAGTTTGTGGAGTTCGACTTAGATATATTTAATTTTTTTAATTTAAATTTACTCCACTTGGATTTAAGAACATTCTTCTAGTTTATCGATTAACTTTAACTGATAAATAACTGCATAGATACGTTTGTTATAACTATAGCAACAATTGTTCCTAACAGATGATTAAGTTTAACGGAGGTTGCTGAAATCGGCCCTTAATCATTCTTAAGTCTCTTGAATTGCACCACCGTTAGTTGCCCGGAAGGATCTGCTTCCGGTCTCCGTCCCTACTCCTTTTGTACCCCTTTTTCACGTCGTCGTTGTTGGTGTCGCTAACATATTCGTATAATTTTCTTTCGAGACAATGTACAAACTGGGTCCTTTCTGTAACGAAGGTCCAAAGAACAAGCACATACCGAATTTTAGAACAAACTTTGACCAAAACAATGAAGAAATGTTGTTTCGGTTTTGTGCGAAGTAAATAGCCACCATTCGAAGAAGAGAGTCAAATTAAACTAATAACTTATAAGTCTAATAGATGCGTCATTCATCAATGCTTTCCTAAGAATATGGAGCTGGAAGTACATATTAAAAGTACCACTTTCCACTTTGTAAACTACATCTACTCCTAAGACCCTTCGGAGTCCTAAACACTCTAGCGATCATACGATGAAATGAAAAAAATGAAAGCTCAGTTTCTTCGCATATTACTCTTTTCAATGGCAATAGACAACTAGAACATTATACAGGGTGAAGTTAAGTTACATTAAACTTTTAAAATTAGATATACAATTAATCATCTTCAATGTAACTAATGTAGTGTTACTTGGGCTAAGCAGAGAAATAAGTTCTTTGGCTTATCATTTCCGAGCGAGTAAACACCAGAAATACACAGGAACACCATGTTATGCGCATTGCTCTGTACAATAACTTTATATTGTAGCATTTTTAATATCATGACTCATATTTATAGACCGGGCTGTATTCGGTATTAACACATAATTGACTACAAGTTATGTTAGAAATATTTCACAAAGAGATGCACACAATTCGTATTATCTCGCAGCGCTCGCATCGGAATTTCGGTATTCGCAACACAATAATACGTTTACCAGATAGTAACACCAAAAGCTATTTTGGCTTACATCTTATATAAAATAACAAAAACGAAACAGATTCAACGTATGTTCGCAAACCTTATTCAGGAAGAGATTATCTTGAATTCAGGACAAAACTCTCTTGAACACTTCGCATTTCCATTCTTTGCCACCAAAAAGTGTATCGATAACACTGAACATATTTTATGTTTGCAGGTTCCCGTCAATGACACCGACGTGGAAAATGAATTTCCAGAGGACCAGGACCCGGTCACGATGATGTCTATTTTAATAGTGGGTAAGCCGCCATATTTTCTTATTATAAGGGTGAATTACAACGAGTGTTCAACAGAAAACATGGTTGCATTTCTGGGTTCCATTATTTATTTATAAATTATATACAATTTATAAAGATAGAGGTAACTTCCAACTCGACTGGCGCGACTGGTGCCCCTCCTCCAATAAATATATCCGCTGCGTCCTTGTAGGCCTACAGATAATTATTGAGGACATCATCGAGTTCCCGCGATACGGACGGAATCTTCTCGATGATTATTTCAGGCTTCCATCTACAGAACGTTCTAGTCGTTGATTACGTCATAATCTCGATGTGTACCGGATATTCAAGAAGATAATGTCACACTATCTCGAGAACGTTGTAGTGGTATCTCCAGAACGTTCTAATGATTGATAACATGACAACTCAGAGGTTATGGACACTACCTCTGGACGATCTCACATTTATTTTTGTTTTTGGTCTTAGGACACAAAATGATGGAAAAGCGAAGGGATTCCTTTTTAAACGCGAGTTAACCGTAATGTTTTATTTATTTATTTAATAGATTTGTCTTATAAAAACAAAATCCCGGTAGTGAAGACTTTGGCACCTTCACGGTTCAAACAGTCGTAGAACATGTTTATCTTATTAGAGAGTGGTGTGAAGTGATTGTTTTTCTTTGAATAATGAAATATGCAGACATAATAATTATTTGATGTTTTCAAGTAGTTTTTCTTGTTGATGCATGCAATATGAAATAAATGTCACATTTAAGAGAGGATAAAATATTTAATTTACCTTAATATATAATTATCCAATATTATTACACAAATTCCCTAGTTATTATTATTTTCGGTTCTAAATTAAAAATAAGTTAACAAAATTCATTAATTAACAGGACAATGGTTAAACCATACAGTGTCAAACCTGGCATAAAAATAAAAGTATTCATCTTCTTCATCTCGTTAAATTTTACACTTAACTAAACTTCATTTCAATATTTCTAGTGGTTCGCTGTTCTTACCATACATACAGTTATTACTCTTCCAGATTACTCACAAATCTTTTTTCATGTTTTGTGATTCCTCCTCTTCCAGATTTGACCATCTTTTTTCATATTTTGTAATTCCTTTGGCGTTTTAGGGGTATGGATATTATCTAACTTTTAGGGTTTTGGGGGATATTCACTCAGGTTTCAGATAATAGACAAATTTAATAAATGAACAAATTAAAAGTCAAAATAAAAGCTAATACGTACTCATGTGCGTCTTAAGTTCAACTCGCTGAGCTCATCCGGCGCTGAGTGGACGCCTCTCTACCCAAGAGAGTTCTCTGAAGCTCCACAGATTCGGCCCTCCTGATCGTCGTCTTCACTTTCATAGGGGATCCATCTCTTGATGTTCTCGAAGTATGTCGTTGTTTGGTGTGGAGTTTCTCCATCTTCGGATTTAACCGCGTCATAGGTGTTGTGTCTTTTTGCCCTCGTGTTTTCGGCCTTAAGCCCGCTGCACAATTGATCAGAAACAAGAGCAGTAACATGAACGAGAGCGGGAACAAACATAAAGTGTATGCTTTCAAATGACTCCATACACAATACTTTTCGTACATCAGTAACGGGAACATGAGCAGAAGCAGGAACAGAAGACTTGGCCAAGTTTTAACATTCCCGTTCTTGTTTCTGCGTCGCACATGCGCATTTACTAAAAACTTTAGTGGATCTGGGGAAATTATAATTTGAGATTGGCGAAACTAGTGACCAATGCCGGCATGCCTGGTCTCTACGAGGAAATAGCCTGGTCTTCACAGCTCTAACCTCACTATTTATATTTCATTTATACTCCCGCTTTTCACGTGTGTTGTTTGGTTTTCTCCTTTTCTTGTTCTGTTAGCAGTTGTGTAGAGTTTCATTCACTAGCGTTGCCAATGCAAATAATAATTTCCCTAGGTTCGGGGAAATAATCGAGTTTAACAACAATAACCTTTTTCAAGGACTTTCACGTCATATCAAATTAGTGCACATGACTGTACAGGCGTCAGGATAGTCGTCTAACACATGGATTGAAGTGTTGTAGTTTGTTACGTTTTTGATTAGTTTTACGTATTATTATATCTAAAAAGGGTAGATATTACTGTGTGGTGGGTTCGTGAAACTGTATGAATTATGGATATTGATTGGTTCAAACAAGGAGCGACAAAACGATGCGTTATCGGTGGTTGCAAGATCGACAGCAGACATTCATTTCAGTCATTTCTTCCATTTTCGTAACCGTGTTTGGCAGTAAGAAAGGGCCTTGAAAGCGGAGGAAAAGGGCACCTGGAGGAGTGCAGTTTGTGTAATAAGTGTAAAATGTGGTTGAGGAAATGCCGGTGCAAAGATGATGCAATCCTAACTCATATCAATAAATGACATTATATAATTGTGTTTTACACTTCGTGAATGAAAGAAGTCCTTCGGTCAGCCACATTTTACACTTATTACACAAACTACACTCTTTCAGGTGCCTTTTTTCTCCGCTTTCAAGTCCCTTTCTTACTGCCAAACACGGTTTCGGAAATGGAAGAAATGGCGTGGAATCACGTTTGCTGTCCATCTTGCAACCATCGAAAACGCACCTTTTAGTCGCTCCTTGTTTGAACCGATCGAGATCCATAATTCCTATAGTTTCACGAACCCACCACGCACACATCTACCCTTTTTAGATATAATAATACGTAAAGCTAGTCAAAAACGTAACAAACCACAACAATTCAATCCATGTGTTTGACGACTAACCTGACGACTGTACAGTCATGCGCACTAATTTGATGACTTGAAAGTCCTTGAAAAAGGTTATTAAATTCGAACTCCCTCAAAAAAGTTTCACTTTTAGGTTATTTATAATGTCATCGGTTCTAGTGACATTCTAGTGCCAAAATGAAAAAACCCTAACAAATTGTCCTTTCTGTTATTGCTACAGATTCAATTGTACAACGACAATCTCTTTCTGTTCCTGTTACAGCTCTGGTTCCTGTTACTGTTTATGTTTCTGATCAATTGTGAAGCGGGCTTTAGTTTGAAATCCGGTGACGGTTGTAAGTGCTTCTGTTTTCGGTTTGAATTTGCTGCTTTGCCGATTCTCTAGTCGGCTAAAGAAGTCGTTCTCGTGAAGCAGTTGGAGTAGTCTCAGATCTTGTTTTCGTTTCATTTTTACCCCGAAAAGTACTTCAAATTGCGTTCTTCCAATATATCTTTGGTGACGAGTTAAGGATCATCTGGAGATCGTCGATGTGTTGGTACCATTTTCCGGTATTTTCGATGGCGAGTTTACTTAAAACTCCTTTGATGGCACTTTGTTAACCCTTTCTATTTGCCCGTTGGCGCGTAGCAAGCCTGTGGTTATCGGCTAATTTCCTCATCTTCACAGTATCGGAATTTCCAAATATTCCTCTCTGAGATTCCATCTTTCTAAATACTTCGACACCTCCTTTTGATTTGGTTGGATAGATCCAAACGGATTTTGAAAATGAATCCACTATTAAAATTTGTAATTTTTGTTCGTAGACGATAGTGGAGTGTATTCCAAATGGTACTTTTAAAGGTGCGTTTCCTTTATACAAATTGTTGATAAAACCTTCCTCTTTCCCACTCTTTCGGTTCTGTAGAAAGCACTTTATGCAATTTGCAATTTGCGTGGGACTGCAAGTAGCTCCCGTCCTCCCTGACGTTTGTAAAGTATCCCGTTTCTTAAAAAGCAGTCGTCATGAGGCTTTAAATTCACCAATTCCTTTAGCGTTTTTATTTCGTCGTCATGGTCTTGACCTTTTTGAATTTTACATGAAACCGAATTCTAAATTTTTTCAAGGCAAAAATAATATCTCCAATCTCTGTAGAAGCATAGCGCCATAACCATCCGTATGATCTTCAGTGTAGCGGTTTCCCTTAAAAATTTTCTGGATCTTAGCACAAACAGTTCTTGTGGGTTTCAAATACATCTGCTCCTTGTCAAAGTGAAACAAAACATTCTCAAAGGGTATTTGTCCTTCACGACCAGTTTGATTAGTTGTCTGTAATCGATGCACAGTCGGTAGGATCCATCGTTTTTCTTTCAGGACTGGCGTATTCTGAATAACATGATATCCTGTTCCATACATTCTGCAATTTGTTTCTCGACACATTCCCTCTCAGGTAGTCTTCTGCACAATTTTCATCGTGGTATTTGTGTCTAGAGATTTTTGTGCTTCATAATCAGTTGCCAGTGTATCTGCGGTTTTTGTGTTTGGATTTGTATTATCGTCGGCCCATCATAGCTTGTGCTCTGGATATGGAGTAACTCAAGTACCAACAATATTTCTTGACAACTATATTGTCTTCACAAAAAGTTACCTCCGTCTGATTAAGTATGTCACGCCTAACAATCCGAAATTGCCCTTTGGCACAATAATTGTTCCATTGTCTACTCCAACAATTCATCGAAGTTTTCTGCGGTGCTCGACTACATTGAAAAGATCTATGGCAATAACCCTTGCAGGAAAAACATCTAGGTCTTTCATTCTACTTTTTGCAGTCTGCAGACATATTTCCGCGATTAAAACAAGTTTTTGCATCCTTTGTGGTCTTGGTGCTACTCAGCTTTTTCCCAAAATGCTGTGATGTAGTTGCTTTATCATCTTTCACAACTTTTTCATAAATGTCGAGTTTTAGCTTGAATTCTTGCATTGTGGATGCGCCGTATAATGTCATTTTGTTTGATGAATTGTGTTAATGTGCAGGTGGTGACTGGTGACTGTAAGATCTCCTTTGATCTCTACCGCTAAAGCGGCAAAGGCAAGAAGATGCACCTGTTTAACCTGCACGTGTTCCCCGCAGGTGGTGACTTTAAAATCTCCTTTGATCTCTACCTCCAAAGCGGCAAAGGCAAGAATATGCACCTGTTTAACCTGCACGTGCTTCATGCACACCTGTTTTCAACACGTGCGGCACGGGAGGTTGAAGTCTTCGGACATTGTGTGTACTTTAGGGCGGGTACTTCGCATCGGCCCTCCGCACTCCCCGAGAGTGCTGTTCTTTTTTATTAGACGTGAGTTTAGTAAGTAAGCAGCAGTTGTTGTAAGTGACGATACTGACCTCGGAGAGTAAAATACGCATTAAAGTTAAACACAAAAATTCTGCCGTGGTTTCATTTCATAAAGGGAGTGGTTTTTTCATATTCCTGGAACAACAGAGCTTTTATTTTCTCCCAAGAATTGACGTCTTTCTTGCTTCTGATGTATTCCGCTGGAATACCTCTTAATGTTTTCCGATCACAAATTGGTCGAGTTCCAACAAATCATTTTGAAAAGGGTCTTACACGTGCAGGTATCCTCGATGAATTTTCCACCAAATAGGCCACAGAATTTTTAAACTGCGTTATAGTACACTATGTCCCTAAATTTCATTACCAATCTGCTTTTTTTCGTTAGTCGTTAGTTGATGTCGACGAAGCTTTCGCATATTAATTAAGCCAAATCATCATGTTCAATTTTGAACGACGTCGCTATTTTAGTTAAGTCTGATAAGAGTGTCCTTTGTTTTGACGTAATCGAGTCTTGTTCAGTTCCCGCCGCAAATGTACAGCCCGAAAATCTGAGGCATTTGCTGCGGCCTCTCTTATCGCTAGGTAAGTCAAATAAGAAACAAACGAGACAAACTCAAAATTCCCGAATTTGCCAAATTTGAATTTGACTCACTACGCAGTCTAAATGCCAAAACTGCCACGTTAATCCAATCCCGGACGAGCCCCCAATTTTGTAGTGGGGATATTCACTCAAAAATGTCACTGGCTCCGTTCTTGTGTTGTCTAGGGCACGAACTAGATAACTAGATAGGAGGGTTCTCGAAAACCCCACAATATGTATTATTTCAACCAGAAAACCTTTAAAAACACGAAGAAAATTCACCCAGTTTAGAATTACTATTCAAAATTTACTTCAACTGTTGTACGTCAAGTAATGAACAAATTTATTTTGTTAATAATAATGACACACAGTAATAATATTTAAACGGAGTGCTGCTCACTCTAAAAGTACAACGCATTTATTAGTCCCCGCGGGAGTAAGCGATAAAAGCAATGTGGTAAAAATAAGAAAACAGGAATTTGGTGTAATAGAGGCCTAGAGGCACCGCTGTGAGCTCGCTTCTCGATTCGAGCATTTGCAGTCGCATATTTCATAGGGGAAGTTTTGGTCGTTTTGTTTGTAGACTTTATCTGTTTTCAGTTGCACGTATGCATTTCGATTCTTTGACCTTTTTTGCGTCTTTAGCATATCTGTGCCGCTGTTGCTCTAATCTGATTTATTTGCTGGATGTTTTTTCTTTACGACATTTTTATATTATTTGCTTTGTTTCTCTTGCCATTTTACAAACGCCTTCTTTGGATTTTTTCTGTTGAATGATGAGTGCTAGAAAACCAATAAACACTGTAAAAAGTTTATTGACATTTCAAGCGGCCATTAAGTTGATAGAGTGTGTCATGGATCTATCTGTGCCGCTAACCTTCTGTCCCGTAAGTGTTTGAGTTTTAATACGACCTCCATCAACCGTTTCTATTGTACCCAAAAACATGTTTGGGATCTCGTAATTTAATATAAATTACTTACTCAAGGAACTGTTACCAGGAGGATAATAATGGAATTTGGTTCATCTGGCAGCTATTTGTTATAACGTATTCATCAACCAAAGTGTACTTAATGATATTAAACTTGATGAATATTAACAGTGACAGTTTTGAAGGAAATTAAGTTTTGAGTTTGCACAGGGCAATGATCATAACAGTTATGGTTTGTCTCGGCATTTCCGACAATCGTCCGGTTTTATTCTTGTTTTGTTCCTTGAGAATTAACTCATTAAAATGTAGTATGAAATATATCCCTTGTCTTGCGTTCACTATTTTAGTTAAAACTACTAAATTCGTCTTCGCCAAACAGGAATATTATTTCAGATATTACATGCGTTATTACGAGCCTGAACTATTAAGACGTCACTTGTAAACGGCCTATACATTCGATTCAAACACAAACAGAAAGCAATTACGTTGCTATTATTTGTATGGATAAACATTAGGTATAGAAACTATGACGAAATCTCTGATCTGCCGTATTGCAAAATTAGCATCAATATAGCTATTTTTGTTATAAGTATGTACCTAAAATCCAGTTTTTGCGGACGAATCGTCTCCGGACCAGAAGTAGCCGAGTCTGGAATAGCAGATGAGTTTGCAATTAGTATATAATGGTATTAAGCTGATATATGGCATATAACAAGCGAGGATAACGTTTGTTTAAATAAATAAATATCCGAGCCAGTTATATGCTATATCGGCCGTATATTGTTCAATATTTTTCGTGATACCTACAAAAACTGATGAATTTAAAAAATATATAAAAAATTCAAATATTGAATTTAAAGTTTGACATTGAGTCACACTGACGTCTATTTTTTGACTTTTCTATAGTATACCGGTGCGCTCATGCCCATCCAAGCTACTATGTTAAAAACTTTATAATGGTAAAAAAACCATTACTATGGTCCGCTTTTTTTAGAAGGAAGCATTGTGAAAGATAGGGACTTCAACGAACCAATAAGAGGTTAGCATTTTACACCACGTGACGCGTCCGCTTTACACTCGCGCACGACAAACCAACACAACAACTAAACAGCTCGTGTGTTTGTGTCAATAAAACACGGTCTAAAAATTTCTAAACACATTTTGTTGGTTTTGATTACACCCTACTTTGGCATGCATGTCACTCATGTCAGTACATGGACGGAGCCACCCCCATAATATGCCAATGAATTATGGGTTGCCTACTCCATTTATCCCTAATGTGTTCGGAACGTGTGCCACTGCTGCCATCTACTTCCTTCTTAAAAAAAACGGAGTATAGTTCCGGAAACTTTTCGAAAAAAAATGGTGCATTTACGGCCTAGTTCCTAAAAGTTGTCCTAACAACCTTTTACGGATTATTTTTGATTAAATAGATTAAATAGCTATTAACAGATCGATTTCAGCGGAAACAATTTTCCTATAGAAAGGACCGTTTTCTGAAGGTGCTATTTTTTTTGTCACAAAGTAATTCGAATTTTGCCCGGCGCATCCACCATTTTTAAAATCTATATTCTTTTTCTCTTGTCCCTTGAAGATAAGCTAATGTCTTCATACTTTGATACAATTCGACCGACAAAAACACTGCATGTAATTTAATCAATAAAATGTGTTACAGTCTACTTTAGATATTTTAAACAGCCATTCCATGATTACGGACGGGACATAATTTTGTCAACTTTAATTTTCAAAATCTATTTTTCTCAAATCAGAAATTAATAGCTAAAGGGATCATATTAATTGAAACATCTATCAATTATCTCTGTATTGCATGATTGACAATTCAAATATATGCTGCTGATTTCTCTAAAAAACGTAATTTATAATGACTACGGATGGGACATATGTAAATGCGCCATAGTAAACGTTATTTGTAAAATAACTATAAATATCTTTAAATCTTTGAAAAATGTTATGTTTTATTCTTCCATGACGATGACGATTACGGATGGGACAACTCAAATTTAAATTCCATTATTGCAAAGATATAACGGTTTTATCGATGAAAATAACGCAAGAATATCTCCACATTTATTTATGGAAAAATTGAACAATAATCTGCCACTTGCGAATATACGTTGCGTTTGACACATAAGGTTTTACTAAAATTTCGGAAAAAGTCTCAGGAGTGCTTTTACACTACACGAAATCTTGCCACACATTGATAAATTTGTTAGACTAATTTTTGATAATCTGCTGGAAAATTGGAGTAGGCATTATATTTATATATAGAATAATTCCATTCACCATCTGTTGTCATTCAGCGTTCTTAAAATAATTCTCAGTAAGAAAAATTGTATGCTCTAATTCAAACATTTTGTCACTTTGACATTCAAATTTTAAATCAGATCAGAGGGACGGATGGAATTGTCAAAAGTTAGTAGCGCCAACCTAATTTAAATTTCACAGCCTACTCTCATTTATAATTTAAATGATCGCACGGTATATCCCCAAGTAACGGACGTCACCAAATCAAAATACGAAAATTTGCTAACTTTCTTGTAGATTTCGGATGAAGCTATAATTACGCTATGCACACATAAAAAATTAAGGCGACTGGCCCGTTTTTGTTTACTTTACTTTTTTGTTATCTTTCTAAGAACGAGCTGCGGCACACACGAAATATAATACGGTCAGCCGTCGACACGTCTGCCTGCCGCTGAGGGGCGGCGCCTGTGTTACCTTGAGCCACGCCAACATTGCTTGAAACTAGCGGACTTTGGGGACAATTTGCAAATTTATTTTTCAATATTTATAAAAACACCTTGCATTTACCGAATACAGAGATCAGTAAAAATCAAGCACTAACACGTTTGTTAAAAAAAATGTTTAGCTTCTCATTTTGGCAATAATTTTTGTTTCTGAACAATAACGTTTTGCCGTGATGAAGGTTTTTTTTACTAATTTTGATGCCCAATACGTTAAGATGGCCTAACAATGAAAGCCGTAATTCCGTTCCAAAGTTGAGGCGACTGAGCGTTTCGCCTTAACATAAAATATAAACACCATGTTTTTAGGTGATTTCTAAGTGGCTTTCTGAGCTTAGAATGGGATTTTTAATAGATGTTTACAATTCAAAGAATGTAAACAGGCATTTATCGCTTGAGGCTTGGGAGTTATAATCCGAGTTTCAAAGATATAATGTTCCGGCGGACATGGACGCTGATTGCGGTTGTAATTCGTATAAATTTTAGATAGATGTGTCGGAAGTATTAAAAAATACGCAATTCAACATCCTCTAAAAGATGACGCTATAATGAAACAATAAAATAATAAGGAAGATATAGTTTTCTGTTTTAATTGAAAGACTTTGTAGATAGAAAAATTTTTTGAAGTTTTATGTACACATGCAAGAGATTCTCAGATTATCATGTTCCAAGTTTTCAATTTGTCGGGTTGTTTTAGAGAGTTTTTGCAAACCGTTTAATTTATTCCGTCAACCCCAACGACAACGTCATTTATTTGTCGTAGAACAAATGTCGGAACATCATTATAGTCTTTTTTTCACTACTAGCTGTAGAATGTACGATTATATAGTTTGTAGAGGAGGTGTGAAGTTGTTTTTCTTTCCTAGTAGTTAATAATTTTTTCATTATTGACCAGTAGTTAATAATGGGCAGAGACCGGATTTGATGCAAAATGCATATCGTTTATTATTATTTTATCTACCTACTTAACAACAGCGCCCTTCGATTTTCACAAATTGCAACAGTTGCAAATATTAGACATTAATTAACTGCAATTTATGCAAAAAAACGATGTTAAATTATTACAAAAGCACAGGTATGCATTGTGCAGGTTTTCACGAAAATCCGGTCTCTGACGGAGAAATGTCAGAGAAAAAATACATAACCTTCATTTTTGATAAAAAGCGTCTAGCGGGTGCCAGTCACAGTTGACCCTGTCCAAATTTCGAGTTTCACGTACAGGAAAATATGACCTTCTTGGAGTAGGTGACTGTCGGATAAACGACCCAAAAAACTACAAGATTTTCTATAAAAATGATCATACCAGAATATTCTACACATTTTTACGAAGGGATTGAGGTACGGATGAACACGATCCGTTTGTTCTAAATATTTTAAAACTTAACACAAAAACCGCAAAAATTTGACGTTTTGAGGTTATGAGTTGAGTTGAGGTTGTGAAGTTGCCGCCTGTGAAAATTTGTTCTTTCCATAGATCATTGAAATTGGTTAAGAAAAACATGCTACAAGGTGATATTTCCCTGTCCGTGAAACTCGAAATGTTTAGAGGGCAGATTGAGTAAAAATTTGTTTTTTCGTGGATCTTTGAAGTTGGTGCCTCGCGCTTCGCGCTCGACCCCTTAAACAAACATACTCCAAGAAGGTCATATTTCCCTGTACGTGGAACTCGAAATGTTGAGAGTGCAGATTGAGTGAAAATTTGTTTTTCCGTGGATCTTTGAAGTTGGTGCCTCGCGCTTTGCGCTCGACCCCTTAAACAAACATACTCCAAGAAGGTCATATTTCCCTTACGTGAAACTCGAAATGTTGAGAGGGCAGATTGAGTGAAAATTTGTTTTTCCGTGGATCTTTGAAATTGGTGCCTCGCGCTCCGCGCCCGACCCCTTAAACATACATACTCCAAGAAGGTAATATTTCCCTGTACGTGGAACTCGAAATGTTGAGAGTGCAGATTGAGTAAAAATTTGTTTTTCCGTGGATCTTTGAAGTTGGTGCCTCGCGCTTCGCGCTCGACGCATTAAACAAACATACTCCAAGAAGGTCATATTTCCCTGTACGTGGAACTCGAAATGTTGAGAGTGCAGATTGAGTGAAAATTTGTTTTTCCGTGGATCTTTGAACTTATTGCCTCGCGCTTCGCGCTTGACGCCTTCAACAAACATACTCCAAGAAGGTCATATTTCCCTGTACGTGGAACTCGAAATGTTGAGAGGGCATGTTGAGTGAAAATTTGTTTTTCCGAGGATCTTTGAAGTTGGTGCCTCGCGCTTCGCGCTCGACCCCTTAAATAAACATACTCCAAGAAGGTCATATTTCCCTGTACGTGGAACTCGAAATGTTGAGAGTGCAGATTGAGTGAAAATTTGTTTTTCCGTGGATCTTTGAAGTTGGTGCCTCGTGCTTCGCGCTCGACCCCTTAAACAAACATACTCCAAGAAGGTCATATTTCCCTTACGTGAAACTCGAAATGTTGAGAGGGCAGATTGAGTGAAAATTTGTTTTTCCGTGGATCTTTGAAATTGGTGCCTCGCGCTCCGCGCCCGACCCCTTAAACAAACATACTCCAAGAAGGTCATATTTCCCTGTACGTGGAACTCGAAATGTTGAGAGTGCAGATTGAGTGAAAATTTGTTTTCCGTGGATCTTTGAAGTTGGTGCCTCGCGCTTCGCGCTCGACCCCTTAAACAAACATACTCCAAGAAGGTCATATTTCCCTGTACGTGAAACTCGAAATGTTGAGAGGGCAGATTGAGTGAAAATTTGTTTTTTCGTGGATCTTTGAACTTATTGCCTCGCGCTTCGCGCTCGACCCCTTAAACAAACATACTCCAAGAATGGCCTATGCGTATGGATTAAACAATGAGGTCAATAATAATAATTTATGTAATTGGCATTTTATTTATTGTTATTTAATTTACATAAACTCGAAAAAGAAGGGACGTTGCAAATTTAATTTGTAGTTTTTGACGATAATATAATTGTTAAATTAAAATGTGTAGTTACGATACCATTATCAATCGTCAGACGGCCATCTCTCAGATATGAAACAGAATGAAACATACCTTGCTTATCTGTCACACAGTTCAATTATACTCACAGGGGCCCAATGCCCGCCGACCTAACTTCATCCTTAGACAATGGACTTCAATCTCTCTCATAAACGGTGGGAGTAATATACTCAGTTTAAAGATGGAATTCCATACATTCAATCTTATTAGCTTAACTTAATTTTTGTGTCAGTATGTTATTTAGTATTTTAATGACAATCCTTCAAAATTGGGTGTATCAAACAATTCTACCAAAATCAAAAAGGTAAATATCTTGCAATTCATTACCGTTGATGAGGTAAAAATCCATCACAACATCCCAGAGAAAAAAGCATCAGTTGAGACAATGAACCATAAAAAATAATTAACAAGGAATACAACGTTAACAAAAAAATTAAGGCAAAACAGTAACATTAAAAAACACTTCAGACATTGCAGTGGCTAAAATTCACGAAATAAAATTTGAATTGATCGTGCACCCTCCATACTCACCCGAGTTGACCCCACTTTATACGTCTCAAAAAACATTAAATCACTCAGGTGCCGGAGTAGGTGTAACCGCTCTAGAACATCGCTTGGTTAATCGGGCTAAATGGAGATTATGTTGAGCAATAAATACATTTCAACCGAAAAAAATGTCTTTGTGTTCAGGAACAATTTATCAAGCAACCCTCCCAACCCCACTACTCTTAAATTAATACCGTTCTGAAATATGCACCAACATATTTCGGTAGCGTTCGGCTGCAGTGGAACCAAAGAATTGCCACCACATGAACATGTCAATGTATTCTGGCAAAAAATTTGATGACCCCATGACCCCAAGGCGCCTTAGCATCCCTTTGAGCCTGGACCAATAGGATTCAACCTGGTTGGTGCAAACACCTGTCACAGGATCGCGGAAATTTCGTGAATGGTTCACGGTTTTGTGGGTATACGGGGACACACCGTGCAAATTTCCCGAACACTGGTAGGAACGTAACTCATCCGTCCAGATCTCCGTTCCAGGCAGGACAACTTTCAATATATGGTTTAATAAACTTTGGGAGGATCTGTCCCTAATGTACCCAATATACCCTTTTTTAGTATTGACATCAAATATGCCGATTATCCACTTTTGCGGCACCATTCGACCTACATGAAATTTCCTCTTTGTGATAACACACTCATCAATTTGCACCACATGGCCAGGCCCACCTGAAATTATTTTAATGGAATAAAAAGAATATGGCTGCTAACACTATTATGCTGACATTACCCAAATGAAATAGATCCGGTTGCTGTAGTAGTTTCCATGAACAAATATCACGGAAATAGCGGTAATATTGCACCACCAGCTCTCTTCCGACACCCAAATGCATGGCCGAGGACCCTGCGCGAATTTCGCACACCCAGTTCCACATTAGAATTAACACTTGCCTAACGGGAGTCCGCATTTTTTCAAAAAAGGACCCCTGGAGTACGGAATATCGCTTCCTACATGTCGTACAAAAAAATACATGCCCTAGCACAGCCCCTTCCCGACGATGGAGATTACAATATCTTCGGCATGCCCGACCAGAACAACGTAAATTTCTGTTTATAAGGGAACTCCTTTGCAGAATATCCACAAAATCGTCATCACTTAAATTGGTGTATTCTAACAAACGGGACAAACTATTAACTATTTATTTTAACCATTTTGTTAATAAGAATTTTGTTTTTTTTTGACGGATGGAATAGACACGACCTACTAGATATTTATTTCTCAATAACCATAAATTAACATGTTGATTCCTTCCGTAATATCGTAAAAGAACGCCATCGATAGTAAACAGGAACAGTTTTTCCAAAAAAATAAAAATGTTACTTTCGAAATCAAACTCACATCTAACCCCCCCTCCCCCCCTGTTAAACATGCGCACATGCAAATATTCTGTTGTCAATCTGATTTTGAGGTTAGGTCATAATCTTTGACTAATAATAAGTAACTATGAACTATGAAGTAACTAGGAATTTGTGGAAGTAGTAATAAATATGTGAAATAACAAAATACTTTTTAAATATTCTATATTAAATGTAAAAGTGGTTGCAGTTTACTTCAGGACAATACGCCAGTTTCTCGAAAGGTGTGAATGAAGAAAATATTTGTACTTTTCTTCAATTTTTATTTTTAGGTGTAAATACTGAAAGCTCTTAGATGTATTGGAAGAAACAACCAAATCAATGTGACCTCAGCAACCTGCAGGGGACAAATACCGAACTTGTTGTCTAGTTTGTTGATATAAACAACTTAATTGTATGTTGAATGTGTGATAAAAATAAAGAAGTCAGTTCCTAATTGTTATCAGTTCATACTTTTATTAAAAATTAATGGTTATCCTGAACACCACATCATTAATTATTATCATTGTTTTAGAGTTTATCAAATGAAATCTAATCTTGTTAAGAATATAGAATCAACTGTGAATAATATGGGTCGTGAATGTTCTTCTGCAAGTATTGGCAATTTGTTATTTTTTGATGATTTATAGGGTGGCTAAGGAAGGTAAGTGGAAAAGAGATTGATACTTGCTCCCACAAAAGGTTTTTCAATAATCTTGAATTTAAGTTAATTTGTCTGTTTCTCTGGTTCAACAGTTTATACCAGGTTTATACATTGACTGCACAATGTTGTTTATAAACTTTTGCGAAAGTCATTTTCCTTAAAGGGCACAATCAAAATGTGAACAACTACAAAATAGTACAAGAAATACATACAAAAAATTACTAGTCCTTTTTAATCAAACCATTACAAAAACATTGTTTTCCAATAATTAATATAACACATCAGTGTTGACTTATTTAATATAGAATTCAATAACACTTCATCCAACTTCCAGAAGACGTTCTTAACAATCTTGTGGCTCATGCATCCTATAAAATGAAAATGTAATGCAACTTATCTCTCAACAGGGTCTCTCAATCATCCCTGCTCTCGCTAGGCAACGAATTGAAATAACCTCAAAACGTCAAATTTTTTTGCAACTTTTACGTTAAGTTTTAAAATATTTAGAACAAACGGATCGTGTTCATCCGTACCTCAATCCCTTCGTAAAAATGTGTAGAATATTTTGGTATGATCATTTTTATAGAAAATCTTATAGTTTTTTGGGTCGTTTATCCGACCGTACCCGAAGCCTTTTCTTCTAAAAAGCAATATACTTGTTCACCTTCCAAAGCTTTCGATTTTTTGGGAATGTGTGCTATCAATTGACTGAAGCCTGATATAATAACAATTAATGTTGATTTCAGCTGTGAGTACTTAGTCCATAGACTATTTGCAGTATACTTTTCTGACTAAAATAATGTAAAATAACTAAAAAATATTATTATTCATGAGTAAAACTTACCAGTTCCTAAAAGTAGCCTATCAAGACTGCTTCATTCGCGATATTAAATCTATTTTTAACTTTCCATTGCAAAAAAATTTCATACTCCTTCTCGTATAGTACGTGTTTAGACTTTGGCTTTTTCAGCCTGTAGTAATACATTTTGTGAAATCTCCATAATTATTGTAAGCACAACCGTTTTAAATTTACAGCACCAACAGTCACGTCAATTCACACAAAAATGCAGCGTCGTTTTCTAAAGTAAACAACCCTTAGCAACCTTTTAAATTTTTCCGTAGCAACTGCATCGAAGCTCACTATACAGAAAATAGTAAAAAAACATGCAAATTAAAATCGTTTTTTACTTTAAAAAGGGTGCAAAATAAAACGTTGAAGACACCACGGCTGTTATAATGATACGCCCTCGGTCGGCGTACTCCCCTCGGGCCAAAGGCCCTCGGGTGGCACACTGCCGACCTTGGGGCGTTATCAACCTTATAACACCTTTGGTATCTTAATAACTATTGCAAACCGTCTATGTTCAATCCTTAACGTTAATTTATTGTCCGTCAAATTACTGCCACATTTAAAAGTAAAAATTAGCTGATGGATGATTTCTTAAATTAATTTGCTTTAGGAGATTTTAATGATGATCAAATCGAAGAGGGAATTTGTCAAAATATTCTGAATCATCGACAGTGTGTAAGGTCAAACACTTATTCAAGACTGAATATAAATATGTACTTTATCTGCAGAAGGATTTACTGCTTACTTCAGGCACGTATTATTAAATATTTTAGCTACATGTATTCAATATTCTTTAAAGATTTAGACAAGAAGATATTCACCGGCTTCGCAATGTATTAGGTATACCTACCAGTTAATGCCGAAACTCAAACAAAGTATAAGACTTCTGGAGTTGAAGCTCTGTGTATTCTTCAAGGAGAATTGCTTGTCTTAACAGGCCAATCGATCTATAAAAAATATTTGGTTTGTCAGGGCTATATATTTGCAATTTGTGCCAAAGTCGATTTGATTTTTGAATTTGTATCTTGCTCGAAGGACCATGTATTGATTTCGATTGAAACACTCGCGAACTTATGTACTTATGTATTTAGAATAATTGCAGTTGTTTATTAAACGTTTCTTCTCCCGGTGGTTTCTACTTAATTTGAATAACCGAGTCTGGCTTTAGATTGAATTTTGGCTTGAATAGAATGAATGCGAGTTTGTTTTCGACTCGTTGGTTTGAATGATTGAATGCGACTTGTTTGAATAAGAGTTCGAATGCGACTCGTTTGAATGAGTGTTTGGTTACGACTTGATTGAATAAGAGTTCGAATGCGACTCGTTTGAGTGAATGATTGAATGCGACTTGTTTGAGTGAAAGATTCGTTTCGACTGAAGAGCGATCGTGAGCGACGCCACTCAGGTAAACGGTTTTATGACCCTTTGGTTTTTCCCAAACTGGCAGACGCGACGGCCGCTGCAAATATTACTCAACAAATCGTTTGAATTCTTCAGAAGTCGAAACTACTTGGCCACACAATCCATGTGATTCGTGTGAACTGTTTAAATAAATAATCGTGCCGTTAAAACTAAAATCTGTACATCATAGACAAGTGTTGTTGAAATAAATTGTAAATACTTTGTTTAAATAAGTAGTTTGTTAACTCGTAAAGGCAACAATACAAATAAAAACGGGGGAAATTCTGTGTTCTTGCTTTTTTGGCGGAGGAGATCCCTAATGAACCCACTGCGGGGATTCTTGTTTTGTGGGTGGGTACCACTGATAAATGCACGTCTCATTACCGGTAATACTTTTGGAAAAAAGTTCTTTGTCTTCTGCCAAAACCCGCAAATTTGTTGCCGGTACAATTTTTGTTCGGCGGTAAGCAATTTGGGGATCTAACGCACTGACACCTTACTCATTCCTACCTAAATCTTTGTGTAGAATTTTTAACACTGTGGCTTCTCAATTATCAAATCGTTTTTCATAAATGATTTCCGGTTAGCACTTTGGCTCACTGAAAATAAGGTAAATTATTATGCTAACGCGATATTCAGAAAGGGCTCTGCTTTAGAAAATTATCAGGTTATTTAACGTACGATTTCGAATGTCGTATACGTCTTTCACCCGCGAAAGACGTATCCCCACAATTAAAAGACGTTAACGTAAGCGTCTTATTTTTGTATTTCCTAGCAAATTTGTCGTAATACGTTAAACTTTTTTACGGTTTGCAAAAACTCTCTATTAATATCTCCGTAAGTATATCAACTTATCGGGTTCTCAGTTTTTAACTTTCGTTGTTTCTCAGGTTCTCATTTTATAGTAAGTGTACAACTTTGCTCCCGCCGTTTTCTTATAAATGGCGTTAGCGGTGTGTGGTAGTCGAAAATACATTATATACAGTATGTAGTACCTTTGGGTATCTTGTAAACATAACCCTATATCACCAGTAGTCAATCATCATTAAGTTATTCGTGTTTAAAAATGTCAGTTTATGAGCCAAATTTTCGTCATTTGCAATCTGCAGATGAGGCTCACCGACTGCTCTTAGACACTTTGGTGAGGCCGCTATGAGTGAAAGAACGTGTCGTGGGTAGTTTCAATGCTCCAAGAGTGTTGATTTTCACGTCGAAGACCGGAAAAGCGGTGGAAGAGCAAAAATTTATAAAGATGAAGAATTAGAGACATTGTGTCAAAGTCAAGATCGAAAGAAAATTGGCCCCATATTGCAAAGGTGGTCAAAACATATTTAGAAACTTTGAATGGGAAGGCCTACCCCACCCGCCGTATTTTTCAGACGTTGCTCCCTTCGGACCATTTCCGGACCACCTGTTTCGATCAATGGTATACGGCCTGGCTGACCACCACTTCCAATCTTATGAAGAACTCAAAAATTGGATCGATTCAAAAGATGACCAGTTTTTTCAACTGCTGCCTGAAAGGTGGGAGAAAGTAGCAGCAAACGATGGACAATATTTTGAATCATAAATGTACGTTCAGTTCTTTATAATAAAGCCTTGAATTTTGAAAAAGAACGGCAGGAGCAAATGTATACCTAATAAATTTCAAAGTTTCTCAATTTCACAGCTTCTCACTTTTATAGTATTTCAATTTCCCAGTTTCTGAGGGTCTCATTTCAGTTTTAAAGGTTCTCAAGTTTCTTACTTTTAGACTCTCATGTTCATAACCCGATTCATAGTTACCAATTTCCCAATTACTTCAGTTTTTAGTTCAAGTTCTCATTTTTTCGTGTTGGATTTTCAGTTATCTAGTATTTCAGTGTCTCTTGATGTCTCACATTGTCTTAATTGATCAGTCTTATCGTAAAGTCAAGAATGTTTCTGAAAGGCTTTCCTGTTCCTTCATCAGACCTCAGTCGTGTACTTCCCAAGTGGTTTAACCTTAGTCGGGTGCGCAATTCACTTCCTACCAAGCCCAGATTGTTTGGTAATACCTTACTGGGTAGTGTCCGGTGAAGAGGCTTTATTTCGTTCTTCCCTGATGGAAAATACTTTATGAATTTCTTCGCCTGCCCTTGTCCTGCGGTATTGTCCCAGTAGACCTTCTTGGTTTTTGTTTCCCACCTTTGGATCTCCGCCCTTGTGTCTTGGTAAGTCCACAGAGCCTTTGCACCTGCTCTTGCAAGGTCGTCGGCAATTTCATTTCTTTTTATACGCTCATGACGTGGCACCTAGCTAACGGTGACCTTATTACCTTTTGCCCGTTTATTGAGACACAGATCGATAAGGAGTCGGTGCATGGAGCTTTGAGTGCCTTAATCGCTGCTTGACTGTTAGACAGAATATTATAGAATTTTGTGCCATTAATGCTCCTGCCTAGGCACACTTAGGCATACAGGTCTATAGCAAGTATTTCAGCCTGTATGATTGTTGGGGTGGTACCTGGAATAAATGAAAATAATGAGTTTTGACCTAATTGTGCTATCAGGCTTCGAACTGCGTGGCGGTCATTTATGACCACTTGAGACGGTGGCATTACCTGCCCTTGCAAGAATTTTCTGAATTTGGTTTTTATCGATTTCTCAGTTTTTCATTGTGTCAGCCTTCCAGTTTCTCAATCTCAGAATGACAGTTTCTCACTGTTCCTTTGTCTCAATATCTCAAATTGAATTTCATCAATTTTATTTTCAATTGCTCAATTTCGTTGGCTCAATCTCGAGGCCTCTCAAATATTCTGTGTGTCACAGTCTTCATTTCTGAAACTGACAATGATAGAGTGTAATTTTTTTCATTGTCTCAATATTCCAATTTCTCAATCTTGCAGTGCCTTTCACTTTCTGAATGTTCCTATAATTATCTCATCTCAATTTAAATTCCTTAAATTTCCAATTGCTCAACTTTTGGAAATATCAGCCTCTCGATTTCTCATTATTTCGTGTCTTAATTTTCAATCTCCCTGTGTCCAACGTTGTCGTAATTACTCAATTTCACATTACCATAGTGTAATTTTTTTCAGAATTTCAACATTCAACATTCAAAATTAAAAATTTCAACATTCCAGTTTGCCGATTTTACAGTGCCTTTCTGTTTCTCAATTTTCATATGTCTCAGTATCCCAATTTCAATTTACCGAATTTTCAGCCTCTGAGTTTCCCATTTTATCAACTTCGGGCCTTCTTCTCAGTTTTTCTACATCTAAGCATCTGAATTTAAATTCCTTAAATTTCCAATTGCTCAACTTTTCGATTTCATATCAGCCTTTCAATTTCTCATTATTTCGTGCTTCAGCCTTTCGGGTTTTCAGTTGTTTATTATCTTAATTTTGCAGTGCCTTTCTGTTTCTCAATTTTCATATGTCTCAGTATCTCAATTTGAATTTACCAAATTTTCGATGTCTCAGCCTCTGAGTTTCTTATCTTTTCAACTTTGGACTTTTGATTTGTTGACTGTCTTGATTTACCAATTACTGAATTTCTCAGTGTTTTACCATCATTTCTCAAATTTTTATTTGTTAGTTTTTTAGTTCTCACTTTTTTAGTATTTCCATCGTCTCAATCTTCCAGTTGCTCAATTTCTGAGAATCTAAATTTCGCATTGTCGCATGGAGTCAGTGAGCCAGTTGCTCACTTTTCGGGTTCCCAGTTTCTCAGATTCTCACTTTCTGAATATTTCAGTATCTCAGTTTTGCAAGTTCTAGTCCTCAGTTTTGCAATCTCATAGATTCCCAGTTTCTGACTTTTTATTTCTCCAGTTCTTAGTTTATGAGATACCAAAATTAAGTTCCCAAATTGGTAGATTCTCAATTTCTCGACTTCTTAGTTTTGCAGATCCTCGGTTTTATATCGGGTTTTTAAATCCTCAATCCCTTACTTTTTTTTTATTTCTTAGTTTGTTATATTCACAACTTATTAAATTTTGAGGTCCAGCTCTAAGTTTTAGTACAGGATCCGAAGGGAGGTCGTCCTTCGCCCATCTGCTTACCAGATGAAAATTATTTTATTTAAGTCTTATATTATATAAACCAATATGTCGCGAATGTATCACCTATCAAAATATGTTCAAGCCTATCCCTTAATTAATTCATTAATTCACAGGTCCTTAGCAAGTTTTGGTTTTCTAGGTTGCATATTTCTCAGGTTTCAGCTTCTCTCAATTTTTCAGTTTTTTAAGATCCTATTTATTTTCTCAGGTGTACAGTTTTTGAGGGTCTATAGGATGTAAAAAAAATCAAGTTGTTGCATTGTGTTAAATGGACTTGAAAATTAACGTACAAGTTAATATCCCAGTAATAACAAAGATCTTTCTGGAAATTCTCTGATTATTGCCCATCAGTATTTTTATACATATTTATTTGCAACAAAAGCTTTAAAAAGAATTTTGGCGTCTCAAAGCAAGTAGTGGAAAGACAATAGATTACGCAAAATGTATTCGGCAAAAAATATTTACCCGAAATACATGGACTAAAAGCACAAGTTCATCTCTTACAGAAAATGGCAATCTTCCTGTATTATTTATCTCGGGGTCAGTAAGCAACAGGCAATGCGAAAAATGCTACTTTTATATTGCGTGCAATTGGAAAATCAACAAGGTTAGTGGTAGAAAAAAATAATTTTTAAATGCAATTTTACTCCATTATTGACAAAGACCGAAATTATTACATTATCTCGTTAGACTGGTTTGATGTCTAACCTCCTATACTTTCAACACTGATTTTTTATTCACAAAGTTTCCACCCTTTTACATTTCATTAGACCACAAATTCTAAAGTTTTTTTTCGTTTTCCATTCAGCCTATTTAAAATTTTGTCCTTCCGAAATGTCCGTCGGGTTTAGGATGTTCACCCTAAAATTTTTCTACAACTACATACACACACACACACAGTTAAGTACTTAAAGTATACAAGTAGTAATAGGAAAAAAACGGGAGGAAAAGAGATAGGGAGAGAAAAAGGGACTACAAGAAATAGTAATAGTAATATAAAAAAAAAAACTATTCATATGCATAAGGAAAATCAACAAAAGAACAAAAATCAAAATTTATCAAGATCTGATAAGACCTATGATAAATAAATAAAATTAAAACCCCAACATTGTAACATCGTGCTCCTGATCTCTGTGAATAAATGTCCAACTCGTGGGACCAATAGGTAAGACGTGTGAAAGCCACATGAATTATTGCAAAATATTGAAGTGAAAGCCGTATTAACTTTAAACCCGCTGTTGTAAAGCTTGTGAAGCTTTATGTTTTAATTCGTTCATTCTTAATTCCAGGTACGTTCCTTTCATTGCTCATCTTCCTCTCCGTCGCCGGCAACATCCTCGTCTGCGTCGCTATCTACACGGACCGTGGCCTCCGACGCATCGGCAACCTCTTCTTAGCGTCGCTCGCCATCGCCGATCTTTTCGTCGCGTCTTTGGTGATGACCTTCGCCGGCGTCAACGACATCCTCGGATATTGGATATTCGGTGCCCAATTCTGCGACACGTGGGTTGCCTTCGACGTCATGTGTTCCACGGCCAGCATATTAAACTTATGCGCTATTTCACTAGATAGATACATTCATATTAAAGACCCCCTGAGGTAAGGGCTTACATGTGTTATGTCGAAGTGTTTGCTGTTGTGTGGTTTGGGGGAAATCTTGAATCGGTTTTGGATACGCGCTCATAAATAGAAAGCGTTCGAAGGGTGCCCGAATAAATTGTTTCCTTGGGAGCATATTTAGGATTAATTAATAGTCTGCGAAGTGTCAGGATCAGATATGATTTTAAATAATAAGATTGAATAATCAATCTTAAGCGTATTAAGTTTAAAGAAAGTGCACAGTATATATATATATATATATATATATATATATATATATATATATATATATATATATATATATATATACTGTGCACTTTCTTTAAACTTAATACGCTTAAGATTGATATATATATATATATACAGGCTATTTTTTTATTATTTGTCCACTCATGTGGCAACCTCGATCGAAAATACAAGTGGCAACATGGCTGGTGTTTTTTCTGTCAGTGTAAACAAAAATTAGGTTAGGCACTCAAAAATTGTAATAAATTTAAAAATTAATTATTATTCAATCTACTAATACTAATAAAGTGTAACAACAACAAATGCAACATAAAGTGTGCTTCTCTGTCTGTAGTGACTTCATATGAACAGCAAACGAATAACAATAGGATAAAGCGTAACGTCGTCGGACAGTTTAATTTGTCGTTACTGAAACCAGTCTGAATGGTCTGAATCTTCATCTATGTCATCAGATGGAACCTCACCATCAAAGTCAGTTTCTGAATCTTTAGCTAGATTTATAATTATTGGTGGAATATTTCGGACATTCTGCAATGATTTCTTCACAGTGCTTTGTACTATTTTGCCAAATAATTGGAGTGTACTTAGATATTGCCTTTGCCCACAAGTTCATTGTTAGTTCCCTATAATTTGTTGTTAAATTAATGTGATTATTATATCTTTTGCAAAAATCCCAAGCCAGTTCGATGGGGTTATACTGACAATGATAGGGAAGGAGCCGCACAACATCAATACCGTGACTGCGACAAATTGTATCTATTTCATATTTTGCAGTGATATTTGTGAGTGCCGGTTCTATCAATGCCCATAACTATTTTTTTGTAAAACCAACATCAAAAGGTTGTTATGTTTGTTTAAGTAATCCTGTCAAGCTGACGTGATAATAAAAAATGTCATCTAATGTCATCCAAGTTATTACCAACACAATTTTTTATTTACTTCAATATAGGGTTTTTTGTTTTAACAAACATAATGCAACAGGTGGTGGACAAATAATAAAAAAACAGCCTATATATATATAGAGGGTGTTTAAAAATTGCCGCACCATCGCAATCGTACGTTATTTAGGATTTGGTAAGTCAGGGAAAAATATTTAAAAAATTCTTGGTGTTCATTTCTTTTGTGGATGTGGGTTTCTTTTAGGGATCTTCGAATGTTCATTACAGCTATTTATTATCAGTAAATTACACCCAAAATGCTGCTAAAGTATGCGAAACAAAATGTAGATCAATAATTATTTGACGCAATGCCTTTGGTCTTTAAGATAAATGTATTTAAACGCATCTTAAATTATCGAGATTTATGCAAAAATCAATGCGGCAACATTTTAATATAACAATGGATATTTTTATGCAACAATGGAATTGTATGCATAGTAACTATTTTTTCAGATTTATTTGAAAAAAGTCACACTGACATTGTGGGATGGATGACGTGCCTCTAACACGTTAAGGGCTTAAGACCTTCTCGCAGGCCAATATTGAGAGAAGGGCAAACGCTAGTCTTACGGGAATGGTCGACAATTTGAACATTTGCTGTGAATTGTATTTTAATGTTCTGTTAAATAATAAATTGTTCCTTCAATTATTGTTATAAAAATTACAAACTTCAAAAATAATTGACAATTCCCAACAATTATTGTTACAATTAATTCCAGTACCTGAGAAAAACATTGCCTTGGTTACTTAACACGCCAGTACTTTAATTGTTCATTGCAATTTCCTCAGTTGCCAGATTTACTATAAAAGAAACCTTCAGCCACATGCAAATCTAACACCATTTTGTTTTTTAATGTTTTTCTATTGCGTACTTTTTGCTTCTGACCACTGTACCATTAGTTTGGTGCGGCAATTTTTAAACACCCTGTATATAGTCAAGAGATATAAGTTAAATATCATATATCATATCTTGTTTCTGAAACCCAAAAATACAATTTAAAATTTTCCATTTGAACGATTAATACAAATTTTAAAACTAAGTTATTCGGCAGCAATTATTTCAGAGAAATTGGATTAAATGTTAATTGCGTCTGTTTGTGACTGGTAGAAATAATAACAAACGAATCCAATTTCTCCTCATGTTAAAAGAGATTATATTTTTACATAATTATGACAGACAGAATATATTTGCTGAGTTTGACAGGAGGTTATTCAAGATTTGGTGTAGCAGATCTTTTGTGAATACATTTTCAGTAGAATTTATTTGTTTTAGTGGCTACTTCAGTGTGGAAATAGTAGTGACAAACTATTACAAATATAGCTTGATTTATAAATAAATTAAAAAGTCGAGTTAATTATTGAGTCTGAATCACATTTTAAGTGTATATATATATATAAATTAGACTTAAAATAGAAAAATCTATCGTAATAAAAAAATATTCAGTTCATTGGATGCTTTTCATCACAATATTCTTACAACCAACTAACTAACAAACTGAATATACATTATAATATAGCAGTCTCAAAATACAAGTAACAAAAGTTCAAAATAACAATTGGCAGATGCGAAATAAAATACTTCGAGGAGATCAAAAACTTGAGTTTAATAATGGACGGCAAACTTAAATTTAGTTATTCTGATAACCAGACCCAAAAATTGTTCATAGTCTTGACGATATGTATAAATATACAAAAAACTAATGTAGAACATCTTTTTGCAAAAATTCATTAAGCTTCTGAAGATATATACCGCAAGAACATTGCCAACATTATGTTCGACATATTATTATGGAGACATATTTGGGAGATTAAAATTAACAAAAATGATATTGATGAAAAATGATAAGTATATATTGTGTTAGTACAAGATGTTACAAAATGATTTTCATCTAGTTGCCTGTGCATTTTCCATGTCAAATAAAAAATGCCGCTTTACGAAAATGGCTATACTTTTTATATAACCTCAAATGTTCTTAAATTATGAAGATGTATGTATCGAGCAACAATTCGATGAAGGATCCGTGTTTGACAACCAATGCGTTATTGATAGTTCAAGCAAATGAAAAAATAATAAAGCGGCGCAGAAATATTTACACGTAAAAAAAAGTTAACTAGATGAAAATCACCCCGTATAGTTACTATTTTTATCTTCTGGTTTTTCCGATAAATTGCGTTTTAGTTCTTGTTTAAAATTTTCAAAAAGGAAAAAAATAATTTGCAATAGTTACTGTCAACGTGATGTAAATATGAAATAGTTTTGAGAAATTGTGAAATGCAACCATTGACAAATAAAGAAAACCAAAAGAAAAACAGTGTAAAAGTCGTGGCGTAAAAAAAGAATTTTTCTACGACTGCTATGAAAAGTGTGTAAAAAAATACCAGTAACTACACTTGATATTTATTTATTTCAGACAACGTATAATAAATCCAGAACGGACGCTTAAACCGTGTGAAAAGGTTTCACACGCTAATTTTGTGTATTTAGGCAACCAAACATACATTCTTGGCGGAACAGACGCCAAATTTTTAAAATCACGTAAGCTGTGCTGCAACGACGATTCCAAAAAATTTGTTATTCTGTCATTATGTTTTTAATGTAAATGTGAAAACAGTGCTAAATATCACGAACGAAGATGAAGATGAGTGTACTCGCCTTCAAATATCAGAAAAAATTGCTCAAGTCTCACTAAACTTATTGCCTTCAACTTCAAATGAGATATTTAACTTCGTATGATATATGCTAATCTTCGTCCCCAAAATATCCTAGAAATTTTTTTTAAATTATAAAAATGGTAAATGTACCAAGCAGGTTGTGGGTATAAACAAAATAAGAAGTATGGCAAAAGACAGCTGTCTATTTAAAACTCCAAAACCCTGGACAGTATACAGGCCATTGCTTTCGCCGGTCATGCCATTTAAATCTTTTAAGGGGGTGGCTCTCCTGGCTAAAGGGGCGAGATCTAAGACTTGAAAGTTTGGTACAATTTTATCAAAATTGACCTGTACCAGTGTTTTGAAATTGAAATGGTTAGGGGGTACAAATTTTAGATGAGTATTTTATGTAGATTTGGAAAATATCGATTTCATGGGTTTTTTGTAGGAAGGAATCGATAAATGTAGGTCTGGATATAGAATTGAATAAGCTTAAAATAATGTATAAGTATATGAGGTTGTGGGAATAAACAAAATAAGAAGTATGGCAAAAGACATAGCTGTTTATTTAAAACTCGCAAACCCTGGACAATATACAGGCCATTGCTTCATGTCATCGGCTACACTACTGGTAAACGTAGGTGGCGATTTGCTAACCCCCAAACGCCATGGAGGTTGGCGTTCCAGTGCTGTTGCCGAAGGATATATAGACGATTCCATCCAAAACAAATTACAAATGTCGAATAAAATTGTTGCATCAGTTGAACCTGTCAGTGAAAATTCAACAATCTTGGCAGAAAATGAACTTCCTTCACGTTCCACAAGCTTTTTATTGTCAGAAAATATATTTAAAAAAATGGGAACTCCTATAATTAAATTGGAAAATTGTTCCAATATAACAATAAATTATAATTTTAAATAAGCAGATAATAATAGATATATTATGTTTGATATTATAAAACGTTATAAAATAAATAAAAATAAAATCATGCGTTTTTCGTGTTTTTCTGTGTATTTGATGTAGTCGTAGAAAAAGTATAGTGTACAACACGTGTTGAAAATTCTATTTCACACTCGTTTACTTAATTCTGCAAACTCGTGTGAAATCTTTGATTTTCAACAATTATTGTTATACAATATACTAATTTACTCACAAAAATTAAGGGAGCAAAGAAAATCCAAATTTTTCGGTGTTTTTTGAGGGACTGTATTTAAGTGAAAAATGGTCGTATCGATGATTTAAAAAAAGCGTATCCAAGATTCTAGTTTTCCGATCTTTTGGCCAAAAAATTTTTGCAGCCATGTTTTCCAACATATCCAAAGAAATAGCGCGGCAATTTTTTTTACAAAATTTGGCCTTTTTTTACTCCAGGGGTTCTTAAAAACTATTTCAGGTTGAACCATCATATGGACCGGATAGCCTGTTTATTCAGCTTCAATTTCGTTTTTGTTTTTTTTTTCGCGGAGATTACTACACCGAAAAATTTAGAATATTTTTTTTTGCTCCCTTACTTTTTGTGAGTACGATCTACATGTAAAGTACCAAAAATCGCGCTAATCTTTGCTATCGAAAACTATAAATTGCGCATAGCAGTGAAATAAAGAAAAGTAAAGTCACGACAGCTAACGTCAAAGAACAACTTCTTGTAAATATTGTGAACTGAAACTAGTGATAATGGTGATAAATATAAAGGAAAGATGTTTAATTTTTACTTCTTAGTAATTGTAAGTAATTACGAACGTACCAGAGGAGCTGCTTCACACCGTTGGATATTGCGGGATTGGCTGCGAAGGTTACAGACTCACTTACGGAGTGCAAAAGTTAAAATTAATCGTACCGAACACTTTAACATTGCAATTATTAAGTGGGTTTTATCACTCGCTACGCTCGTGACTCAACTGTCACAACTCGTTTGAAATATATCCGTTTGGAACCTGCAATGCAATAAAATCAATTCAGCTCAACAGAAAATTACTTAAGACGGTCAATTTCTTTAATATAATTATCTTATTAATTTGCCTCACAGATATAAACTTCCAGAACCCAAAATAAATAGAAAAGCTCTAGTTTAAATTGAATGTGCACGCAAAAATTAAATTTACTTCATTTGCTTGTTTTACAATTTCTTTTCGTGATAATAACCATATTCACCTCATATTTGTGTTATTTTGTAAATTTATTTAGTTTGAGGTGTGAGTTCTCGGTCAGTTTGGCATGCTTGATTAGTTTGAAATTCCTGGTCAGGTTCGGGTTCGTGTGGAAAGCCCGGAAGTGTTTGGACTTCTGCATTAAAATTTATAGTCGGAAATTACTCACAAAATACTCATTGGCGGTTTTAACATGGCTTAAAGCGATTTTATTTGTCAGCCAATGTCACGTATTCCTCGTTATCTACACATCGAAGGTTAAATCCGAATTATTAAAGGATTTAATATACAGTCGGAACCAGAATATCTTGGATATCACTGTCCCAAAGAGTGAAGCACTTATTAAGTTATCTAACCTTATTTTGTTGTTTTGTGGTTTTTGGCACTGCAGCCATCTGACACGGAATGCGACGTGTCAAACGTCAAAGTGACAATAAGGCATATATTACGTCAAAATTTTCAAAATGACGTCCTAAATCTTCACCCAAATTTCGTTCTGCAAAATTTAGACATTATTATTTTACCGGAAAAGTAATGTATGTAGTAAATTTTGCAAAATATTTTTTAGTAGATAGGTACCTACACACAACTTTCTGGTACCCACATAGTACATTATCATACGAGTTTAACGAGAGGCTTCATTCTAACGAATGTCACAATGCCTCGTTAAACGAGTGTAATATACTATTTTTTCTACTTTGGAGCTCTTCGATTTATGAAAATGTTAAAATTTTGCTTTTCAAGTATTCTAGGGATTTTAAGAATTAGGTAGTACTGGTTGTGTTGGTGGTTAATGTTTTTTATCTGAAAAATTGACACTTGGCTTGACTTCGACAGGAGTTGGTTAGAAATTCTCAATACCAACGTAATACGTATCAAGTAAAAAAACAAAAGCAATTGGATAATAAGTTCCATTGTGCAACTACTTTTAGTGTCACAGTGAACACTTTGTGACACTAATGTAGAAAAGTATTTGGGCATTTGTATCTCGTAATATTATAATTTTGTTTTTCTTCGGCACATTTTCAAGTGTGTTTGAAATTCAAATAAACTTTATAAAGATAAAATTAATTATTCTAACGATTCTGTGAAATTCAGATTTCTTCTAGCACTGACAAAGAAGATATGATTGAATTTTGTGCATCAAAAGTAATCAATGTAACCAACCCTCTTTGCGCCAATGTCTTTGTGTGGGCGATTGCAATTGAATAAATAATTTCGTGACTCGTAAGGGAGTATATCTTTGTTACTTTTTCGTTGTTCAACGTTCACTTTATCAGTTTAATTTGAGTGAAATATCCTGACACTTCTTGTATTGATTCAATACCGCTGACTTCAGTAATCAACTTTTTAATGTGTAAAAAGCGTATTTAACATTTAATATCACATAAACATAAATGACCAGAAAGCGCATAGCAATGATGTCATAAATATTTAAGCTGTAGGGTAGATAAAATGCAGTTAATTGCCGTAATTATGTTAAGATGCAAATAGCTTGACTCATTTTCTTTTTAAACTGAGTTTTAGCCGCATCTGTTGCATATTAAATTTACGCAACGGAATGGCAAATGGTTTTGATAAAAAACAAAATTGATCGACTGCGTATAATAATATTCGTGACAATTTCGAGAGGAAACTCTACTGTAAAATTATTGAACTAAATCTTCAATCGCTTTCTGTAACAAAATTGCAACACCCACTAAATCATAAAAAATTTCAAAACTAACTACTATGTGGTAATTGTTCTATGAAACACCTCGCTCATCGAAAATAACATTCGGAGTCCTACAAAATGCCGCCACTTTTAAAAATACTAATGGCCCTTAGATTTGACGCTAGTGATTCGTTTTATATAAAAATTGGAGATCTAGTGGAAATTCACAAAATCACAGCCGCCAGAACCATCAAAGAAGTTACAGAAGGTGTAGGAAATTTAAGAAATTATTTCATTAAATTTCCGGAAAATGATAGAAAGAATTGAGATTGAACGTGAATTTTATAATATCGCTTCATTTCCAAGAGTATTGGGCGCAATTGACTGTACCCACGTGCGACTGCCGACAGATTTAGAAATCGAAGGTTATTATTTTTCGTTAAATCTTCAGATTGTCTGTGACGCCCAAAACTATATTCAAGATATAGTAGAAAAACCCAAGTGTCACACATCTTACCCTGGCCGTCACGTTCACCGGAATTAAACCCGATCGAACATGTATGGGTTATGCTAGAATATTCCAGCACTGCCTAACGCCGCCAATAACCATTCTGGAAGAACTTTAACACCATCTAGAACTTGATTAGAATGAACGTCCTCAACTCAACTCAACTGACGCAATAAAGACGTTTAATCAATATTGTTAATCAACGAAAGGTACATAATGTTGATAAAATATAAGTTATTTTCCACGTGCAGTTCTGACGTTTGTTTCTCGTGAAATTTTTACATTAAATACACGTGTTTTTCTAGTGTCATATAGGCGTGTTTGTCGTCGTTTATTTTTCGTGAAATTCTTACATTAAGTAGGTACACGTGTTTTTCTAATCAAATAAAAAATAAAAATACCTAAGGAGTGAAAGAGTTCCAGCAGAGTATAAAAAATCATCATCATGGTGTAGCCCTATAGGTTTTTGGGTTTAAAAGGAGGTTTTTCAATTTACTTCCCTTATTTTTTTTTATTATTGTATTTTACTTTACCTCAATTTACTTTTTTTTATAAAAAAAACATGTTAAAAAATATATATTTATTATTTAAATCATAACTTAAATGAAATTATATAAAATAGAAAAGAATGAATAGCGGTGAAGTCTAAATTATTATTTTTGACTATTATTTCTCGTAAAATTTTAACATTAAATACACGTGTTTTTCTACTCATTTATACTACAAATAAAAACGCATTCGAGGCGTGTTTTGGCGCCGTTTACTTTACGTGTTTTTCTAGGCAAATAAACACTAGAAAGAACTTATTCCATATCATATTATTAGGCGTGTTTTGTGGTCAAGTTTATAAGTCACTAAGGGGTTTCAAAGATAAAAATGATTATTTTAAAATACATAATGTACTTATAATAATCCTACTTAATTTATATTTTTTATTTGAATTACGATTAAAATCAAATATAGAAGCATAGAAAGGAATTAATGTGGGTAAAATATAAGTAATTTTTGACGTTCAGTTCTGACATTAATTTCTCGTGAAATTTTTACAATAAATTCACGTGTTTATATACTCATAGAATTATATTTAATTTATGTACTACAAAGAAACGCATTCCATTATCGTCTTTTACAGATTCCATATGGGCGATTTTTGCGCCAAGTTTAGAAGCCACTGTAAATTGTTTGTTGGGGGTTATAAAACATATGTACATTTTTTATTTGAATCACATTTTAAATAAAATAGAATGATTATAGAATTTAAAAGTAGAAACAATAGAAATATTTAGTAAGGCTAGCATTTCTTTCATAATTTTTACGAAACATGGTAACAACTAAGTTAGCTCTTGTAAACATTTGGCACTCCGAATTTTACCCAGACAACCTTGAACGTTTGACGTTTTCTCGTGGTTGAAATGTTTTAGGATCATTTCGCCCGCCTAGTTCGCAATAGAGATGAACAATCGCTCTTTGAGAATTCATATAATTATTCAAAAACAAAACAATTGTCTGGATCACTTTTGGTGGTAGATAACTACTTGTAATCAGTTTTCCGATTCACTCATCACCCTGATGATGCCAACATTGTTGGCGAAACGTGCGTCGGTATTTATAATAAAAATTGTTTTTGGTGTTTTAGGGAAAACTGATTAAAAGTAGTCATATAATTATAATTAAATTTAAATTTAAAAATAAAATTGACATTCCCTATTCTATTATGGTGTTAATGTTATAAAAAATTACAAAAGCTCTTTAACCCAACGGCAAAGAAATAATTCAATGTAGGTAGCTATATTTACTTACGTAGATAGGTACTTACAAATATTAATTTAAATGTGTTTGTTAAAGTTGAAAACAAAAATTAAGATCTTTAATTATTACGGTTAATCAACGAAATTAATAAATATTGGTAATGTCTGGTAATGTAAAACGCTTTGAAGTAAGTGAAGGTGTCAAAAGACCAGCGAAAAGATTAAAAATAAAACAACGAATCTCTTTTGAGAGTCGTGTCGCGAAGTTTGAGTGTGTCTTTGACCGGAGAAGAGTTTAGTGTTGGTCAGGGAATGAATAGTTTTTAAAAACGAAATTGAAAGCAGGTATAATTAAGGGACAATTTGAAACATACGTTGAGAAGTTTTACCGTTTAGGGGCTGGAATTTTGAGAAGAACGGATACTGGTTTATGATGGGGGCTGGAGGTTGAGGAACCGACGACGCGAGCGAAATTTTATTGTCGAAAATAAATAATAACCAAACGTATAGATCAGTACTATCATTGAATATCAATACTCTAGTTAGAGTAGTTAGAGTATTGATATTCAATGGTACTATCAATGAAAATTTCTGCCTTATCGAATTTGTTTTGGCGACAAACAAACATGGTGCTTCCAAGACACAAAAATGTACGTGATTTACAGTTTTTTTTATTGCGCCTTGCACCCCGAACGAAACGAAACCAAATAACTCTTTCCAGATGTGTCATCTGGGCTTGGCCATTGCTTCGTTCGATTTTGTTCATTTTCATTTTTCGTCTGAGATCGTGCAGTTCGTTTCTTTTTCGTTTGCCTTACCAAGTTTTGAGATTTGTGTAGCTTCCAAAAGTCCTAAAGGTAAGTAGTACAGTATTTTATTTAAAAGTAGTAACTAAATATACATTTTTTATGCATATTACTAACCAGAATTTAAATTTATTCCGCAAGTGTACCGATTTTATGACTTTCGTCAAAAGTAGTACTCCATGTAAGACCTGGCCTTCTTACAAGGTTTTTAAGATTCATTTTAAGACAGGTATATACATATATGATATTATATTTATGATTTTTCTAATTGAATATTATTTTTAACTTTTGAGCTTCTTTGTAGAAGATTATACGATAAAAAGGCCAACAACCTCATCAAGGAGATTGGGGAAACTGCAGAGGAAACAACTCATCAGTGGAAAGTCTCTCAAGAAAGCAAGTTTTTGGTGATGAGTCTCTTTTTGATAGTAAGCGGCGTCGAACTGTAAACCTTGGAGAGGATTTTTGCTGTACCCCGACGACGTCTTATGCATCGCCAATGTCAGCATTTTCTCCAGCTTCAACATATCCTGGTAAATTGTGTCATTTTATATCATTTACGACAATCATATACAGTAAGGATTTTTTTATTTTTGCAATAGTTACTTATAGTTATTTTTTATAGATTTTGAGGCAACTGTACTGCAAACATTGGCAAAACTGACCCAGCACGTCGAGCAACACACAATCCGAATTATGAAAAAAATTATTTAATTTAATTAGGACAATTAGCCCATAATAATTATTTTAGTTTTTTTTATATAATAATAATTATAGTTATAGTTATATAGTTTATAATATTAGTAGTACATAGTTGATATTATAGTTTTTAGTAATTATTTTCATATTTTCTATTCACCTTTATACATTATAATAGATTTGAACTTTTGTAAAACAAATTTTTTTGTTTATTTTATAATAAATACTAGCTGACCCGGCGAACTTTGTACCGCCTCATAATCAATAAATGTTGTGTTAACTTATTAGCTGAATCAAATACAGTTTTCAAAGCATAATGCACACATCGTCATCAACTGGCATTACCGGAACCAGCATACAACGCTATGTTAGTTTTTGTTTTTGTCATGTATCAAAGATAGCGTTATATACGGTTTCCACGCAAAATGTATGAGAAAATTTTTTTCGTAATTTTTCCGATGTTTTAATAGTTATTCGCCCTTGAAAAAAGTTTGTCAATCCGTTCTCGAGATATCATCAAAAGATTTTTGTGTGGAGTCCACGCGCAACCGAAGTGAAACTTTGGAGTTTACTTCTCAAAAATCGATTATCCTTTTTAAAGCCCGGTACGACAAATTTTGGTGGCCGGCGTTATTTGTTATTGTTGCCCTGTACCAAGGAGGCTTTTGTTATACCAAGCCCCCCGTAATGTTTTAATAGTTATTCTGCTATTCGGAGCGGAGACAAATCCAACAAATCAAAGATCATAAAAGACGGTCCAGCCGTTCTTGAGTAATAAATCCAAGGGGGCCCCTTGTCCCTCATGTCCATTTGAAAAAATCGGTCCAGCTCAAGGTGGCCCCCTTTTTAAAAATTTAAAAATTGGTCTAGCCGTTATCGAGTAATAAACCCAAGGGGCTCCCCTGAGCCCCCATGTCCATGTTTTAATAGTTATTCTGCTTTTCAGGGCGGAGACAAATCCAAGAAATCAAAAACCATGAAAATTGGTCCAGCCGTTCTCGAGTAATAAACCCAAGGGGCCCCTCTGGGCCCCCATGTCCAATAAAAAGTATCCTATGTCCATCTCCTAGTTCTAAGCTACCTGCCCACCAATTTTCAGCCACATCGGTTCATTCGTTCTCGAGTAATAAACCCAAGAGGCCCCCCTGGGCCCCCATGTCCAATAAAAAGTATCCCATGTCCGTCTCCTGGTTCTAAGCTACCTCCCCACCAATTTTCAGCCAAATCGATTCAGCCGTTCTCGAGTAATAAACCTAAGGGCCCCCCTGGGCCCCCATGTTTAATAAAAAGTATCCTATGTCCGGCTCCTGGTCCTAAGCTACCTCCCCACCAATTTTCAGCCAAATCGGTTCAGCCGTTCTTGAGTTATAAATAGTGTAACTAACACGACTTTCTTTTATATATATAGATATGTCATGAAAATCAACACTTTTTTAATATACTTTTTTTAATATACCTGCATCAGAATCGCAATTTAAAGCACGCCTGAGCGTGCGAATACAGGCGATTAAAGCACGGCGAGCTTTAAAGGTTGTCAAGGAAATATAGGTATCATTATAACTGCATCAAATTTGAAAACTTTTCATATTCCTTCAGGTGTGGGTCTTTTAACTTCGATGGTAGTATTTTGGATTCCGCTTGTTCGGCCAATGCTTCTATTTCGGGTGAAATCTCGTTTTTCCTCGATTTTTGCTGACACGACTAAATGCAATGACAGACGTGGACGCGAGAAAAACGTAAACAATAATTGTCGTAAGTAATGGCAATATTATTACGCCATTTCGATTTATCACGCCAAAAAATATTTATAAGTTTTTAGTGCTTAATTTGTTTCCAGTATTGCTGGTATAATAAAAAATAGCGTAAAGTATTCGTGGATAACTGGTCTTTAAAACACTTTCTCTATTTCGAGCACTCCCGGCTACGCCGTCGTGCTCGAAAACTCGCGCGTGTTTTAAAGACCTTGTTATCCACTCATACTTTAATATACTAATTTCCTAAAATCACCTAAAAAAGACGTATTTTATAATATCTTTAAAATACGTTTACAGAACGTTTTGTTGAGACATTGAAAATGACGTTTAATTCAGAAAATCAACACGTCTTTTCAACCTGGTAAAAACACTTGAAAGAGACGTGTTTTATCAGATGTTTGTAACACGTCATTTTTACACGTCAAAAGTAACGTTGATTTCGGTGACATCGTAACTTCTATTCAACGGTTGGTAGGTACTCGTTTGTTTTACGTTTTTTTTCACGTTTTTTTCACGTTGCTTTGTTTACGGCCATCAGTCTTAACAACGTGGTAAAATCACGTACAAAAAAAACGTTTTTTACTAGACGTTATAAACACGTCATATTTACACGTCGAAAGTAACGTTGAAGTCAGCGACATCGTAACGTCTATACAACCGTTGGTACTCGTTTTGGTTGTGGTTGTGTTTACTGGGAGGGGGCTGCAGAGCGATGGTGAAAGAAACAAAAAAATGCACGCAGGGGCTTAACTGTCTATTTCTGATTGACCCATTCATTTATATCCTTTATTTTGGAAAACCCAGGGTCAATTACAGGTAGTCAAAGCCAGTTACCAGGCGGTCTACCTCGCGCTAGAATACAAGGAGCAGTTAAATGGAAATATCTCCTGGTTAACAATCTGTCAGTTACCTGGAAAGATTGAAAAGAAGATTCATGTAAGAATTTATTCCATTAAGCACATTAGTCTAATTTTGTCGTAATGGTAGAGGTAGCATTTATCACTTAATAACTAGGAGTAATATATTTAACCATAAATATGTAATATGACAATTGAAATCGTAGATATTAAATGAACAATATTGTCGTCCAAGGGTGCTTTCTCGCTCTATGCCACACTCTGATTTCGACTGGACTAGATGTCCTCAGGCGTCTCCAGTTGAATGGATTCTCGGAAGAAAATATTGATATTCCTACATTCAGTTTCTCAATCATTTTTGGTTTCACTACTTAAAACTTAAAATTAATTGTTTCACATCAACTACATTAATAATAATTAAATGAATTTCTTATCTATGCATAGGCAAAACTGCTTCAATTGAATTTTGATTTTTGTCATTTAGAATCATCGCTCATGCTTTTTAAAGGAAAAAACCATTGACCAAGTAAAGATTAATTGGTTCATACTGGACACAGACTGTATTTGATCCGAAGTCTTAATTGTAACATCTTTAAAAACGTGCCGCAAACCACGTCATTAATAAACTTAAAGTAAAAAAGGATATGATCAACACTGACTTGTTGTAGTACACCCCAAGAGTTAATCACTTCATGAACTCTCACACACCGGTTTACATTGCTAAACTAAGACGAAATTAAATTTGAGCCATTAAGATGGAAATTATCGCGTCAGAATATCACAAAGTCAAAGAGGCGTTCAGCTTTCGACGTCCTGAGTTCCATACCAACGAAATTAAACTTACCCTGTATCACTATATAGAAACATTCATATTAAAGACCCCCCGAGGTAAAGGCTTGTTCGTGGGGCATGCATATAAATTTATTTATTATGTGAAAGCATTGTGGCGAAACATTTTTCAGGAAAACCCATTATGTCGACGAATGAACGCGAGATTTATGTTGATATTTAATATAAACACAAAGAGATGCGTACTTTGGATATTGAGACGTGATGGGTGGAGTACATTAAAAGCGGAGCTCAAGGGTTGATGGTGAAATGGTCGGAAAATCCGTAAATCTTGCATACTTGCACGTCGGATGGAGGGATTTTTTTGTGATAAATTTTCGGGTGTTCGATCATTCTCCATTTCGTTACTAATGAAAAATTACCTCGATTAAAGGTTTTTCTGGTAATTTAATTATCTCAAATTGGAAATGGAGATTATTGGAGTTTGACCCTGATTAGGGCAGTGCGTCGATCAATCACTAACTTTTCGTAAATGATTAATGCGGAGTTATGTAACAACCATTAGTAAATGTAATAATGCCAAAATTATTTTTAATAATAGAAAGAAAACATTCTCACTTTTGGGATGAAATATTTATTCTGAAACACTTGATTCGTATGTGTTTTACATGTATGTATTTTCATTCTATAGCAAGTGATCTATACCACAATTTTTTTGTTTATTCGAAAAGACGCGTTTATTAGTTAAAAAAAATCCGAAATATTTGTCATATTTGAAACGCGCGCCTTCCTGTGACGTCAACACGGGACAAAATTGAAACTTACTAGACGCGCGGACTAATTAGAAACGGGGGACCAACATACAACGCCATGTTCACAAATGTTTGCATTAGAGATAGCGTTGTATACGGATTCCACAGAAAATGTATGAGAAAATTAATTTTCTCCATAACTTTTTTTCGTGAATTTTTCCAATGTTTTAATACTTATTCGCCCCCGAAAAGTGAAACGACAAAAGTGAAATTTAAATTTAACCACAAGTAGAACTCATCAAAATAAACATTTTTTTCTGTTTACCACTTTGCTGAAATCGGCAATTTTTCTGACCCCTTATTTCACCCTCCGGCTATGCCGACATGAACTTGAACGCATCAGAACGTTTTTGCCGAACTGACGTCTCGAATGAAGGCAATGCGTGCCGACATAACGAGAACGCCGGTTTCCTCTTTTGGGACATCGAATAAATGAAACAACCCAAGTGTCACACAGAACAGCTGGTGCAGATAAATGTGCGCATGAGTACAAAACCTTTTAGGTTACTTTACGTTACTTAGATGCTAATTTTCACAATACTAACCGTATAAAAACAATTTACTCTGTCATTTAGTTAACACCTTCTAAGCTTTTTGGAACCAAAAAATTGAGTGTCAGTTGAGTGTCTCGCCGTGCTCGATTCTTGTTCTCGCTGATTATTTTATTATGATTTCGGACGTCCCAGATGTAATCGCGTTTTGGAAATTGAACCTGAAATTTTTAGGTATTCGAAGATGTGCTTTGAAGTATATTCGAAATGCCGGGTGTTTCAACATTTATCGTTTATCGCACGTACAACAAGGATTATCCCTGATCTAAGTTATAGAGTTTACTATTACATGCTAACCTACTTCAATATTATGCATATTATGGTAGGTGAGTACATGTTAACATTTAAACAGTTTTTATTTCGATTCGTTTATCGGGTAAAGTTTTTGTGCCTTCCTAACAATCAATGAACGTGGGTCCATAGGCGGGTATTGGTTTTAGGGGTCAAATTATTCTTAATTTTAACTCCGTAAGGGAGCGTTTGCGAATAAAAAATTATTATTTTGACGAGTTTAACACCCTGTATATAGATTTGGTAATAAAAATCGAAATGCTTCCTATATAATACCATATTTGGGGCCTGTTCTGCTAAATCCCATCATATCCAGTTTTATTCAAATTTTACAGGGGAGCTCTGGATCTACCTATGAATTTAATGGACTTTAGCGTAACAGACCAATTTTGAAGCCAATTTCACCCTGACTAACGGATTTCGAAGGATATTGTTTTAGCAAGATTACTTTAACACAAAAAAGCACTTTCAGATAATGGATTTAACAGGATTTGGCATAATATTTATTTTCCACCGGTAACAGCCGCCAAGCTAAAAATTTAATACCATATTTTAGGTATGATGTCAATTATTACTCTTCTACATGTGGTGAATAGCCGCACTGGTCTGTCTGATTGAGATCCGCAGGTCTCTTTATCTTAATGTCACTACACCGGATAGTAAATGAGTTACTGCAGGACCTGTTGGGAATTATATAACGCTTCGCCTTTTTAGCCGACCCGCAAGGTAATCCCCGGGGATCGAGCGAATGTGCATGATGCATACATGTACTTCTACTTCGTACTAGCATCCCCATAATACAGTACTGGCACGATCTGCTGGGTTAGTGAAGGTGTTGGGAGTCTCTGTGGAAAAGCAGGAAAGAAATTTTAATTCGCTCGATCTCATTCGGACTAAAAGAAATAATGGCTTTTCTTTTGAACCTGTTGGGTTTTGCTTTTTTTGACGCTTGTGCGCATACAGGAATTCTGTTTTGGGTATTTGGAAGTGCCTGAGGGGCCTGAAGCTATTTGTTCGAGGAGCTTCGTGTAATGGGCATTTGTCTGATGGGCTCTGATTTTTTTTTCCGTTTTTAACTTAAAGGCAAAGACTTTTGGGAGTATGTCTGATGGGGAGTAGATTTTTTTGATAGTTTGTTGCCTGAGGGGCCTGTATCTGGAGAAGAAGGGATTGCCTGAAGGGCAGTCTGACAAAGGTCGCATTTGTTATAATTGGACGAATAATGGTGCGGTAAATCAACGGTTTGTTTCTTACCAACAACTTACTACGCCTGCAGATTAGCGATGAGAGATAGCCCATTGTCATTTTCCCTTTACCAAGTGAGTTTCCAGGTGCTGGAGAAAGTTTTTTATTTTATTTTTATCTTACAATCGATATAATTATAAGGCCATAATACTATTGCTTAGAGACGTCTTATGAGGTTAATAATACACTAGTGTCTTATATCGTGTCTTATTAAAAGATTTACATTAATATTCACATTAATAGATAAAACATTATTTTATTTTTTCGTTGGTGATAAGATCAAGTTCCACGAGCAGTTTTACCAGCATGTATAATTTAGTCTTGTTCAACATCCTTTCCTCTTTCCTTGAATCCTTTTCGCTGTTTCAAATTTGTTTGATGGAGAATTCTTCTGCTACGGTAGATGACCTCCACCCACCGTGACGTTTGATGGCTCTAAGATCTCCACATGCGTTAGCTAATAATGTAGCAGAAGATCGTCTCAGCCTATGACCAGTATAATACGACTCAGCATCTGTTAATTTCACAAAAGAAGTCATTGCAGCAGGTATTCTTGACATTGTTATTCTTGACATAATAAATGATATCTGTAATCCGAACAGATATTGTAACATACAGTCATTTTCCTTTCGTACTGTAGTGTTATACAGGGCGATTCACGAAGTATAGTAGTTATTTAAATCTGTGACAGTCCCTCATATGAGAACATCTAGAAAAATATTTAAAAAATTCTAACTGTAAAAAAAAAAGATATGGTTTAAAATTTACGCGAAAACCGATTAAGAACCGCTAGCATGATTGAAGAACCATTAGTAAATAAACTCTTATCTCTTGGCCTAAACAAAAAAGGTCTTTTTTGCTGGAACGAGTGCGGTGTACGGCTGCCAATTAATTACTTTCAGTTTCACTTTATTGTTGACGGTGCACACTAAATATTTTAAAATGTCTTTATTTTCAAATAGTGACCGATATGATTATAACATTTACACGCAAGGTGGATCCGAATAAGTGATCGAAATAAGTAATTTTTTGGTGTGGAGCCACATGAAAGATCATGTTTATGCCATTAACACCGAAAGATAGTGGGGTATGCATCTGCGAAACGCCCAGGGCTGTCGTCAATTCGAACAATTTTTATAAATGGTACGCTGGCCTAGGTGACTCATGTTTTTCAATTGAAAACAAAAGTGGTTTTTGTCTGTCGGAAAGGCGTCATTAATAAAGACCGAGATGTTTACAATAGTTTGTATCGTAAGTAGTAAGTGTTTTGCCCAAAATAAATCCAGCGACTATCAAAATGTTTTGAGTGCATTGCTGGTTCCCTTTAATTGTTCAACTTTACATTAAGCGTTTTTTAATACCGTCAAAACTACGTTTAGGGGCCAAAACTACGTTTAAATTTGAGGTTTAAATATCTAATATACTTCGTGAATCACCCTGTATATTATTTCTGTCGTATTCCGGCATTAATTATAAAGCTCGACAACGAAGTATCAGACATATTGCCTGAAATTGCAAACAAATTTAATAGTAAAGGAGCAATAGCAACATAAATTGATTCTTCTTTCAATCTCACGTAGTCAAAATTCATTTATTTCCCTTATATCACGTAGTTATACGGATGTTTATAGCTTTTATAACGTTATATTGAACAAAAATATAAGCGCAACTGTTTCTTGTCCTTGTAGTTTAAATGCTACCTTCTAGTTCTTTCACGCTACATTATTTATTGCATAGTAAAAATAATGTTTCGTTGATCTTTTAGAGGCACTATGGTGGGGAAAAAATATATATAGTATATTTGAAGCAAGTTAACAAAGATTTCGATCCCAAGTGGTTGCTTTACTGGGGGTATTTGGGACATGCCGAAGCGATGAACTCGTGAAAATACATTACCTGTGTACATTGCAACTGATCCATTGTTACATATGTTTGAGTCCCAAAAATGTATCTGGAGGGAGGTTCTACTGACCTATGTCACCGACAAAGTAGATGTAGTTCCCAATCCGGCTGTAAAAATACCTTCGGTATCTAGCAGCATACCAGGAATTATCGCGAAGTTCTTGGGCTTGTCAGATGCTGGAGGCTAGCCATTGTTTGCGATGGACTGCTACTGCACGTCACTCTGATGCTGGAGGTAGTATGACAGGTTTAATACAATAGGGAGGGTGGAACGATTCAACAGTGGCACAAGGTTATATCGATGACAGGAAATGTTCGAAACGACAAAATGTCTGCCTTCTTGCTGGTGTTGAGCAAAACTGTAGAGATACTTATGTAGTATCAACAAATGATTTGATTGATGCTTCAAAGTTATTGTCACAAATTGGAATAAATTTATCTGGTGAATTTGTAAATCGTTTAAAATAAAGCTTCCATAATTAAATTTACAAAAAAAGTGATCTATTTTTTAAGTTATCTCTTCACAACAGAAGTTGCTATTACTAATTTTCGTTGCTATGAAAGAGGTTATAAGAGGTTAAAGAGGAAGTTTTTATAGATAGATAATAGACAGGTATAACATAAAATTTATTAAAATAATCTAAACTGTATGTTTTATACGGCAGTGTTTTTAACATTTTGGAAATTAATTTAACATTTTTGTTTTATTACAACTGCCAATGTAGCATATAAGGTTAGTTTACTCATCGCCTTGATGGTGCCAACATTGTTGGCGAAACGTGCGTTGGCAGTTGTAATAAAAATTGTTTTTGGCGTTTTACCACCAAAAGTGATCCAAACAATTGTTTTGTTTATAAATCAATAGTTAGTCAATTGGTAGTAAATTAGTATTGAATGACTAACAAAACCTTTGATTATAACTACGTTTTATATTCTAGAACCGCAAATGTCAGGAATGTTATAAAATAGTAAAGTATGTAAAGAACATAAAATTGGATACAGTTTGAGCCAACTTTAACACTGGCTTATCAAATTCGGATTAATAAAAAGTTCCAGAAGTGTCCTCAGGCAACTCGTGAAAACTTGATGAAAGCTCCGCTTCAAGTTCTATTTATAAAAACTACTTTCAAACTATGTAGTTATTTTACTTTAGTTTAAAGATTTTCAAGAATAATTTCTCAGATTTTGATATACAGTAAATATAATTTATAGAGATATCCGAGATAACAACATAAAGCTTCAGTTCTGAAAAGGCTTCCCCTTGTTTTACCCTACTAAAGATCAATTAGATGTACGTAAATGATTGAAGTCTTTCTATAAAATACTTTAGCAAATTAATATGCTTTAATTTTGTTATTAGCATTTTGTGAAAGACTCTATATACCATTTGGGGCACATTAGACATCACGTGTTTAATTCTGTCCAATCAGATTGTCCCAAACAGTAAATTGCCAGTGTTATCTGGTAATTTTTCTCTTCTGTGTTGACGGGAGTTATTTGTTTCTTCCGTCCTATTTCCTACTTTTTGAATATGCATACTTCTTTTCTTTTAAAATTTATAAATTCACTACCGCTTTTGACTTCGTTGTCTGGGTGTGTAGTGTAACAACTCTTGGTAGAGCAGTAAAAGAGGAAGAAAATGAAATAGTTTTGCCTATGAAAATTTTGAAGATGACACGTCAATTACTTGCCAAATAATAAAAAAGGTTTGTACATAATAACTTGACCGTGGATTTTCTAAAGACTCACTGTTGGACGACAAATAAAGCCAATAAATTAATAAGCAGTGCTATAGACCCTTTGGTGCCCCCTGTCTCAAGGGGTCCCCCTTATTTTAGTTACCATAACATTTGTATCAGAAAATAATGAAATAAACTCGATTCCTACCATCGTATTGGCATTTCACTTTCAGTCGGGTGCTTATAAAGGTGAGGCACACAACAATTTTTTTTTGACGTCTATAAGTCTGAATGATTTATGTGAATTATGACAATTCAATAGAAATTCAGTTAGTTTTATAAATGGTATTTTGTGTTGCATTTTTACCTGGTTAGGTTCGTCATGATACGTGAGTACCCCTGTATATTCGCAATGCTGAAAATATCTGTGATAATTTTAACCACATCAGTAATTAAACCAAATTGTGGAAGTAATTTTTTTTTTTCTGAAATTGCTTAGGGCAAAATCCCTTAGAACCACCCAAAAATCACTACTGAATTGAACTCGGTACGGCATCCACTCAGGCACGAATGCGCCTAAAAACCACAATCCAATATACTTACCCATACAATAAATGGACACTGCACCCATCACAACGGCATAACCATAATTAAAAACATGTCGGGTCATGCAATTGCACCATTACGACCTACCCACGTAGGCCACGGAGTCACGCGGTATCTCCGCGAGCTACAACTGCAATGGGGAAGCACCATATTCGTATTTTCAGTATTAGAAAAATCAACTATGTCTATAGCAACAAACTTTTTACGTTTTGAATTTGAAAATACGTCAAGTTCGAAGCAGTGGCGTGTTTGGTAAACAGGGTTATATTTCAATAGTGGATTTTTTCTGAAATTGGAGTTGTATTAATACACAAAAATTTCATGAATTGATTCACCTTATTTTTCTTTATTATCCAAAACACTCTGTATATCATAATAACAGCGTTTTTTTGTTGTTCAAAATAAATTCTCACATTAGTATTTATTAGTTTTTTCGCAGTATAAATGTTTCTTCTCGATTATTCAACAATTGTCGGTATCTTCTAACTGCCATTTCTTCCTGGAGGACAATAGCTGCTGCGGCTTGATTTTTTTCCGTTTCATACTTATTTTCCAAGGTTTATTGAATATATTTTTTTTTATAATGATAGAACTTGTTAAATGTTTATAGGTAGTTTTGATTCATTAGATGACTCTCAGCTATAAGACATCAATTTCTTGCTTGTCAAGAAATTTGAAACTGAAACTGAAATTCAGCAAACTGAAAATGTTCTATTAGCATTCCATAAGAAAGTTCTGAGATCGTTACTCATTGCTGCTTATTTGAGCAATCGCTCTTTCGATTTTTCCTAATTTGTCTTCAATTATCTTATTTTGTTTTTCTTGTTGTTCTAATTTTTCTATAATTTTTTGTACGATATCTTTTTCAGATACCTAAGTCAGTTCCCCTGATATGTTCCTCTGATTATTGAACTTAAGTCAGATGACTACTTTTGCACTTTTTTTTGTTTCTTCATCTTTATTTGCGAAGTTATTTTTGTGTTGTTGACTGATTTGATGCTGTTTAGCTAGTTGTAGTGTGTAATTTTTTTCTTTTTGTTTTTTTTTGGCAATTTCGCATCTTCTTTAACTAGCACATTTGGGTCTACTTACTTATTCTTGTGTGCAGTTCTAAATGGAATGATTTCCAGCGCATTTCATACATTTTGCCTCTAGATTACATCTGGGTGTGTCCGAAACCTTGACACTTCTTATATAGTGTAATTTCTTTGGTTTTATAAAATGCAGGCAGCTTTTTATTTCGTTGTCGAAATTGTCGAGAAATTTGAAGGGTGGATCCCACGTAGCCAGAACGGAGGTCAAGAGGCGTATTGCCGCAAGACTGGCACCACTTTTATAACTGAACAGTTTCTGACGTCACACACAATATGTTAATTAATTTCTACTCTAAAACTAAAAAACTACCTATTTCTATTGTAACTCTACGTATCTACCGTTAGCTCAAAAGAAAATACGATTTGGATTAGTTATACAGGTGTCCCAACTAAAATTTGTACCCCCCAACAAATCCAAATTCGAAAGACTCAGAAGAAAACGCTCGAACAGGTAAATTTTGTTATCAAGGGGGACCTAATTGTACCAAACTTTTATGTCTTAGATCTCACCTCTTTAGCCAGGGGAGCCATCCTCTTAAAAAATTTAAATGGCATGGGGGGTCGTGTGACACATCATTTTAAAGAGTCTTTCGAAATTGGAATTCTTGGGGGGTACAAATTTTAGTTGAGTATTTTATGTAGATTTGGAAAATATCGAATTCATGTTTTTTTGTAGAAAGGAATCGATAAGTATAGGTTTGGATAGAGAATTGAATAAGCTTTAAAATGATGTATCACACGACCCCCCATGCCATTTAAATTTTTTAAGGGGCTGGCGCCCCTGGCTCGAGGGGTGAGATTTAAGACTTGAAAGTTTGGTACAATTAGGTCCCCCTTGATAACAAAATTGACCTGTTTGAGCGTCTTTCGAAATTAGAATTTTTGGGGGGTACAAATTTTAGTTGGGACACCCGATATATACCAAGAGTGATATTTTGTGATTTGCGTCATCAAACTTCAATTAGTTCATCGTTTATTCAAACTTCCCAAATGCTCGTTCATTTTCATAGACAGCTAGGTCGTATTTTTTTCGATCATGAGGTGCATTAACACGTAAATTCTTATAGTTAATAAAAGTGTTAAACGACCAACACGTGCCGTTGTTAAGCAACTCGCTTAATACCTCATCGAAATCTTCTTTAGTACATTAAGAAAGTTTATTACCGAACAGGGGAAATTTCTTACTTAATAATCTTAAGATCCTTATTGCGTTTCAGTAAGGTACTTACTTGGAGAAAAATCGGATCTAATTTAAAGGTTTTGCGCTAAAAATCTCCCAGGTTAAATAAGCCCCTGGTTGTAGTTTCTGGTTTTTAATCTATTTGACGGTTGACGGTGACAGGAAGAAAAACGCTAAAACTCCTCCAAAGTTCGCGTAATTTATTTGTGAAGTGGTCCGCAATAGAGTTTATTGCCGCCGTAGATGCACAAGTAGAAAGGAAAAGTCCAAAAGCCTCTGCCTGTTGCACCATTAAAAATTCAATAATCGTTTATTGCAAACTACGGTATCCATAATGTTACACTGCGCGAGTAGTGTTTTCCTCTTTTAGCTGATAACCCGGGACTCCATCACAGCAATTTTTATTCCCGGATCAGACGGTGCTTAATAATGAGTCGACTCCAAAACGACACATAATTTAATCATCGTGTCTGGAGTTAAGGTTATGTGCCTAGGGGCAAATTTTTAGACAACATCGGAAGTTGTGAATTTAGATTAATTACGTGAATTTGGTGGAGTCAATAAATTAGTTATTCACAATTTTTTTATTGTGTTCTAATCTAGTATTGAATTACTATCGGTTATGGTGTTTTGTGAACATGCGCATCCACCATTTTATTAATGGATGTAAATTAAACTGTTTGGTTAATTGATGTTTTCTTCTAATATTTGTCTTTATTGTGGTGGTTTATCAGTCGATGTTGATGATTATATTCGGATAAACAATAATATTTTGTTACATAATTATGTTTAAGCCTTTTCCATACACAACAGATTTTTACTACGTATTCTAAGAATTTATAACACCGTATATATGTTACAGCTAATATCCGAAAGCAGTTAATATGCATAATAACTGAACATTTTAGGAATTACGCGTAATTACTAAAACTTTGAGTTATTATGCATAATAACTAAGAACGTTAGGAATTATGCATAAGTACTAAAGATATCAGGGATTATGCATAATAACTGAGCACATCAGGAATTATGCATAATACCTAAAACATTTTAGTCATTATGCATATTTCCTACGACTTCGTATTCAGTAGGCATCATGGAATAACCACAATTTCAGCTTCCCTGTAGTTCTAATACATAGGAATCTAAAGGGAAGAACAAACTCACGATTAAATATTTTGTTCAAATAAGAATACGACGCACTCTTGGCTGAGGCTTAGTTAACAAAACGTTTTACCCTTATTAGTTAGTTTTCTTCTAGGTTAAGGATGCTTGTTCAAGTAGTGGTCCCAAAAGCTCGTAGGGTAAACAGATTTGGAATAGTTAAAGTTAGAAATGTAGAAAAACTTGTAACAAAAAATAAAGATCAAATGAGAGACGAACATAATGAAGATCCCAATAATATTGTTATAGACATACAAGATGTTCGCTACATAGTTCCTGATGAGGAAATGTTTGATGTTCTGACCATGATCCACAGAAATATAGGTCATGGAGGCAGAGATAGAATGAAAGCTGAAGTATCAAAACAGTACTCTAACATTACACAAGAAATTATTTCGATCTATTTGTCACTTTGTGAGGCTTCTGGTACTATGCAAGGTTACCAAAGATGCAACTTTACTAAATTTTGTAAAAACAGTACTTGTCGGTGTAAAAAAATAATAACAGGCTGTGCAATAGTAAGTGCCACCAAAGCTCTTCTTGTTCTAATAAATAGATTTAGTATACCTATCAGCTGTTTTGTACTGTGCCATACATTTGTGTCATTAAAACTATTCTTGTTTAAATAAATAGATTTTAGTATTTTACCTACATTACTCCTAAATATTCATAATTACTTAAATTGAAATTCTGGTTATGCCTACTAACTACGAAGTGGTAGGAAATATGCATAATAATAAAAATGCGTCGTATTCTTCTTTGAACAAAATATTCAATTCAAATTCCCTTTCGCTTCCTAATTTCCTCCAAAAATTTAAGTTTAATATCAGTATCTATTGCAGTCATTATGAGAAATGCAATCCTAACTTATATTTAAATACTGTATTAGAACTACAGGGAAGTCGTCTGAAATTGTGGTTATGACATAGCCTACTAAATACGAAGCAATTGGAAATAAGCAGAATGACTAAAATGTTTTAGGTATTATGCATAATTCCTAATGTGCTTAGTTATTATGCATAATAACTGAAAGTTTTAGTAATTACGCGTATTTCCTAAAATGCTCAGTTATTATGCGTATTAACTGATTTCGGATATTAGCGGTAACATATACATAACACGACGATTAATTTCGACAATGGCCGTAAATAATGTCGTATATTTGACTTATTTGACTTAAAAAATAATCACTTTTTTCTAACACCAACATCTTATGCTAGAAACCCACTTGTCCCATGCCATGCCACGCCCTCCCATCCCACGCCATGCGATGCAGAAATTTAACACAGATTCAAATGCAATACGTGGGATAGCGTCTCGTGGGATGGCATGGGACAAGTGTTTACGCATTGCATTTGAATCTGTGTTAAATTTCTGCATACACTTTCGTCGCGTGGCGTGGGATGGCGTGGCATAGCATGGGACAAGTGGGTTTCTAGCATTATACTGTTACTATGATCCATTACAACCATAACTTTAAGTTGTCAATAAAATCCATCATAAATACCTTCTCAATGGTAACGTACTTTATAACCATTTAAAATCCACCTCATTTAAAATCCATCGGCATTTAATATGTAGTATATTATTTATCTAGAACGAAAAGTGAACTTTTAAAGTACGAGCAAGTTGTTTCAGGAGAAAATTTTTTTTTTTATATATACCACTTCTATTGATATTTTATTGACAACTCTTTAAAATGCAAATAAATAAAAACTTCGTAATCAAAATCGATCTGTTGAGTTAATTATGAAAACGTACATTTTATTTACATCGCATTATAAGTTTCACGTCTGGTGTGTGGTCCAGCAAGCACACTACTTTTTTTTTCTATTATAGAATTATTATAATTATTCTAACAATTTTGGAGCGGTCTGTTGAAATATTGACAATTAGTTACACTTATACAAGACGATTTTAAAATTTGTGAAGTAAAACTTCTTATCCCACGGTTTAAGATTTTTGCGCGGGATAAGCGCGCAACCCGAGCGCAAACGACAGCTAAGGCCCAAGGGGGTCCCTTATATCACGAAAACTATAAAACAAAATACATCTCCGGTCAAATAATTACCAAAATAATTTGTACACTTCTAGCGTACAATTTTTAGATTATATCGGTTCTAAACGCATTTTCTGTTGAATTCGACGGCTATTTTCGCAAAGTATACTCGCACTTTTGTTCCTTATAAATTGATTGTGCTTGGATGGTGTACCAATCTGGTGATTTTATATAGTTTTCTATAAAAAGTTGGCGTTTCACTCCCGTCGCGCGTGGACTCCACACACAATTCTTTTTTGTTTTTTTTTTTTTTCAATTCCATTATTGAAATTTGCATATCCCATAAATACTTGATATGACAAATACAATACTTTATTTACTTTATCTTTCTAAATTAATTGATATAGTTTAATTGTTGCATATTTTGCATATTTTTGAGGTTCGATACATACTTTTTCGACCTGAGCATATTTAAGCATGTTTGTGCTGTGTTTAAACTCAGAATCTCGGATTGAGAAACTCGGGTTTCTAAGGTTTCTCACTTTTGTAATTTTTTAATATCTGAGTTTTTCGGAGTTCCCAGTTTATGAGTTTCGCAATGTAGTATTTCATTTTCCCAATTGTGCAATTTATCAAGTTCTTAGTTCTCTTATTTCCTATTTTCCAAGTAAAGGTTACCAGCTTTACATTATGTCAGATCTCCAATTTCTACAATTGGAACTAAAAACCTCAGACACCGAGAATATGGGAAACTGAGATACTGAGCAGTTACAAATCTGAAAAACTGGAAAACTTTGAGAATTTTAGAACTAGAAAAAGTTAGATGGAAACCCGATTAGGAAATAACCTGAGAACCTAAGAAATAAGGAAATTGAGATCTGAGAAACAGTAAATTTGAAAACTGACAAACCGGATAACAGATAAGTCTGGAGTATGAAACTAAGAAAATTAGAACCTTAGAGATTGGCAAACTCTTAGCTGGATAGCTTGGAAAACTAGGAAATCATTTGAAATTCTGACAAACTAAGAACCTAAAAACCTGAGAAAACCAGATCCTGAGACACTGAAAAACTGAGAACCCGAACACCTGCGAAAATAAGACCTTAAGAGAGACTCCTCAGAATTCCAAAGAATTTTTCAGAATTAGTCAAAATTCATTTCCAAGATTCTTTATGCCTCTTCAGGAGACTTCAAGATCCTCTAGTACTGTCTAGAACTGCTCCGACCCGCGGTAACAAATACTCCAAAATAAAATACTTCCCGGCATCGTATCGGGACCGTTGTTGCTCCCAGCCACTGGTTTACTGGACTATATGAGAATTAATTACAATTTGAACGGTTTCCTGATTGGCAATAAACATTTGTAAAGATAAAGTTGAGTGGTTGAACAATGCTGGTATTCGGTACGAGTAAGTACGATCCCACACTGTCCGCATCATCGAAAAGCACCGCATAGCCCTGCTCGTAGGAACTATAAGGCTACTACACTACCTCGAGAATGGCGAGCGCAGGAACAGCCTTACAGAACACTCCCACCTCAAATTAAAAATAGAGAAGTACACGGATACGAGATAGTATATTTCAAACGAATGGGCTGTCATGACACTTCTCAGGGGCGAGGGCGAATTTTTGCAGCCCAAGGCGAATGCCGAGGGCTGCAATGAGCCCGAGCCCCTAAAAAGTGACAGGGCACGAGTATTGAACAGCGTTTTTTGTATTGGTTCCCGCAAATTTAGATCATATTTTGAGGTTAGGTTGACAGCTGCCAAATTAAATACATATGATGTAATATTTATGATGTATGTTGAAATGTATTTCATTACGTATTATGTGTTTCACAAAACGAATACAAAAAATATATAACATTTCATGTTTGATTCAACTGTTTCGGTTTAAATTTCATTGGATAAACAAATGAGGAATAGATAGCTATTGATTATTTGAATACCAGCCTATGAATTTTTAATCTTATACAAAAAAAGAATTTAACTATAAATCATCGAAATTCCCCGTTGAAATGAAATTTGGGTCGCGAATATTAAATAAGAAAGTAAATTTAGACGCCATTTAGGAACCGCCCTTTCGACCCTTCTGACAAAAAAATAACAACGCGTCCCCTTACTTCCCACGCCAGCGCAGCGCAGCCATCTTGACCGTTATGACAAAGGAAAAAAACACGCGTTCCCTTACTACCTACGCCGGCACAGCCATCTTGAGCGTTATAATTACAAAATTAGAAGACTGATGAAATTCCATGACTGGTAAATAACATAAGTTAAAAGTTTACCTTTGTTATCCGGAACAGAATCTGGCCCAATTTTCCGATCAACAAACAACTAACTGGACTAACAAATTGTAACAACAACACAACACTAACACAAACAAATTAACAATTATACAAAACTGTGAGAAACTTGATAATTAAAAGAAAAACTGTACTGATATAACTAAAATACTTTTGTAAAGAAACAAAGAAAACTCGCAAAACACTAAAACACCGTTTAAAACAGAAGTGCTTCTATCCCCCAACATCTCCACGAAAAAAAAAACTGTTGCTGTGCCGAGCTGTACGTAGGCAACCCATTTGACTAGGGTGCGTAGGACCTTTACAATTTATTAATTGATGAGGCGCTCACAACCTTGGCAGAAGGAGAGGTACCATCCCATCGCCTCACTTGATGGCACAGAATCCAGCAGCACTTTTGGTTGAAGTGGTGGAAAGAATACTTGTCAACTGAACTCCAAGAACGTCCCAATAGTCAATCGGACCACGCCCTTCGTATTGAACCTGTAAACCGTTGAAAATAAATGCTTCCCGGTGTCGGACCGGGATGGTTCTTGCATTATGCTGACCAGTAAAAAACGCGCTCCAAATGCCAACATCCCGGATCCGGTACGTCGCCCGGAGCCGCCGCCGCTCCGTTGGGAAGAGGACGCAGTGATAGGATCTGAATGCCGCATCCCCTTCAGCGTCTCTATAGAAGAAGCTCCGCTCAGTTAGAACGGGAGTTGTGAGTCGTGCCCTCTCCTGATAAATCCAGCCCTGGAGGCAGAAGTGGTGAGCCGATCAGTCCAGAAGGAAGTAGTTAACCCACCCCGCCCAAGAGGAAGAACCGAACAAAGAGCTCCAACCGTCTTTTCTGCTCGATACCCCGTACCCTTCCGGCATCTAGCCGCCACCAGCCTTCGTAACTAAGCATCCTTGTACCAACTGGTCTCCGAGAAGGGTGAACCCGGCTTTCCCGGAGGCCTTAGTCCCACAGCTGTTCAACCCTCCGGTCCAACCAGACCGATCTTTTGGGTCGGCTAACCCGTGCCACCCCGGACCTTAACCACCCCGCCACAGCGAGAACAAACGAGACGGCTCACGGAGAACGTAAATAGATGTATACAGGGCGAATTGCAAAATCTGTCACAGTTATTGAGTGCCGATCCGTGCAGACCATGTAAATAGTTGTACACCGGGTGAATAAAAAATAGTAATATACAAGGCGAGCCATAGGATCTGTCATAGAGTTACTGTGTGCCGATCCATGTAAATATTGTAAATAACTGTAGGTATATAGGGTGATTAATAAAAGCTGTAATATCGAGTCGCATTTATTTTCCCTCCCAAAAAACTAGACGGCTGATGCCTGGCGTACTGTGCTCCGGCTTTTAGCTATCCGAGGTCCCGTGGAGCATACCGCGTTAAAAAATCAACTAGCGCGACCAGTATATGCAAATGAGACTTGATCTCAACAGGAAATCCATGAGGGCAAAATGGAAGCAACAGAGTGAAGTTTCTCAGGAAGATTGCTGATGGAAATACATAAATTGGAAAAACCTACCGAAAAGAAAATCGTGGCTATAACTAATTGAACAAATGAGAATTCATTGAAGTAGAAGTATTACAGAAATAAAAACACTTAGACTTAAAAAAACAACATACAATAGGGATGAACCACCAACACAGAGGCTACAAACACCAAAGAGGTGAAGAGAAGAAATGTTTTCATATCATATTTTTAGTAACGGTTTATCTCTCAATCCATAAATACATAATTATAATATAACACCTTGTAAGCTGTATATTACCAAAATCTGCAATAGATGTGTATTTGTTGAACTTTCAAAACATTTGGAAAGATCTGATTTATAAATGCCCCATTTTTTTGAGTGCACACTCTTTTGTTGAATCTTATGCAGAAATTTACATTAGTCTGGAGATTTTACAATGCCGAATAATTTCCATACCTTCCTTTGAGCATTGTCTTTGCTGAAACACGAAAGCTCTAACATAAAAGAATACAATCACAACGCCCCTATTAGATGTCACCTCCTTTACTTCCCCGAACAGACGCTCCCCAAAAACTGAAATAAAACAGATTTCAGGCGTAATAACCCCTTTGAGATAATTACACCGGAAACCTCACCGTTTTATAACGATGATGAATCAAAGGAAAATACGATTTGCTCAACGTTTTCGTTTTTCGTTGTTAACCCACCAAAAGAGCGAAAAGTTTTTTGTCGATGTTCCGAATTGTTATTCAAATGGCCATAAAAGTTTCAAGTTGCTCGCCGAATATTTCGCGGTTAGCACTCTCAGAAACAACGGTTACTAAGTCGCACCTGCTATTTTCTGTTAATTAAGTTCGGAATTCACACCTGCCGTTTTGTGCGCCGCGAATAAAAGCCAATATCATAAATCTGGACGTCGCAATGCTGAGGGCTCTTTCTCTGGAAAATGGGTTATTTTTCAGGAAGTGAGCTATGCAGTTTTATTTGCTAGGATATGAAATTCTATTTTATTACGGAAACTTAACGCCTGGGCGGAATATTTCCAAATTCCTGAGTTTATAATTTAATCCTATTTCATAAATAGCGCCTTTGCGTTGAAACTCGTATAAAAGTCAGTACCTACATAATAATAATATAATTGTATTTACATGGAGGAAAGCAATATTTTTGTTAAAATTTAATTGGAGAGATTCGTTATTCTTAAAAGCTCCACATGCACAACAACGAAATACTTTCAGTTTAGATATTAATATACTAATTACACAGGGTGTAACAGAAATAGGTATCAAGATTGTGACCGGTAATAGATCTCACCAATAGCAACAATTTTTCTCAATACACTTTTGTCATAAACTCTATGGTTGTAGAGTTAAAAAAAAATCAAAAATGTAGCACAAAAATCACCCTACGCCAATGCAGGCTAGTTCGACTGCGTTATCGCAGACACAAAAAAAGGAAAACCCTCCGCGCAAAAACAATCAATCCTAGGATAGTGGTTATTTCTCTTGCTTTATCAGCAAAGGTCAATCACCGTAACGGGAGGTCATTTATTAATCTGATCAATTTCAAATTTGGGGAAAGTGATTTTACATTTTAAGAGAAACAACAAATGTAGTACGACTGTAAAAAAATCAACTGACTACATTTTGAGTGACACTTTAAATTTAACACGAGTAATTAAATAAAATATCACAAAGTAGGACACTAGATGTCTACAAACAAAACGGTTCTCTATCGAAATCATCCGGCAAAGTTGAGCATGAAATATGAAAAAAAAAAAATTCGGACTACAAGCAAGGAGCCACTAAATATTCAATAATGCAAAATTTAATCTGCACGAAATGCTGAGAGTTCCAACAGATTGCATGTTTGTCCAGATAAACGGATCTGCAATGCAAAAGCATTTGCAGGAACAGAATATATAAATGTAGTCCGAGCTTGAACCATAAATAGGCTAAATTCGTAACACAAAATAAGTCGTTTTTGGTATAAATCTGATTGTACAACGTTAAAAGTTACTCCCCGATAAAACAAAGATTTCAAAATTAGGAGCAACATTGTGCTCGGCTTTTTTACTCCGGTGGAGGATTTTCATATACCCCAGCGAAGTTTAAAGTTGCATATTTTTTTCTATATGTATGGGCATCATTTACCGCACTCAGTAGCTTCCTTTTTTATAACACTTATTTAAGAAACCTGCTAACTTAAAACAGGTAGTTTTGAATTCAAGAAATAGCTGAATTAGAAGCTCTGTTATTTTTCTGCGTTAACCGTCTACTAAATATAGACGTACAATATTGATCTAAAATGAATATAGAATTTCTGACTGTTTCATAATTAAAACAACTCAACCTGGCAGTTTAGTTTAATTTTGCGCCAAATTATAATAAAATTAAACACGAAGGCACGAAAAGAAAAACATCCCAACACTAGACAACATGAACGTCGGACAGCGGCGAAAGAAATGACAATATCTTCAAGTCCGATAGTATATTCAACTTCGAACGTAAACTGGTCTAGCGCGCAGGATGACCCATGAGATTTTGAAAGACGCATACTGTTGATGGAGATGGCGTCGAGCACCTACAAATCAGTCGAGCACTGGGTTTGCACGCTTGAAAAATAGATCTACAAACCGTTATATTCAAACAATATCTAGAAATTTATTTAAATATTATAACCACAATTTTAACTTTAGGAATATTATCATTCATCTTGCAAATTTCTTTGCGATTAGATTCGTGAAATTTGAGCATATTTTAGTAATAATATTTATGTTCCCTAATTGCATTTTTAAAAATTATTGTCAGTCGGTGAGGGGGGAGTTTGGACCGTATATTTTCTATTTTCTAAATTATTTTTCACGCGTTATGTTTTAGTTTCAGTTTTATGTTATGTGATGCCTGGGATATTTAAAAATATTTTGAATTTGGGGTGACTACACTACCGGTGTGACAGAAACCCATCGCACTAACACCGCCTTAAGTTTGTTCACCTTGCCTTACACGACTATTAATAATAATCTTTGCTTTTAAAATAAGGTAGGAAAAGGTTAAAATTTATTTCTACATTGTCCCGAGCGATCATTTAAATTATAAATTAGAGTAGGCGGCATTTTTAATATGCAATGACCCAGCCTGCACATTGACTGACAGTAAGATTTAAGGTTATCGTAAACATTGTAACAAAATAAAAGACTAACAAATAATGTAGAATAATTGAGAATTGCAACAAATGTTTAGTGTTCTCCTACATCTTCAATAACAGCTGAATGGTGTTCACCTCCATTCACTATTCTGTTGCCGTTTTTTTAAAAAGTCACTTTGACATTCGAATTTTAAATGTAATTGTCAAAAGTTAGTAGTGCCAACCTAATTAAAATTTCACAGCCTACTCTAATTTATAATTTAAATGACCGCACGGTAAACTTCTAGATTACTATTAATATGTTAATGTTTTTCTGAAATCCGGATTCTGAAATGCGTATTGGCCGTAAGACCAGTTTCCAACAGAAATACTGCCTGACGGAGAAATACTGCCTGTATTCCAGGGAAACATTCGCTACTTTTTTAATATTTAAGTTGGGTTATTCCAAAATCACCCTGTATAATAAAATCAATAAACAAGCATCTACACCAGAATTTCATTCACGAACTACGAAGTGGTTATTATAAAACCAACCTGTTTCCATATTGAAAAGTTACCGGGTCTGCTGTCACTCTTGAGGAAATAATACAAAGCTCTTTGTCCCTCACACGCAGCATTTTGCCGTAAACGCTTTAAAATGTGAGACCTAGGCTGCTGGAAGGGACAGTTTAGGTACCAATATCGTCCAATATCTTATTTTCTTATCGGTCGTTGTTTTCAGGGGTCATCGTGAACGCTAGAGCGGATTTGATAGCACAGAAGCGTCATTCAAATGAATAAGAGATTTGCAGGATAATATATTTTATTTCAATAAAGGAAAGAACCATTGACCTTACCTCGAATAAAATTAAAAAAATATAACAGCTTTATTGGTTGGCATTGAGTGATACTTTTGACAAGATATTATAACAGAAAATTGTTTTCTTTTTAATTTATTTACTTTACAATGCGTTTGTAAGTCCTAAATTAGTAATTTTCATGGCTCTTTATTATCTACTAGTTCACATTACTTTGACACATTGTTGCCACATTCAGGAAGCTAAAGTCACTAGACCTTTGTCAAGCTCTTCCCGCCAACAATTTGAAACGTCACAAACGTCAATGAAATGTAAAATTTGAAAACCATCACTCGCGCGAAATTTGAATTTCTCTTTGGTTTACATTGACATTCTTTGAAACCCTGGCCGCCAAACTGTGAAACTTTACTTTGGCATTCTCTTAATAAAGATATTGGATCACGAACATCCAAAGTAGAGTTCTGGTTCACTTTCCAGCTTCCTTTTTTTTTTGATTTTTTTTGTCTCCCCTATTTCAATTACGTCATACATTTTACGGAGTTGTTGTTTTACTGTTTACTTGGTCCTTTTTTAAGAATATTGGGCATACTCAGCTACCCTGCTTTCAATTAAAATTTTCAAAATTTCATTAATGCGTTCTACGTTCCAAGAATTGTTTTGATTCTTTTTTCTACAATAAAGAGAAAGGGGCATTATTAGTATTTAAGAAAAAATGGCTGAAAACATCAGCCGAATTGTAAAATATTGCAAAATTAACGACGATTTTATAATGTGGCCGCATTTTAGCCATTTGATAAAACGGCGGATTTTGTAATATGGCTACGACATATCGATATCGACAGCTGACAACTGTCAAAGCTCTCCCATAGATGCCAAATATGACATTCTATATCATAGTTAATAGAGAATCCTACAAAATAAGTAACATAATTTTATATTTTACAAAAATAATATACTGTTTTAATCTGATTACATGTTATATTACTTTTCAAGTCTTTGAGTCTGGCATTTTTGAAAATAACGTCAGCCTTATAGGAAATACTGTTAATGTTTAACTCTGGTAGAAAAACTATTGTTTGCAACTCGTTCAATATGGGTTTCACTCACAAAAGATATTTAGTGCATAAAACGCCCTTTCGAAAGTTTCTACAAAAATATATTTTGGGTACATTACTTTACCTTGTTTTTTCAATAACTGTCGGTTTATCATTCCAGTTCTGCTTTTAACTAACTGGATCCAACAGCTCTTATCATCGATATACAAATACTTTACGCGGTGGTAGAACTTGTCAATTTGAATAACTTTTTTTCAATATATCTTTTTTTTTGTATTTTACCCTCTTCTAATATTGACGAATCGATTCATGCACCAAATACGACTTCTAAAAACACTAATGAAAAAACTCTTATCGTAGTTTTTTTATACAGAGCAAGCATGTTTTGAATTCAGTTTCAACATACCTTTCGCGCCGGTTACGGTCTTTTGCGAAGTGTTTTTCCGGACGATTGTTTTTCGAAGCGAGTGTTTGAGAAATCAGTAGCGGGTAGGCGTTTGCACGAGTACGAAAACTTTGTTGAATTTTATCTCCCGAATTAAGTAGCAAAATTGTTGTCCCATTTCCATAATACCCGGTATAGTAAAAGACAATGCAAGAATCTGCTTAATTTAATTACGTCTTATATCTCTAAAAAGTAATTAATGTCTCTTAAAAATCACAAAGCTCCGCATAATCAGTCGGCTTCCATTTTACACAGTTTTAAATACAATGATGAAACTTTTATTGTCTGGTAAAAGCTGTTAAAACCGCCAACAAGTAACTCCCAATGGCGAAAGCCACTAATTATATTTCAACAACCAAATTGAAAACTATGCCATTTGCAGAGATAACCACTCACGAGTGATTTATGACATCGCTGAAACTACCATTTTAAACCCAAATCAAACAATAACAACCACGAGCCTTCACATCCCAAAGGACGGCTCTCCCACACAATTTTCGTATAATTTAGGCTAAAACCCCGAAATAATGAAAAAATCTCAACCCTCCCCTATGTGATTCCAGATATGGAAGGTGGGTGACAAGACGAGTGGCTTTAGGAACAATAGCAACAATATGGCTTCTGGCAGCGCTTATATCGTTCGTTCCCATTTCGTTGGGGCTGCACCGACCCCCACAACCTCTCGTGTACAATGCCGGGGGCCAGAACTATCCGACTTGCGCCTTGGATCTCACTCCAACCTACGCCGTCGTCTCGAGCTGCATCTCCTTCTACTTCCCTTGTATTGTTATGATCGGTAAGACTGAAATCGGAAATGTGAAAACCAACAACCATCAAAATTGCACACGAACTGACGGGATTTTAATGCGGAGAACAAACAGATACACCTGGTGCGGTGTGGAGTGCTGCGATCTTGATGGTTGTGGTAATATGAATGTTAAGGGGGAGACAAGAGGAGTTATTGAGTTTGATGATTTCTCCCTGAGGCACCGATATGCTTAATTGCTTTGTGTCGACGAATAATTGATGTCTTTAATGTTTGAGAGATCGGTCTCTGATGGGAGAATGTTTCAAAGTGCACATTAAAAATTCCTTTCTTTATTTTTTTATGATATTGTAGCTTAGAGTAAGAAAAACTTTAATTGATAAATGATTAAGTAGTAATAATGCACTGAGGATACACTTTATAGATGTTTATTTACATTTATTCTACTGACATTACAAAATACAGGATGTCTCACGAAGTGTGGTAGATATTTAAACCTGTAGTAGATCCGTGCAGATTCTTTCAAAAAAATTTCAGCGTCCTAAATTGAACCGTGAGGTTATAAGAATACTTTGAAAATTTCGCCAAAACTGAGAATCGCTAGCAACTGCAAATATTTAAAAAATTAAGTTAAAATTTAGTAGTCAACTAATATTTACGTGTAACAGTTTTTTTACGTAAAGATTAAATCTCCGGTCGTACTCCGGTTTGGAAGAAACAAACAATATTTCAACCTCAACAAACCCCATTAAAGTTATTAAAATTATTATAATTATTAGGCAACCCTTTCCTTCTTTTTCATTGGTTTCTGCAGTCCGTTCTAATGCAGCAACTTTTCTTTCACCAAGCGCTTCCTTCAACGACAACTTTGACTCCATCATATCGCCATAAACCGCCTCTTCAAATTTTCTTCCCTTAAATGTTCAAGAGCTCAGCTGCAAAATTACGTAATTTATATAAATCCAGTCTAATTTTTTTTTAAGTCACATCAACCCTAGGGTTATTAGTGACTCCACAGTTACATAAGGTTATATGTACAGTATAATTACATATGGGTATATTTCATAAAATATGGCCAGTCGGAGGACGAGCTCCAACACACTATTTGATGTTGGTCTATTTAGAGAGTCCTTTAGAAGATATCCATTTCTTCTCGGAGACGGGTCGACTTCAAGCAGGATGTCAGGATGTGTGATACAGTCAATGGGCAGTTACAGTCATTAAACCATGGGGGATTTGAGCCTTGATTGAAAAGATAGTAAAAAAGGGGGGGGAGGGAAGTACCACAGCGCCAACCCCTTCGGGAGTCTTTAAAGCATCTGGATATCATAAAACTTCTGTTGAATGGTTTCATGCGAATACGGGTTTAGTTTGTCGTATTTGGAGAGGGAGAGGTCAGTGATTGGGGTAGATTGAAGCCAGGGGGATTTTTTGGGAGGCTGACAGGGAGGATAGTCGGGAGCAAATCGTTGTAGAAGGGGAGAGGTGAGGTGTGGTGAGCTCTGAGTGGGCCGTGTCTTCTGCTAGGTAAAATATCTTTGTGTAAGGGGTGATTTGGATTGTTCAGGCAGTTAAATGCGTAGGTAGCTCGACAAAGTAGGAGTCTAGAGGCCATAGGTATTTCGTCTGCTAATCAGAGAAGGCTATCTATGGGGGTAGATTTGTGTGCTCCCAGAGCAATTCTAATGGCAGCGTTTTGGATCACAGCCAGGGAGTTCACTATTGAGATCTTGCAAGGTAGGACAGCGGCACCGTATCCTAGTTGGGGGCGGATTAAGAATCTATAGATACGCAACAGGATTGATGAGATAAGACCTCAAGTAAATCTATTCGTTTAGCACATGTTTGCTTAAGCGCTTTAAGAGTCGAAATTTTATTTCATCCACGAATAGAAGGTCCTTATTGTTGTAAGTTAGCCTTGGAGGAACCACATTTTGCCTTTGCGAGAATAGCACACATTTTGTCTTCTTAACTGAGAAGCGTTGTCCATTTTCGGAAGACCAGGTGAAATCAAATCATCTAGGGTTTTCTGCCTAAGATTGCTCATTGAGCTTAGATTTCTACCTCTACTGAGAATCACTAAGTCATCAGCAAACAGGTTTCTTTTCAGAGGAGGCGATGGTATAGACAAGATATCGTTTATTGCAATGAGAAATAGAACACTTAAGACCGACCCTTGGGGGATACCATTCTGAAGGATTCTTGTAGAGGATTTAGAGGACTTTTTAACTAAGACTGAGAAGGTGCGGTTTTTTTAGGAAATTATACACGAAGTGAGCTGTGTGTCCAGTGATGCCCCAAGAGATTAGTTTTTCCAAAATTTTTCGTCGCCAGGTCATGTCGTAAGCCTTTTCTATATCAAGAATATAGCAAGCACTTTGTGGTAATTGGAAAAGGCAACTGTTATCGACGAATCTAAACTGACAAGGTTCTCGAGGATAGATCTATATTTCCGGAATCCACTCTGTTGGGGGTTCAATAGGTTACCAGACTCAAGGAACCAGCGAACTCTTTCGAGTATCTTGCACATACAGCACGTTAGTAAGATGGGTCGATACGAGCTTGGTTCATGTTTTGCCTTTTGGGGTTTTAAGAAGGGAAGAATTGTTGCATGGGGCCATAGGAGAGGAAATTTGTGGGATATCCAGATAGTGTTGAAAATGTCTAGGAGGTGGAGTTTAGCTAGTAGAGGAAGATGTTGGAAAACAAGGGGAATATCGTCGGGGCCCGGTGCTGAGGTTTTGCCCATAGCTAAGGATTCTTGTAGTTCAGCGAGCTTGGAGATTCGGTTATTGATTGGGGCGTCGTTTGGGCCGTCTAGCCCGATCGGAGTGCTTTCCACAGAATCTTTCAGTCTTCTAAATAAGTGTCAAATTGCTTAAGGCCTGCGTTGTGAGAGAAATAACAAATCACATGAATGATTGATTTATTCCCTTACCTGCATTGGGGGCATTCATTTGAATTATCGGGTCTATAATCCTTCTAATGGGGTATGAGAAACATTTAACCCGATCTAACCTACATTTGACAATACGTCCACTCAAACAGCTGATATGATTGCGGCGTTGCCAAACGTAACCGCTCGCAAGACACGAAAACCAAGACGAAGGGTAGATTAGAATACGAAACTCAAAGCATATGCGCTTTGAAAGCCTTCGAGTTGAGTCGTATACGCTTTGAAACGATTGGAATAGTACTCCAGACTGGTTGTTTTCATAACAAAATTGAACTATGTATGTATATAATTATGTATTTATATTGACTATTCCATTGATGTCATGTTTGTAAGATGTACACAATATGAAGGTTACACTATAAGAGCTATACAATATTTAGGGTAGAAGATAAGGCTACTGCAGTTGCTTCTAGTACGTAAATTTTTATTGGTCTACAATATTTAAAAATAACATAATTTATCTAGAAATCTATCAGACTGCATTTCTGCATTTCTGTATCTATAAGGAAGCTCTAACGACATAATTCTGTTCTGAAATTCGAGCAGAAACAACAAAAATAAAGAACATTAGCTGCAGCAGAATTGAAATAATACATTGACATGAGAATCTTTTACCAAAATGGACAAAAGATGATAGATTTAGACGACTCCTAGTTGTTTAAACAAGACTGTTTCTTACCACAAAAGAAAAAAAAACAAGAATTTTTACATATGATATTAGATTTTTTTTTATTATTAATAATTGTAAATGCCGAATGTAGCATAAGCAACTTCTACATGAAATTTTTACTTGAAATTTGGTATATGTTGCTATCGGTGTTGTGGGAAAAATCCGAAATTAATAATGTGAAGAAATTGGAGACCATCTCCTCGAAAATGCCGTTCCCGCGCTCATGAATTGAAGGGGCATCTACGAAACGAGCGCCGTTTGGAATTAAAGCCCTGCTCGGAGCTTATGCTCTGTTACGTACCAAAATTTATTTTGGTACCGCCCCAAATCTAACTCGATGGAGATGCGGTGGGTCGATTGTTATTTTTACTACAACAGAAGGTGATGGTTACGAATGATTAGAAATGTAGTTAAAAAACAGTTTCAGTCAATTGGTAAATTCATCCGCCGAATTCAGTCTATTAACACAACACATATTTACTATTCATAAAACTAATTATGACTCTGAATTAAATAATTAACCAGAGTTGGAACAAGTACGTCCAATTATAGCGATAAACGTCGTAGAATCGGTAACAAATTTAATTATCATTAGTCAACGACAATACTACAATACGATTAGTTCTATGTTACACGGTCAGATACTTAATCGTATTGCGATGGGCGAATAGACAAACAGAGAAGAAAAACAGAATGTAAGAACTTATAAGACACAAGATGGCATATCAGGTCTTGAGAACGTTGGTTAGTGCGATGGGGTGCCTTCCAGAGTAAGACGACAAACGATTCTCCAGCCCCTGGTACGAATGCATCTTCTCTCAAATGAAGGAACATAAGGGATTCCTAAAAAGCACCGCAGCCTACGATGTAGACCAAATCCAGATTAGTTTTGTTGGTAACAATTTTACTGTCCACCCCAAGCCAGGACCCTCTAATGAGGGACATTTATTTTTCCGACGAAACAAAACGTGATCGAAAACCACAACGAACGACAACGATTCGGTTGTTATTTTAATCCCCAAAGGAAAGTTAATTCGCCGATATTCTCACAAATCTTCGACGAAACGAATCACTTATTTTCCGTAAACGGATGGCTTGGTCCCTGTTCAGCACTGATGGCTTTTTAACTGCACTGTCGGCTTTGTAACTTGTATATTGAAACATAATGTGACAAAATTATGATAGAAATTATATCAAAACATTAACAATTATTCAAAAAATGTCAAGAAGCCCACCAACTCCTTTTTCGGCATCTTGGGAGTCCTCTCTCCCTAGATAGCGCGGGCGACAGTCAACAAACAACTAGTACCTGATGTACACTAAACATAGCCCCGGCTTTGAAGAACTTCCTTCAACAGTAAATCTTGGAATGCCCGTCGACAGTACACTGTAGTACCTGTAGCACTTCACTATTGTTACTCTCGATAGGAAGAGGATACACCGGTGCTTGCTCTTTTATATGTTCCCTTGGACGTCTGGACATTGACCACACGAATTTGACCATCTTTCCCGGTGTAGACCTCGGTGATCCGACCTAAGGGTCAAGATAGTGGTGGAGTAGAGTCTCGTGGAGTAGCACCTTTGTTCCCACCGTCAACTTGGATCGCACTTGTCGCCACTTTGTTTGCTGCTGGAGGCTGTGCAGATAGTCTGTCTTCCACCGGACCCACAAGGATTGAATCATTTGTTGAATTCGATCATATAAAAATAGGCGATTCGGAGATGCATCGAGAAGTAGTGGCTCAGGAAACGAGGTTAACGTACGACCGATCAGGAAGTGGGCAGGAGTAATAGGTTCTAGGTCATTGGGACCAGAGGACATAGGAGACAATGGCCTAGAATTTAATATTGCCTCAATTTGGGTAATCAACGTATAAAACTGCTCAAATGTTAGAAGTGCCCCTCCTGCTACTCTCTTTAAATGATATTTGAAACTCTTCACACCCGCCTCCCACAGGCCACCAAAGTTAGGGGAGAATGGAGGAATAAATGACCATTCAATATTCTCTGTTGAGAGTGTTTCTGAGATCTCTTTGGAATCTATATGTAATTGATTGAGAAATTCTTTAACCTCACCGAACGCACCGACAAAATTCTTACCATTGTCCGAGAAGATTTTAGTTGGTTTCCCGCGACGAGCTATAAACCTACGTAGTGCTGCTAGAAAGGCTTCCGTGCTTAATGCGGAAACCAGCTCAATGTGTACTGCTTTTATTGCAAAGCACACAAAAAGAGCTACATAACATTTTGTCACCTTACAGCCCCGCCCTTGCCGGTCTTTGAGAGTAAACTGCTTACACGTCACATGACGAGGAATAAAGTAATTGTTTAAACATATGAGATCTGAACGAAATGTGTGCCACTTAGTTGAAATCGACTGTGGAACCTCATCATCCCACCCTGTACCAATCTGCCACAACTGCTGAAGGATGGTTTTGCCGATGATTATGCATGGGCTCAGGAGACCCAGTGGATCAAATACTTGACTGATTTCTGATAGCAGCATTCGTTTCGTGATCACCGCCTCCCGATTTGAGGAAGGGTTAATTTTGTATGTGAGTGTATCCCTCGTGGGAGACCAATACAACCCTAAGGTTTTAGTCATGTCTCTTGATCCTATACATATTTCAGTATTATTTGTAGCGACATATCGTCTACTACTGGCAAAACCTGGGGTTCATTTGAAATCCACTTATGTAATGGAAACTTGATTGAATGAAGAATATTTGAAATCTGTTGACACAAACTTGAAGCCTCTTCTGGTGTCTCTGCACCAGACAGCAAATCGTCAACATAAAAATCCTCTTTAATAATCTTACACACGTCTGGGAACTGTTGTGCATGAAGATCAGCGACATACACAAGACACCGTGTTGCCAGATATGGGGCATTCGCGGTCCCATACGTTCAGCTGGTATGCTTGTACAGGTTGAGACTGATCGAGGCGCCACAGGATCCACTGAAACCTCCGGTCATTTGGAGAAATTTGCACCTGGCGATACATCTTTTGAACATAGGCAGAAAATGCGACTGAATGACTGAATTAAACCGAAATCTTATTATAGTATATTGAAGAGCAAATCTTGTACAAGCGGACCTACCATTTGTTTATCATTAATTGAGACCCCTGTAGTGGTGGCACATGACCCATCAAACACAACACGTAGTTTTCTTGTTTTACTAGCCTCATTGATAACACCATGATGTGGGAGGTAGCAATGTGCTAGCATGTGATCTGGATTCTCTAGTTTGGTCATGTGACCTAATGATTCGTACTCCGACATGAATTTTGTGTACGATTCCTTTAGACGGGAATTTTGACTTAACCGTTTTTCGAGATATCCAAATCGCTTTACAGCAATATCATAGGAATTCCCTAATTGATCCAAGAAACCCTTAAACGGAATAGAAACAATACAACGGCCACTTTCATCCCTATTGATAGTGTTAAGAAAATGACTTTTAACTTCCTGTTGTTTTTGGGAGAGGGATCGCTTAATGGGAATTTCTTCGAGTTCCCAGAATTTTTGCAACTGAAACTGAGAATCGCAACCTTGCATGAAAAAACACTGTGACGGTTAATTGGATATCACTGGTAATGGGCCAGACAAAATCCACCCCAATTTGGAATTTTGCAAGACGGGCAAGTTTTTTCCAAGAGAGAACTGACCTTGTACTAAAAGAGACCAAAAGAGTTGCGCCCCTATTAACATATCAACCTTATCCGGTGTGTCAAGCTGCGGATCGGCTAATTCCAGATTTCCTGGAAGGCGAAAGAACTGTGTATTGACAGACGAATTAGGTAAATTCTCACTAATGTTATTTAGAATCAGGCAATTGAAGCGTGCACTGAATCGAAATATTTACCTTAGATTCCTTCAAGCTTAGTTTTTTGACCAACGTTCTCGTGATGAAACTGGAATGTGAGGCCGAGTCCAACACCGCTCTACACTTATGAAGCTGGCCCTGACTATCCCGAACCAAAACCAAGGCTGTAGCTAAAAGAACATTGCCAGCCGAAATTGCAATCTGAGAAGCCAGGGAAACTTGGGTCTCTCCCTGCTGTGAGATTGACTCATTGACAGTGGAACAGTCGTTGGGTCTCTCATAGTGTAGCAAAGTATTGTGATTTTTCCTACACTTTTTACAACCATATGATCGTGAGTTGCACCTATCAACAGTGTGGGAGTTGCGGAAACAATTTGAGCACAGTTTAAGATTTTTAACAGTCGAAATGCGCTCAGAAACAGACATAGCAAGAAATTTAGGACAATTGTCAATCGCATGTGACTCCTTGCAATAATAACATGACAAATTTGAGGTTGAAAATACCTTTTGTGGTTTAGATACTGCCAGCCTTAATTCCTTAAATCCATGCAAACCTAAATTATCCAACATATTTGCCTTCTCGCTTAAAAACATCTTCAGCTCCTCAAGAGTAGGCAACTCCCCCGCACATTTCTGTTGTTCCCAATCACGAGCCGTTACCTTATCGAACTTACTGGATACCAAATAAATGATAATCGGGTCCCAGTGTTCAATCGCCAACCCCAATGATTCCAGGGACCTCAAATGCCTTGTTACCGTGTCAAGCATTTCACCCAAATGAATCACACATTCCTTTTGACGACTCCTTTACTTGGAACAACGCGCGAAGATGATTATGAATTAAAAGTTTTGTGTTTTTGTACCTATCGCAAATTAATTTCCACGCGTTACTAAATGCAGTGTTTACACGTAAGAATTAAGTTAAAATTTAGTTGACTACTGCTATTCTAGTACTGTTTCAAAGCGTATACGACTCGACTCCAAGGCTTTCAAAGCGCATATGCTTTGAGTTTCGTATTTTAATCTACCCTTCGCTTTGGTCTTCGTGTCGTGCGAGCGGTTACGTTTGGCAACGCCGCAATTATTTGAGCTGTTCGCGTGGACGTATTATCAAATGTAGGTTGGATCGGATTAAATGTTCCTCTCACCCCATTAGAAGGATTATAAACTCGGTTTTCCCGATAATTCTAATAGAATGCCCCCAATGCAGGTAAGGGAATAAATCAATCATTCATGTGATTCGTCGTTATTCATCCCTCAACGCCAGCCTTAAAAAAGATCACTAAAAGTATATCAAACGATAAAAAGGAATTTGACACTTTGGATTTCTATAAATTACGAAATTTTGCAGCTGAGCTCCTGAACATTGAGGGAAGAAAATTCGAAGAGGCGGTTTATGGCGATATGATGAAGTCAAAGTTGTCGTTAAAGGAAGTGCTTAGCGAAAGAAAAGAACTGACTGCAGAAGCCAATGAAAGAATTGCTGCAGCGAAGGAGAGGATTGCCTAATAATAATAATAATTTTAATAACTTTAATTGAGTTTGTTTCGTACATCTGAGGTTGAAATATTGTTTGTTTCTTCCATATTAAGGTCAAACCGGAATACAAACGGAGATTTAAACTTTACGTAAAGAAACCGTCTTAAACAAAAAATTCTTTTTACTTACAAATAAAGCAAAAACGAAAAATAGCAAATCGGACACTTATGTCTGGACAGAGGGAGTACTTAATTTCAAATGACTGGTTTGTTTTCAGTTCATCTCTAATAAATAATAAGTGTACATACTTCAAATAGAGTATAGTGTGCATAATATTATAAGGATTTAGTGTTGATTATGTTTACTCAATATCAAAAGTTAAGTTTAATACATTTTTTTTTAATAAGCCCAATAATTATTATCCTGTGGTAAATAGCGCTCGGTGCAAAACGAACGGTTTTCGTTCAAGTGAAAGCGTATGCGCTTTTTTTGGAATGGTGAAGAATAGCACTCCCGTAGTTAGAAAAGTAAGGTCACAAGATGTAAAATTCTCTTACTAAAGGTATCGCCAATGGTTGCGCCATACATATTTCCGTCTTTTTTAATTCCCATTAACATTTGACATGGATATGTTTTGTTATTCGTGTATGCCCGGAACTGACATTTATGAATTTTCTCGGCAAAGTCAATTCGAATTTTTCGACTTTTAAAATAAATAGATATGGTGCGAATATGTGGAGGCAAAGGCTGTAAAGCAAGATCAAGTAGGTACAGATGTTAGCCTTTTCAGTTGTCCTGTTCTTACTATTATAAATTCATATAATATAATTCATTTAAATGCCGAGTATTACATTAATATCATTGACGAATCAATAAAAATCCCTAGATTATTCTATCTTTTTCACATTAAAACTCATCCTATGTCTATCTCTTTTAATTTCCGTGAAAAATAACTAACTGATGGCGATACCTTTAGAAAGAGAGTTTTTCATTGAGTGACCTTATATAAAAGGTCTGTAGACGGCTACAATTTTTTATGTGACTACTAGAGAACCAATAAATACAAATGGGTACACTCCGACTTTACGTTATTACCTTCCGTTCAATTTAAGAAAAATTACTTTCAGGGAATGTACGACAACACAATGCAGACCCCATTTTTTCTAATTCTTTAAACAATATGCGTATAGTGAATAATTTCTTCTTGTATAATAAAGAATATCACCTAAATACCAATCGCAATAAAAATAGCTGTAATGCGTCTATCTTCCCGATTATTGACTTTATTGACTACAAAATGATATTAGAAAATTCCAAGAAAACAATTTGAAGTCGAATAAATAGAACGAAATCCGCTTTAAAAAATCCGGCGCTTCATCTCGCATTACACCTTTCTCCGCTTTTCTTGTATTGCCGCTATATGAAACAAAACTGACGATATTTTAAAGATGGAACAGATCGTCACACCTGTTGTGTTGTGATGCTTTGGTGAAATATTCCTATGCTCATGCTTACGCAGGTGCAGAGCAAAAACTGCAGTAATATAAATGATAATAGCAGATCGTCAAGAGAAAGGAATTTATTGAGTTGCTCAAGATGCGACCTGCGGCAACTATAATTTAGCCTATATCAATTACATATTGCAGCACTTTTCCGATCAGGTGAGTCCAATATTTGATATAGGTTTGATTATGGCCGCTTTATTAACTTTGTCTTAATATACTTCAAATTATATTCAAACTAATCAGCGGTAGTAATTATTGTATTTTAAAATACTTGTTGTATTAATACGTTGTACAGATACAAATGGAAAACAATTTAATTTAATAATAATAATTACACTATTACAGTCTATACAAAGAAAAAAAAACGGTTTCAAGTAAAATAAATCTCAAGTTTAAAAACACCCGTTCATTCTAGGTGGTTTTACAACAGAGCATCGTCGCTCAATGCGACTCGACAGTCAATTCTGAATTGAACTGGGAAGACGTGATTCCTGACTGCTGGATGCTAACTTTGATGCTATCCGTCTGTAAAGGATGCAAAGAACACCTCTTCTGAAAAACTATTGATCATCACCTGAAACATTTTCCATAATCAACCACCATTTTCCTGTTTCCTACAAAGAAACATTTATTTTTTAAAATTTGTCAGTCAACTTTTTAAATGAGGAAAGCAGTTAATCAAATTCACTTATGCTTTTAGCATAAACCACGGTCATGAGTCAGAGGAATTTTATCTTATTTTATGTTGCAATTACAACCAACCCACTCAAACATCACCACACCCAAAGGAAAACTTTTAAGCTCGTCTCCCTTTCCATTAAAAAATTAAAATATGCGCGGTCAACACTGAAGATTAAATGTTTATTCTCTAGAGAGACATGTATAAAACTGACTGTTAACAACTGTTACCTCTTTATTTCGACTTCAGCATAATTTGCACACAAATATTATGGAATTTTAGTTTTTGATAGAAATATTTTTTTCCAGTTTGGATGAATCGATTTTTAATATAAATAATTCCTATGTGCAGGTGTCCTGAAATAGTTACTTTTTTATTAATTAATTTTGTGTGATACTTGAGTCTATAGATCTTCTGCTATCTTTGGCACAATGGTAATTCTTCCCCTGTGAAAGAGGTTGTTCTTGGCGGAATAGTGGTGGTTTTTATCGAATCGAACCTCTTTTCTCATATAAAGAAGGAATCATTTAATGTTTTAAATTCAATGTTAATTAGATTGATTTCTTATTTTATCTCTACTTCTGACATTTAATAATAGAGCCAGGGACACTAGAAAAATACAACACATTATATTTGTTGACAATTAATTTTTATTCGTCTCCTCTATTTCCGTAGGCATATACTGTCGCCTCTACTGCTACGCCCAGAAGCACGTAAAGAACATCAGAGCCATCACCCGACCCATCGACCTCCCCGACGCCACGAATCCCAAGAAAAGCATGAAACAGAAGAACAAAGCTCTCCATATCCACCTGCACAACCACCACAGCTCACCCTACCACGTGAGCGACCACAAAGCCGCCGTCACTGTCGGCATAATCATGGGCGTGTTCCTCATCTGCTGGGTGCCGTTCTTCTGCATCAACATCGTAGCGGCTTTCTGCAAAACCTGCATCCCGGACATCACCTTCAAGATCCTCACATGGCTGGGCTACTCCAACTCCGCCTTCAATCCCATCATCTATTCCATCTTCAACACGGAGTTCCGAGAGGCTTTCAAGAGGATCCTAACGGCTCACTACCCCGCTTGCTGCAAGTGCGGCTACCAGTCCGTGGCGCTCAACACCAACGACAAGTTCATCACCGATTACGGAACGAAAACGGTAATAGTGAACGCGAGGCGAAACGGTTCGTTTGGGGAGTTCTCGAGCGAACATCTGAGCACGGAGTCGGTGCACCAGACAAGGGTCAACTCCACCGAGAGGGACTTCTTCGGAGAGGGGGTCAGCGCTATTTGACAGGACTGTGACCATCTGCAAGACACGATGGTTTAAAGATTCGCTCTTCTTCTCAACATGGCTGTGGGTTCATCATTTCAAACTTAGATTTAGACAGTGAGGGCTTATCATGGCTTAATGGACGCATTTTGTCACGTGATCGAGCCATATCATTCCGCTCTTCGTCGAGTAGCAATATTTCAAACGGTTGTGATATGTTCTAGTCGCCAAACAGTTGTGGCACTATTTGCTCTTCTTCTAGAGGTGCATTCGGAAGGGGGTCATCGGAAGGGGTTTTGGACCTCTGCAATCTTTCCAAAACAAACCGAAGAAAATTAAATTTGTTTTGTACTCCAAATGAACCACAACAATCATAAAAAAATCGTTCCTATGACAAGTTCATTGTTGGAGGCAGCAGAAACACCGAAATGAATATACCCCGTCGTCAAGGGGCTAATCGCTTATCTACTGCGTAACATATATAGATTTGGAAAATATCGAATTCCTGCTTTTTTTGTAGAAAGGAATCGATAAATGTAGGTTTGAATAATTGGATAGAGTTTTAAAATGATGTATCACACGACCCCCCATGCCATTGAAATTTTTTAAGGGGGTGGCTCCCCTGGCTCAAGGGGTGAGATCTAAGACTTGAAAGTTTGGTACAATTAGGTCCCCCTTGATAAAAAAATTGACCACCTGTTCGAGCGTTTTCTTTTGAGTCTTTCGAAATTGGAATTGTTGGGGGTACAAATTTTAGTTGGGACACCCGATATAAAACTTATTTTATAATTTGGGGATTGCTTTGGCACTTTTTGGAGTATTTTAAAGACATTTTTCAAATTTATTAATTGGTTACCGAGTAAAATTGTCAAGTTCCCGGTAATTCGTACATTGTTTTAGATGCAAGAAGTATGTCATAATGCACTAGTGTAAAAACAAGTTTTACAAAACAAAACGAGTTTTTCATGTTATTTTTTCTAATTTGCATATTCATTTATTTATTTTTTTACAAATATGTAAAATAAATTTTGGTAATCTAGGGAATTCTGTTAAATTTTGATTTTTCTGTACCTCACCTATACTTCACATGACTTGATATGGAACCATATGAACATTTCGACATTGCGTTCAGTGCAGGGTTCAATGGAAAAAAATCTAAATTTTAGGTGCGTTAATTTCTTATTAACGCATTTAAAATGAATGCGTTATTAACTTTGTTACAGAAAATTAGAAAAAGTACCTTTTTACTACACTTATGCATTAACAGTAAATTTTGTAACTAGTGTCGAAAGTAATCATGCGAGTGTGAAGTTTGACGAACGAAGCGATGATATTTCCACTTTCCAACGAGTTATGAACACTATTTTAAACGATTGCGAACATTAAATAATATTAGCTAGTTCTCGTGCAATTTTTTACTAAAAAAAAATTGCTTTACATGCTCCACTGAAATCTTAGCTTACCTCCTTCTTTCTCTTCAATTTACTATCCTTTTTATTCAAATTTTACTTCAATTAAACCTACTAAAATAATGCATTTCCATTTAGAATTTCGTCGAAGTCCGACGTACCTACACGTAAGGTCACCAATTTCGTAACGTATTTACCGGTTTACCAGCTTCGAGTGCGAGTATACAAGTTTCACTTCAATTACGTTAATTTATCACAACGTTAACAAATTTTGATTCAATGTTTTTTTTTGTTAATTCATTACGTTTACTTTATAAATGGTAACTGTTGATATAGAACCGGAAGAATTGCGGAAGTGTTGCGATATTTTTCACATTCTAACTATGGTAATAATCTCAACTTTCGTAGCTTGCTTCGTAGCTATGGTTACTTTCATAGGCAGGCCTCGAAAAAAATATATTTAAATTTGAAAAGCTCAATTCTTTTCTACTTTTAAACGAATAATAAACGACATAAAAAAATTGTGTCTTTTTTTGTCAAGTGGAAAATGCAATTTTGGGAATTTTTGAATTAGGTACTTTGAGTAATTTTGAATTTTGTTCAATTGAAAAACGTACTTTCGGTTTTTGAGTATTAATATTGAGTAAAAAAGTTTTTATTTTTACACCAGTTTTAAATTCGATAATGACAGATGAGGAATAACGGATGGGCTATAGATATATTTTTTATGAAACATCTTGTATAATTTACGAATACCACAAACATAGTAAATAAAGCCAAAAGATTTGGTGAAAATGCGTTCCAAAATCAAAATGTGGGGGTTTTTGGGATTAAAATTTGTGGATGCAGTTTACATCTTCAGCAGAGATATGTAATTAAAAGAAATATTCTTCATAAACTTTGATATTATCGTCAAAACTGCTTCACTAAAGAGCCCATATTGAGATACTTTTTCCAAATCTTAAAAAGAAACTTACCTTGCTTCTTCTAACATTTTTGGTAAGCGTAGTTGAAGACGGAACGGAACGGGAAAATGAATGTGGGACTGGTAAGTTTCGGGTCATTTGTGCCATATCTCTCCAACGCCCTTCTAGCCCAATCTGGGAATTACCCCTTTAATATTTAACACGAGACCCGTTCCGGGTGCACCGTAACTGTTCGGGCCCCAAACAGACTAATAAGACAGGGTTTTCATAAATAACTGAAACAAATGACAATTTCAGCGATTTATTCGCTCATTAGAACGCATATCTGTATAAAACTGTGTAGACACTATGTAAATACCTAAGGTCAATGTAAACTTTATATCCAAAGCTCTATTGTATAGAAATGAATGTTTTATACCCTCTATCGATGTTACAATCATTGTTACTGTACATACATCAACAACAATAAACTACGATCTACTTGACTGTCGTTTTTTCTCGTCCTCGCCCACAATCCTCTTAAACAGGACGGCCTTGTCCTGTCCCAACTCCTTCTGGACGAAGTCCCTGCTTTCCCACGACAATTCCTTGGCATCGCTCAGACGTCTGCTCTCCCTTTCCACATTGATCTTATTTAGCAAGCTACAAGCTATATTCGGAATAATAGGCTGCAGTAATATCCCGCAAACCCTCAAAGTTTCCAAAGTTAAGTGCAAGACGACGCTCAGCTCTTCCGACTTGGCGGGGTCTTTTTTCATCTGCCACGGCTTTGAAGTTTCGAAGAACAAATTCGCTTGATGAAGAGTTGCTATTACGCTGTCCACTGCCTTATAGAAGTTAAAGTCAGAGTAATGGCCCATACAAACGTCTGGAAAAAATCAACACTGAGTAGCGGAAATGGGATCAGAATGTGAAAGGGTTGTAATGTTCGGAGTGAAATCCGTTTATTTTGCTAGACATGTATTCAATAAAAGTGTGAAGTTTCGGGCTCATATTTTAGAATGCGGGAGATGTAGATGAGCAAACGTAAATTACACAGCAAAGAGATAAATTACTATTATTATTATTTATTAGCATACCGCAGGTGTTCGTGTTTGTTTTATTTTAGAAATAAACTTTAATACCATAATAATAAATAATACATAGTATTTATTGAGTTTTTATCCTTGCGTGAGGATTAGTGAAGAATTAGTCAATACTCCTCGAAGATGAATAGAAAGCGCCTATCATTTCTCTCGAAACACCCTGAATTTTCTCTTACTTAAGTTGTTCCATTTCCTCGCTCTAAAGAAGAGAAGGCGATCGGGATAGATCAAGTTCTCAAAAAAACAAATTACGAGTTAAACAAAATGAACACGAAAATTGTAAGGAAAAGTGGAGTGACAGGGCAGATAACAGAGGGCAGGGATATGAGGAAAATATACGAAGAAGAACTCTAAGAGAGAACTCAATATTCAGGCGCAAATTTCAGAAATGAAAAAGTTGGAGCAAAAAGAATAGAAGCTATAAAGATCCATTGTAATATCAAAACCAGCAGGCACAAAAAAAAATACTAAAAATGTAGTATAAAATATAGATCCATGTGTTGTCTATTTGGTTTAAAAACATATAATTCAAAAGAGACGCCAGAGACGTTGGAATGTTAATCCAACAAACAGTTCAAGAATTCTCAGAGGCGCACTTCATGAAGAATTAAGACAAGACAATGAAAAATTTGTAACGGTCTCTTCCTGTTCCCAGAAAGTTGCCTTGTTTACTGGGAAACAGAATGTTAAAGTTCTTGTCCTATTCCTGCAATCATTCATTAAAATTGATCTAATTTTGTAGGGGATAAATCGGTATTGGGTTCGAAATGTGGAGTTAAATCGGTCTGACAGCTTAGAGATCTGTAGATAGTCATTTATACAAGGCAACAAGAAGCTGGGGAAGAATCCTTAGTAGGCTTCTAGTAGTAAGCTAAATAACTTCGGTAGTAATGTAAATTTAAAATGCTTCAATTTTGAATTCATATACCGAAATCGATGTAGGATCGAGGCAAGTTCGCGCAAGTAAAAAGATATCATATTGGTTTTCATGAAGACATGGCGATTTTTTTTCTTTTTCCTATCGACGTCCTCACATGTGGGTGCATTAAAATTGAGAGCAAGTTCTGCTTTGGCCTTCTGCCAGTTTTGTTGATGCACCACTACGAGTATCGAAGAAGTGTACAAAAATTTGTCCAACAAATTTATAAATGTGTAAAAGATTTCGTGATGTTAGTGTGGTGTAGCGGAGCGCCCAAAAAAAAATCCTGAGATTGTCATATACAATATACCAAGAGTCAGGCATATTGTCGAAAATTTTACCGACCTGTCTGGCACAAGTGTTTGTTGCACCGAAAACTTCCCAAGCGCGCAGCGCGCGGGAAGTTTTCAGGGGCAACAAACACGCGTGCAGACAGGGAGGGAAAATTTTAAACAATATGCCTGACCGAGGGATATTTGTTCAGACAATCGCTCGAACAACATTAACAAATAATTGAAACATCAAGATCCTATAAATCATGTCATGAGTTGGTTGTCATGGTGGTTCCAGTAGTAAACAAAGTTTTTCCAAAACGAAAAATTCAAAAAGCATGGCTCTCGTTCGATTTGGATCTGATTCCATACAAACAATTAACGAGGAAGTTAAGAAATGTGTGCCAGTCAACACCATGAAATCACGAAAATCCGTATGGTCGCAGTTTAACAAGTTCTGTGCTGAAAGAAGGTACGATGTCACTACTCGAGCCTTACCAGCGAAAGCATTGAATGAAATTTCGATGGACTGGGGATCTAACATGAGGAAAGCAGATGGAAGTAACTATAAGGATTTCGTGGTTAAACAAATGTGGAATTGTACAGCCAAGCAGATACAGGAAATGTATTATGAAACATTTAACGTCAAAATTAACCCCTTTACTGACATCGATTTCAAAATCTCCCGACAAGCTCGTGATTCAAATAGAAAGAAATGCCAGTTAAACCTCGATTTGAGAAAAGTAAGTGCAGCTGCATTTTCGGAATTGGAAATTCAACAGTTGATAGAAGCTTGCGATGAAGCTAAGCCGGATGGAATACAGAAAAAGTTTTACCATATTGCGGCCCACGAACTTGCCTGGCGTGGCGGAGAAGCCACTTATTGCTTGGTCACCTACTTTCATGAAGAACGGGATAATAAGAGTGTCTATACTGGAAGGATTGAATATAATCCGATCATTTCCAAGACTGCGCAAGGAGGTGCGAAAAGGCTCACAGATTCGAAGTGGCTAATAGAAAACAAAAATAATTCTTCGATGTGTCCAGTAAGGTATGATTTTTACAAAAGCGTTGCAAAAACAAAATTATTAACCACTATTAATTTTTTTACAGGTTGCTGAGAACGTTATTAGAGAAAAGAGGTAGAAATATAAAGAGTAACAGATTATTTCTTACTCCAAATCCTGACTTCAATCCGAACACTCCGAATTCTCCGTGGTTTAAAAATTGTCCTGTTGGAAAAAATACTATTTCAAAATGGACAAAACTGGCCGCAAGAGGTATTGGTATTGACGCAGGAGTTGTTAAAATATCGAACCATTCTCATCGATCATCGACAATCTCCCATTTGGCAAAAGCAGGGGTTCCTGAACAATCTTTGATTAAGATATCTGGACATTCATGTAGCAGCTCTATCAAACCATACTTGCACTTCGATAAGGAGCATCATGCAAACATCATAAAGGGACTCAGAGTTGATAATTCGACAACTGCTACTGCTGTAACTGAAGCAAAAAGGACGGACTCTGGAACAACTGTGATTTATAATAATTGCACCTTTAATTACAACAATTAGTTTCAATCCCTTATGTTACAATAAAGTATTAGTGGAACTATCATTTATGTATCATTCTGTTTTATTTTCAATAAAGGGCAAATTTTAAGTTAGGTCATTTTAGGTCACATTAGGTCTAGGAACCTTTGCAGGGTGTTTTCGACAATTTCCCTAGGGAGATTTTCGCCAAGCGGGAAATTGTCGCGAAATTCAAATTTGATTGGTTTATTTCAAATAAAACTCACGTTTAGATTGGTCCGACATATCAGTTTGACAGGTGAGGGCGATTGTCGCAGATAATGGAAGCGTCTACCAAAAAAAAAACTCCTCAGTTTTGGATCTGATAAATCGGTTGTCTACAACAAGGGCCATTGGAAACAATTGGATTCACGGTCACAGGCTACCAATAGAACTTCGCAGTTACCGTTCATTTCTATGGCTACCACTTACTCCACATAATCGCGCTCGCGTATAATGGTGTAACGAGAGGGTCAAGTGGGGACAAGAATGGCAACGTATAGTGTTCAGTTAGTCAGATGTCAGATGTTGGCGTGGTGAAAGACAGAATTTAGTCTTACTGGACTTACCCGTATTGCAGCGGAATAATAATTTCAGTTCCGTAATCAGAAAATTATCGCGCTGCGAATGCGAACTATTCCGGAGTCGCTACGACCACCCCCAGCCGTACCAGAATGGTTTTTGCATCGTTATGACCGGAAAAGAAGCGCGCTCCGGACTCCGTCGTTCCGGATGCGTTGCGTTGTCCGGGTCCACCACTATTCCGGTGGGAAGAAGACGCTAACAGCCCACGGTTTCAAGAAGAAACGATACTGGTACGATTCCCCGGAAGTATTTATTTTCGACGGATTTATGGACAAGGACGGTGTACAGAAGTTGTATAACAATAAACCATTAAAACTATTAAAATTTACCAAAAAAAAAATAATAATCCACGATTTCTTATGCATTCGTTCGCATTGGGTATGCCGTCAATAAGATGGCCTATGGCCGGCTGTGGTATCTCATCCCAATATTCTTGAATACAAATTCGAAGGTCATTTGAATTGCATGATGACGTAAATTATTCAGTCTGAATCCAATCATGTCCTATACGTGTTCGATAGGCCAAATCCGGAGACCGTGAGGGCCAAAGAAGAATCTCCACGTTAGCTTCTTCAAGGAAATCTTTAGTTACTCTTGCCGTGTGAGGACGCGTACGTTAGCGATATAACGAAGGGCATTCAAACTGTCAGAGATAAAGACTTACTTTAAAAAGTAATGCCACCCCAAACCATAAACTCTGATGTAAGTCCAGTAAGGCTAAATTCTGTCTTTCACCACGCCAACATCTGGCATCTGACTAACTGAATACTATACGTTGCCATTTTTGTCCCCACTTGACCCTCTCGTTACACCATTATACTCAAGCGCGAATATATGGAGTAAGTGGTAGCCATAGAAATGAACGGTAACTGCGAAGTCCAAAACTACAAATGCGGCTATAAATATACGAATGCTATTGATAGCCTGTGACCTAAATCTTGACCGGAAAAAAGCGCGCTCCGGACTCCGTCGTTCCGGATGCGCTGCGTTGTCCGGGTCCACCACTATTCCGGTGGGAAGAAGACGCTAACAGCCCAACGTTTCTTCTTGAAACCGCCACGTACTGCCCCCTTCCCGTCACCAACAAGAAGGGATTCACCCGGGTACTTTCGGTTGCCGACGTGGTCCTGAGAAGGTCGAAGCAGGGGAGTCCTGGGAACACCGCAGCCGACCGAGTTCCTCAAGGCCGTACGGGGAGCCGAACCACACTGAGCAGCTCCAGTAACGCCTCAGCCGACGATCGACTCCCGACGTAGTTTGTGCACCGGGGTAGCTGGACGGGTTCCTCCTTGGCGGTGTTTCCCGCCACCCGTCCTCCCTTGAAACCACCGTCTACCAGGGCCAGTCCGGAAAGGACGCCCTAACCTCAGCTCCCCGCGTTTGTATATTAACGAGACTGTAACTTTTTCCCCGTGTTGATATATGAACGATATTGTAAGATAAGTTCAGAACCCCTGTACATATTGTAAGTAAAGCTCGATTACCGTCACTGAACTTGATTTATGTATTTCCCTATCGCCAAACTAGACAGCTGACCTCTGGTAAACCGTGCTCCGATTTAGCTACCCGTTTTCCCGTGGAGAATACCACGTAAGAAACTGGCGCTCGAGGCAATCCGACCAGAGAAAGCGTCACAAATTGATAAAATATGACTACATATTCCTATCTGAGAACGATTATACAAAGTTTATAAACCGAGCAGTGGGCGAGGTTTGTAATTGCCCAAAGTTTGCAGAGCACTTTCTTAACAAGGTTTGAATACCATTTTTTCCTTACCAACACAACTTCGTTGTAAAAAACTAAAAAAAACTGGTTATACATATTTCTGACAAACAAAGTAGGCAGCTAAAACGAACTTTTTAAGAATTGAATCGTAGGCTGGGTAATTTGTTTTATTAAGCTGTCATCGCATTTGTGACATTTTTTTTAAATTTCATGAAAACAGGGTAAAGTAATCTATTTAAAATGTATTTTTTATTCAATTTCTGACAATTTATTTGATTTGATAAAACTTGGCTGACCACCAGTGGCGCATAAACTAATTTCAAGGTCACTTTATGCGCCGCTAGACGACTTCGTGTGTCATGACAGAGAAATGGCCATTTGTCATAACCCACTGACAATACAATATCATTTTTCTGACATTTGAAGAAAAAATATATTTATTTTATTAACGAAACTATGTTTTTATTTATTTTAATCCAAATTTATTTATTGGTTTACTTTAATTATAAATTCTTTCAATAACCATCAATTTCGATGTTTCACATCTACCAGGCGTCCCGTGACGGCTTAATTTTTTTTTTGTTCGAGTTCGACTTTATATTAGCAATAAATAACTACCAAAGACGTTAATTATACAGTACACCAGTAATTCCAACCTTTTTTGCTGTGGTAAATTGGAAAATTTCTTGAAAAAGACTGTTTTGTGATAACGATATCAAGGTAAGCAGGAAAAACACGAAAAACGGAAAGAAAAACACTTCGAAACACGGTAGACGGCGTGATCGGAATGAGTCGTAACAAACCAGAAATCCCCAAAACCTCTCGTGTGTACATTTGGCTTTATCAAATATACGCTCTTTTTTAATCAACCAATCGCAATGTCCTATTTGAAAAACGCGGGCAATGTGGGCGTTTTTGTTACTATATCTGTTGGGCGACCGCAGTATAGTAAAAAATCTGCATTTTGTCAAGACTACGTTGCCGTTTACGAAGCGACATATCCATTCTACAAATTTCCCACAACTTATGTTGTTTTTTTAATAAGTTAATCAATAACCATTTTCACCTGAAACGATACAGCAGCTTTGTTAAAATTGCACTACAGATAAAATAAATTAAAACCGGTAATGGACCCTCTGGAAAAATCACCATGAAGGCTCGCAGATAACGGAAATGGTATCAGAATGTGAAAAGATTGTAACTTTCGGCGTGATTTCCGCTTTATCTCACCAGACACGTATCGAGTTCCGATTGTTTGGACGGAGAGGTAAATTGTTTTATCGTCGCTGAAAGTTCAATTGGGGATTAGCGCAAGCTTCGGTTATTGCATGATTAAAACTTAACTTGTTTACATTGCTAATAATATTAGTATCGACATACACACTTCTTCTAACAAAACAGGTGAGTGAAGTGTTTGGCTGTAAATACGCGGCTTAGCTGATGGCAGGTGAAGTTAATTTATCGGAATCGTTACGTGGAGTAATTAAAAGTGTCAACGACGAAAGCAAAATAATCTTTACTGTAATGAAGAGTTATAGCCAAGAATAACATCAACTCAAACCACAGTAGAGTAGAATTTCGTAATACGCTGGACTGTAATTGAGGATCACCAAGCAGCTATGCAACTTGAACGTCTTGTGATGTTCGTCAATGGATTATATTAAATTAAATTAAATGCAAACACTTGTCACTTGTCATATTAAGTAGGTTTAGTTTGCATTCAAAATACGGCTGTGTTTAGCTTGTTACGGCATTGTTTATTTTGTGGTGGTTTGGAACCGAACTGCAGATTAACGAATGTTTGAAACTGCACTTGACCTACTCTGTCTATCATGTTACCATAGTGTCACTAGTCCTGTAAATGTAAATTTAACGTTTGAAGCTGGACCAGTGCTTTCGAGGAGGTATCAACCAAAAATAATGCTGAAATAATATGTAAACAACTTCCTAAACTATAAAATGTACTTAATTCTTCATGTGGGGCCAAGTACATGTTGTATTGATGTTTCCAGTATGTTGTGTACGGTATTGCAATTTATCTCTGACTCAGTCAAACTGGCCATTATTAGACACGATGCAACACATCCATTACAATTTACTTGATCTATGACCAAACCCGCCTTACAATCTTACAACACGTTTTAAACGAAACTGCCTCATCCCGAAAGAAGCGTATCTATTTTTCCCCTGAGTAAAATTAGTTTAAATCTTCCCCATCTCTGCATATCCAAACAATCTCCGAACTCGATCACTATCACCTCGTGAACTCGTTACGGAACTCCTCGGCTTTGTCAAAGCTTCCAAGTAACTTTCAAAGTTCAATTCCACTGTTTACAACCCGTCGCGTGCCGAAAATAAATAACGTCTCTTTTTAAAAACCGAACCACTCACCTGGCAGCACTCCGACGTCTTCAATTAACTTCTTCGTCACGTCCGACCCAGCCACCTTCCTAAAGGCGTCGTCGTCGATCCTGGGAAACGTCTGTCGAGGATTTAAGGCAGTGCCGCAGCACCGACTCAATAAATTTCCCAGAGTATCGGCCAATTCCGAATTCAAGATGCGGATCAGCTTGGTGTCGCTGTAATCTCGAGGAAAAAAACAGAGGGTAGAAAGAAGTTTTCCCTATCATAAAGCAGAGGAATCGGACACTGATAACTTACTACCGTCACTGTGGGCGACACCTTCGCGCAGTAAAAAGTATCGGAGTCCCTCGGTGGTGTACAATTCACTCCTCTGCAGTGGACAAACTACGTTGTTTTTCGACTTGGACATTTTTTCTCCGTCGACGGTCCAGTGCGAGTGACACAAGAGAGTTGAAGGAGGCTCCAGGCCGGCAGCTATTAAGAAGGCCGGCCAATAAATACCGTGGAACCTAGTAACGAAAAGCAATAAAAAATTCCGCGAAAATGCGGTCTTACAGCATGAGGTGGTTGGTATGGAAACGTCTTAACTAATGAAAATGAAATGAAATAAATGAAACATGAAATTGATCCTTACTGTGTGGTTTTTAGATAAGACGTAAGACCCGTCGCAACTCGACATGAAATCAGGTTGTTCCACAACATCCACAAGGCCTTAACATATCTTGAATATGTAGAAAGGTAGTGATCAAAATTAAGAATGCACAAAAGTATTAAATAAATTATCTATACAGGGAGAGTCAATAGTGCGAGGACGGAAAATAGTGGCTTTACTAATAAAAGAAATTTTTAAATGTCATCATATGACACTTCGTATTGCTATAAAAATGTTTTCAAAGCCTACTTTTTGTGAATGCAATGACAGATATTGTCACAATTTCCAAATAGGTCTAATTATCTCAATTAGTACACGTTTTAGACATGCCATATGTTTAACAAAAGTGAAAGATAATTAATAGGGAAAGCTTTAGAAAAATATGAGGTGTTTCATTTAAAATAACAAAGTTATGGATGTCCAATACTGCAATTAGTCGGTTGTTGTGAACAGACTGTACAATAACATCCAAATGTATTAGCAGCATCCGAAAGACCCTTGTTTATCGACATGCCAATTTTCAATGTTCAATATTTAATAACGATCACATGACTTTTCGAAAATTTTCACAAAAAAATTAATAACTTGGCAACCTCGTATTCCAAATTTAGAAAAAAGATGCAGTTGTAGCATTTAGAACAGCAAATCAGAAAATGAAAAAAATATATAATATAATATAATTATGGTTCCATTTTAAAAAATTAAGTTGAGTACGGCCCTGGAATAGTGATAGACCGAATATAGCTGAAAATAATTTTAATAATGATATCAATTTTTTTTTTATTTTCATTAATAAAGCCACTGTCTTCCGTCCTCGCACTATTTACTCACCCTGTATAATAAAAATGAAATGATGTACGTTGGTAAGCGCATAACTTGAGAACGAATAGACCGATTGGGAATTTTTTTTTTTTTTTTAGAATATTCGTAATGATCCAGGTCAGGTTCTTACGGAAAGAAAAATTTGAAAAGCTCCCCGGAAAATTGGAAAAAGGCACCATTTGAAATTGGAAAATTCCGGAAAAACTCTTTTTCGCCGGATTTCCATGAAAACCTTTAATTTTAATATGCGCACGTATGGGTGACGAAATAAATTACGAAATAATTAATTTTCATATTTTATCAATAATAGCATTGGATGTTGAAGTAAAGACGTTTAGTAGGTAAGTTTTTCTATTTTTAGAATACCCTATTTTAAGCAGTTTTATTTATAAAAAACAAGTTTCAAAATTTTGTATACTACTCCATTGTTTCGTGTGAGAACACAATTATGATCCCTCGCAATCCTCTAAAATCAGCTACAATCTATTTAACAACTAACATAATGCTAGATTCTGGTCAGAATAGTTAAAACACTGCGAGGAAAAGTAATAGCCCTGCTCTTAGCTGCGATCTACATACTTAGGTATGTACTATAAAATGGATGTGGGATGAATAGAATCCCACACAACAAGGAGATATCAAACTGTAAAAATTCTGAGCAGAAGCAGGTGTCGAATCTGTCCTATCTACCGCGGCAGCCGAGGAATCCTCTGCAGAATTACAAAATAAGTTGTTGCAGGAACTTCTTGACCCTGCGAAGGATTTTGTTTCCATCTGGGAGGAAGAACTTCTGTTGTTCCCAGTGCTCAAAGGAAGCGCCACAGTTTTCAGCACAATAACAAAATGTATTGCTATTATATTATGTGTAATTATCTTTGTAAGTAATAAAAAATATTAGACAAATATCTATTAGTTTTTAGTCGAATGCATTATTTATTTACCCTGGTTTAAAACGATGAAGACTAATTTAACAACGGTGAGTTTCTACCTGAAATACTCGTCCGCGGCACATACTTGTCGGAATATTTGTCAAATGCCAAAAATGCGCATTTCAGAATTCGGATTTCAGAAAAGCATAAACGTACTAGATCACTCACCTGATCACGGCATACGACTAATACAAGAAACAAACAATAACAATAATCTCCACATAATTTAATCTAAAAGTACTAAATGGCCAAATGGGACATGTTTCGGGAGAAGGCTACATCATAAAATTAAAATTAAAAATTAAGGATACATTAGTGAAATACATGAGATTTTTAGGGGCCGTCCATTAATTACGTGAGGTGTTTTTCTGTTAATTTGGACCCCTCCCTCCCCCTTGATGAGGTTTGGTGAGATTTGGTAAAACCCCCCCTCCCCCTCACATGAGATTATCCCTTACAATTTTTAAATAATTAATTTTCATGTATGTTCATGTATTTTGTTAAATACCACAAAATACCTAAGCGTTAATACTGATGGAATATAAAGGGGAAAAATAATAGCGCGTTTAAAGGACAAATTTATTTAAATTACATAATAAAAATAGACTACCTTCCCTAATTGTTTACTTACTCCGTGGGCATGGGCGTTCTGTATTGTTCGTTGAAAGATTTTTTAACGCGGCGAGGATTTCCACAAAAAGAGTCTGGTAAATAAATTGTGCCGCAATTGTCTCAATTCGGGGAATCCCATACATAGAAGATATTTAATGCTGTCTATACTCGAGATTGCTATTGTAATAAAAAAATTGTTTCCGGACAAAATAGGAAACCTTTAAAAAGTAAAATAATAAGTTTTTTTTTTTTTATACTATGTATTAATGCAAAAAGTTGACGTGAGATTTTCAATGACCCCCTGCTCCCTTTAGATGAGATTTTACTGGACCCCTCCCCCCCCCCCCCCATTTTGAGCTCACGTAATTAATGGACAACCCCTTACCTCATAGAAATTGAAGTGTTAAAAATGGATTGATTACATTGAAACTGCCCGCCCATGTAAAAAGTAAGACCAATTATAACAAGAAGCATAATTAAATGCAAATAAAGAAGTCTCCAGAAAATACACTTATTAATGACATTTCAGCCAGATACATCACAGCCGGGGAGACACTGGCCTCAGCCAAACGGCGGTTGCGGACTGAGTTTTTTAGAAAAAAATTCAAGAAAAAACATCAGTACGTGTTTTTTGGAAACCAACATTTTATTATTAAAAACTTGGAAATCTTATGGAAATACGGTTTTGAAAATTTTTTCAATATATATTTTCAAGTGTTTAAAAAAAAATTAAAAAAAGAACGTCCCAATCGGACCATTTTTCACAAAGTTATGGGCATTTAAAAAAATAACGTTTTTTTTTTAAGAATCGGTATCTCGGAAACGGCTTAACAAAAAAAAATTAAAAAAATCAGGGAGGCCTCTCAACCGATACTACAACATAATAAATATATCTCAACCGATTTGACGGGGAATGCCCCATATATACTTACGCATGTGTAAATGAGACAGCTTACTTCTCTTTTTTACAAAGAACGGATCACTGGTATCTTTCAAATGTCGACGAGCGATCCGCCATAATATTAGTTACGTTACAAGAGCGTAGCTATTGATTCCGCCATCAAAAAAAAAGACTCATCATATCAATAATTATTAAGGGGGTACTGCAGCTATGAATTTGCAACGTGTTGTGTGGGACAGGATTCTGACCTTATTTTTGATCCAAATAAAAAAAAAATAAAAAAAAGACTCGTTGAGAAAGGTTGAAAGGCGGTACCTACGAAGCCCTTTTTTTCGAAAAGTCCATAGGGACTTTGCTAAAAACGCTCAAACATATGCTATTTTTGCATCAAAGTTTTGATTGTACCAAAAAGAAAAAATCAAAAAAGGACTTCGTAAGTACCGACGTTGAACTTTCTTCTTTTCATAAAACAAAAGATTTTTGAAATCTATCAAAGGGTTGTCGAGTAATCGCACACTATCTGCTCAGTGGCTCATACATTTTGGAAATTTGAGGATTTTTTACGCCAATCAATTGTGTTCGATTTGTGCCAGATTGTGCCGGCGTTTATTCATATTGTGCTGATCATAAAATATGGAATATTTAGTTTTGTGCTAGCAATAAACAAAAAGTTATAGCCAAATCTTGTTAGGGGGGCTATCTTGACGCTTAGCCCACCCTATATTTTGGAAATTTGAGGATTCTTTGAGGCCAATCATTTGTGCTCGATTTGTGCCGGATTGTGCCGGTGTTTATTCACATTGTGTTGGTCATAAAATATGAAATAGTTAAGAAAAGATTACTGGGTTTCACACTATCTGCTCACCGGCTCATACATTTTGGAAATTTGAGGTTTTTTTGACGCCAATCAATTGTGCTCGATTTGTGCCGGATTGTGCCGGCCTTTATTCATATTGTGCCGATCATAAAATATGGAATATTTAAGAAAACATTACTGTTTCGCATACTATATTCTCAGCGGCTCATACATTTTGGAAATTTGCGGATTTTTCAATGCCAATCAATTGTGCTCGATTTGTGCCGGATTGTGCCGGCGTTTATTCATATGGTGCTGATCATAAAATATGGAATATTTAAGAAAATATTATTGGGTCGCACACTATCTGCTCAGTGGCTCATACATTTTGGAAATTTGAGGATTTTTTACGCCAATCAATTGTGTTCGATTTGTGCCAGATTGTGCCGGCGTTTATTCATATTGTGCTGATCATAAAATATGGAATATTTAGTTTTGTGCTAGCAATAAACAAAAAGTTATAGCCAAAACTTTTTGGGGGGGCTATCTTGACGCTCAGGCCCAAATATATTTTGGAAATTTGATGATTTTTTGCCGGTATGTTTGTTTCATTTGTGCTCCTCTGTAAATAAAAAAAAACGCAAAACAAATCCGGGAACCAAGTTTTTTTTTAATATTAGGCTTATTCAATTGTGCTCGTTTTGTGCTCAATTATGCCGCTGTTTGTTTCAATTGTGCTCCTCTGTAAATAACAGAAAAAAAAAAACGCAAAACAAATCCGGGGGCCAAGTTGACCGTCAGTCCCCGTTTTTTTTTTGTTTTTTTTTTAATATTAGGCTTATTCAATTGTGTTCGTTTTGTGCTCAATTATGCCGCTGTTTATTTCAATTGTGCTCCTTTACAAATAACAAAAAAGCGCAAAACAAATCCGGGGACCAACTTTATTCAATTGTGCTCGTTTTGTGCTATTCGTTACTTTCTTCACTCGTAATGTAAAATATTATTACGTAGTAAGTTTGAATGCAATTTTTAGCCGTAACCCACAGTTGCCACAGTTATCTCCAGTGTTTCCAAGCTTAATGCTTTTTTTTATTATCGATGTAAAAATTTAAAAATTTGTACTTATTTGAAGCAGCCCCCCTCCATAAATTTCTTGCTACTCTTTTAATAAGTTCTGCGACGTTCAAGCTTTTCATTGTTCTTAACTTGTCATCTTTTGAAATAACAGTTCTTTTATAAAAAAAAAAAACAACAACTTAAGTACCTTTATAAGCATGCACAAAAGGTGGTAGCAACCTCTTCTTTTAAAGACTTTATGGTTTCTCTGAAATTTCAGACAAAACGGTTTTTCATTCATAACCATTCTAGTTAAAGCCGTAACAACCTTTCAATTTCTTGTCTATTTTATGACCATAACATTGTTGTAAACCAGATTGTCAGCAAAATGATATTCAATTGTTCCTAATGACAATATTTACTTATAATGTATGTTCAAAACGGCGTCAACTGTAGAACAGTTGACCATTTAACTTCCATTCCTAAAAATGAGAAATTTACCCTAACAGCTTGCTGACAGAAGATTATGATACAGATAGGTACATTTCTTTGTTATGAGGTGAAATTTAAAAAACGAATATTCAAAGTTATCCCACTCTCCCCTACATCAGTTTCGATATTTAAAGAATGTAAAGTAAGCAAATTTGCGGACGACGAAAAACAAATGAAATCAGACACCAGGCATCACTTTACATTCAACACTTGACAATCTCTTCACACTTCAAATAAACAAGCTTTGTATAGTAGATAAGGAGAGCAATTGTGCTGAATTGTGTCGTTTGAACGATAAATTATACTATTTAATTAATAACAAAGTTGACTGAGATAAAATTCACCCATCTGTTTTTTCTGTCGTAACATTTTGTTAGAAAATTGTATTTTTTGTTTTTTTTTATGATTTTTAACGTGAGTATAACAAAGTGGCATATGCATACTTCGTACCTGTAAATCTATTTAGAGTCAAAAAAGCATAAAATAACACAAAATACAATTTCATAAAAAACATTACGAGAGAAAAAACAAAGAGGGGTGAATTTTATTTTAATCCATTAAAGGTATCTTGCTATAACTTTGTGATTAAAGTAGCAGAATTTATCGTTTAAACGGCACAATTCAGCACAACTGCTCTCCTTTAAGTACGCATAATTATTTTGTTTATATCGAAAATTTTGGTTGGGCTGAGTGTCAATGTAGCCACCTCAAAACACCACAATTTATGAAATTGGCAGAAAAATTCGGCACAATCATAGCACAATTTAGTGCATAGTTCAAAAAATAAAATTTTGGTTTTAGGACGGCCAAAAGACCCAATCATTTTTCTCCTAACTAAAATCTATATAATAATAAAACACATTTGTCCTCGCAAGGTTTTTAAATTGTTTTGAATGGGGCTGAAAGTCAAATCGGTTCCTGGATTTGTTTTGAGTTTATTTGTTATTTACAAAGGAGCACAATTGAAACAAGCAGCGGCACAATTGAGCACAAAATGAGCAGAATTGAATAAGCCTAATATTTAAGAAAAAAACGTAAAAAAACCGGATCCTGACGGTCAACTTGGCCCCCGGATTTGTTTTGCGTTTTTTTGTTATTTACAAAGGAGCACAATTGAAACAAACAGCGGCACAATTGAGCCCAAAACGAGCACAATTGAATAAGCCTAATATTTTAAAAAAAAACGTAAAAAAAACGGGGTCTGACGGACAACTTGGGCCCCGGATTTGTTTTGCGTTTTTTTGTTATCTAGAGAGGAGCACAATTGAAACAAACAGCGGCACAATTGGGCACAAAACCAGCACAATTGATTGGCGTAAAAAAATCCTCAAATTTCCAAAATGTATGAGCCACTGATCAGATAGCGTGCGACCCAGTAATGTTTTCTTAAATATTTCATATTTTATGACCAGTACAATGTGAATAAACACCGGCACAATCCGGCACAAATCGAGCACAATTGATTGGCGTCAAAAAAATCCTAAAATTTCCAAAATATAGGAGGGGCTGAGCGTCAAGATAGCCCCCCTAACAAGATTTGGCTATAACTTTTTGCTTATTGATAGCACAAAATTACGAACATCAGCACATTTGAGCACAAATCGAGCACAATTGATTGGCGTAAAAAAATCCTCAAATTTCCAAAATGTATGAGCCCCTGAGCAGATAGTGCGCGACCCAGTAATGTTTTCTTAAATATTTCATATTTTATGACCAGTACAATGTGAATAAACACCGGCACAAATTGAGCACAATTGATTGGCGTCAAAAATCCTCAAATTTCCAAAATATAGGAGGGGCTGAGCATATAGTATGCGAAACAGTAATGTTTTCTTAAATATTCCATATTTTATGATCGGCACAATATGAATAAAGGCCGGCACAATCCGGCACAAATCGAGCACAATTGATTGGCGTCAAAAAGACCTCAAATTTCCAAAATGTATGAGCAGGTGAGCATATAGTGTGAAACCCAGTAAAGTAATCTTTTCTTAACTATTTCATATTTTATGACCAACACAATGTGAATAAACACCGGCACAATCCGGCACAAATCGAGCACAAATGATTGGCCTCAAAGAATCCTCAAATTTCCAAAATATAGGGTGGGCTAAGCGTCAAGATAGCCCCCCTAACAAGATTTGGCTATAACTTTTTGTTTATTGCTAGCACAAAATTACGAACATCAGCACATTTGAGCACAAATCGAGCACAATTGATTGGCGTAAAAAAATCCTCAAATTTCCAAAATGTGTGAGCCGCTGAGCAGATAGTGTGCGACCCAGTAACGTTTTCTTAAATATTCCATATTTTATGATCAGCACAATGTGAATAAACATCGGCACAATCCGGCACAAATCGAGCACAATTGATTGGCGTCAAAAAATCCTCAAATTTCCAAAATATAGGAGGGGCTGAGCGTCAAGATAGCCCCCCTAACAAGATTTGGCTATAACTTTTTGTTTATTGCTAGCACAAAATTACGAACATCAGTACATTTGAGCACAAATCGAGCACAATTGATTGGCGTAAAAAAATCCTCAAATCTCCAAAATGTGTGAGCCGCTGAGCAGATAGTGTGCGACCCAGTAACGTTTTCTTAAATATTCCATATTTTATGATCAGCACAATGTGAATAAACATCGGCACAATCCGGCACAAATCGAGCACAATTGATTGGCGTCAAAAAATCCTCAAATTTCCAAAATATAGGAGGGGCTGAGCGTCAAGATAGCTCCCCTAACAAGATTTGGCTATAACTTTTTGTTTATTGATAGCACAAAATTACGAACATCAGCACATTTGACCACAAATCGAGCACAATTGATTGGCGTAAAAAAATCCTCAAATTTCCAAAATGTATGAGCCCCTGAGCAGATAGTGCGCGACCCAGTAATGTTTTCTTAAATATTTCATATTTTATGACCAGTACAATGTGAATAAACACCGGCACAATCCGGCACAAATCGAGCACAATTGATTGGCGTCAAAAAATCCTCAAATTTCCTAAATATAGCGGGGGCTGAGCGTCAAGATAGCCCCCCCAAAAAGATTTGGCTATAACTTTTTGTTTATTGCTAGCACAAAATTACGAGCATCAGCACAGTTGGGCACAAATTGAGCACAATTCAAAAATATAATTTTTTAAACAATCGCTTAAAAAGGGGGGCCAACTTGACGCACCTCTATTGTGTTCAATTTGTACGTATAATTCCATAGGAAAGAGAAATTTTTTTTTCTGTATAGCATCTACGGTCACGGCATGTTACGTAAGCATTAATTATAATGGAGTACATATGTATACAGGGTGTCCCAACTAAAATTTGTACCCCCCCAACAATTCCAATTTCGAAAGACTCAGAAGAAAACGCTCGAACAGGTCAATTTTGTTATCAAGGGGGACCAAATTGTACCAAACTTTCAAGTCTTAGATCTCAAATTGTAAGATTAGTTAAAATTCGACTGAAATACAGGGCTTTGGATCATGGAGCCTTACCGTCTTTAAGATTAACTTTATCTTCGAGATAACAGGGGTTTACCCTCTGATTTGCTATAGATCTTTTTGTTTTAATAATCCAAAATATTTTACATCTGTTGTTTTTGTTTTTTGAATATTGTTTTTACAATCAGCAACAGCACAATTCGGCATTTTCTATAGTCACGTCAATCACACACAATTTATTTATTGCTCTATAAAGCGCCTAGACGGTGGTCTGCTAAAAACTACCCATATCATGATTTGCCGAGGAATTTGCGATTATTTTGCAAATGCATGTGTGTGCGTGGGACATCAGTAATTCAATAACGTAAGGATAATAATGTTGTACTGTAAATGATAGTGATTTTTTATTAATTTGCAAAGATACTACACAGTAGCGATTCAGTATTTTTATTTGTGATTATACTTTGATAAACTAACATTTTAACAATATACTGATATTATGAAAGTATCATTTGAATAGGGATTGATGCCGGCAATTTTTAAATTCACTTATCACCAAAAAACAAAGCGTATTTGTCTATTTACCCTAATACATTACTGAGATTTCCCTCGCATGTGACGTCATTGCATGCGCGTTGGCATACCGTTGTGAGTGTATCGTGGTTGTACTCAAGGTCTTATGCTGATTCACGCTATATTGCTAAATTCTAAATTTAATTTTTTTTTGGAAATTTTCAAGAATTCCAAAAATTTCAGGTAGTCATTTCAATTTCCTGCAAATGTCAAACATTAATCCGTTTTCAAAATTCCAATATCGTAAAGAACGCCGGCCGGAAAAGGTTTTGAAAATTTCCCTTTGTTCTTTGCCGACGCGACGTCCCGCTGCAACTTCTGCATTGGTAAAAGGAGTCGGACAGTAAAACTGACTGGGAGCATACTGACGTATTGTTGTCATTGTTATTCCGCCACTTATGTTACAACAAACAATCCAAGAAATAAAAGAAAAACACCTTATCTGAAAGTTTATTATAGTAGTCCAAGCAAATTGGACTTTTTTATGAACTCCTAGCATTAACCCAAATAAAAATCCGAAGAGTTCCCACCCCCCGAGCTTTTGCCCAAAAAACCGCCCTCGAGCGTCACGTCATGAAGCTATTCTGCATTTTTCTCGTAAACGGTAACTCCGACGAGAAAATGTTACAGAAGTTATTATGCTCTCCACTAAATTCTGTATAAAATTGTTCTCATGAAATTTTTGCCTATCTCCCACCCAACGTTCATAAATGACGTTGGAAAATTAGTATAATTTTCAGCGCGACGGCAAATATTAGTTCAACCCCGTTTTTTGCGCCGACTATCTCGAAAACCATTAGTGGGAGCAAGAAATGTATAGAAACAAAATTGTAGAGCAGGTTTTTCTGTACTAGGTCTATATTGAGTAAAACATTTTCAATGAATTGTTATTGGTCAACAAAAAATTGTTTATACCTGTGCATTTTCTTTCTTAAGCCTCAATTAACTAAACTTAATAAATCTGCATTAATTATTATTATTATTATCATATCCTTGAAGAGGTTGTTTGCGAATATTTCATTGGGAAAACTCCTCCCTAGTCGTCAAACATCGGTAAAGGTAGGAGGGGGGAGGTGTAAGAGAGATAAGGCCCATCAGTTTTCAGCGCGGAGGCAAACATTTTAGCCCACCCCCCTTTTTTGACCAATAAAAATTTACTGCAAATGTTTTATTCAGTATGAGCCCTGTACAGAAAACACTGCTCTTCGGATTTTTATTTGGGTCCCTGTTGGGAGTTCATAACCAGAACTTTATAAATTAGTTCTTTTCTTCGGCGTTTTTTCGTCTAATTTGCTTGGACTGTTTGTAAGTAATCTATATTTTATAAATAAAAAACAATTGCCGCATGTATGAAAGAGCATCACTTGAGAACGGCTCGGCGGATTTGCTTGATTTCTTTTTTGTTATACATATTCGCATCACAGCCTAAATTAAAAAAAAACATTTTTGTTCTTACTTTTGTGTTCAAAAAATCATCAGAACATTCTGTCCAAAAAAAAAATTATATTGAAATTTGGACAGGACAACGTCTGTCGGGTCAACTAGTAAAACAATAATTATACAGTTCGCACCAACAGTAAGGACATATTGTATGTATTGCTTATGAAATTCGTTATTCAGAAATATGTCGTTATGAACTTGGGCCTACAGTTTCTGAGATACCGATTTTTAAACTTCGGCTTTACCAACTCCGATAAGATTTTGCCCGTTGATCCGCGGCCAAAATCCTAGGCCATGTCATACAAAGTATTTAATAAGTGCGTATTATATTTGATAGATGAAATGTTTCTATCAAAAACATAAAAAAAAACTTCGCTTTCAGACTTGTAAAGGTCTTGTAAGATTAAAAAAAAATGTAGATCCAGAGTTAATAATTTCTGAGTTAACTTCATAGCTGATGCAAATATGACAAAAAAGGGCGGATTTTCATTAAAAAATAATGTCAATGACGTCATTGAGGAAGAGTGTGGGTAACACACTTTGCTTCAGTTTTATTGAATTTATGTAGATTTGGAAACTAAAAAATTCATCCTTTTTTGTAGAAACAAATAAATAAAAGTAGGAAAGTAGAGAAATCAATAAGCTTTAAAATGATGTATCACACGATCCCCCATACCATTTGAATTTTTTAAAGGGCTGGCGCCACTAAAAGGGTGAGATATAAGACTTGAAAATTTGGTACAATTTGGTCCCCTTTGATAACAAAATTGACCAGTTCGAGCGTTTTTGGGGCGTACAAATTTTAGTTGGCACACTGTGTATATTATGTTACAATCGCTACGACTTTCCGAATACGGCTATGATCCGAGCGGAAGTGAGTGTTGCTGGAACCGGTTCTGCAGTTCAAGCATTAGAACCTTCACCCGTCTTACGTTCTTGGCGGGCGGTAAACAACAAAGGGAAATTTTCAAAATCGTTTTCCTCCGGAAGCGTTTGTGATATTAAAATTCTGAAAACACAAACATTTTTGATATTTACAGGACATATAAATGTATACAAAGTTAAGCAAAAAAACAAAAAAGTTTTTTGAAAAAAGTTTTTTTTTTAAACGTTTCACTGTAGCGTGAAGTACACATATTTACTTCGTCCAATGGTGTTTTTATTATATTTGGACTATTACAAATACATATTTACAAAATAATTAGCCAAAAAGCGGTGCAGCCTTTCTCAAGTGATGCATTTTTATTATACAGGCTGTCCCATTTAAAACTCCCAGTTTCAGCAATTACATGTTTGTTTTTGTGGTTTATGTGGGACACAGCATGAGAAGATGTGGATTATCTTGAAAATAGAAAATTATCGTTTTTACGGTCAAAACTGCAAAACATTGAAAAGTAAGCGGTTAGTTGTAGAGAGGCCTCGAATACCTTTCAAATGAGGTATCACTCGACCCATAGTGCCATTTAAGATTTTGGGGCTAACAGCCCCCTCGCGAAGAGGGCGAAGCGCCGAAACTTGAAAAGTATCTGAAAAGATGTGCCCCTGGCAAATAAAATCGACCTGTTCGAGGATTTTTCAATCACAGTAATCAATTCGAAGAAATCTGGACCGGGGAGTTTTAAATGGGACAGCCTGTATAGATTATATAGTATGTAGTTATGTTTTTTTTTTATACAGAATATTACTTGTCATGCATCATCTCACTATTTGTTGTAAAATTACCTGATCACGAGACCGTCAACGCAAGAGGGACCGCCCCAACCCAACAATCAGATTTAAAACGATTTTAGCCAAGCAATTACTCAAGAAATTACCATTAATTCCAGTGTAATGAATGTGAACTTTACTGAATTTAAATGCTAAATAGTATGCAACGAAGCTTATCAACAAGAAACTGTAAATGTGATAAAATTTAATATGAAATGTAAAAAATGCAATAACACCACCTACATAGTGACCGCAAAACCAAAGCAATTAGCTGGGAATTGAAAATAAATCGGCAAAATGGAAAACTAGTATATCCGTATCTGGGATTACTACCGAGGACTACAAGGTCTTTGAAAACTATATAATTTATTGTTATCCTACCTTTTAAAATATAAAATCAATTGGTGCCAATCTATTTATTTCTTTACAGATTGAAAGATTCAGTCACATCTTATTCTATAAAAAAAATGCTGAAGTTAAGCAGAGGGATTATTATTACTTATTACAAACCATTTCTGATTAATAAAATTAAAGGATTCGTTTTCAGAACTTTCTGATGGCACAAAAACCCCGGCGAACGGCGATAAACATCACATCGACATTTATTTACGGCGGGGTAAATGTTCGTCTATTATACACCCCAAATGCAATTTAGTAAACCAGAAATAGTTTGGTGCTCCCAATAATTCTTCTGCTATTGTTCTTCCAACTTTATGCGGATGACGAAAATAAGTTGGTATTGTGTAATCAGTCTTTTGATGATCAAAGCGATAATGTTAGAAAACTACGAGTTTGGCAGTTTCAAACTCTCAAGCTTTTGGACAGTAGAATTAATTCATTTAATTCAGCGGTTGCGAATAAAATGAAGTTAGAACTCACTTCAGTATGTCCTTTCCGATGACCTGAACATCAGGGGGCCAAATTTTCCCGAAACTTGTGTCGTCATCAGCAGCATATCCGGCGGCGGTTAAATAGTTGACTAAGGCGTCCAACCACACGTAAATCGTTTGTGTTTGATCGTCGGGCACTTGTATGCCCCAGTGCACCCGGGAAGACGGCCGCGATATTGAAAGGTCCGGCAAAGGGGCCCCTTCAACCATATCCAGCAGGATCTTTCGAAACTTTGCGGGCTTGACGACGTTATCTGCAGTACAAATTGAAAAAGTCTACACAACTTGAGAGACAGCTTCGCATAAATCGATAAAATGCAGTGACAGAGTGGCAAAAGAAAAATTTAATAAATCTCTAGAAAACCGTAGTTTGAAATATCCGGACTGGTCAAAATATGTCACAACGTATCAAAATCTGTTCTAAATTAATGATGCTGTGGCCGTGTACGGTCTTCTTCTTAGCACCTTTATAAAAGTCGGTAATACATCAGCGATAAGTTCATTTATTATTGAGACACCTTTTACGTCGCCTCTTTTATATGGCAAGTTTTACATAAATGATACTTTTCTTCGCGATTGTCATACCCACCGTTCCTTTTGATCCAATATTTAAGATCGTCCTGCAAAGATCGAAGCGGAAACATATAGTTCACTTCCTCAATCCACTCGACTGGATGACCGCTCTCGCCGGAAATAATTGTTTTACGTCCATCCGGTTCGATTTTTTCTTTCAATTGCGTTTCGGTGAGGAATGTCTCGTCGGAGACGCAATACCATCCTCCGTATTTTGCCGAAAAAATCTTATTCTTTCCCTTTAAAACGTTCTGAAAATGTATAATGACTTCAGGTGCAATTAGGTATTTCAATTCTTCCAACCCAAAACTTGCGAACAGCCCTCTGGTGATCCTCTGAAGTGGTCCTCATAAAATCGCTGTAGTCAATACTGAACCGATTGGCCAATACCCTGTATTGATTGGACACTTTGGAACAATAATCGGAAGGGGTGCAGTTGTTCTTAACGGCAGCTTGTTGAATTTTTGATCCATGCTCGTCGGTTCCTGTTGAAAATTTGAAAATATTCGCAGGATCATGGGGCTCAGAAATGGAGCGCCATCTGTACACGGCGTCGGCAATCACCGAACTGTACAAATGCCCAATGTGGGGATCTGAAAAACCGCTTGGATTACCAAAAGAAAAACAAAATTGTTATGTTTCTAAAATTTGTTTTTATTTCTAGTCTGCCAGGTCGTAAATTCTGACTGACAATACCATTGACGATTTGAGGTTAAAGACGACTTACTTGCGTTTACGTAATAAATAGGGGTTGTCACAAAAAATGCAGATTTGGCTAAAGAACTACTTCTTCTCACAGCACTTAAAGTTGCAACATTCATTCTTAATTAAATTTTCTTGAAACTAATAAATACTAGACTAGACCTAACCTCGAAATTTGTACAATGAATTAACAGGTTTGCGCCCATGCTAACACCGCAAATCTAAATAAAATACCCATTCAATAAGTACCAGTTTTATTGTAAAACTAATATTACAATCATAAATATGTAGACAATGCGGGTAAAATAAATTACGAGGATGAAAAAATGTACGCTAGATATACGTCCTAACTTATATCCAAAATAAAGTCCAACTTTTAAACTCTTAATATTTCTAGACACTTATTGTAGCAGATGGCAATCCAGTCTGGCTGTGTAGCCCCCCACTGTATCTGATTGACCTCCCCCTCGGCCGCCGTATAGGCCAAAATCGGGTCTTCGATAGCCCTGGGCATCTGCTGAATGTCCCATATCAGCGCCTGATGGTCATCCCCCGCTGTACAAATATGGCAACTAGAGTGTGGGGCCCACGCGATCCCATTGACACAGGCTCTGTGGTTGTTAAGTCTCGCAACAGGTGTGCAAGGCACCCTCACGTCCAAAATGATCACCTCACAAGCATCCATTGCGATCGTCGCCAAATAGTTGGGATCCTGTTTGTTCCAGGCTAGTCGTAGAAGGGGGGTATGAGCGGGATCCTCGTAGATTATTGTCGAATGCTCCAGGTGTCGGAGATCGAACATCCGTACGGAGCCGTCAGCACCCACTGAAGCGAACATATCGCGACCCCCTCCGGCACGGGAAAACGCGATGTCGTAGACTTCTTTATCGTGGGCGATCAATTGGGTTTTCACGTGTCCTGAGACCAAATTGGCTCGTCCGATGATCTGGCCGGTCTCCAGACCCCAAATGGTGCAGGTGGTGTCGATGGAGGAGGTGCCCACAAGGTTGGCATCCACTTCATTCCAGTCGAAACTTGTGAGAGGGGCGCAGAAGTCGGAATTCTTGTTGTTGTTGAGGACGCACTCTAGGCGGGTGTCAGGCTCGCCCGCGCGCCACACTCGCAGGTAGTCACCGCTGTTGATCTGCCTTATTAGCAAGAATACTTTATGCTATTGTGAAACATTACCTTGTTGCCAGTAAATCAGGGTAAACCCCCTTACTGTCTGGTATCCACATGATCTTTGTCGTAGGATAAGGGTGGTCGAACGTGCTTTTAGGCGAGAACTCACTGCTGTCCTCGTCTAAAGACACAATTTGAACCTTGTTGTTGTATTCCTCAACAAAGCTTCCCAGAGCTAAACGAAAGCGTTTATCTGGGCGCACAGACCAGTTCATACTGAATAATGGCCATGGTGCTATATACTTGTAAATTTCTTTTCGTTTACCAGCCGGAACTACGCCGGAATGAGCCATTTCTACAATATTCTTGTAGTTACGAGACGCTGTAACAAAACTCATCACCTTACCTCAGGCGGCAAGATTGTTAATTATTTGTACGTTTTTATGCACGGACTCGAAAAAACTGACCGTTTTTGCGCCCCCAACACCTCACTCATTCGATTTTCCTGTTTATTCGAATATTAATCGAGAATTAATTGGTAGATGCTTTTGACATTTCGAGTGACATTTCCACGGGAAAAAAACATAACCTCAATTGCCGGGTCTCACAAACATAACCTAAGAAATTCAATCACTAACGTCGAATTGCCATTATTATAAAAAGGGTAAATTAATAAACTCGTATTGTCGGACCACCCTTACGTTGTTTATTTTTTTAGACGCGGACAATAATGATTTCTCTTTCACGCATACTTAACCTCAAAGTTGCATGCCGCATACAACCCCTAAGACACACTAGCCAGTATAAAACGAATATGTACAAAAAAAGCGAACTTCTAGACGGTGAAGACCACCTAGAACAGTTGATAAAAAAGTTTGCACCCAGGCTTATTTACAACACCATCGTTGAGAAAAAAATTATAAAAAATATGTACAAACTAGTGAAGCAGCCTCCCCAGGAGGACGTTGCAGACCCCATCCCCCTAACTTTGAAGTATCTAAGCAGTGAAATACAAATTAATGAGGAAGAATTACCCCAACTTCCCAAAAATACTGAAAATAAAGCAGTGAACTTTCCATATGACACTGGTATTTCTGTTGGGACCTCGGAAAAGACACCAGTGCAGCAGCATAGCACTGTCACTCCTGACGTGGCTGCCACTGCGGACGAAGAGGTTCGCAAACGACACGAACTACAAAAAGAGATGAAAAATTGGATGTTTTCATATGACAACTATGATGATTATGAAGATGAAGACATTGTCTCTGAAGAATGTCAGATTAATTATGGAACTCCAGACCCAAAGTCTAAGATCAGTAACACCCCCTGTGGAGGTTGCGGCGCACTACTGCACTGCAAGGACACGGCGATTCCCGGGTATATACCTTCAGAAATTTTCAAAAATAGCGTCCTTGGGAAGTCTAGTCTAGAAGCGATTGTTTGCCAACGTTGCCACTTTTTACATCATTATAACGTGGCATTGCAGGTGCGGGTCAACCCGGATGACTACCCCAAAGTGTTGGCCACCATAAGTCAAAGACAGGGAATGGTTATTCTTATGCTTGATCTCTTAGACTTCCCTTGTTCTGTATGGCCTGGAATAGGGGAAATTTTCGGAAGCGGGATTCCCATTGTTATTGTTGGTAATAAAGTCGATTTGTTGCCACAAGACAGCAAAGACTACTTGCAAAGAATAAAGAACACTTTGCTGGACACTGTAAGGGCCCAAGGGTTTGCTAGTTTCAACATAAAGGATGTTGTTTTAACTTCAGCCAAAACGGGATATGGAATTGAAGAACTGATCACCAAGCTCGGTGCTCTTTACAAAATGCGAGGAGACGTCTACATCGTCGGGTGTACGAACGTAGGAAAGTCCAGTCTCTTCAACGCTTTTCTCCAATCTGACTATTGTAAAACCCAGGCTTTGGACTTGATTCAGAGAGCCACTACTAGCGTCTGGCCTGGAACAACACTAAATCTCTTAAAGTTTCCAATTAAGCGGCCCCGAGGTTACCATCAGTACCTCAGACATCAAAGGTTGATGGCAACGCAAAAGCTGGAGGTTGATGAACGTAAATTCAGAAAAGAACAGCTTAGAAAAACGAGGGATCCGAAATATGCTACCTTAATGGGCTACTTTGATATCACGAAAAATCCCTACACTAAACCGAAAGAACAACCACCACGTGACGTCTTCATAATTCAAAGCAAAAGCAATGACTCTGGAATGGTAAAAATGGGTATCAATGAACGCAGCCCTGAATTCGCTGAAAGCAAATGGTGTTATGATACCCCGGGGGTCGTCCAACCCGATCAAATAATTCACTTGTTAACCACTGAAGAGCTGCTACTGACATTACCAAAACAAATTATTCTTCCCAGAACCTTTTGCGTTAAACCGAAATCTAGTCTTTTTATCGCAGGACTGGCGCGACTGGATTACACAGAAGGTCCAGGATCTGTACGGCTGACGGTTTTTGCCTCTGAAGCGTTACCAATAACAGTTTGTCACACAGACGATGCCGAGCAACTGTATGACGAACTGTTAGGAACGCAGTTACTCAAAGTTCCAGTAGGAGAGACAGACAGGCTGGAGAAGTGGCCAAAGTTGGAATTTGCTAAAGAATTTAATGTAATTGGTGTATCATGGAAGAAATCTAATACTGATGTCGTTCTATCCAATGCAGGTATAAATCGTCCCCAGTTGCAATATTCTTAGGTAATGTTCTGTTTTGCAGGGTGGATAGCGATAACAGGGTTAGAAGAACAGAGATATCATTTCCATGCATGGACTCCAGAGAAACGAGGGGTGCATTTGAGAGACTGCTTGTTACCCCACGCGGTTGGACTAACAGGCAGGAGGTTCAAGAATAGCGTGGCCTATGATAAATTCAGATTCTTTTTACAAGGATGAGGTCAGTGACCTCAGCACAGTCAAGAGTGATATTAAATTGTACAATAAACGAGAAGTGAAGTTGTTGTCTGAAAAGGGCAATTTTTACTGTTAAATAAATGAAACAATTAATGTATCAATTATTATTGAATGATTGTTTTGACAGTTTGATACTAATTTTGGCGCCAACGTCAACCCACTAAATTCTGGTTTTAATAGACTTTGTAATTATTAATTGAATCTCCTTTGAGCCCAAACGAAAAATAAATGGCAAAAACCCGTAAATCCAGACCCATATTCATATAAATTTTAAACTTTTGTGAGTTCTGTCTGTCGTCTGTCAAACTTCCATGACGTGTAAACGTCGTTTGTGGTTGACATTTGACATTTGCAAAAGAGGTTATTTGGTGAACGTGTGTCACACCATATTTCACTAAAAAAGCCCCGAAAGTGCACCAAAATGCCTGTGGCGGAAGAAGTGAAGTCCAGCTGGGCCGACGAGGTGGAGTTAGAAGGGGGCTCCCTTCCTCCCCCGACAGAAGTCTCCGACGGAGGTCTCAAAGTGGTAACTGAGTACTCCTACAACGACGACGACAAGAAGATCAAAATCGTGCGAACGTACAAGATCGAAAAACGCGTTGTCTCGAAATCCATTGCCCTCCGCAAAACTTGGAAGAAGTTCGGGGAGAGTGCCAACGACAAGCCTGGTCCGAATCCTGCCACCACAATTGTCGCTGAAGATGTGTACATGCAGTACATCACCAGTAAGGAAGAAGACAATAAACAAGAAGATGAAGGACTTGATAAACTGAAGGGTAACATGACTTTTTTTTATAAAAATTCTAACTAAATTACCAACTTTTGTTTGCAGCTCTTGGGGATAAAAATGTTGTTAAGTGCAGAACCTGCAGTGGTGACCATTGGACGTCCAAATGTCCTTGGAAGGACACCATTGTCGCAGGAGGGAAAATACCAGACGATAAGAAGGGACCTGCAATTGGGGGTCCATCTACTGGCACAGAACCCAACAAGCCAGGGGGCTCCAAATACGTCCCACCAAGTATGCGCGACGGGGCCGTTAAGAGAACAGACAATCTCAACATGGCAAGACGCGACGACGCCACCGCTATTCGAATCACCAATCTTAGTGAGTCTACAAGCGAGTCTGACTTGGAGGATCTGGTTAAGCCATTTGGGCCCATTCAGAAGTTGTATTTGGCTAAAGATAAACAGGGGGGTTACTGCAAGGGATTCGCCTACATCCACTTCAAGTTTAGGAATGATGCTGCTAAAGCTATTTCAATGCTTAATGGACATGGTTATGATCATTTGATTCTCACAGTTGATTGGTCAAAGCCTCACCCTAATTAAAGTATTCGCTGTATTCCGTAAAGTCACCTCTAATAAAAAATTACTTAACAGTAGTTTTATATTTATTGATTTAAATTATACCGGGTGTCCCAGAAATAACTACATTAATTTTAACCAGTAGCAGAACTCGCCCAGAACAACAAAATTTTTATCTACCACTTTTTCGATATCTCATTTTATTTTAGCATTTGGATATCTATTTTAACTTGACCTACAGACAATCAATTGTTTTTGTCCGAAAAGAGAGCCTCCTTATCAAGTTTTTCGAAGCTTTTTGTCTTGCGTTATTATCACCGTTCAGGGGTTCAGTGGCGTGTACCGAAATTAACGTCAAAACTCCTACTAATTTTAACTCGATAACTACGGGGTTTAAGGCAAAATTTTATTAAGGAAAATGGTTGACACTGATGAGTTCTATTACTGGTTAAAATTAATGTCGTTATTTCTGGGACACCGGTATATTAATACACATAACACATTGGTACACTTTTAAGCTATTTTACTTTGACCTGTAGATGTGTTTAAAAAAAACTACACGGATATGTGTATGTGTGTGAGACTTACGCGCTGTTGAACATTCCGTCGAGGACGTTATCAAGTGAGAGGCGACAGCCGACACTGACACTGCACCACGGCGGGTCCAATTCTTATAGTTATTATAATAATTTAGTAAGTACATGCATTCCCAAAAGTGTGGGCGCGTCCGGAAATAATATAATGATATAAAATTTAAAGAAATAAACAGCTAATCAGGTAGCTAATTTAAAATACACAAACACATAAATTCGGCATCACTTATTCTCATCGATGAAACTTCAAGTCTTGAAAATTATCGACAATTTGTTGAAAAGATTAATTGTGTACGAGCGCTGAGAACAAATTGAAAACGTTTGGTGAAAAAAAAAAACGGTTGACAGAAAACATGTAATTAGGCAATGGCGAAGTACCCACTTTTCCATAATACGACGAAAACATAATTCAGATACCGCAACAAACGCTCAGCGATGAGAGTCGGAGGTACAATTTATTACTGGTATTTTGAAATCAGTTTAATTTACACATATATTAATATTGAATTCCATTTTTAATCTGCTCTCACTTCCTACCCCGCATATTAGACAAAAAAATATGGGCAAAAAGGCACTCCTTAAAAACAATTGTTTGAGCTATGATGAATTGATGAACTCAACATGGACGAAATACATAATTTAAAACCTTAAATTTCTTTTGGAAATTTCAAAAATTTTGCCGTCCTCTTTCGATTGGCGCCCTCAGAAACTTCCAGAAATTTTGTAAACAAATTGCAAAAAATTACCCAAAATTTTCGGTAGGTGGGTCAGCCTCCTCGAAAGAATTTTAAGACCAATACGGTGATACCAATAAATCATTTCATTGAGCTATAGTTTACGAGATATGAGCGAAAATGTTTTCGGGAGTTCACGAACTTCACGAATATTATGCAAGTGCCAACACTTTAAAACGCCATATCTTCGAAACGGTTAGAGATATCGATGTTGGAGTTGCACCGTTGGATTCAGGAGGTCGAATTCTATTGGAAAACATTCCAAAAAATCAATTTAGATTTTGAGTCTCTTTCAACAAGTTCCTTACAATTCCTGTCTGTTCTCCTATTTGTTAAATGAAAATTAGGCACTTTGAAATTAGGAGTGTGTTCCAAAATGTCTTAAATCTATTGACATTCTCATCCCAAAGATACTTGCGAATTTTGTAATTTCCAAAAAATCAATTTAGATTTTGAGTCTCTTTCAACAAGTTCCTTACAATTCCTGTCTGTTCCCCTGTTTGTTAAATGAAAATTAGGTACTTTGAAATCAGGAGTGTATTCAAAAATGTCTTAAATCTATTGGCATTCTCATCCCAAAGATACTTGCGAATTTTGTAATTTCCAAAAAATAAATTTAATTTTTGAGTCTCTTTCAACAAGTTCCTTACAATTCCTGTCTGTTCCCCTGTTTGCTAAATGAAAATTAGGCACTTTGAAATTAGGAGTGTGTTCCAAAATGTCTTAAATCTATTGGCATTCTCATCCCAAAGATACTTGAGAATTTTGTAATTTCCAAAAAATCAATTTAAATTTTGAGTCTCTTTCAACAAGTTCCTTACAATTCCTGTCTGTTCCAATGTTTGTTAAATGAAAATGAGGCACTTTGAAATTAGGAGTGTGTTCCAAAATGTCTTAAATCTATTGACATTCTCATCCCAAAGATACTTGCGAATTTTGTAATTTCCAAAAAATCAATTTAGATTTTGAGTCTCTTTCAACAAGTTCCTTACAATTCCTGTCTGTTCCCCTGTTTGTTAAATGAAAATTAGGTACTTTGAAATCAGGAGTGTATTCAAAAATGTCTTAAATCTATTGGCATTCTCATCCCAAAGATACTTGCGAATTTTGTAATTTCCAAAAAATAAATTTAATTTTTGAGTCTCTTTCAACAAGTTCCTTACAATTCCTGTCTGTTCCCCTGTTTGCTAAATGAAAATTAGGCACTTTGAAATTAGGAGTGTGTTCCAAAATGTCTTAAATCTATTGGCATTCTCATCCCAAAGATACTTGAGAATTTTGTAATTTCCAAAAAATCAATTTAAATTTTGAGTCTCTTTCAACAAGTTCCTTACAATTCCTGTCTGTTCCAATGTTTGTTAAATGAAAATGAGGCACTTTGAAATTAGGAGTGTGTTCCAAAATGTCTTAAATCTATTGGCATTCTCATCCCAAAGATACTTGCGAATTTTGTAATTTCCAAAAAATCAATTTAGATTTTGAGTCTCTTTCAACAAGTTCCTTACAATTCCTGTCTGTTCCCCTGTTTGTTAAATGAAAATTAGAAAGTTTGGAATTAGGAGTGTATTCCAAAATGTCTTAAATCTATTGACATTCTCATCCCAAAGATACTTGCGAATTTTGAAATTTCCAAAAAATTAATTTAGATTTTGAGTCTCTTTCAACAAGTTCCTTACAATTCCTGTCTGTTCCCCTGTTTGTTAAATGAAAATTAGAAAGTTTGGAATTAGGAGTGTATTCCAAAATGTCTTAAATCTATTGACATTCTCATCCCAAAGATACTTGCGAATTTTGTAATTTCCAAAAAATAAATTTAATTTTTGAGTCTCGTTCAACAAGTTCCTTACAATTCCTGTCTGTTCCCCTGTTTGCTAAATGAAAATTAGGCACTTTGAAATTAGGAGTGTGTTCCAAAATGTCTTAAAACTATTGACATTCTCATCCCAAAGATACTTGCGAATTTTGTAATTTCCAAAAAATCAATTTAGATTTTGAGTCTCTTTCAACAAGTTCCTTACAATTCCTGTCTGTTCCCCTGTTTGTTAAATGAAAATTAGGTACTTTGAAATCAGGAGTGTATTAAAAAATGTCTTAAATCTATTGGCATTCTCATCCCAAAGATACTTGCGAATTTTGTAATTTCCAAAAAATAAATTTAATTTTTGCGTCTCTTTCAACAAGTTCCTTACAATTCCTGTCTGTTCCCCTGTTTGCTAAATGAAAATTAGGCACTTTGAAATTAGGAGTGTGTTCCAAAATGTCTTAAATCTATTGGCATTCTCATCCCAAAGATACTTGCGAATTTTGTAATTTCCAAAAAATAAATTTAAATTTTGAGTCTCTTTCAACAAGTTCCTTACAATTCCTGTCTGTTCCCCTGTTTGTTAAATGAAAATTAGGCAGTTTGAAATTAGGAGTGTGTTCCAAAATGTCTTAAATCTATTGGCATTCTCATCCCAAAGATACTTGAGAATTTTGTAATTCCCAAAAAATTAATTTAAATTTTGAGTCTCTTTCAACAAGTTCCTTACAATTCCTGTCTGTTCCCCTGTTTGCTAAATTAAAATTAGGCACTTTGAAATTAGGAGTGTGTTCCAAAATGTCTTAAATCTATTGGCATTCTCATCCCAAAGATACTTGCGAATTTTATAATTTCCAAAAAATAAATTTAAATTTTGAGTCTCTTTCAACAAGTTCCTTACAATTCCTGTCTGTTCCCCTGTCTGCTAAATGGAAATTAGAAAGTTTGGAATTAGGAGTGTGTTCCAAAATGTCTTAAATCTATTGGCATTCTCATGCCAAAGATACTTGCGAATTTTGTAATTTCCAAAAAATAAATTTAGATTTTGAGTCTCTTTCAACAAGTTCCTTACAATTCCTGTCTGTTCCCCTGTCTGTTAAATGAAAATTAGGTACTTTGAAATCAGGAGTGTATTCAAAAATGTCTTAAATCTATTGGCATTCTCATCCCAAAGATACTTGCGAATTTTGTAATTTCCAAAAAATAAATTTAATTTTTGAGTCTCGTTCAACAAGTTCCTTACAATTCCTGTCTGTTCCCCTGTTTGCTAAATGAAAATTAGGCACTTTGAAATTAGGAGTGTATTCCAAAATGTCTTAAATCTATTGGCATTCTCATCCCAAAGATACTTGTGAATTTTGTAATTTCCAAAAAATAAATTTAAATTTTGAGTCTCTTTCAACAAGTTCCTTACAATTCCTGTCTGTTCCCCTGTTTGTTAAATGAAAATTAGGCAGTTTGAAATTAGGAGTGTGTTCCAAAATGTCTTAAATCTATTTGCATTCTCATCCCAAAGATACTTGAGAATTTTGTAATTCCCAAAAAATTAATTTAAATTTTGAGTCTCTTTCAACAAGTTCCTTACAATTCCTGTCTGTTCCCCTGTTTGCTAAATAAAAATTAGGCACTTTGAAATTAGGAGTGTGTTCCAAAATGTCTTAAATCTATTGGCATTCTCATCCCAAAGATACTTGCGAATTTTATAATTTCCAAAAAATAAATTTAAATTTTGAGTCTCTTTCAACAAGTTCCTTACAATTCCTGTCTGTTCCCCTGTCTGCTAAATGGAAATTAGAAAGTTTGGAATTAGGAGTGTGTTCCAAAATGTCTTAAATCTATTGGCATTCTCATGCCAAAGATACTTGCGAATTTTGTAATTTCCAAAAAATAAATTTAGATTTTGAGTCTCTTTCAACATGTTCCTTACAATTCCTGTCTGTTTCCCTGTTTGTTAAATGAAAATTAGGTACTTTGAAATCAGGAGTGTATTCCAAAATGTCTTAAATCTATTGACATTCTCATCCCAAAGATACTTGCGAATTTTGTAATTTCCAAAAAATCAATTTAGATTTTGAGTCTCTTTCAACAAGTTCCTTACAATTCCTGTCTGTTCCCCTGTTTGTTAAATGAAAATTAGAAAGTTTGGAATTAGGAGTGTATTCCAAAATGTCTTAAATCTATTGGCATTCTCGTCCCAAAGATACTTGCGAATTTTGTAATTTCCAAAAAAACAATTTAGATTTTAAGTCTCTTTCAACAAGTTCCTTACAATTCCTGTCTGTTCCCCTGTTTGCTAAATGAAAATTAGGCAGTTTGAAATTAGGAGTGTCTTCCAAAATGTCTTAAATCTATTGGCATTCTCATCCCAAAAATATTTGCAAATTTTGTAATTTCCAAAAAATAAATTTAATTTTTGAGTCTTTTTCAACAAGTTCCTTACAATTCCTGTCTGTTCCCCTGTTTGCTAAACGAAAATTAGGCACTTTGAAATTAGGAGTGTGTTCCAAAATGTCTTAAATCTATTGGCATTCTCATCCCAAAGATACTTGAGAATTTTGTAATTTCCAAAAAATTAATTTAAATTTTGAGTCTCTTTCAACAAGTTCCTTACAATTCCTGTCTGTTCCCCTGTTTGTTAAATGAAAATGAGGCACTTTGAAATTAGGAGTGTGTTCCAAAATGTCTTAAATCTATTGACATTCTCATCCCAAAGATACTTGCGAATTTTGTAATTTCCAAAAAAGCAATTTAGATTTTGAGTCTCTTTCAACAAGTTCCTTACAATTCCTGTCTGTTCCCCTGTTTGTTAAATGAAAATGAGGCACTTTGAAATTAGGAGTGTGGTTCAAAAGGTCTTAAATCTATTGGCATTCTCATCCCAAAGATACTTGAGAATTTTGTAATTTCCAAAAAATAAATTTAAAGTTTGAGTCTTTTTCAACAAGTTCCTTACAATTCCTGTCGGTTCCCCTGTTTGTTAAATGAAAATTAGAAAGTTTGGACTTAGGAGTGTATTCCAAAATGTCTTAAATCTATTGGCATTCTCAACCCAAAGATACTTGCGAATTTTGTAATTTCCAAAAAATCAATTTAGATTTTGAGTCTCTTTCAACAAGTTCCTTACAATTCCTGTCTGTTCCCCTGTCTGCTAAATGGAAATTAGAAAGTTTGGAATTAGGAGTGTGTTCCAAAATGTCTTAAATCTATTGGCATTCTCATGCCAAAGATACTTGCGAATTTTGTAATTTCCAAAAAATAAATTTAAATTTTCAGTCTCTTTCAACAAGTTCCTTACAATTCCTGTCTGTTCTCCTGTTTGTTAAATGAAAATTAGGCACTTTGAAATTAGGAGTGTGTTCCAAAATGTCTTAAATCTATTGACATTCTCATCCCAAAGATACTTGCGAATTTTGTAATTTCCAAAAAATCAATTTAGATTTTGAGTCTCTTTCAACAAGTTCCTTACAATTCCTGTCTGTTCCCGTTTGTTAAATGAAAATTAGGTACTTTGAAATCAGGAGTGTATTCCAAAATGTCTTAAATCTATTGGCATTCTCATCCCAAAGATATTTGCAAATTTTGTAATTTCCAAAAAATAAATTTAATTTTTGAGTCTTTTTCAACAAGTTCCTTACAATTCCTGTCTGTTCCCCTGTTTGCTAAATAAAAATTAGGCACTTTGAAATTAGGAGTGTGTTCCAAAATGTCTTAAATCTATTGGCATTCTCATCCCAAAGATACTTGAGAATTTTGTAATTTCCAAAAAATTAATTTAAATTTTGAGTCTCTTTCAACAAGTTCCTTACAATTCCTGTCTGTTCCCCTGTTTGTTAAATGAAAATGAGGCACTTTGAAATTAGGAGTGTGTTCCAAAATGTCTTAAATCTATTGGCATTCTCATCCCAAAGATACTTGAGAATTTTGTAATTTCCAAAAAATAAATTTAAAGTTTGAGTCTTTTTCAACAAGTTCCTTACAATTCCTGTCTGTTCCCCTGTTTGTTAAATGAAAATTAGAAAGTTTGGAATTAGGAGTGTATTCCAAAATGTCTTAAATCTATTGGCATTCTCAACCCAAAGATACTTGCGAATTTTGTAATTTCCAAAAAATCAATTTAGATTTTGAGTCTCTTTCAACAAGTTCCTTACAATTCCTGTCTGTTCTCCCGTTTGTTAAATGAAAATTAGGCACTTTGAAATTAGGAGTGTGTTCCAAAAGGTCTTAAATCTATTGGCTTTCTCATTCCAAAGATACTTGCGAATTTTGTAATTTCCAAAAATATAAATTTCATTTTCATTTTGTTAAATGAAAATTAGAAAGTTTGGAATTAGGAGTGTATTCCAAAATGTCTTAAATCTATTGGCATTCTCATCCCAAAGACACTTGCGAATTTTGTAATTTCCAAAAAATAAATTTAAATTTTGAGTCTCTTTCAACAAGTTTCTTACAATTCCTGTCTGTTCTCCTGTTTGTTAAATGAAAATTAGGCACTTTGAAATTAGGAGTGTGTTCCAAAATGTCTTAAATCTTGGAATTCTCATCCCAAAGATACTTGCGAATCTCTTTCAACAAGTTCCTTACAATTCCTGTCTGTTCCCCTGTTTGTTAAATGAAAATTAGGCACTTTGAAATTAGGAGTGTGTTCCAAAATGTCTTAAATCTATTGGCGTTCTCATTCCAAAGATAATTGCAAATTTTGTAATTTCCAAAAATATAAATTTCATTTTTGAGTCTCTTTCAACAAGTTCCTTACAATTCCTGTCTGTTCCCCTGTTTGTTAAATGAAAATTAGAAAGTTTTGAATTAGAAGTGTATTCCAAAATGTCTTAAATCTATTGGCATTCTCATCCCAAAGATACTTGCAAATTTTGTAATTTCCAAAAAATAAATTCATATTTTGAGTCTCTTTCAACAAGTTCCTTACAATTCCTGTCTGTTCCCCTGTTTGTTAAATGAAAATTAGGCACTTTGAAATTAGGAGTGTGTTCCAAAATGTCTTAAATCTATTGGCATTCTCATCCCAAAGATACTTGCGAATTTTATAATTTCCAAAAAATAAATTTAAATTTTGAGTCTCTTTCAACAAGTTCCTTACAATTCCTGTCTGTTCCAATGTTTGTTAAATGAAAATGAGGCACTTTGAAATTAGGAGTGTATTCCAAAATGTCTTAAATCTATTGGCATTCTCATCCCAAAGATACTTGCGAATTTTGTAATTTCCAAAAAAATAAAAAATAGATTTTAATAAATTTAGATTCCTAATGCATTTTGAATCGTTTGAAAAATGTTTTAAAAAATTTTTTTAAGGTGGAAAGTGATGGTACAGGCGACTTTCTCGTGTTACATTTACATTTATATTAGATAGTGGTATGTACTGGCTTTAATTTTGAATAAAGCATATTCAATGCCGAGCACCAAACGATTTGTGAATGAATGAATTAATAACATCTTAAAATCTTAAATAAAAATGATTCAATAAAATAAAAATAAAATACACTTCTTTTTATTTTATTTTTATTTCGTCAGGGTCAAATTTTGACCAATGAGCGAACACACATTTAAGTTTAAAACACATATAGACAAAATTGTGTTGACCAATTAACTGGCAAGCACGTGAACACATATCGCATCGCTATTGACTGACCATCCCGCGATGTTGTAAATTCAAAATTTAAATCTTTGGATCTGTCGGTCGTAACTTCACCAATTCCGCAGAGAGGTCCCACAACTTCCTAGCCTTCTCATCATTTCGAGCTCCTCTGGTGAGTCCCTTTTCCTTGCAGTCCGCAAAATATTTCCCTGTAATACTCGCAACTTCTTCAGACGAGGCCAAAAAAACGCTGGTCTGACACCCTTCTTCCGGTGTCTTGAAGCAAGCTTTAACAACCAGACGTACAGCCCATCGAAACGCCGGCGGGGCGCTCTCCCAGATTCCCGTGTTCACTAGACCTGGATGCAAAGAGTTTGCTGTAACTCCTGTTCCTTCCAGTCGTCTAGCTAGTTCTCTAACGAACAAAATGTTGGCGTATTTAGAAACGTAGTAGAGACGGGGCACGAACCATGACCTCGTCGGATTGATATTATCGAGATTAAGAGACACCAGCTTATAGAGGTCGGACGCGACCACAACGATACGACTGGGGGCGGATTTCTTCAACAAGTCTGAAAATATTTTTTCAACTAAATGCGAGGAGACAATAAAACTTACCGATCAAGAGATGTGTCAAGAGGAACGGTCCGAAATGGTTGGTGGCCATGGTCAGTTCAAGGTTGTCCCCGGTTATTTCGATTTTGTTTGCCCCTATTCCGGCATTATGAAGAAGCACATCCAGCTTCGGTTCGGTGTTCAGTATGTCCTCGGCGAAATCACGGATGGACTGTAGTGACGACAAATCGAGTTTCTTGACCACCACGTTTTGATTACTAGTTACTTCCACAATGTCATCTGCAAATAGCAATAATAGCAATGCGAAAATCCCATCAAATATTTACAAATTACCTCGAACCTTCTTAGCCGTCTCGACGTTCCGACAAGCCAGGATAACTCTTGCTCCTCTTTTTGCCATTTCCTTGGCCGTTTCTTTTCCGATACCTCCGTTTCCACCGGTAATTATCACCGTCTTTCCGTCCATCTTCCCGAAAGGGGCGTAAGTAGTCCGAATAAAGAGTTTCAAGATCAGGTGGACGAGTACGGCAGCGCAAACCAAACTTTGAGCCAACAGTAATAAAGTTGAATTCAAGACCATCTACGAAAAACGTCGACCTTGTTTAGAACCAGTCGTGTTTTTGAGCAGGGATGTCAAGGAACACAGAGAAAATCGAAACCGATACTTTTAGAACATAATAATCGTTAGTGGTTGCTGTAGGTAGAACTATCGATTTACCATTGAATGAGTAAATAATGAATGAATGCGACAGTAAGATAAAGACGAAGGCATTTAAGTAATTTCGAAACGCAATTTAATGGTCGATACTATATTCAGAATTGCCGAATTATACCCACATATTTATTAAAGCAAGCAAGAACTCACCTTGAATAATAATTAGTGAACTTTCGTGAAATCTGCAATGAACTATTTCACTGCACTATCGGGAATGCAACTAAGCAGCAAAAGTTGTTGACGCTGCGATAACAATGTAGTGGTAACTGCAAAAGTGAAAAGCGATAACTAATGGTAATTGTTGAGTACCTAAAGTAGAAATCACGGGAAATTCTTAAAGAGCCCAGGAAAAGCAGCATGTAATGTCTTCATAAATATTTAATGGTTGTTGGCCAATAAATGCCTGACTTCTTCAGTCGGAGCCTAATGACGCAATTTCGTTAATGTGGACTAAAGAGGTACAGAGTATAAATGACTATGATGAAATAAATAAGGTGAAGGTGTTTAGTCTTTGGGGTGAAGTTTTCCCATACTTTCATTTTGCTCTTGTTGACAAATTCCGATAATTAATGTCAAGGGGTAAAAGTTCGAAGGACATTTCCTAGTTATTGAATACTGTTTCTTCATGTACGGAAATATTTATATATGTGTACCAATGTAGGTATTTATAAGCTTATTTTACACTACGTTTAACCTGCTAACTCTGCAGTCTATATTAATAACTCCATTATATTACAGATTGTCAATAAATATATGTAATTTGAAATTTTATGAAAATGTTGTATTTTCAGTACATTTTTTAGAGACATAATTTATATTGGTATTCGTAAAAAGACTTACCAAACAACTATAGTGAAGCAAAGAAACCAAGAAACAACTCGGAAGCAATTCATGGTTTGTAGTTCTTTTATAAGAGGTATCTAAATAAAGAGGAAAAAAAATGCTTACTCATCATGACGTCCAAAACTTCGGCTTCAACATCTGCAGGTGCTGAAAGTGAATAATGTTAGTGAATGACTCATGAAAATATTTCAAAAAAATGTTACATATGTATTTGAAAAAGTTACTTAAAATGGCAAATGATACCTTATTACGCTCTCAAATATCCACATTGAATTTTATAACAGTATATTACAGCAAGAATATATATTCGTTCCCTATCTTAAAAGTTATGGTCAGATTCAAAAACAAAAATTCAGGCTTTTCATGAATGGTTCATACATACAGCAGGCTTTTGAACCTAAAAATTTTCACTTATGTAATTACATCGATTTGTAATACGAAAGTTGATTAGCATTATTATTTTTTGACGTTTTAAAATGAGATTTGTCAAAAAATGACACGAGTATTGCGTTTTAATCAACTTGAGTATTAGTTCAGATTGTTTCAGAAGCACGAAAGTAAATCGGTAAGATTATTAATTTGATGAATGAAGTTTTTCAAAGGAAACATGAATCATTATTTATAAAACACCCAATAAGAAACACACTAGACATCAGTCGCGGGAATGTCAGGGTCAATCAGCACCATCCAACCAGGTCACTTTCTCCTTCAACTAAGTGCTACCGTGATGTAGCAAGTCTCAAGAGTAGTGAGTAGGGATATGTTTCTTTGCATCTAGCATCATATCCGGTTTTTCCGAAAATCTCGTTGACAGGTGGAAAATGGGTGACGATTCTTACAAGGATTTGTTCCACTAAAAAATACATGAAAATCGGCATAACAAATTAAATAACGTAAAATTACGAAAAAATTGGATAACAAATTATGAACGCAACATTCTTTCACAACACGTTATTTTATTATTAAAAGTACTAAAATAAGAACTTGGATCTTCATAATTAACAATGATAATCTATTCAGAAAAAAAAAACCTTCCCGAAGCTTACTTCTTGTATTTTGTTAAAACTAAGATTGGCAACGCATACCTATAAGTAATGAGGAAGCAATCACGTGGAGGCACAAACCGACAACTATTTGCAATAATTAAAACCACAAAAACAATATATTTAAACCATATTATGAAGAATGAAAAATACCATGTTGCGTAATAATTGATAATAATGGGTATGGGAAAAACTCAAGGTAAGATAAATATCGAACGGAGGAATAAAAGATTCTGGTTAATTATAGTCGCGTCGATAAATACATAAAACAGGCAATCTTCGGAAGTCCTCAAGAACAGATCCGATTTTAATTTTTTTTTTTGAATGTTTGTTTTTATACAGGTTGTCTTACGAAAAACGCACCACGCTATAACTCTGTTATTAATAATCCGATATCAGAAATTCAAAAACCTGGTGTATAAATGCTACAAAAGAGTATAATTCTTAATTTTTTTGAATAAGTCATTTTTTTTGGATTCCGACGCACACTTGAAATATTTAGAAAAGAAAAACTTTTCCAAGAATATTTTACAAAATCAAGTTGAAACATACCATTGTATTGAGAAAAAGAATCCCCATCAAACTGAATAAAAAAAAATATATATATATGTGTTGCTATTTAAAAAAAAGTTGACAATCGCTTGACAAAAATTACTTATTCAAAAAAATTAAGAATCATACTCTTTTGTAGCATTTATACACCTGTCTTACACGGTTTTGAATTTCTGAAATCGGATTATTAATAACAGAGTTATAGTGTGGTGCGTTTTTCCTAAGACAGCCTGTATATTATTTAAAATCAGAAACCTTTTGAAGTGGGGAAATAATTATTTATATTGTTTAAACAATATTTATGATATTTATATAAAAAAATAGTTTTTCATACAATACTTATTCTACAAATAATATACGAAAGTAAATTATAAAATTATTATATGAATTGTGGATTATTTATTTTAAACATTTATAAAAAAAAATAATTAAAAATTGTTCATAAATAAAATTTGAGAATTTCTCTCGATTTCCATGGGATTCCCTGATCAGATCCTGACAGATCCCTTTCAAATAAAAGAAGAATTTTGTAAATCGGTCCACAATTGACGAAGAAATCGATGGACATACATGAAGTCGGTTAATAAAAGGGTGCTAGATAAATATCACACATATTGTTTAAATAATATTAATAGTTATATCCCCGCTTCAAAAGGTTTCTGATTATAAATAATATAAAAAAAAAACAAAAATTAAAAAAGAAACATCAAAATCGGAGCTGTTTCTGAGGACTTCCGAGAAAAAAACTTCATTGACGCGACTATTAGTAGTCCAGTAAATCTAGTTTTTTCCCAGGAAAAAAATCCGGAAGTTTTTTTCTCAACGGTTCTATATGTTTTTTGAGTCGCTGAATCCGAATTTGAGGTTTGCCCCCTCGCCAGAGGTGAGCTAACTTCAGGAAATGCAAGAAACTTCAAAAATTTCGGACTATTTCCAGTTTTTTGCTTCTAACTCGAAAACGAAGCGTTTCTACGAAAATGCCACTATAAACAAAATTTCCTACAAGAATGTGGTATTATGTTTGTTTCTATCTTTAATGGGACGGCCGCTAGAGCGCTCTGAATATAGACCACTTTTTCGCTCTTGTGGAAAATGTGGAAAACAGGATTACGTTTCCTTGCTGGCTTTTTCATTTGTTTGGTTCCATATCTGGGGGAATTTCCTCACCACACAAAAAGCAATACGTTCTGAATGAAAACTGAATGGTATTTGAACGTAATAAAAGCGCAGTACTTATCCTCTTTACTCCTCTTAATATAAGCAGCAATCGACTATTTGTTTGGTGTACTGCTTTCTACATTTTTCGTGGACCTCAAGTTCTGTGCTCCATTTGAATAAACCTTGGTTTCCATCGTTACCTCTTTTACCTCAATGAAAGACTGCAACTCCTTTTGTTTAATACAGTCCTCTCTGATCCATCTAACAAGGATCCTTCACAAATGAAGCATTTTCGAGACATGTTATGCACATAAAGCTCAAACATTCACGTAAATATTCAACTGAAGGAAAGTTTCCTTTCGTCGACTAACTGACAAAACGAAAAAGTGGTCTATATTCAGAACGCTCTAGCGGCCGTCCTGTTAAAGATAGAAACAAATCTAATACCATATTCTTGTAGGAAATTTTATCTACTTTAATTTTGTATATAGTGGTCTTTTAGCTAGAACGCCTCGTTTTCGAGTTATAAGCAAAAAACTGGAAATAGTCCGAAATTTTTGAAGTTTCTTGCATTTCCTGAAGTTAGCTCACCTCTGGCGAGGGGGCAAACCTCAAATTCGGATTCAGCGACCAAAAAAATATATAGTACCGTTGAGAAAAAAACTTCCGGAATTTTTTCCTGGAAACGGGCTTATCGAACCTAGATTTACTGGACTATAGGTAATATTCGTCAGTACACCGAATTAATAACAACAGTATTAACTACTATTAATCAGTTTTTTCCCTAAAACACCAAAAACAATTTTATTACAACTGATAGTTTACTCATCGCCCTGATGATGCCAACATTGTTGGCGAAACGTGCGTTGGCAGTTATAATAAAATTGTTTTTGTTGTTTTAGGGAAAAACCTGATTAAAAGTAGTTATCTACCACCAAAAGTGATCCAAACAATAGTTTTATTTTTAACAACAGTATAGTTGTGAATTGTGATCAATTTGCACAAGTGATTCTTAATAGGGATTATAACGGGTGTTCTTTTAAATTTGGCGTCAGAGTTGGCGGTGACTATGAGTTTCTGTGAACAGGCCACAATTTTTTGCCTGGTTTCATTTAGACGGTTACGTGAATATATTAATAATATTGATATAAGAAGCAACCCTAATTACATTTTAATGAGGCTAAACACAATATTAGCTGACCACATTAGGTCCAGGTAGCGTTGTAATAGGTTCAAGAGTGGCCCATTTCAACAGCCTTCACTTAACTTCTTCCTCGGATTACACTTTCTACGAAAACGCGCCTATCTGTCTCCGTCACACAGCGACGTTCTCTGCCATTCTTCTGCGCATCTCAGGGGCCAAGCTAGAATCTTTGAGTAGTAGGAGTATGGGCGGCTATTTCAAGCCGCAGAATTATTTGGGCAATTTGTTGGCGAATGACAGTACCGCAGTTATTCAAATGGATGCACATTTTGGTTATCTGTTATAAACCTTATTAAATTTCCTCATTAAAGTTAATTTTTTCGTTTGTTATAACACTGCAACTGCTTTTAAAAGCATTAACGTGTTGAACTGTCGATTAACTAGGGAAGAGAAAGACAACGTACGTTCACAGTTAAAGATTCATGACCAACTTCGATGCCAAATTAAAAATATATATATATATATTTTCTAGGTCTATTTACACATACATACATATTTCCTGTTTGCAGTTCTTAGATCATTCTAAATTCTACACAGTTACTTAGTTACTTGTTCTACTTGTACATAGTTTTTTAAAAGCATTAACGTGTTGAACTGTCGATTAACTAGGGAAGAGAAAGACAACGTACGTTCACAGTTAAAGATTCATGACCAACTTCGATGCCAAATTAAAAATATATATATATATTTTCTAGGTCTATTTACACATACATACATATTTCCTGTTTGCAGTTCTTAGATCATTCTAAATTCTACACAGTTACTTGTACATAGTTACTTAGTTACTTGTTCTACTTGTACATAGTTACTTGTAATTACATTAATTCTTAATTATAGGTGTTCCAAATGTACTTGTATTATTTATATGTATTGTTCTATTCTAATTGTTCCATATGTGTTTTTGTTTTTATAGGTCCATGATTTATGTTTCCATGTTTCTAAATAACTACAGATTTGTACTTCGGTTATTATGTTTTATTAGCTTTGTTCGCGGTTCACAATTTGAATCGATTATAAACTATTCCCGAGTGCTTTACATTCCCGATTATGAACCGGTTAATTTACAGCGAACGAAAATTTAGAAAAACTCTGAACTGCCACATGCTACTCTAGCTGAACCTAGGAGATCAATAATAATTAACGATTGTCTATCAGATGTGTTTTTAAACCAACCAATTTTAGAAGTTTAGTCGTTCCGGCAAGACCTGAAGAGGAGGAAAACAAAACAGGAAACATCCAACCTAAAAACTGTAAACTGGAATCTTCTGATTATTTCAGACTCATCTCCAGAATGTCATGAATAGTATGACGTCATGCTCTCGAATACTCCAGATAAAACTATATGGAGTACGTTGTAGTAATGAGTCATAAATGCCGTCATGATCATTACATTATATTGTTGTATATTAATGAAGTAAATGTGTAATGTTTTATGGTCTTAAATTCGGGTTTTTAGGTATAAACAGTATAAATTTTGTTGTGTTGGCCTCTGACACAGAAATTCAGATTTCCGGAAAACCATCTCAATTTTTCGGAATGCTAGTCTTCTCTCGGCCAAGATCTTAAATTTTCCTAGCTAAAAGACCGCTTTCGACTTTCTTTGTTCATAGGCTTGCTCTACTGCCTCATAGATGTCGTTTCATTCTAACTAGCTCACACTAGCTAAACCCGTGGGTTACACTCCACGTTCAACAGCAAAGTGAAACAAAAATTAACGCAACAAAATAATTTTCAAACAATTACTGTCGCCCAGTATTAGACAGAACCACCGTTTTTTAAGCTCAGGGTAGGGTTCCAGGTACGTAATAATTAGAGTAGCAACCCCTTTCTGTAAACCGACTTGGGTTTGATTATGTTTTCTCTCTGTGTGAGACTGACAATTACGTTTGCTTTGAATTTTTAAAATTAAGTATGCCACATGTATTCGATGTAAGAACATGCATTCCATTTAAGCAATGTTGGCAACCTAAGAATTTAAATCTACGACCAACGCTCCAAAATAATTTTCAAACAATTATAGTCACCCGGTATTATTATCACTTCCATTGTAATCTGTTGTCACAGCTATTATTGTTATGTTTTTATTCATTGTTGTTATTTATTATTGTTCAATATATTATGTACTGTTATAACCTAAAACGGTGTAACTTACTGTCAAGTTTTGGGGTATGGGTTATGTCACAGAAAAATACAGTTCTGTCCCACAAAGTCATATATTATTTAATCATTAAATTAACAGTGATTATAAGGAATTAAACAATATTAAGTTAAAAAGATGTTAAAAATTAAATTGATAAATTGAACAAGATGGTTAAATGTATAATAAAGAAACAGATTATAAAGCGACAAATGTATCATGTGTTCATTTAAAAAAGTTATCAAGTCGTCTATGAATTTGACATAACATAACGTCTGTTACCAAATTAATAATGAAGTATGTATTGCTGGTTGCAGACTTTCAGCTCTTACATGAAGCAATAAATCACCTGCGTTTTTCAATTCGTTTTCCCAACCAAAAAATCACAAGCAACATGATGACTTTTTTAAATGAACACCTTATACAAATTGTTAAGGCAAAAATTACGTTGAATGAGTTTAAGAAATGATTGATGATTTTAAATTCCTGGGGAAAAAGAGGCCCTTGATCAGGGGATCACACAACACCTTGCCCTTCCTTTTAGCTTGTGGATAACTGCCCTGATGACATCGGCGTGTAGATTCGAGATTTAATGAACAGTTGAATAGGAAGAGGAATAAGAATAAAACAAACAACCCCTAACTGTGGATGCTGCTGCTCCTAATTTGATTAAGAATTGAGAATTTTTCCTTACCTTTCTACCTAATTTTCACAGCAATCCGCCACTCGACGATTTTCTAAATCTTATTCCTGAATTTATATCTTCAACGTGGTGAAGATGCCACCTTGATCAATGTCCAGACTCGAAAAAGAAGAAGCAAACTTCGGCGTGACCTCACAAGACATTTTTCACCTAAGACAGGCGACGCGGTAAATTCAAATCCGCAACAGTACCTGTACAAAATTGCAGCCATCCCAGATCGCTCAACTGGTAAATAACGCTTTTATAAAGTATCCGAGGTGCAAGACATGCAATTACCAAATGCGAGCTGTTGCTTGCGCACAGGGCTTACAATCTACCGAATGAACGGTTCACGCTGTCAGTCGTAACCTTTCGTGGAACTGTGTTGCCCTTATGTTAGGGCGATGACTGGAATATGAAGCGAGGTGGGAAAGTTCTTGTACTTTAATTGCTCATCTGAATACCAGTACTGCTCCACTAAAATACCAAATTTATTGATAATCTGGAAAAGCGTTCAAACTGTAACTTATCTGTGTACCTGTGTTTGAAATCATAATTTTTTTTAAATGGGGTCCATTCATCGTAGATCTCGGTTTGTTAATGAAATTGAACTTGTCGAAAAAAAAAAGGAAACACTCAATGCTTTGATTAACTGCAACTTTTACTGATGGATTTGTTTAAAAATGGGTATGGGATGTCGTAACCAGTTCACTTTCCTATGCTTGCAATTTTGGGAACTCTAATTAATCTATATCTACTCTTATTAATCAAAAGTTTGACCATAAGACCTCTAAAGCAAATACATTGATAAATCCCTAATTTGTGTTGTTAATATACGCTCCGCCTCCAACGCTGCGCACCGTGCATTCAAAGAACCTGGTTCAATGTCTGGGCAGATTTGATTTGAATTTTCCGCCACTGTTGTCTTGTCAAAAAAAAAGAACACAACGTAGGTACGCTTTTCTGTCTTTGTTTCTAGACAATCACGATTCACTGGCCAACCTTTTTATTTTCGCGGTTTGTTTCAAATTTTCAAATTTGACGTTTGGTGACGTCATTGACATTTCATTTGACTTTTCATTTCAAATTGTTGGCGTGAAGAGCTTAGGCTCATCACAATACTTAACTCTCATAATTTATTATCATAATCTACTACATATTATGTAGACATACATACAGAGAGAGAAACTTGCACCGTAAAATATGACGAAAAAAAAACACAATAATATTAAGAGGCTTATGAACCAAAACATAAGATCCTAAGAGAAAGATTGAACAATAAAGTATTATGAAAAACTGAAAAATTAACAAAATCACTAAAACGAAATGGAACGAAGTAGACATAATTATGTAAATCGAATAAAAGCGAATAAAGAATAATTACTACAGTAAATAAAAATATACAATAAACTGGAGGGAAATGAACAAAAAAAAAATCGGATAGCTTGAAAGACCCCAAAAAAAAAACTGAGTAAAGAATCTTGTGAAAAGCAGAAGTATTTCGCTTAGTGCAGCTCTCATATTTTGTCCCTAGTTTAGAAACAATTTTTGGAAAACCGACAACGTCAAAAACCTTAGTTTCTGACATTTCGTATTCACTTCAAAATTTTCGTCTCAAAATGTTAAACCGCCCATTCTCATCCTACAACACGCACGTCGTCGACGAAACTAGGCAAAACACCAGTAAGTCCCCGTCAACGAAACTCCAACACTTTAAGTAATTTTTCAGCTCCTGCCAACCTCTACGGCCAAAACGTGCTCCTGTCGCAGGAACAACACCAAAAAATACTCAATACCTTGACTACTTCGATCGCAGGAATGCCAGGACCTTGTCCTGTAGCTCCCCAAATTCAACCGAACACAGTCACTTTCTCTTTCAATCAAACCGAACCGTATTATCCCCAAGAGCAGTACTACTCTCATTACTGGCAGTGTCCTCCTGGACAGCAAACAAATCCTGCTCTGTTCCAAAACCTCAACCAGATGCAGATGCAGAACGCGTGGGACTTGGCACAGCTGCAAGGTCAGATGAGTCAACAGTATGCGTGCAAGTTCCACATAGACAACCAGACGTCCACCTCGGATCTTCTTGCAAAAAGCTGTAAGTTTTTTTGAGTTTCTAAACGTTATTACGAGAAGTTTTTAGTCGAAAGACCCGACTTGCGCAATCTCGCAGGAATGTTAAAGAGTAAATGGCCGTACTGGCTCCAAACTCCGATTAAACCAAATGTTTGTTCTAACTCACTTTAACATTTCTTCAATTTTTATTTGAGTATTTTGGTAGCAAAAAAAACTAATTCTCAAAACTGTGACAGCGGAAGTGGAAGGCAACATCTACGACAATTTGGATGCCAACCACCAGGACATAAGAAAGGTTACTTTCGATTTGGACCAAAAGAAGGATTTCGAATGTCAAGTGAATCTCTGCTGTCAGAATTGCGACGATGGTATTAAATAACATACCATCTTCAGAAACTTTTAATTCCCACTTTCAGTTAGTAAAATCCATAAGAAACACAGAAGAAATAAACATAGAAAGTCATCAACCGATAATTCAGACGAGGGTACTAGTGATGACGACGCCACTGAACATCGTTAACAATTATTGTGACAACAAAATTTGACGTTTTCAAAATGCTCATCGAACGAAAATATACATTTGAAGACCTAAATTCTTTTTTGGAGGAAAGACTAAGGTGTTTACCAGAATGGGAGCAAAGATTCCACAACCAAGTAATTGGAATGACCGAAGCAATGGTTTGCGAGGCATCATCCTCCAAAAAGGTGTCATAAACGTCATTTTCTGTACTAAAAGTATTTATCTTTTTGGTTTGATAGCTGGAGGCACTTTGCAATCGTATTTTTAAAATGAAAGCACAACAGGGATCTTTGGATTTCATTCTGGATGTGGTTCAGAGGTGGCAGACTTCCTGGGACGATTTTTTGAATCATTTGGAAAAACAGCATGGAGAAACATTGCGCGACGATTCCAGGAGCTCCATGTAGGAAACCTTTAGGAACTTGGTACAAATCTCAAATAGATATATCATTGCAGATAAGATCTTCACCACTTTGATAACATATCACGACATGGTGATGAGTGTTGAGAGTAAAATGATAAACCATTCACAACAACAAAAGGACTCTGTAAAAGGAATAGGCCTCTTAGTTCCAAATGTAGCTGACACTTTTTGTAGGTCTACCTGATGTTTACCGTTCTCAGCAGGAATCTATCCATTCTAGAGAAGCTGTATCTTCAAATACAGAAGTTGCAAACGTTGGTGGATCTCAGCGATAGGGTTTTTAGAACTTTCGTACCAAGACAATACTTTTATAATCACAGACTTTATTGAGTTTTCATGTTTGCTTCTCTCCGTCGAAGTCTCGGCGAAATAAAATGAATAATACACGCATTTAAAACTAATAATACTACAGTAACAATGTGAACTGCAATGTCAGAAATATCCATTATAGCGTCAAACGCGAGAGTATATATTATGGTAAAAATGTAGATGCATGTTGATAGTAGCGAACAACAAGCTGCTTCTGGCAGAGGATACGTCACCTCCGTCACAAACTCGAATCCAACGAGTAAAGTACTTGCTATAAAAAATCTGAAAACGGACAGTTATGCAAAAAATAGAGTCTGTGTGAGAACGTACCCAAAAAGGGGTATTGAAAAGTAGGTCGCCAATTGAACGCCTAATTCCAAGGTGAGGGCGACAAAAATGTACATGACCGCAGCCATAATTATTATAGCAAACGAAGTAAGTCTAAAAATAACAGGTTATTTTTAATACTATGAGTCTTTATATGCCATATGCCATACTTAAAACGGTGCCATCTGTCAAGTAAGTATCCAAAAACTACGCTTCCTACACACCCTCCTGCGACTACGGCCATGGCGACAATTATGCCAAGTTCCGATTGGTAGCCCTAGAATTCAAAGCAATTAAGAAAAATTAAATAAATAATCAAAAATAGTGTGTACTTACTGGGAAATAATTTTGATATACATTATTGATAACAATACCAAAGGCAGTATACATTCCATTAGTACTCCCAATAGAAAGCAAAATCAACAAATAGTCCTTATTGGTCGCCATGGCTTTAACTGTGCCTTTAATGGTAATTTCTGTTTCCACAAGTTCCACTTGTGACTGGCTAGGAGGAAGACGTGGCTTGGCCCTAAAAACTAGACCAAAATGTATTTGAAATTCAAAATTTTTAAATAAAAAATTAAAAACCCTTACATATTAAAACCAATAAAAAGATCGCCGTCGCAGCAGAAGCATTTATGATCTGGACCATCATAAAATCATCCCTTATATCATCCATATTGTCACTATCCCTGACTGTATTCGAACTAAAAACTGAGCCCAGAGCCACCCCAATCTGGGTTCCGAACACCGCAAGGGCACAAGCAGTCGAAACTTCTCCCGCACCAAACCATGTGGATGCTAATTTTGATGGTATACTCAGCATGAAGACTTGAGCGATGGCGCACAAGGCCTGCCCGATCAAGACGACGTAGAAGCGATCAGGTGACACCGACAGGAGTTTGACCAGAGTACCTAGAGCAGTCAATCCACTGCTGAAGATTGCGATGGTCCTTAGATTCTACACATATTAGTTAAAATGTATGAAGAGTTTTGGATAGGTACTCACGTATTTTTCTATGAAGTAGTTGGCAGGAAAGCAGAAGACGATGAAGCAGATCATGAACATAAGACCCGTAAGTTCCACGAATGTATCGTTGACATCGTAGTACCTGGGGAGAAGAGATATTTTGATTAGCCAGCTACTGCATGAATAGGACCTATGTTTTAGATCACACGGTAAGACAAAAACAGTAAAACCGCAAAATCAGTGCAATATTCATCAATGTGACTAAATATATGACTTTTTTAAACACTTTATTAAAGACATTTTAAATTAAGAGTAAACTGTTCAATACTCTTGATAAACAATTTGTGGATCATAAATTTAGGACTGAATTCAAGGAAAAAAAGAAAGGCGCAGTTCGGGTAAGGTCAGGTCAGCATTTGTTAATTTTCAATATAATATCGATTTTTACTTATATTCCGACGAATATTTTTACAGTGACACTTGAATCAACCTCCTAACTGAACGCGTTTTACAATAATCTATAACTTTACACAACGCTAAATCGAAACAATCGCGAACACGCACTTACACTAGTACGATGACGTCACAAATGCTGTACGACAAACTCGAACCGACATGCTCTACCCGTTGTGGACTCAACCGTTGTTAACGCATTATTGATCTCGTAGTTATCAGCGATTCCAATACATATGACGGTATTTTGTAACACAAGAAAGTTCGACCGGTTATCACTGTACTTGACGAGCGCATAGACATTTCACGTCAATAACAAAATAAATCGATTGACAATAATATTTCATTATTTATATCTAAAAAAAATTCCTCAAAGAATCTGTTCTAAAAAAGCAGTGGTGGGCTCACCGAGCCGTAGTGAGGAGTTCATCCTTATTGCCATCCTCGTGTTGCCTAAGTAGGTCTGCAGTATTCGTTTTATCACTACGCTGGTTTTATTTCTGTCATGCACTTCCGTACTACAAATACAAATATTATTGATAAGAATAGGTAGAATGCAAGACGTTTTCAGTTCATACCAGCTCTTTTCTTTATATTCTTTCTTTTCTTATTCTTAATCTTTATCTTCAATGGTACAATTTTATTCTTAACTAGTGGAATTATTGTAAAAAGATTAGATGTTGAATGTTTGGTTCCTGTATGCTTCTTTTTTTTTAATAAACCATGATCGCATCCCACACCTGAGTGCAAGCTTTTCACTTCAAGTATTTGTTGTGTATTTAGTTTTCTGTTTGCTCGCGTACTTCGTACTTATACACTTATCTTTGTGATTATAATAAATAGTACAGTCATTTGGTCCTCAAAAAGAAGGGTGCCTGGAAAGTTTTCCGGGAGTTTTGAAAATTGGTGATTTTATGGATTTCTTTGTACTCTCCGAATGTCTACTTTGCCACCTCGTATCTTCGCCGCTCGCGCCGCGTGATTTGTTTATTAACTCTAATACCAGTTATCTATATTGCCACTCAAATTAACTTTATCTATGTTACAAATAAATATTATATAGAACTTCATCTTTTACAGTTGTTATTTGTATCAATAGAACGCGCCTACTGACGCGTTCTTATCTTTTTATATTGTTTAGCTTTAAATACTACTGATTGTGAATTCAGGTATTGTATTAGCTACTGATAAGTTGTGAGATGTAAAAATTAATGATAATATTACAATATGCTATAACAAATAAAATAAACTAAGGTGCTGATTACTATTATTTATATCAACACCCAATCACAAATCATGATTTAGTTTTATTATTTATAGTAAATTCCAGTTTTATACAATGGTTTAAAATCGTAACTTAAAACAAAATAAATAGTGGTGCTCTAACTCTATTAATTTATTTGATTTAGGGCCATAGCCATAACCAAGTTGGTGAAATCTGTCCTTAGACTTTCCTAATGCCAGTTAGCCAATGATAAAATGCTAAACTAAAAATGCAAATTATTAGACTTAGGTATATAATACTAATTTAACCACATTTAAATCTACCACCGATTTTGACCTTAATGTACTTTTATCTACAACTGATTAATAATTGACGTATTATACTGGTAACTATGAATACTTAACTAGGTCTATTAAACACAGACAGCCAGGCCCGGTTTTTAAGAATGATTATTAACCAGCCATGAAATAATGAATATTGACAACTGTTGACATTTCTTCTCAACGTCAAGTTTTTCACAAGGTTTGTTTTATTCTTTCTTTATTTCTTTATCTAGAACTGATTTAATTTAAGTATTATACATGTAACCTATGAATACTTAACTAGGTCTATTGAACACAGACAGTCAGGCTGGGTTTTTAAGAATTATTATTAACTGGCCATGAAATAATGAATATTGAATTTTTTTCTCAACGTCAAGTTTTTAATAAGGTTTAATTTCTAATTTTAATTCTAAAAGTGCAGTTGTAGATAAAACGTCGTATTTCACTCGCATATAATGGTGGCTATTATATGCTCATTAAATAATCCACTATTGAGTTAAAATCTCAACTTCGATTTTATCCCTCAGCCCTTTTATTAATTAATGTTCTTAGAAGTTTTCTTATGTGCTTTATGTCCCAAACGGTTCAATCTGCACACTCTTCATCGGGAGGTATCAAGGTATGGAATCTTTGATGATAACATAACAAGTTAATATTCTAAAGTTCAATAATTATCAATTATTATATGACTGACGATATCCACTTCATATTTTTATTATGCACCTGTCCATTATTGCTTTATAATACTTTGACAACGGTAGCTATTAACAGCCTCATAATGTCCGAGAGCATTATGAATCATAATGCACGCTAATAAAAAAAAAAAAAGAAAAAACATCTTTTTGTTTTTGTTTAAATAAATTAGTTATTTAGCAAACATTTATTTATAACTATGGTACATACAAATTAATTAATTCTTTTCTATCCAGTAAATTTTGAAATGTGCCTAAAAAAGAGTTGACCGATGATGAACTCCTCCATGTGTTGCATTCGATTTCATTCGGAACGATAGCGGACGCATTTTCTTTTTCGGAAACAGAATGGGCAGTAATTTTCCTTTGGCTTTTACAGCTTGTAGTATAACACATTTTGTGAAATCTTCATAATAATAATTATTGTAAACACAACCGTTTTAAATTTACAGCACCAATAGTCTAGTCAAGAAGTTGAAAACCTGCGAAAAATACGATTTGGGATTTTATTCTGAAAAAGTCGTTTTCTTGTTTGTTCCTCAAATAAAAATTACGATTGTTAACAAAAAAGAAAAAGCTAACTAAGGGGTTTAGTTTTTTGGCAATAATACAAAAACTATAAGTGACAGCAAAAATCGAAAAAGAAAAGATTCAGAAAAAGGAGGAAATTTCCGGAGTTCTATCTCCATTATTAATAGTTTTAATTTAACGCTGAAAATAGGGCTCCGCGTAGCCGTAACTATAGCCGTAACGGGATGCGGGCGCCGCCTCTGAAGAGAGTAGGACGTCACATAAAATATATATTTTTTTAGTATTAAATATTAATTTAAACATTGAAATAAATTATGGTGTGTTCTTAACACTTAATGGAATTTCACTTCTTGGAGCCTTTCTTATATAATATGTACTCAAGAAGTTCTTGCTCTAAAAGTTTTTAAAAGTGAATTATTTTGTTTATAATAATAGTTTAAAGTTGAAAAGAAAATTAAAAATGTTAAAACAAAATTTTTAAACATATTTTATGCTATAGCTGTTCATTCGTCCAATAAAGGCGCTTAATAATGGTGGGTAAAATTTAATTTTTCACCGGGGTTGTGTCGAACTATAAAACGTTGTAGTACACTCGTTCCTGTGTAAATTGGACTCTTTCCGGCACTCGGGACTTAAAAACTTTTTCAACTTTAAACAATGGGGTCGTCCCACAATTTTCAAAAACTGCTTTTCTAGAAACTAGGCGAAAAAATATTATACCCCTATTTTTTTGTTTATTCGAAATCATGCCTTTACCAGGTAGAAAAAAATCCGAAACATTTGCCTTATTTGAAACGCGCGCCTTTTTGTGACGTCAACACGGGACAAAATTCACCAGACATAATTCAAGTTACTAGACGTGCCGACTAATGAGAAGCGCACGAACCAATGAGAATGCTCCCCCGAAATGACGTCACAAGAGGCGGTAAATGTACAGCGTTTGAAACTGCTGGCCGAAATTGCGATTTTTGATACGCTCTGTTATCTTACAAAATAACTTCATGAAACAACAGAACACGTTTTAGGGCTTCATGTTACATAGTCTATGAGATGCTATAGTTGAATTTGTCAAATTCAATTGAGGGGGACGACCCCATTCATACACAAAAGAATGAAAACTGAAATTCTGAAGTTGACTTTCTATTTAAAACTTGAAAAAAGTCTATTGACATCAAGCAAATAATATTAATTTAATCTCTATAGATTTTTGTTTTTTTCAAAAAATTTCCCTAATACCATATTTCAAATACAGCATTGAACACAGAAAATAATATTACAATTAAACAATAAATAAAAAGGAAGCAGTTCCGTCCGTTTTTTATCATCCTGTATATGTACTATTGTGGAAAAAAATTTAAACAAATTCAAATTATATTGACATTAAAGCGTGACATTAAGACCATGCAATGCATAAGAGAACTTCGAGTTACCTATCCGGCAAGTTGCTCGGAAGATCCAGCAGTGGTTGGCAGCGCGCTGAAGTTGGCGTCCCTTCTGGATGGTAGAAGGAGGACCGGCGGCCATTTTGACATTCATTCAAACTTCAACGTTAGAAGCATCAAGTCGTAACTAACGCTTAATTCTTTGTTTTTATCTCATTTTATTCAACTACGAGTTCTCTTGTTTATAAAGTTGAGTGTGCTCTATGTTTAAATTGCATTGTCGAAATTTTACGTTACCAGACGGCTCGATTGAATTTAAATTATCAATCGTGTGTGGGGTACCGCCCGACGTATTTACAGGTAATTTTTTTATTCTATTTCTTTTTGTCATACTCAACATAATGAGATGGCCCTGAAATTGACCGGCGTTTGTTCCATACTAGAAACTATTAGATAACAAGCTTTTCGGTTTTAACCGTTGTCCGGCCCCTTTTATCAGCGTCACTAATAAGATGGCCGCCAGGAAAAAAAACTATTAGTCACCCCTTTGTTGTTCGGTCTTGTTTAAATAATGTCAACTACTGCTATTCAAACCTGGATAAATCTATTTTGTCTCTGTTGACTTGAATTAACCAACGCTGAGTAAGAACTGAACACTAAAGGGCACAAAACGGCAAAGCGCCACGCCGAATGTTGGGGTTCTAAAAAGTGTCTTATCTTTATGTTGTTTTGCGCCCCCTTGTAATTTCCGATCTCTTCGTTCGCTTGTAACTGACATCTAGCTATTTTCGACACCGAGAAGCCAAATTTCGGTATTTTGTGTTTTTTCTTGCTTGTGCATGTTGGTAGTTTCGTTGCGCCTCGTTACGTGTTGCGCCCGCCAGATGTCATCTCATCGCGCTCGGTTTCAAAATGGCTTCAAAAGGAAACATAGCGTATATTTTATTATTTTGTTTGTCCGTACATGTTTCGAGGCAACAGATAGACCAAATAGTATTCAGTTCGTGGTTCGCGTTGCAGGCTGCCGTTTGGGGGAGTTATGTGGCCCTACTTCGGCTAAACCTGTACCTGACGGGTGGGAGAAAAGTCCTTTTGACTTTGAGTTGTCTCTTGGGCTGCAGGTTACCAAGAAAAGGGAGTTGCTACTAACTCGTGAGCCGACTAGGTTAAAGTTGCAGTACTGTTTTCGGGCTACTAATAAATTGATTACTTCATAAATATTTAAAACACTTAACAACCAAAAGAATAGTCCCTGAGATAGGTTCTGCTAACTAACTTGGTTTGCACAAGCCTTAAAGAAAAACAGGAAACTAAGCATGTCCAAGACAATTCGGTAACAAACTCTCCTGTTCCGTTTGTATGTGCAAGCTTTTCCCATGATAGTAAACTTTAAACAATCTTGCCTCACTTACAGACGGTTGCGTCGGTAAAACCTGAAATTTGTGTAACTCCATTCTGAGTTTTACAAACAGGATAAAACTTTATAATCCTATTTTTTAAACATTCTGGCACTATAATATCTTAGATCATACATATTGCCTTTATTCTAGTTCACTTTATCACCTCCAATTTAATAAATGTCGTTAAAAATAAATTGAAACTATACTATAAGGATTTTTTAAATAATCTAGCATAAAAAACAATTAACAAGAAATTTAAAAAAATTGAATAAAAGGTTAACATTTAATAATGAATATGTGCTTCAATTACTTCTGCTAAACGAGGTGGCATGGAAGAAATTAGGTCACACACATCTTCTTGTGGAATCGCTGCGTATTCTTCTTCCAATGCTATTCTCAGGTCTTGCAGAGTCTCTGGACTGTTCTGACGACCTTGAACTCGTAGCATTAGTTGGTCCCAAAGATGTTCAATAGGATTGAAGTCTGGATTACGGGCGGGCCATTCCATTCGTAGAATACCCACTTCATTTAGGTATTGGACTACTGCTTGTGCTACGTGTGGACGAGCATTATCTTGCATTAGCTCAAAGTCATTTCCTATAAAGTGTGCACAAGGAACCACTGCTTCTTCTAAAACCTCCCTCACGTATCGGTCAGCGATCAGACGGCCGTTACCAATAAAAATAAGTTCCGTACGAGCATTCATTGAAATCCCAGTCCACACCATAACTGAACCTCCGCCATATGAGACCTGACATGGTACAGTCAAAATATCGCTCATTTCTACGTCTCCATACTCTTTCTCGTCCATCGGAAGAATGTAGGCAAAACCTGAACTCATCCGTGAAAAGTACACTACTCCACTGTTCCAAAATCCGATTAACATTTTCATGAGCAAACTGCAATCGAGGTCGTCTATGATGTAAAAGTAACTTTGGACCAGTGGCGGGTCTGTAAAACCTCAAATCAACTTCCTGAAGTCTTCTCCTAATGGTGCTTTTACTGATCATCACTCCACGCATATTTCTGAGATGTTAAATAAGGTGCCATACAACGTCCGTTTCGCAATGTGTTTAACCATATAAACCGATTATCTCTAGCAGTTGTCGCTCTTTTTCGTCCAGAACCTGGTCGCCTGACAAATGCTCCAGTCTCTATAAAACAAATCCAAGCACTCAGTACTGAGTACTCTGGAGCGGGGTATGTTAAGAGTTCTTGAGACGTATCACCGACTTCTACCATCTTCAATTAAAGAAACGATTTGGCCTACTTGAGCTGTAGCTAAAGGCATTTTTAAGACATAGAACTCTTTTTAATTACTTTACAGTACCCTAGTGAAACCAAACATTACAAATCCACAGCAATCTTGATGAAATTTTATAACCGCCATTATACTGTTAAGGCGAATTAACCAAACCAACAAAGAAATTATCAAGACCAAATGCCAAGCACACGTTAGAGAATTGTTTAAACTTAACATAAAAGCGTTTAAACAAATCCTTTAGCTAACCAGATTCATTATTTTTGAAAATATTTATATGTCCCAAAATTTTTTGAAGGTCAGTGTATTTCAAAACTTTCTTTATAACTAAATTCAAAGCTTTGATACGAATATAGTGATAATGAAAGTTTTGAAATATATTGACTTACAACGCGAAAGAAAACAGTTTTTTGCTTCTCCTGTTTGTAAAACTCAGAATGGAGTTACACAAATTTCAGGTTTTAACGACGGGTTGTCTCGTCCACTTCGTTTTTATCTTTCCATCTGATCTACATGTGGTCCATCAATATCCGACTCCGATGTACCCTCACTAATAATTCCACCAATAATAATATTCTTGTTTTTCCCTCTCAGGAGCGAAGAGGCCCGCTTTGGGCGTAGATATTTCATCGAGGGGCTGTTAACTTGGAAAAAAATTGTATAACTAATTCCACATGGAATTAATTCAAGGTAATCACGAACAATTCCGGTAATTCCGATTCGAAGAATTAATTCGCATGTAATCGTGGTAATCGCAGTAATTCCTAGGTAATTCCAATAATCAGGAAACAACTCCCACAAAAAGTAACTAATTCCAGTAATCAAAAGGTAATTCCGGTAATTCCAACAAAAGATGAAGCACGAAATGTATTTAATTCATGCCATCTATCTTCGTTTACATTATTCGGGCACTGTTTGGACACGCAAACTATTTAGAAAAGCACGAACCAATGAGAATGCTACCCCGAAATGACGTCACAAGAGGCGGCAAATGTACAGCGTTTGAAAATGCTAGCTGAAATTGCGATTTTTGATACACTCTGTTTTCTCACAAAATAACTTTATTAAACAACAGAACACGTTTTAGGGCTTCATGTTATATAGTCTACGAGATGCTATAGTCCAATTCGTCAAATTCAATTGAGGGGGACGACCCCATTAGGTTGGCACTACCAACTTTTGATAATTTGATTTAAAATTCGACTTCAAAAAAACCCCAATTGTCCATCAGATTGTCAAAAATTTGTCCAACAAATTTATAAATGCGTATGGCAAGATTTCGTGATGTTGGGACTGTTGGTCGAAAAGCGGGTAGCAGAGCGCCCAAAAAAAGAATTCCTGAGATTGTGGCAGATGTTGCAGCAGTAATGGAAGCGTCTCCCAAGAAACCTCTCCTCAGGTTAGCACAACCGATGGACCTCTCATATTGAACTTCTCAAAAAATATTAAAACAAGATTTAAATCTTCATCCCTATAAAATGACCGTCGTGCAAGAGTTGTTTCCACGAGATTTTCCTGCACGAATAGTATACTGTAAATAAACAAATTACAATAAACAATTAATCCCCATGAATTCGTCCAAACGCCCCTCTATCCGCAGAAAATTGATGTTTGGTTCTCTAGAAGACGTATAGTTTGACCTGTTTTTTTTTTTTTTTGAAGGAACGTAAATGCCGAGAGATATCGTGATAATTTACTCGAACCTTTTTTCCAAAACCTTCATGATGGCGAACCTCTACATGGGTACCTCCCGCAGGATAATGCACCAGCTTACAGAACAAGGGAAACTATGGACCGAATTCACGAGTTTTATGATGATCGAGTTATTCAATTTCCGCCTCGAAGTCCGGACCTGACAGTTCTAGATTATTTAATTTCTCGTATCTGAAAAACACCGTATTGTACACAGGGTGTTATGGAAGTCCTAGCAGAAAATTTAACCACATGTAGAACTCGTCAAAATAAACATTTTTTTATTTACCATTTTGCTGAAATCCGCATTTTTCTGACCCCTTATTTCACTCTCCGCTTATGACTAAGTGAACTTGAACCAACGCTTGAACGCATCAGAGTTTTTGCCGAACGAGGTAAACACCTAACTTTTTTGGGACAAAAAATTTGTGGTTGATAGTAAATTTTAATTATCAGTTGTGTCGCGCCGGCCGCGATGTTATGAACGGTGCTCGATTTTTAAGCAAATACTAAGAATTTATTCATTGTTATTTCCACGAAAATACGTTTTTCTATAGTGCAGTTTCTATGTGTTAGTGTCAGGTAATCCAAATGAAGTCCGCCGCATATACATAGCTACAAAGATAAAAAAGCATGCGAAAACAATTCAAACTGCGGGAAAACGCTGCATGCTGGAAATCGAAATTATTTCGCAGATATCCCATATTCTGCCTTGCGAACCGTCGCTTCGGTGTTACAGTTACATATCCCGCAATGGATTCGCTCCCGATCCCGATCCTGGAGTCCCGCTATGGATTCGCTCCCGATCCCGATCCTGGAGTCCCGCTTTGGTTTGAGCACGCCTTTATCCCTGATCAAAGTTAGAGAGTTATTAACATCCTAAACTACTTCCATATTATGCATATGTACATGTTTCCATTTAAACTAAAATTTAAAAAATGTTTATTTTGACGAGTTCTACATGTGGTTAAATTTTCTGCTAGGACTTCCATAACACCCTGTATATGTAGTTGTACTATCAGATGTTGAAAAATGCATTTGAAAATATGAAACCGAGAGTTAACAGCTGCATTGAAGCTGGGGGAGAACACTTTGAACATTTGCTGTAATTGACTGCGCAAGTGTGAGGTCGCGGCGGAAGGTGGGTCATAATGCTTAAATTATTATTTTATATGAGTAGACTAACCATAAGTAGAAATAAACGCTAACATTAATTGCTTTTATTTGAAGAAAACATGATCCAAAGTTTAGACCTACAGTTGTGACGTCATAATATTTTTTTTTAATGACAATCTATGTTTCTTATTTTAGATTTGAATAGAGTTTTTTATTCTGTTTTCAACGTTGTCAAATACTTAATAGGTTAGATAAGGAAAAAATTAATTTGAAAATTCTACGATTTGAAAAAAGAACCCCAATAACGTTCAGGCTTACAAATTTAATTAATTACGATCGAATTTTGACCACTGGGCGACCACTAGTAGTCATAAAACCTGAATGTAATTCCAGTAATTCCAGAATAATTCCATATTATTTGAAGGTAATTCCAGTAATTTCAGGGTAATTCCGATAATTCCAGTAATTCATGAGTACTTCCTGTAATCACGAGTACTTCCATCATTTTGAGTACTTGAAATAATTCCATCTAATTCCAAACTAATTCCGGTAATTCCGATAGTACTCGGAATTAATTCTCGCAAGATGTACAACTAATTCCATAGTTAACAGCCCCTCGTATTTCATTGTATTTGTCTGTTGTAAATTCCTGTAAACTGCAAAAGCTCATAGTGGAATAAAATTAGCTGACTTAACCTCACTTATCATGTTCACCAGAATTGTTAAATTGTATTATTGCTTACTACTTTTCTGAAGAACTAAATTGTTAATTGTTGAAATAATTGAAAATTGTCAGTTGTAATTTATTACTCTAATATCTAATGTAAATTTGCATTGTTACCAACTTAATACGAAGACACTAGAGATTGTTAACCACAGTACGAGATCACAAAACTCAAATGCACAAAATGACTAAAACTAAATTTAAAACCATGATTTTTGTGTTAGCAATGTACGCTCCACTCCTGATTAGCTCTCGGCATGTATCCAAAGAATCTAGGGTTTGTTTCGTTTGGGTAAGTTCGAATGTCCCGCCATTGCTTGTCTTGTCAAAAAAACAACCGCTGCTGTTTCTTTCATTGTCTGACGATCACTGGCCAACTTTTAAAGTTCGCTATTTGTTTCAAATTTTCAAATTTGACGTTTGGTGTCGTCATTGACATTTCATTTCATGTTCAAATTCAAATAGTGGCGGTAATGTAAACGGGGGGTTATCACAACATCAAGCAAATAATATTTAATCTCTAAAGATTAATTTTTTTTCAAAAAATTTCAAATACAGCATTGAATGCTGAAAATAATGTTACATAAAACGGAAGCAGTTTCGTCGTTTTTTTAAACATCCTGTATATGTACTATTGTGGAACAAAAATTCAAACGAATTCAAATTATATTGACATTAAATCGTAAATTTGGCTTTATGAACAACTAAGCTCACTTCTTCCTTAGAAAATTTTAAATTTGACAGAATGACAATAAGGGGTGAATTACAATGATGGTTTTAACATGACAGAACGTTATATCTGGATATATATGGCAATATATCTGCCAAACAAATTCATTCTGATGTTGAGGAATGGAACGATTCTGAGGAATCTTCGATGTATCATTTTATATGATTAATAATAATTATGATTTTATTACACACTTGGTGTTTCATTCATATTAACTTAAGATTATGTTTTTTCCCTTAAATCTTACTTACAATAATTAGATTATTAGTTGTGTTTTTGTTAAATATATTTTTAAGAATAATATTACATTCATAAATTTGGTTAATTACTAATTACTTCCTATTTGACAGGTGTTACGTTTGAGAATTCGTGTTTCGTTCATGTTTTTAGGACGTTCGAATTTTTTTACGTTTTCAGTTCAATTTTCATCTCCACAATCATTTACAAACTTGCAAAATTTGTGCTGTTACTAACCAAAATTATATAAGATCTAAATTTGACCCATTATGAGACCACTTTCAAGAAATATTTTATATTTGTTAAATTATTTTAAAAACGTAATAGTATTTAACGTTACAAGTCCGGTAGGTTACTTGTAACGAGTTAGACTTATGGACGAGGCGACGTTAGGAGCCGAGTCTAGAATGTCTAAACGAGTTACAAGTAACTACCGGACGTGTATCGTTATGTATTTTATTTCATACTGTAAGCCCGTTCTTCATTATTTGATTTCAAAAATCAAAAAATCACATTATTTTGTGAAAATCGCATCACGTTTTTCCTGTGGCAACGGCAGTAGTTGCTATTGTACGGTTGCTATTGTTTGTTTACATTCAATATTTTTTACTTTAAAATGAACGCCACACACGTTGCGGATTGTTCTGCTGTTCCCGACATAAAAATGTCGAAATCGCATGAAGCAAGTGAAAAATTAATTCCTGCGAAGTCGGCAGCGAGGTATGAAAAAGAATACCAGTGTTTTGCCAGTGTAAGAATTAAGGTGAAACAAATAGAGGAGAATGTCATGTTGGCATATTTTTTGGACGCCAGTAAGTTTTTTAATTGAGATCTTTCCTTCTGGGTGATCATTCTCACTAAATTATTTACAGTCCAAAAAAGGAAGCAGTTCATTATTATGGGCGAGGTACTCCATGTTAAAATCGATGCTCCTTGTTCAAGAAAATATAAACATAGCCAAATTTAGCAAACTAATACCGTTTTTAAAAAAATGCAACGTTGGATACCAACCAACACAGTCCAAAAACCTCACCAGGGAGGAAGTAAATCGATTTTTAAAAGAAGCCCGTGACAGAGAATATCTCTTGGCAAAGGTATGCGTAATAATTCAGTACCTTAGAAGCATATGGATCCATGTGCATAAAAAGAAATTTCGAATAAACAATTAATTTGTATTTTTAATGACATATTTTTGACATATTTGTTTTAGTTGTAGATGTTTATGATAAATTGGTTATTTCATAAGTTGTACTCAAATTAAACTAATAATGCTGTATGGTTGGTGAAAAATTTGTTTTACATTTTGGCCTTAAAAAAATTAATTACAATAATTGGTTCCTTATGCCTCTTAAGTCTCGGATATTAAAGGGGACTTGGTTCTCTTGAACACAATGCTTAAGAAGCATAATAAACTAAGCAAGTAAAATCTGATTCGATATACTATGTCAATTTTTGAAGTTTTTGAAATTACTTATTTTTGAGAGAACTTTATTAATAACAACTAACAACAAAATAAAGCCCAAAAAAAAATTACATTTAAAAAAAAAATTCATCATTTTCTTATAGCCCCAAAGGAATGTCCGCAGTATGTGGGATAGAACTATAGAAATGGTGAAACTCTTGAGGTATCCAGTGCAACATCTATTGAAGATTTTTATATTTTGTACTGTGTTAATCGGTTGCAAAGTATTTCTAATAGGTGCCAGCTCTTTCGGCATAACAAGATCTTTCCTTTTTCTTTAAAATTTGCATCATTAGTAGTAATTTGTGTACCGAGGCCGTAAAAGTTATCTTTTTTGGACGCATCTGTTGTTTGTGACCGAGACGTTAGCCGAAGACATAATTCAGATGAGGCCAAAAAGCACTTTTGGACGAGGTGCACACGACGTTTTTTAGGTCATAATTGTCTTTTTAGGCGATGATTACCAAAAAGGTATTTGTATGGCGTTTTTTGGAGCCGTAAAATTTTACTATTTTGTACAAATTCTGACAGATCGGTCCCAAAAAAGTAGAGTTTGAGACCAGTCCCAACAAAGTAGAGTTTGACAAATGTGTACAAAGAAGTAAAACTTTAGGGCTCCAAAAGAGGCCATAAAATAACTTTTTCGTAATCATCGCCTAAAAAGGATGTTGTGTAAAGCAAGATACCAGGATACGTTGATTTTACTTGTAGCCATACCACTTTTGAAATATAAAATAAATCGCCTGCGGTTTTTGTTTTTGTTAGGGCAAAATGGTGACTGGGAAAATTGCTCAGAACATTTAAAAGTTCAGTGTTTTGCATAAACTTTTATGGAATTTTTGTATTTGCAAGTTGTTACGAGGTATTCCCAGTCTCTCGGGATTAGAATTTGAAAATTGTTCATCAACTTTTTTTTAGTTTCTTCAATCGCTGAATGCACACAATAAGCTTCAATAATATGCCTGTGCCCTTTTAAAATAAATTTATGATTTATTTCTTTTATTTGAGGAAACTTAAGAAGTAACCATTTTTTTACACAATTGCCTTTTTTAAATGACATTTAAACTTTTTACATTTCGGTTGACATTCATAGGCGATTTAGATTTTCAATACAGCAACTTGGACCCTTATGCTTCTAGGAAAATACGCATTTGGTTCTATAAAAAAAATCACGGATTGTTATTGTTAATTTATACACACTCGATTTTTTTAAATACCATAATAATGTATTTAATAAAATAGAATGGCATATTTAACTCAATTTTGATAAAAAGTGGAGTTGGATCCTTATGCTTCTGAGGTACTGAATTAATATCGATTGAAGAATTGAATTTGCTATTTTTCGTAGGTGGTTGCAATGCTAGAAATTGCAGGGGGTTGTCGACGTGAGGAATTATATTCTATGACTATTGATGACATACAAGATACTGGAAATCAGTTGATAATTACAATTCCTCATACTAAAACCAATGTAAGAAGAATATTCTCCGTCATAAATGAAGCGGGGGGTATGTGTCGGTGTTAAAGCGTCATGAGGCATGGAAAAGCTCAAAAATACGTTGAAGACGCAGTAGATGGGAAAGTTAAGATTGCCCGCATGATACAAGGTGGGGAAAACTTCGTTGAAGTTCTACAGCAGAAGCAATTGAACGTTTCTACCTCGACATCGAGCAAGAACCCCGGAATTAGTGTTACGGGCAATACAAATTGTTCAATTACGTTACATATCAATATTCCCAATACATAATTTAAGGCTAAATTTATGTTTGCGTTTCTAATAAAAAAAAATCAAAATGTAAGATTTTATTTATAAAAAGGAAACTGTCCGGTAAGTGTTGCCTAGCGACACTTACCGGCTCTGAAACTGTCCGGTAAGTGTTGCCTAGCGACACTTACCGGCTCTGATACTGTAATAGCTCACCTACCGGACGCAAATTGATCCTTTAATGGAACATCTACCGGACAGTATGAAATAAATGTACTTACTTTGTAGTGATGTTGGAAATGATGGTATACTGCAGGAATTGCAGGAAGTTCACGGCCGCATACAGGCAGAATATTAACAGGATTACCCATCTGTACCTAAACACTTTCACTGTAGCCGAATGTTCACTGCCTTGTTCCATCTTGAGAATCAATCAATTGAATGGCCCTCACAATCTTCTTAAATATTTACTAGTAAATAATGCTGAGTTGTTTATCTATTGTAGTTATTTTAACGTGAGCATGTTTATCAGTAAATCCTATATCTAATATCTAACTCAGGAAACTTACGATTCACGTCCTCAAGGTGGTTTTACATTGTTAATAAAATAGATGAGAACGTAATGGTAATTCCGAATGAATACACTACCTTTGGTGTAACGGTTAATTTTCGTAATAAAATTGTTATCAAGCTTCTCATATGGTGGAGTGCCAAGGCATGTAATATCCCTTATCAGAGATAGGTACTTAGAGTGTAATATAATAATGTATTTAAGAACGTATGCGTTAATCGCTTGAAAAACAAAAAAAAATGCGTATATGCATTGTTGTAACGGTAGAAATACTCATAACAAAATTTCAAGTCATTGCTAAGTAATTATCCATAAACACAAACATTACCATGAATTCTGTCCGTTCTTGTAGGTAATTATATAATAAATACTTTTGACAAGGTTAATAACTATTTGAAAGATTCAATTTTAAATAATAGTTATTTATACAACAAGTGTAAAAAGTGTCTGTTTATTGCACAGGATGTGAAAACAATAAAGTGCCATACCATAAGAAAGAGATTTTCATAATCTCAAATTACCAATTTATCATAATTTTTATTGCACTAGTAAAATGGTGCAAAAAATTACCTATTATAAAGTATATTATACAGGGTGAAATCGAAATACATGCATTAAAAAAATCCGGTAATACGTACCTTGGGGTGAATACAGTACAACCCCCTTGGTTTGCGTGTCCAACTTGGCCCCTATATCGAGATATAATTATTTAAAGTTTTGCTATAAAATCGAGGTTCGCCACTGGAAGTGAACATATTTCGGTGCAATGAAATCAGACTTTTTGCGACTTTTCTTTAAATTGCTAAATAGTAGACAAAAAATCATAATCGTTTTTTAAACTATCGACCTCAGTTTTGATCGTGAAATCAAACAGTACGTTTGTAATCGTGCCTGTGATTCGGTAACACTAACTTTTGGTGGTTTTGATGGTTTTAATGTGTTTGTTTTATTCATCGATGATGTGTTTTGTGACAGATAAAGAATTTTTTAAATTATAGTTGGATTTGTTAGGTAACGTAAGAAACAACTTTTTTATGTTCATACTTATTTAATTGTATTGAAATTGTAGCTGTGAAGAAGACGGGATGCTTTTCGTCGAAACGTCGCTGTAGCAAATATATTTTTTAGCAATCTTATTGGTCCTTATTACTCATTATCTCTGAACAAATTTATAAAACATGGACGTTATCCACACTAATAACAAAATTTGTATACTGTCGTTCAGGCAATTAAAAGGGCTATCGGAATCAAGAAAAAAAGGGGGTTTCTGTTTAAAAAAATATAAAATGATTGCTTGGAATTTTATTTAAGATATAAGTACATAATATGTATTTTTTTTAAATAAACTTAAAAAATCCAAAGATTTTTTGTAAAAAACATTGTTTAATTTTTAGTGAATTTATTCCATACTTTTACCGCTAAATGTTTAAAAGACCAATAAAAGAAACGATTAAACTCCAACAGGTAACTAAACTATTAATATTACATTATTGGTCACCCCAGCTGTAGTTTATATAATAAAAATAGAATGCTGTACGTTGATAACCGTATAACTTGAGAACGGCGGGACCGATTTGGCATTTTTACATATTCGTAATAGTCCAAGTAAAGTTATTAGGGAGAGATAAACTGGAAAAATGGAAAATTCCGAGAAAACTATTATTTTATAGTTCGACACTGTCAGAATTTTCAAATTTTCGCTTGTGTAAACACTCTCTGTCATGCAATAATAAAATGTCAGATAAACGTCGCTCTATTTTTTTTTATGACTTGCCGGTGTCGAACTATAAAACGTATTACACTCGTTCCTGTCTATATTGGGGGATTCCCGGCACTCGGGTCTTAAAAAGCACTCGTTTTACTTGTGCTTTTCTAAACCCTTGTGCCGGAAAGCACCCAATTTAGACAGGAACACGTATAATAAATAACTATTTTCGCCGGGCAATTTTCCATGAAAATTTTCGGACAACTTTTCCAATTTTTCTTTCCGTCAGAACCTTAATTGGACCATTGCGAATATTAAACAAAAAATAGTGAAATAAGTCCAGCCGTTCTCAAGTTATGTGCTTACCAACGAACAGCTACACTTCAGAACGGCTGGACCGATTTGGATACATATTTTTTAAATATTCGTAAAAGTCCAAATAAGGTTCTTACGGAAAGAAAAATTAGTAAAGTTGTTCGAAAAATTGGAAAATCCGGCAAAAACTGAAAGTACTTTTTTCTATGGGATTTTTGAATGAACTCAAGACGATAACTCACGGTTCAAACGATGGATAATTATGCGTAATCCTTTTTTTTTTATTTTGTTCGTTATGGTCGTTAAGTTGCCAGAAAAATAAAAGTCGAGACAATTATAAGAAAAAGTCAGAAAATTCGGGCAAGCTGAAAAAACGCATCCCAGCGTTTACATAAAATAAAATTACATTTGTTTTTACTTTTGTGTTGTTTCGTTATTTGGACAGGACAATGTCTGTCTGTCTGTCCGGTCAGCTTGCTACTTACTAATATTTATTGGCATGGACGGTATTAATATGCCAAAACTGTGTCTGCTTTGACATTTTAGTATCACCAAAATCATCATTCACGTGAACGAAGTAGGGAAAGAGAGAGTGGGCAACAGAAGGAAACAAACTATCCTAATTCATAATTTAACCTTTATGAAATTTAATGTCAATTAGACAGCGGTAATATGCGTCACAAAGCATGTACAAGCCGAAAACAATAAGTCAAAAACTGCAACATAATGCTTTATCTTTAAGAACCGTACTTAGGAATTATTATAAATCACTCGAAAACTATTATATGGATGGACATTGTAAATGTCACTTAACGGAATCATGATCATTTATTGGAATGTAAAATGATTCATTGTCTAATTATTATTGTTATTATTAGTTCTGCTGATTCAGGTACAAAACGACTATCTTAATAACATAATAATTTCTAAGAAAATAATGTAGTTTTTTTTTTGTACACGCTCCCCAAAATTACAATTTTAGGGATTCGTTTTAGTCCGTAAAATGGTATTATTTTCGATTAAATAGATTAAATAGCTATTTACCCATCGATTTAAGCGAAATAGTATACATATTACATACTGAGGCGGAAAGTATTCCATTTTTGTCGAGAGAACTATAGTTTACGGAGAGTCGTAGCCTCGACGTGAACTAGTTCTCGAGACAGAGGAATGGTACTTTTGCCAAAGTTTGTATACTATTTTATTCACAATCAAAACGTATTCGAAATTTAATAATTAAATCCCATTAACATGAACTCTTGTTGCAACGTTTAATTTCAGTCAAATGTTTGCACTTAGTAAGCACAATTGATATTACACAAATTAGTAAATCACACTAAGGGTAATTTGTAATCGTAATTTTGTATTTGTCAACTCCTCACAAGTTCCCTTAAGACTGTAGCAACAGTTGTATGATTGCCTTTATTACCTATCATACTTTTAATAATAATTTAAATTTGGGCAACATCAGGTGAGTATTGAACCGAATTTTAGGTCGGCAATTGGTCACTTTCCAACCTCCTTTGCAGTTGGAACGCTGTATATTACTAACCGATTGTGAATAAACAATTTTCCTAGGAAAAGGACCGTTTTTTGAGGGTGGCCATTTTTTTTTTCGAAAAGTTTACGGAACCAGAAATGGGTTTTTTACCATGATAACGTTTGTAACATATTAGCTTTGATGGGCATGAGCAGAAGTCAGTGTAACTCAATGTCAAACTTTAAACTCATTGCAGAAGAGAACGGAAGACCCAACTCAGTTGACACCACGAGGGGGCTTGAAAAAACAACCCCGATTTGGGGGATACGCGAAAAGTCGAAAAAAAAGTCGACTTCAAGAATCACAATGAAATATTCTTTATTTAAAAATTTGGGGAGCTATAACAAAAAAACATTGTTTGTTACACGTACCTAAAAAGTTTTTGCGCACTCATCTGCTATTCCAGAATCGAGACAGCAACGATTCGTCCGCAAAATAGTTATTTATTTTACGAGTTCCTGTGTAAATTCCTGTGGGCACCAGGGCTGAAAGCACCCAATCTACACATTAACGAGTGCAATACAACGTTTTATAGTTCGACAGAACCCCGGCAAGTCTTTAAATCGCTTAAAATCCATAAAAATAATGTGAAGTTTATCTGACATTTTATTATTGCATGACAGAGTGTTTACACAAGCAAACATTTGAAAACTCTGACAAACCGCTGGATTTGACGGATTATTATTAATGGTTATGTTAATTGTACAATTTGAATTTATGGATGTAGACGGAGACGGAACCCCTCCGATGTTATGAATCCCTACTGGCTGCCAAATACATCTTCCGCAGAACGATCAACCACACATTTTCTTAGACTATAACGAAACTACTAATATTCCACCAAAAAACTCCAAAACAAACTTACCAAACCGAATAGATACGCCAGCATTACTTTTCTCATTAACTACATTCTCCTTCTTCCATTCACAAATTAGTCTATATTACTCTTTATTTATTATACCTTTCTGAAGATTTTGTTGGAATAAGAGAGCCATCTTTAGATTTACGAAAAATTTCCGAAGAATATTAATTATAATTTTCTTCCATTTAGTTTTTCAAAAACAAGTTTAAAACCAACAAATCAAACAGTTGTCATAGAGATACTCAATTCTTGGATGTTTAAATTCTAAATTCGAGTTTCATTTTTTAAAATGAAGAGAATGATTTAGTAATAGTATACATAATTACATAAATCTAGTCCGGAAAGTTAGCGTTTGCTGGATGAGTAAGCAAATACCAGGACGAGTCGCAGACGAGTCCTGGTAGCTTACGAGGCCAGTGAAAGCACTTTCCGGACGTGGTGCGTACAACATTTTTTGGGCACCCGTGAGTAACAGAATTCCCACAAACATAATCCCTTTTAAACCGCAAGTGGCCGGTTTGCTCGACTATAATTATATCTAGATAAGTAGTTATCTTAATAACGAGTAAACACGTGTCTCGGTTAAATAACAATTTGCTTGGCTGAAATCAAGCACTTTCTTACTCGGTATGTAATATACTATTCCTATCATAGGTAATATAATTTAATTATTATTCACTGTTATGCTATTGACTAATAGTATAATTATTACATACCGAGTAAGGAAGTGCTTAATTACAGCCGAGCGAATTGTTATTTAACCGAGACGTACAAAAAAACGTTACGGCGCGTTACTTGGGGGGGGGGGCGATATTCAAAAATCTTCACAAATTGCGTTACGTAATATTTGAACGTCCCCGTAAAAGCTCACTTGTAAAACTACTCTAAAGTGTGGGGACTTCCAACACTGCTGAATTGGATTGGACCGCAGTTAAAATTTTCAGAAAATACTATTACAGCGAAATTTTGAGCTGATTAATTTGTTCTCGATGAACTGTCAAAAGTGACAGCTATTGTTTATGAATAACGAGTATTGACCGTGGGGTCCGTGCATCAGTCAACAAATGTCAAAAAGTCTGATTCACAACGGTGAATTATGTGAATTTTGAAGGATCGCGCTGTTCCAGTATTTTCTGCTTTCGGTGGTAACTCTTTTATTAATTGTAACGAAAGCTATCATCTAAGCAATATAACACAGGATTCAATGAACTGGTATCACTTAATTAAGAAAACACTTTTTGGTGGCTCTAAATAACTTTATTTTTATGATAACAAATAGACATGGCCCAGCTGGGCCAATTTGAGGTGTACCTCGCCTGGAACTATCCTAGCTTTTTTCGACAATGTCGAATGGCTGGGTGAGAGACAGGAATGAGGAACACGAGAGAGTGACCCAATGGGTCCGCGCTGTGGTCTAAGTGTCGGTGAGGGGAGCAAATTCCCTCACACCCCTCAACACCTAATCTATCTATCTATCTATATATAGAACTTGACCAGTTTATCTAGTTCCCGCACGCAAGTCCAAAATGTTTATCGTCAGAATGAGGCAGATCTGGAAAAATGCTCTGTATTTTGTACATGAAAGCAACACTTTTATTGTTTTAGACAATTTTATTTCCACTAGAAATACATTTTCCTGTGGCCTTGCCGTTTTCATGCGTTTCCCGAACAGACGTAACAGAAGTTACTTCTTTCCCTACTGTTTCGTGACCATTATATTATCGTGGAGATGAGACGAGTGTTCGTGTTGCCGTTCTCGAATTACAATGACAACTTGTAGTCGCAGTTTCTTGCGCTCCACCACGAATGTTTAAAATAAATAAAATCCACTTATCGCCTGCACCCAACACGCTGGCCCCATCTCTCGTCTGGCACGTATTATATTATCATTGCAAATTTTTCGTGCTTCACCACGGACGTATTTTAAGTACTCCGAAAATGGACAAAGTGAAAGTTCCCAGGGCTAACCCTTCCAACCGAAAAGCAAAATTCAAGCGGTTTTCAAAGGAAATCCCGGAAAACTCAAGTAAGTACCCACTGAATCTATTCTATCGTCACTGCCCTGCGACCCAATGGCGGTGCGACAACATTCCTCCTTGTGAGTTACTTGAACATGAACATAATTGTTTACCTTTCGGACTTTGCATCGCGCCCTTATTTTTACAAAGATTCAGACCACTTCTCGGTCACTTGTGAACCCAGGGTGTCACCTGAGTCGCCTATTTAGACGACATTTTAATCATTAGTCCAAATCACTATAAAACATTCGAAAATGGTTATTGACGCATTAAACTTTTGGGATTATATTACATTTGAGAAAAGTGCTTTACAACCATCGCAGGCTTGGTTTTGGGTTTATCTTCGATTCGACCTAATTATTGCAAACAGAAAAAACGTTGTCTTAAAAGATACTATATAACACTGTGACGCTTAACGCGGTCGGATGCCTCGAGCGCCAGTTTTTTTATTGTGGTATGCTCCACACTTGTCCACGGGTAGCTACAATGGAGTACGGTACGCCAGGGGTCAGCTGTCTAGTTTGGCATGGAGGGAAGAAATAACTTAAGACAAAGTAACAGTATTTAATGAGCACCCTATATACAGTATATTTCGTATTTACAACACCACTATCTTCACTGTCCCTGTCGCTTCCTCTTGCCTCTTAGTGGCGGGACGCTCTCCCAACGGTTGTGGCGGCGGCGAAAGGTGACAAGGGTAGGGAAGGTGTGGTCCGGGTTTCCGGGGAAAAACACAAAACTTAATCTGAAACTACTAGCGCGCGACAGCTGGCTGGCTCGCGAGCAGAGTGCCCCCGCCGTCAGTCAACTGTAAAGTGCCGGAATTTCACACCGGCAGGCGATGACTAGAAACCGGAAACGTCGACCGGAAAGACTCGTCCGGATGCTACCAAAGACGCGGACGATTGGCTGGCTCGCGAGCAGAGTGCCCCCGCCGTCAGTCAACCGGAAAATGCCGGATTTAACACCGGCAGATGATGACTAGAAACCGGAAGTAGCAACCGGAAGAGATCCGTCCGGATTAAACGCGCGCGGCTGTCTGGTGCGCGAGCAGAGTGCCCCCGTCGTCAGTCAACCGGAAAATGCCGGACTTAAAGCGCCGGCAGGCGGTGGCTAGAAACCGGAAGTGGAGACCGGAAAGAACGTGGTCGGGTTCTGGAAGGTACTGGGATATTACCGGGAACTTGGACGGGAACTGGGAGGATGGTAGGCTGGGATTTCCTCTTCGGTAGAGGTGCGACTCACATCTGCCTTCTGCGGCTGAGCGGACAGACGCGCGCGGCCTGTCGTGACATAGTAGGGGTGAAGCGTTATCACCGCATTCTCTTCCGGACGGAACGTCAGCGACTCCGGACAAGTTAGCGATTCCGGAGTGGTGAGGTCCGGAGCGGGCTTCCTTGCTGATTAAAATGATGTAGGTTCCATCCCGATCGGATAAGGGGAAGCATTTTTCCCGGACAGTTTAATAACTCGGTGCGAAGGGCCTGGCCCGCGGTGACAAGGGTGGCGGCTTGGGGTGGTCGTATCGACTTCCGGAAAGTTGCATAAGCTGCGCGCTATTTTTCCGGTTATAACGGTAAAGATTTTATCCCGATCGGAGGCCCAGAAGTATTTTTAAGAAGCGGTTAAAGATGTTGTTTTGGGCGTAGGGTGTTTGACCTTGCCGAACAGTGGAAGAGCGGCCTGCAGGATTGTTTAAAATTTCGCTTCAGAGCGAAAAAATTGGAATTTCGGGTGACTTCGTCACAACACAATGTAAACAGCCAGTAATTAATCCAGGTATCGGGTATTTCTACAATTATTGAGTCCGCCTCTCCTAGCGTCGCTATCTTGCTTCGAACCCATGCATCGAATAACCCGGCCCGTCCCGTCAACCGGGTCCAAGTACTTCCAGTTGACCAGTCAATCCAGTGGACCAGTTGGACTCCTTGAACATAGTTGTATTCTCTGGTCGCTATAGTTCAGAACTCAGGGCGTGCTTGCATATACAATTTCTGTTGTTGTCCATAACAGCCGCCCCATCAGGAATTGGATTCCATGAACCATAACAGCCCCATCAGCAGTTGGACTCCATGAACATAGTAAGTCGATTCTCAGATCGCTATAGTTCATGGCGTGGTTGGATTATTACAATCTCTGTTGTTGTCCTGTACTAGTCCCCTTAGGAATTTACATGTTATACTTTGTCCCTCGGTTTCTGGACTTTTTTCTGGACTTTTCTCTGCTCACACGTGTCGATCGGTTTCTGAAATTGCACTTAGGTATTTTGTGTCGATTTCCCCTAAAATGGACTCCACTTACATCAGAACCTTTTTGAAGTTTGTAGTTTAAATCTTCAGTTTAGACTGAGCTGCTCAACAAAGCGCGTTTGTATACTTATTCATAATAAAATATATACATATATGTCCTTAAAAAAAACACAACAGCTCTCTGGTTCGGTGTCAACCCTTCGTAGGAGTCAACAGGTTGGATTACATGAACATAGTTATATTCTCTGATGGCTATTGTTCAGGGCGTGCTTAGATATTACAATCTCTGTTGTTGTCCATAACAGCCCCATCCGGAGTTGGATTACCTGAACCTAGTTATTCTCCAATTATTTTCTGACCGCTATAGTTCAGGGCGTGCTTGGATTATTACAATCTCTATTGTTATCCATATCTACCAGCCCCATCCGGAGTTAGATTCTTACAATCTCTATTGTTGTCCAGAATACTTCATAACTCCCCATCTAGAATCGCTGCTGGGCACTAATTCAGCTGGGTCAAAAGGGCTAGAAGTGCCCATAGAAGTCACGACACTATGATCATGTCTTCATTCAATCTTGTCACCAATCACCCACCTTTAGCCAACTACATCGCCTTAGTCCCGTCGGTCTTTAACGCGGAAGTTTTCAATTTCAGTCCCATTATTGGACCCTGCTGTGAAACAAATTAGTGGCGATTGCCACTTGGCACTTTCCTTTTTTTTGGACAAGCTTTTTCTGAGCACTTCAACGCCGCACAAGAAACAAAGAAGCCACCTAGCTTCTTCAGAAATTCCTCTTCGGACGTTACCTTCTTTCAATCCAGGACTTCGGCTACACCGGTCCCAAACTCCCGGTCCATCTGCACGCAACCGACCGGGTTTTACCTTCCGGTCCAAATAAATATTCGGATGAAGAAGGAGGAGGGGAGGCGATACCAATTGCTGGACGCTTAAGTAACTTTCTGAGTAACTCACTTAAGCTGGATCTCCGGTTAGACAATTTATAAACAATGTGTCTTCACACGAATCGACTCAAGGAGCCCCACTTTTACGATTTAAGTCGCTCAAAGCGATCGAATATATTTTCAAAACTATTATCCGATAATGAACATATCCGCATCAGCAAAACACGATTTAGTCACTCTCACACAGTCGGAGAACGAACCTATGTAATAATTTTGCCCTAGAAATCTATTAAGACGCTCCAAAATCTGGTTGGGGCGCCGTTATCAATGTTCTCGAATTAATTGCCGCCTTTAATGCCTTAAACTCCTTTGCCAAAGGAAGGTCCAACTGTCATATTCTTCTTAGTTTTGACATACATACAACACATAGGCAGTGTCAGATTCCCCAGGTTCAACACGGTCGCCAGGGATATATTTTGGCGGTGGTGCGAATAACGCAACATTTTCCTTACTGCTTCCTATATATGTACATACGAAACATAATGTTCAAGCAGACAAAGAATCCCGTTAAAAAAAAAAAAACATGAAATATGTAATTCTGCGTTTCAACAAATTTGTAGACATTTTGATACCACTTCGATTGATCTCTTTGCAACCAAATTAAACGCCAAATTTCGTGAAAAGCGGACCCAGACTCTATCGCAAATAACGCATTTATATACGGCATCTTTTGAAAACAATTTTTTTTATGCCTTCCCACCATTTTCCTTAATTTAAAATTGTTTGAGGAAAATAATAGATTAAAGGACGACGGGCATACTAGTCCTACCAACTTGGGTTACACAACCCTTGTACCCGGTTTATCGAAAGCTATTACTCAGCAACCCCTTCTTCAACCAACTAAGAATCCACTTTTAATTCCTTTTAGAAACAGTCATCCCCTATGGAGAAAGATTATCCTAAAGGTTAGAATTTTATCAGGACCTCAATTATTGAAAAGGCACATGCAAAATCAGGCTTAACCGCCATAAAATCGTCAGTCTCCGCACAGACAATGAACCAATACAGTGTATACCTTCACAAATGATGAATATTTTCTAAAGATCTACACTGTAACTCGTATTCAGATTGCATAGACACAGTTTTCATATCCTTTAATAATCAATTTACACCTGACGCATTGTATGCAACTGTGAATTCAGCGCAGTCAGCGCTTTCCTTCATTTTTGCAATTCCTGAAGAACATCAGAATTTTCTTAAAAGGTTTCGAAATCTTGGACCATCAAAACCCAAATACCAAACAATCTGGGATACCTCATCAGTTCTCTCCTATTCATCAGAGTTCTATCCTCTAGAGACAGTCTCAATCTCTATAATCTCATAATCAAATTAGGACCTTATTAGATCTAATATCAGCACATCGACCACAGACTCTGTCCAAGGTTAGACTGCACAATATCATAAGGTGTGATGATAAAGCCTAGAAATAACCATATCCGATAGAATTAAAACTTCTTCGGTTAAGAACTCTTAATCAGTATTAATTATTTTGTTTTTCCCTGAAAAACCACATTTATGCCTCGTATCATTAATTGAATCATCCATATCTAGGGCTCAGGCTTTGCGAACCCAGAACTATACACGTCTTAATATTAACCTACAGGAAACTGATTTCTCCAGCCTCTGCCCAAAAAATTAGTAAATGCTTTAAATTTGCTCTCTCCTCGGCGGGCGTGGATACTATTTGTTTTTCAAGCTACAGTATTAGACATCCCGCTACTTTAGCCGCATGAAGAACCGAAGTTCCGATTGAAAAAATCGAAAGACTGGCTGGCTGGATCCCTAACTTTCAAATGTCACCTTTGTCGTCAACTGCAAACAGTTTTGCTAGAGGCATAGTAGGCTAAAGCTATTCTAGTTATAATGTTCTGTTTTATGTATCATGGAAATCAAACGTTAATAAATTTGAGAGTTTCATCTTCCCTGTTACAACCCCTAGAGCGTTAACTTTGAACGTCTACAAGTTGTCATTGTAATTCGAGAACGGCAATACGAAATATAATTGATAGATCAAGTGACTTACCTGTAACGAAAGTTGATCAAAATTATATGAGTATTGCCGTTCGAAGAATTACAATCCCCCCCAAACATCTCCCTCCCGTGGGGTCCTTAACACTCTAGAACTACCCTCAAATTCGCAATGAGAATATAATACGTGCCGGACGAGAGCTGGGACCAGCGTGTTGGGTGCAGGCGATAAGTGGATTTTATTTATTTTAAACATTCGTGGTGGAGCGCAAGAAACTGCGACTACAAGTTGTCATTGTAATTCTTCGAACGGCAATACTCATATAATTTCGATCAACTTTCCTTACAGGTAAGTCACTTGATCTATCAATTATATTCTACCTAAAAAAACTACATACTACTAGAATACACTTAAAAAAAACTAGAAAAATCCGTTCACCCACAACCAACACAGGTTACGAAACTTGGCGTAAAGCGGGTTCCGCAACACCTCGTATTGAAGTATCCGTACCAGATCAATTGTTTCTATACAATTTTCTAAGCTATTCATGACTGTTTGTTGTTTGTTCTATTCCTTTTTCTTTTATCTACATTTTTTAACTGGCTCTCGACTTGATCATTTGTTTGTTTCTTTGTTGATTATCATTACTTTTGCTTTATCTGCATTTTCTTCTATTGTTATATTTTCTCTTTTTCTATTTATCCGCATTTTTTATTTTTTCTTCTGGTTTCTTTTGGAGCTTGTTTTCAAATTTTACAACAAAAAAGTAACAATAAAATTAAAAGTTTGAGAGAACCTATTGTCAGGATGGCCGTGTTAATACTATGTAATCCTAGAAATATTTAATTTTATGATTAGTGTTGAGTTAAAATTGCCACTTTGGCGCTTCATACTTTTCTATTGTTGACAAAATGATATTGAAACATTTTTAGGATGTGTGATACCAACCTAAGATGTTATCGAGTGGTATTATAACACAGTTTTGAAATGGACAAATATATTTCTCATTTTTAACTATTTGTTTGGGTAGAGGTTCACCCTTCTATTGCCACATCGTGCTTACTAATGTTAAAATGCTATCAAACTTCAATTCACAACAACAATATTCGGAATACAACACTACTACCTAATAGGCATTTTTAAGTTGTCCGACGTTTATTTTGACACCAGTTACTTATTCTATTATAATAGCGTCAATCATTTCTGTCAATGTCAAAAATCCATTTATGGCTTCCACCTCTCTCGAAAAACCCCCAAATATTCCCGCCTCAGCCACCTCCAGCCCCTACTCCATTACCGAATCAATCCTTCAAGAACGTCTCAACCAACCAATCTACGGCCACGTAGGACGTCAAATCTACGCAGGTGTTCTAGGTACTTTCAAATACAGTTTCTCAATTCTCAACAATTGATCCTAAAGTTAATTTCCAGCTTGTCTCGCCTCATTCTCTTTCGGCACCATCTTGGGATGGAGTCATTCGATCTCACTAGAAGTCAACGCCGTGAAGACCGCTTTAACACATAGCGATATCTGCTTGTTGATCAGCTTGGTGTTGCTGGGATGTAGCTTCGGAGTCACCAGTTGCACGTTATTGATGAAACAGATGGGTCCGAAGAAGGTTCTCGTGGTCATCGGACCGTTCTACATTCTGAATTGGTGGCTGACACTCATGCCAGAACCAAGATTGCAAATGGCGGGACGCTTCTTCTTAGGGTTTTTGGGAGTGACGTACGCGAATAGTGCAGACACTTTGGTTTTGCAGACGGTACATGTTGGGATTAGGAAGTATGTTTTTATTATTCAGGACTCTACAATGGCTATGGGTAAGTTTGAAAAACAAGAGAATACTAACACAATGTGAGAATGAATTGATTGTTTTAGGGAATTTAAAAATAATTATTGAATGAATCGGTGAATCGAACATTTATCTTCCACTTCAAAAGTTTATATAGATAAAACTGAAGTATCTTTTTCCCTTTTAGATATTTCACCTTCCTTCCTATACTTCTCGTGGTTTCACTCTAATATATTTTTTGTACATGCAAACATTAATACAATTTAACAATTTTGGGGTACATGATGAGTGAAATTAAGTTAATCTTGTTCCACCTTTGAGCTTTCGAAGTTTACAGGGATTTACAACAAATTGTTCTAAAAATGTTGCAAGTGATGCAAGATTGTAGAGTTCACTGTCACGGAAAGAGCTTACACGTCCACAGGAGAAAAGAGTTTGTTACTGACAGTTTCTTTACTATGGTAGAATTGCCATAGTTTCGCGTACTTTTCTGTTTTTCTTTAAAGCCTGGCCAAAACAAGTCCAAGTTAACAAAACTGATCTCGGGGATCAGTACTTGTGAAGCAAGCAATAAAGTGTCCGAAAACACCGCTGCAAACTCCAACTCAGTTTTTGCTCAGAAGTTAGCAGCACCTCTTGGTCTGGGTACCGCTGCAGACCAGGAGAAAACCAAAAATTGAAACGACTTTGATCCTAACCCCCGGGTTCACATTGGCCAGATTAGGACCGCGTAACCATCCAACAGCAGCATGCAACAAGAACCAAGAAAATAAATGCTATTTGGTCTATCTGTTGATTCGATACATGTATGGACGAACCTAACAAGATAAAATACGCAGAAACTAAATTTAATGACGAAGACGCAAGTGTTTTCGGACGCCATTTCGAAACCAGCGCGACGCAACGATATCTAGCGGCGCAAACCGCAAACCGCAAAAGCAGGCTCTGGAGCTGGAATTCACATCCCCGAAATGAACTGCAATCCTAGAGCAACGACCCTAGGGGAATGTGCCAATATTTTCCAGACGGAGATCGCGGCCATTCTAAGTTGTGCCACAGAAATCACTGGACGCAATATCAGTGAAAAAACGATGTGCTTCTTCAGCTCTGCGGACTCTGGCCAGTGGCAGCATTACCTACCAAGTGGTATACGACTGCCATCTGGCACTGTCGAGGATAGCACTAAACAATGTCGTTGAGCTAAGGTGGGTTCGAGGATATGACGGTAATGAGGGGAATGAGAGGCCCGACGAACTGGCTCGACAGGGTGCGACGGGAACACCGGATGGTACCGAACCGCCCATCCGACCGGTCAACCGCTACCTCCCAAACCTGATCAAAACTGACACCTATTCTAGACACCGTACTAGGTGAGAAACGACAACAGGCTGCTGATAGAGCAAGATTTTTATCAAAAATCCTTCCTTTAAAATGGCCAAGTCCTGATGTCCACATTTGTCAAGGGACAGTCAAGGGACGCCTTTTGGTGAACATCTGGACCGGACAGACTAAAGAAACATCTCCACGTGATGGGGGTGGTAAACGACCCAACGTGTAGGGGGTGTTTAGAGGAAAACGAGACTGTCGAACATATCGTACGGGAATGTCCGGCTCTCGCCTCGACCAGAAAATCCATACTGGAGGAGGCATGGCCCAGCTGGGCCAACTTGAGGTGTACCTCGCCTGGAACCATCCTAGCTTTTTTCGATTAAGTCGAATGGCTGGATGAGAGACAGAAATGAAGAACACGAGGGGGTGACACAATGGGCCCGCGGTGTGGTCTAAGGGTCGGTGAGGGGAGCCAATTCCCTCATACCGCTCAAACCTAATCGAATCTAATGCACGTGGAACAATCGCTTGTCAATTTCATGGAGTCGGACAAAAATAAATAGATAGAATAAAAAAGTTACCTGTAAATACTTCCGGCGGCACGACATACGTGATTTTTAATTTAAATTCAAAAATATAAAAAGGAATTAGGTAGGTAACAGTTACGGATTTCAAATATTTTTTGTATATGCTATTATCGAGCATGTTATCGCGACTTGAAGATTTTGCTTAGTTATAGACTCTTTTTTTATTTCCTTATCTACTAAACGAGAATTGGTCAACTTTTTTTCAGGCGTCCTGATGAGCCGGATTGTTGGCACCGCCACCTCCCGCTACTGGCTGACCGTCATCTGCGCCATCATCCCCATGGTCCACTACGTCCTAATCCAAATCGTCCCTGAAAGTCCCGTCTTTCTTTACGCAAATAGCCACCGAGCCGCAGCTAAATCTCTGAGATGGTATCGAGGGAAGGATAATTTCTACGAAGACATGGCGCACATAAAGACTGACTGGGACGCGGCTCGACAGGACTCGGACGCATACCGCTACATGCTCCTCTCCCGTGTAGTATATCGTAGTCTTTCCGTTGTACTCGTAGTCACAGCGCTGCAAATTTTATCCGGATATTTCGTCTTCATGTTTTTCAGTTTAGATGTTTTGACTCAAAGAGTGATGTTTACTCCGGTCGTGGACGCGAGTATCGCTGCTGCCTTTTACGTTGTGGCCAGAATCTTCTGGGGGACTTTGCATATGAAGCATCCTGAGTGGAAAGTTAGGGGATTTCTTATTAGTAGTTGTTTTTTAACAGGGATATGTTTGGCGCTTCTGGCGGTGTTTGTATTTTTGGACGATGTCAAGGAAACTAAAGACTTAATTGAAAAACTGAGTTGGGTGCCCATGCTAATAATACCGTTCTATTTATTTTTCTGTGATATGGGACTGAACCACTACCCCAGAATTCTCATTTACGAATACATGCCGTGTCAGATGTACAAACGTGCAACTAATATCAATCAAACTGCCTTCTGGTTGTTGGCGTTTATAAATATCTTCACCTTCGCTAAAACTTTCAATGCCTTTATTGATTGTTATATTTATGGTGGCTTCGCAATAACTATGTTTCTTGGTACTATATTTTGTTATATTTTTGTAGTCGAACCAAGGGGGAAAAGTCTCATACAAATACAGTTAGAATTTGGAGGTAACCCGGCGGGTAGGAGGAGTTCGCTATACATGAAAGTCAAGCAAACGTTGTAAAGATAAAGTTGAATAAAGCAATAAAGTAATCCAAACTTTGTATCTAAATGTTGTAATTATTAAGTATAAACGTTCTGGGTTCTAATTTATTGTTTCCGCGATGCTTCGCATCTTGGGAAATAAAATAGCTCGGCTAAGGAAAATGGCTTCTCAACCTTGGTGTATAATTAGTATTAGTTTTCTTCAACCATTATTCCATAATTAAATTATTTTTAGTGCTATTGCCGTGTAAAAATTGCTTTTCTGCTCTGCATGTCCTCTGTGTCCTCTCTATTGTATTATCGTTCAACTGTTTTAGAGTATTCTAATTTTATTATTGCAACGTCTGCTTGTGCCTTTTCATCAACACCATCCACCACTCCAAGGATATAAGTTAACATGAGGTGTAAAATTTAAATTGGATATTCCTGGCCACTGTTTTAATCAAGTGAACTGGCGTCTAATTTGCAAACACCATTGCTAAAAAATAGAATCTCACTTTTACTTTTTATTAGTTTAATATAACAAAATATTTCCGATTTTCATAATAAAAACTTATTAGAAAATATGCATTTTTTGTAATAATAATTAAATACCACACAATTGAAATCATAGCTAAACAAAAAAAAAACATTCCTCGTATCTCTTCAGCCGTACCGACCACATAATTCAAATATAGACCTATTAAAATATCAAACAATCTGATTTTTTCACTCTAGCAAAAAAAAAACATTCCACAAGTCATTATGTTTCTCAATCAACCTCCTGGCAATATTTATCTGATAAAAACGATTTGTTATGACATAGATACGACATAGATCACGTGGAAGAAAAAAACTACTGCAATATTCAATAGAGAAAATGATTTTTGGATAAATTGCACCCAAAAACATCAAGAATAGAAACTGATACGCTAAATGCAGATTTTTTTTTTATCCAACACCTGTTTATTATGAAGTCATAATAATGCCGATTTTGAATGTATTATGAGGTCTATAAGACACTAGTGGAACTTTTTGGGTTTTGATGAATGTTTTAAGAACTGTTACAGAAGGAGGTGTTGGATAAATCTATGTATTACACGCGTGTCTTAACAGCAAATAACGCAATGTCTAGCGCAAGCTCTCGTGGCTAGACATTTCTTTCGTGACTTATTTGCCTTATAAGACATTTGTATAATAAATTTCTATAATATACAAAAATGGCTAACAGTTAATTATTTCTAGCAAAGAATTAGTATAACATAGAGTTGATGTTAGAGTTATTTATCTCTCGCTTCTAATTCAATATTTTTAATTTTGCAAATTTCAAGCACATTTTAACGCAGATCTCAATGAATAAAATCTCCCAGGAGTCTCTTATTTCAGTGATTTTAGATAACAAATTAGAATATCTGAATTATGTAATAGAAAAAGAAACTATCATTAACGTGATGCGCCAACAACAGTTACATTTCTAAAAGTTAAAGTATTACTTAGGACCGTTCCTTTTAATTTAAAATAAAAAGAAGTAGGCTCTCATTTACACAGCCGTAAGAATTGACGTCACGTGACAACGTCAATAAATGACGCCGCTTTACAATAAATAGAATCCTGGCCGTTTGGCTGAGAGCAGAGTTTGGTTAAGTCATTCCTTTCAGCACTATATTTGTCATGTCTAGAAGTATTTATATAGTAATAAAATCATTAGAGTGATTTTCTCCAAACTCGTAGTACATATTTAACAAATTTGATTTTTAATCTTCAAAAAAATTAATAGGGCTGGCAGTACTGGCGCCTGTTTTTGGAACGAACATCTTTTGCGTGAGGCATAAATGCGAAGGTTCGACCCAAACCCATAAAGTGGTGTTGAGAGTGTTATACTTTCACTTAAAGATACTATTATGCGAAAAACCAGACGCCAATGCTGCCCTATGTCCTGAACGATGTTGAGTCCGTTGTGAAGAACGAAAGGTGCCAAATCTATTGGAACTATTCGTTCTCCACCGTCAGATAACAGCGAACAAGCCTGACGTGGTCCTATTGGACCAATCCTCCAAGCAGATGTTTCTTATTGAATTCTCGGCTCCTGCTAAAATAACACCTGCATCAAGAAGTTATTAGATGGGTGCATACAAAATTTTACCGACAATCGTAAAAGTTTATACTTAAAAAAATGGAGATAATGTATCACATTTTATTATAGTCGGGGAGCTCATGACTCATAATTCATGAAGTGTTTGATCCAGGAAGAAATTTTACATAGTGTATCGATAGGATAAATGAGTATTTGACTGACTTACCTGGGTACGACAGGTACTTTTGGATGTGTTAACATTGAACCAAAGTACTTCAAAGTTGTATGTATTTTTAAAAATAAAAAATGTAATTTTTTCACGCTGAAATTTTAATAGCTTCTTAATTATATTTATTTAAAAATACTCGGAAAAAGTCAGACACTATAATTGGAAAACATCAAATTGCACGGATTAGAGAGATACGCTACGTGCAGTAATAAATACGAGCGATTGCAACAATCACCGGGTCATAATGCTTGGAAATATGGATCATTTAAATACTGACAGCTTAAGTGATATAAAAAGAATTATAAATATTACACAGTTGTATATTGAATTAGTGCCAGTAGTGTGTTCAAGTTTACCAAAATTTCACGCCATTACGGGATGTGATTACAATCCTTCGCTTTTCGAAAAAGGCAAAAAATGACATTTCAAATGACAACATGGATTACCAAATTAGGTAGAAGGTATTGTCGCCAGACCCATTCTGGTCCGAAACAAAGGTAGAACTTTAAATTACAATATTTATATCAGTCGGAGAAGAGTTCACCTGGATTTCACCTGTTCAGTTTCAGAAAGTTTGTATTACAACGGTCCGGATTACTGATTAAAATTCAAATGAGAGAGAGAGGGGTCATTTTCTTTGTTTGCGTAGAAGGAAACATGGCGGCGAGTTGGCTTCTTTGTTTATATTCGAGTTGATCCAAATTTCATTTAAACGGTAGTTCAAGGAGTTATAGTTTGAATCTTTTTCAAGATAAAAATTTCATAGACTGGTATGCACTGACATGGATGAATTTGATGTATATTGTGTTGTCTACATTACCGAAGACGTATGTACATAATTATTATTGTAAATAAAGTTAGTCTAAACTTTATGGTCTAAACCCGAGAACGCCTTCAACGCGAATTTCGCGTTGTGGCAATCGGACAATCCACAACATGTGGTCGTTTTTTCTGTCCAGTGAACGTTTTCGTTCTTTGAGCCTAACAAGAAAAACTGAAAGGTTTAAGAAATGACTGGGAAAGATTTAAGAAGAGACTGAAAGGGAATAAAAAATTGAAAAGACAGAATAGAATAAGAACAGAATGTGGCCTATTCTGTATTTTTTATAGGGGCGTTAAAATTTTAGCGTCCTTTAAAATTCAAAATTTCAAGCCCTGATTGGCCATTGCTATTACAGAATATAGAATATAATTATAGTATAGAAAAACAAAGGAAAAATAATATTTTCTGTGTTCATGCACTCTTATTATAATTATATAAACCTCAAATTTCGTAGAAACTATTTGTTTTGAGTTCAAAAAGTTTATACCTACCTTATCAGTTTTTGAAATTTTACTCTGATTTTAAATCACCAGTTTTATAATAGAGATAAAAAATTTAAAATCAAATTCAATGAACAGACAACTTTCACAAGCAAACATTTATTACAATCCTTATACATCGAATAATTTGTTCAAGAAGTGATATGAAGTTAATCTGAGACATTAATCTATATTTTTTTATATTTAATGTCTTTGAATGTGATATTACAATTATTTTTCTTAGGAGATCCCTTCTGCTTCAGATTTCGGCTTCTCGTCTTCATGCCCATCTTTATTTGCTTCTGGTATGTCATCTTCACCTTTACTTGCTTCTGGTACGTCGGAATCAAACTCGTCCGAATACGTGTACGCTAATTCATCCACTACCTCCTCCTCGTCTTCTACTTTATTACATCCCGGTGGATCATCCCTTTTTGTACCATCCGTTGTCAAGCGTGCTGCTTCCATCAAGTTGACCAATTAGTCTTCTTCAGACTCTGCCGGACTTCCTTCTGCTCGCTCTATGGTGAAAAACTCGAAATCAAAATTAATCTCAGCCTGAATTCCTCTCTCTGCTTCTAAAGTTGAAATAGCAATTGAGATGTTATTTCTGTAGTCGAAGGATTCGGGTGAACATGTAGGGCAGAACCAACTTGGCTTGCTTGGATCCTGGTAACGCGTTGCGTGCCAGATCTCCCAACACTCACCACTTTTACAATAGTATTTTCTGGGGTCACCACATGTGGAGCAGATACGAAAAACGGGCTGCAAGTTTAAGCACTTTTGGCATTGACCCTGTGAAGTGAGTTTTCCAGGATTTTCTTCAAGATTGTCAAGTATATGTTTTGGGATGTGAACCGCATAATACGGCTCAGGTTGTTTGTCACATAGAAAACAATCACAATCTCTACGACTTGGGTAAGTAGCCTAATATGTGTAACTTTTTAACTCAGATTATTATGCCTAGTTTTCTGAAAAAACTAGTCATAATAATCTGAGTTAAAAAGTTACACATATTAGACTATACTTGGGTAAGATATGTGCGATTCTTTAAATTTCCATTCTAGGTAAGCCTTGGAATTTGAACCGCGAATTGTTTGTTTAAAAAACGAGCTATAATCAAAGACATGACTTTTTTCCCACCGCCTACTCAGAATGGAAATTTAAAGAATCGCACGTTAGATACCAACCATAGATAGCAAGCACTAAAAAGCCGCTTGAACCCTCGTTTGAAACTAACTATGCCGACTGCATTCTCATTACAGGTTAGTGTGTAAAAATTTGTTAACATTCCGTATTTTCAGCTTTGTCCAAAAATTTCATAATGAAACATGTAATTTTTGAAGTCGAAATGGAGCCCCTGAATTTATTATTAGTATAGTATTAGATTCTGTTTGTGAATTTTATGAATTAAGACTAAAAATTTCACAAAATATCCCAACGCAATACGTATACAAAAATACTTCAGTTCAAACAACCGGTTGGGAATCTATAATCATCGACTTTCATACAGGGGGCCTACCACACGACATGGGTGACTTTTGTCACCGGTGAGTTTGATGTATAGCGTGTTGTCTACATTAACGTACATTACCCATTGTGTAGTTTTGATGAGTTTTGGCCACATACAAAGTAGGTCATCAAGGCGCGCAGGCGCGCCGTGAGTTTGAAATTAAAGTAATCCCGAGTGAAGTACCCAAGTAATCTTGAAAGTTCTTAGACAACAATATTCATAACTACGTAAATAAAAAATGGGGGAGCGTACGGAATAAGTACAATTACTATAGTGTTATCAATCAGTATAGTATCAGTTTCAAATTTCATTTGCATCAAGTGAATGATCGACAAAATTTCTAATAAAGGGTGACGTTAAAAAGCAGTGTTTGCTGGTTACCTGTCCAATTTGACATTATTTGTTCTACCTTGAGATCAAAAATTATCTTGGTCAAGGGTAGTTATGAATTTTATAATAATTGTCGATACTAATATCATCTTATGGGTGACGTCCTATGGCAGGCAACTTCAGAAACTTTGACAACTAAGCTACCAACTACAGTTTATAACGAGTGAGCAACAAAATTCGTGATCGTAGGAGCCTCTGAATCCAAAATTTTGAGTCGATTCTTGATCGATACGATTGTGTAAAAAGTCATCGAGTAATGTGTATTGTAAACAGTAAAGTCAAAGAACCGATATACGTTTAGCCAACTGCGATCACGAATTTTGTTGCTCACTCGTTACTATCAGTGCTATCGCGCATGTAATAAATTTTAAAGACAAAAAGTAGTCAACACGGTGCTAAAATTTCAATTAAATTAACACAAGATGACAGAAAATGTGCATGTTGTTGTCATTATTTCAACTAAATAATGTAAAGCCGATAATAAATTTAATTAATGTATATTAATATACATATAACTAACTACCCTTTAAATTAAAGAGAAAACATTACGCACAATCAAGATCAGATCAAGTCAGGAAAAAAAAATTAATTCCCACTTTTCTCCCCTTATAATAATTCCAAATATATCGGCAACCAACAATACACAACTCAAGCTCCACCTGAAACTGTTTTTATTGACTTATAAAATGTGACCGTGTCGAAAAAAAAAGAAAATGTCATTTCAATTTATGTTTAATTTAGACTGATTTGTAAAATTAATGTTTATAAATATATAACAGTCAGTATGACAAGAAAACTTTCGCAAGCTGATACAATACGGATTATAGCAAATTTAGAACGTGGTTATACCATTAGACAAACGGCTATGGAAAAAGCCCTTGGACAGGTCGATTTCTAATTTTGATTGCGCACACTTTGACATATCTGTCAATTTTTTCCCGCCATCTTTGAAAAAGTTATAACGTCATCGCCCTTTTTAAATAGCGACCCCCAATTTTTTCGGCAGATTTGAAAATTTTCAAATCAAACTCCTTTAAAAATTGAAAAAAAAAAAAAAACTGGGATTCACTTTCTTTGATAATTTTATTGAAATCTGAATGACCCTAACTGCCTATAATGTACAGAAGTCTATGGTAATGTAGACAACACACTATACATCAAACTCTTCACCCGTGTCAGTGGTAGGCCCCCAGAGTGGTATTCTACACCCTTCGCGTCGACACGAACCAGTACTTCGAAATTGACGGCACACGCCACACGAGTGGTGGCGAGTCAGTATTCTTTTCTTTCACTGCTTCACCCTTTGAAACGAAGCTGGCGCATACGCTTTCACCCGAACGAAAACCCTTCGTGTAGCATCGAACACTATTTTACCGCGCACGCTTCGTGATCCTAACATAACTTCTTGTTTTCCCGTTAACCGTGCAGGAAATTTACAAGATCATACCTAAAGAGGGAAGTTATACATGTAAACTAATTTCTATTTAAGACAAAACATACGATTCCCTAATACACCAACCCACAAATTTATAGAAAATTGTTCTTGAAATGCTCCTGAAAATAGAGCTGTAGCATCCTTGTCTGCTGAAACTTGATTTATCAGGACACAAAATCCGGGAAACACAATTAGGGTTGTTTTCTTATAGATTTAAAAGCCATGTACAGAATTTGGCTGCATACGCATAATGGTATGTCGTTCAGTCTTCATTCAAATGCGAATATTTCATTCCCGGGAAACTTCTCTAATGCTTTCAGTACCTTCTTAAAATAGCCTCTTCGTTGTCAAAAGTAGGTACATTCCTGGGCGCACCACCAGTCTCCTTTCTATTTGGTAAAAACTCGACCTGTTTCGACTGTTCGTGCGATAACACTGAGGATCGTTTTGTGATCGAGATGATTCATGTTATACAACGCACCAGAGATATAGTGATCTAGGGAAAATAAAGAAGTGCAAAATAAAAAACCTTTACCTTTAGAAACAGGGCAAAATCCTTAAAAAGTGTTAGTGTTCTCAAGGGGTCCGCCTAGCCGCCAAACTGTACCAACGGATTATGAAAAGTACTGAACGATATTCGGCCGATACGCTCCGGCTCCGCCTCGACTTTACAATTAATCTTGTCTGTTATTTGCCACTTATCGGCCTCATGACGTTAATAACTATTTTTGACAATATAAAATAGCATTGTTAGTATTTATGCTGTCGTCTCGGTGTCTTGCACGAAAAGATAAATACATAAGATGCATTTCAATTAAGTAGACATTTTGCTATTATAATATCACATTTTTGAATTAATTCTGCAGAAGATAGCTCAGTTTTTAAAGTGTTCATTTATTAGTTTTGAGGAGGTCTTAAGCTTAACTGTAAACTCAAAATAAAAAATTTGTTTGTTTCTTGTTTCTTGAATACAGTAGAACCTACCATTTTCTTGCTGTGTGCGATTTATGACACGCCCGATATCAATTACTACATTCATAAGGATACAGTTAAAACTGAATATTTGGGACCATATTAAACAAAAGGAAGTAAAGGAATAAAAAATCAGAATTGCTGAATAAAAAAAAAAAATGTTAATCAAATAAATTGACAAGAGCTGTGTCATTCCGTGAAAAACTAATCATTGGCTGCAATCCTGGTAAGTATTCTTATGATCTACATAGATATTACATTGTTTAATTGAGTCGTTTTTTCCTCATTTTAAAGATCGCGATTCTAACAACAATAAACACAACACTGACCATTAGATATAAAAAACAATGTCCTCTTGTTGTTATTATTCAGATCTACAATTAAAATGACAAAAAAAGTCAGTGTGATATTGTTCTTTAGTGCTTCCTGGTATTACAGCCAATGACATACAAATCATGCACACTCTTGTATCAACAGATGAAATTTCTTTATTCTCAATTAAAATTACAATAAATCTGTGCTCTCATGTAGTCCTCCTGAAACCCGAAAAAAAGAAGGTTCAATAAAGCCATAAGTAGAAAAGAACATTTTATTTTTTTGAAGATATTTATTTCAAAATTTTGTGGAAGTCCAATAGCCCTACAATTTTTATTTCACATGCTGTTTCTATTGTGTCGTGTTGCATATTATTGTCGGTTTATGTTTGTTTCCCAGCCAATCAGTAGGTGAACCATTTTCTACATTTATAAAACGTTTTTTTAAAAATTGTGATTATAAAAATATAGTTAGTAAATAGCACACCGTAACTGTTTAATTATGTTTTGAAAAAATGGTTGTGTACAATAAAGGATCCATGGAATGTCTTCTCCTTCTCTGCGGTACTTTTATTGATGAAAAAGTGTGACAAAAATATGCATCACGTTCAAGCGGTTTGATAGTAATGTTTATCACTGAAATAAGTCACAAATATCACTAATGTATTCTACAATACGAAATTAAAACAATACCGCACTTCACCTTTAATTGTTTTAAGTTCACTTTAAAACCAACTTCACTGGTTGCCTTTTTTAAACAAAAGTCTCATTTCATCATATATACCTTTTTATATATATTTATATATCAATATTAGTAGTTTATTCTCCTAAAGAATTTAAAACACAAATGTTTGGGCTATTCACTCATACACACATGGCAGCATTTTCTAAATAAACAGTTTTACAAAATAAGAAGTGCAAAAACAAAATAAAACGTAACGTCCTGCTTCGAAGACCAGAAAATGTTTATATAAAAAATACCGCGGTGTAACCCTCATCGACGTTCAACGAAATAATGCACTTATTCATTTAAAAAAGAATTCTAATTAAAACTAAAAAGATTTTACAAGATAAACTATCTAGATCAATAGCATTGAAATTTTGGACAACTAAAACTAAGACACTACTAACAAATGGCCCATCTGATGTACTAACTGGTCTCAAACAAAATAACAAGATTTACAAGAACTAGTCCAGAATGACACCAGCTGGAACATCAAAAGTTCATTGGGAGTAAAAAAGCATGAATATACCATTTTTACAAAAACATGACAGGAAAATTCTTTAAGTATATTCTTTATACAAACGCGTCGGTTCATTTTGACATCACAAAAACTCAAACCATCATCTTTCGTTCGCTGTAAACACTATTGAGGCGCGTTTATTTACAACTTAAAACAAATCCCAAAACTGTTAAAACAAAAAAAATCTCCAAAATGAACCTCCGTCAAAATAAGCTGTGATGTAATAATTTCAATTCACGATATGTATACCTTAAGGGATGAAAAAAATGAACATATATAATGTGACCAAGGTGCACTTCACACATTCATATCCATAGCAACTTGCAGCCCAAATTGATACACAGCATTCATCGATGTTAGTGGACCTCTGATGGTTCTGGTTTTGATGCATGGTGATTCGCTGGATCCGGGGTGGTGATCGGCTGCAACCAAAGACGTGTGTCAGAAAGAGAGTACTTTATGGAGTACAGCAACTATACAGGGTGACCACTATGCTACTCTTATGGCAAAGTTTTTTTTTGTGTCTGCATTATTTAAGTACCATGAAGAGTGACATGGTCTCGCCCTTAAATACGAACTAAAACCCATGCACAACAGTGAAGAAAATAAAATAGAGAAAGCAGACACCTTGGTTACTTTATGTTGGTAGTGGTAGTACTCACGAGAGCATGGGGTGGAACGACTGGACCCACCGGAGGGGCCGGCTGAGGTGTGGGGGGCGCAGCACTGGGTGTTACCGTATGGGGGGCTTCGTGCGGTGTCGTCGAATGCGCCTGTTGGACGGGAAGTGCACCACCTTGATAGTAGCCTCCATTTACCCCAGCCGGGGATACTGTGAACAAATAATATGGGTTAGAAAGGGAAAATTTGGCTAAGCATTTTTTAAAGAATTTTATCGTTTATACCATATTAATGTACAGTCTGATCATAGATTCTTAGTTGTCATGAGGAGCTTCCACATAATTCCTACTCAAAAGAAAGACTGATAAAAGGCAGTTGCAACTGATTAATGAGTCAAAAATTACAGTCAAATTATCACAGCAAGCAGGCTAGTACTAAATAGGTAGGTAGGTAGATAAGTAGATAGTATTTTTAAGACCTTTTCAAACCGTCTAAAAATAAAAATTGATATATGATCATTTTAATGAAAAACTAATTTTGTATAATAATTGATGTTGTTTTGAATGATAGTAAAGCTATGAACATGTAAGAATATCCTACTTGAATATTGAAATTTGAACTAGGCAACCAACATTGCATTTTTTTATTGTTGTTTTATTGTAAAGTTATATATTTTATTACTTACATTTGCACATCTGATTTCGAACTCAAATACATACGTCAAACTAAACGAACATAAAATCAAAGTTGTTACCTGGGTCATTACTCTACCTAACATAACCCATAACCCAAAGAAATAATCAATGTCTGGTGTAAACGGCGTTGTGTGCCAATTATTTAATGGCGCCAAATCCATATTACATATTTGCTTCAAAATTAAATAGGCAAGTGTTAGCATCAAAGCAGATTTGTTGAATTTACATTCTACTGAAAATGTTAGTATGTAATTCAATTATTGTATGATCAATGACAATTTTTCAAACATGGCCTGACATGATAGCATATTAGCTAAAATCTATAAATGATGTATGCTTATCAAAGACATGCATTCTTGACAGAACGGCCTCCCAAGTAAAGATTTACAGTGTAATGAACACATTTTTTTATGTAGTTGACTGTTACTTCACAAATTCATATGATTGATTAACCGTATTCACACAGCTGTCAAGTATCAAATGATCAAATTAATGTAGTTTGCAATCAAGGAATCATTATTTTCTTTAACTCAGTTAAAATTGAGATAGTATTTTATTATTTTAATATTTAAGCCATTAAGAAAAGTAATCATTACAGCAAAATCCTTCCAAATATGAAAATCACTGATCTCTTTCATTTACACCAAGTAAAAATATTACCTGTACCTTCGGGATATGAGCCCGGGCCCATAAAGTATTCCTTGTTGACGCAATTCCTCAGACACTCGGGGATCCTGCCCATGATCGCACGTCTGATTTCCGACGCAGCCATTTCTCTGAGTTCCGTTGCCGAGGCATCACTGTAGAACGCCGCATGCGGCGTGCACAGCAGATTTGGGGCTTCTTTTAAGGGTCCCGCGAACACATTGTACGGTTCGTTTTCGTGCACGTCCAGCGCCGCGGCCCTGATCCGGCCCTGCTTCAATGCTTGGGCCAAAGCGTCGTCGTCCACCAAACCTCCACGAGCCGTGTTCACCAGAAAAGCGCCCGGCCGCATTTGTTTGATAGTGAACTCGTTGATCAGATGGTGGTTGTGTTCGTTGAGGGTACAGTGGAGGGACACGCAGTCGGATTGGAACAGTAGATCCTAGACAGAACCAAGTTGTGATTATTTATTCGACAAAAGATGACATAATTGAACCGACAAACAATACTATCAATTGTTTAATTAAAATTAGAGACATTTTTGGTCAATATCAATGATCAGACGTCAATAGTAACTGTAATTAACAAATCTAGATAATCCTGGAAATAAAATCCATTCTAGCACGGCAGTGGTTATTATAATCATGTAACCTATAGATGGAGAAGGGGAAGTCAAATAAGCCAATGGAGGAATGTCCAATATTGCCCGGCCGTAAGTTGTTGCAATTTCCTTCTGAGGGTTTTGAAAATTCATTTCAAATAATGCATACTAAAGCATGTATGAATTATGAAATGTATGTATATAAAGGTATAAAAAAATTTACACCCAAATTTTAGTATAATACATTGCCAAAGCGGGAAACATAGTTTTAACATAGTTCAGCCCATTTATTTAACTTTTTCTAGTCATATTTTGTGTGATTGATTTTATAAGGAGACAGCGTTGTTTGCCAAAAACAGGAATATTCGGATCTCAGCTAGACGTTAAGCAGGCAGTGGCGTCGATACGTGACTTAGGAGTTAATAAATTACAATCAAGAATTCAAATGAACATTGGATTATTTATAAATAAATGTAGGTATTCCAGACTCGTAAATGATTTAGATAGAATAAAAAACTTTATTACGTTGCGCCACTGGCGGTAGGTGTGGGCCAAGACATCAACAAATACCGGGCGCTGTGATCCCCACTATCCGCTCTTATTTGACTTCAAAGCAAGCAGTGTTTTTAGGGCGGCCATGCTTTCAGCCTTTATATTATTGCTCTTTGGCAATGATCAAATATCGGCACAGTATATGTATGGCCTTCTTATTCACCGATTTTTGTTTCTTATAATTGTGACCGACTTGAGTTTTTCTTAGGTGACGTCTGCTCCTTGCCATTGTATTAATATAATTTTCAGAAAGGCGCGTGTGTTGGACCGCCGTCCCTCGTCAAAAAACAGAACTATTTTGTGTATGTACTTTGCTAAGTGTGACCGAGTTTGACGTGTGAATTACGAAACGTTTACTATGCAGTTTCTTTCGCGATGAAATTGTGCACAAAAACCACTTGTTATTTTTGTGAAAACCAAATTTCTTTGTAATACATATTAATAAAATTCAGTAAGGCCAAAACATGGATTTTACGAGTTGGTAGATCGATAAACACTATTTAAAAGTAACAATTCACAATAAGACCATGGATGGACACTGGAGACTTTTTTAAGAAATGGGTGATATGTAAGGTAAACTTTTTCAAAAAAAAAAAAAAACAAAACAGTAGCTATTACATGTTGTAGGCATTGCTTCCCTATTAAATCAGTCAGTTTTCCCAAATGTTGCACTTTTTTCCACTAAATCGCATCAGCAAAACAACACACGAATTAAAAAAAAAATCACAATAGATCGGGCAAAGTACCGTACACATGACTCCTCTAAATTCAGGAAACTTTGTCGTAATGTTGTCATACATACCCTGAACGTCATATTTTATACAAAGGTAGTTCCTTAATTAGTGACATGCTAATTATACAGAATGATCAATTGATTTTTTTATATTTCGGGATAATTACCGGACAAAAATCATGTGATCTGAATTTCTAAGATGTTTGTGGTCTATTGTGCTCTTTTAATACCAATTTCAACCTGTTAACTATGGTCACGTGACCGGAAAGTTAAAAAACAAGACAACGAACTAAATTGGTTGGTAAGTGTGACAAACTAATGCATTATATTTCAAAATATCATTAACCTCAATTACGATATAACACTAATAATTCACACGATAATGCACTTTTGAAGTTTTCAATTTGGTTACTATCGTGCTGGATTTTTTTATGATTTGCAAAACAGAATGCAACCCTGCAAAATTTAGATTACACCACGGGTTGTTCTTACAACTTCATTCCTATTTCCAATTATTCAACGTACATATATCATCAGCCACGCACCACTGACCAAAGGGGGAACTAACACAGGTGCAATCAAATGTGCCAGCGCTACCCCTTTAAATATAAATTTAAATTTCGAATTTGTAAATTTGTCCATCACATAAGAAAAGTACCTGAAGGGTGTAGACCCTCGTGAGTCCCAGACTCTTCTCGATGCCGTCAGGGAGATAAGGATCATAGAAAATAACGTTGAAACCGAAGGCTTTGGCCCGCAGAGCCACCGCTGATCCGATTCTTCCGAGACCGACTATCCCTAACGTGTCCCCACGTATCCTGGCGCAGCCTTGGGCCGCTTCCCGGACCTGTTCTGGCCCTGTGAACTTCTTCCCATCCCGTACCATATTCGCTAACCAATAGGTCCGTCGATATAAGTTCAAAATGAGACACAGCGTCGTGTCTGCGACCTCCTCGACGCCGTATCCGGGCACATTACATACGGCAATTCCCAGCTCCCCCGCCGCCTTGACATCGATGTTGTCGACGCCGCTGCCTATGCGCACGATAATACGCAACGTTTTGAATTTTTCTAGGTCCTCCTTAGTGAGGACGATGGTGTGCCACATCAGAGCGCCTACGGCCTCGTTCAGCACTTTCTCGTGTATTTCGCTGGTACTTTGCGCATCACAGAACGCCACCGTCGCCACATCTTTCAATATCGGCATTTCGATGGAACAGTCCCTTCCGTCCAATAACGCGACCAATGGACGTTGTTGCATCGGCCCGTTCGAAATGGGACCGCGCAAGTTTTCAACTCTAGGCCTTTTTGCCATCATTTTTCTTTTGTCCATTTGAATACACACGCCACACTAACGACACCAGTGCCGCATATACGGCGCACCCTTAACTGACACCACGCACGACACCAACAACTGTTGATCGGTGAGTTCAGTCAAGCGCTTGAAGATTCTACCGGCGTCGAGACGATGGGGTTTGTGATGCTGCTGGTGATTGGGGGTGATTCTGATGCTGCCGTCCACCGTCAAACGCCGGACCGCGACACCAAACCTTAGGTTACGCTTCGCGACTGAATATGCGCTCCATTGTGATGCATGAAGACCACCTGCAACAAAGACACTTCAGATTTAGTTTTAAAAGCTCCTCTACATCTAGAAACCGAAACAATGGGCGAAGTATTCAGTTTAGGGGAAGAATCTCCGGGTGAAAGGCAAACAAGTTTGTACACAACGTCCTTGGTTTCGGTTTCCCAAATTAAACTAAAGACACTGTCCAACTATCCAAAAGTACATTTACAATACACAACGACATGATTACTTTATGAATGTCGATCTGATAATACTGATTATAAAACACTCTCAAACAATGTCTTAACTCATTACATTATTTGTTTATTTATAAATACTACTTCACTTCAAGTATCCATAAACAATAATTAAGGGCCCCCACAGAATTCGTTCATATCGCAGGAAAGTACGGAGCAAATCGCGTACCATTCAGTTGAATTGAACGCGCGAAATAATACCTCGAAAATGTGTCCTAAAGGGTCCAAAAGAATTCGTTCAAATCGCGCGTTTCTGTTCCCACAAACTTCCATTCATTTTCACAGCACGCGATTATTTTCAGCGATCTTCCGCAAACTGCTCCTAGTGAACCATTAAACGAGTTCGCCAACAACTGTCTGTCAACTGTGATGACTCAGAACTGACGAGTCAAATTTTTTTGGATCGGGTCGTTTGGGGTTTGGGTTTTTCCAAGAACAGTGCACGCCACCCCTATTTCATATTTTTACCCTTAACTTATTAACGTCCATTGATTCGAAATTAAATTAATGACAGTATGTATTTAAGTTTTTTTTTTTCGCTTAGGCTAGCCGCAGACATCCGATTTTAATAGTATAACGGTTACCCGTCGGTTTAGTCTATTTAACCGACGACTGAACAGTTGTGCGATTAAAAATCGTATGTATGCGGCTGTACTTAGATAGATGTTCATTTAAAAGAACTCACGTGTTGGAAGCGATACGGTTCTCCCTGGAATATTTTTTGGTGGACATTCAACGAGTGTGTAAGTAAATTATTTAAAAGTAAATTAAAAGTTATGTTAACGTTTTTCCTCCAAATCTACATCTTCTAATAGTGCCATATTGACCACTCTTGTCATAACATGGGATCGGCGGGCGTTTGCGAATACTAAACTTTCTAAAATCTTCATTCCAAAGAATTGAAATTATTTATGCTGATGAGTTGTATGAATAAAAGGAATTTTTATAAGCTCACCTGAAGCAAATGCAGGTAGAAACGAAGAAGGTAATATTTATGTGATTTGATTTTCAATCTTATGCATTTGATTGATCCTTACCTATTTATTTGAATAGGCCGTCAACTGCGAGCCGAGGTTGAAATTAGGTATCACAATGTATGAAAATATTTATATTTTTATAAGAAATGTGTATAAAGTTTAAGATTTTAGAAAGATCCTGTCGTAGCCTTCAACGTAATCTGCACTTGAAATCTTAGTACCTGAAAGGTCAAACCTTATAAAATTATTTCAAGAAGAATAACCGTTTCAGGTATAAAGTGGTTGGATGATAATTTATGGATGGCCGATTCGTCGAACCTTCCTGGTACCTGTTTATTTTCGCTACAAATGTACCGACAATAGTTCAAGATTCCATTATTGTTCCAGATTACTTTTTATATTACCTGATATTCTTTTTCCTCCATAGAACAGACCAATTTGTAACCCCACGCCAGATAATTATACCAAAAATGTTAGGTTGGTTTGTGTTTATTTCCATTACTATACCCCTATAAATATTTCAAAACTTGAAATTGTACAGTTCCATTAACTCAAAGTGTGCGTTACAAATTTGCACGTAGGGCTTAGATTATTTCTAGTAGTAATACCTACATAAGAATAGGAAATTTCAAAAACTACTTGATGCAAGGAAGATTTATAAACTCATGTCACACTCAAGAAATATTTACCCCCCAACCCTCCAAGAAAACAATCGTAAAACCATGGCGAAACGAGAACAGTAAACACTCCAATTGTCCATCGCTTGCAGCGAGAGGGTTAGTTTCTCTCTCGGACAACAACTATTACAACAGTTAAAACTAATTCCAACTCTCGACTGCGCGAAACTGGCAAAGTTAGTTCTCAACTATTATTGCACGATGTTTGGTTTCGAGAAAGTTTAGCAAATGTGTTTCGGAATATGGCGAGGAGCAGCGGCGGCAGCGAAACACCAACGGCCAACTTTAGATATTTTAATAAATTATCATCGTTGTTGCCGCCGCCACCGACGACGCCGTGCGTCCTTGTCTTAGCTGGACATCTCTCTTCAACTTCCGCTGTTAATCACTGGGAGAAACTCCGCTCTTCCCGAACTCCACACGGGCGGCTCCGCCTCCCCCGAAACTAACCACCGCCAACCCTCCCTCCAACGACGACGACGACACCACCCCCGTCTAATCGATGAACTTTGCATGGGACCACTTGTCCTCGAACGGCGAGCAATGTGCGCCAAGGTTTAAGCCCCGGTCAACCCTAATAAAAAAGTTTCGGGTTTAAACACGGTTTTATTACCTAACTTTCGGGGCCTTTTTGCATGTGTCGCTGCGATGTATGAATTGTAATGGGGCACTGCTTTAGTCTCTAATTGTTCCTGCGCGATGTGGAACGATGAAGTCAAAAGCCGGGGAACAAATCGTCTGGCTTAAGAGGATAGATCAAATTGGGTTTGAGCTGGAACAGTGTGCGTATGTAGGAGGGTGCTTCGGTAATAATTATTAATTTCAAGCAGGAAGGTCTGGCTCCTCAAAAAAATTATTGGGTTCAATGCATAGTTCCTGGTTTTGCAGGCATCTAAATATCCATCCAATTTAAGATTCGTAAGATTCATACATCACGTTGATTCCGGAAAACAAAATTTGCATGTGGTTAGATGGAGAATCTTAACGTGCCAAGTCTCCTGGATGTATGAATACCCTGTATAATTTTTAAACTATTCACTTGATCCTAGTCACTGGAAGAAATACGAGCTATGTATATTACATAATTATTTATTTGATTTTCTATAATGAAGATCCTCATGGTCTATCCAACGTAACATTTGAAGATTTCCAATTCCAAGATTTTAAATTCCGCAGATGCTTCTAATAGAAATCGAACAGTTTTAATTTATCTCCAACAAAACAAGTTTAGTTGGAAAGGGGTGCGCACACTACACGAACAATCGGCCAACACAACCATTTTTGTCAAATGGGAAACGGAGCTACCTTTTGATTATTTAATGAGCCAACTTCTAGTCACATCCATATATCCAGTATCTTGTATATTGAAAAATTTCGAGAATCCAAGGTATCAGGACACAAATATTCCAGAAAAATAGTTTTTTTTTTCATTTACAACCTTCCAACATCTGACGGGTAAGTATACCAAATATGCATGCCTTTACCCAGGATGAAAATGAAATGAAACATAAGAATTACGGTCTGTTTCATTTGATTTCAGGTTATTAGATTCCACAGCAATGTGAGTAGTAAACTCTGTAGGTGGTAACCGAAATTAACCAAAAGAAATCAATCTGTCTCTTATACAGTTCACTACTAAACACTGTAGGTGTGTTAGACACAATCAAGTGTTGAACCACCCTCATAGCAGTCAAAGCTTTCTGTATTGATTGTCCGTCGAATGTCCGTCCTCGGGAGCAACAGCAGCATTCGCGACGACAAAGGTTTCGGTTATCTTTGGCTTTTCCTCCAAACAAGGAGGTTGTGCAAAATCGACAGAGAGGCAAAACGGGCGTCCGGACACCAGTATTGAGTGTGTCGGTCGAGTCGTAGGAATCCGTCGGGAGGGTGCGCTTTAATCAATCGCTGGGAACATACTACGGCCCGATTTCGCCTCAAAGAATTTTTTCCCTTGTAATTAATTGACGACGTTTCTTTCTTGGAGCGAGAATGGCGGAGGCGCCGGGCAAAACTTCGGCCAAGTGTAATAAAACAAAAAGGTATTCTGTTAATTAAACTATATCAGAGAGATTAAAGTTTGCGAAAGAACAAGTTGGAAATGAAATAAGCGAGCGACAAAGACAGCCGACCGTCTTCATTCGAGACAAGGAGAGGAAAAGCTCGCGCCTCCGTCAGCAAACTTTTTAACTAGTCGCTCCGACACGGGCAAACTTTGCCCGAGAACTAAAGTTGTTACAAAAGTGTAAGTTTATATACTTTATGGCAAAAGTTAGTTCAGGGGAACTGGCGGCTGCGATCGATTCACCCCGACACAACTTTTACGGGAGTTTACGGCGACGATAGAGAGGATTCTCGCGAATGTGTTCTCCTATTCCAGACAACTTTTAAACGGTCAATGTTTAACCGATCCATGATTAATGCCCTTCCCAACTTTTCCCATCAAAACGATGACGATAACAATTTGACAGAATATTTTTTGTTGACTCGGGAGTCCTCGACAATCGAAAACTTCCAAAGTGATTTATAGTAGGGTCGATAGTTGACGAATAACGAGCCTCTCTCCGACCTATTCCCCCACATATTAATTATTAATTCCGAGGGTTTCGTCGTCTCGACCACAATCTCGAAACTTCATTCCAGCACTGTGAACAGTGTGAACTTCTACGAGGGGACTTTTCGTTGCCGCCCGTACGCCAATTCAGACTAACTTCGTGATGGGGTTAAGACAAAGCGGAGAGAAAACTGTTAAACCCTGAATTAATAAAGAAGCATGAATCTCTACGCTCCACTTTACTGCACATAAAACTCTACTGAAACGAAGAAAGCGACGCTGCTCCACCAACTGTGTTTCTAACAACCAGAGCATTTATTATTATTGTTGCGAGAATTATTCATTAGACTGAATAAAAATAGTTATCATCGAATCAATTTGTAATTAATATCAAGCTTTTCAGAACTGAAATTTGGTTCCCAGTTTAATATTACAGTACCGTGTTTCTTTGGTTGTTTCCACGATCTTTGGTTCTAATATCGCAGTTTAGCATAAAAATTTTTATCTATTAGTCCCAGAGCCGACGTATAAATTTCCAATGGATAAGATATGTAGACGAAAAACCAGGGACACCCCCGTTTAAAAAAGGAAAAAATATAATATTATTTAAACAAGGGTACCACGGGGTTACGTCTGAGTGAAATACAACAACCAAGTTTTATTTTACTATCGACATTAAAACCTACTTTTAACGTCAATTTCATTGATGTACTACATAACTAGAGGTCTATGACGAGGCCAAAATAGAGATAAATGAAAGGACTCCTTTTAGGTCTGTTTATTCTTTATGACACATACAACATTTTTCTACTCTTCTCGCCCGTTTTATCGGCGTCATTTAGATACGGGATGTTCAGTATATGTTCATCTATGACAGATTTTCGTTCCTAATTTAAACCGGCTCTCCTCTGATCTAGAATCTCCTCATTACACCATATTTTAACACCTGTTTTACTAAGGCTTACACACTATATTGGTTTTTTCCTATTATGCATCAAGACGTTCTGTAATTTTTATTATGCCACGTCAACTTTAAATGGCAGGGAGGATCGACTTTACATTCTTTATGCACCGACAATAAAAAACCTTGGGATATTCAATAATTCAAATAAAATAACACTCAAAAGTAATCAATAAGATAATTTATTATTACATAGTACGCAATGGAAAACACAACACCCACAAGCGAAGGGGCAGAACCAATCGTACATCAATTAGAAAATTTTCCTTTTTTATCGTAGACAACCTTTAACTGCCATTACCTTCGAAAAGTTTCCGATGAGACAATTACACAACCTAGTTTGTCGGCAAATCGCATTTCACGAGAAACGGAGAATTTTCCCCCTTCCCTCGCACGCTTTTTTTTTTATCGTACTCACGATTTTCCCATAACGTCCGCATGAATGCACGCACCTCTCCAATCACACGTCTGTCAAAACCGCCAGTTTTCGAACCGTTTAAGAAAGCCGATCGTGAAAATGTGTATACAAAACGTCTCTATTAATAGTCGCCTCCCGCTTTCCACTCAACTTTTGCACGTTTTCCTTCGTTGCGAAGCGATGGAATCAATCGAAAGCGTTTCACGTGCTCGCTCATAAGCTAAAAATAATGCCGCCAAAAATGTGGAAAAAATAAACCAAAAATGTGAGTGTGTAGTTTTGAACGGTCGGCGAGAAAATCGAGTAACATTCCGTTGGAAAGTTTTCCGAGCGAGTGTAATGATAAACAAACTCACGGTCACCTCTCACACAAACATCTCGACACAATGAAAAATTTGGCCCAACCGGAGAAAAGCGTTTTTGGCACGGTGCACTGTCGTAATACTGCGATCCGCATGATCGCAACTGTGACAACTAAATCACATGTTATTACTGAAGATTTAATGGGTGTTTTCATTCGGTAAAAATATTGATATCAATCGCATATAATTTATAAGAATAACACAGCCAAGGCAATGTGAAAAAAATAAGTGAGAAACAATCAGGAATAGAAAAAGACCTGGGGCCTAATAAGGCATAAGGAATAATGGGTATTGAGGAGCTATAATAGAACATGCGAAATGAAAAATACCAATAAGTATGGAGGATTATTAGTAAAAAATTAGAAATGAAGACTATTAAGGAAAAAGGGGCCTTTACAAATTAGAAATCACAAAACATGATTGTTCCTTGTTGTTGATTATATTATATGGGTGTTAAGTCCTAGCAGAAAATTTAACCACAAGTAGAACTCTGGAATTCTGAAAGCAGTTGGATAGGTCGGAATGGTGTAATTGCATGGCCCGCTCGTTCATCAACCTTTTTAATTGTGTGAGAAATAGCATTTTATGCCGCTGTGATGATTATTGCCTATTTTGTAATCGGTATGTGCTTTACTTCAAATTTTGACATTTTTAAATAAAAATAACCAATTTATTACGAAATTTCTTTACACATTTTACACATTGGTGTACATAATAGCTGATGTTGTGGTTAAAATTATTGAAGGTGACACCCTGCTGTATATTTCACGATCCTGGATTGCAATATTTATCTGGAAAAGAATATTTCGACATATTATGTATTCTAAAATGTCGCTTTCTACGTTGTTCGAGGCATTATAGAATTCATAATTCATGACGGATTTCGTTAATAAATAAATAATATAACCAGCATTAAGGCGAAACGCTCAGTCGCCTCAACTTTGGAACCGAATTACGGCTTTCATTGTTAGGCTATCTTAACGTATTGGGCATCAAAATTAGTAAAAAAAAAACCTTCATCACGGCAAAACGTTGTTTGTTCAGAAAAAAATTTATTGCCAAAATGAGAAGCCAAATTTTTTTTTTTTTAACAAACGTGTTGGTGCTTTATTTTTACTGATCTCTGTATTCGGTAAATGCAAGGTGTTTTTATAAATATTGAAAAATAAATTTGTAAATTGTCCCCAAAGTTCGCTAGTTTCAAGTAATGTTGGCGTGGTTCAAGGTAACAGGCCCCGCCCCTCAGCGGCAGGCAGACGTGTCGACGGCTGACCGTATTATATTTCGTGTGTGCCGCAGCTCGTTCTTAAAAAGATAACAAAAAAGTAAAGTAAACAAAAACGGGCCAGTCGCCTTAAAAACAGTACGAAACATGAAGCACGGGTCACGCCATTCCAACTTCTTAACTCGAATTTCAGCCACAATTTCACCAAATCCATTCCTGAAAAGTTGTTATCAAACCGACCGTTTGCGAAGCCGACATTATCTTTATTAATAAATAAACAAAGTTCGCAAGTGTCTTGGAAATCGGTAGCGCGTTCCATTTCCCCTCCTTGAAAATAATTACACAAGAACCGATAAAACGGTATCATAATTCTCGTTTTTTTTTCGCGAAAACTCCGCAGAGTTCAAATTAACTGAAACGACGGGTCCGTCCTCCGCTGCCGCGATGTCAGAACAGTTACAAAACTTTAAATTGTGTCCCCTGTAAAAAAGTTTAATTCGTTAAAAATTTATACCGAAGTATGAGTAAAGTTATAAATCCGCCAAAGTTTTCCTCTGCGTCCGGATCGGTGCCCTTCCCCGCCGCCGCCGCCGCAACACACAAAAAACGCACAGAACTGGAGACAAAGTTTAATTGTTTTCGCTCGACGCGCGAAAAAGGATAATCATTAAAAATGCAACCGACAAAGCAAAGACAAGAGGGGACGACGCCGGTATTGGAGAACGAGAATTTTTCGCTGATGCCGCTCTTGTTTATTACTCAATTATTCGAAAAAATCCCGACCGACGGACGGAGTTTTATTATTGGCCCGTTTTCCACAGCGATCAGCATTTCCAGGATTTTCGTCGACGTTGGCGAAATCACAGATTAAATCGTCCCCTTGACGTTGCGCTACGTTGCATTAGGGCTAATTGATGCCGAAAAATGACGATCGCACCTAAACTGGAATTTACAAACATGATGGATTAGTCCAATTCGAAACAAAGCTCCCCAATTGGCTTTGATGTGGTTTTCAAGGGAAAGAGGTCTGCCCTCAATTTACGGGAATGACGTCAAACTTAACAAATCAGAATTGTGGTAACATAAGATTCGCTCCAACTGCAATGTTTGTTTTGTTAATTTCAAGAATTAAATTGTTGTTTTCTGAAACAATATAATATTAGACGTTCAATAAATATATCGCGATATTTGGATCGCAATCCAGGGCTACTATGTGTGCGCCGCAAACACAAAATATCACGATATTTATTGAAGGAGTAGGCCCTACCCACAAAGGATTCGCGATCCAAATATCGTGATATCTACTGAACGTGCATTCTACTGGGTGATTTAGAGTATCTTCAATCAAGTGTGTATGTAGACTTCATGTACAGGGGTGGGTATCAATATTTTACGTACCTCATGAATTTGAGAGAGTGATCGGTAAAAGTAATACCTAAATACCAGATTTTATAAAATTTGTACTTTTTAAAACCTCAGACGCCATTGCTTTTCTTCGGTTGTGACGTCTACCTAATGTCAAATTGAAAAAATCACGCTGTAAACAAAGACAATTATTTTTTGTTTCCAAAGGGCTCTTTGATTAAAGTTAAATCACTCGGCATTGACCTAGTTAATAGTAAGTAAATGAATTTGAGGTAGAGATTATATCGTGCATTACACATTTATTTTGTAACAATTTAATAATTTTAATAGAGAAATACTCAAAAATGTTCAACGACGCGATGTAGTCTGAAAGTGTAAAAATTACACTTGGTTATGTATGTATTAGCGCAACGATGAAAAAAAAAATCGTACATTTTGGTACACAATTAAACTAACAAAATCTATGGTGAAACTATTTTATCAGGTCATAGATAATTGCTGAGAATTTAGGACGGATGTTGCACAAAAAACGTGGTCGGAGGTTATGGGGAACGTTAAGAGGAAAAAAAGCGACCGATATAATGTATCTACTAAAACGTCCGAATTGGAAACATATTTTTTTAATAATAACCATGAAGTTTGATGACAAATTAACAATGAGGTGTCGATAATTCGGTTGGATATTGTAACCGGATTACGATGAATCACCGAAGCCTTCCAATTCTAGCCTGGAATTTTATTTCCTTCCACAGGATAAATATTTCAAAACCAACATTTTCTATACTCACTGCTTTCTTGGTCACAACCATCACAGGTGGGATGTCAATTAATCGCCCAGACTACCGAGAACGCAGAAGTAAATATGCAAAATAATGTTGGCAAATAGCTTAAGGAGTTAATTAACTTTTTTAAATAAATTTGCACCTACTGTAAAACCTATAAGCGACGGGGTGATTTTGAACATGTGTCACTCTTTTAAATGTTACGACCAGGTTAAAAACCGGAAATGCTTCACCACAAAAAGGGTCAGTATTACGGGTTATATAATGATTTTCTATTCAACAATAGTTTCAATCAACCATAAATATCTGAACTATTTTCACAACTACTATGAACTCAATTATCCTTGAAAATTGCCTGTTAAGAAAGTGACATGCCGCGCCACGTATGAATCAACCTACGAATTATTTAAGCTAAGCGATGTCGATTAAAAAAATCATTGTCACAATAATATGTATTTACTTCTTCCGCACAATCGGACAATAATTCATGTCCTTGCGAATAAACGAATTACGACACAACAGCGTAAAACAAAACAGTAACTTGTTGCTACGATTGTTGAGGTAGGATTATGCAAAAGTGAAACGTAGGCAGCCGTAAAAAGCACGCCATTATGATTCGCGCATGTTTCCATACCCGACTTTTTATTCCCTGCTTTGCGTAACGTTGTAATGAGTCGGGGAGACTTTCTCTTACCGCTTTTATTCGCTTTTCGATAAGTGGGTATGTTGAAGGTCAAGTATTTTCTTCAAAAGCTGCACCCGCGCTACCGCGAGCTTTAATTCATTTCCTTGTTGAAACATCTTCGGACGGCTCTTGGACGTTGTTATAGTTAGGAACGTTAACATGTATGTACTCTCAGAATATAAAAATAAATAAAACAAACAGACGAAACGCTTATTATGCAAATAGAAAATAACACCCAGGAATATCATGAATATTTCTAAAAAAAGTCAACTTTAACATTCCGCAAAAGTTGGAAAAATGTAATATGTGTTACAAGCAAGTGCGTTAACAATACCAAGATATATTGTCCCGATAGTTTTACACGATAATGTTGCATACTTGCATATAATTATAATTTTTACCCGATCGGTCGAGGAAACTATTCAACAGCACTGGATTCTCGATGATCACTTTCAAGCCAAGTGATGGCTTTGATAGCACATTTCAACAACACGACTGTCATCGTCAGGTCGACAATGACGACAGCTATTTGACCACAAACCAAAAATGTGTTGATATTCTTGGGTTTGGTAAAATAGCGAAAACAATAATTTTCAACAATGTAATAGAAAAACTAGCTTTGTTGTTTTGCTCAAATTCTAAAACAATGGGGAAAAAATAACATTTAATTTGGAAAATAAATAATGAGAATCAACCTAAAACATAATTAACATATATCCTAATGAAGTTAACATTCAAGGGACAAGTTGGTGTTCATAATTTGTCCACCTCGGAGTGTCAAAGTAAATGTGTAAGAGAAATTGGGACACAAAAGTAGGCCGCTTGAAATCAGAAATACTCATCCAAATGATGAATAGATCAAAGTATCATAGTTATTTATGTATCAAAGCACTAAAGTCTTATTTTTTCATTACGAATGTGTGTTTAGTTGCCGAGGAGAATAAAACACATGAGTAATGAAAAATGACTAGTACTGAGGTGCATATTAAATTTTTCTCAAATTCGGACAAAATTTGTGCGTAAACTATTTGTGGAGGTTAGGTTATTATTATCATTGACGCAAAAATGTATAGTCAAAAAGAACACGGAAAAGAAACCTATGTGTAGTATGAGTATGTGGAGGTCTTAGAGAAACATAATTTTCTATAAAGATTGAGTGGACTTCAATCTCAATTTAAAATTGTAGAATAATGAACTACTCTAGTGACGATTTTAAACACTTGGCTGCCAAAGTCGGTTCAACTGGATTCAAGAATCTTTCGAATGCTTACAGTTCTTCCTCTGTTTACAAGTTCGTTCTTTACGGCACACACACTCACTCACTCACATTCTCGTTACGTGACGATTTCTGCCAAGTAACACATACCGCCAAAACCGCATAAGCGGCGTTCCAAAAAGTTAAATCCGTAGATGAAGTAAAACAATAAAAATAACAAGAAAACAATAACTAACAAAGAATATGGCTTAGGTGATTTACTCCCTTTAAAACAACGTCTGTCATTTAAAAAATGTCAAGAGAATGCTTTCAAATATTTTTTCTATATTCAGTGTTTACACTACAACACACGAGGAATGTTGTAGGTAAAGTACAGTAGATCGGGAACACGTATTATTCAAACATAACTATAGAATCATGCAGAAGTTAGGCGTTTTTAACAAGAATTTATACAAGAAAGAAATTGTTTTGTATTGTTGATGTTTGTCTCTCTCAAAAAGCAACATATTTTCGTGGTCCGAAACCTGACCGATCAAGAAAGATTTGACTGTAATTGAATAAATAGATATTGCTAAATATATTATATGTGTACAAGGTGACAGATGTCAACCCGATCTGAACAAATAAAATTGTTTTTAGAAATACTTTAACATTATGAATCTGCATAGTACATACCTGTTTCTTTTTTTTCTTGCTGCTATTTTTTGGCAGACAAGTGAATATATGCGTTGAGTGATGAATTTTCAGTCAGGTAGTTTGTCAAAAATATTTTGGTGAACAACGTGCATCGTGTTTAATATTTCACCATTAACATGACTAAAAAACTGGATTTAATACAAATTTACTTTGTCAGAATAAACCAAGAAATATTTTATTGAACCCAAAACCTTCCAGAAGAGGTCGACAATGTCTGGGTCATCATAGAGGCAATTTTCGCACTAAAATAGATATTTCATTGATGTATTTTCTCTAGACCAAAAGATTATTGAAAATATAAAATGAATAAAAAAATGATAGCTGTCAAATATTAAACCTCCAAATTTAAATTCATAATGACGAAGTGTTTCTAAACCGAATTTATTTTATACTTGCAAATTCATTAATTTGTTATTTTTTGGGATTTCCATCGTTTTTATTTGCATTCAAATAGATACTCAGAACGAATGCTATTTTTCTGTTCTTCCATTCTATAGGATTCTATACAAATAAAACAAACGGAATATACTGATAATATAATATACTGATTAGGTAAACACAACTTATCAATTCCTTATCAATCTTATTTCCTTCAATTTCTAAGAAATAATCGCAGGATAAATAAGATTTTGTTTCCGTACTTGTGGGATTGAAACTTTGACGAAACATCTTTTTGTATGCAACCTATTATTATGATGTAGAACCCAAAGGTCAAAACCAAAAGTACTCATGAAATTATGTACAGTATACAGTAAATAAGGCTATAACATGACCGGAACCAACAGAAATTAGTCGAAAAATAAAATTCAAGAAACTGTTTTTCCCAAAACAAAAAAAACTAACGAAGAAGTCTTTATATTCGATATGAGTTGTATGGGCGGGTCCTTTTTCTCTGAACGTGTGCTGAAAGGGTCAAATCAATTTGCAAACAAATTTCACCGTGTATGGTTCGTATTAGTAATAAACCGTTGTTATCTAGGAAAAAAAAAACAACCAAACAGTGGAGTTTTAGTTGTAAGAATCGAAAAAAATTCCTATGGACAGTATCTCTCAACACTGTCCACCAACGGAATCACCATTTTAGTGAAATTTTAAAATTTACATTTATGTGTGGAGAACAGAATTTTTGTTTTGCTTGTTATCAGATATCGCGATTACTTCTGATTAGATTTTTTTACGCACCAGATTCTCAATCCGAAGCAAAAATTCAGTTATTAATCCTCAGTGTATGCTGTGAGTATGCAGGAAAGTATGTACTTTAGACATAATTATAATGAATGTAAGCAGTAATCAACATGGAATGCGAATTCTTCATTATGTTTAAGATGTTTGAAATGTATGTTTTAGGCTGAATAGGTAAGTAATTTGATAGTATATTATAAATGTTCGCCCATCAAGTTGTCCGTGGACTGTGTCCTTGGACGTTCATAGGCCTATTTATGAACACTCTGTATAGGTAAAGAAATGTGAATATTCTGTTGCTTTTTTCTGTAAAGTTGTATCACAAAACGCAAATAGCAATGTTTGAATCAACTTCCTGAAAAACGTACACAATATTGAGCAGGGAGAATCGGTCTGAACTAAAATAAAGTGGATAAACAACTTCTCCCGACACGTGTTCTTTTCACTCGCTCTTTGACCAAATTTTATCGATTCTGACACTAATATACATATATCACCTGCGTCTATACTTAATGAATTAAGTTGGATCTAGTTATACAGGTAACACAGTTGTAGAAACTAAGTTCAAGAGCGTAGACCGTAAAAACGCCGCGATCTAGTAGTCGTGCAAACAAACAAACCGGTGAAAACGTCAAATCTTTCACTTGTTTGTAATCGACTCGTCGAAAGTGCGCCAAGCTGCTCGTCCATAACTCCCGTTTTACATAGGTTAAGACTTTCTCAAAACGCCGCTAGGTTAAACCGGGGGGCTGTCGTGGACTTTCTCCCCAATTGCATAATTGCCAGAACTAGTTATAATTCGTCCACCTGTCCACAATTGAGGCAAACCAAGGTCGGCGTAGTTTTCAGTTTAAACTGGGAAAATGTAAGCGTTTGCAGGTGAATGCAAGTTTGGTGCGTCGTTCGGCGACCACACACCAACACACAAATGCGGGTCATTGCCAAGACGCCAAGGGACGGACTCGTGGTGTTTTCGGGGCGCCGTTGCAAACAAGGGGGCTCCGGGTGAGCATTCCCAGGCGCCGGCCATGGGCTTACCTTAAAACTAAACAGTGACAGAAACAAAGAGAAGCGGCAGGAGCCACGCTGCTAGATTCCAAGTCGGGCACACTTTCTTCTCCCGAAAACACATAAACACTGCACTTTTCACTGTTTCTAGTGGTCGCGGAGGGCCGGGGGGTTGCAATAACGCTCACTTGAAGGGATAATTCGGGTTTTCTAGGCCACTTTTCTGGATTTCTTGTACAACGCTAGGTGCTAAGTTTATCCCCACTTCTCGCACATCAAAATGGCGGACGCGCACTGTAATAATACCGTTGCTTCGCCCAGCTCCCCCCTCTCTCTGTGATAAAAGTTACCAAACTGTTGACAAACTACGCGTGTAGAATGCAGCACTTATAAGCGTAAATGCGATAACCACGCCTCTTTCAACTTCGAAGATTCAAATCTTGGCCGAAACTTGCGAAGTTTTGCCAAACACTGACGGCATTGTTGAAACAAAACGAACTCTTCGAGAATTTTGCGGACACAGCCAACTATGGTAAAGGGAATTGCGAGGCTTTTATGAAAACTGGAACTGCATTTGCCACTAACTATGCACGGAAAAAGTCTCAACACAAAAGACTTTCAAAGAATCTTAAACAATGCCGATGTAATTTTACAAAGATGATTTATCAAAGGACATTTTTACTTAACCGCCACAAAAATAAAATTCTAGTGATTTTAGTCCCAAATGGTTGGCAGACCGGCCGTCCGCTCAGTTCCCGCGCTTTTTAACACTGACGTAAGAACTAACCTCAAATCGAAAACAAAACTTCAGAATAAATAAAAACCAAAGAGTAAAAGATTAATTTTTGGAAATGAATCACGAGCCTTTGCGTTATGCACATGATGAGGGGCACACAGATGTTTGTTTTTCTTCAGACGGGAGGTAAGTTTATAGTAGTTTATCGTTTTCTATTTTCAGATCAATTTTATTGTTCACAGATTTAATATTTCTATCTACTTGTAACTATATAATTTGTTGGCGTTTATGTTTACAGGAATTTATATCCACATAATAGGTATATATTTTCCAAATAAAGTTATTAATAAAGCTAGGACAAGCAAACGATTTCTCATAAAAGCGAGAACCTTATTTCTCGTAAGATTTGCCTCAAATAAGGACAATAAAGGTAGAAAATATTGTCACTGTTGGAATCTTAAGACTCAAATTTCAAACAAAAAGGCACTGAAAAACTTTCTAAAAATCACTCCCAGTATATTAGGAATAGAATTTATCCTATCGCCGTCTGATACTTCGCTAATAAAACTATAGTCTGATTAATTGGGTTCTTTTCTAGGCTGTAAAGTAAAGTATCAAATGTTATTTTACTTGTGAACTTTGACTTAAATTCATAACGCTCCAGTCTGAGAAATAAAAAAATTCAAATAACCGCATTGTATACAAAAGATTCTATAGCAATTTTTTGTCAATTGAATTAAAAGAAATCAAAACATACCTTCTCGTACCCAAATTTCCATGCACATGCACTTCTGTCAAGATTTACTTTGAGAATGATCTCTCAAGCTCCCCATAAAAATTATGTTTTCTACCTGACCCTTTTAATTGTTATCTTAAAGGACCGTATGCTGGTAATGAGATTTTAATTACACCCAATTACTTTTAAGGCAAAATTTCAAAAAAGATAACAGGTAACTTGAATTTGTTGTTACTGATGAAAGATTTTATTGGTACATACATATTAAATTACCCTCAACTTCAAAAGGAGGTATATCATTTTTCAGTAATTTTTTTACCTCTATGATAAATAATACTAGAACAACTGGAAAACTCCGGCCCAGACGCCTCCAAGTCATTGTTTGTATTTAAAGAAGTCAATCCCCATACTTATGTTGTTTGGAAAAATATTAATCAAATAAATATTTAGACGCGGGCATCAACAACATAAACTTAGTCACAATACATAGTTTAGGAATTAGTCTTTCTCTACTTTTCTTTTTTACACTGCTTTTACCGCCGCCACTGCTATATTGTTCCCGTAGTTCTGGTCCCCGTGATTTTGAACGAAGTCTGCAGGACCCTGAAAACTAAACATACAAATCTTTTGGAACGTCGATAAGTGGAGAAAACAGTTTTAGTTTTTTTTTTATTTAAAAAATCCTCAAGACAGCACAAATTACAAATGGGATTAGAATTACGAAATCATAACAACACACAGCAGTAATAGTAACGATAACAGAATGCCAGTAATCAAACTTATCAGCTGATAACAAAAATGGAAAATATTCGAATAAAATCCCGAAAAATACCCCATTTTTTTTCTTTTTTTTTAGCCAATTCATTACCTGTGGATCAGACGGGGACGTCCGCATCTGGTCTACCCAAGAGGGCTCCGACCCCTCCCACAACTGCATAGGTGATTGGTCCCTCAGCGTCCGGGAAAAAAACAACAACCTATATATTGCAACGTCCGACAACGACATCCAAATCCTGACTTTCCCCGACGGTGAAAAAAACGGCATTCTCGACCGATTCGTCGCGCCAATCAATCATATTTCCCTAAGCAAAGATAGCGAGGTGGTCAACATGTTTACTTCGCCCCATGAATAACCATTTTCAATTACAGCACATCGCTCTTGCTGGCGAAGACATGGAGGTCAAATTATTCGATTTGAGGAATCCTGGAAATGGAGAGGTGTTTGAAGGTCTCACGGGGCCTTGTTTGAGCGTCGGGGTGACGTCACAGTTTCTTGCTGCGAGCTCTGGAGACGGGAAATTGAGGGTATGGGAGATTGGGGGTAAAATTCTGAAGAAGGAGGTGGAGTGTTTTCCCAAAGTCAACAGTTTTGCCAACGCGGAGTTGTTATGTAATTGATGTTATTTTTGTTGGTTGGGGTGTAAAGGTTGTGGTTGTAGGTCGGATTGACTTCTCTCCAGATGGGAAAGTCTTGGCGTATCCAGAGAAGGACACGGTGATTCTTCTGGACACCTCTAAATGGGAACAATGCGGCATCCTGAGGAGTACCGATGTAACTAACCCATATTCACTACTTCAGTTCTCTCCATGTGGCCAATTTTTGGCTGCCACTACAAATAAGGGGGATATTGTCATATTCCATGTCAGTATACGGATGGTGCGCAGGATCAGCAAACATCCCAATTCCACACCGATTTGTGGACTAATGTGGAATCCTGCCGGTACTGTAAAGTTGCACCACTATTATTTAGTGGTTACGATTTATTTTCAGGAAACGATCAGATCGTCTATACTGACACTCAAGGTCAGTTGGGCTTGGCCTCTGAATGCACGGTGGTCAAGAGCACAGACGACGATGTCTTCACTGAACACGATGTAGATTTCGGTGATGTTCAGTTTGAAACAGATGATGAAGACAACGAAAATGCGATCTCCGTTGAAAAACTAAAGAAAGAGGTAATGGGAGAATTAGAGCCGGAATTGGACTTTAAGGCATCATCGGGAGCCCCGACACCCAGACCTCGAACTCCCGAAATTCCTCTGCAGGAGCCGTTTATGCCTTCTTCCACTCCAGAACATCTGAATCCTAGATACCTGTGTTGGAATGACGTTGCCATCATGAGAAGCTACGGTTCTCACGACGAAGACTCTGCGAAATCTATTGAAATCGAATTCCACAACTCCACTTTCCATAACAGCATAATGTTGCAAAATTACCAGGAGTACGTCATGGGGGCGGTTAGTACGGGGGCCGTCGCTGTGGCTAATACCAAGTACGTTACACCTACCAAACTTCTTGTTACTCACAACTTCATTGCAGACAAGTATATGTGATCCCTCTCAGTGGCAGCTCCAAGGAATGGATATTGAAATTTGAAGACTCCCCTGAAGAAATCTTGTTGATAACAGCATCAGAGAATCTTGTCGCCTTCGCTACTAGTAACTATCTCATTCGAGTTTGTTCAATTTTTGGGACGCAAAGGGGGGTGGTGAGCATTCCAGGGCCAGTTGTCACAATGGCTAGTTACCACAACTCCTTAATGGTAGCTTACCATTACAGCGGAGTCCGAAAAAACGACCAGTGTATCAACATCAAGCTCATCAAATTCACAGGTTTAGCTGTGGAAAGTCGCGACATCGGTGCGGCTCTTGGACCAGAATCTACTATGTCATGGCTGGGATTTACTGACACTGGTACTCCTGCCATGATGGATTCCCTTGGGATGTTGTCTTTGTATCCTCTTAATAGAAACATATGGATACCATTCTGTGACACAACAAAACATGTAAGTTACGAAGGACAATGTTATCACAACTGCAATTTTATTATAGTTGAAGAGTCCTTCAGATGGCTTCTTTGTGACGGCAATCTCAGAATCGTTCCAAACCATTTTTGGCATTAAATGCCGTGGTTCAGCGTACCCTGGCTTCACCCCTAAACCAACAGTGTGTGAATTGAATCTTGAACCACCATTTGCAGAACCCGCTACAGACAAAACGCAACTAGAGATCAATCTGTTTACATGGTCCAATCTTCAAACCCGCGATTCGGATAAGAAGTTCTCTGAAACCGGTCTAAAAGCATTTGCGGTAAGTTCACGCAGACCGGCGACTAAACACTACGTATTTTTTTACAGCTGGCTTGTAAAAACAATTTGGATCAAAGAGCGGTTGAATTAATGGAGCTCTTGGCTAATCCCCAAGTGTTGAATCTCGCCACAAAGTACGCCGTTAAGATGAATAAGAAGATGATGGCGGAAAAATTGATGGAATTGGCGGGAAAACTGATGGACGACAACGAAGAAATTGAAAACTGCACCGTAGGTTGTGGTTCTCTTGCAACAATATTCTAAGTGTACTGTTTTAGATAGAACCGACGCCCCCAATAGGTTCCGGCCGAAAATTCTCTTTGGGTTCTCTCAAGAGGACCCCCAAAAACAAACCCATCGTTAAAGAGGCTCCATCCGTAACTTTCTTCCGTATTAATTTGATTGTCATTACTGTCTTAATTTCGTAGGTAATTGCTACTCCGGAAGTGACACAAGAGTCCCAGAATTCCCTCAACATTACCGCTGATGAAACTTTTACTCACGAGCCCAGGAACCCGTTTTTCAAGAACTTGAAAGAAGACGTCGCCTCTGCCAACCCGCTCAGTTTAGTTAATAAACATGCAGGAGTGGACTTTACAGACACTAAGAAAACCAAAAAGTCCCTTGACAGTGAAAAACGGAAGCAACCCGACTCCTGCGAGACGCTCGAACCCCGCGAAAAGCAGAGAAAATTGGACAGGTTTATGTTCAGCAAGCGTGTTTGAGTTATGATTTATTTATTTTTTAAGCATAAGTACACAATAAATTTAGTTACGTTTTCTTGGATCACGGAATATTCCTTTGGAAAACATGTCTTGCCATACGGTGCCATTGGGGTACTCGTAGTTAGCGATTGCGTCAGATTTCATCGTTGTGTTGTAACCAGGATTCTGAGATAAATTAACAATAAAAAGGTTATAAAGTAATTAGTTGGGAAACGAACCCTTGGAGCCAAATAACAGGCGTTTTCTACGATGGTCGGATTGACAAAGTGCTCGTGTTGTTGGTCAACGTATTCGATGAACCGCCCATCCATAGTACCAGACAAAGCGACGTAGTCCCACATTTGGAGATGCTGAACCATTTCACACAAACCAATACCACCGGCATGGGGGCAAACCTTAACTAAAAAAGCAGTAGTTTGGTCATTTAGGGGTTAACTACCCACCTCCTAGCTTCTTGCACATGAGGTAAACACTGAGGATTTCATTTATTCCCCCGATTCTGGCAGAATCGATTTGACAGTACTCCAAAGCCTGGACTTGCAAGAATTGTTTGAACAAAACGCGGTTACAACACATTTCCCCGGTTGCGACAGCAATACCCAGCGGTTTTAGCGCTCTTGCAATCTCGGCATGGCCCAGAACATCGTCGGGAGATGTTGGTTCCTCAATCCACAAAAGTTTAAAGTGGGCCAGTTGCTTCATCCAGTCTATTGCCTCCTGTACTTCCCATACTTGGTTTGCATCGACCATCAGTAGTCGCTCCCAGCCAATAGTGTTACGAATGAGTTCCAACCGTTTAATGTCCTGGAACAAATTTTGACCTACTTTCACCTTGAACGCTGTGAATCCCCGCTCCATAAACTTATGCGCTAGACCCACGATGGTTTCGTCGGAGTATCCCAGCCAACCTGAAACTCGGCTTTACATTCTTTTCAATTTCTGAATAGAACTTATACCGGCTTGGGTAGTATATGCGGGGTAACCTAGAGCCAACAATTGATTCATGCGTTCTTCCTTTCCTGCCTGTCCTTGCCTCAACAGTTGTATAGCTTCTTCTTTCGTGATAACATTGGACAGGTATCGGAAGTCGATGGTGGAAACTAATTGTTCCGGTTCCATATCTGCCAAAAGCTGCCATACTGGTTTATTTAGCAACTTTCCCCACAAGTCCCACAGGGCGTTTATTATGGCTGCCGTTGCAAGATGGGTGACTCCCTTTTCAGGCCCTACCCACCGAATTTGGCTCTCACTAGTCAGACTTCTCCAGAAGGCGGCAAAGTCCTTGTAAATGTCACTCACAACTTGACCAACAACCAAATCGGCCAAAGACTTGCAAGCTTCGACAACAATTTCCGTTCCTCTACCACAAGTAAATGTTAGACCATGACCTTCCAGACCTGTTTTGAGTTTGAGGGTGACATAGGCGCAGGAGTAGTCAGGATCTGTGTGCTAGACAAAAAAGTGAAATTGAAGAGAATAATTGTGAATTTTACCATAGCATCGGAGCCATGCGCTTCCAAGGACGTCGGGAAGCGGATGTCTTTGACATCGAAGGAAATAATTTTGATATTCTCAACTGTTAAGCTCATCTTGGACGACAACTGACTGCCTCGAAGGACGTAAATTGCGAGGTTTATCACGAGGTTGTTTTCATTTGTTTAGATAAAATGTTATCTTGATGTCTTGTTTGTACATTGTGCTTTAACATCAGAAGATGGAAAAATAGGAGACGTGGGAAAATTTATGAACAAAAATAGATTTTTCTCAAAAGTTAATTCCTGATGAACACAACGGCTGGTTAGGTGTCAATTAAATACCTTTAGTCTGTCAGTCTTGGTCTTTTGATGTTAAAAGCAGTCACATGTGTTTATTGTTGAAGTTACGCAATAGGCTATTTATTAATAGTGACGATTGAAAAAAATAATTAAAGTTAAATGCAGTATTTTATTGTTAAATTTTCCGACAAACTTAATTCTATTTCTGGGATAGAATTAGGAGTCCCTTGTAAATCACAAGGCCCATTAGTGTACGCTAGTCATATAGGCAATTGTTTATACACTCATGTAGCAAAAAAGTTCATGTGGAAAATTAAAATTTCTTTAAATTATTATTAAATAAACACGTATTGTTTAACTTGAAAACAAATAAATAAAACACAGATAAGAACGAAGCTCAAATTCTGTAAGAGTATCTAATAATTTATTTAATATTTACTGGTGTTTACATACGTGAATAAGATTGCAATTAAAAAATAAATTATATAAGACTGTACACACAAGCAATTGCTAATAGATAGAACTTAATTTAAAATTGATATTTTGACCTTTTGACATCTCATATTACATAATTATTGAAATGCATGTCGCAGCAGTCGAGAAAAAGTGCTTTGTCATAACTCAGTAAAAACGAAAGTACAATTAGTATGCCTCATGTCCATCAACCACAACTAAGGGAATAGGGAGAGAGACTGTGCCTATTATACACACTTAGTCAAAATTCGTGGCCATCCAATTTTGAAATAGGCCAAGAATAAATCCTTGTATCAAGAGGTCTGCTTTGGGTTCTATTCCACCAAGACACCATGGTGGCGTAACCAGTGGCGCCACCAGATCGATTGAATACAATCTTAGGACCCTATTCCACCGGGACACCATGGTGGCATAACCAGTGACGCCACCAAAGTAACCCGAGCAGACACCAGAACAGACAGCAGATTTACTTACATTGTGGGGGCGCATTTTGTGCTGGTGGCGCAACCAAATGGGCTCCGCCACCAAAGAGACACCAGGTGTAATACCCTTCATAAGACTGTATGCAGTCGGTCTGGTGGCGCCAGTGGTTACGCCACCATGGTGTTCCGGTGGAATAGAGCCCCTAAATCACCGAATTGTCAACATTTTCAGAATAGTGCGATTATTTCAAGAGTCTGGAAATGTGAATAGAAGACCAGGTGATGGACGTCCAAGACTTACAAATCCAAGAGAGAATCAATAGATAGTCTATTTTATATGACAAAAATTAACTTAAAAAAAGAGAAAACAACAGATCATTAGGTAGCACATGTAATAATACAGTCATGTATTCAATTATTTTTCACTTTTTGAAGTCGGTTCTCTTTTTTTAAAGTTAATCTTCTTACAATTTTAAGTGATGAGTACACCTAGCAAAGACGCTTCTCGATTAATGAGAAAACGACGGCAATTAAAAATTTGAGGATTTCTCTCGATTTCCAATAGGATACCCTCATCAGATCATGACTTGACAATGGGACCGACCACGCGAAAGAAGAAGGTGTTGATGGAGGAGGATCAAGATCTGTGTTGTTATAGATTTGTCTGAAATGTCTGAGACGGGAGTAGTTTTTTCCTTGAATATATTTAAATTATAATTTAAATTTACTCCACTTTGATTCATCGACATTCTTCCCTGTGATTGTGGCATATGTTGCAGTAATAATTGAAGCGTCTCCCAAAAAACCTCTCCGCAGATAGCACAAGAGAACAAAAAAAAAACAAGATTTAAATCTTCATCCTCACAAAATTACCGTCGTTCAAGAGCTGTTTTCACGAGATTTTCCTGCACGAATAGGATACTGTCAGTGGTTTTTGAATCATCTAAATACCTTGGATTTAACAATTTTTTTCCCGACGAAGCATCCGCAGAAAATTGCTGTTTGGATGGCGGCCTCTCAAAGACGTATAGTTGGCCCTGTTTTTGGAACGTTAAATGCTGAGAGATTTCGAAATACTACACATAAATAAACAAAAACAAAAAATGAAAAGCATAAATAAATTTTGATCGGATCATTGATTACAAAATTTCATAAAGGGTTGTCATCTTTTTTATTGTTTACTACACAGTAAAATTAACGATGACAAAAGAGCTACGCCTTCATCACATACTTCCCTAATCTCTGATAAGCCCATGATAACTTATCTCCACCCAACTAGTTATTATAGTAAACATGTATGAATGAAAAAATTTTGTCTCTGACATTCAACCTGTTGTGTCCCAAATATACACGGTGATGGCAAAAACAAAACGTGCATTTATATTAGCTTCCTCCTTTGTATCCGTCGCGGCCGCCATTCTATCATTCGTCTCTCTAGGAACCGAAGGATGGATCACAACAATAGTAGTAAACGGATATGACAACAATTCCAAGGAAAAGGACTCCATCAGTATGGGTCTCTTCAGCGGGGTGTTTGTTCAAACGACAGCTCAACATGCAACTTACCAACTTACAAGTAATTCTGTGTTAATGTATTCCTAAAATTATGTATAGTTTTTCAGCTGTTTGTAATTTTGATTTGAACATTTGCGCCCTCCTTTGCGGTGAAAACATGGATGAAAATCTTAAGAAATTGTACTACCATCAAGATCCAATTCCTATGGTAGGAGACGAAACGTGCGCTGCTATTTATGACAGTTTCGACTACCATGCACCTCGCAGGCCGGTTATACGACAACATGGTGTTAACACAGACAGGGTCTTTATCAACGCTGGTATATGGGTGTGTACCATTTGTTTCGTGGTACTATCCGGTATCATGGGTATAATTTCGGCTGTTTTGGCACTGTGGAACAGTGCCTCAACTCCTTCCCAGCCATATTTAAGGATCCTGGGCTTATATATTTCGAACTCTGTAGCGTTTTTTAGCATTTTATTTGCTATAGTCTTTTGGGCTGGTATGTACTTGATGATACTGTTAAAGAATATACCTACATATAAGACATTTTTGGACGGGTTTTCCACCGATGGATATGCTCGTTTGGGGTACTCTTATTGGTGAGTAATATTTTCACTTGGATACTGTTTTACTCATCTGAATTTGTAGGCTAAATTTGGGATCTTTATTCTTATACATAGTGAGTTTAAGTTTGTTGTACTATCGAGATTACCTGATATCGAAAGAGCCCAAAGTTGCAACAGATGAAGCTGAGATTGCATTAAATTCAAGAGGTCGATAGCACCATCAGTTGGGGTTAGTGAAAGGAGATCCGTGAAAAGTTGGAGTTCCCATTTTTGTTTATATCTAATTTATTTCTGAAGTGAAAACTTCTTTAGGGACACGTCGTGTAAATTTCTGCTTGGGAGTGAATGAGATTGAGTATTCACGCTTTGATTGAAAACATAGAATTAGACAAACGCGTCGCACTGTATGTGACTTTATTCTGGTGAAAATTAATTTGGTAACACTGGTCGAAAGCAATCGGATTGTACGATCCGATTGACTGATTTATTACAAGGCTGTGTGAGTTTTTCGTTTCATGAGGCTTTGTGTTTCAATCCTAACTACTTCCAAAAAATTATTCAGCATTACTATCACCAAAGAAGTTTTGACTTCAGCTATGTGGTTTTAAGCACACACGGTTATTTATAATTTTTTGTGTTTTATTTATCACCGATGAGAAATACCAGGAGCACACATGTTACATACAGGATGCCCATTCACGCCTGAAGATTCAGAAGTAGGCAACATATTAAACACTTCATCAACAACTATTTTTTTAAAGGATTTACATTTCATATTTGATTAAAAGATTGTTTTGAATTGACGTTATGAGTTTAATTTTAGACCCACTATGATTCTTTATTTAAAAAAAAATAATAGTTTACGTAAAGTAATTTGTAAAATTTTTAATATGTTGCCTATATGTGAATCTTCGGGCGTCAACGGATAAAATGGGCACCCTGTATTTTGGGTCTTATTTTATTTTTAAAATATGCATACCAAATAATCTTTATTGTTACTTAGACTTTGTGTTTATCTTGCAGATATTATAATTATTGTATTATGTACAATATGATTTGAGATTGACTTTGAGAAATTCCTATTTTTCACTGTTGTGCCACTTTATCACCGCTATTTTTCCATTGTACTCTTAATTAGTGTGTTTTTTACTACTTGAATAATTGCCGAATAAAAAATAGCTATTTATGTAACCAGTTATGAAATGCAATGTTTTGTGTAACGAATGTAATTTTTGCGAGACAAGGGAAGCGCGTTACATACAAGATTTTTTCTGATTTTGAAAAAATGAATATATTAATTATGTTTTATAGAAACCTGTTTTATCTAACAAGGACTTTCCATCTTCTTCTGTGATAGGATTTGACAAATGACTCCCCGTAACTTTCCGTAACTAGTTAGGAAAAATTTTACCTTCCGTGACTCAAATTCAAATTTTATGTAACTAGTTACGGAAAGTAAAATTTTCCTAACTAGTTACACAAAGTTTGACGTTTTATTTTTCAAAATTAGAAAATAGTATATTGAAACACTAGTTTTGTAAAACTTAGATTAAGACACGAGTTCAGGTTTGCAGCACGACTGCCGTAGGCAGGAGTGCCTGTAAAAAACGAGTGCTCTCAAGTTTTACAAAACGAGTTTTTCATGTTATTTTTCCTAATTTGAATAAAATCAATTTTTTCGAATGTAAACTATTGATAGTTTATTAAATTTTGTTAAATTTTGATTTTTCTGTACCTGAAGTATACTTGAGATGACTTACATGGAACCTTAACCACAGAATCACATTGACATTTCGTTCAGTGCAAGCATTGGTGCAAGGTTCAGTGTGTCTAACCAATGGAAACAAAAATTCTAGATTTTGGGTGCGTTAATGGATTATTAACGCACTCAAAATGAGTGCGTTAAAAGCTTTGTTACAACAGCAAATTAGGAAATAGTATATTATTATACAAGTTTCACAAGACGGTTGATTGTAGCACGAGTAGTTTGGGGCACGACGAGCGCAGCGAGAAGTGCTCCAAAGGCACGAGTGCAACAATTTCGGCTTGTGAAACGCGTGTAATATACTATTTTTTCGAATTTGGCTTTATTTAATTAAGAAAAACTGAAAATTTGTGCTAAATTAATAACTTTGGGACTTTTGAATAAGACGAGTGATATTTCAGTATAATTGGTATTTCTGCTAAATGACGTTTCTGATTTGGAGGTTAGATTTGGAAACTTTTGATTATGCAGACACAAGCTGTACCTCACGTTTGATTACCATTTTTTCAATTCTTGTTTTTACCTATATATGTTTACATCTAATCATGGAACGAAAGTCATTTACTTCTCTTTGGTTTATTTTCGTTCACATCTGGTTCACATCAGATCAGGCGCGATTAGTTGACGTCTATAACGTCGTTGTCGCGGTCACATTGCAGTACAGTTACAAAGTTGCAGGCAACATTAAGACAAGAAAAGTCACCAAAAACAGAATTATAATTTAGATCATTATGATTCTGTTTTTGGTGTTTTGTAAAACCGAATTCGAAAAAAAATATTTAAGTGTGTATTCCTGCGACATTACAGGGACATCCACATCAAAAAATAATTATTAAAATGACAAACATTTCTTTGGTAAAATTAAAAAATTAAAACTAAAATTTGTGAATAGAAGTTTATAAAATGTTTCTGGAAGTTGTAGTTTTCGAGACTGTCTTCAGGTTTGGTTCTATTACAAGATAAAATAAAAAATGGACAATCCTACCCAAAATGTACTGTTCTATGCTGGATTTACTGTATTATACGAAAAATACAGAACCGAAAAAGGGTTCAAGCACCGGTAATTGAAAAAAGAAATAACCTAGATAAAATTTTGAAAAACATAATATATACAAAAAGAACTACAAACTTTTCTTTGCAACATTAAGAAGACAAAAAAAGAAAAAAAACACTAAAATAACATGAAAGACAATTAAACTAAAGGAGGGTGAGATTATGGAGGAATGGGGACAGTAAGGCAAGTATGTAGTTAACTCTAGTAGTATCTAGTATTCTAGTAGTAGAAATTGCTAAATACAGGAGCATTCTCAAATAAGAGGAATCACGAGTTGCAATAAACAAAAAAGAAACAAAATTGGGATAAAAATTACAACCTACAACAAGAATTAAACTCTTCTTTGCAACGTTAAGAGAACCAACAGAAAAAAATATGGAAGACGAGAAGCTTATGGAGATATGGGGATACTAGGTACATCACAAACCTACTGAAAAACAATCAAGAAGGGATTCAAATTAAAATCTAAAATTATTCAAGTCAATCTTCACAAACTTTAATCAAATTAAATTACAAAAAGGACACGTTTCGAGAGAAAAGTACACCCATCTTCCGCCTAATTTTACAAGAGATTATTAAATTTGACGTTTTGAAAAGGTTACATGATTTTAAAAAAATTAAAAAAAACTACATTTTTTAAAATGTAAAAATTAAAAATGGACCGAGGAGAATCTGGTAAGTTTTTTTAAACTATGTTTGAGTGGTATAAAAGGTAATAATAATGAAATCATTATAAGTGAAAAAAAGGAACAATTGAGGTTAAAATAATGTTGACTGGAAAAAATTTATTGGAAAATTAAAATAGTGAATTGATAATGGGTTTATTGAAGTTACTCTGTTCATTTAAACAAGATCCGTTTTCCAATTTCAAGGCTTTCCTTATTTCCAAAGCCTCAAGAAGATCTAAGTTCCTGTATTTGTGAATCAATTTGGAATTGGATGGTGAAAAACTATGTTTCGTTATTAATATATGATTGGCGGATTATTAATACGGTCTGAAATTTTGCGACCTGTCTGACCTATGTCAAGGGATTCAATTGAGCATAAAATGAACAGAAGTAAACATAAACAACATTAGGTTACAAAGAAACGTGAAAAATCATTACACTACCTTGGCTGATTATGCAGGGTCTTCATAAGTAATTCATAAATCCAGTACGGCAAAAATTCCCCTTCTAAACGCATGAAAATTTTGTTTTAAACAGGAAAATTTTATATTTTTTATTATATGTATTTTCGATTCTTAATGATAAATTTACAATGTCAAAAAGTTAATTGATGATAATTGCAAGTATTTTTGAGTGGTTTTGATAGCACTATTTTATTTTTCTTGTTCTTTAAAAGTGTTTACTTACATTAGTATCATACGCAGCTGTGATGATCTAGTTCAATTTTATTGTACATGACAACATTGTATTCATATTACGAAGAAAGGAACAAAACTAGAGTAAACTAGTTTATGAAACACTTCATCTTCATCATCTAAGATGAGCAAAATTTTAGACCATGTTTTGAAAAGAAGAAATATATTTTTTTAAGCAAACAACGGAAAAAAAGGGAAGTGTCTTATAACTAGTGAGCAACAAAATTCGTGATCGTAGGAGCCTCTGAATCCAAGATTTTGAGTCGATTCTTGATCGATACGATTGTGTAAAAAGTCATCGAGTAATGTGAATTGACGATTAATGTAAACAGTAAAGTAAAAGAACCGATATACGTTTAGCCAACTGCGATCACGAATTTTGTTGCGCACTCGTTATTTTCACGTTATTAATATTAATTATGATGAATAGGCTCAATTTCTTCATACGTCGGGAAAAGTGAAATTCCATTTCAGCACATAAGCTTTATTTAAAAAAGTTAATTGAAGATAAACTTGAGTATTTTGAGTGTTTTTGAGAAAATATTTTTTAATTATGTATCTTTAAGTAGGTTTGTACAAGATGAGATACTTTTTTTACTATAACGAAAATTTCTGAATCTTATAGTATATTACATAACGAACACGGAAAGTGATAAATTACGCACAAGCGGGAAAGTTGCGTTTGACACTTTCCTGGGAGTTTTGTACACTATTTTTCCCACGACCATAAAAATTTTCATTATTAACTCAAACAATTTTTATTAATTGATTTTTTATCATCTACAAAATTTATAGTAATGGTGTTATTTTGACAAATATTAAATATGATTGGATGTGTAACTGTTTCATTACTCATCAGATTCGATAATGTATGATTTATTTGGACATTTGTTTTGTTATTATAACTGGATTTTCCTACTCTACTAACTTTAAAGTTACCTTTGTAAACAAATACTTGTCGTCTGGAGCTTTAACTAAAAATTTATGAATTTGTTCGGAAGTTAGAGTTTTCGATTTCTTCGGCTTATAGCCGTCTGATTTCCTCCTTACATATGTTTTTAATTTCAAATATTCGCTTATATTCACATTGTGGTACACGGTAAGTGAGCTCCGTAGCATAGAATAATGCACCCACAAAGAATTAGGCCTAACCTTCTCAAAGAGTTCTCCGAAATATGCTAAGAGCACATTTTTCGAATAAGAGGACTTTTTTCACAATTCTCCAATTCATGAACTGCTTATAATGCTAGTTATTTTATACCTCTCTCGAGATTTTTCTGGCGGTAAGTTTAGGGAGGTATTTTGTAATATATAAATTAATTCTAATAAAAAAAAAAAAACAAAATAAAAAATACTATAATAAAGAAACCTACTGACTGTTTCTCATTGCAACATAAGAATTTCAATTAAAATAAATAAACAAACTTAAAAAAAAACTAATAAACTTACACTATAACTTAGTTTAGTTTTCAACGCTGAGAATTTGTTCATGTAGTCACAAATAGATATTAAAATTTAAATATTGTAGCGTTTACGGGTTCAACAAAACTATTTATTTGAACAAACTATGTACAATTTATTTCAACACTAGACTATTTACAAGTTATAACAGCACAATTATTTATTTTAACAGTCACACGGATTAAGTAGCTTATTCGCACTTCTTCATCGACGCGGTTCGACTATACTGATCCTCCGCAGTCGTTCTCCCGTCCTATTTAAAGCGGGAAGCCGCTTCTGGTCTCTTCGAGAATAGAATATTCGCGATCCTACGGATTTACAATTAAATCGTCACTCCCGATTATTCGAGAACGTCACACTGCCCCCTCCTTAAAGATGTTTCGTCCCGAAACGTCAAAGCAGTCTCATCGTGGCGAAACCTGCAGTTTGCTCCTTTTCTGCACCCAGACGTTCTATGGAAGTAACAATCGACAGTCTTCCAGTTCGTTGGCCTTTTTGGGTTGTAGCAATGCACTAAGATTTCCACTCCCGTGAAACGAAAGAGCACTTCCAACATACTTCGGACTAGCCTCCAATCCAGGCAATCAAATCCACAGGCGATCTTCGGAATTGCTAATCTCCTGATACCTTGAGAAAGAACGGTTTCCCTCAACACACATAAGGTATCCCAAACATTTTGGTAGGTAGCCTTCTCGAACGTGAATTGTTTCGTGACTAGATAGAAGATGTTCCTTCGTGAATTCTGCCGTGTGCCTGCCAGACATAGTAACCCTCCAACTTGTGGGTTTTGCTTCCGAAGCTCATCGAGTCTACCAAACTTCCTTTTGAACACAGTGGCGATCCCTCTCGACATGTCCAGATCTTGAGACACACAATGGACTAGTGAATAGTCTGCTGGAGCTTTAAAAATGTCTTGACGTACTTCTTGGGTGATTCCAAATCGGGACTTATAACTTCCAGAATGCAGAGACATAAACTCTTCAAATGACAAGTCTTCCACTGGCATCAATTGCCGCACCTGCTGGCCTTGCTGACGGTCTTCGTTGGTTCCATGGCATGGTGATAGACGATTAAAGTGGATGATCTTGGGTTTTCCGTGTGGCTTTTTCTTTATGCGGTAAACGACATCATTAATTCGGTTAAGAACTTCGTACGGCCCTTCCCAAGAAGTCTGTAACTTTGGAGACAAACCCCGGCGTCGTCGTGGGTTGTACAACCACACCAAGTCGCCTGGCTGGTATCCACCTCTGTCAGCATTGATGTCGTAGGTATCCTTCATCCGATCGCTAGCACTCTGGATGTTTAAGCGTGTCCGATAGTGAATGTCTTCCATCCTTCGTCGCAGTTCGGTGACATAGTCATCGCCAGCTAGGTCTTCACCCGGTGGGCACCCAAATCGCAAATCGCAGGGAAGACGTAATTCGCGACCCATCACTATGCTAGCTGGTGTCTGTCCGGTTGACTCATGAACGGATGATCGGTAGGCCATGAGGAATAGGTGAAGGTAACGATCCCAATCTCTTTGATGGTCAGAGACGACTTTGGACAAGTATCGATTTATCGTTCTGTTCATTCGTTCCACCATTCCGTCAGACTGCGGGTGAAGCGGTGTTGTTCTTGTCTTCCGAATATTCAAAGTGCTGCACATCTTCTGAAACAAGGCGGATTCAAAGTTTCTACCTTGGTCGGAATGTAGTTCCAACGGCACACCAAATCGACAGATAAGCTCTTTCACAATTACATCGGCAACTGTGGCAGCTTCCTGATTCGGAATGGCATATGCTTCCACCCACTTGCTGAAATAGTCCATAACTACAGCAATGTACTTATTTCCGTCATCTGTTTGGGGAAACGGACCAGCAATGTCCACGGCAATTCTTTCGAATGGACTACCCACGTTGTATTGTCTCATCGGAGCCTTCCTGCGTTTTTGTGGACCGTTACTTTGTGCACAAGTTGCACATTTCTTACACCACTCCTTAACATCTTCCTTGCAGTTCACCCAGTAGAACCTTTCCCGCAGCTTCCCAAGGGTCTTTGACACTCCCAAGTGTCCACCTGTTACTCCACAATGGAGTTCCTCCAGAACTTCCGGAATTCTGTTTTTGGGGATCAACAGTTGTTTTCTCTCTATTTGACCCTCAGGTTTTTCAAGCACGCGTTTCAAGACTCCATCTTCCACGACAATGGAATTCCACTGAGCCCAATACGATTTCACACTGGGTGAGTATTGCGCAACTTGTTCCCACGTCGGTCTCCGGTCTTCGTTCTTCCATCCTAGTACCAACAGCAAGTCCGGGTCGTTCTCCTGGTCTTCTCGAATCCTTTCAGGGCTCCAGCGTTCGTTTATAACTTTCGTCCTTCGAACGGAGAGGTCCTTATCCTCAGCACGTCGGCAGTGACTGCAGTTTTCTGGACACGGTCTTCGCGATAGCGCATCGGCGTTCTGATGGATTATACCAGCACGATGTACCGTATCAAAGTCGAACTCTTGCAGTCTCTCGATCCACCTGGCTACTTGTCCTTCGGGATTCTTGAAGTTTAGAAGCCACTTCAACGCTGCATGATCCGTCCTCAACAAGAATTTTCTTCCGTAGAGGTATTTATAGAAGTGCTCTACGGACTTCACGACGGCCAACAGTTCTCGTCTAGTAACGCAATAATTCCGTTCTGGCTTTGACAATGTTTTGCTGAAGTAACCAATGACACACTCTCGCCCCTCCTGTATTTGGGACAATACAGCGCCTATTCCCACGTTGCTAGCATCTGTGTCTAACACAAACTCTCCTTGTGGCAACGGATAACTCAAAATCGGTGCATTGATCAGTGCGTTCTTCAGCTGGCCAAACGATTCCTTGCAATCTTCGTCCCATTGGAACCTTCTTTCGCCCTCAGTTAGCCTAGTCAACGGTTTAGCAATGTTGGCGAATCCTGGTACGTACCGGCGGTAGTAAGTACATAAACCGAGAAAACTGCGCAAGTCGTGCTTGTTTGAAGGCGTTGGCCATTCCTTCACGGCCTTGACCTTCTGATCGTCGACGGCGACACCCTGACTTGAGACTACATGCCCTAGATATTGCACTTCTTTTCTAAACAAGTGGCATTTCTTCGGACTAAGCTTCAGTCCAGAATTTCGAAGGCGTTGAAACACTTCCTCTAGATTCTTCACGTACGTGCTCTTCGAATGATTTTCCGACCACAATGATGTCATCCAGATACACTAGGCAAGTTTTCCACGATAATCCTTTTAGCACCGTCTCCATTAATCTTTCGAAAGTTGCAGGAGCATTGCAAAGGCCAAACGGCATTACAGTAAACTGCCACAGGCCTGTGCCAACAGTAAATGCTGTTTTCTCTTTGTCTCCAGGTGCCAATTCAACTTGCCAATAACCACTTTTTAAGTCCAAAGTCGAGAAGATCTTCGAACCCGCCAAGGTATCAAGGGTATCATCAATTCGGGGGAGTGGATAACTGTCCTTTTTCGTCACGTTGTTCAGTTGACGATAGTCCACGCAGAATCTAGTTGATCCATCCTTTTTCTTTACTAGAACAACAGGCGAGGCCCATGGACTGCTGGATGGTTCAATCACTCCTTCTTCCTCCATTTCCCGAATGATCTTGTCGGCCTCTTCCTTCTTGGCAAGAGGTAGTCTTCTAGCAGGCTGTCTAACCGGGCACGCATCCCCAGTGTTGATCTGATGCTTGATGACATCGGTTCTGCCTCTTTTGCCCTTTCCGGTATCGAAGATGTCCTGATAACGGCTGACGAGTACTTTAAGCTGCTTTCTTTGGGTGTCATTAAGTTCCCTCGACGATGTCTTGACCAGGTTGACTAGTTCGGGTGCAATCCTCTTCTGTGGCTCTTCAGTGATTCTTATTTGGCGGATGATGGATGAAATAGGAGAACAATACCCTAATATAGTGCCTTTCTTCAGGGTCAGAGCGTAGAAGTTGACATTCATCACTCTTATTGGTACTACACCAGACGTATGCAACAAACTTTTGCCCAGTACCAATCCTCGTCCTATCTCATTGTCACTACATCTGGGTTCAAACATCATGATGTTTCTCTCTCCATCTTTGTGATCCACCCGAGCTTCCAGAATCATTTCACTCCGTTCTGGTATTGAAGTGTCTTCAGTCAAAATCACACGAATGGCTTCCTCATTAGTTCGGTGTAGTACGACCTCTTCTCCATTTATTTTCAACGTGCCACGTTCGAAGTCTAATCCGCAGCCCTTACTGCCCAGAATGTCCATTCCAAGTATTACCTCATCCTGGATATTCGCTACCAGTACCTTGTGGTGGAAAGCGGTACTCCCAATTGTGATAACGACGTTGACTTCTCCGTGGGTGGTAGCCGAATCCCCAGTAGCGGTACGAAGTCTCCAATTTGTGGGTAGTATGTCCTTGTCGGTGTTTAAAACGTTGGGCCTTACGATCGTCTTCGTTGCTCCTGTATCCACCAACAGCGAACATGGCTTTCCGTCCAGAAATCCGTCCACGAACGCGCTGTTAAGTTGGCGTTTGACGCATGCAACACTTGCTTCCAGGGTATTTTGACGTTGCCTCCTTATGCTGGCTCCGTTGGACTTTTTGACGTTGACGGTGCATCGTTTATTCTTGTGACTCTCTTTTCCACACTTCCAACACTTGATATTCGTCTTCTTTTCTTTTGGCACAATATCTTTTAAAACCCTTCTAACTGTTGCTTCTATTTTTTCTTCGATTCCATTTGTAGCTTCTTCAATGATTCGAACTCGGGCTTGACTTCTCAAACCGGCTTTACTTGTTTCGAACTCCAAAGCCCGAGCTAGAGCATCAGCTAATTTTGCTGGGCGGTCTAATATCAATGCCTGCCTAGTGTCACCATCTCGAATGCCGTCTGTGAAATTTTGCACAGCGATTCTTTCCATCATATCGTCTGGAGCGTCCGGGAAAGCTAGCCGAACCAAGCGTGCTATGTCTGCTTCAAACTCTTGTAGAGACTCCGTTGGCTTCTGGCAACGATTTCGCAACTGAGAAGTATATACATGCACAAGGTGTGTCTGTCCATAGCGCATCTCCAAGCACTTCACAAGCTGTCCATAGTCTGCCCTTTGTTCTGATGGGATTGTCTGTAGCACGTCGGTTGCGTCACCCCGTAGTGCCAATATCAAGGCCATGGCTTTCTCGGCATTACTCCAAGCGTTGGCTGCGGCTGCTGCTTCGAACTGCAGAATGTAGTTGGACCACTGAGATTTACCATCAAAGCTTGGTGGTTGCATCCGTATTCTGGAAACTTCCATCAAACCACTTGTCGTCTGTTGTTCACGCCCTTCAATGTGCCCTAAATTCGCAAACTTAGTCTCAAGTTCTCTTTGCTTCTCTTCAATCGCTATTAGTTTATCGTCGAATTTATTCTCGATGTGTTGAAGACTTTCCTTGAATTCATTCCTCAGACCGTCCGATTGTTCTAGAAGTTTCTCTTCGATCGAACCAATTTTCTCTTGCAGCTTTCCAGAATTTTCTAGGAGTTCTTGTTTTAGACTAATAGAATTTTCCAGAAGTTCTTGTTTTAAACTGGTAGAATTTTCCAGCATATTTTCCTGGAGCTTCTGTAGCATACTGTTTATGTCGTAGGAAACTTCAAACAAGTATACTTCAGGATTTTCACCCGCCTTTTCAAGATCCTCAATCAGCCTTCTCTGTAACACCGATTTTGTTCCAGAAGTTTCCAACTCACGTTCCTCCAGCTCCCTCTTCAGTTCTGCAACCTTTAGTTCTTTCAACGTAACTTTCTTCGTTGCCATCTTCGTATTTATTTAATTAATTCCACTCCTGACACCAATGTAGCGTTTACGGGTTCAACAAAACTATTTATTTGAACAAACTATGTACAATTTATTTCAACACTAGACTATTTACAAGTTATAACAGCACAATTATTTATTTTAACAGTCACACGGATTAAGTAGCTTATTCGAACTTCTTCATCGACGCGGTTCGACTATACTGATCCTCCGCAGTCGTTCTCCCGTCCTATTTAAAGCGGGAAGCCGCTTCTGGTCTCTTCGAGAATAGAATATTCGCGATCCTACGGATTTACAATTAAATCGTCACTCCCGATTCTTCGAGAACGTCACAATATATTCAAGTCGACTTCCACAAACTTTAATAAACGTAAAATTACAATTGGAACATGTTTCGGGAGAAAACTACCCCCATCATCATCCCTAATTTCACAAGAGATTAATGATACAATTGATAAATTACATTAAAGAATGTTTAAAATTATGACGTTAATTTGAAATTATTAAATTTTACGTTTTGAAAAGATTACATGATTTTAAAAGATTGGGTAAAAACAACATTTTATAAAATGTAAAAATTAAAAATGGATCAAGGATAATCTGGTAAGTTTGTTTGAGTGGTAGAAAAGGTGATAAATAAAGAAATGATTAGAAGTGAAAAAAGTTGGCATTTGAGGTTAAAATAAAAAATTAAAATAGTGAATTGATAATGGGATTATTAAAGTTGTTCTCTCCGTTTAAACAAGTTTTCCAGTTTCAAGTCTTTCCTTATTTCCAAAGTCTCAAGAAAATATAATTTCCGGCCTTTATTGCATTTGTGAATTAATTTGGAATTTTATGGTAAACAACTATGTTTCGTTATTAATATATGATTGGCAAAAGACGAAGGTGTTGATGGAGGAGGATCAAGATTTGGGTTGTTATAGACGTGCCTGAAATGTTCTTTAATACGGTCTGATATTTTGCGACCTGTCTGACCTATGTAGAATGACTCACAAAAAGAGCAGTTCAATTTGTAGACACCGAATGACGTTTTTTAAATAAAATTTAACGCAAGTGCTCAAATTGCCACCCGCCAGCTATTTGACACATTTCCAGACATGTTTTAACGCTTTGAACACGTTCAATCACTTCGAGACTAATCTACGCCCTTTCACCACGGATTCGTAGTGAAATAATATTTTTTCAAGGAACAAAAATTTATTTTTTTAAGTAATTTAAAAAAAAGTTATGCAAGGTATCACTTTTTTACCCTTGTTGAATAGAGAATTGAAAAGTGGATCAAAAAAAAAGTTGGGGGTTGCCATTAAAAAAAATTGATGATGTGTCATAGATCAAAAACAGATGACGTCATCATTAAAATTTGTATGTCAAAAGATGACAATTTGAAAACAAAAATCGACCTGTACGAGCGTTTTTCGCAAAAATATTACATAACTAAATTATGAATTTTATGCGGAACTTTATGATCACTGTATAACAAGTATTTAATTATAATTTGTCTTAAATTATTAATAACTAATTTTATAAAACAAATTATTGCTATTATAATAATTATTGTTATTTGTTGTTCACTCACCTTGAGATTATCATAAATATTAAATCCAAAATATGTACTTCAAAATACATGTTTACGCATATACCACATGACATGAATCCCACCTCATTGTTCTTTTCTTAAGCTAATAACTTTAAAGCTGTTTGTAATTTGATGATAGCGAATGTTGCAAAGTTGATCAGTTTCTAGAATGTTTCAGTTTTGTACGTACACCTTTTTGACAGTCCTCACTGGTAAGGAAGATTACTTTTCTTAATTTTTGATTTTGACAATATTTATAGTGGATCTCTTGGCGACTTCCGGTGAATTGACATTGACGTGGACCTCTCCCGTCCTCCCAAAACTTCACTCCAATAACACTTTTGTTAATCCATTGGGCAGACCTATAACTTCAAATGAAGAGTCATGGATTGCTTCTCTAGTCAACATCGGTGCTCTAATAGGGCCTTTACCCATGGGTGTCTTATCGTCACACCTTGGTCGTAAAGTGGGGCTACTATGTATTGCTATTCCCTACATTATTTCGTTTTTTATATTGGCCTTTTTACAAGATGTTTATTGGTATTACTTTGCCAGACTTTTGGCTGGGTTGTCGGGAGGTGCTGGGTGTTCTATTCTTCCTCTGTACATAGCGGAGATTGCTGAAGACTCTAACAGAGGGATGTTGTCGGTGACCATGAACATTTTTTGGACTTTTGGAAGCTTAGTTCCTTATGTTTTGGGGCCTTATATGGATCTGGTATATTTTAATCTGGTCCTAGCGTGTATACCTGCTATATTTTTCGTTTTGTTCTTTTTCATCGGCCCCGAATCTCCTTATTATCTAGTTGCAAAGAACAAAATTAACGAAGCAGAGGAGTCACTCATGAGGTTGAGGTCCAGAAGTAGGAGCGTTGTTGCAAAGGAAATAGTGACGATCCAGGAAACTCAACAACGTGACAACAATGGTAGTTTCGCAGCCCTCTTTGCTAATAAAGCAAACCGAAAAGCTCTCGCTATATCAGTAGCCCTGATAGTATTTCAGCAGTTCTCAGGAATTAACGCTGTGTTGTTTTACACTCAATTGATATTCCAACTCTCAGGATCAGACCTTCCATCAGAAATCTCCTCAATGGTCATCGGAGGGGTCCTGTTCCTTTCCAGCCTCATTCTCCCTTTTTTCGCTGACACACTGGGTCGGAAAATATTACTCATTATTTCGACGTTTGGATCAATGCTGTCTTTGTTTCTTTTTGGTGCCTATTTCTTCTTTAAAGATAATCTTCAAGCGGACGTTCAACTTTTCCAGTGGCTACCAATTGTCGCTCTCGTTTTCTACATCATATTTTATAATTTAGGATTAGGTTGCATTCCATGGACGGTCACTTCAGAACTGCTTCCAGTAAATGTAAAAGCAGTTGGAACGGCAGTCGTATCCGTAGTCTGCTTTCTTTGCAGTTTCCTGGTGACAAAGTTCTTCAATAATCTAAATGAGGCTGTTGGAAAAGCAGGGAGTTTTTGGATTTTCTCGTGCTGCTGCTTGATGGCTGCATTATTCGTTATCTTCTTTTTGCCGGAAACAAAAGGAAAGAGTTTTGAAGAGATTAGAAAGAATTTAGAAAAGTGATTGTCTTTGAATTAACATTGGCAATAAATGTGAATTTTTGGATTTTTTTTTAATTTGCCTGACAGATATATCATAAAAGCATTTTATATTTCACTGAATCATTATTTGTTTTTTATACCTTGACAACGAGATATATTAAGTAGGCTATAATGCCCTATGGCCCATAAATCATAACGCCGGCATATTGTGCCCTCAAAAATTTTATATGTTATTATTATTATTTATTTAAAGTTAAAAATACAATTTGTAAATGAAGATCCACTAATTGAACAATTTATTAAATCTATACTATGTTTAAATGAAGAAACATTCAGGTTGGAGGCATCAGTTTTACCGAAATAGTTATTTATTATACGAGTTCCTGTGTAAATTGGGTGCTTTCCGGCACGAGGGTTTAAGAAAGCACGAGTGAAACGAGGGCGTTTTTAAGCCCCGAGTGCCGGAAAGCACCGAAATTTACACAGGAACGAGTGTAATACAACGTTTTATAGTTCGACACAACCGCGACAAGTCTTTAAATTGCTTAAAATCCACAAAAATTGTGTGACGTTTATCTGACATTTTCTTATTGCCTGACAGGAGAGTGTTTACACAAGCGAAAATTTGAAAATTCTGACAGTGTCGAACTATAAATTCTATTTTCGCCGGACGTTCCAGTTTCACGGGAGCTTCCAACTTCATAGATGCAAGCCACCGCAAACGTGGGAATTTAGCTAAATCAAATTCAAAATTTTAATTTTTTTAATCTTCACAAATACAAATGCAGTGAAATATAAAACGTTGTATGCACCACGGCCCTCGAATTTGTTAACTGTTGCCCTCGAATATAAACATCTTCATTATGCTCTTGGTACATAAATATCTATTTAACACAACATAAAGAAACGACCATAGAAACACATATTATGTTTTTTACGACAGCGGAAGTCGCATCGAGTCGTGGTCGAGTATTCACAGCGGATGATGTCATCTATGTCGGTACAAGTACCTGCCGAATGTTCACATAGTTCACATGTTCAATATCATTATCAGTCCAGGAGGTTCTCTAGGTCTAGACGATGGTCTCACGGAAGTCTTATTGTGTCGGGACAAATGTTCACATAGGATGATGTCATCACTCCAGAACGTTCGCTCGCGTCGGAAGGATGATTACAGAACAGAAGAAACCGAGAACACTAGGAGGGATAGTAGATAAGTCAGCCAGCGAAGAAAGTAGACTAACCGGAGTTATTGTGATAAATCGGTCGTTCCATCTGTACATATTTAGTGGAAATCGCAAATTTTTAATAAAATTTAGTAATTGCGGTAGTGCACGTATCCACGAACCTACCCGGCTCAGGCAACGTTACAATATACAGGGTGTTGTAAAAATTAATGTAGAAAATGTAACTCCTAATAGAACGCATCAAAATTTTTACCGATTACAGAAGAATTTTGTCATGTTGTTGGCACAACAATTTATTGATTTCCCAGAACATTTCTCATCATTGTAGTAAAAGATAAACTATACAGGGTGTACCAGAACTCGCGCCCCAGAGGAAACTGACAAATGCCGACGACAATATGGATCCCGAAAATGCAAACAAAGACAAATTTTTGGCTTACATAACAGCGCTGTTGCACTTTTTCAACTCACCAATCCCAAAAAGGGAAGGTCCAGGTGTTGGTATAACATAAATCTGTTGCTAGGCTATCGTACTGTCGGAGTGACATCCACGCCAAAGTGCCAACGCGTAGGTTAAGTTAGCTGTCACCATGTCACCCTTGCCATTGTATGTTTTTTAGTGTATTTTTTTAATAAAACAATAATACGGGTTCTGAAAGAACCGTTTTTATTTAACGTACACAGACTTATGTACCACTACAAAAACAAGAGGACAGGGTATATACAAACTAATTATAACAGAAAAAGAATATTGTCAAAAAGGGACAACAAAGCAATCAAAGCAAGTGTTCAAAATGCCCACCGTTCATCTCTAAACATAGCTGTGCTCGCCGCAAAAGGCGCTCAACTTAGAGTTTGTAATCATTTGAGGTGTAATTGTGGCAAGAGCTTCTTGAACCTGGCCCCTGAGCTGTTCCTGTGTTCCAACGGGACGTCTGTAGACAACATTTTTTACGTGTCCCCAAAGAAAAAAAATCCAGAGGATTTAAATGTGGGGACCTATTCAACAGTCAGGGAATTGTTGATTTAAAACTTCTCGAGCTTCTCGGCTGAAGTGTGGTGTTGGGCCAGCGTGCTGAAACCAGTCATTAATGCGAAAAACAAGGGGCATGTCTTCCAGCAAATTGGGAAGTTGTCTTCAAGAAATTCGTATAAATTTGCTGTATAGAGTTTTGGTTTTAACGCAAATTAGGCATTAGAAAATAGTAGAACGTGTATTTTAACATGGGTCTTAACGAAAGTTAGTACATTGAATGTGTATATATTTTCTCTTGTTAGTGATACAATTTTAGAAATTAAAATATTATCAATAAGCATGCTGCAAAAATAAAAATTACAAAAGTTTTGAATAAAAAATACATTATTTGAATAAATAATGGCCAAAAGTAAGATAAAAAATAATAAATAAATTACAATTTATTATTTGTAAACCAAAAATACAAAAAGGAAATACATACATAGGATACAGAAAATAAAGGAAGAAGTGCATAAGAGAGGGCGGGACTCCAAATCCAAGTGATGTAAAGATCTGCACAACACGTGGACGCAAAATGGGTTGCTGACCATTGCCTCTAGGACAAAAATGGTGACACCACCCCTGTGGGGTGTTGACAGACAAGGGATGCTAGATGATTCCGTTTTTAGTCTTTGTTCAGTTCAGACCTGTTAGGAGAGAGTTTCCATTTTTATTTAAGTTACATCAACAAAGTTTCACACGCAGTTTTGTTAATATTTTTGTTGTTGTTCCGTTCTGTGTTAGTTGTTATTTCAATTTTATTTAGTCTTTGTTGTCAGCTGTTTATAAGTAAGTAAGTAAGGAGTGTAAATTTTTTTAAATATTTATATAAGTCGAGGAGGGACGTCTAGGGGAGCTACCAGTAATTTATCTTTCAATTGACACATATTATTTGACATTTGTAAGTGCAGTTTTTTTTTTGTTAATAATAATAAATCTTTATTTGCCCTACGGGCTTTCTGATTCCTATACATATCAAGTAAACTTAACAATTATAATAATAAAAAAAAACTAAATAAAATTCTCTATTTCTTCTCCCCTCCCCTTTCCTCTTCTCCCTTCTCCCTCCTCTTCCATACCTCTTTCATCCATTTAACTTCCCTTCCATCTACATTCAGTATTTCCTCTCTTTCTTTCCTCTCTCTTTGTTTCATCTCACTGCACTCGTTCCACATATGCTCAATCGTCTCTCTTTCCTCATAGCACATTCTACACATTCTCCCTCCATCTTCTGCCCAATACCTATTTTCCCTCTCTTCATTTCCGCACCTAAACCTCGCCATCATCTTTCTTTCTTTCTCGCTTTCCCTCCCCAAATACTTCGGTACTTCCTCGATCATGCATCTTCCGTACTTCCCGTTGTATCTGGATTTTGTAATTCTTTCTCTCCTCTCTTGTCTATCCGTATCCTTAGTATTCACTTAGTTCTACATTCATCAACACGCCTCTTTCTCTCAGTCTCTCTAATTCTTTGCTTGCATACCCATTCCTCCTGTAGTAATTCTCCCTATCATTCTCCTCTGAATTCTTCTTTTTTTCTCTCCAGCACTCCTTTAGTATCCTACATTCTTTCCTCCCTTCCATCCTGTCTTCGAACTTGACCGCTCTTTTTCCCGCTTTCACTCTCAACCTATTCCTCTTGCATTCTTCTCTCACTATGTACCCTGGCGTTTCTCTCTCCACCCCTAGCACCCACCTCAGATATTTCTCTTGCACCCTCTCTATCTCCTCTTGTTCTTTCCATCCCCAGACCTCTGCTCCGTACAACAACACGCTTTCAATAAGACTTTCAAACATCATCATTCTCCTCTTAAAATCGCCTCCCCACCTTCTCTCTCCTATTCCCCATACACATCCTATCACCTTGTTCGCTTTTCTTGCCAGTTCTCTAATATGTGCTTTATCTGTGGCTCTTTCATTGAACACATACCCCAAGTATTTGAATTCTTTTACTTGTTCTATTACTTCTCCCTCCCACCTCCAATCACTCTCTTCGTTTTTCCTCTTTCTCTTATTGAACACCAGCATTTTTGTTTTCTCTACATTCACTTCTAGTCTTTTCTTCTTCACATATTTTCCTAAACTCTTTATCATTTCCTTCATATCTCTTTCACTCTTTGCCACCATTACATTACCATTATTCTCATAGGTTCATGCGTTTCTCATTAGTCCGCGCAACTTCGTCCCGTGCCACAGAAAACAAAAAAATAGAGGTATATTCTTTCGTCTAGTTTCTAGAAAAGCGGTTTTTCAAAATTGTAGGAAGTCAGAACACAAATAAAAGACCTTGTCTATAAATCATTTTGAGTGTTTAGTTTATAACCGTCAAATCATTATCGATATTATTGTAACGTAGCCTGAGCCGGGCGGGTTCGAGGATTTAAAGAAATATTCTGGCGCACACCGTATTTACAAACTTTTATTAAAAAGACTACTAAGACTAACTTTTCACAATGTACAAACTTTCACAATATCAGGCGCTGATCACTTGTTCACGATGCTTCCAATAGACTGACTTGCTCCGTTGTTTGATCCCTTCTTATACCGCTCCCTTCGTTCTCGATTTCTTCTATTCCCGGAATCATGAGATCATGTTTCCGACGCAAAGGATTATTCCAGAAGAATGAGATCAGTCTCTTGTACGAGCGTGATATAGCATGAGATCACCGCCACAGAGTCTTCTAGAGCATCCCATGTGAACAATTATTCCCAGACGTTCTCATGTGGACTATTCCAGATTAATTACGTTACCATACCTGGTGAGATCATCATGACATCATCCGCTTCCGGGCCGTCGCGCCGTCGTCTCACTATGTTATAACAAAAAATTAAATTGGCATGTTTGACATAAATGAAATAGAAATTTAAGTGTAATAGTAGATAACATAAAGAATTGTTCTTTTACCTACAACAAAGGTTAAATTTAATCTAAAATTCAACTTAATTGAAATAACAATATCTCTTTGGAAGTAATATTGGGAATGTGGATTTTTTTAACGATTTTTTGGCCACACACGGGCCTAGGTTCGGAAAACAAACAATTATTTATACTTAAAAAATTCTATCATGAGAACTCCCAACTAGCTAAAACAAAGTTTTAAAATAGTCTTATGGCATAAAGCTTTTTCCGGTGATTATATTATGAGATACTCCAATCTAAAATCTATTTTGGTTTTCGCCAAAAGATTTATCAGATACGTGCGAAATTCTTACTCTATACTAGTCATTCATCATCGAACTTGTCAATGAAAAAAATTTTGTTGTAGTTTTATAAAATACATAACCGAGAAGGTGGATAACTAAATATACCTATAAACTTTTCAGCTTATGTATTTAATTTGATAGCTGTCAAACCTAACCTCAAAATAATATGTTAATTCGTGAAGAGTTTATTGACAGCGCACTTGTATCGAAAATTTCAAATATTTCAAAAATGTACGAGACAAGATTGGATAATACCCAAAATGATTTAATAGAATTTATATACCTACTCTCTCAAAATACCTAATTTGTTTTAATAATAATTGTTTTTTTATTGTTAATTTCAAATTGTAGTAGACTATGGGTCCTGAAGATTTTATAATCCAAACCGGTAGACCAGTAAACCAGTTTATCCAATGATCACGTGGAGTAATTGCGAAATCCTAAAATCTGCTTTTATAATTAGGTATACAAGGTGTGATTTTCATCTAGTCGCCTGTGCATTTTCCATGTAAAATAAAAGCCGCTTTATGAAAATAAGTATACTTTTAACGAGGAACAATCCGACGAAGAATCTTCCGTATCTTCCTTGAATTAATTTAATTAAAAAAATGACGTTTATCATTTGACAACCAATGCGTTATTGACAGAATTAGCAAATGCAATAGGAATAGAGCGGCATAGAAAAATTAACATGTAAAAAATTCCAAAGTTAACTAGATGAAAATCATTGTGTAACACCCCGTATACTCCAGTGCAGTAAACATAATATCAATGATTTCTAATTTCCAATAAAGTGTTTACATACAATACACATTTGAGTCATCCTGTTTTTGTACAAATCATTGTTTAAAAGAATGTACTTCTTAGGAACACCAGCATTCTTATCACGTTCCATTCAGGTGATTATCAATTCGGAACAGTTTAAAATAAATACTTTATTGTTTTTTCATGTAACAATAACACGAGATAATAAATAATTACAATCTATTTTTGTACAAAACACTTAACGTTAAACCTAAAAATAGCTAATTCGTGTCTAAAATATCTTGGATCTCTTGAAAACTTTTCCCTTTGGTTTCAGGTACAAAGAATAAGGTGAACAACCAGCCAACGCAGCAGAAGCCGCTGAAAAGCCAGAAGGTAGGGCCTTCACCAATGGCCTCATTGAGATTATTAAAAAATTTCGTGACCAGGAAAGAAGCGCTCCAGCAAGTCCACGCAACCAAAGCTGCAGCATATGGTTTGACGCTGGTTGGGAAGAGTTCTGAAGACACGGTCCATGGTATTGGACCCAAACCGACGTTGTACATCACTATGAACATCACCAAACAGACGATGGGCAGGAAAGAGATGGAGCTGACGTCATAGTCTCGTTCTTGAAGGAAGAAATAGACACCAAATGCGGCATGGGACACACTAACTCCTAGTATGGATACCAAAAGAAGAAGTTTTCTACCGAGACGATCAACCACAAATGGCGTACCAAACGAGGAGAAGAACACCACCAAACCGATGATGATTGAAGAGATTTGTGGCTCCAAACCGGTGACTTGAGCGTCTTGAAAGATTTCTTCGGTGTAAAACAATACAGCGTTGATTCCAGACAGCTGTTGGACCAGGATCAACGTTAAAGAGATGAAGAGACCCTTCAAATAGATCCTGGACTTGAAAAAGTCCCATACTGAGGTGTTGTCTTTATTCTTCTTTTGTTCGGAACGAATGTAGTTAATTTCGTCTTCCACAAGCTTGCTTTCATGTGAACGCAGCCTCTGAAGCACTTCTTCTGCTTCTGAGATTTTGTCAACACTAATCAAGAAGTAGGGGGATTCTGGACCCAAGAGCAGAAACAGGACGAAAAAAGCCGTGGGTATACAAGCCAAAGCGATGTTGAACCAGATGATGGGAACATAGGGCCCAATGACGTATGGAATCAAGTTTCCAAAAGTCCAAAAAATGTTGAGAGTTACTGACAACATACCCCTGTTGCTATCTTCTGCTATTTCTGCCACATACATGGGAAGCAAGGTGTAGCCGCCACCCACGGCAATACCACCTAGAAGTCTTGCAAAATAATACAGGTATATGTTTTCAGCAAACGCCAACGTTAAAAATGACACCACAAATGGGAGGGCTGTGGAAAGCAGTCCAATTTTTCTTCCCCATTTCTCCGCAATGAAGCCATAAGGAAACGGTCCAATCATAGCACCAATGTTGAGCAAAGAACCGATCCATGACTCTTCGTCACTTGTTATTGGACGTCCGAAAGGGTTCTCCGTGGAATTGAATTGAGGAATTATAGGCGAGGTCCACGTTATCGTGATGTCGCCCGAAGTCGCCAAAAGATCAACTGTTAAATAAACAAATGTATTCTTGTCAAAAGAAAAACACTAAAATCTTACCTGTTAGAACAATGAGGAGGGTGTAGCTGCAGAGAGACATTTCGTAGATTCGTAATGGAACTGGAGGATCTTGAACGCGCCCAGTCAATTTATCTTCTACCGCTTGACGATAATGAATTGTACGTTTGCTGAATCAAATAAATAGGACTAAATCTTACTTAATCGGATCACTGATCAGTTGAAGTTCGATCTATTAGAAAACGTTTGTGTTTCGGTTACAACTTCGGGTAGTATGATAAAGATGGATCGTTGCATGTCAGTAATCAATCTTTTTAGGTGGCGGAAATGTAGTCTCAATTATTACGAGGATTAAACCATGACAGTCAACACAATGTATAATTTTTTAAATTTAGATGAATAGAATGATAAACGTAACATTTTTTGCTTCAGAAGCCAAACTTTTGGAAAACCATCTAAAAATTTATGGCAGCGGAAGTTACACGGGTCATCTTTATAATAATGGCAGAATTTTATCAGGGGTTACAGTGAGAGCAGCAAATAAAATCAGAACATGACATGACGTAAAGTTTTGTTTTCGCTACTTGTGTTTCGAACCATAATGTTTTGATTACGTTACACGCATCAATACAATTAATACTAGTAACATGAATTTGAGAAAACAATTAAGTTATCTACGACTATTTCAGGGAACTGAAGAGTACATCAAAAGCGCCCGGCAATAGAGATGATTGGTTTATCATGTTACGTGCGAACTTTTTTCTCGTCTCAAGTGCAATACAGATCGCCGATATGCACGAAGCGTGAAACACCACATGGATGACCACTTTCTTTTATTTAAAAATAGTTTAGTTTTTACTTACATAGTTTTGTGATCCCGTTTGCACTACATACTTCACTTTGAGAGATAAAGGTAATGAATTCGTTACAGTTTCGTAAGCATATTGTTTGAAAATTGGTTTTAGCAGTAATAATATCAGCGCATTAATTGCGATTCGTTACGCAACACTATCTTATTAACTTTGTTGATAGTGTCATTTTTCTTTAAATTCTACAATGTTATCAAATTTTCACATTATACAATCATACACTTACCATTTTAGCAAGAATAAAACCTATACCGCAGTAATCTCTTCAAAACCACTTCAAAACAATGAAAGCATGTGCGGAATTTTTACGGGCGATAATAAAAAATTAAATTTTAATTTGGATACTGCTTGAAAAATAGTCAACTTATTTAAATAAATTAGTATAAAATATTTACATGCTATGAAAAATAGTGTCTCTGACTTTACTGTGACGTTGTGGTAACTTCATGAATAAGATGCGATGTGGCGGGAGCGGACAGCCTATCTATCTACTACCTATTTATTTGGCCTACTCAGTTATTTTTCTTTCTTTTTTAAAGCAAATTATTTTACAATTTTAAGTGAGGGGTAGACCTAGTAAGAACGCTTCTCGAATGAGGGAATGATGGCTGCTTAAAAAGAAAGATGAAAGAAGGAAACGCTCAAAAAATAGAACCAGAAATATTCAAACAATGATGATTTAATTACTACCTGAAAAATCTAAGGCAAGGTACAACGTTACAAGCCAATTGCGCTTTTAATGATGACTCCCAGACGCAAAGTCCTGAATAATTATTAAACGACTACATTTGAGAGAGTTTATAATAATTATAAAATTTGAGGATTTCGCTCTATTCCCTACCTCAGGTGTATACCCTTTCAAATAAAAAAAGTTTTTTTTTTTAAATCGGTCCACAATTGACGAGGAAATCGGTGAACATAATTATATAAAAGGAAAAATTTGAGAATTTTCCTGGATTTCCATGGGATACTCAAAACGATATGGTGCATGGAAGTCGGTTAAAGTTGCAGAAAGCTATATTGACAATTCACTTAATAATGAAATTTTGAGTTCCATTTGAACCTCAACAAGTCCTAGCGCCGTCACATCATGCTCCGGTCCATTAACTTTAATGCAAATTCCGTGAAAACGACCGATGGGCCCTCAATTGTTAACACATATTTCTAACTGCCAAAACTCAGTTTGTATCTAAGTAAAAATTCTCTTTTATTTGTGTGTGCAACGCGTGTGGAAAGCACTTTTCTCACTTATGTGATTTAAACTTCCACACCTCGTGGGAAAAGTGCTGTTTTCCACACTAGTTGCACAGTATACTATTGAATATATCAGAATAGCTGTTTCAGTCCTCATCATCGTCCTAGTTCGTTTCTTATTCTATCGTCTGAAACCTTTAACATCTATTTTACTGTTAACATACAGGGTGTCTCACGAAGTGTGGTAGACGAGGTGCTTGTTCCAGAATTGAGCGAAAAACAGGTACATTGTTATTGTGACAATTTCTTTAATCAAATCTGTGAAATAGAACTAGAAATCAAAAACAAGAATTGCTGTGTTTGGTAAAGGAATTGGCCCTTATTTCATTGATAAGTCCAAAATCCAAAATCCATCAAGTCAATTGTTAGCACATGTATTTTTGTGACCTTTTTCGTTTGTTGAAGTCAATTTGTATCCCAGAATATCCCTGATCAAGCGATAAATTAGAAAAAAAATCCGAAGAGGCAATACAGGTTGTGCTATGAGAAAAAAATGAGCAGGGTACTTTTTTTCTTATTTATTTATTTTCTCCTCTTCTTGGAGTCTTCATTTTGTTGTTTAAATTTTTCTTATGCTTGTTCGATGCGTTTCTCGTTTGAGTTTCTTTTCACCATGATAGCGACGAGTCACCTTGTATATGTCGCAGCCAACTAGCTTCATTACCCAGTGAACACGTTGACGTAAAAATGATATCAGAATGACATCATGCTACGTCTCAATTTACGTAAGATATAAATTACACCTGAGTCATAGAAGAGTCATTATTTCAATTTTTTTACGTCAGGCTCTGACGAAGAAATCGGTCAACATACATGATAGGAAAAAGTTGAGAATTTCCCTCGATTTCCATGGGAGCCCCTTATCAGATCCGGACTTGGTGACAATGGGACCACCTCTGGAGTATACCTTTTCAAATAAAAAAAGAATTTTCAAAATCGGTCCACAATTAATACAGTCGAACATAGAACCTCCTCCTTTTTTGAAGTCGGTAAAAAATACTTGGCATTTCAATTTTCTCTATTATTTGAAAAACTCAAAAGTTGCTCTTTTTGACAAACGGTCAAATGAAAACTGTTTGACAGAGCACAACGAAATTTTACTCTCAAACTATTGAAGGATGACATTACATGAAACAATTGAAAAATGTAGTTCTCCACGCGCCCACCAGACTAGCGCCCTTGTTGCCCTGTACTAACTTGGTTTAGATTCCTTCGAAGTTCCTGTTTGCTTTCAGCATTTAGAAATTTATTCCATCTCTCTCGTTAAATCATCTCGTTCGGATGTAGTGTCAAGACTAATTTTGAAATTCCGTTAATCTCAAAAATCCTGCAAAATTACTTTTTTCCGTTATTAAAATTCGCCAAAATTAAGAATGCATTAAGAAATTTTTGGAAAGACAAATTTTTTATTAGATATCAACATTAATAGTAGTTTATTATACGAGTTCCTGTGTAAATTGGACGCTTTATGCCACAAGGGGTTCATAAAAGCACGAGTGAAACGAGTGCTTTTGTGAGCCCCGAGTGGCGTAAAGCGTTCAATCTACACAGGAATAAGTGTAATACAACGTTTTATCGTTCGCCACAACCGAGGAAAGCCTTTAAATTGCTTAAAATCCACAAAAATAGTTTGACGTTTATCTGTCATTTTCATTATTTCATGACAGAAAGTATTTACACAAGCGAAAATTTGAAAATTCTGACAGTGTCGAACGATAAATTTATTTATCCAACACTTGTTTATTATGTAGTCATAATAACGCCGATTTTGAATGGATTATGAGGTCTATAAGACACATGTGACTTATGAAAAAAATATGCAACGGTTTTCTAATTTGTCAGCAACCAGTTCATAAGCCAACAGTTTTGAACGTCAAAATTTTTTGGGTTTTGATGAATGTTCAAGAATTGTTACAGAAGAGGGTGTTGGATAAACCTATGTATTACACAACTGTCTTAACAGCAAATAAGTCACTCAAGAAAAAGTAAACATTTCTTTCGTGACTTATTTGCCTTATAAAACACTAGTATAATAAATAGCTATTTTCATTGTGGTTTGGATCACTTTTGGTGGTAGATAATTTATTTTAATTACATAGCAATTTCTCCTAAAACACCCAAAACAAATTTAAACGGGAAGAATGTCGATGAATCAAAGTGGAGTAAATTTATATTAAAATTTAAATTAATATATTCAAGTCTGTGGAGATTGACTTGAATATATTATTTAAATTTTAATTTAAAAACAAATTTATCAAAAGATTGTAATCAAAAATATATTGGTCAAACACGACGATCAATTTCAACTAGATTTAAGGAGCACAATGGTCATCAGAGATTTGGTAACAAAACTTGTGTTAAATTAGTTAAACCTGTATATAATTGCAAATTTCTACACATTTACGAGTCTAGAAACACATAAAAATAGCAATTGTGTTTTTAATAGCGATAGAGGGCCTATCCCCACTTCCGCACTATTTCCACTTTTGAACAGTACGGGTGGGGATAGTTTATTCATCGCCCTGATGATGCCAACATTGTTGGCGAAACGTGCGTCGATTTTAATAAATTTGTTTTTTGGTGTTTCAGCCGTGAGAATAACTTCGTGAGGGAACATTCGTTAACTTGGCAACGTTGTTTGGGTTGCTTTCTCATAGTTTTATCTTTTGTATGGTTGTTCCTAGTTCTCTCTTTGTTATCTCCAATCATCAATCGGTCATTTATTTACCTTTTTTTTAATAGCTTTTCAGTGTGTGCTTATGTCAAATTTTCTTTAAATTCCGCCTAAGACTTTTGCCTGTTGTCTTTAACTGTTTTCGCAATCTTCTTTTGATATTCTTAATTTCCGTGCTTCTTATTTGTTATGTATTTTTTCCATACTTGTTTCTTATTATTGTGTATATTTTTTTATTGCTTTATTTCGCCACGCCGTGTCGTCTTTCTTGGTCTGTTTCCTATTCGTTTCGTTTAGCAGTACCCCAGATTTTCTCTGTAGCTTCCATTGTTTTTATTTAAAATTTCTCCATCTTGTTTTGTGCATTGTTTTTAGTTTCCTTTATACTATTCTTAGTTTTTCAAACTCTTACTTGTCTTTTCCCTTCATTATTTCGGGCTCTTCTATTTCTTCTACCAGATTCCCTCCATCACTTAGAATCATAGTTTTATTTGTATTTATAACTCGTTTGTATACCATTTCTCTCTCTTTAATTTTAATTTATTTTTAATTTATCTAATCAGATTTTCCTAGTGTGTAATCTTGTAACGTTAATTTCATCATACTACACCTGGCTGTATGGAAATTGTATTTTAGTCTAAACAATAGGTACAATCGACCAATTTGATCAGATAATATTATAGCGACTGATCAGAGCCTATGAATTTAATCCTATCCTTGATGCTAACAGATCAACAGTTCTTTCTACAAGTATTGTAAACTCAAGAGATATATCGTACGGAGGTGGAGTTTCGAGGAATATAAAAAACTTGGCGAACTTCACGAGGCGAACCGCACCGGTTTATACGCGTGCCGACAGGGAAGTATTCAGAAAATTTAAGGTTTCAGTAAAAGACGTGCTCGATTCTGCTAATAAAATAACGCTTTTGATTTATGCAGTGCTATTGAACGTTGTATTAGTAAGTCTCAATTTGGGCGACATTTAACTTAAAGTGTAGATGTAAATTGCAAATCCCGTCACACCATCTCATACCTGCACACGTTCGACAAGTTTTTTATGATCCTCGAAACTCCACCTCCGTACGATATATCTCTTGAGCTTACAATATATTCTAAAAGCGGTGGGTGGGAGGTAGGCAAAAACTTCATGAGACCAATTTAATCAGAGTTACCGTTTATGAGAAAATAGCAGAAAGGCTTCATGAAGTCACGTTCGGGATCGGTTTATTGGGCAAAAGTGGATGAAGCTCATCCCGGGGGAGTGGGAACTATTCGGATTTTTATTTTGGTGTCTTCTGGGAGTTCATAACCAAAATCTCTAAACTTTATAAATTATTTCTTCTAAACAGTCTAATTTGCTTGAACTAGATTTTCATCGGCAAATATCTCGAGAACGATTCAACCTATAGTACCTTTTTAGGGAGTGACTTTTGTAGGAAATTTTATCAGCTTTAATTTTTGTTTCAATGATGGACACATAGTTTTCGAGTTATAAGCGTAAAACCGATAAAAAACAGAATTTTTCGACATATTTTGAAGTAGCGAGAGGCACACTTAAAAAAATAATTTCTTTTGTAATATGCAACCAAATCCATCAAGTGGGACATCCACAAACTCGGAAAACAGTGCTCCTTTAGAAAAAAATATTGCAGAACTACTTGAAGTCGATCTTCGTTGTAATCCGCGCTGAAAATTTGATTTTGTTGGAATTTGGAAATTAACCCTCAACTTTGGCGCCCAATTGTTACAATTTTGTTATCTACATATTTTATTTGAATTTTTTTTTGATAGCACTTACAACAACGGCGCTATTTTCCGAAAAGCTTCACGATGCAGTGTTTTCAACCCCAACCACCCCCCCCACCCTTTCAGTGGCAAGCCCCCGAGGTCGCAAACTCAGGTGTACTATCAGGAGACCTATGTCTACCATCCCACCAAATTTCATTTCTGTCCGACCTTCTGCGATCAAAAAACCCCATTGAATTTGACGAATTCGACTAGAGCATCTCGTAAACTATATAACTTGAAGCCCTAAAACATGTTCTGTTGTTTCATAAAGTTGATTTGTGAGATAACAGAGCGTCGTATCAAAAATCGCAATTTTGGCTAGCATTTTCAAACTCTGTACATTTACCGCCTCTTGTGACGTCATTTCGGGGGAGTATTCTCATTGGTTCATGCGTTTCTCGTTAGTCTGCGCGTCTAGTCACATTGAATTTTGTCCGGTGAAGGCGCGCGTTTCAAATAAGACAAATGTTTTGCTTTTTTTTTACCTCGTAAACGCCTGGTTTCGAAATAACAAAAAAATAGGGGTATAATATTTTTTCGTCTAGTTTCTAAAAATGCTTTTGAAAATTGTGGGACGATCCCATTCAACAATTCAATACAATTCAAAAATAATTCAAGTGTACAATATGAGTACGGTTCATTTATCTGATCTCATTCCTTACCACTTTGAGCTTTCGATGATTACAGTAATTCAGATCAAACCGATAAAATTAAATGACCCTTGGTCTACATGAATACAATACATGAAATGGCGATACATAAAAATAGTGCATACATAAATGTGCGCATTTAAACTTGGTTAGAGATAGCTATATTTACCCCCGGTTTAGTGTTATTGTTTCTAACTATGGTAAACAGATAAAGATAGGTTGACATCTAACTAAACTAACTCGTTATTGACAAAGTGCCACAACAATTCTTATCTCTCTCGCCCCCAACGACGGCGATAGTTTGAGCCCCCTTTTTGGCTCGAACCAAAAACAACGTGTAGTAAATCGAGACCTTATTATCAGTAACTATAACGAGACATCATGTGACGAAACCTTATCAGTAACTAACGAGACATCATGTGAACTTTCAATTTCTTTTTATCTTTAGCTTTGGTATGACATCTTACAACAGCTGAAATTATTAATCAGTTTTTCCGAATTTAGAATTTAGTTATCTGTAAAAATTATAGAATATTTTTATTTCAAATTACCTGCGAATTGACAAATTTAAACAAAATAAGTAAGAAGCAGTCTCTGGTAGGAATAAACAAACAAGTTTTATAGAGACAGAATTTCGATGATTTAGCTGAAGCAGAAAAACCATCGGTTACACGATGGATTTGGCAGCAATATAAATATAAAAGGTTACCTGTATTTCCGGTGACTGAAACACGTGACACGTGGTTTTGGAATCTGCTTTAACCCGTCACAGTCTCGTGAAGTGAATTATTGACGATTCTATTTTTAAATTGAACACACGCAACTCTAAACAACAGAAAAAACTCCCGATGCGAATAAAATCAGATTTAACAAATTTTATGAAAATGATAACTCGACGGTTAAAGCAGTAAAGGCTGATCGATCACATGAATTTTTATGACGTATAATATGCAAAGAGTAACAAATCTTCAAAAGAACCTACAACATCCTACTACTACAAGATTTATTTTAAAATCTTTTTTAAAGCTCATATCATTGCGTAAGACAAAAAAATTTAAAAAGGATAACCCAACTGGATATTAAATAATATAAAACATTATTTGGCAAAAACTTGATAACATCTCCCATTAATCAAAAAACCGAAGTTCTTTTTTAATCATCCGATTTATTACCTATTACATAATTAACGCAGAGGGGACAAAGATCGATATTGGAGACAACTTTATATTTGCGATTAAAAACGCTTATTGTTAGGAATTTGAGATAAACCAGTGTCGAATAATTGCTATAGAATAAAAAATCTGTCTCAAGGATTAGCAAGAAATTAAGACTATATTAAAAAAAAATAGTTTTAATTTTAAATATGAAAACGGTTAAATTCTCCACAGCACAATTGACGTTTATATAAAGTAGTATATGGTGACAACAAATAAAATACTTTTACTAAAGTCTTATATAATAAATGAGGTAAGTAAGAAATATGATTGAATTATTTACTTATTTATTTATTTTCTTATTTAGTATAGATACTTATCTTAAATTTATTTAATATCTAATTGTGCCGCAATAGCTACACTAATATTATCAAGATTGGATGACCCATCCGATTTTAAAAATTCGTTCACCAATATTTAGAATGGACCTTCAGGGTGGACATAGTCTACATATTATCGCCCTAAAATAAAAAAACCTTTTCGTGGGGACCAATTTTACAGTAAGCAGTAATAAATCAGCAGTAATTTTGCAGCCTTAACAGTAAGAGGTATATGAATGCTTTCTATAGAAAAGTTGTCGAGCTTAAAATTTAAATAATATTTAAAATTGATTTTAATTTGTCGGGGGCAATTTAAATAGGTAATGTTAAATAAATACTTATCAAAATAAATTTGCTTATCGTCAAGAAAATTATATGTAGATATAAAATACAAAACATTGTTTGGACAAATATAGTTTAGATTTTACGATCGTGTTTTTGCCAAAACAAAATAAAATACGCGTCTGACTGAACATTTGCCTATTTGTCGCTTAAAATAATGAATACGGGACATTCATAATTATAAATTAAAGATATCATGGAGGTCGGCGTTATATTTTCGGCGTCAGCCGGTGGCGAGGGGCAAGACGCGTAGGTCTACGAGATAGGTATAACTGCGCGGCGCGATAAAAAATTTATGTGATTTTTGAATAAAAATACTTAGTTTAGGAGTGATAAAAAAATTTATACTGATTTTTTACTGAGATTCTTATAGTCACAAACTAAATTTCACGTGGGCGAAGCCGCGACCACAGCTAGACTTGCCTTATTTCTGCATATTTCTTCCTTATTTTTATAATAAAACAAAACTTCTTCAGAAGTTGAAAAAGTTGGTATATAACAAACTGAAGGTGGTGATGGTAATAGTCTGCTGAAGGCTGGTTCTTCAATGCGATAAGTTTCCGACCCTATAGATCGAAATATGTTAGTGTTGGTCCAGTTGATCTGCCATCTTGGCCAACGTATCGTGTCGATGACATCCATATACCTCGAGCTTTTGAATAAGTTCGTTTATTACTCCTATTTACATTTTGGCATCGCACTTATCAGCTCGAATAAATTACCAAACTGCGATCATGTATAAAACTGAGCTGTGTTCTTTGAGGAATTCTGATATCATTAATTATTCCAACAAATTACTAATCTCTTAAGTGGGTTGCCTCTCTCAATAATTATTGACAAATTAATTGCTTTGAATTTGCAAAGAATATGATTAAGGGCTAACTTACACGTACCACTTTGCAACGTCATCAAAGCACAAAGAAGTCCTTGTCTGTGGAGTGTCAAAACCGTATAGAGACGCCATAGCACTTAGACGTCATTCTCAGTAAGTGGTGAATTCTACTCACAAAATTGTCACACAACCACCATTTTCCAGTTGTGTTAAATTATAAGCTGCAGATGTAGATATGATATAACAAACAGATAGCATTAATATTTATTCCTTAAATAAGCAGTCCAATTACAACAAAAAATAAATAACTATGTACAAATTATAACATATAAAAACGAAACGGACGACTTTAAATTTGCCTTTATGTACAACTTCCACCATCGACAGGGAAGATGCCTCAGCAACAAGACCGAAACGCAAACGAATTAATCACAAAGTCAGGTCGGGTCACCCTGAGAAACGAAACCTCAATTCTATCAACAAGTGCTTGACAATATTTGGTTTTGAAAGGAATAACTCTTACGCATTACATTATTATCACACTGAATTTGGTCCGATATATTGTTACGCGTCGAAAGACAGGAACCTGCCTTCTGTGGTAATATTCTGTTCGAATTCCCTAAGCAAAGCCTCGGCCTTGCTCAACTCGACCGTCTCGAACAACTTCCCTCCGTCGTTATACATATACTGGCTGCCGTCCATGTTGAACTTAAGTCCTAAAACTATGTTGAGCGCTGACGTGTCGTAGCTATGGCACCCCGAATATCGGTATTGCGGTTTTTTGTCGTAACGACACCCCGCCGACTGCGCCCCGATCGGCACGATACACTCTTGGATGAGCGCGCACTTGACCCACGGCAGCATGATGTCGCTGTGAATCCCCGCCGTGTTGACCAGCAACAGAATGTCGGCGTTGATCATCTGCAAGAAGAGAAAGTTCTCGGCATCGGTGTGGAAGTACTGGAACATTTTCTTGTGCGTCAGGCTGGAGACGGGGTTCTTCAGCGACATGGGCCACGTGAGAATCCCCGTGGACTTGACGCGTTTCTCGAAGAGGTCCATGAGGACGTCGTGGGTGAGGTGGCGGGAGAATCGGTAGCTGCATTCGAGGAAGAGGATGGCACCGGTGCGCTGGAGGGCGTCCTGCACATTGAAGATCAGATTTTTTAGGAATTTTTATAATAAGATAAATCACTTTCTCAGCACTGATTTCATAAAAAGTCACCACTTTCTAGCAATTTTGATTTAATGTGATTCGGCTTTTGAAAAAAAAAAAAATCTGACTTAACAAATTGTCCCCTATATTTAAATAATTGAGTAATTAAAAATTGTTTGCTCTTGATAAGGTTCCAATGATAAGTTATTTAACCAGAAAAATTTTTGCACCATATTTATTATTACTGAACAGTGAGTCATCCATCATTTCAAAATTTTAGAGATTAGATAAAGATAAATCCATCAACCTCAAAAGCAATTTCTGACAGGGTATATCAAACCCAAAAATAAAAAAATAACATCAAGAAGAAAAATCAAAATATGACTGCCTTATTACCTGTATTATGAGGGGCCTGTAGGCCTTTATGTTTTCTTCCTCAACATGTGAAGGGAAGTCCTCCAGACTAAAACTTATGGCCTGACACCTACTGTTGTTGCAATAGTTCAGAAGCTACAACAATCCTATTAATTAAAACAAACAACAATTACCACACCTACTGTTTTTAGTGCATAACTGTTCAACCCCAGGTTGTATACTAGAATAGTATTGTTGGGTAAGATTCGCCCCACATTGTTGATGAGTCCCACGGCCTGACTCTCCTGACCATCTAGCACGTACGTCACTACCACTGGCAATGAGGTGTTCCTCCAGATGTCGTTGGGGTACACCCTGGGACTATCAGTAAACCCCAACAAACTCAAGTACTTCTCGTCAGCAACAAGGGTCTTTGTGTCAGCATCTCGGAATGTGTCCTAAAAATTACAAACATTTTATTTATTTTTTTCGAACGACTCTGGTACGACATGACCCTAAACTACAACACTACGTTTAAATACAGTAACCATACTCACTTTAAAATTTCGAATTTGTTGGTGAGTCGTGGAGACGATATTCTGGATTGTCTCTGGCTTATGCTGTCTGAATATGATCAAAAACAAACTAACAATTATTAACCCAAAGAGAAATCTGATGAAGTTCTTGTTCTTCATTGGGGCGCGACGCGATTTCCATCCAAAAACTTTATAATTTTGGTTAGTTTCTCACATGATAACTGCGATTGTTGGGTAGTTGTCTGTACAAACGTCAAACTGCTAACTCAAGTAGATACCCAGATTCATTGTAAAAAATATGATAACAACAATGGGGTGGAAAATCGGTCACATGAATAGGTTAACTCACTGTCCGCTGTCACTTGGCTGTCAGTGTCACCCAAATGAGCACTGCTACCAATATACCAACCATTTTAATTGAAAGCGAATTTAAAGTTCATAACTACTATTTAAGCAACAAACACACTCATAGAGGCTGCAAATGATGCCCCGGTTCATTTAGAGTTTTGTTCACTCGTAATTCACTCATTTGTGCATATTTTTAAATTACGAGAATTGGTAGCACTGTACCAGGCATATCACCAACTTCTCTGTGACCTAACCTCACAACCATGTATCTTGTAAACAAATCGCTATAATTTTATTATTGGAAGAGTTTTAAACATGTCTTACAATTCTTGCGATGACCAAAGTGAAGACGGTGAGCTCCGACAGAGCCCGGAGGTGTCCCGACAGAAAAGCGACACTTTGGATTTCAGGTCAGTCTTGACGTTTGTATCGGGGGGCTGTATGCATAAGGGGAGTTGGTTTGGTTTGGTTTATGTGTAAATCGGCTTTTATAAAATTAAACTTGGACGATGTAAAGTGTGATTAAAATTATAGGTTACCTGCTTTTCTCCATAACTTGGACATGGTTGACAAAGAAAACAATGACAATTTAATGGAATTATGCTTTTTTTGTTTAACATTGAGTAGTGTGGTTTGTTTTTATTGGTTCGTCTTTGGACTTTTTTATCACAATTCACTTATTATGAATCCCTGAATTAAAACAGCATTTCATGTGTTCATGTGTGGTAAAACTTCTTTTGGAAATCCTTGTGCCTTGATGTTCGCCATATGTGCCATTTTTTACTTTTTTAACATTCAACCAAATAAAATACAGTTATGTATGTATTTAAAGGTTCCCCATTGTGTAATTTTAAAGTTATACACTACCTGGACCCTTTCATGAAATGAATAGAATTTTGTCCAGGTTGTTTCATGAAGTAGATGTCTTTTTCATGGAATAGACAATTACAGCATAATTTATACAGTTGGGGACACTTTACATTGGACATCATTTGTGACATTGGCATTTAAACTCTAAAGCAGTCTTTTATCATTCACGTCATCAGCATCAGTTGAAAAGACAGTACAAGGTGTTACAAAATGATTTTTATCTAGTCGCCTGTGCATTTTCCATGTAAAATAAAAAATTAATGCCGCTTTATGAAAATAGTTATACCTTTAACGAGGAACAATCCGGCGACGAATCCTCTGCAGACGTGCTTTCCGGGCCTGGTCAAGTTTACCACAACAATGAAGTGTACTCATTCCGATTACGGGGCCTCGGATGAGTCCCGTATCGTATCTTCCTTGAATTAATTTAGTTAAATGACGTTTATCATTTGACAACCAATACAATACGTTATTGACAGAATTAGCAAATGCGAAAAGATTAGAGCGACATAAAAAAAATCCAAAGTTAACTAGATGAAAATCATTTTGTAACACCCCGTATACAATAATGTACAATGGCAGTTCAATGCTATTTCAGAAATCTTATCTCACACTGCCGCAGCATGTTACCATGTGGATTACCTTCTTTCTTGCAGTTTGTCCGAAGAGGATGGTGAAAACATCGACTCCCTCGACATCAAGCCTCCCCAAGCTCGAATCTCCTCTCAGACGTCTCGGAAGCGTCGCGAAGGCCATGAAAGTAGGTCCCATCACAAAAGATCAGAGCGGCATCGAGAAGAGCGACACTCCCATCGGGAGAAGCACCACCGTGAGAAATCCGCCCGATCCAACAAAGAACGGGAACACTATCAAAGGGAAAAAGAGCGCTACTATCGCGAACAACTGACGTACAACGATGTACAGTACTACCGCGATCGGAAAGAAGAGCCTTCGAGGTCACGGCACTCTGACTCACGTAAATATGAAGAGAAGAAGCCGAAGGAAGGACGTGGTGGAGAGAAGCATCGTCGGTACGAGGAGGAGAAAAGAGATAGGGCCGATAAGACCCTCCAGGACTTACGGGAAAGGCTGTTGAGTAAGCGGACGAGTAAAGGAGAGGACGACATATTACGGTCTGAAAAGGGCGAGAAAGACCGGAGGTTCAAGGAAGAGACTTTGGACAGTGCTTTGCAGGGAGAAGCGGGCATGTATGTAAAGGAGATCATCAACATCAGCACAGGTGAAGAACATAAAAGGCATAAGAGGGACGAAAAGAAAGAAGAGGAAAAACTCACCGAAGAAGAGAGGGCACAACAAGAGCTGCGAAAAGAGAAGCTGATGGAGGCGGAAAGAGAAATGGCTAGAGTAAAGGAGCAGTCCCGAATGGAACGAGAAAGGCGGCACATGGAGAAAGCCGCCAAAAGAAGGCAAGAAGAAGAAGAATTCTATAACAAAAGAATGCGACTTGAAGAGAACGTCGTCACAGTTTCCGACAACTCCGACGAAGAAGTGGAGACACAATACGAAGAAACCGAAAACAAAAGCGAAGGCAGTGAAGAAAGCTCCCGGAGCAGTACCAACTCTGGAAGATCGGAGCACAGCGAGCGTCGCTCCGATTCTAGAGAACGGAGTGTCTCGTCTGAAAGGAAGTCTAGAAGTCCCAGTCCCATCAGCGAACGATCAGCTTCAGTTTCACCGAAAAACGGACGAGAGCAGTCAGCAGATGAACACGAAACTGAAGAGCCCGAAAAAGAACAACCAAAACCGAAAATTGACGAACAATTACCTCCCTACTATCCAGCGGTTCAAGGTTGTCGGTCTGTCGAGGAGTTCCAGTGTTTGAACCGAATCGAGGAAGGGACTTACGGAGTGGTGTATAGAGCTAAGGACAAACGAACTGAAGACATAGTGGCGTTAAAACGGCTGAAAATGGAGAAAGAAAAGGAAGGCTTTCCCATAACGTCCCTTCGAGAAATCAACACTCTTCTCAAAGGACAGCACCCCAACATTGTGACAGTAAGGGAGATCGTGGTTGGGAGCAACATGGACAAGATCTTCATCGTAATGGACTACGTGGAACACGACTTAAAGAGCCTCATGGAAACGATGAGGCACAAAAAACAGAACTTCATGCCTGGAGAAGTCAAGTGTCTTCTCAAGCAACTGCTGCTGGCAGTGGCGCATTTACATGACAACTGGATTCTCCACCGAGACCTAAAAACCTCAAACCTTCTCCTTTCCCACAAGGGCATCCTAAAGGTCGGCGACTTCGGCTTAGCCCGGGAGTACGGCTCTCCCTTAAAAGCATACACCCCCATTGTGGTAACCCTTTGGTATCGAGCCCCCGAGCTTCTTCTTTGCACCAAAGAGTACTCCACCCCCATCGACATGTGGTCCGTTGGCTGCATTTTCGCCGAACTGCTCCTCATGAACGCTCTTTTCCCCGGGAAATCTGAAGTCGACCAACTCAACCGAATTTTCCGAGACCTAGGAACCCCCAGCGAGAAAATCTGGCCCGGGTTCAACAAACTTCCCGCAGTGCAAAAAATGAAGTTCACCGAGTATCCCGTGTCAAATTTGCGTACAAAATTCCAGATGTTGACGGATTTGGGCTTAAACATATTGACGAAATTTTTAACTTTTGATCCAGCACAAAGGGTTACAGCTGAGGAAGCTCTTCAGCATCAGTACTTCAACGAGGCGCCGCTACCTATAGACCCGGCGATGTTTCCCACGTGGCCGGCGAAGAGCGAGTTGGGCCAAAAGAGGGCGCTGGCGGCCAGTCCGAAACCACCGAGCGGCGGCGGCGAGTACAAAAAATTGGTGGGTGTTGTGGTAAATTTTTGGTTACTGGTATTATCATGTTGGTTGCAGGGGGGCGAGGACGACGATGGGTACGGCTTCAGGATAGGGGGCATCGATAACAGGAGGATGGGCGGCGGATTCAGTCTGAAGTTTTAGGAATAGTGACAATTATATTTATAATATATTATTTAAGTGGATTTTATCTTTTATTTCTCCGTGTGGTCCTTTTTGCTCTCATCAAATCATCCAACTTCATCTCTGATATCCCAATATAGTGAACATATTGATTTTGTTTTTGGTCCGCGTTATAGATATAATCCTACACTAGTCGCCACATTGATACATTTGTCTTGGATAACTAACTGTTGTGAGGCAAACTTTAAAAGAACTTCGAGGTGACATCACACGGACCAAATTTTTTTTAAGATACTGCTTAACTTTCCTCTTATGTTGATATAAATATGTACATACATTGGGATTAATTGAATTTTTTTATCTAACACCCTGAAATGAATGTTGCATTCCACAACTGGATGTGTGTACATTTAGATATGGATATGGTTCGTGACGTAATAGTAGAGATAGCAACGTTTTCGAGAAAGAATTTTAGGTCGTCAGGCTTTTTGATATTTCTTTTCAGTCAGGTAGCGATGGGGTAGGTCTGGCGTCTGGGAGCGACTGCGTTTACCAGTGCTCATTTGGTTCTTTTAATAACCATTTAATTTATCAGTTGTAGATCCTTTTTGCGAGTATCTTTTCTTTAATTCTTTTTATATTCTCTCCCCTGTAGTTGTCTTCAGTTTATTGGTTTGTTCTTTTTGTAATTGGTGTTAATTTTTTGATTATTTAATTTGATTATTATTTCTTGTTTTTTTATTACTTCTTTTCTCTTTTGTACTTTTGTTATTGCCTTTTCATTACAATTTCTTTCTGGTTGGTAAATATTTAAAAAAAAACTACTAGCCATTATGTGATTGTGAAAGTAATCTATGTGGTGGGATAGAATATGTGCTTTGAAAACAACACCAATAAACATGGGCAGAAGAGATAAAGGGTTTGAACAGTCTTATTTCCACACTCTATGACGGCTGTCACCAGTGCCTTTTCAGAGAATTTAATATTAAAAAAAAAGTGTAGCTTGTGTCATGTATTGTTTTTGAAGTATTCCAGTTCTATAGTTTAAAAATGGATTAGGAAACAAAATCACCCTGTATATGTACAATCGGTGGATATAAAAATTAGTATAAAACTGTCAAAGAAAAAAGCGCCTTTTTCACCCCAATTATGTGCTATGGTAAAAGGTTGACAGTTTGTAAATATAAACGTCAAATTTTTACTCTTCAAAGAAAACTAAAATTTTACTTACACTAGTTTTATAAATACGTCCACTGATTGTACTTTCTACAGAGGGTTTTAAATCAGCAAGTTAATTACTTCTACTACTTTTTATTTCAAAAATACCTTATATTAACGGAAACAACTATGTTCAACTCATTTTGTATATTACATGTATGTACAAAGTTAAGTAACCTTACGACAGTATAAAGTGTTAACATGAATTTGTTAAAACGCACGATACGAATAAAGGATAAGAATCATCAATAGATGATAGAAAGTTTCACAATGCAAAAATTTATAAAATAAAATAATACAAGATATACATGATTAAAATTAATAAATAAATAGCTTCCAACAGGTCTAATACTAAAAGGTACAAAAAGAAATATAAAAACTACGCTTAATAATTAGGCGCACATGGGCGGAATGTGTAGTCGTGTTTCAAGTATTTGTTTGGTAAATATGGTAGCGGCATTGTCTGTAATTATAGGAACATGTACTGTTATAGCTATATAAACTACGGCGCTATGATGTACAGTATACCAGGGAAGAATACTGACTTTTTACCTCTACCTTAGCTTAAACTGACATATTTGAGGGCAACAAAACTTTACAAAATTAGTACGAAAACTTAGTTTACGAGTTTTTTTTTTTAAATTTTGGACTAGAGGTGCAATAAAAAAACAGTGACTAGTGTATCAAATATTGTACAGTGTTGCGTTTTGAAAGATTATTCTTCTGTCTGAATATTTATTGTTAAGATCTTAGGAAATGATTTGAAAAGATCTCATAAGATAATACAGTGTCCTCATGAGATGCTGATCTACCTGACAAAGGAAGTCAATATTAGAGATGGGCCTGGATGAACACAGTCAAGCACGCGAGAATGTATAACCTGTTACGAGTCAGTGAAGAATTGCATCGCGTGAAGCTGGTTCGTTATCCCGTCCGAGTGAGCCCTGCCGATGTACTGAGTATGTTACAAAATTGTACGATGAGTGACGTAAAAACTGTCGTCACGTTGAGGTCTGAAATGTACATTATGTAGTCTGAAAATAAATTGTATATACCGAGTGTAAATAAATACAATGCACCAGAATGCAACAATATAATTAATAGAATATCTTACCAACACTTGAGACGCGACTATGAAAACCGCCCCTTATAAAAACGACTTCATTATGGAATGAATTTTTACAACCAATCATGTTGCTGCTAAGTATTGCTGTCTTCACACTACTGTAGGATACCTAATGCAGTTTGTCCATCAAAGTAGTGGTTTCTATGTTTAATTCAATAGTACTAGTTTTACAGGTCCATCATTGTGGCCAAAAAATTTCATAATCGAATGCTTTTGTTTAAACAGTAGTATTCTGTCACAGCTTATAAGTATGGATAATTGAAAAAACAGCGTGAAGACAAGCATAACTAGTAGTCTGTGGAAATCTAAACGGGCTGACAAGTATTATTAAATGATAGCCCAATTGTATGTTGTGTTGCGACGGTTTTAAACGCTGGATGCTATGGAGACGTCTTATCTAAAAACATGCAGCAAGGACCAATTTCATGTTTTACTAGCTGATATCCGGCGCGTTACTACGTTGACCGATGCAACGAACAGGTAAACTACGATGGGTCAACAATGAACCGATCCGAGTGGCATTGGTGTCCAAAAAGGATGCGAACTCGAGTACAAACTATCAAAGTGTATCACAGAGAAAGCTTTTTAAATATGTTTGTTTAAAATGTTCATTTCTTGTTTTATTTGTTCTTTGTGAAATGATTTTGAAGAAAACTGATGAATAACATTTTATGTCTAAAACTGTCCCTGTGACATTTTTATCTGACACAGTATTCAAATTCGCCCGGTTTGAACTATTTTTTTTTACAAAAAAGGTTAGTTCCTATTGCGAATATTATTTGTGGTCAAAATTTCATTACGATCGGTTGACTGGTGTAGGAGCCTTTGTGGAACATAGAAGCAGACAAACGGACAAACATTCACTTTTATATTTCAACATCAAATTGGTCCTGACTGCCTGGCCTTTAGATAAGACGTCTCCAGCAACCGGCGTTTCAGACTATCGCAACTCAATATGAAATCGGGCTGTTGGACTTGATTTGATGGAACCTTCTAGTACGATTCGTCACAGAAGCAAAAAAATTTGAATATGATGATGGGAATTACACTAGCACCGCCCGTTCAGATTTCCGATAATAAAAAAGCATTAGCACCAACAGCCTAAACCGTAACAGATCATCGGGGAGACGTTGCTCTAAAACTGAGCTACCCTGTTCGATACCCAGTCGGTATCGTAAAAGCCCACTATCTTATCCTTACTCTAGAAATAAATTAATGAGAGTCACACAATATCACTAGAATGACTACTATCGTCTCGGTCTTTAAAAAACCCCTTTTCAGTTTTACATTCTCGAATCGTAACAGTCTTTAGGTTCACCGTGACGTCGGTTATAAAAACCTGATCGGCGACAGGATTCCTCGCTAGCCAGTACTCGGAACCCGGGCTTGTCAACACCGGAACTTCTTCGCTTACATTGTTATTATTGTGTCCGTTCACTGTTAATTGTTTGCTTTCGGTATCACTCGGCTTCGAGTCTTCTTCTTTCGACACGACCTCGGCTTTCTTGGGGGGTGAAGGCGGCGCTTCGGCCGAAGGTCGTTTGTCGTCGGTCCGCGACGCCACCGGCTTCGGGGATGCCGGCTCTTTGGTGGATGAATGCGGAAGGGTTGCGTCGACTGGACTCCGGCTTTTATCAGTGGAAGTTCTTGGAGTTGTCGCGGTCAGAACTGCCGGACTCGAGGCTGAAGGTATTGCTGATGATGTTTCCTCTTCGTTCTTTTGGCGGCCGTTGGGGCGCGTGGTTGAGGTCTGCTGCTTGGCGGCGGTTGATTTGTGGACCTGCAGAAGGAAGTAGAAGGTTCATGGAGATTCAAAATTGGAGGAGATAAAAGTTATATACATCGTCGAATTCGGTTTTGGATGTTTCAAAGAGATCCTCAATGGTATGTTATAATTTTTGATATCAATCTGCTATTAAAGTTGAAAGGCTAAGGGTATAAACCGAAACAGCCTATTTCATGAATTATCAAATTTATTACGAAATTTGGGCCCAAAAATGGATTACTTCCCAAATCGATTACAGTACAAACTCTTTAATCTGGAGAATTAAATGCCAGAGGTCTCTCTGGATCATCGCTTCGTCCGAATTACTGAAAATTAAAAAAGAAAGAAAAGTACTTTTTTTTCTACCACAGCTTAATTATCTATGTTTAAAGATTTTTATATTTCACTGAATCATTATTTGTTTTTTATACCTTGACAATGAGATATATTAAATAAGCTATAATGCCCTAGGGCCTATAAATCATAATGCCCGCATATTATGCCCTCAAAAATTTTAAATCTTGTTATTATTATTTATTTAAAGTTAAAAGTACAATTTTAAATGAATTTAAATGAAGAAACATTCAAGTTGGAGGCATCAGTTTTACCGCAAATTCTATTTTCGCCGGACGTTCCAGTTTCACGGGAGCTTCCAACTTCATAGATACAAGCCGCCGCAAACGAGGAAATTTAGCAAAATCAAATTCAATTTTTTTTTTAAATGTTCACAAATTCAAATGCAGTGAAATATAAAACGTTGTATGCACCACGGGCATAACTCGATGTTTATAACTCTCGGGCAATTTACAAAATCTGTTGCCCTCGCATAAAAACTTCCTCATTATGCCCTTGGTACATAAATATCTATTATATCATTTGTTTATTTTTTTTATAGCACTTCTTTATAGATTAGTTTCTTGAATAGCTGTTATCTATTCTACAATTTCTTCACCTGAAAGTTTTTTATTTACTTCGATTATTCTTCTACCTTATATCGGGTGTTCATTTAATAATCCGGGAGCATTACCTTTACTAAACTTACTAAACTCAGAAAGGCCTTGGCTCGCAAGATCTTGCGATTTAGCTCGCGCTTTTTTTTCTGGCTTCACATCAACAATTCAATACATGTGACGCCTATTAATAATTTGGATGAACTCAAGCAGCGCATTAGAGAAAAAATTAAAGAAATTAATAACGCCCCACATTACCCAGGTAATGCAACCGGATTATTAAATGAACACCCGATATAATCTAAACACCCTCCTATAATCTACTTTAAGTTTTCTGGTCAAAATTGATAAAGTAACATTCTCCTCTTCATTGTCAGTAAAATAATGCTGAAAATTGGAAAACAAAGAGGTATATCCAGATTGTAGCTCCGAATTAAAGTAGATTCGGACCATCGAGGTTATATTGTACTGATTTTTAAAAAAATTGAAATTTTGAGTTCAGATTTTTAAAATCATCAAAAAAAGAAAGAGGTAACAAATGAAAATATAATAAAGTTACTGAGGAATATGAGGAAATATTAATGGAAATAGATCAAAACTGTTGAACTACATACACGGTGCGAGTGCCTAGCGCTTGAGGCGACAATGCGGGTTGACTTATATTGAACCGAATGACATAAAAGATATGCCCATAGAACTTGTGCAAAAGTTCATTAACAGCACAGGCCTTATGGAATAAAGCAGCTAAGTGGGGCCCAATAAGCTGAATATTCAGTGCAGCGGGGTCTGAACCGCGCCCCTTAATCAAAATTTGAATAATTAACGGAATTAATGTTAAAAAACTTCCAGGTACCACTTTACGAGCCCTAGAGACCATAGGAAGCATTTTTGGACCTATGTCAACAGGAACTTTTCTGCATCATAGTTTTAGAGACTGTTTAAGGAGGTGGAATGAGCAAAATTAAAACGCGTATGCATGTCTGTTTTGACGCGGTGACTCGTTTCGATGAATTTACTATACAAATGTGTCAGTTTCACCTGTGTGTCTTAATTGTCGTTATAACCAAAATCAATATAATTATGAGAAGAACGTTAGGCGATTCTTTTATAATTTTATCCACCTTATCAAAGTTTAGTATGTTTAATATCAATAAAACGCAATACTTTTTGTCATTGAAACTAATCCCAGTTAATAAAATAAACAATTGTTGGCATTCCACCAGATAAGACTCCTTTATCAATACCTTGCTCGGCGGCGGACTAGCACTCGTCGGACTGCTCGTGGTGATGGTCACCCCGATCTTCCCACTCTCTTTAGACAGTACTTCGGCCTTCCTCTTCGCCCCCGTTTCCAGCCTGTCCAAAATGGGCCGCCTGTCCTCGCTACTCGAACTATTCGAATTTTCGTTATCGTCTACTTGTGGCACTGGCGATTTCGCCGATACTTCAGATCCGGCCCTGGAACCGTCGTCTGGATTTGGTGTAGTTTCCTTCTTTGCCGGTGGCGCCGGTTTGCTGGTTTCTGCCGTGGTGACGGCGTCATCTTGGCTCTCTTCCCCACTGACACGGCTCTCATCTTCAGTTTCTGGTTGTTGCTTCTCGGCGAGACGCTCTTTTTTCTTAGGACCGCGCTTGTGCGGATCGAGGCGTTGCGAGCGCTCGAAGAGGTCGATGAGGCGTAAGTCGAGGATGTTCACTTCTGGCTCCCATGTGTTGTGCTTTTGGCTCCACCCTTTCCATTTCACGTAGTACTCGACGACGCCCTGAAACAAATATAATTTTAGGATAGGAGAAAGTAATTTTTAAACAAAAAGCAAAAACGAAATGAAAAACAATAATCAAAGATAACTCTACTTAATGGCTTAAATTGTCATCTACGTTGATTTTGACAGTTATTACAACAAAAGAAAAAGTACATAACTGAAGGATTGCAAAACATACAGGACAAAAAATCGCCAACGATGGAAGGCTAGTTGACGCAACTATTGAGAGGTGGCGTAGTTGCCGCCTCGCTACAATTACAACCTTATATGTATTAGTCACAAAATTCTTCTTGCATGATTAAATCATTGCAATCATATTTTCATTGATATATCACCAAGCTTATCGCTGCCACCATTTTCCAACTAAAATAATAAAATTATCTCTTATCAGATGACAGATAAGTAAATTTGAGTTTATTTATCACCATTCTCAGTCGAACGAAATGTGTGTCGTTGCGACATGAACGAGCATCCTCTGAAGAGCGTAAAACAGTGACACAGGTGCAACACCGCAAAGAAATGAACAAAGTGTTGGCAAAACCTCTAGCTCTGACTGCTGGGATACTCGGACTGGTGATTGTTACAGTTTCATTTGCTTACACGTGATTCGATATTAATCTTGTTAGGTCCAAGGAATTGTTTGGACTATATGTCCATTCCTGTGCATCTTGAGTTATTTTGGGAGCCTACAAGTGGACTTACGCGGATCAAATGTAGACCAGACCGATTATTACAAGTTAATCTACAGTATATTTCTAGATGATGATGATAATGGTAAGCTGAAGCGATATCAAACCAAAAAAATAATAATAATTTTAGATATATCAAAAAGTCTTCCGGACAACCGAGTGGTGAAGGCTCGAGAGTTTTTTATATTCATGTGGTTCTATCTCGGATTTTCTGTCTTACTAGCCCTTGTATCCGGAGCTATTGTTTGGTGTAAGCAATCGCTCGCCTATCTAATAAGTACGATTATAAATTATTTTAGCGATGATTCGCGATAAGTGGCATCTCACCAAAGGCTTGTTCGGGTCATGGGCCGCAATCACGTTTTTGACCAGCATTGTGGACATTGTTTTAATGGCCTTGTTGGTTGTCGACTACATAAATGTCAATAACGACAGTTTTTCCACGAGTGTAAGTTCCAGCAATTATTATTGCGCCCCCTTTTAATTGCTTTGTAGATTGTCGTTTGTTACGGTATTCTGATGACAGTGGCTGCTCGCGGCTACCTCCTCTGGGTCATCAACGTCATTTTTGCCGTCGTAATGACCAAATACGCCTTGGATATTATATTAAAGGTAGACTCCCCCATAACCATAACCGCCATTAAAATCATTTAAATTTCAGGATAAAAATAATACCCCAACGTTACCGATTATCCATGGTTTCGAATCCAACGGGTAAGTCCCTTTTCACAACTGCTCCTTCTTAACACCTATCTATACAGTGTAACGCCGGCCTGGTTCGACGACTCGGTCAAATCGTTCTGGGCCAGTCCTCAAAGTCCAGCCTCTGAGGGCATCGACAACCACGGCTTCGAGAGAAGCCAATCGTTTTTCTCGCCGCTAGACGAAAACGCTTATGCTCAGCCCCTAGGACAAACTACTAATGGACAGTTGCCAAATCAGACACCATTTCCTCAACAAACTTTCGCCCATGTTCATACACCATCACAACGGCCCACTAGTGAACCACCAAGCAATATAAGTCCCTTTGCTCAAGCTATCGCCAATAGAACTGCTACTATTGGTCGAAACAAAGGGAGACGCTCACCTTTGAACAATGTGCCTCCGCCGTTTATTCCGGACCCGGACTATGATCCCCCGGATATTCCTGATCCGGATTATACTCCACCGAGCACGCCCACGGGGTTGAAATCAGTATTAAGGTCAAAAAGTAACTACAATAACTATGTCGAGCCGTATTGAAGTGTTCAAAGATACAAAAATTAATTTGTTTTTATTTTAAAATTCGTATTACTTATGTATTCTTCTTTACTGACTCATTGGTCCCAGCTATCCCTTTTAGTTGCTACATTTGTAAATAAATAATCCACTAGACCAATCAAGAAAGGAATATCATTCGTGACACTCTCCTGACCATTTTCCGTGCAAAAAATTTGGTCGAACCAATTTACTGATTCCTTACAATGATGTGAACAAAAATGGATCCTTATCATATTGCATTCCAGGAGAATGGTGTACTTCATCTTGAGCACAATACAATAAGAAAAGGTGATTGTAAAGATCAGTTCTTTTTTTCAAATTAGTGATAAGCGAGACCATAATCATGCATGCGGTATATGTATACATAATATAGACCTTATATGCATGAACAAAACTAAGACCGTGGTCATGACTACCGTTATTATAATTCGTAATATCGTAATATATAAGAATCAATATTTGTTTGTTTGTTCGTATTTTATGTGCTCCTACACCGGTCAACCGATCTTTATGAAATTTTGGAAAGGGAATGGGGAGTAACATCGAAGGTAAACGACCCCAATGTGTTAACCCTTTTCCGTAAAAAAAACATTTTAAGTTCAAACCGGACGAAATCGAGTATGTACTGTGTTAGATAAAAAGTGACCAGGTCAAATCGGATACGATGTAATTTACTTAATTTTTGGGGTGTAGCAAGGCGCGCCGGGTACAAGCTAGTACATATTATTATAAGAATATGATTATTATATCGAGCGATCAAGATAATTTATAATCGAGTCATCCATGAATTCGAATCCGTAGGTCTTTCGCGATTGATATGCTTAATTGTGCTTAAAGTTTAAAAAATAATTTTGAGGTTTCAAAAAATTTGGGAAATAAATTTTTAAACATATGCGACAAAAATGTAGCTTCCACAACCAATTTTTTTTAATTGTTGATTTAAATTTTTCGCCAGATCTTGTGTATAAATGAAATCCCAGTTCGGTGTAACCTGAACCACTGCCATCAAATGTCAAATGAATTTGAAGAATTAACTTAACCTCAAATTTCAGTATCTTGACGCTTGTGTTGTTGATGTTGGTTGTTGTGTTATTTTTGTCTAGTGAAACAGTCTCTCTACTCTATAAAATCAGTTCTATTAAGAACTTCATTTGTTCACTGCTTAAAAATGGCATTTTCATTAGAACACAAAGCGTTTATGGTTGAGTCGTATTTTCGAAATGGGCAGAAAGTAGACGGCGTTTGGCAATATTCTGTTCAAAATGCATGGGCAGAATTTCGTGAGCAGTTTCCCGATAATATCGTCGATTATGCTCAGTTCTCCAATACATTAAAGCGTTGTGTTACCCAGTTTCGAGAAACATCCACTTTAGAAAGAAAACCAGGAAGTGGTCGATCAAAGGATAAAAGAACACCAGAAAACGTTGAGATTGTCCAACACGCAATGGAAAAAGCCCCTAGAACATCCATTCGGCAATTGGCACAGCAAGTGGACTTATCATATTATGGCACATGTCAAGCAATACTTAAAAAAGATTTAGTTTTATATCCATATTGATTAACATGGTGTACAAGAACTGCATCACGATGATTTTTAAATTAAGGGCTGCATATTGTCAATGGTTCTTGAACACGTTTGACGATGATTTGTTGGAGAAAACGTTCTTCTTTTCAGATGAAGCATGGTTTCATCTAAATGGATACGTTAATGCACAAAATATGAGAATTTGGAGCAGTGAAAAGCCTCATGTTTATCTAGAGGTCCCATTACATCCACAAAAAATTGGTGTTTGGGCAGCAATTAGCCGACGACGTATAATAGGAGCAATATTTTTTGAAGGTAAATAATTAATTATTAGTTATTTAAACCTAAAAAAAAAATTGATCCTTCTTCAGGTAACCTAACTGTACTTGCATATCAACAAGTGATTTTGGAAACCTTTATCATGATGACGAATTGGTACTTGGCTATTTTCAACAAGATTGGGCTACAATACATTCAGCAAGGACCACAATAGCTATGTTACGAGAGTTCTTTGATAACAGACTTATTAGTCGGAACACAGAAAAAATCTGGCCTCCGAGATCTTATGACCTTACACCTGCGGACTTTTTTATGGCCTTATTTAAAAAATTCCATTTACCGAACGCCTCTTCATAATTTACGAGAATAAATGCTCAGAATCATCGAAAAAAATTATGAAATAAATAATAATCCAGATATGTTACGAAATGTTAGTCAAGGTGTTAGACGAAGGGCTGATTTGTGATTAGACCAAAATGGAGAACATTTTCAGCATTTATTATTTTAACACTTGAATGAAATAAATGTATTTTCCTTAAAATTTCACGTATTTTTGACAATAAAATCCTGTTTGAGAATTTCCACCACTTTATCTTTAATTGCAGTTTAAGTGCACGACATACGTTTTCAGATTCATGGATGACTCGATTTCAAATTATCTTGATCGCTCGATATGTATAATAAATAGTTACTATGTATTAGTTCTTCAATCATGGCAGACCAACACTGGCCTTAAGAAGACTGAGACCAAGATCAAGATCAAAATTGCCCCAGTAGTTTTGTTTAGTTCATGACTTCATGACTATTCTAAATACTTTTCTTGCCATATCACGTCTAGATTTAGAACCTAAAAGTACAGAGAAAACTAATTAGTCAAAGTTGGCTAATTTAACACAATTATTTATTAAATGTCAAGTTGATCGTACTAAATCTGACACTTCATAAAATGTAATTCTATTAAACTACAATAAGTGGTTCTTCGTACATAGCCAGCTTTAACTAATTTAGTTTTCGATTATTATTTATTTCCTTCATTTAAAAATTTGTACATAATATAACTATGTAATATCAACGCCGATATAACAGAAAAATGTTCGACTTTTTTTTATAGGTAACATCTATTTCACTCTAGATAACATCTTCCGTATGTCCAACAACATCTTATTATTATTATTATTATTTATTATCTCCAAAGTGATTTTTGTCCCTTAGCCGACTCATGTCTTCTACGCTTCAATTACACTATAATTAATTACAAAATCTTCGGACAAAAATAATAGTGCTCAAGTATTAAAACAAGTGAAATTAAAAGTAGTACCCACTTTAGAACGCTCGTAGCAGTGGAGAATTTTTAGCTGTATGTACTAGAATCGTACAAATGGGGCAATAAACCGGCGTGATCAGAACGTGCTATCTAAATCGGACATTATGGCTAGGAACATGGGATAAAAGTCATCACGACACACTGCCAAAGAAATTTTTCGAGAGCTTTCCGAGGCTGCGTCATCCATCATCAATTTATTTTTTGTAAATAAAAATTCATTATACAGGGTGATTCAAATAAGATGCCGCGCCAGACAAATTTCGATTGACAACGCACGATACAACTAGATTCATTGGATGAATCAGGCTTCATATTCTTTGGCCTATGACAACTTTACTGCGGTAACTGGACTCCAAACTTTAAAGTACACATTTGGAATAATTATGTATTTTATACCAACATTTTATTTTTTTTATAATAAAATATTCTGGGTTTCCGAGATTTGAAAATTCCAAGAATCAAGTCCCGGTGTCAATTTTTGGGTTGTCAGGATTCTGACGTTTTCAAGTTCTCCGTGTTTCAGGTTTTCATATACCCGAATTTTCAAGTTTTCTGGTTGTTGGTATCTCAAATTTTTGCGTTTTCGGACTGTCAGTCTAGACTTTCAGTTCTCCAAGTTCTGTTGTTTTTAGATTTTCGAATTTTCAGGCTTTTATGAGTTCTTAAAATATACTGGAACGATAATTATGTAATTCTCAATTTTTGATATATTTATTGACTTTTGATTGTTTTGTCGAGTCTTGTTTTTTTTGAGCCTTTATAGTCGTCTCCGTTGGTTGACTGATTATGATTTAGTTTTTCGATTATCAATTTTTGTAATTAATTTACAATTTTCGGATTTTTAACGAACTTCAAATTCCTCATTTTCGAATTTTTCACTATTCCTAATCCCTTATTTATTCCGTATTTCTAATTTTTCCATACTCTTCATTCAGGGTTGCCAGCGATTACCTAATTTAAAATTCCCTGACCTCCCTGACCAAAACCAAGTAATTTCCATACTTTAATTTAGGAATAAACATATTAAAATACAGATCATCTGGTAGAACAAATATAATTATTAATAATTTCCATAAATAAAAAATATATTGCCGCATGTATAAAAGATCATCACTTGAGAACGGTTTGACCGATTTGGCTGATTTTGTTGTTGTTGTGTTTGTAATTGTAGGAAAATCCACCGGAAAAGTCGGAAATTCTGCTGAAAGTTCTATGGAATTCTATGGAAAGTTCATTCCAAAATTCTATGGAATTTTGGTATGAACTGAAGATCACAACTCACGATTCGAACGATGGATATGCGTAATTCTTTTTTTCTTTTGTTTAAGATCTGGAGAAAATCTGGAAAACACATTCCAGCTCAAATCTATATAATAAAAATAAAATTCTGTTCGTCGTAGGAGAACGGCTGTACTGATTTTGCCATTGTTTTTTAATACATATTCGTAATGGTCAAAATAAAGTTTATAGTTCGACACTGTCAGAATTTTCAAATTTTCGCTTGTGTAAACACTCTCCTGGCAATAAGAAAATGTCAGATAAACGTCACACAATTTTTATGGATTTAAGCAATTTAAAGACTTGCCGCGGTTATATCGAACTATAAAACGTTGTATTACACTCGTTCCTGTGTAAATTTGGGTGCTTTCGGGCACTCGAGGCTTAAAAAAGCCCACGTTTCACTCGTGCTTTTTTAAGCCCTCGTGCCCGAAATGACCCAATTTACACAGGAACTCGTATAATAAATAACAATTTTACGGAAAGAAAAAATTAAAAAGTTGCCCGGAAAATTCGGGGAAAACTGAAATCACTCGACAACGGCTGGACCAATTTTTATATATATTTTTTTAATATTCGTAATAGATCATAATATGATGTTTTTACGGAAAGATAAATTGGACAAGTTGCCTGGGAAATTGGAAAATTCGAGAAAAACTGAAAGTGCTATTTCTTTGGGATGTTTGTATGAACTCAAGACCATAACTCACGATTTGAACGATGGATCTGCGGAATTCTTTTTTGTTTTGTTCGTTATGGCCCTGGAAAAGTTTTCAATAATAATAAGACGCGACGTCAAAATATCGTCGATATAATTTTCTGTTGCGACTAAAATAATGACGAGTGCTTGCACGAGTCATTATTTTCTCAATCAATAGAAACGAGTCAATAGAAAGAACAAAAATTGGTGGCAATATTTAGACCTAGAGTCCTATTTGGCTTCTCAATTTAACTTGTAAATTGTAATGTTTGTCAAATAGCTACAAAAAAAATTGTCGCTTGAATAAAGCTTCTCAAAAAAATTGCCACTAAAATAATTATTGTCCTATTGCAAGAAGCTGCTTTGAAACCACTTTGAAACTATGATGAAACTATGGCTGTGAACCATCTGTGAACCCAATAAACATAAAGTTTGCTTTGTTTTGTGCGAAATGACAGACGATGGGATGAATACATAAAGGTAGTGCATTAGAAGGTGAATATCACAATTTTAAATTGAATCAATGAGCAGCCATTAATTACATGTTACAACTATATAAGCAAACAAAGACAGTTAATATCATAACAATTATTATAATTTCAATAAATATAATAATAGTAGTTTATATTGTAAATGACAGAAATGCTTCATTGTCAGCGAGCGAGATCTTTGAATCACGAGTGCGATAGCACGAGTGATACACCTCTCACGAGCTTATAATAGCATTTCGGTCACGTGTAAGATACGACGTTTTGTGCCCGACGTGTAATTTCTTGTAAAAGTTAAAAATCAAAAAATTAATCTAAAATTAAATCTTAAAATTAATCATCTAGATGTTAGTCGGGTATAAATATAATTTTATAATTTATAATATAGAAAACGCAATGTTTTGCTCTTGAATTTGTAGATATAAAGCCTGTCGGCATTTTCGAATGTAATAAGAAAATTCTTCCTACCTCTCAAGAATCTTTAAATGAAATAATTTAATTTCCAGAGTATAAAAAAAAAATCCCTGACTTTTTGCAATTTATCGTAAATTTGCCTGACATTTCCCTGACTTTACAAACATTTCAAATTCCCTGACTTTTCCATATTTTCCAGGTTTTCCAGGTCGCTGGCAACCCTGTCATTATTATTCATTTCTTGTTGTTCCCCGTTCTTATTCATTCCTAATTTTCTTCATCGTTACCTGTTCGTCACTATTCATCATTTCTCATTATCAAATCCTCAATCGTCAATTGATGCCTTGTTCCTGATTATCCCAAATTTTCAGACACCATCATCCTTTTTATGTCATTATTCATCATGCCTCAGCATCTTTGTTTGTTACCTCAGAACTCCGTCATTTTATTTGAAAGAGTATATTTACAGATTGGTCCCATTGTCACCATTTTAGGATCTGATGGAAATCGAGAAAAATCCTCAAATTTTCGCTCTCTTTTATTAACAGGCTTCATGTATGTTCACCGATTTCTTTGTCAATGGGGTCGTCCCACAAATTTCAAAAACAGCTTTTCTAGAAACTAGACGAAAAAATATTATACTCCTATTTTTTTATTTATTCGAAATCACGCTTTTACTAGGTAAAAAAAATCCGAAACATTTGTCTTATTTGAAACGCGCGCCTTTCTGTGACGTCAACACGGGAAAAAAATCACCAGACAAAATTCAAAGTTACTAGATGGGCGGACTAATGAGAAGGGCACTAACCAATAAGAAGGCTCCCCCGGAATGACGCCACTAGAGGCGGTAAATGTACAGCGTTTGAAAATGCAAGCCGAAATTGCGATTTTTGATACGCTCTGTTAACTCAAAAAAGAACTTTATTAAACAACAGAACACGTTTTAGGGCTTCATATTATATAGTTTATGAGATGCTATAGGTGAATTCGTAAAATTCAGTTGAGGGGGACGACCCCATTGTGGACCGATTTTGAAAATGAGGTAGTATACTAAAAAATAAAGTTTTTGGAAAATACAATAATCATAAACTTCATTGAAAAGTGTATGGTTTAGCGCCATTATAGTGAAATTATTATCACTGAAAATGCAAAAAAAAATTGAATTGAAATTCGTTTAATTTTTTTATGAAAGAACTGTACTAGTTTAAAATACGTCATTAGTGGCCAGCATATGACTTAAGTGAGGACCTACGCCTTCCCATTTCTCACTCTCACTCATTTTATTAGTAATTCTTTCCTTTTCGCTCTTACTCCTTCTATGCTGGGAAACTAATGACGTAGTTATTCGCCCGGGAAATAGTTTTTAATTTATTTCATGAAAACGGTTATGATTTAAGCAAAACGAAAAAATAGGAGTCCTCTATTTTAAGCAGTTTCATTTATAAAAAAAGTTTCAAAATTTTGTATACTACCTCATTCTTCTTTTATTTTAAAGGGTATACTCTTGAGGTGGTTCCATTGTCAAAAAGTCAGGATCTGCTCAGGGAATCCCATGGAAATCGAGGGAAATTCTCAAATGTTTCCTTCCTTTTATGTATGTTCACCGATTTCTTCGTAAATTTTATTGTGGACAGATTTTGAAATGCCAAGCCAAATAGGTAGTAGATAGATAGGCTGCCCGCTCCCGCCACATCGCAAGTCTCCCGGCGCGCGCATCGGAATGCGTGAGCGTGGGTGAGGGGCTCGTGCTGAGCAAAATAACCCAAACGGCAGACGTCGTTGACGGTCGTCACGAATGATATCGAATTTTTTATGCGTTATAACGTTTTTGATATATTTGTATAATTACAATATGTTACAAATTTGTAACCTATTTGGCTGGCACCGACTTCAAACAGATCATTAGGTAGCACATGTAATAATACATGTATTCAATTTATTATTTTTCACTTTTTGAAGTCGGTTCTCTTTTTCTTAAGTTAATTTTGTTGTTACCCTCAAAACAAGAAAAGCGTAACCTCAGTAAATATGTAAATGATCGTTCTGCGATGTCGCACGATGATAGTGACGGATTTACTTTTACACACGTTTTGCATAAGTTGTCTACTGAGAAGAGGCATCCAAAGCATATCTATATGAGCGGTTGACTGAAAATAATAATAGAACTCGCTCGCTCCACGATTTTATTTTAGTCTGATCAATGCTCTAGATTGATGAGGAGAGTGGTGTGATGACTGGTACCTGGTACCTACCTAATTATATTTTAGTTTTTAGTACATTTATCTGCATCATTATTATGTTTCTTTACAATAAATCCGTTAAACTTAAAAATGATTTTTTTTTATTTTAATTTAGATATAAATTGAAAGAATCTAAGAATTTCAAGAACCTGAGCGATAAGGAAACCCTAATATAAATAATCGCTTCCGTATCACTATCGAGAGCAAACAACATTGTTAAGCAATGAAACAGTAATGAATGTGAATGTGCGTCTCCAAGAAAAAAATGGAATTATTTTTGAAGATGGTATTATGAACTCCAGCCAGCAGTGCTTAAATACCATCTAGAAGAAAAAAAAAGAATACTGGGGAGTAGAGTAGAAATGTAACGAGTGAGCAACAAAATTCGTGATAGCAGTTGGCTAAACGTATATCGGTTCTTTTACTTTACTGTTTACATTAATCGTCAATTCGCATTACTCGATGACTTTTTACACAATCGTATCGATCAAGAATCGACTCAAAATTTTGGATTCAGAGGCTCCTACGATCACGAATTTTGTTGCTCACTCGTTACCTACTTTGTTTTGTTTAAATTTCGCCGAATTTTAACAAAAAACTGACCACGGTTTACACTCTACATGCATTTTCATCATTACTCTGCAGAGTCGATTAATTCAGTAGTGGAGGTTTTGTGATTTTAAGAAAATTTGCACTAAGCAAAGTTTACAATAATAATTATATGTAGTTACTTTCATGGCACCTTGTTTTTATTTTTTTATAATTTCATAGCCTTCTTGTTACTACATATTTATGTTTTATTAAACACACTGTCGCTAAAATAGAGTTCAAATAAATTGTGACGGTGTTACATTTGACATTTTATAAATAATTATAGTAAACTATGACAAACGGCCTTTCGTACATGCCCACTTGGACTATTTTATTTTTCGATCTCTTGGTAGCATCGCCCCTATGTGCCAAATCGTCAAAGACACATTCCCAGCTTAATTGTTCGTCATATTACATTAGGACCTCATTAAAAAAATAACCCTTTATCCCCAAATAGCGCCACTTACGTCCAAATGCCAACATAAAATCACCAAATGGCACTATGAACGTACTTTCGCAGCACAGCACGGTTGATTTCTCGAAAGTGCGAACCGGAATTAGCAGAGAACTCATCAAGGTCCATAAAAACCAGGGCACCCATCCTTCGATCCGGTCATCAATTTTGAATACCGGCCTTGAATCATTTTATTGACTTGTGTTTTTTTACCAGTCAGCTAAACTCGTTCCGTCGGATTTTTTACAACCGGCCCTCATTTCAGTCTGGAAACCGGGAAAACGCACCCTTGAATATTGAAAAACCTGACTTCTCTAATGTGACTCACCTTACCGAAAGAAAGGGTTGACAGAGGAAACCCCAATTACGTAAGGAAATACCCCCTAAGTCACCAGTGCATTGACAAAACCAAAAACCAACCCATTGGTAATTTTTAAGAAGTTCGGATAACACTCGGGAGAGTTAAAATAGGATTCAAAGTGGCACTCACCTTACGAACTCTTTTTTTAATAATCCTTTCGGCGGCATAAACATGGTCACCAAGTTCCATTGTTGTGGTCGGTATGATCACAACCAAACACAGAAATACTAAATGTTTACGTTGCATTAATTGCCACAATGCACAAACACATTTTCAACACCAATTCTATCAACATTTTCCGAATAAAAACAAAGCGGCGTTTTCTACGAACACAATTGCATCTGCGACATTACTAGTTCCTTCACTCGCGTTTAGGGAATTTTGTTCCGCACGCTTGGACAAGCTGCACACCTGACGTCACTTTACGATATTTCAGACGGAAAAATCACGAAATCATTTTTTTGGACCACTAATGGGACCCCAAAACATACACTATTCAATTTTAAGTCTTCCAACATATAAAATTACAGGTAATTTTGGTAAATTTAAGGGGCACAATGCATACCTCGGAATCGCAAGATGGACTCGTCCATAGCGCTATCTTTGTCTCCAGCCCCTGAGAAGCGTAAACAAAGAAGAGACGTTATAATTATTGGGGTAAAATTGTCTCCACGTTCATTAATGATTGGATTATTTATCTGTAGAGAGAGATGAAATGAGAATAGAAGGAGAAGCCACGGGTGCGTAATTATTTTGCTTGAGCTTCACGAAATTTATATATGTACAGTAATTTCATAACTGAAACAGCTGTGAAAGATTGGGATCCCATACCTGTAAAAGCAGCCCATATTATGTAGATATATAGGCAACACAGTATACACCATTTACCTATTTTACAAGGGTTAAAAATAAATTTTGTGTTTATTTATAAACACAGAGAACAAATAAAATGACAGTACATTTGGGGACACTCAACATTGGACATCATTTGTGACATTTACGATATCATAACCTTATTTTTAGCTAACGTAACATCATCAGCAGCAGTTGACAATAAAGTATTGATACAATGCTTTCTTGAAGGAATGTCAAAAAATGATGTCTAATATTCGGTGTCCCCAATAGTACAAACCCGGACCAAGTAAACGCTAAGCGTGAAAGGCTCCGTGATTTAAAAAATATATATATTTTGCGGCTTAGATTTTAATGTACAAAATTTGCAATTAAACAAAGTTATAAAAGTATAAAAACCCAGTCAAAATAGGTACAGTCACGGCCATGGAATTTTAGCCGTCACATTAATGTCAATCAAAAGAAAATGGATGTAGTCCATGCTTCATTGTCATTATGATTGACTTTTTGAAATTGAAATTTCAAAAAATTTGTCACTGTTAGTGTTTTCATGCGAGTGAGTCAGTGTCAAAATGACAAGTCTTTGAAAGAGTAGAAAGTTAGGTTACGAATACCTAAGAGTCGCCTTACATCTTATGACAGTAAATGATAAGTGACGGCCAAAATTCCGTGGCCGTAACTGTACATACATAATATATCAATTTACTTTAATTCTCATTATAGAGTTGCAAATTGGTACAGGAATTAGCTATTATCTGTTCATAAATTAAAAAAACACCCAACCGGCAATAAGGCTCAAAAATTCAACCGGCAACGTTGTCTAGTTATATTTTCTAGTGGGAACGTATTTGTCAAAAACATAAGGTTATGTTTTCTTTTTCACAAAGTTTGTTGACCAACGGAACTCAGGGAAGTCTTATATAGATTTAATATCTTGGATGGTCTTGGGCGACATACGTCGTTGCGGTTTTTCAGGTTATAAATTTGTAGCACGCAGACACAGAAGCAACTTGTTCTCACCACGACGGTTTCAGCAAAAGTTCCAATGTCCCATTTGCATTGTTGGTAGCGTTATTTTATTTGTGATAAGGTGATGGTTCTGAAAAGAACCGTTTTTTTTTTAGAACTTGAACAATGTAGAACTAAAAGAAATTCTAATCATTGGATTCATCATGATCTGAACTTGACCAAGATGATGAAGAATCAGATCAGCCAGATCAATTATTATTGGAGGAATGTTCAGCTGCAGGTTCAAATTAGCTGAAATCAATTGCTCTTCAACCCAATTTTTAAAAAGATTACCGTTCATGGTCTTGTGATAGTCGCGGTCGTTGATTTTTGTTTTGAGTAACATGGAGCACCCATCTAAGAAACCACTGAAGCATCCAGCATGTAGAACCGTGAATCGTTCACCTTCTGTCTTTTTAGCTCGTCTAACCACACTAACATTTGGATAATCAGTTTTGTATTGCATGTATCTTTTTAAAAATCTGATTCGTTGAGCAGCCATGTAAGGCTTTTCCATTAGGATTTTTCGGTTATTTTCAAATTTATACCTATGGCCCATACTTTTCAAAATTTTATATAAAGTTGTGAGGCCTCCGGTATACTCTAAATTTTGTATTGCGTACGACAATAAATTATTTAAACTGAAATATTCTACCGATTTCTTTTTTTTTAATATATATCGCCCCAATTCTTCGCGAAAAAAATGATCTTGGAAGAACGATATTTTTTTACGTCCTCCGCTCACCGAAGATTTCAGGTTTTGACCGGCGTTAGGGCATTTCAAAATTCTAAAAATTTAAAAATTTATCCATTTTCTATAATTTTTGCTAGAAATTAATTATCTACCGGTGTAGTTAGTCCGATGATAAAACATACCTCAAGAATATCCCGCTTTTGGCTTTTTACGCCGATGTTACCGAAAAAATATTTTGAAGCTTTTCGTTAATAGGGATGTTTTCACTGGTTTCAGACAAGGGACGCATGCGCGAAAAACGTCGGACAACTACAGAGTTATGACAGGTACAAGCATCAAAGTTGTCAAGAGGCTTGTGTATAGGTACCATTACACTAGCGTTCTATCGTACGTGTTTGGCGCGTCCCGTTCTAATCACACAGTCTTTCGACCCGCTAAGGGTGCGTCGTTCCTTGAATATGCTTACGGACTCGTCTGAAAACTTTGTGACCACATGGCACATACTCGCACGCTTTCGCAAGTATTTGGAACGGGACACTCCAAACACGTACGATAGAAAGCTAGTATAAAGGGACCTTTTGTCTGTCCGACCGTTGGGAATTGTCATGGTGATACGCATGTGCAATAGTACGTAGGAGTCAAAGAGAGGATAGTGAAAACATCCCTATTTGGCGGTCAGATAAATCTGGCGCTAACCGTTTCAATTCATAGCTGCATTTCACAACGGCTTCCTTCAATTTTGCGTTCAGCAAATTTCTTTGCTTTCGAGGCATTTTAGTGCGGAATAAATAAATATTCAAAAGTGAATTTTGATGAAATTTGACATGAAAGTCAAAAACTTCAAATCTGACGCAAATTTGCAACCAACCTAACAGTGTGAAAATTTTGCATAGGGGATTTATTTTTTCACCAACATAATGCAACAGGTGGTGTTTCTTTAATTTATGAACAGAGTTTACACTATTACAAATTAGATATCAAAAATCACCACCGATCTACTAAAAAAAATTATTCAAGGTCAAAAGCATCGGTTTTTTTTGAATTTTTTGTTTGTAAACGGCAAGTATTATCTTAAAAATATGTCAGACAAAAGTTGTAGAACATGCAATTATTTACAAACATTGTTCTTATACTTCATTTTCCTACGAATCACCATTTGAAAATTATTTATTTCTTTTTAACTATAATTTGTCTAATTTGCTGTTGTAACAAAGCTGTTAACGCATTCATTTTGAGTACGCTACTAAGCCATTAACGAACCCAAAATGTAGATTTTTTTCCATTTGAATTTCTGAATTCATCATGAAACACTAATCCACAGCAATTACTAATCTTGCAATCTATTTACTTGCGAAAAATGTCTGGTCTACTTAATTCAAATTTAAATCAAACTGTCACAAAATTCCCTAAGTTACGAAAATATTTTTTTCTACAAACGCTACGAAAAATTGAAATTTTTACACGGCATACTGCATTTAAAAATATAACTAGTGATCGTCAGTCACTCGAAATTCGAGTGGTATGTATTGGATTGGTAAGCGAAACAATGTAAAAAAATGAATACTTACGTAAATAGTGTTGAATAAAGACTGGTTACCATATTACATATTACAATTTTTAATTTGTTTTATTTAACTGTGATTTTGAATAAAAAAAGGTCTGATTAATAAAAAAAAAAAAAAAAACGGAATAATTTCTTTATATAAAATATTTTGCGTAAACAATACTTGTTGATTATTGTGCGGTCTAAAATGCCCCTGATTAAATTGCTCGGCAATGTAGAAACAATGTCCGAAGACAGGTTGTGATAACAAAATCCCAACCTTATTAAAGGTTTGCCCTTGCGATTTATTAATGGTCATAGCGAATGTTAACATGATTGGAAATTAGGTTCGCCTTAAGGAAAATTCTGGGTATTAAAATACGTTTCCCAGTTGATCGTCCGGTTCAAATTTCGCAATCAATTGTATTTTGATGAAATCGTTTACACGCATTCTTGTACCACCAATTTATGTGGAGACAATGCAGTGGGAGATAATGAATTTAAAAACTTAATCGGAAACCGAATTACAACTGCCGTAAACGTGCTCTTTACCGGGCATTTGTAGAAGATTTTTTTTCGTTAATAAATGCGAAATCTTCATTTTTGCACAGCCGGGTGTAAAAGTTGAACAAATAGCATAGTTTTTAGGGCGTAATGACATTATTTTTCGCCCTAGAGCCAAAAAGTCGTTTTGGTCCTAGAACTTTTCGCGTCCAATTAATAAAAAATCATGCTAACTAATTTTGATTAATTTGTAAAGTAATGTTACAATTCATACAATTTTCTTTGCAGGTATTTGATTTTTCACCAAAATAAGCCAAAAGCATCTTTTCTGAGTAATTTCTTGCTTGCTTTACTTCGCACCATTTATTGACAAATTCATTATAAGCCTTTTCATACAATAACAGTAGTATATGGGCCCCTTCAGCACACAGTATTTTTTAAGGTAAAACACCCTGATTTTCAAGGGGGTAAACAGAATAGCACAAAAAATAGTGAAAACACCCTGATTTTCAATGGGTAAACAGAATAGCACAAAAAATCGTGAAAACACCCTGATTTTCAAGGGTAAACAGAATAGCACAAAAAATCGTAAAGACACCCCCGATTTTAAAGCCAGCGTAAACCCATTTTTGAAACTCGATAGCTTGAGGTAATTTAGATCTTATAATTAAGGCATATAATCCCAATTCGTTAATGAATATTGTTTTGACATCAATTTTGTGGACGCCGTCTGGAAAATCTATCTTTTAAAGGAAAACAACCTGATTTTCAAGGTAACTCGAAAAGTGCAAAATTTATAAGGCCCCCCTCAGAACATTTGCCCTGTTTCTATAAGGTAGAAAGCATGCCATACAAACTCATGTAGATGGGTCTATTCAACACAACAGTTCAAAATTAATGATTCAGGAAATCCACCCATTGAACTAAATTTTGATAAAAATAAACCTTTATAAGGCACCTCCAGACTCTTTGTTTTTTAAGCATTTTGACTTTGTCTTTTTATTGGGCCATTTCAGTACACATGAATACGATTTCGGCGAAACTGATTCACCTTTGAAAACACTTTAAAATTCGTCATTTTGTCCTGTTTGGGTTCCATCCTTTTGATTTAAGTGTTGGAAAATATATATTTGTCAATTAATGCAAATGATTTTGTTTTTAATTTACATTAATTTTGAAATTTATAATGATTTTTTATTAGATGATCCTTCATGATTCTTCTTGTACAAGTGGACTTGAGCGGTTGCTACAAATAAAATAAAAAATGAAATAGATTTGCTAGACTGATTTCTCACCTCAAGTCCAAATAGTTTACTAAAGCCACCACACACTCATTTTTCAGATCTGCCGTGGTAAAACTTAGATGGATATCTTCTCTTCTCTCTTCTTCCCCTTCTTGTTCATCGAATATTATTTTTAATTGCTTTTCACATGGTAATTTATCGTTAAAAATAAATGAACAACCCAATATTATGAGATTAAATTTGGCAGCTTGATTGTAAAACACAACTACGCCTGGATCGGGATGTGTCCCTTTCCTAATCTCCATCGTGACGTCTTTAAAACATGGGCCGGCGCCGTCTTGGACTTGTACTTTTCTGAATTGAACCAATGTCTTTGCTTTGTTGTTGGCTAATAATTTACGACTAATTCGTATCCGCTGCGCTTGACGATATTCTTCTAACATTTTTTCCATATCCATTTTATCAACAAAAATGTAGATAACTGGCTTTTACCACGCTTTTTATATTCTTCTTTATCTCACAATTCTGACTACACAAGGGCAAACTGCACATACGCTGCCAAGGCGAATGCCACAGAACCGACGGAATAAACAAAACAGTTCTTTCTTCTTCCCTAAAGGTGTTCAGACAGACATAAAACAATCGAGTGGAAACTACGATGGCCACAAAACATAGGCATAGGATGGCATTTCTTTAAAATAACAATAATACAAAATATCAAAACAGCTATTTTGCATATGCGCACAACCCATACGCCAAGCCCTAAAACCAGTATTAATTTTCCGAGATGCAACCAATTTAACACTACTGCTGCATGCAATTTATCATTGACATTATAATAAAATGGACGGACTTAGAGAGAGAGGTGGTGGTGACAATACATAAAAATAGATAGAAAGAAAAAAGTAATTATCAGCTGATCGAATGTTGTCAATCTTTCCATCAGGTTGGCAACACTGACTTCTGAATCTGTCAAATTTGAAAGACTTGTTTCGGAGGAATATTTGAATTTAAAGTGTTAGTGTTTTATCTTATTGTTCACTTGTGTAATTGTTTAGTGGTTTAGTTGTTCAGTAGTTTGTACGTTTAAACATTGTCAGAAACTATTAGTAATAGTTAGATAAATGCAATGGTCGTAAAGTATTGGGTGTTTGGGTGCAAAAATAGTTTTAAAAAGCATAGTACTCGTAACATATCATTTCATCCGTAAGTTAAATAACAATAGTATTATCAATATAAAAACGTTGTTATTGTAGTTTTCCCAAGGAAAACAAAGAATCTTTCTTGTAGAAAACATTACAGCTAAGAAAAGAGGTTATGTGTACTGTCAGTTGTCAGCCGTATTTGTTGTCAAATGTCAAATCTGACGTAGCCTATTGTCACGTGGTACATCACTACTTTACCCTACAATTGCAATGATCCTACGCTAAAACATCACTAGGCTTCGACCATTTATTATAATGTCAATGCAACTTATGTATATTTCAAAATTCAAAAGATTTATAACTTTCCATAAATAGGTTAGACCTTAACAAGTCTTCAACTATTATTTGTATGTACATTAAATTTCCAATTTGTATAATAAGTAATATGATGGAATAAAAACGATAGATAAATAACTTCTTCAAAATTATTATTTTTTTAATTAATGTGTCTCAAAAACTATAACAAGTTAATGTACTATAAATAAACGATTAATATCCAAATGGTACTGTATCAAAGGTTTCTAGAATAACCCTCTTATCATAAACAAAACCAAATTCTTTTGTTTCTATTTTATTTAAAAGTTCTTTAGTTTTAGAATCCCTGGTAATTCGATTATATTGTGTACTGATTTTACTGTCTTTCTTTTCAAAAATATTATTTGTACTATCGGAATTAATCTTTTCGGACGTTTCATAATTTAACGTGAATCCTTTTATTCTACAAACAACTTTACCCGTATTAGTCTTATAACAATAACTTTTTGGACCTGTTGATATCCAGTCTATTATCCATACGCCTTTACCTAATTCGTCTGTCCAATCTCCCAATAGACAGCCAATAACAGTGTTTTTTCCATCGTCTATATATATATAATACTACCTGTATCATAATATGCCACACTTTTTCCTAACTTATCTAACATTTCGTATAATCTTAGTCTTGCGTTTGCAGTTGTAAAGGCAGCTATAAATATATTGGTATTGAAATCATTTTCAACATAACAATCTTTTATCTTATAATCAATTTGTAACATTTTCATTTATATCGTTTATACGTATATTATCAAGTTTCTCGTCTAATAAAATTTTATAAAACCTTTTAACATCTGTAACATATTCTGTTGCGCCCATATTTTGTCTTTGCCCAAATTTACCCCATAAAGAATTTAAGCAGATTTTTGCAACAGCTCTCTTTCCAGGATTATTTTCTATTTTACCCAATTCGATACCTAGAATTTCTTTTACGGCTTTTCTATATTCTTCTTCTGATTCAAAATCATCCTGCCAAGGACTTGTTTATAATTTAATTTTCATAAACGCTTTCACATATCCTTTAAATAAATATGATGATTTTTTGTAAAAATGCCAAACCTCATCAATAGTTATTATTTTGTACCCCTTTTCACTTGCTTTTTTTACTTCGTTGGTACACCAGGTTCCTCTGATAATTCTTTGAGATTCCGTATGAGAACATTTATCTTTTTGATTATTTAATTTTGCACACAATTGTACTGTTGGATATAAACTGCAAATATCTATATATTTCAATTTCTTTGCCTTAACGCGCAATTTTGTTGCATTCGTTCTTCCACCAAAGAATGCGTTTCTAGGATTAAGTTCTTCCAATTCCTTAATTTCTTCTTCAATTTGTTTCATTTCTTTCTTATATTCTTTTGACTTTGTCCACTCACATTCCCACATTTCTATTAAGTTATAACCAGCTTTTTTTATTTGCTCACTTCTTTCTATTGTTTTCTCATAAAGATCTTCCATAGTTGTTTTATCTAATATATTTAAACGAGCAATTCTTGTATATATATTTTGCGGATCTCGAAAACCGCTCTAACGATTTGGATGAAATTTAGTATATAGATAAAGTTCTGCTTTTTAAGTCTACCTATGTAGTTGTATTTCTTGTAGAAACGCAATTTTACACAAAAATACGGTTTTTTAAGATCCTTTATCCGCTGTCATACTGACAACATCTGACAATTTCAAACACCTTGGTGATGGGGATGAATGAGAACGGGAACGCGTGTGAATGAAACGACTGCGACTAGCGTAGTAGGAGGTATTACGGCAGTTTAGATGGTAGCTACGCCCCCCTGTCCCAAGGATATCTCAAGGAGGCTTGTCTGTCTCAATGGGCCCCCCATGAGAAGATTTCAAGTCAATTAAATTTGTCTCATACATAAATCCTATTTTAGAACTAAACAAATTCAACTTTCGACTTCTATAATTATGTTGATAACCGATGAGGCCCCCTCGGGCCCGCCTGATTCGAGGCCACCCCCTCGGGCTCGCTTGATTCGAGGACACCCCTTCGGGCTCGCCTGTTTCGGAGGCCCCCTCGGGCCCGCCTGATGCGAGGGGCCGCTCCTCGGGCTTGCCTGTTTCGATGGGCCCCCTCTCGGACTCCCTTTTCGGGCGGGCTCACCTATTTTGGGGAGCCCTCCTCGGGCTCGCCTGTATTGAGGACCCCCCCCCCCTTGGGCTAGCCTCTTTCGGAGGGGTCCTTCGGGCTCCCTTTTCGGCCCCCCTCTCGGGCTTACTTTTCGAGGCCCCCTCGGGCTCCCTTTTCGGGCCCCCCTCGGGCTCCCTTTTCGGGCTCCCTTTTTGGGCCCCCTCGGGCTCCCTTTTCGGGCAACTCCTTGGGCTCCCTTTTCGGCCCCCCCCTCGGGCTCCCTGTTTCAAAGGAGGCCCTTGGGCCTCCATGTTTAAACGGGGGGCCCTCGGGACGCCGTGTTTTAAGGGGGGCCCCTCCGGTCGCCGTGTTTCAAGGAAGCTACCTCGGGCCCTCCGGTTTCAAGGGTTGCCTAAACTTTGGAGTCATGAGACGTATCGTTTATTATGACATGTATCTCAATACTTTTTCGGAAGAAAACACAATTTTACAAAAAAATAAGTACCGAGAGAAACTCGGTCGCCAGGTACTTCTTATATTAATAAAATCTGAACTATAACATTTTGTACAACCGTGCCAAAAACAACCGTGATATTGGTAAACAGTATTGGATTTTTCATCAAACCCGTCAACTTTTGATCCACATATTTTCACTTCACCATTGTTCAATGCGTGTTTTATATTTGGATTATGAAAACTATTTAACCATGAAATTGATTGTTGAGAATATTGATCTTTTTTCAGATTATCAACAACAGCTATTGTATCTTTCTTAATATATTTTGATCTATATATAGCCAAGCAAACACCTGCAATAGTAATATATCTAAAAGGATCTATATTAGCAATTTCTAGAAACTGATTTCTTAATTCAAGACATCCTCTTCTTAATATGTCAACATTAGAATTACAATAATCATAAAGTTCTTTTTTAAAATCAAACAAATAATTTTCTTTTCTTTTTTGTTTATAAACAAGAAGAATGTTCTTAAATCCAAGTGGAGTAAATTTAAATTAAAAAATTTAAATATATCTAAGTCGAACTCCACAAACTTTAATCAGCGTAAAATTATAAATGGTACATGTTTCGGCAGAACACTTCTGCCATCATCAGCCCTTAAAGAATCTGTATCAGGTATTTTTCCAATATAGTTCTGATTTTCTGTAGTATTGAAGAAATGTGGAAAATATCCTTTTTTAAGTTCTTTTAGACCGAATGTTTTAGGGAAATTTTTTAAAGATCCTTGAACAAAATTACTACTATCAATAATTCTTAAACTAATTGATTTTATTTCCATTAACATTATTTTAGATCCATTATATACGCAGAAAGGTTTAATACCGTTTTCAACGCAATATTTTAGAATAAAGTAAGAATCATAACCTTTAGAATAATGTGCAATAGCTGTGTGCCCCCGATGATCTCTAGAAATTAACCATTTACAGAAATCTTAAAAGAATTATCATTTCCGCTAAAATCGTGAGATATAACTAAATTAGCGATGTGTTTGCCTGTTTCTTGCATCGCTTCATAATCAAAGAATAAATATTTTTTTGTATAGGTACAATGATTTGTATGCCTTGTAGAACCACAGTTAACACATTTAAACGGTTTCGTATCATTCAGTGGTTTTTTATTACAATTTTTTGCAATCACAGCATTGATAAACCCAATAGTTTTTGTTTTCAATTTTTTCCTTAGTGTATATTATAGTACAACCTTTTTCGTTACAATTTTTACAACCTTTTACTGTGTATTCCTTGTCATTTTCTTTTATTTTTGTTTGGCAGATTCCACCTTTTTGTCGTTTCCAGTGTATATAACATTTATGTTTTAATATTTCAACTTCTTTACAACAATTTCGACATTTTTCCCATCCACATCTGTGTTCTTTACAACCCTCTTCTATCATTTTGTTACCTTTTTTAATGATTTGATTACCCTTCTTGTTATTTCCTTCTTCAATCATTTTATGTCCTTCAATCATTTGTTTACCTTCGTCAACCATTTTATCACCTTTTTTGAGTATTTTATTACACTTTAAGCATTTATTAAATCTTTCACAAACTTCTGAATGATTTTCTAAACATTCTTGATTAAAATAGTAACTATTGCATTTTTCACAATATATTCTAGAGTCTTCTTTGTGTTTGGGGTTAAAACACATTAGGCACATATTTTTTACAATAATAAGACTGACCGTAGAAACCTGTCATACTATTGATTGTATCGAAATGATTTCCATTTTTATATAAATAAACTTTTACATCTTTTTCAGGTCCTGAATATATTATAGAATTAAAACATTCGGCTGCTACGATTTTTATTTGAATATTTAATAATCTTTCTATATTCGCAATATCATCTAAAGTAAAATAATTTCTATTATATTCCCCAAGTTGATTACATAGTTCTTGAGCTAAAGTAGTTTGTAAATTTCTTCCCATTCTTATGTATCTTATATTATTATGATCATATTCTCTACCAAGTATGATATTTGTATGATAAGTTAATCCAACAATGACAGCTCTTGGGCAACATAAATTATCTTTGTTTTTTATCGATGTTATGCTTTTCTTTGTTCGTGAGTCTTCTGCTATATTTAGCAATCTTTTCGCATTAGTAGCACCTCTAGGCATATTAACTACTTCGGCATTAAACGTACAACCGTATATATCTAAATCTTGATTTGAAGTTAAGATACTTTGAATATTGTTTAATAAATTATTAATATCTGAGGTTCTTGACATACCTGTTGAAATAGGATTCCAAAGATCAGGATGATTAACCACTATATTCATTAAATCTCCTTCTTTGAAATTTGTTTTCTGTTCTATTATTTTAATCATTTCATTTAATCCCTCTCTAACAGCAGTAATTTTTTTCATAATTATGTCTGAAAGATCAGACTCGGATGATTCTTCCTCTTTCAATAATATAACTGTATAGTAAACTTTATGTTTCCTCCATCTTTTGGTGTATTCAGCATTTGTTTCTATTATTTTAATTTTAGATTTTTTTGAAAACTCTGTAAAATAACTATCTTCGAAAGCGAACGGTTGGTCGTTAATTTTTTGTAATAATTCTGCCTTCTTCATTTTAGAGTAACCTTTGATATTCTTTTCTTTAGCAATTTTTCTTAATTCTTTTATCGTTGTATTCTGAGTTGATTCGTTTTTTGACATGGTTTCCTCTAATAATTCCTCTAAACTTTGCGACCCGATTTCTTTAAGAACAGTATTTAAATTCGCTTCGCTCATGAGGGCATTATCTGAAATTTGATTCACTAGATCTGTCTTTTTACTATTTTGATTTTAATTTTTTAATATTGAGTCTACTTAATTTATTAAACCAGTCGCCAGCATCGAGCTCTTCTTTTAGAATTAATTTTATGAGGTCTGATTTAGTCTTCGAGTTGTATTGTGAATAGTTTCTTAAGCCCAGTCTTTTTGCGATGGCTTTTATTTTTTTTTAAACTTAGTTTATTTAGCACAATCTCATTATTTGATTGTGGTGTTAAAAAATATTTATCCATCGAGGACGACTCATGTGTCAAAGATGAACTCTTATCTGAACTCGATGACGAATTGCCTTCACTAATTTGTTTAGTAAGTTTTATATTTTCCTCAAGTGCCATTTTACGAAGCTCATCTTTCGAGAGCTCCATTTATTAGAGAAAAAATTATTCAAAAAAATTTATGAATGAGATTATCCTTTTAACTCGTTAATATATTTTTCTAATTTTTCATGCCATATTTTTTTGAAATGTCTTTTATTATATCGTATCGGAACATCCATAAAACATATATCACAAGTAAATTTATCATTTTGTCTTTTTTTACAATCGTAACACACGTATCCTATTCCACATTTCTGATTTTTACTTTTAACAAAATTTGAATGAAATTTTATGGTTTTACAAATGGAACATTTTCTTAATAACGACTCATTATTCAGAGATGTTTGATCATGATCAATCTGACAATCTCCGGTCTCTCCACTCTCCATTTATTAGAAAGATATTATTTCATAATAAATGGCTCATAATACCAAAAGGGAACAGTCAGCTAAACAAAAGATAAATATAATAATTAAAAAAGATTATACGTTAACAGAGTCTAGTATTCCATCAGTTAAGAATTTAAATAATATGCGATCAAGACAATTAGCATTAAATTTTTTAGCACAAAAAGGAGATCCTACTTCTAAAAATATTACCTTAAAAGAGTTTGCTAAACAGAATAAAATTGGTGAAAACACAATTAGGAAACAAATAAAATTTCTCACTGGTGAAACAATAATTAAACATAACAAAAAATCAAACAACATAGAACAATATAACAAAAAACAGAAACAAATTAAATCTAAACACAAAGCAAACACATCTCAATCAGATTACAAAGCGTCCCTGAAAGGGACTAGTGCTCAGCATGCCGCTGGGAGTATAAAAGATGAAGAGTGGCGGACGGCTCCGCAGGCCGAAGAAGAATTTGATAAAATTTTTGATAAGACTATGAATTCCCTATCTAATAAATAATGGCACTAATTGATGTTGCAGACAAAAATCAGATAAAAATTATTCAAAATAGAATAAAAAAAGACTGCATTGAGTTTAATAGTTTATCTGTTGGTAATAAAGTTAAAGCATCTAATCAACTGTATATGGAAAACAGAATTTTAAAAGAATTAGGAAATGCTGCGGTTGAAACAATAGAAAAAATGGACGAAGAAATTGGGTATAAAGATTTAATTTAATTAATGTATTGGAACAAGAATTAAAAGAGGTCAATAGTTATGATGAAGAAAAAATAAACGCGTTACTGAACAAAAATCCTGTTATTAGATATAACAATAAAGAACGTGCAAAAAGACGTTTGGCAAATACTCTTTCTCTAGTTAATAAATGAATACGTCCTTGACTAGTGCATCGCATACAGACAAAGTCCTCATGAACACAGCTAATGTATTAATCAAGGCAAACTTAAAGATTTCTGTTATTCTGTTTACCCCCTTGAAAATCAGGGTGTTTTACCTTAAAAAATACTGTGTGCTGAAGGGACCCAATACTACTAATAACCGTGATTTCTGTTGCATTCCCCGCCGCTTAATTTCTTCTGGGAGAGCATTTTCATCACAATTTTAATTCATTTTCATATTTTTTTTATTTGTGACACCGCTTTTTTCACTTTGTTTGCTGTGCTCTTGCTATGTCTGTGACAACGTATGGCAAATCGACTACTGCTATTATTGAATTTCTATTTACTTTTAATTACGGTGCTACACTACTCCGGTTATGCAAAAAAAATATGTATTTCGGGCGAAATATGTTTTGGCCCTTTTGCACCGCGGGCCAAAAACTATATGATTTCGCCCTTAATACATAAATAGATATTTTGGGAGCCAAGATAACATACCGTAAAATTTCTGAAAACATAATGCCCGTAAAGTTATAAATCTTTTTTCGGTAATTTATTTTTATGATAATTTATTACTGCAACCCTTGATCTCTTTCCACGAACGTTTATAACAGCCCGAGCGTCCCGAGGTAAATACTGCAGTGAGGTAAATGTCAAGTCTCTGAACCACTTACGCACAGAAACCTTAGGGGAGGGGCCAAGCTGTTAGTTCGCCAGCTTGTTACTTAAAACGATTCTCGCTCATTGAAGTTTGTGACTGAAATGGAAGGGCATCCGTGGAATCCGTGGAAAAATTACATGCAAATAATCAATGAACCTGTGAAATTTTTGGAAATGAAAAGTAATCTACCGGTGTATCTTATCAATGTCTTTCATTAAAAAAAAAAACAATTATAAAAATCGGTGCAGTACCCACTGTTTTATTTGCTTCAAACGATTCATGTTCAACGATTAAATATATAGATATTAAATAGTGACGTATTAAAAGTAAATCACGTGGTTTACTTTTAACACTAGCATTAAAAATGAAATGACAGCCTTTGTAAACAAGACAATTTTGGTGCAATCGATTTTGATTTCTTTCTTATTAAGTTAGTATTTTCCTATTTATTTTCTTAACACAATTCTTCTCAATCTTTTAGTAAAACCACTAAAACTAACGTCACTTTATCTCTTTAATAATTGACAATTCAACAAAACAGATTCAAACAGAACTCAGATTTTATCACTACAACTAGACACAAATTATTTAGGTATTCTATTTGGAAAAATTGAATGTACAGTTCTAACAATTGGTAATAGTTAGCCCATGTGAAGAAATATCGTTGACCTGCAAGTTAGAACTTTTGGAGGTAGGGTGATTATTTGAAGTGGTAGGGACTAAATTATTACTGTTGTTAGGCTGCCCATCAGAACTCCTGGAAGCGATAGGAGAATAATCGGGAATAATTTGAGAAGCAATTCTTTTTTGTTTTCAAGGGAGTCTTCGAGATATCCTTCGGCAACGGTTGAACTTTTCCATCCACCATGTCGCTTGATTGCTGTTAAATTTGCCCCAGCATTTGCTAATAAACTAGCGGACGTCCGTCGGAAACAATGGCCAGTATAAAGTTCACTATTCGGCAATTTCAGAAATTCTACTGGCTGTACGGTGCACTTATTCTCTGTGTGATTTCCATATTTTCGAATGTTCCTCAAAGTACGCTAATAAAACACATTCGTTGTATTTTCCTACAACATTCTTCTGGGCGCACCAATTTTGAAAACGCTTAAACGCTAATTCGTACTGTTACTTGGATTTAGTCGGTAACAAATCTATTGTTGCTCTACTCGCAGCTTCTTCTATTTCTATTGGAATTTTTTCACTCATCTTACAAGAATCTAATATTTTGACAGCTAACAACAACTGTCAAAGAATGAGTGAACTTGATTTTAGATTATTTTGTAAATGTCACAGACTGCCTGATTTTTTCGGTAATCTTTATATTTTAAAATGTGATCAATAGCGTTTGTAGAAAAAATGTTGTATGATATACGTGTTAAAAGTGATTTTATTTTGCTCGTGGGATTGCTCCACTCGCTGCGCTCATTCCGCAATCTTCCCAACTCGCAAAATAAAATCTTACTTTTAACCCTTATATCATAAACTATTATTTGTAAAAAAAATATTTGAAAAAGTAGTTTTTCAGGTTTGCAGTCATTCTGCACACCTGAACTCTTAATATATCAGTTTTACAAAACTATAGTGTTTCAATATACCTATTTAATATTCCCTTTTAACCAGCCTATCTGGTGTGTTTGATACGCAACTCTATTAATTTGTAATGTATATTTTTGTATCAGTTTTCTTTTTTTTTGACATGACTGTGTTTGTCTAGGGTTTTTTCTAGCTCGGTGTTACACGAAGCTTTGCTAAATCCGTTGTTATCTGTACTTTTATAGTCTGAGGAATATCAGCCCGACATTATTTTTGATCTGTTTTTTTACTGTACTTTTTTCATTTCTTTCATATCGATTTTTGACGAATTTACAATCTCGTCCAGAAAACAAATATGTATTGTTTTTAGTAATGTTACAAATTATTCTTGGGATATTATGTTTATTAAGGTACATATATAAAACATTTCTTTCGTAAGTCCCCTTTTGATAATAAAGGAAGGAAAAAAGGAAAGGAAAAAAACGTAATTTGATACCATCGTTTCTATCAAAATCCAATACCAATAATAATTATTTATTGAACTTTTGATACTTCACAGCATAATAATAATGCAAGCGGTTTCCCAGAATACAATAAAGCCAAAAAATTCATGCATTTGTAACATACATACATTTGTTTTACGGGGCCTTCAGAAATTATTCATACATCCAGTAGGATTTGAATGTCAAAATCATCCATTTATATCAACATGTAATTTTTGTTTTCCAAAGGCAACATGATGTATTTTTGGGTAATTATCATATGAGGCATTGCAGGGTTGACTAAATATAAAAACCAATCTTCACAGTAAATTTATTTAAATAAAATCTGATAACTAGCATACATTCACAAGACGACCTAAAATGGAGTCCATGAGAAATTCAAACAATCTAGTTCAAATAAACTATTGTTTTACAAAGTGAAAAATATATATTACAAAAGGCACTCCAATAAATGAATTCTTAACCTCGCAAACGGCCACTGCATCGAGGATGCAGCTCAAGGTATGAGACGCACTTAAAAGTCAACCTACATGATAACGAGAAAAACATGATAAAACACTGAAAGTTCCATTTAAAACACCTAAATGCGCAGTATATAAACGTTTGACTAGTCTATAATAACGCTACAATTTGTTTAAAATATAAAAATTTAACAACTATAACATGAAATAAAATCAAAACAACATGATACAGAGTATCCTAAATATTTTATAGAAGTACAGATCACACGGTCAAATTTCAAATAGAAATTATGTACATAATATATTATTGTCAGTTCACTTCAACATGCACAAGCCACCAAATCTGCAGAAATAAGAAAAATTAGCATCAATAGCAGACGTTACTTTAATTAAGTAATTGACGCTGTTAGTTCAATTGCCAAAAACTAGTTTTGCTGATCCAGCTCATTGTCTCTAGTTTGATCGTGTGAACAATGAATAAATACAGATACACACTGATGAGCGTCTGCTGTTTGGAATCCCGTTGCTTCGCCTTAGGGTTCCAACCACCCGACGCTCAGCTTTATTGTCATAAATCGTATATGGATATGTGTGATACCTATTTGAACACCATCAATTTAAAATGTAATAAATGTTACAAAATAACTGTTATTGTCAGCGAAAACAGCCTTAGAATTAGCTCACTATATATATTACAAATATTCAGAAATTATTGTCAAATTTGTGCACATATTCTTAGCTTACGGTAAGTACATATTTATTGTCATTTACTTTGTATATTTCAGTAGTTCCAAATTGACTTTAATGGGTTAAAATTAAAGTCGCGCGAGACAGAATTTTCGAGACATTTCCGAAAAAAAAAAAATCTTGAGGCAGACTTTTTAATCGTGATATGAGCCCTCGATGGCGTACGGGCTTAATTAGTTTGGTTAAGACTTTTTCTACATTATCATCTAAAAAACAAACAACTCTATCCTAAGTTTTAACTAAAAATGTCCCTACAACCACTGACCCGACTAGTAGTCCGCTCATTGGTCCTAAGCACCAACTGTTAAACCTACGAAGTCTTTGATATGTTTGCGCGATAACTTTCTTGGTTCCTCTTTTTGTCTGCCTACTGGAGCTGACTTTAGAGCTTTCCACTATCCGCGTTCGTCACATCATAAAGTATGACGAAAATGTCACCAATTTTTTTCCTGAAATGTCCCGAACGACTCTGTGGCCGATATGAAATATTACACCACGGTATTTAACTGATATGGACGCTTTAGAAAGATAAAGATATTGTCTTGTCACAGAAATCATCAGTCATCATCTAAAATTATTGTCAACAGGTTCGTTCGTTAGAAAATACGACCGCGAGAATGTATTGTGAGAGCTGAGACCGTCAGGAGACAGATGGCAGCGAATGCCACTACGGAGACTCTCCTCGCGGGGGATTCCCCGTTGCTGGGGAGTGCTCCCGGGTTGACCACGTGGATCTTCCAGCCGAGGTAATTGTGGGTGTAGCACTGAAACAGGATAATTAACAGACGTATAAGTGTGCTAAAACAAAACAAAAATTCCAAAGTTATAATACTCCTAGTTTAAAATATGATATCGAGTTATAGCTACAAGTGTCTTTTATGGCAAATAAGTCACGAAAGAAATGTTTAATTTTTCTTGAGTGACTTATTTGATGTTAAGACACGTGTTTTACCCAACACCTCCTTCTGTAACAGTTCGTATAAAACATTCACTAAAACCCAAGAAATTTTGACGTTCAAAACTGGTGGCTTATGAACTGGTTGCTATGACAAATTAGAAAACCGTTGAATTTAGAGTTCATAAGTCACTAGTATCTTATAGACCTCATAATACATTCAAAATCGGCATTATTATGACTTCATAATAAACAGGTCATCATTCATTGTCAGCGAGTGAGATCTTTGAATCACGAGTGCGATAGCACGAGTGATACACATCTCACGAGCTTACAATGTCATTTGGGTCACGTGTAAGATACGACGTTTTATGGCCGACGTGTAATTTCTTGTAAAAGTTAAAAATCAAAAAATTAATGAAAGTGTCAAAATGACGTTTCAAAAAATAATTCATGTCTTACCATTGTGTAACCATAGTAATTTACCCCTTTTTATCATTATATCACTTGTGAGAGAAATACTCCATTATACCTTCCTTTTGCGTGGCAAAAATAGTCATCTAGATGTTGGTCGGGGTATAAAAGTTTTTTACATTTTTTACAAATGAGTTTGCAAATGAGACGTAAATTTTATTATTAACATAGTTAGTATTGGAAAATTTTATGATTTAGGAGTTGCATGTTTTTTAAAGTGAGTATAAAAAAAGTTTGTATTTGCGTTAAAGCATTTATCCACAACCGATATATTATGAGGCCATAATAATGCTAATGTCTGATGGGGTTAATAAAACAGTAGTGTATTATATAGAATTATATCTTATTAAGACATAATTTATTAAACAAGAAGAATGTTCTTAATAATTTATTAAGATCTACTTTTTAACATTTACATTAATTTTCAAAAATATTCTTTTCCTTTTTTGTTGGTGATAAGATATTAACATCAAACGCAGTTGTGAAGTTTCACGAGCAGTTTTATCAGCATGCATAATTTTAAGAGAGAATTCTCAACGTAGCTTTCTGCTACGGTAGATGACCTCCACCCACCGTGACGTTTGATGGCTCTAAGATCTCCACCTACGTTAGCTAATAATGTAGCGAGAGATCGTCTCATGCTATGACCAGTAATGACTGAGCATCTGGTAATTAAAAAAAGAAGCCACTGCAGCAGCAAGTATTCTTAACATGTTAATTCCCTCAGGCTGATTTATACATTTTATATCCATATACCGCAAAAAAATTTACTCTGAGAAATCTTGGATGTTGGTTGTAAAGAAAAATATATCTCCTACAGATGTAAAGAGCCTTAACAGAAAAACCCTCATCCATAACGGTTTCGGGTATTGTAACATAGAAATATTTTTCCTTATCGCAGTGTTTTTCAACCTCTTCCAGTGCGACCACCCTCACCATATCATATCTGTCTATTTGTTTTAATTTGTATTTTTGATAGTTCATTTCCTCCTGGCTACGCGACCCCCTAGGTTGAAAAAGCGCACGCCTGAAAGTAGTGAAACTTGCCAAGACGATGGTAGGAATCGAGTTTATTTCATTATTTTCTGATAAAAATATTACGGTAACTAAAACAAGGAGCCCCCCTTGAGACAGGGTCTAGTCGCTAGTCGTTTTATTCACACGCGTCCCCATTCTCATTCATCCCCACCACCAAAGTGTTTCACTTTGATTTCCGTTTGAGTTTCTCGGACTCACTATCTCGTTAAAGAAAGTTTCACTTTCAAAAACACTTATACATTTTTAATTTTCACATATGTTAACTAATTACTTCTGCAAGCGCCAGCTACACCCATTAGTAACTCGATCTAAACAAAAGAAAATCCAAATATATACAGTGAGGCAAAAGTATGGAATAAATTCATTAAAAATTAAACAAATTTTTTTTTCAAAGAAATCTTTAGAATTTTAGATTATAAAAATACATATTTTTATACTAAATAAAATTCCAAGCAGTCATTTGTTATCGGGTGGTAACGTTATCGATATATTTGTTTTTAAATAGAAACCCCCTATTTTTTTTCTTGATTCTGATAGCCCCTTTAATTGTCTACACGACAATAAAAATTTTGTTATCTTACATAAGGAAAGTTTTGAGAATAAAAAAGATGGAAAAAATAAATTTTATAACGAAAGCTTGTTGACAATAAGCAAGTCTATGAAGAAATTCCTTTTGGGCATTATGAATTACTTACATAAATCTTAGACTTTAAATAACGACATAAAAAATTATCAAGAAGTGTGAGATCTGGAAACCTTGCAGGCAACTCTATCGGTCTCCCAATCCACCTCCTAGGAAACCAATTGTTCAAGTAATTGCAAACAGGAAGTGCAAAGTGTGGGGATGGACCGTCTTGCTGGAACCACAAATCAACATTAACTAAGGTCTGATCATTGTCACTTGGAAAATTTTCTACAAGGACGTATCTTTGTTAATTTTTGGACGACCCGTTCTTCTAATCGCTTTAACATGCCCAGTTCTTCTAAATTTATTTTCAATTTTACGGACTGTAGATTGGCTGATGAGTCTATCTGGATACTTTGCATTGAACAAATTGCAAACTTCTTGTTGAGTTCTAGTTTTATCCCCGCACCCAATCAAAATTAAAATTTCTATACGGTGTGTTAAATGAACCATTTTCGAAAACGTTTTGTAAAACAATTTACACATACAAATGAAACTGACAGTACCATTTGACTGTTTGATTTACCTACTTGATTTTTTGACTTGTTTTGGTTTGTCATAAAAAAATCCAATTTTATTTTTTTTCTCAAAACTTTCATTATGTAAGATAACAAAATTTTTATACTGTCGTTTAGACAAGAAAAAAATAGGGGGTTTCTGTTTAGAAAAAAATAACGATGACATCATCACTCGAAAACAAATGACAGCTTGGAATTTTATTTGGTATAAAAATATGAATTTTTATAACCTAAAATTGACCCGTCTAAAGATTTATTTGAAAACAAATTTGTTTAATTTTTAATGAATTTATTCCATACTTTTGCCGCTCACTGTATAGATATCAATACAAGATGTCCCAGAAATAACTACATCAATTTTAACCAATAGCAGAACTCGCCGAGAGCAACAACATTTTGTCTACCACTTTTTCGAAATCTCGAAGTTTTTTGAACCCTTCAAATTCACGAGCCGCATCTGGATATTTATTTTAACTTGACCTACAGAGAATCAATTGTTTTCCGGAAAAGCCAGCGTTTTTATCAAGTTTCTGAATGTTGACCTGTTGACACAATAATTAATCAGTTTATCGGGGCAACTCGACCGGGCGTGTTGCTTTCGTTTTTAAAGTTATTATCGTAAAAGATGCCGGCTTTTTCTCGTGTGCTTAAGAGCGTTCATTACCAGACGCCATCTTGGATAATTTGTTTCTTCGAATAAATCGATTACCATATTGATTTATCGATTTTTAAAAACGCGGAAAGTTAGAATCTTGGACCGATGCGTTTACGAAAGTCCAAAATTTTTTGTTTCTAAAATTTGTTTACATTTGAAAACTTGACCGACTAGCGAAAGCTCTTAATTTCCATTGATATTGTGCATTGTGTTTTGCAAAAAACCGCCAGTACTCGAAGGTTAGCAAATCTTATTCATTTGGAGAATTTTGAAAGAGCAACAATTGTATCCCTATCACGTACAGAATGTCCAATTTTTACAGCCTAAGGATTTAATAATACATAATCATCAGAGCATCATCAGGTATTTTCAACTTAAATAATACGCACTATGGGCAGACAAAAATCCATATGGTATTTATTAGGCCCCACAATTTTCAATAGCATTGAAGTAAAGACATTTAGACATATTTGGGGCGGTTTAGATTAATTCCGAGTGTTTTAAGAAGATTTTTTTTTGTCGTCTTTTATTATCATCGTTCAGGGATTCAGTGGCGTGTGCCGAAATTAACGTCAAAACTTCCACTAATTTTTACTCGTTATAACTACGGGGTTTAAGGCAAAATTTTATTAAGAAAAATTGTTGACACTGATGACTTCTACTAATGGTTAAAATTAATGTAGTTATTTCTGGGACATCGGTATAAAACCAAAGAAGAATATCACAGTTTCTTTTATATTTGAGATTTTTGAACAGTTCTTGTTCCTTTTAGTAGTAAATTCAAGCGTTTTTTTAGTTTTCTCGCAATATTGTACTTTACTAAAACTGCCTAGAGGGTGGATTTTCGTCAATCGAGTCGTACTGTGTTACGATGTTGGAGGGCATGGTCTGAAGAAGAACGTCATCGATGTCAACGAGGATCTGGAAGGCCAAGGAGTACGACAGGTAGAGAAGAACACCACTTGAGAGTTTTGGCTCTGAGAGATCGGTTGTCCACGGCAAGGGTCATTGGAAACGATTGGATTGGCATAAAATTTGACAAATTTTCAAGAGTTCTGAAATATTAAACAAATAATGATTGAAGCTGAGTTACGCAGGACCATGGGAAGGTGACCGACTCTGTAGCATGGAGTAATAAATAAGACAGGAGGGGACATAAGGGTTAAACTTGAAGGCGTGAAATGTACTGGAAAATGATTAAATTATTTATCACCATTCGTAATTCACCAACCAACCCTCATCGTTGTTTAGTTGCAACTGAACCCTTGTATTTAACTTGCAAGAAATAAATCACTACAAACATCAAATAACAATCATAATTATTCTATTGTGTTGACATCCTGTAGCCAGAGTACAAACAACAACAAAACCAGTCCTATTGACCAATCTCTCAAATTTAACAATTCTTAAGAGGGTTCTCCAGTGGCATGTACATTTCTGCCCGTCGAAGTACATTTTCCCGCAATATCTTTTTTTTAATTTACAAATTTCAAAAAATCGCTCTGTAGCTGCAAAGATCTATATTTTATCAACACGCCCACAAAATTTCAACGAAAAACGGCGGGCAAAAATGTACAGCAATGTGCGGGGTTGAATATAACTTTTTTATTTTTGAATATTTTTCGTTGAAATTTTGTGGGCGTGTTGAAAAAATATAGATCTTTGCAGCTACAGAGCGATTTTTTGAAATTTGTAAATTAAAAAAAAAAAAGATATTGCGGGAAAATGTACTTCGACCGGCAGAAATGTACATGCCACTGGAGAACCCTCTTAAGTGACAAAAAATCATTCAAAAATCAAAAAATATGACAATGGAATTGAGTTGTTCATAATTGTTCACTAAAAAATGGTTATTAATTATTTTATACCCGACTAACATCTAGATGACTATTTTTGCCACGCAAAAGGAAGGTATAATGGAGTATTTCTCTCACAAGTGATATAATGATAAAAAGGGGTGAATTACTATGGCTACACAATGGTAAGACATTAATTATTTTTTTACACTTTCATTAATTTTTTGATTTTTAACTTTTACAAGAAATTACACGTCGGGCATAAAACGTCGTATCTTACACGTGACTGAAATGACATTGTAAGCTCGTGAGATGTGTATCACTCGTGCTATCGCACTCGTGGTTCAAAGATCTCACTCGCTGACAATGAAGCATTTCTGTCACTTGTAATATAATCTACTATTGTGCCCTATCAACGTCTAGATGACTTATTACTCCACACAAATGAAAGGTATAATCTAGCAAGTGATATAATGTTAAAAGGTGTGAATTACTATCGTTACACAATGGTAAGACATTAATTATAATTTTTTGAAACGTGATTTTGACAATTTCATTTTTTTATTTTTATCGTTTTACAAGAAATTACACGTCGGGCATAAAACGTCGTATCTTACACGTGACCGAAATGCCATTGTAAGCTCCTGAGATCTGTATCACTCGCTGACAATAAAGCATTTCTGTCACTTATAATATAATCTACTATTATGCCCTACCAACGTCTAGATGACTTATTATTCCAGGCAAATGGAACGTATAATGTAGCAGTTTATTCATAAGTGATATAAATATTTATACTTAAATAATACAGGGTGTTTCAAAAAGGGCACATCGAAATAGAAAATTTTTGCATATCAACATAACGTTTTTGGACAAAAAATGCTCCAGAGACAAAACGGCTCATTTTCGACTAGGGGTTGACTAGGGTTATTCTTTCCCTTGGTCCCTCATGAATTGAAAATTTGAATCTTAAGAATCTGAGAATTTGATTTCGAAAATCTCATGTGAAAACCTAAAACCAATAGAAGATCTTAAAACTTAAGGAACTAAAAAGTTGAAAGATTGAAATAGTATTTTTGTACTTTTGTTTATAGATACCTATTTTCCGCTTATCCCCAGTGCGCGGAAACAAGAATTTCCCGCACTGGGGTGTTTTTTACCTTCCACGTCTAGGAGGGACATTTGCTTCATAAGGTTGGTGTTGGTCAGTGCAACGAATACAGGAAGTAACAATAAGGCCGAATTCACAAATTTATGTTTTTTTTACTTGATCCGCTTGATTCGTTACAAAAAATATTGTACATAACTTATTTGGAACGGAAATTTCCAAACACGTTAGGTAAATAACTATTAACGTTTAACCTCACCAGTATGGTATATCAGAAGGATGAATGTCGATAGAATGACTTTCTCCTTATGCCCGGAGTGGGCTAGTATAGTATGGGTAAGATCTATACGCTTGAGGCTATAATGTTTTTGTTCTCCAACTTGTGGCACGCTTTCAACAAAGTCGACCAGTTAATTTGTGATGGCCTCACAATTGAAAAACATCTGAATATGTCTTCATCAATGCAGGTGCATCTGCATGTGATACAGAGACGAAATAAATTAATTTGCAAGCTGGCCGAACAAGTGGATACATTGTTTTTTAAAGTTTTGTTCTTTTCAGTGCGTCCGTAGTGTTTTCAGATTCGAGTATTTATTTACGTGATAGTGTTATTTTATTTATTATATTTATCCAAATAGTGATAACACGTAATGAACTATAAAAAGTTTAAATCAATCATCTGTTAAAATAATACAAAAATAAAATAAAGAAGCCGACATGAGCGAAAAATCACTCGATGATTAAATTACTGGCAAACTGGTTTAAAGCATAGAAACAAGGCTTACGACTTTGCTGGTCGTCTAGATAGCTTCAGTGCACAATACCGTTTGGGGCAACTATACCAAAGAGTCTCAAGAACTGAGAGCCTTAATATGAGAACCTCAAAATCTTAAAAGCTGAAAACCTGAACGGCTTAGCAATCGAGAGTCTGAAAAATTCAAACTGAAAAGTATAATAAATAATATAAGAACTGATCAACAAGTAAAAAGAACATATTCAACAATGTACCACTTATACAAAATCAGATAATACTACAAATTTCTGATTGTTGCATATTTGCTCGCGTACATCTTGTAAGAAACGATATTCTTTTTTAAGGTCATTTAAGGTATTTACATAGTACCAGATGACTTACCTGATAGTATAGAAGATCAGGTGCGTCCAGCGGAACCGTCCAGTTCAGAAACCCAGGTTCCCCCTGGTGACATTCCAGCCTCAAGGTTTGCATGTACTCCTCGAAGGTTTCCGACTCCAAAGACTTATCTACGCTTTTGTGAGCCCATTCGCAGTATCTACCCGTTCCCGTCGGATTGGGGTAACCGTCGTTGTCGATCTCAACACCCGCATAAACTTTCTGTTGTCTCCTTTCTTCCTCGTTCTTCTGTTCGTAACCACCCTCGGCGGAGTCAGTGATGTAAAAAGGGTGGTACTTGGGTGGGTCACTGCTATCGCTGCCACCTTCTATTAAAAATGTGTAGCTCTGTCCTCTTTCCACTGTGATTTCGGGGATCAGAAGGTCGTTGATGTACCATGCAATTCCCCATGATGGGTGTTTGGTAATTGCCGTGTATCCCCGTTTGCCGCCCGCGGGCCCGATTTTTGCAGTAAATGAGTTTTCGCCTGGTAAACAAATAATAATGATGTAGTTGTTTGTTGTTGACATGACAAAATAAATAAACTAGCACTGTTTAAAATAGTTTGTGGGAGACTAAAATGATTCAAATTACGTTTTCCAATATTTATATGTATTTGTTAGGCTAGACGTTAATGTTCGATCCCTTCCAAATTTGAGAATATGAAAAATATTTATTGTGTTATCGATTATATACTAGTATTTCAAGTTTTTTTTTTTTTTGGTGTCGTACACAAACCTATGATCTTGGCCGGCGGCCACGGCTTGGGTCCATCCTCCTCGCTCAACTCGTACAGATTCCCCGTGCACTGGTTGTCGTCGAAGTCGCTGAAATCGATCTTGCTGTCCTCTACCGTCTTGTCCCTGATCGAATGGGCGTTCGCTTCCTTTCTGGAATTAAGAGGTCCGAACGCCGCGATGACGACGACCTCGCCTTGGGTCGGGATGGGTCTGTCGTTGACGGCTTCGTTCGTTTGGAGCGGTTTCGTGTAGGTGATGGTGGTGACGCCGTTTCGCCGTTCACCGGAGATTAACGTGACGTCGTTTCGACCACCTATCCTCTCGTCAGGACATACTCCCGATTTGCCGTCACACTGGGAGGTGTGCGACATGTAGTAGTCGACGGCCTGGAATTCGCGGGAGTCCGTGTCGTAGAAAGCTACTGTGACATCTCCGCCGATCTGGAAGTGGTTTTGCGGAAGAAGTTAAGAAAGTACAAGGAATGAGCGGAGACCAGAACACCATGACGATGATTTTACATTGAGAACTTTAGTTAACAAATACTCCTGGTAATTTAGATTCTCTAGTGATCAAAATAAATCTTCTATTCTGGAACATCCTATGTAGTAATAAAAAGATATGTTGAAAGCTAGAAGCCTTAAATGCAATAAGAAGAAAGAACACCAGAGAACTTAAGGCGAAACCGTACGAAATTGATTACCCTATTGTGCAAGAGAGACAAAAAAAAATTACATTACCGATTAAATGAACACTATGAGGATTTTAGTTAATTTAAAAGCGCAGCTATTCTTTCAATATGAATACAATTTGCGCGATGAACTTTTTTTTTTTAATTTTTGTTTATAACAAAAATAAAGTGAAATATCTTATTATTAAGGTAAAGATTCAAAATTTCAAGGTATGTATACAAGTAAAAGCTGAGAAAACTTCATGAAGAACCCTTGTTTTTATTTTTTACTTTGGGTAATATTTAGTCCATCCAAACTGGGAATGGACATTTTCGTCTGAAGATGCCGATATCGACCGATTGCCGATTTGTAAACTGATAGCTAAAACAACTCATTTGTTGGGTCATTTTGTTTTGGCTCCGAGAAGTCGTTCTTGAAGTTCTTATTGCGGCCAATATTTGCTAATATTTAGATGTTTTATAGAGTGAAACTTGAATATTTTTTTATTGAAAGATAGTTTCATATCAATAATTTTGTCATATGATCTCCCAATACCACCGTTCACGTGGTTATCTTTGCTTTTATCGACAATACAATTTCATGTATCACATTACATCCTCTCGGCTTATAATTATGTATAAGTAATTGGGAGTCTTCAATGAAACAAAAAATGGTTATTTATGTATCAAGGCATTAAAGTCTTATCAAATTCGGACAAAATTTGTGCGAAAACTATTTGTGGAGGATCGGTTATTATTATCACTGACGCAATAATTGACAGTCAAAAACAACACGGAAAAGAAACCTATGTGTAGTATGTCTGTATTTTGAATGAAGGATAAGATAAGATATAGGCCTAGATAACTTTTTTTTTTCAAAAATTTCACAGGTTCTTTTCGGCACACACCAGTCTATTACCTACAGTCACCGACTTGAAAGAGCGTGAGTATTTTTGAATAAGAAGCTGGCGAACTATACAGCCAGCTTGACAAGGTTTGGTTGCGCGGTAGATTATGTTTAGAGTGGAGGACAAAGCTCACTTTGTAGAATATTCTCGATTCGTATACATCGCTAAAGGGTACTGCGCCGCACAGTAATAAGTTATCATAATTATTACCGAAAGAAGATTTCCAACTTTACAAAATTCACAGAAAATTCTTCAGCTTCGTGTAAACTGTTTGAGGTAAATTAAAAATTACCGTAAACAAAATGGAATAAAACGATTATAAAGAATTAAAACTGTTCACTGTGCACTGATTTTGATGATTTACTTTTTTCGTTGAACAATACTTTTTATTTTTGGAGATGCGTGAGCAACTTGCACTGACCGTGTTGCACATATTATTTAACTAAATACAAAATAAACTATTATTTTGACGGTTCTTGGAGAACGTTAGGGTGTCAGAAAACCTTCCTCCTTTGTCCGTTCCTTTGTAATGTTGGTTTATTCAGAAATGTTTTTATTTTGGGTTCCGGCTAACATCGATCTCGGTTCAAGAATTGCCGATTGCAATTTTAATTTAATTCAATTACACTTTATCTTCTACACTTTTTTGGGCGCTTTAATTTCTCTCTTTATAACATTTGGTTACTCTATTTACGTAAATACATATTCACATTTTTTTAAATTTTCACATTGATTCGATTACCAATCCAATACATACCACTCGAATTTCGAGTGACGGGCGACCACTAAATTCTAAATCCAATTAATTAATTTGTAACTGTCCTTCAACTTGCATATAATAATTATGTTTATAGTCAATTATTTCCATAGCAAGAATTAATTTAAGTAAACCTTTCTCTCCACTCACGAAACAACTGGTATTTCTTCTCATAGGATTCCCGAAATCTCCGTGGCTAACTAATATAAAACATGCAAGCAAACCGACCAACAGGCAATGTGTGCTTGATTAAACGTAAAAATAGCATGATTGGTCAACAATAGATGTTGTTTCCATTTCAGAAGAACATGATAATTTCACAATAATTGACCTTGACAAGGGGCATAACACCTTGAATACATGAGACGGCGGCCGGCGACTTTATCAAAGAGAAAAGAGTTTTTCCCAGTTTTGATGAGCAAATCTCACCTAAATTCAAAAAATAAAAATCATAGACCTTACTAAATCTTGTGTATACCTTGGAATTTTTTTTTTGCTCTGTGTAAGAGAAAAATATATTTTTTGTTATTAAGGGCTTTATTAAAAAAAAAATGTCGTAGCGCAAATTTTATGAGCTTTGTATATACATTCCACTTTTCATATTTTGATTTTTCCTTATAATGTTCAAAATATTAGTAATGTAATTTCAGCGCCATCTAGCCGATTAGAAACATACCATTGGAACGGTTTCGCCGTAATAGAAGGAATGCAATGCTTATATAGAAAAAATCTTGTAGGTGAACTGCATTCTAAGTCTAAACATTGTTTTCATTGGCTCTAGATGTAAGGGTGAAGAGGGCAAAGGGAAGATTGGAAAATATTGAACAAAAAATTATTAGGGTTAAAGATTAGTATGTCGATATTATGTAAGAGTGAAACAATGGATGAAGAAATAAGAGAATGAGTGGAGAAAATTAAAGAATCGAATTTTGTCCTAATTTACGTAATTATGAATAGAAAAAATCTACCAAAAGGAAGAGAACGGATGAAAAAGTTGTTTTAAACGGTGACCGAAAGAGCAGAAAATTGGGAGTAAATTGAACGCCATCGATACCTTACACCCACATGACAGATAGACTTTTGGATAAATTAATCCTTAATTAGTTTCCTTTTTTAGTTCCTAGTAGTCACTGTGCCAGACAAAGAAAAATTATGAATTCCCTACACAACTTCTTCATTACAGACAATTTCCCTCGACTTCTCAAGCTCAGCTTTGTTTGGAAACGTGAAAAATGATGCAAACAGATTTCGCTCATCGTCATTGTGTCCTGATTTTAATCTCTTCACTCAATTACCATTTGCGACCTATTGGGGGCACCCGATAATCCGAACGCAACGTATTGATCTTCTCGGATTTTGGCGGAGACTGTGATTTCTATTTGATCTCCTTTCAGCTCCCATCGCACTTGTAAACGTTTGTCTAAGAACTCTCGACAGTTCGTCGCAGGACTCGTCGGTTTTGACGTGCTCGTCTAGAGGAACAGAAAAGCAACACTAAACACAACGACGGCATTTAAAACTGATTAAAGTACTAAGCTGAAAGCTTACTCACATTGTTTAGTAACAATGAAAGCATTAACCGGGAATTAAAGAAAACGAAACGTTACTTAAATTAACTGAAGTAACGGTGGTGTACTTACAGGATTGTACCACCACGCAGGCTGCAGGGGGAAAGAATAGAGATTAATCGCTTGCACAAACGGCGCTTTGTAGAGTGATTTGAGAAAGGTGTAATTTATGGCTGCTAGAGATTGAAACAAAGATACTCTGTTTTTTTGATATCTCCTTTCTTATCGAAGTTAGGTAGCGATGGGGTAGGTCTGGCACCTGGGAGCGGGTGCGTTTACCTGTGCGCATCCCCTTTGTGCAGGTAAAAATTGTGAATTTTGAAATAATTTTAAGACAAAAATTCTATCGCTACCTAACTTCGATAAGAAAGGAAATATCAAAAAACAAGCCGACCTAAAATAAACTCTTTCGCGACGTCGCTAGCTCTTATATACTATAGTGACTGAGTTATTTGTTTCAAAACATAAAATATGCGCAGTTTGCCAAGTATTAAGTACAATACTCTGAAAAGGTAAATCTCTAACTACAGTCTAAAATTGCGAAAGTTTGAGAGGCTCTGCAAACTGAAAGACTTTTAGGTCCAAAGAGCCTTCCAGAGTTGAATAAAAGCAAAATAAACATTTATAATCTGACGCGCTGCAAAGTTTTACTTTAATCTAGCAATACATTAAACTCTGTTGTGATAATAATTATACCCTGGCTTTTCCCTTATCATCAAACTCAGTCTGTAAGTTTCAAACTAAAACCATTTCACTTCCCATTTTCACTTACGGATATTTTCGTCTGACCCAGAGCCGGCGGGACGTCCAGGTCTTTGGGAATGAGGACATGTCCGAAATTGTGGCGATACTGCACGCACCAGACCGCCAACCAGTCGATGTCGTAGACCGTGAGCGACCCTGGAAGCTGGATTTCGATGTCTTCGCCTTGGTACCCCCTCAGTGGCTCCAGAGATCCCACTTCGTTTGGCACCTTGATCCCGAAGGACGAAGGTTCGCTCCCATTTCCTACCCAGAAATAGGCGTCGGGACCGGCCCCGTCGTAATGCAGATTGGGGATGTAGAAGGTTTTCGCGTCTAGGATGCTGATGTTGTCGGAACGGAGGCCGTGGGCAAGACGTTTGAATTCTGGGAGGACTCTGGGTTTCGGGACTTCTAGGTTCGGGGGGATGAAGACTTCTCCGAAGTCGACCTGTAAATGTAACATTTTGCGCTTGAATCTACTTTTACATTTTATATATAAATATAATATTTGATCATAAATTATTATCGCCCATCGACATTATATAATTATATATAACTAGCTAACCCGGCGAACTTCGGACCGCTTCAGAAACAATAAATGTTGTGTTAAATTATTATTATTATCCTTATTAAAGGATAATACACACAACGCCATCTACTGGCATTACAGCAACGAGCATACAACGCCATGTTTCTGTCATGTATCAGAGATGGCGTTGTATACGGATCCCATACAAAATGTATGAGAAAATTAATTTTCACTTGTAATTACATGAGTGCTTCGAAACTATCGATTTGTAATATGACAGTTGATTAGCAACTACGAGTGTCATTTTTTGACGTTTTAATTTCCCGATGCGCAGCAGATGGAAATTTGTCAAAAAATGACACGAGTATTGCGTTTTAATCAACTTGAGTTATTACAACAAATTGTTTTAGAAGCGCGAAAGTAATTCGGTAAGATTATTTCATGAACGATTTTACATCAATGTAAAAAATGTGACACTAGTACAAATAAAAACATTTGAAAAAGGATTATCGAATTATCACTATAATTCAAAAAGTCCTACCATTGGTCGAAAACGATGATGAGTGAAATAATCTTTATAATTTTTGTTTTCGTGAATTTTTCCGATGTTGTAATTAGTTATTCGCCCTCGAAAAAAAATCGTCGAAATCAGTCAATCCGTTCTCGAGATATCAAAGGGCCCTCCTGCTAATGTTTTAATGGTTATTGGTCAAGCCTTCTTGGAAAAAATGCGCTAAAACTCTATTTCACGAACTTTAGCGAAACTCCTTTTAAATACACGGTTCCTGTATGTAACAATTGTTATGCTATCCCATAGGAACCGTGAATTTTTCCGAGATAAAAAGTAGCCTACGTCATTCTCTGACCCATAAACTACCACTATGCAAAAAATCATGTTTATCTCTTCCTCTGTGAAAAACAAAAACTAATCTATCCCACGGGAACCGTACATTTTTCCGGGATAAAAGTAGTCTATGTGCTATTCCAGACTGTAATCTATCTCTGTGCCAAATTTCATCCAGATCCGTTCAGTCGTTCTGGCGTTATTGAGTAACAAACATCCATCCATCCAAACTTTCGCATTTATAATAGTAAGATTTATTCAGGTTATAATAAATACAAAATTGTCTTCTTATTAGTTCATTCATTAAATGTGTCGTAAAATTAAGTTTTGATAATGTAGTCAAGGTTATTAAAGCTCTAATACTCTAAAATTATTAGATAAGAGGTCTTAATGCCTCTCTGAATCGAATATCCGCACAGATGAATTACCATAAAACGGTCATAGTGACTTTCAAAAGCGTCAATTCCATAAATTAGATAAGCGTAGATGTCCCATTTTTAAAATATGGTGTTGTGAGCGCTCTTATAAATTTCTTCAATTTTATGTTTTCAACCTTTCGTAATGGCAAGAATAAGTTTTATTTTTGAAACATAATAGTATTTTGCAAAGCAATTGTGATAAAATATGTAAACGTATGGACTCTGACTATCAGTACATTATTTTCACTGTTTCTTTAACTTCATTTCCTGCAATTTTTTGTGTTCTCATCTGTGTTATCTTGCGCGGAATGTCATACCATTTTACTACCCTCTATAGAATTCTCTTTTAGTAATTGTCCACTGCAATATTTTATCCAGCAGATTTCGATATTTTTTTGAAGTGAAACTTCTTAATTTGTACACTTTTATCGGACGATTTTTGAATTAATTCATATCGGCGCTAAACGTACTTAGTGCTGATGTCGACGGGTATTCTCGCAAAGTAGACTCGGACTTTTGTTACTTTTAAATTGATTGTGATCTACATCAAGCAGGTAGATTCAGACTGTAAATAACAGATGGATTAATTTAATGTGTTGATTCCACGGATGGTGACCAATGGGATCCTGTTATTTAGTTTTCAATAGAAAGTTTCACTTCTGTCGCGCGTAGACTCCAGACACAATTAGTTTTTTTTCTGGTCTTATTTTTTTTTGAGCAACTGTACAACTTGTTCCCATTTCCTTCAGCTGCCCTTTTTAAATTTTGCCCCTTTTAACTGTTGTAACTTATATTTTTCTATTTTGGAGTATATGTTTATGGGACCTACAGTTTATCGCCGAATCCGAAAGGCACTATATAACATTTTAGTTTTTGCTTTCGCGAACTGGTGGGGAACCAATGCATTGCACACTGCTCCATACCCTACGATCCAAAAATCATTCGTAATAAGGACCTACATGGAAAAATTCATTTTTTGCAAAAAGCTATCAATTCGACTTCGATTTCAGCGCGCAATTAATAAAATTATTTATGAAATGCCAGATCTAACACAGTTAACACAACTGACATTGAATAATAAGAATTCTATTAAACTACAAGTGGCTTTTCGTGCATGGCCAACTTTTACTAATTTCATTTTTGATCTCTGTGTATATTTCAAATTTGTATAATACATATTATGTCCAAAACACGCTATTAATAAAATTCTTCAACAGTATATTATATAGGAGTATTATTTATTAACATTTATTTATTTATTTAAATTTTTTATTGCTTGAATAGTGCAGAAACTCCAAATTGTGCTCAGCTTTCAGGCCAAAATAAAATCTAATAATATAGTGTCATGATGTCAAGACTATTTCTGTTGATGTGTCCAATATTTCATCTCCATTTACTGATATACCAATTTTCGTTGTGTTGTCTTCATAATTTTTGTCTTAAATTTTTACTTACCCTTTTTTCCTGGGATGGACAATGGTATATTTGACGAAAAAAAGTTGTAACGGAAAACAAAAGAATAATAAGCTATTGTGTTACATTGAAATGCTACATTGAAATGAAATGAAACACTACGAAATTATGAAATTATGAAACAACGAGGAAGAAATTAGTAAACCTGAAATTACGGATTCGAAATTATGAGTAGAAGCTGCGGTATTATTAACTTAAAAATCTACGACGTAAAGGAATTACGAAAATGTAATTACGGAGCTTAAAATAAAATTTTCCAAAACGAAGTCAATAAATGTTAAGAGCTTGAAAATACGAAATCGTGAAAAGAGACGTTACGGAATTTTGAAATAACGAAACTACAAGGAAAATAAATTACGAGAACATGAAATTACGGATCTGATTTTTTTTTATTAAATACTGAGCTAAACAAATTAAACAGGATAATGTGAAATTACGGATCTGAAACTGTCATTACGAAATTAGGAAACAAGGAGGTCAACATAAACATGAAATTACGAAAGGGCGTAAAAAATTTACGAAAACCTGAAATTACGAAATCATGAAATGAAACACTACGAAATTATGAAACAACGAGGAAGAAATTAGAAAACCTGAAATTGTGGATTCGAAATTATGAATAGAAGCTGTGGTATTATTTCTTAAAAATCTACGACGTAGAGGAATTACGAAAATGTAATTACGGAGCTTAAAACAAACATTTTCAAAACGAGGTCAATAAATGTTAAAAACTTGAAAATACGAAATCGTGAAAAGAGACGTTACGGAATTTTGAAATAACGAAACTACAAGGGAAATAAATTACGGATCTGAAATGATGACATATCGAGCTAAACAAATTATGAAATTCCGAAACTAAATACGAAAATGTGAAATTACGGATCTGAGACTGTTATTACGAAATTAGGAAATAACAAGGTCAACAAAAACATGAAATTACGAAATCATGAAATGAAACACTGCGAAATTATGAAATTATGAAACAACTTTCCCTAATTGGGTTTCCCCAATTATTGGCCGACAACCGTTTTGCCCGAAGTTATTTTACCACAGAAGTATGACCATAGTTCAAAAGTGGAGACTAGAATTCAGATAATATATTTCATGAAAAGCAACTACGGCAACCTAAGAAGCAATCTGATGGCTGCTGACTAAAAATTCCAATATTATGATTCCAAGCTTAAGATATTTTCACTTCAGTTTTTTTTTATACATACATACTAATTTTAATCCCGAGAAAAAAAGTTGTGGTAAAATTTTTATACCGCAACGTTCCCAACGGAATTCTAAACTGCGAGCTTGTTAAAAAGATCAAAAGAGATCGGAGGGATGGGCGAAGTATTCGCCAAAAAACAAACCAAACAGTTCGAGAGTTTTAAATCAATTTTTAATTTCTCCCGGGTCCGATCAAAAAGGATGATAATTTACTTTAGTCATTGGAAAAAAGTAGAAGTAAATGACTTCGATAAAGTTGAGGGCGCTGATTGAGAAGTGGCCCGAAGGGAACTAAGACGTTAAATAAGTAGTTGAAAATGGTAATAAATTTACTTCTTGGGGGGGGGGACAGGTAGCCATTTTGGTAAATGTATCTCAATTCTAAACGTATCAGTCTAGTTGGAGACTAAACGCGTCTACTCTCGGCGCAGGTCGATAATATGATACTGTAACTCCAGGGACTAGCACCACCTCCTGGACGAACCCACCGAAAAGGGAAAATCAGCCCTAATATCCACACGCAAACGGCCTCCGGTTTCCACATTGTGCCGAACCGTCCTGGAGTTTCCAGCGGGATATTTATGCACGGACCGTTTCGAAATAATGTCCACCGTATTTGTTAATTATTTTAGCAAGACGAGGGGATTAATTTGACCTGAAAGGTTCAATGAACAAAAAGCTTTTTTCCGTTTCGGGGTAATGTGACATGATTTATGGACGATTTATCGACGCGGAAATACTAGATTTAGGGAGGGCCAACGCCTTGGGTGACCTCAAATCAACACTGTGATGCACCACTGTTAAAAAATCAAAAAAGTTCAGCCGCCTGCAGTTGGAGTAAATTGTCTGTCGACTTCATAACTCTTAATTTACACACGAATGGAATTCTAAAATAACTTACTATTATGATGATCTGCAATTTAATGGAATAATGTAAATTTAATGGTTTGCTGATCATTCTCGAAATTACATAATATTCGGAACGTTTTATTTTCGTCTTTTCAAGACAGAAATGGCTGGTATACGTACACACATATACATATACAAAATTCAATACATACATGATTCTTTTTGTTTAACGTATTGACCAGAAGCAGCTCCTCGTGGTTCCCACTTTCACGAAGTTTCTTGTTGGTTTAGGTCCATATCGTACATCACAGCTACTCCCCAAAATCATGATGTTAGTGACTATTATGAATGCCGTAAATCATGGGCCCTGAGTAGACGCAACGATCCCAAGATGACTGCCTTCTGCAGCACAAGGTATTAATTCCAACTGGGCCTGTCGCGGCAAAACTTTTGATTCCTTTCAGGGTCTCGCCAATTTCTTCTGGTGTTATCGGATTGTATCTTCTTACGAGGCTCGCAATATAAATTGTGCAAGGGCCGCAGTGGTTTCGTCTCCTCGTATATTTTCCTCCAGAAGATTTCGACATCATGCACCACGGGCAGTATCCCTGGGATAGTCTTTGCTGGCTGGAGGAGCCTCGAAAAATTGGTCTTGAACTAGTTGTTCTCTCTACCATTCTTTGTCTACTTCTTACCAGGGACACCACCTAGCTGAGCTGAAATCCTCATGGGTTCAGGTTGCATAGCCGGAGTACGGGTGGGTCAAACCCGAGGTGCCCGAGCCACAGATGAAACTACGCAGCTCATCTGATTAAAACCGTTATGTGGTTGGCTGTACCAGAAACCACCACAAGGCGTAGTGGTGCTACGCTGCTGTCAAATAGCCCGGGGGAACTGGCTTCAAAATAACAACATATGGCCAAGAGGATGATCTTGGTCATTAAAAATGCGAACTCCGGATACCAGGCGACCTCCGGTTTAATTAGCCTTCCTGTGGCATGCGGGGCTCTGCTGCAGGTGATTTTTCTCTTCCTTGCTTCTCGCTGGATATTTTTATGGACAACGAGAAACGAAAGGGGAATTCGCCCTTAACAGGGTCAAATAAAGAAGCTGAAAACAGCCTCTCAACCACGGGAGACCGTCAAGAGCATATGTATTTGGCTGAACAGCCAGGCCAAAAAGGTGATGACGATCTCCAGCTGGACTAAGGGTTGGAATAATACCCTCAAACTGTCAAGACTCACTTCTGACAATTGAGCAATTAGAAACCATTCAGGAGGCGATTCTGGACAATATTGTGGAAAGGGGAAGGATGAGGCTGCAATAAAGCCACGTTTTCACCAGTTCCACAAAAGACCGGGCTAGCTTGGCCCCTTAGTAAAAGCCTCTTAGTGACATCCTGAACTTTGCAAAGAAGATGGGATTCCTCTAGGAACATACATGCGAGTAGGGTTGAACAAAAGATCACCAATGGTTCTGAGAGCTGAATAGGTCTACGACCCCAGAGTACAATACAATACAACTACCAGGGTCTTTCTTGCAGTCACAAGAATGCAATCTCTCTCCAAGAGCAAGCACCGCTACATATATTATTTAATGTTAATTATAATTATTGTAATTACTGTAATTTGTGTGAAACTAAATCATATTTCAAAAACATATTTTTAACATGCATAAATAACATTTAAATGTTAACAGGATCAACAATAAGAATAATTTTCGGTCCAGTAATATAATTAAATGCCTTCTTAGCTTGCCAATTACGATTGGTGGTGATTTTAATGCTCCAAAAAATATTTATAGGATACAGTTCCGAATTAATTAGAAGTGATTAATATATTAATTAGAATTAATTTTTGTTGTCAACCAAATTATATTCTTGTAAAATGTTTGTTTTCGCTTAACAATTTAGTTTTCCAATTTACATTAAAAACATGGTTGGTAACTTTCAAAAGTGTAACGTGTAAGGTGTAAAAAACATTTTGAAAAAACAAATTTGGTGGATGCGCCGGGTCCACCTTTTTAGTATTTTTTTAAATTATGTTTGCGGCCAACTTTTGTGTTTAAATTTTTAGTCGACGTACCTGCACACTGTTTCAAAAAACTGAGCAAATTATTAACCCCAACATTTAAAAATGACCTAAAATTTTACAATCTAGTGTGTTTACTTAGTCTTTCATAACAGAAATTTATTATGAGTAAATTTTTGATTTAAATATACTACTGAATTCATCAGGAAACCAATTGACTAATTCAAAATAAAAAGCTAACTAGTAAAAAAATCTGTAACTTTGTAAAATTTTATAAATAACCACTAATAAAAATTTGGATTTGAATGTATGTTAATGTACCCAGTTTACATAGATGTTATCTAGATTTCAGATAGTATGTTGGTTAGTTATTTAGTTTATAAACAATTGGGAAATACCAACCAATCGTGAAAATGACTACGAAACCAATCATTATTCTGTCTTCACATAAAAAATTCCATTAATTACCAATTTGTGAAATATTTTTACTTTTACGTTGATCTTTCCTGGTAAAGTATGCCCAATAAACTAAACACGTAGATTTTTAATTTGAGAGTTCTTTGTAACTCTGATAACTAATAACATTCCACCAATTTCCCATAATTTAAGCATGTTTGAAAACCAAATCAGTAATTGGGCGTCTCGCGTTGAAGAAGACGTTTATATGCAAATGTGAGAAACACTTGGTACAAATTAGAGTCACGTCCAAAAACAAAAGACCACCGGAAACGTTCACAATACAAGTGTCAGTGTGTGTCACGGCTGTTGGTGATGGGAAATAATACTCCAAGGGGGCGCTCGCTTCGCTGCGAACTCGTCCCAGAAAATGGAGGGGCAGCGCTTGTGTTCCACTCTGATAGCTCGCCTGAAAAGCTTTTATAATTCATGAATTTCAGCCGAGCTTTCCGTGATTATTATTACGTTACCCAACTTCGGACTATTACGTTTCCTAGTCGCAACTATTGTTGCGGTCCGCTGTGTGCAGAGTCGGTTTAGTTATAATAGTAAAACTTTATGGAAGACGGAATCGTTGATTTTTGTAAACAGGGGGAATAGAGACATGGAGCGAGGACTGAAACGAATATGGTGGAAGATGATAAGACAAAATGCAATTAGTAATTGGTTATATGTTTTCTCAGCGGCGTACCACTAGATAAAACACAGTTACACAGAATAGTCCTAATATTTAGTACTTTTTTTGCATCCTTCAAACTGTCAATAAGGCCTACTTCTTTGGTGTAGATATAACATATAAATCATGTAAAGTTACAGTAAATATCAGATAGAGATACCATTTTGTAATCAAAATAATCAATGGTAACTTGATAGTGCGCAGTCAAGTCTCGACCATATTATTACAAACGAGTCGCATGTAGATTATCGAAACTTATACAGAAACTAGCTGACCCGGCGAACTTTGTACCGCCTCAGAATCAATAAATGTTGTGGCAACTTATTAGCTGAATTTAATTCTTTTTTTTTTATAAAAGGATAATGCACACAACGCCATCTACTGGCATTACCGGAACCAGCATACAACGCCATGTTTATTTTTGTTTCTGTCATGTATCAAAGATGGCGTTATATACGGATTCCATACAAAATGTTTGAGAATTTTTATTTTTTTTATTTTTCTGTTTTAATAGTTTATTCGCCCTCAAAAAAGTCAGTCAATCTATTCTCCAGATATCATAAAAAAATGTGTGTGGAGTCCACGCGCAACAGAAGTGAAACTTTGAAGTTTACTCCTTAATAATTAGCTTTTTAAAAAAAAAGAAACCGACTTCAAAAAGCGAGAAATAACTCAGTACATGTATTATTACATGTGCTACCTACTGATCTGTTTAAAATCGGTGCCAAGCCAAAGAGGTTAACAAATTTGTAACCTATTGTCATTATACAAATATATCAACAACGTTATAGCGCATCAAAAATTCAATATCAGGCCGTCAACGACGTCTGCCCCGCACGTGTCTGCCCGTTTGGGATGTTTTGCTCAGAGCGAGCCCCCCACCCACGCTCACGCATTCCGGCGCGCGCGCGGTGGGACTTGCGATGTGACGGGAGCGGACAGCCTATCTATCTACTACGTATTTTTTTGGCTTGGCACCGACTTCAACCAGATCAGTAGGTAGCACATGTAATAATACATGTACTGAGTTATTTCTCGCTTTTTGAAGTCGGTTTCTTTTTTTAAATAGCTAATTAATTTACAATTTTAAGTGATGGGTAGACCTAGTAAGGACGCTGCTCGAATGAGGAAACGACGGCTGGTTGAAAATGAAGATTAAAGACGCAAACTATAAAAAATTAAAACCAGAAATACTGAAACAATGATGAATTAATATTACTACCTCAAAAATCTAAGGCAATGATGACTCCCAGACGCAAAGACCTGCATAATTATTGAACGACTACATTTGAGAGAGTTCATAATAATTATAAAATGTGAGGATTTCGCCCAATTCCCATGCGATCACCTCATCAGGTCCAGACTTGCTGACAATGGGACTACCTCCAGAGTATACTCTTTCAAATAAAAGAAGAATTTTCAAAATCGATCCACAATTGACGAAGCAATCGGTGAACATACATAAAAGGAGAAATTTGACAATTTCCTTCGATTTCCATGAGATCCCCTCATCAGATCCGGACTAGCTGACAATGGGACTACCTCCGGAGTATACCCTTTCAAATAAAAGAAGAATTTTTGAAATCGATCCACAATTGACGAAGAAATCGGTGAACATACATAAAAGAAAAAATTTGAGAATTTCCCTCGATTTCCATGGGATCCCCTCATCAGATCCGGACTTGCTGTCAATGGGACTACCTCCGGAGTATACCCTTTCAAATAAAAGAAGAATTTTTGAAATCGATCCACAATTGACGAAGAAATCGGTAAACATACATAAAAGGAAAAATTTGATAATTTTTCTCGATTTCCATGGGAGCCCTTTATCAAATCCGGACTTGGTGAAAATGGGACTACCTCCGAAGTATACCCTTTCAAATAAAAGAAGAATTTTCGAAATCGATCCCCACAATTGACGAAGAAATCGGTGAACGAACATAAAAGGAAAAATTTGAGAATTTCCCTCGATTTCCATGGGATCCCCTCATCAGATCCGGACTTGGTGACAATGGGACTACCTTCGTAGTATACCCTTTCAAATAAAAGAAGAATTTTCGAAATCGATCCACAATTGACGAAGAAATCGGTGAACATACATAAAAGGAAAAATTTGACAATTTTTCTCGATTTCCATGGGAGCCCTTTATCAGATCCGAACTTGGTGACAATGGGACCACCTCTTGAGTATACCCTTTCAAATAAAAGAAGAATTTTCAAAATCGGTCCACAATTAACGGAGATATCGGTGAACATACATAAAAGGAAAATAAAACACATACAGCCGAACATAGAACCTCCTCCTTTTTTGAAGTCGGTAAAAATCGATTTTCATTTATAAACCCCGGTAAGACAAATTTTGGTGGCTGGCGTTATTTGTTATTGTTGCCCTGTACCAGGGGGGGCTTGAGATATAAATCCAAGGGTTCCCCCTGAGCCCCCTGACCATGTTTCAATAGTTATTCTGCTATTCGGGGCGGAGACAAATCCAACAAATCAAATATAAAAGCCCTTCTTGAGTTATAAACCCAAGCCCCCCCCCCCCGGGCCTCCACGTCCAAGTAAAAAATACTTTTCGACCTATACCCATACCTATCAAATAAACAAAAAAATTTCATAACAATCGGTCTACCCGAAAAATCGGTCCAGCCCAAGAGGCTCCCCTGGGCCCCCATGTGCATGTAAAAAATACTTTACCACCTATTCTCATACCTACCAAATATACAAAAAAAAAACATAAAAATCGGTCGACCCGAGAAATCGGTCCAACCCAAGGGGGCCCCCATGTCGATGTGAAAAATAGCTTACCACCTATTTTCATACCTTCCAAATATACAAAGAAAAATTCATAAGAATCGGTCGACCCAAAAAATCGGTCCAGCCCAAGGGGCCCCCCTCGGCCCCCATGTCTATGTGAAAAATAGCTTACCACTTATTCTCATACCTACCAAATATACAAAACAAAAAATCATAAGAATCAGTCGACCCGAAAAATCGGTCCAGCAAAAGGGGGGAAAATAGTTTTAAACCATCCCTGGATTATGTCGAACAAAACAAAACAAAAATTATTCAAATCGGTAAAGCCGTTTTTTAGTTTTAGCGTGACATACGAACGGCGATTCTATATATATATATATATATATATATATATATATATAGATATAGATTTGGCTAAAATTACATTGTCAAATTAGCGTTATGTCAGATACTTATACTCTCTCGAATGTAAGAATCAAATATCTGGCTCTAAATAATTTTTAATAGTAAAGATAAATAAATAATGATAAGTTAAGACAGTATTGCATTTCCGGTTGTCGACCTATCTAGATATTCATGTAGATATTTAAGTTCCATTCATAGCAATTACTTTATTTAATAAATTTGAGAATCTCTTTTCAATTACAGTTTAACTTGAATGAAATGATTTTTAAAAATATTGACTTTTAACGGAAATTATAGGTGGATAAAATTATAGAAACAAATTAAAAATACTGTTCTTCTACTGTATATTAACTAAATTTCATTCAATGAATTATTTTGTACACCAACAGAAGAACGTTTGGGATTAACATTTTTTCATGCAGTGTGGTTCTTCTAGTAATAGATCCACATTAGTATAGGTTTTAGCTCTACGAGGTACCTACTACAGGTTCTATATAGGTTTAGAACAGGTAATTGTTAGGGGCTATAAATATTGTTACACCCTATAAATATTGTTCATTTCGAAACTAATTTTCCACCAGTTTTGATCTGTAGTTCGCGGCGGCACCGGAAGGCGCATCGAGTGATGTCATCTGTGTCGGGACAACTACTTGAATAATCACATACGATAATGTCATCACTCTGGAATATTCCATAGACTGTGAGAAGTCGCACTGTGTGGGAAAAAATGATGTTATACGACGGTCGCATAAGGGGGGGGGGGGGAGGATGATGTCATCACTCGAAAATGTTGGGTCGCGCCGAAAGGATGATCTCATTATTCCAGAACAGAAAAAATAGAGAACATCCGTAGGGGTATAAGAAGTGATCGAATGACGAAAGGAACTAGTGTACTGGAAGCGCAGAATAAATTGGGAAGGAACTAATCTCAGATTTTTATTTTTAAATGTAAAATTCCTATGCCCCAAAATCCATTATACACCTTTTACTATTCAGTGTGTTATTTAAAGTAAAATGTTGATTACTGAAAGGAAGATCCGGAAGGAAATAAAAGGCACATGTAATGTAATGAAGCATAACGGAAAAGAAGTAGTGAAGAGAAGACCTAAAGGTCGTAAAGTGAAGGAAGAGAAATGGAGATGGACCGTGGATGGAAAAATAAAAAAGAATCTCTTCTAAGTAATGGATCGTAGCATCGAATTAAAACAGCAAAAGTGGAAGACTATATCAACTTGACATTGGAAAAACAATAATAGGAAGAATTTAGCAGACAGGCCATTCAATGAAGCCTCTTCTGCTGATCCATCTATTTGGAAATACTTGATCTAGATCATTTCTGACTAGATTGTCATAGTGGGCAGGTGCCCCATCTTGCTAATACCACAGCAAATCGTGTGGTAAATCTGGGTCGTTAGCATCAGGATATAATTCAGCCAAGGCAGGAACCAAATGATCGGTTAACATTTCCATGTATTTTTGGCCGGTTAAAGACCCGTCACTAAAAAATGGTATTCTATTGTTTACAGTTGCTGCCCACACATTAAGTTTTTGGAGATACTGGATTTTTGCCTTCATCATCCAGTGTGGATTTCTAAGGGTAGCGACAGTTTTGGCGATTTACAGGTCCGTTTAACTAAAATGTGGCCTCAACAGAAAAACCAATGCGATTTACAAAAGTCGGGTCAGCTTTTCATTCAACTATTCATTAAATCTTCACAAAACTGTATTCTATGGTCGGGATCGTTAAGTGCATGCGCTAACACAACTTTGTGAGGGTGCACCGATTTTGATCATTGTTTTTTTAAATGAAATACATTAGGTTCATTAATTATTTGCAAATCATTTTAGGGAAAAAGCGGTCCATTACACTCATCGATTTAAATGAGCGTGAATCGTTCTAAGTGAGAAGTTGGACAACTGTAGCTAAATATAGGTATCTTAGCCCCTCCCCCGAGGTTGGTTGAGCAAGTGGTCTAGGGAACTTAGGACATGTTTATTAAGACATTTATAGCTCTGATGGATGAATGTTTGGGTGCGGGGTGATAGTAACTTGATATACCATCGGGGCAAACTCTAAAGAAAGAGACCCGCAATAAATTACCATAAAAATAAATTACCGAAAAATACAGTAATAAATTATCATAAAAATTAATTACTGAAAACTTTACGGGCACTAAACCCACCCACCAACACCCCTTGAACCAGGCAGAAACTGGCCACCTGAAGGCATATATTATTTACTTTGTTTTTACGGTCCTTAGAGAACATATCGGTGTTAGGGTGTTTGGCCGAATGCATTGCAACGATCGTGTCTGTAAGTAAACTTTTGACAATCTGATCGTTCCCTCTGATCTGATTTAAAATTTGAATGTCAAAGTGTCAAAATGTTTGAATTAGAGCATAACATTTTTCTTATTTTTATTATTTTAAGAACGCTGAACGGCAACAGAATTATTCTATAGAACGCTGTGTTAATAATTTCTAAAATGCCTACCCCAATTTTCCAGCAGATTATCAAAAATTAGCCTAAGATTTCGTGATCTTGGGACTGTTAGTCGAAGAGCGGGTAGCGGAGCGCCCAAAAAAAGAACTCCTGAGACTGTGGCAGATGTAGCAGTAATGGACGCGTCTCTCAAGAAACCTCTCCACAGGTTACGGTTTTTCTATTTAATTTTTGCATATTTATCAACAAAAATGTTTTTCCACAATCGTTTAATTTTGATGTTGTTTGCTCACTGAAAAGAGTGAGCAAAGTAAGCAATTTAATCACTAGTGAAAAAAAAATGTTTTAATCACTAGTGATTAAAAGATTTTTGCTCACTCTTGCTTTAAAAATCGTCAATAGAGGGAGCCAAAAATTTTTTTCCTTAATTTGCTTGAAAACTACTTTGCAATATTAAAATAATTTCGTTGTTAAATTTACGACATCATAAAATGTATATCTTGTCATCTTAATTTGAATTCACGAAAAAACTTAAAATTGTTTCTTGAAAGCTTAGAAACTATTGGGGAGATTCATGCTTAATCCTTTGTGTGTTGGTACTGAATCTATCACAATTGTCTGATGTCAATTGTCATTTGTAGGTGATGTTGTTATTCTAAGTTGTCCAACGTCGGGCTTTGGTTAAATGAAAGCTGAATAAAAAGTGTTAAAAGCCTTGCCGTGTGTCGGTTGCCCTTGTTGAGCTAATGCTAGTAATGGAAAATAGTGATACGAATATGAACAAAATACTCCACCTGACATTACGAAACCTGCAAGAAATGCAAGTTTGGATCTCCTACCTACAAAGTCCAGAATGCAATATGAAAAACAATCAATTTTTATACAATGGGTGAAAAGTCACAAAGTTGGTAAAATTAGCGATAATGTTCTACTTGCATTTTTCGCAGAAAAAGCTAAATCATTAAAACCGTCGACACTCTGGTCGCAGTATTCCATGCTCAGGGCTACTTTAGCAAAGCAAAACATTCATATTAACACGTTTGCAAAATTAATAGCCTTCTTAAGACAAAAATCTGCAGGATTTGGATCCAAAAAGTCAAAAACAAGCATATCACAACAAATACTCCTCACGTGCATTTTGGTACTATTAATAACTGTACAATTAATTTGTAAACACCCGAATAAAAAATAATAATGTGAAACAAATAAGTATTTTGCATTTGATGTTTTGTATAATGATTCTGGGAAAATAATATTAAATATGTAATAGTTTTTTGAAATGAATAGATATTTTGTGTTTGATGTTTTGTAGTTTGATTGTGGAAAAAATCATATTTTACACTCATGAGCAAACGTGCATTTAATCACTCATCCAGTTGGGGCCCTCGCCTACGGCTCGTGCGCCCAACTTCTGGACTCGTGATTAAATGCACTACTTTGCTCACTAGTACTAAAAATAGCTATTTTTGCCTGTTTTATGCATAATTGACACCATTTCTACTTCATTTAATTTCGCTAAACACGTACATAATAACAAAAATACTCAGTTGGTTACAGTTTTTAAAAACACTTTTCTTTTTCTTGCTTTGTCGGTTGAATTTTGCGTCTGCTGCATCGCGAATAGATATCCAACAGTAAGCCGCCAACATGGTAGTTCTTTGATACCCCTTTTTCCATTGAGGAAATATCTTAGTGGAACCGCTCACCATGTTCGTCGCTAACGGCGCCACAATTTATGGGGAAAAAGTTAACATGGGAATGTAAAAAGTGCACCTTTAAAGACATATTGCACTCCATATGTTTGCAGACCATCAAGAGATTTTCCACCAAATGTACATAATTTTCAGCTCTTTGGTTGTCCAAAAATTGTTTTCTATGGTTGCTAGATCTTTGCAATGGTCGTTAGACTCCTATGATAAATAAGAAAAAAGGAAAAACCCAAAATTTTTGCATCTCAAAAACGGTAACCAATGAGCATTTTTTATTGTCATTTTTGAATTTAACATGGTACACATGGTATGAATTCGTTACTTATGTTCAGAAAACAAAATGGCTGTTGCCCAGTGTTATTATCTATCTTCTGAAATAAGAGGACGTACTCTGAGACGATAATTTATATTTCCAAATTATTGAAATTTCTGTTCGATTTTACAAATGGTCGATTTTTGCAATCTTGGTCCTGCATATTTATTACTGAAAATTTTACAGGCCTGATCAAGTGTTCACTACCTGTCACCACGTCCTCTCAAAATTATTATTTTTTAACCAGTTTAACTTTTTTTTTGTTAAAATAATATACTCTACACCCTCGTCTACACAAATTGATAATAATTTGGTTACCCTTAACACATTAGAAAATTAAAAAGTGAATTCAGTAACGTCCATAGTCCACTATACTGTGCGATCATTTAAATTATAAATTAGCGTAGGCTGTGAAATTTAAATTAGGTTGGCACTACTAAATGTTGACAATTTGGTTTAATATTTGCTTTCATCAAAAGTGCAACCCCGTTCGACCAGCGGATTCCGAATAAATCCTGACGGCTCGATCGCAAATGCGACGCAAACAAATAACATCAGCACTTTTAGAAGACCACTAGACGTTCGTCAAAGAATGTGGCTGCAACACGACGGTGCACCTCCTCCCTATGGTAGGATAGTTAGGACACAAATTTTGCAGAACGTTAATGACTAATTTCTTAAACGAATTCAAACTTGTGTTCAACAACAAGCAGGCTATAATGAACATTTATTTTAATTTTGTTTTGTTACTGGTTGTAGCTTAATACTTTATTGTATGTCTTCATTTTTTGCATTCTAGGTTGGCACTACTAACTTTTGACAATCTGATCGTTCCCTCTGATCTGATTTAAAATTTGAATGTGAAAGTGACAAAATGTTTGAATTTGAGAGAATTATTTTAAGAACGCTGAACGGCAACAGAATGGTGAACGGAATTATTCTATAGAACGCTGTGATAATAATTTCTAAAATGCCTACTCCAATTTTCCAGCAGATTATCAAAAATTAGCCTAACAAATTTATAAATGTGCGGCAAGATTTCGTGATCTTGGGACTGTTGGTCGAAGAGCGGGTAGCGGAGCGCCAAAAAAAAGAACTCCTGAGATTGTGGCAGCAGTAATGGAAGCGTCTCCCAAGAAACCTCTCCACAGGTTACGGTTTTTCTATTCAATTTTTGCATATTTAACGACAGACGGGCTTTATTTGTATTATCGAGTGAGGCGAGATACATAGTTGACCACAGAATTTTAAGTGAGTAGAAGGAATTATTCTTTGGAAATCCTCAAACGTTGGTGCATTTTTAGGTTAGGTGACCAGACTAACGCAAGAGATACCTCTCATATGGAACTTATCAAAAAATATTAAAACAAGATTTAAATCTTCATCCCTATAAAATTACCGTCGTTCAAGAACTGTTTCCACGAGATTTTCCTGCACAAATAGGATACTGTCAGTGGTTTGAAATAGCCTAAATAATGGGGATACCTAAACATGGAGATAATTGGGGTAGGCATTTCGAAAATCATTAACATAGCGTTCTATAGAATAATTCCATTCACCATTCTGTTGCCATTCAGCGTTTTTAAAATAATTTTTAGTAATAAACAAAAGAAAGTCACTTTGACATTCAAATTTTAAATCAGAGTGTCAAAAGTTAGTAGTGCCAACCTAAATTTCACAGCCTACTCCAATTTATAATTTAAATGATCGCACGGTATATGACGAGAATATCAGAAATATCACGTCAACAGAAATAACAGAAGTATTTTAAAAATTGGGAAGCAGTAAAACGTGAACCTGAAAGAAAATTTTTGTAATGGTGGAACAATTCAGCCATGAGTCTTCTCTTAAAATGGTAATAAATAACGTGTAATTAACTGCGATTTTTTGAAAACACGAGTTTTATGTGTGAGTATAGCACTGATTGTAGAAAAAATATGGTAAACGTAGAATTCAATTAGCTAGCAAAAGCAACAACCTATTGAAGTGTTACAATTTTCTTCGGCACCGACATCTTTTGCACTATTTACTTAGGTATACCATTCATTCTCGGACGTCTTTCGTTTTTGCACAATAACTCCAAGAGGCGTGAGCCCGATAACTGAACAACAATGGTCCGAACAAACGAGCACCTTTGTCGAGTACAGAATTAGCATTTTATCTAATATGCAATAAATAGCGTCGCGACGCCGTCCCTCCCGTGATTTACTGACGCGACGTAAATGGAACCAGTTTAGCATGACGGACACAACGGGGGCAATGGGATGTGAGGATTAATCAGGAAGTGGGGACTATCCCCGCCATTCCGGGACGCAAAACAAGAAACTGCACACTATTTTTTACCATAAGAATATCAATCGAGGTAAAAGAGAGGAATGAAATTTTACTGACCGTAAAGCGGCGGCACCAAACGGATAACCAGCGGATATCTCTAATTTTTTTGGCCAACGGTAGTCGGAGGATTATGTTCGTGTTGTTGTGAGCTCGTAATACTGGTGGATCCCTGAAACAAAGAAGCAGGATGAAGCGTACATGAAAAGGAGGATAATGTTGCATTAAGTTTAGTGGCTTTCTTAACGTAACAAAGATACAATTTAGGAAAAATACGGAACATGGTTGTGTAATATCTGAAGCGATGAAAATTACGTCTTACCTGATAGGAAAAAAATTGAATGAGACTTGACATCTATGATCAAAACAACATTATTTAAAATTTAATGGCATGTAAATATGAAAAGATATCTGTAAGCCGTGACCTATTTTGTCAGTCGAACAATAGATAAACTTAATATTTTTTTAAATCGTTGCCATAATGAGATTTACAGTTCTCCAAAGTTTCCGTCCAAAATCCAATACTTATATGTGAAATAGTTGCATTTTTCAATACTCGAGTTACGCTTGGTTTTGGCAATTTGCACTCGTGCTTCGTACTCTGGGTTTTATGAAAGTTACTTCCACTCAATAAACTGATAGGTAACAAAATTGTTGTGAAATCTTTCGATGTTAATATCGATCGCTTATTTTGTTCCTACCCTAATGGACAATCGAATAAAACAAAAAAATGGTGTATACGTTAGATACAAACAATCCAACATTGTTTCATCAATGCATCAGCCACTCTAGTTTTGCAGCTTAAAGTTCCTCTGTTAAAGTAAAAGTGAAAATTACAGTTCCCACTTTTAAAAATTTCATTATTTAACGTTGAAACCCACGCTTTTAATCTCCGTCTCCTTCTTCCACTCGTTTCAGCTGATTCGTCCGACTTGTTGAGGGTCTGGATGTCATTAAGCGAGATTAAATTCATAGCGTAATAAATGATATTGAAAGTTTGAAACATCCCATACAATCATCCCACAACAGACTGGTAACTGATGACATGGCAACTTGGGAATATTGAGCTTTCAAAGGGGGAAAATGCCCTGCAGTCACGGGGATAAACAGAGAGGGCCGCCGAAAAGGAGGGAATACGTTTCAGGAGCGGCTGTAATTGTGATGAAGTCAGCTCAACATCTTTATTAACTGCCAAGTGAGTATACTGACTTGTGGAGGACGGCCGATGAGGTGGTGAGTACAATGGTCAGAAAAGCAAAAAAGTAAAATGTCTTCTGAATTTCAAGTATGACTAACTACTTTTAATATTTTGTTTTTTGGTGTTTTAGGGAAAAACTGATTAAAAGTAGTTATCTACCACCAAATGTGATCCGACAATTGTTTTGTTTTTGTCAAGTATGACTGTATATTATAGGGATTGACATGTACAATTGAAAGATGAGCCACAAAGTGAATGAAAAAAAAAATTTTGAATGATTACTAGAAAAACGTAGTATTCGTGTGTTGTACTGCAAAAACCTCCCAGGAATTTAATAAAGTGTAAATTTTCCAAGGTAGTAGGTGGCCCTCGAACACGGAGCGTCTTGATGAAGTTGTAAGATCCCACGGAGAAATTCATTAATACGCTTTACTCGAGCGCAACTTGTAAACAATTTTGTTCCACCCACTGTTTGTAGCACATTGCCTCTTTCTTTATCCCACCAGTCCTTCAATATCATCGAAATTAAATTTATTTTCATTATAACGTGACTTTAGTATTTTTCAATTGTGACGCTAGCGTTTTGGTTCCTTAAGCTTGTAATTTTTAAGGTTACTTTTTTTTGTAAAGTTAAAATTCCAGTTTCTCATTAATTTGACAGTAAATTGAAAGAATTTTATTTTGTTATATTGCCGATAATTGAGTTACAATAATGTATCGTCAAAGAATTCTATTCTGATTCTAGAAGAACACATAAAAAATTGTTTTCACAAACTTGAAAATAAAACATAAATAGGTAATGGAAAAATCTTAATTTATAGCATTTTGTTAAAGCATTAAGTATAACGTATTCATGATTAGTTGTTTATCATTACTTAATAATAATGCACCTAATATTCGATTTTTTTGTATGGTGGTGTATGGTGCTTCGTATCTTGGAAATTAATACTGCTCAGCAGAGAAAAACAGACTTCTCAACTTTGTTATACAGGGTGAGTCATTAGTGTGGGATCGGTCTCTTATGCCGTTACTATTAATTTTTTATTAAGGAACTTGGCCAATGTAATAAAATTATACGGGAAAAACTGCATTTCCTAAAAATATTTAGAGTTAGCTAACTGGACCGAATTTTTTGACAACAATAAAGTTTCATAAAATTTCAATGGTATTTTTTAGGCGTTGCTAGGCAGTGTTCATTTCGGCTTTAAATACTAGATTTATCAAAAATGTTGGGACAAAAATTCGATCCTATTCGAAGAAAAAAGGTCCCAATTAAAACATATCAACTATGATTTACAATGTTTTATCTTTTTTTTGTAATTTTATAACAAGCAAAACCAGTCAAGACCAAAAATATTCTTCTCCAAACAACTTACTAGAAAAAATCACGTTATGGGCACCCCATCCAGGGACACGTTGTACTATACAGCTGTGGAATTTTTTTAAATTTTTATTGAAGAACAACGCAGTCATGATTTTTTTCAAATAATGGGTAAAAACACAGCTTTACAAAAAAAATTATGCTGTTACCCATAAAATTATAATATTTTGTAAGTTGATAAAAGAAGGTTAGAGACATCGTGTGTGGCCCATACTTTTTGATTTCAATGTAATACTTAAGAGAGAAAAAAATCCAACTTTTCATATCTTTCCATCTCCAAAACTTTTTTTTTTTTCAAATGGAACACCCTGTATTTTTTTGCGCTATTATGGTACTTTTATTCACCTCTTTCTTTTTTATTGAGCATTACCTAGGCTTAAACCTACAGGATTTTAAGTTATTAAAACTTTTCTTAAAATTCCTTGTAAAATTGGATATTATAATTAATTACCCATTGATACTGGGCTGTGAAATTGAAAATGTCAACTAGAATACACTAGAATATGAGTAAGATTTAAAAGAAGAATGAAGATTTAAGAGAAGTGGTCGTTTGTTTGTTACAAAATTTGTAATTAAAATATATAACATCTAATTCACAACTAATTCACGGAATGAATTAGTTGACATGGTCTACTGTTTGGGGGAAGGAGAAAGAAATCCACTCTTGCCTCTTGAAGATATTCGCAACGTTTTCCTGAACGTAGACGCCCAAAAGCAAAGGCTTTTGCAAAATTAAAAGCAAAATTTGAGGGAACAGGACGTGTTGGACTAAGTAATACGTTGGGAATAAGTCAGACGTTTGTTTCAAAAATTTTGTGAAAAAAAAAAGTTTCATCCTTACCACATTAAGCTTGTACAGGTACTGCAGGAAATGAATTTTCCAAAACGTCTTGAATTTTCGGTGTGTATTAGAAATAAATTGATTTGTGAACCGACATCATTTTCATTATTATGACAATAGTAATCCCCACATTATAAGACATGTAGACCACCAGCATCGATGGTCCTTAAATGTATGGGGGGGGGATGTGAATGGGGAGATCTATTTAAATGTTATTTAGTAATCAATTAAAAGGACTCTTAGAGGATGTGCCACTAGACGTTCGAGCAAATATGTGGTTCCAACATGATGGGGCACCATCCTACTATAGCCAAATTGTAGGTAGGCATTTGGAAGAAAAAATTGGTGATCAGTGGATTACAGCCCCAAGATCACAAGACCCCACGAAATTAGACTTTTTTTATGTGGTTATGCAAAAGACTTAGTATACCAAGATCCTCCCACATCGAATAACGACATGAAAATCAGAATAAGAAGAGCTTTTCAGTCAGTCGGTCCTAACATACTCAGAAATGTTAATCGATCATTTGTAACCAGGATCGACAAATGTTTCAAAGAGCATGGAGAATACATCGAACATCTTGTTTAATTGTTAATTTATTGTTAATTTTTTTATCATTGTTATTTTTAAAATTTAAATATATTTAAGTCAAACTCCACAAACTCTAATAAACGCAAAATTACAATTGCAACATGTTTCGGCAGAACACTACTGCCATCATCAGCCCTAATTTAACAAGAGATTAATTATACAATTGATCCTCCTCGATCAACACCTTCTTCTTTCGCCAATCATATATTAATAACGAAACATAGTTTTTCACCATCAAATTCCAAATTGATTCATAAATGCAATAAAGACCGGAAATTAGATTTTCTTGAGACTTTGGAAATAAGGAAAGCCTTGAAACTGGAAAACAGATCTTGTTTAAACGAACAGAATAACTTCAATAATCCCATTATTAATTCACTATTTTAATTTATTACCACTCAAACTAACTTACCAGATTCTCCTTGATCCATTTTTAATTTTTACATTTTATAAAATGTCGTTTTTACGAAATCTTTTAAAAATCATGTAACCTTTCCAAACGTCAAATTTTATTCAAAATAATGTCATAATTTTAAATATTCTTTCAGGTAAGAACCCCTCTGTAATTCATCAATTGCATCATTAATCTCTTGTTAAATTAGGGCTGATGATGGCAGTAGTGTTCTGCCGAAACATGTTCCAATTGTAATTTTGCGTTTATTAAAGTTCAACTTAAATATATTTAAATTTTAATTTCAATTCACTTCACTTTGATTCATCGACATTCTTCTTGTTTATTGTTATTTTTGTTGTAATTTAATATTAAAAATGATTTAAACTGTTATAATACAACAGAATAACAGTTGTTTGAATTATTATTATATTATTCTTTGTCTTTTATGTTGAGATTTTCGATTTCACAGCACACTATCAATGGGTAAATGATAATACATAATTAATTTTAAGAAAAATTTTGATAACTTCAAATTATGTAGATTTAAGTATAGGTAATGCTTAATAAAAAAGAAAGAGGTGAATAACAGTAACATCATAGTGCAAAAATATACAGGGTGTTCTATTTGAAAAAAAAAGTTTAGGCGATTTTTTTTTCTCTTAAGTACTACATTGAAATCAAAGAGTATGGGCCACACACAATGTCTCTAACCTTCTTTTATCTACTTATAAAATTTTATAGTTAAGAGCAAAGCCTTTATAATTTTTTTTGTCGAGCTGTTTTCCATTTTTTGAAAAAAGAAACATAACTGCATTGTTCTTCAATAAAAAATTAAAAAACATTACACAGCTGTATAGCATTTACTACAGCAAACAATAATATAAAAAATATACAGAGGGTTCCATTAAAAAAAAAAAGTTGGATACGGTCCGGTTAGGTAACTAAATATATTTTTAGGAAATGCAGTTTTTCCTGTATAATGTTATTACATTGAGCATTTATCTTAAAAATTAATAGTAAAGGCATACTATTAAGCCCGATCCCACAGTAATGACTCACTAAAATTACACTATTCTAATTTGCTTTTGTAACAATAGTACATTATTATACGAGTTGAACAAGAGGGTTTATTGTGACATGACTGCTCCAAAAGAACGAATGTCACAATGCCTAGTTAAACGAATGTAATATAGTAACGAGTGAGCAACAAAATTCTTGATCGCAGGAGCCTCTGAATCCAAAATTTTGAGTCGATTCTTGATCGATACGATTGTGTAAAAAGTCATCGAGTAATGTGAATTGACGATTAATGTAATCAGTAAAGTAAAAGAACCGATATACGTTTAGCCAACTGCGATCACAAATTTTGTTGCTCACTCGTTATTTTTTCTACTTCTCTCGTTTTATGAAAATTTAAAAATTTTGCTTTTTAAATATTTTAGGGATTTTTAGGATTTTTTGTGACACTATACTTTTATTGTCATAATGGACAATTTGTGACACCAAAGTAGAAAATAGTAGATTGTTTTATTAGAAGCAAAAGCCAGACTTTTCGTAGCAAGTGTGTAGGTTTAACGGCAGAGCCACGAAAAGCCACTTTTCTCCGAATAAAACATGCTATTTTTTCTTTAAATGGCATTGACTGACCACTAATTTCAAGGTCACTTTATGTTCAGGCCAGACGAGTTTATGCGCCGCCAGACGCCTTTGTTTGTCATGGCAGTGAAATGGATATTTGTCATTACCTATTGACGTATACAATGTCACATTTTTCTGAGGTTTGAAGAAAAACAATTATAAGTTTCAAATTTACGTTTTAAAAATAAATATATAAGGAGACCAAAGTAAAATTGAATCACATAATTATACGTAAGAGCTTTTATACAGTTTCATAATTTAGATGTTTACTTTCTCATCTCCGGATACACGTTGTCATTTCAAAACCTCTAGGTTCATCTAAAAATTTGTTTAATTTGTACATTATAGATTATGTATATAAAAACTCGACTCTTAAACTGAACTGTTTTTAAAATTTTTTTTTTAAACTCTTTTGAATCCTTATTTTTGAAGTCTAAGTTTGAAGTAGAGAACTTTAAGTTAAGAGATTCATATTATTGTTTACCTGTGCAGTCTCAAATATTTTTCAAAAATACTACTTCTTTCTGCGTATCCACTTGTCATCATGGTTTCTTTACATGATTACATTTTCCTAGATTTTCTTTGATACACTAGTATCTATAAGGTTTACACCGAATTTTAAAAATCGAGGCGTCGTTTTGTAGATTAGCATTCATCTCATTCCATTTCACAATTTTTCGGTGCTTTTTTATAAAAAAAAGTATACAAACTTGTAACTCTACACCCGAACAAAGATAGTTCCTTCTGTTCTGTAAAAAATGTTAATAAAAAATCTGCATGTTCCATCCACAACTCCAGCGTTGTCATAGCTACTCATAATCGGCTTAGGCCGTTAGCGACGATAGCTGTAAGCCGTTTAATGAGAGGAGGACGGCCTTATGCATCAAAAAGGGATTTGAGGAAGAGCACAGAAGCCCCGTTGCTATGATAACTCCAAAGGGCTTATTGTAAAGAACTCCGTCGAGGGAATAGATTTTTATACGGTTTGCAAATCCCCCCTAAACGTTGTGCTGTTATTTTATTTACTCGGAAATAACGTGCATGAGACGAGGTTTCGACGCTTTACTTCTTCGTATTTTATTGCCCGTGCGAGAAATTGTACTTACTTGCTGTTATTTGGTTTTAAAAGATTAGCTGCGAACCAGAACTCAGTCACTGTAATTATGTTGGTGTAGTTATGACAAATCGTCGTCTCTGATACTGTGAGATAAGAGGATCTGACAATTTATTTTTGCGACCGTGTTTGGTATAAATTGTGCTAATACGTTCGTCGCTTCGAGGGTTGATATTCTAGTTTTTCAATGTATTACTAAGGCCGTAGTGCCAAAAATTACAAGTAATTTTGAAATAAATGTCCACAGAAAAACTGCAACCACAAAATTAAATTAATCGTGTTTTTTTTTCAAAACGCAACGATGGTAAAAGTGGGCAATTAAATTTCCCATCCGGTTATTAAATCAAACGTGTCGTGTGTAAATAGGGCTGTAATGGACACGTCTCAATTGAGGAAATCAGATTCCAAACAGAAGTCTACATTGCCGGTAAACCATTGTGTCCATTTAAATGTAAATGAGGACTATCGTAGTCATTCATCTTCCCCTTTCGCTTTGATTAAATATAGTGTAAGCTCAGTCGGGAGTCCCTGGCGTCGAGGCGCCCCTAACAGATACACCCACCATTACAATCAAGCGGATGTGATTATTATTATTAGGACACTGTGCAGTAATTATGTAACAGTAAAATATTGCCAATATAAAACAGTGTGCTTGTATATTGTATATTGTATATACCTGGTCGCTACTTTTTTTCTTTATAAGGTAAACTTACTGGAATTAGAAACCGGACCATTATATGAGCCTTTGTAATTTTAATTGAATGAATAAGTATTTGTTTTAACTACACATATCCGTGTAGTTTTACACCTCCACAGGTTAAGCTAGGATCTAGATAAGCCTTGGAATTTGAACGTAGGTCCCCGGCGAATTGTTTCGTCTGCTTATAGCTGTCAGTTTGAAGCGTCAACCATAACATGACATTTAAAAAATGCGCTATAATCAAAGATATGACTTTTTTTCCACCGCCTACTCAGAATTGAAATTTAAAGAATCGATTAATACTTATATTGATATCTAACATAGTATACGTTTGGCGTACTTTTATTGAACTAAATTATAAAATAAAATTTAAAAAAACAAGAAAAATATAGTGAGGACAAGAGGTTGTTCCATGCTATATTTGCTTATTGTGCCATAACAAGTCCAGTACACCTAATCTTCTTAAACATCCGAAGTAAGAAAGTTAAGTAAAGCAACGAATAGCTGCATCGTGAAGAGTTAAATTTGTTATGATTGTACTATTTCTTATTTGATCGTGTTTTCTTCTTATTTCTCTGATTGTAGGACAATGCCGCATTTCACCAACTTAAGGGTCTTTCGATTTGCCTTCTGCTTGTTCTTGTTATTCTATCATTTTTGTCATTCTGGATATTTGTTATTTCCAATTTTTTTTTTTGAGTCACCCATTTTACGAGTAGGTACATTAAATTCGCTCCTGATGTCTGTGTTCTGTCAAGTAGTAGTACTGGTTTTGTTTTGCTGTTGTCTGCTCTAGTCTCAGATGTATATTTTAGAGTCTTATTAGTTTATTCCATCTATATATTCTCCTAAGAAATCTCTATTCGATAGTGTTTCTTCTTACTGATTGAGAAAGGTTTCTAATACTGTTAAATTCCTGTAGTCACATTTTCTTTTGCCAAATCTCCCATTCTGTGCTAAAACGGTGCCTGGAATTCTGTAGTGTTTTTCAATGAATTTAAATCCTGTTTGGGAATGTATGATGGTCGCAGGATGGTGCAAAGGCGTCAGGGTGAAAGACGCATTATCCAATTTGTTGTTGAGAAGCTGTTGGTCTTATGGGGCTCTACCACTCATGGTAGCTGGTCACGTCTAGTGTTCATTGGGAATAAAATGACTGCTGAATGCTATATTCAAGAGATCGTAGAGGCAGTTTTGATGCCTTACCTACAAACACTTAAGAATCCAGTTTTCCAACAGGATAGTGCTAGGCCTCACATACCGTTTGTTACTGTAGACCATATGAACCTTTTTAATGTTAACCCCTTTCCATGGCCACTTCTCAAAACGACATCGATAAACTCATTCGTTTTATACCCGGACAAATTAATAAGTGCATATTGAAGCATCGTGTTCCGACCAACTATTAATTTATTGTTTTGTTAAAATGCCTGAATATTTTCGTCCAGTTGTATATTTTAGGTGTTTTTTACGTTGGTTTTATCAGTAGTGACTAAAATTTGATTTTGGTCACTCATAGTGCAGTACCAGTAAGCGCATTTCACAATCGACCGCTTACTTTAAATTGAATGCTCGACTAGTCGACGTGACGTCATAACTCACTCACTCACCCACTCACATGTTCAAGACTAGGGCCCTAAGACTGATTTACTGTTTTAAATAATATTGCTCCAAAAATATCTTTTCAAGATTCTTTGTTGTTAAAAAAATACAACCTGTTGGACGACACGTCGTATATCACACGTGACCGAAATGTCATTGTATAAGCTGGTGAGATCTGTATAACTCGTGCTATCGCACTCGTCTCACTCGCTGACAATGAAGCATTTCTGTCACTTCTAATATAATCTACTATTCTTCAGAATTTCCTGACACATTAGTATTGTAATGCAATAAAAACAATATTTTTTTTATTAATTCGATGTGTCACAATTTAGTCACTCGAGGTATTAGATTAGGTATAGATGATTCACAATCATTCACAACTGACATTACAAATTTGAAATTAAATCAAAATTTAAATATATTCAAGTGATATTCAATAATGATTTCATTATTTATCACATTGTTGTGATATTTCAAAGCAATTTATTAAAATAGTTTTTATCGACACTGTCAGAATTTACAAATGTTTGCTTGTGTAAACACTCTGTCATAAAGTAATAAAAATGTCATATAAACATCACACTATTTTTATGGATTTTAAGCAATATAATGGCTTGCCGGAGCTGTGTCGAACGATAAAACGTTGTATTACACTCGCTCCTGTGTAGATTGAGTTCTTTCCGGCATTGGGGGCTCTTTTCACTCGTGCGAGATTTACCCAATTACTGGTTCGCAGTATACTTTGAAAGCAACATAAGTTTCAAGAAATGTTTGCGGAAATGTTGGTCACTTTTGTAGTATTTCAACAACATTGTATCCGCGTCGTTGAACGCTAAGCAAAAGCCAACTGGTAGACCCTCTACCTTAACTGAGGAAGTTGTTGACAATATCAGAACTCGTATGCAAAGAAGTCCTCGCAAATCCGTAAGAAGGGTTTCCCTTCAATCAGGTTTGATCCTCAACCTTCCTATTCTAAATTTTTATACAATCCTTAGTCCGATTTCCCATATTGTTCCAATTCCCGCTTTTACAGGTTTATCATATTAAAGTTGCTCCACTGTCCTTAAACAAAAATTAAGGTACCACCCTTACAAATTTCCGTCGTCTAGGCTTTAATTCCTCCCGATTACCCCAGCAGAGTTCAATTCTGACACTGGTTCAATGAAGTAATTAATGAACGACAATGATATCCTTGACCAAACCTTTTTTTCTGAGGAAGCCTGGTTTCATGTTGAGGGTTATGTGAAAAAGCAAAACTACAGAATATTGTGAAGTGAAAATCCCCACGCTGTGAAGAGTTGCAAATTTGCACCCCGTTAAAGTTGGCGTTTGGCTGGCGGTTTCGAGGCAGCGGGTGTATGGGCGGGTCTTTTTTATTAACTTCACCATCAATTCAGAAAGATGTATCCGGCATATTTTGGAGCCATTTATAAACCAACTGACGGATCAGGAGCGGCAAATTGAATATTTCAAACAGGACTCACACTACACCACATACGGCACCGCGCGACAATGAGCCATTTACGAGAGAATTTCGGTGAAAGAGTGATTAGTGCGGGAATTTGGCAGGTCACCAGATCTCACTCAACTAGATTTTTTTGGGGGGCATTTTGAACCTTACCTTTAGTTTGATTATGTTCTGTATTTCAAGTTTAATTTCTGCTTCGTTTAATTTTCTTCAATTAATAGAATTTATATTTACCTAACCTACAATAGTAATACCAACTCAACAGTCCTTCTTGATCACTCTGTATATTTAAAATTAATATCTATTGTACTTATGAAAATGTATTTTGGTGGCGGTTTCACTTCTCTCAACTTAAAATAGAGTTGGTTGGTTGGCTTAATATCATATACAGTCGCGGACAGAAAATTGTGGACCTCAATTTCACCGCCTCGAAGTGTAAAACGTTCTTTAAATATTATTATAACACACACTGTATTTGAAAAATCTTATAAACTTCAAACATCAAACTGAGAATAAAGCATAGTACAGAATTTTCTGTCCGCGACTGTATTATCGCCTTGATAATGTGAAAATAGTTCTTTTATCGTGTTAGCCCTATTTTTGGTGCTTTTGATAGATGAAAATTAAATACCATTGCAAAATTGTTTCGCGTAGTGCTTCTTTTGTATCGAGCGATCAAGATAATTTGTAATCGAGTCATCTATGAATCCGAAAACGTATGTCGTGCACTTAAACTGCACTTATGTCCGCAGGTGTAAGGTCACAAGATCTCGGAGGCCAGATATTTTCTGTGTTCCGACTAATAAGTCTGTTATCAAAGAACTCTCGTAACATAGCTATTGTGGTCCTTGCTGAATGTGCTGTAGACCCATCTTGTTGAAAATAGCCAAGTACCAATTCGTCATCATGAACTTCGTTAATAAAACTTTCCAAAATCACTTGTTGATATGCAAGTGCAGTTAGGTTACCTGAAGGAGGATTACATTTTTTTTGTAGGTTTAAATAACTAATAATGATTAACTTACCTTCAAAAAATATTAAAATATAAATAAAACATGAGGCCCTTAATGGAAAATCATCTTGATGCAGTTCTTGTACACAGGTTAATCGATATGGATATAAAACTAAATCTATTTTAAGTATTGCTTGACATGTGCCATATGATAAGTCCACTTGCTGTGCCAATTGCCGAATGGATGTTCTAGGGGATTCTTCGACCACTTTCTGGTTTTCTTTCTAAAGTGGATGTTCCTTGAAACTGGGTAACTCAACGCTTTAATGTATTGGAGAAATGAGCATAATCGACGATATTATCGGGAAACTGCTCACGAAATTTTGTCCATGCATCTTGAATAGAATATTGCCACATGCCGTCTACTTTCTGCCCATTTCGAAAATACGACTCAACCATAAACGGTTTGTGTTCTAATGAAAATGCCATTTTTAAGCAGTGAACAAATGAAGTTCTTAAAAGAACTGATTTTATAGAGTAGAGGGACTGTTTCACTAGACAAAAATAACGCAACAACCAACATCAACAACGCAAGCGGCAAGATACTGAGATTTGAGGTTAAGTTAATTCTTCAAATTCATTTGATGACAGTGGTTCAGGTTACACCGAACTGGGATTTCATTTATACACAAAATCTGGCGAAAAATTGAAATTAACAATTAAAAAATTGGTTGCGGAGGCTACATTTTTTTTTTAAACTTCTTGAATGACGTAACTTAGATGCTAGAATTAAGCATATCAATCGCGAAAGACACACGGATTCGAATTCATGGATGACTCGATTATAAATTATCTTGATCGCTCGATATAATAATCTTATTCTTATAATAATATGTACTAGCTTGTACCCGACGCGCCTTGCTACACCCCAAAAATAAAGTAAATTACATCTCATCAATCGCGAAAGACACACGGATTCGAATTCATGGATGACTCGATTACAAATTATCTTGATCGCCCGATATGAAAATTGATTGAAATGGATGAAGAAATTAATTTACACACCACCCCAACGGTTTATTGCCCGAGAAATAAAAGAAAAAGATATGATTAAATACTGCTGAATACATTGTCTTCATAATAATGTATAATGTAATAATATAATATAATGTAGAAACAAAACCAGCACAAAAGTGTCTTAATTTTTAATTGTTATTGTTGACCTAATACGACTTTGTATTAAATTATTACAGAAACAATAAATAAAACATACGTCTTTTTTAAATTCAATGAATATTATAGGCGTAGCAAAAGTATCATGTGCAACAGTTGCGGAAGTGCTCTTACACGCTCGTGTTGATAACTTCATCGTTTGCGTGTCTTCACATAAGACCATTATTTCCGTGATATGTCTATAAATCGGTTTTCTCTTGGACAAAGAATATACTGTATTACTGTTTGTTTCCCGATCCTCTTACCTGCCCACGTAGTTCTCCGGATACGGAATGAGATTCCCCTCAGGACTCGGTCTCGGCGTGTTCCCGACCCAGAAGAAGGCATCCGGTCCCGTTCCGTCGTACGAGAATCCTTTGATGAAAATCGTGCTTTCGTCGACCGCATAAACCGTCCCCTTTATTCCATGAGCGTACTCTTGGAGAGGACCAATCAGTCGGCCGTAGTAAGGCTCCGGATGTCTTCCACCTAACCCTGAAACCGAAGAAAACTCAACTCACTTGTTAGCCGTAACCGAATCAATTTGCCGCTTACAATGATCGTTATTGCCGACACCCTCGGTACAACTCAATAAAAATCCATATAATATATCGAGTTAGAGAAATCGCACCGACGACTTCCCCTTGCTTGGGGTGAAGTTTATGTTCGTGTTGGTACATTTCTGACCGACGATGCTCGTTATGGATGAGTCGGCTTGAGGGTGCATTCAAATGGAATTTTAATGTCACAATAAAAATAATTGTAATACAAAAGCTTAATGTGTATGTTAATATCCTTATAATAACTGCTTTTAATCAATATTTTGCACAAATCTAAGACAGCGCCATAATTGACCAGGCGTTTCTATAATTTCATGCCAGTTTGATGTAAAATTTATTTACTTTGCGTGATGCTATTTAATTTTTTTCTTCTAATTTTGACAAATAAAATGTCATTTTGTCATTAGTTGGAAAACGTCAAATCTTGTGTAAGTAGTTCCTAACTAGTAACGGAATAGTATATTCTAACCGTGTAACAGACCGCATTTTCTCCACGACCAGAAAGTATGAATCAAAAACAATTAAAAACAAGTTAATATTTATTGAAAACAACTAGGACGCACGTGTTTCAGAATAAATATTTTAACCCAAGAAGAAGAAGAATTATTACATTCATTAATGGTCGTGGAGAAAATTAATTTCCCAACTGGTTATGAAACGCAAAAAAGCACAAACACAAATTAGAGAAATTCAACATTTTATTTTTAAAATTAACTTTGTCTTAACTTTTTGCATTTACATAGTAAGGACGTTTCTATCATCTTAAAAAAAGTGAAACTTGCCAAGACGTTGGTAGGCCCCCAACGAGACAGGGAGGTCCGAATGAGGCCGCTTGATACAGGGAGGCCAGAGGGCTCCCCCTTGAGACAGAGATGCGCGACAAAATATCAGAGGTACCGGTTTTGAAATTTACAAAGAAAGACAAGAGATATGATTGTATTTAGTGTGTGCTTTAAAGTTGAATATCAATAATGCACTCTTAAGACCATCAGGATTAAGAGAATAGTTAGTGAAGAGCATATCTTGGAAAATCCAGATTAGTCACATAATTGCTAAATCCCATCGAAAGTGTTCAGAGCAAGATCGTCATCGAATGAAGAAATATATCATCATCACATTATCAAGTGCCTAAAAAAGAAATTGATGCTACCAGTCTAGAAAAAAGATGTAAAAAGAACATGAATCAAATGGTTTTAAATAAAATCGTGTGTACCGTACCGATTTTTATAATTGATTTTGATAAATCAAAGACATCGATAAAATACACCAGTAGATTACTTTTCATTTTAAGAAATTTCACAGGTTCATTGATTATTTGTATTTACATTTCAGCTCACACCAGTCCATTACAGTCACCGACTTGAACGAGCGTGAGCCGTCTGAGTAAGAAAGTGGCGAACTGGAGGCAAAGAGCAGGTTGATGCACGCACGAAATCTGAATTTGCATCATACATACCGCCCGAATTTCAAGTGACGGGCGATCACTAGTTACCTTTATTGTTTAATGACTTTTTAACATTTCATTTAATTAAAATGTCTCGTTTGATTATGAAAGAGACAACTTCAAAGAAGCACTCTCAATTTCTTGTTTGGTTTCCTCTACTGCCAATCTCAGTTTCGACCAACTAATGGGAGCCCCTTTTCAACAAACCCCAGTTAATGAGCGGTCATTCCAGAAGTCGCTGATGGTGGCGGCGCCGGGCGCCTGTTGCTGCACCAGCAATAAACAGTTCTGCGGCTAAATGCGGGATTAGAGATCAATTTGTGAGGGTGATTGTCTGAGCCGCGGGAATCGGACTTCTGCTCACATTACGAGATTAACAGGGAGTGTAGGACTGAAACCGTCGCTATCGATCCTCGCAGAATCCTTATCGCTTTCGCACATGAACTCCTTGATTATGGCCGTTCGATTCGAGTGCAATACGTTCCGATAACTCCACTTTTTCGTATTTTTACGGTCTACGCCTGTCGTTTCGTACGTGGAATTGTGATTTCTGTGTGTGGATGTGATTCGATTCCTCCTCTTTGGGGGTGATGTAGTCGTATCGGCGTGACGTCGATTGGGGGAATAATAGACAGCCGAGTAGACACCCGGTCAAATAAAAGCAGACATGAAGGCTTTTAACGTTTTTACTGGGGAAATCCGGATGATATTCATACGGACCCGTTTACAATGCGTTCGGGTTTGAGGGTTTTACGGATATTGCCAGGACATGAAAAGCGGAAGATATAAGTTTAAGCCGGATGGCCATAAGGACGGTGAGTTTAGGGCTGTTCATGGGAGAGACTCTTGAAGAAACAATTAGTAAAATAAAAATCCAATTCTAAACGAAATATATAAGCGTTATTTGAAACCATTTTTTTAATAAATATTTCTCGATATTTGCCTAAATGTATAACAGACACTATCTCATCCTACTTGCGTCTCTTGCTCCTTGCCCTCCAATGCTTTCTATTTCTTCAATCATCTCCTAGGAGGTATCTGGCTGCCATTTCCATATCTTACTATAGGGATTTATGTGCGGAATTCCTACTTTACATTTTACAAAAATCTCTTCGATGCTTTTAAATCAGCTTAATGCTTACATGATTGTTTAAAGACTTTTGAAGGCTTAAAACTGCTAAACAATATCCTAATCTAGAACCATTTTAGAGGTTTTTGTAAAATATAAAGTAGGAAAACCGTTAATACAACTTTTTTACCTTTCAGCAATCGACTAAACTACGCACCGTCAGTTGCTGCTTGAAATGCAGACACCGGTAAAATGAAACGACTAACACTATGAGAGAGATCTGTGAAATGACGGAAAATTTTAGTTAAACGGTGTAATTTAAGAAATAATAACATATTTCCAATTCCGTGTCAATATTTTTATATCTCTCTATTATTGATTTTGACTGTTCCTTGCTTACTTACTTCCTTAATCCTTGGGCCTTGTACCTTTCGGTGTTAGCCGGTGGAAATTGATTATATTGGTTTTCAATATATTTCTATTCAAGCTTGTTTCAGTCCCGTTCTACTTATAAGTCTTTCAGACCTTTCATTACTGCTCTTTTTCAAAGGATTCCCACACGTTTACTCTCTTTATTCTACCAAGTGCTTTCATATCAATGTTCCAGCTTGTTTTGCTTCTCTTGCAGCTATCTCCTCGTGTCCTGGTGCTTTTTCTAGTTTAATTTTCTGTACCGTTCGTTTTAGTTCAGCTACTGATATGTCAATTGTTCGTTGATCTTGTGTAATTGTTTTTACGTTAATTTTCTTGTTGTTTCTTTTATTCCAATCCTTCTACGAAGTACTCTTTCCATCTTTTCATTCTTAATTCTCCTTCAGCAAAGTTAATCGATCAATATGGTAAAATCCTTTGGAAAAGAAAATCCTTACTCCTCAAAATATGGTTGCATACAATGCATATACAACAGAATTTAGTTCCAACCTCTGTGACCGTCGAGACCAAAACCAATTCCGGAGCATCTCAAAAAGCTTAGACAACTTGATTAAGGCCAGTAAATTAACAGTGGGTTCGACTTTGTTTTTCCTCTTTCTTCAAAATATGCCGACTTTTAGCAAACCCGCCGCTTATTATCTATTAGCTATTTATTAAACACGAGCTATTTTTTCTTGAGTGACTTATTTGCTGTTAAGGCACGGGTGTAATACATAGTTTTATTCATCACCTCCTTGTATAACAGTTCTTAAAACATCATCAAAACCCGAAAATTTTATAGCGTTAAAAACTGTTGGCTTATGAACTGGTTGCTATAACAAATTAGAATACAGTTTAATAATATAATTATGGGTTCATAAGTCCGCTAGTCTATCTATCTAAAAATCGATGTGTGTATGTATGAATGTGTGTATGTTCCCTATGGACTGGATCGATTTCGATGAAATTTTCAGGCAATCTTCAGATCAGCCCAGCGGGTTGAGTTTTTTCGAAAGTTTTAGTTTTGAGCAGTGACAGATAGAGGAACTAAACAGAGATTTAGGTAGTATTTTTATATAAATAAAAATCAATTGTCGCATGTATGAAAGAGCATCACTTGAGAACGGCTCGATTGATTTGGCTGAATTCTTTTTTGTTGTGTTTGTAATTGTCAGAACAAGGTTTCTATGAAATACATTTTTTTGTAAAATCCACCGGAAAATTGGAAACTTGGGGAAAAACTGAAAGTGCTGTTTTCTATGGGATTTTGTTTTTTTTTTAGTTTTAATTTTGCAGTTTCTCATTTCCTTGATTTCCCGAATTCTCAATTTTTCAGATTTCCAATTGATTTTTCCAATTTCTCGATTTCTCAATGTCTCAATTTTTCAAATTTTTCGTCAATTCATTAGTTCTTCTGCTGCTCAGTTGCTCAGTTTATTACTTCTTTAGTTTCCTCAATTATCTTGTTTTCACGATTTTCAATCGGTTCTCAATTTTCGGCTTCTCAATTTCGCAATTTTTCTCAATTTCTCAGAATCTCAAGTTCTTAGTTTTTGGATGTCTCAATTAGTCTCAATAGTTTCGATTTTTTAATTTTAATTTTCTAGTTTCTCACTTCCTGATTTTCCATTTTTCGGTTTCTCAATTTCTCAATTTTGCAATTGCTCAATTTTTCAATGTCCAAATGACAATCGTTCAATGTCTCAATTTTTACTTTACATATTTGGATTTAATTCTGCAGTTTCTGTTTCTCAACTTCTCAATTTTGGAATTTCTCAATTTATAGTTTCTCAATTTTTTAGTTTTAATTTTGCAGTTTCTCATTTCCTCGATTTCCCGAATTCTCAATTTTTCAGATTCCCAATTGATTTTTCCAATTTCTCGATTTCTCAATGTCTCAATTTTTCAAATTTTTCGTCAATTCATTAGTTCTTCTACTGCTCAGTTGCTCAGTTTATTACTTTCTTAGTTTCCTCAATTATCTCGTTTTCAGGATCTTCAATCGTTTCTCAATTTTCTGCTTCTCAATTTCGCAATTTCTCTCAATTTCTCAGAATCTCAAGTTCTTAGTTTTTGGATGTCTCAGTTAGTCTCAATTGTTTCGATTTTTTAATTTTGATTTTCTTATTTCTCACTTTCTGATTTTCAATTTCTTGGTTTCTCAATTTCTCAATTTTTCAATGTCCAAATGTCAATCGTTCTGTCACAATTTTTAGTTCGAAATTTTTGGACTTTCTCCACTTCACAATTTATATTTGAGAAACCAAACAATTAAGTTGGCACACCAAGGAAAATTTTGAAGATATTGAGATGCTGAGAATTTATAAAATTTGAGAAACCAACACAAATTGAAGACCATAACTCACGATTCGAACGATGGATATGCGCAATTCTTTTTTGTGTTGTTCGTTTTGCCCCTGGAAAAGTTTTCAGCAGAATACAATTCGAGACAATTACAAAGGAAAGTCGGAAAATTCGGACAAACTGCTAAAATCATAATAATTTTTGTATGCAGTTTCGAACTGACGATAGGGACGACATAAAATATTTGGTTAATTTTTTTTTTTTATTTATTCGTTATGCTCCCGGGATGGAAATAGCTCAATTGAAAAAAAAAATCGGAAAAAAAGGGAAAAAACGCATCCCAGCCTTAACTATTAAAATAAAATTACAGTTGTTTTTACTTTTATGTTGTTTCGCGATCTGTTCAAAAACAAATTTATTGAAACTTGGACAGGACAACGTATGTCGGGTCAGCTAGTGATTTATAGTTATCATAATATTTTCGAAACCGGGTTATTAAGACTTCATAATCATAAAAAACAACCTAAAAACTAAAAAAAATGGCTGAAGATCATGAAGATAAGAAAACAAGGGCGCTAAAAACCTGAAAACGTGAAATTCTGCGAACCTGAAAATAAAACATTTCAAACCCTATAAACTTAATAACTTAAGAATTTGAGAACCCAAAACCTGAGGAGATCTCAAAACTGAATCTGAACTCCCAGAAACTTGAAAACTGAGAAATTGAAAAATATGCCAACATAAAAGTCTGAGTTTGAAACCTTGAGAACTTAAAAAACAACCTAAAAACTGAAAAAGTGGCTGAAGAGCATGAAGATAAAAAACAACAAGGGCGCTAAAAACCTGAAAACGTGAAATTCTGCGAACCTGAAAATTAAACATTTCAAAACCTGTAAACTTAATAATTTAAGAATTTGAGAAATCAAAAACCTGAGGAGATCTCAAAACTGAATCTGAACTCCCAAAAACGTAAAAACTTGAAAACTGAGAAATTGAGAAATCCGCCAACAAAAGTCTGAGTTTGAGATCCTGAAACCTTGAGAACTTAAAAAACAACCTAAAAACTGAAAAAGTGGCTGAAGAGCATGAAGATAAAAAAAAAACAAGTGCGCTAAAAACCTGAAAACGTGAAATTCTGCGAACCTGAAAATTAAACATTTCAAAACCTGTAAACATAACAGCTTCAGAACTTAAGTATCCAAAAACCTGAAGAGATCTCAAAACTGAATCTGAACTCCCAAAAATGTAAAAACTTGAAAACTGAGTAATTGAGAAATCCGCCAACAAAAGTCTGCGTTTGACATCCTGAAACCTTGAGAACTTAAAAAACAACCTAAAAACTGAAAAAGTGACTGAAGAGCATGAAGATAAAAAAAACCAAGGGCGCTAAAAACCTAAAAACGTAAAATTCTGCGAACCTCAAAATTAAACATTTCAAAACCTGTAAACTTAATAACTTAAGAACTTAAGTATCCAAAAACCTGAGGAGATCTCAAAGCTGAATCTGAACTCCCCAAAATGTAAAAACTTGAAAACTGAGAAATTGAAAAATCCGCCAACATAAAAGTCTGAGTTTGAGATCCTGAAACCTTGAGAACTTAAAAAACAACCTAAAAACTGAAAAAGTGGCTGAAGAGCATGAAGATAAAAAAACCAAGGGCGCTAAAAACCTAAAAACGTGAAATTCTGCGAACCTCAAAATTAAACATTTCAAAACCTGTAAACTTAATAACTTAAGAACTTAAGTATCCAAAAACCTGAGGAGATCTCAAAGCTGAATCTGAACTCCCCAAAATGTAAAAACTTGAAAACTGAGAAATTGAAAAATCCGCCAACATAAAAGTCTGAGTTTGAGATCCTGAAACCTTGAGAACTTAAAAAACAACCTAAAAACTGAAAAAGTGGCTGAAGAGCATGAAGATAAAAAAACCAAGGGCGCTAAAAACCTAAAAACGTGAAATTCTGCGAACCTCAAAATTAAACATTTCAAAACCTGTAAACTTAATAACTTAAGAACTTAAGTATCCAAAAACCTGAGGAGATCTCAAAACTGAATCTGAACTCCCAAAAATGTAAAAACTTGAAAACTGAGTAATTTAGAAATCCGCCAACAAAAGTCTGCGTTTGACATCCTGAAACCTTGAGAACTTAAAAAACAACCTAAGAACTGAAAAAGTGGCTGAAGAGCATGAAGATAAAAAAAACCAAGGGCGCTAAAAACCTCAAATAAACAGGTGCTGTATGAAAATATTTTTCTTTTAATCCTATAATTTTCATAATCTTCAGTGTTTTCTGTTGTTAATTTAGTAATCATATAATATATCCGTTTCTTCTTCTTAATTTCTTTTTATTTCTTTGTATTGTTGCATTCCACGCTGTTGTTCGGTCTTCTCTTTCCAATCCTAATTGTTCGACAAATCCTTTCTGCCATTTCCTTTATTTTTCCCAGAAGTGGTTTCATTCTGTTTCTATGTCTTTCTAATTTTGATTTCATTTAATTCCGTTAAGGTCTTTATATCATTTTCTTTCACTGCTTATTTAAACCTCTCCCTACTTTTACGTCTTTGATTCGTTCCCATGTAGTGGTGTTTAGTATAATAAGTAATCTGTTCTTGACTTGTAATTTTACGTATTTCCTTGTGTTTGAATTTAGTTTTTGCTATTATCTTTCCAGTTCATTATATCTTCCTCTTTCTCCTTATGTATTATAATCTGTTTCCTGCCTTTGTATTTTTTTGTTTAAATGAATAATTAATAATCCCATTATCAATTCACAATTTTAATTTTCCAATCAATTTTTTTTTTCATTCAACATTATTTTAACTTCAAATGCCAACTTTTTTCACTAATGGTTTCATTATTTATCACCTTTTTTTACCAGTCAAACAAATTACCAGATTCTCCTAGATCCATTTTTAATTTTTACATTTTATAAAATGTTGTTTTTACCAAATCTTTTAAAAATCATGTAACCTTTCCAAAACGTCAAATTTAATACTTTTAAAATAACGCCATAATTTAAACATTCTTTAAGGTAAGAACCCCTCTGTAATTCATCAATTATTGTATCATTAATCTCTTGTAAAAATAGGGCTAAAGATGGGAGTGGTTTTCTCCCGAAACACCTATTGTAATTTACGTTTATAAAAGTTTATGGAGTTTGACTTGAATATATTTAAGTTTTAGTTTGTATTTTTTATTCATCTATTGTTCCAGACGATGCAGAACTATTATTTCTTCTGCGTTCTCTCAAGCTTCTATCTGCGTAGTCCCATTTGTATTCTTTTTCTTCAATCGTTTTTTTGCGGTACCATATTTGTACATTTTTCCTTTTTCCTCTTAATATTACTTCGTCGGATAGATTCTTTCCTGTTGATTTTTTAGTTTATTCTTATCCTTCATTATTATTTCTTTTATCATCATTCTAGTTCTATTTTTACATCTGATATTACTATGTTGATAATTATTGTAATTATTTCGCTCCGGTATCCTATCTTTGCTTCCAGTTTTTATTCTCTGCTTTTAGCTTTTCGTTTTCGTTTCTTAATTCTCTTAGTTTCTGTCGATATCATTGTCGCCCTTGTTTTATCTTTACGTGTTTCACTAGTCCTTTGATCAAAGTTGTTTGTTACATTGTCCTTTGTGGGATGTTGCCTCCTATTCCGAAGATTCTTTTTTTCTTTCGCTTTTTTCCGACGCATAATCAGTTTTAATATCACAAAAGCATAGAAAATAATCTACGTCGAATGAGGAGGTTCCTATAATCGGATTATTTTCGTTTGCTCGAGTGGTATTCGTTACGACCATATAACCAGAGGGATCCAAAAAATGCGAAAATTTGGGGAAACTTTTTTTCTCACATTTATTAGTGAACATCAAAAAATTGTTACTATGAGCAAGTCCTAAATACAAAAACGGTTATATATAACGTCGTCAAGGGTATAATCGCTTATCTATACATAGTAACTAATTAAAATCTGTAATTGCTATTGGCTCAATTTATTGTGTTTATTATTTATTGTATCTGTATTTGTACAGGTTTTTGATATAAAAAGCTTCTTTGGTCAAACCTCTCCCCAACGAACGATTTTGAAAACCTGAAAACATCAGTAATCCGTTAATTTATCCAGGGCTTCACATCGAATCCTTCGCGATTGTGCTTTATGAAATCGCACGTGTTGAAAAGGAGTCGACGACACTGTAGTAGCAGAACGGGGGGGCCGCAATGAGGCAGAAGACAAATGAATACGTCATTGGATCGATGCGTCATCTATTGTGCGGAATCCCCCGCGGCATATTCGTCCATCGTTTGTTGCGTTCGTTCGGCGGTGGAGTGTGGAGGTGGCTGCGGTGGCGGCGACTGGCCGACGTCACGCTGCTTACTCACATCGAGACAGGATTTCACGGAAAAAGCCTCTCCAGTTATCCACTCTAAGCAAAGGGTCATTTTTGGGGATTGATCGAGGGAGGAAATTAAGATAGATCAATGACAATGAATGTCATTTTTTCCTCTACGTCGCACTAAAGAGAATACCGAAGGAAAAGTTTTTGTTGCAATGTCGTCTGATGCATACAAATGAGGAAAAATATGATTAGAATTTGAAGAATTTCCCAAACCTTCAAACAAAAATTTAGGTTTACTTGGGGGTGTGTTGTTAGGTTAATAGGGTTCTCCAGTGGCAGGTACATTTCTGCCGGTCGAAGTACATTTTCTCGCAATATCTTTTTTTTAATTTACAAATTTGCGCAAAAATGTACAGAAATGTGCGGCATTGAATGTAACTTTTTTATTTTTGAAGATTTTTCGTTGAAATTTTGTGGGCGTGTTGATAAAATATAGATCTTTGCAGCTACAGAGCGATTTTTTGAAATTTGTAAATTAAAAAAAAGATATTGCGGGAAAATGTGCTTCGACCGGCAGAAATGTACCTGCCACTGGAGAACCCTCTTAAGCTGGTATAATGTAGAAAATTTAATTACGCAAAGCGGGTTCAAATTAAATTTGGCGAATCCATTTGACCATTTGACGAATCCAAAATCGGAAAGTGTAAAAATATAAATTGACATTGAGTTGTGAATCGAATACGAAAATCTAACATCGCTTTCTGTGATGAAAAAAAAATACGGATGAATTTGTTAGAAGTTCTAATAATGAAATCTTACGAATGAATGAATGGTTCAGTTACACTTCGATGGAAAGAAAGTTAGGTATTCCTATACATCAAAGCATAAGAGTACGTACTAAACAAATTTGCGTAATGGTACCAGAAATTAATAAAATAGAGAAGAGTACATGAGGATAATAAGATAATTTCATTTACATTTGCATGGTTTAGGAGTATGTATTGATAAAGTCTAGATTATATCGGGTCTACATAAATAAGCTTTATGTGCTGAGCCTGGACTGTTGATCGACGAACGAAGTCCAGGCGAAGCACACATAAAGCGACTTATGCTCTGAATAATATATACTATTTTATCCGCAAACGTTTTCAGATAAATAAATTAGAAAACAATAATTTAGTTAGGATTTGAAAGAATTGATTGACAAGGTAAAAGTGTCAGTTTATCTGATTAAGCAGATACTTTATGTACCTAGTCAGGCAAAGTGACACTTTTACCTTGTCAATGAAGACACAGAAGTTGGCACTTTTGTGGCGTTTGCGGATAAAAATATTTACTGAATTTTTAGTCCGTTAATGGAAAAGAACGAATAGATTTATGTTAGAAAATCTCATTTTTAATGGCCTAGAAGAAGGGCAGTACTTACCCTGATCTTAATTTCTCACTCTGCAGACCATAGATACTTTTTGCGCTATTTGAAACTCCGGTTTACTTTTTACGCTTTGTCCGGTTTACACCTAGACTGACACATAAATCCCTACCTTTAATCTAGGTTGCGTTATTGCGACCTCTTGTTACAGCAAGAAAAGCAGTTTTAATAGCGACAAGCGGACGTGTGAATTAAATGTTATGTATAATTCGTGTAAATTCAGCACAAAGAAGGTTCTTTGCCTTTTTCTATCTAGCATAAAGACTTCCCATGACCGCAACCAACTTTCTCATCGGGCAGTGTTTCGCTCGTCCTCCGGTAACCCACCAGAATTTCATAACGAATCATACCTGTCACATCAACAGTGAAAATAACAACCTTTATTTTACACAATAGATTCAATTTAAGTAATGTACCGAGTGCTTATTTATTAGACTGGCAATAGTTCCAGTACAGTAGGGGAATTGGCTCTAAATTTCCGCGACGTTCGGCCCTTCTGCCTCCATTAACTGATTAAAATAAAGCGTTTTGTCGGGATTAAAAGCGGAGCTCGCATCTCGTGTTGTGCTGTTTTTACCACCGAAATGATGTTAACACCAAAAAATTGCCTCGTTTTTAGTAAAGCGTCCCACTTTTGTGTTAGCGCGTTTATGCTTTTCTATCCATTCTAATCATATCACGTCCCATATCGTTGTGTAAAGGATTAAGCTCTCTATGTCATTGTATAGCAAGAAATTCGGACTCTTCAACAATCTGATATAGGTACATATAATTTTAAAATGCCAATAGAGTATACATACATGATTTCCACAAAAGGAAGAAAAATGACACATTTTTTAGGTTATGTTAACTCGAAATAAATCAGTACCTAGCGATTTACTAATCGAATTAAATATATTGGGAACATTTAAAACAAAATTTAAATAAAAGGTAAATAATTTAAATATTTAAATTTTGAATTGCCGTATTAGCGGCGTCCCGGATTTCTGATCATTTCAAATGACCTCAAAACCGAAAAATCAACTGTCAAAGTGGTCAATTGTTATCGAAACCATGGTTTACTTTGTTTCATATTTTGAAGTCTAATTAAATCAATTCAAATTTAAAAATGGTGATAATGATCGTTTAAAAAAATATTGTACAATCTTCATGCGTGAACAATCTTCCCGCACTTAGTTTCTAAATTACTATTTTTCTACTTTGCGTATCATAATAGACACAAGCGGTGTTATTAGTATAATTATGATACAAGTTTAATAAGTAGCATTTTGTCGTACGCACCAAATGAATAATGAGTTCCGAAGTTTCGGGCTTTGGCGAAAATACGATGGGCAATTTGCTACCTTCAAAGTCACGCGAGGTATATTACAAACATAGATCTAGTTTGAAATCTGCCGGAAGGAGAAGAAGATCTCAACAATCTTCGAAAACATTTTAGGATTGCAATCTGGGGGTGGCCAATTAACACTAAACTTGGCGCATTGGAGTGGGACGAGGGCTGGAGTTTGAATGCCTCGTACTGAGGGTGCGGTCCACTTGTTTGTGCGGCGGGATTTGATTCTCCTCATTTTGCGGATGTGGATGCGGAGATTGAGATTTTCCAGGTCCAGAAGGATATCGCGTTCCTCGGTGTCAAGGTCCACACCGCGGATCACCGCGGGTTATTTGTGGTTTGAGGGCGTTTGTAATAGAGGTTAATGTGAGTTTTTTTTTTTATGTAAAAATGATTAAAATCGTGCGAAAAATACGGCCGTTATGGCACTCATCCTTTATAAAACTCGACCCACCCTCGTTCACTTTCTAAACTTGGATTCGTGCCATAAAACTGGCATTATGAAACTCGTTATTTAATATACTATTAGGTAATTGGCAAATCTAAAAATAATACATTATTATACAAGTTTAACAAGAGACTTCATTGTGACATGAGTAGGTAATAGAATAACAGAATAATGAATAATAGAACGAATGTCACAATGCCTCGTTAAACGAGTGTAATATACTATTTTTTCTACTTTGGAGCTCTTCGTTCTATGAAAATGTTAAAATTTTGCTTTTCAAATATTCTAGGGATTTTTAGAATTAGGTAGTACTGGTTGTGTTGGTGGTTATGTTTTTTATCTGAAAAGTTGACACTTGGCTTGACTTCGACAGGAGTTGGTTAGAAATGCTCAATACCAACGTAATAAGCATCAAATAAAAAAACGAAAAGCAGTTGCATAATAAGTTCCATTGTGCAAATACTTTTAGTGTCACAATGAACACTTTGTGACACCAAAGTAGAAAAAAATTGTTTAATAATTTTAATATTTAATATGAAAATTCTAATGTAAAAAATATAGAAGTACAAAATTTTAAAATTTATACTTTGTTGAAGTATTTAATTATTTTTGACAAAATTTACATTTCAACGATTAACTGTTGTTTTACAGATTAAATCATATCCAGCACGGTACTGTCAGAATAGAGATTTTTACTGTCATTTAGTTTATTTATTTAGCAAACAAAAATCAAAATAAGGGCGAAAAAATACTCGTGCAGAAGGTCTCGGTTACCAGTAGCTGTCGTACATCCTGTAGGCTTTGAACGTCAGAATTCTCCATCCAAATACATACATGTGAATTTTGTTTTCTTAGGCAACATGATGTAAGACCCGATTGTATTTTGTGGTACTTAGTATATTATTAAACAAAATCCCGATAGTGTTAAAGTCAAAACACGATTGCAAAATGGGTTTTAATAAATTCAGAAAAAAAATCAAAATTTAATTTGATTGTTCTTCTGTATTATCAAAGATTCATCAGTCATGAGTTGATGACTGAATTGCAAAAATTTCTGCTGAATTCCAAGTATGCAGATATTAATGAGAGTGCAACCAACAATTAATTTTTTTTTTGACACCATCAGAATACTTTTTAGTTCCTGGCCCTAGGGACTAGTTTTCATCATCAAATAGAACCATCGGTTCATATAAAAAATGTAAAAATAAGGTACTGCAAAATAATGAGTGACGAAAGAGCATATTATGTAGATGGGATACACAGAGAGCAGATTGAAAGGACACAGAAAAATAAAAACTTTACATTTTCTGGAACAAAAAACTAAAAAAAAGAGTAAACGAAACAACATTATGGAACAAATACAAAGAAGAAGAAGAAGCAAGCATGGAATAAATCCTTAACAACAGAGAACACTCAATATTATAAAAACAATATGTTTAAAAGTAAAAATAGTTAAATATTTACTAAAGAGTTAGTGGTGAACTAAAAGTACGGGAAGAATTTCAAATCAAAGAGATAAGTAAGGAAATTATCAATTTCTAGCAAGAGAAGGAAAATAAGAATAAGAAGTGATTCAAACCTTGTCAGAAAAAAAGGAAAACACCGGAAGACTAAAAGATAGGCATCCTAACACCATTATAAATAAGAAGGCTGCTGAAACTACAGGGGTCTCACACTAACAAGCATGGTAGAGCAAGAATATGAAAGAATACTCGAAACAAGATTAACAGCCCGATTTCATGTTGATTTGCGATTGGTCGCAAGTCCCGGTTGCTATGGAAACGTCGTAACTAAAAACCAGTCAGTAAGGATCAATTTCATGTGAAATGAAACATGAAATTGAGTCTTACTGCCTAATCCATTGCACCTAATCGCAAATTACGACCCAGAACATGAAATCGGGCTGTAAGAGGGAAAGCAATTGTGTGTGGAGTTCCCGCACGACAAAAGTGAAACTTTTGGAGGTTACTCCTTAAGAATCAATTTTCATTTTTATTGCCCGGTACGACAAATTTTGGTTGCCGGCTTTCTCTGTTATAGTCGTTGCCCTGTACCAAGGGACTACCCCTGTCCCAAGGGGGCTATCCTTTACCAAGGGAACCTCCCGATACCAAGCGGTCCCCCTTGGTTCAGGGCCCCCTTTTTTGAGCGGACATGTGTCGTGTCGCTATATTAAGCTTACCCGGTGCCAAAATCTTACCATCGCGTCGACCAGCTGCTGCATGCGCTCCCCTCCCGGTCTAAAATATCCCCGCACTTATATATTTCACTTCAAAAGTGGGAGAACAATAATTGTAGGAAAACCAGACAAAAAAAGAGGAGAATGAGACAAATAAGTGTCACAATACGAAGACAATACGAACAAATAAGGTAACCCCTCATTTTGGTACAGGTTGACAGTTCTTAGATGCGTGCTTTTTCTTTTCAGTATATTACATTATTATCTTTGTTTGACTATTTCTTTCTCGGTTTGGTCAAAATGATCAAAAACACTTCTTTTATAAATATTATTTGATCTTTGATATACATAATATATACATATTGCATTGTAATTTGGATGCTATTTCTTAGATGTGTAGGTTTTATTTTTATTTATAGAATTGTTAGATTTACCACTGGTTTCACTACAAAAATTTCTTCTGATTTAAATTGTCAAATTTTTGCAAATATGCTTAATAAAATCATAGTTCTAATTTTTTATCTTGTTATTGTCATAGTTCAAACATACAATATTAATCATTTTATTATTGTTTTAAGACTGAGCCGTGGTACTAAAATCAGTTCACACAAAAATTGTTTTCCTGCATGTTGCAGTTCAGTATATTATTATTGTACATGACAATATGAGACAATGAATCGTCCTGGGAACTTAAGTCGAACTCCACAAACTTTAATAAATTACAATGGGAACATGTTTCGGCAGAACACTACTGCCATCATCAGCCCTAATTTAACAAGAGATTAATGATACAATTGATGAATTACAGAGAGGTTCTTACCTTAAAGAATATTTCAAATTATGACGTTATTTTTGAATTAAATTTGACGTTTTGAAAAGGTTACATGATTTTTAAAGGATTTCGTAAAAACAACATTTTATAAAATGTAAAAATTAAAAATGGATCAAGGAGAATCTGGTAAGTTTAAAAAATTAAAATAGTGAATTAATAATGGGATTATTAATTATATTAATAAGTTATTCTGTTCGTTTAAACAAGATCTGTTTTCCAGTTTCAAGGCTTTCCTTATTTCCAAAGTCTCAAGAAAATCTAATTTCCGGCTTTTATTGCATTTATGAATCAATTTGGAATTTGATGGTGAAAAACTATGTTTCGTTATTAATATATGATTGGCGAAAGAAAAAGGTGTTGATGAAGGAGGATCAAGATCTGTGTTGTTATAGATGTGCCTGAAATGTTCTTTAATACGGTCTGATATTTTGCGACCTGTCTGACCTATGTAGAATGACTCACAAGAAGAGCAGTTCAATTTGTATACACCTGATGACGATTTGTAATCTAATGGATCTTTATTTTTAATAAAAAAATCTGGATAAGTTGTTATCTGTTTTAAATGAAACTTTAAAACCGTTTTTCTTAAGAATTTTAACATTTCTCTGAGACGACACCAAAGTATGTTAGTGAATTTGAAAAGGAAATTGTTTCTGAAGGATTTTTAACCAAGTGGTGTGTGTATTTGAATTTGTTATAGTATCTATAGTATAATTTATTTATAGTTTTTAAAGAATATCCATTATTTGAAGCAATTTGTTTAATGTTATTAAGTTCTGTTTGAAAAGATGAATCTGATAGTGGTATAGAAAATAATCGATGGAAAAAGGAATGAAAAGCTGCAAATTTATGAGAAACAGGGTGACAAGAGTCAAAAGGTATTACGCAATCTGTGATACTAGATTTTCTGTAAATGTCAAATTTAAAAGTATTATTATTTCTAGTGATTAACAAGTCTAAAAAGAGAATTTGGGAATTGATTTCAATTTCAACGGTGAATTTAATGGATTGGTTTAAAGAATTTAAGTTGCTGAGTTATCAAGTTCAGAATCAGATCCTTTGAATAAAACAATTATGTCATCTACATATCTGTACCAAAAGAGAAAATGATCTTTATCTTACAGGTGTAGTTTTTTAGGTCCCTTATACCATGGTTTTCGGTGACAGAAATCAAATTTTACTCACAAGAGAGATAAAGCTGTCAGTTCTACTCACAAGTGAGTAAATCTGACAGGTGTCAGTTGTAATTAAAAATTGTAATTATTAATTTGTAATGTAATTACATGCGATGTAATGTAATTCTCTGCCTTCCACTTAACTCTTTCTCGTATACATGTGTCTCGACCTTACCGGGAGCAAGCTGGAAACAGCGACTTCCACGTCTGTTTGAATATGTTTCGGTAGAAAGTCAATTTTGATTACTTCAGTGAAAATTGTGAAAAACAACGAGACTGTTTATTTCATAACTATAACAATCACAGGTTACTACGGAAACTGATATTAGAACCATGCTAATGTTACAGGCGGATGTTTACTTGAATAAATATTTCTTGGATTTTTATACAATGCACCTGTAAGATAAAACGTCGTATATCACACGTGATCGAAATGTCATTATAAAGCTCGTGAGAAGTGCCCCACTCGTGCGCAAGCGCACTCGTGGGTCAAAATTCTCACTCGCTAATAATGATGCATTTCTATCACTTATAATATAATGTACTATTAAAGGGAGACGAAGTTAAAAACTGATCTTCTAAGTTATTCATGAATATTTCTGCTAAAAGAGGTTACAAATTAGAACCCATTGCTAAGCCCGAGTTTTGTGAATAAAAATTATTATTAAATTGAAAGAAATTTTGATCTAGGACTGTCTGACAAAGTGAATGTAAATTTAGTGCATGTATGGTTGGGATATTAGAATTAAATAGTAGGTTTTTTAATATTAATAAGCAAGATTTAGATGGGATGCTGGGGAATAAATTAACTACGTCAAATGAAACAAGTCTATTGCCTGATGGAATTTGAAAATTTTTAATTTTGGAGCAAAGATCTATTGAGTTTTTTATTGCAAATTTGTTATTGAAATATAAATGTTGTCTAAGAATTGTATTCAGCCATTTTGAAAGTATTGATGCAGGTGAATTGACAAAAGAAACTACTGGTCTAATGGGAAAAGGTTGAGTTTTATGTATTTTTGGTAACCGTATAGTCTTGGTATGCAAGGATTCATGGGTATTAATGTGAAAGCTTGTAGGTCAAAATATTTAAAGGTTTCTGAAAGGTCTTTGAGCGTAGATTTAAGGTTGGAAACAAATTTTGAAGTTGGATCTTTTTTGAGTTTTGTAAAGTCACCAGATTTTAAGAAATTCTCTACTTTGTTTAAGTAATCTTGTTTGTTAAGTATTACCAAGCAATTACCCTTGTCGGCTTTACTAATACAAATGTTGTTTAATATTTACTACAATTTAAATATCCAATATCTTATTCGAAACACTTGGCCATTTTTACTGCAAAAGCTAAAAATACAAACATTGCCATAAAAAGGAGAAATGTCATCCTCATCAGTAGCACTGACAAAGCACATAATCCACGCCTCTCATTATGGGCAACATGTATAAAACTGCGTTATATACCTACATGTATAACTCATCTCCGCTATACAATCTGCTTCCCACGCTAAATCTAGAACTAGTTTTAATCACTGGTGGAAGCCACCACTTTAAAATGTTTAATTTCGGCGACATGTTTGCTCAGCACACAATCCTCCGTCATAAAATAACAGACTATCATTTACTCAACCCGGCATGTTGTTCCCCCTTTCTTCTTTCGATGTAATCTGCATGAAAAGATTGACAGATAGCTTTGAAGTGCAAACAAGCTCCCTTATATCCCTTCCGAATCCCAAATACGAAAAGCACAAAACGAAATAAGGAACTGTTTTATATCTTTTAAGTGTTTTATGGATGTAGAGCGATATCCCGGGTGAGTCCGAAATAAGAACACCCGATAATGATTATGCTCGGAGAGGTTCGAGTGACAGGGCCGGAGTGAAGAAGATAAATCATAATATCGAAATCATCGGTATTGATTGGTGAGGAGCATTTAGAGGCATTTCCGCAATTTCCAGAGTGCTCCGACAGGATTCCAAGTGTCAAGAGTCACAATAAACGACATAATCGAGTCAGATATCGCCTTTGAGATCCACAATGGACGCGGGGCGACGCCCTTTCGCAAACAATTATTTCTTTTGTTGGAAGAAAAATCTAATTACTGCAGATGGTGGAAATCACGGAGTGTAAATTTTAGTATAGATAAACTGTTACTAAGAGGGTTGAAAGAGTAATTTAAATGCATTCCGCACGTTAGAGGTAGTTAATTTGAACAATAATATCCGAGAAATGTCTGATGAAAAATCGAAAATAAATAGAAAGAAAGAGTTCAGAATAATAAAGAGTACGTGCTGATGATGCGGAATTGGGAGTTGCCTCCAAATCCAAAGCCTTTATGCGAAATCTGGAGGTACAATAATGGACAGTAGAAAAAATGTAATTCTTCTCTTCAGGAGATATTAGCTATTGTCCGTGACTTCGTTCGCGTGGTCTTCAATTTAATGCGATAGTAAATATATTTAGTACGAGGATGTGTTGCAATGTCACACAAAGAAAGAAAGTGTTTGAGTTTTATTTCTGTTTATCGCTAGCTTAAAAAATGAGAAATATTTAATTGACTAACTTTTGAGAAAGTTTTGGAGTGTAACATGTCCTTAAAAATACATATCTTGTACTGCCATTTGGATTTTTCTTAAAAAGTGCTGCTATAAGTGATGAACACGGCGGGAGATTCCACCAAAATATGTCCGTGAAAATGGAGGAGCCCTTCAAGAAGAAAGGAGCTAACCAGTGCCATCGCTGCTAGAGGTTCCACCACCCGCACCAATTCTGCACAGCCGGACACCGCTGCGTCAAATGTGGCGCAGCTCAAAAGACGGAGGACTGCAAGAAGGACCGCTCCGCCCCCGCCAATTGTGGCTACAGAGGCTGCCCATATTTCCTCAAGCTGAAAAGGGAAAGTCGCACCCAAATCAACAGGCAGCCCCCGGCACTGCTTCTTGGGCACAAGTGGTTGGAGGACACCCCAAAACGGAGAACGAAGCCAAGGAAAAGGCTGAATTCACCAGCCAGAAGAACGATCTGGCGAAAACCTTGATCGCTCTTGTTAGTCAAATAATGCACTCTTTTTCATTTTAGATCCCACACTCCCTGCAGATTGCCTTCTGGAACGCCAATGGGCTTGAACAGATCCTAACGAGCTCGAAAAATTCATCATCTCCCATAGAGTGGACGTCGCTCTACTGTGTGAAACCAAATCACACTTCATCGAAATGATAGACCTCGAGGTCGAGGTGGAGGAGGCACAGCGATATACGTAAGAAACGTAATCGAACACTGTGTTGCAGCCGTTTCGGATCTTCAACACCTGGAGTCCACTGGGATAACTGTAACCACTGCGAACGGGCCACTCCGCCTGTTTGCATGTTACAACCGCCCCAAGCACACTTCCAGCCTTCTTGGAGCCGATCTGCGGGAACTGATGACTTCGATTGGCACAGCCGATCGACGAATCTCAGTAGGCGGACGCTCGACGCCTTCCTCACAAGAGACGCCGAGGTGGTAGTTATGGTCCCGGACGAGCCGACCTACCATAAATACCAAACAGGAGTTCCCGACACACTTGACATCGGCATCCTCAAGAACGTCGCCCATCAGATTGAGCTCTCGGTGGCTGCAGAACTCAGCTCGGATCACTGCCCCGTCTAGATGCACGTTGGGATGGAAGCCAACGACCCAGTTGAAAGACACGCCAGGAGGGTAAATTGGACAAAATTCGTCGCCCACTGTGAAGTCGACTTTGGAGATTTTCCACAAATCTTGGATGCCGAAGGGATCGACGCCGCAATCGAACGCGCATGCGGAAGCCAGCGAATCTGATCCGTGAGAAAAAGCGATCGAGGAGAAGAGCTTGGCACAGCGGCCTCGCAGCAAACAAACCACCTAGAAGAAGTTGCCGATCAGCCTGCTCTCAGCAGCGGGGAAAGTGTCATACAAAAGAGACTCGCACACTGCACCAAGACGACCAACTCCCTCCCAGACGAACAAGTTGGATTCCGCCCAAAGCACTCCACCACCGACCAGCTCCTCCGAGTCGTAGAATACGCCGCCACCGGGAATGAGCGAAAGCAAGTGACCGGTGCAGTTTTTCTCGACGTGACCAAGGCCTTCTACACCGTCTGGCAGGATGGACTTGTCCTAAAGCTCCACTCGTGCGGTGTGTTTCTGGAATTGTGTCATCATCGACAAAAAGCTCGATTTCCGCCAGCACCTCGAACACTCATTGGGTAAAGGGAGAATGGCAGTAGGTAAGCTCTCCTTGCTTGTCTGCAGGCGCAGCAAGATGTCGGTAAAGAACAATTTGTTAATTTACAGCACAATCGTTCGTCCGACTCTGACATATGCTTGGGCGGCTTGGGCATACGCCCTTCGAAGAAAGTTGCAGGTCCTCCAGAACCATGCTCCATGCTTTCGACGCTCCATGGTTCGTCAGAAACGACCAACTGCACCGAGGAGGCAAACTCCCGCTGCTGAAGGAGTTCCTTCACGAGATCGCCCTCCGGACCATCAAGAAGACCGAAGAACATCCTAAATCCACTGGTCAGACAAGAAGTCGACTACGACGAGAGTGGAGAATCGAGAAGAAAGCAGCCCAGAATGGCTGCTAGAAGGGTGACAGTCCCACTGACCCTTTCTTTCACGACACCCTTCAGTTAAGCTCTCTCTGTTTTTATTACAAGCATCATTTTGATATCCTGGAGTAGTATATTATGCACCTGAGTAATAAGCAGATATTAATAAGTATCCATCCAGGTACTAAGTAGCTTTATTACCAGAACATACGGCCGGTGGGTGGATCTCTGAGTTTTCGATTTGTGAGTTTCATTGTTTCTAAATCCTCATTGTCCTCGTTATTGTCAAATCCATTATCATTATCAATATGCACGAAGGATGTGTGATTCTCGGCATGTTTGGTAGTTTTCTTGTTAGCTTTTTATATTTCCTCTTTCAACTTTATAGACACCTCCTATCTCCTAGACTGTTCATTTTGTACTCAAAGGAACTATTACAAGACGCACTGGCCAGATTAGCCAAAGAATTCGTTGACAACAGTGCTTGTGGTCTTTTTTGTCTTGCCGTTTTCACTGAATTTGCTGCTGCCTTTGTCAATGAAACGGCAGTAGTATTCCCTTCTATATTGTGCTATATGCTTTGGTCCACCTTTCATGGCACAATGTTGCGTCAAATAGGGGCTCACTCAAATATATCTTCTGATGAAAAAAATATTCATCCGTTTATTTCTGTCAAAACATAATGTGCATTGGAATGCACTCAAAAATTAAAATTGGGTGCACTCTGGAGTCACTCTGGAGTCACTGCCTGCCTATATTGCCAAGCTTTATACATTATGCGTGTGTAGGTATTTTATATCATTCAGTTTTATCGTGATGTAATATTGAACCTACACCACTTATAATGTAATATATACTTTTTGACAATAGTCGTAAAGATAAAACAAATGCAATTGAAAGTGGGTTATAAAAAGATATGGATAGAGGGAAAAGGGCTTAGGTGGGACGAAAAAAAGGGGGAGTTAGATACAGAAAATTTTTGAATAAGAGCACAAGAAAAAGACGACTGGGCAGAAAAGGGAAAACGAATATGGAGAGGAATAAAGGAGAAAAGGAGCAAATAAGAATATTATTCTGGAACGTAGCGGGAATAAAAAACAAAGAGAATGAATTTTCGGAGTATTTTAGAGAATTTTACGTAGTGGGAATGGTAGAAACGTGGGTGGAAGAAAAGGGGTGGGAAAAATTGGAAAAGAGAATGCCGTAAGAGTTTAAGTGGAAATGTCAATATGCAGAGAGGGAAAGCAAGAAAAGCAGAGCTAAAGGTGGGATAATAATGGGGGTGAAAGAGGGACTGGAAGGAGAAAATGGAACTGAAGCAAAAGAAAAAAAAGGGATTATGGAAAGAACGGTGAAAGGTAAACAGAGAAAATGGAGAATTGTAACAGTGTACAGTAGAAGTATGAAGGAAACGAAGAGAATAATAGAAGAGCGAGTAAAAGAGCAAGAAGAAGGAACTTTGGTGATTGAGGGGGATTTTAATGCAAGAATTGGGAGAAAAGATCAACAAAAGATGTAACAGAAAACGCAGAAGGGAGAGTACTGGTTAGCTTAGTAGAAGAAAGAAGGTGGGACATACTCAATGGGAACTGTACAGGAGATGAGAAAGAGGAGTACACGTATATTGGATTAAGAGGGGAGACAGTTATTGATTATATTATGGTAAATGAAGAAGCATGGGATGAAATAGAGAAATTCAAGGTGGGAGAAAGAATGGAGTCGGACCATATGCCTTTAGAAGTGAAGACAAAAGGAAGAGAGAAAGATAGAGGAAGTGTGAATGAATTTAGAAGAAAAATTGTGAAAAATATTTGGACGGAAGAAGGAAAAGAAAATTATAGAGCAAGACTTAGGGAGGCAAAATACGAAGAAACAGAAATAAACGAAAAGGTGAGGGAACTGAGAGATAACATAAGAAACGCAACAGAAAAAAAAAAGAGATAGAGATAAGAGAGAAGATGGGGATGTGGAAAAACGAGTGGTGGGATAAAGAATGCAGGGAAAGGAAGCAGGAAGCAAGAAGGAAACTAAGAAATTGGAAAAGAGAAAAAGCAACTAAGAAAGAGTACAAGAGAGTACGCAAGAGGTACAATTTCGTATACAAAGAGAAGAAGCAAAAGAAACGAATGGAAGAAGAGCTAAAGATGAAGGGAGGAAGAAGAGGTATGGAGATACATAAATAAGGAAAGAAAGAAAACGAGAGAGACAGTGAGTGATGGAATTACTATGGAGGAATGGAGAGAGTACTTCAGTGAGCTGCTGGGGGGTGATGAAAACAGACAAGAAAAGGAAAAGAGACAACAAAGAGTGGAAGAAATAGAAGAGATAACAAGAGAACTAGAGCAACAACTAAGAAAACTGAAAAGAAAAAAGACACCGGGGAGGGATGGTATACAGAATGAAGCCTGGATATATGGAACGGAAAGGGAAGTTGACAGGTTGTTAGAGATAATGAATGGAGTGTGGAAGGGAGAGGGATTCCCCCAAGAGTAGAAAGAGGGGATACTATGCCCCATATATAAGAAAGGAGAAAAGGATACAGTCAGTAATTATAGGGGTATCACTCTCCTAAATACAGCATATAAGGTATACGCGATGATTGTGGAAGAGAGGCTGATGAAGGAAATGAATGAGAGGGGGGTGTTACCAGACGGACAGGCGGGATTTAGGAAAGGTAGAGGGACCATGGATAATGTATATATCTTGAATCACATAGCAGGAAATGAGATAAAAAAAAGGGGTGGCAAGATATATGCATTCTTTGTGGACCTGAAGGCGGCTTTTGATAATGTGGAAAGAGATTTACTGTGGGAACGCTTGAGAAAGGGAGGGATGAATGAGCATCTGGTAACAAAAATAGAAGAGATATATGAAGAGACGATAAGTAGAGTGAGAGTGAATGGAAGGGTGAGTGAATGTTTCAAAACTTATAAGGGAGTAAGACAAGGTTGCCCACTAACCCCAGCCTGTTTGCAGCTTTTATTGGAGATATAGAGGAGATGTTCAGGCAGGCAGAGGGGGTTGTGGTGGGCAAAGAAAAAGTGTGATCTTTAGCATATACGGATGACTTGGTGGTGCTAGCGAGAGAGGAGAAAGGTATGAAAGAAATGATAGGAAACATGGAGAAATATATGAGGAGGAAAAAGTTGACGGTGAATGTAGAGAAATCCAAGATGATGGTGTTCAGAAAAGGGGGTGGTAGGAGAAAAGTAAATGAGTGGAGATGGGAGAAAGAGAAAATTGAAGAAGTGAAAGAATTTAAGTATTTAAGAGTGCAAGGAAAATATATGAAATGGGGGCTAGAGAGACACCGGGGTATATAGTGATGGAGGAAACAAAGAGAGATGGAATAAGAATAGAAGCAGGAAAAAGAGCAATAAGATTTGAGGAGAGAGTGATAGAGAGAGGAGAGTGCAGAATTTTGCAAGAGTGTTTGAAAGAAAAAAGGAAAGAAATAGAAAAGGGGATATGGAAAGAGAGGGAGGCATATTTCGAAAAAAACGGGTATGCAGACGCGGAGATAGAAAGAATGCGAGAGAGAGGCAGAGTAATGACAGATGAATTAGTGCAGAGAGATAGAGATGTGCAAGTGCAGGAAATCAGATCGAGAATTAGGGAGTCTATGTACAATGGGAAGTATGAAAAAATAATAACGGAAGAAATGCCAAACTACCTAGGAAGAGAAAGTAGAAAAGAGAGAGTGATAATAGCAAGATTTAGATGTGGAAATGAGGAGAGAGAGAATAAATATTGGAGTGAGGATAATAATAGAGTATGCAGGATGTGTGGAGAAAAAAAGGAGACGATAGAGCATTTGTTGAAGGAATGCGTAGAATTGAGAGGGAGAGATGAGAGTAGAGAAGAAATTTTGAATGAGGACGGAAGAGGGATCGAATGGATGAGGAAGGTTGAGTGGAGAAGAGGGACAATAAGTGGGAAGGGATAGAAGCTGCTAGTTATTGTGTTGAATTATTGATATATTTAGTTTTATTTATTATATTATATTTTATCTTATTTGAGTTATGGGAAATGTATCGGATACTTTATAAACCTGTAATAGTTTTTATTTCCCCATTCTAAGTAAATGACACATTACAGGTATTTATGTAACTAAGTAAATGGCTAATTACAGAAACAGACCTGTAAAGTTTTACGGGCTTGTAGAAGAGACCTGTAAAGTGCAATACCATGACAACGCATCGTCACAGACTGTCTTGCCTTCAGATGACAGAATTGTATATCTATAAAAATTGAAAAAAAGTCGTCTTAAGGTGGAAATAAAAGTTTGTACGGGATTCGCCTTGCCATTAATCTTTACTGGGCTCGCCGAGTTATGGGTCTCGCTCCTTCGTCGCTCGACCCACAATCTCCCGGCTCACCCGTAAAGACTAATTTACAAGGCTTTTCCCGTAAATAACTATTAACGTTACAAGTTCGGTAGGTTACTGGTAACGAGTTTAGACATTATGGACGAGGCCACGTTAGAAGCCGAGTCTAGAATGTCTAAACGAGTTACAAGTAACTACCGGACGTGTATCGTAATGCATCTTATTTCATACTGTAAGTCTGTTCTTCATTATTTTATTTCAAAAATCAAAAAAACACATTTTGTGAAAATCGCATCACCTTTGTTGTACATTAAAATTTAAATATATCTTAGTCGAACTCCACAAACTTTAATAAGTGTAAAATTATTAAATTAAATGGAACATGTTTCGGCAGAACACTACTGCCATCATCAGCCCTAATTTAACAAGAGATTAATGATACAAATGAATTACAGACGGGTACTTACCTTAAAGAATATAAAAAAATATGACATTGACGTAATTTTGAATTAAATTTGACGTTTTTAAAGGGTTACATGATTTTTAAAAGATTTCGTAAAAACAACATTTTATAAAATATAAAAATTAAAAATGGATCAAAGAGAATCTGGTTTGTTTGAGTGGTGAAAAATTAAAATAGTGAATTAATAATGGGATTATTGAAGTTATTCTGTTCATTTAAACAAGATCTGTTTTCCAGTTTCAAGGCTCTCCTTATTTCCAAGGTCTCAAGAAAATCTAATTTCCGGCCTTTATTGCATTTATGAATCAATATGGAATTTGATGGTGAAAAACTATGTTTCGTTATTAATATATGATTGGCGAAAGAAGAAGGTGTTGATGGTGGAGGATCAAGATCTGTGTTGTTATAAATGTGCCTGAAATGTTCTTTAATGCGGTCTGATATTTTGCGACAGGACCTATGTAGAATGACTCACAAGAAGAGCAGTTTAATTTGTATACACCTGATGATGATTTGTTTCCCATAAATTTGCAGCTTTTCATTCCTTTTTCCACCGATTATTTTCTATACCACTATCACATTCATCTTTTCAAACAGAACTTATTAACATTAAACAAATTGCTTCAAAGAATGGATATTCTTTAAAAACCATAAATAAATTATACTATAGATACTATAACAAATTCAAATACACACACCACTTGGTTAAAAATCCTTCAGAAACAATTTCCTTTTCAAATTCATTAACATACTTTGGTGTCGTATCAGAGAAATGTTCTAAAATACTTAAGAAAAATGGTTTTAAAGTTTCATTTAAAACAGATAACAACTTATCCAGATTTTTATTAAAAATAAAGATCCATTACATTACAAATCATCATCAGGTGTATAGAAATTGAACTTCTCTTCTTGTGAGTCATTCTACATAGGTCAGGCAGGTCGCAAAATATCAGACTGCATTAAAGAACATTTCAGGCACATCTATAACAACACAGATCTTGATCCTCCACCATCAACACCTTCTTCTTTCGCCAATGATATATTACTAACGAAACATAGTTTTTCACCATCAAATTCCAAATTGATTCATAAATGCAATAAAGGCCGGAAATTAGATTTTCTTGAGACTTTGGAAATAAGGAAAGCCTTGAAACTGGAAAACAAATCTTGTTTAACTGAACAGAATAACTTCAATACTCCCATTAATTTTTCACCACTCAAACAAACTTACCAGATTCTCTTTGATCCATTTTTAATTTTTACATTTTATAAAATGTTGTTTTTACGAAATCTTTTAAAAATCATGTAACCCTTTAAAAACGTCAAATTTAATACAAAATTACGTCAATGTCATATTTTTTTTATATTCTTTAAGGTAAGAACCCGTCTGTAATTCATTTGTATCATTAATCTCTTGTTAAATTAGGGCTGATGATGGCAGTAGTGTTTGGCCGAAACATGTTCCATTTATAATTTTACACTTATTAAAGTTTGTGGAGTTCGACTTAGATATATTTAAATTTACTTCACTTGGATTTATCGACATTCTTCTGGTTTGTTGTACATTAGTCGCGCCAATAAATACATAAAACAGACAATCTTCGGAAGTCCTCAAAAACAGGTTCGATTTTAATGATTTTTTTGTGAATGTTAGTTTTTATATATTATTCAAAATCAGAAACCTTTTGAAGTGGGAAATAATTATTTATATTGTTTAAACACTATTTATTATATTTATATAAAAAAATTAGTTTTTCAATACTTATTCTAAAAATAATATACGAAAGTAAATTATAAAATTATTATGAATTGTGGATTATTTATGTCAGACGTTTATAAATAAAATAATTAAAAATTGTTCATCAATACTTGTCGGAAGCAAAAATTTGAGAATTTTCCTCGATTTCCATGGGAGTCCCTGATCAGATCCTGACTTTTTGACAATGGAACCACCCCAAGAGTATACCCTTTCAAACAAAAGAAGAATTTTGAAAATCGGCCCACAATTGACGCAGAAATCGGTGAACATACATGATGAAGTCGGTTAATAAAAGGGAGCAAAAATTTGAGGATTTTTCTCGATTTCCATGGGATTCCCTGGTCCGATTCTAATTTTTTGATAATGGAACCACCTTAAGAGTATACCCTTTCAAATAAAAGAAGAATTTTGAAAATCGGGACACAATTGACGAATAAATCGGTGAACATACATGAAGTCGGTTAATAAAAGGGAACGAAAATTTTTGTATTTTTCTCGATTTCCATGGGATTCCCTTGTCAGATCCCAATTTTTTGATAATGGAACCACCTCAAGAGTATACCCTTTCAAATAAAAGAAGAATTTTAAAAATCGGTCTACAATTGACGAAGAAATCGGTGAACATACATGAAGTCGGTTAATAAAGGGGAGCGAAAATTTGAGTATTTTTCTCGATTTTCATGGGATTCCCTGGTTAGATCCTGATTTTTTGATAATGGAATCACCTTAAGAGTATACCCTTTCAAATAAAAGAAGAATTTTGTAAATCGGTCCACAATTGACGAAGAAATCGGTGAACATAAATGAAATATAAATATATAAATGAGGTACCAAGCATTAAAAAAAAAATAACACAACCGAATTGATAACTTCCTCCCTTTTTGAAGTCTGTTAAAAAAAAACGCAAAATTATTATTTTTTAGATAAATATCATACATATTGTTTAAATAATATTAATAGTTATGTCCCCGCTCCAAAAGGTTTCTGATCATAAATAATATAAAAAAAGCAAATATTAAAAAAAAACATCAAAATCGGAGCTGTTTCTGAGGACTTCCGAGAAAAAGACTTCATTGACGCGACTACATGTAAAACTTCATCAGTAGCCGACAAATACGTTTGAAAATGTCACATTAATGTCAGATTACTGTCAGGTTTGATTTATAAAGATGAAACTGTCCGGTAAGTGTTGCCTAGCGACACTTACCGGCTCTGATACTGTAATAGTTCACCTACCGGACGCAAATTGATCCTTTAATGGAACATCTACCGGACATTATGAAATAAAGGTAATAAATATACATACTACTACTATAATTAATTATAATCGTCATTAAAAACAATAATAAATCAATTCTCAATTGTTGAGTTAAAACTACAGTACCATCATAATGTTAATTTATACAATGAGGCAATTAAACACCCTAAATCTTCCAAATCCCACAGTTACACCAAGTCACCTGCTTCGTAATTGGGTAACAAAGTGAAATGAAAACCGGGAACGCAAAAGAGTAAACAGATGAGCCACATATCTTGACAAGGAATCGACCTCTAAAGAAATGTAAATTAATGCACGTTCCACTTTCTCGCCTCACCTTGACATTGTATTCTTTCCGAAATTCTAGGTCACAGGCGATTATTGATTAAGTAAATCGGGTTAAAAAACGCAGATTGGATCATGATGGCAATGACGACACAATAGGGGCTTATATGCAACCACAATGATATATGTAAACCACAAAAGCAGACGAGAAAGTACCATTTATATAAAGCTGGGTTATTTAATATGTAATCACCAGAAGCTTACCAATATATTAGTATTAGCATAAAGGAAATAATTTTGTTGAAAATAGGGGACAATTTAACAAATTGAAAAATTTTACGTATGTTTACAGGGTCATGATTAGCACACAACTGGTCCATTTTGAATAAGACAACAAACACTGAGAAAAATATGGTAAACTTGGATTCAGACCAACCCAAGTACTGCTGCACTCACCAAAATAAATGCTCACAATCCCTTTACAAATTTAATCTTACGTTTAAGGACTCCAAAAAATACAATTTTAGCACTTAGCGATCGCTGGATAACAGTTATAATGAAAAGTAACTTTCCCATTCGCCTCCTCGTCGGCATTTTCTTCGTTACCACCGTTTCCGGGCTTGTAATCCGATGTTTTACCCAAATGTTTGCCATTGCTGAATTCGCTGGGTCCGCAAATGGGTTCCGGCTTAGTTAGACACTCCGGGGACCCTTGACAATCCGTCCTGCGGCAGTCATCCTGCAGACCGTTGCGTTTTTCACAGTCGCATCCTTGGTACAAGATACCAGCACGCAATTCGAGGGATTTTGCCCGTTTGGTTCTAATCCTTTTTGCTTTTTTGTTTGTTTTTCCTGCTTTCTTTTTTTCGACTTTTTCGGTTTTGAAACAGACCTAAAAAGAACTGCCTAGTGGAAATACAGTGATTAAAAAAGTAGCAAGTAGAAGGAGGGGTCCGATGTAATTTATTATAATATACATATTATATTCTATTTATTTAGAACATAATTAAATTATTTTTTTTTTATTTATTAGTTTTTACTATTTCAGACACTTAGGTTTCGTTTGAACCTTCTGAATTTTTGAAAAGAATGCTTGGAAAGATTAATATAAAAAATATTAAAATAAGGGATTTTTAAAAGTAGGTCTTAACTCTCCGGTTGGTGCTCCAAAATGAAGCAATTCAAACTGGAGAATTGGAAGAAAATCGTAAACTGTCTATTATTTAGAGCTAACAAATTATATCACAGATAGAACTGTAGTTTCTAAATGACATTCTTGGAAAATTATTGGTTACAAATTTTCTGAAAGGTAACCATCAAATCGACCAAAATTTAAGAACGTACAGGTTGTTGTGAATACAAAATTTCCATCGTCTGTTATTATAATCAGCTATATTTACCATACCAAAAGTAGCAAATTTATACAACCCCTCCCGCTACATGCTTCGCTTTTCACACTCTGCGTATACGCGGCGGCGTTTCCGATCCTACCATTACGTCCGGGGGCGTCTGCATTTGCGGCTGCTGCGAGTCGGGGGCGATGGGGGATTTGTTGTAATGCCTCTTCGATTCACTTTCCGAATAATAGAAATACATTTTCACGAGAAATCGTGCACACGAATAATTTGGAATTTATTTTCGAAACTGAACAGAAATTTTGAAATTGTCAACTTTGACGGGGTGACGAGTCGGGGTAGGCGCCGGATGATGTAGGGGAAAGACGACGACGACGATATCGAGTTCCAAGTTGAAAGTCAACATATAACCACAACGTTCGCAAACACTAATATAGACTTCACTTCGAGCCAAATCAAACTTCAAAACTTGTTGAAAAGGGATGAATTCTGTGTCTTTAGGCTATATGAAAGCAAGAGAACTAATAAAACGTAACAAGTCTCAATTTTCGGACGACTCAAAGCCGGTGCGGATTTGCAGTCTTTTGAATGGGTTTGTGAACAAAAACATCTAGACGTATACAAAATTTAATTATACTGACCGAGTAAATGGTTTGAAAGTTGGATGATGTTGAATAGAAAAATAGATTTTCAAAATTTACCAATTTAAATTGCTAATAATAATATTTTGTAGCTCGATGAAATGTAACCAATTAGTTTTGCGGAATTAGTATTTTAATTACCACTTACTGATTGATAAAAAATATAATATAAAAAAATTAGTGACCAAATGAATACATATTTCATTAAGCTAATAATAATTTGTTTATAATTGACATTTTAACTACTTTGATAAATCTAATCGAAGTAATTATTTCTGTTAAGGCCGACGTTCACGTTTTTTTTTTATAAGAAGTGAAAACTATTGATCCAATTCCTACAAAAGTGGGACTTCATTCTAGTTCGCAGAGGGTCTTTAAGATCTAGTTGGTATTGGCAAAAACAAGGGGTTTAAAACACTGTAGTTTGTGTTCAACTTTTATAAATTTTTACGCAAGTTTTTAAACTCAAGAAACTATAATAACCATTCAGGAAAAAAAAGTTCATCAAAAACCAAGACACGAATCCATTTTTCCGAGTTCTGACTCATGCTATGGTACGACACAAGCTTATCTGGTGCGGTGGTGAGGTTTTAAGTGGAATTTCCATCCACAAAGTGATAAAAGATGACGATAAAATTATGACTTAATGTTGTTTATACTGGAACCATCAGTTTTGACCTATTTTTAAGTGACCACCAACTTACTTCTCTCTTCTGAGCATGATGCGTCAATCTCATTCACTCGCAAGCAATCATTTGTACAGGTGCTTCTAAAGAAGTCTTCACTTCAATAATGTATAAATATAAAATGTATAATATTTGTGTTTAACACCAGACATATAATGCTAAAAGCTTTTGAACAAAGGTTTCAGCACGTACTGATCGTATTGATGACGTATTGTTTTTTTTTTTCCTAAAAAACTGTCACTCATTCAGCAACTTTTAAGCCTGGGCCGATAATGAGATAACGATGAGATAAAAAAATCTAACTTCTAAATTTCCATGTTTTAGGTATCAGTACTGAAAGTAAATAATAACCTTTTTTTCAGGTCCACCAGTAATAGCAATTATTGTCATCTATGAAATTAATAGATAGATATTTTAATAATTTAATGACGGTTATTTTCCAGTTAAATATATTACAACATAAATGATTACTGTATTAATTCTTAATTTAAAGGACAAGACTCATTTTAAAGGAATTTGTATGTTTTCAAAAGTTGGCACTTTTTAAAATCAATTTCAATCCTTGACTACGGTCCGGTAATGAAAATTGCGTTGGATAATCAATCTAGTTGTTGAGTATCTTTTGTGTCTACGACCAAAGCCTACTAGAGTATCGATATTATTTCTAAATATTATACTGTACCCTCTGAAGTGTCAGTATATCTGATGTTTAAAGCAGTAATATTAGTAGGATCGAAAAAAAGACTCCATCGTTATCCCATAATCGGCGCAGGCTTAAAAGTTGCGAAATATGTGACGGTTTTTAGAAAAAAAAAAACAAGAAAATTGAACAGTACGTGTTTTTTGGAAATCAACATTTTATATTAAAAACTTAAAAATCTTATAGAAATATGATTTTGACTATTTCACTATATGTATATAAAATATGTGATCATTCAACAATGGAATCAAAATTTAAATTGAAAAAATCAACTTGTCAAAATTTTATCGGGGGTTACGTACCTCATTTTTCAGCGAAAAAATAACAATTGCTGCAGTCACTGTGGCAGCATACTGAATGTCAAATAGCTCAATTACCTGTCACCTTCCACCACATTATCAATAATTTGTGCGTTTTCGGGAAATAGTCTGGCGAATATAATTCGAGTTGAGATTTCGCTGGAAAAATTTACCGACTCGAGTTCTACAATTTTGCTCATGACATTAATCAAAAATCACTCAACTGCGTTTCGTGATTTTTATGTCAATGTCATTCGCAAAATTGCTAGGCAATCTCTCGTGACAATCGGTAAATTTTTCCGACGAAATCTCAACTCTTATTACATATATTATAACTGATTTTTTTTGCATTTTTTTTTTTTGCGCGTTTAAAAAGAAAATTAAAAAAAAAAGTCAAAATCGGCCTACTTTTCGCAAAATTATGGGCATTAAAAAAATAACTTTTTTTTTAATCTATCTCGGAAACGGCTAAAAAAATGAAAAAATCAGGGAGGACTCTCAACCGATACTACAACATAACATTTATTAACAATGCATTTGTAACAATGCATTTCACATCAAATGCATTCAAATGGCGAGAAATACCTACGAGTTAATTAAATCTACGGATGGATTGGATTGGAAGTGTTCTAATTGTCGCAGTGGTGTGTCTAATAAGTCGAATTGTGAATGTTGTAAAATAATTCCGCAATTACTCGCATCGATAGAAAAACTGTCCTCTGCTGTGGACGCTCTAAAAAACCAGATAACGTCGCTTCAAGATAACAAAACATCGAATATTGAATTTGAAGAAGTTGTTCAAGAGGTCGCCGACCGCCAAAAGCGCAAGTTAAACATAATCTTGTATAGAGTCCAGGAGCAACCTCATAATGTGGGACCGCGTGAGCGTAATTCATTACATTACAGGTTTATCAAGGAGTTCTTAAATTTTTTGGATGTTGATGATGCATCGATTCCCCAAGATGTAAGCTGCCACAGATTGGGTAAGCTCAGTACACTCAGTGGTCAAAATTCTAAACCGCGTCCTATTAAAATAAAACTACAACATGAAGATATTGTCTATGAAATATTTCGTAAATTGAGAGGAAAAAAAACTTTGCAGCAATCCAATGAGCATTTCAAAGGTGTATACGTTTCATCAGACCGCACGCCGAAGCAAATTCGGCATTTCCGAGAACTCAAATCAGTATTGGCGCCCGAGAAGAAAGTGGTGAAGAGGGTCTCACAATCAAGTACGTACGCGGAACACCACGGATTATGTGTAAGAATCAGGATTTAAACGTATAGAACCCAACAATTCCACATTTTCAATCTATTATCAAAACGTTCGTAGCATTTGTAACAAATTAGATGATTTTTATACCAGCACTGCTGATCTAGACCTTGATGTAATTTGTTTAACTGAAACATGGCTAAACGATTCTGTATCTTCTAGTGAATTTGTATCTTTAGACTCATATAATGTTTTTAGGCAAGATCGTAATTTTATTGCATTAAATTCATCTAGGGGTGGAGGAGTAGTCATTGCCATAAAATCATTTATATCTGCTGAAGCTGTCGATTGTACTGAACTACAACGCGCAATACCAGCAATTGACATTGCTGGATGTAAATGTTTATTTAAATCAAAAGTTGTTTTTATATTTGTTCTTTACATTCCAAGAACTCCTAGTGTAATTGATCTAACGGTAATTTGCAATTATTTCGAAAATTATTTAACTCATATGGATAATATTGTCATACTTGGTGATTTTAACATACCAAACTATGTGCTTCATGAAGATAATAACTTACTTTGCTCGGTATTAAATAACTGCGCTGCTTTTCTAAATTTAGTGCAATATAACACTGTCTTAAATTCTTCCGGTAAATTATTAGACCTTGTTTTTTCTAGTAATGAATGCAAAGTTACACATGATCCTGAACCGTTAGTGATTGAAGACTGTTACCATCCTGCTCTGTCTATATCTATAAATGTTGCTGGTGCAAGCACCAATTTCTATTTTAATAACAACAATGTAAAAATCTATAATTTCCGAAAAGCGAATTTTGTTAATCTATATGAGGAAATACATCATGTTGACTGGTCTTTTCTAATGCAGTATTTAAGTGATATTGATTCTATGGTTGAGAATTTCTATAAATTTTTGTATGGATTATTCGATCGACATATTCCTACGTATAAACGGCGTTCTCATAATAAGCGTACCTATCCTGGCTGGTTTACGACTGAAATAATTAAAAATATCGAAATAAAATCTCGTTTTCTAAAAAAATATCGTCAAACTGGTAGCGGATATTATGATGCAATGTATAAACATTTTCGTAAACTTGTTAAGAAACTAATTGTAACAGCTCATAAGAAATATTTGCATGATACTGAACAGTACATTGTTGAGGACCCTAAAAAATTTTGGTCATATGTAAGATCTAAAAAAGGTGTCTCTAGAATTCCTTGCAGAATGAAATACAACGATGATGTGATTGACTCGCCTCAAGAGATTGTTAATGCTTTTGCCACCTTTTTCCAGTCAGTTTTTGTACCTCATTCTGCTCAGAAAGGTAACTTTTTACAGCAAGCCTCTTTCTCAGATTGTCTAAATATAAGCAAAATTACAGAAAAAGATATTTTATCAGCCATTGGCAGTTTAAAAGACTCTTTCACTGCTGGTTCAGATCAAATACCAAGTTTTGTTGTCCGCGATTGCAAATATGCTTTTGTTGCACCTCTTTTAATGATATATAACGCGGCACTGGATCAGTCCACTTTTCCAACGATGTGGAAAATCTCAAAAATTACTCCAGTTTTAAAATCGGGTGTTAGTAGCAATATAACTAATTACAGATCTATATCTCTTCTTTGCAACTTTTCAAAAATCTTGGAGATTATTCTTTATTCTAGCATTTATCCGCACGTTCATAATCGTATCGCATCGGATCAACATGGTTTTATGAATAAAAGGTCTACTGTCACAAATCTATCTTGTTTTTCACAATTCGTTTCTGAAGCCGTTGATAACTCTTTACAGGTCGATGCCATTTATACCGATTTTGCAAAGGCTTTTGATAGATTAGATCATTGTGTTATATTGAATAAGCTTAGTGCATTTGGTCTTAGTGATAAGCTCTTATGCTTGTTAGAATCTTATTTAACAAATCGAAGTCAATGTGTTAGTCACAATGGTTATTCTTCATTTTTATATAAGATGACCTCAGGTATCCCTCAAGGCTCGAATCTTGGTCCCCTTATTTTTATTTGTTTCATTAATGATTTGCCATCTGTACTTAGTAATTGTCGAATCCTGATGTATGCTGACGATGCGAAGATTTTTCAAATTATCAACTCGGTAAATGATGCGGAATTACTTCAAAATGACCTCAATAATGTATTGTCTTGGTGTGAAAACAACAAGTTGGATTTAAACTTAAATAAATGTAAAGTTGTTTCGTTTAGTCGTAAAAAACAACCACTGTTATTTCAATACAAGTTAGAAAACATGACTCTAGTTCGTCAATACATAATCAAGGACCTTGGTGTTTACTATGATAGTAAATTATATTTTGACTACCATATCAATGAAATAGTAAAGAAATCAATCAACTTGCTGGGATTTATAATAAGAAACTGCCGACAATTTACTAATGTTAATACAATGAATATGTTATTCAGAGTGTACGTAGTATCACGTCTGGAATATGCCTGTGTGATTTGGAATCCATTTTATCAATGTTACGTTTCACTGTTGGAATCAGTTCAGAGACGGTTTCTTAAATATCTATTTTTCAGGTGTTACGACAGATATCCTCCTATAGGTATTACTAATTCCTTTCTTCATGGATTGTTTGAAGTCTTATCATTGGATTTAAAAAGACAGATTTCAATTTTAATGTTTTTCTATAAAATAATAAATAATAAAATTGATTGTGCAGAGATGCTGGCAAAAATTCCTTTTCACATTCCGCGTCAAAATAATAGACAAGCTTTGTCCATTTATACGGGAACTCCTCGTACAAATGTTTTATATTTTTCACCAATCTTCATGATGTCAACATATTATAATACCGTATGCAAGGACATAGATATTTTCCATTTGAAGTTAAAGGAATTTAAAAGGACTGTTACTGCTAACTTCAGTCACAATAATATGTAGGCTTATAATAATTTGTAGTCACTTACATTCTTATATTCGGTATTAGGTTTATTGTAATGATTAATTAGTTTATTATTTTGTACATTACTCTGTAATTGGTTCGTTGAACTGTTGGGTAATAAACGTATTATTATAAAAAATTATGAAAAAAAATCGGAGATGCAAAAGCCATAATATGGTGTCCAATTTGGCGTGGAATGCCCCATACATATTTCGTTTTCTATAAATGCTACTAGCTTTTAATTTACCCAAAGAGAGAAAGTGTTTTAATTCTGTTTATTGAAGTTCACAGTTCTTTAGTGGCCACAAACTGTGATAACAAAGATATTTGTGACATGAATTTCAATAAGGTCCAACAATAGTCAACTTTAAAAAAAAAATTAATGCATTTTGAAAGTTTTTTTCTAATTCAACGATGTATTTGAAGTACGGTGCGCCACTAGAAGATGTTTGAGAAAAAAAAGTTTAAATAATTATTTATACCTACCTAACCTACTAAATTAAGTTTTTAAATGATAATTTAGATTACATAAGTGTTATTTCCTCAATTTTTTTTCAAATTATTATATAGGTATCTTTACTGAAATTTGACCTTACGTAGCACTTGTGAAAACACACTATAACCTTTAATTGTTTATACATCCACTTTTGTTATTTTTGCTCTAGATTTTGAAATTTTTCAACTCTACAACCATAGAGTTTATGACAAAAGAGTATTGAGAAAAATTGTTGCTCTTGGTAATATCTATTACCGGTCACAACCTTGATACCTATTTCTGTTAGACCCTGTGTAATATATTTTCTTTCTTATAAATTTTCTTCTTCTAAAAGTGCCGTGCACATTCCTGCGTATGCGTTCATCGTTTTCTTATCAGATGAGTCTATTTATTGCCGCACTGCAGTTCTTGGAAGTCCCTTTTCCCCGTCCATTGATGAATATTTCTCAACCACGATAATTTTCTTCTACCTATACCTCTTCTTCGAACATAGCGAGGAGTGCCCTAAAAGCGTAAGTGCGACAAAATGCCTTATAAACGAGTTATCATACAGTATTTTTTATACGTTGCCACTTTTTATACAAAATAATCAAATTTCACAATCTAGAGAATTTCACGTTTAGCGAGGTGCATTTACAGCGGTTATGAAAAATTTAATTTGAAACGTCAATAAATGAGTTCTTCAATGTTGAGCCACACAGAAATACGGGCTTTGGCGAAAATACCATAGACAATGTGCTACATTCAGTCACGCGAGGTTTACACTGACGAACGCTATATCTTTCTGGCCCTAGAAAATCTCAATCTCCCCATCCACAAAATGTTTAGAATCAAATCCCGCCGCACAAACAAGTGGACCCCCTTATCCGCGTCATCCCTGACCGGAGACACAAACACCTTCAACCATTTCCTGACCGACTTGTTTGTGTTAACAGCTTGACCACCACCAGGCAGAATGAGCCAACAAAGTCGCGTGCCCCAAAAGCACGTGAAGCCACCGCCCAACAATAGTAATGCCAATTCCCATCAACAGCTGTCACAGCTGTTGCTGTTGACCAGTCACTTGGACTTGACAGCGAAGAATTATAGGTTAGGATTGCCAAGTTGGCCAATATTAAAAAAAATAATTATACTATTTTTAGTAGAATTATTATAACACCGTTTTTGTCTATTATGACACGCAAAACCGTATCGTAATAGCCTCAGTACGAACGCAAAGTAGAAAAAAGTTATCTTTATAATTAGGCTTTTGAAAAAAAATTAATATCGATTTTTTTAATGTATTCTGAAACTTTAGAACAAATTATATTGATAGCCGATGCGAAAAACTTTCAAAACTTTTTTTAAAATTAATTATAAACAATTTAAAATTGATAAAATTTAAAAAAAAGTCACGTGACTACGAACGCGCCATAATTGGTTCTGACGTCATATTGTTAATCAGTTAACAATTTCACTATCAGATGTCAGCAGATGTTTCTCTGGATGTCAGTGTCAAGAGTGTCAGTTTGTGGTGTCAGTTATTATACGGTAACAGGCGGGTGATGGTTGTATTAGGCAATTGGCATTCTGTCCATTCTATCCTGCTCTGTCTTCTGTTCTCGGTAAGTCTCAATGCTGTCAATCTTATATAGTTTGTCTGCAACGTGAAGACGACGTAAAGTTATTCGTTTCAGAAGAATGCACCCCGGTAAATATGGGGTACGTTTGTTTTTTTGCTTTTAGGCTCGATCAATGGAAACAAGTAGGATTAATTCATACTTTAACATCTTTCAGAAAAGTGTGCGGCTCCTTGAAACAACGTGTCTTTCAATACTTCAGCCCACGAAGGTTCAATCAAGACTCGGCTCGAAAATCTGTTTGAAACCCAACGGCCGAGCAGTTTGTAAGTTCCCTGAAGACTCAAACCATCAACTGTTCCAAAAACCAAGAGTAGAAGGAACCAATTATTGTGAAGATGATAGTGGAGCTATACTAAACTGCCACGAAAATGTAACAGTGATTCATCTAAAGATAGCTCTTTGGGCGGACCATAAACAGACTGAAATTGAGCAGTCAACGTAATATCCGGAACAGCTTGTACTTTTTTTTTTTGAAAAAGTGGTAGAACAACATAAAACTAACTAATAAAACAACAATATTTGTTCCAAAAGCGCCGTATATTTGAAGTAGAAACTTGTCCCTGTAGCATACATAAGGCATTTTTTTTATTTCATCAGGAGTAACAGGACGAAAGCTAGCATCTCGCGATATTTTAGTCTTAGGTCTGTTTGTTGTAGTTAAAGCTTTTCCATAATCATTTGTGCAATCAACTATAAATTGCAGTATAATCTTCCGTAAATAGATTTTCAAAAAACATTTCGAGGACTAGCATTGGGACGAAGATTTACTTTTAAACAGTTTGTAGACTTCAAAATTAAAGTATGTATTCATCCTATTCTTCCTGATGCTCGGATGTGCCTTGTTCAATGCTTTGTGAAATATCCAAGACTTGTGTACATTGAGCTGCATCATTTTGGACTTGTATTTTTTGACGGATTCTGGATTTGACGATCCAATCTCGTCTGAATGAGACATTTCGCTTTCTTCCGTACTCTCCAGTCCAATCAACATAAGGATCCCCTTCACCTTCATCTAAAGACATCTTATACAGATTCGTAAGGGTCGTACATTTTGTCTTCTTCTACTTCTTCTACTATGTGTATCTGACAACGAAAATCCTACTGAATAAATGTTATAATCAATTATTATTATAGTTACAATTTAGCACAAAAACAAAATCGTTGCACCAAAGTGGGACAGACGCAACAGGCCCATATGCATTTGCAATATAACTGATGTAAAAACTAAATTACTTTGGTGAGGACGCAGATATACGTTGTGTCATATCGCATATTTTAAAAAAGACGCTGCATGACATTACTGACATTACTGTCCGACAAGATGTCAAAGTGAAACAGTGTAACAGCTGCTTCTGATAATTAGTAGAAACCTGTAGAAATGAACATTGTGACGTCACAAATGCGCTCGGGTTTGTTCGGCGCGTCCTCGGTACTGGGTTCGAAAATTTATTTTTAATTCGATATAACTTTTTAATTATAACGAAAAAACAAAAACAAAATATACTTTTGTAATAAAACTTACATATGATCTTTCCATTTATGAAAAAAAAAATTTTTATTCAAAACCCTAATTATACAGTGAGCGGCAAAAGTATGAAATAAATTAAACAAATTTTTTTTTTCAAAGAAATCTTTAGACGAGTCAATTTTATGTTATAAAAATACGTATTTTTATACCGAATAAAATTCCAAACTTTGTTTGTTTGTTTTCGAGTGATGACGTCATCGATATTTTTTTTTTAATAGAAACCCCCAATTTTTTTCTTGATTCTGATAGCCCCTTTAATTGTCTACACGACAGTGTAAAAATTTTGTTATCTTACATAAGGAGTTTTAAGAAAAAAAAATGGCAAAAATAAATTTTATAACGAAAGCTTGTTGACAATAAGCAAGTCTATGAAGAAATTCCTTTTGGACATTATGAATTACTTCTTCACTAATTGTACTTATTTCGTATCGAATCCCAATTTTTAAGTCTTTTAGATTCTGTGGTCTAACATAAATCTTAGACTTTAAATAACGACATAAAAAATAATCAAGGTGTGTGAGATCTGGAGACCTTGCAGGACACTCTATCGGTCCTCGTCTCCCAATCCACCTCCTAGGAAACCAATTGTTCAAGTAATGGCAAACAGGAAGTGCAAAGTGTGGGGGTGCACCGTCTTACTGGAACCACAAGTCATCATTTACTAAGGTCTGATCATTGTCATTTGGAAAATTTTCTGAATGGACGTTTCTTCGTTAATTTTTAGACGACCCGTTCTTCTAATCGCTTTAACATGCTCAGTTCTTCTAAATTTATTTTCAATTTTACTGACTGTAGATTGCCTGATGAGTCTATCTGGATACTTTGCATTAAACAAATTGCAAACTTCTTGTTGGGTTCTAGTTTTATCCCCGCACCCAATCAAAATTTAAATTTCTATACGTTATTGTTTTTCTGTTAAATGAATCATTTTTGAAAACGTTTTGTAAAACAATTTACACATACAAATGACAGTACCATTTGACTGTTTGATTTACCTACTTGATTTTTTGACTTGGTTTCTATTTAAAAAAAAATACGATGACGTCATCACTCGAAAACAAAAGACAGCTTGGAATTTTATTTGTGATAAAAATATTCATTTTTATAAACCAAAATTGACCCGTCCAAAGATTTTTTTTAAAAACAATTCTGTTTAATTTTTGATGAATTTATTTCATACTTTTGCCGTTCACTGTATAAAATTCCGGTGGGCGTGTGTTCGTAATTCTTCTCCTACTAAACGGCTTGATCGAATTTGATGAAATTTTTTGGGTTTGTTTGAGTAGGTCCATCGATGGTTCTTAGCTACAGTTGGAACCGGTAGGTGGCGCTGTTGTCCTGACCGATATTGATAATTTTTTTTTGTATCCATGGGTCACCTGGATGTTTAGCTACTGTTGGACCCGGTTGGTGGCGCTGTTGTTGAGATACAGATTTTTTTTTTGTATTTATGGGGTCACGTGGATGATTCTTAGCTATATTCTTAGCTAATATTCAAAGTGATTCAAAAGTGATAATATAAAATCTAGATCTAGAATACTCGCACACCAGTAAGTTATAACACCATCACATAAGCAAGTGTTTCTTTTACAGTGGAACTCCCCTAACTGGATCCGCAAAAATAAAATAAAAAAAAACAGTTTGAGAAATTCGACTTATAAAAACAATCAATGAAAATATAATTTAAACAAAGAATATAATATGTGAAAGATTACCTATATAAAACATTATATAAGTTAAAAACAAGAAATAAATAGAACAACAAGAAGATTAAATTTATGAAATTTCACCAAATTTCTTTTATTTTTTATCTTTGTAGACGGTCGGTACCGTAGTGGGGGGACTTTGCGGTCCCGGGTTGAAACTCCGGCTGCGTGAAAAGAAATTTTTCTGAGGTTGCAGGTTCAGGTAGTTACAGAAATATTTACTATCGCAGCGCTAGCTAGGTTACCCCATGATGAAAAATAGGGATGAACTCCTCACTACGGCTCGGTGAGGCCACCCCCTCGACACTTAGAGGTATGAAAGAGCAACAGATAGATATAAGTAAGTAAGTTGTTCTTAGTATTCCTATTGCGTTTTATGTTACCAGTAACAAAATAGGTATTTTTTACGCTTAACAACCTAACGTTACTTCGCCATGCCGGAAGTTTAAGTAATGGATAGTATAGTATAGTTATTATAATCGTATTAATATCTAGTATATTTTGTATTTATCTAGTTGCACATCCACCATTTTTCAAACTTACTACAGTCGTTTTATTATGTGAATATCCTAAATTAGCTGCCAAACATTAATAATAATTAGTCCCATAAATAATAGAAAATCTATTGACAGCAATGTATTTTTTTCCAGGCGTAGCACATCCACCATTTTCCCAAATTTTTGCTCCTGGACGTAAAGGCATGAGATGGTTTCTGGTGCACCTTAAGAGATGGCGGTTCATTTTTAAGAGTCCTTTAAATTATTCCATTTTCTCTCCTGCTCATGATGAAGCTGGCTCAAATATAATATCAAATACCAGTTTTACAATTGTTTTTATTTTCCATTCTATGATACTACAACTAGGCATGGAGTTGTAAAACGGATTTGTAGTTTAAATAATGGATTTCGATTATTTTTGTAATTACTTTTGTGCATAGAATGTCGGCAGAAAGGACCGTTATCTAGCTTGATGGGGTAGTAAAAGAGATAAAAGCTATCAGTTGCATCCAGGCTCTTGTTAAATGCTCTATAAAAATTTTATGAGAAAACTGGATAAATGTTTAGTACAACTAACTAGTTGCAACTTTGTAGATGCTTGTAAGGATGAGTATCTACCTATAAATATTCTCAGTGCCCACCCATTGAAAATTATTTGCAAGTCCAACTTCAAGTCCATCTCCCTGGTTCAATTTTAATAAGTATTAAAAGTGAGCTTTTAGATTTTCATTTATGTACTGTTATAAAAAGTTTTATCTTTGCATAATTGCTGACATTATTGCAAAGCAAAGTCTGTAGCGATTTGCACCGAACCATCTAAAATTAAGAATATGCGTTTGTGGTAATCATATAAAAGAATGATTATACTGGAGGCATTATATTGAACGATTTGCTACAAGCCGTGGCCGCAGTTGAAAGCAGTTGTTTCTCGAAATACAAAGCGACTGGCGCAGAGCTCGCAAATAACCCGGTATTAAAATAAAATAATAATAAATAAATTAAAATAATTTTAATAACAATAGCTTTGTATCTGTTGAAATTAAAATTTTCCATGTGATAATAAAAGTGATAGTTTTAGGGTGATTTTGAAGACCATGAAATGATCTTTAAATATACACATTACATAATTAAGTATATAAACAAATAACCTCCTGTGTGACATTTGTAACAAACTTAGGTCATGAAAGACAATTTTCGCAAGTGCCATCAAGTCCCAGAAAAAAATTTCGAAATTCCAGACGCCGCTTTCCCTCCCCAACCCCCAACCTCCCCCATTCCGTACCTGAACAGACGAAGAGAAGAGTGACTAACAGAGACTGAAGCATCGTTTCAACTTGTCGAAAATTTCGCTCGAAATCACAAACCCACAAACTACATTCACAATGCACTATACAAACGAACAAAAAACAAACAATAATAATCGAAAGGATCACTTAAACATTACATGTCAGTACCGGCGGTACCTGCGGCCAGGCTAGCGTCTGCAAACGCGGGAATCGGACTGCGTTCGAGCTTGCTGGCGGCGGCGACTTTCACCGGGAACGGGGCGGGAAATGCGGAGGCGGGCCGTTCGCGACTTACGCCCACCGTTCCTGCCACAGTCGCGAACAGGAGCAGGACGAGCAGCGCTGCCGGGACCTCGCCAAACTCGACGGGAATTGACGCTTTCGGAGAACGTTGTGACACCTTCGCGGGATTCGGCAATCTGAGCACGTTTAGTGCGGCAAGATGACTTGTTTTGGATGCGATATTGAACATGAGAGTGTGTGCGGACTCGATATGAAACTTAAATGAATATACAATTTCGTCAAAGTATTGACGTGGGGGACTTCAGAATACAAATTAATACTGGAAGACCGAATCAAACCCAAATGTTAGATACCTAACTGTTTTTGGCAACTGTCTGTGTTTTTGATAATTTTGTATTTTGCATATTCCCTATTACCCTTCAGTTAACCTAAGTATTGCACAGTAATTGTAATGGGTGTTTTTTTAAACTTGGCGTCATAGTTGGCGGTGACTGTGAGTTTGTGTGAACAGGCCACAATTGCTTCAAATGTCAAAAGAATTACTAAATTTGTCAATTTCTTTATTTTTGAATTCAAAATGGTTCTCTTAGAACAGAAATTTTTTGTGGTGGAATCTTATTTTCGTCCACCGAATTTCCCGATGCTGACATACAATACTTGTATTCTTATCCTCTGCAAGCAGTACATCAACTCCTTCCTGTTGATTATCGTGTACGTGACGTTGGTTTATTAACACTATTAATAGGAACTTAATATCTTTGCAACCTTTGCTACGGTTGAAAAGTAACTGCCCATTTTATACCCAACGGTTATTTGGGTGCGACAAGTTTACTGAAATTAAATAATAGTAAATTGTGCAACTAGTGCGGCAAGTTGTCGATTGCCCACGAAAGTGAAGTTGAGTCATTCGCTTGAGGGGACAATCGACAACGCCGCACGAGTTGCATCTACTATTTTTTACTGCGAATGCAGAATAAATCCCAGTATAAAATTGGGGTCCAGGGGCAAACTCAGTTTTAATATTTCGATTGTGTTTTTTTGTTTGTTTAATTTCAACAACGTTTTTTTTTAAATTTAATTTCAGAAGTTTGTTTATCTGAATTTAGGTGTGTAATGAATAATTTGCGTGCGACAAGTAAACCGTAACAAAGGTTCTGCCTGAGCAATAAAAAAAATAACGTTGTTGAAATGAAACAAAAAAAAAACACAATCGAAACATTAAAACTGAATTTGCCCTTGGACCCTACCGGGGCTTCGCCCCTGGACCCCAATTTTATACTGGGATTTTTTCCGCATTCGCAATAAAAAATAGTATGCGTAACTCGTGCGGCGTTGTCGATTACCCCCGATTGAAGGTGCGGGGACGGTAAAAGAGAAATGGGGAAGAAGGTCTTAAAGATAAGAATCGTTCAGGACAACTGTTAATCTTAAAAACTTCCGACAAACCGTTGAAGGTAATCTAAGGACTAGTGTTCGGAGATTGGCAACCGAACTCCAGGTGTCCAAAATACACCATTGCATGCTAAAAATATTTTTTATTTTTTTTTTTCAAAACGCGGATCTTGCTATTCAATAGATTCTCCCTGCATGGTCCACCTGCTCTACCAGTACCAAGAAAAATTCTTTTGGGAAAAAACTTATGCTAAGTTTTTGGTGGAATTCAGAAGAAGTTGTTCATTTTAATCGTAGCATATAACCGCTGCACTTTATTGTCAATAATTGGACGAAGTTCAAGAATCAACCATAGTGGTATACAGATTTTTTGAAGAATAATAATCCTATTGAACATCTTTGGGACGCAATTCGGCGAAGGATCAAAGAGCGCGAAAATCGTCCACAAGCAAATGGACCTCGCAGACGTCCAAGAGCTGATCCAAAGCATGCCACGTAGAATGGCTGCATTTATTCAAGCAGGAGGAGGTAACACTAGGTACTAAAAATTAGTCTAGAATATGAAGATGCTTAAATTTGGTCTGCTCCCAAACAATTTCACGGACCTGCAATTTTCGATTTGGTAAAAAAACTGGTCTGTTTCATGTGTTATTTTTTTAATAAATTAGTGTAGTTGTTGAAATTGATCGTCAGTGTCTTACGTTTTAAAGTGTTTTTTTTTTTGCAATATAGTGCAGTTTTCATAAAACAACAAGCAATATTTTCATGTGATGCGATAATTTTGCCGGTCAGTGTATTAATTGTCCTTTGTTAAGACCAGCTTGACGTCAAAGTTGTTTTTGGGAAATAAATTATTATTTTCATTATTTTTCAAGCCAATGACCCTGCAGACAAGACAACAATATTTAGATGTTTATATCTTTGAATTGGGAACGAAGGTTATCGGAAGGTTTTTGTCCATACGTATATGCATCCTAATTTTTATTATTTGTGCAAAATTATTGTTGTTTGCTATACAGGTTATATCAAAAGAAGAAGAGCGGGAGAAACCTTATCCGCAGGTTGTTTCATACCAACTTCATACAACTTGCAAGGCCCCCTGCGTTACTTGAGTTACCAAAAGCGGCCGATAGTAATTTGATTTTGTATTTCACTGTCGTTTTTAAAGTTATTAATCATAAAAGATGCCGACTTTTTCTAACAGCGGATACACGGACATTGTATTAATTTACGGAGGTCAAGGAAATTCCGCCGAAGCACAGAGACTTTATGTGCAACGCTTCCTAAATCGCCGTGGGTCTAATTTTCGTTAATGACGTGTGCATTAATAATAGCCCTGGCCAAATAAACCACCAGCCAATTTTTTTCTTTTATCAACTGATGAGGCGGGTTTCACCAGAGAAGGCATTTTCAACTTAAATAATACGCACGTATGGGCAGACGAAAATTCGCATGCTATTAGCCCCCACAATTTCCATTTTTCATTATAAATAGCATTGGATGTTGAAGTTGTCATTTATTAGGTGAGTTTATTTACGTCGGGCGGGTGTTTTCTAAAGTTTTTTGTTGTGATTATTATCATCAGCCCAGAGGTTTAGGGCAAAAATTTATTAAGCAAAATTGTTATTCTATTACCGATTAAAATTTTGATACCCATTTCTGTTATACGTCCTGTATATTTATAGTTTTTTAAGATTGTATAAATCCACAATTATTAATAGTTGCTATGTAGTTCTAATCTACATTATGCACATATTTAAAAAGACAGAAAATTAAGAATACATACTCATATACTCAGTAAAAACTCGTTTTTTTCGTTATAGTACTATATAGTATACATATCTAGGTCATCAAGTTTTTATAGCAACGGAATTTTTTTTTAACTCTTCATATTCCGAAAACCACATATTTACTCATATTTCGATAACCACAATGTGTCAGTCATTAAGATAATACAATGAAGCAATTGCAATTCCGAAGATGACCTGTATTATGCATATCAGCAAATTGTTTGACCTGCTTCCTATTTTATTTAAAACTGCTTATTAAAATTTAATGGCAAATGAAATGGGATATATAATGCGGTCACGTAATGATTAGGAAGGAACAGATTTTAAATTTTGAGGTTAAGAGGAACAAAGATAATTCACATAATTTTTAACAAACGTGTTTTCATTTACAAAGTTTTCATACAAATTCCCGAGAGATTACTATGCTTTTGCAGTCTTCTTGTTAAGTGATTGTTTTATGTTTTTTTTTTTTGTAATTTATGCATTCATTGACATTCATTGGTGATCAGAAGGGTGTGTAGCAGCAAGGTGGTTTTTTGTTGAGAATATGTAAATTTATTTGTTATATTATGTTAGAAATGATTGTGAACCGATGTGCACCCAGATCTCCCAAATGTTGGAATACAAGTTTTGAAATTGTACACAAATGAAGAAGCTATCAAATAGAAAACTCACCTATTTGAAACACTTCATATAAACCGGCTGATAAAAATATAAAATCTACTACCAGTAAATTAATACAAATTCCTTTAAAATTTTAAAACATTGCTACCAAATCAAAAACTATAACAACTTCATAGATAAATTATTATTTACCTACCATTTTGGATGCTTGATTTTAAAATGATTTAGGATTTTTAGTATTTTTAATATTTATCAAAATAAAACTGTCTTAAAGTTTTTCTTTATAAGATCATACTAACAATGATTTTTGAACGGTAAAAAAAAATACCTAACAATTTCTTATACGTTTAGTTTATCTTATCTTATTTGCTGAAACCGTTTTCTGAAACATAGAGATATGTAATCTAATAAGTCTGACGCAAATGATATCTTTAATAGTTAAAATTGTCTTTCTCAGCATAAAAATTAACGCTCAAAATAATATTCGAATATAAAACATGTCAAAGTTACATCTTGCCGTTTCATAAATTTGTTACGAATGCAGACTCCAGTAGTATATTATTTACTACTGGACACTCTATTAGTAAGACATGTTTTGCACCCGAACGCACATTATCTGATAACGATATTCATATATGGATATACACTACTAGTAGCCAGAATTGTAGCAACCGCGTTAAAAAATATCAGGGGTGTGTTTTTTGTGCACAGAAATACATATCTTAAGTAAGTATAATTTCATATTCAGAATACATAATTTTTTTAAACCTTTCCTGAAATTTCAATAACCCAATTCAAAGTTGCTAAAAAGAACCACTTTTCAACAAAATGAGCAATTTTGTGGTTGTTTTGCATCAAGTTTAAACATTCATATGAAAAAAAAAAAACAAAAAACGTTAAGGGCCGGTTGTACAATGTCGAGTAAAACTCCCCGATAACTTAACCATCACCCTTCAGGTTGACAAAAACGAGTATTACAATGAGTTTTCTAGCCGTGCTTAAGTTTACTTGGACTTGTATTGATTGGTCACCTCGAAGAAGAAAAATGCTTCGTGGGAACAAATTGCTATTGAATTCAATTCAATGAGCGGGACCACGCGTAGAAGTACAAAAAATTTAAAAGACAAATATTTAAATTTAAAGAAAGCTAAAAAAAAAAATTCTGACCACAAAATTAAAATATTGAAAATATCTTCAAATATTTCGAAAACATCCTCCATATTTGTTAAATGAGCGTTAATTGCAATAAAACCCAACAAACAACAAGTACAACGGATAATCACATTTCTACCGCGTTGTCAAATTCGAACAGCTGATCCCTTGCTGAGTCGGTGCTATTTGCGCATGGGTAACCAAGAGTTTAACCAGTGGAAATCCATCGGTAACATTTACTAGGACTTTACCCTCTAGTTTCGAGATAAACTGTGTTTGTACAACCGGTTTTTTGACGAATCTGGAAGTAAACCTACAACCTTCAGTTTAGCTCGACATTGTACAACCGGCCCTAAAAGGGGTCGAACAAATTTTGAATTTAAACTTTGTCCAGATGATGAAATTGATATCTTGAAGCATTCCAACGCTCGATTTTTTAACGCAATTGCTATAATTCTGACCACTACTGTAGATATGTACAGAAAAAGTTCAAATAAATTTAAGCGTTTTTGGGGGCGTCACTAAGGAATATTAGATCAAATATGGGAAACACACACCCCCACTCTAATTAGAAGATGGTGGATGCGCCGAGACAATATTAATATAATATAATGTCTCATACCTGTCATCATATCTCAAAATGTTCAAAAGTTATGGTGACTTACCTTTTGAGTCTGTTGAACACGCTGATGGGTATTATAGAGCGCGCTTTCAAAACTGTCATAATATGTCATCATATTGATGGGTTCTTATCCCCATGATTTTTGTCCGATAGTTACAGGTACTTTGGGATACCGTTTTTGAAGAGCCCTAGAGGCTACAGCAATCATGCAGTATATTACACATTTAACAAGCAAAATGGGACGTTTTCGTGACGACGTCTTCAAGGGTTTATGCAATATGATGTACTTTAATAAACACGAGGGCTAGTACATTTTCACAAACGAGGTACACTAGAAAAGAAATCTACCTAGCCATGGAAAAACAATTGAAACGCATAAGCATAATTTGTCAAATAGTGGCATGTATTCTATCCTTACCTGCAAAATTTGAGCTAATTGCGATTAAAGGTTAAACATTTCAGAAAGTTATTTGGAAACTCTGACCAACGATTCTGACTTTTTGACACAAGTTGCGACGGGTGACGAGACTTGGGTGCACCATTGGGATCCTGAGTCAAAAACAGAATCCAAGCAGAGTGGGTTAAAGGGTCTCACCCCCAAAAAGGCACGGACGCAACCCTCTGCTGTAAAATTGATGGCAACAGTTTTTTGGGACATTTTCCTTCTTGTTAAATATATGCCAAAAGAAAAAATGAAAGAAATCTTTTATTACTCAACACCACTATATAATTGGCAATTCACCTTTCCAAAGATGTGAGAGACATGTTGATCTGGGAATTACCTTCCTTAGATAGTACACTTTCTTTTGTACACCATAAAGATTCCATGACCACTAAAGCAGTAAAATCTCTTGGTTTCATTATTAGAAATTCCCGAGACTATGTTAACACAGATACCCTGAAACGTTTATATTTTGCTTTCGTTAGGTCTCGGTTGGAATATGCCAGTGCTATTTGGTCCCCTAATTACGCGTCTCACATTAGCGGTATTGAAAAAATACGCTAAAAGACGTTTTTTGAAATATTTATCCTTTAGAGTGGATGAGGTGTATCCTGAAATTGGCTGTAGTCAAGACGACTTGTTACGTCGCTGGCATATGGATAGCCTTCTGAATCGTCGTATTTGCCATTCTGTCACCTTTTTACATGGACTCATTAATAATATTATTGACTGTTCTGAGTTACTCAGCCAAGTCAATTTCCATGTGCCTAGGTTAGGTTCTAGAAATCAACTGACATTTTATACGGAAACACCTCGTATTAATACACAAAAATTCTCACCACTTTTTACAATGTGCCATAATTATGATAAGCTTGAGTTTGTTGATATTTTTAATTGTTCCCCACGAGAAATTAAGTTAGAATGTTTGAATCGAAGTATACCTCATTAATTAATTTAGTTCTTCCTACCCTCTAATTGGACTACGTCAATTGGGTAGTAATAATAATATTAATAATAACTGTACCAACACAATGCGGCGTTGAGAGTGTTATACTTTCATTTAAGACACCATTATGCGATAGACCAGACATCAGTGCTGCCCGAGCGATATTGAGTCCGTTGTGGAGAACGAAAGGTGCCGAATCTATTGGAACTTCTCGTTCTCCACCGTCAGGCAGATAACAGCGAACAAGCCTGACGTGGTTCTATTAGACCACTCCTCCAAGCAGATGTTTGTTATTGAATTTTCGGCGCCTGCTGAAAATAACATCTGAGTCAACGAGGAGGAAAACCGGACAAAATATCAAGACCTGCTCTTTGAACTTAGGAGGCTGTACTCAAGTTACTCAGTGAAGCTCGTCGTTTTGGTAATTGGGTGCATGGGAGGCATCAAAGACTCGCTCGTCTCCAATCTGAAAATCATTCCTGCCTGCCGTAAACCGGCGGAGAAGCTTGCGGCTAGAATGCAGAAAGCGGTCATCTTGGGGTCGTTGCATCTGCTCAGGGCACATGATTTACGGGATTCATAGTTACTGACCTCATGGTTTTGAAGAGTGGCTATGATGTACGAACAGGACCTGACCAGCAAGGAACCTCGTGAAGGTCGGAATCACGGGGAGCTCCTTCTGGTCAATACGCAAAAAAAACAGGGACAACAATAACTGCGAACACTTTGAAAAATTTACGAATAGCAATTAACCAGAAAAGGCCCAATTTGTCCAATCGAGAAGTGTTTCTGCTGCATGGCAATGCGACCGTGCATAAGGCTACCAAAATTAGGCAAATTTTGGAGGAATGCAGCTTTGTTGAGATAGACCATCCTCCGGACTGACTTTTATCTTTTTCGATTGCTAAAAAAATCTTCGAGGACGCCGTTTTCACTCTGATGATAGCCTAAAAGCAGCCGTCAACGACTTTTTTGAGGACCAAGAGGAAACTTTTTTTTATAAAAGTATAAGTTCACTGGAGGATAAATTGATGTTGGGGGATTATATTGAAAAATAAAATTATCAAAAAAATCGAACGTCTTTTGTTTCGTAGCTAGGTAGAGTTCTTTTCTAGTAATTTTCTATGTAATCACATAATATATAAAGCATATCTAAAAGTTGCACATAACAGAAAATGTTCTTGGATGTTTGAAAGGGAAATAGTAGGTACCTAATATAAAAATTAGTTTACCAAAAACTCTCTCTCAGGTTGTCAAAAAACAAAGCCTATACATATATTCATGGTTGTGCGAAAAAATCCTTCAAATAATTGCTTGGAACTGAAACAGTTTCTAACCAAGAGGAGCACTGGACAACATGTATTGGTAGCGGCATATGAATTTTAAAAATGCCAAATGTACCAAAATATAAATTCATGTTTGATGTACGCCTCTGTTATTGTCAATTTGATATCAATTTCAAAATACCAGCTCCCAATAGTACAGTATTAAAATTCACCAAAAAATTGTTATGCATTTCAAGGAATTAATAAAATTGAAATGACTAATTCCGACAAACTACCCGTTTTAGTTAAAGAGACTACATTTTCCTTTAAATTTTCACATTTTCACTCAAAATCAGTAAAGCCGAAAAATCATACCTTTTTCGAAAAGACCAAATTAAAGATTAATAAGAGCATAATTCAAACTATTCTCCCATACTATGAGGCTAAAATAAATGCGCGTAAAAACACCATGTGTGTGTGGGTGTTAAAAATGGCGAAATTTTAACAAAATAAAATTCTAAACTTACCCATTGCAATAACAATAAGCAGACAATAATATCCGACGTATCCAACTGTTTTCAAAATTTCGATTAAGTGACTGAGTTACTTTCCTGGTATATTCGCCAGTTAAAAGTGTCATCAAAAATTACTATTTCTGTATTTTCGAAAAATGTGACTGACTGCAAGAACGATGTGGGTTTGTAAACTTTTTGCGTAAAATCAACCTCCGATGACCGAGCAACCCATAACGTTCATTGCAGTGGCGTGTGCGGCAAACAGGGTTAGATTTCAAGTATATTTTTCACACATTTGAAGACGTATTGCTACATTAAAATTTCAAAAATGGGTTCAGTCTATTATCCCCTAAATTTATAGCGGGTATATACATGACACCCTTAAGATACATAAGAACTTGGCTGTTTTTTTGAAATACAGTGATCATAAAGTTCCGCACAAAATTCATAATTTAGTTATGTAATGTTTTTGTGAAAAACGTTCGAACAGGTCGATTTTTCTTTTCAAATTGCTATCTTTTGACATAAAAATTTTTAAATTTTGTTTTTGAACTATGACACCGTCATCAATTTTTTTAAATGGCAACCCCCAACTTTTTTTGTGTTTTAAATACAATTTTCAATTCTCTACTCAACAAGAGTAAAAAAGTGATACCTTGCATAACTTTTTTTTGAAAAAAATACACGTTCTCTAAAAAATACATTAACTTTTAAATTTTAAGGGTTTCTTTAAGAACAAGAACAACAACAAATTAAGAATGTTAATTACATCGTGATGAAGTGTGACATAGTGGCAAACAATTATTCAACCTCGGTTTTATCGAACATAATACAAACGCACACGCTCCAGCTTTCAAAAACGACACAATTAAAAACAATAACAATCCGATATTGTTAATAATTTCCCTTCGTAGACACGGTTACCGTTTACCCAACATGTGAATTCGCTAGATAAAGACTTTCAAATACCTGATAATTGCCGATTCGTGCTCTCAACGCACGAGAACTCCATACAAATATTATAATCCTTGTTGTGAAAGCGAGCCGACACACTTTTTCGTCTAGGATTCCAACATACATGTTTTAAAGTAGAGATCGTTGCTTTGAAGTTGATACCATTTTATGTATAAAATACTAATCTCATAAAGGATCACATCAAAGTAAATTAGAAGAAAATTTCCGAGCTCCGACGTGAAAAACGCAGTTTTCTCGTAGTTTCTCTGTGGTTCCTTGAAATCCTTGCAAAAAATTGCAGGTTCGAGTTTTAGTCCTTTTCAAAAAAAGTGTAATTAGTGCTGGACAATTTTCCGTAATTATGTTATTTATTATATAATTATGTTGTTTAAATACCTCGAATTGTAATAATTTAAACAGGGTCAGTTTTTCTAGATATTTATTATTTGTTTTTAATTTGGTATTGACATCATTTCACGATTACATAATAGTCATCCATGCTCATCATTCGCTCTTATTCACAATCCATGCAAATAGATAGTTACTGACTCAACAGAAAGAGTGGTTCTGGTAAATTTTAATAAACCTATACATAAAATATTATGTAAATTCTTTCATGTACACTACATATAAAATATGTCTCTAATCGTTTGAGCTAGGGATTAACATCAAATGCAAAAATTTTAGAAAAAAAAAATTAAAAATACGAGTGTGCTTTAGACCACACGACTGAAGTAAAACTTCAGTTCGCCATTGTGAAAGTGCTCTTAATTTATGTAAGTTTATAAATTGAGCTAGAGAATCCTGAATTAATACCGTCTGCAGTATTGGATAATGCATGTTTCAGTTTGTCGTCAGCGAAAAGTGGCAATCATGTGTAGCGATTAAGATAAGTAGCGCAATTGCATACAAAACTGACACACGCAAATAGGTGTATCGTGTGAAGTGGGGATTCACAACGGATAGGACGCGGGTTCGAATGCCGTTAAGGCAAAAAAATTTCTATGAATTAATTATTGTAAAATCGTGCATTAAAGAAAACTTCCGTTCGCTTCGCCCGATCACACTTTTCGTAACGCTCTCGTCACGCATTCACCAGCTTACTCCCCAAGTCAAGTGTCCGTAAAGAAGTTTTACTTCAAAAACGTATAAAAATGCTGAATTATCAGTTTCCATTTAATTTTTACTAGCCAAACCCGTGGGCTATATTATAGTCACCCGATATTAGACACAATCATTTCAATATATGTATAGAAAATTGCAACAATCTCAGATCACTCAACTGGTAAATAACGCAGGGTACCTCAATCGATTCCCAATGTTTAATTTTTTTAGACTGTGAACCTATTTTCACCATCGAATGTGTTTTTCGTTGGGGTAATTATCGTACCGTCGCCTAACCCAGCTTTTATTAAGAAAAATGTAATGTTTTAATAGAATAAATTGTTAATTTAAGAATAAAGTTTTAATAAAATAAATTGCAACAATCCCAGATGGTCGAATAGATTTTATCAAGCCTCCGAGCACAAAATCCGAGGTCCAAGACATGTTCCCTTCGCAAAGTTAAACAACGAAATGGGAGTTCTGTTCTATAATCGACCGAACAAATGCTTTACTTTCTCAGTCGGCAACTTGACGGTGAAAAGAAAGTTGTTCCACAATATACGTTTCAACTGCCCTTCCTCATAGATGCTTCATATAGCGCTCTCACTTGGCACTCTATTAAACTTTATTGAATTGAATAGATTCTTGAACGGGACCATGCTGTGTTTTAACGATATAGTTTTGAGTATAGTGCCGAATTATGCCTTCATAAATGACTCAGTAGGTAGGCTTTGAATGTCAAAATTCTCCATCTATATGTAAGTTTTGTTTCACGTCCTACATTAGTGCGAGAGCTAGCAACGTTTACGAGAAAAAAATTTAGGTCGGCTGGTTTTTTGATATTTCCTTTCTTATGGAAGTTAGGTAGGGATGCAGTACATCTGGCACCTGGGAGCGGTTGCGTTTACCTGTGAGCACCCCCTTTGTCACAGCTATCTCTCTCACGCAACCAACGAATTAGTTGTCTGGCAACTATAAATTTATATTGCTATAAAAAAGAATGAATTGCTAAAAGGTCAGCAAATTATGAAAAAAAAATTGTCTTACTGTATAACGGCTCCTAAGTGCCAGACGTACCTACTAAACTTCGATAAGAAAGAAAATATATATGAAAAAACTATTTTTTTTCGCGACGTCGCTGGCTCTTATACTTACTAAATATAGCACATACAGGCTAGCGCAAAAGTATGGAAACACCTGAATATCTCAAAAACTGTTAGTCCCATCTAAACCAAATTTTACAGGTATATAGGGGTCTATAATATTTCCTTGGTGTAATTTTTTCATAGTTGCACTTTTTGAGATACAAAACTAACTTATATTTTTTTAAATAGCAACATAGGGTGTAAATAACATTTTTGGAAAAAGCATTTTTTTCTGAATTTAACGATATGCTATAATAATTTTACTTTTTGGCATTTGTCTGCAAAAAAAAAGATTTTTTTTTATAAATTATTATTATTATTAAACTCACGGCTGCAAATATTATTATTTGTGCTGTAAGAAAATAATATGCCGTCAAACCTAACAGTATTACTAAAAAATCTGTCTTTTACAATAAATGTTCAAAATGTTGACCTTGACAAAAATGAATTCTATTAACATGTTGGAAGTGATGCTAGCAATCTTTTCTCTTATTCGTTGCTTTAAATCTTCAAAATCAAGTGGTCTTTTGGCATGATCTCTACTTTTTACATAACCCCACAAAAAAATCGAGAGGTGACAAATCAGGAGGCAGATCTGGCCAGCCATTCAATTGCCCCTCTCCTGCCGATCCACCTGTCGGGAAACACCTCATCTAAGTGACGTCGGACTTGTTAACTAAAATAGGGTGGAGCTCCATCTTGCTGGAACCAGGTTGCTACGGCAGGTACATTTCGTTTGTCATAATTTGGAAAAAGCTGTGTAAGACCAGGAACAATCTTAGATGAGGAGTTTTGTTAATAGAATTCATTTTTGTCAAGAAATTAATGGTCAACATTTTGAATATTCATTAAAAAAAACTGATTTTTTTAGTAATACTGTTAGGTTTGATGGCATATTATTTTCTTACAGCACAAATAATAATATTTGCAGCCGTGAGTTTAATAATAATAATAATACTTATATAAAAAATAATATAATTTTTTTATGCAGAAAAATACCAAAAAGTAGAATTATTATAGCACATTGTTAAATTAAGAAAAAAAAATTGTTTTCATAAAGGTTATGTTGCTATTTAAAAAAAAAGTTGGTCTTGTATCTCGGAAACAAATGACAGAGCAGCTATGAAAAAATTAGTAGATATTATATATCTGTCAAATTTGGTTTAGATCGGACTACCAGTTTTTGAGATATGAAGGTGTTTCCATACTTTTGCGCTACCCTGTATATGGTCTGGTAAACTTTAAGACCCACATCTTTGAACGTTTTAAAGAGATAAATTGGAAATTGGAACCCTTTTTTGTATTATTTATATAGACGTTCTTGTTAGGATGATACTCAAAAATCTTTTTTTGACGACTTCATCTGAAAGTAGGCTTCTCCATATTGATTTACGTACTGAAAGTTACGATTTTCAACTGCATGTACCGAATGTGACATTTGAGTTCCGTAAAACACGTTCTGGTCGCTCTGTAACAGCTTTGACATTGCTTTGTCAAGAATACTTTGTCCTAGAAGTGGCGAAAACTGATATGCAATCTTCATCATCTGGTGATATCAATATCCCAGCTGCATCTTGCTCATTACATACTAATTAATCCAGTCCAGTTCAGTTCAGTCCTGTCCAGGAGGTATAAATTAATATTAATTGTTACAAATAGATAGGTATAATTAATATCGCAAGTTGAAATATTGTTCAATATTATTAAATAAATTGTTAATTAAGTCGATGTTAATTGGTATCCTACCATTAAGCGCAGTATATTGGGGAAAATGTTGTAGTACTATTCGATTTTTTCTTAATAGATTTATATAGGGTTGTCAAAAAAAATTTGTGTACGGCCACGGCTGAAACACTACTTTGTTAGACTCGTTCAGATTCGTCCAACAAAGTAGTACTTTCAGACCTTCATATCATATCATATTCATATCAGCCATACCAATTTTTAAAGGGACTTTATCCATCATTTCTTACTCTCTTCATCATCAGGGAACATCAGCAAACATATCAGAGAAGGCAAAAGATGTCAGCCAAAGGTTTTCAGAGTATTTCATTGGAGTAATACTTCCTCATTAGGAATGGTGGTTCTTTAAGGTCTGGGCTCTTCCTGCTCAAGCAAAAATAGGAGTAGATTGTAATACCAAACACTAGATGTATATTAATATAAATCGTTAGTGCCGGCTCCAGATTTCAAGGATGCCAAAACTTTCCGGTATTCTTTACGAAACACGTCCTAAGAGAATTATATATTTTTTTAAAACATTGTCTTTGGTCGCATTATTTTCCAGTTTTTTTATTAGTATTTGATAAGCAGCTTTTTTGTGCTTATTACTGTAATCCTTGCTTTTAGTCTGCCATAAGCATAAATTCTCTTTATAAATTACAGTGATATCTGTTAAATACTCTCTTGATAAACATCTTAAATAAGCCATGTTTTCAGTCAAAAGTCACTGATACTATTATAGTCGCGTCAATGAAGTCCTTTTCTCGGAAGTCCTCAGAAACAGATTTTGCTGTTTTTTTTTTAATATTTGCTTTTTTTATATTATTTATAATCAGAAACCTTTTGGAGCGGGAACATAACTATTAATATTATTTAAACAATATGTATGATATTTATCTAAAAAAAATAGTTTTGCGTTTTTTTTAACAGACTTCAAAAAGGGAGGAAGTTATCAATTCGGTTGTATGTTTTTTTTTTAATGCTTGTTACCTCAGAACATTTATATATTTATATTTCATTTATGTTCACCGATTTCTTCGTCAATTGTGGACCGATTTACAAAATTCTTCTTTTACTTGAAAGGGTATACTCTTAAGGTGGTTCCATTATCAAAAAATCAGGATCTGACCAGGGAATCCCATGGAAATCGAGAAAAATACTAAAATTTTCGCTCCCTTTTATTAACCGACTTCATGTATGTTCACCGATTTATTCGTCAATTGTGGGCCGATTTTCAAAATTCTTCTTTTATTTGAAATGGTTCCATTGTCAAAACGTCAGGATCTGATCAGGGACTCCCATGGAAATCGAGGAAAATTGTCAAATTTTTCCTTCCTACAAGTATTGATGAACAATTTTTAATTATTTTATTTATAAATGTCTAAAATAAATAATCCACAATTCATAATAATTTTATAATTTACTTTCGTATATTATTTGTAGAATAAGTATTGAAAAACTATTCTTTTTATATAAATATAATAAATAGTGTTTAAACAATGTAAATAATTATTTCCCCACTTCAAAAGGTTTCTGATTTTGAATAATATATAAAAACAAACATTCACAAAAAAAATCATTAAAATCGAAGCTGTTTTTGAGGACTTCCGAAGATTGCCTGTTTTATGTATTTATTGACGCGACTATTACAAGTCTACCGACAATGCAATCGTCGCATACACACCCGTCTCAACTTGCATGACTGTACGCAATCGGTTTGGTTCGAAAACCTTCCTGCTCAACTTACGCTACACATGCAAGTCGCCCAACTTGGTCTGTTCAAGCCAAATCGGCCGTCTTGCATGCGTGTGTGTAGCATATGTGTGTTTGTGCCATTGTTCGGAGTTTATAGTGGAGTATAATAAGGTATGGTTTTAGTTTTGGAAAGAAAAATGGTGCGACGGTCAACTAATGAAGAGCTGTACAAAGACTTAAGTGTTGTTTTGTACATAATATGTAAATAAAAGTAGTTTAATCAGACTACATCTGCAGCATTTACCCCCAGCGGTTATCAAGACACAGTTTATGTAACGCAGTGTATGTAACTGCGTTCAAATAAAGAGTAATAGAATTTACTATTTGGATAACCATATAGACGCCAAAATACAAAGACGTAGTCGTGATTTTCAGATCAGATTTCTGAAGCTATTAGGCTGAAATGCACAAAAAGACAAGAAGTGTCAGAAAATAGGAATTAAATGTCCACAGATTGATTGATTTTATTTCACATGTGTGTTGGTATGGAATCAGCTCACATACGTTCTCTTCAAGACGGTCCGATTTAATGTGCTTTCTATAAATCTTTTTTATTCGATGGAAACTGAAAAACCATGAAGTATGTATAATATTAAAGAAAAAACACTAATAATAAATCCCATAATTTAAACAAATTTATTGTTAACACTGCTGAAACTCGAATTCTGATAATTTAGAATTATCCATTAAATTGTTAAGAATCTTTAATTTTCAATGGTGACATTTATACCAAAATTTAAGATTCAATTTAAATTAAGAGTTCACCTACTTTTTGCGTTAAATTATAAATCACGATAAATAAAATCAGAATAGGTATTAACATTTCTGACAGTATACATTATTATAGATTGTCACTTTTGACAGTTTTCTTTACCTATGTAAATTGTTACTATTGATGTATCCTTAAATGACTTTTTGGTTAATTTAGAAGTAAATATAAATATGTATAAATTAAAATTTAAAAAATCGTTCGGATTATATACATATTCGCATCTTGGGCAATAAAATAGCTAGGCTAAAAAAATGTTTCTCAACCTTGGTGTATAATTACTATTATTTATTTAGTGCTTCTTATGGTCCACCTTAAAAACAGCCAATCTATATACAGTGTGGTGATAAAATATGGAACAAAATTTATAATTGCGGTATTAATTGTTTTTAAGCAAAACGCTCGGAGAGGTCAATCTTATTTTTTAATTAGCCACCTTATGAAATAAAAATTTTACTTATGACGTCATCTATTTTTGCACAATGACGTCATCATTGGTTTTTTCAATGACTACCCCAATTTTTTTGCTGTTTCTGTTAGATGGTCCAACTACTTAAATGTTGGTGTAAAAAAATTGGTACCTTAGATAACTATTTTTTTTTGGGAAAATTGCAGATAATGTTCAAAAACATAGAAGCTAAAGGCCAGTAGGAGCTGTAGACAAATCTTTTTTTTTTAATGCTGCCAGTGTATTTTAAGAATATTAAAAGCCTGATTTACTCTACAGGTATGCAATTTTCATTTTTACGTTCCCTTGACTTACCTACTACCTAGATGATATTACGTTCTAATATTTTAATTAAAATATGATGACGCTAGTAGAGTTAAACGAACGCTACAAATGACTATAATAATGTCAAACATGGAAATCAAGAACCACTGGCTTTATACATTTAATTAATTTTCACAGAAAACAAACTCCAAGAGGCTGAAAAATCGCGTCTCATATTACAACAGCTCCGTGATTAAAAACGACGAATACGGAACGGCATTTTTAATTGAATTCAACAGCTAAGAGGGAAGACAGGTGATAACGTTGCTCTCATTGAAAATGACCTACTAACATTCTAACCGTACAATGATCTTGTCTGTGCTTCAGATCTATTGCTCTACAATACCGATTGGTAGCCACTACTGCGGGTGATAGATAAGAAGTGTGTAAGTTGTTATTTGAAATTAATTGATTAGTCGTGTGTGTTGATTAGGTAATGAAATGAAATGCATTTTGCGTTCAACAATATTCTATTTGAAAAGATCATCGAATACATATCAGTATTGTTCGGTAAAAACGTGTGAATGTACAATGTACAAAGTTCAATTCATTTTTTTATGATAACAAATCCCAAATGCAGCGTGAAAAATGTAAAAAATAGTTGTGATAAAATGGTGAAATATTTACATAAATATGTACAATTATTACGATGTAATTGATTAGGAGAAGGTCGGTGCTCGAAAAAATGAGAAATACACTAATGTTAATATCAGATGCATACAAGATGCATAGAACCCTAGATAATAAAAAAAGTTAACTATACTTTTAAACAATCATGAATATGATAATGCAATTCAAAATGCTAAAAGAACGGCTGATGAGGAATATATCTAAAGAAGTATGGAAGAACTCCCCCAAAGCAATGTGGAATCTGATTAATTTTCAGAAACCTGATAATAAAAAACAAAAAGTTCCTAATCGCCCAATGATTTTAATAGTTTCTTTAACGTGGCCGTTGTGAATATTTTATATCTCTACAAATGTTATAACATTTATTACAGCCGCAGATGACAGATTGAAATCCGAGCTCGTAAGATTTTTAGACATCTAAGGCTGTTATGGGTCATAACATTCGTGGTTTGTTCAATAGTTTATCGGTTTCAGGTGACCAGTTTCTCATTTATGTGAATTTAGTGATTTTTTTTTTTCTTGCAATTTTTTCCGTAAGATTAAGATGGCAAAAAGAATGTTTGGCAGTACAAACTCAACGGTTTCTGGTAGTTCTAGTTCAGTGGTTTCTGGTACTTCTAGTTCGGCGGTTTCAGCACTTTCGGCTGAAATGATTTAGAATGACCATACAAGAGAAATAGTGCAACAAAATACAACTTCACACATGGAGTCTTCATCAGTTTCGAATTTGAATTTGGAATTACAATTTCTGGTTTGAAAGATTGCACGATAAATGTTTATTGTGATGGCGACAAAAAGCAGTAATTTTTTTCTCGTTATTTTTAAATTATAAGGTGTTTCGTGTTCTCTTATGCCATTTTAATAAATAACGTTACATACATTTATTAGTTTTCACATTAATTCGTTCTCACTTTCTTGACAAATGTTGACAATTGACATTTCGGTAAGGTAATATTACCTTACCGATTTTACATACAGGATACATTTATGGCTTACCACCAGCCAACTTTTATAAGTATAAACATCTGTTTAATATCCTGAAACCGATAAAATAAATTAGCTCCTCGCCAAAATGGCCCAATAAAAATAAATCAAAAGTGTAACAAATAGTGAAATCTATTTTAACTTCGAACAGGTGTCTCCTGTTTAAGTCAGAGAAGCCTTTGCATCTTTTATAAAAGTTCTAATACATGTGACATATTATATGGACTAAGCACTGTCGTCATTAAGTAATGGACCATTTAATTTGACCTCTCACTAAATTATTTAATTATTGTATCTATCACCATGTTTTTCCCAAATGCTAAAATTATTCGAATTTTTAAAAACGAGATGAAAATGATGTCAACAATTATCGTCCGTCTGATATCTCCCGATTGTCTGCCTTTTCAAAAATCTTTGAAAAACTCATTATGAACTAAATATTAAACTTGTACTTGCAAACTCGTCAAATATTATCACCCAAACAATTTGGTTTTCGAAATAGTTATTTATTATACGAGTTCCTGTATAAATTGGGTCATTTCGCGCACGAGGGCTTTTTTAAGCCTCGAGTGCCCAAAAGCACCCAAATTTACACAGGAACGAGTGTAATACAACGTTATATAGTTCGACATAACCGCGGGAAGTCTTTAAATTGCTTAAATCCATAAAAATTGTGTGACGTTTATCTGACATTTTCTTATTGCCTGACAGGAGAGTGTTTACACAAGCGAAAATTTGAAAATTCTGACAGTGTCGAATTATAAAGGCTTTTTTAGGCGATGATTACGAAAAAGATGATTTTACGGCCTCTTTTGGAGGCGTGTCAATTTTTTGTACGCATCTATCAAACTCTAATTTTTTGGGACAGATCTGTCAAACTCTACTTTTTTGGGACTGATCTGTCAGAATTTGACAGATGTGTACAAAAAAAGTAAAACTTTACGGCTCCAAAAAAAAAGGCCATACAAACACCTTTTTGGTAATAATCGCCTTAAAAAAAATACCAAATGTTTGAATTCTTTTGTGATCATCGCGTAAAAAACGTCGTGTGCACCTCGGCCAAAAGTACTTTTTTGGCCTTATCTGCATTGTGTCCTCGGCTCACGCCTCGGCCACAAACAGCAGATGCGTCCAAAAAAACCTAACTTTTACGGCCTAGGTACACAAATTACTATTTTTGTAAATAAAGTAGTGAAAAGTTTTGAACAAAGAAAAATGTATTTAACATCATTTCTCGACCCTACTAAAGCGTTTGACTACGTGTCACATGACATTTTAATCTGAAAACTGCTTTTTTGCAACTTTCACCCACCCAGTACGCGGCTATTAGTGTCATATCTCTCTGACCGTTTTCAGAGAGTTGCATTAGGGGGCGTTGGGTCGGATGATCTCTGAGTTACTCATGGAGTACCGCAAGGATCAATCCTCAGTCATATTTTGTTTTTATTTTATATTAACGATCCGTCGGAGTTTCCTCGTGAAGCTGACACCACAGCATAAATACTAACCAGCACGATATCTCTCAATCGCGCATCGATATGCGCAATGTTCTGTTTTGGAATAAAACCTGTCAATTTCTGGCATAACTCGGCCAGGGCCGGACTCGGCGGAATGCTCAGCAGAACTGGTTTAGCGATCGATGCTCGCTTGGAATAGTTTGTAGCGACCAATAACGAAGACTAAATTTTGTTTCTTTTTATAAAAAAAATGAAATGTATTATAAAAAATCTGTTGACACGAGTTTATTGCATACGATTTTTTAAATACTTAGTTTTTCGGGGAAAGTTTAGATAAAAATGTTGGTTAGATAAAATGATGGACCGATTGAACGATATGTTTGATAACGTGTTATTAACATTTACAACACTCCACTAAACTAAGCGTACATTTTTATTTAAACTGAAGAATTAAGAGAGTAATTGATGTTTTTTGTAATAAATTTCAATAATTTTTGTTCAACATTATTTTTTCAAAACACAAAACACTAAATGTTGGGTCTCATTTTCCACCAAAAAACCAGCATTATTACAGCAATGATTAAACATGTTAGAGTACTATGTAATTATATTCTGCAAACTCGACTACTATTATTCGTAGAAATGCCGCTTTTGACAATGTTGCGCTCATTTCTACAAACTCAGCTACTTCCAGACTATATCGTTTTCTTTGACTTTCTAAAAATACCGCCCTTTGCATACTTTGATAAGAGATGAGTCCCGTTCTTGTCTCGACTTAGAGAAGTGCGTTTTTTTATAATTAAATCATGGGTAGTAAACCAAAAGGTGGAATGATTTGTTTTTACAAATATTTTCAAATACTACCCTGTCTTCCATTCCAAACTGGCGTCCTCAAGGTTAAATTTTCATTTTCAAGAGATCAAAGGCGCCGCCCGGGAGATATCGTGCTGGTTAGTATTTATGCTGTGCTGACACTCTATGCAGATGATACTACAGTGGGTTTCGCAGGATCTTCTAGTGGCAGCACTCTTGGCCAAAAATACTGCAAGAAACTAAGTTTAAATTCGGGAAAAACAGTAACCATGTTGTTTACGTTGAAAAAAGTTAATACAACTGGTGAAGATTTTGCTAATTCAACTAAATATCTGGGTATTCACATTGACTCCGAATTAACTTGCAAAAGACATGTAGTTGCATCAATTACTAGAATGTGCTGGAGTTATACTATACAACGTACTCAAGCATCCTTGGGAATATCCGGTACACATCGAGAGCGCCATGCAACATCTGGAGCGTCTAGAAAGATTTAGGCGCCGGTATATTTATTAGAGGACGTTCCAGCGGGAGTCAGTCGTATCATCGAGTCTAGTCAGTCGAACCAGTCGCATCGAAGTCGAAGATCAGTGGGTCGAGTCGGACAGTTGCTTTTATCTATCCGGCGTGCCGCGTGATGTAATAAATAATACGAGACGTACCGGTGAAGTAGTAAATTGTAAATAGTGTAAATAATGTAAAATAGTGTAATATTAGAAGTATAAATAATTTCTACATAGTGTTCAAATAAATAAATAAATGGAACCCAGAAACGCTACAATATTTCTGCTTCGTAACTTGGTGAATTGTCTGTCTAGTAGGGCTTTAAAAGCAGTATATTATAGTATAATATGTCATTTGCGTTATGGAATACTGGTTTGGCGGCATAGTTCGACGATTCAGGTTATAAAGAACCATTAGAATTGTTGCTGGCTTGAGTTACAAAGACGATTGTCGTGCTGCTTTCTCTTCACAAGAAATTTTAACTTTGCCTTCATTATTTATATATCTTGTGCCTACAAAATATATTTGGGTGATTCTATTCTAACAGTGTCCCTAATGTCCTGTATTGTTTACTCTGAGTGGTCATACCATAACATTGTATTAATATTAATACGATCCTCACGAACATATTTCATCACTTTTTCTATGTATGTAACTTAGATAACAGTATATCACTTAAATGTCAGTACCGTGTTATGTCCATTTCTAGAAATTCATAATTTGCTAATTAAATTTAAAATGTCAGTACCGTGGCTGTCAGCACCATATAGTTTTAATGAATCACCAAGTACAGCAAGAAGCTCTCTTTGAATCAGCACTCTGATTGGTCAACTTTAGACCTCTGTAGTTTCTAAACTATGATAGCCTGGACAATTTTAATTGCAGATTTTGTTGAAACCCATCGTGGACTATTACCCCTTCACCCATGGGGCGGTAATTGTGGGACACCCAGGTATGTAATACAAAAATATTTTAGAAAAACGTGACATTGTATACGTCAATAGGCAAAGACAAATCGTCATGCGCTCAATTGACCAAGCGTGTGCTTTGAAAAATTTTCATGACATCGAGGTTAGTAAACTATCAAATTTGGATCTCACGCGCTCGGCCGTCAAACCTACAGCATTGCCACGAAAATTCTCACTTTTACTCCTAATAAAACAATCTACTATTGAGCTATCGGCTATTGGCACCTACAAGAAAAAAATAAGTAAAAACGTTAACACATATTATAGTGTTTTTTTTTTTGCAAGACGAATATATAATCAGTAATAATATCACAAGAGCATAGAAAATATCGATTAAATTTGCGAGTCATGAGACGTATTTCGCGGAATACGTCGAATGACGAGGATAGTTTAATCAGATTATTGTCAATGCTCGAGTGGTATTCATTACGATTATATAACGAAAAAATGCAAAATTTTTACGGAACTTTTTTTCTGACGTTTATTAACAATCATAAAAAAATCGTTCCTATGGCAAAGTTCATTGTTGGAGACAGCCGAAACACCGAAATGAATATACCCCGTCGTCAAGGGGATACTCACTGATATACATCGTAACTATGAAAAATCTGTATGTAATTGCTATTGGCTCAATTTATTTTGTGTTATATAATCACAAAAGATACAAATTAGAAGTGACAACCAAGAATCGTACATCTGCGACAAAAACCGCGACCTTTGTGTCTCTTATCGATTAACATAACCGGAATGGATGGCGTCTGAGTAAATTATCGAAAACACCCCCAAAGCAGGCCTTAGTTTTGGGCGACCGTCAAAGCGTATCAATGGCGTCCCGGTGCGACGTTAATGACATGTTACGCCTGCCTGTCAGGGGAAACAGTCAATGCACTAATCACGTTACATTGCAAGTTAGGAACTCGGAGCGGTTTCTTCTTCCTTGCCGATTCTGCCGTTCCTAATATACTTATTAATGGATTAATTACACATTGCTCTGAACCAACAACAGGCACAAAGCTTTCAGGAACGTCTACTGTTTAAGTGGCGGTTTGGGGTAATCGTTCTTGTATGCGGTATCGTAGCAACCGAAAGTCGAAAGATTTGTCAAATTTATGCTGCGGGTCGGGAGCGTATAAATAGTTCCATGTAAATTATAATGAATTTTGACAAATTTGCGACACATTTATTTAAAAAAAAAGAGAAGCCCATCACACATGTTTACCACAAATAGATGAACCCTAAAATATCGGAAAAATGTTAATATATAATAAGTACATTTATTCAAAGCTTGTGTTTGGTAAAATTATTTGTTATTGGCGGAATCCTACTAAATTGAAATAAAAACGTAGGTATAGGCTATTTTTTTATTATTTGCTCACTCATGTGGAAACCTCGATCAAAAATACAAGTGACAACATAGCTGGTGTTTTTTCTGTCATTGTAAACAAAAATTAGGTTAGGTACTCGAAAATAGTAATAATAAATTTAAAAATTCATTATTATTCAATCTACTAATACTTATAGTAATATGTAATGGTACCGTTGAAGTGGATTTCATATGAACAGCAAACGAATAACGGTGGGGCAAAGCGTAACGTCGTCGTACCGTTTAATTTGTCGTTTGAAACCAGTTATAAAAATTAAATACTGAAAAGTGAGTTTCGTTACCTTAATTTTAGCAGCTCCCGGCGATCACCACATACACTTCACGCGCCACGGGATGATACAACAAAATTTCAACAATGCAATAAAAAAGCACTTGAATAACTATACGGGGTGAAATTGATCCTAGTTTCCTAGTTTCGGCGTTCATGAAGTCGACATGACAAAAAAAAGGCATACGCTCAAGTCCCAGCGATAAAAACATTGAAGTTGATTTCCCTGCCACAATAATATTATCTCAAAATGACGTCCCTTATTTTGTCTCAAAAATCACACCCACGACACGGCCCATCAGACGTTGATAAGGAACTGTTGTTGTTTTCTACACCATCACGTAAAACTCGCTTCGTCCGTTAACAACTCAATGTTTAAAAAGTCTTGCACCTCTCTGCACCTTTTGTACAGTTTTCCTTAAAAGACGCGTGCTACGTCTTCGGTTTCGACGCTCGATTAGAACTGAGGTCAGTTAACTGAGGTGAATCAAAAAAAGGATGACAGTTTTTGACTATTATTTATGAACTAAAGATATGTCGCCAAAAATTCTTTGTTTACATTGCACTGGGTACAGTGGCGTGCTCCATTTTTATAGCTAAACTTTAAAGAATTTTATCTCGATACAGGGGCGGAATGGAAAATCAAAACCAAGGGGGTTGCACTCTACTCATCCCCAGGTATTACCAGCTTTTTTTACAAACATTTCGATTTCACTCTGTATACCTACATATGTATATATATTTAGATTGTAATTAGATATTAGATTACTTTTTCATTACAAATACATCATCAAATTCAATATCTTTCATGGCGTGGAAAACTGTTATGACGTGAGCTCACAAAAAAATTATATCAATTATATTATTAGTCTGGGTATCTTGAAGTCAAATATGTACAGGGTGTCCCAACTAAAATTTGTACCCCCCAAAAATTCCAATTTCGAAACACTTAGAAGAAAACGCTCGAACAGGTCAATTTTGTTATCAAGGGGGACTAAATTGTACCAAACTTTCATGTCTTAGATCTCACCCCCTTAGCCAAGGTAGCCACCCCCTTTAAAAATTTAAATAGCATGGGGGGTCGTGTGATACATCATTGTAAAGCTTATTCAATTCTCTATTCAGACCTACATTTATCGACTTTTTTCTACAAAAAGAAAACATGAAATCGATATTTTCCAAATCTACATAAAATACTCAACTAAAATTTGTACCCCCCAACCATTTTAATTTCGAAACACTTAGAAGAAAACGCTCGAACGAGTCAATTTTGTTATCAAGGAGGGCAAAATTGTACCAAACTTTCAAGTCTTAAATCTCGCCCCTTTAGCCAGGGGAGCCACCCCCTTAAAAAATTTAAATGGCACGGGGGGTCATGTGGTACACCATTTTAAAGCTTATTAAATGTTCTATCCAAACCTACTATTATCGATTCGTTTTTACAAAAAAGAGCATAAGAATTTGTTATTTTACAAATCTACATAGCATACTCTTGATTTGGAAAATAACAAAATCATGCATTTTTTGTAGAAATAAATCGATAAAAGCAGATTTGGATAGAGAACTGAATAAGCTTTAAAATGATGTATCACACGACCCCCATGCCATTTAAATTTTTTAAGGGTGTGGCTCCCCTGGCTAAAGGGGTGAGATCTAAGAGTTGAAAGTTTGGCACAATTTGGTGCCCCTTGATAACAAAATTGACCTGTTCGAGCGTTTTCTTCTGAGTCTTTCAAAATTGGAATTGTTGGGGGGTATAAATTTTAGATGAGTATTTTATGTAGATTTGGAAAATATCGAATTCAAGCTTTTTTTTGTAGAAAGGAATCGATAAATGTAGGCTTGGATAGAGAATTGAATAAGCTTTAAAATGATGTATCACACGACCCCCCATGCCATTTAAATTTTTTAAGGGGGTGGCTCCCCTGGCTCAAGGGGTGAGATTTAAGACTTGAAAGTACGGTACAATTAGGTCCCCCTTAATAACAAAATTGACCTGTTCGAGCGTTTTCTTCTGAGTCTTTCGAATTTGGAATTGTTAGGGGGTACAAATTTTAGTAGGGACACCCGATATACAGGCTGTCCCATTTAAAACTCCCCAGTCCAGATTTCTCCAAATTGATTATTGTGATTGAAAAATCCTCGAACAGGTCGATTTTGTTTACCAGGGGCACATCTTCTCAGGTTCCTTTCAAGTTCCGGCATTTCGCCCTCTTCGCGAGGGGGCTGTTAGCCCCAAAATTTTAAATGGCACTATGGGTCGAGTGATGCCTCATTTGAAAGGTATTGAAGGCCTCTCTACAACTAACTACTTACTTTTCAATATCTTGCAGTTTTGACCGTAAAAACAATAATTTTTAATTTTCAAGATAATGCACATTTTCTCATGCTATGTCCCACAGAAACCACAAAGACCAACCTGTAATTTTAAAATTGAATTTATTGACATTTTTGGGTCATTAGGTTGTTGATTTTGAGTGCTAAATAGCGCGAAGGAGTTAAAACTTAATGTAGAGTATGCGACACGATTATTTTTTAATAAAATGATAAAATTAACGTAATAAATGTTGGATATGGCCACCATTCATTTCCATGTCAAAATACAGACGATTTTCAAAACTGTTCGTGATGCTACAATTTCAATAAGCCTAATTTCAGCAATAACATGTTTGTCTTTGTGGTTGCACCATCAGAAGATGTGGATTATCTTGAAAATAAAAAATTGTCGTTGTTTTGCGGTCAAATCACCAAAAGATTGCAAAGTAAGTGGTTAGTTGTAAAGAGGTCTCCAATACCTTTCAAATGAGGTATCACTCGACCCATAGTGCCATTTAAAATTTTGGGGCTAACAACACCCTCGCGGAGAGGGCGAAATGCCGGAACTTGAAAGGAACCTGAGAAGATGTGCCCCTGGTAAACAAAATCGACCTGTTCGAGGATTTTTCAATCACAATTCACCTATGTCATCAGATGAGGCGTTGCCATCGAAGTCAGTTTCTGAATCTTAAGCTTATATTAATTTATGCCAATCTGCAGGTGATGACATCTTCACAGTGTCGGTTCCATCAATGCCCATAACTGTTTCTTTGTAAAACAAACTCAAAAGGTATGTTATGTTTGTTTAAGTAATCCTGCATAAAAAATTTTTTTGTAGATCTACTGTACTTTCTGGAGATTTTTCTAAACGCTCCAGCGTGCGAAATTGCCCAAAAGATCATATAGATTGAGAAAAACGATTAGTACTAATTTGGAAAGATGACATACAAAATCTAATCCTTTTAATTTAGGTGGGGCTATTTTATCTCCCATCTCGTTTAAATGGACCCGAATGCACCTCTTTTCTAACCGAAGATCTTCCTGGTTTACTTGAAGATGTTCCCTTAGAAGTTCAGCGGGACATGTGGTTCCAACATGATGGCGCTCCGCCACATAATTCAAGATTTGCACGGCGGTTGTTGGAAACTAGATATCCATGAAGATGGACAGGTCTGGGTGGACCTGTAGTGTGGCCCCCCTAGGTCGTCAGGTTTGACCCCACTGCAGCAATATGAAGCAATTGTAGGCATTACAGTAGAGATGCTACAAAATGCATAACAAAATTTAATTCGACGAATCACCGCTTGTATTGCTTCAAATGGTAAGCATTTTGAGCACAGAATCTGACTTGGTAAACCTCTTCTTGCTGAGAACCTGAATGTTCTGCTCTGTTCAAGATTATTAGTGTGACGTGATGATGACAGTTTGGAAATATAACGGCGTATTCTTAGACTGCAGCTCTTGCACTCCGATTGTACTTGCTGTACAATACTACTACTATACTACAATATCGAGAAACTAGTGGGTCATTTATTACATTTAGTCGCGTCAATAAATACATAAAACAGGCAATCTTCGGAAGTCCTCAAAAACAGCTTCGATTTTAATGATTTTTTTTGTGAATGTTTGTTTTTATATATTATTCAAAATCAGAAACCTTTTGAAGTGGGGAAATAATTATTTATATTGTTTAAACACTATTTATTATATTTTAAAGTAAATTATAAAATTATTATGAATTGTGGATTATTTATTTTAGACATTTATAAATAAAATAATTAAAAATTGTTCATCAATACTTGTAGGAAGGAAAAATTTGAGAATTTTCCTCGATTTCCATGGGAGTCCCTGATCAGATCATGACTTTTTGACAATGCAACCACCTCAAGAGTATACCCTTTCACATAAAAGAAGAATTTTGAAAATCGGCCAACAATTGACGCAGAAATCGGTGAACATACATGGTGATCGGTCGGTTAATAAAAGGGAGCGAAAATTTGAGGATTTTTCTCGATTTCCATGGGATTCCCTGATCAAATCTTGACTCCTTGACAAAGAAACTTCCGCAAGAGTATACCCTTTCAAATAAAAGAAGAATTTTGTAAATCGGTACACAATTGACGAAGAAATTGATGAACATACATGAAGTCGGTTAATAAAAGGGAGCGAAAATTTTAGTATTTTTCTCGATTTCCATGGGATTCCCTGATCAGATCCCGACTTTTTGACAATGGAATTACCTCAACAGTATACCCTTTCAAATAAAAGAAGAATTTAAGTCGGTTAATAAAAGGGAGCGAAAATTTTAGTATTTTTCTCGATTTCCATGGGATTCCCTGGTCAGATCCTGATTTTTTGATAATGGAACCACCTCAAGAGTATACCCTTTCAAATAAAAGAAGAATTTTGTAAATCGGTCCACAATTGACGAAGAAATCGGTGAACATAAATGAAATATAAATATATAAATGTTCTGAGGTAGCAAGCATTAAAAAAAAACATACAACCGAATTGATAACTTCCTCCTTTTTTGAAGTCCGTTAAAATAAACCGCAAAACTATTTTTTTTTTTTTTAGATAAATATCATACATATTGTTTAAATAATATTAATAGTTATGTCCCCGCTCCAAAAGGTTTCTGATTATAAATAATATAAAAAAGCAAATATTTAAAAAAAAACATCAAAATCGGAGCTGTTTCTGAGGACTTCCGAGAAAAAGACTTCATTGACGCGACTAATTATCATAAATATGTCTTGATGGCAATATTCTTTATTTGTATATTAAGTAAGTAGTTAAAAATAAAATAGCTACTAGTTATTAGTGTGTTTATGCATTTAGTCGTATCATAAATTTCATATTTACAAAAATTAGAAAGTAGTTTTTAAACATTGTTTTTCTCTAAAACGACTCTGGTAGTTCAGTTTTTATTTTTGTTGTCTTTTCTTTTCAATCTTCATCTTCTTTCAATTTTTTTCTCCATTCCTTTGTTCGTGGACTATTCTGGACATCTCTTTGTTTGTGCTCACTTTGAATCAGCACTCTGATTGGTTAAGTTTAGACCTCTGTAGTTTCTAAACTATGATAGCCTTGACAATGTTAATCCATGAGGTGGTAATTGTGGGACATCTAAGTTGTATTGTGAGTTCAAATAAGTGCTTCAAATCGGGAACTCAATAAAACTATTCTTATTTATAATACCAGCTCTAATATCTAATATCTAACAACAAAACAAGGCAACGTTCTCCATATTTTAGTACACACTTGCTTGTCCGTTTAACTCTCAACAAGTTACGGAACATGAACAAATCACAAATAATCACTTCTTTATGATTTGTGTGTTAGTTTGATATATTTTTATTTGTTATTTTCACTTGAATAAGTATATACTCTAATCCTCCCAGGCCAGATCAATTAACTCTGTACGATTGGCGAGTATGGTTCGTTAAGATATTCAGCAAAATGCCTGGTGTGAATGCAGCTTTACACCCTAGTTTAAGGCTTTTGTCAACCCCGCGTCGCATTAGTCTATTAGAATGGGGGACAACCCTATCATTTAGTAATCTTTGGTAATCGGCTATGCATTAAAACATTACGTTAATAGCCGTGCAGCCATGTAAATTACTCTATTGATTTGCCAAACCAACACTCCGCTGTTAACGCGAAAGATATTTTATGCGGCGTTTCAAGAAATTTTATAATAACGATATTTGGAGCTGGGCTGGATTCTGATTGTAGTTAGACGATTGTGCTATATAATATACCAGATAATAAACACTAGTATCTCACATAAACACCATGCAGGAAGAAAAGAAATGTTTACGATATGCTACAAGAAGTCTCAAGTAGTTTTGGCATCGTGTCACCAGAATGCTGTCCTTGCGAATGCCAGGATTGTCTATAAACCCTTATTTGATGGCACTAGTTAAGTCTTAAAAACATGTAATAATAGCAAGTACAATATAATTATTATCCTAGATATATTTATCTTTGTCAGTATTTATATTATAAATACAACCGTTTTGCAATCTTTAATGAACCTATTCAAATTATTATTATTTGACAACAGATATTTATATTATAAAAATGTTATATCTATATGACAGAAGGATTGATGAACTGTCCAGACCAATATTTAAAATTTTATATAGGTATATAATAATAATAATTATTGCAACAGCAGCTTCTTCTTTATATTGTATTTTGCGGAAAACGTGTAACTTCGTTGTGTCATCGAGATTGTCCATCATCAGTTGAGACTGCAGAAGTACGAAGATTGGTCAATTCAAAAAAGCATAGAAGACGGAGTGAGTAGTAAGACCAATTTCGTCTGATTAAACAAATAAGGTTGTTCAGTGCTTTTTTTTAACACTGGTCATAGGAATTCTCATGTAAAATTTTCTACCCCATGTTAACTTTTGTTAGGATGAAGAATTGGAATTAAAATTTTTACACAATATAATTTGCAACTTCTTCTTTCAATCGCACTAAAAGTTTTGCATCTAAAATAAGAAAGAGTACATTGTTGATACATTTTTTCAGCATTATTTAGGTGGCTGTTGAAAAATTGGCATTATCATGGCAGATGCACAGATGTACAGATTATTATACCCATTTCGCTGATATTATGATATTTTGGAGACATTTAAAAATTAGAGAACATTTTTATTAAAATTCAAAACTATAATTACCTAACAGCAACAATGTAACACAACACAAATTAGAAATAATAACAAAAATAGTAACAATTATTACAAAATCAACACAAAACGTCAAAATATGTCAAATTTCCCATAACCGCCTAAATAATACTGACAAAAATCCATAAACAATTTAATTTTTTAAACACTGTTTTTCATTTTAAAGGCATATATTTTCGTGTAATTGAAAGAAGAAGTTTCAAATTATATTGTGTAAAAATTTGAATTTTGATCCTATCAAAAGTTAACGTGGGGTAGAAAATTTAACAGGAAAATCCCTATGACCAGTGTTAAAAAAAAATTACATATCTCTGTTATTAATGGAAAGAAAAAGAAAATTTTGTGCATTTTCTACTTCTCATTATAAATCGCAATGTTTAGAATTAATCCCTATGCTCAAAACTGACATTAAAAAATAGTAGTACAACTTTATTTACATAATATATGTACGTTTTCTATTTTTCTAAGAAAAAGTTTGTGTACCATATTCATCTCTACTTCAATCGATTACATATTTCATATTGTAACGGGTGTATAAATAAAAATCTGGTCAAGATTGCTTTGGTAAAAATTACAATCATTGAACGTGTGTCCTAGAGATAACAAACAAAACATAAAACATGAAACATAAACGAAGAACTTTTTATTAAATAAGGTGTTCAAAACGTCCTCCCTCTGCTTTTTGACAACGCACAACTCTTCTTCGATATTTTGGAGCATTTGTGAAAAATTGTTGAGTTCTTCGATTTTGGCCGTTATCCGATCTCTACGATCTTGAAAATCAATGATAGGTGTAGAACATTGACATTGGCTACGACGTGCCGAATGTGAACCGCTTTTGTTTCATGGATATTTTGACCAGATTTTTATTTAGACAATCTTAAAGAATTATTATTATTATAGAAATTTTCTTATTTGTATGGGTGCTAGTTTGCCAGAACCCAATTATTATATGTATATAGAGCATAATTTTGCAAATGATATTATTAATTATTAGGGGTTAGAATTTGAGAATCTTTCAGTACAGTTCTCTCGTTTTATGCCTGAACGCAAATTGAGGCTTTAGTCGCTATTTATAGAACAAATCAACATTGAAAGTTTTTTTTGTATTAAATGAATGTCTGTTTTCATTATTTTTAAAGCATGTGAATACTATATGTTCACCTAATTAATTAATACCCGCAGTGCATCGGATGCACCACCCACGTCCTGACATTTGTGTATACTACCACAAACAGGAAACAATGGTTAGACTGCAGTTATTTCAAACATGCAGTGTGCATATTACAAGTCTGAATTGAATTAAAGAGTAAAAATCTAAAATAGGTTTGTCCAAATGTGAACAAAGTAATTGTAAAAAGAATAGAAAAACACTACTTCATGTCGATAGCAAAACCTATACAATAATAAATACAAAATAAATAATAATCAATCAATTGTTAAATTAATTAATAATATATCACAAAATAAATTGTTTTTATGTACAAATTTAATATATCATCAATATGACAAAGAAGATAAGAAAGATCTGTTAGATTTATTTGAAATGTCCCTCGCACTGCTGAGAGTTAGAAGGGCTTCCCCTCAGCTATTTTCCTAATTAGGGAAGTCGAGTAATTTGGGGTAATTGGGAGCTTGACTATTTTTTAGTGTTATTTTTAATCTTTAATTTCCTCTGTATTTTCATATACATACATACATATATTTCTACATGTTGATAACTCTTTAAAATTTAAATAATGATTTATTTTGATTGAGTCTGCTTCTTTGACACAATATTTTTCTTCGGTTGTACGGGTGTTGTATCTCTCAGACCCAGTGCAACCGTTGAAGGCTTTTTCCTCCATATTTTTGTTTGTTCTTTTGTTGTTGTTTTTTTTTATGAGACAAATATGTAGTATGTAGGTACATATTTATTTATTCACAATACCTTTAAAAGTAAATTTTTTTCTCGAAAAACTTGATCTTGGTTTTGATTTTCAAGGGAAAAACTAGATTTTTTTTAAATACATAATGGAAAAAAGAACTCCTTTGAGTAATAAGAAACCACTTAGCTTACAACACTTACTAGCGTAGCGGAGAAAAGAAAAAAACTTATTACATGGTTATCTTGGTTATCTTTTTCAAAGACACACAGACGCGGATCCGAACGAATTTGAACACAAAATACGAGTTCGTGGAGATTCCTCTCAAAAAATTTAATCACATACGCCTACAGATTCGGCAACCCAATATACACATATAGTGACTTTTCCATTACTCTATTGCTCACATCTACCGACGCTTATAAACAACTTGTCAAGCCCGGCAAATGTCAAACCGCAACATAACCTAACTCGTATTTTTTCGTTTTTTCATTAAAACAACATTTTTCTTTAAATATGTCTGGAATGTTATATGGTGGTGATGAGATTGGGGCACTCGTTTTCGACCCCGGTCATCATTCCCTCCGCGTAGGTTATGCCCAAGAAGATACTCCAAAAGCGGAAATACCTGCTGTGGTCGGCGTAGCGCCGGAAGACACTGTGAAGATAGAGCCAGAGGTCAAACCTGATGACACAAATGTTTCGTCGACGGCACCAGGTTCCGATTCACGTTTTTTGGTGTAAAAATTGCAATTAGAATTTTAGCTTGGAAGTATTATATTGACACGACGTTTCTACACTCCCCGCGACCCAGTATGGAACTCCACAGTTATATGAAGGACGGTATGATCGAAAACTGGGACTTATTTGAGAAAATTATTGACTATTCATATGAAAAAGTATGTTTTGGTAATTGTATTAAAGTGAGGTTATGACATTTTTGTTTATAGATAATTCAGTCGGAGTCACAGTACCACCCTGTCCTGTTTTCGGAATGCCCATGGAATTTGCGCTACAAGCGTGAGAAACTCACGGAGATTATGTTTGAAAAGTACAAAGTACCTGCTTTTTATCTTGTAAAAAATGCAGCTTTAGCTGCGTTTGCAAATGGGCGGGCCACAGCTCTTGTGATCGACAGTGGAGCCACCCACACTTCCGCTGTACCTGTTCTAGATGGTTACGTTATCACTAACGCAGTGGTAAAGTCCCCACTGGGGGGCGACTACCTCATTCTCAAAGCTCGAGAAATGCTGGAGCACATGGGAATTGACCTCACCCCTGCCACATTAATAGCAAACAAAGAGGTCGTCAGGGACAAAGACAAACCCAAATATACCAAAAAGAAGCTCTCTTTCCAGCCTACAAACAGCTGGATGGCTTACATGATCAAAAAAACAGTACAAGATTTTCAACAGAGCGTTATACAGGTTTCAGAGTCTCCATTTGACGAACGGATAGCAGCGGGTTTTCCGACTCTTCAACACGAGTTCCCCACGGGTTATCGCCAGGATTTCGGTCCGGAAAGATACAAGTTGGCGGAAGTGCTATTTGACCATGCCATGTTGGGCGCCGGCCACATCGGTATTCACTCCCATGTTACTTCAAATTTCACTTTTAACATTGTTATTTTAGCGGCAACGAGTGCAGGTATGTGCGACGTGGACATCAGGCCAGCCCTATACAGCTCGGTGGTCCTCACGGGCGGCAACTCCTTGGTACAAGGGTTCAGCGATCGTTTGAGCAGGGATTTGTCCTCCAGAACACCAGGTTCATTAAGGCTGAAAATGATAGCCGCCAACGGGACTGTGGAACGACGGTTTGGTTCTTGGGTTGGTGGGTCCATCTTGGCGTCCATTGGTACATTCCAGCAGATGTGGATGTCAATGCAAGAATACCAAGAGGCGGGGAAAGCCCAGATTGATAGAAAGTGCCCTTAAATTAACTCTATGTCTAAGAATTCCCCTTTGTCGCAGTATTTTTTAGGATTTTTAATTATAAGGCAGTTTGTATTAAGAACACTTTTGAAAACCGATATTTTTGACAAATAAATAGACAGGATGGACTCATCAACTTTTTAGATTACAACCTTGGAGGGGCGGTTAATAAAACAACCGGAATCCGGAATTCTATACAAAATAATTCAAAAAATAAATAAATATAACAATATTTTTACAACTCAGTCTTTACACTTTTATCTACAACATATAATATTTCATCACAGAGCTCTTCCAAAGCAGCGAAAAAGGACACATCGGTGTCGTCATCGGGGGTTTCGGCGGCCAAAGAGTGGTAGCGTTTCTTCAAACTCCTTATCAAGCCTGCTTCAAATTCAGAACTACACTGGCCGCGCACAGAATGCATTGCAGTTAAACACTTCTCCATGCTATCATGATCATTCTTGTCAGTAATGATGAGACCAAGTAAAAGCTTATTCAACTTTTTGCACCAATCATGCTCAACAACGCATGTAGCTAAATCGAAGGTGGGGTAGTAAGAACGTAACTTGTCGTCAGTGGTCGCAAACTTCTGCTCCACCACCAAGTCTGAGATCATGGTAACTAATCGGATTTGGATTTTGATATTGTCAGTTTCAAAAAACCTTGAAAGCATTTCTAAGCCGCCGGTTTCGATAAACTTCTTTTGGGCTGCTGGAAACGATCTTAGGAGAGCTCCTAAAGCCGTTAGAGCACGCTGTTTGACCTCTAAGTTAGCATCTTGGTCAATTAAACGAAGGAGGGTAGCAACAGCTCCAGTTTCCAGAGCGTGGATTTTCGGCGCAACATTGTTTTGCATCAAAGCCCCCATGAGTTTCAGTGTTTCCCTCCGAACTTTAGCGAGGCTGGAATTCAAGTTCGTGTAAATCACCGTATGGAAACCATTTTGCTTCACAAACTCGTGTGCGTTATCGTACTGATGAGCCAAGTAATCTAAATCTTCTAAGATATTCAACAAATCTTCTTCATCCACCTTCTCTGTAGTCACCACCTTTCGGTGTCGCTCCACTAGGTCAGCTATCACTTCCGCGTCCATTTTCGGGGACAGGTTCAATTCGCCAAGACTTTTTTTGATATCGTCGTAGTTGCGGAATTTATCTTTGATTGTTTTTAAGTCTTCAGGGGTGAAGAGATCGTCCTTCAGATTTTTTCTGGTCTCTGGTAAGACCGATTTTGAAAAGGGTTGTTCTGGTTCTGTTTCTTGTGGTACCTCAGAGAGGGCCGTGTGTTTGTCGGAAGAGCTCTCATCTTCCTCTAATAGTTTTGCCTCAGTTTGGCCAGTCTCAAGGTTTATTCGTACGTGCAGTCCTTTTGGAATTTTTTGACCTGTCGTGAAAAAAGGTTCGCTTATGTAAGTGGTTCTGGGTGGAAAATAATGCCGAAGAGGTGTCTTGATGAAATAAATAATACAACAAAGCAAACTAACAAAAAAAAACAAGGTTTACAATCATCCGTAATTTATAATTTGTAGTTTCTTTGTGTATTAGAATGTTTGTTTAAAAATATCCTGACAGCTTTTAGAAGAATATCCTAGATATGGGAAAAAATATTATTGTCTTTGCAATACTCTGCACTGGTTTAAAAAACTCTGAAATGCATCTAATGGAAAACTGAAAATATGTCTACTTTCTAAAAATCATTCTTAATCTACCTTTTTTAACCATACATACATATTAATCCAAACTACAATAATTGTTACCAGAGTCAGGGAATTCAAACTGATACAGTGCAAAAGTTTTACTCATTTTTGCTAGTGTCTGTGTTATGTTTATGCTAGGTTTTCACAATTTTGAGGAAAAAAAATTAAACAATGTATTTCATCAAGACCACCTTATCCCATCTTCAGGCAATTTTCCTCAACCTCTTATTCTCAGTTAGTACTCAAGCTCAAAGTGCAACTGGAGTTCAGCTCTCCTACTCTCGTTCTATAGTGACTGCACTCATTCCCTACGTGAAACTACGTGATTTACGTGATGTGCCTACTGTTAGTCCCAAAAGCTACCAACGTGAAAGCGTGCTGTGCCCCAAAAACACACCCCTAAATGTGCTGCTAAAGCGCTACTTGTTTGTAGACAAACACAAGACGTCGTGACAACATGCATCGCCCAAATCACTCTAGCATTTCATCAGAAAATCGAAAAACTACGACTTACCTTTCTTAACGGTCTGCCAGAAATTGCTGGGAACGAAAACATCGTTGACATCTTCGTCTTCGTTGCACCGAATAAAAACAAATAATGCTAATATACAGAAAACACTTAACTTTTTCAACATCTTGCCTAATTATACCGGATATCGGAAAAAAACATAGCTCTACTCTTGACGGATCGGATTTATAGGTTAGGAACACAATGACAGGTCGGAGTTGTGTCCATTTTATTGGTCCACGTTGGATGTTGTTTTGACTATTTTAGAGTGTTGGGAAAATGACCGGTAATTTTGGAAATCGTTGTGAAATCGTACCGGAAAACAACTTCAGCTGCAGTTGTTGAATTTTCTGGCTCGTGCGTACGGTAGCTGGAAAAGTCATGAAATTTTCCAAATGATTTTAGATTTTGATTTGAATTTGGGCGTCGCGCAGTTAGGGAACTGCGCAGGTTGTGGCTACAGGTACAAACACAACATAATTCACATTGTTAATATTAAAAAACTAAATGTGAAAACGAGATTTTGAGTATTACCTCGAGTATTTGAATGTTATTACTTTAAATCTTTGTGAGATTTGGAGTTCAAACTTTGAGGGCAAATTTAAAAAAAATTACCAAATTCTGGCTGTGACTGCAGCCGCTGCCGTAAGCCCCGCCCTCTTGCGATTTGGTAACGGATTCGCCATTAGCAAACGCATTCTCTTTTCGTCTTCGATCCGTTCGCTTTGCCGGCTTCTAGTCACGTGCAGTGCTCTAATTATCTACAAACATCTACAAGACACAATGGCCGATGAGTATTTTTATGGTAAGTGATAACAGCTAAAATTACCTTCTTTTTTCTACCCGAAGTCATTTTTTCCTACCTCCTATTATAACTTCAGAAATTCTGGTCAAAAATTGTTGTGATGCCGGCGATTTGCGCGCCATTATTGACGGCCATTGTTTACATTTTTCGGCAGTTTGTTCTGACGGAATACTAAATTGCTCTTCCAATTCAGCTTGTTTAATTTATTGTTACAACGTTAAGGAATGGTTTTCCACCTGTTCATAAAATGAGTATTGAAATAAAGAGCATCCTATTGTGGATAGTCCTCCCTAAGTTTGGCAAGCATTGTTCTGTCTATTGGTCAAAAATGACCCCCCTGTGTTTCATTGGCGTCATTTGGGGATTAAGTAACCATTTTTCGGCCGGTGTAAATCTAAACTAGACTTCAAGATCATTTATATTCAGATAAGTTGTAAATTGTAATTTTGGGTACCATATCACGATTGTGTTGTTTTATAATATCTCGTCTCCCCCAGTAACTTTCACCATTCCTATAATTTTAAGCGATTCGTAGAGGGAATGAACTTGATAACACATATCTATTTTTTAATCTTTCAAACTTATCATAATCTCTTTATCATCTAGATGTTATAAAAAATGTACACCTGCAACTTTACCACCAAGAATATCAACGGTCTATTTATGTTTTGGCCATTTAGAAAGCTTTAGAGTTTGTATGAGTAATACATATAATGATCGAGTTTTCCCACGTGTTGCACACAGTAATTTTTCTGGGACGGGCGCAAAAGCTTTATTTCTCATTCATAGAAGGACTTACTAAATTTACTATGAACAACTTAACCTAGTTGCACTAGGGAGTAATGCTAAAAATGTGTTACACCTATAAATCAATCTTTTATTGTAATAATATTTCGCAAGGAATTCGATTTCCAATCGGTGTCGTTTCAATATCCACACGTGCATCTGAAAGAAACGAGACCGGAGATCATCGAAAGTAGTATGTATATTGCTTGTAATTATCAGGCCATGAAATCTACTACATACTAAACTATGTTCAATCTTAGGGTTTTTGTCATAATCGAGAGCAAAAAACTTGTCCAGTTTCTGAAGATTTTATTGGATATTTTCAGTAAATTTATTTGTTGGACTGACTAAGATGTTAATATTCATTATCTTGTACGTTTTTGTTATGCAAATCTCATTTCCTTCCCACATGGTCCAGACACGCCAAAAATGAAAATAATATTTTTAAGTACTTTCAGTTTCTGTATCTTCACAGATCATATTCACATTTAATTAATGTTTTACTGTTGATCTCTTCTATTTTTTTTTTTTCGTGTTGTCTATTATTCTCACGAACGTTTTCTGAAACTATTATAGCGTTAATTACGATTTATTGAGTTACTACTAATCTTCATGTTATACTCAAGCAAACAAAAGTACAATCAGAAATATTTCGGATGAGTCAGCTGCGTCCGAATATTTCTCGCTTTAAATTTCTATTGAGAAAAAGACTTCCACTACTGTTCTGACAGCACTACTACTTCTAAATTTAATATCAACAACTTTACAAAAAAAAAAAAAAAAAACAATAAGTAGTTACGTGGTAGAACTGTTGTAGATGACTCAACCGCTTGTTTCTTAAACTTATGACCAGCAATGTGATCGCTTCTGCGTATACGATTGCATAGTTGAGTTAAAGAAAAAACTAATTAATCACTTCTCATTTTTCAGCATTGACGCTGAAGGGGGCGAAAGCGAGTGAAGTATGGGACCCAGAGGCAAAGGGAACTGAAGACTACCAGGGTGGCCACAAACTCATCATCAAGCAGGCGTTGGTGGGCCCCGAAGCTCCCGAGGGCGAATTGAACGTTGTGCAAGTTGAAGCTATGACTTGGAAAGACTCCATTAAAATACCAATAGCTTCATTGAAAGCAGGTGGTAGCAACAACCAAGTTCTCTTAGATTTGTCATTCCCTGACCCCCCAGTCACATTCAGTCTTGTGCAAGGAACGGGGCCCGTACACATAATCGGACACCACCTCATCGGCAGCCCCATCGAAGAATTTGACGAGATGGATGAGATGGAGGAAGAGATGATTGAAGATGAGGAGGGAGAAGAAGGAGCTGTAAGTCACTGTTTGTGTGTTGTCTCTACTATTCATCATTGCAAATTTGAGTATGTGTCACTGTATTTGTAGGCTGAAATGAAGAATAGTAGAACAAATAAAAGAAAATTAGCAAATGGAAAGTCTAGTGATCAGGTGTGATTTTTCGTCGCACAAAGTCTGTACTAATTTTTTTACTTGCAGGAAGAGGACGAAGACGACGATGAACCTAAAAACAAAAAAGCCAAAACAATTAACAACTCAAAAGGGAAGACTCCTGTGAAGAACAACAGCAAGGCAAAGAAGTAATTAAGTTTTTTAAATATTTTTTTATCCATTTCATTTTTGTCATTAACTGTCATCCAAATTGGATTTTAATTTTTTAAGATCTATTTCAAAGGACCATATAAGTTGTAGGTGATCTTATATAAATGTTGACTTGTTTGGTAATTTGTCGAATTTCTGTTTATTCCGTAATTTGTATGCAAAGAATGTAAAACGTACCTTTTAGGTATTTATTTGTGAAATTCAGTTGTTTGTATATACTACAATCTCATTAAACTAGTTTTTTTCTAATAAAACATTTTTTATTCTCAATCAGACCAGTTTTCTGATTAACTTAAAACTGAATTTTTCATTTTCTTCATTAGGATTATCTACATCTGAAATTACAGCAGTTTTAGGTAGCACAATATGTATTGTCTTGAACTCATCACTATTCTTTTTATTTAGTTAATTAAAAAAAAAACGAACAGCTAAAACAGATATTTACGCAACAAGTCTCAAAGTGTTAATACAAGGACTCACCAATATTTAGTTACATCTGGGGTAATAGTAATTTTAATGAAAAACTTATTTTCTTGAATTCATAAACCAAGAATTTGTAGTAAGCGTAAAAAGTCCGGTCTTGCTTTACAGACTAAATTATGATTTTTTATTGAACTAGAGCAATAAAGATGTATTGGTGGCACTACTACCAGACAATAACCAAAACTGAAAAAATTACCTGCTTTTGCACGATCCCAAAAAAATAAACAACCTAATTAATTAGATGGAAGTATTGTTGGTTGCAGATATGTTAAGCGTTTATTTTAATGAAAGTTGTAAAAGATTATACAGGGTTATTCACGAAACAGTATGAGCCTGACTAAATTTTCGATGCAACCAACATTACCTTTGTCCAGGTTACATGGATTAAAAAACTAATTTCTTCGAAAACGAATACATACATAATGTGCACAATTAGTTACAATTAGACATTTTAAATTTACAATCAGATTTAAAATTGTTCTATTGTTGTGAATTGGCTAAGGTCACTAGATGAAAAATTCTCTTTCTAAAGGTACCGCCAACGGTTGCAACATACATCTTTCTGTCACGGGGGGAGCTCTGAAATTCAAAATAAAACAAAGAAAACGGTACTATTTAAACAAATATAATGTAGGGTCGCACGGCTCAGGACTAAGCTCTCGACCCGCATACTCGATTCACCTCCTCTCGGTTCCCAGGCATAGGTACCACGATTGAATAACAACCCTAGCAACCCTCGTGATCTACTGTCATTCGGGAGGCCCGGGGTACGATTCCCAGCGCGGTCGACTCTCCTCTAAAGGTTTTTTTTTTTGAGGTTTTCCTTTACAATTAGCCGAATGGTGGGAGACGTAACATCCTCCAAATCCTTATCCCCATCCTTATCCCGTTACTGGCTGAAAAGGCGCCTAAGCCTATAGCGGCCCGCCCCGTTTAGGGGAATGAAACATTGCACCTTTACTTTTTTTTCCAGATGTACACGCGCGGCAAATTCGAAAAAAGTTAATCCTGAGCTTTCAATTTCATTTTAAAGTTTGCGATTTATGCACGTTTAGGTACTATATCGTAGAATTGGGATATTTGAGAAGGGTTGTGTAGGAATTTAAAAAGTTCCGTAACCTCAAGTATTGAAGTACACTCAGGTCTTCTCAAAAATATATACATTCTTTGCAATGTTTCCAGTACTAAGTGTTAATTCACAATAATTTATTGTGAGTTGATAGTGTGTGAGCTTTCTTCTACAATTATAACGAGATGAAGTGTGTGGGTATAGATTGGTCTGTAAATTTACACTTCCATAATATTAATTATTTCAGAGGATCGGACCACACTGCCCTGAAAATGTGTAGCCATCATATTACCTTGGCTGTTTCATCGGTAGAGTACATGACACATTGTGCCGTCCTCTTTCTTCAAGCTACCTATTTGCTGTCCCGAATCTTTGACACGATCTTCTTCAGCCATGATGACCTCTATTTAGAACGAACGTTGTTCTTGTGTTGCCGTTGGTATTCTTTAAATTCTTCCCAGTTGACTGCACTTTTGGTCCTTTTGGCTTTATTGAATAGCTTGCGCAGATAGGCTCTTCCCCTTTCCAGTTCCTTGCACCACCATGTGGTGCTATAGCCCTGGCGGGTGCCCGATCTCAGTGGACAAGCTTGCTCATAAGCCGTCATCAGAGACCTAGTGAGGTCAGCGACTGCCCTCTCCAGTTCTCCAATCATTGGAGATATCGAGCCGACCCCTACTGACATTTAACAGGTTTTCTAGAAATAGATTCCTGCCAGTTTGTCTTGGGTTCCTGTACGGTTTCGGTAACATCTCTTTTGCTTATAACGAAAACGTTATCCATCTGTGGTCTGACATGATCACTTGCGATGGTACTTGCCAGTTCTTTATGTGTTTGGAAATCTCTTGTGTCGAGAGGGTGACGTCTATCACAGTTGAGTATTCCTAATTTTGTGGTCCTAAGATATTCGAGCAGTGCTGTTCCTCTGCTGTTGCAGGCAGGTGACGTCTTAAGGTGTCAGCCGTCTCCCGACAGCGGTGTGTTTGGTTGTGTTGGGGACACCCTCGATTGATCAGAGTCTACATCCAAAATGCTCTTTGTCTTTATAAAATTCGTTGATAGTTTCTTTTTCATAAAAAAGTTGAGCAAATCAGGATTTTTTGGGGTCTGGTAGTAGACTCACCAGTATAATAGAAATTGCATCCCATTTCTCTTGCTTGTATTTTCCTTTATTGGTAGTTAAACACTGTATTGCACCTTCTTAAATTTCTACTACCTACATCAATTATTTACAAATTTCTTGTGATTATAATGTATTTAAACTAGGTTCGTATCATTCCGTAACTTGCTATATTATTCAAATAATAACTTTTATCGTTCGACACTGTCAGATTTTTAAAATTTTTGCTTGTGTAAACACTATCATGCAATAATAAAATGTCAGATAAATTATTTTGTCGAATCATATTAGCTTTCTTAAAAATAACTTTAGAGTAACTTCCTAAGTAGAATTGTAAAAGTCATGTTGTACAAAAATGCGTACTCATTTTAACTTGTATTATTCAATGACTGGTCAAGATTTCTTTTTCGATTGAATCAGCGATAAACTTGGGATTATGAGACTAATTGGGTGATTATAGTAACTAACATGAAAAACTGGTGTAAACAACATGAATTATGATGAAAATTTAAAATGTCTATGTGGCATAAAATTGACCTGTTGATTTCCTTTTGCTGCCAAAATTTACAGAAATGGCTTATTTTCACAGTGCCATTAAAATTCCAATCTTATTTCTCCGAATTGTTATCACGAGCTTCCGATGACCTATACATGGCTGCAGCAAATGATGTCTTTATCAAACATTATAAATAACAGTGCTGATTCCTGAAACTCTTAGTCGGTGTGCCGTATTGCTTCCAAGATGAAGTTTATTATTGCTGTTGTTGGATTTCTGGCAGGTAAGTGTGATCAAGCATCAAGAAAAAAAAAATCGTTGGCTCAAAATTACATCCTAAGATAGGTAACGAATTCTTTTGTGTGAGGGTTGATATTAGATCTTTATTAAATTATCTGTTATCAGTTCCCAAGTCCATATTATAAATTGTGGAAAATTTTCATTAGTAACTGAGGTTTGTTGATGGGTAAACACTTCGAACACTTGTTTTTTTGACGACGTAGAGAACCAAGCATATTTTTCCATTCATATTATCCATGCCACGTTGCTGTAGAATTTTTCGGAACAAAGGGCATCCTCAAAAACTCGTAGTGTCTCTACGCTAAAAGCAGTTTTTCGATGCTAGTGAAATGTACTGAAATAGTTGCATCGACCCAATTTATCAAGAATATCCGAAATATTAGTGATAAGAATATCGGTCGTCAATGGTCTATTTATTTAAATTTCTGTAATCTATTTCCATGCGCCATTTTGATTTACCACTGGCGTCTTATCCAAACTGGTGGTAACCAAGAAGAATTACTCTCTCTCTCTATGATGATTCCATCGTAAAATATCTTGGATTTCAAATAATTCCAAAAAGAAACCGACGATCATGTTAGATTCCGAATTAGAATGCACTCCACCGGAAGTTGAAGACTTTTCAATTCGTTTTAAATCGCCTCATTTTTTTTTTCAAGTCGCTTCAAATCGCTTCAAAACTTTAGAAATCGCTTAAAGTTATTTTAAGTTGCATGTTTTCAAGGTGCTTTAATTTTTTTCAAGTGGCTTCAAGTTACTTCAATTTCTTTCAAGTTTAAGTTCAAGTCTCAAGTCGCTTGAAACCGATTAAAGTCTTTTGAAGTGTCAATTCAAATTGTTGAAGTCTTTCGAAGTCGTTTTCAAGTCTTTTCAAGTCGCTTGAGGTCCCTTCAACATACTTCAAATTGTGTCGATTCTTCCGAAGTCGCTTAGAATTTTCAACTCTTCAAGTTCCTACAAGTTCCTTAAGTCTCTGCAAGTTGTTTCAAATTGTATCAACTTGTTTTAACTGGATTCAGGTCTTTCGAAGTCGGTTAAAGAATTTTTCCTAATTTGCTGTTGTAACAAAGCTATTAACGCACTCATTTTGAGTGCGTTAATATTTCATTAACGCACCCAAAATCTAGAATTTTTTTTTCCATTGGTTAGACACACTGAACCTTGCACTGAACGAAATGTCAGTGTGATTTTGTGGTTAAGGTTCCATGTAAGTCATTTCAAGTATAGGTCAGGTATAGAAAAATCAAAATTTAACAAAATTTCCTAAATTACCAAAATTAATTTTATTTGTTAAAAAAATGAAATTAATATGCAAATTAGGAAAAATAACATGAAAAACTCGTTCTTTACAGGCACTCCTGCCTACGGCAGTCGTGCTGCAAACCTGCACTCGTGTCTTAATATAAGTTTTACAAAACTAGTGTTTCATTATACTATTAAATTCTTTTTCAGTTTAAGTTCCTTCAAATCGTTTCAAGTTGTTCCATGTTGCTTCAAATAGTTTTGCCCCAAGTCGCTTAAAGTCGCTGCAAATTGCTTCAAATTGGTTCAAATTGTTTTAAGTCTTTTCAAGTCGCTTCAACTTGCAACTTTCGCTTTCAACTTTTAAATTATTTCGACTCTTTCAAAGTCGCTTAAAAAATTTCAATTCTCTTCAACTTCCTTGAAGTCTATCAAGTGGCTTCAAATCAGTTTAAGTCTTTTGAAGTAGCTTCAAGTTGCTTCAAATAGCATCAAGTCTCTCGAAGTCTCTTCAAGTCAGTTCAAATTGCTTTGAGTGTTTCGAAGTGGCTTCAAGAATTTTCCACTATCTTCAAGTCTTCAGGTCTTTTCAAGGCGCTTCAATTTTTTTTAAGTTGTTTAAAGTTACTTCAATTCCCTTCAAGTTTTTCAAGTCACTTCAACTAGTTTCAAATTGCTTCAAGTTCCTTAAGTCTCTGCAAGTTGTTTCAAATTGTATCAAGGTGTTTTAACTTGCTTCAGGTCAGGTGCTTAAAAAAATTTCAAGTATCTTCAACTTCCTTCAAGTCTATAAAGTGGCTTCAAATTTTTCAAGCCTTTTGAAGTCGCTTCAAGTCACTTCAAATTGCTTCGAGTCTTTCGAAGTGGCTTCAAGAATTTTCCACTATTTTCAAGTTTTTTACCTTCCGCGAACTTGATTTCTTTAATAGTTGAAAGTATCTGCTCTGCCGTAAATGTGGATAATTACTGGCAAGACAAGATGAAATATTTTATAATCTCTGACCATATTGCCTACTGGCCATAAGTTCATAAGCCATAGAGTTGTAACTATTTCGTCGATATTAGTAACTAGAAATTGGTTATTTACAACTTTCTGAGCAGCGCCTGTTAGTTTAATTTTTACAAGATCAATCAATTCAAGCGTATACCGTCGAATTTGGGTACTGCCTCCAAAAACATCTTAATTTTATTAAAATCTCGTTCCTTTGGTGTTTCTGGAGTAGCCATTTTTATTTATTTTTAAAATTAAAAATTATAATAATTACATTACATTATCAAAATTTAATTATCGCCTAAGATCGTGCTATTTTTGCAAAGATGATAGAATTAAGGTCTCGGACTCACCCTGATGCGTAGATTTGGTCCTCTTGATCGGAACAACTATCCATTAAAATGGAAGGTGTTCACTTCGATAGTGGCCTTATTTCAATCCTACCGGCTGCGCCAATTAAGTTTTTAGAACTTTATATTCCAACTATTACAAAAGCAGGAGCAATACTGTAATAACTAATGTAAAATAACTTCATATTTCAAAATCACAAACATGACCTATTTTCTGCATCTCCCTCGGAAGACGGCGATGCTCATTTCATTCTTTTTTTAATGGAATGTACCTATTATTAGACTTAGTAAATTATTATCATTCACCTATCTCTGTTAGTCGTACAAAAAAAAATAAAACTAATATGTGATTAATATTTACAGTCAACCTGTCCTCCTGTTATGTTTCTGCTCAACTCTCCGACCCTGACACTTTCAATTCAGCCAAATACTTGCAATACTTAAAACAGAGAAGTCAACTACAGCGTCTTCGTTCCGGTTTCGAACGCCTTTGTCCAGGAAAAGACGAAGAACTCGACATAGCCATGGTAAAATTTAAAACATGCTCTGACGAAATTGACGAGAACGCCGAAACCGCTTGTTCAGCAATCAAAAACCACTTTAAACGGTGCACAAATCCCCTTACTGAACTTCTAGAAGAGTGTTTGCCTGAAGAAGCCAAAGAGGTGCCCAGACTAGTTTTCGACGGTGTCTTGGCCGGCGCCACATACTTATGCAAAACAGACGGTGAACACATCTTCGGTGAGTTGCCAAAATTACTCTTTTTAAGTTACTATTTTGTCGTTTATTAGAGTTGGCCAACAGTTGCATCTACAAGAGCAGTTTCCGCTCGATGACTTGTCAACGCAGGCTCAAATCCAAATTCCAGCGGTATCAGAACCAGTCACCTACGAAGACGGAAATCTGCGAAATGGCCCAGTCCTTCAAGCCTTGTCTGCACAACCATCTCCAGGACTCGTGCGGTAACAGCATCACTAGGGAGTCGTTTATGGGTATTTTTGATGCCTTGTTGACACCTTGTAAAACTACCAGTGATAAGGTGGATTTTCAAGCAACAAACGAAGTTGAGCTTTTAGAATAAACGTAGTTTTGTAGTAACCCCTTTTTTAGGAGATGATTTAGTTTTAGAATTATTGTGATTTATTGAATAATCTATAAAAATAAATTGTTTTATTAAGAACGGTAAATTATGGGACTCGACTTTAATTTCTCTACATGTTATAGGAGCCAGTAACATAAAACACAGGTCAGACTATCATCACTATGGCCGTCTATGGCATTAAGCTTTAGAGAAAATAGGATGCAATTGCAATTAATTTGGCTGTAGATTGAAACCTTGGGGATTTCCTCTTTATTAATTTTCTTGTGTCATTTTATTTGTATTGTTTACGTCTATATATTCAATCAATATTTCTAAATTATTTGGGTTAGTACTTTATTTTGTAATTTAAGATTTGATTTGACATACATAATAAATGTACAATATACAGGGTGAAATCGAAATGTATGTAAAAAAAATCTTGGGATGAGTAGAGTGCAACCCCCTTGGTTTAGGTTTTCCACTCCGCCCCTGTATCGAGATAAAATTCTTTAAAGTTTAGCTATAAAAATGGAGCACTCCATGCACCCAGCGCAATGTAAACAAAGAATTTTGGCGACATATCTTTAGTTCATAAATAATAGATAAAAACTAACATCCTTTTTTTGATTCACCTCCATTAACTGACCTCAGTTCTGAAGACGTAGCACGCGTCTTTTAACGAAAATTGTACAAAAGGTGCAGGTTGTTACCCCGTCGAGAGGTGCGAAATTTTTTAAACATTGAGTTGTTGACGGACGAAGCGAGTTATACGTGATGGTGTGCAAAACAACATCATGTTATTGTGGCAGGTAAAGGTCAGGTCGCAATTTTAGACCTTATTGCTGGGAGTCGAGCGTATGCCTTTTTTTGTCATGTCGGCTTCATAAACGCCGAAACTAGGATGGGTTAAAAAGTTTATGCCCTATTAAAATTTTTGACTCAAATTTTCAGTTATGATGCACCAATTAAAATTTTTACATATATTTTAATTTCATCCCGTACTTCGAAAGACGAAATATTTTTTTTCGATACAAGGGGGGAGGCCGAATTTTTGGAGCATATGAGACACGCCCAAAAAATCTTGAAATATAAAAAAGTAAAGGAAGATGTCGGATTGTCGGCGGCAATTTGTACTAGTACAATTATCACCGCAATTTATTTTGATTGGCCGAAATTTTGAAATTCTACGGCTGCTATTGATTGAATGTCGCAGTTTGACAGGTGAACTGAATAGTCACCGCAATTGACTTTGATTGGCCAAAATTTTGAAATTCTGCGGCTGTTATTGGTCGAATGTCACAGTTTGACAGGTGAACTGAAGTAGTCTATTTTTTGTTTGATGTTTATTTTTTGTTGCGATGTTTGCTAATGTGGTCCAGGCGGCAGAATTAACATTTCACGAGAAATTCCAACCCTCTAGTTCTAGATTGTTGAGCTATGTCAATGACAGCAAATGTCAAGTCAACACATCAACTACGGCAGTAACCATGCCAACATTGTCAATTGTTTTTATTATTTACTAGTATGAGAGAAATATCCATTATTGGGTAAGGCACAGAAAATCAATTTCTCAAGTATCAAACACGATATATAATGAAGTTTTCTGAAGCTAGTAGTGAAAAAAAAATCTGTATATTTATTATACACTCCGCGCCAAAATTTTCACATAATGGCGATTTAGATACATAATTCCAAAGGGTAAATTAACAAAATAATATTATTTATTTATACAATCCTATAAAATAACCAAAGAAACATGAAAAAAACGTCTTCAATTTCCAGTGCGCCTTGCTTTCGCAATTACCATCACTAAAGTCCAAGGACAGTGCTGAGATGTGTTTTACTTTATTTTTGGGGCGTAGCAACGCGCGCCGGGTACCAGATAGTAAAAAATAAACTCCAAAGATCGAAGTATGACCCGTTTGTGTAAGCAAAAACGTAAAAATTTGTTGTTTTGGATAAATTCCAATGAGCCTTCATGAAAATAGGTTATCATCTCTTACAAGATAACAAATACATAATAAAAATAGTCAACGTTTTTCTTTCAGCATATTATAGTTTATTAAGCAATTATGCGCCGCCAACGTCTAGAGGACTTATTATTCCCTGCAAATGGAAGGTATAATATAGCAGTTTACTCACAAGTTATATAATGTTACTATGGTCACACAATGGTAAGATATTCATTATTTTTTGAAACGTTATTTTGACAATTTCATTGATTTTTTTTTTAATTTTAACGCTTTACAAGAAACTACACATCGGATATAGAACGTTGTATCTCACACGTGACCGAAATGCCAGTGTAAGCTCGTGAGATGTGTATTACTCGTAGTATCGGACTCGTGATTCAAAAATCTCACTCGCTGACAATGAAGCATTTCTGTCACTTGTAATATAATCTGCTATTATTTCATTTTTATCTGGTCGGTTCCCAAAACTGTTACAATTTTAACAAAAATGGTTGTAGCCGATAAAGGACTGTCCCTTTTTTAAACTACATATACCTGTATATTTCTGTTTTTCTAAATTAAAGTCTGATTTATGTGCTTTCAAAGTTTTGCTTTTTATCTTCAAAACTACACATCTTTAGAAGAGAGTGAAGGTCTTCCAAAAAATATTTAGGTTTTCTCCGCGTACAACAATGAGAAAGAAACTCAATTACGAAGACGGATTGAGTAATTACTAATTTCAAAATTTCTATTGACTTCAGCACCTACAACATCCCACACCTCCCCGAAATTGGCTAATCGTTTCTTGTGTTTATGGGTTGAAAGTTGGCATTGATTGGCACTTAAAACGTAAGTATGCAATAATTTTAAGCAATTTCATTTCTTTAATTTATATAGATACCTGTATACACATTTCTGTACATACATCTACACATATGTAACTGCATATATGCAAATTGAACATGTCAAATCACTCGAATCACTTTTCGGACAAAGAAGTATAACTTCTAACACGCGTACATGACTACATGCACCCAATTTATTTATTGTAGTATGGAGTAATATTTCTTAAAATTAAAAAATATTTTCACTTAATCATCTTGAAGGAGGGGAACCAGGGAAACGCGGCGTGAGGATCTCATCGCCAACTGATACGACGAGATTGTTTCTCTGATTCTCGACGGATCGAGAAGCGGCTTCGCTCTTCAAATACGATGCGACAGCGGCCGTCTAGTCAGTCAGTTTGAAGTCAATCTACTGAGCGACACAATCCGTGTGATTCGTGCGAACTATTTATATAAAAAATATCCGCGCCGTTATAATTGTGAAATCTGTACATAGACTAGTGTTTAAATAAATTGTAAATACTGCATTTAAATAAATAGTTTTGTGAACCCGTAAACGCTACAATATTTTTACTCTTTTTACAGCTTGTTGTCACTAGTTCCTTTTAATTTCCCTCTTCTTAAATTTTGATATATCAAAAATGCATCATTAAATAAAACTTTATCAAAAGAATGTACAGCATTGTTTTAAATACGAGTGGAAATTAAACCACTATTTATTCCTGTACAAATATTTATTTCAAAATTATTATTTTTTATTCAAAACACTTAAACCTCGTTGATGTGACTACAAGGAGCTACCAAAGCGTCATAGACGCCAAGAACCACAGTTTTGGTCTTGGGATTCTTACAAGTAGATGCAGCCGTTCCTTGGACGCAGGACCTCAATCCAGTAACGGTGCTAAACAAGAACAAAGTAGCACAAAAATTATCAAAATGGACAAGAAAAGAACTTACGCGCAAACTTCAGTTTTCGTAGGAATTGTATTTACATCTTTATATTTTTTGGCGAAATCTTTAATTTTGTGTTCGCACTCGTCCTCTTGTGGACTGGATTGCTCAGAGTCTTCCCACACGCAAGGGTTGGCCAGTTCTGCGGAAATTTTTAATACATTGGTCTTTGGATATGAAAGATAGTGATTTCCAAATTTTGTGGAATATTGGACACATGAAATGATTATATTTTGAACACCACACCTACCGAAAATGCTTTCTCCGGTTTGTTTGCAAAGGTAGTCAGCAACAGAAATAAGACTTTTCGCACCCAAAATTGCCAAACCCTTAGCTCTTTCGGGCAAGCAATCATCGACCACTTTGAGAAGAGGCTGGCTGCAGTTCAATGCGCTGGTCTGGATGGCCTGACAAATAGTCAACGAATCGTCAACCTTGTCGTCGCACTCGTGGAAATCGATCACGGCTTGCTAGAAGTAAATTTTAACGTCTTTAAAGAGTGTGTTAAGAGTCTTTACTTTAAGCTTGTTGGTGACTCCTGCGCACTGTTTTTCCAACTTTTCCAGGCCAGAATCTAGATGTTCGCGGTTTTCTGAAAGGTATTTTCTGAGGTGTTTGGACTTAACTTTATCCAGGACTTCTTCGCTGGAGTCGCACAGAACGCTGCTAACTGTAAAATGTGTAATGAACAAAGATAGTAAAGCATTATTCAAAACTTACCAGCGAATAGAGCGAGCACGATAAAGATGGACTTGTTCATTGTGGACATGGTCTGGAGAAATCTAATTTCCAAATGGTTTGCATTCATCTTATATAAATATACAGTCGGAGATATCAGTCCAAACATTCCATTTGGATACGGAAGGTTATCAATTATCTGTTTTGACAACAGGGGTCACAAGTGCATTTATTGGGTTTTGGAAAAAATATATAGGTGATTGTTATTTTGAATGGTGCGATATTATTTTTAGAATAACGATAAAAAGAATGATATATTATGGTAACGATTGATGGTTTTTTAATAAAATTGTGTCGCGATTGTAAAGAGGGAATATTGTTTACAAAAAGTTACCAAACATAAACTTCGGGGACGAAATATTGTTTTTAAGATTTAACATATTTGTCGATAGTGTAAGTCAAATGGAGATAGGAAAATACAATAAACAAACAATATTGTATTCCGAAAAAAAAACAAAGAAAGTTAGAAGGATACCGAAGAAGTTTTAAGGTGGTGGTATTCTTTCTCCCTACTAAGAAACACTTTAAAATACGAAACAGCCCCTGTTCGAGTTAGTACGATTATTTTTAGTTTTTATACTTTTTTTTAATATTCATTTGAATTTTTACACATCTTCCTATTGAAGTAAAAATCTGCTACAGACGTCAAGAGATAATAATTATCTTATAACGGGATTATCTTAATATTAAATTATTTACGAATCAGGTTTAACTTATGTCAAAGGTAGTGTCAAATCAATATAAACAAATATAGTAGTTATACACCAAGGTTGAGAAGCCATTTTTCTTAGCCGTCGTTTATGTACTATTTATTCACTACTGGCACATTTGTTTAACTTTTCTTCAAATGACAATCATTATAGTGCCAAAAGTCGGAGACCGGATTTTCCCTCAAAATTACACAATGTATTTTGTAATAGTTTAACACTTCGTTTTGTTTTTTTTTACATGAATTGTAGTAATTAATGCCAAATATTTACAACCGGTGTAATTTGTAAAAATCGAAGGGCGCTGTTGTTAAGTTGGTAGATAAAATAACACGATGTGCATTTTGCAGGAAATCCGATTGTGACACCTACGTTTTCCAGATTTAAATTCATGTTATGTCATGATTTTAAACAATTTTTATAAATGGTACGTTGGCCTAAGTGAGTCTTTATCTTTTTCAATTGAAAGCAAGAGTGGTTTTTGTCAGTCGGAAAAGGTTAGTTAATGTTTACAATAGTTCGTATCGTAAGCAGTAATTTTTTTGCCTTTACACTTTGTGAACCAGCCTGTATAAATGGATTACTAGCTGACCCGACAGACGCTGTCCTGTCTAAATTTCGAAATTTTTTTGCCCAAAAACCAAAAAAAAAAAAAAATGCACCAAACAGGATCACCCGCTCTAGATAAAATATTATTATCAGTAGCCATATGTTTATTTTTGTGTTTGTTTAAAACTTTTATTTTTGTATTCTATTTGACTGGATCAATCAGTGTCAGTTAAGGATAAATTTTTCGTATTATTTGTAAAACATTATCGGTTTTTCCCGAATATCTGCTGATCTATTGATCTTATGCTAATTTATGTCGTTGTAAATCATATTCGTAATCAAATACTATACGTAGTGTATTATCAAGAAATATATTAATTATTATTTATCTTTGGTATCATTATGGATTCAAGGAGTCGTCGATGAAATACAAAATCACAAAATATTCAAGAAAAACTGATCTTTTGAACCAATATTTATATTAACAAAATAAAAATGATAACAAAAAATTTTCATTAGAAATTTTTTAGATATACAGTGGAGTCTCGATAACCTGAACTATGTAATTAAGGCTAGGGAGGTTCACGCTTTCAAGGAGTTCAAGTAACTGGATAGTTCGAAAAATATATGGCCACAGTTTGAAATAAAGGAAATAACAAAATTGAAAATAATAATTGATAATATAGATATGGATGCAGATAAGAATTATTGTTACATAATGTTTGCACCGTTAGTTTTGGTTAAAAAAATCTAATATTTTTGTTTGTCGAAAGGTATGTGTAATTGAAAGTATTCATAGTTGTTTTGTTCCGCCCATTCGATATATTTATTAAAATGTTGAGTTCCTTCAACGTTACTAATGCGAACGGTAGCCCCAGTATCATCTATTTCTTTATCTTCAAATAACTCAGTTGTTCACGTTATAGAGTGCACAGAGTTTTTTTTCACGTTCACGTTTTGGAGTACGTAGAATATCAAATCAGATCAATCAATATCAAACCACGTTATCGAGATTCTACTGTATTTTTAAATGCTTGACTGACGAAATAAAGCTTATTCTTAAGTTTCTAACATTATTTTGTTTATTTCAAACTTAATAAGCGTGTGCACGATAATCACACAAAAAGTCTAAACATTGATTAATTATATATTTTTATTATCAGCAAATGAAACATCAATAAATCTTTAAATTTTTATTGAATTTTGGTTAAAAGAACTAGTTCCATTTCGATCGTTTGGAATGCCATTGTTTTCCTTCACCGTATTGTTACCACTTACTTTTCCTATGAGCTTTTTGTGTTTCGGTGTAGGTATATTTTTTGATACAGGGTCTTCATAAATGATTCATACATCCAGTAGGTGGATCCTATTGGCTAAAAGAGCCTGTGTCGATTCCAGTACATTTTTTTTTACATTCCACTGTGGCCCTTGTCGCTTCCAGGGCTCATGCCCTAGAAGAAAGTAGGGACTCAAAAGAAATGCACCAGAGACCAAGTAACAAACAGTTGGGCTCCATTGCCGGGAACCTCTAGTAGGTGGTTTGGTGCTGAAACGGGCCAGTGAACGAGACTGTCGCCATCAGGTAAGGGTCTACGGAAATCCAAGACCAGAGATCTAATGGATTAGAACCGACTCTTGTTTTTGCAACTAAACAATATGCACTGCAGCTTTGGGCTCCCGGACCAGAACCCCTAAGCACCAGAGCGATCCCGGTACTGGTTTTCTGCGGTTTCCTTTCCAAGAAGATTCTATAACAATTTGCCGGCAGTTGAATTCTAATAATGTCTAGAATTGTATAAAGGCATAATCATAATAACATATTCATTTGTAAACTGTTGGCAATAAATCTCTTTATCTTTATCTATATATCTATTTTTGACTCACTTTACGAAGCCCAAGAAGGAGTGTTTCACTCGTTTCACTAGTGCTTTTATAAACCCCTTGTGGCATAAAGCGTCCAATTTACACAGGAGCTCGTATAATAAACTACTATTAGTACGGTGAATCAGGAACAATGTGATAATATTATTATTTAATAGTATAATATACAAGTTTCATTCAATAAAATGAGTGACTAACAAGTTCATAAAACGTGTTGCATACTATATTGGTTATCAAAATAATTAATTTTCCAAAATTTTTCCATCAAACTGTGTTGTATTTATAAACAAGAAGAATGTTCTTAAATGTGTTGTATTTGCTTCATTTATTTGATTTGAACTGAAGCTAATCCCTGATCCACTAATCTAATCCTTCAATTTTTATTAAAGTAGCTTGAACTTTGAGCAATTGCAATATCAACATTCTCAGCAATTTTTGCATAGGATTATCTTGAACAGTAATTAGTAGCTTTTCTCGATTTTATTGTTTTACGGGTGGTCAATACATATGACTCTGTGCAACAGCTGTTGATCGCCATCCTCCATGACGCTTTAAAGCTGTGATGTCCACCATAATCGTCGCTGAGGACCTTATTATTTTTACAATTACCTGAACTTGCTGTTACACTGGCGATTTCCTAAAGCAGGCCGCACATCATCGCGGAACGGAACGGAATGGAAATTCTGAACCTCCTCACATTAGCACAGAATCCCGCGGAAAAATTTACTTCAGCTATAGAGTAACTGGATAAAATTTAGTGTGTGTTGTTTTTTTGCAATGGACATCAGACAAATAATTTGTGGCGCTGTGTGTGTTCACATGAAGAAGAAATTGAGAGAGAGAAAAAAAAAACGCAAATGGGTCCATAAAAGACAAGAATATGATATAACCTTTTAGAAGATGAGCAAAAAATTTTTCAAGTACATATTTCCGAATGTGTACCGAAAACTTTTAGGATTTGTTGAATTTCATGTCGTCGCTGTTATTACAAAGAGGCCTGTCAATTTTTTGCGGGAAATGCCTGTATAGAAACATGAGATGACCAAGAGTCATAACATGCCTCAAACTAAACTGAAACTAAAACAGCTTTTATAGTTCGACACTGTCACAATTTTCAAATATTCGCTTATGTAAACACTGTGTCATGAAGTAATAAACATGTCTCGTGCTTTTTTAAACTTTTAGTGCCGGAAAGCGCCCAATTTACACAGGAACTCGTATAATACATAATATACTATTATTCTATAACACGATAAAGATCAGACCTTTCTTAGATTATTCATGCCAGTCTACAGATTAAAACCGTTCTCCTCAACACTCGCAACTATATATGATTTTATTATTGCTCTATTTTTTTTCTACTCGAATCTCTTTATTATTTTGCTAAACCTTTCATTTATTTTGCCTCCACATTTTCTATTGCTGTGAATGATTGTGCAAATAGGTAAATATTTGTACCTCTGGTTTTATAATTTCTCTCTCAAAAAATATCTTTACTTATTCCTACAAAATATTGTTTTTGCATAAAGTTTATTTACTTTAAAATGATAAGTTTTAATTTACTAAATTCACTAAATAATTTTTCATTATATTTTTCAACTAATGCTTCCTTTTTCAGTACCTCATCTAATATCACGTTAGAGTTTTAGTAGCATCTTGGTTCAATATCTCTCTTTATTTAAAAAATTTAAGGTGGTTACTAGTTTTATATCTATAGTCGGGGACAGAAAATCTTGAACGTCAATAATATTCAAATCAATATTGACAGTATATGGAGTGAACTACTACGAACATTCTTTTTGGTTTCTCGAAAATATTTGTGTGCCACATTTCAATCATACACAAAAACAACTTCAATATACAATAACAATGGAATTTTCCAGTAACTTTAACAAATTAATTAATGGAAGCGGTTATTTTTATACATCCGAAAAGATTACAATAATTTTGTAAACAATTCTGAAAATATATCATATTTCGTCGATGTAAGAACTTATCAAAAACATGTAACGCAGTCTTACAGTCTTGCTTAAACCAGTTTCTGCACTAATTATAAATGTTTACATCATAGTGATAACTATATCTTAGTCCAGCATTTGTATTATAGAACTGTATACCAACTAAGTAAAAATGAAGAAGTTATATATTTTAATAGTTCTGAGTAAATAATTTGCTAACAACACTAAAACAGTGATATTGGCTTTGAACATTACTTTTTGTAGTTGTTATTGGGGTTGATGGTCAGTATAAGAATGAAATCAGAAAATTCCACAAAAAACATTACGACGCCAGAAGAGGTGACGTTATTGATGGTCATGTCGCCGTTTTTGAATTGCGATGTCCCGGAATTAGAGCTAAAATACCAGTAAGTAAAAAAACTTATTCCATTCTAATTACTATAACCGATTTTAGGCAGCAAAAATAGAAATGGAAGAATGTGTTCGAAACTTAGATGACAGTCTGACTCTGTGTGAACGTTTCAAAATAGGTCTTCTTAATTGTACATCTCACATTGTTAAGTTAATAGACGACTGCGTTCCCCCTGATGACAAAGGACTTCTTCGTTTACTCTTGGAATCTTATGTCTCTGTAATCAATTTTTTGTGCAAGGAGACGGGAGAATCACTTTTAGGTAAGTTTGATTCTACTGAAGGTCATTATTAATAAACCTAATATATATTTAAAGAGTTGACTCGTAACTGTGCGACAGAAGAAGTAGAAACTTCTAACGCAGAACTGATTGAATGTAAGGAAAGAATAGAACAGATAGCCAGAAGATACAGGGAAAATGGAACATCAAAGAGAGGTTTCTGCACGTAAGTAAAAAGATTTAGAACTTTAGGAAAACGTAAAGCTTTGTAATAATTATTTATATTTACAGAGACTTCACCGGTTTTCGACATTGTATTAAAAAGCGAATAGAGCTTACTTGTCCGAATCCGAAGACGAGGCATGTGTTTGTGGGGTTCTACGACGCTTTTATAAAGCCTTGTTCTCAAATAGTATAAAAGGAATGCGTAGTGTTGAACAGCTAGTAGATGTGATAAAACACCTTTTTTCACCATAAATAGTATATTACATTAAATGGGCTTATTTATTAGGGGATATTGCTAAATCTTGCTTATTATTGCAAATGTCACTTCAATATTTTTTCACGGTAGAAAATGTTTTTTTTTTTTTTGTAAATGATTCAAAAAGATATTTGTGTTAACCAATTTACCAATGTACCAAGAAAAAATAATAACAAAAACACCTCAAACTAATAATGAGTATGGCCACCGTGAACTTGCATAACCTCCATTACTCTTGGGGACGTGCTCACCACTAAATTGTCCAACTCTGCTGTGACAGACTATCCCATAAATATATCAAAATTTTAACATCATCACCTATCATATTCCAACGTACTTTGCAGCATATCCCAAGCGTGTTCTACGGGATTTAGATCAGGGGAGCGTGGTGGTAGGGCTCTATGAAAAGTAGCAGTTCTATGCGGTCGTGCATTGTCGTCTAAGAAAATGAAATTCTCTCTAACTTGCCGTGCTAATAGCCGCACAATTCCATTGATGATTTCTTGAACATAGATCCTATAATTCATGTTCCTTTCGCATAATATATAGGGGCGTACGGCGTCCCAAGGCGAGTCCTCTCCAAACCATCACATTGCCTCCTCAAAAGTGGTCCAAATGCAGTCCAAAATGCGACTCATCGGTGAAGAGTCAACGTACGCCAATCTCTATCCCAATTTAAGTGATCTAAAACCAGGTGGTACATCTGAAGGCACCAAAATATATTTTTTTCTATAAGATTTTTGTTTTGTTTATTATAATGTATACAACAGGGGATATTGAAATTATTAAAGATTTAAAAATATAGATGTTTAAGAATTAATTAAAAAGTCAAAATTGGGTGCACCCCTCTCATTCGAAATTCGTTCCGTCCTTGTTTTCCTTTATTCCGCACGTGTTGTTCACTCGTTATATGGTCGCCCTGTCGTTTGCGTTCGAATTGCGGAAATGGGCCAGCAATGAGTCTGAGGTCATTAAAATTTGCCAGAATCACATCGCCAGATCTCTGAGTGCTCTGTGATGCTTCACCTTGCTCGTCGTTTTATGAATTACATGTGTTTTGCGATGTCTCCCAGCCTGGGTTCGAGGATATGTCAAAATGGTGTGTTCAAATGTCAGATCAGGAATCAGATTTTTTCACGCGGTGTACAAAAACTAGAGCCTATAAGGATACCCAATCGGGAATACTCATACTTAAGCAACGTGCTAGTGACGAGAAAAAAATAAAAACTGAATTTCCACCTGTAAAATCGGGTTGTTTAGATGCACTGACCTACCTCAAGGTTCTACGTCATCACTAATAGCACGTAAACAAATCAAAATTAACAATAAGTAAGGTTAGTTTTTCATAAAGCCAAGTTTACACTTTAATGTCAATACAATTTGTCAAGTACAAGTCGTTTGAATTCATGGTAATCATGTAGTTTAGGGACCTTTAACTGCGCATGCGCCACGTCAGTACTTATTTGGTCAACATTGTTGTCAGATTTACATTCATTTGAAAGCGCGTGTAGAAGGTTAAATATAATTCCGAAATCTCGTCCTATTGTATGTGACTTATGCAGTAAAGTTGGGCGGAAAAGTGGACCCGAGGGAGCAAAATGTGAAATTCATTTCTTCTGAGCAACCACTCTGTGCAGTTTTGTATTTGTAGTTGCCTATCCAATCCCAGAACTTTTAGATGTTATGAATAAAACAGCTCAATTTGAAAGCTGTTTGAATGCAGACGTAAAACACTCTTAGTCTTATTATTGGGACACTGTACTCATGTACAAATAAAATTTCATTCTGCTCATTTCCAATAAGTGGTTTCCAAAATTATTGATATTTACAATAAGCTATTTTCACCATAGACACAGATTTTGACAGGACCACAATCAAACTTAACCTTAAAATATTTTTAAATGTTCGACAACAAAAGTCTTCAAAAGTAGTGTTGCTTAAAACTTATTAATTAAACATGTATGCGCGACCTACTCCAGGGGAGACTGATGAGGATCTTTTACGCCTCCAAGAAGAATTCACACGTCAACATTCCGAAAACAAAATCAAGTTGGCAGCGACTATTGTGAAAAATAAAGGTTAATTTTGTAAATTCCGTTTAATCATGTTTAACCAATTTTCTTAGAGGTCTCTCCAGAAACCAATGAAAATGATCCATCCACAGACATCCAAGATCAAATTGCTAACACTTTTGAGGCAATTCCTGAGCACAAAAACATGGGGAGTATTATTGAGAAAATCCCTCAAGATTACACCTTTCCACAGCTCAACTTCAGTTCAAATCGAGGTTTCCCCACCCCTAAACGCAGAGACAGTGAAACTAATCTTCAGGGGGGTGGTAGTATTTTTGCAAGGCAGTTTAAAAGAAAGAAACATGACTCCATACCACCTACACCAGAACCATCCCTTCCAAGCCAGAGCTTTGTGATCTCTGGTGGCGATCGGGTCGAAATCCACGAAGAAAATATTAAGAAATTGAAAAGTATGACTGAAGCTGAAATATTGGAAGAAAGGGAGAATTTAATGGCGGCGATGGATCCCGCAATAATTGCTTTTTTAAAATCGCGGAGAAATAAAGAAAAGCCGCAAGTCCATAGAAACCCCACAATTCGAGAACAGAATGAAGCTGGGGACAACATGGAGGTGGACGACGTTGAAACACTTGGTGAAATTTTGAAGCACCCACAAGCAGACAAGTGGTTGAATTTTAGGACTTTGGAAACTACCAAGTTGGCGTGGATGAAGGACGTGGAGCGTCCCAAAATAAAGAAAAATAAAAGTTTTGAGGCCAGGTAAATTTTTTATTATTATGTATTTATAAAAATATGAGTGTGAAATGCTGGTATATTTTATTTCATGGATATAAAAAAAGATTACAAATATAAAGTAATAAAAAATATATAGTGATGCTTTCATAAGTTACAGTTCAATATTATTGCGATTTCTGGTTCGGTCTATTTATCTACACTTGACATATACATTTTATTTCTTTTGCAAATTCATATACTAACAGCTCACATTTTTTGAACATTCTTTGTATGTAATAATGGTCAGCGTGTCTTTGCTGACGCTATGAATGACTCACTCGCGATTGCTTAGTTAGGCGCCTTAGGGAATATTCAAGCGCTGGATTAGTCTAGATTCTAGTAGGATCCCGACTATTATTATCTAGAGTTGTTAACTTTAATTAATTTGCAGATTTGATTTTGATGGATGGCTTCTTCCATATGTTGAAAACGAAATCACAGAGAAGTCCAGAGTGTTGTATCACCATGGGGAGGAACCTGGAAGGCCTGGGTACACTCTACAGGAGTTGTTTCAATTATCAAGGTAAGTTTTTGGACCTCTTAAACAGAAGGAAAAATACAGAGCGTTTATATTTTTCTAGATCAAACATTGTTCAGCAAAAAATAGTCGCCTTAAACAGCATCGCTAACATTCTGGCTTTACAATCCACTGGGGTTTATGACGACATCATAGATCTACCCATTGAACAGATTTTCTTTGTTTTACGTTTCTGTTTGGACGATAACACCCCAACTGTGCTAACTGCGAGCATAAAAGCAATGAGGAACCTGATTTACAGTAAGATTGATGAAACCTGTTTAGACTGCTTGTTGGGTTTTGGCTTGGGACAAATACAGCCCTCACTGGCGATTGACAACGATCCTGACGATGATAGAATCAACGACCAACAATTGGCGGAAACAAACTTGGTCAAATGTTTAGCAAGAACTGAGATTTTAGTTAGGATGAGGTTTTTTGGTCACGTTTTTCGTATTTCTGTCTCATTTTTTTTTTTTTTAGATATATTATAAATACTGTACAGCCAACCACAGAAACTGTCGTCCATTGTTTAGAAGTTCTAACGCGCCTGGCTCGAGACTCCCAGATTATAGTCACAAAAGTACACAACTGTGAAGATCTCATTTCAAATATCATCAACAACTTTGTCCCAAAAACTGTGGTGCCTCCATCAGACCCTAATTCTCCTTATGGTTTGCCATTAATGCAGGCTGTAAAGTTTCTACGGGTGCTGGCTTGCCGTAGCCGAACAATTGCTGCCAAATTAGTGGATCTAGGAGTACTGGACGCCCTAGCCATGTATCTATCAAATGACAGTTATTCCAATAACACAAACGGTCTGAAACTTCAGACTGAAAGTATGCATCTGTGGTCGACGTTCATTCATTACAATTTAGGGTTGCAACACGTTCAGTGAGTTACTACGTTGTAATTGTTAGTAATTTTGGCGTTTAGGGTTTTACAGCCTGTTTTGATTCAATTATTGACATATCATTTGAAGAATACCAACCTTGATATCACCACAACTTATGTGAGACAAAGCCACATGTCTGCTTTGCTTGTTCTTATTGGTGGTTGCTGTAAACAGTGGAATTTAGTCACGCCCTTTCTGGCGCCCTTTCAGATTTGTATTAAGAAGTGGTTTAGTCAGTTTATGAGCCTTTCTGAATTTATTGTAAGTATGATTTCAAGGCCAATTAAAAAAAATTATTTTTTAATTTCAGTGTGGGAAGCTTCAAATAATTTCCTCTATATTTTATTGTCTAGCTGTCTTGAATCAGTTTGAAGAAGTGCCTGAAGTGGATAAATTAGTATTAAATTTGTTTAGTTCTGAAGGTTTCAAAACAGTAACTAGGAGTATGATGTAAGTTAATAAGCGTAATAATGGTTGATTCAAAAAGCGGGTGTTTTTTAGAAATGGTTCCATGTTGTTAAATAATTACCAACCTTACAAAAGTAATGATAACTTGAAGACGTTAGAATCAGCCACCTGGCATGCCTCAGAGCATGTCATTCCAGTAATCCAATCCAACAGTCCCCTGCCATTTTTGAGCTCATTGTCGAGATTTGTGGCAACATCGCGCAAGAAAAGTGTAATTTTGCTATTGTGAATTATGTACCACAGATTTAAAGAGAGTTTCAGATTAAATTGGGATTCCTACAAAATGAAAATATTACTTCCTATTTGACAGAGCTGTTGAAGCTGGATAAGTTTTATTTTACCAATCATTGGTTTACAAGAGTTGAAAGTTTCTTGATCATGAATATCTTAAAAGCTTCTGTAGAAGTCAGAGGGGACCTGGATACTCGGACTTTCTATGAGCTAGCTGTCAAGTCGCTGAACATTTTTACCGCGGATCAGAAACGCGATATTGAAGCTATTCTTAGGAATATCATACTTAGTCCACAGTTTTACCCCAGTGAAGTTCTGATGGGCAATTTGAGCTTGGAGCAGCGAAATGACCGTCTAGCGACATCTCTCGACAACTTGGACGAAATTTTAGAAGTGTACATTCGGGTTTTGGGGCTTAAAGTGGTACGTACATTAGAGTTTCTCGTTAGAAACATGAATTGTAATTTTTACAGGATATTCCAACTTTTACAACAAATTTATGTTTGGATCACTCCAAAGGAAACGTGGTCCCAATTGATTGGATATACACCCCCATTATCCTCCTATACTCCAATCAACAGCAAAACAAGCAAAAAATGTCTGAACAAGAACAAGTTTTCATTATCCGCAACTGTTTGCGGTGGATTTTGATCTATGAAACGTACTTTCCTGAATTGGCTAAAGCTGTGAATCCCACGGATCGGTTTTGTCGTATAGCTTGTGTGTTCCTTGGTAGCGACAATTTATTTCTTATTGAGGAAGTACACAGTTTACTTCAACTGTGTCTGGACAATATAATGAAGAGTGAGAATGAAATAGATTTTAATAAAGGAATAGAAGGGTTGACTAGTTTTCAGGATTTTTACACCCAACTGTTGGAACAGTATCAGGGTGTGAGTTATGGGGATGTGCTGTTTGGAAATTTTATATTAGTGCCTTTGGTGCAAAGGCATTCTATAAAGTGGAGGAAGACCATGTGGTCAGAGTATCTAGGAGTTGTAGAGATTTTCAATGTTACAGAGGAACAAAGTGTTTGTTCTATTGAACAGTTTTTGGAACCAAGGGAAGAAGACTTGTCCCTGTTGAAGTGTTACAGAAGAGCCATTGTTAATAACTCCGTGAGAAAACATTGTATTTTGTACAAAGTGGCAAAACATCATGTTGAGCAATTTGTAGCTAATAAAAATAAAAAATAATTTTATTTTGGTTATATTTTATTATTTCTGATACGGTCCTGCTGCGTCTCTCACATTTTGACGACTGACATCACAACAATATAACCAAACTTTCATAAGTATTTTCTTCATATAAACAAACTACAATTTAGTTAAAACTTAACAATGTTGGACAAACCCGAATTGGACCAAGTTCTACTTGCCACAGGCGGTTACGACCACACAATCAAACTCTGGCACACTCACTCTGGAATTTGCTATCGAACGATGCAGCATTCAGAATCTGTAGGCCCACAAACTTTCTTTACGCAATATTTATCGGTCTATTTTTTAGCAAGTCAACGCTCTAGAAATAACCCCAGACAAGCAGCTCCTTGCAGCTGCTAGTTACCAGCATATTTACATGTATGACTTGAACGCTAATAATCCCAATGCCATAGTGAATTACGACGGTACAAACAAAAACGTAACAGACGTGGGGTTCCAGATCGATGGCAAATGGATGTACTCTGGGGGTGAAGACTGTAGGGTCAGGATATGGGATTTGAGGTCTAAAGGAACACAGTGTCCAAAGATCTTTGAAGTGCTGGCACCAGTTACATGTGTGTGTCTCCATCCTAACCAGGTGGAGTTGTTTGTGGGAGACCAGAGTGGGATTATACACAGATGGGATCTTAAAACTGACCACAATGAGCAATTAGTAAGATTACAGATTGCTAACACTAGTATTAAATTTTTGATTGTAGATTCCCGAGAGTGACGCTATGATCTTGGATATCGCCATAGACCCGTTGGGGACCCACATGGCTGCAGTAAACAACAAGGGAAGGTGCTATATTTGGAGTCTAAAATCAGGGAAAATTGATGAACCTACGAAAATGCATCCAAAACATAAATTCGAAGCGCATAAGCGACACGCTCTAAAGTGCGAGTTCAGCCCTGATTCAAGGTAAGACAGACAGTAACTACTTTGTGCCAAATACTAATTTTTGTACAGGTATCTAGTGACAACCTCAGCAGATCAAACAGCAAAAGTTTGGAACACTAGCGATTTTTCACTGCATCGAGAATTAAAGCAGGATAATCAGAGGTGGGTGTGGGATGCAGCCTTCAGTTCAGACTCACAGTATGTCTTCACTGGTGAGTATAGTGGACATTCCATACAGGCATAAATACAATGTTTTTAGCTTCATCTGATGGGTATGCAAAAATATGGAATATAGAGACTGGTGACATGGAGAAAGAGTACAGTGGTCACCAGAAAGCCGTAACCGCCCTCGCATTCAGAGACTGTTCTGTTTAATATGTCTATATTTAAGTAAAAGTTAAGTAGAGGAACGTCTTTTCATAGGGACCTGGAGCTCATAAAGTAGGCATGCACTATATCAGATTTTATTCAAGAAAATCTATAAATACTCAGTCTATATATCTGAAAACAAGTGAAATAATAGTTGGAGCTATGAAAGCCGCGCAGACTGAGCTTCAACCAAACGATGAAGTAATATCAGACCAGCCTTTATCAGTACTCAAATTGTAGCCTCCACTTGCTTTTAGTTGAAGCGCACGTGTACAACAGCTGACTAAAAATGACAAAATACTTTAATCCTCAATACAGTAAGACTAAAACGACACTAATCCCGTGACGTAAATTGACTCACAATGAGTTATCTTAACAGTAAAGCACATTTATATAATTTTTATTATTAAAGAAAAAATATACTGTGATGTCTCTTGATGCTTAAATAAGTACTTTAGACCAATGGAAGATTCTCAACTTCACCCATTTCTGTGCACGTTTCGTCGTCCATGACAAAGCTCACAATGAACTTTAGGAACAATTGTACATCAACAGGGCATGAGATTAACATAACCTGCGTTATGGCAGATGGTGGCAGAAACGGGTTGTGTGGAGGAAGCAGAGTGGCAGATGGTGGTTGGAGCTTCAGTTTGCATCCCTAAAATGACAAAGTAAGAGGAGGACTTTGACAAAAATAACAGCTGACCTTTGGGACAACCGCTTGGAACAAGTAATTTGTTAAAGGCATTTCATTTTTACTAATAGTTGTCACTACAAAAACATAAACGTCATCCCTTGGCTTGTCTTTGACGAAATGCAGCGTTATCGTTATTCCGTTTTTGTCATTGAGAATGGTCAAAGGCGGTAGGGTGCTGCTGGGTTTGATGTCCTCCAATTTGATAAAAATGTCATTTAGTTTCACGTCATTATTTTTAGAGGGGGGCTCATGGGTAGGTTTTGAGTGAGTGTCGGTTATGGCACCGTCGTCATTGGCTTCTAGCATTTTTTCGTCAGCGATGTCTACCAAGCAATCGTCGGTCGAGTTTTCCAAACATTGAGTCTGTGGTTGATCCTTTGGTTTATTTATTAAATAATTCAAGTCCAAGTTGAGAGATTCATTGATTACTTCCTTCTTTGGGGGCGCTTTAACATCCGCAAGTTTAGATAGAAGGTTCATTGGGATTTTGTCCTGATTTCTAAATAAAAAAGCAATAGAATAAGTTGAACATGAGGTGGGTGGGGCATGTGAAATAAGCCACACCCACTTTCAGCTAAGCAACGTACTTTTTAAAGCCTGCAGTTCTGCTTGATAAAAGATTCTCTTTAAACAAATGTTCACTTAATACATCAAGGTCCTCCAGGGCTTTAAATTTGTTAACTCCACCATCAACTATTTCATTCTTATCTGTAATGCACACTTAAAAGATTTAGTTTCAATGTGTCATTTGCATACCACATGTTAATACTGAGATTGGCTGTAAAATATCAGCAGAATCAGGAATGTTTGCACTATTAAAAATATCACATAGAACATCAATTTCATTTTCTTTGGATTCACTACTTTGGCATTTGGCTCCCTCATTTACAGAGCTTACAGTGTTATCAAAATCCAGCAATGAATTGCTGCCATCATCAGAGGCACAGATTCTCTTAATAATAAGTTTGTTAAATTTACCAAATACCTGACTTAGTTCATCACTAGTTTGTAGAACATCACCTACAAAACTCTTTAGAATTCTCAAGAGATGATCAAAGTTTTACCTAGAATCTCTTCATTTTGTTGGGTTTCCGCAGCCAACTTCATGAGGTTGGGTCTGAGGCGTTCACAGCTCTGATGGAGCTCTTTAATCAGGTCCAATTCATCACTAGATGAAATTCCAGGTTTGTATGAGTCCAACATCTCACTGAGTAGTCTGACATTATTTTGAACTGACTCCAGTTCAGAGATATGCCTACTTTTAAGCTCTGCCCTTTTGTCATCCTGAAGCCAAGAATAAATGACAAAATAATACTCTTAAGTAATTAGACATTTGTCACCTCTTTGACCATGCTTTTGATCAGCCAATTGGCTGCTTGAATGTCCTCAGGGTCTTTACTTTGCAACAACTTTTGCAAAATTTTTGATTTCTCCTCATCTTGAAATACAGAATTTGCAACTTTCTTCCTTGCAACATTGGTATTTTGTACTGTGACATTAGGGTTCGGAATTTCCTTTATCACACCCTGTTTCCTGAGCATATCATAAGCCTCCTTGATCTTATTTTCTTTGGGATAATCAAGGGTCCAAACATACATCAACTGCAAGACTTTCTGCTTGACCACCACTGGGGTCTGGGACCCCAAATATTTAGGTGACACCAACTTAATCATTTCGTTCAGAAAACGAAATTTCCCCACTTCTGACTGAAACAGAGTCCCACATTTGCTCATGCAGGTATCGAGAATGTTTAAAGTCTGTAAAAGCTCCTTCTCGTTCCCTGATGGAAGCCTGTTTGCTATGACCTTAACCCCAATGTGCGCCCCATCTTTCTCTTTATTGATTAGGGCGCAAAATGCCTCGACGGCAGCTGTGTCTACATTTTGATTCTGCGAATTTGTTGCTTTGACTGAAAATGATAGTAAGGTGAATTTGGACTTTTTTTCGAGATACAGATAGTCCCAACTTACGAAGAAGTGCTTCGAGACTAGTTTGAGTGACTAAATCCATTTTTGAGAAATTTATTTTCTTATTTTAGCCACATTATTTTCATTTCGCTTGAACGTCAGAAACGTCAATATTGTATATTGTCAGATATTGTCAACACCACAAATCATTCACTAGAAGAAATGATACCAACATGCTAAATCCGGGGCAACTAAGTTTTGAGCGTCAGCAGCGACGTGTCTAGGCGAAGTACTAAACACCGCAGTCGCATATATAGGTCTCTAATTTACCTATGTATCGATTCTCAAATGGATGGGAAATTTAAACTTGTGTTTAAAATTGGACTTTTTCCTGTCAACTTACTTACTTATATTCTAGGATTAGGTGACAAACTAACTCCCATCGGGAGCACGGAATTTCGGACAGCAATTTTTATGTCATTAAAAAAAAACAATGTAGTCTATGCTTTATTGTCATAATAATTAATTTTGACTGAAATTCAAAATAAACTGTCACCAATATGCCTCCAGTTTCAAATTTTAATAAAGCACGAATTGTCAGTCTGGTACAAACGGGATTGTCGTACAGACATACTTCAGCAATTTTGGGGATTCCAAAAAGCACAATCCACTCGATAATGGAAAAATGGAGGCAGACTGAAAGGCGAGGCTCAGGAGGTCGTCGAGTTTCTACGCCCAATGAAGACAATGCCTTAATAAATATAGTGCAAGACAGTCCATTTACTACGGCTGTTGATGCAGTGATTATGTCGAATTTTCCCGGGTCAGTTTGGACGGCACGTCGGCGTCTGCGAGCAAGTGGTGTCCGAAATCATACTGCAGCAAGAAAAATAGCACCTGCTCATAAAGAAGCCAGAGTTGGGTTTGCATTGGAATACCTCCTTCAAAATGATGTTTTTTGGAACCGGGTTATTTTTTCTGATGAAAAAAGTCTTCCAGTCTTGCCCCAATGGTCGAGTTAAAGTTTATAGGCCAAGGAATACACGTTACGAGGAACGTTATATACATCATTTAGAAAGAAATGGTCGTTTTTCGGTGAACATGTTAGCACGGATTTCTGCTGGTCATCCTGGGATAAAGCTGCATGTAGACGGTCGGCTCAATGCAGACGTTTATATTAGGATTCTCGAAGATGTAATGCTTCCATCAGTGACACAAAATTTTTCAAATGGTGATTTCGTTTTTGAACAGGATAACTGTTCTGTGCACACTGTGGGAAGAGTAACACGTTGGTTCGAGGATAATAATATAAACGTTCTGGATTGGCCGAGCCGCAGTCCTGACCTTAATCCGATTGAAAACATGTGGGGATATTTAGTCAACCATTTAAAAAGACGTCGACTGATATTTCGGAATAGACAGGAGCTGCTAGCTGCTATTACAGATGCATGGCATGCATTACCCCAGGATTACAACAGAAATCTATGCCTTTCGATGCGCGCAAGATTGACGAAAGTTATAGAAGCCAATGGAGCGATGACAAAATATTAGTTTTATGTTGAGTTTTTATTGTTTATTATACATGTTATTGTTTGTCAGAGTTTAATAAAAGATTGTTATGTTTTCATAAAATTGCGAAGGTCGGCGGAAAATTATTTGAATTGATTTCACACTGACAACACACTTTTCCGTACTAGAAGCTTAATGTTCACTTAACACCCGTGTGGTTCCTCTTCTTTCTTTGCGTTATTCATGTGACTTAGTTTGTCAAAATGACATGTGACAATAGTGAAAAAGTATAAAATCGAGGTTATTCAAACGTCTAGCATAAATAAAGCCCATTTTACATTTTACATAAGTCAAATTTGAACCCTGTCCGAAATTCCGTGCTCGCCGTGTACTTGTAAACAAATATATTCTTTTATTCACTACAGTACTGTATCCTCATTTTTTCTTTTAATTTCAAAACGTCAAATTTAATTCAAAATAACGTCATAATTTTAAACATTTTTTAAGGTAAGAACCCCTCTGTAATTCATCAATTGTATCATTAATCTCTTGTAAAATTAGGGCTGATGATGGGAGTAGTGTTCTCCCGAAACATGTTCCAATTGTACTTTTACGTTTATTAAAGTTTGTGAAGTTCGACTTGAATATATTTAAATTTCGCAACAAATTATTCACATAGTATTTAATTCGTCTGCCTGGTTACATTTTTCGGTAAAACTTGATATTGCAAATTATATAATTCTAATACATAATATTAGCAATAGAATCATAGTAGGTATTATTATCGCTATGTATTTAATAAGCAGTCATGGTTATCTACTCACTTGCTCGGTAAAAAAATCATGCCCCATGTTTTAAACCCACACTGCCAAGTATAATATGTTATTCGCATAGTAAAAATCATCGACACTCGGTATAAAATCTGAATGTTCAGTACTTTCTGGAGAGTATAAACACCGTGACACGAGATTTTTATACAGTGTGATCATAAAGTTCATCATAAAGGAATAAAAATTTAATTTTTTGAAGTACAACTTCATAAATAAAAAAAAAAGTTCTGCAAGGTATCACTTTTTTACCCTTGTTGAATAGAAAATTGAAAAGTGCATCGAAAATCCAAAAAAAAGTTGGGGGTTGCCATTTAAAAAAATTGATCACGGTGTCAGTTCAAAAATAGATGACGTCATCAACAAAAACTTTATGTCGAAAGATAGCTATTTAAAAACAAAAATCGACCTGTTCGAGTGTTTTTCGCAAAAACATAACATAACTAAATTATGAATTTTGTGCGGAACTTTATGATCACACTGTATATTAGAATATAGTGTGCAATCTGTAATAATAATTGTTCTTATTGAATTGTACCGGAGATACATACATTAAATACGTATTAGATGATGTTATATTTTATACCGAGCAAAAAAATTTTTATACTGTGCATAAAGCATTAAAATACATAGCAGTTATGCTATATTTTATTATGTAAACATATATTAATTTAAATACTGGTGTAACCTTCCGTGCAACTGGTTACTATACTTACAATGACAATTATTTACTGTGCAAAAATGCATTAAAATACTGAACAGTTAATTACATGCCTTTAAATTTTACTCATAATTTCATTGAATAAAAATAGTTTTAACCAAACTGGAACTTATTTAGTCTAGCTATTTTATTATAAATAAGTATAAATAAACATATTTCAGAACTTTCACATTCATACATTACACATATACACTTAATTCCATCATCTTAGACGAATACAGGGGACCTACCACTGATATCAGTGACATCGGTTGGTTGTCTACATCACCGTACTTACGTACATATTGTAAATAAAGTTAGTCTAAAGGTGTAGACCGTAGATGGTCTAAACTTGAACGTCTTTCAAGTAAATACGAAGTCTCCCACACTGATTACCTGGCATCACACTCACAGAAGTGACGTCATTTTAATGACATTTCTCATCGGTGGCAAATCTCGCATAGTAATCGATGACTTTTCATGAGTGGTATATTTTCGGTGAGATTTGATATTTGGCGTGAATTGCAAAATCTAAATCGTAGGTGATCTAAATACTCAAATATGGTGTTGAGAGGGTTGTAAATAAACTAAGTCTCTAATATTAAGTTAACAAAAGGAATAAATATTTAAATTTGTGTTTATACCCCGCCTTGGGGTTTGTTAAGAAAGAGTGAGGTTATCTCTGTTTATTGTTTATGTGGTATGTAATTCATTGCATTATAATAGTGGGTCCAAATAATGAGATTAAGGCCATTTCCAGCTTGCTACTAATTATTCCTTATCGAACTCCCTGTCGCTTTTTCTAGCTTGCTCTAACCAAGTTTTTTGTTGAACGCGCGATATATGGATTTGGATTTGACATAATATGCATTGAAACTTACAGCTCACATTCGGCAATATTACTACTATTATTGTGGTGTTATCTTAGAAAATTTGCAATTTGCAGAAAAAGACATAATTAATGTTGGGTAACACTTGCTAAGCGGCCTATTCTATATCTCTGCACATGTTTCTAAACGAAAAATTTTCATGAACGACATTTGTTATTCTCTAATTACCGCCAAACAACAGTCGTTGAATGTGCCGTTATGCTTAACATGGTTGCTGTTTGTGAACATGGTTCGAACTAATGAGATAAGTGGGTTATTCTGTAATTAAAATATGATATTCATAAACAGAAAAGTCGTTTAAAATTTGAAGTTGTTGGATGGATGCTTAAAGTGTGAGCCACGATAATCCGACACCCATAAACCGGGGCCCATTGCCTCAAATTAGATGCACAATGAGAAAGGTTCAGCGTTGTAGATCAACAGGAAGCGGCAACGTCTTTGAGGTGCTTGTTTATTGGTGGATGAAACGGACCGGACCCGAAATTTCTGGGCCAGAATTTATTTTTATAACAATACTCATTTAACTCAAATTTGGGTTTTCCCGGTGAGAATATTCTATTCGTCTTTTGGAATTACTTCTTCACGTTTCCCCGTGTTAAGATTTTTCGTGTTTGAGTGTGTTTTCCGTGTAGTTCATTACTTCGATTTCCAAAGTGAAAAAAAAAAAATTGAAAAAATTATTTTAGCTAGGTAATTACAGTGTAATAGAGAGATATTTTTTGTATTGAAATAATTTGGTGATAAATTAGTTATTCTGGAGACAATTTAGCTTATTAAAGTACTAAAGAAAAATTGAATAATAATAATTATTATTAGATGGTAGATTAATTAATTCATTCCCGTATTATATTTTCAGAATTCTGCAAAATCCGTACTTTTGAGAATGAACTCTACCCAAGCCTGAGATATACCGAGGAGGTACACTATGTAAGTTACAAATAAATAAAATGCAAGATTATTTTATTATCTATATAAATTTTAAAGACTTTCTGAGAAATGTGGAGGCCTCGGAAAAATGCAAGCTTCATGAAAGTACAAGACATGGTTCCAGGAAGAGCAAATAATATTGGAGGGAACAATCCAAGAGTGGAAGAAAATGTAAATATATCAAGCCGCAGTAATTGATGTGGACAACGATCGTAAAGAAGTATTATTTTAGATGTGTATGAAAGGCTTCTTAAAAATGGCAAGAGTGCTGTGAAAGAAACAGCCATATTGACAAAAACTTCATAATGGACCCTTTGCACTAGAAGAAAATTTATTAGTACTCATGCGCGGCGGGAACTAAACCACACCCAAAATGGTTTAAATCTAGTGATTTCTCCCACGCAATCATTAAATTCCGAAAATGGAAATTCCCTAACAATAACAGCCCGACTGGCATGCTTTAGTCTAACAATCTGTAGGACAAGAAGTGGTGCTTAGTGGTTATAAAAAATGCCTAAATGTGCCGTTCCTTTGTCCGAATTCGCAAAAATATTGTGCAGGGGTCCCACTGTTTTCGATTCCAAGAAATTCCAGGTCCTGATAAGAACCAATTCTTTTCGTTTTTGTAGCAAACATAAAAGAGCTTCAAACTAACACGATAATACGTGGAGGTAACAAATGACAACAATAAGTCAACCTTTGACTATAAATTTTGTGGCGTCGTTGAAATCAGTCAAGGAAACAAGCAGTCAAGCATCAGTACCCACAGTACTACCAACCCAATATCAGGGTCGCTGAAAACACCACCCTTGCCCCACCCTTTGCGCATGAGCACTATAACATTTTTCTAATGGAAAGGGTGCATACTACGGTTTATAAAATTGTGACCCATGGGGTTGAAAAAAGAAAACTAAGAAACGACAAAGGCAAATTTAAAAAAAAATGATCAAAGGGATGCTGATTTAATCAGGAGAACAATTTATGAGTTTTATGACTTAAAGTTGGCTTCAGCAATTAACAATGCTGTATCAAAAGTCAAGGGAGAATAATATTATCCATGTTCTGAGACCACTTTAAAAAGATTTTTAAAGACAATTGGATTTTCTTTTAAATATTTAGAGAAAATCCAAACTGGGCCAATTTTCTTATTTTTTTTTATAATTTTTTATAAAATTATTTGTAAAATACATATTTTTGCATTTTAATATCTGCAGCAATATAAAAAATAAAATACATTACATACTTATTTATGGTAGTTTCGGTGTAAAAAGTTTTGAACACAATTTTTAAGTACGGTCCTGGCTTCACGCTTGCAAAAGAGTTCTCGGCGTGAGCCACACTTTGGCCCCGGTTTATGGGTGTCGGATTATCGTGGCTCGCACTTTAAAACTAGTCATCATCATTATTCTGTACTTTTTTTATAAGTAATGATGAATCAAGGAGAGGTCTTTAACTTAATTTTATAAGAACTTGAAAAAAAGGTAAATCGATTTTATAAAATGGTTCACGGTCACGATCATGAACATGATAGAATAGGCCGCTAAATGTGGATTGACTATACTACAATTTTAAAACATTTATACAGGTCGGTCAAATTGGCCCCCGACTTTTAATTTTTTAATATTTTATTATTGTAATCAATTGTGCTCGTTTTGTGCCCAATTGTGCCGCTGTTTGTTTCAATTGTGCTCCTCTCTAAATAACAAAAAAACGCAAAACAAATCCGGGGGCCAAGTTGACCGTCAGCCCCCGGTTTTTTTACGTTTTTTAAAAAATATTAGGCTTATTCAATTGTGCTCGTTTTGTGCTCAATTGTGCCGCTATTTGTTTCAATTGTGCTCTTTTGTAAATAACAAAAAAAAGCAAAACAAATCCGGGGATCAAGTTTTTTTTTTAAATATTAGGCTTATTCAATTGTGCTCGTTTTGTGCTCAATTGTGCTGCTGTTTGTTTCAATTGTACTTCTCTGTAAATAACAAAAAAACGCGAAACAAATCCGGGGGCCAAGTTGACCGTCAGCCCCCGGTTTTTTTACGTTTTTTTAAAAATATTAGGCTTATTCAATTGTGCTCGTTTTGTGCTCAATTGTGCCGCTGTTTGTTTCAATTGTGCTCCTCTCTAAATAACACAAAAACGCAAAACAAATCCGGGGATCAAGTTTTCTTTTTAACATTAGGCTTATTCAATTGTGCTCGTTTTGTGCTCAATTATGCCGCGGTTTGTTTCAATTGTGCTCCTGTGTAAATAACAAAAAAGAAACGCAAAACAAATCCGGGGGCCAAGTTGACCGTCAGCCTCCGGTTTTTTTACGTTTTTTTCTTAAATATTAGGCTTATTCAATTGTGCTCGTTTTGTGCTCAATTGTGCCGCTGTTTGTTTCAATTGTGCTACTTTGTAAATAACAAAAAAACGCGAAACAAATCCGGGGATCAAGTTTTTTTTTTTAATGTTGGGCTTATTCAATTGTGCTCGTTTTGTGCTCAATTGTGCCGCTGTTTGTTTCAATTGTGCTCCTCTGTAAATATCAAAAAAGAAACGCAAAACAAATCCGGGGGCCAAGTTGACCGTCAGCCCCCGGTTTTTTTACGTTTTTTTAAAAATATTAGGCTTATTAAATTGTGCTCAATTGTGCCGCTGTTTGTTTCAATTGTGCTACTTTGTAAATAACAAAAAAACGCAAAACAAATCCGGGGGCCAAGTTGATTTTCAGCCCCACGTTTTTGCACGCTTTTAAAAAAATATTGGGCTTATTCAATATTGTGCTCGTTTTGTGCTATTCGTTACATTCGGATCTCGTAAGGTGAAATATTAGTAGTAAGTTTAAATGCAATTTTTAGCCGTAACCCACAATTGCCACAGTTATCTCTAGTGTTTCCAAGCTTATATACTTTTTTTTATTATCGATGAAAAAAATTTAAAAATTCGTACTTAGTTGAAGGAGCCCCCCTCCATAAATTTCTTGCTACTCTTTTAATAAGTTCTGCGACGTTCAAGCCTTTCATTGTTTTTATCTTGTCATCTTTTGAAATACATAACAGTTCTTTTATAAAAAAAAAATCAACAACTTAAGTACCTTTATAAGCATGCACAAAAGGTGCTAGGGACCACTTCTTTTAAGGACTTTATGGTTTCTATGAAATTTCAGATAAAACGGTTTTTCATTCGTTAAAGCGGTAACAACCTTTCAATTACTTGTCTATTTTATGACCATAACATTGTTGTAAACCAGATTGTCAGCAAAATGATATTTAATTGTTCCTACTGGCAATATTTACTTATAATGTATGTTCAAAACTGCCTCAACTGTAGGACAGTTGACCATTTAACTTCCATTCCTAAAGATGAGAAATTTACCCTAACAGCTTGCTGTTTAAGCACTATTAAGCCAGAAGATTATGATACAGATAGATAAATTTCTTTGTTATGAGGTGAAATTTAAAAAACGAATATTCAAAGTTATCCCACTCTCCCCTACATCAGTTTCGATATTTAAAGAATGTAAAGTAAGCAAATTTGCGGACGACGAAAAACAAATGAAATCAGACACCAGGCATCACTTTACATTCAACACTTGACAATCTCTTCACACTTCAAATAAACAAGCTTTGTATGGTAGATAAGGAGAGCAATTGTGCTGAATTGTGTCGTTTGAACGATAAATTATACTATTTAATTAATAACAAAGACTGAGATAAAATTCACCCATCTGTTTTTTCTGTCGTAACATTTTGTTAGAAAATTGTATTTTTTGTTTTTTTTATGATTTTTAACGTGAGTATAACAAAGTGGCATATGCATACTTCGTACCTGTAAATCTATTTAGAGTCAAAAAAGCATAAAATAACACAAAATACAATTTCATAAAAAACATTACGAGAGAAAAAACAAACAGGGGTGAATTTTATTTTAATCCATTAAAGGTATTTTGCTATAACTTTGTGATTAAAGTAGCAGAATTTATCGTTTAAACGGCACAATTCAGCACAACTGCTCTCCTTTAAGATCGCATAATTATTTTGTTTATATCGAAAATTTTGGTTGGGCTGAGTGTCAATGTAGCCACCTCAAAACACCACAATTTATGAAATTGGCAGAAAAATTCGGCACAATCATAGCACAATTTAGTGCATAGTTAAAAAAATAAAATTTTGGTTTTAGGACGGCCAAAAGACCCAATCATTTTTCTCCTAACTAAAATCTATATAATAATAAAACACATTTGTCCTCGCAAGGTTTTTAAATTGTTTTGAATGGGGCTGAAAGTCAAATCGGTTCCTGGATTTGTTTTGAGTTTATTTGTTATTTACAAAGGAGCACAATTGAAACAAGCAGCGGCACAATTGAGCACAAAACGAGCACAATTGAATAAGCCTAATATTTAAGAAAAAAAACGTAAAAAAAACGGATCCTGACGGTCAACTTGGCCCCCGGATTTGTTTTGCGTTTTTTTGTTATTTAGAGAGGAGCACAATTGGAACAAACAGCGGCACAATTGGGCACAAAACCAGCACAATTGATTGGCGTAAAAAAATCCTCAAATTTCCAAAATGTGTGAGCCGCTGAGCAGATAGTGTGCGACCCAGTAACGTTTTCTTAAATATTCCATATTTTATGATCAGCACAATGTGAATAAACACCGGCACAATCCGGCACAAATCGAGCACAATTGATTGGCGTCAAAAAATCCTCAAATTTCCAAAATATAGGAGGGGCTGAGCGTCAAGATAGCTCCCCTAACAAGATTTGGCTATAACTTTTTGTTTATTGATAGCACAAAATTACGAACATCAGCACATTTGAGCACAAATCGAGCACAATTGATTGGCGTAAGAAAATCCTCAAATTTCCAAAATGTATGAGCCCCTGAGCAGATAGTGCGCGACCCAGTAATGTTTTCTTAAATATTTCATATTTTATGACCAGTACAATGTGAATAAACACCGGCACAATCCGGCACAAATCGAGCACAATTGATTGGCGTCAAAAAATCCTCAAATTTCCAAAATATAGGGGGGGCTGAGCGTCAAGATAGCCCCCCCAAAAAGATTTGGCTATAACTTTTTGTTTATTGCTAGCACAAAATTACGAGCATCAGCACAGTTGGGCACAAATCGAGCACAATTCAAAAATATAATTTTTTAAACAATCGCTTAAAAAGGGGGGCCAACTTGACGCACCTTTAAAGAATGTAAAGTAAGCAAATTTGGGGACGACGAAAAACAAATGAAATCAGACACCGACAGCATCACTTTACATTCAACACTTGACAATCTCTTCACACTTGAAATAAACAAGCTCTGTACAGTAAATAAGGAGAGCAATAAATTGTGCTGAGTTATGCCGTGTGAACGATAAACTGATAAACAAAAAATTTAATGTTTCATTGAAAATCATTGCAATTGTGGTAAATTGTACAACTTGAAGGATGCTATTTCAGTAACAAAGTTACAGAAAAAGAAAGGGTGTATTGATAAAATTCACCCCTCTTTGTTCTTTCTCTCGTAATTTTTTGTTAGGTCCGAAATCACCAACCTCCGTTAAACTTAATCATATCCTAGAAACAATTGTTACTGTAATTTTAACAAACGTATCTATGCAATTATTTATTAAATAAAGTAATAAGTTAATGAGGGGTGAATGTTGTCTTAATCTACCCCAAGGTTTTTTGCTATAACTTTATAATTAAAATAGTGAAATTTATCGTTTAAACGGCACAATTCGGGACAATTGGTCATCCTTTAAGATCGCATACCTCAAAACAGCACAATTTATGAAATTTGCAGAAAAATTCGGCACAATCATAGCACAATTTAGTGCATAGGTCAAAAAATAAAATTTTGGTTTTAGGACGGCCAAAAGACCCAATCATTTCTCTCCTAATTAAAATCTATATATAATAATAAAACACATTTGTCCTCGCAAGGTGTTTTAAATTGTTTTGAATGGGGCTGAAAGTCAAATCGGTTCCTGGATTTGTTTTGAGTTTATTTGTTATTTACAAAGGAGCACAATTGAAACAAACAGCGGCACAATTGAGCACAAAACGAGCACAATTGAATAAGCCTAATATTTAAAAAAAAAAAAACGGGGGCTGACGGTCAACTTGGCCCCCGGATTTGTTTTGCGTTTTTTTGTTATTTAGAGAGGAGCACAATTGAAACAAACAGCGGCACAATTGAGCACAAAACGAGCACAATTGAATAAGCCTAATATTAAAAAAAAAACTTGATGCCCGGATTTGTTTTGCGTTTTTTTGTTATTTACAAAGGAGCACAATTGAAAAAAACAGCGGCACAATTGAGCACAAAACGAGCACAATTGAATAAGCCTAATATTAAAGAAAAAAACGTAAAAAAACCGGAGGCTGACGGTCAACTTGGCCCCCGGATTTGTTTTGCGTTTCTTTTTTGATATTTACAGAGGAGCACAATTGAAACAAACAGCGGCACAATTGAGCACAAAACGAGCACAATTGAATAAGCCTAATATTAAAGAAAAAAACGTAAAAAAAACGGAGGCTGACGGTCAACTTGGCCCCCGGATTTGTTTTGCGTTTTTTTGTTATTTACAGAGGAGCACAATTGAAACAAACAGCGGCACAATTGAGCACAAAACGAGCACAATTGAATAAGCCTAATATTAAAGAAAAAAACGTAAAAAAAACGGAGGCTGACGGTCAACTTGGCCCCCGGATTTGTTTTGCGTTTTTTTGTTATTTACAGAGGAGCACAATTGAAACAAACAGCGGCACAATTGAGCACAAAACGAGCACAATTGAATAAGCCTAATATTTAAAAAAAAACTTGATCCCCGGATTTGTTTTGCGTTTTTTTGTTATTTACAAAGTGGCACAATTGAAACAAACAGCGGCACAATTGAGCACAAAACGAGCACAATTGAATAAGCCTAATATTTTTTAAAAAACGTAAAAAAACCGGGGCTGACGGTCAACTTGGCCCCCAGATTTGTTTTGCGTTTTTTTGTTATTTAGAGAGGAGCACAATTGAAACAAACAGCAGCACAATTGAGCACAAAACGAGCACAATTGAATAAGCCTAATATTTAAAAAAAAACTTGATCCCCGGATTTGTTTTGCGTTTTTTTGTTATTTACAAAAGAGAACAATTGAAACAAATAGCGGCACAATTGAGCACAAAACGAGCACAATTGAATAAGCCTAATATTTAAAAAAAAACTTGATCCCCGGATTTGTTTTGCTTTTTTTGTTATTTACAAAAGAGCACAATTGAAACAAATAGCGGCACAATTGAGCACAAAACGAGCACAATTGAATAAGCCTAATATTTTTTAAAAAACGTAAAAAAACCGGGGGCTGACGGTCAACTTGGCCCCCAGATTTGTTTTGCGTTTTTTTGTTATTTAGAGAGGAGCACAATTGAAACAAACAGCGGCACAATTGGGCACAAAACGAGCACAATTGATTACAATAATAAAATATTAAAAAATTAAAAGTCGGGGGCCAAGTTGACCGACCTCATTTATACCACCTTAAAAATTATTATCGTTCGCCTTTGACGTAATTTAAAAATTATCATGCTTATCGTTATTCTTACAAATTTAGTTAAACTAATGGCGACAAGGTTGAATTTAAGTGGGTATCGTCTTGCCATTTGGTTTTTTACGAGCGTGAGTAACTTCATTTATATACATTTTATTTTACTTGGTGGGGATGTATGGGATGGTGAATAATTATCTTTTATTGTTAAATAACAATTACTTATTGTATTATTACTGCTTAAACCCACCACCATCGCAGTGATAAGGGCCTCATTCCTTCTTATCGTTAAATTACCTTTTAAAATTGCGTAAGCCATGGTGAAGTAGACTTAATATAGGTTTTAAGGTGACTATAATATGTCCCTGTTAAGTGTCCTAACTACACTTTTTATTTTCACAGCAACAACCCTTGGTAATCTATTTATTTCACCCAAAATAAAAAATAATAATTGTTTGCAGCCTGTTCCAGGAATGAAACCAAGGGCTTCATCTTGAGCTGTGAATACACATGCAGAGACCTGCGTGAGTCCTGTCGTATTGAATCTGCTTGTGTTTGCAATCGAAGTCTTTATCGAGATATCAGGACTCAAACATGTGTAGAAAAAGAAAAGTGTCCGAATTACACCTCTCTTTATATTAGGGCACAAAGTTAGTGATATTGTTAGTGAGGATATAGTGTTTAATTGTTTTTCTTTCAGTCCAACATTTTTTTACGCTGATATGGAACTTTATTCAATACTTCTTGCCTGGGTAATTTCCTGTACGTATCTAGTTTTAATCCTGAGATAAAAATGTTGTTTTAGGCCAATCAGAAATGCTATTAATTTGCTGGTGGTTGCATACCATGCACGAAAGTTTGTGATGAATCTACGGCCATGAAGATTTTAGTGAAAACATTAATAAAACTTGATTAAACCATGATTGTTTTTTATTAAATAATTACATGAATATACATTATAATTCAATCTCAATACATACACAATAGAAGAATAACAATATCTCGCGTTGTTATCATCCTCAGGGCTCGAAAGTATGATAACAACGATCCACAAGTTTCGTTCAATGAAACAATATCACATTATACATACACTACAAGGGAAGCACTTGTTCCTCCAACAAATTTAGAATGGAGAGGGAAAACGATTATAATAACACGAAACTATAGACAGACCATAATTTATCGTAGGACCACGTACAGAAACCATTAAAAAATAGCGATTATGGCCCGATGTTTTCCCTGGTTGATTGTACATCACATTTTTACTAGATACGATCTAACAACGTCACAAATAAAATTTCCAGTGTATAACGTTATTATTGCATTTACAGTGTTTTACCTCTATAGGATAAGTATGCTATTTACATGTTCCTATCTTAACCTAGTGTAAGCTTAAACTAGTTTGTTAGTCTTTTGATTTTGATAAAAATACGGTTTTGGTCTCTGGGAGGGCGAAACGCGGCGCAATTTGCTAGTTTTGGGTGGTGAGTTGGTTTGGAGTTATCTAAGACGTGCGGTAGTAGGATCCTTGCAGGAATTTGAATTTTGTAAATTTGATGTCAAAATCTAATACTAGATTGTTTTCTCCCCATCAATGTTACACATAGATTAGTACAACAAAATTAGTCAAAGTTGGCTATGCACGAAAAGTTGACAGTGTAAATTTGACTTTTTACAAATAATTTTAACAAACTACGCCAAGCGGCTTCTCGTGCTTGGTCAACTTTGACTATTTTCGTTTTTGATCTCTCTCTATTTATTTTAAATGGCAGTTTATTTCTGTCGACATGCCAGCAAACCACTAAGATAATACAATTTTTGACTCCTTTGGAAGTAAAAAAATAAAGGTCAGTGTTCCGAATTTTTAAAGAAAATTAGTGTCATATATGTTTATCCAGTCCATTACTAACCGTTTTACTGATAACAGAAATAAACGCTCTGGAATTGATAGAGAATGGTGGGTCTCTATTTCTTTTAATTTATAACAATTTATTATTTTCCCTACAATGAAATGTTAATAACATGCAATGTCACCTACTTATTATTACGTGCGACTAAACGTTTCTCTACAACTTGGCATCTGGAGGAAGCGCTATATGGCTATATTTGTTTATCGTTGGAATCTAGGGACTTCTAGCAATTTCGCCGCGTGAGGCCAGCAATGGAACTTAGTGTAAACGCGCGTTTGATCAGTCGACGAGTTCCAAAGAACCCTCATAGTCCGTATACTGATCTTCGTCGAAAAAGGACACTGTGTGTTTAAAATAGTAAAATTTTATCACCCCAGGCACCCCTGATGTGAAGAAATAAAATAGCCGCATAGTAGATCAAAGTGAGCTAATACAATTTTACTACTTCAAAGTGGCACTGCCGATTTTCTCAAGGATCACTATACGGATACCCGTTTTAAATTGGTTTCATTTCGAGGACGACCCTTCTACTCAGAGCGTGGTCGTGATCGCTGCTGCTACTCTCACAGTCTATCGGCGAAACGGAGTTTCGTGATCGTTTCTCGTCGGATCAGTCACACTTGAATGTGACGTTCCGGGGGCCCGAAGCGACGGCGGTGGCGGCAACACTGGCCGCCAGTCTAGCGGCCACGGGATGCTCCGTGTCCGACGTCAAACGACCACTTTGCCGCCATCATTGAAAATGGCGGATGCCGAAGTGTTTGTTCCTCCTAGCGTAGTTTCTACCTGTAATGGAAATTAGGGTTTAATTCAGACAATAGAGCAATAATTGAATAGTTATTAAAGTAATACCATACAATTTAAAAAAAATCACATAAAACGTCGTATATATACTATCACAACTATACTGGCACGAACATTTTGGAGAAATTATTAGGAAGAAATGAGAGAAACAATTTATTTAAATGTTCATTATACAGGATTGCCGTTGGAAATTTGTCTTTCCCTGGATCATTGAAAATGGTGCCTCGCGCTCGTCCCCTTAAAGAAACATACTCCAAGAAGGTCACAATTTTCCTGTACGTGAAACTCGAAATGTGGACAGTGGCCCCCTTAATAAACTCGATTCCTACCATCGTCCTACCCTGTTCTAAGGGGGCCCCTTGTTTTAGCTACCATAAGCCACTTGAAGTTGAAGTTAACATTTGTATCAGACGTTAGTGAGTTCCGACGGATGATGACATTTGGAACGAGTACCCTAGAGTTCGGCATAGATCGTGACTCGTCCGGGTGTGATTTCTAGACTACAGTAAATTACGAGGGGAGATTTTATTTTTTTATCTATCCATGAAGAAAACACGGGACGATCGCAAATTTTTGCTGTAAAGTAGCTGTGACATTTTAATGCATAGTGACCAATTTTGGTGCAGAAGCCAAAGTGTTAATAATTCTACACGAGAAGACTTAGGAATTAGTAAGATGACAGCGCCTTCGTGTCGGCAACAAATTTGTGAGGAAAACTTGGGGGTTTTGGCAGAAGACAAATACTTTTTTCCAAAATTATAACCGGTGGTGAGACGTGGGTGTATCACTAGGATCCACGCACAAAACAAGGATCTATGCAGTGGGTCCATAAGGGATTTCCTGCGCAAAGGATCTTATTGATTGAATGCATGAAAAAAGGCTCTACAATAACAGGAGAAGTCTATAAAGAAACAATAAGAAAGTTGAAAACTACAAAAAAATTAACAGCTGTAGCATAAAATGTTTCAATCTGTTGGATTTTTTTCAACTTTAAACTATTATTATAAACAAAATAATTAATAAAATAATAAAACTTTTAGAACATGAACTTCTTGAGTACATAATAATATATAAGAAAGGTTCCAAAAAGTGAAAAATTTATAGATCAATTTTTTTAACATTTTTTTTGTCTTCAATGAAAGCGGAGGTCCCATAAAATTTTGTTAATTAACAATTGCCTAACTTATTGAAAAATGAAGTTAAATCGATTTTTCCAACGGGATCTCATTCCATCAAGTGTTAAGAACACACCGTAATTTATTCAAATTTTTAAATTGATATTTAATACTACATATAAAAAATTATTTGCAGGCTTACGGCTACGCGGAGCCCCATTTTCAGCGTTAAATTAAAATTATTAATAATGGACATAGATCTCCGGGAGTTGAGAGTTTTTGATCGGAAATTTCCTCCTCTTTTTGAATCTTTTTTCCGATTTTTGCTATCACTTATAGTTTTTGGGTTATTGCCAAAAAACTAAACCCTTTTTTTTAGTTTTATGTTAATAACAATAAATTGCAATTTTGATTTGCGGAACAAACAAAAAAAAAACGTCTTTCTCAGAATAAAATCCCGAATCGACTGAGCTATCGCTCATATTTTTCGGATTCTTTTTTCGCAGGTTTTCAACTTCTTGACTAGACTAACAGAACTTTAGATAAAGCTTGCTAAGTCCGAGAAGTAATCAACGAGTGCAACTTTATAGAGAACATCCATTTTATAATACAGACTTGGCACGGTGTGACAATTAGTAGAGTGCTCACGGGCATTTATTTATTTAACGAATTAGCCAGAATGCAAGCTTGTGCCCTTGTGACTCAAAATCCAAAAGCCGTCAAAAATCGTCCTGTGCAGAAGGGCACTAGAAACGAATTGCGAGTTACGCATATGGGGGGAAACTAGATTTTGAATGTGATTTTTTGGTAGTAGTTTCATAAAAAAGTCTCGAAATGATAGCTCGAAATGATTTTCGTTTCCACTGGATTATCTCAAAAACAAAAGCCTAACTTAAGAAATTCGTTTCTTGAAAAAAGTTTGCCCCGAGTATGTGGATGCCAACCGTCTTTGTTTCATAATTTTTGAGAGTATGGTAACTGTCCGGCAATTAATAATGTACTTCGATGTCTTATTCCGCCCGCTCCGGCGCCGGCGGCGCGAACACCTAGCGTCTCCACCACCGCTTCTTGACCGTTTCTGTAGCCCCCGGCACCCCGCTCCTGCCGATGGCTGGGAAGAATTTTATTTAATTACTGATTAAATTAATAATAATATGAAAAACAATTTAATCTTATGGATATTAAACAAGGATACAATTGTGATTATAAAAATGTATAACAAAAAGTATAATTATAATTACTATGGTTTCTGCCCATTTTACAGCGACTATTTGCAAATGTCAAAAATTTGCCGCGGTTAAAAATGTGTCAAAATTTAATCGCTTAAACGCTTAAAAACTAAGTCAAGACAATGTGGAATATCACAAAATTTATTATTTATTTAGGAAATAATCATGCCGAATATCCCGCGTGCATGAAAATAACCTGATTAAATTTTGACGTTTTTGTCGCAACGTTTTGCTTTAAGAAATATTTCTCGTAAACTTTCCACCCAAAAACCCTCATGCTACGCATTCGAGATTTTGTTACGTTTACTCGACATATTTCTAGCAAAACATTTTGACAAAATGTCAAAATTTAATCGGTTATTTTCGTGCACTTGGGATATTACTGTTGAATAAACAAAATATTGTGTACCTTATAGGTATATTTTTACAAACAGTAATTTGTTAAAAATTGTGCATTTATCTGTAAATTTTGCTCAATCTTCATCGTCAGAGTCACTATCGATAATCTTGACGGTGGTGGTGGAGACAGAGGCAAGAATATTTTTGCAAGACTTTTGCCCTATAGATGTACAAGAACCTATGCAGCACAACTAATTTTTTTGCAAATGTCTGCCACATATTCGACGGAATGTCAGTTGTTCAAGCTCTGGGAAAAGCCGCTAAATGTAAATTCTTCTATATGCAAAAAAAATACCAACATCATTTTTAAAAATAAATATTAAGCTGAACGAATTGATGTTGTTTTGGATAACTACAAAGAAGACTATAAAAAGCACTACTAGATCTAAACGGGGATGTAAAAGTACTATTAACCGGATTATAAACAATATCGAAGCCCCACTTCCACAACAGTGACCTTTATTTATTCATTCAGTCTTCAATAAAAACCAGTTAACCAATTTTTTATCCGAGTGCCTTGTTAACTACTATTCCAACATTCCGGTTCAGTTTGCTACAAGTGGTGGTTTCACAAATATATTACAACACAAAACAAATTTTATAATAAAAGAAAACGATGAAGAAATATTGACAGCTAATCACGAAGAAGCGGATACAAGAATTATTCTTCACATATTGTCAGCCAAAAAGGCAGGCTACATTAGGTGCATTATCAATTGCAATGACACTGATGTGATGGTTTTAGTCCATTTTAAAGCGCATTTGACACCTGAACTATGGATGAAAATTGGACGAGATGAAACAACACGATTTATTCCTGTACATGAAATAGACTAAACAATCTTCTCCTCAAAAATTTACCTTCTTTCCATTATGCGCTGACTGGTTTGACACAAGTCATTGGCAAGAAAAACTGCTGGAAAGTGTACCTAAATTATTTTAATTTATTAGATGGCATGGGAAGTGATGAATTTAATGAGGACTTATTTAAAAAAAATCATAAATTTGTAATTAAACTATTCACTAATAATCCTAACGTGACTTGTATATAAATACCTTGAGAGGAATAATGACAGTGTCTAGGACAGTGATTTTAAATAACCACCAACTAAAGACTCGTTAAAGCAGCATTGTTTAAGAGCATATTTCCAAACCAAAGTGTTGTTAAACAGTTTAACACCCTGTCCGCAATTACCGAACGTGACTGACTTTGGTTGGAAGATTGACGAAAAAAAAATTCTTGTCTTAAATATTCTTCCAGCGATCCCAGAAAACCTACATTAGCAACATGTAGGTGCAAAAAATGTACATATTTTTTTAAATTCTTTTAAAGTACATATTTTTTTTACAGGTATAAAGTGTGCAGTTGCAAAAAAAGTTGTGCTGCACAGGTTCTTGTACATGTATGGGGCAAAAATCTTCTTGTTTCTGTCTCCACCACCACCACCACCACCGTCAAGATTATCGATAGTGACTCTCACGATGAAGATTGAGCAAAATTTACAGATAAATGTACATTTTTTGTCAAATTACTGTACACAATTAGGTACACAATATTTTGTTTATTCAGTACAATAGTTTATAATTATTCTTGTTATACATTTTTATAATCATAATTGTATCCATGTTTAATATCCATAAGATTAAAGTGTTTTTCATATTATTATTAATTTAATCAGTAATTAAATAAAATTCTTCCCAGCCATGGGCGAAATGCGGCAGGAGCGGGGTGCCGGGGGCTACAGAAACGGTCAAGAAACGGTGGTGGAGACGCTAGGTGTTCGCGCCGCCGGAGGGGGCGGAATAAGACATCGAAGTACATTATTAATTGCCGGACAGTTATCATACTCTCAAAAATTATGAAACAAAGACGGTTGGCATCCACATACTCGGGGCAAACTTTTTTCAAGAGACTATTTTTTTAAGTTAGGCTTTTGTTTTTAAATAATCCAGTGGAAACGAAAAAAAGCGGCAAATTTAATGAATTTTTAGCGGCTATCATTTCGAGTTATTCGCCTCCGAAATTATCGCTCGCCTAAGACTCTTAGGGGTTTTGGAAATTTCAAAGAATTAAAAAAAATATAACCCGGACAGACTTTTTTATGAAACTACTACCAAAAAATCACATTCAAAATCTAGTTTCCCCCATATGCGTAACTCGCAATTCGTTTCTAGTGCCCTTCTGCACAGGACGATTTTTGACGGCTTTCGGATTTTGAGTCACAAGGGCACAAGGTTGCATTCTGGCTAATTCGTTGCTTTTAACCTCGCGGGTCACACGAAACTGATTTCTAGAAGACTTTTCAAGCGTTGAGCACTCTTCTAAATTATCTCTTCCCTGAATTAAAAAAGTAGTTGCGCAGACGTTTTTCTTTGAATGAATGGCTGAAAGAACCAGTGGAGGCGTTTTTTGAAAAATATCCGAAATAATTTTTTTTTTAAGATATAGCCTGATTGGATAAACGAAGTGTTTGACCGTTAGTGGATAGTTGAAAAATAAAATATTAAAAGATAAAAAGAAAAAAGTTGCGGCATTCCATAATAATTTTTTAGGGAAGAGTTGGGAGCACAAATTCAAAAATATAAAGAAACAGGGCAATAATTTAATTTAGATACTCTTATGATAACAAAAAATTGGTAATTTTCCCTTGGACAATATTCCACCGGTCTACGAGGGGAGATTTTTATATTATCTACCTAGCCATGTAGAAAACAAGAGACGATCACAAATTTTTGCTATCAAGTAGCTGTGACATTTTAATGCATACTGACCAAGCTTGGTGCAGTTATTACCAACGAATTTTTGGAGTTTTGTGAATATTGGATTAATCGAATTTACGAACGCAATAATATTATTTCGTTTTCTGACGAAAGTACATTTAACATCAATGGGTCTGTAAATAAGCAAAACTGTCGAATTTGGTCTCGAGAAAAGCCCTATATTATTTGAGAAACGCATACTCAGTGGCCTAGTAACGTAAATGTTTGCTTGGGAATGTTGGGTAATCAAATAATAGGACAATTTTTTATTGACGATTCTCTCAACGCTGAGAAATATTTAGACATGCTGATTATGGTGATTGGACCGGCATTAGCTGAGCAATATAATGGTCAGATAATGGTCAAATATAATAATAAATGATAATAAATGGTCAGATAATCATTCAACACGATGGGGCTCCTCCACATACAGCAAAAGCAGTTGTTGGATAGGAAGGAATGGACCCTACAGATGGCCTGCCAGAAGTGCTGGCCTCACCTTATGCACTTTTCTTTGTGGGGATACATCGGTCAGAAAGTTTTCTATGTTAACAGACGAAGAATTGCAGGAATGAATTATTGAGGACTGCAATAATATAACTACGGCATGGCATTTGGAAAATGTAAGGAGTGAATTTTACGATCGACTAGGTCACTGTTTGGCGGATTTTGGTCAGCACTTTGAACACCTTCCCTTATGGTGAAGTGTGTTCTGTTTTATGTTATTTTTGTAATAATTATTACTATTTTTGTCATTATTTCTAATTTGTGTTGCTGTTAGATAATAATTGTAGTTTTGAATTTCAATAAAAAAATTCCCTAATTTTTAAATGTCTTTCCAAATTATCATAATATCAGCAAAATGGAAATAATAATCTCTACATCTGTGCACCTGTCATGATAATGCCAATTTTTTAACAGCCACGTAAATACTACTGGAAAAAAAAAATTCCAAATCTTCATCCTAACTAAAGTTAAAATGGGGTGGAAAATTTAGCATGAGAATTCCTATGGCCAGTGATAAAAAAAACGCACTGTATGTTTGTTATAAAATAATTAGTACTGTTGAGATGCATTTACGTTCACACAAACAAAAGCTAAATTTTTATTTATTCCGTTATTAATGTTTCGGATGAAAGGTTCACTGAGCACCGTCTTCATCTAGACGTCTATTTTAATTTTCACATTTCCTCTTCAGTCTGACTGCAAATAGGTTTAGACACGTTGTAGCACGATTATTTTACTTGAAATTCTGCATTGTTACTTTGGTATAATTTAGATTCATGAAAATGGTATTAAATATTTACATCAAACAAATACTATGTATATGTATCTATTAATATTTATGTAACTGTAACGGTAAATTTTATTTTTTCAATGACATTCATATATAGGAACAGTGTAATAGAGAAAGAAAGAACTTCAGAGTCAATTCGACTTTTTTATGCAATATTTTATTGACTCGTAAATATATGTACTGCAAGAGATCTTTGATGCATCAATATGCCTGATATTCCGCTTGAGCTTTGAGTTCCCGTGGAGTCACTTTTTGTGCTTCTTGAATAACAGTATAAGTAGTCCCACCTGCCCTGAAATTCCATTTTCTCTTTCCTTTGTAGACGCAAAAAAGAATTTACCACTACTTTATTGGATCGATGCGCGAGCCGGAGAAATAGTATTTGGGGTACGCAAAATTAATTGAGATTGTCGTTTCATAAAGGATTCTTTTCCACCTGCTTCTCTCCCAGTGTTGAATCTACTTCGTATATTAATTTCGTTCCCTGGTGGTAGGTCTTTCAAATTTTGTATAAAAAAGAGATATTAGAGGTAATCGTTAAAAAATAAATAATTGTGGAATTTGTACAAATGAATATTGTAATCAACAAGACTGAAGATTTAGGACAAGTTGGACCTATGTATGAAACGTGGCAACATGCCATTTTCTTTCCAAAATAGCTTTATCTACAAAGATATACCGGGTGTCCCAAATATGTGTGGACCATCATTTACGCCCTTATTTTGGAAGGTATCAAAACGGGGTTTTCGGGGAACGATAGCCACACGATTCCTCCACAATTTAAACCAATGTTATTTTTTAATGCAATGCCCTGTATATTAGTTGGTGAATTAAAAGAGCAATTAATCAAAAACAAAACAATTGTCTGGATCACTTTTGGTGGTGAAAGTGTTGTTGAGATCCCGTACCATTTTTGGTAATGGAAAGTAGTTGCTGTTGGTCCTTATCAACAACTTTCCAAAAACCCATTACCAAAAATGGTACGGGATCTCAACAACACTTTCAAAACATGCAACAACCTTATTACTCCAAGCATAAGAAGAAAATTGCATGTTTCAAATGCTGTAGTACCTAGGTTATATTGTCTTCCTAAAATTCATAAACTCGGTAAGTCGATGCGGCCAATTGTTTCAGCAATCAACGCACCACACCGACTTATAAGGTTTCAAAATGGTTAACCAACGAATTTAATAACTTACCCCTTAAGCAACCCAGTTTTTCTGTTAAAAACTCAATGGAGTTTATCAATAAAATTAAAGATGTTCAATTGCAACAAGGAGAGTTATTAGTATCGTTTGATGTGAGTTCTCTATTTCCAAGTGTTCTCATTCCACAGACTTTAATTTACCTCAATGAAGTGCTGATGCTAAACAATTTGGACCAGCAAATCATCAAGGAATATATCCAGTTAACAGAGGCTTGCATGAAGCAAAACATTTTTCAAGTTAACGGCAATTTTTTTCAGCAGCAAGAAGGTACGGCAATGGGTAATTCATTGTCGCCTTTTCTTGCTGACCTTTTCATGAGTCGCTTTGAAAAGGATTTGGAACGTGAACTGGATTATTTCCCTAAGGTTTGGTTAAGGTACGTGGATGACATTTTTGCAATTTTCGACACGAAGAAGTGCAACATTGATGACTTCCTTCACTCAATTAACAATCGCTTTGAAAGCATAAAAATCACTTGCGAGAAAGAGAACAATTCGTGTTTACCATTTTTAGATATTCTAGTTATCAGAAATAATTTGAAACTAGAGTTTGATGTTTATCGCAAAGACACCAGTACACTTCGCTACATCACAGCAGACTCCCATCATTGTCCACAACACAAGATGGCTAGTCTCAACTTTTTGGTGCACAGACTCCTTGCCTTTCCACTGAATCCAGACAGGTTCAAGAAAGAGCTCAAAATTATCAAAGAAGTAGCCAGATGTAATGGGTTTGACAGTAGTATAATACATAAGCTTATAAATAGGATTAATTTTAAGAAAATGGTCACTGAATCTTCGACTTTTCAAACTGATCAAAAGAAGAAGTCACAAATTGTGACAATTCCTTATGCCCCCTCGATCACCAAGGGTTTGGCAAAAATCTTCAGTGGACTAGACTTAAAAGTGGTACACACTTCTTTGCCTAGTCTTCAATGTCTTCTGGGAAACCCAAAATCAGTTGGAGAAATCGGGAATTTATGAAATTAAATGTTAAGATTGTAATCAAAAATATATTGGGCACACACGACGATCAATTTCAACTAGATTTAAAGAGCACATTGCTCATCAGAGATTTGGTAGATTCGAAAAATCAAGTGTAAGCTCAACATATTTTTGAACATGACCACCACATCGACATAACTTGTGTTTATTTAGTTAAAACTGTAAATAATTGAAAATTTCTAGACATTTACGAAAGTATAGAAATACATAAGAACAGGAATTGTGTTTTTAATAGCGATCCCCTCTTCCGCACTATTCCCACTTTTGAACAGTACGGGTGGGGGATGCGAGCCGTTAGAGTATATATAGTACGTAGCATGTAAGTTTAGTTTACTCATCGCCCTGATGATGCCAACATTGTTGGCGAAACGTGCGTTGGCAGTTATAATAAAATTGTTTTTGGTGTTTTAGGGAAAAAAACTGATAAAAAGTAGAGCAATTAATGCTGAAAAAAATGATATAAGATACTACAGGTTTATTATGAATGGTTCTTGAGTTATGAAGAATTTTGGGTCAAAATTAGTGCTTTTTAAAAAAATTGCAGAGACCATTCCAACAGATAACTGAATACATTTCTGTCAATATTTTTTTATAGATCCAAACTTTAATACACACTGATTGAAAGTCATCTAAACGGTTTCGAAAAATGTATAATAATTCCTTTTTTTTTTTTCAAATGGAACACACTATATCCCATTATACCACCAAACACCATTTTTAAGGTTTTTTCAATGTATGGTTTGCCTCGGCAAATGTTAGTACTTTAGGTAATTTTTACAAAAAAACCTAGAAGGTTTCCGGAAATTGCTAAAATCGCGTATTAAGATCGCCTTGGACTTGTTGCCATGGAGAGAGTCGTTTATTGTATAATTTATTAAATTGCTTTAGAAATGACACCGCGAGGTAGACTGGCTTAGGTTTACGTAAGAATTTAATAGACTATATCCTTTACATAACCCCAAACGAAAAAAATCTACAGGCGTTAAATTGGGTGATCTTTGACAGCGCCGCACAGTGGTCTATTTTAGATTTTTACGGGGACATTTTTTCCAAAACTCAAAAGTTAGAAATTGGAAAAAACTTCTCTAGAATTATTACCGGGAACCTTCCGAGCCCGCCGCACTAAAAACAGGCAACATTCGTAAAAAAATTCTAGCAATAATGATCTACTTTTAGTGAGTTCGCTCGTGTTGTGAGCATTTAGTTGTAATTGCAAGTGCATAGTGTGCTATTTGACACTTGTCACAATTTGAAATTTCTATTTGACTATGGCTGCAGGTCCTTCAGGTAAGATGTAAACAATTTATTTCATATAATTTCATACTTACATGCATTGAAAATAATTCATTTGGAAATATTGTACAATATTACACTTAATCGGAGTAAATAAAAAATAGTACTCCTTCGTCGGAGCAGAGAATTTTTTAATAGTATTTCTATTATATGTACTATCTGATGACACAGGTCCGATTATGCGTAGATATGCGGAAGTTATTGAAATATTTTTTCTTGTCTACAGGTGTAGGGTCGAGCGTGCGGCTAGGAGTAACTAGATTAGAACTGTTTCAGTACCTATTAGATAATGGCAATCTTTCGCGTGCAAATACGACGCATGTAAGGAGTCAGATGATTGATTTTGTCACGCCAAGAACACCAGGTATTTCAAAAAACGATATCAGTTCCAAGATATCGTTATTTTCACACCAACTTTTGCTTCGGTGGAAAGCAAGTGGAAGAAATAAAAACAGTTTTTTTAAGCGATACAAAGATTGGCTTGAAACATATATTTATACAATAGACGAGGATTGTCAAAAACAAATGACGTCATCAACAAAATTTCTATGTCAATAGATCATAGGTAATTTAAAAATAAAAATTGACCTATTCGAGCTTTTTTCGTTATAATAAATAATAATAATATATAATAAATATTATTAATTTTGCACGGAACCTTTATGATCTCTCTGTATATAAATATAATATTTATAATATAATATAATATTCATAATCTTCTCGAAAAACGCTCGAACAGGTCGATTTTTGTTTTTAAATTGCCATCTTTTGACATAAAATTTTTGTTGATGACGTCATCTGTTTTTAAACTATGACACCGTCATCAATTTTTTTAAATGGCAACTCCAAACAACGAAAAATGAAAAACCATTTAATAAAATTTGACGCAAGTGCTCAAATTGTCATCCGCCAACTATTTAACACATTCCCAGACGTGTTTTAACGCTTGAACACTTCGTTCAATCACTTCGGGATTAATCTGCGCCATTTCACCACGAATTCGTAGTGAAATAGTACTTCTTCAAGGAATAAAAATTTAATTTTTTTTAAGTAAAATTTGTAATTGTTTAAAAAAAAAGTTATGCAAGATATCACTTTTTTACTCAACTTGTTGAATAGAGAATTGAAAAGTGCATCTAAAACCCAAAAAAAAGTTGGGGGTTGCCATTTAAAAAAATTGATGTCGGTGTCATAATTCAAAAACAGATGACGTCATCATCAAAATTTTTATGTCAAAAAATGTAAATTTGAAAACAAAAATCGACCTATTCGAGCGTTTTTCTCAAGAACATTTCATAACTAAATTATGAATTTTGTGCGGAACTTTATGTTCACTCTGTATAATAATTAAAGGACCACTGTACTGAGTTATAGAGGATAGAACTTGAATTCTTTTATATTAGGGTGGAAAATACAAACGTACAGAGTTATACCCAGCTACTTGGAAAACCGGGAAATGTCGAGGGATTTAATTTTTCGCAAATTCACGAATTTTTATAAAAGTCAGGGAAATTTTATGAAATAGGTTTAAGAATGGCTATGTTCATTAAATAGCACAAAAAAGTTTAGGTTACGTAATTTTTCTCTTTTAGGTGGCGAATGCCGATGCGCTGTACTAATGTCCCCGTAAAAGTCGCAAATAAACCACTGTGCGCCGTCTCGAAATAATTTGTATAAATCCAAGCCTTCAGGTTAAAATTGTGACGTCACAGCGAGAGTCTAACCTAATCTGACAAGTGTATTTAAAAGTTCTTATTATAATATTTTCTGCCTTCAACTTGAGTTGTTTCATGTTTAAATATTTTAGTTAATAGTTTTATTTACCTGGACATCTGCTAATTTACTTTGTTTTGTGTTCGGATTGGGTGTTTGGTGGTTTTTGCTAAGTTTGATAGTTCGGTTATTTGCTTAGATTTTTTATTTTTTTCGTTGTATTTATAAAAAAGAAACGTCAGTAGATAATTGTAATCCCTTTTTCAAAACATGTTTTTTTTACCACATCTTTCCCGTAGCTATAACATGCCGAATAAATGCTGTGTTCCTAAATGCAAATCCTGCTTGAAACCCAGAGCTTACATACCTCTCTGTTTTCTTTTCCAAAGAAGAGCCACTCTTGACAAATTCCCAAAGAAAATTTAACACTTACCTACCATTAAGACCCAATAATTGAAGAGGCATACCTCATGTATGGTTTGCCAGAGATCAACACACTTTTGCAGGATCAGTCTCACAATCTGCTCTTTGTACATTGTTAACTTTATTGTAGTCACAAATTACAAGCTTCTAGTCAATGCTTTTTAATAGTAAAATACAAGTGCACAATTACAAAATAATAGTCTGAATCTATTGTGCAATGAGACCCAGACATGTCAGTTCCATCCATCCATTTTTCTTCTTCTTCTTCTTCTTTTTCTTTGTTTCTTGACCTCAGCTAGGGCCACTTTTCTGCATGACCTATTTTTTCCATGTTGTTTGTGTTAAGCTAAACCTGGAAAAGTATAAAAACGATAAAAAACACCTCAGAACACTTTACCAAAAACAACTAATTCACCCATTTAAACAATTTTGAAAAAGGTGTAGGCAATACTTACACATTTAGTGTATATTATCACGAAATAGTGACCTCCTACTTCTTCCTTTTTGCCTTTAATTTATGTTTTTCGTGAAATAACCTCAAAATTGTTCCACACTTAAACGTTCACTTGTTGATCTCTCAAAATTGTTTATACAATAAACAAATACTCTTGAAGCACTGTTCTGTCCTTCTCTGTGTAAAAAATAGCAAAACTTGTTAAGCTACGATTATTTATCATCGATTTAAATTTATAAATTCAAGTGCTGTCAAATTTCGTGGACCAACGCTGTGACGTCACAATTTCAGCCTGACGGCCTGTTTGTAACATATAGAAAGCCTTGTCTTTGACCATCTTTGGCCATTTGACAGGACCGCCCCTACCAATCCAATGTCTTACAAGCCAATCATTTAAATATCTTCTTATATTCCTATAGATATATACAGGAACTCCATCCTGTTGCAACCACATTAAGGACCACTGATTACTGATAATAAATCGTCCGCATCTAGTGAGGATTTTCAGTGGCATAATAGTGCACGTTATGCCTCTTGACATGCCCATTACTCTTAAAAGGTCGAACAAAATTATGTTTAAAATATTTCTATTTCTTTCTAGAAGATTGTCCATAATTTGGCATAATTACACTTTTTTGCAAAATAAGCTTCTTGCAATTCTTCATTCAGTTCAATATGGTATGGATGAAAGCGATGTTTTTTGATCACACGGGTTACTGAAGATTTCGAAATATCAGATTCTGCAGCAATTTCTTTTGTACTGGAGTGAAGATTTTCTTCTAAGATTAGTAAAACTTCTAGCGCAGTGTTTTCACCTACTCTCCTACCAATTAATTGTTTTTTGTTGTAGGCCACGTTTCCAGTGTTTTCAAAACGTTGTAAAAAGGAATTTGTTTCGGCTTCTAACAACGCATTATACCATATTCATCATTTCTTGTTTCGTAAAATTAATTTAGTAAAAAAATCACAAAAGTCAAACTATTTATAACAGGAGTTTTTGCGAAAATTATCTAAAGTACTAACATTGACAACCTATATTGACAGAGAGCTTATTAAAAATGCTATTTGGTGGTATAATGGAATATAGGCTGTTCCATATTATACATATTGCAAAACCGTACACCCTGTATAGAAATATCCATTTAGATGACTTTCAATCACTGTGTATTAAAGTTTGGGTCTATAAAACAATTATTTACAAAAAAATATTCAGTTATCTCTGTTGGAATGGTCGCTGTAATTTTTTAAAAAAACGCTAATTTTGACCTAAAAGTCTTTATAACTCAAGAACCATCCATAATAAACCGGTAGTATCTTATATCATTTTTTTCAGCATCAATTGCTCTTTCAATTCACCAACTAATATACAGGGCATTGCATTAAAAAAATAACGTTGGTATATTACTAATATTATGACACTCGGTATATGATTTCTAAAAATTTTAAATTGTGAAGGAAACGTGTGGCTAACGTCCCCCGAAAACCCCGTTTTGATATCTTTCAAAATAAGGACGTAAATGAAAAATAAACCTCTGAGACACCCGGTATACAAGTTAAAAAAGTAAACGTCATTGTATAATTCTTAGTAAGTCAGTTCTGTATTATACCGGGTGTTATGGAACTCCTAGCAAAAAATTTAACCACAAGTAGAACTCGCGAAAAGATTTTTTTTTATAATTTTTTTCGCAAACGCTCCCTAAAAGTAATACCCGCCTATTTACTCCACATTTACTCATTCGCTTGAAAACACTAACAGTGACAAATTTTTAGATTTCAATTCCAAAAAGTCAATCATAATGACAATAAAGCATGGACTACATCTACATGTCGGAGATTGACCCTCCCCCTCTATGCTGGCTCACCACGCACTTTATTAACAACAATAACAACAAAAACCGAGAGACACTGCAAAACAGGTGATCCCGGGTGTGCTTCAGTCGAGAGCTCGTGACTAACTGTTCCTTGCGTCACGTGATCTTCTAAACACTATCCCCGATTTCACCCAAGTGTATGCAACCAACTTGGCGTTTCACAATATCCCGACATACATTTAATTGACATTAAAGTGACGGCTAAAATTCCATGGCCGTGACTGTACTAACCTACCATAATATGCATCATATGCCGAAGGAGGTCACTAATAATAAATTATCTACGTTAACTTCTTTAATCACAACAAAAATTAAATACGCTGCACCAGTCAAACGCGGTGGTATAGTATAAATTGAAATTTGAAACTTTTTCCTGAAAATTGAGTTCCTAGATTTTTATTAGAGCACACATTGAGATTTACCGACACCAACATATATATGTACTGAAATTTACATTTTTGACTGAATGATTGACAAACTGGTTCGGAATGACAACCATTTTCAGATTGCATCCACATTCCGTTTCTTCTAGTTCACAGTTGGTCTTTGGGACTAAAAACCATATGGTTCATGGCACCACATGTGAATGCGGTGGGCGCGTGGGCCGCCGCATCCACAACTGACTGATTGACTAATGGTATTGGAATGACAACCATTTTTTGAGAAAAAATTTGTGAAATTCGATTGAACACGAGAGTGAGTTCCAGTTTTTAAAGGAAAAAAAACAAAACAAAGAATGGTTGTCATTTCTCATCCATTTAGTCAGTCGATGAGTATAGTGAACAGGGCGGCCCACCCGCCCACCGCACTCATAAACGGTGCCTGAACCATACGCTTTTTAGTCACAAATAAACCTTATACCAGTAATGAGAATAAATCCAAATTGAGATACACCAAAATATATTATACTCAAATTTACATTTTTGACTGAATGGTTGACAAATTGGTTCGGAATGACAACCATTTTCAAATTTTGTTTTTTTTGTATTTCACAGTTGTCTTTGTGAGTAAAAACCATATGGTTCATGGCACCACACGTGAATGCGGTGGGCGGATGGACATTAAACACACCATCTCGTGTGAAGCCCGCTTGGTCAGTTGTCAATAAACGCCTCAAAAAATTTGGTACCTCATCGATTTTCTGAATAAGCTGTTGGCAAAAGGCAGTCCCTCGAGCGGGGTCTCCAACGCAGTCCTTGTTCGTTTAATGTGCGTTAAATAATAAAAGTTGACACACCGACACGTAAAGCAAATCTTTCAATATTCAAATTTCAAATCACACTAAAGTTATACTTTTCTCATAAAAGCGCGTGAAGTTGATGGAATTTCGCGGTTTCCATTTTCGTGGACATTGAATGAATAAATTACATATATTAATTGGTTAAGAATCAAGCAGAGGCATCGAGCGCGACACTCAATTGATAACTAGAATTTACTATCAACGCCAAATTTTTTGTCCCAAAAAAGTTAGGAGGTGTTTACCTCCTAAAAAACTTTGTCATTCGTTCAAGTTCATGTACTCATAGGTGGAGTGTGAAATAAGGGGTCATAAAAATGTTAAAAAAATAGCGGATTTCAGCAAAGTGGTAAATAGAAAAAAATGTGGTTATTTTTTTGGTAGGACTTCCATAACACCCTGTAGAGCTATTAAGCAGACAGACATAGATAGAAATTAAAGAGTAGGTACAAAGAGATCGAAAACGAAATTAGCCATTGATATGTACATATACGTTATGGGAGTAGGTGACCTGTATATTATTACAGATTTTTAGTTTTTTTTTCTTCACCGCTTGTCCTAGTTTAATCATTCATTAAACGTCAAGTTGACAGTATTGAATTCGGTATTTCATAAATACAAATTTTTTGTTAAACTACGCAATGCTTTTCGTGCACGGCCAACTTTGCCTATTTCGTTTTAGATCTTTCTGTATATAATTTCTAAAGGTCATGAGTCATAATGAGTTTTTGTGACCTGTTTCTTTTATCATATTTTTTATGTATACATTTGTACATATAATTTGCATATTCAGTTACGTTTTTCCATTTGCATAGCAGGGAAAATTCGATGGCAGTTAACAAGAAAGTAGAACTAAAAATTATTATTAGAACTATCTACATATTAAGTGACTATTCACTTATTATTAGTATATTACACTCAACATTGGACATCATTTGTGGCATTTAAGGTGTAAATCAGTTTTTATATCATAACCTTATTTATAGCTAGAGAGGCAAATAGTGTGACGTAAATGCACTGGTAAGGGGGGCCAAAACCTTTCCAAACAATGAGTCATCCTTTCCATCAATGCTTTGAGCATTTGAGGTTATGTAAAAGTGGTATAGATCAACGTTAATTTTCTGAGTTTAAGAGCACATTTTGAAGTCATGGTTAAACGTTGGGTAAACCAGGGAGGTTAAAGCTAACTACACTTGGATGAAACGTAAAGTAAATGAGAACAAAGATTACAGCGAATGACAGTAACCTCACTATTTCGAGCCAGCTGTTGACGCGTCACTAGCACCTGCGTTTGTTTGGAAAAGTTCCTACCTCAGTGACGTCACGACTTTTCCAGTCTATTGTCAGTGTGTCAGTCCCAAATCATAAAAATGGCATGTAACATCATCAGCATCAGTTGGCAATACAGTTGACAATAAAGTATCGATTACAATGATTTTTTGAAGGAATGTCAAAATTGCTGTCCAATGTTGGGTGTCCTCAAGTGTACTAGATAATGCCTCCGCCTTTACAGGAAGTAACTCAGATATGAAAAAGCAATGACACCGAATTAAAAGACAACAAAATGAAACTACCACAGAGGATCTTCTTGAAGGCATGCCGGAACTCCGGACTGAAGATGGTGTAGATGATAGGGTTCAACGTGGAATTGAAGTACCCCAACCAGAGGAATATCGAAATTGCGTACTTTTCAAACAAGTTAGCGTTAATGGGCAGCAGCACCGCCATAATGAAAAACGGCAGCCAACACAACACGAAAGCACCAGTGATTATCGCGAGTGTCTTCGCGGCCTTCCGCTCTCGTTTAGAGTCCGCACTGTCGCGCGATTTCCGTTTCACCGGATAATGCTGCGGTTGATAAGTCACACTACAGTCAGTGGTGGTAGGCATGTCCGCCTCCAAGCCGTTAGCAAAAGACGTCTTCTCCGGACTGGAGTTGTTGGAAGAGACAGTGGTGAAGGCGGTCGTCGTCTCGGAGATGGTGGGCAGCGGGCGGCCGATGATCGTGACGACTGCTGCGGCTATGCCGCCAGTCCCGCTGGCGGCCGCCAAACCCCCAGCGATGCCTCCGGCTGCCGGGTTCTGCGAGGAGGTGTTGGGTCCGCTGCCGATGACTTGGCGGCGGCGTATGCGTTTGCGGGCGGTCTGGAATATCCGCCAGTAGAGGATGAGGATCACCAGAAGGGGGAGGTAGAAGGACGAAGCCGTTGCGAAAATCTGGTAGTAGAGGTCTTGGCTGATGAGGCATTCTTTGTCACGGATGCGGTCGTTCCATTGGGGGTCTTTCCAGCCGAGAAGGGGGGCGATGCAAACTAAGAAGGAGACCAGCCAGATTATGAAGATCATCATTCCTATTCGTTTGGATGTTCTTTGGTGGATGTAGTCGATGTTCGTAACGGCCCAGTATCTTAAACAATAAATAAAATTTTAAAGGAAGCAGTTTGTGCTGTTCTAATCTCAAGAGATAATCACTAACATGGTTGTTATTAAGTCTGTGATGTTAAGATATTGTATGTTATTAATGGCAATTTAACGTCTGAAAGATATTCGAAACTTTTACAAGAATATATTGTTCCACGACTTTCCAAACCACGGCAATCAAAATATACCAGCAAAAACTATATGGTTTCAACAACACGGAGCACCGCCACATTTTGGTTGTCAAGTGCGCGAATATTTGTATGAAAAATTTCCCGGTAGATGATTGAATGATTGAATTTGATCCCACTTGATTTTTTCTATGGATCATGTAAAAAATTGAGTGTATGTCAACAGACTATTACAAATCACAGACCTACAAGAACAAATAAGAAACGAAATTGCCAATATTTCTCCAAATATTTGTATCCATTCTTTGCAAAATTTTGCTCAACGTATTCATTATTGCCAAGAAGTCAATGGAAATCATATTAAACATCTTTTGTAGCATAAAAATGATGTATTTCGTGTTCAATTTTTTTTAATTAAAATGTGTTCTTTTCCAGTTAAAAGTGTTATTTTAACAATAATTATTATTATTAACTTTTACTACTAAGTTTAGGCGAGAAAGAGCTAACGATAGATAAAACAACATTTCCAAGGCTAACAAAATTTTATTAGTTCAGTGAAGTGGCCAGCAAGGATCCCTGACTTTAATCCGATCGAGTATGTTTGGAACCTTAATAACGGGTCCCAAATTCCAATGAGGCAGCTAAAGCAATACTCGATAATGCGTTAGTAGAGGAATGGGGAAACCCCAAAATTTAATTTACAATGAATTAATGGAGCCGTAAGGCAGACACGGGTGGATGCACAAGATACTAAATCTTGTTTTGAAGAATAACTTTTATGTGGAAGTAAATTTTCACTAATTTGTGCCCAGAAACTAATTATTGTTTAATTTGTTGCTTTAAAATTAAACATATTTATTATTTTATATAATTCTAGGTATTATGTATATTTGTATGATGTGTTATTATTTGTTGCTAAAGTTGTTTATTTCAGCGAGTTGTTTTTGTCGCATGAGTAAGTAACCAACAAGTTTCTTATAAATGTCGAATTTGCACAAAATTCAGGAAACGTATAGTAGACAAAAAACTTTGGATATTATATTAGATTGAAATGCGGCAGGGAGCCGAAGGAATCAGAATGAAGCTGAAACCAACTATCCGAGCAGACCGAAGTTGTACAATGTCTATTAAATATCCTTTCAAGAGAAATATATAGAACGTTGTTAGCGAATTCTATTGGTTACTTAATAAAGTTTGTGTTACATAAATAAACTTTTCAGAATAAGGAGTTAAATCAGTCAAATTATTTTAATACCTATGGTTGGATCCTGTGACAGAGCTTCAAAGAAAATTTATATGCATAAATAGGATATTCTGCATAAGCAACATTCAATTGACATTTAAAAGCCAATCAATAATAGTTTAGGGTTGTCTACAGAACAAAATCCTTATTAAATTAGAGACCGACAATAAGCGTCACAATTACAGCGTTCTTTTTTCCCTAATGGAACTATACAATTTTGTTCGTATTTTTCGTCAGTTTTACGATGCTGCAGAGATATAACTTTACGTGTTTCAGGTTTTACGTCTTTTCGAAGTAAGAAGCTTATTTAACATTCATGAAGTATTGCCATTCTTAAAATTTTGCTTATTATTTAGGTAAGTGTATTTTGCACAAAGAATATTGATGGTATCAATGTGTTAGAAACAAAACTAAATTTAACTTAACAGAACAAATGAAAACAGAAATAATTATATTATTTATGAGAAGTCAACTCATCCCATATATTGGCATAACGTAATACATATATTTTTTTATGTTTAAAATAGTTCAAAATTCATAGAGGCAAACGGGTTTGCTAACACGTTATTATTACCAGATATCCATAGGTACACGGAATACCGATGTTTGTTTCATAACAATGTGCCACTTCTCGATTCCAATCCCTTAGAATTATTTTGCGATCGAGATTTTACATCAATAAAAGGAAATTTGAAAGACGACAGGAGAATCCAACACTCAAAGGAGATGTTGAGCTTATTCCGACATCCACACACAAAGAAGATTTTTAATAAAGTTCAACAATGATTTGAAAGACTTTTTAAGTTACGGTGACCAAAGTTTGTCATCATAAAATGTAAGGGAACATCTAGTATCAAGTCAAAGAAAATGTCATAGTTGTAAACATCGAAGATGCGTTATAGATAGTTTTTGCTTTATTGCGATGGTAACAGACAGTTCTCTAAATCATATATAAAAATGGAATTGGTTTATTGGAATAAGAATTTAATAGATGCCATCTTTTAATGGAGAATTTCAGGACATGTAAGCATTCTTTATGTTTTCAGTTATAAAAATCAATACTTTTGATAAATCCGTATACACAAAATACATACAGTTGGAAATTCATTGTAATAAAAAGAAACTAAATTGATTAACCAGAAAAGAAATCTTACAATATCATCAAACACAAAAATATACATAGAAATAACAGTTGCTAAATAAAATTACATTTAGACTAAATTTTTAAACTCTGTACCAGCTGACAATACCAAAGACAATTATAATAGTATATTGAAACACTAGTTTTGTAAAATTTATATTAAGACATTTTTTACAAATTTAATATGTAAAATCAATATTGATAATTTAGGGAATTTTGTTAAATTTTGATTTTTCTGTACCTGACGTACCTATACTTGACATGGAAGCATAACCTCAAAGTCACACTGACATTTCGACATTTCGACCAATGGAAAACAAAATCTAAATGTTAGGTGCCTTAATGGCTTATTAACCCACTCAAAATGAATGGTCACTAGCTTTGTTAAAACAGCAAATTAGAAAAACTTCATTTCTCACATTTTGGATACTTTGAGGTGATATTAACCTAATATCAGATTGAATTCTTTGCTTGAGATCTTCTAAATTATTGGGTCGATTGTGTTGTACATTGTACACATTTAAGCAACCCCATAAAAACAAGTCTAATGGCGTTAGATCAGGAGATCTAGCCGGCCATTCCATCGGTCCTTGTTAAGAAATATTTGCAGCGGCCGTCGGGTCGGCCAGTTGGGAAACCCAAAGGGTCGTAAAACCTTTACCTGACAATCAGTCTAAAACGAACGCTCAATCAAACAACAAGTCAAAATCCAAATCTCATTCAGACAACAACTTACTATTCAACAGCCGCAAGGGCATAATTCAGTCTAAAACCAGGACAAGGTTCCTTTATTCAAATTCAGTACAAAACCAATCCGAGAGAAGAAACGGTCAACATCAATCTGCTATTCTAATATATTACTATTCGTAATATACAAGTTTATTAAGTTCACGAGTGTTTCAATACAAATCCAAAACATACGGTCCTTCGAGTAACACAAATCTACCCCCCAATTCATTACAATCCTCTTCTTCCTTTTCATCTTCCTGGCAGAACTTAGTGCTGCCATCTTGTTGTAACCATAGGGTATTATTTGGTCAGGATTATTTGCATTGGGGAATAATGTAGTTAATACAGGAATCAATTCCAACTGTAAAAATTGCAGGTATCTATCTCCATTTAAGTTGTTTTCAAAAAAGAAAGGACCTAGAATCTTGTCACCAATAACTCCTGCCCAAAAGTTAACGTAGGAATTTTCTACATTCAATGGGGATTGTCCCTAGCCCAATATCTACAATTCTGTCTATTGACCATTCCATTTAAATAAAATATTGTTTAATCCGAAAATAAAACACGCTGGGAAAACATTGGATTGCAGAGGCAAGTTTCCATAATTTGTTCACAAAATTCTTGCCTACGATCAGAGTCATCTTCTGTCAACTCATGAACTAATTTGAGCTTATATGGGCGGAATTTTTGAACTTTTAAAAGTTTTAGAACTGAAATGTATCTTATATCGTGGGCCAAAGCAATGTCTCTACTAGTTGAATGTAGATTGTTTTAAATTTCCAGTAGCACGTCAAGTTGTCTTCAGACATCTTCATTAATTAATTAATGTCGCCGGACGTCCAGTTTTTGGAAGATTCTTTAAAACGTCATGTTCCTGAAATTTTTTTTCACCCTGATCCGGGTATTTTAATTTCTCTAAAAAGCTGACACACTTCTTAATGTATTGTGTTCTAGCACTGCTGCCATAACCAATTATAATTAACACTTTAATTCTCCGTTTTTCGCATTTTTATTAATAAAATAGTTTTCGTAATTTAAAAAAAGCAAAATCATAACACTTATTTTATTGTGACATTTACAGATTGTGTAATTCTGACAGCCGTAACTAAAGTTACTAATGTAACTACATAGATAAATTTTCCCATTTTAATGAACTTTTTCTACTTTGCGTTCGTACTGAGGCTATTACGATACGCTTTTGCGTGTCATAATAGACAAAAGCGGTGTTATAATAATTCTACTAGAAATAGTATCATTAATTTTTTCAATATTGGCAATCTCAGGGCAATCCTAACCTATACTTTGCTGTCATATCCAAGGGGCTATCAATGTGTTGGCACTTATTGTTTGGGGGGTGGCTTTACGTGCATTTGCAGCACGCGATTTTGTTGGGGGCCAACACTTGGCGTATTGGAGTGGGACGGGGCTGACTTTGAGCCATCCAAACAAGTGTACTTGGTACTTGGCGGATAAAGGGGGTCCAGTTGTTTGTGCGGCGGCATTTGATTCTAAAGATTTTATGGATGGGGAGCTTGAGATATTCGAGGGAGAGGATATCGCATTCGTCGGTGTCATGGTGCACACCGCAGACCACAAAGGAAAAGAACGGGCCTGTGCGAGTTGTTTGGGGGCGTTTGTTATAGAGGTTATTGTGAGGTTAGGGGCTTCAGTCATCTCTGAGAGACATTTTTCTTGGTCGTTCGAGATGGGTTAAAATTGACTACCACGTTTTTGATACATATCAAAAGCATAAACAAAAATACGAGTCACATACGAGTATTGACGTTTCAAATTAATTCCTTTTCATAGCCGCGTTAATGCACCTCGCAAACGTGCCAACCGCCGCGAAATTCCCTAGATTGTGAAATTTGATTATTTTGTATAAAAAGTGGCAAAGTAGAAAAAATACTGTATGATAACTCGTTTATAAGGCATTTTGTCGCACTTAATCTTTTAGGGCACTTCTCGCTACGCTCGTCGTGCCCTAAACCCGTGCGTGCGACAAAATGCTTCTTATAAAACTCGTATCATAATATACTATTAAGACAGTTTTTCTTCGTTTTTTTTTCAAATATAGGTTGTCATTAAAAAAAGTTGATGACGTCAGAACATAAAAATTAAATGACACTGAAAATTGAGTCAAAATATTTGCTGAAGTTAAAAGCGCTACGCTTCTAGATTTTTTCCAAAACATCAATATCAACAGAATTACTGAATTAAATTTATGCGTTACCTAATTTCCACAGTTTATAGTATACAGGGTGACTAAGAACTAAACCGACAACGAAATAGCGCTACACCAAATTAAACAACATGTGCAATAACATTATGGTCTGGAGTGATGAAGATCCACATGCCATTCAAGAAACTCGTCACCAACGTGTGATATTTTGTTAGAAGATGCTCCTTTAGCAATTCTACGGAATATTTGATATGTGCACGACAGAGCGCCTTGCCACTCGGCACAAATGATTAACGACAAAATGAATATCAAAATTCTCACGTTGTTGGATAGACAGGTACCGTACGGTCCTGTTCGTTGGATTTAACACCTCGCGACTGTGTGGGGTGGGTGAAACAATTAGTTTATGCTGCCCCCATAAACAACTTGCAAGAATTACGAGAACGTGTAGACCACAAGATATGTAAAAAACGAGCACGGGCTTGTCTCGCCAGCGCTGGCCTTCACTTTGTAACAGGTCAAAAAAGTACTCAATTAGGTGTCCATACAGCGGATGACTTGGGGAGTTTTACCCCTATGAGATATTGAAAGAAATCACTAATCGTTTCCTTTTATTGTCATGAAGATGTGGTTAAAGCTTGTAGGTCTATTTCTCAGTCACCTGTATTAGGTACATATGGAGGTGGAAAGTGTTTCATACTTGTTTCGAGAGAGGTTTATATACTATTGTAACGGACGTGGACCCGAGATGATTCATCGCTGTAGTGGCGTCATCAATTACTAGAATGTGCTGGATTTATAGTAGTAGTATGTATATGTATTACCTTTACAGGTTTATAAAGTATCCGATACATTTCCCATAACTCAAATAAAATAAAATATAATATAATACATAAAACTAAATAAATCAATAATTCAACACAATAACTAGCAGCCTTTATCCGTTCCCACTTATTGTCCCTCTTCTCCACTCAACCTTCCTCATCCATTCGATCCTTCTTCCGTCCTCATTCAAAATTTCTTCTCTCGTCTCATCTCTCCCTCTCAATTCTACGCATTCCTTCAACAAATGCTCTATCGTCTCCTTTTTTTCTCCACACATCCTGCATACTCTATTATTATCCCTACTCCAATATTTATTCTCTCTCTCCTCATTTCCACATCTAAATCTTGCTATTATCACTCTCTCTTTTCTACTCTCTCTTCCTAGGTAATTTGGCATTTCTTCCGTTATTATTCTCCCTAATTCTCGTTCTACTTTCCTGCACTTGCACATCTCTATTTCTCTGCACTAAATCATCTGTCATTACTCTGCCTCTCTCTTCCATTCTTTCTATCTCCGCGCCTGCATACCCGTTTCTTTCGAAATATGCGTCCCTCTCTTTCCATATCCCCTTTCCTATTTCTTTCCATTTTTCTTTCAAACACTCTCCTCTCAATTCTGCACTCTCCTCTCTCTATCACTCTCTCCTCAAATCTTATTGCTCTTTTTCCTGCTTCTATTCATATTCCATCTCTCTTTGTTTCCTCCATCACTATATACCCCGGTGTCTCTCTCTCTACCCCTAGCACCCATTTCATCTATTTTCCTTGCATCCCTTCCAATCCTTATTGCTCTCTCCATCCCCATATTTCCGCTCCATACATCATCACGCTTTTCACCAAACTATCAAACATCATTACTCTCTTTCTAAAATCCAAATTTTCTCTCTCCTATTCCCCATACAGCTCCTATTATCTTATTTGATTTTTTCACTAACTCTCTCACATGTGCTGTTGCTGTGTTTCTTTCATTCATCACATAACCTAAATACTTAAATTCTTTCACTTCTTCAATTTTTTCTTTCTCCCATCTCCACTCATTTACTTTTCTTCTACGACCCCCTTTTCTGAAAACCATCATCTTGGATTTCTCTACATTCACCGTCAACTTTTTCCTCCTCATATATTTCTCCATGCTTCCTATAATTTCTTTCATACCTTTCTTCTCTCTTGTTAGCACCATCAAATCATCCGCATATGCTAAAGACCACACTTTTTCTTTGCCCACCACAACCCCCCTTGCCTGCCCCTTCCTGAACATCTCCTATATATCTCCAATAAAAGCTGCAAACAGGCTGGGGCTTAGTGGGCAACCTTGTCTTACTCCCTTATAAGTTTTGAAACATTCACTCACCCTTCCATCCACTCTCACTCTACTTATCGTCTCTTCATATATCTCTTCTATTTTTGTTACCAGATGCTCATTTGTCCCTCTCTTTCTCCAGCATTCCCACAATAAATCTCTTTCCACATTATCAAAAGCCGCCTTCAAAGAATGCATATATTTTGCCACTCCTCTTCTTTATCTCATCCCCTGCTATGTGATTCAAGATATATACATTATCCATGGTCCCTCTACCTTTCCTAAATCCCGCCTGTCCGTCTGGTAACACCCCCCTCTCATTCATTTCCTTCATCAGCCTCTCTTCCACAATCATCGCGTATACCTTATATGCTGTATTTAGGAGAGTGATTCCCTATAATTACTGACTGTATCCTTTTCTCCTTTCTTATATATGGGGCATATTATCCCCTCCTTCCACTCTTGGGGAAATCCCTCTCCCTTCTACACTTCATTCATTATCTCTAACAACCTGTTAACTTCCCTTTCCGTTCCATATATCGCTTCATTCTGTATACCATCCCTCTCCGGTGTCTTTTTCCTCTTCAGTTTTCTTAGTTGTTGCTCTAGTTCTTCCCTTGTTATCTCTTCTATTTTTTCCACTCTTTGTTGTCTCTTTTCCTTTTCTTGTCTGTTTTCATTACCCCCAGCAGCTCACTGAAGTACTCTTTCCATTCCTCCATAATAATTCCATCACTCACTCTCTCTCTCTCTTTTTCTTTCTTTCCTTATTTATCTATCTCTTCTTCCGTCTTTATACCCTTCATCTTTAGCTCTTCTTCCATCCGTTTCCTTTGCTTCTTCTCTTTGCATACTAAATTGTACCTCTTGCGTGCTCTCTTGTACTCTTCCATGGTTGCTTTTTCTTTTTTCCAATTTCTTAGTTTCCTTCTTGCTTCCTGCTTCCTTTCCCTGCATTCTTTATCCCACCACTCGTTCTTTCACAGTCCCATCTTCTCTCTCATTTCTATCTCTTTTTTTTTTCTGTTGCGTTTTTTATGTTATCGCTCAGTTACCTTATCTTTTCGTTTATTTCTGTTTCTTCGTATTTTGCCTCCCTAAGTCTTGCTCTATAATTTTCTTTTCCTTCTTCCGTCCAAATATTCTTCACAATTTTTCTTCTAAACTCATTCACACTTCCTCTGTCTTTCTCTCTGCCTTTTGTCTTCACTTCTAAAGGCATATGGTTCGACTCCATTCTTTCTCCCACCTTGAATTTCTCTATTTCATCCCATATTTCTTCATTTACCATAACATAGTCAATAACTGTCTCCCCTCTTGATCCAATATACGTGTACTCCCCTTTCTCATCTCCTGTGCAGTTCCCATTAAGTATGTCCCACCCTCTTTCTTCTACTAAGCTAATCAGTACTCTCCCTTCTGCGTTTTCTGTTCCATCTTTTGTTGATCTTCCTTTCATTGTTTCTTGTTCCTCTTCTATCCGTCTTCCTTTTTCCCCAATTCTTGCATTAAAATCCTCTCCAATCACCAAAGTTTCTTCTTCTTGCTCTTTTACTCGCTCTTCTATTATTCTCTTCGTTTCCTTCATACTTCTGCTGTACACTGTTACAATTCTCCATTTTCTCTGTTTACTTACTTTTCACTGTTCTTTCCATAATCCCTCTTTCTTCATTTGCTTCAGTTCCATTTTCTCCTTTCAGTCTCTCTTTCACCCCAATTATTATCCCACCTTTAGCTCTCCCTTTCTTGATTTCCCTCTCTGCATATTGACATTTCCACTTAAATTTCGGCATTCTCTTTTCCAATCCCCCCCCCTTTTTCTTCCACCCACGTTTCTACCATTCCCACTACGTCAAATTCTCTCAAATACTCCCAAAATTCATTCTCTTTGTTTTTTATTCCCGCTACGTTCCAGAATACTATTCTTATTTGCTCCTTTTCTCCTTTATTCCTCTCCGTATTCGTTTTCCCTTTTCTGCCCTGTCGTCGTTTTCTTGTGCTCTTATTCAAAAATTTTCTGTATCTAACACCCCCTTTTCTTCGTCCCACCTAAGCCCTTTTCCCTCTATCCATATCTTTTTATAACCCACTTTCACCCGCTGTCCTTTTTGTCGCTCTTCTTTGGCTAACGCTCTTAATTCCTTCTGTATATCTCTTTCCTTCTTTGTCAGATCATCTTCTATGTATACTCTCTTTCCTTTTTTTCTCTTAGTTTTCTTTTATTTTTCATAACTTTCCTCTTTTCCCCCCAGCTCCCAAGTTACGCCACAATTATTTTTCCTCCATTTATTTTTATACATCTCTCTCACAGTCACTTCTACCTCTAATTCCACCTTCATCCATTTTTCCAGTTTCTTCTCGCTCTCGCATTTCTCTTCGTCCAATCCCGTTACTACAATATTCTTTTTTCTCACTCTTTTTTCCTGCTCTTCCATTTTCTCCTCCAATTTTTTAATTTTTTCTTTTAGTTCCATCTTTTCTCTTTCCCATTTTTATTCCTTTTCACGCAACATAATTTTCAACTGTTCCAGTTCCCGGCTCATCTTCCGATTCTCTTCGTTTATCTCCCCTACATCCTCCATAATTTTTTTCGGCATCTCTTTCATTTCCTCATCCATTGCCTTTTTAACCGGTAAAACTTCTTACTTTTCCTAAAGGGGTTTTTCTTTTGTAATCTTCTTCTCTCTCGCTCTCACTACCACTTTTTTTCATTCTATTTCTTTTTCACTTTTTCACGCTTTTTTATCCGCTTATATTTTCGAGCGCCGAAAAACACGTCCGCTCGGCTCAACTGCTCGAATCGGAATCCCTGCTGGATTTATATTACAACGTATTCGAGTATGACATCATCTATTGGAATATTCGGCACACATCGAGAACGCGATGCAACTATCTGGAGGCGCATAGAAGCATTTCGGCGCCGGTATATTTACTAGAAGACGTTCCAGCGAAAACCAGTTGAACCAGTCGCATCGAAGTCGAAGATCAGTGGGTCGAGTCGGACAGTTGCTTTTATCTATCCGGAGTGCCGCGTGATGTGTAAATTCACAATTATCAATTACATAACGGAACTATTGCCACGTTTAATTTCAGTAAAATCTGTACACTATTAGGTGCTTAAACAATTCACTTTATTTGCCAAAATAATTGCCAACATTGTCAATGCATTTTTGAAGTGTTTGTAGTAGTAGTTTTTATTTATAAAGTTATTAAATCACATTAACATTGTTACCATTACCTTTCGATGGTGCAATTAGGCTGGAGAAGGAGGTAGGTGGTTGCCTCTATTACCATTAATTCCGGGAAATAGTGAAAATGAATCATGTGTTAAAAATCAAAAAGCGAGTTATCGCACACTTTCCAACTTCTTAAAAGTTGCAGATCGATTTTGAATAAAATAATTTAAACAGAATTGTAAGGAACTACATTTTAACTTTAGAGTTTTACAGTCTATCATTGTCGGACAAATAGTATATGAATGGAAAGAAAATATTCTTTGGAAAGATTTATTGACGCAAATGTATTTTGGGATATGTTTTAGAATCACCAATGCTCATTATATAACTCGTATTATTATTACGGTCACTCAATACACATACTTAACATACACTTGTCAAGTGTCAAGTAGTGTGTATGCAGATGGCGTGGAAATCGGCATGCCATTTTGAGTCGTCAAACCGACCACCTCAAAGGCGCCTACTATTAGCTCACAAAGTGGCCACATGAAGTATAGAGGAGCGGCGGTATAGAGACTACAAACAATAATATATTTTTTAATACTTAACCTTAATTAAGACCAAATTACTTTAGCGAACTGTTAATATTTGTATGTTTGTGGGGAGAAGTAGATTAGCAAAGTAAGAAATATTTGCGTGGGTATACCTTTGAAATCACGTACAATATAAAAGGCTAATAATAATTTATTGTTGTAATAAGTGGTTTCGTCACGTATTGCAGATGGATGATACAAGATGATAACAGTGGTCACCGCCAGGAAGACGAAAAAGAGGCATCCCATTTAGAGGAGGAAGATGCTTGATAGAACTAGAAACAATATACAACCAAATCTTCAGAGTTAAAGAAAAACAGATGGCGTTATACAGGGTTAGCCAAAAGTATGGAATGGGCGGTTTATTTCCGTAAATATGAATTTTATGACAAAATGTCTTTCATAAAGGTTTTTTTTACTAATTATTCACTATTTCTTAACCTGCTCGTTGTTTTTATATCTCAACGTATTTCCATGGAAACGTATCTAATTTTAGTTTTTTGTATGGCAACCTAGTAATTTTTTGCTGATTTTTCTTTCTTTGTTTCTTTTTTTATTATTGAAATGACCTGGTATTCTTTTGTGTAGTTTGATAACGACATTTTAGAGAAAATGGCCATAATACTTTATTCAATCAAATAATAATAATCTTTAACTTAAATTAAATGTTCAAACTGAAGACAGTAACCTAATCTGTCATAAAAATTGCGTAACGAATTTTGTAGCCAGTTAGGTGGTATTTCTGCGATTCCATGTCTGATTTTGACTTCTAGATCTTCAAAATTTTGGGATTTTTCTTTTTTAATCACTTTTATAATTTTTGTAGAATATTACGTGTGAAGAGTCAGTCCCTTTCAATAATCATAATGACCAACTTGTTTATCATCATAAGTTTTATTTTATAGAGCGATCACACGAGGACGTGTAATCCGTCAGAATGGCCGTGTCGTGGTTGCATACACCATTTGGGTGAAATCCCCGATTGGTGGGAAGTGCTGGAATATCGCGTGATGCAACGGACGAGGAGTGGAGCACTATCGGGATCACCTGCTTCGAAGTATCTTTCCACCTGTTGTAATTTTTGTGAATAAAATAATTAATCATTTGTGAACAATATAAAACAGTTTTTAATGTAGAGACTTCAAGACTCACTTCAGTCATGTATCATTAGTGGAGCAAGAGCTTTTAGTAAGTGAACATAAAAGGCATCTGCACACTTAATACAAATTAGATGCTTTAGAGACATAATTAATGAGTTGTTGGTGAATAGAGTGGCTTTTCTTTTCTAAATATCCGACGTTTGCTTCAGATAAGAGATCATTTGGACAATCGATAAAGAAGTATCCCGTAAAAAATGGTACATGTGGTTTCAAATAAATAAATTCTGAATAATTACGCATTATGTTCTTAACGTTAAGAGGATAGAGATCTTAAAATAACGTATAATAACTTGATAATATTTTAACGTAAGATATATAACTACTGGTAGTTAATGTCAAAAAAAAAAAAAAAAAATAAAATAAGAACAGCATAATTTGATATTGGTATGCATATGCAACAAGTACTACTGAAAATTGCATTTAAGCATATAAAGACTAGACTCATCTCGGAAATAATTTTACATATTTTGTTGCATAAATACATTAGCACATCATATTTTACATCTTAACAATTTTATCCTTCTAAGTCTGTTATCTGGTTTGCCCAAAGTTATATCAAACCCCGTTTGTCTTTTGGTCACAGACGTCGTCTGAATAACTCTGCAACAATTTGAATTTGAATGGATCGAATTTTCGAGGATCCGTATTTAGCGAAACTCGCTTTGACAGTATGTGGAAGAGTATAATGTCGAAATGGCGTTTTACACTTGACTGCTTTATGCAAATACACAGAGAAAAACTCATTCGAGCGGTAACTCCGTCTATTGGTTATGATACAAATCCATATTTATGCTGATCCTGCCGGATCGAGCAGGGACGCCGACTTTCAGCAGGTGAATACGGATTAAAAGTCGCTTAGTAATCAGCAAAAACAGATGTTGGCGGTGGTAATTTGGGACAAGATTAATTGTTATTAGCCTGTAATCGGTTCATGTCCGTCAAAGTTATTTTGTGGTTTATTCGTCGAAAATTGGACTTAGATTTCAGGATATCTAAATATTATTTATGGCACTGAGAAACAAAATTCGGATTAGTACGTTGATGCAATGATAGAAACACATGTTACTGCTGTATTGATTATTTAGCTTCGTGGGTATTTTATACGTACTTACAGACTGTCAGTGGCATGAAATACGACAATTTTGGCTTTTAGTCGCATAAACATCGGCTTTGCTTGACGCTTCCTTCTAATAAAACGCCTACAAGGTATATTCTATCTTAATTGATTTCGGTTCGACACCTCTCGCATTTACTCTGTAAACTTAATTAAAATAACATTTGATTCTTGCGAGCGAAGATGCTGTACAAGTTTTATATTATGTTGAAAAAATGGGTTCATTACTATCTATCTAATAGCACCACTTGTTTTCAATTATAATGGAACAAACGATTTGATCTGATTTAATTTATTCTTGCACTGAATATCGTCATTTCTGTCAGATGCTTCGTAGGTATTTCGTATTATTTTTGCGAGATGTTGAATTTCAAAGAATATGCATCCACACCACGAACTACTGTAATTGAACTGGTTCGCAGTGGAATGGAATTCCAATTTCTTGGTGAACATATGAAAATTCCAAATTGGTTATAAATGGATGAAACGGAGATATAGTAAAATGTTTAGGAAAGATGTATTATAACTATTCACATTACATAATTCTTTAGTCTTCACTTTGATAAATTATTAGACACAATCTCTATATATAAATGCGAAACTGATTTCTCACTGATCACCGCACAGCCCAGACCGTTGAGTCTTGAAATGTGAAATTTGGTAGGAACATAGTTCTTAGGGCGTATAGGCGCACTAAGAAAGGATTTTTGAAAATTCCTTTTCTAAGGGGGTGAAAATGGGGTTAATTGGTCTCTCTAGGCTCCAACTAAGTTGAAAACGAAAAACGGTAGAGAAGTAAAAATTCGTACCCGAACTCGCTTTTTAAAATTACTCGACCCCTTTTTGACGATTTTCCAAAAAAATATTCACAGACGCCGAAAAAGGGGGGAAAAGGGGAAAACGGTTTTTATAAAAAATTTCATAACTCGACAACTCGGCATGCTGAAAACGTGAAAATTGGGATTTAGACTCAGCTTTGAAAATAACTAGACCCGTGTTTGACGATTTTGCAAAAACTTCTTTACCGACCGAGAAAAAATTAGGGGTGGTTTACCCAAAATCACTATAACTTGCAAACTGACAGTATTGCTGTCGTGAAAATTGGGATCTAGATTCTCCCTTAAAAAATACCGGACCCATGTTTGACGTTTTTCCAAAAAAAAAATTACCGACGGCTGGAAAAGGGGAGGGTGGATTTGGGGGTTTCTCAAAATTCTTATAACTTGAAGGTCGAAAATGTTACAAGCATGAGAATTGGCACTATAGAACTTTCCTTTAAAATTAAGTAGACCCGTATTTGACGATTTCCCAAAAAAATATATACCAACCCCGAAAAAGTGGCGTAAATAGGGGGGGTAGTTTTCTTGAGAATTCACATAACTGGAAAACAAATAGTGTTACATACGTGAAAACTGGGATCTAGATTCTCCTCTAAAGAAGACCGAACCCGTGTTTGACGATTTTGGAAAAAGAATTACCAACGGCGAGAAAAGGAGAGGGTGGATTTGGGGGTTGATTTTTCTCAAAATGCTAATAACTTGAAGGTCGAGAATGTTACAGGCATGAAAATTGGCACTCGGACTTTCCTTTAAAATTAACTAGACCCGTATTTGACAATTTTCCAAAAAAATATTTACCAACCCCGAAAAAGAGGCGTAAATGGGGACGGTAGTTTTCCTGAGAATTCTCATAACAGGAAAATAAATAGTGTTACATAAGTGAAAATTGAGATCTAGATTCTCCTTTAAAAAAGACCGGACCCGTGTTTGACAATTTTGGAAAAAGAATTACCAACGGCGAGAAAAGGAGAGGGTGGATTTGGGGGTTGATTTTTCTCAAAATGCTAATAACTTGAAGGTCGAGAATGTTACAGGCATGAAAATTGGCACTCGGACTTTCCTTTAAAATTAACTAGACCCGTATTTGACAATTTTCCAAAAAAATATTTACCAACCCCGAAAAAAAGGCGTAAATGGGGACGGTAGTTTTCCTGAGAATTCTCATAACCGGAAAACAATTAATAGTGTTACATACGTGAAAATTGGGCTCTAGACGATTTTGGAAAAAAAAATACCAAGGGCGAAAAAAAGGGAGGGTGAATTTGGGGGGGGGATTTTTCTCAAAATTCTTATAACTTGAAGGTCAAAAACGTTACAGGTATGAGAATTGGCACTCGGACTCTTATCTTAATATAACTAGACCCGTGTTTGACGATTTTGCAAAAATTTAATTACAAACCCCGAAAAAGGATCGTAAATGGGGAGGGTAGTTTTCCTGAGAATTCTCATAACAGGAAAACAAATAGTAGTACATACGTAAAAATTGAGATCTAGATTCTCCTTTAAAAAAGACCGGACCCCTGTTTGACGATTTTGGAAAAAAAACAACTGCAAGAAAGGGAGAGGGTGGATTTGGGGTTTGATTTTTCTCAAAATGCTTATAACTTGAAGGTCTAGAATGTTACAAGCATGAGAATTGGCACTCGGACTCTCTTTAAAATTAACTAGACCCGTATTTGACAATTTTCCAAAAAAAAAAAAAATTACCAACCCTGAAAAAGAGGTGTAAATGGGGAGGGTAGTTTTCCTGAGAATTCTCATAACAGGAAAATAAATAGTGTTACATAAGTGAAAATTGGGAACTAGATTCTCCTTTAAAAAACCGGACCCATGTTTGACGATTTTGGAAAAAAAATTACCGACGGCTAGCAAAGGAGAGGGTGGATTTGGGGGTGATCTTTCTCAAAATGCTTATAACTTGAAGGTCGAGAATGTTACAGGCATGAGTATTGGCACTCGGACTCTCATCTTAAAATAACTAGACCGTTGAGTCTTGAAATGTGAAATTTGGTAAGAACATAGTTTTTAGGGCGTATAGGCGCACTAAGAAAGGATTTTTGAAAATTCCTTTTCTAAGGGGGTGAAAATGGGGTTAATTGGTCTCTCTAGGCTCCAACTAAGTTGAAAACGAAAAACGGTAGAGAAGTAAAAATTCGTACCCGAACTCGCTTTTGAAAATTACTCTACCCCTTTTTGACGATTTTCCAAAAAATTATTCACAGACGCCGAAAAAGGGGGGAAAAGGGGAAAACGGTTTTTATAAAAAATTTCATAACTCGACAACTCGGCATGCTGAAAACGTGAAAATTGGGATTTAGACTCAGCTTTGAAAATAACTAGACCCGTGTTTGACGATTTTGCAAAAACTTCTTTACCGACCGAGAAAAAATTAGGGGTGGTTTACCCAAAATCACTATAACTTGCAAACTGACAGTATTGCTGTCGTGAAAATTGGGATCTAGATTCTCCCTTAAAAAATACCGGACCCATGTTTGACGTTTTTCCAAAAAAAAAATTACCGACGGCTGGAAAAGGGGAGGGTGGATTTGGGGGTTTCTCAAAATTCTTATAACTTGAAGGTCGAAAATGTTACAAGCATGAGAATTGGCACTATAGAACTTTCCTTTAAAATTAAGTAGACCCGTATTTGACGATTTCCCAAAAAAATATATACCAACCCCGAAAAAGTGGCGTAAATAGGGGGGGTAGTTTTCTTGAGAATTCACATAACTGGAAAACAAATAGTGTTACATACGTGAAAACTGGGATCTAGATTCTCCTCTAAAGAAGACCGAACCCGTGTTTGACGATTTTGGAAAAAGAATTACCAACGGCGAGAAAAGGAGAGGGTGGATTTGGGGGTTGATTTTTCTCAAAATGCTAATAACTTGAAGGTCGAGAATGTTACAGGCATGAAAATTGGCACTCGGACTTTCCTTTAAAATTAACTAGACCCGTATTTGACAATTTTCCAAAAAAATATTTACCAACCCCGAAAAAGAGGCGTAAATGGGGACGGTAGTTTTCCTGAGAATTCTCATAACAGGAAAATAAATAGTGTTACATAAGTGAAAATTGAGATCTAGATTCTCCTTTAAAAAAGACCGGACCCGTGTTTGACAATTTTGGAAAAAGAATTACCAACGGCGAGAAAAGGAGAGGGTGGATTTGGGGGTTGATTTTTCTCAAAATGCTAATAACTTGAAGGTCGAGAATGTTACAGGCATGAAAATTGGCACTCGGACTTTCCTTTAAAATTAACTAGACCCGTATTTGACAATTTTCCAAAAAAATATTTACCAACCCCGAAAAAAAGGCGTAAATGGGGACGGTAGTTTTCCTGAGAATTCTCATAACAGGAAAACAATTAATAGTGTTACATACGTGAAAATTGGGCTCTAGACGATTTTGGAAAAAAAAATACCAAGGGCGAAAAAAAGGGAGGGTGAATTTGGGGGGGGGATTTTTCTCAAAATTCTTATAACTTGAAGGTCAAAAACGTTACAGGTATGAGAATTGGCACTCGGACTCTTATCTTAATATAACTAGACCCGTGTTTGACGATTTTGCAAAAATTTAATTACAAACCCCGAAAAAGGATCGTAAATGGGGAGGGTAGTTTTCCTGAGAATTCTCATAACAGGAAAACAAATAGTAGTACATACGTAAAAATTGAGATCTAGATTCTCCTTTAAAAAAGACCGGACCCCTGTTTGACGATTTTGGAAAAAAAACAACTGCAAGAAAGGGAGAGGGTGGATTTGGGGTTTGATTTTTCTCAAAATGCTTATAACTTGAAGGTCTAGAATGTTACAAGCATGAGAATTGGCACTCGGACTCTCTTTAAAATTAACTAGACCCGTATTTGACAATTTTCCAAAAAAAAAAAAATTACCAACCCTGAAAAAGAGGTGTAAATGGGGAGGGTAGTTTTCCTGAGAATTCTCATAACAGGAAAATAAATAGTGTTACATAAGTGAAAATTGGGAACTAGATTCTCCTTTAAAAAACCGGACCCATGTTTGACGATTTTGGAAAAAAAATTACCGACGGCTAGCAAAGGAGAGGGTGGATTTGGGGGTGATCTTTCTCAAAATGCTTATAACTTGAAGGTCGAGAATGTTACAGGCATGAGTATTGGCACTCGGACTCTCATCTTAAAATAACTAGACCGTTGAGTCTTGAAATGTGAAATTTGGTAAGAACATAGTTTTTAGGGCGTATAGGCGCACTAAGAAAGGATTTTTGAAAATTCCTTTTCTAAGGGGGTGAAAATGGGGTTAATTGGTCTCTCTAGGCTCCAACTAAGTTGAAAACGAAAAACGGTAGAGAAGTAAAAATTCGTACCCGAACTCGCTTTTGAAAATTACTCTACCCCTTTTTGACGATTTTCCAAAAAATTATTCACAGACGCCGAAAAAGGGGGGAAAAGGGGAAAACGGTTTTTATAAAAAATTTCATAACTCGACAACTCGGCATGCTGAAAACGTGAAAATTGGGATTTAGACTCAGCTTTGAAAATAACTAGACCCGTGTTTGACGATTTTGCAAAAACTTCTTTACCGACCGAGAAAAAATTAGGGGTGGTTTACCCAAAATCACTATAACTTGCAAACTGACAGTATTGCTGTCGTGAAAATTGGGATCTAGATTCTCCCTTAAAAAATACCGGACCCGTGTTTGACGTTTTTCCAAAAAAAAAAAATACCGACGGCTGGAAAAGGGGAGGGTGGATTTGGGGGTTTCTCAAAATTCTTATAACTTGAAGGTCGAAAATGTTACAAGCATGAGAATTGGCACTATAGGACTTTCCTTTAAAATTAAGTAGACCCGTATTTGACGATTTCCCAAAAAAATATATACCAACCCCGAAAAAGTGGCGTAAATAGGGAGGGTAGTTTTCTTGAGAATTCACATAACTGGAAAACAAATAGTGTTACATACGTGAAAACTGGGATCTAAATTCTCCTCTAAAGAAGACCGAACCCGTGTTTGACGATTTTGGAAAAAGAATTACCAACGGCGAGAAAAGGAGAGGGTGGATTTAGGGGTTGATTTTTCTCAAAATGCTTATAACTTGAAGGTCGAGAATGTTACAGGCATGAAAATTGGCACTCGGACTTTCCTTTAAAATTAACTAGACCCGTATTTGACAATTTTCCAAAAAAATATTTACCAACCCCGAAAAAGAGGCGTAAATGGGGAGGGTAGTTTTCCTGAGAATTCTCATAACAGGAAAACAATTAATAGTGTTACATACGTGAAAATTGAGATCTACAATCTCCTTTAAAAAAAACCGGACCCGTGTTTGACGATTTTGGAAAAAAAATTACCATGGGCGAAAAAAGGGGAGGGTAAATTTGGGGGTGATTTTTCTCAAAATTTTTATAACTTGAAGGTCGAGAATGTCACAGGGATGAGAATTGGCACTCGGACTCTCGTCTTAAAATAACTAGACCAGGGTTTGACGATTTTGCAAAAAATTAATTACAAACTCCGAAAAAGGATCGTAAATGGGGAGGGTAGTTTTCCTGAGAATTCTCATAACAGGAAAACAAATAGTAGTACATACGTGAAAATTGAGATCTAGATTCTCCTTTAAAAAAGACCGGACCCCTGTTTGACGATTTTGGAAAAAAAACAACTGCAAGAAAAGGAGAGGGTGGATTTGGGGTTTGATTTTTCTCAAAATGCTTATAACTTGAAGGTCTAGAATGTTACAAGCATGAGAATTGGCACTCGGACTCTCTTTAAAATTAACTAGACCCGTATTTGACAATTTTCCAAAAAAAAAAAATTTACCAACCCCGAAAAAGAGGTGTAAATGGGGAGGGTAGTTTTCCTAAGAATTCTAATAACAGGAAAATAAATAGTGTTACATAAGTGAAAATTGGGAAGTAGATTCTCCTTTAAAAAACCGGACCCATGTTTGACGATTTTGGAAAAAAAATTACCGACGGCTAGCAAAGGAGAGGGTGGATTTGGGGGTGATCTTTCTCAAAATGCTTATAACTTGAAGGTCGAGAATGTTACAGGCATGAGTATTGGCACTCGGACTCTCATCTTAAAATAACTAGACCCATGTTTAACGAATTTCCAAAACTGCGAAAAAAGGGGAGGGTGAATTTGAGAGTAATTTTTCTCACAATTCCCATAACTTGAATATCGAGAATGTTACAGACATGAGAATTGGCACTTTAACTCTCCTTTAAAAATGATTAGACCAGTGTTTGACGATTTTGAAAAAAAAAAATTACCAATGGCGAGAAAAGGGGAGGGTGGATTTAGGGGTGATTTTTCTCAAAATTCTTATAATTTGAAGATCGACAATGTTACAGACATGAGAATTGGCACTTGGACTCTCCTTTAAAAATAACTAGAAAATATTTAGAACCCGAAAAAAGGGGGCGTAAATAGGGAGGGTAGTTTTCCCCAGAATTATCCTAACTGCAAAACAAACAGTCTAGCATTTAAAATATGTAAAGATTTGGATGTAGATTCTCCTTTTAAAAAGACTGGGCCCGTGATTGACTAAAAAAAAAAAATACTTTTTTTTTATTAAAAACTGTTTTAACTTACGCGGGCAAAGCCGCGGGTAATTGCTAGTCTCTATATATAAATGCGAAACTGATTTCTCTCTGATCACCGCACAGCCCAGACCGTTGAGTCTTGAAATGTGAAATTTATTAGGAACATAGTTTTTAGGGCGTATAGGCGCACTAAGAAAAGATTTTTGAAAATTCCGTTTCTAAGGGGGTGAAAATGGGGTTAATTGGTTTCTCTAGACTCCAACAAAGTTGAAAACGAAAAACGGTAGAGAAGTGAAAATTCGGAACAGAACTCGCTTTTGAAAATAACTCGACCCCTATTTGACGATTTTCCAAAAAATTATTCACAGACGCCGAAAAAGGAGGGGGGAAAGGGGAAAACGGTTTTTATAAAAAATTTCATAATTTGACAACTCGGCATGCTAAAAACGTGAAAATTGGGATTTAGGCTCATCTTTGAAAATAACTAGACACGTGTTTGACGATTTTGCAAAAATTTCTTTCCCAACCGAGAAAAAATTAGGGGTGGTTTACTCAAAATTCCTATAACTTGAAAACTAACAGTATTGCTGTCGTGAAAATTGGGATCTAGATTCTCCTTTAAAAAATAACTTACCCGTGTTTGGCGATTTTTCAAAAAAGAAAAAATATCAACGGCGGGAAAAAGGGACGGTGAATTTGGGGGTGCTTTTTCTCAAAATTCTTATAACTTGAAGGTCGAAAATGTTACAAGCATGAGAATTGGCACTCGGACTCTCCTTTAAAATTAACTAGACCCGTATTTGACGATTTTCCAAAAAAATATTTACCAACCCCGAAAAGGGGGGCGTAAATGGGGAGGGTAGTTTTTCTGAGAATTTTCATAACTGGAAAACAAATAGTGTTACATAAGTGAAAATTGAGATCTAGATTCTCCTTTAAAATAGACCGGACAGGTGCTTGATGATTTTGGAAAAAAGATTTACCAACGGCGAAAAAAGGGGAGGATAAATTTGGGGGTGATTTTTCTCAAAATGCTTATAACTTGAAGGTCGAAAATGTTACAGGCACGAGAATTGGCACTCGGACTCTCATCTTAAAATAACTAGACCCGTGTTTGACGATTTTGCAAAAATTTAATTACAAACCCCAAAAAGGGGCGTAAATGGATACTGTAGTTTTCCTGAGAATTCTCATAACAGGAAAACAAATAGTGTTACATAAGTGAAAATTGGGAACTAGATTCCCCTCTAAAAAAGACCGGACCCGTGTTTGACGATTTTGGAAAAAAAATACCAACGGCTAGCAAAGAAGAGGGTGGATTTGGGGGTGATTTTGCTCAAAATGCTTATAACTTGAAGGTCGAGAATGTTATAGACATGAGAATTGGCAATCGGACTCTCATCTTAAAATAACTAGACCCATGTTTAACGAATTTCAAAAAAAAAACTGCGAAAAAAAGGGGAGGGTAAATTTGGGAGTAATTTTTCTCAAAATTCTTATACATAACTTGAAGATCGACAATGTTACAAGCATGAGAATTGGCATTTGGACTCTCCTTTAAAAATAACTAGAAAATATTTAGAAACCGCAAAAAAGGGGCGTAAATAAGGAGGGTAGTTTTCCCCAGAATTATCCTAACTGCAAAACAAACAGTATAGCATTAACATATGTAAAAATTTGGATGTGGATTCTCCTTTTAAAAAAACTGGGCCCGTGATTGACGAAAAGAAATACTTTTTGTTATTTTTTTATTAAAAACTGCTTTAAGCCGTTGTACCAATTCCAAATATAAGCGCCAGTAAAGCCGACCCCAAGTTACGCGGGCAAAGCCGCGGGTAACTGCTAGTCATAGTATATTGTGTAATTAGTGGCGAAGAGTTGTATCTTACAGGTTACACGTGTTGAAGTTATCATATCAACATGATTGTGTAAGAGCACTTTTGCACGTGTTGCACACGATGCTTTTTCTAAGGCTATAATCATGGAATTAAAAAAGATGTTTGTTTTATTTATTCTGTCCGTAATAATTTAAGTTAACACAAAATAAGTTAAGTTTAACACAAAATGGTGTTAGGTGAACAATAATTATAAAAATTAGGGTTTGACCCACTCGTCAAATTTCACAATCAAGGAAATTTCGAGATGGTTGGCCACGTTTGCGAGGTGCATTGACGGCGGCTATGAAAAAGAATTAATTTCAAAGGTCAATACTCGTACTTTTGTCCTTCCAAAAATGAGTTCTGAAGTTCTTCAATGTACCCCCCCCAGAAATACGGGCTTTTGCGAAAATACGATGGGCAATTTGCTACCTTCAAAGTCACGCGAGGTATATGAAAAAACATATACGCACAATTTGAAAATTGGCAGGAAAACAAGTAGTTCCCTACGATCTCCTGATGGTTTCCACACATAAAGTCAGGTCGAGCCTTGGTCGAGCCATCCAAATCCGACAGCCCCCGTCCCACTACAATGCGCCAAGAAGGCACCAGTGTTACCAGCTTGGGCACCTCCAGATGCCCCAACAAAATCGGGTGCCCTAAATGCACGTGAAGTGCCAATAATAGTAATGCCAATTCACATTGATAGCGAAGTATAGGTTAGGATTGCAAAGATCAGAGAGATTGCCAATATTAAAAAAATGAATTATACTATTTTTAGTGTAATTATTATAACACCGCTTTTGTCTAATATTTAAACAATTTCCTTAAGTCTGTTAATAACGTGTTTCGGTGATCGTGTTTCTAAGATCTATCGATTATTATTTGATAAAAATGAATTTTATTCAGGAGGAACTTATTGATATGGTATATTCCTTGGATGCAGGTATTCCAGAGATTGTAGCATATTGTTTGATCAAGCCGTATATTTTCGACGTAGTAGCTTATGTGAATTTTTTGGAAAATCAGCTGCCGGCACTTATATTAGAAAATGTTGCACTAGACGTTCGGCAAAGAATGTGGTTGCAACACGACGGTGTACCTCCTCACTATAGTATAAGATGGTTAGGACACATTTAAACACAAATGTTGTTGATCGGTGGACAAGAAGGCCTTGTTTACATTTTTTTATATAAAAATAAAATATGTCTTTTATATAAAACAGAATTTCTTTTCAAAATCATCTTTGACGAGATCTACACCCTACGAAATCCTATATTTAACACAATTTAATTAAATTGATCGAATAAAATTTACTTTACTAAAAAGGACTACTAAAAACCTCTTAGACTGCAATGAATTTACAAATTACGTACATCTCGTCGAAACTGTGATTTTTATCGACCTCGTAAAATTCCAGCCCGTTTTTTTCCACTAGAAAATCACCGCCGTTGGCCCGAACCCAAAACTCTTCTAATCCGGCTCATTTCAGCTAATCCACATCTCCGACTTTTTCCTTCCGCGTATAAAATTAGATCCGCCCCTCATCTCTTTCCTGCTAACTCAATTAAACATAACGCAATCAGGTAAGAATTCTTCGACACTTTAATGAATAACTCAATCCCGGCAGAGAATACAAACTTCTGAAACAGTCTTTCGGGATAATTGCGTTTCCTCCGTTCGAATTATCCATCGTTTAAAGCGGCGTTAAATTCGATTATGTAAAGAGATTTATTATCATCGAGCGAGTTTTTTTGCGAAATGCGTAAAAAACCGGGTCCGATCAGGATCAAGTTTGAACGAGAACCGATGACCGCAACATGAAAATAATCCGGTCAAAGCGGTGCTTTGTAAGTAAGGGTGAGGGGTTGCGGATTTATTTATGGGGATGGAATTACCTGTGCGGGGTGAGTAATACTAAGTGGATAATTTTATAATTTGGTTATTCAGGTACCGTCTTAACGTTGTAAAATTGCTACCGACGATGAGTTGGTTGGATCTCTAAAGGGCCCCACAGACATCGTTCTTTTCCGACCGTTTTAACGGGTAAGTCGGTTGGAAGGATGAACGAGCTGGATGATGCACACACACAACAGTTTTCCGTGCTCAACCGCACGTGTTTGCTGGCAGTGGCGGCGGCTTTGGCTGTAAAGGAAAAACAGGGAAAAAGGCGTTCGAAACGGATGAAAGAGTGGCTGTTAAAACGCAGCACCCTTGGTCATGTTAATTCATTGGAGGAATTAAGATTGGAGGCAGGAGATTGGCATAATTATGGATTATTTTGATGCAGCGTATGTAGTGTTTGTAACGAGTAGCGGCAAAGGGAGTCGGCGCCTCTGAGAAAACACGACAATTTTAGCCCACACACATCGTGTTTACCCGACCAAATGGCAGGAAACCGGACAGAAATCAAACCGATTGGATATTTTGGAACGACGGTGAATCACGACGGTTTTCGCCCATAGACATCAGTTTTATTGTCCGTTCGTTCCAACCGACTTACTCGTCGGTTAAAACGGTCGGAAAAGAACGACGTCTGTGGGGCCCTTTACATTTGATTTGTGTGTATAATATAATATACAAGATGTTTAAAAAACGGAAATATTATCCTTATTTATTGTTTGATTTGAACACAATAAAACACAATTGTTTAGTGGCTACAGACTGTTCAAACTGACAACAGTCAAGACTTAAAACACGATTATTCTATTAAACGCGCAGAGCTCAGGATTCAACAATTTCCCCACACCAACACTCGCATATGTGCCAAGTGAGAACGCTACCTATATGAAGCATCTTCGAGGAAGAGCAGTTGAGCGTGCACAGACGGTCGGTTGTGGGGCGTAGCCCACGGATTTGTCCAGTATAATAGAAGCCAGGAAATTCGGAATAATAATAGTTCAACGCCTCCTGATCCACTGAACTACAGTAAACGCCACATCGAAGCTTCGAAGTCCGCACTAGAAGGCCGATGCACCAAATATCCGGTGCTTTTCAGTACCAACCAAATTGTGCTTTACAGCACATACAGTTCCAACTTTGGTTTGAATTCGATCGAATAATTAACTTTGGCAAGTTATTTTCCATCCTGGTCCAGTCATGAAGGTGACGAAGTCGAAGACCATTTCGAAGCCCACAGCGCACCTCAAACCGCCGTCCGCAAACTCTTCGAAGATGATCAAGTATGAGCTCCACTCCATCAAGAAGGACATCCTCAACGAGCTCTTCGCACTTTTGCGCGAGGAGCTATCGAAGGGCTGCTGCATTCGCTGTAACTCCAGGACCGCCGTCCAAAAGACGAAAACTCAGCGGCAGCAGCTTCAGTTGTTCGAAGTCGAAGCGGAGAAGTAACAAAAAGAAGGCAGTAACGAGTGCTGTCCCCGACATGTGCGGCGAACAGCCCTCTGAGACCGTGACCCTGACGCCCCCAGATTCGTCTCGACAGAGAGACGACCTGGTGGAAGCGGCAGAAGCCGTCGACTGCGGGGATGTCATGGAAGCAGAGGAATGTATGGTCCTCGACGAGTCCGCCTAACGGCCAGTCGGGTCACAGGGCGACGTCGAGGATGTGGCCACATCCAGCACTTCTACCGGGAGGCTCACATACGCTGCCCGGAAAAGAAGTCGGCTCCTCCACGTCGAAACCCGTTCCCGTGCGTCCTCTGAAAAGAGCACGCGATGAGGGGGCGAGTGACTCGAGCGACAATGAAGGCGGCAAACGAGATGCAAAGCGCGAGCTGAAGGCTAAATCTGGGAACTTCACTGTTCAAGCACAGCCACTCAAGGTAGCCGCTGGAATCGTCAAGCCAGGCAGCAGTCGTGAAAGTATATCGCCCGTGGTCTTTCACAAACACGATTGCAAGACTGGATGGTTCGAGCTCTCCTCGCTGCTAAATCAGCATGGGGTAAAATTTGACAAAGCCAAGTCAATAAGGGAGGGTATCAAGGTCCAACCTGTATCCATGGAGGACTACCGTAGCATGACAGCAGTCATGGACAGGGAAAGACTGCCATACCACTCATATTGCTTGGCGAGCGAGAAACCGCTCAAAGTCGTCCTCCGCGGAGTCGACTCCACCGTACCGGTAAGGTGCGTGGAGGACGAACTAAAAGAGCGAAAATTCACACCTGGACTTGTCTCCAGGATGACGCCCTGTCAACTATACTCATCGACTAAATGGATGACAAATAACAACAGTTTATGGATTTTTTTTCCTTTAAAAACTAGAACTCACTCTCGTGTTCAATCCAATTTCAAATTCAAAACTCAAAAAATGGTTGTCATTCCAATACCATTACTCAATCAGTCATGAACGAAATGTTTTTTTTTTCACAAAGAACAATTGTGAAATACAAGAAACGAAATTTGGTTACAGTATGAAAACGGTTGTCATTCCGAACCAGTTTGTCAACCATTCAGTCAAAAATGTAAATTTAAGTATATATAAATATTTTGGTATAAATCTCTTTTGGTGGATACAATATTATGAAAATGGTTGTCATGCCGAACCAGTTTGTCAACCATTTTGTCAAAAATGTAAATTTGAGTACATATTTTGGCGTAAATCTCAATCTGCATTGATTTTCTTTGCTGGTATAAGGTCTGCTTGTGAATAAAATGCGTATGGTTTTGGCACCGTTTGTGAGTGTGGTGAGCGGGTGGGCCGCCCTGTCCACTATACTCATCGACTGACTAAATGGATGAGAAATAACAACAGTTTAGTAATTTTTTTTTCCTTTAAAAACTAGAACTCACTCTCGTGTTCAATCCAATTTCAAAATTTTTAACTCAAAAAATGGTTGTCATTCCAATACCATTACTCAATCAGTCAGTTGTGGATGCGGCCGGTCCCAAACCAGAAAGTGGTGGCGCAAACGACGTCGGGCGCGACGTCGAAGGTTGAAGCAGACATTTTGCCGATTTCCGAAACACATCTGCGTCCTGCATATAATCCAAAAATCAAAAATTTTGCTCTGCACCGAAATGACAGACTAAACGCCAGAGGTGGAGCGAAGGCTGGTACGCTAAAAGTGTACGCCGCCTACGCACCCCCAGATACGCTTCTGACGAGGGACCTGGAGGACATTTTCGCAGACTGCCAAGCACCCCGCTTGGAACAGTCGGAAAACCCACCGTAAACGGAGCAGTGGGCGACCCTGATGTCCTAGACATTGCCATTCTGAAAGATCGCAATCGGCAATCGGCGGCGAGCTCGACGCCGATCACGACCCGGTGATCTTTCATTTGGGACACAGAGACGACGACGAGATGCCAATAACCGTAGAGACGACAGACTGACAACTATTTGCCGATAGGCTCGGTGCCACGAATTGTGACCCCCGAGGACATAGAAAACCTCAAACGTACATTCATGCGGCTAAAATGGACGCCACCAAATAAAAATCGTTGAGACGAAGACGCGACGGTCTCCCGTTTGATATCCGTGAGTTGATCCGCGACCGGAACCGGGCCAGGAGGCGTTATCGCCGGACCCTGGCATCAGAGCACCGGGCGGAGGCCAACCGGTTGATAGCGACGACTAGACTGCGCCTACAAGAGCTCAGAAACGAAAGATAGAATGCTCTACTCGAAGAGTTACCGGCTGAGGACGCGTCACTGTGGAGAATGGCAAGAATCCTCAAGCAGCGCCTCACACAGATTCCCCAGCTCCAGGATGAGGGCGGCCACGTCGCCAACACGGACCTGGAAAAGACCGAAATGTTCGCGGAAAACTTCGAGCCGCAATGTTCGCCGAACGAACTCCGCGCCGACCTGGACGAAATCGAGGATATTCGAAACGGGCGTCGCAAGAAAGCAGTGTGGATGATGAAATCATCGCCCCAACCTCACCAGCGGAGATCAGAACGATAATCAAGAAGGTACCAGGGCCTGACAGAGTCAACAACAGGATGATGAGACACCTGCTGGACCGAGCCGTCATCATCAATGGAATTCTGCGACTCCGTTACTTTCCCAAGAGATAGAAACTCGCAGACGTCGTTTTCATCCTAAAGCCAGGCCACAACCTCCGTCTCCCGCAAGATTACCGTCCAATCAGTCTAATCTCCACCATGGGGAAAGTGACTGAAAAGGTGATTCTGCGGCGACTGAAGGAATTTGAGGAAGGACTGAAAGTCATCCCCGACGAGCAGTTCGGCTTCAGGGATTAGCACTCGTCCACGCAGCAGGTCCTCAGAGTGGTGGAATTTGTCACCGACAACTGCAACCGAATGAGGCACAGCGGGGCTGTGTTTCTGGATGTGGCAAAAGCATTCGACAAGGTCTGGCATGAGGGACTTCTCCACAAGCTCCTTGCAGCCGGATTCTAAATCGGCTTGGTGAAAATCGTCCGATCATTCCTGAAGGGCGGGAGATTTCATCTTCACCGCTGACATGACGTGCCTAGAGGAAGTCGGGACCACAACGACACTCTACGCGGACGACACAGCTGTCCTAGTGCAAAGCGGAAGTCCAGCACTAGCGACAAGAAAACTTCAAAGGGCCATCGACGACCTGGAGGAATGGTTCAGCACCTGGAAGATAGAGGTGAATGCTGCAAAGAGCATTCAGAGTTCGAGAGTTCTCTTCACAAGGAAACGCACCGGCCGCAATCATGTCATCCGACCAGAGGGACAAGTCACCATGTTTGGCACGCCAATTCCATGGAGGGGCGAAGCCCGCTACCTTCACATCACTCGTGCCGCCCAAAAAGCGAAGGGCTTGATGTAGTACCTTTACCCCATGTTCGGACGGGGCTCCCGACTGGGCATGGAATGTAATGGTGCTGCGTTACAAGACCATCGTGAGACCAGCAATGATGTACGGTTCACGAGCTTGCGGACACGCGAAGAAAACGTACATCAACAAGCTCCAGGTGGTACAGAAAAAGTACCTCAGAATCGCTTTCGGCGTCGATTGGTTCGTCAGCGACACGTAGTTTCACAGAGAAACAAATCTCCCGACCATCGCGGAATTCATAAGAAAACCGCTGAAGATGCTTTTCAAAAAGCGGAAGTTCACCCAAACCGCCTCGTCCGTGCAGCTGTGGCCTACGACGGACGACAACAAGAAAAACACGATCGCCCCAGAAACGCTATTGTGTTAACACGGTAATCTGAATCGTTTTTGCTTGAACCACAAGCGGGTCGCTTTTAGGGCTGGCCCACCATCTAATTAGGAGGACCATGGACAATTCAGCGCTCCGAAGAACAAGGTGGACCAAGGTCAAGGTCAAGGAATAATAATAATAGATTTTTTTATTCGGAACAAAAGTGAGGCTTTCGTGGGGTGGGCTGTTTTACACAGTCGAAGGCGTTTACGTGACGACGCTGCATCTTGCTAAAATGTCATAAATGTAACTAGTTTCTGGATACGTTTATATCGACATTCTTCTTTGTGTTCTATTTTGCACTAACTCACACCAGAAATTCGCAAATCGGATAGGCCATTTGGTTGCCACCTTGGTTTTAAGCATACCGAACCGCGAGAAAACAGGGGTTTATAAGGGGCTGGCGGCGCTGCCTGATGACTTTAGAACGAAAATCTTTTGCGTGAGGCATAAAGGGGGGGTTCGATCTCTATTATTATACATTTACTCATTTGACGTAGTGCCGATGACATGATTGTTCCATAATTGTGACCATTTACTCATCCCATATTACAATATTTGGAAAGGCGTATCTATCGTGCGATCGTAAAACATTCATGGCATCAAAAAACGGTAAATCTGTATGCAACTGAAGTTTGGTGATATTGTTCGTATTTAAATTATTTTCAAAGTACCATTGTATTATAAAAAATTGGCTCCGACAAAAACATCGACATCAATACGAAAATAATCCGGTCAAAGCGACGCTTTGTATCGCCGAGGGATTTTATTTATGAGGGATGAAATTACCTGTCGAGAGCGATAGCGACCAGATGCAGTATGGAAGCCGTACAACACAGGACGTCGCTGGACGTCCACATGTCGCACAATTCGGGCCCCAGAGTCCATTCTTGGCTTACTTCGTACACCGCCCCCAGGGGCATCACTAAGCAGGCAACGAGAAGATCCGCCACCGCCAGCGAAAGAATGAGGTAATTGGCGACGTTTTGCAGGTTTCGCTCGAGGAGGATGGCCGCTATCACGAACACGTTGCCTAAAAACGAACAAAAACAGAAGTAATAAATTGTGTTTTATAAATGGCGCGCTGCTACCGCAAGCTACAGTTTGTTAGAGGATGGAGTCAGCAGAAATGTTCTGGGAGGTTTCGTGACGGAAATACAAGCGTAGAGAATTGAAACGTTGTAATACCTACTTTCAGTTTGAATTCATGTTATGAACGTCTTACCATAATTTGTTTAGATGTGTAATTGATGGCTTATGAATGCCTTCAAATCATATTGAAATTAGATATAATTTAGTAATAATAATAATTAATACTGTTAAATGTATAAAATTATTACCTATTCATAATCGTTTAATTTATTAAGTTTTTAATAGACTGATAAATTGATAATTGATTACTAAATTAGTTTGAAAACCTCCTCTAAATTAGACAATATCCTCTACGTACACATTAAAACCAACAATAAATTGAAGCTTTATTTTCGCGATTATATAACACATAATAAATTGAGGCAATAGCACCCAGCGCTACCAGGAATTCTTATGAAAATTGTAAATCATTTTCACTACACTTTACATCTGCCGTTTCTTTAATATTGCAACATCAGAATAAGAAATGTAAATTCAAGCGGCTTTATTTATCAAAATGCACAAAACATTAACATTGAAGATGTCATTAGTGAAAGCAACATTTCTTTTCTTTCATCTCAGTTCTTCTCATCAAGTACCTTAACAAAATAAATAAATTCCGAATCAACAAGCTTTAGAGAACGACTTTTTAATAAGGCCTCTTTGAGTCTCGAATAATCGCCAAGATACTTGAATACACAATTACATTGCAAAATATTGCTACAATTTGTTTTAATTTTTCACAAAAGCTGCTTAAGTTTATACAAGCGGAAAATTTTGATTGACAGCGGAAACGAATTTTTTTTTCGCTTGACTTATATTTTATTTATAGCTATTTATTTTACTTTAGTGAATACAGACGAATTTTAATTACAGTATCTTTAATTAAGTATCATACAATATTTTTTTATCATGTCATGTCATGAAGTAGTAAAAATGTCAGATAAACGTGACACTATTTTTATGGACTTTAAGCAATTTAAAGGCTTGCCGGGGTTGTGTCGAATGATAAAATGTTGTGTTAAACTCGTTCTTGCGTAGATTGGGCGCTTTCCGGCACTTGGAGCTCAAAAAGGCACTCGTTTCAGTAGTGTTTTTTAAAAACCCTTTGTGTAGGAAAGCGCCCAATTTAAAGTTTAAAAGTAGTGCGATTTCTTTTACTTTATTTGTGTTGTCAATAGCAGTACGAATGAAAAAAGAAAACGGATTCTAAGATAGATCTTAAATACTGATTGGTTGCGTTCTATTACAAATAGCGACTGTTCTGGGATTTCTGTAAATAATGTAATATAATAAGCAAAAATATTTAATTTCTAAAACTTGCCCGGCGCATCCACCTTTTTTAAATATTAACATGTCTGACTTTTTCTTAACCTTCTACAAGTATATATTAAAAATATACTCATTGAGGTCAAAAATATTATTTTTTATACATAAATTATTGTATTCATTCAAAACCGTAAAAGTAAAAAGAATATGTTTTCAAATTTCTATTAATAAAATGCTCATTTTATATTATATTAAATCTCATCATTAAAACAGGAGTTTTCTGAAGGATGAATAATACTATATTATATAACGATCATTTAATAATAGCCATTAAAACACGAGCCTTGTCGAGCGTCGTAATGAATAAGAGTGTCTTAATGGTCATTAAATGAGAGTTGTATACACTATTTTTTCTACAAGCAATTCGTCGGCGATACTGCATAACCGTGGAACTAACAATATCATAACCGCGTAACTGTTCGGGGTAGCAAAATTTGAATTTTGCGCTTATTAATCCGTTGGCTGTAGTTACTTGTTGTCCTAAATTAAAAGTCTGATCGTTTTGTTATCTACGATAGGGCTCGGTGATCACGATATGGAGTTTTAAAGAAAATATCTTAGTTTTAGTGTTTCCTGTAAAATTCGTCATTTCGCAGTTACGCGGTTGTGACTTTAGTAGTTCCGCGGTTATGCAGTATCACCGACGAATTACTGTAATGAAAAACCTTTATTTGAAAAATTTATTATTTATAAATTTCAACGAAAAATACCAAATTAATTAAAAGAAATAAGCAAACTCAAATATAACAATTTAAAATACTATGAGTGGATGTCCTTGTCGTTGAACTGATTCGTCTATGTATGTTTCGGCAACTGCTGTGGATTTCCAATCACAGTGACGTTTTGCTGGCAATCTCTTTTCCTATATGTTTCCAATTTATTCCAACGTTTTATATGTTGCATTTACCGTTGACATAGTTGATAAGAAAGGAAGGGGTACCTCTTACATATTTCATAATACTTTCATGTAACAGAGAATTTCCGTATTGTTTTGTTTTTAGTATCTTTAATAATAATAATTATGACTAGTAGTAGTCAATCGATTGACTCAAGCTTTTGATTAAAATGATTGACTGGCTAGGGGCTCCTTTAGAAGGTTAATTAAGTTACGAGTTCTCATTAAGACACAATAAGTTCATAACCAATAGAAATGCAGCTTGCGCAAATAATTTCATTCTGTTTGACAGTTTCAATAATAATATTTCTCCTAATCTGTTCTATTGGAATAATTAAAAGCAGTGAAAATGTCTCTTGATGAAAGCGATAGTAAAAATTTAACACACACCTGAAATTATCGAACACACCAATCGGATATAAACGATTTATTACCGTCCAAATCCCAAAACACGTATGAAGAAAAGTTTTATTCGCAATTTATGGATTTGAGAGAAAAAAAAAAAGAAGAAAAAACAAGATTACCAACTTTTCAGAAAACATTTCAATTGTGTATATATGTTCATGAATTCCTTTCCAAAAAATTAAAGTCAACAGGTTTATGGACTTACCACTCAATTTTAAAATCTACGTTATCAATTAAACATAAAGTGGACTTATCCCAAATTATATGCTTTATTAAAAAGATCTGGGGGATATGTAGCCAGAAAAGCTTCAGCGTTTTCAACAAATGAAATAAACCAATTCATCGGAGAATAAATAAATATTTATTATCCAAGATCACCTGTCTCTTCGGTATTATTGGAGCTTGCAGAAGAAATGACCTGCACAAGATGGATTATAGAGATTTAAAGGATTTTGGATCAACCCTACTACTTATAATTATAACAGATACGAAAAACAAAACAATACGGAAATTATCTGTAAAACGCGCTGCACAATTGCAGCAGAAGCAGTAATTGTTTGGGTTTTTTATTTTGGCACTAAAATGTCAGTATGACAGATGACATTATAACCTAAGACTGAAACTTGTTTTTTGAGGGAGTTTGAATTTAATTATTGTTAAACTCAAATATTTCCCTGTACCTAGGGAAATAATCATTTGCATTGGCAACGATAGTGACCAACCATGACCAACGCCTGCTCTACACAGCTCTAACCTCACTATTTATATTCTCATTTTTTGGGAATGGCGCGAAAATATAAAAAGTAACACACAAGTGAACTTGAGCCCAGTACACAGGTTAGGTTCAAATAAAATATAGCACCTCGGCTAGTTTGTGATATGCGGGACACTCTCTAAAATTACCTTATAAGTGCAACAACAGGTGCAGTACGGTGGCAAAATGCTTATAATAATGGAGGGAAATTGTAACATAATGTAAATAAAAACATGATAACCAAAAATGATGTACACACGTAAAAGGTGGGGAATAAATGAAATATAAATAGTGAGGTTAGAGCTGTGAAGACAAAGACAAGACATGCAGACGTTGGTCACTAGGTCACTAGTTTTGCCAATGTCAAATTATAATTTCCCCAGATTCACGTTTTGTGTATGGAGTCATTTGAAAGCATACACTTTATGTTTGTTCCTGCTCTCGTTACTGTTACTGTTCCTGTTTCTGATCAATTGTGCAAGGCCTTTACAGGAAAGGATTATGAAATATGTACGACGTATACCCCCTTTTCTTATCAACTATGTTAATAGTAAGTGCACCATAAAAAAAACATAGGTGTAAATAAATTTGGAAACATCGGTAAAGAGATTTTTTCTGTTTCAATATTAATTGACGCTGGTGGTGATATAACTTCATTAAAACGTCACGGTGGACGGAAACTCGCAGCAGTCGCCGAAACATACATTGACGAATCAGTTCAAAATAAAGTGAACGTTCAATGTCAACTATTGGCTATCATTAAGTGATAGTTGTATATTAAGTTTTATCTACAACTGATTAATAATGGACAGCCAAGCTGGGTTTTTAAGAATTATTATTGACTAGCTATGAAATAATGAATATTAACAACTGTTGACATTTCTTCTCAAAGTCAAGTTTTTCACAAGGTTTGTTTGATTCTTTCTTTATTTGTTTGTCTACAACCGATTTAATTGACTTATTATACATTTAACCTATGAATACTTAACTAGGTCTATTGAACACAGACAGTCAGGCTAGGTTTTTAAGAATTATTATTAACTGGCCATGAAATAATGAATATTGACATTTTTTCTCAACGTCAAGTTTTTAACAAGGTTTAATTTCTAGTTTTAATTCTAAAAGTACAGTTGTAGATAAAACGTCGTATTAAACTCGCATATAATGGTGGCTACTATACACTCGAATGGTTAAAATCCTCGCCTGCGGCTCGTATTTTAATTTCCATTCTCGTGTATAATGACCACCATTATATCCTCATTTAATAATCTACTATTAATTAAACTGCTGTTTTAATAATGAGATTTAATATTAATTAATAGGAATTCGAAAACATATTTTTTTTTTACTTTTACGGTATTGAATGAATACAATAATTTATGTATATAAAATTTTTTTTTTGGCCATATTAAGTATATTTTTAATATATAGTTGTAGAAGGTTAAAAAACAGGCCAATGTTTGAAAATGGTGGATGCGCCGGGTAAGTTTTAGAACTTAAATACAGAAATCACCAATCAGTATTAAAGGTTTATCTTAGAATTCATAAATGCTGTTTTTTTTTCTAATTTATTTCTCTGTTTTCAGTTAATCCTAATTATTTACTATTTTGTATCAAATTTTTTGTTTATTGTAAATTTTTTAATTTAGGGACTAATTTATTTTTAGTTTTCTTGCTTCTATTCCGATTTGTATAGTTTTTAGTATCGCAGTGAATAGGTATGTTTCTTCTTTGCTCGCTTTCACTGGTTCTTTATCTGCGTATGCCTTAATTCATCAATTTCAAATTATCCAGATCATTTAGCTTGTATTTTTTTTTATTTTCTCATGATAATCCTACATTTATATACGGTCGTATCGTCATAATTTACATGTGCTTCAGAGTAACTTTAATCAAGTTTCCGTTGCAAATTTGGACGACGTGCGTAGATCATTTCAGACTTGATGGACACGGGCGAATTAATTTGAGACATTAAACAATTTACACATTTTGCGCAATTTGCTTTTTTGACAACCTCAGTAAACAAGACAGTATTGCATTTTCTCGATTCTGACGTCAAATGTCAAAAAATAATGGTGTAAACAAAGATAATTATTTATATTTCCAAAGATATCTTTGATTAATGTTACACTGACAATGAATAACTCGGTATTACCAAATGCGTGTGATTAACCAGTATTTCTCGTAGTATTACTTCTATTGTAATACAGGTGAATTTGAGGTTTATTTTTCGTTCGTCTTAGAAGTATTTTGTTCACTAATATAATTCATTAACTACGTGCAATTAATATAAAAGTTTAAAGGAATATTTGAACCGTTTTTTACCTTTAATAGTTGTTAATAGTATATTACATTATAAGTGTGGTAGGTTCAATTTTACATCACGAAGTTTTAATATTGAAACACGACGCGAAGCGGAGTGTTTTAATAAAACTGAGTGATGTAAAATACCTACCACACACGAGGACGAAGTTTTCCACTCGGCGCCCCCATTTAACAAAAATTATCGTTGCACCGAAGTTACATTCACATTATTGACATAAAGATAGGTGCAGGATAGTGTGACGGACGCGGATTTTGCCCAAAAGGATAAGGGCACAATTCCCCTAAAAATATGGGAGAGGTTATGTTTTTCGAGCGTTTTGTTGACTTACCTTAACTTTTTCATTATCTTATTCTTGACGTGTTTTACTTTTAGTGCAATGACTTCACCCATTTTCCCATATTATTGTATTTTATGAGAGTAATAATCGCAATAAATTAACATTTTTAGATTGAGTGACATTGTAAATTGACAAGGTAAATAGGCAACTGAGATGATTACTATTTATACCACGAGATGGTGCGCCTTCGACTGTCTTTAAATTGATCATTATTATATCTTAGAAACTTATTCAAAGATAGTTAAGTCCGGTATGTTCTTTCAAAATATACGACCAATATTTATCATAAAGAATCTTTTTTTGCGCGTTTCTTTAAGAAGAAAATTTTTGCCTATTTTACCGCTTAAAGGCGGTAGGTGACAGCTTCAATGTGTAAAAAATGGGTTACCATGGCTGTCTAAAATGTGGTAGAAAGTAGTTTACAACTGTCAAGACTAAAAAAGTGTTTCTATCTTCTTCTACTGTTGACTAGAAAGAACATTCTCTTGTTTGTCTGACGTTTATGATCAACTTAAATTAAACATTCATGAGAAATAGATGTCTTAAAAATCTTCAATATATGGAGTGTTAATAGAGTATACCATAAACCAGTATGTATTTAGTGCCATCTACGTATTATAAACGTATATTAAACATATGTAGGTGCTACTTGGGATTACTTCAACATTTTTTTTAGATACTTGAATGCTTAGTCCCTTGTGTCTAGTATCAATTTTTTTTAAGTTGGTGGCTACTTAATTTTACTTCTCCGTTACTTTACTCGTAGTTTTGATGTAACATTTTTTATACTAGACGATCTACACCACTTTCATATTGATTTCCACTTGCTATCCCTAAAAAGATTGAAGTATTTAGGTCAAGCTCTGCAATTTTTGACCTCATTTCCCATTCTTGAGTGACTTCGATTCGTATTACCAATCATTACGAAATTGTTTGTGAATGAATTAAACGTTCTATAAAAAATTAACACAGTGCACACAGAGCTCGTCCTGTTTGGATTCCATCAATATCCTTGCAAACAAAGGCGGTAAAACAAACCGATGACCATATATTGCGAGAGAAGAAATTATCATAATAGCCTCTATTGTTTGTGTGAAATGAAAAAAAGGGCAGAGCTGAATAATGCACCGCACCCTTATGGCTATTTATTATACAATTAGTGTCTTATAAGGCAAATAAGTCAGGAAAGAAATGTTTAGTCACGAGAGCTTGCTAGTGTTTTATCCAACACCTCCATTCATCAAAACCCAAAAAATTTTGGGGTTCATTTGACGTTCAAAACTGTTGGCTTATGAACTGGTTGCTATGACAAATTAGAAAACCGTTGAATTATGGGTTTATAAGTCACATGTGTTTTATAGTAATATAATTTTACATAATACATAATAAACAGGTGTTGGATAAAATAAATAAACAACAAAAATAAAAACGAAGGATTTCGATAAGTTGGTGAAACTGAGCCGAAGGCATTTCCATTCTTAATACCACTTGGTGCGTAAGTCACAAGCTTTCAGTTACTGAAGACGTTTCATTCAGCACTGTGGATAATAGCATTAACAGCTATTTATTTTGAGAGAGTGTGAAAAGTTCAGTTGAAGTAAATTTTCACCTTTCCCGTGTAAGCACTTATTATTCAGGATTACGAGTCGAAATTAAATTACTGATTCGATTCGAGATTAATAATAAAACGTTGCGGACTAAAGCTTTGAAGTCGCAGTGCCGGATTTAACTGAATAGGGGAAAGCTATTTGAAGCATGTGTTATTAAGTAAATAATGTTCCACACGTGAATAGTGCTTTGGTGTTCATTCATTCATCGATACTTTTACTTCATTTTTAGCTAACCTATATATCAGCATCGGTGCTGTCAAAAACAATGTTTGGAAGGTTGACATTATTAATTAGTAATTAGGGTAGGTAAATTAGTTAATGACATTAATTGTTAATTGGTTACATGATACCCAATATGTTCGTAAAATTGAAATTCACTTTTAAAGGTTGAAGTAAATTAAACATAGAGTTTAGAGTTTAAAAAATGTTCTTGAATCGGTCTGCACATTCATCGAAATTAACTCGCTATAATGCCGAGATTTATGTACACATCATTTGGCGAGTTTTATTTGAAACCGTAGCGAAAAATCCGCACGTCAGTTAGCGTGATTGATGGCATTAATAAAGCATTTTTCTCGCAGCGATTTTTTTTTCAATCACAAAAGATGATAAAATATCGACGGGGAACTTACATTGTTTTCGGAAAGTTGCGATTTCAATTCGGATAGGAGCAGGTGCGGTGTCGTGTAATTTATTAGCGGGAAACCGGAGGTTATTAATAACCTATTGGAGTCTCAGTTTACATTTGTCGGCGTTTTATTATATCTGTCATCGCGGGTAAATGCTCTTTATGGTATTGGAGCTTGTGTCTGCGATGACGCCAATTTCGAATCAATCGCGACTTCATTGTATGCATAAAACATGAAAGAGGACATTAAGGAGGTTCATTTCTGGGATTATAAGATGTTTTATAGCTTGGTGGCTTGTCTTTTTCTATTCTTAGATTTACGAGCGATTTTCTTGGTACACGCCTCACATTGTCTTGGTAATTTTGTATTAAAAATATCGAGCGATCAAGATAATTGTAATCGAGTCATCCATGAATCCGGAAACGTATGTCGTGCACTTACAAATGTCAAATAATGTGTCAATTGAAAGATAAAATGGTGGAAATTTTCAAACGGGATTTTATTGTCAAAAATACGTGGAATTTTAAGGAAAATACATTTATTTCATTCAACTGTTATAATAAATGCTGAAAATGTTCTCGATTTTGGTCTAAGCACAAATAAGCCCTTCGTCTAATACCTTGAATAACAATTCGTAACATATCTGGATTATTATTTATTTCATAAATTTTTTCGGTAATTCTGAGCCTTAATTCTTGTAAATTATGAAGCGGCGTTCGGTGAATGGAATTTTTTAATAAGGCCACAAAAAAAATCCGCAGGTGTAAGGTCTTGTGATATCTCGGAGGCCAGATATTTTCTGTGTTTCAATTAATAAGTCTGTTATCAAAGAACTCTCGTAACATAGCTATTGTGGTCCTTGCTAAATGTGCTGTAGCCCCATCTTGTTGAAAATAGCCAAGTACCAATTCGTCATCTAGAAGTTCGTTAATAAAAGTTTCCAAAATCACTTGTTGATATGCAAGTGCAGTTAGGTTACCTGAAGAAGGATTAAAAAAATAGGTTTAAATAACTAATAATGAATGATTTACATTTAAAAAATATTGGTCCTATTATACGTCGTCGGCTAATTGCTGCCCAAACACCAATTTTCTGTGGATGCTATGGGGCCTCTACATAAACATGAGGTTTTTCACTGCTCCAAATTGTCATATTATTTTGTGCATTACTGTATGTACTTAGATGAAACCATGTCGTTCTAGGGACTTCTTCCATTACGTGTTGGACAATGTCAACGTTTTCTGGTGATCTTTTATCTTTTGATCAATCACTTTCTAGTTTTTTTTTTCTAAAGTGGATGTTTCTCGAAACTGGGTAAACTGAGTAGAGAGACTGTTTCACTAGACAAAAATAACACAACAATCAACATCAACAACGCAAGCGGCAAGATACTGAGATTTGAGGTTAAGTTAATTTTTCAAATTCATTTGACATTTGACAGCAGTGGTTCAGGTTACACCGAACTGGGATTTCATTTATACACAAGATCTGGAGAAAAATTGAAATTAACAATAAAAAATAGGTTGTGGAGGCTAATTTTTTTTCGCATCTGTTTAAAACTTTATTTCGAAATTTTTTTGAAACTTCAAAATTATTTTTTAAACCTGTTAAATGGCGTAACTTTAGATGCCACAATTAAGCATATTAATCGCGAAAGACACAGAAATTCGAATTCATGGATGACTCGATTACAAATTATCTTGATCGCTCGATATGTAAGACCATTCCATTAAATTCACCTGTCATTTTACAAATTAATATTAACCAATAAGATAACACATATTTACTTTCTTAACCTAGTGAAAATATGAAAATATGGTATTCCAGTAGAGGTTGCAGTGAATATTTTAAACTAACTTGATTATTATTTTTATTTAAAAAAAGTATTATTTTTTCCTCTCTTCGACAACAGCTAGTGGTAAAGAAAACGCCATCGATATAGTGATTTAAAGCAAATAAACGACATATTATAAAAACGTTTTGCACCGCCTTTGTCGCAGGAACAAGGTTTCCACCAGGTCACGGATGGGGTCCGCGACTCCTCGGTGGCGAAAACGTTGCCGGAGACATCGACCGACGTCGAAGGAGGTTGTCGGTCAGAGCGGATGCTCGACCTGGTCCTCTGCGCCTCGACGTAGTGGTCCACCGGACCAGCAGGGTTTGGGGTCGACGAGTTGTTATTGAGAAGACATCAGTTGGTTTTTGTATGCACTTTATTCAGACACAAGGTCCAAATAGAACTTTTTTCCAACCAGAAAGTGGCATGCCTTTATACCTGCGACGGGGTAAAACCCGATTGCAGGTGGCGTCCGGCTTTCTGATTGGCTGCAGTCTATTCTTAGTTAAAACTTCCATTAAATGAACTTAAATCTACTTAAAACTATACTTAATCTATAGCGCGAGCGCTAAACTATACTATTACACTACTTATAACTAACCACTCGCGACTCAAAGCGTAAAAAACGCTTTATCGCGAGAGCGCGGAAGTGGGAGGGCCAAGCGGTAGACAGTATAAAGGTAAACCTTCAGCGGCTGGCGCCATTTACCGCTCGACTTCCGCCACTATCGCACGCTCGCTCCTTGTTGCAACCTCATGCTATGCCGCAACAGAAAGCGTGGTGTTTAAATCTAAACTTATTTAACTAATGCTAAAACTTAAAATTAAACACTACACTAACGAGAATCCGGTCGCGAATTCACTTCATACAACACCTTGAGCAGTTCTAGAGAAAATGGAATTATATTTTACACGCCTTGTAGGAAGACCTTCATTATTAATTTCTTCCTTCTCCACCTCCCAATAAGCTAATTCATAGAAGACAATCAAGAAAAATTTCTTTTGAAGTCCCTTCATCGAACACTTCAACAATTTTTTGCTTCTGCGCTGCTGGTTCTTTTTTCTGGAAGCGCACGTAGTTTTCGTCTGGTAGCATTTCTGGCCTCTCTCGATGTTTTGCATACAGCTTCACTAAATGGATTAATATCAATATTCCAGAACTCTTCAGAATAATCCTGTGCAGGTGTGCTTCCAAAAACTCAGAAAACTGACGCCATACCGACCCTCGTGACATCCGTGTATATTCTTCCAATATTGATTTCCTACATTGATTTCTGCATCAGATGTCTCTCTAAACCTTTGCACAAACTTTCCATTGCAAATAACACGTACATAGCAAAATGGAAATAATAATAAATTATTATTATTACCTACCTATAAATTAACTCGTGAAACACTGGTTTCAGCAAAAACAAATAAAAATTTATTTACCTGCTGCTATAAACATTATATCATGTGTAACGCAAATTTGCGAACTAGCTTTTGAAATATTTGTTTTAATCATTGATTCGGTTCATTGAGTACAATTCGTAGTAAAAAATTGTAGAATATTTTTACGGTCATTACTCGTGCTGCGCACATAAAGCCAATGCATAAATATCCGACAATCTTTGAATACTTTTATATCTGAATATTTTCAAAAGTGCTAATGACTGGTAATGATATGTAAATATGTACATATAAATGTTATTGTGATCTCAATTCAATTATAAAATAATAATGAGTATGTGGTTTTACACAAACGGCAATAAAAGAATATTTCATTTAAAGTTTGGCATATTTATTTTTACATATTTATCAATAATATTATGGTTTAGGAGCTATATACAGGGTGGAAAGTTTAACTGGAATAAATTCAGTATCTGCACTGCAATTGATTTTGAGAAAAATTCTTGAAACATGTCGATTTTTGATTTTAAATCGCCACCTTTTAGCCTGATCAGCTTTCTTTTGTCTTTATTCAGGGGGCTGTAACGACCCTTAAATTTTTTTTTTCAAATGGGAAGATATGTCAACCGACACATCATTGGAAAGCGTATAAAAAAAGGAGTACAACGATATATATTTTTACTTTTCCAGCTAATAATGTAACAACTTTAATCTATTTCTTTCTTGGTAGGTTTACTGTTTGAAAATTGTAGGACTTGAATTAAAAAAAAATTGTTTTAGGTAAGTATAATGTTTTTTTTTTAACGTAACATATGTTCAATATGTTCACCAAGTCTTTCTTGACAAAATGCAAGAAAATAATAAAACCCATTTCTTACATTTTACAAAATTTGTGAATTTCTGTGATTTGCTGAATTTCATAGGGAATACCTTGTTGCAAATCTTCAAGATTATCGGGTTTTGTGCTGTAGACTTTACTTTTAAGATTACCCCACAAAAAAAAGTCAAGAGGAGTGAGGTCTGGTGGTCTTGCTGGCCATTCTATTGCCCCTCTTCTTCCGATCTACCTATTATGAAAAATATCGTCCAAATAACGCCGAACGGATGCAGCATATTGCGGTGGAGCTCCATCCTGTTGATACCATATTCTCTCATGTGGAAGTTTTGGATCTAATTCATCTCTAAATTGGTCCCCCAGAGTTGGACGAAGCGTTTCTTGAAGAAACGGTAGATATCTTTCTGCATTAAGATTATAAGGAAACAACACTGGTCCTATGATCCTAAAAACAGTTTTTAGGGTCTTATTCTCAGATGAGATGGAGATACATGAAACAAAACACATGCTTGTATTCCTTTTTTTATGAGCTTTCCAATAATGTGTCGGTTGACATATCTTCCCATTTGAAAAAAAAAACTTAAGGGTGGCTACAGCCCCCTGAGTAAAAACAAAAGAAAGCTGATACGGCTAAAAAGTGGAAATTCAAAAACAAAAATCGGCGTGTTTCAGGAATTTTTTGCAAAATCAATTGCAGTGAAGATACTGAATTTTTTCCAGTTAAACTTTCCACCCTGTATAATAATTGGACTGCAGTAATTAAAAAAGATATAGTGCCCATTCCAACATTAATTAAACCCTTTCCCATAACATGAGATCCTTGTCACACGACCATATTAATCGGAAATGCTTTAGGCGACTGGGAAAAGCTCTATTATAGGGACGGACAAGGCTATATTTTAAATTATTATTCGTGTAATTAAAGGACTGCAGCAATTACACGAAGATACTGAAATAGATTGCAGATATATTGTACTGGATTAACAAGAGGCATAATAAATCAAACATTTCATTGTACCGACGGAAAAAGTTTTGCAAATGTCTAATTCTTCAAAATTTTTGTGTGAAAGTATTAATGAAAATAAGAATAACTTTGTGACCTACATAAACATACATGTGTTTTACATTCTCCTGTATGGTCCTTGCAATAAAGTATTAAGTTGCTGGACGAATTGTATACATGCTGCAAAAATATTGGTATGCGGTAAATCCAGAAGTAGGACAGACGTAAGAATAGAAGAGGAGTATGCGTCTCTATTTTTGGTTTAGAAGTATTTGTGATTTTTTTTTATAAATTTATAAAATTCGAGAGAAGTCAAAAAGTGTTGTACATGTAATGAGTGAGCAACAAAATTCGTCATCGTAGGAGCCTCTGAATCCAAAAATTTGAGTCAATACTTGATCGATACGATTGTGTAAAATCTAATGGGGTCGTCCCCCTCAATTGAATTTGACCAATTCAACTATAGCACCTCATAGACTATGTAACATGAAGTCATAAAACGTGTTCTGTTGTTTCATAAAGTTGCTTGGTAAGATAACAGAGCGTATCAAAAATCTCAATTTCGGCTAGCAGTTTCAAACGCTACATTTACCGCATCTTGTGACGTCATTTCGGGGAAGCATTCTCATTGGTTCATGCGCTTCTCATTAGTCGGCACGTCTAGTAACTTGATTTTTGTCTGGCGAATTTTGTCCCGTGTTGACGTCACAAAGAGGCGCGCGTTTCAAATAAGACAAATGTTTTTTTTTACCTAGTAAACGCGTGATTTCGTAGAAACAAAAAATAGGGGAATAATATTTTTTGGTCTAGTTTCTAGAAAAGCTTTTTTTGAAAATTGTGGGACGACCCCATTTGAAATAAAAATCTATTCTTTCGCAAAAGTTCACTTGAGTGGAGCCCGTAGAATGTCTTTTTCAGTCGAGCAAAAGTCTTTTTTACTGGAATCTTCTTTTCACAATGCAACAAAAGTAAACGGGATTTGGAAACGTTCTATTCCGGAGACCTGGGAAGAATTTCGAGCTGAATATCCTGATATTGTTGATACAGTAATTTCTGCAACGTTCTAAATCGGTGGTAGATATAGGTAGAAGGTATTGGTAGATATCGGGATGTTCGAATACCTGAAACGGTTGATAATATCACATCTTCCTCCTCGATGTTGCTGCAACTTTTCACATCACTGGAAACACTAAACACAAGCTACAACTATAAGCGACTTTCATTTGCTCAGATGGAAACAAGAAGTTTATGTAGGTATGCTGCCAATTCCTCCGTGGTTGCCAAACATTTTCTAAACACGCGACAAAGGGAAATACAAAGTTCCTCAATGTTTCTTCGGTGGAAACGAGACTTAAAAGGGAGAACAGTTTTGACGCAGAAATTCAAATTTTTGACAGTCAGAGAAGATAGGTTAAAAGTTTGACGATTGATGTAAGAAGTAAAGTAAAAGAACCGATATACGTTTAGCCAACTGCTATCACGAATTTTGTTCCTCACTCGTTACCTACTTATCGTATAAGTACCTATTACAGTGAAACTTGTATAAAACAGAATTGCCGATTTTTCCGTTTTATGCATTAAAGCTGCATAGTTTTTGTTGACCAGTGCACTCGATTCAACTACTTTTGATTGCTGTTGGAATTGTGGCAACGTCCTATGGGCGTCGAGTGCGGGTCGGATTTAGAGGATTATTATTTTTCAAAAACATGAATTAAAATCATTTTCAATGGGCGTGTATATTACGTGGGTTAAAAGAATGACACATGATCAAAATCACCCTGTATTATGTTATTGGGATTAAAAGTGCAGCATTCTTTGATGAGCAATTATGAAGCGAAGCGTAGCGTCTTCTGATCGTTTATTCTGTTCCTTTATTTTTTTAATTTCTGTTTTGAAGTGAAAACCTTTTAGGCGCACCTCCTAAAATAAATGGTTGCTGTCTTCTTTGATTTCCAACAAGAGTATGTTCGAATTAAGAGAGACGAGTTGTATCCTGCCATATTGGGAACTGAGAATTGTCAGAAAATTGAGGAACATGATACTGGATGGGGAAACAGGTAGTGTGAGACTGAGGGTGTACCAATCTAAGAATTTCGATGTGAAAAACGAACTAAGACAACCCCCTTATCGCCGGTACTGTTAAACAAAAAAATGAGATCGTGACAACCGCGAGAACTGAAAACCTGAGACAGCAAAGATAACAGTATATTATAAACAAAGGTAGGGAAATCGTTTTTCTCAGCTGAGCAGTATTATTAAGTTGCCAAGCTGAGAAAAGACTTCTCTACCGTGGTTTACATATTTTTTTTCACTACTAGCAGCTTAAATCCTATAAATCATATTTTTCTGTCCATTCTTGTATTTATATAATTACATAAACAATTTCACGAATATTCTGCCAAATAGGTATTACCACATTTATTAGATATGCATATGCATATGGCGGAAGACATCGGGCGTGGTCTTTACAACTCGACTTCTGGCCAAGGTGTTACGTGTTAGAGTCAATTGGAAGAAGAGTCACCTGTGGGACTACCGCGTCCAAAACGTGTAAAGGAGCAATGACAAGAGATGATAATCAGCATAAATGTTTGTATCGATGCATACGTCATTCAAGGTCTCGACGTCTGACCAGATAAAAGCTCTCTGTCTCTCTTTCTCTATTAAGGAATGGTTGGATCAAAACTAAAAGCTCAACATCAGTGACATCTTGATGATCACAAAAGTTGGAGATGCCCTGCGACATCGAGCCTCTCGCTATGATTGTGATTGAAAGCTTCTTTCCCGACATTGTCTGAACTTCTGCAATGACCTCATTGTCGCGTTCCTAGATCAACAAATATCTGGAGCCTGAGAATTCACCGTACCACGCGACTGTACCTCGCTAAGCGATTACGGCTGCAAGAAATTGCGAGTAATCCAACGGTTGCACAAGCAGCTCCAATGGGTCACAATCCTCTGCATAGTAGAATTTAGATCAGCACGCAAACAGAACGAGAATTGCTGAAGTTTCTTAGTATGGGTCCGAGCGCCCTCCTTTCGAAAGTCCGAACGTCGCGCAAGATACAGAAGATCGGCGATGTTATAGAAATTGTAAAGGTTCTTCTTTTAAACGAGATAGTCGAGTACAAATATTCCATTTGTGGCTATTGTAAAAGAATAGGTCACACAGAAATCAACTACTGTAACCACTACACCGATCGTGACCGTGTTGTGTAAAGGACAAGCTCCGGCATTTAAGTACCTCATTGACAGTGGTTCTGAAGGGTCGATAATTAAACATTCTATAATAATCGCCGTGAATGGCGTGATTAAGCCAAACCCCAAAGTGCGTGCTTTTATTGGTTTTGGAAGTCAAATGGTTTATGCTCTTGGTGTTTGTGACCTAATTATTATAGTTTTGCCGAGACAGACTTTAGAAATTAGTTTTATTGTTGTTCCTGATAATGTCATTCCTAATAGGATGAAACATTATTAGGGATCGTTCTATAGGGGTTGATAAAAAGGAGGATCAACCACTTAACGTTACGAAGGTTTTAACTTTCTAAAGCGTCAGCAGTGTTCAAATAAATCAAGCCGAACTGACAGATGATTTGAAAACACGAGTGGAAGTTTTACTGATGCGTTATTCGCGAAGGTTAAGTGGAATATGCCAGCCTCATAGTGCTAGTTCGGAAGAAAAATGGCGAATTTGTGTTGAATACCGTGACGTTAATAAAAAGTTAAGTTAAGGAGATCATCAGCCAGCAGCCCATTACCTAAGACCAAATTAACGCTTTTTATTAAAATATTGTTTGATCAATTTTTACTAAAATTTTCTACACCTGAACGATGTAGTTGTTCCATCCATAACGATAGAAGAAGGGATGAAAAACCTTGAAGAAATGCTCAGTGCTTTATCTATAGTTTTAGTGGACTCTAGAGTGCGAAGCGGGAAGACAATTTATTATCAAGAGACTGACTAGTCTTCCCGTGATACGGATTTATAACCCCGACCTACCTTGTGAGTTACACACGGACGGGAGCTCAACACGACTTTTGGCTGCGATAGTGGAAGCTGTAGAACTTTCGAGTGTAGGTACTTGTACGGCGTGCATTTTGCTGTATCTACAGACTGTGCTTCACATATTGGCTGGGACAAGTGCATCCAGAAAATGCGAGAAGATTTATTCTGGCCGAAAATGGGACAGCCTTAGGAAAGTCACACACCGGTACTCAACATTGATTGTTGCACCTGGCATGTTGAACACCCCGGTCCATTAGTCAGATCAAGGACTTCCGAACGTGTAATGAGAAAGAAAGTTCTTGGACGGTGAGAGTACGAATCCGAAATAGTGCAAACAAAACTTTGTTAAAAACTTTGAAGAGACTGATGTGTCACCACCATATAAGGAAGTTAAGGGCCAAACCATTACACCCCCAACAACATGCAAATGTTCCGGAGTCCGCTCTACACGATGTGGTGAGGCTCATTGAGCGAGCCTTGGAGCACAAACTACACTCATCGACATCGAGGGGGCATTTGATAAGGCCACCTTCAATAGTGTCAGGAACAGTATGTCACTGGATTCAGCGACTCCTGGAAGGCAGAATTATACAGGTCAGTGTAGTTAAGAAGGGCCCTCAGGGCAGTCTTTGCGCCCGGAACTTAACCGGACTCGCTTAGTCATACCTCGGGCATCTTGATCTCTCTCATGGAGAGGACCCTTGCGAAGATCGTAGGTATTGGATCCGGACGAGAAGGATTGGTTTCGTTCTCACAATGTTCGTTTTCGTTACCGCTGGTTTTAAATCATTTACGCCCGGTTGACTATGATCCGAACGTCGTTCGATGTTTTTAGGGCGCAGATAGATCCGACCGGCTAACCGCTACCTTTCAAACCTGATCAAAACTGACACCCATTCTAGATACTGTTGTTACGTACCAAAAATTGGTTTGGTACCGCCCCAAATCTAGCTCTAGATAGGAAACGACAACAGGCTGCAGACAAAGCAAGATTTTTATCAAAAATCCTTGCTTTAAAACAGCCAAGTCTTGTCTGTATTTGTCAAGGGACAGGCCCTGCCTTTTGGTATCTGGACCGGACTTGCAGACTAAAGAAACACCTCCACGTGATGGGGGTGCTAAACGACTCCACGTGTAGGGGGTGTTTAGAGGAGGACGAGATTGTCGAACATATCCTACGAGAATAACCGGCTCTCGCCTGGACCAGAAAGTCCATACTGAGACAGACATAGCCCAGCTGGGCCCACTTGAGGTGTACCTCGCCTGGAACCATCCCAGCTTTTTTCGATTATGTCGGATGGCTGAATGAGAGACAGGAATGAGGGACACGAGGGGGTGACACAATGGGCCCGCGGTGTGCCTAGTGTGGGTGAGGGGAGTCAATTCCCTCACACCCCTCAACATCTAATCTAGACGATTCACAAAAACAACCAGTAATATCAACAACAACAACAAAAAACAAGATAACAATAACCGAAACTGATACTTTCTTGTTACAGCTGTTCTGCTTCTGTTTTTAATGTTCCAGGATAACAAGATCGCGAGCACGCTCTTATTCCAGAATGGCCGTGATAACTACTATAAATAGAATAACCGAGCGAAGTCGAATGAAAAACGAATACGTATCCAGAAGAACTAGCTACGTCGTCAAATGAGCATGTATCGATTGAAAATCAATTGTTATTTGGGTGGAGTTTTGTATTTACAAGCATTCTAACCATCAGTACTTTAAATAGAGTTATTATAAATATTAATAATTTATTGAAATCAAAATATAATAACGAAATTTTTAACGACACTCTCATTTAAATCAATGTCTGCTTGGGAATTGGGAGTTCCTAAGATCGTCTTGACGTCAGAGTGTGTAATATCAACGACCCCTGCAGATTACAGGGAGACAAGTTGCGCGAAATTAGCTGACTGTGCAGCGAGACCGACGTGAGGCTTGAGAAATTAGGTTATGTTACCCCGTAATTGACCGGGTGTCAACCCCTAGCCGCCAAACCAGACATAAAAGCTACTCAACTTTACAAGTTCTCATCTAACTTTGTTTCATATCGAACAGCCACTATTATTTTTATTTATGACTGGCGCTTGAAATGCATCAAAATATTGAAACATTTCTCTGATCCAACAACAATACACGTCAGTGTGCCCCAACGCGTTCAAAACATGTAACAAATAACATCGATCCCGCACAACGTAATTCCGAATTACAGCAGCGAGAATTCTGCCCGTGATCATTTTTCACAATTCCAGAATGATTGTTTCGTACAGATAACGGCTAGGCATTTTTTCGGCATCGTGGAACTACGCCTATACTAAAATTGTAAACACACGCAAGTCACCTTGGCAATGATTGTTAAAATTGTCTTAAAACAGCAGGAATTTATGTAAGCTCCTACTACGTTACATGAATACTGAGTGTGTTTCTGTCGGTAAAAAGGGAGTGTTACTCATTTCGTTGTAGGAAACGTTTGTTGTATCCGGAGGGTGACGGCGTTTGTGCACGGAATATAAATATGGAAGAAGAGGATGTAATATATCGCAATGGTGTTTGTAGAAGTTCCGTCCACTTGAAAATATGTGGCAGTTTTTGCGACAGATGTGTTAGAGCCATGGAAGTAAAATAGAAGGGGAAGCTACACTGGTGTGTTTGTTGTGAAGCCATTTGAGCAAACTTAGAAATTACCACTAGTGTGATTTTGAGATTATGGTTCCATGTCAAGTCATGTCAAGTATACGTAAGGTACAAAAAAATCAAAATTTAACAAAATTCCCTAAATTGATTTTATTTGTTAGAAAATGAAATTAATATGCAAATTAGGAAAAATAACATGAAAAACTCGTTTTGTAAAACTTGAGAGCACTCGTTCTTTACAGGCACTCCTGCCTACGGCAGTCGTGCTGCAAACCTGAACTCGTGTCTTAATATAAGTTTTACAAAACTAGTGTTTCAATATGCTATTAACGCACTGCTTATAGTTAACAAGTAGTTTTCGCGGACATGAGAGCAACATTTCGTGACGGTCACTTTTTGAAAAGGTGGACGTGAATTACAAGACGTCACGTCAAAAAATATAAATTCCTATTCCAAAATCTTGCGGTTCAAATAGAATTATTTCACATTTTAACATTCTAAAGATAAGTGTCCACTTGAGACAAAATCTCGAGAGAAAGTCTCGAGGCCAGTCACAGGGTGTTGACCATTTGAGATCACTTTGGCTCTCACGACAACTTGCTGAGACGGGACAGACACTGCAGTCTCGAGACCAGGAATTTCCACTTGAGAGTCCACTCAGTTGTGTGATTTGATTGCAGTTGATAAAAAATTTCGTGATACCTTCTTATTACTCATTTTGAAAAAAAAAAAAAATTTAATTGAAACACAAAACACAAAAGATAAACATTAATTGAAACACAAATAAAATACAAAATTCCACAACAATCACGTCTACGACAGCAGCAAAATCTGCAGGACGGAAGACTCGAGACCCGAGGACCATTTGTGATCGGTGGACTCTCGGATATTGCTCTCAGGCCCTTATCCATTTGTGAGTCGAGACTATTTTGTCTCAGATGGTCACGTACCTTAAGTAATTTCACAATCGTGGATGGACAGAAAAAAGGGAAGATAGAGAGGATCTATAATGGAAAAGAAGATGTGACATAAAAAAACAGAAAAATGTTAGCAAGAACAAATAATAAGAAGTGATGGCTGAATATTCAAAAATGAATTACGAAATGCGAAAAAGGTTAAAAAAGACTTGAAACAAGAGCTGCAAAAGACTGAACAAAGACTAAAAAGTTACTGGAATGTCTAAAAATTAACCGAAGCTGAAATATTACACTATTAAGGGCCGGTTTCACCAACATCGACTTCAACGGACAAATAACTGCATAGATACGTTTGTTAAAACTATAGCAAACTATAGCAATTGTTTCTAACAGACGATTTACTTTAACTGAGGTTGCTGAAATCGGCCCTAAGAAATTATAATAATCACAGATTTTTATATGCAGAGGTTATGCGATCTTAAGATCCAAATCCAATATGAAAATTCTATGCTTTAATATTCCAAGACTAAGACCTCAATATGTACAGTTCTGTTCAAATAAATCTGGGACAACTCTTGTAACGTAACTATCAATTCCACTTGTTCAAATAAATCTGGGACAACTTTTTAGTTGTGTTGTATTTGTGGCTTTCAGCATGTTAGTAGTTAATAGGGGCCCCAGCCCGGGGGTGTTCCTACCCACGGGGGCCCCAGCCCGAGGGGGTTTCTATCCACGGGGGCCCCAGCCCGAGGGGGCTCCTACCCACGGGGGCCCCAGCCCGAGAGGGCTGCTACCAAGGATGCTCCTACCCACGGGGCCCCAGACCGAGGGAGCTTCCACCCACGAGGCCCCAGCTCGAGGAAGCTCTTATGGAAAATGTAATTAGACTTTTGCACTTTGACAAGAAAGTCTGTCATTTTTGCTGACAGTATGAAAACCATGGGAACATTGTTCAACTTATCATCCACATTTACATTAGAAAATTAAAATTGTCCCAGATTTATTTGAACAGAACTGTACATACAGGTTATTGTATTGTATTGTACTCTGGGGTCGTAGGGCTATTCAGCCTCTCAAAACGTCGACCATCGTTGATCTTTTGTTCAACCCTACGCGCATCTATGTTCTCAGGAATCCCACTTTCTTTGCAAAGTTCAGGATGTCACTAAGAGGCCTCTTCGTCACTTCTTCAGATGTCAGTCTGAACACTTTCGAAATGATTAAGCTTTAGGTTAGCTAATGCGTCGCACCTGCAGAGTATGTGTTCGGCTGTTTCTACTTCCAAATTGCATAATCTGCATACTTCACTGTCTACTAGTCCCATATTTTTAAGATGGTATCTTACAGGGCAGTGACCTGTGAATAGGTCTATAATGAGCCTAATTTCTTTCTTGGATAAGAAGAGAAGCTTTTTAACATTCTGTGGCGAGAATTCGATAAATTTCTTCGCTTGTGTTTGACCTGGGACATTGTTCCAGTGAGACATTGTGGCCTCTTTTTCCTATTTTTGGACTGGGGTCTTAAGGTCTGCCACAGAGCGGTTCAGGTCCTTCGGCATTTCCTACTATTCCCTCATGTCCAGGAACCCAACTTAGAGTTACTTTGTTGTTTCTACCCAGTTGTTTGAGGGACTATCTGCAGTCAAAGATGACTAAGGATTTGGTGCCGTGTCCTTTAAATTCTTTAATCGCAGCTTGACTGTCAGACACTATATAGAGTTGTCTGCCCTTCATTTTCCTGCCTAAGCATTCTTGGGCACATATATCTATCGCAAGTATCACAGCTTGCGTAATCGTCGGTCCAGTCCCCAAGCCTATTGATGCCCTATATTTCGGGCCGTAGACGCCTATGCCGGTACCTTGTTCAGTCTTTGATCCATCTGTGTACCAGATAGAGGAGCTTTGACCTATTGCTACTATTGGACTTCTTGTCATGTGGCGGTCTTTAATGACCACTTCATATGATAAGTCAAAGTCAAGCGTTTTTGGTCTTACATCCAGTGGTTTTTCAATGACGTATGTCGGGCTGCATAAAATCCAGAATTCTAAGGTGACCCACTCTGTCACCTGGTTTAAATTTCTTGGTCTGGTTTAGTCTCAACGAACTCTGCACATGGAGGTGGAGTGGTGGTAGGTCTAAGAAAACTTCTAGAGCTGTCGTTGGGGTTGTTTTCATTGCCTCTGTTATTCCCAAACACACAACACGCTGTAGTTTCCCCAGTTTGTCCTGTGTCGTTTTCTCTGTGGTTTTCGTCCACCATACTAGAGACGCGTATGAGGCGATGGGTCTTATAACCGCTAGGTCTAACCATCTAATCATCTGCGGTTTTAGTCCCCAGGTATTGCCAAACAGTCTGCGACAGACCCAAAAGGCCTTAATTGCTTTGGCAACAGTTTTCTCAACATGTTCTTTCCAATTTAGTTTAGAGTCCAGGGTGACCCCTAGATACTTCACTTACTTGGAAAGTTGTATCGATAGTCCATGTAGTTGGGGAGCTTTTAAATTTAGCTTTCTACGTTTGCTAAATGGAACCATGATGGTTGTCTTAGGATTTACACTCAGTTCCTCCTTTCTGGCTTGATATAATTCCTTCATGCTTTCGTCTGATTAAAATGACGAGGTCGTCCGCATACCCTACTACATCATAACCTTTTTCAGTTAATTCTTTAAGTAGTGAGTTCACTACGATTGACCATAGCAAAGGCGATAGCACCCCACCGTGGGTAGCCCTTTGGTGTGGTTTCGATGTAAAATCGAAATACATGTATTAAAAAAATTCGGTAATACCTTGGAGTAAATAATACAACCTCCTTGGTTTGAGAGCACAACTTGCCCCTGTATCGAGATATAATAATTTAAAGTTTTGCTTTAAAATCGAGGTACGCCCATGGAAAAGAAAATAAATCGGTGCAATGAAATCAAAGAGAAATCAAGAGAGAGACAAAAAAACATAATCGTTGTTAACTACCTCAGGACGGGATCTGTCCAGTACTACTTCAAAGGGGCAAGGACGTTTTAATCCCACATATGTGCAAAATCTACATTGTGGCGAATGGTGAAAGTTGTATATTTACCAAAGGCAGGTAGATTAGTAGAACATACACCAAAGTCATTCAGACCCATTAGCCTATTCTCTTTTCAACTGAAGACGTTGGAAAGACTCGTGGATAGGTACATAAGAGACAACGTACTTATCAGAAGGCCATTGAGCGAACGCCAGTACGCGTACCAACCGGGAAAGTCAACGAACTTGGCGCTGGACGACCTCAACAGGTTATTATCCAAATCATTGGAAGACAAGAAAGTTGCTTTAGCCACCTTCCTGGATATAGAGGGAGCATTTAACAACGCCTCCACTGTGTCCATAGTGAATGCTCTTAAAGAAAAAGGAATTCCCGAACTAGTGTGTAGATGGATAAATGCCGAGCTAAGAGATGCCCCAGCTTGGCACGGTTACCATAGCGGCACAAACGGGGAGAGGCTGCCCGCAGGGAGGAGTATTATCACCGCTATGCGGAAAGAACTGGGGATTGAGTTCAAAAATGATTCTGTGGCTGTACACAAGGGTGGTGTTAACCTATGGATCAGTGGTGTGGTGGACAAAGACGCTGCAAGTAGGGGGGATAAGGCTATTAAGCGGCGTGCAAAGGCTTGCATGTCTGAGCGCCACGGGAGCCATGAGAACCGCTCCTACAGCGGCATTAGAAGTCCTGATGGACCTGCCACCACTACACATCCACATTCATGGAGAAGCTAAGGTCGTCATGTACAGACTAATGCAGGGGCAAAAACCCATCAGTCAGAGGCACGGTGGGGCACACCTAAAACTTTGGGAGGAGCAAGAGAGGGATACCGTTCTCGGGATGCCCAGTGATGCAATGTGACGTTTCAACTTCGAAAGAAATTTCAAAGTCATTATACCAGAAAGAGCAGACTGGGACAAAGGTCCCCCTGTCAAGGCTGAACTGGTTTGGTACACCGATGGCTCGAAGACCGAAAATGGGACTGGAGCCGAGATCCACGGGGAAAAATCTAAGGAGAAGATCCAGATATCCCTAGGTCAATTCGCAACGATTTTCCAAGCGGAGATAGTGGCAATTGACCACTGTGTGAAGGAGTTATCAAGGAATGCCGTGCAAGGCAAAACGATCGCCATATACTCTGACAGCACAGCGGCATTAAAAGCAATCCATTCCTTCCAGATAAATCCACGGCTGGTATGGGATTGCATACGCTCTCTAAAATAAGTGGGCGGTAGGAATAGATTATTCCTTGCCTGGGTACCTGGACACGCGGGTTTCAAGGGTAATGGAACGGCGGACGAGCTCGCTAGGGCAGGCTTGATAAGCCCCCTAATTGGCCCGGAACCCTTTTGTGGCATAAGCAGAAGTACGGTCAGGACTACAATAAATAGGTTGATCCGTACAAAATCTCAGGAATGGTGGGAGAACACCCCAGGACAGAGACAGGCAAAATGCTTCCTTAAAGGGAGAAAACCTGAACTAACAGCAGACCTCCTAAGTCACGACCGTAGGACAGTGAGAATAATAGTTGGATTGCTTACAGGGCACTGCCGACTGAGCTAGGCTTGGCAGAAGAAGACCTGTGCAAATTTTGCCAGGAAGAAGAGGAAACAGCCCAACATGTGCTCTGTCACTGTGAGGGCCTGTGTAGGGTAAGGTTTCAAATACTCGGCGAGGAAAAACCAAGTGCAGAGGAATACATGCGGGGATCGCTGTCCAGGCTCTGGAGTCTAATCAAAAAGACCAAACTTGACGACGTTCTCCGAAGACATGGAGGATCCACAATAGACCTCAATGGTCGCGGTGGAGACAGGCCCAGAAGACCGCCTCCCAAACTCAATCTAATCTAATCTAAAACTACCTCAGTTTTGATCGTGAAATCAAAAAGCGTGCATGCGTTATTAGTGGTGGTGAAAATGGCAGATGCAAACGTAAAGATGCAGAGATCGCACTGATCGTGTCCTGCAGGCGGAACAGCAAATTCTCAAAGGCGTAGAACAGAAAGTCCCGGGATTAGTACCAGGAGATACATACACCAAATGTCTTTGCGTTTTAAATTATTCTCTCATAGACATCAGAACTCGGATAATTTAAGGGGGTTGTGCTCCACTCTTATAACGGGCTAAAAATCGAGAATTGATACTATACGATCTCATCGTGTACCCGTTTAAATAGTTATATGCATAACAGCTTCTAAGACTTCATAATACTAATTTATCTTAAACACCATTAACAAACTATGAATAGACAACAATATAACCTGAATAGCACTCAAGGCAGCTCGTCTCGGTCTGCCCGGGGGAATACCGCTGAGTACTTCCTCACTCTTGACCACCTCAGGCATGCGCGATATATCAACCGCGCTAACATGCATGTATTTCGATTTCAATCTGTATTATTAGAATTGGATTCTAGTATAATTATCAAGATTCAAAGATTTAAAGGTTCCTAGTACCTCAGATGCAAATAACTCTTAAGATTTTAAATTTTAGCATTTAAAGATTCTATTCGATAATCTCAAATTTAGAAATTGTTAGTTTCAAATTTGTATAATTTCAAATCTTATTCTAAACTTCTAAGATTCCATGAACTCTCTCCCTCTCTCTCGTGAAGTCAAGTTTCCCGGAATCCAAGAAGAGTTCTTGCTTTGAAAAGTGTTTTGTAAGCGCACTTGTATCGAAATATACTGTTGTCACATTGGGTGCGTTGACGAGATCGGCCGGTAAGGCGTTCCCTTGGTTGACAATTCTGTTCGACAGAAAGTTGGTGCGGCATCTGTTTGCTCGTCGTTGTTCAAGTTAAGGTGGTGTCTTCTCAGTCTATCGTTGACATAGTGTAACGGCCTGGCAGAAATTACTCTCATAAACTCAAAATGATAAGTTTTAAGGGAGTAATTTCCACCGTTACCAGTTCATCGTTAGAGAACTTGTCCTTCTAACGGTGGTGGCATGTATAAGGCCCAAGTCATGGAAACGACGGAAATAAAGTAGCAAGTTAGAAAAGGATTCCAGAATGATCCAGCAGAGACCCAAACTGGAAAAGCATTGGGCAGAGAAGTTCATTTGGCTTCTCTCACTCGAAGAAAGATTTACTCCAGGATTCCCTCAATAAAGAATACGAAGTGGTATTTCCCTTGAACTTCAAAAGCTGCCAGCTGTGTACCTGACCAGTTAATGCCCTTACAAGATCGTGGATCTTGTAGTGTGGACTTCGCGGCCCCGTGAGGTTCCCTTTTAGTTTTTTTTTTTGGTTTATCTTTAAATTTGTTGAAAGTAGTTATTTATAGTTGAATAAAAGTTAATCTGACGTGTTTTGTTGAAGTTTGTTGTTTTAATTTCTATTCCTTTAAACAAAAACCCCTGACACATAAGCGTGTCCTGGCGGCAGTCAAGTGAACCTTTTGTCTTCACTGAGAACTACCTGGTACAGTGTACAGCCCCCATACGGTTAAGAGTTTTAATTATTATTTTTCCTGTAAAAACAATTCGGCGCCAGAGGTTTAGCAAAAGAGCTTATAAAAGATTTGATGTTTTAGTTGACAATATTCCCGATGTGGGTGGTCCAGGAGAGGTCTCTGGTGATTGTCACGCCCATTATATTTAGGTCTCCTTGCATGACGGAGTGTCCGTTAATCTTTACGGCGTAGTAACAGCAGTGTATGGGCAGAAAAGTAAGGCCAAGGACGGATCCTTGAGAAACTCCAATCGTGACCGGTCTATGTTACGAGAGATCATTACCAGCTCTGACGCGGTAAGTTCTATGAGATAAGATTGCATTGATTCAGCAATGAAGTTTACCACCAATTCCAAGCTTTTTCAGTTTCAATTGTTGCCGTTTTGGGAGACCATCAAAGAAGAAGTTCAAGAAGATTTGCAACGACCATTCCTCGAATTTAAGTGTTCTATCACCCCTTAAAATATTTGTATACAATTCCATAACACCCTGTATACTCGTACATGAGAATACTTTGATATATTTTAATACAGAAACAAATAAAATTTAATAGTAGATTATTATACGAGTTCCTGTGTAAATTGGACGCTTTATTCCAAAAGGGGTTTATAACAGCACGAGTGAAACGAGTGCTTTTGTGAGCCCCGAGTGGCCTAAAGCGTTCAATCTACACAGGAACGAGTGTAATACGACGCTTTATCGTTCGACACCACCCCGGAAAGCCTTTAAATTGCTTAAAATCCATAAAAGTAGTGTGACGTTTATCTGTCATTTTCATTATTTCATGACATAGTGTTTAGACAAGTAAAAATTTGAGAATTCTGACAGTGTCGAACGATAATAGTATATTATAAACCAAGGTAGAGAAGTAATTTTTCTCAGCTAAGCAGTATTAATTCTCTTCGCAAAAGGAAGGTATAATGGAGTATTTCTCTCACAAGTGATATAATGATAAAAAGGGGTGCATTACTATGGTTACACAATGGTAAGACATGAATAATTTTTTGAAACGTCATTTTGACACTTTCATTAATTTTTTGATTTTTAACTTTTACAAGAAATTACACGTCGGGCATAAAACGTCGAATCTTACACGTGACCGAAATGACATTGTACGCTCGTGAGATGTGTATCACTCCTGCTATGCCACTCGTGATTCAAAGAACTCACTCGCTGACAATGAAGCATTTCTGTCACTTGTAATATAATCTACTATGTATTATCCAACACTTGTTTATAATGTAGTCATAATAACGCCGATTTTGAATGGATTGTGTGGTCTATAAGACACATGTGACACACATGAAAAAATAATTCAACGGTTTTCTAATTTGTCATAGCAACCAGTTCATAAGCCAACAGTTTTGAACGTCAAAATTTTTTTGGGTTTTGATGAAGGTTCAAGAAACACGTGTCTTAACAGCAAATAAGTCATTTGCCTTATAAGACACTAGTATAATAAATAGCTATTTTGCATCAGTTGGTAATTACTCAGCCGACAGTTTTAAAAGAAGCGAAGTCAAACAATAATTACGTTTTGGTAAGTTAAATTTCGGAATACTTTTTCCTCATTAACATACTGCAGAGTATTTCAACGTTGACAGATTATTGCAATTTATTACACACTAATAATTGCTGTCTTACTTTGATTCATGTAAGCCAGTTCGCCACATGTAATATCTGACGTTCCTTTGTACCTACTGCCGCATAGAATAAGAATTTTGCATGTGCATGTGTTTAATTTGTCGTCATACATGTTTGTCATGTTCCCAGATTCATCGTTTATCACGCATTGGATTACTCGTTCAAATTAACGCAGGTCATCGTGTGGGACTTCCCCAACTTTGGAGTTTCAGTGGGAGTCAGTGTTCCTTTGTGCTCTGCGACTATCTTTGCGGTTTGATCCGACATTAAAGAAATTCCGAGAACCTTATGAATATTGAGGCATCTCATGTACCACGATGTGCTTTGCTACTCATCTGTCTTTCGGTATCTCGTTGTATTATGAAGATGATGTTTATAGTCAATAATTCACAACAACCGGTAAATTTAAGATTCTTATTAAATTTGCTTGTTCTTGATGTATATTTTGTTCTTTTAGTATTTTTTATACATTATTTATACAACTGTTAACATAATTTATTTATTCCACCGACATTCAGTATAGTAGTAGAACTAAATATTTTTGAAATGAAAGTTTCTTTAGGCGCACCTCTTATAAATTTTTGCTTGGAAGTGAATGAGATGAGTCGTCACGCTCAAAAATTGAAACACACTGTCTGTCACTTTATCATACAGTGACAATTGAAATTGACTTTTCGGTATATAGTATACGTATAGTACTTCATTGAGCGCTAGAGGTACGGTTCTCGAGTTTTATCGGACCTACAGACATGCGTTAAAAATGAAATCCGATCGTACGATCTGGTTATTCTGGAAATCCGATATGATCCAATCGGATTTCCGTTCCCCACAAAATAAACGATATTAATTTGGGAAACTGGTCGAAGTTAACTGTATTGTACTAAGATCGGATTTCCTCATTTATGTGGATCTTATTAGTTTCATGACGCCTTGTGTTTGCAACCTCACCACTTTCAACCGTGTGGTTTTAAGCACAACCGCAACGTTTCTTCTATTTTATTAAGTAACTAATGATAAAAGTCCTCAATTAATATTGGCTGTTGTTTTAAATTAATGAAATTATACTTTTCTTGACGTTTTTGATTTTATTAAACTCAAAATTCAAATGAAATAATAAAAGGATTTGGACGAATAAATACTTAACAACTTAACAATAGGTTTTTTTAAATTATTTTTCCAGCGCCAACTGAGACCCACGGTCCCTATTACGTATCTTTAGCAACCCTGATCAAAGTGGGGTCGGATCGATCCTCTCCTTCGGTGGAAGATAATAAATCTCATCTAAATTTTATATCTTTCACTCATCTATTTTTGTGTATAGCATCGTCTAGTTATATCAATTTTAAGATGATACAAAGTCTGGCTTGGCCCCGGGGTAAAAATAAAATTACTCTTGAAAGGGTTAAAAGAAAAAGCTCTTCGACAAAACGTCAACGTAGCAGATGAAATTACATGACGGGGCTCTAAGAGAGACTGTTATTACATTAATACATATTAAATTTGGGACGCGTCATTATCCATTATTGGAAGTCAAAATGCAAGAGTCGATTTTCTCCGCTCCTTCCATACACCATTCGCTGTTATTGACGGCTATGTTGTTACCAAATATGACGTCAAACCAGCGTCCATGTTTCGTCGGGGTGAAATGCACTTACGGAGACACATTTCAGACGGTTTCTGGGTTTATAACTACGCGAACATGTTAATTTGAGTTACCTGTTTGTACACCTCAATGGATTCGTTGAAAGAAACTGAGCTGTTTTCCAATAGTTCTAATTGGTTCACAGACATATGTACCGGTAATGGAACATTTTAATGTATTGAGTTTGTTTTAGAATTTTTTAGTTTTACCGGTTTCTTGTAACAGTCGTGTCGAACTGATGTACAGCTGGAGATCAATAAATACTGTTTTAGTTGGCAGTAAAAGACGATGCAATTTGTATTTGGATTTTTCCGGGCTGCTGTTGGCACAACGAGTGAGTTTATTTTCAAACCGTTCATTACGCTTATTTGAGAAATACGGGCTGTTACAAAAAGATTTTCATCTAGTTAACTTTGGAATTTTTATATGTAATTTTTTCTATGCCGCTGTATTCTTTTTGCGTTCATCAATAACCCATTGGGTGTCAAATGATAAAAGTCATTTAATTAAATTAATTCAAGGAAGATGCAGCCCCGTAATCGGAATAAGTACACTTCATTGTCATGGGAAACCTGACGAGGCCGAGGCCCGGAAAACACGGCTGCCGAGGATTCTTCGTCGGATTTTTATGAAGCGGCATGTAAAATGCAGTTTCGATTTCAGAAAAATTATAAAGCAAATCATATAAAAACTAGGAGAGCAGTTGTACATCCAACACTTTTTTTATTTATTTCTATTTTTTAGATAGATATTAAGTTAATAATGATTGATGAAGCCCAAAAAAAAAAAAAATGATAACCCACGCTTCAGTTGTTTTTTAGCTCACAATTTTTTTTTTGTTATTTACACATTAACTTAAGTCTAAAAATAAATTCCTTCTAAGACTACTCACTTGGTGTCACAATTTTCCATCATTATAAAGAACGTGTTTATATGGCCCTTATTTTTCTTTATGCTCTAATAATAGGAGGTAGGTATAACATTTTTCCATTGCTTTTAAATTCATCTAGGTTTACTGCTTTTTGTTTCATTGCAGCAATACTGCCACTTCGATTCGAATTACAGTTATGTCAGAAGATAATTTCAGAATACTGAACTGATGTTTACAGTTCTCCTCACAATTTGTCCCAGAACGAAGTCACTTTTCTTGAATTGTGTTTATTTGGTATAACTTGGATCGATTGAAGTCTTTGAATCTTACTTATAACTAAGAGTTTAGATAAAAGAAACAAGACCGAAACTATTTATTAAGGACAACTATAAGATATATTTCTTGTTTTATTTGTGTCAATCTCCAAATAGGGCAATAGAAACCGACAAACTTCTCGCTTTTATGAAGTGTTTATTTATATGAATTTCAAACGTTTGCCCTTTTATTTTGACACAGCATAATAAAAAAATAAATTGTACTCTTTTCCAGAAAGAAGTGTCGCTTTCACCATTTTTCTTACCATTCCCATATTTATTAAAAAGTAGCTGACCCGACGAACTTCGTACCTCCTCAGAATCAATAAATGTTGTGTTAACCTATTAACTGAATTAAGTTTTTTGTCAAAGGATAATGCACACACAACGCCATCTACTGGAATTACTGGAACAAGCATACAACGCCATATTATTCATTTTTGTTTCTGTCATGTATCAGAGATGGCGTTATATACAGCTCCCATATAAAATGAATGAGAAAAGGTTTTTAATAGTTATTCTGCTCTTCGGGGCGAAGATAAATCCAACAAATCAAAGACCATAAAAATCGGTCCAGCCGTTCTTGAGTTATAAACTCAAGGGGGTACCCTGAGCCCCCCTGTCCATGTTTTAATAGTTATCCTGCTATTCGGGGCGGAGACAAATCCATCAAATCAAAGATCATAAAAATCGGTCCAGCGGTTCTTGAGTTATAAACCAAAGGGTGCCCCCTGGGCCCCATGTCCATGTTTTGATAGTTATTCTGCTACTCGGGGCGGAGACAAATCCATCAAATCAAAGATCATAAAAATCGGTCCAGCCGTTCTTGAGTTATAAACCCAAGGGGGCGCCCTGAGCCCCCCTGTCCATGTTTTGATAGTTATTATGCTATTCGGGGCGGAGACAAATCCAACAAAGCAAAAATCATAAAAGTCGGTCCAGCTCTTCTTAAGTTATAAACTCAAGGGGCCCCCCTGAGCCCCCATCGAACTTAATCGATATTTAAAAAAAAAATTGCTAAATTGGTCCAGCCGTTCTCAAGTGATGGCGTGACCAAGGAAAATAGGGATTCATTTTTATATATGTCCCAGAGGTGTGTGGACCATCAATTACGCCCTTATTTTGAAAGATATCAAAACGGGGTTTTCGGGGGACGATAGCCACACGATACTTTCACAATTTAAAGGTATTAGAAATCATATACAGAATGTCCTAGCATTAGTAATATACCAAAGTTATGTTTTTTTTTTAAATGGAATGCTCTGTATATTAGTTGGTGAATTGAAAGAGCAGTTAATGCTGAGCACAATGATATAAGATACTACAGGTTTATTATGGATAGTTCTTGATTTATGAAGAATTTTAGGTCAAAATTAGTGCTTTTTTTAAAATTTGCAGAGACTATTCCAACAGAGATAACTGAATACTTTTCTGTCAATAATTTTTTATAGACCCAAACTTATATTATCTATATAGATAATATAGATTAATTAAAAATAATAAAAAAAGTGGTGTCCTTGCCATTTTCTTTTATACAACTGCTCTATAACGATATCATTATCCCACTCATATGATGAAAATTGAATTGAGTATTGAACCCTATTACTCCACTATATTTTACACATAATAAATTGAGCCTATTTTACCTAGTTACTATGTATAGATAAGCGACCTGCTATAATCAATTCGGTTTTTCGGCTGGGTCCAACAATGTGAATTTTGCCATAATAACAAATTTTTCATGTTTATTAATAAACGTAAAAAAAAGTTCCGGCAAAGTTTCGCATTTTTTGGATCGCTTTGGTTATATGATCGTAACGAATACCACTCGAGCAAACGAAAATAATTAAATTATACTCCTCATTCGACATATTCCGCAAAACACCACTCCAGCTGTGCATACGTCCCATGACTCGGAAGTATAATCGATTATTTTCTATGCTCTTGTGATATTGAAACTGAATAATGAATTCATAACTTTGAGGGGTTACCATAGCAACGCAAAATAGTACGTGATTCCCCATTTTTAATAAAAAATAAATAAATTGGATTTTTTCAGTTTTGGGCAATTGACTAAATTTTGAATCCCATACGTGGGCGTTTGTCAGAGTTAGTTTAGTCTTTCTTCCTTAATCTTTCAGCAATGTACATGTCTATATAGTACGGGCCAACATAATGTAACACCCAATAAAACGGAGTCTATTGCCCACAATTATTTAACAATGGAGGACTAAACCCATCCATAAATTTTATTTCATTTCATCCACCAATAAACAAGCAACTCAAAGACGTTGCCGCTTCCTTTTGATTTACAACCCTGAACCGTTCTCATTGTGCATCTAATTTGCGGCAATGGGCTCCGGTTTATGGGGTGTCAGATTATTGTGCCTCGCACTATACGTTATATATGTCTATATGTTAAAAAACAGATTTAAATAATGACACACCTAGCCCATTTGTAAATTTTTAATTATTGTGGTTCATGCTTATTTTTGTTTGTAAGGCATTTAGGAATGTTGTCGTGTGAATAATATAATATACACTATATCATAATAATACTAGAAGTCTCATAAATTAAAACAAATACTCCATGGAGATCTTGACTTTTTCAAATGTGGTAAAATAGTTTGATGATTTCATTCGCTTCAGAAACCTTGTAAATAGCTTTCTCAAATGTGACGCCTTCATCATTTCTCTCACTTTAATCATGCTTCTTACCCGACCTTCTAGGGGTGTTTATCAATCGATTTTTTATGCTAAAAAGGAAGTCTTGTCAGTTCTCCAAATGCGGTATATAAGTTCTAAGTGTCGCGCCTACACCATTTTTCACAATTTCATCTTACTTTAAGAATTTGATGTTGTATTGATCTACACGTTACGTGCTTAAAAAAGCATCTAGACTTCTTATTCAAAATTTATTGTACAAACTGACGAGAGTTACAAGTGCGCTGTCAAGACACTTTTCAAGGGCGAGGGTGAATTTTTGAGGCACGGGCCGCAGCCGAGGGTTGCAAATGAGCCCGAACCCTTATGAAATGACAGCGCACGAGTATCGAACAAGGTTTTTTGTATTCGTTTACGAACAATGAGAAAGAGACGAATTAACATCAAATTTTGAGGTTAGGTTTGGCAGCTGTCAAATTATATACATAAGCGGGAAAATTTATACATTTAGTTTCTCCATTATGTATATCACAAGAGAAATACAAAATAGTATATAACGCAACGAGTGTAGGTAAGTTAGTCTTTACAGATACAAGGAAACGTGTTTGAATCACGAGCGCCAGCGAGTGATTTATACGTTTCCGAGTATCTGTAAAGACACTTACAACGAGTTGCGTTAGCTATTTTTTTTAATAGTCCCACAATAAAACAAAATTTAATTTATCAATGAATCTAAAAATAATGACAACTAGAAATTATTTCAATGGTTGGCGCTGAACTGTAAAAACTGTCTCGGTTGTTACGGTAAACAAATAAAAAAATAATAATTTTGAAAAGCACGCGCATCGCTGTGAATTGTGTTCAAGCAGTGATATAGAGCTTAAAAATGAGTGAAAATGCAGAACTTGACGAAGATTTGTTTCTCCCGGAAGAGATTTGTGAAGAAGCTGCCGGAGCATCAGCGGAACTGATACCGGAAAAATCGAAGCATCGCTACGAGAAAGAATACTCAACATTCTCGACTTGGCGATCCCAAAAGAATGTCAGAGGTGTGAACGAAGACGTCATTTTGGCATATTATATGTGCCAAAGATCGAAAGCCGTCAGCCCTAATTCACTTTGGTCATATTTTTCGATGTTAAAGGCGACTCTTCTTGTAAAGGAAAATAACGATGTTAGCAGGTACCTAATCATTAATACTTGTACTTTTGACTTGTACCTACGCATTTCCACCGACAGGTATCACAAAGTACTAGCCTTTTTAAGGAGTAAATCAAGAGGTTATATACCAAAAAAGGCAAAAATATTTTCTAGAGAAGACATTGTAGAATTTATGACCAAGGCCCCAGATGAAAAAAAATTGTTATTGAAGGTAAATTTTGTGTTTTTGCTTTTATAAAATGTCAGATTGATATTTATGGGGTATGCAGGTCATAATGATAATGGGAATAGCTGGTGGGTGTAGAAGGGAGGAGCTGTTGAACATGAGGACTTATGACATTGAAGACACCGGTTCAATGTTAATTGTAAAAATTCACATCTGGAAAACCAAGAAAGTATGTTGTTGTTAGCGATAGCGATTTTAACGCGGTTGAAATATGCCGCAAATATTTCCGATTGCGATCTGCTAAAACTCCTCACAATCGACTGTTTGTGCAATACAGAGACAAAAAGTGCACAGTTCAACCGGTTTGTATAAATTGTATCAGCAAAGTACCTATGATGGTGGCTGAATATCTAAAGAAAGAAAATCCCCGCGAGTACACAAGTCATTGCATGCGGAGATCGTCTGCAACGTTACTGGTGGACAGTGGTGTCGATATTTTGACGCTAAAAAGACACGGCGGTTGGAAGAGTTCTTCTTCTGCAGAGGAATACGTTGGCGAATCTATGAATAATAAGGTTTGGTTTTATTTTAATAAAAGCAATATTTTAATGAAATAATTATTTGCAGATAAATACGTCTAAATTGATTCTGAAAGGTGCGGAGAAATCGGTCTTAGATAACAGAAATTGCACTGAAAACCACACGAACAATAATTTGGAAAATCAAGAGCTACCTGAATCTCAAGTTGAACAACCCGCCAGACATCTTTTGAAAAACATGCATCGGTTGGAGCTTGAAAATTTTCCTGAATCTAGTTTTGTGACGTCAAGTGTAAAGGAAAGCTCTGATGTCTTGGAAATCGATGAAGTGCGTGGAATATCTTTTCCAAATTGTTCATTCAATAATTGTACATTTAACATAATAAAGAAATAATAAAACTTTTACCGATGACTTTATGTAAAACTGCAGTTATCATTGACTAAACGATTGATGTATCGGTCAATTACCAAGCGACTATTAAAAAAATAATATTTCAGTTGAGTTTCAGATAAAAGTGTACATTATAACAGTTCGTTTGCAACGTATAATCTTTCAATTATCAAGCAGTCTCTGCTCTACATATTCACATACTTTTATTCCATCATTATCCATGTTTTCGTAATAACAACCTACTTATGTCCCACATATTTCTAGTTTTTGACCCAGTAATCAACAACAAAAGGTTGATGTGTCGATAACAAATTACCACACTCTTCAAAGCATCACCGCATAATTGTTTAAACGACGTCCTCGTGATGGCGTCAACTCCTCAAGTACGTCGTGTATTCTCACCTTTAGCTAACGCTTGAATAATCCAAACTAATTGGAAATGAACCGACATTTGGATCAGAAATAGGAAATCCGCAATCAGACGTGCTTTTCCCTTATAATGAGTGGATCAGTGTCAGATAATTGCATCATTGTTAGTTTTATTCCACTCGTAAGGGAGGAGAGGGATTGCTGCGGTTGCGGCAAAATTCTGAATTAAAATACTTTCCTGGAGTTTTTTTTTTAATCCAGTCGATTCAATAGGCTTGTTAGTGCAAGAGTTCAAGTTACAGAATTAAATTTTTCTACTTTTTGTTTGCTTGTATGAGAGAGTAATTACGTGACATTGTGCTCGCAGACCTGAAAAATCACACGGTAATTATGGGCAGACCCAAATGTGTGCTTTTGCAATTGGATCATAAATCACTGTCACAGTGAGTTATGTGAGAGAAAAATGTTTGCTAAGGCCGATAAGTGTGATTTGATTTAATTAGAGCGAACCACAGCCCCGATAATTTTCCTAACATGGGAGAGATAATAATGGAAATATAATAATTTTGTATTGCTAAAGTTTAAAAAAAGGTAATTACTTCCTTGAATACTACTTTGGTACGTTATTCAAAAGAAATTATTTCATAATATCCGACAAAGGCAAGCTGTCAACGCATTACAATAATAATGCGTTTCTATGACCCCAGGAGTTTTAAAGGTGAAGGTGAGTTTCCCCATTTTCTTGTTTTGACGGTAACAAAACAAGTGGCGCTAAAACCACTTAAATAATACCTCCAGAAATAACAGATATGTTGTTTTGTATTGTTTTCAGTATTACCACATTTTTTTTTTAATTTCTAATTTCTTCTGTTACTTGTGATAGTTTTGTTAGTTCGTATCAGACATATAGCACTTGTGTTATCTCTTACGGGAGTATGTAGCATTTTTTAAAGCTGTTATTAAATCTTGTTGTACTCTGTCCTTGCGAGGAGTTTTCGCTACGCTCCTTGTGCTTCACACACGCCAATAGATCGTTCAAGTACCTTTCAAGTTTCCTAAAGCATTTTTTTAAGTTTACTTTGATATTCTTATGGCTTCTCCTAACGCATTATACCATATTCATAATTTCTTCTTTATAAAAATTCATTTTGTCAAAGAATCACAAAAGTGAAACTACAGCGTGATCAAGAAGGACTGTTTGAGTTGGTAATGGTCCTGAATTTAATTTTTAAATGGTAGAATTGTAAGAACTTCCGGTTGTTGACGTCTTGACACTGAAAGCCGTCATTCACAACTTACTGACATTTCAAATTTGAAATTAAAAAGTGAAATTAGATTGAATGGGCAGCAGTTTGTGGGGGCGTTATGAGCATTACCTTTAGTGTGATTATCGTTCTGTATTTCAAGTTTAATTTCTGCATCGTTTAATTTTCTTAAATTATTAGAATTTGTATTCACCTAACCTACAATTCTTGCTCAGTTGACGTTACGTCAAATATGTGTATCCGGCTGCAGTGTTACAAATAGCCGAACAAAAAAAAGTATCTTAAAAGTAATAACAACTCAAACAGTCCTTCTTGATCACTCTGTATTATATTAAAGACTTATTATAATAAAAATAAATAGAATACTTTCGCACAGAGAAATTGTACCTCGATTCCTGCTTCCTGTGTAGCACGTTGTTTATTTTTAAAAACATTACATTTTTTCCTAAATCTCAGATTTTTCGACAATTAGAGTTTCTCCAATTTCGGCCTACGCGTCTGATTTTTTCTGTTTATCTTTGTAATACTTATTAGTTACTTCCAATAATAATTCTATTTCGTCACTTCCTCTCTTGACCACTCCATGATCACCAATGAACCCAGTAAACACATGCACGTTGTTTTAACGTGGAAAAGTCGTGTATGTGGTTGATAACACGTTTATGGTTGAAAATATCATGTTATATTTTGGTAATACCTTCAACGTTATTTCAACATATTTTACGTAACGTAAATTCAACATAAAATAATGACTACGTATCTACAAATTACGACAATTCAACGTTAAAAAATTACGTTATTTTTCAGTATTATATATGACGCAATAAAGACGTTTAATCAACGAAAGGTACATATTGTGGATAAAATATAAGTTATTTTCCATGTGCAGTTCTGACGTTTGTTTCTCGTGAAATTTTTACATTAAATACATGTGTTTTTCTAGTGTCATATTGGCGTGTTTGCCGTCGTTTATTTTTCGTGAAATTCTTACATTAAGTACACGTGTTTTTCTAATCAAATAAAAAATAAAAATACCTAGGGAGTGAAAGAGTTCCAGCTGGGTATAAAAAATCATCATCATGGTGTAGTCCTATAGGTTTTTGGGTTTAAAAGGAGGTTTTTCAATTTACTTCCCTTATTTTTTTATTATTGTATTTTACTTAAATCAAATTATATAAAATAGAAAAGAACGAAGGGCGGTGAAGTCTAAATTATTATTTTTGACTATTATTTCTCGTAAAATTTTAACATTAAATACACGTGTTTTTCTAGTCATCTATACTACAAATAAAAACAAATAATTCTAATGCATAATATTAGTAATAGAATCATAGTAGGTATTATTATCGCTATGTATTTAATAAGCAGTCATGGTTATCTACACAATTGCTCTGTAAAAAAATCGTGTCCCATGTTTAAAACCCACACTGCCAAGTATAATATGTTATTCGCGTAGTAAAAATCATGGACGCTCGGTATGAAAATCTGAATGTTCAGTACTTTCTGAAAAGTGTTTAGTAGATTACTGGACGCTCGGTATAAAAATCTAAATGTTAAGTATTTTCTGAGTAAAATGTTATTCGCATAGGAGAAATCATGTTATATGTATTATTTACTAGCTGACCCGGCGAACTTTGTACCGCCTCAGAATCAATAACACATGGGCCCCTCTGGGCCCCCATATCCATGTTTTAATAGTTATTCAGCTATTTGGGGCGGAAACAAATCCAAAAAATCAAAGATCATCAAAGCCGTTCTTGAGCTATAAACCCAAGGAGGCCCCCTGGCCCCATGTCCATGTTTTAATAGTTATTCTGCTAATCGGTCCAGCCCTAGAGGGCCCCCTGGACCCCCATGTATATGTCAAAAATAGTTTTCCACCTATTCTCATGCCTACCAAATATACAAAAAAAAAATCATAAAAATTGGTCGAGTCGTTTCGGAGGAGTTCGACCATAAACACCGTGCCACGAGATTTTTATATATTAGATAAAATATAGTGTGCAATCTGTAATAATTGTTCTTATTGAATTGCACCGGATATACATACATTTTTTATACTGTGCGTGATGCAATTAAATACGTATTAAATGATGTTATATTTTATACCGAGCAAACATTTTTTATACTTTGCATAAAGCAATAAAATACATAGCAGTTATGCTATATTTTACTATGCAAACATATATTTAAATACTGGTGTAACCTACCGTGCAACTGGTTACAATACTTACAATGACAATTATTTACTGTGCAAAAATGCATTAAAATACCGAACAGTTAATTACATGCCATTTTAAAATACATAATGTATAATAATCCTATGTGGGTAAAATATAAGTAATTTTGACGTTCAGTTCTGACGTTAATTTCTCGTGAAATTTTTACAATAAATACACGTGTTTATATAGTCATATAATTATATAGTACATTTAGGTACTACAAAGGAACGCATTCCATTGGCGTCTTTAACAGATTCCATATGCGCCCAGTTTAGAAGCCACTTGCGGGTTATAAAACATAATATGTACATTTTTTATTTGAATCACATTTTAAATTTACGAAACATGGTAACAACTAAGTTAGCTCTTGTAAACATTTGGCACCCCGAATTTTACCCAAACAACCTTGAAAGTTCTTTCGCTCTTTGAGAATTCATATAATTATTATTATTAAATTAAAATTCAAAAATTAAATTGACATTCCCTATTCTATTATGGTGTTAATGTTATAAAAAATTACAAAAGCTCTTTTAACCCAACGGCAAAGAAATAATTCAATGTAGGTAGCTATATTTAGATTGGTACTTACAAATATTAATTTAAATGTATTTGTTAAAGTTGAAAACAAAAATTAAGATGTTTAATTATTACGGTTAATCAACGAAATTAATAAATATTGGTAATGTCTGGTAATGTGAAACGCTGTGAAGTAAGTGAAAGTGTCAAAAGACCAGCGAAAAGATTAAAAATAAAACAACGAATCTCCTTTGACAGTCGTGTCGCGAGTGTCTTTGACCGGCGAAGAGTTTAGTGTTGGTCAGGGAATGAATAGTTTTTAAAAACGAAATTGAAAGCAAGTATAAATAAGGGACAATTTGAAACATACGTTGAGAAGTTTTACCGTTTAGGCGCTGGAATTTTGAGAAGAACGGATATTGGTTTATGATGGGGGCTGAAGATTGAGGAACCGACGACGCGAGCGTAATTTTATTGTCCAAAATAAATAACAACGTATACGTATAGATCAGTACCACACAGTACTATCATTGAATATCAATACTCTAGTTAGAGTAGTTAGAGTATTGATATTCAATGGTACTATCAATGAAAATTTCTGCCTTATCGAATTTGTTTTGGCGGCAAACAAAAAAAACATGCTGCTTCCTACATTGAACGCGGCGAGCGGGCATCACTTTTGTGTACGTGATTTACAGCTTTTTTTATTGCGGCTTGCACCCCGAACGAAACGAAACCAAGGAACTCTTTCCAGATGTGTCATCTGGGCTTGGCCATTGCTTCGTTCGATTTTGTTCATTTTCATTTTTCGTCTGAGATCATGCAGTTCGTTTCGTTTTCGTTTGCCTTACCAAGTTTTGAGATTTGTGTAGCTTCCAAAAGTTCTAAAGGTAAGTAGTACAGTATTTTATTTAAAAGTAGTAACTAATAATACATTTTTTATGCATATTACTAACCAGAATTTAAATTTATTCCGCAAGTGTACCGATTTTGCCTTCTTACAAGGTTTTTAAGATTCATTTTAAGACAGGTATATACATATATGATATTATATTTATGATTTTTCTAGTTAAATTTTTTTGTTTTAACTTTTGAGCTTCTTTGCAGAGGATTATGACACAGACGATAAAAAGGCCATAGATTTTGAGGCAACTGTACTGCAAACATTGGCAAAACTGACCCAGCACGTCGAGCAACACACAATCTGAGGCATAAAAAAATGATTTAATTTAATTAGGACAATTATTATTAGCCCATAATAATTATTTTAGTTCTTTTTTTATAATAATAATTATAGTTATAGTTATAAAGTCTAGAAATACATAAGAATAGGAATTGTGTTTTTAATAGCGACAGAGGACCTATCCCCAATTCCGCACTATTCCCACTTTTGAACAGTTCGGGTGGGGATGCGTCACATTAGAGTATATATAAAACGGTATGTTAGCATGTAATGTTAGTTTATTCATCGCCCTGATGGTCTGATAAATTTAAATTTGTTTTTGGTGTTTTAGGGAAAATTACTAACTAAAAGTAGTTATCTACCATCAACAGCGATCCAGACAGTTGTTTTTGTATTCTATAAATTAATCAACCCACTTTGAAACCACAAAGAATATTTCTAGGAAAGGATAGCAAATTTGTGTGATTTGCGATTTATTCTTACTGCTGTTTAATACTATAAACACAAAGTATGTATATATTTCATTCCAACTCGACAACAATAATTAACTTTTGCGGAAGTGCACAATTTAGGTTATGTTATTAAAACAAACATCAAACAACGATTAAAATAACATACATAGGTAACAAAAAATTTAATGGAAAACTGGTTTTGTAAATTTTCCTAGCGCATTTCCCCATTGAATTAAATTATGTTTTACGTGATATGTGGATGTTTGATGTTTACTGAGTAAAGACGTGTTGCTGTCGAGCTCTCGGTAGAAAACAAGTGAATGCGATGTGGAACGTGATACAGCCGCCGCAGCCATGTGTGCAATAAGATAGGGCACGGAATAACCAAAAACGAGACGTTTGGCATTACTGACTCATTACAACAAAGATTTTTTTTAACTAATTAAGAAGAATTAGTAAGAGAAGTCATCTGAAATGCCGAAAACTGTTGAATTGGTGCTATCTTGGGTAGAATGGTGGTGTTTGGAGAATTGGGGATGAGCGCTTTCACTGTGAGCATGTCTAGACTTAGTGGCGGCGTAAGTAATTGCGCAAACATGTGACAACACTTCTCTTTTATAATAAATATCTTGCACCCGTACGCCGATGGGACGCAGCCTTGTTAATTTAATCGGCACTCGCACATCGTCAAGAATTGCATTGAATAATTGAATTTCACCAGAGATTAACTCTAGGATCACCTTTTGCATGTCATTATATTGCACCTTTTCTACCTCCTAATATTTTTGATCTCTTTCAGCATCATAACAATATATTACGTAATACGAAACCACGAGAGTGCTCCGTTGCCAATTTTTGGATAGCTGCTGAAGAGACATAATTTTTCAACTAGGAGGGAGCACTGAGAATAATTATACTATTAGATATGGTCAAAAAAAATCTTCTGGAACATCCTAAGGACCTGAAAAGTGGGTTTTAATTTTTCCTGGTGGAATAAGAGATATCCGTCACACCGACATTGTAATCCTGACGGATAAACTCATTAACTGAGCGTCTGTTATAACTAAACAAAGTGCTTTTAGCTGTAAATTATACTGGAGCAATTGTGACTTAAAACAATTGGATTAAAATTAACACTATAAACGTGTGTTGATGTGTGTTTCAAAACATGAATACAATAAGCCTGAAAAGTATTTTGGAGCTTCCCAGTCACCTTTAAATCTCATGAATCTCTCTGTAATAGTTGTGAATTAATTAAAACCTCCCCGCCATCCTTCCCTTTGTCAACCATATCAAATTCTCCACCTTCTTCACCAGCGTCTTCAGTTTCACTCGTGGTATTACATATCCCACTCTCTCCACGAAACTACAATATTGTATCCACTCTGATAGATAAAAATTGTTTGGTTGAGTTATATTACCAGACTCATATAATTAACTGTACTGGTGTAACATTTCCTTCTAAGCACTAATAAACTTAATAGAAACATCTCCATCGAAAATCAATAAATTTAACTTAATAATGAACTTGGGCTAACTGTGTTAAATTTGCTAGAGTGGTGCAGCTAGTCGCATGTACAACACTAAGTAATTACTTCTTGGTGGAAAATGCAAACTGCTTCGACACACCCGAAGGCGCCATAACGACACAAAGGTTTCAGATCTATGATTTATAGGCTTTGAAAGCGGAGGTGAAGTTATTATGCCATAAATGTTACATTAGATGGACAGCAGGATAGCCAACCGCAACTTCATTTAGCCCATCAAATTCTAGCCACATGAATTACTTAACTGCAGTTATAATAAAATACGTTGTAGGAGATTACTTAAAAGATTTTGTTTTGACACTTTTGTGAATTAAAATTGGGCAATTTTGACAACCGGAAGAGAAATTTTTATAAACCGGAAGAAGCACTTTTATCAGTATAATAATTATTATTGACTAAAATAAGCTGCTGTCATTGATTGAAAACTCAGGTTTGTCAGGTGAAGGAAATAATCCTACTTATAATTTATTTTATCTACAACTATCGCATAATCTATGGATTACTAAACCGATTTTGGCAAGTAATGACAGTTATTACTATTGTCAATTGAATAATATTGACAATTCGATGGAATAATATTACTCAATGGTTACGTCAAAATTAAATCATATGCCTTATTTTGGCACAAGTAGGTGGTGCGGTGTTGCTATAACGATGACATTAGTTTTTACAAACATTAATAATTTGGTGAATTTTGCGAATTCTATCTTTATTTCCGTTTATTTCGCGTACAAGATGAGTGATACGAATACTTCTGATGAAGACGAAATACGTAGCAGTACACCTACCGAAATATTAAATTAGCCGCAAGCACAACAGAGAATCTGTTACCCACAAAATCAAAAAGGAAGTATGATGTCGCATATAAGAATTTTATGGCAGTCAAGACAAAAAACGACTTCTTTCTCTGAAAATGTGTTACTTGTGTATTTTGCTCAATTAGCCAAGAAGTACAAGTCGTCCTCACTATGGTCTTTCTACTCAATGCTTAAAAGTACCCTGAATATTCACCATAACATCCATATCGAACATTACTTGAAGTTGCAAGCGTTCCTAAAACGCCAGTCCGAAGGCCATCGACCAAAAAAAGCCAAGACTTTTACACCGGAGGAACTAAACAAATTTTTTAAAGAAGCACCAGATCATCCATTTCTTCTGACCAAAGTAAGTGATCGAAAACGAAATTGTAAAATTTCTCATACTGTAATGTTTTGTATGTACAGGTAGCATTGATCATGGGTTGAATGGGAGCCTGTCGCACTAACGAATTGCATTCTATGAAAATTGAAGATATAAAAGATTACAATGGAGCTCTTATAGTCACTATACCTATCACCAAAACAAAGACGTCTAGATCGTTTACCCTGTCGGGTGAATTTTACGAAATTTGTAGAAAATATCTTGCACTGCGACCACCTCATGCCACATCGGACTGTTTATTTTTAAATTACCAGAATGGTAAATGCACCATTCAAAAAGTTGGCATAAATAAGTTAGCTGCTATGGGCAAACAAATTGCTATGTTTTTGAAACTTAAAAATCCTGAACTTTATATTCATTTCGTCGATCTTCGGCAACAATTTGTGTGACCGCAGGTGGTGACATCACAACCGTGAAAAAACTAGGGGGATGGAAATCAACCGCAGTTGCCGAAGGTTACATCGACGACAACATAAATAACAAGTTAGAACGAGGAAGAAAAATTGTGGAAGTAATTAACAAGAATAATTGCACCGTGCAAAGTGTAAATAACATTACTAGTACAACTACCACAGGAAGTACTACCTATAATTTGACGGGTAAAGAAAATCCACCTATAACTTTTAGTAACTGTACTAATATTACTATTAATTATAATTACCATGATAATAAAAATTAATAAAACATTATTAAATTCATATTGTTATTTTCCTGAAAGTTGTAGATAAAGTATAGTATTCGACTCGCGTGTAATGGCTATTACCCACTCAGATGATTACACGTTGATTGAATAATATACTATTATCGTTCGGCACTGTCAGAATTTTCAAATTTTTGCCTGTGTAAACACTCTCTGTCATGAAATAATGAAAATGACAGATAAACGTCAAATTATTTTTATGGATTTTAAGCAATTTGAAGGCTTTCCGCGGTTGCGTCGAACGATAAAACGTCGTATTACACTCGTTCCTGTGTAGATTGAACGCTTTAAGCCACTCGTGGTTCACAAAAGCACTCGTTTCACTCGTACTTTTATAACCACTTGTGGCTTGATGCGTCCAATTTACACAGGAACTCGTATAATAATCTACTATTATACCCGACTAACATCTAGATGACTATTTTTGCCACGCAAAAGGAAGGTATAATGGAGTATTTCTCTTACAACTGATATATTGATAAAAAGGGGTGAATTACTATGGTTACACAATGGTAAAACATGAATTATTTTTTGAAACGTCATTTTGACACTTTCATTAATTTTTGATTTTTAACTTTTACAAGAAATTACACGTCGGGCATAAAACGTCGTATCTTACACGTGACCGAAATGACATTGTAAGCTCGTGAGATGTGTATCACTCGTGCTATCGCACTCGTGATTAAAATATCTCACTCGACTCACTCACTGACAATGAAGTATTTCTGTCACTTGTAATATAATCTACTATTATGCCCTACCAACGTCTAGATAAAACCCAAGCGTATGATCCAGATGATATAAATATTAAGATGATCCTTCTCTCATTACCGGTATTACTAGACATCGTAACAGATCTAATAAACCATACCATTCGATCAGGAACAATTCGGCCCCGCATTTGAAAAATGCAATATTAATACCAATCCCAAAGAAGGAAAATATTGCTACGTTATCAGAACTAAGACCTATCAGTATCTTGTCACCTATGGCCAAAGCTAGAAGCTCAAAACAATAACTTAAGCAACACGTAGAAGTAAATGCCATTTTACCAAATAATCAAAGAAGCTTCAGAAAGCGGCACAGTACCACGACGGCAATTCATTGTGTCATGCAGGACATCCACGACGCTTCTGATAATCGGCGCGCGACTGCCTTATTAGGGCCCTATTCTTGAACATGTGAGTGCTTGAGTGAGTGAGTTGTGACGTCACGTCGAGTAGTCGAGTATTTAATTTAAAGTAAGCGCTCGTCTCATACCGCTCGAATGAATACTCAACTATCACGCACTCACATGTTCAAGAATAGGGCCCTCAGTACTACTAGACCTATCGAAGGCATTCGATCTAATTGAGCATGATAACTAATCTAAAATATTATGGAGTCACTGGGACAGCGGCAAACTGGTTTGAAAACTACTTAAGCGCAAGATCACAAATTGTAGTCACAGGATCAGGGAGTTTTTCGGCAAAAAATATTACCGAAGGTGTTCTACAGGGCGGGGTGCTATCGCCCCTGCTTTTCTCCATTTTCACTAGTGACATTGTCCGACACATTCACCACAGCAACCATCATCTATTTGCAGACGACACCCAAGTCTACAAGTCATATGACAATGTGAACAAAAAACTACATCTTCGAACTGAATAGTTATTTAAATAATTAGCTTGAAGTCGGTTTCTTTTTTTTAAAGCTAATTATTTTACAATTTTAAGTGATGGGTAGACGTAGTAAGGGAAGGTGGAAATATTATCGAATTACAAAATATCTAATACAAAATATTGAACACAATTTGTCGAAAAACAAAATATTGAAAGTACAAATTTATCGACAGGACAAAATGTCGCAGACAAAAATTTCAAAAATTAGTTTTTCCGTGGATCATTGAAATTGGCGCCTCGCGCTTCCCGCTCGAACCCTCAAAAAAACATACTCCAAAAAGGTCACATTTCTTTGTACGTGAAACTCGAAATGTTTACAGGGTAGCCTGAGTGAAAATTTGTTTTTCCGTGAATCATTGAATTTAAGAAACATACTCCAAGAAGGTCATATTTCCCTGTACGTGAAACTCAAAATGTGGACAGGGCAGATTATTGAGTGAAAATTTGTTTTTTCGTGGATCATTGAAATTGTGTATTTCGATATTTTATTGTTCAATATTTTGTAGTTTCGATGATTTGTTTTTCGATATTTTGTACTTTCGACAAATTGTGTTCGATATTTTGTATTCGACAATATTTCCGCCGGCCATGATTTTTTTTCTTCCTCGAAACTTTCTCCAAATAAAGCTATCCGGTAACAGAAAGCCGTAATTAATTTATTTTTGTTCAATGTTCATCTGTAATCGAATAATAAATAAAATACTTTCGTTGCAAGTCAGCGCTTTCCTACGCGACCTAAAACGCAGTGTGATTGGCTGATCAAAAAATTACGTCACGCAACGGTAAGAGCGCTCCGCCGTACGAGCTGTACAATGTAGTTCTGACGTGCATGCGTCTGATCTTAAATTTCTGCAGGTTACAAATGCCTGAAGAAGCTGCATGGAGGTAGAAAAATATACGATGATGCAGTATAAAAACCCGTTGTGGTATGAACTACATTATGCCCGAATTACTGCATCAAAAGCTTATGATGCTGCACATTGTCAAACCTTTACTGCAACATTGGTAGAAAATACGAGCTTATGGTGCTTCCAAATTTGAAGTTTCAGAAGCAACGCAAAGGGGCATTGTCCTCGAATCTCAAGTTCTTTGCGAGGTACAGAGGAAATTGGAAACATGTAGAAATTGTGGTTAGTATTAAGTTGGCATTATCCATTCATTCTTGCTTCACCCGATGGTATTTCGGATGAGGCAGATCTTGAAATAAAATGTCCTGCATCTGTAAAAGCAATGAGTAAATTTATAAATTCTAAAAATGAAATCACTGGTAAGAATTCCGCTGAAGTGACGGAGGGAATCTTCCACATAACTTTCGACCACCGTCCACGAACGCCACCCGCCATGTCTTTTTAGCCCCAGCACATCAACTCCTTTATTGACTAAACGTGTAGCTGATGTGCGTCCAAACCAGTGCCCAGTAAAAGCTTCAGCTGCTTGCAACTTTAAATACTTACAATTTTTGAGAGCCAGCCACCAATTGCGCCTTTTCCTACGACTTGGGCAGTGCATTTGCCATTTCGGTAGTTCAGAAATAAGTGATCTGAGCTTGCGTTGCTTGATCAAAGTCTTATGTATTTTCGCAGAATTTCCAAATAATGAACTGCTTTATTTTCTCTATCAATAACTGCGAACGTTCGCTGAATATTCGTTTTTGTATTTGGAACATTTACTATAAACATTCCTTCAAGTCCTTATTCTGTCACTCATATTTTAATATTATATAATTCCTCTCGTCTACAAGTGCCCGAGACCCTCAATATTATCATTACTACCTCCAAATATACAAGAATAATGTTTTATTAGAACCCAAATTTGGCAGCTCATCATCTGAACAAACCTTCTGAGTTAAAAATTGTTCGTGTGGTGCTTCATTCAAGAATTTTTCCATGTCTTCTTTAGTGAAAACTCTTAGGTCTATATCCAATATTTTTTTTATTTTAAGATAAGCAATTATTGTAGCAAACTTACAAATGTCGATAGCATCATAGAGAAAAATTGTACTCTTTAGAATTGAATACTCCGCCCATAAACTGCCCGGGGTCTTCTTTGCTTTACACCATTCCTTAAAAACCTTGTATGTCTGTTCATATAGGACCTTGGATTTTTCTGGGATTATTTCCGAACATCCTTCTTGTTACGCTTCTTCTAAATCATTCGGTAGATTATCACTATCGATATCGGAATCGCTCATTTTTGCTTCGAAAACAGAACTATGAACGATTCTACCAAAGAACACAATTTTACTTGTTTGGGAAAAAACCATAGAAACTATGGAAAAGCCACCCAATATTTTGAGTTTCAATCTTCGCGCCGATTATCAAAAATTTGTAGGAGTATTATTCCAGATACTCCAATCGTGCAAAAAACAAACTCTTACCGTTCTCCATACTTAATATACTATCACGAACTTATATAAGTTCGTGTATACTATTTACTGTCGGCTTCAGCCATAGCGTATTAATTTAAACACAAAACAGACACAAACCAAACGAGTAATTCTTCAACTCATGCTAGAGTCAAAAAGTCTGTTTTGACAATTTTTCATTTCATCGCTCATGAATGACCACACAATGCTTCTTCTACGAGCGGCAGTTACTGTTGCGTGACGTCACCCACTCACTGCGCTCTGTTATCACCGTTTGCCGGACGCTTTTAACCGCCGTGTTTTAAACTTTAATTTGTGGCAACCAATCATCATAAATGAGACCGTTGAAATTGTAATTTTTTTCTCTATTTTTCAAGATTATGAACAAATTTTATGCAAGTTGTCCATTGACGAAGAAATCGGTGAACATACATAAAAGGAAAAATTTGAGAATTTCCCTCGATTTCCATGGGATCCCCTCATCAGATCCGGGCTTGGTGACAATGGGACTATCTCAGGAGTATACCCTTTCAAATAAAAAAATATTTTTTAAAATCGGTCCACAATTGACGAAGAATTCGGTGAACATACACAAAAGGAAAAAAACTGAGGATTTCCCTCTATTTCCATGGGATCCCCTCATCAGATCCGGACTTGGGGACAATGGGACTATCTCAGGAATATACTCTTTCAAATAAAAAAAGAATTTTCAAAATCGGTCCACAATTGACGAAGAAATCGGTGAACATACATAAAAGAAGTCGGTAAGGAAGGAAAAAATTGGGGATTTTCCTCAATTTCCATGGGATCACCTCATCATAATAATAATAATAATAATAATAATAATATCCATTTACTCAGTGTAATAAAGATTACATGAAAAGTCAAAATTAATTTGATTGTAAACACAACGAATATGTATGTCACAAAAACACGTTATAAACAAACAACAACAACACAACATAAATTTAAATTGCGAAAAATTCGTCAACGGTATAAATTGTTTTTCGAAGTAGGAGTCCTTTGACTGCGCGAATAAATTTTGCTGATGAATAATTTGTGTATGTCTTCGGTAACTTATTATAGATTTTGGCTCCCCAGTAGTGGACACCTTGTGAAGCTGTGACTCTATGGTAGGGTATTTTCACATTGTACCTATTTCTTGTGCTGTAGTCGTGGTATTCTCCGTTCAAATTAAATTTGCTTCTATTATTATGAACATATTTGGCCGTTTCCAGAATAAACAAACTTGCCAAGGTGAGTACTTTATGTTCTTTGAAGATTTCTCTGCAACTCTGTCTTCCACCTACTTCTGCTAATAATCTAAGACTCCTTTTTTGTAGGGTGAAAACACGTTCTGCTTCCACTGCTGTCCCCCAGAAAATGATTCCAAATTGTAAAATCGAATGAATCTTTGCAAAGTAGTAGATTCGCGATGCTTTGTAAGTACTTATCCTTGTAAGTCGTCGTAGGCAATATAGTGCGGATGGCAACCTTTTACAGAGATCTTCTATATGGTCGCACCATTTCAACTTCGAGTCAATTTTTAACCCCAAAAATTTTATTGGTTCCTGGTGGGTTTTCCAGTTAAATGATAAGTGTTGGGTTTTCTCTTCATTTAAAGACAATTTATTGGAGTTCATCCATTGTTTAGTTGCTCGTAAAGTTTCTTTTGTTTTGTTTTCGATTGTTTCCTTCGTAGCGCCCTTCGATAGAAATGATGTATCATCAGCGAAGAGGTAGGTGTGCGTATCGGATATATTAAATGGTAAGTCGTTAATATAGATGAGAAAAAGGAGGGGGCCTACCACTGACCCTTGTGGTACCCCGTGGTTCACCTGAACCTGCGCCGATCTCTCTTTCTTCCACTCCACTATTTGCATTCTATTGCCAAGATACGACTCCAACATTTTGTTTGCGTTGCCACGTACTCCGTAAAACTCGAGCTTTTCTAAAAGAATTTTATGGCTGATGGTGTCGAATGCTTTTGACAGATCACAGCATGTAAGTTGGCAATCCTCTTTTTTGTCACGAGCATCGGACACTTTTTCCAACAAGTTGACAACTGCGGTAGTAACCGAGTGATTTTTCCTATATCCATGTTGACTTGGACTCCAAAAACTGTTCTTGTCAAAAAATCTCATTATTCGTTCTTTTATTAGACTTTCCCATATTTTTGAGAACGCGGGTAGAATAGAGATGGGTCTAAAATTTCCGCAGACGTTTGGATCATCTTTCTTATATATTGGTATTATCTTAGCGATTTTCAATTTCTCTGGAAAGTGTCCTTCAGTAAAACATTTATTTATTACCACGGATAGAGGATATGCAATTTCTTCTGCTGCTATTTTCAGTATTTTTGTCGATACTTCGTACACATCTGTTGTGTTTTTACTTTTCAGATTTCTTATTGTTGTTAATATTTCCTGAGGGCTGCATTCATATAAATAACATGAGTTTGTGTTATTTATCATCAATTTTGCAAGATAGTCTCTTGGCGAATTTAGAGTCTCTTCTATCTGTTGTACTATTTCATCTGCTATATTGCCATAGTATTTTGACAGTTCTTCTGCTGTTAAAGTGCTTTCTTTGGTTTTGTCAGCTTTCTTCTTACCCGTTTCACTGTTTATCAATGTCCATACCGCTTTTTGCATGTTTGAAGATGCCAACACCATGTTGTCATTTTCTTGCTTTTTTGATTCTTCTACTGCCTTGTAGTATATTCTTTTGTATGTTTTATATGTCTCGTACGAAGCTTCATCTCTTTGAACTGCAGCTATAACTGCCAGGGCGTCTAAAGAGTTCTTCATTTGTGTCAGTTCTGGTGAGTACTTCATTTTTTCTTTATTTTTGAATTTCCTTTTCGCAATTGTAGGGATGGCATGATTAAATATCGTCAAGAAGGTTGTGAAAAAATGTGTGAAGGCTTCTTTTGCGTTTTTGGTTTGTAGTGCATCCCAACTCTCCTCATTTAGCATGCCTTTGAAGTGGAGTATATTTGATTCATTTAATTGTCTTACAGTGACGTGTTCGTTATTTTTATGTTCAGTATAAAGTCTTACTTTTAGTATCTGAGCTTTGTGATCTGATAAGTGAAGATCCACCGTACTTGAATGGAGTATTTCTTCACTAGCATTCGAGAAGATGTTGTCTATGCAGGTTTCTGAATGGATAGTAACCCTGGAAGGATCAAAGAATTTTGGGTGCAGGTTGTATGTTTCCTTGAATTCTAAAATTTGCCTTGATTGAAAATTTTTTTCCTTTATGTTTATATTATAATCTCCCAATATAAAGATGTGATTATTAGGATAATTTTTTGTTATTTCATTTAAGACCTTGTCCATCTGTTCTATAAATATTTTCAAGTCACCACAAGGAGACCTGTAGCTGGCCAGGATAATAACGTTTACTTGAGGTAATCTAATGGCAGTTATTTCGAAGTGTTTCTCTACGCAGTCGATATTAAAGTTAAGAGTTGCGTAAGTTAAATTGCGTTTTACCAAAATCATGACCCCCCATTTTTATACTCGGTTCGACAAAAGGAATTTGCTATCTCATACCCTTCTAAATTTAAAGTAGCCACCAAGTCACTTTTGCACCAATGTTCGGTCAGTCCAACAATGTTTGCTTCTGTCAAATGCAGTTGTTTAGTCAGTACGTCAATTTTATTTGCAACAGATTGGATATTTTGGTTTAATATTGTTAAACATTTTTTATTTACCTTTTTTTGGATCTTCGCTGTCTTCTTATTGTTGTTGGGCATCAAACTGACCACTTCTGGGTCGAAAAAATTTGAACTTTCTTATTATTACTCCCTGTGGCCAGTTGTCGGTGTTGTTCAAGTCGTTTAGGATATTAAAGTCCGCTCCAAGTTTGAAAGCCATACTCGTTGCATCTTTGTGTCTTGGAAGTTCTTCGATGTCAAATTTTTCTGTTGGAAACTTGCTTTTTAGACGTTTCATGATGTGTTCAGTTTTGGTTTCTAGTTCAATTTTGCCTATGTACAACCAAGCTTTCCTTGTAGCTGCCACGAAACTCTGTCCGCCACCCGTACCGCTTAACACTTTTTCACTTTTTTTTTTGGTTTCATTACTTGGTCCTGCTCGAGAATGTCTATCCCCATTATTGGTGTTATCTGCCCTGCATTTGTTGTTATTTGAAGCACTACTTCTGTTTTTACCTGAGTCTTCGGAATTTAATTTCACAACGGCAACACCGCTGATTGTTTGTTTACTAGTCTTCGGCTTGTCTTTTTGCAGTAGGGCGATTATTTGCTCCTGGTGATTTATACTACGTTCAAACTCAGTATTGAGTCTTTTTGTATATTCTAATTGGGTTTTAGTTATCGCTAGTTCGTGTTTGAGTTTTAAAACGCCTACCTCGTTTAAGATGTTCGTTGAGGTTAAGTCACTTTCGTTGTCGCGATAATTGTTTGTAGCACTGTTTTTGTCACTTTCAATCTGATTTCTTAAAAGTTCACTCACTGAGATGTTTGGAGGTACCTTCTTCGCAATTATAATGTCAATTAGAATGTCTTTTTTGAGTTTATTTAATTCAGCAAATAAATCGTCGTACTCTGCCATGTTGCCGGATTTTTTGGTCCGGACTTGCTGACAATGGGACCACCTCTGGAGTATACCCTTTCAAATGAAAGGAGAATTTATAAAATCGGTCCACAATTGACGAAGAAATCGGTGAACATACATAAAAGAAAAAAAACTGAGGATTTCCCTCGATTTCCATGGGATCCCCTCATCAGATCCGGACTTGGTGGCAATGGGACTATCTCAGGAGTATACTCTTTCAAATAAAAAAATAATTTTTAAAATGGGTCCACAATTGACGAAGGAATCGGTGAACATACATAAAAGGAAAAAAACGGAGGATTTTCCTCAATTTGCATGGGATCCCCTCATCAGATCCGGACTTGCTGACAATGGGACCACCTCTGGAGTATACCTTTTCAAATGAAAGAAGAATTTTCAAAATCGGTCCACAATATTGACGAAGTGAACATACATAAAAAAAAGATACAGACGAACATAGAACCTCCCTCCTTTTTTGAAGTCGGTAAAAATGTAGTTCAGTGGGTGAAGAATAATGGTCTTAAACTAGATTGTGGTAGTTTTGTGCATAGCGTCGAATAGTGTCAAATGGTCAATCCCAAATATAGAAGTAGATGGTGTTTGCCTAAAATGTGAAAGTGTAGCTAAGAATCTGGAATTAATTACCGACAAGAGACTATCCTTCGAAAATCATGTAAATAAACTAGTTAGTAATTCATACATTAAATTAAAGGCCCTGTATAGTGTATAATACTAGAAATATGCTGCCAAGTGATGTAAAATTGCTTTTAGTGGATACCTTACTGGTGTCTAACTTTAACTACATATTAAAACTTAAAACAGCTGTGCAAGATATGCCTATAACGTTCGTAAATACGGTCATATTACTCCTACTTTAACATATAATCACATCATATCATCTATGGAAAAGCGTAGAGAAATCAGTTTTGCTTGTCTTGTATATAAAGTAATTCATTCTAAAATGCCACAATATTTATATATTCACTAATCAAATTAAGATCCGATGTTCACGATGTAAACACCAGAAATAAACATCTAGCAACCATCTCCAAACATGCAACAAAAAAGTTCGAGGCATCCTACGTCTATAATGCGTGTCAAATATATTGTAACGTTTACGGGTTCAGAAAACTATTTATTTGAACGAACTATGTACAATTTATTTATACTCTAGACTATTTACAGATCACAGTTATAACGGCACAATTATTTATTTTAACAGTTCGCACGCGTCACACGGATTATGTCGCTCAGTAGCTAATTCAAACTTCGACTTCGACTCACTGTTACGACCACACCGGTTTTCGCTGGAACGTCCTCTAATAAATATACCGGCGCCTAAATGCTTCTATGCGCCTCCAGAGTTCCATCGCGCTCTCGATCTGTACCGGATATTCCAAAAGATGATGTCATAGACGAGTACGTTGTAGTATAAATCCAGCACGTTCTAGTAATTGATGACGCCGCTACAGCGATTAGAAATCTCGGGTCCACGTAAGTTACAATATAACAGAATAAGTCATAATATTAACTTACCTTTACCAACGTTTAAAAATAAAATTAAGGCAATTTTGTAATTTTTCTTGTAATTATAAAATGCTGCTACGGTTGACTAACCAAAAGCTGAACAACGTTTTGTCCAATTAACTGTAGTGTTTTTTTTTTGTATTTTCTTTATGTGTATTGGACAATACACGATTTTATTATCATTGTTATTATTATTTTGACAATTTTGTTATTATTTTTTTATTTTTAACGTTTTACAAGAAATTACACGTCGGGCATAATACGTCGTATCTTACACGTGACCGAAATGCCATTGTAAGCTCGTGAAATGTCTGTCACTCGCTGACAATGAAGCATTTCTGTAACTTAATATAATCTATATTATTTGCTGCTTTCATTACGGCTTGTTTCAATTATCAATAAATTTTATTGTTAATATAATCTACTATTTATGGAGTCGAAGTTCGGATCGCTCTTCAACGAATGTGGAAGAAAAAATTACCGAAAACCAAATAAAATCTACAGACAGATGGGGGGAAGACACTATAAAAATGAATAAATGTTCATAAAACCCAAATATGTTTAGTTACAATTTCAACTTGGCAACTTACGAATCTTGTTTAGTTATAATATTGCAGAGTTTACGGGTTCACAAACTATTTATTTAAACAAAATATTTACAATTTATTTCAGCAACACTTCTACATAACGGCACGGTTATTTGTTTAAACAGTTCGCACTAATCACGACTGACTGACTTCAGACGGTGACTTCGCTTCGTATTTCTAGGGATGCGGCTTCCGGAACGTTCGCTGGTAGAACTACTCCAGAACAATCTGGGTCGTATGAGTTGGCAATGAAATCATCATGCGTTTCATCCACAACGTAACAATATCAATAATTGTTTGTAACAATTGGAAAATTACATATTAATTGGAAAGAAACTGCAGGAGTCTCTTAACTGGTATCCGAAATACGTGACCTATGCAGGTTTGCTGAAATATGTGCCATTTCTCGAATCTGAGACTAATTAAGAATTCCGTTTGAGGAAATTGTGGTAAATTTAAATGAAATACTTACCGCATATAGTTGGTTATTGTTTCAAGTATTTCCAAAATGTAATAATACGGATTTGTATAGATAGGACTGCCATTTATTCGGCTTAACAAGTCGTTTGATGTGCATTTTATGTATTTAGTACGTTTTTGGTTAAATAGTAACTTCCGCATACCTAAGCAGTAAAGCCCATTTATACGTTCTCAATTTTCGCTAATAGCTATTCATAATCGCCCCAAAAAACTCGCTCTCCAAATATAGGTAAAATTACACGCTCAATTATGAATAATTAAAAACGGCTTAGGACCAATAAATCAGGAAGAAGTAGGTATAAATTTATATTTAGAAAAGGGCTATAAATCCGTGAGGCGAAAATTAGGCAAACTGAAAATATAAGGCAGTTTCGAAGTTTCATCCCCAACGGAGGCTATTGTGACACTCCGTTTTCGGACACAGAACACTGGGGAGCGAGATGTTTTATTGCCGTCGAAGCAACAGATAAACTAGCAAAATTCACGCTCTGCGCCTTTCACCTCGAATAGTCGCGGAAACAATGCACAATACGGTGGTTATTAGAAAAGTTTTTGCAGTTGGAGACCAGGTTTTATCTTAATTTCATTAATTAAAAACCTTGTTAAAAATTTTATTATGCTGGAAATTTTAATGAACGTCGGGAAATTCAAACACTTCAATGCAGCGTCATCTCAGTACTTTGTATTCATTTACATTTAAGAATCCAAATAGAATTCCAAATAGACGGGGAGTTTTTGCCGGACTATTCAATACTCGTCTGGGGTAGTAGAGGAGATCCGTTTTTTCTTCAATTAAGTAGGAAAGCCATTTAATTCTTTTTAAATTAATGAAAAATGTCATGTAAAGTATTAGCAACAATTTAGAGCAGAATATATTTAAGGCAGTTGAATATTGTAGTCAGCCTTATCGATAAAAAACCGTAAGTGTTGAAAAACGCAAATGTTACAAATTAATGTGAAATGTGTAAAACTAACGCATATTCTATTTTGTATCCCTTTTTGTAATCTAATTAAATTTTTAAAATGATAATAATACAAAAGGGTGTTCACAGAACAATTCAACTAGAAACCATAATTATGCACACAAACACTCTTCGTTAAAAAAACGAAATAACACCAAACTCGTTTACATAAATTTTCCTTAAATATTTTAGTGTTTTTTTGTTAAAACAATGGTTTTAGTGAGTAAATTTAATATTCGTTTTGTTGTAACAATCATTTCGCCTGGCGCATCCACCATTTGTGATTGTCTGTAAGTTCGTGTTGTTGCCGGTATTCACATTGTTGTTTATTTAACTTGAAGTCGCAACTGCTTAAAATGTTTCTTCTAATTTTGTATCGAAAGCTCGGAGAGCAAATGTGTCGTTCGTAAAAATAAAAATAATACGGCCACTATAAAATCGAACTATTATCAGTGATTTTAAGCACGCCTCTCCTATAAAACTGTTATTATCATTTTAGCTGTGCCCACTATCGGGCCAAAATTACATCGTAAAATTGGTTTGGTAATAAATACTAGCAATAGTGGTTCTTATTTGGAAAGTCTCACAACTTACGACCTACGACTTCTAAACCCAAATAAATCTGGAATATTTGTCCACGAACGAGTCATATCGGAAAGCAGGTCATGAATAAGCTTGTCCGACATTTGATACCCCTAAAAACAATATTTTTCACCAGCGGTTTGTTTTATAAGAAAACACGTTTATACTTGAGATGACAGCGAACGAGATTAGGTTTCAGATAGACGGTTGCCAACGAGGAAATGGACCACATGTGATCGCCATAAAATATTATTTAAACCATAAAAAATTGTTTTCGTCACCGCTAGAGACGCACTTGTGATTACCGAACAATGAAGCTACGGAACAAAGTTTCAGTTATTGCTCTGAAAGAAAGTATAGATGACCTTCTTTATCGGAAGATACATTTCAGCGTCCGCTATAGAATCAATACTTTCCTATATGTATCGAGCTTTAAAAACTTTGACCATAACTTTGTGGTTTAAAGCTAAGAGTAATGACAGATCTTTAACACTAGCACCAAGGCGAAACGTTGTAAATTTAGCAACTTTAAAACAATTTTAGTGCCTGGATGCTGGAATTTATGTTCGTTTTAGGAAAATAAAGACGTATTTATATTTTTCCGCAGGGAAGTTTAGAGCCCGGAGAGTTTGTCGAAAAGTAGGAGTTCTGAGTTTGCTGTTTGATTTACAGACATCACGTGCAGACAGAAATAAGAATGTGAAGTAAGTTGAAGTCGCAATTGAATTAAAGTAAAAAATGTTATTTTGCTTTATGTAGGCGATGTGTTTAGAATTCATCTTAGGGGTTTAAGATCTTAAAAATTGAAGATTTTCGTTTATTTACGTATATTAATTCTAATTCCAACTAAATCTTCTGCACCATTTCAGCGGTTTAAACAAGTGCATTACTTACCTCAAAATTCAATATTTATAAATATTCAGGAGTGTCCAAAATGGTTGATAAAAATTTAATATAGAGATAACTTAATAAATTAATTTCAAAGATCTGAAAGCACACAAAAACATCTGGTGGGTCGTAGAGGCTTTAGTTAGGTTTAACTAGTTATTAGAATAAATACGTAGCTTCAAAATTGGTTCCTATATTGAGTATTATTGGATAAAGGGTACATTAAAATAAATGGGGAAAGTTAATTAAGAACATAATTGGGGGAATTATATTTCCTGCTATTACACCAATTCATTTCAAGTTTATTTAAATTTTTATCTGCAGGTTTGATTGTATTTCATTTTCGGCTTTATTTTTTTGTAATCTCAACATCTTACTAATTTGGTATTTCAAGTTTCATAATAACTCCACAATGAATTTATTGATAATACATACCGTGCGATCATTTAAATTATCAATTAGAGTAGGCGGCTTTTTTTATTATTGGTCAGCCTGCAAATTGACTGACAGTAAAATTTGTGGTTATCGTAAACATTGTGACGTTTATGTTTCTCATGAAAATAAAAGACTAACAATGTTCAAAGTGTTCTCCCGCATTTTCAATTCAGCTGTTAACTCCATTCACCAATCTGTTGCCGTTTTTTTTGAAAAGTCACTTTGACATTCGAATTTTAAATGAAATTGTCAAAAGTTAGTAGTGCCAACTTAATTTAAATTTCACAGCCTACTCTGATTTATAATTTAAATGATCGCACAGTACTATATAACAAATAATCATATTAAAATTTAAATATAATATATATTTAAGTCGAACTCCACAAACTTTAATAAATTACAATGGGAACATGTTTCGACAGAACACTACTGCCATCATCAGCCCTAATTTAACAAAAGATTAATAATACAATTGATGAATTACAGAGAGGTTCTTACCTTAAAGAATATTTAAAATTATGACGTTATTTTTTGAATTAAATTTGACGTTTTGAAAAGGTTACATGATTTTTAAAGGATTTCGTAAAAACAACATTTTATATAATGTAAAAATCAAAAATGGATCAAATCAAGGAGAATCTGGTAAGTTTGTTTGAGTGGTAAAAAATTAAAATAGTGAATTAATAATGGAATTATTGAAGTTATTCTGTTCGTTTAAACAAGATCTGTTTTCCAGTTTCAAGGCTTTCCTTATTTCCAAAGTCTAAAGTTCCAAAGTTCCAAACAAAATCTAATTTCTGGTGAAAAACTATGTTTCGTTATTAGTATATGATTGGCGAAAGAAGAAGGTGTTGATGGAGGAGGATCAAGATCTCTGTTGTTATAGATGTGCCTGAAATGTTCTTTAATACGGTCTGATATTTTGCGACCTGTCTGACCTATGTAGAATGACTCACAAGAAGAGCAGTTCAATTTGTATACACCTGATGACGATTTGTAATCTAATGGATCTTTATTTTTAATAAAAAATCTGGATAAGTTGTTATCTGTTTTAAAACCATTTTTCTTAAGTTTTTAGAACGTTTCTCTGAGACGACACCAAAGTATGTTAATGAATTTGAAAAGGAAATTGTTTCTGGTGAGTGCCTTAATAGTTGAGATTATTAATCGCCCATTAATAAACGAGTTGATTACAACATTTTTTCGTTGACCGCAAACTCTTTTATTCTGGTGACAAAATTTGAAATTATGTGATACCAAAAAAAAACAATTTTATATTTTTCATTGCATCGATCTTCCATCTTCGTGTGAAGAAAAATATTAACATTAGAAAATTTAACAAATTTAGCAATCCACTTTATAGGTCGCACTAATTTTTGGAACAGCAGGAGCGTTAAGGAAGCATGAACTTCTGCAGTTACAAACCAATAATGTTGAAGACCTAAAGTCAAAATTTCGAATCAATATCCCTGGATCAAAAACAAAAACAACGGAGAAAAGAATTTTTACAATTGTTAATACTTTCTTAAAATTAATCAGACAATCTACAGGCTATTTCCTAAAAAACGCAACAAGTCATAACTGCCTCATTCCTTGTCCGATATTAATGGACAAAAAAGCACAAGAAATTATTTTAGAAATACAAAAAGAAAAAAGAGGGCTGTGCGGAAACAAACAAAAGCACGCAATCTGACAAATGTCATTCAACTGTCAATGTTGACATTTTCGAATGTAGTTTTTATATTTTTTTACTTTGTTATTGTTTTTATACAGGAAAAATAAATAAAATTAACGGATAATGTAAGAACAAGTCGCATTCCGCAGCAAATTCTGCATTAAGGTAAGTTCATTTTCTGGTGGTGTTATGTACACACGATCTTGAAGATAACCCCACAACCAGAAATCGAGTGGTGTAAGATGTAGTAAACGCGCAGGCCATTGACCATCCGTCCCTATCCACCTGGCACCGAAATTGTCATTTAATCAGTTGACATTTCTTCTTGCGTTATGCGGGCCTGCTCCGTCTTGTTGGAAAAAAAAATCGTCTTAATTGTACAAGAGGCAATTCCTCTAAGAAATGTTCAATGCTTTCAGACAGTAACCAATAATATTTATCTTGATTTAGGGTGCCATTTATAAAAATTGGCCCAATTAATCGATCTCCCAAAAGATCACACCACACATTTACACCAAATCTTCTTTGAACATTGTTCTGCACGATGACTCGAGGATCATCTGCCTCAGATTCAGGGACAGATTTTGCAGCAATAAAGAGACACGGGGGTTGGAAATCGACCAGGGTTGCGGATGCAAAATAAAGTAAACATTGCTAAACAATTACTTTACACAAACGAGACAGCCACCTCTCCCCAACTGACAACAATATAACCTCAAACAATTTCGAAAACTTCCGAAATGATTTGACGTCCACAACACAAACAAATTATCTGTTCCTTTCTTAACTTTGAACAATTGTACTATTAAAAGTTTTGTCATGAACATCTAAAAATGATGTATTAAAATGTATCATGTCTACATTTAAAAAAGTCATCAAGTTCTCTATGAATTTGACATAATATTTTAACGTATGTCTGTTTCCAAAATAATAATGCTGTTTGTATTGTTGGTTGCGGACTTTCGACTTGTAGATGAAGCAATAAATCACAGGCGTTTTTCAGTTCGTCTTCGTCACTCAAAAAATGATAAGCAACTTGATGACTTTTTTAAGTAAACAACTTAGATAAATGTCATTGTCATAATTTTTGTTTTGTTTCTGAGCATATATCTGGTTGCTTATACCTAAATCAAAATGTCAATATCACAAGAAGAATTACGTAATGAAAAAGAGTGTATTAATGACAAACATTCATTAATATTGACATTAACAAACGGTCAACGAAAATAGTTATTTAATAAACAAGTGTGTTAATGAAAGCGATTAATAATCGAGGCCTTTAATTGTCGAGTTGATTACAATATTTTTCCGTTGACCAAAACATTTTTAATCAGGGGACAAAAATCCGCTTCTGAAATTTCAATTCATAAGATAATAAATAATTGGCACTTATGCCAATAAACACAGTTGTCTCTGAAAACAAATGAAGTCGCCATATAAACAACAGTTCGCCATTGTGCTGTTAATTTAAAGTTTTTAAAGTTTATAAATGGAGGTAGAAAATCCTGAATTACTGCAGTGTTGGAAAGTGCAAATAATAATGCATGTTTGAGTTTGTTTCCGGCGAAAAGTCGGCAATCATGTGTAGCGACTATGACAACATACAAAACTGATACATGCAAATTGGTGGATGGTGAAAGACGCCGATTCAAAATCCGGGGGTTGCGGATTCGATTCCCGTAAATGCAAAAAAAATTCTATGAATTAATAATGACGTTAATAAAAAATGGTGCATTAATGAGGTACATTAGTGGTTATTCTGTAAGGATACGTTAAAATTTAGAGTATGGTTAAAATTTTGACGATCGTTACTTTAAAAATTGCATTCTGTATGGTCCAAAAACCGCCAAAAAATTTACCGTACCGTTAAAATGAGTAGGTTAACTAGTAAATTTTGACGGCTCCAAAAGCGTACGTGTGAAAATTATTCAATCATCTGTTATGGGACTGGCGCGGGTAAACAGCATGGCAATGGATCGACTTTTTCACCTGGTTATCGTAGATCAGGTTGCCAACAGCCGATAAAGCTAAAGAATATAAATATTTCCTTGCACAATCTTATTTATCAATACGTTTATTGTTAAAGGAGAGAAGTCAGAATCACCAGAAGGCATTGTATTGGGTCGTAGGGCTATTCAGCTTCTCAGAACGTCGACCATTGGTGATCTTTTGTTCAAAACCCTACCTAATGACTTTCTCAGACACTCCGGCCCTTTTGCAAAATCAGAAATGTTTCTGATAGGCCAAACCAGTCCGGTTTTTTGTGGATCTGGTGAAAACGGGGTCTTTATTGCAGCCTCTTTCTCCTTTTCCACAATTTTATCCAGAATCGCCTCCTGTATGGCTTCTAATTATAACTCCATTGTCAGAAGTGAGTCCGCTTTGAGAGTATTATTCCAACCCTTCCTCCTGCTGGATTTCGTCATCGCCTTTCTTAAGCTTCTCTATTTGACCCTGTTAAGGGCGAGTCCCCCTTTTCTTTTTCGTTGTAAGCAAGGGATAAAAAGGTCACCTGCAGCAGAGCCCCGCATGTCACAGGATCACCCTCTTGGCCATGCAGTCCTCGGCATATGCTGTTCTCCCTTGACTTAGGGGTTATTTTATAGAGGTTTACTCCTCGCGGAACAAGCAGTGAAGCCAGTTCCCCCGAGGTCTTTGACCATAGCGTACCACCACTACGTCTTGTGGTGGTTTCTGTTGCAGCCAACCATCTTACGGTGTTGATCAGATGAGCGGCGTAGACTCATCTGTGACTCAAGCACCTCGGGTTTGCCCCACTAGTAAATAAATTTGACAGTTCGAACAAATTCAAATCATTCGATTGGTCCGTGCTGAGCGATTCCGACATTTCACGAACATTTTAACCACAGTGGTTAGAAAATTAGCAATTTAGCGGTACCGTTACATTTTGTGGTACAGAATACAATATACAGTCAAATATTAAAATTTTAACCGACACGTTAAAATTTAACGTATCCTTACAGAATAACCACTATTAACGATCGATTTGTTAGTTAAAAGCAAACGTTAAACTGGCTCTTAATAATCGGTCAACGAAAAACTACTTTTTGGGCGATGAGTACGAAAAAGTTGATTTTACGGTCTCTTTTGAAGCCGTAAAATTTTACTTTTTTGTACGCATTTGTCAAACTCTATTTTTTTGGAACTGATTTGTCAAACTCCACTGTTTTGGGACTGATGTCAGAATTTGACAGATGTGTACAAAGAAGTAAAACTATACGGCTCCAATAAAGAGCCCTTACAATAGTAATTTGTGTACCTAGGCCGTAAAGGTTAGCTTTTTTGGACGCATCTGCTGTTTGTGGCCGAGGCGTGAGCCGAGGACACAATGTAGATAAGGCCAAAAAAGCACTTTTGGCCGAGGTGCACACGACGTTTTTTAGGCGATGATCACAAAAATGAATTCAAAAATTTGGTCATATAATTTTTTAAGACATTATTACTATAATTAGTGGGGACGCATGGGAATAAAACAACTAGTGTAGTAGATATTACGGCCCCTCAGATGGTAGCTACGCCCACCTGCCCCTAGGGGAGGGCTCTCCCAAGGCAGCTCCCCCTGTCCCTTAACTTCAGTCACTTCAGTCGTGTCCTTATAAAGGTGAGGCACACAACATCTTTTGTACATATCTATAAAATTGGTAAAAGTGGAGTTCATGCTGGTATCTAAAATGACATTTTTCAGATTATTTATGATACAAAAAGTGGAACATTAACGTTTTAGTACTTTAAAGTAGAATTTTAAAGTCCCAGTACTCTCCACTCACAAAACAACTGGTATTCTTTCTCATATTATTATTAATAGTAATTTGTATTTTTGCATTAATATAAATTTAATACAACCAAGCAAATTTGTATTTGACTATAATTAACAGGCATAATTTTCTTTGAGACTGCAATCTTTTCGAAGATATGGCAACAAAGATATGACTTTGCCTGAGGACTTTGTTTTTCCTACAATAAAAAGTTAATATCGATTACTGTCGTTATTTACATTTACCCAAATAAGGACATTTTATCTCCAACAACCTTTGTGGCTTTCCAACATAAAATATGACACCATCAGGACAGTATGCTAACCATGGATAAAGATGTCATTACAATTCCCATTTTCTTATGTTGTAAGTGGGGCTGTTTTCTTGGTGGTGTTAAAGGCCACTGGTTCCATTTCATTCCCATATGAAGTTGGTTTAGATATTATGTGTTTTGAATGTTTTTTGCTCCGGACTTGTTTTTTAAAGGTACACACTGAGTGACATTTTGATCCTACGATAATAATTTATACTAGCACCTTCAATTAACTGAAAAGTATTTTCCAACCTGTTATTCGATTTCCTCTTTTTGTTTTTCCACATTGAACAAATCGGTAGTTGTTGTTGGATGTAATTAAGTAATGTGGACAGTTTTAAATACATGATCTACAATGTCATTAATTTAGTATTGACTTAATGGTAAATCACTTTCTAAAATGTGTAGAAATGACCGCCGGTGTAAATAGCAACACAAATTACACGGATCGTCAATATTGTATAACACACAGCCGCAGTACACATGACTATAACAATCAAAGATTACCCGATCACAATGACAAAGACGGTTAAAAATCAGCTGATTTTCGACAGCAGCCAGCGACCTAAAACAGCTGATGTTAAATCCTTCGGTTAAATCTCAAGAGCAAACGACAGAGTTGTTGAAAAGTATCAAAAGTTTTAGTTTCTGACAGATCAGTCCCAAAAAAGTGGAGTTTGACAGATCAGTCCCAAAAAAGTAGAGTTTGACAGATGCGTACAAAAAAGTAAAACTTTACGGCTCCAAAAGAGGCCGTAAAATCACATTTTTCGTAATCATCGCCTAAAAATTACTATTTAAATAACTATTCGGTGTTTTTTCAGATTGTGGTAGATCGTCTACTTTAAGCTGCACAAAGGGATGCTTTAAACTTTTTGTCACTATTTTTTACCACGGTGTGTGGTTTTCAACACTGCAACCAGCCAATATTTCCTTTCTAAAGAACCTACATTTGGCTTCTTAAAGAATTCCGTACGTATCGTTTGCTTTACAAATATTTCCTGTAGTTTGAATTTTGTTATTCATGATCTACTGCAGTCATCGATTTGCAAAGCACTTGTATGAAAAATGTAACGTCGCCGACAGAGTTGGAATTATTTGAGGCGTGACAATATTATGTTAAATCATGCGAAATGTCGAAAATAAATGAAACGTTATTTTTCATATGCAACGGTTATTTTTACGGGCGGAATCGTTAGAGATCTATGGAACTGCAATTATCGAGTACATAGTTCAATGTTGACTCTGAGATAAAGCTTTTATTGAGTGCCACACCTCCCTTTTGGTTTATCTCTTTTAATCAAGGGACAATGGCAAAATAAACATGATTTGCAGACTTCATTAACATGTTACCAGTGCTAATGTTATAGTAACGGATAAATAAGTCAATAGATAAAAGGTCTTTTCAGTGGAGACACAAAAAAATCGATAACTATTACGCTAGTTTATTGTATAATGGTAGAAGACGCTTAAATTGATTCGAATTGTTCGTTGCTGACCTCAACCAGACGTTTAGATCTAAATATTTCAGCTCCTGCTCCTGCTCGGTTGAATAAAGTGATTTTCAATATTATAACAGTGCATTAAATTTTTATAATAATTGAAAATTGATATCATCATTTAGAAAGACAATTCATAAACATACGGAAAATCGTTGAATGGTCCATTTATTTTTTTGAAAGTTATCTTGGCTGAAAATATACAGATAAAAAACAACTGATTGCACTGCATTCAATAAGTTCTACAATTAATTTTCTAACAAGATCAACAGGGTATTTCAGAAATAGAAAAACCGGTGGTAGAACTCATCAAAACTAACAACTTTTCTATATTTGATTTTTGCAAAAACACTTTTTTTTTAGCCGCATATGGATATTTATTTTAATTTGAGCTACTAAGAATCAATTGTGTTTGTCCGGAAAATTCAGCGTGCTTATCAATTTTCTAATTTTTTTGCACACTCCAGTGCAGTTACCCGCTGATAAACTTTCAATAATTATTATTGAAATAAGTTTTTCGAGACAACTCAATCGGGCGGTGGTAATTTGTTGTTGTTGTATTTTACTTTCGTTTTTAAAGTTATTAATCATAAAAGATGCCCGCTTTTTCTAACAACGAATACACGGAGACTGTATTAATTTATGGAGAAGGTCACGGAAATGCCGCCGAAGCACAAAGACTTCAACGCTTCCCAAATCGCCGTGTGTCTAATTTGCGTTAATGCATGGTGTGCATTGTGTTAGTGTGAAAGAGCAGCAATTAGGGATACAACGTACAACTCTGGTGGCGGGTTTCACCAGGGAAGGTATTTTCAACTTATATAATACGCAAGTATGGGTACACGAAAAGTCCCACAATTTTCATTTTTCATCAATAATAGCATTCATGACGTTCAGTAGGTGAGTTTTCTATTTTTAGTTTAATTACAGCGGGCGGTTTAGATTATTTCCGATTGTTTCGCTAAAGTTTTTTGTTGTGCGTTATCAGTCCAGCCGTTCAGGGGCAGGTAATTAAACTGACGTCAAAACTTGCACTAATTTTAACTCGATAACTACGGGAGTTAGGACAAAAATTTATTAACAAAAATTGTTCTATTACTGATTAAATTTATTGCACTTATTTCCGAAGCAACCTGTATTTACAAAAATATTAATTAGGAAGTTATTGAAATTTCGATTCAACTTTAACATTTCGCCTCGTTGATCCCGCGGCTTCTTAAGCCATTAGATATACCTACATAATACGTGACATTTGTCGCAAATGGAGATGAAATATGCTCCAACCCAGTGTCGACACTGTCTAAATAAAGTGAGCGAGACAAATTGATCTGTAATCCGGGACGCCGTTCCCTTTGTCTTGTTTAGGTGAAGGGTGGTTCGAAAAAACAATAAATTAGTGGATGGGACGGAGATTATCCCCACGTTAACCCCCGTTGTATTAACCTTCACATCTTAGCTTATAAGAGGAAATTGGAAATTCCCGGCACTGAAATAATTCATTTAGGGTATCCCGTGTAGGATAATAAATGGATGCAATCGATCGTTGATGTTTATTTTCGAAATAGAAATGTTGCATGGTATCGGCAACATGCAGGAACGGATTAATAGCGCAGATTGGGTACAGCAGGAAGTTTCTTTTGCGTATCGAACGAAAATATTTTCAATATTTTGATGCTGGCGGGGTGGTTAGGGGTGTTTTAGATTACAACAACATTGCTAGTACACTATCAGCCATAAAAGCAATTACTTGTAGAAGAAGTTTTTTAGACATTATTTTTCAATAGATCATTTTCCAAGAATGTAAATGTAATGTAAATATGTAAATATGGTAGGTATACTACCGCTCAAAATAATTTCTATCTTCCACTTTTCTTTTGCGCTTCTTGCTTTCATGCTTATAAACCTCATCAGCGGTAACTTTAATTTTTCATTTTTTTGTGTTTTTAAAAATAATCAATTCATTCAACGTACTTTTGTAAACTTTGAAAGAGAAATTGTTTCGCATTTCAATCAGCTTATCAACGCAAAAACAAAAGATTGTTTGACAGATCACCGTTTTTTAATATCGTGAAGGTGTTTGACAACAAAACTTGGTGTGAAAAATGGTGGATGCGCCACTTGAAAAAAAAAATGTAAAAATTCAGCCTTTCCTTGAGGGCTGAAATTTGTCGAATTTGGGCATTGTTTTCGTCATTACAATGTCACATTTGAACAGATATAGACACCTAGAAGTCTATAGGGGAATATTTAAGAAAGTGTGAAAAATGGTGGATGCGTCGCTTAAAAAAAATGTAAAAAAAATCAGCCTGCCTTTGAGGGTGTATTCTGTGAAATTTGGGCATTTTATTTATCATTACAATCCCACAATTGAAGAGAAATAGACACTCGGAAGTCTATAGGGGACTATTTAAGAAAGTGTGAAAAAAGGTGGATGCGCCACTTGAAAAAAAAAAGTAAAAATTCAGCCTTTCTTTGAGGGCTGAAATTGGTCGAATTTGGGCATTGTTTTCGTCATTACAATGTCACATTTGAACAGATATAGACACCTAGAAGTCTATAGGGGAATATTTAAAAAAGTGTGAAAAATGGTGAATGCGTCGCTTAAAAAAAATGTAAAAAAAAATCAGCCTGCCTTTGAGGGTGTATTCTGTGAAATTTGGGCATTTTATTCATCATTACAATCCCACAATTGAAGAGAAAAGGCACTCGGAAGTCTATAGGGGAATATTTAAGAAAGTGTGAAAAAAGGTGGATGCGCCACTTGAAAAAAAAAGGTAAAAATTCAGCCTTTCTTTAAGCGCTGAAATTTGTCGAATTTGGGCATTGTTTTCGTCATTACAATGTCACATTTGAACAGATGTAGACACCCGCAAGTCTATAGGAGAATATTTAAGAAAGGGTGAAACCGTAAACTTCTTCTACTCCAGAGCTCCGTCAATTTCTCATCGTTTTTTGACTTTTAAAATGGTGTTTTCACTTGTCTGCATAATGTTTGCAACTTCTCTGATGGATAATAATTCCTCATCTAAATATGCAATAATATGTGCTCTTTCAATTAAATTCATTGCCGGCAGTTCGAAATTACTTGATGCGACAAGCAGTGTCAATTTGACATTTTTTTAACTATGGTGATGTTTATTTTTTTTAAATCCGATGCACATACATCTAAACTAGCTGTACAGTGGCGAGCATATAAAGTGGAACATCAATGTCATTATCATGACTTTCGGTGTGCACTAACCATTACATGGTTCTAACCCCACTTTGAATTTCAAGATGACAGCGTCAAATTTCTGACATCAACAAACAAGAAATTACAATAAAGCCTAAATCACATCGAAATTTTCAAAACTGACGGAAAATTGAAGTCCCACTTTCTTTGCTCGGAACTGTACAACACATTAATGAACGTAACTGTACGTAAAAGTTGCCCAACCCCCAAGGAACATTTATGGAACATGTTAGAGCAAGAGTGGCAGAAATTAAGGCAGACAGCATTTATTACATTAGAATTGGTTTATCCGTTATAAAAATAAAGGTGGCCATATTGTATTTTTGAAGTGGAAAAATACTTTTGATCGGTAGGGTAAGTTTATCAAACTTTCAACCAGAGACGGTCCAAATTCTTTAATGTTTTGTCTAGATGGGTGTTACAAATATGTATGTCACTTATATTTCTAAAATAAAGTGTTACAGAAAATGTCCTCTGAGGTGAAATTGAATTAGATTATCTCAATACAAAAAATTAAGAAATTTGAGAAGGCTAGTTTGGCAGCGCCGGTCCTGTGGGGATTGGAATCGGGCGGAGACTCTTCGCAGTAAGCTTTGATCATTTTCCTTAAAATTTGTTAAATCTGATTTTATTGGTCCCGAGTTTTTCAACGTGTTTAAAAGTTCAATTCAAAAATCAAATCGTCAATAATAATTTACTTTACGATTGTTTCTGTTCGTATATGAAATTCGCAGCTAAATAACTGAAATTTTCGGCCTGCCTCTATAAAACCTGTTTGTTTAGTCGTACCGGAAACTGATTATTTCTACAATTTAAAATTGTGATCTGTGAAAATATGATCCATTTATTCTAAATTCTAAATTCTGTCATAGCGAGTTCTGACTCTTCGGCATCCATCATGGGTCCATAAACAGAATCCGCTATTCATCCGTGAGCACTACGTTGCCATTCTTGTCCCCAGTTCACCCTCTCATTAGTCCATTGTCCTCTACGAGCGCTATGACGTGGAGTAAGTGGTAGGCATAGAAATGGACGGTAACTGCGAACTCTAAAATTACGAATGCGGCTATATACGGATGCCATTGATAGCCTGTGACCTAAAGCTTGCCTCCAATCGTTTCCAATGGCCCTTATCGTATCTCTCAGATATGTCGAAATCTCAGAGCCCTCTCAAGTGGCGTTTTTCCTTACTATCGTTAATGGCGATCTTCTTCAGAGAGAGCATGCCTTCCAACATCGTAACACAGTACTGACATTATAGCCAACCCGATTGGCAATTTCTCGAAATGAAAGTCCACCCTCTCGCATGCCAATAATACGACTTCTTCCCATCTGGGATAACTGGTTAAAATGGGGATGCTGGCGCACTATAGGCATTTTTAGTCAAGTTCTGTTTGTCAATGTGGCGAGAAAACTAAGAAATATTTTATCCATTTTTAGTAAAAAGGAAAAAGAACTGTTCACAAAAAGATAACCAGTTGGATATAGGATTTAAGTCAAATTGGCCAACAATTTCGAAGTGTTGCATTTTCCCTCAAATCAATATTGTATCAATCAGTTATAAAATTAAGAAATAATTTGTTATATTATTATTTTTGCGGATAACGTATTTACTCAACCATGAAAGTGTACAAGCTGCAAGAAATTTTGCACCGTATGGAAAATATTGCACTGGAAGTGTTACGACTCATAAACCGTAATGGATGGCGCTAGCTTTATAGTTATTGTCAAAACAGCTTTCATTTATTAATTTTCTGGTAAACTTAGAAACCCATTGAATACTGTTATATTACATTTGATAGCACATGTTATGCAACATTAAATAACCGCGGCGAGCTATTCATTTCTGGCCATTATTTCGTCAGCACCATTATTATAAAAATTCAAGGGAGGTTCGATTCGAGCAGTTGAACGGAGTGCACGTGTTTTGTGGCGCCCGATAAGATAAGCGAAAAAAAAAAAACAACGGGTTGCACTCCGGGAGTGCCGGCAGAAGTGAAAACTTGAACATTAACGTTGTGCATTTTTGAATATTTTGGAATGGTTAGGGAATAATTTCGCACGATTTGATTTATTTATCAGTATAAAAGTACTATCATTTATGTGCTAAAATACAATATTATTCATTTATTGCGCTATCGTACACAAACATGACAATTTATATTACATTAAAAATTTAACACTTCAGAACTATTACAATAATTACTATTTTACATTAAAAAGTTTATCTCTCAGAAAAATCAACTTTCATCCATAATTTCAACGACTCTTTCACCATCATCATTACCAGCATCATCATGGCCAATCTCTAAAACTTATACAATAGGTTTATGGTAGCTGAAGTAAGAAACGAACAATTTTGATTCGAATCTATTTAAATGTCTAATAAAGACCGCATCAAGATTGCGATCATTTGACATCGTTAAACCAAATTCATTATTTAAAAATTCAATTAATTGTTGATTTTTATCGTCTGCAAAGTTTATGTTGAAATCTCCACTAAAAATCATTGGCAAATCGTCAAAGCTTTTCCCAATTTTTTTTGAAACAATGCAGATGCGTAATGAGAATAAATGAATACATTTTCATACAAGAAGTCTCGTATAGAACGCAATTATCTGGAGAAATGTAAACGGCAACCATAATAATGAACTGATTATCACCAGAGTGGCAACGACTTATACACATATCGCCGATATCAGAAATTAAGGGTATTGGTCGCGACTTCATAAGAGAGAGAGTTTTGCCCACGTCAAATTTTAAAGAAATCTATTTCACATGTCACATTGGTTTTTTCACTCTTACTCCTTAATTGCTTCACAGTGCGAGGAGAGAGATGACTGCAGTGCAGTCTATCAGCGCAGTTGTTGCTATGAATCAGCGGAGTGACCATTCAGAAATGACTGACCGACTAAGGGTCCACATGCGCTATCGACAGGGGCGGACTTGCCGAAAAATATTAATAGATGTTGCAATTAAAATTATTATGGGACACTTCAAGTTTATTTCATAGTAAAAAAATATCAGAAGTCAAGTCTATATGCATAATTAAATAATAATATATACAAATAACTGAACATACCTTATTTGACTTTAAAATCATATAATTTACCTTTTTTCCAACATATCACTTCTCACAGAACTGATGTCTGAAGAGATTATAGATATGTTTTCACTACAAATAATAATTATAAAATGAATCACATGGTTTTATAGTTTTACCTTAGCTGTGTTTTTTTCACTGCTTTTAATTGCGCTAAACGTCTATTTTTTCGACGAGCGGAAGGATATTTTTTTTATAGCATTCTTCCTCAAATTTCCCATTATTATTAGAAAAAAATAAACTAATAAAAATTTAAGGACAAACCAGTTTCGACACTAACATCTGAAACTCAAGTGACCATAGATCACTAGGCCATAATTCTGACGAGTGTCACTCTGTATTGCTTCGTGCCGAAAGTTGTGGACCTAAGAAGTTTTTACCATGAACACGCGACGTTCTGTTCAGTAACGCTCGGACTGATTGTACGTCTCCAGTTCAGACGATAAGAGATAACACTATTGCATCTTATATTATGTACGACGGAGATAGGAAATTTGCATCGCACTACGAATTTTGGAAAAACAAAGAAACCATTCGATTATTTCAACAATGATTGAAGGATTTGTTTTTATAATCGAAAGTAGCTTCGCACAAAGTTTATTTCATAACTGATTTTTTTCAAACTTTGGTTGATTTTGGTCTTCTCATTACGGATTCAACCCAACCTGTTATCAGATAAGATATTTTTATTTTATTTTGAGGGACATTCTACCTTGATTATTAATTATATTATATTATATTATATTATATTATATTATATTATATTATATTATATTATATTATATTATATTATATTATATTATATTATATTATATTATATTATATTATATTATATTATATTATATTATATTATATTATATTATATTATATTATATTATATTATATTATATTATATTATATTATATTATATTATATTATATTATATTATATTATATTATATTATATTATATTATATTATATTATATTATATTATATTATATTATATTATATTATATTATATTATATTATATTATATTATATTATATTATATTATATTATATTATATTATATTATATTATATTATATATTGTATTGATCATTATTCAAATGTTACAAAAAAAGTTGCTAGGTGTGTTAATGATTAAGTACATAATTCCAAAACTAAACAATAATTTTTTGGACCATCTAGCGTCTTCTTCCTATCCATGTCTAGTTATGCTATAAAAGAGTGGGCTGGTATGACGTTTAGGAATGTTGTTGTGCAGACAAATTATAGTTAAATGAAGCGGCGTTCAATTCCCTTAAACATGCTGGTGTATTTCGCATAGACATCCATATAATTGGTGCAATAATGAACTGTGTTCACATTTTGATAAACGCAACAAATTATTCACATAGTATTTAATTCGTTTGCCTGGTTACATTTTTCGGTAAAACTTGATATTGCAAATTATATCATTCTAATGCATAATATTAGTAATAAAATCATAGTAGGTATTATTATTGCTATGTATTTAATAAGCAGTCATTGTTATCTACTCAATTGCTCGGTAAAAAAATCGTGCCCCATGTTTAAAACCCACACTGCCAAGTATAATATGTTATTTGCATAGTAAAAATCATGGACGCTCGGTATGAAATTCTGAATGTTCAGTATTTTATGAAGAGTGTTCAGTAGATTACTGGACGCTCGGTATAAAAATCTAAATGTTAAGTATTTTCCGAGTAGAATGTTATTCGCATAGGAAAAATCATTTTATATACATTTACTAGCTGACCCGGCGAACTTTGTACCGCCTCAGAATCAATAACACAGGCGCCCCCCTGAGCTCCCATATCCATGTTTTAATAGTTATTCTGGTATTCGGGGCGGAGACAAATCCAAGAAATCAAAGATCATAAAAGCCGTTCTTGAGCTATAAACCCAAGGGGGCTTCCTGACCCCATGTCCATGTTTTAATAGTTATTCTGCTATTTGGGCGGAAACATATCCAACAAATCAAAGACCATAAAAATCGGCCCAGCCCAAAAGGGCCCCCACGTCCATGTGAAAAATACTTTACGACGTATTCTCATACCTATCAAATATACAAAACAAATTTTATAAAAATCGGTATAACCCAAAGAGGGCGCCCTGGGCCGCCATGTCCATGTCAAAAATAGTTTACCATCTATTCTCATACCTGCCAAATATACAAAAAAATTCATCAAAATCGGTCGAGCCGTTTCGGAGGAGTTCGACCATAAACACCGTGACACGAAATTTTTATACAGTGTGGAAATTATAAGTAAGGAATAAACTCAGTAACTCCGTTAGTATTTGCACTAGAAATAGAACCTAAAAATCATGTGATAGGGCTAATTATAGCGCATCCGAGGAACGTACACTAATTTTTTTTCATTACTTTTTTGACAGTTATGACGTCATCAATTTTTTTTTGGCAACCTATGTTTTTTATTTTACATTTGAATAGAGTTTTTTATTCTGTTTTCAACGTTGTCAAATACTTAATAGGTTAGATAAGGAAAAATATGAATTAAAACGGCGCTAAAGTTCAAATTAGTAAAATTTAAAAAAATTAACAGAACTGTCTAAAGTTATCTTATCTAAATTTAAGAAGGAATCATAGAGATACCAATACAATGTTGACAAGTTCTGAATTGGTACAAAATAATTGTGTCTGAACTTCTAAATAATAATATCTGGTTGCAACAGGATGGTGCTCCAACACATTAAGCCCGGTGCGGCGTTATTTGGACGAAGTGTTTCCAAGAAGATGGAAGAAAAGGTCCAATAGAATGGCATGCTAGGTCCCCAGATCGAATCACATCAGATTTGTTTTTCATGGGGGCACTTAAAGAGCAAGGTGTATAAAAACCGACTCAACAATTTGAATGAGAGAATTCGACATGAGTGCAGTTTAGCGCCCCAAACCATTCAAAACGTATTGGCTGCTTTTTATGATCGTCTTGGATTTCGTCAGATCATGCAGGGTCATCAGTTTGAACATTTGGTGTAATATCTTGAATTTATAACTCTCACATCTCATCGTCTTTTTGTTAATTTGTTAGCCCTACTTTGAAAGTTAGAGTTGTTTTCTTATTTTTTCTCATTGATTGCTTTGCATTGAAACTAATGGAAAAAAAGAAAAGAGAGTATACTTAGAAAATGATCTGACAACGAAGGAAGGAGATATATAGAAGGAATTAAGAGCGATAGCCAAAGAAGAGCGACAAAAAGGATAGCGGGTGAAAGTGGGTTATAAAAATATATGGGTAGAGGGAAAAGGGCTTAGGTGGGACGAAGAAAAGAGGGAGTTAGATACAACAAATTTTTGAATAAGAACGCATACGGAGAGGAATAAAGGAGAAAATGAGGAAAGAAGAATAGTACTCTAGAACGTAGCGCGAATAAAAAACAAAGAGAATGAGTTTTGGGAGAATTTGACGTAGTGGGAATGGTTGAAACGTGGGCGGAAAAAACGGGGTGGGAAAAATTGGAAAAGACAATGCCGAAAGTGGAAGTGTCAATATGTAGAGTAGGAAAGCAAGAAAGGGAGAGCTAAAGGTGGGAAAATAATGGGGGTGAAAGAGGGACTGGAAGAAGAGTCGGACCATATGCCTTTGGAAGTGAAGACAAATGGAAGAGAGAAACATAGAGGAAGTGTCAAGGAGGTTAGAAGAGAAATTGTGAAGAATATTTCTACGGAAGAAGGAAAAGAAAATTGATACGAAGAAGCAGAGATAAACTAAAAGGTGAGGGAACTGAGCGATAACGTAAGAAACGCAACAGAAGAAAAAGAGATAAAGATAAGAGAGAAGATGGGGCTGTGGAAGAACAATTGGTGGAATAAAGAATGCAGGGAAGGGAAGCAGGAAGCAAGAAGGAAACTAAGAAATTGGAAAAAAGAAAAAGCAACTAAGGGAGAGTACAAGGGAGCACGCAAGAGGTACAAATTAGAATGCAAAGAGAAGAAGCAAAAGAAACGGATGGATGAAGAACTAAAGATGAAGGGTATAAAGACGGAAGAAGAGATATGGAGATACATAAGTAGGAAAAGAAAAAAAAATGGAACTAAAAGGGAAGTTGACAGGTTGTTAGATATAATGAATGGAATGTGGAAGAGTGAGGAGCGGTAGGAGGGGATAATATACCCCATTTATAAGAAAGGAGAAAAGGATACAGTCAGTAATTATAGGGGGATCACTCTCCTAAATACTTGATATATAAGGTATACGCGATGATTGTGGAAGAGAGACTTATGAAGGAAATTTACTTCCCATGATTAAGTTAGAAATCACCACTGGATGTATGTAGTGACTTATGGCAATACCGTGGTAAGAATGTTACTTATTGCAATAATTTTTGGAATGTAAATACATGTAACATAACGACCATTATCTTACACTATTAGTTTTTTTTTCTCATATTTTAACTTAATTTCATATTCACCCAAAAGCCATGTAACCAGTCTGAAAGACCTATCATTTTCTCAACATGCGGCCACACACTGCAACCCTTGCACTTTATTGCAACATTTTACAGCCTCGAAGATCACCGAAACTGTGCGCCAGGTGCAGCTCCGTTCTAGTTAATTAAAACACATACATATATGCCGGCAGGATATAACTCTCAAATTAACTTTGCACCAGCTATACATATATAATGAAACAAGTTAACCACATTTTGCCTACAATAATCGAAGTTAATAATGCAAAAATGCCCCGGAATTTCCGAAGACTGAATAAAACATGAACGAGTGAAAAACATATTTCAGGGGTGCTTAACGATTAGATTAGAACTTAAAATTACATCAAAAATTTAGTAAAGAACCATATCTATCGGTCCAGTTTTATACAAAGAAAACCATCCGTTAAATGGTGTAATTTTTATGTACCGAATTTAATAAAACCCAAACTTTCTCACATCAGATTCCATTTTGCCGCCGTGGAAAATTTCAGCCGAACAAAATACGGTTAGAAAGTTTGAGTGTATAACTAATTCGGTTACGGAAATCCGAGTTGTGCCATATCACGGTTCATATGTATTCAAAGCGCACAACAATTGAATTTAAAGTCATTATTGTTGAATTAGACAAATGCAACGTTGTCGGCGGCGAAAGCAAACATGTGAAGGTTTACAAGGTAAAAAATTGGTGTTGCTTTTGCAACCGCCAACCGAAGAATTTCGATTTCAAAGGCGATCTGATGATTGAAAATTGTAACAATGCAATGATAAATTGGTATTCAGTAATTTGGTCATATTCCGAAACATTTGCGGGCCTAGATTTGTGTTCTGTCAGGAACACTCGTGGTCAGTCGCTAAAAGTTTGTAGGAAGGCAGCTGCGAGCAATTTGCTAATGATGTGTGTTTTGAATTGCAATGAAATGGTTATCTAGTCAAACAACTGATTCATGCATCCTCTTACTAATATTCATATGTTCACTGTCAGTATATTATATATTCTTGTTTTAAAAAAACCCAAAGTTTTTTGTATTTACTGATGTCTACGTCATTCTTTGCTGAAAGGGTTGTTTTCACCATGGAATAATACGACCACATCGAAGAAGACTCTTCAGACAAATCGAATTATTATGGCAGGATTTTGGAGAACTTATTCTACCGATCTGCAAGAGTTTACACGGATATTGCATGCTTTAAGTATTTCACGTCAACCCTGAAGTTCCATTGTAAATATTGGTGAAAGAAATTTTGAAATCGGATAAGTAGAAGTTTCGGAGATCACTTAGACAGGAGCTGCTCGCACACACATGGGAGTGACGCTGTTTTACGTGACGACATTCGAATCGGTTTTACTCCCATACCGCGGCTATAGGTGGGGTGGCGTAGGTATCGTAATATTTGCATCGACTGTCTTAAATCACTTAATTGTTCATATATGTCTTGACCGTCTTGACAAACTAAATCGTATTTTTTTAGATTGCACCTTACATGCGGTTTAATTTTTCATTAATGTATTTAAGAGACGAAAACCTCGACCCCTTAGGAGAAGGTTTCGCCAGCGTTCAGTTTAATATCTGCCTCTGATCCTTCTCATACTTGGAATTAATGACCCCCTTATCGATAGACTTCGAAGTTGTTGCCAAGTTGTTCTCTAGTGTTTGCACAGCCCGCAGTCGTCCCGTCAATCCTCATAGTTACTTGTTGAATAGTGTTTAGGTCCAGACTTTTTGTGACCCCTTGAGGAAAATTAAAACTGACTTTCATCATCACGAAAATCTCTTATTCCCTTAAATATATCATCTTCCACCTCAAGAACATAGATATTCTGAACTTCCTATACTTTCTGCCACTTTCAGATTAGTGCAATGGACTTAAACCCCATATTATTATAAATTTTACTACTGGCTGTTGTGAGGTAAAAATAAATGGCTTTTATTTCACCGTTGCGTAACCATTATCATTAGTCAAGTTAAAATGTCTATTGAATGACGTTACGTATGACCATCAAAAGATATGCCGTCCCCAGAGTCTAACGTTTCCTCCACCGAAAGCTACTGGTTGTAATATCGCCGATCGTTACTTATTAACTTGAATTCATTCCTTGTTTCCTTCTTCCTGCTCTAAGCAAATTTGCTAATTGTCCAAACATATGGAATGAGTTAAATAATTTACTAAACATTCCGTTTGCATTTTGTCCATAAATAATAGTCAGTATTTTACACAGGTAGGTATACTTAATAAACACCTGTGCAAAAAGCAGCTCCATTAGTAGCAATAAATTGTGAGTAACACAAGCTACCTAAATTATGCACTCATCCCATAATTCTGCAGCAGAACGTATTATTATTTCAGAATACAATGTTGGATCTTAATCATCATTGTTGCTGAAGCTTTCAGTATTCTCATCTGTACCCCGAGTGCGATCATAATTCTAAACAATGTGCTCTTGCTTGATCCTAATAAGTAACTACTAAGTATTAAATTTAATTCCATTTAAAATCTTCCTTATTAGAGGGATTAATATCTAAATGGGGTGATACAATACAGCTGATTATTATTGAAACATCAAGACAAATGCAGGAGAAGTTGCTTGTTGATAACAAAATTTATGGAGAATTATGTGACGTTCAAAGACTTCTGAATGTGTAAATAATAATTAATAAGTAACTCTATGTATCGAGTTTTCATAAATGATTCATGTTGTCCGTGGAAATAAAATTTGAATGCAATTAGAGGTAGGATTTTGACGACGTTCTAAGCCTGCCGGATATATGAATAATTTATGAAGACCCTGTATATTTTCGTCATTTGAGTCATACCTATTTCGAAGAGAAAATTAGATATTAATAAATAAAAGTCTATAGTTAAAGTGTACTGTTAAATGGTACATACAGCGGCCAAATAACATATATTTTTTTTTATTTAAAAAAGAAATACATATAATCAAAAGCGAACTTCACTTGAGGTAAGTTCGTTTGATCTAGTCATTTTGGAGGTAGATGTTTTCTGCAGACGGTTCTGGATTATGAATAAGTGAAGACCGACAATTATGCAACATATACCTCGTCAAAGAATCACAATCCATCCCCAGAACCACTTTTTTAAGACAAGCTGGCCGCGCTGAACACCCTGGCTCGGAAAAAAGTACGCTGAGGAGGTGGCTATATGTTGCATATTAAGTTTAAGCACTACTAAACGTTCTCTAGATCTAAAATGTTGATTCTTGCCCCATAAAAATCTAAAATTTTCGGCAAACAAAAATAAATTATTTTTTTCGAGATTTACACCACACTGACCCATTTTAACAAATGCTCTACTGAAATTATTGAACTTTTTGTACCATGATAAAAAAACCGGAAATTTGTGTGTCATTATTCCTACTGATAAAACTTTTTGCTTTTGTTTTAAAAGGGGGGTCCAAGAGCTTTGACAATGTATTTTATTCCAAGGTAATGTCATTTTGAGACACCTCTGAAATGGCCGTGTTTGATTCTAAAACATAAATAAAAGATCTATCATCAGAGAAATAAGAGAACAAGTGATAATAAAAATAATAAGAAAATAGTATTCACACCAGGGCAGAGAGCATCCCTGGCGTAGAGAGTGCACATGAGAATTATGGAAAACCGTGACAGCGTCGTTGTAAATTTATAAAGCACAATTCAAGAAGTAAAAAAAAATATCCTGAAACACTTTATATTAAATTGTTTGCATTATATTCGAAATCAAATAATCAGAAATGTTCCCATAATGAGCGCGAATAGCGTCGTTATAGGATTATTAAAACTACTGCGATAGCGTCGCGATAAAATTGTAAACAGCAATTCAAAAAGTGAGAAAAAAATGAAATACTTTATGTTGCATTATTTGCATTATATTCGACATCAAATCATCAGAAATGTTCTGATAATGTGTGCGAACAGCGTCGTTATAGAATTATGGAGAACAATATTTCAAAAACTGAAAAAATCTGAAACACTATATTACATTGTTTGCATTACAATGGACATTGAAACATCAGAAATGTTCTTATAATGAGCGCGGACAGCGTCGTTATAAAATTATAAACTAGATACCATTCAAATGGTGTAAAAAAAATAGAAACTTTATTTTACATTCTTTGCATTGTATTCGAAATCAAATAATCAGAAATGTGCTGATAATGAGCGCGAATAGCGTCGTTATAGAATTATTAGAACTACTGCGATGGCGTCGCCATAAAATTGTAAACAGCAATTCAAAAAGTGAATAAAAAAAATGAAATACTTTATGTTGCATTATTTGTATTATATTCGACATCAAATCATCAGAAATTTTCTGATAATGTGTGCGAACACCGTCGTTATAGAATTATGGAGAACAATATTTCAAAAGCTGAAAAAAATCTGAAACACTATATTACATTCTTTTCATTACAATGGACATTGAAACATCAGAAATGTTGTTATAATGAGCGCGGACGGCGTCGTTATAAAATTATAAACTAGATACCATTCAAATAGTGGAAAAAAATAGAAACTTTATTTTACATTCTTTGCATTGTATTCGAAATCAAATAATCAGAAATGTGCTGATATTGAGCGCAAATAGCGTCGTTATAGAATTATGGAGAACAATATTTCAAAAGCTGAAAAAAATCTGAAACACTATATTACATTCTTTGCATTACAATGGACATTGAAACATCAGAAATGTTCTTATAATGAGCGCGGACAGCGTCATTATAAAATTATAAACTAGGTGCCATTCAAATAGTGAAAAAAAAATTAAACTTTATTTTACATTCTTTGCTTTGTATTCGAAATCAAATAATCAAAAATGTCCTGATAATGAGCGCGAATAGCGTCGTTATAGGATTATTAAAACTACTGCGATAGCGTCGCCATAAAATTGTAAACAGCAATTCAAAAGGTGAATAAAAAAAATGAAATACTTTATGTTGCATTATTTGCATTATATTCGACATGAAATCATCAGAAATGTTCTGATAATGTGCGCGAATAACGTCGTTATAAAATTATGGAGAACAATATTTCAAAAGCTGAAAAAATCTGAAACTCTATATTACATTCTTTGCATTACAATGGACATTGAAACATCAGAAATGTTCTTATAATGAGCGCGGACAGCGTCGTTATAAAATTATAAACTAGGTACCATTCAAATAGTGAAGAAAAAAGAAAAATTGAAACTTTATTTTACATTCGTTGCTTTGTATTCGAAATCAAACAATCAAAATTATGTTACATTATTTGCATTATATTCGACATCAAATCATCAGAAATGTTCTGATAATGAGCGCGAATAGCGTCGTTATAGAATTATTAAAAGCACTGCGATAGCGTCGTTATAAAATTATGAAGAACAATTCAAAAAATAGAAAAATCAAAACACTTTGTTTTAAACTTTTTGCATTATATTCGAAATCAAATAATCAGAAATGTTCCCATAATGAGCGCGAATAGCGTCGTTATAGAATTATGGAGTGCAATATTTCAAAAGATGAAAAAAATTTGAAACACTGTATTACATTCTTTGCATTACAATGGACATTGAAACATCAGAAATGTTCTTATAATGAGCGCGGACAACGTCGTTACAAAATTATAAACCAGGTACTATTCAAAAAGTGAAAAAAAAAATTAAACTTTATTTTACATTCTTTGCTTTGTATTCGAAATCAAATAATCAAAAATGTCCTAATGATGAGCGCGAATAGCGTCGTTATAGAATTATTAAAACTACTGAGATAGCGTCGCCATAAAATTGTAAACAACAATTCAAAAAGTGAATAAAAAAAAAATTAAATACTTTGTTACATTTTTTGCATTATATTTGACATCAAATCATCAGAAATGTTCTGATAATGTGCGCGAATAGCGTCGTTATAAAATTATGAAGAACAATTCAGAAAGTAAAAAAGTCAGAAACACTTTATTTTATGTTCTTTGCATTATATTCAAAATCAAATAACCAGAAATGTTCTCATAATGAGCGCGAATAGCGTCGTTATAGAATTATGGAGAACAATATTTCAAAGGCTGAAAAAGTCTGTAACCCTCTATTGCATTGTTTGCATTATAGTGGACATCGAAACATCACAAATGTTCTTATAATGAGCGCGGACAGCGTCGTTATAGAATTATTAACTAGGTACTATTCAAAAAGTGAAAAAAACAATTTGAAACTTTTATTTCATTTCGAAGACGATCGAATGTGGCCCAAATTTCGTAACAATTCTGTTGCCAAGTTCTAGCGCAAGTTTCACCAAAAAAAAAATTGATGGCTGGGGGTTCCTTTAACAACCTTAATTTTAACCATTTATTGTAGAAATATATCTTATGTGAAGTTAAGTTTGATAGTTTATGTGCTACAATATTTAAACAATTTATTGTAAACTCACTGTGTTTATTTTTTAGCATGGTTAATTGTCCTTTTTATAATTTGAATATACAGCAGTTGAGACACTATGTAGGTTATTTTCATAGACTGTTCATATTAAAATGAAGTTACACTTAATTAAGTTTGTGGAGATTGACTAGCAGAATGTGACATTCAATGTGACCAACCAAAAATTAGTATTGCTTATACCAACATGACCACATTTTAACAATTGTTTATAAAAAAATGGATAATACTTGCTATTTAAAATAATCAGAGAATTAGTTTAATTTTGATCTGGTATAATTTTATTGGCGAGCATAACGTTTTTTATTTATCCTGCTCTTTCATTTGCTTATTAAGTGTTGACTAATAATTGTCTTCTGATTTATTAGCATTTAGGAAATTGTAAGATTATTATTAATTGTTATTCGTGTAAGTAGATAATAGATTCTCTTATACATGTGCATCATGTCATGACGATAATTGTAATCCGAACAGGCAAACAGACATATTGCATTATACTCGTAATGAGCTGTTACAACTTGATTAGGTGAGAATCAAACGTTGGGGTCATACAACGCTGTTTGAACTGAGCAATATAGTTTGTCACATTATTATCGAAATGTTGTACATTAAAATTAGAGTAGTCGTTTTTTATGCAATGGCCCAGCCAGCAAATTGACTGACAGAGTAAAATTTGAGGTTAATGTAGGCATTGTGACGTTTAAGTTTCTCATGCTAAATTGTTTGAATTTAAAGAAAATAATACACTAACAAAAAATTTTGGTTTCTTGAGAATTATAATAACTATTTTTAAATGCATTTTCCAACAGCACAAAGCTTATTATAGCGTTGCATGCATTAAAAATGGCCTCTTGCAGTTCTACAAGATTGTGCGGGTTATTTTGAAATACGGTGTTTTTGAGATACGGGAAAATGAAATAATCCGGACTTCGAGGCGAGAATTGAATGAACCTAACATCACGAAATCTTGCCACACATTTATAAATTTGTTGGACTAATTTTTGATAATCTGCATTAAAATAAATTAATGTAGGCATTTCGAAAAACCTTGTCAAAAGTTGGTAGTGCCAACCTAACTTTCACAGCATACTTTAATTTATAATTTAAATGATCTCATGGTACAGGTGTCACGAATGTACAAATTCATAACCACATGTAATTCATATTTCAGTGAGAGCTGGAAGGAGGTGAATGAGGAGAACAGGGGTGGAAATTAAAAAGGAAACTTTCTTGGAGTCTGTTGTAACACGAGAATTAAAATTTACTGCAGATAAATCAGTATTCCTGCATTGCTGGAGAGGTTTACTGTTACAGTATTTTATGTCTCTATGTTGATGTACTTAGAATGTGCTTGGCCAATAAAAACCAATATGTGTTGCTGCAAAAATTTCAGAGTTTCAGCTCTGATATAATCGTATTAGTGGCATAAAAGCATTATAGCATTATGAGTGTGAAGAGGTCGTTAGACCGAGTTACTGCAATGATATGGTCTGGTCCCATTTGGGATTCAATCTTTTATCTACAACTCCCCAAATCAGTAAAATGTATTATTTTGTTATGGAAAATCGGGTTAGATGAAATAATTGTAATTATACACCAAGGTTGAGAAGACATTTTTCTTAGCCGAGCTATTTTATTGCCCAAGATGCGGGCAATAATAACGCGAGGCTAAGGAGAGACTAGGACTATATTAGCACATTTGTTTAATTTTTCTTTAAATGATAGGTCGGGAGGAATTTAACTAAGATATTCATGAAAAGCAAGGAGCATATATGAAATTAAATCAATACTCTTTTTTTTTTGTTGCGATGTTCTTGCCAGTGTAGTCCAGATGGCAAATCTAACATTTCGCAAGAAATTTCAACTCTCCAGTTGTACATTGTTGAGCTATCAGCAATCATTAATAATGACAGCAAATGTCAAGTCAACACATCAACTACGGCAGTAACCATGCCAACACTGATGTCAATTGTTATCTACTAAGTAGTAGGAGAGAAAAATCCATTATTGGGTAAGGTACAGAAAATCAATTTCTCAAGCATCAAACACGACATAATAATGATGCTTTCTGAAGCTAGTAGTGAAAAAAATGATTATATCGGGTCTTTATAAGTGGTTCTTACATCATGTTGCCTGTGGAAAACAAAACTAGTTAGGTGGAGATCTTTGACGTGCAAAGGCAACTGTGTTTCTTTGAGTCACTTTCATCGAGCGTTGAAGTGCTTGATGAAATTGATGTTTCATAGTACTTACCGCTGTAGACTATTCCGATGTATCTAATTTTGTGCAGTTGTCAAATTAAAAATCTGACCTGAATATCAACAATAACATTAAATGTGCAGAATAAACACGTACCCGTCTGAATCAGGATTTTTTATGATTCTTTCTCATGTGCATAACGATTGTACTGAGATTACACACTACGAGATAAACCAAGCGGAAATGAAATAATGTACAATCGGTGCATCCATGCAATGCAGCGCTCGCAGGAAATTCATAATGATTAACCCCCGCATTCACATTTTTTGTAGACATTTATAATATTAAAAGTAAAGCAAATGGAAATAGGTTCCACTTTGCTGTTCTCTCATATGACGAGCTGTTAATTGATACAACAAACGACTGTATTCCTGCACGTGAAGCTTTTGTAATTGAATGTTGTAGAACAGTAGTGCGGTAATGTATACAGTATTTCAAAACTCAATTAGGATCTTATCTCTGACCAGGAATTTTTATATAGCTCGCGGGATTGGGGACAATTTCCACTAAGCGTGACTACAATACGGTGTTGTGTTGTTTCAGCGGCGGAAATCTACGATATTAAAAAAACACAATTTCGGTCTTAAAAGTGAGTAAACAACCTCGGAATTAAGACGGAGGATTTGTCTAAAAGGAATCATAACTCACAATTTCCCCGCGAAATTATCTTCGGATGATTTATGAATGTTGAATGTGGACCTACTCAATATTTTAGTCTTCCGAAATCGAGTGAAGAAGCTCGTGCGCGTGTTACGGTGGGAAGATTTATACCAAGTGGGGTCTAGTGGCAATTTATAATTTTCGGGACCAAATGTTGTTGAAAATGTAGGTAGATTTTTCCATTTTCGAGTCGGGTTCAATCTGAAAGTTTAAACAGTGGCGATTTCAGTTCAATGCTCTATAAACATTTTATTGATTGCAGGATCTCCCACGGAATTGAATCACTTTATATATTTCTAACTCTCGAATTGTTTCGGGAAATTTTCCACAGGAGGCGACCCATTTACATATTACACTTCCCTGCAAGAACACAACTCCCACAGAATCCTAAATGACAGGTCCTTCCTCTCTTTCTTGCAATTGCATGAACAACGCTATTATCAAAAACGAAGTTTTCCCATAAATAAATCACATTTTTAATTAAACCCATTATTTTATGAGCAATATTTTTATTTCGATATCTGACATAAAACACAAACTGTAATTTTCGAGTCTCACCCGATTCCGAACGGCTTTTTTATCGCTTTGAATTTCCTTCTTAACGAATTTTTGTTCAGCGTTATAATGGGCTATAAAATTGTACTCTCAAAGTGTCATTCCTGATTTTAGTTCAGTCATTTAGTCGTTCATTTCATTAGAGACAGGCGCTTCTTACGAGCGACCTGGAAGAGTTGCCATATTTGATTTACTTTTACAACTACTAAGACGTAAGAATTGGCAGAGCAGGTGCAACAATTTGTGATTCTGGAGAGTTGAAATTAGGGATACATTGTAAAGTTCGGTTGCATACATTCAGATGTTGACAATTTTAGGCTTTCGATATTTATATTGACAATAAAATAGGAATAAGATTTGGAGTGTACCTACTATATTAAAACATTGAAGTGCTGTAAGTTGTTTCTGTTGTTGGACTAAAAGCAATTAAGGGAATAGTTAATTAAGCTTCATTCGCATACCTGGCCATAAATAACCAACAGAAGACTAAATGTTATGTGGATTAGTAACATCCATTCTACATTCACTATTACCGCCCGGCGTCCTCTTAAAATTAATGTAATAAAACAAATGGGAGCACGTTTAAAGGCATTCTATTCTCAAAAATTAACCCAAATAATGAGTAGCGTGGAAAACAAATTCGAGAAAAGATACCCAAAGACCAGAGCCCTCATTACAAAATCAAAATAACATCTACAGGGTTTTCATTAATGGTTCATACATTGAGTAGGCTTTGCAGGTCAAAATGCTTCATTGTATGAATTATTTATGAAGGCCCTATATAACTTAACAAACACATTGTGGAAGAGCCATTTCTCTCAAAATCTGAAAAAGATCACAGTGAAGGAGAGAACGCATTAGACGGTCGCGGACCCGTCGAATCGCGAGCAGGGAATCTACCACCCACATCGATCGCGTGAGTGAGATGGTATTGTTGGTTGTCTACATTACCGTCCTTCGTGCATTATTGTAAATAAACTTATAACTTCGTCTAAAGGGTCTAAACCCAGGCCCAAACTGTAGATGGTATAAATGTGAACGCCTTTCAAGTAACAACGAAGTCTCCTACACTATTCACATCAATATCAAGCCGTAATAACACTCACAAAAGTGACTTTGTGACATTTCTCATCGTAAACAAATACAAACGCAAATTTTGCTTAATAATCGATGACTTTTCTCGAGTGATATTTTTGACATTTCTCGTGAAATTTGACATTTCGCGCGAGTTGAAAAACTCAATATCCAAATACTCCAAAACCAATATCCAAAGTGTTGAGAGTGGTGAAAATAAACTAAACCTCAAATATTGAGTTAAAAAAGAAATAAATATTTAATTTAGTGTTTATTCCCCGCCTTAGGGTCGTTAAGAAAGAGTGAGGTTATGTCTGTTTATTGTTTATGTTGTAGTGTGCATTGCATTAATTGCATTTTAACCGTATTTTAACATTGATTCGTTGTATAGTTTGTGCCCTTAAACAGCTAAAGACAAAATGGTGGAAGACTTTGTTAAGTTCCTGAATAATATTGAAGATATAGAATATAGAACTACCTTTAACCAAAGCTTGCTGGTATGGTGTAATTTTTTTTACAATTTTACCCATACTAAAATGTACTATTGGATTTTCCAAATCTAAATCTTTTTATCGCGGTTTTTACTTTTCAAAATGCAATCCAATTATAGTACGCGATCATCAAACGCACGCACTAGACGTTCCCGAGCTCGTCTCGATCGCATCGCGGTCTCCAAGAGTCTTTCGATGCGATCTAGATGAGCTCGGGAACGTCTAGTGCAAATGCATGCGTTATAAAACATGGGAAAGATCTTCACTGAGCGCGGTCGAGACTAGCTCAGCTCGCGATGCGACGGGACCGCGACCGTCTAATGCGTTTTAACCTTAAAACAGCATAATACCATACAATTAACTACATATTTAACCAAAATCTTTGAAGAATTTATCTTTCAGAAAGTGGAATACTACATATATCCAAGAATATCAGTTGATTATTATCAATTCGGGCTTAGACGTCAGCATGGCACAATGGAAAAGGTGTTTCATTTTTAAGACGAGATGGAAAAGAAACAATAACGTGCGACTACTTTTGTACATCTAAAGTCTGGTACATATACAGAGTGATCATAAAGTTCCACACAAAATTCATAATATAGTTATGTACTGTCGATCGAACAGGTCGATTTTTCTTTTTAAATTGCTATCTTTTGATCAAATTTTTTTTGATGACGTCATTTGTTTTTGAACTATGACACCGTCATCAATTTTTGGCAACTCTCAACTTTTTTTTTTGGGTTTTAAATACACTATCAATTCTCTATGCAACAAGAGTAAAAAATTGATACTTTTTCACAAAAACATTACATAACTAAATTATTATGATCACTGTATACTCAACTCCTTGGAGTACTCCAATCCTATCTCTACAGAAAATATTTCCTTATCAGATGTGATGAAAGTGCTTTCTTCTTTTCTAATTTCTTTTTGTGGCCCATACTAGATGTAAGGCACCTTGTGAGTGGTGTTTTTCTAAGAGTTCCCATTTATTTTGTCAGGTCTACTTGTTTTGTTTGATTCTTTTATTTCTTTTTCTTTTTATATTGGGTTAGTTATGTCATTTTGTTCCTCCCCCATATCTACTTGTTTCACTCAGATAGTATTAGTCCGTAGCTTGTTCTATTCTGCGTGCCTCGTGGTAAATATTTGAGCCCTCGTTAACTTCGTACTATGAATTTTTCTATGCGTGTGTGGTTTGTGTAAGTCCATTTCAACATCTCTGTTGTCCTATGCATGTGTTGTCTATCGTCGTCCGCAAATTCTTCCAATTTTATAAACGTGTTTCATTGTATCCCTGTTTTACTTTTTATAATTATTCTTTTATGAAATCATAATAAATCACTTCGATTCGAACCGTACGGACGTACGGACGTGTGTTAACAAGGCGTGTTTGTTTTTCATTTTGAGACTTTACTATGGTGATATGGTGATAAGCATCGAGTGATTACGTTGTTTTTTTCCTTTCTTGCTCGAAAAAAGGTATTGTGAGTTTTTTTTTTTCTTATCTTACACCCAACCTTATTTATACCTATCCGTGGCCCTCCTGTGTGTCTTATTAGTCACCGCAAAGGGCCCTGCAGGTGTGAAACGTGTCCCAGTGAATATTTGTTTGTCTACTGCCTATTGTCTATTCACTACATCAGCATGTTTTGTCTAAAATGTAACACTATTATTGATGGAACCAATGTTAAGGCCTTCATTAAGTGTGACGGATGTAACAAACCTGTTCATATCAATTCTAACTGCTCCGATTTAACACCAAATGAAATAAAGTGTTTTACTGAGTTACGTTCCAACACTAAAAGAAGAATTAAATATATATGCCTTGATTGTGATCAGGGTTTTCACCAAGCACCCAAAATTCTTTCACTTCTAAAAGAGCTTAAGGATGAAATTGGCGAGCTTAAGAAGTGGAAAGACGCTTTCTCTGCCAATGAGAATGTTGTTAACAATACTACTGCAAATTGTTTGCCTTCGGAATCAACTTTTGAGGATATTGTAACTGAGATAACTGAACGTAACTTAAGGGCTTGCAATTTTATAATATATCACTCCGCTGAACAAGCTAACTCCAAAAAAGAGCAAATTGTGCATGATACAAATTTAGTTAAGGACATGCTATCACAGTTAAACATAGAAGAACAAAAGTTAAACCCAATTAGATTAGGTAAATTTGACCGCTCCAAACAGAACTTGGCTCGTCCTATTAAAGTTAGACTATCTTCTGTTGAAAATATCCATAGTGTTATTGCCAAATTTAAGAAATTAAAAGAGTTAGATAACTTTGCATCATTATCTGTTTCTTACGATAGGACTCCACGTCAAATAAAATACTTCAAGTCTATCAAACTTGAGCTTGATACTCGTATTGCGAATAACGAACCTAATCTTAGAATTAAGTACAAAAATGGTGTTCCCGTAATAGTTTCGGAAAACTAAGTGTGTCCAACAGTGCATCTATGTCTTTTTCAATTTATTATCAAAATGTTCGAGGGCTCAATTCTAAAACTAATCAGTTTTTTCATAATTCTTGTATTTCCAATTTTGATGTTATTTTGATCACTGAAACGTGGCTTAATGACTCTGTGTTTAATAATGAATTATTTCCTGCACATTACAGAGTTGTTCGTAGCGATCGCAAATTTAGTCGTGTTAGTAGATCTAAAGGTGGAGGAGTGTTGGTCGCCTTCAATGAGAAATACAAGTATATTACACTCAACACCTCTTTCCTTGACGATATTGTTCCTCTTATTGATCTTATATTGTGTAAATGTTTCATTGGTTCTTTAATTATCATAATTGGTGTGATTTATATTCCTCCTGACATTTGTGCTGATGACTTGGAGACATATACCTCGGCTCTCGAACAACTTCTTATTGGTCAACAGTTCATTCTAATTGGGGATTTTAATATATCCTTTATACCTAGGACTGGTTTTATCCTTTTAAATAAAGCTAACAGTTTACAACAGTTTATGAGTATTATAAATGCTGCACAATACAATGATGTCATAAACCGTGATCATAAACTACTGGATCTAGTTCTTGCTAATAGCCATCTTAAAATGTCTATACATCATTCAGATTCACCTTTTGTAAATGAAGATGGATACCACCCTGCTTTAAATATTGATCTGGATATTGCTGTAAATAATCCAACTAACCGCCCTTTTCCTTCAATTAATAATAGTACGTTTAATTTTCGTAAAGCTAATTTTATCTTATTATACCACGCTCTCTTTGACGTTGATTGGTCATTTCTGGAACATTTTGATGATGTTGATAAAGCCCTGGACTCCTTTTACTCTGTATTATATCGGTTATTGGATGATTTTGTACCCAAACAATCTTCTAATTCGAAATCTAAATATCCCATATGGTTTTCAGCTGAGACTAAATATTTACTAAAATTAAAAGAATACTACAGGAAAAAATGGCTAAAGACTCGAAATTGTCGATTCTATAATGATTTTAGTCGTCTGCGTAGCATAACTAAAGCGCAAATTTCTGAATCATATAATTCTTACATTCTTACAATAGAAGCCAACATAAAATCTAATCCTGCTGAATTATGGAAATTCTTAAGTAGCAAAAGAGGAAATTCTAGAATTCCCTGTACCTTGCATGAAGAGGATGTAGAGTTCACGGAGCCTCAATCCATTGTCGATGCTTTCGGTAAATTGTTTTCAAGTTCATTTTCATCAACTGTTGAGAAACTGTCAGAAGTCTCTATGGATGGCATTGTACCTTTCGAATTTCCTTACGTGAGTGAAGTTGACTTAATATCTATTATGGCAAAATTTCCTAATAAATTCACAGCAGGGGATGATTTGATACCATCATTTTTTGTACGGGATTGTAGAGTCGTATTTGCACAACCATTATGTACACTGATCAACCTGGTGATTAAAACTTCCACTTTTCCTAATCGATGGAAGCGTGCTCGCATAACCCCTGTATTTAAGAGTGGTGATAAATCATCTATTTCCAATTATAGACCAATATCGATTTTGCCTAATTTTGCAAAAGTACTTGAAAAAGTTCTTTACACTGTAATCTACAACAAAGTAAGGGGTTATCTGTCTCCGTTCCAGCATGGTTTTGTGTCTGGGCGATCCACGGTGACTAATCTTTCTACTATAGCACAATACCTGTCTGAGGAGATTGATAACCGAGATGGATGTTATCTACACTGACCTGTCGAAGGCATTTGACAGAATTCAGCATAATATTCTTCTACAAAAGCTTAGTAATATTGGTTTAAATGTTAATGCTGTAACTTTGTTGAAGTCTTATCTGCAGGGTAGAAGTGGTTACGTATTTTACAGTGGATTTGCATCTAAAGTGTTTACTGCAACATCTGGAGTGCCCCAAGGCTCACACTTAGGTCCATTATTGTTCATCCTGTTCATAAATGATCTATTGTCGTCTTTGTCTTGTCCGGTTTTAGCCTATGCTGATGACGTTAAATTATATCTAACAATCAAATCACACGATGATATGTTACTATTACAAGCTAATCTGGATAGAATGGTGAGATGGTGCGACAAAAATGGGCTGCCCATTAACATTAACAAATGCTGCTACGTAACGTTCACACGCACATCGTCTCCAGTACAAACGTATTATTCAATTCATGGTCAGCTACTTAACAAAAAGAACAACATGAAAGATTTAGGTGTCATTTTTGACTCAAAGCTATCATTTCTCGAACATCTCAACGCTGTATGCTCTTCCGCAACCAAATCTCTGGGATTTGTTATGCGTGTCAGTCGCGACTTTAATGATATCTGTTTGATTAAGCAACTTTTTCATGCCTATGTTTTAAGTAAAATGGAGTATGCCGTCTTGGTATGGTACCCCTTATATGTATCACATGCCTTGAGACTAGACAAGATTTATCGTCGTTTTATGAAATATTTATCGTATAGAACTGACGGCATTTATCCAGAAGTCGGGACTAGTCAAACTGATCTTCTTGCGCGTCACCAAATGGTTTCACTTGAAGAAAGAAGAACCAAACGTGGCGCCCAGTTTACTGCCAATCTGGTGCATAATCATATTGATTGTGAATATCTTCTGGGCAAGCTTCCATTCAATGTTCCTCGACCATCTTCAAGATCTGCAATTATCTTTCGTCTACCTCTAGCGAAAACAAATGTCCTACGTAGATCACCAATTTTCGTCATGTGCAAAGCCGCCAATTTACTTGCTGAAGACTTAGTTTTAGCTTAGTTATAAGTATAGTATATGAGTATACATTTTACGTTACTTATCTTATTGTTACCATTTGTCCTGTAATTGAACTCTGTTGGACAAATAAAGATTATTATTATTATTATTATTATTATTATATCAATGACAATGAGAAATAGTATCCGTGATATTACACATGCTTGTCTTACACCTTCCTGGCAATAGGTTGTCATTGTGTTCTATGTTCGACTCTAGTTGGGTGTTCAAATCAAAAAGTAATATGTAGAAATTACATAATATTTAAATTATGAGAAGAAGATAGAGGTAGAAACTTATAACCAAATAGGACATAGCTGTATTTGAAAATTTATATTAATCTAGAGATTAATACATTCTGTCACTAATAGACACAAAAAAAAATTTGTGTACTTGCACACTCGTGGGTTAAGGTTGATGTGGACATATTACCTAAAATTGTTGTGAACATATTACGTAAGATTGTTGTGGAAAAGGCAAAGTCTTTTTTAGTTTTTACTTCGTAGATTGGATTAGGTGTTGAGCGGTGTGAGGAAATTCGCTCCCCTCACTAACACTTGGACCACACCGCGATCCCATTATGTCATCCCCTCGTGTCCTTCAGTCCTGTCTCTCATCCAGCCATCCGACATCATCGAAAAAAGCTAGGATGGTTCCAGGCGAGGTACACCTCAAGTTGGCCCAGCTGAGCGATGTCTTCCACAGTGTGGACTTCCTGCTCGAGGCGAGAGCCGGACATTCCCGTAGGATCTGTTCCATAATCTCGTCCTCTTCTAAACACCCCTGCACGTTTGGTCGTTTACCACCCCCATCACGTGGAGGTGTTTCTTTAGCCTGCAATGTCCCGTCCAAATGCCCACCAAAAGGCGGAGCCTGTCCCTTGACAAATTCAGGCTCTTTTAAAGCAATCTCTCGAATGGCGATTGGCTGGTCAGATGGGCGGTTCGGTATCATCCGGTGTTTCCGTTGCACCCTGTCGAGCCAGCTCGTCAGCGTCATTCCCCTCATTACCGTTATGTCTTCGAACCCACCATAGCTCAATGACAATGTTTAGTGCTATTCTCGACAGTGCCAGATGGCAGTCATGTACCATAATAATACAACTTTATTCACTCTTTCGAGGTCGAATATAATAATCGATACATACATAGAAAAATAACAATATAATAAAAATAAATCTATATTCCAGGGTTAATTGAATCAACCTTTTTTCTTCCATTCCCTCTCCTTTTCTCTACACTTGTCCTGTTCCGCTTTCTCCACTGCTGCTCTTTTCTCTTCCATCTTCGTATCATGCTCTTCATCCATTCTCCTCCTCGTCCATCTTCATTCAACAACTCTCCTGCCTCTTTCTCCGTTTCTTCCATCTCGTTGCACTTTCTCAGATGTTCCATTGTTTCCCTTTCCTCCCTTTCCTCCCAACACATTCTGCATAACCTTTTCTCCTCTTCCATCCAATATTAATTCTCTTTCGTTTCGTTTCCACACCTAAATCTTGCTATCATACACCTATCCTTCTTTTTCGTTATCTTTTTTAGGTATACTAGTACCCCCTCAGTCATCCATTCTTCGTACATCTCATTGTATTTCGCGTCTCTTATTTTTTCTCTTCTCTCCTGTTTGCATATGTTCCTATCTCTCTCTCTTCCTTCCTTCCCAGCCCATTCCTCTCATCATACTTTCGTCTTTCTTCCTTCTCTCCTGCTATTCTTTCTTTCAGGCATTCTTGCAAAAGTTCTTTTTTCCTTTCTTTCCCAATGTTTTTCTTCGAACTTATTCTCTCTTTTGACCGCTTCTACTCTCATTTTCTCCCTCTTGCATTCCTATAGCACCATAATATCCTGGCGTAGCTTTGTCTACTCCCAACACCCATCTGTAGTATTTTTGTTGCACCCTCTCTATTCTCTCTTATTCCTTCCAGCCCCAGATCTCCGCTCCATACAGCACTGCGCTCTTCACTAGGCTTTGAAATAGCAACACCCTCGTTTAAAACTTCCTTTCGAACTACTTTTCTCCTATGCTCCACACTTGCGCTAATAACTTATTTCCTTTCTTGCTCAGCTCTCTCTCTCTCTCTTCCGGCTGCTTTCTTGAATATCATCATTTTGGTCTTTTCTACATTCACCTCTAATTATTTACCACATCTTTTCTTTTCCTACTACTATCCCCCCTTCAAGTGCTTCATCTAAGTCACTTATATATATGGCAAATAGGGTCGTGCTGAAAGGGCATCCTTGTCTTAGTGCCTTGTTCGTGTAGAAGCATTCACTCACTTCGTCTCCCACTTTTACCCTGTTTCTTGTTTCCTCATATATTTTTTCGATTCTTCTTACTAACCTCTCGTCCACTCGTTTCTCTCTCATACTCTTCCATATTTTCTCCCTTTCCACACTATCAAACGCTGCTTTCAAATCCAGGAACATCGTGTACAATTTCCCCCCTTTTTTCTCCAGTTGTTTTTCTGCCAAGTGGTCCATTGTGCCTCTGCCTTCTCTGAATCCTGCCTGTGCTTCCGGTAGTATCTTTCTCTCTTCACATTCTAGTGTCTAGTAGTGTAATCCCTCTGTAGTTCTCTGGTTTTGCTTTATCGCCCTTTTTGTAGATGGGGCATATATTCTCGTATTTTTCTGTGCCATAGATCCATGTCTCGTTCATTATCCCGTCTTCCCCTGGCGCTTTTCCTTTCGTTAGTTTCTCTATTTGTCTCTTGTTTCTTCCATGTGTGTATTTCTATACCTTTGTCCACTCCCTCCTTTTCTTTTCTTGCTTAGTTTATATATCTCCATCTTTCCTTCTAGCAGGTTAGTTCAATTTTTCCCTTTCTTTATAGCTCCATAATATGTTATTTTTTTCTATAAATTTTTGCTTGTGTTCTTTGTCTTTCTTTATGTATTCTTCTCCTTCGGTTGTTTTCTTTCAGTTTCCGGAGATCCCTCTTCACTTCTTTCTTCAACTCGCGGCATTCCTTATGCCACCAGTCGTTTCTGCTCCTATAGTTTCGTCGTGTGGTTATTTTCTCTTTTCTTATTACTGCGGCTTCTATCGTTCTTTTTAGCTCTTCCCATTTCTTCTTTGCCTCTGTTTTCTGTAGCTGTTTCCTTCTTAAGTTTTCTCTATATTCTTCAATGCTTTCTTCTGTCCCTTTTTATCTTCCCTCTTTTCTCTTCCTTTCAATCTTATCTCTATTGGCATGCATGTGATCTGCTTCCGTTGTCTGCTGTACTGTCATGTACCGTTTAAGAGGTAATCTTGCCACTGGCCAGAGCGCGCAAAACTGCTCACAAGGCTGTCGTTGAAGCAGCAAATCGTTCTATAATTGACATTGCTTCATCCCCTTTTGCCCAAACAATCTCATGAAGCTTTTCTGCATTTTGCGAGTAAACGGTAACTCCGATGAGAAAAAGTTTTTCAGACTTAAGTTCTCCATTCAATTCTGCATCTTCTGAAGTTTTTGCCCATCTTCCACATAACGCTCATAAATGTCGTTGGAAAATGAGTACAGTTACAATTTATTGCAAATGTTTTATTCACTATGGACCTTTTACAGAAAAACTGCTCTACCATTTTGTGTTTATACATTTTCTGCTCCCACTAATGGTTTTCGAGATAATCGCCGCAAAAAACGGGGGTTGTCTTCGCGCTGAAAACTACTCATTTTCCAACGTCATTTATGAGCGCGAGATATGCGAAACTTCATGAGACCAAATTTATGTAGAACTTAATGGAGAACATAAGTCTTATAACATTTTCTCGTCGGAGCTACCGTTTACGAGAAAAATGCAGAATAGCTTCTTGACGTGACGCTCGGGGGCTTTAGGGCTTTGGATCTTTATTTGGATCCCTGCTAGGAATTCATAACCCTTTATAAATTATTTCATCTAAAAAGTTTAATTTGCTTGGACTACAGGTACATTATCTTGAGTGTGTGCATATATGATATAATGACGAGGAGAAGGAAATATTTTTCGCGCCATCGTGAGGAACGAATGATATATCTTTGGTTTAAAGATTCTTAGAAAATGGAATAATCTTTTTTAAAACCATTTTTGCTGTTCTGGTAGATCGCAAACCTATCCGAAAATGTCATCGGTCTATTATATAAGAATAGTAGATTATACACACACACAGAGAGAGAGAGAGAGAAATGCATGATTTTTCCGAGGAAAAACTAGCAATCACTCCTGAGGTGTATATACAATTTTTTATCCAAGCGAAACCACAAAAACCTGAAAATTCAAGAGAATTGGTAAATCCGCACATAAGAGCCGTTTGACACTATACTTATTTCAGTACTGAATTCAGTACTCAAAATTCTCGTACTGAAAATTGTAAGCGCGCGCCGTTTTAGTACGAGAGAAGTTTCGTCCCTGTGTGCGACTATTATGAATTTTCAATACAATTTTTAGTATATGCACATGCGCTCTAGCTCAGGTGCAGCTGTCAATTTTGTGGCTGTCAAACTACAAATGACGTACTCCTGCCGGTCTTACTGTTGTGGCATTCTTTATTATAATCACTTATCTACGGTGTATTGTGGGCGAATCATGAATACATCAGATACCTTCAGAACCAATTTTAAAAGCTCGCGTTGAATTTTTTCTAGAGCCCTGTTTCTGGCGTTGCGATTTTTATATAATAAATTATGTTTTGGGGCATAAAGTCCGTTTTTTTTTATTAAAAAACCATTGTGGTACAAATAATTCACACCCTATTCTGGTTTCCATAACATCGTAATGCTTTTGATATGGGGAATTAAATTTAGGGTGTTACAATTTGGTTTTTTAAATAAAAAACGGACTGTATAAGCACTCGTTGTTTCTAAATAGAGAGATTGAGATTGATTGAGATCACATTGTTACGACAAGACACAACAACAAATCACCAAATACCGGATATCACCATAAGCAGGTACAAAGGAGAGTAATAAAATTTGGGAATTTCCTAGAAAAAAGTCGCATTTGAGAAAACAAATGGGCGAGATGGGTGACCATAATGACTGCAGCAAATAATTTTGTGAGTGGTCGGGTGGTCGGTATATCAGCTGATTGGTGCAATGCGTATCTGATCTGCTCAATTTGAGTACGAGACGCAAACTTGTATACTAGAAAATAGAACATGTTCTAATTTCTCGTACTAAAACGGCGCGCGCATCAAATTTTCAGTGCGTAATTTTAAGTACGGAATTCAGTATGGAAATAAGCATAGTGTCAAACGGCTCTAAAATATTAGAGTTTATCTAGCCCGTACCATAATAAGACACTTGTAACATTTGTATCAGAAAATTATTAAATAGACTCGACCAAGGGCGTCCCTGTCCCAAAAGCCTAAAGTGTGTGAGATTGAACCGGTTTCTGTTCTCCCAATAGAACCAACGGAGTATAAATATTATATTAAAAATATTATTTTGTCCAACAGTTGCATATTTTAGGTGTTTTGTACGTTAGTTTTGAGTGACTAAAAGTGCAATACCATGCCAATGTTTTAAATGTCAATGTCAAGGAATGTCACTTCAAAAATATTTTTTTAAGATCCTTAATTGTTGAAAAAATACAAATGTTGGACAAAACGTCGTATATCACACGTGACCGAAAGCTCGTAAGCTCGTAAGATGTGTATCAGTCGCACACAATTTCTGTCACTTGAACTATAATCTACTATTAAAAGGCCAACGATGTTAATTTCATTATGGAGGGCGTTAAATTTAATCCAAATTATGAATTGCTAACATAACTATGTAATAATGAATAGGTTATAATATGTTAAATAGGTCATAACATTTTATAATTATTATTACTGTAAGTAGCGTATTGCTCTAACAAAATTTGCGTTTGATTTATGTCCTTGCATTTCAATTTAAGCAATTGTTGTCTCTGTAATTAAATGAACTTAAATCTAGAAACATTTCCAAAATAGTGTAAATTAGCGCTTTAATTTAGCGCAATAAATTTGTATATAAATTACTGCAATACGGGTGGACTTCTCTAAAATTTACAGTTACTATCTGAGTTTATACGACCTCTCATACAGGTAATGGTTAATCCTGGTTAAATGACTTTGTTAAGGCGCAACTCTTAATTTGATACAATCATTCATCAGGATATATTTCGGTCGTTTGAGAGGGGTCGAAGTGGAAAGTTCTGGTGTAATTGTTTTTAGTGCCTTTTTATGGTTTTGGGGGTGCTGAATATCAATTTCAACTTTTACGACTCCTATTTTATCGGCAAATATGAGCAATTATGAGTAATTACCGAAAGAGCACTAAAAATCATGAGTCTTTTCGATTATTTTCTTACAACATGATAAGCAGACTTTTACACTCCACATGTTTTTGAGGAATGTGCGGTTTTCGGTTAAGCGCGACTTAAAAAATCTGACTGACACTTAAAATTGCCACACTTAAATTTTTGACATATGGCAACGTCGGTTAATTTTGGCCTAACTGAAGAACCGTGCTGTAGCGCTTAATTTTGCATTTGCCACTTAAGCGGATTGTCTCTGTAGGTGGTGTGCAAAATTCCAAAGTATTCGTAGCGTTTTGTGTGGTGTATACTAGTATCATGAGGTGATAAGACGATTTATGTACTGATGTATTGATTTACGAAATGACAAGACAGCTATTGCTATTAAAAATATTTTTCAAGAACATTCAAGGACATTACCTTTAAAAATAAAAATGCAATCTTGTTAAAAAAAAACTGAAATTGTAAAATGAGCAAGTAAACTAACAATTTAAAATATTAATTATTGTCTCAGTTCGATTTGAGTGATTTACATGAACAATGATCTAATTCGTATTTTATTCGGTATAAGTACAATATTTAATTTGGGTCGCAGAAAACGTACAGCATGTCCCGTATTGTAAAACGTAATTCACAAGTGACATAAATGTTTGAGTTCGTTAAAAATAAATTTCAATGTCGCTGACAACTCACTTCATTAACTTTTAAAATCAATGCAGTGGAGTGGAGTCCCGAACAATATTAAAATTTAAAAGACACTCTGGTTCCAACTTAGGGTGCAATAAAAGCTCGAAATTTGCAAAAACTTTCCGTATCCACGTGAGAACAATCAAGTCTATAGAAGACACTCTTCTAATTATTTACATAATTTGGAAAGTTGCAAATGAGATTTTATCTTACGGAATAAAATATCTCGTGAAATGCAAGACACACATTCCTCATATTTTCTCTGTAAATTTGTTGGTAGCTAGGGATAGGGACTTTTGCGATTCCGTCTGAAAGAGTTGTATCGTTGTTAAAGGGGTTCTCTGGAGAATCGTGCGATGACGACTTTTTCCAAGAAAAAGATAAGTGTAGGTCAGACACTCACTTTTCAAATAATAAATTGGAGAGATCTATATTTGGTATCACGGCGTATCTCTAGGGGTTCTCCAAATACGGCATTAGCTGCCTCGTCGGTTCAGAGACCATTCATTTTCCACATTTAATTTTTTAATGAGTGGAGGAGGAAGCACACGTGATTGAATCGCTTTAAGTCGACTCGTTAATTTACGGTGATTAATTGTCTTTTTGAGAATTTTGCTTGACGAGGGAAACTCTTGACCCACTTCCGGCGGAAATATTAAAAATATCACGGAACCGCCACTTAATTAACTTAATTATGTAACAATATAATTGACACCTGTAGGTGACGTGGAGAGGATTTTTGCTAAATTTGGTTTGACCTAAATTTTTTGGTCCATCAGCGCACATGGGTCTTGGCTAAGTTCATGCTTTACAGCACAACAGATATATGTTTGTCGTATTATTAAATTAGTTGATATTAACACAAGTTAAATTAAGGGAGGGAGTTGTGACAAGAAACGTCAGAATAAACGTCAAGCACGCTCCAACTTTTCTAATATGTTGGTAGCTGTATAGTGATTATCTTGATTTTATCTCTGATACAGAGAGATCGAAAGCAAAATTAGTCAAAGTGTGCCGATGACGGAAGCCGCTTGTGTAGTCTAATAGAATTATTTATGAAATACCCTGAGATCACCTAAATTATAAATTTCAGTAGGCGGTTTTTTTATGCAATGGCCCAGCCTGCAAATTGACTGACAATAAAATTTGAGGTTATGGTCTAAACATTGTGAGGTTTATGTTTCTCATGTTAAATTGTTTCAATTGAAATAAAACACTAACGAATAATGTTGGTTTATTTAGAATTACAACAAATGTTCAAAGTGTTCTCCCCCAGCGTCAACGCAGTTGTTAACTCTCCGTTTCATATTTTCAAATACATTTTTCAACATCTGAAAGGTTATAGCGTTGCATGCATTAAAAATTGCCTCTTGCAGTTATTTAAGATTGTACGGGTTATTTTTCAATATGGTATTTTTGAGATACGGGAAAATGAAATAATCTAGAATTGTCAGGTCCAACACACGAACATCACGAAATCTTGTCACACATTTATAAATTTGTTGGACACTTTGACACCTTTGACATTCAAATATTAAATCAAATTGTAGTAGTGTTAGTAGTGCCAACCTAATTTAAATTTCACAGCCTACTCTAATATATAATTTAAATTATCGCAGGTTAAATTATTAATATTATATTAATTATATAATCAATAATTGTATTAAACGACAACAAGCAGCTCTTCCTGCACAGCCAACTGTGACTAATTTTGTTTTCGATTTCACTGTACTTATTAAACTAGATCAGACTTTTAAAATGTTTTTTCTTTAATCTGTATCTTTTTTGTTTGATGTTTTTATGACAAGTGTAGCAGACGTTCAGCCAGTTATGTCTTCCTTGAGTGAAATTCGGAAGCTTTATGTCTAAATTATATTCCATCGCATTTATAAACGATTGATATTTCCTCTTCCGAAACATTAGACTTCTCGTTCGAGGGATAAAAGTAGAATTGTCACAAATCATTGGTGATATATTATTTACCTTGTCGTTGCCCACTGGTGACATTCTGTCCACTGAGATAAACACTCTTGAGAATTCAACTATTGGACATTATTTTTTTGGCTGCCACTCTACAAATTTAATAACTAATTGAAGAAATATGAATGCAGGTTTAATTGAGGAGCGCCTGTGCAAATTTTTAGATATCCAATTTTATTTTCAGACGGATTTCGGTAAAAATGAATAAATTAACAGAATTATTAATCAAACTTTATCATATTTTATGTAAAAATATTTTAACATTTTCATCACTCTTATCAAAAGGTATTACCGATTATGTGCCCCATTTGCCCTTGCGATATTATGACAATCTTGTTTCAAATCAATTCAATCATTGTCGTAAGTTTAGTGAAGTAGGTAGATTACTTTTTGGTCTCTCATTTTCTTTCAAATTATTAATAGATTTGCCATTGCGAAAACATTTTATTTATGCTTTAATAAACTGTGGGTCATTCTGTTCTAACTTTTTTGATTAAAAATTATTCTATTCTATAATTGTTTTTTTATTACTTTCTTATGCATTTTATTACTCTATTTTATAGTAAAAATCAAAGTTCGAAAGGGTTTTGCTACAACAGAATTAGAATCAAATTTCAAATTTTTCTTGCTACGGTCTGACTCATTTAAACTACATGGTACTGACAGCCACGGTACTGACATTTTAAATTTAATTAGCAACTGTAATTATTTCGTTATGAATTTGATAATATCCAATTACAATATTATTTAGGCTAGTAATAAGTATAGAAATCTACATATTACTTAAAAAAAATAAGTTTACAAATACCATGGTACTGACAAGTAAATTTATGACATACTTTTCTGAAAATTGACTTTTAAAATGACACAAACTTCCATCAGCCTTAGGTTAGTAAACATTGCTCAGGTGACGTACTTTCAATATGGCTAAATAGTTGTTTCAATAATCTCGGGGTAGATGGCGCACGCGTCATACAAATTCAAATTCAAAAATTCGCTTAAACCTAAGGACAAAAGTTTTTAAGCCAAAATTCAAAGTGGAATCAACACATCGAAAAATATTTATAATTTTTTTTAAGTTTAATTTGACATTAATATTTATAGGTTAATTGGTTTGAATTATTTGTTGTAAGTTTAAGTATGTTTTCTCTGGTCTCGAAGTTATATCACACAGAAAAAGTGATGAAATATGTTCGTGAGGATCGTATTAATAGAAATTTTTTATGAATACAATGTTATGGTATAACCAGTGGGAGTAAACAGTACAGGACATTAACAATAATCACTGTTAGAATAGAATCACCCCTGATTTGATTTTAACGAAACAAAAACCATATGACAGATTTTAGGGGCTACAAACTGTGCTACAGAGATATTTTTTGACATAATGTGAATATCAAGGTCAAAGGATAGTCAACATTTAATTTTTAAATGTAATGATATAAATTTTTTAATACGTTTTAAAAGTGTATGTTCTAAATTCAATAATGTATAGTGCGTCGCTCCAAAGTTGATATTAGAGTATGGCGAAGCTTCTAACTTGCACATATTAATTACATTTGCAATTATTTCTCACGCGTCGCCGCAAATTGTCTTTCCCTTCTTGCTAAACAATTTTCTTGTAGTAAACATAATGCATAATAGGATTGATCTCAACCAATAAGTGAAAACTAACTGGCCACACCACACTTATTTAAACTTCTAATATTACACTATTTACATTATTTAAACTATTTATAATTTACTACTTGACCGGCACGTCTCGTACTAATTATTTACACATCACGCGACACTCCGGATAGATAAAAGCAACTGTCCGACTCGACCCACTGATCTTCGATGATACGACTGACTCACTAGACTGGTTTCCGCTGGAACGTCCTCTAATAAATATGCCGGCGCCTAAATCCTTTTAGGCACCCCCAGAGAGTTCCATGGATGACATCATCGCGTTCTCGATCTGTACCGAATATTCCAAAAGATGATGTCATACTACCTAATCTGTCGCTACGCTAAGTTACTGAGTGACGTATAGTAGAAGGTTGCGGTGGCTCAATTTGCCACAATTTGGCTATGAGCTGGGCTTCAATTATCGCAGCGTTTTGTTGAAATAAGGGCAAGTGTTTTACATTCTTTACATTCTTTAAATCGCTCTTCTTTCACTCTGTGTGTGCCCCAATTGAACGAATGTCACAATGCTTCGTTAAATGAGTGTAATATAATATTTTTTCTACTTTGGAGTTCAACGTTTCATGAAAGTGCTAAAATTATGCTTTTTAAATAGTCCAGGATTTTAGGATAAGGTAGTACTGATTGTGTTTGTGGTTGTTTTTATTTGAAATGTTGACACTTGGCTTGACCTCGACAGGAGTTGGTGAGAAATGCTTAATACCAAAGTAATACGTATAAATAAAAAAACAAAAAGCAGTTGCACAATAAGTTCCATTATGCAACTACTTTTAGTGTCACAATGAACAATTTGTGACACCAAAGTAGAAAATTAGTATATTGAAACACTAGTTTTGTAAAACTTATATTAAGACACGAGTTCAGGTTTGCAGCACGACTGCCGTAGCTAGGAGTGCCTGTAAAGAACGAGTGCTCTAAGTTTTACAAAACGAGTTTTTTATGTAATTTTTTCTAATTTGCATATTAATTTTTTTTTTTTACAAATAAAATTGATTTTGGTAATTTAGGGAATTTTGTTAAATTTTGACTTTTCTGTACCTGACGTATACTTGACATGGAACCATAACCTCAAAATCACATTTCGTTCAGGGTTCTGTGGGAAACAAAAAATCTAGATTTTGGGTGCGTTAATGGCTTATTAACGCACTCAAAATGAATGCGTTAATAGCTTTGTTACAACAGCAAATTCGAAAATAGTATATTGTACAACTAGTGCGGCAAGTTCTCGATTGCCCACGAAAGCAAAGTTGTCGAAAGCGAGTCCAGGGGCAAATTCATTCATAATACAATAATTTTAATTTTTATTGTTATTAGACTTAGACGAACGAAAAGTCAGTATTGCTTAATAAATTTCCTTTACAAAATTAAATGTTACCGGATTAAATTAATTTGCAATTACAAAAATTCTAATTGGTTAAATTGGATAGTGATTGATTAATAACCAAATTGGTCGTATCCCAAATAATGCATCTATCACATTTCACGTTGAAATTCTCGTCATGTAGGCACATTAATTGAGGTCATCGCTTGGTGAGAACAATAGTGACTAAAATGAGTTAAGCACGCCAAAGGGTTTGTAAATGGCCTCCCTTTATAGTGCAAAATTGTTAAAACACTAAATCATTCACTTCCGCTAGAGTGAGCTCCTTATTGTTTTAGGCCGGTCGAGAAATGGCTCATCCGCGGAGATCAGTCAGTGTGTCATCAAGTGGAATGTGGAAGCTGTACAGGGGGTTATGGCGATATTGACCAAACAGAAGATTATGCAGTATTGCGTTATTACCCATTTATTTATAGAACCAATTATTGCCAAATACTTTCAAAATACGAAAACTTTCTTTCGGATAGCTAGATGTAACAATTTTTATGCAGGTTTATAATTTCTTTACTTAAGTTGACTAAAATGACGAAGATTTGTAGAAATATGTTTTCGCTCTCACTGAATGATTTTTATATTCAAATAAAAATGACAGATGATTAAAAGGATTATCCTTGGAAAAGTAAAATTTATTCAGTCACCTCATGTAAGCAACATCTGTCTCAAACAGATGTGGAAGTCCATAAAAGTAAGGAAAGGTCGTTGCCACGCACCTACTTTTCCATAAAACCCATACGTATGGAATTTTTTATACAGAGCAGCAATTTTGATGCACAAAGCGTATTTTCCCTTAAAAATACATCGACAACAATCTTGGGACTATTTGCATGAAAAGTGTATTAGGAAAATAAGAGAGACACCTGAGAATAACTGCAGAAAAATTGCGTAAGGAAATTAAACTGTCTAGTGAGCCAATTATATAACATAATTGGAAATTGTACAGATAAAACCATTGAAACTAACTTCCTGGTAATCAGTAAACCATCAACTGCAATAATTGCACAATAGAATAGTTCTTGGAAATATCTTAATTGGTTCCTGAACTTTTATGTGCGCTTTCAGATGAAAAAGTCTATGTTCTGCATTTCATTTAAAAGTTTGTGCACATCGACCAAAAAATTAATTTTTTGTAGTAAGAACCAAATTAAAATGTGGAGTACTATATTTATATTAAAATAACTCGATAAATTGATAATGTGGTGAAATTACATTTTACTGTGTTTACATTAAGGATTAGGGGGCATTTGAGAATAAGGAAGTGGCAACGAGCCTGTCAATTCGAGTTTCTGAAAGAACCAACACTTAAAGCTACAGCGAGAAGTTTATAAAGACCGAGAGGTAAAGCCGCAGCTCAGTGCAAAGTTAAAATTCGGGATTCGTTCCACTAGAATACATATACAACATTTTGATGGTTAAAGTACAATAGTTTTGTAAGACTCATGTCGTAAATCTTTTTAGCTGTAACATTTTTTCTGGAAGTAAAAATCACGTTCTCCACATGATGCTCCAATCCAAATTATCTTTCCTCCATCGTATTTCTATATATAGGAACACCAAATTGCTGGCACAATATGTAGCTAATGTGTAATAAATTGTGATTTGAGAACGCCCGAAGGAAGGTTTGGCCGATATTAATAAAAATTATCAGAAATGAGAATCTCGAGCTTAATTAAGAGAAGGAGGGACAAACATATTGTGCTGAGCTAATATCGCATGGAAATTCAGACTACTACACACCATTAAACTCCCTTATGTCTTAAAATGTGAAAATGGCAAAATCCCTAAAGAAAACGCAATATACGATATCATATTTCACTTTATTGTATGTGCCGGGCCCGAGCGAACCGAAAATTACTCAATTCTGCTTTGGACACATATAGACGTCTAGAGATTACTTTAAAGACGAGTTGACGTGAATGCCCTTGAGAACGGGCGAAAAAGAGCACTGTACAAATTTACAATAAAGGATGTCTTGATACAAAACATCTAATTACTGACATCGCGTTCCAATGCCTTCAATTTCGAAAGGCAACACAGATAAGTCTGGCTTTGACAAGCCACCTCATTGTTCTGTGATTGCTTCCAAATCCTCATGCTTGATGATAAGACCGTTCCCTCTCAAATATTCAAGAGGAGCTGCCACAATGGACGCTATTGATGACAAAACAAACTCGACGCGGAATTTTTATAATCCGTCCTGCGACTTCCTGGTTTTACAATGGAAAATGACAGGCTGGGAAAATGTAGTTTATAGAGAAGGATTTGTTCCAGGAGAGTTTTACTTCTCGCTACGGTTTGATGAAATTTGATGAGACCGAAATCGGCTAAGAGGAGAGAGCTTCATCACTCAAAAAGTAATTACATACATTACGAAAACATAATATGTTGTAGAGTGTGGTCATCATCTGAACACCTTTTAGTTGTTCTCTACAAACTTAATTACCTTGTTTGAAGTGCTTTTTAAAAGCACGAACTTCATGTTTTGGGATGTGTTAAATTCAATTAAATAGAAACAATACATTTAACAGAAACATTTTCAGTAATAATAACATTATTGCAGCACAAGCTTATATACATGTGTGATCTTTACAATTTACGCTTTAGGTTTTTCCTCTATAATTTAAATATACATTTACGAATCTCGGCACCGAGACGCACCTATTGTTCTCTCATTTCTCTTTGCTTTCTGATTTACCATTACGATCTGTAACAATAATAATAATTATTATGTTGGCAACTTGAATGTGGCTTTCGGAACTTCAGCATCTGTTTTTTCTCCACTCATACTGAATTGAAACGTAATCGCATTCTCGCAAAGCGTTCAGAAATTGTATTCTATTGTTTCAGAGTAGTAACAAAACCTGCTTATACGAAGAGGATAATTAGCCCAGTCGTTTCTCGAGTGGCCTCTCGCTGTTTCAGTAAGAAGATAGTATTTAGCAACCTCCATTTAATTCGAGACTGGCACCTCTTTTAGGATTTCGTTCTGCCACTCCACTGCCATGTAAATGGAATTACTGCTTCTTTTCCGTTCCGGTTTTTCAACGAACTTCAATAGCAGTAGGAAATGTAAATAATGCAAGTTTCAAATGCTTGATAAGAACGTTCTATTAATAGACAACGGAGGGATTTTCGGGTCAGTTGTTTGTTATTTATGAGTAATTAAGGCGCTTTCACGATGGCGCCAATGCTTTTCGACAATAACAAAAAAGGAGCTCAGGGTGTTTTGTTATCAAGCTACACAGTGATTGTGACGTTGACGTCAGAGTATGAAAATTATATGGTCTGGAAACGAGGAGAATCGACTATAACAGTGACGTCAGTTTAATGCTAGAATGCAATCAAATGTACGTGCATTATACAACAGTGGTAAATTATTGCAATTGGCTTTAGTGTTTGTTGGCTCATTGTAAATACAAAAGGGTCGTGTTATTTTATTGATGGAAAAAAATGTACCGCTGAGTATTATGTCTTCGACAGAATCACCTATTCAAGTGAGTCTGGCCTTTCGAATAACAAGATCGCTGATTACACAAGTTCTCATTGTTGGCTTAAGCTTCCTACTTGCAAAGATTAGTCCAACCCATTGTTTTCAATCACTTATCTTCAAATTATACGTACGAAGTTGCGCTTAACAGACTCTGGTTAATCCATCTGTCTTCTACAATGTGTTCACAATAAGGAATTATACTTATGCATTAGTATGCACATTCAGTTGAACGTTTAATTAGAACCTTGTCATTTTATAAGCTTAGTTTCAAAACTTCGAAATCTGGAGAATCCGTACACCAATTGGATGTTTCTTATTCCATATGATATAAAAATGTGTTCATCAAGGATAATCAAGAGTGGTCGGATTTTTTATTAAGCTATTAGGGGTTAAATTAAGCGTGGGTAGAAAAATGGTGGATGCGCCGGGCGAGCAGTTAAAATTAATGGTTTTTAGATTAAGTTTATTTGTAAGATAAATGGAAAAGAAATAAAAAACTTATTAAGGATTATCATATATCATTTCTTATTGCTATCCGAAGCTATGTGGCATACCGATTCGCAGAAACACACATGATTCCATCGGTATCTTTAATAAATAATTTTATGGATCAGAGGGTATCATGCCTTTGTATCTATTAATGTTATCGTCTTCATAATTAACAAAGTTTTGGTAGGAGGCTTATTATTGTCTGGACAATGACTAGAAACACTTGAGATTATTGACAGTAGTTAATTTATGGACTTCAAAAACTTTTACTTTTACTTTTACTTACTAATTTTGGTGTGACAATAAAGTTGACCGCACACAAAAAATATTTTTGTCTAATTGTTTTGTAATTAAGTTTGACGCTTTGATGTAAAACATTAGAAAGATTACTAAGTATGTATTCTGACGGAAAAAACGCAGATGATTCGTCGAACACAGCATACTCTCGTCATAAACTTGTACCATACATGTCTATTTTTAATGTGATTTTTATAACTTACTAGTTTGATGTGTGACGCGTTTCTATGTAGGCATAGTAACATTTTGAGATTTGAGAAGTTTATTTTAATAAAAATAGGATTGTAATTCAATTTATTTATCCGATTAATTTTAGATTTAAAATGTATTATACAGGCTGTTCCAAAATTAACGGAAAAAAAACATGAAACGTAAAAAACAATTTCCCATCTACGAATAATATGCTTTAAAAATATACAAACTTAACTTAGGTGAAAAACTATAAAGTGGTAAACATTGGAAAGAAGAATTAAAATTCCCTTTTTAGCCTTGACAGTTGTAAATTACGTTCTACCAAATTTTTGGCAGCCATGGTAACCCATTTTTTACACATTGAAGCTGTCGTCTACCGCCTTTAAGCGGTAAAATAGTCAAAAAAATTTTTCTTTAAGAAACGCGCCAAAAAACATCCTTTATGATAAATATTGGTCGTATATTTTGAAAGAAGATACCGCACTTAACTGTCTTTGAATAAGTTTCTAAGATATAATAATGACCAATTTAAAGACACTCGAAGGCGCACCATCTCGTGGTATAAATAGTAAGCATCTCAGTTGCCTATTTACCTTGTAAATTTGCAATGTCACTCAATCTAAAAATGTTAATTTATTTCGATTATTACTCTCATAAAATACAATAATATGGCAAAATGGGTGAAGTCATTGAACTAAAAGTAAAACACGTCAAGAATAAGATAATGAAAAAGTTAAGGTAAGTCAACAAAACACTCGAAAAACATTACCTCTCTCATATTTTTAGGAATTGTGCCCTATTTATGCTATTTATGCATTCCTACAACTCCCGTATCCTTTTGAGCAAAAACCGCGTCCGTCACACTATCCTGCACCTATCTTTATGTCAATAATGCAACGATAATTTTTGTTAAATGGGGGCGCCGAGTGGAAAACTTCGTCATCGGCTAAAAAGTTGTATATGTCGCAGGCATTTGGAATAATCAGGCTTTTTGCATAAAGACCAGGCGTTTTGCAAAACAACGTCACTTTGAACAAACGCGAGAATTTATTGTAATTGACCGGTGATTTTCAGTCATTTTGCAAAATGCCCGAAAGCAGCTCGTAGCGACTGTGCATTTTTTAAAACGACTAGTGATAATAATTAGACAGATTGAATATACCAAAGAAATAATCAATCTTTTCAGATTGCTTGCGCGTCATCAAAATATGGGAACATCAAACACGTTATTGTCAAACTGAAAGTACATTCTGTCAAAACATAATACAAATAAATAATTATTATTAAATATAATTTAAATTTACTCCACTTTGATTCATCGACATTCTTCTGGTTTATAATACAAATAATATTCTTACATGAAATTAACAAATGTATAAGAATAAAACATATATAATACACTGGTAGGTCAAATCTACCTAACTAGACATTTCCATATCGTATTATTAATTTATGCAAGTGCTGCTATTGTGACAACGTGAGTTGCACATAATAGTCCACTTTTCTTGCAACAAAATTTTTTGGTGACGCGCAAGCTATCTGAAAAGATTCCGACTATAATCGTATTTATTTGTTTGGTATATTCTATCTGCTTAATTATCACTAGTGGTTTTGAAAAATACCTAGTCGCCACAAACGCACTTTCACGCTCTCTTCGATACGCCCAACCGCTTTCGGGCATTTTGCAAAATGACTGAAAATCACCGGTCAATTACAATAATTTCTCGCGGCTGTTTTGCAAAACGCCTGGTCTTTATGCAAAAATCCTGATTATTCCAAATGCCTGCGACATATACATTATGTGTGTAGTAGGTATTTTACATCACTCAGTTTTATTAAAACACTCCGCTTCACGTCGTGTTTCAATATTAAAACTTCGTGATGTAAAATTGAACCTACCACACTTATAATGTAATATACTATTAATATGACTTTTCGTGAAATCCAACTCTTTACATATCGATAAACGTAATTACCAATGGTATTTGTGTATAAAAAAGCATTACATTTTGGTTTGTAACATGATTTTTTATTTTCCTTATTATTAATTTTAATTTTATTTTTTAATTTTTATATTTTTATTGTTTTTTCTTGCCCATTCTGGCTTATTTTGTTACGTTTCACTTTTTTTCCGTTAATTTTGGAACATGCTGTATTTATAATTTGTGAAAGGAAAAGACGAAAGAAACGTAAAGAAAACTTTCAACTGAAAAATGCAGAGAGAGCGAAAATTAAATTAGTCAAAGGTGGCCATGCTCGAAAAGCCGCTTGTCGTAGTTTAACAGAATTATTTATTAAATGCATGGCTACTTTTCAATAATTAAGTTTTCAATCTCTCTGTAGAATAAGACGATACTAATGTAGGCACTAAAAAGTGAAATAAGTTAAATGTAATAGTTATTTACCTAAAGGGTTTGGAAAGTGAAATTTCCCGCATAGCACTTTGTTTGAAGGACGACCAAAGGGAGTGCTGCTTTTAGTGCGAATGCGGGAAATTTCCCTTCCAAATAAGTTAAGTACAATATTTTTTGTAGCGAATCAGTAAAAAACACCCCGGTGCGGGAAATTCTTGTTTCAGTGCATCGGCGATAAACGAAAAATAGGTATGAGTACAAAAATATTATTTTCCAAACCTCATAATTTATGGAGAAAATGAATATCATGAAGCATGGAATGGTAAAATATAAAATCAATCTCAAATAATACGCCAAAAATAGAACAAGTAACAATGTATTATAAGATATACAACGTGTCCCCGAAATAAGTACAATAATTTGGAGAGGTGGTAGAACTCACCGAGTACAACAAATTTTTTTGTACTCATTGCTTATAGATATCTATTTTCCGTTTATGGCCGATGCGCTGAAACAAGAATTTCCCGTTTTGTTTTTTACTTTCCACGTTTATGAGGGACATTTGATTCATAGGGTGGTCAGTGCAACGAATACAGAAAGTGACAGTAATGCCGAATTCAACGAACTTTTAAATGTGCAAAATTCAAAATTATTTTAAATTATTAATTTTTGATTTTTTTTCGGGCTTGATTCGTTACAAAAAATATTGTACCTAACTTATTTGGAAGGGAAATTTCCCGCATTCGCACTAAATGCAGCACTCCCTTCGATCGTGCTTCAAACGAAGTGTTCATGCGGGAAATTTCATTTTTCAAACACGTTAGGTAATAGTTATTTACCTAACGTGTTTCGAAAGTGAAAATACCAAAAATAAAGAGCTATTGGTCAGCCATTTCATGGAAAACGCAACTTTTTCCGAAATTTTAGTAAAACCTTATATGTTAAACGTACCGTATATTGGCAAGTGGCAGATTATTGTTCAATTTTTCTATAAATAAATATGATCATGTGGAGATATTCTTGCGTTATTGGCTAAAACCCTAATATCTTTGCAATAAATTAATTTAAACTGCAGTTGCCCCATCCGTAATCGTCCTATTTTGAATTTTTATCAAAAATTTTCGCTGAATTTATATATTTTATTATCCTTACAGCCCGCAAGTACCGGTTGCTATGGAAAAGTCTTAGCTAAAGTTTTGATTTTTAGTTAAGACGTTTCCATAGCAACCGGCACTTGCGACCAGTCGCAAATCAACATGAAATCTTGCTGTTAGACTGATATAGTATACCCGCAATACTTCTAGTTTTCTGGAAAACATCAAGGTTTTTATAGTTATTTACAAGTAACTTTTACTCTGGCGCATTTATGTCCCATCCGTAATCATTATAAATTACGTTGCTTAGAGAAATCAGCGGCATATAATTGAATTGTCAATCGTGCAATACAGAGATAATTGATAGATGTTTCAATTAATATGATCACTTTAACTATTAATTTCTGATTTAAGAAAAAATTATGTCCCGTCCGTAATCATGGAACGGGATTTGTGGATTCTAAGAAACCTAAATATCTTACAGAATCCAAAGAATCAGGATAGTCCACAAGATCAAACTGAACAAAATATAATATACTCAATGACCTCATTGTAACTAGACAACTCAAGAAAACTTATGTTAGGTTATGCATTCGGCTTTCGAGTCACTTCACGCTTGTTTCCAAGCTGACAGGAGGTCAGGGGTAAGGTCTAACCATTTCAGCGTTCTGTTCGGCCTTTTACAGCGATGCTGTTGACGGACCATTGACGTCAGCATCATGAGCGCATCGAGAGTGGTGAGTAAGCCCCCAAGGTCTTAGCGGTCGTAAATGCTGTGTTCCCAATCCAACGGGGCGACGACAGTGTGGAGCGGTCGTAGCGGTTCCCGGAAAGTAGTAATCGCTGCGCTCTATTTTTCTGATTACCGGAGTGAATGATTCCGCTGCGATACTGGGAAGTATTTTTTTGGCGATGTAAACGGTTTGAATTTGGGAGTAGGGTGCGAAGTCGCAATTTTTTTCTGCTATTGTTCAATTTGGCCCTAATGATACTTATTTTGTTTCTTATAATGTAACAACTCTCACATTTTTCGGAAGCTAGCCGAGACACCCTGTATAAATCCATGTGCAGTGATTGAATCTTTTACGGACGGCGTCAATCGATATGGGAAAAATAAGCGAATTAATTTAATATTATAAATACTCTCGGGTATTGGTGTTACACTACACTATTCTCAAATACATATACGCTAAAAGCAATAGGTTACCGACCGTCTACCATAGGGTAGAGCGGGGCTAGTTGAGCAACGGGGTAAGTTGGGCAATCGAAATTTCTCGAAAACTACAGACCACACGCTAATTCATCAAATGACGGAAATAGTCCAATCAAATAAGTCAGCAAATCAAAATTTTGAGGAAGTACACAAAATTTTGATATAAGTATCTGTGAAGTATTTGAAGAAGATGAGTGAAAGAAATTATTATTAAAATTAACAAAGTTACGGCGGTTACAAGTTAAGGGATGTTGTGTATAACTTCAAAAAATCATAGCGTTCTGAAAAGATAATGGATCTTAATTTTTGTTTAATAATGTACTCAGAAAAATATAAAATTTATTATCGGACAAATGTTTTATTTTTTATTTATAATAAATAAGTTATAACAATTTTAATTTTCGAATTTTTAATTTAAATGACGTTAGAGGATGGAACCATTTTTTTTAAATTTCATTTTAAATTTACCTGTTTAAATTTTTCCTATACCTACGACACTGCTCTTCTGACGTCACGATCACTGACAGAGATGAAATTTTGTCGGCTACACAAAGATGAAATTTTGTCGGCAACTTCTTCGCTGCTTAAAAGACACATGCGTCACATTTATATTTCACTGAAGCATAGAATGATTAATACTCATCTTTATATAAATAAAATTCCGGTGTGCGTGTGTTCGTAATTCTTCTCATCCTAAACAGCTTGACAGATTTGGCTATTTTTTTTTAATATTATAAGAGAGGGTTTTTACGGAAAGAAACACTGAAAAGTTGCCCGGAAAATCGGCAAAAAACTGAAAGTGCACTGTACGTGGGTAAATGTAATGCCGTTCCTTTGTAAGCGCATCACTTGAGAACGGCTCTACCAACTCGGTTATTTTTTTTTTTTTAGAATATTTAGAATACAGTCCAAATAAGGTTTTCACTACGAAGGCGCTGAACGAACATGAATAGAAAAATAACTGTAAACGATTTTTTTCTGGCAATTCTGACTTTTTTCTGACAATTCTGACTTTTTTCTCGCAATCCTAACTTTTTTTCTGGCAATTGCGACAGGGGTAGAACGATGGCACTGTTTTGTTACCCAAACTTAAAATATGAAGTACTGTTCACATTTGGTAAACATATTTGGAGTGTTTCTTTAAGGGGTCGTCAATCGCGGAGCGCGGAGCACCAATTTCAATGATCCACGGAAAAACAAATTTTCACACACGATAATTTCCGTGGATCACTGAAATTAGTGCCTCGCGCTACGTGCTCGACCACTTAAAGAAACACATTGCAAGGTCATATTTCCCTTTACGTGAAACTCGAAATTTGGGGAGTATCTCTTATTTTATGATTCTATGAATAATAAACGGAAAAACAAATTTTCACAGACGGCAACTTCAGTGGATCACTGAAATTGATGCCTCGCGCTACGCGCTCTACCCCTCAAAGAAACATACTCCAAAAAGGTCATATTTCGTTGTACCATAATTAATTACCAGAAAAATAAATTTTCCAATTCGTAGTAATTGCCCAAACTTAAAATATGAAATATTTTTGCACATTTCGAGTTTCACGTACAGGGAAATATGACCTTTTTGGAGTATGTTTGTTTAAGTGGTCGAGCGCGTAGCGCGAGGCACCAATTTCAATGATCCACAAAGAAACAAATTTTTACAGACGGTAACTTCCGTGGATCACTGCTATGTGCTCGACCAGTATAGACATTCTGTCTGTTGGAAATCAACTTCTATTATTATTATTTTGATTCTCAAAATGTAGACAATATTTCATCTTTTAAGTTTGGGCAACAAAACAGCACCATTGTCCTACCCCTGTCGCAATTGCCAGAAAAAATTCAGAATTGCCAGAAAAAAGTCGGAATTGGTAGAAAAAAAACGTTGACAGTTATTTTATCATTCATGTCCGTTCAGCGCCAGAAAAATTGGAAAAATTGACCGGAAAATTGGAAACTTCGGGAAAATCTGAGTGCTTTTTATGGGATATTTGTATGAACTCGAGACCTGTAATGGATGTTGGAAAAACGAATTCCAGGCAAAATTAAAATATTTTTTTTACATTATTTGTCGTTTCGCGATCTGTTCAAAAACAAATTTATTGAAATTTGGACAGGACGTCTGTTCATAATAATTTAATAATTTTAATATATATGTATTTTAGAAATATACATTTTATTATTATTTTTAATTTTAAAGTTTTTCTAAAAATGTTGAAAGATTATTATGATAGTCAACTTCCATTATTTCATGAGATGAAACGATGTTTCAACCAATTATTTTCAAGAGTAATATAAAGTGGTACGCTTATTATGTTTTTTTTTAAATGCCACGAGTATCAGTCCCAACGACGAAAATACAAGCATTAGTTGTATTTTCTTAAGACTGGGGCTGCCTGAGTTGGGCGCATTTCAAAAAAAAAATTGGTTCTTAGGCGTACCATGAATTATATTTAGGAAGAGAATATAATGAGATACACACATTAATTAACAAAGATCTTGGACTGGGGGCACAACCAGGGCGTAGAAGTTGGCATCGAGGTCCCTTTTAAGCCAGCAACGGCGCTTTTACAGGTACTGATTATCTGTGTTTTTTTTTGTATTTGAAGTAGTCATAGCAATGGGTATGTAGTATGCGTCTCACAGTGACAGTACAACAATATTGTATTGTGACTTATTAATAACAAATAACAACAATTATTATATTCTCAATAGATTAATTCGTATCCAAAAATTTCTAACAAAAAAAAGCATTTTGATTTGAATTTATATCGGGTGTCCCAACTAAAATTTGTACCCCCCAACAATTCCAATTTCGAAAGACTCAGAAGAAAACGCTCGAACAGGTCTATCTTGTTATGAAAGGGGACCTAATTGTACCAAACTTTCACGTCTTAGATCTCACCCCTTGAGCCAGGGGAGCCACCCCCTTAAAAAAATTAAATGGCATGGCAAATTCAATTCTCTACCCAGATCTACTTTTATCGATTTGTTTCTCCAAAAAAAAGCATGAATTTGTTATTTTCCATATCAAGAGTATTTTATGTAGATTTGGAAAATAACAAATTTTTATGCTCTTTTTGTAGAAACGAATCGATAAAAGTAAGCTTGGATAGAGGATTTAATAAGCTTTAATTATGTATCACACGACCCCCCATGCCATTTAAATTTTTTAAGGGGCTCCCCTGCCTAAAGGGGCTAGATCTAAGACATGAAAGTTTGGTACAATTTGGCCTCTTTTGATAACAAAAGTGTCCTGTTCCAGGGTTTTCTTCTGAGTTTTTCGAAATTGGAATTTTTGGGGGGTACAAATTTTAGTTGGGACACCCCGTATTAATAAAGTCGGGAAAGCAAAACAAAATTTAGTATAAATCTGTGAGTATTAGTAGTAATAGAAATTTCGTTTATTACAAATGAAAAAAGATTTTGAAAGTATTTAGATCATGTAAGCAAAATTCCAAATATGTAATAAAACTGAAATGTACATAAAACAGAGCGTGTGTAAGACTATAGTTCGCAAATTATGGATAACATTATATAATTATCCAAATTTTGCAAACGATTTTCAGGAGCATTCATTCCCTAAATCAAACACTTATGAGATATAGATGCGACGCATGCGCGTCTTTTAAGCATCCTAGGAATAGCCGACAAAATTTAATCTTTGTGTAGCCGACAAATTTTCATCTCTGTTGATCACATTATCGATTTCTTTTTAGTGATGGTGACGTCAGAAGAACAGTGTCGTAGGTATAGGAGAAATTTAAATAGGTAAATACATTTATACCTGTCTGAAAAGGAAAAGTAGAAAAAATATTTAAGCAATTGGTTTCACTGTCTAAACTCCTTTAACAATTAAATTAAAAATTAATAATTAAAATATAAAACAATTTCTCTGATAATAAATTTTATATTTTTCTGAGTAAATTAAAAAAAATGAAGATCCATTAATTTTTCAAAACGCTATGATTTTTTGAAGTTATAGATAACATCCCTTAACTTGTAACCGTCCTAACTTGGTTAATTTTAATAATAGCAAAAAAGTCAAAAGATCATTTTTGTGTAGAATTTCATGCTTTATAATCTTTATTTGAAACATTTTTTACTCACTTTTACCCATTTTGAATAATTAAAGAAAATAACTTTATTATATTTTTTTTTCACCATTTCTCGGGGGTTGGGAAAAAAATTCTTTCACTCATCTTCTTCAAATACTTCACAGATACTTATATCAAAATTTTGTGTACTTCCTCAAAATTTTGATTTGCTGACTTATTTGATTGGACTAAAAGAAGCGTACGCGCGAGGGGAACACACCCCACGACGACCAGTAACGACTTGTCGATCAAGTGAGGTATCAGGACGCTTTGTTTTTTTTTGCGACGAAAAAGTAAAAAACGAGTTTCGGTTTATATTTCTTCTGTACACTTACCTATGGGGGTAAGTTGAGCATGTCTGCTCTTGTTCACTTAAAGGACCGTAGCTCATAAACAAGATTTATGAGAGATAAATGACTTAGGACATGTTTAAAAAGGAATAAATTACCTATCTATGAGAGTACATATCAATGAATTTGGACTTACCGTTTAGGAGCTACAGCCGATGAAGAGAAAAATTGCTCAACTAACCCCGCCTTACCCTACTTAAGGTCCAAGTAGGAACTTTCTTAGTTATAGTTCTAAAGCATGAAATACTGTATAATCAAACAATGGCAATTAGAGGTATATTAGGCCGCGTTTGACAAGTTAATATCCGCATAAATTATTATCGTTTGCAGTAGGTTTCATGATTAGAAAACCACAGGTCTCTGTTTGTGCGCCGGTCACCTAGTGTGACATAAATTTGTCAACCACCGATTCGATAAACCTACTCTAAATTCACTTCAGAAAACCGCAGCGTTTATTTTATGTAAAATTCAAGCTAACATTCAAATTCCAAGACGTGGACGCATGTTTTCACGTGATTTGGGGTGTGTGGACGCAATAATGTTTGAAATCATTTCGTAGTAATAGCGGAACTTTTCCGGTGATTTGTCGATTCTCTTAAATAATACATCAAGCGGCTATTTCCAATAAACCTTGTTTGATTGTGACGATTTCGTGCAGATTTACAAGTCGATAATGTTGTTCGTGCCGGAGTCGGCAGTTTCAAGCTAATTATTACACCGAGCATCCTTGGCATTCTTTTGTTATTAAATTCGAATTGAGACGACGCAGTTTCAAAGCCCTGCGAATCCTGAAGGATTACATCTGGTTAATGACTGTCAAAGTTCCGAAGTTTTTAGTCGTGTATTTGAAAAGCGAGACGTGATGCAAATAACTCGAAAGGGATAAGTTGTGAGTCCTTGATGAGGGTGGCTAAGTTCTACAGTTGTACAGGCAACGTCAACTATGACGTTATCCGCAAGATAAATGCAGAGTTGCCAATGGGAATACATCATATCTTAAATCGTATCAGTTACGAGATACAATAAGGTGTCACAAAATGATTTGCATCTAGTTAACTTTGGAATTTGTTACATGTAGATTCTTGTGTGCCGCTCTATTCTTTCTGCATTTGCTAATTCTATCAATAACCCATAGTTGTCAATTGATAAAGGTCAATTAAGTAAATTTAATATTACTTTGTTGCTTTCAACAAAAAGTGAGCAAAATGTACAGTTTGGAAGAAAACAAGTTTATTATCGACGCCTATTTCCGAAGCGGACCAACTGTCTTGCAACATCACGTCCGTCAAACTAACCAAAATGTTGTTGAACACGTGGAAGCGCTTGTTGAAGAGAATCCAAATTCGCCTTTAGGTCGTTTAGCAGCTCGAACTGATGGGTCCTTTGGCACTGTTAGAAGGATTCTGAAACCCCATTTGCACATGGATCTCTATAAAGTCTCTTCAGCTCGTTCTAATGCTTCTAATACAATGACGTGTGCTCGACCATCAATTTTCTTCACAAATAAACACTGTTTAACCTATTTCACAAAATAAATCCTGGTTGTCATCGTTAAGTCATAAGTTAAGTTACGAACGCAAGATAATGATCGTAAAGTTACAAATTCGCAACTTTGCGAGTGGTGAAAAACTGACCCCCTCAAGACGGAGTTTTAAGACTTGGGGACATTTATACTTTTCTCGTAAAGTAACCAATTTGAGTGGTATTGAGACTTATGTTGCCCAGGTCTTCAGCCACGAGTTTTGAGCAAAACAAACTTGTTTGTATGTTTGCTGTTTAGGTTAGAAATCTAGTGAAAACATTGAAACCCAAAAATCTTTAGAACTACATCATAATAATTAATCATTTTGTAACACCTTGTATTTTCTACGCCTCTAATCTTTACCATTTGTCAAAGCTGACAACATTGTCGATTTTTCCATTCGTTTCAATAAATGGAGACTTCCATTTTTCTTTCTGTGGGGGCATAAGCTCGTTCATTCGGTGCGAAACTCGAGCATCTAAATCGGTTCAAGTTGCAAATAAGAAGGGAGCGACTTTAAAAGGACAGTACGGGAAATATTTACAAGCTACATAAAGAGGTCGAGTTTTGCATTTACAATACATGAGGGAGTTAATAAAACACTTATGTTGACTACTGTCGGGGAGTGGGGTGTTCTAATGTTTTTTCCTCATTTATTCCCAATACTACTCTAAAAGCAATAAGTTACCCCCCGTTTACCATACTTAATTGTTGGTTCTAATTAAATCGCCCTGTTTTATATGAAGTTACGAAGCCGAAGTGGAAAAGCTTAAGAGCAATTCCCTGTCGATGCTGCTGGCCTTAATATTAGCAAATGGTGTCAATGTCTTCGGTAAATTGGAAACAGTAATTTATTTATAAAATTGGTACACTTAGTTCAAAATCACAGATATTGCAACAAGTCGTTCATTTGTTGAGATTATTTTGATATCAATATTGTATCATAATATCATAGTAATATTATGTACTTTAAATTATTAAAAATAAACTTTATAAAAAAATATTAATGTATTATTATATTATTGTGGAAAACACATATAAATCAATCAAAGTTACTTATACAAAATTCGGGAAAATAATAATTCACAGAATCTAAACAATAAATCCGTACAAATAAAACTATACATAATAATAATATAATAATATCGAGCGATCAAGATAATTTGTAATCGAGTCATCCATGAATCCGAAAATAACGCAACAACCAACATCAACAACACAAGCGGCAAGATACTGAGATTTGAGGTTAAGTTAATTCTTCAAATTCATTTGACACTTGACGGCAGTGGTTCAGGTTACACCGAACTGGGATTTCATTTATACACAAGATCTGGCGAAAAATTGAAATTAACAATAATAAAATAGGTTGTAGAGGCTATTTTCGCATCTGTTTAAAAATTTGTTTCCAAAATTTTTTGAAACCTCAAAATTATTTTTTAAACTTCACGGATTCCAATTCATGGATGACTCGATTACAAATGATCTTGATCGCTCGATATAATAATATAGACAATTGGAGGAACTTGGGAAACTAAACTAATCAATAGAATGCAAGTATACACAAAGAATTGACTGTTTGACTTTGACCTGACCAACAATTTTTAGATTTCGAAGAAAAACTATGTAATAAAAAATAACATAAATAAAAAGGAGATAAATAATATAAATCTATAAGGTTTAAGAAGCCTAAAATAAAGAAAATATTAATCAAGGAGTAATAACTGCTTTGCTTTTATATGCGAATTGGGTAACATATCGAATGTTATCCTAACATTCAATTTTTTTGAAGAACTATAAAACAGCGGACAACTACGGAAATGTGAATGTTGTTGCACTTATTTCTTTATTGTTAATTATAGTAATTACATTAAGGTCATCTGTTCTTTTAATATCGTGCGATTCTTTCAATTTCCATTCTAAGTATGCCTTGGAATTTGAACGTAGGTCCCTGGCGAACTGTTTCGTTTGCTTATAGCTGTCAACTTAAAACGTCAACCAGAAAACCTAACCTTAACTATACATAACATTTAAAAAATGAGCTAGCATCAAAGACATGACTTTTTTTCCACCGCCTACTCAGAATGGAAATTTAAAGAGTCGCACGTTATAACCAATTCCGATCCTACCCTCCTGTACTTTTCTTCTAACAATAACGTCACAGACCTCCTGGAACAGGTCCTCATCTCACAAGCCTCTTCCCTATCCCCCTCACCTGTTATCAATGAAGTCACCACGTTTCCTAACCTCACTATTACCCCCTTTGTTCAGTTCCCTCATTTCAAAGACCTCCCCATCTCGGCCCTCGCCCATAACCAAATTTAACGACAATATCTTCCTTTAGATTTCAATTTTCAATTTACATGCTCTCTGTTGTTCATAACCTCGACATTTCAAATGTCAACATAAATAGTAATTTTTCGTAACATAGTAATATTATCTTTGTCAAGTTTTCCTTCCAAACGTTAAGTTAGTTCCTTTCCGTATAGTCAGTTGCCATCACTGTAAGGCACAAAAAAATTTTTCTCCATTTTATCGGAAAATGTAAAAATGTAGGAATTTAGAAAAATGTAACTTAGTAGTTCTTAATTTCAATTTTTTTGGTAAGTTTCCATCACATTTATTCACACTGTTAATCTAACACCACATTGTAAAGGTTTTTTAGCCTGAAGATGGCCTTTTAGTTTTCAATTAGATAAGGCCGAAACATACAGGGTAGCGCAAAAGTATGGAAACACCTGAATATCTCAAAAACTGTTAGTCCCATCTAAACCAAATTTTACAGGTATATAGGGGTCTATAATATCTACTTGGTGTAATTTTTTCATAGTTGCACTGTCATTTGTTTTCGAGATAAAAAAACAACTTATATTTTTTTAAATAGCAACATAGGGTGAAAATAAGCTTTTTGGAAAAAGCATTTTTTTCTGAATTTAACGATGTGCTATAATAATTCTACTTTTTGGCATTTGTCTGCAAAAATATTTTTTTTATAAATTAATATTATTATTAAACTCTATTATTTGTGCTGTAAGAAAATAATATGCCATCAAACCTAACAGGATTACTAAAAAATCTGTTTTTTACAATAAATGTTCAAAATGTTGACCATTAATTTCTTGACAAAAATGAATTCTATTAACAAAACTTTGTAACACATTGCGTAACATGTTGGAAGTGATGCTAGCAATCTCTTCTCTATTCGTTGCTTTAAATCTTCAAAATCAAGTGGTCTTCTGGCATAATCTCTACTTTTCACATGAGCCCACAAAAAAAATTGAGAGGTGACAAATAGGGGGGCAGATCTGGCCGGCCATTCAATTGCCCGTCTCCTGCCAATCCACCTGCCAGGAAACAGCTCATCTAAGTGACGTGGGACTTGTTGATTAAAATGGGGTGGAGCTCCATCTTGCTGGAACCAGGTTGCTACGGCAGGTACATTTCGTCTGTCATAATTTGGAAAAAGCTGTTTAAGACCAGGAACAATCTTAGATGAGGAGTTTTGTAAATAGAATTCATTTTTGTCAAGAAAGTAATGGTCAACATTTTGAACATTCATTTAAAAAAAAGAGATTTTTTTAGTAATACTGTTAGGTTTGATGGCATATTATTTTCTTACAGCACAAATAATAATATTGGCAGCCGTGAGTTTAATAATATTAATACTTTATAAAAATATATAATTTTTTTCTGCAGACAAAGACCAAAAAGTAGAATTATTATAGCACATCGTTAAAGTCAGAAAAAAATGCTCTTTTCAAAAAGGTTATTTTCACCCTATGTTGCTATTTAAAAAAAATAGTTGGTTTTGTATCTCGGAAACAAATGACAGTGCAGCTACGAAACAATTACACCAAGTAGATATTATAGACCCCTATATATCTGTCAAATTTGGTTTAGATCTGACTGCCAGTTTTTGAGAAATCCAGATGTTTCTTGTTTGTTTTTCCAGATGATGAAACTGTGCAGTATTACAGCATCTGGATGCGGAAACTGACCATTTGCTGTCATAAATAAGACGTCGTTGGAAGTGGATATCCAGTTTGTGTACTTCGTTTGAGGATGTCCTATTAGGAAAGGTTTGAAACGAGTTTATACGCACACATAATACAGAATTATGGAGATAAACTATTTTATAGTTCGACACTGTCAAAATTTTCAAATTTTTGCTTGTGTAAACACTCTCCTGTCAGGCAATAAGAAAATGTCAGATAAACGTCACACAATTTTTATGGATTTAAGTAATTTAAAGACTTTCCGCGGTTATGTCGAACTATAAGACGTTGTATTACACTCGTTCCTGTGTAAATTTGGGTGCTTTCGGGCACTCGAGGCTTAAAAAAGCCCTCGTTTCACTCGTGCTTTTTTAAGCCCTCGTGCCCGAAATGACCCAATTTACACAGGAACTCGTATAATAAATAACACTAACAATTATGCTGAATTTATATGAAATAAAATTACATGGCAGCAACATACTTTAGTTAACTTTTAGGTATGTACATTGCATACAAAGATATTACTTAGTCGCGGAACTAAGGCTATTGTTACAGCTATTTGTACACAATTTCTTAGATTTAAAACATAGACATCTTTTACTTTTGCACTGCTCTATTGAAGGCTTGCATTTTGCAATGCCTTTTCCACCGGAGCTGCTTCTCGCAATGAAAGTTGTTTTGTTCTGCTGGTCCCCTATCAACCTTGAGCACAGCTACTAACACACAATCATTTACATTAAAATTACATCTTATTTTTAAACGATCCATGAGATAACTATGAGTCCCTAAACGGTTACGCAATCTGCCCTGTTCACATTTCGAGTTTCACGTACAGGTAAACATGATCTTTGTAGAGTATGTTTCTTTAAGGGGTAGAGCGCGAAGCGCGAGGCACCAATTTCAATGAGCCACAAAAAAGAAATTTTTACTCAATCTGCCTTGTCCATATTTCAAGTTTCACGTACAGGTTAATATGACCTTCTTGGAGTATGTTTCTTTAAGGGGTCGAGCGCGAAACGCGAGGTACCAATTTCAATGATCCACAAAACAAATTTTCACAGACGGCAACTTCACAACCTCAACTCAACCTCAAAGCGTCAAAAGTTGTAAAATCTTTAGAACAAACGGATCGGGTTTATCGGTTTATTTTTGGCATGGTAAACTTCGTTAATAATTTTCACTGCTAACTCTCTAATAAATTGCTTCTTTGCAGGTTGTTTTAGGTAATAATCATGAAATTTAACATAAAATTAATTTCTTCTAGCATATATTGTTTCACAACTGACAATTGACACAAACCAAGACCACTAAATTAATAATGACTATAAACTAATTCGTAACAATATTGGTTCGTGCAGATTTGAATATATACACTAAGTACGCGAACTGGACATCCACTTTCCAGGACGTTATTAGCTATGACAAGAAATGGACAGTTCCCGCGTCCAGATGCTGTAAGACCCCACACTTTCGTCATATGGAAAAACTAACTTTCCATTTCACGAAATGGACAAAATTTTTGTCCGCATGTTGTAAAATAATTCTGTTACAGCATCTGGAGCCATTTCAGGTACTGTATATCCTTTTCACGTAATGTACAATTACAGTATATGGATTCGACATATATATATATATACATATACATATGTAGCGCTTTCCCTTTAATAATAACCAATCTAATAAATACCTACGTGTAATACGGGTCTTCAAAAATAATTGATATAGACTATATTGCCTGTGGAAAACAAAATGTACATTTTGAGAATTTTGACATTCATTTTTAAAGCCTACTGCAATTAGCTATGAAGACCCCGTATTATTCAATGAAAACCATATATAAACAATACTCACGAAAACTAATAAGTATAGAGAAAACAAAAATAAATTAATCGTGAACAAAGTGATAAAATGTATTTTGTTTTATTTAGCCAGCTGCTACGTGACATGTCGTTTGAAGATTTAGCCAATAAGCCACATGCTTTAAATTTGATTCAACAGTATAATCTGTTTTGTGATTTAACTAACACATTGATCACAAATAAATATAAATAGAATAATAGAGAAATGTAACACAATTTATCAAAGACTAGATTAATGCAATCCTGCAAGAGTCAATAACACAATAACGAAAGGCAAAAAGCAATTTAGAAAGAAATAAACACAAGGAAAGAGTAGGAGAAAAAGTGGACAATAGAAACATTATACCATGAGATCATTTAAATTATAAATTAGAGTAAGCTGTGAAATTTAAATTAGGTTGGCACTACTAACTTTTGACAATTTAATTTAAAATTTGAATGTCAAAGTTATTGGAAAAATACTGCAAACAGAATGGTGAATGGAAGTGTTCTATAGAACGCTCGTGATGCCTACCCTAATTTTCCTGCAGATTATCAAAAATTAGTCCAACAAATTTATAAATGTGTGGCAAGCTCTCGTAATGTTAGTGTGCTGTAACGGAGCGAGTGTTAGTTTATGATGATCGTGTCATTCAATTTCCGCCTCGGACTTGACAATTCTAGATTATTTCATTTTCCCACAATTTTGAAGAACTGTAAGAGGCAATTTTAATGCATGCAACGCTATAACCTTTCTGTTGTTGGAAAATGCATTTGAAAATATGAAACGGAGAGTTAAGAGCTGCATTGAAGCTGGGGGAGAACACTTTGAACATTTGCTGGAATTTTTAATAAACCTACATTATTTGTTAGTGTGTTACTTTTTTTATACAGTAGAACCCCTCTATAACGAGTCCCGGTTATAACGAAAAATCGGTTATAGCGAGTACATCGTTTGGTCCCTTGCCGTTTGTATCTATACTCCTTGTAAAATTTACTCTCTATAGCGAGTAAGTTTCTGGCATTGAGGTGGATATAACGAGATACGTATTTTGGACATAGATCGGATATTACGAGAGTTCCTGGAAGATTTTTTTATCGGAAATGTACGTCTTGAGCAACTTTTTAAGCAAAGAACACTTCGTGTAATATCTTGTGCCATTATGTCGTCCTCTAAAACAGTTTTTGTTAATGGGTGCTTCCACAACTCATCACGATGCCCTTTTTAATAACTTAGCTTACTGATAGAAAGTGTAATTGATAAAACTAAACTACTGCATTACCGCAAACACATTAAAATTCTAGACTTCTTTCCGAAATCTTGTTAAATGTCAGTAGATACATACCTGTGGAAATTTAACTTACTAATTTAATAAATTTATTTCATAATACATACATATATAAACTTTTCTTGGCTATGACTGCTTATAGCGAAAATCGGTTATAACGAGTAAATGTGTTGGTCCCTTGAGTTCTCGTTATAGAGGGGTTCTACTGTATTAAAAAATTTAACATAAGAAACATAAACGTCACAATGTTTACCATAACCTTAAATTTTACTCAGTTAAATTGCATAAAAAAACGCCTACTCTAATTTATAATTTAAATAATCTCATGCTACGAAATTAACATAATGGGTAATGATTCGAAATGGATTTATCTCCAAATAACTTTATAATTAAAACTGAAGAGACATGAAAATTAGGTAAATAACAAGTGGAGTAAACGACCACCACTTGGTTTCATATCGCCATTTTAACACTTGCGTGTAAGATATATCACTTTCCACACTTGTTACACAGTCCATATACTGTTTTAGCGGTCTGATTTATTACAGTGAAAATCAGTAAAATATTAGTTGTGTTAATGGTTAAAGTTTATAGCTAGTGTGTAAAACTAGAACACGAAGTTATTATTACTGTGTGTCACCCCCTAGTTCCAACTTCTTCACGCCAAATTTTCACATTCCATACGCAGCATTCTAATTAATGCGGCATGTAATCGGTATGCCTCACATTCCAATGCTACCAGCGAGCTGGTTGCGTAGTGTGGAGTTGGTAACATTGTTCGGTCAAAATTTTCCATTTTTTCACCAGCGTCAAGGTATTTGTATAATTTTCCGGTTTACGACCAAAGTTCACCAAGTTTAGGTAACTTTAAAGTATGATAAACATACCGGCTTAGGATGGTGTTAGGGATCACTGCCAGCAATCTGTCGAGGCGCCAATTAACAACCCGGGGTAGAGGTTTTATGACCTTTAGGGTTATATAAGAGCAGTCACAGAATAAATATTTAAACAATCCGAGTTGAGCAACACCCTTGCTGTTTTCTGTGAATTACAAAATTCGAGGATCGATAAAACTTTTCACACAGCGTCAAGAAGTTTCCCTTAGTTAAGTTTCGAGCTGTTTCAAGTTAAAGTATGTTGCGAGCGAAAGAAACTTATTTCTTTTCCGAGGAAATAAAAGTGACATTAGGATGGATAGGGCATGAGGAAAAATTGTGGAGGATACGAGTGGTAGTTCCAAAATAGTCAATTTGGAATCAAAGATAAAATGCTGGCTGCCATGGAATGGAGAAATGTGTTTGGTAACCGACACATCAACTGTTCAGATTAGTTATTATATAAAGCTTATCTAATGGTCTTTTAGATTTGTTTTGTAATTTTACTAAGCTGAAATCATAATTATCGTTTTAACGTTTGTTGGCGTTGATACAAGCGCGTATCGTTTATTTCTGATGAATAAATGTTTTGGGCCTTTTTGTAGAAGATTTCTCAACGATAGTGCACCATAAAATCCAATATACCAGTTTCAGTTGTAAAAGCAATCAGTGTAATTATTGGAAATCAATTTTTATGAATTAGGTCTTGATGAACTGATTGAAAATATTTTTAGTACAGTGCAATCATCTAAATTATAAATTAGAGTATACTGTGAAATTTAAATTAGGTTGGCACTACTAACTGTTGACAATTTGGTTTAATATTTGAATGTCAAAGGTGTAAAAGTGGAATGGAAGTATTCTATAGATCGCTGTATTAAATGTTTTTCGAAATACCGACCTTAATTTTCCTGCAGATTATCGAAAAATTAGTCCAACAAATTTATAATTGTGTGGCAAGATTCAATTTCCGCCTGGTAATCCGAACCTGACAATTACCGTATCTCAAAAACACCAAATTTTTAAAAATAGCCCGTACACTCTTGAAGAGGCAATTTTTTATGCACGCAACGCTATAACCTTTCAGATGTTGGAAAATGCATTTGAAAATATGAAACCGAGAGTTAACAACTGCATTGAAGCTCACTTTGAACATTTGCTGTAATTCTCAATAAATCTACGTTCTTTGTTACTGTTTTATTTTCTTTAAATTAAAACAATTTTAACATAAACGTCACAATGTTTAGACCATAACCTCAAATTTTACTGTCAGTCAATTTGCAGGCTAGGATATTGTAAAAAAAAATAACCCACCCACTCTAATTTATAATTTAAATGATCTTATGGTATGAGGGAGTTATTTAAGAAGAATAAAAACCAGAGACCCAAATACTGTTTACATTCCAGGAAACCCCAAATTTGCTCCGATTTTATGACGATTTGTCCCCGTAATATGTTTGTGACAAGGTTATGTGTTTATTTAATGGCGCGTTCAAGCCGCACGTTTATAGCCAAAACAATAAAACCGAACAAATATTTGCCCGCAATCTTCACCCATGTTGGTTAAATTAAAAAAACAATTTTATCGAAAATAAATTCGACAACACATGCGGGACTCCCTTACACGTAGTGCAGTTTTTATGGACACGTCCCTGCTGCTCCTGCAGGAATTTCTGCATGTGATGCCAGTTTTGGAAACGTAATGGCGAACAATGTGCACTCCAAATGTTGCATAATGTTAAAGTTTTACGATACTAAAAGCGGTTTCGTGTCGCGTCTGATAAAAAATTCCGGACGCTTTTGCGGTCGGGCCGTAAATTAATAAATGAAACCTTTCTGGACATAATGACTAAATTTAATTTATTTTCTCGCGTTATGATTATGACACTCGTGTGATTGTGTTGACACGACTCGTTTATGTGACACCATTCTTGGGCGGCGTTATGGCCAATTTTTATTAACGTCTATAAAATGACTACACGCGGTTGTTTTAGTTGTTCTTAATAATAAAAATAAAAACACACACAGAAACGCATATTAGTATATTGGTGAGGTTTTAAAGTATCTCGGAGCAAGTTGTTTACGGCCGAGGCGCCCGAGGCCGGAATTACTTGCTCGTACTTTAACCTTCACTTTTCGTTCTTCATAAATAATAAACTATTAATTTAGATTGGAACGCTTTTTTAGATTTTTCTCCAGATCTTCCCAATTTTTATTTTCAATTGAAAAAATTCATCGCCGGAGCATAACGAACAAAACAAAAAAATAATCAACCAAATATATCGTTCCCATCATCAGTTATGATCGAGAGTGCATTCAAAAATTATGTTTTTTGCATGTTGTAGGAAATTTCCGACTTTCTTTTGTAATTATGTCAAATTTTATTTTCTGGAAAACTTTTACAGGGTCATACCAAACAAAACAAAAAAAGAATCACGCATATCCATCGTTAGAAAAGCACTTTCACTTTTTCCCGAATTTTCCATTTTTCCTTACAACCTTTCCAATTTTTATTTCCATGAAAACCTTACTTAAACTATTATGAATATTAAAAAAATATAGCCAAATCGGTCCAGCCTTTCTCAAATGATGCACTTACTGTCGCAGGAACAAGGTTTCCACCAGGTCACGGATGGGGTCCGCGACTCCTCGGTGGCGAAAACGTTGCCGGAGACATCGACCGACGTCGAAGGAGGTTGTCGGTCAGAGCGGATGCTCGACCTGGTGCTCTGCGCCTCGACGTAGTGGTCCACCGGACCAGCAGGGTTTGGGGTCGACGAGGTGTTATTAAGAAGACATCAGTTGGTTTTTGTATGCACTTTATTCAGACACAAGGTCCGAATAGAACTCCCCTCCAACCAGAAAGTGGCCTGCCTTTATACCTGCGACGGGGTAAAACCCGATCGCAGGTGGCGTCCTGCTTTTTGATTGGCTGCAGTCTATTTTTACTTAAAACTAACATTAAACGAACTTAAATCTACTTAAAACTAACATATTCTAATAGCGCGAGCGCTAATCTATATTATGATATTACTTACAACTAACCACTCGCGACCATACGCGTAAAAAACCGCGGTCGCGAGAGCGCGCGAAAGTGGGGGAGCCGAGCGGCCAGACAGTATAAAGGTAAACTGTCTGTGCCTGGCGCCATTCGCTACCCGACCCCCGACACGGTCGTACGCTCGCTCCCTGTTGCAACCTCATGCTATGCCGCAACAGGGCGCGTGGTGTCTTATTCTAATCACTTATTTAACCTATGCTAAACCTAAAATTAATCACTATCACTAATCGAGAATCCGGCCGCGAATTCACTTCATCCAACATTACTAACGAACACCATTTTTTTTATTATACAGTGTGGAAATTAAGTAAGGAAGAAATTCAGTAACTCTGTTAGTATTTGCACTAACAGGATTAATTATAGCGCATCCGAAGAACGTATTCTAGTTTGTTGACAGTTATGACGTCATCAATATTTTTTTAATGGCAACAAATGCTTTTTATCTTACATTCGCATAGAGTTTTTTATTCTGAGAACATTCAACGTACAACATTTCATTTTTATTATAATTATGGATTTATTATTATTATTGTCTCGTATATTATAGTTTTGTGGGACAATAATGGTAAATTATTTGTTTATTATTTGGTAAACACAGGTTTGTCTGCAACATTCCCTTTAGGCTATAACCTACTTTATGCAGGTCCCATTACCACATCAACGACCACATTCGATGTCATAAAGTCCCACTTCTACTCATAAAATAAATATCTATTACTAATCAACAAACCATTAACCGCTTTTAACCGAATTTCGCAGTAGAATTCAATTACACCGGATAAAGAACACGTGTGTGATCTTTGTTTCTCGTCTCTAAATTCCCATGGCATTTAATCGATAAAAACTGTGTCGGAGAAGGTTAATAAAGAGCAGCATACAGTGCGGGGCAATTTCCGAAAAGATATCAGCTTGGGTTTCTCACCAATTTACACAGGTAAAAGACGTTGTGATAAACCCAGACGTGTTTTTCTTCGGCTGTAAGATTTTCCATGAAATATCGTGGATCGATTTCAGCTAATTAAATATTGAGATACGCTTTTCGGTTAGCGGGAGTTGGGCTTCTGGCGAGATTATATTTCTATTGTTAGGTGGATGCAGCGGGTGCTTTGTGGAGAAGCCCGTGCTTGGTGATTGAATGGATAGAATAAAATTCCTGTGTGGCGCCTTTGTGGGTATTCGTATAGAAATTATGTTTATAATAAAATTTATTGTTGGGGAATGAATCGAAATCGGGTAGTAAAAAATAAGATTACTAGACGCTGATGGGTGCGGAGATTTTTTATGAAAAATCCATAAATTGCAATATCCCGGCGCATCCACCATTTCTGTGTGTATTTAATTTTGCATCAACGCCAACTTCAGATGTATACAGATGTTATGCAATTTTTTTTTGCCGTTCCATTACCTAAGAAAACAAACAAATTTTATTTTAACGGATGAAACTGGTATTAAAAAAACTAATACGGATAATGTGCTCTAGGTCGTGCGGTGTTACATCTGGTTCGGTTCACAAACCACTTCCGCAGAAATTAACTGACTAACTTGTGATTTATTTGAGGTGTCAGTTCGGAGGAATTCCGGGAGATGAGGTAAAACAGAGATTCAGTTTTTATCAGAGAGGAGTTTTGATTTTGAAGTCCCTTTATCAAACTTTCTTAATTAATATTTTGGTAATGTTAAAATACGTATGAATACGTGAATACTATTACTTATTCACTTGATAGTCCCAGCCCGGTGATCCAAATATCGATCTACTTTGAATTATACAGTGGTTTTTGGTATTAATATCTCCGTATCACACGGTAGGATTAAAGCAACCCAAATTAAATAATTTAAAAAACGATGCTGCTGACAAGAATAACGCCAGGAGCGTAATAACATTTAACAATAACTTAAAACGTCCAGAGTAATAATAAGTTCTAATGGAATAGTTATTTATGTATCTAGGGAATGAAGACCCATTTTAATCCCGAGCATGTAAGAAATGCCAGAGACGACCAGGGCATTTTCATTTGAGGGATTAAGGGTCTTTATTCCAGAGATGCATACAAAACTTTCCTCCCACTCTCCTAAGTTAATAATAAATTAAAAAAGTTTTTTTTTTCATATAATTATTGTGAGTTTGTCTAACACTCTCAATTCACAGAATTGATGTTAAGAATTAATATCAGTAGAAATGGGAGAAAATAACCATCACGAAGACAGTTTATTCCCGGTTGGGAGGAATAGTATATTATATAACAAGGTAGAAAAGTTATTTTTCTCAGCTGAGCAGAATTAATTAAGTTGCGAATGAATTCAATTAATAAAATTATTATTAACTGCTATGTCTTCATTATTAACCAATAGTCAATAATGAAATGATTATTAACTACTCGGAAAGAAAAACAATTTCACACATCCTCGACAAACTATATAATGGTAAATTTTACAGCTAGTAGTGAAAAAACTGAATTATTGCAGTGTATGCTTCGATAAATAAATGCCTCATAGATTTAATGCTTCGAAGTAAAATGATTTATGTCAGCAACTTTGCTTCAAAAGACAAATAGTTTTATAGATTGGATTTAGTTTAAGTCAATATAATGAGAGACGAATTTGAATGCTAGAGTTCTGGAGACTGTTACGGGGCAATCTGCAAGTTTGTTGCTGGCGAACGAATCTGTTGTAACACGGAAATAATGTTTTAGAAACTCTGTCTTTGCTATACTACTTTCAATATGAAGCAATTATAAACTTTTTTGGATATTTGGACGTTTTACTCTGATTATATAACACATAATAAATTGAGCCAATAGCAATTACAGATTTTACATAGTTACCGTGTATAGATAAGCGTTTAAACCCTTGACAACGTGGTAAAATCATTTCGGTTTTTCCGCTGGGTCCAACGATGAACTTTGTCATAGTACCAATTTTTTGATGATCTGAAAACATTTTTTGCATCGCTGTTTCGCCGGAATACGTCTCATGACTCTAGTAGTTTAATCGATTATTTTCTATGCTTTTGTGATATTCAAATTGAATATCACACACCAGTTTGCAAAAATGAATGTATGTTTAATTTTTAATGTGTATGTTAATATGTCAGTGTATAATTTTGAAAATGGGTTTAAAGTCGAACTTTGCCAAATGCTTATCTTTATTAACGTGCGTTCAACAAGCAAGCGTTGGAATCCAAGTCAATGCAATTTTGGTTACGGGTAAACAACGATATGTCAAATGTAATACGCCATACGTTTTTTAATCCATGGCCTACTTGACGTCGTTTTTTGTTGAACGCACAATATAATATTAGATATAAAGATATATAAATACTAGATATAAAAAATAGTATTTATGACAAAAAAATATTTTATTAAATTTAAATAACTTTGCTATATTGTTACAATCAAAAAGCTCATAATCGTCTCCGCCTCGAAAGCGGCATTTTTCGCACTCTGTTGACAACTGGAAACATTTGCTTCCCGATCTACTAAACTAACACTAAAAAGTGTGTAAATAAAAATTGCTTAAAATAAATCAGTAGCCATTAATTAATTAAATTAAACCTATTGGCAACATTTCAAGCACTATTTGGTACACCCAAGATTCATTTAAATATTGAAAGGTAAATTATAACTAACTAATAACTAAAGAAAAATTACACATTTTTTAGGTTATGTTAACTCGAATTAAATCAGTAGCTATTAATTAATTGGATTTAATATATTGGCAACATTTAAAACAAAATTTGGAATACGTAAGATTTATTTAAATATGGAAATTGATTTATGGGGAAATACATTTTGAATTGCCGTATTAGGGGTGGGGTACACGTTATTGTGTCTGAATATGACATCACTTATTCTAATCAATTCAAATCACTTCAAAACTGAAAAATCGACAGTCAAAGTGGTCAATTTTAATTTAAAAATCGTGGTAATGCTCATTTCAAAAAATATTGTACAATGCTCAGGCGTTAACAATCTTTCCGCGTTCAGGCAAATTAAGAAACTCGTACTTCAAAACTGCCTTCACGCGGGAAGATCGTATTCCCGCACTTGGTTTGTAAATTACTATTTCGCTTTGTGCATGTACATACTGTTATCGTGATTTCTGGTTGCAATAAATTCTTTTTCTCTATCATTGACGTTAACAGTACCGACGTCTACTTTGATAATTATAATCAGATCTCTTAATGATGATTTTTAGACTCCAGATCAACGGCAATACTAAAGTCTAAGCCTTGACTTTTCTTTCAGAAGCTCGAAAACTCAAAATATAAATCTTATTACGTACACGACTTCTTTTTATTTGAAAGGGTGTACTCTTGAGGTGGTTCCATTATCAAAAAATCGGGCAAATTTTAGTACTTTAGGTAATTTTACAAAAAACCTAAAAAGTTTCCCGAAATTGCTAAAATCGCGTATTAAGATCAGATCGTCTTGGACTTGTTGCCATGGAGATAGTCGTTTATTGTCTAATTTATTAAATTACTTCAGAAATGACACCGAAAGGTAGACAGGCTTAGGTTTATGTAAGAATTTGATAAACTATATCCTTTACATAATCACACACGAAAAAATCTAGAGGAGCTAAATCGGGTGATCTTGCTGGCCATTTGACAGGGCCGCCCCCATCAATCCAACGTCTCGGCAACCTGTCATTTAAATATCTTCTTACATTCCTATAGAAATGTACAGGAGCTCCATCCTGTTGCAACCACATTAAGGACCACTCATTCTGATATAATCAGCGGCATAATAGTGCATGTTATGCCTCTTGACATGCCCATTATTCTTAAAGGTCGCCTCATCAGTGAACAAAATTCTGTTTAAAATATTTCTATTCCTTTCTAGAAGATTCTCGATTACTTCGCAGAATTCCACTCTTTTTTTGATCACACGGTTTACTGAAGATTTCAAAATATCAGATTGGCTGCAAATTATCAATTTATTTTGTACTGGAGTGAAGATGTTCGTCTAACATTAGTAAAACTTCTAGTTCAGTGTTTTCACCTACTATTCTACCAAGTATGTGTTTTTTGTTGTAGGCCACTTTTCCAGTGTTTTCAAAACGTTGTAAATTTTTGTGGCCAAAAAGGAATTTCTTTCGGCTTCTCCTAATATTATTCATCATTACTTTTTTCGTAAAATTAATTTTGTAAAAAATCACCAAAGTGAAACTATTTATTTGTTACAGTATAACTTATTGTCAACAAGAACAAACGGCTCCATGGTAACCAGTCTAAAATAATATCTCCATGGCAACAAGTCCAAGGCGATGTGATCTTGATACACGATTTCATCAATTTGGGAAAGTTTTCTGGGTTTTTTATAAAAATTATCTAAAGTACTAACATTTGCCGAGGGAAACTATATATGTACAGAAAGCTTATTGAAAATGCTATTTGGTGGTATAATTGAATATAGGGTGTTCCATTTGAAAATAATAAGTTATTATCCATGTTGCAAAACCGTACACCCTATATAGAAATATCAATTTAGATGACCTTCAATCAGTATGTATTAAAGTTTGGATGTATAAAAAAATACTGACAGAAAAGTATTCAGTTATGTCTGTTGGAATGGTCTTTGCAATTTTTTTAAACACTGCTAATTTTGACCTAAAAGTCTTCATAACTCAAGAACCATCCATAATAAACCTGTAGTACCTTATATTATTTTGCTCAGCATTAATTTCTCTTTCAATTCACCTACTAATATACAGGGCATTCCATTAAGAAAACATAACTTTGGTATATTACTAATATTATAACACTCTGTATATGATTTCTATAATTTTAAATTGTGAAGGTATCGTGTGGTTATCGTCCCCCAAAAAACCCGTTTTGATATCTTTCAAAATAAGGGCGTAAATGATGGTCCACACACCTCTGGGACACCGGTATATAACTACATACCTGATTGAAATTATGCTAATCTGTAAAATACATTTTACCAATACGAGGAGCTGAACTTATTCGTAAAGTGTCAGTAATGGCTCTTATTTTTATTTAGTTATGCCTTAATAATACGTAATGGTCGACAATGTTCCAATGATTTTAAATTGTAAAAAAGTATTTTATGGAATGTCCTTTATATACAGACTGTTATGGAAGTCCCAGCAAAAAAATTAACAACAAGTAGAACTTGTCGGAATAAACATTTTTTTATTTACCACTTTGCTAAAATCCGCAATTTCATTTCAACATTTCTCAACCCCTTATTCTACAATCCGTTCAATGAGTTCATGAACTTGAACGAATGAGGAAGTTTTTGTGCAATTGGTGTAAACACCTTCTAACTTTCTTTGGGACAAAAAATTTGTCGTTTCGATAGTAGTCTTCAGTCGAGTGTCGCGCTATGCGTTATGTTATTTGTTAACTAAGCGATAGGTAATGCAACACAGTGCAACACAGTTTCTGATGATGACAAATTTTCAGACTCCAGATTTCGGACGTCGCAGATGTAGTCGCGTTTTGGAAATTGAATCTGAAATTATTGAGGAAGAGCCAAACTTGCGTATTCGAACATGTGTTTTAAGTATGGCGGTGTGTCAATCTTTATTGGTTACTCCAACTTTTTTGTGCATCCTCTTTATCGAAGCACATAGGCGGGTATTGATTGTGTCAAACTGAGTGTGAAACTATTCTTAATTTTAACTCCGGCGAGCGTTTGCGAAAAAAATGATAGATAAAAAAAAGTTTCTTTTGACAAGTTATACTTGTTAAATTTTTTGCTACGACTTCCGTAACATCTTGTATAGAACAGTATTATTGTCGCCACCTTCACCCACACAGTATTTTCATATTACAGAATTAATACCTTTCTTTTTATATTGCATGTAGTTAGCTTCATTTATATTGCTGAAATTTTTATTTCTGTTTTTACAATGTTTTTTTTTTATTATGGACGTATGCGGGGACTCATCAGTGTCTGCTGTTTTATTATTATTTTACATTCCTCCACGAAATATCTACGTAATTAACTATTTTACTTACGGTTATAGCTCCAATATAGCTGCAAGAATTTTATTACTTGCCGTTGTCATATTTAAATGAAAAAATTCTTGAATACAAAATTTTCATAAATTGAGTATTTCAGCTTGTGTAAACTTATTAACATTCCGACTCCCTCGGATGTTTTGGTTGACAACTCTTAACTCGTACGGCTTCAAAGACATGTCAACTCGTAAAATTCCCGTCTCGAATGCAATATTTGTCCAGCGCTAATTGCTCTTTCGTAATACCTCTATGCAGGTTTAGATCAGGTTCAAAAGCTTGATTAGTCTTTTCATTTTCTGAAGTAGGCATCTGGAGGTTTCCATGAATTATTCTCGATACACTCTAGCAAAGCAATGTTTATGTCAGCCAGTTTGCAATTTTAGTTCGTCTATAGCCAATCAAAGTTTTAATTCAGGTTTATTTTATTACAGCAATATAAAAGTTATCGTAAACTGCACTCAGACCTATGAACTAACAATCAGAATGTTGCAATACGTCCTTGCGGAATGTGCGCTTCGAATGCTGGCTCCATTTATTAGCCAGACAACTTTTACGAACCAACTCTTATTCGAACGTACAAAACACATTTTTCAAACGCGGTTGTAAAATTTACGTTAGTTCCGACATATTTACTGAATTATTTTACGTTTATGGTTGAATAAACAGCACAAAGAAGCAACAACCTGCAGTAAAATACAGTCAACTTCAGAATATGGTAAATCTATCCCTACCATTGAAATGGCGGAAGTGAATGCTTCAACTTCAAAATATATTAGCTTCCAATTTGAACTTTACATCAAATGATTTTTCTTACGAAAGTAGGTAGATATTAACAATGATATTTATTGGTTACCTTTGTTTATAAATTCATTCAGTAACCATCAATTTCCGGGCGTCCCGTAACGGCCTATTTTTTTTTAATAGTAAAATGTTTCTAATATTTTTATACACTTAAAAATCACGTATAATAAATACACTGATGTGCAATATTTCTATTCAGATATAAGTCAGTTTGTATCTTCAGCTAGTCGACGGTAAAATTTTGGCACGGGGTAAGCTTAATATAGCCCCAAGGAGGGACATGGAGGCCCCCTTGGTACAGGGAGGCCCCTTGGTAAGGGATGGCCCCCTTTTGACAGGGTGGCCCACATACAATTTTTTTAAGTTAACTTCTTTATTTTCTGCGCTAGATAATAACTGTCTCAATCGATAGTTTCTCGACTGATGGTAACATATCGTCATGTTACTTCATTTGGGTAGTCCCATTCGCCTCAAAGAGACGTAATTCGGTTGCCTTTCAATCTTCTCGTTTCCTTTAATGGGTAGGTGAAAATAAATAATTACAAAAGAAAAGTTCAGCCTCTTCTCTTTTGTACCTACTTAGCAAAGACGCATTCAGCACAAAGAAGCAACAACCTGCAGTAAAATACAGTCAACTTCAGAATATGGTAAATCTATCCCTACCATTGAAATGGCGGAAGTGAATGCTTCAACTTCAAAAAATATTAGCTTCCAATTTGAACTTTACATCAAATGATTTTTCTTACGAAAGTAGGTAGATATTAACAATGATATTTATTGGTTACCTTTGTTTATAAATTCATTCAGTAACCATCAATTTCCGGGCGTCCCGTAACGGCCTATTTTTTTTTTTAATAGTAAAATGTTTCTAATATTTTTATACACTTAAAAATCACGTATAATAAATACACTGATGTGCAATATTTCTATTCAGATATAAGTCAGTTTGTATCTTCAGCTAGTCGACGGTAAAATTTTGGCACGGGGTAAGCTTAATATAGCCCCAAGGAGGGACATGGAGGCCCCCTTGGTACAGGGAGGCCCCTTGGTAAGGGATGGCCCCCTTTTGACAGGGTGGCCCACATACAATTTTTTTAAGTTAACTTCTTTATTTTCTGCGCTAGATAATAACTGTCTCAATCGATAGTTTCTCGACTGATGGTAACATATCGTCATGTTACTTCATTTGGGTAGTCCCATTCGCCTCAAAGAGACGTAATTCGGTTGTCTTTCAATCTTCTCGTTTCCTTTAATGGGTAGGTGAAAATAAATAATTACAAAAGAAAAGTTCAGCCTCTTCTCTTTTGTACCTACTTAGCAAAGACGCATTCAGAACGTCGACTTAAGCGAATTTGGATCGGTTTGCCCGAAGTGCTTACCGTGTTCGTTCAGAATTCACAACACCTCTTTAGGAATTCCGACTATAAAATGGTCTCAAACGAGCCAACGAGCGGTTAACTGCTTCTATATCCACTTCCAAGGTGCTAATCCTTTTTAAAAATCGATTTATTCCTACAATGTAGATACACGTGGAGTCTGTAAATTTCCAGGGTAATGGATAAATCGAGATGGCAATTTAGACCGTGGACTGTAATTCAATTCCTGGAAAACGTGGATGGAAAGGAATTGATCTCTGCAGGAGCGATGAACGTAAAACTTATGGAGACGAAGTTATTCTTGACCCTTTCGCAGCGTCGTGAAAGAGAAAATGGAATTAGGTGGCTGTTAAACAAATTGGTATAAGAGTTTTATGGGGTCGGGTGATTGGATGAGTCATGGTCCTAACTGTGACAGGTTTCCACGACGTTTCGATATGATAGGATGGAGTCTTTCGTTTGAAGGACTTGATTGAAAGAGATTCGCTATCGCCTGTACATAAAAGTGTTTACGTTCCTGGACATACGTTATTGAGTTCCAGTTCTTGTTTTGATTTGTGGAAGCTGATTGGAATTTTATTGTATTTTTACAATATGCCAATTTACAATATTTGTGTTCAGTTATAAACCCAAAAAATCGATGGTATAATTTCGTGTTACAGTTTGTCGAATCTGAATGGAGTTTATTGATTAATATCGTGATAGAGAACGAATCTTTCAGTCAAGCTGTACGATATTCTTATTTCTGAATTCAATAAAACATAACGATTGTAGGAAGTCCTTATGTAACCAAAACCTCCAAACATGATTTTTTAAAATTGTAACAGTATAGTTATTAAGGTTGTCATTTACCAGCGATAGAGCCTATACCAAATGCACGGGAAACATGTCACTATTTCATTGAATTTTACGGGTTTATTTTTGATTATTTGACTATGCGGACGGTATTACAAAACCGATATTAGCATTTGTTTATTCATAAAAAAATCACAAAGTTGCTTCATTTTCAGGAGTATAAATGAATGTCTTAGGAATTTTATTCCTGAAAAACAACGCACAATTCGTAAATTTCAAATAGACGTTACCCTGTAGCAAGAATTAAACTTTCGTTAAAAAAAAACTCACGTGCCTTAGCATTGTTGTTCGTCTATAAAATTCAATAATGTTTGTCGGGAAAATTATTTCTGAAGTAAGCTTGAAAAATACAGAAAACTGTATAATTGGGTAGGAACTTGGGTAGAAAATTGAAAATTTGGTGTGGCCTTGGAGCGAAAGATGTCGCATTTTACAGCAGTCAGGGGAACGTTCAGGTATAAGATAGAACCCATTCATACCATTCAGCCATAAAATCATAAAATTGTGCGGCGAAGACAAAGCCCACAAACACAGCAGGTTTTTTTTTATGATGCTTTCCAGCTTCCGGAATACCGATATTCGGAAACTCTCAAAATACGGACCGACCCAAGACCAGTTATAAGTAAAAATACTTTGCAGTATTTATCAAAAAAAGTTGCTTGTATCTGTATAAACGATGAGACCAAGCAAATACAAATAAACAAAGGACATGATTATTGTACATGTATATACAAGTAAATTAAAATAAATATCTTAACTATATTGTAAACTGGTTATGTAAATTTTCAAATTCAAAGACAATTAGCAATTTGTCGAAAAAATGTTTGTTTTTTCGTTGTATATTCGGGCGATCAAAATGATTTATTAATTGAAATAATTTATAGAAATGAAATTCTTTGGCAAGAAATTAAAAATGTTTTTTTTAATTGCATAGCAGGTGGCATAAAAAAATTGACCTGTCCGAGCGATTTGCTTAAAAACATTACATAACGCAATTAATAACTAATGAATAGGAATGAAATCTGTAACGACTTGTCTCCACGCCAAAAATCAAGATAGTTTTGATTGCAGCGGACTTGACATTTATTGAATTTCACGGGTTTAGTTATGATTATTTGAATATTCGGTTGCGAAAAATCGGTAAAGAACATCTTATTTCAGGGTAAGACGGTATTACAAACCCCATATTAGCATTTGTTTATTCATAATAAAATGCCAAAGTTGCTTCATTTTTAGGAGTATAAAGAATGTTTTTTTTTTTCGTATTTTACAGGGAGGTATCATCCTCAGGTCAGGTAAAATATTGTTATTTTATGTGTATTATAATTTCCTTATTCAATAAATACTACAAGCGAAAAAGGGTTCACTCAACAATGTTTATAGTAGTTTGTGTATGTACCGACGCCGTAATCTTTTTTGGGATGCATCTGTTGTTTGTGGCCGAGAGGTCATCCGATTATTAAACTTCACGGGTTTAGTTTTGATTATTTGAATATGCAGTTGTGAAAAATCGATAAAGAACAGCTTATTTCAGGGTAAGACGGTAACCCCATATCAGCATTTGTTTATTCATAAAAAAATGGCAAATTTGCTTCACTTTTAGGAGTATGATGAATGAATTTTTTTTCCCTATATTTTAAAAGCAATTCAAAATAAAGAAGAATTAAGACTTGATAAAGAAAGGGAAAGTAGAAAAAAAAGAAGAAAAAAATTAACTTAAAAAAAGGGTTACGGAATAATAAACAATTAAAATGGAACAAAGTGGAAAGGAATAGAAAAACTATAAAGGTATCTTACAAATAATTAGGAATAAAAATTATGATAATAAGGGTAACTACGTGAACGTATCAATTTTTTAGGTCACCATTTAGGGAGGAAAAAAGTCTACAAAAAACAAAAAAAAATGTGTGGTTGTCATTTAAAAAAATTGATGATGACGTCATAGAATAAAAACCAACAACCATTTTGTATTGCATAGATTTTATGGCATTTAATTTTGGTTTTTATATAGATTTTATAGCATTTAATTTTTGTTTTTATATAGATTTTGGGACATTCCATACCAAGTGAGCCACCTAAAATTTAGATTTTGTTCAAATTTCATATATTAATAGTACTTATACATAGCAATGCCCAAGCGCCATTTGAGATTTTTTAGGCCGCTTATTTCTGATATACATGGAGGTAAATTATAAATGAAAATACAGGACATGAGTAACCTTTTATTTGATTGCTCCGTTCCTACTGACATTTATTTCAATTTAATAACTGCAATAGAGACACAATGAAATACCCTTTCAAAATAGTCCGATGCAATTTCGACCTAAACCAATTTTTTGACCTTGAAAATGACCCAGAAATTCGAAAAATGATTATTTTTCATCTTATGACTGCTTTTATTTGCTTCAAATGTTACCCAAAATGTAGCTGATGACTTCTTCTTTATTGGTCATGAGTTTTATTGTGGGCAGATGTTGGGTTCAGAAGATATAAATTTTTTTAACACCCCTTACGACGTGAAATCGTCGATTTGTTGCTCATTACTTTTGAAAAAAATTATATCTTCTGAACCCAAAATCGACCCACAATAAAACTTATAATCAATAAAGAAGAAGTCATAAGCTACATTTTGGGTAAAATTTGAAGCAAATAAAAGCAGTCATAAGATGGAAAATAAACATTTTTCAAATTTCTAGGTCATTTTCAAGGTCAAAATATTGGATTAGGTCAAAATTGCATGGGGTCATTTTGAAAGGGCATTTCAATGTCCCTCTATTACTGTTATTAAATTGGAAATAATGTCAGTAGGAACTAAGTAAAACAGATTTAAGTTCACTCATGTCCTATCTTAACATATGTAATTCACCTCCATGCCTATCAAAAATAAGCAGTCTAAAAAATCTTAGATGGCGCTTGGGAGTTGCTATTTACAAGTACTATTAATATGCCAAATTTGAACAAAATCTAAATTTTAGGTGGCTCACTTGGTATGGAATGTCCCTTTTATAGTATTTAATTTTTGTTTAATCACTTAAAATTGTAAAATAATTAACTTAAAAAAAGGAAACCGACTTCAAAAAACTCAAAGTAACAAGTTAACTAAAAAGTTAAAAATAAAAATGTTCAATTTCAGAGTTATTTGTTGTTCCGTTTAATGTTAAATTCATAATAAAAACATAAAACAAATTATATACCTTCCTACAATAACAAATTAGTTACTACGAATAAAATTATAAAAACAATTCATAATACATCACATAATAAATAATAATTATTTATTTATTTCAAATCTAACAATAATTTATTCATCTGTCGGTATATCCAACCTAAACCATGCAAAATTGGGACATACTACGAATATATATCTTTTACCTAATATATGAAATGAGTTCTGAAAAGTTTAATTCCGTCATCATAATCGTGAATTAAGAAGTCTGAAATTATCAAGGAATTATAACTTTAAAATGTATAATTTTATGTTTTACTTGGTACCGACTTCAAAATTATAAAACAATTAATAATTAGATAATAAACAATAATTTCTGAATTTCATTAAACGGAAAAATAAATAATTACATTAAGCGGAACAACAAATAACTCTGAAATTGAACATTTTTATTTTTTACTTTTTAGTTAATTTTGTTTTTTTTTTTAAGTCGTTTCTTTTTTTTAAGTTAATTATTTTTTAAATGGCCGTAGCGAACGTGTTAAAAACATTACATAACGCAATTAATTAATAATAATTAATTGTTTTAAACTCTAGCATTACGCAGTGACAATATACCACAGTATTGTATTGTCACTTATCAATAACAAACGACAACACTGAATCCACATTGTTGATTTTTGTCGAAATTATATTCTCAGAATATTACTCCTATATTTTTATAATACATTTCTTTACGCCACCATAAATATTGTTATTTTATATTTATCATAATTTCTTTATTTAATAAATACTACACGCCAAGCGAAAAAGGATTCGCTCAACAACGTTTAAAATAAATGAGGTATTTATTACTTAGTTTTATTGAGGGTAGGTAGAAGCAATAGGTTTTACCCTATTGTAAAGAGATATGGTCACCCAGGTCAATATTCAGTTTGAACGTACGGAATAACACAGAAAATAATCTTTGGTTAACTGGGTATTTTCTTGGTCCCTAAAAGCAACAGGTCACTGTAATATCACAAAGCAGATCTCACCGAGACACTTTAGTTCCACTATTCTACACCAGGTTACAGCATCTCACGACGAATGTACAAAATTTTTATCTCACTTCAACATCGGAAGAAATTTGTCTCTCACTAAATGACAACCTTAAGTAAATATATCACCCTAAGAATTTAATTTGACAGATGTCAAACCTAACCTCAAAATTTGATGTGAATTCTTGTTTCTTTCTCATTTTGCGTAACGAAAAACGCTGTTCAGTCCTCAATTCAATAAGGCAATTCGTCAGTTTCACAATCCCTTTAAAATTTTCTCAAAATCTTTCTAAAAACAATTCCTTTTACTAATTCATAACTAAGTAATTCCCGCATAGAAAATTTGTCTAATCAAGAAAATTCTTACAGGGACTATTAGCCTGCCTGATAAAAAACTAATTTACTCAGACTGTCCTGATTTCCGATGAACAAAAACGCCCAACATTGAATACTGCTACCTACCTCATTTGTCAATTTTTGAACTAGGGGTGAGACGATCCATTAGCTCGGCCGCATATTCTTGGCAGTTGGGCTAATAATAAGCAAGATAAAGAAAGGAGAAAAATGTGTCTGGCGATCTGCCTGTCTACGAAATGTTGCCAATATAAAACTTCTCAAATATGGCGTCTGGGACCTTGACTTTATTTCAGCGCATTCAATTTACATAGAAATTTTCCGGATCCGATAACTACCCGTTTAGATTTTACAACGTAATGCATTTCCTCGCGAAAACCAATTCCTTTCAATTCAACCGTAAACGGATTGTTAATCTGTTTAAATCGGAACCACGGAATTCAAAAAACGACGAAATTTTCGTTCGCATCCCAACATGGGCATGCCTTTTTTCTGGATTCCTCTAATTCTATATTGGATTCGTTTTACGGTTCCGTTGATTTCGGCTTGAAAGCTTGATTACAGTGGGATAACTTGAGATGAAATGGTTAAATTATAAGGCTGGCAAAGCATGTTTTAGTTCTGTTTGACCAAGTTTTAAGCTTTGATACATTTCATTGTGCATTTATCCAATTAACATCATTCATTATCGTTTGTTGGTCTAACATTGGGGCTGCATGAGTTGGCATTTCAAAAACAAAGATCTTGGACTGAGGGCACAAACAGGGCGTGGAAGGGGCATCGAGGTCCACGTTAAGACAGCAAGGGTGATTTTACAGGTACTGATTATCTGATATTTTTTGTATTTGAAGTAGTCATAGCAATGGGTATGTAGTGTGCGTCCCACAGTGATAATACCACAGTATAAGCCAGGCGACAGAGAGTTCAATAACGAAATAATTAGTGGAAAGCTGGAAACGAACTTAATCTCTTTATTTGGACTCACTTATTACTGTCCTAAGTTTTCCCCCTCGAGCGAAGTCGGCGTTGGCCCTTATGGCCCTAAGAAGGTACAGTTTTTCAGTTTTTTGCAAATATCTCTTAAAGCATTAACTTTATTAACAAAATACTTATTAGCAAAAATAATCTACAGTGAAATTCATTACTTAGCGCCCACGCTCTAGTGTAAACTTTGAAAATTTCGTACGTGTGAATCAGGATTTTTATCAAGGACAGTCGTAGTGGGGGCAATCTGGTTGCAAAATTATTTGCGAAGATAGTCACGCACTTTTGTAGGTTAAGAAGCTGTCAGAGCAACTGAATTAGAACTCTTGGTAACATTTAAAAACTGATTCTTGAAGCTGTTTGGACAAGCGGTTTCTTTGTTGTGAACTCATTTTAAAAGCAGATTTCAAAATTTGTTTTTTTTAATACTACTCTTTGCACTTGTGCGCACCTTTCTGTCAAATGGAATGGCAAATTGAGAATGAAGTTAGTGATTTTGCTGCCAATCTCTGAGAGCAAAGAAACTACAAGGGATACTGCCAACCTAACTTTTTATTCAGTGGGCGCAAAGAAATGAATAATAGTATAGTAAATTTGCAACAAAAAAGTTCTTTACCGTTTGTTTCTAAAGTTAACCGTTACGATGATGCGGCCATTCAAAGTGGAGCCCTTTTTGGTCCTTGCGGAAAAATTATAAAAATCACATGCTATATCAAAGTTTCTACATGTTATAAATAATTTTGAACATCTCACCTATATAAGCTGTTAATTTGTTAGAATTATTTATAACTGCGATATAAGACAAACAGCTGGCGCTAACTATAGTAAAAGCAAATTTGACGAAAAAACGACGAATAGAAGAAATAATTTATAAAGTTTTGAAATTTTGGTTATTTGGTCCTAGTAGGGACCCAAATAAAGATCCGAAAACTTCCCACCTCCCCAGGGGGGAGCTTCATCCCCTTTGGCACAAAAAACCGCCCCCGAGCGTGACCTTATTAAGATTTTCTGCATTTTTCTCGTAAACAGTAACTCCGACTTAAATGTTCTTCATTAAATTCTGCATAAAATTGGTCTCATGAAGTTTTTGTGTATCTCCCACCCAACGCTCATAAATGACGTTCGAAAATGAGTATAGTTTTCAGCGCAGAGGCAAAAATTAATCAATCCCTGTTTTTTGACTAATAACAATTTATTGCAAATCTTTTATTCAATATGGACTTTGTGCAGAAAAAACTCCTTTACAATTTAGTTTGTATAGATTTTTTGCTCCCACTAATGGTTTTCGAGATAATCGCCGCAAAAGACGGGGGTTGCCTTCGCGGTGAAAACTATACTCATTTTCCAACGACATTTAGGAGCATTGAGTGGGAAATAGACAAAAACTTCATAAGACCAATTTTATGCAGAATTTAATGAAGAACATAAGTCAGATAACATTTTCTCGTCGCAGTTACCGTTTACGAGAAAAATGCAAAAAAGCTTAATGAGGTCACGCTATGGGGCGGTTTTTTGCGCCAAAGGGGAAGAACCTTCCCTTGGAGGAGTGAGAACTCTTCGTATCTTTATTTGGGTCCTTGCTGGGAGTTCAAGAACAAAATTTCAAAAATATTATAAATTATTTGTTCTATTTGTCGTTTTTTCGTCTAATTTGCTTGGACTATAATTAGATCCAACTGTTTGTCTTATATCGCAGTTGTAATTATAACAAGTTAATAGCTTGTATACGTGCTACGTTCAAAATTATTTATAACATGTAGAAACTTTGATATAGCACGTGATTTTTATAACTTTTCCGCAAGAACCAAAAAGGGCTCTACTTTGAATGGCCGAATCATCGTAACGGTTAACTTTATAAACAAACGGTAAAGAACTTTTTTGTTACAAATTCACTATAGATTATTTTTGCTAATAAGTATTTTGTTGATAAAGTTTGCGTTAAGAGATATTTGCAAAAAACTGAAAAATTGGACCTTCTTAGGGCCATAAGGGCCAACGCCGACTTCGCTCGAGGGGGAAAACATAGGACAGTAATAAGTGGGTCCAAATAAAGAGATTAAGCCCATTTCCAGCTTTCCACTAATTATTTCCTTATTGAGGCGTTTTTTTCGCTCTGTCGCCTGGCCTAGTAATGTATTAATCACTTATTAATAACAAACAAGCGATTTTTGTCGATATTATATTCTCAAGCTAATGAAACTTATTTGACGCCGAAACTAAATGAACTTAAACGTGCACTAAACTAAGACGGATGTGTCGTAATATCGTTTTCTCGTGGCGTGCTTGCAGATTTGTCATTGTTATTCATCTTGATTGGACGTTCATGTTTGGTGATGTTTAATTAAAATTTACACATAAATTGAACAATGCAATGCATAGGACCTCTTATCTGCGACACGCTATCCACTAAATGAAATTTTAAAGTCGAAACGGGAATTTATTGAGGCGACTGGGATCTATCGGAAAAAAGTTATTATTGTTCACCCTCTCGTTAAAAAGTTTTGATCTTCTTCTTTATTGAGAGAGTTACATGTCTACAAATTGCATATCTCACATTTAATTTACAAATGCAGTAGTTAGCGCTGCAGCCAGAGAGAAAATCAACCAACAAAGGCGGGAATTTAATTCTCGCAGTGTGTAACTTTAAAATAAACATTCGTGAAATAACCGTCTTAATGTAGTTTATGTTAGAAAACCGCCGAAATGTTTTTGTACTCGAAGTAAAGACGAAATGTTAGCCAGTGTAAACTTGCCTCGCTTTTCCAGGAAAGAATTCAGCCTCCATAGGAATTCACTGCTGCATTCTTTCTCGTTTCCACCTCTTTATTGTTATTTATTACTTTTTCTTGTTCTTTTTCTATTATCTCTATTTGTAATAAGTTTTTCTTATTCATAATTACGTCACTCGAATTGTCAAAATAAAAAATTGCGAAGAAAAAGAAGTGGATGTGTTAATTTCTATACGAAATAATACTACGTCGATGTCAATCTCCACATAATTTAACCAAATTACTAACTGGTCAAATGAAACATGTTTCGGGAGAAGGGCACTCGCATCTCTAGCCTATTTTACAAGTGATACGAAAAATTAACGATACATTAGTAGAAATTTTGTCCTCGTAGAAACTTTTCCGACTTTTTTGTGGCAATTCCGACTTTTTTCTGGCAATTCTGAAAATATGACCTTTTTGGAGATGTTTCTTTAAGGGGTCGAGCGCGTGGCGCGAGACATCAATTTCAGTGATCCACGGAAGTTGTCGTCTGTGAAAATATGATTTTCCGTTTATCATTCCTAAAATATTGTCACTTCTATTATTATTATTCTATTAAAATTATTATTAAAGAAACATACTCCAAGAAGGTCATATTCCCCTCGACCCCTTAAAGAGACATCTCCAAAAAGGTCATAATATTTCCCTGTACGTGATACTCAAAATGTAGACAGCACCATTGTCCCACCCCTGTCGCAATTGAAAGAAAAAAGTCTGAATTGCCAGAAAAAAGTCAGAATTGCCGGAAAAAAGTCGGAATTGCCAAAAAAAAGTCGGAATTGGTAGAAAAAAATCGTTGGCAGTTATTTTTCCATTCATGTCCGTCAGCGCCTTCGTACGCAATAGCCCTGTGAAACGGCAAATCGATCCATCGACCCGTTTGTTTTTCTCGATTGATCAAAGGTTAAAAAAAAATTAAAGGAGCAAGATTTTTGTTTTTAAAAATCGTGTAATATTCAAAAAAATGGAAAAATCAATTTTTCTTCAACTTTTTTCACAATTTCGGATCTGCTACTGGAGAAATAAAAAAAATAATAAATTCGTTGCAGTTTCGAAACTGCCCTTTGATTTCCTGTACGATCCTTGGTTGATTTCCTGAGAAGGGTTGCCTTCCTCAGTTACGATGGAACTGTAGTCCTAGAACGGTCCGATATAAAAAACAAAGGATTTTGATTTTGTCGAATACTCAGTTGTTAATAGTTATAATGCTGAATTTGGAAAAATACGAATGTGGCCGACATACAACTTGACTTTTATAAGAAATACTAAGCAAGACCCAGGCAGCTACCTCCATTAGTATTTAGTGGGTTGCTTAGAGATTTTGACCTTGGAACCCAATTACTTTGAATAAATTAATACTGTATTGTTTTTATTCGAAACTAGCTGACCCGACAGACGTTGTCCTGGACATTTTTAATTTTTTCTTTTTACAGATCGCGAAACAATACATAAGTTAAAAAAAAATATAGTTTTAGTATAATTTATTTTTAATTTTTATTATAATAGACTTCCTTCTCACCGTGTTTTTATTTTATTATTTCATTCAATAAGGAATGGAATTGAAAAACAGTTTCTTAGTGAGCGCCTACGTAGTAAACAAATTTCATTGTAATTGGTTCAGTGGATCCAGAGATCAACCCTCCATCCCGTTACCCCCCTTCGGAATGGAATTTTGAAAAACTGTTTCTTAGTGACCGCCTACGTGGTAAAAGAAGTAAGTGAGCAAAATTTTTTTGCAATAAGTTTAGTAGATCTAGGGATTAACTCCTCCGCCCCGTTACCCCTCTTTGGAATAGAATTTTGAAAAACCGTTTCTTAGTGAGCGCCTACGTGGTAAAAGAACTATATCTTCATCTCGTACACCGTTATTAGTCGCAGGAAAGTTGTGTTCCTCTGTGACAATAGAGATAGTGTTTGAAACTGAGGTCGATAGCTTCAACAACGACTATGTTTTTTAAAAGGAAAGTCGCAAAAACTGGAAGAATAATTTTTTTACAGATTTTCTTCAATTGGCGCATCCAGATTATATGTTCAAATTTGACGTTCTAATGATGAAAACAGCTCCGAATTTCGACAAATTACGCCCCCAAAGGCAGAATGAAATGTTTACAGATTTTCTTGAAATGGCGCATCCACCATTTTCACACTTTCTACAATAAGTCCCCATAGGCTTCAGGGCGTTATTATATGTTCAAATTTGACATTCTAATGATGAAAACAGCTCCGAATTTCGACAAATTACGCCCCCAAAGGCAGAATGAATTTTTTACAGATTTTCTTCAGTGGCGCATCCACCATTTTTCACACTTTCTACAATAAGTCTCCATAGGCTTCAGGGCGTTATTATATGTTCAAATTTTACATTCTACTGATGAAAACAGCTTCGAATTTCGACAAATTAACTTGATTTCATTGCAGAATAGTAGAAGTAAACGCTTTACTTAAAATGTCTTTTTTTTTACAAAAGTTTCAGCAGATATCTTTCTCTCAAGAAAAATATAATAAGTGGTACGCTTAAAATTATCGATTCTTAAGCGTAGCACGAATTATATTTAGGAGAAGAATATAATGAGACACACACACATATTAATTAACAAAGATCTTGGACTGGGGGCACAAGCAGGGCGTGGAAGGAGCATCGAGGTTCCTTTTAAGCCTCATTTTACAGGTACTCATATTCTGTTTTTTTTTGCATTTGAAGTAGTCCTAGCCATAGGTATGTAGTGTGCGTCCCACAGCGACAATACAACAGTATTGTCTTGTCACTTATTAATAACAAACAACAACAATACATTTACATTTCTTGAGAAAATGCATAAATTCCCTTCGATTTAAAAATGTAAGAATCCCCTTAAGTGAAAGTATAGCACTCTCAACGCCGCATTGTGGCGATGGATGCAGGCTGAAATTGCATACACCGGGCACGCCGCCAATATTATGCATTGCTGTGTTTAATGAAACTCAAGACACATTATTTGCTTATTCTATTTTATATTTATTTGCATCTACTGCAAATCACTTTTCTATGAAAATAGCGGAACTTGACAACGGTTCTCAAATGAATTTGTGTCCCTTTGTAATTTGAACAAGGCACTAAGCTAAACTTGAAAGAGGAGTTTATAATTAAAACTTTAGCGCCTTTAGTAAAATAGTTTAATTAGTTAAATTAATAGTAGTCTTGTAAATACGATTATAACGGGTGTTCAAGGAAATGCTTGCATGAAGTTGATGCAAAGATTTTAAAAATTAATGTGAAAAATAGTAAGTCACGTCTTAACGCTTATGATATTGCTATTTTATCTTATTTTGACAATTTATTCTAAAAAAATATTTAAAACCATATCGGAGATCTTCTACAATTCGTGAAATATAGCTATTTATTATACAAGTGTCTTATAAGGCAAATAAGTCACGAAAGAAATGTTTAGCCACAAGAGCTTGCTTGAATGGCAAATTTTTCTTGAGTGATTTATTTACTGTTAAGACACGTGTGTAATACATAGTTTTTTTCACTACTAGCTGTAGAATGTACGATTATATAGTTTGTAGAAGATGTGTGAAATTGTTTTTTTTTTTCACTACTAGCTGTAGAATGTACGATTATATAGTTTGTAGAGGATGTGTGAAATTGTTTTTTTTCACTACTAGCTGTAGAATGTACGATTATATAGTCTGTAGAGGAGGTGTGAAGTTGTTTTTCTTTCCTAGTAGTTAATATTTTTTTCATTATTGACCAGTAGTTAATAATGGGCAGAGACCGGATTTGATGCAAATTGCATATCGTTTATTATTATTTTATCTACCTACTTAACAACAGCGCCCTTCGATTTTCACAAATTGCAGCAGTTGCTAATATTAGACATTAATTAACTGCAATTTATGCAAAAAAAACGAAGTTAAATTATTGCAAAAGCACATGTATGCATTGTGCAGGTTTTCCCGAACATCCGGTCTCTGACGGAGAAATGTCAGAGAAAAAATACATAACCTTTATTTTTGGTAAAAAGCGTCTGGCGGGTGCCAGTCACAGTTGATCCTGTCCAAATTTCGAGTTTCACGTACAGGAAAATATGACCTTGGAGTAGGTTTCTTTAAGGGGTTGAGTGCGAAGCGCGAGCCAAAATTTGCAATGATCCACGGAAAAAACAAATGTTCACAGACGGCAACGTCTATTCAGGATTAACTGTGACCTGGCACCCGCTAGACGATTGTATTTTTGATGCTTTATTTATTTAACGATTTAAGCTGCTAGTAGTGAAAAAAATAATATATAAACCACGGTAGAGAAGCCCTTTCTCAGCTTCGCAACTTAATTCCCTCGATGCTTCGCATCTCGGGAATTAATACTGCTTAGCTGAGAAAAATTACTTCTCTACCTTGGTTTATAACATACTATTCTTTCCTAGTAGTTAATATTTTTTTCATTATTGACCAGTAGTTAATAATGGGCAGAGACCGGATTTGATGCAAAATGCATATCGTTTATTATTATTTTATCTACCTACTTAACATCAGCGCCCTTCGATTTTCACAAATTGCACCAGTTGCAAATGTTAGACATTAATTAACTGCAATTCATGCAAAAAAAAAACAAAAAACTAAGTTAAATTATTACAAAGACGAAAATCCGGTCTCTGACGGAGAAATGTCAGAGAATAAATACATAACCTCAAATTTGAACACAACTAAACGACTTTATCCATTTTTCAACAACAATTAGGTATTATTATAGTTTTATTTTCGTTATAGTTGGACATCGTTTATTGGAATAATAAAACTTTTTCGTAAGAAAACTGTCAAAAACTGAAATTGAATTTTGCTACCAAAGCCTTACTTATTTTTGATGCTTTATTTATTTAACGATTTAAGCTGCTAGTAGTGAAAAAAATAATATATAAATCATAGTAGAGAAGTCCTTTCTCAGCTTCGCAACTTAATTCTTTTAATATCTACTGCTTAGCTGAGAAAAATGACTTCTCTACCATGGTTTATAATATACTATTCTTTCCTAGTAGTTAATAATTATTTCATTTGATTTGATGCACAACATATTGTGTATTATTTTATCTACCAACTTAAAAACAGCGCCATTCGATTTTTACAAATTGCACCATTTTAATTACTGAAATTCATGTAAAAAAACAAACAACGAAGTGTTTACAACTATTACAAAATGCATTGTGTAATTTTACATAAAAATCCGGTCTCTGACAGAAATGTCAGTCTCAAAAATTAGATAACCTCAAATTTGTTCCGACTTTTAGGTACAGTAATCAGAAGCAAACAGTACGCAATAGAAAAATATTTAAAAAAATCTTTTATGGTAAATCTGGCAAATGAGGAAATTTCGGTAAACTATTAAAGTACTGGCATGTTAAGTAACCAACGCAATGTTTTCCTCAGATACTAGAATTAATTGTTATGTTAATTGTTGGGAATTGTCAATTATTTTTGAAGTTTGTCATTTTTATAATAACTGAAGGAACAATCTTCGCGACTCTCACGTGGTGTTACGTAAACCAACAATGGGGTCGTCCCACAATTTTCAAAAACAGCTTTTCTACAAACTAGACGAAAAAATATTACACCCCTATCTTTTTGTTTATTCGAAATCACGCGTTTAGTAGGTAAAAAAAAATCCGAAACATTTTTCATATTTGAAACGCGCGCCTTTCTGTGACGTCAACACGGGAGAAAATTCACCAAACAAAATTCAAAGTTACTAGACCCGCGGACTAATTAGAAACGCATGAACCAATGACAAGGCTCCCCCGAAATGACGTCACAAGAGGCGATAACAGTTCAGCGTTTGAAAATTCTAACCGAAATTACAATTTTTGATACGCTCTGTTATCTTATAGAACAACTTTATTAAACAACAGAATACCTTTTAGGGCTTCATGTTATAGAGTCTACGAGATGCTATAGTCGAATTCGTCAAATTCAATTGAGGGGGACGACCCTATTTAAAATGACCCCAAAGAAAAAAATCTAAACGATTAAGGTCGGGCGAACGGGGGGCCAATGCGTTGAGCCATCTCGCCCAATTCATCGCTGAGGATGGTCAAGCCATCACAGGACCGGCCCCGGCGTGATGAACTGGTGCTCCATCCAGTTGAATTCACATATCCCCTAATAGAAGTCTTAGAGGCACTGCATCCCACAATGTCAGTGTCACATTTTTTTTAAATAAATCGGAAAAATTAGTTACTATGCACACAATCTTATTGTTGCATAAAAATATCCATTGTTATGTTTCAATTTTGCCGCATTGATTTTTGCATAAATCTCGACAATTTAAAAAGAGTTTAAATACATTTATGTTAAAGACCAAAAGCATTGCGTCAATTAATTATTGATCTACATTGTGTTTCGCATACTTTTGCAGCATTTTGGGTGTACTTTACTGATAATAATTTGCTGTAATCAACATTAGAAGATCCCGAAAAGAAATCCACATACACAGAAGAAATGAACACTTAGAATTTTTTAAATATTTTTCTCTGACTTACCAAATGGTTCTAAATAACGTACGATTGTGTTGGTGCGGCAATTTTTAAACACCCTGTATAAGCCACGGTTGCGAAGCCTTTTCTTAGCCTAGCACTTTTATTTACCGCGATGCTTCCCATCTTGGTAAATAAAATAGCTCGGCTAAGAAAAATGGCTTCTCAACCTTGGTGTATAATTACTATTATCCAACACCTCCTTCTGTAACAGTTCTTAAAACATTCATCAAAACCCAAAAAATGTTGACGTTCAAAACTGTTGAACGGGTTGCTATGACAAATTGACAAATTAAAACACCGAAAAATTGTGGGTTCATAAGTCCACTAGTGTCTGATAGACCTCATATTCATATATACATAGATTCATACTCATACCATACATTTAAAATCGGCATTATTATAGCTCCATAATAAACAGGTGATACAATTTTAAATTGTATCCATCGGGTCCAAGAAACGGTTTTTCATTTTTTTAAAATTGATGCTCAGCTATGATTTGATCAGTTTTGATGATTACACGACTAAACTACTGTTAAAAGTCTTCGGTGTCCTTTTGGAAAAAAATACATATAGGTACCGACACTAAAGGTACCAATCGAAAGAATGAGAATATTTTAGTATTAATAAAATTCAAAACAAATGTCCCGAACGCATTGTTAACATCTTAACTACACTTAATGATCTGGCTCCGGTCCAGTTCTTTTATCAATCAAGACATTAATGTACCGCAAAGTGGCTAAAAGTTGTTGAAACATTATTCACTCATTAAGTGCTAATAATAAACCAGGCTTATGATCCGATTAAGTAAATACCTGTCAAATCTTGTTTCGAAATATTCAAGCCCGGTAGTCCATCTGCACCTAATCAATCAGTTTATGCCTTGTTGATACAGACAGGAATTCAATTAAAGCGTAAGACTTCTGCTTTTCGGGGAAGCACGAGATGATTATTAAATTCCTATTTGAGGAAAAAGTCTAATGGTTCAATATTGATCGACATTTAAACAGCAGGAAGGCGCTTAGTTCCCTTTTTTCTTCGTTCTAAGTAGAGGAAAACGTTTTCCATTAATTCTTTATTTCCGTTCAACATGCGGTCTCTAATATATATTTCTCTAAGCTTTTCGGAAGTTAAGTAAATGCTTTTGTCACAGAAATCCCATAAACTGGCCCTAACGATGTTTGCTATACCCCACGATTACGTTTGCGACCACCGAAATTATGCAGATAATTTTAATTTGACTTGGGGCTGTTTGGGTTGGGATTTATCCGTCTATTTGAGGTGAATAATTCATAGGCTGGCAAGGGTGAATTTTTATGGTGCAGGCATTATTTTGTAATAGCTTTCATTTGATGATATCATTGGATTTCGAGAGGCAGTCTATTAATAAAATACTCGTCATTTATATCACAACGAGTTATTTTTTCAAACCGCCTCTGAACACATAAAAATCCCCTGTTCAAATAATAGAAACACCACCGCTTTCCAGCAGATAAATATGTAGTGAATTGCCGTGGGTTCAACACAATGCGTAAAGTTACCAGTCTAAAAAGGCAGCGAAACGTATACGCGGAGTGCTTTTTCGTGAAGAGCTGGCGAAGATTAATGCAGCAAGCTCCATAAAGCGCAAGCAACAGTTCCACGAAAGCTTTTGCGCTATCAAAGCTCAGGAAATGTGCGCTTTTTTAGACCCATGAAAAATACCCCCGCACTGCTTGATTCATTCCGCAATTACCCGCCCCAGCAAATTATCTTTATGGTCGTGATTGATACTTTATTTGTGTAATTTCTTGCGAAGCACCGGCGAAAGTATCGATCTCCGAAGCTCGAGGGCGCTTTATTAACGCAGCTCCACTTGCTCCAACATAAATAAAATTCCATCGCTCATTTAATAACAATCTTTATTGCGACAATAACTCAGCGTGACACACGAGACAAGATCGTAAACAAATGGTTTAGACTAGCGTCTTATTTCGCTATTAGGGTTTTCCAGATATTTCTGCGGAATAAACGGCTGGAAAACAGTTGGGGATAATGTGAGTTGTGGATGAAATAGCAAGAAACAAAAATAAATAAATTGGGGCGAAACTAAGTTTGACACTGGCACCGGTAGGACAAACATCACAATTTATGAGTTTATTTCTAGGTTGTTCATGTCAACAAGGATCATCTCCTTCGTAGCATCAGAAACGTACCACGCACCCAGAGAAACGTCATAGTGTCATTTCCTCCAGGGGTGGAACTCCTAGTGGGCCCAACAGCTATTCCTCGGGCAAATATCCGTTGAATTACAAAGCCACACCTAGGTCTGACGCACCCTTGGGACAGTAGGGGACTCTCCACATTGGACATCATTTGTGACATTGGCATTTCAGATGTAAAGCAGTCTTTATATCATAACCTTAAAACCAATACAGTTGACAATCATGATTTGACAATAAAGTATCAAAATAGTATATTGTATAATATGTGTTAAAATCGAATTTTCAACACGTGCTGTACACTATACTTTTTCTACGACTGCATCAAATACACAGAAAAACATGGAAAACGTATGATTTTATTTTTATTTATTTTATAACGTTTTATAATATCAAACATAATATATTTATTATTATCTACTTATTGAAAATTATAATTTATTGTTATATTGGAACAATTTTCCAATTTAATTCCAGGGGTTTCCATTTTTTTAAATATATTTTCTGTCAATGAAAAGCTTGTTGAACATGAGGGAAGTTCATTTTCTGCCAAGATCGTTGAATTATCACTTGCAGGTTCAACTGATGCAACAATTTTATTCGACATTTGTATTTTGTTTTGCAAGAAATCTCCTTCGGCAACAGCACTGGAACGCCAACCTCCATGGCGTTTGAGGGTTAGCAAATCGCCACCTGCGTTTACCACTAGTGTAGCCGATGACCGGCGAAAGCAATGGCCTGTATACTACACACTTTTCATAGCAGTCGTAGAAAAAATTATGTCCAATGTTGGGTGTCCCTAAATATACCGTCAACGTGAAATTTAGTGTGCACATCTATCTAATTCTAATGATTTAGGAGTACTTTTCAGGAAATTTTCGAAATAACCAATTTGTTAACTTTTATATGTTACATAACAGACTTGTTGATTCCAAAGGGCAGCTTCGATACCATCAGTTGCTATTCCATATTTATTCGTTTCCCTCGAGAGGATGATAATTTGGAACTTTATTCAAATTAGAAATAATTAATTCATACTGACGTCACTCCGCTAACAAGCGATATGACGTCATAATATTTAAAGTAAACTTTGTTCCCTCACGTTTTGCCATAAAACTAACTTTGTACTTGTTAATCTCGCTTGCATGCCTGTCATAGCATGGAAAATCTGATAAACACCAAGTTAGGGCAAATGCTGATTTAACGCGATAAACCGGCAAGTTAGCACATGGAGAAGTGCGATGTTCAGTTCGGCGAGTGAATGAAAACACCTTTGACATTTGCATTAGTGGATTTGTCAGATTTTATTTCAATTAAAACGGACGAAAATGAAGTTTGACAGCTTTGCAGACGCCGCCGGAAATTGTAAAGTTGGTCGCATTGTTGTTGTATAATTGGGTAACTTTGTAACCGCGTGTTTGCGCATATTTTAATGTACACAGTGATTCAAAGCTTCACTACGATTGTGTTTAGTTACTTTATTATGCAGTCTACTTTGTGGGTTTTTGTTGTTCTGTACATAGAGACCATATTAATTTAAATTTAAATAAAATCACATTTTTTGTTTTAATGTTTTTTAGTTTAATTATTATGATGATTGATTTTGGTTTACCTATTTTCTCTCTTTACTATTTCAAAATTGGGTTAATATACTAACCACCATTACATTATTAATTTCTGCATTTTTGTTATTTTTTGTTGTCATCACTAACTGTTTTTCTTTCAGTTTTGTAAATACTTCATGCAAGGTCAGCTAGCTCAATATGCCTATACATATATTATACAGTTTTGAATTGACGTTTTGAGTTTAATTTTAGACCCACTATGATTCTTTATTTAAAAATAAATAGTTAAAATCATAGTCTTCTCTACCGCTCTTCTCTTCAGTTTTCCAAATTAATAGTGTATAACAGTTTCTAATACTTCATAATACTAATTTATCTTAAACACCATTAACAAACTGTGAATAGGCAACAGCATAATTAACCTGACTAGTGCTCAAGACAGGTCGTTTCCGCTCTGCCCGGGGGAATATTGCCCTCCGCTCAGTTCCCCACTCGTGACCACCTCAGGCATGCGCGATATATAATATAACATATTATGTGTTAGTAACTAATGTATTATGAGTAACTAACATAATTATGGACTCGAGTATTATGATGCCCATAATTAGCGCCAAATGTGTACTATTATAAGGATATAATAGTTGACGATACGATAAAAATATTAACAAGGGATAATATTAATTAGGCTGTAATAAATAAAAGTTTTGTGAAATTTAATTTTTTCATACAAAGAAGAGTAAACTTGTCAAAAACACCAAGGATTTCTGACTCAAAAATTAGGCTTTGATCTTCAACCTCTGGAAATACATACAAAAATGTCATCATGCCCTCTATATTTCCTCATAAATTTCATGTTTCACTTTGCCCCAATAGCAAAATTGCCTCATTATTATCAATGAAATAAGTGTAATTAATAATTATAAAAACCACATGCGTTGTAGTTTACTCATGAAACTTTACCGACAAAATTACAGTGTGCTTAGTTACGGATTACAGCTGCAACATAAAACGAGCAACAGTTGGCTCATTTTAAAATCGCACATATTGCTTTGCCCCACTCTCCCCTAATCAGTTGAGTTCGTCCCATTCATCAGTACGGCACTGCCAAATCGTCTGTGTCGGTGACGTCACCGACACAGTCGATGAAGAGGAGGCGGGGCTTACTGGTGAACTTTGAACATTTTTTAAACAAAAACTACCCATCGTAACTCAAAATCCTTTTGCACATGCAATCTGTATATAGATAAGTGCACCATTTGGCCACTTTTGCAAAAAAGTGTATTATACCCCATTGTCATAATAATCAGCATTTTCAAAAAAACTGTCACAATAATCAACAATTTCAGAACAACTGTCTCAATAATAACATTTTCAAACCAACTGTCACAATAATCAACATTTTCCAACCAACTGTCGCAATAAGCTCACCACCTGCCATCGCGTGATTCCAGAGCAAATTACCAGAAGGAATCTGGAGCAGTAAGCAACATCATAGTAAACTCATCAACACACCTGTCGTGTTAAGCTCACCACCTGCCATCGCGTGGTTACAGAACTTAACACCAAGTGGATCCCGGACAATAAACAAAATCATAGCAAACTCATCAACACACCTGTCGTGTTAAGCTCACCACCTGCCATCGCGTGGTTACAGAACTTAACACCAAGTGGATCTCGGGCAGTAAACAAAATCATAGCAAACTCATCAACACACCCGTAGTGTTAAGCTCACCACCTGCCATCGCGTGGTTACAGAAATTAACACCACGTGGATCTCGGGCAGTCTTTCAACATTACTTTACAATTATTGTTTCAATATCACTTTACAATTCGTTCAACATCACTTTAAAATAAATTCATATGGACCAGCAAAACTCTACTGCTAACACAATAAACACAAATAAGCCAACAACACTCTTTCCGGCGCCAACAACAATACTCAGACTACATTTAAGCAGCCAACATACACTGACAGCATTTTTGTCGTGGTATTTTAGAGTACCCGTAGGGACGCTTCGCTACCTAAGATACCCCACTTTAGATTTGTTACCGAACTGCCGACTACAACCGCTTCAAAATATCAATCAACACATTTCTTTAACTGTAAGCGTCAACCTTCCGATAAATATTTCAACGCATTTTACGATTCTCCAGCAGCAGACCAGAAGGACCGGATCGACCATCGTAGAAAACAGTAAGGTAGGGGACCTCCTGCTGCCCGCTTGTCGTTTCCTTCTTACCGACCTAAAGAGGCCAGTACTGGTATCTTTGGTGCCGACCCGGTGCAACGGGGTTAGGGCACTTGTGGTAGCTTCTTTCGAGAGGCTGTCCAAGTGCCTGGTTTTCGGTGCACCTGCCGGTTGATCACCGAGATACCCGGACGTGTTCTTTTAGGGATCCTCTCACCCGACCAGACGGGGCCAGCCTTGGTATCCTTGGTGACGACCTAGTGCAACGGGGTTAGGGCACTTGTGGTGGCTTCTTTCGAGAGGCTGTCCAAGTGTCTGGTTTTCGGTGCACCTGCTGGTCGAAAACCGAGATATCAGGACAGATTCTTTTTGGGCGGCGTTTCCATCCGCCGACCCTGTTCTACCCCATCTCCGACCCCGAACGACACGGTGGGTAGTGTAGGGCACGATTGTTTGGTCCCCGGAAACCGGTTCCGTAACTTTGTAAACCTTTGTATATAAACCGCGAATATTATGTAACCCCTGTAAATATCTACCCCTGTATATATTGCCCTTTGTAAATATTCCGTGTACATTAAAACTTGTTAAAACCCGTGACTATTTATTTACTCTCCGCCAAACTAGACAGCTGACCCCTGGTTAACCGTACTCCACTAAGCTACCCGTGGACACGTGTGGAGCATACCACAATAAAAAACTGGCGCTCGAAGCATCCGTACCGTAGAAAGCGTCACAATGGAGAGGCGATTGGCCGAATTCATGTGGATTAATTGCAGACCAAATTTGCATATAGATTTAAATATTTTTTGACAAGTTCCATATGAGAGGAACTTGTGCTAACCTGAGAGGTTTTTTTGGACACGCTTCCATTACATCTGCCACAATCTCAGTTCTTTTTTTGGGCTTTTCGACCAACATCACGAAATCTTGTCACATATTTATAAATTTGTTGGACTTATTTTTGATAGTCTGCAGGAAAATTAGGGAAGGCATATCGAAAATCATTAATACAGCGTTCTATAGAATGCTTCCATTTACCATTCTGTTGCCTTTAAGTGTTCTTAAAATAATTTTCAATAATAAAAATTTTATGCTCTAATAATTCAATCATTTTGAAAAGTCACTTTGACATTCAAATTTTAAATCAAATTGTCAAAAGTTTATAGTGCAAACCTAATTTAAAAATCACAGCCTATTCTAATTTATAATTTAAATGATCTCATGATAGTAGCACCCTATAAATTTAATTCCCTATTTTAAAAGCATTACGTTGTTATGGAAACGAGAATACAGTGTGAATTATTTCCACAAAAAAAAAATGGACAGTATGTATGAAATTTTACTACTTGAAGGATCACATACGATAATTTCATCGCTCTGGAATAGTCCATAGACTGTGGGGAGTCGCACTGTGTGGAAATGATGGTTCACATAGGATGCTCTCATCAGTCGAGAAGGTTCTGTCGCGTCGAAAGGATGATGTCATACTCCAACTTATACGACGGTCGCACAAGGAGGATGATGTCATCACTCGAGAATATTCGGTCGCGCCGAAAGGATGACATCATTATGCCAGAATAGAAGGAATCGAGAACACCAGTAGAAGTATAAGAAGGTAGTAGAAAAGTTAGAATAATTTAATAGTAATTTATAAGCTAATTTACAATAAGAAGATAATTAAACTTATCGTCGCATACAATATTCTGTTTTTTTTTATAGCAGTTTTGAGTATTTTATTAATAAAAAAAAATACTAATGCTGTCAGGTTTTAAAGTCTAGCTATTATGAGCGTTTTTATGGTTAATCAGAAGTTTGTTTATTTCGTTTTGTTTTAAGCAATTTTTGAGGGTTGAGTTGAAAAGTCTGTAGGCTGTTTCGAGATGAGCAGAAATGAAGAAAATCTACCCCCAGACGTGGAAGAAGAGGGATTAGAGGCCGTGGGAAAGCTACTGCCCCAAAAATATCGCCTCCTCTACGAAAAATAATACATATTCCGTGCTTCGAAAAGTGAAAAACTGCAAAGAATATTAATAGTGCTAGCGAAAAGGTACTTCTGGCATACTTTTCGGTAAAATCTAAGAAAGTCAAGCCCTCAACATTATGGTCTTACTACAGCATGTTGAAATCTTGCGCTGCTTGTCAATGAAAATTGTGATATTTCAAAGTAAGGATAAACGTATTCCAAATAACATGTTAAATGTTTACAGATGCATCAAGCTGATAACTTTGCTGAAGAAATGAACGGATTGTTACAAACCTAAGAAATCTAAAGTGTTTGAGCAAGAGGATATATAACAAAATTTTTACAAGAAGCTTATTTGGATTGATGAGTCATAATCGTCTTTCTAAAGGTAAGGACAAACCGGCCAACAAAATGTTGGCATTTTGTTGATGGATGTTGGCAACATGCTTTTTCAATCCAGCAACTTGTATCCGGATACATGCTGTCAACAATGTTGCGCGTCCAAGCCGAAATCAGTGTTGACGAAAAAATGGAAGAGACTGTTGTTGCTGGTGCTAGTGGACATTGAGCGATGTTTTCCATTTCAAATGGAAAACGCACATACAGTAAAAAAAATTTTTTTACCATCATGCCGACCGATGTTGCTGAGTATCCAACAACTTGTATCTAGTTGACGGGATGCATGTTGCCAACATCGATATCAACTAGTTGCCAACATTTTGTTGGCCGGTTTGTACTTACCTTTATGGACACCAAAACTAAAGAAGAACGGTCGTTATTAACAGTAAAAGTGGTGTGAGTGTTTTGAGTATTGTGAGAAATTTCTCTCCTACTAGTGGATAATAAAAACAATCGACAATCTTGGCATGGTTACTGCCATAGTTGATGTGTTGACTTGACATTTAGAGTCATTGTTAATGATAGCTGCTAGCTCAACAACATAGAACTGGGGAGCTTGAGTTTCTTGCAAAATGTTAAATTTGCCGCCTGGACTACCCTCGCAACATCGCAACAAAAAAAAGAGAAATTACAGGTATTGATTTAATTTCATATGCTACTTGCTTTTCATTGATTCTTAGTTAAATTCGTTCCGACATTTCGCATTATCATGATGATTATCATTTGAACAAAAGTTAATAAGTGAGCTAGTAGTGAAAAAAATAGTATATGAACCACGGTTGACAAGCTTTTTCTTAGCCTCGCATTATTGTTACCCGCGATGTTTCGTATCTTGGGCATTAAAATAGCTGGGCTAAGAAGAATGTCTTCCCAACCTTGGTGTACATAATTAACTTAAAAAGTAAAAAAATTAAATTTAGTTCACTTATGTTATTTTGGGTTTTTTAAAGTCGGTTCCTTTTTTTTAAAGATAATTATTTCACAATTTTAAGTAATGGGTAGACCTAGTAAGTACGCTTCAAGTCCACAGGATCGCGAAAATAGATTGTCGATTCCAGATTTTCCATTCCCGATTCCAATATCAATGAAATTAAAATGAGACCACCTTGGAGCTATACTGAACAAGCCGCAAAAAAAAATTGAAATCGGTTCATAAACAAAGAAATTATGTTTGAAGTCGGTTTCAGTTAAAACACAATAAATCAGTTCCTTGACCATAGTTTGGTACCTACTTTATTTGGGGTTGTCATAAACTATCCGTCTAGTGTACTAGTCGGTCACATTTCCATTTGATTTTGAGGAATTTCCTTCTATAGCTTCGAAATCTTACGTCCAATATGAATGAAACTAAAATGGGACCACCTTGAAGATATACTAAACACAACACAACGCAAAAAGGATCATTGAAATGGGTTAATAGACAAAGAAGTTATGCCCGAACAAACATATTCAATCACCACATTTCCATTTGATTTTGAGGAATTTCCTTCTAAAACTTCGAAATCTTACGTCCAATATGAATGAAATTAAAATGGGACCACCTTGAAGATATACTGAACACAACGCAAAAACAATCATTGCCCGAACGTACATGAAAAATATTTATATACAATCCAATAGAGAACCTTCTCCTTTTTTTGAAGTCGGTTAAAAATTATTATTATTTCATACTGGTAACTAAACTGACATTTTTCGGATTATTTATGATACAAAAAGCTCCTAGTAGTATTTTAAAATTATGGAACTCTTGGAATTTAACACTCACTGGAACAATTACTGGTACATATTCTTTCTCATATTGTTCCCGAGATTTCTGTGGTATCAAATTCTTCTTCACACGATCAGCTTCATCGAGAATATATTGAGGCAGCTCAATTTTTAACCATTTTAAACGTCAAATAAAATATCAAAAAAAACATGACGCAGCTTCTTCGTAGTTATTTTTGACAAACGTTTGTTGCTATGGGAATGTCAGTGTTACTTCACTGTTTTTCTTAAATTTGATATCATCATTGGCGCTCTTTTTTTGTGCCTTTCATAATAGTTACAGTATAATAGTTCTCATTGCCTCAGTTTCATTTATCATTTTTCAGAAAACATTACATATTTATCTTATTTTGATCAAATGACAATATTCGTTTACTAGTCCAGTCAAATAACCAAGAATTTATTAAAGCGCAAACTAATATTTGGTGTAATGGTCATTTTAGTGGACCATCAAGCATTGATTAATTGATTTGTGGTTGTTATTATGCATTACAACCAAACAATCTGGGATTGAATGATACTTTATAGGCTATAAAATTGGACTAATATTCCATTTTCGAAAAGTTTTGAATTTTAGTTCCACTAGTTCATTTTACAATATAGTATCTTCGCCCTTCCTTAACTAATAAACTAATAGACGGTAAGAAAAAAAGTTAGGCATAAGAAATCTGAGATTTGTCGTAGCGATAATGCAAATCAAGATGCTACACATTGGTTCATTGTTTTAAAGACTATTACCGTTCCTGCAAACACGTGCAAAAATAGAGATGGTACTTCGACTTTTTTTAACCTCTGTACAATAAACATTCACTGCTGCATAAATAATTGTTATTATTGTTATATGAGCTTCCGTTTGTCCATTTGAGGGAGGTTTGTTTACATTGTAAAATGAATAAATTAAGTATACCTAATATACTAGTTGCTGTGCTCTTAACGGCTTAACAGATGGACCGATCAACTCATGTTGCTTTGTCATATCCATTTGCGGTCTATTTTAATTGCTGTATTCTGTGTTTGGTAAACAACAATGCCGTTCATGCCGTAAATCAGTGTACCTATTTAACGCCATTATTCGTGTCCTGTAACAGTATTTATTATTTTAACAGTTTTACAGTTTTTAGTGACAACCTCAGTCCGATACAAAAATTTAAAAGGATTGTTCCTCTTGGTACTAGCCGCAGAATCCCATTAATTTTGTGCAACGAGCAAAGTTCGGAGTGCACTCAATACAACAGTACAGGTTTCATGACAACTCCCAATTGACGTTTAATGTAAGTTGAGAGGTTTCAATTCGTATTTCAAACAATGCTCCGCGGAGTTTGAGGAGTTTGTTTACTAAAAGAGTGAAAGACCTTTTATTCGAGCTTGAGGGGTGCGGAGAAACCAAGATTGGAGCTTTCACAAAAACAGGACGCGAAGAAATTCTAATAATGTGTTTCTAGAGCAGTCGGTCGACTTCTCGTTTATTACATTGTGCAATTACTACGTGCATTTTAGACGCGACATTTGCAGACTTCTAACGCCGAAAAAGCACCTCTTGAATGGCGACTAACAGAAATTGTATTCATTTAAAGGAGACAATTGGGTGTGATGTCCTTTACATTGAATAATTGTTTTTCAGATATTCGTTTGAAGCACTGCACTTCCAGTTTGAAATTGAAAAGTCAAATTTAACACGGTCTACTTGACATTTTGAATCAATAATTCTGGCGAATTTTGTTACATGCTCAACTTTGACTAATTTAGTTTTCGATCTGTCTGTATTTAAGGATCAACCTGTTAATCAAATACATTAATGAAAACACCCGTGAGTTGATCGGAGATGCTTTGATCTCCTTCCGACATAAGACAGGTAGCAGTTTCCACCATCAATAATATTTCTTCAAGCGGAAAACTATCCGGAATATCTGAAATCAGAGGCGACCTTAATGAAAGAGTTGCAGCGAACAACTCGAAACTCGAACTTTATACATGATGGAAATATAAAAATGTCATTTCCTTCCAGGTTCAAGATGAAAATTTGTAAAATAAACGTCCCATGCGAGTACACTGAAACCGAGGATGTCGTGGTGAATTTCTAAAAATTACAAAGCGAAGTTAGCGAACGTGGAAACTCGCAAAGCTGTCTAGGGCTTTGATGAACCAAAGCGTCTTAGAATTATCAACTCCAGAGGTAATGAAATGTGTCTGAAGAAATTGAATTTGAAGGTGAGAATGATTAATGACAGGCCTAGTGCTTCTGTTGCCTGTCAGATTTGATGAAACATGGATTTATACAAAGAATTTGGAGCATTAGTATTTCTGGGATTTTCTCATTTTCTGAAACTTGTCAAATGTAATAATATTATGCTATAACAAAGGGTCTGATTCTTTCCGACAAAATTTGTGTCGAAAATGACTAGTCGAAGACGAAGAAGTGCGAACATTTTTCAGAAAAAGACTGCAGTTAAGTTACAATCCAATAATAATAATTGTATTTACTATTGTTCTTAATTGTGGTGGGAGCATGATTGTAATGATTTTTTATTTCATACTGTGTCATATTTGTTAGTTTTACGACAGAGTTTTGAGTCCGGAAAATGGGACTTTACAGTACAAGTCCTGTAAAAAAATACAACCAACAAATTAAACTGTTGTCATAGATACTCAATTCATGGATATTTAAATTCTGAATTCCAATTTAATTTTTTAAAATGAAAACAATGATTTAGTATCTGTAGTATGAAATAAAACGCATTACGACATACGTCCGAAAACTTTTACAGTAACTTGTCTCAACATTTCGACTCGTTACTGTAAAAATGACTTTTCCGGACTTATAACGTAAATCACTATTGCAAATTTTTGTAGTGCTTAGTAGAAGCGACATGAAAGTTAGACTATCAGAAAACTACAACACAATTACCCCACTTCACCTTACATCCTTAAAGAATTTTATCAATTTTGTTTGGAATAATTTTGCGTAGGTGTATCTCGATCAGTCTCGACTGCCATCTAAATTCCTCTCATGTTCTTAATTTTTGATTAATGGATTTATTATTAAAGTTTTCCCCCTATCTTCTCTTACTAGACCCTTTTTTGCTTGATTCTCAGATTATCTGACAAATTAAATAAAACAATCTCTTGTAAAGAGCGTTTGGTCCGAGTTGATTGTAAAAAGTTTCAATTTTGTTGTCGATTAAAGATTTCTTGGACTATACCGTGAACAAATTAATTTGAACGCTCATTATATATCTTACATCTTTTTAAACTTGTGATAGACCCTAATATGAGGAGACCTACAAAAAAAAATCTAACTGTAAAAAAAAACAAGATACTTGAATGACTTAAAAAACGACTGTCAGTTAATAATTACTTTCAGTTTTAGTTTGACTATTTTCTTCAAGTGCATTTATTTTCAAATTGTGACATAACCCATATGAATATGACCAACGTTAAAAGCCGTAGAAACGCTTTTGCGGCGCGGGAGTTGTACTGTGTGCGATTTATTAAAGAGGACGCTCCTTTGAACATAAGACAACAAATTTGGTTCTTACAAGGCGGAAGAACGTCAAATGCGGGTTGAGGGAGTGCGTGAGTCCTGGATACGTCGCGCCTGGGCCTGCATCGACATTTCAAGAAATTTTTGTGAATTCAATATTTTATGAAGCAATGTACTAAGAATTTTTTGTTTTGGTGTCAAAGCCGTATGCTACCGCTAGTTTAAAGGTTTGCGTAACTTCGTGAATCAGTCTGTATATTCATTTTAGTTCAAAATTAAGGAAGTTGTTAACACACTAAAAGTGGTAATTTATTGTCTATTAAAAACATGCCAAAAACATGAAATTTAAATTTTTATGTTTTGATTAAATCTTTCCAGGCATTAACAATTTTTATTGTCGCTCCTTGCCACAAAATGTGGCTGCATTCACTTCTAATAACATTTTTAGGTAGATATCAATGTTTTAATATTTTATTACAGATGTATTGAAAACAAACATCGGTTTTGAAACTCTCCATTCATATCTATTTATAAATCCGAATATTGGTTAAGGCCTCCATATAGTAGACACGGTCTGATTAAAAGCCTATAAATAATTCTTTTTTAAATAGACGTGTATGATATTCCACGGTTTGCTAAAATCCTTCATGGATTGTAAAGATGCATCAAGTTAAGCTTTAGTAGGTTACGATTTACGATAATCTGTCCTTATGGATTTTATGAAGACAATCTTATACGAAACGTGCCATAAGCCTTTAATTCAAAAGTTAAAGGAGGTATGACATATCTATACATAGACTGTACAAAATTTTATCAATCGTAAAAATACTACCTAGTTTAAGATTATTTGATTCTAATGACGGTACGTAATAAGATTTGCGTTGCAATAGTATATACGAGTGGGCTGTCATTACACTTTTCAGAGGCGAGGGCGAATGCCAAGGGCTGCAATGAGCCCGAGCCCCTGAAAAGTGACAGGGCACGAGTATTGAACAGTGTTTTTTGTATTCGTGCCCGCAAAATGAGAAAAAGTACAAATTTACATCAGATTTTGAGGTTAGGTTGACAGTTGCCAAATTAAAAACATACGATGCAATATTTATGTATGTTGCTATGTATTTCATTACGCATTATGTGTCTCACAAAACGAATACAAAAAAAATTAAACACTATAGTAGACTATATTACAAGTGTCAAAAATGCTTCATTGTCTGCGTGTGAGATTTTTGAATCACGAGTGCAATAGCACGAATGTGATATACGACGTTTGAAAAGATATTTTTGAAGTGACATTGCCTGACAGTGCTTGACACTTAAAACAGTCATGGTATAGCACTTTGATCACTAGTGATTGAAATTTGATTTTAGCCGCTCAAAACTAACGTATAAAACACCTAAAATATGAAACTGTTGGAGAATAGTACATTTTTATACGAGTTTAAAAAGAAGGTTTATTGTGACATGAGTGCTGGAATACAACGAATGCCTCGTTAAACGAGTACAATATTGATACAATTTTTCAGCTCTTCGCTTTATGAAAATTTTAAAATTCTGCTTTTTAAATATTCTATGAATTTTTAACATTAGGTAGTACTGGTTATGTTTGTGTTTTTGTTTTTTATCTGAAAAGTTGACACTTGGCTTGACCTCGACAGACGTCGGCACAGTACCAACGTAATACGTATCAAATGAAAAAAACAAAAACAGTTTCACAATAAGTTCCAATGTAACACTACTTTTAGGGCCCGTTTTTCAATCGCTGGTTAAAGTTAAACCTCTAGTTAAACTAAAAATGCAGCATTTTGATTGGTTAAATTGCAAAAATTTCCATAGAAACCCACTAACTAGAGGTAAACCAACGATTGAAAAACTGGCCCTTAGTGTCACAATGAAGAATTTGTGACACCAAAGTAGAAAATAATAGACTGTTTTATGAGGAGCAAAAGACCGACGCGCCTCGAAAAGCCACTTTTCTCCGAATAAAACATGCTATTTTTTCTTTAAACGCAGATAATCTGACAATTTCCTTGATTTGACTGACCATCAGCGGCACAAAAAGTAATTTTAAGGTTACTTTTGGTGCCGTCAGCTGACTTTTATAAAAAAAAAATTGTAGTCAAAACTTCTCACATTCGATTAAAAAAAATTGAAAAATCTCAGTTTTCGTTGCGTTTGTAGCATTGTTTATTACTATTATGTTTTATCACCAAACTATGTAAGTTAATAGAAAAAATACTTAGTCCGGGTTTGGATCGCGTCCGTTTTGAATTTTTGAGAAAAATCCTCGACGTTTTGTCCGCTTTTACAAGGGACATCTTGAAGAGAGATGAACACAGTAACTCAGTGCCTGAACCCTACCAATATAAGTGCCAGCGTCCGCTTACGAATTCGAAGCTGCTAGCTGCTTGTTCTTTGTGGGAGGCTGCATTACCACAATCGCGGTATTCAGTAAAATCTAAATCCATAATAACTTTGTTATTTTAAATGGAACAACCCATGTTTTTCTAAGGCTTTGGATATCAATTATCTTTCACTTTTGTTAAACATATGGTATGTCTAATACATGTACTTATTGATATAATTTTACCTTTAATATTTAACATTTTTAATAACAAAGTTCTGGATATCCAAATATTGCATAAATTTAGTCGGTTTTTGTGAACATCCTGTACGATATCATCCAATTGTATTAGCAGCGTCCGAAAGACCCAAATTTCAATCTTCAATATTTAATAATAATGCTGATACAGAATTTTAAATGATCACATGACTTTTCGAAAATTTTCACAAAAAATCAATAACTTGGCAATCTTGTATTCCAAATTTAGAAAAAAGATATACTGTTGTAGCATTTAAAACAAATAAGTTGAGTACGGCCCTGGACTAGTGAAACACCAAATATAGCTGAAAATAATTTTAGTCGATGCAGATTTGATGGTAATATATGATGACAATTTTTTATTTTATTTTCATTAGTAAAGCCACTGCCTTCCGTCTCGCACTACTCACTCACCCTGGATTATATTATATCGCTCTAAACGCTTCAAAGCCGCGAACGGTGTAAGAGGGCCTCCCTTGTCCCAAGGGGGGCTTGTCCCAAGGGGGGCCCGTCCCAAGTGGGCCTCGTCCCAAGAGGGGCCGGCCCACAGGATTCCTTTAATTATTCATTTTTGTACAGGAAATCATTAATGGAAAAGTTATCTAATCATTTCCATTTTATTTTCAACATCATTCACTACAGAAATAAGAAGAAAACAGAATTAAAACAATTACAAAATAAGAGTGGCATTGTGTTAAACTTCAATAAATTGAAAACTTAAATGAAATTTTAGCAAATTGTTTCACCTATCGCCTTAAGGAGGTTGAGGTGGGATAGTCCCAACCAAAAATTAATTGATATCTCAGTTGGAACTGTTTTGTAATTACTCATTACAAATAATTCTAACATTTGCAATATAATTACTATTGTAATAAATGCATATCTGAACCATTTTCGATTATTATAAATCAGCTATTTTATTTTATTTTGTTATTTTAATTTGGTGGATTAACTTTTGGATGTTTTGTCCAAACTTAAAAAAAAATATTACAAAGAAAAATGTATTAAAATTTACGATTTTTGTTAAATTATCGAAGTAAATAATTTAAAAAAATATATATAGAAACATCTAAACTTTATAGTTCAATAATTAAAAAACTCACTCTCTATATTATTGAAAACTGTCATTTTATTTGTGCGGAAGAAAAATTAACCAAAAATGTCATTTAGAAATGATAAATAATTGTTGCATATTCAATTCAAAGAAAAATCCTGAGCTGAAAAAGGTGATTATGAGCGTTCAGGTAAGGAGTTTAAAAAAAAGGAATCATAACCTAAAATACGAATTCTTTAAAACTAACGGTTGGGGCACGAAAAAGCAGTTAAAACTTGATACCTGTCCAAGACAGAACCTACCACAATCATCATTCAGATGCAGTAATCTCAAAATGGGAAATCGTCAAGAACTCTCAAGTGTTGAAGCTTCAACTTTAATAATTCAAGGGGGTTCACATAGCCATGCTGACTTGAAAACCGTCCGCGGACCCCCCGGAGCATGAATTAATAATTATGTAGAAATTATGTAGAAATGTCCTTGACCTGCAAGTCAACACAAGTTGGACCAGATGAGTTGACTGTTGGAAAGTTAACACAATTATGAGATTATACTTGCAAAGATGGTGATTTTGTGAAAACTGAAAAACACTTGACCAGTTTGACAGGAATTAATTAGTTTGTATTTTTCTCAACCATTGTAAATTTTGTGAGTTTTTCTTTTCAAGTCAAGTTCATCGTTTATCAGTGCACAATGGAGTACTTTTAAGTTTATTGAAAAAATAAGTTAAATTTATTTGTATGTTTATATCATATTTAATTATTGTATTTATTATATTCAAAAGTTAGATAATAAATTACTTCAATAGTTAACTGGACCATTTCATTTATCTAAATCAAAGAATTAATAGGAGTTTGTACTTGTAATAATATAAAGCTTGATATCTTGATAGTGACAGATATGAAATATTCGAATTTCCCGCCACTTTTTTCTAAATACAACGTTGCCGCTTCGCTAAAGCTAGGTGGTCGATAATTCAAAAGTAGTCATGTTTAATAATTTTTTTCGTTAACTAAAAGCGTCCTAACTGTCGCAAAAAAACATTAAAATTATCGGGAAATATCAATATACATATAACAGTTAATTTTTGTACTGCTGGTATTATTTGTTTATTAGTTAGAATAAAAAATGTACCATTCGCATGTAGAGTTGACAGATTTTCTATAAGACTACATGTAACAGTTTTATTGCATTTACTGCTTAATAAGCTTCCTAATGGTCTTGGATTTTTCACAGACTATTTCACTCATATATATTTGAACCAATCATATGTGATCATTCAACAATGGAATCAAAATTTAAATTGAAAAAATCAACTTGTCAAAATTTTATCGGGGGTTACGGACCAATGAACAGTCGCTATTACACAACGTACCTCATTTTTCAGCGACTATTTCATTCATAGTTGTTTGAACCAATCATATTCCGTCACTCAACAATGAATACTAAATTTCAACTGGAAAATTAATCTAATGGAAATTTTGCCAGACCGTATGCTCCAATGAAATCGCGAAGCTAGAGAGTTTTTAAGTGGCAAAATTTTCGTCATAACAACGAAATAAACAATATTTTTGAAAGTCAAAAAATTGTTTAAAATGGTTGAACCGAAAAGTTTTAGCGATAAATCCTTAGAACATATTAGAAATGCAGTGTCCCAGAATGTGCCCCAAAATACTGTTAAAACAAGAAACTCCATTTGGCAACAGTTTAATGAATTTTGCAATGAAAGAAAGTACGAACTTCTCGCAAACACGCCAGTAAAAGAAATTGCTGACATGTTAGAAGACTGGGCATACAATATGAAAAAAAAAAACGGTGAAGACTATAAAAAGACTTGCGTAAAATCCATTTGGAACACCACTGCCAAATTGGTGGAAGAAAAATATTTTTCCGAGTATCAAGTTAGAATTAATTCGTTCACAGATATTCTGTTTGCGAATGCTCGACGTGCTAGAGATGCCAAAAGAAAAAATCTTCAAGAACGTGCGGACAAGAGAAAACAAAGTTCTCAAGCGTTATCAGCAGAAGAGATTAATGCAATGGCAAGTGTTTGGAATGAGGAAGAGCCCGACGGTTTGCAAAGAAAATGTTTCCACGTATGTGCATTTGAACTTGCTTGGAGAGGAAATGAAGCTGCTTACTGCAAGATCCACTTCTTCAAAGATGAAGTCAACAACGAAGGTAACTGGACTGGCAGAGTAGAGTACAATCCTATATTTTCCAAGACGGCACAGGGATGATCGCAAAATTTAACAAATACTAATGGTTGATTGAAAATAAAGAAAATGAAAATCTCTGTCCCATTCGGTTATTGAAAAAACTATTGAGCAAACGTGGTGAAAATATAAAAACTGACAGATTATTTCTAACTGTTAACCAAAACTGGAAACGTGGAAAATGGTATAAGGATGTGCCAGTGAGCATAAATATGTTATCCAAGTGGACTAGGCAGTCGGCGGAAAGAATTGGCCTCTCAACAAAAAAACTAAAAATTACCAACCACTCACATCGTGCTTCAGCAGTGTCCACCCTAGCAAAGAAAGGCATTGGCGAAGAACAATTAATAAAAATCACAGGACATGCACATTCTCAGTCTATCAAACCCTATTTGCAATTAGATACTGAACATCATTTCAACTTAGTAAACAACCTCAGGAATGGGAGTCAAACTGAAGCGGGACCTTCATCTACTAAAGTTTCTAGTAAAAATAATGAAAACAATAAAAATCAGATTGTTTACAATAATTGTACTTTTCATATAATAAACAAATAACTTATTTTTTGTTTTATTCATGAAATAGTCTTCGGAAAATCATTCATGATAAAATTTTGTCTTGGCAAAATTTTCCGATTGATTTACTTGAGTTTGTTGCCAATTTATCTCGTGACATTGGTCAAAAACCAATAACAATGTCACTCGATAAATTGCTACGCAACAAACGCTCATAACAAAAAGAAAATTTTGCCGACAAAATTTTACCACTTATGATATTATATATGAAAAAATAACAATTGCAGCAGTCACTGTGGCAGCATACTGCATGTCAAATATCTCAATTACCTGTCACCTTCCACCACATTATCAATAATTTGGGCGTTTTCGTGAAATAGTCTGAGGAATATAATTCGAGTTGAGATCTCGCTGGAAAAATTTACCAATTGTGGACTCGAGTTGTACAATTTTGCTCATGACATTGATGAAAAATCACTCAACTGCGTTTCGTGATTTTTATGACAATGTCATTCGCAAAATTGCTAGGCAAACTCTCGTAACAATCGGTAAATTTTTCCGACGAAATCTCAACTCTTATTATATTATAACTGAAAATTGTGTAATGAAATAATCTATTCAAAAAAATATATTTTTGAATTCTCTCATTATTTTGGCTAACGCCCCAACCTCCTTAATATGTAATATGTTTGTCATAATTTATTTTCTATTTTTTTCTAGTCCGTTTTTGTTTTTTCGGGTTCTCATGCTTTTATGTTTCCGTATTATCAGACTGTCCAATTTTCAATGCTCAAACTCTCAATTTTTCAGGTATGTTCTCTAAATTTTTATCATCATGCTCAATTTTTTAAATTGTCAAATTTTTATGTTCTCATCGGGTTCTCAGATACTCGGATGCGTAATTTATTCAGTTGTAAGGTTCTCGAAGTCTTAGATTCACAGGTTTTCAATTTCTACAATTTAGTGGTTCTCTATCTCTCAGGTTTTTAGGGTTCTTGGATTTTCAAGTTTCCTATTTTTTTATTCACAACTTAAACCTCTTATAATTTTCTTGTTCCTTTATTAGTCTGTCTTCTGCATACTTTGTCATAGTGTATTTGGCGTTTAAACAGTTTTTATCTTTTACTTTCGCGTTAAAATAGTATTTCTACCTTTCTGTGGCTGCTTTTCTTCTTACGTCTCTTTCAAATTGCAGGTTGCTAAGTTTTTTAAGTTTTTTACCTTTTTGATGTTCAGTTTCTCTTATTAAGTTCGGCAAAATTGAAAGCTGAACTATCTAATTTCGCCAGCAGCTTTAAAAATTGCTTGTCTGCTCCTTGATCCGTCCAATGTGACTCGAGGACGAAACTTATTCAACCATGTATGCGACTTTAAACCTCTAACCACGAGAAGTGAAAGCTATTGTGGGATCGACCGTCGGCGCCGTTGACAAAAAGAAAAATATTTTATTTTAAACAGGATAACTCAAACCTTACTACTCAGCTTGTGAACAGGTTTTGAGTAGTATTATCCGTGAGAAGCTGAGGTATTTTTTCAGGTGACCTAATTCTCAACACTTCCTTATTTATGTTTTACTTGCGATGTGAGATTATTTGCTGCATTCGGTTTGAAATGTTGTAAAATCACCTTGTTTTGTGAAGCAGGACATCAAAGATGAATGTTTCTTAAATTAGGACTAGATATTTTGGTACATAATATATTGATAAACATTTTATAATCTGATATAACCATGCCATCTTTTAACTTGTACATTCACGACATAATTATAATCTTTATAAATAGGTACTAGTTTGCTTCAAAGACCATTAATTTTGACCCAAATTAAAAAACTACCTCCTTTAGCATATACGTTCATAAATTGCGACTCCACTACACTAAACTTGTACATTTCTGAGTACTTTGGAAGTTAACTACTCTGTTAAATGTAATTACAGAACGCCTTACACCCAGGAAAGAAATGGGTAGAGAAGGCTAAGGATTAAGTAAGTAAATATGTGTACACAAATCACCTCGGCCCAATAGCTAGCCGAAAATTTAAATTTGAAGGCGGAAATCATGAGTTAATCTAATCAACTTCGACAAACTTTTCTCCATAATACATAATTCAAAGTTTTTTAAACCGACATTTTAATAAGAAGTTTGTGTACTTTCTACGTGAACTTCTTCATCTTACTGTAAAATCACAACTTTCATTAGTGGCAAGATGGTAATGGTGCTCGCGGAACCGGAAAGCCATTAGAAAGTTTGGCGTGTTTTTTCGAAATGCGATTTAAGCGACTTCCTTGATTGTCCAAATAAATCCATCTAGACAAAAAGTCTCTAAGTCTCTCCTGTCTGTGTCTTAATAAAGGGGGACCGTCAAAGAGAGTGCATAAAATGTGCGAAGATCTCCAATAAAATGGATTATTTTTTCTGGAGTGTCTTCCGCTTTTAGTGTCACTCTTTTAAAGCGTTTTTCGCCCCATTCGAAGCGAAAAGAATGCACCCAACTGCTTGGGAAATTGCATTTGATGCAAAACTTGGGCGTAAAATATTTAAGCAAGAGACTTTCCCAGCTGACGTAAAATCCATATTACTCGATGAGGCAAAAGTGTTTCATGACAGACGGTAATTTCATGCGGGGCTTTTAAATGGCGAAGCATGCTGTTAAATATTCTCCCTATAAAACTGAAAATTAATTAGTATCGAGGGAAGCCTGAAGAATGTCGAGATAAAAAATTAGAAATGAAGGGATGGTAATTCAAAGAGCTCTCATCAAAGTTCGGATGTTTAATATTGGTATGGTATTAGACTTGACCCCTTTTATTGGTCTGGTTGTAATTTGATGAGACTGAAAAGAGTATCATTTATTTAACGTAACTTTTTATAGTAGCTACGGACCATCAAGGAAACAAAGTTTGCAAACAGAAAAAAGCTGCACTGCTCGAACCATTTCATTGCTAACAGCGGCCATGTAAACACTTTTTAAACGTTTATCGGAACTTCACAGACATTTATTGATTTACTGTTTAATTTATTACATTGCATTACTCATTAAAGAGACAATCTCAGTTGGAGTTCACAAAGTAGGGCCTTCTGATTATTCTGATCGATCTTCTGTGATTTCAAATGAGTATTTATCTAGCAGCAATGCAGCTAAATGATGCAAATCAACTAAATGCATGTCATTGTATATGTAATTAGCTTCAATTGTATTGAACCGCTATTATTAACCCAGCTTTCACAACATTTACCACTAGCGACAGAATCGTTCGTTGATGTATCTTATTGTCACTAAATGAATGCATCATGTATTATGTGTCTTGAAGAATTTATTATTCAATCAATTATTATGTCAATCAGATATTAATTTTTGAACATTTCACATATTTTATGAGCCCATCAAAATACACTTTAACAAAAAGAATATTACAGGTTATAAACATTTATTTATGTAAAAACTAAATAATAGGAGTATTTAGATATATACAGCGTGTAACAGAAATAGGTATCAAAATTTTAACCAGTAACAGAACAAGAGCAACAATATTTCTCAATTCACTTTTGTCATAAACTCTATGGTTGTAGAGTTAAAAATGTTGCAAAATGTGACACAAAAATCAGGGTGCGCCACTGCACGACCCGAACCATAGTTTATCGCACGAAAAAAAAAACGCGTAAATATGCAAAAACAAGCGGCACAAGTTTTTCTTTGTCAGCAAAGGTCAATCACCGTCACGGGAGGTAATTTATTATTGTGATCAAATTAAAATTTCGGGGACGGAATTTTACAGATCATTTGTGGACCATTATGTAGACAAAATGTTATAAATAAACTCACACTCAATCAAGCAAGCACTCACATTTTACGCAATTGCAATGAACATTCATGACGTCTTAGATATTGTCGACATAATTTGACTACTTATCGTTTTTGTCAACCAATGCGATGTTTCAATTTCAAAATAAACAACCAATAGGACAATTATTTTGGTGGCAATTCGAGAAGCTTTATTTCAGTGACAATGTAACTCATTATTAAATCACCAATGAAAATGCTCTAATTTACATTACAGAACCAATCAAATACTGATTACACTGACAAGAAAAGCTGGTTCCTTTTCTTTTCACTACAATCACTTTGTCTTGTTTTTTATTTGCTCACCGCATTCAGTCGCTACTTTGATGAAAAAACAAAAATAGAAAAAAATAAAAACTTTTTAATTTTAATCGTAATGATAAATTTCGCAGTAATATACACAATTTGTTCCTTTGTAACATTCCAAAAAATTGATGTTACATGTAGCTAGGGATGCCGCCGAAGCAGTGTTGGAAGTTAAGAAAGTATTGCTGGGTCCTTTTATTTTTTGATTCCTAAGCTTCTCAATTATATTTGCGTGATGTTGATGGTCTATCTGCAAATATGTACAAATCGATACAGCGTTGCTGTGGCCAGTTATCTTAATCAGTTCTTGATCCGATACGCCAGCCGTTACTAATTTGGTAACCGCAGTTGACCTTGTTGAATGATTTATTTATTGTATTGTAAGTAACAATTTTTTGTAGCTATTTGACATTACAATAAACTTAAAAGTTAAATTGTCAAGCCAAATAGGACTCTAGGTCTAAATATTGCCAACAATTTTTGGTGTTCAGATTGACATTTTCTGCTTGAGAATTATTTTCGTCGCAAGAGAAACTCGTACCTATCTGTGACTCAAAACTTATTGTCGGCAATATTTTCACCTCTCGTCCTATTGTTATTGTTTTTTTTTTTCATGTTGGTAATATGAATAAATAATGTTTCTGACCTTTTTCACATTTCATACAATTACAAGTTCCATGATCCTTCAAATGTTGCACAGTTTGGCGATTTGGAAGCTTGCGACTGGGAAAACGTTGTTTGTAAATCCTTCAAGGGCCGAAGCATTTTTAAGCACAATGTCCGTTTTTTCAAATGTTTCTAAGGGCTGACAGTTCTTGAAATTAGGTTATATGAACATAAAATGTCAGACACCTGACACTTGTCATACGGTATGAATAATTAATAATCTGTTTTACGTTTTCTAAACAAACGAGTTGCATATAACACATGCAGAATTATTTAAATTATTTTTAAAGAATACTTTTCTTTTTTGGCATAATATATTCCTTTATTGAACGTACACTATACAGGTGACTGAGAATGAAACCGACAACGAAATAATTTCTAAACTGGAAAAAATATTTTAAAAAATATAACGCTACACCAAATTAAACCCTTAAATTTAGGCACGTCACTGTCTTTTCCGCCACCTGCGCTGTAAAAGTTGAACCTGCACTGTTTTTGGTAGTAATGAAGATTCGTCTTATATTTCAGGATAAAATATACCTATCATAAAATTGCTAAAACCTATAAAAAAGAAAACGTATTTATATTTCAGTATTTATACGATCTCTAAAAACATTCAGTGATCGTCGGTCAATACGTTCTTAACTTTTCGTTCACTTTTTTCTAGAATATCTGATGAATTCAGGACGTTCTTATCTGGGTCACGGAATAAACTACCGACTGCGTTCCAGTTTTTTAGACAACAAATCTAGGAACAGCTGAATATCTTTATTCCTTTATCTGAAGTAAAAAGGAATGTAGAGCCCTAAATTATATGGACAATAAAATGAAATGGAAATGGATGAGACCGTGTGCAGACACATTTTAGCGTTTTGGCAGGATGCTAAATTGATTTTAGTTCAACTCGTAAATATAAAACTAAAGTAGAAATTGTGAAACAACCAGTAACGATGAGGAAATGAGTACTGACTTTAAATTGCCAACAATTATTTTTCAAACGCTATTCGAAGATTGGCTACATTTAGAAGATACTTTATTAACTTAGTACATTTCAGTTAATGCGTTTAAAGGGTCCCCAACAAACCACTAGGGCATGTACCACTAGGGCATGTACGTGATGCACTTGTTTTGCCTGTGACGTCATCGGACTAGTGTAGATGCATGTTTGTGATTTATTTAAATTAGCGTTCTATAAAATCATAAATTAGTGTAGTGTGAAAATGCGTTGATTCAGATACTAAATTAATTTTCATACCGTTTTAAATAGGTTATAGAAACATACTAAATAATGAAGCATGAGTACATACAACGTCTAAGACCTTAGAGCCTTACGTCTTATATGCGATCACCTACAAATTGAATAATCTGGTTCTGGATGACATGAGGATATAAACTGAGAGAGCGTTCCGACGCGAATAAAAGCCATTATTACGGCTGAAAATAAAGATAATATCGTTTAATGTACCAGCGAGAGCGGAAAACTTTGAGCCAATTATTTTTTCTTTTGACAAGTGCCGAAAGTGACAGTTATTGTTTATGAATAACTCGGTGTTTTGACAATCGAACGACAGCGAGTTCACAGCTTGCATAAGTCAAAATATGTATTATGTGTTTCATCCAAAGGTCCATGACCCATTAGCTGATAAATAAATAAATAAATTTAAGCTTAATGGATGACCACACACGTTAAGGCAGGCGGTTCTTCAGACAAATGTTCTGGTATGACGTCGTTTTCTCAGACCAGGAAGTCTTCAAGTCGTGTGACGACGGCCGATAAGATAGTGGTCTATCTATTAAGAAGTTCAAAATTTGATGGATTTTATTTTCAATTAAACTACATGTTCACACAAACAACTAAAAATTAGCAACATTAATGTTACTTGTTTTTAAAGTTGTATGGGAAAGTTTTGAAATTAAGGGTAAATTCCGCTTGTCTTAAATTTAAATTTACTGAATTTTTCATTCAACTACAACAGTTGGCTCTTATTTACTCCAACAATTTCTTTAGCATTTTTTCCATAAACATAATGCGAAATAAACGTTCGTCACAAAAATACAAATATTTAAAGAAAGCATAACACTTTTTTTTTCAATTGCATGAAATAACTATCGACAATGCTCTAGTAATAAGCTAATAAGGAATGACAACCAGAGTAAGAATAATATTGAAAATTTTCAAAAGATTAAGAGGATACTACTTAAAATCTTTTTTAGGCGATGACTACAAAAAAGGTGATTTTACGGCCTCTTTTGGAGCCGTAAAGTTTTACTTTTTTGTACACATCTGTCAGACTCTACTTTTTTGGGATTGATCTGTCAAACTCCACTTTTTTGGGACTGATCTGTCAAAAACTAAAACTTTTCAAGAAATCTGTCGTTTGCTCTTGAGATTTAACCGAAGGATTTAACATCAGCTGTTTTAGGTCGCTGGCTGCTGTCGAAAATCAGCTGATTTTTAACCGTCTTTGTCATTGTGATGGGGTCATTTGTGATTGTCTTATAGTCATGTGTACTGCGGCTTTGTGTTATACAATATTGGCGATCCGTGTAATTTGTGTTGCTATTTACACCGGCGGTCATTTCGACACATTTTAGACAGTGATTTATCATTAAGTCAATACTAAATTAATGGCATTGTAGATCATGTATTTAAAACTGTCCACATTACTTAATTATATCCAACTACAACTACCTATTTGTTCAATGTGGGAAAACAAAAAGAGGAAATCGAATAACTGGTTGGAAATTACTTTTCAGTTAATTGAAGGTGCTAGTATAAATTATTTATCGTAGGATCAAAATGTCAGTGTGTACCTTTAAAAAACAAGTCTGGAGCACAATGTTAAAAAAAAAATTCCATTCAAAACACATAACATCTAAACCAACTTCATATGGGCATGAAATGGAACCGGTGGCCTTCAACACCACCAAAAAGCCCCACTTACAACATAAAAAAATGATAATTGTAATGACATCTTTATCCATGGCTAGCATACTGTCCTGATGGTGTTATATTTTATGTTGGAAAGCCACAAAGGTTGTTGGAGATAAAATGTCCTTATTTGGGTAAACGTAAATAACGACAGTAATCGTTATTAACTTTTTATTGTAGGAAAAACAAAGTCCTCAGGCAAAGTCATATCTTTGTTGCCATATCTTCGAAAAGATTGCAGTCTCAAAGAAAATCATGCCTGTTAATTATAGTCAAATACAAATTTGCTTGGTTGTATTAAATTTATATTAATGCAAAAATACAAATTACTATTAATAATATGAGAAAGAATACCAGTTGTTTTGTGAGTGGAGAGTACTGGGACTTTAAAATTCTACTTTAAAGTACTACGACGTTAATGTCCCACTTTTTGTACCATAAATAATCTGAAAAATGTCATTTTAGATACCAGCATGAACTCCACTTTTACCAATTTTACACATGTGTACAAAAGATGTTGTGTGCCTCACCTTTATAAGGACACGACTGAAGGGACTGAAGTTAAGAGACAGGGGGAGCTGCCTTGGGAGAGCCCTCCCCTAGGTGCAGGTGGGCGTAGCTACCATCTGAGGGGCCGTAATACCTACTACACTAGTCGTTTTATTCCCATGCGTCCCCACTAATTATAGTAATAATGTCTTAAAAAATTATATGACCAAATTTTTGAATTCATTTGTGATCATCGCCTAAAAAACGTCGTGTGCACCTGGGCCAAAACTGCTTTTTTGGCCTTATCTGCATTGTGTCCTCGGCTCACGCCTCGGCCACAAACAGCAGATGCGTCCAAAAAAGCTAACCTTTACGGCCTAGGTACACAAATTACTATTTTGTACACGCTCCCCAAAATTACAATTTTAGGGACTCAATTGAGTCCGTAAAATGATGCATTTACGGCCTAGTCCCTAAAAGTTGTTATAACATCCTTTTGCGAATTATTTTTCATTATAGCTATTTACCGATCGATTTGAGCGAAAACAATTTTCCTAGAAAAAGGACCCTTTTCTGAGGGTGCCAATTATTTGTTTTCGAAAAGCGTCCGGAACCAGTGTTTAACATAGTAGCTTGAATGAGCATGAGCGCACCGGTATACTAGAGAAAAGTCAAAAAATTAGACGTTAGTGTGACTCAATGTCAAACTTTAAACTCATTTTAGAAGAGAACGGAAGGCCGAATCCCAGCTTTGACACCGCGAGGGGGCTTGAAAAAACAGCCCCGATTTGGGAGATACGCGAAAAAAAGTCGACTTCAAGAATCACAATAAAATCTTTATTTAAAAATTTGGGGAGCTATACGCACCTAAAAAGTTTTTGCTGACTCATCTGCTATTCAGTAACGATTCGTCCGCAAAAACTGTATTTTAGGTACCTATAACAAAAATAGCTATTTTAGGCGATGATTACGAAAAAGATGATTTTACGGCCTCTTTTGGAGCCGTGAAGTTTTACTTTTTTGTACACATCTGTCAAACTCTAATTTTTGGGACTGATCTGTCAGAAAACTTTACGGTTCCAAAAAAGAGGGCATACAAACACCTTTTTGGTAATCATAGAAAACGTCGTGTGCACCTCGACCAAAAGTGCTTTTTTGGTCTTATCTGAACTGTGTCTTTGGCTCACGCTCGGCCACAAACAACAGATGCGGCAAAAAAAAAAACTTTTACGGCCTCGGCACACAAATTACTATTTTGTTCCATAATGTTTCTTTCTGATATACCTACTGTTTTCTTTTTCATTTTAAAAGTATATTACATACCGGGGTCATTCGAATTACAATAATTAAATTTAATTAACAGAAACCTTAAACGCAAAAGAAAAACTAATAGAATTGTGCGAAAAATACAATTTTAAAATTCTGAACGGTTTTCACAGACAGAAATATCCATGAATGAGACCCACCTTAAATGAAAAATCTATTATTGACTATATTATTGACATTAAGCAAAATAGTACAGGATATACGAGTATTCAGAGGAGCAGAAGCTGCAACCGACCATCATCAAGTTATATTTTAGATTTTAGACAAACGATTCGACCCACTAATACCATAGAGGAAGGGGAAAATAATCATTCCAGAAGATAAGAAACATACTTGAAATGGCTAAAAATTAACAACCCCCAACACAAAAGACAATACTCCAACTTTTATCTAAAAGTAAAAAATCTATCTATTTAATAGTTGAACATGAATCGATTTTAACCAAATAAAACACTCTGTACTGCACCGATTCTGATAATTGTTTTTTGAAGTAAAACTTCTTTACGGACACTTCACTTGGGGAGTAAGCTGGTGAATGTGTGACGAGAGCTTTACGAAAAGTGTGATCGGGCGAAGCCAACGATTTTACAATAATTAATTCATAGAAAAAATGTTTGCCTTAACGGGATTCAAACCCGCGTCTTTAAGGTTGTGGATCCACACTTTTCTCAATAGACCCATTTGCGTGTGTCGGTTTTGTATGCAATTACGCTACTTATCTTAATCGCTACACATGATTGCCGACTTTTCGCTGACAAAAACTGAAACATGCATTATCCAATACTGCTGACGGTATTAATTCAGAATTCTCTATCTCCATTTATAAACTTACATAAATTAAGAGCACTTTCACAATGGCGAACTAAAGTTTTACTTCAGTCGTGTCGGGTCTAAAGCACACTCGTATTTTTTTAAATGAAAGACATTGACAAGTTCTATGTCAAGAATACTTTCCATTTTCAAAAATTTCACAGGTTCATTAATTATTTGCAGATCATTCTAGGAGAAAAACGGTCCATTACAGTCATCGATTTAAATGAGCGTGAATCGTTTTAAGGGGGAAGTTGGACAACTGTAGCTAAATATATCTTGGCCCCTCCCCTGAGGTTGGGTGAGCAAGTTGTGTAGGAAACTTAAGACATGCTGATTAAGACATTTATACCTCTAGATGGATGTTTGGGTGTGGGGTGTGAAGAGTGTGAAATAGAGGACTAATGAACCTGTGCAAAATACAATTCTTTTATCGCATAATTTTTTTTGCCGAAAAATTGGTTTACCAATTCCACAATATTTTCGTCTAACTGACCTGCGACTTTCTCAACAAATCAATCGGGAAGCGGAAGATTTATTGTTTAATCAACTGTTTGAAACGGATAATAATGAACAACGTGCCATTATTGATCATATACTTCAAGAGGTTTTTCAACACAATACTGGTAGTAATGTCTTCTGTTTCGTACATTTAATGGTCTCCGTTTCTACATTAGCGAAAAATTCAATCAGGAGCATCTTATATCGCACAATGAACAAGTGTTTACGCAAAACATTGTATATAAAGAAATTATTCCGTTTTAATTTTTTTTAATTATTCAGACAAGGCAAATTAAAAATTGTAATATGTAATATGGTAACCAGTCTTTATTCAACACTATTTACGTAAGTATTAACTTTTTCTCTAATTTTTACATTGATTTGATTACCAATTGAATACATACCACTCGAATTTCGAGTGACGGGCGATCACTAGTATATAAACCAGAATAATGTCGATAAATCCAAGTGGAGTAAATTTAAATTAAAATTTAAATATATCTAAGTCGAACTCCACAAACTTTAATAAGTGTAAAATTACAAATGGAACATGTTTCGGCAGAACACTACTGCCATCATCAGCCCTTAAAGAATATAAAAAATTGTGACGTTGACGTAATTTTGAATTAATTTTTTTTTAATTCAAAATTACGTCAACGTCATAATTTTTTATATTCTTTAAGGGCTGATAATGGCAGTAGTGTTCTGCCGAAACATGTTCCATTTGTAATTTTACACTTATTAAAGTTTATGGAGTTCGACTTAGATATATTTAAATTTTAACTAGTATATAAGTCAAGAACAGAATAATTGATTGATTGATTGTTTATTTAATGTTAGTGCCAAAGGGCTTACACAGGTCAAAAACAATATATACTTATACAATGCATTATATATGTATGCATGCAGGTCACAATAAGACATAGAAAAATAATAAAAAATAATAAATGGAAACAAAAATTCCAACAAATAGATACTGATTTGGGAGGTAGTGGAGCATGTGAATTGTGGAAATGTATGGAAAGCTTAAGAATAAATGAAAAAAATAGTTATTGTAACTAACTTACAAACAATACAAAAAAATGAATGGGTGGATTATTAAAAAAAAATAAAAAATAACAGCACACAGGCCAGAACATATGGAAATAGACGAAGCACAAACAGAAGGCAAAGAAGACGTAACACTAGTAATCAAACAAATAACACCAGAAGAAGTAAAACGAATAATAATGACATTCAAAAATGGCAAAGCAGCAGGCCCAGGAGGAATCGCCATCGAATTACTCAAAAATAATGTGTGCCTAAATGGTCAACCATTATCAGATGCTTGGACAAATGGATACATAACCAATATCCACTAAAAAGGAAAAAAAGATGGACAAATATATGCTAAGATAATAAAAATGCGAATAGAAGAAACTCTACACGAAGCAGAAGAACAAAGAGTGGGTGTAAACTATTCAATGCTCCTAATAGAACTAGTAGGCTCCGAAATAAGTGACATTGACATTGTCAACGCATTTTTGACTTGGGTTATCACATTAAAACACTCTAATGATAATTTTGACAACACGATGTTCGGTGGTGCGATGAGGCTGAAAAAAGAGTGTGAGTTCCTCTATTAATTACCATCCACTACATGTTAAAATCCGGTTGCCCGGAAATTTAAAATTAATAATGCATAATTTTTGGAATAATAATAACCATAGTGACCATGAAAGAAATTACAAATTTAATATTTCTGCTTTTTTTAATATTATTAGCATATTTAAGCAACCGTAACCCCCAATCCGTAACTCATTAATACCGTACTTCTTTGACGAGCCCCAAAATAAATTAAACTGAAATTAATGTTATTTGTTTGGGTTCTCCCTCCGTAAATTTTACCCTTATCCTCGATTACCGTCATATATGACAAAAAACATATAACATAATTCATTAAGCCAAAATAGCTTCCCTGAATTTTAACCTCCATAATTTATTTGTATAGCAATATTTCTGAGGCTATATACTTTTTGTAACCACCACAGCGGAAATTTCGTTACTCTCCCAAAGTCGACGTTTTCCAATAAATCAAGTTTAGAACACTGTTTTATTGCATCTCTAATGGTTCTAGGCCCAGATTTTAAAGCACCGTAAATACCTTTCGGTAAAACCAAAGCTTCAGATAAAAGCTCGCTTCGGTATTTTTCCGGTAGTGTTTCAAAGTGTTGCGGCTCCTTAATAAGATAATAAAATGACTTCAAAGTAGCAGGAAGCTTTATTAGCTTCTTAGGAAGCTTGCGCCGCACCCAGACTTATCATAAATGCGATTTTTGTCTCGACGGAATCCAGGTTTTAGGAGAATCGCATTGCGAAAAACATATTCAAAAGAGGGAGAATGATAAAGTCCCGCAGGGAACATTTGGTGATGCTGCTATTGTGAAAAAAATACCAGAATGTGTAAATTGAATGGTGGCTTTACGGAGGAATAAAATTGTGTTACAACCACCACTTTACAATTTTGGAGCTCCAATAAATAACAGAAAAAGGCATTGCTTACCAATAACTGTAGCAAGGATGATGAATCCCAACAGCACAGCGATCCCAACCATCGTGACAATTTTAATCGTCTCATCGTGCGGGTTAAAACTAAAAGTCCGATTCACACTAAAGTTCGCACTGAAATTACTCCCCAACAGAGTGTAATTCGGGTAAAAGTAAATATCGTCCGTTTTCTTAAAGTACATACTTGAATTCTCATCGAAAATAATCGGATACCACACGTCGTTGGTCTCTTCGGTCGAAGCTATGGTCACGATGTTGTGAAAAATGGTGGATTTCAAAGAAAAGTTTTCTGAAGGGGCCGTGATAAGCGAGGGTTGTTGTTCTTTTCCAGACATCGCAGCGAGAGGTTGCCACAAATGATGGCTCCTAACGTAATCCATTTTCTCCCACTAGAATTCAATTAACACTTCACATTGTAGTTTATTCAGTTTGGGTCCTGTTGTTACTTCCTCCATTGCAGTACATCTGGAATTAAATGAGAGCTATTATGGAAATAATTCAGGCTGTAATTGCGGTTTGGATGAGTTGCGAGGCTGTTTAAATTTATTCTGGCCCAATAATTTAATTGACGAGACTGCATTAAGATTATTTATGTCAATTCATAAACCAACCTAAAATATGTCTGCCTTTATTTTATTCTGATTTATTGTCAAAACTCACCAGTGCATTGTGAAACGAATTTGGATTATACGGCATGGTTGAATGTCATAATTATGAGCGATGCGTATGTTATGCTATTTGGACTTAACACTGTTTTGTTCTCAGATATACAGGTTTATCATAATTATTGCATGAACAATATGACAGACTTTTTAGGCACAGCTTAGAACCCAGCATGCATTAACAATGTTTGGAGTTAAGACGCCGCCATATCAAGTACTAACATTGGTTTTATTACCAGTTGAAAAGATAAATAACGTTTCTATGTATGATCATAACATAAAGAAATCTTTATTACATAGTTTTACGATATTGTAAATTCACAAATGGGTCAACCCTGAGTTGTCAAAACAAATTCATTGATCTAAATATAAGTCCTTACTATATTATTCTTGACTATTAAAGATATGACCCCAGTTATTGAGACGTTCCCCCATATTCACAACTCTGAAGTTACGTAGTGCTATAAACAGACTCCCGCCTAAATGTCAAATAGTAACGGGTGTTTTTTTTTCAAATTTGGCGTCAAAGTTGGTCATGAATGTTTAATTGTGAACGTACCATCGAAGTGACAATTATTAATTTGACATCTGAACCTATATCTAACCTCAGTTTTAATTTTATAATCAAAATGTGCTCCATCGACTTCAAGGCATTTGCGGTCTTCAACAACTTCGGTACCTACAGACATCAGACATTCGCCAACAAATTGGCGCAATAATTATTCATTGATGAACTTCACATCCTTTTTGTGGATTCACATAAGCGTCTAAATTAAACCAGACCTCACTCGTGAAGAAACTTAAGTTTAACAAGTTCCCTTTAAAAGTGTTACAGGATAATCAACAAAGGAGTTGATGTACTGCTTCCAGATGATAGGAATACAAGTGAATCAGTGTTATATGTCAGCATCGGGAAATTCTTGACGGAACTCTTGAAATCAAGCTTGAATTGACCATTAACTCGATGGACGTTACGAAAATAAAATTCCACCACAAACATTTTCTCTTCTTGTAAGAGAACCATTTTAAATTCAAAAATAAAGAAATTGACAAATTTAGTAATTATTTTGACATTTGAAGCAATTGTTTTAAAAATTGTGGCTTGTTCACACAAACTCATAGTCACCGCCAACTATGGCACCAAATTTAAAAAATAAACACCCGTTATATTAAAAGAACGAGTTAAATTTCAGGCTCTGTATGCTATATTTGCAGACTAAATTGTAAGGAAAAGAGAATTCATACTATTTCGAAAAACTTTGAATTTTTTTAAAATTATTTATTCAGCATCAGAATTACAATATACAGAGTGATCATAAAGTTCCGCACAAAATTCATAATTTAGGTATGGAATGTTTTTGTGAAAAACGCTCGAACAGGTGGATTTTTGTTTTTAAATTGCCATCTTTTCACATAAAAGTTTTGTTGAGGACGTCATCTGTTTTTGAACTATGACACCGTCATCAATTTTTTTTAAATGGCAACCCCTAACTTTTTTTGGATTTTAGATAGACTTTTCAATTGTCTATTCAAAATGAGTAAAAAGTAATATCTTGCATAACTTTTCTCTTTTTACAATTTGAGAAATTTGCTGACTAAATTGTAACACTATTTCGGAAAACTTAGAATTTTTTAAAATTACTTATTCAGCATCAGAATTACAATATACAGAGTGATCATAAAGTTCCGCACAAAATTCATAATTTAGTTATGTAATGTTTTTGTGAAAAACGCTCGAGCAGTGGATTTTTGTTTTTAAATTGCCATCTTTTCACATAAAAGTTTTGTTGAGGACGTCATCTGTTTTTGAACTATGACACCGTCATAATTTTTTTTTAAATGGCAACCCCTAACTTTTTTTTGGGTTTTATATAGACTTTTCAATTGTCTATTCAAAAAGAGTAAAAACTAATATCTTGCATAACTTTTTTCTTTTTACAATTTGAGAAATTTGCTGACTAAATTGTAACACTATTTCGGAAAACTTAGAATTTTTTCAAATTATTTATTCAGCATCAGAATTACAATATACAGAGTGATCATAAAGTTCCGCACAAAATTCATAATTTAGTTACGTAATGTTTTTGTGAAAAACGCTCGAACAGGTGGATTTTTGTTTTTAAATTGTCATTTTTTCACTTAAAAGTTTTGTTGAGGACGTCATCTGTTTTTGAACTATGACCCCATCATCAATTTTTTTTTAAATGGCAACCCCTAACTTTTTTTTGGGTTTTAGATAGACTTTTCAATTGTCTATTCAAAAAGAGTAAAAAGTAATATCTTGCATAACTTTTCTCTTTTTACAATTTGAGAAATTTGCTGACTAAATTGTAACACTATTTCGGAAAACTTAGAATTTTTTCAAATTATTTATTCAGCATCAGAATTACAATATACAGAGTGATCATAAAGTTCCGCACAAAATTCATAATTTAGTTATGTAATGTTTTTGTGAAAAACGCTCGAGCAGTGGATTTTTGTTTTTAAATTGCCATCTTTTCACATAAAAGTTTTGTTGAGGACGTCATCTGTTTTTGAACTATGACACCATCATCAATTTTTTTTAAATGGCAACCCCTAAGTTTTTTTTTGGATTTAGATAATAGACTTTTCAATTCTCTATTCAACAAGAGTGATACCTTGCATAACTTTTTTTAATTACGTTTTACTTCAAAAATAATATTTTTATTCCTTGAAAAAATATATATTTTTTTATGATTTGACACATTCCCAGACGTGTATTAACGCTTTGAACACTTCGGGACTAATCTTCACCATTTCACCACGGATTCGTATTGAAGTAGAATTTTTTCAAGGAATAAAAATGTTATTTATTGAAGTAAAACTTAGTAATTTGTCAAAAAAAAACTTTTTGCAAGGTATTAGTTTTTACTCTTTTGGAATAGACAATTTAAAAGTGTATCTAAAACCCAAAAAAAAAATTGGGGGTTGCCAAACTTTATGGCTCCAAAAAATATATAAAAAATAACTTAAATGCCTACTTAACCAAAAAAATCAGTTGAGGTTTACAATGATTTATTTATATTTTCTCAAACGCTTATCATTCACGAATTCGAATTAATAAAATATCTACTTCAAGAACATACATAAAAAGGCGGATGTCAAACTGGAAACCCAGAAAATAGATTCATAGATACATCACTAGTATGCCTTATTACACATATAATTTTTTATAAAGTAGTAAGTGTTTTTAAAATGTTTCTTAAATTTCTGTTTAAATAAATTCAAAGTTTTATATTTTACAAAACTGAGGTTCCCTTAAAACATTACTCGCGGTAAACGTTGAAAGAATTAGAAGTACTGTAAACGAAGGAAAAGAGGGCAGATGTTATACATGCTAGAAAAGATGGTTTTGTAAGCCCTTTTGTGGCCTGTTGCGCTTACGAAATAAAGTAACGTTTTGCTTATATACTTCAATTAGCCTTTCATTTAAAGTTTAAATTCCTTCTTGTTTGGTATACACCGTTATTCACGAAACAATACGAGCCCACCGAAATTTTCGATGCAACCAACATTACATTTGCACAGGTTACATGGATTAAGAAAAATAATTCTTCAAAAACTAACACATAGTGTGCGCAATTAGGTAACAATAGATATTGTCAGTGTCAAAATTTTAAATTTGCAGTTTTAAAAATTCACTATGCAACTAGTAGATACGTCACGGAGTCAAAACAAAGGTGGATTGGCCTGTTAAGGTAAACTTTGTAAATTGACGGTGAATTGCATCTTGCAAGAACATTATTTAAATTTTAGACGAGCTGATCGAGAACCAACAAATCATTCCCTCGTGTGTAGTTGTCACTTCAAAGATGAGGATAGAGCCAATAGTCCTACCATATTTAAACATAATATTGGGAAGTAATTTAGCTTTGAGAACCCAAAGAAGAAGAGAACAGAAGAAGAAGAAGAGGGAAACAATTAAAAAGTGGGTATTTACAGAATTCAATGTAATGAAATAAATTAACAGCTCCTATTGCAACAGAAGCAGCTAGTGATCCTAAGGAGACGATTGGGGACAAAATTGAAAGGTTTTAGCAGATTGTTGTTTCACATGCAGAACCAGGACCTCTGTAATACAACAGCCTCCACAAGTGGCAACAACAAAGGCAATATTTGCTGTTATGAATAAAGCAGAAAACTATTTTTTGCATACCTGCCTCTTTGATGCCCAATATGTTTTCTAAGCTTGCTAATTTACAGTTTCTCTTAATAAGAAAAATGGAGGAGTTGTACAAAGAATAATATTTAGGTATAAGTAGTATTAGTAATTACAGGTTTGTACATACAGTTTTATTTTAGATTTAATTCACCAGAAATGTATAATATAATAATGTATAATAAAACACTCCCATGGATGTTTTTTACTCACGCTTCAGTCCTACTAATCTCCACAATCATGCTGTCTGCTGGTGTCCAGATCATCAGAAAAGCCTTATTTCTGGACGTAAAGTGCAATTGCCCTTGAATTTGGTGATAGTAATCATGATCTTGATGTCTTTATCATGAAATTCTATAATGTATTTTTTATTTTTTGAGATCCTCGCTCAGGGACGTGGTGTTTCTCCACTTGTAAAGACATTTCACCTCTAAAATTCCACACCAGACGTTAACGGAAATAATATTTTGTAAGTGTCCTTCCCGAATCCAACGTGGATTGTCTTGAGCATAGGAATGACAATTATGCTAATTTACACTCCCGTTATTACTAAAAGTAGCTTCATCGCTAAACAAGACATTTTGCAAAAAGTTTTCATTAAATTGGATTCTTTCCTTGAAGAAACTCTAACCTTTTGGGAAAATCGGTCACTTTTAGTTCTTGAACCAAGGTGATGTGGTGAGGATGGAATTTATTGGCCCTCAAAATTTGGCATACTGATGCCTGGCTTATCTCAACCATTCGTGCCACTTCCTTCTGGTCAATATGTCAATATCTCTAAAACGGCTACTTCATTATGTTCCCCAGTTGCAGTCCTTTCCCTAGGCGCAGTAACTGGAGGCCAATTCAGTCTCAACTGTGCCTCTAATTTTTGAAAATTTTATCTGTTGGTCCTCTTCCTTCATTCATAAACCCTGCAGCAAGAGAAGCGTTTTTTCTGCATTCGCCATAAATTAAAAGCATGTCGGTTTTCTCGTCATTGGAATACATTATTACCAAAACAACAATAAGGTCAAAATAGTTGACACTGGTTGACACTGACAGTATCTAATGTCATTTAATAAATTAATGTGCACACTATGTTTTAGTTTAAAAAAAAAATGTTTTTCAATCCATGTAATCTGTGCAAATGCAATGTTGGTTGCATCGAAAATTTCGTCAGGGTCGTACCGTTTTGTGAATAACCCAGTATTATATGTATGTCCTTCTGTGTTGTCTTGTTAATCTTCTCGTTTCTCCTGAATATTTCGTCCCATTCCAATTCTTGTTTTACTTTCATTTCTTTTGTTATATAGAACTTTCCATTTTGTTTTTTCTCTAGCTCTTTTCTAATTCTTTCAATGGTTACCGCGAGAAATGTTCTCAGGAGACATCACTTTTGTAAAATATAAAATTCTGAACACAACTCCTAATAATTAATTAATTTATAGACTTGAAGTAGATATTTTATTAATTATAATTCATGAATGATGATAAGCGTTTGAGCAAATATAAATTAACTAGTGTAAGCCTTAACTAATTCTCTGAGTTAAGTAGTTATGCATTTGAGTTATTCAAATATATTTCATTTTTAGCACTGCATTATTTTACAGCCTTTTGCTTTTCTAGCTTTGGCACACAGAATGTAACAAAAGCGCAATTAAAAGATGATATCGCTCAGAAAAACAGTGTGTTGCAGCAAAGTGGTTCAAGGGATGGAAATTATTACCGAGTAACTCTTGAAATTCATATTGAATCTGCTCGTTGGCTCCTAGAATATTTACTGCCTGCAATAGAAGAGAAAGTTCGTAATATGAGAACTAAAAAATCCGGAACGATTTTTGGTATTTACGTTCAGTGTTAATTGAAACAGTTAAAGATTTCGGTGTAGAATGTTGGTAAGTGCAAAGTTTAGTATCTATTTGCAACAGTTTTACAATAGTTAAAACGTGACCCATTTAAGACTTAAATTAATGATGTTATTTAAAAATGGATTTTCATAGTAATAGAAATGTAGATAAAGGTATATAATTATATTATATTATATAGGGTGTCCCAACTAAAATTTGTACCCCCCAAGAATTCCAATTTCGAACAGGTCAATTTTGTTATCAAGGGGGACCCAATTCTACCAAACTTTCAAGTTTTATATCCCACTCCTTAAGCCAGGGGAGCCACCCCCTTAAAAAATTTAAATGGCATGGGGGGTCATGTGATACATCATTTTGAAGCTTATTCAATTCTCTATCCAAACCTGCATTTATCGATTCCTTTCTACAAAAGAATTTATGAATTAGATATTTTCCAAATCTACATAAAATACTCAACTAAAATTTTACTCCCCAACAATTCCAACTTCGAAAGACTCAGAAGAAAACGCTCGAACAAGTCAATTTTGTTATCAAGGGGGACCCAATTGTACCAAACTTTCAACTCTTAGATCTCACCCCTTTAGCCAGGAGAGCCACCCCCTTAAAAAATTTAAATGGCATGGGGGGTCGCGTGATACATCATTTTAAAGCTTATTCAATTCTCTATCCAGATCTACTATTATCGATTTGTTTCTATGCAGACGGAAGGAAAACAAAAATATATTGTTCTCATCGTTATAAGGAACCTTTTTCCGCAAACCACTACATTGCAATTTTTGGTTGTTGACAGTTGCACTGCCTCTGGCTCTTCCACCTCTGCCTTCTTCAGACCATGCCCACCAAACTCTCATAGCAGTCGTTGCATAACAGTTCAATTTACGGTCATTTGACGAAAGGATATTCCCGCCTCTCTTAAAGTTGAAATAAAACATTTAAAACATTTTGAGCTTAACTCATCGATTAATATAATAAACTCTCCATTTGAATGTAAAGTTCTTGCAAATTATACTTGACAAATGATGTAATTTTAAGTCAGTTAGAGGGATTTCCGGCCATTGACTAGACTTTTCACGGAATGACTCGTTTCACCGATAGCCTACAACATATTATAAAATTTTAAATAAATTATTACAAAATTTTGCCTGTCTTGTTTTCCGTAGTCAATACTAGTAAAATTCTCTAAGCAGGAATGAAAAATTTTATTCTCATTCTATTAAGCGATTAACAAATTATTTACTTGTATTATACCTGCAACTCTAAATCTTGAGAAGCTAAATTTAGTATAATGAAAGAAAAATTAAATTCATAAATTTAAAAGCTATAGATTACATTTACAATGTACGATTTACAAACACGGATAAATTACGAGCGGGTTAAAACAGGCACTGCCATTTTTTCCCTCAATAAACAAACAAAAGAAACCACTTAATCTCCTCAAAGAAGACGAGATGACGATAAGCTGTAAATAGGGCATAAAGGAGATAGAAAAGAGGAATTTAGTTCCTGCAGGTTATGATAATGTCTTCCAAATGACGCCTAAAATATAGAACCCTCACGTCCCACACAAGATAAAACTACAAAATCGTAATTTAATTTCTTTTGTGCATGTAAAAATCGTTCCGTGCCGACGAGGGTGGGACCTAAATCAGGAGTGAAAGCGTGCGATGCTTACAAAGGGAATGCGCCGCGAAAAATAATAATAGCTTGTAATAGAGGAGACCTTACGTGACCGGTTTCTATCTTGTAAAAACATTAATATTTGAGGAACACGTTCGCTTTTTATACATTTTATACAATACTTCACGGTCAGATTGGCCCGGTGTAACCATTTCACCACTGACCTGGCACGCCCTCCACGGATAGGCGAAGTACAAAAGGGGGAGGTTTTATTACCTGTATTCATTTCGAGCTTAATCGGTGGAAATAATTATAGGGTTCTGCTTAGACCATAATGAACAATTCTGGGGATATTTTGGGCAGCCTTCGTTCGGGTATCGAAAATTGGGATAACATGTTCAATGAAGATTAGTTCCCTTAGGAAGAAGCTTTCAAGCACAAACAGTGTAGAGTGGAAAGCCGTGGACCGGTTACACTTATACGGAGTCATTTATTTTGAAATTACATAATATTTTATAGAAATTTGGAATGCAGATAATTTCATAAATTACTGTGAAAAAACAGTGTGATAGTACCTACCGGTTGCTTCACTTCAGTAGAATTGTACAAAGGCACTGACGATTTGATTACTATTGTTTAATTTTGTCAATTTCGATTCGTTATTGCGGTTTATGAATTTACTAGCTGTTGTCTGCAACTTCGTTCGCTTGGTTTTCAATTTAATGCGTTAATATAAATTAATGTACTATGAGTACACGGCTTGCGTTGCAATACCACCGAAAGAAAGAAAGAAAGTTGTGTTGTAATTCTGTTTATTGAACCGTTTTTGGATACAACATATTTTTTGTTTTGCTGCCTGGTACGTACATGGTCTATTTTAATCTACACAGTTGTAACGATTGTCCCGCTTTTTTGATAAAATGGTTGTCCTAAGTCATAAACCTTAGCGGGCATGCGCACAACAACTCACAAAAATTACATCGCACTCCGATAAATGGAATATGAACGAATACCAGGCAAACAAAGCAATATTTTTTGAATTCCTTCTGAAAGCCCAATTTTTGGCGAATTCAAATTAGTTGACCTTGATTTCATTGGATTTGAAATTGAAATTTATTCGTGTAAAGTATACATACAGGCTGTTATGGAAGTCCGCGGACAAAATTTAAGCACATGTAGAACTCGTTAAAATATATTTTTTTCTATTTACCACTTTGCTAAAATCCGCAATTTTTTTGAACATTTTTCTAGCCTCTTATTTCACCCTCCGCTTATAGACCATCGCATCGGTTGTGATTATGGCAAACTCCAGATTTCGGACGTCTCAGATGTAATCGTGTTATGGAAATTGCATCTGAAATTTTAGATACTATTAAGGAAGAGCCAAACTTAAGTATTCGAAGATGTGTTTTGCAAAGAAAATATATGCATCAGACCATTTATTGGCGAATAATTTTTGAAACAATTTTTTTTAAGAAAACAAAAAGAAAATAGGAAATTACCTTACAAAAAGAGAAATCAATAATAATTTATTCAATGTCTACAAAATTGCATTCAAGGAATTCGTCAAAAGAATAAAAGTTTTTTTTTTAAAAGCTTTTGACAGTTTTTAAAAACCCTGATTTTTCTTTGACACAGTCTGGCAGTGCGTTAAAAAACTTGATGGAGAAATAGTGGGCTGCAGTTCTCGATTTAGTTAGTCCAAATTTTTAACACCTTTTTTTTGGTTCTGGTATTGTAAAAATACTTCTATACTGATCCAGGTTCTTTATATTGTGTTTTAAACAAGTACAAATTTTTAGTTCGATAAAGTTTTTTTTTACAGTCCTCGCGGTATCTAACATTAGCAATAATTCTAATGGCCCTTTTTTGCAATTTAAACAAACGTTGCAGGGAGGACGAATGGACCCAAGTAAGAATACCGTACTCAAAATGACAATTTAATATTGCGAAATAAATAGTGCGCAAATATTTCAAAGAGAGGTTATTAGCCAAATTCCTTAGTAAAAAGATATTCTTTGAGACTTTAGTCGCTATATAATCGCTATGCTTTTTCCAATTTAGTTCAGAATTGATATAAACTCGATATAAAGATATTTTACCGTCAGATGAGTACTCCCTACTTTTTAAAGTAAACAACATAGTGGTAGTTTTATCTTTGTTTAGACATAATCTGTTCTATAAAAACCATGATTCGGCAGCTGACATAATTTGGGTAATTTTTTTCGCTATGTTAGGGGTTGAATCAGCTGCACCTACAGTTGTGTCAACTGTGTAAAACGTTGTGTCCACATTTCTTAGATGGAAGATCATTTATATAAATTAAGAAAAGGATTAGCCCAAGTATAGATCCCTGGGGCACTCCAAAATTAATTTTCTTATTATTAAAATTTATTGTTAAAAATTAAAAAATAACAATAAATTTGGAAAGCAAACAACGAAAAATGATAAACCATTTAATAAAATTTAACGCAAGTGCTAAAATTGCCACCCGACAACTATTTGACACATTCCCAGACGTGAATTGAAGTCTTCACGTTCGATCGCTTCAAGACTAATATGGGCCATTTAACCACGGATTCGTAGTGAAATAATATTTTTTCTACGACTATTTGATAACAAGCCCAATACCACTGCAGATTTGCCTAAATAACCATATTCATTATTCACACATCCCATTATTCAGTCACTGCAACCAATGGTAACAACAATATCATTATTCACGGATAAAGCACCCAATAGTGTGAGAGCTTTTTCATTTCTCACAGTCACAAATAAATCGAAATAGGCATCCAAAATAAATTTGACAATTTGGAATTGAACAGTGGTTGTTGTGGTGTTATTTGATTTATTATATAAAAACTGGAGAGTTCTAACACCACCAGAAGTGGCTGAAGCCGCCAAAGGCTTCACAAAAGATTTGTTACCAGACAAATCGAAAGGCAATTATGAGCTTGTTTACCAAGAGTTTATGCAATACTAGACTACGAAACGTGCAGTAATTTTCCGAAACTGTTTTGATGGCGAACTTCGAGGAACTCATTCTCCTTATGGTCACGATACTCCATGTTAGGGAATACACTAAATATTAATGAAAACTAAACAACAAACTAAGCTCTTCTTAAACAATTTTTTTTTAAAGGTTGCTTTAATTATGGGAACAATGGGTGCTATCCGTGCTGGGGAACTTTATGCCATGAATATCGAAGATGTTTAAGATCTGAGCTCAACAGCATTAGTTACCATCCCTAACACTAAAACCAAAATCGTCGATTACCAGTCCCTTCGTCCGCCTGCTAATGCTACAGTCAGTACATCCCAGTACAAATATTTGCATAGACAATATACCCTCCACCTCGTCTACGACCACATATAGAAATGAATAGTAATTTTTCTTTCAATTCTGTGCGTTATAATAAATAAATCGTAAGTTAATTAGTTTCTAGTTGAAAATTTATTATCGAATGGAACTTTATTTAAACGTTAAAATCATTGGTAGTCGTAGAAAAAGTATAGTATTTTACTCATGTGTAATGGCAATTATTCACTCAAATGATTTGCTCCACTCGCCTAACGGCCCGTGGGATCAAACTTTCATTCTCATAAATAATTGCCATCATTACACATTCGTGAATATTTTTTTTATTTTTTGAATAACAAAAAAAAAAGGTTATGGAAGGTATCACTTTTTTAGTGTTGTTAATAGAGAATTGAAAAGTGTATCTAAACCCAAAAAAAAAAAAAAAATAGACTTGCCATTTAAAAAATTGATGGCGCTGTCATAGTTCAAAAACAGACAACAAAATTATAGGATAGATCATTATATAAAAAAAAACAATAAAAAATAAACAAATACTTCCGTAACTCACCCGGCTTTTATCGTCAGTCCTAAAACCCACACGCCCACGTTATTTGCAGAAGATACCAAGAAATGGAAATATCCCCATACAAAATTAACATGAACCGTCAAAAGCCACAACTTGAGACCATCGTTTAAATAATTTACGAGAACACCTTCGCTTGAAATTCCCAGAAGCTTAACAACAACACGCAAATAAGTTGTAGTGCTAACTAAATATTTAATCGGATTTAAAAACGTATTAGGGTTTGTTTGTACCCTAAGACCAATGACCAATGTTTACGACTCGTAAAATATAAATATACATTAAATTGTCGGTAACACCTTTGTTTGCATGAACATTAAGCGGTACAATTTTATTTGATAATTAAATCCCCAATGATTTATATGCGATTACGCACAGTGAACGTTCCTGCGAATCCCACAAACAAGACATTAATAAATGAAAATCTTTGGTAAATTTATTTTGCACCTGCATGCTGCTGCTTTTATGTTATTGGGAGACATCAGTGCCGCGGCAAGATTTATATCCTTGGTGGATTTTTATATTCAACTAGCTTTATGTAGTGCCTCAATGTATGTCTCTTTTAGGCGAAAGCTGATGCTGTTGCATAATATATAGCTTTTAATTATAAATATCGTTTCCTTCTTTTTGGGTTAACGTAGTTGTTCCAAGAATGACTAATTAGCTGATTTATAAATTACTTTGCTTTCGAGCAGACAACTGTGGCAATTAGAACTGTCGTATTTATTATTATGTACCTGCACCTGTGGATTACTTTTACGTAAAAACCTACAAATGCTTGTTGACTCGGTGTAAAAACACACCGTAACCTCCGTCGTAATCCCAGGAAATCCACCGAAATACGATTCTTTCACTAAATCCACGATTTCCGACATTCCCACTGAGCACACACGCACAATTAAAGTTTTACAGCACGCATTCTTTCGGCCCATTTAGCAAACGAACCGCGCCCATTAATCTGAAATTTTCGTGAAAATCGATCCGACGAAAATCAATTTGACGGAAGCAGCTTTCCAATGAGGTTTTTAAGCTAAAGGTTCTCGAAAGCAAACATCCAAATTGGGAAATCGCTTGCAAACTTGACGTGAACTATTCACAGATAAATTGCGATTTCCAGCGCGTCACTATTAATGGAACGAATTGAAAAGCAGGCTTATTTTTGTCGATCAAATTCAGTTTTGTTGCCGGCATTGGAAAGAGATCAACATTTCTGACAGGTCATTTCAGTAATGGGGCAAATAATTTAAGCAGTGAGTTTGAGTTGATTGTCGTTTTAAGTCGGTCTTCTTGACTCAAATCTTGATCAATAAGATCAGAGAGTTACGTCACAAATTATCAATTTATTGTGAGACGAAATCCTGTGCACTTGAAAAAAATTGAAAATTTGGGTATATAATAATAAGATTTATTTCCTTGCCTTTCGGCTTTATTATTCCCATATAATACTAGTTAAATAAATAATGAGTAAATAAAAACTATAAAACATAAACAATAACAATAGCTAAATTAATTTTCTTTTCCTTCCATCTCATCCCTCCTTTTCTCTACATTCTTTCTTCTGTCTAATACTCCTTTCATCCAGCCTAGTCCTTTCCCTTCTTCTCCTATCAGTACTTTCCAATCTTCTCTCTCCTCTCTCAGCTCCTCACATTCTTTCATCATGTGCGCTATTGTTTCTGCTCCTTCTGTGTACAGTCTACACACTCTCTCGTCTCTCTCTTTCCAGTATTTGTTTCCTCTTTCCTCGTTCCCACATCTCTTTTCCTGCTCTTTCCATCTTCCCATTCTTTATCTCTTTCCAACACGCTTGCAAGATCTTAAATTCCGTTCTTTCTCTTATTCTCTCTTCAAATCTTATTGCTCTTTTTCCTGCTTCCACTCTTATCTTGTCTCTCTTTACTTCTTCCAGTACGATATATGCGGGCGTTTCCCTGTCCAATCCTAGTACCCATCTCGAGTACTTAGTTTAGATTGCTTCCAGCTTTTCCTGGTCCTTCCATCCCCATATTTCTGCTCCGTATATCATGACACTCTGTACTAGCCTTTCGTACATCAGTCCTCTCCATCTTATATCTCGTCTCGAATTTTCTCTCGCCTATTCCCCATACTTGACCTACCACCCCGTTCGCTTTCTTTTCTAGTTCCTTTATATGACTTTTCGCATTTAAGGTGTAACCCAAGTATTTAAATTCTTTTACTTTTTCTAGTTCTTTTTCTTTCCACTTCCATTCCTCTTTCTTTCTTCTGCCTCCTTTCTGAAAAATCATCATTTTTGTTGGTAAGTAAATCTTTATTTGCCCTACGGGCTTTCTGATTCCTATACATATACAGGTAAACTTAACAATTATAATAATAAACAAGAAGAATGTTCTTAAATCCAAGTGGAGTAAATTTAAATTAAAATTTAAATATATCTATGTCGAACTCCACAAACTTTAATAACTCTAAGATTACTAATGGTACATGTTTCGGCAGAATACTTCTGCCATCATCAGCCCTAATTTAACAAGAGATTAATGATACAATTGATGAATTACAAGAGGGGTTCTTACCTTAAAGAATATAAAAAATTATGACATTGACGTAATTTTGAATTAAATTTGACATTTTCAAAGGGTTACATGATTTTTAAAAGATTTCGTAAAAACAACATTTTATAAATGTAAAAATTAAAAATGGATCAAAGAGAATCTGGTAAGTTTGTTTGAGTGAAAAATTAAAATAGTGAATTAATAATGGGATTATTGAAGTTATTCTGTTCATTTAAACAAGATCTGTTTTCCAGTTTCAAGGCTTTCCTTATTTCCAAAGTCTCGAGAAAATCTAATTTCCGGCCTTTATTGCATTTATGAATCAATTTGGAATTTGATGGTGAAAATCTATGTTTCGTTATTAATATATGATTGGCGAAAGAAGAAGGTGTTGATGGTGGAGGATCAAGATCTGTGTTGTTATAGATGTGCCTGAAATGTTCTTTAATACGGTCTGATATTTTGCGACCTGTCTGACCTATGTAGAATGACTCACAAGTAGAGCAGCTTAATTTGTATACACCTGATGATGATTTGTAATCTAATGGATCTTTATTTTTAATAAAAAATCTGGATAAGTTGTTATCTGTTTTAAATGAAACTTTAAAACCGTTTTTCTTAAGTATTTTAGAACATTTCTCTGAGACGACGCCAAAATATGTTAATGAATTTGAAAAGGAAATTGTTTCTGAAGGATTTTTAACCAAGTAGTGTGTGTATTTGAATTTGTTACAGTATCTATAGTATAATTTATTTATAGTTTTTAAAGAATATCCATTATTTGAAGCGATTTGTTTAATGTTATTAAGTTCTGTTTGAAAAGATGAATCTGATACCACTATCAGATTCATCTTTTCAAACAGAACTTAATAACATTAAACAAATCGCTTCAAATAATGGATATTCTTTAAAAACTATAAATAAATTATACTATAGATACTGTAACAAATTCAAATACACACACTACTTGGTTAAAAATCCTTCAGAAACAATTTCCTTTTCAAATTCATTAACATATTTTGGCGTCGTCTCAGAGAAATGTTCTAAAATACTTAAGAAAAACGGTTTTAAAGTTTCATTTAAAACAGATAACAACTTATCCAGATTTTTTATTAAAAATAAAGATCCATTAGATTACAAATCATCATCAGGTGTATACAAATTAAGCTGCTCTACTTGTGAGTCATTCTACATAGGTCAGACAGGTCGCAAAATATCAGACCGTATTAAAGAACATTTCAGGCACATCTATAACAACACAGATCTTGATCCTCCACCATCAACACCTTCTTCTTTCGCCAATCATATATTAATAACGAAACATAGATTTTCACCATCAAATTCCAAATTGATTCATAAATGCAATAAAGGCCGGAAATTAGATTTTCTCGAGACTTTGGAAATAAGGAAAGCCTTGAAACTGGAAAACAGATCTTGTTTAAATGAGCAGAATAACTTCAATAATCCCATTATTAATTCACTATTTTAATTTTTCACTCAAACAAACTTACCAGATTCTCTTTGATCCATTTTTAATTTTTACATTTATAAAATGTTGTTTTTACGAAATCTTTTAAAAATCATGTAACCCTTTGAAAATGTCAAATTTAATTCAAAATTACGTCAATGTCATAATTTTTTATATTCTTTAAGGTAAGAACCCCTCTTGTAATTCATCAATTGTATCATTAATCTCTTGTTAAATTAGGGCTGATGATGGCAGAAGTATTCTGCCGAAACATGTACCATTAGTAATCTTAGAGTTATTAAAGTTTGTGGAGTTCGACATAGATATATTTAAATTTTAATTATAATAATAAAAAAAAACTAAATAAAATTCTCTATTTCTTCTCCCCTCCCCTTTCCTCTTATCCCTTCTCCCTCCTCTTCCATACCTCTTTCATCCATTTAATTTCCCTTCCATCTACATTCAGTATTTCCTCTCTTCCTTTCCTCTCTCTTTGTTTCATCTCACTGCACTCGTTCCACATATGCTCAATCGTCTCTCTTTCCTCATAGCACATTCTACACATTCTTCCTCCATCTTCTGCCCAATACCTATTTTCCCTCTCTTCATTTCCGCACCTAAACCTCGCCATCATCTTTCTTTCTTTCTCGCTCTCCTTCCCCAAATACTTCGGTACTTCCTCGATCATGCATCTTCCGTACTTCCCGTTGTATCTGGATTCTCTAATTCTTTCTCTCCTCTCTTGTCTATCCGTATCCTTATCTCTTTCACTTTGTTCGACATTCATCCACACGCCTCTTTCTCTCAGTCTCTCTATTTCTTTGCTTGCATACCCATTCCTCCTGTAGTAATTCTCCCTATCATTCTCCTCTGAATTCTTCTTTTTTTCTCTCCAGCACTCCTTTAGTATCCTACATTATTTCCTCCCTTCCATCCTGTCTTCGAACTTGACCGCTCTTTTTCCCGCTTTCACTCTCAACCTATTCCTCTTGCATTCTTCTCTCACTATGTACCCTGGCGTTTCTCTCTCCACCCCTAGCACCCACCTCAGATATTTCTCTTGCACCCTCTCTATCTCCTCTTGTTCTTTCCATCCCCAGACCTCTGCTCCGTACAACAACACGCTTTCAATAAGACTTTCAAACATCATCATTCTCCTCTTAAAATCGCCTCCCCACCTTCTCTCTCCTATTCCCCATACACATCCTATCACCTTGTTCGCTTTTCTTGCCAGTTCTCTAATATGTGCCTTATCTGTGGCTCTTTCATTGAACACATACCCCAAGTATTTGAATTCTTTTACTTGTTCTATTACTTCTCCCTCCCACCTCCAATCACTCTCTTCGTTCTTCCTCTTTCTCTTATTGAACACCAGAATTTTTGTTTTCTCTACATTCACTTCTAGTCTTTTCTTCTTCACATATTTTCCTAAACTCTTTATCATTTCCTTTATTTCTCTTTCACTCTTTGCCAACATTACCACATCATCCGCAAACGCCAGGCTCCACACTTTTTTTCTACCTACCACACACCCCCCCCCGCTTGTGCTCTCTCTAACATTCCGTCCATATCTGCCACATACATCGTGAACAACAAGGGGCTGTGCGGGCAAGGTTGCCTCACTCCCTTTGTTGTCACAAAAAATTCACTTTCCCCCTCCCCTACCTTCACTTTACTTTTTGTCTTCTCATATATCTACTCCACCTTTCTTACCAGCCATTCATTTACCCCTTTCTCCCTCAGGCACTCAAACATCCTCTCTCTGTCCACCTTGTCAAAAGCCGCCTTGAAGTCTACGAATAATGCATACACCCTCCCCCCTTTCTTCTTTAACTCACTCTTCGTCAAATGGTCCAGGATGTATACATTATCCATAGTTCCCCTCCCCTCTCTAAATCCTGCTTGGCTGTCTGGTAATGCTCCCTTTTCCTTTATCTCTCTGCTCATCCTTTCATTCAGAATTGATGCATACAACTTGTACCCTGTGTTTAGGAGAGTTATCCCTCGGTAATTTTGTACATTATTTTTCTCCCCTTTTTTGTAAATGGGGTAAATTACCCCCTCTCTCCACCCTACCGGGAATCCTTTTCCTCACCACACCCCATTCATTACCTCCACTAGCCTCTCTAGCACTCTTCTCGTCCCATACATCCACGACTCATTCTGTATTCTATCCCTCCCTGGTGCCTTCCCTTTCCTCAGTTTCTTCACATGCCTCTCCACCTCTTCCATTGTAATTTCTTCTCCTTCAGGTTCTACTCGGTTTCCCTTCGTCTCTATTTCCGTTTTCTTTTTTTCCTTTTCTCCCTCCAGCAGCCTCATGAAGTACTCCTCCCACTCATTCATTGTTATCTCCTCGCTCCCATTTTCTTTTTTCTTTTTCTCTCTCTATTAATATAGTTCCATACCTCCTTCTCTGTTCTTATTGCTTTTATCTCTTCCTCCTCTCTCTCCTTCTTCTGCCTTTTCTTCTCCCTGCATGTCTCTCTGTATCTTCTTTTCGTTTCTAAAAAGCCACTTTTGTTCCCTCTAGTCTTTCTCCACTTTCTTAGTTCTTTTATTGCTTCCTTTTTGCCTTGCTCACATTCTTTGTCCCACCATTTATTCTTTCTTTTTGTTCCTCCACCTCTTACTGTTATTTCTCTTTTTGTCACTGCTTTTTCCAATATTTTTACCAATTCTTTCTCCATTTTCCCTACTTCTTGTTCTTTAAATCTTGATTTTTCCAGTCTTCTCTTATACTCTTCCACCCCTTGCTCGTCCCATGCTTTACTTATCACCTTCCGCATTTCCTCTATTTTTTCTTCTCCTCCTCTCTTCTCTCTCCTCCTTCCTATACTTATCTCTATAGGCAGATGGTCTGACTCTACTTTTTCCCCTATTCTGAATTCTTCGACTCCTTCCCATGCTTCTTCGTTTACTATTCCGTAGTCTATCACCGTCTCTCCTCTACCGCCTATGTAGGTCCATTCTCCTTCTTCGTCCCCTTGTTTGTTTCCCTTCAGCACTTCCCATCCTTTTTCTTCTATCCATTCCGTCAACTTCTTCCCTTCCGCGTTTTCTTTCTTGTCTTTGGATTTTCTTTTTCCCTCTCCTCTCTCTTCTTCCCAATCCCTGGCTCCTCTTTCCCCGATTCTCCCGTTAAAATCCCCTTCCAGAAGCAGACATTCTTCCCTGTTGTCTTTTAATGTTTCTTCTATCTTGCTTATTGTTTCTTTCATCTCTTTGCTGTACACTGTCACTATTTTCCACCATTTACTGTCTATTTTAACGTTTCTCACCATGTGACCTTCCTCTTCTCCCTTCTTTTTAGTATTCTCTTTTATTCCTTTTTTTACCCCTGTTATTATTTCTCCTGCTGCTCTTTCTTTTTTCTTTCCCCTTCTCGCCCCTTGCCATTCCCACTTGAACTCCTTTGGTAACAGTTTTTCTATTTTTTCCTAGCTTTCTGACCATGTTTCTGTTAATCCAACAATATCGAACTCTTTCACATAGTCCCAAAAATCTTCTTCTTTTTTTCCTAGTCCCGCTACATTCCAAAATAGTGCCCTCAGCCCTGTTTTTCTCGTTACCTTCTTTGATTTCCCTCTTCCTTCCTTAGTTTCCCTCCTACTTCCTTCTTTGTTTCTTTTTTCCCGTTTCATTGTCCTTTTTACTTTGCCGTTGTCCCCCTTTTTCCTTCCTCCCCTTCTTCTTCTTATTGGAAAACCTCTAGTCTCTCTCCCTTTTCATTCCATCTCCATTGCTCTACGTCCACTATTAATTTCCTGTATCCCACTCTTACTTCTTTCCCTTCTTCCCTTTTTTTCCTTCGCCATACTTCTTAGTTTCTTCTGTAATTCTCTTTCTTCTTTGTTGTCTATGTATATCCCCCTTGTTTCCCTCTTCTCCCTCAATTTTCCTTTGTGCTTCATTATTCTTTCCTTCTCACCCTATCCCTCCATCTCCACCAATACTTGATCCTTGTTAATTCTATAACAATCTTTTACTTTACTATCCTCTACATTTTCCTTCAAAAACTTCTCTACATCCTCTTTTTTTACATGACTTTTTCTTTCCCCATCCCATCCTGTTATCACGATGATGTTCTTCCTCTTTCTTCTCTCTTCCAGCTTTTCCACTCTCTCCTTCCACCAGTCTCTCTCTCCTTCCCATCTCTTCTCCTTCTCTTTAAACTCTTCTCTCTGCCTCTCTATCTCTCTCTTGAGTTCCTTGTTTTCTCGTCTTATTTCTTTCATCTCCTCCTTCAAGTCTTGCAACAGCTCCAATATTTTTTGCTCCATCTCTGTGTCCGTTTCTTTCTCTTTCTCTAATGTCTTCTGTGTTTTCTTTACTCCAGGAGACCTCGCCGTCTTTTTACTTTTTTGAAAAAAATTCTCTTCCTCCTCTTCTTGTTTTTCTGTTCTACCCTCCCCTTTTCTCTTTCTTTTCCTTTCCTCCTGGTAAGAGTCCAGGCTTCCCTGACTGAGCGAGCGGTTTCTATCGTCTTTGTTCATCCGCTTCCTGTGGCGCCTCCTAGATGTCGTTATCTTCCGGCTTCGCCGATTTATTCTTTTTCCTGACTATATCTCCTCTTCCCTGTCCAATTCTTTCTTCCTACCTTTCTCTTATATCTCTTCTCGCTTTTCTCAATATCTTCTCTAATTTTTTCTTTATATCACCTTCTATTTCTCTATTTTTCGCTACTTAACCTCTCTACCGCGTGTTTACCTTCAGCTCGGTCACAACAGGGTTCACCATCATTTTTGTTTTCTTCACGTTTAATTCTAGCTTCTTTCTTCTCAGGTATCTTCCTAGAAATCTTATCATTCCCTTCATTTCTTTGCACCATATCATCGGCGTATGCCAACGAGTGCACTATCGTGTTTCCTGCCACCATTCCCCCTCGGCTGAGTGGGCATCCTTGTCCTTTCGACGTCCAGAATCTTTTACTCGATTTCCCGTTTACTTTTACTCTGTTTCCCGTTTCGATGGTGCTTCTTCCTCTCCTAAAACCCGCTTTTCTTCTAGTTCTTCCTTCAATTTCTCTTCCAGTATCATTGCATAGATCTTGTACGCCGTGCTCAGCAGACTTATTCCTCGGTAGTTCTCCACCTTTACTCTTTTTTCCTTTTTTGTGTATCGGACACACTACCCCATCCTCCATTGGCTCGGTAACCCCTTTTTTTGCCAGACGTCGTTTACTATCTCCCTCATTATCTCTATTATTTCTTCTGTTGCATAGATCCACGCTTCATTTTGCAGTTCATCTTCTCGCTTTTCGTTTCTTCATTCTTCCTATCCCCCTCTTAATCATTTCCTTCGTAATCTCTTCCCCTTTCTCTTGTTCTCTTTTTCTTCTCCCTTCTGTCTTCTTTCCGTTTCGTCTAGTAATTCTTTAAAGAATTCTCTCCATTCTTCTATCTTTATCTTCTCGTCTGCCCTCTTTTCCACTTTTCGTTCTCTGTATATGTACGTATTTCCAAACTTCTTCTTCTGTGTTGATTGATCTAATTTCCTCTTCTTCTTCTCTTTTCTTTTCCTCCTTCTTCTTCTCACAAGTGTCTTTGTATTCCTTTAATTGCGTCCGGTATTCTTCTCTCGATCCCTTCCCATTTCTGGGTTTTCTCATTTGCTTTCTGGCTAGTCTTTTCATTTCTTTGCATTCTTTATCCCATCATCTATTTCTTCCCATTCTTTCTCCCACTTCTACTTCTATCTTCTTTGTTATCATCGCTTTGCTCATTCTCCTTTCGAGTACTTTTATTCTTGTTTCGCTTTTCTTTTTCTCTTTCAATATGGTAGCGCACTTCTGTACTTTTGTATGGTTTCTTCTTCCCAGATTGTTTTTATAATTGTTTCTTTCTCGTTTTTTTCTTTTTTTATTTCTCCTCCGCTGATTTCTATTTCTAACCGTTGGTGATCTGATTCCACTCCGTTTCCCACTTTGAATCTTCTTACGTCATCCCATGCATGTTGATTAAACTCTCTCTTCTATAAATTCGATCATTTTTCTTCCTTCTTTATTGTCTGTCTTGTCCTTCGAAGTTCTTCTCGCATCTTCTGTCTCATTATTCCGTCTTCCTAATCTCATCCCAATTCTCGCATTCAAGTCGCCCCCAATTATTACAATTGTTCTTTCTGTCTCACTTATGGTCTCTTTTAACATTTGTTTTGTTTTACTCATCTCTTTACTGTATACTGTGATTATTTTAACTTTTTTTGTTCCTACTTTTAGATTTCTTTTTGTTATTCCACTTCTCTGTAGTTCTTGTTTTGTTTTTATTTCGTCCTCAATTTCTTTCCTTACTCCTGTGATGATGCCTCTTTTCGCTCGTCCTTTCTTGTTTTTCATTTCTGCTGCTTGACATCTCCATACATAGTCTCTCGGCATTCTCTTCTTCCACTCCTTTTCATCTACCCACGTTTCTACTATTCCAATTACGTCAAATTTACTTATGTATTTCCAGAAGTCTTTTCCTTTGTTTCTTATTCCCGCTACATTCCAATATACCAATTTTATTCTTCCTTTTATTTTCTTCTGTTGCTTTCCCGTTGAATCACGTACCTTCTTTCGTTTTGCCTTCTCTCTGCTTGATTTTGCCTAAACAAGCTCGTTTTATTTCTAAAACAGGAATAAATTTATTGCATTGCGTTTGGAATTAATAAATACACTATAATCGTTCCAAAAATTATCAAGAACAATGAATAAACCCGTGCTTTTACTATTTCAGACGTGTAAAGCTTCATTTTTCAACCAATTTGAAGATTTAACTCTAATTTGAGTCGATTAGCAAGTTTTTCTTTATTCTGTAGCATTAAATAGTAACATTCTCGCATTATTAGGTATAAAACAAGAGTTCCTGACAAGAGAACTTGCAGATTTTCCCGGTTTTTTCCTTTCTCCTTTAAAAATTTTCCAGTCGCTCGGTGTCATCGTTCCATTTCCTCCAATTTCCCTCTACCTGAAGTTTCCTGTAGCTTACCCTTACCGTCTTTCCTTCTTCCCTTTCCCTCTTCGCTATGTCTCTTATCTTTTTCTGTATCTCTCTTTCTTTCCTTCTTAGGTCGTTGTTTACAAAGATTTTCGGTGCTGTCTTATTTCTTAGTTTTTCTTTATTCCTCATGACGTTCAGCTTCTGTTCCCAACTCTCAGTTTTTGCTATTATCATCTCTTCTTCCTTTACAGCATAGGCCTCTGTTATCTTCACTTCTGTTTCCAACTCCTTTTCAACCCCTTTTTCGATTTCTTTTCTCGTGTTTTGTTCCGTCTCTTTTAGTCTTAGTCCTGTTATTACTATGTTATTTCTTCTTTCACCTCTTTCTTTTTCCTTCATCTTCGACTCTATCTGTCCTATCTTTTTTCTCTCAATTTTTGCTCTTTTTCTTCCATCGCTTTCTTCAGTTGGTTCACTTCTCTCTTCAGCTCTTCCATATCTTCCCTGAGCTGTCTGTTGTCATTTTTCAGCTCTTTCACTTCTTTCCTCGTCTCTCTTGTGTCGTCTTTGATTTGCTTAAGGTCCTCCATTATTTTTCATTTCCTCCATCTTCTTCACCACTTCTTCTTGCCTTCTTTCTTCCCCTGGAGATCTTGCTGTTTTTTTTTTACTTTTTTTGAAAGGCTACTGGACTTTCTTTTATGTCTCTTTTTCTTTTAATTTCCTCTTTATCTTCTCAAATTCCTCCTTTGTCTTCTTCCTGTTTCATACCGGTCCGCAACCTTCTACACTGTACCGTGTAACGTTGGTTGCCGGCGTTCTTTGTTGTTGACGTTGCTGTTTCTTCCTCCGGTTTTTCTCCGCTCCTCGCACTCTATCTCTTCCTACCTTTTGTTTATGTTACTTTTTCCATTGTCTGCTGTTTTCTTCACTTTTCTCTGTTTTGTTTACTCTATTTTCCTCAATTTTTTTCTCCACACTTCTTTCCACGTATTCTCGTGATGGTCGGTAATTTGGGTATATAGAAAAGAAACAGATGAAGACGGAACTACGAGGTAATCCTACAATTACGAAGAACCGGGAATTGAGAATGGATAGAATAAAAAAAGAATGAGTCAGTCGAACCAAAAAACAAATAAACTGGGATCTGAATGTATAGATCAAAACAGGGGATAACGATATAAAAAAATACTGAATTGCGTTATAAAGTAAGAAGAGAATAACGTGAAACTGAAAAGAAGCTGGCAGTATGTGCGGACAGTGTATCAAATAATCATAGCAGAAAAAAAGAAGAATATAAATCGGATCCTGAGCTAAAAAACTGAGCAAAAACTACAATGTATTAAAAAGTGATCTAAATAAAAATAAAGCACAAACAATAATTTATAGAAAAAATTGAAAATAGGAAAAAATGAGAATCGATGTGTGTAAACACTAAGTTGAAAGATTTTGAATTACTGAAGAACGAATAAAGGGTTAAATATGACAAAACAAAAACAACAGATTTTCTCTGTTCTGGTCAGAAGCTGATGAAAAATAGAATTATCACAAGTTTACCCAGTAATGTATGCAGTTTCGGCCTACATCCATCGCCACAATGCGGCGTTGAGAGTGTTACTATTATGCGATGGACCAGACAGCAGTGCTGCCTTATGTCCCGAACGATATTCAGTCCGTTGTGGAGAACAAAAGGTGCCGAATCTATTAGAACAATTTGTTCTCCACCGTCAGGCAGATAACATCGAACAATCCTGATGTTTGTTATTGAATTTTTGGCTCCTGCTGAAAATAACATCTGCATCAAGGAGGAGGAAAAGCGGACAAAATATGAAGAGCTGATATTTGAACTTCGGAGACTGTACTCAACTTATTCAGGGAAGATGGTAGTTTTCATAATTGACGCATCGAGAATTCGCTCGTTTCCAATGTGAAAATCATTCCTGTCTGACGTAAACCTGCAGAGACACTTGCGGTTGGAATGTAGAAGGCAGTCATCTTGGGGTCGTTGCGTCTATTCTGGACGTGACCAGCAAGAAACCTCGTGATAGTCGGGATCACGAGGAGCTCCTTCTAAGCACTTCGTGGCCGGCGGGTTTGACTCGCTTATTTCGGTTGTGTATCCAGCGACATCCACCACATTACGCAAAAAATTTCCCGAATTGGCTCAATGAAGATTTTGCAGAGCAATGGCACGGAATTGGAAGAAACGGACCAGTGTTATGGCCTGCTCGCTCCCCGGACGTAAATCCTTGTGATTTTTATTTTGTGGGGACGCCTAAAAGAATTGGTGCATGCAACGCTGGTTAACAACATGGAAGAACTAACTCAGCGAGCGTATAGAAATAACTGCCGAACAAATTCGTCAAAATTCGGAACGACATAATGAGTACACAAGTTTTCATGAAACAACGCATTCAGTTGTTACTAGCGAGAACGACATTTTGAGAATTTGTTGTAGGCCTAACAAAAAGTAAGTATTGTTAGTTCAATACTTTTATCGTAAGACAGGTGGTTTCGAGAGACAAAAAACTGGTCTGACTTGTCGAACGCGTGCAGGTGTGACATGGTGTGACAGGCCCGTCTTTGATTAATTGTTTTATTGTAATTTTGAATATACAGGGTGGAAAGTTTAACTGGAATAAATTCAGTATCTACACTGCCATTGATTTTGAGAAAAATTCTTGAAACACGTCGATTTTTGTTTTTAAATCGCCACTTTTTAGCCTGATCAGCTTTCTTTTTTTTACTCAGGAAGCTGTAACGACCCTTAAGTTTTTTTTTTCAAATGGAAAGATATGTCAACCGACATGTCATTGCAAAGCTTATGAAAAAAGGAGTACAACGATATATTTTTTAACTTTTCCAGCTAATAATGTAAGAAGAAATCAATAAAAACAACTTTAATCTATTTCTATCTTGGTAGGTTTACTGTTTGAAAATTGTAGGACTTGAATTAAAAAAATCTCGTTTTAGGTAAGTATAATGTTTTTTTAATATAACAGATGTTCAATATGTTCATCAAGTCTTTCTTGACAAAATGCAAGACAATAATAAAACCCATTTCTTACATTTTACAACATTTCTGAAGTGATTTGCTGAATTTCATAGGTAATACGTTGTTGCAAATCTTCAAGATTATCGGGTTTTGTGGTGTAGACTTTATTTAAGATACCCCCACAAAAAAAAATCAAGAAGAGTGAGGTCTGGTGGTCTTGCTGGCCATTTTATTGCACCTCTTCTTCCGATTTACCTATTATGAAAAATGTCGTCCAAAAAACGCCGAACGGATGCAGCATATTGCGGTGGAGCTCCATCCTGTTGATACCGTATTCTCTCATGTGGAAGTTTTGGATCTAATTCATCTCTAAATTGGTCCGCCAGACCTGGGCGAAGCGTTTCTTGAAGAAACGGTAGATATCTTTCTGCATTAAGATTATCAGCAAAGAACACTGGTCCTATGATCCTAAAAACAGTTTTTAGGGTCTTATTCTCAGATGAGATAGAGATACATGAAACAAAACACATCCTTGTATTCCTTTTTTTATGAACTTTCCAATGATGTGTCGGTTGACATATCTTCCCATTTGAAAAAAAAAACTTAAGGTTGGTTACAGCCCCCTGAGTAAAAACAAAAGAAAGCTGATCAGGCTAAAAAGTGGCAATTTAAAAACAAAAATCGACGTGTTTCAGGAATTTTTCGCAAAATCAATTGCAGTGAAGATACTGAATTTATTCCATTTATTTCTACCCTGTATATGAAATGCAGTTTTACATCGACACTTTAAGTTAGTGTCACCCAAATTAAAACGACGTTCAATAGGACTGCATAAAGTGTTATTAGCAGAATCGAGCACGTCTTTTACTGAAACCTCAATTCCGTGAATTCTTCCCTGTCCGCCAACTGGTAGCACGCGAATAAACTTTTATAGTTTACAATAATTGCATTTTATGTTTCTCTTTATAAATATACCGTTAAATAAAGTGCGGTGAATTGCCTATTTTGTTTCTTTGCTTCACTTGTCTTTGTTTAGTATATTGAAACAGTAGTTTTGTAAAACTTATATTAAGACACGAGTTCAGGTTTGCAGCACGACTGCCGTAGGCAGGAGTGCCTGTAAAGAACGAGTGCTCTTAAGTTTTACAAAACGAGTTTTTCATGTTATCTTTCCTAATTTGCATATTAATTTCATTTTTTAACAAATAAAATCAATTTTGGTAATTTAGGAAATTTTGTTAAATTTTGATTTTTCTGTACCTGACGTATACTTGAGATGACTTACATGGAACCTTAACCACAAAATCACACTAACATTTCGTTCAGTGCAAGGTTCAGTGTGTCTAACCAATGGAAACAAAAATTCTAGATTTTGGGTGCGTTAATGGGATATTAACGCACTCAAAATGAAAATGAATAGCTTTTCCCACGACCATATAAGAAAATGACAGTTTCCGTACAATCAAGTATCCACGAAAGTTGATAATATCGTTCACCTGTTCGTTATTATAACAAACGTGTTTGTTATAGATTTAAAATTTTCACTTCACTGTTTAGTACATTTGTTTGATTTCTGACAGTCTAAAATATTGACAATGTGTTAGTTTTCGTGGCTGTTTTCAAGCGAAGTTGCTTTAAAATCCAATTATTGCTACTAATAAGAACCGAAATAGTAAAAGAGATCACCTTTGGAGTGCACGCCACCAAACTCAGAAAAATCTCGAGAGGTATAAAATAGCATATTATAGGATTGAAGTCCTTTTATTCGGAAAAAGTGCTCTTAGCATATTTCAGAGAATTCTTTGAGGTTAGGCCTAATTCTTTATAGGTGCATTATTTTATGCTACGGAGCTCACTTATTGTTTGAGTTAGTACTGAAATGTTTATGGTCGTGGGAAAAATAGTGTACAAAACTCGCAGGAAAGTCTCTAACGCACTCGCGGGATTGCCTGCACTCGGCTAACGCGCAACTTTCCCGCTTGTGCGTTATTTATCACTTTCCGTGCTCGTTATGTAATATACTATTGTTACAACAGCAAATTAGGAAAAAAAATTTAACGAATACAAATAATATAAATTGATTTTGATGCGTTCTATTAGCAGTTACATTTTCTACATTTATTTATTTTAACATCCTATATATTAGCCCTATTCAGGTGTTGTGAAACGAAGAAAAGCTATTTGGAAAATACCAACTAGACATTGTCTTGTTTACTATTATTTATAAGTATGTATAGGAATGTGGTGAGTCAATGTGTATCCAAAGTGATAAATATATTCAGAAATGGCGCATATAAATTCACACTTCCATTTAAATTACGTTGCAGAATGTGTTTGCTTACATTACTTATTGCTAATTAATGCAAGATTTTCTGCAGATTTGTGTGAATTCTAGATATTTATCTGCATTAATCCGGATATTTTTCCAACCGCTTTAGCAATCATCCTTTATTTGGGATAATCTGAGAACGGCTAGAGAACACTAAATTCGTTTTATAAGACAATAATCAATTGCTTGAAAGTGGAGATCAAGCTATCATCATCACGGAAAATGTAACCGTTACCGATTTATTGGCACTTAAAATAAATATAAAATAAATTTCCTTCGATTTGAAATTTTCTTGTTTCGGAACGCAAAGTAAACAGAACTCCGTTTGTTAATCAATTCACAAAGACTAAAGTAAATCTGTAGTCAGATCGAATTTAAAAATTATAATTTAGTAATTAATACTAATAAAGTAGGTATAACAATTAACTTTAACTTTAACTTATCTTGAGCAATAAAATCCCTTGTTTAGTTGCTTTTGCTATTGTCATCAAATGTCATTGTTACAAACCGAAGAAACACTTTTTGCATTGACGCCTGTGAAACTCGTAGCTTTTGTGAAAATTTCTGTTATACATACGCCAGTATTTCTCAAAAAAATGCATGTCATCCTACGCGTCTAATCATATTTGCAAATAATTTAAAACTGCTTAAGGAGAACGTTCAGTCAGTAATTGCTAAAATTATGAAGAGATTCGACGCTAATTAGTCTGAATTATAGAGAACATGAACATCATACAGCTATAATTAAATACGAAATAGTAAATTCTACTAGAATCCTTTGATTGTGGCCTACATTCCCCATGTACATTTCCACACAAATAAGTTAAAATTACAGCATAGATCAACGATGAGACGGAGCAATCACAATTAAATTACATTGAAGGCGGCGACAATGAAGCCAGAATGTTTGTTTTTTACGAATGGCTAATCAATATAGGCGAGACTTTCACCATTTTGTCAACTGTAATTTTAAGTACGGGACAATAATTTTTTTATTTTGTAGATATGTTTTCGATAGATACTGAAAAGCTAAGTGGACCTATTAGCTTCTCTTCAACAGTAATGAAACAGCCCACCTTTTTTTTATGATGATCTATGATGAAGTTAATTAATTTAATCCAGCGAGTATTATTATTAAAATTTGGTGAACTTCCACCTACAGTTTGATTTACCAGAGGTTATTAAATTTTTATTAAATGAACAGTTTGTATTTACATCGTACCTCGTTGATATCCAATTCAACTCTATTAGAGTAGCATGTATATTTATTAGCTTTACAGGTTTATAAAATCCGATTAATACATTTCCCATAACTCAATAAAACAAAATAAATACAATATAATAAATAAAACTAAATAAATCAATCATTCTAGCAGCTTTTTATCCCTCCCCACATATTGTCCCTCTTCTCAACCTCAACCTTCTTCATCCATCAGATCCCTTTTCCGTCCTCATTCAAAATTTCTTTACTCTCTCAATTCTACGTATTCCCTCAACAAATGGTCTATCGTCTCCTTTTTGCCTCCACATATCCTGCATGCTCTATTACTATCCTCACTCCAATATTTATATTTATTTATTTATTTCCAATATTTATTTTTCCACATCTAAATCTTGCTATTATCACTCTCTCTTTTCTACTCTCTCTTCCTAAGTACTTTGGCATTTCTTCCTTTATTATTTTGTCATACTTTTCATTGTACCTAGACTCCCAAATTCTCGTTCTTCTTTCCTGCACTTGCACATCTCTATCTCTCTGCACTAATTCATCTGTCATTACTCTGCCTCTCTCTCAAATTCTTTCTATCTCCGCGACTGCATACCCGTATCATTCGAATTATGCCTCCTTCTCTTTCCATTACCATACCTCCTTTCCTATTTACTTCCTTTTTTCTTTCAAACATTCTTGCAAAATTCTGCAATCTCCTCTCTTTATGACTCTCTCCTCTAATCTTATTACTCTCTTTCCTGCTTCTATTCTAATTCCATCTCTCTTTGTTTCCTCCATCACTATTATATACCCAGTTGTCTCTCTCTCTACTCCTAGCACCTATTTCAAATTTCCTTGCACTCCTTCCAACCCTTCCGACCCTTCCAATACCTCATCACGCTTTTCACCAGACTATCAAACATCATTACTCTCCTTCTAAAATCATGTCCAAATTTTCTCTCTCCTATTCCCCATACCGCTCGTATTTATTTATTTGCTTTATTCACAAACTTTTTCACATGTGCTCTTGATATATTTCTTTCATTCATCACATAACCTAAATTCTAAATTCTTTCACTTCTTCAATTTTCTTTTTCTCCCATCTCTACTCATTTACTTTTCTCCTTCCACCGCCTTTTCTAAACACCATCATCTTGGATTTCTCTACATTCACCATCAACTTTTTCCTCCTCATATATTTCTCCATGTTATCTATCATTTCCAAAAACCACACTTTTTCCTTGCCCACCACAACCGCCCCCGACTGCCCCTTCCTGAACATTTCCTCTATATCTCTAATGAAAGCTGCAAACTGGCTGGGCCTTAGTGGGCAACCTTGTCTTACTCCTTTATAAGTCTTGAAACATTCACTCACTCTTCCATTAACTCTCACTCTACTTATCGTCTCTTCATATATCTATTCTATTTTTGTTACCAGATGCTCTCTTTCTCAAGCATTCCCACAGTAAATCTCTTTCCACATTATCAAAACCGCCTTCAGGTCCACAAAGAATGCATATATTTTGCCACCCCTCTTTTTTATCTCATTTCCTACTATGTGATTCAAGATATATACATTATTCATGGTCCTTCTCCCTCTCCTACATCCTGCCTGCCCGTCTGGTGGGGGTGTCACGCTCATACATTTCCTTCATCAGTCTCTCTTCCAGAATCATCGCGTATACCTTATATGCCGTATTTAGGAGAATGATCCCCCTATAATAATTACTGACTGTATCCTTTTCTCCTTCCTTATATATGGGGCATATTATCCCCTCCTTCCCCTCCTGGAAAAAACCCTCTCCCTTTCACACTCCATTCCTTATCTCTAGCAACCTGTCAACTTTCCTTTCAGTTCCATATATCCACGCTTCATTCTGTATACCGTCCCTCCCCGGTGGCTTTTTCCTCTTCAGTTTTCTTAGTTGTTGCTCCAGTTTTTCTCTTTTCCTTTTCTTGTCTCTTTTCATCACCTCCCCAACAGTTCACTGAAGTACTCTCTCCATTCCTCCATAGTAATCCCATCACTCACTTTCTCTATCTCTCTTTTTCTTTCCTTCCCTATTTATGTATCTACATACCTCTTTTGCGGTCTTTATACCCTTCATCTTCAGTTCTTCTTTCATCCGTTTGTTTTGCTTCTCTTTGCATACTTTGCTCTCTTGTACTTTTTCTTTTTTCCAATTTTTTAATTTCCTTCTTCTTCCTGCTTGCCTTCCCTGCATTCTTTATCCCACCACACGTTCTTCCACAGCCCCGCCCCATCCTCTCTATTATCCCTATCTCTCTTTTTTCTGTTGCGTTTTTTACGTTATCGCTCGGTTCCCTCACCTTTTCGTTTATCTCTGCTTCTTCGTATTTTGCATCCCTTCTTTTCCTTCTTCCGTCCAAAAATTCTTCACAAGTTTTCTTCTAACCTCATTCACACTTCCTCTATCTTTCTCTCTTCCTTTTGTCTTCACTTCTTAATGGCATAATATGGTCCGATTCCGTTCTTTCTCCCACCTTAAAATTCTCTATTTCATCCCATGCTTCTTCGTTCTCCATAACATAATCAATAACTGTCTCCCCTCTTGGTCCAATATACGTGTAGTCCCAGTTCTCATTAAGTATGTCCCACCTTCTTTCTTCTACTAAGCTAATCAGTACTCCCCCTTCTGCGTTTTCTATTCCATCTCTTCTTGATCTTTATTCTATTCTTGCTTGTTTCTCTTCTATCCGTCTTCTTTTTCCCACAATTCTTTCATTAAAATCCAGTTCCATTGTCTTCTTCCAGTCCCTCTTTCACCCCATTATTATCCCACCTTTAGCTCTCCCTTTCTTGCTTTCCCTCTCTGCATATTGACACTTCCACTTAAACTTGTTCGGCATTCTCTTTTCCAATTTTTCCAACCCCTTTTCTTCCACCCGCGTTTTACCATTCCCACTACGTCAAATACTCCCAAATACTCCCAAAATCCATTCAATTAATTCATTAATTCAACTCAATTATAAAAATTAACAAATTATTATAAAATGCGTTGAACAAACGTGGTCTTCTGCTCTATACACTAAACATAAATAAGAATTGCTTATCAAATTGCAAAATTAAAAGTATGCCCACAATTAAAGTGAACACAAAAAATGTAAACGCGTTCTTTTTTGACATTTTTGTTGAAGTTGGTAAGTTAGTATAGCCAATATTTGCTTTTCGGTGTAAACCAGACTTACCCAGTAAGTCGGTTAAATTGGACCACTTTTATTAAATATACATTTCCACCGAATAACTTAAAAATCACCAAGTCACATAAATTATACCAAATGAAACGACTGTTACTAAGCTTTATACAGGGTGTCCCAACTAAAATTTGTACCCCCAACAATTTCAATTTCGAAAAACTCTAAAGAAAACGCTCGAACATGTCAATTTTGTTTTCAAGGGGGACCTAATTGTACCAAACTTTCAAGTCTTAGATCTCACTCCTTGAGCCAGGGGAGCCACCCCCTTAAAAAATGTAAATGGCATGGGGGGTCGTGTGATACATCATTTTAAAGCTTATTCAATTCTCTATCCAAAACTACTTTTATCGATTCGTTTCTACAAAAAAGAGAATAAGAATTTGTTATTTTCCAAATTAATCTGCATTAAATACTCTTGATTGTAAAAATGTATTAAAATTTTATTTACTCATTTGTTTGCTTGCCAACAGTAATGTCTAAATTTAGATTAATGATTCCATATTAGTTTCAACCATTAATTGTAATTTGTAATATGGTCATGACGCATTTAACTAGTAGTAGTCTATTAATTATGTTGAAAATTATTTAAGTGGCTGTATCTCCTGATAATATGTTCGATATTGTTTGCACGTGTGGATTCCGTAAAAAAGTGAAAAATAGTATATTAGATCTCAAGGGCCGTAAGCAATATTTCTCTTTAGTGCATGATGTATTCTCCCAGAGAGAACAGATTGGTAAACATTTGCAATGGTGTTGACGAAAATTGACGAAGGTGTCAAGATGCCATAGGTGGAAATACCAGCTATTGAGTAAAAATCAAATGTGATTGTTGTTTTCCAGATAACTAGCTGCTAATTATGGTTTGCTTAAATTTTCAAATTAAATACTTCTTTCGCAGTAAATAAGTAATAGTAAGTAATTTTCACATATTATGCGTTAATTTTGCCGCAAAGTGTATTTTAAAGTCATGATCCTGCGAGCTGGACATGGAGCCATAAGGACCATAACTTCGAGAAAAGGTTTTATTATCTTTGTCATTACATTAGCCTTTAAATAGCCTTAAAGTCCTGTGGTTATTTTTTTAATTTATCTAATATTAAGTTATAATTTCTACGAATAAATAAAATTTAGTCTCTGGCATCAAATTAGTTTTTAAATAGCCTTAAATTCCTACAGGGTTAATTTTTTGTTTTTTTCTTCTTTTATAGTCATGGTCCTGTTGACGTTAAGTCAGCATTTCCATGAAAACCATAAGAGCAATAAAATTAAATCTTTGGTATTAAATTAATTAACCTTTAAATAGCCTTAAATTCTCATGGGGTTCATTTTTGTTTTTTCGACGTTGGTCCTGTTAGCTTTACCGACATTAAAAATACCTGATTCTAAAACGCATACTGAAAGAAGCTTCATCGTCCACAAAATCTTACCGGACATGCATTTATAAGAACTTCTGCTACGCTTTTGGCCATTACAGGCATCGATATCCTTGGACTTAAGAAACATGGGGGGTGGAAATTTGCCACGGTAGCGGTAGGATGGCCACATAGTCACTAAATAATAAAGTGGATGTTGCTAACAGAATTATGTATGACAAGTACAAATTTTCGTTTGGAACCTGCAGCCTGCACATCTACCAGTGTAGAGAAGATAGGAGACACCACTGACCAGTTTTTAATAAAGGAAGATTGCATAATTAAAAAACTGTTCAATCTGCATTTAATATTTCACATTTGACTAACAGAATTTTTGTTCTTCATACAAAACAAAATTTATATTCTTTTGGAGATTATTTTATTATTTATTACGCTTAAAGTAATTTGTCATTAATGATGCGCCTACTTGACAGGTGGTTGAAAAAAATATTTATGACAAAGAGCTCAAAATCTTCAAAGAGGGGTATTTCTTGAACAAAAAACATTCCTGGAAGGATATTATAGATGTTCAAACTATGTCGTGCATGCAGTTATATTTCATTTCCAAATAATTCACCTATTAGGATATTATTTCTCAGCCAAGTCCGGAACATTTTGACAGACAGTACTCACATCAAATTCAGCAACCTTTCGTTGGACATTTACAAGTTTTCTTTTATTTTTAATTACCATTGACATATATTTCTACTTTATTTTTTATATTCTATATTTTATTCACTTCTCTTACTATGTCTATCCGTGTTGCTTGCATTGAATCGGGTTTAAATCTCTATTAAGGTAAATACCGTTGAAGGAGAAATTTAATAACGAAGCACAATAAAGTAAAAATGGACAATAAAAAGAAAAAGTTCATAAACCTGAGGACCTAACAACCGGAAAATCTAAAAATGCGGAAATTTGAAAATTCAAAGACATAACTTTAATTAAACACCTGAAAATCTAACATTCTGAGGAATTAAGAAGAATTAAGTTGAGAGCTGTAGAACCTGAAACAGACAAACGAAAAACCCAAAAAATTGAAAACAGAGAAAGGATAAAAACAAGCCTGTCAATCTCGTAACCTGACAACCTCAACCTAATAAATGCAAAATAAAAGAATGAGAACCGAAAAACCTGAGAGACCCAAAAGCAAAGAGAACCTGTAAACTGAAAATCCAGGAATTTATAAATCTGAAACCTTGAGCCTCTGAGATCCTATTAAACTCTAAAATCTCAAAACTTGAAAAACGAAGATCTTTAAATGATATGCAAGTGAATGCTTGAATAGCTGAAAGCCTGAACAATTAAAAAAAAAACTAGAAATCTGAAAAACTAAAAATAAAAAAAATGGGAACCTATAAACATACGGAACTGAGAATGTGAGAAACTGAAATCCTGGGTACTCAAAAACCCAAACACAAAAAATAGAAACCTCAGACATCGAAATTCTGAAACTGTCAGAACCTGAAAACATAAAAGTCACTAGAAACTAGAAACCTGAAAAACTGCAGAGTAAAAAAAAATAGAGACAAGGTCGGAGAGCGAAAGGATAAAAAATGAAAATTAAATAGAAATGATTAAAAACAAAAATAGGAAATAAAGCCCTTTATAATGTATCTGTTCTAAGGGGAGAGATATGAAAGAATAATCTCAACTCTGCAAGCAAACTCACGAGGAATACCGAAAGAGAAAACACTACTGACTGAGACTGAGAAAATAAGAAGATAAGTCTATAAAAACGCCAAGGGAGAAATATTATCGAAAATCATGATGATTTAAAAATGAAAAGTAAATGTTCTAAAAGACTCATGGCGCACTGCGCAGACTGGGGAGATGAAGAGTAAATGATGTTGCGGAATGAAGGTGAAGAAAAATTGTACAAGGAAAATATGTCAACGTATTTTTAAGGACTATTTATCGCTTATTTTAATTAACCAACAATTTATTCCTTGATCATTGTGCAGAGTGAATATTGTGCATTTCAACGAAGCGGCAAATGGTTAAAACCTTACCTACAGAGACAGCAAAACTGACAACTTGAAAAATCTAAAAGGCACAGAAGCTGAAAATCTGTGAAATTGATACTCCAAAGACCTGATAATTTAACAAATAAAAAACTTAAAATCGTGCGACAGAGAAAACCTGAAAGACTAAGATTTCGAACATTAGACAAATTGAGAGACCGGGAACCTGAAAATATGAACACCTGAAATCTTGAAAACATATAAATATGTGAAGATCTTCTGAGTGCAACGTGAGAAACTAAAATCTTGCAACTTGGAGAATGAAGAACCTGAAAACTTGGAACCCTGAAAGATGAAGCTTGAAAAGCCGGAGAAACCGCAGGCCTAGAAAGTTGAGACATTCACAGCACTGCAAAATTCACTTTTATGTTTTTTTTATACCTGGGATTCAATTAAAACAAAAAATGGATGTAAAAAAACTAAATTTTCTTTTTATTTAGAAGCTAACAGCATTTTTAATTCGCTCGATGTTTCTTACCCGGATGAATGACATTGTATCAACTTGGATTTAACGTTTCCTTAACAAAGTCATTTAAGTGGAATAAACCATTAGTTATATGAGAGGTCGTATAAACTCAGAGAGACATTGTAGATTTTAGAGCGAAATCCACACGTATTGCCGTAATTTATAGATTCTACTACTTTATTTGTGCTGTATTATTAGAGACCATAATTAATATTATGTTTGTCTAGATTTAAACCTACTAGCGATCGCCCGTCACTCGAAATTCGAGTGGTATGTATTGAATTGGTAATCGAATCAATGTAAAAATGTGAATACTTACATAAAGAGTGTTGAATAAAGACTGGTTACCATGTTACACATTAAGTCAATGTGTGCATAACGGGGATTCATCCCAAACGTCGGAACTAATCCACCACCGCGATGATACATAACATTGTGAATTTTGAAATGATACACCCCATTAACCACCGATTGATCCAAATCAGCTTCAGAACTTGCCATAGCAAAAGCTGAATTATATTATTATGACCTTATGTTCTCAACGAAATTTTTGCATTTTGGTTTATAGTTGTAATCTGTAGATGTTATACCTTTGATGAGTGATTGTAGAACCGGAGATGTAGTAAAAGGTGGTAAATGAATCTTTCCTTTGTGGCAATATACAGTAAATGCTTCGGCATTTCTGGATGTTATTTCCGAATTAAAATGAAGCGCCGAACAAAATGAACAACCTAATGAAAGTTCACCGAGATTACGTGAATCAACATTTATCGGATTGTTATTCAAGGCCAATTTAAATGAATCAACTATTGTAGCAGTTGTTTGGGACAGTGTCAACTGTTTCTGTTGCAGTAGCGTTCTTACCGAAAACCGCTTCAACATTTTGAAAAATTTCAATTATTTGTCTCGCACGGCGCCTATTTCTACGACGCACCTCTTGTGTTTTTCTCCGTCCGGGAACGCAAGGCATTTTGTTATAACAAATGTTATAGAAAGAAATTAAAGCGCTCAAAAAAGTGTAGAAGTTAAATAAAACGTAATTGAATTAAATAATAAACTAAAATTAAAAATTGCAATCGGCACTCCAATCGATGTTAGCCTGAACCCAAAATAATCTAACGTTACAAACGAATGAAACAAAAAGGAAATAAAAATTTTTACTTACACACACAATCGTTGCAATGCATTCGAAAAAACAAATGTATTATCTCTACACCCTAACGTTCTCTAAAACCCGTAAAAAAAAATAAAAAATAAATATGCCTCCAGATAGCCAGTGGTTCATTTTGGGTTAATGACGGTAAAGTTATAAATCTTTTTTATTACTGTGTGAAGCAGTAGGTACCCGTAGGGACCCTTTGATATTTTTTCTTTAAAGCAAGACTAAATCCTGTCAACATCCCGACATATTTACCGATGTGTACAAATCGAGAATATTTTTGAAAGTGAGTTATGTCCGTACTCTGAACATAATTTACTGCACATCAAGACGCGCAACAAAACTGGCCCAAGTTCTATATTTAGCTCCAGTTAATCAGCTTGTTACTTAAAACGATTCACGCTCATTTAAATCGATGACTGTAATGGACCGCTTTTCTCCTAAAATGATTTGCAAATAATTAATGAACCTGTGAAATTTTTGAAAATGGAAAGTAATCTTCGCAAAGAACTTGTCAATGTCTTTCATTAAAAAAACAATTATCAGAATCGGTGCAGTACAGCCTGTTCTATTTGGTCCAAATTGATTCATGTTAATATTTCATAATATTTATAATTATTTCATAGAAAAAACTTTTGCATTTACCGGATTGGAACCCGCATCCCACCGATTTTGAATCGGCGCCTCTGACCACGCACCCATTTGGGTGCATCAGTTTTGTATGCAATTGCGCTACTTATCTTGGAGAGTTTTTTTTCTGTGATCGCGAATAGTCTGTTCAAAAAATTCCTTTATTTTTCAATTCAACAAACAAATAAAAAAATAAAAAAAGCTATCAAAAATTCTTTATAGAAAAGAGAAATTCTAAAATTACCCGATCGCCGAGACCAACTTTTGAATTTTCTTAGTTCTTTTTCTTCTGCACCTGCATATGGTTTTGAATAAAAAATATCCATTTGATGAGAAAAGGCACCAAATTTTAAAACCAAATCTGACTGGTTTGCCTTTTATGAATATTTTACATGTTGTACAAGTAAAGTATCATTTGCTCGTCAATTATGCAAAAGATTCTAAACTGTATTTTTTTCTTGTATCGCATTTCATGCCAATGGTTCGTAAACGCTCCAGTCAAGTTCTAAGTCTAATAGCATGTTTTACAGAATGATTTGAAACATAATTATAGATTATTAAAATACTGATTTATGTAAATCATCATTATATTACGAAATTTGAATACATTTCAATCAATCTGTTATTGGCAATTTAAAATTTCAATAAAAATGAAAAATTTATTTTAAATTTCGATACTTTTTAGAAATTGACAAAACAATAAAGTTTTTGATGTATTAGCAACATTGCAAAACGTACTTTACAAGATATCCAGTAATTGGTATTAATTACTGGGTTTTAATCAAGGATTAGGGCTTGATAAATGATAACATTTATTGCGCTAAGTCGGTTCGTTTACCACGTGTGGAGCTTGTGACCACCTAAATACTATCCGGGAAAATATATGCTTTCAATCGAAAAGTCAAAAAAAATATATAATTCGAGTATAGTGAAACAGCTTTAAAAATCATAATTGAATCATCAATTAGTAGATTGTTTTAAGAGGAGAAAAAGTGAGGCTTTTAAAAGCCACTTTTCTCCGAATGAAACATGATATTTTTTCTTGCAACGCCGAAAATCTGACAATTTCTTTGCTTTGACTGACCATCAGCGGCGGATAAAGTAATTTCAGAGTTACTTCTACTGCCGCCAGCTGACTTTTTGCTCCGCCAGCTGACTTTATGCGCCGCTAAACAACTTTGTCTGTCATGACAGTGAATGGTCATTGTCATTATCATGGTTCGGCGGTCGGAACTTATTTGACCCCACTACCTAGGCTATCGGTCTTGCAGTGGCGTCGCACGCTTGTCCTTGTTTACAAATTTCCCAGTTGCCGCTACGTACGCCGCTGGGCCGGTGTGGTTTGCGAGAAATTAAATCTCAACCGCCGAACCTTAGTCATTACCTAATGGCGTATACAATGTCACGTTTTTCTGACGTTTGAAGAAAAAGTATATTATAATGGAACAGAACAATAACTTCTGGGTATATCAGAAATGTTGTAAAATAAAATTTGAAACTGTTAATGGGGAATTACACTATCCTATTCATATTGTTCAAAATATTAGTGATTTTAGAAAATAGTTTCTGCTATACAACATAAATTAGTGAGAGGGTTTTATCTATGATCGAATATAAATTGAAATGCATTTCCATAATATGTAATTGGTCCACCACTGTTGGAATTGATCTCATGTTATTTATAGCTACATACAGTGTGCCCATTTTATCTGGTCACGCCTGAAGATTCAGAAGTAGGCAACATTTTAAACATTTCGTCAACAATTATTTTTTCTAGGATTTAAATTTCGTATTTGATTAAAAAATTGTTTTGAATTGACGTTATGAGTTTAATTTTACACTCACTATGATTCTTTATTTAAAAAATAAATAGTTTACGCAAAGTGATCTGTAAAATGTTTAATATGTTGCCTTCATCTGAATTTTCTTCTTCTTTATTTCATAATGATGGTGATATACTTATACTATTTGAAAATATATAGGCTATACAAATTATAAACATTTTTATGTGTACAAGAACACAATTATTTCATTAAGTAGGTAATGTTTGAAAGAACTTCCATCACCACCTAATGAAAACAAAAGAAAAATACACTTGTTATCTTAGGCAGCTCGTAAACCTTTAAAAATTTCCGTCATTTAGCTCTAATTTCCCTCAAGATTTACGAAATACAGTATCAAAGGGAGATTAATCTTTTATATTCAAATTCTGACGTCCCCCAGCCATATTTAAAAAAAATTGACACGACAATCTATTTATGATTATTCTTAGTTACTCAAATTTAATTACTATTTATTTTATTTATTTGTTAGTCGTTTATTTATTGTTGCACTATTGTATGTTACGTATATTTATATTCTAATTAAGTTTGTATCTAAAATCAGGACGTCAAAACGTTGAATCGACAAGATGTTTGAGCAATCTATAGTCAAAATTGTGGAATAATTTCAAAATGATTACACTTCTGTAATTAATGTCATTATTTATTCATATTTTATCTGCTCATTTATCTGCTCATGCTACATAAAATCTTAAAACACACTGTATGATATAATAAATTCTAAATTTGAAGTTCCAAAGTTTGGAATAACAGCGATGCAAGTTAGAAATACGAAATGTAAAAGTGCATTCTAAATACTTCGTTAAGAAACTTTCCATGATTTATACAAAGTAACAGTACAAGAAGTATACAAAAAGAAGTTACCGCTGCATGCTAACTCTATAACCAACTTTAACTTTTTCTTTTGAAATAAAGTTGTAAAGATTGTTATTCTTAATTCAAAGAAATCCTATGAACAACTAAAAAAATTAATGACGCATTTACAGATTACATTTTTAATAAGTAATGGTAGATGCTTTTAGCAACTTTAAAAATTCATACGACGCATTTTTAACGAATTTCACACAATATCTATCCTTGGGGCTCTTGTCTACTTAAATTGTATGAAAAATTGCATCCGCCATTTTTAAGGCTTCGATGTCTTTGATGACACCTCTAAAAGTCTTTCATTTATGAAATCTGATGCCATACAGTGTCACACAGCTGTAAATTTAACATTCTTAACTAGCGCTTTACAAACTATTTCTCGTATAAATACATATATATCTGAAATCGTGCTTACAGCGCGCACGTTTTGAGATTAGCTCGTGCTTAGTTTGCCAGATTTATAAAGCTTTAGAAGCAGCAGAACACTTCTGCTGAGGAACGTAAATAAATTACTTGTAATATTTAATACAACGTGCTTAATAATCGTTATGCCAAAATAGTACTTAATGTCTATCTCATGGGAGCTTTGTGACTAGAAACTGCTAATACTTCAGGTAGTAACTTCAACTTGGATCCCTGCATAAAACTAAAATATGAGTTTCCAATTCAACAAATTCATAAATGTTAACATTAATTTTATTATTGGATGCTGCTAAAATTCTGTAAAATTTCACATTATGAAATGTTCTCTCGTGAGTGGAAACTTTTCCAAAACACTCCCTTTAGGCTTTCCGGTTTCTAACATTCATGCTTTAAAGTTTATGTCCATGAAACTTCCACGAGCTTTATCGTTAAGCGCATTTTGCGCTGTCGAGTACTCGTGTGAGCTTTAAGAGGACACCAACGTCAATATTTTTTATGGTGATCTTAGTTATTGAAACTTACTTCATTGCTGACATTATTGTAGATGATCAATGTCTAGAAATTCTTTACACTATTAGTCGGCAAATTCATTTTGGTTTCCGCCCTCGCTCAATTTCAGAAATTATTGTATACATACAACCCGAATTTTTCGTGTCGTGGTCATTGCATCTACTTGAAGAAACACTGTAAATTCGTCTACTTGCCTTGTCATCAGTCCTCTTTCATGTGAGTCTTCGGGGAAAAACCGCCCTGAAGCTCGATTCCAATGCACACCCTCGTCAACAAATCCTTTCACAAAAAAGCGTTTTATTAAATTCGAACGGTTTCGCGGGTCGCCGATGGTGTTTTGTGGTAACACCTCTCGCTCGCAGGACGCCCGGTGAGAATCTACAAGTTTAACAAAACCGACGCTCCTGTTGTACGTCGGGACGCGTACGCAAGCGTAGCTTCTATCTCTTTTTGCTCGTGTTGCCAGTATGACGTACTCTTAGTGCAACATCGTGTATGGATTAGGCTGGAGCAGGGCAGTTTATCGATGGAAGCTGCATGAACAATCGGATAAAAAATAATCGCTTTGGGGGAACGTTAATTGGCAAAAATTTAAAAATTTGTTGATGCGAGAATTACATGTCATATCAATGCGGAATAGATAGGGTTCCGGTGTTTTAATGAAGAGAGAACGAGGTGCTATATCGGTGATGTTTCAGTACATTTAATTAAGCATCTGTTATTAATCCAGTATTTTTGAACAAAACCGCACATCAGGCAAGATAAATGTAGATATACATCTTTATTTATTGGGCGATATTGGCGGGTTCCATAAAAATCTTTTTGGACACACCACCGATTATCATCGTCTACAATTACTACGTTTTTACAGAGTAACAGAACATTATAAGAAACCGTTGTTATAAAGATTTGTGTGCGATTTATGGAGCTTTTAAAACTAGGTAGTTTGAGTCAAAAACTTGCGAGCCTGTACCCAGCGCACCTAGAGTCGTTTACTAAAGTGACAGTGCGGTTTAGGAAGATGTAAGGGCCAATACCCTTTTAAAATTAGGTTCTCAAAAGGATTACCAAATCTTGTTACGTCTGTTTTTCGTATAAAAGGTCTTAATCTTTCTGTAAAATATATTGCAGCATATTTATAAAGAAACTAGCAGTTACCCGCGGCTTTGCTCGCGTAAGTTGGGGTTGGCTTTATTGGCGCTTATACAGAGTGATCATACAGTTCCGCACAAAATCCATAATTTAATTTTCAAAGATTTTTTTTTTTTTTTTGGTAAAACGTAATTTAAAAAAAAATTATACAATATCAATATCAATTTTTTACTCTTCTTGAATAAATAATTGAAAAGTGTAGACACCCAAAAAAAAATGGGGGTTGCCATTTAAAAAAATTGATGACTATGTCATAGTTCAAAAGCAGAAAATTTTTATGTCAAAAGATGGAAATTTAAAAACAATTTTTTTTCGTTTGAACCTTTCCTGTTCGAACGTTTTTGCAAAAACATTACATAACTAAATTATAAATTTTGTGCGGAACTTTATGATCACTCTGTATTTGGAATTGGTACCGCCGCTTAAAGCAGTTTTTAATAATAAATAACAAAAAGTAAAAAAAAAACATTTTTTTTGCAATAACATCAAAGGCGGGTCTAGTTATTTTTAAAGCAGAGTGCTTCAAGTCATAAACATTTTAAGAAAAATCACTTCCAAATCCACCCTTCTTTTTTTCCAGTTGGTATTTTTTTTTTTTTTTGGAAATTCGTTAAACATTGGTCTGGTCTTTCTTAAAGGAGAATTTAGATCAACATTTTCACGTATCTAACACTATTTGTTTTCCAGTTAGGAGAATTCTCAGGAAAACTACCCTCCCCGTTTACGCTCCTTTTTCGGTGTCTGTAAATAATTTTTTGCAAAATCGTCAAACACAGGTCTAATTATTTTTAAAGGAGGGTCCAAGTGCCAATTCTTAAGCCTGTAACATTCTCGCCCTTCAAGTTATAAGCACTTTGAGAAAAATCAACCCCCAAATCCACCCTCTCCTTTTCTTGCCGTTGGTAATTTTTTTTTCCAAAATCGTCAAACACGGGTCCGGTCTTTTTTATTAAAGGACAATCTAGATCCCAATTTTCACGTATGTAGCACTATTTGTTTTCCTGTTATGAGAATTCTCAGGAAAACTACCGTCCCCATTTACGCCCTTTTTTCGGGGTTGGTAAATATTTTTTTGGAAAATCGTCAAATACGGGTCTAGTTAATTTTAAGATGAGAGTGCGAATGCCAATTCTCATGCCTGTAACATTCTCGACCTTCAAGTTATAAGCATTGTGAGAAAAATCAAACCCCAAATCTACCCTCTCCTTTTCTCGCCGTTGGTAATTTTTTTTCCAAAATCGTCAAACACGGGTCCGGTCTTTTTTAAAGGAGAATCTAAATCCTAATTTTCACGTATGTAACACTATTTTTTTCCTGTTATGAGAAGTCTCAGAAAAACTACCCTCCCGATTTACGCCCCTTTTTCGGGGTTTGCAAATATTTTTTTGCAAAATCGTCAAGCACGGCTCTAGTTATTTTAAGATGAGAGTCCGAGTGCCAATTCTCATACCTGTAACATTCTCGACCTTGAAGTTATAAGCATTTTGAGAAAAATTAACCCCCAAATCCACCCTCTCCTTTTCCCGCCGTTGGTAATTTTTTTTCCAAAATCGTCAAACACGGGTCCGGTCTTTTTTAAAGGAGAATATAGTTCCCAATTTTCACGTATGTAACACTATTTGTTCTCCTGTTATGAGAATTCTCAGGAAAACTACCCTCTCCATTTACGCCCATTTTTCGGGATTGGTAAATATTTTTTTGGAAGATCGTCAAATACGGGTCTAGTTAATTTTAAAGGAGAGTCCGAGTGCCAGTTCTCATGCTTGTAACATTCTCGACCTTGAAGTATAAGCATTTTGAGAAAAAGCACCCCCAAATCCACCCTCCCCTTTTCCCGCCGTTGGTAATTTTTTTTTTTTGGAAAATCGTCAAACACGGGTCCGGTATTTTTTAAAGGAGAATCTAGATCCTAATTTTCACGACAGCAATACTGTCAGTTTTCAAGTTATAGGAATTTTGGGTAAACCACCCCTAATTTTTTCTCGGTCGGTAAAGAAATTTTTGCAAAATCGTCAAACACGGGTCTAGTTATTTTCAAAGCTGAGTCTAAATCCCAATTTTCACGTTTTCAGCATGCCGAGTTGTCGAGTTATGATTTTTTTTATAAAAACCGTTTTCCCCTTCCCCCCCTTTTTCGGCATCTGTGAATAATTTTTTGGAAAATCGTCAAAAAGGGGTCGAGTTATTTTCAAAAGCGAGTTCGGGTACGAATTTTCACTTCTCTACCGTTTTTCGTTTTCAACTTAGTTGGAGTCTAGAGACACCAATTAACCCCATTTTCACCCCCTTAGTAAAGGAATTTTCAAAAATCCTTTCTTAATGCGCCTATACGGCCTAAAGACTACGTTCCTACCAAATTTCACATTTCAAGACTCAACGGTCTGGGCTGTGCGGTGATCAGTGAGAAATCAGTTTCGCATTTATACATATATATAGAGATTTCAAAAATGACTTCAATGCTTCTATCTCTATATTATAAGCTTGTACAAATGCGTGATATTGAAGTTATTATCAAACGACTAATGTAATGTCAAATAAATAAAACGATTAAAATTCGAATTTAATTTGAATTTTTTATCTGAATATGAAATCTTCACCTGTTAATCTTAGCCAAAATTTAAAATCTTCTAATTTTAATAAATTTTATGACATTTACAGACGGCTAAATAAAAACTAATAAATGCTTTGACAGTGCTTTTTCAAGCTCTATTATTTATTAACTTATATATACAGGGTGTCTCAGAAATAAGTACATTAAATTTAACACCATACAGATTGTGTGAATAGCAACAAAATTTCTCAATACTTTTTTTCTCTAAACCCTCTAGCTTTCGAGTTAAAATTTTGTAAAGATTTGGTATGAATTTTGTTACCCGCTACTGGATTGTTTTTCTATAAATCCCCATCACTGATAAACCAAGCATACAAAAAATTCATTTACTTTCACTTTGTTTTTGTTTCTTTGTGTGATATTGAAAATGAACTGAAGAGACTCTTATGTAATAAAACATGGTACCAAAATAAAAATTACACATTATTAATTTTCATTGCTTAATTACCTTATTTAACAAAATTATCACTCAAAATGCAGAAGTAGTACGATAAGAGAATCCTCCATTTCATCTGCAGGTTGAACACGGGAAAATTGAACCAATTTCGTACAATATTATAGCGTAATGACAAAGGGCACCGTCCGTCGTTCAGGAACCACCTGGTTGTCCGGATTTATAAAGGCAAATCGTCCAGGAACTGGAGTATTCGTTGTTTATAAAATTTAGAATATTTAAAAACAAAACTAACGAGTGAGCAACAAAATTCGTGATCGTAGGAGCCTCTGAATCCAAAATTTTGAGTCAATTCTTGATCGATACGATTGTGTAAAAAGTCATCGAGTAATGTGAATTGACGATTAATGTGAACAGTGAAGTAAAAGAACCGATATACGTTTGGCCAACTCCGATCACGAATTTTGTTGCTCACTCGTTACAAAAGAACATTAATTCAATGCACACTACTACATAAACAATAAACAGACATAACCTCACTCTTTCTTAACCAAGGCGAGGAATAAATCTTAATATTTATATATTTATAATATTTATTCCTTTTAACACTCTCAACACTTTATTTGAGTATTTAGATATTGAATTGAATGACATACAAATTATTGCCATTCGAGAAAAGTAATCGATTATTATTAAGCGAAATTTGCGTTTGTGTTTGTTTGAGAAATGTCAATAAAATGACGTCACTTTTGTGAGTGTTATTACGGCTTGATAATCTTGTAAAGAGTGTAGGTCACTTGAAAGACTTTCAAATTTAGACCATTTACGGTTTAGGCCCTTTAGACTAAGTTATAAGTTCCGTAATAAGTGTATTTACAATAATCTACGAAGTACGGTAATGTAGACAACCAATTAGACCATGTCACTCACTCACCGATCTCAATGGTAGACCCCAGATCACAAACTTTGTCTACCACAAACATTAACAGATCACGGGACAGTTAACTACAACCTGTTGTAAAGTCCGATATTAAACTAATTAGTAACAGGTAGGTACGCTTATCATTTTTACCCAGGACGCAGCGACAAAAAAGTTCACAAAAAGTAAAGATAATAAATTGTGAATATTTCCTTCCTCCCAGAAAAACAACAGCATTCACGGTCATTACCATTGTGTCAGAAATCCATAAGCGTATCGTTATTTTTGGGGGTTGTAAAATTGTAATTTCAAAATGTGATTTCGAAAAAATGGTAAAGGAAAAAGTTGTACTCGATGAGTTCGACCACCTCTCCAAATTAATGTACTTATTTCTGGGACCCGTTGTATACTTAATTATTATATATTATTATTGCCGGTAGACACCTTAAATTATGACCAGATTATATAGTTTATCGGCTATTTGAGAAGTGATTTTAGATCTTCCGTAGGATGTATTTAAAAAAAAAAATCTCTACTCAACTCAACACTAATCTTGATATCTAGGGCTTAATGTCAAAGGACGGTAACCACAAGAAAAAATTATATCACTAAGTATAATTTAGCATATTTTATAACATTATCTGTTCTACCAAAATAGAATTTAAAATAAAATTAAACATTTTATTTTCTTTATCGTTCGACACTGTCAGAATTTCCAAATTTTCGCTTGTGTAAACACTCTCTGTCATGAAATAATGAAAATGACAGATAAACGTCAAACTATTTTTATGGATTTTAAGCAATTTAAAGGCATTCCGGGGTTGTGTCGAACGATAAAACGTCGTATTACACTCGTACCAATTTACACAGGAACTCGTATAATAATCTACTATAAAATTATTTATTAATTACAAGTGATTTTTGTACTCCTAGATTACAGACCGATACAAGAAGAGTGTAGAGAATAAAAGAGAAATTCAAGAAGAAGATAAAGGGTAAACTAAAAGAAACAGAGAGCTGGAAAAAGCAAGCTTCCCAAAAGAAATCAAAAAAGTAAGATCACCAAAGCAAAGAAGAAGTCGAGAAGAAATGGGGCTGAAAACGGACGAAATTATGGATAACCAGAAAGTAAAAGAAGATACAAGTGAAACCAGGAATGCAATGAGTGAGCTGAAGAACGACAACAGACAGCTCAGGGAAAATATGGAGTAATGGAGACGAAAATGAAAGAAAACGAAAGAGACGAAAGAAGAAATTATATAGTAATAAAAAGGCTGAGACTTAAAGAGATGGAACAAAGCACGAGCAAAAAAATCGAGAAATGTGTTGAAGAGGAGTTGAAGACAGAAGTGAAGATAACAGAAGCCTATGCTATAAAAGGGAGAACACATAATAGTAGCGAAAGTAGAGACACGGAAACATAAGTAGAACGTAATGAGACGATTGGTTTAGTGTGTCCGATACATAAAAAAGGGAAAAGAGAAAAGGTGGAGAACTACCGAGAAGTAAGTTTGCTCGGCACGGCATACAAGATCTACGCAATTATACTAGAAGAGAAATTGAAGGAAGAACTAGAGGAGAATAGTATACTCTGTAACATGGTTAGAATAAAAATTCGATACGAGTGGAAGTTTCCAAACGCGAGTGTAGCGAGCGTGCGCAACCACGATTAGATCGATTTTTCATTCTAACCGAGTAACAGACCGTATTTTCTCCACGACCAGAAAGTATGAATCGAATTTTCACTAATTTTTCTCAAAACTTGTCTCAAAACAACTAGGACAGGCATTCACATTTTACACTTACAGTTTTGAATCACTGTTCAGCATAATTATAGAATATTCATTATGTCACGTATAAAATGAAAATACATGGAAAACACATAAGAAGCAAGTGTTTCAGAATAAATATCTTATCCGAAGAGTGAGAATGTTTCCTATTAAAAATGATTTCGGAATTATTACATTCACTAATGGTCGTGGAGAGAGAAGTGTTACCAAATGGACAAGAGGGCTTCAGTAAAGAAAGAAGGACCATCTGAAGAAGAAGAAGAAAGGAGGAAGATCTGCGCGGAAAATCTAGACCTGAAGGCGGCCTTTGATAGTGTAGATAGAGAGACATTATGGGAGCATCTAAAAGTGAAAGGAATAAAAAAAAGAATTGGATTCTAAGCGCGACAGAAGTGATTTTTTTTATTGAAAACTATATCACTTACCAGGATCCCATTGGTACGCCATCCATGTACTCAACACCCATTAATTAATCCATCTGTCATTTAATACATCCCCTTGGGACAGGCCCCCCCTTGGGACAGGGGGCTCCTCTTACACCGTTCGCCATTTAGAGCCGGTATGAGTTAATCCAAAAATCGTCCGATAAAAGTGTAAAAATTATTTTGGTCGTTATTTGAGCGGACGTGTTGTGTCGCTACGCGTTTACCCCGTGCAAAAATCACAAAAACATCCCGCGATAAAAAGTTTTACTTCAATAAACACATGGTGAGCAGAATAGAGGAAATTTACCTACAAACGGAGAACAAAATAAAAGTAAACGAAGAAATGAGCGAAAGATTTTGGACGACGCCAGGGGTAAGACAAGGATGCCCACTCAGTCCCAGTCTATTTGCGGCAACATGGAGGAAATAGTAGACTAGCGCAGGTAGGGGGAGTGGTTATAGGAAACACAAAAGTGCACTCGCTGGATTATGCAGATGATATGATGCTAATAGCGACGGGGTCAAAGAAAACAAAAAGAGCTGGAAAGACAAGCGAACGGGGTGGTAGGATAAGTATGGGGAATGGGCGAGAGAAAATTCGGTCGCGAGATAAGAAGGATAGGGCTGATGTACGAAAGTACAGAGTGTTATGATGTACGGAGCAGAAATATGGGGATGAAAGGAAGCAATCCAAGCTTATAAGTACGGGAATTAGTAAAGAGAAATTAGATAAGAGTGGAAGCAAGAAAAAGAGCAGTAAGATTCGAAGATATATTTAAAGAAAGAACAAAGTAAAAGATATATTTTTTGATATACAGTATGTCCCCGGATTGAGTTTACAAGAGGAAAAAAATTTTTATTTTTGATTTTATACCAAAACCTCAAAGGAATAAGATTTTTTGCTTGTCCTGAATCCAGCAAATCTGTAATTAAAACTTCATTATTTTGAGTCAGTGGAAAGAAAACTTAATTTTTCTCTTAATTTTGGACTTAAATTTTTTTCTCTGCTCTTTAAATCCCACCAAATTGGCGTTTTTATTTTTTTGACGATGTCACGTTGACAAATGAGTTTACGCAAGTTAAATAACAAAAATGTTTGTGAAAAAAAATATTTTAAATAAATTAAAATTAATTTAATAAAAAAATGGCAACTCAAAGAAACACATTTAACATAAAAAACTAATTTTTAACAAGAACAATGATTATTCAATTAACCCCCCCCCCCCCCATTCATTTCTGCGCACAATTCTACTCCAAAACGATAGCTTGCCTTCGTGATAAGAAAACTTTAAGATTAAAATTAATCATTACCAAGTCCAAAATCAAGAGAAAAATATACGTTTCTTTCAACTCGGTCAGAATAATGAAGTTTTAATTACAGATTTGCTGGTTTCAGGACAAGCAAAAAATCTTATTCCTTTGAGGTTTTGGCGTAAAGTCAAAAATAAAAAATATTTTCCTCTTGTAAACTCAATCCGGGGACATACTGTATATTAACTTTGTAATGTATAATTTCAGTTTATTTCAGTGTCAACAACCATTATACACGGTGTAGCCGAAATAGGTATCAAAATCTTTTAACTAGTAACAGAATTTGACAAGAACAAAAAATTCTATTTACGATTTTTCCAAAAACTATAATTTACCCAAAAGTTTTAGATACGTGAAAATTGGGATTTAGATTCTCCTTTTAAAAAGAGTGGACCCGTGTTTCATGATTTTGCAATCTGCATGATCTAAATTATAATTCTGTTTTTGGTAACTTTTCTTGTCTTAATGTTGCCTGCAAATTTGCAACTGTACTGCAATGTGACCGCAGCAACGACGTTATAAACGTCAACTAATCGCGCCATATGACAGATGTGAACCAGATGTGAACGAAAATAAACCAAAGAGAAGTAAATGACTTTCGTTCCATTATTAGATGTAAACATTGGTAAAAACAAGAATTGAAAAAATGGCAATCAAACGTGAGGTACAGCTTGTGTCTGCATAATCAACAGTTTCCAAATCTAACCTCCAAATCAGAAACGTCATTTAGCAGAAATACCAATTATACTGAAATACCACTCGTGTTATTCAAAAGTCCCAAAGTCGTCAATTTAGCACAAATTTTCAGTTTTTCTTAATTAAATAAAGCCAAATTCGAAAAAATAGTATATTACACGTATTTCACAAGCCGAAATTGTAGCACTCGTGCCTTTGGAGCACTTCTCGCTGCGCTCGTCGTGCCCCAAACTACTCGTACTACAATCAACCGTCTTGTGAAACTTGCATAATAATATACTATTACAAACTGTCAAAAATGGAGAAGGTAGTGTTCTTGAGAGTTTTCATAACTGTAAAACAAACAGTGTTACATAATTATGTAAAAATTGGGATCTAGACTCTTAACTGTGAAATAAAAGGGGAGGGTGGATTTGGTAGTGATTTTTCTCAAAATTTTTATAACTTGAAGATCGATAATGTTACAGGCATGAGAATTGGCTCTTTTTGAAAATAACTAGACCTGTGTTTGACGATTTTGCAAAAGTTTATTTACAAACCGCGAAAAAAAACTTTGTTTTCTTTTTACTTTGATTTTTATTATTACAAATTGATTTAAGCGGTACCAATAGTAAAGCCGACCCCAATTTACGCGAGCAAAGCCGCGGGTACCTGCTAGTTGTAGTATACTCTCGTTTTTAAAGTTGAATGAATCATAAGAGATGCCGGCTCTTTCTCGTGGGCCTAATTTCCATTCATGTTGTGCATTGCGTTTTGCAAAAAAACGCCAGTACCAGAAGGTTAGGAAATCGAACTTGTTTATAAAATTTGTATCCCTATATAACGTATCCCAAAATCGCCGTGTGCCTAATTTGCGTTAATCTTATGTGTCTTGTGTTTGTGTTTTGCAAAATGGTGAAAACGGCCCACCGAAGATCGTATCCATATCAAGTACAGAAAGTCCAATTTTTACAGCCTGAGGATTTACCTTTGTAAATTGTGAATGGATCCTGGCCAAAATAAACCAGGAGGCAAATTTTTTATTACTTCTTTTATTAACTGACGAGGCGGGTTTCACCTGAGAAGGTATAACTTACATAATACGCACGTATGAGCAGACGATAATCCACATGCTATTAGGCCCCACAATTTTCATCTTTCATCAATAATAGCATTGGATGTTGATGTAAAGACATTTTGTAGGTAAAGATTTGTAGGCCCTATCAGTTGTTTCCGAATGTTTTCTCTCAAGTTTTTCGTTGTGATTATTATCATCAGCACAGCCGTTTAGCGGCGGGTAACTAAATTAAAGTGCAAACTTCTACCAATTTTACCTCGATAACTTCGGGGTTTAGGACAACAATGTATTAGGAAAAATTGTTTATAATGAGTTCTATTACTGATTAAAATTTTAATACATATTTCTGTTACATCCTGTATGTGTACTTTTTAAATTCCCTTAATTTCAATTATTATTCTTCTGAGCGAAACAAGGGTTAAATAAAACAAAAAAGTGAATTTTGCCGCAAATTTTCGAAAGGCGGGAATTTTTCAAGGTCAGAAACTTAATATTATTCATTACTATTATTCACTAAAACGCCCATTTTGCAAAGTCACATTTACTGAAGCAATACAATCATATGTGCATGGAGATCTAACCAAAGATATGAGAATACAGCGTAAAATTCGAAATTTATGTAAGCGCAAGTTAAAATTGGATACCGAAATATAACCATGCAGATATGAGACAAATAGAACAAATTAAATACATATCTGCATCTGCAGGAAGCAGAATAGCTCTAGTAATTTTTTAGTCCTAGCCGTTGAGTAGAAAATTTAAAAACATTGTGCCACTTCCAATCAAAACATACACGGTAAAACAAGAAACTTGGTGGAAATGGGTACTAATCCTCCAATGGCCGCGAATGATGTATAAAGTCAAAGTTAACATTATGTTATGTTCAGAGGTTCGCCAGAGATATCTATTCTCTTGTGTCTTTACGATGCTGGTACTGTAATTGCATCACACTAGGTGTAATTCAGCGCCTGGCGGGCTTTTCGCCCGAGGAATTCCAACCCTGTAGAATTTCCAAGTCTTCCCCCACCTCGACGGTGGAACGCTATTTGATTCAACCACTGAGCGATGACGGTGTTGTCATTTCCCGCTACGTCTAATTACACTATTTTATAACAGAAAATGTTAATTAGTCGCGTGGAAACTAAAAAAGTGAACCGGTAAAATAAAAATTGGTTGTGTCTTCAACTTTAATATTTGTTACGATAAGTAAATGCACATAACAGGGTCTTTTTCACAGTTGCGCTAAATGATTAATCTTTTATTATTATATAGCTTTGGACGTTTAAAAATTAGATTTCAACTTTTTACGAAATTGAATGAACTTTGAGCTATTGCAATTAATCATCCCCTTGGAATATTAATAACTTAGTTCTTTTATAAAACTTTAGGCATTGGCTTACTATATTTTTTATAAACTTCAACTATTTCAGTTAGTCAAACATGTTTTTTACTTTCTGAAACTTCGTAGCATGGCAGTAGTCAGATCCAACTTTTAGTACAAGCAGTGACTGAAAAACTCATTGCAAATACCGTGCAAAAACACTACCGTGAGGTCAATAAAATCCAATTACCTAAACGTTTTAAATCGTCTTTATGTGAGGCACTTTAATATAGAATCTGTAGAGCCATTGTTCATTATAGCAACTTTTTTTAGTTGGTTTTACAGCATTGTTTTATTAGCAAATAAAGCAGCTAGCAGACGTGCTACGAAACTCATTTAGACAAGTAAAAATAAACGATATTAATAAAGGAAACACGTTTAAGGGAAAATAATTCTAAAACATAAAGACGAAATATTCAGTTAAATTTGTGAAAACTGACTTGGGTTTAAGCAAAAAATTATAAGGGAGAAGGTCTCGTCTACAAGTTTGCTTGTTCACAAAAACATAAAACTTGTTTCGTTTGTCGCAGAATGATGATACCCATCTCAGAATAATTCTCTACTTTATTTATCTTCATTGTAAACACCACAGTAAAGTCATGAAAACAATAAAAAGCAAAGCTGTCTGTTCAATATTTGGTTGTGTAACGGTGTCTTTTAGCTGTTTTTGGTTGTAAAATTCGTACATTAATGTCACAAAAAATATACTCACTTAAAAAAAAATACACCATGAAGGAAATCATTATCTATATAAAAATCAATATGTGTTTGTATGTTCGTATGTTATGCGCTCCTAAATCGGTCATTATAAAATTTTGACAAGGAGTAACATTGTGTCCCCCCTTTTTCGTAAAAAAAAAGTTCAAACCGGACGAAATTGAGTACTCTGTCAGATAACAATGCCAGAGTGACCAAAATTGCTTTAGAAGTGGGCACAACTTTAAGTTCTTTTTGGATAGGAGGCGTAATCGGCAAGTAACGCTAACCAATTTATAACGCTAATTTGCTGTTCACTAAAAAAATTGTTTTACTTCATTTTTGGGGCGCAGCCACTCGCGCCGGGTATTTCGAATGTCTTACGTTTGTTTACTATCTCCAAAAATACTTAAAAATGACAAAAAAGGAAAATAATACGTTGAAAACTCAACCAAAAGTCGAGGCAAATGAAAGCCAATAGGGCAGCTGAGACACCCGACCAACGTGAAAGTCGTCTGGAGGAAATGCGGTTAATTAAGGGGCATTTCGCAAGGACGAGCAACTACTGGGTGAGAGTGAGAGTGACCAAAAAGTTTGAAGTGTGACATAAATAGTAGGACGTAAACAAAAATCCACGCGAGACACAGAAAAAGTACATTCTGTGAAACAATGCTTTCTGTTCAGAAATATTTGCAGCGGCCAGTTTTAAAACTCAAAGCACAGCCAAAGGGTCATAAACCTCTACCTGTCTAACGACCCAAATGCTACCACAATACAAATACAATATTCTAAATTCAACCACCACCCGAGACGACATTCGGGATTATAAAAGTATTATTGACCGGAGTCCATAAAATAAGTCTGGTCGTACTTTGCTTCTGATGAAACAGTCGAATGAGAATGTGACATCGTAATGGGAGAAACAGTTCAACTATTTTTTAGTATTTCACGGGCCATTACATTTAAATATATATTTTTTTAATTTTGGCACAATGTTGTCCCAAAAGGACATAATTATCTTTATTTCATACTTGTATCTAAAGTGACATTTTTCGGATTATTTTTGATACCAAAAGTGGAACATTAACGTCCTAGTACTTTAAAGAAAAATTTTAAAGTCCTAGTACTTTAAGATTATACGTCATTTCTTACATTGTTCCCGAGATTTTTGTGGCATCAAATTGTTCTTCACGTGATCTGCTTCATCTACAATGTCTTGAGGCACCTCAATTTTCTCCATTTTAAACGGAATAATCGAATAAAATATCCAAAACCATTCACCGTGACCCAGTTTTTTCGTTGTCATTTTTGACAAACGTTTGTTACTATGGGAATGTTAGTTTCCACATATTTAATTATTACGAACAATTTGTGCGAGATAAACACACAACATTTCTTTTTATTTTGACTTAGTTCATTAAACTTGCAGTATGAAATAAAACGTTGTATTTACCTCGAACGAAGAAGTGTTTTTAAAGGTACTCACAAGTAATTCCGGCGTCGGCTGGGCGCCTCGGCCGTAAACAACTTGCTCGTACTTTAAACTTCACTTCTCGTTCTAGATAAATAATATACTATTTTCAGTTTGCAAAAGAACATACAAAATAAAATTGCTATGGAATAAATTTTTTGTACTTGTCGATACAATCCATACAACAAAGTAGCAATAATTGTTAGCACCAGTAATTGCCAATTGCCCCTGAACCTGAAAGTAATAATTATCTTTTTGCTTTAGTTTAATGTCCCCATTTTGGTCTATTTTTAAGTAATTAATTTTCTCTTCATTGACCGCTTGTTGGGGATTTAAGTCTCGAATGGACCAAGGGCATTTTATTTCCACAATATGATCTTGATCAATAATTCCATCCGAACTGGCACCGAGAAAATAATTTTCCTTGTCAATAAACAGTCCGCACTTACGCACAAGTACCCCATAGTCTTTTTCAAAGTGCTTTTGCTTCATGTTCTCTTCCCCACATCATTATAGCTGCGCTCTTTCGAAATTCAGAACAGACAATATTTCTCTTTTTTTTTATTCATAGAAATAACGAGTTTTATTATACTCGCGTTTTCTTTTCAGTCCCGCGATATAGTTTTTAGCGAATTTTCCTGGACTACAAAATTTTCCTGTGCATTAAGACAAAATATTCTTCCTTTTTATTATATGAAATTGTCCCCTATAAATTTACAGACGATAGAATTATAAGTTTCTGCTGCATTATTTTTCATATTCAAGATTAGACTATGCACATTTTGAACAAGTCTTTTTCCACACGACTCAATGTCGTCAAAAAGGCCAGACTCGATCATGTCTGGAACTGTGTTGATTTCGCCTTCCTTGCTTCCTTGACAAAAATAGCCTCTCGATTTACTACAGTAGTTACGTAGTAAATGGTTTACGCACTCTATCTTTATTATAGGGAATTTATGGTCGTAGGGCTTCGCGATGCAATTTTTTTTTTAACACACTGCTGCTTCTTTTGCCAGCGAAGTTTTGTTGCTCTGTTATTAGTGATGTAATTATCTATGTTCATTAAATCGAAAAGAATAGACTCCTAACATTGCAAAATTTTGTAAAAATATCAATCAACGAATCAAGTAAGATACCAACCGATCTGTTAAAAAAATAGGTGTAATTGAAAGCGTAATACTAGGTAGGAATGAATATTTCGGGTTTGAGACATTTTCAATGCTTTCTAGTTTTGAGCATCTTGTTCGGACACTGTCAAAATTCGTATATTGAGTATACAGTATTGTACTATTGTGATCATCGCCTAAAAAACGTCGTGTGCACCTCGACTCACTCCTCGGCCACAAACAGCAGATGCGTCCAAAAAAGCTAACTTTTACGGCCGCGAAGTTTTAAGATAACAGGGGCTCTCCGTCCCGCATAATTTTGTTTAGGTATAGGTCTAAGATTTTACTCGAACTGTACACGGCGAATTTGTAGCATGGCTGTATAGGTGGAGCTATTTTCTCGACGTAGAAATCAACTGAACAAGATTTTATTTAAAACATTATTACATAGTTGTATTTGCGCTTCCATCTTCAATAATGTAGCAAACAATAAGAAAAAGCTATAGGCAAGGCGATACGCATATTTCTTGGTAGGTTTTAAATTTGTAAGTGTCAATAAAATGGTGACAAGTTCGACATTTTTGTATATTGAGCAAAACAGTTTTGAAAAATATATATATATATATATATAATATATTATATATAATATAATAATATAAAGCAAACCTTTTTCAACAACTATTCAAAATTTGAAGATTATTGATCAGTAATTAACAATACAGCGATTTTTATGAATGTACACTGCAAACATGGGGTGAGAGAAACGAAAAGTTACTTAAACAACAGAGAGCACGACTCGAAAACAATCGAATAATTTATTACTAGTGGTCGAAATTCGACCGTAATTAATTAAATTTGCTGCACAGAGCACTTAATAAGTTTAGAGCTGCGAATTTTCATTTTTCATAGGTATTGCAGGGAATTAGGGCAAACAACAATGTTATGACGTATAAAAATATATGCCATGATTATAGACGTGTACATCATATTTGAAAAAAGAACCTCAATAACGATCAAGCTTACAAATTTAATTAATTACGGTCGAATTTCGACCACTAGTAATAAACTATTCGATTGTTTTCGAGTCGTGTTCTCTGTTGTTTGACACAGACTATTTATTATTTAATGTATTTGTAACAAACATTACATTATATAGATTTTGGCTTTCTGCTTTCCTTCTCCATATAAAGTTTAACTATGCCAAATCTCACTCCTACGTGCGCGCAATATGGTTAAAAAGGGGTACAAAAGTTTCTCTTCACTAATTAATATACAAAGTATGGAATAAAATTCAATATATTTTTATTCTTATGTGTTAACAATTTCCCTCGGACAGGTCAATTTTTATTTGTAAATATCTATCTTCTGACATAAATTGCACCTTCCTTCTTTTTCTTAAGGGGCACGATTGTTACCGCGCTGACTGAAGCTTACGTTTATTGTGCCCCACTTAGTTGTCTTACTCCATAAGGCTTCCAACGAACTTCAGCACAAGTTCTCTAGGCGTATGTTTTATGTCGTAGGGTTCAGCATATGTCATCCCGAAACTTTTCACTTTTTTTACTCTTGTTGAATGGAGATTTGAAAAGTGTATTTAAAACACAAAAAAAAGTTGGGGGTTGCCATTTAAAATAATTAATGACGGTGTCATAGTTCAAAAACAGATGACGTCATCAACAAAATTTTTATGTCAAAAGATGGCAACTTAAAAACAAAAATCGATGTGTTCGAGCGTTTTTCGCAAAGACAGTACATAACTAAATTATGAATTTTGTGCGGAACTTTATGATCACTCTGTATAGTTTTCAGCGCGAATGCAAAAATTAGTCCACCCCGGTTTTTTTCGGCGATTATCTCGAAAACAATTAGTGGGAGCAAAAAATCTGTAGAACTAAAATTTTAGAGCATTCTTTTATACAAGGTGTATTCATCAAAAATCGGTAAAGGCAGGAGGGGAGACGTGTAAGAGGGGTAACGCCCATCTGTTCCCAAATTAGACTCTTTAGAAGAAATAAATTATAAAATTTTGAAATGTTGGTTTGAGCAAGAAGCCAAATAAAAATCCGAAGAGTTAAAGGGGGTGCTTCATCCCCTTTTGCGTCCCCGAGCATGAACTCATGAAGCTTTTCTGCATTTTTCTCGTAAACGGTAAATTCTACGAGAAAATGTTATAGAACTTAATATTATGTTCTCCATTCAATTCTGCATAAAATTGATCTTTTGTTTTTTTTGCCTGTTTTGTGGCTCCCAGCAGGTTTAAAATATTCCATAGCATGAAACAACTGTAAAAATGACAACATACATTAAAGCTTTCAAAATTACTAAACGTGCCTTTGAGATGCTAAAACCAACTGCAAACGTAAGTGACAGAGTAATCATTTCAACAATGAAGTTTCAGTGTCAATAATAATTCCTCCTAGTTTTAAAATCCAAATTGAACGACTTATAAAATGTGATTCATTTTATACTCCCTCATTTTCAGATTTATAAGTTTCTGATGGCTTAAGCTCTTTCTCTGTTCTTTCTCATGATGCAATAAATCGTGCTCTAGTAGTTCTTCAAACTTTTTGCGCATTCAAGTAGGAAAATTTTAATAGAGTAACGAATGTAATTGTTCGAGGAAAATTCTGCTGTTTCATGACAATAAAACGGACAATAAGTGTCACTTATTTAAGCGGTGGTTTCATAATAATAATTTATAGGGAAGAGCCAAGGAAAATTGCAGTATGTTCAAAAAATATATATCTGTAGGTGTAGATAATAGTTATTATAATGCATAGTTGAACAAAATTAGTACAAATTAATAATAAACAAAATTTATTATTGGGGACACTCTTCTGTTGGTGGTTTCATGTGTCAAATGTAATTTTTTTACGACGTTTATACTAATACCGGCAACAGAAACCATGGCAAGTGTGGACCAACTTGGGTTCGTTCCAAAGTTGGCGCATCGTTCGCCTATTATGGTCCTTGTACACGTTTAGCCAACTAGTTGGGCCAATGTGTACAAGAGCACTTGGGCGACGTCTTGGCCAACGTATGCGGTATGGAATAGTGATGAAGTTTTGAAGTTTGTAGATATTAGTTGGCCAAATGTGTACAAGGGCCTTTAGGCGAACCATTACCAGCGCCAACGCTGGCCTTGCTCGGCCTAATACACACGATGCGCCAACGTTAGAACGAACCCACGCTGGCTTACACTTTCCATGCCGTGTGTAGCCGGCATAAGATGAGATCGACTCTAAAGTTTAGCGATTGATGATGGGCTTTAACAGGGAAGTACAAATTGCAATGCGTTAAGGTTATTTATTGCCTTCTATAAACTGCTAGTAGAGCATATTAAGTAATACTGTTCAATTCTAATAAAGTGAATGATAACATAATAAAATTGAATTTATTTGACATATTAACATCTATGTGTAATGGGAAAATTAGATTCTACAGCTAAAAAGGGCGTAATAAACGGAAACAAAGAACACTCGTAAGTCTCATCAAATATAGACTGAATATAAAAACAAATGCGTCATCTTCTATGTAGCGTAAGTAACTAATAATCTCCACCAGAATTGATATTGATGATGGAAGAAGGTAAACTTTTTCGTATTTGTTCTATAAATACGAAGGAGCATCGACATTACATTTTCCTTGGCAAACTTGTAAATTACTCTACAATCCTCTAATTTTAAACAAAGTCGGAAAGACAGAGATTAGAAATGGAAAATAAATATGTAAGAGGTTTATGATCGGTACCCAGACATAAATGTTAAACATCGTAAATTGCTAGTAATAGTCCATCAGGTTCAATAACTCGATATTGTTGTTGCTTTTATTTCAACTCCTGTCTGCATTTCGTTCAAGTTAATTTTAATTTTTTAAAACTTCGAACAATGAAAAAAATAAATTACAGCAAAATATACCCAGCGACATTAGAAGTGTTACACCCAGAAGGAATAATTTTTTGGCGATATGTTAAGCTTACATAAAGAATGAGAAGATTAGATTTGCAAGAAATTTTAATAACATAATTATAATTCGAAAAAAATCAATAATGTGTTTGGCGACCTCGTAGCTGAATACACTCATATACACGTCTAGGCATCTACAAAATGAGATGGTCGATGTCTGCTTGTGGCACCTCGTTCCAAGCAACTTGAACTGGACTGGACATCTGAACGATCATCTAGATAAGGCAATAAAGTGGCTCGTAGGACAGTCATACTTCCATAGACAATATCCCCCCAAACCATTACTCCAACAGTCCTGTGCACATGCCTCTCAACAGCAAATCACCCTCTGATGGCCATCATACATGTCTAGACAGAATCGCGATTTATCGCTGAATATTACTTGGCAAACTTAGCATGGCATATGAGGGTTGATGCGCAGTGGTCGAACTCACTCCCATGATGCGGAGCTCAGGGTACTTTCACGGCAGCATAGCACTCTGCGTCTCTCTCTAACAGCGACGAAACTTTTTCCCTTTCTGCGCGGCCAACTGCCATCCTACGATGGTTGACTAGTACGACATTATGGAAAGAGCAGGAAAAGAGAGAAGAAAATACTACGAGAGAAATGGGTATGCAGTGGAGGAGGTAGAGAGGCGAAGAAATAATGGAGTAAATGTACTAAGAGAGATAGTTGAGGTGGACCGAGACGTACAGAGGCAGGAAAGAAGAACGAGGATTAATGAGTCAAGGTATAATGGAAAGTATAGGTCACTAATCACGGAGGAATTGCCGGCATACCTGAGAAAGGAAAGCGAGAAGAACGATAAGAAAGTAATAGCAAGGTTTAGATGTGGAAACGAGGAAAGAGAAAACAAATACTGGAAAGAGAGAGACGAGAGAGTGTGCAGACTATGCAGAGAAGGAGCAGAAACAATAGAGCACATGATGAAAGAATGTGAGGAGCTGAGAGAGGAGAGAGAAGATTGGAAAGTACTGATAGGAGAAGAAGGGAAAGGACTAGGCTGGATGAAAGGAGTTTTAGACAGAAGAAAGAATGTAGAGAAAAGGGGGGAAGAGATGGGAGGAAAATGAAATTAATTTAGCTATTGGTGATGTTTATGTTTTATAGTTTTATTTAATCAGTATTCAGTTATTTAGCATTGTATGGGAATAGGAATCCTTTTCAAAGCCGAAAGGCAAGGAAATATATCTTATTATTAGTGCGATTGAAAGAAGAAGTTGTAAATTATATTGTGTGTATTGTGTAGTACGACATTATGTTATTTTGCTTCTCAACGCTGCCGTTCTCTGCACCAGTCCAAATGTTGACGACGGTGTTCCTCAGTACAAGGAAGCACTAATCGTGGACAGTGTGAAAAAAGTCTAAAAGCTCAAATGTCGCGATATAATGTTCACATACTAACAAGTTGACCTTCTTCTCCAAACCATTGGTCCCACAGTTGGCGCGTAGTAGCAAAACGGTCTCATAGAGCTAGTTGTCTAAAGCGCCTATCTTGACACTATGTGGTACGCCTATCGGTCTGTTTCGTGTTCCTCTACCTTCTTCTGTCCACACCCGACACAGACGCATTACGGTCATTGAAGTGCAATTAACACCACGGACCATTTCGCGATAGGACAAATCAATTTCTCGAAAGGCAATAATTCTACATCTGTCAAAATCATTAAGATGGTGATATGGTTGATGCCTGATGATTCGAGGCATTTGGTTATGCTTAACGCAAGTAGGCGGAGACACAACAACTGAAAATACCTGTACTTATCAGCTCTGATAAACAGTTTTCTGTACACAAAACTAAGAGATTAATGTTTTTTTTTTCAAAAACTCTCAAATATAAAACGTTGCAATGATTATCATAACAAGCTTTAAATATAATCATTATGTTGTCAAAAATACCATTCCAAGGAATTATTCCTTCTGGGGGTGTAACACTTCAAATGCCACTGAGTATAATTATTTAATAAACTCTCTGTAATAAGACACAGTTCTAGATATGAGTTGATATGCCCTTAGTCCGAGCAGTGTAATTCATTATGACACTGATCTTAGCTGGATCTAATTTAATCTCTTCTCCGGAGATAAGATGACCTAAATACATTATATCGTTACGTGAAAAATATATTTTAAAGGTTAAAACTTTTAGTAATATTAAGTTTAGAATGCGTGATCTAATAAAAGCTAACATACCAGGACTGAACACAACGAATCGCCCACGATCACAAAAAAAGCTGATGGAATTTGGTTTCTCAATAGATAGTTACAAAATTACAGAGTTACTATATTAAGTTAATGTAGATATATGGACCTATAATAGTGATGTTGCATGCCTCGACACCTATAAATGAGTCGAATGAATGCTAAAGAAATCGCATTAGGTATTCGATGTGTGATTACTCTTTTAGATATTTTTAACCCATTAATGCGACTCATTTTTTATATCTTGCATTAAATTGTGAATGTTTTGTGAAGTTTAACTATTATTTTATTTTTACTATTTAATATTATTATTACAAAAATAGACTCATAAAAATCATAAACGACTGGGTTGTTATTGACACTACTATGATGTAAACCGGTACAAACTAAGGTAAAGAAAATGTATAAATTAAATAAACAATGGTAGACAGCTAGGACGTTTCCAAAGTCATGGCAGACACTTCTGAAAGTCAAAAAAAAATTATCAATTCACAATATTCTAACAAAGCTGAAATTTATATAATATTGTTAATAATTATATTCTAAGCAAATATTTAGGACAGCAGACATTTTCTGTGATTCTAACATCCCGGCAGACAACGGAACGTTACCTCTAGCGCGAGCATATTTCACTCACTTCAATACCCAATCAATCTGTATGTAATTGTCTGCCGGGATGTTAGAACCGCAGAAAATGTCTGCGGTGTTAAATAGAATATTAAATAGAATAAGTTTAGTGTTTCATAAACAATTATATTTTTCAAAAAATCGAATGGACTGATTTATCCATAAATCAACATTCCTTTCTTTTTTAATTGGGATGACCATACCTACATGAAACGTATGCACTCTAACATACATTAAAAAACATGTACTTATCCTTAATTTAGAATTTAAACATAAAGACTGAGATATCCCCAAAATAGACCTGTAAAATCCACAGGAGAACTTCGACTTGCTTACCCGGCAAGGCGGACGTTGGGCAACGACTCTGCAGTTGCAACATCCTGCAGTGGCTGGAGTGGTTAAGAAAACGGTTGGTGTCCCTTCTAGAGGGTGGAAGGAGGAACGGCGGCCATTACATTCATTCAGACTTTAACGTTAGAAGTAACCAGAAGTAACTAACGCTTATTTTTTTGTTTTTATCTGATTTTATTCCACTATGAGTTCTCCTGTTTTTAAGTTGAGTGTGCTCTATGTTTAAATCGTATTGTAGAAATTTCACATTACCAGAAGGGTCGGTCGAATTTAAATTAAAAATCGCATTTGTGGTGCCGCCCGACGTATTTACAGGTAACCTTTTTATTCTATTTATATTTTTTTCTGTCATTCTCAACATAATGAGATGGCCCTGAAATTGATCGGCGTTTATTCCACGTGCATACAAGAAACTCCTATATAAAAGCTTTTCAATTTTACCGTTGTCCGGTCAACGTCACTAATAAAATGGCTGACATTGTGGAAAGCTATTAGTCACTCCTTTGTTGTTAGATCTTGTTTAAATGGATAAATCAGTAAAAAACTACCTGTCTTTCGGTATAAGGCCGACAGCAGCTTGCGGTCATTTAAAATCTATTTTGTCTCTGTTGACTTGAATTAACCAACACAGTAAAAACTGAATACAAAAGGGCAAATAGCAGCATAGCGCCTCGCCGAATGTTGGGGTTCTGAAAAGTGTCTTATCTTTTTATGTTGTGTTGCGCCCCCTTGAGATTTCCGATTCCGTCGATCGCATGTAACCGACATCTAGCTATTTTAGACACCGTGAAGTCCAATTTCGGTATCTAGTGTTTTTCCTTTGTGCATGTTTGTAGCTTCGTTGCGCCTCGTTGCGTTTGCGCCCGCTAGATGTCCCGTCGCGATCGCGATCAAAATGGCTTCCAAAGAAAACGTTGCGTTACTGTATATTTTATTGTTTGTCCATATATGTTTCGAATCAACAGATAGACCAAATAGCATTCATTTTTGTAGTTCTTGTTGCAATACTGCTTTCGAGATTTTATACGGTCTCAATCGAGCGAACCTGCTCTCTGGGGTCATTTGTCAAACAGGAGTCGATCTCGTCGAATTTCCTCCCGCGGCTGCAGGGTATTAGATATTTTACTGTATCTGTTTGTTGTAAATTCATGTAAACTGCAAAAGCTCAAGGTGGAATAAAATTAGCTGACTTAAGGCGACTGGCCCGTTTTTGTTTACTTTACTTTTTTGTTATCTTTTTAAGAACGAGCTGCGGCACACACGAAATATAATACGGTCAGCTGTCAACACGTCTGCCTGCCGCTGAAGGGCGGGGCCTGTGTTACCTTGAACCACGCCAACATTGCTTGAAACTAGCGAACTTTGGAGACAATTTACAAATTTATTTTTCAATATTTATAAAAACACCTTGCATTTACCGAATACAGAGAACAGTAAAAATCAAGCACCAACACGTTTGTTAAAAAAAATTTTTTTGGCTTCTCATTTTGGGAATAATTTTTTTTCTGAACAAACAACGTTTTGCCGTGATGAAGGTTTTTTTTTTACTAATTTTGATGCCCAATACGTTAAGATAGCCTAACAATGAAAGCCGTAATTCGGTTCCAAAGTTGACACGACTGAGCGTTTCGCCTTAACCTCACTCATCATGTATATCAGAATTGTTAAATTGTATTATTGTTTACTATTTTTCTGAAAAACTAAATTGTTAATTATTGTTGAAATAATTGGAAATTGTCAGTTGTAATTTATTACTCGAATCATTATTGTTAAAATTATCAAATTCCATTGTTACCAACTTAATACTAAGCCACTAAAACTTGTTAACCACAGTACGAGATCACAAAACTCAAATGCACAAAATGAATAAAACTTAATAAACATTTAAAACCATAATTTTTGTGTTATCAATTTGCGCTCTACTCCTGATTAGCTCTCGCCATGTATATAAAGAATCTAGGGTTTGTTTCGTTTCGGTAAGTTTGAATTGCTTACCCGGCTAGGCGCACGTTGGGCAACGTCTCTAAAGTTGCAACATCCTACAGTGGTTGGCAACGCGCTGAAGCTGGCGTGGCTAAGAAAACGGTTGGCGTCCCTTCTAGAGGGTGGAAGAAGTACCGGCGGCCATTACATTCATTCTGACTTTAACGTTAGAAGTAACCAGAAGTAACTAACGCTTAATTTTTTGTTTTTATCTGATTTTATTCCACTATGAGCTCTCCTGTTTTTAAAGTTGAGTATGCTCTATGGTCTTGTCAAAAAAATAACACAACGTAGGGTTCCACTTTTTCTTTCATTGTCTGACGATCACTAGTGAACCTTTTTAGAGTTCGCGGGTTGTTTCAAATTTTCAAATTTGACGTTTGATGACGTCATTGACATTTCATTTCATGTTAAAATTCAAAAAGTGACGCTAATGTAAAGGGGGGTTATTACAAAATTAAATAAAAAACGAATTTTATCTGTGGTTCATGTAGTAAGTTCATGCAGAAAATTGTTCACGCGTATGTGTGAACTGTCCATGACTTGTAAAGAGATAACATAACCTCAAAATTTCAGAGAAGCTGCAATATTATTAATTATTATTATTATTATGCATCTTAAAGAAGTGTTGACAAATGTTTTAGGGTACTAGTTAGCGGTTTTATATAGACCGACACGATTTGGGGGTTTGGACTACAATATCCTGCAGGTATCTTCAAGATTCCTATATATATCCTATATATATATATATATATATATTTTTGTGCGTTAGTTGGTAAAAAATTAAGGTAAAAGTAAAGTGCATTCAGACCTTTGGGTGTGATGTTAATTGAGTTAATATTTTTAGATATCGGACACTTTATGATTTGGTTTTACACCCTTATTTCTTTAAAATGTAAAAATTAAAACATTCTTTTAAACGATATAACCAACTGACAGTCCCCAACCAAATTTCTACAAATGTTTGTTGAGAATTTTACAATCCCTTAGAAACAAAACAGTTACAGCAAATTAATGGTGAAACTGGTTTCAGTGTTTCTTGTAGAGTTGTGCTCTTGTTCTGAACCCATTAAAAACAGTTAGCAAAAAATCTTCAGAAGTGGTAGATATACGTAAATCCTTTTTTGATTTCGTCACAGGCTCCAACAGAGAGGCCAGTCTGTTCTCGCTACTTAGAGAAATGTGATTAGCATGCAAAAAAGTTGTGCTCTTTGTCTGTTTGAGTTTGCAAAAAATCTTCAGTTTCATATTCTCTCTTGCATCGACTATAAGTACATGAAATTTTTAATATGTGGCCAAAGAAAGAAATCACAAGAACTAGGGAACCCACTGTCAAAAATATGTAAAAATCACAAACAGAAGTGGTACAGATATACGTAAATCCTTTTTGGATGAAAAAATGTGATTAACATGCAAACAATATTTTAAATAATTTTTATTTATCTGTACGACGTGTCTGACTCATTGGGTTTATAATAGGTATGTATATAACGAGTGAGTAACAAAATTCGTAATTGTAGGAGCCTCTGAATCCAAAATTTTGAGTCGATTCTTGATCGATACGATTGTGTAAAAAGTCATCGAGTAATGTAAATTGTAAACAGTAAAGTAAAAGAACCGATATACGTTTAGCCAACTGCGATCACGAATTTTGTTGCTCACTCGTTACAACAAGTGTTGAAAGCGTTCTCCATGTTCTTATACACAAAGATGTTGTCTTGGTCTGACCCCATTAAAAACATTCTACAAAAGTTTCATTCCGCACATCTCGAGAAAAACAACATAACCTCAATGTTATGTAAACAACCTTGTACTGACTGTTTTCTCATTTATTTTTCACTTATCATCATTTAACCGTTACATAATGTATGGAAATATTAACAATGTGGTTTGTGTCGATTTACAGTGATATCTTGAGGTTTAAGTTTGGCAGGCTTTCTGTTCAATCTTGCACAAAATCATACACGTCTGTGATTGTCTACCAGCATCAACAGAAAATATTCGAATTGATTGATATTATCACGACATGTTGGTGATGGAGCTATTAATTCAGGAAGTAGTTTCCTCTCTTCTGTGTCAATATCCATAGGTTCACTGAATAACGGTTGCCTGTTATTGGATCAGGGTGCGCCTCACTAGGTCCACTTTCATTAAGAAACTGTAGATAGCATAATATGTAAGTGACTTTAGTGATATCTTCTATGATTCGAAAAATATTTCTTTCATGACACCGTTTCACCCACCGGTCAGCTTTGGCACAACTCACGCATTTTCTGATATGTTGGGACCGTCTTAAAGTTAAGTTAGTTTTTGTAACAATTGCAATGTAGGTACACTGTTATAAAAATGCGCAGCCTCCTATAACCAGGTTTATTTTTGAACGCTCGTTAGTTAGTGACTGAAAAGTATTTTTTTATGTCGTTCACATCAAACAATAACTAATGGTGCTTACGGCATTGTGGAACTGACTGTTGGGGAAAAATCAACATGCAATTGCAACACATTGAAAGGTTTATTGTCGACCTATTCAATACGACAAATACGCAACGTCCCCATTGATTTCCTGTCAAAAATTTACAACAAAGCTGTTTCCCCATCAAATAAACTTTCCAACTTTAGCAACACTTCCAACTTTGAAGATTAACAATAAAGTTGACATAATCTAAAGCTTTGGGGAGATCATGAAAGATCGATATTTAATCCCGAAACAAGTTCCCGAAAAAATGTGCTTTTGACACAAATCCCGCATCCATCTTCGTAATGCCATTCCGGTCGGATAACTGTGGCCGTTTATGTACCGGAACAATTTTTACCCGTAATACGGAATATTTATTTTCAATTAGGAAAGGAAATAATTCGCTTCTTCCGGAAAGCGCAAGCGAAGGCGTTTTTCCGACTCGGTCGAGTTAATAAATTTTGATCGATGAATCCGCAAATTAAATGTGCCATTAGAAAACGCAACATTATTAATCTTCCAACGACATACGCAATAATTTTGTGATGAACACGTACCCTGCGTTAATAATGCTTTTGTTCTGGTGTCGGATTTGACGTTCAAACAATACCCACATTGTGTTAATTTTACTAAAATACTGTTTTGCATCTTTCATTAATAGAGGGGAGCATTTGTGTTGTCTTCAAATTGCGATTATTTTCACATAAAAATAGCACCTTTTGATACGTCGAAAATAACTGTTTAGGGAGGCTGGAGCTTTGCAATACTCGTGTCGGCAAATCCCGGATGTGAAAGCTTTATTTCCACCTGGTGCAGCACGGCGTTTCTACCTTGATTAAATTTGCAGAATGTCAATGTTTGGTTATTGTCGAAATTCTTTTTATAGTCCTTTAGCCTCTGCAATGTACAGTGTGGAAATTAAGTAAGGAATAAATTCAGTGTTTGCACTAGAAATAAAACTTAAAAAGCATGTGGTAGGGTTAATTATAGCGCGTCCAAGAAACGTATACAATTTTTTTTATTAGTTTTTTATAGTTATTTGACGTCATAAATATTTTTTTAATGGCAACCTATGTTTTTTATTTTACATTTTCATAGAGTTTTTTTATTCTGATTTCAACGTTATCAAATACACAATAGGTTACATAAGGAAAAAATGCATTAAAACGGCGCTGAAGTTCAAATTTGTAAAATTTCAAGAAATCAACAGAGCTCTCAAATGTTATCGGAATTGAAGAAAAAACCATAGAAATACCAAATGTTGACAAGTTCTAAATTGGTACAAAATATGTAATTGGATCAAAACTTTTTTTCTCTGATTAAATAATAAATTAACTTCTAAATAATAATATCTGGTTCCAACAGAATGGTGCTCCACCACACTACGCCCGGTGTATAGATTTTTTCTATGGGGGCACTTAAAAAACGCAAGGTGTATCAAAACAGACCCAATAATTTAGATGAAACCAAACCATTCAAAACGTATTGGCTGCTTTTTTTTGATCGTCTTTTATTTTATTTTGGAAATAAACGTCTTTTATTTTGTCAGATGATACATCATCAGGTTGAACATTTGGTGTAATATCTTTAATTTATAACTCACATCAATAATCTTTTTGTTAATTTTGTTAATTTGTTAGCCCTACTTTAAAATTTAGGGTTGTTTTCTTCTTTTTTCTCATTGATTGCTTTTGTCAGTTTTGTTTTGTTTAGATTTCTATCTTTTTTTTCTTAAATTCCGATAAAATTAGACAGCTCTGTTAATTTCTTGAAATTTTACTAATTTAAAATAAAAATATAGCTTGCAAACTAATGAAAACAAAAATTTATACGTTCCTCTATGCGCTATATTAAGCCTACCACATGCTTTTTAAGTTTAATTTCTAGCGCAAATAATAACGGAGTTACTGAAGTATTGCTTTATTATCACAAAGAAAAGTAATTTCTCCACTCTATTTATTTAGAGACAAATAACGGTGTATCGGACAAAGGTCTAGCTTCAATCCGCTTAATTCAATATTTGTTAGCCAGGTTTATACCCAACAACCAGCTCCCTATAGGTAAACATTTAACAGTTCTAATTTATTCCAGATTTATTTGAAGACGGGACCGTTTAATTATTCAACGAATTGAAGTTATTTTCTAAAGGAGTGTTGTTTTACAGAAATGTAATTAATCTTCAGGCCACGCTCAAAATTATGTTTGAGATAGCTAGATAGTAATTTTTACTTGTCCCTACACAAGGGTAACCTAAGTATAATAGGAGTAATAATTAATAATAATTTTCTATATTTTAATCCGCTTATTTTAAAAAAAAATCTACGTTTTATCTTATGAAGGACAAATTCACATAAAAAATTGATTTCACCGGACTTTAAAAAATTCCTATCAATATTTGATTCTATCTGCTTCGCTCTTAATTATTATTAAAATCCTCATACTAAAAGAGTTTGCACTTCGTTTCACACGCCATAACATAACGATCCGTAAAATTGCTTGCAAATGTTCAAATTTCCTAATTGAAATTACCCAGTCGTCTGTGTTTTTTAGGCATTTAGGGGTACGAAAGACAAAAAATATTTAATTTGGTTGAAGGTCTTTAATTAACCGGACTCTACTGAGGGCATTGACCGTTGTAAAACAATGTGAAAATTATACACCAAGGTTGAGAAGCCAAGCTATTTTATTGCCCAAGATGCGAATCACTACTAGCACATTTGTTTAACTTTTCTTCAAATGATAATCATGATAATGCAGAAGATCGGAACGAATTTAACAAAGATATCCATGAGTAGCAAGTAGCATATGAAATTAAATCAATACCTGTCATTTCTTTTTTTGTTGCGATGTTGCGAATGTGGTTCAGGCGACACTGAAAATCGAAATTATAGGTAAGGTAAACCTGACAATATATTTATTACAAATGTTAATTTTACTCAAGATTTACCTAATAATTATTAACATAGATACTATTGCTCAAACATTTTCAATTAACAATTAACGCTTTCGACTTAATTCTTATAATCCGTCGGCGTGTGCGTTCGCATTTAATATAAGAAGTAACAAGTTAATTTCTATGTTTACTTTGTCATAATAAAATGTGATAAATTATAACATCAATATATCAATTTTTTTATTATAATTTTTTTACGATTAGTGATAAAGACTTGCATCAGCACGTCAGCAAAGTGTCTTTACCAAACTCGCCTGTTACTCACCTCGCTCGCGTTGGTCGGTCATCTCATAATATCGGTCCGACAAAGAATTAGTTTAATGACTTGGTACATAATACATAACATAATTTTATCATAAACAACTAGTTTGTTTTGCGGCATTAAAGTATTTAATAATCAATAATACACATATAATATTGCTCAGCAGCCCAACTATCACTATATTTCAGACTCGTGGAGAAGGAAAAGTTGATATTCTATTGGAACTATTCGATTTATTGGATTAGACCTCCAAGCAAATTTAAAAAATATGTAATTAATTTTTACCTAACATTCAAAGCAATGAAAAATAAACAACTTTTTACACAAGCGTGAGAACAAATCAGTTTCTCTGCTGTCAAAATAGTGACAGAAGTGCATCATTTTCTATCTAGGGAGAAAATATGTCACATGTTGTCCTCAACGTGTGACATATTTCTCCCTAAGGAGAGAAGGACTAAGGAGGAAGTTTTATTCTTCTCTTGAAATGTCAAGTTTTTGTGGGTTCGCTTGTGTAAAAAATAATATAGACACCTCGGGAGAGAATGCTACTTTTCCCTCGGTGCTTTGCACTTCATGAAAAATCATACATTTCTCTATCCCCGTATGTATACCTAATTTACTATTCGAAACAGAATGTTCTTCGTATGTATGCAGAAAATTGCCATCTAGTCTAGAGCGTAATTTTCTCAAATTGAAGGTGAAATGTGACAGTTATATATTTATGAAGAATGTGATGTAAAAAGTTCTCGGTCAAGTATCCAGAGACAGCTCGATAAAAATTATGGAAAGGTAATGAAAATAGTAAATTCTTTGTGGTGGGAAACCGTTTTAAAATGTGTAGCGCTTAATTGCGGCTATTATTTTCCTCTCATTTCTTGCTTTTATCCGGGCGATTCATTTCGTATAATACATTGTTGCAGACTCTTTTCGCTCAGAACCGCAATTCGAAACCAGGAACATTTGTAATATTACGTAAATAAATATCCTGAAGAATACTTCACTGTAATGGTATCTGATAATGTTAGAAAGAATTTGCGTTTAGGATTAAGTATTTTGTAAAAGTTTTTTATACGTTGGCTAAACTTAGTTATAATTACCACCTACTTAAACAAGTAATTAAGTGTGTTATGTAAAAAAATAAAAATTTAACTTCATTAATTTTAGCAGCTTGGTCGTATACGCTGTCTAGGCATGTCGCTATTTCAGTTTTAACTTGATGGGTTCATAATTGATTTTGGTTGCATTGTGCCACACACATTCATATTCTCCTAAAGCCAATAGCACTGTCAATTTTGTTTCATTCCCGTTCAATTTATTACATCAGAAAATGTGCACCAAATGACTTTTATTTTCAAATGTCAGATATCGTACGACATGACTGTTAACAAGGCATTGGGGTAATTTCCACTACACGAAAGCATTATTTTTCAATGCTTTAATAGATTTACTCCAGTCAGTTTTGAAACTGACTAAATTTTAAGAATTACAGTATTAGAAGTCCGACCTTGGTTGGCTTCCAGCAACATTTTTTCTGATATTTTTTCCGCATTTATCGGTATTTACTTGAAAGGATAGCTGTTCTTTTCAATATCTTAGAGTAAGGTAAACTATAAATCTATCAAAAAAATCATATTGGGCGTGTTTTACGAGAAAGTTTCTTCATGTAAATTGAAGACGCTTGGGCGTTTTTATGTTTCTATATCGCAAAAAAAAATGCGTACACTTTCAAACAGATATTACTTAAAAAGTTTTCCTCAGTTTGTTTCATACTATGCGGAAGTAATAAATTTATGGTTCGAGCTTTCCAATTGCCAAATGATTTTTATTGGTGCAATAATAATGCTTGGAAAAAACGAGCATGCCTTACAGTAGTCGCATATGATGTGTAACATCTGACATCTCACCATACCATTAAATTAGTCCATCTGTTATTTTCAGTCTGAATCTACCTGATCACAATTAATTGATAAGGAACAAAAGTGCGAGTAGACTTTGCCAAAATATCCGTCGAAATCAACATAAAATGCGTATAATGCCAATATGATTAATCCAAAAATCATCCGATAAGAGTGTACAAATTATTTTGGTAGTTAATTGAATGGTATTTAACTTTACTGTCTTAGGCCGTTGTATATTGTTTTATATTTTTCGTAATACAAGAAGCCCCCTTTGCGACAGCACCCCCCTTGGGCAGGGGGGCCTCTTACATCGCCGCTTCGAAGCGTTTAGAGCCGGTATGAATTAATCAAATCAAAAAGCGCGCGCTTCCCCGGCTTCCTGTTACACACTTTCGTCCCTTTTTACGAAATCACTCCCATAGATTGCAAGAAAGGAAAAGGAAAGGTGTTAAACATCAATAAAACACAGTTTTAATGCACATATCATAAAATGTCTCGTGTGACTAATAAAAAACGCTAAAATTCCCACAGAATAGTCCCTTACATTAAATATTACAAAATTGCATTCCGGCTTTCAAAGGGATTTCATTTTTTCTCATCCCATCCATAATAAATATTAAGTAAATATATAAATCTATCATCAAACAATAACAATAGCTAAACTAATTGTAATTTCTTTCTGTTTCTTCTGCCTTTTTCTCTGTGTTCTGTCTTCTCTTTAATACAAACTCCTTTCATCGAACTTAGTCCTCTCTCTTTTCTCCCAGCTCCTCACATTCTACACACTCTCTGTTCTCTCTCTTTACAGTAGTTGTTTTCCCTTTTTTCGTTTCCACATATAAACCTTGCTATTACTCTCTTATCGTTCTTCACGCGATACCTTCTCAAGTATACCGGCAGGTCCTCTGAAATTAGTGTACTATACTCCTCTCCTTTCCGGCTTCTGTACATCTCGGTCCGTCTCGAGTACCTCTATCAGTACATTTGTTCCTTTAATTCTTCGCATCTCTATTTTCTCCACTGCGTACTAGCTTCTCTCATACAGTAGATTTTTCTTTTTTCTTTTCCTGCTATTTCCGCCTTCCCATTCTTTATCTCTTCCCAACACTCTTGTAAGATCTTATAATACATTTCGTTCTTTCTTTTAATCTCTCTTCGAATTTTACTGCCCTTTTTCCTGCTTTAACTCTTATATTATCTTTCGTTACTTCTTTCAGCACCATACATGCTGGCGTCTCTCTATTCAATACTAGTATCCATATCCAGTATTTAGCTTACAATTAGATTGCTTCCAGCTTTTTCTGCTCCTTTCATCCCCATATTTCTGCTCCGTAGATCAGCCCACTCCTCCGAATGTTCTTTCGCCTATACATCTTGTCCGCTTTTCTTTCCAGCTACTTTATTATCTGTTTCCTTATTGGAACGAAGTTCCTTATCGCACGCTGGCACACTTGCCGAATGAGAGCTAGGCCGCGCAATTTTTATTGGAAACGCAGTTTATAATAATAGCTGGCTTCTCTCACGCAGTATGTATTCGTTTTCACATAGGAATAATCATATTTTATCGATTTGTGCATTAACTTTAACATATTATAGATATATGTCGTCGCAGACTTTTTTATAGGCCTTTTTAAGCTCTACAACTTTTTTAATAGAAATCATTCATATATCTCTTACCGTTCAGGCAGCGTTCGTAAGAAACGCATTCGCTCGACTCTTTTCTCGTCGACTTACTTGGCAAAATTGATCTCCACGGAAAGCCTTTTTATTTTAATGGGATAATATACAGCCTATGTACACCCTAAAGGTCCATTCTAAATAATATAGGTAATAGTTATTTACAACCGAGTATGGTAAGTCAAACTCAAAGGAGTGCTGGAGAGTAAAGAAGAAGAATTCAGAGGAGAATTATAGGGAGAATTACTACAGGAGGAATGGGTATGCAAGCAAAGAAATAAAGAAAGAAAGAGGCGTGTAGATGAATGTAGAACTAAGTGAAAGAGATAAGGATACGGATAGACAAGAGAGGAGAGAAAGAATTAGAGAATCCAGATACAACGGGAAGTACGGAAGATGCATGATCGAGGAAGTACCGAAGTATTTGTTGAGGGAGAGCGAGAAAGAAAGAGAGATGATGGCGAGGTTTAGGTGCGGAAATGAAGAGAGGGAAAATAGGTATTGGGCAGAAGATGGAGGAAGAATGTGTAGAATGTGCTATGAGGAAAGAATGACGATTGAGCATATGTGGAACGAGTGCAGTAAGATGAAACAAAGAGAGAGGAAAGAAAGAGAGGAAATACTGAATGTAGATGGCAGGGAAATTAAATGGATGAAAGAGGTATGGAAGAGGAGGGAGAAGGGAGAAGAGGAAAGGGGAGGGGAGAAGAGATAGAGAATTTTATTTAGTTTTTTTATTATTATAATTGTTAAGTTTACTTGTATATTTATAGGAATCAGAAAGCCCGTAGGGCAAATAAAGATTTATTGATTGGCAAGTCCAACTTTGTGGGGTTTTAATTTTGAAGCACGAGGCATCGCCTACCACGAGATTTGTATTACGTTTTTTGGTCGACAATTATTTAAAAATCACATAATAAATAATTCCGATTCGAGCAGTTGAGCCGAGCGGACGTGTTTTGCAGCGCTCGGGAAGATAAGCGGATAAAAAAACGTGAAAAAGTAAAGATGAAATAGAATGAAAGAAAGTGGTAGTGAAAACGAGAGAGAAGAAGATTACAAAAGAAAAAGAAAATAAGGACGAGAGTCGGAAGAGAGGATTAACCCATTTAGGAAAAGTAAGAAGTTAGAAAGATCACCTGTTAAAAAGGCAATGGATGAGGAAATGAAAGAGATGCTGAAAAAAATTATGGAGGATGTAGGGGAGATAAACGAAGAGAATCGGAAGATGAGCCGGGAACTGGAACAGTTGAAAATTATGATGCGTGAAAAGGAAGAAAAATGGGAAAGAGAAAAGATGAAACTAAAAGAAAAATGAAAAAATTGGAGGAGAAAATGGAAGAGCAGGAAAAAAGAGTGAGAAAAAAGAATATTGTTGTAACGGGATTGGACGAAGAGGAATGCGAGCGAGAAGAAACTGGAAAAATGGATGAAGGTGGAATTAGAGGTAGAAGTGAATGTGAGAGACACGTATAAAATAAATGGACGAAATATGATTGTGGCGGAACTTGGGAGCTGGGGGGAAAAGAGGAAAGTTATGGAAAATAAAATAAAACTAAGAGAAAAAAAGGAAAGAGAGTATACATAGAAGATGATCTGACAAAGAAGGAAAGAGATATACAGAAGGAATTAAGAGCGATAGCCAAAGAAGAGCGACAAAAAGGACAGCGGGTGAAAGTGGGTTATAAAAAGATATGGATAGAGGGAAAAGGGCTTAGGTGGGACGAAGAAAAGGGGGAGTTAGATACAGAAATTTTTTGAATAAGAAGAGCACAAGAAAAAGACGACAGGGCAGAAAAGGGAAAACGAATACGGGGAGGAATAAAGGAGAAAAGGAGCAAATAAGAATAGTATTCTGGAACGTAGCGGGAATAAAAAACAAAGAGAATGAATTTTGGGAGTATTTGAGAGAATTTGACGTAGTGGGAATGGTAGAAACGTGGGTGGAAGAAAAGGGGTGGGAAAAATTGGAAAAGAGAATGCCGAAAGAGTTTAAGTGGAAGTGTCAATATGCAGAGAGGGAAAGCAAGAAAGGGAAAGCTAAAGGTGGGATAATAATGGGGGTGAAATAAATAATAAATAAATAAATAAATAAATAATAATTTATTTGTGTTAGGAATACAGGTAGGTACTCTTACACACGTCAAAACAAGAACATTTTTATAAAATTACTGCAGGAATGCAGTCATCTAAACTATCAGTCATCTAAACTATCAACAAAAAATTCATCTATGTTATAAAAAGCTTTTTTAATTAAAAATGTTTTTATGATTTTTAAAGATTTCTTTGGTGGACGGGATGTGATGAGAGAAGGGAGTTTATTGAACATTTTAATAGAAAAGTAATTATTACCCATACGTGATTTTGTCAGTCTGTGACTTCTAAAGCTCAATTGATCAGATCTAGTGTAGTACTCATGGAAAGAATTTAATTTGGGGTGCTGGACTAGATTGTTAAATATATTTTGTAGGCACAGATATATAAATAATGAAGGCAAAGTTAAAATTTCTTGTGAAGAGAAGGCGGCCCGACAATCATCTTTATAACTCAAGCCAGCAACAATTCTAAAAAGAGAGACTGGAAGGAGAAAATGGAACTGAAGCAAAAGAAGAAAGAGGGATTATGAAAAGAACGGTTAAAAGTAAACAGAGAAAATGGAGAATTGTAAAAGTGTACAGCAGAAGAAGGAACTTTGGTGATTGGGGGGATTTTAATGCAAGAATTGGGGAAAAAGGAAGACGGATAGAAGAGGAACAAGAAACAATAGAAGGAGAAAACGCAGAAGGGAGAGTACTGATTAGCTTAGTAGAAGAAATAGGGTGGGACATACTTAATGGGAACTGCACAGGAGATGAGAAAGGGGAGTACACGTATATTGGATCAAGAGGGGAGACAGTTATTGACTATGTTATGGTAAGTGAAGAAGCATGAGATGAAATAGAGAAATTCAAGGTGGGAGAAAAAATGGAGTCGGACCATATGCCTTTAGAAGTGAAGACAAAAGGAAGAGAGAAAGATAGAGGAAGTGTGAATAAGTTTAGAAGAAAAATTGTGAAGAATATTTGGACGGAAGAAGGAAAAGAAAATTATAGGGAGGCAAAATACGAAGAAACAGAAATAAACGGAAAGGTGAGGGAACTGAGCGATAACATAAGAAACGTAACAGAAAAAAAAAACGAGTGGTGGGATAAAGAATGCAAGGAAAGGAAGCAGGAAGCAAGAAGGAAACTAAGAAATTGGAAAAAAGAAAAAGCAACCAAGGAAGAGTACAAGAGAGCACGCATGAGGTACAATTTAGTATGCAAAGAGAAGAACCAAAAGAAACGGATGGAAGAAGAGCTAAAGATGAAGGGTATAAAGACGGAAGAAGAGGTATGGAGATACATAAATAAGGAAAGAAAGAAAAAAAGAGAGAGAGTGAGTGATGGAATTACTATGGAGGAATGGAGAGAGTACTTCAGTCAGCTGCTGGGGGGTGATGAAAACAGACAAGAAAAGGAAAACAGACAACAAAGAGTGGAAGAAATAGGAGAGATAACAAGAGAAGAACTAGAGCAACAACTAAGAAAACTGAAAAGAAAAAAGACACCGGGGAGGGATGGTATACAGAATGAAGCGTGGATATATGGAACGGAAAGGGAAGTTGACAGGTTGTTAGAGATAATGAATGGAGTGTGGAAGGGAGAGGGATTCCCCCAAGAGTAGAAGGAGGGGATAATATGCCCCATATATAAGAAAGGAGAAAAGGATACAGTCAGTAATTATAGGGGGATCACTCTCCTAAATACAGCATATAAGGTATACGCGATGACTGTGGAAGAGAGGCTGATGAAGGAAATGAATGAGGGGGAGGGGGGTGTTACCAGAAGGACAGGCGGGATTTAGGAAAGGTAGAATCACATAGCAGGAAATGAGATAAAAAAGAGGGGTGGCAAAATATATGCATTCTTTGTGGACCTGAAGGCGGCTTTTGATAATGTGGAAAGAGATTTACTGTGGGAATGCTTGAGAAAGAGAGGGATAAATGAGCATCTGGTAACAAAAATAGAAGAGATATATGAAGAGACGATAAGTAGAGTGAGAGTGGATGGAAGGGTGAGTGAATGTTTCAAAACTTATACAGGAGTAAGACAAGGTTGCCCACTAAGCTCCAGCCTGTTTGCAGCTTTTATTGGAGATATAAAGGAGATGTTCAGGAAGGGGCAGGCGGGGGGGCTTCGGGGTTGTGGTGGTCAAAAAAAAGTGTGGTCTTTAGCATATGCGGATGATTTGGTGGTGCTAGCGAGAGAGGAGAAAGGTATAAAAGAAATGATAGGAAACATGGAGAAAAATATGAGGAGGAAAAAGTTGACGGTGAATGTAGAGAAATCCAAATTGATGATGTTCAGAAAAGGGGGTGGTAGGAGAAAAGTAAATGAGTGGAGATGGGAGAAAGAAAAAATTGAAGAAGTGAAAGAATTAGAAGTATTTAGGTTATGTGATGAATGAAAGAAACACAGCAACACCACATGTGAGAGAGTTAGTGAAAAAAGCAAATAAGACAATAGGAGCTGTATGGGGAATAGGAGAGAGAAAATTTGGACATGATTTTAGAAGGAGAGTAATGATGTTTAATAGTTTGGTGAAAAGCGTGATGATGTATGGAGCGGAAATATGGGGATAGAGAGAGCAAGAAGGATTGGAAGGGGTGCAAGGAAAATATATGAAATGGGTGCTAGGGGTAGAGAGAGAGACACCGGGGTATATAGTGATGGAGGAAACAAAGAGAGATGGAATAAGAATAGAAGCAGGAAAAACAGCAATAAGATTTGAGGAGAGAGTGATAGAGAAAAGAGAGTGCAGAATTTTGCAAGAGTGTTTGAAAGAAGAAAGGAAAGAAATAGGAAAGGGGATATGGAAAGAGAGGGAGGCATATTTCGAAAGAAACGGGTATGCAGGCGCGGAGATAGAAAGAATGCGAGAGAGAGGCAGAGTAATGACAGATGAATTAGTGCAGAGAGATAGAGATGTGCAAGTGCAGGAAAGGAGAACGAGAATTAGGGAGTCTAGGTACAATGGGAAGTATGAAAAAATAATAACCTAAGAAATGCCAAAGTACCTAGGAAGAGAGAGTAGAAAAGACAGAGTGATAATAGCAAGATTTAGAAGTGGAAATGAGGAGAGAGAGAATAAATATTGGAGTGAGGATAATAATAGAGTATGCAGGATGTGTGGAGGAAAAAAGGAGACGATAGAGCATTTGTTGAAGGAATGCGTAGAATTGAGAGGGAGAGATGAGAGTAGAGAAGAAATTTTGAATGAGGACGGAAGAGGGATCGAATGGATGAGGAAGGTTGAGTGGAGAAGAGGGACAATAAGTGGAAAGGGATAAAAGCTGCTAGTTATTGTGTTGAATTATTGATTTATTTAGTTTTATTTATTATATTATATTTTATTTTATTTGAGTTATGGGAAATGTATCGGATACTTTATAAACCTGTAAAGGTAATAAATATACATACTACTAATAAATAAATTTGATTCAAAAATTGGAGGTTGACAACTGACTGACAGACAGTTCCCACCGGCTAATGTCACAAAAGTCATCGATTGGCGAACAAAAAACCCAAAAATCTATTAAATGGAAAACAACTTATGGAAATATTTTCCTGTAACAAGTATTCACTTACATAAATTTAACTATGGTGAGGATAGTTTTCTTCTTGAATATCTGTAACGTTGATTTTAAGTGTTTTTCGTTGATTTTACACAATAGTTGTCTCATTTTTACCACATCATTTGTAAAAATCAGCTTACTAGGGACCCGTCTCATACGTTTTACAGTTCAGGAGGCCAAAAAAGTTTTTTTTTTTATTATTGAAAGTGAAACTTTTCTTAGCGAGGTAGTCTGAAACGGAAATCAAAGTGAAACACTTTGAGCCCCCCTGTCACGTGTCTTGTTCTTTTTATTTCTAACGTTTAGTGATCTGAGTCCACTCTGTTTCTGACTTCAAATCTTCGTACTTCATCCCAATGGTCTTGGTTCATTATCAATCACTGATTCTCCTCTAAAATTTCTGAGGTGACTAATAATATTACAAATATTTTAAAAAGGCTAAAAACAAAACAATTCTCTGGATCACTTTTGGTGGTAGATAACTACTTTTTATTAATTTTTCCGTAAAACACAAATAATATAATTTTTATTATAATTACCGACGCGTTTTTTCGCCAACAATGTTGGCATCATCAGGACGATGAGTAAACTAAACTTACATGCTACATACCGCTCTGTATTATATTATACTCTAATGGCCCTCTAATTCCCACCTGTACTGTTCAAAAGTGGGAATAGTGCGGAAGAGGGGCCTTGTCTTGGAAACCCAAAAGAGAAAATTGGTTTGTTTCTGGACCTAAAACAGGGCGACGCGGTAAATTCAAATTCGTAACACTACCTTTATATTTTTTCTTGAAAATGTGTAAGCATAGAAATCAACAGGTTTAGTTACATTTTAAAGACAGTCATAATATCAAAGGGGCAAACTTTATGGCATGAGGTATTATTGTAAAAAAGTGCTGTCTTTTATCCTAAATACCATAAAATAGTAGTGTTAGTGTAGCCGAGAAGGAATGAGTTTTGAAAATTGTGCTACTCGCTAGTACTGGCCTATATACTTGTTGTTATACATCTTATATTGTAGCATTTATTATACATTTTTCAAAAAAGTTTCATTCAAAAATAATTGCATCAAAAACTTGTAAATATGGACGTTGTTTATGATCGATTCCAGATAAAAACAAAAATATCAGCTCTCAATATGCGATCTGCCACAAAATAGAACAAACTGAACACAAATATAACCTCGCCGTGTCAACGCAAACTTTTACCTTTACAATGCGTCCACGGTGATTAACAAAACACTCAATATTCATTTAGTAAAATTGATTCAAAACATTAATTGATTGAATACAGGAATGCAAACAGTATGCACTCGACGAGATTTAAACGAATAGATTTTAAGCATCCTGAATATGCAAAATTTTTTATAGTTAGCAGGAACTAACTACGGCAGGAATTTAACTTTTTCAGCATGAATTTCCAAATTGTTAACGTGTGAAACTGAATAATGAATATTACGCACATTACAATAAATGCATCTGATTATTATTATTTATTATCACATAAAAATTACAATCAAGTATTTCTTCAATAATAATAATCACTCAAATTGGCATGTGTATCTACTCATTCTCATACACTCCCAAGCAAAAGGTGCTACTAAAGAAGTTTGGTATTCAAAAACATAATGAAGCCGATATTTTTAATAAAGACCAAAAAAAACTTCCATACAACAGAAGCAACATTTTCTTTTTAATAAATGCGACAATTTATGTTTTTAGCACTGTATAAAAATAGTATATAACGCAACGAGTGTAGGTAAGTTAGTCTTTACAGATACAAGGAAACGTGTTTGAATCACGAGCGCCAGCGAGTGATTTATACTTTTCCGAGTATCTGTAAAGACACTTACCACGAGTTGCGTTAGCTATTTTTTTTAATAGTCCCACAATAAAACAAAATTTAATTTATTAATGAATCTAAATATAATGACAACTAGAAATTATTTCAATGGTTGGCGCTGAACTGTAAAAACTGTCTCGGTTGTTACGGTAAACAAATAAAAAATAATAATTTTGAAAAGCACGCGCATCGCTGTGAATTGTGTTCAAGCAGTGATATAGAGCTTAAAAATGAGTGAAAATGCAGAACTTGACGAAGATTTGTTTCTCCCGGAAGAGATTTGTGAAGAAGCTGCCGGAGCATCAGCGGAACTGATACCGGAAAAATCAAAGCATCGCTACGAGAAAGAATACTCAACATTCTCGACTTGGCGGTTCCAAAAGAATGTCAGAGGTGTGAACGAAGACGTCATTTTGACATATATGAGCCAAAGATCGAAAGCCGTCAGCCCTAATTCACGTTGGTCATATTTTTCGATGTTAAAGGCGACTCTTCTTGTAAAGGAAAATAAAGATGTTAGCAGGTACCTAATCATTGTAATACTTGTACTTTTAACTTGTATCTACGCATTTCCACCGACAGGTATCACAAAGTACTAGCCTTTTTAAGGAGTAAATCAAGAGGATATATACCAAAGAAGGCAAAAATATTTTCTAGAGAAGACATTGTACAATTTATGACCAAGGCCCCAGATGAAAAAAATCTGTTATTGAAGGTAAATTTTGTGCTTTTGCTTTTATAAAATGTCAGATTGATATTTATGGGGTATGCAGGTCATAATGATAATGGGAATAGCTGGTGGGTGTAAAAGGGAGGAGCTGTTGAACATGAGGACTAATGACATTGAAGACACAGGTTCAAAGTTAATTGTAAAAATTCCCATCTGCAAAACAAAAAAGCCAAGGAAGTATGTTGTTGTTAGCGATGGCGATTTTAACGCGGTTGAAATATGCCGCAAATATTTCCGATTGCGATCTGCTAAAACTCCTCACAATCGACTGTGCACAGTTCAACCGGTTGGTATAAATTGTATCAGCAAAGTACCTATGATGGTGGCTGAATATCTAAAGAAAGAAAATCCCCGCGAGTACACAAGTCATTGCATGCGGAGATCGTCTGCAACGTTACTGGTGGACAGTGGTGTCGATATTTTGACGCTAAAAAGACACGGCGGTTGGAAGAGTTCTTCTTCTGCAGGGGAATACATTGGCCAATCTATGAATAATAAGGTTTGGTTTTATTTTAATAAAAGCAATATTTTAATGAAATAATTATTTGCAGATAAATACGTCTAAATTGATTCTGAAAGGTGCGGAGAAATCGGTCTTAGATAACAGAAATTGCATTGAAAACCACACGAACAATAATTTGGAAAATCAAGAGCTACCTGAATCTCAAGTTGAACAACCCGCCAGACATCTTTTGAAAAACGTGCATCGGTTGGAGCTTGAAAATTTTCCTGAATCTAGTTTTGTGACGTCAAGTGTAAAGGAAAGCTCTGATGTCTTGGAAATCGATGAAGTGCGTGGAATATCTTTTCCAAATTGTTCATTCAATAATTGTACATTTAACATAATAAAGAAATAAGATTATGGTGACCTAATTATCAATATTGTTAAAAAATGAGGTAAAAGTCATCGGTAAAACTTTTACCGATAACTTTATGTAAAACTGCAGTTACCATTGACTAAACAATTGATGTATCGATCAATTACCAAGCGACTATTAAAAAAAAGATTTAAAAGCATCCATTCCGATTGAATTATGTATAGCTTGTTTTCAAAAAATAAATCAATGCAGATAATAAATGTCTGGTCTTTATTTATTGTCAATTTATCCACATAGAATGTAGAAAACATTGTTACGTATTTTATTTCACTCGTTAATGTACGCCCATTTAACGTATTTTAACGAAATATTTTTCGTCCCTGCACCTCTTCACCTTTTCAATTTAGAAGAGACATACGCTGCGAATACACATAACAATCATTTTATTTTTCAGTTTTTAGTCAGTATTAGACTCCTTTGTAAATTGTTTCAAATACACCCCCATAAAGATTTATTGCGCAGACACTAGTGACGTGTAAAAAACATAACCTTACTTATTTGCTGTAAATTGTAAATCCATTGTCCCTCATCTTTAAAACACTGTTGCAAGAGCAACTTTGTAGTACAAACAGTTTCTTTGGTGCTTTAATCACTATTTTATGGATTTTACGTGATTATTTGAAACTACATAGTTCATGCTGAATTAAAGAAATTTTATCAACCTCAAATAGAACGATCATAGACATAACGAGCAATGAGACGTACTGACCAGAGAAAATGGAAGCAAGTACGCTGTGAGGTGGAAAAAAATAATGTTACACAAAACAGCATTTCATAACGTGTTACATACAAGATTTTTTCTAATTTTTAAGAAAAAATTAGAAATTAATATTTTAATCATCTTTTATAGAAACCTGTCTTATCTTACAAGGACTTTGCATCTTCTTCCGCTATTCCAGCTACTAATAATTAAAAACCACGAACTTATAATTTGGACCTCTGATAGGATTTGACAAATGACTCCCGTAATTTTCCTATCTCAAATTCAAATTTTGTGTAACCAGTTGTGAAAAATGACATTTTATTTGTCAAAATTAGAAAAAATAAGTATTTTTAATTATAGATATTGGCTAACATTACCGCATTAAATAATCGTGTTAAGACAACTATTCATTTCCGCCTCGTTTGAAGTTGGAACCACCGCTTGCAAATAAAATCGACATTTAAATAGATAACTCACCTAATGGAAACATGTGTTCCATTAAATTCCAACTTTTTTCTTGCACCCATCACTTTTCTGATAACACGCCAGACTAGGCAGCAACAATACAAATTTGTTCCTGCACAACTCAACATTCCTTTCCATCAAAAGGCCTCCCGACAATCCAGCAAATGACGCGATATTTTAGTCCTAATTACCTCGAATTACTCGAATTGCAGAGACAGATGTTTGAAACTCATGTTCCGGAAAGTGGCAGTAACCCAGAACTTTGGCACTCGTGAACCGGATTGTTTTTATTTAGCAAACTGGAGTACTCTCTTGTTAAAGTAAAATAAGCACAGAAATCGATAGCGTTAAGTGGCATCAGGTGTAGCAGAAATAAAGTCGGAAACTCTCGGATCCAGTATCAGAGACGTTTAATCGGAGACTAAAACTTTCCGATACTCAAAGGAGTTCGTTAAAGCCGTCCCCAAGTTTTTGGATAAGGTTGGGTCTCACGAGTAATATAAACAATTTTTTGTGAAAAAGACGGAAGTCATTTTCGGCGAAAACTCCATTAAATAAGAAATAATAGAATGCAAATTTGGTTCCACTTTTCGTATGACAATAATAATTCAAGTTTAATTAAAGTTGAAGAAAAAGAAACTAATCATATTTCAGGTTGGCGTCCTTTTCCAGATGGAAATGTCAAGTATTACATCGTTTCAAGTGGAATGAGAATTTCTCTGTAAGCACAACAATCGCTATTGAGACAAAAAGTTCTTGCTTTGTGGACGTAAAGACACTGTTGCAATAGTTTGTAGTGTTTTTGAGGATTAGCGGCTCTTCGTGGTCATTATTCCAAAGGAGAAGTTGATAGATTTCGGGAATTTGAGGAAACTGCTGACTGAAGTGTTCGCTATGCAGGAGATAACCTCAAAAGGGTTGCAAACTTGGGAAAACTTTTAACTATTCCCGGTACCGATTCGCATCAACTGGATCGTTTTCGGAGGTTCCTAAGTTTTGCTAATGCGGTGGAGGCAGTCGGAGTTAAATAGTTAAGATGTTGAGGAGAAGTAAATTAACTCCGGTCAGGCATGAATAAGTCTCGGAGGAGGATATTTGAAAAATCATATTTTAAGACTTACTAAATTCAATTCATTTTTACTGAGGAAATAAATTATTTTTATTTGAAAGTAACAAATTTTGTATATTAGGTATACACTACCGATTAAAAGTCTTTATTAACATTAGATCCGAATATTCTTTATATTAATCAAACAGCCTAGTTTGCTCCTATTTTACACTCTCAGAAGCGTCATAAATAACAAATTTATAAATTTATTTTAAATCAAACACTTGCCTAAAGAAATGTGTTATGAGAAAAAAAATTAAAATGGTAAAGTATTTTCTCAGAACTGGCAAAAAAGTTCTAAATTATTGAAATGCTTTTTTTTAATGGCAATTTTTTTAATGAACGATTTAGGTACACCTCCTTTCTAATTAATTGTCCTAATAATTTACTGTTATATTGAATTGTGCACGCAAACTTTTGAGCGATAGTATATTTTAAAAATCAAGTTGTGAGTTTTAATACCTATAATACCGCACCTGCAAGATATCGATGAATTTTTATTACCAAACTCTAAATATTATTGAGTTTTAATGTGCTGTCTATCTATCCAATTGGGAATTTCAATTCTTTATTTACGAAGGCAGCTGTCTCACTTCGCATCAATTTCTATTACTGACTTTTTACAGTTTAATGCGCCAACTCAGCATAAATAGATCGTTAATTTAACAGTGCAGAGAATTAGACGGTGAGCTTTTCCACTGATATTAAAAGTTTTATGGTTTACGACTCATAACTGAAAATAGAAATATTCTAATCATAGGTTCGTCAGACATTTATAGACGAGCGTTGGCAACACTACATGCAAATTTCCTAGTCAGTTTTTACTCCTTTTAAAGCTAGTTTCCGACATAGTTAATTTTACAACTAAAAAGTTTAGTTTTTACGTCAAATACTAAATAAGTATTTATTAAAAAAATTAAAACATATTTACTAGATTTTTTTATTCAATTGAAGAGTACCTAAACAATAAATTTAATGATTTATGATAATAATTATTGACCACACTATATGTACGTATCCCAATAATCTCTGCAGGCGGAAATATAGTTGATAAAGCTTAGACATTTATCTCTGTCCTCTTGTTGTTAATTTCCTTTTGTAATGGATTACCTACTGTTAATGATGTACGACCTGTGTAAAATACATTATTTCCACAAATAAATCTTTGTTATTAAATATCTGTTTTAGAAAATTTTGTTGAAACAATATTTTTTCCGCATTAGACAAATTCTCTTCAATTTATAAATTCAACGATCAGCCAGGTAAAGTTTTGCAGTTATTTTGAATAATTTAAAATATTATAACATTTATTCAAATCTTAATATCTCGGAAACTCTGTAAACCATATTTGATTACTGTTGCAAATTTATTTAATTTGAGAGAACTTAGAACTATATATAACTGTATCTATAATATATAAAAGATCAATTAATAATAAATAATACGAATTAATAAGTAGTTAAATAAACTGTGAATGTTTTTCCCTGACTCAAATTTATTTAATTTATTTACATACCGGCAGACATATATTGTTGTCTTTTAGATGTAGGAACAAACACTCTCTCACAATTTGTAGTAAACTAAAGAGTGCAAACTTTAAAAATATATCAGGTCAATATACGCGCAAGACTTACAGATGGTGAATGCGCCGGGCTAGGTGATATTTCTATAAAATCTAAAATTAGTTTAAATTAATGATAATTCCACAATAAATATTTTACACATTACATTTTATACAGTTTAGTTAGTTGTGTCATCAAAACACCTTGTAATCAATTAAAATAGTGTTTCACATGAGAAGATTTAAATGTCTAAACTTTATCACCCATTTGATATTCTTGCACAATTTCGCCCAGGCGAAATAAAAATGCCCTTTAAGTTCAACCGCTGGACGTAAAGATGTACAATGTTGTAGATGTGTGTAAAAGCTAAATTAGATTCGTAACTAAATACTTTGAAATCACCGAGTTTATGCCGGCAATAATTGCGTATTACGTTTTAGTTGAAACAAAATGTTCTTTTTTAGTTACCTGTGTTCTTACAGATTCCGTTACAACCACGGTAAAGAACATATTATGTGTATATAAATGTCAAACAGTAAGATATTTAAGACTAGTGATCGCTCGTCACTGGAAATTGGAGTGGTATGTATTGGATTGGTAAACGAATCAATGCAAAAATTAAAATTCCAGAAATGAAATGAAATTCTAAAATAATTATACAAATTCAGCATCTAATCCGAACAGATTTCGTGCGTGCATCAACGTGCTATTTGCGTCCAGTTCGCCACTTTCTTACTCAGACGACCCACGCTGGTTCAAGTCGGTAACTCTAATGGACTGGTATGCGCCGAAAAGAAAATGCAAATATCAATGAACCTGTGAAATTTTTGAAAATCTGAAGTGATCTACTATTTTATTTAATATCGCTCTATTTATGTTCAACAAGTATGTATTATATGCATTATTTATAAACAAATATTACTAGAAATATATTCGCACATATCATCTAAATAAGCGACATAATCTCAAATGATAAAAAGGCAGACAAATCCGATTAACACCAACTAACTTTTAAAGAGCTTACAGCTGTGAGACAGAATGAAATACAGTTTTTTGCACGACATAACAAAGAAAGAGCTAAATAAAGATTTATGGAAATGACGAGTCTCTACATTAAGTCATGCGGTTTGTTTATGGCTGATAACAAAAAAGTCTAAGTGGCGCTCCCGGCGGGTTAATCTGATTCTATTATTGAAATTAAGTGGGATCGTAGTCCATAAAAAGCTGTAGACGAAGAGCTATATATATTAATTTGTATAATGGATCCTAATGATGAAACTGATAAAACGATAGTTGTGTTAGCACACTTTTATATTTCTACGTAATTAATTTATATAAAAGTGTTAATGAAAGTAGCTATGCAACTCAGAATATACTGTTATAAAAAACCTTGCCACAATAGTATATTATGATACGAGTTTTATAAGAAGCATTTTGTCGCACGCACGGGTTTAGGGAGTAAGTGCGACAAAATGCCTTATAAACGAGTTATCATACAGTATTTTTCTACTTTGCCACTTTTTATACAAAATAATAAAATTTCACAATATGGAGAATTTCGCGGCGGTTGGCACGCCTGCGAGCTGCATTAACGGCGGCTATGAAAAAGAATTAATTTGAAACGTCAACACATTTTTGTCCTTCCAAATTTGAAAATTGGCAGAAGGAGAACAAGTTCTCTATGATCTTCGAAAATATGTTCCTACCGTATTTTGAGCTGCAATGCCACGACGTTCCCTTATACATTAAAAACCTTCCAACAATGTCAATCAGATATTTTATGTCATGATAACGAGGGTTCAGATGTATGAAAAGTTTTGGCTGTATTATAGAATTTGATACTTACTAAATTTAGTATTTTCTCATTATAGTTAACACCATGTGAAATTTTACAAAATTTTGCAAAATCTTTCGGTGTAAGGTTAGGTTGACTATTGGAAATAAAAAATTTAAATCGCCCGCGCTTGATTATGATATAAAATAGCGGCGTCGGCCAGACTCTTATTGAAGGGTCTCTAGTTCCACCCCACCACCCCCAAATATTTTTTTTAAATGGGGCAAGCCAACGGTCAGGTAAGACAACGTCTGTCGAGTTCGCTCGTAAATTAATAAAAATAAACCGTTGCAATTTTTTGTAATTTGTACTTGTTACAAAATTCATATTATCTGTGAAATATGTATGTTAAACTTCACATTTACAGAACTTTATTACTAATTCATAGTATTTTCCACCAATTTAATTTTACCAAAGCTTTTACCCACGTACATCGTACTCCTGCGCCACGTTAATAATTTTGCGACTGAACAACATTTACCTACCTTTACCGATGTTTAAAGTTGAGTTACGAGTTCGCCAATCAAAAAAGGTGTTAAAATTATTTGGCCATACCATAAATGTTGTCGTTGTGTATTAAAAATTTTATGATGTTAGCGTACAGATAAATGCCACAGTTAAAACTGAAATATTTCCAGCTTTGTTACTGAAAAGTTATTTTTGTCAAACTGGAATCGATTTAGCACTCCACAGAACTAACGCAACATTTACGTTTTAATGAAATTATTCACTTTACGTAATCATTAATAGGTATGTATAATTCTATTATGATGCTAAGTAATAAGTATGTGACATCCTAAAATATAAAGCACAAAAATATAAATACAATAATGGTATTATGGGGTGATTCACAAAGTATAGTAGATATTTAAACCTGAAATTATAATAATATGGCCCCGAAACGTACTTTTGACGGTATTAAAAAACGCTGTAAAGTTGAAGAATTAATGGCAACCAGCGATGCACTCAAAACGTTTTGATAGTCGTTGGATCTACAGTATGTCCCCGGATTGAGTTTACAAGAGGAATATTTTTTTATTTTTGATTTTATGCCAAAACCTCAAAGGAATAAGATTTTTTGCTTGTCCTGAAACCAGCAAATCTGTAATTAAAACTTCATTATTCTGACCCAGTGGAAAGAAAACTTCATTTTTCTCTTGATTTTGGACTCTACTTCTTGACAACGTACAACTAAATGGCAATTTAATTTCTTTCATGGTAATCAATCAATTAGATTGGTATTCAAGCAATAAACTGACCAGCAAGAAGTCTAGTCCTCAATTTCATTGACATTGACATTGACAAAACATCTACAGCTCCCAACAGCTAACCTAAGAACTAGCCCAAGAAATCACTATGGCAGTATATACAGGCTGACTGCTGTATAACCTGCAATACTTTGGGTGAAGGTACAGTCACAAAAACTATTTAAAATGGCCGCCGTTGGCGCGGATCTTCGACCATAAAGTTTCTAGATCCGCCATTAATTCCGATTGGTTGAAGCCAACATCCAACTGAGTTGAAAAGGGACACACTAGAATTTAGAATTTCGACCTTAAAATCCCTCTGCAATGATTGGTTCATTTTAGTTGTTGGTTTAGACTCAGTGGCGTATCAAACTTAGGAAGCACACAAATAAATTTAAACAAATAAAATACAATGGTTTTATTTAAATTAGGTTATATGTCAAACATTTGAACCACTTCTCGCACTGTTCTGTACCTCGTAGAAAACTAAAAGATCAAATTTTCATCAAAATTTAACTTATTTTTATTTACTTATATTCAGTGGTGGATTTACACTAGGGGCAGTCGGGGGTAGTGCCCAGGGCGGCAAAATTCGGAAAGTGGAAAAAAACTTATTTAGTGTTTTCAATCTAATCAACTTGCAACTGTGCATACTGCCATCTGCAGTCTGTTTTACAAATATATCTAGGATCTAGGTTCTATCGGTATAGTCATTTTTACATTTGACGTTTACATGAATATAACCTGAAAAAAATTTCATTCATGTTGAGCATAAATATATGATCAATTGCAATATAATTATGAGTATATGAGTCAAGCTTAGTGCAAAATTTGTAGTTCTAAGTTTAATTTTTTTTTTAAATAAGATATCAAATATAACTTTGAGTGAAATTTCAGTGATGGGGCGGCATTTTTTCCAGTGCCCAAGGGCGGCAGAAATTTAAATCCGGCACTGCTTATATTATTTTCTGTAACATGATTTATGTATAATATTTTATCGAATCAATATGAATAAATATGAATAAAAGTATATACATGCTTTCAGTATTATGAGAAATGTGTTTATTTAACCTACTTGCCTATTGTATATATTCAAAGACAATCACACTTTTTTTCTTCTTTTTTTTGAGTGGCGGTCGAAGGAAAAGCATAGTGTACACTATGCTCGTGGCTCAAATATCACAACTCGTTTTTAAGCACTGGTACAATATACTATTTCGATACAAGAGCTGAGTGTTGCAAATGAGCTAGAACCCCTGAAAAGTGACAGTGCAGGGATATTTCACTTTTTTTTGTATTCGTTCACGCAAAATGAAAAAAAAACACGAATTAACATCAAACTCTGAGGTTAGGTTTGACAGCTGTAATGTTTTTTTATTGTTTGTTTTTTTATTCTAAAATTGAAACTATTTCTTGTTGATGATTCCCTTTAAATAATAAGTAATAGTCATACGTACCATATTCTAATCTAAGTAATACTTTATTTAAGTTCCATTAAAAAAATCTGGTGGTACTTTAATTTCGTAGAGATGTGTATATTATAATACAATCAAAACAAATTCACATTCAAATGCTTTCAAAGCCACGTCAAGCGTCAAATTCTGATTTGTTTGCTTTTTGTCTAATCATTTTTTTAGATAATAATCGAAGGTTTAATGAATGGAAAATAATACGGGCCACTGTAGTTAAATACATATTTAGTTTACTTGATTAATCATTTTAAACTCTAATAAGATGCAAAATGTCACAATGGTTTCTCGTTTCAGAAACGCGTTATTTTAATTAGATTCCTAACGAGGCCACCTGAATGTTTTATCGCAAACTTTGCAAATTGGGTTTCTTTACAGTCGTAATTAATGATTTATTGCCCTGAGCCACAACAATGGGCGGCGCACGAGGTAAACTTCGGGTTTGTGGCAATTAAATTTCCTAGGTCAAAGTTTCAACTAAATAATTTTTCTCTACGGGAATTATTTCGAAAACTTGCTGCTCTTTTTCCGACGGGCATGTTTCAGTAAACAGTAATTTATTTCAGTTGTGAGGAGAGTGCACCCCGCCGTTGCGGTTCTGTGATAAATTGTCGCGCCACATTAGAATTACTCAAGTTTCTCCTTGAATATTATGAGTTTTTTGCGGAATTCTCACAGCCACATTCCGTTTTAAAGATGATTGATTTCGGTCTGCAGCCGACGAAATAATGCCCGCCTCGCTTTTGCAGCTCCACGTTCTTTACGCATTTCGGTAAATGTTGTGATTTTTATAAATTTGGGGTTCGTTTGGAAGTCGGAGTGAGGGTTTTGCTGGATTTGTACACAAATTTTTCTTCCGCCTTCTCTTAATACTTTTAAGTGGTTAAAAGGTAAAGCTGCGGCTGTAAAGCCCGTGCAGGGGTGGCAAAAGTAATGCTGTTTCTTAGTACTGAATTATTTCTTCGATTGATAACGTACAGATTTTTGTGCCAAATCTCAAAGTTGCTTTTGCTCTTTTCCACTTTCACTCATTTATTCATCACTCCGTCACTCGAAATTGGTAACTTCCATCTATTTACGCTTCACTTTTAGGTATCATAAGTAATGTAATGATGCTTCTATTTCACTAATAGGATAAATAACTATTTTCCAAATCCTATTAATAAAATGCTCATTCTATTATATATTAAATCTCATTATTAAAACAATAGTGCTACGCTTCTGGATTACACTATTTATTTAAACACTATATACAATTTATTTTCTACTTCATATATTATTATAATATTTACATTATTAATTTGCACTAAATACAAATTACTACTTCACTACTTCTACTATTATTATTTATTTACACATCGCGTGGCACTAGGGAGCAATAAAGGCAACTGACGGACTCGACCCACTAATCTTCAGCATCGACGGCTCTACAATTATTTCAGAGTTCCATTTCCAGAACATCATGGATAACCTCAATCTACGGAATACTCCAGACGGTAACGTCAGATCACCTCGAGCATGTTGTAGTCGTTGATGATGTCATAATCTCGATGTGTACCGAATATTCGAGAGTAACACTATCTCGAGCACCAGGGGATGAATAAAATGTTTACAACAACACTTTATTCACACTCCTATTGACAACACAAATATAAAGTGATAAATTAAAATTCGCACTACCTTTTTAGTTGCTATTGATGGCCTGCTTACAAAACACACAAATTCTTCAATTTGCCGATTTGTCGATTACCTAAGGAATACAATTTTCTGAAAATTTTAATTGAATAGAGGAATTTTATAAAAAATATTATTTTTTCGTGTATAAAATTCGTGTTTAGTCACTTCTACCATAAGTATAGTGATGGTAACAATTGGATGAGTGATTGATATAGAACGGACAAATGTATACCTCTTAACACAAGAGAAATTCCTACAGCATAATTTCATATATATGTGAAAGTTTGTCGATATCTTTTCATTAGAGCTGACATTAAGATTTCCCTTATGAATTTCTGTGTAGCTCTAAGAAATGCCTTCTGACGGAAAGACGTTGTTATGCTTCAGTTTACGACTTCTTATAACACTCAAGCTAATTCTGAAGATAAATGTCCCGACAGTATTTATACGTCTAATTTCAACTGTTTCATTGCTTATTTATGTATGTACTTATTTTATTTTGTTTACTTGTTTCACTTAGAACTATCTAACAAAACTATGTTCTGCAATAATAACACCGGTCTGCAATGAAATCCTTTTTTTCTATCACGTATATATTTTTTTTAAATGTTTTTTATATAATTGTTCAAAATTCAGTAATTTTTGTGTTACGTTCTCGCAACAACGCTACTTTATTCCATTTAGATCGTATTTGTATATAGAAAGACAGGGAACGATATTGACTAACGTTGTTTTTACACCAATGTATGCGCCTGCGCAGTTCTTCCTGTGACTTCGTGGCGCTCAGTACGTAAAAAAGTTGTCCAGTGATTGTTTCTATTTTAAAGGGTATATTTTGGTCTTGCATTATATTGCATTATATTGTTACATGTTACAAAAATTTATGTCTATTCTCAACTATAGAGCGAAATAAAATGGCATGATTATATTATGATTTCATAGCAAATTTAATTTTGTTGTAGGTACAAAATGCAACAGAACTTGCAAAAAGTCTGCAGACGTGTTCTGCTACATTTACGGGGAATTTACCATTATAAAATTTCAATGAAACACAATAACTATTTTGTTAGAAGTGCTCATCAGCGTTACATTGGGTTTCCTGTCGATGAAAGTTGTTCAAGAACTTTGAGAGATTGGCTCGAAGGAAAGAAAAAGAAGAAAACTACGAAGTGAAATGCTCCTAATTACAAGTTATTAAATTTTTTTGATAATTTTTAACATTTTGGGACCAATTTTATCTACTATTGTCGCAGTTAATAAATTTACATTGGTACATAACTTTTAATTCTATATCTGTGTTCAGAAGTATCTATAAAAATCATGCATAATAAATAGAAGGAGGAGAAAAAAGATTTTTTTTGCAGACCAGTGTAATTGCTATAGAATTAACGATTCATTGTAGGATTTTCTATTTTGTCGGAAAATACCTGGACCTGCAGCTTTTATCGACAACAATTTATTGCATTTCAATACCTGAAATAATATCAAAATTTTATTATAAGTTTAGCTTAACATTGTGATAAACCCCTCCGTTCGTTCCAGCCACTTTTTGAACATGAAATGAAATATTATGTCAATAACGGAACAAATGTCAAATTTGAAACAAACCGCAAAATTCAAAAGTTGGCAAGTGATCATCCGACAAGGAAAAGCGGAGTCCTACGTTGTGTTTTTTTTTACAAAGAAAAGCAGTGGTGGGAAATTTGAACCTACCCAAGACAGAGGCAAACCCACGGAGGAATAATAAGAAATGGAGCCAGAATCCCAATACTAAACATATGCAGCGCTATGAAGTCAATTAACTGTGGGCGGGGGGAATAGTGGTTTGTTTTCTTTCACGAGACACACGCTATTGCAGTGTTGCCAAACCTATGCATAACCGGGGCATCAGCGTTCGGTACAATGCGGGTACAATAGCACTGTACTGGTACTTTTCGCAAGACATGGCAATGTTGTAATTGTGTTGATCATATTGTGAGGCGTCGGCGGCATCACGAGAAAACAATAATAAATGACTCCATTTCTAATTATTCTTCGTTGGGCAAACCCCAGGTCACAGCATAAATACTAACCAGCACGATATCTCTCATTCGCGCATCGATATGCGCAATCTTCTGTTTTGGAATAAAACCTGTCAATTTCTGTCATATCTCGACCAGAGCCGGACTCGGCGGAATGCTCAGCAGAACTGGTTTAGCGATCGATGCTCGCTTGGAATACTTTCTAGCGACCAATAACGAAGACTAAATTTGGTTTCATTTTTTTCTGTTTACAGGAGTTTATTGCACACAACTTTTTGAATATTTAGTTTTCCGGGGAATGTTGTTTAGATAAAAATTGTAGCTTGTAAAATTTATTACAAAGAAGTTTATGGACATAACGCTGATGGACCGTTTCAACAATATACGTTTATTTAAACTGAAAAATTGATGAGATTTTTTTTTTCTAATAAATATCAATAATTTTTGTCCAACATTATTTTTTCAAAAACACAAAACATCGAATGTTGGCTCTCTTTTCATAATCATGGGTAAACCAAAAGGTGGAATGATATGTTTGTGCTGCAAAACATTGCAAAAATAAGACTTATACTTGTGATAAAAGTTTCTTTAGATTTCCAAAAGATACGAAGGCGCTGAACGGACATGAATGTAAAAATAACTGTAAATGATTTTTTTTCTGGCAATTCCGACTTTTTTCTGGCAATTCCGACTTTTTTCTGGCAATTCTGACTTTTTTCTGGCAATTCCGACTTTTTTCTGGCAATTCTGACTTTTTTCTGGCAATTTCGACTTTTTTCTGACAATTCTGACTTTTTTCTGGCAATTCCGACTTTTTTCTGGCAATTCTGACTTTTTTCTGGCAATTCCGACTTTTTTCTGGCAATTCCGACTTTTTTCTGGCAATTCTGACTTTTTTTCTGGCAATTCCGACTTTTTTCTGGCAATTCCGACTTTTTTCTGGCAATTCTGACTTTTTTCTGGCAATTCTGACTTTTTTCTGGCAATTCCGACTTTTTTCTGGCAATTGTGACAAGGGTAGGACAATGGTGCTTTTTTGTTGCCCAAACTTAAAAGATTGTCTACATTTTGACTATCACGTACATTGAAATATGACCTTCTTGGAGTATGTTTTTTTAATAATAATAATAATAGAAGTTTGTCCAATCTGAAAATCATTCCTGCCTGCTGTAAACGGGCAGAGTCCCTTGTGGCTGGAATGCAGAAAGCAGTCATCTTGGGGTCGTTGCGTCTGCTCAGGGCACATGATTTACGGGATTCATAGCTACTGACCTCATGGTTTTAAGGAGTGGTTATGATGTACGAACAGGACCTGACCAGCAAGGAACCTCGTGAAGGTCGGAATCACAGGGAGGTCCTTCTGGTCAATACGAAAAAAAAAAAACAATAGAAGTTTATTGCCAATAGACGAATAGCACGAAGCACCAATTTCACTAATCCACGGAAGTTACCCTCTGTAAAAATTTGTTTTTCTGTGGATCATTGAAATTGGTACCTCGCGCTACGCGCTCGACCACTTAAAGAAACATACTCCAAGAAGGTCATATTTAACTGTACGTGAAACTCGAGGCCCCAATTTCAGTGATCCATTGAAGTTGCTGTTGTCGTTGTCAGTTATATTTATATTCATTCCGTTCAGCGCCTTCGTACAATGGTGAGCTGTTTTATTGCCCCTTAAAAGATGAAATACTGTCCACATTTTCACGTACAAGGAAATATGACCTTTTTGTAGTATGTTTTTTGAGGGGTCGAGCGCGTAGCGCAAGCAATCAATTTCAGTGATCCATTGAAGTTGCCGTCTGTGAAAATTTGTTTTGCCGTGGATCATTCAAATAAATGACTACGCGATTGACCCCTGAAAAAAACATACTCCAAATATGCTAGACTTCGCCCCTTAATAAAGTCATTATTTATTATTATTATTTATAAGTGGACAAAAATGTGGAGAGTATTTTATATTTTAAGTTTGGTAACAAAACAGTGCTATCGTCCTACCCCTGTCGCAATTGCCAGAAAAAAGTCGGAATTGCCAGAAAAAAGTCAGAATTGCCAGAAAAAAATCGCAATTGCCAGAAAAAAGTCAGAATTGCCAGAAAAAAGTCATAATTGTCAGAAAAAAGTCAGAATTGTCAGAAAAAAGTCGGAATTGCCAGAAAAAAGTCGGAATTGCCAGAAAAAAGTCAGAATTGCCAGAAAAAAGTCAGAATTGCCAGAAAAAAGTCAGAATTGCCAGAAAAAAGTCAGAATTGCCAGAAAAAAGTCAGAATTGCCAGAAAAAAGTCAGAATTGCCAGAAAAAAGTCGGAATTGCCAGAAAAAAGTCGGAATTGCCAGAAAAAAATCATTTACAGTTATTTTTCCATTCATGTCCGTTCAGCGCCTTCGTAAAAAGATCCTGTAATGTAAGTATTTTTTTTTTTAATACGACCCTGTCTTCTATTCCCGAATCGCGTCCTCAAGGTTAAATTTTCATTTTCACTTTGTGGACAAATTCCATCTTACAATTTGCAATTATTGCATCAGTTTGACAATTTAGTTCTCCTGAGAATAACATGTACTAATACAATTCAACAATTTATGTGTACAGTATAAGTAAGGTTATGTTACAGTCCATAATGTGCATATTCGAGACTGTGACGGGATATTGAAAGCCATGAGGTTATTTAACTATGAATACAGATATGGATTAAAGTTTCACTACAACTGAAATAAGCTGTAAGGACAATTGGCAATATGTGGAAGTTAAATTTATTTTAGCAAATTACTTTGGTAAAATTTGTAACATGATTCCATGTGCTTTTATCTATATGTTCAGGAAAAAGTCCAAGTCCAAGCTAAGTATCAAGTACTAACAACCCCGGTATCAGTTGGACGTTAACACAAACCACATGGTTCACACACCTTCCCAACAATATTTAGGAACGAACAACGTCTAAGCGCAGAAGTAACATATATTAACAGAATGTTGCAAGGTTGGAGATAGCTTTTTATCTCCGGTTTAGTGTTTTTGGATTTTTCGTTTTGTTTTCTTTTTCTAACTAACTATTACTATGAGATACTAACGACATTCTTATAGCTCAAACTACTTCTACTTGACTAACAACTGCACACAAATACTGATCGATTTAAATTCTAAAAGGGCCACTGGAACTGAATTGGCATTTAAACAATAATAATTATTTTTTGAAAGAAAACAAAATTTTAAGTGGTATGTATTTAAACAATGATTAGTTCCTGAAAAGGGGTAAATCGAGTTGCGAATGAATTCAACCGTTTATTTTGTAATTTGCGTCGCTTTGAATATCATAAAAAGAGATTTATGTTTTATCAAGTAGGAGTACATGACAATATTTAAACAAACTCTAGCAAATAGTGAAGTCTCTGATACGAATAAACAAACAAGTTTTATTTATAGAAGCAGGCCATAAAATATAAAGCGATGCGGCTACGTTTATGACCTGACTCCACCAAAACACATGGTCTAGACAAACTGTAAAATTTGAATGATTTAGCTGAGAATTTCATATATGAACGGAAAATAATAGTTTGCAAATTACATTGACGTGTATATAAGATAGATTTGGCAGAAATATAAATATAAAGAGCTTGCTGCGAGGGCGTTGTTGTTGGTTCGACGGTATCTGATCTCCCCGCCCGGTGGACCGGTGCAGCCAAACTAGTCCCATGTTGGGTAGGCAATTCGAATTTGTACTTTGTGAATTACAGGTCCCGTACTTCAACGGCGAATTTTGACATGGTAAACTTTGGAATGTCTCAACATGTTAGGTATTTATTAACTTAGTTTTTTTATTCTAGATAGATGATCAATAGGCAATGAATTTTGCGTTGGCATTACACACAAGATTTTTTCTACAATCGCACAACTTACGCAATAATTAAAAATTTTACAAAACATTTATAGTTATTAACGTCATGACGCCGATAAGTGGCAAATAAGATGCGGAGCCGAGACTTTATAATCAATCGCATTTGCTAGTTGCGTATCGGCCGAATATCGTTCAGTACTTTTCATAATGCCCTCGGCAATACCGACAAAAAACCGAATTGTTTAGCATAATTTTTAGTGAATCCATAAATCAATTTTGAAAGTGTTGCTATAGAAACAATGATCAAAAACTTCCTCCTGTACTGTTAATTTATATAACAGGCGTGACTGTTATGTGTGAGTTTTCACTCAAGCTGACGAAGCTGAGAAAAGGCTTTTCTACCGTGGTTTATATACAGGGTAGCGCAAAAGTATGGAAACGCCTGAATATCTCAAAAACTGTTAGTCCCATCTAAACCAAATTTTGCTGGTATATAGGGGTCTATAATATCTACTTGGTGTAATTTTTTCATAGTTGCACGTTCATTTGTTTTCGAGATACAAAACCAACTTGTATTTTTTTAAATAGCAACATAGGGTAAAAATAACCTTTTTTCTTCTTCTTAAGCATTTTTTTCTTAATTTAACGATGTGCTATAATAATTCTACTTTTTGACATTTGTCTGCAAAATTATTTTTTTTTAATTATTATTATTATTAAACTCACGGCTTCAAATATGATTATTTGTGCTGTAAGAAAATAATATGCCATCAAACCTAACAGTATTACTAAAAAAGTCTGTTTTTTACAATAAATGTTCAAAATGTTGACCATTAATTTCTTGACAAAAATGAATTCTATTAACAAAACTTCTCATCTAAGATTGTTCCTGGTCTTACACAGCTTTTTCCAAATTATGACAGACGAAATGTACCTGTCGTAGCAACTTGGTTCCAGCAAGATGGAGCTCCACCCTGTATAATTTTTCTCACTACTAGCAGCTTAAATCTTAAAAACCATATTTTTCTGTCCATTCCTGTATTTATAATTACATAAACAATTTCACGAATATTCTCTTCACCTTGTTTACTTGTATCGGTGTTGCTGCACATAAAATGCTGTGCGTTCGCGTCACAGCCCAGAATTGTTGCACCAGCTAATGATTTTTTTAAAATTCTCTGAAGGTGGGTCGTCTGACTGGCCTGGAAAGTAGACAAAGGCCATCATAATTCGCTTTTTGTCCCCATCCGTAGGCACAACAAAGCAGTTGATGGCGTCGAGTAGGATATACAGTGCATTTTTTAAACTGGCCATAGGGATCTGCTGTTAAATTTTTCACTTCTGTTCGGGGAGAATTTTAAATTCATGGAAGAATTTACATGGTGTCTAGAATAATATTCATTAAAATACAAACCCAATTGATTGTATTTTGATTTTCTTGGAGCAAAATGGCTGTTGCAATTAAAATAAATAGTACTCATCTATGTTGGGTAAAAATTTCAACTCTGGGGTTTGCAACAAACAAATGTTAAAAGGGGGTGAAAAATTTAGTACGCAGTGTATGTACCCCACAGAGCAGAAAATACTTGGATAACAGTTTTTTCGGCTGATTAATTTATTATTTATCATTTAGATAAATTGTCAAAAATGTAGCTATTTTTTATGAATAACTCAAGGTTTTGGCAATATACTGACAACTGGCAGTGTATATGTCAAGCACATGTCAACATTGCTGATTCACACTAGTGAATTATGTGAATTTTGGAAGTGTCTACAGTATGACACTGTCCCAGTGGGTATTTTATACTATCGGTATTACCGTGGCCTTTAGAACTTTTTGAAGTACCTTTTTTTAAATTCTAACTATCGGGGAGAAAAAAATTGTAAAGGGGGGGGTACTTTTGGGTCATTTTATGTAATAGTTTTGTTGAGCATATTAAATATTTAACACCATTCCTAGCGTTGGCCCAAGTAGACGCTTTTTTGCTTGAGGGCAATTTTATAAAGAATCACTATTTCAAATTTTGTGTTCAATATTGCTATTATTCACCATAATTGTGGAAGGCTTTCTTATGTTATGACAACCTACTTTTACGTATAAAACAAACAAAAATGCGTTTTTCCCGGATGGATACTGTGGGTTTTACGACTTTTTGTTCAGATGCCGTTAAATTTATATTATTAAATTGATGGGCCAATTCAGTATCTGGGTCAAAGGTAAAGAAATTCCAAGGACAAATAAAATACGGCAAATTTGTTTCAAAAACTCACCCACTTGAAGCGCCCCTTGGGATGATCTTGGATTTCTGGCATGCCGTTTCGTTAAAATATTAAAAAGCACTTTATTTTTAGTTGATGAATCATTTTATGTATACGTGGTGTAAACATATTATGATCGCTATTCAAAACCCCTAATAATCTAGGAAGTCTACAATCAACAAACAAATCAAATTTATTTGCGTCAATGTTCAATAAGAACCAAATTTACGGAATTTAAAGTCCGTGTCAGGTGACACATGTTCACAATGAATATTCTTCATCTTCTCGTGAAATAAAAATTGACAAATCGGCCCCAAAGCAAACTGCATCTAATGCAGCATAAATGATCCATCGACATCGTAACCAAAAATTCCACAAATTAAATTTCCCCTCTTAATTTAATTGAAACGCGATGACGTACTCGACCATGAATTTTCTCCCCCTCGGCAAAAAATCGTTCACGGAAATTAGTTTACAACTAGGTTACGGAAATTATAAACTGATAAAGTTAAATTACTCTTATCGTCACTAATTGCATTTGATTTTGTTGAATTAAAACGAAACTCCCAGCTCGAACTACTGACCTCCCCTTAAATAAATCATCTTGACCTGGCATTTTAAAACAAATATTTTATAGTAATTTTTCACGAGAAGCTTTCATCAAAACTTCATGCTTATTTATTTAAGTGTCCATAAAATTCTACATTCTCAGTTTTATGTTAACGGAGACCGCTGTACGTATAATGTATCGCTATAACTTTGTTAACGGCCACGTTTTAATCCATTCCAATTCATTTGCAAAATATTACCTTAAAATTGTCGAACAGCTTGCGGTGACAGCAATGAAAGAAACGGTGATTTAATACTGAGGGTGTAGCGTGTTATTTTAACACTGTTGTTTGCCTTTTTTATTACGAGGTTTACGACAATCTCTTATACAGAAATGGTGTGTGCGCCGGGTTACTGTTTTGAATTGCTTATTAAATTATGCTTTCATCCAAAATAATACTTAACGTATATTTAACTACAAATCAATTCGGAAACCTACATTTTATCAAGTGACTATTATTTATACCAGATTACAAATTCTACAACTCGCTGCAATAAAGTTGTTATAAAAAGTTTATGAGCTCACACGTTAGTCGCTTAGATTAAAAACTCCGAAAGTTGAAATTACGCTTTATTGCTCACAGCACTGTGCTACATAAAATTTAAAACTCTTCGTACTCCTCTAATTTAGAACTCTTATCGTCTTTAAAACATTTCTCTAGTTAATTACCCACATAAAAAGTTATTTCATACGATTTAGTAAATATTTTTCAAGTGTAACTGCATTAAGATTAAAATGTATTAATACTGAAGTATCAGACACTGACTTTCTACTTGTGAGTACCTTTAAAAAAGCACTTTTCGTTTAATTAAAATTAATTAAAACGTTTCATTTCAAACTGCAAGTTTAATGAACTAGATTGCAATAAAAAGAAATCTTCAGTTTTTATTTGCACAAAAATGTCAACGAAAAATATGGGTCGTTTTTTTTTGGAAATTTTCTTCGATTATTCCGTTTATACTAGATAAAATGGAGGTGCCTCAAGATATTCTGGATGAAGCTGGTTGCGTGAAGAAGAATTTGATGCCACAGATATCTTGGGAACAATATGAGAAGAAACACAGTTGTTTTGTGAGCTGATAAAGCAATTTTTGCATGATAAAGGCTCCGCTGTCCGTCTGTCCGTGTGTCCGTACGTCTGTCACAGGGCTATATCTTTTGAACTAATAATAGTAATAGGTAACTAGTAATAGGTAGACACTTGAAATTTTCACAAAGTGTGTACTTCTATCTTCTACTCCTATCTTCTAATCAAAATAATATAAAGTTAAAAATTAACGGGGGTCCGCATACAAGAAACGTTTTTTTTTTACTAATATATTTCTAAAAACTATATAGTGCTAAATATTGTACGGTGGTACGAGTCCGAACCGCATTTGACCGATTTTTTTAAAATTGATTGTAAAATTCTAAATAAAAGCTATTAATTCAACACCATTTGGCATTCTTCAATCATCCGTCAAGAAAGTATTATCTAGTTGGTTACCCATGTTGTGTAGCCATAAGAGCCCTAGTTAATATTGATAGAGGAGTATCGAGAACCGCTAGCATAATTGAAGAACTATTAGTAAATAACCCTTATCTCTTACCCTAAACAAAAAAGAACTTTTTGCAGCATTGAGTGCGGTAGAACGATTGCAAATTAATTACTTCAGACGGTGCACTAAATTTTCTTAAAGTGCCTTTATTTTCAAAGAGTCACATGACCGATATGATGGTGAAACCCGTGGGAACACTCTTGCGGCTCTAGAGTTGTACGAATAGACATTTGCCAGAATCTCGTATTTTTACAAAAATAATGCAAGGATTACGTTAGCACGGTTCTTTCAAAATGAACACGAGGGATATCGGCTCTACCAGAAATGATCGCCGGTTAGAAATTGAAGAGGAGCCTCTGGATGCGGAAGACTGTGAAGCGATTAGAACCCCACGCTGTTGTCGAAAGGAACTTCCAAGAAAAAAAAATTGTTTTGATCGGAATTCAACAACTTTACCACGTCGGTTAACAGGCGCACAATATTTAAAATTTTTGAACAATGATCTCGAGGAATTATTAGAGGACGTTCCTCTGAACCTAAAACAAATGTGGTTCTTACAAGAGCGCCTCCTCATAGTGCATGCAATGTATCAGAGTGTTTAGGTAATAATTTCCAAGAAAGATGGATCGGAAGAAATACCTGGTAATGTGGCCCTATTTGCATGCGTAAATATCAACCTTTATGGAACTACTAAGAACCTACACTTATTGAAGTGGAAACTTCTTTAGGTTCACATTGCACTTTTTCTGTACAGTGAACGAAACTAAACCGTCGGTGACTCTGGCACCACTTTTTTTTAAATAAAGATTTCTTTAGGTGCACCCTGCGGCTTTTTCTGAACTGAACCGTCAGAGTGACGCTGGCCCCACTTCGTTAGCTGTACCTTACGGCTTTTTCTGAACAGTGAACGAAACTGAACCGTCACGGTAACGCTGGCTCCAGTTATCGCGTGCGAACGGGAACTGATTCGTTCGTGGAAAAAAGAATTCCGGCAACGATTTTTATGATCTTTGCTTTGTTGGATTTGTCTCTGCCCCGAATAGCAGAATAACTATTACAACATCGGAAAAATTACAGCTCCCCCTTGGGACAGGGGTGCCCAGGCAAACCCCCTTGGTACGACGATAACAAAGAACGCCGGCAACCAATATTTGTCGTACCGGGCTTTAAAAATGAAAATCGGTTCTTAAGCTGTAAACTCTAAAAGTTTCACTTCTGTAGCGCATGGACTCCACACACAAATTTTTTGATGATATCGAGAACGGATTGACTAATTTCGATGTTTGTTTTTTCGGGGGCGAATAAGTATTAAAACATGGGAAAAATTCACGAAAAAAAAATTATGAAGAAAATTCACAACGCTATGTCTAATACATGAGAGAAACAAAAAAAACATGGCGTTATACGCTGGTTCCGGTAATGCCAGTAGATGGCGTTGTGTGCATTATCCTTTGATAAAAAACTTAATTTAATTCACCTAATAGGTTAACACAACATTTATTGATTCCGAGGCGGTACGAAGTTCGCCGGGTCAGCCAGTTATATAATATACCTAAGTTTTCACTTCTATCGTGAGGTCATAAAGACAGACACATTATTTTGTTGGGGTCATTATTACAGTAACCATCAAAAATTTTCGCTCGTGTATAAATTTTTTTTCCTAAAACATATTTTTTTAAAATATCCTTCTAATCCTTCCAATCAAGTTTTCTTTGGTGTAGTAACGACACCACCATTATTTGAAAATTTTGCTACGTTAAAAAAACACTGATCGAAATCACACAGAGCCAATACTTTTGGGTAGTCAGTGCCAGCGTTACATGGTATAAATGAAATCTGTTGCCTTTCAGTATACGATATACAGATGCCACACTGTTGTAGCGATTCCAGCTTGGCCCACGTGAGAATTATTATCAACTATTTTATTTCTATGACAGCAATTTTATTTTCTTCACCTGTACGGTCCTTTGCATGGATCTTTTATCATGCCCCGTATTTTCCAATTCCGCTTTATCAATATTTCTGATCAAAAACCTTTTATTCCGAAATAAAAAATTCAAGCAATCAAATCGTATGGAATTTATGTTAATATTTCGGCTATAAAATTAACAAATAATACTAATAGTAGGGGCGCCCAAGAGGGGATTTTGCGCGTTACTCGAGGGCGTCAGAAAATTATATGGAGAGAAACCTTGCACCCTGTAATGTACCCCTACCAAATATGAACCCCTAATATAGAGGGGTTCGTTGAGGGCAGCCCGTCAGATTAGAAAAAAGAATCGATCCTCAGAAAAACTCAAGCGCATCAGATTAAGACAAGGTAAGTTAAGTACATGTAGAAAAGTGTATATTTCAATGATCTGACAATTTGAGTGTGACATAAGGAAATGGGCGAGTCACAAAGTTAAAGTCACAAATCCTATTAGGATTACGAAAAACATATATTCTGACGATTTTCATGGGGCGATGTAGCTAAAACCATCAATAAAGGATGAAGCGTACAGATGCCGATAACTGTATTTCCTACCCCGCGCCAGTTCGAATCAGTTCACTCCCTTTCACACTGACATCGGGGTTTTGTTTAATTTAGTATTGAAAAAATAATATCATCAAAAAGGTTAAGTAGAATTGTCCAACATGCTTGCTGCACTCTCACGAGGTCCAAAAAACATTTCAAGTAACAATATCTTAGATTATGGAGTCGGGCGACGGTACCTCGAAAATCAATGAATAATATGCATATGAAACTACTGACATTCTATAAAATATGTAATATAGAACGCCCTTGTATGAAAAACAGTCATTGTTTATACTTGACCAGATCCAGAGGTCTAAAAACTGGTCTCAAATATTTCTTGTACTTAGTTTCCTTACTTTGATAGATTTTTACAGAATTTGGGCTTACATATAAATAATTACAATAAATTTAATTTTTATACAACACGAGAGGACGAGGAAGTTGAACAAGTGGAAATCAACTTCGAAGACTAAAGATTAAAATACTTGTTTTTATTTTTTTTTTATCAATTTTATATCAATAAATTATTAAATTTTCTATGTACATATTATTATTATTACACCCAGTGATAAAAAAAACATTTTTTTTTTCAAATTGTCAGATTTACAATATCCCTCCATATATTTGTCAGATTATCATTTAGGACGACTAGGGCATCAAGTTGAACCGTCTGTATACAAATCTGACGCGCTCGAGTATTTCAAGGTCACTTTTTTTTTAATTTTCAAAAATCGGTCATGACTTTTGGTCACGTCCAAATCGTCAGTCATTTAAATAGGACACTTTTTTGAGTTCACTTAATATTCCCTCTGAATATCTGACACGCTCGAATAACTTTTTTTTTATTTATTTTTTTTACCCCTTTCTACTGCTACCCTCCCTAGTTAATCGTCAGATTAATATCTCCCGGTTATAAGAAAGACAAAGCGCGTATACACTATGAATGTCTGACGCGCTCGAGTATTTTCATGAGTCTGTTTTTTTGAAAATTTGTACTCTCTTCCCCTCACTAAAATGGAAAACTTAACAAACATTTTTTCGTTTTAGAACCTAATCTTCACAATACAGTGGGTCCCCATGACGCTTTAGTAACTGCAAATTTAGCATCTCGGGCTCCCCTACTATAATTTACAATATTAGGCAATAACTATTTGGCAAATAACTGGGCGCTTTCTATGGCACTAGGGGTTTAAAAAAAGCACGAATGAAATGAGCCGTAAAGCGACCAATCTACACAGCCACGAGTGTAATACAACGTTTTATAGTTCGACCATTGAATATCAACACTCTAGCGTTCGACACAACCCCGACAAGCCCCTAAATTGCTCAAAATCCTCTGAGTGTCGAATTATAATAGTACATTATATTATAAGTGATAGAAATGCATCATTATTAGCGAGTGAGAATTTTGACCCACGAGTGCGCTTGCGCACGAGTGGGGCACTTCTCACGAGCTTTATAATGACATTTCTATCACGTGTGATATACGACGTTTTATCTTACAGGTGCATTGTATAAAAATCCAAGAAATATGTATTCAAGTAAACATCCGCCTGTAACATTAGCATGGTTCTAATATCAGTTTCCGTAGTAACCTGTGATTGTTATAGTTATGAAATAAACATTCTCGTTGTTTTTACAACTTTCACTAAAGTAATAAAAATTGACTTTCTACTGAAACATATTCAACTAGACGTGGAAGCCGCTGTTTCCAGCTTGAACCCGGTAAGGTCGAGACACATGTACGAGAAAGAGTATGATCTGTTCGTGAAGTGGAAGGCAGAGAATTACATTACATCGCCTGTAATTATTACATTACAAATTAATAATTACAATTTTTAATTACAACTGACAGCTGTCAGATTTACTCACTTGCTTTATCTCTCTTATGAGTAAAATTTGATTTCTGTAACCGAAAACCATGGTATAAGGGACCTAAAAAAGTACACCTGTAAGATAAAATAAATTATTGCTTCGTAATATTTTCTTTTTTTCAACTTTCCTTTACATAATACTTTAAAACACTTTTCATATCAAAATTAATTTCGCAGTGCTTTATTTTATAATAAACATGTTAATACATAATTAGGGAATTTACAATTTTAATGTAACAACATTTGAAACATTTTTAATTTACTAAATGTCACTGAAATTTACAAAGTCGGAGTAATATACATACTACTGTTTTTTTTTACAATTTTGGGTATTTCTAATTTTTGTTAATCCATACTTTGGTTTTTATATTGTAGGCGATACATATCAGTATATTAATTCATTACCATACATTGCCAATTTTTTTATCTAAATGAAGTATAGATTAGTTTTCGGAAGATACTGAAAAACACAAAAATATGGTAATTGTTTTATGAGAACAGATGTATTTGTTCCTACAATGATCACATTTTAACTAGCGCTGCTCCATTATTTCCTCATTTTTCAACCCACAAAATTTTACATTATCCGTCCAAACAAAATTACATTAGCATAAACACGATTTAAACTTCATTCTGTTGATTCTGTTCATTCGGAAATTTCACATACAAGTGCACAACGGCACACGTACATTTGGTGGTTTATTTGGCGCTTGTTGCAGTCATGTAAAATATAAAATTGGCAGATATTTGATATCGAAACAATAAAAACGTCCAACAAAGCCAACTAATAGCAAATAGTAATTGTACACCAAGGTTGAGAAGCCATTTTTCTTAGCCGAAGCATCGGGGGAAATAAAAGTGCAAGGCTAAGAAAAATGGCTTCTCAACCGTGGTTTATATACTATTTTTTTCACTACTAGCATATTTGTTTAACTTTTCTTCAAATTATAATCATGATAATGCCAAAAGTCGAATTTGAGGTTATCTATTTTTTGCGACTGACATTTCTCAATCAGAAACCGGATGTTTATGCAAAATTACACAATGCATTTTGTAATAGTTCTAACACTTCGTTCTTTGTTTTTTTTACATGAATTGCAGTAATTAATGCCAAATATTTACAACTGGTGCAATTAGTAAATATCATCGAAGGACGCTGTTGTTAAGTTGGTAGATAAAATAATACACATGCTTTTTGCATGAAATCCGATGAAATCCTCAACAAACTATATAATTTTACAGCTAGTACTGAAAAAACGACATTTTAGACGTACAACGCTTTCGCCAAATATGTCGGTGTGCTTTTTTCGGATAGATAAAAAGAAAGCGCATTGATATAGAAGCACTTTAAACGCTCTTCAGCAAAGATTTAATTTCGTTAGTGCTTTGCCCAATCTCCGAGCGGGACTGAAATGAAATTTCATAGACGACTAAATATAGATTACACGGAATAATTTTCTGTTTACGTGAATATACACTTGCTTGCTATTATTGAGGAGCGACTGATGTTTTTCAGACAAAAACTACTTCAAATGAGAGTTTTTATCAAAGAGATAGTTTGAGCAAGCTGAATTTACATTTAAATAGAGTAAAAATGTCAGTATTTGCTACAGATCCTTGGAATATAGGCAACTCACAATACAACAGTGCGTCGTTTCCTGGCGGGCGGAAATAAGAATAAAAGGAGTCCGGTGTTGTTTACGGTTCATTTCAAGAAAATAAAGTGAGAGTAGATGTTTCAGCCAAAACATGTGCTGCGTTTTTTATTTAGATGGTGCTGTAAAATGTATCTATTTAGAGTTAGACGAAGAGACTTATTATTATTAGTAAGGCCGCTACAGACGCTAAAAACAATGATTTGTGAATATTGATTCCCGTAATTAGTATAGAGGAAAAGGTTAAAAATAAACTTCCAAAGTATTAAAAAGTCCATATTTCGTTTTTGGATGGCAGCTTTTAGTAAAGCACTGAAGTCTAAAATATTTTCCTAAATATCGTCCATGCGCATTGTCAAGATGACACGACAGTGTCAATTACATGCCAAAAAAACTAAACAGATTGACGTGTTTGTAATAATTTGATTATGAATTTTTGTACAACTGGATCTCTCCTAGACATTTTAGAACAAAACTTTTCAGATGAAAGTTGCACAGAATCAATCCGTTTATATTTTTACACCCGTTCTAAGTGTTAAAATAAAACAGAAAAAAAAGGTGCGTCCAATTCCGTTTGGAGTACTCCTATGCTTAAGTCGACATCTAATATATAAAAACCAATATTTTTTTGTTTGTTTGTTTGTTTGTTTGTTTGTTTGTATAATATGCGCGCCTAAACCGGTGAACAGATCGTTATGAAATTTTGACCACAAATAATATTCTGAATGGGGAGCAACATAAAATATATTGTGGATGTGACCGATTTCTTAGAGAGGCTCCAGATGAAGAATTAAAAAAAATCAGGTTGTATTAGTAATCGGTGTAGTGTGTAATGTCGATTGATGATCTTGAAGACAAGAACTGTATTGATGATACGGATAGTAAGTTGTGGATATAATGCCAATGAGCTTAATATCGCTTTATAGGAAGTATCGTAAATTACGTCCACCTCAAACGCCACGCCAAATTAAAAATAACAAGATATTCCTATTCCTTAATTAATTAATTTCAGATAATTTTAGCTACTTTGAAAGAATCGAAAACTTTTCTCCCACTGGTGTTTATTATACAAACAACGGTCAATTCAAAACATTTTTTGTTGTCTCTTCAATTTACCTCCCCAACATAAATGCTGTCGAAAACTTTTAATAACGGCTTTTTATCACTTCAATAAACCGCTAAGCGCATTTTTAATTGAACTCCGTCACTTTTTGTGGAACTTTCCTTATTAGTTTTTCCCACAAAGCCTTCACAGCTTTGTTCCTTCGCCGTCAAACTCCTAGTTTAATTAATGCACTACGTAGACATTAAGACAACAACAATAATTATAAAATCGTTAGTCTTAATTAATTTATATTGTAGGCCAATTTAGACAGTTTGATCTGAAGATTAATGAATTTCTTTAACACTCCCTCCAAACAATGGGTTTGAAAGCTGCTAACAGTCAAATTAGCAACTGAATTTCCAGACTGATCGTTTTATATAGGCTAATCCATAATGAGGGTGCATTAATATTTAAGTGGGAGATTATTTATCAATTCGTTCAGTGTGTACCGAAAGCAAACAAGCATTTTGTTGGTAATTATATGAGCGGTGTTACTCTTTGATGCAAAAATATTTAAATCAATAAACCGATTTTGAAGGAAATTTTTCGTTTCAGTCAACAATCAAATACGGATTAAAATTGTTGTGAAATGGCATATTTACGTCATTTAAGGTTGAATTACGTATGTAATTTATAATGTAAGTTGTTAATAATGATAACGAAACGTTTTTATATGAAGTTACACATACCTAACGCTGAAGTACTTTATCTATTTGTATATCCTTGGATTTTATCAAATTGTAGAACTTTGAAAGGTTACAATTATGATATCGACGATAATAATAAATTATTATTATCATCTAATTAAGTATCCCTGTTTGGTTTCTCAACATTTTTTTTAAAGAGTACAGATAAAATAAATATGTTTTTTACAAGAATTACAAGTACACATTTTAAAAATATAATGATTTCATTATTCTAAGCTTAATTGAAACAAGAAAACAATTATTCCATCCTCACTGTTTGAAAGCAATTAAAGAACTGTTTTATGTGTGTATAACAGCATTTTGAACATTTTTTTGTTGCTTCACGGTATAAGATTTCGGAAGTGGCCAGCAAGGATCCCTGACTTAAATTCTATCGAACATGTTTGGAACCACAACGGGTCCCAAATTCGACAACTCAAGATGGCAGCTAAATCAACTAGAAAACATACAAGATATTAAGTCCTTATACGAAAAAGTACAGAGAGATCTAAAGCTAAATTTGTCAAAGGCGGCTATGCACGAAAAGCCGCTTGTCGTAGTTTAACAGAATTATTTTTCAAATGTTTGGTCGACAATATTCAATTATACATTTCATAAATAATTCAATCAAAGTAGTGCGACAAGCGGCTTTTCGCACATGGCCACCTGACTAATTTAGTTTTCGATCTCCTGTACTTTTGTGAATTCTACAATTTTTAGCATTATGCGTTAATTACACTTATGTTGTCTACAATAATTATGTTGTTTGGTGTGCAGATTCCGAAAATAATAATAAAAAAGTTGTATCACCCACCCATTCCTCACCTTTTGATATTAAAAAAAATATTTTAGCAATGATAACTACAAAGGAAAAGGAGGCTTGGATATCATTTAAAGGAATGTGAAAGAAATTTTTTTAGGCATGTGAAACTATGAACTCATCATACCTAATATTATAGACAAATTCAAAACAGTGTTTGTCTGATGAGCCTTAAAGTCCACTTCTTGCACAACCATCTTGACTTTTTCCTAGAAACTTGGGTGATGCGAGTGAAGAGCAAGAAAAACGGTTTCATCAAGACATAAAAGACATGGAGAGACGATACCAGGGACGGTGGAATATCATCATGATGGGTGGTTACTGTTGGTCACTTCACAGAGAACAACATCGGTAAATAAGTTATGCAAGAAACTTTATTATCGTAAGTAAAAATTGTAATCTAATAAAAAAAACTATATTTTTTCTCTCTTTGGAATACATACGGAGTGATCATAAAGTTACGCACAAAATTCATAATTTAGTTATCTACTGTTTGTTTGGTCACTTCACAGAGAACAACATCGGTAAATAAGTTATGCAAGAAACTTTATTATCGTAAGTAAAAATTGTAATCTAATAAAAAAAACTATATTTTTTCTCTCTTTGGAATACATACGGAGTGATCATAAAGTTACGCACAAAATTCATAATTTAGTTATCTACTGTTTTTGCGAACAGGTCGATTTTTGTTTTTTTTTTTGACATAAAAATTTTGTTGATGACGTCATCTGTTTTTGAACTGACACTGTCATCAATTTTTTTAAAGGGCAACCCATAACTTTTTATGGGTTTTAAATACACTTTTCAATTCTCTATTCAGCAAGAGTAAAAAATGTGTTACTTTGCATTTTTTTTTTAAATTACGTTTTACATCAAAAATAAAATTTTCATTCCTTGAAAAACACTGGAAACTAACAATCAATTTAAAATTGAACACTTCGTTCAATAACTTCGGGACTAATCTGCGTTATTTCACCACGGATTTGTATTTTTTCAAAGAATAAAAATTTATTAAACTTGTAGTCAAAATTTTTTTTCAAACAAAAGTTATGCAAGGTATTACAAAACTTAATTATGTTGAATAAAGTATTGAAAAGTGCATCTAAAACCGAAAAAAAAGTTGGGGTTACCATTTAAAGAAATTGATGACGGTGTCGTAGTTCAAAACCAGATGACGTCATCATCAAAATTTTTATGTCAAAAGATGGCAATTTGAAAACAAAAATCTACCTGTTCGAGCGTTTTTCGCAAAAACATTTCATAACTAAATTATGAATTTTGTGCGAAACTTTATGATCACTCTGTACAAAAATAATCAATGTCATATTGTGAGAGAATTGTGGGTGAAAAAAAAAAACTGCTACCAAATACGGTTTCAGCACCAAGATTTAGTTGAATTGGTTTAAAAAGTTTTTACGCTTATTGTCTTGATCTATTTTCGCAAAAAAAATGTCAATGCAAGATAACCTACAAATCATGGGAATGACAAGACAAGATGTGGCATGTGTGATACCAATCCCTCAGTTTTGCCAATCCAGTATTTCTGCTTCAAAAGATTATATAACTGATAATGAGGTAGTATACTAAAAAATAAAGTTATTGGAAAATACAAGAATCATAAACCTCACTGAAAAGTGTATGGTTTAGCGCTATTATGGTAAAATAATACTGGAAAATGCAAAAACAAAATTGAATTGAAATTCGTTTTATTTTTTATGAGAGAACTGTACTAGTTTAAATTACGTCATTAGTGGCCGGCATATGAATTAAGTGAGGACCTACGCCTTTCCATTTCTCACTCTCACTCATTTTATAAGTAATTTTTTCCTTTTCGCTCTTACTCCCTCTATACTCGGAAACTAATGACGTAGATATTCGCCCGCGAAACAGTTTTTCATTTGTTTCATGAAAACGGTTATGATTTGAGCAAAACGAAAAAATAGTAGTACTCTATTTTAAGCAGTTTTATTTATAAAAAAAAAGTTTCAAAATTTTGTATACTTACTACTCCATTCTGCAAATATAGCAAAATAATTACATTGCTGCGAGAATATAAAGTATTTTTGGCCATTTTTGTGATTTTTTTATAATATATATTATGTCGCAGCCATGTGGCGTAATTGGCTTTTACATGAAAAGTCTAGACGTTACAGGAAACGCTACCATATAGTGAAATAAATTGAAATTTTCATTAGAAGGCTAACGTTTGTAGCCGTTACATGAAATGCAGAATGATTTCTAGCACTTACTGAAATCCAAGTGGCTGGTTCTTCTAGACTTTTCATGTAATGCTGCAAACTAAATTTACCCTTAATGACACAAAAGTCAAATGTCTCAACCGACGATCATGTTGCCGTCTCTTTAGTGAATTGAAAATAAAATAATGAATAGGATAATAGTCCAGGCAATGGGTACAAAAAAGAGGGTTTTGCTCGCAAAAGGTCGGACAGAAATGAAATTTGGTGGGACGGTAGACATAGGTCTCCTGATAGTACACCTGAGTTTGCGACCTCGGGGGCTTGCCGCTCGAGGGGAGGGGGGGTAAAAACTCTGCACCGCGACGCTTTTCGGAACATAGCGCCGTTGTTGTAAGTGCTATCGAAAAAAAGTTCAAATAAAGTATGTAGAGAACAAAATTGTGCATAATTTTGGTTCTATTCAATTTTGTTTGCGACCAACAGTTTCCGTTTTACGGGGCGCCAAATTTTGGGGTTGATTTGCAAATTCCAACAAAATCAAATTTTCAGCGCGGATTACAACGAAGATCGACTTCAAATAATTCTGCAATATTTTTTTTTCTGAAAGAGCAATGCTTTCCGAGTTTGTGGATGTTTACCAACTCACCAAATTTCATTTCTGTCCAACCTTTTGAGACTAAAACCCCCTTTTGTACCCATTGCCTGGACTATAGACTTTTTAGAAGAAGTAATTTATAAAGTTTTGAAATTTTGGTTATGAACTCGCAGCAGGCACCCAAACAAAAATCCGAAGAGTTCTCACTGCCCCGGGGGGAGCTTCATCACCTTTTGTCCAAAAAACCGCTTCCGAACGTGACATTATGAAGCCTTTCTGCTTTTTTCTCGTAAAGGGTAACTCCGATGAGAAAATGTTTTAGAACCTATATTCTCCATTAAATTCTGCATAAAAATGCTCTTAGGAAGTTTTTGCCTATCTCCCACCCAACGCTCATCAATGACATTGGAAAATGAGTATTGTTTTTAGCGCAAAGGCAAAAATTAGTCCACCCCCGTTTTTTGACCAATAAAAATTTATTGCAAATGTTTTATTCAATATGGACCATGTACAGAAAAAACTGCTTTACAGTTCTGTATCTATACGTTTTTTGCTCCCATAGTGGCTCTCGAGATAATCGCCGCAAAACACGGGGATTGCCTTCACGCTGAAAACTAAAGTCATTTTCTAACGTCATTGATGAGCGGTGGGTGGGAGATAGGCAAAAACTTCATAAGAGCATTTTTATTCAGAATTTAATGGAGAACATAGGTCCTAAAACATTTTCTCATCGGAGTTACCGTTTACGAGAAAAAGGCAGAAAGACTTCATGCCGTCACGTTTGGGAGCGGCTTTTTGGGCAGAAGTGAATGAAGCTTCCCCCGGGGGAGTGGGAACTCTTCGGATTTTCATTTGGGTGCGTGCTGGGAGTTGATAACCAAAATTTTTAAACTTTATAAATTATTTCTTCTAAAAAGTTTAATTTGCTTGGACGAGATTTTCATCGGCACATATCTCGAGAACGATTCAATCTATTACCTTTCTAGGGAGTTGTTGAATTTGATGAGCTTTAATTTTTGTTCTAATGATTGTTTACGTAGGACACATAGTTTTCGAGTTATAAGCGATAAACCTAAGAATTTTTCAACTTTGAACCTATTTTGGAGTAGGGAGAGGCACACTTAAAAAACTCATATCTTTCGTAATATACAACCCAATCCATCAAGTGGGACATCCACAAATTCGGAAAACATTGATCTTTTAGAAAACGAATATTGCAGAATTATTTGTATTTGATCTTCGTTGTAATCCGCGCTGAAAACTTGATTTTGTTGGAATTTGCAAATCAATCCCCAAATTTGGCGCCCCGTAAAGCGGAAACTGTTGGTCGCAAACAAAAAATGAATAGAACCAAAATCATGCACAATTTTGTTCTCTACATATTTTATTTGAACTTTTTTTCGATATCACTTACCACAACGGCGCTATTTTCCGAAGAGCATCGCGGTGCAGAGTCTTCAGCCCCCCACCCCTCGAGCGGCAAGCCCCCGAGGTCGCAAACTCAGGTGTACTATCAGGAGACCTATGTCTACCAGCCTACCAAATTTCATTTCTGTCCGACCTTTGGGATCAAAAACCCCCCATTGCCTGGAGTATAATGTGAAAATAAAAAAAACAGTTTGGACGTTTATCAAATAAATTAATAATCATTATTATTAGGAGTATTATATTTGACAACAAAACAAAACAGAAAGGATGTACTATAGGGACTTTAGTGTTAAAAAAAAAATAAAAAAAATTAAACAAGAATTCAAAAGAAAATGGGAAAATATGTTAAAACAAGGTAAACCATTGTGGCAGCGACTGCTGCAAAGAACATTGTTCTTTTTACACAGACATTTCCTTTTGTACACTGCTGGTCATTTTGTCATGCCTTGGCCTCAAGTTTCCAAAGTAACAGCTTTCCGAATACTAATGAATTTGTGAACTGGGATTGAAACTTTATTAAGGAATGATGCACCAGCAACAATAAGGCTTTCTAGACCAAACCATCCTTTGATCGTCCTATGTTTAGAGACCACTTGATTTTATTTATATTTAAGTTTTCTCTGTAGTTCTAAATTTAGTTGTGAGGGACAAAACTGACCGCGAAACCACAGCATAGGAAACAAACAGCAGGCTAACTCCCACTGGCGGGAACACTTCGCGCAGACCGCCGCGCAGGACGCCATCGGAGAGGAGAACGGTTCATAACGTGTCGATATCGCACAGAGGTGTACTCGGAATATTTTTATCCGTCCGCGTGGCTTGTGTGAATGTCGCATTTGGCAATCCATCCGGCGCCGGCGATTCGCCGCGTGAAAAGATAATATATGCAAGCCGGATGTCATGATCCGCCCATTTTCAACCTTTCGGAGAAAGGTGCTTTTAGGTTTATGATGTTTTCAAGAAATGGCCGGATTTTCCATCTGTCCCATACTTCTAATTTATTTAAAAAATCCAAACAATCCTTTAAAAATTTAATTTGGTACTAGCAATAAGCGGCATTACATTTCTTTGACGGCGAATTTGTGATAAATTTAGTACGTCAAAAAGCTTCTCCATTCTTTCCAAGAACTCTGAAGTTTTTGATATGTTCGTAAAACATTTTAATAAACTTCCAAGACATTATTTCATTGCCTACATAAAAATCTGCAAGGATTTCTTTCAATGTTGCAGAAGGACAGAATGTATGACAAAAATAAGAGGCCAGAGGCTGCTTCCAATTTGAATATGTATATATACCTCTTAGCATCAATACACACACTGTCAGAAAGGGCTAAAATATTTTTTAGGCGATGATTACGAAAAAGGTGATTTTACGTCCTTTTTTGGAGCTTTTTCAAACTCCACTTTTATGGGACTGATCTGTGAGAATTTGACAGATGTGTACAAAAAAGTAAACTTTACGGCTCCAAAAAAAGAGGCTATACAAATACCTTTTTGGTAGTTTGGTAATATTATATGTTCTACTTTATTTAAAAATTCGTTTTCATAATTATTGTATCGTAATCTGTGATAAATGCATAATTATTTTAGTAATTAATGTGTGAATTATGTAGATCAAATTAAGTTAATAAAATTGTATAACTTGATACAAGTATTTACTTTATTATGTATTAAATTATTTATTTATACCAAAATGCCAAAATAAACAATCAGTCTCCATATCAAATTACATTCGGAGTTAAAGAAAAAGCGTAAGGAACTTCGTTCCTGAAATTGCACGTTAGGAGCAATAATTCTGAGTCCGGCCCTGGCGTCTCATCTGCAATGGCGGCTGCGAGGTCAAATTTTTACGCTCACTTAGATCAAAGGCGGCGCGGAGAGTTAGCCTGCTGTTTGTTTCCTATGCTGTGGCGAAACGGTAATTCTAACGGTACATTGTAAAAGTATTTAGGGTGGTTATTTGCCCCTCGAAGGTCAGTACACCCTGGAGTCTGAAATACAAAACATCTCTTAGTTTCGACTCTTACTTCACCATCACCAAAACACACTCGACGATCGGGGCTCAGGGGATTTTACCCCCTTTACTCGGGGACCCTTTGCACCCCCTTCAACAGTACCAACCACATAATGTAAGACACTTGGATTTCAGTAAGTGCTAGAAATCATTTTGCATTTCATGTAACGGCTACAAGTTTTAGCCTTCTAATAAAATTTCAATTTATTGCACTATATGGCAGCGTTTCATGTAACGTCTAGACTTTTCATGTAAAGGCCAATTACGCCAGATGGCTGCGACATATATAAACCAATAGCTACAAAGTACTGTTTATGTTAACCTATATTTCTTCCACTTTAGCCATAACGTATTGAAAATCTCTTATTAGAGGTAATTTGCTAAAATCAAATACAACGATTGCTTGTTTACATTTTAACTGGTTACATCTTTGCAAACGTAGTGCACATATCTAAATATAATTTTAGTATCGATGTGTAGATGAAAGAAGTAAAACATGTTTTATGCATAACTACAATGGAGATGGATGATGACACCAGCGCATTAGCATACCTTGACTGTGATGTATCGTAAATGATGAAATATTTGATTTTTTCTACGACCATATTTTAATTGACGCATGTGTACTACCTGTACTTTAAGAAGGTTCACTAAGATACAAGTTCGTAACCAATAGAAATGCAGCTTGTGCTCAAAATCCGGTAATACCTTGGGGTGAATACAGTACAACCCCATTGGTTTGCGTGTTCAACTTGGCCCCTGTATCGAGATATGATGATTTAAAGTTTTGCTATAAAATCGAGGTACGCTCAGGGGAATGAACATAAGCCGGTGCAATAAAATTTATGAGTTTTTGCGACTTTTTTATAAATAGTGGACAAAAAACAACATAATCGTTTTTGAAACCATCGACCTCAGTTTTGATCATGAAATCCCAAACAGTACGTTTGTAATCGTGCATTTAGGTCAACCGTTCAACACCTACGAGACCACGGGACCTTTAGCCCTGAAAGTCAAGATAGAGGTCGCAGTCGCACCGATCGTGTCCTGCAAGCGGAAGAGCAAATTCTCGAGGGCGTAATTTTCAACATTTCTTTTAATGTAAGGTAATAAGATTTTTTGTGGGTTTATTTCAGTAGGTCACTTGTTTCAGGGACAAGTTATTGTTTATCTTCAGTTTATGTGCGATAATTTTTTTTACCTTTTACTTGAAACTATTCTCTCATAGACGTCGGATAATAGACTGAGATAATTTAAGAGGGTTATGCCCCACTCTTATAACCGTCTAAAAATCGAGAAATTGATACTATCTGATCTCATCGTGTACCCGTTTAAATATATGCATGTATTTTGATTTCACTCTGTATAATTTTTTTACAATTTTAAGTTATACGTTAGTGATACCTAGTAAAGACGCTTCTCCAATATTGAGGTCCTCAATAAAGTTGACGAAGAAATCGGTATGAACATAATTATATACATAAAATGAAGAAAAAATATGGGGATTTTTCTCGATTTCCATGGGATTCCCTGATCAGATCCTGATTTTTTGACAATGGAATTACGTCAAGAGTATACCCTTTCAAATAAAAGAAGAATTTTGTAAATCGGTCCACAACTGACAAAGAAATCGGTGAACATACATGATAAGTCGGTTAATAAAAAGGGAGCGAGAATTTGAGGATTTTTCTCGATTTCCATAAGATTCCCTAATCAGATCCTAGATCCTGGAATTTTTAACAATGTAACCACCTTTAGAGTATTCTCTTTCAAATAAAAGAAGAATTTTGTAAATTGGTCCACAATTGACGAAGAAATCGGTGTACATACATGAAATCGGTCAATAAAAGGGAGCGAAAATTTGACGATTTTTCTCGATTTCCATGGGATTTCCTGATCAGATCCTGAAATGGTGACAATGGGACCAATCTGCAAGTATACTCTTTCAAATAAAAGAAGAATTTTACAAATCCGTTTATAAATGACGAAGTTCTGCGGTAACAAACATTAAAAAAAAAAAAACATACAACCGAATTGATAACCTCCTCCTCTTTTGAAGTCGGTTAAAAAAATCACCTTATGGGCACCACATCCAGGGACACATTGTATATTGAAACACTAGTTTTGTAAAACTCATATTAAGACACGAGTTCAGGTTTGCAGCACTACTGCCGTAGTGCTTTTAAGTTTTACAAGAACGAGTTTTATATGTAATTTTTTCTAATTTGCATATTAATTTAATTTTTTTACAAATAAAATCAATTTTGATAAATTTTGATTTTGTGTACCTGACGTATACTTGACATGCAACTATAACCATCACACAGATTTCGTTCAGTGCAGGTTTCAGTGTGTGCAATGTTACCAATGGAAAAAAAAATCTAGTGTCTTCTTAGTAACTTTTAATACGCAGATTTTTGGTGTTTTTTTCCTATTTAAATGCAACGGGAATATGATGGGACATTCTCCACGAACGGGGTTTTCACTCTAAACACAAAAAAAATGGTGAATTTGTTGCCTGCCTTAAAGAATTTATGTACGTTTATGAGAACGGATTGCGATATAGCTCGAAGCTTTTACCAAATGGACTAAAACGTTTTCCTTATCATATCACATACCATACATACGATAGTAATGAATAAAAGGAAAGAATGTCAAGGTCACAAACCTCCGTTTATTTATCTGCTGTTAACTTATTGTTATAAGAACATGAGCTTAAATTCAATAAATAGAATTTTTAAAATTGCTGATTAGACGTATCTACGTAAAAAAGACTCATTGATATAGATTGATATTGAGTATTTACATATCGTAAATTAGTAATTTGCATTGATATTGTTAACAAACTGGAATGGAAATGCTCGATCAATTTGCTGCTTCCTACAACACTCACGTTCACGTCGGTGACATCACAAATACGAGTTTATTCCACGTAACACTTCCCCTGAATGTTCAATTATGTCATGAAAAATAAAATTACATTTCTCCAAAGGAGTTATTATTTCATTTTATTTTTAAAAATATTTCCAATAAATAGCAAGGGCAACAAATGATATGATAACCGTATGACGGCACTTTAACTTTACTTACAACTACATAATAATAATATAATACTTGAAATAATCAGGTACTTGTCAGAGAATCAGCTACACCATCTTCGTTGCTATGCACGACTTTCTCTCCTTTAAGCAGAAGCTGTATTTCTTCCAAAGTCTTTCCTTTCGTTTCTGGAATAACCAGCCAAGTCAAAATAGCCGTAACGAACGACAGGAGGGAAAACAGATAAAAAGGTGTATGGTAACCATAGGCAGTGCTCAAGCTTTTATACAGTTCTATCGAAAGTAATCCAAAAATTAAGTAGAATGCATCCGAGATTGTCATCCCCATGGCTTTCACTTTGTTTGAGAACAATTCTGCAGATATCACAATAGGTACTATTCCAAGTCCCAGCTTAAACGCAGCGGCGTAGGCCATTACACACACCACCGGGATCCAGCTTATAGAGGTGACGTCATAGTCATAAGTCTTGAGATTGAAATATATTGCTAGCACTAAAAGACACAATCCCGTTAAAACACCCGAACTGATAAGGAGAACTTTCCTTCCGTATTTGTCCATCCAGAAAGACGAACACGTTGCTGCGAAGAACATGATGGCGGAGAACAGAATGGCGGCCTTGTTTGAAGAAAGATAAACAGATCCAGCTGCGGCCAGAATAGAGTGCATGTTCATAAGCATGACGCTAATGCCGCAGAAGTGTTGAGCACCATTCAGTATTGTCATGATGATGATGGCTTTTCGGTTGCTCTTTACCAGTACAAGATCTTGGGGACGACCCTTCTCGTGTCTTTGACGTTCTATTGCTTTGCTGATCTCCATTAACTCCATCTCGTTGTCTTTACTTGTGCGGAGACGATTTAAGGCTTTTCGTGCTGACCCTTCCTTCCTCTTGGTCAGCAAGTAGTAGGGAGATTTGGGCATAAATGGAAAAGATACTAATTGGATAATTAAAAGTAGTCCACCTACTATAGAAGGGACATAGAAGGGGGTAAATGGAGCTATAATGTATATGAGCAGGATCCCAAATAGCATCATCAGGTAAATAAGACTAGATAACAACCCCCGAATCTTCTGGTCTGCGATTTCTGCCACATACATGGGAGTGGCTACAAAGGCCATGTCTCCAGCTAGTCCAGACAGAAACCTGGCCACGTAGAGGAAGCTCACATTGGGGGCCAAGCCTATTAAAATCCAGGATATGAGACTAGTAATCGACGAGACTATAGTTGAGTTTTTGCGTCCGATTTTATCGACCAGGTAGATCGTCAGGGGAAGACCACATATTCCTCCAACCAAGTAAATGGTTTCCAGCCAGTTTTCGTCGATTGCAGTGATTTTAATGGGCGAGTCTTTTGATTCCAGGATGGGGATTACTGGAGCAGACCAACCGTAGTGCATGCCATCACTGATGGCACTGATCGTCCCTACAAAATATAAATATTAATTTAATACTACTACAGAAAGGTTTAGGACTAAGTATTAATCAATTATTATTGTTACAGTTTTACATGTTGCGAGAATGAATAATACTATAGATTAATTTCGTTCACTAGACCCAAACAAAAGCCATATCCTATCTCGAAAAAATATTAGATTGACAGAACGACCCATCGAAAGAACACATCAAAGGTGTAATTTAACATGAAAAACATAAACGTCACAATGTTTACCATAACCTCAAATTTTACTCTGTCAGTCAATTTGCAGGCTAGACACACTGCATAAAAAAACTGCACTACTCTAATATATGATTTAAATGATCTCATGGTAGGTAAACCATGATGCTCTGATCACAATAAGTATGAGTCGTGAGCAAGAGTAATGTAGGTATGTAGGTATTTAGTTATATTATGCTCCAGAAAGTGAGACCTGAGACGATCGAAGAAAAAATTTTATGTTATCCAACACGGTTTTAGGCCTCATTGGACAATTTTCATATCGCGTGCAATAAAAAGTCACATTTTGAACTTGTGTAAATAATGATGTAAGTTATGGGAGCCGCCTACACCTAATCGGGAATCGACTGGAGCGATCGACTGGAGCGATATTATATTTCATCTCGCGCGGACCGGATATATTAAATTTATACTTACTTACATAATGTGTTACGTGTGTTTTTGTATGAATCACTGTTCAGTTTGAGAACTGGATTTTTATGATTTTATGTTAGACCATTGTAAGCTTTCAAAGCGTTAACAAGTGTTCCTGTAATTCTTCGTAATAAAGTCTGTTTAAAATTTTAAAAGCAAAATTATTATTCGCAATAACTTAACTGGCGCAGTCGGTAGGATCCGGGAGAAGATACAAGTGTCTTTGCTGTTTAGCATTAATCCCCGGAATATCCTAAAAAAAGGCAAGAGGTAGATTCGACAACACTTCACTGGGAGGATACCAGACATCGAGTGTTTCTACAGATCGGACTACTAACTTCAACCACAGAAATATCATCGAAGGCTACATTGGTTCTCAAGAAACAAGAAATTCAACTGGAAGCAAACCAGAAAAATTTCTTCCTAACTATTGGAGTTACCAAAGACAAGCGGCAGATCTGGGAGTGGGGTAAGTCACGTTTGACTGTCTTCATACCAACTGTCAATTGCTAGTTATTCTGCTTTTTTTTTACTTTAATTTAACTTTTATTTTCACTTCATTATGCCGGATACCGAATCAAATGTCAGTGCAAGAAACAATGACCGCATATCATATGATAAAGCTTTTAAATTAATACAAAATTTCCACGGTTCCAAGTCACAGCTTCATAATTTTGTTGACGTAGTAGATTTTGTGTATGCAAGATTTGACCCGCAGGATCTGGATATTTTTCAATTTATTGTTAAGGCTAAATTAGAAGGACCAGCTCTTGATTGTATTGCTTCTTTAGAACTAAATACTTGCAACCGCATTAAGGAGGAACTATTGAGAAAATTTGGTGAAACTTTAGATTTGCATAGTTTGGCTTTTGAAATGACTCATCTAAAGCAGCTACCTTCTGAGAAACCATTGGAATTTTTGCAAAGAGTGGAAAGTCATTTGTTAAGAATACACAAAATTATAAAATATGATACTTCTCGAAGTGTAGGTGCACGAGATTTGCTTCATGAATACCAAGACAAATCTGCACTTTTAACTGTAATAAATGGATTAAGAGACCCTCTGGGTGCTTCCGTAAGGTTACAAAAACCAAACTCTTTGGTGGATGTTTCAAATTTAATTAGGGACCATGAAAATAAACTGTTTATGTTAAAGCAAGCTTTCCCGCCTGCAACATCAAATGTATCACAAACACCTAATAATAATAATCAGCCTATTAAAAATAACTCGTCAGGTGGTAAACCCCCAATCAAACTTGTTATTAAAAAATGTACTTTTTGCCAAAAATTGGGACATGACGCGCAAAATTGTTATGCTAGGCGAGGCGATTCAAAGGTAACGAGTACAAGTAGTGTTAAAACGTTGTCAGAAAGAAATGTTATCACTAATAACGATTATGAACTTGTAGAATGCGAAGTACATGAATCCAACGATCAAAATTTTTGTTTAACAGCCTCGGGCACCCAGCATCAAGTATTAGAGGATCTGAAAGAATTGGAAATTTAAATCTAACCGAAACAAAACTTCTGTACATACAAACTAAAAATCCTAAAATAAATTTTTTTATAGACTGTGGTGCAACTATTTCGACTATAAAACCTCACCTAATTAAAAACGCCGATGAGTTGCAAAATGAAACCATAATTGTATCTGGTATTACTAGCGACAACTTAAAGGTAAATAAAAGTATTCAATTAAAATTACTCGGAAAATTGCACAAATTTTACGTGTTAGACATAAACTCCCAATTTGACGGAATTTTAGGTTTAGATTTTTTGCAGAGTTACAATGCTCAGATTGACTTTTCTAAAAATACTTTAAAAACATTTAATAGAAGTATACCATTATTAACGCTCCAACATGAAGTTCAAACTGGACGCGGTCCTACAAATAATGAATCGTCGGCAACAGTACAAATTCTCGAACCTAAAACACACTCAGTAGTTGTTTTCAAAACAAACACCGCTTGCAACGGCGACAATTTCTTGTGTGAAGAACGTACCCTTTGTAATGGCAAAGTTAAAATTCCAAGTGCCCTGGTCAATGTGAGGGATAATAAATTTGTCACGACTATTTTGAATAACACTGATAATACATATGAATTAAAAGATACGCCTATAGATTTAGAACCTTTTGAAAATATTCCTGTAACGTCGTATTCTGATAATCATAATTTGAAATTAAATAAAAATGAGCGTTTACAAAAAATTAAAAGGAGTTTAAAAATTGATCATTTAAATTTAGAGGAGAGGCAACATTTAGAGAAATTATGTTCGGAATATTGTAACGTATTTTTACTGTCTGGAGAGCAGTTGACTTTTACCAACAAAATTAAACACAAAATTATTACTGGGGATGCAAAGCCTATTTATCAAAAGAATTATAGATATCCTTTTATGCTGAAGAATGAAGTAGAAGATCAAGTTTCAAAATTATTACAGCAAAATATTATTAGACCATCTTGTTCGCCCTGGAATTCACCTCTTTGGATTGTACCTAAAAAACATATTAATCCTGCTAAATCAAAATGGAGACTTGTTGTTGACTATAGGAATCTTAATTCTGTTACAAAATCGGACCGTTTCCCTATTCCTAAAATAGACGAAATTTTAGATATGTTAGGAAAATCGAGGTATTTCACAACAATAGATTTAGCGTCTGGTTTTCACCAGATTGAGATGGATGAAAGTGATATAGAGAAAACAGCTTTTAGTACTGATACAAACCATTTCGAATTTTTACGTATGCCATTTGGGCTCAAAAATTCCCCTTCAACTTTCCAAAGAGTCATGAACAATGTTTTTAGCGGTCTAATAAATAATGAAATTTTAATTTACATGGATGATATTTTGATTTTTAGCAGCTCAATTCAAGATCATTACAATAAAATTGCGAAAGTGTTTGATAGACTGAAAAATTCGAATTTAAAAATTGAACCAAGCAAATGCTATTTTCTCCAGAAGGAAGTTCATTTTTTGGGTCACACTTTAACTGAATTTGGCATTAAACCCGATCCGACGAAAATTAGTTCCATTTTAAAATATCCCCAGCCCACTAATCAAAAGGAAATCAAATCATTTTTGGGATTGTTCGGTTATTATAGGAAATTTGTTCCGAATTTCGCTGAACTCACGAAACCATTAACCATTTTATTAAAAAAGGGTGTAACTTTTAATTTTGATTCAAAATGTCGGACAAGCTTTGAAAAATGTAAGGAGATATTAACCTGAAAATATCCTAGCATATCCAGATTTTACGCAAACCTTCACTTTAACTTGTGATGCTTCTAATTTTGCGATCGGTGCTGTCCTCTCTTAGAACGACAGACCAATAGGATTTGCATCTAGAACACTCAATGATTCGGAAGTGAAATATTCCACAATAGAAAAAGAATTACTAGCGATTGTCTACGCAACAATTTTTTTTCGGCCATACCTATTTGGAACTAAATTTATTATAAACTCAGATCACAGACCGTTAATTTGGCTCATGAATCTAAAGGATTTAAATTCAAAATTGTCACGCTGGAGAATAAAGCTTAGTGAGTTTGACTTTGACATCAAATATATAACCGGAACGTCGAATAAAGTGGCTGACGCACTCTCTCGAATAAAAATAAATCAATTAACATTATCTAAAGCTTATAAAGAATTTGTCGAAACAAATGATCAAATTTTGATGAACAATATCAAATTTTCAAACGATCAGTTATTTTTTACAAAACATAAAAACATTTTATATATTATCTCGGGGAAAGAAGATATCCCACTTTGTGACATAGAAACTTTAAAAAAGGATTTTCACATTGAAGACTTAAATTCTGTAACATCAAATCAAACATTTTTTAATACGAACGGTAACCAGAGTGTAACTATAATAAAATTTGAGAGTGAAGATATTGAGACTATTTTTCAGTATATATCATCAATCCATTTAACGCATCCTAGTTATCACATTAATAAATCCTTAAATTTGGACACGTTGAAAATTCTAAGTTACCTATTTCCTAAACTTACATTTACTGTTTGCTTCAATATTGTTCAAATCCCGCCAGGTAATGATATTAACAAAATTATTAAAACATTCCACACACAATTTGACAATTATCATAAAGGAATTCATGAAACCTATAATAAAATCAGAAAAAAATATTATTGGAAAAATATGGTTGAAGATATAACAAAATTTATTAAAGATTGTGAAATTTGTCAAAAATCCAAAATAGATAGGCGATCTAACAAATACCCATTAAATCTTATAGAATCACCACGCAAACCATTTGAGAAAATTTCCCTAGATCTCCTAATAATTAATAACAAATTTATACTAACAATAATAGATAATTTAACCAGGTATGCACAAGCTTATATATTAAATAACAAAACTGGGAAAACCATAGTAAATAAACTAAAAAATTTCATACAACATTACCAAATACCTGGAGAAAGATTTCGTATTAAGTTTACTGTTTGTTCGGTGGAACATTCGGACTCTGCAGGTCTTGTTGAGAGACTAAATGCTACTATTACGGACACGATTCGTTGCTGTTTGACTGAAAATCCTCAGACTAATTTACACGACTCTCTGCTTATTGCATTAAACTCTTATAATCACTCTAGACACTCTGCATTAGGCTTTACACCTGCAGAAGTTTTGTTCCCATACACGAATCTTTCAGATCCTTTAACTCTAAAATATTTTTCTGATCAGCAAATTGAAAAAGTTAGATGCAACCAGCTAAATTGCAGACAAAAGGCAAAACAGTTCAAAGATAGAAATCTTCCAGAACGTGCGTATCCAAGTTATAAAATTGGACAATCAGTGCTGATTAAAAGAAAAGCAAATGTTGATAAACTAGAACAATATTCAGGTCCTTTCACAATTTTGGAAATTAATGAAAAGAATAAAACCGCATTGGTGCAACAAAATTATAAAGCTTCGAAATTTCACTTTGATCAGTTGAAACCTTTTTTTTTCAAGAGACAACACAATTGTAGAAAAACCAGCAAGTGATCTTAATTCAGCAAGTCTCATATAGTTTATATAGTTCAGTAATTTGCAAGTGTATGATACACCTTTCAAATGTGACTTACAGCTACGTGGTTTTAGTTTGCCATAACATTAAACCCAGATTTGTTATATTGTTTGGTAATACTGTGCTTTGTTATGGGAAATGGACAATGGACCAGCAACTGGATAAAGAAGACACAATGGACAGATCGACTTGAACACATACTGGCAAGAAAAGAAGTGGAATGACCAGAAATCAACCAGCAAATTCGTTGGAAGAATTTTTTTCCTGGAGGTCAAAAATTCTCTTTAGGAAAGGGAGGAGTTATGGGAGCCGCCTACACCTAATCGGGAATCGACTGGAGCGATCGACTGGAGCGATATTATATTTCATCTCGCGCGGACCGGATATATTAAATTTATACTTACTTACATAATGTGTTACGTGTGTTTTTGTATGAATCACTGTTCAGTTTGAGAACTGGATTTTTATGATTTTATGTTAGACCATTGTAAGCTTTCAAAGCGTTAACAAGTGTTCCTGTAATTCTTCGTAATAAAGTCTGTTTAAAATTTTAAAAGCAAAATTATTATTCGCAATAACTTAACTTGTATAAGTGCTGTAATAATACAATGAAAATCACCATTTTCAGGCGATAAAATCGTTATCAACAATAAGTCATAGAAACATTTTTATTTATTTTATTATTAGACGCATTTCCGGCGTCTAGACCAATAAAAGCTATCTTTGACACATTAACGTTAAACTTTGGGAAATTGTGCAATAACATTCAATTTTCTATTTCGTCTCCTATAGATGTTAAACCAGTGGTAATAATTAAAACAAGAATTATTTCAAGGGAAGTAAAGTAAAAGTTGTGAGGGAATGCCAAATGAGTTTGCACTAGTCGGAAGAATGGAAGAGGAAAATTTGATTTGATACCTAGTCACCGAATAGGGCAGGCATGACATTAAGGAAAAATGACAAAATTTGTCCCAGTGAGAAAGCAACAACGACAATTAAAATGATCGGCCACATTAAAATAACGCACACACTCCACAAATCTTTATATTCCTCACCTGGGATAGCGGCCACCACCTGCGGAAGGGTCCCAGTAAACATGTACCGAATTCCACTCTTTTGTTTTTCCATATTCTGTCATTCCAAACTGACAACTGGCAAGGAAAGTTCAAGGCTGAAGATGTTGAAATGCAAAACTAGTGAGTGTTGCGAATCCTTTGCTGACTGTCGACGAAATACATCAAAGTTTTCCACACCACACTGACATGCAATGGATCGAGATAATGAATATCGTAGCACCTACCATTGACACGTAATGGTACAACCGTGGTATGCCATTGTAAACGATGTTTCTTCTGGCTTCATTTTCTGCTGGCTCATTTTTATTTTAAAAATAGATGCGTGTCGGTGTACTAGTTGGAGTGACGTCACTTTGGCTCGAACCGATCTTTAAAATATTTTGTTTGGCGGGAATGTACCTTATCTTTACGATTAGGGAATATCGTAATCGCCATTCGAACTGTGTTTTACATTAGATAAGTATTAAAATAGAGGTAGATAATATAGAATTGGCTAGTGGGAACTTGCAGGACCGGTTTCGAGACAATTCCAGCAATGTTAGATTTTTAAAATTTTGTCCTTTGGTGTTTCTCAAAACTTTATTTCTTTAGTTTCAATTGCAATGTGTGGTTTTATGTTTCATTATCGTTTTCGTTACCCACTTATTTTTCTGGACGAAAACTTCTTTCAACTTTCAACACGGTATGTAGTATGTGCAGCAAAGGACCAATGCAAACTTTTTTTTTTTCAATAACATTTTACTGATTTTTTTCTTCTATTTTACTGTTTATCACAGTTACGACTTTATATACACAACAAAATCTTATAAAATGTACAATAAAGATCCAAAAACGTTCTGCTTGAATATTACAAGAGTTTCTCGTCACTAACTGTGTTTAATAATTTGAATCCTATTCAAAAATATCTGAAGCCAGCTCTGCTCCACTGTGGTTAAGAATGCACGTTAATAAACAACATACATACAAGGCAAGGTCTCACTGTGTTATTAACTCTAACATAATAAGCATACAGTCAATATTATTCTGGCAAATTAATCAATTCAATGCAAATAAAAAAAGCAACATTTCAATTTGTGCTCCGATTTTAATGAAATTTATACAGAAGTTGTATTACAAGGAACCATTGAAACGTTTAAAATTTCGCTTAAAAAAAATAAGCAACACAATATTTAATAATTTGTGGTATCTCATTCCAAGCTTCTTTTTTTTATTTATTTATTGCAATTTACAATCTACTCAACTTAAAAAGAGAAATTAGTAAATATCAGGTAGGAGGAATGTCTTGAGGCAGGGGTCATCCATCGATGCCTCGCTGGAGATTTTTACCTAGGTAGATCTTCTGGCCATTGCCTATTTAGTCTTCTTTCGACGGGTTGGTGGTAGAGCTCTCTTGCCAACTGGTTATTATGTTGAGTACTTCGATTTTTATACCTGTTGACATTAGTCGGAACCACTTCCATTACGAAGGGGATATTCAGGTCATCGTGAAGTGTCTGGTTTGAGACGTACCATGGGGCGCCAGCTATCATTCTAAGCATTTTTGATTGAAAAGTTTGAATTTTTTTATATTGGATGGTTTACTACACCCCCAAAGCTCAATCCCATACGTCCAAATGGGTCTCAATATCACCTTGTATATAAGTCGCTTGTTTTCCAGGGATAATTGTGATTTTTTGTTGATTAGCCAAGACATGTTTCGTACTTTGAGTTCTAGTTGGCGTCTTTTAGCCTTTATGTGGGCTTTCCATGTTAGCCTCTCGTCCAACATCCAAATGGAGCCCAAGGTATTTTACCTCGGTCTTGACAGTGCCATTTATGTGTACTTGTGGACAGATGCTATGTCGTGTTGTAAATGTGATCTGAGTGGACTTGGTTGGATTTACCTTGATTCTCCATTGCTCCAGCCAGCTTTCAAGCAGGTTGAGGTGATTTTTTTCAGTGGCCCTTGATGGATCACTGTCTGCCGAAAGTATTGCAGTGTCGTCCGCAAATGTTGCCGTAAGTGTATCATTTGTTACTGGGATGTCGGCAGTATACAATAGATATAGAAACGGTCCCAAAACACTGCCTTGTGGGACTCCTGCTTTTATGCTGTGAAGATTAGACAGTTCATCTCCAATCTTGAAAGCCTGCTGGATGTCAAGAAAGACCGATGTACATATTTTCTTTCCTTTGATACTTTGTTTGATTTCGTTGACTATTCTATGGCACTGTTGAATTGTAGAGTGACTCTCTCGAAATCCAAATTGGTGTGTGGGAATTAGATCTTCTATGTTCACTATTTCTTCCAGTCTATTAAGTACAAGTCTTTCAAATATTTTTGACAGTACAGGCAGGTCTGTACGAGCTAGCTTCTGTGGGGGGTTTTCCAGGCTTGGCAATAATAATAATTTAAGCGTATTTCCACTGCACTGGAAAGTAGCGAAGACGGACAATACTGTTTGATGTTTGTCAGCAATACGATGGCTTTTCGTGGAAGGTTTTTCAATACAGTACCATTTATTAGATCGTAGCCTGGTGCTTTGTGGGGATTGAGTTGTCTTATAATTATGCCTACTTCTGCTGGTGAGAATGCTCTAATTGGTGGTGATAACTGACAAGGAGAATCCAAAGATGCCTCTATTACGTTATCGTTGTTGTTACTCGGATGTGGTGTAAAGACTTCTGCAAGATGTTGCGCAAATTGGTCTGCCTTTTCTGCATCTGAGCGTGCCCAGCTTCTGTCTGTCTTTCTAATCGGTGGTATAGCAACTGTTGGTCTTCTGAATTTCTTTGTGGCTTTTCATATCGAGTGATCATCAGGTGTTAGATTCTCAATATATAATTTAAATGTCTCATTTTTCGCTTGCCTTATAGCTGTTCTCAGGTTGTGTGTTAGTCTATTTAGTTGTGTTTTATCTAATGGGTTTCTAGAGTTTTGCCATCTGCGTCTTGCCCTCCTTTTCTCAAATACTAAATTCTTTTTCCTTTCTGGTGTGGATTCCAAGCTTCTTGAATACGAATTCGAATATCACTTAAATTGAGGTAAATTATTCAGTCTAAATCCGATCATGTGCCATACATGTTCAATTGGCTACAAATCCGGAGACCGTGAGGGCCAACTAAGAATATCCACGTTAGCTTCGTCAAGTTTGCTCTAGTTACCGTTGCAGGGATAAAAATCCGAGGTAACTTACTTCCATAAGTCACGCCACCCCAAACCATAACGCCTGCTGTAAGTGTGAAGTTTTACGAAAGATTAATTAACTATATAGTTACTTAATCTTTGGTTTTACAGAAAATGCTAAATTCTGTCTTTAACCACTGTGACGTCTGACTCTCCTGCGTCCATCATGGGCGCTTCATCCCGTGAACACTATTCTTAACTATGCCGATAACGTGGAGTAAGTTTTAGGCATAGAAATGGACGGTAACTGCGAAGTCTAAAACTACGAATGCGGCTGTATACGGATGCCATTGATATCCTTGTGATGTAAAGCTTGCCTCCAATAGATGATATTCATAGGAATCTAGTACTCTCATTGGTCAGTCAGGTTGCAATTGGGTAGTCAATTTTTTTTTAATGGCAACCTATGTTTTTAATTTTATATTTGAATAGAGTTTTTTATTCTGTTTCCAACGTTTTCAAATACTTAATAGGTTAGATAAGTAAAAAATTAATTAAAACGGCGCTAAAGTTAAAATTAGTAAAATATCAAAAACTTTACAGAACTGTCTAATGTTATAGGAATTAAAAAAAAATTATAGAGATACCAATACAATGTTAACAAGTTCTGAATTGGTACAAAATAATTGTGTCTCAACTGTTTTTCTCTATTAAATAATAAATGAACTTCTAAATAATAATATCTGGTTGCAACAGGATGGTGCTCCAACACACTAAGCCCGGTGCGGCGTTATTTGGACGTGTTCACAAGAAGATGGAAGAGGAGGTCCAATAGAATGGCAGGCTAGGTCCCCAGATCGAACCCCATTAGATTTTTTTCTATGGGGGCACTTAAAAATCAAGGTGTATCAAAACCAAGCCAACAATTTCTTGTAGGAGGAATTCGACATGTGTTGCGGTGTATTGTGAGTCGTGATGTTCTCGAAAGACCAGTGATTTCAGAATATACTTATTTGATGTTTATTTACGAGTCGTGTACAAGTACAAGTGATAGTGTTTGTTACAGGATGATTGTTGAATACCGAATGGATACAGAGTGGTTGTCTCAGACAGACCGATTGGGGAGGAGGGTTGGCACCCCCACTCCTAATAGGCGTCAACAACATGAGTGCAGTTTAATAACTCCCCAAACCATTCCAAACGTATTGGCCGCTTTTTTAATAATCGGCTTGGATTTTGCCAGATTATGCAGGGTCATCAATTTGAATATTTGGTGTAATATCTTTAATTTATATAACACTCACATCAATAGTGTTTTTGTTAATTGTTTTAATTTGTTAGCCCTACTTTGAAATTTAGGGTTGTTTTCTTATTTTTTTCTCATTGATTGCTTTTCGGAACTTTGTTTTATTTGGATTTCTATGTTTTTTTCCTCAAATTCTAATAAAATTAGACACCTCTGTTAATTTTTTGAAATTTTACGAATTTGAAATTTAGTGCTGTTTTGTTTATTTTTTGCTTATGTAACCTATTGAGTATTTGATAACGTTGAAATCAGAATAAAAAACTCTATGCGAATGTAAAGTCAAAGACATAGGTTGCCATTAAAAAATATATTGATGACGTCATAACTGTCAAAAAAAAGTGATGAAAAAAATATAGTATATGGTCGTGGGATGCTCTATAATTAGCCCTACTACCACAATTTTAAGTTTTATTTCTAGCGCAAATACTAACGGAGTTACTGAATTTATTCCTTACTTAATTTCCACACTGTATACTATTTCTTTATTCTGAATATAATAAATTTCTGTGTGCTATTACTCTTCTTTGTCTTTATAAATTCCGGTTGGTATTTTTCTCTACATTCTGTATTTTTAACTTTGCGTTGTCAATTCCATTCCTTTTCCGACACAACATGATTTTGAAGGGTATTTTATACATGACTGGCCCATAAGGCCACACAATTCCCAATGGCCAACACAATTCCCCAATCTTAATTCCCCAGGAAACTAACAAGATGAAGTTAAACACCGTATCGACAGTACGTCGAGGTCAGTTTTAAATAAAATCAATGGAGTGTAGATAAATCTTGACAATGTTTTTATTAATTTAGAATGTAATTTTGCGTAAATCTGCGTAAATGTTAGGCCTTTCAATCAACGATGGGGCCTAGTATATTTAGTAGAGGGCCTTTTTAATTCCCTATCTAAGCTAATGTATAATTTTTGTTTTTCGAATTTGGTTTCATAATTTGCAAATTATAACACCAAAAAAACAGAATCATAATGATCTAAATTATAATTCTGTTTTTGGTAACTTTTCTTGTTTTAATGTTGTCTGCAACATTGCAACTGTACTGCAATGTGACTGCGACAACGACGTTATAAACGTCAACTAATCGCGCCATATGACAGATGTGAACCAGATGTGAACGAAAATAAGCCAAAAAGAAGTAGATGACTTCAGTTCCATGATTAGATGTAAACATTGGTAAAAACAAGAATTGAAAAAATGGCAATCAAACGTGAGGTACAGCTTGTGTCTGCATAATCAAAAGTTTCCAAATCTAACCTCCAAATCAGAAATACCAAATATACTGAAATACCACTCGTGTTATTCAGAAGTCCCAAAGTCATCAATTTAGCACAAATTTTTCGTTTTTCTTAATTAAATAAAGCCAAATTCGAAAAAATAGTAGTACACGCGTTTCACAAGCCGAAATTGTCGCACTCGTGCCTTTGGAGCACTCCTCGACTCGTGCTGCAATCAACCATCTCGTGAAACTTGTATAATAATATACTATTGTAAAATCAAAGTCCATTCGAGAGCCCACTAGTCAGAAGCTGCTTGTAGCGTAAAGTTCTGTTTTGTAACTACATAAAAGTAGCTTTGGAAAACTACTAGTGCTCTATTCAATAAATCACCAACATTCAACCCCCCTTGGTTAAAAAATCTCTTTTATTATTTTTGAAGTGTAACCCTCAAATAAATTTTGGGAGAAATAAGAGTGGGTCGTCATGCTCAAAAGCAAAATTGTCCAATTTCGTGGCGTGTCACACTCTTTGTCAGTTTATGATGAGTGACATTCAATCAGAGTTAATGGAAGAAATATGGAAACAGGAAAGTATGCCGACAAGCTGAGTAATTCGAAAATAATACGTAACTAAAAAATTGTTATTATTAAATGTAGGCTACAAGATCTTAGCGACCACAATCAAGAGTCGTATGAAAGGGTGGAAAAAGTGTTGGGGGAGTATCAGGGTGGGTTTACAAGTGGCAAATCGGTAGCAGACCAGGTATTTAGACTGAGAGAAGTATTCAAGGCTATGAAGTTATTGAAGAAAAAAGGTTGCCTCCTCGCTTGCATCACTGAAGATCTATCCTCCCTAACGCAACTGTCACACGCAACATTTTGGGTCTTGTAAGTATCGTAACCACGACACAATATCGTGGTCGTATCATTTCATTGATAGCATTTTTGATCGGATATGCAGTTAAGTTAAGTGTCGCCTAAATTTTGGCCTAATGAAACAACATTCAAAAGCACTTCGTAAATCGAAAGTATTATAAGGAGAATCGAGCACGTGTTGTAATGGAAACTGAAATTCTGCGAATACTTTCCTGTCCGCCGGCTGCTGGCACGTGAATAAAACGAAGCGGCGATTCCGATTCATCAAATATTTATGAAACTCCACCACCGTACGATATCTATATTAATTTACACTTTGTCATCCAATGACTGGAAGTGGATGCTACTCCAGTTTGTCTTAAATGTAAACAATTCCACCTGTAATGTGCCTTTGATACTGCAGAGGACCGGTAAATTAACATTACTGTCCCACCCTACGGCCCGACGGACGCCACGAAATAAAGTGTCGAAAAAAGTAGTGTTGTCAGTTGAACAGGGTAGTAGAGTTTGTTCTCACCCGCAAAACCCAGATTCAACTGTTGTATGGAGTGAATTCGCGACCGGATTCTCGTTAGTGTAGTGATTAATTTTAAGTTTTAGCATTGGTTAAATAAATGTAGATTTAAACACCACGCGCCCTGTTGCGGCATAACATGAGCGTTCCTCTGAATGGACGGAGTGCTGGACAATGTCCATTGCCTCCTTCATCTGAAACATAGAGACAAAAGGCACTAAATTGAATTTAGATTTATTGGTGAACCGTTTGACGGGTTTTGGAGTGGTCTTGCCCACTTACCTGTCCACAAACGCCATCTTGGGGCGCCTGTGCTTGAGATTTGATCGTTCATCGTAGTCCACCACTACTTGAAGTAGCCCGTTGGGGTGAACTTCCACCCGGGCGTGCGGTTGCGGTTGCCCGCTTGAATTCCCTTATGGAAGGGGGGAGCTCTGCCTCACGAAGAAGCTGCGAGTTGCGTACGTACCATGGGGCATCGTACGCGATCCTCAGGTACTTATTCTGTACCGTCTAAAGAACCTTGATGTGCGACTCTGCCGCGTATCACCACACGGGAGAGGCGTACATCATGGCCGGTCTCACAACTGTCTTGAACAACAGCAGCTTGTTCCCGATGGTCACCCCAGTTGCTTTGTCACGGGCCGACTTGACATAGGCTCGGACGGATAGCTCCCGGTCTAGTACCACTCCTAGGTACTTGGCCTCGGTAGTCCATGGAATGGGTTAACCAAACATGGTGACCTGGCCCACCGGGGTGTAGATCCTCTTTTGTCGGTCTCTTTTCTTTTTGAATAGGACGGCGCTGCTATTTGCAGCGTTCACGTCTATTCGCCATTTGACGAACCAATCCTCCAGATCGTCAATGATCCTTTGGAGTTTCCTGGTCGCTAGCTCAGCGTCTCTGCTTTGAGCTAGGACCGCCGTGTCAACCGCGTAGAACGCCGTGGTGGTGGCGGCGTCCTCCGGACGCGGGACATCGGACAAGAAGACTGAAAAAAGGAATGGGGAAAGCACTGACCCCTAGGGGACACCAGAAGCAATGCCTCTCCAACCCGACCTCACTTTCTCAATCTTAGATCTGAATTTCCTCCTTTCCAGGAATGATCGGACGATTTTCACCAATCCGATTGGAAATTCGGCCTCGAGGAGCTTGTGAAGCAGCCTTTCGTGCCAGACCTTGTCGAAGGCCTTTGCGACGTCCAAAAACACCGCACCAGTGTGCCTCTCGCGGTTGAAGTGTCAACCACTCTCAGCACCTGGTGAGTGGTCGCGTGTCCTTCCCAGAACCCAAACTGCTCATCGGGAGCAGGGACTTTGTGGCCCTTTTCGAAGTCGACCAATCTCCGCAGTATCACCCTCTCCGCCACCTTCCCCAGAAGAGAAAGCAAACTGATCGGGCGATAATTCTGCGGAAACTGGATCTGAACTCCCTGCTTCGGTAAGAAAATCACGTCAGCGGCCTTCCACCTATCTGGGAAGTGACCCATGCGCAGGATTGCGTTGATGATCGAGACCAAATGCATGATCGCTTTGTCAGGCAGATGTCTGATCATCTTGTTGGTGATGTCTTCAGGCCCCGGCCGGCGCCTTCTTCACTCTCACCTTTTTCGTTATTCCCCTTACCTCCGCTGGCGAGGTAGGTTCGATAACTGTCAAATCCCCTCCTTGGAGACGTCTTTCGACACCATCCTCAATATCCTCGATTTCGTCGAGGTCAGCGTAGTTCCAATTGGGACCACATTGCCTCTCGAGGTTGAGTGCAAAAGCTTCAGCTTTCTCCCTCGCGGTGTAGACAACCCCGTCCTCATCGTGAATAGGAGGAAGCGGCTTCCGATCTGACCGGAGGACTTTCGCCATTCTCCACACCAACGCGTCCTCTGCAGTAAACTCCTCAAGCCTTGTTTGCCAAGCCTCGTTCCGGAGTGCGGACAATCAACGTCGGACGTCCCTATGAGTCGATTTGCATTCATTCGATCCTCCGGAGCCAGGGTACGGTGGTACCGTCTCCTGGCCCGGTTTCTCTCCTGAATGAGATTTCAAAGCTCTAGCGGGAGTCCAACTGGTCGCACCCTCAGCGACTCCGTAGTTGTTGCTGCTGCTTTGGCCTCCAGAATTCGGTTTTCAAGGTGCGCGACTGCTGCGTCGATCCCCTCGTCCGCCTCTATTCTAGGAACTGAGTCAACGTTTGAGGCCAATGACTCCCTGAACTTGAGCATCCTTCTTAGCTCCGCCGCATCCCGCTCACGCTCCAAGTGCAGTAGCACCGGGTAGTGATCAGAATCGAGCTCATTGATCACCTCTATCTCTGCCTGGTAGACAGCTTCTTTGATGATCGCAATGTCTAGGACGTCCGGCCTGCCCACCGCCCCAAAATGGGTGGGGCCCTCCGGTCCCAACAATACCAGATCCCTGTCTTCCGTGAAACTGTACAGCTGTCGGCCTTTTGTGTTGGTGACCCTGCTGTTCCAAGCTGGGTGCTTGGCATTCAGGTCACCGGCCAGGACAACCGTACCGCGTCCCTCGAAAATTGCTTTCAGGTCCGCTACCTGTAGAGAGTTTGGAGGTGCGTAGGCGGCGTACAATTTCAGCGTATCAGCGTTCGCTGTGTGCACGACAACCTGGTTAGGTCGTAAATCTTCCGGTCCCCCTTAGGTACCTCGACTACGACCATGTCCAGTGGTCCCTTCTTTCCTTTTATGCAACTCACCTTTGAGGCGCTGATCCCCTCCCCCTGGAGAGCCTCCTCCACCTCTTTCTCAGAGACGGTGGAGTCGAGCCTTCTCAGGACCACTTTCAGTGGCTTTTCCCCCTTCAACGGCGGAGTGGTACGGCAGCCTCTCCCTGTCAAGGACAGCCGTCATGCAACGGAAATCCTAGACAGAGGCCGGCTGAATCCTGATACCACCTTCCGTCGATTCAAAACCTCTCTTCTTCGACTCCCCCAGGTTTGCGTTTCCGTTTTCCGCAGGCCTTTTCCGCGATTTCCTGCGGATTCGGACTTCCTACCCCTCTTCGGTTTCCACCAGCTGCGAGCCAGCTGATTTCGTGGGCGCCCCTGAACCGATCACAAAAGCCGGCTTTTTGGTGGTGCGGGTGGATTCCCCGGTGGCGGTTTGAGGAACCTCCCCCGTGATTTTCATCCCTTGTTACTCCCACTCACCTGAAGGGCCTGGGGTCGGTGCTGGCGACGATGCTCTCGTCTTTGGTGGCGGCGTCGCAACCCCGCCGCCCGAGCAGCCTGCGGCGGCTGCTCGAACGGTGGCATCGGGCTTAGCCACCTGTTTCGCTGTTTGAAACCGGAAAACTCCCTCTTCCGGTTTGTCCCGTTTGCCGCTCTTTTTCTTCTCTTTGCTTTTGTTTTTCTCCGCCGCCGCACCCACCGCCTTGGATGCGTCGGCGTGCTTTTCCTGCTTTTTGCTTCCGCTTTCCGCCACTTTGATGGCCACTGTGGAGCTGGCCACCTTTTGTTGGGAGGTCGACTGTAGAAGTTCCCTCAACCCGCTGCGGATGAGGTCCATGACTTCTTGTTTGAACCCCGCCAGCTGTGCGGAAATGAGCTCGACTACATCAGATCGCTCCATTATCGCGCCTGAAAGCTAACAAAGAAGCCGCCGACAAAAACGGTCGCATGCAGTGCAGCTGTCCACAATCTGACCTTTTAATTTATCCCGCGCAGCGCCGGAAAAATGGTCCACTTTAAGTTTATTATTTGTAAGATTTTGATTAGAATAGGCTGCAGACAATCAGAAAGCAGGACGATCAGGTTTTTCCCGGTCGCAGGTATAAAGGCATGTCACTTTCTGGTTGGAAGGCAGTTGAATAAAGTACGAAAAACCACAAACTGATGTCTTCTTGACAAATCGTCGGCCCCAAAACCCTGTTGGTCCGGTGGACCACTACGTCGAGACGCACAGCACCAGGTCGAGCATCCACTCTCACCACCGAGGAGTCACGGACCCCATCCGTGACCTGGGGGAAACCTTGTTCCTGCGACACAACAACAAGAGGTTTAGTCTTAGGTCCACTTCAGAGTTCAGTTCAGCCCACAGTTGATGTAAAAGCAATCAAGCACACCTCCAAATTCACTACATTCCAGTGAACTTGTGAACGTAGGCCGATGCGGCAAAAAGCTCTCCAACAGGAGGAAAAAACCCGGCGCTTTTCAGTACCATAAAAACTGTGCGACCGAACACAAAACCAGTTCCAAGTAGGTTGAAAATCGATCGAATAATTAACTGCGGTGACATGGAGTCGAAGACCATCGCGAAGAAGAGGACCGAATCGCAACCCGTAACACCGGCCAACTCCAAAGCGAAGATCAGGAGGCTGATCGAAAACGAGGTCAAAAAGCTGCTACAAACGCTACAAAGCAGCCGTTCAACTTCGCGAAGGACGAAAAAAAGAAGCCGAGGCGGAGAAATAAACGGCGGGCAGTGACGAGGACTTCCACCTCCGCCAACCTCCCCGGGGGAGGTCGAGATGAGTGGCAACCAGTCCTCAGGCTCACAAACCCCTGAGGTGGCATCCCTGACGCCCCCAGTCATGTCAGCGACTGCGGGGATATGGACGCGGAGGATTGTGTGAACCTCGACAAGTGCGCCCACCGGCCAGCCGGGTCACAAGGCGATGTCAAGAAATTGACCGCACACAGCACTTCTGTGGGGGGAAGGCTCAAGTGTGCTGCAGCTTTAGGCAACGTGTCCCCGTACAACACCGCCCCCGATGGTAAAGTCGGTCCCTCCACGTCCGCATCGACACCCGTTCCCGTACGTCTTCTGAAAAACGTACGCAATGACGAAGCGTGAGGCAAAGCGCGAGCTGAAGGCCCCATCTGGGAACTTCACTGGTGGAGTCGCCAAGCCAGGCAGTCGGCGTGAAAAAGTACCGCCGTGGTCTTTCACAGGGACGACTGCAAGACCGGATGGGTCGAGCTCGCCTCGTTGCTTAACAGGCAGAGGGAAAATTCGGAAAAGCCAGGTCGATACGCGAGGGTTCCACAATATAATATAATACTCTTAATATGTATTTATGTTGCAGGAGAAACAGAGGAGACCATGACCAAATTTAAGTACTCCAAAAACCATAGGATTAAAGACAAGTGTATGTTGTCAGTTACTCAATTGTAAATAGTGTAAATAAATAAGTGTATCAACAAACCTCTACAATACATTAATTATACCAGAAAATCAGCTTCTTTATCCAAATATGTTTTACTGAAATATTGCAAATTCAAGTGGAGATTCAAAATTACAATGCGGCTCTTAAAAATGCCTAGTGATAAAGCCACGATGATTTTTTACTAAATAAGTTTAATTGTAAGAATACTACCACAAAAATAATACAGTATGCAAAAAACTAACTCGGGCAAAATAATATCTCAGAACAGTTGTATTTCTATTCAATTTTGTGTGTTTTTATTAAATTCAGTTCCAGTATATCCACTTTGAATTTTTTTGGGAATTTATTTTCAGTACTAGCTGACCCGGCGAACTTTGTACCGCCTCAGAATCAATAAATAATGTTGTGTTATCTCTTTAGCTGAATTAATTAAATTTAGTTGTTTTATCAAAGGATAATGCACACAACGCCATCTACTGACATTATCGGAACCAGCATACAACGGCACACGGCTTCCTAGATTAGAAAGGAACGGTGTCCCTTCTCCGGCTGGTCGAGTTTGAAAAAAAGCTGTTTCTGACAATGTACTGTACTGTACCTCCATCTATCGAATTTTTAACCGAACTTTTAACTGTTACCTTGACAGCGTCTTTCAAATCAAAAACGAACCGCCAAAGTAATTATGGCAAATTAAACAGCAAAGATTTGTACAACCTTTTAAACATTTTTGTTCACTTCAAATTATTTTGCCTAATTTGCCTGGACTCAAGCTTTTTTTTAGTTTTGATTATTGTCACGCCGCGTCGTAAAAATGGAAGCAATTTATTTTTGGATCATGACATGGCATCATCCAATGGAATAATTTCGGCAAATTACCTCAAAGATAAGTTAACAGAAATTCGAGAAAATTTTATTATTAAGCCAGTGAGATATTTAACAAAAAAAAATCTTTGTCTTTCAAATTTGGAAAAAATAAAAGTAAATTTGGCCATTCAAATATTTTTGCCCCCAGTAACAGCCGCTTTGAAGTATCTTGCTCATCATGATGGTGAACAATTTTCCTTCTTTAAACATTGTACTGCAACAGTTATATTTATGGAAAACAGGTACACAAATATTTTCAAATTCACGACGTCAGCAATAGAACACAGCATGTCCATCGACGAGATCACAATACCGCTCTCCTTACACTGACACTGAAGACCCACGACTATCTTGGTTGAATGAAGACTTTCCCCATTTTATTGCCGACATTGAATCTACTTCGGCTGAAACACATAGGCGTGGCTTAACAAAAGAGGCCTTAGTCTTCACTGCACGCACCACATATCTCTGCATTCAATATTTGATGAAGGATCTAAATTTTCATTATGTTTTAACCAGACGATTTAGCTCTGACGCTATTGAATCGATTTTTGCAAATATCCGACTTCGTGGTGGATCCAATGATTTAGTGGATTGCAGAGCAGCCGAAAATGCATTGCGTCAAATTTTAAGAAGTGGTCTGATAAAAAGTATCAGCAACAGTAACACAGTGCCTGATGTTAGGTACGTGAGCACTGCAAAATTTGTTATAATTGTTCAAAAATCCCATGCTAATGATGAAATTGATATTACCTTAAATGAATTCTGGAAAAGCTGGAACACATTAATACATTCACAGGCAGTTATTCTGGTGACCTGCAGATTGAATCACCAGCCATTGCTTTTCTCTGTGGTTACATTATAGTGAAAGTAGAAGAATTCATAAACTGTGTATTCTGTTTGTCCCTTCTACGTGACAAGGTCAGCCGAAGAACCAGCCCCTTGTTAGAATTAATTTACAATCAAGACAGGGGAAAACTAAATTATTCAAATGAGAGGTTTGTTGGTTTGATCTAATATATATAAATTTTACCGAGTTTACCAAAACAAAGTGTGGAAGCAATTCTAAGAAAAATAATTGTTTCTGACCATTCTTCCAATCCTATATTCCAGTGTCAATTTCATTATAACGCAGTTTGTCATCTCATAATATCCAAACTGATACCCCCTTTACTAGTAAACTTTTGCAACCTACAAACTCAGAACCTCAGAAAAAGAAGTGCTAATGTTTACTCTAAAAAACGAAAACTTTTGAAATTAAATTGATTTTTGATTTTTGCTTACCGTGTTTTATTCTTAATCTTGCAGATAACAAATGCATTAAAGACCTTTTTTTGTAAAAAATGCTAATTATGATTTTTATTGAAAAACTGACAATTTTTTGATTGTCAAATTGTTTAAACCTCAAAATCCTGTCAATCGTTATGGGGGAGTACTGTGGCGCTCTCTACGGAACGCAAAAAAAGCCCTGAACTACAAACTCGACCAGCCGGAGAAGGGACAACGTCCCTTTCTAATCTAGGAAGCCGTGCAACGGCATGTTCATTTTTGTTTCTGTCATGTATCAAATATCGCGTTATATAGGAATTCCATACAAAATGTAAGAAATTTTTTTCCGTTAATTTTTCCGATGTTTTATTTAGTTACTCGCCCACGAAAAAAGTCGAGTCAATCAGTTCTTAAGATATCATCAAATAATTTGTGTGTGGAGTCCACTCGCAACAGAAGTGAAACTTTGGAGGTTTATTTTTAAAGCCCGGTACGACAAATTTTGGTGGCCCGCGTTATTTGTTATTGTTGCCCTGTACCAGGGGGCTTTCTTATTGTCGTTGCCCTGTGCCAAGCTCCCCGCTCCATGTAGTGTTTCCAAAGTTTTAATAGTTATTCTGCTATTCGGGCCGAGGCGGAAACAAATCCAACAAATCAAAGATCATAAAAATCGGTCCAGCCGTCCTTGACTTATAAACCCCAGGGCGCCCCCTGGGCCTCCATGTCCATGTTTTAATAGTTATTCTGCTATTCGGGGCGGGAAAAAATCCAACAAATCAAGGATCATAAAAATCGGTAAAGCCGTCATGAGTTATAAACCCAAGAGGGCGCCCTGTCGCCCCTTGTCCATGTGTTAATAGTTATTTTGCTATTCGGGGCGGAGACAAGTCGAACAAATCAAAGATCATAAAAATCTGGTCCAGCCGTTCTTAAGTTATAAACCCAAGGGGGGCCCCTGAGCCCTCCTGTCCATATTTTACTTCATAAGAACCTTCCTCGAACTTAAAGGAATATTTAAAAAAAATTTGCTAAATTGCTCCAGCCGTTTTCAAATGATGCCGTGACCAAGGAAAATTTAGGGATTCATTTTATATATATATATATATATATATATATATATATATATATATATATATATATATATATATATATATACATACCCAGCTATCCATACCAAGCCCGACAAACACCACAGGCACTCAGAAGCCCGCCCTTTCCTTTATAGTTACAGATAAATTTGCTGGATATATAGGTTTTATATCACCACATTAATCAGCGCAACCTGAGAGGGGTAACTTTTTGTTGACATACAAATAATTCTATGTTTCTCAGATTTTACGAAACCACACATGCTCTGCTTACTATAACAATCCCGTTTGTATAAAAAAATGTATTTCACGTATTATACGAAGCCAAGCGGTGTTGCCAGCATTTCCACCACAAATGTAGACTAAATTAATATTGTATGCTGACTTATTATTCAACAAAATTGTATTTTTTTTAAGTTTTTCTTAAATTATTTGTTTGGAATCGGGCACCTGTATTTTCTTGGCAATATATTGATAATGAATAATAATAATGAATGATAATTACAGCAAAATTATTCATAAAGGTAGTTCCAATTTGTTTTATTTACCCGTCGTCCCACAGGTAGGTGCAGAATAACAGGAGCCAACTGGTGAGGCCTATCAAGTACAAATTATTTATTGCTATAATATTTAACTGGGTAAACAATTTTAAATAGGCCTTTGTCATTTATAAATTATAAAAGTACTGTTTATAAAACTAACAACTTACTAAAGTCCAAAGTTTTGTGCCTCTTACATTATTTACAACATCCCCTTTTGTTTCTGCTGTTCTTGAGGGAATTCTATTTCTGCCTCCCCTCATACCATCTCACGAATTTTTCGGAGCAAATATTGTGTTTTTATCCAACACTTGTGTATTATGTAGTCATAATAACGCCGATTTTGAATGGATTATGAGGTCTATAAGACACATGTGACTTATGAAAAAATAATTCAATGGTTTTCTAATTTGTCGTAGCAACCAGTTCATAAGCCACAGGTTTGGACGTCAAATGAACGTCAAATTTTTTTGGGTTTTGATGAATGTTCAAGAACTGTTACAGGAGGGAGTGTTGGATAAACCTATGTATTAAACACGTGTCTTAACAGCAAATAAGTCACTCAAGAAAAATTAGCCACTCGAGCAAGCTCTCGTGGCTAAACATTTCTTTCGTGACTTATTTGCCTTATAAGACACTAGTATAATAAATAGCTATTTTTGGCCTTCGTCTCAATTTAGTTATTTTCCAGTCGTCCAAATCGGCTGGAAAACGATATTTGCCTGCCTAGGCTAGAACATGGAAACTAGGGATTTTTCAATGCAAGCTTTTACGTTCGTTGGATTTGTCACCGCCCCGAATAGCAGAATAACTACCATTAGAACATCGGAAAAATTACAGGGGGGGCCCTTGGTATAGGACAACGACAATAACAAAACCCCCTTCAACAGAGGGGCCCTTTAAGACATGGGGGGGTCCTTTTGACATGTGGAGCCCTTGAAACAGGAGGGCCCAAAGGGGCTCTTTGAGACACGAGGGCCCCCATGCGTTATGAGGCCCCCTTAGACTTGTGGGGGGCCTTGCGATATGGGGCCCAAGGGGGCTCTTTGCGACACGTGGGCCCCCATGAGGCATGGGCCCCCCCTACAAAAGTGAACAATGAAAATCTTTTGTCGGCCGAAAAAGTTTCGTTTATCACAAGACCCGAAACTGTTTTGCAAGTGCTTGCACTTGTGAAGTCTCGGCTACGCCTCGCCTCCACAAACTGTGCTCGCACTTGCAAAATGACATTTTCTAGCCTTGTAATAAAATATACTATTGTATTCGTTTTGTGAAACACATAATGCGTAATGAAATACATAGCAACATACATAAATTTTGCATCGTATGTATTTAATTTGGCAGCAGTCAACCTAACCTCAAAATCTGATGTAAATTTATACTTTTTCTCATTTTGCGGGAACGAATACAAAAAGAAACACTATTCAATACTCGTGCCCTGTCACTTTTCAGGGGCTCGGCCTCATTGCGGCCCTCCGCATTCGCCTCGGGCTGCAAAAATTCGCCCTCGCCCCCGAAAAGTGTAATGACTGCGCACACTGCAGACTGCGGCAGTAATATACTATTACTACCGTCCAAGAACTGTTATTTATTAAAAATAATTACGATAATTTAGGGTAAAATGAAGCTTCAATAAAGGCTTCAAGAGGGAATAATTTTGGTGCAAACAAGTTACCTTGTCGCACGGGTGAGGCCTGTAAGAACAAAATATTTTGTTTAATTTTGAGATTTATGCTAAATACTACTTTAAACTACTTTCTAAGTCAAGTTTAGACAACAAGCTCTTAAAAACAAAATTATTGCTAAAATTTCGGAACTGAAGCGTTTCGGTAAAATTTTTATATATCGGCGTTTTATAACGCCTATTTACAGCCAAATTGTGCTAAAATACTTACAAAGACATTTTTTACATGTTATTGCTCAATAATTAAAAGTCAAGATGGTTTGATGTCTCCAACAATACCCTAAATTCTAAAATTAATAGAGTATGTTCTTAACAACTCTCCTGCGCTTATTTGCGTGGAAATCAAGTCAAGCTTTTGTCCGTACAAAGAAAACAGTACAAACAAGCGTTTTATAGAAAACTAGCTTACCCGGCGAACTTTGTACCGCCTCAGAATCAATAAATGTTGTGTTAACTTATTAGCTGAATCAAATTCATAATGCACACAACGTCATCTACTGGCATTACCGAAACCAGCATACAACGCTATGTTAGTTTTTGTTTTTGTCATGTATCAAAGATATCGTTATATAAGGTTTCCATACAAAATGTATGAGAAATTTTTTTTTCGTAATTTTTCCGATGTTTTAATGGTTATTCGCCCCCGAAAAAAGTTAGTCAACCGTTCTCGAGATATCATCAAAAGATTTTTGTGTGGAGTCCACGCGCAACCGAAGTGAAATTTTAGAGTTTACTTCTCAAAAATCGATTATCATTTTTAAAGTCCGGTACGACAAATTTTGGTGGCCGGCGTTATTTGTTATTGTTGCCCTGTACCAAGGGGGCTTTCGTTATTGTCGTTGCCCTGTACCAAGCTCCCCGTAATGTTTTAATAGTTATTCTGCTATTCGGAGCGGAGACAAATCCAACAAATCAAAGATCATAAAAAACGGTCCAGCGGTTCTTGAGTAATAAATCCAAGGGGGCGCCTTGTCCCTCATGTCCATTTGAAAAAATCGGTCCAGCTCAAGGGGACCCCCTGGGCCCCCATGTCCATTTAAAAAGTACCTTACGACCTATTCTCATACTTACCAAATATACCAAAAAAATTTTAAAAATTGGTCCAGCCGTTATCGAGTTATAAACCCAAAGGGCCCCCCTGGGGCCCCATGTCCAATAAAAAGTATCATATGTCCGTCTCCTGGTTCTAAGCGACCTCCCCACCAATTTTCAGCCAAATCGGTTCAGCCATTCTCGAGTTATAAACCCAAAGGCCCCCCCTGGGCCCCCATGTTCAATAAAAAGTATCATATCTCCGTCTCCTGGTTATAAGCTACCTCCCCACCAATTTTCAGCCAAATCGGTTCAGCCGTTCTTGAGTAATAAACCTAAGGCGCCCCCCTGGGCCCCCATGTCCAATAAAAAGTATCATATCTCCGTCTCCTGGTTATAAGCTACCTCCCCACCAATTTTCAGCCAAAGCGGTTCAGCCGTTCTTGAGTAATAAACCTAAGGCGCCCCCCTGGGCCCCCATGTCCAATAAAAAGTATCCTATGTCCGTGTCCTGGTTCTAAGCTACCTCCCCACCAATTTTCAGCCAAATCGGTTCAGCCGTTCTCGAGTAATAAACCTAAGGGGCCCCCCGGGGCCCCCATGTTCAATAAACAATAAAAAGTATCCTATGTCCTTCTCCCGGTTCTAAGCTACCTCCCTGCCAATTTTCAGCTAAATCGGTTCAGCCGTTCTTGAGTTATAAGCGAAGTAACTAACACGACTTTCTTTTATATATATAGATTTACTGTGACTTAAGCTATTTTTATAGTAAAATACTATTGATATGAACTGAAGCGTTTGGCTGAAATTTCTATTATTAATTTATTTATTTTAAAGACACGTATTTGCACATTTGACAACAGTGTTTACTACAGTCCCAGAATGGTTATTTATACCACATTAAATTTGTAGGGACTTGGTAGTTTACATATCTATATAATAAAAGTCGTGTTAGTGCAAGTCGGACTCGCACACGAAGGGTTTCGTACCACCGTACAATATTTATTTAAGACTACATTTTTTTTATTATTTTTATTATCTGTTGTTATTGCGGCCATAGTTGTCCGCATTCTGTGAAAATTTCAAGTGTCTAACTATTACGGTTCAAAAGACGTAATAGCACTGTTGGGGACAGCCGGACAGCTGAGCCTTAGTAATAGCACTGTTGGGGTACGGAACCCTAAAAATGAAATGCTGTACCTACGTTGGTAACACTTGAGAACGGCTGGACCGATTTGGCTATTTTTTTTAGAATCCCCGTAATGGTCCAGGTCAGGTTCTTACGGAAATAAAAATTGGGAAAGATTTGCCGGAAAATTGGAAAATCTTTATTTCCATAAAAACATTACCTAGACCATTAAGAATAGGTACTCAAAAAAAAAATTGCCAAATCGGTCCACCTGTTCTCAAGTGATGCGTTTACCAACGAATAGCGTTTCATTTTTATATAAAAGACTGGAAAAGTCGTGACGTCACTGAGAGTGGGGACTTTTCAAAACAAACGCACGTGCTAGTGACGTGTCAACAGCTGGCTGGAAATAGTGAGGTTACTGCCATTCGCTGTAATTTTTTTTTGAAAATTTACCCGGAAAATTCGAAAATTCGGGAAAAACTGAAATACACTGCACGTGCGTAAATGTTGAAATGGTGTATTTGTAGGCGCATCACTTGAGAACGGATGAACCCATTTCGCTAATAGTCCAGATAAGGTTCCTACGGAAATAAAAATTGTAAAAGTTGCCCGAAAAATTGGAAAATTCGGGAAAAACTGAAAGTGATTTTTTCTATGGGATTTTTATATAAATTCACAACCATAACTCACGATTCGAACGATGGATATGCCTAATTCTTTTTTGTTTCGTTCGTTATGGTCCTGGAAAAGTTTTCGGGAAAACAAAGTTCGAGCCAATTATAAATAAAAGTCGGAAAATTAGGAAATACTGCAAAATCATGATATTTGTATGCATTCTCAATCATAACTGATGATAGGAAAGACCTATTTTTTTGTTTTGTTCGTTCTGCTCCCGGGATGTGAGCTTTTTTATTATTATTTATTATTAAGTTTTAAGTTGTCATAAAAAATGTCTCTAAAATTTAGTTGTAATTAAAGCAATGGTGTATTGAAGGGTTAAAAAATAGTTTTAAGGATGCTTTTAAAATTTGGCCTTGTTTAAAACAATTTAAAAATTATAAACAGTCTCAAATATTTAAAAACCACCTTTTTTAAGTTTTTAACCCATAAATACACCTTTGCTTTACAATCAAATTAAAAACACAACACAATTTAAAGCAGTGTGTGTAAAACACGCCCTTAAAACAATTATTTTCAACCGTAAATACACCCTATATAAATATATAAATACACCAAATATTAAACCTAATTTAAAAGGGTAAAAAGGGTACCAACATTTTAAATAAAATAAAAACACAAAATTAACATAATCCGCCTCCGGAAAAATAAAAATCTGGCAATAATATCCCATTTCAACGCACTGTTGCGCCTAAACGGTTCACCCGACAAAAAAATATGGTAGGTTAGACCTGTTAGACCCAATTCGTATTCCACCTCAAAAAACATAAAGTATCAAAAACCCAAAACTAGAAGAAAATTTGTTAAGCAGGACACCTAAAATCTTTTGTGACTGGAATGATGGGTTCAAAAACCGTTTTAAGGGCGTTTTTAAATATCTGACACTGTTTATAATTTTTAAATTGTTCTATAAAAAACGTTTTAAAAATTTGGTTGTAACCAAAAAACGGAGTATTTAAGAGTTGAAAAAACGTTTTAAGGGTGATTTGACATTAAAATATAATTTTAAAATTCTCAGATAAGAGCTTTCTGAATTGTTACCGCTAAATCATCTTTTCGCTCGTAGCGTTAAATATCTCCAATATTACATTAAATGAATAATCGAGTGAATGCGCTGTTGTCACATGAACGGGATTCCTATTATGCATTAAACATCTTAAGGTCGGTGTTGTGACCCGAAGGTGTATGCTGGTGAATTGGGTAACCCGAAGGTGTATGTTTGTAGATTTGGGTAACCCGAAGGTGTATGTTTTGAATGAATTAAATGATTCGCTGTTGCTTAAACTATGGTTTATTCCATTGCAAGTACTGAACAGGAATGATTATAAAAATACAAAACTATGGCTAACTACGGCTACCCTGAGTGGGAGTGGGGAGGTCATCCCAGCTACCTGGACACCCCCAAACGGCGCCGTGTTTCTGTACATGCTGCCCCCCTTGAAGTACACTGACTTCAATCATCAAATAATAACAATATCAGGGACTTATATACTACTATACTATACAATAACAATGATTAACTAGAATTTATATACAACAATAATACGACTATCAAAAAATTAACTAGAAAATTAACATTACATTTAAAAATTATTAGAAATAGAAAATTAACTCGAATCTATAATATAAGAGTACAATATACAATAGCGATAATTAACGACCGAGAATTACGAGATCACCTCACTCATCGTCCTCAAAAAACACTACACACTGTCTTCTGTGGGTAGCAAGCACACCTTCCTGATGGTGCGCTTTAGTACGCCTTGGGCTGTGCGTACGCTCACGACGCGGATTCGTCCGTCGTCCCCTGGGTGCACTTCACACACTCTACCTAACTTCCACATCAATGGAGGTAGATTGTTCTCCACCAGTAGCACCATTGCCCCCTGAAGATTTGGAAGAGGCTGATCACGGAACCACTTGGTCCTGTTCTGGAGAGTGTTCAAATATTCCCGGCTCCACCTGGACCAGAAATGTTGTCGAAGGCGCTCGACATGTTGCCACCTCGATAATCGATTCATAGGGACTTCTTGCAGGTCGTAATCTGGAACGGATGTAAGTGGCTCTCCTATGAGGAAATGGGAAGGGCACAGGACTTGGAGGTCATCAGGGCTAGTTGACATTGGAATCAGAGGTCGGGAATTTAAACAGGCTTCTATTCGCACCAACAGCGTGTATAATTCGTTAAATGTTAAATTCGCGTTACCTGTGACTGCCTTTAAATGTTTTTTCATTGACTTTATGTTGGCTTCCCAAAGTCACCATGAAGATGGCGTTCGTGTTCTTCCTTTATTATAAGTTTTGACAGTTTATGGTTTTTCGGAATCAACATCGGATGTTTTGCATCAGCTGCAATTGAAGCGTTCTTTAATCTGCCCCCAACACGAATGACATTATTTTTGTCCAAGAAGGGACTCAATGGAAGTATTTTTGAGTCGTTTGGGATTGCATCTCCCTTTTTCAATCGACTTAACTCTGTCTGGAATTCGACTTCCTGGACCAATTTAATTATGATGTACAGAGATTGATTAAGTTCCTCAGTCGACAGTGTCTTAGATTTACTTAATTTTTGCTTTTTACAATTATTTACAAACCGATTTATCCATGCTACAACGCGTTGTAATTTATTGAAGTTGGAGTATTTTTGAAAAATATGATCCGCTAATTGCGTATGTGATGCGCAAACTATAATCGGTGTTTTTGTCTCTGGTAAATCGACTGCCTTGATATTAGGCTCTAGAATTGGCCAATCACATTCAGGGTGTTTTAAGAATTCGGGACCATTGAACCACACAGGATTCTTAATTAGATCGAAAGCGTCGGCGCCGCGACTTAACATATCGGCGGAGTTTTGGTCAAATGACCGTTGGCTTGTCACCAACAGATTACAGGAAACGGTATTTATTGCTGGGTTTCCCTTTTTCAATTTGCTTTCAAAGGGCCCGGCTGCAATATAACCGAACTTAGTGTTTTGGAGTAATAAACCTGATTGTAGTGTAATTTGGTTCATGCATAACAATGACCAGAATAAGCCGCCTCCAATAAGTACGTCTACCTGAGAGCTTTCGTGGAAATTTGGGTCGGCTAGACTAATATTTTTGGGAATTCCCAAGGTTTCTAAATTTAACGGTACAAGTGGTAATGATTCAGTAATTTTATCAACTACGATGCATTTGATTTTATTCGCGGAATATGAATTGGTTTTGGATTTGAGACTTATTAGCACAGATTCGGAAGAATTGGTCGTGGTGCCATTTATGCCCTTGATTTGATATGATTCTTTGGACCGTTTGAGTTGCAACTTATCGCACATTGTTTTGGTTATACAATTAGACATTGAACCAGCATCTAAAAAGATTCGGCATGGGTGGTATTCGCTTTTTCTGTTTTTTATTAACACCACCGCGGTTGCTAATAAAACTGTTTGAGCGCTCTGACATGAATGATTGTTTAAAGTGACTTCTGCTAAACTATTTTCCACATGTAGCAAAGAATGGTGTTTTTTGTTACAAAAGCGGCAATTTACTGTAATCTTGCACCTCTCGACGAGGTGATTGTTACGCAAACAATTTTTGCAAAGATTTAGAATGACGGTTTTTTCTAATCTACTCTGAGTCGACAAATTTAGAAATTCGGGACATTGATGAATTAAATGTTCATTAGATTTACAATAAACGCAATATACTTTTGATTGTTTAGTAGATGCCACGTTCGAGACTGTGTTTTTAGAGCCCCAATGCAAAGACTTTCGGCTAAAATTTGGACTAAGGGGTTTATTTTTGTTTAAAACATTTAATGACTCTAATACCGTACATCTCTTATGTAAAAATTCAATGAAAGCCTCGTACTTTGGAACAGAGGTCGGAAATTTGTCATTTAGGTACATTTGCCACTCCTTTTTCGAATTAAAATCTAGTTTTTCCATCAATATAGGAATTATCAATGCATCCCACGATTTGGTTACGATACCTAATGTTTGTAACGCTGAAATGTTTGACGTCACGGTGTCTACCATTTCGCGAAGCAACGAAGCTGAAGATTTTGATATTGATTGAACATTTAAAATCGCGAGTATGTGATCATTTACAATTAATCTAGTATTTTTAAATCGCCTTTCTAGTATGTCCCAAGACTTGGCGTAATTTTCGTCTTCAATCGTTAATGATTCGATTGCTCTTAACGCTTCATCGCGTAGACAAGATTTTAAGTATTGTAATTTTTGTTTTTGAGTTAATGATGAGTTTTGATGAATTAAATCTTTAAAACAATTTTCAAAATTCGTCCACATTTTATAATCCCCTGAAAAGGTTTTTAAATTTAATACGGGAAGATTAGGCAATACTTGTTTTGATTCGGATTGCGGCGGCGCGGGTGGCGGCGGAGTTTCAGATTTTTCGATAATTTCGATCATGTCCCCCATTAAGTCGCAATATTTTTCTTCAAAGGCGATACGCGTTTTGCGATGTTGAACTTGTGCCTCCGCGTTTTTGATTTCTAATGACTCGATTTCGAATTGGCTCTCTTGAAATTCCCGACGAATATCTTCAAGCATGCTTTTTCGAACTTTTAAGCGACTTATGCTTGCAGCAGGATTGGCTTTAAATTCTGATAAATAATTCTCTATCCTAAGTAATTGGTCTTGAATGGTTATCAAACTGTTTTTTACTTCCTCGATTCGCGTCATTGTGACAAAAAATGAAAACTAGGATGATTTTGAATTATGAATTATAAATTTGAATTTATATTTGCTTATGAATTTGGATTTTATATTTGATTATGACTTTGGATTTATATTTGATTATGACTTTGGATTTATATTAATTGATTTATGAATTTTAATATGGACTTGTCAATTAATTTTGGCCTGGTCACATTTAAGACACCGTTTAGTGCGAATCAGAAACCGTTTAACAGGATTCGGTAATGAATTGAGTTTAGTCGAGCCACTTACCCTGACGACGTCTTCTTCATCGATATCTAACGACATTGGGATGCACTGGCACTAACGACTACGTCTTCTTCATCGACATCTAACGACGGTGGGACCCACTGGCACTTTAATTAATTGTTCACAAATCCGGCTCGAAGGACCATGTTGTGACCCGAAGGTGTATGCTGGTGAATTGGGTGACCCGAAGGTGTATGTTTGTAGATTTGGGTAACCCGAAGGTGTATGTTTTGAATGAATTAAATGATTCGCTGTTGCTTAAACTATGGTTTATTCCATTGCAAGTACTGAACAGGAATTATTATAAAATACAAATCTATGGCTAACTACGGCTACCCTGAGTGGGAGTGGGGAGGTCATCCCAGCTACCTGGACACCCCCAAACCGGCGCCGTGTTTCTGTACAGTCGGGCATCATCGACAAAGTATCTGCAGTAAATATACAGTTTTATACAAATCTGTCGTGCGCCCCCTACAGTGAACTTCAAAAACTAAACGTGTGTATTTTACGATATATGGTGACTTTACCCGCCAAATGAAAATTTTGCCAGTAGATGGCTTTAGTCGTATCAATGAGAAATAACTCGGATATACACGTGAATTTTACGAAGCCCAAAGTCGGGCTTCGTAAGTAGGTGTCGGGCTTGGTATTACTTTCCAACATAGCATTTTGGGCTTGGGTATATATATATATATATATATATATATATATATATATATATATACCCAGCTATCCATACCAAGCCCGACAAACACCACAGGCACTCAGAATATATATATATATATATATATATATATATACATACCCAGCTATCCATACCAAGCCCGACAAACACCACAGGCACTCAGAAGCCCGCCCTTTCCTTTATAGTTACAGATATATTTGCTGGATATATAGGTTTTATATCACCACATTAATCAGCGCAACCTGAGAGGGGTAACTTTTTGTTGACATACAAATAATTCTATGTTTCTCAGATTTTACGAAACCACACATGCTCTGCTTACTATAACAATCCCGTTTGTATAAAAAAATTTATATCACGTATTATACGAAGCCAAGCGGTGTTGCCAGCATTTCCACCACAAATGTAGACTAAATTAATATTGTATGCTGACTTATTATTCCGTGTTATTCAAATACAATAAACAAAATTGTATTTTTTTTAAGTTTTTCTTAAATTATTTATTTGGAATCGGGCAACTGTATTTTCTTGGCAATATATTGATAATGAATAATAATAATGAATGATAATGACAGCAAAATTATTCATAAAGGTAGTTCCAATATGTTTTATTTACCCGAGGTCCCACAGGTAGGTGCAGAATAACAGGAGCCACTGGTGAGGCCTATCAAGTACAAATTATTTATTGCTAAATATAATATTTAACTGGGTAAACAATTTTAAATAGGCCTTTGTTATTTATAAACTATAAAAGTACTGTTTATAAAACTAACAACTTACTAAAGTCCAAAGTTTTGTGCCTCTTACATTATTTACAACATCCCCTTTTGTTTCTGCTGTTCTTGAGGGAATTCTATTTCTGCCTCCCCTCATACCATCTCACGAATTTTTCGGAGCAAATATTGTGTTTTTTTCGGCCTCCGTCTCAATTTAGTTATTTTCCAGTCGTCCAAATCGGCTGGAAAACGATATTTGCCTGCCTAGGCTAAAACATGGAAACTAGGGATTTTTCAATGCAAGCTTTTATGTTCGTTGGATTTGTCACCGCCCCGAATAGCAGAATAACTACCATTAAAACATCCGAAAAATTACAGGGGGGGGGCCTTGGTATAGGACAACGACAATAACAAAAACCCCTTCAACAGGGGGGCCCAAGGGGGCCCTTTAAGACATGGGGGGGTCCTTTTGACATGTGGAGCCCTTGAAACAGGGGGGCCCAAAGGGGCTCTTTGAGACACGAGGGCCCCCATGCGTTATAAGGCCCTCTTAGACTTGTGGGGGGCCTTGCGATATGGGGGCCCCAGGGGGCTCTTTGCGACACGTGGGCCCCCATGAGGCATGAGGCCCCCTACAAAAGTGAACAATGAAAATCTTTTGTCGGCCGAAAAAGTTTCGTTTATCACACGACCCGAAACTGTTTTGCAAGTGCTTGCACTTGTGAAGTATCGGCTACGCCTCGCCTCCACAAACTGTGCTCGCACTTGCAAAATGACATTTTCTGGCCTTGTAATAAAATATACTATTGTATTCGTTTTGTGAAACACATAATGCGTAATGAAATACATAGCAACATACATAAATTTTGCATCGTATGTATTTAATTTGGCAGCTGTCAACCTAACCTCAAAATCTGATGTAAATTTGTACTTTTTCTCATTTTGCGGGAACGAATACAAAAAAAAAAAAAACACTATTCAATACTCGTGCCCCGTCACTTTTCAGGGGCTCGGCCTCATTGCGGTCCTCGGCATTCGCCTCGGGCTGCAAAAATTCGCCCTCACCCCTGAAAAGTGTAATGACAGCGCACTCGTATGAAATATACTATTACTACCGTCCAAGAACTGTTATTTATTAAAAATAATTACGATAATTTAGGGTAAAATGAAGCTTCAATAAAGGCTTCAAGAGGGAATAATTTTGGTGCAACAAGTTACCTTGTCGCACGGGTGAGGCCTGTAAGAACAAAATATTTTGTTTAATTTTGAGATTTATGCTAAATACTACTTTAAACTACTTTCTAAGTCAAGTTTAGACAACAAGCTCTTAAAAACAAAATTATTGCTAAAATTTCGGAACTGAAGCGTTTCGGTAAAATTTTTATATATCGGCGTTTTATAACGCCTATTTACAGCCAAATTGTGCTAAAATACTTACAAAGACATTTTTTACATGTTATTGCTCAATTAAAAGTCAAGGTGGTTTGATGTCTCCAACAATACCCTAAATTCTAAAATTAATAGAGTATGTTCTTAACAACTCTCCTGCGCTTATTTGCGTGGAAATCAAGTCAAGCTTTTGTCCGTACAAAGAAAACAGTACAAACAAGCGTTTTATAGAAAATTTACTGTGACTTAAGCTATTTTTTTAGTAAAATACTATTGATATTTTAACTAAAAATCCTCAACTGTCGAAACAGAAAAAAAATCGGAACTGAAGCGTTTGGCTGAAATTTCTATTATTTATTTATTTTAAAGACACGTATTTGCACATTTGACAACAGTGTTTATTACAGTCCCAGAATGGTTATTTATACCACATTAAATTTGTAGGGACTTGGTAGTTTACATATCTATATAATAAAAGTCGTGTTAGTGCAAGTCGGACTCGCACACGAAGGGTTTCGTACCACCGTACAATCTATCTAATCTAATATATTTAAAGGAGCAATTCTTGTAAATTTATTTATTTATTTATATATAAAAATACGGTTTTTTTAAATCCTTTATCTGCTGTCATACTGACAATCATCTGACAATTTCAAACACCTTGGTGATGGGGATGAATGAGAGCGGGAACGCGTGTGAATGAAACGACTGCGACTAGCGTAGTAGGAGGTATTACGGCAGTTTAGATGGTGGCTACGCCCCCTTGTCCCAAGGATATCTCAAGGAGGCTTGTCTGTTTCAACGGGCCCCCCATGGGCCCTCCTTTCTAAATATTTCAAGTCAATTAAATTTGTCTCATACATAAATCCTATTTTAGAACTAAACAAATTCAACTTTCGACTTCTATAATTATGTTAATAACCGATGAGGCCCCCTCGGGCCCGCCTGGTGCAAGGGGCCGCTCCTCGGGCTCGCCTGTTTCGATGGGCCCCCTCTCGGACACCCCTTTTGGGGGGAATCGAGTTTCCCTGTTTCAAAGGTGCCCTCGGGCCCCCATGTTTAAACGGGGGGCCCTCGGGACGCCGTGTTTCAAGGGGGGCCCCTCCGGTCGCCTTGTTTCAAGGAAGCTACCTTGGGCCCTCCGGTTTCAAGGGTTGCCTAAACTTCGGAGTCATGAGACGTATCGTATATTATGACGTATCTCAATACTTTTTCGGAAAAAAACACAATTTTCCAAAAAAATAAGTACCGAGAGAAGCTCGGTCGCCAGGTACTACTTATTTAACACTACATTTTTTAATTATTTTTATTCTCTGTTGTTATTGCGGCCATAGTTGTCCGCATTCTGTGAAAATTTCAAGTGTCTAACTATTACGGTTCAAAAGATACAGCCCTGTTACAGACGGAAGGACCGACAGCCGGACAGCTGAGCCTTAGTAATAGCACTCTTGGGGTACGGAACCCTAAAAATTAAATGCTGTACCTACGTTGGTAAGCGCAACACTTGAGAACGTTTGGACCGATTTGGCTATTTTTTTTAGAATCCCCGTAATGGTCCAGGTGAGGTTCTTACGGAAATAAAAATTGGGAAAGATTTGCCGGAAAATTGGAAAATCTTTATTTCCTTAAAAACATTACCTAGACTATTACGAATAGATACTCAAAAAAAAATTGCCAAATCGGTCCACCTGTTCTCAAGTGATGCGTTTACCAAAGAATAGCGTTTCATTTTTATATAATAGACTGGAGAAGTCGTGACGTCAGTGAGAGTGGGGACTTCTCAAAACAAACGCACGTGCTAGTGACGTGTCAACAGCTGGCTGGAAATAGTGAGGTTACTGTCATTCGCTGTAATTTTTGTTCTCATTTACTTTACGTTTCATCCAAGTGTGGTTAGCTTTAACCTCCCTGGGTTAACCCACGTTTAACCATGACTACAAAATGTGTTCTTAAACCCAGAAAATGAACGTTGATTTAAACCACTTTTACATAACCTCAAATGCTCAAAGCATGAAATGGAAAGGAAAGGTTTGGAAAGGTTTTGGTTCCCCCACCAGTGACTCTATAAAAATGTAATGCTGTTCGTTGGTAAGCGCATCACTTGAGAATGGCTGGCCCGAATTGGATAATGTCTTTGTTAATATTTGTAATATAGTCCAAATAAGATTTTTACGGAAAGCAAAAATGGAAAATTTACCCGGAAAATTCGAAAATTCGGGAAAAACAGAAATACACTGCACGTGCGTAAATGTTGAAATGGTGTATTTGTAGGCGCATCACTTGAGAACGGATGAACCCATTTCGCTAATAATTTTTTCCTCATATTCGTCATAGTCCAGATAAGGTTCCTACGGAAATAAAAATTGTAAAAGTTGCCCGAAAAATTGGAAAATTGGAAAATTTGTTTTGTTCGCTCTGCTCTCGGGATGTGAGCTTTTTTATAAGTTTTAAGTTGTCATAAAAAATGTCTCCAAAATTTAGTTGTAATTAAAGCAATGGTGTATTGAAGGGTTAAAAAATAGTTGTAAGGATGCTTTTAAAATTTGGCCTTGTTTAAAACAATTTAAAAATTATAAACAGTGTCAAATATTGAAAAAACACCTTTTTTAAGTTTTTAATCCATAAATACACCTTTGCTTTACAATCAAATTAAAAACACAACACAATTTAAAACAGTGTGTGTAAAACACACCCCTAAAACAATTATTTTCAACCATAAATACACCCTTGCTTTTATTACAACCAAATATTAAACATAATTTAAAAGGGTAAAAGGGTACCAACATTTTAAATAAAAAAAAAACACAAAATTAACATAATCGGCCTCCGGAAAAATAAAAATCTGGCAATAATATCCCATTTCAACGCACTGTTGCGCCTAAACGGTTCACCCGACAAAAAAATATGGTAGGTTAGACCTGTTAGACCCAATTCGTATTCCACCTCAAAAAACATAAAGTATCAAAAACCCAAAACTAGAAGAAAATTTGTTAAGCAGGACACCTAAAACCTTTTGTGACTGGAATGATGGGTTCAAAAACCGTTTTAAGGGCGTTTTTAAATATCTGACACTGTTTATAATTTTTAAATTGTTCTATAAAAAACGTTTTAAAAATTTGGTTGTAATCAAAAAACTGAGTATTTAAGAGTTGAAAAAACGTTTTAAAGGTGGTTTGACATTAAAATATAATTTTAAAATTCTCAGATAAGAGCTTTCTGAATTGTTACCGCTAAATCTTCTTTTCGCTCGTAGCGTTAAATATCTCCAATATTACATTAAATGAATAAAAGAGTGAATGCGCTGTTGTCACATGAGCGGGATTCCTATTATGCATTAAACATCTTAAGGTCGGGCATCATCGACAAAGTATCTGCAGTAGATATACAGTTTTATACAAATCTGTCGTGCGCCCCCTACAGTGAACTTCAAAAACTAAACGTGTGTATTTTACGATATATGGTGACTTTACCCGCCAAATGAAAATTTTGCCAGTAGATGGCTTTAGTCGTATCAATGAGAAATAAGTCGGATATACACGTGAATTTTACGAAGCCCAAAGTCGGGCTTCGTAAGTAGGTGTCGGGCTTGGTATTACTTTCCAACATAGCATTTTGGGCTTGACATTGCCGCCGTATATGTCTATATATATATATATATATATATATAGATATAGATATACAGTATGTCCCCGGATTGAGTTTACAAGAGGAAAAAAAATTTTATTTTTGATTTTATGCCAAAACCTCAAAGGAATAAGATTTTTTGCTTGTCCTGAAACCAGCAAATCTGAAATTAAAACTTCATTATCCTGACTCAGTGGAAAGAAAACTTCATTTTTCTCTTAATTTTGGACTTTTTTTCTCTGCTCTTTAAATCCCACCACATTGGCGATTTTATTTTTTTGACAACGATGTCACGTTGACAAATGAGTTTACGCAAGTTAAATAACAAGAATGTTTGTGAAAAAAATTATTTTAAATAAATTAAAATTAATTTAATAAAAAAATGGCAACTCAAAGAAACACCTTTAACATAAAAAAACTAATTTTTAACAAGAACAATCATTATTCAATTAACCCCCCCATCCATTTCCGCGTACAATTCTACACTAAAACGATAGCTTGCCTTCGTGATAAGAAAACTTTAAGATTAAAATTAATCATTACCAAGTCCAAAATCAAGAGAAAAATATACGTTTCTTTCAACTCGGTCAGAATAATAAAGTTTTAATTACAGATTTGCTGGTTTCAGGACAAGCAAAAAATCTTATTCCTTTGAGGTTTTGGCGTAAAGTCAAAAATAAATTTTTTTTTCCTCTTGTAAACTCAATCCGGGGACATACTGTAGATTGGCGATATATACGATTATGCTTTTTAGGCAATTCGAAACTTTGAACTACCCTTTGAGCCTTTCCCTTTTTTTTTTCTCACTTGAAATATATTAAAAAACCTTAATAAAGTGTTTTTTATCCGTTATGCATTTTTTGTTTCTTCATAAATATCAGCTTCTCTCCTGTTTCCGCAATTAACTGTTAATATCATTTTTTTACTTTTTGTCTCTGTAGACATTTTACCGCAAATTTTTTCATTATGATTACCTTGCCGGATGTTGTCCGTATTTTCATTTACGATACCACAATTAATAATAATTATAGGTAATTAACGTAGATTGTAGATTTATCTACACTATCGTTATAAATGAATTCACACCACTTATACCCAAGTTTTAATTTATGCAAATGTATGTGTAAATAAACTTTCATCAATTCGATTTATGCTACTGAAGTTTATTCCAAGATCAATTTTTAAATCGATATTCTAAAAATAAAATTTACAATCTGGTTGAAATAACTTTATTTTTGTCCTTTTCTGTATGGATGACGAGTTACCTTTAATAGATTAAACATTTCAATTTAGATGCAATCTAAAAACTTTTCCCCTGACTAGAGTGGTTATTCTGTAAGGATACGTTAAATTTTAACGTGTCGGTTAAAATTTTAATATTTGACTGTATATTGTATTCTGTACCACAAAATGTAACGGTACCGCTAAATTGCTAATTTTTTAACCACTATGGTTAAAATGTTCGTGAAATGTCGGAATCGCTCAGCACGGACCAATCGAATGATTTGAATTTGTTCGAACTGTCAAATTTATTTACTAGTGGGGCAAACCCGAGGTGCCTGAGTCACAGATGAGTCTACGCCGCTCATCTGATCAACACCGTAAGATGGTTGGCTGCAACAGAAACCACCACAAGACGTAGTGGTGGTACGCTATGGTCAAAGACCTCGGGGGAACTGGCTTCACTGCTTGTTCCGCGAGGAGTAAACCTCTATAAAATAACCCCTAAGTCAAGGGAGAACAGCATATGCCGAGGACTGCATGGCCAAGAGGGTGATCCTGTGACATGCGGGGCTCTGCTGCAGGTGACCTTTTTATCCCTTGCTTACAACGAAAAAGAAAAGGGGGACTCGCCCTTAACAGGGTCAAATAGAGAAGCTTAAGAAAGGCGATAACGAAATCCAGCAGGAGGAAGGGTTGGAATAATACTCTCAAAGCGGACTCACTTCTGACAATGGAGTAATAATTAGAAGCCATACAGGAGGCGATTCTGGATAAAATTGTGGAAAAGGAGAAAGAGGCTGCAATAAAGACCCTGTTTTCACCAGATCCACAAAAAACCGGACTGATTTGGCCTATCAGAAACATTTCTGATTTTGCAAAAGGGCCGGAGTGTCTGAGAAAGTCATTAGGTAGGGTTTTGAACAAAAGATCACCAATGGTCGACGTTCTGAGAAGCTGAATAGCCCTACGACCCAATACAATGCCTTCTGGTGATTCTGACTTCTTTCCTTTAACAATAAACGTATTGATAAATAAGATTGTACAAGGAAATATTTATATTCTTTAGCTTTATCGGCTGTTGGCAACCTGATCTACGATAACCAGGTGAAAAAGTAGATCCATGCTGTTTTCCCGCGCCAGTCCCATAACAGATGATTGAATAATTTTCACACGTACGCTTTTGGAGCCTTCAAAATTTACTAGTTAACCTACTCATTTTAACGGTACGGTAAATTTTTTGGCGGTTTTTGGACCATACAGAATGCAATTTTTAAAGTAACGATCGTCAAAATTTTAACCATACTCTAAATTTTAACGTATCCTTACAGAATAACCACTATTAGTGGTTATTCTGTAAGGATACGTTAAATTTTAACGTGTCGGTTAAAATTTTAATATTTGACTGTATATTGTATTCTGTACCACAAAATGTAACGGTACCGCTAAATTGCTAATTTTTTAACCACTATGGTTAAAATGTTCGTGAAATGTCGGAATCGCTCAGCACGGACCAATCGAATGATTTGAATTTGTTCGAATTGTCAAATTTATTTACTAGTGGGGCAAACCCGAGGTGCCTAAGTCACAGATGAGTTTACGCCGCTCATCTGATCAACACCGTAAGATGGTTGGCTGCAACAGAAACCACCACAAGACGTAGTGGTGGTACGCTATGGTCAAAGACCTCGGGGGAACTGGCTTCACTGCCTGTTCCGCGTGGAGTAAACCTCTATAAAATAACCCCTAAGTCAAGGGAGAACAGCATATGCCGAGGACTGCATGGCCAAGAGGGTGATCCTGTGACATGCGGGGCTCTGCTGCAGGTGACCTTTTTATCCCTTGCTTACAACGAAAAAGAAAAGGGGGACTCGCCCTTAACAGGGTCAAATAGAGAAGCTTAAGAAAGGCGATGACGAAATCCAGCAGGAGGATGGGTTGGAATAATACTCTCAAAGCGGACTCACTTCTGACAATGGAGTAATAATTAGAAGCCATACAGGAGGCGATTCTGGATAAAATTGTGGAAAAGGAGAAGAGGCTGCAATAAAGACCCTGTTTTCACCAGATCCACAAAAAACCGGACTGGTTTGGCCTATCAGAAACATTTCTGATTTTGCAAAAGGGCCGGAGTTTCTGAGAAAGTCATTAAGTAGGGTTTTGAACAAAAGATCACCAATGGTCGACGTTCTGAGAAGCTGAATAGCTCTACGACCCAATACAATGCCTTCTGGTGATTTTGACTTCTCTCCTTTAACAACAAACGTATTGATAAATAAGATTGTGCAAGGAAATATTTATATTCTTTAGCTTTATCGGCTGTAGACAACCTGATCTACGATAACCAGGTGAAAAAGTCGATCCATTGCCATGCTGTTTTCCCGCGCCAGTCCCATAACAGATGATTGAATAATTTTCACACGTACTCTTTTGGAGCCGCCAAATTTACTAGTTAACCTACTCATTTTAACGGTACGGTAAATTTTTTGGCGGTTTTTGGACCATACAGAATGCAATTTTTAAAGTAACGATCGTCAAAATTTTAACTATACTCTAAATTTTAACGTATCCTTACAGAATAACCACTATTGGCAGTCAAATAAGTACCGGCATTTCAGTTACACAATTGCATGGTGGTATTGAAATTATTGTAACAGATAAATCAATAAATTACTAATAGTTCAGCACTGCGAGCGTCTGGTCGTGATGAACGATTAGAGTTCGTTCATTTCTAGCAACAATTTCAGACTGCGTTCATTTTTAAAAGCAGAAATTATTTTTAGAGTAGAACAACAAAGTTAATTTTAATTGAACGGTTATGTGTTTCCCTTCTTTAACCCTCTCTTCTCTCGAGAAAATGGCTCATTCTGATTAAGTAAACAACGCTGAGGCTTAAAATATTTAATTTTTAATAAGCTTATAAAAAGAGACCTTTGAAATTCGACGTATTACAAAATATAGTCTTCCCACAGATCCAAATCACAAAATCTGAGCTAACAAGTCACTCGTGAGACAAATTCAAGTACATAAGTAAGCTCTATAACTACTAGAAAATATCGATTTCACTATTCTAAATCACAATAGATTTCTCTTAACCTATGACCTACAAAACGCGCGGCATCAGCAGCAAAAACTACCCCGTAATCGAAATAAAACGAATTAGAGCAGATGTGAACGCTGAAACACCCCGAATTCTGCCGATACAATGGGGGCGCTTGCTTAATTTTTGCTCGTTTGCGGTGTGCACAATTGAAGTGTTTAATGGATAAGGAAGTTATTTTACAGGCTATTGGAGTGATATATACAGTGTGTCTTTGACTCTCTATCTAGTACGATGTATATAAAACATCCAGATCTCTAAGTGAAACTATTGCTCTACTGAACGCATTAATGGCTCTACACATTTTTTTCATCGATAACATTTGATTGTTTTTGTACGTTACAATTAAAACACTAGCCTTTGGACATAACATACAATTATTTTGCGTCTAAATACAAACAGCTACGTAAAAATCCATCAACCGCTTCAATTGCTAGGTACAATATATAATGAAATCAGTCGTTACCACTCGACAAAAAGCGTCTTCATCGTCACAGCTATTGTCGAAGCAGTTTTCTTCATTATCTAACCCTACAGACTAATAAAAATTATTATCCTAGACCGAGGACTCTCATAAACGCGTGACATCACTAGTCTTATTCTCGACGATCTCGTTCGTTTTCACCCCGTTTTCCGGCACGTGCGGCGGCTGATACGGTTCTCCCTTCAATATGAACTGTATTTCATCCAGAGTTTTTCCTTTAGTTTCAGGAATAACGAAGGCACAGAACGCAGCGGTGAGGAGACAGGACGCGGAGAACATAAAGAAAGGAACCTGTATTCCGTAAGCCTCGCTTAATAGATGATACAACTCGATGGTTATTAATCCGAAGAGTAAATACATGAGATCCGAGAGAGTCATCCCGACCGCTTTAACTTTTGCCGGGAACAGCTCGGCTGTCATAACGATAGGCACCATGCCCAGACCGAATTTGAAGACGGCGGCGTAGATCATGACTGAGGCGACGGGGATCCAGCTGACGGTGGAGACGTCCATTCCAGAGCTTTGTAGTTGGAAGTAGATAGCGATGACGAGAAGGGATAGACCGGTGAGAAGACTGGAGGAAGTGAGGAGAATTTTCCTTCCGTATCGGTCGATGAGGAAGGAGGCTGACGATGCTGCTATCAACATGACAGCGGCGAAGATGATGGCCGCGACTTTGGAGTCGATGTAGATGGAACCGGCGGCCTCGAGAATCTACAAGAAAAAGTATTCCCAGTCATACAGGGTGATCTTAAATGTTTTTCCATCAAGTTGGCTTTGGAAAATATGTCAACGTATTTTTAACGGCCATTTGCCGCTTATTTTAATTATTTAGTAGGCAACCAACAATTTACTCCTTGATCATTGTGCACAGTGAATATTGTGCATTTCAATGAAGCGGCAAAAAAATACGTTGACATATTTTCCAAAGCCAACTTGATGGAAAATCAAAGCCCCGTATAAGTCAAATAAACGGTTAAATTAAATTTCACTATCAATAAAAACAACTATATTATATGATAACCAGCAACAACTGCTTAATAATATAAGTTTGGTAGAGAATTAACGATTTTTCTACGTTCAATTCGATCCCATTTGGACTGTAATAAAAATTGAAACCAAATACAACCAGAAATTTTGAAATATTACATAATATACAACTTAGCTTGCTCGAGGAGGTCCTTTACGTATCGACTATTTTTCTTGTTACTGTTGCCAATGAGTTTATAGATTAAATGCTAACCTTGTGTAAATTCATCAAGATGACGCTGATGCTGCTAAGATGCTGAGCCGCGTTGAGAACACTCATGATGATAAAGGCCTTCCGATTGCTCTTGATGAGGATAAGGTCCTGAGGACGGCCGCGTTCGCTGCGCTGCCGCTCCACGGCCTGCGAGATCTCCTGGAGCTCCTTGTCGACGTCCATATTTCCCCGAAGCCTCCGCAGCGACTTCTGCGCGGCCTCGTACTTTCCTTTCCCCAGGAGATAGTAAGGCGATTCCGGCATGAACGGATAGGTAAACAGCTCGAAAAGGAGAAGCCCGACGGCAACGATGCACGACGCGTAGACGGGGACGAAAGGTCCCACGGAATAAATTACCAATATTCCTAAAAGCATCATTAAATAGATAATGCCGGCGAGGAATCCCCTGATTTTCTGATCGGCAATTTCGGCGATGTACATGGGGGCCGCTACGAAATTAACGTCGCCGGCTAAGCCGGCCAAGAACCTCGCTACGAGCAGATATTCGACGGAATTTGCGAGGGCGATGATGGTCCAAGCGATTAGGTTCGTGATGCATGCTCCGATTATTGTTTTTTGGCGGCCGATCCGGTCGACGCAGTAGATTGTTATGGGTAAACCGGCCATGCCCCCTATCATGTAGAGGTTCTCCAGCCAAACGGCGTCGGTCTCGGTGATTTTCACGGGGCTATCTTCCTCTTGCAGCACTGGGATTAGGGGAGCCGACCAGCCGTATTGCATGCCATCGGATATTGCACTCACGGTACCTGGAATCGGACAAATTGACTGTAAGAAATAGCCGGATGAAGGTAATGGATAGATTGTTAAGATAATGAAAAACGATAATTGCTAGTCACGAGATTATTTACGGGTTCACTCTAAACACTTATTTCATGGACGGTACTAAAATAGAAAAGATGATTAAATGCTGAAAGTTTAAAGAAAAAACAAGGAACCCTAGACCACTCCAACGATGACTGTGGAAGCTGTTAGATTTTTTACGCAATCCGGATGTTTAATGCATTATATTTATTTTAATGTGTTATGCAACCAACATTACATAAATAATGTGCCATCGAGATTGGACGGTGATAGTCCGAGGGTAGCGTTGCATTTTTTCTAGGGTTTTATACGGAATGATTTCATTTTTAGCGATCAATAATAATTAGCAAAATGAGCGTCAGTTGCCACACCCGCGGTGGTTCTAAATGTGACAGCATGTAAAAGTTGTTAAAAAAAATCCGTATTTAATTTTATGTTAAATTAATATAATGCTGATTAAAATTAAAATATGTTGTATTTTTATAGTTAACAAAAATAAAAATCACCGTCAGCTGAATGTGGGTGTAAAATTTACCAAAGCGACTATGCAACGCGCAGATGCACTGAGCGCACAGCATGGTTATGAAAATGACTAACGCTGTTACCACCGTTAAAAATATTAGGGGAAAATTATTATCGTTGTGATCATCATCAAGTGACTTGTTCAAATGCAACGCTACCTCCCGGACTATGATCATACACTTCCATAATTCACATAACTCCCTACTGTAAAACAGACTTGTTGAAATTGGACTGTTAAATCCCCGTGTTTTTAACTAACAATAGTTGTCAGTTTTGACAAATTAATCAGCTCTAAATTTGCCGGTCCTTGTATTTTCTACTCTATCAGTGGTACAATCTGGTTAATTCGAGTTCATGTCGGCGATTACTTAAACTTACACAGACATAAATTCAACCTAGATTTACATTATTAATTAACAAAATAATATAGGTATACTCTTGGACAATGCAAGAAAAACTTGGCATCTACATATTGATTGTGTGGAGCCGCAGCAACCGTCTTTACTTTTAAGGTGAGAACGAAAATGTGGACACCATTCTAAGATATTTGTTTTACCCGAATCTTTGCAGTCCGCGACAAAGGATATTATGGCCGAGACAAATAAGCATCCACACTCTTGGGCGAATATACTTGCCTTGTCATAAGTTAGATACCAATATATCAAAGCCGCAAAGATCCGCAAATAAAATGAAAGGCGATTCGGAGGGATCCCAAATAACAGCAGTCAAGGAATAACATTCAAGAACGTGGAAAAACGTGTCCACATTCGTTCTCGTCTGTTCACGCCCGTTCTCGGCGTCCCCATTAAGGTGCCAGTTAAAATTTGTTTATGTAAATTTTAAAAAAGTTTCAAACCCATATTAAGTAATTTAATTATTAACTCCTGCCATTGAAATATTCATTTTTTATTTTTATATTTTTTATATTGCTTCACCCTTGGTACCCTTTTAGTCCAGTCAGGCAATAAGTAGTTTGAAGTGGAAAGTTCTGTTGTAATAAATTTTTTATCATACACTATTAGAAACCAATTTTACCGGCTTTTCAGAAAGCAGGAAGCATGTATTTTCAGGACTAGCCTGGCAAAATGCAGAAAAAAACGGCTTGGCGGTAAAATAATTTACTAGATTTTTTTTAGGAAATGAAAAATAAATGTAACGTAATCTACGACTATTTTTGTTTTGTTTTCATGGATTTCTGCTCTAACGAATTATCGTGAACGGCACTATACATATAAACGAATATTTCGTAATTGATACAGTTATAAGAAAATAATCAAAAAAGGAACATTTCAAATCACACAAAATTCACAGCTCGAAAATAAAATTTCGACAATCTTTACTCTGTGCGACTGTTTGACATTGAAATGACATATTCACTTTAATGTATTTGAAACACATTTCATCTTATATAATATAGATTTGAGCTTTCTGATCTCCTTCTCCATATTATAAACTCACTCCTTCGTGCGCGCAATATGCTTAAAAGCGAGTGCAAAGTATAGGACAAAATTCGTTATAGTTTTATTTTTATGTTAACAATTTTCCTCGGAGGTGAATATTTATTTGTTAATCTATATCTTTTGACATACACCTTCGTGATGATCTATTAACTATTCATATTCTTATAAGCTATATATTGAGGCCCCTAATTCGAAAACTTGTTCTTTCGGTTGTAAGCGATTTTTATCAAAACGCGAAAAACTAAAAAGGGGGGGAAAGGGACAAACTGTTTTTCTCAAAATTTTCATAACTCGAAAACCCTGCATGCTAAAAACGTGAAAATTGGGATTTAGACTCTGCTTTGGAAATAATTAGACACGTGTTTGACGATTTTGCAAAAATTTCTTTACCGACGGAGTAAAAATTAGGGGTGGGTTTAACAAAAATTCCAATAACTTCTTGAAAACTGACAGTAGTACTGTCCTGAAAATTGGGATCTAGATTCTCCTTTAAAAATGAATAGACCCGTGTTTGACGATTTTGTAAAAAAAAATTCCCAACTGCGAGAAAAGGGGAGGGTGAATTTGGGAGTGATTTTTCTGAAAATTCGTATAACTTGAAGGTCGAGAATGTTACAAGCATGAGAATTGGCACTTGGACTCTCCTTTAAAAATAACTAGACCCGCGTTTGACAATTTTGCAAAAAAAATTGCAACTGTGGAAAAAAAAGGAGGGTGGATTTAAGAGTGATTTTTGTCAAAATTTTTATGACTTAAAGACCGACAATGTTACAGGCATGAGAATTAGCACTTGGACTCTCCTTTAAAAATAACTAGAAAATATTTAGAAACAGCAAAAAGGGGCGTAAATGGGGAGGGTGATAGTGAATAGTAAGATCCCGAGACTATGTCAAATTGCCGATAATGTTTTATAAATTACACGAGTTCGCGTAGCGAACGAGGGGAATTTGAAAAAATTATCAGAGGCAATTTGACATAGTGGAGGGGTCTTCTAGCTGACTATTTCTCGAAGAAAATTTTTACTGCAGTGTTAAAACTGTTTAAATTCATTTGTTGGTTTTTGTGAGTGTATTTCAAAAATTCTCGCAAAAAAGTCTAGCCCATTTAGTGATAATTTTCTAGACCAAAAATTACCGCGTAATTAGACGCTAATTGAATGATTGAAGCGTTTTGATTGGCTTAAATTTTGTCAGGGAAATAGTCCTCAGAATTATCCTAACTGCAAAACAAACAGTGTGGCATTATAATATGTAAAAATTTGGATGTGGATTCTCCCTTTAAAAAAACTGCCCGTGATTGACGAAAACAAAAATTTTTTTTCTGTTGTTTTTATTAAAAACTGCATTAAGCGGTTGTACCAATTCCATTATATAAGCACCAGTAAAGCCGACCCCAACTTACGCGGGCAAAGCCGCGGGTACCTTCTAGTATATAAATATATATCAAAATCAATTGCCGTGTCTCGCAAAAACTTGAAAATGGCTTTGGATTTTGATGAAATTTTGTGTGTGTTTGAGTAGCTCCAGGGACCCACTCAATTACACACAAAAAATTTCATCAAAATCGGTCCAGCCGTTTAGGAGGAGCTCAGTGAGATACACACGTACAGAAGAATTATATTTTTTTAAATATTGGGGGTGGTGGGGTGTTCTAATATGAAATTTCACAACCCCACCACCCCCCAATATTTTTTAAAAATATAGTTCTTCTGTACGTGTGTATTTCACTGAACTCCTCCTAAACAGCTGGACCGATTTTGATGAATTTTTGTGTGTTTGAGTGGGTCCTTAGATGGTTTGGATTCACAATTGGACCCGGTAGGTGGCGCTGAAATCGGGTTCTAGGTTTTTCTTATAATTATTTTTTAACGTTTTTTTTTAATTTTTTTCGCATATCAGAACATTATTTATATAACCCCAAAATTTCATCACCCGACTACCCCCAATCTATTCTAAAATGATAAAATTAGCGGGCAAGACAAAGTCGCTAGTGTAAAATAAAAAATTAAATGGTTTGATTACCACAGAAAGAAATCAGTTTTATTATTGCAACCTTCGGACGTCCACTCTTGGAATTCTGCAAACCTAAACAAATGCTAAGTGACTTATTTAAAATATTTTATAGAATTTGAAATCTTTTTTGCTAAACGGAATTTTGATCATATTTTGTTGTAATTGTTTATACAAATTTATATTTATAATGTCGGCCTAAGGCCCCCAATTTGCACACATTTCCAAAAAACGGAATGTTTTATTAATTTTTTATGATTCGAGGCGTTGAATTTTTTAACAAAGTGGTATCAACAAAACGCAAAAGTTTTCGAAAATAGCTGCAAATGTTTGTGACACAGGTACAAACTCTATTTTAAATTTGCAACCTTTTCATACATTCGAAACCTTGTTAAATTGACAATAATTATGTAAATAATTTCAATTTCACATATTCAAAATATTGCATAAAGTTGCAAATTTCAAATTATGTTTGTTGATATAAAAGTACTTTTAATTTTACAACCTCAACGGTGTATATTATTATATTATTTAGGTGTGTGGAGTGAAAATAGCTTAAAAAAAGTGTGCCAATGTGTTATAAAATAGTTGAAATTCGTGTTCAGCACCCCCAAAAACATAAAGTAAGCCACTAAAAGCAATTACACCAGAACTTTCAACTCGACCCTTGAATTACAATTACACGCTGGAATCTTTTTTCCGGAATAAGGAACAACAACGTGAAATAGCTTTTTCTATAAATTTCGATCTAATTCTACACTAAATTTTATTATTGTTTAGAATGTTTAGAATGTAGGTGAAACAGTTTTGAGGGCTCGGCTATGTGATTCATTCAGGTGCAATTCTTTTTAACAAATCTAAGTTTCTGCTTATGCAAAAATGCTTTCCACTTAATTTTCAACTATACTTGTTCGTCGATGACCTTCAAGAAGTTGGTAAATTCTTTGGTTGTAAGCGACAGGTGCTTAATTAAAGTGCCATAAATTTTTTTAAATCTCCATATTATTGTTAATTTATTCCGATATTGCGTACGTGAGTAGCTTTTAAAATGGCATAGCATATTCTTAGTACCCAAAGAGACGAAAAATTAATATTTCATACAAATCTGAAAAACCAAAAAATAAGTGTAATTTTTTTATAAAAGAAAGTGTAGGTTTATAGTATTAATATTTCTTCGTAAATAGCTCTACGAAAAAAACTAGTGATTCAATTAACCAAACCACAACCGGGGTCAGGTAGTAAAAGCATCCTTGATACTGCTTTTGCTGTAAATATAAAAACCACTAAAATTGAAATCTGCCGCTGTTTTTTGCTACCAAAAGGCTTCTATAGTTTATGTATTTAACACAATCATACATGGGGAACAACCTATTAATTCATTCGCAAATTGGCTTCCTACCAGTTTAAAAATGTGGTCCTCTTTTAAAAACCAGACATTTCTATTCTATTACACATTTCCTCTTTGCCCTTTTTTCGGTTTCCTCCTGTAGCAGTACTAGTTTTTAGCGCTGAACAACGTATAATGTAAATACATAAACAACAAACGTATCATCCTACCAATTCTCATCATAAGAAGACAATTAACACTAGTCAAGGTGAACCTCTGCAGCCACAGTTAAAAAGACCACACATTTTCATTTACCTTGGAGGTAGATTTATTTTCGTTTTTTAGATTGCTCTGGTTTTATTACTCTTCCTGAAGTGCATTCAATCATGAATGTCTTACACCAACTAGAAAATCTTAATAAAACATATTTTTTGTGTATTTATAACAACCCAAGTTAACCCAAAGAAAATAGCGAAGAATTACATTTTTTCAAGATTCTCATTGACTTCTGTGTTTGTCTGACCACAAATTATTATCGTTGTTCGCAGCTATGACCTCAAATAACCGGCGCTTTCTAGACACCAATTGATTATCGCCTGATAGTGTTTAATCGTCACTATCTCCCAACATCGAACAATACGTGTCTCTGGAATTTGCAGTAATAAATCCAGCAGCACGCCTCAGGTAACTCATCTGGAAAGCTAAATGCATTTAGTCGTCTCGTCTTCCATGCGATATGCAAATTCCCACCACTAAATAGCCCCCTAATGTTGTTCGTTGCCAATTCCAGACGCATCGTCTGCTATGGAAGCTCTCCTCGACATCTTGTCACGACACAATAACGTTTCCCTCCGAATGTCAATGTTTATTTTGAACAAATAAACATGTTGATATTTTTTTCAATTGGGTGTATTGACATCGGTGAGCGAAAATCGTTTTTTAAGTAGTCGCGGTTGTGTTTAAAGATATTGATTTCAAGAGAATGTAAGATCACGTGGCCGACGATCAATGAAGTGCTGAAATGCAACGTTGATTCTAAAATTAAAAAATGTAAATGCGCGGCTTCTAAAGTGGAATCCCTATCTAATTCTGTGATTAACACTTGACCCCAGAATTGAGTAATGTTGTAGATAATATTTCGAAGCCCCTGTACAGACAATTTATTTTATATGTGTGCATATGCGAACTGTTCCTAAATATGTTATGAAACTCGGCTAACAGTATGTTCAATCTGAATTTTAAATTAACTTTTATTACTAGCAGCCACAACATACGAGAAAAATTACCAATCACTAGAACGCTACATTCTCCCCAGCCAAAAGAATTCAAGCCAAGTTACACCTCTCAGATCATTTGGTAAATATGATATCATCGTATCAGTATTGCACCGCAAGAAATTAGGTATCCATACAGAAAATGTAGGTAAAGTGATTACTTTCAACACCAAATAACGGCACGTGTTCACCATAAAATAATTATTTTGGTAAAATGTGTAAAACGGTCTTTTAACTCACAAAAGATTTTTTTAATGTGATCAACATGTAATAGTTAATACCTTATGAAGACTTTACAAGGAAGCCGTAGGTGTATTGATGACCATTTTACTTGGCTTTTATAATTTAATAAATGCCACATTTCCCTCTAAGTATGTTGTTGTTAAACATAAATACAGTAAATCAGTTTAATGCAGTAATCACTAAAAGCATTATAGGATAATGTTATTCGTATTATTTAGCAAGTAATCAGTAGAATCGTGGTTAAAATAGTACTAGTATAATACTGTACTAACCCAAGAAAAAAAATCAAATCATTTCTTGTTAGTGTGCAGATGCTGAACATTTCGTTTATCCTCTAAACTAAACTTGTCTTCACATTTTTTGTATTTCAATAAATTTTCCAGTATGTAAATTACACAAAAAGAATGCAATGAACAATTGTGGGGTCCTCTAGAAAAAAAAAAGTGGACAAAAACTACATACTCAGTTGACACAATAATGTAAATTTATATTTCCTGTTAATTTATTGTGTCTAATTCAGAAAAAAATTAAAAAATTCTCTTCGAAGTGATCGGTTCTTCTTGTTAGCACTGAAAGTTAACTGATATTAATAATCATGCGTATGATCTCCCCGTCTCGAAAAAATGTATATTTTAGTGTGTTTTTAAGTGAGTTTATGGAATTGATTATCTATGTATTTAAAATATTCATTTGATGGCAGTAGTGTTCTGCCGAAACATGTTCCCATTGTAATTTATTAAAGTTTGTGGAGTTCGACTTGAATATATTTAAATTTAAATTTACTCTTGGATTCATCGACATTCTTCTGGTTTATCTATATACATATTTAATCGTTGAACATGAATCAATTCTAACCAAATAAAACAGTCTGTACTGCACCCATTTTTATAATTGTTTTTTTAAATGAAAGACATTGATAAGATCTAGGCCTAGATTACTTTCTATTTTCAAAAATTTCACAGGTTCATTAATTATTTGCAAATCAATTTAGGGGAAAAGCGGTCCATTACATTCACCAATTTAAATGAGCGTGAATCGGTTTGAGTAACAAGCTGGTAGACTGCAGCTAAATTTAACTTGGCCACTCCCCTAAGGTTTGGGTGGTGAAGAGTGGTGTAGAGTTGTAGTGGTCTAGAGAACTCACTTATTTTATGACATTTACCTCGGGATGTTATAAGTAAACGTTCGTGGAGAATGCTGCGACAGGAGTTACTCTTACTTTAAAGAAAGAGATCAAGGCATAACAGGTACTATGCCGCTCGGACAAATGTCTGCTATAGAGCACGTTTACAACGTTGTGACTCTGTTTTATGTATACAAAATTTAAATACGAGTGAATGGTACAAGAATGCGTGGTAAACGATTACATCAAAATACAAATTAACCGGACGATCAACTGGAAAACGTATTTTAATACCCAGAATTCATATGACGTACTTTGGTGCATTATTGCCATTTTCCTTGAGGCAAACCCAATTTCCAATCATGTTAGCATTCGCTATGACCATTAATAAATCGCAAGGGCAATCCTTTGAAAATGTTGGGACTTTATTTATACCACAACCTGTCTTCGGACATGGTCAACTGTATATGGCTGCAAGTACATTCGATGGTCTCCGTTTCTACATTGCCGAGCAATTTAGTCAATAATGAACAAGTGCTTACGCAAAACATTGTACTTCTACATAAAGATATTATTCCGTTTTATTTATTTTTTTAATTATTCAGACTTATTTTATTCAAAATCACAGTTTAACAAAACAAATTAAAAATTGTAGTATGTAATATGGTAACCAGTCTTTATTCAACACTATTTGCGTAAGTATTCACAATCACAATCGAGACATTGCGGGACAAGTAAGTTGTAACCGATTCTAACCGGTTTAATTTTCCTGTTGCAACTGGTCGACTCTGGCAAAGCGAATGCATGACCGGTTTTTTTGGCCGGCACGTGTCTTGATTTCCAGAGTCGTATTTAATATTCTGCTATGAATTGTTACTAGCTAAAGTGAGCAATTCGTTTTTATGTATTCTAAAGTTAAACAGTAAAATATTAATTTGTTACACGTACTGAGGCAAGTGATCAACTCAATCTACATTTTTGGAATACGGTCCTGTCACAATTTCTTTACACCTTAGCCGTCCAGTCGATCAAGAGTAGAATGTTTATTTCAGAACCAGTTTAGGACGTTCATAGATAAGTTGGCCGAGCGTAATTTCACCGTGACAATTTAAGCTTGAGGCTACTATATCACTCGAATTTCGAGTGACGGGCAATCACTAGTAACAATAAAACGTTAGGTACCATAGATTAATACATTTGTTTTTCTACGACTGCTATGAAAAGTGTGTAAAAAACAACGTGTAATAAAACCAGAACGTACGCTAAAACCGTGTGAAAAAGTTTCACACGCAAATTTTGTGCACTTAGGCAACCAAACATACATTCTTGGCGGAACAGACGCCAAAATTTTAAAATCACGAAACCTGTGCTGCAACGACGATTCCAAAAAAAAAAATGTGACTGTGACATTTCTCCGTCATTTCACTGTTACGTCGAAATATTGGTCGATCGACCTCATCGAACACTTGAAAACGACGTCATATTCACGTGCGTCTGCTACCTAGGAGAAGTCAAAAATTCTACATTAAGAAGATTTTAACAAATTTTTGAACGCAGCGCCAAATCATATTTATTTATTGATAAAGGTAGGCTTGTAAAAAACAAAAAATATATACATATAATAATAATTATTTAATTTCTAGGTTGTAGTTGTTATTGAACTTTCTGGGGCATGTAAAAGAAATGAACTATGCCGGTTAACAGTTGACGACATGAAGGATTTAAGTTCTGCCATGTTAATTACAATAAAATAAACGTCTTGCTAATCTTCGCCCCCCAAATAAGTTTTTTTTTAAATTATAAAGATGGTAAATGTATCAAGCAGGTTCTGGGTATAAACAAAATAGGAATGATGACAAAAGACATAGCTGTCCATTTAAAACTCCCAAACCCTGGACAGTATACAGGTCATTGCTGTGGCCGGTCATCGGCTACACTACTGGTAAGCGCAGGTGGCGATTTGCTAACCCTCAAATTCCATGGAGGTTGGCGTTCCAGTGCTGTTGCCGAAGGGTACATAGACGATTCCAGTCAAAACAAAATACAATGTCCAATAAAATTGTTGCATCAGTTGAACCTGCCAGTGAAAATTCAACGATCTTGGCAGAAAATGAACTTCCCTCACGTTCCACAAGCTTTACATTGACAGAAAATATATTTAAGAAAATGGAAACTCCTGGAATTAAATTGAAAAATTGTTCCAATATAAAAGTAAATTATAAAACGTTATAAAATAAATCAAAATAAAATCATGCGTTTCTTGTGTATTTCTGTAGATTCGATGCAGTCGTAGAAAACATATAGTGTACAACACGTGTTGAAAATTCGATTTCACTTCTTTCACACAATTTTTCATTTTCAACACTATTGTTATGCAATATACTATTTCGTAACTAGTGCATCATGCAAGTGTTGAAGTTTGACGAACGAGGCGAAGTCGAGTCAGGAAAATCACACGAGCAAGGATGTTTCCACTTTCGAGCACGTTACGAACACTAATTTTTAGATGATTGCGACTCTAACTCACACTCCCAACAATCACAATTTGGATTTTTATCATTATTTTTGAAAATTTTATTTACATTTACTATTGAAATCCTTAATTGGAGACTTTGATGTGCAATTTACGTCAAAACATTTAGCTTATGGAAATTGGGGTTGGGTCATCCGCATTTTTTTTACATTTGACTACAAATTAAACTTCCTAAATGCATTTCCATTTAGAAATCCAACATACCTATATATCGTAGGGTCACCCTAATTTCGTAACGCAACATTTACGTTTGCTCTCCAATTTGACGTTCAACGGTAATTTAAATAAAAAATTAGGTTAATTTTTAATTCATTACTCTATAAAAGTTCCTCTGGCTGTTCAGGCGACTGAAATCGAAACTGTTCTGATAAAGAACCGGAAGGGTGGTTATATAGAACCAAAAGCGTTCCGATATATTACACATTGTATCTGTGGTGATAATGTCAACTTTCGACAAGTAAGTTCCTTCGTAGATATGGTTACTTTGACTAAAAAATGTATTTTCTTAATTAATACGCAACTTGTCCATTTTCATTCATGCAATTTTAAGAAAAACACATTAACGAAAATAAGGGACAGTTTCTTTGTTATCCACAAACTGCACCGACAGATTTGCACAAAATATTTCAACACACGTCTGTTTGACTAGATTTTATTTCTTTTTTCAATTTTTCCCAGTAGCCTTAATTCTCATTTAATTATTGCCAAGCCTGTGCCGAAATATTCCCTTGGAATGAGCGTCATTATAAATGTAATCTAAACAAAATTAAAATAAAGAGATAATTAATGTCATTAAAAGTTATTTCCAAAGCAATTAAATCCGATTCAAGTCAACAACACAATTAGACCAGACCTTTGTATGAGAATATTTCAGAAAATTTTAATTTACTTAATTTTTTTATTTTTTTATTTACGAAGGGTGGAGAAAAATAAGAAGAAGAACTGACGTTTTGTGTGCCAACTGCAATTACCACCAAATGCTGCTCCCGTTATTGACTCGTTGTAGTTCCTAAATATACAAAAAAAAAAATGCTTTTGAATGAGTATTTAAAAAGTACTTAACAGTTAAAGAACTAATTTAGAGAAGAATAGTTGTTTTGCTAATCCACACAGTGAGTGAAACATAACGAATTTACAACAAACATTAGTGATAATACCTGACCTTACCTGACTATACAGTAGCTGTTCTTCATTAATTTTTGTATTAATATATTTTATGATATTTAGAGAAAAGCTAACTTCGCACTAGCTTTAGTAGCATAAAAAATTAACTCAGCCAAAATTTTTTACTTGCCCTGGTATGATGAGTGATTAAGTTTCAATTTTTGAAATTATTCTACCCGAAATAGTGCTTTCGTAAATTTTTATTTCAAGTAAAAGTCTGTATATTTTTGTATCGTATTTCAATTTTTTTATAAACAATAATTGTCAAAATGTGGTCATGTTGGTATAGGCAACAGTAATTTTTGGTTGGTCACATTGAATGTCAAAATCTGACATCTATTTCTATTCCGTCGTTTAACATGGTGACATGCACAATCCAACGACATGATAAGCTGTCAACCACTTTGACATCTATGAAGATAACCTCAATAGTGTCTGCTATACAGCTCGGTCCAAAAGGACATATTTTTAGATGATACAGCCTGGTCTTTAATTACATTTTGACATTGACAATTGTTTATAAAAAAAATGGATATTAAGTAATCGAACAAAAAAAATTTACTAGAATGTCACCATGAAGTAGAAAAATGTTAGGTTTCTTTAAATCAAACATTTTATTGGGATTTGTCTTTTATTTCTTACCAAATTACCTATAGAAAAAGTGTCTGATTCATGCATGCCAGCAACAATTTAAGAATAATTATTAGTGTATTCTTTTCGAAAAACACATTTTGCTTGTCATAAATGACATCTAACAATCAATATTTTAGAGTATTTATTATAAAAATTTAATTAAATTCTTCTATAAAACAAGAAATTATGCTATTAATATTATAACTGCCTTGCCTGTGCAAATCAAATCCATACAGGGTGTCCTAAAAGTGCGAAAATTATTTCGGTAATTAGCTTGCAAAAAAAATAAACAAAATTGGAGTTTGAAAGGTATCCAACAATACTTGCAATTTTCACATTATGATTCTTTTAGTCGGACAGGTTTTATAGTTTTTTATTTTGCTTTCAACTGAATTACCGTCTCATACAGAAGGAGTCGAATAATTTTGCATAAATGTAATGCAATTCTTTGAGATGCTGTTCATAACATTCTGCTCAACAGAAGGTAATTTCCCCGGCGCATTACTTCTTTTGATCTCAATTCTTTGTGAACAACAAATTGTCGCCAAGATTACAAACTTCGTGGAATAAACAAAAGCTTTCCACGTACGCTGACTGATGACTTCCGTAGAAAAAAGTAATTATGCAAGGGATTTCTCCAAGCGAATTTCAGCTACTAGTGCTTACGCACAAGAGGAAGGTCAGCCGGTGGACTTCACTCGCTCCTTCCACTCTCCTATTAATCACCTTCTTCAGAACACACCAACACGAAGAACCGATTAAGAAATTGTTATCACAAGCCACCTGACGTTCCTTCTATCCATCACGGTTTTTCCCGCTCGTTATTCACGCGAGTTACTTTAATTTACATAAAACTGTAGCGTGCTCAAGAGTTTAACTATGACGTCAGTCGGAAAACCGATCTGAACTACTGTTGAAAATCTTTCACTTCACGCCGACAATGATTGACTGGCAGTGAGGAAGCGAAATTGCTAAAAGAGCAAAATAAATTACTCTCCGAGTGGATTTTCCTTTGTGCTACTGGTTAATTTTATTCCGTTTTTGCAGATGGCAGCTGCACTAGAACGTCCTTGTTTGGTCGTAATTTTTCGCAGGAACTGTGAAAATGTTTTTTGTTTCATCGGTTTCAGCCCGAAGAACGGGAGGTTAAAAGGGAAAAGTTATGGAATTATGAATTTTCAGATAGATTATTCCTAGTGTGAGATTCATTAAGAGTGGATAATGCGAAAGAGCTGCGGTTTTTGCATTGTTAATTTCACAGGCGTTACGAGAAGAAAATTAAATATCGTTTTTCCAGCGATGTAGCGAATCGGTTTCCGTGTGGATTCTGGTAATTAATTTGACGGAAAGTTTCTACCACATCTGCGTCTTAAACAAGTCTGTTTGCAGCAATGCAATTATTGTGTAAATCGTTCAAACTATTGCATTCTTAGACAGGCGTCCAATTCAGTATTTTTATTTTCCAAATTCTCTTAATTAAAAAAAAGATCCCTGTTTGGTTGTCCTCAATGAGCATATTTGAGGCAAGTATAAATGACAGTAGACAGTATGTTGCTACTCTGTATATGTAGTTGATACTGGTTTCAATTTCTTAGGAAAAGCAATCTATAACACATTCATCTGAATATGTTCTATTTGGGCTGTTTTTTTCCAAGTGTGTCGATGATATTACAGGAATTATTCTGAAAAAACAAAGTGAATGAATATGGTCTAGGGCAAAAATGAAGAGGAAAATTGTAGTCTAGGAGAACTCATAGTGATTAAAGAGATGTAGTTTTTTTGATTTTGAAAACTAAAAGAGACTAACGAAATGGCTAAAAGACAACAGAGACAACAAAAAGAATAGCACAACCTGGAAGAGCTAAATCTGACTTGTGTTATAAGAATTCGAGACACCCGAAATTTGTGTAACTCCATTCTGAGTTTTACAAACAGGAGAAGCAAAAAACTGTTTTCTTTCGCGTTGTGAGTCAATATATTTCAAAACTTTCATTATCACTATATTCGTATCAAAGTTTTGAATTTAGTGATAATGAAAGTTTTGAAATATATTGACTCGCAACGCGAAAGAAAACAGTTTTTTGCTTCTCCTGTTTGTAAAACTCAGAATGGAGTTACACAATTTTCAGGTTTTAACGACGATATTTAACATTTGTTTCTCAGGTTTTTTTTTCATCCTCTCTGTCTCAAGGCTCTAGTAAGGCGACCATATCGAAGTACCGTACTATAGACAGTAACGCACTACACTAGGAAAAAATATAATCGACCTCATCTGCGTAAATTCAGATTATTGTTTTATTAAAAACCCAAAATTATCCCATATAGGGAGAAAATTTGAACGAATTTCATGTGGAACAGTTTAAAAAATTACGTAATTTGCTCAATGAGGTAATAAAAAAAATCGATAGATAATATACATAATAATAAATTGTAGCATAATATCTTCAGAATTCCAAAATTAATTTATAACTACCAAGAACTTTTCTTACAAACTGTTGAATAGACCTGTCTTTTCCAAAATCAGAATAGTGGCCCACGGTTATTTAGTAATTCAGGAAGTACAGAATAATTGTCTAGCCAAATATTATATTATACAATTTTAAAAAATCTCGGATACTCCCGTGGCGTTTCATTTATCATTCAATATTTGCATAACGTGTTTTGTTAGTTTATTCGACTAATATTCACACTTCGAACGCATTTGAGTGTCGCCACTTGGAAAAGTTTGTAATTTTTCAAAATTTGTGAAATATTTAATTCCAAGGTCAATTTTCAAATTGTTAGTGGCTCTAAGTGATACAATTGAATTAACCATGGAAAAATAACTGCATCCGTATAAATATGTAGTTCCAAATGAGAAACTTTTTTTTATTGAATTAAAGCGTGTGGTATACATTTTATCTTTATAAAATCACTGCAGATAAATCACATCATCTATTGTGTTTTCAAACTACCTATATTAACAATCCATAAATAAATTGTGCAATAAATTTTTCAATACACCATAAAATCATTATTTGATAAAGGGCAGATCGACGTCCTCGAAAGAAGCGAAAATTTTACTCACCGGTCACAACAGCGATCAGCTGAGGAAGAGTTCCTTTGAACATGTGCGCCACACTTCGGTCCCGCATTGTTGTCACCGCACCACGAATCCAGACTGAAGAAGAGCAGCTGTCGTCAGTTAACAATCATGAGCGGATCCAATAAAATTAGATGAAATTGTTGTGTTCGATCGCACTTTGCCTCTGAACTTGAGGAATGTTCACTGCCGTATTGATTGCTCGAAGCTGATGGTGCCGTTGGTGTACCGTTGTGCCACTCTGAGGAGGACTACCTGCGTTCAAGTTCATAGATTATTTTTAATCCGGCGAAGAAGTTGAGGAGGGGGCCTTTTCGGAAATCCAAAACGCGACGTCATTGTCGTGACGTTACGTAGTGTAATTGGTGCTCGACTAAGATCGGTGATTCGCTAAGAAAGGGAAATTAATTTTGAAAAAGGGGGTTCCTGTCTGGTAACGTCACAATTTGACCTAGTTCAAGCGCAACTAAGTTGATTTTTGGTTGCGCTGGAAGGATAATTCAATAGTAGACACTTCATATGTTTATTATTTGGTTCAATAAATCTTAACAAACGGAAAACATTTACAAACTGATTATATTATACCAAAACACAAAAATATCTGTTTAAAAGGGCTGGTCCAGGAACGTGACGTCAGAAATATGAACATCAGCCTTGAAAAGAGTCTTTTTTCATGACAAACAAAAAACGCGCGGCAATTTTCCTTTCCTTTTCTCTTTGTTATTGCGCAATTCGGCAATTAATACAATACATCATGATAACTGTTACACTTACCAGCTGTCTGTTGAATAATAATAAACAAATGTGGCAGAATAAATCAGTAAGTCCGATGTGACTTGGCAAGATGCTTTTTGAAGCTTAATAATTTTATTGATTCACGTTACACAGAATTTTTTATTGAAACTAATAAATTTTTCATCGTCGACTCATTTGAAGGTCTAATTCTTCAATTCAATTCACTTGCAATGCTTTGAAGTTTATCGTCTATCTTTCTCCTAAACTAAATTTATTTTGCCCAACTTACCCCGTCTTGTGCTTTTATATCTCAGGCTTATTACAACTTTTTTAAGAATTTGCTTCAAAAATAGAACTGCAACGACATTGACACTGTTTTATTAAATTGACACGAGTGCCTCTTCGATAACACAATAACAAACAATTAAAAGGTGTAGTACCGAGTCAATTGAGCCAATTGAAGCCTCTTCCAACAGTGATAACTCACTCTACAATCGTTGAACTCACCCAAGTCTCTAACGACGAATTGTAACACTCGTTAAAAACCAAGCGATTAGCGCAACAACTAATATTTTTAATCTTTTGTTAAGCTTCCTTCACCTTATTGCTGTAATTTCCATTGTGACTTGAGCTAATTTTATATCGTCAGATGTGTCTTTTGATTCAATTGTGTTTAATTGAAGGCGTCTGTTTGAACAGGAGACAAATATTACAGCAGTTGCGTAAAGCTAAAGTCTAGTACAATTAATAGCTTACAAAAACAGCTTTGATGGAAAAATTGGGACTATTTTTAATGGAACAAAAGACAGAAATAACATGGACATTAATACCGGGTGGTAACAAAATAAGTATGTTGAAACATGATGAGATCACATCTTAGAAGATGTGGTATATTTCTTACATTTGATTGGATTAGTCGTTTAGATTCAAGAACATTGAAATGACCTTCCGTTTTTATGTGATCAGAGTAGTGCACTTACAATAAATAATTAGTGTTGTTAGTGTACTGGAATTTTACATTTCAAAAATTAACAAACACATCATTACATAAGTATACACACTTTTAAAACATAACTTTTCCGTAATTCTGATTTGATGAAAAAATATAATTTATCCACCACTACACTATTAAGTGTGTGTTTTGAGATGTAACGGGTGGTTAGTTCATCTTGAAACAAATAAAGTAGACTGGCACCATTGAATAGTTGGCACCCCTCTCCGTTGATCTTGATTATATTTTTAAGTTATGATAGAGTGTGAATTTTTTTTACGTTTAGTTTGACGTACATAGTTGAATTTAAAATAAGATGTGTTAACATGTACAACAATAAACAGTCACGAGGTATAATGATATCCACAAAATACTACAGAGTGATCAAGAAGGACTGTTTGAGTTGGTATTACTTTTAAGATACTTTTTTTGTTCGGCTATTTGTAACACTGCACCCGGATATACATATTTGACGTAACGTCAACCGAGAAAAAATTTGGTTAGGTGAATAGAAATTCTATTAATTTAAGGACATTAAACGAAATAATTGCAAACTAATTGCATCAAAATAATAAATAATTAGCTATAAATAATAATTAGCAAAAGAAAAATAAGAAAAAGTATAAAGCAAGAAAGTACATGAGCAAGCAATTAGACTAGCAAATAAATATGGAGATATAGAAAGACCGAGTAGCAAAGATGGAAAAGAAACTGGAATACTGGGGCAAAACACCAAAGGACAAAGACAAAAAGCTAATTTACGTAATACGAAATATGTATAACTAGTGATCGCGATCTGGAAGTCTGACTGTAAATTAATATATTGACGTTTATTTTCATGGCCTACCAGCTTTCAAAGACCTGGGAGACTTTTATTATTCAGCAGCTTTGAATCAATTGGAGAAGAATCATTGTTTATTTAGAAACAAGCAAGTTATTGAAAGAAGGTATAAATTGCAAATAGAGTAAATCTACTCTATAAATTTTTGTAAAGTATATTGTCTTAACGAAAATTTAATTTGGTAGCGCTCTACCTACGCTACTGATAAAGTTTATACTAGTAAGCCGTGGTAGAGTAAAGTAATAGCTGTTCTACCGAAATCTACAATTTTACCAAATTCGTTTATGTTTAGACAATAGTAGGTACTTGCCTACATTACAGTCGTGATATTATTTTCGTTCATATCTTGTTCCCTTTAGATAGAATTTTTGAATTTGACTCAATTTTGCGAAGATAATTTTTTTGTCGTTTACACACTGCCCCAGTTCTGGACGTTTAAATTTTAGTTACACTGACAAAAGAGAACAAGATATGAACGAAAATAATATAACCACAAGAACTAGAGATAGAAATATATTATCCTTTTAAGGAGAGAACAGAAGAAAAATTTATTACATAATATGTAAATTCATACACTTAAGTTAAAAGAGGAAAGAAATAATTAATTATGTAAATATAAAAACGATTGTTAAGTTAAAAAAAGATAAAAGATATAAAATATAGAGGAATCATTGAAACACAATAAAGTACAGTAGAGACTCGAAAGTCCGGATTAATTAAAACCAGGGCGATTCGAATTAGTGAAATATTCGGATTATTGGAACATGTTAAAAATGAATCTTTTTACGCTTTTATTTCAACATAAGTAATACATAATATTTTAAATAAATAAAATTTAATTCTAATGACAAATAAACAAATTACTATTATTAAAATTTAAATATATTCAAATCAAACGCCACAAACTTTAATAAACGTAACAAACATGTTTCGGGAAAAAACTACTCCCATCTTCAGCCCTAATTATTTTTATGCTAATAAACACAAAATACCGCGAACTGCAAGATAAAACAGGTTAAATTCGGATTAGCCTAACACCTAAATCCGGACTACAGGTACACTATTGGCAGGAAAAAAAAGAAAAAGTGATCCACATTAGGTGATATAGCGTTATCTATTATATACGGGTTCAGAATACTATTTATTTAAACAAAGTATTTACAATTTATTTCAACAACACATGCTAATGTACAGATTTCTATTATAATGGCATAGTTATTTATTTAAACAGTTCGCACGAATCACACGGATTGTGTCGCTCAGTAGTTTCGACTTCTCACTAACTTATACGGAGGTTTCGCGTCGTATTTCTAGGAAAGAGGCTTCTCGAGCGATCGTTCCAGAATTACTCTAAAACGAACTCGATCGTATGAGTTGACAATGATACCATTACGAGTTTCTTCTAAAACGTAACATTATGTTAGGCTCAAAGAACGAAAACGCTTATTGCGCAAAAAAAAACGAAAAAAAGCATACCCCATTGTATAAAAAAAATTGAAATAGAAGATTTTCGGCCGATTTCTCAAAACTAGCTGAAATGAACATGTTCAGTTTTGAACAGTGGCTCTTCAAATATTTGACCACGACGCGGAAATGTTACCATGTTTGGAGGAAGCTTAAAAAAATACTATTGCAATACAATAAGTAAGGGCTTCTATGTAAATGTTACTTGCAAATAGGACCAATTCAACAAGAATTTATCAGTTAAAAAAGTATCTCATTAATCGACTTTTTTGTTGACCGATTATTAAGAGCCAATTTAACGTTTGATTTTTGACTAACAAATCGACCGTTAATGTACCTCATTAATGCAAGATTTTACATTAATGCACGATTTTTCATTAATGCACGATTTTGTAATAATTAGTTCATAGAAAAAAAATTGCCTTAACGGGATTCAAACCCGTGTCCGATAGGTTGGGAATTCGCGCTTCTCTCCATACACCCATTTGCGTGTGTCAGTTTTGTATGCAATTGCGCTACTTATCTTAGTCGCTACACATGATTGCCGACTTTTCACTGACAACAAACTGAAACATGCATTATCCAATACTGCATCCAATAATTCAAGATTTTCTAGCTCCATTTATAAACGTACACAATTTAACAACACTTTCACAATTGTTTTCAGAGACAACTATGTTTATGGCATAAGTGACAATTACTTCATGAATTGAAATTTCAGAAACGGATTTTTATCCCCAGATTAAAAGGCTTTCGGTCAACGAAAAAATACTGTAATCAACTCGTATGTTAATGTGCGATTAATAATCTCGACAATTAAAGGCCTCGATTACTAATCGCCTTCATTAACACTTGTTTATTAATAGCATATTGAAACACTAGTTTTGTAAAACTTATATTAAGACACGAGTTCAGATTTGCAGCACGACTCCGTAGGCAGGAGTACCTGTAAAGAACGAGTGCTCTTAAGTTTTACAAAGCGAGTTTGTCGTGTTATTTTTTCTAATTTGCATATTAATTTAATTTTTTTTCCAAATAAAATCTATTTTGTTAATTTAGAGAATTTTGTAATTTTTTTTTTTCACACTGAGATTTCGTTCAGTGCAGGGTTCACTGTGTGTTACCAAAAGAAAAAGGAATTCTAGATTTTGGGTGCGTTAATGGCTTATTAACGCACTCAAAATGGGTGCGTTAATGGCTTTAACGTAATATTAATATAATAATATCATAATAATAATTATTATAACTTCGCTAATTGTTGGCTTAGTTTCTATGTTGTTATCTGAAAGTAAACCACACTTCATAAATAGTCACACGAGAGATTTCTGTATTGAAAAAAAAATGCAAATGTGACTAAAAACATAAAGTTCAATTATTATTAGAAATGTCACAATAATAGTTTTTGCAAAAATATATACTTTTTTTCTGATATTGAACAATATTGCCTTGGTTACGATATGCCATAACACACTAATATTTCCCAAGGGAAATATAAAACGTTCAAAGTGTCCCAAGGGAAATATGAAACGTCATATTTCACAATAAAAATGTAAAAAAAATTTAATTGACGCGACAAAAATAATACGAAATATTTTATTGTTTAATTAAAGCAACAAATGAACCAACAAAGTCTTTGCAATTGTAACACTACTTTTCAGAACCAAAATAAAAATTGCAATTCTCAAACCTTCCGCTAAAGCGATTACAACCATATACAAACGATGAAGAATCGTGTTCGCAATTCGTCGATGACACTGCCGTTTCCTTACTAAGAGCATTCAATTCAGTTGCAGTCTTGAACGATTTTCCAAAAACCGTCACCAAAGATTGCATCATCGACACACCAGAAAAACAGATGCTGCACATATCTCTCCCTCCACACCATCTTTGCTGCCTTATTTTTCTGCAACATACTGTCAGCCAGATAGCCTTCTGCAGCAGACGAACTTTTCCAACCACCGTGTCTCTTCCGCATCGGCCACCAAAGTCGCGGAAGTTCGTCTTCCACAATGGCCTGCATACGCCTTCGGATTATCCAAACCCAACCATTCAGCAACCTTCATCGGAATCTTTCCGAAGGTATTTTTGCCGACCGGCTGAAGCTAGAGTACACTTCTTATTTCGATAAGCCACGAATCAACGTGTTTGGTGAGTATTTCTGCGACTACGGATAGAATAAATTCAAAAATAAGTAACATCATAGCAAAATAAAAAAATCAAAAAACGCTAGCAAAATATTTTCGTCGACACCGTTCACCAAATTTTCTCTTCTCCACTCTTGAAAGTCTTCATACACTTTAGTGTAAGCAACTTTAGATTTCGCCAGAACCAAACATTCACGGGCTTTCGCCGCTTGTGTTAAGCCGGGAATACATCTGACAAATGTTACCGTTCGTTCGCATTCGCACCCATTTCGGGTTATTTCCCGGTGACATGACATATTTGAACGAATCATCCGCGTTTGCATCATTCGCAGAATTTCCACCCATTCTTACGACACAGCGGTACGGTGGATAAATTATGCAAGGCGAATGAGGTGGTCAGCCCATTTTCAGTCCTTCGAAGAAAGGTACTTTTGAAATTTTTTACTTTTTACTTAACTTATGTTACTTTTGTGTTTTTTGAAGTCGGTTTCTTTTTTTTAAAGTGAATTATTTTACAATTTTAAGTAATGGGTAGACCTAGTAAGGACGTTTCTCGATTGAGGAAACGACAGCTGGTTTAAAAGGAAGATGGAAGACGGAAACGCTAAAAAAATAGAACCAAAAATATTAAAACAATGAATGAAAGTTCACAGGGGCACGAAAACAGATTGTCGGGTATATAGAGCATAAGTGTTAAATAAATTAAGAAATTAATGTCAAAAAGATAGAAACGATCAATCCAAATTCAAGATTGGATATTCGTGATTCGAGATTCAATATTCGAGATTTTCCATTCTACATTACATTCTACTATTATGTCCAATATCAATGAAATTAACGTGGGACCATCTTGGAGCTATACTGAACAAAACGCAAAAAAATAATTGAAATCGGTTCATAAACAAAGAAATTATTACAATAAATCAATTATTCACTGTATATATGATGTTATCGGCAGCTAATCGCATCCTTGACCACAATTTGGCACCTACTTTATTCTGGGGTTGTCATAAATTAACATTAGAGGTAGCGAAAAACTGAAATTATTGTCAACACGTCTACACTCCATAAAATAATAATTATAATAAAATTCGTTCGCATTCGTTTGCGCTCCATCCATTCGTCCCTCAATAAAATACGCTACGAATGCACGTGTACACATAAGCAAGAAATGCTCGAGAATGCGAACGAGTGCGAACGAACGGTAACATTCATCAGATGTATTCACGGCTTTAGCACGTAGTTTGAAATTTCATCTATTTTATTTATGACAGAACACGAAAATCAAACCAGTCAACCATGATATTTACAAACACGATGTTTAGCAATGTTACCAATTTGATAAATTCAAAAATATACAATCCAATATTTTTCCATTTTCACAACAATATTGTTTCAATCAGAAAAAAACTATTGATTACAACACGGGGAATATAAATACATCCTCGTTAAATATACTATTCATATTGCCCTAGTTGTAATAATAGCTATAATTATTACTTTTCATCTTCAACCAGTGGAATAAGAAATGTTGGGGAATATTACGTACTGGTCTGTTTGATTTTCTCACAACGCGTCGTGGTCGGTTAAGTTTTCAGAAGGCGTTGTGGTAGTTTTTGCAAGTGCCACGACACAATTTCGTGTTGTGGCTGAATCGGAGAATCCACAACGCGCTGTGGTCGTCTTTTTCGCTCAATGAGCGTTTTCATTCTTAGTGTCTAGCATAACGTAAGAAATTCTATAAGACCGGAAAAAAATAACTTAACTTAACTTATATTTTTTCAAGTAGTTGTGTTAAAAGGTCTGTACGTATAAGTCATTCAAACTAGCAAAAAACTTTTGTTTTATGTATACATGCAATAAAATTGTGACAATAGGAGAATTTTCTCAAAGCCAATAATTTTATTTTGAACTACAAAGGCAAACTTTAAAAAAAAATACGAATGTGCTTTAGACCACACGACTGAAGTAAAACTTCATTTTGCCATTGTGAAAGTGCTCTTAATTTATGTAAGTTTATAAATGGAGCTAGAGAATCCTGAATTAATACCGTCTGCACTATTGGATAATGCATGTTTCAGTTTGTCGTCAGCGAAAAGTCGGCAATCATGTGCAGCGATTAAGATAATAAGTAGCGCAATTGCATACAAAATGACACACGCAAATGGCTGAATGGAGTGAAGCGAGAATTCACAACCTAAAGACGCGGGTTCGAATCCCGTTAAGGCAAACATTTTTTCTATGAATTAATTATTATTAAAACTGCCATTCGCTTCGCCCGATCACACTTTTCGTAACGCTCTCGTCAGGCATTCACCAGCTTACTCCCCAAGTCAAGTGAAAAAAAATAAAAAATACGAGTGTGCTTTAGACCACACGACTGAAGTAAAACTTCAGTTCGCCATTGTGAAAGTGCTGGAGCTAGAGAATCCTGAATTAATACCGTCTGCAGTACTGGATAATGCATTTTTTAGTTTGTCGTCAGCGAAAAGTTGACAATCATGTGTAGCGATTAGGATAAGTAGCGCAATTGCATACAAAACTGACACACGCAAATGGCTGTAATGTGTGAACTGCCTATTCACAACGGAGAGGACACGGGTTCGAATCCCGTTAAGGCAAAAAAAAATTCTATGAATTAATTATTGTAAAAACTTCGGTTCGCTTCGCCCGATCACACTTTTCGTAACGCTCTCGTCAGGCATTCACCAGTTTACTCCCCAAGTCAAGTGTCCGTAAAGAAGTTTTACTTCAAAAATGTTTCTTTAATTAGTTATGTGAAAAGAATAAAAATCAGTTATGGAGAACCCAAACACAAGATTGATGTTGACCGGTGTAATCATTTACGCTTTCTCTAACATATTTTCGAATTTTTTAAACTATGCAAGTTACACTTGTAGGATTTATGCCCCCACCGATTTACTTAATTTGATAATGAGACGACGGCGCGACGGCCCGGAAGGGGATGATGTCAAGATGATCTCATCACGTATGGTAACGTAATTAATCTGGAATAGTCCACATGAGAACGTCTGGGAATAATTATTCACATGGGATGCTCTCATAAGTCTAGAAGACTCTGTGGCGGTGATCTCATGCTATACCACGCTCGTACAAGAGACTGATCTCATTCTTCTGGAATAATCCTTTGCGTCGGAAACATGATCTCATGATTCCGGGAATAGAAGAAATCGAGAACGAAGGGAGCGGTATAAGAAGGGATCAAACAACGGAGCAAGTCAGTCGATTGGAAGCATCGTGAACAAGTGATCAGCGCGTGATATTGTGAAAGTCTGTACATTGTGAAAAGTTAGTCTTAGTAGTCTTTTTAATAAAAGTTTGTAAATACGGTGTGCGCCAGAATATTTCTTTAAATCCTCGAACCCGCCCGGTTTAGGCTACGTTACAATAATATGTTTCAATGAATTATAGGTATAAGAACTACTAAATTAACTAAAATTATCATTAACTAAAAAAATAAGATTCCAATCTACGCGCAACTAATTTGTACTTTATTGTATTTTTAAAAGTTGTCTAATGAATAATGTTAAGATTTAACAAGAACATGACCACTTATAGCCGTTTCCTTCATTAAACACTGCATAATTTCCATCCTCATGTCTATATTCAAAAGAGCAAAAACAAAAAACAGGCTACGTTGTATTCATTAGCGATGCGGCTCATTTACATACATACAAAGAAAATTTCATGTAAAGAGGATTTGGTTCAGGAAGGTTGTTATTATCTCCAAAACTGTATTTACATGGAATGTTATTTTGGTTTAATTATTTTAATAACGCAAATGATTGGGGCAAGGTCATTTTGTTTACCCTTTTTCCACTACTATCTAGATACTATTGACTGTCTAAGTAGTATGTATGTAATTGTGCTATATTTTGAGACGTCTATGTTAATATTAGTTTTCCAGGTCTTTGACTCGTTCACCATACTGCTATTAACCTTCAAACAAATTTGTTTGAACGGTGTTGTAAGATTAACTTGAAACAAATGTTCGGCATCATACGTATAAGATCATTTCCTTTATGCATTTTGCATTTTGCAGCAAAATTTTTCCCCTTTGCTCCATCGGGTTTTCATAAATGATTGATATATTGACTTTAGAAAACAAAATTTACACAAAATTTTGACCAGCAAGACCTACTAGATTTATATATTTTATGAAGATCTTGTACATAGAGGATATTAAAGAAATTTTGTGTATCTTTGTATAATGTTACCGACAAAGTATAAAATCCGGTAAGGTATGCAGGGTGTATAAAAAGGTGCGCACTAGCTTTCTAGAACTAGTTTCCTTAAGCTTCCCCGACATAAAATTCACTTTTACTTTTCTTTGGATCTCTATGTATAAATTAAACTGGCCAACGAGAATCTTCTATTAAATTTTCAATATATTCGTTACCAACCTATTAATCACAAAATTATTGGGAATTACCTTTGGATCAAGCATTTCATTGGTCAACTTTATCGACTTGCTGCTCGTAAACTATTGCTCTGTGAAATGTTATATAAACAGTTTGATACGATCTCTACTATATACTCTTGAGGAGTTAGTGCGAACCTTTTGATACAACCTGTATAATGAAAAAAAAAATGTATATTTTAACAATTTAGCCAAAAATAAAACATTCTGACAAAGCTGTTTTGACGATGACAATATTTATTTACCTAACTCTTATTTTACCATAAAATATTATTTTTGCCAGTACTTTTTACAGGAGTACACCTAGATAGACTAACCAAAATTTGTTTTCAATTATACCCGCACAATAAACACAATTTGCAACTTCCTAATTGTTCCTACCTGCAGTAATTGCTGCTACAGAAGTTCCGATCTTCTTAGAAAGACGCGACTACAAACTGTCTAAAGGCCTAATTGACGTAATTAAAAAATCGTCTTTTGTGACGAAACTTTGCTACCATCGATTTTCGATTAACCTATATTGTGATTTGACATCTTTTGTTCCCCGTCGAGGTCGATCGCGAAAAACGATGAAAGTTCATTCCACTGACGTCATAATACGAATTTTTCCCAACAAAGAAGTTTCATTTTTATTTTCTTTGAGTTTGATTATTTTCCGCTTCACATTCTGAACTCGTCTGCGCTGGATTATAATGTTATTATATTAAGTGTTGTCACGCCTTGATCGGTTTTTTGTCCGAGAGCTAACAAGGATTTTTCAGTGAATTATTTCGCACAGTGCTAAAAATTTTGTAGTAATTGAGTATAATAGTCGAGTTATTTCCATCCCAGGAGCATAACGAACAAAACAAAAAAACAACAAAATATTTAGTTAATATTGCCAGTTATGATCGAGAGTGCATACAAATATTATGGTTTTTACAATTTTAGAGTAGTATACAAAATTTTGAAACACGTACGGTGATTTCTGTGCTACATTTCGAAACATTTTTAACTCTACAACCATAATGTTTATGACAAAAGTGAATTGAGAAAAATTGTTGCTCTTGTCAAGTTCTGTTACTGATTAAAATTTTGATACCTATTTCTGTTCCACGCATGTATAGATGTGATGATGCAATAGGTACTCAAAATATCAAGCTTATACATTATACAACCACTGTAAACTGGAGCAATGTAGGTTTAACATGTTCATAATTGGATAAGATGTGTTTAACGGCAATCTAATCCCCAGTTGCCTCCTGAGAAAACCTCTTGCTCAAGTAATAGGAAGATGATTCAGTTCATATGAAAATTATTGTTGATGGCACTATTTTCGCCCAAGGCACGTGTTGAAATAGAACTGCTTTAATAAACGCGAACTTTGATCGAGAACAATAAAATCGACAAACAGAGATGTGAAGAGATTTTTGTCGGATTAAAATTGTGATTATTTCCTAATTCTTTTATAACGCTTTGTGCCAAAATTAAAAAAGATGTAACTGAACTGTGATAGCCCGGTTTCTGTTGACAACCACGGTATGGTGTTGTAAGATAAGATTTTGTAAAACTTTTCGGCGTTATTCTCCAGAGAATATACTTCATGTTTCAAACGACCCCATTAAATTTAGTCCAATAAAAATGCATAATATCCTTTCACAGAGGTAAAATTCATAAGCGATTCATATATCATACACACCTGTGGAAAACAAAATTTACATGTAGTCAGATGGAGAATATTGAAGTTCAAAGCCTGGTGGATGTATTTATGAAGATCCTGTATTTTTATCACCCTATTGTGGTCGGTTACTACGATAATTAGAAACCTGTCAATTTTTTTTCTGTAGTGTTGATGATCATTTGTGAACTGCTATGGCTTTCCATCATTGCAAGTATGTTCACAGGACGAGAATTTTTAACGAGAATTTAATTTAATAATTTTTAATTATTTAAAAACCAGTACTCACAACAGTCATTAACAAAAACAAAATTGCACTCATTGAATCTGCAGCTCAATTTCAAATTTCATCAATCGTCATATCACATGTTATATTATACACTGCTTTTTTTAAAGTGACCATAGGGAATCCTATGTCGAATTTTTCACCTCTTTCATTTGGGGCAATTCCCGGGCTTGCAATATGTAGTGCGAGTGTACGATCAAATTAACATCAAATTTTGAGGTTATGTTTGACAGCTGTCAAATTAAATTCATATGCTATAATATTTAAATATGTTGTTATATACTACTTTCTGCATTATGTATTTCACAAAACGATTACAAAAGGGAATATTATCTAGTGATGCATAACAATTTCAAATGAATAAAATGTGCTAACTTAGGAAAAAAACTTTAAATTATCGTCTATATGCTAAGCAGAATCAATTTACTGTATGAAACTATTTACCACAGGGCAGAAAATACTGGAACCTTTTCCAAAATTCACATAATTCGCTTCTGTGAATCAGAGTTGTTGACATTACTGTCAAAACCCCGAGTTTTTAAACAATAATCACTTTCTGTTCATCAAGAACAAATTAATCAGCTCAAAAGGTGGCGGTCCCAGTATATTCTGCTCTTGGTGGTACAAAATTTCTCTTTCACTTTTAATTATAAATTGGATCCGATTAAAAAAATATATACATTCATACCGATCTTTATGCCACTCGAATAATAAAGTTGATGTCATTAATATCCGTAAACTAAATGCACTTAACCCTGATTTGCTAAATCTAGACTCATACAATAATAACACCTCTAATAAGCGATAAAACTTGTTCTTTATGCAATTTTTAACATAACATAAGTAATTAAAAATAATGTAATGAAAGTACATTCTGTAGTTTTTATTGTTATGAAAGGGTGTGTTCAATTAAATTAATTAATTAAAGTTTTACAAAAGTGTCCTTTCCTGTACACGTTCACAAATAATTTTTTTACTTTGGTGTCACAAAGTGTTCATTGTGACACTAAAAGTAGTTGCACAATGGAACTTATTATGCAACTGCTTTTGGTTTTTTATTTGATACGTTTACGTTGGTATTGAGCATTTCTAACCAACTCCTATCGAAGTGAAGCCAAGTGTCAACTTTTCAGATAAAAAACGTAACCACCTAATTCTAAAAATCCCTAGAATATTTGAAAAGCAAAATTTTAACATTTTCATAAAACGAAGAGCTCCAAAGTAGAAAAATAGTATATTACACTCGTTTAACGAGGCATTGTGACATTCGTTCTATTCTATTCTAAACCCACTCATGTTACAATAAAGCCTCTTGTTAAACTCGTATGATAATGTACTAATGTTGTACTAATATTTCGGAGTCATGAATGATTCTCTCTTTTATTAGAGTTCATGATTTTCCTGGGAGTCCTGGTGATTTCCGATTGTACCAAACTGTACCAATAACTGAACGATTCCCATCTAGAAGTCTATTGTGTCAAAAAAGTTCTCGGATCAATCGTCACTTTCATCACTCTACCGTAATTTAAAAAAATAAGCAATGTTCGAATAGTTGTCAACAGCAACCTAGGAGCCAGAAACACGAATATACTTCGGACAATTAAATACGAGTGTGCCTTAGACCACACGACTGAAGTAAAACTTCAGTTCGCCATTGTGAAAGTGCTCTTAATTTATGTAAGTTTATAAATGGAGCTAGAGAATCCTGAATTAATACTGTCTGTAGTATTGGATTCGCTTCGCCCGATCACACTTTTCGTAACGCTCTCGTCACGCATTCATCAGCCCCAAGTCAAGTGTCCGTAAAGAAGTTTTACTTCAAAAAGTGATCTGGGAAACGAGATATGTACCTATTAAAAGAACAAAGGACAACTTAAAGGATCCCCAGAAAAAACGCGATACTGCAGAAACGGCGGAATCTATTCACACCAAATCGGTGCGCGGTAATGAAGCGAACATTTGTTTTTATAGTTTTGTGACGAAAGAAATAACTGAAATTGAAGTTTTCAGCTGATGGGGAAAAAGCCCTTCTTTTACTAGCCGCTAGCGGAATATTAGAAAAGAAATATTTTATAGTCTATTTTGCTAAACTGGCCCCCTTGGGTTTAACTCGAGAGGAACAGGACCGATTTTTATGATCTTTGGTTTGTTGGATTTGTCTCCGCCCGAATAGCAGAAGAACTATTAAAACATGTACAGGGGGGCCCAGCGAACCCCCCTTGGTACAGGGCAACGACAATAACAAAGAACGCCGGCAATCAAAATTTGTCGTACCGGGCTTTAAAGATGAAAATCGATTGTGCAAACGTCTGATTGTGTTCACGTCTGTCGCGCATAGAATCCATACACAAGTCTTTTCATGATGTAGAGAAGGGATTGACTGATTTCGAAGAGTTTGTTTTTTTCGATGGCGAATGAGGATTAAGCCACGGACAATTTACGAAAAAAAAAATTAAGAAAAATCATTTTCTCATGCATTATGTATGGAATCCGTATACAAGAATCTCTAATACATAACAGAAACAAAAATGAACATGGCATTGTATGTTGGTTCCGGTAATGTCAGTAGATGACGCTGTGTGCCTTATCCTTTGATAAAAAACTGAATGTAATTCACCTAATAAGTTAACACAACATTTATTGATTCCGAGGCGGTACGAAGTTCGCCGGGTCAGCTAGTATAGTGAGAAGACGGCGCGACGGCCCGGAAGCGGATGATGTCATGATGATCTCACCACGTATGGTAACGTAATTAATCTGGAATAGTCCACATGAGAACGTCTGGGAATAATTGTTCACATGGGATGCTCTAGAAGACTCTGTGGCGGTGATCTCATGCTATACCACGCTCGTACAAGAGACTGATCTCATTCTTCTGGAATAATCCTTTGCGTCGGAAACATGATCTCATGATTCCGGGAATAGAAGAAATCTAGAACGAAGGGAGCGGTATAGGAAGGGATCAAACAACGGAGCAAGTCAGTCTATTGGAAGCATCGTGAACAAGTGATCAGCGCGTGATATTGTGAAAGTCTGTACATTGTGAAAAGTTAGTTTTAGTAGTCTTTTTTAATAAAAATTTGTAAATACGGTGTGCGCCAGAATATTTCTTTAAATCCTCGAACCCGCCCGGCTCAGGCTACGTTACAATATTATATACATATAAATCGATCTGTGTGTATGTATATTCACTATGGACTCCAAAATGGCTGTACCGATTTTGATGAAATTTTCAGGGTAAGTGTAGTATGGGGAGTGTTCCTGTGAAGTTTGGCCGCGATCGGATTAAAACAAAAACAAAAGTTTTAGTTTTGAGCAGTTGTTAAAATGATTTTACTTTGTTTTACTTTATTTTTTAGTCGCAGCAACGCACGCCGGGTACCAGGTAGTATAGGATAAAATGAGTCTGTTTCTTAGGTATTACGCACATAAAAATCGCTTCGTCCGTTTTTAGTCTACATTACCGTACTTACGTAGGGCTAAACTCGAACGTAGTTCAAGTAACAAGTGATTGTAAAAGATTGAATAAAGTACTATTACTGGAGAAGTGGCAGACCAATAATTAAATAGTGTAATTTGGACCACAGAAATAGTGGAAAGTGTGGAGAAAGGTTGTTTTACAATAACTTATTTTTAATTCTGATTTTATTCCTTAAATCTATATACACATAGCAAGATCTTTGCGTTCAAGAATCAAAAATAAAACGGCGGAGGATCGAAGGGACTAAAATAAAACGTACAACGTACCTACTCCATACTGAGATATCCCCAAAATAGACCAGAGAACTTGTTTATCCGGCAAGGTACTCTGAAGTTAGCAACATCCTGCAGTGGTTGGCAACGCGCTGAAGCTGGCGTGACTAAAAAACGGTTGGCGTCCCTTCTAAAGGGTGGAAGGAGAACCGGCGGCCATTTTACATTCATGACTTTAACGTTAGAAACATCAAGTCGTAATTAACGCTTAATTTTTTGTTTTTATCTCATTTTATTACACTATGAGTTCTCCTGTTTTTAAAGTTGAGTGTGCTCTATGTTTAAATTGCATTGTCGAAATTTCACGTTACCAGAAGGGTCGGTGGAATTTAAATTAACAATTGCGTAATTAAATTAACACCCGACGTATTTACAGGTAACCTTTTTATTCTATCTTTTTTTTTGTCATACTCAACATAAATGAGATGGCCCTAAAATTGACCGGCGTAGTCACCTCTTTGTTGTTAGGTCTCGTTTAAATAACATCCACTAATGCTATTCAAACCTGGATGAATCATTGAATTGAACCTGTCTTTCGGTATAAGGCTGACAGCAGCTTGCGGTCATTTAAAAGCTATTTTGTCTCTGTTGTCTTGAATTAACCAACACTGAGGAAGAACTGAAAACTAAAGGGCAAATAGAGGCAAAGTGTCACGCCGAATATTGGGGTTCTAAAAAGTGTCTTATCTTTATGTTGTATTGCGCCCCCTTGCGATTTCTGAATTCTGTCGTTCGCATGTAACCGACATCTAGCTATTTTAGACAACGGGAAGCCAACTTCTCAAATCTTTGTAAGATTACATTTTTCGATGAATTTCAAAGGAACCTGACAAGTTGAGTCGGCCAGGGATAAATTACTACATATTTCATATATATATTTTTTTAATTAATATTGAAGGACCATACATACTTTAAATTAATACATTGTTGAATTCAGAAGAAAATAAGCTTTTAACATACTTAGTCTCCATGATTGATAAAGAACTATCTGAAGGAAGCGCAAAATTGTTACCTTATCGACTTCGATTTTTGCAATCAGCTCTCGGGCTATAATGCTCTATAGTCCGTTTTTTTTTAAGAAGGAAGTAGATGGCAGCAGTGGTAAACGTCCCGTGCACATTAACGAATAAACTGGAGTGTCGGCAACCCATAATTCACCGGCGTATTACGGGGGTGGCTCTAGCCAAAACCAACGAAATGTGTTTTGAAATTGACACAAACACACGAGCTGTTTAGTTGTTGTGTTGGTTTGTCGTGCGCGAGTTTAAAGCGGACACGTCACGTGGTACAAAATGGTAACCTCTTATTGGTTCGTTGAAGTCCCTATCTTTCACAATGCTTCCTTCTAAAGAAAAACGGACCACAGTATGTTAGCTGTCATATCCTGACTTATATTTTGATTTCCTGCGTTTCCCACTCCTTCAGTATCGTGCTGTGCTGGGGAATCCATAATAAAGTAAATTGAATTGACTCGTTGGAACATAAAAAGGAAATACAGAAGGACTCGATGAGACCTAGTCTAACAAATTAAATCTCGGTCACCTGATAGATTCTTTGTGAATAAATATACAGGTACATATTAATTTTGTATAAAGAAGTAGACCCTGCTATATGAATAAAAAAGTGTTGATGCTGGAGAATGGATTTTGAGACATAGGACTTTTACATGTAAAAACAAAAATCTCGGACTCAGAATATTGGTACCCTTAATTAGTTTAGAGCAAAACGTTAAATACAAAAGTTGTAGAGTATGAAAAATACTACCTAAATCCATATTTTTATAACAGCTTTTGGCACAACAGTAAAACAGGAAGAAAACAAAGAATTTTGATAAAATAGCACTAGAGACGTCACTGTAATTTATAAATTACTTGCTAAATAGTAAAAAAATTTGAAGAAAAAATTAATTTTGTAAAGACATAATGTCGGACGACAATCGTTTATTTCCAAAGAAATTGCTATATTTTTAGTATTCCTTCACTGACTTTTTCTTTTATTTTAACACTGGTAACCAGCATAAAATAAATAATTGTGGATGTATATCTTCTTTGTACTCTGTACTTAATTACTGCAAATAAATAAGTAAAGATTTTTGTCTCAAAATTTATTCTACACCCAGGATGTATGTCGTATTGGTGTAAGTTTTAGTCCAAGCAAATTAGACGAAAAAACTCCGAATAGAAGAACTAAGTTTTGAAATTTTGGTTATGAACTCCCAACAAGGACCGAAATAAAGATCCGAAGAGTTCCCACCCCCCTTTGCCCAAAAAAACCGCCCCCGAGTGTGACGTCATGAAGCTTTTCTCCATTTTTCTCCTAGACGGTAACTCCGACGAGAAAATGTTATAGGACTTAGTGCGAGGCACGATAATAATCGGACACCTATAAAACCGGGGTCCATTGCCCCAAATTAGATGCACAATGAGAAAGGTTCAGGGTTGTAAATCAACAGGAAGGGGCAACGTCTTTGAGTTGCTTGTTTATTGGTGGATGAAACGGACCGGACTCGAAATTTCTGGGCCACAAATTATTTTTATAGAAATACACATTTAACTGAAATTTGACCTGTGCATGTGATTATAATTTTCTCATTGTACATATAAATTGGATTTTCGTTTCATACTGAATATTATAGAGTTACAATATTATGCTAGTTGTAGAATAGATATTTATGTACCAAGGGCATAATGAGGATGTTTATATTCGAGGGCAATTATGTACCAATTGCCCGAGACTTTTAACTTTAAATAATTAATAATAATAACATGGTTAAATTTTTTTAGGGCATAATAAGCGGGCATTATGATTTATATGCCCTAGGGCATTATAGCTTACTTGATATATCTCGTTGTCAAGGTATAAAAAACAAATAATGATTCAGTGAAATATTGTAACGTTGCCTGGGCTGGGCGGGTTCGAGGATTTAAAGAAATTCGTGAGCACACCGTAGTCACTAACTTTTATCAAAAATTAACGTTTTCCTCTGTACAAATTTACTTGTTCACGATAGCACGCCGACCGACTTGATCACGATGCTTCCAGTACACTGTCCCGTTTCGTCGTTCGTTCCCTTCTTTGTGCGAGCGTCGTATAGTATGACATCAGCGCGACAGAACCTTCTCGGTTGATGAGAGCATCTTATGTGAAGAATCATTCCCAGACGTTCTCGCGTCTGTAGACTGTTCTAGATCAAACCAATAATGTGATCATTCCAATAATTGTTCCCAGACAGATGACATCATTCGCTTCCTATGCCGTCGCGCCGTCGTCGTAATATAATAGTAATTTGTACAACTAGTTTTACTAATAAATAATACATAATATTTTTGCATTTTAATATTTGCAGCTATATAAAAAATAAAAGACATTACTTATTTATGATAGTTTCGGTGTAAAACGTTTTGAACATAATTTTCAAGTACGGTCGTGGCTTCACGCTTTCAAAAAAGCTCTCGGAGTGAGCCACACTTTTATGGCTGGGTTTAGTCTTCCATTGTTGAGATAATTGTGGGCAATAGATCCCGTTTTATGGGTGTCAAATTATCTTGCACTTTACTATATTATTATTCTCCATTAAATTATGTATAAAATTGGTCTGATGAAGCTTTTGCCTATCTCCCACCCACCGCTCATAAATGATGTTGGAAAATTAATATAGTTTTCAGCGCGAAGGCAAAAATAAGTCCACCCCCGACTTTTGCGGCGATTATCTCGAAAACCATTAGTGGGAGCAAAAAAAGTATACAAACAGACTTGTAGAGCGGTTTTTTCTGTACAAAGTTTAGTCGTCAAATATCGGTAAAGGCGGGAGGGGAGAGGTGTAAAAGGGGTAACGCCCATCTGTCCCCAAATTACACTTTTTCGAAGAAATAATTTATAAAATTTTGAACTCCCAGCAAGGACTCAAATAAGGATCTGAAGAGTTAGCTTCATGACGTGACGCACGCATGCGCGGTGTTTTGGGCAAAAGGGCAGGATGAAGCTCCCCCCGGGGGGGTGGGAACTCATCGAATCTTTATTTGGGTCCCTACTGGGAGTGCATAACCAAAATTTCAAAGCTTTATAAATTATTTCTTCTAAAAACTCTAATTTGCTTGGACTATTTGATCAAGTTCTAATCAGGTGTTAATAAAGACTCTCGAGTGTTATTGGGGAAATCTAAAAAGTGGGTTGCAAAAATTATGAGTCAATTTAATCTGCTTGTTTGAATTACTTTCGGTTGTGTCTTTTATCAAGATGAAAACAGTTGAGGAAATGGGGAATACTCCAGAATAACTTTATATTCAAAAAATATATTTGAATCATAAGATTAATAAAATGGTAAAAATGGTGGAGGCGCCGGCCCTATTTGAATTTTAAAAAATGCATTTATTAATAATTTATGTAATAATAGTAATAATATAATAATATATGGTCAAGTTAAAAAACTCTAATTTTTAAAATATTGAATGAATTAAAACTTCCAAGAGCATCTCTGGGCAAGTCAAAATAAATGTACAAAAAATGCCGGGTGTCCAAATTTTGACGATGAAAGAAATTGCAAAAATCGTGAATCAGCCAATCGTTCATTTAAAAGAAAAAACAAATATACATGTTGAGACTGTTATGCAGTGAGGTCATATAAGTCATTGTGTTACAGTTGTAAACATTTACGTGAGTAACACAATGACGCTGTTTCCTTACGTGTAAAACAATATTTTTACGATCAAAACAAATGGAAAACACTTAGAATTTCGATTCATTGACTTCATAATTCGATAATAAATAAATGAATTTTATAACAAAAATATCTGTGCCTGTCTAAGCAATCAAGTGGTGGAAAACCTCTCGCAAGAATTATATATGTTCTAAAATATTAATTTCTACATCTTCAACCGACCAGGAAACAATGACACATTGGGAAGAAATTCTCGCATACCTTCTTTTAGGCTCGGGTAAATTGACTGGTAAATTTCTGTACTATCGTTCATCATTTCACAATGTTATTCAGCAATCCTTCTCTAGCCTGTCCTAAAAAATTCTTTCAAACCACCACCACCTGGTCTTCGCATTTATAGTGTAAAAAAATTACAAAAAAAATATTGCGGAAAGAAAGTTAAAACAAAAACTAAGAGAGAAAACAAGAAACCTCACTGTTGCGTAGCCGTTATGGATGATCATCAAAAGAAAAAAACGTCATTATCCATTCCCACTCAGACGTTTTCAAACCCTTGGAAGCATTTGGTCATGAAGTTAAAGAACGGTTTTACCATTAAATTAGAGGTATTGGAATTAAGTATACATCCTAAACGTAAACTGTCGAGAATTAAACTTAGATTTCCTAATCACAGAGAGAAGCCTTAAAAGCACTTGTTCTATTTCCTAGAAAAAAGACAAGACGCGATAATAACATAATATTATGTGGTTATATTGTAATACATATGTGTAACCAAGTGTTTGTTTTTTTGTTTTTTTTTTTTTTCAAAATCAGGTCGAATGTTTGAATCCAACAACTTTAGTTTATTACTATTTGTAAATTTTACATTTATACTTTTTTGTGTAATTAATCGTACAGTTAAATTGCAAAAGGTTACAAAAATGGTGGATGCGCCGAAAGTGCTCAGACCAAAAGAACCTATTATTGTATTTATATCTAAGTGTTATCTCTAGTATTATACACTATTAAAAAATTTACATTCCATGATTCACAACTTCCCTTAATAAAAGACTATTGCGGTCAAAATTTACGAAGAATAAAAAATGGAGGACTTCGTACAAAATTCACATACAAGGTGTGCATTTTCCATGTAAAATAAAAAAAGCTAAGTAGATGAAAATTTTGTAACACCCCGTATTATGATATTGAAATAGAATGTCGTTTCACACAGAGCATTCCTTCAGCATTAAATTACTTTTTCATTAAATACTTCATAAATTGAATTTCAAATTGACATTTCACTTTTTCCAATATCGATGAAAACAAATTAAATACATATTATTACAAAAATAATGAATAAACAAACATTTAATATCTATAATATTTACTCGATCAACTTTAACGTAGTGTGTACTGCACTTCAATAAATAAATAAAGCATGTGGTTTTTCATGAACCTCAATCTTAATAAAAATCAGTAAATTGTTCCTTTATATATTTAAGAAATAATATTAACAATTTATTGCATTACACAACAATTTGAGCGGAAACATGTAAATACGAAAACCTATAATTACAAAGTTAATACAATGTAAACAGTCTTACTCTCGATTTAACACGAACACCAGTTAGTTATGATAGATAAACACTTCACGCTCGACACATTCGAACTGTTTGGTGGTTTTACCAATTTCTTTTTCTTAAGTGAAGTAAAAAAATCAATAACGCAGATACAGTTTTGTCTCTTCCTGATTAGTGAAATATTATTCAAAAGTCACTTTTGTATTACTAAGAGCAAAGCATTTCATTCGACCTTTTTGGGATAATTAATTTCATTATTATGTACTTTTGATGGCCTTCAAACATACTGCAAAAAATAAGCGTTTTACACTACAAAGTAAGTTGCTTATGAGAATAATACGTCCACAGTACCGTAACGGTAAATCTGAATTTTGAAAGTGGCTGAGAAAAAAAAATGACTCAGCGAATAGTAAATTACTTATGGTTATTACGGTAGGCTCCCTAATAATTGTAAATTAAATATCAAAATTAATTGCTAGATATTAATTTAATTGGTCCAAACATCCTTCTTTTCGAGATAAAGATATTTTTTATTCAACCCTCAATGGCAAATTTACATAAAATGTTCTGTGTGAACCAAGAAAAGTAATTATGACTATACTCGTGTACAATTAAAAAAAACACAGGTAAAAAACAATACAATTATTACAACACACTATTAAAGCAGTTCTTTTCACTTCAAGGACAAAACTACGGAACTCACCGAACTTTTGTAATGAATTTAAAGGCTTAGAACATGCTGTTGTAAAGCTTCTTCAAACCAATACCATCCAGTGATTTAATTTTCGTTATAGCTAAGGATTTGAAATCTGAACACATTTCCAATCAGACAACAATGTTTTACAACTATTTAAAAATACAGTAAGCAGAACTGTATACGCTGATCGAAAGTGAGAGGTTCGGACTTTCCGACATGTGTGCAACTGTCATAACCAGAAATGAATGAGCGATTTAAAATCAATATAATAGGAAAACAAGCTTCTTATCCGCGTCTGGGGAAACCAGAGGGAAACATTATTGACCCCATTTGTAATCAGCGTGCAATTCTCTTACCATGTATTTACATTACAAGATAACTAAGGTACAAGACAACTTTGAAATACTTGTCAACGTAAAAACATAAATAAAACCAATAAACTAAAATACTTGTGCGTGTGTAGACTGCTAAACGTTTTATGTCCATTCCTGCCAGCTATTAGAGAGTTTCGCTGAAGAAACAAATGAGTTTTTTCACAAAGCCGGAGTACACACAAACGGAAATATTGAATCTTCTTTGTCTCCTTTTTACCAGCATACCAAAAATACCAAAGTTGTAAAAAAATATTCTCCACCGACCGCAATATAAACCATTTTCGTCGGCGGAATTTGTTTGTTTAAGCATTCAGAAGTTTTTTTTTAAGGTTTCACACACATACTTGTTATTTTTTCCGCTAGTTTCATCAATAAACGGCGGAAAAACTGAAGGCACATTTTATTTGATGTGATTTTTCTTTGTGTGGAAAAGCAACATTACGCACTCTGAAGAAGTAGTGGCGTTTGGATTATAGCCTAATGTTTGTAGTGGATTGTTGAGAGGTCGAGAAGGTCTATCCCCGAAGGTCGGGAAGACTCCTGGGACGGACGGAGTTGGATTGGTGAAATTACAGAGTTGGTTGGTAAATATTGTTTTATGTTGAGCAGGACTGAAAATATTAGGTATATTGATGGTCCAATGAATATTATAAAACGCATCAATTTGAATAAAAACGTCGATTTTATATGCATTGAAAACGAAAAATTTCTATTATCCCACCTGATTGTTGAGCATACAATAGGGAAGGGTACGCTCATCGGAAAACTGACAAACAAAAATGCATAAAATAGCCTACATTATATAATCTCTTTGTATACGTATCAGAATTCGCAAAATTACTTGGTTATTCAAAAAAACAATAATTTTCTTCAAACGTGGAAAAGACATTTTCAATTAAGGCGAAACCGTACAAAAAAAAACACTATTGTGGAAGAGAGAGAAAACATCGGAAAATTACATTACCGATTAAATAAAAACTATCAGGATTTTAGTTAATTTAAAAGCTCAGGTACTCTTTAAATATTAAAACAATTTACGCGATGAACGTTTATTTTTAATTTTTATTTATAATAAAAATGAAGTGAAATATCTTTTTGTTAAGGTAAAAATTCAAAATTTCAAGGTATACAAGTTAAAGCTGAGAAAATTTCATGAAGGACCCTTTTTTATTTTTTACTTTGGGTAATATTTAATCCATCCAAACTGGGAATGAACATTTTCGTTTGACGGTGCCGATATCGACCGTCCGCCAGTATTGTTTGTAAACTGATAGCTAAAACAACTCATTCGTTGGATCATTTTGTTTTGACTCCGGGAAGTCGTTCTTGAAAAACACGTTGTTTTAGAAAACAGAAATTTATCTCTTTATTTACTAAAATTTCTTATTGCAGTCATTCATTGAACGAACATATTTTCTAATCTTTACCTATTTTATAGAGAAAGACTAATATATTTTTTTCACTACTAGCAGCTTAAATCCTATAAATCTTAATTTTCTATCCATTCTTGTAATTATAATAACATAAACAATTTCACGAATATTCTGCCAATTTCTAAGAAAGAGATTTTTTCATTAAGTCCTTAGGTATTACCACATTTATTAGATTGCCTGAAATCCAGTCTTTTCATTATTAACTACTAGTCAATAATGGAATGATTATTAACTATTATCTCTTCATTATTAACTACTAGTCAATAATGAAATGATTATTAACTACTAGGAGAGAAAAACAATTTCACACATCCTCGACAAGCTATATAATGGTACATTTTACGGCTAGTAATGAAAAAAATAATATATAAACCACGGTACAGAAGTCTTTTCTAAGCTTCGCAACTTAATTAATACTGCTCAGCTGAGAAAAACGACTTCTCTACCTTGGTATATAATATACTATTATTGAAAGGTAGTCTCATATTAATAATTTTGTCATATGATCTCCCAATTGACGTGATTATCTTTGGTTTTATCGACAATACAATTTCATGTATCACATCATAAACTTTAGGCTTATATGTATAAATAATTTGGAGTCGATTAAATGAAAGAAAAAAAATGTTATTTATGTATCAAGGCATTACGAATGTCTGTTTAGTTGCCGAGGTGCATATTATTAAATTTTTCCCGAAGTCGCAAATTCGGACAAAATTTGTGCCAAAACTATTTGTGAATTCTAGGTTATTATTGTCATTGAAGCAAAAATTTACAATCAAAAACAACACGGCAAAGAAACCTACGTGTAATATGTGGAGGTCTTAGTGATACATAATATTTTGTATAAAGATTAAGTGGACTTAAATTTCCATTTAAAATTGTAGAAATTTTATGTAACTTTACTAACGATTCTCAACTGTCATTACGTTTTTGTTTAATCGACGCCAAATTATTTATTTAAGCCGAATGCTTATACATAATATGATGTATATGATGACAATTGTCTTCATGGATGAAAGTTACAATCATTCGTTCCACACACATGAAAAAAGCTGGAGCGACAAAACCGATGATGGTCTTCGAAAACCCATTGCAAAAGATCCTCTATTGATTATTTATTTTTGTAAATGCGGGAGGAGAAGCGGAATTTGTAAACTATTGTAACGAATTAAAACTGTGCACTGATTTACTCCTGTAATTTGTAACTGTCCTTGAATTTGCATATAATAATTATGTTTATTTTATACTGGTATCTAAGGTGACATTATTAAAATTTTGATTTTTTTGCTCTGTATGGGAGAACAGTATATTTTTTTATTAATTATGGCTTTATTAAGAAAAGAGTTCGTAGCGCAAATTTTATGAGATTTGTACATACATTCCACTTTTCATATTTTGATTTTTCCTTATAATGTCCAAAATATTAGTAATGTAATTTCAGCGCCATCTAGGGGATTAGAAACACACAATTCCTTGGTACGGTTTCGCCTTAATTAGAGTAGCGGTCAAAATTGCATTGACTAACAAAATATCAATATAACATTTTATTAACCGCCATTTCAAATGGGTTTTATCTGTATACTTTTTTCCTCTTGAGGATTGTTAGGGAAATTTGAACATGGTAAGAAATAGAGTGGACAAAATTAGATTGACGTCTTTTATTTTAACTGATATTAGATTTACTGTTCGTAAATCGTATTGGCTTCACGTCAATCACAAGAAGTTAATGGAAATGCCTCTTGGAAAACATTTGTAGGTAGATTTAAAAAAAAAAAAGATTAAGCCGTCACGGGACACCCGGCAGATGTGAAACATCGAAATTGAGGGTTCGTGCGCACAGCGGTAGGCGCAGACGGCGTAGGCCAAAACCAAGCGTCTCTTGAATTTACTCGCTCAAAACCAAGCATCTCCTGAATGCGTCTCCTGAATGCCCAAGCCTCATGACAACGCGTTACCCTCTCAACGTGCGCACAGCGGTAAGCGCAGACGACCTAGGCCACCCGACGACAGCCCGATTTCATGTTGATTTGCGACTGGTCGCATTTGCCGGTTTCTATGGAAACGTCTTAACTAGAGATCAGGCAGTAAGGCTCCATTTCATGTGAAATGTAACATGAAACTGATCCTTAGGTACTGCCTGGTTTTTAGGCTGTTAGTCTTAAATTATTATTTATGCCTGGGCTCATAATTATTTCGATTAGTCCACTTGGTGTATAAATGGGGTTTGTTCATAATACACTGAACATCAAAGAGTCTCAGTAAGAGTACTATAATATACAAAGAGTTTGATTTAAAAAAATGCGAAATTAAACTGATTCTTAAAAGTATTATTTTAACAATTTGGGCAGCACTAATTATAATGAGATGATAAAATAATGACTCATAAAGAACGAGAGATGTTCTCAACAATTATGGAAATTCGGTGGATAATGTCAAAGTTTACATTACGTTCTTCGGAACTTGAAGCAAAAAAATGTGTTACTTGTAAATTTTGTACATATTATGCTAAAATTTCTATAAATTATCTAATTTGTTTTTGAATGCTATTTTGGGACATCCTGTATGTATTTTAGTATTCTGGATACTTTTTAATTCATATTTTTTGTATAATATGGCCTTAGATCTGTATGGGGTCAGTAGAGATCGAAAACAAAATTAGTCAAAGTTGGCGATACAAGAAAAGGCGCTTGTAGTTTACTAGAATTATTTATTCAGGTAGACCATGTTACACATTTCATAAATAATTAATTAATTCAACTACGACAAGCGACTTTCCCTGCATGGCCAACTAATTTCGTTTTCGTTTTCGATCACTATTATGTATTATAGATATTTCGGTTTTTTATGTACTATTTTCCTTCAGGGTGATTATTTTTTTGAAACGCAGTTTATAACTGTATGGAAACCATTGGCGAATAACAGAAAATTCAGAATAGAAGAACTAACTTTAAATTCTGGTTTTAGCAACTACAGAAACCATCATTGTTGTAACAATATAGTTAAAGTTAATCAACTGAAGAACCGGGCCTAAACAATATACAGGTGTATTAAAATTACAAGCGATAACTATTTGTCGAAAGTAGAAAGCAATTTGGCTGTCAACCCAAAAAAAAAATGGAACTTAAATTAAAGTAAAAAATAAGCCCCCGCAAAATATGTTTTTTTCTACAATCGATATAGAAAGTGGGCAAATCAAATATTCATTCCACAACAACAAGTAAACAAACTTTTCTTTAAGCACAGACATTATGAATTTATGTTTTTTTGAACGAAGGTTTTGTGTTATTAAGTGTTCAAATACAAATGGAAGAAGAAAATGAGTTCAGTGATTTATCGTGTACACCACCCGAAATTGCGCAAGTTGCTAAAAAAGTTACGTTGAATCTACTGCCCGAAAAGTCGCGACATAAATATGAAAAGCAGTACGACCTCTTTATCGTATAGTGTAATTTGAAGAAGGTTAAAAGATGCACGGAAAACGTAATGATGGCTTAGTTTAGTGCGAAAGCAAAAACCCTGAGTCTTCAACCCTTTGGTCGATATACTCGATGCTCAGATATGTGTTATCTGTAAAGAATGATATTGATATCAGTCAATATAAGAAACTAATTGCATTCTTAAAACGACAATCCGTAGGACATAAAACAAAACAAAAACAAAAACTTTTACAAAAAAAGAAATACTGAAGTTTCTTGTTGAAGCGCAAGATGAAATATTTCTAATAAAAAAGATAAATAAAAATATTAATTTTAATATGTATTAATAAGATGTTCTTGACAGGTAGTCCTAATTATGGGAGTTTTCGGTGCATATAGACAAATTCCTGATACATAAACAAAGAAGATTGGTGCCTTCCCTGTTACCAACAGCAGAGACGAGTCAGTTGATTTTTTATCAATTTTCAGAAGATATTCCAACGGAAAATGTTTTAAATAAGTGGTAGGCATGAATATTATTGGAAAAGTCCCCAGCGACAACGCCCAGTATTTAAATTTACCAGAATATAAACTGCGTAGAACATCAGCCAGACTTTTAGTTGATGGGGGGAGGTGATATTGTACAGCTCAAGCGTCATGGAGGCCGGAAAAATTCATCAACAGCTGAAGGATACATTGAAGACAGCATTAAGGGTCATTTCACAAGGACGAGCAACTACTGGGTGGGAGTGATCAAAAAGTTCGAAGTGTGACATAAGTAAGGACGTAAACAAAAATCCACCCGAGACACAGAAAAAGTACATTCTGTGAAACAATGCTTTCTGTTCAGAAATATTTGCAGCGGCCAGTTGTGAAATCCAAAGCACAGCCGACGGGTCATAAACCTCTACCTGTCTAACGACCCAAATGCTAGCACAATACAAATACAATATTCTAAATTCAACCACCATCCGAGACGACATTCGGGATTATAAAAGTATTATTGACCGGAGTCCATAAAATTACTATAAGTCTAGTCGTACTTTGCTTCTGATGAAACAGTTCAACTATTTTTTAGTATTTCACGGGCCATTACATTTAAATATATATTTTGTAAATTTTGGCACAATGTTTTCCAAAAGGACATAATTATCTTTTTCAATCTGCAAAAGAACATACAAAATAAAATTGCTATGGAATAATTTTTTTGTACTTGTCGACAACAATTCCAATAAATACAATCCATACAACAAAGTAGCAATAATTGTTAGCACCAGTAATTGCCAATTGCTCCTGAACCTGAAAGTAATAATAATTATCTTTTTGCTTTAGTTTAACGTCCCCATTTTGGTCTATTTTTAAGTAATTAATTTTTTTCTTCATTGACCGCTTGTTGGGGATTTAAATCTCGAATGGACCAAGGGCATTTTATTTCCACAATATGATCTTGATCAATAATTCCATCCGGACTGGCACCGAGAAAACAATTTTCCTTGTCAATAAACAGTCCGCACTCACGCACAAGTACCCCATAGTCTTTTTCAAAATTCGTTTTCATCTAGATGAATTTCTGTCAAACCGTAAATTTCCCTATAAATTTACAGACGATAAAATTATAAGTTTCTGCTGCATTATTTTTCATATTCAAAATTAGACTATGCACATTTTGAACAAGTCTTTTTCCACACGACTCAATGTCGTCAAAAAGGCCAGACTCGATCATGTCTGGAACTGTGTTGATTTCGCCTTCCTGGCTTCCTTGGCAAAAATAGCCTGTCAATTTACTACAGTAGTTACGAATTTATGGTCATAGGACCGAGAGCGGACCGTCCCGATGTAACACTGCTAGTCTGAACAGGGCGCAGTCAGTTTTCGACCCGTTTAGGTCTAGTATTGGCCCTTTTATGCTATGCCATGCTTTTCTATGGGATTTTTGCATGAACTGAATGGATATGCGTAATTTTTTTTTTGTTTTGACCATTGTGGTTATGGAAAAGTTTTCAATAGTAATAGGACGAGATGTCAAAATATTGCCGACAATAATTTTTGCGATTCAGATACGAGTTTCTCTTGCGACGAAAATAATGACGAGTGCTTGCACGAGTTAGAAATAACTCAATTGAATGTTCCCAATTGAAAAAAAAAAAATCGGAAAGATCTGGAGAATTCCAGCCTAAATTAAAATAAAAGTACATTTTTTTACTTTTGTTTCGCTCGCGATTTATCCAAAAACAAATTTATTGATTTTTGGACAGGACAACGTCTATCGGGTCAGAGTTATTAAACAAAAACTTAACTCGCTTTTATACAATGACGCGAATAGAAGAAGTCAAAAATATATTAGCAACCATTAACAAAATAAATTTGTTATAATTAATAATTAGGAGTATTATATCTATTGTATTATAGTCGTAATGTCTAAGATAAGTGGCTTAGGTTTGGGGTTTCTTCGACGTCAAGAATATATGCCATCACGTAGTTTTGAGATTAAAACGTATTCCACTTGACCGAAACAAGACCGTTGGTAGATCGTACAGTGTGAATGGTACACCAATTTACTGGACCGTGACTGGAGCGTGGCCGGAGCGTCACCGAACCGATAGTATGAATCAAGCTTAAAGTATTGTGGCGAAGAAACACCGCGGTCAATTTACCGAACCGTTGCTGGAGCGTACCGGGTAGTTTGTATGGTCTAATACAAAATACATTGAATAATATTTTACTGGACCGTGACTGGAGCGTGAGCGGAGCGTCGCCGTACCGATAGTATGAATCAAGCTTTTCCGGACCGAGATCGAACCGAGAGCGGACCGTCCCGATGTAACACTGCTGGTCTGAACAGGGCGCAGTCAGTTTTCGACCCGTTTAGCTCTAGTATTGGCCCTTTCATGATATGCCATGCTTTTTCTATGGGATTTTTGCATAAACTGAATGGATATACGTAATTATTTTTTGTTTTGATCATTGTGGTTATGGAAAGTTTTCAATAGTAATAGGACGAGAGGTCAAAATATTGCCGACAATAATTTTTGCGATTCAGATACGAGTTTCTGTTGCGACGAAAATAATGACAAGTGCTAAAAGTGTTCCCAACTAAAAAAATATCAGGAAGATCTGGAGAATCATTTGAAAAAACTCATTCCAGCCTAAATTAAAATAAAAGTAAATTTTTTTACTTTTGTTTCGCTCGCGATTTATTCAAAAACAAATTTATTGATTTTTTGACAGGACAACGTCTATCGAGTCAGCTAGTTATTAAACAAAAACTTAACTCGCTTTTATACAATGACGCGAATCGAAGAAGTCAAAAATATATTAGCAACCATTAACAAAATAAATTTGTTATAATTAATAATTAGGAGTATTATATCTATTGTATTATAGTCATAATGTCTAAGATAAGTGGCTTAGGTTTGGGGTTTCTTCAACGTCAAGAATATATGCCATCACGTAGTTTTGAGGTTAAAACGTATGCCACTTGACCGAAACAAGACCGTTGGTAGATCACGCGTCACCGAACCGATAGTATGAATCAAGCTTAAAAAACGTCGTGTGCACCTCGACTCACGCCTCGGCCACAAACAGCAGATGCGTCCAAAAAAGCTAACTTTTACGGCCGCGAAGTTCTAAGATAGCAGGGCCTCTCCGTCCCGCATAATTTTGTTTAGGTATAGGTCTAAGATTTTACTCGGACTTTACACGGCGAATTTGTAGCATGGCTGTATAGGTGGAGCTACTTTCTTGACGTGGAAATCAACAGAACAGGGTTTTATTTAAAACATTATTACATAGTTGTATTTGCGCTTCCATCTTCAATAATGTAGCAAACAATAAGAAAAAACTATAGGCAAGGCGATACGCATGTTTCTTCGTAGGTTTTAAATTCGTAAGTGTCAATAAAATGGTGACAAAAGTTACGTATGTTCAGTTAGACATTTTTGCATATTTAGCAAAACAGTTTTGAAAAAAAATATGCGCAGGTTCTAAAGCAATCCTTTTTCTACAACTATTCAAAATTTGAAGATTATTGATCAGTAATTAACAATACAGCGATTTTTATAAATGTACACTGCAAACATGGGGTGAGAGAAGCGCCTTAATAACAAAATCGAAACGGCTCACAAAATCATAGGCGATAATCGCCTCAGCTAGGCGAACATTCTATTTCAAACTCGTCGAGACTTTCTTCGTCAGGAGTTAATCTAAAAAATTGTAAGAACTGTGTATTTAATTTTAATAACGATAATAATAATAATTAAAGTTTTTTTTCACTGACCAGCAAGGAACCTCGTGAAGGTCGGAATCACGACAATTTCCTTCTGATCAATTTAACAAAAAAAAAAGTTTTATATAATAATATGTATTGTTAATAAAATTAAATGTTTTGTAAAATTTTTAATTATTGCGCAAGTTGTGGGATTGCCGATTTCGAGAGAATGCCGCGCTCCTACGACGTCTCTCAATCAGCAATATATCATTTTGCGCTCTTAATACACAAATACCTATTTTCCACTATCAAAGTCACACGGCAATGACAATTCTCAGCTTATAATGTTGTTTGTAATTCATTTAATAACTATGTACTTTGTATAATAACTCTGGTTTTATCAACTCTGCTTTTAAACGTCAACATCTTGTAAATATTTATAATCTTCATGTAATTGTTGAGCAAAGGAAAGGTCCAGATGGATTTCCAGCAATTTTAATAAAAGTGGTTCGAATTCACATATGTATTGAAAATTATAGGCCAATTAATTCGGTCTTGAGGTACACTCTGTCTACACGGACTTCTGTAACGCCTTCCTGGCTCTGCAGTTACATGTTGCGCACCTTCCGGTGTTCCTGAAGGTTCCATTTTAGGACCGTTAGTATTCTCGGTTTTCATCAATGATATCGGTGACAACTTTAAACTCTTCAAAACTATTGGAAACCCCTTGTTAAGTAAAATCAAGGAATTTTATCCGGATAACTTTTTTATAGAAATAATAATTGTTAACAGTCAACAACGTTATCGTCTACTGGTAGCAACGGATTTGTTAAAATCTGTCAGTGTGGTGTAAATCTCGAAAGAGATAATTTTGGATTTTGATAAGGCAAGGATAATCGCCTTGCATCGACAAAGTTGGTCAAATCACTGAATTTCACCAACACTTGCCGTAAGCAGATCATCTGTCAGCAGAACATTTTGTATGATACAATTTTAGATCTAAAAACGTTTAATAATGCCTTATCAAGGAAGAGATAGCCACCCGATTAACGTTACCACGAGAACACATAAATTGACTTCTACGGCAGTGAAGAATCGTACTTTTTTCCGACCAACCTACATAGATGTAATTAGATTAGTAAAAGCTGACGTGTGATGGTATGGAGGGAACCAAAATGTGCAGCGAGACTGGCTTCTGCTAAAAAAGTCACTGCGATAGTCGTCGGACTCCACTTATTCATATTATAATTTCCACAAGAAAAAGTCTACAACTTAACAATTCTTTCAATGCCACTGTGGTTCAAATGACTACTCCACAAAAGAGGAAAGAGTTTTTCTTTGAAGTGCATCCACAATTTTTGTAAATTACATTTTTGGTTCCAATTCTGTTTTTATTATTACACTGACAAACAAACAAAATGTACGAAAAGCATCACAATAAACGAAGTTCATGAAATGAACTGACATTTTTTACTCCATCATTGTAATCCATTTCTACAGGGCTCTATCAACTCATGTAGATCTCCAAGAGATTAATGTCTCCGCAAATGAGATTTTCCTACTCTCGAACGTTGTTTCCATTATGAAAACAATTTGAAAATACTCGCAAACATAAACTGATGACAGTTTTACTTGTCATCTTAAGAAGAAATAGGCTATTATAAGAATACGTAGACATAAAAACACCTAATTCAATCAATGTAAAAGAAATAAATAAATGAAAAAGAAAGATGGATAGCTTATTGACTCAGACACGCGATGAACAAGGCGTTTCAACAAATTACAAACGATGATATAAAAAGCGCGGAAACCACAACATTGTAATAAAAAATTTCAATGCTTTACACGCTGAAATGAGTGGAATGATGGTTTTACCCAACCGATTAAAAAGTAAATGCGTGTAATTAATAGCAAATAAACTACGTAAAGTAGAATTTAAATAATACAGCGGAATGAAAACAAGCTCTAATTACGTAGAGACATCAAAAGACATACCATGAGATCATTTAAATTATAAATTAGAGTAGGCGGTTTTTTTTATGCAATGGCCCAGCCTGCAGTAAAATTTCAGGTTAATGTAAACATTGTGACGTTTATGTTTCACATGTTAAATGGTTTTAATTTAAAGAAAATCTAGGTTTATTGAGAATTACAGCAAAGGTTCAAAGTGTTCTCCCTCAGCTTCAATGCAGGTGCGTCAAGTTGGCCCCCCTTTTTAAGCGATTGTTTTAAAAATTATATTTTTGAATTGTGCTCGATTTGTGCCCTACTGTGCTGATGCTCGTAATTTTGTGCTAGCAATAAACAAAAAGTTATAGCCAAATCTTTTTGGGGGGGCTATCTTGACGCTCAGCCCCCCCCTATATTTTGGAAATTTGAGGATTTTTTGACGCCAATCAATTGTGCTCGATTTGTGCCGGATTGTGCCGGTGTTTATTAACATTGTGCTGGTCATAAAATATGAAATATTTAAGAAAACATTACTGGGTCGCACGCTATCTGCTCAGTGGCTCATACATTTTGGAAATTTGAGGATTTTTTTACGCCAATCAATTGTGCTCGATTTGTGCTTAAATGTGCTGATGTTCGTAATTTTGTGCTATCAATAAACAAGAAGTTATAGCCAAATCTTGTTAGGGGGGCTATCTTGACGCTCAGCTCCCCCTATATTTTGGAAATTTGAGAATTTTTTGACGCCAATCAATTGTGCTCGATTTGTGCCGGATTGTGCAGGTCGGTCAACTTGGCCCCCGACTTTTAATATTTTAATATTGTAATCAGTTGTGCTCGTTTTGTGCCCAATTGTGCCGCTCTTTGTTTCAATTGTGCTCCTCTCTAAATAACAACAAAACGCGAAACAAATCCGGGGCCCAAGTTGACCGTCAGCCCCCGGTTTTTTTACGTTTTTTTCTTTAATATTAGGCTTATTCAATTGTGCTCGTTTTGTGCTCAATTGTGCCGCTGTTTGTTTCAATTGTGCTCCTCTCTGTAAATAACAAAAAAAAAGCAAAACAAATCCGGGGGCCAAGTTGACCGTCAGCCTCCGGTTTTTTTACGTTTTTTTTTCTTTAATATTAGGCTTATTCAATTGTGCTCGTCTTGTGCTCAATTGTGCCGCTGTTTGATTCAATTGTGCTCCTCTGTAAATAACAAAAAAACGCAAAAAAAATCCGGGGGCCAAGTTGATTTTCAGTCCCAGGTTTTTTCACGCTTTTAAAAAAATATTGGGCTTATTCAATATTGTGCTCGTTTTGTGCTATTCGTTACATTCGGCACTCGTAATGTAAAATATTAGTAGTAAGTTTGAATGCAATTTTTAGCCGTAACCCACAATTGCCATAGTTATCTCCAGTGTTTCCAAGCTTTATGCTTTTTTTATTATCGATGTAAAAATTTAAAAATTCGTACTTATTTGAAGCAGCCCCCCTCCATAAATTTCTTGCTACTCTTTTAATAAGTTCTGCGACGTTCAAGCCTTTCATTGTTTTTAACTTGTCATCTTTTGAAATACATAACAGTTCTTTCATAAAAAAAATCAACAACTTAAGTACCTTTATAAGCATGCACAAAGGTGGTAGGGACCACTTCTTTTAAGGACATTATGGTTTCTATGAAATTTCAGATAAAACGGTTTTTCATTCGTAAACATTCTAGTTAAAGCGGTAACAACCTTTCAATTTCTTGTCTATTTTATGACCATAACATTGTTGTAAACCAGATTGTCAGCAAAATGATATTTAATAATTGTTCCTAATGGCAATATTTAATTATAATGTATGTTCAAAACTGCCTCAACTGTAGGACAGTTGACCATTTAACTTCCATCCCTAAAAATGAGAAATTTACCAGCTTGCTGTTTAAGAACAATGAAGATTATGATACAGATAGATACATTTCATTGTTATGAGGTGAAATTTAAAAAACGAGGATTCAAAGTTATCTAACTCTCCCCTACATCAGTTTCCGATATTTAAAGGATGTAAAGTAAGCAAATTTGGGGACGACGAAAAACAAATGAAATCAGACACCGACAGCATCACTTTACATTCAACACTTGACAATCTCTTCACACTTGAAATAAACAAGCTCTGTATAGTAAATAAGGAGAGCAATAAATTGTGCTGAGTTATGCCGTGTGAACGATAAACTGATAAACAAAAAATTTAATGTTTCATTGAAAATCATTGCAATTGTGGTAAATTGTACAACTTGAAGGATGCTATTTCAGTAACAAAGTTACAGCAAAAAAAAGGGTGTATTGATAAAATTCACCCCTCTTTGTTCTTTCTCTCGTAACTTTTTCTTAGGTCCGAAATCACCAACATCCGTTAAACTTAATTATATCCTAGAAACAATTGTTACTGTAGTTTTAACAAACGTATCTATGCAATTATTTATTAAATAAAGTAATAAGTTAATGAGGGGTGAATGTTGTCTTAATCTACCCCAAGGTTTTTTGCTATAACTTTGTAATTAAAATAGCGAAATTTATCGTTTAAACGGCACAATTCGGGAAAATTGCTCATCCTTTAAGATCGCATACCTCAAAACAGCACAATTTATGAAATTTGCAGAAAAATTCGGCACAATCATCACACAATTTGATGCATAGGTTAAAAAAATAAAATTTCGGTTTTAGGAGGGACAACATAAAAGACCCAATCATTTTTCTCTTAATTAAAATCTATATAATAATAAAACACAATTGTCCTCGCAACGTGTTTTAAATTGTTGTTTTGAATGAAAAAAAAAACTTGGGGCTGAAAGTCAAATCGGTCCCTGGATTTGTTTCGAATTTCTTTGTTATTTACAAAGGAGCACAATTGAAACAAACAGCGGCACAATTGAACACAAAACGAGCACAATTGAATAAGCCCAATATTAAAAAAAAAACGTAAAAAAACCGGAGGCTGACGGTCAACTTGGCCCCCGGATTTGTTTTGCGTTTTTTTGTTATTTACAGAGGAGCACAATTGAAACAAACAGCGGCACAATTGAGCACAAAACGAGCACAATTGAATAAGCCTAATATTAAAGAAAAAAACGTAAAAAAAACGGAGGCTGACGGTCAATTTGGCCCCCGGATTTGTTTTGCGTTTTTTTGTTATTTACAGAGGAGCACAATTGAAACAAACAGCGGCACAATTGAGCACAAAACGAGCACAATTGAATAAGCCCAACATTTAAAAAAAAACTTGATCCCCGGATTTGTTTTGCGTTTTTTTGTTATTTACAAAGTAGAACAATTGAAACAAACAGCGGCACAATTGAGCACAAAACGAACACAATTGAATAAGCCTAATATTTTTTAAAAAACGTAAAAAACCGGGGGCTGACGGTCAACTTGGCACAATCGGCACAAATCCAGCACAATTGATTGGCGTCAAAAAATCCTCAAATTTCCAAAATATAGGGGGGGCTGAGCGTCAAGATAGCCCCCCTAACAAGATTTGGCTATAACTTCTTGTTTATTAATAGCACAAAATTACTAACATCAGCACATTTGAGCACAAATTGAGCACAATTGATTGGCGTAAAAAAGTCCTCAAATTTCCAAAATGTATGAGTCACTGAGCAGATAGTATGCGACCCAGTAATGTTTTCTTAAATATTTCATATTTCATGACCAGTACCATGTGAATAAACACCGGCACAATCCGGCACAAATCGAGCACAATTGATTGGCGTCAAAAAATCCTCAAATTTCCAAAATATAGGGGGGGGGGGGCTGAGCGTCAAGATAGCCCCCCTAATAAGATTTAGCTATAACTTCTTGTTTATTGATAGCACAAAATTACGAACACCAGCACATTTGAGCACAAATCGAGCACAATTGATTGGCGTAAAAAAATCCTCAAATTTCCAAAATGTATGAGTCACTGAGCAGATAGTGTGCGACCCAATAATGTTTTCTTAATTATTTCATATTTTATGATCAGTGCCATGTGAATAAACACCGGTACAATCCGGCACAAATCGAGCACAATTGATTGGCGTCAAAAAATCCTCAAATTTCCAAAATATAGGGGGAGCTGAGCGTCAAGATATCCCCCCTAACAAGATTTGGCTATAACTTCTTGTTTATTGATAGCACAAAAATTACGAACATCAGCACATTTGAGCACAAATCGAGCACAATTGATTGGCGTAAAAAAATCCTCAAATTTCCAAAATGTATGAGTCACTGAGCACATAGTGTGCGACCCAGTAATGTTTTCTTAAATATTTCATATTTTATGATCAGTACCATGTGAATAAACACCGGCACAATCCGGCACAAATCGAGCACAATTGATTGGCGTCAAAAAATCCTCAAATTTCCAAAATATAGGGGGGGCTAAGCGTCAAGATAGCCCCCCCCAAAAGATTTGGCTATAACTTTTTGTTTATTGCTAGCACAAAATGACGAGCATCAGCACAGTAGGGCACAAATCGAGCACAATTCAAAAATATAATTTTTAAAACAATCGCTTAAAAAGGGGGGCCAACTTGACGCACCTCTTCAATGCGCAGCTTTTAACTCTCCGTGTTTCACATCACAAAGGTTGCGTTGCATGCATTAAAAATTGGCTCTTGCAGTTCTTCAAGATTGTGCGGGTTATCTTTAAATACGGTGTTTTTGAGATACGGGAAAATGAAATAATCTAGAATGACACGATCATCATAAAACTCACACTCGCTCCACTGCACCACACATCACATCATCTTGACACATTCATAAATTTGTTGGACTAATTTTTGATAATCTGCAGGAAAATTAGGGTAGGCATTTCGAAAAACCTTTAACACAACGTTCTATAGAATACTTCACCATTCTGTTACCGTTTTTTTGAAGTGACTTTGACATTCAAATTGTCAAAAGTTAGAACTGCCAACCTAATTTAAATTCCACAGCATACTCTGATTTATAATTTAAATGATCTCATGGTGTGAAAAGTTTGTTTTCCCGGAAAGCGTCATTAAAATAACTTAATTCCCCTGACTAGACCGGTAAAAACTTTACAAGACACTTTTACTTGATTCTGATTTAATGTAGTAATTGTAGCAAAATAAGAAAAAGTAGGATGCTTCATTTACACAGCCGTAAGTATTTAAGTGACAACGCCTATAGAGGATAAAAGAAAAGAAAATCATATCATGATCTTCTCGATGGTTTTAAGGTAAGTAGAACCCTGGCCGTTTGGCGGAGAGCAGTGAAAATGAAATGTCATTAATATATTTTATGGAACTTGTTGAATGCTTTTTGTTACAATCGATCTTACTTTTTGCATTTCAACTGATTTTATAATTGTTTGGTTATTGTATTAGTCGTGCCTCGTGATGTATTTTTTATGTTTCCAGTTACTCTGTTTTTGTATGCACAAACTGGCACCAAAAATTCTCAAATCGGATAAGTCGTTTGGTCGCTACATCGGTTTTAAGCATTCCTAACCGCAAGAAAACAGGGCAATGCGGCTGCCAGTACTTCTGATGACTTTAGAACGAAAATTTTTTGCATGAGGCATAAGTTCGAAGGTTTGACCTATATATGATGGTACATCTACATTTAAAGAACTGTTCATACTTGATGAGTAATTGCCGTTGACAGGAGAGCGAACATTCGTGACGATCACTTTTAAAAAATGGGCGCTTTCACGTCAAAACACAGCTCAAAACAAAGAAAAATTTGTTCAAAACTAATAAAAAAAATTTATATGCATTGTATAACTTTAAAATATTCGGGCCGAATTATTACTAAGCCGAATTATATTTTTCTTACAATATCCAGTTTATTCTGAATTCACTCTTCTATATATCCTTCTGCAATCGAAGTACTTTCCACTCTCCATGTCTCTTCAAATTTGTTAATCTCGTCTGGCATCTACCAACAAAGTCGTTTATTAACTTTTTAAATTGGGAATAAATAAAAACTTCGTAATCAAAATCAATCTAAAATGTTGTGATACATACCGGGTGTCCCAGAGGTGTGTGGACCATCAATTACGCCCCTATTTTAAAAGATATCAAAAGGGGGTTTTCGGGGGACGATAGCCACACGATACCTTCACAATTTAAAATTATTAGAAATTATGTACAGAGTGTCCTAGTATTAGTAATATACCAAAGATATGTTTTTTTAAATGGAATGCCCTATATATTAGTTGGTGAATTGAAAGAGTAGTTGATGCTGAGCAAAATAATATAAGGTACTACCGGTTTATTATGGATAATTCTTGAGTTATGAAGAATTTTAGGTCAAAATTAGTGCTTTTTTAAAAATTGCAGAGACCATTCCAACAGAGATAACTGAATACTTTTCTGTCAATATTTTTTTATAGATCCAAACTTTAATACACACTGATTGAAAGTCATCTAAATTTATTTTTATACAGGGTGTACGGTTTCGCAAACTGTATAATAACTTATTTTTTTCAAATGGAACACCCTATATTCCATTATACCACCAAATAGCATTTTTAATAAGCTTTTTTTCAATATATGGTTTGCCTCGGCAATGTTAGTTTTTTTAGGTAATTTTTACAAAAAACCTAGAAAGTATCCCGAAATTTCAAAAATCGCTAAGATCAGATCGCCTTGGACTTGTTGCCATGGAGATAGCCGTTTATTGTCTAATTTATTAAATTACTTCAGAAATGACACCGAGCGGTAGACAGGCTTAGGTTTACGTAAGAATTCGATAGACTATAATATCCTTTACATAACCACAAAGGAAAAAATTTAGAGGAGTTAAATCTGGTGATCTTGCCTGCCATTTGACAGGGCCGCCCTTACCAATCCAACGTTTCGGCAACCAGTCATTTAAATATCCTCTTACATTCCTATAGAAATGTACAGGAGCTCCATCCTGTTGCAACCACATTAAGGACCACTGATTCTGATAATCAATCGTCCGTATCCAGTGGGGATTTTCAGTGGCATAAGAGTGCATGTTATTCCTCTTGACATGCCCATTACTCTTAAAGGTCGCCTCATCAGTGAACAAAATTCTGTTTAAAATATTTGTATTCCTTTCTAGAACATGGTCCATTATTTCGTAAAGTCCACTCTTTTTGCAAAAAAAGCTTCTTGCAATTTTTGATGGACTTGAATGTGGTATGGATGAAACCGATGTTTTTTGATCACACGGTTTACTGAAGATTTCAAAATATCAGATTGGGCAGCAATTTCTTTTGTTCTGGAGTGAATATTTTCTTCTAAGATTACTAAAACTTCTAGCTCAGCGTTTTCACCTACTCTTCTACCAATTAATTGTTTTTTTGTTGTAGACCACGTTTCCAGTGTTTTGAAAACGTTTTAAATATTTGTGGTCAAAAAGGAATTTCTTTCGGCTTCTCCTAACGCATTGTACCATATTCATCATTACTTCTTTCGTAAAATTCATTTTGTAAAAAAATCACAAAAGTGAAACTATTTGTTACAGGATATCTTACTGTCAACAAGAACAAACGGCTCCATGGTAACCACTCTAAAATGATATCTCCATGGCAACAAGTCCAAGGCGATCTGATCTTAGTACACGATTTCATCAATTTGGGAAAGTTTTCTACGTTTTTTTGTAAAAATTATCTAAAGTATTAACATTTGCCAAGGCAAACTATATATTGACAGAAAGCTTATTAAAAATGCTATTTGGTGGTATAATGGAATATAGGGTGTTCCATTTGAAAAAAAGAAAGTTATTATACATTTTGCGAAATCGTACACCCTGTATATAAATATCAATTTAGATGACTTTCAATCAGTGTGTATTAAAGTTTGGGTCTATAAAAAATTATTGACAAAAAAGTATTCAGTTATCTCTGTTGGAATGGTCTCTGCAATTTTTTAAAAAAACACTAATTTTGACCTAAAATTCTTCATAACTCAAGAATCATCCATAATAAACCTGTAGTACCTTATATTATTTTGCTCAGCATCGACTGCTCTTTTAATTCACCAACTAATATACAGGGCATTCCATTTAAAAAAACATAACTTTGGTATATTACTAATACTAGGACACTCTGTATATGATTTCTAATAATTTTAAATTGTTAAGGTATCGTGTGGCTATCGTCCCCCGAAAACCCCGTTTTGATATATTCCAAAATAAAGGCGTAATTGATGGTCCACACACCTCTGGGACACCCGGTATTTATGAAAACGTATAAAATTTACAAAACAAATGTAATTTTATTTATTACAAGCTGAAATGCGTTTTTCTAGATTGTTCTCCAGATCTTCCTGATTTTTATTTTCAATTGAAAACATTCAATTGAGTTATTTCTATCCCGGGAGCCAAAATAAAAAAGAATCAACCAAATATGTCTTTCCTATCGTCAGTTATGATTGAGAATGCATACAAAAACTATGTTTCTTGTAGTCAAAAAGCAGATTTATAATTTAAGCCAGTTTCCACAATTATTATTATTTACAGCTGTGGGATGCCCATGGAAGTAAAAAATTAACATTCTTCGGAGGCTGGATAATTATGTATGTACTTATAGTGAGATTCATTACTTAGCGCCCACCCCCTAGTGTAAATTTCGAAAATTTCGTAAGTGTGGATCAGGATTTTTATCAAGGACAGTCGTAGTGGGGGCAATCTGGTTTCAAAATTTTTTTCAAAGGTAGTCACGAAGTTTTGTAAGTTAAAAAGCTGTCAAAGCAACTGAATTAGAAAATGTTTGTAGCTGTAACGCGTAGTAAACAACTTTTAAATATTGTATACATTTTTACAATCCGGCGAATGAGACTAGGTATATTATATTCTTCCGAATTTTTCTTGCGACTGACGCACTGTTGAAGCTGTTTGGACAAGCGGTTTCTTTGCTGTGAACTCATTAAAAGCAGATTTCAAAATTTGGTATTTCTTTTTTATTCTGCTTTTTGCACTTATGCGCCTGTCTGTCAAATGGAATGGCAGCTTGGGAATGAATTTAGTCATTTTGCTGCCAATATCCAAGAGCAAAGAAACTAAAGGGGATACTTCCAACCTAACTTTTTATTCAGCGGGCGCTAAGAAATGAATCCAATAGTACTACATACTTACACATCAGTGTCATCAACAGATTTTTATCTATCAAGTTAGTATGTGACGAATTTATGAAAATTTATTGTAAATTGATTAATCAACGACATGCATCTGTGACGTTACAACCTACTGAATAGAAATATCGATTGATCACACAAGCAAAATTGTTACTTGCAGAACATGTTTTGACTAGAATTTTTACTTATAACATGGCCAGTCCGTTGCCCAAACCAAAATTAAAACTGTTACTACTGACTGCCTTTATTACATTCTTCGCCGCCCCTTCATTATGGTTCCGAAGGCATGGACCTGCCAAAATTTAGTCAATAATAAAATCCTCACCAACTCTATACGTCGATAGCCGAGCTTTAATACTTGTCAGTTTCAATAAAAGGGTAGTTTCGGAACTTTCCGCTCGTCGCATTTTGAATCTGTCTTTTTTGCACGACATGCTAATTCGCCCCAAAAAAAATTAAACGGATGACCGTCACTCTTCATAACAAAACCAATTTGTGTCAGTCGCCGTGACGTCATTGCATTAATGTCTCCCCGGAATCGAAAAAACGAAAACGAACAGGTGGAAATCGCATTTTCGGCGCAGATCGTTGGCCAGCTTGATACTCCTGGGGGATAATACACTGTCTACGCAGCTTATACAGGACCTGGAGCGACTAAATTTCCCAGGATCTTCTGACGTCACGGCGTTCCCTCGGGAATCTAAGCGGCAGCCAGGAGCGGCTTTTAACTCGTTACTTGCGACCGAAATGCAGCTTTTTTCCGCAGAAATGGAGTTCTACGTATGGAAAGTGATCGCTTGACATCAACGCGGTGTCGCGGATGATAACGAGATATCCGGAACGACACGTTGCGTTAAATATTTATGCAGAGACGAACTCGTTCTAAGGACAATGAACTGTTGTATTTTAGTTTTCATGGAGAGAGAAAAGTTAAGAGTTTTGTTGATTTTCCAACAGATGGTTTTCCTTTTTTGGCATTTTAAAGTATTTTCTGAAGTATAGTAAGCAAACGTAAGTCATCCAAAATACCCGGCGCAAGTGGCTGCACCCCAAAAATGAAGTAAAACTATGTTTTTAGTGAACAGCAAATTAGTGTTATAAAATTATTAGCGTTACCCGCCGATTGTACGCCCTTTTCAAGTTGCGCCCACTTCGAAAGCAATCCTGGACACATCCACAATCAATTTTGGCACTTTTCCCTCGATTTCACAACACTGTTCCACCCTGATTTTGAATAAAACTGATGAGTGACATTTTATATCTAAAACTGTCACTGAGACATTTTTATCTGACAGTATTCAATTTCGCCTGGTTTGAACTTTAAATATTTTTTTTACCAAAAAGGGGTGACACATTGGGGTCGTGACCCCCCCTATTTTACTCCCCATTGCAAATATTATTTGTGGTCAAAGTTTCATGAGGATCTGTTTACAGGTTTAGGCGCCTATAACATACGAACAAACAAACAAACAAACAAACATTGATTTTTATTTATTATTGTTATTTATTATCATTATTATGCATTATGTGTTATCACTAGTTTAATTTGATAATTAAAATAACACTATCACGTCAATAAATACTGTAATGTGGACACTTTTAACAAGCAAAAAAAACCTAAAGCATAATGAAAAAAAATTCTTACGCTCAGACGCACTGAAAAGAATAAAACTTTAAAAAGCAATGTATCCACTTGTTCGGCCCGGTTGCAAATTAATTTACTTCGCTCCTGTACCATATGAACACCTGCGTCGATGGATCTGCATGAAATGTATCAAGACTGAGAAGTTTTTTGCGACGCAAAACCAGTTTCGTATTCAGATGTTTTTCAATTCTGAGACCATCACAAATTAATTGGTCTACTTTAGTGAAAGCGTGCCATAGGTTTTTTGCGGTCTTTAAAAAGAAAACAAAACATTATAGCCTCAGGCGCGCCTTAGAGATCTTATACATACTATATTTAGGTTTACAAAAAGTCCCTAGTTTTTCACTTTAATCAATGTGAAGAAGGTAAGAGGTGACTATCTAATACTGAAAGAAACAAAGTGGACTAACACTGTTGAATAGTTGGCATCTCTCTCTACTGACACCTTAACAGATCTTAATAACCATTTTAGGTTAGGATAGAGTGATGATCTAATGTAAGATTAATAACTTTACAAAAACAAAATACAATAATAAAGTAGTAATGTACTGCTAATTGTCACGAATTTCCTAATTATATTAATGCAGTTTTAACATCTTAATCCTTCAGAAGATTTGTAATAAAATAATAAATTAGAACTAGCAATTATTATCGATCGATGATCAGTTGTCCTGATTCTGTTTTTGCTTTTGTGCTTCTTTTAGACTGAACCCTTTTTCTGGTATTTTGAGGAGAAACATTGAATGCTAAAGTGATTGATTGATGGCTATAATAACAACTGTGAATAATAAGAAGAAACTAACAAGAACGCGGTATTTTAAAGAAAATAACCTTAGTCAATGTGAAACGAAATTTAAAAAAACAGCTAAGAATGGAGATAGTGGGAGAAGAAAAGAAAAAAAAAGTCAAGTATAAAAAAATGTGGTACCTGAGAGTGTTCTCTCCAAGTCACTATTGGGGTAACACTCTCAGGTGAACAAACACCTATAGGAAAATTTTGCTGAACAGGTAATAAAATTTATAGCGATCACAAAACGACTAGTCTCTTAAACCTTCTTGAAAAATATAGCACAATAACACTAATTAATGAACGTTCGCCCGCTTTTATAAGAGGCATATCTTTAGGAGAGATGAGCACAGAAACTCGGTCCGTGAACCGTACCAAAGGTGATGTAACTGGAAATTAATTAAATCCAACTAAAAACTCAATTAACAAGAGTGAAGTTTTTATCCATTGTGTATGAGGGATGGCACCGAAGAGCGGGGCTTCATTGCCATAGAGTCTAAATGGTGGATAAGACGTAGCCGTTAGCACGGTTGAAATTGCAATTTTATTCTTAACCATCTCAAGTGTCTCACGAATTTTTCTGTTGAAATAATTTCGTACCTGTTTCGTGGAGGTGCCTAATTTGATGTAGCAGTGGGGACTGTCGGAGATTCTGGCCCACCTCGTGAAAATTTTTCGGGCATGTATTGCACTCGCATACGTACCAGGGAGGTGAGAGATGTCTTTATTCCCAAACCAGGGCGAGGAGATTACTCTGTCGCGAAATCTTTCCGTCATATATGCACACTCAACGAGGCGGGATTCTACACTATCGGATACGCAGATAACGGGGTCATAATGCTTACTGGTAAGTACGAAAATGTACTATGCGACCTTATGCAAACAGCACTCTGGTACAAAAATGGTGTAGGGAGGAGGCTCTGGCTGTGAATCCACAAAAGACAGAGCTAGTCCTCTCCACTTAACGGCGTCAAGCTGAAGCTCTCGCAATGTGAAGTACCTGGACGTTATGTTGGATCATAAGCTGTCTTGAAAAAAGCACCTGCAGAGCAAAATAGACAAAGCGAGCGTCGCGCTGTGGCAATGAAGAAGAGCGGTGGGAAGGTCCTGGGGTTTAACACCCAGAATTGGTCTCTGGATCAACACGGCCGTCATCAGACCGATGCTGAGCTATAGCTATAGGGCACGCCCGCATCCTGAGCGAGGGACTCTATAGAGTACCTCTCTTGGGTGCGGGGTAGGACCTATGTAGTGGAAGAGCATCCGAAGGTTGACATTTCATCTTCATCTTCATGGATGGATCAAAAACAAAAGCAGGGGCTGGCGCGGGAATTCACATTCCCGAATTGAACTGCAATCTCAGCGCAACCCTAGGGGAATGTGCCAACATCTTCCAGACGGAGATTGTGGCCATTCTATCACTGGACGCAATGTCAGTGAAAAAATGATGTCCTTCTTCAGTGACAGTCGAGCAGCGGGCTCTGGCCAGTGGCAGGATTTACGGTAATGAGGGGAATGAGAGGACCGACGAGATGGCTCGACAGGGTGCGATGGGAACACCTAATGGTACCGAACCGCCCATCCGACCGGCCAACCTAACCTCTCAAACCTGATCAAAACTGACACCCATTCTAGACATTGCGCTAGAAGAGAGACGACAACAGGTGACACACAAAGCAGAATTTTTATCAAAAATCCTTACTTTAAAAGAGTCAAGTCTTGTCTGCATTTGTCACTCCGCCTTTTGGTGGGCATCTGGACGGCAACAGGAATGAGGGACACCAGGTTGTGACACAATGGGCCCACGGTGTGGTCTGAGTGTCAGTGAGGGGAGCCAATTCCCTCACACCCCTCAACACCTAATCTAATCTAATCTGATGTAGCTACTCCCGCACATCGCTCTGCTTTAATTTTCACTTGCACACGCACCATCACAGTTTTGTTCTTTTGAAATCGTTGCATTACTTGTTGCTCTCTCTAATTGGTTTGAATAGTTTTTTGTACAGTAACAACATTTTGGGGACTAACAGTTTTTCTCTTTTATTCATCAAACCAGTACCTATTTTTTTTATTAAATTGTTAATTCTATTTTTTCTTGACATGCTCTTTCTACTTTAACTTGACGTCAAGAGTTATGCTAAGATAATTTGCTGATTAAAGTATGATCGTCACAAACACATAATTGTTTTTGGTCTTATTAGTAAAGTTGATGCGGTTATTTTTTATGCTATTTGTCAGTTTATTAAATAATTTGTATAGTTCGACACTGTCAGAATTTTCAAATTTTCGCTTGTGTAAACACTGTCATGCAATAATAGAATGTCAGATAAACGTCACACTATTTTTATGGATTTTAAGCAATTTAAAGACTTGCCGGGGTTTTGTCGAACTATAAAACGTTGTATTACACTCGTTCCTGTGTAGATTGGGTGATTGCTTTCGGGCACTCGGGGCTTCAAAAACCCTAGTGCCCAAAAGCACCCAATTTACACAGGAACTCGTATAATAAATAACTGGGAGTATTATTTATTAACTGCTTATTAACAATTATTATAGCGTTTATCAATTGTTCCCCGTTGCCTACTCTTCCGTGTTTGATACTGCACATATATGTATATAATAAAAATGAAATGCTGCACGCATCACTTGAGAACGGCTGGACCGATTCGGGTTCTTACGGAAAGAAAAATTTCCCGGAAAATTGAAAAATCCCTTAAAAGCTGTTTTCCGAGCAACTTTTCTAATATTTCTAATCGTCTGGACCGATTTTGATAAATTTTTGTGTGTGTGTTTGACTGGGTCCCCGGAAAATTTAGATTCGCAATTGGACCCGGTAGGTGTCCTCAATATTTTTAAGTTCAAATCAAAATTAAAAAATCATGAATAATTGACACCAGTCACTTGCGTCATACCTTCTGTTTTGATATTTCAATTTCTGTTATATTCCATGGATCGTATGAATGCGAATGAATGAGAGTAGAATTATGACGGTTCAGATGGTAGCTTACGCTCGCCTGTCCCAAGGAGGGGAGGTACTGATTATCTGATATTTTTTTGTATTTAAAGTAGTCATAGCAATGGGTATATATAGTGTGCGTCCCACAGTAACAATACGATACAATTGTCACTTATTAAGGGGTTCTCTAGCGGCATGTACATTTCTGCCGGTGGAAGTACGTTTTTTTTTTTTAATTTACAAATTTAAAAAAAATCACTCTGTAGCTGCAAAGATCTATATTTTATCAACACGCCCACAAAAATTAAAATAAAAATAAAAAAGTTACCTACATTCAACCCCGGCAGCAATGTACGGCGTTGAATGTAACTTTTTTATTTTTGAAGATTTTTCGATAAAATTTTGTCGGCGTGTTGACAAAATATAGATCTTTGCAGCTACAGAGCGTTTTTTTTTTTAATTTGTAAACTAAAAAATATGTATATTGCGAAAAATGTATTCCGGCAGAAATGTATATGCCGCTAGAGAACCCTCATAATAACAAACAACAACAATAGGAACGACATACATATTTGGTTGTTTCTTTTTTATTTTGGCTCCAGGGATAGAAATAACTCAATTGAATATTTTCAATTGAAAATAAAAAACAAAATTATTGAAATTTGGACAGGACAGCGTCTGTCGAGTCAGCTAGTTGAAAATAAATTATGAATTACTAGCTGACCCGGCGAACTTTGTACCGCCTCAGAATCCATAAATGTTGTGTTAATTTTTTAGCTGAATTAAATTCAGTTTCTTTATCAAAGGATAATGCATACAACGCCTTCTACTGGCATTACCGGAACCAGCATACAACGCCATGTTCATTTTTGTTTCTGTCATGTATCAAAGATGGCGTTATATACTGATTCCATACAAAATTTATGAAATTTTTTTGTAATAGTTTTAATAGTTATTCGCCCCCGAAAAATGTCAGTCAATCCGCTCTCGAGATATTATCAAAAAAATTGTGTGTGGAGTCCACGTGCAACAGAAGTGAAACTTTGGAGTTTACTCCTTAAAAATCGATTTTCATTTTGAAAGCCCGGTACGACAAATTTTGGTGGCCGGTGTTATTTGTTATTGTTGTCCTGTACCAGGGGGGCTTTGTTAATGTCGTTGCCCTGTGCCAAGCTCTCCGCCCCTGTAATTTTTCCGATGTTTTAATAGTTATTTTGCTATTCGTTCGGAGACAAATCAACAAATTAAAGATAATAAAAATCGGTCCAGCCGTTCTTGAGTTATAAACCCAAGGGAGCCCCCTGAGCCCACTGTCCATGTTTTCATAGTTATTCTGCTATTCGCTAAAACAAATCGAAGATCATAAAAATCAATCCAGCCATTCTTGAGTTATAAACCCAAGGGGGCCTCTGGGCCCCCATGTTAATATTTCAATAGTAATTCTGCTATTCGGGGCGGAGACAAATCCAACAAATCGAAGATAATAAAAATAGGTCCAGCTGTTCTTGCGTTATAAACCCAAGGGGGCCCCCTGAGTCTCCCCTGCCCATGTTTTAATAGTTATTCTACTATTCGGGGCGAAGACAAATCCAACAAATCGAAGATAATAAAAATCGGTCCAGCTGTTCTTGAGTTATAAACCGAGGTGGGCCCCTGGACCCCCTTGTTTATGTGTTAATAGTCATTTTGCTATTCGGGGGTGGAGACAAATCCAACAAATCAAAAATCATAAAAATCGGTCCAGCCGTTCTTAAGTTATAAACCCAAAAGAGGCCCCCGGGCCCCCTTGTCCATGTGTTAATAGTTATTTTGCTATTCGGGGCGGAGACAAATCCAAGAAATCAAAGATCATAAAAATCGGTACAGCCGTTCTAAAGTTATCAACCCAAGGGGCCCCCCTGAGCCCCCCTGCCCATGTTTTACTTCATAAGAACCTTCCTCGAACTTGAAGGAATACTTCAAAAAAAAATTTTGCTTCATTGGTCCAGCCGTTCTCAAGTGATGGCGTGACCAAGGAAAATAGGGATTCATTTTTATATATGTATATCGGTTCCTTTACTTTACTGTTTACATTAATCGTCAATTCACATTACTCGATGACTTGTTGCTCACTCGTTACTTTTTGTATTCGTTTTGTGAAATACATATAATTTGTTTTATGTGTCCACTCATGTAGCAACCAAAATTAGGTTAGGTACTCAAAAATAGTAATAATAAGTTACACGCTGTCGAGCTGACGTGTCACTGGCAGTTGACAACAAATGTCATCCAAGTTATTACCTACACAGTTTTTTATTTACACTATTATAGGGTTTATTGTTTTAACAAATATAATGCAACAAGTGGTAGACAAATAATAAAAAAATTGTGCGCTGTCAATTTGCAGGGGTTTGGACTCATTGCAACACTCGGCTACCAACTCGTGCTTTAAAAATTACCATTTACCTAATGTATACCATTTAGGGCCGATTTCACCAACCTTTTAACAAACGTATCTATGCAGTAATTTATCAGTTGATTTATCAATCGATGTTGATGAAACCGGCCCAGAAGTTACAAGTGACAGAAATTATTCATTGTCAGCGAGTGTGATCTTTGAATCATGACTGCGATAGCACAAGTGATACACATCTCACGAGCTTAAAATGACATTTCGGTCACGTGTAATAAGATTCGACGTTTTATGCCCAACGTGCAATTTCTTGTAAAACGTTAAAAATAAGAAAAAATTAAATTGTCAAAATGACGTTTCAAAAAATAATTAATGTCTTATCATTGTGTAACCATAGCAATTCACCCCCTTTGAACATTATATCACTTGTGAGTAAAATGCTACATTATACCTTCCATTTGCGTGGAAGAATAAGTCATCTAGACGTTGGTATTCTTCCCAGTAATAGAGAAATTTCGATGCAAAAGTGTCTGAACCCTATTGTGATTTTATTTTATGTACCTAAGCACAAAAAATGATTTCCTTTTCCCCAGGGCCTAGACTCTAAGACTTACTAAGAATGAAGAAAGAAATATTTATATACCTACTGTATAATTTGAAAAATAAGAAATATATTCATATAGAAGTGTTTTTTAAATAAGGTTAAAGGTTTTTCAGAAAAAAAAACTTCTGCGCCACATGACGCCCTCGAAAATGCAAATTTCGCTGATTTTTTGCTATCCCGTCCAGCAACCATCGTCGTAAATCACCCTCTCACACCCTTCTAAGGGGATAACATAATTCGGCACTTCGCCGATCCTAAGAGAGGCGTTTGATTAGTGTGATAAAATTCAGCAGCTGCCGTAATTAGTGCGTCTAACTAGGAAAAAGGTGAGAAAAAAGCCAAGCACCAAGATAAAATTTAATTGTGCAAATTTGCGGAATTTTTGGAATGTCTAACCGACTTACCGATGGGCCGTCTGAACTTTTGTGTGGTCGACGCATTGCGGCGTGTAGAAGCGGGAACTGTTGTAGATGCAAGAAAATCAGTACCACTTTGCAGCGACTCTCCTTCTTTCGCTGCTCTCCTGATACAAAACTGCCACGGAATTTTGAAACCAAAAGTGCGGATGCCGGTCGATCGGTCTCAGCTTCTTTGTATTTCTTGGGTGCTTCGCCGTTGAATTTTTTCCAGGTCGCATTTAGAAAAATAGTAGATTTTCGATGAAAGATGAGGGCGTATGGAAAATTTCAAGTTTGTTCACTGTCGTTTTAGTCTTAATTAAGTTTTGTTGACATTGAATTGATCAACACTGGGGGTGATAATTGAAAGAAATGCTTTTGGTCATTTGGGCATTTAATGACTTTTCAGGTGCGATTACTATCTGAAAAAATGTGTATGTACATATTTATTTTAATCTCTACAATCTACAATGAAATGAAAGTCAATATTTTAGATTTTTACTTGTTTTGGATGGAAGCGCCATCTAACCGCTAATAGCACTAGTAGAAATGCAAAAGAGTTATTACAGAACCATATTGTGGATTCAATATTGAGAAAAGGAAACTAAATTGATGAATGAGGAGGCATAAAATTCCGGTGAACCCAACTCACCGAATATAAAAATATGGCAACTCATCATATGGACATTTATGCGCGTGTTTCAAAAGTTAAATAAACATTTGAAAATTCATAATTAAAAAATTACAGAAAGATGATGAAAGCAATTAATTGTTCGAATCTTTGGAATTTTGTGAGGAGGTTTCCCGAATAACCAATAACCAATAATAATAGCCAATAACCATAACACAAGAACGAATAACGAATAAATGAGTATAGTATTTTTGCGCGATCATCTCGACAATCATTAGTGTGAGCAACAAATGTATAGAAACATAATTGTAGAGCAATTTTTTCTGTACAAGATCCAAATTGAATAAATGTTTTAAATAAATTGTTATTGGTCCAAAACGGGGGTGGACTAATTTTTGCCTTTGCGCTGAAAACTATACTCATTTTCCAACCTCATTTATGAGCGTTGGTTGGGTGGGAGAAGAAAAACTTCATGGGACCAATTTTATGCAGAATTTAATGGAGAACATAACAAGTCCTATAACATTTTCTGCCGTTTACGAGAAAAATGCAGAAAAGCTTCATGACGTCACGTTCTTAGCTCAGAATGAAGCTCCCCCGGGAGGGTCGGAACTCTTCGAATTTTTATTTGGTTCCTTGCTGAGAGTTCATAAATAATAGTGTACACTCAAGCTTAAGAACCGCGTGAGAAAAAAATTAAAAAAATATTTCTCCACGCTTTTTGGTGTTTGTTTAGCTTCAGTTCACTGACCTACCTCAAGCATCTACGTCACACTAATAGGTATCCAGAATTATGTTTTATTATGATCAGCGCGTCAGTAAATAATTTCAAAAATAAATCGAAAAAGAGATATCTATTAACAGAAAAATAGAAAATAGCGCTTATCGCGATATCTCAGGAATGGTGATTTGTGGAAAAAAAGTATAACAACAATTTTTGTAGATAATTGCAAGATCTACAACTTTTACGTGATCTATTTTTATGATAACACTTACGGTTTACGAGAAAAAAGCAAAAAAACGATACTTTTGACTTTGACCTTGAATTTTTTTTTTTAATATTAATAATGTAATGTGTAGATGCAGATGCACCTTCCTGAAAGTAATCTTGGCGGCGCCCATGGGTATTGGTAATAAACAAAGCAGCCAACACAGCCAATATGTAAAATATAGAGTCGTGCAATAAACTAAAAGACTAAATGCAATAATGAGACCCCTGCAACGAGCCGCCACTGATGCAAGCGCATGAAACGTCAAAGCAGATGTCATTTGAATGTCATTCGGATAAAAATAATAACATTACGGAATAACATGGAAGTTGTTGTTAACAATTATCTCCCTGGTGATCAGCGTTTGGTTGACAAGATAGTCTACGAATTAAAAGCACAAGGTATTTTCGACCAACTCCGCAAAGAATGTTTCGCCGACGTTGATACGAAGCCAGCATATCAAAATTTACGCCAGAGAGTCGAAGGAAGCGTTGCGGGGTTCCTGAGAGAGCAGTCCTGGAGACCCGACATGAACAAAAACCAAGTGCGCGAAATGCTACGTAAAACTATCAGCGAGTAAGATTTCTCCGAAGGATTTCTCAGTTTAATAACCTAGAAATAATTTTGTGTTGTTTTTAGATCAGGATACCTGGAAACCGGGGTTGAGCGCATTGTTGATCAAGTTGTCAACCCCAAAATTAACACAGTATTTTTGCCGAAAGTGGAGGAGGTGGTTTACAATTACTTGGGGATACAAAAACCTAACAGAAGTGAGAGTTTTAAAGTTGAACCTTGTGATTTACTCCCTCAAGATCTAGAAGCTGTGTCGCCGGAGTCGGAACCAGTTGATAAAAAGGATGACAAGAGTACTGACACATTTCAGGATTTGGACGAGACCAAAACTGAGGAAGACGAGTCACCCCCATTTGAGCCCCTGGATGAACAATCTGTCTATGTCACTCATGAAGAGAATTCAGTGGACTCACATTTGTCAGGATTTTCAGGTGCAGTATCATGATTTGCAGATAAAGGTTGAAAACCGCTAACTTCAATATCTTGTCACAAACCAATAGTAAAAGTTTGTGTTAGTTTTTTAATTTGACCCTGTGAGAAGATTATTAGGTTGTAAAAGGTTTAGGTTTTAGGTTTCATTTTAGGGTGAAGTAAAATTAGTCCAAAAAAAACCTTTTAGAACCCAATAATAAAATCTGCAATATTTGCAGCACAAAACAATCTTTGGCCTGTAATATCATGAAATATAAACTGACAATTATTTTATGCTGAACAGAAGCTTATGCAGACTGATCAACAATTAATATTTCAGTTGATACTAGATTCTGATAAAAGTGTAGATTTAATTTCGCTCTTAAGTTGGCGGAATGGGATTTGTCAATGCAAGCTTATGTTTCTTTGGTCTAATGAAATGTAGCTGTCAATCATCAGCCAAATAACAGGTCTACCAATTTTGATGTAAATTGTATTGTTGCCAACTCAAGTTTTTAATCTTATTCACTCACAATTGGTAAATTTTAATTTAAAAACTCATCTAATTTATTAACTGTCAGTGATCAAATTCGCGCAACGCTAATTGATTATTTATTATAATTTAGGCGTTGATGGCCAAAAACTACAACTTATACTATTGTTAAGTCGTTTCTGGTTGAGTCCCAAAACTAATTATGATATTAGGTCTGATCAGCCATGAATCCAACCAAAGCAACAACAACAAAATCACTCCAATGGAACAAGATTCACAAATGTCCCGTAATAGCTCAGACAGCCGACTGTCGATCGTCACCTCTGATGAGAATAGCAAAATGGAGGTGAGTGAAGACCCGCAAAAAGTAACAACAAAACCTGAAGACGACAAAAATAAACACAAATCGAGTGACAAACACAAGTCGCGCAGCGAAAAGGACAGGAGGAGCAAAGATTCAAAGTCACATAGCTCTTCCAGAGACAAGGACAAAAGTCGCGACAGAAAGGACTCGAAAAGTAGCAGCAAAAATGACAAAGATCGCGACAAAGACAAAAAGACCTCCACCAAACACAGTTCCCACAGCAGCAACAGCAGTAGCAGCAGCAAAGATAAAAACGGGAAAGACAGAAAGGATTCTTCGAGGTCAGACAAAGATAAGAGTCGCCATAAAGACTCACGGTCTCGCGACAGTCACGACTCAAAAAGTAAAGAACGATCTTCCTCTTCTTCTCACAAGCGGTCCTCCTCACATAGCGATAAGCACAAAAAAGATAAAGACAAGAAAAAGGACAAACCAAAAGATGATCATTACAGCTCCAAGGAGAAGAGGAATGATCGACGCTCGACTGACCGCGATTCCAATGATGGTCAATCGAGCAAACCCCCTCCTGAGCCTCAAGCGCCTCAGAGTCAGAAATCCCAGGAATCAAGCTCTGGAAGTGGTGATGGAGGTAACTCCAGCCACACTGACAAGACCACTAAAGCCCCTGTTATTATAACAGGCGATGTGCAAGACTCAGAAGTCACTATCACCCCTCCGGAGTCCCAGAAACTTAAAGTCTTTAAACCGAAATGTGCATCTAATATGCAAGAGGCTTTGAGACTCAGAAAAATCAGAAAGCAGCTGGCGAAGTTGGAGAAGCAGAATCAGTTGAGTTTGACTACTGTCAATCTTGACTCCCCGATTCTACTCTCAGCCAGCATCAATTTGGATGATCTGAACCAAAATAGGGTGACTGATAAAAAGATTCAGAGAGAGAATAGTAAGATTGCTGCAGAACTCGACGTGGTTCCGTCGCCGTTACAAAACACAGTAATCAGTCAAGATAATTGGGACGCCATGGAGGCAAAACTGAGAGAAGAGGTTTGTTCAGAGTTCAAGCAACATATTGATGACAGTTTGGAAGAAGCCACTGAGCACAAGTATACCTTCTCAGACGACGAAGAAAGTTGTAAGTTTTTCGAAAGCGTCGACATAAAGAAAAATGAGTTTTTGTCAGTCGTTGGCAAATTTATCAATATCGTGGAGAAAAAATCAAAGGCACTTAAAGGCAAAACAACGAAGCGTAAGATCGACCATGATTTGAAAAACAATAACAAGTTGCATATCGTTCCTGAAAAAAGGGCAAAGGTTAAGAGAAACAACAGGCTCAATAATCACGGTGAGTTTTGATGATCACATTTCGAGACGTATTTCGTAGAAATTTCAGACAAATTCCCACTACCGTTGAGCCCCGCCGAAAGCGACAAGTCTGTGGAAAAGAAGGAATATAATCTGGTGCCGCTCAAGACCAAACGTAACACTAACAATAAAGGTAGTGCACACAAGAGTCTGTAATCGTTAATTGCTGTCATTTTTGTTTCCAGTGAATAACCAGAGATACTCCAGCGATGACCTTTACAAACCAAGACCCACCTTCGCTAGCTCCAGACGTAGAGGTGCCAAAAATTTGGATAACTGACTAAAATTGTATCTTTACCAGGGTAGCGTTAATGTAAATATAAGTCAATATTTTTATACACATATGCAAATGTTTGATAAAGAAAGTTAAAGAAATATAATAATTTTATTAAAATTTACACAGTGTTATATTCGTTTCGACTGCATTATAGCCACGTTGATCACCGCGAAAATAATTATCCAGATAACTTCAATGGTCAAGCCGTTCCACACTTGGAAGTCCGTCAGGGGCCAGCCCTTCTTCATAACGTTACGAAAGGAATCCATGACGATCGTGAAAGGGAGAGACCTTGATATCCATTGAAGAAAAACGGGCATTCCCTCGATGGGCCACAAGCATCCTATGGACATTTTTTTTTTAATAATGTAACTTTTGCTACTGGAAATTAAAGTCACTTGGCTCCTCCCACTTTGTATCAAACCAAATAGGTCAAAAATGGCACATACACAAGGTTTTTTAAAGTGGGGGATAGGGTCCCTATCTTAAAAATCCCACGTAAATTTTTTCACTCCATGTTAATTTTTGTTTGGAGCAAACCTTAGACCTGAAATTTTTACCCTTTATTTTGATGCACTGTCCTTCTCGTTGTTTTCATCCTTGATTTGTTGGTTTGAACGAACGTTCGTGAAAACTTAATCATCCATCAAAGAATCGTTGCCCACGTTACTCATGTTTTGTGGCTATAAGATTGGCAATTATGGGGCTGGTTGAATTTTTTATGAGCCCACAAAGATGGGCAGAAATAAACAGTTTTTTCTTGTACGTGGTTTAAAGCTGTGACGCATTGTTTAAATCGCCCTATACCTGAACATGTAATGGGGACATCCCATTATCTTCTAAAACAGCTTTTCTAGAAACTAGACGAACAAATGTTATACCCCTATTTTTTTGTTTATTCGAAATCACGCGTTTACTAGGTAAAAAGACTCCAAAAGATCCGTCTTATTTGAAACGCGCGCCTTTCTGTGACGTCAACGTGAGAAAAAATTCACCAAACAAAATTCAAAGCTACTAGACGCGCGGACTAATGAGAAACCCACGAACCAATGACAATGCTCCTCCGAAGTGACGTCAGAAGAGGCGGTAAATGTACAGCGTTTGAAAATGCTACCCGAAATTGCGTTTTTTGATACGCTGTTATCAAAAAACAATTTTATTAAACAACAGAACATGTTTTAGGCTTCATGTCTACGAGATAAACATCGGATGACCGATATCTTAGGAGTAACAAAGGTAACAAACTGTTCTTTCTCTAGATTGTAACTAATTCGTTAAATTCATTTCGATTTTGATAGGTGGAGTAGGTGAACGCCAAGTAGCTTTTTGGACTTTCATAAGCATAACTGTACCTACCACACAACAGAATCATGATGTAAAAGCTCCCCGTAGTCAGAATATTTGCCATTGACACATTATACGAAACTATAGAGATCCAAAAACCTGTAACACCCATTTTAATGTCGATCTAAAATCCCATCGCAACTGACCATAACCAACTCCATCAAGTCCTTGCAAGAACGTCAACAGTGCCAAAATCCATATACTTCCAGCAGACTTCAAACCGAAAATACCGAAAGTAATAACCAATGTCTGTATGGTATAAAGCGTGACGATTCCGAGTTGTAGAACCAGATGTGTTAGACATATCTCAATTGAAGAAACACCGGCGATGATGGATCGATCCCAGAGACCTTCAGCACGATCTGTGACAATAATCTGCGATGTCATCAGTGTCATTAAGAAGAACATCATCCTGAAAATACAGAGGTGTCCCAAGGGTCAACTTTAAAACCATTGCTGTTACATACGTGATGACTAGGCCTGGAGTCATATACTCGGTGAAAGTGGCTTCGTCGTTTCCATAGAACATGGTCAAATTCATGTAATCAACTAATTTGGGATCGAAGTGACAGTCTTTCATTAGATCTTTTTGGAAATCCTGGTAGAGAGAAAGCAGTTTGTATTTGATAGTAGCTCCAATCTGACGATCTAAAAATATAAATGACCAAAAAAAGTCATGAAAATTGTAAAAAAGACTCACTCGACATATCTAGCCAGACTTTGATTTCACTGAAACTGAGTACAGCTTCGCTGACACTCCTCCCTTGTTGCACTCTCTCCTCTAAAGATTCCGTGAAATTGTCAGAAAGAAACATCACACCTACAACTTTTCCATGCTTGATATCTTCCATAGCTTCTAGTAGCGAATCATATTTGACTTTATGTATCATAGGATCTTCAATATAGTCCAAAAACCGACAGCTCATGTTCCTAAAATGACAGCTGGAGTAGTCATAGGGAATCGCCGTGTCTGTAGTCATGAAATTAGGACAAAGCGTGGTCATACTCTCGTGGTTGACCACAGCCAAATTTATGTTCTTCGGATTCGGGCCTACAGCTAGCAAGAACGCCACATTTTGTACTATCGGAAACATGAAAATAAAAGCCATCCCACTGATATTTCTATAAAACTGCTTCCAGTTTTTATCGAGAAGCGCCGCCATCCTGTTCAGACTCACGCCATACCCGCCGATTTTCTTGGGTTTTTTCTTTGATGCTGGCGTTGTGAGAATCTAAATGTGTGGATGTTAGTTTTTGAATGTTGTGATTTCTACAATTACGTCTGTGGATCCCCGAGTGGTATCGAAAGAAGCCAAGCTAACATCGGTGTTGGAGTTTTGGATTGAAGATACACCGTTGGGTAAAGCCTCGTTCAAACGCCCTTCGTTTTGCCTTTGACTAAGAATGAAGAAGACATCTTCTAGAACTTCCGTGTTGAACATTCTAAGGAGCTTAGCAGGAGATTCTTCAGCGATAAGGCGACCGTTGCGCATTAGGCCGATCTAAAATTGACGTAAGTATTTCATCAGAAAATTTATTATTGTTGATTGTATAATGATGTGAATACATTAAATAAAAAAATCTTTTGTGGTTAATGGCAGAACTAATTTTTGCGTTAATCAGAAAGATGTGCATTCTGCTCAAAATGTACAATAAATAATAATTGCACAATCAGGTTTTTCTTAATGAGCTAAACCACAATTAAATGTCTAACCACAATTAATTAATTCCTTCGCAAGTCTTGCATGTTCAAGGTTCAAGGTTGTTTCGTTATTTCTACTGCCACTCTGGCGTTGCACAATTTATAACTTTTTTTTTGTTGCGGTGGTCATTACAGCGCCTTTTAATGTTGGCAAAGTGTTTCCATTGTTTTCAATTATTGTCTAGTTATGAGACAGTTTTTTACTAGGCAACAATTTGCTTTGTTCTGTCTGGTCCCGTTTTATGTCAATGTTTTCTGTTTATTGATGATACATTACAATTAAAACTGAGCGATAGGTAGTAAAAACACTTACCAGATTCGCTTGACGAGCCTCTTCAATATAATGAGTAGTGATAATCACAGCCATGCTTGTTTTGGTTGTTATTTCAACTAGGTAGTCCCAAATTCTGGAATATTTTATCACATCTTTTTCGATAACATTTGGCGCGTTTACCTTTCTCTCAAAATAGGGTCCACTCCAACGGTTGGTTCATCCAGAATGAGCAACTCTGGCGTATGAACCATTGAAGCGGCGAAAGAGACTCTTCGCTGTTGGCCTCCGCTGCAGTTTCGAATATATCTAAATAAAATTGCTGAGTAAATTCCATTTTGTAAGGAAATTTTTACGTACCTATCGGCTGGGGGCAAGTCCAATAAATTTGACAATTCGTAATAGCGCTCCTCTAGGCATTTTTCCGGCATGTTGAAAATCCTCCCGAAGTAGTAAATAGCATCTTTTACTGTGAATTCTCCAACCAAAGCAATTTCCTTGACAAAAAAAAGGTTTTTTACTATAATTTCTACAGGGTATAAAAATTATTTCGTTCTTGCATTAGTAACTAATGAAAAAAGTATATATAGCAAAAATTACCATAAATTTCAGGGTATTTGTTTGGCTAGCTACAAATTTTAAGAATGTTATCTATCTAAAAATAAAAATCAATTCATCAGGAAACATACAACCTTGTTTTGCGCTTTCATGAATAGTATACATATTATGTATCGTGTGTTCATTTAAAAGTCATCAAGTCGTCTATGAATTTGACATAAAATTTTAACGTATGTTTGTTGCCAAAATAATAATGAAGTATGTATTGTTGGTTGCGGACTTGCAAATTGTAAATGAAGCAATAAATCACATGCGTTTTTCAATTCGTCTTCGTCACTCAAAAAATCATAAGCAACTTGATGACTTTTTTAAATGAACACCTTATATATAATACCTCATAAATATAAAATATTATAATATATGCCTTTTTCGTTTTCAGGCCTTACATTTTCAGGTTTTCAAATTCTGCGTCTTTCAGGTTCAGATGGTTTCGGTTTGTTAAATTCTCAGATTTACAGATTCCTAGGATCTCAGATTTTATGTTATTTTCAGGTCAAACCTTAAATCCAGCCTTAAATTTTCGTGTTTTCAAGTTCTCTGTCTTTAAGGTTTTCAAGTTCTGATATTTTCTGATTTTCTAATCTCCAGGTTTACGTTTCTAGGCTGTTAGATTTTCAGGTTTTCAAGTCATGCCTTTTAAGTTTTTATGTTTTCTGCTTCGTGAATTGTCAGGTTTTCAAGTTGTGAAATTAATTTTCAGGTATTTAAGTTCTCAATCTTTTAGGTCGGATTCCGATCTTTACAGATCAAGCTCTCTCTTTCTGGTTTTCAGGTTCTGTTTTTTTCTTATTTCAAAATCTCAAGTTTTCGGGTTCTTAGGATAAGGTTTCTTAGTACAGTTTGCGGTTCCCAATCTTTAGGGATTTTAGGTTCTGTTCATGAACGTGTATAACAGAGGGGTTAGTGGGGGTTTCGCACCTCTGAAAAAGTTGACCAGTTGGCAAAATTCGAATTGTTCCTGCAATAGTAGATTGTTTTATTAGGAGTCAAAGCGGGACTTTTCGTGGCATGTCTGTAAGTTAAACTTACAGTCGAGCCACGAAAAGCCACTTTTCTCCTAATAAAACATGTTACGACAGCTAACGTCAAAATTGTCTTGCTCACACTTTCTCACATTTCTTTTTTGTTCTTGTGCTTTTAAAATCGTCAGTTATTACTTCATTTTTCATAGTATTCTTCAAAATCATATTTATATTTTATAACTTTTTTTTACACAATACCGATACATATTCTTTCATAACTTTTAAAATACAACTCTACCAATTTCATTAACGTCTGGATGCGCAATGGGTTCGTGCCACAAATAGCTGTAGCCTCTCAAAAGTACTGACATCTTTCCAAAGACTAGTTAAAACTTTTTGCAAATCAAAACATGTTTCTGACACTTGGCAATAACTGTTTGCTCTTTATTTGTCAGATTCTTTCAGTTTTCTCACTAGTTCTTCTTTTCGTCTTCAGCTAGTAGTTTTCAGTGGTCGCACAATTCACATTGGTCTTCCTTTGGACGAAAAAAGATAATAATAGGACGAGAGGTAATTATTTTCTCAAGCAACAGAAACGAGTCAATCTGAAGAGCAATGTCAAATAGCTACAAAAAAATTGTCGTCGAAATAAAGCTTCTCGAAAAATTGCCACTAAAATAATTGTCCTATTGGTTGTTTATTTTGAAGTTAAATATCTCATTGGTTGACAAAAACACAAGTTAAATTGTCACTTATAATACGATAAGTAGTCAAAGTTATGTCGACAGTTTCTAAGATGTCACGAATGTCATTGCAATTGCAATGAACATGAGTATGAGTGGAATCATCTTAGAAATTGTCGACTCAACTTTGACTACGAATCGTATTTGGAGGACTATTCAGTGAACCAAACGATTTTTATTAAAAGTACTAGTACAATTGTCGGCGACAATTTGTACTAGTACAATTATCACCGCAATTGATTTTGATTGGCCAAAATTTTGAAATTCTACGGCTGCTATTGGTCGAATGTCACAGTTTGACAGGTGAACTGAATAGTCACCATAATTAAAAAATATAAAGTCTTACGATTGGTCGAAAACGATGATGAATCACCGCGACTGATTTTGATTGGAGAAAATTTTGAAAATTTTCTAGTATACTTACGGATGTCGGGATGCTTAAAAATTTATTCGCTACGAACAGATCATTTACAATACAGAGATTAATAATTTCTTGCGCGTTATTATTGACTATATTTTTACCATATCTTTTCTGTCAAATCCTCGTTGTTTCCAACCCTCCCATTTAAATATCCCCCAATGATTAACATGTCTTGGATTTTCTCTATTTGTTCATGTAAGAGCACCCAAAATTCGTTGTTTTGCTGTCTGATTCATTTGGTCATCATCACAGTCGCTATTGTTTTTTTCCTACTTTCTATCATTCCTTCGTTAATCATTTTTACTTTTCAGTTTTATCTTAATCAGAACCTTTTTCGTCTTCCGTTTTTCCTACCATTTGTTCTTAATTACTGGCTTTTTGTTATTTTCTTTTCCACTTCGCTTCTAACCAGACCTTGTTTTGTGCCACCTATACTCTACTAAATTTGTTGCTAGTTTCATTTACCCCATTTCGACATTTTTTTCTTTCGTTATTTGTTCCTTTCTCTGTTTTGCTATGAGGGTTTGAACTTCTCTTTCAAACTTCGTTAAATCAGTGTCTATATAAATATCTTCTGCTCATATTTGCTTAGTCTACTTTTATTCTTTAGAATATCGTTTTTTTTTCCTTTAAGTTTTCTGTTTCTATGACAAACTTTTGTTTTCCTATTCGCTCAGCATTCTTCAGAATAATCTTTACTTCTTCTTTCAATCCATTTTCATATTTTTCTTCAATGTCCCATTCGGTTACTGTTAAATTGTTTCTCTTCGGTCCTTTTCAAGATATTTAATGTTTTTCAAGCAAACATTATTTATCTCATTTTTTTGTTTAATTAGTTTCAACTCTTCTATATACTCTTTTTGTTCTTCTCTTATTTGTTTGATCTCTTTGAATATTTCATCATAGCAATCATCTCAACTCTTCTATATACTCTTTTTGTTCTTCTCTTATTTGTTTCATCTATTTGAATATTTTGTCATAGCAATCATCTCACTTCCTTATGATTTATTCAAACAACAAAGAAGTTAAAAAGTTTAAAAAAAAAGGTCTCCACGAAGCGTAATAATTTTAGGAGCTTTAGTTTAACAATTATCTGACTTATAGAATGTAAACGAGAACTCTAAAAAAATAGTCAATTATAGTAGGGAAGCCCAATAGGGGATTTAGGATTTATTCAAGCGCGGCAGATTAACATGGGGAGATACCCTGTTGAGTACCTCCATCATATCTAAGCCCATAGGAACGCGCGTGTAGGGCAGCCGATCAGAATAGTTACCTATGTAGTTGGAAATACTAAGATTAAGGTATGATGGGTTAATTACATGCCGAAAAGTGTGCATTTCAATAATCTGATGACTTGAGCCTGACGTAAGGAAGTGGGATGGTCACAACCTTGCAAAAAAACGTCACCTTGACATTCTCGAGCGGGGTCGATTTCAAACCATCAGATTAAGAAAATCCCGCCAAATAATCGTCAGATTATGGATCAGCACGACCAGGAAATTAAGCTGAACCGTCTGTATGAAAATCTGACGCGCTCGAGTATTACAAAATGGCGATTGTTTTTGCATTTTTAAAAATCCGCTACAAGCTTGCGTCACATCTGAATCGCCAAGTCTTTTGAATGGGAGCTTCGTTCGGGTTCACGTAACATCCCCGCTCGAGTAATTTTTGTTCCCATTTTTAACCCTTCCGTACGGCCACCCCACCATACGAGTCGGCAGATTAACATACCTCCGTCATCGGAGACACGTGAGGCATATACACTATCGCTCGAGTATTTACATGTGACAGTTTTTTTTTACATTTTTGAAAGCTTGTAGTCGTTCCTGCCACCGGTGAAGGGTTATACATGATACAACCTTTTTTTCTTCCTAATATTGAAAATCCAATAGGTCCCCACGACGCTCGAGTAAATCAATTATTATTAACAAACAATAGGCTCATTTTATGAAAAATCAGTGAGCACATTTTTTAACTGGCGGAACTTTTTCCCTTTAAGTGTCTAGATATTATGTATCATAATTTTTTCAGATTTTTAAATTAATATTTTATAGGATAAACAAAATATTTGCAACGGCCTCTTTAAGAATCGTTATTTTTTAAATTACTACTAGTTTTCGAGTTATTTGCAAAAAATAGACCCCCTTTTTGAACGTAAAGTTTTGCAATTGTTTATGTGCGGATTTGAAATTTTCGCACATTTTGGTTTGATTGATTTGATTGTGATTACGAATCCAATGAGCTATCCCACATATTTTAACTCGCAGTACCAATAATTAACACTAAACTAAAATCATAATAGTCTAGAGTCGTAAAAAAACGTAATGACAATTTAATTTGAAGATCGAGACTCAATTAGACTGACCATCACAAAACCGACAGAAATTCTGTGGCTTCGAAACGACTCGACTCTCCAATAATAATAATTATTGTCCATTTTCTTTGATGTACCTAGTCAAAATCGTATAAATTTTAAAAAAATAGTCACTCATTAGCGTATAATGTAAAGGACAATTTGTATGTTAATATGTTAAGATGTTGTTTGAAAGGCAAATAAATCGAATAGATACCTACTATAAAGTTGTAATTAATAATAATGACGTCGGTACGCAATCACAGCAATTAAATTACAAGGTAGTGATTACAAGTTGACTTTTGAATAATATATTCTAAACAATATAATAAATATTGAAAAACATTTTAAAAATGGTGGATGCGCCGTATAACAAACTCTGATCTAATCTATCATTGTATAATTTACATTATTTTTGATAGTTCAAATTGCTAATAAGCCTATAAGACAAATTAACAATCTTATAAATGATTAATGGTTAAGTTAGATCCCTAAAAAATCGAAGTTATACCGTCGATGTCATTTTGCATTTAACATTATTGTAGTTGCGTTTTTTTCAATAAAAATGACAGCTCATTCAATTATTTCAGCACTCAAATAATAATTGCATTTAATCTACCGCTGCAGTAAGTTTGGTACTGCTGCTTCAGGATGAAATAACTGACCAAAAGAACACTGTTTTAATTTTTTATGTAAAAAGACCATTTTAATATCATTAAGGATTAAGGGTCAGAACTTACTTGTGGCATGAATCCCACTTTTGGTCCCGGCACTCCACTATCCACAGTTCCAGGGATTCCCCCCAACACCCATATCTCCCCGGAATTCAACGGCCGCCGCCCCACTATACAGCTCAAGAGTGTTGTCTTCCCGCAACCACTGGATCCCAACAGGCCGTAACTAAAGAAAACTAACTATAAATTTTGAATTACTCAGATTAGTCACTCACATGCTTCCTTTAGGGACGTGCATGCAGAGGTTCTTCAAAACTTCTTTCTTGCCGTAGGATTTGCAGACGTTTTGGACGTAGACAGCTGCTGTTGAGGCCATTGTGTCATTACTGCAAATAATAATGATATTATAATTTCTATTGTTTTGATGAGCAAAATGACCGAGTGTGCGCACAAGGGTGAGTAGCGTTTATGAATAATTTTGTTTAAAATCTTTTTGTTGCTATTTTAAAGCGATTTTCGTGTTTTCCATTGTTGTTGGATTTTAGATTTTTTTATCGTGTTGAGTTTTAGTGGTTAGAATCGGGGTCAAATACATTACTTGTCCTTGTTGCGTAAATAATAAATGACGAAGGTTGATTATCTGATTCGTATTAACACTGCCCCAAAATCAACATCGAGTACTAAAATAAAATGTCGACAACATAATTATTATGGGTTCCAACATATTGTAATGCAAATTAAAATTTTGTCATCATGAAAATGAATTTTCTAGATCGAAAACAAAATTAGTCAAAGTTAGCCAATCATGAAAAGCCACTCGTTGTAGTTTAATGAAATTTCAAATTGAATACTGTCAAACATGAGATAAGATAAATAATTCTATTAAACTACTAGCGGCTTTTAGTGTATGGCTAATTTCGACTAATTTTGTTTTCGATCTCTTTGTAGCTGTTTAACTATTACTTTTAAACTAAATTCACACACGATTAAAAAAATCATTTATTAAAAAGACTATCACAGTTATATTATATTTTTTTGCACTTTGTACTGTTATATTTCTCTTTTTTTATCACCGCCAAAAAAATGTACTCGCATTTCTCACTTTCATGTGTAACTTCAAGGATAAAATAAATAATTAGAATTAATCAATAATAAGACTTAATTGCAGGCAATTTAAGCAACGTTAATAGCTTGCAGTTTTTATTTACATTTCTACGCTTCATTTAAATTTTATGTTTATGGGTAAGACTGGTCAAAGTACTTTTCGCACCGTTTATTGAAATTGTTAAAAAGTCTTCATAAATTATTCATACATTCAGTAGGGTTTAAACGTTAAAATTCTCCATCTAACAACGTGTAAATTAAAGAAGCGCCGATATATTTGGAAATTTCGAAATGTAAAACGAGTGTCTCTTTTAGAATTTTGTTACAACCACTAGGTCATCGCCGCATCGTCCTTGCTGCATCGCTTTTCCAGTATATTCCTTTTAGACTTTAAGGCTACAAAATAGCACTTTGTCTTGTTGTTACACTGACGCAAATGAACATTTAATTTTATACAGGAATAGCATAGAGCATGCATTTTAAATTATTTTTGTACGTTTGATTTCATCTGCACATTATAGTTTTCATTAAAAAAATATGCCAACAGTAAGAAAGTGGAAAACCTTGGTTTCCAACGCCTTTGCATAACGACTGAAAAAACTGCCGCATGGAAATCCTGCAGCTAAAGAAATATTGCTTCTGGCGTAAAACAATAACTTATTCATCGATTCCAATGTCAGACTTAACGATTTTTATTAGTTCATGTAATTGTGAACATGCCTTCATTTCTTAGATAATTGCAATCACTGTGTGGGAGAAAAATGACGCAGGGGAAAATTATTTAAGGTGTACTAGTACCAAGCACCCAAATTATGACCAGATATGATATAAACAAGAAGAATGTCCTTAAATCCAAGTGGAGTAAATTTAAATTAAAATTTAAATATATCTATGTCGAACTCCACAAACTTTAATAACTGAAGGATTACTAATGGTACATGTTTCGGCAGAATGCTTCTGCCATCATCAGCCCTAATTTAACAAGAGATTAATGATACAACTTACCAGATTCTCTTTGATCCATTTTTAATTTTTACATTTATAAAATGTTGTTTTTACGAAATCTTTTAAAAATCATGTAACCCTTTGAAAACGTCAAATTTAATTCAAAATTACGTCAATGTCATAATTTTTTATATTCTTTAAGGTAAGAACCCCTCTTGTAATTCATCAATTGTATCATTAATCTCTTGTTAAATTAGGGCTGATGATGGCAGAAGCATTCTGCCGAAACATGTACCATTAGTAATCCTTCAGTTATTAAAGTTTGTGGAGTTCGACATAGATATACAGATATGATATGTTGACCTCAAGATCTAATTAAGATAATAAGTAAGTTCTATAGAGTTATAAATGTTATAATAGTACTTGAGTTAGTAACATTTTCGTCACATGATTTTAGCAGGATTTTTTATATCAGCCTTCAATGATTTTATACGGAATCGGCACGAAATTAATAAAAAAGATCACTTTGGGGTATCGTCTTTGAAGAGCCCTACAGGCCGCATAATTAATCGTATACCTTTGGTAGAATTACCCCACGAAATTTTCGGACAGGCATTTTTTTTACCTGTGTAACTTAGTCTCTGAGCCATAAAATGTTTTCTGACTTTGCTACATTTTACATTTTACCTAAAAATGATACTATTCTATTAATCCATTAAATTTATTAAAATTATTCGTTAAAATTTAAATATTGAAGTCAAACTCCACACGCTTTAATAAACGTAAATTACAATTGGAACATGTTTCGGGAGAAAACTACTCCCATCTTCAGAATAATTTAAGGGCGGAAGATGGGAGTAGTTTTCTCCCGAAACATGTTCCAATAAAATTGTAATTTACGTTTATTGAAGTTTGTGGAGTTTGACTTAAATATATTTAAATTTTTATTTAAATTAACTCCACTGTGATTCATTGTCATTCTTCCCGTTTAAAATTATTCGTATTCGTGTGGGTAACCGTCGAAGACGATCAGCGAAGTCGCAAGCTTTCATTCTATGCTTTAAACCAGTTTGCCAAGGTAATTCAATCACTGAGTGATTTTTCGCTCGTGTCGGCAAGCCAGGGGCGGCTTTATTTTTATTTTTGTATTATTTTAACAAATATATTTGTTGTTATTATTATCATTATTATTATTCATTATGTGTTATCACTAGTTGGATAAATATAATAAATAAAATAACACTATCACGTCAATAAATATTCGAATGTGGACACTTAACACGCAAGAAAGACACAATGAAAACATTTTCTAGCAGTAAACGCACTGAAGAGAATAAAACTTTAAAAAACAACTAGTGATCGCCCGTCACTCGAAATTCGAGTGGTATGTATTAAATTGGTAATCAAATCAATGTAAAAATTAAAAAAAAAAAGAATACTTACGTAAATAGTGTTGAATAAAGACTGGTTACCATATTACATATTACAATTTTTAATTTGCCTTGTCTGAATAATTAAAAAAAATTAAGCCGGAATAATTGATTGAATTGTTCGCTAATGTAGAAACGGAGACCATCGAATGTACGAAACAGAAGACATTACTACCAGTACTGTGTTGAAAAACCTCTTGAAGTATATGATCAATAACGGCACGTTATTAGCCGTTTCATACATTTGATTAAACAATAAAGCTTCTCGATTGATTTGTTGAGAGAGTAGCAGGTCAGTTAAGCGAAAATATTGTGGAATTGGTAAACCAATTTTTCGGCAAGAAAAATTATGCAATAATTTTTTTTTTGCACAGCTTCATTTGTCCTCTATTTCACACTCTTCACACTCCGCACACGCTCCGCACCCAAACATCCATCCAGATGTATAAATGTTCCCTATCCAACTTGCTCACCCAACCTCAGGGGAGGGGCTAAGATACCTATATTTAGCTACAGTTGTCCAACTTCTCACTTAAAACGATTCACGCTCATTTAAATCGATGACTGTAATCAGTGCCGGATTTAAATTTCTGCCGCCCTTGGGCACTGGAAAAAATGCCGCCCCATCACTGAAATTTCACTCAAAGTTATATTTGATATCTTATTTTTAAAAAATTAAAATATTTAATGTATTGCTAATAATTTATTATATACTTCAATATAACTTAAAAAATATTTGTTTTTGTTCTTAGAACTACAAATTTTGCACTAAGCTTGACTCATACTCATAATTATATTGCAATTGATCGTATATTTATGCTCAACATGAATGAAATTTTTTGCAGGTTAGATTCATGTAAACGTCAAATGTAAAAATGACTATACCGATAGAACCTAGATCCTAGATATATTTGTAAAAAAGACTGCAGATGGCACAGTTGCAAGTTGATTAGATTCAAAACACTAAAAACATTTAAAAAAGTTTTTTCTACTTTCCAAATTTTGCCGCCCTGGGCACTAGCCCCGACTGCCCCTAGTGTAAATCCACCACTGACTGTAATGGACCGCTTTTCTAAAACCCCTAAAATAATTTGCAAATAATTAATGAACCTGTGAAATTTTTGAAAATAGAAAGTAATGTTCACATAGAAGTTGTTAATGTCTTTCATTAAAAAAAAAACAATTATCAAAATCGGTGCAGTACAGACTGTTTTATTTGGTTGAAATTGATTCATGTTCAACGATTAAATATATTTAAAAAACAATATATCCACTTGTTCGGCCCGCTTTACAGTGGTCCCAAACGGTCGGAAATTTGGCCAAAAATCTAAATTTTGGGGAAAATTTCTGAAAATTGGTAGTATTATCTATTTGGAATCAAAGAAATTAAATTCGAATTTGAAATTTTCAGAAACAAAATGGCGGACCAATTTGGTCAAAATAACGTCACTCTTGCAAAGATCAGTAGATCTTCGGGGTTAAAAAATTCAAATATTAAGTAAAATTTCAAAAACAAAATGGTTAACCAAAAATAGTGGACCGACATTGTCAAAAATAAAATCATTTTTGCGCAAATCACTACGCATGGATCTTCGTGACTACGAAATTTAAATTCAAAAATAAAAATATTAAAAATAAAATGGTTGGTTAAAAAACAGATTTGTAAAGTCGTGCGGGCGCAGGCGCAGAGCGAAATAAAATATTTATAGAAAGCAAACCATCAGTTATAAGCAGGTGACTTTTAAAAGATTCAACAAGGAACAATGACGGATGTAATCCAAAGCGGTATCTGGTGGTACTTTTTTGTAACAATACGACTTTACAAAATCCGCCTCTCTCGTGACTCACATTACATCAGACATGTGAAACACATTTATAATATTTAATGTTGTATTAATGAACAACCTTAACGTACCTGAGAGAACGCTCTCCATGCATGTTATGCAATGGAGATTTTCATTTTGATCACGTTTTTATAACACCTAATATCGGGTCAATGTTAGAATGAAAAACGGACAAAAACACAGGTTTTCAACAAACAGTGAATTCTCGCTGACGTACAATAGTGGTTACTTGGTATTTAGCGCTACCTCCTCTGCAGCAGAATGCACCAAGGCCTTTTCTTTGAAACTATGTAAAAATGTTATAAGTATTAAATTAAACAATTAAGTATTAGATTAATTAAAGTAAAAAAAGATGTTTTAATAAAAAAAAAACGTACATGAGCGGGAATCGAAACCTTAGCATCCGGACGAAAAGCAAAAACGTTCAAACAATACAAAAGGAACATAAAATCTTGTATGAAACTCGGCTGTAATGTCTTGTCTATGTGAGTAATGTCTTGTTAATTATAAAATCGTTACAAACCAAAATGACAACGTAAAGGTTTTTATTGCAAAAGAATGTATCCTTTTTAATTTTGGAACTCAAAGTTGGCATTTGAAAATTTCGTTATTCATTTTATTACGAGTTAGAATATATGGGCGAGCGGGTATTCATGAACAATGGGAATCAATAAATTACGTAATCAATCCAGTTGCATACAAGATTCTGTGTTCATGAATAGTAGCTCGCTTCGCTCGCTCATATATTACAAAATGATTACATGTTTTTATTGTAAAAGAATGTATCCTTTTTCATTTTGGAACTCAAAGTTGGCATTTGAAAATGCAAAAATATCGAATTAAGGTAGCAAGTTCTTGAATATAAAAAATTTGAATTCATAAAATTTTGGAAAAAGTGATCGAAATGAGAACAAAAATAACACCAAACAATGACTACAGTATTGGTAAATATGCAACGAAACGAAATATTACGAAAGTCTTCAAAGTTTGACTCCAAACAACACAAAAGGAACATAAAATCTTGTATGAAACTCGGCTGTAATGGGAAATTATTGACTCGTCTTGTTTATGCATTCTAGAAAATTATTTCGTTATTCATTTTATTACGAGTTAGAATATATGAGCGAGCGAAGCGAGCTGGTATTCATGAACAATGGGAATCAGTAAATTACATAATCAATCCAGTTGCATACAAGATTTTGTGTTTATGAATAGTAGCTCGCTTCGCTCGCTTATATATTACAAAATGATTACATGTTTTTATTGTAAAAGAATGTATCCTTTTTAATTTTGGAACTCAAAGATGGCATTTGAAAATGCAAAAATATCGAATTAAGGTAGCAAGTTTTTGAATATAAAAATTTTGAATTCATAGAATTTTGAAAAAAGTGATCGAAATGAGAACAAAAATAAAACCAAACAATGACTACAGTATTGGTAAATATGCAACGAAACGAAAAATTACGAAAGTCTTTAAAGTTTGACTCCAAACAACACAAAAGGAACATGAAATCTTGTATGAAGCTCGACTGTAATGGGAAATTATTGACTCGTCTTGTTTATGAATTGTAGAAAATTATTTCGGTATTCATTTTGTTACGAGTTAGAATATATGAGCGAGCGAAGCGAGCTGGTATTCATGAACAATGGGAATCAATAAATTACATAATCAATCCAGTTGCATACAAGATTCTGTGTTTATGAATAGTAGCTCGCTTCGCTCGCTCATATATTAGAAAATCGTTACAAACGAAAAAGACGACGTAAGCGTTTGTTTGTAAAGGAGTGGATCCTTTTTATTTTTGGATGTCAAACTCGGCATTTGAAAATGTAAAAATATTCGAATTGATGTATCGAAATTAGCGAATTCTGATATAAAAATTTAGTGGTATTTAGCAAAACACATGAACATACATGAAAATTAATTATTTAAAAATTGTAAGGGGTAAATCTTACATGAGGGAGGAGGGGGGGTTTCACCAAATCTCATCAAGAGGGAGGAAGGGGTCCAAATTAACAGAAAAACACCTCACGTAATTAATGGACGGACAGGTGAATTTATTGTAAAATTGCAGACTTCGTAATTACAATTGGGTACACATTTTTAACATTCCTTGTCAACTGATGCTAATGACGTTACGTGTCATTTAATATTATTTGTGATTGACACACTGACAATAGCTAAAAATCAGGTTATGATATAAAGACTGCTTTACATCTTAAATGCCAATGTCGCAAATCATGTCCAATGTAGAGTATCCCCAACTGTACCATTCTGACAATGAAAGTCATAAAAAATTAGTGCGAAACCATTCAAATTACACCCTTAATAAATTTCATAAACAAAAAGGAGAAAAACAACATTTAACAACTTTCTTATCCATTTCTTATTTTTTTTTCTTTTAATTTCAGTTGTCAAATTTTTAATTAGTGCTAGTGACTATGAATTTTGTATGCCCCCAGTACGAATCGAAAAGCTGTAATCCACAAAGTTCCAGTATAAAATTGGTACCAAAAATGAAAACCCAAAAACTTTAAACAACCAGAAAAATAAACCATTTCTGGAAAAAGGTTATGAGCCACTTAATTACATATATAACATTTAACATTTTACAAGAGGAATTTTAAAATATTAAACAAATAATGATTGAAGCTGAATGCGTGGAATGTACTGCAAGAACTTGCAAGAAATAAACATCTATAAACATCGAATAATAATAATCATAATTATTCTAGTGTGACTGCATTGTATAGGCATAATAATAATCCTAAGTGACAATAAACAACCATTCAAATAATTATGACCATAGAATTGAGTTGTTAAATTTTCATTGAAAACATGTTATAGTATTAATTACTACTTTTTTCTATCTGTGATCGTAGAAAAAGTATAGTACATAAAACTCAAGCTGCAAAGCGTACTCCTGGAATTACACCCGCCTCGTGCGTAACCTTTTCAGGTCGTGTGTCCACGATTTTATTGTAGTCTGATCAATACTCTAGATTGATGAGGAGAGTGGTGTAATGACTGGTACCTGGTATGTACCTAATTATTTCTTAACTTTTAATACATTATCTGCATCATTATTATGTTTCTTTACAATATAAAACTGTTTAACTTAAAAATGTTTTTACTTATTTTATTTTTAATTTTTCTTTTTAAACAGTTTTGAAAAAATATATCGATTTTCTTTTTAAGTTTTTAATATAAAATGTTGATTTCCAAAATGTCACAAAATGTCACTCAGTCCGCAACTTTTAGGCCTGGACCCATAATGGGATAACAATGGGATCACTCTTGTGTGTGATTCTCCATAGATCAGACAGGTCGCAACATTTCAGACCGTATTAAAGAACATTTCAGACACATCTATAACAACACAGATCTTGACCCTCCTCCATCAACACCTTCTTCTTTCGCCAATCATATATTAATAACGAAACATAGTTTTTCACCATCCAATTCCAAAATGATTCACAAATGTAATAAAAGCAAGAAATTAGATTTTCTTAACACTTTGAAAATAAGGAAAGCCTTGAAACTGGAAAACGGATTTTGTTTAAACGAACAGAATAACTTCAATAATCCCATTATCAATTTTAATTTAAAACTTTTAGGTTGACCTATGTAATATTGTCTAGTGTCTATTCAGTGTTGTGATTTTTTGTTATAATATATTATTGACTTACCGTGGCATATCTGATTTCAAATTCAAACTCAGGCTTAAGGCTAAACGTCAAAAGAATTCAAAGTTGTATCAATTAACACTAAGATTAACACTTACACTCTAACCTATCAAAGTAAATATTTATCACCTATTAGTTGATAACAGTTTACCTACGAATAGAGAAAAAACTAAAGATAGTTCATCTCAAAGGTGGAACTGACATAAAATATATCTAGAAACCATGAAAATATCCGTATTAAATCGATTTTATTACTTTCATTTGAGTTAATTTTTTATTGAATTCATTTTTCAGTGTAACGAATTGAAATAAACAGTTTATAAGCATTTGAATACCGCTGTGAAATAGTTAGCGATATATTTAATTTCTCTGGCGTTAATTAATATTAATTTTTATCAAAACATGTCAATTGGTACATACAGTGCGAGTGTAAAATATGGAAAAAAATTAATTATATTTTTATTTTTATTTTTAAATGTCTATCTTTTGACATAAAGCAACAATCTGTCTCTGAAAATTTTTTGCTTAAATACACCAGAACATTACACAAAAACCAAGCACTCAATCGGCAACATGTAAAACTAAAAATATGATCATTTGCCAAAATATATTCATATTCGGTATCTGAGCAACTGTGGATTGCTTTATTCGCGAAATGTGTAAATCTACCAGATTCCGAAAAAGAACATATTTTTGGCAACCGATCATTTGGCGAATTGAGTAGGTATTTATTTCGCCGAATGGGCGCATTCGGCATATGAGACTAACATAATTATAGATAATTATCCCCTTTTAAGAGATAAAATGCTTCACAATAAAATTGTAAATTTTAATGAGCAAACAAATTTTTTACTGCGTTTCTGTGAATATTCTACCATTAGCTGCATTTCCGGTTTGGCACTTGGTCATTGCGTAAAATTACAATTAGACTGACTCAACAAATTAAACTAATACACCTGTGGAACTGTTCACATGCAAAAAGTACATTTCCTCGGCACTCCCAAAGCTTACATTTCAATTGTGTATTTTTTACAATCTTACTTACGTAAGTCGTTAAACAATTTTTGCTTTTGAAGCGTAAATTTTATTTAAACACATAATATGTTCTACGTAGATCAGATCATTTGCAACTTTTACGTAACTTTTACCAGACTATCGATGTTTGCTTAAAAATCTGCATGTGAATGTCAGAAATAAGTTGTTAAATTTATATACATATTATTTATTTTGGCAAAATTGTCAAACTTGCGGTATTTTAATGAAGGATTAATTAATTATTATTAATGGCAATGAGTTTTAGAAGTATTTCTTCATCAGAAAGGTTAGAGAATATGTTTGGCCTAGAAATTAATCTGATGAAAATATCAAGGTGATATCTGCAAAAATAAAACGCGCATCGTAGGAAATATTGTAAAAGAAAAATTGTTTCTAGTTTGAATATTTTAAGTGACAAAATTCTCAAATCGAAAAAAAAAAGAAAATATTTATTTGTTTTTTTTTAATTATATTAAAAAAAACTTGCCCTCACGTCCAAATCCACTTCTTTGAAATTCACTTTTGCACTATCTTCAACCAGACCGCTCAACTAAGCAAAACATGTGCAACTGCAGCTTTTCAGCAGAAAACCATTTTACATGCCTTATGGCCTTGAGCACGCGGTATCCCAATCATATGTAAAATTGTGATTCTACTTCCCCTTCGTATTGGATACAAAGGTTCAATTGCCTGAGCAGCCCAAGTACTCTCAAGAAGAATTACATTCTGCACTTCTAGTGCAATTGCTAAATTACCGGCTGTTAGATTAAAGAAGTGCTAATTATGATACATAATTATGTGCTTATGTTGTTTATTATTCGCGCGTTTTTGTTACTACACTGCGCACAAAAAGTTAGGGATATCAGTAGATTATACTCGTGTATGGAGAAGGCTGGGAGAATGATATGCAGCCAATTTTATTGAAGGAACCGTACCCTTTGGTGGAGGATCTGTTTTGGTTTGGGGCGGTGAACGGCCACCTATACGCCAATGACATCATCCACTGTATTTTAGCTAACTTTCATGCTGCTATCTGAAAATTTTGTATTTATTGACGATAACGCTAGACCTCATGGTACAGGAGAAGTGTCACGGTTTTCGCCATATCCCACTTCCGCCACGTTCTCCGGATTTAAATCCGATTGAACATGCGTGGGATAGCCTGGGGAGAGCAGAACAAGACCACGTTCCTCCTATTGAGAATATCCGAATATTAAGGGGTATTTTGCCTCAGCTATGGCAACAAATTAATCAAAACCTAATAAGAAGTGTGCCACGTCGAAAACAAGAGGTAATAAGACGTAGGGGTGGTAATACTTGTTACTAGAAGTGGATTTTGTTAGTGATAATTTACTGACATATTTGTTTTTGTTTTTTTAAACAATTCTAAAGGCCCCTACACACACACGTACATTTCTTGAGATATACAGAGTACAGACTGTTTCCTAAAAAACGACTCACTCTATAACTCATTTCAACAAATAAAAAAGCAAACGGAATGGCTATATAAGTACTATTAGAGTGTCAGAGTTTAGATTTCATCTTCAGTTTCAATCGATAGTCAACTTTTTTTTTAATGGCCGCCTATATTTTTTTGTTTTACAATGATGAAGATTTATTTTCTTAATACATAGATGTATTTAACATTATTATTCGATGCATGATTATTAGAAAAGTAACGAAATATTTATTACAATCATACCGATTTTCATACGAAATTTTCAAGTGTGCCATGGCAAACAATCAAATCACACAAAGTGGCAAAAGTCATTCAAACGTCAGTGTTGAAATTTTCACCAGGGACATTTCAACGTTTCTATTTATTCGATATCAGGTGACTGATATGTTTGAAGCTTATGTCCAGTGCAATAAAAATAGCTACCAGGCTGTCCAGCTTTACATGAACCGCTTTTCGGATCGAGAAGTTCCAAACCAAACCCTCGTAAATTCGGAAGACAAAATTTAAAAAGCCTAAACGAAAACAGCCTCAATTTTCTGAAACATTATTTGGAGTGATATACAGCTTTGGCCACATAAAACTCGTACAAAATAAATTATAATATAATATTAATTTAATTAATGCTATAATATTAATCCTTTTTAATTATTACAAATTTGATCTCAATAAAATTTGATGCTTTGATTTACACAAATTCATGTTTTTTTTTTTGTCAAAAAAACAGAAATTATTGGAAAAATTTGTCGTGATGTCAAAATGAGGTTGTACGAGATTTATGTGGCCATAACTGTACTTTTACCAATAACGGCATTTTTAATAGGAACATTCATAAATATTGAAGACAAGTAAATCGTCAAGTCATCGGGCAGAACAATTTTCAAAGAAGATTTGGTGTAATGTGTGGTGTCGTCTTTTGGGAAATCGATTAATTGGGCCAATTTTTATAAATGGCACCCTAAATCAAGATAAATATTATCGGTTACTGTCTGAAAACATTAGAGGAATTGCCTCTTGTACAATTAAGATGAGTTTTTTTTCCAACAAGACGGAGCGGGCCCCCATAACGAAAGAAGAAATGTCAACTGGTTAAATGAGAATTTTGGTGCCAGGTGGATAGGGACGGATGGTCTAGTTCGATGTCCTGCGCGATCACCAGATCTTACACCACTCGATTTCTGGTTGTGGGGTTATCTTCAAGATCGTGTGTACATAACACCACCAGAAAATAAACTTTGCTTAAGGCAGAGAATGATTGATGTTTGTCGGGAAAGACCTCCGACTTTGCTGTGGAATGCGACTTATGGAGTAACGAGGATATGTCGGCTGTGTCTTGAACACGGTGGCGGTCATTTTGAGCAATACACTTAAGTCCTTTTTGCATTGTTTTGTTCAATATATTTGCTGTTTGTTATTATTATGTTAAAAAAATATAAAAACTACAGGCGAAAATGTCAACATTGACGGTTAAATGACATTTGTCATGTTGCGTGCTTTTGTTTGCTTCCCCACAGCCCTCTTTTTTTTTTCATTGTGCACGAAATTATGTCTTCAGTTGCATCATTAGATTAAGAAAAAAAGGACCTTCCAGATTAAATAAAAAAAATAGAGGTGACCATTAAAAAAAAATCTGTTTGATTTTGTAGTATTTCTAAAATAAGTTCGTCTGCTTTTTTGTCCATTAATATTGGACAAGAAATGAGGTAGTTATGACTTGAGGCGTTTTTTAGGAAACAGCCTGTATACGCCCGTACATATCCCTCAGTGTGTAGGCAATATCTGCCTCAAATATCTGTCGAAGATGTATTCAGTCGCTGCTTGAATGCTTGAAAACGCATTTATGTGCCAGAGATATTATCAGTGCTCTTCGTGTAAACCATGGCTGACCATGAAGAATTTTTAACAGAGTTTATTGAGAAACTCCCTAACTCCCTAACTTTTTGTGCGCAGTGTATTACGACCTAGTACGTGCCAACCGTTAAATCTATTTTGATTCACAAACTTGTTTTATTTATAATTACTTTAATAAAAATAACATTCGAATAATATATTTTGCTTTGCTCAAAAGCCTTAATTGCAAGTTTGACGTAATAGATAAGATAATAGTTAGATTAAATATTTGTTTTCCAAGTGCTATATTTATTTAGAAAAAATAGTTTTAAATAATGGTTAGTTTTATAAGTAAGCGAGTAACCGTGTCGAAAATTTTATTCATTTCAGAAATACATCGTGTCAGGGGCTTTACTAAAATACATGCGTTCAAGATGCAACGAAGGGACTTAATCTTCTCATACCTACCAAATATGCAAAACGGGCCTAAATGTCCATCTTTTAATAGATATTCTGCTATTCGGGGCGGAAACAAATCCAACAAATCAAAGATCATAAAAATCGGTCCAGCCCAAGGGGGGGGGCCTGGGCCCCCACGTCCATGTGAAAAATACTTTACGACCTATTCTCATACCTGCCAAATATAAAAAAAATCATAAAAATCGACGAGTTCGACCACAAACACCGTGACACGAGATTTTAATATTATATCACTATATCACTATAAGGGCAACAATTTTTATTTCGGAGACTTTTGTTAATGCAAGTTTTTGAAAATTGCTTCAATTCTTCATGAATTCTTTGAGGTTTGAGGAGCGACACAATTTTTTTTGACGTAAAAACGTCTATTCGCAGTGATGACCGGACAAACTTTCATGCGTTACAAATATCGTCAGATTTGAATCGCTAATAACTACGAGTAGGGCATGTCTGTAGGTGTTTGTCGTGCTGCAGTTGTTTTGCCAGTGACGTCATCGGACTAGTGTAGATGGATGTTTGTTATTGATGGAAATTAACGTTGTATAAAGTTATAATAGCGTGAAAACGCGTTTAGCTAGAACGTTGATTCAGGTGTCATTGTAAAAATATTCGCCGGAATATAAGTAATATGTATAAAAATCGATGTTACATTAAAAATAACAAAAAAAAATTAAATGAGTCGTAAATATGCTCGCAATTAAAGAAAACGTAAATCAGATCAAAGCTCGCATCAAAACGAATCCAAGAAACCTAAGGAGTCAAGAAGATACGAGAGCCACAACAGTGAAAACTACTAGGACTCAAAGGCTAATATAGGACTACGTTTTATTGTAGCTCACAATGAGTAAACAAGATCTATTGGATATCCATGGACATCCAAACGTCCGCCTATAATATATAGACAACTATATAAAAATAAAATAAAACACATCTCATCCAATTTGACCGATGCAACGAACAGGTAAACCACAATTGGTGTCCAAAAAGGATGCGAACTCGAGTGGAAACTGTATCAAAGTGTATCACAGAGAAAGCTTTTAAATAGGTTTTTTCACTACTAGTTTCAGAAATCATTATATATCGTGTTTGATGCTTCAGAACTTGATTTTCTGTACCTTACCTAATAAAGGATTTTTCTCTCCTACTAGTAGATAATAAAAACAATATTGACAATGTTGAATGGTTATTGCCGTACTTGATGTTTTGATTTGACATTTGCTGTCATTATTAATGATGGGTAACAGCTCAACAATGTAGAACTGGGAAGTTGGAATTTCTTGTGAAATGTTAAATTTGCCAGCTGGACCACACTAGCAACATCGCAACAAAAATAGAAATGACAGGTATTGATTTAATTTCAATACTACTTGCTTTTCATGGATATCTTTCATTATCATGATAATAATTTGAAGAAAAGTGAAACAAATGTGCTAGTAGTGAAAAAAATAGTATATAAACCACGGTTCAGAAGCCTTTTCTTTATTATTGCCCCAATAAAATAAGCTCGGCTAAGAAAAATTGCTTCTCAACCGTGGTATATAATTACTATTACAATGTTTTTTTTCTCCCTTGTGAACTAATTAGCACTAAGCACTCAAAATAAATTACAACTTGTTAGATATCTTTGCGCTACTGCTCCAAAATATGGTTCACTAAAAGGAGAATGCAATATGTACATTTGTTTTGGCTTTAATTTAATGAAACTGATATGCACGTCAGATGCTTTGCATTTGCATTTGTTAGGGACTGCAAACAGTATTATGCAAACATTTATTTGGAAAAATGCTCGTCAAACACAATTGGATCCCATTGATTACTCTTAAATAATTTTTTTAGCAAAATCCATCGGTGAAGACTTTTGATATTTTATTTGTAATAGTGTACCTGTACCAATTTTCAGCTCTATGCGAATTAATGTAAATTGAAATGTCTGTTTTATAAATATTGAGCTGCTTTTTTAGTAAATTATTGTTTATTATCTAATTATTGATAATAATTGTTGTATAATTTTGAAGTTGGTGTTAAGTTAACTTTAAATATTTTTTATTATTATTATGGTCAAAATTTCATAAGGATCGGTTGATCGGTGTTCACTTTTATATATTCCTACAGGTATCTAATGGATATCCACAAGGATGCCCAATGGATATCCACATGGATGTCCAATGGATATCCACATAGATATCGATTGGATTAGTTAAATAATACATAAATTCACAGTTAATTTGATAATAATTCTACGGCTAACGCCTCGGCCACAAACAACAGATTCGGGCAAAAAAGATCACTTTTACGGCCTCGATACACAAATTACTATATCCACGCTTATTGTTATGCAAGAATTTTTTTTTCATTGCTAATGCTCCTGGTAAAGAATCCCCGCAACCCGACACGCACATTCCATGACTACAAGCTGCATAACCGGGCTGTCACATTTGACATTTAGTTTATTTACAAATGATGGCTGGTGTCGTGCCGAAAAGAGCCACATCTGGGAGAAAACAATGGACTGTACATGGTAATACGCCCTGAAACCTCCCCAAAACCCGACAACTACATCCAGTGCTTCGAAATACACGGACTACCATTGAGGTTATGTAAGTAAAAACATTGTTTTTTAGATGGGGCCCGCAACTCCCTGAAACGGTTGAGAAGCCAAATGGCTACTGATGGCTGTCCGGAATCACAAGTGGTTTTAGCCAAGCAACTCCTGGATGACAAGTGTGGTAAGTACCCCTTTGAAGCGCCAATGAAGCAGCAAAACCCCTGGTTTCCAGAAATAGATACAGAAACTAAAGAAAATGAAAGATTGGGCGTGTACTGGCTGATTAAAGCTTCAGAGCAGGGCAACACTGAAGCGACGGAGTTGCTCAAAACATGCCTACAAACTGGAAAGGGAATCTCTGAATTGAATTATTTGGATGTGAAGTCTTGTATAGGTATGACACAACATGAGAAGCTTGCAAGGAAGGCTGCTCGAGAGATGTTTGCCAGTTTGTCAAATGGTGGAGAGTACATCACTTCAGATCAGCTACAAAAGAGGATATTAGCCATCGACCGCGATGTAACGCAGATCATGCAGAAAGGAGTTCATGAGAATCGGATTAATGGAGAGTTGATGTATGAGAGTGAGGAAGAAGACACAGATTGGAGTCAGAAATCTGAAACCAATGAGAAACTGACAGAAGACCATTTAGTATCGGCCGCGGTTGATTACTCTCATGGGCACTTACCGATAGTCAATCGCACGTTATGCCTTTCTGATCCAGATCTGAGAGCTTTGGATCATATTCCAGTTGTGCACAGGTCAATCCTTCACCCTCTTCTGGCGTTACGAATTTTGTACTATAAACTGATAAAATTTCTAGGGCGGGAATGCTCCTTCTTCTTTCCTTTGGCAAAATCCGAGATGCAGTTGTTAATTCTCATGCTAGTATACGCCCTTGTGAGCTCTGACAACATAATGTATTTCTTTCCATTGGTGCTCTACTATGTCACCTTTATCGTCATGATCGTGGTGACATTCCAGATGTTGCAAATAAAGCGAGAGTTTCATGATTTCCGCCTCTGGTCGGGATTGTTCTTGTGCTATTCTGGGGGCGACCTAAACCCTGAAGAGTCTGAGTTCCAATACATCTGTAATAATCTGAAACCATATGGACTGTTTTTTGGCTCTTTGTTGGTAAACTTGTTGATCTACCCTGTAATAGTGGAGCAGTGGATCCCTCAGTCAGAGCTCATGATTATTTCTTTCTGTCTCACTTTCGCCACCCTGTTGGGGTTCATGTACAAAAAGCGGGGGAAAACAGTCTTTGACCTACTGGTGTTCTTCAGCTTTGGCATTAATGTCCTGGCTAAATACCCATATGAAACGGACCCTGTGGTGGCTCAAGGTTGGCGTTTTCTAGACCTTAAAATTCCAACTTTTGCAAGCTACGTCATAGGTAATGGGATCGAGTTCTGTATCAACTTCAGACTGGTGTTGTATCTTTGCATTCCAGTACTTCTAACCAAGATAGCATCTAGGCAGAACTGGAAGGGTACCTACCAAATGTTAATTCCTCACTGTGTCACCCTCAGTTGGCTCCAGATCTGTATCATAAGCTCCCAAGGAGCGACCATGTTCGGTCTGCTACGTGGCAGCCTTGCATTGGCTGGTGTGGTACTGTTTTTACCACTTGTGGGACTCACTAGCATTGTACTCCCGGCTGCAGCTCTTACAAAGTGGTTGATCACATCTGATCTCATTTTTAGCATTTGTCTATTTTTGGTGCTGATCGCGCTCTTCTTTGCTCTATGTTTCCTCACAGCTCAATCAAGGTACAACAAACTGACTGCATTCATTCAAGTGGTGTTTTCCGTACTCGCTGTACTAACCTTGCTAAAATCAACCCACAAGACGGAAGACTACTTTGAAAAAAAGTTACCAGAGTATCTATCTTGGGATGTCTACCAACGTTTCTGCCAACAACCCGTGTGGCAAGAAGAAAATATTGCAGTCGCACAGATAAAGTGCGCACAACTCCAAAACTCCCACATCCATTGGGACGGTTACATCAACGAAGTTAAAATCAAGTCTATTTCAAACACGTTCCAAACCGTCATCGATCACCTCCCATCTTCACTACGGCCCCATTTGTCCTGCTTTTACGGGGAGGAAGCGAAAGAAGACTGTTCTTCACTACCACAAGCTGTTCAGGAGGAGTGTAGTTCCTTCTATAACATACTGAAGTCCACCAGAGGTTGCTCCTTAGACAAGTACAACACCTACACTTTTGAGATAACGGCGAAGGTGCAGGCGGGCATTTGGGGCAAAAGTCCTGAGGTGCTACTAGATGTAGATCACACATTTAAGAACTTCACTCTGAGTTTAAAACCCAATGATCACATTTGGTTCAAAGGAATTCTTTTTAATAATGAAGTGGTTGGGGCAGATGGAATCTTGGGAGGGTTTAAAATTCACGTCCGGTTGGATGAGATAGGGTGCCTCGCATGTAGTAACAGCGACCTGAGGAGTGTGAAGAGGGAAGAGATGGCGAGGCTTGATCTTATGGGCGTCACAGAGGCATTCTTTATTGGTTGTAAGTTTGTTTTAAATGTAATTCTAAGTCCTGTTGTAGTTTTTAAGTGAAAAAGTTTGTACTCACTAGTTGTAATTTATTTATTGATGTTAATAAATGTTAATTCTAAATATTCTGATTTTTTAAATTTGGCGCTAGTTATTTTCAACTAGTTAGTAGTACCAACGCAACGCAGCAAAATTAAAGTTCCCAAATTTTGGTCCAACAAAACACGTGTGTTATGTGCCGTTTGAGAAATATTGTTTAATTTCGTGCGTTTTGGCTAATATTTTACCATGGTGAGTTGTAAAAGATGTCACTAACGAGTAATAACATGAAGTACATTTTCGCTTTTGTTGTGAATCCTGAAGCGTGGTAGTAAACATAACCTCACTTTATGTTAATTACTTTTTTATTTGGTTAAACAAACTAAAATGGTCATCAGAGCTAGTAACACTTGAGGGTATTGTAATTTTGTAATTTTAATGTTTTGGAAGGTAGCAAGGCTTCCCAAGCCAAACTAAACATAACCTCACTTTTCAGTCAAAGCTGTTCGTGTTATTTGAACACGCCGCCGGCTATGGAGTTTTCAAGGTCCAAGAATTCGAAGAGATCGGAATGTTGCTGCCCCAACTGGAATCCGCAGTGCACGATCTGTCTCGTTTCAACAGCGTTGTCCAACTTGTGGGGTTCTCCCCATTTAAGACAGCAATTACGGCCCTTGAAAATATCAATGCCGTGTCAGAAGGTATATTGCCTGAAGACTTGCAAAACTTCCTGGATATTACCATCCCAAAGAGCAAAAAGAAAAATAAGATTACTCTGGGCGTGAGTGACCCTAAACTCGGGGCTGCCATTACTGAGGCCTTGGGCATACAATGCAATCACGTTGGTGCAGTTCCTGAAGTAATCAGAGGTAAGACTGGGATTTTTTGGAACAATTGAGATTCAAGTATTGTCATAGGTATTAGACATCATTTCCCAAATCTCGTCAAGGGGTTCACCGCCAAGACCTCTGCAGTTGCTCAATTGGGTCTTGGACATTCCTATTCTCGCGCTAAAGTCAAGTTTAACGTCCACCGAGTTGACAACATGATTATTCAGTCAATCGCACTGTTGGACCAATTGGATAAGGATATCAACACGTTCTCAATGCGTATTCGGTAATTGTATTTCTACTACGACGACAAAATCTCAACGTTATTTTCAGCGAGTGGTATTCATACCATTTCCCAGAGTTGGTGAAGATCGTGCCTGAGAACTACACATACGCTCGCTTGGTCAAACTGATTAAAAACCGAAAAGAATTGAGCGAGGAAACCTTAGAAGCTATTGAAGAAATCACAATGGATTCGGGGAAAGCCCAAGCTATTTTAGACGCTTCCAAATCTAGCATGGGCATGGACATCAGTCTGGTGGACCTTCTCAATATTGAAATGTTTGCTGGTCGTGTCATAGCTCTGGCAGACTACAGAAACCAACTGTCCGAGTATCTAAAAACAAAAATGACAGATGTGGCCCCAAATCTGGCCAAACTGATCGGCGAACAAGTAGGTGCTCGATTAATCGCACACGCTGGTTCCCTAACAAACCTAGCGAAATATCCAGCGTCCACAGTGCAGATCCTCGGTGCCGAAAAAGCACTTTTCAGAGCACTCAAAACCAAAGGGAACACTCCAAAATACGGACTGCTTTTCCATTCCACTTTTATCGGCCGAGCGGGGGCTAAAAATAAGGGCCGCATCTCGCGGTATTTGGCCAATAAGTGCTCCATTGCCTCGCGGATTGACTGCTTCACTGAAACCCCCACCCAGATTTTCGGAGAGAAGCTGAGACAGCAGGTTGAAGACCGACTCAAGTTTTACGAAACTGGCGATATCCCCAAAAAGAACATTGAAGTTATGAAGGAGGCCATAGATGAGCTTGAACAGGAAGTAGCACAGGGCCAAGAAAAAGAGAAGAAGAAGAAGAAAAAGAAGAAGCGTCCGTTGGATGAATCGACGGAGAACGGAGTGAACGACACAAATGGGAGCATTGTAGAAGAGCCTCCCAAAAAGAAGAAGAAGAAGAACAAGAAGAATCAGGATGAGGCAGAATAAGTATGGTTTTAATTTTGTTCACGATAGTAAGATGGACGTTGATAAATATAATTATGGATTTTTTAATGGAGTTTCAAATTAAAGCTCGTTCCGAAAAGCGTCGTTTTCATAAATGATTCATACATCGAGTAACCGCTGAACGGTAAAATTCTTCATCACATATGTAAATTATGTTTTCCACAGGCAAAATAATGTGGGATCATTTATGGAGGCCCGTTAGTTTCCTGCCTTTCCTTTAGGGGACACTAGTTTTCATAAAGTTTCTCTTATTAACGTAGTTTCTGGCAAGTTCTTTACCACTTTTGCTGCCCCGTGTATAGCGTGTCAACACGTCACTAGTACCGTGGATGTAAGTAGACACCGAAAAAATTATAAAAATACATCAAAGTTCAGTAATATTTATTTTCTACATGAACTTAAATCATCTACAGAAAGAATATTGAAAGCTTAAGCCATTCCCAAATTTCAATAGGGTCCCCTCCATAAAAATTCACAACGTAACAATCGACTCGTGTAACTTTCGATTAACGTATTTTATCAGGTACCTCTGAGGCAACGCAAATCTACATACCATTAACAAAATAAATTCCACTGTTGTAAAATTAAATTTTGGAACCTCTGTATAAAAATAACTACAATAATTAACGTACTACAATCTATCATTCATATACTATAGAAACCCTAAAGTGTCGATTTTGGCGACTCTTCTCAAACATTTATTAAACAGAAGTTCTTCCAGGGGTGTATTTCATAGATGTCTTTAAAATGCAATTTGCTATAAAACGGGAAGAATGTCAATGACTAAAAGAAGTAAATTTGAATTGTAATTTAAATTTTTCAAGTCAATCTCCACAGTTTAATCAAGACTATTCCCATCTCCAGCATAATTTTTCAAGGGATTAATGATACAATTGATGAATTACAGTGGTTTTTTACCTTGAAGAATGTTAAATTATGACGTTATGTCCATACAAAGTAATAATAATACAATAAAAAAATTAATTAAAAAAAAAGCCATGCAGTGTACACTTTTTTACTCTTGTTGAATAGAGAATTGAAAAGTATCTAAAAACCAAAAAAAAAAAAAATCGTTGGGGTTGCCATTAAAAAATTGATGACGGTGTCATAATTCAAAAACAGATGCCGTCATCAACAAAATTTTTATGTTCGAGTGTTTTTCGCAAAAACATTACATAACTAAATTATGATTTTCTTCTTCAAGCCTCAGAAAAACGTGACATTGTATACGCCAATAGGTAATGACAAATGGTCGTTTAGCGGCGCATAAAGTCAGCTGACGGCACTAAAAGTAACCTTGAAATTACTTTTTGCGCCGCTGATGGTCAGCCAAATCAAAGAAAATGTCAGATTTTCGGCGTTTAAAGAAAAAACAGCATATTTTATTCGGAGAAAAGTGGCTTTTCATGGCGCTTGTCTGTATTTGTCTGTTAGACAGACTTGCCACAAAAAGCCTCACTTTTACTCATAAAATAATCTACTATTGTGCGGAGCTTTATCATCACTCTGTATACGCGTACGCCGCAGTTGAAGGTTAACCCTCGTTTTTGGGATTTTTCTTCTCGATATTCAGGGCCGTCCTTTACTGTAGCAGGAGCTCCAATTTCACATTAAAAGGAAAAAAATGCTAACAAAGAATTTTGTGTATGGACAAATAAAATACGAGAAAAATATTCAACACATTTTATTTGGGGTCTTTACAACAACCAAATGAGCGGAATGTTGCAACAGTTACACATTCATTTATCTTAATAAGGCACCACGGCTTCATAGCTGCTCACAGAAAAAAACCAACAATGAAACAGACTCGATTTATTTCATAGAAAATTATTAACAGTACGATATTGCTATGTTCTCTTCTTTTCTAGGCAGGCCGGTACACCGACTCCCTATAATTAATGATAAATAAATTGCAGACTAAATTAATAACCATAGACTTAACAAACTTAAGATACCCAGCACCCTGAATGAGCATTGTAGAATAAAAAACTATACAAAAGTATGTGCAGTTGACTTCAAACTAAAGCAAGACCGAATGGCTCATTTGACAGAATAAAATCTTTGGAATTTTTCGCGTGACTAAAAAAGTTGTTCTTAAGAATTAGGAAATAACTGTCTATTTGGCGCATTGAAGCTATTGTGAGGGAATCCTTGAGCATTGAAATTCATGGCATTGTACTGATTCATCAACTTGGGTTGATTGATCGGGGACGTTGGGTTGCTGGCCAGTTGGTTCATGCTCGGGGAGACCCCTGGTTTTGGCTTTGTCACTAATAAATTGTCTAGATCGATATTCAAGTTGCCCGAGTTACTCCACGTTGACCCTATCGGTTGGTTTTTATTTGTTGGTGTTTTCTCGGTGTTGTTATTCGACAATGTGGAAGACAACGGTTGAAGCAGTTGAGCGGACGTTGGGGTTAGGATCGACCCTATATGAACACAACAAAATTTATTCATCAACTTTTAATACGCTATCAATAATACACATAGTACTAGCAGCTATATTTCTACATTCTATGTTAGGTTCGCCCCGCGCCACGTTAGTACTAAGAAGGTCGCCCAACCAGAGACGAAACTCAACAAGCTCGTCGATGAAGTCAGACACTAAAATGTCTTTGTTGGTATTAAGTACAGCGGCCCCGATTAGGCTGATAACCGCCATTCGCACCTTCACCTCTTTGTGGAAGCGCAAGTACCAAGAGAAATGAAGGATTTCTTTTGACATGCGTGCGGCAATCGGGCAGTTTTGCGACGAACATATGATAACTCCTAAGGTCCGCAAGAAGTGGATCAACAAAATGTAGTCTTCATCCTGCGGGACTGATATCATCCTATTTTGATTGTAACCATAGAGTAATGGGAAGAAGAAGTATCCTGCGACTTCTCCAAATTTATTCATACTCTCGACTCTAAATGGTTTGTGTTTATGAAAATACCGAGTTTTTAGTTCTAAACGCTCTTTTATGACCTCTTCAGCTTTAGTGAGTTTCGGGTTCTTTCTAACTTTGGGAATTTCCGGTTTTAAAGAGGCCAAGGTTTGCGCGGCTGAACTTAGGACATCAAGAACAAGAATTCTATATGCGATGGAATAAGTACCAATATCTGCGTGGAAGTGTTTGCATAAGTATTCAGCAGATGGTGCTGGATATACACAGGTGATGGCCACACAACTCTTAAAGACTAAAGAGTTGAAGTTTTCAATGTAAAATCTTTCATCTAACGCCAGCAGTATTTCAAGAAGTTCAATGCCCAGGGACACATCGTCGTCCGGTAATTGTTTGATAATCAGGTCTTCAGCAGCAACCACACTTTGTGTGAACACATCGCAGTTTTGCGTCTCCAGCAACCCCTCTTTGAGATCTCGGAGGTATTTTGGGGGTTCTTTAACTTTCACGTCGTTCGATGTATCGTAGGGCTCTAAATCATCATCTGAATCCAATTCAAAATCAGTATTATCAATGATGGTGATAAGGCGACTCTTTGGTTGGACAGATTCTGCGACAATCACGTTCTTAACTTCAGTCTTTCTTTTAGGCTGACGGTATTCGACAACATACGTCTCCAATAAACCAGAAATCAGCTCCGACGCATTTTCCTCAACAGTCTTTCTTTTGTAAAACTCGGTCATATCGGTGTCATACAATTTTTGTAAAATATCCGCTACACATTTTCCCTCAGGCGGTAAACTTTGGTAGTCAAAATTGAGAGGGGTTTTATTGTCTTGTTCGTTTTCTGACGCCAGACAATTCAGAATAATCTCGGAACTCTTCATGCCCATGGCTCGAATCTCGTGGATGGAGTTCTGTAAATGTATGGGAACTGCGGCGTACATCTTTTCTTGCACGATGCCACGCTGATGGTCGCTAAACCCGATATTTTTCATACTGTTCATTATTACTATGATTAATTTGGTAATATACAAGTGGTGTTCAACGCTAGTATGGTTGATGGCAGATTTGTCAGCCCAAACGTTCAGCAAGTCTACCAACATAGTGAATAAAGAGTGTTCTGACCAACTAACATAGACCACCAAGTTTGTAACAAGATTGTCGTCATCCCAATGAGATAATAACGGGAGTTTTGTGCACAGAACAAATTTCCAATTCGGGTTTTTCAGTATGGTCTGTCCGAAAAAATCACGGATTGAGAAAACAGTTGAATTGAGAGTTTTCAAGGCCATGATAGCGAAGATCTCAACGGCTGCCCGCTCTAGATTGTCTAGCAAGCCCCACACCAATCTCTGGTAGACGTGTTGTTTGGCGGAGGTCTGATTTGTGAATATCGCAAAAGTTTTAATGAGGGCTTTAATACCGACAGAGTCGTAGTGTTCATTGTAATCGGTAAGTGTTTTACTCACAAGCAAACCCAAGTTTTCATAGTCTAAATCAGTCTCTTGTCCACCTCTAGTTAAAAAATCCGACGTGAATTCAACAACTTTTAAGATGTTAAAGACCAGAAACCTACAGTATTCGCTAGGTTTGAAAAACCGACCAAATTCCCCTTGGGTTGCATTAGCCACTCTGTTAGGGACCGACATCAGCATGCGCACTTTGTCACACCAGAGCCGTTGGTTTTCCTCCCGTTCCATCGCTTTCTTTGAGGGGGCGAAAAAATTCTGGAAAATAAAAGCGAAAAGTCCTTCGCCTCTCAGTGTGACTTCCGCCAGTAAAGATAGAGATTTGGCCACATTAAGATCTTTCGTTTTCAAGTTCCTGAAGATAATTTCAGAGGTCACGACAAAGCACTGGTAGTCTTCTACGGAAAACATCCTTGCGACCTCTTGACGTACATGTCCATCGTATAGAGGAAAACTGTGGTCGGATTTCGATATTAAATTCTCGAGAATCAATCTGTATTCACCTTCTGCGAATTTACTCAAATCTAATGGGTCTATTCTCAACAGACTTTGGACTGTTAAAGTTGGTAACTCTTTCGTGAGATTCTCAAGACTGACAGTGATAGCATCGATGTCGTTTTGGGACGAGATTTTCTTGATTGTATTCAATGTTTTCGTTACGGTTCGGCTAGCGTCCCGAATGTGTGATTCTACGGTGTGTTTTCTTTTGTCACGAAACACTGCCCGATTGGTATCTGCAATGGGAACGCTCTAGTGAGTTTCCCCGAACATCTAGTGGATGAAGGGGGAATCAGAAAGACGCATAGTCGCGAATGAAGCGGTCACGAAAGAGGAAGACCAAATAAAAATAATAAATTTTAAGGTGAGAACTAAATACAAGGTGTTTATAAATGCTGGTGCGTCATGCTGGCTTTGAAAGGAAATTTGATCTATGATGGTCAATTATATTATTTTAGTACTGTAAGCGTAAAGGCCCAGACACACATGGCCGCACAGCGCCCGCACCGTGTGACTCCCGTGCATTGGACGGAATTGCACAATGGTGAAATAAATAAGTAAATTTTAAATTCAGTTCATAAATGTCGCAGGGCAAAATTATCAAAATTGAACTGAAAATATTTCTTTATCTTTGGACACATGAAACATGAAGTTTTACAGCCTGATTTCATATTGAGTTGCGCCGGGTCTTAAACGCCGGTTGCTCTGGAAACGTCTTAAATAAAGACCCGTCGCAACTCAACATCAGATCAGGCTGTTAAGACACAATACGAAATATTTGGAGGGTAATGGTTGAAACTGAACTCTTTTCCGCCAACATCAAGATTATAAAATGTTACAGAACATTAAAAAGGCCTAGAAGAATGTGTTTGCCAACAGAACTGAGGTCGTTTCGAAAAAAATATTGTATTTGTTTACTGGATTTAAATAATTATCATTATAAGAATAATAAGTGTTAACTGACAAAATTTACTTAATTTATTTGAATGTTGCGTTTTTTAAATTAGTTTAACATTATTAAGCAACCAATTTCAGCGGATTTTTTTTTATTGAGACGTATTTCAAAGCCAACTTGATGCACGATTTTAAAAAAAGAACTTTACTTGGCGCATCTACAGGAACACCAATTTAATTCCCGCTTCATGTTTTCGACCACTGCGGAAATTACTCATTTAGTTCAAACATATTGTTCAATAGCAAAATTTCCTTTTGGATCATTGTCGCGGAACGACTTCCCCACCTGTTTACACATAGTATGTAATGCGTAATAGAAGTCATAGAAAGCGCTTTACGCTCTTGAAAAAATACTCAACAGAGCTTAACCGAGTTTTTCAGCGTCGGAATCTGGAGGCGGGGGCAAGGCCGACGATTACGCCACGTTTATACGTTAGTCATTCAACGATACTCACCTCCGTCTAGCAGGCTGGGCGCCGCCCCTATGGCGCCCTGATTATTGTTAGGAACATTTCCAAATCCGCTCTGGGGCTGTATGCTTAAACTGGTGAAACCTGACAGGTCCCCTAATAGGTCGTTGTGGTTTTGTTGCTGCGCCCCAGTCGTACTCGTGGGTGCCGTCATTAAATTTGCACTATTTCCAACCAACGATCCTCCCATGAGATTAGGCACACCGCCGATTAGCGGTACACTGGGGGGTTTCATAAATAAGTTCTGTTCCTGCGTCGTCGCACTTTGCGAAAACGCCGAACTGAAATCCGCAAAATCGTCCTCAGTTTTCGGGGCGGTTTCCGCAGGTGCCCCAAATGCTGTTTCAAAATCGCCAAACTCTGCAGACTTTGTGGACTCTTCTTCAACAGCGCGCGGGTTGAATTCGTCGTTCAATAAGTCGTTGGATTGGGAGGGTAGTGGGCTCTGACTAGCATCTCGTCCAAAATTTGCAGCTGCTCCTAAATCGACTTTTTTCAACGGTTTGTTGGGTTTCTTCGGCGAGTTCGTTATGGTGGAGTTGATGTTGATGTTCACGCGTTTCTCCGTGTACGTGGGGCTCTCATCTTTATATTTTTTTATGTTGGAGGAATTGCGTGAAGGTTCCGTGTCGCTGTCTTCTTTTTCAAACTCGTATTCATCTTCGTAGCTGCGGTCGCGGTAACGGTTGGCTCCTGATTGAGGCTCGTCCCAGTCACGATCGGCGTAATCCCGGGGGCGCTCATCCCAGCGCTCGTGGGTACCTCTGCCTGTGCCGATCATGTCCGAGCTCATTCCGATATATTTGTCTTTATTTTTCTTGGCCTTTTTCCTTTCCTCTCTTAGTCTGTCATCATCTTGAATGAAGTCAATCAGTTCTTTGACTTTGTGTCTGATATTGACACCCTGGTCCTTCCCCATGTCGTCGACAAAACTGAAGTTTTCCAACGAACGGAGGTCATAGATGTGCTCTCTCGCAGATGTGACCACACGCTCCGAGCCGTTTTTGATTAAGTAGTTTAACAATAGCAATGACTACAAATAACAGATTAGTTAAGCCCTTAACAAACACAATCTTACCTTGTAGATCCGCTTCCAGTGTTGCTTATTATCTTGGAACATCCTCTTCCACAACATGGACATGACTTCAGGAAAGTGCTCGTACGTGAAGGTCGAATGTGCCAACTCCTGCATCATTTGCCCTGTGGGACCCCAGGGCTCATCGTTTGTAGCTTCTCTGACTTTCGCTTCGATTTCTGTGTAGTTCATCACCACGTTCGTGCTAAAACGAGCAAATTTCAGTACGATTTTCGAGGCGAAAAACGCAAAACATAAAAAAAAGATAAACATCTGGAGTGGCAACACTTGATGACACTTACACTTTATCGGCGATTTCTCGCACTTTCCACATACTAAATATATTTTCCATTTTTGAGGCTGTGAGATCTTGGATAATACTTTAAAATTACTAGGTTTTGATCGTTCTTTTCACCAAAATTATCTCCAAATTTCTATGTGAATGGTGACACGGCGATCATTCGGCTATACTGCCAGGACTGCCAGTACCATGACGTCACCAACGCGCTACCAACCTGTCCCAAAATTACCAAACAGAAGAATTATGGGATTCGGACCACATCTGATAAAGACTCAGCGAAAATTGACTTTTCTATGCATTAAGTTGCGTTAGTTATCCGTAAACTATTACATAAACTTGTCTTTTCATCAATTTTTAATGTTTGTTTTTTAAATGTAGGGTTTTTTGTTCCCATTAGATTACTGCTCTGCACTTCATAAATTTGTCATAGATAATGATAGGATTCTTGTTTATTTTCTGGAATTTTACCGAATATCTCGGTTGAACCACAGTGACAGAATCGTTAGAATGGCCCCCATAAAAGTTATTTTACTGGCCTGTGGGTCTTTCAACCCACCAACAAACATGCATTTACGGATGTTTGGTAAGTGGGCCCCTCTGATAACAAAGTGAGGTTAACGGCATTTATAGAAATCGCAAGGGACCATTTGCATCGAATGGGGAACCACATCGTGATCGGTGGGTTAATTTCCCCAGTGCACGATAGCTATGGAAAGAAAGAGTTACAGGCGGCTACCCATCGTATCAACATGTTACGTTTGGCGCTCCATAATTCAGACTGGATTAAGTTATCAGATTGGGAATGTAAACAAGAGACGTGGAGCCGCACAAAGCAGGTGTTGCAGTATCACCAGGTAAGCAGTTATCTTCAAAAATAATTTATCCTGACTCTTGTTATTCTAGAATCAGCTTAACGCCGTTTTACATTCTGGCAAAAATGCTTTTGAAATCAATGAAGATGACATTCAGTGGACTCCAGACAACTTAAAAAACTGCGGCGATGTCGTGCAAATCAAATTGTTGTGTGGAGCTGACCTATTGGAGTCTTTTGGTACCCCTGGATTATGGTCTGATGAAGATGCAAGTAGTAACTGTCTCAGAAGCCTCTGTTTTACAGTTTAATTTTAGATTGAAGCCATCATTGGCCAACATGGTTTAGTTGTGATAACACGTGCAAACACCAACCCCAATGAGTTTATCTACAACTCAGATATGCTCACTAAATATATGGTAAGAACTGAAGTTGTCACAGCTTGTTTTGAGAACTGAATTTTAGTCCAACATCACATTAGTCACAGAATGGATATGTAATGATGTAAGCTCTACAAAAGTCAGACGGGCCTTAAGGCGATCGGAATCAGTTAAATATCTACTACCAGACAAAGTCCTGGACTACATTCATAAGAACCACTTGTATGGAAGCAAAAACACGTAAGTGACAATGCAATCAGAATATTGTGTTGAGTCATCAGTAAGTAATAAATAAGCAACTTAACATAATTTTTTTTCTTGCTGCTGGGAATAGTAAGTATCTAATACCAGAATTTAACTCAAACCTATTGACTCCATCCCCTTCGGATGTACTAATGGAGTCGCCTAGCCCCACAAACTGCATGATTATCTGCAACAATACACTTTTTAATCGTAACTATGATAAGCGCATGTCCATTGACACAGTAGACAATGTGGTCAAAACAAACGTGGTAAACACCGCGCGTCATCCCGGGCAAGCCGTAAAAGTCATCACTGAACACACGGGCGACCATAAGATCGTCCAAGGGTCGGGAAAAGAGGTATGTAAAGAAGACAAGATCCATTTAAAAAACTCGAAAAGCTGCGCAAACATTGACGAAATACATCGACGAAGTTCAGTGAAAGGCAGCAAACCAAACGCGGGTCTCAAAGAATGCAAAAGCTGCGACGAGAATTTGATAAAGTTCATTTTTACGAAACACGGCATTCAAGTTATCAGCGATGTCGAGACTATTGTGTAACTGTATTTGCATGTTCAAGTAGCTCAAAAAGGACTCAAGTCTTGTGACAACTGTACCTACGTTTTTGTTCACTTTCTGACAAAACTCGTTTACAATTTCATTTTTAGTGACTGCATGATCTTCTGTGAGGTTTTCTAGTAGCATGTGTTTTCTGTTTCAGGCTCTAGTCCGACCTGCATGCCTTCTCTAGTTGAGCTCATTGTAAGGGGCATTGCTCGCGCCCCTCTTTAGTAAGTCTCAAAATACATTCCTACTAGCATTTTTGAGATTTATTCTGAGTGATATTTACTTAAGTAGCCTGGATGTATAGAATGGGGTAGATGTTTATTTATTATTTTTACGTCTCATTAGCCAGTATATTGTAAATCAAATAAATTTATTTATAAAAACTGATGACTTTCGTCTGATTGTACAAAAAATAAATAACAGACAAAATTACCTAGATCCCGTACTTTAGTTCTTCTTGGGAGGATTATCATCTGAGCAATCGCACCATGGTGTTATAGTTCTGTCACATTTTAACTGTATGTTGACAATAGTCAAGGGGGCACTACCAATCGTCATTGTTTTATAGCTAAGAACTTGGTAGCTGACATCATGCAGACCAGTTTGCCTATCTCTTCTTCTTGTCACTTCTCTTTGATTGAAGCACTTGGCTGTGTCACGTTTTCTATCCTTACCATGGATATGTCTAGAAGTGCAGTTTAAAGAGGATTAATACAAAGAGGGAATTCACCTGAAAGTGTTGTTTTTTCCTGTGGTTATATGTTCGGGACGTGTAATGTTCAGGTTTGTGTCTCGAAGACGTACGTAAAATTCGTCGTCTTCCAGTCCCCATCCCCAGTACTTGTTGGACAAGCCGTTGACTAGTTTGAAATGCTCTCTGAAAGCCTTTTTATAAAATCGGCCATAAAACTACTCATACCCACCTGTTGATTAATAAAATCCCGCCAATGAACTTATCATAATGGTAACGGGGATGTAGATGCGGCGCTGCTATGTGAAACGGCTGATGAGGGTAAGTGTAACTCAGGTTTTTATTTAGAGGTAGTAAATCTACGTCATGCATCGCGATGTAATCATAATTAGACATTGTTTCCAGATAGCCGACGTTGATCAAAGAAGCCCTATTAAAGCGGTATGAATCAATTTGATTCAAAATGAAGATATCATGGTTGATTTTTTGTTCATTGAGAAAGTCGTGGATATAAGGGGCGAATTCAAGGAGTTCTTCAAATCTGTTCCTATATGGAACCAATACTGCCAGTTTGTGGTTGGACTCATAACCTCTATTTGTGTAGTGTTTGGGTTGGGGTATGTACTGGATGATGGGCTCTTGTCTCGGGCAGTTACAGTGATCTACGGTCAAGAATCAGAAAGAGGATTGTGACACACCTGTGTAGTACCATTGGTTAGCAGCTTAAATGATAGAAACACTGTTATTAAAAACATCACAGTCAGTAACATGGCAAAGAATTGGATGAAGCTGAAACGGAACAGCTTTTGTTTCGTTTGAGCCATCGGGGCATTGTTTATAACATTTTTAACTAGAATAATCAAAGTCTTAGGTTATCTAACCTAAGTTGTGATGTTTGCATTAGTGACACTAGTGTCTTTTTGGTTGTTAGGTTATAGCTCAGGTTGATTGGGCGGGACATTCAAAACATGTTATCAGTAATAATATCACAAGAGCATAGAAAATATCGATTAAACTTCCGAGTCATGAGACGTATTCCGACGAAATATCACGACAGCGCAGCTGGAGTGGTATTTCGCGGAATACGTCGAATGACGAGGATAGTTTAATCAGATTATTTTCAATGCTCGAGTGGTATTCATTACGATTATATAACGAAAAAATGCGAAATTTTGACGGAACTTTTTTTCTGACGTTTATTAACAATCATAAAAAAATCGTTCCTATCGCAAAGTTCATTGTTGGAGCCAGCCGAAACACCGAAATGAATATACCCCGTCGTCAAGGGTATACTTACTCACTTATATACATCGTAACTATGAAAAATCTGTAAGTGCTATTGGCTCGATTTATTTCGTGTTATATAATCAGTTATAATATCACTAGAGCTTAGAAAATATCCATTAAACTCCCGAGTCATGAGACGTATTCCGACGAAATACCACGACAGCGCAGCTGGAATGGTATTTCGCGGAATACGTCGAATGACGAGGATAGTTTAATCACATTATTTTCAATGCTCGAGTGGTATTCATTACGATTATATAACGAAAAAATGCGAAATTTTGACGGAACTTTTTTTCTGACGTTTATTAACAATCATAAAAAAATTCTAATTGCTATTGGAGCAATTTATTTTGTGTTATATAATCTTAGAAATCCTATCCTACATTATAAATACTGTAGTCAGAAGTGCTTTGTAAAAACTTACAATAACAAAAGTCGCATCATTTTTGTTTGGGGATTTTTTACACAATATTTATATCAAAATAATGAATAATGTTTTGATGCGGTGATTACTCTCGAAGCAAAATATTAAATTCAGAAGAGCAATTTTAATCAGTCAAGAATTTTAATGTGTTTATAATGAACCTACATAATGGAAGCGTGAATTGTATGCGTCGATATACGGATACCCTAAATTGCGCCATCGGTGGCACTCTTCCGTTTTATGGTTATGTTAATGAAGGGAATGGCGCAGGTTCAAAATCATAGAAGTTTAAATTTTTGAGGATCACAGATTTATTTAAAATTTTGTTACACTTAATAATTACGTCAAACTTAGGCAGTGTAAATACTATCAGTACATTGATAACGCTCTTATGACACAAGTCTTTAAAGTAAAATTACACTGACAACCTCCGTCAGAATGCACATGAAACTTAGGTAAATAATACATTGCATGATGTGTATCAGCCAACATTAAGAAGCTGCTTTTATGAACATAACATCAAAAGCTTAACATATTATGGAAATCATTTTTAACAAAATTTGAGCTTCATTCCTAATATCGAAACCCCGCGATGGGCAAGATGCTAATAAATAGATAGATATAAAAATATAAATAGGAATGGTAATGTGGATAGAATACGTATTTAAAACGCTATCTACAGTAAAAATTTCCTACAGTTTATATACAAATAGTCCGGCTCTAAAAACTTAGTTCTCCTAAATTTTTGCTACATAAAGGTTGCATATTTACAAAAAATCAATCCTAAGAACGTAGGAATCTTAAGTCTTGTTGAAGAAAATTTGATAATAATCGAAGTAAAACACTAGCTGAAGTACACAAAATGTAAGAATTAAGTAGACTATTCATATTATCAAATTTTCTATAAAAAGTTGCGATTAAACGAAAGATGAGAATCCTGGTAATGGTGCCCGCGATCGGGCCATGTTGTTTATGATGATTTGTCCGCCGTTCAGACTCGCGGATCCCTCCGGTTCGGAATCCGTGTGACTTGAAAAGTTCCTCACTGGCTTTTGCCTCTTCCAAGACGGCCTTAAAGGTTCGTTCACGTTGGCGTAGTGGTTCACGAAAGAGTGTGAGTTGGACAAAACGCTGTCGTTCTCACTTTCCGAACCCTGTGATGACAATGTCTTACAAATGCGTTTCTACACTTATAATATTTATACTTACTTGAGATTCTGAAGAGCTCATTTCTGAAGGCTTTTCGGTCACACTGCTGTCGTCTGGGTTTTCATCGTAACCTTTGAGACTCTCCTCGTCCGAATTGTAGGGGACAGAGGCAGGGGATGGCCTTGGTGGCGACTTTCCGACCATCGGGGGCGGTTGCTGCACTGGTTTGCGCGACAGAGTGCTGCGTTTCGACAAAGTCGAACTGAGATTGCCGTTGCCGTTTCGGGAACGGTAGTAATCTATAGACATGTCTTGTTGGTCTTCTCGCGACATGGCCATTAGTTCGCCCATACTGTTTTGAGCGCCTTCTTCTGTGAAATACTACATTAGTGGCTGCTGAAGAAATAGAATCAGATCGTACGTTTATATTTGTAGCTTTTGCTTTTAACGCAGAGAATGGCGATGACCATTATGATGATGATGATAGAAGCGGCTGCAAGGGCCACCATGAACCAGGTCTGTCGGTAGAATGGTTCGTGCTGGAGGTAGCCGTATTCCAGATAGAGCTTTGAGGGTGTCAACACTGGTTCGTCGACGTAGGCGGGAAAACTAATACCGAATTTGTTGTACGGGATCACCCGGAAGAAGTACTGTGTTGAAGGCAGTAAGCTCTGATAAGAAACTGTAAATTCTTGAAGCGGACCGTTGGCAGACTTAGTTACAGTTTGCCACCGTGTGTCATCTGAAAATAACAAAATTCGTTTCATACTGTGGGTAATTTCTAGTTACCTTTTTTCCTGGATTCGATGTAGTAGCCCAAAATTGGCCCCTTCCCCGTTAGTCCATTAAGCCAATGCAGCTCTACACTCGAAAGCGTCTTCAGCAACGTTAGTTCCTTCGGTGTACTCGGGGAGCCCTCCTGGGGCCCTGTCGTCACATTACTCGAAATTGAGGGCCCATAATCTATAGTCTGTGCCCTGACCGTAAACGTATATGTAATTTCTTCCTCCAAAGACTGCAATTGCAGCTCCGTGGAAGTCACTTTCTGCTTCACTTGTTTACTGAACCTCTCATTCTCTTCGGTGGTCTCGTACGTCACGAGATACCCCACAATGTCCCCGTTGCGCTTCTTTGGAGGATCCCACGACACCAACAAACTGTTCATCGTAATATCAGAAAACCGCAAGTTCATGGGGGGTCCTGGAAGCCCTGGGAGGGTTTTAACCGTTATGGGTAATGACCTAGGTCCGTCCCCTGCCGGATTAAAGGCCAGGATTTGAATGCGATACTCCGTGTATTTGTCGAGAAACACGAGACTGTGAGATGTCATCGTAGCGGCAATCACTTCGATCTCTTCTTCGAATTTGTGACCTTCGTCAAAGTCTTGGGGAGAGTCGGTGACTAAGTAGAAGATCTTGTAACCTAGCAATTCTCCGTTTTGCTCGTGTTGTTGTGGGGGTTTCCATTCCAATCGGACTTCCGTAGAGGAGACTGCTTTGCCTTCCAGGTCTCGGGGTTTGCCGGTCGGGACGGCCTCTCCAACGTAAACGGTGACCGGGGGCGTTGCAGGACCCTCTCCTTGCGAGTTGAAGGGGGCTACCACTATTTCGTAATTTTTGTCTTGAAGAAGTTCGCTTAAGACCATCTTTTTCGCCTAAAAGGAAGATTTTGGATTTGTTTAAGTTTGTATAGTCTTGTGTGATTTTGATAACTGGTCTAAAGCAACGCAGATAACATTGTATGTTTAACTACCGTTATTAAAGGTTTTCTACAACACTAGTCCATAAAGTCATATGTTGAACATTGGCGCGATTTAATCAACTGGTAAATTCGCCATCTTGTAATGCTTTAAAAAATGGGAAAGGCCTAGGTCACAGGAGCACAACCTACATTTTTCTTAAGTGTTTACTACAGTATTATCACAAAATTCCCATTTTGGATTCGTCGTTTAACTACATTAATTTATTACGTTAAATTTTCAAATAGATAAGATGGAATTATGCACCCAATTACAATCAAATTGGGTATGATTACAAAGTGTCTCAAAACATCTTAATCAAGTTTACTTACTTTTATTCCGAATATTTCCTCCTTGGGTATAGCCTGCAACGCAGTGGGATACTCCGAGTAATCTGACAACTGATACGTCACTCTATACCCTCCTGTCTTGACATCGCCACTCCAAAACTGCTCTTCCACCGAATCCCAGTACACCTCCACGCTCGTCGTCGTTATCGGCACCACTTTCAGATTTGTCACTCCCTTACTGGGCGCCGCTGGCAAAGTCCTCACCTCATTCGATTCAGGACTGAACGAACTGGGCCCGATATCGTTCGTTGCCCGAATCCTAAACCTGTATGAAGTGAACGGTTTCAGATTCGATACCGTGTATGAAGTGAGTTGTGGATCCACTCTCTCTGGAAGAGATTGCCACGGCCCGTTGTTTTCCATCTTTTGCACCGTGTAGTATCGTAGGGGTGCAAATCCGTCCCGTCCGGGTGTCCAGTTGAATGTGATTTGTTTGCTTTGGACTTGACTGCGGCTGATTTGTGGGATCGATGGGGGTTGTGGGATGTCTCGGTTGTTAGTGGTAAAAACCAAGGCGTGGGCTGTTTTGCCCCAGCCAAGGCGTGTTTGAGCTGTCACGGAAAACATGTAGTATTTTTCGGGTTCGAGCTGGGTGAACCTAAATGTGCGATCGGAAGGAGGGAATTCTTTGGAGTACTTGTTGTTAACGTTGGCGTTGTTGATGTGGTATGTTACTTTGTAGGCGAGGATTTCGCCGTTGGGCTCCTCGGGAACGTCCCAGATGACGCGTGCGGATGATACTGAGACGTCCGGAAATGAAACGTTGGAGGGAGGGCCCGGAACTAAAAAGTAAGTCAGGTTAGATATATATTTGCAGTTTGAAAGTAAACTAACGAACCATCTTCGAATGTTCTAACGCTAACGGCAGGTTTGCTGGGCTCCCCGTCTCCTAATCGGGTGTAAGCAAGGACTTGAACTCGGTAAACCACAAATTTCCGCAGCTCCGTAAGAGTGGTAGTGAGAGTCGAGTTGCTAGGAATTAGTTTGTGTTGGACTGGAGACTTGGATTCGGCAGCGTAATAGACTTTGTAGCCTTCAATTAGGCCATTTTGGTGTTCTTTGGGAATATCGCCCCAGGTAACTACAACTGTAGTCGAAGATGTCGCGTTGGCTTGCACATTTAGCGGACCGAATGATGGCACTGTAAACAAAAACACACATTAAATTTTCAAATAAAGAAAGTGTTGTCCACAAACCGACCTGCTTCTCTCGTTCGTTCCAGTGCCTTGGGCCCCGTCAAGGAGCACCCAACATCATTGCAAGCCTGCATCGAAATCTCATACAACGCGAATTCTTCTAACCCCACTATAACGTGAGAGTTGGCGGTGTGGTCGTCAATCACCGCGGCGTGGCTTTCCCCCGTCCTCATTTCTATGTAATTTATGTGATACCCCTTCGGGTTCCCAAACCACTCGACTTGTTGCAAAGGCTGAAAGCAAACTTTTACCACCCCATTTGCATAAATTTAAAATTCAAACTTACAATCCACCTTACTCTCAACTCAGTAGCACTCATCGCTCTCACCGTGACGTTTTTCGGCGGATGTGCAGGTGGCGCTTGAATCGTTTGGAATTCCTTCGACGCTTCAGACGGTTCCGACGCTCCGACCACATTGTTGGCTATCAACCTCAACTTATATAGGGTGAAAGGAACTAAACCGGTCACTGTTATCGTGGTCGCGTCCGGATCGCTAACTTCGAAAACTACAAACCAGGAGGCATTCCGGGCAGTTTGTGCTTCCACTGTCCATTTGGTGATTGACGAGTTGCCATCAAAGCCGGGAGTAAATTGTAAAACTACGGAGAACGCTTCGATGTTGGAGAGGGCTAGTTTGGAAGGTGGATGCGGCAACACAGGCTCTACTCCCGACTGAATTATGGCAATTTTGGGGGGACTGGGACCCACAGCTGTCCACGCTGTCACCTCAAACTTGTAATGAGTGGTGGCTTGGAGATCTGTCACCTTAAGACTGAGTGTATCTGCTGTTAGGTTCTTCACTTTAACGGTGTCAGGTTTGTCCTTGACTTGGTAGAGTATCTGGTAGTTGGTAAGGATTCCGTTGATGTGGCGAGGAGGTTGCCAAAGGACTTTCACAGCTCGGTCGCTGATGTCGTCGAATTGGAGTCCGGTGACTTCGTCTGGAACTGAGTCAAAGTTGTTACCGTCGTCTGCGTGGATTTTGACGTTAAGTAAGGTCTGTTCAATAAGAAATTTGTTAGTGGTTTTTAATGAAACAGACTTTACTCTGACGATCAACGTAGGCGACGGGTGTAACGAATTGAAGTTGGAAACTTACCATCTTCCTTGGTTTTGACTGATACGAAGTCGCTAATTTCGCCGTCTCCAGGATCCGTAAAACATACTACCGAAATATTATAATCTGTGAATTTGTCTAATCCGTCCATTACAGCCGTTTGCTCAGCATTTGGATTAAGCAAGTTTGGATGCACCGTCTTAACCTTTGCCTCAAGCAGCTCGCCATTCTGCGCAGTCTTCCACGCTTGGATCTTATACCCTTGATTAATTCCATTGATTTTCTGTGGGTCGGGGGGAATCCACCGAATTTGTATCGCGGTGGAATTAATGGCTTTAACTTTTTGTATCACAGGTGGAGCCTCAGGAACACCCTCTTTTGTCTTGATTTTTGCTCCTTCGGTAAAAACGCCGACTCCCTTATTGTTGTAAGCGGCGATCTGCACCATGTAGTCCTTCCACGTGATCAAGTCTTGAATCAAATAGTTTCTCTGCGCTTCATTTGTGATATTCTGTATAGTCCACGGACTGTCGTTGTAACCAAAAAGCCTATATCGAATTATGTAGCCTAGGATTTGACCGTTTCTGTGTTCTTCAAGGGGAGGCTGCCACTGGGTGATTATTTCCGAGGAACTCCGAGCGGAGCCCACGAATCCCACTGGAGGCCCAGAGGGCGCTAAAACCCCAATTATGTAGTTGCGACCAATGTAAACCAAACACATAAAGTGACAAACATGTTTACAGTATACAGATGAGACAAACTGGAGACATGCATAAAACATTCATCCCACCTTTAAATATAAATTCAAATGAGCTGCCTGCACGAAAAAATTAATACAACAAACAATGTACGTTTCAATTCTCATTTGTTGAAATACAATTCAGGAAAACACATCCAAAGACAAAACAAAGATACCAACCTTCTTGCGGCAACATGACTTGATTGCTGGGCTCCGAAGGACTTCCTTCCCCCACGCTGTTGACAGCACTCACTCTGAACTGGTACGCTGCGGCTGCCTTTAAATTTGTTAACAAAACCCATCTTTGCTCCGCGGAAACGTTACTAAGTTCCGTTACCCAGTTGAGCAACGGATCTGGAATTGGGCCTAAAATCGGAGGAACTGATGGAACAAAATAAGTCTGCCTTTCAGTACGGTTCGGCAAAACAGAACCAAGTTTTCGATGAGCATGCACCAAGTATATTTACAAATTTACAAAAAAAAAAAAAACTAGTTTACGAAACCACCAGCCGCATGCTCATGCTGGAACAATGTTTTTGTGTTATTAGACAAGGCAGTCTTAAGTCGAGCACGACTTCGATGGCCGCGTCATTGGATTTAATTAATGAGATTTAAGTTTGGCTGTTATAGGAGCCCATTGTGTAAGTTTTAACAAAGCTAGGTTTTCTTAAACTGTTGCGATTTTCGATCGAAGCCTGCTGCGGGGGCTATTGTATCGGAAGAATGCGCAACTGGTTATTAAGGTCATTCCAAGAAATTTAGAACAAGACTGTAGGACCCAAATTAGAGCCAAATTGTATGGTGAAACTGAACGTGGCATTTTTTCTGTTGTACATTTAAAAAAATATAATATATATCTAAAAAAACTCAGGTTTAATTTATTGTACGTGCACTACATGAGCAAAGCAACTTTAATAAAACTATACAATACATATTTGTAACGATTTGAGATAATTAAACTTTAATTTATATCAGTCGATTGCGACGAGAATTATCTTGCAGTGGTCACAACTGAACGTTCTACGCCCCCCTAGAGAATGGGAGCCCCGAGGAATTAAAAAAAAACACCCACAGATCTTATCCAACGACGGTATCTTCACAAACAACAGAATAAAAACAACAAAAATGTATAAAGTCTAAAAATCAAAAACTGAAAAATTAATATAAAAGCAAAAAATTTGAAAAATTCTAAAGATTGATTGATAAATGAATCGAAATAATTGCAAATTGATCGGTCACATAAATTAGAAATCAAATTAAATTCAAAGAATGTCACGACATTCATACCATAACAAAAATAGCAAAGGATAAGTACTGGGATTTTATAAATGATTCATACATCATTTTACCTGTGGTTAACAAAATTTACATATATTTATTTAAAATTTAAATATATCTTAAGTCGAACTCCACAAACTTTAATAACTGTAAAATTACTAATGGAACATGTTTCGGCCGAACACTTCTGCCATCATCAGCCCTTAAAGAATATAAAAAATTGAGTTGAGAGTAAGGTGGATTGTAAAAAATTATATTCTTTAAGGGCTGATGATGGCAGAAGTGTTCTGCCGAAACATGTTCCATAAGTAATTTTACAGTTATTAAAGTTTGTGGAGTTCGACTTAGATATATTTAAATTTTAATTTAAATTTACTCCACCTGGATTTAAGAAGATTCTTCTGGCATATATTTATTGTTGGAGAGTTTTGAAGTCTATGGGAAGTATGAATCATTTATGAAGACCTTGTATAAAACAAATCTGGGCAAAAGGTTCAAAGAATTCAAAGGATAAGTCAGGGATGTAAAGGCATAAAAAATTAATTATTAGGAAGCTCTGAAAATGCAGTTTCACCAGAAATCGTCACGTAACGAGAATTTGAGTGTGTTTGTGTGCGGCGTACACACACGCGCCGTGCCGTAAAGAACGAACTTGTAAACAGAAGAAGAACTGACAGCATTCGAAAGATTCTTGAGTCCAGTTGAACCGACTTCGGCAGCAATGCGCAAGCCATCCAGAACCCACCACTTCATACCCACAAGTAGTTTTTCACACAATAAGAAAATTAATCCACAAATAATAAAATATGTGTTATATTTTATTTAAAAATTGTTTTTATGTTGTACCGAAATCTGTGATACATATTTTAGTAATTAATGTGTGAATTATGTAGATCAAATTAACTTATAAAATTGTATAACTTGATACAAGTATTTACTGTTTAGATTTATGTTTCATGTACATGTGATTCGAGTGTTTACTATTTACATACATTACAGAGAGACAATAGTGAAATAATATGCTCAGCGCCAAAAAGAGTATCGAAGGAGAACCAAAATCAAAATCAAACTAAATCTCCATACCGAATTACATTCGGAGTTGAAGAAAAAGCGTTCCCCGATCGCACGTTTTTTTTTCTATTGTGAAAATTTCTTTTTAAATCGGACTGATTATTATTGTTCCGAGTGATTCAGATGAACTTTAATCAAAGAGCCCTTTAGAAATATTAGTTTAGTTTAGTTATTGAAAATATTTTAGCCACACTAATATCTACGCCCCTGTACATCAACTCTTAAATAAGCATGGAAATGACCTACGCGCGACGTACATATTTGTAATGCACACTTGATTAAAGTTACTCTGAATCACACCGTAAATTATATAGAATTTATAACTAAACAAAGTCGCCACTATTGTTTTTTTTCAGAGGTTAGTATCCCTCGAAAAACAACCCAAAAGAAAAGAAAACACCCCTGGTATTAATCCACAACTTTTACTGGATTTAGGATTAACGACTACATACCCATGCATAAACAAGAAACGAAAAGATTAGGAGGTCAAATCAAGCAGAACCCAAACTCCTAAGTTCTACACCACCAAATTCCATAACACAAAAACAAAGTTGCGGCAGGCAAAAACCAACAATACTTACCAAGTTCTGGCACCTCTCTTTTTTGGATAATGAATTGTTTTATTGGACTGTTCCCATCGAATCCTTCTATCCAGCTAACGTTGACGGCTCTTTGTGAGGCAGTATCCAACCTTTGCGCCTTGACGTTTGTTGGAGCGTAAGGAAGTTCTATAACGCTCAATTTAGCCGTTCTTGTTTCGTTACCACCAGGAGATTGTATCGAACATGTGTAGAAATCGACGTCTGCGGCTCTAACTGCTTGTATTTCTAGAGTGCCGTCTTCGAGGATGTTAATTCTTTGGCTGGACTTCGGATTTATAATTCTAAACAAAACAATTAGTAACAAGTGTGATGCAGTCACCTCTTACGTACTGTTTGTTCTTGTACCAGTGTATGTGGTAGGGAACTGCGGGATCTGACGAGATTTTACACTGAAGAGTAGCAGTATGGCCCAGCAACACCCTTGTATCAACAGGGGGCTGGATGATTTGTGTCCTCACTGTAACAAAAACGTGCCAACATTTTGTTTGATAACAAAATCTTTAGTGACGGAATCATGCTTGCTACTGACCCAACACTCCCAAATACGCAGAACCTCGCACTTCTCCAGCTTCGTTGGCCCTTATGCAGGTATACAGCCCAACATCCGACTCTTTAACTGCCGCTATTAGCAAATCTCCACTTTCCAGAATCTGCACTCGGCTGGATGTTTCGATCTTCTCCTCTCCTGCAAAATTAGTAGGCACACAGTCATGCAGCGTTGTTAAGTTATGAGAAATCCATGCAGAAATAGCGGACAAAACAGTCACACGACTATGACTGAATAGACTATTTACCGTTATAGATCCACGTGACGTCAGGTATGGGGGCCCCTGCAGCCCTACACGCTAATGTGGCATCTTTCCCGTCCAATACCGTGGCATTTTGAGGCGGCACTTCCATGACGGGTACGGCGGCTATAAAACAAAACTAAATAACTACCGATTCCCACCAAATTCTAAACCATGCTTTCAAACAACAGTGCAACAAATCATACATTGCCAAAAACACTAAAACACTATCTACGTGCATGTGATTCTGACCAATTGAACAATAAAACGCATTCCATGACATTTCTCTTACATCGTGTGATAAAAACAAAATTCTTTTTGTTATGGCGTTCGCCGGAACCTCGCAATCTGACAAGTCTAGCAGCTAAACTTCTGACTTTTCTCCGTTCTGCGTAATGGTGGTAAAATATTTATTTTTGCTCCCCTTATTACAGGAATACTTACTTTTGACTCGGAGCCACGTGGAAGCCGAACTTTCTCCGGCTTCACTTGTCGCGAAGCACTGGAAAATCCCGTTGTCGTTGATCAGCAGCTTTTTTATCAGCAATGAGTTGTCCTCCTGCATGACGTACCTGAAATTAGAATGGGGGAATGTTTGTTAAAACAAACTGACCAGGAGTGTGTACGAGTTAAAAAGCGAAAATGAAAACAACGTCCGGTTGTAATAACACCGCTTTAATGGATTTTTCAGTAAATAATTAAAGCGGACGTTGTAATTATGTATCTCGGATTAAAATTTATGTTGTTTCTGGAGCTTATCTCGATTACACCAAAGCAATTGTTAACGTAATTACCGAGCGAACCTTATTTGCATTGATAAAAATATCGATTTTATATAAATACGCGTGGAGTATGGATTTTCCTTTGTATCTTTTACAAATCAAGGAACAGGAAGAAGATTCAATTTAGTACTCCCGTCCTATTAAGAAAAAGTGCAGTCCAATTGCAGTTGTACGTAATTTAACTGTTTTCTATTATAATATGCCGCTTTCCGCTTGGCTACGTAAAATACTCGTAGTGCAGGCGAATACTTTTAATGTCACAATTGAAAATACAGGGTGTCCCAACTAAAATTATACCAAACTTTAAAGTCTTAGATCTCACCCCTTTATCCAGGGGAGCCACCCCCTTAAAAAATAATTTAAATGGCATGGGGGGGTCGTGTGAAACATCATTTTAAAGCTTATTCAATTCTCTATCGAAACCTACATTTATCGATTCGTTTCTACAAATAAGAGCATATGAATTTATTATTTTCCAAATCTACATAAAATACTCTTGATTTGGAAAATAATAAATTCATGCTTTTTTTTGTAGAAACAAATCGATAAAAGTAGATCTGGATAGAGAATTGAATAAGCTTTAAAATGATGTATCACACGACCTCCCATGCCATTTAAGGGGGTGGCTCCCCTGGCTAAAGGGGTGAGATCTAAGACTTTAAAGTTTGGTATAATTTTAGTTGAAACTTCTAGAACTCTTAATTATTAAATATTAAAAATTGCTCTAATATTGTAAAATTAATATTCGAATAAGAGCAAGAGTCGGTGTTTAACCATAACTCGTAAGTTTATCGGACTGACAAGTATCTTATCAATAACAATTTATTTTGGAAACTAAGTACAGATCTATTCTTTGAATTTAAAAATGGCCAAAAGATAAATCGTATCAGAGTCCTTTTAAGGTCTTTAGGAATGGTGATATGCCAAGGTGTAAAAGGTGCAATCTTTCTTGAAAAATGTCAAATGACCCAACGACCTTAAACAGCTCCATTACATTCCAAGCTGGCTTACTGCCACCCACATCGTGCGAATATATTGAGCCATATTAGCAAGCTTTTCGGGCAATGTCGATACAGGTTTCGGTTCAACTTTTACAGATGATACCCTCAAAATGATCTGATTAGATCTCTTCTGACAACGCGCATTCCTCTTTCACTCCGATTAATTTGTTGTGGAGCTTGGCGAGATAGCTTGGAATTTTATTGTTGGTGTACAAAAAATGTAGGTAATACCACGATTAGCGTCGACGTTGTGAATTTTATAATGCAAATTCTTATTTTTACGTCCGGTTGACGGAAGGACTGCAAAAGATTCGCTGAAGTAAACAATAAAAATTCCCTCGTCTTCATTTTATCACGGTCATCATCGTATTGTTTCAACGTTTATTAAAAATTTACAATAAACAAAACAACGTCTTTATGTCTCTGTAAAACAGTGTGAATTATCCGCAACAACAGAAATTAAAATTATACTATCTGTTTATTTAATAATTTCATTAGGGTGGAAAATAGAGCCCCACCCGCGTCAGAATATGCCATCATTACGTGTTTTTCAATTATTAAAAATTTTACTACACAAAACCTAAAGAAATTCCACTATTCAATGGCTAAATAATTAACTAAGTGGACGGAAATTTGCATGTACTAGTGGTTAAAACAATAGAAACTGTAATCAGGCGATTCGCTGCACGCATTACCTCTATGTACTAGAAAAAGAGATTATACTAATTACGTAACATCACACTGACTCTTTGTTGGACCACAATAGCGCTTATCTACATGTAACACGCCGCGATTAATTACAATATTATGTTCATTTCGAGCGGTTTAGGGACTTCAATGTCCGTTGGTTGGCACACTTACCTCGGGTCGGTCAAGTTCACCGGTTGGCTGTTCTTGTACCACGTGACGGTGGGTTTAGGTATCCCCACCACGTCGCATGGTAGTTCCACGGGCATTCCGTAGTCCCCCAACGTTTCGGCCTTGATGGAACTCATAAACCTAGGTTTCTCCAGTACAGTGACCTGGGCATGCGCAGCTACCGTGTCGAACTGCTCCGACCTCAACCTAACTCGACACTCGTACTGGCCACTGTGGGCCGGTTTGACGGAAATAAGCATCAAGCTCCTGTTCCAGATATCGTTGTAGCTGTACATGTTCGCATCGTCTATCAATATATTATCTTTAAACCATAATGTCTCCAGCTCGTGTAGCGCTCTCGCGTTGGCAATGCAGTCTAACGTCGCCTGCGACGTTCCTTTCACTATGTTTATGTCTTCGGGAGGAACGATGATCTGAGGTTCGATCTCTTTGTTATCGTTTGTCTCTTCGACGATCAGTCTTATGAATGCGCTGTTCTCTTCTTTGCCCTCTTGGGTGTTGATTGCACGCGCCCGATACACTCTTTGGTCAGTTTTGTCTGTTGAGAGGATGATCAGTTGATTCGATTTCGATTTGGCGTATTTTTGAGTGTATGGCACACCGCCGTCGTCGACGTGCCACGTGACTTCCGGTGGCGGCTTCGACTCGATGGGGGGAAGTTCCAGGATTGCAGCTTGCCCTTCGACGACGGACACCGATTTTTCAGTCTGATCTTCGAAAACGTTCATGTCTAGGAACAAATAAAAAAGGTCTTCAAACAATGGTTTCTTTAAGTAAGTACTACTTGAGAAATGCGACATTAATGGTCGTGGCACAATTGCATAAAACGTTATTTTTCATCAAATTTGCTGTATAAAAACAGGATTAGATCGTTGGAAAAGTACGTTTTACACAGTATCGAAAAAAGTTGTAAGAAATGTCAATAATGAGATTTTAAAAATAATAGAAATGGTGGATGCAAAATATAAACAGACGAATTTAGAACCTCCTTCTTTTTTGAAGTCGGTTAATTTTTTTTTTACTTTTGACCATTTAGAAGGATTGTAAAAAATTACATCTACATATTGTTTATGAATAACTCAGGGTTTTGAGAACATACTAAAAATAGCCGTTGCATAAAATATGTCAGATAAGTCAAAATTATATAATAATCATCAGTCTACTGTAACCTAAAACATTAATCAAGATCTGTCAAGGTGTCAACGGCTAGATGTGCCAATGTGTATTCATAAGCCAATCCACCTTATTTGTATCAATATTAAATAGTCACCTGGTAGTAGTAAAGTATAAATAAGACGCTTAAGAACCAACTTTCGCATGTTGCAATATTACAAATTTTTAATTAAACAATGTTAAATAAGTTAAATAATAATTTGACAATTAATTAACGGGTCGAAATTTGTCACTAAGAAGGAGGTTTTGACTTGAATCCTAAACTTTACTTTGCTTAAAAAACATGATATATTTATTTAACGTACTTTTCTTTTTCCGGCATCAAAACGGGTGAATATAAAAAAAAATGCAAATAAATATGACATTAATATCATACAAGGTTATTCACGAGTAACTACGAGCCAGGAATTCATTCAGTAGTATGTATGTAGTCAATGTGACAAAAATTTAAAAAGGATTTCAATAATTATAATTTGGAGAATTCAGGTGGGTTTGCATTAAAATTTATTGATGCCAATAAAATATTACATTCCGGGGAATTAAGCTGGATTTGCAATCAAATTATTACACGGAATGGGATAGAATCATTTTTGGACAAATTACTACAATAAAAGCCATTTGATGTTCTATCTCAAAAACACATTTGTGTTTGAAATTTGGAGCACGTGAGCATCCAACTTCAATTAGCTTTTAACCAAGGATGACTGCTTAAAATACACAAAACTAGTATGTTGAATATTGAAAGAATTCACCAAAAAACTAGGCAGAAGGCCCAATTTGTATAATCTTTCTTTGTTAGCAGTCCGACTACTCCTTCTTTCAAGTTCAAGGCTAGAGAGCGACCTATCTGTATCAATTACCACCGTAATAAAAAATGGAAAAAAAAATCCTTTCCGGTCCGGATTGTTTTCCCGACGACACTCGATGATGCCTAATTTATTCACCACCACTCTTGCGCGCATCGCAGCACCACCGTCAGCATCACGTCGTTAACAAAAAGTTTAAAAACAAACAATTAGTGACTTTTAGAGAGCACTTACAAGCTACCAGTATTTTGATTTCTTCGCTGAGGATGGAGCCGACTTTGTTCGAAGCTGTACACCTGTAGCTGCCCTCGTCGTTTTGACTAGCGGAGATGATTTTATAATATGCATCTGTAGAGAATTCGGTTATTGGCACGCCGTCTTTCAGCCACCGGAACTGCGGCGAGGGATTCCCTGAAAAAGAAACGAAAAATGAAAATTGTGTCGACCTCGAAATTACTTTCAATATTTCATGAGGCGCTAGGGCTTTGTCGACGCGTTTATAAACCGTGTCAATAATTTCTGAGAGACAATCAGGTGTCGATTCCTGCTGTTTATTCGACTGCAGTACCTGCTGCAGCTGCTGCAACGTTTATCGTAATTGAGAAAAATCGCTGATAACCGCCTTTCGACTTAGTCCTGCTGTTCGCAGGAACTACGACTATGCTAATATCGGCGTTATTAAACTATAAAACGACAGTATACAAAATGAAAGGAGTTTATGTTTATGCTCCAGCTGGCTTTTTGTCGATATTTTGTCGCGTTTGTGTGCGTTTTACTAACAATTTAAAATGGTCGCCATTCGATCCTTGTTTATTTACGGTAGCAGCGTAAACGAAAAAACACTGTTGTTCTATGGGTTGTTATTGTAGCCGTGGAAAGGTAGTCTTGTAAACCGAGGGATAATAGCTGTTGGGGCGGTTTGTAATGGGAAATGTAAGACGGCTCCACATTCTCGGTGAGAACGAGAGTGTGAACTGTGGACACGTTTTTCGGAACACTAGGTACAGCTCTTTTTGCAGCGCCAATTTCCTTCAAGTTTTCCGCGTTATACACTTGATGTTATGATATTTTTATGGGACTAAACATATAAATCGTTTAGAAATACGTACATGCGTTTTCCCTACGATATTGGAGCAATTGACTATCGTTATCGTAGTAATCATTGAATAGAAAAAAAACAAGAACGAAGAAAAATATTGCTATAGGAAAACAAGAAGTAACACAAAATTCAAACCGACAGTAATAAACTTTCGCATACACTGTATCAGAAATAGGCAACTGAAATTTAACACTTTAGAAATTTCATCAAGCTGCACGTTCCTTTTTCTCTATTTTTTTCGAAAAATTCAATGGATTGTGGGCGACCCCTACAATTTTTATATTGATGAGATCGTCGAATTGAGCATTTTTTCTAAAAGAAATTAATCGATTAGCAAAATTTTCTACTTGCCTATCTTTAAGTTAGGGAAAGTAAGCTAAATTAGACCACGTACTAACCACCAAGTCATCAATTATATCAAATGAAACGACAGTTACTAAGCTTTATATTTATTAAAGATAAATCAACAGATTATTATATAATTGTCAATAATAATCAACAAAATTTGAGATCAAAACTTTGTTGTAAATTAGCCGACTAGTTGCATTAATGGGACCATATATGTTATTATGTATTAATATTTATTACGTCTTTAAAAATTGTAATTACATATAACCTGTGAAAGCCGATATGTATTTGTTTTGCTGATGCAGTAAATTGTAAAACTCAAAACAGCACTAAAAGCTTAACATTACCTTTACTACGCGCCCACGAAAAAAAAATTGGAAAATTCAAAATTATCATTTCGTAAACAACACACGATGTTGCATGTTAGTTGCTAATCGTATTGTCAAGTCAAAAAAAAAATAAAAACTTCCCTTTGAGATACAATGGTGGTCCAATTTAACAAACGGAACGGTCCAATATACCCTACTTTCTCCTACATAGAAATCCTATTGTAGTCTAAAAGAAAAAAAATACATTACTGATTAACTTACTGTTGAATGGTTTTTCTCGACTTGGGTGCGACCTCTTCAGCAAACTATGGGGCCAACCGAAAACACTGCGTGTTTTATTTTGGCCTATGAGAACGTTTTGAACCTATTAAGAGTCACTTTCAGGGAGGAATCGAACCAATCAACTGACGGCCCAGATTGTTTTATTTTGGACTATGAGCGAAATTGACGCCTCTATGGACTCTATTTTGACTTATAACGTCTTCAGGAATCAGTTTTTCGTCAGATAGGCCTATGTAAGGGTCACTTTTTATTATCAGAATATGGTTGGACCAATCAGAGAAAAGATCAAGTCTGCAGATTTTACGCATAGGAGGGGTCGTTATATTTGCGCCTCTTAGAGATAAATTTTTAGTGTCACATATATGATAATAATTATATTAATCACTTCCTGAGATATACAGGGTGATTTTCACTTCATCGGAAATCTCTTCGTTCCTTTGAAAAAGAACTCATTTTGACATGATGACATAAGCGATAAAACCAGATTTTTGGTTTCCAATAAATTATGGGGTACACATTGATGTGGGAGGTAGTAGGGGTGTTACATATTATAGCGGTTAACATTGGTACCTTCGACATTATTTCGTATTGGTCAAACGGAATTTGACGAGCTGTTTAATAATGGTGCTGTGACACAACCGATGAAGAAAAATAACCTAAATGTATGGACCTTTTGCGTTCAGGAGCTTTTAATGATTTACCTGTTCCAACAATGTAAGTAAAATTGAAGATTTGAAGAAAGTTTTTTTTTGTTTTCTTAGAATATTAGCGATACGATCCGTAATGGAATTTATGTACGGCAGAACTTTTGCGGCGGGGGCAAGGTTTTAATCAGCACTTGAATAATCCGAAAAAGTTTTATTCACGACATTCCACTAAATTGCCTTTTAGATAGAGATTTTGGAGTTCTCTTTTAATATTTTATGTGCATAATCTTTTCAAAGCACTTTAAGTTGAACAAGTTCCTATACTTCATACATCTTGAAGAATTATTTATTTTATTATTTGCGTTTACTAATATGTACATCACAAAATTTAGAGAAATTTGAAAAATGAAATCAAAAGGCACCCATTTTTCATTTCTAAATTTTAGTTCTCTTTAAATCGTTGTTTAATAATTTTATTATATGCGTCTGTTGAATTATTATTTGTCTTTAGCTTCTGTGATGTTGTTGAACTCGCTTTCGCTCACTCGTCCAATTATGAGCCAACAAAAATGTTATCTCAGCTCATCATAAAATAATCTCTTGGTGGTGATACATTAAAACATGCATTCTAGAGATTCTGACATAACTGAAAAAAATATGTTCCCGGACATTGTCTTCTCAAATGTTTCTTAATATTGTGTAACACATTCTCCAAATTCTCTCTAACTGATGAGAGTGGCCGGATATCTCCGACGTTCTACGATCGGTGTCGGTATTTGTGCATGACAAAAAGTCTCTCTGAAATAATCTGTAAATAACGTGAGTTAGTTGGTCTTTAACTTTTGCTGGGATTCACGGCAGGAGTGTAGAATCATAAAATGGGATTGCCTTCAAAGTCAAACTGATAGTTTTTCCACAAGATGACTATGATTTATTAAATTACTTCATTTACTTTTGTGTACATATTGCAAAACTTCTTAGTTATTAGTTTGTTGGATCTGAAGCGCCTTTATCAGCTGTAAAAAAATCCCTTAGTTACGTTTAAGCTTGTGAACCGTTAGCTTTCAATTTTTTGTTTTTACTTCCCCTTTTCGGATCCAGGAAAGTTCTGTCGCATGCTGAACCAGGCAAAATGAAAAAGTTTTCTTCAACACTGACTAACTCGATAATAAATATAAAATTGCTTTAAAGTGAAATAAAGAGGAAGTTCGCTCAAGCCTAGCAAATTCGTTAATATTTTCTAATGGTCAACTACCATTATAAAACGGCACTTTTTGCTCTCCTCGCCATGAAAAACAAAACTTCCCTAGAATACCCTCACTGAAAGAGCTGTAAGGTGAGACCGTCGCCCACCTCAATAAGCAATTATATTCTCATCCGCTCTTTTTGTTGAAAGTTTTTCATCGCCCGGAAAGAGGAACAATAATGGGAGCAGAATATTATTTTCCCCCATATTAAAAATTCATACATTCCATCGTAATCGTTCAACATCTCGACAATGCGCGCAGGTATAATAATAATTAAAAGGCAGCCACAAATTTTTTGTTGCAAAAGTTGAATAAAAAATTAATTAGGTGTCCGGAAATTTTCCGTGATTACAGCAATCAAATGCACGGTTGGAAAATATATATTGGTCGGAGTCAATTAAGCTCAGTTCTTCGGATAGGGAAACCATATACATGCGGTTAGCAACATGATATTTCCGACTTTTCTAGGGGAGTGCGGTTGCAAACCTTCTTTTTAATGAAGACTGGATTACATGGGTAATTGATAAGGTGAATGTCTTTTACCGTTAATTAAAATGCCATAAATGTATGCGAAGAAAATGTTCCCTAGCGCAACACTCCAAACATTGTTACCCCTGATTTATGTCCTGTTCTCCCGAAACCACTCACTTTACCTAATCTAGAGTAATCACATGACGTCACTTGTCTCCATTGAACTGGGACCATTAATACTCATCGTAATAACAGGTAGCGAACAATTTGAATAAATCAAATTTACATTAATGAGGGTGCTAATCCATTAACAATTTTGGGAATTTGCGCCATCTTCTAGGACCAACGTGCCAAAGTCAACCTGAAATAATAATAACAAGACGTTGTCCGGTTAAATATTCACAATTATTCGTAACGGTCGTTACAGCGCGAATTTAAACGCCCTTTGGGTAATTCACTGCGCGTAATAAAGAAAGTTTTCAAATAAAATTGTCGAGTTAATTTCGTACGTTAAGCACAACTTTCATGCAAAATTCAACTTCAATTATCGTAATTGGAGAGCCAACAAATCGGCAATGTGCAAAAACATTACAGGGTTGAGGACTTTCACAGTTTTCCATCACTTTTTTGTGCAGAGATTAAATGTAAATTCCAACGGAATATCTAGAAATATGGACCCCAAAGATTTATGGTGCGACTGATATCTTCCGTAGGGATGATTCAATTGGTGATGGAACAATGTTCACCGTTTTTCTATTCTAGACAAAGTACTTGTAATACTAAATTTATTCATATTAACTAAACTTCCTTTTTTTGATCCTTCTTTTTTATTCTCGCCACAACCATCTCAGATCATGCTTTTCATCATAATGGAGAAAGTGGTATATAACAAAATACTTAAATATTACCATAATTATATGTATTTAATTTGACAGCTGTCAAACCTAACCTCAAAATTTCATGTTAATTTTGTCATTTTGTGAACAAATACAAAAAACGCATATCATTAAGGTTATGTAACAATTTGATATTGTTTTATCGCATTCTTATTGTTAATCATAAATTGTTTGGAAATTATTGGCATTATAATTATGTTTTGAAGCAGATTTAAAGAAGAGGTAATAAATTATGCAATCATAAAAAAAATGATAAATTACACCCAAAAATAGAATGTCGACTGATTCAAGAAAAATGTGTCGCTATCTTATCCCTGAAAAAATGAATTTCAACCTCATCATCACAGCCTTCTATATGCTGCAGCTGTGGCCGGTAACCACTACAAACCTCTAACCCTTTAATGTGGCCCTTAAGCCAACAATAAGCCCTCTATGCGAACTCCTCTACACGGCCTAGAAAACAAAACTCATTATTTGTAGTAATCGAGTTTACTCCAACTAACAAGCAACGAACAATGTTCCGACTTTTTTTCAGAAATTATCGACAGTAGTTTATTAATATAATAAATAAAACTAGAGCTTTCAGCGGAACACCCCGCAGTGCAGAATTTTCCGACTCCTTTGTATTTTATTTAATCACGAAAATTCTTTTCAAACACTGTTAATGACACTTGAAAGAGAATAAAAGAAGTTATTAAATAAACGCAATTAAGGCTGAAATTTCAAAGTAATAACCTAATAAAAATAACTAATGGGCAAATTGGGCTTGTTAAGGGAATTACGTTGAATCGATAATGTCAACAAAATCGCTGTTTACCAATCCAGGATTTGTATTAATAATTTCGGGTAAACTGGAGGTGTAATTCTGGGCCCAATATAGAAGCTATTGAATTCGGTTAGATCGAGATTGATGGCGCCGAGTGAATGGAAACGCTTCGGAAATTTTTGGTTATTTCGTTAGCTTTTAAGTAAGTAGGCTTTGTGATTTGATTGGGCGTGAAGTTTGGAAATACAAAAAGGAGTGCTTACGATTTGAAGCCAGAAATAATCAAGTAAAGAGGTCTAAAGCGGAAAGCAGAAATAAATCGTCGGTAGTAAGTGCATCAACATCAAAAGTGGAAACACCGGAAGACAAAAATGTCTCAAACGTTTCCAGGCGTATACTACACAATCTGGTCAAAACGTTGATAAGTAGCAGGAGTGATGGAGTACTATTTGCATTTAAATGGAAATACGAAAACTATTCTTAGAATTCTGCCACAATATGATTACAAAACTTGAAATTGATACGGTATGATGTCTATGCATAGGACTGTATTTGGTTATTATATTGTTATAAAAAAGCAGACCATGGAGATTTAAGTCCACTCAATCTTTATAGAAAATATGTATCACTAAGACCTCCACATATTACAACATAGGTTTCTTTTCCGTGTTGTTTTTGACTATAAATTTTTGCGGGAATGCTAATAATACCCTCCACAAATAGTTTTCGCACAAACTGTGTCCGAATTTGAGATTTCGGGAAAAATTAATATGCACCTCGGCACTAAAGTCATTTTTTATTACTCATGTGTTTTATTTGCCTCGGCTATCGCTCGGCAACTAAACACACATACATAGTCGTAATGAAACTGACTTTAGTGCCTTGATACATAAATAACTATTTCGGTACAAAGTATGGCATAACTACAAATAATAAAGAAATAATAATTTCAGTTATTTTTTAATTATTAACACATTAATTATAGAAACAATTAAAAGAGGTTCATCGTAGGTACAATATACTTTTTTATAGGAAAAGGTTTCAACTACAATAGATATTTATGGTTCGATGACTAGCAGATTTTACTGGCAAAGTTAGGTAGTCATGCCTTTCATAACAGGAATTAATTGTTAATAAAACTTTGAATAAAGGTCTCTAAAATAAAAATGTTACACACTTCTATTTATTACAAGCAAAATGACCGGACATGCAATTTATACCACAAACTTTGTGATTTACAGTACATATTACTGGTATAATTTATCCGAGATAAGTAACAAATTATTCTTCAACCAACACGAATTAATTGATAATAAAACTGTTTGAAAAAAAGGATTCTAAAATAAAAAAGTTAGACTTTTATTTATTACAAACAAAACGGTGGGAAATGCAATTTATATTGCATTGTACAATCACAAACTTTGTGATTTACTGTGCATATTACAAACTGGTATAATTTATCCGAGATAAGTAACAAGTTGCTGTTGTAAAACAATTTTCCAGTCTTCAATGTGATGTGTGCAAAAAGTTTCTTTAACAGAAAATGTCTCATATGTACTACATATTGTCAAATATCCAATTTTCCACACAATTAATGATTTGTTGTTTATTAAGTTAGTATCGATACATTGGTTCAACTCTATCGGCAATATGCTTGTAAAAATAATGCTTGGTGATGAATTTTTTGCGTGACTTAATACTTTTCGGACAAGGAAATGAACCAAGGAAACAACTCTGCAGTGTTGCTAAAATGTCTCCAAGTTTCATGCGTGATGCAATTAATCAAATGCCAGTAAAAATTTTGAAGGCTGAACGAAATAAAACCAGTCAAGAATGAAGTCCACCATGAAATTCTTCTCGAAAATGACAAAACTGTAATCCATTCATTGTAACGATGTCACACTTCAAAAGAAGCCGGTAGGAAGATTTCCAATTAACGCATACCAACTCTATCAGAAAAAATTAAATGTAACAAATCGCTACAGAAAACCTGGAAACAATTTTTAAACCACCGAAAATTTACTGATACAGTTCAAAAGGAGGTCGCATTATAGGAAACGATATATCAGGAAATATCCATACAAAAGACATTAAAACATAAATAGCTCAAATTTCAATAAAATTCAATCATGGAGGATCATGAACTTCAAATGCGACTTTTGTTAATGCAGTTTGGCTACTTGGAGTTTCAGCTTTCACGACACGATATTGTCCTGCTGTATGAAAGCTCCCTTGCTCTCTTCACACCACTAAAGAATATGGTTTGTACGATACTTATCGTACGACCAAAAACCAAAAATTTTGGTTACACATTTTGGTTATTTTTATCATTTCTTTATCTTATACACATTTAGTGTTTTCAGCTTACGCGAAGAAGGTATGTACGCAATATTGTCTTTTTCCCAGATGTTCTACAACTATAGGTTGAACTTTTGATTTCATCAACTTATACAGTTTTTAATGCCTTGTTGTTTCAACTTTTAATATTTTTCCTTCATTTTTTAATTCAATTGTTTAGTTTTATTATTTTATTGTAATAAGCATTTAGTTTTCCTGAAAATTTTCAAAGAGTGAAGCATGTTCCACACACATTTAATTTAATTAAAACTGTTGTAGGTATTATCCCATTAGCACAAACTTGTCGAAATCTATTTTTGAAAATCCCACCTCCATCACTAATACAATATAATATGTAAAACCAGGTTCACTAACTTATCCGAAATTTCTGTTTTTAATCTATATAATCCATATGAATATATTTCCCTTGTGGAAGTTGGAAAACACTATTTTCCCGTCGATTTAGAATATAGAATTCACTTAACTTATTGACTAAATTACTACAAACCAATAGACTAATAAACGGAACAATAAATGTTTCCGGACTGACAGAAATTACGTACAAACAGTTCAGGAGGTTGCAAAACAACATCTTTTAGATGGAGTAAAACCTGGCGAATATCCAACACAAATATTGACGATGGCATTGGGTCACCAAAATTCTCACTTTTGAATACTTTCAGGCTTCTATTGAACTTGGAGTTGAAAAGGTTAAAAGACTTAGTGCAGTTTGGAGTTAAAGTGTGCAATAAAAACAAATTATTGCCACTCCAGTTAATTTTTGAAACCCCTCCGATATGACCTTTATTTAATTCACCCTGACCCCGTAGACAGTCTGTGTGCATTTTATAATTCAGTAATCTGTCGGAAAACGCGAAATTATCGCCGTCTATTCGGTCGATTTTCAATACCAAGAGCGATGGTCTAATTGGTAGAACAATTTCCTCTTAGCTGAACGGTAAAGTTGTAATTTCCTTTTCTTGCAGTCCAGTGGATTAACTCGACAATGTGTTTGTTTTTCGGCTTTCGCTATAAATTTTCGAAGAGCCGTTTTAATTCAGGGCGCGGACTGTCAAACTTCGCCGGTAACATTTCATAAAGTTCATGCTAGTCACCGGAGTAAAAATTTCACGAGCTTTCATTGTTGATTCTTTGTGTTTGGTAGAAAAATAATCAGATTATACAGAGGTTTATTTGGGGAACAACGGAGACAATCAACCTTGCGCGATTCTTGCCTTAATAATTCACGACTTTGATTTCTGTTAGTTGTGAGTGATACCGGAAAGGTGAATTATTTAGTAGTGACAATACAATAGTCCACCTTTTTTAAAAATCGAAGGGAAAATTACATGGACAGTATTGATGAAGGAATTAAAGCGTTGCAGCAATTGAAAGCGTAATTTAATATAATTCCCGGTCCACTAGCAGGGTTTTTAAATTTCATTTATTCAGAAATTTCAGCTAACAACAAAACAAATCCAGTGGAGTTTTGGACAATATACGCCGTTGAAAACTCGAAGCTCCAAAAATTTAAATGCATTATACACTGTGATCAATTGAATTTTCTGGATAAGCTGGTGTTTCACGAATGTATGTCAAGTTTGAAAAGGGTGGCCATAAATTAAATAAATCGCCCGTAATGCGTGTTTACAAAAGAAATCGGCCAAGGTGGAATTGAATGTAACTGCATATTGTATGCCGATGTCCAATCTACTGGTTACAACTCAAAGCGGCTCTTACCACCAGAGTGAAATCTCACTGTAAAAAATCATATCCTTTATTTTTAATTATTATTATAACAGGTGCCTAGTAAACTTGAAGAAATAAATTGGATTGATTGATACCAATGAATAATTGGCACATAATTGGTAAGATCAATAAAATATAACCAACTTTAAAAAAAGAAACAATAAATAGTTGCGAGATATAAATACCTCCCTTTCTGCCGGTCGTGAATTGATTTATTCAGCCTAAAGTAATTTCCACAATTGAAACAAAATCGTTCGTTTATGACATTACATAATATTTTCAAAGCTTTCAGTGTAATAAACTAGTCTTGAGTTGCACACCTTTAAATAATAAATCCATCAAAACGATTTATATTTAATCCTCCAGTGAATCTATTTTTACCACCATTACGAGCGCTCCTAATTAAACTAGACCATCATAACTGCAAGAAACTAATTCGTGAATTATTACATACACATCCGTCCACGTCTATCACCATCTCCGTCAATAAAACCACTATTTTTAGCCGGAACCGTATAAACATTTTTCTATATAGTCGACGTCAAAGAAAAATTCTTAATTAAAATCTCAAACCACATGGGTAAACATACCGCCAGATCCATGCTGAATATTCCCTCAAAACTACAGCAAACGATCAAATATTTACATGACGAAACCCTGTATTACAAAGATTATTTAAATTATGTTTATAATGCAACTGCAAACAGCTGGATCCTCGTAATGGCATTGGGGACTAGGAAGTCCACGATACCGAGAATGGAAGCCAGAATAGTTCTGCTGGATTCAGATCGGGCCGATTGAGCGTGCAGGAAATCGGAGGTATTTCGTATAGAAGCAATTAGCTAACGGTTGTGGTCGATACGATGTTGCGAGTTTAATTACCGTGAAGAGCAAAATATGCAAAGATAATAACGAGTGTCTGCTGCTGAGGCAAAAAGAGGATTCATCATGAATACAACTTGCAATATTTATCGCAAATTATAATTTATTGTATACCACCTTGAAACAAGATTCTATTAGAAAATATGTTTGAATGTTTCTCGAAACCAATTATGTATATCGCATGTGTAAGTTACTTCTTTTTATATTATTTTCAAATGAGTACATGTTACGTTTTGTATTTATCTTATATATCATTATTTCTTTTCTCTCTCTCAGTTTCCGGCATTGTTGTTACTTCATCTACTAAATGTAAGAACGACTCCTAAATGAACATAAACTGGAAAAGCAGAAAAAGAGTAAGAACAATAATATTTTCTTTTCAATTTCTTTCTTTCAGGGATTGGAGAACGGTGAAAAATATTAACTCCTCTTATTCGGAAAAATGTGTTCTTAGCATATTTCGGAGAACTCTCTTAGGTTAGGCCTAATTCTTTATGGTGTATTATTCCATGCTACGGAGCTCACTTATCGTGTACCACAATGTGAATATAAGCAAATATTTTTAAAGAGGAAATCAAATGGCTATAAGCCGAAGAAATCAAAAACTCTAACTTTAGAACAAATTAATTAGTTTATACTTAAAGCTCCAGGCGACAAGTATTTGTTTACAAAGGTAACTTTAAAAGAAACTTTTCTTTAAACTTTATCTGATTCATATTTTAGGTAGCGTTTTAGTTGGCATATCCCGAGCATGCGATAAGCACGAATTAGCTCAACTGAAGAAGAATGAATTGAACACCTACAATCAGCTGCTTTCATTCTATTATTCGCAAAATTCTATGAATACTTATACTATAAATATAGTATGCTTAGACCATCCGATCTTAATGAGCAGCGTTTCTTTTTATATTACCAGAAACAGAAATGCACCAAACAATGTTAATAAATTTGGTTTCGTTCCAAAATAAATCGCCACCTATTTACACCTGGAAACGAAATTATATACTCGCCATTGCTTCCGCCGATCATCAGCAACAATATAGTTGACGCATGCGGAGTCATAACCACGCTTAAAGGCCACATGGGGTGGAAATCTACCACCGTGGCCGAAAGCTATATTCATGAATCCCTGATCATTAAAATGGAGGTTGCCAATACAATTTTACAATCAGTTGTTCCTTCTACAGGCGAATCTGTCTTCAAAAGGTACAACTGAAATCCTTCAGGACCCTCCAGCACGATTAGTAGGAGAATCCAGTTATAATAACAAAACAAATGACGAAATAAATCATACATTGTCAAATCTGATGAAATATTTTTTTGTAAATTTTCGCTGTTATTATTTTCATTTCGTTATAATTTGCTCCCAAAACCGTACGCAGTTTGAAAAATAACCTGACAAATTCAACCCACCTCTCCTTAATATTTTATTGCAATATTCGCTCAAAGTTCGTATCTTAATTTCGTCTCTTATTTGATGTCACAATATCGTAGAAAAATTTCATTATGTCTAAAATACATACATACTTGCGATCCTGAGCAACAGAATTTTTTATTCTTTTAGAAAATTGTGTTGTAATCACCCAGACTTCGGGCACTCAAGACTCAGATATCTGAAGACCTACCAGGGCTACGTTTTAATAAAGCTGCTTCAGTTTTGAACTTGTTTTGTATTGTGTAGTATGCAACTAATACCTAACTTCACTTCATGGATCCCCAGCGTCTCTATTCACTCCGCTCTCTGTAAATTTTTAATATACTCTACCTCTAGGTGCATTCATTTGAAATCCAGTGTATATTCTGCATTAATAATAATTTGCATTTAATTAACAAACGTAACTTTTCAATTTTCCGCCCAAGCAGTTACTGCCCAGGGGCACTGCCGCGCAAAGTGCAAGAACCATGTTCTCGGACCTTTTGTTTTGTTTGAATAGTTACTATTCCCCTTATCCGCGAAATGTAAAAACTCGAATTGACAATACAACACATAAATGAACGTACTAGTATTTTCGCGAAAACTAACAGCTTGCCGCAGCGTAAAAATCTTTTCGTCCCTCTTTTGAAATTTTCATGAAGTTCCTTGTTAGAGGGATATAAATGTTTGTTACGGAAGCTTTGCAATAAAGCTCATCTTTTACAGTACAATATTCGCCGCGGACATGATTTTTAAAATTCAACAACTAGCCCGCATCCGCAGTAATGGTGGTATGGACTAATCCTGAAAACTTTATCGTTAGATGAAATTGCGTCGGTTGGTAATTTATAAAAGGTTAAAAGCTTCCATTCACTGTGCGCATACTCATTTAGGCCGACTCTTTATATGTGAGCTTTTTTCGCTTTGTGTGGCGTTTTCGAAAGAATACCACTGCTAACGAGAAAAAAACGCGACCGAAATGTGTACAGGGGTGGTTCAGCAATTATTGTCGCTGACATGGAAGGAGGTGTTTAAAAAAATCCTTTCAAGTTCTTTAATACGCTAATTTTCTTGATGTAATATACACGGCAGTGCTTTAATTTTTTTTTTACTGCTGACTAACTAGTTACAACACTTCTACTGGTGGCCCAAATGAAAATTCGGAATACAAAGTTTCGGTTCACAAGCTATGAAGAAAGTGCATAAATTGCACGGTTTACTAAACTAGTGGCTCTCCAACTCCTCAACTAAGACTTAACTTTTCTTTAGATATTCGACAGCCCACTGATGAACATTTCTTTCCATTGTGGGACAAGTCACCAAACCACCCCTATGAATAAAATGAATTTTAAAAGTTTGACAAGTGTAAGTTTCATACAACTTCTCGTAACAAGATTGATAGGAGATCGATCTAAAAATACTTGGTTATTCTTTTTCGGGACGATGATACGGGAAATAAGAAACGAATTTCGCCGTTTGGGAACAAACATAGAAAACTGAAATTACGAGACGGTTTTCGTGCTGCTTCAACTTTTTCCCGCTGACTTATTTATTGATTTTATTTCGCATTGAGTGACGTTAATTGGGTTAATTCTTCAGGACAAATGCCGGCTTTTTGTTGCGCAACAATGCCGCTTATTGTTATTTCGCATGTCTCGTCTGCATTAAAATTTTAAATGATATTGGCGACAAATGATGGCTCATTATAGAAAACAAGAAGAACGTGGTTAATTTCCGATACCTTCTACGTCGGATTCTTTTTGCATCAGTAATATATGAACATGTGCATACCTATTGATTTCGCAGAACGGCATGCATGGCTCAATAAAATATGTAGTTCTTAAACAAATGTTGGGTTTCGACTGTGTTGTCGGACTGCTGTGGTCTATTTAATTATTAAAGCAAATAAACAAATTTAAACAATGTTGTTCATTAAAAATTTAAACGGGCGGGAAATGATGATGGTTCAAAGAAGTTCGACTGTTAAATATACAACTTTAGATATTAATAAAATAAAATAAATAAAAATTAAGACATTAATAATAAAGACCAAGTATTTCCAGAAAACTAAAATTGAGCGGAACAAGTTTCAAATTAATAACAATAATAATTATATTATAGAAGCCGGAAAAGTAATAGCTAAAAGCAAACTAAGGGAATTCGTTATCTCAGAACCATCAGATATTCATAACTGGAGAACTCAAACAATACTAAAAACATCTAACGAAAAACGCAAATAAGAGACTTCATTGAAGATTAAAGGTATATAGTAATAGTTTCTCTTTTCCAAAAATCCTCACGATTTTTAGTTGGCTACTTGTTTTCGTAATTTTTCTACTTTGTTAGTTTCTTTCAATCACCAATTTTATTAATGTTCCTCAGGGCCGGTTGTATAATGTCGAGTTAAACTGAAGGTTGCAGGTTTACTTCCAGATTCGTCAAAAGACCGGTTGTACAAACACAGTTTATGTCGAAACTAGAGGGTAAAGTCCTAGTAAATGTTACCGGTGGATTTCCACTGGTTAAACTCTTGGTTGGAACTTACCCATGCTCAAATAGCACCGACTCATCGAGGGATCATCTGTTCGAATTTCACAACGCGGTAGAAACGTGATTATCCGTTGTATTTGTTGTTTGTTGGTTTTTATTGCAATTAACGCCTATTTAACAAATATGGAGGATGTTTTCGAAATATTTGAAGATATTTTAAATATTTTTATTTTGTGGTTAGATTTTCTTTGTAGCTTTCTTTAAATTTAAATATTTGTCTTTTAAATTTTTTGTACTTCTACGCGTGGTCCCGCTCATTGAATTGATTTCAATAGCAATTTGTTCCCACGCAGCATTTTTCTTCTTCCAGGTGACAGAATCTGTTTTCTTGACATTCTACAACTTCTTTAATTTTTTAAACGAGGTCCTACACAAAGTTTAAACATAACATTCAGATAAAATATCATTTCAGATGTGTGACCCAACATTAACAGACAAGATTCAAATATGAAATAACCTTCGGAAATCTTCGAATTTCCAACAAACAGGTAGGTAGGTAATAAACAACCCTAATATTTATGAACTAAGAAATTCTTCAATTTCTGTGAGCGAACTACCACTGTTACAATCGCCAAATAATAGTGACAATTCTAGTAATTTTTGTGCCTATCAATACCAGTCGAAGTAAACTTAACCACGGCTAGAAAACTCATTGTAATACTCGTTTTTCTCAACCTGCAGTTTAACCTGAAGGGCGATGGTTAAGTTATCGGGGAGTTTTAGTCGACATTGTACAACCGGCCCTCAGAGTTAGTTTCTCAATATTTACATGATATCGTCGAGCTTCTCAATTTTTCAGTTGTTCTAGATGTTTAGTTTCCCTTCTAAATTTTTCAAATTTAGCGATTACTTCCGCCTTTTAGATGTCTAAAGTGATGTACGCTTATCACAGTTGTTCATAGATTTTCTAAAACCTCGAATTAGCTAGCTGCTGAGTTTCTCGGACGTACTCAGCTTTTTATGAGTCTCTCAATGAAGTTTCTTAATTTTGTTTCAGCTTTTAGTATATGGGTGATTATGTTCTGTTACTTTTCTATTTTATTGTAAAAATCAAAGTTCGAAAGGATTTGGCTACAACGTACAACAAAATATCGAAGACGGGAGTGGTTCCGAAACATGTTCGTATTGTAATTTACGTTTATTAAAAGTTGTGGAGTTTGATTAGAATATATTTAAATTTTAATTTACTCCACTTTGATTCATCGACATTCTTTCCGTTTTTAAAATATTGAGAATGAGAATCAAATTTCAATTTTTTCTTGCCATGGTACTGACTCATTTAAACTACATATATGGTACTGAAAGCCACGGTACTGACATTTTAAATTTATAGTGCTATTCTCTAACGAAAACTGTAAAGTTATAGGTCTTTATCTCTGTAAGCTCTGTAGACTATAAAGTGAAATAGTTTGTAGCGTATATAAGCTTATGGCGAGATATTTCTCAACCGTAAGTTCCTTACAGATTCTATAACCACTGTTCCTATGCTAATGACAAATGTCAAAAAATATTTAACATTAATGGAACAAGACGCTATTCTCCCAATTGAAATCTATTTATTGTTAGAGGAAGATGAAAGAATTTTTTGACTATTACTTTATGAGAATTCATCACCGTCATCTTAGAGATAATTACTATGTTGAACTCATTATTTTGATTCGATTAAAAAAAGAAATGGTCATAGATTTGGTTGAATGGTTAAGACCCCATCTAAACGAAGATGTTAGATCTACTCTTACTCTTTCGTTTAACGGTAAAACAAGTAAAATTACTTGTTTATTTTATTATTTGTACAGAAATTGGTTACTTTAAATTTTTTGACGATTGAAGTTCTGCTTGGATCTCAATGAGCCAACGGATTTATAGTATCAACGTCATGATGGTGGGTGACTCCGAAGGGAAAATTTTGGCTTGTGATGCTCAGTTTCAAGTACTCCTCCGTCTGGTCGGCGCTCGTGTTAGCACATCGTTTTATTTTCTACTAGCTGAGGTCTGTCAGATTGTCCTGTCCAAATTACAATAAATTTTCTTTTTGGACAGATCGCGAAACAACACAAAGTAAAAACAAATGTATAATTCTTTTTTAATTTAGGCTGGAATGCGTTTCTACAGATCTTCCCGATTTTTTTTGCAACTGAAAATATTCAGTTTAGTTAATTGTAAGGTCTTTGAAGAAGGAAAATAGTTCTGGGATTTTCCAATTTTCCGGGAAACTTGTCCAATTTTTCTTTCCGTAAGCACCTGACCTGGACCATTAAGTGTCACAGTTTACTGTCATAATTGTTCTATCTACATGGAAGTCTATACAAATGCTGAGTTGACCTACATGGTCTTGTTGTATAGAAGAGCCTTAGGAAACGTTTGTGAGGCTCAACGTCTCTAGCATGAGACGTTTCCAGAATGTAGATTTCCGGATCGTCGCACATTTAGCCCTATTGCTCAACGACTCAGAGAAAACGGAAAATTTCGTCCTAATTCAAACGACCGCGGTCGAGAGCAAAGAATAAGATTTTGTAAGTGGTTACTCCAAAGAAATTAACATAGCTCTGTAAAGTCAATCGGTATAGAAATGCTTCGAGAGTACGAGTTTTTTATAGTTTCTATAAAATCTTTAAGAAAAACATTTATAGAATTCTATACGCTACAGACTGTAAGATTTTATAGACCAGGTATAAGGAATTTTTAGAGAATAGCACAATTAATTAGCAACTGTAATTATTTGGTTATGAATTTGATATTATCCAATTACAATATTATTTAGGTTAGTAATAAGATAAGTATAAAAATCGATTACTTATGATAAAAAAATCAATAAATAATTAAGTTATCCAATGACACGGTACTGACAAGTAAATTTATGAAAATTGACTTTTAAAATGACACAAACTTGTTGCACTATTCCATCAGCGTTAAGTTTGTAAACATAACTCAGATGACATACTTTCATATATACTTTCAACTAATAGAATCACCATATACATACTTTTTTTATACTCCTCTTGTGACTTATTTGGTTGATTAATCTGTCATTCGTTCCTTGCTTATTGCTGCTTATTTTATAAATTTCAATAATATCATCAGTCTCTGCGATGAAGCTTTTATAATTATTCTAATATTTTCTTATATTTGTTTCTTGTGTCTTTCCTCTTCAATAGTCTTGAGTCAAATTCCATAGCTTTTTTTGTTTTTGTATTTCTTTTTTATACTTTTAATTCCCTTTTAATTCTAACTAGATAGTAGTCTGAATTGTACTCGGATCTTCTTTTGATTTTTTACTTGTGTTACATAATTTATATCCCTTTCTTCTACCTAAAGATAATAATCAATTGATTGTGTCCATTGTCATTATTTTGTGGTTGGTTTTGTATAGTTAATTTTGGAAAGTCAATTCTGGTATTTTAGCCTTTTTCTCTTTCTACCTTTACTTATTAATACTTGTATTTCCCTATCTTTCTTGCTCATGTCGTCGTTTTTTCTTTATCGTTACATTTGTCGGTCGACTAGTTTAAATTAGTTTGTTCCCTAACTTCCTTACACTATTCACCTTTAATTCCAACTGTATGCTTCGTTGAATAAATTGCTACCTCCATTAAAGTGTTAAATTACCAGTGTGCTAAGATAACTCAACTAAAAGCAATTGTACATTTGGTCTGTCTTAAAAAATTCTGAAATAAGAATAATAAAAAGATCAAGTCTTCGTGTTTTGATACTTTTGGTCGACTTTATAGGGTTCGGTGGTGGACAAAGGAACGACTGAAGCGATAAAATCTAACTCTGTGTTCAACAAGAGAAGCTTTAACATTTTCTTACATTGCTTTTCATCGATCAAACACTTGGTGTAATTAAATCTCTATAAAACGGTACAATAGCAACCGTTCCAACAGCTGTCCTGTTGTGCTGTACGGACTCGTCTATTCAATTATCTATCATGCAATAATCTTAAAAAAAAACATGTACATAGTTACTAATCTAATGCAAAATTGATCAACACAAAGGCTTTCATTATAAGTTTTGCGACAATCTTTGTGCTCCACCAATCTGTGTGAAGGCCTACAAACTGAGGAAAGACCTAAAAAATTGTGGTTTCCAAATTCAAGACGTAAATCACTACTTCTATGCACCAGAAGAAGCTCATTTTCTACACACAATTTTACTCCTCGTCTCCGAATTCCAGGATTTATCACCCGTTACAAAATCTTTCTTTTGCATCTATTCTAATTATAACCTGGTACTTACCGAAAGCTTGGCACTGCAAAATTTTCGTCGTTCCTAACCTAATAATACTACTGCTAGCCGCCGATGTCGTGAACCTGGGAGCTTGCGATGAGTTTTCTGCAACAAAAAAGTACCTGTTTATAGTTGATTGATCGACTTGTTTGAACTTGTTAGTAATGGATGAAATGCGACGTAATAACCTGTCTTCCGCGTTCTATTAGAAAAATTGCGTTCTTTGTGCTCTTCTCGGTACACGGAGAAAAATCGCTCGAGACCCGGATTAATTGGAGCATGGGACGACGAGAATCGGTACCAAAATCGAGGATTACGTTCACCTAATGAGAAATCACGTGGGATTCCGAAGGCAGTGGCGTAGATACTCGTCTGTGGTTTGGTAAAGTGGCAGTAGTAAACAGAGAATCTTGGCAGTATTGACTAGGAATGTTAAAGTTATATTTCCTATTTTGGGTTTAATTTTTTCGATGAAGTTGCAAACAGGCATATTTTCATTTCCAAATATGTAGTTTTTTTTCGTAGAAACCTTCATTACATCGAAAATTAATTTCAACTAAAAGGTTTCAGGCTAATGAGCATGACTGAGCCAAAAATACACTTTTTATAGAAAACATTTTGGTTTAGTTTAGAATTTCATTACATAATTATTTAATTTAATTATTATTATTAAACACTCGTTGCAAACTTTGTACAAAGCTCATATTTCACACAGATTCACTCGAACTTGCTATAAATATGTATATATGACCGAAAGGTTTTAGATTCTGGGAAATTAATTTTAATTAATTCTGTGGATCAAATATTTTTGTAAGCAGTGTATGCATTTTTAATTAATTTACTAGGTTATTTGTATTCCACCTTTTTTAAATTTACATATGTATTTACATTCACGCTGCTACTTCAATCTGCAAGTTGTAAACCGGCTTTAGACTTAAAATAGAAGTAGTTTCAGAGAAAAATTCATGTCCTACAATAGAACTGCACTATTTTCCCAAGAAATATAAATAATAATTTATTTCAATCTTAAAAATAGCAATCATTTAATATATAATTAAGAATTAATCTAGCAACAAATTCCTACTGGTTTTATCTCAAGTAATTTGCAATTTCTTCGATATAAATAATTTCACATGATTGTATTGTAGTTAGAATTTGTAATGGATGATTCGCATTCATATACCTTTTTATTTTCAAAGACAAAAATTTGAAATATTCAGATGATGTATGTAAAACACGGCATGTTCTAATTTGGTTATGCCGGCCGTACATTACATGATGTGCCGGTTTCCTGCGGACAGGAGATCGTATACCGTACGGTATAATATGGCATAGGCAAAATTATTGATTTTCGATTTCTGATTCTATGTAACTTTTTAATGTTATTTACTTTTCTATTCTCATCTACTTCTTTCTGTTTATATGCTGCCTTGTTTTTGTACTTGTAAGTTTTAGTAACACTACAAAAGAAAAAAAATCACACCCACGGAGTCGTTTTCTAATGGTAGCACAGCTTACTCCAACATTGTGAGTCTCTGCAAGCAAAATTTTGCAGGGTTAGAAATGTAGGGGTTCATCCATTAATTACGTGAGCTCAAAGAAAAAAAGGGGGGGAGGGTTCAGTAAAATCTCATCTAGAGGGAGATCATTGAAAATCTCACGTCAACTTTTTAATTCAAAAAATATACATTATTATTATATACAGAGTGACCGCACAAAATTCATAATTCAGTTATCTTCTGACATTTTTTTTTGTTGATGACGTCATTTTTTTTTTGAACTGACACAGTCATCATTTTTTTTAAATGGTAACCCCTAACTTTTTTCTGGATTTTGAATACACTTTTCAATTCTCTATTCAACAATAGTAAAAAATACCTTCCATAACTTTTTTTAATTCCCACTAGTTCGTAGTTCACATAAAGCTGTAGGTACCTATCCCGTTCATGGTTAGGCATTTTTCATTACACTCTAAAATGAGTTTGTTCCCTGCATATTTTTTCCATTTGTTTTATTGCTTCAAATTTATGTAAGGCGTTGTAAGTACACGCCGGGCATATGTAATTAGTCGTTCTTATGAAAGCCGCATGGTGATTTGCATGTTCCAATGCCGTGTTGTAAAAGCTCAACGAATTACTGGATAAGGTCGCAAGGAAAAGCTCCTTCGAAATACCCGTATTTAATAATAAAAAATGGATCGCCATTCTGTAGCAAATTGTGATATTTCGCCATTTCCCAAGAACTAATTTGTCATTTAATGCCCCAGGATACAGTGCGCAATAACAAAATATCGAATTTGATTAAAAAACGACCGTAAAATGTGGACTGCATTACCCTTCTCGCTTTTATTTAGCATTTGGCAGTATTGTTCCGCAATATGTTCGTTATCACTATGTTGTCCTGAACTATACAAATTGGCAGTAAAACTTTTCGATAACCTATAAACTCAAGCTGGCAATTAAAAATGGTCGTAAAATTTAAAAAAAAGTTCGAACTAACGATAAATTTTATACGTTGCGATAAATTAGGTGGAATCTACGACTACGTTTGGTTGAATAAATTAGTGTTTTCGATCGCTAATGTTGTCTATTTCGATTATAGCTTTCACAATAAGGCTACTAGTTACAAATTAGACAAATGCATGGTCATTTACAAAGTATGTATTAATTCATGGTACGAAAACATTAGACTAATACCATAGTTTTCAGTAAATTAAAATAATGGTATGAACAAAGAGAAATGATACGATATTAATGTCAACGGTATTTTGTACAAATGACTTTCTATGAATGATTAAATTCCGGTTCATATATTGTTTATTTGTTTTGGGCAACAATGAAAACACGATAGAAAGGAAAGAATCTGAAAGCCACGAGTCCATTTAGATCTCAAATTCAAATGTTATACGCATGTAATGCTAATCTCAAAGTACAGAACAAGAAATTTAGGTTAATTAGTGTAAACTGGAACTGTTAATTCTCCAAATTAAAACCAAAATCAACATTTTTGCATAAACTGATTAAATTCTGAACCCAAAGCTTCCATTATTACAAATTACCTCAACACTGCATATTCTTTACAAATACCCTTACATGTTTATATTCGCTTGGAGCTTTTCATTTCGATGAGATGCAACATCACCCCAGTTAAACATGTGACAAGATAACATATGCAAATAGAAATACCTGGCTTTACGACACCCCGACACAATTATTTCCACAGACCTCGGGCTGTAAATTTTCCGAAGGGTCGAAATGCTGTTATGATTTTATGTCTTACCTTTCGATGATGTAATGGTCGTCACATTCATAAAAAAGTGGTAATAAAATATTTATCCCGAAAAAATAGTTCGCCGCGGGAAAAATCAAATTCCGTGCAATTTGTCAGGAATAAAGAGAGGAAAGAAAAATGAGTTTTTCGGCGGAGGGTCCGCGGGATTTGTGGTGTGTCGAAGGAGATTATATCTCGTGATGAAATTATTGCTATAAGCGACCTGGACGTTTGGTGCAGAAATGTCAGAAAGATTTTTCAATTTTGGAATGCAAGCTGTAAGAAATGTTTAGAAAGAATCAACAAATGTACTCAAAAAAGAAAGAATGGATAACTATTGTATTTACATCTCTCAAACCTCAGTTCTGAAAAATCCTTAAATGCAGGCAAATAATTGAATTAGTAATAATTTCACTAGTTTAATGAAGATAACTATTTTCAAATGAAGGACATTATCATTAGTATTAACTGAATATTGCTGTAATTAAATGTTTAATGAACATCAAAATTAGCTCTGTTACGAAGCTTGACTTGTAGTCTAATTGAATGTTTTTGTGATTATAAGTAAAAAAATGTAATCAAGCTTTACGTTGTTTATTAATAAAAAATTTACATTCATTTTTATATGTTTAATAAAACTATTAAAAGGACCAAATTCTAGATCGATATCTATCTATCTAATATATTTAAACGAGCAATTCTTGTATATATATTTTGCGGATCTCGTAAACCGCTCTAACGATTTCGATGAAATTTTGTATTTAGATAAAGTTTTGTTTTTTAGGTCTACCTATGTAGTTGGATTTCTTGTAGAAACGCAATTTTACACAAAAATACGTTTTTTTAAGATCCTTTATCCGCTGCCATACTGACAATCATCTGACAATTTCAAACACCTTGGTGATGGGGATGAATGAGAGCGGGAACGCGTGTGAATGAAACGACTGCGACTAGCGTAGTAGTCTCTGTCTCAAGGATATCTCAAGGAGGCTTGTCTGTCTCAACGGGCCCCCCATGGGCCCCATTTTCTGAAAATTTCAAGTCAATTAAATTTGTCTCATACATATTTTAGAACTAAACAAATTCAACTTTCGACTTCTATAATTATGCTGATAACCGATGAGGCCTCCTCGGGCCCGCCTGATTCGAGACCACCCCCTCGAGCTCGCCTGTTTCGGAAGCCCCCTCGGGCCCGCATGATGCGTGGGGCCGCTCCTCGGGCTCGCCTGTTTCGATGGGCCCCCTCTCGGACCCCCTTTTCGAGGGCTTGCTCGGGCTCGCCTGTATTGAGGAACCTCCCTTGGGCTTGCCTCTTTCGGAGGGGTCCTTCGTGCTCCCCTTTCGGGCCCCCCCTCGGGCTCCCTTCTCGGGCTCCATTTTTGGGGGCTTCCTCGGGCTCCCTTCTCGGGTCCCCCCTCGGGCTCCCTTCTCGGGGGACCCATCGGGCTACCTTTTTGGGGGGATCAAGTTTCCCTGTTTCAAAGGAGGCCCTCTGGTCCCCATGTTTAAACGGGGGGGCCTCGGGACGCCGTGTTTCAAAAGGGGCCCCTCCGGTCGCCCTGTTTCAAGGAAGCTACCTCGGGCCCTCCGGTTTCAAGGGTTGCCTAAACTTCGGAGTCATGAGCCGTATCGTATATCATGACATGTATCTCAATACTTTTTTTGAAAAAAACACAATTTTACAAAAAGATAAGTACCGAGAGAAACTCGGTCGCCAGGTACTGAAACATAAATAGTCATAAATAGCATTCCTCCTGTCATTGTGAAATTGGAATTTGAAAGAGATAGTTATATCAATTTTTTCACTACTAGCTGTAGAATGTACGATTATATTATAGTTTGTAGAAGATGTGTGAAATTGTTTTTCTTTCCTAGTAGTTAATAGTCATTTCATTATAGACTAGTAGTTAATAATTGAAGACACCGGATTTCATGCAAAATGTATATCGTGTATTATTTTATCTCCCAACTTAACAACAGCCCCCTTCAATTTTTACAAATTGCACCAGTTGTAAATATTTGGCATTCATTACTGCAATGCATGTAAAAAAACAAACAAAGTGTGCAATTTTGCATGAAAATCCGGTCTCTGACTGAGAAATGTCAGTCTCAAAAAATAGATAACCTCAAATTCGTTCCGACTTTTGGCACTATCATGATATATCATTTGAAGAAAAGTTAAACAAATGTGCTAGTAGTAAAAAAAATATTATATAAACCACGGTTGAGAAGTCTTTTCTTAGCCTCGCACTTTTATTTCCCGCGATGCTTGCGCTAAGAAAAATGGCCTCTCAACCTTGGTGTATAATTACTATTTGTTTGTTACATGTTGTTATTATATTGATTCTGCCACGCGAAAATACAACATTGTTTGCTAAAAGATGCATTTCACTGAAATGTCCACTTGATTTTAACTAGTTTTGACACTTCAATGTTGCCCCTTTTTTTTTGACAGACACGATTTTGTCGAAATTAAACTGAACGAAACGTATATCATTTACCACCCGATTAAAAACAAATATTTCGACGATACAAGAATTATGACGAAAAACTGAGCAAACTAGTCGTGTAAGTATTAAAAAGAGCACTGCAAATGATTTGTAAAGTACTGCTCATTAATTCTTATGTTTTCAAGATTGTCTCATTTGCTTGGCAGCCGTTGTAAGTTAGAGTAGCTGCAAATTGCCCACATGGCTGCCAAAGGAGGTCATAGATTTGAAGCAAGTAAGAAATCAAACCTGAACATTACTAAAATAGAGAATAGAGACAAACTCTGCAGGATTGTTGAAACTTTTGTCGACTCAAGATGTCGTTATTATCAGACGAAAAATAATTGTTATTATTAGCAGCAGCTACAGTCATGACGAAAACCCCAAAAAAAAATATATATATATTTAATAATAATAATGATTTAAAAATGAATCTAGACATTTGAAGGAAAAAAGCTCCGCAGTTAAAAAATGCATTCACTGATGATTTTTACCTAAAATCAGCTGATTGTTAATTAACAAATTTTGTTAGTTCTGGTTTACATTAAATTTAAGTCGGATAATAATAATTGTTAAACCAAGGGCCTAAAATTATTACGCTTCGTGGAGACCAATTAACAACTATGTATACTAATGATGAGATTATCAACTTGCCGTATTTTAAATTATTACATTTAATCTAGTAATTATGATTTTTAAACAACAAAAAATAAAAAAAAAGGTCTAAATTTCCTTTTCCCATATTATGTTATAAAACATTTTGATTTAAAAAAAAATTAAAATCAATTTTTAATTTAAATGATTTTAATTTTTGTTTTCTTCTTCTTTTTCTCATTGTAATGCACGTGGTTGTTTTGTTACTTTTTTTTAATCTAAAAAATTAATATAAGTATATTCGACAATTGTTTATAATAAATTGTTTATTCAATAAGAAGTAGCAAGAATTAACACGTTTTTCAACTTGTGAACCAGACTAAATAATAAGACCGAGAGTGGTTGCTCAAGAGAAATGAATTTGCACACATTAATTCATTAATTAGTCGGTATATTTCAAGAAATCATGAAATCTTATTACCTAATTTTCAATTTCTTAAGCTTATTCTACTGGAGCTTTTATTCCATACTCCGTTTATGATTTAATTTTGCTTGACATCCTAGTTTCTAAGTGGGTGAATTTTCAACTTCAGAATTTCTCAATATTTCCTATGACTGAAGCCCCTAACCTCACAATAACCTCCGTAACAAACACTCCCAAACCACAAACAACTCGCACAGGCCCGTTCTTTTTGTTTGTGATCCGTGGTGTGGACATTGACAAGGACGAACGCGATATCCTTCTGGTCCTGGAAATTCTCAATCTCCCCATCCACAAAAACCCCCTTATCCGCGTGATCACCGGAGACACCCTCAAGCATTTCCTGACCCCTAGCATCACAGTCTTCTGCAAGCGCCATCATTGCTTTTATTTGAATGGTTCAAACGGCTGAAATCCCTATTCACATTGACAGCCGTTGAAACCGACTTGGACTTGACACAGCGCAGTAAGGTGAGGATCATGTTAGGATTACCAAGATTCCAAAATTAAAAAAATCAATTATATGTTTTTAGTGTAATTATTATAACACCGCTTTTGTCTATTATGATACGCAAAACCGTATCGTAATAACCTCAGTACGAACACAAAGTAGAAAAAAGCTCTTTTTTTAATATTGCGAAAAAGAATATATGGCGTCAAAAATACGCTTGGCTCGGTTATGATTAAAAAAAAAACTTAAAAATTATCTTAATTAATTAGTTATCGTAGACCGGCGCATCCACCATTTTTCAAACACAATAAAAAATTTACTTTTTTCCAGAAAGTTTTGAAATAAACACAAAGAACATTAAATATTAATCAGAATTACTGTCAACCCATCACCGAAAATGCAATACATTTTCTTTTAGTTTTAGGTTCTTTTTTGGAATTTTTGAACGGTTTATGAAATGAGGCATTTTCCCATACTAGATTGACACTTTTTGTTGTGTTTATTTGTGTTCCTATATAAAATAGTATGTATAGTATATAGTATAGTATATATACTATATAGTATGTTCTTAAGTACTTTGTTATTTTTTGTTTTTGATTTTTTGTTGTTTGTCTCGTTATTTTGGCCACTCCATAATTTACTAAAACCATAAGTAGCTGTATATACGATTACCTGTTAACTTGTGTTATCAGATTTTTATGGGGCGTATTCTGTAACTGCTCCTCTAAATTTTACAGACCGTTAAATTAAGTTGTCATAGCAATGACCAATCAGGGCTTGAAATTTGAAATTTTAAAGGACGCTAAAATTTTAACGCCCCTCTAAAAATTACAGAATAGGCCCCTAAGACCGCTAGTTTTGCTATCGTGCATTATCTTTCAACGACCAATGAGACTTATTTTCATGCAAAGAAAACCGAATCAAGTCGAATCAAACGGTTTTCGTTCATTACAGAAATGAGTTTATATTAAAAACGTCCGCTGGCTTTGTCCCCCTTCCATTAAACTGCAGTTCCCCAGCAATTCCAATAAAATTAAATAGCGGTCCGTGTCTCCGCAAATATATGTTCCATACATCACTGAACCGACAAAATTCATGTCTCATAATTCTAATCCGTAATTTAATGTTGAACCAGTTTCAATGCAGTAAGCGTTTCGTTTCATTGAACTTCCAACTGCATCCACCTGTGCAAGTTGCGCGTCTTCAACAATACCCCGCCCCTGTTCTATGACAACCTTTATTGTTAATTATGCATCCCGACAATAGATACACTGATGAATAATGGTTCCCGGTTTTTATTCAAATCTGTGCACCACACGTCCTTTTATCTCTGGTTTTTAAATCCTCCACTTTTCTGCTATACAGATGTTTGATGGCTGGAACAATGTGCCAACCTTGCGTGAACACTCGGCTTCATTCAACGCGATTTTTTACTCTCGTATTTGCGAGGGCACTATGTCTATTGTTACGAGTTTGAAAGGGACAGGTGCCACACTAATAGAATCGATCAAGTGTCAAGGTTAGATAAGGGTTATCTTACTATACACGCGAGGCGAGACGCATTTAAGTCTTGGAGGAGGCGGAATTATTCAGACGGGGGCTTTTGTTGATTGCAGCTCTGTGCTTTAAGGAATTCATGAGGAAAAGATGTAAACATAACCGTGTTTTAAGTAGTTGAAATAGATGGCTGTGTGGGGTTACGCCCAGCTGCATTTCAGGAATTCCGGGAGCTTTTATTCTCGCCTTTTATTACGCAAAGCTTGGCAAAACAAACAAGTGTCGACTTTGGATTTAGCTATGCCGGGGAGATTAGGTACTAAATATGTACAACCGGTAGACATATAAAACAAGTACTACAAAGCTGTCAAAATAAACTAAAGAAAAATAGAAAATTACTTAGGTAATCTTGTCAATTTCACACTAAGGTTATGTGCTGTGATAAATGGATGACAGACACTATAAAATTTTTATTGACATCTGTGTAAATTCATAGGACTTGATTGTTTACTTGTACTAGTTTTACATGTATAGTACTTACTGGAACAACTAATAGCTACAGTTCTTGGAGAAATATTGCATACTTTTGTAAATAATCAAATTTCAATTTTGATCTTGTAGATTCGGATGATGGTGACATATTAGTTGCTTTCTTACGGGGGTTAAAAGTAATGTACTTCATAAGACTTTTGGCGTTTTGGTTTTCCATTTTGTATGTTGTTCTCCAGACAAGATTGTACCTACTTTGTACAGGGTGATTATAAATGATTTTCCATAAAGTTGGCTTTGGAAAATATGTCGACGTATTTTTAACGACCATTTGCCGTTTCATTGAAATGCACAATACATATTCACTGGGCAATTAAAATGCACAATGATCAAAATTTCGGAAAATGTGTATGTATACCCAGAGATATCAAACTAGGCTTCCACCAAAAAAAAAAAAAAAATTGGTTGGCTATGTCCCATTGGGATCGATAAACTTGGCTACGCATTTTTTCTGAAAGTCAGTTGAATTATTTGAGTGTGTACTTTAAATAATTACGTCCCGAAAAGCTCATGTCATCAAACAATCGATCTAAAAGTCATTTGTAAAAAACAACCATGAACAACGATTTTTCAACGTCGCGACCTACTTAAGCAAAAAACACGTTTCATCAACCTTTAAACCAGTAAAAATTTGTCTCAGAAACATGTTCACTAACACCAAAAGACCCAAACAAGTTTTGGCAGTTAACGAATTTTAGGCTGTTTACTTTTTAGACTATCTATATTTTTTATTCTCATTCATTCAGTTTTTATACACCTCTTCGATACAAAGCCACATCCCTAAAACCCAAAAGCTCTGCGCCAAACTTTGTACTCTCCAAACACATGAATTCGACCATTTCATGTAAAGCAAATAGAGTTTTGTTTTAAACGAAATTACCTCTGTGATTAGTTAAAAATTAAAACACTTTATCAAGTTACTGATTTTGAAATTTCACAGGCGTTGTAGGCAATTATTCGATTACATTAACTCTAAAATTACACGTTGATATTTTTATTTCAAATTAAGTTTCGCGGTTTTCCAATCACCGGCTTTTACAGCGAAAACATGGTCTATTTGCTGGTGTTTTATAGCAATAGTTAAACCGCATTGGTAATTTTCTGTATTATTAAGAGAGGAGTCACTTTTACAGGAAAAACCTACCTTTATTGGCTGTATTTTTTATGACTTTGACAGGAGTTCAAGTTGAGGCTAGTAAAGGAAATAAAATTAAATTGTAGACAATTTGTTATGATAGCTAATATTTTTACTGGTCTTTTGCGCGTGAGCCGGGTCTTCCGTTTAGTGGTGATGAAGACGGTGAGTTCCACCAAAGGGCACACAGACTATCAATGAAATAAGCCATAAACTATACAAGAACTAGGCTAAATTGACGAAACCAAACAGTATAAATTTTATTTTCCTTTAATGGTGAGAGCCATTGATTGCATACAGTTAGAATTGAAAAAAATATATGTACAAACATATTTACGATTTTTGAGTTTTTCGATGTTCCGCCCGCTTTTGTAAGCGACAACTTTAGGAGAGATGAGCACAGTAACTCATCTCACTTCGAATCCCATTGCATCTCATCCCTTAACTTTTCCCGAGCGAATCAGCGAGCTTTGCAGTCACAGTCGACGTAATAAAAGCTAGCGCGGATAATACCATTATGAACATTAAGTCCTGCGGCTCTGTTAGCACTAATTAGCTCAATTGAAGAGTGCTTTGTTTCAATTAAGGGTGTTCGGATTGAGCATTCGGTTGTTTCTTTTATATAAAAAAAGGCAGGTCGAAAGTAGTTTAGGGTCAAGCGAGTCAAATAACAATGAACGATAAGCGAAAAAGTGTGGTTTTGATTTTATCGCGAGCTTTATATACGCTTTCGTGACCTTTCTAGGTGACTTCCAAGCTTTTAAAGTAGAAACTTATCAATTTTTATCGCTGTGCACAATTGGAAGTGTATTACATTCTTATGGTAATTATTGTTTTATGTGCAGTTTAAGGGGTGCGTGCTGAGGGTATTAACAATAATGAGGGTTGTAATTTGAGGACATATTTTTCTTGTCAGGCGAAACGGTAATGTTGATTAAATTTGTAATTTGGAATTGTTCATATGATCATCGATTTTTAATTTGTCCTATCCCATGGGTGCTATATCTTCACATCCATGCAAGGCGTTAAGGTCGACCCAGTTCGAAATTGTACCTATATCGATTTTTAATTTGCTCAGAAAAAATTCACGCACAATTCCTAGTGCTCAAAACTTAAAATTTTATTATCGTTGCTGTGACAAAAAGGCCATTAAAAATTCCTGTCTCGCAAAAAAAAAAATAGGTTGAAGAAAACCATAAAAGTTTAAAGCGACTTTATACACATAGAGCGGATTTATATTACCCGGCACAGTATACCGCTCACATAAAAATTGCCCTAACGCTGTTCGATTCCGGATAAAACGTTTCGTTTACATTGTAATTTTTTTATTACATCGGGCTTTTTAAACCCATTTCCCGAATCAGGTTGTCCTGTTGCTAGAAAAAGCTCGATCCATGTGAACTTTTTATTGCGGTGGTATTTCCCCCACATATAAATATTACTGGCACAATCAGCTCCCCGTGTTGGTGACACTGTAAACATACAATTCCTAATTATTAGGGTCACCTGTACGTTCGCACGCCCGACAAAAATAAAGAAAGACGTTAATTAAACTTGTTAGGTTTGGTGCACGCAAAAAATCAGAGAAATGTTACGAACCCAACGAGGATTAATTAATATTTTAGGAATTCACCTGTACTGTATTTACGCCATAAAACATTTTATGGCAGCCCTAAAGCGACATTGCTGTTCTTATCGGGAATGTCACAAGCGAATAGAATACTTAATGTAATCAGTCACAATAATCGCTTTGGGTATATATTTACGATTTTTTTTGTGAAAAGAACGAAATGCAGAAACAAGATTGAGCACGAGAACTAGAACCTTTGTTGGGTAATATAATTGTGGCTCACGGAAAAAATTTAATACATACAAACTAAATTATGAATATGCGAGCTCGTTGAAATTACGTGATCGTGGAATTATTTACACTAAACGATTATGGGAAAAAAGTCTGAATTATCGACTTTTGTTCCACAGTTTGAACAGAATCATTCCGTTCCACGACAGGACGAAAATAGAACCAATAATAATAAAGAAATTATGTACACTTAATTTAAAAAAAAAAACTCGTGCGCCTATTTTTTGATAGATTAAAATATTAGCCTTGATTATTTGGTTAATTTGTCAAAAAGGTCAAAGTATTTTAACAAGTCTTGGCCCTTTCAAAGTTGGAGCTGGGCTGGTCTAGAAGAATGATGGGTGGAAAAGGGTAGGAAGAAGATACCATGAGTAGAAGACCATGCCGAGGAGACCCCAAAATTTCAATGTCCAACAACAACAATCCATTTACTACCTCAAGACAAGCTGTTTTTCAGACAAATTTTCTGACATGGCGTTGTTTTATCAAATGAGAAAGTCTTAAACTCGTATAAGGACGGCAGTATAAGGGGCCCATTAACCGGAAAAATCACAACCGGATGAAAGGTATGTATCACTAAAAAATAGATCTGTACGATTTGTTTGGATTTGAGTAATCTTTTATGGACCAGGGAAAGTGTGGCAAATTCATTTTAATCTTTTAATCTAGAGATTTCTCATTTTGCCCGTTTCCCATATATGTTAGTACATAATAATTATATTGGTTCTCGTGGAAAACGACCAAAATTTAACAAACTATGTAGTGTTGATAAAATCCCGTATAAAATTCATAAATCTGTTACTGGACGTTTTCTTGAAAAATTCTCGGACAGATCAATTTTAGTTTCTAAAATGGTACTTTATGTGTTGCTCGTCCAATGGTAACTGGGATGATATTCCTCATTTCTATTCGAGTTCGATTCTTGAGACTGTTTGGTCTATTAATGTAGACTTTAGATTTTAAATACCCCCACAAAAAAGAGGCGCTAAATCTGGCGAATGAACCCGCCATTCACACGGTCCATGTCACCTTATCCATCTTCCCTCGAAAATGTTGTGAAGAAACTATCTGACCACCAAGCCAAAATGCGGAGATGCTCCATCTTGTTGAGCGCATCACCATCTTCGTGGTTTCGAAACATAGCTGCAAGAGCGGAAACACAGTCAAAGCGTGAGAAATAGCGTGCCGTTGTGACCGCTTCTTAAAAAAATAGGGTCCTACCAGATGAGTGCCTGTCCTGTGCACACATTTACTTTGCTGCGATTCTTGTGTCCAATAAGGACCGATAATTATTTCGATTTACTGCTCCGTTCAAAGTAAAGGTAGCTTCATCAGAAAACAGAATATTATGTAAAAAATTGGGCGTTCCATCACAACGTAACTTCAACTGTTCGCAAAACTCTAAGCGCCGGTCGGAATAGTCTTTTTTAACTCATATATTTTGTATAGATAGTATTTTTCTTTTTTTTAACAACTTGCTAACAAATGTGTAGTCGGTATTTGAGTTTAAAACAAGTTGTGTAGAATTTCTTCGACTTCCAGTGTCTTGAGGTACAGCATGTCCTCCGCGTCGAAGTAAGTCTCGTACAGCACCACGTTCAGAAAATTTGGTACTATTCTACTTGCTGTTAAAACTTACTTGTTGATTAATAAAGCACAGACGTTTAATAGCAATGTACAGGTCTCGGATTCGAAGATACTTCTTTTTGTGTTGTTGCAACCTAGATACTTTTTTTAATTGACAGAGAAAAACCATAATTTGCTACCATGTCTTCAATAGTTTGAAATCCTGTCTTTTTCAAACGAAAATCGAATTTTTGGCATTTTTTTCACGAAAATTTTGAATTATGAAATTTTATCAACATTATATAATAAAGAATTTGTGCAATCAATAAAAGACAAAGTTACTAGCTATTTGGCAATCTCTTGTGGTCCTACCTAAATGTGTTATAATTTTTAGTAAAAGTGAATCGTCTGCAGTGGGTAATGCCATCCAAATCGTGCCAGAACTAAAGTAAATTAAGCTGTATAAAGAGAAAGCGTTTAATTTTTAGATCAAATATGCAAAAATGGTCTTTTTTCTTCAAGCGTATCAAAATGTTCATATTTTGGTATTTAACGCACTACTTAGAACGACATCATTGTGTTACTAGTACAATAATGAACTTCATTATTTTACTAGTAAAATAATATGATAAAAATAATCGCTGCCAACATAGAAATTTATTGTACTACAAACAGTGCAAGTTACAAAGCATTCTGATTGAGTTATGAACATCGATGGTAGCTACGCCTCCCTGCCTCAAGGACCCCCCTTGAAGCCTACGTCTACGGCCTCAAGACCCCCCCCCCCGGCCCCTGTCTCAAGAGCCGCCCTCGGCCTGCCTGTCGTTTGGGGGCCCCTCGGACCCCCTCTCTCAAGGGGGCCCCTTTGGAGGCCTCCTTGTTTTAGTTACCGTAACATTTGTATCAGAAAATAATGAAATAAACAACTCGATTCCTACCATGGCAAGTTTCACTTTCAGTCGTTTGCCTTATTTTTTTTTTATAAAAGAAGAAAAAATAGTAGATGTCACTCGGAGCAGAAAGCTTTTTCTTGTGCTTCGCCCAGATTGCTTGGCCTCGGCCGCAACCTTCTGTGCTCAGCACAAAATGTGCGCTTTCTACTCCTAGTAACATAATATACTATAATGCTCAATCGAATTTAGAGGCCAGATAGGTTTTTTTAGATATTGCATATTATCTTATATTGAAGAATAGAACTGATACTATACTATCGGCAACTCCAAAAGCACCATCGAGTCCTCTTTCCATCTCAGACAAAAGAGCCTAATCAATTCGAACACGTTCGCTGTAATTGCTAAAAATTGATGGGATGCATCTGACTTGCATGCACTTTGTGAACGGGATACCTTCCGGCATAACTGGATAGAACGTATATTGTTCGCTAAAAGCTGCTTAATATACAGACTGTTCGCAAATGGTCCATTGGGAGCTTTAAAGGACTATTAGTTGCACTAGATGCACGTTTGCAATCGGAATAGTAAAACAGGGCTAAAATGCATTCTTTTCGTTGCCCGTACCGACGAAATATTGATGGGTAGCTGCACACTAAACGCTCATTAACTCCCGATTAGGTAACCAAAGCGGGTGGATTATATCCAGCGTGAACCTTGAATTGATCGAGTTCTGACTATTTATGTATTTAACGCGTTTGAATGATGTAAATATTTGTTGGAGTGTTCTAGCAATTTTTATCGGCGCATCCACCATTCCTCTTCATACCTAATTCATGCATGCATCTGTCGACTTTTCGTTATGAGTGTGCCCACAACTCCCACTCACTTTAGCCATTAAAGCTCAAGCAAAAAATCATGTAAAGGCTAATTAAAAGAGGTAAATCCTAGCTTCAGGAAGTTGTTAAACTCTGATTGCCAACGCCGAACTTTTAAATCGTTAGTGTAGCATTACTGCTGACTCTCAGCTTGGGGCAGAAAAATACGAACATACCGATGACCATCTCGTTTCGCCCCAAGTTCAGATTACCGCTGGATCAAATTATATAGTGCGATTTGAGACAAAAGCCAGTTCCCGGCCGTCTTTGCATTGTCTCTTCAGAACCGGATACTTCGCCCCATTGTTCCAACTTTTCACACCATTTCAGTCCGGTATAAGAATAATAGTTTACACGTCCGTCGTCTCCAGCTCGATTTAAATTTCGAGCGAGAACGAAATTCGTAAATAATTAAATCAAATGTTTGCCAATATAAATCGTGTGTAGCAGATGTCAGTATCAATGCTCGGTTCACACGATTCTCGCCGAAACGCCGAAAATTTACACGAATAATAGACTCCTGCAGTTGGATTAATAAGAATAGGGTAAGTTTCGTGCCGCCGTAAATTTTCGTTTTTATTTAGGTCTATTTAAATAAATAGTCGGCGTCCGGGGCACGGAAAGTGGCACACGTTTTGGGGTGATAATCTTGCAAAGGTTTTACGATTATCGCGGGACGTTTTACAGGGTGTTTACGAGCATCGACATCGTCCTAATTAAATGCACTGCATTTTCAGCCACTGGACGCTGCAGTTTACGTAATGTAATATTGCAACGTGTACCGTATTAAAAACGCTTTTTGAAAATTTTAATTCATTTATAAAAAAATGGGGCAGTACGGCACTGAGAAACAGAATCGTACCGCTGTGAGTCATGCTAATCAAGCGCGTGGCGGATAACTATTGTAAGGTGAATCTCGTTGTGAAACCTCCCTCTTAAGTAGCCCCTAGACGGTCAATCATTTTGAAGCATGATTGACCGTCTAGGAACCCGTTCGATGGTTTAACGGTAAAATCATGCTTGATTAATTCGATTGACTCCAGCTTTTGCTCAAAATGATTGACCGTCTAAGGGTTACTTTACACTACAAATGTGGTATAAAAGGCGTTTTTTGCGTAAAAAATTGAATTTCGTAAATATGGCGACCATTCGACGTTCATGAATTTAATTGGGAACAAGTTCAAAAGCCCACCTTATTAGAATTATTAGAATCGACACACTATAAAAACACATTCCCTTATCCTTTTTGCAAATCTTACCAAAAATCACCACTAACGGATTGATAATGGATTGATATGGATCAAAAATAAAATCCTATATCCTTCACTAAATCCACAGTTTCAGCATTCTGCGTCTACTCCTGATGGTGCATTTTATTTGAAACTCAGTGAAGTTTCATAAAATAAGCCGACAACCAGCAGAAATATTCAGGTAATCTTAACCTAACAAAAAATTGGCCCATGTAATTTATTTAAAACCAGCTGACCCGACAGACGTTGTCCTGTCCAAACTTCAATAAACCTACAAATGTAATTTTATTTTAATTTAGACTGGAACGTGCTTTTCTCCAGATTTTTCCGATTTTTAGTCTCAATTGAAAATATTGAATTGAGTTATTTCCATTCCGGGATCATAAAGAACAAAAAACAAAAAATCAACCAAATAATGTCGTTCCTATCGCCAATTTATTTTCCTGAAAACTTTTCCAGGACCACAACGAAACAAAACAAAAAAATTTGCTTTAAAAAAAAGAGAACCGACTTCAAAAAGTGAAAAATAATTGAATACATGTATTATTACATGTACTACCCAATGATCTGTCTGAACTCGGTGCCAAGCCAAATAGGTTACAAATTTGTAACATATTGTAATTATACAAAAATATCAACAACGTTATAACGCATACAAAATTCGATATCATTCGAGACGACCGTCAACGACGTCTGCCGTTTGGGATGTTTTGCTCAGCACGGGCCCCCCACCCACGCTCACGCATTCCGGTGCGTTCGCCGGGAGACCTTCGATGTGGCTGGAGTAGGCAGCCTATCTATCTACTACCTATTTGGCTTAGCACCGACTTCAGACAGATCATTGGGTAGTACATGTAATAATACATGTATTCAATTATTTTTCACTTTTTGAAGTCGGTTCTCTTTTTTTTTAAAAGCAAATTTTTTTACAATTTTAAGTGATAAGTTAGTGACATCTAGTAAAGACGCTTCTCCAATATTGAGGTCCTCAATAAAGTTGACGAAGAAATCGGTATGAACATAATTATATACATAAAATGAAGAAAAAATATGGGGATTTTTCTCGATTTCCATGGGATTCCCTGATCAGATCCTGATTTTTTGACAATGGAACCACGTCAAGAGTATACCCTTTCAAATAAAAGAAGAATTTTGTAAATCGGTCCACAACTGACAAAGAAATCGGTGAACATACATGATAAGTCGGTTAAAAAGGGAGCGAGAATTTGAGGATTTTTCTCGATTTCCATGAGATTCCCTAATCAGATCCTGGATTTTTTAACAGTGTAACCACCTTTAGAGTATACCCTTTCAAATAAAAGAAGAATTTTGTAAATCGGTCCACAATTGACGAAGAAATCGGTGAACATACATGATAAGTCTGTTAAAGAGGGAGCGAAAATTTGAGGATTTTTCTCGATTTCCATGGGATTCCCTGATCAGATCCTGATTTTTTAACAATGTAACCACCTTTAGAGTATACTCTTTGAAATAAAAGAAGAATTTTGTAAATTGGTCCACAATTGACGAAGAAATCGGTGTACATACATGAAGTCGGTTAATAAAAGGGAGCGAAAATTTGGCGATTTTTCTCGATTTCCATGGGATTCCCTGATCAGATCCCGATTTTTTAACAATGTAACCATCTTTAGAGTATACCCTTTCAAATAAAAGAAGAATTTTGTAAATCGGTCCACAATTGACGAAGAAATCGGTGAACATACATGAAGTCGGTTAATTAAAGGGAGCGAAAATTTGAGGATTTTTCTCGATTTCCATGAGATCCCCTCATCAGATCCTGAAATGGTGACAGTGGGACCAATCTGCAAGTATACTCTTTTACTCTTTCAAATAAAAGAAGAATTTTACAAATCGGTTTATAAATGACGGAGTTCTGCGGTAACAAACATTAAAAAAAAAACATACAACCGAATTGATAACCTCCTCCTTTTTTGAAGTCGGTTAAAAAGAAGTACGCATATCCATCGTTCTAATCGTCAGTTGTGGTCTCGAGTTCATACACAAAGCCAATAGAAAAAAGCACTTTACTTTCTTCCCAAATTTTCCAATTTTCCCAAAAACCTTACTGAAACTATTACAAAAACTTATTTAAAAAAAATAGCCACAAAAGTGATGCAGCATTTTATTTTTACTATATAGATTTGGGCTGAAATGCGTTTTTCCAAACTTTTCTCTAGATCTTCCAAATTTTGTTTTTTCAATTGAAGACATTTAATGCAGTTATTTCCATCCTTTGAAGCATAACGAACAAGACAAAAAATAATCAACCAAATATGTCATTCCTATCGCCAGTTATGATCGAGTGCATTGTCCGAATTTTCCGACTTTCCTTTGTAATTGTCTCGAATTTTATTTTTCTGAAAACTTTTCCAGGACCATAACGAACAAAACAAAAAAAAAAGAATTACGCTTATCCAAATCGGTCCAGCCGTTCTCAAGTGATGCGCTTACCAACGTACAGCATTTCATTTTTATTATATTTCAGATAACTCATAAGGTAAGTTCAAATATTCATACACATTTTCAGTATTTGCTGTTTTTTTTTTTTTCGATTTACATGACTTGAGATTTAGATTCACGACTCCACGAACGGAGAATCTCACAGGAGGTTAATCTAATCTTTTAAATTTTCAGGTTCTTCTCCATGTTGCATTTAGCTTTGATTTGGTAACATACGAACACCTAAAACTTCCCTTTCGACCATAATCACCAGTTCGCATGTCAAATACCCCTAATACAACGATCTTAAAATTTTTAAACTGTGCGGGGTGGGTCTTGTAACATTTACAAAAACAATTACCCTAAACTAGTGTGGCCATCGTCTTGTTGACATTCGTGTAATTAAAGGTTAATTGCATCGAGCGTTTGTTCAAAAGGGACAAATTAATTTCTTTCCGTGTTGCCTGTATTTTTTGTCGTCTTTAATTTACTGTAAAGTTTTCGAAAAGTTGCCGTCGTTCCTGTTCGAGCGACTTTTTCTCCCATCAATTGTTAAAGACAACTCTCGTTTGGAAACTGTAAAGTGCGATCATCAGTTTTCTTAATGTGCCGCGTCTAAAGTTAAAACTTCGTTCCATTGATTATGATGGGATCGGATATGTCACGGGGAAATTTAAAGGTGACAGTCGGCGGTGATCACATCATTTATTTCGATTTTGAATAACTGTTGAATGAAGCATATCAATCCCTCAACTTGTAAGATACAGGTGATGCTTAAAGTTTCCATCAAATTTAAAAGTGTTTTTGGACATCATGAATGTAAATGTGTGAATGCAAATGAAACAACAAAAACTTGACGATTCTTCGCATACACACCTCAAAAATCACAACCGGCGAGTCAAAAAATTCAATTCGTCGTCCCCGTAACCCATTAACCCCTCTTTGTTTTGACCACTGTATATAAATTAGTCGAATGAATGCGAATTGCCAAACGGCCAACAGGTCGGTGTCAAAGTGCAGTTGCAAAGTTAATTGCATACGACGACGCCGTGCATATTGACCTCGGCTAAATTAATACAGACATTTGCAATTAATGTGCAAAAGGACCCCTATTACCACACAAAAAAGGTCGCGAAGAAACGCAACGAAAACAAATATTTGCCCAACAAGTTTTTGCATTGTGTGTTTTCAAAGTTTAGTAGTGTGTTTAGCGTTGTTGGCGGAAATCCTGTAGTGCATACTGTGTAATTTGTCTTAAAATACAAGGAGAATTATGTACGAACGTGATGTAATTTTGTAACTGATAAATGGGAAAAGTTTCGGTCTTAAGAAGAGTTTTTCTCTTAAATATAACTATCACAGGACGAGGAAATTACATTTTAGATCTTTTCTAATGAAATTTATGTTAATAAAAAAGGAAATGAGACGTAATTTTTGAGAGATCGTGGGCCCCGTTGTTCATACTAAGAGCCCAGGCAATTACCCTGATGCGACGAAATGGTTATAATTGAGTTAGTATATGTTTGCCTTTATCAGACAGTGGTCTTCGGCCCACATCGGAATAATTAATATAAGCTCTGTCGCCTGAATCCCCTTGCCAAATTTGTATTAATTCTTATTAGAATGGTGTCCCTGAGCCAGCCTGCACTCCAAAGATCAACTATAGGGCAGAATTTACACTGGTCTCATCGCATCTCATCTCATCAGTCATTGAGAGTTCCAAATCTTTTTGAAAACTGGCATATTCTGTTCAGAACGCTGCTTAGTAACTAACAAGTTGTTTGGGAAGATGATGTGCTTACCCACATTTCGCCTGTCTTGATAGTCCTTGAAGGGTTGAAAGTTATAATCCTATTTATTTAGTCAACATAGAATCAAAATTCCCTACCTAAATGAGTGAAATGCTGAATGAACATTTCACGCCGAGGATTTTTTGTAATGTAAGCAGCCAGTTATAATTCCGAAGCAGTATATTTTAAAACGGTGCTAATTTTTCACCCTCAAATCCCTAATAAAACCAGTAAATTACCCGGGATTTGCGCGACTCGAAATTGTTTTTTATTGCGTCTCATTCGTTCCATGTTTCGTACCATTTTTCTCACTTCGGCAAAATTCGAAGGTGCGCCGCCCTAGAAATGAAATTTTATTATGAATAAGAGCACATCCAATATTGCATTTGGAGAGTAGCGTGAGCATTAGGATTTTTTCCTCCGGTACGACGACGCAAGAGTTTACTCGAGGTCAGTTTTTATCTGTGACTTTATGACTCCAGATAACGGTACAGCTCAGAAAATTAAGCAGATCCGTCTTTTTTCGGGTTTCACGCCCCTCAACTAAAAATACCCCTGATAGGTTAACAAGAACGAGTGTGATTTTATTGACTGAAAAAATTAATTTATTCAGTAGACGACTTTCATGAGCTTTCGTAAATTCTCGCTATAGGACAGCTGGTATAAATGACTGGACCATCTTTGTCATTTTTATTGCGCGATTCCCGGCGAAGTTGTTCGTCGTTTTGTTGGTGTAAATTTTGCGTTTTGTAAGTTAGAAATTTCGTCACGGAACAATCAATATCCCGTTCCACACTGTTAAATCAGAATTTAATTGCGAGGGAGGTGTGATCTCAACTTAGCCGAAACATATGAGCTACAAACCACAGATCCACCCTTCTAAATCACTAACTAAGTCGATTATTGTCATCCCCTCGAGTTTATTTAAGGGCGAGGGTGTGCACCGGATATCTCGTAACATAGTAGCAGCTATTTTTAACACAAGTGCATGCACAGATGGTAGGCTATCAAATAATGTGAGTTTATGCACAAACCAAACACAGACCTTGAATTTTTGATGTGTAGGGGTGCGCTGGTGTTATATCAATCGAGAATTAAAGAACTGTTTGGGGTGGGTTTGGCCATGTGTTTGGGGGATGATAATGAAGGTTATGCCTTATGCAAATGATATGCATATGAGGTCCATTTCGAATTGTTTGCACATCGATAGGTCTTGTTGAGTAATTGTCAATCAATGGTTTGGCGTTCAATCAAGCTAGGTCGATTTAATAATGGCACTATTAGTGAACATTGCTTATTAAATTACTCACTAAAACAGTGTCGTAAAGATTATTAGTCAACGGCCTAAAACGAATAAAATGTAAATAAACCTAGAATAGTGTCAAAATAATTCAAATGTGAAAATCTGAAAGAAGAATATTAGAAATCTTTTCACGTCGACCAGAAATTTTGAATTGATAACTGTTGTTTTTCATGCCTGAAACATAAAATTGATTTTAATAACACAACGTACAATATTAATTAACATAATATTAATATTGCATGATGTTAATATGAGCTTATTAAGAGAATATGGAATTCGGGAGTATTATTTTTTTAATTGATTACCATTAAATGTACTGATTTCGTGCATATTATTGATAATTGTGTTACAGTTGTAGTCATTCTCCAAACTAAACAATGAATCCTGAAGATGAAATTCATTACTGGGTGATCTCACCACAGACAATCTCTATTTACCAATGTAAAGTTAGTGATTACTTTACACTTCGGTGCTCTTTCATCGTGAGATGTAAGTACTAATTGATTTGGAGTTCCTGTTTTGTGTATTTCCCTCCATTTCTACTCAACTTCACCGTTTTACATAACGCACAGATACACAAATTAATCTTCCAGTATTTTATAATTTATACTTCTCTTAAAGTTCCACTAACAAAATTAAAAAAGTTGTAAAGACGGTGGCGCTTTAACAATACAGTACTATCAACTTCAAATACAACTTCTTGGCTTAATATATCTTCACGACCTTTCGATCCTCTCTTCCTTAGATGGATTGTCAAAATGACAACTTTTGTTTATGAATAACTCAGGGTTCTGACAATAATATGGCAACTGGGACTTGCATAATATGTCAAGCACATGTCAAGTATGTCATCATCAGAGAATCAGTTCTGACAGTATGACGCTGTCCCAATATTTTCTGCTCTCGGTGGTACCTAGATGTGCTTGTGAATCAAGAATGAACACTTAAGGCGACTGGCCCGTTTTTGTTGACTTTACTTTTTTGTTATCTTTTTAAGAACGAGCTGCGGCACACACGAAATATAATACGGTCAGCCGTCGATACGTCTGCCTGCCGCTGAGGGGCGGGGCCTGTGTTACCTTGAACCACGCCAACATTGCTTGAAACTAGCGAACTTTGGGGACAATTTGCAAATTTATTTTTCAATATTTATAAAAACACCTTGCATTTACCGAATACAGAGATCAGTAAAAATCAAGCACCAACACGTTTGTTAAAAAAAAAAATTTTTTTGGCTTCTCATTTTGGCAATAATTTTTTTTCTGGGCAAACAACGTTTTGCCGTGATGAAGGTTTTTTTTTACTAATTTTGATGCCCAATATGTTAGGATAACCTAACAATGAAAGCCGTAATTCGGTTCCAAAGTTGAGGCAACTGAGCGTTTCGCCTTAAACTGGAGATTAAAAAATGAATAAGAAAATCGAAAGGAAATAAAAAGTTATTGGTACTATAAAAACTAATTCTAATAAGGAGAAAATACACTTTAAAGGACAAAAATAAGAAAAATATTGAGCCATTTTTAAAGCGCTAAAAAATCTACACACTGAACAGAAAGTGGGCAGAAATATACATCAGCAATATACGGCGTTGAATGTAACATTTTTATTTTAAGATTTTTCGTTGAAATTTTGTGGGTGTGTTGATAAAATATAGATCTTTGCAGCTACAAAGCGATTTTTTGAAATGTGTAAATTAAAAAAATATATATTGCGGGAAAATGTACTTCGAAGGCAGAAATGTAGAGAACAAGAATGTACAAAATGATATGGTTTAGTAAACCAGTTGGAACAAAGAGGGAGGGAAAGGTCACATGGTTGACATAAGTCTTGAACCACCTGTGGTTGCTCTTACCCATATCGTGGATTAGCGTCATACAATAATACTCGCATAACTGAGGTTTTATTTTTTTTATTTTACCTCATTTTATAAACCTAACTATTTCGAAAAATTATTACAGAACTACATCGTAACCATTACCTTTTTATAACTTATAGTTTGCAACTCCCAATCCATAGGTTCTTTAGCACAAAAATGTCATGAGCACATTCTGTTTCTTTTTCAGTATGGAATAATGTCCCCAATTTTGGCATCTGTATGCAGCAATGAAAGAAATTTCCAGAAATAAAATACAAACCTGCTTGTCAGCAGGGTGTAGCAATTTCACTCGTCAGTTTTGATTGTTAATCATGGAATTTCAAATTTGTCGCTGAATGCCCGACATTTTGTGCGATTACACCGGATAAATGAGACGATTCAAATTACACGAAGAATTTTTTGTCGATAAATTTGTCTTACCACATCTGCAAACTTCTGCTGTTCTCCCTTCTCGCCATCCTCCAAAAGAAAACAGGCATTGACAGCTACATGTGAAATTTCTTAATCAACAACTCAACAGCTTTGCTTTTTGTTCCACATTTTTTTGCAAGTTGCGGTTAATTATATCTAACCGCTTGCAAATGCTAAAGTTTCGTCGGTGCATTTCCGAAAAATGAAAATCCACCACAGGTCGATTTGCCTGTATCGACCGGAGTGTTATCACTGCTCCGTCCAGATAAAACGGTTATTGTTTTAATTTTCCATAACTTGTTGTGTAGTTCTGTCGGTAGTTGTCGAGAGGATGAGTTCGGCTCGGAATTCACGAGCTCCGGTTAATTTAACCCAATTTCAAAACGTTACCATTATTTAACCGACGTGTGCGATAGGAGTAAAATAAACATAACCGTCGGTCGCTCGGTGCGATCGTGTGTTGGCTTGCAGTTTATTATAATTAAAATTTATAATTATGAATGCACTGGGCATGCAAACCGGAGTCGGCATTAAGACTCGTAACGTATTACCTCGAGAACGTTAATTTTCCCGTTAAAGTGGAGAAAAGTCATTGAAACGATGTTATCGTCAATTGCTATCATGAATATCGGAATTACACATGCGACGCTATTTACATTACAAAGACTTGCATCATTACGGGGAATTACAATCTGGGAAAATTTACGGCCGTTTTAACGGTCATCGGGCGAGGGAGGAGACGAGTGCAGTGCTAACCCAGAAAAATATTAAATTAAATTAGTTTCGAGTCCGGTCGCTAAAGCGCCGGAGACACGATAAACTTAATTGAAGCGTTATGTATGGAGGAACTTTGCGAGCAGACATAATGAAAGCTCGCGGAATCAACAAAATGCTTTAAGATTGGACGTTACACCGAAAGGAAAATTGCAGCTGTATTAATTCCCCTACGGAGACACAAAACGCGGATTTCTCATTTTAAGAAGGCAAGATACACCGGCCAGATTTAAGGGCAATGAGAATGGCAATGAAATGTGCCAAGTTAACTGCAGCGCAATTAGCAAGACAAGGCTGAACTTTGTTGTTTGAGACTCCGTAGAGCAACAAACTGGAAATCTATCAAAAAATTAAAGAGTCTTTCAATTGTGTTTTCTCCTTATGTATCCCTCCAGTTCTCAGGTATGATGCAGCAGCTATCATAAATATTCTACTAATACATAAAGGCTCTCACGAAAGCCATAAGTCCAACAAGCCTCCGACAAGATCCTAAAAACTTTTCAAAAATTCCAGTGTTCATTTTGCGTTATTTGGGTAATTCTTAACAATAAATAAAAAGAAACAGTTAAATGACGCTCGTTAGGAAAGCTTACCATAATTGGTGGATGCGCCACTACAAGAAGGGGAGTTTATCGTAAATTTCGCCGTTATCTCCTTTGATATTCACCATCAAAAAGAAGATACAAACCACTAAGCTTAAAAACCACAAGATGAAGCACAAAGAAAACTTCAGAGAAGTAATATAGAAGAAACAGAAGACAAATCAGGAAGATAATAATGTACTTATAACAGAAGATAGAGTAGGAAATAAACCATGACATGATGATACAGATAGATAGAAAACTCTAATAGTCACAGGTGGCCATGCACGAAAAGCCGCTTGTCGTAGTTTAAAAAAATTATTTATGAATAATACCAAATTTAATAATTAAAAATAATAATTTAAAAGGATTAGGTGTTATTGCTGAATAAGCATATTAGGCAATATAAAATACAAAATAGGACTTGTCAAACGTATAATTTGTGTGTTCACTGTCAATCAGTTAATTTCTTCTCTAAGCAACAATGGGCGAAAATACACACAAATTATAAACATCGACGGGCAAAAATCGTCAGATTGAACTTATTTCCTTCTCTTACGAGTAATTTGTCCTCCTTACCCGAAGAGCGTTCAAAATGTTAAAAATCCCACTTAAACAAAATGCTACAGAACTCTGAAGAGACTTGAACTATAAGAACCTGGCTCCCCGTTTTACTTCTCCAACGGCAATTATACCCGCATGAGATTTCCAACGAAGAGTTAAAAGGTTAGCGACGTGTGTAAGAGGGGCAATTAATATGTTGAACTAAGGCGCAATTTATTTCGTGAAAAGGTTAGACCGTGAAGGTTCAAATTAAATCGCATTCATCATCCTCTAACTTGCTATAAATTTGCAGAAAGTGCAACAGCGCCAACAGCTGTTTCACTGAACCAATTAAACTGAAACGTAGGTGTAAAATTCAATCAGATTTGGACGTTTTGAGGCTAATTCAAGACCTGATTTAATGATTGTTGTCCTCCTACTCTTATTATTGTTATCAAAAGCATAGAAACTCTCTTAAATTTTAATTGCATTGTATAAAAATATCTTGTGATCGCTCTACTTCACCTAATGAATATTATATTGCAGAAAAATCCTTCAAGAGTCAAGGACTCAAGTAATCGATTGTTCCCGGCCAAAATCTGTTATTATTATTTTCCCCGGATTTTGTTAGTTAAATGATTTACTGCATTCGGTCAAGCACAGAAATAATCGAACGCGGAACAAAGGGGTTGAAGTAAAATAGAAAAACGTCGGCAACTTTCCCGTTTTGATTTTTATTGCACACAGAGTTGTGTTAGTTTAGGACATTTAGTGTTAATATTTGAATAAAGCGAATAACGAGATAAAGTAGATCGTTGTCGAAGATTATAAACTCGAGACGAGAATAATGCCACCACAAAGAATACCGACAGTTTTCACCTTATAGAAAGAGGTACCTATGTATTTAGAGGCAAAAAATAGTAGATTATATTACAAGTGACAGAAATGTTTCATTGTAAGCGAATGAGATTTTTGAATCACGAGTGCGAAAGCACGACAATATCCGACGTTTTGTCCAACAGTTTTACTTTTTCAGTGACATTGCTTGAGATTGACATTTAAAACATAGTCATGGTATTATTGTACTAGTACTAAAATTAAATTAATATAGGTTATTGAAATTTGATTTTAGTCACTCAAAACTAACGTATAAAACACCTAAAATATGCAACTACTATACATTACTAAAGTTGAATGTTTGGCTGCGACTACTATACGTTCATTGAGAGTAGACACCGCGTCAAAACAAATACTTACATCTACACATGCAATTCTTTCCTTTTAATAAGAGTTCAAAGAGTTTACCTGTCTGCGCACCAACAAGTTGGTCTGTTTTTCCAAACTCAAACTTTCGGTGCTATGGATGAACATCAAACTCATATTTTTATTAGTCGTCGTCTTTCACCGAACAATGTGTACAATAATTGAAATAACTGACATTTTCAGTTCACGTGTAATACTTGTATACCGAACACAAATACCGCACAGCGAAAATCACGTAGTTTCCATATTATCACATCCAATCAATTTGCAGCATTTGCTTCGGATAATTATGCTAATCAATTGAGAGGAAATCGTTCAAAAATATAGTGCGATTCTTTAAATTTCCATTCTAGGTAAGCCTTGGAATTTGAACGTAGGTCCCCGGCGAAGTGTTTCGTCTGCTTATAAGTGTCAGGTTGAAACGTTAACCAAAAAACCTAACCATAACATGACATTTAAAAAATGAGCTATAATCAAAGACATGACTTTTTTTTCCACCGCCTACTCAGAATGGAAATTTAAAGAATAGCACGTTACATATACTTTTGACTTTCTCATCCATACCGTACGTTAAACTCGCATCATCGTGTTTACAGCTCCATTCACTCAAATGTAACCACCCTGATTGGATTTCGACAATAAAATCGTTGCAACATACCCATTAATTTTTTATGACTCACATGCATACACTGCACTCGTTCAAAATTATCTCTACAGTTACCATTGTACCTAATCTACAAAACGTAATAATAAATCATTCACCACGCTGTTGTTTCAACTTTATGGACCTTTACGCGATTATTTGCATAATAGGGATGATTTTTATTTCGCGGTGTTTACCGCCTTTTTATGCTTACCTTCCAACAAAAAATTCGCACCCTGACCAAATAATTCCGACGCGAAATAACAGCATTATTACAAATGAATAATTCAATATTACGCTTTTCGGCAATGCAGTGGGAGTTCAGGTAAATATTTAATTTTCCTATTAATATAAAAACCGTTTTTATTAAATTTAACTGGAAACCGATGTTAAAGCGTTAATTAAGCGTTAACAAGCTGCATTATTATAAACATTTAAACCAGAGCGCTACTGAAAGCCACTCGCGTTTCTGTTGGTGATCGGATAATGAAATATCGGGCCACCCCCCGTTAAAAAAAAAAAACAGATCATGATTTGATTCCACTGTTACAATAAAAATTACGCCAACCTTAGCTCGTCTTAGTATGGTTTGTTTGATAAAGTTGGAAATTTGTCTTCTTGAGATCGTTGAACATCGTGGCCTTGAGAGGTCAAACACTCGACAGCTCAGCTACACTGCAACGTCTTGTTCGTCGACGAAGACGACAGGATGTGAGTAAATAATAGGTTTTATAACCGTAAAAATGTTACATAAGAGCTCTACTGTAACAAAAGTTACACTACTCTTATTGCAAGCTACCCGAAAAATTGAGTTTAATAAACTTAATGCATCCACGGGAGCTCTTGAAAACTTCCCATTCAATTTGAATAAAAAAGAGGTCGCGTAACCTGGCCATCTTCTTATGAGATGAGTCTTTTTTCACTTCATCGATTATATTAAGCCGCTAACTACTCTATTTTCAAAGTTTTGTAAAGTTGATTGCCAGTATAAAGCGTAACGTTGAGTGATCGTTAAAGTTAACGGTTTTCGACTGTTCATTGGTTGTTTATCGGCTATGATTAACGCCAAAGCTTTTTTTATGGGCTATCTAGTAAACCACCAGAAACATTGTCTAAATTGGTGAAAGCTGTAGGCGAGATGTCCACCAAATGACGTACAAAAATTAAATTGAAAACTAAATTTTATTGCGAAAGCCATTAGTAGTCTAATTCCATTTTAATTGCACGTCGCGGTGCTAATCAGAGGATTAATTTAGCTGATTTTTAATAGGAACTGCAACCTTCAAAAGGGTGAAGCTATGTCTGCATATTTGTAATTGTTTATTAAAAACGAAAAGTGACTCAATACAATTGTCACATTGACAATTCCATTAATAAAGTTGATGTTTATCTTCAATTCGAACACATTTGTTGTGTTTACTTTCATATTTAATGGTTTTTACAAAGTCTGAATTATTGATGCCTTGTGATTGGAACGTTTGACAACGTTAAACGTTGTTATTAAGCCAGTTTGATGGAATTGTTTTGTCGCACTAACAATATACTGTATTATCTACCATCTCTAAATTTGATGTGAAAATATTCCATATCAAAGGTCTTTGTCTATGTAACTGCAAAGGCTTAAGTTCAAATGGTCATAAGTTATAAGAGTAGCTATAGTAATTTATTTCAAAACAAAATCGCTTGGTGCATGAGTTAAATGAAGACTATCCCGACTGAGAGTTTTCCGAACAGTTAATGTTACGTTGTAGTGGAACGCCCAATTTTCTACACAAGATTCTCTTTTCTGATGAAGCTATACCTACTTGTACTTTAAATGGAACAGTAAATCGGCCATAATTTTCGGTACCTACTGGTCGCGACATAACTCTCATTGGATACAAGAATCGCATACTCAGAATCGCAGCAAAATACATATGCGGACAGGAATGCCAAGCACTCCTTTGATAGGACCCTATTTCTTTGAAGAAATGTTAACAAACGGCACACTATTTAAAGTTCTTACATTTTGAGTGTTCCCGCTCTTGCAGCCAAACCACGAATGGAGATGTGCCCAACGAACAAACTTGGTTCCAACAAGATGGAGCACCTCCGAATTTTGGCTTGCCCTTGATTTTTTGTGGAGATATTTAAAGAATGATTGGATAATCCGTGACAGAAACGGGGTAATCATTGAAATTATTGTCGCACAACATAACATTTTAATAACATGTTTTGACCATTGTTCACAGCGATGATAAATAACAAAAGAAAAAAAACTACAAAATCTGACGACCTGTTTTTTAACGAAACAACGGGGATTACATTTGCGTGCGTGTGCTTTCCATACCGCTTACAGACATAAATTCGATGAAATGATCAAATTAAATTCGAATTCTGCCCCTGAAATGTGTCTTTCGCGTGCGTTTTTATTTCTTCTCATGACTAATTTCAAGTTGTTTGTTTTTCCTGAATTAAACGGTTCGACTTTTTATTTCTATTATTACCGTCATCAGGAGGTATAATTTTCAACCTCCATGAAGTTATTTCCTGGTTGCCTCGTAAATTTTTGTAAACTACTAAATGGCAACGCTAACCTTTTCTTTCGGATTCTGGTAAATCTTTTGGTGACATCACTGTGTGAAAACGCCTGGTTACAAAAAATACATTGTTACATCAAAAAGTCATCTTAAAAATTAAAATTGACCTGTTCTAGGATTTTTCAATAAAAAGTCAATTAACGGAATTATGAATTTTTGTGCAGAACTTTATCAAATTTACAACTAATGAATTATTATTAACAGTTATATAAGACCTAGTTCTGTGGCTCTTATAATCGAGGACTTCATCCAAGCTTCTAGGACTCGCGTTGCTTGTTCTACAACAGCAAATAAACCAGCAGGGCGTATTGGTCAAATTCAGAACATGTTTCATTTGTCCTTAAAAAAAACAGTTATTTTATTTATACAACAGACTCAGTAAAAAAATCTGTTCCAATAGTTTAAAGATAGAGAGGTATGATCAGAACGTTTTTGATCAACTAACACAGATATCGGGAAAGATCGTTTGTAGACACTACGGTTTTATTGACGTCATATTGGTAGTTCAAACAATAATCGTATAATTTACCATGAGAGACCTTCCATCAGATAGATAATCATTTGACTAAGGTGGAATCGATTCTACAAATATTTTATGAACCACAATGAGATGTAACGATCATCTCTCAAAACTATAGATAAAAATATATCTAGACCGTTAGCCTATTTGACAGTAAAAAAAATTACACTAGTAAATGTTTTATTTATTGCTTCTAATTCTTATCATTCTAGTCTGACTTATACCTGTCATTTATTCACTTCAAATGCCCATAAAAAAACAGACAATTGTCACCACTTTTAACTTTCCAAGAGATAATATTAAAAGTTAGATTGTTCCTCCAATCGCTGTCACCTTCATTTCGATCTCTTGGTCCCATATAACCTTGTCGTTGACTGATCGCTCTAATGTCTACACTTTCAGTCACACATGTTCGTTTTGAATAATTTTTCCCGATTCATGAACTGTATCTAGTAAATCATTCTTGGATACAGTCGGAGGCTCGCGACAAGCATAATTAATTCACACATGCTAAGGGAGATATCTATGCAACTTCAATATAGTTCGTGATCGACTATTCATGACGAATTAACTATTAATTGGAGTATAGCGTAGGGTGAACGCGAGGGTGAAAATTAACCTCTATTGTCACCTCTAAAATGTGCAAAACTCCAGATGGATTCAAAAGTGTGCGCTACAGCCTAGTTTTTTAGTCCACCATGCATATACATACGAATTTTGTGATTTATACGTTTGACTCTTAACCTCCAAGATTCGTCAAATCGTAATGATACATCAGTGATACCTTTCATATTTCCTCACACGTATAAGCGGTTATCCCCTTGACGACTGGGTATATTCATTTCGGTGTTTTATGATTGTTAATAAACGTCAGAAAAAAAGTTCCGTCAAAATTTCGCATTTTCTCGTTATATAATCGTAATGAATACCACTCCAGCATTGAAAATAATCTGATTAAACTATCCTCGTCATTCGACGTATTCCGCGAAATACGTCTCATGACTCGGAAGTTTAATCGGTATTTTCTATGCTCTTGTGATATTATTACTGATTATACCACTTTTCAAGTGCGAAAAGTTTAACTTGTCCGTCAAGAAAATGCCGTCGAATTCCTCAGTGTATCCTCAAACCGGACCCTCCGTATTTCAGAATTTAAGGCGCTATTACATAGACACAAACGCAGTCGCCCCAGAATTGGACAAAGGGGAATGCTTCTTTTCCGATTCGAGCTGTCGCATAAATTGCCTTTTTTAAAGACTCCACAATAAAGCCGTTGACACTGTCTTATTACACCCATTAATTTAGAAGAGTAGGTGGAAATTGCTTAAATTAGCCAAAGTGTTAAAAAGGTTCAAGGCTTAGTTTTCTACATTAATGACGAAAACTTCATGTATAGCGCGGACCAAAATATGTTGTGTTGATACGTGCTTTATGACAGCCGATAAAAGATTTATTCTGCGAAGTACTTAGTGCCACTAAAAAGACTCAATTCCATTAATTCGTTTTAAGGTTATTGCTTGAAATATTTCGAAAGCTTATTAGCGCTAGTGTTAGTGGCTTAAGTTTTATGGTGGCTGGAATTTTATGCAAAAAATTAAAATTACAAAAGATTCCAGCTTGCTTAGACCCTCCTTTTGAATTACTTCTACTGATAGCAATTAATTTTCAAGAATAAAAAAATGGATATTTGTAGGTCTAGCGACCTGTGCCCTCTATTGTCTTCATATCTAGATAGAATTTAAGTACAGTGACAATTGACCATTGTTCTACCTGAAACAGAGGTCAAACATTGACACATTCAGAGGATATCCCTTACAAACGCACTTCGTTACCTCCGATTTTGTTCTTCACAAGGGCTAATAATCCACTCTCCATTATCTAATTACGTGCACATTTTGTTTGAGTAGAGAGCATCCAGTGAACAAGACCACAAGTGAGCGTGACGTCGGTGGTTTACCGGAACAATAGAACGAGAGGATTGCGATCGTGTTTTGTCAGGCGTCCTAAAGCCTCTCGGATCTAACATACGCAGATGTTCACGTAGGGAGACACTCCTCACAACCCTAATTGGATTATACTGTAATTCGCACTGCAAAACTCAAATTTTTCCAACGCATCATCGTTGGCATTCAGGAGTTAACGTGAAGAACACTACAACAGTCGCTTTGCCGTCTAATTAATTCCTACAACACAACTGATTTCCTGTTGTTGAAAGACATTACAATGTGTTTTATTGAAGGGATATTCCAAAACGAGTACTAAATATTTACGCCATTTCATATTTGTCAGAATTACGATGAAGACATTCTTATGCTCCAGTTTGGCGTAGTGGGGTAACTCGAATACAAACACGAGTCTGAGAGCTGAATGTTTCATATGGGAGATGCCGAAGAAGCACTTCACTCGCCCCAATTTAAAAAAATATATATTTTCGATATAACATCAACAATTGATAAACTACTTATCTTTCGCAAGAAGGGCTTAGAGGTCAACAAATAAAAAAGCGTGCCGTTAACAGCATGAGAACTCTGAACAATGCTATAACTCTGTACAACAATTTGTCACAGTAACATCTAAAGCTCATTAGCGCTTTCAATGAAGTAACTGTTTATTAAATGCAGGCAAGTATCAATCGTCCATCATAAAGCAATGAAACATCATCATATTGTAGTGATGAACATAACTGTCAACTAAACACTAACAAACTGTTTTCATTTATCAATTCCAAACAAAGAAACATCGATCAACATTACACATTTCACTCATTGATGTTTTTGCAGATGTTCAAACTGCATGTGTCTGCATCCTCTAATGTTAAGAACTCAAAATTAACAAATAAGCCTTACATTTTACCTTCACATAAATAAGACTCAGATCGAACCCTTGGGGCGTCCCCAGTCAATTCCTATTCGACTCCTGCAACCATTGCGTTATCTCATTTTCGAATTAGCGCCGCAGGATCCGTCTTAGTCCTGGCACAAGTCCAAGAATTATTAACGTCCCGCTGCAATCTGCATGTGTTGATCGCTTTTTACAATGAAGTTGCTTGGAATCCGTTCCAGATCGTTGAACCACTTTATTTGTAATTAAGTAATGGCGGCACGAAACCACGAACCCAGGGACGTACACAACGAACGGTGGGATTTGCATGAAAGTATGTATGTAATTGCAACGAATGGACAATTCCTCCGGTCTTGCCGAAGGAACGTGTGTTTACTACCGAGATTAAGTTAAAACAGTAGTGATTTTTATGCTAAACGGCTTTTTAATTAAAAATGATTTTTATCCATTCGGTGCATTCTCTTACTTTTATCTATCTTTTTTTTCAGCCTTTATCGTCTTCGGAATATAATATCCATACACGTCTCGCCCACTACTGCAACGAACTATTCTTCCATCGTTAGTACCACCACATTTTTCATATTCTCCGATTTCCGCTTATTGCCATCAATTCTTCGTCTTCTTTGTCTTATTCCTTCCCATCAACCTTGTACATTAAACATCGTTAGTTTTTTCCTCGCATAGTGATGTATATCTTTCCTATATTTTAGTCTTTCTCTCATTTTTTTAATACATGTATGTACACTAAATTAATGAATTAAAAGCACTTTCATTCAATTTTTGTTTATTACTTCATCTTGCTCTCAACATCAAGTGGTAAAAGAAGAACATCCTATTTTCTTTTCTTCTACATTGTGGACTCATCTATATCCCATATCACCTCTTTTAAAAACCAACTATTCAACCCTAAAAAAAAAACTTACAATTAAGGTTTAATTTAACACATTTAAATTAGTTACATAGAAAAAAAAACTTTGAAGTGTCAATATATGGTCGAGTAAATTGTTTATTATGTAACACTTGAAGCTTGTCTCATGCACTAAGAGGCATTACAATCAAATGCACTGAACAACCCATTTTCCCCCATCCAGTTTGGTAATTATTGTTTAGCAAAATGAGCTTTCGACCCACTACTTTCACGACCTTTTAAATCGCACAAGCGTCAATATCGAGTCAATACACACTAATACAGATTGTTTCAAAGCACTTTTTAGCCGATTGCAATATCGACCTCACTAACACACAAATCTCATTTTCGTCGAAATCGCGAGTCTCGACTCATGTAATCCCACTTTTGTGATCAACAAAACCGTATTTTTTTAAAAATGACAAGATTATCCCTTACCTCAATGTCTAGTGGCTTAGTGATGCAGAAAAAAAACGAGTTGAAAAAGAGGAACTAGAGCATGGAGTGAGTTAAACCTCCTATTATTATTGAAGGTAATATATGAACTCGGCTTTATCTATTCAACCCAACCGAGCATAAAATTGCATTTACTTTTCTTTTCTACGGTGGCTCGGTCACAGAACCTTATAAGTTGAGAACTCGATCTGAAGCATCTTGAAAATGCAACAGCGATTATGAAGGCAAGGAAAAAGTGGTTGGAGAGAGAAACAGCAAGTCCGGTTGTGTCACCCAACCAGCGAAGATTTTCCAACGTGAAAATCCATTTGTACGTGGCAAGTGGATGTAATTACCCTAATGAACAGTCTAACTTTCGTCCGGTTGTAATTGATCGAGCATGGTACACCTGACTCTCTAATAAAACTAAATGGCTTCGAAGTTTGTCGTGTAGTAACTCAATTTCCATATTAGTTTGGAGCCGGTGATTTGTGCCAACGCTGGTTTTAATTAATTTTGTTTCTGATCGCACCACACGGGAGAACCCAACATCCACTAAATCGCCTAAACCACGCTTTAATTGCACCATTATTTCAAAATAAACATCGGCCAAGAATTTATTACCCAGGAGTGAGTTTGTTGGTTCAGCCTGGATGTTATCTTTAACTCCGTGTTAATTTAAGTGTTGGTCAATTTATTTATGTTATGCAGTTAACTTCTAGACATGAAATACACTCCGTTCCCAAATTAAACCCTAATCAGAGAAAATTTCAGTAGAAATCGTCGGTTTTAGACTGTGACGTCGCAAGGTGACATCACCATCACTTGGTGCAGTCTAAGAGTGAGGTAAGCGGCCACAAAGGAAATACCTGTAGCTTTGGAATGTGACCAGTCACCGAGACCAACTTGGATTACGTTTCTGCCATCTGACGGCCTTCGTTTTTTATTATGAGATCTACTGTATAACATCGATTTTGATTTGTTTACGGCTAAAATAGCTCCGATCAAATATTTATTAAGCCTGCGCTTCATATTTCGACACTCCAGAGTCTATAAAAAAGGTGAGTTATTAATTTGGGGAAGTGTGAAAGGCGGAGAGACATGATAACGATCATTTTCCTTTTTTCGTTAAATTATGCACGTGTACATATTTAGGTTTCAATTCATTGTGTGTGGGCATTGAGTGGTGAAGCTATTATTTAGGGTTAATCGGTCTTAACTCGCTGCAATTTATTAATAATATATCAATACGCGTAGCTTAATGAAGCTGTGTTTACTCTTGGTACACTTTTATTAATAATTTAAAACAATAAAGTATTCAAATAGTAGCCTTCACCGATTGTATTTTGTTCGTCAATGTCCATCATAATTATTGCACTCAACTTGGATTTATTCAATTTCATCGATTCATATTTTACGATGGTTAACTTCTACCCTTCATGATGTGTTTTAAAACAAACAAAGTCACTTCTTGTTGAATATTATTTTTTATAAAAAACATGGAGAATGGAAGCCAAGCACCCTGGAAGAAACGGACAGTGCAGAATTAAACAAAAGGTGCTAGAACTATTGCTGTCTAATCAACCGAGAGTAGTTTTTATCTGATTTTGTCGATGACATTTTCCTCAATTTCTCTTAAATCTACTCTAGGAATTAACTGTAATCAGAAATGCTTGGCGCCACTTTCACTTAATCTCAATCATTTGACATAGTTCAAAGGTTAACAAAAAAGATCGAAAACAGGCACTAAACTGAACTTATTGCATTCTAACTCCGATAAATAAACATTTCATGTTCCTTCACTAACATCGATTTCGGATAACCTAGCACAGCACTGATAACCGGGTGAAATGTTAACTACTATTGTTTTTCTAAAGCACGCGTTATCGTCCAAACAAAAATCTATACAAAGTTATCCTTTGACTCCGAAAGCAAATTTGTAGTATTTTTACTGTGCTTAACACGTTTGAGTTGTTGACAACCGTGCATGAAACCGCGCGCTGTAATTATTATATTCCACAATGTTCTTTTGAAGTCTTTTCTAAAGTTACTTCATCTACAGTCGCTAAATTTATCTCATTATTTCGTGAACGTTGGGAATGTAAATAATTATGTGGTGGTGAATAATTACTGTGTATTTAAAGTCATTAATGATAAAAGATCGTCTCAACAGCCTCTGAAATTAACGATGTCGGGTTTTATGTACATCTGGTCCGCTAAGGTGGTAAAATTTGGTATTACCAAGATGAGCCAACAAGTTTTTTGATGTTGGGCAAAAATCAAGGTATACAGTTATTTAACAGATGACCATTTAATCTTGAAACAAATAAAGTAGATTGGTATGACGATGATTGATCTGTCAACTGAGGGTGGAGTTTCATCACGGGGTAGCGGTAGTGTTGTGAATACTATTCTTCTATTAGCTGATTAACAGATTTACACAAATACATACTTCCTTATGAACATGCATGATTAAAACGAGGGGCTCGTGGCAGTACTTGCCGTTCACCGGTAACCCCAATTTATTTGGCTATGTGATTAGATTACGCGTGACAAGCACTAAAAGCGATAAAGAAAACTTGCCTCTAAAAACGGCCATTTCACTACACTAATTTGTCTAAAAAGATAATTCGGGCAAAATGCCAATAAATCTGGTCACGAACCAAAAAGGCAACAATTCGGCGATTAATTACAATTTATTAAAGAGTCATGCGAAACTCCCATAAAAGCTGCATCACGAAAACTCCAACATTAAATAAACAAGAAGTATTATGTCAGACTTTTCGCGTCTCCTGCGATGCATTTTCAACATAATGCACCTATTTTCTATAGAATCGAATCTCCTCATACTTCCAGAATAAAGCATATCCCGCATTGTCCATCGATCATACATCTCCGTTCTTTTATTCTTTTGCAGGTAAACCTGGGGCAGGTGCAGTTGAAAGAGTCCCTCGGACGACGTTCCAATATCTTTCCCAGATGTATCTTTTAGATATAATTGAGATTAAGTTTGCACCAAGCTGAACATCCAGTTTAATCTACTAGCTGGATAAATCCATACAAAACATATAAATCGATGCTAAGTTACGTCTCCAATCTAGTTCAGACGCGTAAAAACAAGGTTTTCATTACGAAAACACCAACGGAAATTAGCAATTCATTCGTTGCGTACACAGAGCAGTGCATCTGTCGATGCGAAATTCGTCAACCCTATATCCTCTTCCACCCCCTTTTATCAAGAGGGCGGAAAAGTTTAATAATATAGTTGGCGCACGTGACCGGGTGTGTTGTTACAGTTAATTCAAAGGTGGCGTCAAATTAGGCGTCTATTTTTAATGGGGTTGGAACCGATCGAAGCATCCCGTATAGGCATGGTCCATCAACAAATCTGTTTTCCTATAATACAAAGGGCTAGCCGATATGAACACAAATCAAAAATTAATTAACAATTAATAATTATTGTGGTTCCTATGGGGATAACCTAGATAACGTTTTCATTGATGTTTGAATACTGATGACCAACAGATGCAGAAGCCTAAATCTTTCCTTAATAACAAATTAATATTTAGACGAAAAGTTTTCAATTTCGTTTTCTCAAGATCACTTTAGAATGTATAAACCTAGTATGTAGGTTATGTGTTTTACTATAATTATATAAACATCATAAATTTGGCCAATAGAAATCACAAATTTTACATAGCTACCATGTATTGATAAACGGATATACCCTTGACGACGTGGTTTAATCACTTCAGTTTTTCGGCTGGGTCCAACAAATCAATCACTACCACTATAGCTAGATCAAGCTCATAGACAATGTTTCAAATATTACTTACATTTTTTTCCCTTTGGCCTTAAAACTGCAAACGAGAGCTTTATTCAGCCACGACCAATGCTACTAACCCTATAACCTTTCCTCGGAAATTACTTACAATAATTGTACGTTCAATATTAATACAAAATAAATAATATGATAATTTATTATTATTATCCATCTATTATACATATAATCGTAACAAATACCACTCGAGCAAACAAAAGAATCTATATATACGTATATCGTATATCCCTAAAACATATTCGCGGCATACGTCTCATGACTCGGAAGTATAATCGATTATTTTCTATGCTCTTGTGCTATTATAACTGAATATATCGGAAAAACTGCCCAAAGCTATACATAACATAAATGTGCAAAAGTGACATTTTTTTTATTATTACACTACCACAATCTGCTTTTTAATGGATGAAAAAGTTCCTTGATGCATAACACGCCTCTGCATGTAAAAATAAATGGATCCTACCCCAGTTTATTATTAATATTTCCTTCTATTGAAAAACCTTTTGCTGGACAAAACGCTTCCGTCGTTTATCCTGGATAATAATAATTCACTTCTTTTGTGTCCTGTTATCTCTTAATTATCTATAATTTTAATTAAATCCGATTTCCGAAAGAATGACCTAGAAAAAAGGGCGATCTGCCCGAAAAAATCATGTGACGTGCCATTACAAACGCAATTACCCTAATAACCCTCCTTCATCACTATTTAAAAAAGCTTTCAAAAGGTCGTAGACTGCTTTCAGGTGAATTATTCAAGCAACACAATACGATTTTTAACAGCGCACCAATAACAGTCGACACGAAAGTCTCAGACAAAAAACGACCAGATTTGTAAAAATCGATGCCCTTCCAAAGAACCTGGAATAATTGATTTTTTTGCGACAAAATAAGAAAAAAGGTATGACCTTCCCTGGGATAAACGAATTTGCATCCCTCATAAATATTTTCGGTTTAATTCCTCCGTGGCGCTTCAGCGAAAACTTCCTCTGAAAAATGTAAAACTAGCAACACTTGCGGGGGCTCTTAATCCGGATTAGACATGAAATTAACAATACCTATTTTATATGTCTTCTTAATAGAATAAAGTCCCAAATCGGCTCAAACGCCTTGTCAAACTGCAATTATTTTTTTTTATTACTGCGTTCCCGGCCTTTAATTAACCTAAACTTTAGGAAGTTTTCCATCGTTACGAATTTAAATTGTGTCACTACTCTCGTGCGATTTTATTTAGACGTAACAAGGGAGTAATTAAATACCGTTTCATGGGAAAAATTGCGAAATTAAGATGCTCGGGACATAAATATCTACGCCTTTGGAATGTACCGGGTAAGGTGGAATTGCCGACATTAAACTTAGTCGGAAATTGATGAGACGATGCTCCTCCACCCTCCCAAACCGTCAAAAATCAACATCATCTCAACACAACAATTAAAATTTTCAATAAATTTCACCAAAGTGACACCAGTTGATTATGTAAATGAAACGCGACAATTACGCCAGCCAGCGATGCAACAATAACCAGAGGAAATATGAATGCAATCCGATGATTTCAATTTATTTAATAGGGTAGTAGAAAGGATTGGGTTGAAGCAAAATTGCCGGTGATATACACATTTCTGATGCGATAAAAATTACCATTCTATGCATATTTGCGATAGGGATATTGAATGTAATGTGTTTTTTTTTAAACAATTGCTTGAAATGTCAAAATAATTACTAATTAGACGGCTATGTGGATTCACAAAACATGCGGATGTGGAGTTCAGAAAAAACAAATTTTATCGAAGAGGTTCCACTGCATCACGAAAAGGTAGGAAGGAGTATGACGGCTATTGCAAGACACAGAATTACCTATTGGGCCAATTTGTTGGCGAATGTCAATACCGCAGTTGTTGTCCGCAAATATTTTGAAGTCGATGGAGCACATTTTGATTACATATTTGTTATAAATGTTAAAGTTGCCAGCTGAACCACACTAGCAACATCGCAACAAAAATAGAAATGACAGGTATTGATTCAATTTCATATGCTACTTGCTTTTCATGAATAGCTTAGTTAAATTCGTTCTAACCTTTGGCATTATCATGATTATAACTTGAAGAAAAGTTAAACAAATTTGCTAGTAGTGAAAAAAATAGTATATAAACCACGGTTGAGAAGCCTTTTCTTAGCTTCGCCAAAGAATAGCCTCGCATTATTATTGCCCGCGATGCTTCGGACCTTGGGCAATAAAATAACCTCGGCTAAGAAAAATTGCTTCTTAACCTTGTTGTATAATTACTATTAATCGCACTAACGTGTTGCACTGTCGATTAACTAGGGAAGAGACAAGGTACGCTTCTATAACTATATTTTTTTCCTTCCCCTCAGTTATAACTTTCAATAGCTTGCACTTCACTACTTAAAAAAAATACTTTTAAATTATTCCCTTTGGTTCATGAAACAATATGGTATCTTCAAAACAAAATTTTACACTTCAGCTGAATACAATATTTTGCACCAAAATGTCACCCTTTAATTAAATACGACAATTATGCCAAGGATGCAACAATAACCAGAGGAGATACAAATGGGATTGGATGATTCCATTTATTTAATGGGAGCGTTTAAAAGATTGAGTGAAAGCGAAATTGCATAAACTGCTAGTGATATACGTATTTCTATCTGATAGTAGGGAACGTACAGATGTTATCTCCAACAAACGGAACGATAAAAAAGCAATAACGGATCAAGGACTTTGACGAATGACTCATATATATTGAAAATCCTGTTCGCAGTAGTTGGTGCAACAATTGCATAAAATTTTTAGAAATGGAGCTCCATTGTCATGTTGTCAACGACTAGGGAGACAGAGATTTGTTTTCCCAATAAAAATCCCTGACCTCTTAAATGTACAATTTATGTAATTTTAAATGTATTTATTTTTAACATCATACATTTTCGGCTTATCGGGTACCTAAAACTAGAAAAATTAACGAGCTGCTCGGTACTAGTGATGTTTACTGGTTATATGTATGTACATATTCCCGGACTTTCAGTACCATTGTGGGCGTTTTTCGAACATTCCGACAAACTTAAATTAGCAACTTGTCGGCAATCATACAATACCGTCCCGTATCTGCCTTTTGTGCTCCATATTAATTTCAACGCTACAACTTCCGATTCCGGTATCAATTAGTTTGGTTTCTGTTTAGAAATACGATACGTTTGTATATAAACTTTCAACTGCAGAAGTTCGTATAAATTGAAATTGTAAAATCCGATCACCAGCCTTTGTAATAAAAAGAAAGAAATCACAATTAATAAAACATTGGAGTTTCACAATCAAAGCTTAATAATTATTACTATTTCTGAATAGAGTGACAGGGCATTGCGATTGATTCAGTGCGACAAGTGTAGGTTCAATTTCGATAACGTTGTCAGAGTAGATAAGAAAATCGAACACGCGATTACTGTTAAGATAAAAGATTTATACAAGTTTTCATACACTCTGACAGATATCGGTTTAAAGAATTTAAAAGTTCGCTAAATGTCAGGGGCCGACCAACTCTATTTTTCATCTTTCAGACAAAATTTAGAATAATAATAAACTCTTTATATCGAGTCATATTGATGTTCAGATCCTCGCAAATGAGCTATGGAACATGCAGTAACAAACATTGTAATACAGTAGATATGATGTTACGTTTCTTGTGTAAGCATAGAGAAAAGTATCAAAATACAAAAGTGTGCCATGAAAAATGTGACATAAACATTGTACACGTGGCTTGTTGCCTTGGTTCATTCATTGTTGGACTACCTATATGAAATAGCTTGGAAAATACTATCTACTTTTTTCCTCTCACAAAGGTATGCCGTATGACATTTTGTAACAGGAGTGAGATAAAGGCCATATCAGTTTGAGTGAGTTTTCCGTTATTCGAATGTACTGTTTTCCCAAAAAGATAACGCTGAAATTAAAAATCGCTGATACACAAGGGTGAATACTGAACACTTGAACCGGTAATAGAATTCACCAATTGAAGCAATAACAGTAAGTAAACATATCGTTTCTAGATTGTCACAAACAGTTTTTACTTCTCTATTAATTCACAAGTGGCATGACTTTTTTCTTCGGCTCAAATGCAACGGAATTATCAAAGAAACGTACTGTTTACTAATACGCATCATGTACTAAACTTTCAACAGCAATTGTAATAAACTAAACACCAATACAAGTAGTTCCATGTTTAATTTGTAACAAAATAGGGTGTTGGCACATTGACGGCTATGTAGCCAGAAAACATTTTTATAGGAAAAAGGGGTTTATAGGAAACAATTAAAGACGTGTTATCCTAACCATATCTACAAAACTGTTTATCAAGGTATATGTACGGAAATTAAAAGGCATATACAGAAATCTGAAGACTAATTTCATATTATGCTTGAAAGTCCATCAGGTATTCATAAATGATTCATACATCCATTATGCTATGTACATCAAAATTCTCTATCTAACACTAAGTTTTCCACAGGCAAAATAATGTATTTATGAAGACCCAATATACATATTACTATTCACAAATAATCATACTTAATAAAATATCGGATGTTCAATTATTATTGTCATCATCAGTCATCAAGTTATCATTCTCACCAAACCTCACTGAAATTAACCAGTAACTTAACAGTAACATTAACCATTAACTTTTTCATTGAGAAGGACGTCTAAAAATGGTTTTCAAATATGTATGTACTAAACAGAGAAGACATGAATAATTTAAATACTCCTGTCACTAGGACTGAAAATACCTGCATTCTATACAGGGTGTTATTGAAATGCATGTCAAAAATAAAATCGGTAATTGGTCACGATGAGAGGAAGTCGATGGCAAATTTTTTTTGTAATAGAAGTCTTTTCGTTTTCGAGATAAAAATCATTAAAAATTTGGTGAAAATCCACCGTCCGCTACTGTGCTAAAGGTGATTAAAAATGTCCTCTCCTTTGCTTAGCAACAATAGTAACAGGTAAATTTGAGTTTTTTGAAGTGTCAGTTTGCCGTCATAATTATTAAAATTTAAATATATCTAAGTCGAACTCCACAAACTTTAATAACTGTAAAATTACTAATGGAACATGTTTCGGCAGAACACTTCTGCCATCATCAGCCCTAATTTAACAAGAGATTAATGATACAATTGATGAATTACAAGAGGGGTTCTTACCTTAAAGAATATAAAAAAAATATAAAAAATTATGACATTGACGTAATTTTGAATTAAATTTGACGTTTTCAAAGGGTTACATGATTTTTAAAAGATTTCGTAAAAACAACATTTTATAAAATGTAAAAATTAAAAATGGATCAAAGAGAATCTGGTAAGTTTGTTTGAGTGGTGAAAAATTAAAATAGTGAATTAATAATGGGGTTATTGAAATTATTCTGTTCATTTAAACAAGATCTGTTTTCTAGTTTCAAGGCTTTCCTTATTTCCAAAGTCTCAAGAAAATCTAATTTCCGGCCTTTATTGCATTTATGAATCAATTTGGAATTTGATGGTGAAAAAGTATGTTTCGTTATTAATATATGATTGGCGAAAGAAGAAGGTGTTGATGGTGGAGGATCAAGATCTGTGTTGTTATAGATGTGCCTGAAATGTGCTTTAATACGGTCTGATATTTTGCGACCTGTCTGACCTATGTAGAATGACTCACAAGAAGAGCAGTTCAATTTGTATACACCTGATGATGATTTGTAATCTAATGGATCTTTATTTTTAATAAAAAATCTGGATAAGTTGTTATCTGTTTTAAATGAAACTTTAAAACCGTTTTTCTTAAGTATTTTAGAACATTTCTCTGAGACGACGCCAAAGTATGTTAATGAATTTGAAAAGGAAATTGTTTCTTAAGGATTTTTAACCAAGCAGTGTGTGTATTTGAATTCGTTATAGTATCTATAGTATAATTTATTTTATAGTTTTTAAAGAATATCCATTATTTGAAGCAATTTGTTTAATGTTATTAAGTTCTGTTTGAAAAGATGAATCTGATAGTGGTATAGAAAATAATCGGTGGAAAAAGGAATGAAAAGCTTTTGAATGACAAGAGTCAATGGTATTACGCAATCTGAGGTTTTCTATAAATGTCAAATTTAAAAGTATTATTATTTCTAGTGATTAACAAGTCTAAAAAGGGGATTTGGGCATTGAATATTCATGAATAACTTAGAAGATCAGTTTTTAACTTCTTCACCTTTTAAAGATCATTTTCTCTTTTGGTACAGATATGTAGATGAGATAATTGTTTTATTCAAAGGATCTGATTCTGCACTTGATAACGCACTCAGCAACTTAAATTCTTTAAACCAATCCATTAAATTCACCGTTGCAATTGAAATCAATTCCCAAATCCCCTTTTTAGACTTGTTAATCACTAGAAATAATAATACTTTTAAATTTGACATTTATAGAAAACCTCAGATTGCGTAATACCTTTTGACTCTTGTCATTCAAAAGCTTTTCATTCCTTTTTCCACCGATTATTTTCTATACCACTATCAGATTCATCTTTTCAAACAGAACTTAATAACATTAAACAAATTGCTTCAAATAATGGATATTCTTTAAAAACTATAAAATAAATTATACTATAGATACTATAACGAATTCAAATACACACACTGCTTGGTTAAAAATCCTTAAGAAACAATTTCCTTTTCAAATTCATTAACATACTTTGGCGTCGTCTCAGAGAAATGTTCTAAAATACTTAAGAAAAACGGTTTTAAAGTTTCATTTAAAACAGATAACAACTTATCCAGATTTTTTTTTAAAAATAAAGATCCATTAGATTACAAATCATCATCAGGTGTATACAAATTGAACTGCTCTTCTTGTGAGTCATTCTACATAGGTCAGACAGGTCGCAAAATATCAGACCGTATTAAAGCACATTTCAGGCACATCTATAACAACACAGATCTTGATCCTCCACCATCAACACCTTCTTCTTTCGCCAATCATATATTAATAACGAAACATAGTTTTTCACCATCAAATTCCAAATTGATTCATAAATGCAATAAAGGCCGGAAATTAGATTTTCTTGAGACTTTGGAAATAAGGAAAGCCTTGAAACTAGAAAACAGATCTTGTTTAAATGAACAGAATAATTTCAATAACCCCATTATTAATTCACTATTTTAATTTTTCACCACTCAAACAAACTTACCAGATTCTCTTTGATCCATTTTTAATTTTTACATTTTATAAAATGTTGTTTTTACGAAATCTTTTAAAAATCATGTAACCCTTTGAAAACGTCAAATTTAATTCAAAATTACGTCAATGTCATAATTTTTTATATTTTTTTTATATTCTTTAAGGTAAGAACCCCTCTTGTAATTCATCAATTGTATCATTAATCTCTTGTTAAATTAGGGCTGATGATGGCAGAAGTTCTGCCGAAACATGTTCCATTAGTAATTTTACAGTTATTAAAACAGATCCAAAAAGTGCAGGCATTGAAACCTGAGGTCCTCCCTCGAAGAATAAGATTTTGTGAGTGGTTACTCCAAAGAAAAGAAGAAGATCCTCGTTTTGTTGATAAAATCTTATAAACCACAAGGCAACGTTTATGGGATGGTTGGCAACAATTTGATAGGTCTATACATTTTGCCCCCTCGTTTAACTGGAGCGGCGTATTTGAGTTTTTTAAATGAGGAGCCAGAAAACTTATTAGAAGATGTACCTTTGATTACTCGGCGTGATTTGTGGTATCTTCATGGTGGAGCCCCTTCTCATCACGCTCGCGATGTGCCGACCTGGCTTGATCAAAATTTCCCGGGGAGATGGATAGGAAGGATAGTGTTTTTTTTTGTGTGGGGTCCCATGAGACAATTAAATTATGCAATGCCTGTAAATACCGTTGAACATTTAAGAAACCGCGTTCAATATACTGCCGAAGGAATTAGAAGAAACCCAGAAGTAATTGCCAGAACGCAACAGTCGTTGCTTCGGGGTGCTGAGAAACGGTTAGCGGCATTTTGACCATCTATTGTAGTTTTCTGGTTTTTGTTTATTTGTTTATTTTCATTGTTCTTTAATAATTTTTGCACGTTTAAATACAATAAATTTCTCTTCTTCGAATAATGTGTTTGCAATTGACAATAAATCTGAAATAAAATTAATTTTGGCATTACACTTGTCAATCATTAATTGACAATTAACTATCGGTTGTCACTTTATGCTGCCAGGATACAACTGCAAAAATGTAATTATTGTATCCGCCTTCAAAATGCAATCGACAGTGGCGTGGACTATGCGTGGAAATGGCTAATTTATCCCCATCGTTTTAAACCTAAAAAAAATGGACTATTGGGTTTCATTGAACCTCTAGATGGTCTAGATTTCTTATTGACATGCATTTCAAAAACACCCTGTATATTATAATTTATATTATTATTTAATTTAAATTATATTATAATATGCATTCCCACCTCAATTGAGTTTATTTTTCCAGAAACAGAAAAGAACAGCAATGCATTTTTGATACAGTTGGTTGCAAGAAAAACGGAACATTGACAGTTATATGTCATTTTCCCCACATTTTACATAGTTTTAGAATATTAAATAGCGCGGTTATAGAAATGTCACATCGTCTGACATATAAATCATTTAAGCGGACAATTCAAAATTTTAATTGACAATTTAGACCAATTCTTGGAATCAGATTATAAATTACTCCCATTTTTTTTGCACCCTACTGCAATAATAATTATTACAGATTTAAAATAAGAATGACCCTAAATAAATAACTGTGATTTGCATGGTCAAGTAATTAATAATAAAAAAGAGAGGCACTATGCCTTATAATTAAAACACCTATTATGGTAAACAATTGACACATGTATCATGACTAGACTTTTACTTAACATTTGGTTTAAATATAGTAGCCTGTATTGTTAATTAAAATGTCAATAAACGGCAATTGTTGGATTCAGGCTTAGCATATGGATTTTAATCATTATCATGAATAACTAACGTAAATTGAAAAAAAAAGCAGTATTTTGCTTTGAATTGAAAGTCTGCTTGAGAGGGCCTTGGAGGTCGGGCCGGTGAAGAATAGCTCGAAGGACCGTGGATTGCGATCATACATCATACATAGAATAAAACACGAACTTAATGAATTGTATAATGAATAACAACATTTCTTCTCTCGAGATTTAGGTGTTTATGAATTGATTGAAATGCAGGGACCTTGTATGTATCTACGATCCCGGTCCGTGTATGTGAATAGAATTGAGCACTGAACACAGGAACCTTGTCCCTGATTTAACATTTAGAATGTGCTCTTGGTGGTGGTTGAATTTAGACTCATGGATTTTGATTCTGCAAACAGCCATTCACGCTCATGGGTTTACCGGTGCAGGCAGAACTGTAGATGTAAACCCTACCGTGTATGGCATAAAATACCAAAATTGATATTTTCTGCCCGTCGGGTAGACCTGTACACTTTTGTGACGAATTACTAGAGCCTTTATCTCACGATTAAACAAAATTACGAAGTAATATTCAAATTCAAGCCTAATTTTTTTTGCATCTTCCATATTCGAACGAGTAGTGTCGTAGCCCGTGGGGATAATAGTACTGGCATTGAATTTGTAACTGTAACTGATAGTTACAAATTCAATGGTACTGGTCTCCGTATTTTCACGATAAAAACTGAATTAAACCCACTAATCCTATGGTTTCGTCGTGCCGCATCGCAGATGACATGGCTTTATACTGAGACGTATAGGTTTACATAACTGGGTGTGTGACCTCTACCTACCTCGGGCGTACCCTTCAGTTTTACCTATACAGGTAAACCCATGAGGTGGACCCTAGCGTGAATGGCCGGCTTTAGCCAGGTAGGGGTTTATGACCCTTTGGGTTTTCCCAACTGGCCGACACTGACCTTTTCGTTCATTATGGTACATATTTTTTTGATAATATGCATTCAAACGGCTGCATATGATGCAATGCATGTTCAAGTGAAAAAAAGTTTTAAATAACATTTAACTTATTTGAGTGCATATGTGCTGTCTCTTTAGGATCATAAATTGTGATACAAAAAATTACCGCAGCAGGCTGGGAAAGAACTAGGACGAACCATTCATTCCTACGTTTGATTTACCAACATTTTCCTACATTAATTCGCACAAGAAGCGACTCGTTTTTTAAAGGAGGAGGAGGTTCTCTATTCGATTGTATATATATATATATATATATATATATATATATTTTTAAAGCTTGATTTCCATAAACCTATACTCGGTCTTGTGGAATGGTGTTATTTTATGTCATTTTATTTACTACATGACGTACGCCACTTTTTCTTCGACAAAAGAAGTACTCACATACTCCAATGAAGATTTTTTATGAATTATATTTACATAACCACACTGGGTAAAACAAGATGAACATAAAGAGTGTAAAATTGTCAGAAATCGCTGCCAACCTAGCATATCTTACGTATTTTTCATGAACTTTTAAATTTGTGACCAACCTAACCAAAAAAATCTCATTCATTTATATTGACTCAGTATTACAAATAAATGATTTGCTAATTTATGGTGTACTTACTGTAATTAACAGTTAAATCAAAATCCACACTTGCAACCAAAAAGCAGCCAGGCTCATTCAGCATGACCCATGTGTTATCTTAAAATAATTTTCCGAAAACATTTTCACGCCACTAACCTGACTGCCAACCCACCCGTTTCTTCGATAGCGAGGTGTTCAAACGAATAAACGGAAATTCTTTTGCCTTGTTATACCTCTACCAAAAAGCCGTTAAACATCGTAAATGAATTTAATCTAAATTTAATTTTTTAAGGCAAAATTTAAATAAAAATAGTCAGATTTGGAAGTGCACGATGGTCCATGACCACCTCTGATAAGTGAACAATAACAATTTCTGACAGAAAAAAAAAACCGTCAAGACTGTCATGCTCTCATGGTAACTAAACAACACCATAGCAACACCCATAACGACCAAAAACACTTACCAGCTGAAACCTCATGTGGAATACTAATTAAATATGTAATAAATAAATAAGTTCCGATCCGCAACATTCCTCTCGCTTTCCTTTCTTTTTCTTCCATTGTGAACCTCGTCCTTTCTTTTCCCCCTTCACCACCGGACATTTTAACAGTCTAGAAATACAGGTAAACCCGATCGCAATTACATGGTGCACTTCTTTCACAACACCACAACGGCAACATCTCACCGACACCACCTGTAGATGCAGTCAACAAACACACCGTTAACTTTACATTTCACTCTTCTGCCGCACTCACATGCACCGATTTTCCCAAAAATCCCATAACAATTCTCACAGAAAACTGTCTCTTTTTCGATTTAGCTGTGTCGTTTGGCCGCGAGTTGTCGAACGGAGACATTTAACGAACGTGTTGCACCGTCCCACGAACACACAACAACAAACTTTTGCGGAAATAATCCCCGCTCTTTCGCGTTTAGTTCAGGTAGGTGGCGCTGTGAGACGCAATGTTGCCAATGGAAGAAATTCTGAACGAAATTAATTGTTTATCGAATTCTATTGATCGGATCAATTATTAACCGAGGAAGTAGTTAAGGACATGTATTAAATTACGGGACTTAAATTCCTGGGTGGAATCGATAAAAGCCAGGTGTTATTGCAGTTAAGGTCGGATAAAAATAAATAGGGCGACCTGAAAAGGTTTGAGTGTGACAGCAACAGGTTAGATCGAAGAATAATATATGTATTAAAAATTACCTAGCCTGAATAAGGTAAATGAGAAATTTAAAGTAAAGATATGAAAAATAAAGACAACAAACGTGCGATCCAAAAAAACTTTTGGAGATATCGATCAAATTTAATTCACTAATAACTGTGTTTCGCTTTTCTTCTTTATTGTTAGATTATTTATTCTACGCATAGTTTCTGATATATTGTTAACACATCTTGTTTATGTGTATTTATTATCCATTTTTTTTTATAAACAATTGTCAAAATGTGGTCATATTGGTATAAACAACAGTAATTTTTGGTTGGTCACATTGAATGTCAAATTCTGACATTTATTTCGTTGTTTAACATGGTGAAAATAACCTTATTAATAGTGTCGGCCATACAGCTCGGTCCGAAAGGACATATTTTTAGATGATACAACCTGGTCTTTAATTGCATTTTGACATTGACAATTGTTTATAAAAAAAAATGGATTATATGTATGTCCAACTATACCGTGCGATCATTTAAATTATAAATTAGAGTAGGCTGTGAAATTTAAATTAGGTTGGCTCTACAAACTTTTGACAATTTCATTTAAAACTCGACTGTCAAAGTGACTTTTCATGGTGAATGGAGTTGAATTGAAGATGCGCGAGAACACTTTGAACATGTGCTGTAATTCTCAATTATTCTACATTATTTGTTAGTGTTTTGTTTTCATGAGAAACATAAACGTCACAATGTTTACGATAACCTCAAATTTTACTGTCAGTCTAAGCTGTCAATTTGCAGGCTGGGCCATTGCATAATAAAAAGCCGCCTACTCTAATTTATAATTTAAATGATCGCACGGTATTTTGCCCACTAAAAAAAAAGTAATCTGTTATTGATTTTTTTTTAGTTTACAATACACAGCCTCCCTGCTTTCGAATCAGAATGATGGTATTTGCAATCACTATGTAGTTTTCAACTGAATTTACGCGTACTGTGTCACTGCGTGAACAATGAAATGAAAACAATGGAATAATAAAAAAAAGTGGAGTCCAAGTTGACTAGTAAAACGTTATGATAGTTTTATGGAATTATTCATTTTATTTTCCATTCGTTGCGTTGGACGAGTTTGTTGTATTTTTGTTTATTTTAGGAACGTTATGTTGATTAAATAATTTTATCGTTCGAAACTGTCAGAGTTTTCAAATTTTCGCTTGTGTAAACACTCTCTGTCATGAAATAATGAAAATGACAGATAAACGTCACACTACTTTTATGGATTTTAAGCAATTTAAAGGCTTTCCGGGGTGGTGTCGAACGATAAAACGTTGTGTTACACTCGTTCCTGTGTATATTTCACTCGTGCTTTTATAAACCCTTTGTGGCATAAAGCGTCCAATTTACACAGGAACTCGTATAATAATCTACTATTTTTCTGTTAGGGCATCGGCCATTATGATTATAGCAGAATAAAAAGAGAACTGATCGAACACAAGCGTCTGAGATTGGAAAATAGTCCTTTTGCTGCCTGCTAGATGAAAAAAATATTTGTCAGAATTTTAAATAAAATTAAATTTCATATACGCGTTTGGCATTAATTTATTATATTTTATTTTTAATGGTGCGAAGAAATTGCACAAATTATTGTATTTCACACAGAAATCAACTTTTTAGGATACCTAAATCCTTAGGTAGGTAATTGTCAACTTCTAGTGATATTTTTCTGGAAAACTTCTATCGTGCTATCAAGAGATATTACCCATGAATATTCTGACTAGTCGATTATTTGCCGTTATTTCATTATTATTTCTCGGTTGTTTTATGTAAAGGATTCTTTAAAATTTTAAAAAATCGACTCGTTGTATCTTGAAATGCTGAAACCGTTACAGGTTTGGCCGGCTTTACAGCCAATGACTACGCTTTTCATACATTTCAGCAATAGCCTGCGACATACACATATTATGATTTATCGAAAGTTAGATAAAATAAAATATTTTTTCTAATTTGTTGTTGTAACAAAGCTTAGCTAAGTCAATAAGCCATTAACGCACCCAAAATCTAGAATTTTTGTTTCCATCGGTAACACACACTGAACCCTGCACTGAACGAAATGTCAGTGTGATTTTGAGGTTATGGTTCCATGTAAGTCATGTCAAGTTGTCAGGTACAGAAAAATCAAAATTAAGTTCCATAGATTACCAAAATTGATTTTATTTGTAAAAAATGAAATTAATAAGCAAATTAGAAAAAATAACATGAAAAACTCGTTTTGTAAAACTAAAATATACTATTGTGCCGACTTTGCTACCTTTTTTTGGTTGCCACCTTTTTGGCTATACACAGCATCTAAACTTTTGACCTCCCGATATTTTTTACAATGATGGAGTAAAAAATATCAGTTAATTATGAAATTCGTTACTCTATTGTGATGGTTTCATATATTATTTTGTTTTTCTACTTTTGTGTCACAAAGTGTAACTTATTATGCAACTTATTATTATTTGATACGTATTACGTTGGTATTGAGCATTTCTAACCAACTTCTGTCAAAGTCGAGTCAAGTGTCAACTTTTCAGATAAAGAACATAACCACCAACACAACCAGTACTAACTACCTAATTATAAAAATCCTTAGAATATTTGAAAAACCAAATTTTAACATTTTCATACAACGTAGAGCTCCAAAGTAGAAAAAATAGTATATTACACTCGTTTAAAGAGGCATTGTGACATTCGTTCTATTGGGGCACTCCTCTCATGTCACAATGAAGCCTCTTGTTAACATCGTGTAATAATGTACTATTGTTTGTTTCAGTGTAATAATGAAATAAATAATTAGGAAATTGGGACCAAAAGTGTAATTTACTTACGTTGTAAATTTCCAAAATAATTCACTTGAAAAATAAAACAACTTTTAGAATCAGTATGGCGTCCTCTGTTCTGGGGTTGTGATTTGAACCAGAGTGGTATTAAAACTTTTTCTTGTGGAACTCGCTATAATCAGCTCCTGAAGGGCTGTGGGTGGGTTTTAAGTTCTTAATATTGCCTTACTAACCATATTCCATACATACTAGATTGGATTCATATCCGGCGAGCTTTCCAAGTGCAAAAATACTTCCAGTGCCCTTAAGACGGGTACTTACGGGTACCCCTTAAGACGGTACCCGTGACCAATTTTTAAAAAATTATTTCGTAATTAAAACGTAAAAATAATTGAAATTTTGCAAAAGGGGATAATTCTGTGTGTATGTATTAGCATCAAGTATGTACGACCATATGGCCGTATTTCAGTTGTTGTTATTCTATAGCTTTGTCATCTGATCCTTTATACGAACAGTTTTGCATGAAAATGGTGTTCTTTATAAAAGGTTGTACATCTCACGGTTTTGAAGAAAAAAACATTTTTGTCCAATTTATAATTTTATTTCTCAGAAGTGAGGAATCCTAACCGCAAATATTCCCCCACAGGAGCCATTCATTAATTACGTAACGATGATTTTGGCCATTTTTGGTGTAAGGACATCACACTTTTTAGACCCGTTACGTAAGATTAATTAAATTTTTTTTTAGAAAAAAAAATTAAGTAAGATACATATCATACATATACGGAAAAAATTATACTATAATCTTCATTTATAAGCTTCAAAATGTGTAAATATGAATAGGTACATTCAAGATTTTGAAAACTTAATAAACACTAAACAAATTTAAAGCAGAAGAATGTCGCTTTAAATTTGCACCTCGGAAATTTTGAAAACTTTTAACTTGATACCCTCTTGAAGTTTTAGAATATTAAAATCTTGAATTATTATAATAATTTTATAATTTTGATATTTTATGTTTTTGAGTGTTATAATCCAGGAATCGAGAAATTTGTGAAACTTAGAATTACAGAATCTTGATTCTGGGAGTTTTCTTAGAATAATAATATTAATGTCTTTATTGACGCAGTTAAATGCTTTTACAGTATAGATACATATGTACATTATTAACAGAACGAATAAAAAAAAAACGATAAAATTAATAGCAATCTAAAACTTGCCTTAGCTGGCTTTTAAAGGCCGCAAGCGACTTAGAATTAAAAAAGTCAAATTCATTGTAGTAACGATTGCAACATAACAAAGAGGCATTTAATGGAGACCTCATCAGATAATTTGTTTTTTATAAGCCTAAGCCAAAACAAGGCGCCTTCCGGATGGGATATTGCGGTACATGAAATTTTAACAAATTAAAAATGTCAGAAGAGTCAATTAAATTGTTTAAAACTAAACTAAAAACGACGGCGCTTTTTCAATTTATAAAAATAATTAACATTTTTTCTTTTTCTTTTGGTGATGGTTTGAGGAATTCGAAAATCTAAGGTATACGTTTATTAGAGCTGTTTCAATGAAAACCAACACTTTTTGTAGATCTAAAATCCGACGACAAACGGCGTCCGAAAACGTGTTTGAAAAAACGTCCTTGACGCATCGTAACAACAATGACATCCTTTGATAGGGATGGGATAAGGTGACATCATAAAGCCAGTTGGCGATAGAGTTTTCACCAAAATCAGATCTTATTGTACATTCAAAATATAATAATTATTGTTTTTTTATATAATTATTATTGTTCTGCCCTTCAGAAAAGAAAAATCCACGATTTCAAACAGCGGCTGTATGAATAATGTTACAATTAAAATAAACAGATTTTGAACTGCTTTTATCATGTAGGATGCAGCGTCTGACAACATAAGTAAAATAAGTATAATATTCAGAAGTCAGCAACTCTTACTATCAAACACGCTGTTGCGACAGTACCAGAAGGCAATGATTGATAAAATTTATTTTTAAAACCAAATGAGAAAATAAAGTACCCTATTTTTATTTATCTTATTTTTACGATATTATTTACGATGATTTACTAGGAACCACCCGCGTCGCATTGGCAATGAATAAGATAATAAGATTTGGAAATTTCTGCATTTGGGAAAGCAAATGGAGCAGATCTGTGACTGTAGCAAATAATTTTGTGGTTTGTCGGTATATTTTCCAGAAATAAAAAACAATATAAGAAAAAAATTATATGACTTAAATCTGCAATAATATGCAACTTTTGATAAAATATGCATGCGTATAGCCAAATTTGCAATCAGTAAATAGTGTTAATTAACTCTAATCAATGTAATTCGTCCACATAATTGAGTATACTTGTAGACGCTGTCTCAACGAAAATTGTCCACTTTAAGTTACTCCACTTGCAAATATTTTCTTCAATTATTTTCCCCTGACTCAAAAACTAGGTGTGAAAAAAAAATGGCATCATCATTGAAAGTGTTTGTGCCTACAAAAATGCCATTTATCCGGTAAATTTGAGCAAAATTGATATTCCGAATATATCTTCAAGGAAAAATATTTTCTATCCCGCAAGAAGCGAAAAATACACTACTCAATATGTAGAGAATCAAAAAATCTTTTCAATGATATGTCGCATGCCCCACTTTCCCTATTTAAAATTTAAGGGTAGGAGTCAGTGCGGAAGAGGTACTTTAGTTATTTTGAAATGTACCTCAAAGTAGTCCCCCTACAGATAACAATTTTTTTGCTAAAATTTTTTTTACTCAGGCGACTTCAAGTGGAGAATTTTCAGCCTGCAAAAAATATGCAAAAAAATAAAATATTTGCGCTTTGCATATAATCTGCCCTTTATTTATTGTTTCAATACAGATGGCTCACGTATAGGCATATTTCTACAAACGCGAACACCTTAAATTTCAGGAAGTAAAACATTTAATAAAAAAAAAAATTGACAGCTGAACCTCCATTTTATCTTTCCAAAAATTTTCTTGGAATGCGTTCTATATGAAAATCTTTTTTCGTCCACAGAACGAATATGAATATGAATATAAACGTCCAGTGATACAAAGCTGGCCTTGAATTTGAAAAAAAATAATTATGCAGTGAAATTTCAATTTCCATACAAGCGCTTTACATGAACTACCAACGAGCTGAAAGTAGCTTTTCAAGCAGGACCTGCGATGGTGTTCCAATGTTCGCAATTCCTTCAGAAAGTGACGGCCATTTACAATATATCTACCTGTGATCGTCTGAATGTAAGGATCATTTCCTGGATTAGGTACATATATCTTTTTCAATTACCAATTCTTCGTCACTACAAAATAAATATACTGGAAAGTGAAATCCGGACACACGAAAAAAATATTTTATTAAAATTATACTTTGGTTAAATATTGGGGGCATCGTCCATAACAAACAATTAAAGTTTCATATGATTCGGACAATGTTGCATTTTTTTTTAAAGATTTACGTTTTCAACAGTTAAAAAAGAAATTGAGAAATTGATAGACATTATTACTGCAAATGAACCCCATTTGAAAGTGGTGATAGTGTGAGACAGGGGGAACGTGGTGCTTCGTACCGTGCAATCGCTGCAACAATGGGGCGCAGTGTGGCTACCGTGATGGCAGCATGGCAAGTGTGGTCAGATGGAGGGCGAACACAGCGAGCTAGATGCACACGAGCTATCAGAAGAACTACCCAATTGCAAGATCGTCTTCTTCAATTAATGGCCCTAAGAGAAAGACGGAGGTCTACTCGGTCAGTTGCTGATGCTTGGTTTGCAGCAATAGGAAGGCCCATTCGGATTCGCACCGTTTACCACAGAATACGTTCAATGGGCCTAACTTCTTACCGTCGGCGTCTCGGCCGCCTCATAACGCCTCAACACCGTCGTCAGCGTCTGGACTGGAGCAATAAACGCAGAAACTGGGCATCACATCGCCTTTTCTGACGAATCTGCATTCTGCTTGGGGGTCAGGATGGTAGAGGGCGAGTCAGGGACGACGATTAGAACGGCGTCATGTCGAGTTTGCTGTTGAGCATCACGTCCACCGTACCATCGAACTGATGGTTTGGGGAGCTATTGCTTTTGGTAGCAATTCTCCTCTAATCGTAATGCGTGGCACAATGACATCCGCGCCCGTTGTTCTTCCTTATGTAAGGGGGGGGGATTGAAGATGGTGTTTTCCAGCAAGATAACGCCCGCCTTCATCTTGCGCGAACCTCTATGAGGTTTTTAGAAGAGGAGCTTGGCCACCTGGGTCGCCAGATTTATCGCCCATCGAAAAAGTGTGGGATTGGATGGGTATCCATATTTAGAATTTTCCGCAGCCCCCGACCACTTTGTTATAAATTCTAAATATAAGAATTTTTTCAAATAGAATCCGAACACAGCATTAACGAAGTGACATTTTTTAAACAAAAATTACGAATATGAGTATAGTTTTCAGCGCGAAGACAACTCACGATTTTTGCGGCGATATTATTTCGAAAACCATTGGTGGGAGCAAAAATGTATAGAAACAAAATTGTAGAAAAGTTTTTTCTGTACAAGGTCCATATTGAATAAAACATTTGCAATAAGTTGCTATTGGTCAAAAAACGGGGGTAGACTAATTTTTGCCCTCGCACTGAAAACTATAAACATTTTCCAACGTCATTTATGAGCGTTGGGGAGGAGATAGATAATAACTTCATGCAGAATTGAATGCAGAACATAAATCCGAAAACATTTTCTCGTCGGAGTTACCGTTTACCAATGTACAATGTCGTTGAGCTAAGATGGGTTCGAAGGCATAACGGTAATGAGGGGAATGAGAGGGCCGACGAGCTGGCTCGACAGGGTGCAACGGGAACACCGGATGGAACCAAACCGCCCATCCGACCGGCCAACCGCTACCTCTCAAACCTGATCAAAACCGACACCCATTCTTGACACTGTGCTAGATGGGAAACGACAACAGGCTGCAGACAAAGCAAGATTTTTTTATCAAACATCCTTGCTTTAAAAAAGCCAAGTCTTGTCTGCGTTTGTCAAGAGACAGACTCCGCCTTTTGGTGGGCATCTGGACCGGTCACTGCAGCCTAAATAAACACCTCCACGTGATGGGGGTGGTCAACGACCCAACGTGTAGGGGGTGTTTAGAGGAGGAAGAGACTGTCGAACATATCCTACGCGAATGTCCGGCTCTCGCCTCAACCAGAAAGTCCATACTGAGGGAGACATGGCCCAGCTGGGCCAACTTGAGGTGTACCTCTCCTGGAACCATCCTAACTTTTTTCGATAATGTCGGATGGCTGGATGAGGTGGTGACACAATGGGCCCGCGGTGTGGTCTAAATGTCGGTGAGGGGAGCAAATTCCCTCACACCCCTCAACACCTAATCTAAATCTACCGTTTACCAGAAAAATGCATAAAAGCTTCATGAGGTCACGCTCGGGGGCGGTTTTTTGGGCAAAAGGGAATGAAGCTCCCCGGGGCAGTGGAAACTCTTTATTTGGGTCCCGGTTGGGAGTTCATAACCAAAATTTCAATATTTTATAAATTAGTTATTCTATTCGCCGTTTTTTCGTCTAATTTGCTTGGACTATTATTTTACAACTCAGGAGCGATTTAGCAAAAACGGGCAAACTTTTTTAAATTCTGTAATCCACAAAATGTTGCCACTCAAAGGTCGTTTGACATAAAAAAAAGCCACGTATTGCATATTATTACGGATATTGGGCACTTGGCATTTTTTAGATCCGTGGGTTGCAGTTTCAAGAAAAAATAATACATATTTTCAGTTATGGTCAAAAAAGCATTGAATTTAACTCATTTTGGCACGTTTGGATGAAACCGTATATGGATTTAACCCGGTTTGTTGCTTATTTTCTTTACCTTTTGTGTGTGGATCAGTAGTTGATAGGAACTGCCAAATTTTAGAATAGCATAATCTAGAACCATACGCATATACGAGTAAAAGTGTTTAGATATGAAGGCCACAATCAGCGTCTAAACAATTACATTGTTCAGCAATGTCATCAACTGCTTCATCATCTCCCTCTTGAATCTGCTCGAGATTATATGGATCTGGAAACAAGATATTTTTGGACCAAGACAGATTATTGCCTTCGACTCAAATGTTTCCAAATTATTTTTTTTGGAAAAGTAATCAGGAATAGAATGCCTCAGTTCCACTTCCTTTACAGAACCATTATTGTCTGTTTTGCCTCTCTTCATAATGCCCTTCGGTACCTTAAATTCACTTTCGTATCTAGAGTTTTCAAAACACTTCTCTTTGCCAGTAGTTGCCTGTTTTCTTGCTGTAGGTATACTTGGATAGGTTCATTCTCTTGCAATCGGATATTCCAACTATATACTTTAAGTCATTCTCCAAAGATTTGATGTCTTTCAGGTTCCAATGGGTTCCCTGTTCCTTCACTAAATCAAATTGCTTGTATATGTTGATGTAGTCTTCCTTACTTGTAATGGTTTCCTTTCGCACATTTTTGCAGACGACCGAAAATTCTATCGGCCGGGAGAAAACTGTGTTCTCTTACAGGAAACGTAATCCAGATTGTTTTATTTTTTATTTTAAATAATGAAGTGGGTAAGACAACACAAAAGTAAAAACCAGTGTAAATTAAGCTGGGATGCGCCTTTCCAGATTTTTCTCTAGAATTTCCCGTTGTTTTTTTTTTTTTTTTTTTTTTCAATTGAAAACATTCAATCGAGTTATTTTCATGCCGGGAACAAAACAAAAAAGAATCAACCAAAAGTATGTCAGTTATAATCGGCTGACCTTGTTTAAAAAAAAATCACATAATACATATGTAGGTAATCATGTTTTAGAAGGGTTTCCCTTGTCGGTTTTTCAATTTATAAAAGGTAAACATTACTTATTTTTGGAGCTCTACAAAATGTATACCTTCATTTTTTCAAATTAATTTTAAAAAGTGTTTTTCTTGCAGTTATTTTTTTTTTCTTTTATCAATAACGAAAATATGAAAAACTAACTCCCTGTAGATCACCCTTCTCTATTGAACTCCGTATTCAAAATTGTAATAGGATTAGCCATTTCCTCAAAAATTAAGGAAAACTTTTCCGATATTTTGTCTCTCTCGCACACTGCGCTATTAAATGTTGTCGGCTTTGGCCTTAAAGCCTTGAAGTAAGTATTCAAATCTTTCAATTTTAATTTAATCTCGAAAGATTTCAACGATTTGAAAGGGCCTTTAGAAATCTCAGGATTTTGTAATCTTGTAATCCGAAATCTTTAACTTCTTTAGAATTGTAAAACTCCGAATCTTAATGTTTTGAAAGTTATTTATCTTAGATTCTTTGAAAAAATAGCAATTTCTACATTTTCGATACTTTGATTTGAGAATTTTGATATTTCTTAGAAATTAGTGAATTTATGAATAATCTACAACTTTTCATTATGTTGAAACCTGTAATCTTTATGTTTTCAAATTTGAAAATCTGGGTCTGTCTTTCTGGTAAACTCATTGATAAAATCTACAACTTATTTTAGAATCCGTATGAACTGGAATCTTGAAGTAATGTAATGTACTAACGAACACAATAGTAGATTGTTTTATTAGGAGTAAAAGTGGGACTTTCTATGGCAAATACAGACGAGCCACGAAAAGCCACTTTTCTCCGAATAAAACATGCTATTTTTTCTTTAAACGCCGAAGATCTCCCAGGAAATACGAATTTGACAGTTTACTAACCTCAATGGCATTAATTAAACAGTCTTTGTTTTTGAGAATTACATAAGTTAAATTAACAAATTAAAATATAGTATAGCTCCTGCCAGTGAAAGAGAAAAGTTTCCACGATTGGAAGGACCTTACAAATGAGTCACGGAAAAGTCGGTGTACCAAAAATAAAATTGATGAAAAAAAAATGTGTTGATTCAGCAGAATATGGGAAAGTATAAACTAGAATAATATGTAGTACACTGGATTGCGGATTGCAGAGAGCATCAGTCATGTCCATGATTTGTGGTATACTTTGTCACTCACCCCATAGATTTGGGGAGGGGCACAATTTGGACCTGAGCAGTAAGGAACCGATTAAATGTCAAAGGTACGATTTTTTTTTTTTGTTGATTCAAATAATGGAAATAAAATTTTTGTTGATTAAAATAATGGAGTTTGGAATCTATAAATAAATAAGTACGTTTTATTGTCAGTTGTCAGAATGTAGTGGTTAAAGCTGTATAATTTTATTGTTGCAATTAATGTGTCAAAATGATACGGAGACTTAAGAAATTACCTATGTAGAAAATGTTTTTTTTTTATAGTCACGATAAAGAATAACTGCTAAAGCTTAAATAAAAACAAGTACGTAGGTAACTCATTTAATAGTGTTTTTTTTTTTCAAGGTTCTTTTAATGTGACTTTTTTCGTAAAGCTACATAGGGCTTAAGAATACTCTATTAGAACAAAGGAAAGTTTAACATAATCTAGAACCTTATCAACTTTACCAACTTTATTAATATTATCAACACTAATACTTTCAGTAAATTTAACCGGTCAAATTTACGGGTTATTATTGACTAATAATTCCAATAGCCAAATCACAAGTTTTATGACAATTTTGATAAAAATTACTTTAACAATCACAACAAAGAATCCGTGACCTAAAATATAATTGTTAAAAAATAGTTACTTGAATCTCTGAAGCACTTCTTACATTTTAATAACGGTATATTTGCCAACATAAATTTACTTCAGATAAATGTTTATCACAGACGGCTTCAAAAGAAACTATATTTAAAACAGATATAAAACTTGGTTTATTATTTTTTCATAATATCAACAGGCTAATACTTACTCCAAATTCATTTTAATTAGGTGGAATTGGTATTCATTATAGTCAGTTTTTAAACAATTTCTCGATTAATATCGATGAAACTTTTTTTATTCTTCTTCTTTTAAACTTGTTTAGAAAGATAATCTTGACAAAAAAGTCAATAACATTTTGCAAATACGAATTAAAAATATAATCTCAAAATGACTTTTAGACGATGATGACCAAGCTTTAGACCAGCAGAACGTGAACGAGTGATTTTAAATCAATATGATTTTTAATCGGATGAAGCTAATCTAAAAACCGCTCTCTTATCAGCTAATTCCAGGGTTTCTAACTTTACCACTATAAACACGCAATGCCGAGAAAAATTCAAAAAGAATAAAAAAACGTTTGAAAGTTAAATTCTAATAAGTCTCGGGGGGATATCCATTTCTTCTAAAGGTGAATGTCTTGTAAAATACTAAACGATAATTAATCGATAGCATTACCTCGGCCTGCTACTGAAAGAACAAATATAAAAACCTACAAGCCTTTTTTGTTGATGTTCTTCCAAGAAGACTATCAGACCAATATTCATTCCAGTTGTTCATTTCCAAGCAATCTGAAATGGCAACCGTGAAGTTTCAGTGTCCTATATGTGAAAATGAGCGTGATGTTAATCCCCCTTGTTGTAAAAATTGTAATCGTCCTATATGTGAGTTATGTGGTAACGAGGAAAACCAAGAATGTGGTACGTGCGTTGTAAACCGAGCAAGACAAAATGTCAGCAGTGAAAGAGAGGCTGAAGCAAATTGTGCAGCGAGGCGGTGTGAAAGCTGCTTAAACTTGCAGCCCGTTTACCGATTCTGCTGGAGATGTAACCAAGCCAGAAAGTATTACTGTGTTGATAGTGACTGCTGGGATATTTGGCATGTAAGGGCCTACGGAGAAGACGAAATAAATCCCATGTGGACGTGCCCCACCTGTCTTGCTGATCAAAACGATGATGATGAAAATGAAAAACCCGTTTCCAGAGAGTGCTATTCACTTCCTACATCAAATGCCCAAGCAAGGAGAGCAATTCAGGCTGAAATCGACGACGACCTGCAGTTTTTCGGGAAACCAAGTGAAGAACTTCCGGATGAGCCCGATGTTGCTGCTGAACCTGTCATTGAATCCACGGAGGAAGAAGGAGAAGCGTCCGCTTTGACGGAAGGAGTTCCCTCTACACTGAGAGAAGGGAGGTTCACACTTGCATTTATAGAAGATGTACCAACGGATTGTCAAGGTAAAAACAAAGAAAGAACGTTGAATCCAAAGGTTGTTCAACATGTTATTATAACTTTGTGTAATTTTTGTAACACTTCTTAGTGTTCTTCAGATTGTCCTAATGATTTTTTGTGATGCAGCCAGGCGGTGTGAGGACTGCTTTAATCTTCAACCCGTTTACCGATTCTGCTGGAGGTGTAACAAAGCCAGAAAATACTACTGTGTTGTAAGCGACTGCTGGGACATCTGCAATGCGAGGAACTACAGAGAAGACCAAGAAAATCCTATGTGGACGTGTCCCACTTGTTCTGCTGATAAATCTAAATCTAAATCCAGAAAGTGCTACTCAATTGCTACAACGAATCAAGAAGCAAAGAGAGGAATTCGGGCTGAGATCGACGACGATACGAATTTTTTCGCGGAAACAATAAGTGTAGAACATCTGTGTGAAACTGATTTTGCTTCTGAACCTGTCCCTCCATCCCCGGAAGTAGAACCGGAATTGTCCGACTTGATGAGAGAAATTTGTTCGACAACAGACGAATTCGGAATTATGTACATAGACAACGACGAATCAGAAGATGATCCAGGTGAGGACGAAGCAATATCGTTGAATCCAAAAGCGGTAGAAGTAAAGTACAGAAATACGAACCCAGTAGAAGAACCACTAATTATTAAACAGGAAGGAGAAACAAAGAAGTCAGATCTAGAAGTGGTTGACTTAGAGCTCCCGGTTCTGGACGAAACCGATATACCAGGATGTAGTGACGCAAAAAAAGAAAAGGACAGGAAGAACCTATCATCCTCAAAGAATTTACCGCCAGGAAGGGTTTATTATGATTCCAGTTCAGATGAAGAAATCTTTTCAGCGAAAGATCATCATAAATAGACAAAGAAAAAAAAAAGGAATTTTATTGTTTTTAGTGTAATCTTTTTAATAAACTACCCAATTATGTGATTTTTAAGTAAATATTAAAAAGTCTTTACTTTTTCCCTTAAGGTCTTAATTTCTTCTTTGCAATTTAATTTTAATTGATGCTCTTATTCAAGGATTTCAAATATACTCATCTCTTATTGTTATATAGCTTTGGATAAAATTTTCTTGATGTCCCCTTGATTGAAATGTTTTTGTGATTCAATTAATGTTTAATGTTATATTTTCTTCAAACTCTTCAAAGTAGATTTTTGTAAAATTAAATTCATCTTGTATTATTTGAAGTTACTTAAAATCTACTAGCTTTTTGTAATGCTTTGGGGTCATTTAATGTTTTCTTAAGTTATTCATACGTTCCTATGTATTATAAACTTTTCTAGGCCCTATTATGGTTACATATTCCAATTAAATACTTCAAAAATACATGTTAACTCTGGCTAGTGGATGAATAATGTGTTTTTAAAAAAGTGTCTGAAAACTAACGGAAACCAACAAAAGAGGTGGACCAAAGGGAAGTTGGAACAACGAAGTGGAAGCAATCCTAAAAGAAAGAGGAAGGCGATTGGAACTATAGAAAGAAATGCAAGAAATTTAGGTTATGAAGTAAATATTATTTTTATCCACTTCTGTATCGGATTTCTGGTATCTTTACATTTAAATAGATAAGATAACACCTTATTGCAAAATCGTGTACAACGACGAGTTTTTCGGACTTAATATACTGATGATTTAGGATATTCCCCTTATAAAATTGTTACAGAAATGTTAGCTGGTTTTACCACTACTACAAGCACTTCTCCACATATCCTAGTTATTTAAACCTTAAACTGCCCAAGACGGTTGACTGCTACAACGGTATATACAGTGCGAACGTAAAGTATGGACCCAATTCGATAAAAAAATTGAGGCAACTTTCAGCAAGAATTCCTTGAACAGGTCAACTTTTGTTTTTAAATTGCCACTTTTTCCAATAATTTTCATTTTTAAATGGTGTTTTGTTTTTGAGCTATGACGTCATGCACAGTTTTTTTAAATGGCAACCCATATTTTTTGTATGAAATTAGATACAGTATATCATTCTGAATACTGGGATATAAGCATATTTAACCTTAAAATGAATAGTTGCCGAGATAATTGGTGCAAAACAAAACAAACTTCACTTTCCCTCTCTTGGGCCCTGAAAGGAGGATCCGAAAGGATGGATCCATCCAGAAAATTGTCCAAAAAACAGAAGGTCTTGACACCTGCTGCTGACAGTCTGGGAGTACTCCCAGCGACGTCCACCAAAAAGAAAAAAAAGGAGTAGGGCCACCAGGCCCATTGTGTCATTTGCGGCGGCCGTTTGGGTGACAATCTTGCCTCGAGGATAACCAACAAACGTCCTCAGCGAGGATCAGGCGGATCTGATCAAGACCGCTCTGGACGAGGTAAAGGAGGGGGAGCCTGCACTAGGTCTTCCGTCGTAAGATTCCGGGGGGGTTACTTGCATACCTCCTGCGCTGACCAGAATTGAGCATGCGATTGAGCATGAAACAACTGAGAAAAGCATTTGGACTCTTTACGGGACACTGCTGTCTCATGAAACGTCTCAAAAACTCAACTACATACTGTAACGGACGTGGACCCGAGATGACTCATCACTGTAGCGGCGTCATCAATTACTGGAATGTACTGGATTTACACTACAACGAACTCGAGTATGACATCATCTTTTGGAATATCTGGTACACATCGAGAGCGCTATGGGACATCTGGAGGTGTCTAGAAAGATTTAGGCGCCGGTATATTAAATTTATTGGAGGACATTCCAGCGGGAGTCAGTTTAGTCGTATCATCGAGTGAGTCTAGTCAGTCGAACCAGTCGCATCGAAGTCGAAGATCAGTGGGTCGAAAATACGAGACGTGCCGGTGGCATAATACATGGCATAATACATAGATGTTTTTGGCATAAGAGAACTCGATGTCAGAATCCTTGAATTCAACTGGCGATAGTCGAAAACTAGACGAATTCCAAGATCCGAGTGAATTATCAAAACCACCGTCGTATTTACAATAATTTATACCAGGGACGCTCGATGAATCGATGTGCCGCCAGTGTGAATTAGCATAAATAATTTCCATATAAAATAATCGAAGCAAATGGTTTATAACAAAATTTGTAAAGATCGAATATAAATAACCAAGGCTATGGTCTCTGATTCTCAACGTTGCTAGGTAAAATTTTCTTTCGCACTATTGGTAAGCTATAAGCTAATCTGTTGGAAACCAGTGATATTTATAATGAATTGTTTGTACTCGTTTATACTCAAAGCGTTTTCTTACTACTTCTTAAGATTTAAACTTCGTCAAACGTATTAAAATATTGTATGAAACGTGTTTCTTTATGTTTGCTTAGAAATGAGTTCAAAAATACGACTCAAACACGTCGAGCTGAAATTGAATGGCTGCCAATCACGAAAACTTTTATAAAAACTTAATTCGTTTGCGATAGAATTACCGTTTAACTTTCATTATTTCCGTGACCTAAAATTTTTGTAATATAAAGACTTTTTTACTGCATGCAAATTCCGTCTCAACAACAGTCTATTAACTTTCCTTATAGAAATGTTTATTACAAACGGCTTTTGCAAAAACTATTTAAGATAGGTTTAAAACTCGTGTGTACTTTAATTTCAGGATAATTCGCCTTTAAGTTGTAGCTATGTGATTGACAACGGAATTTAATATTGCACTTTTGTAAATTATTACTTTATTAATAATATTATTAAGTTCCGTTGTCAAGGGTAAAACAAACAAATATAATTGTCAACCTACACTTATTGCTGCATCATTGAATTACATTATCGGGAGCCGGAAAATTGTAATAAGATAACACGAAATGTATCGACCATTAACATTTTCGGCAGAAAACAAGCCGCGGCTTCGCCTTGGCTTATACATCTCTGCCTCAATGTTAATAGGTCCTTACATTCCTTGTTACTGAAATAGCTATTATTGTTCTAGGTAAATAAGAGCTTTTAGAACTATCATCTGCAACTTCAAAGCGACACAAATATAAATTTTTTTGCAGACATCAAAAATTATAATTTACCACTGTGTGTTTTAAATCAATTGTATAATTTTTGTATTGCCATCAGGCAACTAAAACAAATTATGCAAGACATTTCAGAAATATGTATGTAATATACAGGGTGTATATTAAACATTGGCCAAAAATGCAAGGTGCGACTCCTTGGGCCTCTTCAAGACTATTCCTTTCCTTGGTGATTTCTGAAAAACTGCCTTGTTTCGAAGATACAAGACGATAAATATTTTTTTTTCAAATTATAATTCAAAAATTATATCGATTACTAAGACCGGATATTTTTTGTATTCACAGCAGGCTGAATCGCCATACAAACGCCGTAATGACTGACATGCATTTTATGTATGGAATGGCTAATGGAAATAGGTCAGAGGCTAGGCGGTTTTACATTGAACGATTTCTTAACCGTAGTGTTTCTGGCAGAAAAATCTTCCAAATAACTTTTCTACCAGAACTTTTTAGAACAACTGCTACCTCAGTTTTTGGATGATGTACTATTAGACATAAGAAATGCTATGTGGTTTATTCACGATGGGGCACCACCTGATTTTAGTCAGTTCATGAGGAGAAGATTGGACGCATGCATTCTAGCTGGTGGTAGTCATTTTCAGCAGTTTTTGTAGATTTAGAAAATTTTGCATAATATAATATTTGGGTAATAAAATATTGTTATTGTAAAAAATGTAATCACACTGTATAACATATAAAATATATTAAAGATTTTTAACATCTTGCTCAAAGTATGTGATACAGCCGAATAAGTAAATGTATTTTGCACAATATAAGTCTTTTTAAACGTTTTTATTTAGATTGGTTTGTTTGTGTCTTGTGTGGGTCAAATCTAGTCATTAAAATTTACCCCCTTTCTGTTGACCGATTGATCTGAAATTTTGTACACACCTTTAGTTCTGATGGCAATACAATTATGTATATTCAGTATCATTGTAAATCCAATATGGCCGCCGCCACAGAATGGCGGATTACTTTTCTGAATACTGTTGCAATACTATTTACTAAAACTAAAATTATTTCCTATATACACCACAGAACAATGGCACGAGCGTCCGGTGGTCGAAATTGGTCGGAATTCCCGATGGTGGGAAAATTCGACCATTTGTGGTCTTAAAAGCGTCAATAAACCTAAAAAATCGGGCAAAGGAAATCCTGCGACTGAACAGGAAACAACTGAGAAAGACAGTTGGACTCCTCACGAGACACTGCTGTCATCTCACCACAATCGGGGTGAAGCAAGATCCTGATTGCAGGATGTGTAGGGAGGAGGAAGAAACTCTACTACATGTATTGTGCGCTGGTGGCGGGGAGACTTCGACACTTCGGATTCGTATGCTGAACCGAATAACAAAAAATATGCCCATTGACACATTTGCCCACTCTGGCACTTGTAGTTATTAAAAACCCTCATTATTATTTTTCATTAAACCGAATCGCCTTGAAACTCCAAGCTTTTTTTCTAACTATTAAGTGGTGTGAGAATATCCGTATTGATTTTATTTAAATTTAAACTTAGCAGGTGTCTCAAGAAACTGTCTACTTTAAAGTTTTACGCTCCAATTTGTGTCAATGTATTTGAATTGAAGTACAATCAATACTGTACAATACTCACAATAACATTGACTACATTTTAAAATTAATGGCAAGTTGTGTTCGTTTTTTTAATGCTTTTTATTTACCTATACTTCACATACATGTTTTGTTTTGTAAATTTGTGAGTTGAATGGTGAATGGTTATAAATCTAGTTCATTAATAACATTTAAATGAAATTGAGATTTACACAATAATTATTATACTAAAGTTCGTTTCATCAAACATAGAATGATAAAAACTGTTAATGTTTTGAACAGTTTTTGAAATCCCTATATATAGTCAATATAAAAATTCCTGTCACCAGACGCAAACATTACCGCGGTATACGACTATAGGTAACCAACAATACAACGTTTGAGTTCATTCAAATACTCCTACATAACGTGCGATTCTTTAAATATTCATTCTGAATAGGCGGTGGAAAAAAGTCATGTCTTTGATTATAGTTCATTTTTTAAATGTCATGTTATGGTTATGCTTAGATTTTCTGGTTGACGTTTCAAACTGATAGCTATAAGCAGACGAAACAATTCGCCCGGGACCTACGTTCAAATTCCAAGGCTTACCTAGAATGCATTTTAAAGAATCGCACGATATTATAATAATATTCATATTGCCCATGTCTGGGATTTTCAGGCTTTTAAGCTTTTATTTTTCTCTATTACCTCTGCTATCCGATCCGTATTAAATTTTCTTATAATTATCTGAGTTCCTGTAATATTCGTTTGCTAAGAGTTCTATATTGTACCGAGTTGTCCTTTGTAACTATTCCTTTTTTGGATTTCTTTTGGATGTGAACTCTTGGCTTTCCGTGCATGGCCAACTGTCTATTTAAAATGACACAGCATAATAGAAAATTTGTTATTATCGAACAATTTAACATTTACAAGCACTATCTTCACATAAAAATTATTCTCAATCAGTCAAAAAATAAAATCAATGTTACGCTTCAATATTTTTTTTTCTGGAATTTATTTTCTTGCTAAGTTGCTTGAACAACGGCAATTTCTTCTTCGATTCTACCCACTTCATTTATATACTTGTTTGTTTATTTCTCCTTTTGCGTATATTTAGTGACTTATTAGTTAGAATAAGTATCAAGTTGCCAATTTTGTTCTATATTTGATAAGGAAGAAATGTGATTCGTATTTTTTTTTCGAGTTCCAGAATTTTGAAGTTTCCACAAATGGCTTACAGTTCCGGTCATTTGACGAATTTAGGTGTCAATATTTGCAGACTTTTATTTTTTGAGGTTCTGAAGAATGGCCAATGGAAAAAAAGTAGATAACAGCAGTTCTCAGATTCAGAAATGTATGAAAGGAGTTTTGATTATTATTGATGATTATTGCTTCCCAACTGGTTGTTTGAACCAACGAAGTATTTTTGTATACTTACTGCGTTGAGATATTTTGTGACATTCTGAAGAAAATATTGTTTTTCTCAATCTTGAAATGATAATTTTATTGTTTAAGGTCTTCAATTCATAGAGAAAAACTAATCCAACACATTCAGGGGCTCCATTTTGACTCAAAAAATTACATGTTTCATTATGTATTTTCATTTTAAATTTTGGACAAAATTTTTACACACCCACTTGTAAGTCCTTGATAGAATTGGGGAAAATAGGGGATGGGGATGGTTAGTTCCAAACGGGCGTTCAAGCGGCTTTTTGGTACCTATTGTTTTTAAATTTTAATTTAAACCGCCATATACACTGAAGAAGAAATGTAACACAAAAACCTTTACACTTTTTCCGCTGGCGCACTTCAGATAAAATCACCATCAGATCACCTTTTCCTGACAGTTGTTAATTTCTAGTCAATCTCAAAAATGGCAGATGATAGTAAATGTTATAACAATGGTTGGTACCTATGTTACCCAAGTTGTACAGATTGTGATTGTGCTCTATGTGACAAAAGACCTGAGCCGTCTTATACGGTTAACATCGAAAAAGATATACTTAAAGATCTTGAAGACAATCCTGGAAAACTCACTTCAGATGGTCAATGCCAAAAGTGCTTAAACTTGCAGCCCGTTTTTCGTATCTGCTCCGCCTGTGGTGACCCCAGAAAATACTACTGTAAAGGTGGCGAGTGTTGGGAGATCTGGCACGCAACGCGTTACGTGGATCCAAGGAGGCCAAGTTGGTTCTGCCCTGCATGTTCACCTGAAACCTCCGATTACAGACAGAACATCTCAATTGCTATTTCAACTTTAGAGGCAGAGAGAGGAATTCAGGCTGAGATTAATTTTGATTTGGAGTTCTTCACCATAGAGCGAGCAGAAGGAAGCCCGGCGGAGTCTGAAGAAGACCAATTGGTCAACTTGATGGAAGGAGCACGCTTGACAACGGAAGGTACAAAAAACGATGATCCACCGGGATGTAAGAAAGTAGAAAAAGAGGAGGAGGTAGTGGATGAATTAGCGTACACATATTCGGACGAGTCTGATTCCGACGTACCAAGTAAAGATGGGAATGACATACCAGAAGCAAGTAAAAGTGAGGATGACACACCAGAAGCAAGTAAAGATGGGGATGAAGATGAGAAGCTGAATTCTGAAGCAGAAGGGATCTCCTAAGAAAAACAATTGTAATATCAAATTCAAGGACATTAAATATAAGAAAAAATAGATTAGACGTAAACATTATGTGAAATTAAATGTCTTAGATTACTTCTTTAACAAATTATTCGATGTATAAGGATTGTAATAAATGTTTTTGTAATAAACTTTTTAAAACTATTTTTGTGAAAGTCGTATGTTCATTCAATCTTTATCCCTGTTAAACTGGTGATTTAAAATCAACGTAAAATTTCAAAAACTGATAAGGTAGGTATAAACTTTTTGAATTCTAAAACAGTTTTTACGAAATTTGAAATTTATAATATAAGAGTGAACACAGAATATATTATTTTTGTTTTTCTATACACTCTCTTTTCTTTCAGTCACTTTCTTAATCCTTTCAGTTTCTTCTGTACTTTTTAGTCGTCCCTTAGTTTATTCTTAACCACCTGGTAATTCTTAATTCTGGTATTTTAATGAGAGTATTTTGTTAGTTCTAAGAATGTAAGGATCTTTTCTCAGAGCCCTTATATTATCTATTTATTTTCTTCTTATTTTTTGTGATTCTGTTTTTAATTGACTTACAGGCAGTTTTGGGTCTCTTATTCATCTTTTATCGAAAAATTATACGCTTTGTATACTTAATTCTTTAATTAATTATTTTTTTGTCGCAGTGAAGAAACCCAAAAGATTAAGGAGACTGAGAGAGGCCCAATAGACAAAGGCATCAAAGAGACTGTCTGAGCTTTCAAAGTCTCATTTTAATTTATTTTTTCGCCTTTTTTTTTATTAGGGTTTGATTTGCTTGAGGATTATGTTGGGGTTGTTAATTTTCATATAGACAGCATATAGTTCCTGTCCGAACGTTGACTTGCCCGTTTATTTTTTCATTTCAAAAAATATTGGGGGGTGGTGGGGTGGCGAAATTTTGGGGATAGAAAAAAATTCTTAGCGCCCAATTGCAGCGCCACCTACGGGGTCCAATTATAAATCTAAACCATCTAGGGACCCACTCAAACATACACAAACAATGTCATCAAAATCGGTCCACCCGTTTAGGAGTTCAGTGAGATACACACGTACAGAAGAATTATATTTTCAAAAAGTATTCCGGGAGTGGTAAGGTGCTGAAATTTTGGGGTTATATGTTGTGATATATGCGATAAATTTAAAAGAAAAATTTAAAAAAAAATTGTCAAAAAAATAAAGTAAACAATTTCTAGAACCCGTTTACAGCGCCACCTACCGAGTCCAATTGTGAATCTAAACCATCTACTCAAACACACACAAAAACTTCATCAAAATCGGTCGAGCCATTCTCGAGTTCTTGCGAGACTAACGCACAGAAATTGATTTTTATATACAGGGTGAAATCAAAATACATGCATTAAAAAAATCCGGTAATACCTTGGGGTGAATACAATACAACCCCCTTGGTTTGAGGGCTCAGCTTGGCCACTGTATCGATCGATCATAAAAGTTTTGCTTTAAAATGGAGGTACGCCCATGAAAAAGAGTTTTTGCGACTTTTCTTTGAATTGATAAATAGTCGACAAAAAACCATAATCGTTGTTGAAAGTATCGACCTCAGTTTTGATTGTGAAATCAAGCAGCGTACATGCGTTATTAGTGGAGATGAAAATGGCAGATGGAAACGTATCCGATTCGGCGTGTCCCTAAAAAACACCTACGGGAACTTTTGCCCTCAACGTCAAGATCGCAACGATCGTGTCCTGCAGGCGTAGAATTCGGCAGAAGGGCGTAATTTTGAACATCTCTTGTGATATAAGGGAACAGATGTAAACATTTTTATGGGTCACTTGCTTCAAGGACAAGTTCATGTTTATCTTCAGTTTTTGTGCTAGCAGATTTTTTACCTTTCACCTGCATTTTAAATAAAATTATTCTCTCATAGACGTCGAAACTGGGATGATTTAAGAGGGTTGTGCCCCACTCTTATAACGGGCTAAAAATCGAGAAATGGATACTATACTATCTCATCGTGTACCCCTTTAAATATATGCATGTATTTCGATTTCACTCTGTGTAAGATTATTTTTAAGCACTTTTATATAAGTTACTTTAAAAACTTTTTGTTTTGGTAGGTTGTATCCCCATACCCAGAAGAGAATCCTGTCTCAACACAAAAATTTTCATTTTAATTTTGTTGCGCCTATCACGTCCCCTCCCTCCTCCAAACGAAGACTAAATAGGCTCAAGATACCAAAGATAACAAAGATTAAAGGGACAATACAAAGGAGTAAAGATATCATAGAAACCCAAAAGACCCAGGAAACTAAAAAGACTAAAGTGACTAATGAGACAAAACAGATAAAATCACAATACACCAAAAACAGGTTGTCCAAAGACAAAAAAAAGGAAAGATGAAAAAGGAGATCAAAGAGACTAAAAAGAATAAAGAAACAAAAATGTAAAAGAAACAAAAGGGACAAAGTACACCAAAGAGATAGATACCACCACCACATCACATAGGCCAAACAAATGAGACAAAATAGACAAAAAAAAAGGAGATGATAAAAGAGACAAAAGGACCAACGAGATCAAATAGGTTAAACAGAACAAGGAGACCAAAGAGACAAAAAAAGACTAATAAAGAAAGTGACGAAAGATACAACAGAGAGACCAACGGGACTACACAGACTAAAAGACAGTAAAAAAATAAAAAGGATGTAAGAGACCAAATATGCTAAAAACAACTTAAATAACTAGAGGAATATTAGATATTAAGGTGATCAGAATCCAAAACAATAAAGAAAAAATAAAGAAAAGAAACTACACACAGATAAATAGAGATAAAAAAAATCATAATATACACTGCCGCTCAAAAAATTCCGGACACCTTCAAAATTTTTGTTTGGGTACATGAAAGTCAATTGCTAAAATTGTATTTCAATAAGAAAGTCTTTCTTTTAACAATAACAAAATTGAAAGAAAAAGATTTATTAACAGAGAAATTGAAGATTTAAGATTAACAGAACAAAATTAACATATTCTAAAAATTCAAAATTATCACTAAAAACAACAGCAATACCGAGTGTTCCCACCACGAGCTCGTATGACGGTCCTTAAACGATGTTATCCTTTGAATAAGAGTCACAAGGTATTCTTGTGGTATTTGGGCCGATTCTTCTTGCAACGCCATTCTTAAGTCACCTAACGTCTCCGGCCGAGGTTGGCGACGTTTGACTATTCGACCAATAAAGTCCCAGACGTGCTCAATTGGATTCAACTCTGGACTATTGTCTGGCCACTATTGGACTACAATTTCCACAATGTGCGGGTGAGCGTTGTCATCCATTAAAAGAAAATTCTCGCCAATAAATGGCGTATTGGGCACCACATGTGGTTCAACACATTCGGGGATGTACCTATGTGTCGTCATTGTGCCATTTCCGACAAACATTAGTTCGGTGCGAGCGTCTAAGGAGGGACTAGCCCACACCATTATACTGGCTCCAGTAAATCCAGTTCTAGGAGATATACAGCATTGACTATATCGCTCACCTTGTCTTCTCCACACCTTCTCACGACCGTCTGGTGATCTAGGACTAAACCTAGACTCATCTGTAAAAAGCACGTTCTGCCATTCATTGTCACCCCAATCCACATACTGGTGTGCCAAAGCAAGTCGTGCTCTGCGATGTCCTGCGTTTAATTTAAGGCCTGTAGCTGGTGTTCTTGCAGACAAACCTCCTTCTTTGGGTCTCCTTCTAACAGTTTGAGCTGAAATCCTGACTCCACGAACATCAGTTAATCGTCCAGAAAGAAGAGTTGATGGTAGTCCCCTATCTCGCTGCACAGAAAGTTGAAGGAAGCGGTCGTCCCGATCATTTGTTGACCGCCCACGACCAGATCGGGCCCTTCGGGTGAATCCATGTGTTTCACGGAATCGTGGAAGGGCGTCTTGCACAGTACTTTGCGGTATATAAAGGAGTTGCGCAATATATCGCACACTTCGGCCGTCGTTGTTTAAAGCAACAATTTGGGCAGCTATTTCAGGCAGCATGGTACATAAATGTGTCAATCTAACATCAAACAAGCAGATTCCAACAAAAAAACACAAAACCAGTCAAAGCCACATGAAACCTAACGTGACAATGGAACAGTTTTAGATACGCAAAAAGTGGTAAAATGACTAAAAGCGAGAGTTGTCCTAAAAAGAACAATCAATAATTACGATTTAAATTTTAAAACACTATTAAGGCTTTAGTTTATTTAATTACTTAAGTTAAATTTAAAACAAAAATACATTAAATACTTTAAACTCCAAAAATTAGGGTGTCCGGAATTTTTTGAGCGGCAGTGTAATACGCTGAAGACACTAAACCGACTACAATAACCATTGAAAAAAAAACCATAGACGACTAAGTGGATTAAAGAGAAAAAAGTAATTATTAAAGAGACAAATAGGATACAAAGGAGACACAAATTAAAGAAACTGGAAGGAATAAAGATACAAAAGAAAAATGTGACGAAAGAAACAAAACAAAGAGACCAAAGACACCAAACAGATGAAAGAAACTAAGAAATGTAAAGTGACTAAAAAGATTAAAGTGACTAAAAAGACGAAAGATAAAACAGACAAAAGAAACTAAAGAACTAAAGTGAACAAATAGTCGCGTCATTGAAGGCCTCAGAAACAGCTCCGATTCTGATGTTTTTTTTTTTAAATATTTGCTTTTTTTATATTATTTATAATCAGAAACCTTTTGGAGCGGGGACATAACTATTAATATTATTTATCTTACAGGTGTAGTTTTTTAGGTCCCTTATACCATGGTTTTCGGTGACAGAAATCAAATTTTACTCACAAGAGAGATAAAGCTGTCAGTTCTACTCACAAGTGAGTAAATCTGACAGCTGTCAGTTGCAATTAAAAATTGTAATTATTAATTTGTAATGTAATTACATGCGATGTAATGTAATTCTCTGCCTTCCACTTAACTCTTTCTCGTATACATGTTTCTCGACCTTACCGGGAGCAAGCTGGAAACAGCGGCTTCCACGTCTGTTTGAATATGTTTCGGTAGAAAATCAATTTTGATTACTTCAGTGAAAATTGTGAAAAACAACGAGACTGTTTATTTCATAACTATAACAATCACAGGTTACTACGGAAACTGATATTAGAACCATGTTACAGGCGGATGTTTACTTGAATAAATATTTCTTGATTTCTTCTTGGATTTTTACACAATGCACCTGTAAGATAAAACGTCGTATATCACACGTGATCGAAATGTCATTATAAAGCTCGTGAGAAGTGCCCCACTCGTGCGCAAGCGCACTCGTGGGTCAAAATTCTCACTCGCTAATAATGATGCATTTCTATCACTTATAATATAATGTACTATTAAACAATATGTATGATATTTATCTAAAAAAAAAAAATAGTTTTGCGTTTTTTTTTAACAGACTTCAAAAAGGGAGGAAGTTATCAATTGGGTTGTATGTTTTTTTTTTAATGCTTGTTTCCTCAGAACATTTATATATTTATATTTCATTTATGTTCACCGATTTCTTCGTCAATTGTGGACCGATTTACAAAATTCTTTTTTTATTTAAAACGGTATACTCTTAAGGTGATTCCATTATCAAAAAATCAGGATCTGACCAGGGAATCCTATGGAAATCAAGAAAAATACTCAAATTTTCGCTACCTTTTATTAACCGACTTCATGTATGTTCACCGATTTCTTCGTCAATTGTGCACCGATTTTTTAAATTCTTCTTTTATTTGAAAGAGTATACTCTTGAGGTGGTTCCATTATCAAAAAATCAGGATCTGACCAGGGAATACCCATGGAAATCGAGAAAAATACTAAAATTTTCGCTCCCTTTTATTAACCGACTTCATGTATGTTCACCGATTTATTCATCAATTGTGGGCCGATTTTCAAAATTCTTCTTTTATTTGAAAGGGTATATTCTTGAGGTAGTTCCATTGTCAAAAGGTCAGGATCTGATCAGGGAATCCCATGGAAATCGAGAAAAATCCTCAAATTTTCGCCCCCTTTTATTAACCGACTTCATGTATGTTCATCAATTTCTTTGTCAATTGTGTACCGATTTACAAAAATTTTCTTTTATTTGAAAGGGTATACTCTTGTGGAAGTTCCTTTGTCAAGGAGTCAAGATCTGATCAGGGAATCCCATGGAAATCGAAAAAAATCCACAAATTTTCGCTCCCTCTTATTAACCGACTTCATGTAGGTTCACCGATTTCTTCGTCAATTGTGGACCGATTTACAAAATTCTTCTTTTATTTGAAAGGGTATACTCTTGAGGTAGTTCCATTGTCAAAAAGTCAAGATCTGATCAGGAAATCCCATGGAAATCGAGAAAAACACTAAAATTTTCGCTCCCTATTATTAACCGACTTCATCATGTATGTTCACCGATTTCTGCGTCAATTGTGGGCCGATTTTCAAAATTCTTCTTTTATTTGAAAGGGTATACTCTTGAGGTGGTTCCATTGTCAAAAAGTCAGAATCTGATCAGGGACTCCCATGGAAATCGAGGAAAATTCTCAAAGTATTGATGAACAATTTTTAATTATTTTATTTATAAATGTCTAAAATAAATAATCCACAATTCGTAATAATTTTATAATTTACTTTCGTATATTATTTTTAGAATAAGTATTGAAAAACTCATTTTTTTATATAAATATAATAAATAGTGTTTAAACAATATAAATAATTATTTCCCCACTTCAAAAGGTTTCTGATTTTGAATAATATATAAAAACAAACATTCACAAAAAAAATCATTAAAATCGAAGCTGTTTTTGAAGACTTCCGAAGATTGCCTGTTTTATGTATTTATTGACGCGACTAAAAAGGACCCAAGAGATTAAGGACCAAAAAGAACAAAGCTATATCGACAATTCCTAAGATGTAACGAATGTAATTGCAATTGCTTAAAATACGACGAGTGCTTGCACGAGTCGCATTGGCAATTCCAATGAACATGACTGGAACCATCTTAGAAATTGTCGACACAACTTTGACTACGAATCGTATTCGAAGGACTATTCAGTGAACCAAACCATTTTTCTTGAAAGTACTAGTACAATTATCGGTGGCAATTTGTACTAGTACAATTATTATTATCACCGCAATTGATTTTGATTGGCCAAAATTTTGAAATTCTACGGCCGCTATTGGTCGAATGTCACAGTGAACTGAATAGTCTTTTATATTTCACATTTCATAATTTCTATTTATCATGATTTGAATCTTATATTTCCTATTCATACATTTCATATTTCACGTTACACATTATGCATTTCATCTTTCGTATTTTATATTAATTTCACCTTTCATATTTCATATTGGTTTTCGTGATTTACATCTTATATTTTTTTTTTTAGGATTTTAGAATACATATACTTTTGGGCTTAATAATGGCATTACTTTTTGTCTAATTCATCTTGACTCACTCGTTCTTTATATACAAATTTTCCCCCGGGACGAAGTAACTGGCACAATTTTTCAATTACTTCCCCTGGTTGTTAAAATTGTAATAGTTAAATTGTATCACTTAAGATCAAGTATTTTTGCTGATTTCTTTCCATAAACTTTTCCATATTAATAGAGATAGGAAAATCCAAATTACGACCGGCACACGGATTTCGAAAAAGCGCCGTGCCATAAAAACCTTCAACTGTCTTTTTCTACCGCCGAAAAGAAAAAGTTATCAGACCACCATTTGCTCGCTGTCGTTCATTTTAAACCGCTCTAAAATGGCAACTGTTAAGTTTATGTGTGCTTTATGTAAAATTTTCCGGCCTGTTGAAGGCCCTTTTTGTAAAACTTGTAATAGTCCTGTATGTACATCATGTGTGAAAGAAGGTGCAGAAGAATGTGGTCGGTGCATCATAAACAAAGAAAATAAAAGCCCCAATGTTGATAAAAGATGTGAAGCAATTTCACAACCGAGAAAATGTCCAAAATGCTTAAACCTCCAACCGGTATATCGAATCTGCTGTGAGTGTGACGAAGCCAGAAAGTATTACTGCGTAGATGATACCTGCTGGGACATCTTGCATGCGGAAAAGCACCGGAGGGCCGGGGATCCTATGTGGTTTTGTCCTACTTGTGCTGAAAATCCCGTTTCCGAGAAGTACCGCTCAGTTTCTACTTCGCATTCGGAAGCAAAGAAAGGAATTCAGGCGGAGATTGAAGGCGATTTGAACTTTTTCAGAGCTCAAACTGAATTTGTTACTCAATTGTCATTTTCATCGGTGTTTGCAGAAGACGAATTGAAAAGCCCGTCTAAAGAAGCATGTTTGAAGCAAAAGCACGAACTTGATGAAGAGTTTACCAGGGCATTAGAAAACGCTAAAGATGAATTAAAGAGCCTGTGTGAAGAGGCATATTCAGGCAAAAAGCACGAACTTTATGATGAAATTGAAAATGCTGAAGAATTTACCAGGGCGTTAGAAAACGCGAAAGACGAGTTAAAGAGCCTGTGTCAAGAAGCATGTTCAAGCAAAAAGCTCGAACTGCATGATGAAAGCGAGAATTTTGGAGAATTTGTCTGCACAAAAGTGGACCTGGATGAAGATAACCCGAGAAGTGAAGATGCGCGCAAGAACGGAGAAGGCGCAATTACTAAAGACAAAAATAAACCAACAAGGATGGATGACTTGTTTGGATTGCATGCTGAAGGAAGACCTCGAAATTTGCAATGTACCGATTGCTTAAACATGCAGCCCGTTTATCGACTCTGTTCTAGGTGTAAAAAAGCTAAAAAGTATTACTGTGCTGATGGCTACTGTTGGAAAATATTTAGTGCGAAGCTTTATGACATCTTCGACGACCCTATTTGGATATGCGTCCCTTGTGCGCCTGGGCCCCGCGATTTTACAAAGAACTACCTCGCAGTCGATGTATCGCTTTGGGAAGCACACAAAGGAATCCTGGCAGAGCTTCACAACGACGTGGAGTTTTTTTCTCGAGAGCTCTCACACGGAGTTCCGACTAAACCCGCTGAAGAGGAATTAGCGAAACTGATGGAAGCATGTTGCTCGGGAATTGATTCGAGAAAGAACAAGGAACAAGCAGGAAGCAGTAAAAGTAAAGGTAAAATTGCAGTGATGGCTCCGATTCCGGTCGTACCAGCATACAGACTTGCATACCTAGCAAGAGATAGCAAGCACAAAGCAGAAGCTGAAGTTGATGACTTAGAGCTCTCGTTTCTGGGCGAATCCGATTTACCGCAAAGGTGTAGCGATAGCGACGAAGAAAAGAAGTCCGACTCGGAAGACTCCGAAGAAGAACCACGACCACCACTAATTTTTCACGCTGAACGACGCAATTCAGTCGACGACATTGTCAAAGGAAGGCGTGGCTAGTACAAAAAGTGTCTTTTATATTCTCACTTTTTTAACAAATTATTCAATGAATAACGATTTTAATAAATTTTTATACAAGTATTTAAGCTGTTCTTTGTCTCTTCATTGATATTTGAATTTAGATGCACCTTAATTTTCCACTTAAAACTTACAGTTCAGTCAGTGAAATATTATATACGGTCACGCAGAATTTTTCTAAAATTAGTTCAGGAACGAAGAAGAGGGTGAGTAGAAATATAAATGGAAAATTGGTTTCAATAGCACAGAAAAACTACAACAAAAAGTTAATATGTTTATTTTGTTCGATACTATTTGAGACATGTTATAAATACTTTTCCAAATTGGAGTTATTTTGCGGGAGATCCAGGTTATAAATGCTTCTAAAACCTGAGATATTTATTATTATTTAAACCACTACATTGGGAGCTGCACTATACCTTATTAGTAGTAAAACAGATACAAAAAATAACAAATAATTTTTATCCAACAATTGTTTATTAAGTCATAATAATGTCGATTTTGAATATAGTTTGGAGGTCTATACAACACTAGTGGATTTATGAACCCATAATTAAACTGTTTTTGTAATTTGTCATAGCAATCACATTGCAATCAGCTAATAGGAGCTTTTAACGCTATAAAATTTTTGGGTTTTGATGATGTTTTAGAAGGAGGTGTTAGAAGGAGGATAAAAGCATGTATTACACTCTCTGCCTTAACAGCAAATTATATGTCACTCAAGATAATGGTAAAAAATATTTGCAGAGGGTTATTCTCATTACATATAATTCCACCTCGGTATGTGAAATCGAAATCCTGAAATATTCTTGAAAAACCATATTCATAGTAAACATTTTTAAAATCATTAAATTTAGTGGATTAAATGTGATAAATGCGAATATAAAGCAAAAATTAAAATTGTTTGAAATACAAGAAATTCAATGGTTGGAATGGTTCCATGTCTGTTAACTGAAGAGATCTTTACGCAACTACCAGCCAATTATTTGTCCTTGTCTTGCGTGTTTATAACTTTACTAAAGGTTATAGATTGCTCTCTAGTGAAAACAGTTCAAATTTCCTTTGTACATTTGCATTCCCTTTCTGAAATCTAGTCTGGAGCTACGGTTTACATAATACAATATATTTATATAGACCCTAGAATATATACCTTCTTTCTTTTGTATCTTCTCCTGCGAGCACAACCCGTAGAAAATCTCTGAACTTCTAACTCGGTTACAAATTTTTCTTGTTATCAAAGTAACGAATCTACTTTATTTCTAGAACTCTATTATCACTAATTTTTATCTTTACACTTCTAATATTCTCGTTGTTCAAAGTACAAAAAATAATATAAAACGTCACTTGAATTATGTATGAAGAACACATCACTGGGTGTTCCAACTGAACTCTCCCTATATACCCCAAAAATAGGTCATCATAACTAATAGAATATCAAAACAAAATAATTACACAGCCCAATTTCCAAATACCAAAGTGAATAAAGAAGAAACGGAATATAAAAAATAGTCATCTTTTTCTGTCTGAGAGAACGAATTATCCTGAAGAATTTGTTAAGGAAGAACAATGAAGGCGCATTAAAAAAACGTATAAAGCGATAGAATTAACACAGATTGACGGGTAAACACGTGTTTGGAGTGCATGCTGAAGAAAGCTTTTTAAAACACAGGATGCTTGAAACCCGTTTATCAAATTTGCTATACGCATGTAGTGAAGCTAGAACTTATTTATGTGTTGACGACATGTGATGACAACATTCGCAAGATGCCCTACCAGTTAAAAAAGCGATAACTATTTATTTTCTTCAGAAAGTAAGCAGTTCCCACCAAAAGTTTAAATTTGGCGCGTACTTGTAAACAACAGGGGGCGCCTGCTGCCGATAAAACAGGGCGCACTTCCTTTTCTCGAGTGTTTCAAGAGCGTGAGGAGCTCACCCGAAAACTCAAAATAAATCAAAGGTAATCTCGATATTTTCGCACCATCGTCCCTCAAAACTACCCCTATAAGATTTGCCAAACTTTATTTAACACTATCCTGTCCATTTTGTCCCAGTTTTCAGTATAACTCCTGAAATATATATTTGTTGACAATTGTAGTGACAGCTCACACTATGGTTAGTTTTCCCCTGATTTTAAATGAATTGGAGCCCCCCTGTCAATGAAGTATTACTAGGAAGTCGACTCATGATCTACCTTTTCATCCCTCCTGTCCAATTTTTAGTTTTAACTTGTTTTTTTATAACCTAACCTCAAAATTTTGTTGCAGCCATGGTGCGTATGAACGTGTTGAGTGATGCACTTAAATCCATCAACAATGCCGAAAAGCGCGGCAAGAGACAAGTGCTCATCAGGCCGTGCTCCAAAGTAATCATAAAATTTTTAACTGTGATGATGAAGCACGGCTACATCGGTGAATTTGAAATTGTCGACGACCACAGAAGTGGAAAAATTGTCGTAAATTTGACTGGGAGGCTCAACAAATGCGGGGTCATTTCACCCAGATTCGACGTTCCCATTACCCACATTGAAAAGTGGACAAATAATTTACTCCCTTCTCGTCAGTTTGGGTAAGTTGTAGGTTGTTTTTCAGGATGTAGTCTGAACTGTGGTTTCTTTGGCAGATATGTAGTGTTGACCACAAGTGGCGGAATTATGGATCATGAAGAAGCCCGAAGGAAACATCTGGGAGGAAAAATCCTAGGTTTCTTCTTCTAATATCGAGTTATTAATAAAGTTTAAACTTTTCAAAAGAAATGTGTTTTAATAGTGGTTGCAGTTGCCAGGTCAGTGCTGTGAAATTATTTCAATTGGTTGGTTAGTGAATTTATAGGAAATAGTGGGATTATGTATCTTTGTTCCCCACTTTTATATAAACTCTTAAGCAGCAGTTGTAGATCAGATGGGTTATTCTTTGTTGATCCCCTCATAAATATGATCAGTAGGAATGGTTCAGTCCAAGTGTAAAAATAAAGGTAATCATGTTCTATGTCCACAGCTTTCAGAGCAGACCAGTGGCGACATATAATTAGTATTATTGCATCACAATAAAAGTCATGTACTCACCAGGCGAGTTCTAAACAATAGTGTGGACGTGGCGCTCCATTTACTGTCGGTTTTATAATTGGATTATGGAATACAATTATTATTGACGGGGGTAGGACAACGGTACGATAACTACCCCATCGAAACAACAAATTTTCTATAACAATTCCAACTTAGAGAGACTTTTTATGAGTTAAAAATGCGGATGAAGAAATGAGACAAAAAATGTATTTAAATGTTCATTATACAGGATAGCCTGTTGTGAAGATGCCCTCTGAAAATTTGTTTTTCCGTGGATTTGAAATTGGTGTCTCGCGCTACGCGCCCAACCCCTTAAAGATACATGCTCCATTAAGGTCATATTTCCCTTCACGTGAAACTCGAAATGTGGACAGTAAGGCAAGTGCATTCAATAAGCCCAGGCCTGCAATAAAGCCATACTATGGTAAATTAGTAAAAACTACAAAATATGGCAAAATATCTTGAACGCATCCCAATAAAGTTACTTGCAAAGCAAATCAATCATAGCAGCTTTCACTTGTTGAAAAATCTGATAAGATGTCCATTTAAGATTGTATTTTTTTATGATATACATATTTAATATTGGTGTTTTTGGTTTTAGAGATTATTCGGTTACACAATTTTAATGTGATCATATACGGCTTATGTGTCGTTTCAAACAGACAAAAAGATGGTGGTTTTAATAAGGCTGGCCTCAAAAAATTAAAAAGGAAAATAAAAAACCAGTGATAATGACCGTGAATTCTGTTTTTCGGGGAGGAAGGAAATATTCCCAGTTTATTATCTTATACTTTTTGGGAACTTTTTGTCGTCGGCCCTGGGTAAAAATGATGGTACCTACCTGTTATTAATTAGTTTAAAATCGAACTTTACCACAGGTTTTAATTAACTGTACGGTAATTTTTTAATTTTTGTGGTGTACAAAGTTTGTGATCTGTTTTTTTGTGTAGTTTTGTTTTTAAAAATGCCCAATTTTACAAACAACAAATACACGAGTTACTGGAAGATTTGCCTAATGTACTTATTTCTGGGACACCCTGTATACTCAAATGATGTGGTGTTAGACATGTAGATGCAAGATTTATGTTCACTAATTGTAAGGATAAGTGCATATTTTTATGCCCTAGGTGCAAATAGTGACCTTATTGTAACACAAGGATCTATTAAATCCTCTTGGACCATACTTAAAAAATAAAGTTCTTTTATTAAGAGGGGGGTTCGACGTTTGTCACACGCTAGGTGGCGCCACGGGTAAAAAACAAGGGTCCCGTTTTGTTAAGTTTTACGTAAAAGTATTGATATAAATAGCATTTACTTATTATTAATAGATAGCCGAAAGTTGTCCCTTGGACCTAATGCCATTTTTTTGGCTGGTGATGGTCAATAAACTCGGAAATAAATTATTAAATTCCATTCATTTTTGAAATTTCATAGTAACGAAATTAGATGAAACTCGTTACAGACTTAGCGGAAGCTTTTAAAGAGTCACTGCTAAACCCAAAAGTGATCAACTTTGCGTTTAAATCGAAATATCTTGACAGAATTGACCGAAAATTTGCCAGCTTATGTCTGACCTATCATAATTTTGCTGCAATAGTTTGACAAGAGTTGGCAAGAGTTGGACCCTGTGACGGTCTTGATTGTGACCTACTTTCTCTGCACGCGAAAGAAGAAGAAAGTTATAGAAACGTGTATGTCTGGGAGATATCAGACGCAGAGAGGAACCGGCAAATGCGTGGGTACCTATTGTACTCGTCACGTTCACTGTTTTGTACCCTGACGAGTTTCGTGTAATTACGGTATATTTCCAGAAAAGAGGGTGCGGATGGTTTTGCCTCTGACGAGATATGCGACTTATAATAATCGAACAGTAATAATTATTAACTTAAAAAAGTAAGAAACCGACTTCTTAATTCCAGACTTGACTATTCATAATACTGATTTTATATGGTTTCGATCTACCGACAGTTGAATTGATATTATTATTTTTTATTATGTAATTATTGTTTTTTTTCCGTTGTATATAATGTGTTATTGTACCAAGGTATATAATTTGTTTTTATGTTTTACTTAACACCAACTTAAAAATTATAAAACAATTAATAATAAACAATAATTTACTTAAAAAAAAACACCGGTGGTGTCTGCTAAAAAATGTATTCAAAGTCAAAGGTCAAAAGTATTTTTTGCATCCTTTTCTTAAACGGTGTAAGTGTTAACATAAAAAAAATTCTGCTAGTTTGTACATAAATAAGGAACAACTCGAAACTAGGAAGGTATTATGGAAATTAAACAATAATAAGCGTTTTTTTTTTATTATTATTGGGTGGGCCTTGGACCTATATGTATTCATTTCATAATGTATGTAAACCTTTGGTATGTTAACTTCCCTTGAAATTTAAAAGAAATTTAAATGTCTTGATCAGGGGTGGGTCATGTCTACCAGTTAGGAAATATCAGTGTCATAAACCCTTACCTGACCCAATCTAAAATCGCGAACAAGGTTCCTTTATTCAAATCTTTTTAAAACCTTCATTCCCTCTCATACAAGCTTCCATTTCATAACATGCTTTCTGACAATAACGACATCACTCAGTTCAACCGTCACAATCAGTAAACGAAGCTCTATCAAAATATGGAAAAAAAACATTAATTTGGATAAAGCTGAAAATTGGTTCAGGTCTTAGGTACAACACTATTACAAATAAAATATCAAAAAAAGATCAGACAAAAGTTTTAGATCATGCAATTACCTACAAAAATTGTTTCCATACTTTTTTTCCTACGAATCACACCATTCCTGTGATATCGCGATTCCAAAAGTTGAAGAAGTATTCAGGACTCATTTGATACAAAAAAGCGATCTATTCGTAACGCATACTAATTTTGTATGGTTTGGTTGGTTTTACCGACAGATGAATTGATAGTTTTGGTTATTATTTATTATGTAATTATTGTTTTTATTTTATTTTTTCGTTGTATCTTATGTGTTATTGTAGCAAACTATATAATTTGTTTTTATGTTTTACTTAACACCAACTTCAAAATTATAAAACAATTAATAATTACATAAACAATAATTTACTAAAAACAAAAATAGCTCATAATAGTCAGGTCAAAACAGACATTTCAATTCCCATTTGGAAATTTTGTTGAATAAGGGAGGGGTCGTCAAAGGACTGTTCTGCCGTAGCTAGCGGCAAGATGGGTTTTTCGGCCACTTTACTATTTATTAGGGTCTCAGGTAGACTTGGCTGTAAAAGATAGAAAATATTGGAAAACACCCCATCTAGAGTTGAGTAGTTCCATCGAGTGGTAAGTACCGTTACAATATTATTTTGTTGAATGTGAACAATGGGGGCCATCTAGTAGTCAGTTGACGTTTTACATATTTTACCCTGGCTTCTAACCTGAACATGTTGAAGTGGGCGTGGTCGAACCCCGCTCTTAAGGGGGTAATGTCGGAGCGAGGAAATATTTTCAAGAGAGAGTTAACAAAGTTCGAAGTGAGATAAACGTATACAAATGAAAGCTAGGTCGTACCGTCAAAGCAAGTATAACGTGCGCTTGTAAAATATAGGTTGGGATGGACGTTCGATTGGGGTTGAAGGCCCCCTGCAGCGTTTATTACTTACACATGTTGTCCTACACTGTTGTGAAAAAAATATGGAATTGTGGGCGCCTAAAAGATTATTCAGTCTTTCAGTGATTTTTAAGTGGTCCTGACGATGCTACTACGGTAGATTTGATAGTAACACTTAGTGGTGCATTTCACTGTTATTAACCATGCCGAGAAAATAAATTGGGAGTATGTCCCACAGATTTCATATGTCATTGGATTTCATGGGATTTCGTTTGGGTTTCATGGGATTTCGTTTGGATTTCATAAAATTTCGTTCGGATTTCATGTAATTTTATGTGATTCATGAGATTTCAAAAATTTCACAAGATTTCAGGACAATTGAATCGAATTCATAGATTTCATAGAGTGAATTTTTAACTTTAATCTAATCGTGGAATATGCTTAAAATAAAGAAAGCTTATTACCATATATACAGGGTGGAAAATTTAACTGGAATAAATTCAGTATCTTCATTGCAATTGATTTTGCGAAAAATTCCTGAAACAGGTCGATTTTTGTTTTTGAATTGCCACTTTTTAGCCTGATCAGCTTTCATTTGTTTTTACTCAGGGGGCTGTAACCACCCTTAAGTTTTTTTTTTTCAAATGGGAAGATATATCAACCGACACATCATTGGAAAGCTCATAAAGAAAGGAATACAAGGATGTGTTTTGTTTCATGTATTTCTATCTCATCTGAGAATAAGACCCTAAAAACTGTTTTTAGGATCATAGGACCAATGTTCTTTCCTGATAATCTTAATGCAGAAATATATCTACCGTTTCTTCATGAAACGCTTCGCCCAGCTCTGGCGGACCAATTTAGAGATGAATTAGTATCAACAGGATGGAACTCCACCGCAATATGCTGCCTCCGTTCGGCGTTATTTGGACATTTTTCATAATAAGTAGATCGGAAAAAGACGGGTAATAGAATGACCAGCAAGACCACCAGATCTCACTCCTCTTGTCTTTTTTTTTGTGGGGGTATCTTAAAAGTAAAGTCTACACCACAAAACCCGATAATCTTGAAGATTTGCAACATATTACCTATGAAATGCAGCAAATCACTTCAGAAATGTTGTAAAATGTAAGAAGTGGGTTTTATTATTGTCTTGCATTTTCTCAAGAAAGACTTGGTGACATATTGAACATCTGTTGCATTAAAAAAAAAAACATTATCCTTACCTAAAACGAGATTTTTTTAATTCAAGCCCTACAATTTTCATACAGTAAACCTACCAAGAAAGAAATAGATTAAAGTTGTTTTTATTTATTTCTTCTTAATTATTAGCTGGAAAAGTAAAAAAATATATATCATTGTACTCCTTTTTTTATAAGCTTTCCAATGTCGGTTGACATATCTTCCCATTTGAAAAAAAAAAACTTTAGGGTCGTTACAGCCCCCTGAGTAAAAACAAAAGAAAGCTGATCAGGCTAAAAAGTGGCGCTTTAAAAACAAAAATCGACGTGTTTCAAGAATTTTTCTCAAAATCAATTGCAGTGAAGATACTTCCAGTTAAACTTTCCACCCTGTATAATATATTTGTAATGAATTGTAATACAGAACATAAACTTCGACATGAACAATAAACGTAACACAAGAAATAAAAAGACATTTCGAATGTAAGGGCGGGACTAGCCGAAACTAGTCGCTCATTTACAATAAATAATTATTTGAGAAGGAGGTGACTTATACAGGTTCTTGTCTGCATGACGTTTATTGAAAACAATCTCAATCCTCTCTAATGTAACCATTTTCATTTTCACTAACTTGCACGCGAACTTTCTGATGTGAAAAAGAATGCAAAAAAGCATAGATGCCTTTTGTTTTCAAGAAGAACCCAAGAACTTGCCCTACATTGTATTGTTGTAGAGAGCTGGAGGTGTGGTTAGTTTTTGGGCTATCCATTCGCTGAAATTTTCGCTAAAAGGGCGAGATCTAAGACTTGAAGGTTTGGTAGAATTTGGCCCCCTTTAATAACAAAATTGACCTGTTCTAGCGTTTTCTTATTAATTTTGATATGTTGCATTATTCTTAAAACTACAAAGGACACCTATTTCACTTTTATTACCGACTTTAAAAAAGGAGGAGGTTTTATGTTCGGCTGTATGTATGTTTTTTTCCTTTTATGTATGTTCACCGATTTCTTCGTCAATTGTGGACCTATTTTGAAAATTCTTTTTTTATTTGAAAGGGTATACTCCTGAGATAGTTCCCTTTTCACCAAGTCCGGATCTGATGAGGGGATCCCATGGAAATGGAGGGAATTCCTCAAATTTTTCGTTCCTTACCGACTTCTTTTATGTATGTTCACCGATTTCTTCGTCAATTGTGGACCGATTTAAAAAAATCTTTTTTTATTTGAAAGGGTATACTCCTGAGATAGTTCCATTTTCACCAAGTCCGGATCTGATGAGGGGATCCCATGGAAATTGAGGGAAATTCTCAAATTTTTCCTTTTATGTATGTTCACCGATTTCTTTGTCAATGAGGAACTTGCATGATTTTTTTTCTACCTCGAAACTTTCTCCAAATAAAGCTATCCGGTAACAGAAAGCCGTAATTAATTTATTTTTGTTCAATGTTCATCTGTAATCGAATAATAAATAAAATACTTTCGTTGCAAGTCAGCGCTTTCCTACGCGACCTAAAACGCAGTGTGATTGGCTGATCAAAAAATTACGTCACGCAACGGTAAGAGCGCTCCGTCGTACGAGTTGCACAATGTAGTTCTGACGTGTATGCGTCTGATTTTAAATTTCTGCAGGTTACAAATGCCCGGAGAAGCTTGCATGGGGGTAGAAAAACATACGATGATGCAGTCTAAAAACCCGTTGTGGTATGAACTACATTATGCCCGAAATACTGCATCAAAAGCTTATGATGCTGCACATTGTCAAACCTTTACTGCAACATTGGTAGAAAATACGAGCTAATGGAGCTTCCAAATTTGAAGTTTCAGAAGCAACGCAAAGGGGCATTGTCCTCGAATCTCAAGTTCTTTGCGAGGTACAGAGGAAATTGGAAACATGTAGAAATTGTGGTTTACTATTAAGTTGGCATTATCCATTCATTCTTGCTTCACCCGATGGTATTTCGGATGAGGCAGATCTTGAAATAAAATGTCCTGCATCTGTAAAAGCAATGAGTAAATTTATAAATTCTAAAAATGAAATCACTGGTAAGAATTCCGCTGAAGTGACGGAGGGAATCTTCCCCATAACTTTCGGCCACCGTCGACGAACGCTACCCGCCATGTCTTTTTAGCCCCAGCACATCAACTCCTTTATTGACTAAAAGTGTAGCAGATGTGCGTCCAAACCAGTGCCCAGTAAAAGCTTCAGCTGCTTGCAACTTTAAATACTTTGCAATTTTTGAGGGCCAGCCACCAATTGCGCCTTTTCCTACGACTTGGGCAGTGCATTTGCCTTTTCGGTAGTTCAGAAATAAATGATCTGACCTTGCGTTGCTTGATCAAAGTCTTATGTATTTTCGCAGAATTTCCAAATAATGAACTGCTTTATTTTCTCTATCAATAACTGTGAACGTTCGCTGAATATTCGTTTTTGTATTTGGAACATAAACATTCCTTCACGTTCTCACTCATATTTTAATATTATATAATTCCTCTCGTCTACAAGTGCCCGAGACCTTCAATATTATCATTACTACCTACAAATATACAAGAATAATGTTTTATTAGAATCCAAATTTGGTAAATTGGTAAATCAAAACCTACCTTCATACCGTTATACGTTATACAAGATTAGTATTAATATGAAACGAATATCAATTAAGTAGGTAATGAAATATTTCATTGTTTGTTATTATTATTACACCCCGCATAACTAATTAAGTTAAGCTATATAAGTATTTATATTGAATTAGATACCTAGTTTTATTTTTTAAATACCTACCTAATAATAATATGTAGGTAGGTACATACATATACAGTATGATCCAAAAGGACCGCACCATCACTCGGGTGGTATTTGAAACCATTTAGTTGCTCCCAAAAACGCAAATCAAAAGTTTCCATAAGCTACCTTTACGCAGATAATGGTCCCTGAAGAATACGATTTTGATGTCCATTTTTTCTTAATTACATAAAGTAATTGTATGTTTTAATTAAGTGAGATGTAAAATACTCGTATTAAAAAGATTTCTTAGTTAATAAACATTACAATTATTAAGTAATAAAGCAGGAAAAAGCTTTGGAAAGATTAACATTTTCTGAAGAAATAGGGTCGGCAACAGGGCACCACCAAAAATTTGTTGGCACTAGGTTACCGTATAATCTGTCATTTGTGGTAAAATAAAATTTGTCACATTTTGATTTTGAATGTCAAGTTTTTCGTGGTACTCAAAATGTTTATTGTAAACGAATACTGTGATCCTATGTATTTTGCTCTGCGAGAGTGCAGGAGAAACTTTCGACACGCTGCACCGGCTTATTGCTGAACGTTATCATGAACGTGGACATCCTGATAAAAATGTTTTTCAAAGACATGATCAGCGGATGAGAGAACGGGTCGAGCTGATACTATCCATGAAACAGTAGGTAGGCCACGCACATCAGCTAGAACGCCCCAAGTTGAAGAAGCCGTTGAAGATAACCCTAACGTCAGTATTCGAGCAACTGGACGAAATTTAAATAATATGTAACCTACAGCCTCATTCAACGTGTTTTAAAATTAGAAGCTTATCACCCTTTCCATTACACAAAAGTACAAGCTCTATGTGAAGACGATTTCCCTCTGCGTGTCAACTTTTGCCGTTGGATGCTGGATGCCATCAAATTGAATCCAAATTTTCAAAATCAAATTTTGTGGACAGTTGAATCTACCTTCACTCGTGATAGAATATTTAATATGCATAATCATCCTTATTGGGCAATAGAAAACCCCCATGTAATACGTCGACGAGAGTTCCAACATCGATTTTCCGTCAATGTCTGGTTTGGCATCATCGGCGACAAGTTGATTGGCTCATACTTTTTACCAAATCGTCTCAATGGTCATAATTTTTTGAATTTCTTATTAAGAGGAGATTTTCAAGAGCTGCAAGATAATCTTCCCTTGATGGTTTTAGTTAACTCGTTATGGCTGCAATTAGATGGGGTCCCTGCGCATTTTTTTAGACCTGTGAGACAGTGGCTAAATGTCAACTATCCAAGAGGGTGGATCGAACGCCGAGGTTACGTTGCCTGGCCTCCTCGGTCTTGCGATAATAATCCTCTCGATTTTTTCTTGCGGGGACATTAAAACAATTGTTTATCGCACTATCCCCAACAATGCACAAAAACTTTGTCAAAGAATTATTGATGCTGCACAAACAGTAACGCGCCAAATGCTACAAAATATTCAAGGAAGTACTGGAAGACGGCTTCACAAATGTATTGAGGCAAGCGGTTTAATTTTTAATTGTTTTATTGTTTGATTTAAATTTTGTTGTTCGTTTTTGAGTTAATTTAAAAATTTTATGTACCTACTTTATTAAAGTATTACATTTTAAAACGAATGTTTCCTATTCTTTAAATTCTTTGAAAGTTTACCCCGTTTTTGTAAAAATTTGTCAATTTTGAATTTGACAATGCATTTGTCAACAAAAAAGCGGGTATGGAAGGTATCTACCTATTGTCTGTGGCTTCACTATGGTTTCAAATTATTAGTAAGTGGAACTATAAGTACAGCGTTGCCTATTTGGGCCAACTTTAAGCACTTATATCTTGAAAACCATGCATCGTAGAAAAAAACTTTATACATAATTTGAGCTTCTCTTAATGTTCTCTATCACCACCCGAACGGTGGTGCGACCCTTTTGAATCACCCTGTATATACATATTAATTTGTAACCCTGGAAGTTTCTAATATGAGTCAATTTCTTCAAACGACTAAATGTAATTCGTATTTGCATTTTTCATTCTTTGTAGTGAGAAGCTGGAGTATTTCTTGCGTTGAATTGTAGAATTATTTTCCAGTGTAGACGACACAGGGTGACGATTGAGCGGTGCGGTCCGCTGTTTACCACATCATGACACATTTTAAACACGGCCGAAATATCACTGCGCGCCTAAAGATAGGCAAGAAAATTACGTATATTTGTTCAAAAATGACGGCTCTAAGAAAAACCTGATTTTTTTTTAAACAGAAATAGAATTAGAAGACAATTTTGTTGACACTGTAGGAAAAAAAATTCATATAAAAAATATTCGAAAAGAATTCTTCGGTTAATCAAGCCTGTTTAACGTTATTAGTAACAAATTGCAAAAAGTATCTCCCAATGAATGTAGTTTATAGTTTTGTCAACATAATGGTTTTTGTTTCAATTAATTTGAGTGAAAAATAACAGCGTAGGACCTGAACAAGAAAAGCATTACCGTTCGCCACTAGAACAATATTTTAAAAATATTTGTTTTTGTAATTTTTTGAATTTAAATTAAGCATGGCCTTACCTTATTTCATATTTATATGGAGATTGGCAACATGATGTGTGAAGATTGGATACAAGAAAAACACTTAAAAAGGAAGCCTGTTTTTATTGGAACAAAATTACAACAGTCTGCAAAACAATTTCAATATGTACAGTCTTTTCTCATGAAGACGCCGCTGTCGATCTAGCTTGATTCCATCAACCAGCATATTCTATACACACTTGTACTAAACTCTAATATAGATACAATTTGTTAGTACTAACGCCACAAAGAATAAAATTTCTGATTATGATATTTATAGTGACTTTTATTTGATTCATCTACACAGCTATCTGACTTTCTCTGAACTGTGCAACACCTTGGCCACAATAAACCCCACTGCAGTCACGGCCGCCAAGCTCAAGCCTGCTTTCCACCACGTCCTGGTATCTGTGGGAATTATCCCGAACTCTCTCAAGTTCCTAAGAAAAAACAAGTGCCATTATTTGAGTCAAGAATAGAGAACAACACACATGCTACAAGCGGAATTAGCAGCACCATGCTTAAAAACAGTTATGCATTGATATTCTATTCTAGGACACAACGAATTTTTGGTTGTTTTATTAGTAGGATAATGGTTGCCGATATTAGTAAATAAATAAACAACATTCAAGTGTATAAACTGTAGCAACCTGTAAAACTGATTAAACCATTCGGATGGTTGCGGGCGCAACAGTAACATATGAACCATGCGACGTAAAGGACTGCAAAAAATAAAAGACTTTCAGAGATCAGCAGTAGGATATGGGCGTAAATTATTAAGTTTGATATTACGAAATTTGGAAGATATTTGCTTCTATACAGAGCAATATTACAGTTTGAACTGCATAACATGCGATAGTTGATACTTACTACTCGCTATTATATAATGATATACAATGGTATAATACATAGTTACTAATCAAGAATGTTCTCTACAATCCTCATGTTTTAACAATCGCTAAATCTGCTAATTGTGCCGACAACTATTTCAAAAATTAATTTATTTTTACATCAGATAGTGAGACAAATAAATCGCATGGGCATCATGGACAGCGACGCAAGGGGTATGTAAACGTGACTGAGGATCAGCCACCATATCGTCCTTTGCCTCTGTATAACTCACATTTCTATTTCACATATAAAAAATGGGCTCAATATAGCAGATGAAATTGAGAACATTTAATGTGTAATGTATTGTATGTAACTGATCCCTAGTCTACTAGAATTATGTTCATAAATTGGTCTTCTGAGCCGGATTGTGCTACCGGGAAGCCACTTTCCACATCTAAATAGTCACAATATCACAACAACGCAACTTAAAACATCAACTGAAATTCTTGCGATCAGAATATTGACCAACCTGTGTTTGTAGAACAAAATCCACGCTGCTTGAAACCGACTAAACGAATTTTACAATTAAGAAATACAACAAGGAGAAACTTACGGGAAAGCCGCCATTGTGGCCAACTTAACAAACACATCCTTCCTCATGTGCCCCTTAACGGTGAACGTTTGTGGCGGTAAAATTTTGTACTTTTGGCAGAACGTCACTGGTTGTAGTAAATAATCTTGTTTCACTTCATCAAGATCACTTTTACACGCCACTATCAAAATAGGAATTTTGCTTTCGGCAAAGTATTTCTGAAAAGTGGAGAAATCAGACGGCGGTTTGAAAATAGTAAAAACTTACTATGTATATCCGGGCAATGTATTCAAAAGACTTGGCGTTGTTGAGGTCGTATACCAAACAGGCAACATCGCATTGCACTTCATGGGGTAGTAACGGGTCGGAAACATTCCTAACATTGATATCACGTAACACCATAATTTTTTCCTGACCATACACCTGAACGGTGTTGACCGTGCAATTTGGCGTCCCTGTATTTTCCAAATGTGGGATTTTTTGCTGCAGTTGGGTAATACATAAGCGTAAGAACGAATTTTAAAATGCTTCATTACTTGAATCGGCGATCTGATGAAACTCCTACAAAAAGTGGACTTTCCCGCTCCCGTGGGCCCAATCACGTGACATTGATACACATTCCGACTAGACTGCTTTTTCGCCAGATCAATCTTCTTCTCCCTCGTCACTAATTGGCAACATACTTTAAAATTCAGTTAAAATCGGGTCTCTACCATTACCTTGTACGGCCGTCACTTGACTCTCGTTCTCATAAATATTGTACCCTAAATATGCCAAGTATTCAAACGTTCGAGGGAGATCCACCAACGTCATTAAGGCCCACTGGCACATGTAGCCTTGATAGGTTATCCAACCTTTCTCATTGGTTGGTAACATAGCGCTCACGTCAGGCGGCCACGCTGGAGTGGGACACGTAGAGAAGAGTTCTTCATATTCTGAAGGCGATAAGGCATGATCTCGATCCTTGTCGAATCTTTCAAACAGGTGGGCGAGGAACTGGTGGCCTTTGTGGGATAATTCTGTGGTACACCCAGATGGAACTTTCAAACTGAAACATTAATGTTGACTGTCGCTGTACAGAGTGGCATCACTTGTGTCGTACAAAGTACTTTTTTGAAATCTTTGCTGAAGAAAAACGAATAATGCCAAATCGGAATTCTAAAAGTTATATTATCCGTTTAAATAACTTATATTTTGAAAATTTGACAGAAAGCAGAAAAGCAGTTATATTTGTTAAAATTTAAAGTGATTTCTTCATCTGAACTTTTTGACACGATTTCATGCTCCTTTAATTAACAGGTCATTAATCATCAATTAGCGCTACGTACAGCTTTGGTCACATAAATCTCGTACAACCTCATTTTGACATCGACAAATTTTTCCAAAAATGGTTGTTGTAAAACAAATTTTGACAAAAAACACATGAATTTACGTAAATCAAACTATCACATTTTATTGAGATGAATTTTGTAATAATTAAAAGCGTTAATATTATAGTATTAATTAAATTAATATTATATTATACATAATTTATTTTGTACGAGATTTATGTGGCCAAAACTGTAAATACCTACTGGCGATGAATCTTAAATTTGCTACTTTTGCAGATACGCGGTATTATTTTACAAACTGCTTATACGCGGTTTTGTAGTATCACCGACGATTTATGGCATTTATCCCCACTGTTGTCAATATTATTGTTTTAAATCAATATTACATACAGGGTGTATGAAAAGGTTCGCAATAACTCCTCAAGATGGTATAATAGGGATCCTACCGATACCCAAACCGTTTATACGTATAACATGCCACAGATCAATAGTCTACGAGCAGCAAGTCGATAAAGTTCACCAATGAAATGCCTCCAATAATCTTGATCCAAAGGTAATTCCCAATAATTTTGTGGTTCCTATGTAACGAATATATTGAAAATTTATAAAGGTTCTCAGTGGCCAGTTAATTTATGTATAGTTCAAAAGCTATAATGAGGCCCAAAAATAAAGTAAAGTGAATTGGATGTCCAGAAATCTCAAGGAAAATAGTTCTGAAGATTTAGTGCGCACATTTTGATACACCCTGTATTATTAAAAGAAAAAATTACAGCAGTTTTTGCTAAGAAAAGGATGCAATTTAAAATAACAGCGATTTCTACATAGTGAAGTTAAGATTGTCTAGTTAAGCCTGATAAAAGTTCAATAGTTTTAATTAAACAATTTAATTTTACATCATACTTAAGGGCAACGATACACCATTAGCCCCACGAACGGTCGATCCGAATCTGTGAGATTCATTTAATAAATTCTGTTTGTGTTGAATTGGGGGTAGATTTGTGTTACTCGAAGGACCATATGTTTGGATTTGTATTGAAACACTCGCGAAATAAATAAACTTGCATATTACGAATAGTTGCAGATTGATGTTCAACGTTTCTTCTCCCGGATTGGTTTTGTACTGAATTTGAATAAAGGAACCGTGTCCTGGTTTTAGATTGAATTATGCCCTTGCGGCTGTTGAATAGTGAGTTGTTGTTTGAATGAGATTTGAATTTTGACTTGTTGTTTGAATGAGAGTTGGATTGTGACTTGTTGTTTGAATTGTGACTGATTTAAATGACAGTTCGTTTTCGACTCGTTGGTTGATTGAGAGTTCGTTTTCGACTCGTTGTTTGATTGGGAGTTCGTTTTCGACTGTTGTTTGATTGAGAGTTCGTTTTCGACTGACTGCGGGCATGAACGCGGCCAGTCAGGTAAAGGTTTTACGACCCTTTGGGTTTTCCAACTGGCCGACGCGACGGCCGCTGCAAATATTTCTCAACACTGTTCTTATGGAAAAACAACAATACATATTCTTTAATTTGCGCTAAGATAAAAAAAAAAGTTTTTCCAGCTTTTTAAACCTTTAAACGAGATACAAGTATGCTTAAAAAATATATCTAACATGGTGTCTTTGATATGTCTAACATGGTATAGGTCAGTGGTCGGCAACGTTTTGAGTCGGAAGAGTCAAAAATTACAATTTACAAAATTTCAAAGTTTTTAAAGAGCCACAATAGTTATTAAGATACCAAGAGTGTTATAAGGTTGATAACGCCCCAAGGTCGGCAGTGTACAACCCGAGGGCCTTTGGCCCGAGGGAAGTACGCCGACCGAGGACGTATCATTATAACACCCGGGGTGCCTTTTTTTTGCATCCCCTTTTAAACTAAAAAATGAATTTAATTTGCATGATTTTTTAGTATTTATTGAATAGTGAGCTTCTATGCAGTTGCTACGGAAAATTTAAGAGGTTGCTAAGGGTTGTTTATTTTAGGAAACGACGACGCTGCATTTTTGTGTGAATTGACGTGACTGTTGGTGCTGTAAATTTAAAACGATTGTGTTCACAAGCCAAAGAAAATTTACTGCCGGTGAAGTCTAAACACGATGATGAATTACTGACACAATGATAGTCCATTCCGAAAAAGAAAATGCGTCCGTTATCGTTCCGAATGAAAACGAATGCAACACATTGAGGAGTTCATCATCGGTCAACCCACAGATATAAATTTTTTTCTTGCCAACAATATACAGTGTGGAAATTAAGTAAGGAATAAATTCAGTAAGTATTTACATTAGAAATAGAACTTAAAAAGCATGTGATAGGGCTAATTATAGCGCATCCGAGGAACGTATACTAATCTTTTTCATTTTTTTTTTTCAGTTATGACGTCATCAATATATTTTTTTAATGGCAACATTGTTTGTTTTTTATTTTACACTTAAATAGAGTTTTTTATTCTGTTTTCAACGTTATCAAATACTTAATAGGTTAGATAAGGAAAAAAATAATTAAAAATTAGTAAAATTTAAAAAAAAAATAACAGAACTGTCTAATTTTATCGGAATTTAAGAAAAAACCATAGAGATACCAACCAATACAATGTTGACAAGTTCTGAATTGGTACAAAATAATTGTGTCTGAACTGTTTTTGTCTATTAAATAATAAATGAACTTCTAAATAATAATATATGGTTGCAACAGAATGGTGCTCCAACACACTAAGCCCGGTGCGGCGTTATTTGCACGAAGTGTTCCCAAGAACATGGAAGAAGAGGTCCAATAGAATAGCAGGCTAGGTCCCCAGATCGAACCCCATTAGATTTTTTTCTATGGGGACACTTAAAAAGCAAGGTGTATCAAAACCGACCCAACAATTTGGGTGATCTTGAAGGAAGAATTCGACATGAGTGCAGTTTAAATCCCTAAACCATTCAAAACGTATTGGCTGCTTTTTATGATCGGCTTGGATTTTGTCAGATGATGAGCGTCATCAGTTTGAACATTTGATGTAATATCTTTAATTTATAACTCTCACATCAATAGTATTTTTGTTAATTTGTTAGCCCTACTTTGAAATTTAGGGTTGTTTTCTTATTTTTTTTCTCATTGATTGCTTTTGGGAACTTTGCTTTGTTTGGATTTCTATGGTTTTTCCTTAAATTCTGATAAAATTAAATAGCTTTTTTGAAATTTTACTAATTCGAAATTTAATGCCGTTTTTATTTATTTTTTCCTTATGTAACCTATTGAGTATTTGATAACGTTGAAATCAGAATAAAAAACTCCATGCAAATGTAAAATCAAAAACATAGGTTGCCATTTAAAAAAATATTGATGACGTCATAACTGTCAAAAAAAGTGATTTTTTTTTTGTATACGTTCGTCGGATGCGCTATAATTAGTCCTACCACATGCTTTTTAAGTTTTATTTCTAGCGCAAATACTAACGGAGTTACTGAATTTATTCCTTACTTAATTTCCACACTGTACAAGTGGCTGAGATAGAAATGGTGCCTAATCCTCGTTAATAGATTCAGAACGATTTTGAAATGTCTCTTTTATAAAATAATAGTAGATTATTATACGAGTTCCTGTGTAAGTTGGACGCTTTATGCCACAAGGGGTTTATAAAAGCACGAGTGAAACGATAAATTGCTTAAAATCCATAAAAATAGTTTGACGTTTATCTGTCATTTTCATTATTTCATGACAGAGAGTGTTTACACAAGCGAAAAATTGAAAATTCTGACAGCGTCGAACGATAAATAATATTTTTTGCGTATGGAACTAAAGAGCCGCAGCTTCACATCCAAAGAGCCGCATGTGGCTCGCGAGCCGCAGGTTGCCGACCACTGGTATGGGTAGTTGACAAAAATAACCAAGTAACCACTAAAGAGTTTAATAGTACATTATATTATAAGTGATAGAAATGCATCATTATTAGCGAGTGAGAATTTTGACCCACGAGTGCGCTTGCGCACGAGTGGGGCACTTCTCACGAGCTTTATAATGACATTTCGATCACGTGTGATATACGACGTTTTATCTTACAGGTGCATTGTATAAAAATCCAAGAAATATTAATTCAAGTAAACATTCGCCTGTAACATTAGCATGGTTCTAATATCAGTTTCCGTAGTAACCTGTGATTGTTATAGTTATGAAATAAACAGTCTCGTTGTTTTTCACAATTTTCACTAAAGTAATAAAAATTGACTTTCTACCGAAACATTGAACTAGACGCGGAAGCCGCTGTTTCCAGCTTGCTCCCGGTAAGGTCGAGACACATGTACGAGTATGATCTGTTCGTGAAGTGGAAGGCAGAGAATTACATTACATCGCATGTAATTACATTGCAAATTAATAATTCAAATTTTTAATTACAACTGACAGCTGTCAGATTTACTCACTTGTGAGTAGAACTGACAGCTTTATCTCTCTTGTGAGTAAAATTTGATTTCTGTCACCGAAAACCATGGTATAAGGGACCTAAAAAACTACACCTGTAAGATAAATTTATTATTTCTCCGTTACTTTATTATTTCTCCGCACATTATGCCCGCAAGTGTTTTCCTATTTCAGTGTAAACTTTATATAGCGAAATTGAAGGGATCGGGTATTTTTACGTTATAAAGAGTTTTCGTTATACAGAGAGCAAAAGAAAACAATATACTAACAATATAAACCAAACAGACCTTAGCAATTTCTACGTTTCAAGGAGTTTTTCGTTATATAGGAGTTCGCTAGTTTACACTCTATCATTGAATATCAACAGAATGCTCAATGCCTGTTTCATTTTGGAACCTCCAAAAGGCCGTTTCAATCCAGTTGGCGCCACTGATTTTGCCGTTCTGATCATCGCGCTCTTTGAAACTAGAGCGTACCTCTGTTTTGCTGGGCCTAGCGCCGATGGTGTAGTTTGGGTTGGATTCTTAACTGACCTCGGTTTGAGATGTGGGTTTTCCGTCATAGGGTACCTGGGGTACCTAATAGGGTAATTAACTAAAGAAACCCTCGGCCACAATAATGATGTACCATCGCCTGTTTAGCATTTGTCCAATGCAGAATTTCTAGCCAAATGTGTGCACTGGATTTTATCATCTTCCCATTATTTGATTGGATACACAGCAGTATTATGAATATTGATATAATACATATAAAGTGGTGGAGGGCGTTCAAGATGAATGAGGAATTATTGTTGAAAATACTCAAAAAAATAATTGTTGGAATTTCACAGAACAATAAGGCCCATAAGCTCCTTTGTTTATTTAATATAGTATTTTTTTGTTTTTGTTGTTGTCAATTTTTTTTTAACAATTTCAAATTTTCATCAAAGTGAAAGAGTGCTCGAACATTGGCACACATGAAATTTAGGATGCAAAAACGATAATGTTCGACCAAACAGGAAAGAAATTTTGCGCTCATGTTATTATTATAAATCTCCGGCGACTTATAACTTTTTTAAAAAGCAGGGTGTAATTCTACCAGCTCCCTCTACAATTGGAAGTTGACTGTGCCGGCATAAATTTCATTTTTCGCTTGACACCCCATCTTACGGACATCCACAAACTACCGAAAAGTCACGTGACGGGGATCGCAAAGTCCCGTATAGTTGAGCATTCTGTTAGAGTATTGATATTCGATGCTATGACTGAACGACTTTTTTCATTTTATGTAGTGAACTTTCTTTCCGTCTTTACTATCTAATATATAAAAATTCAATACATATTTGTTTATTTGTTTTTTTGTTCGTATGTTATGCGCTCATTTAAAGACAAATCAAATACTATTCGTCACCCGAATGCCACCCGGATCAGTTCAGTGTTTACCCATCGTGGTTTACCTGTTCGTTGCACCGGTCAAATTAAAAAGATCATCAATTTTTGCAAGGTAAAAACCATGTAAAAAATAAAAACCAAACAAAAATGTGGATCTGAGAAATCTGATCCACACAACAGAAGAAAGATATTTTATCAAATTGTATGGTTTAGCCCAAATGAAAGTTAATATGGAGTAAAAAATTTAAGAGGGCGTATACAAGTGTCGGTTATTTTAAATTTGGGGCAGTTCAATGTAATATCCTGTGGGGCGCTAGTTGTCCATAAAGTGAATAATTAGCGTGGTTACACTCCCTTGTGCATCAGTAATAGCTACTACCCACAAGATGTCGCAACGCAATAAACGAATCCTGTAATCATAAGACAGTCTATCTATCCCATGTCACACGTAACCATCCTATGGTCGACGTAGCATAAAAAGCCATAAATTCTCAATATTTGTAAACATACCACACAACATTATACTGAACAAAATCCTCAAAAGAAGAGACAAAAACATTTGTAGGGGACGAAGACCAGCATATTATGTAGTTACTGAGTAACTTTTTATACATTCAGTTTAACAATAAAAATCATTTCCTTTGATATCGAACATTTATCACAAATTATGTTGTAGAAAACTGTACTTAGAAAACGTTTTACCCTGTATGACTCAAACACGTGATCAGACCTACTAGAAACATATTGGGTAAATAGTCATGTATAAATGCTAATTAAATAGTTTTATCTGCTGAACCCTCATAATAATATGGTTCAACAGAAATTCCATTTTCGATCAAACAATAGTAATTTATTTTCAGAACAAACTAAACATTCGGTCTTAATTTTACTGTACGATACGTTTTTTAGATGTAATATTATGTAGTTTGTAGGGTATTTTTTTGATTGATAAATGTGGCGAATGTTATAAAACTAAGCGTAAGATAAAAAAGATCAACGTTTGATATAATCACTAAAGGTAAGGTAAAAAGGGTAACCGTTCGATATAAAAACTCTAACGTCAGATGAAAAATATAACTACGATATAAATAGTAAATCTATATACAGTGTGGAAACTAACGCATAAATTCAGTAATTCCATTGATATTTTTTCGACTATTTTTTTTATTATTGATTTTTGTTGTATGTACTCTTCATTCCATTTCTAAGCGTCTAAAATTTTCAGTATGTTATATTAGAAAAAAAAAATCAAGAAAAACAGTTCAAGTATTAAAAATTAAGGAAAATAAATGTAGCCACCTAAAAGTTATTATCCGATTAACCGAACCGAACTGAAATTTTAGGGACCGAACTTTCGATTATCCGAAAAGGCTCCGGTCCCGCCTGTTTGGGATAATCCGGAGTCTACTGTACTTGAAATATCGAACTAGAACTTTATTATCTGCTCAATTCAGTTAGCATTCATTTTCTCAATTTAATAAATTTTTAATACATGAACTTTAAGACTGTTATTCTTGCTATACCCATTCGAGATTTCTTCAAAAAAATTAATATCAACGGAATTACTGAATTTATGCGTTACTTAGTTTCCACAGTGTATGTATATAAAAATCGACGTGTGTATGTATGTATCAGGGTCGGATTAAAAACCAAAAAAAAAATCGAGTTTTTTCAAAAGTGACAGTTTCAGTTTCTGCTAGGACTTCGATAACACCCTGTATATGTGTACATAATATATACACATATGCATTATTTAATATAAATGCAGAAAACAAACATACATATACTACAAGCTATAAAAATAAACTTCTTAACACTTAGCAATAAAACAACATAATAATAATAATAATTAATAAATCTGGACCTGATGAGTATTAAAAGGGCCAATCTCGATTTTCAATCTTTGTAGATACATAATTGTGATTTAGTTTATAACATACCAGAGATGTAAGAAGTAAGGATCTCCAAATATGTATTGCATAAATTAATCTTAAATTTCTCTCACATTCCAATTTTTCTTTTTTTATTTACCTTTTGAGAGATTGAAATTTTTAATAGAAAATAACTAAATATTTTTTTGCATTACATTTTTCCTAAAAAAAGTCTCATTTGATCAATGTCGTTTGTAAATACTGCTTCTTTCGGACCGGCTATTAAATAAGCCGCTTCGCACAATATATCCCATTTGGGTCTATTTCTAAGTAAAATCTCTAGTCGTGATTTATAGGGGTAGCTGCTGTCAACGACGGGACGCTTGAACTCTGGGTTATGTTTGGCAAGGCTGTTATTATTCTGTCTCTTTCTATTCCAAAATCGTTGACTATTTCATGTTAGGAACGTATTTCTGTACCTTTATCGGTTTGAAAAACGGTGACTCGCCCACTTCAAAACTGCAGATTGTCCGAGTGCGACAACAGTCTACGCTACATTTGTTTTGATTTTTGTGATCGCCTTGGGTGCCCTCTCTTATAGAGGTGCCAAACTGCTTTGACTCAGATTCGGCGGCGAACCAAGGGACGATGCTCTTGTAAAAATGGCGCCTAAGAACTCGCATTGCCCCATCCAAACATTCAATTTTCTTGGCAGGTTATCTCCATAACGAGGTAATTCCATGTTATGCGCTTCTGTACTAAGTTACAAGAAACATTAAACCAGAGTATGACATACTTTATATTGGGCACAAATGTTAGATGTAACCAAACAATTTTTTTTTATGTTTTTAATAAACGTTAATTCATTTAAATTTTATGCCTAATATAACAATAAAAAATAGGCCATACCTTAGTTTAAACTCATTACCATGCTTCTCTAAAACAGTTTTACGATTGCTTAACAAATGTGATAGATAACCTGCCCACAAAATTTGCACTCTTTTTGTATGCGCCCTCTTAACATGGGAATTTATATGGCCAGCTAATGATAATAAAGATGCAGTGTATTATATGAAAATGCAAAAGAAATACACATACCGGGTGTTGCATAAATGGAGTGGTAGAACTCGTCAATCTCAGTAACTTTTCTTGATAATAATTTTGCGAAAAATCCTTAATCCGGGAAATAAAATTCAAAAGTTTTCGCACTCAAACGCGTACCCGGTACTGATTTATCATTTTCGTTTCGAAAAACTATCGCCCGGAAAAACGCTTCGCAAAAAACCGTAACCGGTGCGAAAGGTAGGTGAAAACTGCATTCAAAACATACTTGTTTTGTACAAAAAAATGATAGAATTTTTGTCTGAAAGACGTTCCCTTTCATTAGTGTTTTTAGAATTCGCACTTGATGCACGAAACCACTAGTCAATATTAAGACGGTCCCAGACGGCATGGCAAGTGTAGGCCAGCATTTGAGCAAATAATGGCAAACACTACACGGGTCGTGTGTACGGTATTTTCAAGCATTTGCGTGTACAGACAAGTTCGCCTACTGCATTATGATTTTCGTTTTAAGTCAGTGCCTTATCGCAAATTAATCTAATTTTAGGATTAGAGGCAATTTTAAATACGACATTGCAACGCTCATCAAACTTGTAGCGTAACTAAATAAAAATTATGCCAGTCTCTTCTAAGACACTTCTTCACTGAACTAAGAAGTATGTCAGAAAACTAAAAGTGACCGGAATCGGTACCGTTGATACCCGTGCATATAACCGAATGTCAAATTCGATAAAACAATTACATAAAAATTACTTTGGAAACAGGTACTCCTTGCTCATGTTCAAACTGTCGTTATAACCAAACTTGCGTAGAACCGTCCACGTCGTTTCGTTGCGACCCCTTTGTATAAAGACACTGTGTAAATAAAGGAACCCCTTCAAAGTGACGCAATTGTGGCTGACTCCATCATCTATGTTCTTCCTCAGTACTGCCTTAACATCATCCAAAACTTGGGGCTGCAAAGGAGCGTTAAAGCATCGGCTCTGGAAGTTATTCAATTCGATATCGTTCAAAAGGCCATCGCAGTCCAGATCGCAGATTTTGAAAATGCGAATTAGGGCGTTTTTACAAGCGTCCGTTAACTGCAAAAATATTTAGAAGCCGTTAGTGTAAAGTGAGGTTAAGTTAATCAATGACATAATCAAGCAGTTAATTTTTTAAACCTACATCAGCTTTTTCCACTGAGTAAATGGGCGGTGTGGGGTGGAGGACAGCTTTTTGGGCGTAATAGAACATTTCCGAGATGTTTTTCAGGGTTTTGGCAGAACATTCTATACAGGTTTCGATTTCAGAGAATTCGTCCATGATGGGGTAGACACCCTAAAACCGACTGTAATACTAATCCCACAAAAAAGGGAGACTTACATCAATTGTTGAATATTCAACTAAGTCAATTTTGTTGCCAACAAGCACTACTGGACATGGTTTGTCAGGGTGGTTTTGTCGAATAAGGGGCAGCCAATGCGACGAAATTCTATCAATACTGTCATCATCATCTACAGAGTATACTACACAAATAACATTAGCCCTCTGGATCTGCTCATTCAAATTCTCATCACTTTGTTCAGCAGATGAGAAATCGACAATATTTGTGGGCACCTGTTCGGGGGTCACGTCTGCAGGTATTGTGATTTCTTCTGCTTTACTAGGGACATTTTCGGGGAACTCTTCACTGACCAACGATAGAATCAGGGAGGTTTTCCCCACGCCGCGGTCACCCACCAACAAGATCCTGACGTTTCGTTTCATCTGCATCTTCACCACCATCTAAAATGAGGTTATGTCAATTTAGGTACTTCATAACTGTTGTTCAAAGATAAGACAAATTGTTTATGATTTGGAAAATTCCTTATCGCAATCACATCTAGATCAGAGTGTATAAAAAAATGTTGAAAAGCTCGCACCTTTATCAACACTCAGCCCCGTGAGAGTGTCAGTGTCAGTCACTAGAAAACACTTCCCACAACAACATAACTGTAAATTTGCACTACACAACGATTTCCCGCTACAAAAAACAACAGAAACTCCTTTTTCAACAAGGAGAGATTTTCATTCACCAAAACACAAACGAACAAATGTCAAAATTGACGCGTGCGTGAGTCGAGATTAGCACATGAACTTGGGGGTACGGCATGGGGTTTGCGATTACGTGGGGGCCTGATTTACCACCAGCTTAATTGCTACCACCCAGAGAGGTTGTTTTCATTACAAAGTGTTTATTTTGCCGAGGGGCGACAAGTGGGGAAAGATGACTCGCGCCCATCTTTAACCTCCCGCAAAGTTGTTGAATTTTTTGCTTTTTTTTTCTATCTATTAATAACTCTGGATTAGTCAATTTTTTGAACGAAAATAGAACTTATACGTTACTGCTTTAAAGGAGAGATGTTCTGAGTTTGCCGCAGGGATAAAGAGATAAGGACAGTGGCGTAGAAAGCTGTTGTCTTCGCGGTTTAAGGGATGGTGGTTGTAGACATTTATAAAGTTAAAAATTGATTATTATTATACTAATAAGATCTTATGAACTTATCAACAGGCCCTTATGAACCACCAGCCATGTGTACGAATCGCATCAAAGTTATACCAAAAATTAAGTACCTAACTATCATCTGTTCATTTAAAAAAGTTATCAAGTCGTTTATGAATTTGCATAACATTTTAACGTACGTCTGTTGCAAAATTAATAATGTAGTATGAATTGCTGGTTGCCGCCTTTCAACTTGTAGATGAAACAATAAATCACATGGTTTTTAAATTCGTCTTCGTCACTCAAAAAATCACAAGCAACTTGATGACTTTTTGAAATGAACACCTTATATATAGCCATATACAGGGTGTAATGGAAGTTCTAGCAGAAAATTTAACCACAAGTAGAACTCGTCAGAATAAACATTTTTTTCGCAAACGCTCCCCTACGAAATAAAAATTAAGAATAGTTTGACCCTTAAAACCAATACCCGCCTATGGATCCATGCTCATTGATTGCCAGGAAGGCACAAAAACTTTACTCGATAAACAAATCGAAATAAAAACTGTTTAAATGGCAACAGATACCCACCTACCATTATATGCATAATATTGAAGCAGGTTAGCATGTAATAATAAACTCTCTAACTTAGATCAGGGATAATCCTTGTTGTTGTACGTGCGATAAACGACAAATGACACACCGACAGTTCGAATACACTTCGAATACTTAAAAATTTCAGGTTCAATTTCCAAAACGGAATTACATCTGGGACGTCCGAAATCATAATAAAATTATCAACGAGCACACATAACAATACATAGTGGCGCGACACTCAACTGATAACTAAAATTTACTATCAGCGACAAATTTTTTGTCCCAAAAACTTAGAAGGTGTTTACCTCGTTCGACAAGAACGTTCTGATGCGTTCAAATTCATGTCGGCATACGCGGAGGGTGAAATAAGGGGTCAGAAAATTGTTCAAAAAAATTGCGGATTTCAGCAAAGTGGTAAACAGAAAAATGTTTATTTTGACGAGTTCTACTTGTGGTTAAATTTTCCGCTAGGACTTCCATAACACCTGTATATATAACGGCCATAAAGAAGTACCATAGGTCGTCCATTAATCGCGCGAGGTTGTGTTGTGGGAAGGCATTGTATATGGAAGTCGAAGATGGTTGCTTCTAGGAGCACTGTTACGCCAGAACGTTATATCTAAATTGTGCTACGTTCAATTTTGTTACCATGTCTTCGCGACAGAAAAAAAAAATACATTTCAACACGACAACGCGCAATCTCATACTGTATTGCTGGCCGTCACGTTCACCGGACTCAAACCTGATCCAACATGTGTGGGATATGCTCGTGATGCTAGCATATGCCAGCGCCGCCTAGTGCCGCTAATAAATAATAATTCTTTGACACCAGCTAGAACTTTCTTAGAATGACAACATGAGACTTTTTTTTACATGAATTTGTAAATTTAATAAGTTTGGCTGAAACATCGATTCGTTGTTGGTTGACGATGATTTCTTTGTTACAATTATTCTTTAAATTAATTGTTTCCTTCAGGGTGTTACAATTTTTTGATTATATGTGGAGAATCGTCGACGTTGGACAAGTGGTGTATTTGGTAACTAGCTTTAGATTTCATGAGATGTATTGTTTTTTTTATGCCCTAGATTTAATGCAAGTATTTCTATGACACGTAATACACAGGGTGTAACAGAAATAAGTATGAAAATTTTAACCAGTAATAAAACTTGACAAGAGCACATTTTTTCAGCATTTTTGCCCATTCATAAATTCGCATTGACGAGTCGTCTCTGCTTGCATAAAGGATTTCGATTATTTACCTCGGATGATAGGAAAATATGTACTTTTTTGTTCCAATTTTTTTGTGACATTTAATTGTTGTCTAAAGGTATTTTGATGTATATATTTTTGCGTTGCAGATAAGAGTTTTGTTGCGTCGAAAATAATGACGAGTGCTTGCACGAGACATTATTTTCTCAATTGGATTTTATTCCCCACTAGAGGTTCAATATTAATTTGAAAATATCGCTCACTCTAGTCAAAAATTAATCTATTGGGTACCGGTTTCGGCCGTTACGGCCTTCTTCAGCCCTGCGTCCTAAATATTCCAATTATACACCTAATATGCCTCTTAAAACAAATTAAAAGTTACAATTTAAAATTACATTTCCTTTTCAGTTTTAAATTGTAACTTGTTTTAAGACTAAAGTGAGCGTTATTTTCAAAATAATTATTTTCTCAAGCTACAGAAACGAGTCAATCTGAAGAGCATAATTTGACCTAGAGTCCAATTTGGCTTCACAATTTAACTTGTAAATTGTAATGTCAAATAGCTACCAAAAAATTGTCGCTGGAATAAAGCTTCTAGAAAAATTGCGACTAAATTAATTGTCCTATTGGTTGTTTATTTTGAAATTGAAACATCGTAATGGTTGACAAAAACACAAGTTAAAGTTTTTGTTGGGCAATAGTGTGTTTATTTATAACATTTGGCCACATAAATGTCCACAAATGATCTGTAAATTTTAATTTGATCACAATAATAAATTACCTCCAGTTACGGTGATTGACCTTGATAATAAGGAAAAATTTTCGATTGTGCTGAGCTACAACCATATCTTAATTATTAATTATTAACGAATTGTTTTTGCGATGTTTACGCGTTTTTGTCCGTGCGATAAACGAGCCGAACCACCTGCAGTGGCATACGGTGATTTCTGTGCTACATTTTGAAACATTTTTAACTCTACAACCATAGCGTTTATGATAAAAGTGTATTGACTTGTTTGTTACTGGTTAAAATTTTGATACCTATTACTGTTACACGCTGTATAATTGTGCGCAAAGTTTCGTATCACGTCACTCTGAGAAATTATTGTGTTGAAATTATCACGAATTGCATGTCTCGTACTGTAACCATTTGCGTCTAATCAAGAGCACGTAATTAACACCTTGTCAAAAAAAAAAAAAAATCCGTGGTGATTACACTGTATTAACAATCGCAGGCAACCAATATATAAATTAGTGGCGACCGTAATTACGTCGCCGATTGTTACGCTGGCTGAAGGTCAAATTCTGCAAGAAAACGGTAGAGAAGTACTTTTATTTACAATAAGAATCTTAATATAAAAAATATATCATAAATAGATAGCTTCTACTAAAACAGAGTAGTGTTCTTCAGGAATGTCAGAGTTTGCCCTATCAGAAACTAAAACAATATTACAAATCAACAATTAAACGATTTCACTAGTGTCATTTCTTTGCTCCCTCAGAATCGTGTCCAACGTCTTGTAGACGTTCTCTGGGAGGTGGTCCAGGATCATTCTGGGCATGACCTTCAGTTCCATAAAGTCTTCGGCTGTGGCCCACCTCATCTCATACGTTGGTCCCCCAGTTCCTGCTTTCCTGTAAATCTCCGAAATTAGTTCCCGATAGTAGCGTTTGTTATTACTCACCTTTCAGCTTTGGTCTTTTTTCTACTCATTATGTGCAAGATTCGGCCGGCTGTAAATAGACGAATTTTCGAAAATCTTCGAACGCAAATGTCGCGGGATAATAAAGCAGCTTCCTGCAATCAGAAAAGTTATAAGAGAATATAGAGGATGTCTAAAAAGGGACAAAGCTGTATCGTTCGTTTGATCTTAACGAATTAAAAATTGAATTACATAATTATTTTTGGTCACTATAAATTTTAATCCAACCGGTGATTTTTTCCATGATACAATAGTCAAAGTTTATATATATTTTTTATGTATTTGAGAATTTGTAAATGAGAAAAAAGTTTTCTATTCGTGTGTCAGTTTGGTGATTCGAATATAGATACACATACAGCTGTCCACTTTTTCACACCCTGTATAAAGTGGACGTAATACCGTTGAAGCTGCCACTGTTGGAATGGCGCGTTCCAAAAGAGGAGACCGACCTGGAACCGAGGCGCTTTCGTCTCTCCAGGTGGATTCAAGATCGGAGGATGGTACCCCGAAGAGGGCGTAGCCGAAGCCGTTCAGTAGAATACGGTACTGAAAGGAATAAATCTATTGAAATAAATCTAAGAAAAGAAGTTTTTGAAATAATTGAAAAAAAAAAAGGTATTTTGTTTTAGCGCGTTTTCGAGTTCGAATAATAATACTTCCGCCATTCATATAACTTAATATAACAGTAAATTATATTCCTAAGTAGTTTCTTTATGTGCTATGTAATAAATAATACATACATCATAATCATTAATACCTATTATCACAGGAATATCGATGTCATGAATTTTCTGTTTAAAAATATCATTAAATCATTTAGGACCGGTTTCACCAACATCGATTAACTTTAACTGATATTCATTTAAACCTATTTTTGCTGCGTCATAGACCTCTGACGTCACTTCCGGTTGAAGTTATGCAGTACATCAATGAAATTTCCGTTAAAATGTAGGTAAGTACTGGTTCATAATTTTTTGATGTGTCTCGGTCTCTTGTAATAACATTTCTGGACTTTTTGAATATAATTTTATTGGTTAACACTACCTTTGACTTTTTTGAGTTTTCCCTTTAAATTCTCCTAGGACGCTATTAATATTAAACGTGATGTAACGCAGGGTGAGCAGTGAAGAAGCACTGTTTGTGAAGATTTTATCAAATTTTCTGTAAATCCATTCGTCTAACCTAATTAATTAATAGCCAATAATGCAACATCTGTGGTAGTTTAGATTGATGAATAATATAATTTTAAAATAAGGTTTTGTATTGTTAAAAATGATTCTTGTTTCCCTTCAAAATTCCCATCCACTTGTATCGGGTCTTAATAAATTATTCCAATCATGCTGCCTGTGGAAAAGAAAACTGACATGTAAATAGATGGAGAATTTTGACGTTAAGGCCTTCTGGATGTCTGAATGATTTATGAAGACCCCGTTCTGTATATAAAATAAAAATACATACAGGGTGTCCCAACTAAAATTTGTACCCTCCAACAATTTCAATTTTGAAAGACTCGAAAGAATACGCTCGAACAGGTCAATTTTGTTGTCAAGGGGGATTAAATTGTAAAAAACTTTCATGTCTTAGATCTCACCCCTTTAGTCAGGGGAGCCACCCCCTTAAAAAATTTAAATACCATGGGGGGTCGTGTGATACATCATTTTAAGGCTTGAAGAATGTCGATAAATCCAAGTGGAGTAAATTTATTAAATTTATTTGGAGTAAAATACTATACGGTCTACCTAAAATATATAAAACTCAACCTTTTCCCATTACACCAGTAGTTTCTTTTGTCAATTCACCTGCATCAATACTTTCAAAATGGCTTAATACAATTCTTAGACAACATTTAGATTTCAATAACAAATTTGCAATAAAAAAACTCAATGGATCTTTGCTCCAAAATTAGAAATTTCCAAATTCCATCAGACACTAGACTTGTTTCATTTGACGTAGTTAATTTATTCCCCAGCATCCCACCCAAATCTTGCTTATTAATTTTAAAAAACCTACTATTTAATTCTAATATGCCAACCATACATGCACTAAATTTACATTCACTTTGTGAGACTGTCCTAGATCAAAATTTCTTTCAATTTTTATTTTTTAATTTTTCTTTTAATTTTTATTCACAAGACTCAGGCTTAGCAATGGGTTCTAATTTGTCACCTCTTTTAGCAGAAATATTCATGAATAACTTAGAAGATCAGTTTTTAAGTTCTTCTCCCTTTAAAGATCATTTTCTCTTTTGGTACAGATATGTAGATGACAAAATTGTTTTATTTAAAGGATCTGATTCTGAACTGGATAACGCACTAGGCAACTTAAATTCTTTAAACCAATCCATTAAATTCACCGTTGAAATTGAAATCAATTCCCAAATTCCCTTTTTAGACTTGATAATCACTAGCAATAATAATACTTTTAAATTTGACATTTATAGAAAACCTAGTATCACAGATTGCGTAATACCTTTTGACTCTTGTCACCCTGTTTCCCATAAATTTGCAGCTTTTCATTCTTTTTTCCACCGATTATTTTCTATACCACTATCAGATTCATCTTTTCAAACAGAACTTAATAACATTAAACAAATTGCTTCAAATAATGGATATTCTTTAAAAACTATAAATAAATTATACTATAGATACTATAACAAATTCAAATACACACACCACTTGGTTAAAAATCCTTCAGAAACAATTTCATTTTCAAATTCATTAACATACTTTGGTGTCGTCTCAACAGATAACAACTTATCCAGATTTTTTATTAAAAATAAAGATCCATTAGATTACAAATCATCATCAGGTGTATACAAATTAAACTGCTCTTCTTGTGAGTCCTTCTACATAGGTCAGACAGGTCGCAAAATATCACACCGTATTAAAGAATATTTCAGGCACATCTATAATAACACAGATCTTGATCCTCCACCATCAACAAGTTATTCTCTCGGCAATCATATATTAATAACGAAACATAGTTTTTCACCATCAAATTCCAAACTGATTCATAAATGCAATAAAGGCCGGAAATTAGATTTTCTTGAGACTTTGGAAATAAGGAAAGCCTTGAAACTGGAAAACAGATCTTGTTTAAAAGAACAGAATAACTTCAATAATCCTATTATTAATTCACTATTTTAATTTTTCACCACTCAAACAAACTTACCAGATTCTCTCTGATCCATTTTTAATTTTTACATTTTATAAAATGTTGTTTTTACGAAATCTTTTAAAAATCATGTAACCCTTTGAAAACGTCAAATTTAATTCAAAATTACGTCAACGTCATAATTTTTTATATTCTTTAAGGTAAGAACCCCTCTTGTAATTCATCAATTGTATCATTAATCTCTTGTTAAATTAGGGCTGATGATGGCAGAAGTGTTCTGCCGAAACATGTTCCATTAGTAATTTTACAGTTATTCAAGTTTGTGGAGTTCGACTTACATATATTTAAATTTTAATTTTAAAGCTTATTCAATTCTCTATCCAGACCTACATTTTTGATTCCTTTCTACAAAAAAAAAATCGCTATTTTTCAAATCTACATAAAATACTCAACTAAAATTTGTACCCCCCCCCCCATTTCAATTTCGAAACACTTAGAAGAAAACGTTCGAACAGGTCAATTTTGTTATCAAGGGGGGGCAAATTGTACCAAACTTTCAAGTCTTAGATCTCACCCCTTTAGCCAGGGGAGCCACCCCCTTAAAAAATTTAAATGGCATGGGGGGGTCGTGTGATCATTTTAAAGCTTGTTCAATTCTGTATCCAGATCTACATTTATCGAGTTGTTTCTACAAAAAAAAGCTTGGGGAGTAAGCTGGTGAATGGCTGACCAGAGCGTTACGAAAAGTGTGATCGGACGAAGCGAACGGAAGTTTTTACAATAATTAATTCATAGAAAAAATGTTTGCCTTAAGTGAAGCTTAAAAATATTAATCGTTCGACACTGTCAGAATGTTCAAATTTTCGCTTGTGTAAACACTCTCTGTCATGAAATAATGAAAATGGCAGATAAACGTCACATTATTTTTATGGATTTTAAGCAATTTAAAGGCTTTTCGGGGTTGTGTCAAACGATGAAACGTTGTATTACTTACACTCGTTTCTGTGTAGATTGAACGCTTTACGCCACTCGGGGCTACTACTAGTATATCATATTTTAATAACTGCACAAATGATCAAAGACACAAATATGACTAATATACGATTCATGGATTTGTTACCGCTAATATCCGAATTCAGTTAATACGCATAATAACTCAGCATTTTAGGAAAAACGCGTAATTACTAAAACTTTCAGTTATTATGCATAATAACTAAGCACATTAGGAATTATGCATAAATACTAAAGTTGTCAGTGATTATGCATAATAACTGAACTGAGCACATCAGGAATTATGCATAATACCTAAAACATTTTAGTCATTTTGCTTATTTCCTACTGCTTCGTATTTAGTAGGCATTATGTCATAACCACAATTTCAGACGACTTCACTGTGGTTCTAATAGGTGACGTGCATAAGTGACAGTTCTACCAGACTGGAGGACCAACACAACCATTCTCCATATAAAATGCGTGTTTTCAAAGTCGATTAAAATAATTTTCTAAGGGGTTATACCAATTTTTTTTTATTGCATCAGTAAATGAAACACATTATGAGTATAATTAATCACCAATTGGACCATTTCCATGGATTTTCAAATTTTAAATTAAATGCGATATAGACTGTTTTGACTTCAGAATTAGATAATTCACTATTACTACTAAATGTCTCAATGTTCTCAAATATATCTTCTCTTTATCACTAAACAACTCATCCGAACTTACTGCACAACAGTGTAAATCTTAGGTTATGTTGGTCCTCCAGTCTCGTCGAGCTGTCACTTCTGCACGTCACCTATACAGTCTTTAAATATAGGTTAGGATTGCATATAATGACTGCAATAGCTACTGATATTAAACTTAAAGTTTTGGAGGAAATTAGGAAGCGAAAGGGAATTTGAATTGAATATTTTGTTCAAAGAAGTATACGACGCACTTTTATTATTATGCATATTTCCTACCACTTCCTAGTTAGTAGGCATAACCACAATTTCAATTTCAGTAATTATGAATATTTAGGAGTAATGTAGGTAAAATACCAAAATCTATTTATTTAAACAAGAATAGCTTTAATGACACAAATGTATGGCACAATACAAAACAGCTGATAGGTATACTAAATCTATTTATTAGCTTTGGTGGCACTTACTATTGCACAGCCTGTAATTTTTTTTTACAACGACAAGTACTGTTTTTACAAAATTTAGTACAGTTGCATCTTTGGTAACCTTGCATAGTACCAGAAGCCTCACAAAGTGACAAATAGATCGAAATAATTTCTTGTGTAATGTTAGAGTACTGATCTGATACTTCAGTTGACCTATATTTCTGTGGATCATGGTCAGAACATCAAACATTTCCTCATCAGGAACTATGTAGCGAACATCTTGTATGTCTATAACAATATTATTGGGATCTTCTCTCACTTGATCTTTATTTTTTGTTACAAGTTTTTCTACATTTCTAACTTTAACTATTCCAAATCTGTTTACTCTACGAGCTTTTGGGACCACTACTTGAACAAAGCCTCAGCCAAGAGTGCGTCGTATTCTTCTTTGAACAAAATATTTAATCGTGAGTTTGTTCTTCCCTTTAGATTCTTAATTTCCTCCAAAAATTTAAGCTTAAGGGGGCACTGCACGCATCTTTGAAATCTGTGTTGGTGAGTACCGCAAAGTTCGGAATAAGACATAAGATACCTACGTGCGGAAAATTTTATTGTTGATACTGTGTTTGATATCTACTACTGCTTGAGTGTCGAGCTACGTCCAGCGCTCGGCTCGATTACTTCTCAGAATAAGATCTGCCCTGTATAATTTAGTTCGGAGCTCATTATCTTCATTTACGGATTGGATTATTATTTTAGTCCTCAGATTGTGGATTTGCCGAAATATAAATATGTTTGAAATTAGTTTGTCCTGGACCAAAGGATAAAACAGATAAATTAAATAGAGCGTGATTAAACAAAATAATGTTTTAATGTATCAAATTATTGTGTATTTACATTTCTAACATAATAGTGTTGCACATAATATCACATTTAACACATTAAAAACAAGTACTTGTACCGCAATGTTTTACAATAAAAATCCGACGTTAACAATTTAAAATTAGTGACACCTACGTATTATATACCGGGTGTCCCAACTAAAATTTATACCCCCTAACAATTCCAATTTCGAAAGACTCACAAGAAAACGCTCAAGCAGGTCAATTTTGTTATCAAGGGGGACCAAATTGTACCAAACTCTTAAGTCTTGTATCTCACCCCTTTAGCCAGGGGAGCCACCCCTTAAAAAAATTAAATGGCATGGGGGGTCGTGTGATATATAATTTTAAAGCTTATTCAATTCTCTATCCAGACCTACTTTTATCGATTGGTTTCTACAAAAAAGAGTATGAATTTGTAATTTTCGAAATCTACATCAAATTCATGCTTTTTTTGTCGAAACAAATTGATAATAGTAGGTCTTGATAGAGAATTGAATAAGCTTTAAAATGATGTATCACATGACCCCCATGACATTTAATTTTTTTAAGGGGGTGGCTACCCTGGCTAGGGGGGTGAGATCCAAAACTTGAAAATTTGGTTCCCCTTGATAACTAAACCTGTTCGAGCGTTTCGAGTCTTTCGAAATTGAAATTGTTGGGGGGTAGAAATTTTAGTTGAGTGTTTTATGTAGATTTGGAAAAAAACGAATTCATGCTTCTTTTTGTAGAAACGAATCGATAAAAGTAAATCTGGATAGAGAATTGAATAAGCTTTAAAATGATGTATCACACGACACCCCCCCCATGCCATCTAAATAATGGGGTGGTCCCCTGGCTAAAGGGGTGAGATCTAAGACTTGAAAGTTTGGTACAATTTGGTCCCCCTTGATAACAAAATTGACCTGTTCGAGCGTTTTCTTCTGAGTCTTTCGAAATTGGAATTGTTGGGGGGGTACAAATTTTAGTTGGGACACCCTGTATACATATGTACTACATTATAATTAATGCTTACGTAATATGCCGTAACCGTAGATGCTATACAGAAAAAAATATATTTCTCTTTCCTATGGAATTATACGTACAAATTGAACACAATAGTCGAGCAGAAAAAATATCAGCTCTTTGTTTACAAGTGGAGCTTGGTTGTTTTAAAAACAGTATCGAGAAGTCGAATACAAAACAGCGTTTCATGTTCCGCGATATTCAATATATCGACTGCCCTACGTCATCTTTGAATTACTTCTCGGTTGCCTATATTAAATTGTTCCAAAACATGGGTTCACTTGAGCCAAGATTACTCGACAACCCTTTGATAGATTTCAAAAATCTTTTGTTTTATGAAAAGAAGAAAGTTCAACGTCGGTACTTACGAAGTCCTTTTTTGATTTTTTCTTTTTGGTCAATCAAAACTTTGATGCAAAAATAACATATGTTTGAGCGTTTTTAGCAAAGTCCCTATGGACTTTTCGCAAAAAAGGACTTCGTAGGTACCGCCTTTCAACCTTTCTCAACGAGTCTTTTTTTTATTTTTTTTATTTGGATCAAAAATAAGGTCAGAATCCTGTCCCACACAACACGTTGCAAATTCATAGCTGCAGTACCCCCTTAATATCAGTAGCTATCGCAGTCATTATGAAAAATGCAAACCTAACCTATATTTAAAGACGTATTAGAACTACAGGGAAGCTGAAATTGTGGTTATTCCATGATGCCTACTGAATACGAAGTCGTAGGAAATATGTATGCATAATGACTAAAATGTTTTAGGTATTATGCATAATTCCTGATGTGCTCAGTTATTATGCATAATCCCTGATATCTTCAGTATTTATGCATAATTCCTAAATTGCTTAGTTATTATGCATAATAACTGAAAGTTTTAGTAATTACGCGTAATTTCTAAAATGTTCAGTTATTATGCATATTAACTGCCTTTCGGATATTAGCGGTAACAGATTCATTTCAACTGCTCGACAGACACATGGTAATTAATTGTATTATTTTCATCATTCAGGTATCAGTAATTTGGACAGTAAAATACATATTTTAGACCTGGAACAGAGGGAGCAACTTTGGACTCCGGTAAATATTGTAATGTTATAAAATTTTGATTGATGGGACATTTTGCAGTATGAACGAAATCACTGAAAATTTCAACACATGGGTGTTAATCTATAAGGCAAAAAGGTAAATAAACATTACTATATTAGCTGGGCACACATTTCACTGCTTTAGTTTTTCAACATCTTGATGACCTCAACAATGAAAAAAAAAAACATTGTAGGTTATGACGAAAGATCAAATAAAAAATCTGTCTCAAGATACATAATATACACGTCGCGTCGCAGTAATTTCAGACCAGATCGCCTCATTTTACCTTTTATGGTCAATGCTTATTACACATGAAAAGTTTAGTCATGTTGCAGCATCGTTTCGCCGTTCATTATAATAAAAACAAGAAGAATGTTCTTAAATCCAAGTGGAGTAAATTTAAATTAAAAAATTTAAATATATCTAAGTCGAACTCCACAAACTTTAATCAGCGTAAAATTATAAATGGTACATGTTTCGGCAGAACACTTCTGCCATCATCAGCCCTAATTTAACAAGAGATTAATGATACAATTGATGAATTACAAGAGGGGTTCTTACCTTAAAGAATATAAAAAATTATGACATTGACGTAATTTTGAATTAAATTTGACGTTTTCAAAGGGTTACATGATTTTTAAAAGATTTCGTAAAAACAACATTTTATAAAATGTAAAAATTAAAAATGGATCAAAGAGAATCTGGTAAGTTTGTTTGAGTGAAAAATTAAAATAGTGAATTAATAATGGGATTATTGAAGTTATTCTGTTCATTTAAACAAGATCTGTTTTCCAGTTTCAAGGCTTTCCTTATTTCCAAAGTCTCAAGAAAATCTAATTTCCGGCCTTTATTGCATTTATGAATCAATTTGGAATTTGATGGTGAAAAACTATGTTTCGTTATTAATATATGATTGGCGAAAGAAGAAGATGTTGATGGTGGAGGATCAAGATCTGTGTTGTTATAGATGTGTCTGAAATGTTCTTTAATACGGTCTGATATTTTGCGACCTGTCTGACCTATGTAGAATGACTCACAAGTAGAGCAGCTTAATTTGTATACACCTGATGATGATTTGTAATCTAATGGATCTTTATTTTTAATAAAAAATCTGGATAAGTTGTTATCTGTTTTAGATGAAACTTTAAAACCGTTTTTCTTAAGTATTTTAGAACATTTCTCTGAGACGACGCCAAAATATGTTAATGAATTTGAAATGGAAATTGTTTCTGAAGGATTTTTAACCAAGTAGTGTGTGTATTTGAATTTGTTATAGTATCTATAGTATAATTTATTTATAGTTTTTAAAGAATATCCATTATTTGAAGCGATTTGTTTAATGTTATTAAGTTCTGTTTGAAAAGATGAATCTGATAGTGGTATAGAAAATAATCGGTGGAAAAAGGAATGAAAAGCTGCAAATTTATGGGAAACAGGGTGACAAGAGTCAAAAGGTATTACGCAATCTGTGATACTAGGTTTTCTATAAATGTCAAATTTAAAAGTATTATTATTTTTAGTGATTAACAAGTCTAAAAAGGGGATTTGGGAATTGATTTCAATTTCAACGGTGAATTTAATGGATTGGTTTAAAGAATTTAAGTTGCTGAGTGCGTTATCAAGTTCAGAATCAGATCCTTTGAATAAAACAATTATGTCATCTACATATCTGTACCAAAAGAGAAAATGATCTTTAAAAGGTGAAGAAGTTAAAAACTGATCTTCTAAGTTATTCATGAATATTTCTGCTAAAAGAGGTGACAAATTAGAGCCCATTGCTAAGCCTGAGTCTTGTGAATAAAAATTATTATTAAATTGAAAGAAATTTTTATCTAGGACAGTCTCACTAAGTGAATGTAAATTTAGTGCATGTATGGTTGGCATATTAGAATTAAATAGTAGGTTTTTTAAAATTAATAAGCAAGATTTGGGTGGGATGCTGGGGAATAAATTAACTACGTCAAATGAAACAAGTCTAGTGTCTGATGGAATTTGGAAATTTCTAATTTTGGAGCAAAGATCTATTGAGTTTTTTATTGCAAATTTGTTATTAAAATCTAAATGTTGTCTAAGAATTGTATTAAGCCATTTTGAAAGTATTGATACAGGTGAATTGACAAAGGAAACTACTGGTCTAATGGGAAAAGGTTGAGTTTTATGTATTTTAGGTAGACCGTATAGTCTAGGTATGCAAGGATTCATGGGTATTAGTGTGAAAGCTTTTGGGTCAAAATATTTAACAGTTTCTGAAAGGTCTTTGAGCGTAGATTTAAGGTTGGAAACAAATTTTGAAGTAGGATCTTTTTTGAGTTTTGTAAAGTCACCAGATTTTAAGAAATTCTCTACTTTGTTTAAGTAATCTTGTTTGTTAAGTATTACCAAACAATTACCCTTGTCAGCTTTACTAATACAAATGTTGTTTTCTTTAATTTTTGTTTTTAAGCTTTTAATCATGTTTGAATCTGAAATGTTCTTTGTGATATTGTGGGGGTCTTTAGATAAGGTAGTTAATGTAGTTACTAGTGATGGAATGGTATCGGGTATCAATGGTGTATTATAATGATTGGTGATGATTTCTGTTTCAACTGCAAGTGTTTCTTTTACGTGTTGGATATTTAATGGTTGGACATTGTATTTAAGGCCTTTGGAAAGAAAATTAATTTCAGACTCTGAAAATAAGGTATTACTGTCATTTAAAACTCTATTGTGAAATTTATGATCTATAGCTTGACTACTTTGAATAGGTAAAGATTCTACATGATGGTCTAAGATGGACCTCTTATCTTTAAATGGCATGTTTAATTGTTCAAAGCAAAGGTGTTCTAACTTTCTTACTAGATTCTCGTATTTCCTATGTGCTAAGTCTTGTAATCTATCTCTAATAAGTCTGACCACATGGTCGAACTGTAGGTGGTCCAGGGAGAAATTGATTTCAAAGTAAAGCCATTTGAGGTCTCTATTCACGATGTTGAGGTGGCGATAATGTTCTTTGATGCATTCTTTGATCCAGTTTCTCTCCGCCTGTCGTTTAATCTTCCAAGATATGTGGTTTTTGATTCCAGTCCTTATAGAGATAAATTTTGGGGTGATCTGAAGCTTGAGGCAATTTTGAAGGAACCAGATTTTTAAAAGGGTGAATCTTCTCTTGATCATTAATTTCTCATAATTACGAACATTATTAGGCCGACTAGCCATATTTAAAAACAAGGAGAATGTTCTTAAATCCAAGTGGAGTAAATTTAAATTAAAAAAATTTAAATATATCTAAGTCGAACTCCACAAACTTTAATCAGCGTAAAATTATAAATGGTACATGTTTCAGCAGAACACTTCTGCCATCATCAGCCCTAATTTAACAAGAGATTAATGATACAATTGATGAATTACAAGAGGGGTTCTTACCTTAAAGAATATAAAAAATTATGACATTGACGTAATTTTGAATTAAATTTGACGTTTTCAAAGGGTTACATGATTTTTATGTCCTGCTCATCGTAAGGAGATGCCATGTAATTTCCCAACGATTATTCCTCGTACATAAGTGAAATTCTTAGATAAAATCTTTTCAGTCTTCTGCGCCAGTCGCCATCTCCGGTACCGCCGTTTAGCTATTTTAGGCATCGTGAGACCAATTTTGTATATCTAGTATTTTTTGCGCATACGTAGGGTTCCGTTTTTGCTTTCATTGTCTGACGATCACTGGCCAAACTTTTTTATAAATTTCGCGGCTTGTTTCAAATTTTTAAATTTGACGTTTGGTGACGTCATTTTAAGTTCATATTCAAAAAGTGGCGGAAATGTAAGGGGGGTTATCACAACGTTACGTCAAATATGTGTATCCGGCTGCAGTGTTACAAATAACCGAACAAAAAAAGTATCTTAAAAGTAATACCAACTCAAACAGTGCTTCTTGATCAGTCCTTCAAGATTAATCAAGTAAGATGTAAATAAAAAATTGCAAGCGAAAGAGATAAAGTTCCAAATCCATAGAAGAAACAGCAAAATAGGAATAGGCTTAAAAATATAAACACTGACAAAATTTATAAAAAATTGATTAATTTTATTATTCTTACTTCAGAAGATAAACACATATTTAGATTCTAAAAATAAAAAAACTTAATCAAAAAGGAAAACCATGCCATAACATAACAATAACACAAAGTTTGTTAATAGTCAAACAAGGCAGAAAGTCATGATAGGCAGGTGCTCAGAATTTTAAATTTATTCAATTTGTATTTTTTTTTTAAGCAAAAATGTGCCAATGTAACATTAATCCAGTTTTTTTCTATTAAATCAAATTATGATGCATTTTAAGGTTAATTAATCCTAAATTATGCCGGAAAACCTGTTTTTTTTTGCGAATTTATGAAATTCCCATGTCGTCTGTTGGACCAAAACCGTCATGCTTGAAATGTTGCGTCTTTTACGGTGCATTTGATGGAATGCTACAAGTTGTAAACTAAACAACAGTGCAGTGTAAAGTAAAATTCTTTATAAAAAGCGCGAATTATAAAACACGGTCAGATCTTTTGATTACGTCGAATGCAAACTCCAAGGCTGTCTAGTTAATTTACCATTCTTAAAAACAATAAAACGTAGACCTTCTTTTAAAAAGCATCTTTATAATCATAACATTCCGACGTTTTCGTTGGACGATGTGACACAATTTTTTACACTATCTGATGGTGGACAATGGACTTCAATGTCACTTGTACCAAAACGGTACATTTTATCTGAATATATAAACTCACCTTAGGCAATCTGCTGGCATGAAGGGTTTGAATCACCCCCGTCCGTAAGTTCTCAATGCTATCCACCCCCAAACGCATTACGAAGTCGTCGCCCACTCCAACGGTGAAGACGAAGGTCTCTGTAAGTCTGGCTGCGTCACGACTTAGAAGACCCGCTGCAAGAGGAGGAAAATTATAAGGCTTTATTTATTTTATGCTGCCTTATAAATAATACTATACATATTAGTATGTTTTCAAGAGTAAAGAGGTCAAGAAATTGTGTCAGGGACAGGTTCAGGTGAAGAGTGCACCCAGTCTTTCGCCTCAACGCCTGAGAAATATCAAATCAAATTAGTTCGTAACACTTATAGAACACCGCTGAAAGAGAATTTCCCCCAACACCTTTATGGAGAATTGCATAACTAGGGGTGTCATAAACGGCAGACATTCGATTATCCCTACTTCCAATGTTCCTCAAATCCGTTATCCAAGGCTTATGTTTACTTCTGACTTTAATATACGAGGGGGTGTTGATAAATAGTTGGCCTAGACAACTTCGAATTGTCAAAAACAAATGCGGTTGGCATGGATACTAGTTTGACATTTAAACAAAGTTTAGTGGGTACGATTTGATTGTGCTATTTACAGTGAATTTTCTAAGAAGACATGTCCGACCAAAATTGTGAATTCAGTAAAATAGAATATCGATCGGTGATAAAGTACCTCTTTTTAAAAGGACTTTCCACGAAAGAAATTTACGGCGACATGCTTGATACATTAAGGCAACAATGACCTTCCTATTCCACGGTGAAAAATTGGGTTGCGGATTTCAAAAGAAGAAGAAGCAAAATCCCTATATGCCTGAATGCCGACCAAAAGCGCATGAGAGTCACAACATCGTAGGCAGTTTGAAGCGGATTCAGCTTAAAGTTTTTGGACCGAAACGTAACGTAACTATGGATGAAACGTGGGTCCATCATTATGATCCAGAGACTAAGGAGCAATCAGATGAATGGAATGGTGGGTCACACCCATGGACCAGCCTGCAGCATACCAATAGCTATAAGTGAGGTGTTCCTTCCATCGTAAATAAATAACATGTGTTTTACTTTTAAAAAGAGTGAAAATTACTACGTTGGTCAACATCTAATTTCTTTTAAAAGATACTAAAAGACCTTACAAATTTTTGTTAACAGTACGTAAAATTCGATCTAATGACCACTACATTTTTCCCATCATATCTCCAATATCCCTAACTTTGTTTAACAAGTGTATTTTTTCTGGAGCATGGTTCTCATACAAATTTATTAAACAATTATTTAATAGTAAGAAGCATATTACATACGACCGGAAAAGGTTACGCGCCTGCGTAATTCCAGGTGTGTGTGTAATATGCTTTACAACTCGAGTTTCATCTACTATATTTTTTCTACGATCACCGGTAGAAAGAAAGTTATTAATTGTATAACGTTTTTTCAAATGAACATTTATTAACGATTCACTTCCATTGTCATAATTATTTGTTTACTGATGATTTTTTTATTGTGACTTAAGAATTGTTAAATATAAGAGAATGGTCAATAGTATTGCTTTACTTGTTGCTTGCAGCCTGGATACAGGATGCAATGGCTCTATCCTTGAACATGTGAGTGCGTGAGTTGTGAAGTCACGTCGAGTAGTCGAGTATTTAATTTAAAGTAAGCGCTTGTCTCATACCGCTCGAATCTGAAGTGATTGTGAAGTTTTATTTGATGTTCATAGATATTTATTTATTGAAAGTTGAATATGTAGAAGGTTTCAGTTGCAATAACCCATGTTGAATATTGGTTGTTGAAATACGAATAGTTATAAACAAATAAATGTTTTTCTAATACATTCCACCAATTCACGTTTAATCCTTATCTGGGTAAGGTAGGTCTCATACAGGCTGTCTCAACCAAAATTTTAGCGAAAAACGCCGAGATAGGTCAATTTTTATCTGTAGCGGGACAACTTTTGAGGTACATTTTATACTTCCCAGTAAAGCACCCTCTCCGCACTGACCCCCATCCTTAAATTTTAAAAAGGGACAGTGGGATTGATTGATTTTCTATGTAATGGTGTATTTTTTGCTTCCTGTGGTATAATTTTTTCTAAAGTACATATTCGGAATATCCATTTTGCTCAAATTTACCGGATAAACGGCACTTTTGTAGGCACAAACACTAACAGATTTTCAGTCAAAGGAAAATAATTGAACAAAATGTTTGTGACGAGCAAATTCAAGTACAGTTATCGTTGAGACAGCATGTATACCTGTAACAAGTGTCTCAAATGTGTTAAAATTTAATTTAAAATTTTCCTGCGTAACTAAATCATTATTTGTTTAATATTTCAGACTAAAGACCTTGTAGTCCAGGCAATGGGTACAAAAAAAGGGGTTTTGATCGCAAAAGGTCGGACAGAAATGAAATTTGGTGGGATGGTAGACATAGGCCTCCTGATAGTACACCTGAGTTTGCGACCTCGGGGGCTTGCCGCTCGAGGGGTGGGAGGGTGAAAACTCTGCACCGTGACGCTTTTCGGAAAATAGCGCCGTTGTTGTAAGTGATATCGAAAAAAAGTTCAAATAAAATATGTAGAGAACAAAACAGTTTTCGTTTTACGGGGCGCCAAATTTTGAGGTTGATTTGCAAATTCCAACAAAATCAAACTTTCACCGCGGATTACAACGAAGATCGACTTCAAATAACCCTGCAATATTTTTTTTCTGAAAGAGCAATGTTTTCCGAGTTTGTGGATGTTTACCATCTCACCAAATTTCATTTCTGTCCAGCCTTTTGCGAATAAAACACTCTTTTTTCAACCCATTGCCTCGACTATAGACTTTTTAGAAGAAATAATTTATAAAGTTTAGAAATTTTGGTTATGAACTCCCAGCAGGCACCCAAACAAAAATCCGAAGAGTTCCCACTCCCCCTGGGGAATCTTCATCACCTTTTGTCCAAAAACCCGCTCCCGAACGTAACGTCATGAAGCCTTTCTGCCTTTTCCTCGTAAATGGTAACTCCGATGAGAAAATGTTTTAGGACCTATGTTCTCCATTAAATTCTGCATAAAAATGCTCTTATGAAGTTTTTGCCTATCTCCCACCCACCGCTCACCAATGACATTGGACAATGAGTATTGTTTTCAGCGCAAAGGCAAAAAATAGTCAACCACCGTTTTTTGACCAATAACAATTTATTGCAAATGTTTTATTTAATATGGAAAAAACTGCTTTACAATTCTGTATCTATACATTTTTTGCTCCCATAGTGGCTTTCGAGATAATCGCCGCAAACACGGGGGTTGCCTTCACGCTGAAAACTAAACTCATTTTCCAACGTCATTGATGAGCGGTGGGTGGAAGATTCTCTTCAGAGTTACCGTTTACGAGAAAAAGGCAGAAAGGCTTCATGACGTCACGTTCGGGAACGGCTTTTTGGGCAGAAGTGGATGAAGCTCCCCCCGGGGGAGTGGAAACTCTTTACATTTTTATTTGGGTGCCTGATGGGAGTTCATAACCAAAATTTCTATACTTTATAAATTATTTCTTTTAAAAAGTTTAATTTGCTTGGACTAGATTTTCATCGGCACATATCTCGAGAACGATTCAATCTAGCACCTTCTTAGGGAGTGACTTTTGTAGTAAATTTGATCAGCTTTATTTTTGTTCTAATGATTATTTACATAGGACACATAGTTTTCGAGTTATAAGCGATAAACGTAAGAATTTTTCAACTTTGAACCTATTTTGGAGTATAGAGAGGCACACTTAAAAAAAATCATATCTTTTGTAATACACAACCCAATCCATCAACTGGGACATCCACAAACTTCGATCCTCGTTGTAATCCGCGCTGAAAATTTGATTTTGTTGGAATTTGCAAATCAACCCCCAACTTTGGCGCCCCGTAGAACGGAAAGTGTTGGTCGCAAACAAAAAATCAATAGAATCAAAATTATGCAAAATTCTGTTCTCTACATATATTATTTGAACTTTTTTTCGATAGCACTTACAACAACGGCGCTATTTTCCGAAAAGCGTCTCGGTGCAGAGTCTTCACCCCCCCACCCCTCGAGCGGCAAGCCCCAGAGGTCGCAAACTCAGGTGTACGATAAGGAGACCTATGTCTACCATCAAACCAAATTTCATTTCTGTCCGACCTTTTGCGATTAAAAACCCCCCATTGCCTGGACTATTGACTACATATAGACATTTTTGCCGTAAATGTTATTTTGTATCCTAACAGGCCTACATAGATAGCGCAATATACCATTTTCGCTATTTACAATTATGATTGTAGAAAAATAAATTTATAGTTCATATTGACAATTTGTCATAACGCTTATAAACAACAATGATGAGTTAATAATAAATGTTCAGACAACCAAATCCGTTCGATATGCGAAGTAGTGTTTATAACAGTAAACGCTAAATCATACCCTTGAACTGAAACATGAAACATGTGTAATATCTATATTAATATCTAGTAATAACTCTTCATTTAAAGAAATTACCAGTGAGACAGTCAGACGACCTCCACCTGGTTCACTTAATATAATAATTCATACACTTTTCCAGTGACCCCAACTAAAATCAAAGCAGCCGTGACAAATCCGTCCCCTATTCCGAGATTTCACTGTACACTACTGGCCCGCATTACGGGAATCAGGTCGCCAACATGATTAACATTTTGACCTAACCGTAATGTTAATCATCAATAATTTATATTAATTTCAAATTAATTTCGATTACGTATAAACCAGAATGTAACGGTCCGATCGAGGGCATAAAAAATTCATTTTAAATGTTGCGGAATTGATTAGTTTCCGGAAGGAAGCATCAACTGCGAACTTGAACCTGAATCTTTTAGCTTAATTTCGCTTTAGCCGAGATGTGGGGATTTAATATCCGTTCCAAGAAATTTAATATGCGTTAACAAGAAGTTCATGGTTGGAAGTGCTCACCTCGAATCTGCAAAGCTGGTTTAATGCTGCAGAACTAGCTTATGTGTCCATTTTGACTAAAATGTTAGGGTCGAGGGTCAAGACTACAGGAATAGGAAAGTGTAAAGTGTGTTTAATCGTGGGGGCTATATAGCATGGCTATATAACGTGCGATTCTATAAATTTCCATTCTGAGTAGGCGGTGGAAAAAATGTCATGTCTTTGCTCATTTTTTAAATGTCATGTTATGGTTATGGTTAGGTTTTCTGGTTGACGTTTCAAACTGACAGCTACGTTCAAATTCCAAGGCTTACCTAGAACGGAAATTTAAAGAATCGCACGATATTAACATGGCCTTTGACTACTCAAATACTATTAAGACGATATCAATCGTATTTTTACTTGGTTTCAAAGAAAAAAAAAAGCGTGAGGTGTCGTGAGACACACGGCAGAAGCGAAGCTTCTTACGGTTTGTATCTATATACATTAATTTCTCCTTTATTACAGGTGAAATAAAAATAATCATTTTGTAGACTACAAACATCTACATATACCTCTATTACTGATTATTTCTTGTTGCGCTAAATTTGGCGAAGCCGCGTGAGGAAAACCACATGAGCACTGATATGTCCACTTTCGAACGAGTTGTGAACACTATTTTAGAACATTAGGTAAAAGCAATATGTATGTAATAAGATTACTCTACCTCACACACAACAAACGTCAGAATATTTTTATTACTATTTTTGCATTTTTTTTATTTATCATTAAAATTTACGATTATTATTAGTGAAATCAATAATCCCCACTGAAATCAATATCCCCACTGATAGGGGGACATGAAATTGAGTCGTTAGTATCGAGCGGTCGTATAGATGTTTAACTTCAATGAGTAAAATGACGTTAAACGTTAATTTATCACAACGTTAATAAATTTTGATTCAATGCGTAATAGATTCAATAATATAGAACCGGACGCATTGCGATATATTTTGCATTGTAACTGTGGTGATAATGTCAACTTTCGACAAGTAAGTTCGTAGATATACATAGTTACTTTCAGGCAGTCGTCTGAAAATATACTTTTTGTATCCGCTTTGTGAAATATAGAATGCAGAAAGTGGTATATGTATAAGTAAATATATAAATATATTAACATAGGTATTTAATTTGACAGCTGTCAAACCTAACATCAAAATTTGATGTTAACTTCTCATTTTAAAAATACCTTTGCTATTTCATTTCTATATATAATTATATAAAAATAAATGTTTGTCTGTTTCTATGTTCCACAAAGGCTCCTACACCGGTCAACCGATTGTTATAAAATGTTGACCACAAATAATATTCGCAATGAGAAGTAACATAGGGGGGTTGACGACCCCAATGTGTCATCCCTTTTTCGTAAAAAATATTATAGTAATAAATAGTATAATAAATAATGTTAAATGTGGCAGTTTTAGAGATATGACGACCCCAATGTGTAAATATTTAAAGTTCAAACCGGGTGAAATTGAGTTCACTAAAAAACATTGTGCTTTATTATTTGTATATTTGTCTCTTTTTATGTTCCAAATAGTCATGAGCGTAATGCCACTCGGACCGGTCCTTTGTTTACCCATGCCATGTGTTTTACTTTATTTTTGGGGCGTAGCAACGCGCGCCGGCTACCAACTAGTTAATAATAAAATGGAAGAAAAACAATTATGCCAATATATTTAACTAATAATGTAGAAATATCCCTGACAGAAAATTAATTACACCTAAGCTTGCAACATCTACCATCATACATAGCTTGATTTACACTATTCAAAATTGATTGCAGTAATATTTTTTGTTTTATAAATATTTGTTATAAATTACTTGGACTTATATAACCTTTGTCAAGAAAAATGTGCACAACGTTTACTTCAATGTGGACATGGCTAAAATTAATTGTACATTAATCTCTGCTGTCGTAAGAAGAAATTATTCCCAATGAAAACATTTTTTTTTCTACGATCATCACTGTAAATAGCTAAACGATGAAAAACTGGAACCTTTCAACTTGCAAGGAATAAACCTATATAAACATCAAATAATAATCATAATTATTTTAGTGAGTCATCATCCTGTAGCCAGAGTATAAACAACAACAAAAGCAATCCTATTGACCATTCTCTTATATTTATATTTAACAATTCTTAAGTGACAATAGAAAACCATTCAAATAATTATGAAAAAGGAATTGAGTTCTTCATAACTGTTCGCTAAAAAAAATATACTATTAATTACTTTTTTCTATCTGTGATCGTAGAAAAAGTATAATTCATAAAGCTTGAGTGGTAAAGCATATTACACACTCCTGGAATTAAACACCCTCATTTGTAACCTTTTCCGGTCGTGTGTAATGTGCTCCTTACAACTCTTGTTATGTAATATACTATTATAGTTCGACACTGTCAGAATTTTCAAATTCTCACTCTCTTCAAACACTCTCTGTCATGCAATAATAAAATGTCAGATAAACGTCACACTATTTTTATGGATTTGAAAGCAATTTAAAGAGTTGCCGGGTTTGTGTCGAACAATAAAACGTTGTATTACACTCGTTCCTATGTAAATTGGATCCTTTCCGGCACTCGGGGCTTAAAAAAGGAACTCGGATAATAATATATGCACTATTAAAAACTTAATAAACAATAACAAATTTTAGCATAAGAATATGTGAATGAAATAGATCTCATAATTGCTTCGCCTAACGCTTTGCTCTCAAATGTCCATCACTCTACATTGCAAAACGCAAATTCTGACTTATCGTAAAATATTACGTAAGAATAGCTTTATAAACCGAGTCAAAGAAGGCTAGTGTAGTTAACAAAGCGATAAAATGGAAATTTTTGTAAGACTTACCTGGCGTCGAGAAAGCATACACCTTGAGATCAGGATATCGGTGTCTTATTTTCAGGGCTAAAAGGCAAGCGACTCCGGCCCCCAAGCTGTGCCCCGTGAGCACCAGCCCGTACTCCGGATACATGGCAATGGCCCTCTCTACCACTCCCACTTCTTTCAGTCTTTTCGCTACATAATTTGCGCCGGCCATCATCCCTTTGTGGGCCATCGTGTCCGGGGGAAGTCCCTCGGCTTCGAACCTCTCAGACGTTGCCGTCAAATCCGTAAACATGTCGCGGAGGGAGATGGATCCCCGGATGGCGATCACGATGTTGGAGGTCTTGTGGTCCGCGATGACGCAGAAGGGCAGCTGAATACAACAATAATCAATCAGCCATCAGAAAAATATAAATGATTAAAATCACTTTTCAATTTGTAAGTACATATTTGTAAGAACTTCAAAGTGTAAATGGTGTTAAGGGGCGATATAATTTATGCAAGGCATAAATGTAATAAATTCCTTTCTTGTGATCAGTTAGAACAAATTACCTCGAATACGTGGTTCCTGAACGACGCGAAGAGGATGTCTTCCTCCCGGATTTTGGACATGTGTTTGACTCCAGCTAGATGGCATAAGCAGCAATTGTCATCGGTGATTATAGTCCTTTTTGAGCGGAAACAGGCGCAGCAAGTGGCCTCTTTCATTAGTCGGAAGATTCCGGTGCCGCAGTATCTGTACATTACAAAGGGCCAACCGTAGGCCGCCATAGATAAACGAAGGAAATGCCGGGCGTTCTCTAGATTCATCCACCTGGGAGCCATGGCGAAAATCCTGTTCATGTCTGCAAGCAAATGGAGAAAATAGAGAGAGTTCTGATTTCTTGTCAAAATTGCTAGAAACAGGAATTCAATTGCCAACCTGCTATTACAGGTTCACAAACTATTTATTTAAACAAAGTATTTACAATTTATTTCAACAACATTTGTCTCTGTGCAGATTTCAGTTATAACGGCACGGGTTATTTATTTAAACAGTAGTTTCGATTTCACTTTCATTTCAAGAACTTCATGGATGATGTCCTGCTCTTGGTGTGACTCCAGACGACATCTCGAGCATGTTGTAGTCATTGATGACGTTATAATCTCGATGTGTAACAAAGTAGTTTTTACTTGTAGTAGTTTTATTGTACTTGTATTTTTTTACTGATTGCACCTTGAATATTAAATGTGTTAAGGGCGACGACCATACGTCCAAAGATAAAAAAGAAGCAATAACAAAAATCTAATAAATAAATATATAAAATAAAATATACAAAAAGGGAGCTTTGTGAAGATAGATATTTTTAACATTTTTTCCACATAAAGTTTTCTCTACAAATAAATTAAAAATGCTTAGTAGCAATCAATACCATTACATAAGGCCACTTTAGCCATTAGCGCTAAAACTGATCAAAATTAACAATTATTATACCGTTGTCTGACCCTATTGCATCAGGAACTTTTGTAATTAATTTTTGATTCCCTATAGCAGCCTTACTAATACCAGGTCTTAATAATATGTAATTTGTTTTAATTGGTTATTTTTTTCATACAGATCACTACAGATAACAACAAATTTAATTTACACAAACTTGATAGAATTTATTCTAATGTCACACATTCAAGATGCAATAAAATTTACAGAATTGTGCAGTTATAAAAATGGTGGATGCGCCTATAGCATAACATCGGGTCGTCATAACTGACTCATACATCATATTGCCTCTGGAAAATAAAATTTACATGTAGTTAGACGGAGAATTTTGACGTCCAGAGCCTATTTGATGTATGAATCCTGTTTATTACATTAAATTTCATATTTTGATAAATAAAGCAATTGGAACATTCGACAAGTTGATAAGATCTTATTTGAAGCTAAATTCAATATTAGTTTCCCAATGTTTGTTTGAAATATGTATATATTTGCGTCAATTTTAATAATAGGTACGTAGTTAAATGAGTGGTAGCTTTATACTCGTTAGTAAACTGAACAAAGTTTGCATAACGATAATGGGTCTTTTTAACTAAATTAATATAATTCACAATCAACTAAAAGCCATAAATGCCCACGCGAAGCGTATGAGTTTCTATGCATTGAGATAAATGATGCTAGAAATAATAGTGATATATTTTCCGCTTGAATTTGAACAACCCAGAGCGCAGGTATAAACAGGATTGTCAATACAAAGGAGCAAACTGCAAGTAATGGCATTAAATATTGTAATGAATCGGTCCATTTAATGCTTCAATTATTTAATGTTAGGAGTGCCATTAACAAAAAAAAATTAGACTAGAAAAATTAGAATTAGACCGTGTGACCGATTTGAGTTAAATATCATGCTTCTGAACTAAGAGCACTTCTTTTTAAACACGAATTTGTCACAAAAAAAGGGCAACTTAAATGTTCTAACAGGTATAGAGATTTTTTACAGCATCATATACCTAATTGGATTGTCGTATTGCTCTTGGTGCATAACGTCTAACAGTTATGCAATGACGCTTGTTTATTACACTATGAGAACGCTACTTTGTTATGGATCTTGCATTATCGTCAGAACTAAAATTCCTTACAGATATAAGTTGTAATTTGAATAAGTTATTTCCGATCGGGGCTACACCACAAACAAATAATAAAACACACGTAAATCTGTTTTCTCTAAATAACCTGACAATAAAATTTAAGTTTTGGGAAGAACTATGTAAAGTTTGATGAAGGGTTTTATAATGAAAAATAAAATATAGTATGCACATTGACATTACTCGATGTTATGCTCCAGAGCGACCTACTATAACTCGCCGTTTGAAAGTCTTTTATGCCACACAATTTGACATTACTGTAACCTGCGTATAAATAAAATTCGCAAAAAACTGTGAAAAATGTGGGGAAAATGACGTATATGTCCCGTTTTTTCTATATCCAAATGTAGCTAACCCGAAAATTTGTATACTCTTTTGTGTCCCAAGTATTGAGCGGCTTCGTTTGCATTTATTGAATAAAATAAAATATTAATTTTAAATGTTAAAGAAAAAAACTTTTATTCACTTATCCGTCAGCAATAAAAGACCTTCGTATTTTGAAAAGTTACGTCTTGATCTAGCATGGTTCGATTCAAAATTGGACATTACAGTTAATGTGATTTAATAACGTTATTTTAGTAGAAAAATAATGTTCATTGTTTCAGCGACTTATAGTGCAGACTTTACTAAAATTAAACGTGGCAATAGTTCTGTTAATTTAATTATTGTACTTGGGATAAGTGTGAACAAAATAGAGCACAAACCTCGCTGACGTTTCATTTTGTAAATCTCTTAAACAAATATACAGGGTTAGTCAAAAGTATGGAATGGGCGGTTTATCTCCGTAAATATAAATTTTATGACAAAATGTCTTTTATAAAAGTTTTTTACTAATTATTCTCTATTTCTTAACCTGCTCGTTGTTTTTATATGTCAACGCATTTCCATGCAAACGTAACTGATTTTTGTTTTTTGAATGGCAACCTACTAATTTTTTTGCAGATTTTTGTTTCTCTTTTTTTTGTTGAAATGACCTGGTAGTTTTTTTGTGTGGTTTGATAACAAAATTTTAGAGAAAATGGCCATAATACTTTATTCAATCAAATAATCTTTAACTTAAATTAAATGTTCAAACTGAAGACCCCCTGCAGCTTGACAGTAGCAATTTTGTAGCCAGTTAGGTGGTATTTCTGCGATGTCTGATTTTGACTTCTAAATCTTCCAAATTTTGGGGTTTTTCTTTGTAAACTGTAGTTTTTAAATGACCCCAGAGGAAAAAATCTAAGGGGTTTAAATCGGGGGACCTAGCAGGATATTCAATAGGCCCCCGACGTCCTATCCAACGACCTGGAAAAATGTTATCCAGAAATAGGCAAACATCAACCACCATAATGGGGTGGAGTGCCGTCTTGCTGAAACCAAATATCTCGGTTTGGCATTCCTTGTCGATCTGCATCCGGAAATAATTGTACAATATCGAGTACAGGATGAACGTTGTTAAATAAATGACAAACATCTTGGTGTGAACGTTGTCGATCTCCATAACCAACCATTATGAGGATTTCAATTCTTTCAGTTTCACTAAGTTTCACCACCTTTACAAATTAAAATAAAACTATCCTTATTAAATTGATTTGTTAACTTATTGAAAGGTACTTCACAATGACATGAAAAATACCGTTAAAAGAACAGAGGCCACTATAATTCTTTGTAGAATTATCATCACATGAATGAAAAGCATCACTAAAAATTGGAGAATCGGATTTGATACCAATTTTGTCGTTTATTAGAAATTATGATTTTACACAGAAATTTTGTTATGAAAGGATATTAAAAAAATACCAGGTCATTTCAAATAAAAAAAGAGAAACAAAAATCAGCAAAAAAATTACTAGAAATTCAAAAAACAAAAATTAGTTACGTTTCCATGGAAATGCCTTGACATAACGAGTGAGCAACAAAATTCGTGATCGCAGTTGGCTAAATGTATATCGGTTCTTTTACTTTACTGTTTACATTAATCGTCAATTCACATTACTCCATGACTTTTTACACAATCGTATCGATCAAGAATCGACTCAAAATTTTGGATTCGGAGGCTCCTACGATCACGAATTTTGTTGCTCACTCGTTATGAAAACAACGAGCAGGTTAAGAAATAGAGAATAATTAGTAAAACAACTTTTATTAAAGACATTTTGTAATAAAATTCATATTTACGGAGATAAACCGCCTATTCCATACTTTTGACTAACCTGTATGACATTAAAGTTAGCAAAAAAAGATAAAGTACTTCGTTTTTTCTTTATAAAAACATCTCTTCGTAAATGAAAATGAAAACTCCAATCACTACGATGAGTTGGCCTGTAATAAATAAATAAAAATATCAATAAATTTGTATACTTTCGTGAATGAGAACAGATATAATCTAATATTTATGAATAATATAATTAGCTTGACCCAATAGGCGATCAATACTATTCCGTAGTATTTTCCGGAAAAACATCTCGGCTACTGAATTCATGTATGTAATTAGATTTCATGCGAGAATTACTTATGGGAATAAATGCTCTGCATTATAGAATGGAAATTTTTAATATTGTTAATTTGCATGAAAAAATAGCAAATTACAGAGTATTGTTCTTGCCTTGTTTACAACTCATACATAATTCCGCTATAGTAGAAAATTCCGCTTACTTGCTCGCCTGGCTATTATTTATAATTTCATATTAAGAATTTAGTAAAATATGACACAAATAAAATATAGAAGGTATTAGACCAACGATAAATTATTTCGTATACCTTAAAGAGACACGTAAACATTATTGAAATATCTATTTACCTAAAGTGAAATTTCCCGCGTGAGCACTTTGTTTAAGGCGACTGGCCCGTTTTTGTTTACTTTACTTTTTTGTTATCTTTTTAAGAACGAGCTGCGGCACACACGAAATATAATACGGTCAGCCGTCGACACGTCTGCCTGCCGCTGAGGGGCGGGGCCTGTGTTACCTTGAACCACGCCAACATTGCTTGAAACTAGCGAACTTTGGGGACAATTTGCAAATTTATTTTTCAATATTTATAAAAACACCTTGCATTTACCGAATACAGAGATCAGTAAAAATCAAGCACCAACACGTTTGTTAAAAAAAAAAAAATTTTTTTGGCTTCTCATTTTGGCAATAAATTTTTTTTCTGAACAAACAACGTTTTGCCGTGATGAAGGTTTTTTTTTACTAATTTTGATGCCCAATACGTTAAGATAGCCTAACAATGAAAGCCTTAATTCGGTTCCAAAGTTGAGGCGACTGAGTGTTTCGCCTTAAGGGAGTGCTGCATTTAACGCGAATGCGGGAAATTTCCCTTCCAAATAAGTTAGGTACAATATTTTTTGTAACGAATCAAGCGAGTCAAAGCAAACAAAATTTTTTTAACATAAATATGAATTTTGAGCATTAAAAAATTAATTGAGTGTGGCAACCTTATGAAACAAATGTACCTCCTAGACGTGGAAAGTAAAAAACAGCCCAGTCCTGGAAATTCTTGTTTCCGCGCATCGGGGATAAGAACTGTGAAATAACACTCTTTAAGACCTCTTTTATTAATCTAACAATAGATATAAAAGCGAATGTGTTTGAATACCAGATGTTGTGAACGTTAACTTTGTTAACTGTTTATCTAGTATTGTTGTAGAAAACTGAAATGATCTATTTGAAGTGCAAAAATTAAAAATAACTATTTCTGGAATGATAAAAAAATAGTTTTCCTACGTGTTACACAAATGATTTTTTCTACTATGGTTTGGAAAATAAATTAAATTTAGACATTTTCAATTCTATAATTATGTCTAAATTAATACGCGGAATCAAGATTCTTCTGCTTTTATTACTATGGAGTAACAATTTTGTTTGAAGGCGTTTAATAAGTTGTTCGCTCCAGTAAATTTACGGAAATTCTATTAAAATGTCTGATACAAGTGAATCTTCTGGTATTGAAGAATCGGCTGCCTTAGCTGTGGAATCTTTATTACCAGTGAAATCAAAGGAAAATTATGAAAATGAAACGAGTGAAAAAGATCAATGAGGAAGTGTTGCGAGCATATTTTCAGCAAAATTCCAAAGCCGAAGTAAACGGAATTAGTAAACTATGAGCAGGAAATTAAAAAATTGGAATATGCCAATAAAAATAATTTAGTTTTTTTTATTCACCCTTAATTTTTTTATTTAAATGTGATAAATTATTAAAATATTGGTTAATACACTCAGCGACACAAAATTCGATTGAAAAGCTTTATTGTATACAGTACTTATTTAACTTTGGTCTTACCAAGTAACGATTTTAATACATTCTTAAATGACTAATTCCCGTCCGGGCGGTTACAAATTCACGCGGGCAGTATTGAACTTTTTTTGCAGTATTTTTTTGCAATTAATTGTGGCAGTAGATTTTGGTCAGTTATATATTTCATCCTAAAGCGCCAGATTAAATACATAATACAGAAAGTGGTATAGAAATAAATATATGTATATATTTATTTTAACAGCTGTAAAACCTAACCTCAAAATTTGATGTTCATTCGTGTTTTTTCTCATTTTGCGTGAAGGAATACAATAAACGCTGTTCAATACTCGTGCGCTGTCGATTTTCATGGGCTCGGGTTCACTGCAACACTCGTCGTCTGTCGTTTCGTGCTGCAAAAATTTGAGAAGTGCGTTGACAGCATTTATAGAATTACTTATCCTTAAATTTTATAATTGACCAATTCTGATTTAATAACTGCACACGAGTTACTGCTCATTTAACCATTTTACTGCACAATTGGATTTTCAGACATTCAAATATTTATTAACTTACGTATTTGATTTTTGTTACTCGTCGTTTCCTTATTTTTTACTTCTCATATTTAACGGGCCATATCTTTTATTCAACATACAATTTGTACTTTTATACTGACTGAGATTGTAATATTTTACCACCTTTTTAAATCCATGGTATTTAAAAGAGGTATAAAATAATTTCAGAGCAAATTAAACGATACCATCAATTTTTATTGGCCCAAAAACGAAATAAAGTGCAATTTGGTTTGCAAAATTTAAGCAACATTTTTTTTTTCTTCGCACTGTTCGTCAACTAACAGCTACACCCCGAACTTCTAACGCCTGTCGAGCACTAACAAGTTGTGTCCCTATTTCGCAATACTTGTAACGTAAAAAAAATGATTATCATCTCGGGGTGTTGTGCATCTTTTTGATGAAACCGATCGCATGTCGTCACCTCTCACCTCGCGCTCTCTTCTCCAATGTGTGTGCGATAAGCTCTTCTCTAAGTAGTTTCCAAAACTTCTACTTTTCCGATCTCAAAAATGCTTTCACCAATATTTAGAATGGACGTTCAGGGTGTACAAAGGCTGTATATTATCCCATTAAAATAAAAGGGATTTTTGTGTGCAAAGTAAATCCACGAAAAAACTGTTGCGAGATTTCGTTTTTTACGTACGCTGCTTTAAGAAATATACGAATGTTTTGTATAGAAATGTTGTAGAGCTTAAAAAAGTCTTTAAAAAATCCGCGACGACATATATCTGTATGTTAAGGTTAATTAACAAATTAATATAATATGACTATTCCTTTATGTGAAAACGAATACACACTGCGCGCGTGAGGAGCCGAATCTCCGAAATCTTCTATTATTGTTTTCAAAAGAACACTGTTTGAAGTCCTTAAAGATTTTAAATCAGTGACAGTATTGGGTCTAAATATGAGTGACAGTGACGATCAAGCGGCTATCATTTCATTAATACGGTCTAATACACCTTCAACAGCTACTATTACAGAAATCACGCGGCGTACTTTAATACACTATTGTTCCGAAGTGTGTATGTTTTCATACGGCGAAGAACAAACTTTTCATCTTACCTGACGATAAACTTGAACTTGATAATATGTATATTCATTTCTAATTTAAAAATAACAACAATATTACGATTTTCAATAATTTTCGAGAACTGTAGAACTAAAAAACCAAAGCAAATCATTTTCTGAAGAAGTCTTGGGTGCTTATTTTGCAGAATTGACTAAAGAGAAGAAACCCTCGATACTATACGCACCACTTTTAGTTTGTAGTTTTTAGTGAGAATAAAGTAAGCTTTGAAACGAACAACATCGTCTTACTTCTCCATGTTCAAAAACTCTTGAAGAACAATCATTTTTAAAACGGAAAATCAGATGGGTATCAATGGTAACATCGAAATTTTATTTCAACCATTTGTCCCATAATCTATTCTATTAAAAGCCGTGCGCTAAAGATTCAACAATTCAATTCAATAGCGTGGCAAGTGAGAGCGCTATATGAAGCATCTATGAGGAAGAGCAGTTGAAACGTATATTGTGGAACAACTTTGTTTTCACCGTCAAGTTGCCGACTGAGAAAGCAAAGCATTTCTTCGGTCGATTATAAGATGCGTGGCCAACACAGAACTCAATTCGTTGTTTACCTTTACGGAGGGAACATGTTTACGTGGAGCGTAGCCCACGGGTTTAGCTAGTATACTATTAAAATATTCTGTCAATGTCTTTACATTTGCAACCGAAATATTAGGTGGCGTTTTGGACCTTTCAAACCGGGAGGAACTAAATAAGCCAATATTAAATTCATAGTACATTATACCGATTTCCAGGACAAAAATATGGCATGAAAACTACTGTTTTTAACACAACACTGAAATTGTTTACAGAACTGCTCAAATAGAAATTAAACGATAATTAATTGATAAGTGATTCTATTACTGTTGAAACTAAAGGGTCAGTTTTTATTGTTCAATTAATATTACATCATAAGACAGGGCTATGAGGTTGTAATGCAAATGTTTTATACGGTCAATATCCATCCATAATCCCAACATGAAGCTTAATCCGCTCCGCTTTAATCAAAACGCATTAGCACAACTCAGAATATTGCTTTACATTCGTTAACTGTAGCCGCCCACTAGTAACCGCCCCCGACTGCTTGATATTAAATCGCACATCATATTGTTTTCTGTAAAATGCTAAAATTATTTAACTTGATATTCAATACTTATAACTTACTGTGATATAGATCCTGAAAATTCGCGACTACATTATCATTTATATTTATCACAAGAGTGCAACGTAAAACTTTTTTTAAATACGAGTAAAAAAGCCGCTACATGTGAGTCTGCTAGCTAGAGAAACAGGAACATGAAACATGCTAGTGAATGCGGAAAAAGGTCAACATGCGATCGTGATTTAAATCTGTAATCAGAAAAGTTTAAAGAAGGAAATGAATTTGGCTATCAATTTCCCTTATAAAGCATAACTTTGACATTTCAACGAATGCGTTATTATGACGTAATTTCTAGTCATGTGTATACTAATGCACTTTACATTTCTAAATGCAAGTTGAAATGAAAGGTAGATTTTGATTATTATAATAATTATCAATAAAGTTTCCTGAAGTTATTACACACACACTTAAATAATTACTCTTTCACATTTCGAAAAAAAAAAAAAACCTACCTGTACTGTACTTCGGCTCGTCGTCCGATAGCATCTGGAACCTCCTCATCTCCCTCGTCTCCCGCTTCTGCTTGACGCGAAGAAGTACGCAGCCCGCGAGAATGTCGGATGGTACGAGGTCCGTACTCCTGAAGAGAGCACTGAGAAGGGCCGCCACTTGTTGGAAGGCTTCGTGCCCATGCTCGTCGGATTTCACCCAGCAGAAAGCCCATCGGAAACGGCGCTGCCAGATGCTGGTGACTTTGCGGTGGCGGAGGGACTCCCCGGCACTGGGGGTCTCTGCCACTTCGTGGTAGCGGCGGGAACCCAACGGGTCAAAAATTAAGGCTAGGCCGAAAATTGCCAGGCCAAAGAGGACCCAGTTAAAGACTACTAAAGCTGAAATGTAAAAATGATGTTTGTAGTTTATGTTGGCTACAAATTTTTAACTCCTACACATTTTATACAGTGACTTGAGCATTTTGACAAATTTTTGTTATCGATAAATATAGTGTTACCAAAATGGCGTTTTAAGAAATATTTTCTTTACTGTATAAAAATAAAGTTACCTTAAATACCCACCTTCTATCACCGTCCTCGAAAAATGCCCTTCGTAGGGACAAACGACTAGGACCTTGGAGAACGCCCAGAAGCTCCCGAAGACATTGAGCACTGTCTCGGGAATAATAAGGAACAATTTGAGGAGGAGGATGGGAGGGACCAGCTTCCTCGCCGTTTCGTCCGTAATGGATCCTTGGGCGCTGCGATTGACTAGAGCCACGAGGACGACAATAACTAGGCTAAGTAGGGCCATCATGCCGATTATGTAAGCACGCACATAATCTCCACCACGTGTGCATTCCCATGTGGATTCGTAGTACTTCACGTGGACTATCACGATCAATACCAGCCTGGAATTTATTATGTGGCATGTGAACGAAAAGGAATGGTATCGCAACTTACCATAATGTCCGCACGAAGATTTCAAATAAACCGGGGAAAACGAGGTCGTCAGAGGCGGCTAACCATTTCCTGCCGAAGAGACGGAGAGCAGGCATGCCGAGCTCGAGCTCCTGGAAAGAAGAACAAGCTTATAATTACTTTTCAAGATTCCTAAAGGACTTTATATTTGTGGTAATAAAGTGACACTTTATTGACTAGTCACAAACATTAGTGGACGTGGACCAACTGTCAGTGTCAAAACTGAAACAAATAGGCCCGGAATATTTTATGTATTAATATCACAAGATAGTGAGAATATATTGAAAATAATACTCCTACGAGTTTTCCGAAAACTTGGACATTATTTTCTTATTTATTCTTACTATCGTGTGGTACACACGTGATGAACACGATTGGAACCTAAAATCATTAAAAACTAAACGGAGAAATATGATAATATAACAAAAATATAAAACCAATCTAATACAAACCGCCATATATATTTTTTTTATAAGGACTTCTTTAAACAAAAATTGTGTGAATTTTATTTATTAGACTGGACACTTGTGTTGTTAAATACATAAATATGTTGTGTTAGATCGGCGCATTCACCATTTTTATGAAATAAATAAATGGAATGAAAATGAAATAAATTCATATATGACATATATGAAATATATGAAATAACAAAATTACTGCAAGATAAATTTTCAAAATAGTTTATTTTTATTCATTTTTATTCAAGAATGAAAATTTAATCGAGAAATTAAAAAGAGAAGAGTCCGATAATTAATTGCCACTGGATGTATCGATCATATTATCGTAAGCATTGAAATAACTGCTAGTCCTTTTCCTTTTCCTTGCTAATAATAATACCCAACTGAAATTGAGTTTCTATTCTATTCGGCAAGTGGTAGTGCAATGTATAATACATATATGTATAATAAGATGTCTTTTGTAAATATAAAAATGCTGTTATCATCAACGCCTAAACCTATTCATAATAATATGTTAAAGTTGTCCTAGAAACTAAATATAAATACAAACGTCCATTTATTCCTGCTATAGTCAATATTATAATTAATTGTACAATACAAGTCACTATATGTGTGTATCGTATTAATAGCCAATTTAAAATTTACAGGTAGTATGCAAATACCCAGAGTAGGTCACAGCTTATTAACTATTAAATAAAAATTTTATTCCTTTGTTGACCGATACGACAGGAGCACATTCAAGAATTTCATTTTATTTTTATTTCATCACAAATCCGCTACATGTCCTAACTATTCCAGTCTCAAGGGTTCTGATGTTCATTTTTCTGTCTGTCAGAGACATTCCATCAAACGAATAACTCATCATAATATGTATACCTTAAATATTTTTCCTCCCGATAGGATATAAAACCATAACGTAATATTTTTGAAAACATATTATATGCCTTTGTTTTATAGGGAATAAAATAGCTTCATTATCCCCTCAAATGTCAACAATTACATTAATAATTAAAGACACATTTATTGTAATCTTACTAGAATTAACAACATTAATATATTGACTAATACAAAACTAAAATTTGTCCCCCCAAAAATTCCAATTTTGGCTAGCTAGCTTTAAAATGATGTATCACAAGACCCCCGTGCCATTTGAATTTTTTAAGAAGGTAAAAGGGTGAGATCTAAGACTTAAAAGTTTGGTAGAATTTGGTCCCCCTTGATAACAAAATTGACCTATTCAAGCGTTTTCTTGAAATTTTTGGGGCGGTACAAATTTTAGTTGGGACACCCTGTACATGGAAATCCTTCTTTAGATCGCTTATTAACACCAATATTAATAAAATTGCAACTAGTTCTTCCTCAGGTCCTATCAGAATTGTTCGACACCAGGCTGCGAGAATTTTTTTACATTTTTTACAAATTCTTCGCATGATTTATCGGGTTATTAGTTCCTATCTTTTGATAAAACTTGTTCAAAGAATATTATTATGGGATCTATGGTTAATTTTTTTTCTATAATAATATAATACATAATAATAATTTTTATACCCATTTTCCAAATAAAACTGTTAAAACGATGGCAAAATAGCGTTTACAATGCGCCATAAAGCTTTGCATTATTCATGCACCTTTTTTTCTGTGCCATTCTTTAGACCTTCTACTTAACAAACGTGATTCATTTCAAGCCGAGGAAAAAAGTCGATGACATAATTTTATTATTAAATAGTAGGATCGATGATTTTTCATTTGAAGGAAAACTACATTTCATCCGGATTATATAGTTCTGAGTGATCCATTTGAAGTGTTAATCAGCAGAAAACTAATATTTCTTTCATATTTATTATTTATTTATTCATCACTTTGAATCCCGTCTCTTCGTTTTCTATTTCTGGATTGTCAGCTCATTGTTTTAGTACTTGTTTTTTGTTTGAAATAAATATCCCTACTCGCTTCTAATATCTCTTTAGATAGTGTATGTCTGGTTGTGTGAACATCGAAAATTGATTTTCAGGGTAATTTTAGTTTTTTGTGCAGGTTTTACTTTGTTTAAGGCCTCCCTTCATTCTAAAATGAATATAATCCTTCTCCAAACAACACTATTTTACTCTTCTATGGCAGATGTTTTTGAGGTACTAAGGAGTTTCTTGGGTACTCCTACTACACTTTCCATACCATGCAAAGGCAACGTTTAGGGCCATTACAATAAAATTCCTTTCCCGTTACAATATTTCGTTCTATACATGGTGTTTCAGAAATAAGTGAAATATGTAATTCAAACCAGTGGTAGAAAAATTTTCTATGTACCTACGACTTTTTCGAAAAAATCACTTTTTTTAGCATTTCTTCACGAGCCGCAAATGGATATTTATTTTAACTCAACCTACTGAGAATCAATTGGTTTTGTCCCGGCCCGCTTATCAATTCATTTTTTTTTTAAAGTGCGGTTTATACCAGAAGTCAGTTTGTCAACACCGAGGGTGTTTTATCGCGTCTGGCAGTGTTTTACCACCACCAGAACGGTCTGGCTTTTTGGAACACGCCATTAAAATTTCAGCTTGCATCTTTATTTTTTTCATATTGTGAAAATACAATACTCTTTGGGGTAGTCTGGTTCCACGTCACCCCACTCAAATGGTCTGGGATGAATATATTATGTTTATAATCTATATATACAGGGTGTCCCAACTAAAATTTGTACCCCCCCAACAATTCCAATTTCGAAAAACTCATATGAAAACGCCCGAACAGGTCAATTGTGTTATCAAGGGGGGCCAAACTGTACCCAACTTTCGAGTCTTAGATCTCGCCCCTTTAGCCAGGGGAGCCACGCCCTTAAAGAATTTAAATGGCATGGGGGATCGTTTGATACATCATTTTAAAGCTTATTCAATTCTCTATCCAAACCTGCTTTTATCGATTCGTTTCTACAAAAGGGAGCATAAGAATTTGTTTTTTTCCAAATCTACATAAAATACTTACTCTTTTGGAAAATAACAAATTCATGCAGCGCCATCTATTACCAAAATAGCTTATAGCATTTCAATGGGAAATTATTTGATTTCATTTTTCGCTTGACACCCCATCTTACGGACATCCACAAACTTCAATGGAGTCACTGTCACCTGCTGACAAGTAATTTCAGGTATCTACATCTTAATGCCGTCTTCTCGTTATTGTACTTCTATCAAATAGAGTTGTAGAAAATTCGGATCGCCAAATTCGAGAAGAAGTGAACCAGGTAAATGACTTGAAGTTGACTTTAAATGTTGGTATGTATCTAGTTAGCCTCAGATAGAATTTTTGTTGACCCAAAGGATGTCATTTGAAAATCATTGTAATTTCTAACTGATGAAAGAAACATATTTGATCTAATATTTGTGCCGATGAGAAGACGTCTTGAGTGGTTTTGGTGGATCCCTCATAATAGGTTCCAGCTTTACTTTGCCATTATTGCAGCACATGCCCGGGCCTTCTGTTTTCTGACGGCTGACGGTAATTTATTATTGTATTTCGCTTTCGTTGTATTGAATTAACGGACATTGTATTAATTTAAGGACTTTATATGCAACGCTTGTGTGTGAATTTTGCAAAATGGTGAAAACCGCCCACCGAAGATTAGCAAATCAGGTTGGCATATCGCATTATACCATTTGGAGAATTTTGAAAGGGCAGCAATTTGTATCCCTATCACGTACAGAAAGTCCTATTTTTACAGCCCTAGGATCTACCAGAGTATTTTCAACTACGTATGGACAGAAAAAAATTGACATCCTTAATAAGTCAATAAATAAATTGGACCTATAAACAATCTTCATGTGGTTTATTATAAATGTGTTAAATCCATGTAATTAATGTAATTAATTAAAACAAAAAGAAAGAAAAATTACTACAAGTGTTATCCCAGACAAACAAATTAACTAAGTTGTGTCATTATTTTGTTATCAAGAGCAATTCAAGGTAAAATCACGTCCTTTCACCACGTGTTATTTTAGTTTGATGTGACATTCTCTGAAATTCTAAACAATTGATATTTCTCAAGCCACCATTGCAAGAAAAAAAATTAAGAAAAATATTCGTGTAAATTATCAATAATAATAATTGATCTCAAAAGTTGATGGAGTATAAAAAATAAACTATGTATTTTTACAAATTTTTCAAAACAGAAATTAAAACGAAACGTCAGAAGATTGAATAAGAATGCAACCAAGTATCGTGTTTACAAAATTCATAATTCCGTTAATTGACGTTTTCTTGAAAAATCCTCGGACAGAATTTTAGTTTTTAAAATGAATTTTTGACGTAACAATATATTTTTCTTCAAATGTCAGAAAAACGTGACATTGTATACGTCAATAGGCAATGACAAATGGCCATTTTGCAAAATACTTTGTCTGCCGCTCGATTGAGAAAGCGTGTGCTTTGAAAAGTTATGTCATTGAGGTTAGTAAACTGTAAAATTTGTATTTCGTGGACGGATAACATTTTTTATTCGGAGAAAAGTGGCTTTTCATGGCGTGTCTGTATTTGTTTTTTTCTGTTGAATGGACCGAATAGAATCGAATTCGAATAGAAAATGATGAATATCACCCCAGACACCATTGGACGGGCAACACAAAGTGTAATAATTAAAATTTTAATTGTGTGTTGCTTAATTTTAATTTGTATTAATTATAGTTGTCTAGTCTGAAGAAGACGAAACGTTGCAATTGGCAATATCCTTTAACTACATTTATTAGCTTTTTATTCTTTCTCCTGGTACCGCATGAATTAAAAATTGGAGTTTGTTGTTATTTTACTATAGAACTTTGGTTGAAATTATTAATAAATCGGATAGTTGTTCTTATACTTTATTAAAAGTTTTTCCAGAAAAATGCTTATGTAAGGTACCAAATTTTTTCTACGATCATTTAATTATTAAAAAGATCTACCAGCGTTGATGACGTTACTGTGCAAAAACGAATGGTTACAAAAAATACATTGATTTTTCAAGAAAACGTCAATTAACGGAATTATTCATTTTGGGTGTAACTTTATCAACACTGTATAAAAGCTTTTAAGAGAGATCGAAGCCTTGAAACTTAATAACACTTCTGTAAATTTTGATGAACTTTGCTAATTTCATTCCCTTTCGACACGGAAAGTATTTATTCAACTCTTTTAAATGAAAATTGTGTTATTTCACGTCGTTTCTTGTCCCCATTATATTATATTCAAAATCGTAAGCAGAATGTAAAATGCTTATTAGTACACTTATTGCATTAACAAGTTAAGAACCTGAGAATAATGTTCTATATTAAATTAATAACTATTTTATTTCGTAACTATTACAGCTGTCACAGACCATTCGTTCTAGCTAAATTTATAATTAGTAGATCAGATAGCCAATTGATTGGATGGCACCACTGAATAATTAGCACGCTTCGCCTTGATCAATAAACAACACATTTAATCTTGACAACTTAAAAAAAACCGTTTAGTTTGGCATATTTGTATTTGTATCCAGATGTGCCAAACACATCAAAATGTTTCTAATTATTACAAAAAAAATCACAACAATAAATAGTCACGCGGTACATACTTAATGGCTGGTTGACTTTGTAATGTTTGTTTCCAATTGTTCCTATATTGTCACAAAATTCGAGAGGTAATAAAAAGGTGCTGGAACTAATTACAGAATAATAATAAGTTCTGCAATTCTCTTACATTAAAAACATCACAGTGACTCATCATAAGTAATATTTTTATATAAAGCAATCTTGTAACGAAAACAGCTGCACCTCTCTAAACCCCTTATAAATTGAATTCTTTATATAAAAGGCTGCTGATGTGTTACGAATGCACGTCTCTGGTAACTTACATACATACTGCATGCGTACATTCCATCATTTTTTATGGATACAAATTATTTACAAATTACGTTTGCATTCGTGACGTGACAGTCTGGTAGAATATTCACACTGTATAGAAATGACGGAAACAGTATAATGTAGTTATTAAGAAAATAATAATAAAAAAATTACTATTTATCAAACAAGCTTGTAACTTGCGCTCAGTAAGTTTCTTTTCTTCCTAAGACCACTCAGTTGGCTGTTCTCTTCTTGACTTTCCGGACATAAAAATTTCCTGCTTAAACTTCCGCGGGATCTATATTATCCCCCAAGTATTTCATTTGATACACTTCACGTTGTAAATCTTCCGAAAATATTACTGACGCTTTGTAGCTCTTTATCATTATAATTAGATTCTCATAATGTTGAAGTGGGATTACATGATATAATGAACAGTCCAGCTTATATCTGCATTACCATTGCTAATTTTCGTTAAAATTAGTGCACCATTGTTAACTACAAAACTTGTTTGCAAGCAAAACAAGAACTGGATAAAATAAGTTCATCATCACACATTCAATCTCGCTCCAAATTTCCTCGAGAAGTTGGTCGCAACTTTATAGTGAATATTGCGCGTTCGTGCATGTGATCTGTGGAACGACCCTTTGAGTTATAGTGACTTTGTGAGTTTGTAAAGAGGTAAAGTTTCATATCTAACTCAATACTTTGAGGGATATAAGCGTTAAGTCTTGCTACGCTACGCTTGCATGATCGCAGAAGTTGGATGAATATTGTTGGGTTTACGGACATTATTTATTTATTTACATTATTTACACTATATGTGTATTTATTTACACATTACGCGACACTCCGGACAGATAAAGACAACTCGACTTACTACTCTTCAATTTATAAACGAAATAAAGAAACATCTGTGGCGTCTCTTTTGAATTATATGTGTGCATACCAAATATGAAACACATTGATCCATTTTTGATTACCACACACTTTGCTGTGGTGTGATCGACTGACCACTGATCAATTAACCTACCGAATCCACCTGTCCCACGGAGTCCACCTATAGCTAAGAACCATCAGGTGAACCCCATAAGTACAAAAAAAATCATCAAAATCGGCCAGAAAATAAAAAAAATATGGATCTCGACAACAGCGCTACCTACCGGGTCCAAATGTAGCTAACAACCATCCATGTGACACCATAAGTACAAAAAACAAATTTTACGCGTCTGTCTTTGTCTCAATGCATTAGTTCGAAGTCGTTCGTTGCGTTGCTCTTGACTTTCATTTGTTCCTGTGTTGGCAACCCAGTCTCTTAAATTTACATTCTCCAGCAATCGATCTTCTGTCGTTTTATTTAAACAAAAGGTGTAGTCTATTTGTGAATTCCGTGTATGTCGACCAATATTTCCTCCTAGTCCACGAATACGTGGCATTGTTCTTTAATAAATACACAACACATAAATATAAGTAACTTATATTTGAATTTTATAATTTGTTGAACAAACTTACATGTTGTTTTATTTAAGTGAAACTTGCTAAGACGCTGACAGGAATCAAGTTTATTTCATTATGCCTACTACTGACAGACATAAATTGAAATGTCAAAACAACGCCAAGCTATGACGCAAGTGACTGTCAATTATTCATGATTTTCATAATGAGTTTATTGGGGCCACTCAAAGACACACAAATTTTGATCAAAATCGTTCCGGCCGTCTAAGAAGAATTCAGTGAGCTACACATGTACAGAAGAATTATACATATAATCAATGCAAGTCCTAACAAAAAATTTTACCACAAGTAGAACTCGTCAAAATAAACATTTTTTTCTATTTTTGATTTGATTTTTGTTTGACTTTTTTTCTAAAATCCGCTATTTTTGAACATTTTTCTAACCCCTTATTACGCCCTCCGCCTATGAGTTCATACACTTGAACGAATGAGAAATGGCAAATTTTCTTCTGTAACTCCAGATTTGTGCCAACTTTTATTGTATACCGCGTTATACGAACAAGGATTATCCCTATGTAAGTTAGAGAGTTTATTATTACTAACCTACTTCAACATATGCATATTATGGTAGGTTAGTACATGTTTCCATTTAAACAGTTTTTATTTTGATTCGTTTATCGGGTAACTTTTTTGTGCATCCCCATTTTATCAAAGAAAAATAGTAGTAGCGGATACGTGAGTTCGCTTTCCGCAGGATAATATTTCTTTGGAGGAAGAAAAACACAAATGGCAAAAGCAATATAATTTTCCAACCGTCATCGGGGCAATCGACTGCACTTTAATCAAAATAAAAAAATTAATGATCGCAAATAATATAGTAATGAATACATAATAATTATGCAGAAAGCAATAAACGTGCAAGCCGCATGCAACGCAGACGAATTATTATTCTTAATAATTATGCACGTATTTGGCACAATAGTGTTTTATGTCATACATGGCGTTGAAAAGTGTTTAATGACACCTTATCGCAATCCTACAACACCCGAAGAGATAACATTTAATATGTCACTGAAACGCGAACGAGTTATAATTGAATGATACTTTGGTCAATTGAAACAGACAATAATAAGAGTAAAACTACAATAACAGTTACAATTGAAAATATTCAACCACTTGTAGCAGCGAGGTCTATTTTGCATAATATTGGAAAATCTTTGAGAGATGAAGAAGTTCTGGAAGGAATCGTAATAGAAGGATAAGAGGCAGAAGAAGATCAGAAGAAATGAAATGAACTGTCACAACTACTAATTTATGCCCGCCGCAAATATAGTGTCATTTGTAATGCGCATTTAATTTTCCTATTATTTTATTGTTATATTAATTAACAACATGAATATATAAGCAGTGTCTTAACCACAGCTTGTAATACTCTTATCGCCATAAACTACTGCACTTGTACCCTTGTACTACAACCAGGTTTGTTTAGTGTTTCTTCAGCAAGTTGTTTTATCAACTTCTGTTTTTTGAGCTTTAACACTTCTAATCATTAGAACAATTATTGTTCTAATAAGACTAAACGTGGCAGTTCAGTGTTGGTTAATGTTCGAGTTTTCCCAGTCCCATGATTTTTAAGCGAAGATTTTGATTTTTTAACGGACAATGGAGGAGGATATGTTTGGTAATTGCCGAAGATGTGAACTCACTTGGTAGTCAATTGAACATTTGTCTACAAAATATTGCTTAAGAATCGTTCTTGCTATGAATTTTCATCATTTGCTGACTTATTGTAATGCAATAAAAAAAAAATTGATCAATAATTTTGTAGCAATTTCTAAGTCACTCAGTCTATTTTTATTGTAACGCGTAAATTATGCACATAAAAATTTATACAACCGTTTTTTTAACAAATTCATTTTTCTAGTGTTCAAGGTCGAGGATTTGCAACTCTATGTTGGTTTGGGTTGTTTCTTTTCAAGTTAAGAATGTAAGAAAAATTGCTTCATCACAGTCATAAGAACCTATCATTGCTCGTAATCTAAAGGCTAATGAGTTGTCATTAGTTCCAAGTTCGCCCATTTAGTGATTAATAATAATCAAGTCATTAAGTCAGTAAAGTAGAAACTCTTATTAGGGTATTATTAAACTAACAGGTGTTCAACTGAAAATATATTTGGAGTAGGCGCTGGATGACGTTTTGCTTCACTGTGGTGTACACACATCAAAATGTCATTGTGAATGTCATTAGTCATTAGTTGTAAGGTTAATGTAAAATAATAATAAATATAATAAAATGTTAATTGGTTTCGCGCTCATTCTGATTCTATTAGACGAATTTCATAAAAAAAATCCTTTTCTGATTTGCTGTTCTAAATGCTGCAACTGCATATCTTTTTTCTAAATTTGGAATACAAGGTTGCAAGTCATTAATTTTTTTGTGAAAAGTCATGTGATCATTTAAAATTCTGTATCAGCATTATTATTAAATATTGAACATTGAAATTTGGCATGTCGATAAACAAAGCTTGGGTTTTTCGGACGCTGCTAATACAATTGGATGTTATTGTATTACAGGGTGTTCACCAGAACCGACTAATTTAAACAATATTTGGACATCCATAACTTTGTTATTTTAAATGGAACACCCCATATGTTTTTAAGGCTTTGCATTTCTAAAAAATGGTAGCTAAAAATGTTGTTGCTCTCGGCGAATTCTGCTACTGGGTAATTAATGTAGCAATTTCTGGGACACGTAGTATAAAGATCTCAAAACTCAAAAAATCACGAGTTATCTGTGGAATGCGGTAGAAAGAGAACTAGATGCCAATGCACCTGCATATATTATAAAATAAATAAACACAGAATTATATTGAAAGAGGCGTTATTTATAAAATTCACCTAAAATGTTTGAATGTCCTCCTTGCATGGTCATTAAGGTCGCATTTTCATTCCTCACCAAAATTTCCGAACTGGCCGTTTTTTAAGTCAAAAGTACAGCACAATAATTAAGCCAGACTCGCTGGCCGCAAAATAAAAAAATATACAGAAAATCTTGCACATCGATCTCATTCCACTGTCCAAAGTGTAAAACACTCTTAAGTTTAGTAATCTTATTTTTTGTCGTCATTTTTTCATCGAAGACGTTTTCGGTCCGCGACTGTATGCGTGTAAATTAGTCTCCCATTATCGGCTCAAATCGAAATACCATTCGTGGCGCAAGTTGTGTAAAGCATTTTTGACATGGAACCATTTATTTATTGAGACTATTAATACCAATTGTCTTCAACTCTATTTATACTATTATACTATTATACTGACGCGAAAAATCGATAAAAACAATCCTTGAAGCGGATTATATGTTGTGTTAAAATTGGAGCTCAAACGGTGCAGAGCTTTTCGAGTTTTTGAAGCGTCCACAAACCAACTTAACATTTTTATATAATAGATTACATATTTCCTATAAGAATAACTGTTTCTATGTAATTGAACCATATTCTGGATGTTATCATCGTTGTGTTACAACCTTGAATTTAAATTGGGGCAAGTACTAAGAACCAACTCTTCAAACATGAAGCATGCAAAACACACAAACTGTCTCCACTCTCCCCTGCCGCAATCCGCGTTTCTCATTAATTTACACTTCACACCTCCAGCGCAAATACAAGAAATCCATTGAATGTATTTGCGCTCCTCGTGATTTTTCTACCTCTTTAAAGCGAACAAGGTCACGTCAAACCGTACTTGCGAAAGCAGTGGAAAACTTTTATTCCCACAGGAATCCTACAACTTTCTGGAACTCATTCCGGAATTTTCAGATAACACTCCAAAGGTTGCATTACGAGATTGGGTCATTTTACGTAGTAGATTGATAAATTATAACCGTTTCTTCAACGATGGTAATGGATCCCGGAATTTTCCAGTGTTGAGCAATACAACAGGCGGCTTAGTGCAGGAAAGAGTGCTTTTCATTGCAATTTTTAAATCGTGATCGATGAAGCAGCTGGGGGAAAATAACACCCAGTTTAATTTATATGGGTTTAAAAACACTCAAAATCGTAAAGGCATTTTGTTAATAAGCAACAAGGTCAAAAGGTGTGAATTGCGGTAACTGTAAATATTACATGCATAAAATGGTAAAAAATTGATTAGATTGAATCCGTTAGTTAAAGTTAAATTGCAAAAAAAAGTAAATAATTGAATTAAAAAAAAATGAGTCAGCAACTGGCGGTACGGTGTGTTATTCTAAGCACTTATCAATAGGAATAGCAAATCAATTTAAATTACAAACTTTTATATTTCCATAACAACAGACTACCTGTCAAAAATTGTTAGCTACTATTCTATAATATGTAAATTGGAACGACGAATAGAAGTGGGTGGTGTTCTCAGACGAATTCCGGTTTTGTTTTTGGGCTCACAATGGACATAGGAGGGTGAAACGAGTCTGATGAGAACGCCGAAATTTGAGGTTCGCTGTACGGCTCTCACACAAAGGGTGGTAGTTTTGGGGGCAATAACGCAAGATGGCCGTCCCATTTAGTTTTCAATTGAGGAAACTAATTTAATGCAGCAGGGTACATTAAACATTAAGTATTGACGCCAACTACGAGTTCTACTACCTATATAACCTCAGAGGGTTAAATCGACCCCTACTTCAGCAAGACAATGCACCCCCACACAGGCCAAGGGTAACTACAGAGTCACTTCAACGAAGTTCGCCCCTGGCCTGCTCGATCATCCGATTTATCTCCCATTGAGTCTTGGAGATTCCATAAATCACCTTCCCTCCAACATGTCTCACCGTATAAATGTGGTGGACAAAACGCATCTATATATTAATAAAAATGAAATGCTGTTCGTTGGTAAGCGCATTTCTTAAGAACGTTTACATTGATTTGGCAATTTTTTTTAATCTTACGGGAAGAAAAATTGGACAAAACCGATGGTGCTTTTCCAATGGAATTTTTGTATGAACTCACGAACGATGGATATGCGTAATTATTTTTTTGGTTTGTTCGTTAAGGTCCTAGAAAAAATAATAATTTTTGTATGCAATTGACGATAGGAACGACATATTTGGTTGAATCTTTTTTGGCTGTGTTCGTTATGCTTACGGGATGGAAATAATTCAATTGAATGTTTTCAATTGAAAAAAATATATATAAAAATGTTGGGAAGTTCTGGAGAAAATCTGGAAAAACGCATCTCAGCCTAAATTAAAATAAAATTACATTATTGTTTTTACTTTTGTGTTGTTTCGCGATCTGTGCAAAAACAAACTTATTGAAATTTGGACAGGATGCCAGTCGAGTCAGCTTGTAATTTAATAATTTTTTTTTATACCCGACTAATATCTAGATGACTATTTTTGCCACGCAAAAGGAAAGTATAATGGAGTATTTCTCTCACAAGTGATATAATGATAAAAAGGGGTGAATTACTATGGTTACACAATAATAAGACATGAATAACTTTTTGAAAGGTCATAAAAGGTCTTACACGTGACCGAAATGACATTGTAAGCTCGTGAGATGTGTATCACTCGTGCTATCGCACTCGTGATTCAAAGATTTCACTCGCTGACAATGAAGCATTTTTGTCACTTGTAATATAATCTAAATACTATTATTATTCAACACATTTTTTTTTGGGTTTTGATGAATGTTTTAAAAACTGTTACAGAAGGAGGTGTTGATAAAACTATGTATTACACACGTGTCTTAACAGTACATAAGTCACTCAAAAAAAATGAGCAAACAAAAGAAAAATGAGAGAAAAACTAGAGCAAGCTCTCGTGGCTAAACATTTCTTTCGTGACTTATTTGCCTTATAAGACACTTGTATAAGTAGTAGTATGTATATTTATTACCTTTACAGGTTTATAAAGTATCCGATTAATACATTTCCCATAACTCAAATAAACTAAAATATAATATAATAAATAAAACTAAATAAATCAATAATTCAACACAATAACTAGCAGCTTTTTATTCCTTCCCACTTATTGTCCCTCTTCTCCACTCAACCTTCTTCATCCATTCGATCCCTCTTCCGTCCTCATTCAAAATTTCTTCTCTACTCTCATCTCTCCCTCTCAATTCTACGCATTCCTTCAACAAATGCTCTATCGTCTCCTTTTTTTCTCCCCACATCCCGCGTACTCTATTATTATCCTCACTCCAATATTTATTCTCTCTCTCCTCATTTCCACATCTAAATCTTACTATTATCACTCTCTCTTTTCTACTCTTTCTTCCTAGGTACTTTGGCATTTCTTCCGTTATTATTATTTCATACTTCCCATTGTACTTAGACTCCCTAATTCTCGTTCTTCTTTCCTGCACTTGCACATCTCTATCTCTCTGCACTAATTCATCTGTCATTACTCTGCCTCTCTCTCGCATTCTTTCTATCTCCGCGCCTGCATACCCGTTTCTTTCGAAATATGCCTCCCTCTCTTTCCATATCCCCTTTCCTATTTCTTTCAAACACTCTTGCAAAATTCTGCACTCTCCTCTCTCTATCACTCTCTCCTGAAATCGTATTGCTCTTTTTCCTGCTTCTATTCTTATTCCATCTCTCTTTGTTTCCTCCATCACTATATACCCCGGTGTCTCTCTCTCTCTACCCCTAGCACCCATTTCATATATTTTCCTTGCACCCCTTCCAATCCTTCTTGCTCTCTCCATCCCCATATTTCCGCTCCGTACATCATCACGCTTTTCACCAAACTATCAAACATCATTACTCTCCTTCTAAAATCATGTCCAAATTTTCTCTCTCCTATTCCCCATACAGCTCCTATTATCTTATTAGCTTTTTTCACTAACTCTCTCACATGTGCTGTTGCTGTGTTTCTTTCATTTATCACATAACTTAAATACTTAAATTCTTTCACTTCTTCAATTTTCTCTTTCTCCCATCTCCACTCATTTACTTTTCTCCTACCACCCCCTTTTCTGAACACCATCATCTTGGATTTCTCTACATTCACCGTCAACTTTTTCCTCCTCATATATTTCTCCATGTTTCCTATCATTTCTTTCATACCTTTCTCCTCTCTCGCTAGCACCACCAAATCATCCGCATATGCTAAAGACTACACTTTTTTTTTGCCCACCACAACCCCCCCTGTCTGCCCCTTCCCGAACATCTCCTCTATATCTCCAATAAAAGCTGCAAACAGGCTGGGACTTAGTGGGCAACCTTGTCTTACTCCCTTATAAGTTTTGAAACATTCACTCACCCTTCCATCCACTCTCACTCTACTTATCGTCTCTTCATATATCTCTTCTATTTTTGTTACCAGATGCTCATTTATCCCTCTCTTTCTCAAGCATTCCCACAGTAAATCTCTTTCCACATTATCAAAAGCCGCCTTCAGGTCCACAAAGAATGCATATGCATATATCTTGCCACCCCTCTTTTTTATCTCATTTCCTACTATGTGATTCAAGATATATACATTATCCATGGTCTCTCTAACTTTCCTAAATCCCGCCTGTCCGTCTGGTAACACCCCCCTCTCATTCATTTCCCTCATCAGCCTCTCTTACACAATCATCGCGTATACCTTATAAAATATGCTGTATTTAGGAGAGTGATCCCCCTATAATTACTGACTGTATCCTTTTCTCCTTTCTTATATATGGCGCATATTATCCCCTCCTTCCACTCTTGGGGGAATCCATCTCCCTTCCACACTCCATTCACTATCTCTAACAACCTGTCAACTTCCCTTTCCGTTCCATATATCCACGCTTCATTCTGTATACCATCCCTCCCCGGTGTCTTTTTTCTTTTCAGTTTTCTTAGTTGTTGCTCTAGTTCTTCCCTTGTTATCTCTTCTATTTCTTCCACTCTTTGTTGTCTCTTTTCCTTTTCTTGTCTGTTTTCATCACCCCCCAGCAGCTCACTGAAGTACTCTCTCCATTCCTCCATAGTAATTCCATCATTCACTCTCTCTCTCTCTTTTTCTTTCTTTCCTTATTTATGTATCTCCATACCTCTTCTTCCGTCTTTATACTCTTCATCTTTAGCTCTTCTTCCATCCGTTTCTATTGCTTCTTCTCTTTGCATACTAAATTGTACCTCTTGCGTGTTCTCTTGTACTCTTCCTTGGTTGCTTTTTCTTTTTTCCAATTTCTTAGTTTCCTTCTTGCTTCCTGCTTCCCTTCCCTGCATTCTTTATCCCACCAATCGTTCTTCCACAGCCCCATCTTCTCTCTTATCTCTATCTCTTTTTTTTTCTGTTGCGTTTCTTATGTTATCGCTCAGTTCCCTCACCTTTTCGTTTATTTCTGTTTCTTCGTATTTTGCCTCCCTAAGTCTTGCTCTATAATTTTCTTTTCCTTCTTCCGTCCAAATATTCTTCACAATTTTTCTTCTAAACTCATTCACACTTCCTCTATCTTTCTCTCTTCCTTTTGTCTTCACTTCTAAAGGCATATGGTCCGACTCCATTCTTTCTCCCACCTTGAATTTCTCTATTTCATCCCATGCTTCTTCATTCACCATAACATAATCAATAACTGTCTCCCCTCTTGATCCAATATACGTGTACTCCCCTTTCTCATCTCCTGTGCAGTTCCCATTAATTATGTCCCACCCTCTTTCTTCTACTAAGCTAATCAGTACTCTCCCTTCTGCGTTTTCTGTTCCATCTTTTGTTGATCTTCCTTCTATTGTTTCTTGTTCCTCTTCTATTCGTCTTCCTTTTCCCCAAATTCTTGCATTAAAATCCCCCCCCCCCAATCACCAAAGTTCCTTCTTCTTGCTCTTTTACTCGCTCTTCTATTATTCTCTTCGTTTCCTTCATACTTCTGCTGTACACTGTTACAATTCTCCATTTTCTCAGTTTACTTTTCACCGTTCTTTCCATAATCCCTCTATCTTCTTTTGCTTCAGTTCCATTTTCTCCTTCCAGTCCCTCTTTCACCCCCATTATTATCTCACCTTTAGCTCTCCCTTTCTTGCTTTCCTTCTCTGCATATTGACATTTCCACTTAAATTCTTTCGGCATTCTCTTTTCCAATTTTTCCCACCCCTTTTCTTCCACCCACGTTTCTACCATTCCCACTACGTCAAATTCTCTCATATACTCCCAAAATTCATTCTCTTTGTTTTTGTCGTCTTTTTCTTGTGCTCTTATTCAAAAATTTTCTGTATCTAACTCCCCCTTTTCTACGTCCCACCTAAGCCCTTTTCCCTCTATCCATATCTTTTTATAACCCACTTTCACCCGCTGTCCTTTTTGTCGCTCTTCTTTGGCTATCGCTCTTAATTCCTTCTGTATATCTCTTTCCTTCTTTGTCAGATCATCTTCTATGTATACTCTCTTTCCTTTTTTTTTCTCCTAGTTTTCTTTTATTTTCCATAACTTTCCTCTTTTCCCCCAGCTCCCAAGTTCCGCCACAATCATTTTTCCTCTATTTATTTTATACATCTCTCTGACAGTCACTTCTACCTCTAATTCCACCTTCATCCATTTTTCCAGTTTCTTCTCGCTCTCGCATTCCTCTTCGTCCAATCCCGTTACTACAATATTCTTTTTTCTCACTCTTTTTTCCTGCTCTTCCATTTTCTCCTTCAATTTTTTCATTTTTTCTTTTAGTTCCATCTTTTCTCTTTCCCATTTTTCTTCCTTTTCACGCATCATAATTTTCAACTGTTCCAGTTCCCGGCTCATCTTTCAATTCTCTTCCTTTATCTCCCCTACATCCTCCATAATTTCCTTCAGCATCTCTTTCATTTCCTCATCCATGACCTTTTTAACCGGTGATCTTTCTAACTTCTTACTTTTCTTAAAGGGGTTAATCCTCTCTTCCGACTCTCGTCCTTCTTCTTTTTTTCTTTTGTAATCTTCTTTTCTCTCGCTCTCACTACCACTTTTTTTTCATTCTATTTCTTTTTCACTTTTTCACGCTTTTTATCCGCTTATCTTCTCGAGCGCCGCAAAACACGTCCGCTCGGCTCAACTGCTCGAATCGGAATCCCACTATTTTTATGGATTTTAAGCAATTTAAAGGCTTTCCGTGGTTGTGTCGAACGATAAAACGTTGTATTACACCCGTTCCTGTGTAGATTGAACGCTTTCTGCCACTCGGGGCTCACAAAAGCACTCGTTTCACTCGTGCTCTTATAAATCCCTTGTGGCGTAAAGCGTCCAATTTACACAGGAACTCGTATAATAAACTACTATTATCCAACACCTGTTTATTATGAAGTCATAGTGATGCTGATTTTGAATGTATTATGAGGTCTATAAGAACTTTTAATCAGTTTTCCCTAAAACACCAAAAACAATTTTTATTATAATTACCGACGCACGTTTCGCCAACAATGTTGGCATCATCAGGGTGATGAGTGAACTGAGTTCGTCGGTACGTGCGTCTGTAATTATAATAAAAATTGTTTTTGGTGTTTTAGGGAAAACTGATTAAAAGTACCACCAAAAGTGATCCAAACAATTGTTTTGTTTTTGACAGGGCTATAAAACACATGTGACTTATGAACCCATAATTCAACGGTTTTCTAATTTGTCATATAGCAACCAGTTCATAAGCCAACAGTTTTGAACGTCAAATGAACGTCAACAATTTTTGGGTTTTGATGAATGTTTTAAGAACTGTTACAGAAGGAGGTGTTGGATAAAACTATGTATTACATACACACGTGTCTTAACAGCACATAAGTCACTCAAGAAAAATGAGCAAACAAAAGGAAAATGAGAGAAAAACTAGAGCAAGCTGTCGTGGCTAAAAATTTCTTTCGTGACGTATTTTATTTGCCTTATAAAACACCTGTACATATAATAAATAGCTATATTTCACAATATTAAGACGTTATTTTAACCATATTTCGTGTTCGTTTTGATACAGTTCGGTTGTATATTAACGAAAGTATAAGAATATGTATTGAAGAGATCCTCGATCAACATGTGAGTTAAAAATATCCTTCATGTACATACGGAGAATTTCTCACTTGTCCTTTCAGATGTGTAAAGCCAAACTTTCTCGTAAAGAACTGTTTATGTGAGTGAATGCTTAAATATGTAGGCGTAAATTAAATTGCAATGAATCTTGTCAGTCATGTGAAAAATCATTAGCGAATACATATGGTGCTTTGGTGCTTAGTCACATCATCTATACTTTCGCCTTAGCTGTCTGTCTGATTTTAATGTAACCTTAATATGGATAAAAGACTAATTTGCAAAATCGGTGTCAAATTATGAGTGCAGAACAAAAATAGCCTGAAAATCGGAACGGGAAATAAAATAAAAAACACATCTAAACCGAATAACACAAAAACCTTGAAAAATCAACACAATTATTTTTGTTCTGTTTAAAGTTACTGAACTAATTAAAATGGTAGTCTAGCTTGTTTTGGCTTTTGGCACATCAACGGTTTATACACGTTACAAAACTGCAACTTTTTAACGAATAAATTGTAGAAATGGAGGTTGGCGATGTTTTTTTTTTTTATTTCTCATAAGTAAATAATTTGTTGAAACTTCTACTACTTCTACTAGATAAAACTACACATTAAGGAGAGATCTTGAATTATCATCCTCAAATGGAATAAAACAGGAGATGTAATAATTACTTTCCTTAATAAAATTTTGTCTGCTGTTTTTACATAAAAATAAATTAATTTCAATGATGTTTAATTAGTTAATTAAAATAATTATTCAATATTAATTAATTAGATCAAAAGCGGTTATATTTTACAGTAGTAAAATCACCAGCTTACCCTTAACAGAATTTGAGAAGCCCTTTCTTATTCATGGCGATGAAAAAAAAAAGCGGTGAACGCGATGAGATTTTTAAGAAAAGCAAAAAAACAATTGGATCTCCCCACATAAAATTAAAGCATAGACAAGAAAATAAAGATGATGCAAATGACATGAGGAGATATCCGAAAACTGTGATGAAAAAGCCAAAAGAAAATTATAAGCATGTCAAAATTAAACAATTTCCCATCACAGTAAGAAAGTCAAGATAAATAAAAACAAAATCGACAAGCCAATAAAGAAGAGCAAAACCTCCTTACATAATATTAATTTATATCAATAAAAGATCAAGCCATATAAAACAAGTAAGCAAAGAACATGTGGGGTACAATGGGTGGAGAGTAAAAAAATAAAACGAGTATTTTTAGTCAGCATCGCTTAACTAAAGTATCACCTAAAGTAGCATATGATATAGAACGAGTTTTTTTTGTTTATTTATTTTATGATTCACGAAGTTATGCAAATATTTAAACTAGATTAGTAGGTATTATACGGCTAATAGACTGACCGAATTATTTTTTTACAGCAATTCAAACAAAATATGAACGACCAAAAACTTTTGATGGTCACTGGAATGATGACTCGAACAAAAAACAAGTGTATGTTCTTAGGCTTTATAAAACCTTGAAATTCACGCATGCAAATTTTACCTTGAATTCACAAATTGTCGTCCTTCATTATCAATGCAGGCCCGGGTGCGACGTATCCAGGACTCACGCACTCGCTCAAAAATATCTGGCATTTGTTGTTTTATGTTCAGAGGAACGTCCTCTAATAAATCGCACACTGTGCAACAATCGAGCCGAACAGCGTTCTCACGGGTTTCACTGTAGGTCATAATCATATCGGTCATGTCACTATTTGAAAATAATAATTTGTATTTCGATACAAGAGCGCTGTCGATTTTTTTTAAGCACGAGGCGGTAGCCGATTTTAGGTTTGACAGCTGTTAAATTAAAATCATATGCAGGAACATAATATATTTTTAGAAATAATTTATGTACAAGGGTTTTATTCAAGATTAAATTATTAAATTTCTAGAAGCGATGATGACATGGTGAAATAAATATTTCTAACGGTATATTTAGTTATACAGTGCAACCATGTTAATCCGGATCGCGATACTCCGGATTCTTTGGTAATCCGGACACATTTTGCGTCAATCCGGATCTCACCTGCTCACACCTCTCCGGATTCAGTTTTGTTGCATTTGAACCAATTATAATTTGACAGAAAACGGAATCGTACATTTCTAGGCGAGTTTTTACCTCTTCAAAATCTGCGAAAGTCGTGGAATCTATATATATGGCTTTATTTTGTACTCTTTCTCGAGGTTCGCATTAAAACTTGTATATAAAAAAATGTTGCTTCAATAATCCGGATTCTTTGGTATTCCGAATCGCTGTGGTTTTTAATGATCCGGATTATCAAGGTTGCAGTGTATTTATTATGTATTTCACAAAACGAATTCAAAAAGGAATTTTATGAAAATTTAGTGCACTGTCAACAGTCGAAAGTAAAACTGAAAGTATTCATTTTCATTTATCGCACTCAATGCAGCAAAGAAGTCCCTTTGTTGATTAGGTCAAGAGATAAGGGTTTTCAATACTGCCAGTGGTTCTCAATCGGTTTTCGCGTAAATTTTAAAGCCATATATATATATCTTGGGTTGCAATTCTTTTTTATAGGTCTCCTTCAAATTAGGAACTATCACAGGTTTAAATATTTGAGTAACTTCGTGAATCACCTTGTAGACTTTACGACTAGACTACCGTTTAACGACAACAGATAGTTTGGACGTAGGGACATAATATGTAATAGACAAAAATAGACGACTGGTCCCAACATGAAAAGAAGAATCAATAACTGATCCCATTTTGGAAAACCAAAATTAAGAGCTGTCAGATTATAAATTGGTACAACAGTTGGTTGATTGTTCTTGATATTAATTTTACAGAACCAGATCTTGCAAATAACGAACGTTTATAAACATAAAATTGCCCACTTTCGGAGATTGTGTAAAAAGCAGTTTCACATTTCTAAATCAACAAACTTAGTAATCGAAGTCCATATCAACATACACATTGTTATGAGTTGTTGTTTGCTTTAAGAAAAACACATTTCCACAAACATGTTTGTCAGCTGTAGCTAAAAAAATAAGCTCTGAGAAGTGAACGTACCTTAAGACAACACGTGAAATAAATAGAAAAAATCCCAACTGACTTGAGTGGAAAACATTCACTTTATCCTTACACCCAACACTAACTAAAAATTCAACACCGTCAATACTCACTATCATGTTTCACTTATTGGAACGTCGTAAAACATGTTCACCCAATCTACATTACCAATTACGATAAAACTCCCCTTAATCAACTAAATGCAAAAATCGAATTAAAACCTCCCGAGATACACCTTATCGGGAACATTACACACGACCGACGCTTAAATTAACGACGTCCTTGAATCCGAACATCCCTCGGCTCGCGTCCTTGAACCCGATCACATTGACCGAAATTTCAAGGTAACGTCACTTGCGCCTTGTCCTGCGAGGAGAGGCTTCAGCATTCCTGCTGAAGATTGTTTGGAAATCCCGAGCTTTGATTGACGTCAGCGATGCCAGTTTGGTGGGTTTTTTAAGACGCTGCAAGTGAGACTGTGAGTATTAATTTGGAGAGCGACGTTCCTGCATTTTCATTGTGAAGTTTCTTTGTCCTTTTAGTATGCTGATGCAAATAGAGGTGGGAAGGAATGAAAAGTGGATTCTTTTTTTCCCGAACATACGGAGATTGTTGTCTTTCACTTTCGGGTGGTGTTACAATACTGCCGTAATTGCGGGCTGGTATTATGTCACATGCAACGAAGTTTATTAATTATTGTTATTATAAATGCGATTTAAAAATTGACAATAAGATATTAATATGTGCTGTTTAATTATCTTTACACTACCTAACACTACCACTACCACTAACTATTTTTAGTTTGGTTACGCAGGTCCTTTTTTTGAAAGATTGTGGTAACCAAGAGGATCTGGCGGTAATGTAAAGTTTGTGGTGTTCAATTTGTCCCTATCACGTACCTTTCTTAATTTGAAATGTTATAAAAAAAGACCTCAACAACAGTTCAATCCCATTATTTTGAAAAATTGATATTAAAGACTTATAAAAACCTTATATAAAAGGCGGTCATTGCTCTTCCAGAATAAATTGTTTATACTTCGCATTCCATTAACTTTTTTGCACAAAAATCTACAGATCAGAATATAATTCTGTACTACGAATTTCAAGTTCAGGTCAACGAAGCTCACACTTTTGTCTGTGAAAAAAAAACTCTTTTGGGTTCTATCTTAGTATGGAATCACAATGAGGTAATGATTTTACATTAAAGCTAAAATATTCTAACACAATGAGCACAGAACTAGGTACCGTAAGTTCAAAATGCAAAAAAGCGTTTCAAAATGGGTCGCAATGAACTTTATCAAAATGTGTGAATACTAATAATAATTGCTACGCTTCATTAATAATGTAATTCTACTGTGCACTATGTCTGACGGATAAGTAAATTGTTGGTAGGGATTTGTGACAATTTATTTGGATAATTTTTCAATGTATGCAATGGGGTCGTCCCCCTCAGCTGAATTTGACGAATTTGACTATAACATCTCTAAACTATATAACATGGAGCCCTAGAACTTGTTCTGTTGTTGAATAAAGTTAATTTGTGAGATAACAGAGCATATCAAGAATCGCAATTTCGGCTAACATTTTCAAACGCTGTACATTTGCCGCCTCTTGTGACGTCATTTCGGGGCAGCATTCTCATTGGTTCATGCGTTTCTAATTAGTCCGCGCGTCTAGTAACTTTGAATTTTGTGTGGTAAATTTTGTCCCGTGTTGACGTCACAGAATGGAGCGCGTTTCAAATAAGATAAATCTTTCGGATTTTTTTTACCTAGTAAACGCATGATTTTGAATAAGCAAAAAAATATGGGTATAATATTTTTTCGTGTAGTTTCTAGAAAAGCTGTTTTTGAAAATTGTGGGACGACCCCATTGTGGACGCTTACAGTTAAATAATTTACTTATCCTTCAGACTCAGAATGCACAGTAGAATTACATTACTCGTATAAAAGAATCATTTATTTAAAAGAAAACTATAGTTTTGACCTTATTTTCTTATATTACGCTGCCATGCTCTACGTGAATATGAAAATAGTACACTGGTATGGATGGTCAGCTCCTGTCCTTCTAAGCTTGTCGAAACAGGATGGAACGACCGCAGAAAGTGGTTTTAATTCACTTTTTCATTAGGAACTCCAATTTCATTGCGGTCTCCACGGCGTCTTCCAACTCGAACATTTTCCTTCCATTGGTTACACATTTTAAAGATGTACACAGGAGTTTTACAAAGTCTAGAAGGAAAAAGCTTGTGTTGCATATCTTTATTTTTAATCGTTGAACATGAATCGATTGGGACCAAATAAAATGTGTACTGCACCGATTTTTATAATTGTTTTTTTTTTTAATAAAAGACATTGATAAGATACAGCAGTAGATTACTTTTCATTTTAAAAAAATCACAGGTTCATTGATTTATTATTTGTATTTTTTTTTCTCTGGATAACAGTCCATTACAATCACCGACTTGAACGAGCGTGGGTTGTTTCGTTCATCAAGCTGGCGAACTCTACAGCTTGACAAACTTGGACCTTGAAATTTGGATGCGCAGTAGATTATGTGGTGGGGAACAGAGCTCAGTCACACTCAGTTTGGACAAATATCTGTAGTTGTATGCATCGGTGCACTTTTTTACCTCAAGAATATCGGATAAAAACTATTGGGGCAAACTCGGGAAGTTATAAGTAAAATATGTATAAACGTTCATAATCGAAGTGCGTGAACGAGTTGCTGCTGCCGCAGGACTCTTACTTCATTAAAAAAATTGCCAAAGAAAGAAAAGAAATAAATACCGGCAAAAAAAACGTTTTCGACACCGAATAAATAAAACAAAACGTCCACTAAACAGTTATTTCGATCGAGGGGTACTGCGCCGCACAGTAATAAATTATCATATTACCGAATAAAGATTTTCAAATTTTACGGAGAATTCTGTGAAGATACAGGATATGCGGGGTGTCGCGAAACTTTACGGAAAGAATTGGAGAAAATTGGATCTAGGTGCCGAAAAACTAAAACAAATCGAAAATTGAAAATTGTGTGAAAAACATTATATAAGTCAGCTTCGCGTAACCTGTTTGCGGCAAGTTAAAAAGTAGTGCAAACAAAATCACTACTAACTACTAACTTTTGACAATCTGATCTGATTTAAAATTTCAATGTCAAAGTGACAAAATTCTTGAATTAGAGCGTACAATTTCTTACTGAAAATTATTTTAAGAACGCTGAACGGCAACAGAATGATGAATGGAATTATTCTATAGAACGCTGTGCTAATGATTTTCGAAATTCCCACCCCAATTATCAAAAATTAGTCTAACAAATTTATAAATGTGGCAACATTTCGTGATGTTGGGACTTGAGTGTTTTGTGGATCAGAAGGAACGATCACATTGTCAAAAGTTAGTAGTGCCAACCTAATTTAAATTTCAGAGTCTACTCTAATTTATAATTTAAATGATCGCACGGTATTATTTAGTTTGTTTTGACGGTCCTTGGAGAACGTTCGTAAACCCAACTCTATCGCAATACAAATAATGAAAAACGTAAAAACCGATGATCTTTCTGTGTACACCTAAAGTTCAATTTTTATCCCTTTTACCCAGATTACTTTAGAATTGAAGTCGCTTTGAAATTTGTAAAGTAGTCATCGTTTTAGGTTTCAATTCGATGTCTATAGATGGGCAGTTTCTTACCCGAATCGGTCAATCACAATGTTGAATAAAGTTCATATTCATCTGGTTTTCGTGTTTTCGGGCGTTTGAATTTTTTTCAAATTTCATAACGAGTCGAATTGTAGTGTAGCTCTTGCGATGCTTCTGTCAATTAACTGACTTTAAATAATATAAAACATATTCTAGAAAAAATATATACAAATTGTAGGTACCTACAGAAAGCGGTCAACATGAAATACCTACCCATTGAAAATATAGATCTCTCAGATTTATAAAGATACTTTATAAATTGCATGCACTCTTGTCGAGTCGATGTTTCATTAAATGGAGCTTTCTCAATAAATTCTGCTGGTTTACTGTGGAGTTAGAAAGTTTTAGTTTTTTCTTCCGAGCTATGTATAAGTAGTTTTGAATGCACAATGATATGTCTGATAACAATCCATTTTATCATGTTTATACCGGGTATAGAATGGATTTTGAGACAGGAATTTTACATGTAAAAACGAAGATCTGAAAATATTTGCTTCCCTAATTAGCTTCTTATTAGTTCTTTGGTTTCGTCTCTTTAGAATAAGACGTTATATAATATGAAATAAATTGTAATAAAATACTACGTAAATCCATTTTTAGTAAAAGTAAAAAATAGTAAGAGTTTTGTTAGCAATAATTTGATAATTTTGAAGAAAAAGTTAATTTTGTGAAGACTTAATGTCGGACGATCAATTCCGCCTGTTGAACCCTTACCCAGATAGTTTTAATAAAATCAATGAATGAATCACATTAATTTCCATATTCCGGTCTCAAAATCCATTTTATGTCCGGTATATATTATAATTTATTATTACCTTTTTCGGAATCACAAAATATTTTAAATTTATGAAGAATAATGTCTGCATTATTGCTGCAATGATGGCTTGTACTTCCTCAAACTTACGTAGATTTTATTTTAGAACATTATATATTTTTCAGGGATTTCGGTTTTAAATGCAATTGAAAGTAGGTAAACAAAAAGTCTGGTAATATTTTAATGGATTACCATTCACGTAAAATCGATAAATCTTCAATAAAGGGTTCTTCATAAAATCGTTGGAGTTAAAAATAGTGGTAAATAAAAGTATTTTAGTAATAACATAACCGGTGTTTTTTTTTTTTAATTTGGCGTCATAGTTGGCGGTGTCTATGAGTTTGTATGAACAACCCACAATTTTTAAAACATTTGCTTCAATTGTCAAAATAATTACTAAATTTGTCAATTTCTTTATTTTTGAATTTAAAATAATTCTCTTAGAAGAACAAAAAAACTTTGTGGTGGAATCTGATTTTCGTAACGTCCATCGAGTTTATGGTCCATTCAACTTGTTTTCCGCCAAGAATTTCTCGATGCTGACATACAACACTGATTCACTTGTATTCCTATCCTCTGCAAGCAGTCCATCAACTTCTTCCTGTTGATTAACACTTTTAATGGGAACTTGTTAAACTTAACTTTCTTCACGAATGAGGCCTGGTTTAATTTAGACAGTTATGTGAATTCACAAAAAAAAAATAGTAAAGATAGGGTAGAGTTCAGAAAATCCTAATTTTATCGAAGAGGTCCACTAAACACCTAAAAGGAGTATAGGCGTAGATGGTATAGGCGGCTCCTTCAAGACAATAAAATAATTATTGGTCCAATTTGTTGGCGAATGTCAGTGCTAGATCCCGCAATTATTCAAAAAGTCCGCAAATGCCTTGAAGTCGATGGAGCACATATTGATTATTTACCTTATTTCCTCATTAAAACTGCTTTTTATCGCATTAACATGTTGAACTGTCGATTCATTAAATTAAAAGTGAGGTTAGATATAGGTTCAGATGTCAACTTAATAACTGTCACTTCGATGGTATCTTCACAGTGAAACATTAACAAATTAACAAAAAAACACCTTTATATAGGATGTTTGACAAAAAATATATGTGCATATATGCGCATCCACTTTCATTGATTAAAAAACTGGATAAACCATCACAAAAGCAGTAAATACTGACCTAATCGACGTTCTAATTAACTATAATTTAAATTCGATCACTTCTGACATCAAACTGAAATGAAGCTTCCCAATAGCAGATACCGTTAGGGGTTACAACTAAAAAAACTCAAAAGTGGGTATGAGTATGAATTCAGTGTTTATACAGAGGACTTTAATAAACATTATGCTTTGTATAACATATAATTCTTTGATCTTCGACGACTAGAGAGATTATTTCACGCTATTAATAATAAGATAATTTTAACTATTGTAAAAAATAGTAAAATAGTTTTGTTAGCAATAATTTGATAAATTTGAAGAAAAAGTTAATTTTGTGACATAATGCAGTTTTTAGTTGGCAATGAGTTTCATTATCAGGCCAGCGTGTGCCATTTTCTATGTATAAAACTATGTATGTATTTTTTATCACAGTTTTATTCCCTATCACCGCTAATATATTTTTTTTTAATTTTTATCAAAATATCAAAAAAAAAATGGTGGATGCGCCTGTCCACGTAAAATTATTAAACCACGATTCCCAAAATTATAAAATTCACATATTCATACATAAAATGAGTATAATATTACAAAATTTGATATTCTGCAATCATTTTTCAAATCATTTAAATTTCCAAATATAAAATCCGATTGTCAAAGATTTAAAAATTTGGATATTTGCAGATTTTTTTGATTGTAAAATTCCTAGTTCAAAATTCAAAGTTCGCTGACTATAAGCTTAAAAAATAAGGCAATTTACAAAATTCGAATGTTACAAGATTCGTAGCTTCAGAAATTTCAGATTCAAATGTTTGACCTTTATATCACATACGCCAGGAAATCCAACTTTTTGGCCTTGGGACGTAATAGGTGTACCAATTTGCGGTTACCAGAATTTTTAGTGGAAATCATAATGCTAATTGTGAGACCTAAATTGATTTGGTAAACGGATTGTTAACCAATCCGAGAACTTCCACTGAGATGTAGTAAACATAAAATTACACTACCTACACAGCCATTTAGATTTAGATCATTTTTCACATAATCTTTCGAACGTGAGCAAGAAGAGAGGTTGAACCTATATTTAATGGAGAACATGTATACAGACATAACCTGTAAAAACATACAAGTTGCTTAAACTTTAAATATATAAAGAACAGTGAACTTAGACAACCCAACATACAACCTCTATAAATTTAAGAATGACTTAAGCCTTTGAAGTTGGGTATGTAATTCGAAGTTTTAGTTTGTACTGGTAGCTTTAATTTCTACATACCGAAACAGTTCAAAGGCTGACTATTTCAGCATAGAAACGACGAGAAAGTGGCAATATGCGTGTTTTGTCTTTGCATGCAACATTAATTTATGTAGAAATAAAGATCAATAAAATTTCGCACATTCATGTTTACGATAACCGCTGTTATGGTTATGATACTCACCCATATAATATATTAGTACTTACTTAAGTTGTTTAAAAGATCGAAGGAATGAATTTTATTGGAGCGTCTGACCGACTAAAGCGAATTTAAAACATCACAGGTCCTGTATCGTATTTTACTTCTGGTTTACGATAAAGAAACATTAGTTCCGTTACCAACAACTAATTTACTTTTTTAACAATTAAAATCGGTTTATAAATTCGAGTTATGTTTTTTCACAGCCTGCATACAGAAGTTACGCAGATATTTAAACTGGGCTTTTATACGGCTAACAGATTCAGTTGGCACCATTTTTTTGTTCATCGACACAAATATGCACGCCCTAAAACTTTTGATGGTCACTGAAATTACCCGAAAAAAACAAATTGCTCTTGCCGCATTTTCAAACCGTATTTGAAGAGAGAATGTTTCACGTTGCCCCACACAAAAATTACATGGATTTAAATCTGGAGAACGTGAGGGCTACAATACCGGGCCATTTCTTGCGATCCCCGTTCCTGGAAATTATTATCTAACCACTCTGACACTATGCGTGCACAATGAGGAGCTCCATTTTGTGAGAACCACATTTGTTGTCTATATTCAAAGGAATTTCCTCTAATAAATCGCACACTCTACAACTCTCGAACCACAAGAGCGTTCCCAAGTGTTTCCCCATAGGTTATATTCATATCGGTCATGTCACTATTTAAAAATGAAGTACATAATTAATTAGCAGTCGTTCAACCGGACACAGTGCAGCAAAAAAGTCCTTTTTTGTTTAGGCCCAGAGACAACAGTTTATTTACTAATAGTTCTTCAATAATGATTTCTTGGATTTTTTTAGTTATATGTATTTTTTTTATTTTTCTAGGTCTCCTCATAATAGAGACTGTCACAGGTTTAAATATTTGCGTAACTTTGTTAATCACCCTGTCTCACTTCCACTCGAGAAGGTGGCATCTCCGAGTACAGTGATATGTACGAAATAATGAAATAAAAAAAATACTGGAATGAACATAAATTATTTTGATATATACTTTCAATATTGATATAATTATTTTAAATCGGCTCTCCTGAAAAATTCTGAAAACTAGGATACATTCCTTAGGTACATATTGTATGTACAGGGTGTAACAGAAATAGGTACTAAAATTTTAATCGGTAATAGAACTCATCATAGTCAACCATTTTAATTTAATAAATTTTTGCCCTAAACCCCGTAGTTGTCGAGTTAAAATTAGTTGAAGTTTTGAACGTTAATTTAGTTACCCGCCACTGAACTGGGCTGATGATAATAATCACAACAAAAAACGCCCTCCTCGTCAGTTGATAAAAGAAGAAATAGAAAATTTGGCTCCTGCTTTATTTTGGCCAGGGAGTTTTCGGAAAAATGGTAGATAGAAAATTAGTTACTCTTGTCAAGTTCTGTTACTACACCCTGTAGGTATGTAATTAAAGGAATAAATCAACAATACTAAAATATAATTTTCCTCGCCTATTTCAAACTTCCTACACAACAGTCTTCCTCAAATAACCCCATTAATATCAAACACCCCAATAATTAAAACTTTCTCATCATCACCGCAACACCTTTTGTGAAAAGAATAGATTATTATACCTCATCATGAAAGGAACCCCAGTGCGTGACGTCCCATCAACAATACAGTTCCGCAGTTACCCTCCAATATCCATTTCTTTCATAAATAAGGTTCAACCAACGAAATTCAACGCCAAACATTTTGTTCGTTATCAACACCAGATAACTAAAAAAAAAAATACTTGCATGTCGGCCACAATTCCATCCAATTAGGAATCATTACGATAACGAGGAATTAACCTGTGCTGACATTTCTAGCCAATCATTGGGGGCATGAAGCGGAAAGTGCGAGTTTGGCGATCACAAATAGAAAGTTCCATCGTGAGGATGGATAAAAATAGTACGCCACTGTCCTATGGCTGTCCCGTCGGGGGTTGTTTACGTCGCGAATCTGGTGCAACGCGGAACACACAAAAATAGTAATTATGAGCCGAATCGACGTATTTAGCGTTGTTTATTACATGTATTTTCTCAATTAAGAATCGTTTCGATCCTCATTGTGCGTAATTAATTCTAATTGTATGCTATTATTTATTAATTACAGTGCCAGCGTCTTCAACAACAAACTGTAGCATCACGAAACGCATGGAGTTACGTAAGACTTTCACTTTTAATTGGACGGCGAGAGATTTTTTTCGAAATTGTATTGTTTACTTTTATTAAGATTACGTGGAATTGCTAATGTGATTGTAATGTTCGTCCGTAAAAACTACAAGGAACTGTAATTGGTTGTGCGGTTCGGCACTGTCAGAATTTTCAAATTTTCGCTTGTGTAAACACTCTCTGTCATGCAATAATAAAATGTCAGATAAACGTCACACTATTTTTATGAATTTTAAGCAATTTAAAGACTTGCAATTACACAGTCTTCTTTGTGATTAAATGACCTTGGCCATTATATTAACGTCAATAGTTTTTGATGTGTAACACATCTATAGCGGCGATAGGGCAGTAAACCGATAGGCCACCTCTTTCCTCGCGCTCTCGTGTCTAAATAATTTCCGAAACTTCTACTTTTCGGATCTCAAAAATTCTTTCACCAATATTTAGAATGGACGTTCAGGGTGGACACAGGCGATATATTATCCCGTTAAAATATAAGGGCTTTTCGTTGAGACCACTTTTACAAAGTCGACGAAAAAACTGAATTCCTTTTTTTACGTACTCTGCTTTAACGATAAGAGATATACGAATGCTTTGTATAGAAAACATATGTCTATATTAAAATTTAAATATATCTAAGTCGAACTCCACAAACTTTAATAAGTGTAAAATTACAAATGGAACATGTTTCGGCAGAATACTACTGCCATCATCAGCCCTTAAAGAATATATTCTTTAAAATCTTCTAATATTATTGTTTTCAAAAAACATTGTTCGGAGTGCTTAAAGATTTTTAATCAGTGATATTATTGAGTTTAAATATGGGTGACAGTGCCGATCCAGCAGCCAATTATTTCATTAACACCAAAACAATTGTCTGGATCACTTTTGGTGGTAGATAACTACTTTTAATCAGTTTTTCCCTAAAACACCAAAAACAATTTTATTACGTTTCGCCAACAATGTTGGCATCATCAGGGCGATGAGTAAACTGAGCGAAACGTGCGTTGGCAGTTATAATAAAATTGTTTTTGGTGTTTTAGGGAAAAACTGATTAAAAGTAGTCATTAACACCGTCTAATACACCTTCAACAGCTACTATTACAGACATCACAAAAGATACATCAAATAATATTCCGTCACTCCATTGTAAAAAAGTCTATATTATAGTGGATTATATTATTAAGAGCATAAGTTATGTGGTAAGACTGGATTGTTGACCGACGAACGAAGTGATTTCTGATACAAATTAATGTTACGGTAAATAAAACAAGCAGGCCCCCAAGGGGTCCCCTTTGTACAGGGAGGCCCATTGAGATGGGGCGCCCCAGGGGGGGCCTGTTGATACAACGGGCCGGAGTGGGCCCCTTAAAACAACGAGTCCGAGGGCCCCCCTTGAGACAGGGACCTACGGCGCTAGTCATTTCATTGACACGCATCCCCACTCACTACCTCGCTAAAGAAAGTTTTACTTCCATTAAATTAGAAAACAATAATTTAGTAAAAAATTGAAAGAATTCATTGACAAGGTAAAAGTGTCACTTTATCTGATTATGTACGTAAAATAACACATTTTGTCTACTTTGAATAAAGTGACACTTTTACATTGACAATGAAGACACATAATATGTCACTTTGGGACGTTTGCGGATAATAGTAGATTGTGTTATGAGGAGCAAAAGTGAGACTTTTCGTGGCAAGTGTGTAGCCACGAAAAGACACTTTTCTCCGAATAAACCAATCTATTTTTTCTTTAAACAACGAAAATCTGACAATTTCTTTGATTTGAGGAAATTTGACTGACCACCAGTGGCATATAGATTAATTTCAAGGTTACTTTATGCGCCGTCAGATGACTTTGTTTGTGATGGCAGAGAAATTTCCATTTGACTTTGTCTTTACCCATTGACGTATACAATGTCAAGCTTTTTTTGATGTTTGAAGAAAAAGTATATTTATTTTATTAACGAACTATGTTTATATTTATTTCACTCCATATTTATTACTAAGACTAAACATATCCTATCCTACTTCCTATAAAAAATACGTCGTCTTTAATTCGTTGCACTGTATATTTATGGCAATATTTTAACATCATTTACCTGCAGTGAAGACTTCGTAATTCACTTATTGAAACACGTTAAAAGTGACAGTTATTAAAATGTTCTTGGAATGAGTGGAAATTTAGACCCACTAGTTTTCCAGTAAGCTAATAATAAATTCCCAGAAGTTCGTTGTAACCATCTCAGTGCTCATCAAATATAATATAGTAGTACATAAGAATTATACACCAAGGTTGAGAACATTTTTCTTAGCCACTCAGGTACAATATATGAGAAATTGTTGACAGAAAAAATATGTTTATATAAAACGCTACTAAGAGGAGCGAAAAATCCATTATTGGGTAAGTTGCAGAACATCAATTTCTCAAACATCAAACACGATATAATTATCATGTACATATAATGATGTTTTTCGAAGCTAGTATAGTGAAAAAACATTCTTAAAGGGGCCCACTCACACAGAGGGAAACCTCAAGACTTGAATGCACGGGGTACGGGGTACAGTTAAAACTTCTCGTCTGTGGCCAAAACTGTGGAATGCGCATTCTTCCCCGCTGGAATCAAAACTGTCTTGATTTTTGGCGTGTGCAGTTAAACCCGCGCGGGGAACCTTCACTGTGTGTGGACAGAAGTCGTTGCAGGTTTCATTTTAATGTTCAATTTTAAGAACTACGAAATTAAGGTAGAAAACTTTAGGTCTTCGTAGTTTCTTCCGGTTGCCAGGAAACTTAAAATGGCAGTTAATTTTTCGTGAATTGATATGGCTGGTCTCTTTCGAGTATCGTGTTTTTTAAGTAAAGGAGTAACCAAATTTAATAGCTCATAAGTTTCTACATCCATTCTTAGGTAGTTATGCCAATCATCAGCAGGTTCAAGCCGCGATTCTTTCAAAAGATTAACATGAGAAAATTCATTGCGCTTTTGGACCCATTCTTTAGTCCATCTTGATCGTCAACTTTTTTTCTTGGAATTTTCTTTTTTAATAGCACAAATGCACGCCACTACCACACAGTAAATGTCTTTTTTGGTTAACATCTCAATGCAGAACTGACGCGCTACTAACGTGGAAGACTGTGTGTGTGTGTACGCTGAGAGGGTACAGTTTTAACTCAAGGGAAGCGTGTACGGGTTTAACTGTACAATCTTCCCTCTGTGTGAGTGGGCCCCTTTACACATTAATTTATGATCCTTTTAAAAATTATTGTCTTTTATACGATTCCACGTTCTTCAGAACCCGTTTTTGCAGACAACATTTTACTATCCTTTGTTTTTTTTTCACTTTGTTGTGTTTGTTCTTTCGTCTTTTTATCTGGTTTTTGTTTTCTGGAAGAAGATTGAATGCATGTAATTGTTTATTTTGAATGATAGAATGTAAGAAAATAGTAATATGTACTTAGTAGTATGTAATATCGAGTCTTCATAAATGATTCAAGTTCCCTGTGGTGGAAATTTTGACGTTCAAAGCCTACTAGAATATGTTGCATCATTTTAGGTGACTACAAGTACCCAATTGCATGCATAATAATGGTAATACTAAAAGTTCTACTTACTGATTTACATTCTATTGTAGAATACCTCGTGTCATGGATATAGAAAAAAATACTTGAAATCTAACGCTGTTTACTGCACACGTTACTGTTCTGATTATTTTACGGTCGCCCGAAGGCCCGTAAAAAGATAGATAACACGGAAAAAATTGTCAAACACACATTATGTCAGTTTATTCGCGACGATTACAATAAGAGGATCCCTTCTTTATAACAGTTGGTGGAAATCCGCAGAGTGGCTTAATCAAATTTTTGAAAACACTTGTAAGGTCGGAATGGCGCAATTGCAGGGCCTCGCACGTTGATCGGTGTTTTTAATCCTGTGCGAAATAAATGTTATGCAGTTATTTGTTCAAATTTGGTGCGAGTGAGAATCCACCTATTTTTAATGGAAATTCATACAGTAATCCCCTAGGGGAGATAATAATAATAATTCTATTAAGGTTTCTATATCACTATCTTACAAGTTGGTCTGTTTTATTCTTGTAACAGCGTTTCTAAGATAAGTAATTACGCAATTTGCCAGCGCTTGGCAAAAATTAAATCTGAAAACTTCTGAAGATCCTGGTTTGGAATTTCAAATAGTTTTAAAGTGCACGAGCTTATAAGTAATTTAGCAAGTTCATTAATTAAACGAGGATTTGAAACTGATATTTACAGACGCTCAAAAAGACAGGGTTCTCTATACTCAAAAGGGTAGTTCTGATCTAGCAAAATCTGTGAACAACAAAAGGAAGAAAACACGCACGGGCTCGGTCAGAATTGATTCTCCAAAAAGAGGATGGCATAGTGTTTGTCTATTATTTATGAACTAAACATATCTCGCAAAAAAATCCTTGTTTTCACTACAACGGGTTTCCAGAGGGGTGCACCGATTTTATAGCCAAATTTTAAAGAATTTTATCTCGATACATAGGCGGAGTGTAAAACCCAAATCAAGGGGGTTGCACAGTACTCCTCCCAAGTTTTTTTACATACATTTCGATTTTACCCTGTATTAATACAAGATAATATATTGTACAAGAAATTGCGGACAACAAGCAATAATCGGTAATGGCAATGGCCAGCGTGGTGTTTGCAGTCTTGTTAGTCCGTCAAAAGCAATTCCACGTTTCGATGTTGTATGCTCTCACTGATTATATCATCACTTTGTTCCACTTCCACCGAATAAACTGAGGATGTTTGCGCACATAATAAAATCCTGTAACTACACAACATTCGTGGAAAATCATCTGAATGCGAAAACTTTTAATTACCGAACTTATGGTAATAGTGATTGTGATGTAGTTATACCTACATGTTCATGATTACTGGTGTAGATGTCCGTTTGAGTTTCGAATTACGCGAGAATTTGGACTAGTGCAAATTATCTATATTTTTCCTTAATCAAAAGCTTTTTAAAAATATATAATATATTTATTTATTATTTGAAACACTATCATAAATTTTTAGCCACATTGAATGGGATCAGGCACAGCAATTTGATTCAAGCACATTTATTGCCAAATAAAAAAACTTTTTCTTTATCTTTGCATTTTTACAAAAAAATTGCCGTTTGTATCCATTTTCTGGATGATATATTGCCCCTAAGTGTATATAAATTTAATTGCCCAAACTTTCTGATAAAGTTTACTTAAATTGTTCAACACAAAAGGTCATAAATAACTTACTAACCTCACTTTTTAAAACAATTAATATTAAACGGACCTCCATCCATTGTCATGTTAATCAACGGATTCGTTTTACGCACGACAATAAAGTTATTTTTTCATCCGACAAAGCAATCCCAGGCCGAAATTAGATGGTGTGAATATAAAGTATGTAATTGTTGATTTAGCGGAAATATACGTTGGCCAAATTGGATTTCCACGATGACATAAACGAGTGCCCGAGGCCCCGGGTGAGTTGCGCCACCGCCGCCGCACCGCCTCTGCGTGGGCGGCTCTCCCACGCTGCCATGCCATGAACTGCACTTTTTTTCACTCGCTATACGGGGGCTATCTGATAAGTTTGGTCAGAGCAAACTGTGGGAAAAGTCAATTTTATTTTATGAAGTATACCTTTCGAACTTTTCATCGTATCCGAAAAACCGGGTTTCCCTAAACCTATCCCATCTGCTTTTTATTTTCTAATTTTGGAAGATGACCAAATCGTAGGTGATTTACAAATTCGCGAGGTGGCGTGGGGCAGTGTCCTAATGAAATAGCACTACGATTTCTTGAATACATGTAAAGGAAAAAACAGGCTTTAAAATTTTCCCAGTCCATAAAACGTCGCAAGTGCCGTCTGACACCATCCTTAATCTTGTACAAGATTATGTACATAAAATTGAACAAAATTTGTAACTAAATTATGGTCCTAAATTTGTATCAATATTTTTGTGCTTGTTTGACACGATCCTAAATCCTGCACAAATTTCTTTTTACAAATGTCAGGTTAGTAGACATTTTGTAATAATTTTGTGATTGTTGTGAGAGCTGCAAAATGAATAGGGCTATTTTGAATTACAGTTCTTCAACTCTCTACTTTTCTAGTTCCTTATTTTATAAACTTCTTTTTCTCGTTGGTTTGCCTTATAATTAGGGCGTTGGATCAAATTCTATTTTTGCTCTTTTATTTATCCATCATCCCTTCCGATCTATGACCAGCTTCTGATACTTTAATTAACTGTAGAATGCTTTCAAAATTAAAAAAAAAACTACTTGGTGTTAGTCATCCTGCGCTAAGAAATTACAGGAAAAGTTAATGAAATGTTAATGAAATCATTCAAATCCCCGTAAAATCGAGGTCGTAAAAGTGATTTTTGGCCGAATCTGAAGCGTCGGCCGAAGACACAACGAAGATAAGGTAAAAAAAGCACTTTTGACTGAGGTGCACACAAAACTTTTTAGGTGATGATCACAAAAGAATTCAAAAATTTTGTCATAATTTTTTTTAGGCGAGGATTACCAAAAAGCTGATTCTAATGGCATGTCTTATGGCATCGCATAAAAAATGTTGTTCACGCCTATTCCGAGTGGGGGTGCCAACCCTCCTCCCCCCATCGGTCTATTTGAGACCACTCTGTATCCGTTCATTCATTCGGCATTCATTCATTCGGTATTCAACATTCATCCTGTAACAAACACTTGTACTTGTACACGACTCGTAAATAAACATCATTTAAGTATATTATCAAATCATTGGTCCTTCGAGAATATCGCGACTCACAATACACCGCAACAAATGTTGTATGAGCTTTCTTGATTGCGTTTACTCCCGGAATAAAAAAAAACATTCCGATCTCTTATTTCTTCCATATTTTCATTTCAACTTCCCGTATTTTATGTCTCCCTTTTTTTAGAGGTACCTTTTCCTCCTCTGATTATACGTCTTTAATTAATTTATCTGGGCTCATTCAATGTAACTGTCTATTCTAGATTTTGTGCTTTTCCACATGAGAGTTTTACTCGCGCGAGAAGATCCCGCTAGTAGATACGGGCACTTACACTAACTAGAGGGTAGTTTTCTGTCGTGAAATGTGGAAGTCGGAACACACTCAAGTAAATGCAGAAAATTTCGCAATCGCGCGAGAAAGTCAAAAAATAAGAAATACGTCTCTCGACAGATGGTTCAGATCTTGAGTTGACAATATTGTATTTGATAGACGCCTGGCGCCCCAGCTCGTCGCCCTACATTACAACGTAGGTATATAATTTTAACACAGGGTAGAAAACAATAAATTGTTATACTGTACCTACTTGTGTCTTTAAATAATGCTGATCAAGCAATAAATTGTTGGCAATAAATTAATTTCAATTAGACAATATTTAAATACATATATCTATAAAATTCTTGGTCAACTTAATAAATAATTAATAACTAATTAACCGTGCATCAAAGGGTACCAAAGAACTTTTTGGGTAAAAATCATGCCACCTGACTGTCTAGAGGACGTTTTTTACACTCATCCGAAGGTGTCCATTGACGGAGTTTAATTTTTTGTAATTGCTACGTAATAATACAAATTCACCGATAACCGTCTTGGGGATATCATTTTAAAAGCAATACTGGATGCTGCAATTTTTCTGAAGATAAATGAGAGGTCAGGAAGCTCCACCAAATCCCCTCTTACTCACGGCGATGTTGCAATGTTTTGATCCAAATTTTGCATTTTTATAAACGCTCGGCGGTTTTAAAGCATGGAGGAAAATTTTGCATTGACGTCAATTAGACGAGCTGACCCTGGTCTGTGTAAAAAGCTGTTATTAAAACTGCCGAAAATAATTATGGATTTATGGAGGATATACTTGATTACGGGGAAGAATTACGAGTTGGTTTCCAAAACAAGTCTGATTGGGTTTTATGAACCGTAATCACGTTTCGGAGGCCATAAAAAAGTAGAGTATTGTAGGGTATTGAATTTTTACATCAATGTCGCCAGTTTGTGGTAAATTTTGTTTTTATTGGCTTCTGAAATTTATCGTGCTGGAATTATGTACACTCAAGAAACACTAATTTTTGAGGTTGTTTGGAGAATAATATTTTTGGTCTTGACTGGTTTTGCTTATCTTACAACTGTAGAAAACTAAAACAGTCAAAATTTTAATCAATCAGTTCTAATACTGCACTCAAATCACCGGCATGCGTTCATATATTGTCATATCGAAAAAGAAAAGATATTTCTATAAGAATTATGGACACACTTCTAAGTTACCGAGATCCGTAAATGTACGGGATGTTACGAAATAATTTTCATCTAGTTAACTTTGGATTTTTTTATATGTAAATTTTTCTATGCCGCTCTATTATTCTTTTTGCATTTGCTAAATCTGTCAATAACGCATTGGTTGTCAAATGATAAACGTCATTTAATTAAATTATTAAATTAATGGTACTCATCCGAGACATGACGTTATTCCGACAGTGCCTAGTTCAAAACTGTTTGTATACCGCGCGCCCAGGGAAGAAAAGGTTTTTACGACAAAAACGCTCGATAAGTAATTAAGATTTTCCCCGTCAATTGAAGTGAATAATGTTGTGAACGACGGATTTTTTTTCAATAAAAGTTATTTAAAAAAGTTGCTTAAAATGGCGACTTATACTACGGGTTAAAATATCTACATTGAATTTTATAACACCCTGTATAAATGTAAAAACAATTATACGTATATCGAGTCTAAATTTAATCCCAACTCATCAAATGCATATTATTTTCTATATGATAAAAAACTATTTATTCCTATTTTTCCAAGAAGGTATTTATTGAAGATGTCGTCAGTAAATTGCCATATTATTTTTGTTTAATAAGTATGTGCATTAATAATTAAGAGAAAAACTCGTTCCGTAGACACTATTATCGATTAGACACATTAAACAAACAAAAGAAAAGATAAAACAGTATAAACATCGCATAAACAACCATTTAACAACAAATAAAGGAACATCGGCGTTGAACACTTTTAGCGAAGAGTAAAGACTGAAGATGTATTAAACAGTCGCCACTTTTCCCATCAGGCGTTTTCATTGACCAGCAGCTCGTCCTTCCGGTTTACGGAACGGGAGTAGAAATAATCGTTATGTAATGAAATTTGAAAAATGTATGGATTGTTTTTTTGGCGTTTTAGGATTTGTCGACTCAAAAAAAGAATATTATTTTTCATCGGCGACAGCACACGTGTTTTCATAAGGGATAATTAAATCTTTGGCAGAAATTAAGTGGCTTTTCTTTATACTCTTTGCTTTTAGTAATGCAGCCTAAATATACCACACTTGACATAATAAAAACATATAGGAATACAATTGTTGCTGTTTCAAAATTCTCTATAAATGGTATAATGCGATATTCCAAACTGATTTGCTAATCCTGGGTAGGCCGTTTTCACCATTTTGCAAAACACAAAGACGAGGCAGAAATTAGACACACGGCGATTTGGGAAGCGTTGCACATAAAGTCTTTGTGCTTCGGTGAAACTTCCTAGACCTCCGCAAATTAATACAATGTCCGTGTATTCGCTATTAGAAACAACAAGCATCAATAACAAATTATCGGCGGCCCCGGCCACCATCGGTGTCGACAAACTGATCTCAGGTATAAGCCGCACGGAACAAAAAATGTAGAATGTTGATAAGCAGGCCGAGTTTTTCCGGACAAAAAAATTGATTCTCAGTAGGTCAAAATGAAATAAATATCCATATGCGATTGTGTGAGTTTTCGGAAAAGTCGTATATCGGGTGTGTCTTTAGTCAAAAATCGCGGACAGCCGTTTTACCCGAGGTTGCTGAGTTTAATCGGTTACTAAATCTGCAAAAAATAATTGCTTAGGCATCCTTTGTTTAAAAAAAAAGACATGAAGAAAAAGTCCAAATAGGCAACGCTGTAACCTTTGTTTAATAATAATTGGAATATTGTTGGATCATTGTTGCTACGGTAACATTATGAATTCGTTTAAAGCCATTGCGGAGAAAATTTACTCATACGCTTAAAGGCCGAGACACAAATGTCCGCACCGCGCCCGCAAGTCGGTGTACCCTCAGTGTGAAGAAGTCGGTGCGCTGGCGGTGCGGTACGGTGGGGACTACGCGGTACTTTACCATGGTGCAATTCGCTCGCCGTGTCGTACAACACACGGGCGTCACACGGTGCGGGCGCGGTGCGGCTATGTGTGTCTCGGACTTAAGGATTACAAAAACATTATAATAAATGGTAAACACTCTTCCGTTAGCTAACAAACAAGCTTCGGATGGCCTTTGCATATTGCCTTTAATTCTTTGCAGCATTGTTTGTTGCTGCAGCTACAAAAATTCAGACTATGTAACATAAAGCCCTAAAACGTGTTCTGTTGTTTCACAAAGTTATTTTGGAAGATAACAGAGCGTATCAAAAATCGCAATTTCGGCTAGCAGTTTCAAACGCTGTAGATTTACCGCCTCTTGTGACGTCATTTCGGGGGAGCATTCTCATTGGTTCATGCGCTTCTCATTAATCGGCACGTTTAGTAACTTGATTTTTGTCTGGTGAATGTTGACGTCACAAAAAGGCGCGCGTTTCAAATAAGACAAATGTTTCGGATTTTTCTTTACCTAGCAAACGCGTGATTTCGTATAAACAAAAAAATAGGGGTATTATATTTTTTCGTCTAGTTTCTAGAAAAGCTGTTTTTGAAAATTGTGGGACGACCCCATTGTGGTTCAAAAAATTTAAAAAAAAATTGCCTGTTAAGCATATTAAACGATCATCAAGTATGCCGGCCTAAATATTCAAACTAAACCCATATTGAGGTCCAGTTTCAAAAAACAATTTTTTTGACAATTTAAAACCATTGCCTTGTTGTTATGGTAACGTTTTGAAACTTTCCTGTGCTGCAACCTTTAAAAACCATTTTACCACATTTCTTAATTAATTCTGCAGCAGAAGGCTGAGTTTTTAAAGTGTTAATTTATTAGTTTTGAAGAGGTCTTAAGCTTAACTGTAAACCCAAAATTGTTTCTGTTTATTGTTTCTTGAATACAGTAAAACCTACCATTTTCTTGCTGTCCGCGATTTATGACACACCCGATATAGAAAAGTTGTTGCAACTGGTTAAAATTAATATAGTTATTTCTGGTATATCCTGTATATAAATGCGAAACTGATATCTCACTCAGCAACGCACAGTCCAGACCGTTAAGTCTTGTAAGGTGAAATTTGGTAGGTAGGAATATAGAGGCGCACTAAAAAAGAATTTTCGAAAATTCTATTTCCAAGGTGATGAAAATGGGGTTAATTGGTTTCTCGACTTAAAAACCAAAAATTGTAGAGACGTGAAAATTCTTACATGAACTCGTTTTTGAAAATAACTGAAACCGTGTTTGACATTTTTGCAAAAATTACTTTACCGACCGAGAAAAGATTGGGGGTGGTTTTACCCAAAATTCCTATAACACAGTATTACAGTCGTTAAAATTGGGATCTAGATTCTCCTTTAGAAAATACAGGACCCGTTTGACAATTTTCCAAAAAAAAAAAAAAAATACCAACTGCAAAAAAAGGGGAGGGTGGATTTGGGAGTGATTTTTCTCAAAATTCTTATAACTTGAAGATCGACAGGCATGGGAATTGGTACTTGGACTCTCCTTTAAAAACAACAAGACCCGTTTTTCAAGAAGATATATTTTTTTTATATAAGTTAGAGCTTGTTAAGTGTTTTATTTAAAAAGATAATTGTTAGATTCAATTTAATTTGGATTTACAAACCGCTAAAAAGAGGCGTAGATGGGGGGTAGGTTTGAGTCCACAATGAAATCAAGGTGAACTAATTTGAATTCGCCAAAAATTGGGCTCTCAGAAGAAGAAAAAATCTTGCTTTGTTTGTCCCGTATGCGTTCCTGTTCAATTCATCGGATTGCGATGTAACTTCGGTGAGTTGTTGTGCGCATGCCCTTGAAGGTTTCTGACTTAGGACAACCATTTTATAGACACCCTAGATAGTTTAGCGCCAGTTCATGTGCCTCGCAGTTGAAATGACCATCAACAAAGTGGACGGACAATCGTTACAACTATGTAGACTAAAATGAACCATGTACGTACCAGACGGAAAAACAAAAAATATTATGTATCCAAAAGCAGTTCAATAAACATAATTACAACACACCAACTTTCTTTCTTTCTTTCAGTGGTATCGCAACGCAAGGCGGGTACCCCCAGTACATAATTATATTAACGCATTAAATTGAAAACCACGCCAACGAAGTGGTGGGCAATAGCTCATATTTTAATAACTACGCTTGCGCATTAATTTGAGGCTTTACACAAGTTTTTGTTATATCTTTTTGATCGATAAAGTTAGAGATTTTACAAAATTTGCTCTTTTAAAACATCGGTAAATGAGACTCCATTACTTTTTCTCGATCCCGACGTCTATTACATGTCAAATGATGGTGTAAACAAAGATAATTATTTAATTTAATGTTACTTTAAATCAACAGAGAAACTTTATGCATTGGCCAATGACTCGACAAAACATGAGATAATATTATGTAGTAAGACAATCATCTGAATTTCCAAGAATGCCACGATGTTAGGAACGTTCAGTTACCAATCCCATTACGTCGTATCGCATTTTCATTGCCATAAAAACCCTTGTCGAACACTGTCGCTTGAGCGTCGTTGGTCCAATAAATCCTCTTGGAAGCCGACAAAGTTTTTCATTTCTTTGAAATTACGATGCAATGCGATCGGTATCTGAACGCTTCTCGGGATATTATAAATCATTCTAAACGAGAAATTTAGATAATTTAGCCGAAGGACTAACTGATCAGCAGGTCCCACACGTAAACTACATCAACAGTTTAGACAGTTCTATATGACGCAGGAAGATAATATGAAGGTAATCTTTTTCTTAGAGCTAGTAGTTACCACCTCAAAGTAAAAAATATTCTTGAATTGATAGTAGTAGGACCGTTTTCAAGATTTTGTTTATTATTTAAGCCCCTCTAAACAATCCAATTTATTCATTTCAAAACTATTGTGCTACTGCTTAAGTTAGGATAATAATTCCCTAAATATTTTGCAGAAAATATTCAACAAAGCATTATTCAAATCTGTCCATTTGTTTTCCTAATATCTATGCTAATGGACCTTTAAATCGGTTATTGAGTGTCTTTTAAATTTTCCACCTCACTGTCACGAGAATCCACAAATAACAAGGTTCTGTATTACAAAACGAAGACTTGAAAAACATTTGAACAAATCAGATGATACCACAAAGATCTAAAAAGAAATGTAAAGACGTTAAAAAATACACATAAGTATTTAAGATTGATTACTATAATGAAGGTAATACGAAGAAACTAGAACGAACAAAACAGATGAAAGAAATCGAGAAGGGTCTAAGAACTAGAATGGCTAAAACTGCTTGTCCACGGAAAACTACAGCAACCTAAAAGGTAATTAGAGAAAATAACAAGTCTTAAATAACACAAAAAATTCCAATAATTAATTAAGTCAGGCACTACTTACTTTATCAAGTTTTTTTACTATTTTCCGCCTCATTTATCCTAAGCAATTTTGAGTTTTGTTCACGTAAAGCACATTACAATTAACACGAGACAAAACAAAACTCTCGGACAAAATTAAATTGGTTCAAGATAACACACGCTCAAAGGTGGATAAATAACGATCACGGAAAAATGAAGGTTATTAAAGAAAAACGAAGAACAAATACAAAGAAGATAAAAGGCTGAAAAAACTACGCATTGTTAAAAAAAAGACAATTTCTGATTCCAAAAAATACGAGTGTGCTTTAGACCCGTTTAGACCACACGACTAAAGTAAAACTTCAGTTTGCCATTGTGAAAGTGCTCTTAATTTATGTAAGTTTATAAATGGAGCGAAAGAATCCTGAATTAATACCGTCTGCAGTATTGGATAATGCATGTTTCAGTTTGTCGTCAGCGAAATGTCGGCAATCATGTGTAGCGATTTAGATAAGTAGCGCAATTGCAGGCAAAATTGACACAGGCCAATGGCTCTGTCGTGATGAGCAGGGCGGATCCACAACCTAAAAGACGCGGGTTCGAATCCCGTTAAAGCACAAAACAAATTTCTATGAATTAATTACTGTAAAATCGTTCGCTTCGCCCGATCACACTTTTCGTAACGCTCTCGTCAGGCATTCACCAGCTTACTCCCCGAGTCAAGTGTCCGTAAAGAAGTTTTACTTCAAAAGTTATGTAGTTTTCAACATTTTTAGTACTGGTTCATCGTGAAATCTTCCAAAGTATCTTACATGATTATGTACTTAAAAACTACTTTAGTACGTGTTACAGTCGAATTTCGTATAAGGTTTTAAATCATAATAATTTTCAGATGTTTCAGAATGGGGTCGCCCCACAATTTTTAAAAACCGCATTTCTCGAAACTAGACGAAAAAATATTATACCCCTATTTTTTTTGTTATTCGAAATCAAGCGTATACTAGGTAAAAAAAAATCCGAAAGATTTGTCTTATTTGAAACGCGCGCCTAGATGGGCGGACTAATGAGCAGCGCACTAACTAATGAGAAAACACCCCCGAAATGACGTCACAAGAGGCGGTAAATGTAGAGCGTTTGAAAATGCTAGCCGAAATTGCGTTTTTTGATACGCTCTGTTATCTCACAAAACAACTTAATTAAACAACATAACACGTTCTAGGGCTTCATGTTATACAGGGTGTTTCATAAGTAAACGGCAATCTCCGAGATTATGAATATCAACGATAAGAGAAATGTATTGGGAAGTTTTTTTATTTTCTAAAACGTCTGGTTTAAAAATGTCGATGGTTTTAAATGGAGCAACAGAAAGACAGAAAATGAATTTGCACTAAAAATATATGAAGTTATGGATGTTAGACCATGACGAGACATTTGTCAAATGTTACGTTCACTCAGTGGCGTTCTATTATTATTACAAATTTGTCTTGTCGTGTTTTACGAAAAAATTGCAAAAAAAAAATGAAATTGAATTTTTTCAGAAAAAACTGCAGAATAACGTTTCTTTAGCTTCTACGAGTTAGCGTATGAAGTATTGCCGTTTACTTACGAAACAGCTTGTATAGTCTACGAAATGCTACAGAGCCGTATAGGCGAATTCATCAAATTCAATTGAGGGGGACGACCTCATTGTTGTTTTATACTTATATTATGTGTAAATTTGCCCAGTAAAATTCTACATCTAAGTTGTTAGATACTTTTTAAATGAAATTTTACTTTATTAAATTCATGTTTTACATTGTTTTTCTGATTTATCAAGTTACTTTTCATGTTTAGTCACATAAAGTAATTATCCACGATAACACGTTCAAGTGCAAATAACTACCCGTTAGAAATGTAGGCTGTGGGTACCTCATTTGAGGTACGAAAGTTCAACTTTCGCACCTAGGGGCGAAAGTGAATCACGAGATTTTTATGATAAAACTGTACCAAACTCCTAAAGCTGTCAAACTTGTGTCAAACCAATTGACATCAAAGTAGATAAATGAATACATGAATACCAATCCAATAAAGCAAATTGGTGGATTAATCATAATATAATCTAGAAAATATACAGGCAAAATTAATCAAAATTTTTATATTTAGATTAAAAGACTACCTAACCTCATTTTTTTCTAATCTGTTAAGTAATTGAACAAAAGTTTGAAGCGACAGATTTGCTGGAAGATGGGGCAACTGAAGATGAACCAGCAGTGCTATTTTTTGTTAACTTTCTAAGGATTCCTCTAATTACAACGAATTTTCTTGAGATTCTAGTTTTTCTGGAAGGTATAATTACAGCAATAATGTAATTTTTAATCTCTAAATCATTAATGTACATTTTAGTGAGTTTGTTTGTCACTTCTGCATGCTCCAACTACACCCATAATATTAAAGCAACCTAAAAGAATATATCTAATAAGGTTTTATTGTTGTGAAATATACATGTACTTTTCTTTATGGCAATAAACTCTTCGTCTCTCGCATCTTCGAGGAATGAATTCATATTTAGTACAGACGAGTTTTTGGATTTATAGCCCAAATTTTGTTGCTTTAAAACGCTACAGTGTGCAAGAAATATTATTATTAATATTATGTATTACTGTATCGGACATTTTAAAGACGAGATTCTATACTGAAATAAAATTTCGAAGTATTATATTATATAGTTTTCATAAAATTTTTGAACAAACTTCACAAATGCGATGACAAGTTAAAACAAATTACCCAGGCTACTATTCCATTCTTAAAAAGTTCGTTTTGGCCACCTAATTTGTTAGTTAGAAATACACCTTTTTTTTACTTTTTTACAACGAAGTTGTGCCGCGGTAGAGAAAAAAATAGTATTCAAACCTTGTTAAAAAAGTGTCCTTGCAAACCTTGGGCAATTACAAACCTCGGCTACGCCTCGGTTTATAAACTTTGTCAGTGGTTTGCAAGAGAGCACTTTCTTACCTTGGTTTGAAATATACAATTTTTTCATTACCGGTTAGAAATGTAGGCTGTGGGTCAGTACCTCATGTAAGGTACGAAAATTCACCTTTCGCCCCTAGGTGCGAAATGTGAATCTGTATCAAACTCCCAAACTGTACAATGTACATTTCCTCATTGTCAATTGTCGATAGTGTCAAAATAAGTTATCGTTTAGCCGCCTACTTTGTCAGAAATATAACCATTTTTTACCGACTTCAAAAAAGGAGGAGGTTCTATGTTCGGCTGTATGTATGTTTTTTTTTCCTTTTATGTATGTTCACCGATATCTCCGTTAATTGTGGACCGATTTTGAAAATTCTTCTTTTATTTGAAAGGGTATACTCCAGAGGTGGTCCCATTGTCACCAAGTCCGGATCTGATAAAGGGCTCCCATGGAAATCGAAAAAAATTGTCCAATTTTTCCTTTTATGTATGTTCACCGATTTCTTCGTCAATTGTGGATCGATATTGAAAATTCTTCTTTTATTTGAAAGGGTATACTCCGGAGGTTATTCCATTGTCACCAAGTCCGGATCTGATAAAGGGCTCCCATGGAAATCGAGAAAAATTGTCAAATTTTTCCTTTTATGTATGTTCACCGATTTCTTCGTCAATTGTGGATCGATTTCGAAAATTCTTCTTTTATTTAAAAGGGTATACTCCGGAGGTAGTCCCATTGTCACCAAGTCCGGATCTGATAAAGGGCTCCCATGGAAATCGAGAAAAATTGTCAAATTTTTCCTTTTATGTATGTTCACCGATTTCTTCGTCAATTGTGGATCGATTTTGAAAATTCTTCTTTTATTTGAAAGGGTATACTCCGGAGGTAGTCCCATTGTCAGCAAGTCCGGATCTGATGAGGGGATCCCATGAAAATGGAGGGAAATTCTCAAATTTTTCCTTGTATGTATGTTCACCGATTGCTTCGTCAATTGTGGATCGATTTCGAAAATTCTTCTTTTATTTGAAAGGGTATACTCCGGAGGTAGTCCCATTGTCAGCAAGTCCGGATCTGATGAGGGGATCCCATGGAAATCGAGGGAAATTCTCAAATTTTTCCTTTTATGTATGTTCACCGATTGCTTTGTCAATTGTGGATCGATTTTGAAAATTCTTCTTTTATTTGAAAGGGTATATTCCGGAGGTAGTCCCATTGTCAGCAAGTCCGGACCTGAGGTGATCGCATGGGAATCGGGCGAAATCCTCACATTTTATAAATATTATGAACTCTCTCGAATGTAGTCGTTCAATAATTATGCAGGTCTTTGCGTCTGGGAGTCTTCATTGCCTTAGATTTTTCAGGTAGTAATTCATCATTGTTTCAGTATTTCTGGTTTTAATTTTTTATAGTTTGCGTCTTTCATCTTCATTTTCAACCAGCCGTCGTTTCCTCATTCGAGCAGCGTCCTTACTAGGTCTACCCATCACTTAAAATTGTAAAATAATTAGCTTTTTAAAAAAAAGAAACCGACTTCAAAAAGCGAGAAATAACTCAGTACATGTATTATTACATGTGCTACCTACTGATCTGGTTGAAGTCGGTGCCAAGCCAAAAAAATAGGTAGTAGATAGATAGGCTGTCCGCTCCCGTCACATCGCAAGTCACACCGCGCGCGCGCCGGAATGCGTGAGCGTGGGTGGGGGGCTCGCTCTGAGCAAAACATCCCAAACGGGCAGACACGTGCGGGCAGACGTCGCTGACGGCCTGATATTGAATTTTTGATGCGCTATAACGTTGTTGATATATTTGTATAATGACAATAGGTTACAAATTTGTTAACCTCTTTGGCTTGGCACCGATTTCAAACAGATCAGCAGGTAGCACATGTACTAAGTTATTTCTCGCTTTTTGAAGTCGGTTTCTTTTTTTTTTAAAGCTAATTATTACTTTTTTACAACGAAGTTGTGCCGGTAGGCAAAAGATAAAAAAACCTTGTTAAGAATGTTTAGAAGGTACACACGATCCATATTTTGTGCTCTAAGCGTTCTGATCAAATTAATTATTAACTGTCAGTCAAAACTGTCATTACTTTCATTGTTACATTTTCTTTCTGCGTCTGCGTCACTAAAAGTGATTTTATTTTGTGAGAAGGATGTTTGCTAACTTTTAACTCCCACATCATAATCAACTATTATTATGAACCTAAACATGTCATTTGTAGACAAACAAGTAAGTGCATAAAATCGATTATATTTCTGACAAAGTAGGCGGCTATACGATAACTTATTTTGACACTATTGACAATCGACATTACCGTGCTATCAATCGTTTTGAGGAAATATACATTGTACAGTTTGTGAGTTTGATACAGATTCACATTTCGCACCTAGGGGCGAGGTACCCACAGCCTATATTTCTAACCGGTAGTGAAAAATATAATTGAAAAAAAGAAAACCAGAACGAATTAGATGTGATGAAGAGAAATTAAAACAAATAAAAAATATTAAATGCATAAAACAGATTGGCTAAATAAAACTAAAAGGTGTTAAAAAAGACAGTTTTGGAGGGAAGTAAGAGACTATAGGTAGGTACCTAAATTCAATCCGAAAAATATTGAGAGACATAAGAGAAAAAAACCGAATGTCGGAGAAACTGAGTACTTGAAAATGTGAAAACCACAAATCCTAAAACGCTGTAAACTATGAGCCCCTAAGAACTTAAAAATCTGAAAGCCTGAGACCTAACAAACTAAAATGTGATTAAAAAAACCTGAGAACTTGATGCAAACCTAAAAAAAAAAAAAACTTTAATGCCTGAGAATCTGAAATAACTGTATAAAGATATAAAAAACAACCCCTATTTCAAAATATAAAAATCACAGTAAAATAGTACAGAAATAATTATGTATCTAAAATGTTTCTAAAAGATAAAGTAAAGTAACTAAACAGCAATGATTCATGCATAAAGAAACCTACTTAAATAAATTTAAGTAGTGTTTATTGAGAATGCATGTCGTTGATTATCAATAGTAATAGATTAGTAAAGCAACAGACATCTGCATCAATAGTATATTCTATATTGTGTAACCAGTCTCGAAAGTTGCAGTTATATCAACACGAGTATGTAATACATAACACTTTCGCACGTGTTGCACACGATACTTATTCTACGGCTATATTCATTGAATTTAACAAAGACGTATTAGTTCAAAATACCAAATTCTTACAGAAACACTAAATACGTCTATATAGCAAAACATATGTATATAAAACATCAACTTAATGAACACAACACACTACGTTGCATATATCAGAGGTCTGTGCACCAAAATTTTTGTAACTCTATTTAGACCGGGAGCTGGATAGAGTTGAGTGTGCAAAATATGAGGACCGCATTCTGTTCATAGTTTTGAACTCAGAAAAGCTTGCAGATTATGATTCTGGATGTTGCCGGGAGGTTTGTTGGTCCATTTATTTTTTATACCCCATCCCCTTAGATAAGAAGTAAATAGACTGAACAAATGCTTTGGAACCATTTTAATCATTGTTTTAGAGACAATATCCAATTGTTTCTGATGATTAAAGATACTTACTTATAGCTAGCCAATTAAAAAACCAAAAACAAAAAAGATAAAAATAAAAACAAAAATTGTTAAATTATTAATTATTAAATTAAAATTATTTAATACGAAAACGCGCTAATTTTAACATGTCATCAAAAAAAATACAAGTAATTAATCTTTTTTATTTTGACAGTCATTATTAATACATTTGCACAAGGAGATGCAATTTAGTTCAATTTTTTTGCAAGAACAAGCCTTTGTTTGACAATTTGATAAATTTAAATAATAAAAATAATAAATTTAAGCCGAAGCCGATATTTTGAGAAATTAATTTATATCGAAATTTATCAGCAGTTTTTTTTGAGAAAAGATAGGTACAAATGGTTTCTAATTCTGTTAACTGTGCGACACTTAGATATGGATTTCCTAAATGCCTTAGACCTTTTTGTTCAAAATCCAACGATGCAGTATTTAAACCATTTTTCAGTCCAATTTCAAAATGACAAATGTTTTCGTCAAGGGACTGAGCAGCCAAATGACATCCTGAAATGTATTTCTTCTTAATAGAACCGTCGAACCATATACCTAAACGACTTAGACGTGCTAACTTATTCCAGAAATTTTATCTAAAGATCATCATATCTTTCAAATACAATATCTATTCGTTTTACATTTGGCTGCAATAAAAGATTATGGATTCTTTTGAAGAATGCCTCAGCAAAAACGCCAAAGGTGATTATTAATTGGATTCGATGAACAAGCGTCATACCATCAATAATATAAATTTTTGAAGTATGTAAATTTAATATGTCCTGCCGTATGTGTGTACCACCTAATTATTTTCACTTTCAAGAGCGAGATCCGATTTTGGAGATTTCTTGCTTCCTTCTGCGTCAAAAAAGGTACTTGCATTAATTCAAACTTTCAACACTACTACACCCTTTTGATTACACCTTATTAGGCTATGACAAAAAAAGATGGTAAATTATACACACGGTAACTAACGAAGCGACCATTGCCAGAATTGTTGAGTCAGCCCTGTAAATGTACATCAAATTGTCAAAAAAAGACTTGTTCTTGCAAAAAAATACAACTAAATCGTATTTCTTGTAAATGTATTAATATTGACTGTTAAAATAAAAAAGATTGATTATTATTCGCATTTTTTTGGATGACATGTTAAAATTTGGTTTTTCGCTTTAAATAATTTTTTTATCAGTTTTTTTTTTCTATTTTTAACTTTTTTTTTTTCAATTGGCTAGCTATGAGTATCTTTAATCATAAGAAACAATTGGATATTGTCACTAAAACATTTATTAAAATGGTTCCAAAGCATTTGTTTAGTCTATTTACTTCATATCTAAGAGGATGGGGTATAAAAAAAAATGGACCAACAAACCTCCCGGCAACATCCAGAATCATAATCTGCAAGCTTTTCTGAGTTCAAAACTATGAACAGAATGCGGTTCTCATATTTTGCACACTCAACTGCCTTTGGCGCCTGCACTAATTTTAACCTGATTTATCGCCATCACCGAAACCTGGCTGAAAAAAGACACCCGAGATAGTTAATTCCTTTCGAATAATTACCTACGTGTCTTCTATCTTAACGACAGATATCAAGAAAACACCGCCGTAACCAAAGGAGGTGGTATGCTGTTAGCCATTAATGTCACTTTTATGGTATCTCAACTAGATTTAGTTAACAATTATCACAAACACTACCCACCATTGACGTAGTAGCTGCCAAGGCTTTGAAACAAACAAACAACCTAAGAGTATAGTACCGTCTGGATGTTCTTGTAAAATACTGCTTGCATATTCGTAAAATCATTACATCACATCTACAATCTAATTGTCAGTTTCAATATTTCCAACAATCTGGAAATATGCCTGTATTACACCTGTATATTAAAAAAAGACTATCTCACCATTGCATTATTGCGCAATTTCTCCAAAGCTTTCGATTCCATCGTTTATAGAGAAATATATTTCACAATTAAGCACATCATATCGCCTTGTCAACATGGATTCGTAAAAAAGTGCTCCACCATTAGTAACCTAGACTGCTTCACACGATTCATCTCTGAAACCATCCAGGACAAAAAACAATAGATGTACCTAATTCTCACAGACTTCTCGTAAGCGTTCGATACAATAGACCATTTCATACTTCTCCACTTAAAGCTAATTGGATTTTCGAACTGGCTGTTAAAAAAATTACATCCAGCATGGAACATTTAGTTCCAAAACCTTCACCCCAAATTCAGGCGTACCACAAGGACAAGGACCGAACCTAGGACCTCTCCTCTTTCTACTTTACATAAACGATCTGCCTGACGTAGTCTCCTGTAATAAGTTACTATTCGCCGACGACTCATTCCTTGATGAAACTGCATCAGTGGAGCACCTTGAATCGTCAAATGTGAAGTAATAACCTTTTCGAAAAAAAAAAAGAAATAACCGAAATTTCTTATACCATGAACAGCACCAACCTAAAACGTATCAAGGAATTGAAAGATCTGGGTGTTTTGCTCGATGAAAAACTTACAATCATGCAAATAATGCAGTCTTCAAATTAGGTACTTACTTAAAAACTACGGAATTATACAGACCGTTTCAATCGAAACGAGCCACCCTCAATAACTTTTTAGGCAAAGAGATTTAAGAAAAATCTAAAAACAGGTCCATTTTTATCTCGAGGGGGACATGTTTTGATGCAATAGTAAGCAGGCTTGGTGCAACCCCATACCCCTGACAGGAGCAACCTCGATTTTTTAAATAGGGAATAGGGGTCGAGTAACATGTCGTTTGAAAGGTCTTTTAATTGTCTTTTCAGCCACATAAGTATTTTTTATTTACATAGTCGATAAGTTAGTAATTAAAATAAAACAATTTTTTAACGGATTTGTTTTGTATTTAGACATGCTTGCAATTATTATTAACAATAAAAAGCTTGCAATCAACAATGTTGGACAATTAGTCCAGGCAATGGGTATCATTTTGAACATTTCATATGAAATCAAATTTAGTGTTCAATGCTACAGTTGCTATTATCACTCTATGTTTCAATGTGAATCAATTATCCACCAGAAGAGTTTTATTGATAAATCCGCTTTTTATTTAATCATCTAAATAACATTGATTGCGCGTTCTTAATTTCAAAATTAAATTTCGTCATTTAAAAATATTTATATAATAACATTATACCCTAAAATTGGAAGGACCAAGATAGATATATTAGGTGTTGAAGGGTGTGAGGGAATTCGCTCCCCTCACTGACACTTAGACCACACCGCGGGCCCATTGTGTCACCCCCTCGTGTCCATCATTCCTGTCATTCAGTCATCCGACATCATCGAAAAAAGCTAGGATAGTTCCAGGCGAGGTATACCTCAAGTTGGCCCAGCTGGGCCATGTCTCCTCCAGTAGGTATGTACTTTCTAGTCGAAGCGAGAGCCGGACATTCCCGTAGGATATGTGCAGACAGGACTTTGATAAAAATTGGAGGTTCTGTACCATCCGGTGTTCCCGTCGCACCCTGACGAGCCAGCTCGTCGGCCCTCTCATTCCTCTCATTACCGTTATGTCTTCGAAACCACCTTAGCTCAACTACATTGTTTAGTGCTATTCTCGACAGTGCCAGATTGTAGTCATGTACCACTTAAGCGGTATAATCCTGCCACTGGCCAGAGACCGCAGAGCTGCTCGGCTGTCGCTGAAGAAGCACATCGTTTTATCACTGACTTTGCGCCCTGTGATTTCTGTGGCAGCCCATAGAATGGCCGCGAGTCAGGAAGATATTCGCAAATTCCCCTAGAGATTGCTGAGATTGCAGGTCAATTCGGGAATATGAATTTCCGCTCCAGATCCCGCTTTTGTTTTTGATCCATTCGTGAAGATTGTAATGTCAAACTTCGGATGCTCTCCTGTATCCATATGTACTGCATTGGATTGGTCCATGTATATTGAGGACAGCATACTGACGACAGATACAGTCTGACCCCGCACCCAAGAGAGGTACTCTGTGGAGTCCTCGCTCAAGATGCGGGCGTACACAAGATAGCCTCCAGAGCTCCAGCGACACAGCGACACATAGATCGTTGGAGATATCGAGCCGACCCCTGACATTTGACAGGTTTTCTATAGTGCGTTCAACAAAAAACGACGTAAAGTGGGCCATGAATTAAAAAACGTATGGCGTAGATGGCGACAAATGTGTCACCTAACATTTAACATTTGACATGTCAGATTATTATGGTGGTGCCTCATCCACGCGGACAGACACTGAAGCCTGAAGCCCCCGTGTCCCCACCAGCTAGAGCTTGTGAAGGCTCCTGCCGTTTTTCTATCCACATTTACTAATGTCACTGTTTACCCGTAAGCATTGCTTCGTCGTATATTATGCATTATGTGCGCGACCACTTCAATAAGATTACCGATCAGTGTGATACTAATTTTAGTTCATGTAGGTACTGAGATTTCTCGATGTGTTATTAACGTTTGTGAACCATAATTAGTTTAATAGCTATTTGTGCAATAAGTTAGGAAATGTAATTTTTCTTCTGTACTAGGCGTGGGATTTTTGATCGAGGCAATAGTCACGATTAAAAACATGCCGTGTACGAAAGAAACGGATTTGCTAGCTGTTGTACACATGATTTTTTCTACTAGCGTTTGGAAAATAAATTAACTTTAGATATTTTTATATTATACATTGTGTCCCTGGATGGAATGCCAATGAAGTGATTTTCTCTAGTAAATTGTTTGGTGAAGAATATTTTTGGTCTAGACTGGTTTTGCTTATCTTACAACTGTAGAAAACTAAAACAGTCAAACATTTTAATCAACCTGTTTTAAATTAAGCGGTTTTTTCTTTAATTTTGAAGTCCATAAACTGAACGTAAAGTTGCCTAGCAACCTGAACACAATGGCAGTCACGGCTGATACCTTATTTCGAGTAAAATAATTAACAAAACAATTTGAATAACCCATTGCGGCTCAAATGCATGAACCATAGGAATTTTTTCTTTATATCTAGACCGTAACATTGAATTAAAAAAATTCTTTGCTGAAGACTTAGCATTCCGATTTCTTTTTGACAATAATGAAGTTTAATGAAGTTTCATTGATATTTTTAGGCGTTGCTAGGCAGTGTTCGGCTTTGAATACTAGATTGATCAAAAATATTTGGTCTTTGACAAAAATTCGATACTATTCAAAGGAAAAAGCTCCCAATTAAAACATCTCAACTAAGATTTGCAATCTTTTATCTTTTTTTTTGTCATTTTATAACAAGCAAAGACCAGAAGTATTCTTTTCCAAACAACTTAGTAGAAAAAATCACCTCATGGGCACCCTATCAAGGGACACATTGTATAAATTATTTCTAAATTATTAAGCGTAGTCAAGATTGTTCTGCTTTCGTTACTATGGAGAAACAATTTTGTTTGTAAAAAAAAAACTTTGTGAAGGCGTTTAATAAGTTCAGAAATTCCATTAAAATGTCTGTTACAAGTGAATCGTCTGATATTGAAGTATTAGCTGTGGAGTCTATTACCACTGAAATCAAAGGAAAATTATGAAAATGCTTATCAACAATTCGATTATTGGTGTAAGGAAAAACGAGTGAAAAAGATCATTGAGGAAGTGTTCCTATAGCATATTTTCAGCACAGAAATCCAAAGCCTATAAGAGTTCTACGTTGTGGAGTATTTACTCGATGCCGAGGACATTATCCGTGAAGAAAAATATCGATATAAAGAAGTTTGTAAGTTAATAGCTTTTATGAAACGAAAGTCAGTGAGACTTCAATCTAAAAAATCCAGTGTTTTGCAAAATTAGAAATAGAAAAATTTCTAAAAGAAGCAGACGATAGTACCTACATACTTAATGATTAAGATAAAATTTTAAATCAATAAAAGTATTACAAATTTTTGTTTCAATTTTATGTAGTGTTGGCTGTTTGGTTAGTGGAGCGTATCGACGAGAACTAACTTAAAGTTCTTCAAGTTCAAAACATCAAGGACATGGAGTCATTTATTTTGATTGATATTCTCTACGCAAAGACCAACGTGAGAAGAAAATTTACTATTTCTAATGGGAACATAGAAAATGTGAATCTGCTTGAAATAATTTCGGAAATATATGTCGTTTCCACCAATTAAAACTACTAAATGTACGAGGCGACCTGTTGAAATCAATATTATTGGAAGCATGCCTAAAAATCCTGTTTTTGAAGTTACGGAATCCTTCCAATGGGGTCGTCCCCCTCAATTGAATTTGACGAATTCAACTATAGCATCCCATATTCTATGTAACATGAAGCCCTAAAACGTGTTCTGTTGTTTCATAAAGTTATTTTGTAAGATAACAGAGCGTATCAAAAATTGCAATTTCTGCCATCAGTTTCAAACGCTGTACATTTACCGCGTCTTGTGACGTCATTTCGGGGGAGCATTCTCATTGGTTCGTGCGCTTCTCATTAGTCGGCACGTCTAGTAACTTGAATTATGTCTGGTAAATTTTGTCCCGTGTTGACGTCACAAAAGGCGCGCGTTTCAAATAAGGCAAATATTTCGGATTTTTTTCTACCTAGTAAAGGCGTGATTTCGAATAAACAAAAAAATAGGGGTATAATATTTTTTCGTCTAGTTTCTAGAAAAGCTGTTTTTGAAAATTGTGGGACGACCCCATTATACGTGGCATTGTTTTAGAAGCACGTATGCCACGATACTGGCTGATGCAGGAGCAGACACTCATGGTGGATGGAAATCTTCAAATGTGACAGAAGGATATCTTTATATACTAGGGATTATTTAAGAGGCGTTTTGTTGTTAATCGAATTAATTTACTTGTTGCTATGTATATATTTATACAGTGTGGATATTAAGGGGGAACGCCAGCAATTCGACCAAATATTGGCAACAAAGAGACATCGCTTAGACAGGAATGGAGTTTCTCACGTAGGGCAAACGTCATCTGATATTTATGCATCTGATCCGCAATAGACAGTCTTCACAACAGCCACTCGTTTATTATGCCGAGTATTTCCGAGCGCTTTTAAGATTACTTCATTACACTTTACAGCATGTAGTGGTTAATTTTACCACTGCCGTAGGTACCTGCTTGGGTAAGCAGGCTAATAGGGATCGAGAATGGGATTTCGAATGTTATGTATTTAGCATAGTTCACTTAGTCCTAACTGATCAAGCCATAACTTTCAAACCTAATTCTTTTTTGTTTTGTTTCCTGGAAAATTTTTCAATAATAACAGCACGAGGTCAAAATTTTGCCGACAGTAATTTTTGCGATTCAGATACGAGTTTCTGTTGCGACGAAAATAATGACGAGTGTTTGCACGAGTCATTACTTTCTCAAGCAACAGAAACGAGTCAATCTGAAGAGCAAAAATTGGCGGCAATATTTAGACCTAGAGTTCTATTTGGCTTGACAATTTAACTTGTAAATTGTAATATTAAATAGCTACAAAAAAATGTCGCTGGAATTAAGCTTCTAGAAAAGTTGCCACTAAAATAATGGTCCTATTGATGGTTGTTTATTTTGAAATTTAATTATCTCATTGATGGTTCACAAAAACACAAGTTAAATTGTCAAGAAAATAAAATTCGAGACAGTTACAGAGGAAAGTGAAAATTTGGACAAACTGCAAAAATCAAAATTTTTGTATGTAGTCTCGATCATAACTGACGATAGAAACGATATATTTGGTTGATTCTTTTTTTGTTTTGTTCGATATACTCACGGGACGGAAATAATTCAAATGAATGTTTTCAATTGTTTGTAAAAATTGATCCGAGTTCATTTGATTTATGACCAATCGATATTTTTCATCAGCAGGAGCCACTTTTTTTTTTCTTTTCTAAAAGCTTCAGGAAAAAAAAATTGGACAGGGTATTGCCTATCGGGTCAGCTAGTATTAAATCTATCAGAGAAGTTACTGGAAAAGTAATAAACAAACACAAAATTTAATTTCAATGAAAGAAAGCATAATTTTTAAAAACAATAAATATTTATTAATAAAAAATTCGACTCTTACAACTCAATATTATTTACATTAAGAAGACAAAACTTGACTTTAAGTAATGTACTGTCAAAATAAAAATATTAAAAAATTAAAGATTTTCAATTTTGTAAGGCACACCTCCACCAGGTGTAACTTGACCTAGCATCTCAATAAAGGGTAGTTATCACCAGTAACAAAATATAAAATTAATTTTTGAAATTACATTCTTAAATTGTTACATTGAAGTGTATATGCCAAAATAATTTTTAAGCGCGTTATTCATGTGTAAACACAATTCAAAAACATATTAAAAATGTGAATTAACACTTTTGATGAAATATTATTCCCCATCATTCCGGTTGCGTAGACCTTACACAGTAATGACATTACAATTATTGATCGTATAAGGTCTGCATAACAAACAAATGCAGAAACATAATAATTATTACAAAGAAAAAGAAGACCAGAGACTTATTTATACACCCGCAGCTGCCTACTGGAGCGAAAGTCTCGAATAGGCGATTTTTCCGTCTTTTGGGGATTAACGATTTCTGGCAACAAACAGTATAAATAAAATTCGAAAAGTGGACGTATAATGAATTTTTCAGACGGACAGCGAAGTGTTAGTAATAGGGTTTCATTTGGCACTCTTTGGGTAGGGAACCCGAAAAATGCGAACCGACGTGAATCGATCGGTAGGTTCTTAGAATTATTTTGTCTCTCGCTTTCTCCAACGAGTGAACTGAGATAGACGTACCTACCCCGCCAGGTTCGGCAGAACAACTTACTGATCTCCTTCGGTAGCGCCCGAAAGTTGCATTCATATTTTTCGCAAATAGACGCTCGGGAACTTATTCCTCATTACTTGAGTATTTTTTATTTTGAGATGTACAGGGTATCAATTCAAAGTTAAAGAGTGTATTAATGTCGCTACGTAGTTTTTTTTGTTCTAACTATTATGGTTTCGGAGTAATTCTCCGAGAAAAATTGACAATTTTGAACTCGAATTTGGATTGATTTAAAAAAATATATTGCAAATATCTCTGCATAGCGATCTACCTTGTTTCTTTCTCCTTATTACTTTTAAAACCGCATGTAAATATGTATCTTAATTGATCTTCAGTACGGTATAACGTAAACGCCGTCGAATCTCAATTCTACCGATCAAGGCGTAAGGAATAAATTCAGTAACTCCGTTAGTATTTGCGCTAGAAATAAAACTGGTAGGGCTAATTATAGCGCATTCGAGAAACGTATACTAATTTTTTTTATTACTTTTTTTTTTGACAGTTATGACGTCAACAATATCTTTTTTAAATGGCAACCTATGTTTTTGATTTTACATTCGCATAGAGTTTTTAATTCTGTTTTCAACGTTATCAAATACTTAATAGGTTACATAAGGAAAAAATTAATAAAAACGGCGCTAAAGTTCAAATAAGAATAAAAAACTCAATGCGAATGTAAAATAAAAAACATAGGTTGCCATTAAAAAAAAAATATTGATGACGTCATAACTGTCAAAAAAAACTAATGAAAAAAATTAGTATACGTTCCTCGGATGCGCTATAATTAACCCTACCACATGCTTTTTAAGCTTTATTTCTAGTGCAAATACTAACGGAGTTACTAAATTTATTCCTTACTTAATTTCCACACTGTATACTTATTGTACATTATCAAGCATATTGATTTTTGGTTCCGTTTTTTTTTTTACTTTATTGGGTGTAATCTCTGGGAAAATAAACCATATTATTATTATTATTTAAGTTTAACACAAAATTGTATTAGGTGAGCAATAATAATTATTACAAATTACGAGATTTCAGACTGGTTCTGTTGCTACATTATGAAGAAAAATTTATCTAATCGTACCTTTTCTTGGATTTCTCGGGCAATAAATTCTCGTCGCGATGGTGTGAAAATTAATTTCTTCAACCATTTCATTCCATTTTTATAGAAAAAGAAGCACCACGTGAAACACTTTTGCAGTGGTATTTCATTTTCATCTGTCAACAGCACCAAATAGCGCTACCCTAATAAAACGAAAAATAAATTCCACTATCACGTAAGTAATTTGACGTACGCACTTTCGTGCGCTTTACACGCATCTTATGTTGCTGTTAAACGTCACATGTAATTTGACAGTTTTATACGGGGAAATAATTTTTGTCCGAATGTGTCCGTGACCTACCAGAATGCTAGATAAAAATAGGACACTAATACTAAATTCAGTCAAATATGTAAATGTATGTAAGGAAAATAAATTACAACAACATTACAATTACAAGTTTTATGGCACACAAATTTAACCAGTTGATGTATTTATTCAACAGACTTCGCTAACTCGAATTTCCGTAAACAATGTAAATTTACATAAATTTCCCAATTTGGAAAAACAAGTCTGCAGATAGGAATAGTTAACAACTAAAAAACTTACTAACATTTCAGCTACTAATCAGACATGATGTATTTCCCACTAAATTGGATTACAAACAAATTTTATTAGTTTCAAGTTTTAATAAGCATTTAAATACTCATGATGTCCTTTATAGTAATAAAGATAATAAAAGCATTAATATGTATTTATATATTTCGTGAAGTCATTTTTTATTCCATTCTACAGTTCCCAGAAGGAATAATTTTGATAATAAAAACTAATAGTCAGGTTGCGTAGAATTACCGTTAACATGAGCCTCCAAATTTCTAATATTGTGTTTTCACTGACGAAATTACGATGATGATGCAGCAAGAACAGCCAGTTTCAGTATTGCCGAGGTGTCTTGAATCCAATCTAACAACGCGAGCTTAAAACTACCGATTTAAAGATGTATTCTTTAGGATTTAGCGAACCCTTAATTTAATTAAAATGTATTTAAAACCTAACTTTTAAGTATACAAACTCCAGCTCCAGCTAACAATAGCTAAAAGTAAATATTATTAAGACCAGTTTACATTAGTCATCGGACATCGGATCCTGTAGGCATATCGCTTGGTCTTCAATCAAATCCAAGAATTAACAAATGACGCTGCTATAAACCGCACCTAAGAATAACAACGCAATAATTTGGCGGCTATATTATATAAAAATAACCATAAGCATCAATTTGTCCTCTGTGATGACAACCAACAACCATACTGTTTTCAGCTCGTAAGTTTCCATCGTATATTCCAGATTTCCGGGTAATTCATTCGAGTAGCTGCCAATCTTCCACCCACAGCAAAAATTGTTTTATTGTTTTATTCCAACGACATTTAGATACATTTTCATTAATATTAATTATGCATTCGCAAATATAGGAGACATTGAAACCAAAACCGCGGAAAACCACAACACGGTTCCCCCAAGTAATAATTATAGTCGATGTGCTGCAAGCTATGAAGAGATGTTGTCAGACCATGTCAATCCTGTTTACATTTACGGAAGTGGCGTTGTGATGTCTCATATAACATAAAACAATGTCGAAGTGCTATAAAAGCCAACCGGAACGCCGACAAGAAGATAGCTGGACTATTGTACGGCAAACAAGTGCCTTTTGAGCGGAAAATTTTTTCGAACGTCCATTATTGTACATGGTTTGTTGAACACTTAAAGAGACAAAATTATGTTGCATGCAAATGGTAAATGAACAATGGACGGTTTAAACGTGCATTCGAATTTAAGCTTGTGGGAACAGGAGGATTGTATTTGGAGACTTCCGGAAGATTAAGTGGGTGCAAACACACAGAAGAAGGTTGATAAGGATAATCCGGTATTCAAATAAAGCTTCTGCAGCATAACCTAAGATTTTTGACAAATAGAACTGGGATCACTCAGAGGACAAAGGTTTTCTTTAGTGAGCCATGCTTTTCGCTAACTATTAAAATTTAAACTGCCAAATAAAAATGTGACGATAATGTGGTCGGTTTTCGCACTCTATGCATAATAATTAACGCACAAACAATTATTTTGCACGTAAATTCACTTTTTCTATTTATTGAATTCCCAACCTCGCGTCAAAACAATGGAAATACCTATTATGTGGTTTTTCCACTAAAAATAAGTGACAATTAATTGAGAAATATTCCACACTTTCTTTGATACAAATCCTTCCAGTTGTCGTCACAATCATAGCAATTACAAGTATGCATACAGGAGCGATAATGACAGTGACTGTTTTCAAAACATCCTCATTCCACTTGAGAAATCTAAACACTATCATTACGAGACGAGGTATAAAAGGAATGTGCAGTAGCCAGCTTATGGAAACTAATTCAATCGGAGCAAGGGACTGCAATGGTAAATTATCCACCATTTTAACGGTAAAACATCATGGTTGACCGCAAAATCATTTACGACAGGATAGTAGAGCTGTTAACTTGTACAAAAACCTACGAAAATATTTAACAGCACACTGCATTTGACAGCCGTGGGGTAACTCTTATTTATACTCAAGGCAAAATAAACAAAGGGGTTATAATTATTGTAGATACTTGTAGTAAACAACTTAAATCGATCTGTGTACGTTCAGGCAAAGTCGGATGATCGGATTATTCAAAAGACTGTAGTTTGAGACCATTCAAAAACCATCACTAATATTAATTTTGGTGCAAACACATGATGTTCTCGATACCTAAAATATTCAGTTTTAATATCACAAAAGCATAGAAAATAATCGATTATACGTCAAAGGAAGAGGTTAGTAGGTATAATCGGATTATTTTCGTTTGCTCGAGTGGTATTCGTTACGATTATATAACCAAAGCGATAAAAAAAATGCGAAAATTTGAGGGAACTTTCTTTTCTGGCGTTTATTAATAAACATCAAAAAATTGTTACTATGACAAAGTTGAAACACAAAAATGATTATACAACGTGGTCAAGGGTATAATCGCTTATCTATAGGTACATAGTAACTAAGTAAAATCTGTAATTGCTATTGGCTCAATTCATTATGTAGTATATAAAAATTAAACAAATATGTAGGTTATTTCATTTAAAAAATATCTTTCAAATTTCTCTAAACGAACGGTGTTTGAGGTGGATTTTTTTTCAGTATATCACCTGATGTATGCTAAATTTATTCTAAATAACGTCACATTAAATTTCCTGTTTACTCTGTAACAATTTTGTGCTTCTGCGGCTATTTTGAAATATCCTGCTTGCGCGTTCTCGATATAATAAAACATTTGTTAATTCGTACAAAAATTATATCGTCTAAACTTACTAAATTTATGTGTTATATCCGTAAGTCAACAACAATATTTTAGCCTTTAATCAGGCGGACCAAAAGAAAACATATAGCATTAATATAAGATGTCACAATAGAAAACAAGGTTCCAAAGTAACATTTTTAATAGGGATAAATTTAATATGTCTAATTTTTGATGAAGAGAAAAGGGTTCAAAAATAAATTCACATAATAGTAATTCGTATGGTCTCATTTTTGGATCCGTAAAGTTTTACTTTTTTGTATACATCTGTCAAATTCTGACAGATCAGTCCCAAAAAAGTGGAGTTTGACAGATCAGTCCCAAAAAATAGAGTTTGACAGATGAGTACAAAAAAGTAAAACTTTACGGCTCCATCACATCACATCGCCTAAAAACATATGCAAACCAAAATCCACGTAAAGTGTGTAAAAAAGTTAAGGTAAAGAAATTATCGAATATTATCAATTTCCACGATTTAATCACTTAATTGTTTCACGATGCAACAGTGTAATATCGATTTATTGATATAGACATTTATTGATATATGTAATATGATTTTTTTTTAATTCGTAAAGGCAAGTAGTGATATGTGAAACTTCCAGTCAAGGACACAGACCGCGGTCGAGGTCCTCAATTGTCACAGACTGTTAAGCGACTTGTGACCCGAAGATTTACATTACTTTTATAGGAACGAGGAGTTAATGGACGAAATAAGTGGAGACAATTATGATGTATTATAAAAAAAGCATTACAAACGCTATTAACTTTATCGGTTCTTTGATATTTTAAAAGTTCGTCAAAGCAAAGGGGTTGCGCTATTACAATAAAGTGCGAAGCTAAACTCTCTAATTGAGTCAAATATTTAAGATTTGCAAAACATTTTTATAATTTGAAGGATGTGAACATGGTTTTAATGATGTGATTTATCCTTGCAATAATTGCAAAATTATATTACATTTCTTTCACTACTAGCTTCAGAAAACATCATTATACAGGCTGTCTCACAAAGTGGGGCATATATTTAAACCTGTAGTAGATCCGCAAGTGCAAATTCTTCCAAAAAAAATTCAGCGTCATAAGTGTTTGTGGGAACAAAAATACTTTCAAAATTTCGCCAAAACTGTTTGAGAACCGCTCGCAATGTCAAAGATATATCCTGCACTTTTTGTCCAAGACAGCATTGTTCGTTTTTTGCCCGATTTTCAGTATTTTCCCGCGCACCGTATTCCGGACGCGAAAAGTTTTACGCGTCTCGCACAACGCCTCCGTGAAAGTGGAACTTTTTATCCATGATTTGGCATCAACAAGGGTTACATCCATATCATGTTCAAAAAGCCCAGGCTTTAAAGCCGGAAGATTTACCTCGTCGTATTAAATTTTGTGACTCGCTGTTGCATCATCAAACCGACGTCGATGCTCACTTTGTAAAAAGAACATCAATTTCGAGAGCAATTTTCAGTTAATGTTCGAGTGGGAATTTGATAATTCCGTTTTACCTCCAAGACTGAGGGGAGCAAGTTATTTAGAATTTTTATCACATAATCTGAACGATCTTTTAGAACACGCCGTGAGATGTGGTATTTGCTAAATAGAGCTCCACATTACGCTGCTAATATTGTGCGGGAGTGGTTAAATACTAATTATCCAAATAGATTGATAGGAAATAGTGGACTTGTGCCGTGGCTGCCTCGCTCCCCAAATTTAAATCCGTGCGATTTTTTTTGTGTGGGGCCATATGAAACAAATTAGTCTATACTACTCCTGTTGGCACAGCAGTGCAGGAATTGCGCTCGCGAGTGAAAAATGTTGCGCAAACAATTCGCGAAATACCAGGTGTTTTCGTCAGAGTGCAAGGATCCTGGTTACGTCGTAGACATTTTGAAGAATTTCTATAAATTAGGTCAATGTTAATCACGATAAGAACTTTTTTATTTTGGTGAATACAGTAAGCTTATCATTTGTCCATCAAACAAAAAAAAAATAATAGTTTTTGCGTGTAGATTACACGTTATTATTCGGTGTTCTGCACCCTACCCAATACTGGATTTTTCTAGCATTAGTAGATAATAAAAACAATTGAAAATGTTCTATATTTTTTTTGTTTTATTTTTCTGGTAAGAATTTGTCCTATTGTACCATGAGATCATTTATATTATAAACTACAGTATGCTGTGAAATTTAATTAGGTTGGCACTACTAACTGTTGACAATTTGATTTAAAATTTGAATGTCAAAGTGACTTCAAAAAAAAACGGCAACAGAATGGTGAATGGAAGTATTCTATATAGAACGCTGTGTTAACGGTTTTTCGAAATGCTAATTTCCTAATTTTCCTTTAGATTATCAAAAATTAGTCCAACAAATTTATAAATGTGTAGTAAGATTTCGTGATCTTAGTATGGTGTAGCGGAGCGAGTGTTAGTTTTATCGGACAGCTAAGAGCTGCATTGAAGCTGGGGGAGAACACTTTGAACATTTGCTGTAATTTTCAATAAACCTACATTATTTGTAATTTTTTTTTTTTTTTAATTAAAACAATTTAACATGAGAAACATAAAAGTGACAATGTTTACCATAACCTCAAATTTCACTCTCAGTTAATTTGTACGCTGGGTCATTGCATTAAAAAAACCGCCTACTCTAATTTATAATTTAAATGATCCCATGGTACTTGACTGGAAAATAGAAATGACAAGCATTAATTTAATGTCATTTTTATTAATTTGTTTTCACATGATACTTGGTTTGATTGAAGAATAGTTAAACAAATGTGCTAGTATTGAAAAAAATATAGATGTAAGAACAGCGATCGCTGGTGGACAAAGAAAATTAAGCAAAATAAAAAAAAAGGCTGCCTACTTTTAAATGGGTATCAACAGATGACGTGGAAGATAGAAGAAACTACAACAGGCTTTAGTATCAGATCAAGAAAAAAGTAAAAAAGTTTGATCAAGAAACATGAAGTAGACAGGTCTATAGGAAACTCTAGCTCAAGACAAGCGTGGAAAATTATAAAAACAATAAAGACCAACACCCACGAAACCAAAATCATTTACTCAATTAGTCTATAAAATTGGAAGCTCTATTTCGAAAATTTACTAACGGAAAAACGAGAAAAATTTTGAAAGGATGAAAAGAACAGTACATTAAGTTTTCCCGAGAATAATCATCAGGTGGGTCCAATAGCAGTTAAAGAAGTTCGATCAGCTCTACAAAATATGAAAAACAACAATGCAGTGGGACCTGGAGGTATACCCATATAGAGATACGAGTATCAGAAGCCAGTGTTAAAAATTCTACGCGAAGACTTAGAAATGAATTGAAGTCCCAAATTGAAAATTGACGAGTCCATTAAGCTCTACAAGTCCGACAAGTGATCAACGAGTCTATAAAGATGGAACATCCACCTTACACTCCGGATTTGGCATTGCCTCTTTCCTAAATTAAAAAAAAATGCTTTTAAAAAAAAGAGAACCGACTTCAAAAAGTGAAAAATAATTGAATACATGTATTATTACATGTACTACCCAATGACCTGTCTGAAGTCGGTGCCAAGCCAAATAGGTTACAAATTTGTAACATATTGTAATTATACAAAAATATCAACAACGTTATAACGCATACAAAATTCGATATCATTCGAGACGGCCGTCAACGACGTCTGCCGTTTGGGGTGTTTTGCTCAGCACGAGCCCCCCACCCACGCTCACGCATTCCGGTGCGTTCGCCGGGAGACCTTCGATGTGGCTGGAGTAGGCAGCCTATCTATCTACTACCTATTTGGCTTAGCACCGACTTCAGACAGATCATTGGGTCGTACATGTAATAATACATGTATTCAATTATTTTTCACTTTTTGAAGTCGGTTCTCTTTTTTTTAAAAGCAAATTTTTTTACAATTTTAAGTGATAAGTTAGTGATACCTAGTAAAGACGCTTCTCCAATATTGAGGTCCTCAATAAAGTTGACGAAGAAATCGGTATGAACATAATTATATACATAAAATGAAGAAAAAATATGGGGATTTTTCTCGATTTCCATGGTGTTCCCTGATCAGATCCTGATTTTTTGACAATGGAATCACGTCAAGAGTATACCCTTTCAAATAAAAGAAGAATTTTGTAAATCGGTCCACAACTGACAAAGAAATCGGTGAACATACATGATAAGTCGGTTAAAAGGGAGCGAGAATTTGAGGATATTTCTCGATTTCCATGAGATTCCCTAATCCGATCCTGGATTTTTTAACAGTGTAACCACCTTTAGAGTATGCCCTTTCAAATAAAAGAAGAATTTTGTAAATCGGTCCACAATTGACGAAGAAATCGGTGAACATACATGATAAGTCTGTTAAAGAGGGAGCGAAAATTTGAGGATTTTTCTCGATTTCCATGGGACTCCCTGACCAGATCCTGATTTTTTAACAATGTAACCACCTTTAGAGTATACTCTTTCAAATAAAAGAAGAATTTTGTAAATTGGTCCACAATTGACGAAGAAATCGGTGAACATACATGAAGTCGGTTAATAAAAGGGAGCGAAAATTTGACGATTTTTCTCGATTTCCATGGGATTCCCTGATCAGATCCTGATCATACAACCGAATTGATAACCTCCTCCTTTTTTGAAGTCGGTTAAAAAGCAGTTGCACGGACGTCCTTTTTCCTTCGGATGAATGCCTGAAAAAGAATCCGAAAGAATTTTTTTTGGAAGATATAGCCTTATTGGAAAAACGTTAAATAAGTATAATGACCGTTAGTGGATCTTATATCGAAAAACTAAAAATATTAACTCTTTTCCTTCATGGCCTTTTCAGACAGGCATGGAAATTTGGATGCAGAAGACGGCTCTTGCTTTATTTGGATTTCATTTTGTTATACAATATACACTGGATTCACGTTTCTTGCATTCTTTTTGATAAGGCGAAACGCTCAGTCGCCTCAACTTTGGAACCGAATTACGGCTTTCATTGTTAGGCTATCTTAACGTATTGGGCATCAAAATTAGTAAAAAAAAAACCTTCATCACGGCAAAACGTTGTTTGTTCAGAAAAAAAAATTATTGCCAAAATGAGAAGCCAAAAATTTTTTTTCTTTAACAAACGTGTTGGTGCTTGATTTTTACTGATCTCTGTATTCGGTAAATGCAAGGTGTTTTTATAAATATTGAAAAATAAATTTGCAATTTGTTCCCAAAGTTTGCTAGTTTCAAGCAATGTTGGCGTGATTCAAGGTAACACAGGCCCCGCCCCTCAGCGGCAGGCAGACGTCTCGACAGCTGACCGTATTATCTTTCGTGTGTGCCGCAGCTCGTTCTTAAAAAGATAACAAAATAGTAAAGTAAACAAAAACGGGCCAGTCGCCATAAACCCAGTTTATGGCCTTCCAGCACATTATACTTAAAATAGTATATTATTACAAGTTCCTGTGTAAATTGGGCGCTTTGCGCCACAAGGGGTTTAGAAAAGCATGAGTGAAACAATTGCTTTTTTGAGCCCGAGTGCCGCAATCTCTATGACACACATTCAATGTTTGTAATTTTTACCAAAGCAATCTTGACCAGATTTTTATTTAGACACCCGATACATTAAAATTCAGAAAAACTTATTAGAACAATGCAAAATAAATACTTACATAGTTTTGAATTTTGCACATTCGTACTTTCAAATTTTGAAATATTACATTTTTTGACAAAAAGTTCCTAGAAACTGGAACTCTCAACTAACACGCTTCAATTTGCTTCTTTAAATAATTCCTTTTATCTAATTTTAGACCCAAACTATAAAAAGACGGAAAACAGATGAAACTCTTGAAACAAAGCTGAAACACAAATGTAATTATTTAAATAACTGAGGAGTGCAATCGAGTTTTACTCGGAGAAGAAATATATCTAAATAAATCTGGAATTAATATTTAGAGATACTCACAATAGGTGTAGATACACAAACTATTCGTCAAAAATACATGTGTCCAATATTGATTATTTGCATGTTCAAAGTCAATATACCGTTGTAACATAGGTTTCGATCAAACACTCAGAACTAATGGATAGTGCAAATAACCCACATAAGTAAGCAAAAAGAATCGATATCGTGTAAAAAGCAACTGATGTATTAATAGTCATTTATGTATCAAAGAACTAAAGTCTTACTTTTTCATTACGAATGTGTATTTAGTTGCCGAGGAGAAACACTGCAATGAAAAACTCTTCAGTCTGAACTCCCGGATGTAAGAATGTCGATACAAAACATGAAATTGCCTCAGAGAAGATAGTATCCGCATCAGTTCGTGCCCAGGGAACATTGATTTGCCATATCACAATTTGCTAGAACCCATTCGGAATACTTAGAAGCGGAAAATTGGATCAACTTTACTTTATACTCGTCAGATAAACGTGCCCTGTTTATAGACCTAGTGAAAAGTATATTCAGTGTAATTTTGGGATCTCATGTAGATTTTGGTAGAGGCTCGGTTATGGTTTGGATCAGCCTTTCTTGTAATTGACGCACAGCGTCGGGGTATAACACTAACAAATTAAGGCAAGTAAATCAATTAAAAAATAAATTAGTAGAGCAATGGAAAAATTGCTTTCCACTAGTGCAGTTTCGCACAAAATGCAAAACTACCATTGTGCTCTAAAGTATAATTAAATATATTCTCTCTTTCAATCTAATTTATATTTTTTCTCAATGCGAATCACTCACAACACGATATAAATTCTACAATTATTACTATAGCGTTATACGTTTATTTTTGTGCGGAGTGTAATAACGGGTGTTCAACTGAAAATATATTTGGAGAAGACCATGATGCACATTATTTTTGCCATAACTGTCATTTGGTGCACTGAACGATGCGTTTATTGTTGAACGTCAAACATCAGTCAGTGCACTTTGGGTCTATTCTGTAATTTTTAGAGTCGTTAAAATTTTAGCGTCCTTTAAAATTTAAAATTTCAAGCCCTGATTGGTCATTGCCATGACAACTTAATTTAACGGCCTTCAAAATTTAGAGGAGCAGTTACAGAATACGTCCCCTAATGACCTAAGGTGCAGTATGGCTAAAATAATGTGCATCAACCTCCAAATATATTTTCAGTTGAACACCTGGTGTTGATAAATTTGGTAAAATTAGTCAAACGAATTAGTCAAGGTCGTATGATGGAAAGAATTGAACATCGGTTCAGAATTTTTAGAATTATTATTTTTGGAAAAATTGCCTTAAATTTGACATTGCCTTAAACAGTTAATTCTTTCATCATTAAATTAGGCACAAATGCTGAGGGTTGATTACTCAAAACAAATAGAAAATGAATAAAAAGAAATAAATGGCTCTGTTTAACTTTGTGTTTGACACCTTTCTTTAATCGTCTTTGGCCGCCGCAAAATTCCCTAGATCGTGAAATTTGATTATTTTGTATAAAAAGTGGCAAAGTAGAAAAAATACTGTGATAACTCTTTTATAAGGCATTTTGTCGCACTTACTCACCCGTGCGTGCGACAAAATTCTTCTTACAAAACTCGTATCATAATATACTATTAATTTTTAATTTGTCAATATAAATTCATCAGGAATGTTGTTTAATGCTTGACGTGCATTCATAAACATCTGTTCTTCTCACAAAGACAATAAATCCTGAATGACAATTACAGTAAAACATAGTGTATTAATAATTTAAAAAAATACTAATTTCATACTTTATCGCATAGTGCGTAAACTTAAAATACATACATAATTAGGTTATGTGTTAATTTTTGCTGATTTTTTAATGTTTACTTGGTTGAGTCAGAAAAATTCCCATAAATTGTTCGCATTAGTATGGCTGTTTTTTTTTTCTTATTTTGGTACCCTACACACTTCCCAAATGGTCTCATAATTAACATTATCTACATTGACTTTGGCGACTTGCACCATTACTCAAAGAACTATATTGCAGTCGACAAACTGGACGCAACATTAGGGCCTGTAGCATCCCATATTATGTGGATATCTCTACAGAGATGAGTAAGACATGTAAAATCTAGGACATATTCCAGGAACAACCTAATTTAGAGTGAAGACCTTCATTTGCTAAGCACCATAACTTGAATCTTACACATTGTAATAAACAGCCAGGATAATTGGAATGACTACATTTACGTTCCGGTGGCTAGATGTTCGCACCGGAACTGCTTGTTTTTTTTAAGCAGCACTATTTTTTCGTGTAGCGTGTAGCTTTTACCATTACGGTTGTTGCATGACATTTAAATCACTGACAATATTCACGTAATTATGTAAAATGAGAGGTTCAAACAATTATAATTTCAAACAGTTAAAGTTCATGTCCTTACAATAAATTTACGTGTTGGTAGAATTGCTTGTAATAAGTGTGTTTATAATTAAAACATTAGCATATTTTATAATTCCGAAGCGCGTCGATTCCTGTAAATATTTTATCACCCATAATAATCAATCGCGAACCACCTGCTTCTTCGAGAAACGGATTTCGAAGTTACACAATTCCGCCAGAAATTCAGATGAATCATTTTTATATAATCCCGATTTCTAGCCGCGAGTGAGAGTAAATTGAAGAAAGCAGCGGCCACCACAGAAAAAGTGGTCAACAATAATTTTATTGTAAATAACAAAGTTAAAATCGCAGGAATGTATCGTGGCTGTTAAAACCACACCTGAAATTAAAGAGGACAGCGCAAACAACTTTCAACTAAAATTCTAGCGTGTTATAACAACAAAGCTGGCAGACTCTTTTACCTTTTAGAAAACAGTAAATTGCCACGTTTTAGTTGGTCAGCTCGTCTATGGCGCGTCCTAGTTTCGGACACATCGCGTCACATTATCATCAGTCACAGGAAAAGTCAGCTCGAAACGTGCAAACCTCGCGAAAATCAAAACAGTAGTTCTTTGATGACCGGACACCAACATACCACCTGTTCGACTCTTGGAGTACTAAACGAATTGAAATTTCCCCGGCCGCTGGCCACGAGTTGCGCGATGTTTCTTGCGCGTGGTGGACGAGAACCGAGAAATGGCCCGGAAAGAATCCAGAAGTTATTGTACGTAGGCGTTGGGGCCGGTGCACCGGTGTTACGAATGTTTTCAGTTTGAACTGGGCTGGTTCCAACCTAAATAAATGCAACAGTGGCGTAGTCGTCTTCAGCAGTCAAAGGATTTTCTATTGCAATAGTGCGAGTGTTAAAAATGATTTTCATCTAATTAACTTTGGATTTTTTTACATATAAATTTTTCTATGCCGCTCTATTCTTTTTGCATTTGCTAATTCTGTCAATAACACATTGGTTGTCAAATGATAAACGTCATTTAATTAAATCAATTCGAGGAAGATCCGAGGCCCCCAAAATCGGAATGAGTACACTTCATTGTCATGGTCATGGTCACGGCTACAGAGGATTGTTCAAAAGTATAACTATTTTAGTAAAGCGGCATTTTTGATTTTACATGGAAAATGCACAGGCGACTAGATAAAGATAATAATTTTGTAACACCTTGTATATTGCATGGACATCCTGCAGAACATGTGTCACTCCTTTAAATCATACATGATCCCTAGAAACGGTTTCTGGGGAATGTAGGTCATTGTCATAAAAACTGACAATTTCCTAAATCTGTCCACCATCTTTCATAGTTTAGCCGCTCACAGTCAACTAAACGATAAAAAAAGGCACCGGATAGTAATGATAAATTGGATCACTATAGTCCATAAAATTTTATCTGAATGGAATTGGGCAGCCAAGACAAAGGGGTCAATTTCAGTTCCTTCAATTTCATATGTTACATAATTATGTGTTGGTTATCATTATTTGTTAGTGTATTTGCATTTGAAAATTTCATTTTCAAACTGCGAGTCCCAGAACTTGCGCCCCACAGAAAACTATGACACATGCCGACGACAATATAGATCCCGGAAATGCGCTGTTGGACTTTCATTATTTTAGTGTTATTTTTTTATTAAAACAACAAATGGGGGTACTGAAAAGAACCGTTTTTATTTAACGTACATGAACTTATCTTCCACTACAAAAACAAAAGGAAAGGGTATGTACAAATTAATCATAGTTTGCATAGTGTTCAAAATGCCCACCATTCATCTCTAAAGATAACTGTGCTCGCCGCAAAAGGCTCAACTTAGAGTTTGTAATCATTTGAGGGGTAATTGTGGCAAGAGCTTCTTGAACCGTGAGCTGTTCCTGTGTCCCAACACGACGTCTGTAGCCAACAATTTTTTACGTGGAAGTTCTGCGTTCGGGAAATTCGTTCAAATTAATATGCCCAGGAAATTCAAAAGCCTACCTAAAGAAGAAGGTTATATAGTTATGTGATGATTCCTTGATCAATCGATGACATACCACACGATTTCCTAATAGACCCGCCCACAAATTTATTGAAAATCGTTCCTGGAATGCTCTTTCAAAAAGAGCATATTCAACCACTAAAGGCGGAGATTCAGCTGCGTCCACTGATCCTTGACATCAGGAAATAGACGGACTCTCCCCGCTAAAAATGCCTCATTTAAAACAAAAATTTTAATCAAAAGTAAAAGAAAAAGCCCTGGCGCGACATAGAAAGGAGGACCAAGACTTTAAAGTCTGGCGTAACAGTGAAAAGATCAAAGGGCTAGAAAGATGAGGATTTCTTATACTGTTCTTATTTATCCGGATTGTTCAAGAATTCTTCAGCCAACAGTTTGTGGACAAAAATTCCCATGCATCAATGTTTGAAATGACGTAGTTACCACAATGATTTGACATGTCTTGACTTCAAATTATGCTTTTTTATAGGCGTGCGACAAAAATAAAGCTTTTTTAAGGTTAATCATGTCCAAATTTATTCTTATAATATTCGTTGAATTAACAGGGAATGGACCCAAAATAAAACCACTTAACAAAGAAGCGACGTTTCGGTTATTATTTAACCTTTTCAACCTACAAAAATATGGAAAACCTGGTTGAAACAAAAAAAAATACAATGTGAACATTTAAGATTGTAAAAATTTAAAAATTTAATTTTTTTAGGTTTTCTATATTTTTGTAGCTTGAAGAAGGTTAAATAATAACCGAAACGTCGCTTCTTTGTTAAGTGGTTTTATTTTGGGTACATTCCCTGTTAATTCAACGAATATTATAAAAATAAAGCTATTGCATTTCTACATTGTACTAAACAAGGAAACAAGACGCCCCATCTCCGCTCTTACGGTCAACAGCCCAAGAGTGTCTCATTGTAGAATCGTATCACGTGCTTTATTGTAAGCGACATAATGCATGCTTGAGATAAAGATAGAAAGTCGGACGTCCGACTAACAGATTGTTGTAGGACGTAGGATGGTGTTCCTCTTTAGTTCAATCAGCTGACTGGCTACTAGTGTTTCAACTTTCATCATGTCGGTAGTTCAAACAATAAAAAAACAATAAAGAAACAGTTGGAGCTTAAAACAAATGGTCATGTATGATTTTTTCAAATGGAAATGATTCGCTGTGGTGTAAGCACGGTGTCACAGACTTGAAACATTTAAAAGAAAAAAGAAAAAAAACACTCATTATCGGCAGAGCACATGAAGAGTTCCGTGAATTATGCTACAATAGGACGTGTTGATATTCGATCACAATTGTACGGTGCTGCGTATAGGAAATCTATAACAGATTTTAACGAAAAGGTAACAAAAAATCTACACATTTTAAGTAAAATAGACTGTGTTAAATTTATATTCCTGTAAAATAAACCACGAGCCGCCACTGATCTTAACTACTTGTTGGTCTTGACGATACTGACTGGCTGGCTAGAGCTGTGGTTTCTCAAACTCTCTCAAACCTTCACACAAAACTTCACACAACCACCTTAATCCCCTTTCCTCTACAATCCACCAGGAACACTTTGCGAGAAGGGAGGAAACGAAGAAGAAACAGCCCTAGTAGTTGGTGGATGCTGTCCCTGTTTAACCACGTTTCACGGCATTAATCCGACCACTACCGATTTGCAATAATAAAGATTGCGGAATCTGACCGCATTACACGATATGCTCTGTAACCCCGTTACATGAGCCCCAAAATAGGCGACGATTCCCAACCGTGTGGCCCGCAGCTGGAAGTCGAAAAGACCGAGCCCCGATTAGGCAGCACATCAACCCCGTACCGACATGTTGAAGTGCTGTTCGATCGTAAGGACATCACTACGAACGGCTGGACTGATATGGTTATTTTTGAAGTAAAACTTCTTTACGGGCACTTGAACTTAGGGAGTAAGCTGGTGAATGCGTGACGAGAGCGTTACGAAAAGTGTGATCGGGCGAAGCGTAAGTGTTCTTTAATGCACGATTTTACAATAATTAATTCATTGAATTTTTTTTTTGCCTTAACGGGATTCGAACCCGCGTCTTATCCGTTGTGAATCCGCACTTCTCTCAATACACCTATTTGCGTGTGTCAGTTTTGTATGCAACTGCGCTACTTATCTTAATCGCTACACCATGATTGCCGACTTTTCGCTGACGACAAACTGAGACATGCATTATCCAATACTGCAGACGGTATTAATTCAGGATTCTCTAGCTCCATTTATAAACTTACATAAATTAAGAGTTCACAATGGCGAACAGAAGTTTTACTTCAGTCGTGTGGTCTAAAGCACACTCGTATTTTTTTTTTTATTCGTAATAGTAACTACAAATAAGGTTTTTATGGAAATAAAAATTGGAAAAGTTGCCCGGAAAGTTTGAAAATACGGGAAAAGCTGTGCCTTTTTCTATTTTTGTATGAACTCAAGACCATAACTCGCGGTTCGAACGATGGATATGTGTAATTCTTTTGTTGTTTTGTTCGTTATGGTCCTGGAAAAAAATGACAGGAAAATAAAATTTGAGACAATTACAAAGGCAAGTCGAAAAATTCGGACAAACTGCAAAAAACATAATTTTTGTATGCATCACTCTCATAACTGTCATAACTGTCGATAGGAACGACATACATAGTTGGTTGATTCTTTTTTTGTTTTGTTCGTTATGCTGCCAGGATGGAAATAAGTCACTTGAATGTTTTCAAGTGAAAATAAAAATCGGGGAGATCTGGAGAAAAATCTGTAAAAACGCATTCCAGCCTAAATTAAAATAAAATAATTTTACTTTTGTGTTGTTTCTCGATCTGTCCAAAAACAAATTAATTGAAATTTGGACAGGACACAACGTCTGTCGGGTCAGCTAGTGTTGAATAAATATCTACTATACACAATTTATTTGTTGCTGTCAGTAACTGTCGTGGCTGTTATGGGCCGTTTACCAATCAAGGTGAGAGTATAGTTAAAATGTAATAACATGTAGGTATTATGAAAACAATTTTATTTGCATTAAACTACATACTTAAATAAACTCAAAGAAGAAAATCGACCCCCGAAATCAAAAGAAAATAAATAAGGACGCTAAAGTTCGATACGTTTTTTATGTTATAATCAATTTAATTTAAATTTACTATATACAGCTATTATTTATTTATTTATTTATTGATATTTATATTATCAAGTTGCAACCTGATCAGATATTTTTGAATATTTCTTTGTATATTTTCGATTTCAAAGTATAACACAATCATGTTCACAATCACCCTGTATACAAGTCATGTAAAAAAAACTACTATAAGCAAAACTTCCAGAAGTAAACATTCAAGTCCTGCATTGGCACTTTTATGTACTATACCGAAATGTGCTTTTAACGCGAAACACAAGCTGCTTGCTGAACTAAAACATGGCACGGTTCAGACGGGACGACATAGATCTCAATAAGTGTCTCAATGGTGTTTTAGGGAAAACTGATTAAAAGTAGTTCTCAATAAGAAATGAAGCACTCATTGTCAGTATCCCTCGAGAAAACGAGAAAAATTGAACTCATGAGTTCTTCAATCCAAAAAAAAAAAAAGAAAAATTACTAAATTGCAAAGTTATCAGTTACAGAAAACTTATTTAAAATCATAAGTTGTAACTCTTGTCTTCCAATTTAAAATCCAAAGCAAATACTAAGCAAGCAAGAAAGCCTAACCAGCAATAATTTAATAAATTTGCTATTCAATCAGTTCGTATCAATTTAGAGAAACCACTGAATAATAAATTAATGTATGATGCTAAAAAGTTAAAAAGCTTCGAACATTAATATTGTATTTTTCTTAATAGGCAATTAAGAAACCATCAGATAGCTGATGAAGACAATTATTATGAGTGGAAAAAGTGAGAAAACTTTCTGGTCTAAACAGAAAATGAAAATAACATTTATTTCCCCCTTCTACGTAAATGACACATTACAGGTATTTATGTAACTAAGTAAATGTCTAATTACAGAAACAGACCTGTAAAGTTTTACGGGCTTGAAGAAGAGACCTGTAAAGTACAACACCATGACAACGTATCGTCACAAACTGTCCTGCCGTCTTTGATTACAGAATTTTATATTTATAAAATTAATAAAAGGTCGTTTGAAAGTGGAAATAAAAGTTTGTACGGGATTCGCCTTGCAATTAGTCTTTACTGGGCTCCCGGCTCACCCGTAAAAACTAATTTACAAGGCTTTTCCCGTAAATAACTATTAATCAAAAGGGGTTGTTTTGATTATCAGTTTCGCCCTCATGAGGACTTCGAGAATTGGTTGTCAAAAATTTCTCAGGCGATATTGTATATTATTTTTATTGTTGATATTATTATCATTGTTATTATTTTAACTGAAGGAGACATTTTAATTAAATTAATTCACCGTTTGTTTTACGAATTGCCGCTAGCAAATTTTATTTGAGATGATGTTTTTACGCTATCGGATATTATATTGTGAGCATATCCAAAACAAGAATAGGGATTAGCTTTCTACATTCTTGTGAAATTTGGCGTCCCTGAACGTCCCTGAACTTGTAACCTACCCATTAAAATTCTGGTGTCACACTTGTGTGCACTGCTTGAATATTGGACCTCACAACAACAAAAATTAGTCGCATCTAAGGATGATTTCCAATACATTCAATACACTGATGATAAAATGTTATGTAATATTTTTTTGTTATCGTTAAAAATCTGAGGGCATTAACGGCCTATCTATAGGTCGCTGACTCATTTCGTGTTCGAACGACCATGGTTGGTGATATTTCGTGGTGTACCAGAAAAAATGATTTCTTGGAACTTTAATTTAGTATACAGTGTATACAGCTTGGCCTTCAAACTGACCTAATTTTTGTATTTGTGTAAAAGTGTAAAAGAACTACACCATCACAAAACAGGTCATCAAGTTATCAATTTACTTCAAGAGTAAAATTCGTAGACTAATTCAAATCTTTCAACCGTGTTGTTACAGTGTTACAATAAGGCCGAGCTCGGGGGTGGCGGATAGGGGCAGCTAGCTGCGGCGGTGTTCACTCCGGGGCCATTGTATCAACGGCGTCATCATGAAGACGCGGAGGATCTTCTGGGGCGCTGGAAAAAGCGCCGACTTCCTGTCGACCTGGACTGCGGACAAGAGGGCTGCCAGGAATTTCTACTCAAGAGGAAATTCAAAACTGGTTCTTGAGGTTTTTATTTCCAGGCTAGTAGTCAGCTGCGAAAGCTTAACTAGCAAGATCCTCTTCCGTTGCCGTCCTAGACTAGAGTGTATACATATCTAATCTTATTAGCCACCCTCCGCCAGTCAATGGCGCCAAGTTTTAGTCACAGCTGTTCTTGACATTAATCTTAATTGAAAATATTTCAGCTAACTTAACGTTCATCGATTATTTAAGCGCGGAAAATATCGCGAAAAAAACTGGTGGAAATGAGACCATAAAAGTTGGCCTCGCCGGCACCACATTTATGGCACATTCTCCGACCCGTGATTTACCTAAACATACATTTCCTAACTAAAACACCATCACTACACTACACGAACACATAATTACACTTAAAAAAAAACTAGAAAAGTTCTGATACGCGTTACAAAACCTCCCGTAATGGGGGTCCGTAACGGTAGATTACTCAGTACCGTACCTACATACCGGTGTCCCAGAGGTGTGTGGACCATCATTTAGGCCCTTATTTTCAAAAATATCAAAACGGGGTTTTCGGGAGACGATAGTCACACGATAAGTTCACAATTTAAAATTATTATAAATCATATACAGAGTCTACTAATATTTGTAATATACCAAAGTTATGTTGTTTTTTAAAATGCTATGTATATTAGAGGATAAATTGTATAAATATTACATACACTATTCCTAACAGAAAAAAATGGTTTAACGAAGATTTTAACATTCTGGAAATTGTGCAGAATGCTTAAACTTCAAATTTCCCTAACATTGAAGTGTTTTTCTGCAAATGGATAAGGAATCGTGTCAACCAGATACATAGTTATTTTAAACACAACTGGCAAAGTACTATATATTTAAGAATTGCTCAATGTTTGCACTTACATCATCTGGCTTTACACCGGACATCGCTTAGGTAAACCAGGTCACTTTTTAAGCAAATGCTGAAATTAATGTTTATAGATTGAAATCTCATGTTGGGTGGAAACCCTATTTTGTTGTAGAGGCCCTATGTAAAGTTGAAATTTTACATGTTGATTTTTGAGTTGAGTTGACAAATCCGGGACACCCCCACATTTACATTGTACCACTTTGAATCGATACCATAAAGTTGAATATAACTAATATTCCTTCCATCTGGTAGGAAAAGAAACAACAAACCATTTTAACGACTGTTATTGCTTTCTTAGAGAGCTCACCCGAATTACGACAAAACTCAGGAAAGTTACGGAAGGTGTTTCATCATCCGGTATAAACGTCCACACAAATAGTTTGTGTATTAAAAGTAGACCCGAACCCATGGGCATCCCAACTCACAAAAACTTCAAGATCGTGTAGGTAACTCCTGTTGCATATAAAATAGATGCTAACTTAATTCTAATGCAGGACGAGACAAAGTTGAGTGCCGCTTGGACCAAAGTAATATTTTACAACGAAGACAAATTTTGGTGACAAAAGACAATATTTCAAGCCTGAATCCAAATGAACACCCGTAGAATGTAATGCTTTAGAGACAAGTTTGCTTGGATGAGTAGGAAAAAATTATGTACTAAAAACACTACTGATCTTTATTCTCTCTAAATGATTTGCAAGCCTGGAAAAAGTATTTACAAATAATATAATCCAATGTTCATTTAAATTTTAAATTGTAATTTATTTATTATGTTTTATAACTCCACTATCGTATCGGCGAAACGCGGTTCCGAATCTTCCTATTGTTGGCAACACAACACTGTCCACATTGTCATAAAATCAATCACACAATATAAGTAGAAAAATATTAAATAAATGGACAGAACTATGTTAAAACACGAAACCATCACGATTATTTATTGAGGAAATGAATTTTGACTGTCAGACTCGAATAAATCACCTGCTTTCATTGTTTTGGCAAAAACATTTACAGAATAAAATTGTGATAAAATATATCGGTTTGATAAACCTGTGTTTAAAATATATTTTTTGGAGAAGGCCATGATGCAACCAACACAACAATGCTCTAGCGGTTGAAGTACGGGGTGTTACAAAATTAACTTTTAAAAAAGAGACAACCGACTTCAAAAGTGAAAAATAATTGAATATATATAATTACATGTGCTACCTAATAATCTATTTGAAGTCGGTGCCAAGCTAAATACATATAATACAATAATATAACACAAATTTGTAATTATACAAATATATCAACAACATTATAACGCAAAAAAATTCGATATCATTCGAGACGACCGTCAACGAGGTCTACCGTTTAGGTCGCTTTGCTCAGCCCGAGCCCCCCACCCACGCTCACGGATTCCAGTGCGCGCGCCGGGTGACTTGCAATGTGGCGGGAGCGGGCGGCCTATCTATCTACTACCTATTTGGCTTGGCACCGACTTCAAACAGATCATTAGGTAGCACATGTAATAATACATGATGTATTCAATTATTTTTCACTTTTTGAAGTCGGTTCTTTTTTTTAAAGTTAATTGTGATTAGTAAAGACGGTTCTCGAATAATGAGGAAATGACGGCAATTAAAAATTTGAGGATTTACCTCGATTTCCATAGGATCCCCTCATCAGATCCTGACTTGGTGACAATGGGACCACCTCAAGAGTATACCCTTTCAAATAAAAAAAGAATTTTCAAAATCGATCCACAATAAAATTGTCGAAGAAATCGGTGAACACACATAAAAGGATAAAAGGAACGAAAAATTTGAAGATTTCCCTAGATTTCCATGGGATTCCCTGATGAGATCCTGACTTTTTGACAAATGGAACCACCCCAAGAGTATAACCCTTTAAAATAAAAGAAGAATTTTCAAAATCGGTCCACAATTGACGAAGAAATCGGTGAACATACATGTCGGTTAATAAAAGGGAGCGAAAATTTGGGGATTTTTCTCGATTTCCAAAGGATCTCCTCATCAAATCCTGACCTGGTGACAATGGGACCAATCTGTAAGTATACTCTTTGAAATAAAAAAAGAATTTTAAAAATCGGTCTATAAATGACAGAGCTCTGAGGTAACAATTATTAAAAAAAATACAACCGAATTGATAACCTCCTCCTTTTTGAAGATAATAATAATTAGTCGTTTTAAGAGCTCCTTCGATTAGCCAAGCATTTCTCTGCTTTTTGGCATATTTTCGGTTATAACCTCTACTCAGTTTTCGTAAATTCAAAAAGAAGCCTGGGGATGATTTTTCTGTTATCAGTTGTTTTATTATTGATTACAGTGCTACGGTATAGTAAAGTAAAGTGAAGATGCCAACACAAAATTTTCAGGCTCGAATCGTTCTTTTGCAATAGTAGATAAATTGAGGGACAGTGTCAATATTCTGTAGGTGATTGTTGAGAGTTTCAAAACAAGCTAGCGAAGAGCAAAAGAAGAAAAGAAGGGTTGTCATGAATGAATCTAGGAAGTAGCAACAGGAAGGAAAAACAATGAGTGCATATTTTTATACTTGTAACAAATATTATAATTTCAGAATAGAAAATTTCACAAACTAAATGTTCATGACAGACAAACATGAAAAAGATGGACGGAAGTCGGGAACAGTAATGTTGCGTTTCTGGGTTCCATTTATTTATTTGAACACTATGTACAAATTATTTATACTTCTAATATTACACTATTTTACATTATTTACAATTTACACTCCGGATAGATAAAAGCGACTGTCTGACTCGACCCACTGATCTTCCGACTTCGATGCGACTGGTTCGACTGACTAGACTACTGATATGACAGACTCCCGCTGGAACGTCCTCCAATAAATATACCGGCGCCTAAATCTTTCTATACGCTCCAGATGTGTACCGGATATTCCAAAAGATGATGTCATACTCGAGTACGTTGTAGAATAAATCCAGCACATTCTAGTAATTGATGACGCCGCTACAGTGATGAGTCATCTCGGATCGACGTTCGTTACAGTAATAACTGTATGGTATGTATGGTAAGAGCACTGATCCACTATAAAACTATTGAAACACCATGACTATTATTTTTGTTGTTGCAATGAAATACTAAAATTAATGTACATATTGCCATATTCATCGTCTTATAGTTTTCATATCTTTTCAAAACACCGTAAACGAAGGTGTAATCCCTGGACCAGAATATAGCTGCATCCAATGTAAAACTGGCTGAGAATACACTGTTCACGAACACTTTACGCTAATCTCCCTTTAATCTCACAAAATTAAGCGAACGCAGATGTGTTTGTATATCCCGTCTGTCGGGATAAAAGCGCAAATTTTTATTAACTAAGACCAGTCATCCAAATTTTGATCAAACATTATGTTTCACAATTTTTTTATTATTTACGTTATAGTTACATACCTTAAATATCAGTCCCGTGTATGATTTCTGCAACTTGTAATATTTCGCTCCGTTCTCAAAACCTAAATAATTTCTCTACAACAGTAGTTCAAGAAAAACGTACAAAAGTAAGTAAACTATTATATCGTTTACAATACATTTGGCTAAATATTGCACTTTAAAATCACGATAATTTTTGATAGCGGCGATAAGAATAATTGTGATGTAGGTATTAACTTGAGACAATAGAATGTAACATGGAATAGCAAGCGGGTAGCAACATCTTTTCGAGTTAACTAAATAAACACGAAGTAAGTTTAATATTAATTTTCATCATTACTAATATGAAATTACACCGTAAATTTTGATTACCCTTAAGCCTTCCTAATGTTTGTTCGCGTTAGCAAGTGTTTCAATAAAAACAGCACATAAGTTGGACAGATTATTGTTATGTAGTTTTATTTTAGATTTTTGGTTAATAATTTAATATTTAGTAGCCCAGTTTTTCTCTGTATTTAATTCTTCAAACTTTTTTTCAGTACAATGTCATCAACGCATCCTGCTTTTCTGGTTCTGCAGTTCTTTCTTTATGCAGATGTTCATTCGTTTTAGCGGGTTCTTGCTTTTCAGAATTTCTGTTAACAGCAATGGCCACCAGAAATTCTTCGAAATTACCTTTAATAATAATTATAGTAAATTATAAATTTTAAAAACAGCCGGAAATTTTGACTACGCTTCTGAAAAAATAAATATCACAGAACATCGAAGCAAGATATAGATAATATTAAACACATGGGTGCATAGTTGGTTGCCAACGTACGTTTTATCCATTCAATAATACACTGACCTCCAAAAAATTTGGGGCACCTCAAAAATGTGATAAAACTTTATAATCCTAATTTTTAGACATTCTGGCACTAAAATATCTTGGATCATACATATTGCCTTTATTCTAGTTCACTTTATCAGCTACAATTTAATAGAAAAAAAGGTTAACATTTAATAACACTGCGTGACACGATTTCGGTACCCGAAAAACTGATTGCTATTATAGTTTTCTATTAGTCCCAGTATGTAGGCAGTGGATGTCTTTTGTTTCTATCACGTCTTGTTTTTGAGGTACACATCGATAAGTGTTTTTTTAAACGAACCACATTTTGTAAAGGAAATGGATAAAAATGGTGAAAGATTTTGATATTTAAAGTATATTTTTTCAAAATTAAGTGACGCAAAGTTAAAAGAAGGGATTTTTATCGGTCCACAAATACGCCTATTAATGAAGAATCAAAATGTCGATCAAAAACTAAATGCCAAAGAACTATGTACATGAACGTTGTTAAAAGCTGTGATAGAAGCTTTTTTAGGTAATTACAGAGCCAAAAACGGGGAACTCTTGGTGAACAATTTATTAAATGCATATAAAAAGATTGCAATTAAAAATTCATTGTCACCATTCTCATTTCACTTTTTTCGTTTAAAATCTTGGAATTGTGAGTGATAAACAAGAAGAGCGGTTTCACCAGGATGTAAAAAATCTTGAAGAAAGGTTTCATGAAGGTTTCAAGATCGTTGGGACGCACCTATGTTAGGAGATTACTGCTGGCGTTTAAATGAAGAAGATACTTCCCAACATAAAAGGAAAAGTTAAATATTTTTAATTTTTTGTGTACAATATGTATATACATATTATCATATACTTTATAGTTTAATGTGTGCAAATATATTAATAACAAGTTTTATCGTCAGTTTTACTCGAATTATTGATAACTAAATGAAGCAATGTGTATACTGGTCGTTAACTTTAATTTTGTACTAATAAATTGGTATAGTGACCATACCTAAAAAACAGTACGTGATAGAAAAAAAATACCTATGTATTCGGATTAAGCGATGTGTATGAATAGATAAACAGGAAAAATTGAAGTGGGTACTTTTTTTTAATTTGTAACGCAGTGTAATTAGTATGACCTCCTCGGACCTCAATTACTTCTGCTAAACGACGTGGCTTGGAAGAAATTAGGTCAGACAGACAGACAGACAGACGAATTGTTTGCTTTTTACCCCTCAATGACGTACGGACGAACGAATTGGCCCGTCCGTAATCCCTACTAACTATTCCACTGTCCGATACACATTTTCATAAGCAAACTGCAATCGGGGGCGTCTATTATGTAAAAGTAACTTTGGATCAGTGGCGGGTCTGTAAGATCCCAAACCAACTTCCTGAAGTCTCCTCTGCTTTCACTGATCACCACTCCACGCACATTTCTGAGATATTGTAAATAAAACCGATCATCTCTAGCAGTTGTCGCTCTTTTTCGTCCAGAACCTGGTCGCCTGACAAAATGTTCCAGACTCTATAAAACGACTCCAAGCAGATTAGATTTAGCTAACCAGATTAATTATTTTTGAACATATTTGTGTCCCAAATTTTTTGAAGGTTAGTGTATAACGGAGGATTATTTTTTAACTTCTTCCGTGTAAACGTTCAAATGACATCTTCGGAAACATCATATTATTTATATTTACAGTTACCTGGAAGTGCGTAAAAATTGCCCAACTCGTCCACTCAGATACGTTTATAAATAAAAATCTCTTTGTACAACGAAAATATATCTGTTGAAATATAAGATTCGTGGAGGTCCTGTTCACTGGCTGATTCCAATCCTATCAAAGATCTCTTCTATGGCGAAATTCCACACACCGAAGAGCCATTGGAAGAAAGAATTTTTGTAGCTACAGCAACAATAACGAATGAAATGCTGCAAGAAATTCCGGGCAATATTACCCATTTATTAATTTTTTTTTTAATCTTTAAGCTTATGAGTAAATTTTCTCCAACAATGGCTGCATATTATCCAACAATATCCCAATTATTATTAAACAAAGGTTACAGCGTTGCCATTTGAACTTTTTCCTTCGTCTTTTTTTTTAAATAAAGAATGCCAAAGCAATTATTTTTGCTGATTTGAGAACCGATTAAACTTGGCAACCTCGGGTAAAACGCCTGTCCGAGATTTATGACACCCAATATGTAATTAACTTGGCATAGTCAGATAAGATGTATTTTTTTTTCTTGCATAATGCAGGAAACATTGAAAAAAATTGTCCAAAAACTTTCAATTTTGGCCTATCAAATATTTTCCGTATAAATTACCTTTGCGCCTTTTTCTTCACACCACTTTGTAAAAATGTTGAAGTGAGCCTCATATCGTGCTCTGAAATTTTCTGGCAATACTTGGCTTTATGTAGAAACGGACTAACCCGCAGAATCGATCCATACCATACTGGATTCTCTTTTTGAGGTTAAGCAAGAAAAGTCCAAACCAAAAATGAATTTTTGAATTCGTTTATTTCACAGAAAACACGAATATTTAGGAGTCAGCTTCATCATGTGAAGTGTTCCACTTCTGCATAAAGCCGTCCATGTGAGCTTCAGCCATCTCTTGCGCTTCTAGGGGATTAGGTACCCGTAGGTTTGCTAACGAAAACTACAAATTGCGCATAGCAACGCGGGTCGTGAAATAAGGAAAAGTCACGACAGCTAACGTGTGAATTGAACTGGTGATAAATATAAAGAAAAGAAGCTTAATTTTTATTTTATAGTCACTATAATTACGAAAGTACCAGAGTTGCTCCACACCGTTGAATATTGTGAAATCGGCTGCGAAGGTCACATAATAGAATTAAAATGAATCGTACCGAACACTTTAACATTGCAATTATTAAGTGAGTTTTTATCAAATGATTCAACAAAGGTATTTTTTGAGATATTAGAATGTGGTATGATTACAATAAAATGCAGGTACATGTAATTTCTCTTCTTCTTTTGAATGGTGGTCAAAGGAAAAACATAGTGTACAACACTATTTCAATATAACATATTGTTATAAAACCTTCAGCGTGCTATTTAAAAACACCCCGATTATTACTCTTTTATTATGTTTGTACATTATATTTACAATCCATATATACATTCACAGATTATTTAGGCACTGACTGAAACATTTGCTAATGGAAGATTTTGTGACTAGTTATAACAATTTCTAAAACCTAGAAAGAGTAAAATAAAAAAAAAAAAGAAAAGACGAACCCAAGCAAACGTACAATAAAATAAACATAAATAAATTAATAAAAAATGAATACTTTGCAAGCTGTTGCTTGAAACAATAGCAATACTAAAAGATAAGTACCTAATTTAGTTAATAGACTTATAAATCTTACATTAGATTTGGTTTTATTTAAATATTTTAACAATTAGGTGAAAAACTATAACAAGTGTTATGGTATATGTAGGTATAATAAATGACTAATAAATGAAAATACACTTGAACCGATCATTTGACTACCACAAAACCCATTTAACAAAACCTGCGGCGATGACATTTTCCGATCCTGCTAAAAATACTTATTTGTTCGCAGCAGTCTTCATGGAAAATAGAAATGCGACTTTAACATGAGGTCCACAGCCAACGCGGCCGACAACAACATCCCATTGTCAACCAGCCCGTATTACAACATAAAGCACTTTGTTCAACAATCCAGTCGTTTTTAATGCTCGTGTTTCAAAAATAAAACTACTTCTAAGTCCATCGAGAAATCAAATGATATGAAAATTGCACGATTTTGAGCAATCATTTTTATAAGCTACGAAATCTGATGCTAGCAGGCCGATGAAGTGTCCCATGTTCGACTTGTCGATTGTAAATTTGGCGGTTGTGGTGCTTGCTGCTTGCTACCGGCTATAACGAGATATCTGTTATGATCGCACTCCCTTTTTTTGATAATACTATCAAGACAACACAAGCAATGTACAAACCACACAGAGAGAAAACGAAAGTCCCATCGACATGAATAAAGAACGAAACGTATGTACAGAAAAAAATAAGAGCACACACTAATGTCATACAATTTGTTAGTAGTCGACGCATGCAATGGCAATGGTGAACATGCAGCTGAAAGTCCATTAGCAATTGGAGCCTGTGGTAAATAAAAAAACACCAAAATAAATGTGAGAAAACAAACCCGGAAGGGGCGGCGGCGAGTTGGGTGGAACCAATTTCTTGGGTAGAAGGCGTTCTTTTAATAGACAAGTCAATCTCTGGTATGGACACACAATTTACAATGTTAAGAACTGAACCAGTCCTAAGATGCCTCTTGTTGATGCAATTAATTTTAGGGTCAACAAAAACTATGCATGGTATAATAGTGTTTTTTCACTACTAGCTTCAGAAAACATCATTATATTATATCGTGTTTGAGGCTTCAGAATTTGATTTTCTGTACCTTACCTAATAATGGATATTTCTCTCCTACTAGTAGATAATAAAAACAATATTGACAGTGTCGGCATGGTTACTGCCGTAGTTGACGTTTTGATTTGACATTTGCTGCCATTATTAATGATAGCTGACAGCTCAACAATATAGAACTGGGGAGTTGGAATTTCTTGCGAAATGTATGTTAAATTTGCCAGCTGGACCACACTAGCAACATCGCTACAAAAAATAGAAACCACAGGTATTAATTTAATTTCATATGCTACTTGCTTTTCATGGATATATTCCAACCCTTCCTATTATCATGATTATCACTTGAAGAAAAGTTAACAAATGTGCTAACAGTGAAAAAAATAGTATATAAACCACGGTTGAGAAGCCTTTTCTTAGCCTCGCTTCATTATTGCCTGCGATGCTTCGCATCTTGCGCACTAAATAGCTCGGCTAAGAAAAATTTCTTCTCAACCTTGGTGTATAATTACTATTAATTTACGATGCGCAAAATACAAGGCATCATCTCAACTGAACCCAGACAAGAAAATCAAAATCATACAGGTAACATCAAGTAGGTAATTAATGATTTTTCGTGGATTTTTCTAAAACACCCAAGATCCATTCCCATAATACGAAATTCGCGTTGCTTCTGATAACAAAATCCGTCACTCATCCAAGAATTGGGCGTGGACAAGCATTGTGCCGTTCCTCGCATTTCTTACACTGTAATGGCCACACATCAAACGTGTAATTTTTCCCAGTGGCGTGCAAGACAACAATTTATATCTCGGGAAAGTAAACGACCTTTGTTAAAACAACTTTTTGCATATTTCTCAGGAACAATTTGGCGTTTAAGAGTGATGCATGTCACCCTATGGAATTTCTGTGCGAAAATTAGTACTTCAATGAAAAAAAGTTTTCTTCCCGTATACAAGGATAAATGATTCATATATCAGCGTCAAAATTCTCTATCTAACTACATACATATAAATTTTGTGATTCATGGACAACTTGACGGATGAATATTTTATAAACACCCAGCATATTTACTATCCTTGCCCCACAACTGCATCCGCAAAATTTATCTTTTATAAACAAACAATAAGTATTTAAATAAATTATGATGTTATTGATTTGACTTATCCTCAGAAAAAATGACAATAAACAAAATAATTGGTTTTAACAGCGCCTTTTACCCAAAAATCTTATCTACAATACTTTAGTCCCACCTTGACCGCACATCTCGCTGTCACCCCACCCACACCAACCAATACTAACCTTGCTTGTTCCCATAGAACTTAAACACGTTCTTATAGGCCGGCGGTCTGGGAAACGTGCTCGGCTCATGGAACATATTCCTGTACTTCTCCTCCAAATCCATCGCGACCTTCCGCGTCGTTGTCATGGAAGAATGCCGCGGCGGAGGCGGCGGCGCAGAATTATTGCTACTTATGCCGCCCGGCACGGCGGGCGGTGCACGAGACGGTAACATCCTATGTGGTGGTGGCGGAGGCGTATGCGCCGGAGGCTGAGGTAAAGCGGAGGGAGGCGGGGGAGGCGCGTGATTCGGTGGCTTCACGAACGCCGTCTTGGATGGCGGAAGAGGGAATTGAGTTCCATGGGGCGGCGGCGGAGGGGCCGGTTGTTGCGTGGGTACGGAAGGGGGCGGCGCGTTGGGTCTGCCGTTGATCGTCGGCCTGGGCTTTGGACTTAGGTTACCCGTGGAATGGGCCAGACTCTGCCCTATGACGGACGACAGGTTTCGGACGGTGCCGAATTTCACTTGTATGTTAACGTCGGGACTCTGCGGGGACGGGGAACGGGGGCTCTTCATGCTGTGGGCCCGACTCACCGGTTTACCGTTTATAAGAAGCTTCTTCGGTGGCGCGACGGGCTTGGCTGAAATTTGGAGTCCATGAGATAAGGATAACATGGAAAATTTCGATTGATACCGTTCAGTACTGGTGGCTTCGGCGCGAGGTTTGGTTTGCCATGACTGATCACAGGTTTGGTCTGGTTATAACCGTTGATCGGTTCGGGGCTGTCTAAGCTGTTCAAGTTCACATTGCTTTTCACTTTTCGATAAAGAGTGCTGTTCTGAGGCTGCAGGTTGTGAACTGAAGTTTGATTCAGGTTTAGACCGTTGGTTGAGCCGATCTTCAGAGGGGGCAACTGACGAGTACCGTTTTCCTCTGTGGTCTGAAAAAGGTCATATGTCACAGAAAAAAACAAGCCACAACTTACAGAAAAGTTTACTATAGAATGAGAATGGTTGCTACGTCAAAAAACAAACTAAAATGTCACTTTATCAATCTGACATTTTAAATTTATTACAATATGATCACGGTTACCACATACACTAAGATTGAAAAACAAAAATTAACCAACTCAACAAAACATTGAGCAAAAATTGTAAATAAAAATGCATTAGGTAATCCCAGTTCGCCGTTTGAGCGTAAAAATAGCAATAAGAAAGCAGTTTGCAGTAATGCAGCACTTTGGTTAAACAAGCTCAGACTGATTCCTTGAAAGCAAATTGACAAAGTGAAATCGTCAATGAATAATTACTGCAACAGATAAACTAATATATACTTGTCGGTATACGCAAGAGTAGTATAAATTATACGGTACGAGTAATAAAAAACAAGATTGTGGGATTTTATACGTAAATGACGAGCTGCAAAATAATAAAATAATTATAAATAATAGTGTTTTTAGAGCTTTTTTAAAAGTGCTTGATAAGTTATTTGCAATCTTTGTGAACGTAGCAATGCCTGGGATAAATAGGGTTGGATATGCCAGCGCCGCCTACTGCCGCCAATAAACTGTTCTGGAAGAACTTTGACACCAGTTAAAACTTGCATAGAATGAGCTTCGTCAACCTGACAACGATCATCTACTTTCAAGTATGCCTCAGAGTTGCAGAGTGTATTGATAGATAAGGACATCGTACGCATTATTATTATTATTTTACACGAATCTGTAAATAAATTTGGCTGAAACTTTAATCGTTTCGTTGTTGATTGATGATGATTTCTTTGTTACAGTAATTTTATTTATGGTGTTTCAATTTTGAGTTTACTTCGCAAACCGCTAGGTACAGCTGCAATGTTCTGCGTATTTCGCAGGCTTTCAGATATTACAATATTAGAGGTTCAATATTGAACGAATTCGCTTCAAGATAGATGTCCATTTAGATTTTTTAAAAACTGTAAATTAATATTATTTTTTAATGTAAGAAGTTCAGACAAACAAAAACTATGGCACATTTCAAAGGCCAAGAAAACGAAGCGAACATTCAACCCTCAAGTAGTCTGTTCAAGATAGTTCCTGGAAAAGAAACCGACGAAGTGAAAATGTCAATGAATTACTGTAACAGATAAACTAGCAATGCCGGTAAACAAGTGCATCAATGCGTATATTCAAATACTCCCATAAAACCAATTAATTACTATGTTTATATGGTAAGTTTGTAGGCGATCGACAGTTCAAAACCCTCTGTACGTCGATAGGACCGTCAAGACCATCTTGGTCAAGCAATTGCTTAAGCAGTGACTATGAATACGGGCCCATGTGTTTATATCATCAAACAACACAGTACACTGCTCTTAAAAAGTGAAATGAAGATGACGTTAAATAATAATGTTTTGTGGTTTTTCTTAGATTTTCATTTGCAATTTTTTTAGTATTTTGTACTGACAACCAATTCAAAAAATCAACATAACCTATTTATTACACTAGAATACAAGTCTGAAGTTAGCTATATTGTAACTGAATTTAACATTGGATTTGATTAACATTTCAATGACGCTAGTATATTTTTTTATTTAATAAACGCAAATTGGAACATGTTTCGGGAGAACACTACTCCCATCATCAGCCCTTAAGGAATATTTAAAATTAAGACCTTATTTTGAATTAAATTTGGCGTTAAAACAAAATTGACAAAATAACGTCATAATTTTAAATATTCTTTAAGGGCTGATGATGATTAATTTAAATTTACTCCACTTTGATTCATCAACATTCTTCTGGTTTAAAAACTAAGTTGTTATCACCAAACTAATAATTAAATGCAAGGTTGACAAAATGTCCCAATTAACAACAATTCACAATTTGATTAAATTTACACAAGGGGTGGTCAGACAACCGCAGCCGTATTCTTATTCTGCTTTGTGTTAAAAATTATTACATCGCAAATTTCATTGCAAGTCTGCATTTTGGATTTTTAAAGTTCTGCCCAGACTATAAGATTAAAAAGCTACGTCAAACAATGAAATAAAAAACAAATTTAGATGCCCCCCTTCCCCCCAAATAACGGTGCTTTGGTTTTTACTTTCTCCCCTCTGAAAAGATGTAAATAAACGGGAGAAATCCGGCGAGACAAACAGGAAACCCGCAAAAGATAAGCGCCTCACCATCCGCAAGAAAACTCCTATCGCAATACTATCGATTAATAAACAGCCAACTCGTTCATCCTTACATTTCTTACTGGGGCCGGCGGCGGAGGTCCCCGATTCCTGTTATCACTGGCAAACTTCCTCAACTCGTTCTGCAAACTACTGTTGTTCTTCGTGGGCTGCGTCGGTGGCGCCGTCCTCCTACCCGCGAGCCCATTATTATTATGATTCAACTGAACCGCATTCGCATTCGGAATATTCTGATTACTACCCCCCAACTTCCCCGTTGGCTTCAGTTTGGGCATTCCCCCGGCGAACAATCCCCCTAAACCATTGGGCACACCAGCAGGGGATCCCCCGACGCTCGACGGACTCGAACTGTTCGAAGTGCCATTACCAGTCTTCCCAGCTGTGAAACAAAACAATAAAAAGAGACACAGAAATAAATTACGGGACAACCTAAAGAGGGGGCGCTCCTGTCATTCGTCACAGTCTTCTTCAGTTTTGCTCCCTTTTGGATAGATTTGAGGAGGGCAGCTCGATCGTCCGGCTTGCCGCCTTTAGGAAGAGCCATGGGGGCCGCCGGCGGCGGCGGCATGAGGCCGGGGGGCGGCGGAGGCGGCGGTCCGGGCATTCTTGCTCCGCGCTGCGAACTAAATGATGGTTATGAATTCAAGTGCGGTACGCCCAGGGTTATTGTTTCGGTTGAATCATACGACGTAATGTATGGGTCATAGTACGAGAAACGGTGGCATTTGTTTCTTATGCATCATTCCACTCGGCTTTGTTAACAACGATTACTGTTTTATACAGGGTGAAACAATACTATACTTTTACATTTAAAAAAATTACAGTTAACTAACGTTTAATTTTGAAATCCATCACCAAAAAAGGGACGAAAATCAAGTACACCGGTGCATTGTATTTTTTAGAAACCGCATTTTCCCCCTATAATTTTCCGAAATATTTAGCTGTCATCAGTCTATTTCATTCCCAATGCAATTTTTGGTTACTCTAAATCAGTCGGTATATCTATAAACCAGTTTTTGATGACAAATACTGTAGAAACCAAAATTGTGGGTGTTGCAATTATTTGTGTGGGGAGTGTTTTTGTAAAAATCTTGTGACTTGATCGTTCATTCATGGAACTATTATAATTACATCATTCAAAACCTTGTAAATTGTGTCTAAAAACGTGTACTTCATCATAACGAAATTTTACTCAAGCAAATCACAGAACTATTTTAATTAATTCAGAACCTTGTTTATGGTGACTAAAACAAGTGTTTCATCTACGAAAAGCTTAAAAGAAGCATTTTACATTATATATAAATTTATAGAACGGCATTTCTAAATAGGAAGTTCAAACAATTATTGAAAACTGCTGTCGAACATCGCGCTCATATTAAATAATATGTATGCACACTTTAGAAAATAAAAAAAGCTAGATATAAAACGCATGAGTGATTCTACAAATTATGACTCAAAATACAGTAAAGACGACTGGATGTCCCCATGTTAACTTTTATTGAACAATAAATTAAAAAAACATGTTTGGAAGGTTATTTTTTCTGTGCAAGGTAATAAATGCACTTTACTACAAGTTTAATAATAATCAATTACAGCGATTAGGTACATTACTTAAAGTACTCTGTTTGACAACAGACTTATTATTCCGATTTATAAATTCTTATGCCTATCACATTCTTGGCTCCCGGTTATCAGAAACCGTTTATTTCACTTTAACTCAAACTTCTTCAAAAAAATATAAGGTTTGGACATTACATTTAGGTTGTGTATCTTATGGTCGTCAGAAACTCAGAGTAATGCAAACTTAATCATTTAAACCCATTCAAAAAAGTCTTGACACTTAGTCTAGATGAACACATTCAATCACACGATGTTAACATCCCAAGTGTTAAAATATTCCCCAAAAATATACAAATTTTCGAAGAAAGAAAATATACACTGCGACAACTGATTAACCTCACATCTGGTTTCGTATTTTTCCTATTGGTACATATTTAAAAGATTTTTTCTACTTTGGTGTCATAATTGAGTTTTTGTGAAACTAAAAGTAGTGTCACAAAGGAACTTTTTGTGAAACTGTTTTTGATGTTTTTCTTTATACGTATTACGTTGGTATTGAGCATTTCTAGCCAACTCTTGTCGACGTCAAGCCAAGTGTCAACTTTTCAGATAAAAAATATAACCACAAACACAACCAGTACTAACTAACCCTAAAAATCCCTAGAATATTTAAAAAACATTATTTTAACATTTTCATAAAACGAAGAGCTCCAAAGTAAAAAAATATTACACTCGTTTAACGAGGCATTGTGACATTCGTTCTATTGGGGCACTTCTCGGTGCGCTCGTCACTCAAACCCACTCATGTCACAATGAAGCCTCTTGTTAACCTCGTATAATAATGTACTATTTTCTTAAAAACGTTTGTAAAAAAATGACTTTGACCTGCCAATTGATGAGGTTTGATCAGACCAGATCAGAGATTCACAGTTCATCTAACTTTACAAAAGAACAAATTCATCAGCTCAAAATTACGGTGTCCCAGTATTTCTTCTCTGGATGGTACCTACAGTATTTTTTTTAGTATGTCACTGATTTGCCTAAGAAAAAAGTGAAATTGGGGTGAAATGATTTCCTAAGAAATACAAACTTAACAAATTTGTAATTGTTGATAATGGATTCAAATAAGTGTTTTTATTTGTATCTTAGTTTATGTATTTACTTTGACGACACATGGTATTTCAAATTTATCATTAATCGGTGTGTAATACAGTATGGAAAATAAAATTAATCATAAGTATATTTTTTTGTAAGTTATAATCTTCTTCTCTGAAATCCTCTTATCATATAAAAATATTTTTTAATGATAATAATTGTAAAAACGTAAGTGCGTACTACAGTTATGCTTGTCAAACTAATCTTTTTTTATTATTCTGATGAGAATAATGGAATTTAAAATTATACTGACATTTTATTTTTTTTGTAGGTTATAGTAAATGTTTAATCAAGTTGCCTGTGAAGTAGAACTGACTTATTGTACGTACGCAACTTGATTACACTTTATAATGAAACTATAATCAACTATCAGAATTATTCACATTACTCATATCAAAATAAACAACTTTGGGGACTCCATAGAATGAGCCACAGCAGTTCACTAACCGCTGTTAATTATTGTGAATATCCTAATTATCCAATGTTTACACTCACTAATTGAAATTGGAACGAAATTCAAATAGATAAACACGCCCCTTCCTACAAATTAGGTAAATGTTTAGAAGCAATATCAGCTGGAATTATCCGATATTTTACCCATTTTCAATCAGAAATTTCCTGCTAATAATGCAAATGTTTGCGGGCGTTCCTGGCTAACCCAAGGCCGCAATTAAGGACTCCCGGTAATCACAATAATGGGAGGAAATTAGGGCACAGAAATTTAGCCGGTGAATTACACAACCGCAATAAAAACCCCGAAATTGAGACGAATTGCCGAGGAAAACACTTCCTTCCATTGCCTTTTGAAACATAAAAAACGAGTGAATGTAAGCACCGCCAACAATTTTCACCTTATCTCTGACATTCCTGTTTTACGACATTTCAACTGGTTTTTTAATCTCTAGTTGAAATGTACGGTAGCAGTGCCAAAAATTAGTAGCGCCCCAAAAACAAACTCACAACGTGTGGTCTCGTAGCACGTATGCAAGCCCAATTTGGGAGCCCCATTTATGGTCAGCAAGGCTGAATTGATTTCACAGGACGCGCGTTTTCCATATTTCGAAATGCGATTATTCGCCGCTAGCAGGCACTTTTGGCCTATTTAGTACAGGTAAATATTCAAAGTGGGTTCAGGCAGGTTGTCAACGTATTCAAGAAACCTACCGACAACAAACTAGTATAAGGAAGTGCCTGGGAGCCCTCACCACATGTCACATCACTTTATCACCAAATGCTGTCCACAACACATTCTCTTCGGGAAATTCGCGATAATTCCCAAATTTTTTAAACTTTCTCCGCTGATAGACGTTTAATAACCACTATCACAAAATATGGCGGAATGACAGACTTTGCGCGTGCGCTTCGGTCGGCGGAAGAATCCAGTGTAGTAGGTTACTCGGTGTTTTGGGGGTTACGTCTAAAGATAATTTACGTTACGTCTCAATAAAAAAATAACTACAGTCCATTTTTTTTAAACCATTGGGGTGCAAATCAATGCAAATGGTCACACCCTAAATTTAATTCCCCATATCAAAAGCATTACGTTGTTGTGGAAACGAGAATAGGGTGTGAATTATTTGCACCACAATGGTTTTTTAATAAAAAAACGGTCTTTACGTTTTTATCAGAGGTAATCTTTGGAATAACGGCAGATAGATAAAATTATAGTATACCAGTAATGTACTTCAGTTTTCATAAATAGATAAGTACTTTGAATAATGAATTAGCTCAACTCAAACTGCCCCGCAATTAGTCTTGCAAAAAAAGAAGTTAAAAAACCATTTGTTTTTATTTGCTCTTATTCTTATTATGCCTTAAAAATAAAAAGACCCCCGCTAATAAGTCCATTTTTCGTACGCAACATAGGCGGGTGATGCCCCTATTTTTAAACGCGACCTCCCCAAAGCACACTACAAGAATGTACACTATCATTAATGTAGGGTTTTGGGATAATTTACTAAAACTTGAAAAGTTAAGGGATTTAATGAATAAAGTGAAGATCAATGTCAATAAGTATGAATAACAAGTCACTAGCTCGGTTGTTGTCTAGGGCATCACCGACACGCAGAACGCCTTAAGTCCAACTGCTGGAATTCAACTGGCGCTGGGTGGACGCTCCTCCATTAAGGACAAGAAGGTTCTCGGAAACCCCACAGATTCGGCCCTCCTGATCTTCATCTGCCTCAGATGAACTTGCGCTGTCCTCGGTCTCATAGGCGGCGGCCTCCTTTCGCTGACAGTTGTAAGTGTTTCTGTTTTCGCCTTTAATCTTCTGAATTTGCTGCTTTGCCGATTCTCTTAGCTCGTCTCGTCGGCTAAAGAAGTCGTCCAGTTCCTCTTCTTGAAGCAGTTCGCGTAGTCTCAAATCATGTTTTCGCTTCATTTTTATCCCGCAAAGTACTTCAAATGGTGTTCTTCCAATAGATCTTTGGAATGACGAGTTAAGGATCATCTGGAGATCGTTGATGTGTTGGTATCATTTTCCAGGATTTTCGATGGCGAGTTTACTCAAAACTCCTTTGAGTTCTGTTGATCCTTTCTACTTGCCCGTTGGCGCGTGGCAAGCCTGTGGTTACCGCATGTCGCCTAATTCCCTCATCTTCACAGTACTCCTTGAACCCTTGACAAGTAAAAGCAGTTCCTTTGTCCGTTATGACAGTATCGGGATTTCCAAATATTGCTTTCTGAGACTCCATCTTTCTAATTACTTCAACGCCTCCTGTTGATTTGGTTGGATAAATCCAAACAAATTTTGAAAATGAGTCCACTATTACAAGAACATGGTTGTAATTTTTGTTCGTAGACGGCAGTGGAGTGTGATCTAAATGATACGTTTGAAGTGGAGCGTCTCCTTTATCCAAGTTGTTGAGGAAACCTTCCTTTTTTCCACTCTTCCGATTCTGTAAGATGCACTTGATGCAATTCGCTAACACTTTTGTAGCTTTTTCCTTTAGTTTAGGGATAAAGTATTCTTGTTTCAGCTGTTCCGTCACCGCTCTTTCACCATAGTGACCAACTTCGTGAGCGTTTCTAATCAATTCATTCTGCATTTTTCGTGGGACTACAAGTAATTCTCGTCCTTCCTGACGTTTGTAAAGTATCCCGTTTCTTAAAAAATTGTCGTCGTGAGGCTTTAAAGTCACCAATTCCTTTAATGTTTTTATCTCGTCGTCATGGTCTTGAGCTTTTTGAATCTTACATGAAACCGAATTCTTAGTCTCGACGATCATCACTGGGTTTCGACTTAAACAATCAACATGTTTCATTCTGCTCCCGTTTCGGTGTTCCAGAACATAGTCGAACTCGGTCATGGCAATCGCCCATCTAGCCACTCGTGTGTTCAAAACCGTCTTCTTCATGGTCTGTTCAAAAGCTGCACAATCCGTCACAATTTTAAATGATATACCAAACAGATAGCTTCTAAACTTTTTCAATGCAAAAATAATAGCCAGAACCTCTAGTTCGTAGCTAGTATAATTTCTTTCAGCTGGTGTTGTTTCTTTACTGGCAAAATAAACAGGATGTAGTTCATTATCTTGCTCCGATCTCTGTAGAAGCATAGCGCCATAACCATCAATACATGCATCCGTGTGAACTTCGGTGTAGCGATTTCGCTTAAAAATTTTCAAGATTGGATCTTGACACAAACAATTCTTGAGGGTTTCAAATGCTGTCATCTGATCCTTGTCAAAGTGAAACAACACATCTTTTTTGAGAAGTTCGGTTAATGGTCTTGCCTTCTCGGCTTAGTTTTTGATGAACTTTCGGAAGAAACCGGTTAAACCAAGAAATGCCTGAACATTTTTTATGTTCTTTGGGATGGGAAACCTCTTTACTACCTCAACCTTTCCACTTGAAGGCTGCACTTGCCCATCTTCAACCATGTGTCCTAAAAATTCGACTCTAGGCTCCATCAGCTGACACTTCTTCTTATTCAGCTCTAACCCGTAATTTTTGGCTGTCTCTAAAACCATTTTTAGATCGTTTATTGCTGCTTCATTATTCAAACTGGGTATGATAACGTCATCCATGTAGATAAGTACTCGTTTTGCAATCAAATGTTCTTTCAATGCTTCATTTATGTACCTCTGAAAGACGCTTGGGCTGTTGCAGAAACCAAAAGGTACTCTCTTAAATTGATATTGACCGCTTGGTACTACAAAACTCAAAAACTGCTCTCTTCATCTACCGTTACGTGGAAAAATCCGTTCTTTAGATCTAGGACGTTGAATATCCTGGAATCTTTAAGATCATCTATAATTTCTTCAATTAATCTCAAGGGGTATTTGTCCTTCACGACCAGCTTATTTAGTTGCCTGTAATCGATACACAGTCGATAAGATCCATCTTTTTTCTTTATTACTACCACAGGACTGACGTATTCAGAATAACATGGTTCAATGATATCCTGGTCGATCCATTCCGCAATCTGGTTCTCCACAAATTCCCTCTCAGGTAAAGGTAGTCTTCTTATTTTGCTTTGGACTGGCTTTTCTTCCTTCAGCACAATTTTCATAGTGACATTTGTGTCCAGAGTTTTTTGTGGTTCATAATCAGCTACCAATTTATCTGCAGTTTGTTGTGCTTCGGTTCGTATTATCGTCGGCCCATCATAGCTTGTGGTCTGGATATGGAGTAACTCAAGTGCCAACTATTTCTTGACAACTATCTTGTCTTCACAAAAAGTTAACTCCGCTTGATTAAGTATGTCACGCCCAACAATTACATCTACATCAATATTCGTGAATTTTGCAACATAGATGGTTAAAAGAAATCGTTGCCCATCTATTTCAACATCTGTCTGGAAATAACCCTTTGGCACCATTGTTCCAGTCCCGACTCCAACAAAAGTCATCGAAGTTTTTGTCAATTTTGGTGAATCAATTTTTCTGTAAGCATCGTCTCTTAACAAGGTTGCTGAACTTCCGGTGTCGATCAATGAGTTCAATTCTACGTTGTTAAGCTTAATTGTTTTCTGTGGTGCTCGAGTTGGCTGTGGGAAACAAAATCCGACTGCTGCAGGTGTTGAAGTTTCAGGTTTTCTCTCTACTTTTCTCTTTGTCTTTTCTTTACATTCGAAAGATTTATGGCCATAACTCTTGCAGGAAAAACATCTGGGTCCTTCATTCTTCTTTCTGCAGTCTGCCGACAAGTGTCCAATATTTCCGCAGTTAAAACAAGTTTTTGTATCCTTTGTGGTCTTGGTGCTATTCAGCTTTTTCCCAGAACTCTGTGATGTAGTCGCTTTATTATCTTTTACAACTTTTTCATAAACGTCAAGTTTTCGTTTGAATTCTTCGATTGTCAAAGCGCCACTTTGTTCGATGAATTGTCTTGAATGCCTCTAATCACATATTCTATGAGAGAGTCGTCTTCAATCTTTCCATTTTTTGCAATGTCTTTCATTCGCAAAAAATATTGGTGCACGTCCCATTTTTCTCTTTGTTAGCATATCGTGAACTTCGACACTACTCATCTTTTTTCCATATTCCTGGAGCAACAGAGCTTTTATTTTCTCCCAAGAATTAACGTCTTTCTCGCTCTTGATGAATTCCGCTGGAATACCTTTCAGAGCACGTTTTCCGATTACAAATTGGTCGAGCTCCAACAAGTCCATCATTTTGAAAAGGTCTTCTATATCCTCGATAAATGTTTCCACCAAATAGGCCACATCATTTTCAAACGGCTTTATAAGACACTCTATGTCCCTAAAATTCATTGCCAATCTACTTTTTTTTCTTTTTTCGTTAGTCCTAGTAGATTCTCTGTCTTCATTGTCAGACTGTTCAAAAATCTCTTCTTCTTCGCTGTCTAACTCTTCTTCAATAAAGTCGTTGATATTAACGAAACTTTTGCATATTAATTCCGCCAAATCATCAATCGTCAAATCATCATGATCAATTTTGAACGACGTCGCAATTCTTGTTAACTCGGCGAGGGTGCAATTTGTTTTAACATAGTCGAGTCTTTCATTAAATTGTTCAGTCCCCGTCGCAAACGTAAAGCCCGAAAATTTGAGGCATTTGCTGCGGCCTCTCTTATCACTAGGTATGCCAAATAAGATTTTGTGCAAAATCTTGATGTCCACAAATGGGCAATTTCTCAAATTTTCATTAACAAATTCTATTTGCAACAAACACTCCATTTTTGATTTAATGAATAATCACGTCTGTTCCTCGAACCTCGAAATTTATGGCATCGAATTGTAAAGAAATAGCTCGTCTTGTCGCTTGTCGCTTCCCAGAACTTGGTCTTTGTGTCTGTATTTTTCCAAACTTCTTGGTGTGCGCGCGTGGGCAATGCACACGTGCGTTTCTCCGCGATACAAACAAAAGAAATGTACCTACTTACGATAGCGCTCTTCTGATCAGCTTCTGATTTGCGCACTCAGCTGTCTTTCGTCTCGGCAAACGGCTTCGTCTAATGGATTGGCTTAGGGCTCGTCTAATGTTTCGAGAAATACCAATGGGCTGTCCTTTTCCAAAAACACACTTCACTTTTCGCGGCGATAGTTTTGATTCAGTTCGTCGAATTGGTCAAGCACGGCACAGTACGTCGTTATTCGAGTTGTTTCTACGTCCGAAAACCAACACAGAATAATTCCCGATTTCCGTCTAATCGTGTCCGAACTTGCCGGTTGTCTGAATCGAAAACTTTTCGTCAACTGCCTGGCGAAAATCGTCAATAAAGGTCGATTCTCACCTAAGCAGCGCAGAGCAGAGCAGAGCAGCAAAATGCTGCTTTGAATTGTCCCCATGTTGTCTAATGAGCCAATTCCCATCTAAGCAGAGCAGCGCGACGCGGCGCAGAGCGACGCAGAGCAGCAATTTTTTAATTCCTCCGTGAGCGTTGGAAGCAGCAAATGCAGCGCTGCTTTGCTTCTAGTCTATTCAAGAAGTTGAAAACCTACGAAAAATAATTACAAGGATCGATTCAATTCGAGATTTTATACTGAGAAAGACTATCGCTCATATTCTTCGGATCCTTGTAACTAATTTTCGTAGGTTTTCACATCTTGACTTGATACTATGGGTGGCAATAGCCGTGAAAAATGCTGCTTCGTGCCACGCTGCTCTGCTCTACGCTGCTTAGGTGAGAATAGTCGTAAAAAATGCCGCTCTGCTCTACTCTGCTCTGCTCTGCTTAGGTGAGAATCGACCTTAACACGTCAAATTTGAGTTGGACTCAGTACACACCACACAGTCTAAAATGCCAAAACTGCCACGTTAATCCAATCGCGAACGAGTCTCCAATTTTTTGTAGGGTTTTGGGATAATTTACTAAAAGTTGAAAAGTTAAGGGATTTAATGAATAAATGAATAATGAATAAAGTGAAGATCAATGTCAATAAGTATGAATAACAAGTCACTAGCTCGGTTGTTGTCTAGGGCATCACCGACACGCAGAACGCCTTCAACTGCTTGAATTCAACTGGCGCTGGGTGGACGCTCCTCCATTAAGGACAAGAAGGTTCTCGGAAACCCCATATTAATTTACTGAGATTAGTTTTTTTTTTTTCAAATGAACGGAAGCGGAATGACCATGAATCACTTTACAAACTGACTCATTTGTTGTAATCTCAGGGAAATCCGTTAATACAATTTCAACATATTCTGGGAAACAGAGTAGGTTTTTCTTTCTTGAGGAAATCAGAAATATCGAAAAATTGACATTTCTGTGTTTATCGTTATCTTGACTTTCTGGGAAACGTTACATAATATTTCCGCTATGGAACTGACAATTTGTATTTACAGTAAATATTGATATTAAAGATTTATGAATTTCTTTCTTTATATTTTTTTCTATATTCGCGCTCGAAGTGCTTGAACTCGATTGTGGATGATGGCAAGAAGTGCAAGCATCATCATCATTTCAAGAAATGAACTGTCTTCTCTACTGTTGACTTCAAAGATTTTGTTGGCCACTTGTATTTTATTTGTTACCGATTCTGCCAAATAGCACTTTTAAATTGAAGAACATCAGCCCAAATTTAAGCAAAAATATTTCGCCCAACTGCTTGATTGACACACTTCCCGTTATAAAATCTCAGAAAGAATCTTCTATTTTCCTTATTTTGTGGTCTCAAACTCACATATTTTCAAAATAATTCCAAGCATCGAAAATTTTCATTATCCACAATGGAGAAACTTCTTTGTTGACGGTTTTTTGAGTCAGGTATTTTAACCATATGGTAACCCCCCCTTTACATTACCGCCACTTTTAGAATTTGAACACGAGGGGCTGTTAACTTGGAAAAAAATTGTACAACTAATTCCACATGGAATTAATTCAAGGTAATCACGAACAATTCCGGTTATTCCGATTCGAGGAATTAATTCGCATGTAATCGTGGTAATCGCAGTAATTCGTAGGTAATTCCAATAATCAAGAAATAACTCCCACAAAAAGTAACTAATTCGAGTAACCAAAAGGTAATTCCGGTAATTCCAACAAAAGATGAAGCACTTAATTCAATTCCCATGTTGGAATTACGACAAGTATTAAAAACTGTGAATGGAATTATTCTATAGAAGGCGGTGTTAATGATTTTCGAAATGCCTACCCCAATGGGGTCATCCCACGATTTTTAAAAACAGATTTTCTAGAAACTAGATGGAAAAATATTATACCCCTATTTTTTTGTTTATTCGAAATCACGCTTTTACTAGGTAAAAAAAACCGAAACATTTGTCTTATTTGAAACGCGCGTCTTTATTCAACACGGGATAAAATTCACCAATGAGAAGTGCACGAATCAATGAGAATGCTCCCCCGAAATGACGTCACAAGAGGCGGTAAATGTACAACGTTTGAAACTGCTAGCCGAAATTGTGATTTTTGATAAGCTCTGTTATCTCACAAAACAACTTTATTAAACAACAGAACACGTTTTAGGGCTTCATGTTATATAGTCTACGAGATGCTATAGGCGAATTCGTCAAATTCAATTGAGGGAGACGACATGACGAAATTAGTCCAACAAAATTTACAAATGCGTGGCAAGATTTCGTGATCTTGGGTCTGTTGGTCGAAAAGCGGGTAGGGGAGCGCCCAAAGAAAGAACTCCTGAGATTGTGGCAGATGTTGCAGCAGGAATGGAAGCGTCTCCCAATAAACCTCTCCTCAGGTTAGCACAAGCGATGGACCTCCAATATGGAATTTGTCAAAAAATATTAAAAGATGTAAGTCCCTGTAAAATTACCGTCGTGCAAAAGTTGTTTCCACGAGATTTTCCTGCACGAATAGTATACTGTAAATAAACAAAATATGCGAATTTGGTCCGCAATGAATCCCCATGAATTCATCCAAACGCCCCTCTATCCGCAGAAAATTGGTGTTTGGCTGGTGGTCTCTCGAAGACCTGTTTTTTTTTTGTTTTTTTTTTTGAAGGAGCTGTAAATGCCGAGAGATATCGCAATAAGTTACTCGAAACTTTTTTCCAAAACCTTCATGATGGCGAAGCTCTACATGGGTACTTCCAACAGGATAATGCACCAGCTTACAGGACAAGGGAAACTATGGACCGAATTCACGAGTTTTATGATGATAGTCATTCAATTTCCGCCTCGAAGTCCAGACCTGACAGTTCTAGATTATTTCATATTCTCGTATCTCAAAAACACCGTATTGTACATAGTTGTACTACCAGATGTTGGAAAATCCATTTGAAAATATGAAAACGATAGTTAACAGCTGCATTGAAGCTGGGGGAGAACACTTTGAACATTTGCTGTAATTGACTGCGCAAGTGTGAGGTGGCGGCGGAAGGTGGGTCATAGTGCTTGATTTATTATTTTATATGAGTAGCCTAACCATAAGTAGAAATAAACGCTAACATTCATTGCCTTTATTTGAAGAAAACATGATCCAAAGTTTAGACCTTGAGTCCTATATATTTTGGTAAGGGGGCTCCTATATATTTTTTATTAATTTTCTTCTTACATCTGGGATGATGCGCTACAACGTTCCGAACTCGGAATACGCAAACTTACATTAAATAATAAATAGTCTGCGGTCAAACATTCGCACAGAGCACTGAATGAGTTTCGAGTTGTGAATCTTGTGTGATTTCAAATATTCCTTTTTCATATGTATTGCAGGGAGTTAGGGCAAACAACCCACGTTAATGACGTATTTGGACACGCTTACAGCTAACGTAATAAAACAAAATTAAAAAAATATATTATATGCAATGATTATAGATGTGTCTACTAGAGAGTGATCAAGAAGGACTGTTTGAGTTGGTATTACTTTTAAGAAACTTTTTTGTAACACTGCAGCAGGATACACATATTTGACGGAACGTCAACTGAGAAAAAAATCGAGGAAATTAAACGAAGCAGAAATTAAACTTGAAATACAGAACGATAATCACACTAATGCTCAAAATGCCCCCACAAACTGCTGCTCATTCAGTCTCATTTCACAACGTTTGAATTTCAAATTTGAAATGTCAGTAAGTTGTGAATGACGGCTTTCAGTGTCAAGACGTCAACAACCGGAAGTTCTAACAATTTTACCATTTAAAAATGAAATTCAGTATTACCAATGCAAACAGTCCTTCTTGATCACGCTGTATTTGAAAAAAGAACCCCAATAAGGTTCAGGCTTACAAATTCAATTAATTACGATCGAATTTTGACCACTGAGCGACCACTAGTAGTAATAAAACCTGGATGTAATTCAAGTAATTCCATATTATTGGAAGGTAATTCCAGTAATTCCAGGGTAATTCCAGTAATTCATGAGTACTTCCTGTAATCACGAGTACTTCCATCATTTTGAGTACTTGAAATAATTCCAAACTAATTCCGGTAATTCCGATAGTACTCGGAATTAATTCTCGCAAGATGTACAACTAATTCCATAGTTAACAGCCCCTCGTTTGAACATGAAATAAAATGTAAATGACGTCACCAAACGTCAAATTTGAAAAAAACCGCGAACTTTAAAGGTTGGCCAGGGATCTTCAGACAATGAAAGAAAAAGCAGAACCAACGATACCACTAGATACGTTGCAAAGCAAAATGCTTGAAGCCAACATGACGTCACAATTGGGTTCATTTTTATGCAGCCAACAATGCAAGTAGAAGGAACAGTTAATTAGGAAATCCACAAAATAAATAAAATAAGCGGTAATCATTTTTTATCATCATGATAATTAATAGTGGAATATAAAAAAAAACAATAAGCAATGTTTATTTTTTTGTTCTTCTGGAATATTCAATATTATTCCGCAACCAAAGCTGCATGGCTGCAACCCAAACCCAACGTCTGACGTCACTTTTGGGTTGAGATGTTGGCTTAACCCATCACTATGCATTCTAGTCCATTCACCGTATCTATTGGTAAGGCACGTTGAGCAGAACCCTACGTTGTGTTATATTTTTATCAAGACAAGCAATGGCGGGACATTCGAACTTACCCAAACGAAACAAACCCTAGATTAAAAAAAATATATATGGTTTTAAATGTTTATTAAGTTTTAGTCATTTTGTGCATTTGAGTTTCGTGATCTCGTACTTCGGTTAACAATTTCTAGTGGCTTCGTATTAAGTTGGTAACAATGCAATTTGATGATTTTGCTTTTACTGTCTGTAAGTGAGGCAAGATTGTAGCGAGTTTACTATCATGGGAAAAGCTTGAACATCACTGAATTATTGTCTTAGTCATGCTTAGTTTCCTGTCTTTCTTTAAGGCTTGTCCAAACTAAGTCCAAGTTAGCAGCACTTCTCTTGGGGATTATTCTTTTGGTTGTTAAGTATTTTAATTATTTTGGAAGCAAGCAATTTATTAGTAGCCCGAAAACCACGCCACAAACTCCAACCTAAGATTGGCTGCAGCCCCGGGAGGAAGTTCAAGCGAGTTCGAAAACGACCCCCGTTTGATAAATGACCCCAGAGAGCAGGTTCGTACGATTGGGACCGTATAAAATTTCGAAAGCAGTATTGCAACAAGAACAACAAAAATGACTGCTATTTGGTCTATCTGTTGATTCGAAACATATATGGACAAACAATAAAATATACAGTAAAGCAACGTTTTATTTGGAAGCCACTTTGAAACGTACGCGACGGGATGACATCTAGCGGGCGCAAAACGCAACGAAGCACAACGAAGCTACCAACATGCACAAAGCAAAAGCAGTTGGCTTCCCGGTGTTGAAAATAGTTAATGTCGGTTACATGCCAACGACGGGATCGGAAATCGCAAGGGGGCGCCACACAACATAAATATAAGATTTTTCAGAACCCCAACATTCGGCGTGGCGCTATGCCGCTTTTTGCCCTTTTAGTCTTCAGTTCTTACTCAGCGTTGGTTAATTCAAGTCAACAGAGACAAAATAGCTTTTAAATGACAGCAAGCTGCTGTCGGCCTCATACCGAAAGACAGGTAGTTATTAAAGGTTTTATCTGAGTGGAAATCTAGTTATGTTAAGTTAGAGAATCACTTTGTTTCAAATTGAACGCGCCTGTGGTTGGGGCTCTGGAACTAGAAGCCAACAACAGATTTGAACTTTCTGAAATTGACAACAATATCTAAACACAAATTACAACAACGACTTTAGCAAGTTATTCGCGGTGCCTGTGACTCATCAGTTTGTTAATTTAGGCTACTGCAAAGAAAGAAGGGCTGAAGGCAAACGAAATTTCTGGGTTCACGCAAGGTCCACGGAATATTTCGAGTAGCAATAGCGAACATTATTTTTTAAACAAAGGCTAAAATTTTTAACAGGACGTGTAGATCCAAAGGCTGAACAATTTGGTGTTCATCATGGCTGGTTTTATGACGTAGCAGACAAAATGGCCGACTAACGGTAAAAATTGAAATGGTTTTACCTAAGAATTTCCGGTATTCACATGGAACAAACGCTGGTCAATTTCATGGCATCTATTGACGGTGAGGCGGAAGAATAATATAGAGCAAATGGTTACCTTATTTCCAGGAATAAGTGGAAATTTAACCGACGCGAACTAAACAAAAGCTGGAATCTGCGTGAGATGGATGTCACTTTCGGGGTCGAACGAACACGTACTTTTTACGAACAACTTTTTAAACAAAAGCGAGCTCAACGGTGGAAAATAACTAGGTTTTACAAAATGGCTAATTTGCAGAACAAAACAACGTGGTGTAACTCCAACGGAAGCTGAACACCCACTTTAAAAACGGGAGAACTCATAGTGGAATAAAATTAGATAAAACAAAAAATTAAGCGTTAGTTACGACTTGATGCTTCTAATATTAAAGTCTGAAATCAATGCAAAATGGCCGCCGGTCCTCCTTCCATCCTCTAGAAGGGACGCCAACGTTTTTTTTTTTTGACACGCCAGCTTCAGCGCGTTGCCAACCACTGCAGGATGTTGTTAACTTCAGAGCACCTTGCCGAATAGGCAAGTCGAAGTTCTCCTATGTATTGCATGGTCTATTTTGGGGATATCTCAACCAGGAAAAAGTTTTCTTTGTCTGTAATGTCATCTACAGTTATTTTACATAACTCATCTTTGCGACAGGCCCCTACAATTCCCATAATAGCGACCACTTTCTTATATTTCGTTCGTTAAGAGAATTCACAGAACGCAGCATTGAGTATTCACACCACAAACTCGATAAGGATGAGTACTTTTTAGACTTCTCCAGAAAATATGTCAACAAAACTGACCCTTCGGTATGGTTATTCACTTTTTCCCCATCGCTCCACTTTCGAAACAGGTCATACGTAACTTCGTACCTTTCTTTTGACTTTTCAGGTAACAATGATGCACAAGCAAAACTTGCAGCCTCTTCAATATCATCCATTTTTCTATTTTCACTTGAAATACCTTCAGAAGAATATTGAAGCGTTGATTTTGCAACAAATGTTGATTTAAAGTGATGTTTTTTTGTTTTGTATCCCTAACACGAAACAAACGCCACACAAATTTTTAATTTGACAACAATCTGACGTTTAGTGATTTTTCATATACATTCAGAAAATGTTTTACTTTTTCTTATTTGTGCAGGTATGGTGTTTTCACTGGCTTCATACAAGGAACGCATGCGCGAAGAACGTCGGACAAAGTGTCAAAGTGGTCAAGCGGCTTGTGCTTAGGTACCATTACACTAGCGTTCTATCGTACGTGTTTGGAGCGTCCCGTTCTAATCACACAGTCTTTCGACGCGCCAAGAGTGCGTCGTTACTTTAATGTGCGCACGAACTCGTCTGAAAACTGTGTGACCACATGGCACTTACATTCACACACTTTCGCAAGTGTTTGGAACGGGACACTCCAAACACGTATGATAGAACGCTAGTGTAAATGGACCTTTTGTTTGTACGACCGTTGGGAATTGCCAAGTTGATACGCATGCGTAATAGTGTGTAGGGGTCAAAGAGGGGATAGTGAAAACATCCCTATTGCTAAAAATAGCTTACTAACCTCAAACTGTAATTTAATATTGCTTTAATACTATTCTGATGTGTATTCAAATTTGACACATTGATCTTCAAAATAACTTAGATTTTGCCAAGTACACTATTTCAAAAAACCTTTAGATTCTTTGTCAGAGATTTGAAAGATTTTGTTACCTTAAATTCGAAATATACAAAAATTCATTTTCCAATTTTGACAGTTCTGACGTCGAATCTCCGCTCTACCGAAGAAATTTTTTCTGGGGTTTGGGTTCGGTAGCGAGGATAAAACTAGCTTAGTAGTGACCCAATGACGAAAACAGAAATTAACTCTTCAGTACGGCTCGGTGAATCCACCCCACAACACCTAGCGTACAAATCGAGTAAATGAATATGTCCCTGTGTATTATTTGTAAAACTTAATCAGCAATTCACGTGAAAGGATTAGTTCATAATTTTTAAAATTCACACATACAGGTTTCATCACTTTATTTTCTTAACTTTCCCTTTACAACAAGATATTGTTAAAGCTTCACAATTTCCAAATACTGAACCTTTATTTAATTAACTTAGTTTCTCATTTCATCCCTGATACCACCAACATCCCTTTCTGCATTATTATGTTTAGCAATAAAAATCTTAATAGAATCCGCAAGGACCTCTGGATTGTTTAGATGCATATGATGGGTTCCTTCAAATCTTTGGTATTGACAGTCTACACTAGCTTTTTGTACGACATTCAAAACATCGTAAAAATTTTTCTTAACTTCGTAGTACGATCCACCGATAGCTTTTGCTATGAATATAGGACAGGTCATGGTTTTAGCGGCCTCCATTGAGTCTTCTTGAGGCCAATTCATAATCTCTCCCAGTTTGAGTCTCGGGTCGCGGGTGAAGAAGTACTTCCCGAGATGTTTTTTCGAGGGGGCAATATTACGCTCAGCTATATGGTGACTCTGTTCAAGAGTAACGGAGTTGTTGTTGGGAGAACAGATTTTACGTTTAATCTCTTGCATTGTATAACTTGGGGGTTCCTCCTTATTTAGCCTCATTTCATACTGTGCATATGAAGGGAATTTGGCCAACGCCTGTTCTGCCTTCGCGATTCTATCTGGAATAATCATTGGTTTCGCCCCGTCGATGCAAATCAGAAAATCAACATTTTGCGGGTTTATCATAGTGTATGTAAAAGCAGTCATGCCCCCCATTGAGTGACCCATAAGGGAAACCTTAGGCCACTTAAAATAGTTTATTAAATATTGCACTACTATTAAGTAGTTGGCAAAATAATAGTAAAGACCACTGGGAATGCGTGACGACAAACCATGACCTGGAAAATCTATAGCTAAAAAGCCCACATCTTGGTTTAATAGAGGTAGAAGTCTGTTAAATGAACCGCAGTTGTCCTAAAGAAAATTAATAGACATCGAGAAATCAAATGTGGAAACTCACCTGCCACCCGTGTAGCGTCAACACAGGTCTTTGATCAGTGGGGCCCCACCACTTTCCGGCAAGGTGCCCCCATGGGACCGGTATTCTAACCTCTTGAGGTGAAGTCGAATTTAACCTCACATGGCGGATATCCAACTTCAGAATAAGTCGTGATAAACAGCGCTGCATCGTTGAAAGTGCTATTTAGGTACTTTCCAAGCAGTCAAAATGTGAGGTTAGATTGATGTATTTAACGTCATAATTTAAGATGTCATGTTCCATAGTCCGAATCGGCTATCTCCACATTTTGGTAATCACTTTATTGTAGGTATACAATTCAATTGTCTTTGTACTTTTAAACCTTCAAACCACATAATTAAACGACATCGACAATCATGTTAAAAAATAATTCTTAAACCTACCGTGAAACCACGATCAGATCATTTACTCTGCCATGATGGACATTGAAATTTAAGTCAGTTTCAAAAGCGGCTAGAATAAGTAGGATTAATTTAACCCTGGAACGGTCACGCGGGTATTTAAGAGAGCTGACGATTCACTTTTTTTTTTAATTTGCCGCGCGCGCGAATCACTAGGGTTGTTATTCAAACTGGCAACCAATGAATGCTCGTGGCCCCGATGCGAAGGAACCGAAAGGGGGGGGTGTGAACGGTTCCCTTTTGGTCACCAGAGGGAGAACCGGGTAAACGAGTCGACGGCGAGTCGAGACCTGAGTGGAACTTCCTGAGCCGTGTGTGATCCTAAATTATATTTGTTTAAATAGTGCCGTTTTTTTGTTTCTTTAATTTCCGAACTCCCCCCCGTGTGTGATGCGCTTATATAACGTTGTTCGATACTCCCCTAAGAACATAATTAGATAAATATATTTAATTTTAACGCAACAAATTAAACAATTAATTTGTAGACACAAATTAGTGAAAATTGAAAATTATTTTTACACAAAAGTACTTGTTCCAAGTAAGACAATAATATCTTATAATCCCCCTTTACGGCTTGCAAACGACGAGGTATACTTCTCCTGGAACCATTATAATTTATGTGCACCCATTTTATGCAATCCTGCTCTAAACCACCATGTTCTTGAAGGCCCAAAATTACAGTGAATAGACCCTTCTCGAATTGTTTGTATAAAAATTCTTACATCACCGACATCCAGGAGTTCATACTGAAGAATGTTTGAGTCCAATATCTTGCACAAAGTGCAGTCAAATCAAGAAAATGATAATTTCTTTCAGATATCAGTTTACGAGCTTCGCCATGTCTTCATAACAAAATGATCTAGTGTCGAACAGTGGATTATTTTTCAGCAGTAAAAGTTAAAACTAAGGGCGATGAAGAATCCCATTATTGCGGGTCTTCTCACTAAAAGGAAGTTTTTCTAAAATCACGTAATTATGTCAAATTTCTTAGACCATAGACCATATTACTTCGTAAAGACTATTTAACTGAATGCACATGAGTTAGTAGAAAAACAAAAATGCTTACGTGTTATTTACCCGAACCCATCAGATTATAAAACAATCCTGTGATGTAGGATTGAATATCAACTTCCATAAAATCTAGTTTACAACAAATATAATAACTAATAACAAACTTTTTTTCTGCAAATGGAATATTAATCGACCAAGTCGCAACATAATAACTATAAATATTTAGTACTATGAACTGCAAAGAAGGATTGGTCTAACAACATTTTACGACAAATTTCCCAAAACCAAGTGCATACTAATTAATATCTTTTATATTACATTAAAGTTACACTTTTCTGTCAAACAATTTCCAAATACTATTAATTTTTGCTATCCAAAATAAACTTTTTTTAAATTTTAATTTCTTATCCCATCTCTGATGCCACCAATATCCCTCTCTGTGGTATTGTGTTTATCAATAAAAATCTTAATAAAACCCGCCAACACCTCTGGATTGTTAAGATGCATATGATGGGTTCCTTCAAACCTGTGGTACTGACAGTCCACGCTGGAACCTCGTAGAACATCTACAACTTCGTAAAAAAGTTTTTTATCTTCATAGTATGGCCCATCGATGGCTTTTGCTATGAAAACAGGACAGGTTACACGTTTGGCGCCCTCTATGGCATCTTTTTGGGGCCAATTCATAAGGTCCGACCCTTTGAGTCTTGGATCTCGGGTGAAAAAGTACTTCCCGGGATGTTTTTTCGAGGGAGCAATATTGCGCTCAGCTATGTGGTGACTGTGTTCATAAGCAACTGAGTTGTTGTTGGGGATGCACAATTTACGTTTAATCTCTTCTATTGTGTGACTCGGGGGCTCCTCATTACTCATTCTTATTTCATGTTGGGCATATTTTGGGAACTCGGTCAAGAACTGTGCCGCCTCCGCGATCTTGTGTGGAATATACATAGGTTTCGTCCCGTCGATGCAGATCAAGAGGTCAACATTTTGCGGGTTTATTACAGTGTATTTAAAAGAGGCAGTGCCTCCCATTGAGTGACCCATAAGGGAAACCTTGGGCCATTTAAAATAGTTCATTAAGTATTGGATAAGTATGAAGTAGTCCGAGGTGTGGCAGTAAAGACCACTTGGAATTCGAGAAGACAAACCATGACCTGGAAAATCGATAGCCAAAAAGCCTACATCTTGGTTTAATAGTGGTAGAAGTCTGTTGAAGGAGCCGCAGTTGTCCTACGGAATTATATTCAACAATAAATGAAATTATGAAATGTGTAGGCTCACCTGCCACCCATGAAGCGACAACACAGGTCTTTGATCAGTGGGACCCCACCACTTTCCGGCAACGTGCCCCCATGGTACTGGTATTTTAACCTCTTGAGGTGACGTCGAATTTGCCCTCACTTGGCGGTTATCTACCTTCAGTCGTCTTAATAATCGTTGAAAGTGCATTATTTATGTTAAAAAATACGATCAAATTGTGATAGAGGTTAGAACGATACCATCGCACGTGCCGTCGACGGTATTCATCGCATAGTCCTTTAATCCACTCTAATTTATATTTCCTCCACGTGTCAGTCCAAATTCAACACGTGCTTATCACAATCGTAAACTGATTATTTAACCTAATTATAAAATTGAAAGTGTCGCGTCTTAATACTTTAAAATTCTAAAATCACAGATAACGACATTGTCTTTCACATTTCCCAGACAAAAACTTAGATGCGCAATTCCATATATCCCCACGTCCACTATAATCCAACCAGAATATCGACGTGCTTGACGCTTGAGGAGACAGGGGAGAATAATAAAAACATGAAGAAATTTGACAATTTATTGTACTTAATTAACATATTGAAATGCACACAATTATCTGCCAAGTTTGGGCTTCTTGGACACTCCATGGTCACCTATTGAAAAAATAAAATTTTACGGGACCTGTTTAACAAAATCTATATGTATTATCTTTTATTCCATTGGATAAAAACCTAATGCCAATTCACCTTACACTCAAATTGACTGTGCACATTAGTAATAAAAAAAACTGTTAGTATAAGCTTTTCTGGAAAAAGTACATGCAATTACTCCTAACTTAAAAAATACATATAGATTAGGTGAAAACTTCTTAAACAGAGTGACAAGAAAGACTGTGCTTCTGTTCTACGTACCAAAATCCTAATAAGTTTTAGATTGGGGCGTTTTCTGTCTTATACAACAATGTAAAGCGTCTTGATGGTATAAATAGTTGACAATCGCCATGTTTTTTCATTTCAGTTTCTATGAGTGATGTCTTCTACATTAAAAAAGAGAAAAGAATTTCATTCTTCAAGAGAGTTGTAAAAAAATTCCCAATTCTCTTGATGGATGCATTTTCACAATTTTTCGCTTTATTCACAGCTGATTTCATTGAAATAAGCTTCAGTGTTTTTAGGAAACTTGAGTAAATTCTATTTCTTAATAAAACTTCAATTCATCCCAAACCTCTTGTTCTTAACCCTTTTTAAACAAAGAAAACCATATTAGTGTTCAAACCAATCATTTATTAGAGCTTATCTAAGTGTCACAGATTGAACTCAAGAAAAAGAAGGAAAAACAAAGAACTACACTACATATTCAAAACTGTGATCCAATTTTTGGTATCATGTCCGAAACGATTTATACAAAAACAATGTCGGCGCTTTGAAAAAAACGCGGACATTTAAAACGCGAACCGAAAAAAATCATCAAAAGTTAATGCCATTAAAACACACAATAAAAAAGTTGTCAGAACCCGAATTGGCATAAACTCTTGTTGAACTTTATGAACTAAGGTTTTATTTCTCCAATAAATGCAGTGCCTCCACGCAGTTTAATAACGACCTGAAATTAACATTAAAGTAAACACGAATTAAAAACAAAGCAACAGCACATAACAAAAGAAAATAACGCAACGTGAACGAATGCAATTTTAAAGAGTTTAGTGGAAACGCGCGTAGTCAATGCATGTCTGTTTTTAAAATTGCATTGACTTTCCAAAGTTCTTAAATAATAATTACTTACGAGGTGAGTAGCTGCGAGATCTGGAGCGTTCATAACGACGTCGTCGATAATACGGCGATGGCGAGCGTCTGTGGCTGTATCTGGAACCCCTTCCATAATAATCACTAAACAATTTGGCATTTAACTGTGCTGTATCAGTTAAATTAATCATTACTTACTCTCTATCGCCACGGCGTCGATCGTAACGGTCACTGTATTTACTGAAAGAAAAATAAGTGTGTAAATAATTAAGTCCTAGTTAAAAAGACTACATTAGTTTTTGCGGAATGTTCGAAGGTGCCTTTACATGTGTTTTGTCTTTACAACACAAAGTCTATTGTCCTTCTTCCCTACTAGAACCCAGGAGTTCTTTCAGTTCTGATCTTCCAAATAATCAAGAACGTCAATTTATAGAGGTAACATAAACAACCTTGATTAATTGGGTGGAAGTTTGAATTCGTTTAGGCGAACCAGCTAGTTTTTTCCAGTTTGAAAGATTATGTGAACCTTCTTGTGGACGTTTTCAATGTTGACAATTTATTACTAATATTCTTGTCTTCTTTTTTGTTGTTTTTGACTTCAGTAATAGAAACGGATGATATATACATATTCTCATTGATGTTTAAATATGTAATTCCAAAACCCACTCTATTTCCAAAACTTGCAAGTACTACATAGTTCTTCAATAAATTTATTTTCTATCTGTGCTACTAATTTTCTGCTCCAGGCTTGTTTTATCTTCAAAAGTAGATATGGAAGCGAGGTGCTAAAATTATAATAATAAATAGTGACCAGTAAGTTTAAAGTCATCAGCTTAATTATTGACAGAACAAATATGGGTTAAATAAAATTTTAGATTTTGTACTCGCAATTTTCCTATTAAAGAGGTAAAAACACGTTGCTCAAAATATTGTGTTAAGTAAATATAATTTACACCTTCTGGAACATTATTTTATCAAATATTTTTCTTCTATAAAACATGGATAAACAAATAACTAAAAACTATACGCAATTAAACATTGTGAACTTAGAAACCATGACAATTTCTGCTGTTGTCAATTTAGTTGACACTGATATCTGTATTAATTTGTTTTTTTTTCTTCCTATAAAATCAACGCTGGCGACAGAAATAACTTATTCGCTGCCACGTTAGAATCTAGTGCGAGTTATAGATTATTTTATTATTTTAAATCACCAGTCATAGCTCGTTTAGTCAGATTGATTTACGAAGTTATGTAAATATTTAAACTGGGGTTAGTATACGGCTAATAGATTTAATTTGCACAAAAAAATAATGCACGGCCGAAAACTTTTGATGGTCGGTGGAATGATAACGAACAGCCGAACAAAAAACAAATGTCGGTTCTTAGTAGCCCCATAGTCACAAAAAATGCTCGCAATGTCGTCCCCAGGCAAGATTTATCTAGGACTCACGCACTCGATCAAAAATACCTGGCATTCGCGAATTGCTCTTGTGCTATTTTGAAGCCGCATTTGATGTTCTTCTATTGGATCACGGAAAAATCACATGGAATTAAATCTGGAGAACGTGGGGGCCACAATACCGGAAGTAAGCTCTGCCTTGAAAGAACCAAATTTGTTGTCTTATGTTGAGAGGAACGTCCTCTAATAAATCACACACTATACAACTCCCGAACCACAAAAGTTTCCACAGGTTTCACCGTAGGTCATAATCATATCGGTCACGTCACTGTGAAAATGAGAACATAAGAAAATTTAATGCATATCTTGTTTTTTTTTCCTAGGTCTTCTCATATTAGGGACTAGAACAGGCTTAAATATTTGCATAACTTTGTGAATCACCCTGTATACATATGTTGGATAAAAAACATCAAGTATCAAGTCATATCTCATAATAAAACTAAAATTTCTAGTTACAAGAAGTACTCACTATGTCGGTTTCCCCATGTAGATCCCCGGCGTGGGCGTGTGCGCTCTCTCAGTAATGGAGTAATCGACTCTGATATTTTTTCCATTGATTTTCATTCCAGTGCATTGGTCTTTGGCTACTTTGGCATCATCTGTGTTTTCAAAGTACACAAACGAGAAGCCCCTGGAGCGTCCGGTCTGTTAAGCAATATGTTACAAAAATGTAAAAAAAAGGAAGTTTTTGTAGCAGTGTAAACGGAGCTGAGCATCGACTCTTTCAAGATGTCAGCACGGGACACTGACAATTCTCTTCCTGTGTGCATCAAGAAACCTTGCATTGATTCGCACGACCTCTCAAATATCACAGGGCTTTCAAAAATCAAACCGAATCTTACCTTTGCATCAATGACAACTTGCACCCTTTCTAGCGGTCCGTACTTCGAAAAAATGTGGTACAGTTCGTCTTCTGTTGTGTAGACGCTTAAACCGAAGACTCCTAGACATCGTGAGGGCTTAGGATTGTCTCGGGTCCCCATGTGACGCCTGCGGCTAGACATAGGGCTATGTGAGAGCGACCTCCGATCGCCGGGGGAACGCGAGTGACTATGTGAATATCTCGAGGACTTGTAACGTCTGTCTGAGCGTGATCGACTGCGCGACCTGAAAGGCCAAATTAAAAAATATGATCTATGCTGTAGTGGTACTAAATACGTACGACACAATTAATTTTCTTAGGTGCAAAGAAAAATTCGTCGAGGTACGTTTCACGTGAAGCCAAAAATAAATATAATATGTGAAAGAAATGGAAAGTCTATGTGAATCAACATAAATCGTCTTCAACCCAGACAACGCTTTAGTCCGAAATGTGCGACATGTACCACGTACACACGGTAGGGAAACATTATGCTCACCTGTATCGGCGATCTTCTCTATCTCTGTCGTCGCGACGGCGGTCTCTGTCCCGATCGCCGTCTCTGTATGACATCTTACGACCGCGGCTAGGACTTCTGAAACACAACAAATTACGAAATTAAAAACTTACGAAGAAGAACATACAATTATTTTTGAAAAAACAATGCAATGTTGTAGTGTAAACGGAGCTGAGCATCGATTGGTTTCGTATATGTCAGCACGGGACACTAGCTATTATGTTCCTGTGCGCATCAAGAAATTTTGCACTGAAAAGCAAAAACTCTCAAATAACACAGGATGTAACATATCAGGTAAAATAGGCCACATTAGGGGACAAGTTCATTTATTAAAACGTCGGCACCCTACTAATCATCGTTATTTGTTCTGCCCAATTAACCCATTAAAGAAATAAATTTTAAATTAAGAAATATGGACATAACCAACAATATCAATATTCATTTATTATTTTTTGGGTTTTATGAATTTTTACGGCGGTTAATAGTAAAATTGAAAGGGACCGAAGTTTTCAACACCTATAAAGTATGGGGTTTGCATTGACGTTAGATGGAATATTTGACAATCATTCTGTATGCAAAATACAGTGTTTTCATAAATGTTTCAACATCCAGTAAGCTTTGAATGTCAAAATTCTTCGTCTAACTACTATCCATTTTTCTGACATCCGACGATAAGTTGGTTGCACTGGATTAAAGAATTTTTTATGTACACAAAAATTTGAAACGTGTAAAAGAATTTTGACTAGTGAATTTCGATTCAAAACCTGAATTAACAGACGAACAATCTTAGAAATCGTAGAAATGCACTTTTTGTCATTTGGTAACTTTTTCAATTAGTTCTCACTAAATTTATTGGTGCAGTAACAAAAATGTTGGGAAGGACAACTTATTCAAAATGTTTGCAAAAATTGACAAGTGACAGTGCGGAGGTCAGAAAAATGGATAGTACATAGATGTGTAAATTTTCTTTTCCACAGACAATCACAGGTATGAATCATTTATGATAAGGTGTTTATCATACATCAAGTTGCCTGTGGATAACAAAATCTGTTAATATAACAGAATAAATACCATTCTGCCAACTTAATAAAGGCAAAAATAAATGTATACTTCTTTGATCTGAATCTATTAGCACCTGAAATATTATTTGTTGATCAGTGCGTGGAATGTATACAGAAATGTAGAATATCCGAAGATCACTTGATGTATAAACACCGTTAAAAAATCTGGTTTTACATAATTAAAGTAGACTAAAAATAATTATTTCTACACATGTTGGACTGCAAAAAGGAGAAATTTTAAGGAAAGTTCAGTACCTTGGTAGAAAAGGGCCAATATGCAAATTCACCACTTTTGATCTTTGTCCACCAATTACTTCACAATCGTCATAACAATAAAAAAAAAATCAATAACCTAATTTAATTAAATTCTGATGAAGGTTTGTTTCTGTGAGGCCAATGTCATAAGTGCATCATTTGTAAAATAAACATAAAATATAACCCATTTCAATGATTACGAAACTCGTCTAAATGGTTAAAAAGGGTATTATAAACTAAACTCAATAAAACTACAAATTATTCCAACATTAAAAAAATTAATTTGAAATCCAGTCATAAACTATGTATCATCTAGATTTTATGAGCAACATTCTGCACAATTACCAATATTACATTTGATTATAAAATACCGCAATTATTGCATAAATTAAAAAAAACTTTTCTTGCTAAAAATACGTTATCTAAGTATTACTACTTTGTAGCTCTTCAGAAATGGTGTTTTAATATGACATTTTTGTGAATATGAATGTACTAATATTCCAGGCTCCTTGAGCTTAAAAATTCAACACTTTTATAGCGAATGCGATGTAGAAATAATGAACCAAGTTTACGTTGTCAAGAATGTATAAAATTGATTTCAGTGAGTGATAAGAATTTCAAGGCTGACTTTTGACCCATACCAAAGTCATCAGAGGGAAATCCCTATCTGGACTAAAAAAAAAGACTGTAAACCTATGTTAATTTATAAATTATTTTACCCTAGTAATTTTAAACCTAATTTAACGTTCTGATAAAAAGATCAGTTACAATTATTGAAGCTATCGGTAAGGACCGGCACCCCTCCCCTCAAAATGAACACACTGTACTAAACCAAAATTGATATCAAAATTCCACTTGTTCAATACATATTTATATAATTATTTTTAGGCGTATTATTTTTATTTGACTTTCCCAACTTTTGAGGAAAGTTCTCGAGCATAAAACGTAAACAACCAAATAGGAGTAGTCCTTAACATTTGGATAAACGACAAGAAAAAAAAAATGCTAACCTTGAATAACTTTTGGCCTTGTGATTTCTCGGAGACTCTTCCCGCCTTGCGTGTGGCGAATGGTCGCGGTCGTTCATTGGTTTATGGCCGACTGGTGAGCGACTCCCCTAGAAACGAATAAGCTTCATCAATAAGCCCAAAATTGCAGAAAATCCACAATTTCGGTCCATTTTTTCTTAAATTCAACGGTTGTTTTGGGCACCGACCACCTATTCAACGTAACAAACGTAATTAGTGTGCTGTGGAAGGAAGCCGGTACCGACGCGCTCAACCTCGACGCAAACACACAACCTTTTTGGGAATAAACGCAACGCCCGTTGTGGAAAACATACCTCTCTATCACTCATGACTAAAAAACACAAATTATAAAAACACTAACACGTAAATTCGTTTTTGTGCAAATCTTACAACAACGGTGCAACGCCAAACAACCCTCTGAAACGATGGCCGACTGAGAAATGAAGCGGCGTTGTTGTCGGCGGAAGTTCCGCCATTGCCAACTTGTGATTGGTCGAAGAGCCGTGCTCCACCCACATTTATAGAGCGCATTATTTAAATTTTTGTTTAAAAATTTCGAAATGAATTGCTACGGAATACAGACAACAGAAGCATCCAATTTCCACTGTCTATCTTCTTACACTTACTTGTATTGTCGGATTGTTGTTATAAATTTGGCTCATTACACTCATTAAATAACATTTGACAGTTATTAGTTGACAGAATACAGAATCACAATAGAAATTTACCTTTAGCCGACAGTTTACAGTGTCTCATTTTAAATGTACAATCCGTAGACATGGATGATTTCGTTGGGATGATTTATCCCTGGTAGACAATCAGTACAGTCGCGGTCACAGAATTTCGTCAGTCACTTTTATGTCATTTCAAAAAAAGAGATGTATTCTATGCTATTGTCATTATGTGACGCTTCTAAATATTCGTCTGTCACGCCGAAGTGCTTGTCAAAACGCCAGCAGTATCTAATTTTAATAAATTTAGAATAGATAATACACCTTTGGACCTTGTAGAAGATGGCGTGTCTTGTGTCTTCAATAAACATTGGGGCAGAATTAGCATACCCCGAACCACAATAGTGCCACAATAAGGTTAGGAATAATTAAAGACTGCTTCACAACAAATGTCAAATAAGTGACAACTACCGACGAAATTCTGTGACCGCAACTGTAGAAGTAAAATCACAATCAGTCGGGTCTATAAATCTACACAATTGTCAATAAAAATTTTATAGTGTCTGTCATCATAGCACATAACTTTGGGGTGAAAATGGCAAGGTTAAATAGGAACATTTTTAATTTTTCATTATTTTCTTTTGACAGATTTGTACTAGATTTATATGTTCACCGATTCTACATACATAAATCCAGAGATATCCTTCCGAGTGACCGTCCATAAATTCCATAACATATAAATGTTATAGTTTGTTACCTCTTTAGTAAATAAAGGCATTTTTATTGATTTATTTATTTATTTATAAAAGGCAAATTTTACACTGTTTTACTTTGGATGTACAATCGGTGGACATATAAACTATTACAAAACTTCAAAAGAAAATAAGGGAAAAAAAAATGAGTACAGTCGGATAAATGACTTTTTTTGTAGAAATTTCTATTTTAATTACCTACTTGATCTGAGTTGTGTTTTTGTTTTTGTTGGTAATAAAATTTATGTTTTCCAACTTCTTCAATTTTCTTCTTAAAATTTTCTTATGTAAGGTATCAAATTTTTTATACTGCCATTTTGGCAATTAAAAGAGGAATAAAAATCGTGAAAAAAAATGAGGTTACGATTTAAAAAAAAACTGCCGATGACGTCAGAATTGACTATAAAAATATTTTTTCTGACGTGCACATTATTTCGTCAAACAACTTTTGTGTTGAAAGTTTCGTGATAAAATGTATGGTTACGGCTGCAGAACCATTATTCCATACATTTTGGCACCCTGTATACCAATTTTACCATGTTATTGTTGCAACAACAGCAACTGTTACTGTTACGGACAAGTTTATAAATTCAGCTTAGTTTCAAAAACGTGTTTTGCCGAGTTGCCGCAGCTAGATGGCGCTGTGTCTTCAAGAGTGATGTGGCTTTACTATCGACTTGTCAAAGTTTGACAAAATGTGTAGATTTAAGTTATTATATATTGTGATATTTATAATAAACTTATATAAAACAAATGCTCAAATATCCGATAAGAGACTATGTGTGGATGAAGAATGTAAAGGTAAGGTTTTCCCCATTTCACTCCTAACCTAAATAAATCTGACAGGTCGTATTGACATATTTACTATTTTTTTGCAGTCCCGGTATCGCAAGCGAAAACATTAATAAAATATTCTAGTCCCGACTCCAGGATATTGTCTTTCGCACCCAATGTTGACGTCACAATATTCAGTAAATCGGCAGGCTCGCGTGAAGATCTCTGGGGGGCCGAAATCAACGGAAAACGGGGCTACGTCCCCAAGAACCTCGTTAGGGAAACAAGGGTCTTTCAAAAGCCCACAGTTCTGGTAGACACAGAATTTACTAACACTACTGAAAATCAAGTGCCTTTGCAAGTGGAACCTGGGAAGGTCCAACAAGCTTATGAGGTGGTGGATGGGACTACCATTTATTTAACTCCACAAGAGAGTATCAATCCGACGTCTGTTGAGAGTCAGACGCAGCCCACCGCTGTGCCGGCGTCGTCAGTAGAACAACCTCAAGATGGGGTTGCGCCTACGTTGCTGCCACCAGTTGAGCAATCCCAAGATGGGGCTGCATCTACGCCAGTGTCACCTGTTGATCAACCCCAAGATGGGGTTGCGTCTGTACCGGTCTTACCAGTTGAACCACCCCAGGATGGAGTGGTCTCACCAGTTGAACCACCTAAAGATGGAGTTGTGCAGCCAGCCAGTAATAAAGAAGATTTGAAGAATGAAGAAGATGAATCAGATGATGAAGGGGATAGTAATGAAGATGAGGATGAAAAAGAAGATTTGGAAGAGTCAGAAGAAGTTGCAGATGACAGTAACATCTCAGAAACACAAACAGTAGAGGAAACTGAAGTGGCACCACCAGTAGTTCAAGACCTGGTTCAACCAGAGATTACCATACCAGTACTGGAAACAGCAACTGATTCCCCACATGTTCTTCCAGAAGCTCATGAAGAAAGTCATACACCCCAACAAACAGATGACACTCCTATAGTTGTTAAAAATGAAGAAAATAATGCCAACACCAGGAGTGAAGAAACGTCTTCAAATGAAGATACAAAATCAGAGCCAGCGTCGGCGATCGTTGAAGAACAACAACTACCTTTCGAAATAAATGAAGTAACAACTGTAAGCTCTGAGATTGAAGTGCCTGAACCCATTGTTGATGGTTCACTTGAGGTAACTCAAAACCCTGTTGAAGCAATGGTGGAAGCTAAAGTGGTTGAAGAGATGTCCCCTACTGTTCTGCCCCCACTCAGTCTTTTTGGAGCTCCAAGTCACCCGCCTGTTGAACAACACAGTGCAGAAACTACAGTGGATAAACAGCCAACTGAAGATGTAAAAAGCACTGTGATTCCTGAAAGTCAAAATCAAGAGATAGTGGACATCTCACCTGAGGAAACTTTGGTGAGTCCGGAAGTAGCAGTAGCTGCAGAGACACAGGACCAAAATGTCCAGGAAGTTCTAGTTAATCAAAATGAAGGTGCAGATGAAGAAAATAGCGTTGACACTGAGGCAAATCTAGATGGAACTGTTGTAACAGAAAATATAGTAAATATTGATAAAGTTGAGTATGATAATGTGTTACAAGAGCAAACAACAGAGGAAGAATTTGTTCATATTGGGGAGACCCCTGGTGAAGAAGCACAACCAGAAATTCAAAATGACAATGAAGAAGAGACAACACTTGGTTTTTTGTCAGGTTTATTTTCATTTTTTTCTGCAAATGGCGATGATAAGGAAGCAGAACCCCCAACTGACCACTCTCCTGAACAACACAACTCTGATGAACTTCTTTCTTCAAGCAGCACAGGTAACTTTTAACATAGACTTTGTCAGATGTTCAAATGAAAACCCACTCAAGTATCACGAAAATTTTTATAACAAGAAACGCATGTCGTTCTGTTAATGGAAAAGTAAAAAGAAAAGATTTTTGAGTTAGTTAGTGCAAAGCAAACAATGTTATGCCTTGCTGGTGAAATTGTATTTTATTCTGATAACTGTCACAACTCCAGATAAGAGATGAAATCGAATTTTTTGGGGGTTGAAGTCTTCAAAAACCTAAAAGGTATTGAAAAATGTTATAATGTAAGTAATTTGAATAATTAAATTATTTCTCGCATAATTTACTATCCTAATTTTACATACTTGCAATTGATAAAATATTTTAAATTGGCTTCTGAAAAATTACGATTTTGAGATGTGTCACTTTTCTATCTATAATTTATAGACACGGTCCGAAACTCTTCGATGTAATTTATTTTTCGGCCATTTTGAAAATTTTGATGGTCATTATTCAGGAACTTAACAAAGTCATCCTCCATTTTGTCTTTAGCTGTTTAAGGGCACAAACTATACAACGAACTAATGTTAAAATACGGTTAAAATTTGTTGAAATGCAATGAATCCAATGCACATTACTACATAAACAATAAACAGACATAATCTCACTCTTTTTTAACGACCCCAAGGCGGGGAATAAACACTAAATTAAATATTTATTCCCTTTTTTTAAACTCAATATTAGTGGTTTAGTATATTTGCAACACACTCAACACTTTATTTGAGTACAGTCACGGCCATGGAATTTCAGCCGTCACTTTAATGTCAATTAAAAGAAAACGGGTGTAGTCCATGCTTTATTGTCATTATGATTGATTTTTTTAGAATTGAAATCTAAAAATTTGTCAACTGTTAGTGTTTTCATGCGATTGAGTCAGTGTCAAAATGACAAGTCTTTGAAATAGCAGAAAGTTAGGTTACGAATACCTAAGGGTCGCCATACATCTTATGACAATAAATGATAAGTGACGGCCAAAATTCCGTGGCCGTAACTGTATTTAGATATTGAATTTTTCAACTCACGCGAAATGTCAAAAATCTCACTTACAAATTGCCACTCGAGAAAAGTAATCGATTATTAAGCGAAATTTGCGTTTGTGTTTGTTTACGATGAGAAATGTCAATAAAATAACGTCACTTTTGTGAGTGTTATTACGGCTTGATATTGTGAACAGTGTGGGAGACTTCGTTGTTATTTGAAAGACGTTCAAATTTAGACCATCTACGGTTTAGGCCTAAGTTATAAGTTTATTTACAATAATGTAGACAACCAACAATACCATCTCACTCACTCGATCGATGTCGGTGGTAGACCTCCTGCTTTTGGACATGCACAGATGCTATACAAAGCGAGATTGCCGGCTGCAAGCAGAGGCGCATTAAAAATTATTTGTTTAGTTCCAGCTTCATCATCACTACTACTCAAATACGATTCCGTATCTGTAATATTTTCCAATAGTTCATTGTAGTTCCTAGTTTCTGCACTGCTTGGTCTAGCATGATTTTCCCAGGGCGTTGAGTGACTAACATCATTAAACCAATACACTAAACACAACACAGAAATATTAATTTATAATTTAAAAACACAACACAGGACTTAATAACGGACACAATTCAGGTAAATGAATGAAGTGCATAAATAAATGCAACGGACAACGCGTCTTTAAAAGCCGCGAAAAGAAAACAGTCCGATCTTGTTTCATCAAAGGCGCGTGCCGATTCTCAATAAGCAGTTTTTTTTTATGAGGAATTGAAACGTATTGTATTCTATACATGCTGTTTCATACTTGGATGATTTTTGTATGTTGAAGAAGGTTAGACGTTGTTAAAAAAATTGATATTCGTCAGTGTATAATGTTTGTCATTTTGCAATAATTTTGTTGTTCAGGCATTGTTTGCCACGTTGTCTGCGCCGATGACAGTAATTTCAAATCGTGCCAATCGCCTTGCGTTTGGAAAACAGACAAAATATTGCTAGATGTCATTACCTCGCGCATTAGAGGAAACTCAAGGAAACTGTAGTAGTGTTACAGAATGAAAAAATAGTAGGGCGTGGAACAAATTAATTCCAATCTCAAAATTAAGTGTGAATTTTTTTTTTCAAAACCAGATGTTATTTATAACAATAATGCAAATCTTACCTCACCTTTATTAAACATTTTTTGTAGCTAGTTTTATTTATTTGGTCATCTGATGAACGGCAGTCTAAAAGGAAAAGAGCACCCAGAAGGAATATAGAACACTGGGTTTATTAAATTTTATTAAAGAGCCGATAATTTGATTAAAGTTCTTATTTTATTTACGTTATTTTGACAACGGCTGACAGTTATTTGAGTTTCATGCCTCGTTATTACAGTTTCCATTAAGTCGCGTTCGAAGTCCCTCTGGTGGCCTTTTTACGTCTATTGCTACGATTTTGTATTACTGTCAATTTCATCGGCGCGGACAACGATTTGCCTGTTGCTTTATTTGATGTACGAAAATTTAATAGTTGCCAGATAAATTAAATTGATGCTGCATTTTGTTGACAAAACTAACTCGTTTTGAGTAATGCACAAAAGCGACCTTCAACTACACCTTTGTTATTTTACTAGTATTATTATTGAACAAAATACTTGCGCTACTATCTCCTAAGTAAGAATTTGAATCATACATCTTACACCTGTTTATATGTAAATAACTATTGTCTTGCTTTACATTAATTACCTTGAAATTTCGAATTAAATATAATTTATCATTGTGTATTATTGTCCAGATAACTTGAAACTTTTCTTACAGTTATACTTGACATCATTATAATAGTTACCTAGAAAATTAAAGCAGGTAAAGTTTTATTATTATTAATGGGCATTACGCCCCTGTAGGAGTTGAGCCACCATGAGATTCTTCTACTTCACATTATTTCTCTTCATTTCCTCTAACTAGATCAAATTAAATGATTTGATACATCATACATTACTAAACCTACTCTCATTACATTGTTCCAGCAGAGAGGAGTTAATCCTGTTTTTAATATTTAATATTTATCACATTTTGTTTCATTGTTATGGAGGATTGTCCTCCACGTGCGTAATAAATTGATATACAAATCTCCATAGATTTATTTTTGGTGTGACTTTATCTAGTTTGTTTTTGTCTCGGACAGAAAATGTTCAAGAATTATTATCGGTTAGTACGTTTATGCTTTTTTGAAATCTGGATTCTGAAATGGGTTTTTAGCCCAAGACTAGCTTCCGACCCTATTCTACGTGCCGCAGACAGGTTATTTCAGGTAAAAACTCACCTTTGTAAATTTATTGTAAAATTAGCGCATTTCGGAAAGCACAAACGTACTAACAATAAGTGAAACAGCCTTTAATTGACAAATGTTATAAACTTCAAACATCAAAATTTTCGAAATGACAGAAAAATGCGATATTTTCAAATTTTGACCAATGACAAGTTGTTAAAAGTGAATAAAATGCTTCTGGCTCTAAACAATTCATGTAAACAGTATGCTTTGAAATCTGTTTCTGTCATTATCTGTCAAATTAAATTTTTGTCTTAAAATGACTTCAAATTGGAATTAGTCGTGTATTAATCTCCCTAAAATACACTCGAGCTTGATTTTTACTCGGTATGATTTTATTTTTATTTCACTAAAGTTTGTGTTGCCCCCAGAAAGAAGCTCTGTATTAAAACCAGCTAAAGCCATCGCGATTTTGTCATGGTTTTAATCTCGAGTTTTTTTCGTAGCCACAAAACTTTCGTGTAAAAATTATCCGATTAAAAATCAAGCTCTTCTGTATTAAAATAAGACACATTAATTTCTGATTAAAAAACCGTGCGGAATACTTCACAGTGATTTTTAATTCGAATATTTCATATTATATAAAACAAATTTTACTTGGCTCTCATACAACAGCTTAATTGTTGGCTGTATCTTTGCCAACGTCTCATTCTAAAAAAAAGAAATTATTTTGGTAGTGATTTCATCTTTTTTGTTTTTGTTTAGAAACGTTTTGTGATGCAAGTCCATCGAATTCCGGAATGGACTTCTTCAGTTTCAATTCGGACGTTTGTCTGTATTTAGTGACGACGGCAGTCTCAGTCATCCTTTTCTTACTCGGGTACTTCGCCTTGGATAATAGTAAGCGGCAAGGTCCCCTGATAGCCAAAATCAACAAGTTAGAAAAACAGTTGCTGGTTACGTTGAAGGAAAATCAGATTTTACAAGAGAAGGGAGTATCAGGGAGTATCCCCAATGACGAAGTCGTGGAAGCCCTCAAGCTAGAGCTGCTTGAGGTGAGCAGCACAAAAGCGGCCCTCGAAGAACAAATACAATCTTTGGAGAAGGAACTCGAGAACTCTACCGAAGTCGGAATGGAACTCAATCGGATGTTGTCCGAAATTTTGAGTTCTGAGAGTGGAAGTGAAGGCCTCAAGGCCAATGTCGAGCATCTACAAAGACAATTGATCGAGCAACAGTCGACAATCAACACCATCAACGACACTTTAGCGGTAACTAATACTGAGAACCACGAACTTCGTTTAGAACTGGAACTGTGTAATAAAAAAGTCTTGGACCTCCAAGCAGAGTTAGACAAACTCTTACTCAACGTAATAAAAATTGAAGAAGAGAAAGAAACCGTCCAATCAAGCCTAGAGACCGAACTCGCCACCATTCGAGCGAAATATGAAGAAGTTTCTACCGACCTCAACCTCAAGGAAGAGTCCCACACCATTGAAATAAAACAGTTGAAGAGTCAGCTCGAGCAAACCGAACGTAAACTAGATCTCAAGACTAAAGAACGCGACGTTTTGACTGACACCCTCAAGCAACTAAAAATGTTGAAGAACAACGAGAGCACCCTGAAAAATCTCCTGGAAGTGGGCGAAATCAAAGCGGAGGTTCAGCTGCTGAAGACCGAGAATCAACGGTTTAGGGAGAAGATCCAACGGGAGGAAGAACTCAGAGTTAGTTACGAGAAGAAGGCACAGGTGGCTGCGGACGACCTTCAGCAGCTCAAGAACAAATACGATGAAGCTGATAAACTGCGAGTTGAAGCACAGACGAAGCTGGAAGTGTTGGGCAATTATTTCAACGACAAGGAGGCGCAATGGCAAAAGTAAGTCACCTTGGTAGAAGTGTATTGGAGTCCCAACCGTTTTATAATAATTTATTGTGTTGCCTGAAGCGTTTTAGCATATTGACACTTTTGGTTTATAGTAGCAATTTTTTTTTGTACAACTTTCTCCTTTGCGGACTTCTTGCCACTTTCAGCATTCTTCTGGACTTTTTCTGGAATCTTGTTAGTTTTCTTCTTCCCGGGTTCCTTGTCCTTGTTGGTTTGCAAGGTTTGTTTGGGTGTCTTTATATCATTAAAAATGTTTTTTAAGTCACGTAAACCGCTTCTCTTTTCGGGAACCATATTGGGTGGGAAGACGATGGATGTTGCTTTCTGCTCCCAAAAATAATCCGAACGTTGAATAGGTGGGAGGTTCCGGTATTTTCTGGGGGCGATGTAAGCAGTGGCGGCCCGTTCTTTCTTCAGTGTTTTCTCTTTCTGGTCTGTGTTTGTAACTTTGAACTTGCCGGTTGTTTTCGGGTCTCTTTTCGGCTCCTCTTTGACTACTTCTTGCTTCGGTGTATGCGCTCGCCTCTTCGGTGTTCCCATCATTTTTACTATGTTCTTCTTGATTAACCATTGATAGTCTTCCCTAAACTTCTTTTCCTCGCTGTTGTCTTTGAATGCGTATTTTGACATGTCTTTAGATTTCTTCACGTTTGGCTTCTTTTTTGGTTTCTCTTCTTTGACGTCTTGTTTCTTTTTGGGGGGTGTGATCAGCAGATCCGCGGGTTTTACGAGGAACTGCTGAGGCAAGTTAGGTGCTGAGTGAATCACCCGTTTGGGCATCGTAAGCTTTTTGGGTTTATCGACCGCTTTCATTTTACTGCGAATTTGTCACAAGTCGATTGTTTTGGCGGCTGTCATGTTAACAACCTGATTTTTGAAGGGAGATCAACAAACACGAGGCCCTGTGGGCGGAGAAGGAAGGCGAGGCCACATCCACGACCGAACGAATTAAATTCATGCAAGAACAACTGCAGAACTACAAGTGAGGACTTTAATTTTTGTTCCATTATTATTCTGAAAAATTTTATTAATAGGTCACAAACCGAGTCACTCAAACAAGAAATCATGTCTCAAGAAATCGAACTGAAGAGCCAAATTTCCGTGCTAGAGAAGAAAGCCCATGAGAATTGGGTGAGTGCGCGTCAGGCGGAGAGAAAGGCAGAGGACGCCAAGCAGGAGGCGGCCCAGCTGCGTCACCGTCTCACATTACGGGAGAGGGCCATCCAAGAAGACAAAAGTCAACACAGTATTGTCCTCCACTTTTTATTTTTTTACAATAGTAATATCATATTGTTTGTAGGACTCCAATCACCAATTGAACAAAATGGAGACATCCCAGTCTCCCCTCTGGAATCTCCAGCCTCCCCTCCCCTCCTTTATGGTGGTCGCGATCACATCACGAAATCCCCACCCCTTCCGGGTCTTCCTCCGTTCTTGCCACCTCCCGGTGTTCCCTTTATGCCGCCACCCCTCCATGGGGTCCCCCCTTTCATACCTCCACCGCCTAATATGTTTCCAGGTGACCATCGGCCGCCTCCATTGGGAAGAATGTCGTCGCCACCTTTAAATTCACGGTACTCCCCTAGTTCCCGGGCGTACTCACCGTACGACAGGAATAGTTCCTCACCTTCTGATTCAGAGTACGGGACTTCGCCTCCCCATAGGCGGGGCTATAGTCCCTTCAATAATAGAGACAGGGATTATAAGAGACCGCCTCCGGCGCGGAGCAATGGGCGGAACTTAATCAAAGGTGAAAACGTACCAATGTGATTGATGGTTCTGATTGATGATGTGGTTTCAGGAGGTGGGAGTTCGGGGTCGGGCCACTCCAACGAGTCATTAGAGAAGATCAGTAGGCAACAATCTAAAGTCTAGCGGTTATGTTGTTTTTACTATTAAGAGCGGTCCAAATCGTAGGAACAGTCGGAAAATGCTTTGTAATGTGTATTCGTCGTGGTGTAACTCTAAAATGTTTTGTTTATGATATATTTTTTTAACAACTTGGTTTTTAAGATTTCGCAAATGTAAAAACTTGTATAAAGTACTGTTGTATAATAAAATGTTTATTACAAATTGCAGTTTTTGAAGTATTTCTGACTTTCAGAACAGACTATATGCGTGTTTACTAAGAAAATGGAAATTACTTGTAGCAATTCCCATTACGTCACTAACACTCGTTTTTTTTTTCAAATCTGCGTAGGCTCTTTCGCAAATAAGAAGTAGATTAGAGAGTTTTACTTAACTGTTATCAGTGAGACACGTGATGGCTTTGGATTTATCTGTGTACAAGTTAAGTTACTAGTTGCTGGTGGTCTTCCTATGTTGACAGACTATGGCGCAAAGTGATAATGTTTTGGTATTTTTCGTCAACGGAAAAAAGGTAGTTTTTTGTTGTGATTTTTTTCTGTTGGTTTCTAATTTTTGTAGAAAACATCCGTTTGCTAGTTTGAGCCGTATTTGTAACAAAATAAACTTCATTATTGATATAATGTTGGAAATACATATACGTGTCGGTGGCATATAGAGAAATAAGCTTATCAAACACTGACATTAATCGTTCCATATTTATGTAAAAACCGATAAAACTGGAAACCTTTAAGATTATGCATTTTACTACATGTATAAATAATATATTGTTACATAATTGCATCAAGTTACACATTGGTATAATTATGCCTTCTTAATAAAAAAAAAACCGTAAACTTTATCGTTATGAGCGATAGCCATATACACACCCCACAAAAATTATCGCATCACCTAATTTTTGTTCTTTTATTTCAATAAATGACATCCCACGTCAATGATTTTTACTGGTAATATCGTTCCTACATTTTTAAATCTTACCTGCATAAGACAAGCACATACTTCAAGTTATGATAGTTCTTTTTTTGATTTTTGAATATAGCGGTAAACTCCACTGTTTTAAAACTGTAAGTTATAACTTGTTTTGGGGTTCTTGTTTGATTAATGTTGAGATAAACAGAAAAAAACATCAATACGAATGTTAACCAGCGAGCTTTCTTGCACCTTTCCTACCAAGAAGCTGTACGAACCATCATTAGATTAGAAGATAGTCGCAGTATGCGTTATGTGGCACGTACTCTAGTATTGCATCCTTCCACTATCAGCAGGAGTGCAGAACGTTTTAGGGAAACTGGAGAATATGGTAGAAGGCCGGGACAAGGAAGAAATGAGGTAACTATCCTAAGAGACGATCGTTTTTTGCGGTTAACAGCTCTACCTATTAGACATTGTACGGCGCGAATGCTGCAAAATGAACTTTTAGCAGCCAGAAATTTGTAAATTTCGAAACAGACAGTTAGAAATCGCCTCCGACAAGATGATCTGAGGGCTCGGGTGTCTGTAATTTGGTCTCTTCTCGACAGGGTACACCGAGCTTCTCGGTTACAGTTTGCTCGAGAACATGCCCATTGGAATATCGATGATGGCAAAACGTAGTGTTTTCACATGAGTCTCGTTTTTCTTTATATGCATCTGATAAGCGAATTCTAGTGTACAGACGTCCTGGAGAGCGTTACTTTCAGTGCAATTTTCGACCTCATGTTCCATTTGGGGGAAGTTCAATAATGGTTTGGGGAGGAATCTCTGTGGGGGGTGATATGGAATTGGTATCGTTACGAAGTGCTTGTATAAATCAGAGACGATATATTGGGGACATTTTAGAGCCTCACGTGGTACCATATGGACCTCTTATCGGGGATAATTTTCTATTCATACACGATACTGCTAGACCCCACATTTCTAGAATTGTGCAACAATACATGGAAGAGGTAGATTTGAGGGTATTGCAGTAGTCTGTGATAAGCGCCGACCTAAATCCCATTGAGCATGTAGGGGACCATGTTCAGCAAGGTTTGTTAAATCAGCAAAGAGCCTTTTTTAGCCTACAAGAACTTGAAGCAGCTTTTATGCAAGAGTGGGAAAATCTACTCAAAATTACGTTGTTGACCTTATAACAGGCATGCCCAGAAGAATGGAACCTGTTATTCGTGGCAAGGGTGGAAATGCACCATATTAGTTTGAGTGTTAATTTTTGTTTAAGTGTTAAAAATTAATTTAATTTCGTCCTTAACAGTTTTTCAATTTTTTTTTATTGCGTTTTATTTCGACTACTAATACAATTTATATAACGGTGGAATAATTATTTTTTTCAAAGTCGGTTGACAAAAATACTGGTGATGCGATAATTTTTGTGGGGAGTGTATTTTTAAATTGAGATGCTGATTTTGTAATAATATTGTTAACATGGGTATATATTTAGATTGTATCATTTAAAATATCATCCAATTTGCACGCATGGTTTTTAAGTTAATACTAATTTTAGATATACAGAGTGACTTACAAAACAACTTTGAGTTATTTTGCGTGTTCTTAACCCGACTTGAACATGTAATACATTATCAAATGAAACATTTTTTGACAGATAACGGGTCAACAAAAGTTTGTCAAAACTTTTGAAACCAATTCACCTTCTCATGTATTTTTGGATGCGGAAATCGTATTTGTTTTTTTTTTTAACGCTCACAAACCTTTTGTAAACACCTGTTTTCTCGCGGTTCGATATGCTTAAAACTGATGTTTCATTTTTGGTGAGGTACAAAATTCGAGGGAGATTATCAGCTACAAAGCTTATATAATTTTTTTTTCTACGCATTAATTTTCTTTAATTTTTTTTTTGAAGTCGGTTAAAAAATGAGGTTTAGCTTGACTAAGCCATATTTAAAAGGCAATAACGCGTTTTTTGACATTTCCTTGTTTTTTTTTTATTGCCATACTGACCAGGTTTCGCCAAGGCTACGCAGTTATCTTGCCTATCTTTTTCGAATTATATTAAACTTAAATAAAACAATACAAAATAAAAAATCGTATAAAAAATACGTGCCTTGTATTTTTTCATATATTTTTCATTAAAACAAGTAAACCAGGGGGCTAAAAGAATAAATGTTGTCCATTGAACCAAACAATAGAATAGTTTGAAAGTGAATTTAATGATTCAGAACTTATAATTATTATATTTGTAACACATATTATACAGGGTGATTCACGAAATGTGGTAATTATTTAAACCAAAAATTATATGACCCCTAAACGTAGTTTTGACGGTATTAAAAAACGCTTAATGTAAAGTTGAAAAATTAATGACAAGCAGCGATGCACTCAAAACATTTTGATAGTCGCGGTTTTTATTGACTTACCTTTTACGACTGTCAAAAACAGAAAAAGATAAAGACTAATCTAATCTAATCTCTTGGACTGTGTTGAACTGGCATTTCGCGGATGCATACTCCACTATCTTTGGCGAAATTATTGCACGGTGTTCATGAGACTAGCATAAACAAGCTGTGGCTTCACACGAAAAAAATCACTGACACTATGCGTGCACTCCGGGGAGGAGCTCCGTCTTGTAAGAACCATATTTTTTGGTGTCTTAAGTTCTGGAAAACGTCCGCTAATAAATTCCTTCAATAAATCGCAATAACAATAAAAATAATCTAAAGTTCCGAGACGAAGAGAGTTCCCACGGGTTTCACGTAGGTCATAATCATATCGGTCATGTCACTGTTTGAAAATAAAGGCATTTTAAAATATGCAAATAAAACTGAAAGTATTTAATTGAGTCGTTCACCGTACTCATTTCAACAAAAGGCCTTTTTTGTTTAGGCCAAGAGATAAGGGTTTACTAACTACTACACTGTGTGAATCACCCTGTATATATAAATGTATCCACTCCTTCTCCACATAATCTTTATCTATGCCAAATCTCACACTCTTCCGTGCGCGCAACACATATGCTTAAAAAGTTTTCTCTATACGTATTAATATGGCGGCAGCCTATTAATATATAGATAAATAGTGCTAGACATGACAAATATAGTGCTGCAAGAATTACTTGCTCTCTCATTTCATATCAAAGTGTTATGAATATGAAGAAACACGAAATACAAGAAAAAAGTCTGCACTCCGCTCTCACTGCTCTCAGCCCAATCGGCAAGATTTCGACTTCCTTAAATACCATGAAGATGTTTTTTTCTTCTCTCACCATCAATATGCGTTGTCACGCAAATACTTACGGCTGTGTAAATGAGAGCCTACCTCTTTTTTTGTATTCAGAGAAAAAAAAACAACTATGATGAAGAGTCACTGGTGAAAAGAAGTTAAAATAACTATCTATAGGTTTGAGGTTTGTACTTTGTTCGGAATGTATTAAATGACATTGAATATAAATTAAAATTCCCATGATTCAAATGACTTTTTTTTAAGTGTTTCTTTAATAAACAAACCAATTACACATAACAATTATTACATTAATATAATTACATATTATATCGTACACATAGTTAGTTATGTTCAATTATGAAATGGCGTTGGCGCGCTTCTATTAAAAATTCGTTTATCTATTTTCTCTATTTTATAGATTGTGGACGAACATGTGGACCCAGAATGGACGCTTCTATATTACTTAAGGAATAAACGTATCCTTCAACGTTGTACTTCTGTAAGTTTTAAGGTGGTCAAACCCTAAGAAGTTACTAATCATTCTAATTTCTTCAACCTATCAGAAGACCTGACATGAAAGAAAAAAGACATTGGCAGTCTGTGTTACAAAAAATATGCAATTCAAACTATTTTATTATGATATGATTTTATACAGAAAGATCGAAAGTCATTGTATTTTGGAATAATTTAGAAAATGTCTTTTCGTAAAACAATGCAATGTGTGACTTCTTACAATTTCTTACAAAATTTTAATATTTTTAAAATTTAAATATGCCTCAAGATAAATATGTTGAACCATCACAAGATTTTTTAGATTAAATTAATTGTAGGGCTGATCAACCTCTTGTTTTGTTATAATTATCGCTTAACATATTTCTCTCAAAATCTTCGGTTCTTCGTCTTTCCTTTCCTAGTATTGCTATTTCCAGCCCAACTTAAATCTAGCACACTAGTACTACTTCTAGCCAGGTCTTCAAGCCTTGTTAGGTAGACTGTGCTATTACCCCATTACTAATGCTGCGCTGTCGGTCCGTCCGTCTGTCATATAGCTGTATCTTTTGAACCGTAATAGGTAAACACTTGAAATTTACTACTATGGCCGCTATAACAACAAATAAGGCAAATAAAATAAATTAAAATTTAAATATATCTATGTCGAACTCCACAAACTTTAATAACTGTAAGATTACTAATGGTACATGTTTCGGCAGAATACTTCTGCCATCATCAGCCCTAATTTAACAAGAGATTAATGATACAATTGATGAATTACAAGAGGGGTTCTTACCTTAAAGAATATAAAAAATTATGACATTGACGTAATTTTGAATTAAATTTGACGTTTTCAAAGGGTTACATGATTTTTAAAAGATTTCGTAAAAACAACATTTTATACATTTATAAAATGTTGTTTTTACGAAATCTTTTAAAAATCATGTAACCCTTTGAAAACGTCAAATTTAATTCAAAATTACGTCAATGTCATAATTTTTTATATTCTTTAAGGTAAGAACCCCTCTTGTAATTCATCAATTGTATCATTAATCTCTTGTTAAATTAGGGCTGATGATGGCAGAAGTATTCTGCCGAAACATGTACCATTAGTAATCTTACAGTTATTAAAGTTTGTGGAGTTCGACATAGATATATTTAAATTTTAATTTAAATTTACTCCACTTGGATTTAAGAACATTCTTCTTGTTTATAAATAAAATAAAGTTAAAAATAAAGGATGGTCCCCAACAAGAAACCTGCTTTTTCGGCTTTCTTTTTACCAAAGTATTTTTTAAAAATATGTATTTATCCACTATGTCAAAGATATAGTCCCCTAGATTCTTCCTGTAACTTCCTCGTCTAGTCTCTTAAATATCTACAAACGCAATATTGAGTGTCTACCTTTGGAAGCCATTATTCTGTTGATATTAGCACTAAATCATCACAAAAAAGAATATTTATTTCATACTTGTATCTAAAGTGACATTTTTCGGATTATTTTTGATACCAAAAGTGGAACATTAACGTCCTAGTACTTTAAAGAAAAATTTTAAAGTCCTAGTACTTTAAAATTATACGTCAATCATTTCTTACATTGTTCCCAACATTTTTGTGGCATCAAATTGTTGTTCACGTGATCTGCTTCATCTACAATGTCTTGAGGGACCTCAATTTTCTCCATTTTAAACGGAATAATCGCATAAAATATCCAAAACCATTCACCGTGACCCAGTTTTTTCGTTGTCATTTTTGACAAACGTTTGTTACTATGGGAATGTTGGTTCCCGCATATTTAATTATTACGAATAATTTGTGCGAGATAAACACACAACATTTCATTTATTTTGACTTAGTTCATTAAACTTGCAGTATGAAATAAAACGTTGTATTTACCTCGAACGAAGAAGTGTTTTTAAAGGTACTCACAAGTAATTCCAGCCTCGGCTAGGCGCCTCGGCCGTAAACAACTTGCTCGTACTTTAAACTTCACTTCTCGTTCTAGATAAATAATATACTATTTTATCAATATGCACGTAAGTAATAGAATTATTTTTCATCCTTAACTAAAATAGTCAGATTATGTGGAACCAAACTAGGATGTGGCGAAGGTGGTTGTGGGGCTTGCACTGTCATGGTTTCCAAATATGACAGATCCAAAGATAAAATAAAGTATCCTTTCTTTATTTTTCATTTAATTGTTTTTTCACAACATCCTTACATGTATCAGTCATCTACCAGTAAATGCTTGCTTGGCTCCCATATGCTCGGTGCATGGTTTAGCCGTTACCACAGTCGAAGGCATCGGCTCCACAAGAACGAAGCTTCATCCAGTTCAAGAAAGAATCGCAAAGTCCCACGGTTCCCAATGTGGTTTCTGCACGCCTGGCATCGTGATGTCGATGTACACCCTTCTTCGAAACTCTCCCAGACCGTCAATGAAAGATATGGAGGTTGCTTTTCAAGGAAATCTTTGTCGCTGTACAGGATATAGGCCTATTATCGAAGGATACAAAACCTTCACCGAGAGTTGGGGCGTCTACCAAAATGGGACGAGCAAAACCAATGGATGCGCCATGGGCGACAAATGTTGTAAACTCCAAACTAAAAACCCAGAAGAAGTCCTGTTCAAACCGAGCGAGTTCACACCATATGATGCTTCTCAAGAGCCGATTTTTCCACCAGAGTTAAAAGTATCTGATCAGTACGATAAGCAGTACTTGGTGATCAAAGGGAAAACAATGACGTGGTATAGACCGACGGAGCTTAGCGAGGTGTTGCGGTTGAAAAAGGAGTTTCCAGGGGCAAAACTAGTTGTTGGAAACACCGAAATCGGTGTTGAGCTTAAGTTCAAGCACATGGTGTACCCCGTCATAGTACAACCAGTACTGGTGCCCGAATTGGTGGAAATTTCAACCACTGAAACAGGAGTACGATTTGGAGCTTCTGTTACTCTCCAGGAAGTTCAGGCTTATCTGAAAGATAAAATTAGGCATCTTCATGAAAACAAAACGAGGGTGTTTAAGGCGATCGTTGAGATGTTGAACTGGTTTGCCGGTAAACAAATCAGGAGTGTTGGCGCTCTTGGTAGCAATATCATGACGGGGAGTCCTATCTCTGATATGATCCCAATTTTAATGGCTAATGAAGTGCGGTTGGAGTTACAGAGTACCACGGGAAAAAGGGAGGTTCTTTTAGATGGGAACTTCTTTACGGGTTACCGCAAGACTGTACTAACACCCGAGGAAATTCTTTTGGCCATCCACATCCCTTTTACACACGCAGATCGTTACTGCTACGCTTACAAACAAGCACGACGACGAGAAGACGACATCGCTATTGTAAATGCAGCTGTTAATGTCACCTTTGAATCGAGAAGTGACATCATCGCTGATATTAATTTAGCCTTCGGAGGTAACAGCTGAAGTTTTTTACTAGATCGTTATTGGGTCATTTCATTCCTGCAGGTATGTCGTTTAAAACAGTCACAGCCCCCATTACTAGATCCAAACTTCGAGGACTTCCATGGAATCGCAATACCATTGACGAAGCTTTCACATACCTCCAGGAAGATCTGCCCTTGGACCCTGGAGCTCCCGGGGGAATGTACACCTACAGAAGATCACTTACTCTCAGTCTCTTTTTTAAAGCTTTTCTTGCTATATCTTCAGAGCTGCAAAACTACGTTCCACATGTTAAAATCAACAAGCGCGATCTCAGTGGCAAGGACGGATTTCACATGAAGCAGTATAAAAGCTCGCAGTACTTCACTGTGGTTCCAAACACGCAAGAGAAAACAGATGCTCTACAGCGACCAATTGTACATGCTTCTGCTTATAAGCAGGCCACTGGCGAGGCAGTCTACTGCGACGATATTCCGTTTTTTGAAAACGAACTCTACCTGGCCTATGTCACAAGTACAAAAGCTCATGCAAAAATATTAAATATAGACACATCGGAAGCTCTGGCAATGGAAGGAGTGCACTACTTTGTCTCGGCTAAAGACATAGACCCCAAAGTGAACCACATGGGGTCTGTGGTCCACGATGAGAAAGTTTTCTATGACGAGATAGTGACCAGTCAAGGCCAAATCATTGGAGGAATAATCGCAGTGGACCAAAATACAGCCCAAAAAGCTGCGAGAAAGGTTAAGATAGAGTACGAGGACCTGCAACCGGTGATTATCACTATAGCTGACGCCATCAAGCACCGATCATTCTTCAAAGATCCCCACAAGGTGATAAAAAAGGGTGACATTGAGGCAGTTTTCAAAAATGCTCCTCACATTATTGAAAGGGACTGCTTCATGGGAGGCCAAGAACATTTTTACTTAGAAACCCAATGCGTGCTTGCAGTACCGAAAAAAGAAGACCAGGAGTTGGAGATTTACTCATCCACTCAGAATCCAACTGAGGTTGCAGTAAGTATTACCACACCTCTACCTTTTAGATTTCAACATTTAATTGAAGGCCATGTTGGGCGAAGTCCTCAACATCCATCAAAATAAAATCAACGTAAAAGTTAAACGATTAGGTGGAGGCTTCGGAGGAAAAGAGTCGAAAGCCATGATGATCGCCATACCTGCCGCCATTGCAGCTGTGAAGTTGGGACGTCCAGTGAGATGTATGTTGGACCGAGACGAAGACATCGTCATGACTGGAGGTCGACACCCTTTCTTTGCAAAGTACAAAGTAGCGTTCGACGACCGCGGAAAGATCTTGGGAGCTCAAGTAGAAATCTACAACAACTGTGGGTACTCATTCGACTTGTCGCTTGCAGTAAGTAGTTAATCTCAGTGTGGGCAATAACCAAAATGTTGTAGGTCTTGGAGCGGGCCATGACCCACTTCGAAAATGCCTACTACATCCCCGTGGTACATGTGACGGGCTACCCCTGCAAGACCAACCTCGCATCAAATACGGCGTTTCGGGGGTTTGGAGGCCCTCAAGGCATGTACATTGCGGAGTGTATCCTCCAAGATGTCGCAACGTCCTTAAAAAAAGATCCAGCTGAAGTCAGTGAGCTAAATTTGTATAAAGAAGGGGATCGTACCCATTACAACCAGGAGCTAACCAATTGCACGATCGGAAAATGTTGGTCGGAGTGCTTGGATTCCTCGAATTACTACGCAAAACGGAAAGAAGTAGAGAGATTTAACAGAGACAACCGTTACAAGAAACGTGGTTTAAGTGTTATCCCCACAAAGTATGGGATATCATTTACTGTGCTTCATCTCAACCAAGCTGGAGCTCTAATTTTAGTCTACACTGACGGGTCAGTATTGCTGCATCACGGGGGAATCGAAATGGGACAGGGCTTGTACACCAAAATGCTCCAGGTTGCAAGTAGAGCCTTAGAGATTCCCGTAGAGAAGATTCACACTGTGGAAACCGCGACAGATAAAGTTCCCAACACATCCCCGACAGCTGCAAGTTCTGGATCTGACTTAAACGGAATGGCAGTACTGCAAGCGTGCAACATCATCAAAGAACGGCTCAAACCAATCAAAGAAGCCAACCCGAAAGGAACGTGGGAACAATGGGTCAAAAAAGCGTATCTCCAAAGAATAAGCTTAAGTGCCACTGGATACTACGCAACTCCAGACATTGGTCACAACTGGGAAACCGGGGAAGGCAACATGTTCAACTATTTCACCTATGGTGTAGCTTGCTGCGAAGTAGAAATTGACACCTTAACAGGCGACCACGAGGTCCACTCTGTCGATATTGTCATGGATTTGGGCGAGAGTTTGAACCCAGCCATCGATATCGGACAGATCGAGGGCGCCTATATGCAAGGATACGGGCTTTTCGTACTCGAAGAGCTGGTCTACTCACCCACAGGAACGAATTACACAAGGGGTCCCGGTACTTACAAGCTTCCAGGTTTTGGGGACATCCCCGGGGAGTTCAACGTATCGTTACTTAAAGGAGCGTCAAATCCAAGAGCAGTATACTCATCGAAAGCAGTAGGGGAACCTCCGCTGTTTTTGGGAAGTGCTGTGCTGTTCGCCATCAAAGACGCCATCAAGGCTGCACGCAAAGAAAATGGCTTTGAACCCACCGAGTTCAGAGTGGACTCGCCCGCTACTGCGGCGAGAATACGAATCGCTTGCCAAGACAATATAACTTCTAGGGTGGGTAGATATTCATTGTAAGATTATTGAGGGTATCAAAGTGTTTTTTTTTTTTCAGTTCAAGGAGCCGGAACCTGGGAGCTTCAAACCTTGGAATGTTCTTGTTTAGATATACCCCTATTGTTAATAGAAACACAATTAATAATCAAGATGTCTTATTTTTTACAGAGAAACAACTAATGCGAGACCAGGAAACCAGTTTTCGTTTAATTTTGTTTAGTATGTTCGGTTTCTTCACGGCCCACTTGCTGCAGGATTCAACTTCTGTAGTTTTCAGTTCATAGGTTTCTTCTTGTTCAGTTTGAGTAATAATTACTTGTGGATCCGTATCAACATATAGTTCTTTCTCTAAATTTAGTTCTTTTTCTTTAGGTAGTTGTTCCTCTTCTTCTTGCTCCCGTTCTACCACAACTGCGTCCTCTTCTTCGGCGTCCGCTTTTCCACCCTGATCGCTGAAACTGATCATTTCGAGTATTTCTTCTTGAGACAATTTAATCTGAACGGATTTTTGTGAAAAGTCGATGTTACTAGTTTGTAACGACTTACTTTCGATCGATCGAATTTCCAGGCCACAATTGCTCGAACTGCTTCTCTTGAGTTCGACATAAGAGTCTGGTAGTGGTTTGAATAACGCCTTGATGCCAGGACGTTCGAAAAAGCTTGTAGAAACTGGCCGAGACTTTATTGTCGAGTAGCCGCTTTCTTCGGAACCAGGAGCGCTAAGCGAATCTAGATATTGGTCAATTAGTTTGTCAATTATGCTCAACTACAAGCTTACCAACTATGCGGTCTTGGCTCCCTAAGTTGAGTTCGGGGTTAGTAAAGCCGGAATTATGGCGGTAACAAGAGATCTCACTAAGACTAACAGGGTCGGTCATTTTGAAGTTGTACCAGTCGTGCGGGTGTTTGCCGTCATCGCTGGAAATGTCTTCTTCGGTTTTGGGGAGATCGTCCACGTTGAAGGAGAAGTCTTTCTTCAGGAAGTTGTAGTTTTCATTAAGAACTTCATTGAGGGCTTTGTCAGTTGGTAATTCAAACAGTTCTTTGAATTTGTTGTCTTCCACAAGCTCCAAACATGGGTCTGGAAGATCGTTCTCATAAAAGTCTTTACTCTTTATGGGTTCTTCAGTTGGTGTGGTTACATTGGTCAAGTATCTCACTTCTAAAACCTGCGGTGGTAGCGATCCTGCCTTCTGACTCTTCCCTATGGCATTCTTTCGTACTATATCGGCATATTCCTTTCTTTTTTGCCACCGATTCAACTTTTCATCATCCTTGTATGTTTTGGTAAGAAAGAAACTAGTGCCATTTTTGGAATCCACGGATTTATCCCCGCAGGTACTGTTGGTTCTGGAAGTACACGTTGAGGTACGCTCGATAGTGTTGTTTTTCTTCTTAATTTCTTTCTTTGGTTCTAGGCGAGTATCGGATTTCGAACTGACGGGAGTTCTGGTCTTCTTACTACTTCGGCTGCAAGCAGAACTGGGAACATCGTCAGACTTCCGGTAGGTTTGAGGTGACGGCAAGATCTTCTTGGTCTTCTCAATCGCTTTGCTTTCTATCGAAGAAGTAAAATGTTTGTTTATTTTTACCTCCTTCTGAGTTTGTTTTTTGTCTTTCGTGGGCACCGATTGTGGTCTGGAGCGATCAACACTGGACCTTTCACTATTGGTGTAACTTCGATCTTTTGGGGCACTTTTACAGTTCTTTTTCTCCTCCTCGTGGATTTTTTTCTCATCCGTAGGTTTCGATGCAAAAAGATTGGCACTCTGTCTGCGAGACTTCGATTTTGGAGACGGATCCCTAGCCAGATCCACTATTTTATTATTATTGAAAATTGGTATCCTTGACTTTTGGGGTACTTTATTTTTGATTTCCTTACGCTTTACAGGTTCTACTGGTGTTATCACCACAGAAGAGACATTAGTCTCTAATTTTAACTCCGATTTCTTTGTCTTCTTTCGCCTCTTTATCTCATCGTCGTCGTCTCGGTATTCATATCGTTCTGAAGATTTTCTTCCATGATGTTTCTTTACATTTTCATAAGATTTCTCGTCTTTGTCCTGATACATTTTGTGACTGTCACTGAACGCGTGCGAAATGGTGCTGTTTGTAAACTGAGACTCGCCGTCGGTAGTTCGACTATATTTGTAATACTTCTTAAAAGCCTTCAACCTCTTTTTGTACTCCAAGTAATCGTTCGCTTGAAGCTGTGATGGAGTAATATCTATGAGCAAGAAGTTGTTTTTTACCAAGCACTTTTTATGTCGTCTTGGGTTTGCTCTGGAACAGTTCTCCACCTTAGGCTCTAATTCTTTGTTTACCTTGATTTTTTCCTCTGTTCTAGCCTCTAAGTCTTTTTTCTTCACCTTCGTCTCTTCTTCTGTTCTATGTTTAATAGATACGGACTTGACCTTTCCAACATCTTGGTCAGTCTTTTTACTTATGCGCGGCTCTTTAACATCGAGTTTCAACTCATCAAAGATTAATTTGCTTGTCATTTCCTGCTTCTTCTTCTTTGGGTTGTCTTCGCTATGATGCTTCTGTCGACTCGAGTCCCGCGAGTACACAACACTGACTGGTTTTTCTTTGGTGCCTTTATCAATATTTTTGTTTGCAGTCGCTTTCATTGACGTCGACGTCCGATCTTCATTATAGTGGTGAGGCTTCTTAATATATGACGCGTGATTGTTCTTTTGGGGAGGTTCCTTATCAAATTGAAATAATTTTTTCAGGAAACTGGAACTTGGTTGGTTGTTTTTTTGGTCCCTCGATTTAGTGATCAGTTTGTAGACGTCCTGTTTAAATAAACATGTTAATATATTTGTATCTAAAGAATTTAGTACTACGGTATTTACTTGTTTGGTTAGCCAGTCGTGTCCATCTTCTTTCTCTTGCTGTTTCTGAACAAACTTCGCGATGTCTGCTTCAGTTTTGGTTCGTTTCTTCTTTTCCTCACAACTCTCACGTTTGGCACGTTCTGGTGACTTTTCGTTCTTCTCTGTGTGATGGCCTTTCTTCCTGTGCTTTCTAATTGCTTCTGGAGGAATGAAGAAAATTTCCGTGCCGCTTGCATTGCTGTTCCTCGTCGGTCTTTTTCTTAACACTTCACTTGATTTTTTCCTACGATTGTGCTTATTGTCATCTTGTCTTTTTTGTTCTTCACTAGCAATTTTGAATGTTTTCTTTCTGTCAAGTGGCTCTTTTTTGTATAAATATTTCACATGATTGTCTTCTGATTTGGGCTGAGGTTCGTCGTTTATATTTTTTGAACCAAAAAATCCGAACTTTTGAAACTGCTTATGCATAATACGCGGTGAAAAAATTACGCATGATATTCCGTGCTGATCCAGAAGATTGGAAAGTGATGAATGCGATGGTCACAACGGATGGATATTTCCGTTACATAATTTCAATTTGCAGGAACGAAAATTTCAAATTCATTTCTGTCACGGAGTGACGTTTCAGTTTTTTTTAATCAACAAGCTTAACTGCAACGTGGCAACAAATACTTCTGAATTTAAACTGCTTATTCTACAATGTGTAGGAGGGAAATAAAAAAAGACATGAGAACCAACACTTTAATAATTCTATTGACTACAAAAAGAAACTAGGAATTAAGTGGTGCCCTTAGTACTTTCTTTTACTTCTTCCTCCACGTGAGTTCCTTCATATACAGCTTGTCTCCTGAGTAGCTCCTGCATCTGTAGCATTTGGAATTTTGTCTGAGAGTATTTGTAACGACACTGACCCCAATACACCAACGTCACTCCACAAAATGAATAAACTGCGAAGTTACATGCCGCTAGTGGTTTACTTTTAAACATGAAATGGGCAAGTCCTAGCCCCAAACCACTGTAAATTCCATACAATACACTATTTCGGAAGCAGGGAATTTTTGACACGTCTCGACCGAAAATGAAGAGGCTCTAAAAATAAAATGTTCTTATGGTAACTTTTATTACAGATTAAAGTTTATGGAGTTCGACTTAGATATATTTAAATTTTTTAATATAAATTTTTTAATTTTATTACAGTGGTAAAAAAATCGTTTTAATCACTAGTGGCAGAATTAGTATATTTCGGTACAAGTGCGTTGGCGGTGACTATAAGTTTCTGTGAACAGTTTTTTTGCCTGGTTTCATTTAGACGGTTATGTGAATTCACAAAACATGGGGATGTGGAGTTTAGAAAAACCTAATTTTTTCGAAGAGGTTTCACTATACCCCGAAAAAGTAGGAGTATGGGCGGCTATTTCAAGACACAGAATTATTTGACCAATTTGTAGGCGAATGTCAGTACCGAGTCCGGCGCGAATGCCTTGATTATTTGTTATAAACCTTATTTTTTCGTTTGTTATAACACTGCATCTCTTCTTTTAATAGCATTAACGTGTTGAAGTGTCAATTAATTAAATTAGTGAGTGAGGTTAGATATAGGTTCAGATGTCAAATTAATAATTGTCACTTCGATGGTACGTTCACAGTTAAACATCCAGGGCCAACTTAGACGCCAAATTTAAAAAAAAAAAACATTATTTTTTTTCCAGAGCAAGACGTCTCCTATGGAATTAGAATTTTTGAAGCTCAAGGAGGTAAATTTTGAGAAAAAAAAAACAAACTCAAAATCCTTCCAGATCATCATCCTATGTAAATTGACGCGGCAAATCCGTCTGTACCCTCGGCTCCCCCCTAAATCAAGCCTAAATCTCTAAAATTGCATCCAAATGGCCGTTATCTGGTAGACCTCCCGAATCAAACGGTGTAACCCTCACCCCGAGATCTCTAATGGCTTCGGAGATTTTGGCAATTTTGGCACTGGAAAAAATCGTGAACCCAAAAACATTTTCGCTCATCATCATCATCTCGTAAACTATTGGTCACTGATTTGGAAGCACCAGCGTGTTCGTCTTGAAATTTTCGTTAGGCTGAATGTGTGCTGAAGTGTGTGATTTGAAGATGTTAGGAGCGGTAGACAAAGATAGGACGTTTCTGAGGGCGCCAATCGAAAGAAAAACTCCATATTTGCTAAATTAGAGGCTACGTCGCGATAAGTCGAAGAGTTTAGGAGTAGGAGAGTACTAAAAAAACTATTAAAAATTTTAACTTCATGGGGGTAAATTTTGAAAATAAAAAAATTAACTTTTTGTCCCAAAGCTGGACATTTTTGCCCTCGCTGGGGACAGCAGGACAGACAGCCTGAAAGGGGGACTGTGCCGCCCAAAGCGGGACGTATGGTCAGGTTAGTCATGGATTGCCTTTCATCTCTGTCGGTCAGGTCAGGACACGCAGCTGACCGACAGAGATGGGATGTAATCCATTGCCCACTTGACGTCGTTTTTTGTTGAACGCACGATATTTACTTATATACTCTTTCTGCCATTATGTATTTCAACAAAACGAATACAAAAATAACTTATAGCAACTGTCGTCCCGTGATCGTCCCATGTAAAATTACAAATTCCTACATATAAAAATTATTTTATGTGATGCTAAAAAGCTTGTCTTTTTTTATTTCACTAAAAGGGTTTGTTTATTTGCGAATTTTTCCTTCCAAGATAAAATATGTATTGCAAATATTGCGAAGTTGCAGATCTACCTCAAGTTCGTCTATGTTTCATTTTCCTGCATTGCAACTTCGAAATCATGCATACGATTTGTGAACGCACCTTAGTTTAAAACTTTAAAATGTAAAAATTACAACTATTAGATGCTACAATAATTATGTTACAGCAATCAAGTGTAACACCTATTTTTGTTTTATTCGAATTTCGCGCTTCCATTCCTTATTGACATTAGCATTCTAGTTTATGATTTCTTAATTCCAACAAAAAAATACAGACATAATCTACCTTGTACCTTGTCTTGAGGTTGAGGGTCAAATTTTTCTTCAGTTTCGTCGGCCATTTTATTTTGTTCTTAAATTTTTAACGATATAAACGAAAAAATACGAAACGTTGGGCGATTTTAGGTTAGGTGTTGTGATTCTGAGTGTGAGTGATTCTCACAGATAAATTACCTATAACATGGAACATTTACTTGAGTGAGAATTTGTTACGGCGACATCTAGCGATAGAAATTATTTTATCGTTCGAAACTGTCAGAATTTTCAAATTTTTGCTTGTGTAAACACTGTCATGAAATAATTAAAATGACAGATACACGTCACACTATTTTTACGTATTTTAAGCAAATTAAAGGCTTTCCGGGGTGTTGTATTACACTCGTTCCTGTGTAGATTGAACGCTTTATGCCACTCGGGGCTCACAAAAGCACTCGTTTCATTCGTGCTTTTATAAACCCCTTGTGGCATAAAGCGTCCAATTTACACAGGAACTCGTATAATAATCTACTATTATTTCATACTTTATTTTTATCCAACATTTGTTTATTATGTAGTTATAATAACGCCGATTTTGAATGGATTATGAGGTCTATAAGACACATGTGACTTATGAAAAAATAATTCAACGGTTTTCTAATTTGTCATAGCAACCAGTTCATAAGCCAACAGTTTTGAACGTCAAATGAACGTCAGAATTTTTTGGGTTTTGATGAAGGTTCAAGAACTGTTACAGGAGGGGGTGTTGGATAAACCTATTTTTTACACACGTGTGTTAACAGCAAATAAGTCACTAAAGAAAAATTAGCCACTCGAGCAAGCTCTTGTGGCTAAACATTTCTTTCGTGACTTATTTGCCTTATAAGACACCAGTAACTATATAATAAATAGCTAAAAAATAATCTAGTTCATTAAACTTGCAGTATGAAATAAAACGAATTTACCTCGAACGAAAAATGTTTTTAATGGGATATAACACGCCGTCAAACTACCTTGAAAGCCTCCACACAAAAAACCTTTTCGCCATCAACCGCAGTATTCCTTCTCTCCTATAACTCTTAGTCAATTAGAAAGAGATGAATCATTGAAGAAAATCGTGATTTGGTAAATTAATAGTGAATTCGATTAAAACCAATAAAGATATACCGGGTGTCCCAGAGGTGTGTGGACCTACAATTACGCCCTTATTTTGATAGATATCAAAACGGGCTTTTGGGGAGACGATAGCCACACGATACCTTCACAATTTAAAATTATTAGAAATCAGTGTCCTAGTATTAGTAATATACCAAAGTTAGGTTTTTTTAAATGGAATGCCCTGTATATTAGTGGGCGGATTGAAATAGCAATTAATGCTGAGCAAAATGATATAAGGTACTACAGGTTTATTATGGATGGTTCTTGAGTTATGAAGAATTTTAGGTCAAAATTAGTGCTTTTTAAAAAAATTGCAGAGACCATTCCAACAGAGATAACTGAATACTTTTCTGTCAATAATTTTTTATAGACCCAAACTTTAATACAGACTGATTGAAAGTCATCTAAATTGATATTTCTATACAGGGTGTACGATTTCGCAAAATGTATAGTAACTTATTTTTTTCAAATGGAACATCCTATATTCCGTTATACCACCAAATAGCATTTTTAATAAGCTTTTTTTCAATGTATGGTTTGCCGCGGCAAATGTTAGTACTTTAGGTAATTTTTGCAAAAAACCTAGAAAGTTTCCCGAAATTGCTAAAACCGTTTATTAAGATCAGATCGCCTTGGACTTGTTGCCATGGAGATAGTCGTTTATTGTCTAATTTATTAAATTACTTCAGAAATGACACCGAGAGGTAGACAGGCATAGGTTTCATAAGAATTCGATAGACTATATCCTTTACATAACCACAACCGAAAAAATCTATAGGAGTTAAATCTGGTGATCTTGACAGGGCCACCCTTACCAATCCAACGTATAGGCAACCAGGCATTTAAATATCTTCCTACATTCCTATAGAAATGTACAGGAGCTCCATCCTGTTGCAACCACATTAAGGACCACTGATTCTGATAATCAATCGTCCGCATCCAGTGGGGATTTTCAGTGGCATATAGGGCATGTTATGCCTCTTGACATGCCCACTACTCTTAAAGGTCGCCTCATCAGTGAACAAAATTCTGTTTAAAATATTTTCTATTCCTTTCTAGAAGATTGTTCATTATTTCGTAGAATTCCACTCTATTTGCAAAATAAGCTTCTTGCAATTCTTGATGAAGTTCAATGTGGTCTGGATGAAACCGATGTTTTTTGATCACACGGTTTACTGAAAATTTCAAAATATCAGATTGGGCAGCAATTTATTTTGTACTGGAGTGAAGATTTTCTTCTAAGATTAGTAAAACTTCTAGCTCAGTGTTTTCACCTACTCTTCTACTAATTAATTGTTTTTTGTTGTAGGCCACATTTCCAGTGTTTTCAAAACTTTTTGTGACCAAAAAAGAATTTCTTTCGGCTTCTAACGCATTACACCATATTCATCATTACTTCTTTCGTAAAATTCATTTTGTAAAAAAATCACAAAAGTGAAACTATTTGTTACAGGATAACTTACTGTCAACAAGAATAAACGGCTCCATGGTAACCAGTCTAAAATGATATATCCATGGCAACAAGTCCAAGGCGATGTGATCTTAATGATTTCATCAATTTGGGAAAATTTTCTACGTTTTTTGTAAAAATTATCTAAAGTACTAACATTTGCCGAGGTAAACTATGTATTGACAGAAAGCTTATTAAAAATGCTATTTGGTGGTATAATGGAATATAGGATGTTCCATTTAAAAAAAAAGTTATTATACATTTTGCGAAATCGTACACCCTGCATAGAAATATCAATTTAGATGACTTTCAATCAGTGTGTATTAAAGTTTGAGTCTATAAAAAATTACCGACAGAAAAGTATTTAGTTATCTTTTTTGGAATGGTCTGCATTTTTTTAAAAAAGCACTAATTTTGACGTAAAACTCTTCATAACTTAAGAACCATCCATAATAAACCTGTAGTACCTTATATCATTTTGCTTAGCATCAACTGCTCTTTCAACTCACTAACTAATATACAGGGCATTCCGTTTAAAAAAACATAACTTTGGTATATTATTAATACTAGGACACTCTGTATATGATTTCTAATAATTTTAAATTGTGAAGGTATCGTGTGGCTATCGTCCCCCGAAAACCCCGTTTTGATATCTTTCAAAATAAGGGCGTAATTGATGGTCCACACACCTCTGGGACACCCGGTACTTGTTTTTGTTTTTTTTTTTGTTATAATGAACTCATGAAAAGTGTAATGAGGGTAGAACGTCAAAAGAAAAATCAAGTATATTTTATGTTATTAAAAAACTCATTAAAAATTGATGAACTTTCGAAATATAATGTTCACTTCGAGTACAAGGATAGTCGATACTCGGAACCTGAGAAGTAACAATGGATCCATCTGGTATACACGGATGGGTCCAAGACAACAAATAGCACTGGGGCACCAGAGGATGATATTAGCATTAACCTGGGCTCCCGGGCAACCGTGCTCCAGGCAGAAATTCCTGCGGATCCACATTCACAGAGTGGTGAAAAGATGTCTCGAATCGCTGGTGAAACTTTCAGAACACAACAAAGTGACTCTGTGGTGGGTGTCTGGACAACCTCCTAACCAAAAAGGAGGCGAAAAGACTTCTGATAGACCCACTTGTGAGACCGCAAAAGGAGTGATTTAGGGCTACATCAACAGTGAACACTACGCTTGTTGGACGGACGTTCCTGGATAGAGACAGTCGCGGATGTTTGGAAAAGAGGGCAGAGGAAATGCTGCGATTGAGCATCAGACAACTGAGACTCTTCACTGGACACTGCCGTCTTATGAAACATCTCACCATAATCGGGGTGAAGCAAGATCCTGATTGCAGGTGGTGTAGTGAGGAGGAAAAGGAAAGATGAAATGTCTCCTAAGTGGTTGGGCGCTATAGGCTTAGGCTCCTTTGCAGCCAGTAACAGGATAAGGATGGGTTTGGCGAAGGATGGGAATGACGGGAAATTATAGAAGGATTCGAAGGATGTTACATCTCCCACCATTCAGCTAATTGTAAAGTAAAACCTCCGAAAATAACTTTACATGAGAGTAGGCCGTCGAACCATGGGCCTCCCAAATGACATGTGCGGCCGCAGGCCGTTGAGTCACTGGGTGGTATGATTAAAAGAAGCATTTGCTTTTACTCCGAGAAAAAGCTTTTACTTGGTAGCATTTGCTAAAGCATTTACTTTTACATAAAGCAAGATCCCCGACATTAAGGTTTTACTTCACTGTGAAGTTTTTACTATAGCATTTGCTATGGTACCTACTATTTGTATCAAATACACAGGATGCCATCCATGAACTTTTAAATGTCATTTGAAAATCAATTTTAATTACTGTCAGTGTTAATATTGAAAATGAGTGAATCGGAAGTCGATTGTGGACTAAACTCATTTTCCAACCTCATTGATGAGCGGTGGGTGGGAGAGAGACCAATTTTATAAATTATTTCTTCTAAAAAATTGGAGTAGGGAGCGGCACACTTCAAAAAATAGTATATTTTGTAATATGCAACCAAATATACCAAATGAGACATTCACAAACTCGGAAAACATTGCTCTTTCAGAAAAAAAATATTGCACAATTATTTGAAGTCGATCTTCGTTGTAATCCGCGCTGATTTTTTTTTTTTTTAATTTGCAAATCAACCCCCAACTTTGGCGCCCCGAAAAACGGAAACTTTTGGTCGCAAACAAAAAATTAATACAACCAAAATTATGCACCATTTTGTTCTCTACATATTTTATTTGAACTTTTTTCGATAGCACTTATAACAACCGCGCTATTTTCCGAGTTTCTTCCTTTGCCAGTTCAAAATCGTTTGGAGTGTTAGGAAAGGATATTATCCATAGATCTTTCTTCTAAACCAGTTTGGTCGCAACTTCTGCAACTGTTTTTGAGACTGTTGTTTGATGAATTCCTATGGCTGTCGCAATTGCCAATTGACAACCAGGATCGCCAAGGCTCCTCCTTTTTTCAATAGAAGACAGCGCTGCTCCTCTAGTTTCTCGACGATTGCCCAAAAACGTATTCTCTAGCCATTCTACATTTTCATGGTTAAACCTAAACAATTGCATATTAGTCATTTTGCTGGAACTGATCTAGAAAATAAACTTTTAACACCCAGAGTTATCAAAAGGAGAACTGTTCACTCCAAGCGAAACATTTTTCGGTAAATATCTTCCTCTTCATATGTTCTTCGCTCAGCCACGTGTCTTCGTTTTCTTGCTATTAGGTTTAAAAACGCAGCCATTTTAGAATTTTTGAAACTAAAGTAAGAGGTGAAATTCATAAATGTGCAGCTTCTAAAAAACTACACCTTTTGCTTTTTCCAATAGCAAATGCTATGGGAATATAGTTAAAGGTGTAGTAACAACTTCTATATACTGAAGCTTAAACTTGATATATAAAGTAAAAGGTGAAGTAAATACTTCTTCACAATTGCTATAGCTTTTAAGCTTAAGCATAAGGTGAACTCAATCCTATGTTTTGTAGTTTTTACTATAGTTTATGCTTCGACAGTGAAGCATTTACTTGAAGTAAAAGCAAATGCTTTTTTTAATCATACCACCCACTGTCTCGGTTAGTGAGGAGAAAGAAACTCCACTACATAATCTACTGTGCAAGTGTACAGCGCCTGAGGCGGGGAGACTTCGACATTTCGGGGTGGCGTATGCTGAAGCGAACGACATAAAGCGTATGCCCATAGAGCTTGTGGTGAAGTTTAATGACAGCACAGGCCCCACAGGCCCTATGAAGTAAAGAGGCTAAGTAGACCCCTTAAGAATCAAGAATTATTATGGATAATAGACCACCTCCAAAATATGTGCACCATCTTCGATAGTTACCAATATTATATGATGATGGTGCAAAAAGAAAAGAACATCTAACTATTTTTTTTGCAATTTTCTAAAATGCTGGTATCACTGATTTCGAGAACTATAATAATTATAGTGCTGCCCTATGTTCCGAAGGATATTGAGTCCGTTGTGGAGAACGAAAGGTGCCGAATATATTGGAACTTCTCGTTCTCCACCGTCAGGCAGATAACAGCGAACAAGCCTGACGTGGTTCTATTGGACCACTCCTCCAAGCAGATGTTTGTTATTGAATCTTCGGCTCCTGCTGAAAATAACATCTGCGTCAAGGAGGAGGAAAAGCGGACAAAATATCAAGACCTGCTCTTTGAACTTACGAGGCTGTACTCAAGTAACTCAGTGAAGCTCGTCGTTTTGGTAATTGGGTGCATGGGAGGCATCAAGGACTCGCTCGTCTCCAATCTGAAATTCATTCCTGCCCGCCGTAAACCGGCAGAGACCCTTGCGGCTGGAATGTAGAAAGCGGTCTTCTTGGGGTCGTTGCGTCTGCTCAGGGCACATGATTTACGGGATTTATAACCATACTGACCTCATGGTTTTGAGGAGTGGTTATGATGTACGAACAGGACCTGACCAGCAAGGAACCTCGTGAAGGTCGGAATCACGGGGAGCTCCTTTTGGTCAATAGGGAAAAAAAAAAACAAAAAAAACAAAAGAAAATAGTTCTCGAAATTAGTGATAATTATTATCTAATACAGGATGTCCCAACCAAAATTTATACCCCCCAATGATTCCAATTTCGAAAGACTCAGAAGAACAGGTCAATTTCGGTATCAAGGGGGACCAAGTTCTACCAAACTTTCAAGTCTTAGATCTCACCCATTTAGCCAGGGGCGCCACCGCTTTAAAATATTCAAATGGCACGGGAGTCGTGTGATACATCATTTTAAAGCTTAATAAATTAAATAAATAAAATAAAATTTTATCGATTTGTTTCTACAAAAAACGGATGAATTTATTATTTTCCAAATCTACATCAAATACTCTTAACTGTTATTTTGTGTACCACACATTTTAATAATTAAGATGGTTTAATCGGAATAGATGTGAAAATTAATGCAAACAGACATTTCTGCGAATGTATTACCCACCCCCCACCTCCATACAATAATATAGTCTGAATTCTGTAACTTCAACACACCCATAAACCGGCGCAGAAGTAAAATTAGGGACCGGACGGGTCTTATTTTGAATTTCGGCTCTTGCGAGGGGAGGTCGGCGCCTGGCCAGTGGCTCGCATCCTTCTGCTCGCATGCCTCTGCTGTGTCTATTATTGTGTGGTGCGCCACTGGTGCATTTCAAACCGACTCGGTCGCGCAGAAAATGGCGGTTAGACATGTTGAAGTTACAGAATTCAGACTATACAAGCGCTGTTCAAATGCTTCCTGCACGTTACGCAACATCTCTGGCCCGATCAAACGGCAGCTCTTCTGCCGACGCAGGTTTTGTTTCATATAATTATGTATACGCCTCCGATTTCAAGTTGCCTCACAAAAAAATCCATTGGCGTTCCTAAAAAAGAATGTCTTTTATTATTTGTATGTTCCGAATAGGCTCCTACACCGGTCAACGGATTGATATGAAACTTTGACCACAAATCAAATAATACATATTCGCCAAGTGAGCGTGTGACGTGAGCGTAATGCCACCCGGATTGGTTCATTGTTTACCCATCGTGGTTTACCTCTTCGCTGCACAGGTCATATCGGATGAGATGTGTTGGGGCGTAGCAACGCACGCCGGGTACCAGTTAGTCTAACATAAAAAATCAATATTTGTTTGTTCGTATTTTATGCGCTGCTCTACATCGTTATAAAATTTTTACAAAAGTAAGTAACATAGGGGGGTTGACAACTCCAATGTGTCACCACTTTTTCGTAAAAATAAATCTATGAAAAGCATTACGTTGTTATGGAAAAGAGAACACTGTGAATTATTTGCACCACCATGTTTAAAAAAAAACGGGCTACAAAACTACAGGGTGGGAAAACAGCGTAAGAAAAGACGTCCAAAATCATAATAGTTATTTAGGTATAGAGGGCCGAAAGAAAGAGTTTACGCCAGAGGACAATTTTCAGGCCCGACGAAGGAGCACACGGCGTAAACGGTCTTTGGGCCAGAGGTACGTACAAAGTTTTACGCACAACAGCTAATCTATGAAATTTTAATTTCTTTTGTGATAATTTTGCGGGCCTTTTCTTTATGGGCGTAATGTTCGTAGTGAACATAAAATAATAAAATAATAAGGGTCGCTAAAAATGTCGGACTTCCCAAAGCCGCCCTGAATTTGAAGTATGAGTTTGAGTTGGATTCTATTTTTCTATTCTATTGAGTTACTGGAACAATAAGTCTAAACACAAAACCAGAGAGTTTAGACGTTTGTGTCTATCTCTTCTTATTTAGGCAAATAGGGCAAATATCATGGGCAAATCTAGGTTAATGATTTATTTGGTTAAATTTGAAGGTCTACCATAAGGTTCAGTTAAACATCAACAGATGGAACTGTAGGGATTGCTTACAATTATTAGAAAAAGCGAATTCGCAAACACATGTTAAAATCGACTGTTTTAATAAGAGTAAATGGGATTGTAAAGTTTTCTTTATCCATATTTATGTTATTTTTATATTTATCTTTAAAATACTTATAACAGTTTCCTGTAGACTCATAGCGACTTCCATCGAGAATTCGACGTACGTCCATCACGTGACGACACGTGAATCTAATACTTGTGCAGTTGCTGATCTTGGTCGGACTGTGGAAGACGTGTTGTGAAAGATGTCTTTTTCGGGTACTCTAACGCAAAAACAGGCCGCCAGGGAACATGTATTGGCCGTCTCCCGCGACTTCGTGTCACAGCCACGTCTTAGTAAGTATTTTCAACTTTGATTTCTTCGAAAATAGGCGAAAATTGGGTGGAGCAATGGACGACACACACAGGTCATATGACCGAAAATTCCCTTAAAACCCCAGCTTTCCTGGCGGAAACCTACCGAATACAAACAAACAGGGGCTAAATTTAACTCCGCAGGAGCTGATTTAGGTCTCATTTCGCGGAATTCGGAAAGAAATCAGCTGTTTGGGTTGTCATGTGACCGCATCTCATGACAGCCACTCCTATGGTGTCTAGATTGTAAAGTATGAAATGGGGGCTGTTGGGGGCACATGGGGGCTCTTTAAATTAGAACAACGGTTTATCGAAGTATTTGGCATCATTTCAGTGCCTTCATGTTTGCCACAGTTGATCATGTCATGTATTCTCATTTGCCAAGAGGTTTACCCTTTATAAAATGAAAAACTTACTACGAGTTGTAAAGCCCGGATTTAAGTAAATGTTACTGGTTGTTAAATTTTAGATTAAAATTAATTAATTGTGTCAGTAGAAAGATTACTGTAATTTACAACTACGATTTGTTCTGGCTTCATTTTTCTTATTTTTATTACTTCATGTCTTGGTTCATAAAGTCTACTACATAGTAACTAGCATGCCTATAGAACATGCATTTTGGCATTACATGTTAAAATATTATTACCTAATAGCAGGTATTTTACTACAGTGTCTTATATTTTAAATCTCTTTTCAGCTTATAAAACCGTAACTGGTGTCAACGGTCCTTTGGTCATCTTAGACGATGTTAAGTTCCCCAAATTCAATGAAATCGTCCAACTTAAGCTATCTGATGGGAGCATACGATCGGGACAAGTGCTCGAAGTCAGCGGTTCCAAAGCCGTGGTTCAGGTGTTCGAAGGCACCTCTGGAATCGACGCCAAACACACTATCTGCGAGTTCACTGGAGACATTTTGAGAACCCCTGTGTCAGAGGACATGTTGGGTCGAGTGTTCAACGGCTCAGGAAAGCCCATTGATAAAGGTAAAGTGAGATTTTCAAAATTATAACAAAATACATAATACGTATTGTCCAGGTCCCCCGATTCTGGCCGAGGACTTTCTGGACATCCAAGGTCAGCCCATCAACCCCTGGTCGCGTATCTACCCCGAGGAAATGATCCAGACCGGTATTTCCGCCATCGACGTGATGAACTCCATTGCTCGTGGCCAGAAGATCCCCATCTTCTCCGCCGCCGGTTTGCCCCACAATGAAATCGCCGCTCAGATCTGTAGACAGGCCGGTCTCGTCAAGCTCCCAGGGAAATCCGTTCTTGATGACCACGAAGACAATTTCGCCATCGTTTTTGCCGCTATGGGTGTGAACATGGAAACCGCCAGATTCTTCAAGCAGGATTTCGAAGAGAACGGCTCCATGGAAAACGTCTGTCTTTTCTTGAACTTGGCCAACGATCCCACCATCGAAAGAATTATCACTCCTCGTCTTGCCCTCACTGCCGCCGAATTCATGGCCTACCAGTGCGAGAAGCACGTGTTGGTTATCTTGACCGACATGTCTTCGTATGCCGAAGCTTTGCGTGAGGTAAAATGATCAACCATCTAGAAGGTCTATGTCAGCCTATAAACGACTCAAAAGTCATCAGTTTTTGGGTTTCCCAAAAATAAAACCATTAAATTTTAAAGATAATATGGTATATGCAATCCAAAATACACCGGTGTATTCTATGCATAACTGCATTTTCGGATTAGCCTTCTGAAAATTATCCTAAAATTGGGAGTCACAAGACAGCCTTTTTAGGAGGAAGGCTCAATATTGACAGTGTAGTCCTGCTAAACTGAAGTTCAGATTTTTTTTTATATATAAATACGATCACTGCTATAAATTTAAGGAGTGATCCTTTGATTTATATAATATTGAAGATAACAGGGTGGCATACCATGTGAATCTATCTTTTTATCATTGAATCTCAGGCATTGTAACATCGTTTTTATGACATATTTATGATCAGTAGATAATGGCCATAAATTTTCTACTGCATTAATTACTTGTAGAGTAAATACATAGCCACTTCAAATTGGTGTTACAAATTTACCTGCACATGATACATCACAACTGCTAATTATCTTACGCCATAACTCATGGGTCATATGGATGTTGTAAATATTGACTAGAATCATCACAGTTAATCTTGTTAAGGTGGTTTCTCCTAGTGCAGTGAAAATTATATTAAGTCCAAATTCTGTTTCAGATTTGGAAAAAGTCACAAAATCAAATATTCCAAAACTTAAAACTTCTAAACTTGTTTTAAGATTTTTAGTTTCTAGTATTCCTAGTTTCAATCGTCTTTGCTTCTTACTTCCAAACGAGAATATTGTTTGTTTCTTTATGTACAATTGCTGCTTATGCCTTTTCACGGGAGCGATACACGAGTTTTCACAACACAATTTGCTTGGTTGAAAAAATATATCCCTCAGTGAGATTCGAATTTAGCCCGCCGATATTGGGCTACTGCTAAAACCGGGGACGCTTCCAACTCGACTATATTTTATCTGTAACACTAGTTCAGAAATATTCGCAGCGGCCTCCCAGTTGGGAAACCCAATGGCTAACGACACTCATGCTCGCAGAATCCAAATCCACGAGTCCAATTCAACTTAAATCAAGGACAAATTTCCTGTGATCACTTGAAATAATTTAATCGGGAGAAGAATTGTTGTTGAGATCCTGAAATTCTAAGAAAATATTCAAAGGTTGGAGATTGTAGAACTTTCAACCATGAAAGGTCTGAATTTCTTAATCTTCATGCTAATTTCTTTGGTACCCAAGATATCTACACATTATACACAAAAAAATTCATACTTTTTGCTAACTGTTAGTAACGATAATTTATTAAAGAAATCACTCGGTGCTCCATGCATATTCCTTCAAACCACGTTATTACGTATACAAATTAATTAGCGTAAAATTTTGCTGTCCTAATATTTTTTGATCAATACGTAGTATGTACAACATATCACACAGGTATTTTTCCCGAAAAGTATACGCTGGAATACATTTTCAAAGGATTTAATTTGAAATATATTATTATCCATATTTGCACTGTATGTATTTTAAGCTTGTGATTTCCAGGTATCCGCTGCCCGAGAGGAAGTACCCGGTCGTCGTGGTTTCCCTGGTTACATGTACACCGATTTGGCCACCATCTACGAGCGCGCTGGTCGTGTAGAAGGCCGAAACGGCTCCATCACCCAGATCCCCATTCTCACTATGCCCAACGACGATATCACCCATCCTATTCCCGATTTGACCGGTTACATTACTGAAGGACAGATCTACGTCGACCGTCAGCTCCACAACAGACAGATCTATCCACCAATTAACGTGTTGCCGTCACTGTCACGTCTGATGAAGTCCGCCATCGGTGAGGGAATGACCAGGAAAGACCATTCCGACGTTTCTAACCAGTTGGTAAGTAAGTCAGTGCCTTTCAGTATGTGGGACTCATGACGGGTTTGTTTACAGTACGCCTGTTATGCTATTGGTAAGGACGTCCAAGCCATGAAGGCTGTGGTGGGTGAAGAGGCATTGACTCCCGACGATCTGTTGTATTTGGAGTTCTTGACGAAGTTCGAAAAGAACTTCATCACGCAAGGAAGTTACGAAAATCGTACTGTGTTCGAGTCATTGGACATTGGGTGGCAGTTACTCCGTATCTTCCCGAAGGAGATGTTGAAGCGTATTCCAGCAGCCACCTTGGCGGAATTTTACCCAAGAGACTCGCGTCACTAGTTTTGCGTTTTTTGATAGGTTTGTTTTAAAAGTCCACTTATTTTTAGCCATATTGAGCCAACTATGGTGCAATTTTGTAAATACCAAACGTATATATCGTACTTCATTCTTTCTTCATTGTATATTGTAAATTGAAAATACTACTCCATTTTAATTCAGTACACATTTTAAAGAAGTAGAAAACGACAATATGTATAATATCATGATAGGCGTTGATATTATTGTTATGTATTAGCACAGTTTATTAAGAATTCAAAGTGGAAGTGTAACATTCCATTACATTATAATCCTTGTTATTAAATGTTGTATAAAGCAATACACCTACCAGCTTTCAGTATTTTTAGTTGTACATTACTTGGTGAATGGAAATTGCTATGTAGCAACAACTCTTTTGGTGTTAACTGTAAGTCAACAACCCTGTATCTTTAGATTAGTGTAAAAATTGTGAATAAATGTATGTTACAGATTTAGATTTTTGTCATCCAGATTGTTTTATTATAGAATGAAGTTTATGTTTTATGTGCAACCTTTGTTGAATAAATGCTGAAAAAAAAAGATATTTTTGATTTGATACACCGACAAAATGGGGTCACTGGAAGGTTAATATATAGGCAACTCGGGACACACCAGAGGATGTTTAATGGCAAGGATCAGGATAAAATAAGTCACGTGATGAATTATGGGGGTCACGTGACTGGAATGAGTAAATTGAAAACATAAAGTAATAAAATTAAAGAGATTTTTATAAAATCTGGAATAATAAAAACAGTAAAATGAAAGAATACGCAGGTGATAAGAGTGAAAAAATGTCGACAAAATTATTTTGGATTTAGAGGAATTAAGCTCAAATAAAATTTTGAAACCTTAAAATATAAATCTGATTTGCTAATAATAAATAATCAGTGGGATGTGCCATTTACCTGTTGTGTCATGGTAGTTCTACGACGTGGTAGTTACAGTGTCCCTCATTTATTTTGAGTTGTTTTTTTTTGTGCACATATATTTTGACTTTTCCAAAAACTGAAAATCATTCACCTTACAAGAAAGAAACTTTCTAGTGGTGAGTCGAGTTTTATTTCATTAATTTACTTCGGTGAATCGCAACATAACCTCACACTTCTACCTGTTATGGCTTATGGCATAGAATTTTGACATTATTTTATATACATTTCAAAAATGTTTACTTTGTTATTACTTCACTCTACAAATGAGTGTTTATCGGTTTATGTAATCGCTTAAGGTCAATGTCGAGATATTTCCCACTCAATGGCCGGTTAATTAATAGCCCCCAATTAGCCCCACAATCTCTTGAGCCTGCCATCCTGTCACCCACCCCGACGTGTGCCTTTCTAGAAACGCACAAGTAAACTTCTTGTAAAGAACATTTCCTCCGGGGACCCAGCCCGCATGGCTTCATGGCTTTTGTCCAGAAATTAAGTCTTAATTGAAATTGAGTTCAATTTAGACCATTATCAATGGCACGTAATCTCCTAGATGACCGACCTTGTTTTGCAATTACGCAGTGTTGTGAACCTGCTCAACTCCAACAGTGAATTTTTTCTTGTGGATCACGCCACTATTATGACACGCAGTTGTCAGCATGGTTGTCAGAACGTACAGGGCCGTAACGGAAATAATGAATAACGACAGAGCCGGAATTGCTAGGAACGTTCTCATTTTTAAATTCTTATTTCAAGAATATAGACGATGTGATCCTTGTTGTGTTTAATCCTGTCTCTGTCAATGTAATGGATACTATAGGTCAACTTTTACTTCAGACCATACTTTTTTCTATATTAGAACCAGTGGTAAAAGTGAAAAAATTGTTGCGCTTAGGCTAGGTGTTTATTTTAGTGATGAAAGTACTAAACTTCGTTTTCAGTGGGCCTCGGCAATTTTTTTCAAAAACGATGAAATCTTGTAAACTTGATTATTTCAAGGTTTTCAAAATTAATATGTACACATCTATCGTCGTCATGGCCCAGAAAGGTCATGATGACACATGATATTAGATAAAATATTGTTAAATATGGGAATTTAAATAAGATTTGAAAGCGGTGGTTTACATTGAAAGTTCGTTTTTCTCGTAATACACTTCCGTGGTTTTTTAACTTTTTTATGCTTGGTTTATTTTAATGAAATTTTAAATATTCTCTAGGGTTTAGATCCGAACAAGGTGCTTTAACGAATATTTTCGATACACTGGTAAGCGGTTAAAATTTATTCTTTGTACATACAGCCAAGCGTTGACCTTATTAATTTGTGCCATCACTCATGGAAGAGAATGTAGACAGAATGTTGACTCATTGGGGAAAGAAACATTGATCATGGACTTTTAATATAATATAAATTGATGCATGTTGATTCTCAATAAATGCAAAATGCTCAGTTATATTTTTAATAGTTTTATTTTGATTATTAGATATAAATGTGTTTGAAGTTTAGCCTAATTTATCTTAAATTTAAGTGAAAAATAAATACCACTGTTATTTAATATTTATATTATCTAGTATGTATTTACTTTCAAATAACCAATTTCGGTGGTCAATTCCTCATGTTCATTTTGCCTCGTGTTATCATTGTAAAAGACCATTGAACTATGTAATGTGGAAAATTTTCAAAACCAAATACATGAAAACATGATTTTCACTTTAGTCCAAGGGGTGACCCCAAATATACGAGCCGATGAGCTGATTGGTACTAAAATAATCGTCCTGTTGGTTGTTTATTTTGCATCATCGGTGATGAATACACTATTCAGTTTATGCCAGCATTGTTGGCGAAACGTGCGTCGGCTTAATAAATTTTGTTTTTGGTGTTTTAGGGAAATTACTAATTAAAAGTACAGTCACATAAATGTCCACAAATGATCTGTAAATTCTCGTTCCCCAAATTTTAATTTGATCACAATAATAAATTACCACCCGTTACGGTGATTGACCTTTGATGATAAAGAAAAACTTTCGCTTGTGCCGGGCCACAGTTAATTGTTTTTGCTTGTTTGTCCGTGCGATATAAACGAGCCGAACCACCTGCACTGGCGTACGGTGATTTTTGTGCTACATTTTTAACTCTGAAACCATAGAGTTTATGAGGAAAGTGTATTGAGAAAAATTTTTGCTCTTGTCACGTTTGTTTTTGGTTAAAATTTTGATACTTATTTCTGTTACACGCTGTATAATTTTGGGGATGAGAAAGATAGAACGTTTTGAATATGAACATTGTTATCGAAATGCTATGTTAGAATTAAAAAGCAATTATAAATTAATGGACCTTTGTTTTACCAGTGACTATTTAACTACTAGATAGTCACTGGTTTTATTTGATCTCAAAATGAATTACACAGTTTGAAATAAAGAATCACTATTGTTGTTGTGATTTATGGAAGGATGGATTTCGATTTTTTTTTATAATAGCCGTGACTAATGTTGAAATTAATTAAAATGACAACTTTTCTTCTTTTGGAACCACTCTTCCGAGCTATGTATGTCACTTTTACACCTTTGGCAATACCCGTTCTGGTGCTATTATAGGTCTACTTTAGTGCTTTTAAATTTGAATTATTTTTTGTAGAATGCGTATACACTTCAAGTTTTTTTTTTTTAATAGAAAACTGATATCGTGCCATCACTAACATATTTGTAAATTTTGTTTGCGTGATGAAGCTGTGTCCTATTGTTTTACATTATACATTTTGTCAAATTTAACCTTTCTACACCCAACGTGACAAATTTTTCTAGTTTCTTCTTTTCAGAATGGCATTTAATTCCTTCCACGTTTCCAGTCGTCACTTGCTCTAGCACGTCTGATACAGAATTATATATTTGCGGTTTAAATCTACAGTATGTCCCCGGATTGAGTTTACAAGAGGATTTTTTTTTTAATTTTTTACTTTACGCCAAAACCTCAAAGGAATAAGATTTTTTGCTTGTCCTGAAACCAGCAAATCTGTAATTGAAACTTCATTATTCTGACCGAGTTGAAAGAAACGTATATTTTTCTCTTGATTTTGGACTTGGTTAAGATTAATTTTAATCTTAAAGTTTTCTTATCACGAAGGCAAGCTATCGTTTTAGAGTAGAATTGTGCGCAGAAATGGGTGGGGGGTTAATTGAATAATGATTGTTCTTGTTAAAAATTAGCTTTTTTATGTTAAAGGTGTTTCTTTGAGTTGCCATTTTTTTTATTAAATTAATTTTAATTTATTTAAAATATTTTTTTCACAAACATTTTTGTTATTTAACTTGCGTAAACTCATTTGTCAACGTGACATTGTTGTCAAAAAAAAAAATCGTCAATGTGGTGGGATTTAAAGAGCAGAGAAAAGTCCAAAATTAAGAGAAAAATTAAGTTTTCTTTCCACTGAGTCAGAATAATGGAGTTTTAATTACAGATTTGCTGGTTTCAGGACAAGCAAAAAATCTTATTCCTTCAAGGTTTTGGCATAAAATCAAACATAAAACTTTTTTTCCTCTTGTAAACTCAATCCGGGGACATACTGTATGTTGATAGCTAGTCGGCAGTGGCGGTGATGAGAATGGGGAATCTTTTTTTAGAAGTGTAGGTTAGTGTCTGGTGGCGATGCCATTGTGAACAGATTAGTTTCAATTCAAGAGACCCGGTCTGGCGATCTAATTAATAGTTTTGGAACTCTTCTCTGAGCAAATTTGAAATACAAGTATTTCTTGTTTGACGAATAGTTTTTATAATTTTTGGTGGATGATTCTATCCGCTTCCAGAAGAAAACCATTTCAAATCAAAGGCTCAATATGTCTTCGAAAGCGGTTACAAAAGGTATTTTGAACAAGGAGGAATCTGTATACCTGTTGGATCCACCGAGCGAAATAGTGGAAGACAGTCCCTAAACCCGAAAATTGCAAAGTAAAAAAATTGTAACTCCTTAAATATAAATTTGATGTGTAGAAAACTTGTTCAATCAGAAAACGGTTGTACCAATACTAAAAACTTTATTGTTGATAACGAGGGTAACAAACGGATTTTGGGCACAATAGGAAGATTTGAAACCCTCCATAAACGGTACCTGCTTTATAGCGATAGGCGGAGTCGACGATGATAGACAATACAATCTGTCTCGAAAATGGCTGCAGTTTATCCGATAATATAATTTATGCTTCTATTCTCAGTACTTGCAGTGTTTGGCACTAGAAATTTTTATGTAGGTGTAGTTCAAATATGTTTAATATATTTAGGGGCGAATTGAGAGACAGTTGGCTATGGTAGTACTATTTAATCAACAGGCCTGGAACCGGGCACATGCGTGTGCATCAATAGTCTATTGTTGGGGGTCTAGGGTAGTATTTGATTATAATAATTGATTTTGGGTGTTTTACATCTGGAACTTACCAGGGCCGGCTTCTGTTTTCCTTTCGTTGTTGTTTGAAATATGGTTTTACATATTATAATGAGTAAAAAGAGGACTCCTCTTTTATGAAATTTTTTCGATAAGAATTTCCGGGAGAGATTTCTTTGTTTAACGTCTAACAAAAACCTAACTATGTATTAATACAACCTACAGTATACATACGACTGATACATCGGCCCATTTGATGATCTGCACGATGAATAGATGGACTGGTTACCGTATATCAGCCGCGGTTCAGATACGATATCTGCTTTATAGCGTATATTAAAAAAAAAACATACATACAGCCGAACATAGAACCTCCTCATTTTTTGAAGTCGGTAAAAAGGGTACACTTGTGATAGGAACACGTCATTCTACATTTCGATATTATATATGGTCTGTTCTAAAATGTGTGCTTTTGGTGAAGGACAATGCTTCATTTCGTAAATCCTTATCATTTTCATTTTTTGATCTGGTCGTCGTGTTCTTTTCATATCATTTAAGTTCTTACAACGGTATGGTATGGTATGTTTTTTTCACACGCTGTCCGATATATTATTTTTCTCATCACCTTGAATATACAAAGTACGTTTAAAAAATGTGTCATTCCTTCAAACCTCGATCAGTTCATGAAAAGTGGAGGCCAATTTGCAATGAATTTCAGTATTGTTTTGACGTTGCTATTCGATCTTTGAATATTAACGTGCAATTACAGCAACGATTTTAATAATACGTATAATTTATTCTTGATAAAATACGTACTCACCGTTTTGTCTTTTGATAATTGATAATCATAAGTCATTGTCTGATAAAGCAATATTCACACACTCATCAAGGCTTCCTAGCTCCTGAAAAATTCATATCTTCATAAGCCAATGTAATCGACCTTTATTCAAATGTATTCCCCGAGCAGTACCACACCGTTACATTTCGTAAGGTCACTTTATCGAAATGTGCTCTACCTTCTACGACCGTCTGGCTCGTCCAAAATTCTTAGTCCGACCCTGTTCTCCAACGAAGGAGAGTCCACCGGTGCCGTTACGTCCCTGTTCGAAATTACCAAGGATCGGTTGGTTCCCCCATTCATTCGAGCGAGAGGCAACTACCGGTAGAAGAAAATAGAAATCCATTATAACAATCGGCAGTAGCGCAAGCGGTACGTTTTCGGGGTGGCTAGTAAGAGTTCTTTACCCTACCGAAGAAGGATGTGCTAAGTAAATTTACCCAAGTCACATTGTGCGTGCGTTGATTGCGAATCGAGTTGTGTCACCGGACGTGTTTATAAATGTGAATTTTTCCACCAGAAAAAATGGAGACTATATTGGAGTTTGTGATTTTGATGGGGTTCATGTATTGGGCCTTCCCCAGCTTCTTTTCAGAGGGTTTGTCCAGGTACGTTTTCGAAGCATTTCACTTGTGAAAGTATGCGTTTTTTTTGTTGGATGCCTGGAATTTAGTCCGTTCACCTTTTAATACCGTTTTGCAATTTTTGCACGAGGAAAACAACGAAGCATTAAGTGGAGCAATAGACGGTTTTATCTTGAGTTAAAGTCCGCCTTTTGTTTCCATTTATCGACGAAAAATCACTCAGTTTCACGATACAAAACAAATTTGTTCTTGCGACATATTAAAGTGTGTGTGCCATCAGTTTTATTATGGCATTACAAATTTCCTTAGCTGTTTGTTGATAAATAAACGGCGATTCATATATTTATGGCTGCTATCAGATTGACATGCAAGGAACGTAGCCACGATTTTGGTTCAATGTTTGTGGCGAAGGTCCCACTGAATGGGCCCCTGCATACAAAGTTTGCTGTTCAATTTTCGTCCTTTGCAGAATTTCCGAGTTTCTTCGTAAACAATCTTGACGCAAGGCAATGCACAAATTATCAGTTGATTATACCTAAAGTTACACAACAATTCACGTCAAGGTTGAGAAATGAAGAAGACTATGAAAGACTACTTGTTATCAATATGGGTAAAAGTACCTACGGAAGTAAATAATAATAACATTTCGATACAAGTTCGCTGTCAAGACACGAAAAAACACGAATTAACAAATTTTGAGATTGGATTTGACAGCTGTCAAATTAAATACATAATATGCGGGAATATTTATATATTTACATAGTTATAGATAATATATACCACATTCTCCATTACAAACCCTACTGTTAATTAGGGGCGTTTAAATTGTTAATTCATTAAGTTGCCGAAGAACGCAGTCCCAACGACTTGGATTAAGCAAAACTTGGTAAGGATGAAGAAAGAAGAATTGAGAGGCAATACCGAAATAATAACAGTATTAATACAGAAGGAAACCGAAACCTACGCTTGTACACCTTAAAAACATTCTTCCTACAATTCTAACACTGTTTGATTGACCTTTATTCAACACGTGAAACCTCCAACCAAAAAAACTTTCGTCATTAAAAAATGTAAAAATTAAGTATGTACTCATACCGTGTCAAATTGACTGACAGCTCAGACTGACAGTAAAATTTGAGGTTATCGTAAACATTGTGACGTTTATGTTTCTCATGAAAATACAAGACAAATAATGTAGAACAATTGAGAATTACAGCAAATGTTCAAAGTCTTCTCCCGCATCTTCAATTCAGCTGGTAAAACTCCATTCACCATTCTGTTGCCGTTTTTTTCACTTTGACATTCGAATTTTAAATGAAATTGTCAAAAGTTAGTATACTGCCAACCTAATTTAAATTTCACAGTCTACTCTAGTTTATAATTTGAATGATCGCACGGTACTAAAATATTTGAACTATCAAGTTGTCATATTCGTCAGTCCTAAACTGAAATTAAAACAGACCAACAAAAAGTTCAAACTGAGCTCTTGATTTCTTCAAGTTAAACTAACAATAAAAGAATTCGTTACACATCAGATATTGAATTATCGTACTGGATGAACTTCCAAAACTTGCTGCTATGAAGTTTCCAAGAGGCCATTAAAAGTTATTAGAATCGCTTTAGATAATAATAGTAATAAGACTGGTTGAAATTAGAAATTAAAAATATGTCTTATCAAAACTTACTCGAGGACTGTTCAGTGTGGAAAAGACGTCAGACTTAATTTTTAGATTTTACATCTAATTTACATATCATTCCATTTAAAAACACGTTTTCATTTCGTTTCGTTTATTTTATCTAAATTTATTTATCTTCTAAAATTTTCAAAATAAAATATCGTCTTTGGACTTTAATTTAAATGTTAAAGTGTACCTCTTTGTTTTTAAATTTTAGACCTCTCTTCTAATTTTAGTAATTCAACATCCACCTATTCACGCTTATTGATACAATATTAAAGCACTTATTTTTATACTTAAGTTGAAGCCTTAGCAAAAGAAGAATTTGTTAGGGCTATTAGAATTGTTGAGAAATTTAATTTTTCTTCCCGTCGACTGATGTATAATGGGATCGTCCCAAAATTTTCAAAAACAGCTTTTCTAGAAACTAGATGAAAAAATATTGTACCCCTATTTTTTGTTTATTCGAAATCACGCTTTTACTAGAATCGGAAAATCGGAAACATTTGACTTATTTGACTAATTAGAAACGCACGAACCAATGAGAATGCTCCCCGAAATGACGTCACAAGGGCGGTAAATGTACAGCGTTTGAAAATGTTTGCCGAAATTGCAGTTTTTGATAAGCACTGTTATCTCACAAGACAATTTTATTAAACAACAGAACGCGTTTTAGGGCTTTATGTTATATAGTCAAAGAGATGCTATAGTCGAATTTGTCAAATTCAATTGAGGGGGACGACCCCATTACCTAATTATTAAAATCTTTGCTATGAGTGGAATTGTGTATTATCAAAAGTAGGAATTCGAAGATTCTGACTCTTGTAATTCCTTATGAACATAAAAACGCAATCATGTTTTCTAAACGAACTTGAATCATAGTACACTTTATCAAAATAAAAATTGGATATGAAAAGAAAATGCGAGGTAAAATGTTAGTTCAGTAATTTTTGATGTACTGACATTTACAGGAAGGAAGAAATAAAATACCAGAATGAAAAGACGTTTATACAGGGTCTTCATAAATGATTCATACATCATCATGTTCCCTCTGGAAAACAAAATTTACATATATGTAGTTAGATGGAGAATTTTGACTTGCAAAGCCTACTGGATGTATGTATATATATATTTAGGAAGATGTAAAAGAATTATTTAAGAAATATATTTATAGAGTAACAATGTTGTTAAGTACAAAAACAATGTGGTACACAATATTCGTCAGAATCAGATACCTACTGTATAAACGTTAATGTAAGCAAGCTGCCGACCGAAAGTACATTTTCCCGCAATATATATTTTTTTAATTGACAAATTTCAAAAAATCGCTCTGTGTACAGTATACAATTTCGATGTTTTGAAAATACAGATTGTATTGTATTGCATTCAAACTACGTGCTGTTCTTAGTTCGAAAATTTTCTGTGCTCAAAATTGAGTTGATACCCTCATGCAGGTTCATGTGGGTGTATTTCAATTTGTTATACTAAAAGATTCCTTTGTGCGAGTAGTAGCTCGTATTGGACTCCCATCCACCCTCCCATCCACCCTCCCTGGGAAAGTTTGCTGAGAAGTTTATAAATCGACGAATCTAGAAATACAGTTCATTATTGGTATTAAACATTTAACTCAATGTTACAAAAAGCAGTTCGACTGTAGAAGAAAATACTTAAAAACAATCTGCATTGAAATTAAAAAATTAGACCCTTTACGATAAAATAATTGTTTACAAACCTTCGAGTTTTCATATGTTTTTGTCCCTCATTTCTACAGCAGTCAGTAGGACAAATTTGTTTTCACAGTAAACCGTAAACACAGTTACTGTATAATTCTAAAAAGCTGATGGACGGAACACTTGGACGTGTTCGACTTTGGTAGCAATAATTACCCTACTTAATGTCATCTGCTTTATTGGTAATTACCCAGTGTTCCTGTTATACAAGCCAAACACGTGATCGTAAATGTTGTCTGTGAAAATTAAGTAAGTTATTTAGTAACATGTTTAAATCACAGTTTAGTTTTTTGGGAGCCCTTTGCTTAATTATATAAAAAAAATTCAAGACGATCGGAAGTAATTACTAATTAAAACTGTCTTGAACAAAAATTGTCAAGGTGGTTAATTAAGTAGTATCTACTATTTTGTTAAACGTGACTTCGTTTCATAACTGCTATTAACCATTAATTAATCGTTAAAAGTTAATTACATGTCCATAGCCATTGACTGTGTGGTAATAAAGAATTCCTTATCGAAGCAGCAGACGGAAAACAATAGCCACGCATTGTTTGCTAAATTTCGTAAAAGATGTATAAATATGTATAGCAGATGTCTAACATCTATTTTAAGTATGAAATAAATCATGAAGTTAGGTACACAATTGTTTTTGTTTCGCTACTTTACATATTGGTTGGTAGGGAATGAATCATTACATTCATGTTGTGAAAATCTGAATTTACAAATTAAATTGTAGTAGTTACTACAACTCGATACTTCGAGGTACTCCATATGCCTTTATAGCAGTGTTGTAATAAATTAAGAAAAATTACTTAAAGAATAGGGACAGAATAAATAAAAGACTGAGAGGAGAAGTCATTTGAAGATTTATTACAGAAGGATAGATCAATGGACAGATAAATAAACCTAGTATAACGCCAGTAATGTGAGTTTTATGAAATCATAAAAATCATAACTACATATCTTTTGTTGGTTTGGTGAATCGAGGCTCCCTGATCGGGTACTCAATTGAGAGAAAGCTGGATATCCGCTTCTCAAGAGGCTTAATATTAATAATGGATTAAACAAGACTGTCTTATCAAGAAAAGAAAGAAGAAGACATTTGTTTTTTACATCATGTTTGAGTTTCGAGAAGAATTTCATGTTTTTTTTAAATATATGTATACATATATACTCAGTGACATTAGAAGTGTTACACCCAGAAGGAATAATTTCTTGGATTGGTTTTCTTGAAAACATTAATATCTTTTTATCAGAGCTGATAAGTGAATTATTGCCTTTCGAGAAGTTGGTTTGTCTTATCACGAAATTGCAGCCATTGACAGGTCAACCGAGGCGTACCATAGAGCGTCAAGGTAGGCGCTTCAGACACCTAGCTCTGTGAGACCGTTTTGTTACTACGCGCCAGCTCTGTGACCAATGGCTTGGAGAAGAACTTGGAGAACGACTTGTTAGTATGCGAAAATTATATCGCCACATACCGCCTTTGACTGCGGAACACCGTCGTTAACGTTTGGACTGGTGCAGAGAACGGCAGCGTTGGGAAGCAGAATGGCATAATGTCGTATTCAGCGACGAATCTCGATCCTGCCTAGGCATCTATGATGGCTGTAGGAGGGTAAGACGCCGCCGTGGAGAGCGACGTGATATTGGATTTGCTGTTGAGAGGCATGTGTACAGGACTGTTGGAGTAATGGTTTGGGGGGGATATTGCCTATGGAAGCCGATCACTTCTTGTGTCCTATGAACCACTTAATTGCCTTATGTAGATGATCTTCCACACGTCCTTTTACAGCAGAACAACGCACGTCCACATATTGCTCGTCGAACTATGGATTATGGAAGATAGCGTTAATGTTCTGTCGTGGACACCCTCCACAGACTCTGGCACTGTTAATCCACAAAGTTCAAGTTGCTTGGATGCAGACATCGACCATCTCATTTTGTTGATGCCTAGGCGTGTACAAGAGTGTATTAAGCTACGGCGTCGCCAAACACATTACCGATTTTTTTTTAATTATATGGCATTAAAATGAAAATTTCTTGCAAATCTTCTCGTTTCATTCTTGATGTAAGCTTAACAAATTGCCAAAAATTCACGTCCAAAAAATTATTCTAATTATTCTAAACACTTCTAATGTCACTGAGTATATATTTTATTTTCGTATGATATCCGGCTTTTAGTTTATTTTTTAGTTGTATTTATTAGATTTGTTTACTGGACCTATAACGAACATACTCATAGATGTTTATAGAGAACGTATTTTACTGTATTTATCCTATAGCCCAGACAGCAACATATTATCAATAACAAAAATATGTAAAAAATGTGGAACACAGCACCAACTCTTCTTAAAGATTTGTTTGAGAAATTTATCAATTTCTAAATGAAACTAATCCACGTTTATGTATGCCTCAAATATTTATATTTAAAATTTAATTTTGTAAGAAAACCTTTTGATTGTCATAGTTGGGTAATAAGAACACTGGAAATGGTAGTAATTGTTCTTGTGTTATACTCTTAGAAGGAAGTATGAAGAGTTTTGCAATTATGACTGGATAACTGCCAAAAATTCATTCTCTAAATTGCCAAAGTTGTGACATTTTCATTTGTAACAGTGCAAAAGTGTACTGACGAGTTTGGGATCTTCTTCGATTGATATCAAGCTAAGGGCGAATGCTGTTAATATAAATAGAATAAATATTTCGTTTAATTGGCTGTATATATCAAAAGATGATTGTGTAAGACAATGAGGAACGTGGTCTAATGTTTATAAGCACGTTATAGATTAGACTGATAATAATAATGGAGTGATTCACAACAAACGTCAATAAGAATATTAGCTAAAATCAGCAAAGTGGCTGACCTCTGGTGTTAGATCTTATAAGCTTCGAATGAAGGAAATCGTTGTGAAATATTGTAGTTTATACATAGTTTTCGCTCCCAGTTTGCAGTAATAAGTGAATAAACATTAGAAACAATTAATGAAAAATGGCACATATCATTTGTTTTTTTTTTTATTTGACCTGTCAACTGTCATTTTGAAGCGCCCTCTGACGATCGTGATTTTTAATGTTTTATACTTTTATAGAAAGTAATACAGGAGAGAACCAATGAAAATATTTTGTCTGTAAAAAAAGTTCTGCACCTACCGATCTGATCCGACCTAGTGCACGTTCTTGTTAAATTAATTTGTTATTGTGGACGAATGTATAACGTTTCCGGTTGCTATGGCAGGCAGTAAAGGCCAATTTCAACTTTAGATAAGACGCTTCCGTAGCAACCGGCATTTAAGACCGTCGTATCTCATGAAATCGGTCTGTAAGACAACTATACAAGAACAGAACGAAGTAAAATCTAAAACAATAATGAATAAACAATAAAGGAAATAAATATACTGAAGCTTGTGGAATCGTGGTATCAATAGTATAATACATAATCTAGACAACGAATGTGTCAACAAATTGGTACCAAAAAATTAAACAGAAAAAACAATGCTTAAAGGAATTACATAATATTTATAAAAAGAGAATAAAATAAAAAGTACATACATAAGTATTTGAGATTGATTTTCATTACGAAGTTTTTATGTATTCATTTTCATTTTTTGTGTTTGATTCTAACACAGGAAAAAAGGCTTATTATAAGATAAATAAGAGAACGAATTTGTAATGATAATCTGTACTGCACAACAAAATGAAACTTTTTGACTGTTGCATTAGATGTTTCTATATTGATTCTAAATATTTAGAGAGTGGTGATTTCAAATTATTGTTATCGGTTTCCCGTCATCAACTCGAGTTTTTGAAATATTGTAGAATTATGATTTTTTTAAGGGATTCACATACCGGGCCTATGGATGGATTTTGAGACAGGAATTTTGCATGTAAAAATAAAAATCTGAGAATATTGGGCTCCCTTAATTATTTTACTGCAAAATTGTTTAAATAAAAGGTCAAAATGTCTAAAATAAGAATATATCAAGACATCTTAAACAGTTTTCAACAACTTGGATGGACTATAAGCATCAAGATATACTTAATGCAAAGTAATCTATACCATTTTCCACAACATTCGGGTCCTTTCAGCGAAAAACCTGGAGAACGGTTCCACCAATATTTTTACACTGGAAGAACGCTACCAAGGATGCTGGGATGTTCATATTACTACTTTTGGAATTTTCCTCTTTCCGTTCTTATAAAAAACAGTTTCTAAATAGAAATCATAAAAAATGATCTAAAACTGTTAAAATCCAGTTAACAGCTGTTAAAAAAACAATTTTTGTTTTTCAGTTGAGGACTGTAATGAAAATGAGAAATATCGGATGCAACAGACATACTTGGGCGGTGTAATCAATGAGCGTAACGTATTCACCGGTTTCAAATTCTCAGGGTGCCTAGAGAGAAAGTTTAGACGAAAGCGATGGAGCCTGGCAGAAATTTCGTAACGCATTCCCTGATTTATTTTTTTTATTTATTTAAGCAAAGAAGAACGCGAGGAAGCGAAAAATATTAGTTTCCTATAAAAAATATTAGTGCAGACAATTAGGATATAAATATATATTAAATTAACTATATTAAATTCATAACTATTAAAGAAATGCATGTGTATTGAAATTTTCCTGTTGGTGTTAATTTCGTATTACGTTAATAGACATATCAAAAACTACTGTCAGGGTCCAATCAAATAGGAGGTCTTGGAATAAGGCGGCCATATTTTATTTGTCGTGAGTAGGTGTACACAAAAATGGTCAAAATTCCAATATTGCGATTTTTTCGAGCCGCTTTCATTTGTCGTTGAAAAATCTGGTAAGATGTCCATCTAAGATTGTAATTTTTTTTATCAGATATACATATTTTATTTCGATTTAATATTAGTGTTTTTGGTTTTAGAGATTATTCGTTTACATAATTTGAATGTGATAATATACGGCTTTTCAAACATATAAATAAAGATGTTAGGTTTGCATGTGGTTTTAATAAGGCCATGGTTGGCCTCAAGAAATCAAAAAGCAGGAAAATAGAAAACCGGGACGTAAAGTATTAAAGAGCAGACCAAAAGAACTTACTAAAGGACTTTTTAATAACAAAACACATAGCAAGGCCAATCGAACATTAAAAAAAATCCAACAACAAAAACGGAAATGCTTGATGGTTAAATTTATGTTAACGTGTTTTTATCATGGCAATTAGACCATACGTTAAAAAATAATAATATTTTAGTCTTCTTCATAAATGTTATTTTATTTACTTTAATTACTGTTACATAAAAATAATTACATAAAAAAAAGTCAAAAAAAGTATTACTTGTTAAAATGTAATAGATGAAAAACTCCAGAAAAATTAGTAAATGGTAAATTGTAAAAATTATTGATGAATTGCCGAGTAAAAATTATTGACCATGATGAGTTCGATCACTGACAGTTGTGTGTACAAAAGAGGTTGAACAATAAATTTGGGGGAAGACTGTAATAATCAAAAGAAATTTCAGAATGAAAGGGTTTATTTATAAAGATAATATAAACGACACATCACGACTAATCATCATTAGCTGCTTTGAAATAACCCGAGCGAATGAAGCTAACGAAACTAGAAGAATTGTAGAGTAATATTAAAATAACTCAATTATCAAAAATAGATAGAAAGCGGAAACAAAATTCAACAACACTTGTCTATGTACAGATTATAACGGCACGGTTATTTATATAAACATTTCACACGAATCACACGTTCACTGGTAGAATTACTCTAGAACGTTCTCGGTCGTGTGAGTTGGCAATGACATCATCACGCGTTTCTTCCAGAACGTAACAATATGTCGATCGATCTTCTTTGCTATGGACGCATACATTTAATTTTGCAGGACGGATATTGGAATTTGCAGGAAATAAATATCCGTTAGCACACCTAATCAAAACAAACAATAACTATGATAAAACCGCTTATATCTTCGGTTACTGGAATGTTGAAACTTAATAACTAGTCTTAACCAAAGCCGATATTTACTGTTTGTATACAACTGTACATGTACTATCACGTAAACATAATAGGAATTTATCGGACGGCACTGCACTCACGTCTATGTGTTCAACAATATGATAAGAGTGCATTATGACAATGTAATAACACTACTAAACAATCCAAGGTTACAAAATTTCCGCCACAACTATAGAGTTTCTAGTTTTGACCTCCCCACTTGAGGCACATCGTAACGGCATGATTAACGCACTGACCAATGGTTGATCTTCTCATGAGTAATTTATAGTAACATCACCTTTTGCAGATAATGTTCACATGATTGTTGACCTCTGACACGAGTTTTTTCCTAAATGTGTATTGTTTTTTGAAACAATTGAAATGTTAATCGGCCCAGTTGAGCGCATAGAGATGGGATTAACTATGAACATAATTGAAAAAAAATTAATGAGGACCGGAAAGGATAGAGTTCATTTGATAGCATCTTTGACTAATTGATTGAACTGCCAGTATGTTCAATGAACGCGTACAAAGTCGACGCGAAAAATGGTCATCCAGATCTTGTTCGGAGTGATCACTTATTTAAACCTATTTTTGGTTTTCTTGTTCATCGTTAAAAAGATGGATTTGTTCAATGTGTTCTACGGCTCGTTGCAACTCTCCCTTGTGCTATTTTTTGTCTATTTCATCCTCTTAGTTAGATTGTAATGTTGTTATCTAATTTGGAGTTTAAATACTAACTGCATTTTTTTGAAGGATCAACAAAATGGTGGACGTTTTGACCAACCGCATCTTCGACAGTTTTAGCCGCTTCTCACCTAAAGAAAATCGACAGACTGAGTCTCTTACGACCATTTCACAGCTGAAAAGGTTTTCCAAAGAGCAGTATAGGAAGAGGAACTCATTTAAGGATGACCTGAAGGTGAGTTACTATGCCACTCTTTATATTTACTTTTTCACAACCAAAGTGTTGATAACGATATTTTTATACTTTGATCTTTGCTCTGGATTTATAAACAACGAAAGTGGATATTTACGCAATCAAAACATTCGCTGTGATAATTCCTATAGGTGCTCAAGAGGGCACAAAGATAGAAATCTTTAATGTAAATGGGCAGGGGCATCTAATTTTAGCTCCAAATACACACCTTCCAAGCTTTGTGAATAATATTTTCATCGTATTTATTTGCTTGACTTTATTTATGGGACATTAAAGATACTATGTGTACTGTTTCCGCTACTGAGGTAAACTCACAAAAAAATCGTAAATTATTTCATTGATCAGATCTTATATATTATTTCTACAGTCAACATCCCTTTTTCTCCACTAATAAAAGATCCGTTTTGGTTTCCGCTTCTGTCTTCGCATACTCATATAGAAAAATGCTTTTCTACAATAGTACATATTTCATTTCCTACCTCCCGATGCTCCCAATGCGAAATCTTCGCACAGGTCCATTGCTTTGGTAATTGATTGGTAATCGAATCAATGTAAAAATTCTCGAAATAAAATGAAATATTAAAAGAATGATGCAAATTCAGCATTCTCATCCGAACCGATTTCGTGCGTGCATCAACGTGCTCTTTACCTCCAATGCGCCAGTTTTTTACTCAGACGACCCACGCTGAGAATATGAGAAGTAATTGCCTGGTGTATTTTATCAGTCTTTCATTAAAAAAAAAACAATTATAAAAATCGGTGCAGTACACACGGTTTTATTGAATACCGCTCGATTCATGTTCAACGATTAAATTTAATATATTATAGATTACTACATCAACTTTGGTGGCATGTTACTACTCAAGATAACATTATAATAATTTATGGCGAAGTGTTAAGAAAGTTAAATATTGCAAGGACTCGGCATATAAATAGATAATGAAAGAGTGATTATTATAGAATACCTACGTAATACCAAAATTAGTACTCAGAACTTTAATGGATTTTGCAGTGTATCTGTTAACGTCACGTTATTTGACGATTGTGTTTTTTAAGATTTTTTAAACCAAATGTAATCTTTCAATACATAACTAAAATATAATAGTTATTTACCTAGGAAATATTGAAATAAAGTCCGAAAATAAAATAAAGTGATTTGTTACAGAATATTTTACGTATCTAGGTGATGCTCGTATTTTTTATGAGAAACAAACATTCATTTAGTCGAAAAGAACCAAACAATTGTTTGATAATATGTAATTATCAAGTTGTTTATCTTTCGGATCTTTAAAACATCTGTATTTTTTCCAAAATGTTGGCATTCCTAGGTTTAGTGAGATTTAAAAAAAATGCTGTATTGATATCTCAATGTTCCAAAAATAATCTCCGTTATTGTTTAGTATTCAATTTTTATGTTTCAGTATTTCAACAGTAAAATCTAGATTACATTTGAAAAAATGGCCAGAGTTTTTGAGTTTCCCAAAAGAGTTCGTAATTTTAAAATGTTGATATTTCAGGTTCTTTAGATTTATTTCAACATCGAGAATTTCAATAGCGACTTGGAAGAATTGCTTAATTTTTGTACACAGGGTCATCTCTATATTATTCAAGAAGCATTAATAAAATTAATAATCTTATCAAAACTGTGTTTATCGCTTGAAGTACATAATAACATAGGTCCCTTGGATTTTTTTTTAAATGTTATGTATGCATTAGTAATTTTAAATTCACCGAAAATTGAACATGGTCGATGTTAAATTATTGCCTAACGCAAGTGTAAATGTCAGGGTATTACCTAAAAATACAATGCTACATATTTGCGTATATCACTTACGTTGGTCAAGACTTTTTTTTTTCATAAAAAAAGAACGTCAAATAAGTTGTTGAACTTTGGAGGATAAAACACGTTTATCACAATAATTATTCCATTCAGGAACTAATGAAGACGAATTTTAAGAAGAACCAGTTATCATAATCACACAATTCAATTATTTTAACACAAGTGTAGAAAGTAATTTTATATTAAAATGCGATTACATACATCTTTTCTAGTTACTTTGGTTTATATAATTAGACTATTTACTACAGATTTGCCATCAGATAAACCTTGTAGTCAGTCAATGAAAGTCAACTTCATAATAGTACATTATTTAATGAGCATATAATGGTGGCTATTATACACGAGAATGGAAATTAAAATACGAGCCGCAGGCGAGGATTTTAACCATTCGAGTGTATACTAGCCACCATTATATGCGAGTGAAATACGACGTTTTATCTACAACTGCACTTTTAGAATCAAAATTAGAAATTAAACCTTGTTAAAAACTTGACGTTGAGAAAAAATGTCAATATTCATTATTTCATGGCCAGTTAATAATAATTCTTAAAAACCTAGCCTGACTGTCTGTGTTCAATAGACCTAGTCAAGTATTCATAGGTTACATGTATAATACGTAAATTAAATCAGTTCTAGATAAAGAAATAAAGAAAGAATAAAACAAACCTTGTGAAAAACTGGACGTTGAGAAGAAATTTCAACAGTTGTCAATATTCATTATTTCATGGCTAGTTAATAATAATTCTTAAAAACCGGGCCTGGCTGTCTGTGTTTAATAGACCTAGTTAAGTATTCATAGTTACAAGTATAATACGTCAATTATTAAGCAGTTGTAGATAACAGTATTTTACATGCTTGTCAGCTCATTCATTATAACCGTAGCCAATGCCAATGAAATGATGCAAACAATCATTTGCAAAATTCGAATAATTATTCTATAGTTTCACGTCACAATACTTACTTTCTATGTCAATGATTCCGGTGTGAATGTTGTATCGAATTGCAGACACTGTTAACCCGTTGCCTTACCAGTAAGAAACATCCAGAAACAACCCCCCATCTGCTATAGAAAAACAGTTTATTTCTTGATTTTATTTCTGGTAAATTGTTGCTCAAAAAGTTGTGTTAAAAATGCTATCATGGTTCAAACAACAAATACGTGAAAAAAAAAAACAATATGGATTGCAGATATTTCCTCGTATCTTAAGCCGGCCACAGACCATGTGCACACGTGCACATAATATGGGGCATGTGCGTATATGTGCACATGGTGTGGAGAACAGAATTAATATTTTGATTAAAAAATATTGAATATGATTTTTCAAAGCGTTAGATTTTCTTTATTAAATAACTTCATTAATATTATGTTCCATTAATAGAAAAAATGTTTCTGTATACTGCACTGATACTTGGGACATAATTTACTTATGGGAAAAACCATTGTTACAAAAAATGGTTATACATAAATCATTATATTTATAAAGTTGTTAAATTGTTCGTCTAAAACTGGAACAATTTCATCGATATTCGAATACTGGCCAAGTCACGTACGTATGTAGACATAAAAAGTCTACAATAGTATATTGTGCAACTAGTGCGGCAAGTTGTCGATTGCCCACGAAAGCGAAGTTGAGCGCACGAACGAAGTGAGTAAATCTCAATATAAAATTGGACTCCAGGGGCAAATTCAGTTTTCAGTAGTTTGTTTATCTGAATTTGCGTGTGCAAAGAATAATTTGCGTGCGACAAGTAAACTTTGCGCACCCAAATTAATAAATGGGCAAACCGTTACTTTGCAACCGTAACCAAGGTTGCAAAGATACTATTTGTCTACATGAGCAATAAAAAAAAATAATTACATACTTACAATAATTAGTATCGGAGCCTTCGTATATACAGGCCGTTTCAGATAAGGTTAGCTTCTTGTAAATGTAAGATTCGTTTAAAACAAACCAAAAATCTAAGTACCATTAAGATCAAAATTAACCAATAACACAATAAAAGGCACTTTTGTGAAAAAAATAAATAAATTGGAACCTCTGATATAATAACTACAATAATAATAATTAACCTCAGAACCCTAAAGTGTAAATTTTGTCACCTTATGCGAGACACCCTGTTTATATCTGTGTAAAGTTGGGTTTGGAGTTGTGGTTATGTATCTGCTCATATATTTTTCTTTTGGGTTGTTTTAATTTTTCTCATATTACTTTAAATGCCTCTTTTATTTCTTCCCTTTGTTCTTTTGCTTCCATTTTTTTTCAGTATTCATTTTTGATAATTATCTAAACTATCTTAATTGGTTCTTTAATTTATGAGATGTTTGTATCGTTTCTCTGTTGAAATGTTCTCTGTATTGCCTTTCCTTGTGTTTGCAATTATTCTTCTCAAAATTTTCATTTCTGTGGTGTTGAGTTTACTTACCGAATTACTTCCTTGCTGTAATCTTTGCTTATTATTATTGATTTATTGGCAAAACAGAGAACATCTTTCGTGAATTGTATAGTATGTAATCCAATTACCCCATTGGGGGAAACGAGAACAGGTCATCAAGTTACATCCTGGAAAGGGTGCCAAGATTTTAGTCATCGTCAGAAATAAAACATGTTAAGGTTGTCATTTACTGAGAGACAAATTTCTTTCGATGTTGAAGTGAGATAAAATTTTGCATGTTGTCTGCGAGATTATGTAACCTTGTGCAGAATAGTAGAACTAAAGTGTCTGAAACACTAATACCTCAATTATTTTAAACGTTGTTGAGCGTATCCTTTTTCGCTTGATGCGTAGTATTTATAGAATAAAGAAATTATGTTAAATATAAAATAGCAATATTTATGGTGCAGTAAAGAAATTTATTATAAAAATATAATATTCTGATAATACGTGATTTATAAAATCGTTGTTAAAAAATTCACGTATCTAGTCTTACGTATTACTTATTGTTTGTTTACCTTTTATATTCTTTTAAATATCCCCGACTGAAATCATAATCATTAGCGTGAGAATTATTCGTAGAGTCATCAATGTCGAATCATTTCTTGTGCGAGTAGCGTTTCTGGTGAATATGATGGTAAACTAAAATGAAAACATCAAAACAGCTGGGTATTACTGACGCACTTACATGACCGTAATTCTTATAATACGTACTTACATAACTTTTATTAATGAATATAAAATATACAGGCTAAGACCCAAAGTGGGAAAAAACTAATTATTTGGACACTGAACCTGAAATTTGAGCGATTCAAGTTGGAAATAACCTTCAAGTTTTAAAACAGGAACACAAAAAAGAAACGATTGCATTTATCTAAATGTGTCACATTAATTCATTATCTCTTCTACATCCTCATTTTTATTTTAATACCACTCTCGTAATTTTTTTATTCAAAATTTTTCCCCTTAATGTTTTTCGGCCGTGTATTTTTCACTTTTATATTTCTATACTTTTTGTTAAACAGTTTTATTTAGCTGGCCTTGTTTGTGTCTTGTGTGGGTCAAAATGTAGTAATTGAAATTTTACCCTCTTCCTGTTGACCGATTGACCTGAAATTTGGTGCACATCTTTAGTTTTGATGACAATACAATTATGTCTCATTGTAAATGCAACATTGCCGCCGCCACAAAATGTATTTTTTTTTTCAATCACTAGAATATGGGTATCAAATGAAAGGGCTTAACTAGTAGAATACAGTACATCATAAAAAAAACAAGATGTCCGCCGCCACAAAATGGCGCATTACATATTTTTTAGTTTTCAATCCTCTCTATATGGGTATCAAATGAAAGGACTTGGCAAGTGGAACACAGTACACTTTAGAAAAACTAAAAACTTGAAAATAAAATAAGTAAAAAACATTTATAAACGGTTTTATATAGTAAAGAAACATAATAATGATGCAGATAATGTACTAAAAGCTAAAAAATAATTAGGTAGGTACCAGTCATCACACGACTCTCCTTATCAATCTAGAGTATTGATCAGACTAAAATAAAATTGTGGGGCGTAGCTTAACCTGAGTAAATAATGTACATGATGATTTACTTTTGTACACATTTTGCCTAAGTTGTCTATTGAGAAGATGCATCCAAAGCATGCCTATAATGCTATGAGCGGTTGCCTGTAGATTTATTATGATTTGAATGTCTGTTTATAGAATCCCAGGTACGGAAACCTGAGAGTAATTAAGTAATTATTAAACGTTACTGCTAACAATTTGTATATGTATGTATTTTTCATTGCTATCTCCACGCAATTAATTTTCTGATATCTGAGATTTTTTATGTTACATAACTGTGGTTATTGAACCCATCAATCGCAAAAAGCGTACCAACGATAGGTTAAGCAGCTTCTCTTTGTATAAATTAACCAACGATAGGTTAATTTATGCAAAGAGAAGCTGCTTTTCATAGTTTAAAGAATCTATTCTATTAAAAGCCGTGCGCTAAAGATTCAACACTTCAATTCAATAGCGTATCAAGTGAGAGCGCTATATGAAGCATCTATGAGGAAGAGCAGTTGAAACGTATATTGTGGAACAACTTTATTTTCACCGTCAAGTTGCCGACTGAGAAAGTAAAGCATTTCTTCGGCCGATTATAGAATGCGTGAACTCGCATTTCGTTGTTTATCTTTGCGGAGGGAACATGTCTACGTGGAGCGTAGCCCACGGGTTTGGCTAGTTATCTAATATGAAAGGCCAAATTTAATATTATCAACTTATGACATTTTTTTCAGTTTCGATCTCTGTATTTTACTTTTTAGAAAATTAAAGAAAAGTTGAAAATTCCAAAGTGAAAATTGTAAATTGAAGCGTTCCATGACCAACAAGTATACATGACAATTGTGTGTTCACAATTAAAAGTTCGTGTATTATCGTTGCTATCGTCTCAAGTTGGAACGATAAAATATTCTTACAATGGTACGTTTCTCAAGTTTTCTACTTTCTTGTTGTCAGTCAATAAGTAGTTTGGTTGGCCAAAATAGTTTTTATGATCTTGGTTGGTTTATTTCCTTAGTTTCTCTTTTTAATTTCTTAGCGGCTTCTGCCAGTGTCAGTTTTTCCATTCATTTACTTTCTGACCTTTATCGTCACTGCACATATACATATTTAATTAAGTCTAATTTATTGTTTTTCATTATAATTTTTAATATTCCCCATACATACATGTATAGCTGTCTATTTCTTATCGATGTTTTTAGCTTTATCGCTATAAATAAAATCAGAATCGTATGTTAATAGCTCTTTTAGTACTGTCTTAATATTCATAGTTCAGGAACTAGCAATTACAACGCGATCATGTAAAAAATAGCTTAAATTTGAAAACAAACGATTCGTAGTGTATTTTTTAAATATATTAAGGTTACCTACTTATTAATGCGGGAATATATTTTGGGATGGAAAACGATTTTTATAACGGTTTTGAAATTATAGAGAATTGCGCTATTTTAAGGTCAGTCAAACAGCGTCATTTTTACTGTAACTCAGTGCCGCTATTCAATTGTCCGTTGCATCGGCTTAACTTTATCATTTGATTAATTTATTCAATCATCCATTTATTTTGATCAGTTCGTTAGCTCCAATTGATAAATTTTGAAGGAGACGATTATAAATATCAATAAAAAAAGTAGTAGGGGGGAAAATGGTGATCAAGCAGCAAAGGTGTTTGGGAGAGAGCACAGGAATTATTCTAGTTCATAAGGGATATATTTTTTTTGTGGTCGGCAATAGAACAACAAGGAAGAGTAAGTCAAACGGAGTGCTAGTTTAATAATAGCATCAGAAAAAAATGCTGATTTAATAAACGAAAAATATTCATACATATATAGGGTGACTCACTTAAGGTTAGCTTATACTGTATAGTTTCTCCATGTTGAAGGAAGCTAACCTTATGCGAGACACCCTGTATGAAAAATATACATATTTTATTGCAAATGACAATCCTTATTTGTTTTTTATTCATTAAAATTGGATAATACAGGCGAAATTGGAAAGGTACTTTTTAACTTATTAATTCATAATACGTTTAATAATAACCATTACGAAATAAATTGTTGGCCATGTTTAAAAAAAAAAAAACATTTCTATACAGTAAGACGTAGCACAGATTGAATGCCAGTGTGAATCTCAAATTACGTCAGGTGCTATTTTCTGCGTATGTCTTATCACCATGAAATTGACCTGTCGGCCACATCCATGGGTCTCCACAAAACGACTTTCACTTCTAATCCCCGACTTTCCCAGATTGTAATAACCAAAATGTGCGTGAGGATGTGCCATTTATTAAGATCCAAGAGAATTAAATTTTCCACTCGACATCCTGTTTATACCAATCGCCACTTATACTTTCCCTTTTTACAGGACAGGGAAAACCACCTCTTCGATATCAAAGAACATGCCGCAGAAGTCGAAATTCCGCCCAGTAGACCTTTGATGGGCCTCAGCTGTAATTACTGTACCAGCGTTAGTAGAGTAAGTTTTTTTCCATTAAGTTTTTCGATGCGAAATTGCCGTCGAAATGCCATTCCCGCTCACTCCAAATGTATTTTTAGCTGAAGTGTAGTGGATAGGAATGGACAGGCGTGGTTTCGACCTGGTAATAATAATAACATTATGCAACTTTATTGAGCGTTCAAATAACTGTGAGTGGAATAAAACAAACTACGTCTTTGTTTTCAGGAATCGTTTGTCAACAGAGCCTCTGAAAGGTTCGCGCTGAAGAACATCCTCGATCACACTCCGTCGCAAAACAATGGGTTCCTTCAAAGGACGTTCTCCCATCTCAGCCAGGTCTACCAACTTAAAAAGTTCGACTACCCTCAAGTAGCGGATCTGGTGTTGAAAGATGACCGTCTCAAACGCGCCATCGAAAAAACGGCATTGCAACAGTTCCAGGATAGTGATAACAGCGACGATAAGTTCTACCAAGAGTTGGTAAAGAACAACCGAAAGAGAGCCCAGAAGCTACTGTATGGCATGAGGTCCACTCTTTCTGATTTCCTGTTGAGGTTCACTTCTTGGGTGTTATATAAATTATTGCCGTGCTTCCTGAGCTGTGTAGTCGCACATCCTGGCCAAATTCACATGTTGAAAGAAGCTGGAAAGACGAGTCTTCCATTGATTTTTTTGCCCCTACATCGCTCGCACTTAGACTACATTCTTATTTCTTTCATACTGTTGAACAACAATGTGCGGTCGCCGCTGGTGGCCGCCGGGGACAATCTGCGGATTCCGTTCTTTGGGTGAGTGACTGATTGCTGGTTGGAATGACGGTTATTATGGTACAGCGCGGCTGAATTGGCTGGGGCGCAGAGTAATGCATAATTGGTAACCATTTTTTATACTTGTGCTGGATCAAGTAGCAACATTGAAGCCGAATCCGTTTTATTTCACTTTTAATTGCACTAGTCTGTTCCACAAAAAAAGAACAGTAATAAAAATGATTACTCTAGTGGGAGCTCTTAAACTCACCATGCCTTTATAAATACCACTTTCTTTTCCAGATCGCTCCTCCGCGGTCTGGGCGCGTTCTTTATCAAACGGCGCGTCGACCCCATAATGGGCCGCAAAGACCACCTTTACAAGGCCGTCCTGCACACTTACATGAACGAGTGTCTGCGAGCTGGACACAACATGGAATTCTTCCTGGAAGGCGGTCGTACCAGAACCGGTAAGCCCTGCATGCCCAAGTACGGAATTCTGAGCGTGATCGTGGAGGCGTTCATGGATGGCACCATCGAGGATGCCCTCCTGGTCCCCGTCAGCGTCAACTACGAGAAGCTGGTCGACGGCAATTTCGTCAGGGAACAGTTGGGTCAGCCGAAGGAGATGGAGACGTTCGGGGCGGCAATGAAGGGGATTTGGCATGTTTTGAACAGTGATTACGGGATGATGAGGATTGACTTCAACCAGCCGTTTTCGCTAAGGGTAAGCGTTTGTGCAGGTTGACCTGGTGATTGTTGGATTTGTTGTTAAAGAAAACAAAATCTGAGCAATGCAATGGTGTGTAGAAATTACGGCCAGCTACATGATACCGGCCTGCCCATTCCATAAAATGTTGCCACTAAGTGGGAATTTCCGTCAAATGTGAAGTTTTAAGTTACAGAATTACGTGTACAAATAAGGAAGCAGCTTTCATGCACCAAATTCATCCTGAGAAACACCGAATTAGCATTTGACAATAATTTTAAAATTCAAAATGTCATCTGAAAGTGAAGCCTACAGGTATGCCACAGAACAATGGATATGCACATTGACTAGTCGCATGCGGAAAACTGCAGTTATGAATAGGCCGGGATGATGTAGCTGGCTGTGGTAGAAATACAGGGTGTCCCAACTAAAATTTGTACCCCCCAACAATTCCAATTTCGAAAGGGAAAAGACTCAGAAGAAAACGGTTGAACAGGTCAATTTTGTTATCAAGTTTTATAATCTACATAAAATACTCTTGATTTGGAAAATAACAAATTCATGTTTTTTTTTTTTTTGTAGAAACAAATCGATAAAAGTAGATCTGGATAGAGAATTGAATAAGCTTTAAAATGATGTATCACACTACCCCCCATGCCTTTTAATTTTTTTAAGGGTGTGGCTCCCCTGGCTCAAGGGGTGAAATCTGAGACTTGAAAGTTTGGTACAATTAGGTTCCCCTTGATAACAAAATTGACCTGTTCGAGCGTTTTCTTCTGTCTTTCGAAATTGGAATTGTTGGGGGGTACAAATTTTAGTTGGGAAACCCGATATACCTAGGCAGATGAATGTTTCCTCCAAAATATGATTATTTAGTTTGTGACAGTTTTCGGTAAGAACACTCAGACAACCAACTTTGGATGTTTGAATTAAAAATAACAAAATGAAGATAGAATAATATTTTTTATATTGTGTGCACATTTGTGAAGAAAAAATATATACAGGCCGTTTCAATCGAAACGAGCCACCCTCATTAACTTTTTAGGAAAAGAGATTTAAGAAAAATCTAAAAACAGGTAAATTTTTATCTCGAGGGGGACATGTTTTGATGCAATAGTAAGCATGGCTTGGTGCAACCCCATATCCCTGACAGGAGCAACCTCGATTTTTTAAATAGGGAATAGGGGTCGAGTAACATGTCGTTTGAAAGGTCTATTAATTGTCTTTTCAGCCACATAAGTATTTTTATTGACATAGTCTATAAGTTAGTAATTAAAATAAAACAATTTTTTAACGGATTTGTTTTGTATTTAGACATGCTTGCAATTATTAACAATAAAAAGCTTGCAATCAACAATGTTACACAATCTGTGTTTTTGTACAATTATTTGCATATTTATTATCTTATCGGTTTTTGGCTAGAGCTAGAGAACGCATTGGTCTTTCAACACGATGGAGCACCACCTCATTATACTGCGCCAGTACGGCAGTTCCTGGACAATAACTTCCCCGAGCACTGTATTGGTAGACAAGGTCCTCTAGAATGGCCAGTTAGATCGTCCGATTTGACTCCCCTAGATTTTTATTTGTGGGGACACCTCAAGTCCAAAATTTATGCGACAGAACCAGCTTCTCTGGAAGATTTGCGACAAAAGATTATCCTCGAATCTCGACAAATAACACCGGAAACGTTGCGTAACCTAAAAAGCGTATTTCATAATCGTCTGTGTGAGTGCATGGATGTCGATGGGAATCATTTTGAACATTTCATATGAAATCAAATTTAGTGCTCAATGCTACAGTTGCTTTATCGCTCAGGAAATTAAACACGACTATTTTGCTTTTACTTATTTATTTACTTATTGTTAAGGATTAGTAAAAATAAGTATGGATGACGACAAATTTGATTACAGCATTATTCAGATCAATAATAAATTTTCTAATAATGTTTATTGCAAGCTTTTTATCGTTAATTGCAGGCTTCCTAAATATAAAACAAATCCGTAAAAAAATGTTTCATTTCTATTACATTTACTAACTTATAGACTATGCAAATAAAAAAATAATTATGTGGCCGAAAAGACAATTAAAAGACCTTTTAAACGACATGTTACTCGACCCCTATTCCCTATTTAAAAAATCGAGGTTGCTCCTGTCAGGGGTATGGGGTTGCACCAAGCCTGCTTACTATTGCATCAAAACATGTCCCCCTCTTGATAAAAATTGACATGTTTTTAGATTTTTCTTAAATATCTTTTCCTAAAAAGTTATTGAGGGTGGCTCGTTTCGATTGAAACGGTCTGTATAAATATTTTTGTGCATTATTATGGGGGTTGACTGGTATTACAAATATTTTTGTTGATTTTACTTCATTTACTAAACAAATTAAAACTTCAAAACAGCAGAATGTACTATGTATTGCCGGTTGCATATTTACACGACTATCCTATATTTAATTTTTATTATTGTGATGAGGATTAAAAATTTCAGTTAACAACAACACAATTTGCCTCAAAATTAGTAAGGCTAATATTCATTTGTCAATTACATTTAAACTTGTCACGGTAGCGATAGAAAGTACCAAAAAAGTGTGATGTCACATTTACATGACATTTACCGATTCCAAATCAACGTGACATCGAACGACGTGAAGTTGTAATGAGTCATATCGACGAAACTTGAAATTTGTGAAATTAAAATTAAAGCCAGGTAACGAATAAACACATTGATTTGTCCGCCTCCATGGTATGCACGTAGGTACATTTACGGTCACTTTACTGTGATGCAACTTCTCGATTATTGAATAAACTCCCATATTGTGACGTTGCTATTTTTAAATGATTTAAATGATCAATTATTTTATTTGAAATTTATTTTTGTTCTAAATGACTAATATGAAATAAACATGTCATGTTTTTCGCCTTTTCTACCGAGTACAATTGAGGACATCGAACGTTGACATTCCATCAAAAAATCATTGCCAACAGCGTTGTCCGCGCCGATGAAATTGACAGTAATACAAAGTCGTACCAATAGACGTAAAATGGCCATGAGAGGGACTTGGATCGCGACTTAATGGAAACTGTAAAAACGAGGCATGAAACTCAAAACTGAAATTTACATTTTTGACTGAATGGTTGACAAATTGGTTCGGAATGACAACCATTTTCATATTGTATCCAAATTTCGTTTCTTGTATTTCACAGTTGTTCTTTGTGACTAAAAACCATTTCGTTCATGGCACCACATGTGAATGCGGTGGGTGGGCTTTAATCTTAATCTTATGGCTTGCATCCACAACTGACCGATTGACTAAGAGTATTGGAATGACAACCATTTTTTGATTTAAAAGTTTTGAAATTGGACTGAACACGAGAGTGAGTTCTAGTTTTCAAAGAAAAAAAGAATTCCATAAATGGTTGTTACTTCTCATCCATTTAGTCAGTTGAGGAGTATAGTGGACAGGGCAGACCGCCCGCCCACCGCACTCAAAAACGGTGCCAAAACACCGACAACAGCTAAAAATAAGGTTATGATATAAAGACTGCTTTACATCTTAAATGCCAATGTCACATGATGTGCAATATGGAGTGTCCGATTTGTATGTTTTTTTTAAAATTTAATAACACGTCAGGATCGAGAAAAAGCAACGGCGTCTCGTTTACCGAGGTTCTAAAGAGCAAATTTCGTAAAATGTGATGTTTATTTATCGATTACAAACCGAAAATAAGAATTAACAGAAACTTGTGATAAAATATTGATAATGCTTATTCCCCTGTCCAACAAGTCTGAAATAAGCATGTCAATGATCGTTTAAATTTGCAACGAAGATTAAAGTTACTCTGAATCACCCGGTATTTCCTCCAATGGACCCCGTGCATATTATGGTGATGGGGGTAGAGGTGAGGAAGACTCTCTGTGTGTACAGAAAGTGTCCATTAATTTGATTCAATTTAAGATGGTGTTACTGTTCTGAAAGTTCTAGATGTAAAAGGAAGTGCAAAAAGTTGTTACGAGTAGGCCAAAAATCCTAACAGTTGTTTTATTACTTTGGGCTGCTTTCACCAACTATAGGTCTTTTAAAAATCTCATGGGTGGTGGGTTATCCTGCGCGCAAAACCGTTTTACGTTCGAAGTTGAACATACTAGCGGACTTAAAGATATTGTCATTTCTGCGGCCTTGTTCGACGTTTCTGTTGTCTCGTGTTGTTATTTCCTTCGTTTCGTTCCTTCGTGTTTAATTTTATTATATGGAGTTTGCCGCAGAATAAAACTAAAATATTAATATCTATACGGGGTCTTACAAAATGATTTCTAGTAAACTTTGGAATTTTTTTACATGTAAATTTTTCTATGCCGTTCTATTCTTTTTACATGGAAAATGGGCAGGCGACTAGATGGAAATCATTTTGTAACACCTTGTATATTTAATCGTTGAACATGAATCGATTGGTAACAAATAAAACAGTTTGTACTGCACCGATTTTTATAATTGTTTTTTTTTTTTAATGAAAGACAGGATACAGGCCGAGATTACTTTTCATTTTGAAATTTTCACAGGTTCATTGATCATTATTTGCATTTTCTTTTTGCCGAAAAGCAGTCCATTACAGCCACCGATTTAAATGAGCGTGAGTTCTCTCAGTGAGAAGCTGGCGAACTGGATGTTGCATATTTTTTGTGCGCGTGTCTGAATAAAGCGGCGCACTTCATAGTTACAATCCGGTACGGTCACAACTGACCAACGTAAACATAATAAATAAATTACAATTAATAGTTAAATGAGCATTTGATTATTAAATGCGTTTTCCAGACTTACAAATGATTTAGTTAGAATAAAGAGATTTAATTTTTAATTTTATGTTTTGAAGTAGAGTTTATTACGTTGCGTCACTAGCGTAACGTGTGGGCCAAAACATCAACAAATGCACGACCGCTGTCCCCACCGTGCGCTCTTATTTGACTTTTTTAGTGCGGCCATGCTTTCTCCGTTTATATTATGTATTCCTCCATGTATTAAATGATGTGCATAATTAAATTTTTAACACATTTTCACAGGAGTTGGTAAAGACCTTCAACGCCTCAAAAGTCCCAACAAACGGACTCAAAAAGCTGAAGAGCAATCCGTCCACTACCAGTCTTTACGGGACCGACGTCGTCTCGGAAGAGCACAAAACATTGGTTGAGAGCATATCCAAACACGTCATTTACGGTAGGCAGTGTACGTTTTTCAATACAAGCATCATCCCAGTTTTCTGCAGATTGTGCCAAATCTACGTCAGTCATGTCCACCAACGTCCTCGCCTTCCTACTCTTGAATAAGTTCAGAAATGGTGCCACCATTGAACAACTTGTTGCGGAATTGGAGGACCTGCGCAACGAACTAAGCTACACCAGGACAGACGTGGGATTCAGCGGCGACTGTATAGACGTTATAAACTACAGTGTTGAGTTGCTAGGGCCTGGACTCGTTCGCAAAGAAAAAATCAACGGGGAAGATGTAATTAAACCCATAGCGATTTTACCAAATGTTATAGAATTGAATTACTACAGTAACACTTTAGTTACACATTTTGCGCTTGAGTCAATTGTAGCGTTGTCTTTAAATCTTGTCGCTCAAGAGTCTGCAGTGTATCATTCAGAGCTCATTGAAACAGCTTTGGATCTGTGCAATATTTTGCAATATGAATTTATATTGTGTAAGCCATGTCAGAAATTGGAACATGAGGTCATTGGGTGTATTGATGATTTAAAAGTAAGGAGGAATATCTTTCTTGAAGAGAAAGAAGACAGTGAGAGAGTCACGAGGAGTAAAAGAATGGCCAAGCAATTCGAGGATGAAGACTTGGATGAGGCCGCCCCTGAGAAACCCTACATTTTGAATACTGATGAGAAATCAGTAGAACATTTGAAATTTTTAAGGGGAATTCTAATGCCTCTATTGGAGGCCTACTCTATCGCTGCGTTCTCGTTGGAGAAACTAGTCGGACGATCGCTTCTAGAAAACGAATTGGTTAGTGAGGTTCTCAATGAGATTAAATTGCAGCTGACAGAAGGAGCTGTGCTATATGGTAAGTTTGTGACCATAATTTGCTATTCAACTAAATTCTTTTTTTACAGACGAAAGTGTCTCCGTCGACTCGGTCAAGAACGCCTTGAAACTGTTCCAGAAGTGGGATGTCCTGGAGTGCCATACAGAAAAGAAACTAAGACTTTATTATTTAAAAGACAGTCAAGACAACACAGAATCCGTCAAAACTCTTTATCAAAGGCTCAATAAATACAGACAATCTCAATAGTTACGCCAAAGGTTTTGTTATTTATTGTAATAAAGTTTAATTTTGTATTATAGACAATATCCCCTGCATTTTTGCGTGGAGGCTGTTCTCGGTTTTTAATTTAGACGCATCTTTTTTGAACTGTGATAAACTAGTTTGAATAAATTTTTATCACATGATGGCTTTCATTACATCAGCGGGAGTAGGGTTTTTCGCCACAGCATGTACTTTCAAGGCTGCTTCTTCTATGGCAAGTTGGGTCACAGGGCCAATGGCCACAATCTAAAAAAAATGTAATTGGATTAGGGGAAACTCCATTTGACTTACATACTTTGTGGGAGCTTAGGTCAATTCCTTGGAAATGCTCCAGAGTGCTGTGAAATCCGGAGGGGCTAAAAAACACCAAATACTCTGGTATAACGGTAAATCCTTCCGTGCAAGCTGCCAATTCTGTCCAAATTTCAGGATTTGAAAGAGTGTCATAGACCAGTACTTCTTCCAGGGTCAAACCTTCCTTCCTCAATTCCAATTTTAGTGTGTCAGTCTTCAGGTTGCCGTGGGGAAATAGAAATGGTTTATCGAACTGTGATTTATCTGCTTCTAGTTAGTAAGAATCTTAAGTGGCAACAACTCACTTTGAATAATTAAACGGGACAAGTTGTGGGCATTCCCAGTCTCTTTACCGTCACAGTGAATTCCTAATTTGGTTACAGCTTCCTCATAGGTTTTTTCTCCAACTGTGAAGTTGCATTTGGGGCCCCAAAGCGGGGACACTTTTTCTTTTTCAAGGGCCTGACTAGTGGCATTTACGCAGCGGGGACTAGATAGAATAATGCCGCTGTATTGGTCAGGAGTGAGCAGTTTATGTCGCAAAATATCAATATTCTTGTACTGGAAAACCAATGTTTTTACAACTCTAACCTCAAAATTGTTGGCTTCCAATAACTCCTTGTATTTGTCTTCTTTGTCGTCGGACTTTTCGGATTTGAGAAGAAGAACACTGTTCTTTCGTACAGGCATTTCTAATAGTCAATTATTTCAATAAAATAGAAAATACCAAATATGTACATAAATACATAACCTTACTTTGGTAGTAAATGTTAAATTGTCACGATTATAGATACAAAACCACCTTTAATTTAAATTTATGCGTTTTTGGGGAGTTTCTAGAGGAAGTGACACCCATAATTTACATTAAAAAATTGTTCATAATTCAGGATTACTGATTAAAGCAATACAGAGTTATGCAACTAACAATACGCCATCGTATTTATTTTCCAACCACCACAGTTAGTAAACATAGGGCTAAATTTTACTTAAGTTGTTCAAAAGACAATTAAATTAACAAAAATATTGAACTTACAGAATTTAAAATATAATGAACTATTTTAATTAGGTACTTAACCCATATTTGTAAAGTTCGCTGCTAATGTGTAAAACAATAAGCTGTGTGAATTACACTTTTTTAAAATAAAATATTACATATTTAAATTATTATTTTCAGGCTGTAAACACAGCTCATTGCACTGACTTTTCGATCCCATCCCCACAAAGTACCGACTCTTTGTAGTTTCCACAGGCAAACGCTGCGATCACAGCAATATTATCATATGGCCATTTTTCAAGCGGGACATCCAGAGTAATTTGTTTCTGGGTGCGTAATGGAGCGTTTAATGAGGAGTTCGCCGCCGTCGGTGGCCAGGGGACCGGCAAATTGAATCGCTCCAGCTTAGACACAGCTTCGACACAACTCCTTTCCCTTCGAAAACGTCGCGTTGCGAATTTCGCGGCACATTTCCGAAATCGTTGCTTATATTTAGACCTGTGTATCTTTTTTAAGAGGACGGCATCGGCCGTAAATCGGGACCGTCTTAGGCGTCGTTTAAGCAAGCAGCGCGCTAAGGGCCGTAAGGTGTCGTTAAGGCAAGGCCACTCGGTAACGTTTATCTGTTAAATGACCCAAAACAAGTAACAAAGTGGTCCTGTTCCTGTAGCACCAGCACGGCACCGGAGAGGCCGTTTTCATGCTCTTTGCACTCGCCCTTTTTTTATCGGGAGGCAATCCAACCGGAAAATGAACACTCCTGTGGTGACAAAAGAACATTCCATCATTTCCGGAGAAATGGCCGCCATTAGAAATGCATAAACGGGGATTCCCAGGACATATTTTACACAGAGGACGTTTTTAGGGTTATTGTCGGAAATGATGCGGAAAATTTGCACCAATCAATTGGGACGGGTCGGGAGAGCGATTTTCTGATCGGGGACACTTTGATGGTGACTAGTTTCTTTTGGCGAATTCTATGAGGTGAAAGTTAAATGTTAATCAAAATTTAGTATTTGAAACGGATATAAAACAAATAAGTTTTTTTGTAAGCTAACTGGCTTCATTGTAGGGAACATTAATTTTCAGTTAAACTGTCTTTACATAATACATAGTCGCTTTTGAGCTCCATGGTATCATAATTGTTGCAAGAAAGATGGTTGGAGTTAGGAGCTTTGCACAAAAGCTCCAGCTTTAGATTTTATCATTTATTTATTTTCAAAAATAAAATATTTATTAGATTATTATTATTATTTATTATGGACAATAGAAACAATTTAGAACAATCTATAAATGTTAGTAAAAAGATAAAGAAACAAAATGTGATCAAACAGAAAGCGTCCAACGAAACAGGTAATTAGAGGATAGAATTTATTGTTCTTGAATTCGTATTGAAAACTATTCTGAACCCCCATTTGTCCCCGTTTTTCAGACAATTTTACATTTTAGTTTAATTTTTTTCCAATATAAGTGTGGCAGATAGTGGCGACAGCTATGTAGTTTACAAATCCAACTGACTTGAATAGCACACTCATTCATGATCGTTTCAAGAGATGCTGCAGGGCTGCGAACAATTGAATCAGGTCGCAGCAGAAGTTGCGTCTAGTTGTGAACGGTTCCGCAACCTCGTGCGCAGTACGCAACTTTTAGAAGCAGCGTACAACTTTTGCTTCATGTGTGAACAGGACCTACACGACTTTTAAGTGTCTGAACTCAGCTTTATGTAGATGATGTGACAATTCCCACATGCCTCATATATCGTGACGAGACTAACAGCTTGATTTCATGTTGAGTTGCGACTGGTCTTAACTAACGACCAGGCAGTAAGGACCAATTTCATGTTTCATTTTCCATGAATTGAGTCTTACTGCCTGGGCTTTAGTTAGTATAAATAAAAAAAAAAAACGAAAGATAGATCGCAAAAAAGCCAGCATTAGATAATACAAAAAGCTGTATAGTTTTGTTTTCTTACGCTACCTGTTTGACAGAGACAGCCCACCACCTTTTTACGCACCGTTTTTTGGCGTATTCAAGTTTTATTTTAAAATGCTATTTTAATCTATACTAGTAGTCGCCCAGTGGTCGAAATTAGACCGTAATTCATTAAATTTTTAAGTTTGAATGTTAGTGAGGTTCTCTTGTCAAACCTCTATAATCGTTTTTTAGTTTATTTTTTTAAATTTCGTTCTATTATGTTAGCTGCGAACGTGTACAAATCCGTCATTAGCATGTGTTATTTGCCTCAATTCCTTGCAATACCTATGAAAAAGGAACATTTGAAATCCCACAAAATTCGCAGTAGGTCAATCTGACATTTCGACAGTCTCTACTCTGTGCGACTGTTTGACATTGACAGTATGAATGTAAACAATGAGTAATTTATTCTATTTAATTTAATGTATTTGAAACACATTTCATATTACATATAAATAGATTTTAGCTTTCTGCTCTCCTTCTCCATATTATAAACTCACTCCTCCGTGCGCGCAATATGCTTAAAAAAGGGGTAAAAAGTTCTTTCTTCACGTATTAATATATAGATAATAAAAATGAAATGCTGTACGTTGGTAAGCACATTACTTAAGAAAGGCTGGATCGATTTGGTTATTTTGTTTTTACATAATTATTCGTAATAGTCCAAATCAGGTTCTTACGGAAAGAAAAATTGTAGGTTTTCCGAAAAATAGGAAAATTTTGGAAAAACTTTTCCGGGCAACTTTTCACATCTTTCTTTCCGCAAAAGCCTTACCTGGATTATTTCGAATATTAAAAAAAATTAGTCCAATCGGTCCGGTCGTTCTTAAGTGACGCGCTTACCAAAGTATAGCGTTTCATCTATACAGGGTGTTATGGAAGTCCTAGCAAAAAATTGAACCACATGTAGAACTCGTCAATTTAAACATTTTTTCTATTTACCACTTTCTGAAATCAGCTATTTTTTTAACATTTTTCTGACCCCCTATTTCACCCTCCGCCTACATGTTTAAGTTCCAATGAGAAAGTTTTTGTACTACATAACTTTTTTGGAATAAAAATTTTGTCGTTGATGCCTCTCTTCTTCTTTGAAATTTGCCAGATTTGAGTATTGGAAGACTCGCTTTACGTGTCGGTGTTTCAACTCGTATTGTTTACCGCACATTACACGAACAAGGACTGCGTTGGAAACCACGCTCGAATGATTGCCTTTTGCCAATGGCTTATTCAGAAAATTGATGGGGTACTACATTTTTTGAGACGTTTATTGACAACTGACGAAGCGAGCTTCACATGAGATGGTGTGTCCATAAATGATAATACATACACATGAAAATCCTCATGCAATCCTGGAACGCAATTTTCAGGAAAAAAATTCAAATTTCAATTAATGGGCAGGAATAAAGGCGTTTGACTGGTGCAGCTTATTTAATTTTTGTTGTGATTAAAGAAGGTAAGTTAGAGATTTTATTGCTACTAACCTACTTCGACATATTATGTATATTATGGTAGGTTAGTACATGTTTCCATTTAAACAGTTTTTATTTCGATTCGTTTATCGTGTAACGTTTTTGTGCATCTTCACAATCAATGAATGTGGAGTCTATAGGCGGCTATTGGTTTTAGGGATCAACTCGGACAGGGAGCGTTTGCGAAAGAAATGATAGATAAAAAATGTTTCTTTTGACGAGTTCTACTTGTGGTTACATTTTTTGCTAGGACTTCCATAACACCCTGTATAATAAAAATGAAATGCTGTGCGTTGGTAAGCGCATCACTTGAGAACGGCTGGACCAATTTGACTATTTTTTTTTTTTAATATTAATTTGTAATACTCCAAAGAAAAATTGGAAAAGTTGCCCGGAAAATTCGGGGAAAACTGAAAGTGCCCTGCACGTGCGCAAATGTTGAAATTCAGGTTCCTTTGTAAGCGCATCATTTGACAACGGCTGTACCGATTTGGATATTTTTTTTCTTCATATTTTCGATAGTCCAAATAAGGTCCTTAGAAGAAAAAAATAGAACAGTTTCCCGGAAAATTTGAAAATTCCGGAAAAACTGAAAGTGCTTTTTTCTATGGGATTTTTGTATGAACTCAAGACCATAACTCACGTTTCGAACGATGAACATTATAAATAAAATTGGAGAGAATAATTACAAAGGAAAGTCGGAAAATTTAAACAAACTGTATAAATGTACTTTCGATCATAACTGACATTAAAATGACATATTTGGTTGATTCTTTTTTTGTTTTGTTCGTTATGCCTCCGGGATGGAAATGAGTCAATTGAAGATAAAAATCGGGAAGATCTGTAGAAAAATCTGGAAAAACGCATTCAGTCAGCCAGTTTATGATAAAAATAATGTTTTATTGTTGTATCATCGTGTTTTCAATTTACGTTGAAAATAAATTTCTTCATCCATCACTCACCGTTTTAATAGTCGATAGATTACCGACATTGCTTCAGCGCTAGATCTTACACAGAAATCTCACAATTTCTACGATTGGAGCTCCACGATTGATATCTTTTTAACGTCGACCATTTATTGCATCTCAAGTAAGAATAAGCCCTAATGGAATTTTTATCTGTATTGAAATGAAAGAAGTAAGAAGCGCTCATGCAAAGGAGTTTTCCGCCAGATAAAAAGCCGTTAAATTTGCCGGTATTCATTCCCTTTGGCTGCGTATTATTGGCAGTGTTTTAAATTTGAACCTAATCCAACTTAAAATGCCATTTCATAGATCCGACTCCATCCGCTGCTGTAAGTGCTACACTCGCCGGATTTTACGTAAAAGAATTTTAAATTCTTAAGTAGGGCTCCTCCGTCTCTCTCTTCCTTCCTCTTCCTCGTCATCTCAGCATCCTTGTTGGAAAAACAGCAGATTTTTAATTCCCACAGTCCTCCACCAGCTACATATATATTTTCTTTCTCTTTACTCCATCATGTGGAGTTGTTCGCCCAATCGGAAACTCATATCTTCATATCCACCCGTTTGATTTCCGGATTGCGGGACAGTGAATGTCCATTATGATTAATTTTTGTCGGCGGAAAAGTTTCCACTTTTCGCTTCGGTCGTGAGATAAAAAAGTATAATACAGTTTTAAAAAGTGTTAAGGACACGGAAAAATAAAAGGGCGCCGGAGGGGATCCGATAATAAGCTTTTAAAAAAGTTGGAGAGCGTCCTGATAGTGTTTTGTTGATCCCCAGGGCGGCTCCACAGCGGAAACGGAAGTGGAGCATGTCCGTTCTTCCCGATTCGATTAGTGAGTTAATTAAGTGCTTTTACCTAATTGAGACGCCGATTTATTAATTACCTATAATAATTATAATAGGTCGGTGGGATTGCAGTCCCCATTCCGGTATCTGTGTAAAGAAAGAAATAAGGAATTATAGCGTTGTTGAAGAAGTTTTTAGCGAGAAATTTAATTAATTATTTTATTTACAGTAATAGGTATCTACAAGGTAAAATTTAAAAATATGTATTTTAAAATACTGAATCAAAAATAATAATAGGTGACTATTTAATTATAAAGAAAAAAATAAAGTGGATGGCCATTGACAGATCTTGATTAACTTAACTTACGGTAGAATAAAGATTGATTGATTTAATTTTTTTTTGCGTTATTTAACTAATTTAATGTAACTTTCTAAAAAAAATTACAAGAATAAATGGCCACGTGTTAGTAAAGGGATTGGTATTGTAACGGACGTAGGTTCTCAATGACTCGTTGCTGCGGCGTGTTCAAGATAGTGTGACATCATCGCCTGGAGTTTTTGACCTGTATCGGGAAATCTAGATGATGTCATCAATGATACTATCTGGAGGCGCCTAGAAGAATTTAGCCGCCGGTATATTTATTTGAGGACGTTCCAGCGAGAGTCAGTCAAGTTGCACTAACCAGTTACATCAGTGCCAGTTCGTCACAGTTACAGTTGAAGATCAGAGGGTCTAGTCTGACAGTTGCCTTGATCTATACGGAATGCCGCGCGATGTATAAATAAATAGACGAGCCGGTTTACGTAACATGTAAATATTGTAATATAAAAAGTGTAAATAAATAATAATCGAACTAAGAAACGCGACAGTGTCAATTATATCATGGATTTTTTATGAATTAAGAAGGTTATGTTCTCTTGTTAACAAACTAAATTTCTGATAGATTTTAATTTCATATGTGTTTTGTCTCACCAGACAAATAAGGGTGAAGCACAAATACGATTATGCATCAATGTCCAATACATTATTATGACCTGTGCTAAAATAAATCATGGCAATAAAAATTTTTGTCACAGATAATAATTTTCGAAACATGTCAAGCAATAATAACCGTTTTAAAAAATCAATAATATATACGTATGAAAGTAAGATATTCTTTTTTATAAATAACTAGCTGACCCGGCAAACTTTGTACCGCCTCACAAGCAATAATACAGGGGCCCAGGTAGGGCCCTGTGCCCCCATATCCATGTTATAATAGTTATTCTACTATTCGGGACGGAGACAAATCCAACAAATTAAATATCATAAAAATCGGACAAACCCAAGGGGGCCCCCATGTCCATGTTTTAATAGTTATTCTGCTATTCGGGGCGGAGACAAATCCGACAAATCAAAGGTCATAAAAATCGGTCTATCCCAAGGGGGCCCGCTGGGCCCCCATATCCATGTAAAAAATAGTTTACCACCTATTCTCATACCTGCCAAATATACAAACAAAAGGGCCCCCCTGGGCCCCATATCCATGTGAAAAATAGTTTACCACCTATTCTCATACCTACCAAATATGCAAAAAAAATCATAAAAATCGGTCCATCCCTAGGTTGCCCCCTAAGCCCCCTTGTCCATGTTTTAATAGTTATTCTGCTATTCGGGGCGGAGACAAATCCAACAAATCAAAAACTATGAAAATTGGTCCAGCCGTTCTCGAGTTATAAGTGTTCGAACAAACCCGACTTTGTTTTATAGTTATACAAGGTGTTTCATATGTAAACGGCTGTATGCACTAACTAAATCCACAAAGTTTTAGCATTCTTCTTCTACTTCTTAAAGTGGTGCATTTTATTTGAAACACAGTGTATCTCTTTAGGTGAATTAAATTCAGTTGTTTTATCAAAGGATAATGTACACAACGCCATGTACTGACATTATCGGAACCAGCAGACAACGGCATGTTCATTTTTGTTTTTGTCATGTATCAAATATGGCGTTATATACGGATTCCATACAAAATGTATGAGAAAAATAATTTTTACGATGTTTTAATAGTTATTCGCCCACGAAAGAAGTCGAGTCAATCCGTTCTCAAGATATCATCAAAATATTTGTGTGTGGGGTCCACTCGCAACAGAAGTGAAACTTTGGAGGTTACGCATTATAAATCGATTTTCATTTTTAAAGCCCGGTACGACAAATTTTTGTGGCCGGCGTTATTTGTTATTGTTGCCTTTGTTATTGTCGTTGCCCTGTGCCAAGCTCCCCGCCCCTGTAGTGTTTCCAAAGTTTTAATAGTTATTCTGCTATTCGGGGCGGAGGCAAATCCAACAAACAAAAGATTATAGAAATCGGTCCAGCCGTTCTTGAGTTATAATCCCATGGGAGCCCCCTGTCCATGTTTTCATAGTTATTCTGCTATTCGGCCGGGGCGCAGACAAATCCAACAAATTAAAGTTCATAAAAATCGGTCCAGCCGTTTTTGAGTTATAAACCTAAGGGGGCGCTCTGGGCACTCTTGTCCATGTGTTAATAGTTATTCTGCTATTCGGGGAGGAGACAAATTCAACAAATCAAAGATCATAAAAATCGGTCCAGCCGTTCTTGAGTTATAGACCCAACGGGACCCCCTGGGCCCCCTTGTCTATGTGTTAATAGTTATTTTGTTATTCGGGGAGGAGACAAATTCAACAAATTAAAGATCATAAAAATTGGTAGAGCCGTTCTTAAATTATAAACCCGAGGGGGGCCCCTGAGCCCCCCTGTCCATGTTTTACTTCATAAGAACCTTCCTCGAACTTAAAGAAATATTTCAAAAAAACAATTTGCTAAATTGGTCTAGCCGTTCTCAAGTGATGGCGTGACCAAGGAAAATAGGGATTCATTTTTATATAATACTAGCTGACCCGGCGAACTTTGTACCGCCTCAGAATCAATAAATGTTGTGTTAACTTTTTAGCTGCATTAAATTCAGTTAAACGCCTTCTACTGGCATTACCGGAACCATCATGCAACGCCATGTTCATTTTTGTTTCTGTCATGTATCAAAGATGGCGTTATATACGGATTCTATACAAAATGTATCAGAATTTTTTTTTTTGTTATTTTTTCCGATGTTTTAATAGTTATTCGCCACCGAAAAATGTCAGTCAATCCGTTCTCGAGATATTATCAAAAAACTTGTTGGGCTTTGTTACTGTCGTTGCCCTGTACCAAGTTCTCAGCCCCTGTAATTTTTACTATGTTTTCATAGTTATTCTGCTATTCGGTGCGGAGGAACATCCAAAAAATTAAAGATCATAAAAATCGGTCCAACCGTTTTTGAGTTATAAATCCAAGGGAGCTCCCTGAGCTCACTGTCCATGTTTTCATAGTTATTGTGCTATTCGGGGCGGAGACAAATCCAACGAATCGAAGATCATAAAAATCGGTCCAGCCGTTCTTGAATTATAAACTCAAGGGGGGCCCCTGGGCCCCCTTGTCTATGTGTTAATAGTTATTTTGCTATTCGGGGAGGAGACAGATTCAACAAATTAAAGATCATAAAAATTGGTAGAGCCGTTCTTAAATTATAAACCCGAGGGGGCCCCCTGAGCCCCCCTGTCCATGTTTTACTTCATAAGAACCTTCCTCAAACTTAAAGGAATATTTCAAAAAAACAATTAGCTAAATTGGTACAGCCGTTCTCAAGTGATGACGTGACCAAGGAAAATAGGGATTAATTTTTATATATACAGGCTGTCCCATTTAAAACTCCCCAGTCCAGATTTCTCCGAATTGATTATTGTGATTTTTTATATATACAGGCTGTCCCATTTAAAACTCCCCAGTCCAGATTTCTCCGAATTGATTATTGTGATTGAAAAATTCTCGAACAGGTCGATTTTGTTTCCCAGGGGCACATATTCTCAGGTTCCTTTCAAGTTCCGACATTTCGCCCTCTTTGCGAGGGGGCTGTTAGCCCCAAAATTTTAAATGGCACTATGGGTCGAGTGATACCCCATTTGAAAGGTATTGGAGACCTCTTTACAACTAACCACTTACTTTTCAATCTTCTGGTGATTTGATCGCAAATTTTTTTATTTGCAAGATAATCCACATCTTCTGATGCTGTGTTCCACAGCAACCACAAAGACAAACACGTTATTGCTGAAATTAGGCTTATTGATATTGTAGCATCACGAACAGTTTTGAAAATCGTCTGTATTTTTGCATGGAAATGAATGATGGCCATATCCAACATTTATTACGTTAATTAGATCATTTTATTGAAAAATAATCGTGTCGCATACTCTACATTCAATTTTAACTCGTTCGCGCTATTTAGCAATCAAAATCAACAACCTAGTGACCCAAAAATTTCAATAAATTTAATTTCAAAATTACATGTTGGTCCTTGTGGTTTCTGTGCGACATAGCATGAGAAAATCTGCATTATCTTATTGCTTTTATTGCAATTATTGCTTTTACGGTCAAAACTGCAAGATATTGAAAAGTAAGTGGTTAGTTGTAGAGAGGCCTGCAATACCTTTCAAATGAGGCATCACTCGACCCATAGTGCCATTTAAGATTTTGGGGCTAATAGCCCCCTCGCGAAGAGGGCGAAATGAACTTATTCAATTAACAGCTATTGACATACCTAGAAATGTTATGACTTTATTACAGCTGCTGATGTCAGATTGAAATCCGAGCTCGTAGATCTTAGGCTGTTATGGGTCATAACATTCGTGTTTTGCTAAAATAGTTTATCGGTTTCAGTTGACTGACTTCTCATTTTTTGAATATAGTGAAAAATTTTCAATTTTTTCCGTGAAAATCAAAGTCGTTATGCAAGTTACAAAGATGTTTATTTGTCAACAAAAATTTTATTTTTAGAAAATTAAATTAATTAAAATACAGAAGTAGTGCAACGAAGTACATCTTCACACACACAAGTCTTTATCAGTTTTGAATTTGAATTTACCAGGAATTACAATTTTATTATTGTGATTAGTCCGCACCTCTGAATGTTCAAGTAAATTTATTGGTTTACTGGTTCTTCTTCTGGTCTAATCTTATTTAAGCATTTTTTTTTGTGTTGAAATGGATGTTATATATTTTTTGAGAATTTTCTTTTAAAGCTCAGTACGTTTTCGGCTATAAGTAGGTAAAATCATTTGTGTCCAATTCCTTTCATCATCCAATATTCTACATATTTTAGTATTTAGTATTAGCTGAGTCGACAGACGTTGTCCTGTCCAAATTTCAATAAATTTGTTTTTGGACAGATCGCGAAATAACACGAAAGTAAAAAATGTGTTTTCATTTTAATTTAAGCTGGAATGCTTTCCCAATTTTTTTTTTCAATTGAAAACATTTACTTGAGTTATTTTCCATCCCGGGAGCATAACGAACACAACAAAAAAAGAATTACGCATATCCACCGTTTGAATCGTGGGTTATGGTCTTGATTTCATACATAAAGCACAAATTTTTCCCAATTTTCCAATTTTCCGACCAACTTTTTCAATTTTTCTTTCCGTAAAAACCTTATTCGGATTATTACAAATAGATATTAAAAAAAAATGCCAAATCAATGCAGAGATTTTAACACAAAAATACCATCCAAATTCCCGACTTTTCCGGTGGATTTTCCAAAAATCTTCAGTTATAATACGATGAGTAGTCAATGTTATGCCGATTATTTTTGTCGTGGTGCTACGAATGTCAACTGCGCTGGGATGTGAATTTGACGAGTGCTTGCATGGGTCGAATTTGACAGCGCCGTTGACATGAGTGAAACCACCGCAAAAATGATCTGCATAACATTGACTACGAATCGTATTCGGAGGACTATTTAATAAATCAAATCCCTCAAACCCGTATATTTCACCACTTGGTTTCAATTAATCCTTTTAATGACATCATTTTCAAATCTGCAAGAGAAGCCAGGGATGACATGAAAGAGAAACTGCAAGTTCTTCTAGAAAAAAGAACTTCTTTTTTAAGAAGAATTGGACAATCGGGGATGTGAAACTGGACGCATCGAAATGTTGATATGTGCCCAGTGAGGTGTGAAAGTATCTGCCAATATTTTTTTAAAGGTTGTTAGTAATGCATTTTTTTTTCAGAATATATCGAATGTTTTTGACGCCCAATCCATATCGGAATGATGTTAGTGAATCCAGCCACTGGTACAAAAACTCCCCAGTTGGAGTTCATGAAATTGGCAAATGGGTAAAATTTGAAGCAGAAAAGTCTGGATTAGATACAAAGAAACGAAAAATATTAAACCATTCGATCAGATTGGTTCTTGTGAAAGTTGGTGTTGAAGAACAGCAATTATTGAAAATAACTTGGCACAACAACAGTAATTCCATTAAGTCTTATTTGCAACTAGATAAAGAACACCATCAACAAATAGTGGAGAAGATGAGATCCAGTGTCGCTGCTAGCAACAGCAGTACCATTAAATGAAATGATAGTGTTGAAAATATTACAAAAGGAACAGGGTTGTTACACAACTGTTCCAATGTCAGTTTTTCAAATTATACTTTTCAATTTGTTAGAAAATAATATTTCTGTGTTTATTTTCGTTGTAAATAAAATTTAAATAAAGATTTTCATTTGTTTAAAATATTAATTTTTATAACTAGTACAATATTCAATCGATGATATCCCAAGTGCACGCCAAATACCTCGCGCACTACGTGCACTCGCAAAATATTCTGATTGTATTTGGCGTGCACAAGGGATATACGGGAAGGTTATTGCCCGAAACGGTTTCATTTGTAAATTGTCAATTTAGTAATTGTAATTTTCGTTAATAAAATTTTGGGTTGTTTATTAATTTTGTTGTTGGATATTTGTACACATGTACTTATATCCGAGTATTCCACATGTGCATGAATATACGATGATATTCTCACTTGATTGGATAAATTTTAAATAATGTTGCCTCTGGATTGGTTGAAATTGGTGGGCAATAGTCGATACAATTTTTACTAGTCCAATAGCCGCTGCAATTCTTTTGTAACCATGCAAATTACTAAAATTAAGTTTCTTCATTGGTTGAGGGTTCTCCAGTGGCAGGTACAGAGCGATTTTTTTCAAATTTGTAAATTAAAGAAAAGATATTGCGGGAAAATGTACTTCGACCGGCAGAAAAGTAGATGCCACTGGAGAACCCTTTTAAGTGACAGATAAATTAAATAGTCTTTGATATATATAACCTTGTCCTGACAATTACGAACACAAATCAGCCAAATCGGTCTAGCCGTTCTCAAGTAATTTCATACATGCAGCAATTGATTTTTATTTATATAGATAACTATAAAAAAAACATTGATGTCAGTGTACAGATTACATATTATGCGTCAATTTCCACCCATTTTCGTCGCATCGTCGACGACAAAATTCCGCTCTATTTTATTTTTGCGTCCGTTGTGTGCATAAAAATATACAGCGAGCTTATTTTAGTAATAATAATACATCGACAATGCCGCCATGAATTAATCATCGCGTTTTTTAAACAATGATTTTGACTCTATTGTTTATTTTTTCTCACGCGGTAAACGCTCGGCGAGTCGATAGCGCACCGAAAACCAAAAATAAAAAGCTCTCACACCGATTCCAAACAATCCATTATCAATTTGACGTGCGATCAATCACGGGGGCCAGCGGTCGTCCGACAAAACCACCTTAATAAATTTCCTAATTTCAATTTCAAATGAGGTAAAAATCGCCGAAAGCGCAACGCTAATTTGAAAATAATGGCTTTATTATCGGTGTTGAGCGGCGCTTGGCGATGCTTATCTCAGGACGGTCAAAGTAAACACCGCCAGGCTGCGCACACAAAACAGACGAAAGTCCCTAAACAAAAAACCCCAACTGAATTTATTACGGCAACACTTGTCGCGGCTTCGATTAATATATAGCAATTTTTTGCGGCGCCATCTGTCGGGGGGATGGTTGGGAGTTAAGCGAGGAGCTGCAAGTCGGAAACGGAGATAAAAGTTTGACACGTTTGGGTCTGGACCAATGATGGAATATAAACAGCGCTAATGTCCTGGAGGGCCCACCCTCATTGATATCGTTGCGAACCAGGCGAACATGCTCCTAAACAAAACACGCACCCGCGGACGGAGATTTTCTTTTGCTACGGGTCGCCTGACGAGACGATGATAAATTGCTATTCAGTTGGTTCTATGCTGCTGGATTGGGTTGGGGTAGATGAGGGCTTGTCAGGGGACGTAATCGCAAACGTGTTTTGTAAAAACTGTTTTGTCTTGGGGTCTTCAATGGCAAAATGACAAATTGTTTAGCTACTTACTATTTCTGTAATTAAAGAGGAAGCGACTACCCTTTTATGCCTTTTATGCCCTTGGAGCTTACTAAAATTGTTGGAATAGGTATTCATTCAAACATGCAGTAAACAGTAATTCCTACTTCTTCTCTTATTTTGGGATTTCTTCTATCTGCTTCTTTTCACTTTTTTTTTTATAATTTTATGTACTTTATATTTTTTTTGCGTTGGGATATAACTATTTACAAACCAGAAGAATATCGACAAATCCAAGTGGAGTAAATTTAAATTAAAATTTAAATATATTTAAGTCGAACTCCACAAACTTTAATAAGTGTAAAATTACAAATGGAACATGTTTCGGCAGAACACTACTGCCATCATCAGCCCTTGAAGAATATAAAAAATTATGACGTTGACGTAATTTTGAATTAAATTCTGAAAGGGCTGATGATGGCAGTAGTGTTCTGCCGAAACATGTTCCATTTGTAATTTTACACTTATTAAAGTTTGTGGAGTTCGACTTAGATATATTTAAATTTTAATATAACTATTTACAATCATGTAACATCCTTGGAACTTCAATTGGATATTCATTATACAGGGTGAAATCGAAATGTATGTAAAAAAAAATATCTGGTAATACCTTGGGTGCAACGAGTAGAGTGCAACCCCCTTGGTTTAGGTTTTCGAGTCCGCCCCTGTATCGAGATAAAATTCTTTAAAGTTTTGCTGTAAAAATGGAGCACGCCACTGCACCCAGTGCAATGTAAACAAGAAATTTTTTGCGACGTATAGTAGAGAAAAACTTTTGATTTACCTCGGTTAACTGACGTCCGTTCTGATCGAGCGTCGAAACCGAAGACGTAGCACGCGTCTTTTAAATGAAAATAATTGTACAAAAAGTGCAGGTTATTACCATGTTACCGTCGAAACGTGAGAAACTTTTTAAACATTAATAGTATATTAAAGTATGAGTGGATAACAAGGTCTTTAAAACACGCGCGAGTTTTCGAGCACGACGGCGTAGCCGGGAGTGCTCTAAATAGAGCAAGTGTTTTAAAAACCAGTTATCCACGAATACTTTACGCTATTTTTTATTATACCAGCAATACTGGAAACAAATTAAGCACTAAAAACTTAGAAATATTTTTTGTCGTGATAAATCGAAATGGCGTAATAATATTGCCATTAGTTACGACAATTATTGTTTACGTTTTTCTCGCGTCCACGTCTGTCATTGCATTTAGTCGTGTCAGAAATAATCGAGGAAAAATGAGTTAAAACGAGATTTCACCCGATATAGAAGCATTGGCTGAACAAGCGGAATCCAAAATACTACCATCGAAGTCAAAAGACCCATACTTGAAGGAATATGAAAAGTTTTCAAATTTGATGAAGTTATAATGATACCTATATTTCCTTGACAACCTTTAAAGCTCGCCGTGCTTTAATCGCCTGTATTCGCACGCTCAGGCGTGCTTTAAACTGCGATTCTGATGCAGGTATAATAAAAAAGTTGTTATCGGACTAAGTGAGTTTTACTTGATGGTGTGCAAAACAACAACAGTTCTGTATCAACGTCTAATGGGCCGTGTCGTGGGTGTGTTTTTTGAAACAAAATAAGGGACGTTATTTTGAGATAATTGAAATTGAAATTGAAATTGAAATTTATTTGTGTAAAGCATACATAGAAGTAAATACACACGTCAAAAATACAATAAATACAATAAAAGGTACAACACTGACAACATCAATGACAAATTTGCAAAGAAAAGATATGCATCTGACCATTTGTTGGCGAATAATTTCAGATTTTTTTTTAAGAAAACAATAAGAAAATAAGAAATGTCCAAAAAGAGAAATCAATAATAATTTATTCAATGCCTACAAAATTGCATTCAAGGAATTCGTCAAAAGAATAAAAGCTTTTGACAGTTTTTAAAATCCCTGGTTTTTCTTTCACACAGTCTAGCAGTGCGTTGAAAAACTTTAGGGAGAAATAGTTGGCTGCAGTTTCGTTTTTTGGCATGTCGACTTCATGAACGGTGGAACTAGGACGGGTTAAAAAGTTTATGCCCTAATAAAATTTTTGACTCAAATTTTCAGTTATGTTGTACTGTACCTTATGATGGACCAATGATAGCTATTTATTATACTAGTGTCTTATAAGGCAAATAAGTCACGAAAGAAATCAAGCTCTCGTGGCTAATTTTTCTCTCGTCAAATGAACGTTAAATTTTTTTGTGTTTTAATGAATGTTCAACAACTGTTACAGAACGGGGTGTTGAATAAACCTATGTATTACACACGTGTCTTAACAGCAAATAAGTCACTCAAGAAACATTAGCCACTCGAGCAAGCTTTCGTGGCTAAACATTTCTTTCGTGACTTATTTGCCTTACAAGACACTAGTACAGCGTGATCAAGAAAGACTGTTTGAGTTTGTAATACTGAATTTCATTGTTAAATGGTAGAATTGTAAGAACTTCCGATTATTGACGTCTTGACACTCGTTTGACACTAAGAGCTGTCATTCTCGCGTGTCAGCATCATTCACAACTGACATTTCAAATTTGAAATTAAAACGTCGTGAAATTAGACTGAATGGGCAGCAGTTTGGACATCGACACCATTGCCAATCGAACTCTAAATAAATTCGTGTTCATACGTTGTGGTGAGCTCAATCTGGTTCAAGAGTTAATTTCTGTTTATAGCAAAATGGGGGACATTTTGAGCATTAACTCTAGTCTGATTATTATCGTTCTGTATTTCAAGTTTAATTTCTGCTTCGTTTAATTTCCTTGAATTAATAGAATTTCTATTCGCCTAACCTACAATTTTTTCTCAGTTAACGTTACGTCAAATATGTATCTTAAAAGTAATACCAACTCAAACAGTATTTCTTGATCACTCTGTTTAATAAATAGCTATTACATATACATCAATCAATTTCACCCCGTGTTGTAGCGTTTATGATGCTATTTATTTACATAAACTATTTACACTTTATTTATTTCAATAGTAGTCTATGAGGGTGATTCTATTCTAACAGTGATTATTAACTTCCAGTCCAGAAAAAACTTACAGTATATCACTTAAATGTCAGTACCGTGTTATGTCCATTTCTAGAATTTACCTATATATTCTTTTTTTTTTCGCAATAAATGATTCAAGTCAATTAACCCATAATGCTAGAAACCCATTTATCCCATGCCACGCCACGCGATGTAGAAATTTAACACAGATTCAAATACGTCGGATAGCGTCTCGTAGGGTGGCATGGGACAAGTGTGTACGCATTGCATTTGAACCAGTTCAGAACTATTACGCATGCGCATTGGAAAAAACGGCGTTCGCGATTCTCCAAATTCAGAATTTGTAATCACAGTTCGGCGTTCGCGGATAATATCAAACGGTTCATTATTGATTCGGAATCGATCCTGGCAATTCTAGGACTGTGGTAAGGAAGAATTCGGTTGGGCTGTTCATGCACAATTTCGATCTAAGTTGTTTTCGATAAACGTCAATTTACAGTTGAAGGTGCAACGATCTCTAGTAAAGAGGCCCCCCTTTTCCAATTGGGCCCCCTGAGGCCCCCCCCTCTCCCAGAGGTGTCCCAAAGGCGTCCCAAGGGGGGCCAAATGTCCCAAGTAGGCCCCCCTGCCCAAGGTGTCCATAAAAAGCATAAAAAGCCCCCCCGTCCCTAGGGTGTTCCAAAGGCCCCCCCTGTCACATGGGTGTCCCAAAGTGGCCCACCTGTCCTAAGTGTGGCCCAAGTGGGCCCTCCTGACCTATTGTCTCCCAAGGGGCCCTCCTGTCCCAAGTGGACCCCCTGTCCCAAGGGTGTCCCCAAATACCACCCCCCGCCCAAGGTATCTCAAAGATGTCCCAAGAGGGCCCCCCTATTACGACGATCACTAACTGGACTACTGTATAATGGGTTGCCTACCTCCACGGTTCAGATGGTAGCTATGCTACTCTGTCCCAAGGCACGCCACATTTTTTTTTAATTTTTAGTGAATACCCCCGATATTTTTTTGTATAGTTCTAGGAATGCCAAAGTATTTTGGTGGGTCCACACAAGAGCTTATATGTACAGGTATTTTCAGTTGTACGGCGGCGCGTTATGTTCATGACGTCCTATGAACCACTTTATTGCCTTATCTAGATGATCGTCCACACGTCACTTTTCAGCAAAACAACGCATGTCCACATATTGCTCACCGAACTATGGACTCTCTCCAAGAAGTTGGCGTAAATGTTTTGCCGTGGGCACCCCGTTTACCGGATTTAAATCCCATAAAATATAATGGGGAGAAGACTGTCAACTTTGCGTCATCCTCCACAGACTCTGGCACAGTTAATCCACGAAGTTCAAGTTGCTTGAATCGAGGTGCCAGAAGCAGACATCGACCATCTCATTTTCTAGATGTCTAGAAGCTAGTGTATTCAGCTACGAGGTCGCCAAGCACATTACTGATCTTTTTCGAAGTATGTTATTAAAATTTCTTGCAAATCTTATCGTTTCATTTTTGATGTAAACTTAACACATTGCCAAAAAATCACGTCCAAAAAATTATTCCTTCTGGGTGTAACACTTCTAATGTCACTGAGTATATTTGACTCTATTCTCAATATCTAAATTTTGTCGACCTATGGAGAATACTTCTTGCTCTAGTTTTATACATACTCAACTACATCTCGTTTCAGGTACATGATTTTCTATTCTCAAACGTAATAATTACCTAATTATAATTAGGGTTTTGAATAAAAAAAATTTTTGTCATAAATGGAAAGATCATATGTAAGTTTTATTACAAAAGTATATTTTGTTATTGTTTTTTCGTTATAATTAAAAAGTTATATCGAATTAAAAATAAATTTTCGAACCCAGTACCGAGGACGCGCCGAACAAACCCGAGCGCATTTGTGACGTCACAATGTTCATTTCTACAGGTTTCTACTAATTATCAGAAGCAGCTGTTACACTGTTTCACTTTGACATCTTGTCGGACAGTAATGTCAGTAATGTCATGCAGCGTCTTTTTTAAAATATGCGATATGACACAACGTATATCTGCGTCCTCACCAAAGTAATTTAGTTTTTACGTCAGTTATATTGCAAGTGCATATGGGCCTGTTGCGTCTGTCCCACTTTGGTGCAACGATTTTGTTTTTGTGCTAAATTGTAACGATAATAATAATTGATTATAACATTTATTCAATAGGATTTTCGTTGTCAGATACACATAGTAGAAGAAGTAGAAGAAGACAAAATGTACGACCCTTACGAATCTGTATAAGATGTCTTTAGATGAAAGTGAAGGGGATCCTTATGTTGATTGGACTGGAGAGTACGGAAGAAAGCGAAATGTCTCATTCAGATGAGATTGGATCGTTAAATCCAGAATCCGTCAAAAAATACAAGTCCAAAATGATGCAGCGCAATGTACACAAGTCTTGGATATTTCACAAAGCATTGAACAAGGCACATCCGAGCATCAGGAAGAATAGGATGAAAACATACTTTAATTTTGAAGTCTACAAACTGTTTAAAAGTAAATCTTCGTCCCAATGCTAGTCCTCGAAATGTTTTTTGAAAATCTATTTACGGAAGATTATACTGCCATTTATAGTTGATTGCACAAATGATTATGGAAAAGCTTTAACTACAACAAACAGACCTAAGACTAAAATATCGCGAGATGCTAGCTTTCGTCCTGTTACTCCTGATGAAATAAAAAAAAATGCCTTATGTATGCTACAGGGACAAGTTTCTACTTCAAATATGCGGCGCTTTTGGAACAAATATTGTTGTTTTATTAGTTAGTTTTATGTTGTTCTACCACTTTTTCAAAAAAAAAAAAATATATAAAAAATACAAGCTGTTTCGGATATTATGTTGATTGCTCAATTTCAGTCTGTTTATGGTCCGCCCAAAGAGCTATCTTTAGATGAGTCACTGTTACATTTTCGTGGCAGTTTAGTATAGCTCCACTATCATCTTCACAATAATTGGTTCCTTCTACTCTTGGTTTTTGGAACAGTTGATGGTTCGAGTCTTCAGGGAACTTACAAACTGCTCGGCCGTTGGGTTTCAAACAGATTTTCGAGCCGAGTCTTGATTGAACCTTCGTGGGCTGAAGTATTGAAAGACACGTTGTTTCAAGGAGCCGCACACTTTTCTGAAAGATGTTAAAGTATGAATTAATCCTACTTGTTTCCATTGATCGAGCCTAAAAGCAAAAAAACAAACGTACCCCATACTTACCGGGGTGCATTCTTCTGAAACGAATAACTTTACGTCGTCTTCACGTTGCAGACAAACTATATAATATTGACAGCATTGAGACTTACCGAGAACAGAAGACAGAGCAGGATAGAATGGACAGAATGCCAATTTCCTAATACAACCATCACCCGCCTGTTACCGTATAATAACTGACACCACAAACTGACACTCTTGACACTGACATCCAGAGAAACATCTGCTGACATCTGATAGTGAAATTGTTAACTGATTAACAATATGACGTCAGAACCAATTATGGCGCGTTCGTAGTCACGTGACTTTTTTTTAAATTTTATCAATTTTAAATTGTTTATAATTAATTTTAAAAAAAGTTTTGAAAGTTTTTCGCATCGGCTATCAATATAATTTGTTCTAAAGTTTCAGAATACATTAAAAAAATCGATATTAATTTTCTTTCAAAAGCCTAATTATATAATATTATATTAATAATACTATTTCCTTCAAAAAAATTAAGCGAACCAAAAAGCTGCAATATTTTATTTTTAGCCAATAACGATCAACGTTCAGCGATAGTACTGCACTAGTGCAATTATCGATAATTTGTACTAGTGCTAAATTTTCGCCTGGTACTAATTAAAACATCATTTGGTTTTGATTTTATATTTTAAGAAAAAGAACAATTATGGAAAACACAATTTGAATATAAAACTTTGTTGTATGCTGATGATGGAGTTTTCATGCTGCTTCCATCACTTATTGTTATTTCGCTACTGTCATTTCTCATTCCGTGTACAATTTTCTCGTGATGCTCACTATCTACTTGGAGGTAACTCTTTATCGAGGCCTGATTTGAGTGTCCGGTAACCTTCATAATTTGATTTTCTGAAATCCCAACCTTGGCAAGCTGAGTAACCGCCGCGGCACGGTTCGAGTGATTTGTCACTTTTTTCCTTTTTGTGTCAATTCCTATAGCTTCCGCTGCCTGTCTTGTCCACTTTGAAATTTCATTTCGTCCTAGGGCACAACATTTAAAAAACCTTTTGACGTTTCTTTCATCCTTCAGATACAGTAATATGTTTCCCTCTTTTTTCTTTCAACATTTTGAAAAGCCTGTAAAATTATAATGAAATTGTGTTTTATATCATGCTTAAATAGATACCTTTTGGGGCATTTATTAGAATCGATGGTGTTTTGAACTAACCATATTTTTTCTGTCAACCTTCCTCCTTGGGCTGTCTTAGAAAAGATAGGATTATAAGCTATTCGGCCTGCAGGGTTGCCATAGTTGTCAAATTCTTCTTCAAAGTAACTCAAAAGACAATTACTTGCATCTCCTCCTCTCCACGCCAGTTCATATGAAGAAATATGAAAGAACTTGCGCTGCAATTCATCCGGAGTCGTTTCGTCCCAAATAGCACACATTTTATCAATTTCTTGTTCTGATAAGCTAGATGCACTTTTTTTTTTTCAGGACACATTTGCAACTGTTTTCTTTTCATATCTCTGGCAGTTCTGGCGGATTCAAACGTTCTATCTTTAAATGGAACGAAAATAATGTTAAACTCTTCATAATATTTTTGTTGCAAAATCTTTGCTATTGCATTCCAAAGTGTCTTGATAACACCTTTTTTATATTCTTCTCCATCATTGCGCCTCATATTGAAAGAGAAAACTTTTAGAATTAGGGCCAGTTGTGAGACGGAAGTTTCCTTGTTCAAAGTGTACTTCCTTTCATCGCAAAATTGCTAAAACTGTGTCCACGCAGAATCTCTAGACTTTTTCGTATTTGTTGGAGTTAGTTTATCAACTGCGGCGTCTAGTACTTGTGCGGAATTCTGCACAAAACGTGAACTCATTTTGACATTATTTTTTCACGAACAAAACTGTTGTTAATAAATCACCTAAGATACCAATTCAGTGCAAATATGATGACCATCAACAACCGCTTAAAAATTTAAAGAAAAATCAATTGTTAAACACAGAATTACGTTAATTTGTACCGTTTAATTTTTCCTCAGGAAATAGTCTGCCAAAATGTCCTCTCGTGCATTTCAAAATGTCTCATAATTTCCTCTCGAGAAAATTAAATTATCGACAATTTGACATGCACTCGGGACATTACTATTGATAATTATTATCTTCGATTTGTCCAGATTGATAGGTAAACCCGACTCTTTCCCTGTTTCATTAAGGGGGCGTCCCTACGCCATAACGGCCATTTCGAGAACTATGGATTTAAATTGGCCACTAGATGGCAACCGAACGCAAAATTATTTAATTATTCAATTTCCTAATCCTCCTCACACTTCGGCAGCCATCGGGCTTACTCGTTATCACGGCGACGACATGAGATTATTTTTGATTGAAATGCAATTTGTCGTATCGGATGCTTTGTTTATGTATGTGTTTACGGAAACTTGTTTTCAGTCGTGTGCTGTGTGGTTTTCGCATTTGCACGCTCAATTTTACATTGGGTGTGCTTCTTTCACATTTTCGGAAAGAGGGGCCATCCAAAAAGAACTTTTTTCTATCAGATAGTAGTAGTAATAGCACGAGAGGTCAAAATATTGCCCACAATAATTTTTGCGATTGAGATACGAGTTTCTGTTGCGACGAAAATAATGACGAGTGCTTGCACGAGTCATTATTTTCTCAAGCAACAGAGACGAATCAATCTGAAGAGCAAACATTGGCGGCAATATTTAGACCTCGAGTCTTATTTTTCTCGACAATTTTACTTGTAAATTGTAATAGCAAATAGTTACAAAAAAATTGTCGCTGGAATAAAGCTTGTCGAAAAATTGCCACTAAAATAATTGTCATACAAAAATCACAGAAAAAAAGCACTTTCAGTTTTCTCCGAATTTTACAATTTCCCGGGAAGCTTTTCCAAATTGTATTGTCCGAAAAACCTTATTTGAACTATTACGAATACTAAAAAAAATATCCAGATCGGTCCACCTGTTCTCAAGTGATGCGCTTACCAACGAACACGATTTTATTTTGATTATATAAATTTAGGCTTGAATGTGTTTTCCACATTTTCCCCCACATCATAATATATAAATATAAAGATACTAGCTGACCCGGTGAACTTCGTATCACCTACTAACGCGTTCTATTAAAAGTATTCCGAAGTAGCCATTCAAGAAAAAATGACAGTTTAGTATATCGTCTGATAGTTCCACAACGAACGCCATCAATTAAAAGTAATCTGAAGTAGCGATTTCCAAACAAAATTACCTATTTTTGATTTTTCAGCTAAACTTTAGGGTTGAAACCCAAGATGGCGCCCCTCGGCTCCTATATCTATGTTTTAATAGTTATTCTGCTATTCGGGGCGGAGACAAATCCAACAAATCAAATATCATAAAACTCGGTCCAGCCCATGGGGGCCCCCAGGGTCCATGTGAAAAATAGTTTACGAGCTATACCTACCAAATATACAAAAATTATCATAAAAATCGGTGGAGCCGAAAAATCGGTCCAACCCAAGGGGACCCCCTGGGCCCCCATGTCCATGTGAAAAAAACTATATCTGACAGCGCCACCTACCGGGTCCAACTGTAGCTAAAAACCACCAGGTGACACCATAAGTACAGAAAAAAATCATCAAAATCGGTCAGAAAATTAAAAAAAAATCTGGATCTCGACAACAGCGAGTCCAACTGTAGCTAAGAACCATCCAGGTCACGCTCTAAGTACAAAAAAAAATGACGTCCTTATCTTTGTTTCAGTACATTAGCTCAAAGTCGTTCATTGCGTTGCTCTTGACTTTCATTTGCACCTGTGTTTGCAACCCGGTCTCTTAAATTTGCATTGTAGGTCAATAATTGATCTTCTGTCGTTCGATTTAACCAATAGCGGGTGTAGACTTATTATAAATTCCGTGTATGTCGTCAGTATTTCCTCCTCGTCCACGAAAACGTGGCATTGTTCTTTAATAAACACACTACACATAAATATAAATAACTTAAATTCGAATTTTATGGATGTTATAATATGTTAAACAAATATTTTTGTTTATTTTCGAAGAGCCGTTTAACACTCCATAAAGTCTATTCGACACAAATAAACATTGAAAAAGAATTGTGCGTGGAGTTACCGTTTAGGAGAAAAATGGGGAAAACCTTCCTGGGGGCGCTTTTTTTGGGCAAAAGGGGATGAAGCTCCCCCCGGAGAGGTAGGAACTCTTCGGATCTTTATTTCGGCCCCTGTTGGGAGTTCATAACCAACATTTTAAAACTTCTAAATTATTTCTTCTATTCGTCGTTTTTTCGTCTAATTTGCTTGGACTATCTCCTCCCGGTCTCAAATATCCCCCACTTATAGATTGCATTTTTCGAGTTCGTGTCGAGTTACGCGCTCACCCCGTACAAAAATCTTACACCGTGGGATAAGAAGTTTTGCAAGTATGCCTAGATACAAAACAAGTAATTTTTTTTAATTACTAACTTGTAGACCATGTAATTAAAAAAATTAAGCCTTTCAAGCGACATGTTACTCAATCCCTATTTAAAATTAGGGGTTGCTCCTGTCAGAGATATGGGGTTGCACCAAGCGTGTCTACTATTGCATTAAAACATGTCGAGATAAAAATCTCTTTTCCTTAAAAGTTATTAACGGTGGCTCATTTCCATTGAAACGCCCTGTATATTATTCTATCTACAAATTAAGCACTTTTCCTAAATTAAAATAAAGCTTTCTCAGCAGCTACCATCGGGGCCCTCTTGGGAGAGGGGGGTGTAGCTACCATCGGAGCCCATTTGGGAGGGGGGGCAACAAAAAAAAAATAGTAAAAGAATATTTTTAAAAACATGATGTATGATGTAACAAAATTATGGGTTTGCTTTGGTTTGATTTATTTCAAAGTTTATTTTTTTCTTTGCAGAGCATTAAATAAAAGCTTGTTTTTAAAAATATCTTTTACTGTTTTTTTTTTCGATTTTTTAGAATTTTTTTGTGGCCATATTGAACTTAGTGTGATGTCACTAACTATCGTTTTCTACACTTCAATCCCTTTCATTTGATACCCATATTGAGGGGTTTTGAAAGAGAATGTAATCCGCCATTTTAGAGCGGCGGCCATATTGAATTTAGTGTGATGTCATTAATTTTATCGTTTTATACTCTTCAAGCCCTTTCATTTGATACCCATATTAAGGGGGTTGAAAAGAAAATGTAATCCGCCATCTTGGAGCGGCGGTCATATTGAATTTAGTGTGATGTGACTAGCTGTATCGTTTTCTACTCTTTAACCCCTTTCATTTGACACCCATATTAAAAGGGTTCAAAAGAAAATGTAATCCGCCATTTTGGAGCAGCGGCTATATTGAATTCGTTTTCTACTCTTCAAGCCCTTTCACTTGATACCCATATTAAGGGGTTTAAAAGAAAATGTAATCCGCCATTTTAGAGCGGCGGTCATATTGAATTTAGTGTGATGTCATTAACTTTATCGTTTTATACTCTTCAAGCCCTTTCATTTGACACCCATATTAAGGGGGTTGAAAAAAAAAATGTAATCCGCCATCTTGGAGCGGCGGTCATATTGAATTTAGTGTGATGTGACTAGTTGTATCGTTTTCTACTTTTTAACCCCTTTCATTTGACACCCATATTAAAGGGGTTGCAAAGAAAATATAATCCGCCATTTTGGAGCAGCGGCCATATTAAATTCGTTTTCTACTTTTCAAGCCCTTTCATTTGATAACCATATTAATCTGGTTGACTAAAAATACATCATCCGCCATCTTGTGGCGACGGCCATTTTGAGAGTATTACAATATTGAGTACTGTATATTGTATTGTCACCAAAACTAAAAGCGTATACAAAATTTCAGCTCAATCGGATGTCAAGAAGTGGTTCTAATTTAGCTTGCAAGATTTGACCCTCACATACTAACATACCAACAAGGCAAGTTAAATAAAAGCTTGTAACAAATCTATCCCACGGGAACCGTACATTTTTCCGGGGTCAAAAGTAGCCTAGTGTGCTATTCCAGATTATACTCTGTGCCAAATTTCATCCAGATCCGTTCAGCCGGTCTGGTGTGATTGAGCAACAAACATCCATCCATCCAAACTTTTGCATTTAAATTTTATTTAAGTGTGTAAATCTTTGAATTTGTACAAATTTTCCGCCAAATCGTTATACAGCGCCACCGCATAATATGGTGACCAACAGGCTCAACTAAAATAAGCAAGATGTCGGAGCTGTCAAGTACTGTTTTATTTTGGCTATTTTGTCAAAACAAAAGCTTATTTCCTCCTTACAATTTGGGATTCACTTTATAATTTCATACTCCATCGAACTTGTATAAAATTATCGCCAAAGCTGATCCAAGATTTTTGCAACTTTTATATTTTTTTTTGGTAATTTGGCTCAATTTTGGACATAACGGTTGAAAAGGTGTCTCACAATAAATATTTACAACGTGCCTGATAAATCAATTTTCGTTTAAAATGTTTACATTTTTAAATTTGTATAAAAGTGTCATTTGGGTATTAATCTCCCGCCATTTTAGACAAAAACGCAGCCTTAAGCTGAGCTCCTCGCTAGTACTTGATATAATTGCCCGATCGTCGGCAAATCTAATTTGCTGTCGGTTTATAGATAGATATTCAGTATGTTTCTCATTCCAGGTGTTTAAAGACTTCTTTAAGTAAACAATTAAATAACAGTGGTGAGATTGGATCTTCTTGCCTTGTACCTTTCTTCCGTTTGAAGTTATAGAAAATATCTATAATAATAGTTTTGCAACAATAAAAACTATTACTATTATTGTTGATAGTTTATGCTGCCAATTCAGTACTCTTTCCAATCTTTGGTGTAAAATTTTCATGAACGAGGACAGACAAATTGGGCGATAGTTGTTCAATTGTTTCTATATCGCCTTTTTTGTGTAGTAAAATTATATCAGATGTTTGACATTGCTGTGGGATTTAATCTGTCTTCAATATAATAATATGTATGTTGTGCAAAATTTTAGCAAATTTTTTTGCTATTATTTCCTCTCCATACTTTAGCATTTTGTTGTAATATTGTCCGGTCAGGTGCTGGTTTTAGCTTTTAGAATGCTAGATACATGTTCAATTTCGCTTGGCAGGATCTCTTGACATTGGTTGCATCGTGTGTACTCTTATAGAGTTGTCTGTAGAAATCAGTTGTTCCATAATGTTGTCTCAATCTAGAACTTCTCTATTTTGTACTTTTAGGTTGTTAATCCAATATTTACCTTTACTCTGGATAAATCCCACCAATTGGTAAATTCTCAACTTATGTCTTGAACGGTAATGTTGTAAGCTGATTTAATTTCTTTGTCATAGAGCGAGATTTTTGTTTGTCTGCTCTCCACAAAATTACCTTAAATCGACTGTCGACTCACGAGACGATGTCCGAACCTGACATCGATACCAACCGCCGCACGGAATATTATAAACCCGAAGTTATCCGTGGTGGCGGCGGCGGCGGCGACGTCGACGAATGATTTCGCGTCGTGAGTGCGTCGCCTAGCAACCGGTAGGCGGCGGTGTCGGTACACGACAAAACAAAACATCATTATCGTTCGTTGGGGCTGCCTGCGGTGGAGACACCTACCTCTGTTCGGGCGCTACACTAATTATGACGGTAATTAGGATAAGCTTGCTACGGTTAGTTAGTTCGGCCATCATAGCGCGCCGCCATTGTGATGCTGCTCGGGCCGTAATTAGTCCAAGTTATGGCCCGTTTATATTGTCGTCAAGATCATAATTGCCAACTTTATCAGATGCGTCTCTGTTTAACCTCCAACGGAAGAGACGGACGACGTGGTTGTTTCTGTGTGCTTGAACTAGCGGATGGCAATTAATGTTAGTTTTCTTGAGGGTTGTTAACCACTGTGGGTTGAATGCCGATGTTGATTTGTTAAATGTTGCACAAAACTTGTAGTCCGATTAAACTACTTTTATTTACGGAATTATTTACAAAAGCGAAACGTACCCTCAACAAATTCTATTACAATACTCTCTTCTAAAACTAAAATTGTTTCTTATACCGTGCGATCACTTAAATTATAAATTAGAGTAGGCTGTGAAATTTAAATTAGGTTGGCACTACTAACTGTTGACAATTTGGTTTAATATTTAAATGTCAAATAAGCGACTTTACAGAATTTCCAAAATGCTTTTTCACGGTTTCCAATTGGTGCCACATCTGTGAAACGGTGTTTTCATCAAAACTGCAACCCCGTTAGACCAGCGGATTTGGATTTGGTTAGTAGTGTCAACCTAATGTAAATTTCACAGCCTACTCTAATTTATAAATTAAATGATCGCACGGTATACACCACAGAACAATGAGCGTCCGGTGGTCGAAATGAGTCGGAATTCCCGATGATTGGAAAAACCGACCATTTGTATAATAAACCTTAAAAGCACCAATCAATCTAAAAGGGTTGAAACAGGATTTTTGGGGACGCTTGGGAAATTATAGGTTAAAATATTGTTTTATAAAGTTATCCAACAAACTAAAACTGCACCACAAAATTAATGGCTATACCAACGTACAGTTATGTTTATTAATGTGTCGTACAGCTAGTTTAGATATATGTGCATTGGATTTAAAAATAAATTAAACATCACCATAGTTCAAAAAATGTCAAATTGACACTGCTTGTCGCATCAAGTAAATTCGAAATGCCGGCAATGAATTTTATTGAAAGAACACATATTATTGCATATTTAGATGAGGGAAGTTGCATACATTATGCAAACAAGTAAAAACACCATTTCAAAAAACGATGAGAAATTGACGGAACTCTGGAGTAGAAGACGTCTACGGGTAGGCCAATTTGTGCCGTGAAAATTGGAATCAAGTAATTTCTACAGATAAAAAGAGTTTTCAGTCAACATTTAAATACAAGATTTGACTCAATAGACCCTCAAAAACAGTCATTTTTTTTTTAAACAACGCATCCAAAATGTTTCACCTTTTCTTAAATATTCCCCTATAGACTTGCAGGTGTCTATATCTGTTCAAATGTGACATTGTAATGACGAAAACAATGCCCAAATTCGACAAATTTCGGCCCTCAAAGAAAGGCTGAATTTTTACATTTTTTTTTTCAAGTGGCGCATCCACCGTTTTTCACACTTTCTTCAATCTTCCTCTATAGACTTCCGAGTGTCTTTTTCTCTTCAATTGTGAGATTGTAATGATGAATAAAATGCCCTAATTTCACAGAATACACCCTCAAAGGCAGGCTGAATTTTTTAAAAAAATTTTTAAGCGACGCATCCACCAGTTTTCACATTTTCTTAAATATTCCCCTATAGACTTCCGGGTGTCTATATCTGTTCAAATGTGACATTGTAATGATGAAAACAATGCCCAAATTCGACAAATTTCAGCCCTCAACAAAAGGCTAAATTTTTACATTTTTTTTTCAAGTGGCGCATCCACCATTTTTCAGGCTTTCTTCAATCTTCCTCTATAGACTTCCGAGTGTCTTTTTCTCTTCAATTGTGTGTTTGTAATGATGAATAAAATGCCCAAATTTCACAGAATACACCCTCAAAGGCAGGCTAAATTTTTACAATTTTTTTTAAGCGACGCATCCACCTTTTTTTACACTTTCTTAAATATTCTTCCATAGACTTCCGGGTGTCTATATCTGTTCAAATGTGACATTGTAATGACGAAAACAATGCCCAAATTCGACAAATTTCTGCCCTCAAAGAAAGGTTGAATTTTTACAATTTTTTTTTTCAGGTGGCGCATTCACCATTTTTCACACTTTCTTTAATCTTCGTTTATAGATTTCCGAGTGTCTTTTCTCTTCAATTGTGAGATTGTAATGACGAATAAAATGCCCAAATTTCACAGAATACACCCTCAAAGACAGGCTGAATTTTTTACATTTTTTTTAAGAGACGCATCTACCATTTTTCACACTTTCTTAAATATTCCCCTATAGACTTCCGGGTGTCTATATCTGTTCAAATGTGACATTGTAATGACGAAAACAATGTCCAAATTCGCCAAATTTCAGCCCTCAAAGAAAGGCTGAATTTTTTACATTTTTTTTAAGAGACGCATCTACCATTTTTCACACTTTCTTAAATATTCCCCTATCGACTTCCAGGTGTTTATATCTGTTCAAATGTGACATTGTAATGACGAAAACAATGCCCAAATTCGACAAATTTCTGCCCTCAAAAAAGCTGAATTTTTACATTTTTTTTTTTCAAGTGGCCCTCACCATTTTTCACACTTTCTTCAATCTTCCTCTATAGACTTCCGAGTGTCTTTTTCTCTTCAATTGTGAGATTGTAATGATGAATAAAATGCCCAAATTTCACAGAATACACCCTCAAAGGCAGGCTGAATTTTTACAATTTCTTTTTATGCGACGCATCCACCATTTTTCACACTTTCTTACATATTCTCCTATAGACTTCCGGGTGTCTATATCTGTTCAAATGTGACATTGTAATGACGAAAACAATGCCCAAATTCGTCAAATTTTAGCCCTCAAAGATAGGCTGAATTTTTACTTTTTTTTTTCAAGTGGCGCATCCACCATTTTTCACACTTTCTTCAATCTTCCTCTATAGACTTCCGAGTGTCTTTTTTTCTTCAATTGTGAGATGGTAATGATGAATAAAATGCCCAAATTTTACAGAATACACCCTCAAAGGCAGGCTGAATTTTTTACTTTTTTTTTAAGCAAAGCATCCACCATTTTTCACACTTTCTTAAATATTCCCCTATAGACTTCCCGGTGTCTATATCTGTTCAAATGTGACATTGTAATCACGAAAACAATGCCCAAATTCGACAAATTTCAGCCTTCAAAGAAAGACTGAATTTTTACATTTTTTTTAAGTGACGCATCCACCATTTTTTACAGTTTCTTCAATCTTTCTCTATAGACTTCCGAGTGTCTTTTTCTCTTCAATTGTCAGATTGTAATGATGAATAAAATGCCCAAATTTCACAGAAAACACCCTCAAAGGCAGGCAGAATTTTTTACTTTTTTTTTTAAGTGAAGCATCTACCATTTTTCACACTTTCTTAAATATTCCCCTATAGACTTCCAGGTGTCTATATCTGTTCAAATGTGACATTGTAATGACGAAAACAATGCCCAAATTCCACAAATTTCAGCCCTCAAAGAAAGGCTGAATTTTTACATTTTTTTGTTTCAAATAACGCATTTACCATTTTTCACCCTTTCTTCAATCATCCTCTATAGACTTCCGGGTGCCTATATCTGTTCAAATGTGACATTGTACTTATGAAAAAAATGTCAGAATTTGACAGAATACACCCCCAAAGACAGGCTGAATTTTTTACATTTTTTTATAGCGACGCATCCACCATTTTTCACCCTTCCTTAATACAAAATATTTGATGAGCAATATGTTATCACCGGCGATAGAACAGGATTTTTTTTTATAAATTGTTGAGCATGGATATAAGTATCCACGGACTTTGGGATGTGTTGGGATATTGAAGAGAGACTTAATCCTCGAAATATTTTAGAAAATGTTATGTACTGCCCTATTCATACCACAGGACTAGTTAATCAATGGTTTGTTGATAATAATATTGAGGTACTGGTTTGTATTTATGTTATGTATTTAATTTCTAATTAAATGTTTTTGTTCTGTAATTTTGAAAATATTCATTTAAATAGAGCATTATTGGCATTAAGATCATTGCTATGCAACAATCCTTGTACAACACGGGTAAGTTCACACACAACAAATTCTGTACAACAGTTTTTTGAACATAACTGTACATTGTTTCAGAAAAATTAAATTTGGACTCAAAATCAAAAATCCACCGAATCAGGACTAAGAAGAAGAATCAGCAACAGAATAAGACTGCACCAACTTTTTCAATTAATAATCACGATATTAAAATTTGGGTATTAGGAGTCAGAAAGAAGCGAGCAATTTATTATGGATATGTCCTGTACACTGATAGAATTACGTTTATTGGTTTGCAGGAGTGGTCGTGTCGTGACAATTCCGGAAATTCTGGACAAGATCAGTCTATCGGCATCCATCTGTAGAACCTAGGGTACACCCAACAGCTTGAGTGCGAGACCACAAAATTTTAATGTGACACGAGGGAAAGACTGGATCATTATACGGAATACATTAAACATGGAGGAAAATAACTGTTAGATACCGTTAACAATATTGTTTAACAAATGCATTGAAGGGGAAGACATACTAGACGAATGGAACGAGGCGTGTTGAATTGTCGCTTAATTAACTTAAAAGTGAGGTTAGATATAGATTCAGATGTCAAATTGACATACGACTTGACATACGAATTGACAGCCGCTATTCTACAATATAATTAAAAATGTCTTCACAATGTTACAAGTACATACTATAAAGCTAAAACTAGCATCTGAAAGGATAGAAATGTATTCAGAAACCTAGACTGGACGGGAATAAGCGTAAATGTGAATGGTAGAGATTAATATACACCTAAGATATGCAGATAATATAGTATTAATAACTAACAATAAGTCAGAAGAGGAACTACAAGAAATAATAGAGCAACAACACACAATCGCAACGGATTGAATAAACAAAAGACAAAGCTGATGACAAATACATTTATTAACATTTACAAATTCAAATTGAACAAGTAGACTGGGAACGTGGGGCAGAATGGGGTAGCTAATGTCTGAACTGTCTTAATGGGGCCCTTGGGGGATCGCTAGAATTTCAAAAATGAATTTTATACTTTATAACGCTACAAGATTTTCATAAATGATTTATACATCGAGTAGGCTTTTGAATGACAAAATATTTGAAATAAAATAAAATTGTATACCATTATGGTACTATGTTGAAATTAGGGAATTTTGATTTCTGGAACTTTAAAAACCATAAAGTTTAATTTTTAGAACCTTGATATTGTAAAATATCGAAATCGAAATCTGGAATCCCCATGAACTCTGGGAAATTAAGTAATTGAGAGATCGTGAGAGGTCCAAGATTTTGAGAGTTCGAAATTGTGTAATTATGATATGCTGAAATTATGGAATTGTGAAATTGAGAACCTAAACAAATTATAATCTAGGAAACTAAATAAAAACTAAAATAAATTTAAAAACTGAGAACTAAAAAAGTGAAAGAAATTGAGATCTTCAGAAGTTGACAATTTGAGAAGATTTGAAATTGTGATACTGTTAGGTTGGGCATTTTGAGATATTTTAATATTTTTAAATTGTAAAACTGACAACCTGCAAAACTGGAACCTGAAACTTGTGCAATTGAGAAACTGAGAACGTAGAAATTGTCAGAACGTGAGATTTAATTTTTTATTTTGGGATTTTGAAATTTGAGATTCTTTAGAATTTCGATTTTGTAAAATTCTAAATTATGAAAGTAAAATAAATACCGGGTGTCCCAGAGGTGTGTGGACCATCAATTCCGCCCTTATTTTGAAAGATATCAAAACGGGGTTTTCGGCGGAGGATAGCCACACGATACCTTAACAATTTAAAATTATTAGAAATCATATACAGAGTGTCATAGTATTAGTAATATATGAGTTATGAAGAATTTTTGGTCAAAATTAGTGCTTTTTTAAAAAATTGCAGAGACAAAATGTATAATAACTTTTTTTTTCAAATGGGACACCCTATATTCCATTATACCACCAAATAGCATTTTTAACAAGCTTTCTGTCAATATATAGTTTGCCACGGCAAATGTTAATACTTTCGATAATTTTTACAAAAAACGTAGAAAACTTTCCCAAATTGATGAAATCGTGTAGATCAGATCGCCTTGGACTTTTTGCCATGGAGATATCATTTTAGACTGGTTACCATGGACCCGTTTGTTCTTGTTGACAGTAAGTTATACTGTAACAAATAGTTTCACTTTTGTGATTTTTTTTACAAAATGAATTTTACGAAAGAAGTAATGATGAATATGATACAATGCATTAGGCGAAGCCGAAAGATATTCCTTTTTGGACACAAAAATTTACAACGTTTTGAAAACACTGGAAACGTGGCCTACAACAAAAAAACAATTAATTGGTAGAAGAGTAGGTCAAAACAGTGTGCTAGAAGTTGTACTGATGCTAGAAGCAAACCCTCAACCCAGTACAAGAGAAATTGCTGCCCAATCTGAGATTTCGAAATCTTCAGTAAACCGTGTGATCAAAAAACAAAGGTTTCATCCATACCACATTGAACCCCATCAAGAATAAATTGCAAGAAGCTTATTTTGCAAAAAGAGTGGAATTCTACGAAATAATGGACAATCTTCTAGAAAGGAATAGAAATATTTTAAACAGAATTTTGTTCACTGATGAGGCGACCTTTAAGAGTAATGGGCATGGCAAGAGGCATAACATGCACTATTATGCCACTGAAAATCCCCACTGGATGCGGACGATTGATTATCAGAACTAGTGGTCCTTAATGTGGTTGCATCATTTAAATGACTGGTTGCCGAGACGTTGGATTGGTAAGGTCGGCCCTGTCAAATGGCCCGCAAGATCACCAGATTTAACTCCTCTAGATTTTTTCGTTTGTGGTTATGTAAACGATATAGTCTATCGAATTCTTACGTCAACCTAAGCCTGTCTACCTCTCGGTGTCATTTCTGAAGTAATTTAATAAATTAGACAATAAACGACTGTCTCCATGGCAACAAGTCCAAGGCGATGTGATCTTAATAAGCGATTTTACCAATTTCGGGAAACTTTATAGGTTTTTTGTAAAAATTACCTAAAGTACTAACATTTGCATAGGCAAACCATACATTGAAAAAAAGCTTATTAAAAATGCTCTTTGGTGGTATAATGAAATATAGGGTGTTCCATTTGAAAAAAATAAGTTATTATACATTTTGCGAAACAGTACACCCTGCATAGAAATATCAATTTAGATGATTTTCGATTAGTATGTATTAAAGTTTGGATCTATAAGAAATTATTGACAGAAAAGTATTCAGTTATCTCTGTTGGAATGCTCTCTGCAATTTTTTAAAAAGCACTAATTTTGACCTAAAATTCTTCATAACTCAAGAATCATCCATAATAAACCTTTAGTACCTTATACCATTTTCCTCAACATTAACTGCTCTTTCAATTTACCAACTAATATACAGGGCATTCCATTTAAAAAAAAAAACATAACTTTGGTATATTACTAATACTAGGACACTCTGTATATGATTTCTAATAATTTTAAATTGTGAAGGTATTGTGTGGCTATCGTCTCCCGAAAACCCCGTTTTGATATTTTTTAAAATAAGGGCGTAATTGATGGTCCACACACCTCTGGGACACCCGGTATGTAATTAAACTGTGAAACTAAAAAATTGAAAATTTAGGAAACTGAGATATTGAGAACTTGAGAAGCCTAGAAGAAAAATTGAGAAGCTGACAGTTTAAATATGAAAACTGTCGTACTGCGAGGTTGTAAGATTTTGTTTTCTTTTTGAGTTTTTTTTTTGGATTTCTTTGGGCGATTTTGAAATTATGAAAATTATGAGCACCTGCAAAACTGAGAATATAGGAAACTACAAAATTAAAAACTGGAACTTGAAACTTGAGTAATGGAGAAACAGAACGTCTAGAGAACTAAGAACCTAAGAACTAATTGTGTGTACCAGTACACTAACTTACCAAAGAGATACTGTACAGTCCTACAAGGGGCGTCTGTACCTGAGTAAGGGTTTCTCCCTCCCCACCAGTCGTTTTCAAATTCGTACCATTTAAGTTAGTTTTTAAGCAAGTCTGTAAATAGCTTCCGTTGGACATAGTTGTCCTCCGTGTGACTCAATAAATATTATTAATATGTTTAAAGAGTGACTTATTCGAACATACGACCCACGGGTCTAACATTGGTCCTTCGAACCGGATCTAGTGCGAACAAGTATAACAAATCGCGAGTTCAGTAACAAGCATCATCGGCAGCAGTGGTCGGAAATCCCTACAAAGAGTGCGCCACCCCGAAGATCGAAACCCAAGACTCGAGAAAACGCAATCCGAGACAACGTCCAAGGCAGGTCCTCCAACATCTCCGAGGTCCATAACGTCGTCAGGTCAGTGTCTCTCTTTATTCCTAAATCATTCATAATTCCTATTCACTGAATACAAGACAGCTTCGATTCGCACTAAGAGCCACAATTCAAACTCATTCAAGTCAATTCATGCATACATCTCAAAATAATACATTTAAGCAATAATTGCATTTACCCGTGTAAAACACTTACTCAATAAATCAACATTTACGTCTAATTAGTCTCAAAACGGTCTCAAAATGACCAAACTTGACGATGCAAAAATCAAAATAAACACTGTTAACGAGAAATTAAAAAGAGTAGAGGAATTTGTAAAAGCTTTTGATATAACTAAAACTAGTATTAGCCGCTTAAAGGTGCGCCAACAAATCCTTGTAGATATTAGAAAAGAATTTGATGAAACACAATACGAGTATGAAACGTTAGATTCAAAAACGCAGGAAATGAAAGAAACTCATCGTGCTTCACGAATTGCCTTTGAAGACAAATACTGTGACATCATGGCTGACATGATAGACACTATCGATAAAACCGAAAATTCGTCTCAAAAACACGTATGTCAACCCTCTACTTCTCAGAATAAATCGGTCCCGAGTTCATATAGCGATATTAACGACGTAAGTTTAAAGTTGCCTGTAATAAATTTAAGCACTTTTTCGGGTGATTTTAAAACTTGGACTAATTTTGAAAACTGTTTTAAATCCGTTATTGATGAAAACAAATGTCTCAACAACAAACAAAAGCTGCAGTACCTAAAATCCTGTCTTCGGGAGGAAGCGCTGCGCGCGGTCGAATCATTAGCTATAGAGGATGAAAATTATACCGCGGCATGGAAAATTTTGGAAGATCGCTTCAAAAACACCCGATTAATAGTACAAGATCATGTGATGTCAATTTTGAATGCCGCCACCATAAGTAAACAGTCTCACATCGCCTTACGCGAATTATTAGATAACATAACGATGAACATAGCGGCACTAAAAACACTAAAAATACCGGTCGACTCATGGGACGCGCTTATAATCCCAATAGTTGCAGAAAAATTAGATTATAATAACAAAAAAGAGTGGCAAACCTCCCTTGATACGTCAGTACCTACCTACGACCAATTCAAGAAATTCTTAGAAAAACGTTGCACGGTCTTAGAATCGTTAAATAACATGTCAAATAAGCCGTCAAATCAAATATCATCATCAAATAATTCATTTCAAAAAACAAATCATCAGTCTCATAGACGTACGTTAGCCTTAGCTGCTACGAATCAAAGGCCAAGCTCTTTCTGTTGTGTTTATTGTAAGGCTTCTAAACATTCAATCAATCAATGCACCGAATTTATAAACCTATCAGTTCAAAGTCGAAATGAAAAGTCTAGATTGATGAAGCTTTGCTTGAATTGTCTTCGAAACAATCATATCACGTCAGCATGTCGTAGTACTACAAATTGCCGTTATTGCAATAAAAGACACCATTCATTATTACATTTAAACAACAATGAACAAGCAACCCAAAACCAGGTGGATGGAAACGCGGCAATAACATTATCTAATCACTCACTTTCCAAATTCGCAAATAATACCGTAGTCTTAGCCACAGCCATTGTCCTAGCAAAAAACTCAAAAAATCAATTCAAGCCATGTCGACTATTTCTTGATCCGGGTTCAATGTCAAATTGTATCACAAGGGAAATGTCTAAGAAATTAGGTCTTAAACCGCATAACGAGAACTTTGAAATTAAGGGTGTAAATGGCACTGCTAGTACTGCCACGCAATCTGTTTTAATTGATTTAAAATCTAATCATAATGCGTACACTGTGAATAAACTTAAATGCATCGTGGTAGACAAAATAACCGAGCAAATACCATTGGTGTCAATAAACCCGGGTGCATTGGAAATTCCCTCGAATATTAAATTAGCCGATCCAAAATTCTATGAAAGCGGCAAAATCGACCTTCTGTTGGGCGGCGAGCTCTTTTGGTCCCTTTTATGCATTGGGCAAATTACTCTACCATCGGGACTAATTTTACAGAAAACCCAGTTCGGTTTTATTGCCGGCGGTCCCTACAATAATTCAAATGGCCAAAACAAGCTACCAATAAACACGACCGCCTGCAATTTGTCGGTAACAACAAGCATCCGCAATAATACTTTAGAAGAACTAAACAATAAAGTCTCTAAATTCTGGCAAATTGAAGAGGCAGGTATAAGTTCATGCGAAAAACAAATCTTATCTACGGAAGAAATTCAATGCGAAGAACATTTCAAGGCTAACACAACTAGGGATATAAACGGTCGTTTCGTAATCAAATTACCAATTAAGAACAATAAATTCAACATCGGCGATTCAAAAACCTTAGCGTTAAAGCGCTTTTACAACACCGAAAGAAGGTTCCTAAGAGACCCAGATTTAAAGTTAGAATATTCCAAATTCATCAGCGAGTACGTTCAACTGAATCACATGCATTTAATAACAGAGATTCCTCATAAACCCACCGTTTATCTACCACATCACGGGGTTGTGAAGGAATCGAGTACGACAACGCGACTTAGGGTAGTGTTTGACGGTTCCGCAAAGTCTTCAGATGGTCACAGTTTAAACGACAATTTAATGTGTGGACCTACAATTCAACGCGATCTATTTTCCATAGTTTTAGAATTCAGAACATTCAAATACGCATTAAATGCTGATATCACCAAAATGTACAGGCAGATTCTAGTTCACCCTGAGGATAGAAATTATCAACTAATTTTTTGGCGTGATAACTCAACTGAACAGGTCCGCTCATATGCGTTGTCAACTCTAACTTACGGAACAAAGCCTGCGAGCTTTTTAGCAACGCGCTGCCTAAAGGAATTAGCCGATATCAATTCAGACAAATTTCCTAAAGCTTGCGAAATCATAAAAAACAATTTTTACATGGACGATCTGCTAACAGGATCCGACTCAATAGCAGACCTAATAAAGCTTAGAAATGATATTGTTCAAATTCTTAAGCAGGGTCAATTCGAATTGCGCAAGTTTCAATCAAACGATACCAGAGTTTTACCCATGACATGCGAAAACAATGAGCCAAGATTGATTGTCCAATTAAACAAAAACGAGCAAACAAAAATTCTAGGTTTAATTTGGAACCCTAATTCGGACACATTAAATTATAATGTAAACGTAAACGATATTCCGCAAAAGGTCACAAAACGCATAATATTATCAGTAACGTCGCAAATTTTCGATCCACTCGGACTTATTGGTCCGGTAATAATGAAAGCCAAGGTCCTATTACAACAATTATGGGCATTAAAATTGGGATGGGACGAATCGGTTCCTATGTCCGTTCACTCAGCGTGGACCGAAATGATAAATGAACTACAACGATTAAAAAACATAAAAATTCCACGCAGGATAATTTCTCACTCAGAAAGCAGAATCATGGAGTTGCACGCCTTCTGCGATGCATCGCAATTAGGTTACGGTGCCGCGATTTATTTGAGAACCTTAAATGAATCGAACCAGTACGATACGAGACTTATTTGTTCAAAATCCCGCGTTTCGCCGATGAAAACCCTAACTCTCCCGCGGCTCGAGTTGTGTGGGGCCCTACTACTCGCGCGTTTAGTAACAAAAATTAAAAACAATATATCAATTAATATCACGCAACAATATTTCTGGACTGATTCCAGCATTGTCTTAGCCTGGATCAACACTCCGCCAAATTCCTTAAAAACCTTTGTTGGAAATCGCATCTCGGAAATAACATCATTAACCGCCCCGCAAAATTGGCGACACGTTCGGTCGGAACATAATGCAGCCGATGTTTTAAGTCGAGGAGCATATCCTTCTAATATAATTGAAAACAAGGCTTGGTTTAACGGACCATCCTTTTTAAAGGACGAAGAACACCAGTGGCCACAATCAAACATCAATATTGGCCAAGTCCGAATCACCGAAACGCGCGCTCCCGAGGTAATATGTAATTTAAACATAGAAACAGCAGTCTTTCAAAGATTTTCAGAATTTAAAAAACTACAAAGAATCACGGCTTGGATAATGAGGTTCATAAAAAACTGCAAGGGCACGGACAAAATTTTAACACCAAACTTATCAAGCGACGAATTAAAAAAATCCACACTGACGATTGTACGGGCTGTTCAAGGAGCGGTCTTTCAAAAGGAATTTTATTTATTAAATAACAAAAAACCGTTAAACGAAAATTCAAAATTGCTACCGTTGAACCCATTTCTTGATAACCAAAACATCATACGAGTCGGTGGCAGGTTAAAAAACGCAAACATTAATTCTGATGTAAAATATCCGATATTCTTTACATGTTTTGTCACAAAGGCAGTTCACATTGAACTTGTAACGGACCTCACAACCCAAGAATTTCTTGGCGCCCTAAAGCGATTCATAAGCAGACGCGGTCACCCGCGTAATTTGTACAGTGACAACGGAACTAATTTTGTGGGTGCGAAGAATGAATTGAACGAGTTATTCAATTTCTTAAGGCTTCAGCAAACTCAAAATAAAATTTATAATGACCTAACCAACATAGGTATAAACTGGCATTTCATACCTGCCAAATCACCTCATATGGCTGGTTTATGGGAGGCCAACATAAAGACTGTGAAAACGCATCTAAAAAGAGTGCTTGGGAATACAAATCTAACGCACAATGAAATGTATACACTCTTAGTGCGGATTGAGGCTTGTTTAAATTCTAGGCCTTTAACACCCTTAACATCAGATCCCAACGACCTCGAAGTCCTAACTCCCTTTCACTTCCTCATTGGGGAGACGCTGACAACCTTTCCAGATTATGACTGGAGCGAAGTACCGATTAATCGGCTATCGAGGTGGCAGCTAATGGAGAAGGTTCGAGCCCACTTTTGGAAGAGATGGAGCACGGAATATTTGACGTCATTACAAGCACGCGGAAAATGGCACAAGGGGACACCTTCATCAGAAGGCAAACTAGAAGGGGCAATGGTCATCCTTATGGAGGACAACGTGCAACCTCTCGCCTGGAAAATTGGCAGGATCGTCCAGACCCACCCAGGAAACGACGGCCACGTGAGAGTCGTGACGGTCAAGACCAGTCAGGGATTCTTCAAGCGGTCACTGGCCAAGATATGTCCGTTACCCATCGAGGAGGACGCAACACAGTGAAGTGGTGATTCAAAGAGCAATTCAGTGCGCTAGTGAAGTGAACGAAAACACTAAAGTGACAATTATTATTGCTCGTATGTTATGCTCTTGTCGCGTTCATGTATATGATCCAAGGCTTATTAATTTGCTATTAATTGTAAATAAATTTTATTATATCTCTAGGTTTTAAGTAGTATGTATGTAGTGTAGAATATTTTGAAGTTCGATACTCGATACGTTCAAGGGGGGGAATATGTACAGTCCTACAAGGGGCGTCTGTACCTGAGTAAGGGTTTCTCCCTCCCCACCAGTCGTTTTCAAATTCGTACCATTTAAGTTAGTTTTTAAGCAAGTCTGTAAATAGCTTCCGTTGGACATAGTTGTCCTCCGTGTGACTCAATAAATATTATTAATATGTTTAAAGAGTGACTTATTCGAACATACGACCCACGGGTCTAACAGATACTATGGCATTCACCAACAGAATCATGAAAAAAACTAAAAACGACGCAAAATCTATGGAAAGAAGAATGTTAGAAATAATAACACTACGAGATAGAAAAAGAAATAAATGGATAAGAGAAGAAACAAAAGTAAAGGTCCATATCCATTATTGAATCTAAAGAGGGCGAAAAAAAGGAAGACGATCGTGACGTTCTCCAGTGCAGTTGTGTCCCTGATACAGCCTACTCGACTTTTTGCATAAAACTGAAACGGACAGGTTTATTTTTATTTTAGTTCTGATCGACCTTAAGCTCAAATGATCTTATGTACACGCCCATAGCCAAACGCATCTTATGCAATGTTAGTGATTTTGTATAATAACGTCATGAATACCATAAGTTGCTATTTAGTTTAGTTTGCTTTCGAGGCCCTCGATGGCGCCAGGGTCTTTCTGCCCCTCCCACCAACAAACCTGCCGTAATTTTCCGACGATGTTTGCCTTTTCCATCTGAAATATTTGCTCGAAAAAGCTCACGGCGCCCATAAATAATAGCTAAAGCAATTAGTTAAATATTAGGCTGCATTACAGCGCAGCGCTCGTAATTAACCGTTGAATTAATGATAAAAGGCAGGAATTGCAGGCCGCAAGGCGTCACGTGAAGAAGTATTTTCATTTTCTCGTCGTGGGGGCGGAGACGGCGCCGCAATTTGTGTTCATTTCGGGCGAAGACACGACGATTTTTCCTCCCGATAAATAATTGACGTTTTCGTCCTCTCTCCCTTTAATTGAACTATAAGTTAGGCAAGCGAAGGCGGCGTGAAATAAACAGCACAATAACATAGTAATAGTCAAAGTTGGCCACAATTAGTTAATCTAGTGGGGGCGGTTTTCGAGCCGCCCCCGCCTTAACGTACTGCCGCCGGAACATTTTAATTAAGGTGATTAGGTACCGTTCTCCGACTTGTGTACACAAATAAATTAACTTTAAAACTGAATTAATTGCTTCTTGCGTTTAGGACGAAGCGCTGAATTAACGTGCCTTGTTGAGAATTGAACTTGTTGAAATTTCTCATTATGTCTCTTTGTTCGCTTAACCGGAATGAATTACGGTGTGTTTACATTACAAGAGCGAGCTTTCCTGCTGCTTTTCAAATTCTAAATAACTTTATTGGAGACTCTTAAAAGGGTTTGGTTCCGACCGTGTTGTGGGGGTTCATTTTTTGAAGAAAAAATTGAAAGGGAATGGAAACTCTTCATGTGCTCTGCCGATAATGAGCGTTTTGTAATTTTTTCTTTTAAACGTTTCAAGTCTGTGACACCGTCCTTACACCACAGCGAATCATTTCCATTTGAAAAAATTCTACATGTCCTTACGAAAATTACGGTAAACTTCTTTATTTTTTTCTTTTTTTTGTCCTTTCTCAAAATTTAAATTATGATTACATATTATTAGTTTGGAGTTCTTTTATTGCTTGAACGACCGACATGATGAAATTTGAAACACTAGTAGCTAGTCACACATCCTAGATCGTACCTCCTACCAGTAACAATCTGTTAGTCGAACGTCCGACTTTCTATCTTTATCTCAAGCATGCATTACGTCGCTTACATGATTCGATTCTACAATGGGACACTCTGCTGCTTACTGTTGTTGTTGGCTGTTGACCGTAAGAGCGGAAATGGGACGTCTTGTTTCCTTGTTTAGTACAATGTAGAAATGCAATAGCTTTGTTCTTGTCGCACTCGTTACAATTGGCTGCCAGCATTCGCTTAACGAGGGCATGAGTCGGCTTTGACCGGGGCGAACTCAACAATTTCCGCGCTTCACGGTGGATAATATTCTTCGCGACAACCACAGAGCTAAACTCAATAGATAACTTATACGAAAATTCAAACATCATAATTTAATTGCAATAATTATATTATTATATTCCACAAAACAAAGAGCCTTGATACTGCCTTTTTCACTTTATTCTTTTGGGAGGTCATTGATTGAATGACCTCATGAACGAGCCGCCACTGCCAAATACATAATGGTGGCAAAGAAACCATCAGTCAACAACGAAACGATGAAAGTTTCAGCCAAACTTAAAAATAACTTTTTATGATTTTCTGGCAGTTGTCAAATGAGACGAGAAGATATGGATAGCTTGGATATAAATAAAGTCAGTTGGTAGGTCATGGAACAGTTACTATCGGTTGCTATTTATTTTTTATTGTTTATCGACCCCATTTTGTAATGAAAAATGTAAACAAATATTAGTGAGGAGATTCCATAAGAAATCATTGAAGAAGCTTTAAAAGTAACTTTATAGTTATACAGTCTGGGTGCCCATAGACTGGTTTTGCTTATCTTACAAGTGTAAAATACTAAAACAGTCAAACAATCTGTTTTAAATTAATCGTTTTTTTTTTTATTTTGAAGTCCGTAAACTTGAACATTTGAGATCACAAGATTTGCAAGCGATGTAGCTCACTATAACGCCCTATCCAACGATTCGGAAAGTTTTAATCCAACCAACCTCTTATTAAAAGCATCGTATGTGGTGTGCATCCGTCTTGTTGGAAAAACAGATTTCTTCGTCGATCCGGAGGAATTTCATTTAAAGCAGATAACAAAAAAATTTCTAATAAAGTTTAAATAAACCTCTTGGTTTAAATTTGTATCGAAAAACTAAGTACTAATAATCCTGTCTGGCAACATACCACACCAAACATTTACTTTTTTCCACTCTTAACTTCAAGTCTGAATTCTAAACTTCGGATTTTCCCTGGCCCAAAAACGATAATTTTGAATCCACCACAGAATCCAAAGCCACGGCACAAAGCAGCATCATCCACTGAGCACAACCCATTGTGGCTCAAATGAACCCCAGAAAATTGAATCTTTGCTGAAGACAATTTTCCGTTATTTTTTGACAACAATAAAGTTTCTCTGTAATTTTTAGGCGTTGCTAGGCAGTTTTTGGCTTTGAATACTTTTGCAATTTGTTCAAAAGGCTCCCGACTCAAAATATTTTATGATGAAGGTAATACTCTTCCTTGGTATTATATTGATTGATATCTACATACATATTTGGATTTTCCTTTGTAGGTCGGATTAACGACAATGGCTGGAGCTGGCGTTTGCAGATGTAATTATGAGTTAAGAGCGTTTTCTTAAGGCTCTTGACATCTGCAGGAGATATCCAAGATTTCTCAGGGCAAATTCTTCTTGCGGTATATGGATGAGAAATCAGTATGTGGGAATTAGAATACTTGCTACAGTGGCTTCATTTTTGAAGTTACCATATTGAAATATCCCCAAAATAGACCGGTAATGCAATGAAGAACTTCGACTTGCCTACCCGGCAAGGTGCTCGTTGTTGGGCAACGACTCTGAAGTTAGCAACATCCTGCAGTGGTTGGCAACGCGCTGAAGCTAGTTTGGCCGTGGTCAAAAATGTGTTGGCGTCCCTTTTGGAGGGAGGAAAGAGGACCGGCGGCCATTACATTCATTCCGACTTTGACGGTAGAAGCAACAAGTCGTCTTTTTTGTAACTAACGCTTAATTTTTGTTTTTATGTGATTTTATTCCACTACGAGTTTTTCCTGTTTTTCCTGTCGTTTGGTGTAAATTTGTTTTTAGATATTGTTGTCCATTTCAGAAAGTTCGAATGTGTTTTTGACTTCTAGTTCCATTGCCCGAACCACAGGTCCGCTAAATTTGAAACAAAGTGATTCTTTAACTTAATAACTTAAGATATATTAACTAGATTGCCACTCAGATAAATCATTTAATAACTACCTGTCTTGCGGTCGGTTAAAAGCTATTTTGTCTCTGTTGACTTGAATTAACCAACACTAAGTAAGAACTGAATAGAGAAGGGCAAATAGCGGCAAAGCGTCACGCCTAATGCTCTAGTTCTGAAATGTGTGTTATCTCTTTATGCTATGCTGCGCCCCCTTGCTATTTCCGATTCCGCCGTTTGCATGTTAACGATATCTAGCTAGTTTAGACACCGGGAAGCCAAATTTCGGTATTTAGTGTTTTTGCTTTGTGCATGTTTGTAGTTTCGGTTGCGCCTCGTTGTGTTTGCGCCCTCTAGGTATCGTCGCGTCGCGCTTGTTTCAAAATGACTTTCAAAGAAAACGTTGCGTTACTGTCTATTTAATTATGTTTGTGTCCGTACATGTGTCGAGTGAACAAATAGACCAAATAGCATTCAGTTTGGGGTTCGCGTTGCAGGCCGCTGATTGGGGAGTTATGTGGCCCTACTTCGGCTAACGTGTACCTGAGAGGTGGGAACAAAGTCGTTTCGAGGGAGTTGCTGCTAACTTCTGAGCCATACTAGGTGAGAATTTTCAGTATTGTTTTCGGGCTACAAATAAATTGCTTGCTTCACAAATACTTAACAACCAAAAGAATAATCCCCGAGATAAGTTCTAACTTGGACTTGGACTTGGTTTGGACAAGCCTTAAAGAAAGACAGGAAACTAAGCATGACTAGCACAATTCAGTAACAAACTCATTTGCTGTGAATTGTATTTTAATGTTCTGTTAAATAATAAATTGTTCCTTCAATTATTGTTATAAAAAATTACAAACTAATTTACAATTCTCAACAATTATTGTTAAAATTAATTCCAATACCTGAGAAAGACATTGCTTTGGTTACTTAACATGCCAGTACTTTAATTGTTCATTACAATTTCCTCAGTTGCCAGATTTACTATAAAAGAAACCTTCTGCCACATGCGAATCTAACACAAATTTTTTTTTTTAATATTTTTCTATTGCGAATTCTTTGCTTCTGATCGCTGTACCATTAGTTTGGTGCGGCAATTTTTAAACACCATGTATTTTACTGTATCTGTTTGTTGTAAATTCCTGTAAACTTTAAAAGCAAAGGTGGAATAAGATTAGCTGACTTAACCTCACTCATCATGTACACCAAAATTGTTAATTTGTATTATTGTTTACTATTTTTCTGAAGAACTAAATCGTTAACGTGTTGAAATAATTGGAAATTGTCGAATTATTACTTAAATTATTATTGTTAAAATTTGTCCAATTGAATTGTTACCAACCGAACACAAAGTTACTAAAATTTGTTAACCACAATACGAAATCACAAAAACTCAAATACACAAAAATAGTAAAACTTGATAAACATTTAAAACCATAATTTTTGTGTTATCAATTTACGCTCTACTCCTGATTAGCTCTCGCCATGTATCCAAAGAACCTAAGGTTTGTTTCGTTTGGGTAAGTTTGAATGTCCCGCCATTGCTTTGTCTTGTCAAAAAAAATAACATAACGGGGTTCCGCTTTTTCTTTCATTGTCTGACGATCACTGGCCAACCTTTTAAAGTTTTAAAGTTTAATGTAAAGTGTGGTTATCACAATATACTCAGTCATATATACTGGTCATAGCATGAGACGATATTTCGCTACATTATTAGCTAACGCAGGTGGAGATCTTATGCCCATCAAACGTCAGCGTGGATGAAGATCATCTACCGCAGCAGAAGGCTGCATTGAGAATAATAAATCAGACACGATATAAGACACTAGTATTTTGTTAACCTCATAAAACATTTCCAATGCGCTACAACCGAATGTGTTGTTTTCGTGTAGTGCCAATGCTCTACAACCGAATGTGGTAAACGGTTCGTGCATTGCCATTTGTCAGTGATGGCAATTTCGGGCTTGTACAGCATTTCTTCAGGCCACTGGACGTCGTTCAAATAAGGATACTTGAGGAAATTGTTCAATTCTATGTATCGGAGTATGCCATGTTCACTATAGTCGCAAATAACTCAACAACCACTTTAAAAAGCACCTTTAAATATTATAAATAAAGATCTGGTAACACACTAGATATAAACTTAAACAACAATAATAATTATTATCACATAGTTACTTTTGATTTGATGCAATTTTTTAAGTAAAACTTCTTTATGGCCACTTGACTTGGGGAGTAACCTGGTGAATGCGTGACGAGAGCGTTACGAAAAGTGTGATCGGGCGAAGCGAACGAAAGTTTTCTTTAATGCACGATTTTACAATAATTAATTCATAGATTTTTTTTGCCTTAACGGGATTCGAACCAGCGCCTTATCCGTTGTGAATCCGCACTTCTCTCAATACACCAATTTGCGTGCGTCAGTTTTGTATGCAATTGCGCGCTACTTATCTTAATCGCTACACATGATTGTCGAATTTTCGCTGACTACAAACTGAAACATGCATTATCCAATACTGCAGACGGTATTAATTCAGGATTCTCTAGCTCCATTTATAAACTTACATAATTAAGAGCACTTTCACAATGGCAAACTGAAGTTTTACTTCATCAGTCGTGTGGTCTAAAGCACACTCGCATTTTTTTTTAAATTGAATTTATTTTGATTTTCAAGTACCATGGCATGATATTCTACTTTCCCAACTCTATTGTTGTATACTGCTTCTGTGTTTTAGTGTTTTTTCTCATTTCTAATAAGGTGAAGTAGGATAACTGTGTTTTCGAATAGTCTAACTTTCATGTCCCCTCTACTTTTTATTAAACACAGCATACTTAGCATTCATTAAAAACATGCTCCCAAAGTCAAAAGTAGAAAAATAAGTAATATTATAGCAGTAATAAAGTATCAGAATACATAATATGGATAATACATGTCTTTTAAAAATCTTGTTCCTATGTCACATTTGCTCCATCAAATGGGGTAATTGTGATAACAGCTTGTCGTTAACTCTGGATATTAGACATAAAGAACAACGTTATATTTGTGATTTATCAAATTCAAATTCAAATTCAAAAATTTCGCGTCGGGTCTTTTTGGGTTTTGTCAGTATTTGAACTGTTATCGAAATGTCCTGGTCTTCGAGTCTTCGAATTTAGGCCAAAAAAAAAAACTTGTTATTGTGACGTTCTCGAAGAATCGGGAGTGATGATTTAATCGTAAATCCGTAGGATCGCGAATATTCTATTCTGGAACAGACCAGAAGCGGCTTCCCGCTTTAAATAGGACGGGAGAACGACTGCGGCATGATCAGTATAGTCGAACCGCGTCGATGAAGAAGTGCGAATAAGCTACTTAATCCGTGTGACTGTTAAAATAAATAATTGTGCTGTTATAACTGTAAATAGTCTAGTGTTGAAATAAATTGTACATAGTTTGTTCAAATAAATAGTTTTGTGAACCCGTAAACGCTACATTGGTGTCAGGAGTGGAATTAATTAAATAAATACGAAGATGGCAACGAAGAAAGTTACGTTGAAAGAACTGAAGGTCGCAGAGCTGAGGAGGGAGCTGGAGGAACGTGAGTTGGAAACATCTGGAACAAAATCGGTGTTACAGAACAGGCTGATTGAGGATCTTGAAAAGGCGGGCGAAAATCCTGAAATATATTTGTTTGAAGTTTCCTGCGACGTAAACACTATGCTACAGAAGCTCCTGGAGAATTCTACAAATTTAGAACAGAAACTTCAAGAAAGTAAACAAGAACTCCTAGAAAATTCTGGAAAGTTGGAAGTGAAAATTGGTTCGATCGAAGAAAAACTTCTAGAACAATCGGACGGTCTGAGGAATGAATTCAAGGAAAGTCTTCAACACATCGAGAATAAATTCGACGATAAACTAATAGCGATTGAAGAGAAGCAAAGAGAACTTGAGACTAAGTTTGCGAATTTAGGGCACATTGAAGGTCGTGAACAACAGACGACAAGTGGTTTGATGGAAGTTTCCAGAATACGGATGCAACCACCAAGCTTTGATGGTAAATCTCAGTGGTCCAACTACATTGTGCAGTTCGAAGCAGCAGCCGCAGCCAACGCTTGGAGTAATGCCGAGAAAGCCATGGCCTTGATATTGGCACTACGGGGTGACGCAACCGACGTGCTACAGACAATCCCATCAGAACAAAGGGCAGACTATGGACAGCTTGTGAAGTGCTTGGAGATGCGCTATGGACAGACACACCTTGTGCATGTATATACTTCTCAGTTGCGAAATCGTTGCCAGAAGCCAACGGAGTCTCTACAAGAGTTTGAAGCAGACATAGCACGCTTGGTTCGGCTAGCTTTCCCGGACGCTCCAGACGATATGATGGAAAGAATCGCTGTGCAAAATTTCACAGACGGCATTCGAGATGGTGACACTAGGCAGGCATTGATATTAGCCCGCCCAGCAAAATTAGCTGATGCTCTAGCTCGGGCTTTGGAGTTCGAAACAAGTAAAGCCGGTTTGAGAAGTCAAGCCCGAGTTCGAACCATTGAAGAAGAAGCTACAAATGGAATCGAAGAAAAAATAGAAGCAACAGTTAGAAGGGTTTTAAAAGATATTGTGCCAAAAGAAAAGAAGACGAATATCAAGTGTTGGAAGTGTGGAAAAGAGAGTCACAAGAATAAACGATGCACCGTCAACGTCAAAAAGTCCAACGGAGCCAGCATAAGGAGGCAACGTCAAAATACCCTGGAAGCAAGTGTTGCATGCGTCAAACGCCAACTTAACAGCGCGTTCGTGGACGGATTTCTGGACGGAAAGCCATGTTCGCTGTTGGTGGATACAGGAGCAACGAAGACGATCGTAAGGCCCAACGTTTTAAACACCGACAAGGACATACTACCCACAAATTGGAGACTTCGTACCGCTACTGGGGATTCGGCTACCACCCACGGAGAAGTCAACGTCGTTATCACAATTGGGAGTACCGCTTTCCACCACAAGGTACTGGTAGCGAATATCCAGGATGAGGTAATACTTGGAATGGACATTCTGGGCAGTAAGGGCTGCGGATTAGACTTCGAACGTGGCACGTTGAAAATAAATGGAGAAGAGGTCGTACTACACCGAACTAATGAGGAAGCCATTCGTGTGATTTTGACTGAAGACACTTCAATACCAGAACGGAGTGAAATGATTCTGGAAGCTCGGGTGGATCACAAAGATGGAGAGAGAAACATCATGATGTTTGAACCCAGATGTAGTGACAATGAGATAGGACGAGGATTGGTACTGGGCAAAAGTTTGTTGCATACGTCTGGTGTAGTACCAATAAGAGTGATGAATGTCAACTTCTACGCTCTGACCCTGAAGAAAGGCACTATATTAGGGTATTGTTCTCCTATTTCATCCATCATCCGCCAAATAAGAATCACTGAAGAGCCACAGAAGAGGGTTGCACCCGAACTAGTCAACCTGGTCAAGACATCGTCGAGGGAACTTAATGACACCCAAAGAAAGCAGCTTAAAGTACTCGTCAGCCGTTATCAGGACATCTTCGATACCGGAAAGGGCAAAAGAGGCAGAACCGATGTCATCAAGCATCAGATCAACACTGGGGATGCGTGCCCGGTTAGACAGCCTGCTAGAAGACTACCTCTTGCCAAGAAGGAAGAGGCCGACAAGATCATTCGGGAAATGGAGGAAGAAGGAGTGGTTGAACCATCCAGCAGTCCATGGGCCTCGCCTGTTGTTCTAGTAAAGAAAAAGGATGGATCAACTAGATTCTGCGTGGACTATCGTCAACTGAACAACGTGACGAAAAAGGACAGTTATCCACTCCCCCGAATTGATGATACCCTTGATACCTTGGCGGGTTCCAAGATCTTCTCGACTTTGGACTTAAAAAGTGGTTATTGGCAAGTTGAATTGGCACCTGGAGACAAAGAGAAAACAGCATTTACTGTTGGCACAGGCCTGTGGCAGTTTACTGTAATGCCGTTTGGCCTTTGCAATGCTCCTGCAACTTTTGAAAGATTAATGGAGACGGTGCTAAAAGGATTATCGTGGAAAACTTGCCTAGTGTATCTGGATGACATCATTGTGGTCGGAAAATCATTCGAAGAGCACGTGAAGAATCTAGAGGAAGTGTTTCAACGCCTTCGAAATTCTGGACTGAAACTTAGTCCGAAGAAATGCCACTTGTTTAGAAAAGAAGTGCAATATCTAGGGCATGTAGTCTCAAGTCAGGGTGTCGCCGTCGACGATCAGAAGGTCAAGGCCGTGAAGGAATGGCCAACGCCTTCAAACAAGCACGACTTGCGCAGTTTTCTCGGTTTATGTACTTACTACCGCCGGTACGTACCAGGATTCGCCAACATTGCTAAACCGTTGACTAGGCTGACTGAGGGCGAAAGAAGGTTCCAATGGGACGAAGATTGCAAGGAATCGTTTGGCCAGCTGAAGAACGCACTGATCAATGCACCGATTTTGAGTTATCCGTTGCCACAAGGAGAGTTTGTGTTAGACACAGATGCTAGCAACGTGGGAATAGGCGCTGTATTGTCCCAAATACAGGAGGGGCGAGAGTGTGTCATTGGTTACTTCAGCAAAACATTGTCAAAGCCAGAACGGAATTATTGCGTTACTAGACGAGAACTGTTGGCCGTCGTGAAGTCCGTAGAGCACTTCTATAAATACCTCTACGGAAGAAAATTCTTGTTGAGGACGGATCATGCAGCGTTGAAGTGGCTTCTAAACTTCAAGAATCCCGAAGGACAAGTAGCCAGGTGGATCGAGAGACTGCAAGAGTTCGACTTTGATACGGTACATCGTGCTGGTATAATCCATCAGAACGCCGATGCGCTATCGCGAAGACCGTGTCCAGAAAACTGCAGTCACTGCCGACGTGCTGAGGATAAGGACCTCTCCGTTCGAAGGACGAAAGTTATAAACGAACGCTGGAGCCCTGAAAGGATTCGAGAAGACCAGGAGAACGACCCGGACTTGCTGTTGGTACTAGGATGGAAGAACGAAGACCGGAGACCGACGTGGGAACAAGTTGCGCAATACTCACCCAGTGTGAAATCGTATTGGGCTCAGTGGAATTCCATTGTCGTGGAAGATGGAGTCTTGAAACGCGTGCTTGAAAAACCTGAGGGTCAAATAGAGAGAAAACAACTGTTGATCCCCAAAAACAGAATTCCGGAAGTTCTGGAGGAACTCCATTGTGGAGTAACAGGTGGACACTTTGGAGTGTCAAAGACCCTTGGGAAGCTGCGGGAAAGGTTCTACTGGGTGAACTGCAAGGAGGATGTTAAGGAGTGGTGTAAGAAATGTGCAACTTGTGCACAAAGTAACGGTCCACAAAAACGCAGGAAGGCTCCGATGAGACAATACAACGTGGGTAGTCCATTCGAAAGAATTGCCGTGGACATTGCTGGTCCGTTTCCCCAAACAGATGACGGAAATAAGTACATTGCTGTAGTTATGGACTATTTCAGCAAGTGGGTGGAAGCATATGCCATTCCGAATCAGGAAGCTGCCACAGTTGCCGATGTAATTGTGAAAGAGCTTATCTGTCGATTTGGTGTGCCGTTGGAACTACATTCCGACCAAGGTAGAAACTTTGAATCCGCCTTGTTTCAGAAGATGTGCAGCGCTTTGAATATTCGGAAGACAAGAACAACACCGCTTCACCCGCAGTCTGACGGAATGGTGGAACGAATGAACAGAACGATAAATCGATACTTGTCCAAAGTCGTCTCTGACCATCAAAGAGATTGGGATCGTTACCTTCACCTATTCCTCATGGCATACCGATCTTCCGTTCATGAGTCAACCGGACAGACACCAGCTAGCATAGTGATGGGTCGCGAATTACGTCTTCCCTGCGATTTGCGATTTGGGTGCCCACCGGGTGAAGACCTAGCTGGCGACGACTATGTCACCGAACTGCGAAGAAGGATGGAAGACATTCACTATCGGACACGCTTAAACATCCAGAGTGCTAGCGATCGGATGAAGGATACCTACGACATCAATGCTGACAGAGGTGGATACCAGCCAGGCGACTTGGTGTGGTTGTACAACCCACGACGACGCCGGGGTTTGTCTCCAAAGTTACAGCCTTCTTGGGAAGGGCCGTACGAAGTTCTTAACCGAATTAATGATGTCGTTTACCGCATAAGGAAAAGGCCACACGGAAAACCCAAGATCATCCACTTTAATCGTCTATCACCATACCATGGAACCAACGAAGACCGTCAGCAAGGCCAGCAGGTGCGGCAATTGATGCCAGTGGAAGACTTGTCATTTGAAGAGTTTATGTCTCTGCATTCTGGAAGTTATAAGTCCCGATTTGGAATCACCCAAGAAGTACGTCAAGACATTTTTAAAGCTCCAGCAGACTATTCACTAGTCCATTGTGTGTCTCAAGATCTGGACATGTCGAGAGGGATCGCCACTGTGTTCAAAAGGAAGTTTGGTAGACTCGATGAGCTTCGGAAGCAAAACCCACAAGTTGGAGGGTTACTATGTCTGGCAGGCACTCGGCAGAATTCACGAAGGAACATCTTCTATCTAGTCACGAAACAATTCACGTTCGAGAAGGCTACCTACCAAAATGTTTGGGATACCTTATGTGTGTTGAGGGAAACCGTTCTCTCTCAAGGTATCAGGAGATTAGCAATTCCGAAGATCGCCTGTGGATTTGATTGCCTGGATTGGAGGCTAGTCCGAAGTATGTTGGAAGTGCTCTTTCGTTTCACGGGAGTGGAAATCTTAGTGCATTGCTACAACCCAGAAAGGCCAACGAACTGGAAGACTGTCGATTGTTACTTCCATAGAACGTCTGGGTGCAGAAAAGGAGCAAACTGCAGGTTTCGCCACCATGAGACTGCTTTGACGTTTCGGGACGAAACATCTTTAAGGAGGGGGCAGTGTGACGTTCTCGAAGAATCGGGAGTGATGATTTAATCGTAAATCCGTAGGATCGCGAATATTCTATTCTGGAACAGACCAGAAGCGGCTTCCCGCTTTAAATAGGACGGGAGAACGACTGCGGCATGATCAGTATAGTCGAACCGCGTCGATGAAGAAGTGCGAATAAGCTACTTAATCCGTGTGACTGTTAAAATAAATAATTGTGCTGTTATAACTGTAAATAGTCTAGTGTTGAAATAAATTGTACATAGTTTGTTCAAATAAATAGTTTTGTGAACCCGTAAACGCTACATTATTTTATCACGTGTCACAGAAATTTACTGAGCCATCGAAAAGCATGCCAATAAGCTATATGTATAAGCGAAAGATTTCGAACTTACCTGCTTTAAATTGCCTACACTGCAAGCAAACAACCAACACCATGCGACTTCGAAATTTGGGGTTAAAATGTAATCTACTCCGAGAGAATAGGAAATTGTTATGATTTTTGGTTTCTTAATTTCACATCTCCTAGTTTCTCAGGTTTCTGAGGTTTTTTTGTTATTGCATTATATCAAAACTGTCAGCTTGAGCGAAAACTCACTCATAACAGTCACGGCTGTTATAAAAATTAACAGTACAGGAGGAAGTTTTTGATAATTGTTTCTAGAGAAACACAAACAAAATTGACTTATGAATTGTCTAAAAATTATTATGCTAAACAATTCGTTTTTGTTTTCGGTATTGCCGACGGTAGGTATTATGATAAGTACTGAACGATATTCGGCCGATACGCAAATAACAGACGCGATTGATTATAAAATCTTGTCTGTTATTTGCCATACTTATCGGCCTCATGACGTTAATAACTATATAACAATCTGTGATGTGACAGTTTTCTTAAGATTCTCAGGTTTGTCAAGTTTTTCAATCTTCCTAAGCAAGTTTTTTTTTTTTTGGTTTTCTTAACTTAATTCTTAAAATGAGTTAAAATTCTTAAAATTTCACAGTTTTTAGTATCCGTTCAGTTTTTTAATTATCTTCTCAAATTCTTCAGATTCTCACGTTTAGTTTATTAAGTTTATGAGATTCTGATTTCTTTTTATTTTCTATTTTCTCAATTTTTCTGATCTATTTCCCAGATTAGTCCTCTTGTTTTTCTAGCTTTCTCCACTGCCTTAAATTTTCAGATATTTCAAAATTCTCATGTTTGTCAACGCTCCTTAATTTATCAGATGCATTAGATTCGCAATTTCTCACTTTTGTAGATGTTTTCTATCAATTTCTCTATTTTATTCTGATAATCCGATTAAGGTAATTCCCATTATTTTCGAATAGTCATTTATCTCCCCTGTTGTACCACTTCAGTTCCCCATCTTCACATTTTTCTATGGTTCCATAGTTTATAGATTTTGTTTTTTAGTTTTGCAGTTTTTCAAAAAATCCTTTTTTTAGGCGGATCAGAAACCTTCACAAAATCGGAGCCCTCGTTATCGAGCGAAAATTGCAAGAAAAATTCCAAACCTATCATGTAATATGTATTAGAAGAGTTAAGAAACTACACAACATGTTGTCTGCGACAATAGTTCCAAGAATAAAACCCTGTTGAAACGATGACCTAGTCAATACTGCCACCTGACTTCCAGAACCTCATAAAACTAGCCTTTCAATACGTAGTTTCGAGCTTTCCTCACTCCCCTTTCAGCAAAAATAGATATTGAAAGTATCGTGGGCGGCGTATCGCCGCCGCCGCCACCGTCCTTCCCTCCCCGTTCTCGTTCCCCGCAACACCGTCAGTTTACCTTCGGAGTCCATTTCAATTCCACTTAATTTTGTGAGCGGAGTTGGGTAAATATTTGCGCTGGTTTGTACAGTGATGGGGCTCCTCAGTGGAAGCAACCCTCTGCTCGCTTACAGAATTCTCCTCCGTCCTGCCGTGCCAGCTTGCAATCTGTTCTTCCTGCGGTTAGCCCGCACTACGCTCTAACTTGACTGTTGCGGTTCCTGCAACATCTCTCTCTTTGACTTTTTGTTTTAATTAGGGCGGTTTTTTAGCCTCGTTTTGCGGCGGACCCGCGCCGGCCGGTGCCATTTTTCACGAGCTGATTCTGCGAAAATTGTATGCTTTTGCAATTTTAATTTTGGAGTATCTAATGAAATGTTTTTAGACTGTATTTATTGTAATGTATTTAAATATTCGTTGAAAATGATGATACTAAATGTTTTGACTAGTATCAATTTATAGCACTGTTTGTACAGAAAAATATTACACTATATTACGTATTAATATTACGTTACAAATTCTAATTCTATTCTAAAGGATAATGAAAAGAACTGGGTCAAAACATAATGTAATTCTAAAATCAGTCTAAGTAGAGTAATGGACATAGGCATCAAAGCAGTTGCATTTGTGGATCTATTTATTATGAGAGCGGACGGTGACCACAAAAATCCTAAATTGCTTCAATAAAGTTAAGGAACTTTAATCGAGTGTGCGTTACAAATGGATGACGTAGATTCTGCACTCCTTTGTGTCTGACGTCTGTAAAATGTCAATTTTGAACGAGTCCATTAGTTAACTTATTCGTCTTTAATTTCATCGATCAAAGAAATTGAAAATTGTCTTTTCCCGTACAAGATACGTGCAGGGTGTCATCGATGAGTTGTCAGAAATTTCACCCACTTATCGGTCATGGATAAACAAATAAAAATTGTTTAATAAAGCAGGGGCCTATCTGTAATGGTTTCATAAACCCTGACCTGACGTCCTGTCCAAATTTCAATCAATTTGTTTTTGGACAGATTTATTATATTATTTATTTCATTTTTATTATATACGTGTCCCAGAAATAAGTACATTAATTTGGAGAGGTGGTAGAATTCATCGAGTACAACAACTTTTCCTTTACCATTTTTTCGAAATCACATTTTGAAATTAGAATTTTACAACCCTTAAAAATAACGATACGCTTATGGGTTTCTGACACACAATGATAATGACCGTAAATTATTGTTTTTCTGGGAGGAAGGAAATATTCATACTTTATTATCTTATACTTTTTGTGAACTTTTTTGTCCCGGGTAAAAATGATAGCGTACCCAACTGTTAATAATAGTTTAATATCAGACTTTACCACAGGTTGTAGTTAACTGTTCCGTGATTTTTTAATTTTTGTGGTGGACAAACTTTGTGATTTGTTCTTGTGTAGTTTTGTTTTTAAAAATCCCCAATTTTACAAACAATGAATACAATAAATCCGGACAAACATGTGGTTCCTGAACGACGGACGGTGCCCTTTGTCACTACGCTTTCAATTGTGCATAGAAAGAAATGGGGAATCATTTTGAACATTTGTTGTAAATGTTTCTGGACATAAATGTTTGCCGTGTTCAAAATGCAGAAGAAATGGAGGATTCTCTTATCGTAAGTACCTACTTTTGCATTTTGAGTGATAATTTTGTTAATAATGTAATTAAGCAATGAAAATAATGTGTAATTTTTATTTTGGTATGATGTTGCATTACATAAAAGTCTCTTCAGTTCATTTTCAATATCCCACAAAGAAACAAAAACAAAGTGAAAGTAAATGCATTTTTTGTATGCTTGGTTTATCAGTGTGGATCTATAGAAAGACAATCCAGTAGCGGGTAACTAAATTCATACCAAATCTTTAGACAATTTTAACTCGAAAACTAAAGGGTTTAGAGAAAAAAAGTTTTGAGAAATTTTGTTGCTATTCACTCGAGCTATATGCTGTTAAAATAATGTACTTATTTCTGGGACACCCTGTATATTCGTTGGTAAGCGCATCACTTGAAAACGGCTGGACCGATTATTTGGTCTTTTTTTTAAATAAGAATTAAAAACAAAATTCTGGATCTTGACAACAGCGCCACCTACCGGGTTCAACTATAGCTAAGAACCATCCAGGTGACCCCACAAGTACAAAAAAAAAACATCGGTCAAAAAAGAAAAAAAAACCTGAAACAGTTTGAATGTCGCCGATTTTGTATTTACATATACCGGGTGTTTCGTAAGTAAACGGCAATACTTAATACGCTAACTCGTAGACTAAAGAAACGTTATTCTACAGTTTTTTCTGAAAAATTTTAAATTTTAATTTTTTTGCAATTTTTTCCTAAAACACGATAAGACAAATTTGTGATAATAATAGAACGCCACTGAGTGAACGTCACATTTGACAAATGTCTCGCCATGGTCTAACATCCATAACTTCATATATTTTTTAGTGCAAATTCATTTTCTGTCTTTCTGTTGGTCCATTTAAAACCATCGGCATTTTTAAACCAGACGTTTTAGAAAATAAAAAAACTTACCAATACATTTCTCTTATCGTTGATATTCATAATCTCGGAGATTGCCGTTTACTTATGAAACACCCTGTATATGTACTTACTCTGTTTCCCATTGATACGAAAACTGCAAAACTGCACAGTTAAAACTCCAAAAAAAGCTGATAAGATAACGACCGAGTCGAAAATGCCAGTTTATTGTTTGCATTTATGAATGGCGTTTCTTTAGTAGTATTCGTTTACGGCATCCGAGGGGTTCCGCGGCATCCGTGAGTCATTTTCAAAGACAGTTTCGTGTCAGTGTGTAGCCGGAATAGTGAACAACGCCACCCCACTTCCAAATCAATGTTCGCGAATTTTTCAACGAAAGGTTCCAAAATCATTTACATCAACCCCTTGGATTTTCATTTGTGGGGGCATATGAAAGCTCTTGTTACCCCATACACTGTGGAAGAAGTGCTAAACAGGATTTTTTAAGTCGACAAAATGCGGTGGATATTCTCCGGGGGTGCGTGTCTCCTTGTTAAACAGGACTCAACATGTTATCGCTGAATGAGGTGGACACAAGCAGCCAACGTAGTTTTAAAGTGCGCCCTTGGATTTTTTTCAAATCGCTCAATCGTTCTTGAATCCAGCAGTTCCCAAGCAACTACTAAAATATCTGAGTTTTAAATTTATTTTATTTATTTATTTATTGGCCTTTTGTGAACATTTGTGAACCTCACCTTACATTTCTCTCTATTTCGGCTGCGTCATACCTCTGACGTCACTTCCGATTGAAGTTATGCAGTAGATCGATGAAATTGACATCAAAAGGTAGATTGTAATGTCTAAAATAAAATAATACAAGGATGCTGCATCCAACTCAGCCGCAACACCGTTTTCAAGAGCACCATGATGTTTCAAAATGAAAGTTAACACAGCTCAATTATTTATGTTATTTCAGTTCAGTTAGATCGTGCTATAATACTAACAAGAGGACAATTGATAAAGGTTTCGGCTTAATCATGAGACACTTATCTTGGATTTTTTTTTAATAACACAAACTTACCTTGTACACAGGAATAATTACGTGATTCTGGCGCCCGTGCGATACTTTGTCAAACTGTCACTGTTCACCAACACTCGGCACACGCACACATTGACACTAATGCTTGAGACAGGAGGATATGACTGCTTACCCGATTTAGGCGACCTTCCCCTACGTACTAAATTGTTATTTTCGAAGTTAAGCAGAATAAACGTATTGGTCTAAACATTGACAATTCTTTCAGTTTACAAAGAATTCTTTGATTAAAATTTATATTTTGAATCACTCGGAATAATACTATATAGGTTCTTCATAAATTATTCATACATCCAGCAGGCCTTGAACGTCCAAATTCTCCATCTAACTGCACTCAATTCATAACTGAGCTCTCTCTAAAAGGAATTGCATCCAGACTTTTTAGCAATATTGGATTTATACAGACATAAAAACACCGACTGTAAAAAAAAATGAATACTTCGCTTTCGATGTCTAGACACAATATTTATGTTGTTAATACTCTTTTAAAAGATTCATTTGAAATCTAGCTTATCAACTAACCGCTTGTGTGAACAACGAGTCCCTTATCCCCTAGGTGCTTTTCTTTCCCCAGACTTATGATCTGTTCCACAAGGCAGGTTTGACCGCCCCGTTGTAGATCTCCCTTAGCGTCTTCGGCTCCGTTCCTCATGTTCGGTCCGCCACCGCTCTAATATTGTGTGCCATCCTGGCGACTTTTCCCGCAAGCTATTTGGAGTGATCCACCCACGCCACGTCGGCATGTGGGCGAGGATGACTCTCAGGTACTTTCTACCTTGACTTTGATTTTCGATACGCTCTTCACTTTGCGACCGCTTTTTGCGATCCTTTGAAGATGGTCATCGTCTTCTGGGGAGCGTATTCTAGTTTGTGTGCGGCAGCCCACCGCTGGCACGCCTCCCACGTCTTCTCCCACGCTGCTCTCAGATGCACGATCGACCGACCGGTAACAATTATCATTATTATTATTCTTAAGGGGCGCGGTTCAGCATTAGCATTAGCAAGCCTACTCCATAAGGCCTGTGGTGTTAATGAACTTCAGCACAGACTCTATGGGCATGTTTTATGTCTTTCGGTTCAACATATGTCAACCCGAAGTGTCGAAGCCTCTTCCTCCTCCCTACACATTCTGCAATCAGGATCTTGCTTCACCCCGATTGTGGTGAGATGTTTCATGAGACAGCAGTGTCCCGTGAAGAGTCCAACTGCCTTTCTCAATTGTCTCCTGCTCAATCGCAGGATTTCCGCGATTGCCTCTGTCCAGGAATGTCATTTTAATGGGTGTGGTGTTCTCTGATGATATAGCCTTGAATCACCCTTTTTGCGGTCTTATGTGCGATCCCATCCCATCCCAAGTGGGCTCTGGGCCTGTCAAAGGTCTTTTCCCTTCCTCTTTGGCAATGAGGTCAGCTCTTTCCTTTCCTGCAAATCCCTTGTGTCCCGGCACCCACCACAGAGTCACTCTGTTATGTTCTGCCAGTTTCACCAGAGATCTAAGAGATCTTTTCAAAGCTCTGAAGCGTACTTCCACAGACACTCTCCAGAGATTTCAGCGCTGCCTGACTGTCGGCCTCCTCATTATTTCCCCGGCACAAATGTCAATTGCAGGGATTTCTGCTTGGCACACGGTTGCCCGAGAGCCCACATTAATGCTCATGTCTTCCCCCGGTGCTTCCGTGTACCAGATGGTTCCGTTGTTACTCCTCAATTTCCGAGTATCGACCCTTTCCTCTCTTCCCGGTATGACTACCTCGATGGGTTTACAAAAGTCATACTCGCTCCTGAGTCGGTCCGATTGCATGCTCAGTACGCAGTCGTTCCGTATTTTCCCAAATATCTCGGTGTGGTATCCCCTCGAAGAGTATGTTACCGTGGGAATTATGACCTTGGTGTAGAGCCAGTGAAACATTTCTGGTTTTAATCCCCACGTCATTCCCACTATGCATCTAGTAGGATAAATCCAAGTGGAGTAAATTTAAATTTAAATTTAAATTTAAATATATATATCTAAGTCGAACTCCACAAACTTTAATAAGTGTAAATAAACCTTGATTTAAGCGATTTTTTTGATGATGGTGAAGTTAAACCCTTTTGCCCCTAGCCCATGTTAATTTCACCTGTTTAAGGGCTCTCGGGAGCATAACAACATGAGGGTCAGTTAATATCTTTCTTTGTATTAAGATTTTATTTAACAATTTAACAAAATTATAATAAGTTTCCTCAATAAGCAACAGCCTGTTCTAAAGAAATTTGAAAATGTTAACACACTTTAGTATTTAGTATTACCTCCTCTTGCATTTATAACCGTTCTCATGCGTCTAGGCAAGCTTGCTATCAGGTGTAGTATGAGATTTTGAGGAATATCGCCCAAACCTGAAGCAGTGTAGGTTTCGAAGATCTTGGGCATTACGTGGAGCTGGTATATGGCGCCGTACCCTGAGTTCCATCTCGTCCCATATGTGTTGTATTGGATTGAGATGCAGACTTCGAGCTGGCCAGTTTTCAACTTCTCAATTTGGATCTCATTAAGATACGCAGAAACAAATCTTGCTATGTTAGGCCTGGCACTATATTGCAAAAATACCGCTGGATCTCCTAGAAATTCCTTATACGATACTACATGACGTTGTAGAATTTCTTCAATGTACCTATGTGCATTCTGTGCCCTATTTGCAACAACGGCTAACTCTATGTGACCCTCCAAAGAGATTCCAGCTTAAACCATAACGGAAACTCCACGAAAAGGTAGTCGCTCGACCATACATGCTTGAGAATATCTATCGCCACGTCTTCTCCAGACACGAACACGCCTGATAGAAACGGGATTCGTCTAAGAAAAGAATTCTTCCCCAGTCTTTAAGACTCCATGCCAAATACTCCCGAGCAAAATTCAATTTTGCAACACAGTAGGCACGAGTGAGCAGCGGTCCTATAGCCCTGGTGCGAGACGATAATTCGGTACAATGAAGTCTTCTTCCAACAGTCCATTCGCTAATATTGACATTCCTCCCTTCATAGAGATGATTCCGAATGTTAACTGCCGTAAATGTGCGATTTCGTAGAGAAGTTAAGACAACATACCGATCATCTCTTGCTGTTTTTGTCCTTCCACGTCCAGATCCTGCTCGCTTTGTTAAAAGACCTGTCTCTTGATAACGTTAGAAGATTCTTTGGACAGTAGAAAGACTTACATTAAATCTTCTGGCTGTCAAACGTTGTCTCTTATCATTTTCTAGAGTTGCTACAATTCTAGCCGATATCCCAGGATTGACATGCATGGTAGTGAAAAGAATTTGTAAACAATGTGTTTACGAGCACCACGTATGTGTGCAGAACTGACAAAAAAATGTAAAGATGGCAAATAAAGAGCAACCAAAAAAGGTGGTAGATTGGTGATTTTTATAAAATCGAAAAAAGAGTAAGTCTTGCACAAATGCACATAATGTTCAAAAACATAGAAGCTAAAGGCCAGTAGCAGCAGTAGAAGAATCAACAATTTGTAAAAGGTATTTCGGCTTTTGTAAATTCCTATTACTTCTGTCTGAATGGTATTAAACCATTAAATTAAATTTTTATTTCATACTGTCCGGTAGATGTCTTATTAAAGGATCAATTTGCGTCCGGTAGGTGAGCTATTACAGTATCAGAGCCGGTAAGTGTCGCTGTGCAACACTTACCGGACAGTTTCATCCTTATAAATCAAATCTGACATTAATCTGACATTTTCAAACGTATTTGTCAGCTACTGAGCTACATGTACAACAAAGGTGATGCGATTTTCACAAAATGTGATTTTTTGATTTTTGAAATAAAATAATGAAGAACGGGCTTACAGTATGAAATAAAATACGTAACGATACACGTCCGGTAGTTACTTGTAACTCGTTTAGACATTCTAGACTCGGCTCCTAACGTGGCCTCGTCCATAATGTTCTAACTCGTTACAAGTAACCTACCGGACTTGTAACGTTAAATACTAGTTTCTAATATTCTCTTATACAGTTTGTATGCAACTGATCACAAACCTATTGCTCCTTAATTTTTGTACATCTCCCTTTTGGTGGGTAAGCACATTCAGATTTAGTTCCCAGTCTAGTAAAATTGTTTTCGTTACTTTTCCTAGTTTTATTCTAGTGTTTCTTCTATTTCCCCTCTATATAATTATATGACTGCAAATTTATCTTTCTAATCGTTTTCAATGTCTTCAATATTTCTGTCGCATTTTTATTCTGTTTGATGTCTAGCATCCATTATTATTCTTCTGATTTCTTTCATTTTCTTCTTTTTTTTTATTTTACGTTTCGTTCTTCCACAGTAAATGTCCATATTTTCTTAGAACTAGTGCAAACAAGTATTTTTTTAAATAGTCGCTTGGTAATTGATCGATACATCAATCGTTTAGTCAATGGTAACTGCAGTTTTACATAAAGTCATCGGTAAAAGTTATACCGATGATTTTTTAACAATATTGATAATTAGGTCAGCATAATCTTATTTCTTTATTATGTTACATGTACAATTATTGAATGAACAATTTGGAAAAGATATTCCACGCACTTCATCGATTTCCAAGACATCGGAGCTTTCCTTTACACTTGACGTCACAAAACTAGATTCAGGAAAATTTTCAAGCTCCAACCGATGCACGTTTTTCAAAAGATGTCTGGCGGGTTGTTCAACTTGAGATTCAGGTAGCTCTTGATTTTCCAAATTATTGTTCGTGTGGTTTTCAGTGCAATTTCTGTTATCCTGTTACCCCTCAAGCCCCCCCTTCGCTTTCATGGGCAATCGACAACTTGCCGCACTAGTTGGACATACTATTTTTTATTGCGAATGCGGAATAAATCCCGATATAAAATTGGACTCCAGGGGCAAATTCAGTTTTCAGTAGTTTGTTTATCTGAATTTGCGTGTGCAAAGAATAATTTGCGTGCGCGACAAGTAAACTTTGCGCACCCAAATTAATAAATGGGCAAACCGTTACTTTGCAACCGTAACCGAGGTTGCAAAGATACTGTTTGTCTACATGAGCAATAAAAAAAGCCATTAACGCACCCAAAATCTAGAATTCTTGTTTCCATTGGTAACACACATTAAAAAAATTTAAATTAATATGCAAATTAGAAAAAAATAACATTAAAAACTCGTTTTGTAGTGTCTTAATATAAGTTTTACAAAAATAGTGTTTCAATATACATAGGTACTATTTTAATTCTTTATTAAAAAACTCATCCAAATATAGAATAGTATATAACGCAACGAGTGTAGGTAAGTTAGTCTTTACAGATACAAGGAAACGTGTTTGAATCACGAGCGCCAGCGAGTGATTTATACGTTTCCGAGTATCTGTAAAGACACTTACCACGAGTTGCGTTAGCTATTTTTTTTAATAGTCCCACAATAAAACAAAATTTAATTTATTAATGAATGTAAAAATAATGACAACTAGAAATTATTTCAATGGTTGGTGCTGAACTGTAAAAACTGTCTCGGTTGTTACGGTAAACAAATAAAATAAAAAATTGAAAAGCACGCGCATCGCTGTGAATTGTGTTCAAGTAGTGATATAGAGCTTAAAAATGAGTGAAAATGCAGAACTTGACGAAGATTTGTTTCTCCCGGAAGAGATTTGTGAAGAAGCTGCCGGAGCATCAGCGAAACTGATACCGGAAAAATCGAAGCATCGCTACGAGAAAGAATACTCAACATTCTCGGCGGTCCCAAAAGAATGTCAGAGGTGTGAACGAAGACATATATTTTGGCATATATGTGCCAAAGATCGAAAGCCGTCAGCCCTAATTCACTTTGGTCATATTTTTCGATGTTAAAGGCGACTCTTCTTGTAAAGAAAAATAAAGATGTTAGCAGGTACCTAATCATTGTAATACTTGTATTTTTGACTTGTACCTACGCATTTCCACCGACAGGTATCACAAAGTACTAGCCTTTTTAAGGAGTAAATCAAGAGGATATATACCAAAGAAGGCAAAAATATTTTCTAGAGAAGACATTGTAGAATTTATGACCAAGGCCCCAGATGAAAAAAAATTGTTATTGAAGGTAAATTTTGTGCTTTTGCTTTTATAAAATGTCAGATTGATATTTATGGGGTATGCAGGTCATAATGATAATGGGAATAGCTGGTGGGTGTAGAAGGGAGGAGCTGTTGAACATGAGGACTAATGGCATTGAAGACACCGGTTCAATGTTAATTGTAAAAATTCCCATCTGCAAAACAAAAAACCAAGGAAGTATGTTGTTGCTAGCGATGGCGATTTTAACGCGGTTGAAATATGCCGCAAATATTTCCGATTGCGATCTGCTAAAACTCCTCACAATCGACTGTTTGTGCACTAAGAGACAAAAAGTGCACAGTTCAACCGGTTGGTATAAATTGTATCAGCAAAGTACCTATGATGGTGGCTGAATATCTAAAGAAAGAAAATCGGTGCGAGTACACAAGTCATTGCATGCGGAGATCGTCTGCAACGTTACTGGTGGACAGTGGGGTCGATATTTTGACGCTAAAAAGACACGGCGGTTGGAAGAGTTCTTCTTCTGCAGAGGAATACGTTGGCGAATCTATGAATAATAAGGTTTGGTTTTATTTTAATGAAATAATTATTTGCAGATAAATACGTCTAAATTGATTCTGAAAGGTGCGGAGAAATCGGTCTGAGGGCCCAATTTTAAGTTAGCGAGATAAACCAAGGCGGCAGAGCAAAGTTGCGCCACCGATTTGCTTCGCTCTTATCCCACCTTGCTTCCTTGGTTACGACGCGATTTTATGTTCCAAAATACCTTGGACGCAGCGGCAGGATAACTTTGCCACCAATGCTGTCATTTGTTTTGAAAAAACTTAGGTTAGATATGTGATCTGTCATCACCTATGTGAAAGTTGCTCATTTCTTTTGAGCGCTTTCATGGGCAATCGACAACTTGCCGCACTAGTTGCACAATATACTATTAACGCACTCAATATGAATGCAGGTAGGTAGAACAGCAAACTAGAAAAAAGGATTACATATTTGTGTTTGTAATTAATACAGCATATTTCCTCAAGTGACACATTTCTTTGTGTGTATGGTTCATCTATTTTTATCTCTATTTATAGCCTCTGTTCCTAGATTCTTTCGGGTTTCTTTTTCTTAGTACCTGTATCATTCCTTTATATTTCATTAATCTTGGTCTATCCGTCCGATGTTTCGGTACCTATACCAATTACATATTACTTTTAATTCGATTGTATCTTTCTCTGCTTCTGGCACAAAGTTGCGGCTCCGACGCGACTCGACACTGAAGAGCACACCTTAAGGAATCTCGAAGTAACCGTTAATGGATCCAAATCTTCTTCTCAATCTCCTTCTTATTGCTTCTGTACTTGCCTCACACTTTTAACTCTCCTGCGGTTGTCGTTTTGTGGTATCTCACCCCCGATCCAATGCAATTAATATATGAGCAAACCACTCATCGCATCTCCGTTTCGAGGGTATTCCTCGCGAAGTCGTCGTAATCTTGCCCCATCCCAGCTATCCAAATAAGGAGCAGAAAATCAGAATCCTCATTCCGTGCGTCGAGTCGAACACAAACAGAATTGTAGAAATCCGGAATTGAACGCCTAAAATGCTAATTCGAACGCCTCTCTTCGGGAAGTGGTTAAACTGCACAAACAGCGTCTATTATATGCGCAATAAGACCTCTCCGGCTCTAATACGATCTCAATTTAGTTTAGTTACGCTCTGTTACACGGGTCGCGTGGCAATCGAGCTTCTGTTCTCCCTCTCTGTTCTTTCTCTCTCTTTCTCGCTCGAGGACCCCCTCCCTCCACCCACCGGAACGCCAGGCATTTGTCACTTGGCCCCCGGAAACCCGGAGCGAGGAATATCTCACAACAATCACAATACAAATTAATTATTGACGAATCGAGAAGGGAATTACCAGGAGCTGATATTCACCTCACTTTCGGGGATTTCAAGACAGGCTTGCCAACTGTTTTTTCTTTCCAACTGGACGGAAAATTTTGTGAACGTGAATACAAATACAAATCTGTTGGCATTTTTTATTAATCGAATCCAAGGTGATCATTTCGACATAGATAGGTATATGTAATGAAGAACGTGAAGAATTAGCTATGAAATTTATAAGTAGAAGTGTAAAATTGTGGAATCCTGCATATAATAATGTCTAATTTTGGTTACATAAAAATTTGCTTTTTATAAAAATGAATTTCTTATATTTGTTCTTTGGGATCCTCTTTTGTTTACAACTGATTACCAGGCCTAATATAATTGTAAGATTCACATAAAAAATTTAAAACTGTTGATAAAAGGTGAGTTAATATTGATGAAGAAAACTAGTATTGGAACAATTTGTAAATAATTTTTATTTCTACACACATCATTCATGTTTGGGAGTAAAAAATAAAACGTACTGAACAGATTGTATGAACACGTAATCGCGAAATGCCGTCCATAAAACGATAACATCATCTATTAATAAGGTAATTTAAATTCAAGCAAAACAATAGCCATAAATATATTTCGAGGTCATTTAATCGGTAATTTATGGCAGAAATGTAATGATGGCATGGTGTTAGACCATATGCGTAGTAACGCCGTTAATATGAGAGATCGCTCCTATTAAAATCACATTTATGGGGCTTCTGGAACATTTATTTTTGCCTAGGGGTGCACCCCAGTCCCTCGACAAATATTCTATTGAAGTTGAATGGTAATCGGTAGTTGAATTGCGGGAAATAATAGCAAAAAAGGACATTACCAGGTTGACAACATTTTGTATTAATTTTGGGATCCCAATCGTGTATGAAAAAAAATGTCATTATGGTTTGTTTTTATCTGCACTGGTTATAATTTGTACATACCTATTATGTATAATAATAGTTATTTGTTATAGAAGTGAGTAAAGCAATATGTACAGAGTGAACATAAAGTTCCGCACAAAATTCATAATTTAGTTATGTAATGTTCTTGCGAAAAACGCTAGAACAGGTCGATTTATGTTTTCAAATTGCCATTTTTTGAGGTAAAAATTTTAATGATGACGTCATCTATTTTTGAACTATGACACCGTCGTCAATTGTTTTAAATGGCAACCCCCAACTTTTTCTTGGGTTTTAGATGAACAAGAGTAAAAAAGTGATACCTTGCATAACTTTTTTTTTTTGAAAAAATTAAAAATTTTACTTCAAAAAATTAAATTTTTATTCCTTGAAAAAGTACGAATTCGTGGTGAAATGACGCAGATTAATCCCGAAGGGAATGAACGAAGTGTTCAAAGCGTCTGGGAATGTGTCCAATAGTTGGCGGGTGGCAATTTGAGCACTTGCGTGAAATTTTATTAAATGGTTTTTCATTTTTCGTTGTTTGCTTGCCAAATTTTTTGTAATTTTTCAATTTTTTTTTCAAGAAATATTTTTTTTATTTTTGATGTAAATCGAATAAAAAAAAAAATTATGCAAAGTGGCCATTTTTTACGCTTGTTGAATAGAGAATTGAAAAGTATATTTAAAACCAAAAAAAAAAAAAAATTGGGGGTTGCCATTTAAAAAAATTGATGACGGTGTCATAGTTCAAAAACAGATGACGTCATCAACAAAAAATTTATGTCAAAAGATGGCAATTTAAAAACAAAAAACGACCTGTTCGAGCATTTTTTTCAAAAACAGTACATAACTAAATTATTAATTTTGTGCAGAACTTTATGTTCACTCTGTATATTGTCCACGATAGAAATGTTAACCAACAATAGCGTTAGGTCGAGTGCAATATAATAATAAACATTTTATCCAGAACCTCAAAAATCCACAATTAGCGGAAAATCAAGAAAATGAAGTTAAGGTTGATTGTTGTCGGCGTTCTTAGAGTAAATAATTCGCAAAATTTGAAAAAGTGGAGTTTTTTGCAATAGATGGGTGATATTTTTGTAAAACCCACCAACACGTTTCCTTTTATTTTAGCAACCAATATGTGTAAAAAAACTACAAAGTTTTTATTTACTGCCTCTAATTTAAACGTTAATACTTTTTTCTGCATCCGATAGCCGGAACGCTCCGGGAACAGGGGCTGGAAAGACCGTAATACTTTCGGCTGGGAGATGAAGAAAAATAGTATACGACAGGCGGCCAGAAAGTTGGAAGCCATACATATCACATGCGCCAGGAAATACAACTTTCTGGCCTTGGGTTGTAATATAATAGCCTTGGCTGTCTGCTTTTCAACTTTGTTCCGGCATAACTTCTTTATTTATGAACCGATTTCAATGATTATTTTTGCATTGGGTTTAGTATAGGTGGTCTCATTTGAATTTCATTGAAATTGAAGCTAAGACTTTGAAGATATACCAGGAAATTCCTCAAAATTAAATGGGAAATGTGGTGACTCAGGTATTGTTAGTTTTATGACAACCCCAGAACAATGTAGGTACCTAACTATGGTCAAATATAGCGAAAAACTAGAGTCTAGTTCACATCTTTATAAACGTGTTATTCAAAAGTAAGGTCAATTAAAATATGATCCATAGCTCATTCGGTTTTGATTTCCCTAGAAGGAAATAATATTATGAAGGAGGAAGAAATTTGCAATCAAATGAAAATAAAATCGCCTTTGGTAAACATAACCTAGACTGCCCAGCTGAATTTGTGTAATAAATAAAATATATTAATTTGAAACATTCTGAACATTAAATAAACTTTAATAAATTATTATTAATACCTACAGATTGGGTCATAAGCCTATTTCATAAAAAATAATTATAAAACTTACATAAGTCTAATAGTTTATGAGATACAGACCAACGTGCGTTCAACAAAAATCAAGGACGAAGCAAGCAGTGGAATCTTCAAGTCATCTCTGCATTTAGATCACACGCATGCAATGCTTATTACGGGTAAACACTTGACATTATTAAATGTGGATAGAAGAACGGCATCAGGAGCCTTCACAAGCTCTGGCTATTGGGGGCACGGGGGTTTGGCTTCAGTGTCTGGGAGAGTGGATGAGGCACCACCATAAAGATCTCCCCAATCTAATAATTTGACATGTCAAATGTCAGATGTCAGGTGACAAATTTGTCACCATCTACGCCATACGTTTTTTAATCTATGGCTCACTTGACGTCGTTTTTTGTTGAACGCACAATACAAGACTACGCAAGAGATTTTAACGAAAATAATGTCAATTTTTTATTTTGGCTTAACAAATTGCTGGATTTGGCTTAACAGATAGAGAATCTCTGAGACTTGATGGACAAACGTTTGAGACAATTACCTCATCCCACGAACACTAAATCTAAACGATTTTGAAAAATACGAGGAAAAGTTAGAAATAGGTACTATAATATGATAGTACACGAATAATAGCTTTTTTAGGCGATGATTACAAAAAAGGTGATTTTACGGCCTCTTTTGGAGCCGTAAAGTTTTACTTTTTTGTACGCATCTGTCAAACTCTTTTTTTTGGGACTGATCTGTCAAACTGCACTTTTTTGGGACACATTTTTTAATTCTTTTGTGATCATCGCCTAAAAAACGTCGTCTGCACCTCGGCCAAAAGTGCTTTTTTGGCCTTATCTGAATTGTCTCCTCGGCTCACGCCTCGGCCACAAACAGCAGATGCGTCCAAAAAAGCTAACTTTTACGGCCTAGGTACACAAATTACTATTGAAGTAAATGGCAAAAAACCATTTTGAGCAATAGAAATTGTATAAATAGAGAAAAGCATCAGAAAATCTAAACATAAACCCGAAGAACGTAATTTATGGTAAGAGTAAGAAACTGATGTGAGACACAGCTGGATCAGAAAAGTAAAGAAAATAAAATAAAATGTATAGTGATATTTTATTCCAATATGAGGAGTTTTTATTTTTATTATTTTGTCATTTAACAATGAATGTGCAGAAAATGTCATAATCGTTTACATTGTTTATTCAAAATTTCCAATAAAATTATTAAAAGGACGAAATTCTCGGTCGAAATGAAACGAGATAGGTCACCGTTGTTTTAAAACATTTTGAGAAAATTGTGTGAAGAGGTCCAAACTTTGTGAACCCAAAACTTTTGGATAAACAACATGAGAAACTGATCAAATTGACTGATGATGTTCAGGCATAAACAGTATTCTTCTCGTCATTTTGAATCCTGGAGAATCAGATTCTTCGAAAAAGGAATCTGAAAATGATAGTGAAAACTGAAGAATTCTATTCTAAATATTTTCAAACGCTTGATTGTTCCACGACCGAAATTTTCACTTATTGGTTTTAACTATCTTACACAACGATGTCATCACATTGTTTTTTGACAGACGCCATTTTATCCCAATCACACCAAACGAAAGAAAGCCTGAGTTATACGTCATTTCTCAAGGTTACCGTGATTTAGTTCCGTATATTGATAAGAAATACATTATGAATAGAACTCTTAAAACTGATAAATACCATTCTAATAAATTATACATATCATTATAAAAAGGATTATTATACAGGGACTTCATACATCCAGTAGGCTTTGAACGTAAAAATTCACCATATTTGTACTATCCATTTACATAACTTCCGCATTGTCACAGTATGTTGGCGACACTGCTAATTATCCCTTGCAGTAATTTTTGTGTAGTGTTTTGGTACCTCGTACTAGTCATTTAAATTTCAAAAATTGACATTGACACAATTGAAATTTTTCTCATTTCATTCTCTCTCGAATTAAGTTAGGAGTATTTCATAATGGAAAAAGCAGAAGGATGTGTGGAAGAAAGAACGGGAGAGAACACTACTTTTAACAAGTAGAAAGAAGAGAGCAGTTGTAAACTATTGGCTAAAACGAAAAGAATTAATTTAGCGACAGCTGATACTGTGATTATATTCGACTCGTATTGGAACCCGCAAAACGACCTTCAAGCTCCAGCCAAAACCCACAGGATCGGACAGAAGAACCAAGTGAACATCTACAGATAGGTCACCACTTAGGTGGGTAGATAAGGAAATGGTAGAACGTGCCAAACAGAAAATACTACTGGACCATTTGGTCATCCAGAGGATGGACACCAGCGGGTGTACCGTCCTAGAGAAGAAGGGATTCTTCAAATAACAACCCTTTCAATAAGGAGGGCCTCACGGATATTCTCAAGTTTGGTGCCAAGGAGTTGTTCAAGAATGAGGACAAGGACGAGGAGCCCAATACAGAGAGTAAATAATTTTTGCCCAATGTAAGATTAAATCTTTTTTCCAGGTATTTAACCTTACTTTCTTGATTTGACACATTTGCAACTAAACTGGTGACACAACTGCTACAACACTGATAATGCGGAAGTCATAAAAATGGATAGTAACAACATGTAAATTTTGTTTGTTTGTTTGTTTATTCATATGTTATACGCACCCAAACCGGTGAACAGATCGTTATTAAATTTTAACCACCAATAATATTAGCAATGGGGAGTGACAACGACAATAATGTGTCACCCCTTTTTCGCAAAAAAAAGTTTAAGCCGGACGAAATTGAGTACTCTGTCAGATAACAATGTCACAGTAACAGTTTCAGACATAAAATGTCACTCATCAGTTGTCATCAAAATCATTTCACAAGGGAGGAATAGTGTGTTGAAGTCGAGGAGGAAGTAGCAAAATTGATATTTGCTGTTCACTAAAAAAATACTTTTACTTCATTTTTGGGGCGTAGCCACTCGCGCCGGGTATTTTGAATGTCTTCCGTTTGTTTACTATTTCAGAAAATAGTTAAATATGCGAAAAAAAAAAAAAAGGAAAATCATCTGTTGGAAAAGCAACCAAAAAATCGAGGCAAATGAACGCCAATAGGACACCTGAGACACCCGACCATTGTGAAAGTGGTTTGGAAATGCGTTTAAGAAATTTTAGATCAAAAGCTGCTGAAACACTTGAACGACCATCTTCAATGGAAAATGTAAGGGGCAGATGTGCTCATCCCACGCATACCAATGGTTCCACCAATATAAATTTCTATTTCAAACGGCTTCAATTTCCAGTGCGCCTTGCTTTCGCAATTACCATCATCAAAGCCCAAGGACAGTACTGAGATGTGTTTTACTTTATTTTTGATAGGACAAAAAACCTTTGTCGTTGCATTTTGCATTTGAAGGGCCACTGGTGTAATAACTGATGCATGTCCAAAATATATCAATATGTCATTTAATCGTTAATTACTACATAGTGTTACAATCAAAAACATTCTTGTCAAGGTTAGAGTGGGGTCAAGGTCACAATTACAAAATACACTTTTATGTTAACAAAATTTACCGTTTTAATTGAACATTTTTAATGTAAAAGGTGACAAAATTAAGGTTGACAAGTGAAAAAATTAATTAATTGTAACAATGACTAAACTTAAAGTTGATGAATTGAACAGAATTATTTGATGTAAAGATGACAAAATTTAACGTATGAACTTTGCAATAGCTAGTGTGAACAAAAAAAAAAACTAACGTAAAGAACGTTGACAAAAAATTGAAACTATTTACTTATCTTAACTTTGCTGGTTTGACGTCGCTGGCTGGATCATCTTACTTTCTGAAACAAACGAACAAGCACCAAAACAATCAAACCACCTTAAATCGACGAGTTGCAGTCAGATAACAACGGACGAAAAGAACCTCTAACTTTGATGTATGACGAGGACAACGAGAGGAAGCATGCTGCTACCTAAATTGATTGGAGACACACTCAAAGTCTGCACAGTAATAAAAACCTGTTCTTACCTTTTTTTTCTCGAGTTATGTTACATGAAACCCAATCCGGCCAATTACCTCTTACAATTATCCACAATTGTGATATTTACCACCCTTAAATCCGTATTAAACGATTTGTTCTAAAGTCTCTGCCTGCTATTAGAACCTAAAACGCGGCGGTGATATACGTCCCGTGTCACAGGTTGCAATAGAAAGGAAGCTCCGACGGTCGTAGTCAGAAATGTTCGCCTCTTTTTTGGTAGATGTGACCTGGCGACCTTTTGCGCAAATATCCAGGTGGCGCGCGAATTTTAAAGTTGTAACAATAGTCATGCGGCCAAGATTGCTAAGAGTAAAACATTTTTAAAAGTGACTTCTCACCACTAAGCCCGAATGGTATGAAACTTTCAAAAGCAAAGATCTCAAAACTACATTGACTGGACATTATTCATCATTATTGTGTAGTAGACCCTTTCATTCTTTGACCCGATTTGAACAAACAAATATTACTACAACTTTCTTCCTTACCGTTTCTTATTATAAATATAATTATCCGGAAATCGTTTTGGAAACAACATTTATTTCACACTGTGTTTTACGTCAGAGTTTTGAGTCCGGAAAATGGGATTTTACAGTACAAGTCCTGTAAAGAAAATACAACCAACAAATCTGTTGTCATAGATACTCAATTCATGGATGTTTAAATTCTGAATTCCAATTTCATTTTTAAAATGAAAACAATGATTTAGTATCTGTAGCAATAATAATTTACGTTATAAGTCCGGAAAACTCATTTTTACAGTAACGATGTCGAAATGTTTACAGACGAGGCGACGAAGGAGCCGAGTCTGGAATTTTGAGACAAGTTACTGTAAAAGTTTCCGGACGTATGTCGTAATGCGTTTTATTTCATGCTACAGATACTAAATCATTGTTTTCATTTTAAAAAATGAAATTGGAATTCAGAATCTAAACATCCATGAATTGAGTATCTATGACAACAGTTTGATTTGTTGGTTGTATTTTTTTTACAGGACTTGTACTGTAAAGTTCCATTTTCCGGACTCAAAACTCTGACGTAAAACTAACAAATATGACACAGTATGAAATAAATTACTATTTCCTGCTTATTTACGCGCAGGAAAACTGAATTTTCCGGACTAACACTGTAAAGACTTTACAAGACGCAAAATAAAAAAGATGCTTAAAAATAGTACATTATATTATAAGTGATAGAAATGTAGCATTATTAGCGAGTGAGAATTTTGACCCACGAGTGCGCTTGCGCACGAGTGGGGCACTTCTCACGAGCTTTATAATGACATTTCGATCACGTGTGATATACGACGTTTTATCTTACAGGTGCATTGTATAAAAGTCCAAGAAATATTTATTCAAGTAAACATCCGCCTGTAACATTAGCATGGTTCTAATATCAGTTTCCGTAGTAACCTGTGATTGTTATAGTTATGAAATAAACAGTCTCGTTGTTTTTCACAATTTTCACTAATTGTAAAGTAATAAAAATTGACTTTCTACCGAAACAAATTCAACTAGACGTGGAAGCCGCTGTTTCCAGCTTGCTCCCGGTAAGGTCGAGACACGTGTACGAGAAAGAGTATGATCTGTTCGTGAAGTGGAAGCCAGATAATTACATTACATCGCATGTAATTACATTACAAATTATTAATTACAATTTTTAATTACAACTGACAGCTGTCAGATTTACTCACTTGTGAGTAGAACTGACAGCTTTATCTCTCTTGTGAGTAAAATTTGATTTCTGTCACCGAAAACCATGGTATAAGGGACCTAAAAAACTACACCTGTAAGATAAAACAATTTATTCAAAACTATTAATTAAAAATATTAATATGAATTGTGGAACTTCTTATAAAAATAAAAAAAATACTATGGATATTAACATAGAATAAATGCTTCAAAGACTTGAGGGTTCCGGCAAGCTTGCTTGTTCCTCAAAATACGCAAGAAATATTTCTTCTAGTAACTTTTTTTTCTCGACGCCAATCTTCGCAAAATTTGGAACGCCCTTTCATACCGCTCTTTTGATTTACACTGTAATAGATCGTTAGTAGCAGCCACAGCTTCACTCACATCATCAAATGGAATGTCCTCACAATGATTATCGTCTTCTATCATCATTATTTTATGAATTAACACTGTTTTCACAACACACGCACAAAATTGATGAAATTTTTTGGATGTTGTTTACTTTGTAACTAAAGTTGCCAACAAAATTGACAAACTTGATTTTTGTGGGATTTGTATTTTTTTTTCTAAAATTTGTAAGTTTAGTTTTTTTACGATTTCCGGAAAAATTTCATACAAAACACGTCAGTAAAATCTCTTACTTGACTTGGAGCTTTAAAATACTCGGCACAAAGTGCCTCGTATTTCAATTTAGCTCCTCTTCAGTTATGTAAGATTTTCCGGACTTTTATGTAAATAACTATTTTATAGGGCATAAAGTATTAGGGTTAAGTCAAAATACGATACAGTTATCTGGGAAAACCAAAGGTTTTTACGACCAGAGTTAATAATAAAATTACTTAGTCCTGGTTTAGAGCATGTTGATTTTAATTTTGATAGAATATTCTGGATCTATCGCCCGTTTTCGCAGGAAAGAGATACCAGAAGAAAAACCGCAAACATATGATGTGGTAAATATGTAATGTAAGTAAAAAATCATCACATCTTTAAAGATTTAGTGAAGACAATTATTGTGAATATTTATACCAGTATGCTTTTGAACCATATGATTTAAAATTCTGCACCTTAATCTTAATCCACCTTAATTAGCAGATATCATTTGTAGCTGTCGTAATGGAGAAAGTGCGCCGCGCCGCACACAATTTAAATTCGGCAAAGAGGGAGTTGTTTAATGATAAGGGGCAGACAATCGACAATCGCTCGTAATGACGTAATTTGACGATATGTGAACAGCTGTTAGACAAATGACGGTAGAGCCAACAAGCCGCCGGGATTTCAGGGCTCTGTTCCCCAGGGAAGGAAGACCAACAGGACTCGAGTACGTACGTACGTGCAATAGGGAATTAAATATATCGTCGGTAGCGATTTACGTTTAATTGAAATGAGTTATGGCCACCCCGGGGATGAATTAGAAAAGTCCTTCAGTTTGATTCATTAAAGCGTTGATGCAAAGTTTCGCGGTTGGTCAAGTTTTCAAAGAAATCACTGCCTGGCTTAAATTGATCGGAGATTGGTTGTTTTTAAGTAAGTGCAGGAGAAACACCGTCCGGAGTTTGTTATTAAGTGTCAGTTAATAACTAAAAAAATCATTTCCAAGAACCTCCCCAAATCCGTCGATCTCGCATTTGAAAAGTGCTAATTAAAACCATATTTCCCTATTTACCCATCTCGAAATCGATTTTAATCAAATCGCATTAATTAACGCGCGCAATAAATGAATAAACATAGAACGGATAACAGGGGGGAGTCCCGAGTCGGCATGTACCCAGTGGCGGCGCGCCATCATTAAACGCCCAATAACAATAGCGAAACAATCTTGACACCATCAAAGACGCAAGCGGCCACTAATTAAGTCCTGAAATATGTTATTTTCAGGACAGGAAACATTTAAATAAAGCACCTATTCATTAGGGTTATTTCGGAAAGATTATGTGTTCGGTTTGAGGCGTAGCGACGCTCTTTGAAGCCGCATTCTCTAGCGGAACTAAAGCCAAACACATGACGATCCACAAACCCTCCATTGTTTAAACAATTGAGTGTCGCGGGGACGGTTAATTTGCCACAGAGTCGTGTATTTTTGACGTTGTGCGGTCGGAGGACCGCGCGGAACTAACGCGTTTTAAATGCCGTACACGTGTGTGACGGACTGTCTAGTGTTCGTCCCCGAAGAAAACAGAAGAGGCTTTGATGCTCCCGAAATAATTCGAAGGGGTGAAAGTGAAAATTTTGGTGTGAAAAGAATTATCTTGTGCGACAATGTATTTATTTATTGTAGAGTGCTCCAAGTCCTAATTTATCATTAATTATAATTATAAAGACTTAACAACTATCGGCTTCTGCCAATTAACAAATACCATGAGATCATTTAAATTATAAATTATACAGTAGGCGGTTTTTTTATGCAATGGTCCAGCCTGCAAATTGACTGACAACAAAATTTGAGGTTATGGTAAACATTGTCACGTTTATGTTTCTCAAGTGAAACACAACATTCACTATTCAACAGCCGCAAGGGCAACAATTCAAAATCTAAAATCAGGACTCGGTTCCTTTATTCAAATTCAATACAAAACTAAACCGGGAGAAGAAACGTTCACTACCAATATGTACTGCACGAACTATTCGTAATATACAAGTTCTTTAAGTCGCGAGTGTTTCACTACAAATTCAAATCAATGGTCCTTCGAGCAACAAAATTCTACTTCCAAAACGACTAAACTAAACTAAACGACTTACAACCTTAATGGCAAAAGTTTTAGAGTATTAAAAATCCTATCCAAATTCAGTTAAAAAAAAAACTGAAACTTTAAGCAGATGAAAGAAAGAGTTTTATTTTATTTCCACTTCAGTTGTCAGATTAGTTATTGAATTTTGCAACGTTGACATGCGACATGGTCATTGTTATTTTGAAGCAATTCTTTTAGTTCTATTTTTTCTTATATTTCAGTACTGTAATATGCTAAAAATAAAATGAAAATCGGCTATTTAATTTTCTTTTGTCTTTAAGATTTAGTTGTAAAATAATTAGGGGTGCCAATATTTAAAAATATGTATTCTTACATCTAAAATCCCTATGTCCACCAAACCAATTCAATAGCCGGCTGTATGTTAGAATAAAAATTGTTCTCTAGTCTCAGTGTTGGAATTCTGTTGGTTTTCCTAAAAACTGAGACATCATCATGCTTTTAAATTGGTAAATTAAATTATATACTTGTCAGCTGAGAATTATTGCATCATGTCAAGTTGTCAAGTTCAAACAACAGCAGTTTGCGTAAAAACGTTTTATCTTCGTTCGAGCGCTGTTACTGTTGATATTATTCATAATTACCGCAAACTGCATTCAGTTACACGACACTCCGTCGTTGCGTTTTGAATTCTTCTGCAGGGGACCCAATCCAAAGAACCCAAATGTCTGCGTATCGGAATAAGTATTTGTTTTGATACGGTGTCTACTCTCGATGAACGTTGTTTTTTCTTCATGACAACGTGAACTGATTCACTTCCTTTTTCCTCCTTCTCCACATTTAAGCTTAAACTTCTTCACATACCTTTATTTTAGATGGTTTTCTTCTTCTTCGCTTATTTCTTTAGTACCATTTAGTATCTTTCTAATTAAAATATTCCTACCATCTGTCATTATATCGTTCTGATCTCCTGTAATAACTTGTGAATTTTATTCTTGTTTCAGGTCGATAACCTTTTTTTTTATTTCTCCGTTTTCATAACATTCTTTCTATTTTTTGTTTCCTTTCTTCCCCTTCTTCATTTAGGTCATACTTCGTAAATTGTCTGTCGATGCTTAACGTTGTACAAAGATCCCTAAGTTTGATACAACGATGGTTATTTTTAATATTTTAAGCTATATTTTCCAATCTACATGAAAATATTCTAAAAGTAATAATAATAATTGTTTTATGAAAATGACAATTTATGCAGTGTTTTAAATAGAATTCTGTAAGTTGGAAAAAAATATAATAAACATAGCTGAAGAATATAGAAAAAAGGCAAAAATACTGAGTCATAGTATAAACATAATACGACAAGAAGCCCAGGTGAAGAAGAAATAAAAATGGAAATGGAGGTAGGTTTTAAGAAGTCGGGAAAAAAATGGGAATAGCGGAAATAAAACAATTCGATGAGAAAGTGAGAAAATTTCTAATTGCAAGGGTAAGAAGTTGAAATAGAAACCGAATAGTTAAGTGACCAGAACAGAAACAGAAAAGATTAAGAAAAATGCAGAATCCGGAAGAAAACTAAAAGCAGTAAAATTATAATAGTAATGCGGAATGGTAGATAGCCTCAAAGAACAATAATAAATAGAGAAAAATAATAAATAAATAAAACATAAATTCCAATAGATTATTGTTACAGTAACTAACAGTCAGTGTAATTGAAGCAATAATATCCATAAGCATACGAGTGCAATACTATGCTTTATCGACTTAAGGTAAGTATGACACGAAATTTCACATACTTGTCAACTAGGTGATGAATACCTTTCAGATAATTTTAGAAATACAGAAAAATTCACTCTTTTCTTTTTCCTGTAAAATCTTCAAAATATATTTACGCGGTATCACCGACGTTATGCTTCCTCAAGTGTAAGAAATAATGGGACGTGTTGTTAGGTTTTTTAGCCATCTGAAATTATTTTAAATAGAATTGCGTACTTTCATAATTTCATTACTGGCAACAGGTCAACCCGTTTGTCTTGTTAATAACAATACTTTTGATGCTCATTTTACTATGTAGTTGTCAAAATTGAGGACAGTGTATTGTCATGGCCTGGTAGCTCTCAAAAGCAATTGAAATTCTTATGTTTATAATTTAACGGATTTTATCCAATCACACTAAACCGAATTTCATATGTCAATGGATATCAATTATTGCTATACCGTTATTGCTAGATACGACCCAATAGTCGTAGATAAATTAATTTGCAATGGAAAAACGCATCAAAGAAGAATATACAGGGTGAGTCAATAGTGTGGGAGCGGTCTCTTATGCCGTTACTATTAATTTAAAGAAAAATGGTCAATTGAATAAAATTATAAAGGAAAAACTGCATTTCCTAAAAATATTTAGAGTTACCTAACCGGACCTAATTTTCCGGGACCGTATTCAACTTTTTTTTTTAAATGCACCCCATGTATATTTTTTTATATTATTGTTTGCCGTAGTAAATGCTATACAGCTGTGTAATGTTTTTTAATTTTTATTGAAGAACAATGCAGTTATGATTTTTTTTTCAAAAAATGGTTAAAAACAGCTTTAAAAAAAATTTATAAAGGCTTTGCTATTAACCATAAAATTATAAAATTTTGTACATAAGTAAAAGAAGGTTAGAGACATCGTGTGTGGCCCATTCTTTTTGATTTAGTACAAAAATCCAACTTTTGATATTTTACCTTCACCAAAACTTTTTTTTTTTCAAATATAACACCCTGTATATTTTTGCACCATACTTATATTATTTTTACATCTATACTTAAACCTACAGAATTTTAAGTTATTAAAACTTTTCTTAAAATTAATTGTAAAGTTAGGTATTATCATCATTTACCCATTGATAGTGTGCTGTGAAATCGAAAATCTCAACATAAAAGACAAAGAATATAATAATAATTCAAACAACTGTTGTTCGGATGTATTATAACGGTTTAAATTATTTATAATATAAAATTACAACAAAAATAACAATGAACAAAAAAAAACAATAAATTAACAATTAAACAAGATGTTCGATGTATCCTCCATTCTTATTTTGATTTTCATGTCGTTCTTCGATGTGGGAGGATTTTGGTATACTTAAGTCTTTTACATAACCCGATAAAAAAATCCGAACTTTGTGAGGTCTGGTGATCTTGGTGGCCATCTATAATTTTGGTTCCTATTATCTCTCATCATACATTTAAGGACCACCGAATCAATATTTGTTTGTTTGTTCGTATGTTATGCGCGCCTAAATCGGTAAACAGATCATTATGAAATTTTGACCACAAATAATATTAGCAATGGGGAGGTTAGAAAATATCAAAAGTTGTGTTTTTTTGTCTTAACTACCTATTACATTGAAATCAAAAAGTATGAGCCACACACAGCCTTTTTTTACGTACGTACAAAATATTATAATTTTATGGTTAATAGCAAAGCCCCTATATATTTTTTGTAAATCCGTCTTTTTAACCATTTTTTGTAAATAAAAAATCATAACTGCATTGATATTCAATAAAAAATAAAAACCATTACACAGCTGTATAGCACTTACAACGGCAAACAATAATATAAAAAAATATACAGGGGGTTTCATTAAGAAAAAGTTGAATACGGTGCTGGAAAATTGGGCCCACTTAGGTAACTCTAAATATTTTTAGGAAATGCAGTTTTTCCTGTATAATTTTATTCAATCGACCAATATTTTTTAAAAAATTAATAGGAAAGGCATAAGATTCCGATCCCACACTAATGACTCATCCTGTATAGATAGAAATATGTTTCTTCTTTTTGTTTTCGAACTTTTTTAGATTCATAGAAGGCTTCTGAAAGAAGGTCCATTCTCTCTGCCTTTGGTCTTATTGGTTTAATTTCTCTTTGTTATCCATGCACAATTTATAGTAAGTCTTTCAACCATATTAATTTGCTATTCCCGTTGTTCCTCAAATTTATTTCAATATTTGGAACTGTATCTTTTTTTTTTAATTTCCAGCACAGTTTTTTCCATAGCCTGTTTGTAGGTTTTTGAATATTAGTATTTCTGAAACGCTATAAATCTCCTATAATAATAATTACTGTTATATTCAAACCTTATATGACTCGGGTGAGAAAGTACCTTGACCGATAATTCTTTCGATGTAGTACATTTATGTGCACTGGTGAAATTTAACAGTGGCTGAATAAATATTCGATAGATTTTGTGTATCTATGGGTTATTTGTTCTTGTGTACTGCTATACTCGTCGGTACAACTACTATATCGATCTTAATTAATACTACTGTCTTCTTGTATGACATCTTACTCTCATGCCCACCTATTCAAAAAGTGAGCGTTACGAAATTTTGCTCTCATGTCAGCGACAATTACTCAAGTATTAACAGTACGTTAAATTTAAATGTACGATAGTATAAGTGGAACCTTCGCATTTATGCCTCACGCAAAACATTTTCGTCTTAAATTTATCAGGCAGCGCTGGCAGCCCCCTTGGAACCCTTTATTTTCGCGCGGTTCAGTATGCTTAAAACTGATTTCTGGTGTCAGGTTGTGCGTAAAGAAACAGAGCAATTACGAATATAACAAAAAACTAATAATAAAAATTTTTGAAGGCTAAAAATCGAAGCTGTTAAATATTAGGAGTTTGGCGAAAAGTACATTGCTGTAACAACTTTTCAAAATAACAAAATTCGAATGTGGCTCCTGTGTGTTATGTCTCATCTCGTTCTGAGGTTAATACAACATATATTATACACAACGAAATAATCAATAGATTGCAACAAAAAGCCGAATTGAATACAAAGCGAAGAAGTTGAAGTAAACGTCTTCAGAAAAAAAAAATGACAGCCCATTCCTTTTTTTTTCTATAGGTAACTTATTTCATGGTTTTGCCAAAAGCATTCTTAAGTATTTGTCCATTTTTTATGGGGTAGGTCATTTTTTGAGATAAAAACATGTAGTGAGCATTTTTAATGAAAAAAAGAAATGTGTTTGCATTTTCGCCCTTGATCTCTTTGTTGTTTTCACCCTTGCAGAACCAAACCGTTAAATTACTTTCGAATACGTTAAACGTATTACCTCCCATCCAGTTTAGAAAATAAACGTTAACACAATCCTGACCCTCCACACGAACTTCCTACACCCTGTATATATCACGTGGGACACTTTGGGTCGTTCCGAGGAAATTAATTAATCGTCGATTTGGCGTCTTGGGATGAGAGCAGGACCTTTGGCAGAGTCGCTAAAAGCCCCGTTCGCAGGACTAACTGTGAGATGCAGGACTCAACTTTAATTGAAAATGACAAATCCCTCTATTGAAATGGTAATCAACTACTAGGAAATCCTATTAGGATAAACTCTGCGTCTGATCGATATGGCGCTTCGAGTGGGACGAGGACGGGGTAATGACGAGGAAGACGGTTGCTAAAGACCCCCCGGATCCGTCCCTCGCGTCTTTTTTAACAACTTCTTCCTTAAACGCGTTGTTCTTGTTTTCTGGCAGCGATTATCGGTAGGCAAACAAAGGAGGAAGGAGACGTTATCAATAAGATACTTTGCTTTTATGTTTAGTCATTCTGATGAACATAATTAAAGGAGTTCGGAGGACTATTTAATAAACCAGAAAAATTACAAGATAATAATTTTGATAGTAGTCTGTCACTTCTGACCTATTATTATACCACATTACATTCTCCACTCAGCACGAACAACATTTTTCTGTCGCCGCCACAGTGGCAACAAAGTTATTCAACACCCTTAATTTTCGTTTCAATTTTTCCGCGAACATGTCGGCGAATTGGCAAAACGGCGACCTAATCATGCGGAAAAACACGTATCTTTGAGAACTTTTTCGCGTGTCTTCGCTTCATTTCACGAGCCGCTTCAAGTCAAGAGCAATAATAAAAATCCCGCCTGCCCTTATTAAAAGAATAAAGGAATAATGAAGTGCTGAAACAGTCATATAAAACTTTTCTTATTTCGCGTCGGAATAAAATTTTAACACTCGTAGAGAGACACACAATTTGTTCAAACTTAAAGCAGCCAGATTTATAATTAGTTTTGCATGGGGGACTGACTTGTTTTCTCAGCTGACGTATTTATTTTTTCTTATGGCACCGTGAAGACATTTTTATTTCTTGGTTGCAGACAATCGAGTGTGTGGTGCGCGCAGTAGCTGGTCAGCAGCAGCAGGTTAACCTAAAAGCAGAGCTGTACCATTAAATCGATTTATAGTGTAGAAATTTATAACATTTTATTTTTAAAAATGCAGAGTAAGTAGACAAAGGGGCACCTCTAAGGATACGGATCTGGACCTTTTTCATTTTTTTTTTAGAAATTGAATTCATTACCACGTGGGCATCTAAGGAAACCAAAGCACAATTTTTTGAATTTTTTTCTTATAAATTAACTTTCTAAAAAAATATGGGATAGTTCAGTCATATTGGGTGCGAACTCAACATTGCACATAATTTTTTGACATTCCTTCAAAAAATCATTGTAATCGAGACTTTATTGTCACTGATGACGTTACGTGTCATTTACATCTGTGACTGACACACTGACAATAGCTAAAAATAAGGTTATGAATCGAGATTCCATATAAAGATCGCTTTACATCTTAAATGCCAATGTCACAAATGATGTCAAACGAAGATTCAAAAGTGTTGGATGCGCTGTTCAGAATTCAATTTCTAAAAACAAAGTTGTTGGATAACATATTGTCATAATTCTTTGGATTCATTGATTGGCATCATTTCACCGCCTGCTTATCACCCATAATAATGATACATGTGTTGACATAACCTTATTTATTTATACTGTCACAATGTCCTTTAACTTTATAACAATGTATCTGGCTGTCATCTCCATTATTTTGAATTTAAGATGATTATTTTAAAATACTTCAGATTATTGTTTATATGACAGAATTGATGACCACTTTTAATTATCTTTCTTCGGAATTAATCTAGTCTTTAAAGCGCCCTCTATTACCGCAGAAACACCCGTCCTAAATTGAAAAAGCCGTTGAATAATGTAAAAACCCAAAACCAAAACCAACATTAGTTAAATCTACCCACCCGCATTTTTAAAAAGCACAATCAACGCCATAAATAAAAAACAAACTGTTGGTTGCCCCTTTGACGGCACGCAAACAAAAAAATCCCAACTATGCAAACACGCCCGCCAACATAATAAAGAAAATGTTTGCACAAGTCGTATTAAAAATGTATTAATCCATTTTTGGTTAGCTGCAAACATGTGCGTGTGCGGGGGTAATTATTTTACCATTTCCACCCCAATCAATCTCTATCATTGCCTGATCAACACTGCCCGAGCGGCGATTCCCCACGGATACTGTGTTTAACAAAAGAACCGGCCTCGTTACGATCTTTATTAATTTAACTTGGGTTTCATTGATGTGTTAACACGGTTAGGGGGATGGTATCCGACTGTTTCGCAGATATGATACTCACAAAATGGGTTTTCTACCTTTATACATAAATCTCAGTTTTCAATCTGTTTCAGAGTATGATTTTAAAACAGATTCCATAATTATCAGAATTGCATCGAAGTACAATTTAACGATGGCAATAATAAATTAAAAATTTATTAGATTTGTATTTGCAGCAGCTATAATACAGTAGTAAAGTTTTAGATCTTGTATTCCAGTTTATTACATCAATTAAGGGTTTTAACTCCCTGAGAATTGCTGAACTCGTTTCCATCCACATCTTCATTTTCTTGTAAATCGCTTCTTTAATAATCCATTTTACCACATCGCAAGAAGAACCGAATCAATTTAGTCGTTTACAAAACGCCTCATCTCGTCGAACAGAAGCAATAACGTCGACAATGACGACGATGAAAAAGACGAGTCGTGCACTAAATAGCGCCGCCAACCGAATAAAAAAGCGAAACAAAAGCCTTAAACAAAAGCTAATCGGGTCGAGGGGACGGCGTTGGCGGTGGCGGCGGCGAGAGGAGGACCACTCTCTGTGTTATTCTGTGTACAATATCATCTCTTCCTTATCGGCCTCTCCGCCACGTTGTTAGCGGTCTCGCAGGACAAATAAACACCATTGTTCCGGTAACCATGGTGAAATCATGCGACAGTTTGGAGCGGTTCGGGGAGCAACTATTGCATTGCCGGAGACAGGACTTTGTTCTCGCGGCGTAACCTTCAAATTTTCTAAGAAGTTGGAGGAATCGAATAATTATGGCGTTGAAATGGCTGTTTTAAGGTTTGAGAAATGCCGCTGTCGATGTAGAAATAATGGTCATATTTATAGTTCCTTCAATACTTCAATATCGTACGAGAAGAGGCGCAAAAAAACTGGTCTTACTTGTCTAGCACGTGCAGGTCTTGGATTTATTCTTTTATTATAATTTTGAAGGGATATGTGTCGCTCAAATTGAGACTTAATAAAACAACGTTCAAAAGCACTGCATAAATTGACAGTGTTATTAGTAGAATCGAGCATGTTTTTTACCGAAACCTAAATTCTGGAATACTTCCCTGTCCGCCAACTGCTCGTACGCGAATAAATCGGTGCGGCTACCCTTTGAGTAACTTTTTTACGTATCTCGAAACTCCAACTTCGTACGATATATCTCTTGAGTTTACAAAACAGACGTACAGCTTTTAGAGGCAAGAGGAAAAATACTGGAAATTTATTGAACTCAAATTGTTTTCAGTGCGTCAAGAATGCTTTATATCAGGGGAATTTTTTTGTAGCGTCACGAAACTGAAACCTAGAGAGAATGGGCATTTGAGAAAATTAATAAAAAGGAAGTTGAAATACTAGAAAGATGCGTATATTTAAAAAAAAAATCAAATTGACGCCATGACCTGAGAAACCGAAAAATCGAACTTATATTGAAAATTTGAGAATCTGGAAACCCGAAGAACCAGAAACCGTAAAACTGAGAAACTGCAAACCTACAGAATCTTGAAAATTTGAAATACTAAATTTAGAAACTAAAAATTGAGAGACTCATGAGGACCTGAGAACCTGAGAAACATAATAAGATCTGACCAACTAAGAAGATGGGTAATTGAACATCTTAGAAACTGGAAACTTGAGAGAATAAAACCGCAAGAAGCTGGGGAAATTGAGAACCTGAGAAACTGAAATTTCAAGAGACCTAGAAAATGAGAAATGACAAAATTGAGAACTTGAGAACAAGCAAGTTGACTAACTAGAAATTTACAAACTATTAAAACTGCGAACTGGTAAGTTTGAGACACTGAGAATTTGAAATCAAACAATGAAAAAGGAAAACTTGGAACACTGATGAAATCCTAAGAATCCAACAAACTGAAGACTACAAATCGGAAAAGTTAAAAGTTGAGAAATTTTTAGTATCTACAGTAGGTAGCAGACAAAATTAGATTGACTGAACAATTCGTTCAATTAAAACTGTAAATGATACGAAATTATAAGACGTTTGTAAAACACAATTACAAACTTCTTTATTAAAAAAGAATAAATATATTCTCACAAAAATTAAGATATAATTCTTGGCCGTTTACCTCTTTTTAAATCTACTATAGCTTTGCAATTAGACGATATTTCAGGCGCTTTATAAAACGCCGTCATAAGTTTAGGCTTATTGTAAAAACACAATGATTTTACAATATGCCTAGCTTAAGTCAGCCATATTATAAAATGCCTACTTGTTGTTTAGGCATATTCTAAAATTCACCGCTCAGCATTCAGTTTAGGTGCTATACTCGCTTTATCCAGGCTGAATTTAGGGTGTTTTCATCATACCTAACAAGCATAAGCCAATGTGGTAACACTACTACTACATAATTTGGCATAACCTTCATTACTTTTGAGGTTAAGAAATCCAAAATAAAACGCAGTGTCTAGATCCCAGCAGATGACAATGAATAATGCAGTAATATTTATTTTACAATATCTCTCCAAATAAAATCAGGGTGTGGAGTTAAAAGAGAGGTTAATTGTACCGATGACAAAATGCTCGAAACTTCGTACAAAATAATAAAACAGAACAAACAGATGTTATTGTTGCAAGGCGCACATAAAGTGCATTAGCAAATGTCATTCCAGCGGCCTCTGCAGAAATAAGTAACTATAGGTATTCTAATATTTTGGCCACAATTTTTTTTTCAGTTAGAGCCTTGTTTGCGTATTTTTTTTATTATGTATACTTATATTTCTGTTATATTCATTTTATTTGATCAATTTTACATTTTTCTATGTAAAGAGGCTGGTTTCCATTCTGTTATTTTGTTACTAGCAGTTACCCGCGGCTTTGCTCGCGTAAGTTGGGTTTGGCTTTACTGGCACTTATATTTGGAATTGGTACAGCCGCTTAATTAAAGCAGTTTTAATAATAAATAACAAACAGTAAAAAAAACTTTTTTTTTTGCAAAAACATCAAACACGGGTCTAGTTATATGTTTAAAGCAGAGTCCAAGTGCCAATTCTCATGCCTGTCGCTCTTGAAGTCATAAAAATTTTGAGAAAAATCACTCCCAAATCTACCCTCCTTTTATTCCAGTTGGTAATTTTTTTTTGCAAAATTCTCAAACACGCCCCCAGTCAATTTTAAATGAAAATCTAGATCTCAACTTTCACGTATGTAACACCGTTTGTTTTCCAGTTATGAGAATTCTCAGGAAAACTACCGTTCCCATTTACACCCCTTTTTCGCGGTTTGTAAATTGTCAAACACGGGTCTAGTTATTTTTAAAGGAGAGTCCAAGTGCCAATTCTCATGCCTGTAACATTGTCGATCTTCAGATTATAAGAATTTTGAGAAAAATGACTTCCAAATCCACCCTCACCTTTTTTTCGCAGTTGTTTTTTTTTTTTTTTGGAAAATCATTAAACACGAGTCCGGTCTTCTTAAAAAGGGAATCTAGATCCCAATTTTTGCGTTTGTAACACTGTTTGTTATCCAGTTATGAGAATTCTCAGGAAAACTATTCTCCCCATTTATGCCCCTTTTTTGAGGTCTGTAAATATTTTTTTGCATCGGTTCAGTGGATCTGATCTGAAAAATGGAATTTAAAAAAACCGTTTCTTAGTAAGCGCCTACGTGGTAAAATAAGTAAGTGTGCAAAATTTCATTGCAATTGGTTTAGTGGATCTAGAGATTAACTCCCCCGTCCTGTTACCCCCCTTAGGGATGGAATTTTGAAAAACCGTTTCTTAGTGAGCGCCTACGTGGTAAAATGAGTAAGTGTGCAAAATTTCATTCCAATCGGTTCAGTGGATCTAGAGATTACTACCCCGCCCCGTTACCCCCCTTTGGATTGGATTTTTGAAAAACCGTTTCTTAGTACGTGGTAAAATAAGTAAGTGTGCAAAATTTCATTCCAATCGGTTCAGTGGATCTAGAGATTACTCCCCCGCCCCGTTACCCCCCTCAGGGATAGAAATTTGAAAAACCGTTTCTTAGTGGGCGCTTACATGGTCAAATAAGTATGTGTGCAAGATTTCATTCCAATCGGTTCAGTGGATCTAGAGATTAACTCCCCCGCCCCGTTACCTCCCTTGGGGATGGAATTTTCAAAAACCGTTTCTTAGTGAGCGCCTACGTGGTAGAATAAGTAAGTTGCTAAATTTCATTCCAATTGGTTCAGTGGATCTAGAGATTAAATCCCCCGCCCCGTTACCCCCTTTGGAATGGAATTTTGAAAAACCGTTTCTGAGTAAGCGCCTACGTGGTCAAATAAGTATGTGTGAAAAATTTCATTCCAATCGGTTCAGTGGATCCAGAGATTAACGGGGCGGGGGGCCAGTTACCCCCCTTTGGAATGGAATTTTGAAAAACCGTTTCTTAGTGGACGCTTAGGTGGTGAAATAAGTAAGCGTGCAAGATTTCATTGCAGTGGGTTCAGTGGATACAGAGATTAACGGGGCGGGGGGCCCGTTACCCCCCTTTGGAATGGAATTTTTTAAAACCGTTTCTTAGTGAGCGCCTACGTGGTAAAATAAGTAAGTGTGCAAAGTTTAATTGCAATCCCTTCGATGGATCCGGAGATTTCGTGATGAGTCAGTGAGTGGTATTTGGATTTTATATAAATATAGATTTCCCTATAATTACTAATATTAATAATAGTAAAATATTATGAACTTCCATATTTTCTTTAAATAAGGACTTATTTAAGTTTCTATCTTATTTTTGTTATAAAACAATAAAACAAATCTAATAATTTATACTCCCAATACTCAATAATATTATTACATTGAATAAGGCTTGAATGCTACATTTTTAGATCTTTGGAATATGCCTAAATAACAAGCGTTTTATAATACGCCTGACTTAAGCTAGGCATATTGTAAAATCATTGAGTTTTTACAATAAGCCTAAAGCTATGACGGCGCTTTATAAAACGCCTGAAATATCTGATCTAGTTGCAAAGCTATTATTGTTTTACAATTTGCCAAGTCATTTTGAAAAAGCCTAGGCGTTTTATAAAAAGCCTAGTTTTAGAATATGCCTACGACATATACACCAGTCGGAATTCGAGGGAGATGCGCCAAGCGTTTTCCAGAGAGGAGGTCATCGCCTTTCTCGGTAGTGAAGAGGAGATGCGCTGAGCGGCTCCCAGAGAGGAGGTCGTCTGCCTCTCTCTGTAGTGAAAAGGAGATGTTCTGTCGCCTCCTCCATATCGAACTTGAGACAAGGTGGTGTGCTTCCTTTTTGACTACAGTGCCTTGAAGACAATCGGAAAAAACTAAGTAGACTAAAAATAATGAAAATAGGTAGCTTGAGAAAAAAAAAAAACTGTGTGGTCGGGGGACCCCCATCAGGAACGAAGTTCCTTACGTTTTTTTTTCAACACCAAATGTAACGAGTGAGCAACAAAGTTCGTGATCGTAGGAGCCTCTGAATCCAAAATTTTGAGTCGATTCTTGATCGATACGATTGTGTAAAAAGTCATCGAGTAATGTAAATTGTAAACAGTAAAGTAAAAGAACCGATATACGTTTAGCCAACTGCGATCACAAATTTTGTTGCTCACTCGTTAATTCGATGTGGAGATTTAGACCTTCAATAACTTTGAACAGAAGCGAAATTTTAAATGGAACGACTCATCTTGTGACATCATTTGAAAACTTATCTCACGAGGAGTATTTCCATGTAATGTACTTATTTACAGGATAGCAGGTTACTAAATGCTATAGTGCAGAGATGGATATTTCAGACTTTTTGGTGAGATCTGTCAACTAAAAACTTATCTCAAAATATGTCCCCCTCTGTATAAAACTTGACGTGTTTTTGGAAATTTCCAGATTTCGCTTCTGTTCTAACTTATTGAAGGTGTTCACTTTTCAAAGAATCACCCTGTATTTGTATATTTTGGCATTGAGCGATTGTTTTTTGGTTCTCTTTCGATATTCTTTTTTACGCTGTCTATATGATTTCACTATTGTCTCTCTGTAATGTAAGTAAATAGTAAACACTCGAATCACATGTACGTAAACAGTAAATTATACCAGTTATTCAATTTTATTATTTTAATTTGATCTACATAATTCACAGATTAATTACTAAAATATGTATCACAGATTACGGTACAACATGAAAACAAATTTTTAAATAAAATAAAACACATAACAGTAATTCAACAGATTTTATTAAATTAATAAAATTGCAATAATAGCTTTTAATTCTACAGTTTCTACTTTTGCTTTTTCGTGGTATAAAATCGCCTTTGTGGATAAATTTTCCTATTGTCTGCAAAACTACTTGTGAGTATGACGTGGTGGGTTCCGGATGGCTTTCGCATTGCTGACAAAGCCGGTTCAACTGGACTCAAGTATCTTTCACATTTTCGTTACGTGACGATTTCGGGCAAGAAACACACCCACCGCAACCGCCCAAGCCGCGTTAAGGAAAATTAACCAATAGGGTCTCCATTAATTACATGAGTAAAAATTAAGGGAGGGGGAGGGATCTACGCCAAATTTATGAAATGTTTGTTTCCTCTAATGTTGGAAGAGAATCTATGATATCGCTCGAAAGCTAAGGATGCTAATATTACTCTGACAACAGAAGCAAATACAGCTTCAAAGAGAGGCATTTTACCAGAATGCATAATTTTATCCACCGTTTGAATCTTGAGCAATTTGTCCCTTGAGATATTTTTTGTTCATCGTCCAAGAAGGCTGCATATTGCCTTCTTATTTTGGAAAAAATCAAAACGGGGTTTTCGGGGGACGATAGCCACATGATACCTTCACAATTTAAAATTATTGCCAATCGTATGCAAAGTGTTCTAATATTAGTAATACAGGGTGATTCCTAATTGTCGCATGCACAGAGAGAAATGTATTTGAATAACCTACACAATTGGGTAAATAATTATAACAATTTGGTTCTAAAAAAGTGACAGAAACAATTTGTTGAAAAATTCAACACAGGATTCTTTAAGACCGTTTCTTTTAACGAATTAAACAAAATTTGTGTAAAATTTTCAAAGAATCTAATGCAATATGTTTATACGTTTTGTTGAACGTTATTAAAGTTTTGTTACGTTTGATACTACATTGCATGTAATTTAACAAAACAAAATTATGATTAAATAAAATTTATATTTTAATAATTTTAAATAATTGTTTAACTTCAGGTACGATAATTGTATTAAATATATAAATATTGATTTTAATGAAAACTACTCCAAATTGTAGTAACTAATTATTATATGTTTTATACTTGGTTCACCAAATTCTTTTAAGGGGTTTTAGCAGTTATGCCAATAATCCACAGAAATTATTGAACATTTTTTATTACAAAATACAATAAAAACAAGGGTGAAATAAAATTAAAAATAAATATGCAATGCTATAAATAAATAAATAAATAATAATAAAAAACGTATGTATAACTTATAAGTAAAACATACAAATTCACACCAGCCCTAACTCTACCATATTGCTATAAATATGGAATAATAATCATTTGCAGTATTATTAGCTATAAGTACCTCTCCAGGTTTAATATTTGGCATTTGGTGGTTATATAAGGCTCCCCTAAGGTGACGTTTGCAGGACTTCTTTCTTCGCAAGATTCAAGTTGAAAGTTGTACCCGAATTGCCTGATACACGGCCGTAGTCGAAGATTCATCCTCACCTTCTATTACAGGAGACAGCTGAGAAGCCTATATTTATAAACAAAAACATTAATTTATACAGTAGGTATAATATGTATGTGCATACAATCGTAAAAAGTACCAATAACATTAATTATACTTTGATACCAAACTTGTCGTACAATGAAGTTTCATTTCGGGCTATGCAGCTTTGAGCTTTGGGGGCATTTGGCTAACATTAAACTCTTAGGAGTCAAAATTTAAAGTTTGTTATATTTTTACATTATGCAGGTTGTTCACAACTGCTAAATACTCGTTGTCTGCAGCCGGAAAATTGGACCAGCAAAGTGCAGTTTTTTGTAGAAACTACACCTCGTCGAGGGCAAATTCTGTACCTACTGAAATACATAATATGCAAGTTGTATAAATAATACGTATACGTATACTGTACCTTGCTTAACAAATAATCTTGGTCCTTAAAATAATGCAAATATTTTCCAAATCCCAAGCTGGGGTATAAGTTCCTTAATATCCAAATCTGTTAACAAATGAAAGGCCTCATCAATTTGATGTTCTGCAACACAATATTAACATTTCTGGTTATTATTATTAAATAAAACTTTTTTTAAGTTGGTCAAGTGTTGTTAGTAATGCTTTAGTGATAAAAGCGCATATACAGGATGATTCGTTGTAGACTGCACCTCCTCTGCCGGTTTTGTAATTTATGGTAATCATCCCCAATAATTAACAATCTAGTAGAATATGTTGACGTACTAAAAAAAGTTTATAACTGTACCTAACTATGAAAATAGGGTGATGGAGAGTAAACTTACCTGTCTGAAGGAACCGTCACATCGTCACTAATAAAATGTAAGGAAAAACGGAAAAACACTTAATTAGCACGAAAGAAACCCAAACAATGAATCTGGAATCTGCAGCGTGGCTGCAATATTCCAAAAATAGATATTGTTGGTCGTACGAGCGGGAATGCCTCTTATTGGCAAGGGCCTTTTAAACAAATTGTTTAATTCTTTCAAACAATCTGTACAACACTTTTAAATTAAACTTTAATCCGCCCTATAGTAGCTAATCATATTAGCCACCAATTGCCCAATAATGTTTCAAACAATTTGTGCAATACTTTTAAACTTCACTATTATAAAGATTGGAGGAACAAATAACACAATTCTTTAAAAACCAATACTATTTTCTTTTCAAAAAATGTTAAGTTTCATCTTTAAGGTTACTCAATACAATTATCGTAATGGGTAAAAATAAATATGAAAGGATCCAATTATTTGTTGGACCCAAAGGTACTACAACCAACTGCATTCAAATGAAACAGCTGTATTTAAAAAATTGTTATTTTTGTATAAAAAAAATAAACAATACCATGTACAACAGCGTTGTTTAATAAAATGCAAGTCGATTTTTCTCTGTGTGGGAATAGAAGCGCAGGGTTCCTTGTAAATAAATAATGCCAAAAACACCGTCCGTTTATTTATATATTTTTTTCTCTCAAAGTTATTAGCAGTTTTCTAAAAAGGAAAATGGCAACACTGTTTGACTCGTAGATAGTAGAACAAACATTATTTTCAGATCATTATTGTAAGTCGTTTCTATGGTTACATGTAGTAAAAGTAAACTTGGATACGATCAAGAGTTATTGGTGTAAACAATTTTTCATTTTTTCATTTACCATTGTAAAAATCCTCGTAAGTACTGTTAACTTATAATAATATGTAATAACAAATAATAGTAGTAGCAAAATAATAAGAAAATGTAATTAAAAAACAATTAAACACAACCAAAACAATTAAATCACTATTTAAACGATTTAGAGTGAATGTTCAAAATGTCCTCTTCAAAATTCATATTTTTACACAACTCTGCTCTATGTAGAATGTTCCTTTGAAATCTTTGTAACATTGGAGCGTCTATCGTGGCTACCGCTTTATCAATTCTTCGTCGAGATTCAGCAACATCTGCGCTGGGAGCTAAACAAGAGCTTTTAAATAACACCAGAAAAAAACATTCCAAGGTGTGTAAGATCTGAAGACCGCGCAAGCCAAACAACAGCACCCTCTCTACTGATCCATTGGTTTGGGTAGGTTTGCACTGGTGTCTTGCACTACTCTAGCAAAGTGAGCAGAGGCTCCATTCATTTGCAACCACATTGTTCTACGTACTTTCAGTGGTACCCCATCAAGTTAATTGCACAAGTTTACTTGTAAAAAGTGCAAAAAATTATCCGCAGAGCATCTATTTAGTAAAATAAAAGGACCTATTAAATTGGATCCCTCAATTCCAGCCCACCTTTGATGAGCACGGGGTCTTCTCAAAGCTGCATTCTTAATAGCCCAAACATGGTTATTTTTTGTATTGAAAATGCCATCGCGAGTAAAAATAGATTCATCCGTCTACAAGACACTTTCAGCAAAGTTGCATCAATAAAATTGTTCTCTGGCTGGAAAATCCTCTGGCAATAGTGCTAGTATTTTGACGTAGCGGCAAGGATGTACTCATTTTTCGTGCAGTATTCGGTGAATTCTGCTATAACTAACGTCAAATTTGCGTGTTAGCCCTCTAATACTTCGTCCAGGAGCTTCTTTGATTGCTACAAGAACGTTTTCGTCAAATTCTGGTGTTCGGACGTACCGAAGAGGCCCACGGTTAATGTTAATTGCCATCAATTGGCCGGTTTCTGGAAGTCGCTGTTCTACTCTTTGGATGACATTTCCAACTGGGTGTCGCCGCTGCGGAAATCGTCTTACATTTATAGTCTTGCAGCTTCAGCCGCTACACCATTAGTTGCGACCCAAGACACAACAACATACATATTTAAGTATTCCTCAAATTCGTATTCCATTTGTTTTCTTTTTGACTTTTGCAATTTATTTTTGACACCAGCTTTTTGTCAATACATAACTATAACAACCTACACAGCAGTAGCAGTGGTGCCAGATTGGAAGGCATTATTAGATTTACAAAATGTATTATTTAAAAACGGATTTAAATCGCATTGTTAAAAAAAAACTTGGACGCGTTGTTATTAATATTGCTAAACGTTTCTAATTACGTGATAATACAGGTCAGAATTCTTTTAATTTACGTCTAAAAAAATGTTTTTCATTTAAACAAAAAAAAACATATCTCCGGAATAAAATTGCCTATTTCATTTTGGTTTTGAATTTCCTATTCTTTCCAGCGTCCACTACAACGCTGTATACACCATATGCGCCATTTAGGAATCACCCTGTATATACATTTTTCTAACGCTGTGAACTAAGTGAAGATGTCAAAAGACCAGCGAAAAGATTAAAAATAAAACAACGAATCTCTTTTGAGAGTCGTGTCGCGAAGTTTGAGTGTGTCTTTGACCGGAGAAGAGTTTAGTGTTGGTCAGGGAATGAATAGTTTTTAAAAACGAAATTGAAAGCAGGTATAATTAAGGGACAATTTGAAACATACGTTGAGAAGTTTTACCGTTTAGGCGCTGGAATTTTGAGAAAAACGGATATTAGTTTATGATGGGGGCTGAAGGTTGAGGAACCGACGACGCGAACGTAATTTTATTGTAGAAAATAAATAATAACCAAACTTATAGATCAGTACTATCATTGAATATCAATACTCTAGTTAGAGTAGTTATTGATATTCAATGGTACTATCAATGAAAGTTTCTGCCTTATTGAATATGTTTTGGCGACAAACAAACATGCTGCTTCCAAGACAAAAAGCTTTCAAAATGTACGTGATTTACAGCTTTTTTTATTGCGCCTTGCACTCCGAACGAAACGAAACCAAGGAACTCTTTCCAGATGTGTCATCTGTGCTTGGCCATTGCTTCGTTCGATTTTGTTCATTTTCATTTTTAGTCTGAGATCGTGCAGTTCGTTTGCCTTACCAAGTTTTGAGATTTGTGTAGCTTCCAAAAGTCCTAAAGGTAAGTAGTACAGTATTTTATTTAAAAGTAGTAACTAAATATTCATTTTATATGCATATTACTAACCAGAATTTAAATTTATTCCGCAAGTGTACCGATTTTATGACTTTCTTCAAAAGTGGTACTCCATGTAACTGTACTCCATGTAATTTAGACGCGTTGTTATTAATATTGCTAAACGTTTCTAATTACGTGATAATACAGGCCAGAATTCTTTTAATTTACGTCTAAGAAAATGTTTTTCATTTAAACAAAAAAAAAATCATATCTCCGTAATAAAATTGCATATTTCATTTTGGTTTTGAATTTCCTATTCTTTCCAGCGTCCACTACAACGCCATATACACCATATGCGCCATTTAGGAATCACCCTGTATACTAAAATTATACATATTTTTGTTAATGGAATGGCCTGTATATTAGTGGGTGAATTGAAAGAGCAATTAATGCTAAGCAAAATGATATAAGGTACTACAGGTTTGTTATGGATGGTTGTTATATTAGGTCAAAATTTGTGTTTTCTTAAATTTTGCACAGACCATTCCAACTGAGATAACTGAATACTTTTCTGTCAATATATATATATATATTTTTATATATTGACAGAGCTGTAGTAGTGATGTAGATGTTGCTACTGCACTGCTACTAAATCGCCCATAGATTTTTTTCTTACTATTACTACATAAATAGAAGTACATAATCCCTAAATTAAACGGTTTACATCAATTAAAAAAAAGACAATAAATTTAACTAATTCAACGAATTAAACAAATTAAAGAAATAAATTAGAAATAAAATAGATCAATAATACTCCCGAAACTGCCAAAGACAACGATAATAAGTTATATAATAAAATATATAATATCTGGAATAGTTATCAAATTGACAAAACAATCCAAAAGGTATTAAAAACATGGAAAGATTCGTCTGAATGTATATCCACCGTTTATGTAAAAAGGAGATAAATATAACTCAAATTTGAGTCAAAAATGAAAAACCAAAAAGGACCTCGGTAGCACAATTATATTGTTCCAATACAATTATGTATATTGAGACGACGGCGCGACGGCAACGGAAGCGGATGATGTCATGATGATGTCACCACTTATGGTAACGTGATTAATCTAGAACAGTCCACAGACGTCTGGGAATCATTGTTCACATAAGAGGCTCTCATGAGCCTAGAAGATTCTGTCGCGGTAATCTCATACTATACGACGCTCGTGCAAAGAGGATGATCTCATTCTTCGGGAATAATCGATCGCGCCGAAAGGATGATCTCATTATTCCCGGAATAGAAGGAATTGAGAACGTCAGGGGGGATATAAGAAGGGAACAAACGACGGAGCAGAGTAGTGTATTGGTAGCATCGTGAACAAGTGATGGTCAGCGTGTTATCGTAAAAGTTTGTACATAGTGAAAAGTTCGTCTTTTTAATAAAAGTTAGTAACTACGGTGTGCACCAGAATTTCTTTAAATCCTCGAACCCGCCCGGCTCAGGCTACGTTACAATATGTAGCGGATATTGGCCAATATTATAAACGTCAGATTCTTTTTTTAGGGCTCATATAGGACTCTCTGAAATTGTCAAATCCAAAATCTCCTTGTCCATTAGTTATGCAGTTGCAAGCCAATGGTTTGGAGAAGAAGGACGACCTGTCATAACCGGAAGATCAGATATTTTGGATTGATCTCTTACCAAAATTTAATTATGTTACACCACTATCTATCTTCTCTTCACCGACGTCAGTGGTTATAGTGGTGTCGATTACGATTGAACTGAGAGGAAGAATGGCTCATACCCTCATTTGAGATCCTCCAAAACACAGTTTTTCATCAGGACAGTGCTTGACCTCATGCTGTAAGAGTTCCTCTTGATTACCTGAGAGATGTTGAAGTCAATATACTTCTTTGGACCCCAACAAACTTTCCTTACAACATCCAACAAATTACAGTTTTCAAGATCATTTTTTTGCGCTTCTTACACTTTCAACAAAGTTTTTTAATGTCAAAATTTTGATTCATTTGATAGATTGTCAAATTTTTCCTGTCAGAAATTTTACTCAGGCCTTATATTTGATCTAAATTTTTATTCGAAGAACTGTTGTCTATTGTAAATTTAAAGCCAGCTCACTAAAAACAATAATTACGAATGCATTAATTTGACAGATCGTTTAAAATTTTCAAAAATCCCTCAATCAGACCGGCCCCCAATTAATTTCCTGCCTCGTTTCTCCGGTGCGCGAGGTCGGGGGCGGCGTAAGCAGTCCTTGCCTGCAGTGTGAATGTTTAATGGGTCTGAGAGCGTGAATCAGGATGCGGTGACGGTGGCATAGCCTCTTACGGCATTCACTCAGCTTGCGGTCACAACTCCTGGGGCACTGCAGTTAGAGAATCTCTCTTTATGTGCGAACGTGAGTGTATGTGTGCGAGCCCGCTCTGCTCTGTATGCTGATCCTCGGTGGGACGTGATCCTCGCCCTTAGGATTTGCAGCCATTCACTGCAAATCTCCACAGGCCACAGTCTGATTCGCACATCCTTTTCCGATAAATACTTTCCCAAACACTTTCCAACTTCAGATGGAAAACGGGAGCCTCACCCGACACTAATTTCCTCACAAATTGCTCTAATGAAGTCGTTGCGGGGCTGTAGGATATGGTATAGTTCGGAAATAATGAGGGCGAATTATCGGGGAGTTGAACACCTGTTTGACCGGTGTGCAACTGCAAGATCGACCGTGGCTAATGCAGGATTAATCGCATGGGGTAATTGATTAGAACGGAACCAATTGCTTTGACGTTTGACCTGAAACTGACAACTCTGGGCTGATGTTAAGGTGGTTTGGACGACAATAACATTTAAGAGGAACATTTTTTCAATAAACATTGTTAAGTTAACGAGGTTGTCTGACCTAATTGGTGTAATTATTCAACGGTTAAAGCTACTATATGTCAAGTACATTGAAGTAACGGCCAGACATTACACAAATATTCGGAAATACGCGGTATACAGTTCTTGATTAATCACATTTTTCGAGAGCAATAAAATAAATAATAAAAAATAACAGGTTTCTTGTATGGGACCCCCTTTGTTTTTCACTTTATTTTGTCTTTATTATTTTATTACGGTTTTTATTTATTATATTATTACGGTTCAAAAAACACAGCCGTGGGACAGACGGACAGCGTAGCCTTAGTAATAGATGGTAATAGGGTCCCGTTGGCACCGTTTGGGTACGGAACCTTAAAATAGCATTTGCAAACTTCCAAACAGCATTTTCACTTCCACGATACGAGTTTCGCGTTGTGACCGAATAGGAGAATCCACGTTGTATTTCTGTCTTTGAGCTTAACAGATATAAAAATTTGGTTATATAAGGGATTTAAATTCAGCTTTTTTAATCAATGTCACTTTGTAGGATAAAATATAAAACTCGTACTTACGTTTTTATTACTTTTATCGTTTTGTTACTGTTATGCGATCAGTTTTATTTTATTTTAGATTTCCTTGTGATACTGTGCTTACATTATCGTGCTAGTTCTTTCTGGGTCTTCCTCGTCGAGTCTTGTCCTTTACACTTTTTTGTGGTTTTTCTCTATATTTTTCACAAATCGTTTTTCCTTATAATAAGGTTCATGTGAATATTTTCTTAATAATATCTACTTGTTTTCTAGGTATTTTACTGTTTCCTAATATTATTGTTTTTACTTTTAATCAGTTTTTCTTTAAAACACCAAAAATAATTTTTATTGTAATTACCGACGCACGTTTCGCCAACAATGTGGGCATCATCAGGGCGATGAGTAAAATTTACTTTTACAAATGCACGAAATTTACACGAAAGGTGGATCGGAATAAGTAATTTTTTCGTGTGGGGCCACATGAAACATCTCGTTTATGCCATTAAGGCGACTGGCCCGTTGTTGTTTACTTTACTTTTTTGTTATCTTTTTAAGAACGAGCTGCGGCACACACGAAATATAATACGGTCAGCCGTCGACACGTCTGCCTGCCGCTGAGGGGCGGGGCCTGTGTTACATTGAGCCACGCCAACATTGCTTGAAACTAGCGAACTTTGGGGACAATTTGCAAATTTATTTTTCAATATTTATAAAAACACCTTGCATTTACCGAATACAGAGATCAGTAAAAATCAAGCACCAACACGTTTGTTAAAAAAAATTTTTTTTGGCTTCTCATTTTGGCAATACATTTTTTTTCTGAACAAACAACGTTTTGCCGTGATGAAGGTTTTTTTTTTACTAATTTTGATGCCCAATACGTTAAGATAGCCTAACAATGAAAGCCGTAATTCGGTTCCAAAGTTGAGGCGACTGAGCGTTTTGCCTTAACACCGAAAGATAGTGGGGTATGCATCTGCAAAATGCCCAGGGTTGTAGTCATTTCGAATTTTCTTTATAAATGGTACGTTGGCCTAGGTAAGTCTAATAAAGACCGACATGTTTACAATAATTTGTATCGTAAGTAGTAAGTTTTTTGCCCAAAATAAATCCAGCGACTATCAAAATGTTTTTAGTGCATCGCTGGTTGCCATTAATTTTTCAACTTTACATTAAGCGTTTTTTAATACCGTCAAAACTACGTTTAGGGCCCATATAATTTGAGGTTTAAATATCTACTCTACTTCGTGAATTACCCTGTATATAGAACATATACTTCTATTACTAATTGTGGTCCAGTCACTGGCACCCCCACTTACTGGGGATCATATAGTTTTTGCTTTTCTATATTTTCATATTTCTTTTTCTTATTTCTTCACATCACGCGTTCTGTTTTCTTATACATTAGTTCGATGATATAATTATACAGTATTAACATGTATTCTTCGAATTTGTGGTATTCTCCACATCTTTTCCTGTAACTGTATCAAACGCTTTAACCAAATCTATGATGCACCCAGGAATTTAATTATTTTTATCGATGCTATTTTTTATGATCTGTTTCAAAAATAAATTGAGGCTTGTGCTGATACGCTTCCCCACTCTAAACTCATATTGTGCCTTGTCTAATGTCTATATTGTCTAGCATGTCCGTTTTTATTAATTGGAATATTTCTTATAATTCTTCAAGTCCTGCTCTGTCTACAGCCTGTTGTCGTTTCACATCGAGCGCAATGTTTAGAATCGGTGTCAGTTTTGATTAGCTTTAAGAGGTAGCGGTTGGCCGGGCGGATGGACGGTTCTAGACCATCCGGTGTTTGCGTCGCACCTTGTCGAGACAAATCGTCGGTTCTCTCGTTCCCCTTATTACCGTTATGTACTCGAACTCACCTTATTTCAACGACATTGTTTAGTGTTATTTTTGACAGTGCGAGATGTACTACTTGAGAGTTAATTCTGCTATTGGCCAAAGCCCGCAAAGTTGCTGGGCTGTCGCTGAAGAAGCACCTCGTTTTATCACTGGTTTATATGGCAGCCTGTAGAATGGCTTTAGCAAAAACAATGTGAGACTTATGGGACGGAAAGAGTAATCTCCTCGCTCTGGTTTGGGAATAAAGACAACTCTCCACTGTAGCAGGGCTGAGAAGACTCCATCCACGCCCGGTGATTTGAAGGGTTTGAAAGTTCTTTTAGCCCAGGCTACCCTAGTGTGGTTTAGCCCTGTCCTCTAGTGCGGATTTTTTTTTTACTTATCTGACAGTTATTGTGACCTTTTTCCTTTTTTTTGTATCAGTTATAATCTACTTTTAGTTTTGTATCATAGTATATTATTCACTTCTTTCTAGTTTTTTTTTATAATTTTCTTTATTGGTACACCACACTGTTCTCTTCTGGTGTTTGTTTATTGAAAATTTTACATTTTCCAATCATTGCTCATTCCATCTTACTTCTCCGTCTGTTCGTTGTTTTAACTTATTTTTTATGATCTCCTGCTATTTGTTTGTTTTTTGTTCATATGTCCATTTTTAGAAAGTAGTGAACGCTTCCTACTTCTATGTTTCTAGAAAATTTCACGTCTGTTATGTATTTTTTCGAATTTGGTTGCATAATTTGCAAATTGTAACACCAAAACCAGAATCATAATGATCTAAATTATAATTCTGTTTTTGGTAACTTTTGTTGTCTTAATGTTGCATGCAACTTTGCAACTGTACTGCAATGTGACCGCGACAACGACGTTATAAACGTCAACTAATCGCGCCATATGACAGATGTGAACCAGATGTGAACGAAAATAAAACAAAGAGAAGTAAATGACTTTCGTTCTATGATTAGATGTAAACATTGCTAAAAACAAGAATTGAAAAAATGCCAATCAAACGTGAGGTACAGCTTGTGTCTGCATAATCAAAAGTTTCCAAATCTAACCTCCAAATCACAAACGTCATTTAGCAGAAATACCAATTATACTGAAATACCACTCGTGTTATTCAAAAGTCCCAAAGTCATAAATTTAGCACAAATTTTCAGTTTTTTTTTTAATTATATTTTTCTTCTAGTAAATTTTGCATTTTTTCAGTAATACCTTCAGAAAACATTGAGTAATTGATTTTCTTCTACTAGTAGATAATAAAAAATGCCAATGTTGGCATGGTTAATCTAGACTATAGTATTAATTTGATGTGTTGACTTGACATTTGCTGCCATTATTAATGATAGCTGATAGCTCAACAATGTACAACTGTGTAGTTGGAATTTCTTGCGAAATGTTAAATGTTAAAAAATAAAATTAACAGGTATTGATTAATTTCATATGTTACTTGCTTTTCATGAATATCTTAGTTAAATACGTTCCTGTATAACTATTATCTACTACGCGCCTCCACCATGTCACGTTACAATTAGTTATTGGTGCTATTTAGGTCTTTTGATTTTAACTTTTTTTGGGTTTGAGCGAGTATGATTCTTACCATTACATTTATTGTTATTTTTATATAGACTTTTACTTGGTCATCTCTCTTCTTTTGCTTGTTTTCTGATATATGCTTGTATATCCCTTTTTCTTTTTTTGTCATATCTGTTTCTATAAATATCAGGTGACAAGGTGACCTTTGACACTGTATGGCTTTATTTTTAACCCAACTTAAACACACAGTAAATCAAATAATACCTGAGTAGTGTATTTCGATACAAGTGCGCTGTCCAGACACTGTTCTCGGCCTACGCCTCGTGCTTCAAAAATTCACCCTCGCCCCTGAAAAGTATTGAGTATTAAACAACATTTTTTATTTGTTTACGCAAAATGAGAAAAAACACTAATTAACATCAAATCATGAGGTTAGGTTTGACAGCTGTCAAATTAACTACATATGCGGGAATATTAGTTATTTATACCATTTTCTTCATTATGTATTTCAAATCGTTTGAAGAACACAGATTAAATATGTTTGATATTTTAGGAAACTTAATTTTTTCAAATTGCTTCTGTACCTGGACAAAAATAAGCGAGAAACAATTTTTGTCAGTATTCTTAAAAGTTCTTGAAAAGGATACACAGAATTAATAAAAATGGTCAAACAACCAGTCATAGTCTGCACACGCATCTCGCATGTACGCTCGCATGCAGACCGACTGTGTGTATGACATCATCCTGTGTTTTACCCGACGCAACTCGTCGGTTATATTCGTTATTCTTCGGTTATCAGGCGGTAAATTCAAATAAAATCAATTAGATCTAACAGTATATTCAATGTTCTCTTAGATGCTTCAGTTTAATTTGCTCTTTAGTATTATGAATTTGTCTGTGATATAACTACTCGTATTTTATAAATTATAAAAGGAAATATCTTGGTATTATACATAACTAACTATATTACAAAAAGTATTTCATCTGGTTAACTTAATAATTAGATAATCAACAATAATTTCTGAATTTCATTAAACGGAAAAATAAATAATTACATTAACCGGAACAACAAATAACTCTGAAATTAAAAATTCTTATTTTTTACTTTTTAGTTAAGTTATATGTTACTTTGGGTTTTTTGAAGTCGGTTTCTCTTTTTTTTAAAAGTTAATTATTTTACAATTTTAAGTGATGGGTAGACCTAGTAAGGACGCTTCAAATCCACGCGAGCGCGAAAATAGATTGTCTTTGTAGTTTCTATGGGATAGGTACAGCATGAGAAAATGTGGATTATGTTGAAAATAGAAAATTATTGTTTGTACGGTCAAAACTGCAAAAAATTGTAGATAGGCCTTCAATACCTTTCAAATGAGGTATCACTCGACCCATAGTGCCATTTAAGAGGGTTCTCCAGTGGCAGGTACATTTCTGCCGGTCGAAGTACATTTTCCCGCAATATCTTTTTTTTAGTTTACAAATTTCAAAAAATCGCTCTGTAGCTGCAAAGATCTATTTTATCAACACGCCCACAAAATTTCAACGAAAAATCTTCGAAAATAAAAAAGTTACATTCAATGCCGCACATTGCTGTACATTTTTGCGCGCCGTTGAATATAACTTTGTTATTTTTGAAGATTTTTCGTTGAAATTTTGTGGGCGTGTTGATAAAATATAGATCTTTGCAGCTACAGAGCGAATTAGTGAATTAAAACAAAGATATCGCGAGAAAATGTGTTTCGACCGGCAGAAATGTACCTGCCACTGGAGAACCCTCTTAAGATTTTGGGGCTAACAGCCCCCTTGCGAAGAGGGCGAAGCGCCGAAACTTGAAAAGAATCTGAAAAGATGTGCCCCTGGCAAATAAAATCGACCTGTTCGAGGATTTTTCAATCACAGTTATCAATTCGGAGAAATCTGGACTGGGGAGTTTTAACTGGGACAGCCTGTATATTATAGACATAAATCGATTGGTGCAGAAAGCATCCACGTACAAATATCATGTATGCTAAAATTTGCAACTAATTAATAGTGCTTATATGCCATGGGCATAGTAAAACGCAATTGTAGATGAATTTGGCATAGTCTTTTCGTTTCCTGAAAAGTTTGCAAAATGTTACTTGGCTTGTTTTAACAATAAACGATTCAATTGAAATCGGTTCATAAACAAAGAAATTATATTTGAAGTCGGTTTCGGTAAGACACAATAAATCACGTCGTTGACCACAGTTTATTTTTCTCGGCTTGTCACTCTGGGGTTGGGTTGAGGCCATAAACCATTCATTTCGAGCAGGTAGCTTCATTCGAACACATTTCCATTTGATTTTGAGGAATTTCCTTCTATAACTTCGAAATATTACGTCGAATATGAATTAAATTAAAATGGGAGCATCCTGAAGGTATACTGAATATAACGCAAAAAGAATAATTGAAATCGGTTCATAAACAAAGAAGTTATGCGCGCACAAACATATCCAATCACCACATTTCCATCTGATTTTCAAGAGTTTCCTGCTATAACTCCGAAGTCTTACGTTCAATATGAATGAAATTAAAATGGGACCACCTTGGAGCCATACTCAACCCAACGCAAAAAGAATAATTGAAATCGGTTCATAAACAAAGAAGTTATGCCCGAACATACAAAAAAAAACATATATACAGTCGAATAGAGAACCTCCTCCTTTTTTGAAGTCGGTTAAAAATAAAAATTTTATACCTTGAAAAAAAACAATAAATTTGGAAAGCAAACAACGAAAAATGATATACCATTTAATAAAAGTTAACGCATGTGCTCAAATTGCCACCCGCCAACTATTTGACACATTCCCAGAGGCGAATAAACGCTTTGAACACTTTTAATCACTTCGGGACTAATCTGCGCAATTTCACCACGGATTCGTAGTCGCAAATCGTTTAAATTATCTGGTCTATTAAAATAGACCTTCGATTTTAAGTAACTCCATAAAAAAATTCCAGGGGTGTTAATTCAGGGGAACGCGGTGGTCACTCCATAGGTCCTCGACGTCCAATCCATCGATTTGGAAATACTTCATCATCAGGTATTCACGAACCCCAGCACCGAAGTGAGGAGGTGCCCCGTCTCGTTGAAACCAAATATCCTCGTGAGGAAGATCATTATTTTCATTATTTGGAAAAATGACTACCAATTTTGGTATCAGCTCAAATCTTGAAAAGTCTAAATAGCGAGCGGCAGTTAGATTTCCTTTAAAAAAATAAAGCCTTAGCAAACGCCGTCCAATAATGTCAACCCACACATTTAAGTTCCCGTTTCTTTGACTGTGTGCTTCTTGGGTCCAATGGGGATTTTCTTGGGACCAATATCGACAGTTGTGACGGTTAACCACACCATTTAGACAAAAGGTGGCTTCGTCAGAAAAAATTATGTTATATATTTAATAAATTTGGGTTCTCCTCATTTAACTCATGTATTATTATTTCAACTTTATATTATACTAGATGACCCGTCCCGGCTTCTCACGGTGATTTTATTTTATTAAGGGCCGATTTCACCAACCTCAGGTAAACTTAATCGTCTGTTAGAAACAATTGTTGCTATAGTTTTAACAAACGTATCTATGCAGTTACTTGTCAATTAAAATTATTCGATGTTGGTGAAACCGGCCCTAAGTATTTTATTTAATACTTTAATAATTTTGAAAAACCGTTTCTTAGTGAGCGCCCACGTGGTAAAATAAATAATAAAATTTCATTGCAACCGGTTTAGTGGATTCAGAGATTAACCCCCCTCCCGTTACTCCCCTTAGAATGAAATTTTGAAAAACCGTTTCTTAGTGAGCGCCGACGTGGTAAAAGAAGTAAGTGTGCAAGATTTGATTGCAATCTATTTAGTAAATCTAGGGATTACCTCCCCCGCCCCGTTACACCCCTGAGAATGGAATTTTGAAAAACCGTTTCTTAGTGAGCGCCTACGTCGTAAAATAAGTAAGTGTGCAAAATTTCATTCTAATCGGTTCAGTGGATTTAGATATTAACTCCTCCGCCCCGCTACCCCCCTTAGGGATGGAATTTTGAAAAACCGTTTCTTCGTGGGCGCTTACGTGGTCAAATATGTATGTACTTATGTAAATAAATGTACTTATAAACAATTGTCAATGTCAAAATGCCATTAAAGACCCGGCTGTATCATCTAAAAATATGTCTTTCCGGACCGAGCTTTATAGGAGACACTATTGAGGTTATGTTCATAGATGTCAAAGTGGTTAACGACTTATCATGAAATTGCATCGTGCATGTCACCACGACGGAATAAATTTCAGAATTTGACATTCAATGTGACCAACCAAAAATTACTGTTGCTTATACCAACATGAGCACTTTTTGACAATTGTTTATAAAAAAATGGATAATATGTAAAATTTCATTCCAATCGGTTCAGTGGATCTAGAGATTAACTTTACCCCCATAATTAACCCAACCATAATTAACACTTGAATTCTTTCGGATTCTGTTAAACGCACCATTGTTTTTAATTTAGCGAACGTTTTAAAATCTGACAGACCTGACTTTTTTCCAATTTTATCAAATGTCATAAAAAAGAAACAAAAATCCAGCGCATACGTTGATTTTAAACTAATTCAATAAAACTTATTTCAATAATGTTTCAATCAAAAATAATAAGGCCTGTTCAGAATTCATGCTGAAATGGAGCAAATTACTTGTGTAGCTATCTAATACTGAATGTAACGTAGTTTGTGCTCAAAATTTATTGTTATTTTTTTTTCAAGGAATAGAAAATTTATTTTTTGAAGTAAAACTTAAAAAAAAAGTTACGCAAGGTATCACTTTTTTACTATTATTGAATAGAGAATAGAAAAGTGTATCTAAAACCCGATAAAAAGTTTGGGGTTGGCATTTAAAAAAATTGATGACGGTGTCATAGCTCAAAAACAATCGACGTTATCAACAAAATTTTTATGTCAAAAGAAGGCAATTTAAAAACAAAAATCGACCTGTTCCAGCGTTTCTTTTTTTTAGATAATTAAATAATTTGTAACACCTTGTACCCCCTAAACGTTATAGGATAATATGAATTTATTAAGACAACTTCCATTATCGCAAAATTAATATTTATAACAATAATATAAGGAACACTGTAAAACATGATGTAAATAAATAAAGAATATGGGGATGGGGAATATTTTTAAAATCTGTAGATGAGTAAAAGAAAAAAATCAAATCAACAGATCCGAAAGAGGACAAACAAATTTGCTAAAGTATTAAGTAGAAAAAGAGTAAAAAAACCATATGATACAAACAGAAAAATCAGAGATGCGGTTATAAACAATATAGTAAGTGCACAAAATACAATGTGAACAAGCATAATTTAGTCTATCAAAGAACGAGTTCCATAAGGCCAGTTTTATAAAGGATGAGTGCCATAACGGCCATATGGACGAATTTTTTAGCTAGCTATTGTTATTGAGCAATATGATTTTTGAAAAATTAATTAAAGCAAAGCAATTAAAAAAAATTGTCCATATCCTATCGGAATGTGAATAATTGATACTCAAAAATAAAAACAAGTACTGGCTCTTAAAAAATACAATTTAGTTAATTATGGATTACTTCATTCCATAGCGAACTGATTAATTAAAGTTGTTAAGTAAACTATTGTCGAAAATGTCTCAGTTTCCCTGTTTTGTTACAGCTAGACGACTACTGCAATCAACACACTACTTGGTCTTTTGAGCCGGATGTTTAATTGTCTTTTTAGCAATTATTCGGAGCAGTTTTAACCCCTCTCGGCGGTTGTTCGCAAGGGCGTAAAATCCTCTCCAATGTCGCTGAAAGTTGTCGACCGCATCCGCACATCATTATATGCACATCTTCCAAATTATCCAGTTTAGAGGAGCGTGAACCTGTCAATGGTGTTGGTGACTTTTTGTCGCATCGCATCCAGCTCGCTGCCATCGACGCACCGAGAACATTCAAAAGAGAGCTAAAATGAAGTAGCACACCTGCTAGGTAGGTAGATAGCTGTGTGTAGTGAGTGGTCTTCATCCTCCGTCGTTATTTTCTCTCGGATCACCGACGGTGTAACCAACCGCTCTCCAATTATTATCCACTGAACCTTGTTCGCATCCTCCATTCACCTGCTTCTGCTATGCCAATCCTTTATCCTGCGACAGGTAATCGTCGTAATTAGTCCTGCGACAAAAAGGCTCTACAGGAAGCGTTTTTCCTGAGATATGGGGGCGAGTGACAGGATTCGTAGCTTGTAGGTTTCAAGGTAGCATTTGTCGCTGCGAAAGATCTAGGCATAAAAGTTGAATATATGTAATTAATATTCTCTGAATAATCTTTTGACATTTATGACAGTAAAAATAGACAAATATTAGCCAAAATAACAAGAAATTAGACTATTTGATAAAAGAAAGATATAATGTGCCTGTCTAAAGATGGGTTGGTATAATTAATACAGTATATAATATAATATAATTCATACTAACGCTGAAAGAACAAATGAAAGTGGGAAAATTCACAATTTGCGTAGACCTGACGTTCTAAATACGGGCTGAAAAGTCTCATATGATATGGCGCCTCCTCATTCAGATATAAAAAACACTATTTGTGACGTTTTACATTTGAACTCATTACCGGTAGCAACATTTTTATGGCCCCGCCAATACTTTACGTATTATGTTTGGCAAAGCCATAAAAATGCTACCGGTCGTATATTGTATAAGATTTTTTAAGATACCTACTGCAAATTTTATCTACCGGACTCGTTTGTAACTACATATATCAACGCTAGTCACCAATTCGGTATCCTAAAAAATATTTTTCAGCGCGACTTCAGAATGTCAAAATAAAATTAGCTGAAAATTTTCAGATTTTCCACTTTACAGAATTAGAAATTTCTTAATTTTTTATGTTTCTGATTTTCAGAATTCTAAATTTTTAGTGTTTCAAATTCACTGATTAGCGATAGTAGTTCATAGCATTTATTAGAATTTTGCAGTAAGTAAATAATTGTATATTTTTTATTTGCAGATCTTGAAAATACCCACTATTATTGAACTGATTTGAAACCAGTGTATAACCAGCAAAACATCAGTTCCTCGTAGCTTTCAGAGCCATAAAAATGTCGTAAACGTACAATAAACGCGGAGTCGGTAGACTTGCAAATTCCAGGATGGTGTAGTGGGTGACGTTCGTTGGGAAAGCTCCCAGACGCGAGAGTGTTCGTTCACACATCACTTTAAGAAGGATCAGCGGCTAATCCCTTAACAAGGGCAAAAACAATCGGACGAGTCGTCCCTCGCCCTCTCTTCTATTAAATCTGGAATACAATCGTGACGCAGGATGACCGGTAATCCGGGTTTCGTTCTTCCAGAGGAAAAACCCGAGGCGTTGCGTCGAGGGATGAGCGACTATTAATATTATTTGGGCGACACTTTACAGGACATTAATGAAGTCCCTGGTGGAATATTGTCGCCACGTCATATTTCAGGACGAGCCCGACGGGACCGCGTGTCACTCGATAAATTGGCTACGACTCGCGGAGATTGTAGTTATTTGATAGCGAGACGGTATCCGATATTAGAGATGGTAAGTGCCGCTAAATGAGAGGGGGAAGAACGCTTCGCCGATACTGTTGAAGCAGATCCGGCTCCATGGACCTGAAAATTGTATGTTTCAGCAGGGACAGGTATACAATAGTCTTTGAGAAATAATCTTTCTGGGTTTTTAAAGTCAATTGTAAACTCTGCCAGTTTAGCTGTTGTTATCTTCCCTAAACTTTTAAATATGTTTACTGACCCTTAAAAAGTTTATATAACTTTCTACACACTTTTAAAGTTCTTATAGAGACTACATAGTAAAATTTCCTATCTTTTTTGTTATTTCGTGTGTTGTTTTCGAGGTTGACAACTGTCTCTCTTCCGGACATGCAACCGACCATGAGTTGTCGGTCGTCACATCAAAGGAACCTACACGGGGGCGTTGTAGCACTTGTTGACTAGTTTAGACGGGCAGGAAATCCTCTGGACTCAATACCTGCATTTTTTGACTAACATTTTTTGAATGGCAAAATGTTACGCGCTGATGATACGCGATGTTACGCGCTGATGGTATGCGACGAGGTTACACTTCGACTTTTATCACTTTGCAACTCGGTCGCGTACCAGGAGATGTCTGTCGAAGGACGGGGTTACGGTAGAAAGTTCTTTGTAACTTGTGACCAAAAATCCAAATAATTCAAAATTAAGACTTTGGCGAAAACCATACTGATGATGTTATTACTGCGAATAGTATCCACCAAGAAAAATATAATGGTAAACGAATGAGTCAGCTACCTAAATCCATTGCGGAGCTATATGAGGATAAAGTTGATAGTAGTAGTATGTATATTTATTACCTTTATAGGTTTATAAAGTATCCGATACATTTCCCATAACTCAAATAAAATAAAATATAATATAATACATAAAACTAAATAAATCAATAATTCAACACAATAACTAGCAGCTTTTATCCCTTCCCACTTATTGTCCCTCTTCTCCACTCAACCTTCCTCATCCATTCGATCCCTCTTCCGTCCTCATTCAAAATTTCTTCTCTACTCTCATCTCTCCCTCTCAATTCTACGCATTCCTTCAACAAATGCTCTATTGTCTCCTTTTTTTTCTCCACACATCTTGCAAACTCTATTATTATCCTCACTCTAATATTTGTTCTCTCTCTCCTCATTTCTATATCTAAATCTTGCTTATATTATTATCACTTTCTCTTTTCTACTCTCTCTTCCTAGGTACTTTGGCATTTCTTCTGTTATTATTTTTTCATACTTCCCATTGTACTTAGACTCCCCAATTCTCGTTCTTCTTTCCTGCACTTGCACATCTCTTTCTCTCTGCACTAATTCATTTGTCATTACGCTGCCTCTCTCTCGCATTCTTTCTATCTCCGCGCCTGCATACCGTTTCTTTCGAAATATGCCTCCCTCTTTTTCCATATCCCCTTTCCTATTTCTTTCCTTTTTTCTTTCAAACACTCTTGCAAAATTCTGCACTCTCCTCTCTCTATCACTCTCTCCTCAAATCTTATTGCTCTTTTTCCTGCTTCTATTCTTATTCCATCTCTCTTTGTTTCCTCCATCACTATATACCCCGGTGTCTCTCTCTCTCTACCCCTAGCACCCATTTCATATATTTTCCTTGCACCCCTTCCAATCCTTCTTGCTCTCTCCATCCCCATATTTCCGCTCCATACATCATCACGCTTTTCACCAAACTATCAAACATCATTACTTTCCTTCTAAAATCATATCCAAATTTTCTCTCTCCTATTCTCCCCCCCCCCCCATACAGACTTTTTTCACTAACTCTCTCACATGTGCTGTTGCTGTGTTTCTTTCATTCATCACATAACATAAATTCTTTCACTTCTTCAATTTTCTTTTTCTCCCATCTCCACTTATTTACTTTTCTCCTACCACCCCCTTTTCTGAACACCACATCATCTTCTCCCTTATCTCTATCTCTTTTTTTTCTGTTGCGTTTCTTATGTTATTCCCTCACCTTTTCGTTTATTTCTGTTTCTTCGTATTTTGCCTCCCTAAGTCTTGCTCTATAATTTTCTTTTCCTTCTTCACAATTTTTCTTCTAAACTCATTTACACTTCCTCTATCTTTCTCTCGTCCTATTGTCTTCACTTCTAGAGGAATCACCTCCAATCACCAAAGTTCCTTCTTCTTGCTCTTTTACTCGCTCTTCTATTATTCTCTTCGTTTCCTTCATACTTCTGCTGTACACTGTTACAATTCTCCATTTTCTCTGTTTCCTTTTCACCGTTCTTTCCATAATCCCTCTTTATTCTTTTGCTTCAGTTGAATTTTCTCCTTCCAGTCCCTCTTTCACCCCCATTATTATCCCACCTTTAGTTCTCCCTTTCTTGCTTTCCCTCTCTGCATATTGACAGTTCCACTTAAATTCTTTCGGCATTCTCTTTTCCAATTTTTCCCACCCCTTTTCTTCCACCCACGTTTCTACCATTCCCACTACGTCAAATTCTTTCAACTACTCCCAAAATTCATTCTCTCTGTTTTTATTCCCGCTACGTTCCAGAATACTATTCTTATTTGCTTCTTTTCTCCTTTATTCCTCTCCGTATTCGTTTTCCCTTTTCTGCCCTGTCGTCTTTTTCTTGTGCTCTCATTCAAAAATTTTCTGTATCTAACTCCCCTTTTTCTTCGTCTAATTCCACCTTCAACTATTTTTCCAGTTTCTTCTTGCTCTCGCATTCCTCTTCGTCCAATCCCGTTGCTACAATATTCTTTTTTCTCACTCTTTTTTCCTGCTCTTATATTTTCTCCTCCAAATTTTTCATTTTTTCTTTTAGTTCCATCTTTTCTCTTTCCCATTTTTCTTCCTTTTCACACATCATAATTTTCAACTGTTTCAGTTCCCGGCTCATCTTCCGACTCTCTTCCTTTATCTCCCCTACATCCTCCATAATTTTTTTCAGCATCTCTTCCATTTCCTCATCCATTGCCTTTTTAACCGGTGATCTTTGAAACTTCTTACTTTTCCTAAAGGGGTTAATCCTCTCGTCCGATTCTCGTCCTTTTTCTCTTTTTCTTTTGTAATCTTCTTCTCTCTCGCTCTGACTACCACTTTTTTAATTCTATTTCTTTTTCACTTTTTCACGCTTTTTTTATCCGCTTATCTTTTCGAGCGCCGCAAAACACGTCCGCTCGGCTCAACTGCTTGAATCGGAATCCTCGGATAAAGTTGATAATTCTACCAAATTCCAAAATGCGAATGTAGCTATTGCATGATCATCACAAGCCTTATTTCGTGACGATACTAATACGAGAACTAAACAATGACAGAATCAGTGGACATGCAAAAACAACAAAATAGGTTGCTACAAAGAGCAAAATTAAATATAAAAGAAAAAAGAATAAATCGATATAAACGTCACAGAAAATAAACTTGAGAAAATTGGGCGCTTTCTGACACAAGGGGTTTAAAAAAGCACAGGTGAAACGAGCACGAGTGACACGAGTGCTTTTTTAGCCCCGACTGCCGGAAAGCATCCAATTTACACAAGAACGAGTGTAATAACAACACTTTATCGTTCGACACAACTCCGGCAAGCCTTTAAATCGCTTAAAATCCATATAAATAGTGTGACGTTTATCATTTTCATTACTTCTTGACAGAGTGTTTACACAAGCAAAAATTTGAAAATAATTACTGAGCATTGAGGATATATAAGAAATTCAGAGCCCTAGAGCGACTGCAGTATTACAAATGAGAACAGCTTTACCATTTGGGTTGTTATACTTCAAAATTTCTAACAAACAGTCAAAAACATGCAGCAACCAAATAAAAATAGGTGAAGAGGTGAAAAAGAAGTGAAAAAATTCTTGAAACATAAATCCAAGTTGAAATCATTAGAAATTCCACAAATCAAAATTATGGCATTTTTGTTGTGCTTGTTATATGAATACACAAATGGTTGTTTTAATTTTTTTAAGTCGTAATTTTAGGGCGTAAACGGTCTTTCGGCCAGAGGTACGTACAACGTTTTACGCACAATTAATATTTATATTTATCATAAATAAATGTTAATTTCTTTTGTGAGAATTTTACGGGCCTTTTCTTTACTTGCTTTTACTTTACGGGCATTTGCTTTACGGGTGTAATGTTCTTTTTTGGAGCCGTAAAATTTTACTTCTTGTACACATCTGTCAAATTCTGACAGATCAGTCCCAACAAAGTAGAGTTTGACAGATGTGTACAAAAAATTAAGACTTTACGGCTCCAAAAGAGGTCGTAAAATCACCTTTTTCTCGCATTTTTCGTAATCTTCGCCTAAAATAGCTACTTTGTTATAAGTACCTAAAATACAGTTTTTGCGAACGAATCGTTGCTGTTTCCGGACGAGGCGTGGCCGAGTCTGGAATAGCAGATGAGCCCGCAAAAACTTTTTAGGTACGTGTAACCAACAATGTTTTTTGTTATATAATTTTTAAATAAAGAATATTTTATTGTGGGTTGCCCAAAAGACATTGTAGACTAGGCCCAGAAGTGTAAACCACTTTTAAGTCTAGTATACTGAAGATTTTTGTCCAGCCCTTGGTGATCAAGGAATTGTCACAATTTGTGACTTCTTCTTTTGATCAATTTGAAAAGGTGAAGATTCAGTGACCATTTTCTTAAAATTAGTTGTATTTATAAGCTTATGGATAATATTACTGTCGAAACCGTTACACCTGGCTGCATCTTTGATAAGTACTTTGATATGTCTGCATTCAGAGGAACGGCAAGGAGTCTGTGAACGAAAATGTGCGTCGGTAATTTTATAACAATTATTTTTGGTGTTTTAGGGGAAAAACTGATTAAAAAAGTAGATACAAAGTGTAGATCTATTTAATAAGCTGCATGTCATGTTGTTTATTTTTTGTTGTACTAATAATGTAATTTCGCAGTCAACAAAATTAGTACGGTATTTCTGGAGCCTTTGTAAAAACTTTCCTGGAATGCATTAGCCAAACGCAAGGTGTACAAGTGTCAGTTTTCCGTTCCCCGGAAAACTCTCGCTGTTTCAGCTTGAGGTTTTCGTTGTTTTACGACTGACGCCCCCTTAAGGGACTTCCCCGAAAAGTGTGTACACCGTGGGAGCCAAAGCGGACAATCAGTACCCACTTAGAAAGGCGTCTCTGCTATAAAATGCAAGATGTAATATGTGGTGAATAATACATTCCCGTTCGTCGTGAGGCCGTAACGCCGCGTCGTGTTACGACCATGAGCAAAGAGGTCGGTGGCGGCGACTGCACCTGCGAGGATAGCCCATGCCGCCTCCTCAATAATTCAGCTGTAAAGCGCTGCTGCTCGCCCTAACTCCATTTAATATGAATAGACTCGCATGGCACAATGTTCGGCCAGTTTAAAACTGCACTAAAAAGTCTTTGCTAAGTTGATCTGGTGCGATCCGTCTGCATTTTTCACCGCTTCTGAATTCGAATTAAGCGACGGGATGGCGGGATTTTTGAATAAAAATTTTACGAGCCGCGATTAGATGGGGATGAAAGGTTCGTAAAAGAGCGATTTGGTAGCGGTCAGGGTGAGGTAATCTCTGACTTAAGGGTGAAAAATGACGGACATGGAACAATGAACAACAACCACAATCATGGCAATGTGACTTTTTTAGGGGCTTAATGACTAAAGCTTCAAAAGCATATTTTATAATGGTGAACTGAATGAATCCGATTGACTTTTTCAGAATATATATAATTGTAATTTTACAGGATGACACTTCATTTGAAAATACTGTATAGTACGGTCAAGATTAATGTAAAAGGCCGAAAATATTCGGATAAAATCATAACGAATATGAAAGTATAGGAGACAATACAAAACAATAAGTTGATGACAGATATGACGTGGATGAATTACTCAATAAACCAGAAAAAACAAACAAAATAGAATAAATAATTTTATGGCACCAACTTCAAAATTATAAAAAAATTATAATAATTAGATAATAAACAATAATTTCTTAATTGCATTAAACGGAACAATAAATAATTACATTAAGTACAACAACAAATAAGTATGAAATTGAGAAAAATTATTTTTTACTTTTTAGGGCCGATTTCACCAACCTCCGTTAAACTTAATCATCTGTTAGGAACAATTGTTTCTATAGTTTTAACAAACGTATCTATGCAGTTATTAATCAGTTAAAGTTAATTGATGTTGGTAAAACCGGCTCTTAGTTAACTTATGTTACTTTTGTGTATTTTGAAGTTGTTTTTTTTTACAGTTCATTATTTTACAATTTTAAGTGATGGGTGGACCTAGTAAGGACGTTTCTCTGGTTTAAAAGGAAGATTAAAGACGGAAACGCTAAAAAAATTGAACCAGAAATATTAAAACAATGAATGAAAGCCCACAGGAGTGCGAAAATAGATTGTCGGGTATAAGAGCATTAGTGTTAAATAACTTAAGAAATTAATGTCAAATGATCTAGACCATCAATCCAAATTCAAGAATGGATATTTGATTTTCGAGGATTTGAGATTTGAGGTTCAACATTCGAGATTAAATTCACAAATTCCAGATTTTCCACTCCCGATTCTAAAGGGTAATATGTCCAATATCAATGAAATTAAAATGGGACCATCTTGGAGCTATACTGAACACAAAGCAAAAAGAATCATTGAAAGCGGTTCATAAACAAAGAAATTATGTTTGAAGTCGGTTTCAGTTAACACACAATAAATTAATTATTCACCGTATTTATTATGTTATCGCCAGCTTATTACGTCCTTGACCACAGTTTAGTACCTACTTTATTCTGGGTTGTCATAATGGTCATAAACTAACAACAATGCCAGCCTCCGTCTGGTGTACCCTGTCGATCACATTTCCATTTGATTTTGAGGAGTTTCCTGCTATATCTTCGAAGTTTTATGTCCAATATGAATGACATTAAAATGGGAGCACCTTGGAGCTGTACTGAACCCAACGCAAAAAGAATCATAAAAATCGGTTCATAAACAATGAAGTTATGCCCGAACATACATAAATATATATATATATATATACAATCGAATAGAGAACTTACTCCTTTTTTAAAGTAGGTTAAAAAAATACTAGAAGACAGAAGAAGCTTGAAATGAAAAGAATAAGAAGAAATAATCAAGGAGTTGAATGGACATAAAATAGAAATTACGGCAATCACATCACAAGGTTCTATAACAGCAACATTTTCAGAAGTTGAGATTTTATTATAATAATGTTCAGCACACCGTATTATTATATCCAGGCTGAAATAAATCAAAATGTATGTAAAAAAATCTGGTAACACCTCGGGATGAGTAGAGTGCAATCCCCTTGGTTTGCGTTTTCCGCTCCGTTCCTGTATCGAGATAAAAAAAATTTGGCTATAAAATGCTCTCATTGCTATGCCATGTGAATATGAAATATGTTAAAATGACTTGAAGAGACTTGGGGCGACTTGAAAAGTTTTGAAAAGAATTGAAGAGACTTGAAAAGACTTGAAATGTATTGAAGAATCTTAAAGCGACTTGGGAAGACTTCAATTATTTTGAAGGGACTGGAAGCGACTTGAAAAGACTTGAAGAGTCTTGAAGCGACCTATGAAGATTTGAAATGTTTCGGATGGAATTGAAGCGACTTGAAAAAACTTGAAATGTCTGGAAAATACTTGAAGAGTTTTGCAGCGATCTGGAAAAACTTCAAATAATATCTTGAAATACCTTGAAGCGACCTGAATGGATTTGAAACGTCTTGAAACTAGTTGAAAGACTTCAAGCGAATTGAAAAGACTTGACATGTTTTGAAAGGATTTGAGGTGACTTGAAATGTTGTGAAGGAAATTGAAGCGACTTGAAAAGTTTGGAAATGTCTTGAAGAGTCTTGAAGCGACTTGAAGAGAGATGACGCGACTTAAAGAAACTTGAAATGACTGGAAAGAACTTGAAATGTTTTGAAACGACTTGAAAGACTTGAAGCAATTTGAAAGTACTTGAAATATGTTGAAGGGACTTGAGGCGATATGAAATATTTTGAAAGGTCTTGAAGCGACTTGAAGAAACTTGAAGCGACTTAAAAGGATTTGAAATGTCTTGAAGCGACGTGAAATATGATTTTAGATTTAGGTTTATTAACGGACTTGGCTATTGACAATAAATAGTTACACACATAAACATAAAACAATTACAATTTTAACTCACCTTTACACTGCATTTCTCGATAATCTTGCAACACAAGAGTTCAATCCATAACATGTACGATAATATGGAACATCTAATAATCTAGGTTCTCTTATGTTGCAGGATGTAACAACCATAGAAAACAAAGCTAAAATAGAGCTACAATTTATAACACCAGATAAAATTTTATGCACAAAAGAGGCATCAAAAAATTGCCGCCTTACATACAATGGAGTTAAACCTAAGTACTGTAAGATATTTACATAATTATCTCTATGATAAAGAATATTAAAGTGATAACAAACAAACTTTACAAATTTTTCTGCACTGCCTCTAATCTATCTATGTGCACCTTATGATATGGGGACCAAATTATCGTACAGTATTATAACAGCGGACGTACAAACGAATTATATAGTAACAACACAACACGCAGACAAGAGAATTGTACACTGTGCCTTTTTATGAACCCAAGAACCTTGTTAGCTTTCGTTAGAATTACATCAACATCATACATAAAATTCAGCTGGTAATCTACATATACCCCTAAATCATTGAAATATAAAACTGATTCTATCTTCACCCCTTTAATAAAGTAAGATGGAGACTGATATTTTACTTTCCTAGAAAATCTAATCGATTTACACTTCATAATATTAAGTTCTAATCCATTATCCGTACTCCATTTATCTAAATTAATAAGGTCATTTTGTAAACTTTGACAATCCGTAGGGTCTTCAATTACTCTATATAATTTTAAATCATCTGCATATAAAAGAAATGATGATTCATGGAAAACAGATTTCACATCATTTATATACAAGGAAAACAGAATAGGTCCCAGATGAGAGCCCTGCGGTACGCCACTAGTTGGAAAGATTTCACGAGAAAATTTATTATTTATTGCAACATATTGCGTGCGATCTATCAAATAAGAGTTAATCCAATTAAGCAAAGGGTTGCCAAAACCCATTTTGTCCAGTTTCAATATTAAGCGATCAACACAGACTTTATCAAATGCTTTAGACATGTCTGTATAAATGCAATCCACATCATGTCCAAGTGCAATATTTTTCATTAAGTAATTAGTAAAAACAAATAAATTGGTGGTGGTTGAACGACCTTTAAGAAATCCGTGCTGTTCCTCAATAATGAAAGCTTTAACCTTGAATGAGATGTAATCAGCTACGATGGAATCAAATATTTTTGGTATGGCAGATAATATCGAAACTGGGCGATAATTAGCAATGTTTCGACGATCCCCATTCTTGAAAATGGGACTTATTCGAGATATTTTCCATACTTTTGGAATTTTCGACTTATTAAATAGGATCGACAAAGGCAACTTAAGTTGATTAGAACATGATTTTAAAAATATCTGTGGAATACCATCAGGACCAGGTGAACAGTTATCATCAAGATGCATTAGCTTGTCTAGAATAACCTCATCTGGAATTGAAATATGACTCACATGAAATGTAGTATTTTGAGAATCAGAGGTTGGCAGAGAATTATCAGGTCCTTTAGATGCATAAACCATTTCAAAGTGGGAGGCAAAAAGGTTAGCTATGCCCTCCTCGTTATCACATAAAACATCATCTAATACCATTGTTCCAGGTAATCCACAATTACTAGATTTTGTTTTAACATATGACCAAAAGCGTCGAGAATCACTAACAATGTTATGCTCAATCTTTGCAATATATTCCCGTTTACACTGATTTAATGACTGCTTGCATCTAACTCTTAAATCACTAAATACATTATAATCTCTATCTAGTCTCGATTGCTTAAATTTTTTATGGGCTTCTTTCTTACATCTAATTAAATCTTTGGCATTATTATTGACCCTATAAGGAAAGTTACTACGTTTTCTACACCTGAACGACACGAAATTATCAATTATTATATATAGTGTGACATTAAATTTATCTACACAATCATCAATGTCAGTATTCTCAAATAGAGTTTCCCACTGTACAGTGCCCAGAAAATTATTAATAAGATAATAAGGAGCATTTTTAAAATCACGATAGTACGTATCATTATCAGTAGATGTTATTGGCGCATTAATATCACAGATCATTAAATTCAGTGCAGGATGATTTTTATCCTCAGCAATTAAAGGGAATCCACTATCAACTAGTAAATTTACACTACTAAATACTAAATTTAATATGACATCATTATAATTTTCTAACTTATTGTATTGGAATAAACCTAAATACGCAAAGTTATCACAGATGGTTATTTCATTTTGGGACATCACATTGTATGGAATTAAAAAATCACAGTTATCATCACACCTCCATTTAAGATTTGGCAAATTATAATCACCTATTAAAGATATCACAGCTGTGGGGTATTTAGTACGTAAAAATGTAATAGAATCCGTATGTTCAGAGTAGATAGCATTACTGGAGCAGGGTGGAATATATACAGTGCCAAGAATTATATTGCTAAATAGTAATACAAATAATTGTTCAACAGTGCTATCAATATTAATATTAACTAAGCAAGAGGGTATGTCTTTTCTTACAGCAATAAGGACACACCCCCCCACGTGACTTATTAGTGACACTGAAAGATCTATCCTTCCTATACACAACGTACCTATCATCAATAAATTCACTACTATTGATATTCTCCAGAAGCCAGGATTCAGTCAACCCAATTACATGATAATTATCACACAATATCGCCAAGTAAAGATCTAACAATTTCGTCCGTAACCCTCTAACATTTTGGTAATATATCATTAAGTTATTTACTTGCTTATCGTTGATAAGGACCTGGTGCGAAACCCCAGCGTCGCAGAGCTCCCCGAAGAAATCCTGGGCACCGATGTTTTACCCTGTGCATCGCTGTTTGCTGATTGTGACTCCAAGGATGTGGACTTCAGCAATGGTGGTACCACTGGTGACTTACGACGTGTTGGAATAAATTCACGAATCAATGCACCTCTAGGCCACAAATTTGGATTAAGGAGGTCCGATTTCATGGTCTCTAAAACTGACAGTTTAAAGGAACTATATTCGTTTTTTGAAACCAATAGTTCACACGATATTCCCTCCATCTTCAACTCATTGTTGATATAATCCTGGACAGCCGACACACTTGTACCTGGTGCTAATCTTCCAAGATACAAACTATGTTTACGTGGAGCAACTGCTAATGACGTTTTTTCACTAGCTCCTACAAACGTTTTCGGTCTTCTGCGTCGACGAACAACTTCCGACCATTCAGTTTGCTTTCTAGCTACATCGACATTGTCATTGGGAACTGACACGCTGGTGTTTATGGTTTTTTCTGATGAAATTTTATCTCCCTTTTTTGCGAAGGGCTGACATACCTCTTTTTCAACTGGTTCTGGAATCTTCGGTCTTTTATCGCTAGTTTTACTTGTCACCATGGGAAAATGGAAATTCTTATCCCGTAAGTCCTCCATAGGGCTTACTGTTGGAACAGTTTTGCTAAGAGTAGACACATTATTTGTACCATGTTGGACAGTAAGTAGCCGAACTAGATCGATGTTCGACTCTCTCAAAGTTGACACTTCTCGTCTTAGTTCCGATATTTCCTTATGTAAGCTTGAAGTTTCTGCTGCCATAATACAAGTCACAATTTCCGCAAAACGTTGACTTTCCAAAAACGCGATAACAGTTGACACTTCTTCTACCTCATCACTACCTTCTACTAAGCTGACACCACAGCACCTCTTATATAATTTGGCACAGCCAGGGTGATATCCTGTGCCACACTCAATACAGTTGGGCCTATCCTTAGCCCGTTTCTTCCCACATTTACACTTACATTCACTAGCAGATTGCGACGACGTTTCATCGTCCGCCGCCATCTTTTTCTTGTTAAAATATGTTAAAAGGACTTGATAAGAGACTTGGGGCGACTTGAAAAGTTTTGAAAGGAATTGAAGAAACTTGAAAAGACTTGAAATGTCTTGAAGAATCTTAAAGCGACCTGGGAAGACTTCAAATAATATCTTGAAATACCTTGAAGCGACCTGAATGGATTTGAAACGTCTTGAAACTACTTGAAAGACTTGACATGTTTTGAAAGGATTTGAGGTGACTTGAAATGTTGTGAAGGAAATTGAAGCGACTTGAAAAGTTTGGAAATGACTTGAAGAGTCTTGAAGCGACTTGAAGAGAGATGACGCGACTTAAAGAAACTTGAAACGACTGGAAAGGACTTGAAATGTTTTGAAACGACTTGAAAGACTTGAAGCAATTTGAAAGTACTTGAAATATGTTGAAGGGACTTGAGGCGATATGAAATATTTTGAAAGGTCTTGAAGCGACTTGAAGAAACTTGAAGCGATTTAAAAGGATTTGAAATGTCTTGAAGCGACGTGAAATATGTTAAAAGGACTTGAAGAGACTTGGGGCGACTTGAAAAGTTTTGAAAGGAACTGAAGAAACTTGAAAAGACTTGAAATGTTTTGAAGAATCTTAAAGCGACCTGGGAAGACTTTAAATATTTTGAAGGGACTGGAAGCGATTTGAAAGGACTTGAAGAGTCTTGAAGCGACCTGTGAAGATTTGAAATATCTTGAAGGGATTGGAAGTATTGGAAGCGACTTGAAAAGAATAGAATTATTTTGCAGAGACTTGAAGAGTTTTGAAGCAACCTGGGAAGCCTTTAAATATCTTGGAACTGGAAGCGACTTGAAAAAACTCAAAATATCCTGAAGCAACTTGAGGAAACTTGAAACGATTTGAAGAAACTTGGAATATTTTAAAACTACTTGAAAGTGTTGAAGCGACTTGAAACGACATCAAATGTTTCGAAGGGACTTGAGGCGACTTGAAATGTTTTGCATGGAATTGAAGTAACCTAAAATTACTTGAAATGTTTGGAAAATACTTGAAGAGTCTTGGAGCGATCTGGAAAAACTTCAAATAATTTCTTGAAATACCTTGAAGAGACTTGAACGGATTTGAAATGTCTTGAAACGACTTGAAAGACTTGAAGCGAATTGAAAAGACTGACATGTTTTGAAAGGATTTGAGGTGACTTGAAATGTTTTGAAGGAAATTGAAGCGAATTGAAAAGTATAGAAATGTCTTGAAGAGTCTTGAAGCGACTTGAAGAGAGATGACGCGACTTGAAGAAACTTGAAACGACTGGAAAGGACTTGAAATGTTTTGAAACGACTTGAAAGACTTGAAGCGAATTGAAAGTACTTGAAGAGTCTTGAAGCGACCTGTGAAGATTTGAAATGTTTTGGATGGAATTGAAGCGACTTGAAAAGACTTGAAATGTCTGGAAAATACTTGAAGAGTCTTGCAGCGTTCTGGAAAAACTTCAAATAATATCTTGAAATACCTTGAAGCGAATTGAATGGATTTGAAATGTCTTGAAACTACTTGAAAGACTTCAAGCGAATTTAAAAGACTTGACATGTTTTGAAAGGATTTTAGGTGACTTGAAATGTTGTGAAGGAAATTGAAGCGACTTGAAAAGTATTGAAATGACTTGAAGAGTCTTGAAGCGACTTGAAGAGAGATGATGCGACTTGAAGAAACTTGAAACGATTTAGAAGGACTTGAAATATCTTAAAAGCGACGTGAAATATGTTAAAATGACTTGGGGCGACTTGAAAAGTTTTAAAAGGAATTGAAGAGACTTGAAATGTATTGAAGAATCTTAAAGCGACCTGGGAAGACTTCAAATATTTTGAAGCGATTTGAAAAGACTTGAATAGTCTTAAAGCGACCTATGAAGATTTGAAATGTTTTGGATGGAATTTGAGCGACTCGAAAAGACTTGAAATGTCTTGAAGAGTCTTGAAGCGACCTGGGAAGATTTGGTGTATTATATTGTAGGGATTTGAAGAGACTTGAAAAAACTTGAAATGTATTGAAGAATCTTAAAGCGACCTGGGAAGACTTCAAATATTTTGAAGCGATTTAAAAAGACTTGAAGAGTCTTAAAGCGACCTATGAAGATTTGAAATGTTTTGGATCGAATGGAAGCGACTCGAAAAGACTTGAAATGTCTTGATGAGTCTTGGAGCGATCTGGCAACACTTCAAATAATATCTTGAAAGGACTGGAAGCCACTTGAAAAGACTTGAAATATCTTGAAGCGACTTGAAAGGATTTCAAAATTTTTTGAAACGACTTGAAGGACTTGAAGCGAATTGAAAAGACTTGAAATATGTGGAAGGGACTTAAAATGTCGTGAAGCAACGTGAAATATTCGCGTTCGCATAACCGCGATAATACAGTTGGCTTAAAAAGATACGGGAAATGAAATTTTACCTAATGTGAATCGCCAAAATCTACTCACGTAATTAATGGATGCTCCCTAAGAAGCTAAAATAGTAATTAATCTGTGCAATGATTTTTGTTGTTGATACCAGGATAATATTTTCCAATCGTCGATCACCGATTACCAATATATATTTTCATATATTATGTATTATATAGACAATCAAAAATTCTCGATTATAAGAGACATGTTGCCTGAAACACCACGAGACCGAGATTTTTTATTGTCGATATACTATACCATGAATTGGAAGTCAAGTTTTTCATGGTAGCTCAGAATGTGGTCACAATTTTAGGCGAATATACCAAATATTCGAAGTTGCCATTGTTACTGCAATAACCGTTGAAATACATCGTAACTAAGACAGATAACGTATTTCTGTTGGTGCATAAAGTAATGATTGGAATAGTCAATATAATCAAACAAAACCAACCGAATTCATAGTTCAGAATGTCAGTTTGAAATACCGTAAAATACCAATATATCTTGACAAGTTTAGTAAACTAAAAAAGATCATTAGCGATTACTGTTATTCCAATTATACACATTACAACGCCCATAAAACATTTCGTTCATTATAAAATTTTCGGAGTACATTGTAGCCAATTTTCCGCTAGATTATTGAATATGGAAGCATGAAATTCGAATCCGAGGGTGATTAGCGAGTCGCGCGTCGTCCGAAGAGACAGACCAAGGGGACACAAAACACATAGTATAACAACACAACAGAAAACCGATCGCAGGACAGAGAGGGAACGAACGGAGGGATCCAACCATGAAATTGAATTATACAAGAGGCCAGATTCATTCCGGCCTATCCTATACGTACGGCTTCGATTCCGAATAAACTCTACATATAAACAGCCTAAATATTTGAGAGAGATCGCTTCGCGCACCTCCGACAAATGGAAAGCACAGAGATTTATGGATTAGCGAAGAGAGCGAGCGCAGCGAACTACGCCAACGCCGACACGGGATGTTATGAAAAACTTTTAAGAATCAACAACACTATTTATTTTTTTTTTCTTTTTTATAGAATAACAATCATAACGTAAACTATATATCAAAGGTATTTTTTGCATTTACCGATAAAGTAAATATAAAGTTAAATAAAACTCATCAAGTTACAAATTATGTTGTCTACGTTGAGTTAATTTGCTTTGTTGTCTTTTTTTCTCTTTGCTAAATACATCATTTAAAATCAACTGTTTCCACAACTATTATTCCTAGGATGTTGTAGAAAAAAATTCAAATATTGAATTTTGAATTGCTCTTAGATGAAATTTCTAATTGAACACCCATTATAAAGTGTGGAAAATTCTGAAAGAAACTACATTTAGTTTACTGGTCAACCAATCAACAATAGAGAATTTAAGAAGAAATATTGGAAAAATAATTTTAGATGAAATAGGGGCCACAAAATATTTCTTTAACAGTAACTAAGGTCTGACTATCTGATACACGTTTTGGATGTGAAGAAGGCGTGAAAATTGATTTATCTATCATCCAACCTAGGTATTATTCCTCCGTGCCAGCTCCTAAATGTCGCTAGACCACCCTACACATTAATCGAAAAGACGATAATGCACATCAAAATTGCAGTCATCCGATCCTCCGAATTACATCCCGAGATGTATAGAGTTTCGAGATAAATTAAGTTTGAGAGATGGCGGTAATAATATAGGCTCGGTTGCGGTGGCTCGAGTTGCTCACCTGAGGTCACAGTTATTAATTAGAATTTGTTTTCGTCGATGAACTTCTTCCTTCTCCAGATTTACATAATTGCTTAATATTTTGACTGCAACTCGCCGATTTACATTTAAATGGCGATCAGTGAAAACCAATTTAAACTTGTCAACTGTCTGAACGAATCCTTTGTTATTTAATTCTGGATCAGTTTAATCGTTGGGGCTTATTGTGCGGGACCTAGGGTTTTAACGCACATGCTGACTTCACATAAGTGGACAGCGTGCCTTGATGAGCGGAATTAACGCGTTCATGCTTGTATTGATTTTTGCGAATATTTCTACGCATAAATGGGGTTAATAGCTATTTATAATAGTGCAAGTGTGAAACGTGCACACAAATTGATTGCAGAATTCGTTTGCGGCGAAATTTTTTTTTTAGGGACTCGTTTGTGTCCGTAAAATGGTACATTTCCGACCTAGTCCTTAAAAGTTGTCATAGCAACCTTTTGCGGATTATTTTTGATTAAATAGCTATTACCGATTGATTTGAGTGAAAACAATTTTCCTAGAAAAGGGACCGTTTTCTGAGGGTGCCAATTTTTTTTCGAAAAGGTTCCGGAACCAGAAATGGGTTTTTCATCATGATAAAGTTTTTAACATAGTAGCTTGGATGGGCATGAGCGCACCGGTATACTAAAGACAAGTCAAAAAATTAGACGTCAGTGTGACTCAATGTCAAACTTCAAACTCATTTTGCAGAAGAGAACGGAAGGCCCGATTCTAGTTCTGACACCGCGATAATTCAGTATGTCACTATATTTTCTTCGTACAGAAGCAACATTCGCTTTGGTGACTGCCAAAATTGGTCGTCCCTTAGGCAATTCGTCAGACAAAGAAACTCGATCAAACTTAAATTCATTGAACCAATTATTATAGCCACTTCTAAAAGTTGGGGCTTCATCGTCAAATGCAGTCCGAAGTCTCTGAATGCATTGATTTGGAGACAGACCACATTTAAAATCGTAAAAAATTATATCACGTAAGTTTTCACTTATGCATTTTATCGCTAACGAGCAACTTTTGAAAATTCACAAAAAAAAACACCAAAGTATTGATTTGTAATTTTATTTCTTGTGTCAGTGTTTTGTGTAACGCAATATGACAGGAGTTACGCAAAACAGCATTTCATAACGTATTACATACAAGATTTTTTTCTAATTTTGAGGAAAATTTAAAAAATTAATATATTATTAATTATTATCTTTTATAAAAACCTGTTTTATCTTACAAAGGCTTTGCATCTTCTTCCGCTGTTTCCAGCTGTTATAATAATAATTAAAAACCACGAACTTATATATTTGGACCTCTAATAGGATTTGACAAATGACCCCATAACTTTCCGTAACTCAAATTCAAATTTTGTGTAACTAGTTTCCCAGTTGTGAAAAATGACATTTTATTTGTCAAAATTAGAAAAACTAATGTAGTTTTTATGCATCTTGTATGTCATAGATGCCTTCATTATGCTAGTTTGCAGAAACCTATGGTGCGACCTACGTACTACCCTTAGTACAGTATGGCGTTAATTATTATTAGTGGCAAATGAAAGCCAATAGGGCAGCTGAGACACCGACACCGGACCAACGTGAAAGTCATCTGGAGGAAAAGGGGTTAAGGGGTTTCAAATCAAAAGCTGGCGAAACACCTGACCAACATAGCGCACGATTCGAAAACGATCGAATCAAAGCTTCAACTTCAAGATCTACTGAAGCACCTGAACAACATAGTATCCATTGAAACGACCATCCAATGGAAAATATAAGGGGAAGATGATGTGCTCATCCCACGCATACCAATGGTTCGATTTCCCTTTCGATTTCAAACGGCTTCAATTTAGAAAACCTGAAAACCCAAAAATAAGGACTTGAAAACCCAAGAGATCCTTCTAACGATTTGGGAAATTGAAAACTTTTAAATCCGGGAATCTGATATCCTGAAAACTTGAAAACTTACGAGCAATCTAAAAATTTGACAAAAACTTGAAAACCCTTGAACTAAAATATGAAAACTTGAATCCTGAAAACATCAAGACAAAAAAAAACCTGAAACTTAATTTGGATAATATTATGACGATAACCTGTACCTGAAATTAAAGCAAGTATAGATTAGACACGTCTTGTGCCTAAAGCTTTAATCTTCAGAACTCCTTGAACGTACGTACGTCCTCCTCGTCCTTTCAGTCCTGTCGACTTCATAATAGGACACTTGGCTCGTTGCGGCGCACAATAAAAAGCTAATCCTCCCTAATCGAATCGGCATCGAGGAAATACAAACGATGGATGGTCGCGATTCGACATATACACGGTCGGTAATAAGGCCCCCGTTGGATTCTTTTGTTACAGACTGAGGGTACAATGACGGTGGAAATAAACGACGCGCATGAACGCATACTGGGTCTAATACCACCCATTAATAAATTACATACACGACACCCTCGGGGCTCGCACCGACACTAAACGATTGTGTTTCGTTATTAGTGTGGTAATGACATCTATTTATACACTGACCTCCAAAAAATTTGGGACACCTCAAAAATTTGTGATAAAACTTTATAATTCTAATTTTTAAGATTTCTGGCACCATAATATCTTGGATCATACATATTGCCTTTATTCTAGTTCACTTTATCAGCTCCAATTTAATAAATGCCGTTAAAAATGAATTTAAACTATACCATAAGAGTTTTTTAATAATCGAACATAAAAAACAATTAACAAAAAATGAAAAAATAGGAAAACAGGTTAACATTTAATAATGAGTATGGCCTCCGCGGGCCTCAATTACTTCTGCTAAACGACGTGGCATGGAATAAATTAGGTCAAACACATCTTCTTGAGGAATCGCTGCGTATTCTTCTGCCAATGCTATTCTCAGGTCTTGCAGTCTCTGGACTGTTCTGACGACCTCTAACTCGTTACATTAGTTGGTCCCAAAGATGTTCAATCTTATTGAGGTCCGGACTACGGGCGGGCCATTCCATTCGCGGAATACCCACTTCATTTAGGTTTTGCATTACTGCTTCTGCTACCTGTAGGCGAGCATTATCTTGCATTAGCTCAAAGTCATTTCTTATAAAGTGTGCATAAGGAACCACTGCTTCTTCTAGAACCTCCCTAACGCATTAGTCAGCGTTCAGACGGTCGTTACCAATAAAAATAAGTTCCATACGAGCATTCATTGAAATCCCATCCCACACCATAACTGCACCTCCGCCATATGGGACCCGCTCTGACATGGTACAGTCAAAATATCGCTCATTTCTACGTCTCCATACTCTTCCTCGTCCATCGGAAGAATGTAGGTAAAACCTGGACTCATCCGTGAAAAGTACACTACTCCACTGTTCCAAAGTCCGATTCACATTTTCATAAGCAAACTGCAATCGGGCTCGTCTATGATGTAAAATTAACTTTGGACCAGTGGCGGGTCTGTAAGACCCCAGACCAACTTCCTGAAGTCATCTCCTAGTGGTGCTTTCACTGACGCACATTTCTGAGATGTTGTTGTAAATAAGGTGCCGTACAACGTCGGTTTCGCAATGTGTTTAACGATAAAAACAGATCATGTCTAGCAGTTGCCGCTCTTTTTCGTCCAGAACCTAGTCGCCTGACAAATGTTCCAGTCTCTATAGAACGACTCCAAGCATTTTGTACTGTAGAGCGGGGTATGTTGAGAGCTCTTGAGACGTATCGCCGACTTCTACCATCTTCAATTAAAGAAACGATTTGACCTACTTGAGCCACAGCTAAAGGCATTTTTTAGCAACAGAACTCTTTTTGATTACTTAACAGTTACCTAGTGACACCAAACATTACAAATCCACAGCAATTTTGATGAAATTTTATAACCGCCATTAATCGGAATGTGGAATTTTTACTGTTACGGCAAATTCACTCAACTAACAAAGAAATTATCAAGACCAAATACTAAGCACACGTTAGAGAATTGTTTTAATTTAACATAAAAGCGTTTAAAGAAATCTTTTAGTTAACCAGATTCATTATTTTTGAAAATATTTAAGTGTCCCAAATTTTTTGAAGGTCAGTGTATTATAATTGCAGAATTTTAAATGGCACTACAGTTTATGGCTTAGAAAATTAAACAAGCCGCCACCAGGGCCGGCTTAAACGCCCACAGGAACGCGCGATTAACACCGACCAGACTGTTATAATCACGTACCTGATCAAAGTTTGATCTTATATACAGAGTGATTTTAAGAAGTGACATTTCACAAAACCTAAGCTGTTTGGACAAGCTGTTTCTTTGCTGTAAACTCCTTTTAAAAGCAGATTTCAAAATTTGGAATTTCTTATTCTTGTGCGCCTGTCTGTTAAATGAAATGAAGTTAGTCATTTTGCTGCCAATCTCTAAGAGAAAGAAACTAATAGGGATACTGCCAACCTAACTTTTTATTCAATGGGTGCTAAGAAATGAATCCAATAGTAGTAGTAGTTGAGTTTTCCTCATCGTCAACAGATATGGGGTATTCATAAATCACTCATAGGTACATATACATACATTTTGGTAATACCTTCAACGTTATTTCAACGTATTTTACATAACGTAAATTCAACGTTGATTTACAATAAAATATTGACTACGTGTCTACAAATTACGACAATTCAACGTTAAAAAATTACGTTATTTTTGAATATTATATATGACGCAATAAAAACGTTTAATCAATATTGTTAATCAACGAAAGGTACATAATAAAGTTATTTTCCACGTGCAGTTCTGACGTTTGTTTCTCGTGAAATTTTTACATTAAATACACGTGTTTTTCTAGTGTCATAAAGGCGTGTTTGTCGTCGTTTATTTTTCGTGAAATTCTTACATTAAGTACACGTGTTTTTCTAATCAAATAAAAAATAAAAATACCTAAGGAGTGAAAGAGTTCCAGCAGAGTATAAAAAATCATCATCATGGTGTAGCCCTATAGGTTTTTGGGTTAAAAAGGAGGTTTTTCAATTTACTTCCCTTATTTTTTTATTATTGTATTTTACTTTTTCTTTATAAAAAATCATGTTAAAAAGTATATATTTATTATTTAAATCATAACTTAAATCAAATTATATAAAATAGAAAAGAACGAATGGCGGTGAAGTCTAAATGATTATTTTTGACTATTATTTCTCGTAAAATTTTAACATTAAATACACGTGTTTTTCTAGTCATCTATACTACAAATAAAAACGCATTCGAGGCGTGTTTTGGCGCCGTTTACTTTTCGTGAAATTTTCACGTTAAGTATACGTGTTTTTCTAGGCAAATAAACACTAGAAAGAACGTATTCCATATCATATTATTAGGCGTGTTTTGTGGTCAAGTTTATAAGTCACTAAGGGGTTTCAAAGATAAAAATGATGATTTTAAAATACATAATGTATAATAATCCTACTTAATTTATATTTTCTATTTGAATTACGATTAAAATCAAATATAGAAGCATAGAAAGGAATTAATGTGGGTAAAATATAAGTAATTTTTGACGTTCAGTTCTGACATTAATTTCTCGTGAAATTTTTACAATAAATTCACGTGTTTATATACTCATATAATTATATTTAATTTATGTACCACAAAGGAACGCATTCCATTGGCGTCTTTTACAGATTCCATATGGGCGGTTTTTGCGCCAAGTTTAGAAGCCACTGCAAATTGTTTGTTGCGGGTTATAAAACATATTATGTACATTTTTTATTTGAATAAAATAGAATGGTTATAGAAATTAAAAGTAGAAACAATAGAAATATTTAGTAAGGCTAGCATTTCTTTCACAATTTTTACGAAACATGGTAACAACTAAGTTAGCTCTCGTAAACATTTGGCACTTCGAATTTTACCCAAACAACCTTGAAAGTTTAACGTTTTCTTGTGGTTAAAATGTTTTAGGATCATCTCGCCCGCCTAGTTCGCAATAGAGATGAACAATCGCTCTTTGAGAATTCATATAATTATTCGAAAACAAAACAATTGTCTGGATCACTTTTGGTTTTAGATAACCACTTTTAATCAGTTTTCCGATTCACTCATCACCCTGATGATGCCAACTTTTTTTAGGGAAAACTGATTAAATGTAGTCATATAATTATTATTAAATTAAAATTTAAAAATAAAATTGACATTCCCTATTCTATTATGGTGTTAATGTTATAAAAAATTACAAAAGCTCTTTAACCCAACGGCAAAGAAATAATTCAATGTAGGTAGCTATATTTACTTACGTAGATAGGTGCTTACAAATATTAATTTATATGTGTTTGTTAAAGTTGAAAACAAAAATTAAGTTCTTTAATTATTACGGTTAATCAACGAAATTAATAAATATTGTTAATGTCTGGTAATGTGAAACGCTGTGAAGTAAGTGAAGGTGTCAAAAGACCAGCGAAAAGATTAAAAATAAAACAACAAATCTCTTTCGAGAGTCGTGTCGCGAAGTTTGAGTATGTCTTTGACCGGAGAAGAGTTTAGTGTTGGTCAGAAAATGAATAGTTTTTAAAAACGAAATTGAAAGCAGGTATAATTAAAGGACAATTTGAAACATACATTGAGAAGTTTTACCTTTTAGGAGCTGGAATTTTGAGAAGAACGGATATTGGTTTATGATGGGGGGCTGAAGGTTGAGGAACCGACGACGCGAGCGTAATTTTATTGTCGAAAATAAATAATAACCAAACGTATAGATCAGTACTACTATCAGTAATATCAATACTCTAACTACTCTAACTAGAGTATTGATATTCAATGGTACTATCAATGAAAATTTCTGCCTTATCGAATTTGTTTTGGCGACAAACAAACATGCTGCTTTCAAGACACAAAAATGTACGTGATTTACAGCTTTTTTTATTGGGCCTTGCACCCCGAACGAAACGAAACCAAGGAACTCTTTCCAGATGTGTCATCTGTGCTTGGCCATTGCTTCGTTCGATTTTGTTCATTGTCATTTTTCGTCTGAGATCGTGCAGTTCGTTTTGTTTTCGTTTGCCTTACCAAGTTTTGAGATTTGTGTAGCTTTCAAAAGTTCTAAAGGTAAGTAGTACAGTATGTTATTTAAAAGTAGTAACTAAATATACATTTTTTATGTATATTACTAACCAGAATTTAAATTTATTCCGCAAGTGTACTGATTTTATGACTTTCGTCAAAAGTGGTACTCCATGTAAGACCTGGCCTTCTTACAAGGTTTTTAAGATTAATTTTAATACAGGTATATACATAATATATGATATTATATTTATGATTTTTATAATTATTTTTTTTAACTTTTGAGCTTCTTTGCAGAGGATTATGACACAGACGATAAAAAGGCTAACAACCTCATCAAGGAGATTGGGGAAACTGCAGAGGAAACAACTCATCAGTGGAAAGTCTCTCAAGAAAGCAAGTTTTTGATGATGAGTTTCTTTTTGATAGTAAGCGGCGTCGAACTGTAAACCTTGGAGAGGATTTTTGCTGTACCCCGACGACGTCTTATGCATCTCCAATGTCAGTATTTTCTCCAGCTTCAACATATCCTGGTAAATTGTGCAATTTTATATCATTTACGACAATCATAAACCTAGTAAAGATTTTTTTATTTTTGCAATAGTTACTTATAGTTATTTCTTATAAATTTTGAGGCAACTGTACTGCAAACATTGGCAAGACTGACCCAGCACGTCGAGCAACATACAATCCGAGTCATGAAAAAAATGATTTAATTTAATTAGGACAATTATCCTATAATTATTATATTAGTCTTTTTTTATAATAATAATAATTATAGTTATAGTTATATAGTTTATAATATTAGTAGTACATAGTTGATATTATAGTTTTTAGTAATTATTTTAATATTTTCTATTCACCTTTATACATTATAATAGATTTGAACTTTTGTAAAAAAATTTTTTTGTTTGTTTTATAATAAATATATGTCATGAAAATCAACACTTTCTTAATATACTTTTTTCCCAAAAATCACCTAAAAAGGACGTATTTTATAATATCTTTAAAATACGTTTACAGAACGTTTTGTTGAGACATTGAAAATGACGTTTAATTCAGAAAATCAACACGTCTTTTCAACCTGGTAAAATCACCTGAAAGAGAAGTGTTTTATCAGACGTTTGTAACACGTCATTTTTTCACGTCAAAAGTAACGTTGATTTCGGCGACATCGTAACGTCTATTCAACGGTTGGTAGGTACTCGTTTGTTTTACGTTTTTTTTACGTTGTTTTGTTTACGGAAAATCAGTACGTCTTAACAACGTGGTAAAATCACGTAAAAAAAAACGTGTTTTACTAGACGTTATAAACACGTCGAAAGTAACGTTGAAGTCAGCGACATCGTAACGTCTATACAACCGTTGGTACTCGTCTTTTTTTTACGTTTTTCTCACGTGGTTGTGTTTACTGGGGTAATCTTATTTATACCACAATTGGTTAGTAAAGTAATTTCATCGGCGACGAAATTTTTTTTTTAATAATTTTTTATTATATTATATTATTATACATAATATCTACAAAAGTGATCAACTTGGTTGTCTCTGCCTGCTGTTTTTTAGGACGTTTACCTCATACGTCAGTGTTTAAAATACCGCTTTCAGTTTCCCTGTAATTATTAAGTTGGTTCTCCTTTTGATTTAATAGATTTTCTAGATCCTCGTCTATTGAAAATTCAACCAGTGAGTCTTGAAGGAAAAAGGTATTTAATGCAACTTTGGCTTTTAGGACTACGATTTGTTCATACGTGATGAAAGGTTCTTTTCTTTGTTTTATTGGATTTCAACCAAATAGGCATTTGCTTTATGTTTTGGTTAGTCCTTTCAACACACCTGTGGATTGACACTGTCGAAGGTACGATTTTCTTTTTCTTCACTTCTTTCGATTTGATCATTAAAGATGTACGCCTTTACGCGCAATACACTTAGTGATGGAGTCATTAAAACGTTTTTCCACATTCTTTGCCATCGCCAATCACCACAAACACGCAGAAATATGCGCGAAGTTTCTAATACTATTGCATCATACAACAATGGGATAAAGGAAAAACAAGCATCCTGAACCTTATTTATTACTTTGACCAACTCGTACTAGCTATTATGAATAATATCTGGTCAAAGTGACTAACTTATTACATTGACTAGACAAGTTAGTCATTATACATAATGTTTAGCGATTGTGCATAGTTTCTAATTACCGTCCGTAACATAGATGCTAAATCAAAGTGAAATAAATGATTTCAAGTGCTCTCCGATAGCGGCAAAATGTGGTATTTACCTATTTCTACGGGGAATTTTGTATATAATCAGATAAGATAAACATGAACATATATATAACAAAATCAACGTAGGTATCTGACTTTCATATTATTGTTTTTCATAAATTGTGTCTGCAATGAACGATGCAACAGATAAAAGAAGGACTTTGTGTAACAACTGCCGCAGACTAGACTCACCATATGACTTAGGTAAGAACTATAATTCCGAATCAGACTTAATTATTTTTGACCAGATTACTATTGGCGAGACTACATAGGACTCGTTCCTAATGACGCAGTCCCAGGCGGTCAGGACATTGCTCTTAAGACCACCTACATAGGTCAAGGTTTTTACTCCAGAGCAGGATTGCTGCCCGGTACCATATACCCAAAAACTCTCAGTCTCAAAGTGCCACACAACGGATCCAATACTACGGAAATAGGGGTCAAAGTAAGTCATTGCTTAATAAGGTTGTCTGCGTGGATTATGACAGTTTTACCGTGTATTGTTAGTAATCAAGACATAAATATTGTAACAAGAGAAAATGAGTCGTTTAAGGATTTACTTAACTTACAAGACTAAAGCCTGGTTTATGCTCAATTAACCACTAACCATTAAGCATTAAGCACTAACGATTAAGAAGATAAATAACAGTGTTTCCATAATTCATACTTCTCGTAAGAAGTAACAATTAACCACTAAGGATCCAAGTTGTGAATTTTCAACTTAGTGCTTAGTTGAGTTTGCAAGTGGGCATGCGTGAACTTTAGTTATTTTGTTCAGCGTCGACGCCACCAGCTGTTTCACGTTGTTCTGACGTTGGGGGAAAAATAAATTACCAAAGTCCGCGCATGCATTTTGGCAACCTCTAGAGCAAAATTGACAGCAGTATAAACAGGCCATGTGGCAGTTAATGCTTAGTGGTTAATGCTTAGTGCTTAGTTGTTAGTGGTTACTTGAGCATAAACTAGACTTCCTACCATAAGCAAAGTTGACCGTCTGCCTCCATTCTTGTCTGTTCTTGCGAAGTCTCTGATCTTTTCCCGTTTGATACCTCTGACTTGGGCTTTTTCCTTGGCCTCTCTCTTCCGTTCTCTTCCGTTTCTCTGTACTGTAGTCTTGAATGCTCTTCTTGTAAGTCTTTTGTCATTCTGTGTATGTGCCCCAGCCATCTTAGTTGTCTTTCTTCTATTTTGGTTAGAATGGTCTTTAGTCCTAGATTTTTCCTGAAGACCTCATTTCAAATCTTTTCTTGTTTTATTTCTGTTGTTGGTCATTACGTGACATCGGCTTTGCTATATTTTATGCAATATTCCGACCTTGCTTCGCCTGTCGCTTATGGATTTTTCATTGTTAATTTTTTCTCTCATTTTGCGTGAACGAATACAAAAAAATATTGTTCAATACTCGTCATTTTTCAGGGGTCGTGCTGATTTGCAACACTCGGCGGCGCCTCGTCCTTGAAAAGTGTCTTGTCAGTGCATTTGTATCGAAATATGCTATTCCATGTCTACGGAACAGATATTTATTACATTACCTTTATTGAGTAACTTACTTATCTGTGTGCTTCTCCGTGTTCTGAGCCTGTATTGGGTATTTTCCAGAAAGCTTTCTGTTATTTCTTTTATTCTTTCCTCTATTAATTATTTTAGCCAAAATTTTAGACACTCCTCACGGTTACTTCTCGGTATTTTTACAATCTCTCTAATCTTCCCCCTAAAATTTCTAATTTTTTTTAACGGTTTTTCTGGCGCCTCTTTTTTGATTTCTGCTATATTACTCCCTTTTACTTTGCTTAATTCTACTTTTCCATCCTTGTTTGCTTTCTTAGTTATTGTCACCTCTTTTATTTCTCCATCATGTTTTTTTCTTGCATAATAATATTTCCTTCTTTATGTTTGTCAATTTTCATGTTGTTGTTGTCGAGTGCCAAGAAACACTAAATTTCTGGTTTTCTATATATATTTCCAAGACTCTTGCTTCTTCCTTTTCTCGTAGCTCTCATATATGTCCTCTCGTTCGGATGTTTCTTGAAATTGAGATAGATCTTTCACCTCTTTTTCAGCTTATTGTTGTTTATATTCCATTATTGTCCACAAAAGTCTTTCTTAATTCTATCTGTAGGTACTTTTTTCTCTTTGCTTCTTGCTTTATTTGCTTTGTCTTTTATTTTTAACTTTTTTATATTATTTTCTGTTTATCTTTGCAATCTCAAGATTTTATGATTTTTTAACTCCACTCCTACTCTGCTGTATTATTTTGTTATCTTCCGTATCTATTTGTAGATTAGTTATTATGATGTTTTTCTTTAGGCTTTCTTTTTCCAATCGATTAACGTTCTTCCGCGCGTTTTCGATTGGGGCATCCTGTTTTAACAGAGTACGCGAAAGTGGACTAATGTAAATCCCGTATTGTCATTCTCGTAGTTTAGGTATTTTAATGGTATATTAATTTTTGGCCTCGTGAACTGTAAACATGGAAATCAACTGAACTGTAACTAAGGTTGTGATGGTTTTTACGGGTCATAGTGCGGTAAAAAAAAATTCACACAAATTTTCGTTCTTAAAATACGTTTATAAAAAAGAAACTGCTTGTACAACGAAAGCATACTTATTAAAACGCCATTTACACAAGTTTTTAATTGTTGAGCGTTTGAAAAGCATACGAAAATACACAAAGAAAAAATTTCAATGTTTGGACGTTTTGACGTTTCCAACGAATGGATTCGGATTCATGGCCTGAACTGTCAACATGACATTCCAATTTTTTTCAAATTTCGTTGAATTAAAACTTGTCGTCGGCCAAAAAGTCTAATACAAATCTTGCGCGTTAACCATTTTACAGGTCTCAATCATTAAAGCACTCCGCTGGCGCGTCGTGCTTCAAATTGATTTCGGCAAAAAACCTAGACGAACTTCGAGCGTTCACGACGACGATCTTGGCACTGGTTTTCTGCGGTTTACACTGTAGTACATTAATTTCTCTCTTATTATTTGTTTTAGGGTTCTCTGTGCTTCCCCTTTTTTTCGTTGATCTACTCTAACGTTTTTTTTTTATTATAAATAATAATCCTCTGTTTGATACTATTTTTTCATAAATGTCAGAAGTCTCTTTTCTTAAGTATTGCATGTTTTCAAGTCATACGGAATCTTTCCGTTATTCCAGTTTATTCTTATGTTAATTACTAAATTTTTAGTTTTATTGATTTGTTTGTTTCCGTTTATACATTCCACTCCTGATGCCATTTTTGTTTTTATAGTTTTTCTTAGTTTTGGTTATAGCTGGAGTACCCAAATCTGCTTTCTCGAACGTCAATTTTTTTTCTGCTGCCTATTTCATTATTTTGTTTTCTTTTAATCATAATAATTGTGTTACGTTTTTATATTGTCTTGAGTGTTACCTGTCTCCAGTCTTTATAATAAGATATATTTCCTTGCCTTTCGGCTGTCTCCAGTGTTTCTCTGTTTTTTTTTCGGTCTATTGATCTCGGGTTCTGTATGTTTCCGTCCTTGTTCCAGTTTTTATTGTTACCGTTTAATGTGTGTTTTTCGACGTTTACTTTATTTCCTTGTTCTCTCTTTTGTTAATATAATATATTTATTATTATTAGATAATTATTATCTCAGCTGTTTTTGTATTTATGTAATATTCACTTCCTTATGTATATTTTCCACTGACAAAATGAGACCAATCTGCCACTTTCGCATCTGCTGTTCCTTTTATAATTTCAAGCGCTTCTGTAATTTCTACCGTTGTGTTTTTTCTCTACGAATTTGGCTATTTTATGTTTTCTCTCTTTGGTTTCTCTCAATACAATATTATTTCTTCTTACCTCTTGTATTGATTTTCAATTGTTTCTTCTAATTATATTATTTGTCTTTTTTAGTTCTTTTCGCCACCCCTTTTCCATTGCCTGGAGATTTGTTTTATTTCTATAAGCTGTCTAGTTCTGTTTTCGACGTTTGGTTATTGTATTGCATATATTATGTATATTGAATCGTTCAATCTCACAATCAATTTTCTCTTCATTTAATTTAAAGAATTTGATGTTATTTATACTTGGTGGAACTACAATATAATGTATAATTATGGTATTTGAACCGTAATTACAGATTCCTTTGGTAGTATGGTCCACTGTTCCATTGATTGATGATAGTTTACATACCGTCAAAATCGTCGCATACGAGGCTAAAAGTTGCAAAATATATATTATTTTTTATTGTAGATACTGTGTAGTCCGAATCCTGGATATTTCCACTGGCAAATGGCTGCAAGTAAAACACTGCATTCCACCACAATAGGAAAGCATTTAGTGATCGGTGGTTACGAAGATGGTAAAATTGTCAACGTGGGTCGGGCCATGTATCAAGGCGAACTCGTGGTAGGAAAAGTACTGGGCTTTGAGACCGAAAAAGCCAAGTTGTATTTTATTCATGGAAACAAAGAAGTGGAAGTTAGTTCGTACGAAGTGTTGGTGTACACTCCTCGAAAAGTATAAAATTATATTTTTTTGAAAATAAAAGTTTCTTCGGGAGCTGTTACTGTAGTTTGATATTTTTGTGTATTAGTTCGGGAGGTAACGTTGCATTTTTTCTAGGAATTTTATACCGAATGAATTTCATTTTTAGCAAAATGAGCGTCAGTTGCCGCACCCGCGGTGGATCTGCATGTGAAAGTTGTTAAAAAAATTGGTTTTAGTATTTACTAAAAAAATGTTGAGAAGTTGAGACGATGTAAAACAAAATTTGAAAAATTAAATATAGTCCAGTAAATCTAGGTTCGATAAGCCCGTTTCCAGGAAAAAATTTCGGAAGTTTTTTTCTCAACGGTTCTATATGTTTTTTGGGTCGCTGAATCCGAATTTGAGGTTTGCCCCCTCGCCAGAGGTGAGCTAACTTCAGGAAATGCAAGAAACTTCAAAAAATTTCGGACTATTTCCAGTTTTTTGCTTATAACTCGAAAACGAGGCGTTCTAGCTAAACGACCACTATATACAAAATTAAAGTAGATAAAATTTCCTACCAGAATATGGTATTAGATTTGTTTCTCTCTTTAACGGGGCGGCCTCCAGAGCGTTCTGAATATAGACCACTTTTTCGTTTTGTCAGTTAGTCGACGAAAGGAAACTTTCCTTCAGTTGAATATTTACGTGAATGTTTGAGCTTTATGTGCATAACATGTCTCGAAAATGCTTCATTTGTGAAGGATCCTTGTTAGATGGATCAGAGAGGACTGTATTAAACAAAAGGCGTTGCAGTCTTTCATTGAGGTTAGTAAAAGAGGTAACGATAGAAACCAAGTTTTATTCAAATGGAGCACAGAACTTGAGGTCCACGAAAAATGTAGAAAGCAGTACACCAAACAAAAGTCGATTGCTGCTTATATTAGGAGGAGTAAAGAGGATGGTACTGCGCCTTTATTACGTTCAAATACCATTCAGTTTTCATTCAGAACGCATTGCTTTTTGTGTGGTGAGGAAGTTCCCCCAGATATGGAACCAAACAAATGAAAAAGCCAGCAAAGATACGTAATCCTGTTTTCCACATTTTCCACAAAAAGCGAAAAAGTGATCTATATTCAGAGCGCTCTAGCGGCCGTCCCATTAACAATAGAAACAAACATAATACTACATTCTTGTAGGAAATTGTGTCTACTTTAATTTTGTTTATAGTGTAATTTTCGTAAAAACGCCTCGTTTTCGAGTTATAAGCAAAAAACTGGAAATAGTCCGAAATTTTTGAAGTTTCTTGCATTTCCTGAAGTTAGCTCACCTCTGGCGAGGGGGCAAACCTCAAATTCGGATTCAGCGACCCAAAAAACATATAGAACCGTTGAGAAAAAAACTTCCGGAATTTTTTCCTGGGAAAAAACTAGATTTACTGGACTATTTCACTCATATATATTTTAACCAATCATATGTGTGATCATTCAACAATGGAATCAAAATTTAAATTGAAAAAATCAACTTGTCAAAATTTTATCGACCAATGAACAGTCGGTATTACAATTTCCTCATTTTTTAGCGAAAAAATAACAATTGCTGCAGTCACTGTGGCAGCATACTGCATGTCAAATACCTCAATTACCTGTCACCTTCCACCACATTACCAATAGTTTGGGCGTTTTCATGAAATAGTCTGCCGAATATAATTCGAGTTGAGATTTCGCTGGAAAAATTTACCAATTGTGGACTCGAGTTCTATAATTTTGCTCATGACATTGATCAAAAATCACTCAACTGCGTTTCGTGATTTTTATGACAATGTCATTCGCAAAATTGCTAGGCGAACTCTCGTAACAATCGGTAAATTTTTCCGACAAAATCTCAACTCTTATTATATTATAACTGACTAATAGTCTAATATGAATTTAGAGAATTTAGAGGGATAGGATTTGAAAATTTAATACACTTTCATAATTTGAGAAGCTATGAACAGAAAGTTTCAGAAATATTAACTTAGAGTTTTGAGAAAGCAAAAAACTTTGGAAATTAGAAATTTTAAAAATTTGGTAGGGGCTTAAGAAGAAATCATTAAACACATGATAAAACTGGGAAACTAATAAAGTTTGCTACAGACAAAAAGTCCTGAGAGTGTGGAAAATGAGAAAGTTTTAAACTTGAAAAAGCTCAGAAACCTGCGGGAGCCATGAAACTCATGAGAAAAGAAAAAGCTTGGGAAGCTGAGAAAATAAAGTGGTGAAAATGAGAGACTAAAAAAACTAAAAAACTAAGAAATTCAAGAACTTGAAAAACTTGGGCTCGATTTCATGTTCGGTTATGTAACGTAGGTACCCAAATTAATTTTGGTCCCACCTAATTCCGGACCGAATTTCGAGTTTTTGGGCCCTGAAAAGGGGGGAGAAGTATGAAAAACAAGCGGAGGTGACGCTAACATAATTATGTACCTCACAACTAAGTTGTTATTGATCTACATACACACTTCACCTCATGCATATCCTAAAACAGAGATCAGAACATGCCATTGATATTTTTGAGACCCCTGTTGACGGAGAACATTGTTAAATGAGTGTAAAATACTGCTCTGGTACATTTACAAGGCATTTTAATCTGCCAGGAGTATACTGTCACTCTCCAAGGCTCCATAATGTAATCTATGAATACGTGTTAATTATTATTATTGTATATTTCGAAATTTCAATAACAGTTGCAGGCCGTTATAACTTAGTACCGACTCGGTTATGTCGGTCTTACTGGACCTGTAATCATGCAGTATATGTGTATTAGATCAACATTATTCGCTCTTGTATTGGTGTCTGCATAGTTTTAGTAACAATCATTAATGTTGAGTTGGTATTAACGTGCAAAACCCTTATCATCGAATTAACAATGGCTAACGATGCAGCAGGTAAATAATACTCCCTAAGTTATTGTTTAATTATTATTTTTTATTGAAATAACACTAAACTTCAGATAGCTCCGCTACTCCCCATGTGTGCTCCGAATGCAGAAGTGCAGATCGCCTCAAAACTCCAGGTACGCTTCCCTGCTAATGTCCTCAAAAATCTGTTATCTAAGCCTTATCGCAGACTATTACTGGCGTGATTACATCGACACAATACCCTACGATGCCCTCAGTAGTGGTCTTGACTTAAACGGAAGAAAGACGTATACAGGACAAGCCTATTTATACAAGTATGGTGTTTTACCCGGAACCATATACCCTGGCAATTCTGCAATTAACGTTTCAAGTAACTCTTACGTCTCTCCAGCCAAGGTAGCGAAAAAAGTGTTATGCAGCTCGAACCCAGATTGTTTCACTTGGGAACCTGCTACGAGTGAGAATTTACATGCAATCACAATCGGGAAGCACTTGGTTGTCGGAGGATACGAACATGACCAGATTGTTAATGTTGGAAGGGTTATGTATCAAGGAATGCTTATAGTGGGAAGAGTGGCAGGGTACGACGCGGAAAAGGCCAAATTGTTTTTTGTTCATGGAGGCAAAGAAATTTCTGTGAATTCTTATGAGGTTTTGGTTTATAATCATAGAAGAGAGTCTTGAAGATATTTTTGTGTACCATTGGGCTTCTCATGCGCTTCAAAATCTTAAATATATATGTAATTACATAATATGTAACTAACAAATATCACGGTAGGTCATTTCTCAGTTGGTCAATATTAAATACTTAACGAATTTTTGGCTTTAAAATAACCTTTTAGATAATTATGTATTTGAGTCATAGGAACATAATTAATAAATAAATTACTTGTCAAACGCCTTATTTCAAAAAAATAATATTTACATAAAAGCAACAATTTCAATCGTCATGAACACCTTTTTTTCAAAAAGATAAATTCTTGCTTTGCGACAATTTATTATGTCGAGACCAGACTAATACAAGTATTGATGAACAATTTTTAATTAATTTCATTATAAATGTCTAAAATAAAGAATCTACAATTCATAATAATTGTATAATTTACTTTCGTATATTATTTGTAGAATAAGTATTGAAAAACTATTTTTTTTATATAAATATAATAAATAGTGTTTAAACAATATAAATAATTATTTCCCCACTTCAAAAGGTTTCTGATTTTGAATAATACATATATAAAAACAAACATTCACAAAAAAAATCATAAAAATTGAAGCTGTTCTTGAGGACTTCTGAAGATTGCCTGTTTTATGTATTTATTGACGCGACTATGATGCAAGTACCACATAAAGACCTTGAATGTTGAATGCATGTGCAGACGCATTTTTGGTGTTTATCTCCCAACAAAGTAATAACTTTGACAAAGTACTCCGATTGGCCTGTAGCGCCAACTAATACTGTCCAACAAATTCCGTTTTGTTGCAGTTACAAATGTTATTAAACATCTTATTTGCGGTAACAAAATTCTTATTAGGACCAACAAAAACAGAGGCAACAAAAAATTTATTGGTTGATAGAACAGATTGTTCTTTTCAGTGCAGATCGAAAATGATGGTTATTGAAAGAATTTATAATTAAAGAAAACTAATAAATAAATATGGAGCAAAATAAATAAAAACAGATTCTTTAATAAAATAAATTAATATATTTTTTCTTCAAACGTCTGAAAAACGTGACCTTGACGTCAATGGAATGAAATGGTAAGTTTCTCAGCCATGGCAGGCAAAGTCGTCTGGCGGCGCACAGAGTCGTCTGGCTAATTAACCTTGAAATTACTTTATGTTCGTCAGTCAAGTTTTATGAAAAGAAAGAAATTGTCAGATTTTCGGCGTTTAAAGAAAAAATTGCATGTTTTATTCGGAGAAAAACGGTTTCTCATGGCTGGTCCGTATTTGTCAAACCTAAACACTTGTCACGAAAAGCGTCACTTTTGCTCCTAATAAAACAATTTACTATTTCTTATTATATTAATAATATGTATAATATACAGAATATAAATACATACAAGACAAATAATATTTTTAACATAGACTTTTTTTTACAATGGAGTTACGGAATATAATTTTTGATGTATCTGTGATTTCTGTAATAGTAGCTGTTGAAGGTGTATTAGACTGTGATTGGCTGTTTGATCGTCACTGTCACAAATCTTTAAACTCAATAATACTGTCACTTAAAACAATGTTCTTTTGAAAACAATAAAATAGAAGATTTCGGAGATTTGCTTCTGACGCAGTCTTTCTTTCGTTTTCACAAAGGAATAGTCATACTTAATCAATTTGTGAATTAACGTTAACATACAGACCGTTTCAATCGAAACGAGCCACCCTCAATAACTTTTTAGGAAAAGATATTTAAGAAAAATCTAAAAACAGGTCAATTTTTATCAAGAGGGGGACATGTTTTGATGCAATAGTAAGCAGGCTTGGTGCAACCCCATACCCCTGACAGGAGCAACCTCGATTTTTTAAATAGGGAATAGGGGTCGAGTAACATGTCGTTTGAAAGGTCTTTTAATTGTCTTTTCGGCCACATAATTATTTTTTTATTTGCATATGATATATGCATATGACAATAGATGTATGTCGTCGCGAACATTTTTTTCGTCGACTTACTTTGCTAAAGTGATCTCCACGAAAAGCCCTTTTATTTTAACGGGATAATATACAGCCTATGTCCACCCTGAAGGTCCGTTCTAAATATTGGTGAAAGAATTTTTGAAATGGAATAAGTAAAAGTTTCGGAGATTACTTAGACACTATCGCCTCACATACACATGGGAGAAGAGAGCGCGGGTGGAGGTGGCGTGGTGTCTGTACCATTATGGCAAATGTTGATATGTCCGTATTTTTTGTAAAAATACTTATATATCAGTTGGAACATTCAGAACAAGTGAGCAAAATTTAGTCCCAAGTAAACTAGCACGTGTGTTTATGAAATTTCAAAATTTTAACTTAGCTTCCTGTAAAATTTGGAAATTTGGACATATCAACCTTTGCGATAATGATGGTACATATGTGTTCCACATCAACAGTTTTCAGAACTAGAAAACTCGTTGTCAGTTAACAAAACCAAACTACTATAAATTATTCCCAGTATAATATTGTAAGTATAGATTGTTCCCATTATAATAAGAATCTGATTGGACAGAATTAAACACGTGATAAGAAATCCTGATATACAATTGGAAACCAAAATCATTAAAAAATACCATTGGAATACCATACGATACTAAATAAGAAAATAATTCTCCAGTTTGTTTCTCAAACTTGTTCATTAATCAATGACTTTCGAAAAACTGTCGCATTATTTTTTTATTTAGGCTCACTATCTTGTGATATTAATATTGAAGTTTTCACTATTTTGTTCTTCCATCATAATATTCTGTAGATGATAGTTTTAGATATTTAGATAGATATGTTATAGTAACATATTATAATACATCTTAAGGCTCAAGTAGATTTATCTTGGAAAAAATAATGTACAATGTATTTCCGAATAATTCTTACAACCTCAATATCAAGAAAAAAACTTCTACATATTATTACCTCTTTGCTTTAATCAGTTTTACTTACCACCAAGTGCGTCAAAATATCTAAGACCTGTTTACCTACAAAAAAAATGCCTACTTCAAATATGTTTCCCTACATCCAGTATTGATTTCTTGTTTGTTTATCCCTCTCCTCTTTATCGACTATTTTGACGTTTTATTTTTACAACTGTGTCGTTCGTCGATTTATGTGTTGTCAATAAATCTCTTCCCAAACAAATTCGAACGTGTAAATGCGTTAACACCTCTGGACAGCCGACTCGACGGAAAAATCTGCAAGACGACATTCGTCGGCGCTTTTAACCTCCTCCAGATGTCTCTAATTTTCTTTGATATTTAATATCTGTCTCATTTAGGCGTGACCCAGACCGTCACAAAAACCGTAAAAGAACCACACATGTATTACGAAGTCTAGTTTTATTATTTACAAGAGAAACTTTACAATACAGTTAATAAATACAACTTCTAAGTACAACAATGCGGATTTTTACACTAACCATACGGGATGGGGTAGAACAAAAATCATATTTACAGTCATGGGGGTATCGAACAATATTGTGCACGTGGTAGTTACGTGGTAGGTTTTTTACGCGGATTTTTAAAATAAATTATTATCAACGAATTGTGTTAATAAACAAAATTTGGGAAGTAGCAAAATTTTCGCGGCAAATCAACATATTATTAGTTTCCTATAAATATTAAAAATTGTATGTGAAGCCTGTTCAAACAATGAAGTATGTAATTGGTGTTTGCTTACATTTTAAACAAAACAATAGTTAATAAATAATTTTGAAGATCTTTGGATCCCTATCGTATATTAAATTTGTTTATACATTAAAATACAGTACAAACACAAAAAAAAATAGTAAAAAACCTTCCATACGAACCCCCACGTACGCGAGGACCCCGAATCCCGGTGATGGCACACTCGATTATTGCACCTGCTTCAACAATGGCACCTGAGACTCAACCTTCAAGAGCCCAAATTGTGCCCGTGGTTACCTAAGTGGAAATAGGGCGCGTAACTGCCGGAGCTCGTCGCCTGGAGAGGATACACGCCCCCATAAGGTACGTGGTGCGAATACAGCAGGCCCGAATGCGTGTGGTGGCCAGGGAAGCCCGGGAAGCCGCCCCCAGCGCCCACGTTCGGGGGCGGCACCGTCGGCGAGTTGACGTCCATGCCCGGGTTCTGCTTCTTCCATTTCGTCCTCCTGTTCTGGAACCAGATCTTCACCTGGGTCTCCGTGAGGCTCAACGAGAGGGCTAAGTTTAGCCTCTCGCAGACGCTGAGGTAGCGGGTGGTTTTGAACTTGTTTTCGAGAGCGACGAGCTGCTCGTAGGTGAAGGCGGTCCGGGCGCGGCGGGGCTTCCCCGTGTTTTGGGATTTGGAGTCGGATTTCTTCTTCTTCACGTTGGGGTCTTTGATGTCCTCGCTGATGTCGCTGTGGATGTCGTCGTCGTCGTCGGAGTGGTGGTCTTTACCTGCAAATGTACGGGGAAAATTAGCAAATATTAGTCAAAATAACGTTACATTGTTTGCATATAGTTTGGATTGACTATGGTCAGTAATGAAAGTCAGATTTTACACTTATACATATTTGGTGCTACATATCTATTTTCAACTAGAACAACAGTTTTCAATTCGCCGGACTCTTCACTTTCTGACCACATTGTACGCTGTGATCGATTTTGGTCTCCCCACTGTGACTTTGCACGCTGTCAATAGGTACCGGGTGTAAATTGGATTTTGACGCATAGGAATTTTACTTTTAAAAGGAAAATTTTGCAGCAATACTTTTTAAATAATACAAAGAAGAACCTACCTAAATCCATAATTATTTATTTTCAAGTGTTAAATGGAAGGATATAAAAAAGTGAAAAAATAGGTACTAAAAATAACATTGGCTTTAAAAATGTTATTAATTTAATGATTTTTATTTAAATTATTCCGCGGAAGGTTTCAACAGTCGTCCGACATTGTGTCTTCACAAAATTAATTTTTTCTTCAAAATTTACGCTAAAATTATACTCCTAGTTCATACAATCTTCTTTTATTATTTGGTAAGTAATTTATTGACAGTGACGTGTCATCTTCAAAAGGACCAGGCAGTAAGGACCAATTTAATGTGAACTGAAACATGAAATTATAGTCTTTACTACCTGCAGTGGAACTGTATAGCGAAGCGTAAACGATAGTTTAGCAGATTCTCAGCTTCTGATGATGTTGGGCCACCGGTACTTTGTCTAGGGAGGTTTTAGCAATCGTACATCTTCAGCTGCTTTAGCTGAACTTTGGCTAAACCACCCCATTTCTTCAAATATTTCTTTAAGAAATGGGAAAAATTCACTGCATTTCTTAAAAAAAATTGGTTATACGCTTTCTGAACGTGACTTGTTAGCCAATTTTGTTTTCAACTCCGGCGGTACTTTCTTAGTGTTGAACCGCTTTTAACAATACAAAATATTATGTTGGCGGTTCTTTTTAATTTAGCCCAAGAACAAGAAAATAGGGAACGTAGTCGTAAATGGCGTTTATAAAAACACAATTTGCGTCATATCCATTTAATTTTCCGGATATTTTTTTATTAAATTATTTCGGTTAAACCCTGCGACTAGTTCTACATTTAATAGAAGTATGTACTTGGACCATATAATTAGATTTTTTGTCAATGGTAATTACATATTATCAAAGAGGTACTGGGGAATAATAATAATTAATTTCAATGAGAAAATAAGTTGTTAGCAAATACAGTCGCAAGCGCATTGCAGAACATAGTTTTATGTTAAAATGGGAGTTTCCCGGAATCTGTGGACTTTCAGACTGTACCCATGTAGGTATATATTTTGAACCCAAATGTAAAATCAGGCATACCTTAAAGGAAATTTACGACATTCAAAAAATGTCCAAATTATTTGTGATAGTAATTTATTAGTTTTACTACTATTATAAATGCGAAATTACAAAATTTTGAGATTCCTAGATTGAAAGGATTTTAGGATTGTAAGCTTCCAAGTAACCAAAATATTTGAAAACTTTAGGAACTTCTAAGGGTCTAAGGGGGTAATTTTAAGTGAAATAAAACTTTCACTGAAAATTTTGCATAAGTGTTGGAAACTGTGTTACCTTTAGGAACCTTAGACTTTCCAAGAACAATTTTTAAAATGTTCCTTTCGGATCTTTAAGATAGTTTGAGCTCTCGTAATTTCTATATGATACTAATCTTAAGTTTTTAAATGTTACAGAAGTTTAAAGCTCTTCTAAACTTTCTAATGTCGTCTTTCAATTATTTACTGATGCTTTAGAGCTTCCACATATCAGAAATATATAAATATTTAGGATCCCTAGAATTTTCCGAATATGTATGTAGTGTCGGATATTATTTAGTACCTAATAGATTGTAAATAGACCTTAAGACATGAGTGTGAGTGCGAGAGCGATAGAAGTGTGAATGGATGAAGGGCAGGCAGGTAGTTTTTAAGAAACCTTTTAGTTAAGTTTAGTCGTAAAAATCGAGCCGTTAGATGAGACGTGCCGAGAGTGGTCCCGATGACCATCGACTCGTTATTTTTGTACATTTCATTAGTTCTTAATTATATAATTTAAAGTAAAGATTCGCTATTATTATAATCCCACTACATGTATGTGTTTGTAAAACTTGTAAATTTTTCAAATCTCTTTGTATCCGATATTTAGAAATTTTTCTTTGAATCTTTAAATTTTTTTTGCGTTCGTACTGAGACTATTACGATACGGTTTTGAGTGTCATAATAGACAAAAACGGTGTTTTGTATAAAAAGTGGCAAAGTAGAAAAAATACTGTATGATGTATGATGATAACTCGTTTATAAGGCATTTTGTCGCACTTACTCTTATAAAACTCGTATCATAATATACTATTACGGTACCTACCTATTTTTTTTTTCAATTCATTGCAACCATCCGAGTCTGTAAAGTTTTTAGAGTTTTAAGATCGTTTGAAGTTGTCTTGTTGTGTTGAGGAATCTTTCTATGATTCTTAACAGATAAATAAATTTCAAGAAGCGTGAAATAAGTTCTGTTGTTTGTGGTAGTTTAAAGTTGTTTTTAAGATATTTTTAAACATTTAAAATGATTTATGTCTGTTATAAATTGTAATATAATTACATGAGAACTCCAGTATTTTATTTACTTTGGGTCTGTTTTATAGTATCTTTTAAATCTGCTGCCTATTTATTTAGATATTAATTAATAAGATAGACCTGACATTTTGATCAGCTCAATGAACGGTCAAAATTTCCAACCAAGAAGAACGTAAACCCATTCGGCAGCGCTAATAAACGCACCGTTTAATTTATGAAGTGCGAGACAATAGATTGCAATTAGAAAACCATCAGGGTGTTTAAATATTTTAATAAAGTAGAGGAACGTCGACGGAGAGAAAGGGAGTAGGTGGAGTTAAAACGAGCGTATTCCTTCCATAATTAATACATCTGCTTAGAGCAGTAGCAGCAAAACCAAAGGATTAATTACAAAGTTCACGGCTTGCTAACGAGCCCGGAGGCAATTACGCTAAGGCTGTTAATTACATGTCCCGGTTCCGTTATTCCTTCCCGTTGTCTAAACCAGCCAATGCCGCTTGAATGCTAAGACGCTGTAAAGTTGGTAAAGTATTTATGTTGGCGTACGCTGAATTTAAGTTGTTCGTTATTGTTGTTTTACCATCTTTGGTGGGTGCTGTAGACGAATTTTACACTCGAGCGATCAAAGTGGGCTCCGATCGCGCACTGGAATAAAAATGGCGGCAAGATAGGACACGTGCATCAGGATTGTCAAGGTCATGGTATACTGATGAACTGTAAAGATAAGAGGGAAGAAAATATATAAAATAAAATCAGGTCTCCCATGAGGTGTGGGTTAAACTGACGATTGAGAAAGAAAATGGAAAAAACTCTTCGGTTAGAAATCTTTTTATTTTTTGTTAGGGTTGTCCTTCATTTTTTTTTCTGTTAATAATGTAGACCTATCATTTAGCATCATCAAGATCCGTTCCTTTGTCATATTTTTATTGCCTCTATTATACAGGGTGTTATGGAAGTCCTAACAGAAAATTTAACCACATGTTCAACTCGTCAAAATAAACATTTTTTATCTATAATTTTTTCGCAAACGCTCCCTTCCGGAGTTAAAATTAAGAATAGTTTAACCCCTAAAACGAATACCTGCTATGGTCCCACGTTTATTGATTGTGAGGAATGCACAAAAACTTTACTCGATAAACTAATCGAAATAAAAACTGTTTCAATGGAAACATACATAATTATACTAACCTACCACAATATGCATAATATTGAAGTAGGTTCGTATGTAATAATAAACTCTCTAACTTACATCAGGGATAATCCTTGTTGTTGTATGTGCGATAAACGATAAATGTTGACACACCGACACTTCGAATACACTCCGAAGCACATCTTCGAATACTTAAAAATTTCAGGTTCAATTTCCAAAACGCGATTACATCTGGGACGTTCGAGACACAGACAAGCGGCGGACTTCATTTGCATTACCAAACACTAACATCATAGAAATTGCACCATAGAAAAAACATTTTCGTGGAAATTACAATGAATACATTTTTAGTATTTGCTTACGAATCAAGCACAGTTCATAACATAGCCGCCGGCGCGACACAACTGTTAACTAAAATTTACTATCAACGACAAATTTTTTGTCCCAAAAAAGTTTGAACTCTTCGGCAAAAACTCTGATGCGTTCAAGTTCATTTAGTCATAGGCGGCGGGGTGAAGTAAGGGGTCAGAAAAATGTTCAAAAAAATTGCGGATTTCAGCAAAGTGGTAAATAGAAAAAAAATTCTACTTGTGGTTAAATTTTCTGCTAGGACTTATCCATAACACCGTGTACACTTTGTCGGAGAAGAGGTCCTTTCACTGCTTTTCTTTGGGAGTTCCTATTAAACTTCTTGCTTTTGCTAACCTCTTTTTGTGGCATTCTTCAATATTATTTCGTCAGTTCGCTGAAAAATTTACATTCTTAGATTTAATAATAATAATGATCATGTTCACTATTGCCTTTATTAATATTTGTTCATTCTCGCATTGTTTTCTGCGAATGTAAACCGTTTGCTGAATATGAGATTACAGGATTGATATAATACAGTCGCGGACAGAAAATATTGAACGTCAATGTCATTTCACTGTTACAATTTATATATTTTGTGATTAATCGAATACGTTGACAAGTCGTTAACAAATAATCTAAATTTCAAATTGTCAATTATTAAAAATTATATTGTTTGTAGATATACATAACGAACACATAGATATGTGAAGTCCACCACCTGTGTATTGAGTACACAAAAGAATAATTTATTTTCGTAACAACTCAAAAAATATATTGCTGTTACGCATTGAAAGCAATCATTAGATGTATCAAATCTTACCTATCCACGACAACACGACCTCCTGCATCGACAGCACTCTCCTTTATTAACATTAAATACTGTTTTTACATGTTTCAAGTCCGATCGATTGGCTAAAATTGCGAATGTTTTTTATTTTAATAAAATGGCCGCCGGCGCCGGTCACATCCGAAATCCGAATAATGACGGTTGACAGAGCATCACCGCACTGCATTGTTTTAGCGGTGAACAGACAAATGAATGCGGTTAACACGTTTGTCGCTTGTTACGTATTGATTTCACAAGCTCCCGTGATGTTCTCGAATTACCGCCGCTTAATCATAGTGAGCCCCGGATTTGGCGATTTAATCGAATCGCTCGGAATTGACAGTTCTTGGAATATAAAGAGCAATGTGACGTCATGTTTTTTTACTACAGTAGTGACATTTCTACATATAATATGTTGTAGTATGGACGATTATCATTAGCCTCTTTTTGATTGGGCCATTTTTTTCGATCCTTGCGTGTAAATTATTATTAACGTAATAATTCCTCTAATAAATCGCACTCTGTACAACTTCCGAGCCGAAGAACATTCCCACGGGTTTCACCGTAGGTCATAATCATATATCGGTCATGTCAGTTTTTGCAAATAAAGGCATTTAAAAAAAATCTGCGCCGCCAACAGTCGAAACAGTGGTGCGAAAGTGAATCACGCGTTTTTATGATGAATTTGTACCAAACTCCCAAACTGTACATTTCCTCAAAACAGCAACGGTAATGTCAATTGTCGATAGTGTCAAAATAAGTTATCGTAGCCGCCTAACTTTGTTTGTCAGAAATATAACATTTTTTTACTGTTTTGTGCCGCTAGGGAAAATAGTATTCAACCTTGGGCAATTACAAACCTCGCCTACTTTGCCCGCGGTCTGAGAGCACTTTCTTACCTTGATTTGAAATATACTATTATATGCATTGGCTTATTGTAACACACTTTACAGATCGCAAATCGTGAGGGGATTAAATTAAACGCAATGTTACGTTAATATCTATGATTTATTACTTAATTACCATTAGTCTAAATCAAAGGTAATGGAAATATCGCAGTTTTTAAGTTGAAAACTGGACCTTCAAATACCTAGTAAAACCCCCAAACGGATAAGAATTCTAAAAAAAAATTGATTTGGGTACAGACACCCAAAAGTTTTTTTAAATATCTTCAAAATATCATATTAGTACAGATTCTTTATTTTCATCCAATGAAGACAAGTTTATTTCGCTAATGCGAATTCTGGAAGATTTGAGGGGCAATGTTTGAAGTTTGAGGTTAGGAGAGCAGAATTAATTAATAATAATAATTCTGGGTATGTATATGATAATAGGTCAGTTTTTTGGCTGCAGTGCGCATGGCCAAGAATCCATTATTGCGGGAAGTTTGAAATTTCTCTCCAAACTGGTTATTTTGTTAAAAAATGCAGTTGTAAAAGTGCTAGTCATGTCGCGCATTGTAGTACCAATAACAAAACGCGGTTCGTTAATGGCCGAAATGCCGATTTGGATCAGTTGAAGGAATTACTTTTGCCAGCCTTTAGTGGAATTGAGCGATCGATGTAGAGTGTTAGCATTTGTGAGGTTGGCAACAACGTGCGATTGACGTTTAAATGACACTTGACGTCTGGAGTCGCACGTGTTCAGTGTTTGTGTTTACCTATTGCAAACAACGATATGGCTCGTTCATTAGCCTTTGCGGAAGTCGTTTTGACACTTTAACATCACGAAATGTACACTTGTATTCAAAAAAATCGCGTACACTTATTATTTGCATGTGTAATTTTTTGTTCAGACTTTTATTAACGTCATACTGTGACACTTAAGTCATTCAAAAATGCTAATACCCAAAGTTTTTGAACAAGAAAAGTGTTTCATTATAGCAAAACTTAAAGAAGGAGAGCTGTTGCATGTCATTTCCACCACAATAATAGCACAATTTTAAGAATAAAAGGAGATGGGAACAAGAACATACTACCCGAAGGAATAGAAGATAGATTCTGGTCGCAAACGAATTTTTACTCCTAATCAAGATGAAGAACTAATAAATCGTCTAGACAAGATCCTTTTGAATGCAGAGTACTATGGCGGCTTTTCATGAAGATTTTCCTGGATCCCAGCCAACGGTATTCCGTAGAATTATAGAATCAAAGCTAAAAAATGCAGCAAGCGCAAAAAAAAACACTTTTAACAGCTCAACAGTCCTGGATCTACGATTTTTTCGAACCGGGACAAAAACTTGATAATGGCGCCCCCTCCCTTGAGTGTTTGAGAAAAACTCAAGTATTTGGCGCCCCCATGAAACTGCCGCCCGGGGCAAGTGCCCCGGTTTGCCCCCCCGTTAGGGGCAGAGCTCAACAAAAACAAGGGCGAATAATTTTTTGTCTCAATTACATTTATCGCCCCATAGAATTCTGGGAACTCGTTCAAAATTTTCAAATATTCAAATGATGGAAAATCTTTGGGGGTTATTAAAAATAAGTAAAAAATATTTACAAAAGAAATTTCAGAGCCCAAACTGCTGATGACTTATGGGAAACCATTCCTCAGGCTTAGGAAGATTTATATGAAAATCGCAACGAATTGTGTAGGAATTTAGTGCAGTCTGTGCGACGTAGAATAAATGCGGTTAGGGGCAGAGCTCAACAAAAACAAGGGCGAATAATTTTTTGTCTCAATTACATTTATCGCCCCATAGAATTCTGGGAACTCGTTCAAAATTTTCAAATATTCAAATGATGGAAAATCTTTGGGGGTTATTAAAAATAAGTAAAAAATATTTACAAAAGAAATTTCAGAGCCCAAACTGCTGATGACTTATGGGAAACCATTCCTCAGGCTTAGGAAGATTTATATGAAAATCGCAACGAATTGTGTAGGAATTTAGTGCAGTCCTAATAAATGCCAACGGCGCCATGACCAAATTAATATGTATTAAATAATATGTAATACTTATTCAAATAGAATTATAATATAACCTGTCTTATAAATTTTGTCAAAATGATAGAAAAAGCCCGTTTTTAAACGATACAAAAACCTATAAAAATTGTTTACTTGATTTGAATGGTGTACGCGATTTTTTTGAATACATGAATACATGAGAATAATGTTATACCCCTCAAGAGGTTTCTGGCATCTCGCAAGTTACCAACGGCTGGCAAGAAATTGGTTTTAATACAAGGGTACTAAATTATTTAAGTTTAATAGTTTGCATTAGCGTGAAAATTAGACATTTGTGTTGCCATTCTTCGTCGTTACCATTTTTGCGCCGATCGTCATACTTTCTGCCGAATATACGCACACGGGCGAATCATTTCTATGCAAAATCTACCAAATGACGAGAAACTTTAAATTTACCGCTCAAACCGGACTATGCGCAAACATTATGCGCACCATACATGCGATAGAAAACACTGCTATTGTTAGGTACATATCATTAAAAACAGTAAATCGTACAAAACAGAAAAATTCAATATGTTAATAATAAAATGGAAAACATTTATGACCTAAAAATACTACATTTTTTCGTCATGCAGCACCAATTCTTTGACCCGACCAGCCATAAACAACAAATAGTGTTAATTTTAGTCAGCCATGCTTTAATCATCTATTTACTACCACAAATCTAATAAATATATTTTGGACATATTTACACATTTCCTTTGCGATCATATCATGTCGATATTCCAACTAAAAATACACGTCTATACTTGGGCCGTCGAAAAGAGAGAGCTACCACGTGAAAGCTGCGTGCTTAAGGCGGGGTAAAATCATAACAAACCGAAACCAAGTTTACACACAACGATACTTGCGATGCGTGAGGAAGGGAGAACGCATTCTGCGTTGGGTGGAATTGGGTTCTCTTCGCTGTGCTCTAGTGTGCAACCCACTTTTCTAATACCTCATTCATTTCGCAAACCAATAGCAAGTGATCACTTGCCGATCACGCGTCTTTACAACTCTCTGTCTTGAACAGCCCGATTATAATGCAACTAGAAAAAATTAAATTTTGTTGGGCTAATAAATAGGTAGATAGGTACTGTTAGTTCAATACTTATATCGTATGAGAGGGGGGGCGGCGGGGACGAAAAAAAACTAGTTTGATTTGTCGAACGCGTGCAGGTGTGACGTGGTGCGACAGGCCCGTCTTTAATTTATTGTTTATTGTTGTTTATTACATTCATATTGCCGCGTAGTTTAAAAAGGTGCAGTTTGGGGTAAGGTAAGTATAAGTCTGTGTCATAAGAAAGTGCAATATATTGAAGTGTGATACAGGGAATACAACGTTCAATAGCACTGCATAAATCGAAAGTGTTTTTAACAGAATCGAGCATGTCCTTTATTGAAACCTTAAATTCTGTGAATACGTCCCTGTCCGCCAAGTGCTGGCACGCGTATAAACCGGTGCGGCTTGTCTTTAACAAGTTTTTTATATGCCTCGAAACTCCACTTCCGTACGATATATCTCTTGAGTTTACAATACATAATATGGTATTACCTAAATAAATTCTGTCTTAAAAACATAATCTTTGTTTGCTTTTTTTTAATGATTGAACTGATTTTGTCAAGGAAATGTCAACCTTACAATTTTTTGCGTGTTAATGTATTCCTTAGGTTAACAAGTTTCTTAGTACATTCAGAAAATGGAGTTGACCTGATGTATTATAAAGTTGCTGTAATACAAGCTTGAACCTAACGCAATAAAGTTGAGAAGTTGAAGAGTGGTCAGTGCTTCTTTCACATGAGATGTATGCCTTTAAATTAATTCATAAATTATACATATTGTTTCGAAATCGTCCTTATAGTTATAGAATGAATATAATAGCGGTAGGTATCTATTATTACCTTTTACAAATATACAAACAATAATTAAAATATTTGGTTTTAAAACTAACCTACAAATTGGTGTAGGTATTTCGATATGAAAAGTTCGGGTTTTACTGAAAATTTACTGAAACTAGGGTGAAGTTGCCTATGTTGAGCTGGCTCCAAAATTGAACCTTTCTGGGTTTGGCACTTACCAAACAAGATAACGACACCTCTTTAATTGAGAATAAGAAAACTTTATTACCGGAGCTAATTTGGTAAAATAAGAGATGATGCTGTTCATCAGAAAAAAAAGTTCTTTAATAAGTTGTAGTTAATTAGATAAAAATAATGTAACTAAGACATGTTCAGAGTGCGTGTTTTAGAATTTTATTAAAAACGTCATAAATTTTGCATTTAGGTATACCTATGTATTTTTTTATGTTTATGAATAAATAGCTTCTTTTTCGCCAATTAACGTTGGTTCAATTTGTGATACCGGGGGTTCAATATGGGCAATGAGTTTCCTTTACAGCAACCTTTTAAAGTGATTTGAAAAAAAATCTTTTCGCAAATTCAATATGTTCCCAAATGTTCAATCCAAATTTTGACACGTCTTACACCCCCTAGCTTAATGTTTTTCCAAAGTTAATAGCGTTTATGTCAAAAATAAACAATATGGGCAACCTTACCCTAAGTAGTTTTATTTTGACTTTAAATATTTATTTAGAAATACTTAAGTATTTGTAGTTCAACTCTGAACCATCATTGCCTAAAACATAATTTAAACAACGGTGTTACTTAATCATTAAATTAATTTTAAAATAAGTAAATCTGCAATACTAACGTTATTTCGACAAAATATCGAGAATAATAGGTATACTGCACCGGCTCTAGCAAAACCATTATTAGGTAAGAAAACTGTACATTATGTATTAATATAGACAAAGAGAACTGTTAAAATCAGTAGGGAAATATCTATAATGTAACCTGTAAGTAAAGTATAACTGTAACTGTATATACATATTTGAGAGTAAAATTGTCACATCAATAAATCAATCTGCACTACCTACATGTCGACGGCCTCAATGCAGGACCTCGTAAGTTCCATTTTTTTGGAAATTTAGTTTTCGCAGATTCCTTTCAATAATAATTGATGTTACCTCCATTTGTTGGCAAACCTTTAAACTCTATAAATCGAATAATTTATGTTTCTATTACAGAAAGAAAACACCTCCTGAATTTTACCTCGCTTAAAAAAAAGAACGTCAGCGTTTTTTCGTCTTATGTAAAAAAAAATATCACTTACGAGTCCTGCGTTGACGACCTCGATATTTAAAATGAAATGACAGGATGACTGAGTGATATGAAATATTTTACGTATTGTCCCATAGATATACCTACATGTAAAGAAAACACACAGCTGTCACAGGTAAGTTTCTCAAAAATTTAAGAAAGAAGAAACTTCAACAGAATTGAATATTTTTACGAGGCCTCACAGATTTGTAGAAAGGCATTTTGCACAAAGTAGGTGGATACTCTTTTAATAGACACAATTGGGCAAATTTTTGTGGAATTGCTTCGATCTGAGATCGGTATACCGATCGATCTTGAAAATTTGAAAATTAACTGTTGTATTAAATTAGGTATTAGGTAGGTAGGTATGTTAATTATCAGGTCTTCCTTGATCATTTAAACTACAACGTTACGCTTAGATATTACCTATGTACCTACCTATATTTAGTATAGTGTTTTACATAGAAGACACAACAACTGATTGAAGCGATATACCTTATAGTAGGTCCAACACTAATGTTGCAAAATATTTAATACTAAGTAAATAGAATTAATAAAGTCTAGGAAATTAAATTAGGCTGATTTGGTTAGAGTTTTTAACATATAAAACTAGTACAAAGCTGTCAAAACAAAATAAGGAAAAAAATGTCTCCACTCTGAGGTTATGTGCCGTGATAAATGGATGACAGACACTATATAATTTTCATGGATAACTGTATTTTTAGGTTGATAGGAAGGATCGATTATTCAAATTTCATTTGTGCTATTTTTATATGTCCACTGGTACATCACGAACTAATCCCGTCGGAACCTTCACTGTATTTATTTACTACACACTACTCTCTCACCTGTCTCGCTGTCATCGTAGTCCGGTGACCCCCTCGATCCGTCGAGCGGCTTCCAGCAGCAAATCCCGTCACTGTAAACCCCCTGCCGCCCCGTGAACTTATTAGGGTCCAAAATGTTCTCGACGGAGAACGCCAATCTCCGGTTTTGGTGCGGCACAACCGACGGACTCTGGTCGCGGGGACTCCCCGACCTACTAACATCGTCACTGCAAACACTCTCCGATCTTTTCATGTCTTTAAAACTAAGAAAGTCACTGTCAGTCTTGTTGGGTATGAGATTTTCGAACGTGGTGAACGTGTCCTGCCTCCTCGTCAAGTCCACCGGACACGACGTCTCGTCGTTCTCCACGTCCACGTTGAGCTCTTCTTCGGAGTCGGACGTTTTGTCGCACATCTCGGCATCGCGGGAGTCGTCGGATATCCTTTTCGGCTGGAGGTAGACCTGCGATTCTGACGACCGGTGGTCTTTATCCGGTTCGGAGTTCTTTTTGCCGCCTATCCGGTCCATCAACATTGTCATGGTCACTTTCGCATCCGATTTTTACGGGCTTTTAAAACCTCATCGTGGTGGAGATTTTCATATACTAAACTCGATTTGATCTCTGGAAATCGGTTTAGATGCAGCTTCCCCACACAGAATGGCGAAGCAAGCATCAAGTTGGCGTGGAGAGGGTACGAGCGGCCGCGATTGGCCCCGCGGCTCTATAATCGCGACAGGGATTGGCCGCCGTCCGATGCGGGGCGGAGCTCGTTTAAACGTAGTGGAGTGATCTTTATTTGCTTTGTAATTATGAATATGATTTGTAATAACAAAAGAAGCGAGCTGGGAAATTATCAGGCCATGATTGTCGGGCATATTTTGGAACAAAGGCGGTTATTTAGACTGTGCTGATGAAACAATTTAAATTTAGTAGCGGTGAAAATGTTATGGCTAGTCGTTTAATTAGTAGGGAATTGTATTGTTTGGGAGATAATGCGGATTTGTGATATCGCCCTATTGGGCCATTAATATTGTTTATTGTGTCCGATCGTGATGAGAATTTCAAAGGGGGCATAATTATGACAGCTTTTTTGAAACACACTGTAAGTTTGTAACAAAACCAAAGGTTACATATAGGTAGTTGGTCTTTAGTCTTACAACTTATTGAATAAATTAAAATCAAAGGTAGATAGATATGTCGGTATATGTATATAATAGGTGATTCTGTTCTGTAACTTTTTTGATAATTTTTTTTTACTTTTTTATGCATATTACTTATTACTCTTTTTTATTTTACTGTAAAAATCACAGTTCGAAAGGATTTTGCTACAAAATGGCAGTGGTTCCGAAACATGTTCCTATTGTAATTTACGTTTATTAAAGTTTGTGGAGTTTGACTCGAATATATTTAAATTTATACTCCTATTTGATTCATTGATATTCTTCCCGTTTAAAATATCGAAAATGAGAATCAAATTTCAAATTTTTGTTGCCACGGTACTGACTCATTTGAACTATAGGTATATGTAGTACTGAAAGCCACGATACTGACATTTTAAATTAAATTAGAAACTGTAATTATTTGGTTATGAATTTGATAATATCCAATTACAATATTATTTAGGTATAAAAATCTATTACTTATGATAAAAAAAACAATAATTAATTAAGTTTACCAATACCACAGTACTGACAAAATAAATTTATGACATACTTTTTTGAAAATTGACTTTTAAAATGACACAAACTTCTTGCAAAGTTTGATTATTATAGATTTAGATTTTTTACAATTTTTTGCGAAAAAGAAAATAATGAATTTATAGGTAAATTCTAGCAAATGACATAACATGGTACTGACATTTAAGTGATATAGGTACAGTAAGTTTTGTCTGTACTGGAAGTTATATTACCTACAGAAAAAGTGATGAAATATGTTCAAAATTAAAAAGTTATTGAGATTTGAGGATCCTCAGCTGTCAAAATGTATATGGTCTAAGAGAAACATAGTAAAAGTTTCCATATTCTAAAAGAAGAATTATTACATATTATACTGCAGCTGTAGGTAGGTATATCTAGTTACACCCGAGTGAAGTTCTGAGCCTTAAGACCTTAGTTTTAACCTTTCTTATAATCTAGATAAATAAAAAAAGCATTTTTGTTCAGATATTTTTTCGAAATATGGAAAACCGACTGATGAGTCCGAATAAAAAAAAAAACTCGTTTGGGCGCAGGCACTCTATTGAAGACGACTCAAATTCAGAAACAGCACCATGAAAACATCAGATGTATACCTACCTATTATACGACTTTTCTGAAAACACATTTTTTAGCATTGTGCCCCCTACAAACTCACGAGCCGCATATGGATATTCATTTTGACCTACTGAGAATCAATTGTTTTGTCCAGAAGAAACAGGCCTGCTTATCAACAGGTTTATTCCTGAAATCAGTTTGTCAACTCCGACATAACAAAACAAGATGTTTATGTAACTAACACCTCAATTAATTGGACATTGACTTTTCTAAAATGTGGTCACTATAACGGTCTATGATTGCCCTAGATAATGAAGATAAAGGTGTTAATAGTAATAATAAAAAAATTAAAATTGTCCTAAACAAAAATGCTCAGACTCCCCGCCTCTCGTGATCCCTTTTGATGCCTGCGGCTGCCCGGTGTATGCAGTTTTGGTCTATATCCATCGCCACAATGCGGCGATAGACCAGACACAAGTGCTGCCCTATGTCCCGAACGAAATTAAGTCCGTTGTGGAGAACGAAAGGTGCCGAATCTATTGGAACTTGTCGTTCTCCACCATCAGGCAGATAACAGCAAACAAGCCTGACGTGGTTTTATTGGACCACTCCTCCAAGCAGATGTTTGTTATTGAATTTTCAGCTCCTGCTGAAAATAGCATCTGGGTCAAGGAGGAGGAAAAGCGGACAAAATATCAAGACCTGCTCTTTGAACTTAGGAGGCTGTACTCAAGTTACTTAGTGAAGCTCGTTGTTTTGGTAATTGGGTGTATGGGAAGCATCAAGGACTCGCTCGTCTTCAATCTAAAAATCATTCCTGCCTGCTGTAAACCGGCAGAGACTCTTGCGTTGCATCTGCTTAGGGCACATGATTTACGGGATTCATAGCTACTGACCTCATGGTTTTGAGGAGTGGCTATGATGTTCGAAATGGACCTGACCAGCAAGGAACCTCGTGAAGGTCGTGAGCTCCTTCTGGTCAATACGAAAAAAAATAAAAATAAAAAAATAAAAAAATTAAAAATGAAAATAAAAAAAATAATAAATTAAGTTGACGAAATTAACCATTAGAAATGAGCCATGAATATTTGTCTATCATGCAGTTTGGCAAAAAAATGTTAACATGAACAACAAAGAACGCGTAGATTTGATACAAACTTATTTTGGCATAATATAACCCCAACTACTTATTTCATATTGCGACGACGGTCGCGCCGGAAGTCGCATCGAGTCGAGGTCCACTCCCTGCCTGAATGCTGAATGTTCACAATGGGATGATGTCATCATTCCAGAACGTTCTCCAGACTACGACAACGTCGCGCCGGAAGGATGATGTCATCATTCGAGAATGTTTCCCAGACAGAAGAAATCGAAAACACTTTGAGAGGTATAAAAAGGGGACAAACGACGTGAAGAGTCAGTGGTGTACAGGAAGAGCAGTGAACAAGTAGTCAGTCAGCGACGAGAGCGGAGCTAGATAGTGACCAACCAGAGTTATTGTGAACATGCAAATTGACTCTAGTTCACATAATTAGTTTAAATAAAATTTTGTAACTTCAAATTTAGATTCAAACGGTCAGTCAAAATTACTTAGTCCGGGTTTTGCACCATCTTTAATCATTAATTTTGGTTCAAAATTCTCAATATCAAAATAACCGGCCTACTCTAATAATTTAAATGATCTCATGGTATACCATAGTAAGACGACGGCGCGACGGCACCGGTCATGATGTCATGAAGATGTCACCACATATAGAAACGTGATTAATCTAGAACAGTCCACAGACCATGAGAACGTATGGGAATGATTGTTCGCATAAGATGCCGATCAGCCTATAAGATTCTGTCGCGGTGATCTCATACTATACGTCGCTCGCACAAAGAGAATGATCTCACCCTTCAAGAATATTCGATCGACACGAAAGGATGATCTCATTATTCCCGGAATAGAAAGAATCGAGAACGCCAGTAGGGGTATAAGAAGGGAACGAGCGACGGAACAAGACAGTGCATTGGTAGCATCGTGAACAAGTCAGTCAACGTATTATCGTGTTTGTACATACTGAAACGTTAGTGTTTTTTTAAATAAAAGTTAGTAACTACAGTGTGCACCAGAATTTCTTTAAATACTCGAACCCGCCCGGCTAAGGCTAACGTTACAATATCAAATATATTTAGTTACTATGCGGATCTTTCATGAAAGTGAATTTTATAAAAGTAGGCAAAAAGTAGACAAAATTTAATGTAACACCCGGACTTAGTTTGTATGTAATTTAAGAGGGTTTTCTAGCGGTATGTACATTGCTGCCGAGCGTTGATTGAAACCTTTTTAATTTTTAAAAAATTTTTGTTCAAATTTTGGGGGCGTGTTGATAAAATATCATTTCAGGCAAAAATCTTCAAAAACAAAAAAGTTATCTTCAACGCCCGCCAGCAATGGACATGCCGCTAGAGAACCCTCTTAATTATGAAGAACTAGATATTCTGGGCTAATTTACAGGTTAAAAAACTATATATTGATAGTCACTTAGAAAAAGTATAAAGTCGTGTACGCACTCGGGTTCTTACCCTCTTCTCGTTAAGTAATATACAAAGTGTTGTAGAAAATTTAACTTCTAGAAAAGAAGAACGCATCAAAAGCAGATTTTTTTAAATAACTTTTTTTTAAGTTGTTAGTCGACACTGTCTATGACCCCATTTCAATGCGTCGTCTCATACAGGGTGTTTCAGAATAAATTTAATCCGTAATAGAACTCATGGTCTACAATAATTATCTTAAAAAAATTTTGCCCTAAACCTGGTAGTTATCGAGTTAAAATTTTAGTGGAAGTTTAGTTTAGTTTAGTACTTTAATTTAGTTACTCGCCACTGAACGGCTATATGCACAACAAAAAACGTCCGACGTAAATGAACTAAAAATAAAAAGCCACCTACTAAACGTCATTACTTCAACATCAACATATTATTGATGAAAAATGAAAATTGGGCGGTCTCATAGCATGCGGACTTTTATCAGTTAAAAATTTGGCTGCTGGTTTATTTTGGCCAGGGCCCATTCACAAAACTGGCGCCTTCGAGGTGTTGCTTTTTCAAAATTCTCCAAATGATACAATGCGACACTCCAAACTGATTTGCTAATCTTCGGTTGGCGGTTTTCAACATTTTGCAAAACACAATGTACAACATTGTTTTTGTGTTTCTGCGGAATTTCCTTGACCTCCGTAAATTAATACAATTTCCGTGTATTCGCTGTTAGAAAAAGCCGGCATCTTTTATGACTAATAAATTTAAAGACGAAAGTAAAACACAATCACAATGACATATTATTGTGATTTCAGGCAAGTGCACGGGACTGTGCAAAAAGTTATAATATATAATAAATATCCATATGCGGCTCGTGAATTGGTATAGGGGGGAAAAAATTCTAGAAAAAAATTGCTTGAAATCTACATTGAATTTTATAACAGCCTGTATATACCAAATTAAGTTTCCTTTCAGATGACCTGTTTGACTTAAAACGAATAAATCAAGCACAATTTCTGATCCCTTTTACTATTCATTTTAGAAAACTACACAATTCAAAATCATGTTATAACACATTGTAGGTATACCACACAACAAATTTTAATTGCACATTACATCCGGTCCTTTAAATGGTGAAATTCTCCACCTGAAAAGATTCAATTAAAACGAAAAAATCGGCCATCCTATTTCTTCGATCTCATCTCGTTTCATCTGTCGATAAAACCCACACAATGATACCCCAAATTGTACTGATTAATTGGTTTTTGACTATTTAACTTGGCCCCATTATCATTGTTGATCGATTTTTCTCCGTCCAGTCATTCATCGCCTTTCCCATTTTTGTATTTTTCACCTGACATATGTTAAAGTGAATTCGGACTTCATTCATTCCCTCGTTTTTTTACATATTCAATTCGTTTTGTTATTTCCTGGATTCCCATTCATCCCGTAAATGTCCAATTTAACCGCACAACTGTTACCATTCAGAGTGTAAAATCGATTGATTAATGGTCCGGTTTTCGGAAAGTTTTACATACAGGGAATCTTGACGGCTTTGGATTGGTAATGACTCTTAATATTAAAATATTTTTGTATATACAGAATGTTGTCTGAGAATGTGTGGTTTTGTCTGTTAGTCTTAAAATTACTAATTTAGATCTATTTAAATCTGTAGATGAATAAAAGCCATATACTCTTAATAATGAGGTTACTGTTGAGTAGAACCGGAATTGTGATAGAAGGAAATTGTGATAGAAGAATCAAAATGAAAGAGTTTAGACGAATTTAGCCATCATGGCCGAATTGCTTAGTAAGTAAATAAACAAAAGCATACTTGGTTTTGAAAACTTTTCTCAAATACAAACACAGCGCCCTGGGACTCCAGAGTTCTTTTATTAACAATTTCTTGGCCGAGAGACAAATTAGTTTTGAAGCGTCGGTTGGGTCTCCGTATTTGCATTCGGTTGAGTCGTCGGTTTTTAAAAGTAGTGGACCGCTCTCGAGCGTTGGTAAATAGACCAAGAGCTGATTCCATTACGACCCCCATTATACTCTGATTGAAATGAAATTGACACATCTGCTACTTAGAACCGGCGCCCCGATAAAGACCCCGACTCTCGCGGGGAAAACATAGTGCAAATACGATTAAAGCGACCATTGTAAGTTATGGGCGCACGGTAAATGCTCCTTATTGTTTGATTTGAAGAGAAATTTTTACTGTCCAGTGGACTTAAACCAACTTTATTACTGTTTAAGATTTATGTTGACGTAAATCTGCCATGGAGCAAGACAGCCACAGAAATTATCAGTATTAGATAATAAATTATATGGTGTTTAACGCAAAATATTGTTCATATATGTTTGGTAATTTACTAAATCATCGTCGTACACAAACATATATCGATCATGAAAAATTTTCAATTTTAAATCACATATGATAATATAGGTGTATCGTGTTTCATCTGAAAAACAAAATGTACATGTACCTAGATGGAGAATTTTGACGTGCAAGGCCTACTGTATTTATGATTCATTTACGAAGACCCTGTATAAATATGTATAAACGAATAAATGGTATAATCTCGTATAGGCAATGAGTTCAGTTCTTGGATGCAAATAAAAATAATAAATAATAGATATTAAAATTCAAAAATACAGAGCACGAGCCATAATTTCAATAATAATAATAATCAATAAACCTAACCATTACTTAAATATTCCTTCCAATTTCCAGACATCATTTAGCGATGTTTATGAACGATAAGTGGACATGTTTAGTACATCAGCCGGTCGAATGCGTCTAAATACAGCCTTATAAATACATCGACAAAACCATTTTCATCCGACTAACTAGCGATCGTTAACTTGTCCACACATTTAACCGTTTTAATTTCCGGCTGGAAGCTTTATTATTTTAACACTAAAGATATATTCACGCCTCTACGTTTCAGTGATTTATTATACATTGCTTATTATTAACTTCAAAAGCGCTCTCTGCCAGTCGTTTCTTCAAAAATACCATCAATTATTTGCCCACGCATTCATACGGGAGCATGCAAAAAAGAGTGAGGTTTTTGTGAGGGAAATTAAGCGTTGATTCACTCGCAGATCAGAGGCGGAGAGTATGAAAGGGCGCACAAGCTACCACCCAGTAAACACATGCACGTTGTTTTATTAACGTGGAAAAGCCGTGTTTATTAACGTTGAAAATATCACGTTATATTTTGGTAATACCTTCTACGTTATTTCAACGTATTTTACGTAACGTAAATTCAACGTTGATTTACAATAAAATAATGACTACGTATCTACAAATTACGACAATTCAACGTTAAAAAATTACTTTATTTTAAAAATATTATATATGACGCAATAAAGACGTTTAATCAATATTGTTAATCAACGAAAGGTACATAATGTTGATAAAATATAAGTTATTTTCCACGTGCAGTTCTGACGTTTGTTTCTCGTGAAATTTTTACATTAAATACACGTGTTTTTCTAGTGTCATATAGGCGTGTTTGTCGTCGTTTATTTTTCGTGAAATTCTTACATTAAGTACACGTGTTTTTCTAATCAAATAAAAAATAAAAATACCTAAGGAGTGAAAGAGTTCCAGCAGAGTATAAAAAATCATCATCATGGTGTAGCCCTATAGGTATTTGGGTTTAAAAGGAAAACTACTTTTAATCAGTTTTTCCCTAAAACACCAAAAACAACAATTTTATTATAACTGCCAACGCACGTTTCGCCAACAATGTTGGCATTATCAGGGCGATGAGTAAACTTTTTACTCATCGCCCTGATGATGGTAGTTATCTACCACCAAAAGTGATCCAGACAATTGTTTTGGTTTAAAAGGAGGTTTCTCAATTTACTTCCCTTATTTTTTTATTATTGTATTTTACTTTACCTCAATTTACTTTTTTTATAAAAAATCATGTTAAAAAATATATATTTATTATTTAAATCATAACTTAAATAAAATTATATAAAATAGAAAAGAACGAATGGCGGTAAAGTCTAAATTATTATTTTTGACTATTATTTCTCGTAAAATTTTAACATTAAATACACGTGTTTTTCTAGTCATCTATACTACAAATAAAAACGCATTCGAGGCGTGTTTTGGCGCCGTTTACTTTTCGTGAAATTTTCACGTTAAGTATACGTGTTTTTCTAGGCAAATAAACACTAGAAAGAACGTATTCCATATCATATTATTAGGCGTGTTTTGTGGTCAAGTTTATAAGTCTCTAAGGGGTTTCAAAGATAAAAATGATGATTTTAAAATACATATTGTATAATAATCCTACTTAATTTATATTTTTTATTTGAATTACGATTAAAATCAAATATAGAAGCATAGAAATGAATTAATGTGGGTAAAATATAAGTAATTTTTGACGTTCAGTTCTGACATTAATTTCTGGTGAAATTTTTACAATAAATTCACGTGTTTACATAGTCATATAGTTATATAGTAGGTACATTTATGTACTACAGAGGAACGCATTCCATTGGCGTCTTTTACAGATTCCATATGGGCGGTTTTTGCGCCAAGTTTAGAAGCCACTGTAAATTGTTTGTTGCGGGTTATAAAACATATATGTACATTTTTTATTTGAATCACATTTTAAATAAAATAGAATGGTTATAGAATTTAAAAGTAGAAACAATACAAATATTTAGTAGGGCTAGCATTTCTATCATAATTTTTACGAAACATGGTAACAACTAAGTTAGCTCTTGTAAACATTTGGCACCCCGAATTTTATCCAAACAACCTTGAAAGTTTGACGTTTTTTCGTGGTTGAAATGTTTTAGGATCATCTCGCCCGCCTAGTTCGAAATGGAGATGAACAATCGCTCTTTGAGAATTCATATAATTATTTAAAAACAAAACAATTGTCTGGATCACTTTCGGTAGTAGATTACTACTTTTAATCAGGTTTCCGATTCACTCATCACCCTGATGATGCAAACATTGTTGGCGAAACGTGCGTCGGTATTTATAGTAAAAATTGTTTTTGGTGTTTTAGGGAAAACTGATTAAAAGTAGTCATATAATTATTATTAAATTAAAATTTAAAAATAAAATTGACATTCCCTATTCTATTATGGTGTTAATGTTATAAAAAATTAAATAAGCTTTTTAACCCCACGGAAAAGAAATAACTCAATACAGGTAGCTATATTTACTTACGTAGATAGGTACTTACAAATATTAATTCAAATGTTTTGTTAAAGTTGAAAACAAAAATTAAGATCTTTAATTATTACGGTTAATCAACGAAATTAATAAATATTGGTAAGTCTGGTAATGTGAAACGCTGTGAAGTAAGTGAAGGTGTCAAAAGACCAGCGAAAAGATTAAAAATAAAACAACAAATCTCTTTTGAGAGACGTGTCGCGAAATTTGAGTGTGTCTTTGACCGGAGAAAAGTTTAGTGTTGGTCAGGAAATGAATAGTTTTTAAAAATGAAACTGAAAGCAGGTATAATTAAGGGACAATTTGAAACATACGTTGAGATGTTTTACCGTTTAGGCGCTGGAATTTTGAGAAGAACGGATATTGGTTTACGATTGGGGCTGAAGGTTGAGGAACCGACGACGCGAGCAAAATTTTATTGTCGAAAATAAATAATAACCAAACTAGTACGGCGGCCGGTGGGTCAAATTCGTTCAACCACCCACTACTTTGGTATAACTCAATGAGACATATATAGATTTGTTCGTTAAGAAATTCTGCATTTAGAATGGAATTTGACGACAGTGTGGGTTAGTCACGAGAAAAGTTATTCCAAGAAAACCGTGAAAATTGGCAAAAATTATTCCAATAAAATAAATGCTCATATCTTGGGTAAATAAAAGGTAAAAATATGCGGTTTGTTTCATTATGAAGCCCAGAATATTTACTTTAAAATGGCTAATTGGAAAATGGCGCAAACTTATGGTTTTCGACCAAATTCTATTATTTAATGCGACGGCGCATGTTTTAATCATAAATTTTCTATATTCAAGTTGCTATAACTCGTATTGTGTAGTCTTTGTAGTAAAAATTTTCACATCAAAAACTGCAGAATTTTGTAGTCTGTAATTCACCTCGACTGCGTCCTTCTCCCACCGCAAACGCCTATATGCTATACGCTATACTACCACCGAGCGCAATGAATTAAACTGAAATTAATTTTTATTTTTAACCAAATACAGAAAGTTTTTAAAATTAACAATAATTCTTCTTGGTCCCTTAGTTAGACTTTTTAGTGTTTAGTGTTAACTTTAACATAGCCTCATTCAGATTCTTTGATTTTTCTTGTTTATATAAAAGCAAAATATGCTTACGTGCCTCTGCTGTTCAAAATAGAGATTGCTGCAAAATTAGTCAATTGGATGTCATCACCCTTTTTCAACAAAGTGCTTAGTGCAGATTTTTTACCAATTTTGAATAAAGCATTAGTTGTATCACCTCCTGTTAAAATATGAAACGCTGGTAAGCTTGTGCACAAATCCCCAACTACAACAACAACAAAGTCTTCTTTTATTTGTGGAAACTGAATCATGGCCTTTTTATATTTTTTTTTTGTTTTTTTTTTAGTGTTTGTTACCTCAGAACTCCGTGATTTATAAACCGATTTGTAAAATTCTTCTTTTATTTGAAAGAGTATACTTACAGATTGTCACCATTGTCACCATTTCAGGATATGATGAGGCATCTCATGGAAATCGAGAAAAATCCTCAAACTTTCGCTCCCTTTTATTAACGGACTTCATGTATGTTCACCGATTTCTTCGTCAATTGTAGACAGATTTACAAAATTCTTCTCTTATTTGAAAGGGTATACTCTTGAGGTGGTTGCATTGTCAAAAAGTCAGGGTCTGATCAGGGCATCCCATGGAAATCGAGGGAAATTCTCAAATTTTTGCTCCCTTTCATTAACCGACTTCATGTATGTTCACCGATTTCTTCGTCAATTGTGGACCGATTTACAAAATTCTTCTTTTATTTGAAAGGGTATTCTCTTGAGGTGGTTTCATTGTCAAAAAGTCAGGGTCTGATCAGGGAATCCCATGGAAATCGAGGGAAATTCTCAAATTTTTCCTTCCTTTTATGTATATGTTCACCGATTTCTTCGTCAATTTTATTGTGGACCTCATTATTGGAGAAGCGTCTTTACTAGGTCTATACTTATCGCTTAAAATGTTGTTTCCAGATTCTGTTATCAAGTCCAGATATGGATAAACAGTAAGATTCAACACATTGAACCGTAGAATTCTTTGGAATTTGGCTGGATCAAAGATGGTTCCAATTTAACCCCAAAATTAATTAATGAAACACCTATACCGCATGCGATTAGACAAGCAATAGAATTATTTTGCAATGAGAAGAATTGTTCTTCGAGCAAATGTGCATGTAAACGTGAGGGTTATGTTTTGTTCTATAGTGTAAATATCAAATATAGTGTATAAATAAGGATATAGTTAGAGACATAAGTGACGATGAAGAATTATTGTTAATTTTAAAAACTTTATGTATTTGGTTAAAAATAAAAATTAATTTCAGTTTAATTCATTGCGCTCGGTGGTAGTATAGCGTATAGCATATAGGCGATTGCGGCGGGAGAGGGGTGCGGGCGGGTGATCGAGAGTGTAGCCTGAGCAAGTTACATTTTTCCAGAAACACGATGGTAGCGAATTTATTATTGTAGATAGATACATTATTAGCTGAGGTGAATTAGAGACAACAAAATTCTGCAGTTTTTAATGTGAAAATTTTTACTACAAAGACTACACTATACGAGTTATAGTAACTTGAATAGTGAAAATTTATGAATAAAACATGCGGCGTCGCATTAAATAATAGAATTTGGTCGAAAAGCATAAGTTCGCGCCATTTTCCAATTAGCCATTTTAAAGTAAATATTCTGGGCTTCTTAATGAAACAAACCGCATATTTTTACCTTTTATTGAGCCAAAGATATGAGCATTTATTTTATTGGAATAATTTTTGCCAATTTTCACGGTTTTCTTGGAATAACTTTTCTCGTGACTAACCCACACTGTCGTCAATTTCCATTCTAAATGCAGAATTTTTTAACAAACAAATCTATATATGTCTTATTGAGTTATACCAAAGTAGTGGGTTACACTTTAATATGAACGATTTAGCTCTCTCCGCCGCCGTACTAAACGTATAGATCAGTAAGTACTATCATTGAATATCAATACTCTAGTTAGAGTAGTTACAGTATTGATAATCAATGGTACTATCAATGAAAATTTCTGCCTTATCAAATTTGTTTTGGCGACAAACAAACATGCTGCAAACAAACAAACATACCAAGGAACTCTTTCCAGATGTGTCATCTGAGCTTGGCCATTGCTTCGTTCGATTTTGTTCATTTTCATTTTTCGTCTGAGATCGTGCAGTTCGTTTCGTTTTCGTTTGTCTTACCAAGTTTTGAGATTTGTGTAGCTTCCAAAAGTCCTAAAGGTAAGTAGTACAGTATTTTATTTAAAAGTAGTAACTAAATATACATTTTTTATGCATATTACTAACCAGAATTTAAATTTATTCCGCAAGTGTACCGATTTTATGAAAAGTGGTACTCCATGTAAGACCTGGCATTCTTACAAGGTTTTTAAGACTAATTTTAAGACAGGTATATACATATATGATATTATATTTATGATTTTTCTAATTAAATATTTTTTTTTAACTTTTGAGCTTCTTTGCAGATGATTATGACACAGATGATAAAAAGGCTAACAACCTCATCAAGGAGATTGGGGAAACTGCAGAGGAAACAACTCATCAGTGGAAAGTCTCTCAAGAAAGCAAGTTTTTGGTGATGAGTCTCTTTTTGATAGTAAGCGGTGTCGAACTGTAAACCTAGGAGAGGATTTTTGCTGTACCCCGACGACGTCTTATGCATCGCCAAGGTCAGCATTTTCTTCAGCTTCAACATATCCTGGTAAATTGTGTCATTTTATATCATTTACGACAATCATATACCTAGTAAGGATTTTTTTATTTTTGCAATAGTTACTTATAGTTATTTCTTATAGATTTTGAGGCAAACATTGGCAAAACTGACCCAGCACGTCGAGCAACACACAATCCGAGTCATGAAAAAAATGATTTAATTTAATTAGGACAATTAGCCCATAATAATTATTTTAGTTTTTTTTATATAATAATAATTATAGTTATAGTTATATAGTTTATAATATTAGTAGTACATAGTTGATATTTTATTATAGTTTTTAGTAATTATTTTCATATTTTCTATTCACCTTTATACATTATAATAGATTTGAACTTTTGTAAAACACTTTTGTTTGTTTGTTTTATAATAAATATAATTATGTCATGAAAATCAACACTTTTTTAATATACTTATTTCCTAAAATCACCTAAAAAAGACGTATTTTATAATATCTTTAAAATACGTTTACAGAACGTTTTGTTGAGACATTGAAAATTACGTTGAATTCAGAAAATCAACACGTTTTTTTAACCTAGTAAACACCTGAAAGAGACGTGTTTTATCAGACGTTTGTAACACGTCATTTTTACACGTCAAAAGTAACGTTGATTTCGGCGACATCGTAACGTCTATTCAACGGTTGGTAGGTACTCGTTTATATTTATATTATTGTTTTACGTTTTTTTACGTTGTTTTGTTTACGACAAAATCAGTACGTCTTAACAACGTGGTAAAATCACGTAAAAAAAAACGTGTTTTACTAGACGTTATAAACATGTCATATTTACACGTCGAAAGTAACGCTGAAGTCAGCGACATCGTAACGTCTATACAACCGTTGGTACTTTTATTTATACAGATGGTTTACTCATGTATGGCCAGTTGCACGAACGTCGGTCAAATCAACTAAATTCAAAGAAACATGGTAGAATACAAAATTATATTATTATTGTTGATGTGTATAGTATACAGGCTGTTTCCTAAAAAACGCCCTACCTCATTTCATATCCGTTATTAATGGACAAAAAGCAGAAGAAATTATTTTAGAAATACTACAAAGTGAAACTGATATTGTTTTTTTAATGTTATATTCAACATCTGACGATGGTCAGCTTTTGTTTTTAAATGGTCACCTGTATTTTTTTTATTTAATCTGGAAGGGCTTTTAATAAATAAAAATAAATCATTGTAGAACAAAAAAAATATAGGCGGCCATTAAAAAGAAAGTTGACTATCGATTGAAACTGAAGATGACATTAAAAAAATCTAAACTCTGATGACACACTAATAGTACTAATACAGTGCGATCATTTAAATTATAAATTAGAGTAGGCTGTGAAATTTATATTACGTTGGCACTACTAACTTTTGACAATTTCATTTAAAATTCGAAAGACAAAGTGCCTTGTCAATAAAACGGCAACAGAATGGTGAATGGAGTTAACAGCTGAATTGAAGATGCGGGAGAACACTTTGAACATTTCGTCGTTAAAACCCGAAATTTGTGTAACTCCATTCAGTTTTACAAACAGGAGAAGCAAAAAACTGTTTTCTTTCGCGTTGTAAGTCAATATATTTCAAAACTTTCATTATCACTATATTCGTATCACAGTTTTGAATAATTATCATCAGATGAGCCTAAAATATTTAAAGCGCTTAAAGAAGCTTTACGAATATGAAAGATAATTATGAATGTATGAAATGGGATCTAAGTATTCCAGGATACAAAGGATTTGGAGAAGCCAAAATATAAAGGAATGAAGAATTAAGAAATGACGCAAAAAATTCTTAGAAGACCAGAAAAGGATTTGGAGAAATTTAAAGAACGAATGAGAACGGAAATATTTCTGACATAATAAAAGGTTCATCTCTTTCGGTAGCAGAAATTTAGGTCTCTGTGGGGGCAATCAGCTTTTTTGGCATTATCGACCTTGATAGAATGACGTCATTTACAATAATGTATGGTAAGTTTGTTTATTAAATAATGTATCCATCGCCAACTTGCACTGATTTGTACAATATGATATGTACATATTATGCAGTGTGGTGATAAAGTAAAGCTACATTCACAACCTCAAAATTAATGGCAAAAATTAGTGGTTTAAATTAACACAAAAGTTTGTCCCGTGGGATCAATTGAAATCATTTAGTTTTAGTGGTAGAAATTTGAACTTAGTGGCGTTTGCCATTTCTAAGCACAGATTGTGGAGGGAAATTGAAATATGTATTTTGACAATTGACGTTGACGTTTGCAATAGGTTAGTTGTGGGTTACTTAACCTATTATAATCGACGGTATGTATTTTACGACCAGTTTCCAGTATAAAAATACCGGCAACATCACAACAAAGAACAGCTGATCGACGAAAAAAAAGGACTTGTTGGTAATAACACTAACCACTTTACCGAAAACGGTTTTTACCGGCACTGACCCTAGATAGCGGCTTAGAAATCCACTAATTTTGTAATATTAATTTGGACATTGTGAATGTTGAATTTCCGGAAAATGTAAGTATAATTTCATTCGCTAATTTTTGCCACTAATTTCGAGGTTCTGAATGTAGGTTAAGGAACAAAATTTATAATTGCCTTATTTCAAACAAAACACTGCGTTATTTCAAGCAAAATACTGCGTCAATTTTATTTTTTAATTAGCCACCTTATAACATAAAAATTTTACTGATGACGTAATGTATTTTTGCACAATGACGACATCACTGGATTTTTCAATGACAACCCCAATTTTTTTGCTGTTTTTTTATAGATGGTCCAACTACTTAAATGATGAAATAAAAAAGAAATAAAAAAAGAATCTTACATTAAGAAATAAAAACAACTTTGATGGAAGAAAATCTTAATTAAACCCCAAAAACAAACAAAATTTATCGCAAGTGTTCAAGGACTTCAGGAGTAATGTCGTGCACATCAGCGCGAATTCTTCGTGTTATAAAAATATAAAGAATTATAAGTTATAATTAATTATAAAAAATATAAAGATAGATCAAGGAAATTCGAAAGAATATATTGAATATATATTACAAAGGTTTTTAGGTTCGGTAATTAACATGGATCTTATTAACTGCGTAAAAATCCCCGAACTGCTCGTACTACTGGAACCGTCTGTCTGCGCAGCCGTCTTGCTCGTCGTGGCTCGACTCGTTCCGAATGTCCCCGACGGTGGACCCTGCTGTATTTCCCAACACGGCCATCCTGATGTACGAGTGTCCCACTCGATAGGTCCTGATGTACGTGTGGGTGTCCCCCTTGTTTGGTGTCTACTCGGGGACTTCCGTAATCGTTTCGGAACTGAAATCTCACAGACAATCACTAATAGTGCAATTAGCAAAATTTTAAAGCATAAATAAAGAACAGTTCAGTGTTGTGCAGTCAGCGGACGTGTCTACCGAACTACCTAGTATACCTAATATTAAAACAAATAAAAAAAAAACAAAACGAAACAAACAAAACAGAACATTACAGTTTGGCCAAACTTAAAATACAATTTGTACACACTCGGTACCCGAACAACGTGAGCAAGCCCCATACGCGATACATACGTCCAGTACTACTCAATCCGTCCAGTACTAATCCGTATCCGTACAGCATTACATCACGTGCCCGTCCAGTACCCCAAGTGCCTATACAAGTCTACAGCAACGTGAGCAAGCCCCATACGAGATACATACGTCCAGTACTACTCAAACCGTCCAGTACTAATCCGTATCCGTACAGCATTACATCACGTGCCCATACTACACCTTCTACTACTCCTGACCATAACTGATCCAGCGTTTCATGTTTTCGGCTCCGGCCACTCCAATGTATTTCCTTTGTGACCTCATGGCGCCGGGGATGTCGCTGACTTCGTATCTGTCATTGCCAAGGACTTTCGTTACCTTGAAAGGACCTCTCCACTTGGCTGTCAACTTCTGACTTACGCCTGTTGAAGGGTTGCAGTGGACCTTCAGCATCACTAAGTCGCCTATTTGATACTGGGGTGCGGCAGTTCTACTGACATCGAAGCGTGCCTTTTGGTAACTTTGGTTTCTTTCGATTCTCTGCAATATCTCTTCACGGATCTTGGTAACGTCTGTTTGGGTTAATATTTCTTGCGATGATTCCCCGCCATCCGTGGCTCGGTTGATCCTGACGCGGAAACCCATCAACGCATCACTAGGTGCCACACCAATTGCAGAATTGATGCTGCCATTTAATCCCAGTTGAATATTAGGTACGTTGAAGTCCCATTCGTCGTCATCCACATCTGCACCCATAGTAGATAACGAATTCAAGATTGTGCGGTGGTATCGTTCCACTTGTCCATTGCTCCTAGGCATTGCGGTTGCGTTGAGGTGTTGAATGATTCCGTGCTCTTCACAAAATTTTGTAAACGAAGCGCTGGTGAAGGCTGTCCCACGATCACTGATCAGACGCCGTGGTGCTCCGAAGATCTTGATTATTTCCTGAAAGACTTTAATAACGTTTCGAGAGTTTGTGGATTTGACGGGATAGATGAAAATGAATTTGGTGAATGCATCTATGATAGTCAAAATGTGAGTATTGCCAGATCTGGACTTAATGAATGGCCCTAAATGATCAGCATGAATGGTATGAAATGGGACTGGAATTTTACGAATTGGATGTAGGAAACCTGGTTTCTTTCCAGCTGCTGATTTAAAAAAAACACAATTCAGACAATTACCAACATATTTTTTTATGAAGTATCTCATATGTTTAAACCAGTAGCGTCGTGCTACCAACTCATACGTCTTATCGTTGCCTAAATGTCCTACATCATCGTGACACATTCTAAGTAATTGGAAGCGAATTGCTTTCGGCACTAACCCACGAAGGCCATGCTTCGTAATCTTATACACCTTACCACCTTTTAGTGCATACTCCAAGAAAATCGTCTTATTACCTACACGATCACCAGACTCTAGAATTTCTCGAATATTTTTAATATCGCTTTCGAACTGTTGAGCTGCCAGCAACCAATCATCCTCTGCAATAAACACAGAATTAACACCTAATTCGTTGGCTACATTTCGACTCAGGGCGTCAACGTGACGCATCTTCTCGTTTCCTCGATGCAGTATATCAAAATCATACTCGTTCAATGACAGAATCCACTTACCAATTCGTGCATTTAATTCATTTTTTTAGAAAAGCTTGGCGTACAGCGGCACAATCGGTTACGATTGTAAATTTAATTCCTAAGAGATAAAACCGAAATTTCTTAACTGACTCTACTATTGCCAGGGCCTCAAGTTCGAAAGAATGGAAGCGTTTTTCGTTAGCCCTGGTGTTGCGGCTATAATACTCTACAACATGCTCTTTACCTTCGCAAGATTGTACTAAGATACCAGCCAATCCCAAAGAACTGGCATCAGTATAGAGGATAGTTTTCAGGCTTGGGTCAAATAATTTCAATATTGGGTCAGATAACAATATTTGTTTTAACATTTGAAAGGATGCATCTTGATCATCCGACCATACCCATGGAGTATCTTTTTTTAATAAAACTGTCAATGGTTTAGATTTTAACGCATAATTTGGAATATACCTCCTAAAATACCCAGTTAAACCCAAAAATTGTCTAACCTGGTGGATATTATTAGGGACGGGGAATTCTTTAACGGCGACCGTTTTGCGGGGACTTGGTTTAATTTGAGAATCTGACACTACTTGACCAAGATATTCTATTTTCTGACTTAAAAAGTAACACTTAGATAACCTCAATGTCAGCCCATTTCTGTCCAAAATTTCTAAAACCTCTTGTAGAATTTTCAGTGACTCTTCAGGAGTCTGCGACGGAATAAGGACATCGTCTAGATACACCAAAACCTTAGAAAATCGCAGTTGCCCTAAAGCATTATTTAACATTCTTTGGAACACCGCTGGTGCATTTGTTAATCCAAACGGCATCCTCAGGAACTCGTAATGACCGTCTTGAGTCACAAACGCGGTGAACGGGATCGAATCGGTGGCCATAGGGATCTGATAATACCCAGACAAGAGATCGAGGGAAGTAAACCATTTGAAGCCAACTAACCGGTTGATTTGATCATCAATTAGAGGAATTGGGTACCTATCTTTAATTGTTATTTCGTTCAATGGTCGATAATCAATACAAAGACGCCAATCATTAGTCTTTTTCCTTACAAGTAGTACTTGAGATGAGTACGGGGATTTGGACTCACGAATGATATCATTGTCTAATAACTGTTGCACCAGTTTGCGGATTTGTGTGCGCTCAGCTTCCGGATAACGACGTGGGCGGCAGGAAATAGGGGTAGACGAAGTTAGTTCGATGCTCATAACAGTTGTGGAACAAGCGCCAAGTTCAGTAATTTTTTCAGTCATGCAATTAGGAAATTTGTTTAACAGAACGATCAACTTGTCGACAGTTTCCCGATCAGTGGTGCCAACATTTATTTGCGAGTCTTCAACTTTCTGAAGAGTAACATGATTAATGCTGCAACAAGTTTGATAGAAGCGTGAGGTAGAGATGTCGTCTATTTCTGTAAAATTCTGTCCGATAAGAATGTCTACACCCATAACGCATTTTTCAACCAACAGAAATTCGATTGTTTTTTTTATTCCGTCGATACTTACATCGACGGATACAGAAGAATTCACTTTCATTGTTGCATCGCTAATGGTTTTCAAAACAATTGTAGTCATGAGTGAGGTCATTGGTAGTTTAAGACTGGCTGCTTTACTTTCTGTCATCAAGGAACATTCACTACCAAAATCTATAAAACATCTTTGCAGACTGTTATTGACAGTAATAGCTTTGAAATATTTGGAGTTGGAGTCGGCAATATTGATGAAATTAACATTTTTATCTCCTAAAGAAACACGAGAAGAATCTCGCTTGTTATTAGTATAATTGGGGCAACTTTTCTTAATGTGTCCATACTGTTTACAGTGAAAACACTGAATACTGTAATTTATGGTCGAGCGTCCACGTAACCCGACACTTCTGCTATCCCGGCTGAACTGCCTCTTGTAAATACCCGACGTAGACGCGACATTTTTACTGTCGACACTGACGGATTTGTTTTGGTCTTTGTCTAACGTTTTGAAATGTACTGCAAGCACATGTGGGTCATTAATCCCCGCCGTATTTACTGCAAACTTAATTTGGGAATCGGCTATACCTCCCATTATTAAATTGACCTGGTCAGAGCCTGTTAATGGTAATTTTAACTTGTGAATTAACGCCAATTTTTGGTACACATATTCGTACAAACTTTTATTTGATGACGCTTTCAAAGCCATCATTTCTTCTAGAGCCTTATGAAGATCGCGTTTTGTTTTAAAATTTTCTAACAGCATGTGACGCCATTCGACCCAAGAAAATAATTTTGTTGGCAAGTTCGAGTACCAAATTTGCGCTGGACCGCGTAATTTGCAAAGTGCGAGATGACAGATTGTTGCGTCATTCCACCCATAATGCGTGGCAAATTCGTCGACGGTATTCACCCATTCTTCGATATTATGCTCCATCGGATTAAATTCAGTAATTACATTTCCGGTAAGAGACGTACTGAGACTTACCTGGGTACTTTCAGTCTCCATCCGAAACTTACCTGCTATCTGACTCATACCCTTAACAATGGCCTCAGATAAATCGTTGACGTTCATGGTAATCCGATTCTGCCCCACCGTCTCTGGAAGACGTCTTTCCGCATGCTCGATTTCCCGGAGGTGTCTCCTAGGCGATGACGATCTGCTGCGAATTTTATCTCGGGAACTCGATGGTGTCGTTCGCCGATCACGGCTTCGGCCACGGTGCCGGCGTCGAGGGACTAGCACCCGGTCGTTGGACGCGGACTCACGTTGACGATGTCGACCACCCTCACTATGTCGCTGCATTGTTTGTTTAGTTTATTGCACTATTATGCAATATTTCACCACAGCGCACAGCACGTAGATTACTATCCAACTTCTGATATAAAGATAGATCAAGGAAATTCGAAAGAATATATTGAATATATATTACAAAGGTTTTTAGGTTCGGTAATTAACATGGATCTTATTAACTGCGTAAAAATCCCCGAACTGCTCGTACTACTGGAACCGTCTGTCTGCGCAGCCGTCTTGCTCGTCGTGGCTCGACTCGTTCCGAATGTCCCCGACGGTGGACCCTGCTGTATTTCCCAACAAAAAGTTATATGTCCTCTCCGCCTTCGTAGATTTTAAATATAACAGAAAAAAAAACTGGGGAACGCGGTGGCCACTCAATTGCTCCTCGACGTCCTATGTACCTTCCAGGAAATGTGACGTCAAGAGATTGACGGACGTTGCTTCTAAAGTGAGGAGGCGCCCATCTTGTTGAAACCAAGTTCAAATAACTTGCTGATGTAAGGTTAAATAACGAAATTATAAATTTTGTTCCTTACACTGATGTGATGGTATTAAATTGACCTAGTTCGGATTCGGATTCAGCGATCCCAAAGACATGATTGTAGTAAACATGGTCAGACCCTAGATAAAAAAAAATGTGTAGCTCTGTTATTATTTATTATAAGAAGGGCAATCAATTGTAAACGATTTGAACAATTTTTTGTGATTGTCATATGAGAGTCCTCCTGTCGAATCAATCCAGATTGTTCCTGTACTGCGTTGGTAGAGAGTAAAACTTACTATAATTTGTAAAGTAGCACATTACAAGAGGATGTTTTCTGACTTCCATTAGGGCAAAAAAAAATAAAAAAATTAATAGTTATTCATTACCTATACGAGTTCCTGTGTAAATTGGGTGCTTTCCGGCGCGAGTGAAACGAGTGCTTTTTTAAGCCCGGAGTGCCGGAAAGCCCCCAATGTATGTACAGGAACGAGTGTAATACAACGTTTTATAGTTCGACACAAATCCGGCAAGTCTTTAAATTGCGTAAAATGCATAAAAATGCTGTGACGTTTATCTGACTTTTTATTATTGCATGACAGAGAGTGTTTACACAAGCGAAAATTCTGACAGAGTCGAACTATAAATGTTTCTTACTTAAACCTCTCTATTATCCAATATCCAAGAATACGAAATTTCAAACAAACAGCAATAAAACGGACATAAATTCGTCAAAAAATTGATAAATAACATGCCAAAAATTGTTAATCACATCGTTTTGAGCATCCTTGATTTTTCGAATACTAAAAATGCAGATAATAATTATAATACCAATTTTTTTTTATTAGATATTATTATTATTTATATATGTATTAATATTTTTAAAATTTTTAAAATGTTACAACCTTATAATTCTCAGGGCGCGATAAATATTTCACATTTAATCTTTATTTGTTAGGTAATTATCTAACAAGTAAAGATGAAATGAAATTATAATTTTATTCAGTAGTAAATTTAAGACAAATTGTGTTATTTGATAAAAATCCGTAAAAATCATATAAAAACACGGGATTGAATTGCTTTTTAGTTCAACGGGAATTTAACTCAACTTCGTCTCTATAAAAAAACACTTTAATTCATTTTTAATCCCATTTTAACCTTGATTCCAAAATTTTGATAATTTAAAACTGCTATATATCTTGTGCCAAGCCGACTGGATGTTTACACATACTCGTTGACAAATTTATTTGAATACTATGTATCGAGTTATTTTCTAATCTTTGCAAGGATGTATTTGGTCACATTCTTTTATTAGTTTCCTATAAATAAATCATAGAAATTACCCACTGAAATTTGTATTTAGCTTATTATAGGGTCTTTAACCCATTTTTTCTTTGAAATTTACGGGTCATCCGCACTTTAATATTTCCACTTAGAATTTCACCGAAATGCGACATATTTATAATATTTATAATTATTTGGATATGTGGACATATAAAGTTAAAAAAATATATTATAGTGACTGTCATACATTTACCCTTGAAGTGAAAACGTCAAGATTACATTGGATATTTTTTTTATTTCGACAGATTTGTACCAACTTTATATGTCCACCAATTGTAGCTATAGTGGACGCCACCTCTATAGTAACTTAAAACAAAGAAACGAGTTCTCATAAAAAACTTGCTTTCTGACATGGACACATGTTATACAAAGGTTCGCCGACTGTAAATAAACCTTCTTCTCGATAAGCAGTTTTTTATAACAAGTTGTTTCTCTGCGTTATTATATCACTATATCCATGGCGTTTTCTTTACCTATATCTTAGGGTTACCCAAATTGCATAACGCATTCACCGTAAATAAAGTAAAATGACGTTTACGTTAAAAATTAAATATATTAATATTATAAACGTCAAGTAATTGCGCCATATGACAGATGTGAACCAGATGTGAACGAAAATAAAGCAAAGAGAAGTAAATGACTTTCGTTCCATGATTAGATGTAAACATTCGTAAAAACAAGAATTGAAAAAAATAGCAATCAAACGTGAGGTACAGCTTGTGTCCGTATAATCAAAAGTTTCCAAATCTAACCTCCAAATCAGAAACGTGATTTAGCAGAAATACCAATTATACTGAAATACCACTCGTGTTATTCAAAAGTCCCAAAGTCATCAATTTAGCAAAAATTTTCTGTTTTTCTTAATATTAAATAAAGCCAAATTCGAAAAAATAGTATATTACACGCGTTTCACAAGCCGAAATTGTAGCAGTCGTGCCTTTGTAAACTACTCGTGCTACAATCAACCGTCTTGTGAAACTTGTATAATAATATACTATTGTGGTTGTTCTCGGAACTGTTGTGATATAGCCTCGAGTTATATTCCAGTAGGTTTCTTCGCAGATATGCTTACTCTCATAAGCAGTTGTCAAAAAAATATAAAACATTCTACGAACTTCTTCACCAACAATTTTTCCAAAATGGCGCATGTTTTTCAATATTTTTGCTCTGAACTGTATTTTGAATAAATAAATAAATCTTTCTGAGCTTTCTGAAGTACCACCCAACGAACATAAATTCTTATCCCTAGTTTAATCGTCCACGGGAATCTCCACGTACGTATATCTACTGGCAAATATGCATTTTGGTAATCGTATTTCCCTTTCTTCAGTTTTGAAATTACGGTCAAGTGTTTTAAGTACATCTTTAGTAGTAAATACTTTTTCTTGAAAATATAAGTACAATAGTTCATTACATTATATGGGGTGATTATAAAAGATTTTCCACCAAGTTGTCTTTGGAAAATATGTCAACGTATTTTTAACCATTTGCGGCTTCATTCAATTTTCACTGTGCACAATGATCAATGAGTTAATTGTTGGTTGCCTACTAATTAATTAAAATAAGTGGCAATGGTCTTAAATACGTTGACATATTTTCCACCGACTTGATGGAAAATCATTTATAATCACCCTGTACGTATGTACACGTGATTTTGGTCCAGATAATAATAATTTATAGATATTTTTTGTCAAATCTTCTACTACCAAATATTGAAAAGAAAGTGTAAATAATAACCGTTCAAACCATGTAGAACTAAAACACAAGTAAAAATGTCTTTTTCTACTTTGCGTTCGTACTGAGGCTATTACGATACGCTTTTGGGTGTCATAATAAACAAAAGCGGTGCTATAATAATTACACTAAAAATAGTATAATTTATTTTTTTAATATTGGTAACCTCTCTGTCTGATCTTGGCAATCCTAACCTATACTTCGCTGTCAATGATGTATGAATGTGAATTGGCATTACTATTTTTGCCACTTGTATTGGAAATTCACGTACATTTAGGGCAAGCGATTTTCTTGAGGGAGGTGTCCAACAACTTGGTAACACTTGTCGGCTTCTTGGCGCGTTGGTGTAGGACGGCGTCTGTAGGTTTTACATGTTGTCCTGGATGGCTCGCCTTGACTTTGTGTGTGGACGCCGTCAGGAAGGTTTTTAATAGTATAAGACAACATTGTGGCGTTGCAGCTCAAAATACATACGGTAGGAAAATGTTTTTGGAGATCGTAGAGAACGTGTTCTCCTTCTGCCAATTTTCAAATTGGGCGTATGTTTTTCCATATACCTCGCGTGACTTTAAAGGTAGCAAATTGCCTATCGTATTTTCGCCAAAGCCCGTATTTCTGGGGGCGTACATTGAAGAACTTCAGAACTCATCTTTGGAAGGACAAAAGTACGAGTGTTGAAGTTTCAAATTAATTATTTTTCATAGGCGCCGTTAATGCAGCTCGCAAGAGTGCCAACCGCCGCGAAATTCCCTAGATTGTGAAATTTAATTATTTTGTATAAAAAGTGGCAAAGTAGAAAAAATACTGTATGATAACTCGTTTATAAGGCATTTTGTCGCACTTACTCTTTTAGGGCACTTCTCGCTACGCTCGTCGTGCCCTAAACCCGTGCGTGCGACAAAATGCTTCTTATAAAACTCGTATCATAATATACTATTAATTTGTTGGCAGAATAATTTCCCAACCGTCTCGACGATTTTTATTTTCGAACATACCTACGTACACTAGGTACAGAACACAAAATAAAGCAACCGGGAATCACATTGCCTTTCCCATTTCAGCGCAACTTCTCGTTTTCGTGTAAGTATTCGGTCGATTTCCCAAAAACAAATTTAAGAGGCATCTCTATTCAAGTATAAATATTTAAGTGGTTCATAACAGTTTGCAGTTTGCGAGATCCCGTGTGGCGTCCGCCATGTTGGTTGATGGCCGAATGATGATTGTTTTATAAATATTTAACGAAAGCAGCAAAGCTAGCAACCGTTCCGCTCGCTCAAATCAGAGTTTATGGGACATCATAATATTCCGATGTTTTATAGATGTATACTGTTATCTTCGAAATGTGTTCTCTCGAAGGTAATTTGCTGAATATCCTAGTGCAAATGGGGACTTTTGATGTACGACGCGATGATGCTTATGCGATTTGAATAAAAATTGCTTTCGTTATACCGGCGAAGAGGAGATATCTTTCGTTATCTGTTGCAGATGAGGGTGAGCGCGGCTTAATTAGCTAATTAGGGAGGTTCACACCGACGAATTTCATGCTATAAATGCCGAACGAACGCCCTTCCTGTCGGCTAGCTTTTGCCGGATTTTATGTAAATACTTCAATTAGTGACACCGAAAAATTATATGCGGTAATTACCATGCGGTTCTTTGAAGCTATTTTCGACAGTTTGTGCTGCATATTGGCGAAGTGGTTCATTTTTAAATTAGATAATGCACCCGGTGATTCAGTGAAAGCGGTCATCAAGCTGAAAAATGTGTAACTTTTTACTCTTTTTTTTATTTTAACTTCTCTTAAATAAATTATAATTATTCTGTTCATATTTTTAGCTATTTAAATCCTTTTTGTTTTACCTATCTAATTTGAGTATATATTTTGGTGTAAATCTCAATCTGGATTTATTCTCATTACTGGTATAAGGTTTCTTTGTGACTGAAAAGCGTACGGTTCTGGCATCGTTTATGCGTGCGGTGGGCGGGTGGGCCGCTCTGTCCACTATACTCATCGAGTGACTAAATGGATGAGAAATAACAACCATTTATTGATTATTTTTTTCCTTTAAGAACTAGAACTCACTCTCGTGTTCAATCCAATTTCAAAATTTTTAAGTCAAAAAATGGTTGTCATTCCAATACCATTCAGTCAATCAATCGGTCAGTTGTAGATGCAGCGGCCCGATGAAAATTTATTGAAAAATCCTTCAAATGCTTCTATACGATCTCTCGCATCCCCTAAATCGTGAATCTTCAAGGTCAGCCTCATAGATGACCGACGGCTATGAATGGTTAGTAAATTGCCCAGGTTGCTCAGGTCTTAAAGTTTCCCAGGTTCCTCAGGCTTCCTACCAGTCTCTCCACGTTTCTCAAGTTACCGAGTCTAGGTTTTTTATTTTTCTTAAATTTGTGCTTAGGTTGCTCCAATTGCTAAGGTTAATGAAGTTTATTAAAGTCTGGTTTCTCAGTTAAAGTGTTCCTTGGGTTGTCACTCAGTGTGTCCAATTTTTCAATTTCCGTCTTTTCCAGGTTTGTCCAAAGGTGTATCAAAGTGTCTCAAACTCTTCGCGCCCTCTCAAGTGTTTGAGTTTTTAATTTGTTGTAAGAATAGAAAAGATATTTCCGTTGTTGAGATTATTCATGACAACGCTTGACGGTCTTTAAATCGGACCAGGTTTCTCAAATTCTTCAGGTTTGCAAGGTGTCCCACGTTCATCAACTTTTTAGGTTTAATGCATTGTCTAGGTTTTTTGAGTATATATACTGCCGCTCAAAAAATTCCGGACACCCTAATTTTTGGAGTTTAAAGTATTTAATGTATTTTTGTTTTAATTTTAACTTAAGTAATTAAATAAACTAAAGCCTTAATAGCGTTTTAAAATTTAAATCGTAATTATTGATTGTACTTTTTAGGACAACTCTCGCTTTTAGTCATTTTACCACTTTTTGCGTATCTAAAACTGTTCCGTTATCACGTTGGATTTCATGTGGCTTTGACTGGTTTTGTGTTTTTTTTGTTGGAATCTGCTTGTTTGATGTTAGATTGACACATTTATGTTCCATGCTGCCTGAAATTGCTACCCAAATTGTTGCTTTAAACAACGACGGCCGAAGTGTGCGATATATTGCGCAACACCTTTATATACCGCGAAGTACTGTGCAAGACGCCCTTTCACGATTCCCTGAAACACATGGATTCGCCCGAAGGGCCGGATCTGGTCGTGGGCGGTCACCTAATGATCGGGACGACCGCTTCCTTCAACTTTCTGTGCACCGAGATAGGGGACTACCATCAACTATTTTTTCTGGACGATTAACTGATGTTCGTGGAGTCAGGATTTCAGCTCAAACAGTTAGAAGGAGGCCCAAAGAAGGAGGTTTGTCTGCAAGAACACCAGCTACAGGCCTTAAATTAAACGCAGGACATCGCAGAGCACAACTTGCTTTCGCACACCAGTATGTGGATTGGGGTGACAACGAATGGCAGAACGTGCTCTTTACAGATGAGTCTAGGTTTAGTCCTAGATCACCAGACGGTCGTGAGAAGGTGTGGAGAAGACAAGGTGAGCGATATAGTCAATGCTGTATATCTCCCAGAACTGAATTTACTGGAGCTAGTATAATGGTGTGGTCTTTTCCCTCCTTAGACGCTCGCACCGAACTAATGTTTGTCGGAAATGGCACAATGACGGCACATAGGTACATCCCCGAATGTGTTGAACCACATGTGGTGCCCAATACACCATTTATTGGCGAGAATTTTCTTTTAATGGATGACAACGCTCACCCTCACATTGTGGGAATTGTAGTCCAATACTTGGAAGAGGTTGATATTCGACTTCTTCCGTGGCCAGCCAATAGTCCAGAGTTGAATCCAATTGAGCACGTCTGGGACATTATTGGTCGAATAGTCAAACGTCGCCAATCTCGGCCGGAGACGTTAGGTGACTTAAGAATGGCGTTGCAAGAAGAATCGGCCCAAATACCACAAGAATACCTTGTGACTCTTATTCAAAGGATAACATCGTTTAAGGACCGTCATACGAGCTCGTGGTGGGAACACTCGGTATTGCTGTTGTTTTTAGTGATAATTTTGAATTTTTAGAACATGTTAATTTTGTTCTGTTAATCTTAAATCTTCAATTTCTCTGTTAATAAATCTTTTTCTTTCAATTTTGTTATTGTTAAAAGAAAGACTTTCTTATTTAAATACAATTTTAGCAATTGAATTGACTTTCATGTACCCAAACAAAAATTTTGAAGATGTCCGGAATTTTTTGAGCGGCAGTGTATTTCTCATTTATAAGGTTTAAAAAAGTCCAGGTTGATTAATTTTGTTTAAATTGTCAGGATCTTCAGGATTTCCAGGTTTCCTAGTTTCTGGAAAATTGTGAAGTTTGTCAGATTTGTCAATTTAAAGGGTTGTCTCAAGTTTAAGGTCTGGTTTCCTAAGGTTCTCAATCTAAATTAAAAAAAAATATAATGTTTCCCAGTTTTGGTTGTTTCTGGCGTGCTCAAAATTCCCAGGAGTTTCATGTTTCAAATTGTCAGGTTTTTCAAAATTTTCAGTTCAAGACAAAAGGAACATAAAATCTTGTATGAAACTCGGCTGTAATGAGAAATTATTGACTCGTCTTGTTTATGAATAGTAGAAAATTATTTTGTTCTTCAGATTGTAACGAGTTATAAATAGGAGCGAGCGAAGCGAGCTGTGTCCATAACCAATGCGAATCAGTAAATTACATAATGAAGCCAGTTGCATGCAAGATTTTGTGTTTCGGGACAAAACTATTAAATTATACATCCTTTTACTTTAAAAAAAGCGAGCGAAGCGAGCTGTATTCATAACGCGAATCAGTAAATTACATAATCAACCCAGTTGGATACAAGATCTTGTATTTATGAGTAGTAGCTCGCTTCGCTCGCTCATACAGAGAATAAAAAAATTTACAAAAAAAAGCAGTAACGAAAATAATAAAAATGTTATTGAAAAATGAATACTTTTCGCGACATGACTTAATCAATTGTTTTTAAATTTGTTCAGGTTTAAGTCTGTAGTCTAGGTTTCTCATTTTCAGGTTTGTCGCATTTTTATATAGTTAACAAATTTTTCAGCTTTTGCAAATGTAGCATTTTCTCCAATTTTTTTATATTTTTTTCAGAAGAATCCTCAAGTTTTCATTAGGTGTTTCATTGGTTTCTAATTTTTCAGGTTTGTCTGGTTTTTTAATATGTCCAGGTTTCTGAGCTTCTGCAAATTTTTGTTTGTCACATTTTTCAAATTTCTCAATGTTAGCAAGTTTCTTAGAATTTGGTTTCTCAAATTTCGCAATCTAGGTTTAGCAAAATTTGCAGGTTTCGCATATTTACCAGATTTGTTACGTATCTCAAGCTTCTCAAGTTTCTCAGGGGTTGATCGACGTTTACAGATTTGCAAGTTTCTAGGTTTCTCAACTTTCCCAGGTTTGTCATGTTTCCTAGGTTTTTCAAAGTTGTCAGATATTCCAAGTTTTTTAAATTGGCCAAATTTCGCAGTTTTGGTTTCTAAAATTCTGCCGCTTTTTCAGGTTTCTTAGCAGCCAGATTTTTCACTTCTGAAGAATAAGAATTTTTTACTCGGTGAAAAAAAAAATGAAACAACCTCAAAACTTGAAGAGGTCAACCAGTACATCTATAAATCGACGGAATTGAGAATCAAATATTAGATGAAAGAGAAAGTAGAAGCAAACATTGACTTAGTTGCTATGATTATTTTAGCAAGACAGCTGTTGGTACCAACTTGTTACCATTTGGAGTTATGGCCTTCCGAATCTGATTTCGGTTTTCATGGAACCAAGACAACGAAAAATTTTAAAGAAACAATAAAATGAAAAATAAAATAGATTAAACAAACCTGAAAGCTCCCAGCAAAAAATCACAGAAATTATTAGGTTTTTCAGGTTGTCCAGGTTTCTGACGTGTAGGATTTAATTTTTTTAGGTTTTTCAGCCTTTCCATTTTGTCTGGTCCAGGTTTGTCAAGTTTCTCTAGGTTTCCTGGTGTCTCAACATTTCCATGTGTTTTCCAAATTTCTCAAATTTATCGGAATTTTAGGTTTTGATATTTGCCAGGTTTATTAAGTTTCCTAGGTGTATCTTATCTTACAGCGATTTTAGGTTATTAGATTTATTATTTCTCACGTATCTCAGGTTTAGGTGTCTCAAATTTAAGATCTTCAGTTGTAACGTTTTCCAAGCTTCTTTCAACAAAGTTGCTCAGGTTGTCTTACCAGGCTGAAAGCAAAACTTGTACGTCAGATTCTAGAGTATTTTGGGTATATTGTGTGTTCGTAATGAGTTATAGCTCAGCGGTTGGAAAGTTGGACCATTGAATATCAACACTCTAACTCTAGAGTATTGATATTCAATGGGTGGACCATCACTCTGGGCTGCTGTTCTAGATCCACTATTCAAGCCACAGGAATAATTTGTATCTATTTCTCATTTTTCCTTCGGCTAGCCAACGGCAAGATAGTAAAACTGGCTAGAATGATTATCTAACCGCGGACTCGGTGGAACTTGATAGAATGGAAAAACGGCCAGAGCTGTAAGATGCTAATAAGATAATTAGGCTTTTCCATTGACGTAACAACCTCACAAACAGCTGTTATCGGACAACTCAATTACACGAATCTTATTTCGGTTTTCATGTGTTTTTAGATTGCTTGTATAGACAGTTTTTTTTCTATATTGTTCTTCCTGTAGTGAAGGAGTGTGAGAGTGTAATTTCTGCGTCAAAACTGTTGTCTCTTTCAAGCCCCGTTTCCACTGAAGAAACATTGAGGAACTTTGTGTTTCATTTTGTTTAGAAAATGTTTGGCAACCACGGAGGAATTGGCAACATACATAAACTTTGTATTTTGACATCTCCTGGAGGGTACAAGTCAGAATCTTCTGAGTTTCAGATCCTACTCTAGCAAGACCAATGCAAAGGGTGTTTTCAGTCACTACAAATCCAATAAGAGTCATTTTTACAGCATTTTGACATCTACCTAAATCATCGTGTCCCTTGTTCTTCAGTATCTCTCGCAGTTGCTGCAAAGCCTCACTCACAGACATGAATTTAGGTGGCATGTACTCCGTCTTCTTCTTTGTTAAACTCTCTAATGTGGGCTGCTTGACCTTTATATCTGCAACATTTCCCTCCAGTACTCTGTCACAACAGACCTACCCAACAAACACAAAGTGTGCAACTTAATCCTATAATTAGAAACAATCCTCTCATAAGAACTATCTAGTGTTCAACCCTCAGTCCAATAGAGAATTGAGACAGTCTCCTCAAAACTGTACAACTGCAACCCACAGCGTTCAAAATGGAAACATTGTGGACCACCCTCGTATCAACCCCACGCTCTCTTGCCCTAAGCACCAGGCCCCAAACGGGTTTCCAACCACCAGCAAGGCAACGTCTATAGTTTCAGTGCCTGAAGTCCGGGCCTGCTACGATGAGTTTGCGGCCGTAGAAGTCCTCCTGGCTTTCCAAGAGGTATTATAATAACTGAATTTGAAATTTTGGGACTTACTACGGCTTCGGTTCCACAGGTTAGGATCGACGTGTAGGCCTCCAGATTTTGTCGCACCATTTTATTATTTCCAAACCTTTGACTGTGATGTCTTTGCAGTCGCCGATTATGTAGAACATTTTTATAATGGAAATGCTCCTAGTTTGAATGTGTGCAAGAGTACTGGAACATTGAGGTTAGAACGGGGTCATGGGGTGATTATGGTTGCCTGGTTTTAGGGGCAATGGTTTAATATTCTGCTAATAATTCGGTTATCAAAAAATTCTCTTAATAAGTTGATGGAAGCTCTTGTTGTGTGCACTATAGCTTCATCCTGCTTGAAATAACCCATCGTTAGTTCGTCATCGTGCAGGTCTTTGGGGCTTCTTCCATAACTTGTCTCACTCTTTCAACCGTTTCAGGTATTCGAATATCCCGATATCTACCACTACCTTCTTTTCAGTTAATACTTCCAGTAGCATCGATTTAGAACGTTGCAGAAAATACTGTAGCTTATAACAATATCACGATATTCAGCTCGAAATTCTTCCCAGATATGCGGAATAGAATGTTTCCAAATCTCGTTTACTTTTGTTGCATTGTGAAAATAAGATTGCAGGAGTCCCACTCAAGTGAACTTTTGCAAAAGAACAGATTTTTATTTCAAATCAGATTTGACAACTCGATGACTTTTTACACAATCGTATCGATCAAGAATCGACTCAAAATTTTGGATTCAGAGGCTCCTACGATCACGAATTTTGTTACTTATTCGTTATAAAAAAATCGTGTAAACAGTAGTCCAATAACAGCTGTTTGTGAGAAGCCAGTGACGTCACATGGAAATGCCTAATTTTCAAAAGTAAGCCGACAATATACTCTTTAGGTTAACATTTAATACCATATGTTATCATTCATCATCGTGCCTGGGCTGACATAAATTTAGTGTCACTAATTGTATTCTGTAACGTCATCTTCTAATATATAAAATTGTCTCACGGTGTTTGTGGTTGCACTCCTCTGAAAACGGCTCGACCGATTTTTTTTTGTATATTTGGTAGGTATGAGAATAGGTCGTAAAGAATTTTTCACATGGACGTGGGGGCCCAGGGGGCCCCCTTGGGCTGTACCGATTTTTATGATTTTTAATTTGTTGGATTTGCCTCCGCCCCGAATAGCAGAATAACTATTAAAACATCGGAAAAATTACAGGTGGCGGGGAGTTTGGTACAGGACATCGACAATAACAAAGCCCTGGTACAGGGGGTTCCTTGGGTACAAGGGGGCTTAGGGGGACCTCTATAGTACAGAACAACGACAATAACAAATGACGCCGGCTATCAAAATTTGTCGTACCGGGCTTTAAAAATGAAAATCGATCCTCCCAGTTTCACTTCTGTTGCGCGTGGACTCCACACACAAATTTTTTGATGATATCTCGAGAAAAGATTGACTTTTTTTTTTTTCGGTAGCGAATTACTATTAAAACATTGGAAAAGTTAACAAAAAAATATTCTCATACATTTTGTATGGAATCCGTATGTAGCGCCGTCTCTGATAAATGACAGAAACAAAAATAAACATGGCTTTGTATGCCGGTTCCGGTAATGCCAGTAGATGGCGTTGTGTGCATTATCCTTTGATAAAAAATCCTGAATTTAATTCATCGAATAAGTTAACACAACATTTATTGATTCTGAGGCGGTACAAAGTTCGTCCGATCAGCTAGTAATTATAATATTTTGTTGTGTATGACTTTCGGGTAGAATTTAAGCCCCTATGTTCATTATACTTCGATTATATTATATATTATTGTTAAGAGTATAAAGAAGAAGACGAAGATTATTGCACTGTTTTTTTTTTCAAGCAGTTGAAAATAAATCCCGTGTGACGATTTTTTGCGTTACTTTTTTGTAAAGTTGGTTATATTTATTTTATTAATACATACACATTTGGTTTAAAATTCAAATACGTTAAACTAAAAAGAAATCACATTAGTTGCGATAATAAAATTTTGCTTACAATTTATTATTATGTATGTGCTTTTTCAAAATTAGGATAAGAAAAACCGCTATCAAGACTTCAAATAACTTTAACTGGAATAAATTCAGTATCTTCACTGCAATTGATTTTGAGAAAAATTCTTGAAACACGTCGATTTTTGATTTTAAATTGCCACTTTTCTCCCTGATCAGCTTTCTTTTGTTTTTACTCAGGGGGTTGCAACTACCCTTAAGTTTTTTTTTTCAAATGGGAAGATATGTCAACCGACACATCATTGGAAAGCTCATAAAAAAAGGAATACAAGGATGTGTTTTGTTTCATGTATCTCTATCTCATCTGAGAATAAGACCCTAAAAGCTGTTTTTAGGATCATAGGACCAGTGTTCTTTCCTGATAATGTTAATGCAGAAAGATATCTACCGTTTCTTCAAGAAACGCTTCGCCCAGCTCTGGCGGACCAATTTAGAGATGAATTAGATCCAAAACTTCCACATGAGAGAATATGGTATCAACAGGATGGAGCTCCATCGCAATATGCTGCATCCGCTCGGCGTTATTTGGACGACATTTTTCATAATAGGTAGATCGAAAGAAGAGGGGCAATAGAATGGCCAACAAGACCACCAGACCTCACTCCTCTTGATTTTTTTTTTGTGGGGGTAAAGTCTACACCACAAAATCCGATAATCTTGAAGATTTGCAACAACGTATTACCTATGAAATTCAGCAAATCACTTCAGAAATGTTGTAAAATGTAAGAAATGAGTTTTATTATTGTCTTGCATTTTGTCAAGAAAGGCTTGGTGAACATATTGAACATCTGTTACATTAAAAAAACATTATACTTACCTAAAACGAGATTTTTTTAATTCAAGTCCTACAATTTTCAAACAGTAAACCTACCAAGAAAGAAATAGATTCAAGTTGTTTTTATTTATTTCTTCTTACATTATTAGCTGGAGAAGTAAAAAAAATATATCGTTGTACTCCTTTTTTTATAAGCTTTCCAATGATGTGTCGGTTGACATATCTTCCCATTTGAAAAAAAAAAAAACTTAAGGGTCGTTACAGCCCCCTGAAAAAAAAAACAAAAGAAAGCTGATCAGGTTAAAAAGTGGCGATTTAAAAACAAAAATCGACGTGTTTCAAGAATTTTTCTTAAAATCAATTGCAGTGAAGATACTGAATTTATTCCAGTTAAACTTTCCACCCTGTATATAGTATAAGGACCAAAAAAGTCTTTTACTAAATTGCATTTTGAAAACATCTTGAAGACACCTATAAAAAGTAAAACTTTTGAGAACTTCTGTGTCATAATACATTTTTATGTTTTTAACAACAGTCAAAATTGACACTTTAGAGTGGCTGCAATACATTAATGATCGGTTGATTGTTGCAGCTAAATCATCAGAGGTTCCAAAAGTGTCTTTTTTCTTTTAAAGTAACAAATGTCTCATTTTGAAGAACCTAACTCCCTTTATAACGAACAAATATCAACACTAGAAATAATATCAATAAAATAATATTTAGATACTAATTGTAACTGATTGGAGTAACATTAATCAAAGAGCTCTTTGGAAAAAATTAACTTTATTGATCACAAAGTGAAAATAGGAACTAACAGAAACTTGTGTAATGGTCTACGCGCTACGTACGAATTTGCAACGACGACTTGATTAAAGTCACTCCGAATCAGTCGGCATACGTGTGTCTAGGCCTTTAAAACCCGAAAGAAAAGGGTTGTTTACGCTTTTCTTGAGTGTTTTCAGCCTATAAGACATGAATGCAATACAATATTTTATCCACAACCGCCGCAGTAAACTTAAAAATGACTCTTGTTATGATTTACTTGTAGTCGTTAAATGTGATAAGATATAAGATAAGCTGTTTTGATAAATAGTTAATTGGTAGGTCGGCATGGAACGGTTTATAGGTATGCTTTAGTTTTTCATTTTAAGCAGATCTAGAGGTTTTTAGAATTTCAGAAAAAGTCCCGCTGCGCCTTTTTACCTTTTTAACTTCAAAGACTATCATATCTGCAGATTTCTTGTCTAATTTTTCAGCGTGGTATCTTTTAAATTCGTCCAACGATACATGAAGCAGCCATAAGTCTGTATTTGTAATTTGTCTCCATTTTGATACCCTTATGGCACGGAACAATTTACGAAAATGTTTAGGTTGGTAAAGCGTGATTATCTTGTCACTAATGTCAGTTTAAACTACAAAATTGGTCAAAAATAAGAAGTGACAGCACATGGGAAGTGAACATTACCAATCGCCACAAAAATCCCTAAATCGACTAAATTAAAAAAAAAAAATGTTTAAAAACGGTTCAAAAACGGCAAATTCCAAAAAATAGCATAAAATACTCGTTTCATAAGACCTTGAAGCACTCATTCTTTACTATAATAACTCGTGGCTACGCCACTCATTATTTTATGAAACTTATTTTTAAAATTTTCCGAAAATTCAAATTTACCTTCCTACCTGCTTAAAATTTAACTTGTTTCTATTTTATATCTATCCAGTACGAAACAAATACACACATAAAATACAATAATAATAATTAGTCACATGATATGTAGGGCACCTCACACACCTTGATGAAAAACAGCCGCCCAAACACAATTTTGTTACGATTTTTAATTATGCGCCCTTCTGCACAAAAAAACTCAAACATTTGAAACGAATTAATTGCAAGCGTCAATAAATTAGCTCATTAAAAGTTTACAAACACATTCGACTCCGACACTGTATTGTTTATTAGTTCCAGCGCTTTTTTTAATATACACGAACCCAATTAAAAATTTTCATCCGACTCTGTTTTAACGACCCTTTTTCTCTTTTATTTTCTATTCTTCGTGTGCATCGCAGAGATTCCATTAATTAAAAATCGTCTTTATTTGACGGGCCACGTGATCGGCCCTCCCGTCATTTGTCAGACACGTTGGATGCTGAATTTATCGCCCTCCGCGCGAAGAATGTCAAACATCTTAACTAGTGCTTAAATATAGATTTGCATCATTAATTAGGCGCAAGTTTAACAAATAGTCCGAGTCGTTTGTAGAAAAATAATTAACGTCACGTGGGTGGTTATGGACCAATCGCTGGACGCAATGAGCGCGCCCATATTGCGGAATTTCCGCGGCCTGCTTGTGTCGAATTAAAATATTGTGTCGACAAATCTTAGTGAGTAATTTGGATTTTTCTGTCGCACATAATAACCTTTGGCTGGTCTCCAGATGAAATTAAATGTCTAATAGCATATGACCACAAACGTTTACTTGACTGAAATATAATTAGTGAGACTGTTTAAATTATTTTTAGGTAATTGAAAACAGGTTCGGCGGTGAAAGAGGTTATTTTTTGAGGATTGGTTCCAAGTTTTAGTATTTTGTTGGAAATTTTACAGTTTTAAGGTTTTTTTAAGGTTATGAGCCAATTAGTTGTACAAGATCATTTTATTACAGTTGCTGCTTCTTAATTTATCTTAAACATAGAACTACTTGTAATAAAGACTTAATACTATAATAACTTGTAAGTGCAGGTACATCAAAAGAAAAGGTTTACAGTAATTAACTATATAATTATGTATAGTCCGGACACACAAAGGCAACTGCCCTACCCGACTCACACGTCTTCAATGTCGACTACTGCAACTGCCCCCGTTGCTGCTTCGTCCTCAAAAAAATATGTATATCGGCTACACCCTTCTAGGCGGCTATCGATTCATCTATTGATTACATCATCTAGTAGGTACTTTCGATACAGATAGAATCTTCTCGATGGGTATTTCAGACTTCCATCTCCGGAACTTTGCTGTCTTTGATGATGTCATATAGTACGTCTATGCGCATTCTATAATTCGCATTAGCTATTAAGGCTAGTTTTAAAAAAGTGAGTTTTTACCTGAAATACGCATCTGTGGCGCGTAGAATACCCGTCGGAAGTTATAGTCTTATGCCAAATGCATCACTTTTCATAATTCATATAATAGTACCAAATCCTCCAGATTCAAAAAAATGTAATCCAATGCACGTGTTAGCCATTGATGATGTCATTTGGTTCCCAGGTTCCTTCGTTTGTTTCCCGCCACTGGATTGAAAATACAAGTGGCATTTTTTTGCTTGGCGAGAGAAGTATCTATCATTTAGGCAAGATTTTAAAATTGTGACTATTTGCTGTGACAGAAGATTTTTAAGTTCGTAGATTAGACCTTTTAGACTTTATCCAATTCATGTGAGATATCCAAAAAGGAAACGCTACAACATTGTTTCTTTTTTATACCCCCCCCCCCCTGCAGTTCTAACCTTTGTGTGTGTGTGTGTGTAAATCCAAATTATAGTACCTACTGTGGTAGGAGAGAATTATATTGATTCCAGTATTTTTAACAAGAGAATTTCAAATACTTTTAGCAAGATCGCTAATAAGCTAATGAAACAAGAAGATTTTAAGATCATAAAAAGAAAAATACATTCATTCATATTATGCCTCTTTTTCTTAGTGTCTATATTTCTGTGCTCGCGTACCCATTCCTCTGGTAATATTTCTGCCTCTCCTTCTCTACTGCGTTCTTCTTCTTTCGAGTATCCTGCATTCTCCCCTTCCTTTTATCCTGTTTTCAAACTTGGCCTTTCTTTTCCTCGCTTTCACTCTCAACCTATTCCTTTTTCATTCTTCTCTCACTATGTATTCTCAGATACTTCTCTTGCACCCTCTTTGTCTCTTCTTGTTCTTTCCATTGCATGCTCCCAATAAGACTTTCAAACATCATCATAGTACTGAAATTAAATTAAACATTTTTGTTTTTTCTACATCGTGAACAACAAGAGGTTGAGGACGCAACATTGCCTCACTTCCTTTGTGACGCAAATCATTTACTTTCCCTCTCCCTTACACCTTTACTTTACTTTTTGCCCTTTCGTATATCTCCTTTACCTTTTTTTACCAGCCATTTATTTACTCCTTTCTCTCTTTCCCAAACAGTTGAATAGTTTCTCTCTATCCCTCTTGTCGAAAGCCGCCTTTGTCAGATGGTCCAGGATGTGTACATTATACCTTATTAGTTCCCTCCCTTTTCTAAATGCTGCCTGCTCTCTTTTCCTCTTTCTCGCTCCTCATGCTTTCATTCCGAATTGACGCATACAACTTATACCCCGTGTTTAGCAGAATTATTTCACGGTTTATTTTAGTTTTCCACCTTACTTTCCTTCCACTTTTTGTAAATAAGGCATATTACCCTCTCTCTACACCCTACCAGGACCCCTATTTTTGAGTTCGAGAGAAGGGAATTGTCACCAGGGATCATTCCTATGGAAAGTTCTTCTATGGGAAACTGAATATTCTCATGAGAACGTTGATGCGGAAATGCCGTTTGCGTTTCCAGTTTGCAATGACAATTCTCACCAAAATTCTCAGAAGAGATTTTCCCGGTTTGTGAGAGAAGTGAACGTTCCTCTGTTTTCAAAAATAGCGATTTCTGATTTTCGAGAGAAAGTTCCCGACTTTTCAGGAGAAAGTCCGTTCCTACGAACTCGAAAATAGGGGTCCAGGAATCCTTCTCCTCTCCAGATCCCATTACCCTCATTATCATTACATCAACCAGTGTCTCTAGTACTCTTCTTATCTCATACATCCACGATTCATTCTGTACTCCATCCTTCTCCGGAGCTTTCCTCTTCTTCAGTTTCTTCACTTGCTTCCCCACTTCTTCCAGCGCGTTTTTTTTTCTCCTTCTTGTGGTGTTTGTTTTCTCTTTATTTCAATTTCTGTTTTCCCTTTTTTCTTCCTTTCTCTATTGACATAGTTAAACACCCCCTCCTCTGTTCTTATAACTATTATATCTCCTTCTTCTCTTTCATCCTTCCTCCTCTTTTCCTCTCTAAATCATCTTCTTTTTCGCTTCGCCGCTTCTGTTTGCTTTCGTCTTTTGCCATACTCTTAGCTCCTTTATTGTTTCCTTTTCTCGTCGTTCACATATTCTGTCCTACTATGCATTTTATTTTCTTTCTTGCTTCTCTACCACCACCTTTTGTGGCTTCTTTTCATAATTCTTTCTCCATCTTCCCTACTTCTTGTTCTTCAAATCTTTATTGTCCTATATTTTGATCATCACCTTCTTCTGCGTTTCCTCTGTTCTTTCTCCTCCTCTTTTTTTTTGTCTCCCTCTTCCTATACTTATTTCCATAGGCAGATGGTGGGTTCTTTCCCCTACTTACAATTCTTCACTTCTTTCCATGCTTCCTGGTTTACTATTCCGTGTTTGTTTACCTTCTCCTTCTTCGTCCCTTTGTTTATTTCCTTCAACACAGTCTACCTTTTTCCCTCTATCCATTCCATCAGCTTCTTCCCTTCCGCATTTTCTACCTTGTTTTTTGTTTTCTGTTTGTCTGCAGCTTTGTTCTTCTGCCCATGTTACTGTTAAACCACTATCTCGAATTGCCTCACACAGAACTTCTATTTTTCTTAGTCCCGCTACATTCCAAAAGAGTGCCCCCCCCTCGCTCCTGCTTCTTCCGATGCCTTTTTAATTTTCTCGCCCCTCTTCTTGTCCTCTGTCTTACTTTTCCCCTTGTTCTTCTTTTTCCTTTTCTTCGTTTTCTTTTCCTTTGCCGTCATCTCCATTTTCTCCCTCACCCTAACTTCTTCTTATTGGAAAACCTTTTTTCTCTCTCTCATTTCATTCCATCTCCATTGAACCCCGTATATTGTTAATTTCCTCTAGTTCACTCTTCTTTTCCGTCTCCTCGTTCTATCTTCGCTATGCTTCTTAATTTTTTTATAACTCCATTTCTTGCTTTGTGAGGTGGTATCTGTGACTATTGCCCTCAGAAAATTTCAACCAATCCAGAGACAGCATTATTTAAAATTTATCCACTCAAGTGAGAGTATCATTGAATATTCATGCGTAATATGTGCAATACCCGGGTACAAGAACATGTGGAAATATCCAAAAGCAAAATTAATAAACAATTCAAAATTTTATTAACGGTATTTGGGGTGCACTTGTGATATAATAGTTGACTATCATCTCTATTTCTTTCTTTCTTCATAGTGTTCCTTCCCAATCTTCCATTTATACTGTAATTATACTCTATTTTTACTGTAAAAGTTCCTGATTTTAAACTCTCCCACATTTTTATCTCAGAAAATCCTCTATCCCCTTTTTGGCCTGATGTTTACTTTTCCTTTTCCCAACCCATTTTGTTATCACAATATTGTTTTTCCTCCTTGTCCTTTCCTCATACTCCACTTTTTCTTCCAGCGGTGTCCACTCTCTCTCTCTCTTTCTCCACCTGTTTCTCCATCTCTTCTCTTTCTGAAATTCTTCTCGTTGCCTTTCAATCTCTCTCTTTTAATTTCCAACCTACTTGTGCCAATTTATCCATAATTCTCTCCATTTCACTGTCAATCTTTTTATCTTTCTGTACAACGAAAAAATAGTATATTACACGCGTTTCACAAGCCGAAATTGTAGCACCCGTGCTTTTGGAGCACTTCTCGCTGCGCTCGTCGTGCCCCAAACTACTCGTGCTACAATCAACCGTCTTGTGAAACTTTTATAATAATGTACTATTTTCTACTTTGCGTTCGTACTGAGGCTATTATGACACGGTTTTGTGTGTCATAATCGACAAAAGCGGTGTTATAATAATTCTACTAACAATAGTATAATTTTTTTTTTTTGCGTATTGACCAGAAGGAGCTCCCCGTGATTCCGACCTTCACGGGGTTCCTTGCTGGTCAGGTCCTATTCGTACATCATAGCCACTCCTCAAAATCATGAGGTAAGTAGCTATGAATCCCGTGAATCATGTGCCCTGAGCAGACGCAACGACCCCAAGATGACCGCTTTCTGCATTCCAGCCGCAAGGGTCTCTGCCGGTTTACGGCAGGCAGGAATGATTTTCAGATTGGAGACGAGCGAGTCCTTGATGCCTCCCATGCACCCAATTACCAAAACGACGGGCTTCACTGAGTAACTTGAGTACAGCCTCCTAAGTTCAAAGAGCAGGTCTTGATATTTTGTCCGCTTTTCCTCCTCCTTGACGCAGATGTTATTTTCAGCAGGAGCCGAAAATTCAATAACAAACATCTGCTTGGAGGAGTGGTCCAATAGAACCACGTCAGGCTTGTTCGCTGTTATCTGCCTGACGGTGGAGAACGAGAAGTTCCAATAGATTCGGCACCTTTCGTTCTCCACAACGGACTCAATATCGTTCGGGACATAGGGCAGCACTGGTGTCTGGTCTATCGCACAATGGTGTCTTAAATGAAAGTATAACACTCTCAATGCCGCATTGTGGCGATGGATATAGGCCGAAGCTGCATACACCGGGCATGCCGCCAATATATGCATTGCTGTTTCAGGGGCCCTGTGGCAGGCCGTACAGCTCACATTCGGCACCTCTATACCCATCACGCGGCTGCGATAGACCAAGGTGTTAATTACACCATCTTGCGTAGCGCAAATGAATCCCTCAGTCTCAGACTTCAGTCCACTTGATCTCAGAAAGGCAAATGTATGCCTTTTGGATAAGCCAAGGTTTTCAATGTTCTTGAAGAAAACACTATGCATTGACTTATCCATATGCCTTCTCATGAGCATATCTTGCTCAGAGATTCTGACGTGGGCTGTAAGACGGAGCAAATTGAGCTCGGTAATAGAATGTGGCCGAGCTCGCTCAACGTCAAAGTCAAGACCGAGTTCATCTGCTGCTCTTTGTGCCGCCATAAACAAAAGTGCCCCGACTCCCCGCCTCTCGTGATCCCTGACAAGAAGCAACAAGGGATCCGAACTTTGGATGATCTTACAGGCTATACCCAAGATTACCCTGTTATGAAGACACTCCAAACTCAAAAGTCCTCGGCCTCCCTCGTTTCGTGGAAGATATAACCTCGGAACGGACGATTTTGGATGCAAACTGCGCTGTAGATGCATCATTTTTCGAGTATCCCGATCAATCTGCTTCAACTCATCCACTAACCATTTAACTGCTCCAAATGAATAGAGCAGGATCGGAACGGCAAGCATATTTGTGGCAAAAATCTTGTTCTTCCCCGAAAGCTCTGACGACCAGATTCGTCGGAGTAGATTTTTGTACTTGCCGCAGAGAGACTTTTTTACCTGGTGTGACGCTTGGATGTGGCACTGCTCCACACCCAAGTACTTGTAAGTCTCTCCGGCGTTCAGATGTCTCAGAACGCTTCCGTCAATGAGTTGAGCATCTTCATCGAAATACTCGCATCGTCCTCTTTTGAGATGAACCTGAGCACATTTGTCCCAACCGAACTCCATGCCAATAGCATCTGTGTACTCCTGCACTATGCGGAATGACTGCGTCAGTTCTTGCTTTCCGGAAGCATACACTTTTAAATCATCCATGTAAAACAAGTGCGTGATCTTATGCTTCCGGTTACCGGGTGTACCACAGCTATAACCCTTTGCACCGCGCAAGGCTACGGACAGCGGCAACAGGGAGATGCAAAACAGAAGAGGACTCAAGGAATCTCCCTGGAATACTCCTCTTCTTCCAGAGTGAGATCAGTTGTTTGATGCATCTCACCAGTGTATCGGGTATCGCAAGACATTCGAGCAAGTGAATAATCAGCTCGTGAGATGTTGTGTCGAATGCCTTACGATAATCGATCCAAGCCATAGATAGGTTGCGCTTATATTGGACGGCATCCTGCGTGACGCACCTATCGATCAGCAGGTTTTCCTTGCAGCCGTCCACGCCCCTTTTACAGCCTCGCTGTTCGAAAATTTTCGAATACACCGGGTTAATGGCGTGGAATATTCGGTAGTACAGGAGTCTGGTGAAAATCTTGTAGCACGCATTTAGGCAAGTTATTGGCCGGTAGTTCTGAGGCTGAGACAAATCACCCGTTTTAGGTGGTAAAACGGTTCGCCCCTCGACAACCCACTCCGGAATGGGCCGCTCACCATTAAGCCAGGAATTAAATACCCTGGCCAGACGCTTGTGCGTGCTTCGGAATTTCTTCCACCAAAAGGTATTAATTCCGTCCGGGCCTGGTGCGGCAAAATTTTTGATTCGCTTAAGAGTCTCGCCAACTTCTTCCGGGGTTATCGGATTGCACACCACTGGTCTTAATTGAGATCTTCTTACGAAGTTCTCAAATTGTGCAAGGGCTGGAGTGTCTTCACGCAACGGTTTCGATCCCTCGTATATTTCCCTCCAGAAGACTTCGACCTCCTGCACCGCCGGCAATTTCTCTGGGATAGAGTTTGCCCGCTGGAAGAGCCTCGAAGGATTTGTCTTGAACTTGTTGTTCTCGACCAACCTTCGCCTACTCCTTACCAGGGACTTTCTTGCAGCCACAAGACTGCGAACTCTATCCATGCAGTGCTGCTTCTCAACAGCAAGCACGGCTGCATTCAGTGTATGATGGGTCCGGCGAAAAAGACGCGCGATGCGCCGGATTTTTGGTGTGAAAGGTTTCATCTCTTTGATGAATTCCATCACACACTGAATTCGAGAAATATCTTGCCTAGCGGTTTCTATCTTCTTGTCTATCTTTTCAAGGCGACATTCGAATTTCCTCTCAGCCTCAGTGCTCTCACCACGTGGGGCCGAAGAAGAAAGCCTCGTCGCCTCTCGATAGACCATTTCGTTCAGGAGCAGGATGTCTGGATCCTCAGGGAGGTTCCTATCGAGTGATTCGTCCGCTGCAACTACATCGCTGGCTTTGGGTGGTGGAATTTTGTGGAGAGACTTTCTGTTCGGAGGCATCTCCAAAATTACCGGAACAGCGTGGCGGATCTCCGGCTCGTCCGGCTGTACCTCCACCAACTGCTCCGGTGCTCTCTCGTATTGAATGCGACGAAGATAGGCCACATAGTCGCGGAGTTTTTGTGGCGCGAAAAAGTGATGCTCCGGGTGTTTCTCACCCCACAGAGCATGCATCCTTGCCATGTAACCCCTTCGCCGCGGCTCGCTCGTCTCGTAGCAGTCGAGCAGGTCATTCCTTAGAGTGTTGGTCCACTCAAAGCGTCCATGGGCGTTGCCAGAGTCGTCAACGGGTGATTCGTTTTCCGAGACCCCACCACCTTCACCTTGGTCCCTATCCGACTGGGACCGGTCGTGGGGGTCTTTCCCTGTTGGGGTAGTAACAACAGTTTAGGGTTCCAATTGGTTGTTAGCCAAAAGGAACCCCGGCCGGTACTGGGGTCAAGATGGCTTGACCTCCCAGGTGCACCAAGAGCTACCGGTCCGATTTGCACCTTCAGCTCGGCAAGGTGGTGGCGCTACTCACCAAGACCAAAGATGTTATGTGGCCTGCCTGCCTGACAGAGTCGTTTTTTTTTCTGCCAGAGTTGTCAACGGGTAAATCGTTAATTTTTTTTTTTAATATTGGCAAACTTGACAATCCCAGGGCAATCCTAACCTATAATAATACTTCGCTGTTAAGGTGTCAACTCCAAGTGGCTGGCAGAGGAAACAACAGCAACAGCTGTTGATGGGAATTGGCATTACTATATTGTTGGCACTTGTTAGGGGGGTGCCTTCACGTGCTTTTGGGGCACGCAATTTTGTTGCCTGGTGGTGGTCAAGCTGGTAACATAAACAAGTGCACTGATGTCGCTTGCCAAAGACTGTGATGCCACTATAATTGTGATGACTGAGAGTGTTTGTGTCTCCGGTCAGTGATGACGCGGTAAGGGGGTCCACTTGTTTGTGCGGCGGGATTTCATTCTAAGCATTTTATGGATGGGGAGATTTCACAACCTCAAAACGTCAAACTTTTGTGTTAAGTTTTAAAATATTTAGAACAAACGGATCCTGTTCATCTGTACCTTAATCTCTTCGTAAAAATGTGTAGAATATATTGGTATGATCATTTTTATAGAAAATCTTGTAGTTTTTTAGATCGTTTATCCAACAGTCACATAACTTCATTTATTGACGTTTGAAATTAATTCTTTTTCATAGCCGCCGTTAATGCACCTCGCAAACGTGGCCAACCGCCGCGAAATTCCCTGGATTGTGAAATTTGATTATTTTGTATAAATAGTGGCAAAGTAAAAAAAATACTGTATGATAACTCGTTTATAAGGCATTTTGTCGCACTTACTCTTGTAGGGCACTCGTGCGTGCGACAAAATGCTTCTTATAAAACTTATATTATAACTTATATATATTATAACGTATATTTTGACATAAAGAGTTATGAAAATATTATTGTACATTTACATTTCTTCCACTTTCAACGCGGTAATACGATTTATGTTATAGCATTTATTAATAATAGCAAAGAATCAAATTCTGAAATATGTACACTTAAATTTTTAGATACTTTTTATTGAACAATGGACCAATTTACTAAATAGAAAAGTATAGTTGTCTGAACGGCAAAAATGCGGGACATTTGAAATTTGTTAGACAGACCTTCTGCAATTTACATTACATCAGATGTCAAAAATTGACAGCAGCGTGGCATTTGTGGCAACATCTATTACTGCTACTGTTACTATTACTGTTTATTACAATTGTTTTTTTATTGTTATTTGTTGCATTGGTTTGTGATTCTTTCAAAACTGTCACATAGTAGAGTTCTGGAAGAACCTATTTTATGGCTCCTTCTTGTACTTTAGCTCACTGAGAAAGGTTCTCTTCATTGATTAATTATGTCTCTACTGGTACTTTAATGTGGAAACATTCTTCGCTTCATGGTTGCTTTTGAACCAAAAGGAACGCAGCAATAATACACCATTTTAGTTTTAGTTTTGTTTTATTTAAAAACGACGCTCATAGTTTACACCTGATAACATAATTTACCAAATTTCAGAAATGTCACTTGCCGTTCACATGCGCGCGCAGCCCAGGTAAAAATACATAGGTCCATTGACATTTTCTGAAATGTAATTGCGAACGGTGCAGCTTTCTTTAAATCTATTCTTATCTTTTACTTATGGGCAGATTATAGCTTTTATTGCTTTTTGAAGTGAAAAAACATCAAATCTGACAGACATGTCACACATGTGTCACTTTAAAATGAAAAAGAGAATCAGCTAGTGTTTTTGATTTTATAGTTTAGTTGCATAACTAAAGCTGAGAAATCATCTTGATATGTTTAAAAAATGTGTATAATGATAAAATAAAATCAAAAAGAAATTCCTTTATTTATGCTCAGTAAACCATTATCGATTTGTTGTGTTAATTTAATTTGGAGTGTGAGATCGGTATACCTTTACAATTTTTTTTTAATTGGTTCAATGGAATAAAATTATACAGGAAAAACTGCATTTCCTAAAAATATTACCTAACTGGGTCTAGTACTTATTGATATTTATATTTTCCATCGCCAAAACTTTTTTTTTTTTTCAAATGCCACACTGTATTTTTTTTTTCGCTATTATGTTACTTTTATTCACCATTTTTTTTTTTCTTAAACCCACAGGATTTGAAGTTATCAAAACTTTTCTTAAAATTAATAAATTGTAAAATTGGATATTAGAATAATCATTTACCCATTGATAGTGGACTGTGAAATTGAAAATGTCAACTAGAAGACACAAGAATATTAATGTCGAGGAATATTTAAGACAAGTGGTTTTTCGTTTGTTACAAAATTTGTAATTAAAATGGATAGCACTTTTTATTCACGGGATGAATTAGTTGACATGGTCTACTGTTTGGGGGAAGGAGAAAGAAATCTACTTCTTGCCTATCGAATATATTCGCAACGTTTTCCTGAATATAGACCGACACCCAAAAGTAATAGTATATTATTCAACTAGTGAGAAAGTTGGCTATTTCTCACGAGTTCAATACTATACTTTTTCTAATCATAATATTAAAGAATTAAGTAATAATTGTAATATTTTTTTATATTTCTTTTTTATTATCAACATATACATTTTACATCTACACTAGTGTCAATGCTTAAGTTTTTCTTGTTAGTTATATTTTCATTATCCGTTGCATTTCGTACACTGCTGCTAGAAGCTTGAACTGCGTTGATGATTTTGTTGGCCGAGTCCATCTCGTTATTAATTAATGGAAGTGTCTATATAACCTTCGGCTACTGATGTGGACTTCCACCATGTCTTTTCAAAACCGTTATATTGGCACCTGCATGTACTAGTATTGTAGCTGATGATCGGTTCAGTATACTTTTCAACTTCCGGTAGTTTTAAATAGTTGGTTATTTCTCGCCCCATTTTGGATATCTTATTGACACCTATATTTTGAGAAGTGCACTTGTCTTTTTGATAGTTTAGAAAAAAATTATTGGTCCAAAAATTTGGCGTACGTAAATTGAGGTTAAGTGTTGTAAGTTTGGTAGCCTCTTGGCACGTCTGGCGGCGGACAATTGTCTCTATATCATCCACAATTTCCATTTTTTCTTGATATTTTGTAGAGGTGGAACAAACACAGATTCGATAACAAATGTCAATGTCAATTAATTTTTAAGAAAACAATGATCTGTCGTATAATTGTCATTAGTAACGATAAATATTACCCGTGAAGAAAAGTAAAATCTCGTCGTCACATTGGTGAGTAACCCGTGGAGAAAGTGTTCAATTTTCTCCACAGTTGAAGACTGAACAACTTTAAAAACGTATCAGAAATTTACAAATCCTTTAATATGATTAGAAAAAATAAGTTTCATCGTTATCCATATCCAGCTTGCAGAGGAACTGGATGAAAAGATGTTAAAAAGGTCGTAAAACCTTTACCTGAATGGCATCTCTCACGATCACAAATCAGTCGAAAACAAACTCTCAATCAAATCAGTCACAATTCAAACAAGTCACAATCCAATTCTCATTCAAACAACAACGCACTATTCAACAGCCGCAAGGGCATAATTCAATCTAAAATCAGGACGCGGTTCCTTTATTAAAATTCAGTACAAAACCAATCCGGGAGAAGAAACGTTCAACATCAATCTGCAACTATTCGTAATATACAAGTTTATTAAGTTTGCGAGTGTTTCAATACAAATCCAAAACATATGGTCCTTTGAGTAACACAAAATCTACAATTCACTACAAAAGGATTTCCAAAAACGTCAAGATTTTTCTGTGTGGATTAGAAATCAATTGAATCTAGATCCTGACTTTCTGAATAAGCTCTTGTTTACAGGCGGAGAAACGTTTCATAAAAACGGATTTGTGAAGGCATGTAGACCACCAAGATCGGTGGTCCTTAAATGTATGGGGAGATATAATACATATATAATATAAAATGATTTGTGAATGTGAACGGGGAGGTCTATTCAAATTTTATTAATAATCAGTTAGGAGGACTCTTAGAGGATGTGCCACTAGCGGTTTGAGCTATGTGGTTCCAACAAGATGGGGCGCCATCCCACTATAGCCAAATTGTACGTAGGCATCTGGATGGAAGATCAGTGGATTGGCAGGGGGGGGGGGGGACTAGATGGCCACCAAGATCACTAGACCTCTCAAAATTTGACTTTTTTATGGGGTTATGAAAAAGAAAGGTTAATCGATTATTATTTGTAGCCAGGATGCTCTTGTTTAATTGTTAATTTATTGTTTTTTTTGTTCATTGTTATTTTTGTAGTATTTTTATATTAAAAATGTTATAAACCATTATAATACATGCGAACAACAGTTGTTTTAATTAATATTATATTCTTCTATGTCTTCTATATGTTGAGATTTTCGATTTCACAGCGCACTATAAATGGGTAAAAACCTAATTTTCCAATTTTAAGAAAAGTTTTTATAACTTCAAATCATGTAGTTTTAAGTATAGGTAATGCTTAGATAATAAAAAAGAAAGAGGTAAATAAAAGTATGTATGTATTTGAAAAATCATACTTCTCTTTAGTACTACATTGAAATCAAAAAGTATGGGCCACACACGATGTCTCTAACGTTCTTTTACCTACTTATAAATTTTTTGTCTAAAGCTGTTTTTAACCATTTTTTGAAAAAAAAAATCATAACTGCAGTTTTCTTCAATAAAAATTAAAAAAACATTACAGAGCTGTATAGCATTTATTACGGCAAACAATAACATACAATAATATACATAAATTCTATTAAAAAAAAAAATGAATACGATCCTGAAAAATTGGGCCCGATTAGGTAACTAAATATTTTTAGGAAATGTAGGTTTTCCTGTATAATTTTATTCCATTGATAGATTTTTAAATTAAATAGTAAAGACGTAAGAGACCGATCACACACTAATGACTCACCGTGTACAGACCGGTCAATTTGAAATGAATTCATATCACGTAATACCGTATTACTTATTGCATACCAAAATGCTCAAGGCGGTCACAGGTGAATGTGAGTATAGCCATTACTTATGCACTCTATATTTTACAACTAAACGGGCATCAATTTCACGAAATCTAAAATCTATAAAAACGGTCGTTACATACTTCAAACATAAAATTATTGATGGCTAATTGCATTTGAGCAAGATTTCTCCAAAGACGCACACCCATAAGAATCACCATAATGCACCATCTCGTCTCCAATTTTCATCTTGACGCTTTGGTGGCATTACTAATTAGGTCTGGAATTCTCACGCATCCACCTTATGCGAGATCTATTCCTGACAGGAAGCGAACCAATTTGTAGACACAAATTAGTTATTCGTTGCCCGTAAAAACAGATTACCCTCCGGTTGAGACTTAATTTACGCTTAGAGCAGATTAACCTGTCAAATATCTCTTCTCGACCGACGTGTCGACTAATTTATGTTTGTTGTTGTTAGCTGCTATCCGTATTTATAAACACACATATCTCCTTGAAAAAATCGAGGAGAAAATGATCCGTTTTCTAAGTGGACGGCGGATATATCCACGTCCAATTACCATCAGCGGTGGATATACCGCGTTGAAGTAATTTGGCAATTTGTTAGTCGTTAAAATTCCCAGCTGCTTGGATCTGTCATTTGACGGTCGGACGGTTCACAAGTCAACCACTAACATGTGTGGATACGGGAGTATAAATAAGACGTTCACACGAAAAACTAGACGCGGTGCCGCCAAAAATAACCAATGAATGGACGGATTGATGAGGTGTGGGGGCGGAGTTAGGGCCCTTTGTGGTAAGCCGATTATTAACAAAGTGTTTGTAAAATAAGATCTATTACACTGAAGCTAGTGCAGTGGTATTTCTGACAAAAATAAAAAATCTTCTAAAAGTGCTTTCAACGAATTGTATTACCAGAGCCGCCATCTTGCGCACAAACACGATTTTCCACAAAGCTCTCTTTCTTGTACTGCAGCACTTTCTAGTGACAGCTTTCGGAACTAAGAACACACTTATGAGGGTCAGAGCTCGGTTTCTGGATATGCTTCGAAAGCTCCTCATTAGGGGGCGCCCGCAATCCAAATCCGCCACGATAGAAAATTTGAAAATAAAAATATACTAACTAGGCATATTTAAGCAGTTATAAACAGGTGAGGTTATTTTGAGTTATTCAAATTATTATTATCAATTCACGTATGTTTTAACAACGACCTACAGTACTCCAACAGTGCAGGATTATCGAATCATTAAAAACTGTTGCATAATACTTAATTGAAGTGGAACCCGAAACTAACTAGAAGGGAAAAACATAAATAAAATCTCAACACGTCCGACATCCATTGAAAACTTCTCCGATTTCGTTACAAGTCTTCGCTCCTCTTCTTGTTCACTAACAAAAGGGAAACTTAATAAAACAAGTCGGAAGCTTTTATTTACTAAAAGCTTGGTTTCTCTCAACTTTGCGACTGTAATGTTGTCTTGACCTCTTAAGAGAGAAACTTATTATCATTTGTGTTGGGGAAGCAGAAACACGCCGGTTTACCACGAAATGTAGAAATTTTTGGGAGGGAAGGAAATAGTAATTGTTTTTGCTAATAAACAAGTTTATTTTCAAGCATTTTATGAGACACCTACGTACCTAATGTTTATACACACAAGCTTTTAAAGTTCAGGCCAGATTTGTAAAGAAAGCTTCATCCAGATCATCAGGTATTATCAAGATAAGTAAGAAATTATTGTTCACTTTTTAGTCAATTCGAAATTGAATAATTTTCATTTATTACTGGCTATTTTAATAATTTATTATAATAATTATGTGTGTGAATATGTTTATTAAATAATATGAAAAGAAAATTTATTTTATCCATTATTAATTTCACACTGCTGATATTTAATATTTGAAATTTGTTGCGTTTGAGTAATAATAATTTACAAATGAACCACAGTTCAATGTATTCACCTTTTAATTAATAGAATAACTGAAGTTAAACTAATTTCACAAAAACTTAAAATCCATTTCAACTTGTCCAATGAAGGACAAAATGAAATCCACTTATATCGTAAATTCAAGATATTGAAAGAAGAAAATACAACAGAAAAAAAAAGAAAAAAAAAATGGAAAAACGAGTTATAAAATAGCCAGGGATGTCGAAATTTTTAGTGGATAAATTATAAAAATTTATTTTGCTTCCGCTTTATCCAAATGAAAAATGTGTTTCCACAGGATTATTTTGTTCTAAAATACTCCAGACATCTTAATAACTTATTGTTCAAACTCTATATCCTGTCACGACGTCCAGATGTTAATTGTATTATTCTAATATAACTGTTTTTTTATTTATTTATTTATTTTATTTTTTTGTTAAAATGACAGTTAACCGTTGTGCAAGGTTTTTAGTCGTACCTATGAGAATTTAGCATTAAAAATTATCCAAAAATTATAAAATGAAACAGCTTCAAAATATATACACATAATACATACATGTATTTAGACACTATATCTTCAACCGGTGTGTCCACAATTATTTCATGATTTAAAATTATTTTTGCCCGATCAACATCTAAATGACTATTTTTGGCACGCAAATAAGGAAGGCATAATGGAGCATTTTTCTCACGAGTGATATAATGATAAAAGGGGTGAATTACTATGGTTACCTACACGATGGTAAGACATTGTAGTAGATTATATTACAAGTGACAGAAATGTTTTCATTGTCAGCAAGGGAGATCTTGATATACATCTCACGAGCTTATACAATGACATTTCGGTCACGTGTAAGATACGACGTTTTATGCCCGACGTGTAATTTCTTGTGAAACGTTAAAAATAAAAACATTATATCACTTGTGAGTAAAACGGTACATTATTATACCTTCCATTTGCGTAGAATAATAAGTCATCTAGACCGTTCATTGGGGTATACCTCTATACTTACAATACACTAATACCTCAATCAACGTCTAGACGTTGGTATTATAAGCTCGTGATACGTGTATCACTCGTGATTTAAAAATCTCACTCGCTAACAATGAAGCATTTGTGTCACTTATAATATAATCTTCTAGGAGTATTATCCTTTCTCATTATTCTTTTGCAATTTAGAAAGAGAAATATGATTATTTTCTTCAGTTTCGACCAATAACAGAAGCTTTTAAATTATACTGATAATATATTATGATTTTCACATAGACAGATGTTCCCGATTGCTATGGAAATGAAGTGATTTCTAAGGTATAATAGTTATTTATTGTATAAGTGCTTTAGGAAGCATTTTATCTATGCAAGAATGTTTAAACGCGACAAAGTTGTATAAATAAATAAAATGCAACTGAAGTCTCAATTATTCGTTTTTTTTTTAAATTATTAGAAAAAATTAACTTCGCATGCTTTGTCAGATTAATTTTTATTTTATAGGAGTATTATTTTTATTTTTTATCCACTGTAAAAAATATACAAATACATGTTATACCAATATACCAGACGAGCTGCTCCACACCGTTGAATATTGCAGGATTTCCAGCCAAGGTTACAGACTCACTTACGGAGTAGAAGAATTACAATAAATTGTACCCAACACTATGACATTGCAATTATTAAGTGGGTTTTATCAAATAATTCAACAAACGTAAATTTTTAGATATCAGAATGTGTTATGATTGTTGTTTACATGTACTTTTTTTTTCATTGGTGGTCGAAGGAACAGCATAGTGTACAACATATGCTGAAGGATATTTCAAACTCGCATGACTTCAACTGTCACGACTCGTTTGAAATGTCCGTTTTTCGGCACTTGTACAATATACTATTTCAATTAATTTTTCTACAATTTTATTCATGAAATGATCTTCCGGAATTTTAGCTCGACTTCTCAAAATTATCAATTATAACACTGAAGCTTGATAATTTAAGAGTGATAATTTGGTGGTAAAGGTGGTCCAGACAGTACAAAATATACAATATTTAAAACTGATTATTTTCCCTAAATATCATTAAATACAACGTCCATTCAGATGTGAATCATGTCTTTTAGATATGTCTGTATTCACTTCTGGGGATCTACCACACACATCGATGACTTTTCTTATCGGTGACTTTGTATAGTTGGTTGTTTACATTACTGTAAATATGTACATACATATTGTGAACTCAAACGTCTTTCAAGTAACAACGCAGTCTCTCACACCTGGGGGGCTACCACTGACATCTCTCACTTTTGTCACTGATGGTAACAAAATTCACGTGCATTTTGTCATCCATTTTATAAAAGTACTATTACTGGAGGAGTGGCAGACCAGTGTGGAGAAAGGTTGTTTTACAATAACTTAGGCTTAATATCAAGATTTTATTTTTTAAAACGTTATACACAATCATAACAAGATCTCTGCGTTCAGGAACCAAAATAAAACGGCGGAGAATCGAAGGGACTATAAAATAAAAGGTACAATGCTGGGTACTCCATACTCATTGTAAAATATTAAGGTTTGACAAGCGACACAACCAAATTAAACAGTAAACGGATTTCCGGGCTGTCTCAAAGGCGCCTCCATTTTTCAGGGTTTTCGGCATTGTCTAAAAAATAAAATTGAACATCATTACATCTTCCATTTTGTCTTTAGCTTTAGGGCACAAACTATACAACGAACTAAAAGTAACAATCCAATGCACACTATAAACTATGTATATACAAATAACCTCACTCTTTCTTGACGAACGCCAAGGCGGGGAATAATAGTTTAATTATTTATTCATTTTTTAACTAAATATTAGAGGTTTAGTTTATTTACAACCCTCTCAACACTTTTTTTGAGTATTTAGATTTTGAATTTTCCAACTCACGCAATGCAAATGTCAAATCTCACCGAAAATTAAGCACTCGTGAAAAGTCATCGATTATTATTTTTTGCACTTTTCTGTGTTATGCCAGCTTGATCTTGCTGTGATCTTGAAAGACGTTCGAATTTAGACCATCAACGGTTTAGGCCCTTTAGACTAAGTTTGTTTACAACATGTACGTAAGTACGGTAATGTAGACAACCAACTATACAAAGTCACCGATGAGAAAACTCACCGATGTCAGTGATAGGCCCCCTGGACTTGTGGAAAGGTGCTAATAACTGAACAAAAACGATAAGATTATGTTTTAAAACTTGCATGTTATAACCAACACGAAGTAAGACAAGAACTACGTGAGTAAGGAAAGCGCCACAGATATAGTGATATAGAGAAAATAAACAAGTGCAAAATAAAAAACCTGCTCTTCGACTTGTACAGTTGGGGAAACTCAACATTGGACATCATTTGTGACATTGGTATTTAAGATGTAAAGCAGCTTTTATATCATAACTTTATTTTAAGCAATTGTCAGTATGTTAGTCACAAATCCTAAATGACTCGTTACGTCAACAGCATGAGTTGACAATATAGTTGACAATAAAGTATCGAATACAATGATTTTTTCGAATTTGGTTTCATAATTTGCAAATTATAACACCAAAAACAGAATCATAATGATCTAAATTACAATTCTGTTTTTGGTAACTTTTCTTGTCTTAATGTTGCCTGCAACTTTGCAACTGTACTGCAATGTGACCGCGACAACGACGTTATAAACGTCAACTAATCGCGCCATATGACAGATGTGAACAAGATGTGAACGAAAATAAACCAAAGAGAAGTAAATGACTTTCGTTCCATGATTAGATGTAAACATTGGTAAAAACAAGAACTGAAAAAATGGCAATCAAACGTGAGGTACAGCTTGTGTCTGCATAATCAAAAATTTCCAAATCTAACCTCCAAGTCAGAAACGTCATTTAGCAGAAATACCAATTATACTGAAATACCACTCGTGTTTTTCACAAGTCCCAAAGTCATCAATTTAGCACAAATTTTCAGTTTTTCTTAATTAAATAAAAGCCAAATTCGAAAAAATAGTATATTACACGCGTTTCACAAGCCGACATTGTAGCACTCGTGCCTTTGGAGCGCTCGTCGTGCCCCAAACTACTCGTGCTACAATCAACCGTCTTGTGAAACTTGTATAATAATATACTCTTTTGAAGGAATGTCAAAAAATGATGTCCAATGTTGGGTATCCCCAATGGTACACGTGATATACAAAATTCGGTATAACCAGGTTGTTTATTTTGCACTTGTTTATTTTCTCTACATCACTATACATATCTGTGGCGCTTTCTTTAGTTGTTACTGTCCGGCTAAGGGGGAGTTTTTATACTGTTACCTAAAAACTCACGTAGTCCAAATTGTTATTTCCAACATTTCATAAACAACTTGATTTTTGAAAAAAAAAAACGGTTCGGTTACCTATTTAAAAACATTTTTTCATAAGAATTTTCTAACGTAACAGAATTTAATTAAGAAAAAAATCAATGCAATAAATAAATAAATAAATAAACACTTTTACAATACGATAAAAATATATGATTTTGAGACAGGGATTTAATATGGGAAATCAATTTCACAGTACAATGCTCAATACAAAAGTTTTAGAGCAATCAAAATCCTATCCAAATTCATTTTTACTTATTTTATTTATTACTTAAGTCTTCAGGTGTTGAAATCAAGCAGGAAGAAGAATTAAAATTAAAGAAAAAAACGTGTTGGGTCGGGGGACCCCCGTCAGGAACGAAGTTCCTTACGCTTTTTCTTCAATTCCGAATGTAATTCGATATGGAGAAGTGCTTTGCCGCCCGGTCCCGACAATCCGAAATTTTACATCATTCTACATTTATTAGTATTAGTATTGTTGGAACCACAACAAATAGGGCAATAATTTTACAAGACAACATTTTATTGATTTAGGGGAATAGGTGGTAAACTATTTTTCACATGGATATGGGGGCCCAAGGGGCCCACTTGGGCTGGACCGATTTTTCGGTTCAACCTATATTTATATTTTTTTTTGTATATTTGATAGGTATGAGAATGGGTGGTAAACTATTTTTGACATGGACACGGGCCCCCTGGGTCTGGACCGATTTTTATGATCTTTGATTTGTCGGATTTGTCTCCGCCCGAATAGCAGAATAACTATTAAAACATGGACATGGGGCCAGGGGGCTCCTTTGGGTTTATAACTCAAGAACACCTTTTATGATCTGAACTGTCAAATTAATTAATTTTGTTTACTGACATTTATTATCATTCACTGTTTTTTGTTTTAATTCTTTTTCTTGGTTTAACACCTGAAGAATTTCGATAGGTTTTTTATTACTCAAAACTTTTGTATTGAATATTTTACTGTAAAATAATTAAGGGAGCCAATATTAGCAAATCTTTGATTTCCCATATGTCTCAAAATCAATTCAACAGCTTGTATATCATTACACTTAACCTTGAAATTCATAAAATATGTCAGAAGATCTTTGTCGCACAGTTTGTAGCCACTGATTATTTCGTTAAAATCAAACAATAAATGAGAAAGGTAGAGCTCTCTCCGCTTTTTAAATTTTTAATTTGTCGCACTTATACCTATTAATTTTATGATCTTCTAGAATTTAAATTATGTATTATATTATGTATTTCTGTCAAAATCAAAATTAAACAGCCCTGTTACTTTGGTGTATGATTATTAACAATGTAGGTACATATCGGCAAGTTAGGGACCCGAAAGAAGCGACTTGGATAAAATTAAGGTATACTATGCTTTCGGAAATAAGATATAAAGAATCTAGAATAGTAATAATTATACAGCAAGGTTGAGAAGACATTTTTCTTAGCCGAGCTGTTTTAGTGCCCAAAATGCGAAGCAAATTTAACATTTCGCAAGAAATTCCTATACTTCCCAGTTCTACATTGTTGAACTATCAGCTATCATTAATAATGACAGCAAATGTCAAGTCAACACATCAACTACGGCAGTAACCATGCCAACATTGTCAATTGTTTTTATTATCTACTAGTAGGAGAGAAAAATCCATTATTGGGTAAGATACAGAAAATCAATTTCTGAAGCATCAAACACGATTTAAAATGATGTTTTCTGAAGCTAGTAGTGAAAAAATTAAGGTTTATATCCTATGCTTTCAGAAATAAGATATAAAGAATCAATAACTAAAAACGTACGTAGTATCAACATAAAGTTGAACTTATCTCAATTTTGCGTAGATTCAGCCTGAAGGTAAATTTCACTAAGTGCAGTGTGAACACTTCCATATGAATTCCATTAGTTCACCATTACGAAATGCATAACTATATGAATTACGTCCATTGCGAATGGACATTTGGGAGGACAAGGAATACGTTTAGGTCCAGACGAGGGGAATACCTCATTAAAACCAAACCGACTTCAAAATCCAAACACGATCTATCAAAGCATTGGTATCAAGCTGGTAATAAGAATAAACAAAGAAGAACAATCGGTAACGAAGCGGAAAATAACAATGCGGATGTATCTCTTGTATCTGCCTGGGCTCACTGCGCTCGCCCGCGGCTAATGCGATCCTCAGCCAACCGGCCTCCGAAAAATTTGATCTTTACAAAGTGCAACTTTCCTCCCCTAATTAAATAAAAGCAACCCTTCGCTTCTATACCGATAATGGGCATATGCTTGTTATAATTTCCCGCACGCACGCTTTAACTCAAGTATCCATTTCCTTTAATGGCACACAAGCATGGAAAACAACCCCAAAAGATGCTCGAATCTGAACGACATGTAAGGCAACTGAGGCAAATGTTTCTCGCTTTCGTTGAAAATGCACGGTAAAGTTGAAACTTAAACTGTGGTTTATTTGATGTGTTGAGACCGGAGTACCACTTTTATTGACGATTCAGAAATTATAATTTAGCACAACTCTAATAAATGTTGACCTCTATAGTAGTTCAAGTATCTCCATGTGTTCGCTAACACACTCTCTGGTTGTTCCTATTTTTCGGCGTTTCGCATCGCCACCCCATAAAAAGCAGCTACCTGAAAACACCGCCTCACATCTCATTGTTGCACCCTCTTTTATCATCATTGTTGACATCGCAAACAACGACACCCCGGAGTGAAATAATCTCCGATAAGTACTCGCCTATAATCAGCTTTAAAACTTTTAATTTATGGATTTGGAGGTCGAGTGGAAGAATGAGAATGAGGGTGAACCAGAAGCAGAAGAAGATTCACAGCAGCAGATATCAGATGACGTCGGTCCTGTCGGCAAACTCATCCGGAAAAGGAATCCAGCAGGCGTAAGTAATCCGCTAGTAAATAGAACAAAAGACGATGCCCAATCAGCGTTGAGTAGGAACAAAGTAGCGTCTGGCGTCGGCTTTTGTTGACGAACAATAGAGCACGGGTAAACGATGCTCGCTTGTTTAGCGTTTGTGTATACTGGAGTTATTATTATATCGCGGACTCCATGGCCAAAGGCACCAGAATGCCCAATTAAATGTTTCATTTTCGCAGCTCGCCTATCCTACAACCTTCTCGTTGCTGCGAAGATGAAGAAGCGACACGTCGACGGAATGTACACAATTCATCAGCTAACTACTCGACTAATTAGGAGTGGAGTGCCTGTCATCTACATGGTTGCAGTTCAATCGGTTTTGTGATAGCAACAACAATTTTCAGGTCATAACACAGGTGTTCGGACACTGTCACATCGCATAGTGACGGATTTTCACCGTTAAAAAAATTATAAAAATTTATCATTTGTGAGGAGCTGCACACCAGGTAGCTCACCAGGCATCACCAGGTAGCTTTCAGTGGAGACAAGGGACCTCCTAAATTCAGCAAAGACACGCTATAATGTGTCGGTTTAAATTGACAGACCATAAAACAAAAAAATTATTAACAACACCAAAAAGGCACACAAAATTTAATGCAAAAATTAATTGAATGGACAAATGGTCGCTTGAAAAACGCAGGGTCGTTGCTTCAGCGGTCTACTCGAATCTAAAACGATCGATTTGCCACCAAAGAATGCCTTATTGTCGCGAAGGCGGCCACGCGGGGCACTGAGTCCTCACCGGCTTCGTTCTTTGGTGTGATATATGAGAGGATGAACAAAGAACTGTAATCAATAATAACAACACCACCCCTCAGTGGTTGCATTATATCGTGTTCCACTGATCACTAATGCCATTACACTGTTCGTACCGTAGTTACATCAGGTGACTTGGTGTCTTCCTAAGAGTTCCATAGCTGGAGAATATCGGGACTTTGTCTTTGGTCCTTCAGAAGTAGATGGTGGAAACCATTTTAAATAAATATTGCACATTTTGTATAGTACGATGTAGTTTAGAATTATTATATTATTAATTATTTTCTTTATTCACTCTACACTTGACTAATAAGAGGGTGTTAACAAAGTATTCAGAAATGATCAAGTAAGCCATGAACAGTTGTCAATCGTTTTGACGAGAAAACCTGGGTGGATTTAACATAAAATTACACTACTCACATAAATTAAAGGTGCAAGAAATAAATCCAAATTTTTCGGTGATTTTTGATGAGCTGTATTTAAGTGAAAAATGGTCGTATCGAGGATTTAAAAAAAGCATTTTAAAGTTACAAGATTCTAGTTTTCCGATCTTTTGGCCAAAAATTTTTAGGAGCCATGTTTTCCAAGAAATCCAAAGAAATAGCGCGGGAAGTTTTTTTTACAAAATTTGGCCTTCTTTCTTTTTACTCCACGGGTTCGGAGAAATTATTTCGGGTTGAACCATTGTATGAACCGAATAGCCTGTTCATTCAGCTTCAATTTCCTTTTTTTAGATTGTATCTACGACCATTTTTCGCGGGGATATTCGATATTAAACGAAAAGGGATCCCTTTGCCTTCAACCATCGATATGTCAGCAACCAATGATCTTACAGGAAATTGAGAGGCATTGCTATGAAATCCTATCAAAACATTTAAGAAATTTTTTTTTTCCACCCACAATATCGACTTGAAAACAGTTCAAAGAATCGGCTATTTCCTTTGTTTTGGTAAATCGATCGTATCTTCACAAATATTGATAAGGAGGCTAAGAACCTTAGGGATTTTTACACCTCAATGTACCCCCAATAGCCCTGCGAAACGGCAAATCGATCCATCGAGCGTTTTGTTTTTTCACAGGGTCTCATTTGTCTGGAAGAACTACACATACACACGACACACATGAAGCATAAATCCGACCGTGCAACCTCCACGTGGTATGCTTTGGATAACGCAAATGCCGGCGGTTGATATCCAAATTTAAAATCAATTTTTTTTTAAGGTTCCCCAGTAGCAGATACAAAATTGTGAAAAAAGTTTAATTTGTATGCAGATTGCACGATTTTTAAAAACAAAATTCTTCTTCTCTTCTTCCTTTAATTTTTTCGTAAACTTTGATCAATCGGAAAAACAAACCGCTCGATGGATCGATTTGCCGTTTCGCAGGGTTATTGGGGGTACATTGAGGTGTAAAAATCCCTAAGGTTCTTAGCTTCCTTATCAATATTTGTGAAGATACGATCGATTTACCAAAACAAAGGAAATAGCCGATTCTTTGAACTGTTTTCAAGTCGATATTGTGGGTGGAAAAAATTTTTTTCTTAAATGTTTTGATAGAATTTCATAGCAAATTTGTTCCAGTTTCCGAAACTGCCTCTCAATTTTTTGTAAGATCATTGGTTGCTTACATATCGATGGTTGAAGGCAAAAGGATCCCTTTTCGTTTAATATCGAATATCCCCGCGAAAAATGGTCATAGATACAATCTAAAAAAAGGAAATTGAAGCTGAATAAACAGGCTATTCGGTTCATACAATGGTTCAACCCGAAATAATTTCTCCGAACCCGTGGAGTAAAAAGAAAGAAGGCCAAATTTTGTAAAAAAAAAATTCCCGTGCTATTTCTTTGGATTTCTTGGAAAACATGGCACCTAAAAATTTTTGGCCAAAAGATCGGAAAACTAGAATCTTGGAGCTTTAAAATGCTTTTTTTAAATCCTCGATGCGACCATTTTTCACTTAAATACAGCTCATCAAAAATCACCGAAAAATTTGGATTTATTTCTTGCTCCTTTAATGGGGTCGTCCCCCTCAATTGAATTTGACGAATTCGCCTATAGCATCTCGTAGACTATATAACATGAAGCCCTAAAATGTGTTCTGTTGTTTAATAAAGTTGTTCTGTGAGATAACAGAGCGTATCAAAAATCGCAATTTTGGTTAGCATTTTCAAACGCTGTACATTTGCCGCCTCTTGTGACGTCATTTCTGGGGATCCTTTTCATTGGTTCGTAAGCTTCTCATTAATCCGCCCATCTAGTAACTTTGAATTTTGTCTGGTTGAATTTTTTCCCGTGTTGACGTCACAGAAAGGCGCGCGATTCAAAAAAGACAAATGTTTGGGATTTTTTTTACGTAGTAAACGCGTGATTTCGAATAAACAAAAATATAGGGGTATAATATTATTTCCTCTAGTTTCTAGAAAAGCTGCTTTTGAAAATTGTGGGACGACCCCATTTATGTGAGTAGTGTATTTTGGTCCTACATACCCACAAATATTTTAATGGAAAGTTTTTCTAGATGTTGTGATAACCCCCCTTTACGTTACCGCCACTTTTTTTAATTTGAACATGAAATGAAGTGTCAATGACGTCACCAAACGTCAAATTTGAAAATTTGAAACAAACCGCGAACTTTAAAGGTAGGCCAGTGATCGTCAGACAATGAAAGAAAAGGTAGAACCCCACGTTTTGTTATTTTTTTACGAGACAAACAATGACGAACTTACCCAAACGAAACAAAAACCCCAGATTCTTTGGACACATAGCGAGAGCTAATCAGGAGTGGAGCGTAAATTGATAACACAAAAATTATGGTTTTAAACGTCTATTAAGTTTGAACAACTTGAATGTCTTGAGTATGGTGATTGCGTACTGTGGTTCACAATTTCTAGTGTCGTCGAATTAAGTTGGTAACAATGCGATTTCGTAATGTTATCAATAATGGTGCAAGTAATAAATTACAACTGACAATTTCCCATGATTTCAACAGAGCAACAATTTAGTTCTTCAGAAAAATAGTAAAAAATAATACAATTTAACAATTCTGATGTACATGATGAGTGAGGTTAGGTCAGCTAAGTTTATTCCACCACTGAGCTTTTGCAGTTTACATGAATTTACCACAGGCAGATACAATGAAATATCTACGCCCAAAGCGGGCCTCTTCGCTCCTGAGAGGGAAAAAGAAGAATATTGAAACACGTGGAATTATTTAAGTTGGGTACATCTGAGTCGGAGAGTGATGGACAACATGTAGATCAAATGGAAAGACTAAAGCGAAGTGAACAAGACAATTGTCTGTAAGTGAGGCAAGATTGTGGAGAGTTTACTATCATAGGAAAAAGCTCACACATCCAACGGACCAGGAGAAATGAGTTAAGGCTCTATTCTTGAACATGTGAGTGAGTTGTGACGTCACGTCGACTAGTCAAGCATTCAATTTAAAGTAAGCGCATTTCACAATCACTGCAGATTCGAGCGGTATGAGACGGGCGCTTACTTTAAATTGAATGCTCGACTAGTCGACGTGACGTCACAACTCACTCACTCAGATGTTCGAGAATAGGGCCCTTTGTTACTGAATTGTCCTAGTCATGCTTAGTTTCCTGTCTTTCTTTAAGGCTTGTCCAAACCAAGTTAGTTAACAGAACCTATGGGGGGGACTATTCCTTTGGTTAGTACAGTACTGCCACTTCAACCTAGTTGGCTCAGGAGTTAGTAGCAACTCCATTTTCTGGGTACCTTGCAGCCCAAGAGACAACTCAAAGTCGGAACGACTTCTCTCCCACCTCTCAGGTACAGGTTTAGCCGAAGTAGGGTCACATAACTCCCCCGATCAGCAGCCTGCAACGCAAACATTTGAATACTATTTGGTCTATCTGTTGCCTCGAAACATGTATGGACAAACAATAAAATAATAAAATATACAGTTGATGCGTTGACATCAAGCGGGCGCAACACGTAACGAGGCGCAACGAAGCTGCCAACATGCACAAGCAAAAAAAAAACACTAAATACCTAAATTTGGCCTCCCGGGTCGAAAATAGCTAGATGTCAGTTTCGAGCGAACGACGAGATCGGAAATCGCAAAGGGGGCGCAAAACAACATAAAGAACTCCAACATTCGGCGTGGCGCTTTGCCGTTTTGTGACCTTTAGTCTTCAGTTCTTACTCAGTGTTGGTTAATTCAAGTCAACAGAGACAAAATAGCTTTTTAAATGACCGCAACGTGCTGTCGGCCTTATAACGAAAGACAGACAGTAGCGGACATTATTTAAACCGACCGAACAACAAAGGGGCGACTAATAGTTTTTTTCCCCTGGCGGCCATTTTATTAGTGACGCTGACAAAAGGGCCCGGGCAACGGTAAAAACCGAAAAGCTTGTTATCTAGGAGTTTCTAGTGTGGAACAAACGCCGGTCAATGGCCGCAGGGCCATCTCATTATGTTGAGCATGACAAGAGGAAATAGATGAAATTAAAAAAATGTTACCTGTAAATACGTTGGCTGGCACCACACACACGATTGTTAATTTAAATTCAACCGATCCTTCTGGTAACGTGAAATTTCGACAATGCAATTTAAACATAGAGCCTACTCAACTTTAAAAACAGGAGAACTCATAGTGATATAAAATCAGATAAAAACAAAGAATTAAGCGTTAGTTACGACTTGATGCTTCTAAGGTTAAAATTTAAATGAATGTCAAAATGACCGCCGGTCCTCCTTCTACCATCTAGGACGGACACCAACCGTCCTTTTAGCCACGCCAACTTCATCGCGCTGCCCATCCCTGCTGGATGTTGCCAACTTCAGAGCGAGTTGCCGGATAGGCAACTCGAAGTTCTCCTATGCATTGCATGGTCTATTTTGGGGATATCTCAATGTATTCTCAGGTTACTTGTTTTTATTTATTTTTTGATCAAAATATTTTTTCTTATAATGTCTTGACTGTCATCTGTCAAAGATTAAACATCAAAAAATGTATTAAAGCAGAAAATGAAGAAGTGTTTCTAAACAGATTTGATTTGATTAATTTTCCAGAGTAATTGATCGATTATACTCTGCAAGTTAGACAGATCTTGGCAGAGAGCAGACAGTCGTCCGAAAAATTGTGATGGTTTTGCCGTTAATTGAACATCTGCGTCAGAGGGCCCCCGCGTTCCCGCTGTCCACTATTATAGAATGAAAAATATTATTCATTGGGTAAAATACCTGTTAACAAAACAAATATTTATTTCGTAATTTTGAGATATCACTTAGAGTTTTATTCCACCCCACTGTTTATGGTTCTTCTATTTACGAAATTCTGTGATGTCAATCCACTGAATCTCACTTATAATAGTGATTATCATTTATCATCAATCATTCATAGTGACTGAGGCTTGCATGTATTAATTACAATTTGAATGCTTTTTTTACTTCTTTTTGTATGTGTCTTTAACCATCCACATCACACATGAATATTTCCGATGTTCATCGATAAGTGCAGTGCATCTAACATTGTTATACATTTTAAAACTAAGGTTCACCAAACGTTGGTAAAAGACTTCACCTCTGTTAATAATAAATTTTATTCGCATTCATAGTGTAATTCATCAATTACCAGATTGATGAACGCTTAGGAAGTAAGCCGGGAAAAATTTTACCACCTAGTAAAAAAATTACTTACATTTCCTCGCCACATTTCGGCCGTGGCCCGCAGGTGGGGTGGTGTACACGCTATATTTTCTTCGTCAATCATTTTTACCCAGTATTTTTACTTACAAACTTTACAATAAACCTTGTCGCTTTGAAATGACATTTACGAATTGAAATTATAATTTAGTTGTTTTCAGAGGCTACTTGGTTCCTATAAATTTTCAACAAACGAAAGTTACAAATATGTAATTTTGTAAAAAATAGATGACGCTTCTGAAATATCAATTCGCTCGGCTGTAATCAGGCACTGTCTTACTAGGTATGTAATACACTAATAAATTTTAGGTTAGCTCTTTTACGCAATACTGTACTGTTGTTTTCATAACAAATTTCGTCATTATTAATTTATTACATTATATTATTTGGTACCAAATTTCTATACAACATTTTTGTACCGAAACTGTATGACATGGTGCAAAAATTTTGCTAGTGCAATTTCAGTATTTCAGAAGCAGACGTGTTGAAAAGAAATTTTCCACTTTACACCACCTTCCTCCCAATTCATCTAGAACACATTTGCGGACCCCTATAATTACCAGCCATTTATAGTCTCTCTAGAGTTTTATAAACTACTCAATCACGAGCTCGAATCAAAATGTATATACATGTACGCAACATTAAAAGACTCCAGAGACGTCCAGAAAACTCAAAAAGGTGTAACCATTGAACAGAGTTCTTCCTCAGGGATTGACATCCCTAAGAGAGGAAATGAAATTTTTGTGTCTTTACGTTGCATTGTCAAACTTGTAATTATGGGAGCAAGAATTAGGAGATTTTCAATGTCCACTCGCAATGAATTTACCTTTTCGTTCTTCACCTTGCCCCGAATAAAATGGTCAACCAAGCATCAAACCCATCCTGATGTCCCACGAGGCCATCCCTATTACGAGCATTAACGCCGTCTGTTAGGCACATCTGTTAATTTTTGCACCCCATCTCCTGCTGACCGCACCACGGTTAGATTGCAGCGTTGTGAGACCTCGTCCGCAGGCAATTTTCCACGTGGGGCGTTGTAATCGAATTGCGATACGTCTAATTAAAAAGTATGTATCGTGTTGTGACAGGACCGTTATTGACTTCGAATGTTTTTTCTCTTTTGCATTATTCAGACGCCGTCGAAATTGACAGTTTCAAATTAAGATACAGATCGGCGGATGTGATATAGAAATATAAAAAGAGGCGATAGGTTGTCAGCGAGTTGTGTTCGAAGCGGAATCTCCAGGGAAATATACCTCGGAAACGGGAGGTGCGAAGATACAAACCGGTGTGAAATATTAGCCAACTTTTCGTATGGGCGAGCGACGTCATTTATTTTATGCAAATACGTATCAAAACTTTGTCATTTCGTTGGTTCGTGATGGGTTTACAAAATTGCGAAGGGTGTGGTGGAAAAAATGAAAAACGGCAACACTTGGAGTATTTTATTATTGGAAAACTGGAATTAAAATTTTGATGCGTTGGACATCAAACTAGCATAATTATTCAGTTCTTGAATCTGTTCATCTTTTTTTACGTTATTGGTATACTGACGAGGAATAATATATACCGGGTGTTGAATTGATTTTGAGACATAGGGACTTATTGGCTCCCCTAATTATTTCACAGTAAAATGTCCAATACAAAAGTTTTAGAGTAATAAAAATCCTATTCAAATTCATTTTTATTTATTTCATAAAGTCTTCAGGTGTTGAAATAGAACAAGAAAAAGAATTAAAACAAAAAACAGTGAAAATAGCAATAGCCATGAAATGTCACAAAATTTGAAAAGAAAAATTGTTAAAGTTTTTACTTGCATCAAAACTCAATATGAGTGTTTTTTTTAACACAGAAGAAAAAGTTAATTTTGTAAAGTGGCACTATGGAGGATCTTCGCTGCTTTTAACCCAACCAGTTCCAGCTATTGCAACAATTCAAATCGTTGAAAATTTCGAAATTTGATAAGTTATGTAAGTGCCAGCGGCAAAATGCCCTTAGACCGACGGAAAGGACGGGTTCTCTGCTGCGTAGCAGAAAATAAAATGCATCCTTACGGGAAATGGGTCAAAATTTGGGAATGCATTATTCAACAGTAGGTACAAAGGATTTTAAAAGCACAACGCCCGCAGTTTCATTCATACAAATATGCAAGACATCAAAATTTTTTTGAAGAAGATAAAGAAAAAAGAATGCAGTTTTGCGAAACTATGATGAAAAAACCAAACAATGACATAAACTTTATAAATCGTACGACAATGTGGAAGAACTAAAAGCAGCGATAATAGCAGAACCGCGGCGAATAAGATGTTATCAATTAGCGTCTATGAAAAGAAATTTTTCCGATAGGTTGGGATATTGCTTAGTTGCCGGCGGGGATTTATTTGAACACCAATTTTTTTTTATTTATTTAAAATAAATGCAACCAGTTATAAGCCAATTTATTAATTTTCTTTTATTGCATTTAGAATAACTAAGAGGGTCTTATTAGAACTAATTTTAATTGTCAAATTAATTAATCTTCTTTATAGTTGTGACATTTATTCATGACTATTGCTATTTTCACTGTTTTTTATTTTAATTCTTTTTATTGTTTTATTTCAACACCTAAAGACTTTATGAAATAAAGAAAAATGAATTTTGAGAAAATTTTTATTACTCTAAAACTTTTGTATCAAACATTTTACTGTAAAATAATTAGGGGAGCCAATATTTCCAAATCTTTGATTTCTCATGTTAAATCCCTGTCTCAAAATCAATTCAACACCCTGTATGTTGATTTCATACATTTTTTTAATTTACTTCAATAAAATACTTTTATAAACAAGATGGAAAAGGAAAAGAGACAAAATAGTAATAGAATTAGAGATTAAGTCACAAGATCGAAAATTGATGAAGGAACACAGTCTATTGCCAGAATCGCGCAGTTGGAAATAAACGTCAGCATTCTAAAGAAGGTAACAAAACTTGTCTAGCTGAGTTTAAACAATTAGTAAAAAGAAACAAAGATTCCACAGAGGTTGGAACAACGACTTTGAAAATGCATGATGAAACAAAATTTTTACATTAAAAGTACCAAAAGTTTTCAAAGAACAATCATAGACAGATATAAGAACATAAGAACAAATATAAGAAGATAATAGAAGAATGTGATAACGTGAAAAGATGGGGAGAAAGGTTTGACAAAATGGTCCCATTTGGGGACTGAGCACAACATCGAGAAAGACACTAAGAGAACTAAGAAAACTAAGGAAAGATACTGTTAAGAATTTCAAGTAAAACAAGGAGATTAGGAGACCCAGTGTCAAGAAAATTGTTTAATCTGGTTGCCGCAATGAGAATAATCAGAGAAAGTAAGATAAAGACAGAATAAATCCTAATGAAGTTTGAATATTAGTCTATTTTATGCAGAATACTTAACCAGAAAATAAAATAAGTAAAAAACATTTTTAAGTTAAACGGTTTTATTGTAAAGAAACTGTACTAAAAGCTAAAAAATAATTAGATAGGTATATTACTATTATTAATTATAGGTATATTACTAGATACCAGTCATCACACCACTCCCCTCATCAATCTAGAGCATTGATCGGACTAAAATAAAATCGTGGGGCGCGTCGAATTTCTATTAACCACAATCAATCGCTCATGTAATTATAGGTATGCCTTGGATGCATCTTCTCAATAGACAGCTTATGCAAAATGTGTGTAAAAGTAAATCCGTCACTATCATCGTGCGATTTCGCACAACGATCATTTACATATTTACTCAGGTTACGCTACGTCCCACAATTTTATTTTAGTCCGCTTAATGCTCTAGATTGATGAGGGTACTGGTGCGATGACTGGAGATGGTACCTACCTAATTATATTTTATCTATTATCCTCCATTTTGTGGGGCGCCCATCCTGGATCTTCATTTTTTCCATGGCGCACTGTATATTACTAGTTAAGCCCTTTCATTTGATAAGTATTTTGAGAGAATTAAAAAACAATATGTAATCGGCCACTTTGTGGTGGATTTTGAATTTTTTCATATTGTACTGTATTCTACCATAATTAAGCCCTTTCATTTGATACCCATATTGAGGAGATTGACAACTAAAAAATATGTAATCCGCCATTTTGTGGTGACGGCCATTTTGAATTTTGAATTTTTTCATTTCAAAAATCGCTCTGTAGCTGTAAAGATCTATATTTTGTCAACACGCTCACAAAATTTCAACGAAAAATCTTCAAAAATAAAAAGTTACTATCAACGTAGTACATTGCTGCCGGGATTTTTTGAAATTTGTAAATTAAAAAAATATATTGCGGGAAAATGTACTTACGTACGACCGGCAGAAATGTATATACCGCTAGAGACATCATGTTTTTATTGAGGGGATTGAAAAAAAAAATGTTATCCTCCATTTTGTGGCGGCGGCCATCTTAGATTTACAATGATACTAAATACACATAATTGAATTTTTATCAGAATTAAAAGTGTGTACCAATCGGTCAACAATAAGGGGGCAAACTTTAAATTCCTGGATTTGAACCACTCACAAGGATACTACAAGAGACAAGACAGAAGAAACAAACAAGGCAAGCTAAATAAAACCGTTTAATAATAAAAAGAGTTTTAGAAAGTGATAAAAATAGTAGTAAAAAAGGAAAAATAGTAGCAAACAATTTTGAAATAAAAATTAACAATGCTAAGAGAAAGTAGAAAGACATAGAAGACGTTTGGAATGCTGAGGCCAATTATGTAGTTAAATTTTGTGTTAAAAAACTAAAAAGGTAATTTATAATATAGTACCTAACTACAACTACAGTTAATTATTTGAGCGAAACATGGACGTTAAACAACGAAGAAGAGCAAAAATTGAAAAGAGTGTCGGCATTATTCACTTGGTCTATAACATATACATTGCTAAACTTTTATGATCCTTTCGTCATTATATTGTATGCAAAGTGGCGTCGTGTTAGTGATGGCGTTGTCGTAAGGAAAGAAGGTGTTGTCGAGTGCCATGCCAAGCCGTAGGTAGGTAATTAGCGCGTTACGACCGCCTAAACAAAGAAGGACGACGAGAGTGTAGCCCGTCGCGACGCTAATTGCGAAATCATGTCGCAGCGTTTCATGTGACCACTCACAGCTCCCCAGGCCAAATTCAAACTATTATTGTCTCCAACTTAGGAAGTAGAACGAATTAAAATGGAAATTAGTGAACGCGTTCCTCGCTTACCATCCGTTAACTTCAATTACCTTCATCCGAGTCGAGTCGAGCCCTCTCTTCGTCCTGGAGGTTAATTACGCGCTAATTAATTGAAATACTTGGATTACTTAAAGAGGGGAATCACCGCTCACCGGTGTACGACAAATTTTAGGATAATGAATGCTCGGTAAAAAAATGGAATCAAATAGTTACCAAAGTTCAGTATAAAATATTTGTTAGATAGTAAGAAGTTAATGGTAAACATTTTTACTTGATGTTTCAACAAAAACATACTTTTTGTGACATTTCTTTCCCCAAAGGAAGCCACCAAGAAATTAGTTTTTATATTTCTTATATACATACATCTAATCCGCGGAAGGCCACTCTACCAGTAATTATTATTGTTTGGGTCGAATATTTGAGATATACAAAAGTGGTTTGTCGAGAGATTTCGGCCTACATCTGCAGTAAATTGGTGCTGTTGGTCTAAGACAAAAAGGACCATTTGTACAATTTATCGCCACATCAAATTTTTGTTTCTTAGATTAACCCAATTAATATAATTACACTTCTCCACAAAATGAACGAACCACTATACTGTTTTATCAGAAATAATGTACCTACATGTGTAAATAATAATTTGAAACTTTCACATTATGGACCTTACCGTATTATGTTAGTATGTAATAAATGCTGCTACCTTTTTCTTTAGGTTTTTTTTTGCAGCCAGTATCAGGAAAAAAAAACAAGATAACGTACAATAAACCACCTGAAACGGGTACTTTTGTTAGTCCATTAGACTTTTGTCTAACTGACTGTTTGAGGTGTGTTTTGGCATTTTGGCGTTTGGCATCGCTGAATAAGATTACAATTTACCAGAGATGACATCAATTGGGCCTTAGCCGAATGGGCTCGTGTCTTGTTCATAGACGGGTCCAGATTTTGTCTGGTTAGCAATAGAGTATTTCGACGAACAACATGTAATGCTCTTTGCCCTCTATATTGGCGATTACTTCATCCTAATGCTAAAGCATACAGTGCCAGAATAGTGAGAGAATACTTTGATGAAGTTGGTGTTCCAGTCATGGACTGGACAGCAAGAAGTCCGGACCTGATCACCATAGAACATTTGTGGAACAATATTGGAAAGCGAGTCAAGGCTCTTATGCCACCTCCAGCTATCCTTGGCGAGGTACAAGAAAGAATACTTACTAGAAATATGGTGTGGAATAGATCAAGGAAAGATAACAAGATTAATAGAGGGTATGCCACGTCGGTGTGAAGCTGTTATCCACAGCAGAGGGAGAAACCCAAGATATTAACCTTAAAAAACAATTTTTGAATTTTGTAATTTTTTGTTGAGTATTGAATACATCTTAAAAACTACTGTTATTACATTGCTGGGGAAATAAAAGTCTTTTAATCCTTAAGGTGTTAAAGTTCTGAATATCAATTTTTACGATTTTGTGATAATTGTGTAGTTATAGAAATTCCAAAGTGGTGCATTAATTTTGTGGAGAAGTTTATTTTTTATTATAAAGCGTGAAATTACAACATCGTCTTGGTGATGTCTGTTTAGTATATATTGCATTGTTCCATTGGAGCTTCGGTCTTCTTCTTCTCCTTCGCTGTGCTGGCTGCCATTCCCTTCTTTTTAAGGGGGTACTGCAGCTATGAATTTGCAACGTGTTGTGTGGGACAGGATTCTGACCTTATTTTTGATCCAAATAAAAAAAATTAAAAAAGGACTTGTTGAGAAAGGTTGAAAGACGGTACCTACGAAGTCCTTTTTTTCGAAAAGTCCATAGGGACTTTGCTAAAGACGCTCAAACATATGTTATTTTTGCATCAAAGTTTTGATTGTACCAAAGGGAAAAAATCAAAAAAGGACTTCGTAAGTACCGGCGTTGAACTTTCTTCTTTTCATAAAACAAAAGATTTTTGAAATCCATCAAAGGGTTGTCGAGTAATCTTGGCTCAAGTGAACCCATGTTTTGGAACAATTTAATATAGGCAACCGAGAAGTAATTCAAAGATGACGTAGGGCAGTCGATATATTGAATATCGCGGAACATGAAACGCTGTTTTGTATTCGACTTCTCGATACTGTTTTTAAAACAACCAAGCTCCACTTGTAAACAAAGAGCTGATATTTTTTCTGCTCGACTATTGTGTTTAATTTGTACGTATAATTCCATAGGAAAGAGAAACATATTTTTTCTTTCGTTCTTTTCAGCATTCAGCATTACGTAAGTATTAATTATAATGTAGTACATATGTATACAGGGTGTACCAACTAAAATTTGTACCCCCCAACAATTCCAATTTCGAAAGACTCAGAAGAAAACGCTCGAACAGGTCAATTTTGTTTTCAAGGGGGACCAAATTGTACCAAACTTTCAAGTCTTAGATCTCACCCCCTTAGCCAGGGGAGCCACCCCCTTATTCAGATGGATTGGGGGGGGGGTCGTGTGATACATCATTTTAAAGCTTATTCAATTCTCTATCCAGATTTACTTTTATCGATTCGTTTCTACAAAAAAAGTATGAATTCGTTCTTTTCCAAATCTACATAAAACACTCTTCAACTAAAATTTGTACCCCCCAACAATTTCAATTTTGAAAGAATCGAAACGCTCGAACAGGTTTAGTTATCAAGGGGAACCAAATTTTCAAGTCTTGGATCTCACCCCCCTAGCCAGGGTAGCCACTCCCTTAAAAAAATTAAATGTCATGGGGGTCATGTGATACATCATTTTAAAGCTTATTCAATTCTCTATCAAGACCTACTATTATCAATTTGTTTCGACAAAAAAGCATGAATTTGTTATTTTCCAAATCAAGAGTATTTGATGTAGATTTGGAAAATACATAACAAATTCATACTCTTTTTTGTAGAAACCAATCGATAAAAGTAGGTCTGGATAGAGAATTGAATAAGCTTTAAAATTATTTATCACACGAACCCCCATGCCATTTAATTTTTTTAAGGGGGTGACTCCCCTGGCTAAAGGGGTGAGATACAAGACTTGAAAGTTTGGGACAATTTGGTCCCCCTTGATAACAAAATTGACCTGTTCGAGCGTTTTCTTCTGAGTATTTCGAAATTCGAATTTTTGGGGGGTACAAATTTTTGTAAAGTATTTTATGTAGATTTGGAAAATATCGAATTCATGCTTTCTTTTTGTAGAAAGGAATCCATAAATGTTGGGTCTGGATAGAGAATCGAATAAGCTTTAAAATGATGTATCACACGACCCCCCATGCCATTTATTTTTTTAAGGGGGTGGATCCCCTGGCTAAAGGGGTGAGATACAAGACTTGAAAATTTGGTACAATTTGGTCCCCCTTGATAACAAAATTGAACTGCTTGAGCGTTTTCTTGTGAGTCTTTCGAAATTGGATTGTTAGGGGGTATAAATTTTAGTTGGGACACCCGGTATATAATATGTAGGTGTCACCAATTTTAAATTGTTAACATAGGATTTTTATTGTAAAACATTGCGGTACAAGTACTTGTTTTTAATGTGTTAAATGTGATATTATGTGCAACACTATTATGTTAGAAATGTAAATACACAATAATTTGATACATTAAAAACATTATTTTGTTTAATCACGCTCTATTTAATTTATCTGTTTTATCCTTTGGTCCAGGACAAACTAATTTCAAACATATTTATATTTCGGCAAATCCACAATCTGAGAACTCAAATAATTAATCCAATCCGTAAATGAAGGAAATGAGTTCTGAACTAAATTATTCACTGGAGATCTGATTCTGAGAAGTAATCGAGTCGAGCGCGTGACATAGCTCGACACTCAAGCAGTAGTAGATATCAAACACAGTATCAACAATAAAATTTTCCGCACGTAGGTATCTTATGTCTTATTCCGAACTTTGCGGTACTCACCAACACAGATTTCCAAGATGCGTGCAGTGCCCCCTTAAGGTCCACCTATATAGCAACTTTGTAAGTCTAGCTTCTAGCAGAAAAATTCGGTACCGCGTTAGTACTAGCGGGACCTTTTCTCAAGCTGCTAGTTGTTCGTTCTTTGTCAGAAGCACCGCCAAAATTTGCGTTTACATTTAAAATTAATAAATTACTATCACAAATAATTTGCATTTTTTATGTCGTAAATGTCTATTAAACTATGCATGTTCTTCAACATTTGGCGTGATTTCCCTTTAAAATATATTCTTCCCCAGTACCTCTTTGATAATTACCGCTGCAAAAAATGTAGGGCTGCAAAAATCTAAAGAGCTACAAAAATTGGTATTTTGTTTGATCTGTGAACAATGTCCGTATGTGGTCCAAGAACTTCTATTAAATTTAATGTAGAAATGAGTCTTTATTTAGCCGAAATAATTGAAGTTATTAAATTTATTAATAACTTAAATAATTAATAATAATTTGAGGTTAATTACGTCCAAATGTTTATCTTATAGTTAATTTATTTTGCACAGGGAATGGAAAGACTTAATGACACTCACAATAATTAATTTTTTTAACATCCAAATCATTTAAACAATTAATGCATAATTTTAGTAATCGTCTGGATATCAAGATGGTCAAGAGATTTAAGTCATTGACAAGAGATGATGTCATTAAGCCTGTCCATTCCCCGTGAAAAATAAATCAATTATTAGTAATAAATTCTTATTACTTATTTTTTATTATTTTTATTGTTACATTAATTAAATGTCAACAGATTATTGTTAAAAGCACTTTAACATGAAGAAAACCCAATCGGGAAATTGTTTATGATACATTCTCTAAAGGCCAGAAATTGATTTCGGTCTCCTGTACCCAAGGAATATACCATATCAATAGGTTCTTCCTGACTAAAATTCATTTTTATCAAATAATAGATTTTTGGAAATACGATCACTAAAACACGTTATTAACGGACGAAATAAAATCCAAACTTCATTGTATTGCTATAAAAATATTTTCAAAGCCTACTTTTTGTCGGTTCTTGTGAACACCCTATACAATAACATCCAATTTTATTAGCAGCGTTGTTTATCGATATGCCAAATTTTAATCTTAAATATTTAATAACAATGCTGATACAGAATTTTAAATGACTTTTCAAAAATTTTCACAAAAAATTTATAACTTGGCAACCTTGTGTTCCAAATTTAGAGAAAGAAAATGCAGTTGTAGCATTTAGAAGAGCAAATCAGAAAATAAAAAATATATATAAGGGTTCCATTAAAAAAAAAATTGTAGAGTACGGCCCTGGAATAGTGAAACACAAAATACAACTGAAAATAATAATTTTAGTCGATGCAGCTTTGATGGTAATATATTATCACATAACAACATTTTTTTCCTCGCACTATTGACTCACCCTGTATATAAGTTATATAAAATAAAGAAGTTATAAGTATAAGAAATTTATATATAAGATAAAGGCTTCATACCGCCTCAGAATCAATAAATGTTGTGGCAACTTATTAGCTGAATTAAATTAATTTTTTTTATAAAAGGATAATGCCCACAACGCCATCTACTGGCATTACCGGAACCAGCATACAACGCCATGTTTATTTTTGTTTCTGACATGTATCAAAGATGGCGTTATATACGGATTCAATACAAAATGTATGAGACATTTTTTTTTGTTAATGTTTCTGATGTTTTAATTGTTATTCACCCTCGAAAAAAGTCAGTCAATCCATTCTCGAGATATCATCAAAAAATTTGTGTGTGGAGTCCACGCGCAACAGAAGTGAAACTTTGGAGTTTACTCCTTAAAAATCGATTTTCATTTTTAAAGCCCGGTACGACAAATTTTGGTGGCCGGCGTTATTTCTTATTGTTGCCCTGTACCAGGGGGGCTTTGTTATTGTCGTTGCCCTGTACTTAGCTCCCTGCCCCCTGTAATTTTTCCGATGTTTTAATAGTAATTCTGCTATTCGGGGCGTAAGCAAATCCAACAAATGAAAGATCATAAAAATCGATCGAGCCGCTCTTGAGTTATAAACCCAAGGCAGCCCCCTGAGCCCGCTGTCCATGTTATAATAGTTATTCTGCTATTGGGGGCGGAGACAAATCCAACAAATCAAATATCATAAAAGCCCTTATTAAGTCGGTCGAGCCAAAAAATCGGTCCAACCCAAGGGTCCCACTGGGCCCCCATGTCCATGTGAAAAATACTTTACGACCTGTTCCCATACTTATCAAATATACAAAAAAAATCATAAGAATCGGTCGACCCGAAAAATCGGTCCAGCCCAAGGGGGCCCTCTGAGCCCCCATGTCTATGTGAAAAATAGCTTACCATCTATTCTCATACCTACCAAATATACAAAAAAAAAATTCATAAGAATCGGTCGACCCGAAAAATATATCGAGCCTAAGGACCATTACATTCACCGCCTTGAACCTGTGTGGATCTGTAAGAGTAAAAAGCTGGCGAACTGGAGACAAAGAGCACGTTGATGTACGCACGAAATCGGTTCGGATTAGAATTCTGAATTTGCATAATTCTTTTAATATTTCATTTCATTTCGGGATTTCTATGTAGTATATGTATTACACTCGAATTTCGAGGGATTACAGCTAAACAGGCTCCTAATATTCGCTCGGTTTCTCTGTTGTTATCTGAAAGTAAACAAAGCTTTATAAATTGTCGCAGAAGAGATTTATGTATTGAATTGTATTAATTAGTAATCTCACAATACACAGTAAAAAATAATCACTTGGTAAAGTCTAATTTGTATTTTGTTAGTAGTTATTTACAATATAGTGTGGTAGGTCAAATTTTACATTGTGAGGTGTAACAAAGTAGTTGGGTGGAATATAATTATTATATTTATATTATTTATTTACAATATGTACAGGGGCAATATATACACCGTCTCCACATGTACGCGGTGGCGGGGAGAAGAAGCAGGAATAGGGAACGTCTGTAACTTTATTAACTCGGTGTCTCTCTCTTCGCTTCAACCCTTGATACGTGGGACCTCTCTCTAGGGTGGAGCGGCGGCGACGGAGGCAGGAGCGAAGTGAGGGTGTAGGGAAGCACCGTCCCCGAAGCGGATATGCCTGAGACCAACCAGTGAGCACCGTGGATACCCAGGTTAGTCCTTTTTTTTTGACGGGTTGGGATGTGACGAGGCAGGTACTCCCGGCGGTCGTCGCTACCTTTTCTTCGGCCTGGTCGGGTCCTCTTCAACGTCTCTGTCTCTCTCTCCCACTCTCTCTCTCTCTCTCTCTCTCTCTCCAGCTTCTTCTAGTGGGGGATCAGTGATGTCGGCCTCATGCGCGGATAATTCACTGAGCGGCGGGAAACGAGAACGGTGCCGCTACGGTGCCGGGAAGTATTTTAATTCGGTGTATATCACCATGGTGTGGGAAAACACGGAAAGATTTATTGCCGGCGATTGTTCGGAGGGAGTCGTCGTTGAAGTTAGGGTCTGTGGAGACTTGGTGGATGTTGGAGAGTAGTTAGACGAAACAGTTGAGTTTTGAGGAGGGAGTGTTGTAGCTGTTAGTGTTGTCTGTTAAGTGGTGGTTTGGATGGGATTTTTGATCAGTAAAGATTTTCAATTTGTTCCAAAATGTTTTACCATCTTTATAATTCAAATTTTCGCAAGATTGAGTTCAAGGTTGTTCCCGGTATTGGTTCAAATCTCGTCTGATTAATGAATTGAGTTTGTTGATTTGGGTTTTAAGGAATGGATGGCGGCTTCTGACAAATCCTCTGTCAATTTTACGTTTTTCTTTGATTAAATCTAGGATTCTCGAGGATTCGACTGAAATTTGATATGTTTTTATGGTGGAGTTACGGGCGTTGAGGATGGTGTTTGTAAACTAGTTCTATTTGGTTGTCAATCTCCGGGACACAATTGCAGTCCGCGTTTTTAAAGTCATAATTTTAAAGATTTTCAGACGTCAGCTCCAGGTCGGAAAGGTATGCCGGAAGTAGAGGTTTTGAGACAAGGGAAGTTTTGAGAGCAAGAGGCGCACCTCGGGTGTTGTTTGGGGCTGAAGATTTGTAGAAGCAGTTGAAGTTTTTGATTTTTTTTGGTCTGCCTGTGTGAGTTTCCGTGATGGCTGGTCATACAGGACGTTTGTAATGATGGTAATTTTTTTGTTTGGGGGTGACGACGTTGAGGGAGTTGAACGTGAGTTCCTCGGTGTTGTCAACAGGGAAGGGATCGGTGAATTTCGCGGGGGGGGTTGATGATTAGGGTTAGGAGAGGGGGGTTTCGGTGATTTTGGGACACTTCCTGGACCACGCAGGGTGGGAGCCACTGCAGAGGAGGCATTTGACCTCGCTGTCTCTGGCAATGCAGAAGTTGGCGGGGTGGTTTTCAGGACATTTGGGGCACGCGGGTTTGTTGGTGCATGTGTTTGCAGCGTAGCCACGCTGAAAGCACTTGGCACACTGCATTGGAGCGGGACTCTGGGGGTTTCGATGGTTCGCATCGGTGGAGTTTACCAATGCATTGAACCTGAGGAGATGGTCTTCGGTGGCGGTGGAGTCGATGAGAGACCGATCTTCGATTAGATTTTTGATTTTCGCTGACATCAAAAGAAACGTCCCTTAGGACAATTTAAAAATGGGGGTTGGATTTGCAGCGCTGTTCTGGGTGGTTTTTGGGTGTGAGGGATGTGATAATGGTGGTGTTGGGGCATGCGGTGAGTTTGTTTGCGAAGTTCTCAGGCGACCCCTGGTAATCAGAAGGGCCAGCTTGTTCCAATTGACGACCAGCGTTTTGATGTTGGTTAGGAGGTATAGAAAACTTTTTGGGTTGCCAGGTTGAAGAGTATGTTTTTGATTGTAAATGTAAATGGAGTTGTTGGGTAGGAGTCTTGGGTGACCATGGTCGAGAATTGTTAGGTGAATTGGAGTAGGTTGGGGAGTTCATGGGGGTTTTCCTGTAGGGAGAATTGTTAGCAATCTCACCGGGATGGCGGTTTGCTGCTGGACGTAGACATCTTGGCCCTGGGTCTTAGAACTCACACATGATATGCAGTGACAGAGGTAGAACGCTTCGATGTTGAAGCTGTGACTGCTGAAGCAAGAAAGATGGGCGAGAGTTTTACAAAGCACCGTTAGTCTAGCAGAAGATAAAAATCTGCTACGCTATTGCTTCTGCTTCATAACTCAAAGTTATAGAGTTCCACTACTGCCATTTGTCATCAGCCTTAGGTAACCGTACTACTTCAATCTTTTGGCTATAGAGAAAGTTATACAGAGTTATAGAGAAAACTCCAAATTCTCCATCTAAATCATTCATCATCCATCTAATTACTAAATCTATTAACCTTATGTGAAATGTGAGAAAAGTGATAATAGCGGATAGACGGACGTGGATGGAAAAGACACAAAACAATAATTGAAGTGAAGTCAATTTAGAAAAAATAAGTGGAATCAAATAAACACCATATGAAGCTCTTTTCGGACGGAAAACAAGAATTGGTCTACGATCAAGTCAACTTTCGACATCAAATCCTTTAGATACGTTGCTATCTGAAGAAGACTTGCAAAAAATATTGCTTGACTATATGACATTAATGTTAACAAGCCTTCGAACAATAACAGCAACAGTCCCTTCCAAATAGACTGGGAAGTAGTGACAGATTTTCAGACGTTTTATTATGATTCATCCAATCATAAGCGGTATACCGATTCAAAAGGGTCACGGTTTGCAAAAAATCTCCTCTATTTATCTAAAAAAAAAAAAATACTGGATTTCAATCAAAATTTTATCTTGACAAGCTTTAATTTTTAACGAATTTTCTTTAGGAAATTGTACCGAATTTGTTTAAAGGTAATTAAATTATCGACAAAAACATCAATTTTTTTCACTTATTATTTTGAAGGTTATCAATGTGAATAAAGTTTTTGCGAATTTCAAAAAAAAAAAATATAATTAACATATTCATTGACTGAGTCTATTCTGAATATTTCTTTAAAGATATGTATATGTTTTATATATTTTTTTTTGTAAAATTGAGAAAATTGCAAGGTATTTGGCAAATTCCGTAAGTGGGAGTATGATGGTAGTCGATAAAGTCTTGTATGCAACACGGCAGTAAAGTGTATTTATCGAACTCGTTTGATAAAGTGTCACTTTGCTGCCTTGCTACATAATTAAATAGCTATTACCTACATTTATTTCCCATTGAATCATTATTAGTATTCATTATATCATCAAATATGTAAATAGGTGCAGAGGTATTAAAATTACCACTTTGAGATGAAGATTATCATTATTATTAATACGTTATAATGGAATTTACAGAATAACAGGATGTTTCTTCAATTATATTAATACAAATTTAACAAAAAAATCTAATAAATACGCACAGATGTACTGGAGCTTTGTATAATTTTGATGTAAATATGTTATAATCAAAACTTAATTAAATATTCGGCAGCACAAATTTTATAATTCATATTGCAAATTGAATGTGCTATGTATATTTAACAAGATTTTTACAACATAACTACATATTTATTGCCGTTTTTGCAACATACATACCTAATATGTATGTCTCTATAAGTACATCGAGGTTTTAATTTCAAAACTTGTAAAGCAAGTCGATCACTGGTGACCTTTATTGCGTTATAAACTTTATATTTAAGTAAGTTTTCAGAATGTCTATGACGTGTGATAGATCTAATAACAAAATACCAAAAACCTAAAATAAAGTTGACCCCTAATGAAATGTCAGAGGCGTCAAGTAATAAACGATATTAGGTAACCGTAAACTCACCAATCACTTCTTTCGCTCTGATTACCCGCGCATTTTCTGATTAACGTTTCCGAGTTTTTCACGCGTCGGAAACGAAACATCCGCTCTTAATTCCTCTCCTTTACAGCCAGCTTCTCCTTAGGCTCGATTTGGGCTTTTACCCCAAGAGGGGCGGCGACAGAAGAACAGGGGGAGATAATCTAGTGGCGGCAACTCTCGTAATTACCGCGACATAAACAGTGTTTAAGAGACGAGCTACATTAATTCATTAATTAAAATGCTGTGAGCTAAGTCTCTGAAACCCGGACTAACACAAAACGAAACAAAGTAATATACATTTCAGAGGACGACCTGCGAATTTTTCAGCGCTTTTCCTATTTTTATGTGTGTGTGGATTTTTATTATTCCTTTCAATCCTCTTTCATTCCGACTCTCGTCCGCGTACTTTTAATGAATGATGTGTGAGCTTCAAAAAATGAACGCTAATCCTTTGGATAATGTGACAAAACGCCCCGAGACGTACCAGCGTCACGGATACTTCACGCATCGAAGACACTGGGGGGCATTTTTGCTTTATGCTCCAATTGGAAAGATTTAAATAAAGGGGGTCTATATTTTGTTTTAATCTTGAAGAAAGATCTTCTATTAGATTTCTTCTACCCATTCAATATTTGTAATAATGATGAAAAATAATGAAGCACTTAATCTTGTTGTTAGGTAAAGGTCTTTAATTTTTTGTTGAAGTTTGTCACCTTATATATTATATAATATAATGTGTCATCGACGAGAGAAATTTCACCCACGTATCGGACGTGGAAAGGGATCCTTCCGTGCAACTTAGCTTTGATTGTTAGCGTCTTCATGATTATTATACAATGTGTTGTTTGCATCTTGTGGATTTGTAAATTTGTCACAGGTAGCCGTTACTATACCTATTTTATTACTTTGTTATGTTTTTCAGTTTGCCACCACCGTCAACTTAGTTACCTGATATACGGGAAAACCTTTGTTGTAAACCACCCTTCCGAATGAAGCTATTATGAATACAAATTGCGGATAGCAACGCGGAGTGTGAAATAAATGACAGATACAAATGTAATTTTTCCGATTTTTTTTTTCAATTGACATTCAATTGAGTCCATCCCGGGAAAATAACGAACAACAAAAAAACAACCAAATATATGTCTCTCCTATCGTTAGTTATGATCGAAACTGCAAAATTATGATTTTTCCAGTTTGTCCGAATGTTGCGACTTGCTTTGTATTTCAAGTCTTTTGCAGTCGCTTCCAATCATTTCAAGATATATTAAATCTTCCCAGGTAGCTTCAAGACTCATATTCCAAGTTCCTTCAAGTCGTTTCAAGTTTCCTCAAGTTGCTTCAGGCTATTTTAAGTTTTTCCAAGTCGTTTCCAGACCCTCCAAGATATTTAAAGTCTTCTCAGGTTGCTTCAAGACTCTTCAAGTCTCTTCAAGACATTTCAAGTCTTTTCAAATCGCTTCCAATGCTTCCAATCCCTTCAAGAAATTTCAAATCTTCCCAGGTCGCTTCAAGACTCTTCAAACATTTCAAGTCTTTTCAAGTCGCTTCAAAGTCCTTTCAAGTCGTTTCAAGTTTCTTCAAGTGGCTTTATCTCTCTTCAAGTCGCTTTCAGTCCCTTCAAAATATGTTCCAGTCATTTCAAGTCTTTTAAAATCGCTTCAATTGCTTTCAAAACATTTAGAGTCGCCTCAAGTCCCTTGAAAACATTTAATGTCGTTTCAAGTCGTCTTAAGTCTTTTAAGTCGTTTCAAGGCATTCCGAGTCTTTTCAAAGCCGATTCAAGTTTCTTCAATTCTCTTTAAGTTTCTTCAATTCGCTTCAAAACATTTCAAGTCCTTTCCAGTCGTTTCAAGTTTCTTCAAGCCACTTCATGTCTCTTCAAGTCGCTAAAGGACAATTCAAGTTTTTTCAAGTCGCTTCAATCCCCTTCAAAACATTTCAAGTCACCTCAAGTCCCTTCAAAACATCTTAAGTTTTTTCAATTCGCTTCAAGATATTTCAAGTATTTTCAAGTGGCTTCCAGTCCCTTGAATATATTACTTCCCAGATCGCTCCAAGACTCTTCAAGTATTTTCCAGGCATTTCAAGTTTTTTTGCAGTCGCTTCCAATCCTTTCAAGATATATCAAATCTTTCCCAGGTCGCTCCAAGACCATTCAAGACATTTCAAATCTTTTCAAGTTGCTTCAATACCATCCACAACATTTCAAATCTTCCTAGGTCGCTTCAAGATTCTTCAAGTCTATTCAAGTCGCTTCAAGTAGTTTCAAAATATTCCAAGATCCTTCAACTCGTTTCAAGTTTCCTCAAGTTGCTTCAGGATATTTTAAGTTTCTTCAAGTCGTTTCCGGACCCTCCAAGATATTTGAAGTCTTCCCAGATTGCTTCAAGACTCTTCAAGACATTTCAAGCCTTTTCAAGTTGCTTCCAATAATGCTTCCAATCCCTTCAAGATATTTCAAATCTTCCCAGGTCGCTTCAAGACTCTTCAAAACATTTCAAGTCTTTTCAAGTCGCTTCAAAGTTCTTTCAAGTCGTTTCAAGTTTCTTCAAGTCGCTTTCAGTCCCTTCAAAATATTTTCAAGTCATTTCAAGTTTTTTCAAATCGCTTCAATTGCTTTCAAAACATTTAGAGTCACCTCAAGTCCCTTCAAAACATCTCAAGTTTTTTTAATTCGTTTCAAGATATTTCAAGTATTTTCAAGTGGCTTCCACTCCCTTGAATATATTATTTCCCAGATCGCTCCAAGACTCTTCAAGTATTTTCCAGGCATTTCAAGTCTTTTGCAGTCGCTTCCAATCCTTTCAAGATATATCAAATCTTTCCAGGTCGCTCCAAGACCCTTCAAGATATTTCAAATCTTTTCAATTTGCTTCAATTCCATCCACCACATTTCAAATCTTCCCAGGTCGCTTCAAGACTCTTCAAGTGTATTCAAGTCGCGTTAATTAGTTTCAAAATATTCCAAGTTCCTTCAAGTCGTTTCAAGTTTCCTCAAGTTGCTTCAGAATATTTTAAGTTTTTTTCAAGTGGTTTCCAGACCCTCTAAGATATTTGAAGTCTTTCCAGGTTGCTTCAAGACTCTTCAGTCTCTTCAAGATATTTCAAGTATTTTCAAGTCGCTTCCAATGCTTATAATCCCTTCAAGATATTTCAAATCTTCCCAAGTCGCTTCAAGACTCTTCAAAACATTTCAAGTTTTTTCAAGTCGCTTCAAAGTCCTTTCAAGTCGGTTCAAGTTTCTTCAAGTCGCCTTATCTCTCTTCAAGTCGCTTTCAGTCCCTTCAAAATATTTTCAAGTCATTTCAAGTTTTTTCAAATCGCTTCAATTGCTTTCAAAACATTTAGAGTCACCTCAAGTCCCTTCAAAACATCTCAAGTTTTTTTAATTCGTTTCAAGATATTTCAAGTATTTTCAAGTGGCTTCCAGTCTCTTGAATATATTATTTCCCAGATCGCTCCAAGACTCTTCAAGTATTTTCCAGGCATTTCAAGTCTTTTGCAGTCGCTTCCAATCCTTTCAAGATATATCAAATCTTTCCAGGTCGCTCCAAGACTCTTCAAGATATTTCAAATCTTTTCAAGTTGCTTCAATCCCATCCACAACATTTCAAATCTTCCCAGGTCGCTTCAAGACTCTTCAAGTGTATTCAAGTCGCGTCAATTAGTTTCAAAATATTCCAAGTTCCTTCAAGTCGTTTCAAGTTTCCTCAAGTTGCTTCAGAATATTTTAAGTTTTTTTCAAGTGGTTTCCCAGACCCTCTAAGATATTTGAAGTCTTTCCAGGTTGCTTCAACATTCTTCAAGACATTTAAAGTTTTTTCAAGTCGCTTCCAATGCTTCCAATCTCTTCAAGATATTTCAAATCTTCCCAGGTCGCTTCAAGACTCTTCAAAACATTTCAAGTCGCTTGAAAGTCTTTTCAAGTCGTTTCAAGTTTCTTCAAGTGGCTTTATCTCTCTTCAAGTCGCTTTCAGTCCCTTCAAAATATTTTCAAGTCATTTCAAGTCTTTTCAAATTGCTTCAATTGCTTTCAAAACATTTAGTCACCTCAAGTTTTTTCAAAACATCTCAAGTTTTTTTAATTCGTTTCAAGATATTTCAAGTATTTTCAAGTAGCTTCCAGTCCCGTGAATATATTATTTCCCAGATCGCCCCAAGACTCTTCAAGTATTTTCCAGGCATTTCAAGTCTTTTGCAGTCGCTTCCAATCTTTTCAAGATATATCGAATCTTTCCAGGTCGCTCCAGGACACTTCAAGATACTTCAAGTCTTTTCAAGTCGCTTCAATCCCATCCACAACATTTCAAATCTTCCCAGGTCGCTTTAAGACTCTTCAAGTAGTTTCAAAATATTCCAAGATCCTTCAACTCGTTTCAAGTTTTCTCAAGTTGCTTCGAGGGATTTTAAGTTTTTTTCCAGACCCTCCAAGATATTTGAAGTCTTCCCAGGTTGCTTCAAAACTCTTCAAGTCTCTTCAAGACATTTCAAGTCTTTTCAAGCTCTTCCAATGCTTCGAATCCCTTCAAGATATTTCAAATCTTCCCAGGTCGCTTCAAGATTCTTCAAAACATTTTCAAAGTCTTTTCAAGTCGCTTCAAAGTCCTTTCAAGTCGTTTCAAATTTCTTCAAGTTGCTTTATCTCTCTTCAAGTTTTATTTTCTTCAAAATAATGTAAAATTCAGCGCTAAATCCCTAAAAGAATGAAATAATTTAAATTTAAAAAAATCTAAATTATATGCGCTGCCGATTTCACAGGTCTCTCGAATTTTTCAAAGCACACGATTGATAAATTGAGCGGCAGGCAAAATATTTTGTCTACGCAGCAAAATGGTCAATTGAGTGGCAGGGTCCCTTTACACTAGCGTTCTATCGTACGTGTTTGGAATGTCCCGTTCCAAACACTTACGAAAGCGTGTAAGTTTCGTAAGCATATTCGAAGAACGACGGACTCCTAGCGCGTCGAAAGACTACGTGATTGGAATGGGACGCTCCAAACACGTACCATAGAACGCTAGTGTAATGGTACTTAAACACAAGCTGCTTGACCATTTTGACATTTGTATCTGTCACAACTGTGTAGTTGTCCGACGTTTCTCGCGCATGCGTCCCTTGTCTGAAACCAGTGAAAACATCCCTATTGACGTATACAATGTCACTTTTTTTGACGCTTGAAGAAAACTATTATTGTGTGGGATTTGGACATATTTTATGGAAAAACATGTTTTACTTACATAATTCTCGCAATTTTACACTGTTTCTTGCTGAAAAAAATTACGTAAAGTTCCGGTTCGTTATTAATTACTTATTGCTAAACAATTAATGAAGGCAGTTCAGGATTCGTAGACGGCATACGAGTGGTTTGATACGGTTATGATTTATAGTGCATATCGTGAGAGTCACTTTCAAAGACAGTTTCGCGTTAATGTGTGGGGGCCGGAATAGTGAACAATTTTTAATCGGATCGCTTATGTGAAACTGCAAGACTTGCCTGCTGGAAGATGTACCACTTCAAGTACGCCCGCGATATGTGGTTAAATTAATGTTCGCGAATTTTTAAACGAAAGGTTTCCAAATCATTGGCATCAACCCCTTGGATTTTTATTCGTGGGGGCATATGAAAGCTCTTGTTTACAAATACCCCACACAGACACTCTGGATGAACTGCGAAATAGAGTTAAACACGGCTCAACGTGTTATCGCTGAGGAAGGTGGACATATTACACATTTTTGGGCTTTTTTCAAATCGCTCAATCGTTATTGAACATACAGTGTGTCCCTGGATGGGGTGCCCATGAGGTGATTTTCTCTATTAAGTTGTTTGGAGTAGAATATTTTTGGTCTAGACTGGTTTTGCTTATCTTAAAACTGTAGAAAACTAAAACAGTCAAACATTTTAAACAACCTGTTTTAAATTAAGCGGTTTTTTCTTAAATTTTGTCCATAAACTGAAGGCAAAGTTGCCTAGCAACCTGAACACAGTGGCAGTCACGGCTGATACCTTATTTCGAGTAATAGTATTTAACGTTACAAGTCCGGTAGGTTACTTGTAACGAGTTATACATTATGGACGAGGCGACGTTAGGAGCCGAGTCTAGAATGTCTAAACGAGTTACAAGTAACTACCGGACGTGTATCGTAATTTTATTTCATACTGTAAGCCTGTTCTTCATTATTTTTCATTTCAAATTTGATTTATAAGAATATATACTGTCCGGTAAGTGTTGCCTAGCGACACTTACCGGCTCTGATACTGTAATAGCTCACCTACCGAACGCAAATTGATCCTTTAAAGGAACATCTACCGGACAGTATGAAATAAAATAATTAACAAAACAATTTGAACAATCCATTGCGGCTCAAATGAACCCCAGGATTTTTTTCTTGAAATTCATGGATAACGTGTTGATATGATAGGTCGCCAAGACCGTAACACTGAATTAAAAACATTCTTTGCTGAAGACTTAGTATTCCGATTTTTTTTGACAACAATGAAGTTTCATAAAGTTTCAATGGTATTTTTTAGGCGTTGCTAGGCAATGTTCGGCTTTAAATACTAGATTTACCAAAAATATTGGGACTTAGACAAAAATTCGATCCTATTGGAAGAAAAAAGCCCCCAATTAAAACATATCAAGCATGATTTGCAATGTTTTATCTTTTTTTGTAATTTTATAACAAGCAAAACCAGTCAAGACCAAAAATATTCTTCTCCAAACAACTCATGGGCACCCCATCCAGGGACACATTATACATGTGTTTTAAATTTATTTTTATTTTTTGTTGTGTGCCAATTGATTCATCAGCCCCTTGTGAACATGTGTTTAAAATTTCCGACAACTCATCGATGACACATTGTATTTCTTGACTTCACGTTAGTATTTTTTTTGTATTACCTTTCTCATGTTTTTGTTTACCTACATATAAAATTCATTATCATCGCAGTGTGTATGTCATGTTTATATCATGTTCTATTTTCTTTTAGGTTTAGTTTCTTCTGTTTGTAAATTTTTATCTGATAATTCTATATAGTTTGTTACCTCTGTAATCTTTAATTTGTTCATAATATCATCATGTCGTCATTAAATCGAAAATATTCTGTATGTGTGTCCGATTTTTCTGTACTTGGTTTTCTTTGTTTGCTCTTCACTTTTTAATTTTATTTTATTTCTCTTGAAGGTACGAATAGAAATTCATAATTTTGTTGTTACGAAATTCAGTTATTACATCACATCACATTATCATGTAAAATTATAAAGCATTGCAATTGATGTGGTTTCCAAAACATATTGAATCTGTTTCCTGCTAAATTTGTTGGACGAATGCATAATCCAATTTAAAATTTACAGTTTTTTGCTTGCAATTAAAACAATGCTTTCCAGTTTAGTGAAAATACAATCAACGTGAAAATTATGCAAATAACTCGACTGTTAATTACCCATTAACAATACAAATACGCTAATTATGCTTACTCGTGTTAGTAAATTTATAATAGCTAAATAAGTAAAAATTTTCTTTTTAGTATTATTAGTATTTTCGGAGCATTTTTTTTTTTTAATAACATGTCTATAACTTTCGGAACTTTTGAGTTAAAACATCTGGTATAATAGCACAGCATGCCGACATGTGTATGACAATTATCAACCACAAAACATCTTTGTAGTTAAATACCTTCCCTAACAACAATCGTTACGTCGCTTTTACGATTGACAGGTGCCATATAGAAAAACATTTACTTTATTGCCACCGAAGGTGGCAACTACAATCTTCTGGCTTACATCACACATCCAGTTTAGACTTAAACGGCCGCTGCATAATTCATGAGCTGTCTCAAACATACAAATTGTTAATATCAGCGCCATTGATCATAATTGCGCTGTAATTTTTATGCATATTAACAAAGTCGGCACGAAGTTAATTAGCCAAACATAACCGAATTGAACATCGGCGTTTGGCAGACCGTATTGGCGCCAGTAATGGGTTAAAACGGCCGAAAAATGGACATCCACAATAATAATCCTCTAAATCTCAAAACTACAAGTACCTAAAAACAGAAAGTTCCCGTCCAGTCAGGCGGAATAAACGCCGCATTTCCGAATTTGCCGCCAATATAGAACAAGTGAGTTTCGTTTCGGTTGGTTAGAGCCTTTCTGTTCAGTTTAGTCTTCGTTTCTTTTGTCCTGGCGTTCCATCAAACGAAAATTATGACGAAAATATGTACATGTGGAAACATCTGCTTGTCGATAATAAAATCGAAACGGAAATACGAAATCCTTTTCAGGACAGCTGTCATTGATTTGGTCATTTGGGATGGCTTTGGTTTCGATTTGTGGTAATAGGTAACAATTTTATTATATGCCTATTATCCCTATAATTTGGCAATCAATCTCTAACACTAAACTGTTGTTTAGTTCAGAAGGAACTATCGCTACAATAATCTATGTGACTCCTAAGAATAAAATTTATGAGATAGGGTGTTTCCGAGATCAAATTTACTAGATTCTCCCAAATTTTCTTTTATGTTACTTACCTTTCAGTGAAGAGGAATTGTTCTTTATTAATTCAATAAAAAAATTCTTCGAGGCATCGGTTTTAAATTTACATACACATTATATAATATGTGCTTTAATCACACTTTGCGCCACCATCCTTGCAAATTTTATTTGGTTTCTAATTAATCGCGAGCAGCAACTTCCCCGCGATAAAAAGATAAAATCATCGCCGGGTACTTTGAAATTAGGGCTTTGAGAGACGGAAGGAAAGACGTCGGCTAATCATTTTAATTTAAACATGAGCTCCTTAATCTTGGTAATTTGTCAGAATGGGGCGCGGCGCTGAGAGATGATCTTCATTTCCGTCGAGCTGGAGCTATTCAGACATGATCAAAGACACAAATGGACGGCGATTCTGTTAATTTTACTTTTGATGTCTTCGCGTTTCGAGTTTGAAAGTTGACGAGAAGTTGAAAAGATATCTCGAATCAGCTCCTTAATGGCGACCATTCAGGCGATCAGGCGCCCCGGGTTATAGCACAAGGAAAATAGACGATCTCTTTCTTGGGGTGCGTTTAATAACCCCCCTTAGATTTTCTGGTTGAAATCTGCGTCTTTTTAGTTCTTGAAACTTACATGTTGTGAATGTGAATGATATACAAAAATCAGGTAGCTTGGAACACTACGAATGCAGCATTTGAGACGTAAAGATGAGGAATGAGACAATTTCAACAACACGTCAATAAAATTAGACTTAATTGTGTGGGTACTGTCTTCATCCCAACCAGCAAAAAGTATTGTTAAGAATCACACCAACAAGAAGTACCTAATCTAGACATATTACTTATGCTTTTATTCTATACCTACTCCAGTAACGGTTCTTAAGAAAGTAGTTGAAGAAACTAATCTTTCGATATTATGTTGTATTAAATAGTAGATTATTTATTATAAGTGTGACAGAAATGCTTCATTGTCAGCGAGTGATCACACATCTCACGAGCTTACAATGTCATTTCGGTCACGTGTGAGATACGACGTTTTATGCCAGACGTGTAATTTCTTGCAGCACAAGTTATGCTTCCTGCTCGACTCAATTCTGTAAGGAAAACTTCCCTTGCAGTTTCCCAAACTTCTTCGAAAGTCCCAAGTGTCGATGATATACTCCGCAATCGAGTGCCGCAAAAAGTTCCGGAATTCTATCCCCAAACATCGTCGACAACCCAGGTGTCCATCGCAGGTACTGTTACAATTTTATTTTGCCGCGCATTCACCATCGAATATTCAGGAACGAATCAGAGTTTAGAGATAACCGGCACGCACAAAAAACACGAAAAATTTCTCGCATACCACGCGACGAACTTGCGACTTTCTTTTCGATTGACATCTGAACGAAGTAACATCTCCGTCATAATTTTGTCCTAAACAAGGAGTAAGATTTAGGGAATAGCGTCAAGGACGGATTAAACGATTGAGATGTCCAGTTAATTTGTTTAACTAAATCGCATTAGCATATATATGGATTAGGTGTTGATTCGGAGGAAAAACGGGTAAGAAAAACTACTTTATTGCGTGCAGACTTTGACTATTCTCTCTCAATCAAATAGGCAGATCCACCAGCATTCACCGTAGGATTGTTTCTTGTTTCACTTTCATTTGGAATAGTTGCTCATGTGACTTTTCTGGACTGACGTAATCCACACGTGGACTCCCAGGTTCGCAGGAAAGGTATTTGTAAGGACACGTCAGCTCCAAAGCCAGCAGAAAACCGTTGAAAGGCTCAAAAGATAAGTAGTAGTTAATTTTTTTTTTGTTAAACATTTCATCTAGTTTTCTTATTATCGCGTCAGTTAAATTGTAAATCTTCATTAATCATTTAAATGTAATTTAACCTTTAAGTAGTACAATATTCATAATTTAAGCCGTTACATTTCATTTCAACATGCATATAGATTTATTTATTTAACCAACTTGTTACCAGTCAACTTAATTTTAATCATCACAACGTTATTTTAATATTGTTTTTCGAATTTGGTTTCATAATTTGCAAATTATAACACCAAAAACAGAATCATAATGATCTAAATTCTAATTCCGTTTTTGGTAACTTTTTTGGTCTTAATGTTGCCTGCAACTTTGCAACTGTACTGCAATGTGACCGCGACAACGACGTTATAAACGTCAACTAATCGCGCCATGTGACAGATGTGAACGAAAATAAACCAAAGATGATGTAAACATGGGTGAAAACAAGAATTAAAATGATGGCAATCAAACGTGAGGTACAGCTTGTGTCTACATAATCAAAAGTTTCCAAATCTAACCTCCAAATCAGAAACGTCATTTAGCAGAAATACCAATTATACTGAAATACCACTCGTGTTATTCAAAAGTCCCAGAGTCATCAATTTAGCACAAATCTTCAGTTTTTCTTAATTAAATAAAGCCAAATTCGAAAAAATAGTATATTACACGCGTTTCACAAGCCGAAATTGTAGCACTCGTGCCTTTGGAGCACTTCTCGCTGCGCTCGTCGTGCCCCAAACTACTCGTGCTACAATCAACCGTCTTGTGAAACTTGTATAATAATATACTATTTTCTACTTTGCGTTCTATTACGATACGCTTTTGTGTGTCATAATAGACAAAAGCGGTGTTATAATAATTTCACTAAAAACAGTATAATTTATTTTTTTAATATTGGAATCTTGGCAACCCTAACGTGATCGACATGATCCTAACCTTACTTCGCTGTGTCGATTTCAACGGCTGTCAATTGTGGATTGGGATTTTAGCGCTTTGGGCCATTCAAACAAAAGCACTGATGGCGCTTGAAGTCAGAAAATGCTTGAGGGTATCTCCTGTGATCACGCGGATAAGGGGGTTCTACTTGTTTGTGCGGCGGGATTTCATTCTAGACCATGTCCATGTCCATGTCTATGTCCACACCATAGATCACAAAGAAAAAGAACGAGCCTGTGCGAGTTGTGTGTGGTATGGGGGCGTTTGTTACGGAGGTTATTGTGAGGTTAGGGGCTTGAGTTACAGCTAAGTCCGACGTTTTTGGAGGTCGTTCGGGATGGGTTAAATTTTACTACCACGTTTTTGATACATGTGTAAAGGATAAACAAAAATACGAGTCACATACGAGTACTGACGTTTGAAATTAATACTTTTTCATAGCCGCCGTTAATGCACCAAAGGTAGCCACCCGCCGCGGAATTTCCTAGATTGTAAAATTAGATTATTTTGTATGAATAGTGCCAAAGTAGAAAAAAGACTGTATGATAACTCGTTTATAAGGCATTTTGTCGCACTTACTCATTTAGGGCACTTCTCGCTAAACCCGTGCGTGCGACAAAATGCTTCTTATAAAACTCGTATCATAATATACTATTATCCACGACTATTGTATAATGTAGCCATTATACGTCTGTTTGCTCAATCTTAATAATACCCATTAATCATGGCAGAGATTAAGCTACAAACAATCGGTTTTTAAAATTGTAGCGTGTAAATCACAAAATATTTTCAATTCAGTTCTGTACATATAAAAAAAATTAAATAAATTACACTGAGCCATCAGCTACTTCGAATGTGCGTGTCGTATATCTGTTTCGTAAAGTACCATCTTTTTCGAAACATTTTATAAATCGAAGTAGCTTTTCAAACAAAACCTGTCAACATTATTGTTTGGGTGCATAGATTTTTCCGTGTTTTGATATTTTATGTTAAATTATGTTAAAAAACGATTTACAAATGGATATAGAAAATGAAAATGACTTTTCTTTAACACCACCAGAAATTAGAGAAGCTGCTGAAGTTGCCTCATTAAATTTATTGCCGGAAAAGTCAAGGAAAGTATATAATATGGCCTATGAATATTTTTTTTTAGTGGCAAAAGGAAAATAAAACCACTTTATTTTCTGAATCGACTTTGTTAGTATACTTCACTGAATTATCCACAAAAAATATTTAGTAGTCGTGGATAAAGTATAGTAGTCTACTCGCGTATAATGGGTATTATTCTCTCGGTGATTTAGGCCGTAAACTTCACCTCGTGAATAATAGCCATCATTATACGCTCGTTGAATAATATATTATTATCTACAACTGATTAATAATTGACTATTATACTTGTAACTATGAATACATAACTAGGTCTATTGAACACAGACAGTCAGGCTGGGTTTTTAAGAATTATTATTTACTGGCCTTAGTTTTTAACAAGGTTTAATTTCTAATTTTAATTCTAAAAGTGGAGTTGTAGATAAAACGTCGTATTTCACTCGCATATAATGGTGGCTATTATACACTCGAATGGTTAAAATCCTCGCCTGCGGCTCGTATTTTAATTTCCATTCTCGTGTATAATAACCACCATTATATGCTCATTAAATAATCTACTATTATGTATTACATTTTATCTTATTTAAATTTATATATTGACAACTAATTATATACCAGTGATAGATTTTTCTTCCAATTAACGAGTGTTGTTTTCAATAGCAAAAGCGAGGGCCCAACATGTGAGTAGCCTTTGCCTAATCCTGCCACACAAGTAAAATCTGCAAAACTCCGTTGGGTTGCAGCTAAGAGCCATGCGTCTAGTGGTTTTTGGTTTAGTCTTTGAGAATACAATATATACAAAAATAATATCGTTAATTTCTATGTAGTTCAGGTATTTTCATAGTCAAAATTTCTTGAGGAAACTCTTCGTAGGATGCACCTATGGAAAGCTGCCAAACACCATCATTCTCTCTACCTTCTACCGGTACGGAAGTAGGCTTCTAATATGAACTTCTTGTAATTTTGGGTGAACGCCAGTAGTTAAGTAGTGCCGCTTCTGGCCTACTTTGACCTCAAGTGACCTTAAGCCGTGAGAATATAGTGCCGTTTCTGCCCCAGTTTGATGACCCATTCAGGACAAGTCTTGACTTGAGTTGACTTTAGCCTTGATATTATAATGCCGGTTCTGGACCAGTTTGATGACCCAGTGTTGACTTGAAGTAACCTTTGCGTTGACCCAGACTTGAGCCTAGCTCCTCCTCCTGTTAGTTTGAAAACATTAAAAATTAATAAAAAAATTAAAATTAATTCTTTTAGTAAGTGCAACAAGTGTACTTTCAGAAGCGTAATACCCCATCGATAGAAACAATAGAAGATTTTAATAAGAAAACTAAAAGTGGAAAAAAGATATATCTAATTGGTGAAGGTGCAGTAGGTCAAACAACCAACATAAAGTTTACCGAAGAATGACGTCTATGAGAAAATTTTGATTTTGATTTTAATAAACAATTTGCAAACTGACCAAGGAAAAGAATTTTATAATGAAAAATTTAAAAAAAATTGAGACATAAAATATATCATTACAGTGTGTTTAGTTTAAAAAAAAGCATAGATTGTGGAAAGGGTAAATAGAACATTAAAATCCCTAAGCGTTTTAGTTTACAAGGAAGTTATAAATGGCTGGATATATTATATATCGTAGTAAGTGAATATAACAATACCTATCACAGAACAATTCGCATAAAACCATCACAAGTTAATAAACGAAATGAACAATCTATCTTGAAAAATGTTTACACACATTAAAATTGCAAACAAAAATAACAAAATCCGTGATCACGTTAAATTATTATTTTTAAAAAAGGGTAAACACCTAATTGGTCTAATGTAATGTACCGCCAAAAAAGTGAAATTAACTAATCCAACAACATATTTAATAAAAGATTAAACAGGTGAAAATATTTTAGGTGGTTTTTTTGAAATTGAACTACAAAAAATAAAACATCCCGGTGTCTATTTAGTTGAAAAAGTTTTGCGAAAAAAAAGGAACAGAAGAGCAGCAAAACGCAGCAGATATTTTGAAAAAAAAAAAATATTGAAACGGATATTGATGTGGTGTAATTAAAAGGACGAAAAGCACTAGAAAAACTAGGTCCTAAAATTATAGATTTAGATAACAGAATGGACTCTCCTAAGTTATGTAAAAAATCTCTATAGGATGTAATAATCACATCATTAGTGCTAGTAAGAACAAAAAATGTATATGTTCTTTAAGTAATGTTAAAAAATTGTATAACTGATGTATGAATCATAAAGTTAATAAAACCTTAAATTTAAATATTATTTTTTAACCTTGTAAATTAAAAACAAGGTGGGCGCGGGTTGGGGGTTGGTCTCAAGTCTGGCTCAACACAAAGGTTACTTCAGGTCAAGACTGGGTCATCAAACTGGGCCAGAACCGGCACTATATTTTCAAGGCTTAACCTTTAAACTGCTCCAGACGTATATATACGCGATGACATTTTAAATTATTTGGAGACGCATAACGATTTTTTAATTTTTTTTTTATGTGATACTTTCATGGCAAAAGACGCAATTTGAGAGTGATTTATTTTTAAATATTAGGAACCAGCTGCTGCAAACGTATATATACGCGATACGAACGCCGCAGTGCTAGGGTTGGACTAGTCGATTACTGTATTCAGTTCAGACGTATATATACCCAATACACTCTGGCTGCTGCAGACGTATATACAGTGTGGAAATTAAGTAAGGAATAAAATCTGCGCTAGAAATAAAACTTAAAAAGCATGTAGTAAGGCTAATTATAGCGCATCCGACGAACGTATAAAAAAAAATTTTTTCATCAGTTTTTTTTTGACGTCATTAATATTTTTTTTTTATAATGGCAACCTATGTCTTTTATTTTACATTTAAATAGAGTTTTTTATTCTGTTTTCAACGTTGTCAAATACTTAATAGGTTAGTTATGGAAAAAATGAATTAAAACGGCGCTAAAGTTCAAATTAGTAAAATTTCAAAAAATTAACAGAACTGTCTAATGTTATCGGAATTTAAGAAAAAAACATATAGATAATAATACAATGTTGACAAGTTCTGAATTGGTACAAAATAATGTTGTCTGAACTGATTTTCTCTGTTAAATAATAAATGAACTTCTAAATAATAATATCTGGTTGCAACAGGATGGTGCTCCAACACATTAAGCCCGGTGCGGCGTTATTTGGACGAAATGTTCCCAAGAAGATGGAAGAAGAGGGCCAATAGAATGGCAGGCTAGGTCCCCAGATCGAGCCTCATTAGATTTTTTTCTATGGGGGCACTTAAAAAGCAAGGTATATCAAAACCGAGCCAACAATTTGGATGATCTTGAAGGAAGAATTCGACATGAGTGCAGTTTAATAACTCCCCAAACCATTCAAAACGTTTTGGCTGATTTTTATAATCGTCTTGGATTTTGTCAGATGATGCAGGATCATCAGTTTGAACATTTGGTGTAATATCTTTAATTTATAACTCTCAGATCAATAGTCTTTTTCTTAATTTTGTTAATTTGTTAGCCTTACTTTGAAATTTGGGGTTGTTTTCTTTTTTTTTTTTCATTGATTGCTTTTGGGAACTTTGTTTTGTTTGGATTTCTATGTTTTTTTTCCTTAAATTTTGATAAAATTAGACAGCTCTGTTAATTTTTTGAAATTTTACGAATTTGAAATTTAGTGCCAGTTTTTTTTATTTTTTCCTTATGTAACCTATGGAGTATTTGATAACGTTGAAATCAGAATAAAAAACTCTATGCGAATGTAAAATCAAAAACATAGGTTGCCATTAAAGAAAAATATTGATGGCGTAATAACTGTCAAAAAAAAGTGATGAAAAAAAATTTGTATACGTTCGTCGGCTGCTCTATAATTAGCCCTACCACATGCTTTTTAAGTTTTATTTCTAGCGCAAATACTAACGGAGTTTCTGAATTTATTCCTTACTTAATTTCCACACTGTATACGCATCGGACTCAATATCGCCGCATATGGTGAGCAATATTTAAATCTAATTCAGCAGTGTAAAGGTTAAGGTCAATTGAGGTCAAAGTGGGCCAGAAGCGGCATTACTATTAACGACATTACTGTTCAAATATAGCGCACTCGTAATTTAAACAATTTTGATTGATTCGAAAACTGTGGGGAAAGTTAAAACACAATTTGACGTCTTGTAGCAGTTAGAAGTAAGTTAGTTTTTGTAACAATCGCAATTTGCACTGTTAGAAAAATGCCCAGCCTCCCCTATCCATGTTCTTTGTTGAACGCGCGATATAACTCGCGTTGCTCCAGCCACCTCTCAAGTAACCTTAAACTCCTTCTTCTTTCTTCGTGTCCAGTTTCGTATTCCTCTTAACTTTTATTTCCATTTATTTATTTATTTCAAATCTTTGACACCAATGTTGCGTTTTCATGTCATTATTTGGTTACACACTGTGTACAATTTGTTTCGACTTCTTAAATTACAATATTTCCATTATTTACACTGTTTACAAATCACTAAACGGTCTGGTCTTTTTATTTACACATCGCGCGGCACTCCAGACAGATAAAGTCAACTCTCCGACTGTGAAGCGACTGATTGACCGTTATTTCAGACTTTCCAGAACATCATGCTCTGGATGTGTACGGAGCACTCCAGAAGATGATACCACACTATCTTGAGCACGCCGCAGCAGGGAGTAATTGATGACGTCATTGGAGGTTCATGTCTGTGGTACGGTACATTTCGGACTGGTACTAACTGTAGATAACTTAAAAGAAAATAGCCCTCTAAGATCTAAAGAGTGAACTTTGGCAATACTTGGACTGACATTAAAAGTTCCATAGTTTTTAATTCCTATTTTTTGTTCGTCTAAAATAATAGGTGTCTAAACGTTGAATAAGCGAAGTGTTAAAAGTGAAATTCCCTCGATACGCTTCGAAATTCAAACAGCGTCCGCCAAATAATCAAAACTTCTAATTTCCCTAAAGAAATCACAACTCCAGTCATCGCAGTGCTGTCCCGTGTAATGTTCATACTAAACGTGATCTGATTTTATTACCCGAACTTCTCCATTACAAATTCCATTTAATAACAACCCCGTCTTCTACTTTCAACACATGCATATTTGATTCGAAACAAAGCCCTCTTTCTGCATGAAAAACGTTAATCACCATGCAGCCAGCCAATCGATCTACTCTGCGATAAAAATAAAAAATATCACCGTCACCAAGACAAACACATGTAGCTATATCATATAAAATATATAAAGCTCGAACAAGTATAAAGCTACAAAGGGAATAAGCACATTTCAATGTAAAAACCTTTAGCGAGAACGGCCATGACAGTGTAAAGCTCCTAAGCTGGGGTTTAGGGAAGAAAGACTGCTAATAGAGCTTTCCAGAGCTTTTACCGGCGCGCTGAAACCCAATTCATGATCCAATAACAAAAGACAACGATATTACCGGCCGCTCGGACAAAGACCGCCAGCTTGGAACGCAGTTTGGAACGAGATTGGATCATAGAGGATGATTCCGCAGAATGTCTAAAGCTGGGGCTACACTTAGCTTTCTCCGGAATCTCGATAGCTAGAAATTGTGCGTTTTGCCGTCGCAACTTATTTGAAAGTGCGTTTACACAAGTTGAATGTAAATCTCGAATATACAGTGCATTTTTCAGCAACGGTATTTACGTGTTTCCTATTTTATATTTTATAAAAACCTCTAAGATAGTTCTAGATTAGAATAATGTTTAGTTGTAAAGTACCAAGAATTCAGAATCTTATAAAGAAACATGTTTTAGTTTAGTTGATTATTCACAAATAAAGTCAAAATTCAAAGTTGTCAGGTCTCTAATTTTCCGGCATCAAATACTTTTAGAATTTTAATTCTTTCTTCGGCTGTATAGATATAAATTTTATCATAAAATAATCTTACGCCTCTGAGAGCTCTACAATTATATTTTGTCTGTAAATGTCAGTCAGCCAGTTAACTAGACAATTTTAGACATATTTTAAAACCTTACTGTATAAAAACTTTTAAAAGTTTAAAAACTATAAACAGCATCTAAGCATCTAAGAGATTTATAGTGTAGGAAATCCGTAAACCCGACTTCCTATGGTGGGTTGCTAAAATACTCACGGTATATTATTGTACAAAAAACTTGGAAAGGTATGTCTAATAATAGTCTAATATTTGAATAGTAATTTCAAAACTTAAGTCTTAAACTTTTTTAAAACTTTGGAATTAACATTTCTTTTATTGAAAACAGAACAACCAGCTTAAGCTACAAAAGTTTTTGTTCTAAGAATAGGTAAGCCATGTCCACAGCTACAAAGTCTTCCGAGTCACTCTCAATTTACCACCTTTGAACGCCCGTGTGTTATCAGCTTAAGCCGCTACCAACCTGTCGTTCGGTTCGAATTCGCCGCACAAATCACGATTAATCTTCGCGACTATAAAACAAGGTGGATCAGGAAGAGACCGCATCTCTCATTTATTTTGTCAACGGCAGTGATTTAGATGTAGCCACCGCCCGACATACACGGCACATCAAAAGTCTATTAAGGTTTTTATGAGTGCAGCGGATCGGTTAATTCGTTCGGAAAAGGGAAGGAGCATCGGATCAGCAGGACTCGCTTGGTTCGCCAACAAATCCTGGCAGGACTATTAGGACCCGGTAGTAAATGCTGCGGGGTCCTGTTAACTCTAACTACTCGGCTGATCACCCCGGAGACAGGATGACTGCAGGAACTGAGGGGTGGCTTTGTGTTCGAGATTTCTACTTTTCGAATAAACTACCAATTAAGTATTTCCAACGCATTGATAAATACGTACAACCAAATCTTGTGATATTATTTTCTCTTTTCATAAAACTGGATGTGAATGTGACGGTATAATTTGATCAAAACTGTATCCGATTGATTTATCCGTTGTTTCACTTTTGGGTGAGACGTCTATTATGGAACTGTTTTCAGGGATGTTTCGAGAGAATCCGATAACATACTAAGAACGGTCAAATCTAAGTTTCTGACATTATACAATAACATTGAACTAGGTAATTAGAATTTGGTGATGGAGACTCCTTTGCCGTTGATAAAACAAACACTCCCATTAACTTTGGCTAAGCACTAATGCTTATTTTCCACGAAATGGGTACAAACATTGTGTAATAAGCCAAACAAACAAGCATAAAAAACAGAACAGTAAAGGAAAAGAAGTAACTGTCAGGGAGGTAGAAGGCAAGATATCTACGATAATTAAGAAAAGCCAACTGTATAAAAATGGGACACAAATGGTGAGCAGAAAATTATTGTTGCGTTAACGGGTTCACAAACTATTTATTTAACAAAATATTAACAATTTATTTGCTCAACATTTGTCTATGTACATATCTCAATAATGGCACGGTTATTTATTTAAACTGTTCGCACTAATCACACGGATTGTGTCGAGCGAGTACAATCTCACTCAGTCGTCTGAGTATCATGATAATTAGCTTAAAAAAAAAAAGACTTCAAAAAGTGAAAAATAACTGTGCTATTACATGTGCTACCTACTGATCTGAAGTCGGTGCCAAGCCAAAGAGCTGAACAATGCTCAGCGCAAGCCCCCACCCACACTCACGCATTCCGGTGAGACTTGAGATGTGGCGGAAGCGGACAGCCTATCTATCTACTAACTATTTATTTGGCTTGGCACCGACTTAAAATAGATCAGTAGGTAGCACATGTAATAATACATGTACTCAGTTTTTTTAAAGCTAATTATATTATTTTACAATTTTAAGTGATGCAATCGCTAAAAAAATAGAACCAGAAATATTGAAACAATGATGAATTAATTACTACCTGAAAAAACTAAGACAAGGTACAAGGCAATTGAGCCTTTAATGATGACTCCCAGGCGCAAAGACCTACCTCAATAATTATTATTAAACGGCTACATTTGAGAGAGTTCATAATAATAATAATAAAAAAAAAACGGCCTACAATTGACGAAGAAATCGGTGAACATACATAAAAGGAAAAATTTGAAAATTTCTCTCGATTTCCTTGGGATCCCCTCATCAGATCCGGACTTTTTGACAATGGGACTATCTCAGGAGTACACCCTTTCAAATAAAAAAACATTTTCAAAATCGGTCCACAATTGACGAAGAAATCTGTGAACATACATAAAAGAAGTCGGTAAGGAAGGAAACTTTTGAGAGATTCCCTCGATTTCCATGGTTCCCCTTATCAGATCCGGACTTGGTGACAATGGGACCACCTCTGGAGTATACCCTTTCAAATAACAAAAGAATTTTCAAAATCGGTCCACAATTGACGAAGACATCGGTAAATATACATAAAAAAAAAACATTCATACAGCCGAACATTGAACCTCCTCTTTTTTTGAAGTCGGTAAAATACCAGTCGACAGTCTTCCACTTCGTTTACCTTTTTGGTTTGTAGAATACACTGCTATCTCCACTCCCGTGAAACAAAAAACCACTTCCAGCATACTTCTGACTATCCTCCAATCCAACTCTAGCTATCGAATCCACAGGCGATCTTCTCGATTTTACCAAATTTTTGTTGATTCTACCAAACTTCCTTTTGAACACATCCCTTTCAACAACTCCAGATCTTGACACACACCGAATAATCTGCTGGAGCTTCAAAAATGTCTTTATGTACTTCTTGAGTTCCAAGTCACTTCTAGAATGTAGAGTCATAACCTCTTCGAATAACAGGTCTTCTACTGGTTTTGGTAGACCGTTAATCTCGGAACAAGTTGCACACTTCTTGCACCACTCCTTAACATCCTCCTTATATTGAAGAAATAATATCGTTCTTTAATAGTTTGTTCTTCTTTATGGTTCACCCAGTAGAACCTTTCCTGCAGCGACCCAAGAGTCTTTGACATTCCTCAGTGTACACCTGGTTGCTCCACAATGGAGCTCCTCCAGAAATTCTGTTTTTGGAGATGAACAGTTCCTTTCTCTTTATTTGTTGACTTGTATTTATTTGACTCAGGTTTTTCCAGTACATCTTTCAAGGCTCCATCTTCCACGACAATCAAGTTCCACTGCGTCTGTAACTCTCGTCCTTCGAACGGAGAGGTCCTTATCTTTAGCGCCTCGGCAGTGACTGCAGTTTTCTAGACAGGGTCTTCATGATAGCGCATCGGCGTTCTGATGGATCATACTAGCACGATGTACCGTATAAAAGTCAAATTCTTGCAGTCTTTCGATCCACCTAGCTACTTGTCCTTCGGGATTCCTGAAATTTAGCCACTTTAACACTACATGATCCGATCTGAGCAAGTTTTTTTCTCCGTAGAGGTACATGCCCTAGATGCCTTAGATATTGCTCTTATTTTCTAGACATCTCTTATACATTTAGTCAGTCTATAAGCACAGTGGACAGGGCGGACCACCCGCCCACCGCACTCTCAAACAATGGGAGAACCATAGGCTTCTTAGTCACAAAGAAACCTTATACCAACAAAGAACATCAATCCAAATTGAGAGTCACACCAAAATATATGCCCAAATTTACATTTTTGACCGAATGGTTGACAAACCGGTTCGGAATGACAACCATTTTTCTATTGTATCCACATTCCGTTTCTTGTATTTCACAGTTGTGCTTTGTGACTAAAAGCCATATGGTTCATGGTACCATCTGTGAATGCGGTGGGCGGGTGGACCGCCGCATCTACCGCTGAGTGACTGACTAATGATATTGGAATGACAACCATTTTTTGTCTTCTGAAAGCAGGTTAAAAATGAGAGCGATTTCTAGTTCAAAAGAAAAAAAAAATCGGACTAAGCTTCAGTCCAGAACTTCCAGACGTTGAAACACTTCTTCTAGATTTTTGACGTGTTCTTAGAATTTCATTTCCTAACCACAAGGATGTCGTCCAGATACACTAAGCAAGTTTTCCACGATAATCCTTTCAGCACCATTTCCATTAATCATTCAAAAAAAAACATTGCAAAGACCAAACTCCTCAGACCTGTGCCAACGGGAAAAGCTGTTTTCTCTTTGTCTATAGGTGTCAATTCAACTTGTCAGTAACCGCTTTTTAAGTCCAAAGTCGAGAAGATTTTCGACTCCGTCAAGATATCGGTATTATCAATTCGGAGAAGTGGATAGCTGGCCTTTCTCGTCACCTTATTCAGTTGACGATAGTCAACGCAGAATCTATTTGCCCCATCCTTTTTCTGTACTAAAGCAACCGGCGTTGCCCATACACTTCTCGACTCTTTAATCACACCTCCTTTCTCCATTTCTAGAATAATCTAATGTTATCGACTGCGGAGTCCGTACGCGTTGCGTCGTGCGCTTTCAGACTCCGCATATGTGGTGCTCTATCCAGAATGTGTACTGGGCAATTGGGAATTATTATTTTAGTTTTGTCTGGAGTGTTATTGAATGTAGGTGTATGCTATGCTTCTAGAAGAGGAAGAAGATGACGATTTGGTATTGCTATCAACATTAAATGACAAAGGTGACATTGAAAAGGAGAAGAACTAGAGGCACCAAGTTTTAATTGAAAACCATTTAAAAATAAAGACCAAAAGTTTAAGAAATATTTTAGGTTAAATCAAATTCACTTCTTCTTCTTTCTTTCTACCCATGGTAGGTAGGTAGACGTTTGCCTCTTTTTTTCTACACCTCTTTGGATGTAGCTGTCCAGCATTCTCTCCAACGTTTTGGTGGTCTATCCTGATTTCTTTTTCCGACAGGGTTATTTAGTTTGGCACTTTTAGCAAGTCCATTGTCATCCATTCTGTTTAGTATTTTCTTTAGTGTATTATCCACTTTCCTACGTCTTGTATGTTGCTTTGTTGTCGAAAGACCTCGCTTCTACCTCTGTTGTGTAATGTTTTTCCATAAATGCTTCTTATTATTTTCATTTCGACTGTTCGCATCATTTGCTGTGCCTTGGAGGTGCCTGGTTTTGTTTCAGCCGAGTACGTTATGATGGATCTTATTGCTGATTTGTATATTCTTATTTTGCTCTCCGCTTTGAGGTATTTATTTCTTCATACGGTATCTCTTAAGCAACCTGAGGTTCGAGATCCTTTCATTCTTTGTTCCCTAACTTCATTGTATAGATTTCCGGAGCTGGTTGTACTAGCTCCCAGATATTTAAACTGATTTACTTGTTAGATAATCTTCTAATCGATCTCTAATTTGCACCTTACCGGCTCATTGGATGTTACTAGGCATTTGGTTTTGTCAGTATTGATGATCATATTTAGTTGCTTGGCTGTTTGGTTGAAGGAGTGGAGAAGTCTTTGTAAGTTGTCTTTAGTCAGCAGTGAGTACCGCGTCATCTGCATAGCAAATAGCATTATAATAGGTGTTGCCCATTTTATAGCCTACTGTTATAGGTAGTTTTCCAACTATTTTGTCGATAATCATGTTGAATATAAACTGAGTCGCCTTGCCTTGTTCTGGTGCTTATTTGTATTTCTTCGGTTAGTTAATTCTTTACTTTTATCATCGTCCTGCATTGACTGGTAATCTTATATATCAGCTTTATCAGTATTTGGTTTACTTCTTTTCCTCGCATTATTTCCATCATGCTTTTCCATTCGTTTGCTATTTTCTGTTCGGTTATAATGTTTTCATTTTATTTTTTCCAAGTTTTCTCATCCGTACTTCAGAATTTCATTTGTTATCTCATTGGGTCCTGGACTTTTTCGATTTTCAAGGTGTTTTAAAGTGTTTTTTTATCGTTTTATGTGTTATTTTTATATTTGCGTCTTGTTCTTCACCTTCCTCAGAGCCAATGGCTGTTCTCTTTCAGAAAGTTAAATCAAAACCACGTGCTTCACTCATAGAAGTTTCAACTGCTGTGCTGCGGACCAGTCGCCCTCAAGCAATAAAAAACACTAAGGGCCGGTTTCATCAAAAGCACATAAACCTGGGAATAGTTATTCGACAAATAAAAATTATTTATTGGTAGAATAAAGGAAATTGTGTTTCACCAATCACTTTGAAACATTAGTTAGTTATTCAACGTTTATTCGTCGAATAACATTTTTAGTGAATGTTTTTAAATTGTGTAGTACACTTGATGCCCACTCCGTCGGTAACAGGTCGGTAAATGTCACTTTTGATGAGCGTCTAGCGTGGTTAGAAGTATCATACAAGCAGGTTATAAATGTGGTTATAAGCAGAGATAAATTAAGATAAGCGTGGTTGTAAGCAGAAAAAACAAAAAAAAAACATGAGGATGATATTTTCTTAATGAAAAAGGAAAGGCATGAAAAAAAATGAACATATTAAATATTATTGAAGAACGAGAACAGATTGAACTCGAAATTAAAAAAACTTCAATTAAAGAAAAAAAAGAGAAGAAATGCAATAAAAAAAATTTAATTATGATGTAAGAGTTTTATTTAGTTATAATTCATATTCTTCAAGCTCTTGTAAATACAGTAGCAATCAGTGCTCTTCTTGTTGCATTGTTGTCGTCCTCAATCTGCTGTAGTCCGTTTCCAGGATCGACTAAAATTGGCATTTCTAAATTTTAATCTATTTCTGGATCCTCGTCCCCTGTGTCAGTGGCAATGTTGCGCAAAACTACTGTTGCAATAATCACTGCTGAAACTGTGTTCAATTTTAGTCTCATACCCAATGATAAACATGGGAATAGTCTTTTCAATATTCCAAATGATCTTTCTACAACGTTACGAGTATTTATATGTGCTGAATTATATCTATTTTCGGAATTTGTTCTAGGATTTAGCACAGGCGTAAGTAGATATGATTTACACACATAACCACTATCACCAAGCAAAAAAATTCCGGGAAATTCGTTATTTTCTAGTCTGGCTCTTAGCAATGTCCACAAATCTTAATTTGGCATCACAAGCGGCCTGCACATTAATAGAGAACCAACCCTTTCTGTTTCTATACAATTCAGCATGATCCCCTCCAGGTGACTGAATTTTTATATGAGTGCAGTCAATGGCTCCAAACACTCTAGGAAATCCAGCAATGTCATGGAACTGTTGCTGTACTGCAGTGATTTCCTCTTCACCTTCAGGCAGTATAACAAAATATCTGCAAAGTGTGGCAATATGATGTGTCACTTTGGCAATTATTCGACATGCTGTCGATCTTGAAATATCGAAAGTATCGGCAATGCAAATCTGAAATGATCCAGAAGCATAAAACCGGAGTGCTACTAAGAGCTAGTTTTTCGGGGTGAGTGGGTGATTTCTTTCACTCAAGTATTGTAAATTGGGGCCAATCAACCTCAAGATTTCTTCAACAGTGGCCTTATTCAAACGAAAACGCATTTTAAGTTCTTTGTTATCAAACTCTGCCATAAGATTTCTCCGTGGTAGAAATATTCTAGGCCTGATATCCTCTTCTTCTGATGAACTCTCTGATGTTGAAGACAAAAACCTGATTTTTTAAAATAAAAGATCTTATTGACGATTCACATATTCTATGCTTACCCTATACATTATTTATCAAATTATATAATATTCGAAATATGTCTTGATAAGAATAAATGTAGTCGTTTTCAATGCAAATAAAATTTTAGGTTAGAATAAGCTGTCAGTTTATTCGTCAAATAACAGTTCATCTGTAGAAAATCGGACAGATAACTTATTAGACGATTTAATAGTCGAATAGCGCTATCTTGTGTTGGTGAAACACATTTTCAAGATCTTATTTGTAGAATAGTTTTATTCGATGAATAACTACTTATTTAACGTTGGTGAAATCGGCCCTAAGTAATACATACGGACTCCTCATTGCGTGCTTTAATCTGATGCTGAATGACGTCGGATCTTTTACCCTTCCTGGTATCGAATATGTCAGTATAATAGCTTACGTGTACTTTCAGTTACTTCTTTTAGCTTTCATCTAGTTCCTTTGGCGATGTCTTCACCAGGTTGACTAGTTCGAATACAATCCTCTTCTGTGACACTTTAGTGAATCTTATTTGGCAGATGATGGATGAAATATGGGAACAACCCGAACATAGTCCCTTTCTTTAGTTTCACAGCGTAGAGAAGTTAAACTCATCGCATTTAGATTGGTCCTACACCAGACGTACGCAACAGACCTTTTCCCAGTCTCAATCCTCGCCCTATTTCGTTGCCATTATATCTGCGTTCGAGCATCATGATGTTTCCCTCACCATCTTTGTGAGCCACCCGAACTCCCAGAATCATTTCACACCGTTCTGGTGTTGAAGTGTTAGTTCAGTCTAATACGATCTCTTCTCCATTTATTTTCAACGTGCCACGAACGAAAATGTCCATTCCAAGTATTACCTCATCCTGGATATCCAGGATCCAGCGGTACTCCCAATTGAGATAATCAGGTTGACTTGGGTGGGTACTAAATTTCCAACTTGTGTGTAGTATGTCCTGTATCTGTTCCTGTATGTACCAGCAGCGAATATGGCTTTCCATCTAGAAAGCCATCTTCGAATGGACTGTTAAGTTGGCATTTGATGCATGCAACACTTTTAGGGTATTATGTCTTTGTCTCATTATGCTGGCTCCATTCGACTTCTTGACGCTGCTGGTGCATCTTTTACCCGCGTGACTGTCCTTTCCACACTTCCAATAAATGATGTTCTTCATTTTTTCATTTGGAACAACATCCTACTTGTGTGCTTCCAATGTTTTACCGGTTCCATCCGTAGCCTCTCCTTAGCAGCCCTCACTTGGTTTGAACTTTTACTTAATTTCTTAATTCCTCAATATCATACAGTTTCAGGTTTACAGTTTCTTAGTAGGTACCAACAATATAGAAAATTAAATTCCAAACCTCCTATTAGTCTTCCTTTTCCATCATCATCACGTTTTTCGGCAACAATCACCAAACTCTATCTAAAGCTGTCGGTGATTGGCCCATTTAATGCGATTCCATTAGTGTAAAAGCACGCGTGCCAATGGCGTGACTCTGTGCGAAATTAACGTTTTGTCGGACAACGCAAGAATTAAGGGTTCGCGTGACTGCCGTTCCTGATAATTGACGGCTGATAAGAGGGAAGTGCTCTAAAGAGTAAAAATGATGTTTCGCGTGCCTTGCTCTAAAAGTCTAATCTAATTAACGCTTTATTGGAGTGGCCCTTTTGTTTTTCAACGTTGATTACTTCCATTTTTCAAAGACGGGTAATTAAGTGACGCTCGTGACCGCGTCATCTGTACTTTCCTATTTTTTATCATTGCACGAGATGCCGCAGTTATACAATTTAACAAATTGCTTCGTGGAAACTGCAATAATTAAACGGGTGATTTGGAAAAGGTTGGAATGTTGCGACTAATTAGGTTTGACCACTGAATTGTTCTAAAAGAATTAATGTAATACTATAATCAAATAAATCAAATTTGACCTGACCTGACGTGACGTCGAATAAAGATCAAGAACAATAATTTCATTTATGGTTACTTAAATTAGGTACTTTAACGACTCATGACCTACCAATGTACTTCTAGTTCGGCATGCCAGTGCTTTCCAAGATATTCAAAAAATCATTTTTAAATAGTAATTATACACCACGGTTGAGAAGTCATTTTTCTTAGCCGAGCTATTTTATTTCCAAGCATCGCCGGAAATAAAAGTGCGAGGCTAAGAAAAGGCTTCTCATCCGTGGTTAATATACAATTTTTTTCACTACTAGTACACTTGTTTGTCTTTGCTTCAAATGATAATCATGATAATGCCAAAAGTCGGAACGAATTTGAGGTTATCTATTTTCTCAGTCAGAGACCGGATTTTCATGCAAAATTACACAATGCATTTTGTAATATTTTAACACTCCGATCTTTGTTTTTTTACATGAATTTCAGTATGTATTTAATGCCAAATATTTACAACTGGTGCATTTTGTAAGATTGGTAGATAATAGTAGATTATTTAATGAGCATATAATGGTGGTTATTATACACAAGAATGGAAATTAAAATACGAGCCGCAGACGAATATTTTAACCATTCGAGTGTACAATAGCCACCATTATATGCGAGTGAAATACAACGTCTTATATATAACTTAAATAAGAAATTAAACCTTGTGAAAAACTTGACGTTGAGAAAACATGTCAACAACATGTCAGCGAATGATGTCATGATGATCTCACCACGGATGGTAACGTAATTAATCTGGAACAGTCCACATGAGAACAACTGGGAATAATTGTTCACATGGGATGCCCTCATGAGTCTTGAAGACTCTGTGGCGGTGATCTCATACTATATCACGCTCGTACAAGAGAATGATCTTATTCTTCTGGAATAATCCATTGCGCCGAAAACACGATCTCATGATTCCGGGAATAGAAGAAATCGAGAACGCCGGGAGCGGTATAAGAAGGGATCAAACGACGGAGCAAGCCAGTCGATTGGTAGCATCGTGAACAAGTGATCAGCGCGTGATATCGTGAAAGTCTGTACATAGTGAAAAGCTAGCCTTAGTAGTCTTTTTAATAAAAGTTTGTAACTACGGTGTGCACCAGAATATTTCTTTAAATTCTCGAACCCGCCCGGCTCAGGCAACGTTACAATACTTCAATTATTAATTGACGTATTTTAATTATTAAACTGTTAATTATTAAACTTGACGTTGAGAAGAAATGTTAACAGCTGTCAATATTCATTATTTAATGGTCAGTTAATAATAATTCTTAAAAACCTAGTATGGCTGTCTGTGTTTAATAGACCTAGTTAAGTATTCATAGTTACAAGTATAATACGTGAATTATTATTAATCATTTGTAGATAAAATAATACACGATATGCATTTTGCATAAAATCCGGTCTCTTCAATAATTATTAGCTACCGGTCAATAATGAAATGATTAGAAAGAAAAAGAATTTCACACATCCTCGACAAACATATAAAAGTACATATTATTATTCTTTACTCATTTTTAAATTGATGAATTTGTTTCGTTTAGATTCTTCAGTACAAAACACAAAGAAGCTTTTAAACGCCACTCTGGTTCCCTAGTCCGAATTACAATATGCACACATACACTCACCTATGAAATCCACTTTACAGTTCTATTCCGACCCATGCTTTTCCCATGGCTGTTTTACGAACGGAAAAAATCAAAGCCCTTGTTGTATTAATAACGCAACAAAAGGGCGTTGTATCAGTAGCGTATCATAATACCACTTAGGCGAATGCCTTACGCCCTTTACTTACGCGTGTTTGCCCCCCCGCCGAAACTTGTCCATCCTAATTGGTGGTGTTCTCTCGTACAACACGTGTCTTATTTAACGTAATTTCGGCAACATCCATTTGTATCCGAAATTGTATTATGTTCTTCGCTTTTATATATAACGAGATTACCTTTTGTGTTCTGCTAATGGCCGTCACAATGCCTACTTTTACCATAATTTCGGTCTTTGCGGTCAGATTAAGTGAAGGCGGTGATACCAAGTAGAAAATGCTCACACAGGGCTTTTATTAAATATTGTGTGGATTTTTCGTGTTTCGAGGGAAGTCGGGTGAACATACTGGCAGGCTCGTTTTGTTTAAAAGCTTTGTTATAAAAATCTCTGCTATTGTACCCACTTGTATCAAGTCAAACATCTGTGATGTAGTTTTGATCATTTTCATCAATTATACAGTAAAACTGTCACGATTCGTTTGAAATAACCCTTATACAATACACTATTTAACATCTACTGAGGGTTTAAAAAGAGCAAATTTTGTAGCATTAAAATTTAAATATATTGAAGTCAAACTTCACAAACTTTAATAAACGTAAATTACAATAGGAACATGTTTCGAGAGAAAATCAATTGTATCATTAATCTTTTGTAAAATTAGGACCGAAGATGGGAGTAGTTTTCTCCCGAAACATGTTCCTATTGTAATTTACGTTTATTAAAGTTTGTGGAGTTTGACTTGAATATATTTTAAATTTTAATACTATTTATAAACTTTATATTAATTTATTCATAAAATGAAAATAAGAATTAACAGAAAATTTGTAATATCTCAAATAAATACTGTATACTTCCCAGTAAACACATGCACGTTGTTTTAACATGGAAAAGTCGTGTATGTGGTTGATAACACCTTTATGGTTGAAAATATCACGTTATATTTTGATAATACCTTCAACGTTATTTCAACGTATGTGACGTAACGTAAATTCAACGTTGATTTACAATAAAATATTGACTACGTATCTACAAATTACGACAATTCAACGTTAAAAAATTACGTTATTTTTAAATATTATATATGACGCAATAAAGACGTTTAATCAATATTGTTAATCAACGAAAGGTACATAATGTTGATAAAATATAAGTTATTTTCCACGTGCAGTTCTGACGTTTATTTTTCGTGAAATTCTTATATTAAGTACACGTGTTTTTCTAATCAAATAAAAAATAAAAATACCTAAGGAGTGAAGAGTTCCAGCAGAGTATAAAAAATCATCATCATGGTGTAGCCCTATAGGTTTTTGGGTTTAAAAGGAGGTTTTTCAATTTACTTCCCTTATTTTTTGATTATTGTATTTTACTTTACCTCAATTTACTTTTTTTATAAAAAATCATGTTCAAAAATATATATTTATTATTTAAATCATAACTTAAAACAAATTATATAAAATAGAATAGAACGAATGGCGGTGAAGTCTAAATTATTATTTTTGACTATTATTTCTCGTAAAATTTTAACATTAAATACACATGTTTTTCTAGTCATCTATACTACAAATAAAAACGCATTCGAGGCGTGTTTTGGCGCCGTTTACTTTTCGTAAAATTTTCACGTTAAGTATACGTGTTTTTCTAGACAAATAAACACTAGAAACAACGTATTCCATATCATATTATTAGGCGTGTTTTGTGGTCACTAAGTCACTAAGGGGTTTCAAAGATAAAAATAATAATTTTAATATACATAATGTATAATAATCCTACTTAATTTATATTTTTTATCTGAATTACGATTAAAATCAAATATAGAAGCATAGAAAGGAATTAATGTGGGTAAAATATAAGTAATTTTTGACGTTCAGTTCTGACGTTAATTTCTCGCGAAATTTTTACAATAAATTCACGTGTTTATATACTCATATAATTATATTTAATTTATGTACTACAAAGGAACGAATTCCATTGGCGTCTTTTACAGATTCCATATGGGCGGTTCTTGCGCCAGGTTTAGAAGCCACTGTAAATTGTTTGTTGCGGGTTATAAAACATATGTACATTTTTTATTTGAATCACATTTTAAATAAAATAGAATGGTTATAGAATTTAAAAGTAGAAACAATAGAAATATTTAGTAAGGCTAGCATTTCTTTCATAATTTTTACGAAACATGGTAACAACTAAGTTAGCTCTTGTAAACATTTGGCACTCCGAATTTTACCCAAACAACCTTGAAAGTTTGACGTTTTCTCGTGGTTGAAATGTTTTAGGATCATCTCGCCCGCCTAGTTCGCAATAGAGATGAACAATCGCTCTTTGAGAATTCATATAATTATTCAAAAACAAAACAATTGTCTGGATCACTTTTGGTGGTAGATAACTACTTTTAATCAGTTTTCCGATTCACTCATCACCCTGATGATGCCAACATTGTTGGCGAAACGTGCGTCGGTATTTATAATAAAAATTGTTTTTGGTGTTTTAAAAATTAAAATCTTTAATTATTACGGTTAATCAACGAAATTAATAAATATTTGTAATGTCTGGTAATGTGAAACGCTGTGAAGTAAATGAAGGTGTCAAAAGACCAGCGAAAAGATTAAAAATAAAATAACGAATCTCTTTTGAGAGTCGTGTCGCGAAGTTTGAGTGTGTCTTTGACCGGAGAAGAGTTTAGTGTTGGTCAGGGAATGAATAGTTTTTAAAAACGAAATTGAAAGCAGGTATAATTATGGGACAATTTGAAACATACGTTGAGAAGTTTTACCGTTTAGGGGCTGGAATTTTGAAAATAACGGATATTGGTTTATGATGGGGGCTGAAGGTTGAGGAACCGACGACGCGAGCGTAATTTTATTGTCGAAAATAAATAATAACCAAACGTACTATCATTGAATATCAATACTCTAGTTAGAGTAGTTAGAGTATTGATATTCAATGGTACTATCAATGAAAATTTCTGCCTTATCGAATTTGTTTTGGGGACAAACAAACATGCTGCTTTCAAGACACAAAAATGTACGTAATGCAGCTTTTTTTATTGCGCCTTGCACCCCGAACGAAACGAAACCAAGGAACTATTTCCAGATGTGTCATCTGTGTTTGGCCATTGCTTCGTCCGATTTTGTTAATTTTCATTTTTCGTCTGAGATCGTGCAGTTCGTTTCGTTTTCGTTTGCCTTACCAAGTTTCGAGATTTGTGTAGCTTCCAAGAGTCCTAAAGGTAAGTAGTACAGTATTTTATTTAAAAGTAGTAACTAAATATACATTTTTTATGCATATTACTAACCAGAATTTAATTTTTTTCCACAAGTGTACCGATTTTATGACTTTCGTCAAAAGTGGTACTCCATGTAAGACCTGGCCTTCTTACAAGGTTTTTAAGATTCATTTTAAGACAGGTAATACATATATGATCTTATATTTATGATTTTTTTAATTAAATATTTTTTTTTAACTTTTGAGCTTCTTTGCAGAGGATTATGACACAGACGATAGAAAGGTCAACAACCTCATCAAGGAGATTGGGTAAACTGCAGAGGAAACAACTCATCAGTGGAAAGTCTCTCAAGAAAGCAAGTTTTTGGTGATGAGTCTTTTTTTGATAGTAAGCGGCGTCGAACTGTAAAGGAGAGAACGCACTAGGCGGTCGCGGTCCCGTCGCATCGCGAGCTGAGCTGATCGCGGTCTCTACAGGACGGAACGCACTAGACGGTGGCGGTCCCGTCGCATCGCAACCTCAACTGATCCCATTTGACAATTGCACACAATCCTACCGGCGCTTTCCTCGTTGTTTAAACAACGGCTTCAGTTAAGAAAATGAGTTCCATGGAAGATGTCGTATTATTGGCTCTTCTGTTTGAAGAGGAAGAAAAGTGCCAAAGAAAAAAGCGCACGAGATTTTGGATTTATCCAATTAACACAAGCAGGCAAATAGAGGGTGAATTTCTAACTTTATATAAATATAAAAAATTATTACTGGACGAACAGCGATTTTTCCAATACTTTCGTATGTCATCTGGAAACTATAATGAGCTACTAGATAGTATTTACGAAGACATTCAACTGCAAAATGCATTCCAAGCATAGTACGCGATCATCAAAAACGCACGCACTAGACGTTTGTGTGCTCGTCGCGGTCGCATCGCGGTCTCCGGGATTCTTTCGAAACGATCGAAGTGCAAATGCATGCATTAGAAAACATGGGAAAGATCTTCACTGAGCGCGGTCGAAATTAGCTCAGCTCGCGATGCGACGGGACCGCGACCGCCTAATGCGTTTTAGCCTTAAACCTTGGAGAGGATTTTTGCTGTACCCCGACGACGTCTTATGCATCGCCAATGTCAGCATTTTCTCCAGCTTCAACATATCCTGGTAAATTGTGTCATTTTATATCATTTACGACAATCATATACCTAGTAGAGATTTTTTATTTTTGCAATAGTTACTTATAGTTATTTCTTATAGATTTTGAGGCAACTGTACTGCAAACATCGGCAAAACTGACCCAGCACGTCGAGCAACAAACAATCCGAGTCATGAAAAAAATTATTTAATTTAATTAGGACAATTAGCCCATAATAATTATTTTAGTTTTTTTTTTATAATAATAATTATAGTTATAGTTATATAGTTTAAGTTTAGTTTCCCGAATGTAAGCTGTCGAGCTTGCCACAGAGCTCCAGAAACAACAATGCATATACTTGCGGCTTGTCCAGTATATGCACCTTCGGCCTATATCCATCGCCACAATGCGGCACTGAGGGTAATATACTTTCATTTGAGGCACCACTATGCGATAGACCAAACGCCAGTGTTGCCTTATGTCCCGAACGATATTGAGTCCGTTATGGAGAATGAAAGGTGCCGAATCTATTGGAACTATTCATTCTCCACCGTCAGACAGATATCAGCAAACAAGCCTGACGTGGTTCTGCTGGACCACTCCTCCAAGCAGATGTTTGTAATTGAGTTCTCGGCTCCCGCCGAGAATAACATCTGCATAAAGGAGGAGGAAAAATGGACGAAATATCAAGACCTGCTGTTCGAACTCCGCACGCTGTACACAACTTATGCGGTGAAGCTGGTCGTTCTGGTAATTGGGTGCATGGGGGGCATCAAGGGTTCGTTTGTCTCCAATCTGAAGATCATACCCGCTTGCCGAAAGCCGGCAGAAGTTCTTGCGGCCGGAATGCAGAAGGCAGTTATCTTAGGGTCGTTGCGTTTGCTCAGGGCACATGATTCCCGGTATTCGTAGTTACTCACCCCATGGCATTGGGGAGTGGCTACGATGTGCGATTGAAAACATCTGATCAGCAAGGAATCTCGTGAAGGTCGGAATCACGGGGAGCTCCTTCTGGTCAATTTAAAAAAAAATATATATATATAGTTTATAATATTAGTAGTACATAGTTGATATTATAGTTTTTAGTAATTATTTTCATATTTTCTATTCACCTTTATACATTATAATAGATTTGAACTTTAGTAAAACAATTTTTTTTTGTTTGTTTTATAATAAATATATGTCATGAAAATCAACACTTTTTTAATATACTTACTTCCTAAAATCTGCTAAAAAAGACGTATTTTATAATATCTTTAAAATACGTTTACAGAACGTTTTGTTGAGACATTGAAAATGACGTTTAATTCAGAAAATCAACACGTCTTTTCAACCTGGTAAAAACACCTGAAAGAGACGTGTTTTATCAGACGTTTGTAACACGTCATTTTTACACGTCAAAAGTAACGTTGATTTCGGCGACATCGTAACGTCTATTCAACGGTTGGTAGGTACTCGTTTGTTTTACGTTTTTTTCACGTTGTTTTGTTTACGGAAAATCAGTACGTCTTAACAACGTGGTAAAATCACGTAAAAAACGTGTTTTACTAGACGTTATAAACACGTCATATTTACACGTCGAAAGTAACGTTGAAGTCAGCGACATCGTAACGTCTATACAACCGTTGGTACTCGTCTTTTTTTTACGTTTTTCTCACGTGATTGAGTTTACTGGGGATATACTATTTAACATGTACTGAGGGTTTAAAAAGAGCAAATTTCGTAGCATTGAAATTTAAATATATTGAAGTCAAACTCCACAAACTTTAATAAACGTAAATTACAATAAGAACATGTTTCGGGAGAAAATCAATTGTATTATTAATCTCTTGTAAAATTATTACTGAAGATGGGAGTAGTTGTCTCCCGAAACATGTTCCTATTGTAAATTACGTTTATTAAAGTTTGTGGAGTTTGCCTTGAATATATTTTAAATTTTAATACTATTTATTAACTTTATATTAATTTATTCATAAAATGAAAATAAGAATTAACAGAAAATTTGTAATATCTCAAATAAATGCTTTATGCTTAGTTATTGAAAATATTGACATCCACATTAATGCCTATACGCCCCTGAACATCAAGTCTAAAATAAGCATGGAAATTATCTACGCGCAAAACCTAAATTTGCAATAGTTACTCTGAATCACCCGGTATAATCAGAAGAGTAGTAGAAAGACAGATTGAATTGGGAAATGTTTTGTAAACCAAAAAAAAAGAGTTTCATAAATAATACAAATAATATTATTAAAGATTATACTGGGTGATTCATGAAGTTATGCAAATATTTTAACGGGGGGTTGTACACGGCTAATAAATTGACTTCATTTTCAACGCGCATTTGAAGTTCTTTCACTGTAGACAGGCTCCGCGTACACAAGTTGTTTCATGTGGCCCTACACGAAAAAATCACATGGGATTAATTCTGGAAAACGTGAGGGCCATAATACCGGACCATTATTTCTTCCAATTCAGTTTTCCCCGAAATCATTGTTCAAAAATTTTAAATATGTATTGTGTACCTGCTAACCGTCGTGATAAAATATGGGATTCTGGCGAATGTCTATTCGGAAATAGCACGCTGTACAGAGCCTCAAGAGCGTTCCCACACATACCACTATTTGAAAATAAAAGCACTTTAAGAAAATTTGGTGCACCGTCAAACAGTGCAATGCAGCAAAAAAGTTCTTTTTTGCATGGTTAGGCCAAGAGATAAGGGTTTATTTATTAGTAGTTCTTCAATCATGCCAGCCGTTCGTAATCGGTTTTCACGTAAATTTTAAAGCCATATATATGTATTGGGTTTTTTATAGATTTCTTTTCTAGGTCTCCTCATACCCGTGGGGACGCAATAGATGTGGCTCGTGAGTTGTACAGTGTACGATTTCCGAGTAGACATTGGCCAGAATCCCATATCACAGGTTTAAATATTTGCATAACTTCGTGAATTACTCTGTATAGATAAAATAATAATTTGGACGTTCCTAAATGCCTAGAAAAAAGTATCCAAGAAGTTACTCAGAGGAATGTAAAATACCTACATTAGAATATATCTATCGGGGGATGTATCAAATTCAACTTGAATGGTTACGGTCTAAAGGACAAGGTAACAGTCTGAACCCAGTACTGTTCATTCCGGAAATTGACAAAATTCGAAATGTAAACAAAAGGACAGAAAGTTTACAAACAGAAATCGGTTATAATAAACCAAAATCAGTTAAAAACTAAATTATACACAGATAATATGTATGTATGTATTGAATTAGTAATCAAATCAATGTAAAAATAAAAAAAAAGTGAATACTTAGGTAAATTAAAATTTAAATATATCTAAGTCGAACTCCACAATAATTTATATACAATGTTTTGCGTAAACACTTATTCATTGTGCTGTATAAGATGCTCCTGATTCAATTGTTCGCTAATGTAGAAACGGAGACCATCGAATGTACGAAACAGAAGACGTTACTACCAGTATATTGTGTTGAAAAACCTCTTGAAGTATATAATCAATAACGGCACGTTGTTCATTATTAGCCGCTTTCATACATCTTCCGCTTCTCGATTGATTTGTTGAGAAAGTCGCAGGTCAGTTAAACGAAAATATTGTGTAATTGGTAAACCAATTTTCCGGCAAGAAAAATTATGTGATAAAAGAATTGTATTTTGCACAGCTTCATTCGTTCTCTATTTCACACTCTTCACACCCCGCACCCAAACATCCATCCAGAGGTATAAATGTCTTAATAAGCATGTCTTAAGTTCCCTACACAACTTGGTCACCGAACCTCAGCGGAGGGGCTAAGATACCTATATTTAGCTACAGTTGTCCAACATTTCACGCTCATTTAAATCGATGACTGTAATAGACCGCTTTCCCCCTAAAATGATTTACAAATAATTAATGAACCTGTGAAATTTTTTAAAATGGAAAGTAATCTTCACATAGAACTTATCAATGTCTTTCATTAAAAAAAAAACAATTATCAAAATTGGTGCCGGACAGACTGTTTTATTTGGTTCAAATTGATTTATGTTTAACGATAAAATATATAGATAGATAGATATAGTAAAATTTAACAAGATGGATTCGAGAAATATAAAAACACGATATTGGATATAACCTGAGTAACGTTATTCTATAGTTGTTTAGTGCTTTGTAATTTTTATTTAAAAAATTTATTGTCAATTTGACCATTCCAAACTGCTAAATATCATGACAGAAGAAGAAATAAAAATATGTTTTGCATTTTTATTTATAGAGGGTGTTTCAGAAATAATAAGTGCAATAAATTTTCGTAGTAGTTATCGCATTAAAATTAGTGGAATTTTGATGTCAATTTAGTTTCCCGCCACTGAACCGCTCGGCTGATTGATAATAATCACAGTCTAAACCGCCCGACGTAAATAAACTAAAAATAGAAAACTTACCTACTAAACGTCTTTACTTCAACATCCAATGCTATTATTGATGAAAAATGAATGAAAATGTGGGGCGGTATAACATGCGTATTTTCGTCTGCTCATACTTAAGTCATACACTTATAATTTAAGTTGAAAATACCTTCTCTGGTGAAACTCGCCTCGTCAGTTGATAAAAGAAGAGATAAAAAATTTGGCTGCTGGTTTAATGCTATATAATGATGCGATATTCCAAACTGATTTGGTAATCTACGGTGGGCGGCTTTCACCATTTTGCAAAACACAAACACAAGGCGCACAATTAATTAAGCAAATTAGGCACACAGCGATTTGAGAAGCGTTGCACATAAAGTCTTTTGTGCTTTGGCGAAACTTCCTTGACTTCCGTAAATTAATACAATGTCCGTTTATTCGCTGTTAGAAAAAACCGGCATCTTTGAATAACTTTAAAAACGGAAGTGAAATATAATAACAAATTACCGCCGGCCACCCTCGGTGTCAACAAACTGATTTCAGGTAAAAATCGCACGGGATTTTAAAATTTAGAATGATCATAAGCAGGCCGAGTTTGTTCGGACAAAAACAATTGATTCGAGTTTTCGGAAAAGTTGACTTGAATTATTGCACATATTTCTGAAACACCCTGTATAACTATATTAAGGTGAATTCCCTTTTGTAAAATATTCTTGATTATTATTTTTTATTTATTTATCCCTTTCTGATCGCAAATCGTTTATATTTATTTTATTTATTAGACAGATAGATGTACCAGGTTTTTCAGAATAACTTTAATCAACTGTGCATTGTAAACTTTGTCGTCATGTACAATATGTAGATATTAATGTGGGTATCCACATTTGCAATAACTAAGCATGTGACATTAGCTTGAGGCATTACACAATTTTCTGTTGATTTTTATTTTCACTTTGTGATGCTTAAAGCTAGTAAATAATAAATTTAACGAATTGTGCTCTTCTTAAAACCTCATTAAACGACACACCATTGGTTGTTCTCGATCCAAACGTCTATCAAATGTCAAATTTAAAAAACAAACAAAGACAATTATTTTTGTTTCCAAAGAGCTCTTTGGCTGCAGTTAGTCGGTATAACTGTACGTTATTTTTTACGGAGTAAAGAGGCAAATATTAGCAGAAAGAACGGAGAAGAAGGGACCACAGAGCAATTTATGTATCATCCCGGCCGTAAAATATGGGTAAGCTGTGTGCAATTCAGAATTTACGCAGGATCCATGTTGCCGCTTCCACCCTTCCATAAAAATCAGCCATCTTTGATATCACAGGAGCCCGAATAAGAGGGTAGTTCCCTAATCTTAGCCTAATTCACCCTGTTAAAAGTAAGTCTACACCCCGGACCCCATCGCAACTTCTCCCCTGTCTCGGAGTTCCTCTAATACGCGGTACACGACCGACGTTAACTCCGAATTAACACAAACAGCAAAAAACTCCGACACTTCCCCCGAATGTGGAAACGAACGGCCCGGCTGCTTTTTAATGGACTTCCTCGTTTAATAACAAGAACACAAAACACTGCAAAATTAATAAAAAAGAGAAACAAGTCGATCGAGTCGAGCGCCCGATTCCTGATCTCAAACATAAACTTTTTAAAAAGCTTTTTCGTTAATGGGAAATAGGCGGGATTATCCGAACGGCTAATGTAATTTGCTCATCTGAACATGTTTAGTACGTTTTCGCGTGACTGACGTTTTTTCAAAGGCCGCGCTGCTTTATTATTCCTCGCTTTTATCTTTCGTTAATTATTTTTATGAATCCGCGCACTCAGCTTTTGCTCGTTTTTTCTCCGGCTTGGAGTGGCGCGGCGGGTCGAAAAAAACACCCACGGCTTTATTAATTCCATGTGCATCGTGTTTTCAAGCCTTAATTGAATGACACGCGAAATACCACACGATCGGAAATAAATGTCCATAGTGGCAGCGTTGGCCGACTGACGACGCACAATCCTTGCGACACGCTTTATAGCTTTCATCTTAGCATTGTGCTATATCTTGGGCACAATAAGAATGATGTTCTTTTACATTTTCTTCCATTTGGTGTTTTACTTCTTTTCATTGTATACACTAATTAAAATGCGTGAAAAATTAATATCATATTGTTAATTTATATTTTATCCTATACAGATTTTTCCCTGAGATTAAAATATTTCATTCATAATTTGTTGGGCTTAATATTTAATATCGATGTTTCATTTGTAAATATTGTTTGTTTAAAAAAAGTATCCAATTTTCTTCTTCTTCTTAAACCGTATCAAAAATTCAGTGCCTTATCGTTATATCACTAACGTATTTTCGTCACTTTTTGTAAAGTTACACTGCTCAACAAAAACAAACAAAAATGTTGCCCTTGGTTATCTCTGCGGATTAAGATCACTGACAATATAATTCATGTAGGTATCAAATGATCATAAATGACCCAATCAAAACGCTTAGTCCTTACTTACAAGCTATCACAGCAGTGGTAAAAAAACAGAAAAATTATCATCTTGTTTTCTTTTGGATGTTTCGATTTTTGATTTCAGGAGGCTAGGAAAGCATGAGATTCGAAAGAAGAACCCTTCAAGAAATCGCAGAAAAAAGAAAAACGAGTGCCGCCGCATTTACTTTGTTAAAAAAAATATATTATATCTGCAAAGAAATATAGCAGAATACATTTTTTCAAAATTGAAACTTCGAATTCTGGAAATCCCACAGAAAGGATCGAATATAATCCTTTATTTTCTAAAATTGCTCAAGGAGTAAGTAAACGTTGTGCCGACAGTAAATGGTTAATTGCCAATACAGAAAACGATTCCATCTGTCCAGTCAGGTTGTACCATAAAATTCTGCAGGAACGTCCAAAACATTTAAACACTGATCGCTTCTTTTTAACACCACATCCACACTGAAAAAAAATACTCCAATTGGAATTAACAATTTGTCGTCGTGGAGGACTAAACAGACAGCCGAAAAAATTGGACTTGGTACGAAGCATAAGAAATTTACTAACCATAGTAAAGGAGAGAACGCATTAGACGGTCGCGGTCCCGTCGCATCGCAAGCTCAATTGATCCCATTTGACAATTGCGCACAATTCTGCTCGCGCTCTCCTCGTTGTTTAAACAACGGTTTCAGTTAAGAAAATGAGTTCCATGGAAGATGTCTTATTATTAGCTCTTCTGTTTGAAGAGAAAGAAAAGCGCACGAGATTTTGGATTCATCCAATTAACAAAAGCTGGCAAATAGAGGGCGAATTTCAAACTTTATATAAAAAAATATTACGTTGGGTAAGTCCCGAGCAATAAACCGAAAGTACCCTTTCTTTGAAGGGCTGGCCCAACATTGCACCCTCTCGTCGGCGCCGCGACCTATGGATCGCCGAATGCATTCCAACAACGCGTTCGCGAGCTCGTCCCGGTCGCATCGCGGTCTCCGAGATTCTTTCGAAACGATCGGAGGAGACCGAGACGAGCTCGCGAACGTCGTCTAGTGCAAATGGGAAAGATCTTCACTGAGCGCGGTCGAGACTAGCTCAGCTCGCGATGCGACGGGATTGCGACCGCCTAATGCGTTTTAGCCTTAATGCAAACGCCAATGTACTAAATCAGGACAATTAATTATTAATGAAAATTACTAGACATAGTAATCCGACATCGATAAATCGGAAATGACAGTAAATAAATAAATTAATTAAACATTAACTATTTTATTTCATTAATTATATAAAGTCTTATCCAATATAACACGTGGTAGGATTAATCATAGAAGACATTAAATTCTTGAAATTGACGCTGGACATTGACTCCAGCTCAATTTCACTCATAATATCTTCGATAATAATCATACCAGTATTTATATTATAATAGAGAATACACCAATTTACGAGTAAAATTAGATTTTCTCCAGTTTTTATGTTGTCAGAATATGTTTCAATGTTCTAACAATATTTTACCTTTCTATAACAAATTAAAACGCATTGATTCCGCGTAACTGTACACTATTCACTATTCTCACACCGTGCATCAGCCGAGGTACTGTCACAACATGCATTTTGGCAACTCATTGACGCTTATGAATTCATCGAAAATAAAGTACTAATATCACTATGATCTAAAACGAAATTATCAAAGTTGGCCGTGTAGGAAAAACCGTTTGTCTTAATTTAAAATTATACTATTTATATTCAATGTTAAATTGGCAAGAGTAGTTAAATTATTTGAATTTATCAAAGCAGGCGTCGATACTGCAAAGTGCAAAGACCACTAAAGCTTGGAAAAAATCGAAAATTTTTATTCAACTCAAATTAGGAAATTTTGAAAAAAATTAGTATCCCATGTTTCCTATTCTCTTAATTTTCATACTTTTTCAGTCTCGCAGGTTTCAATATCTGAATTTTAAGACTTTACTAAGTTTCTCAGGTTGTAGGTTTATAGTCTCGGAGCTTCTTTAGTCTATCAGGTTTTTCAGTCCATCGTATACGTCGACGGCTTAGACGTTTCAGACTCTCGGATTTTTTTGGTCTCCCAGCTTCCTAGTCTTCCTAGTTCATCAGCTTTAATAGAAGTTCTTGATTTTCGCACATCCTGTTATAACTATTAACATACTGTTACAATTTGATTTTTGCCGCGCATTTACCATCCAGGTTCAGAAACGAATCAGCGTCTAGAGATAACCGGCATATACAAAAACACGATAAGTTTTTCTCCTTTTCGTTCGACATCTGACGAAGTAACATCTCAGCGTAAATTTTGCTCCTGGACAAGAGATAGCTCCAGAGAATCACGTAAATACGGATAATACGACTGGGTGTTCAGTTATTTCAATAATTAAATCGCGTTAGCAGATAAAATCGTTAGGTGTCGATTTGGGGAAAAAGATGTAAGAAAAACTACTTTATTGCGTGCAGACCTTGACTATTCTCATTCAATCAAATAGGCAGATTCACCAGCAGTTTACCGAGGATCTTTCTTGTATCACCTTCTTTCGGAATAATAGCTGTAATATTCTTTCCTGGACGCACGAAGTTTTCACGTGGAATCAGGCTTAATTTCCCAGGAAATCGCAAACCCGCAGGATTCGCAAGAAAGCAGTAAAGTAAATTGTCAGGACAGCTCCAAAACGCGTAATACTATTCAGAAGATAAGTAATAGATAATTTTTCTTGTTACCAGTCATTATAATTTCAATCTTCACCACGTTATTTTATTATTGTCTAATTGTAGAAAGTCCTTGTATTTAATTTAATTGTCCATTATATGACTTTCGGGGACATAACTGTATTTTTTTTGTGTCACCATCCACACTTCACAATTTTGTTAGGGCGTTACAACAATTTAGGTTTTGTAATAATACCTAGAAATGTTATAACGTTTATTACAGCCGCAGATGTCACACACTTAAAGACAACTAAGGCTGTTTATGGGTCATAACATTCTTTACACATGGAGTCCTCATCAATTTCGAATTTGAATTTACCAAGAATTACAATTTCTGGTAATTTTCATTGCTTTATTGCAGATATAGTTCGTATAGGTATAGGTATAGTTTCGTGTTCTCTTATGCTATTTTAATAAATAACGTCACATACATTTATTAGTTTTCACATTAATTCGTTTTCACTTTCTTGACAAATGTTGACAATTGACATTTCGGTAAGGTAATATTACCATACCGATTTTACATACTGGATGCATTTATGGCTTATCTACCAGCCAACTTTTATAAGTGTAAACATCTTTTTAAAATCCTGAAACCGATAAAATTATTTTACAGCTGGTGCTACTAAGGTATAAATCTGGCTTTCATCATCAGAATATAATAATTTGAGGCTTAATGTATTAAAATAAACCCTAATTTATCCATGAAAGTGATATTATCTCAAAAGGTTTTTTTGATAGCTGCTTTATGGAAGTAAAACCGAATCGAATGTCGTCACGTAAAACGGCTTCAGGCCCCCTTGCCGCCCGCGCTCTCTTCTCGCATGTGTGTTCGAGGAGCTCGTGTCTAAGTAATTTCCGAAACTTTTACTTATCCGATTTAAAAGAATCTTGCACCAGTATTTAAAATGGACCTTTAGGGTGGACATAGACAGTATATTACTCGTTAAAATAATAGGGCTTGTCGTGGAGATCACTTTTGCAAAGTAAGTCAACTAAAAAACGTTTGAACGACGAACTCTGCCTTAACGATATAATAATAGATTAACACGAATGCTTTCTATAGAAAAGTTGTAGAGCTTATCAAGGCCTATAAAAAAGTCCGCGACAACATAATATATCCATATGTTAAAGTTGATTCACAAATTACTAAAATATGACTATTCCTATGTGAAAACGAATACACACTACGCGCGTGAGAAGCCGACTCTCCGAAATTTTAAATTAGTCACAGTATTACATATTTAGTTTAAATATGAGTGACAGTGACGTTCAACAGCTACTATTACAGAAATAACAGATCATACATCAAATAATATTCCGTCACTCCATTGTAAAAAAGTCTGTATTAATAGTATATGTATTTCAAACCAAAACTGCTCGACCGATTTTTATGAAATTTATTTTGTATATTTGGTAGATATGAGAATAGGTGGTAAACTATTTTTGACATGGACATGGGGGCCCAGGGGACGCCCTTGGGCTGGACAGATTTTTCGGTTCGCCCGATTTTTGATAAAAAAAATGTTGTATACATATTTGGTAGGTATGAGAATAGGTGATAAAGTGTTTTTCACATGGACATGGGGGCCCAGGGGGGTTTTTGGGCTGGACCGATTTTTTTGGCTCTACAGACTTTTATGATTTTTTTTGTGTATTTGGTAGGTATGAGAATAAGTGGTAAACTATTTTTCACATAGGCATGGGGGCCCAGGAGGCCCCCTTGGGCTAGACAAATTTTTCGGCTCGACCGATTTTTATGATTTTTTTTGGTATATTTGGTAGATATGAGAACAGGTCGTAAAGTATTTTTCACATAAACATGGGGCGCAGGGGGCCCTCTTGGGCTGGACCGATTTGTCTTCAATCATCCCCTATAGATGTCCTGGTGTCTTTATATGTTGAAATGTGACGTTGTAACAATGAAGAGATCTCCAAAATTTGACAAATTACACCCTCAAAGGCCGACTGAATATTTTACAGATTTTCTCCAAGTGGCGCATCCACCATTTTTCATCGACCGATTTTATATAAAAAAAAATTGTATTTGGTAGGTGTGAGAATAGGTCGTACAGTATTTTTCACAAGGACATGGGAGCCCAGGGTGCCCCCTTGGACTGGACCGATTTTTCGGCTCGACGAATTTTTATAATTTTTTTTTTTGTATACCTATTTGGTAGGTATGAGAATAGGTCGTAAAGTATTTTTCACATGGACATGGGGGCCCAGGGACTTCTTTGGGCTGGACCGATTTTTATGATCTTTGATATGTTGGATTAATAGTAAACTCCAAAGTTTCACTACTGTTGCGCCTGGACTCCACACACATTTTTTTTATAATATCTCGAGATCGGATTGACTAACTTTTGCCGGAGCGAATAACTATTAAAACATCAGAAAAATTATCTCATACATTTTGTATTGAATCCGTATATAACGCCATCTCTGATGCATGACAGAAACAAAAATTAATATGGCGTTGTATGCTGGTTCCGGTATTGCCACTACGTGGCGTTGTGTGCATTATTCTTTGATAAAAAAAAAATAATTTAATTCAGCTAATAAGTTAACACAACATTTATTAAAAGTTCGCCGGGTCAGCTAGTATTATTATAATAAGGATAGTAAGATATAGTAAATTGTTTTATTAGGAGCAAAAGTGAGGCTTTTCGTGGAAAATCTGCAGGGTAGACAAATACCGACGAGCCACGAAAAGTCACTTTTCTCCGAATAAAACATACTATTTCTTCTTGAAACGCCGAAAATTTGACAATTTTTTTGATTTGATAAAACCAGGTTAGGTTACTTTATGTGCCGCTAGACTACTTTGGTTGCCATGGCAGAGAAATGACCATTTGTCACCCACTGACGTATACAATGTCACGTTTTTCTGACGTTTGAAGAAAAAAATAGATTTATTTTATTAACGAAACTATGTCTTTATTTATTTTACTCCATATTTATTTATTGGTTTACATTAATTATAAATTCTTTCAATAACTATCAATTTTGACATCTGCCGGGCGTGACGGCTTAATTTTGTTTTTATTTAACGACCTCTTACCTTTTTTGTTTTATTAGTGTATGATTTTTTTAATATAAATTTTATTCTTAGAAGGTTTTCTATATTTGCAGTAAATCCCACTTACAAAACTTTTTATCTTACAGGTGTAGTTTTTTAGGTCCCTTATACCATGGTTTTCGGTGACAGAAATCAAATTTTACTCACAAGAGAGATAAAGCTGTCAGTTCTACTCACAAGTGAGTAAATCTGACAGCTGTCAGTTGTAATTAAAAATTGTAATTATTAATTTGTAATGTAATTACATGCGATGTAATGTAATTCTCTGCCTTCCACTTAACTCTTTCTCCTATACATGTGTCTCGACCTTACCGGGAGCAAGCTGGAAACAGCGGCTTCCACGTCTGGTTGAATATGTTTCGGTAGAAAGTCAATTTTGATTACTTCAGTGAAAATTGTGAAAAACAACAAGACTGTTTATTTCATAACTATAACAATCACAGGTTACTACGGAAACTGATATTAGAACCATGCTAATGTTACAGGCGGATGTTTACTTGAATAAATATTTCTTGGATTTTTATACAATGCACCTGTAAGATAAAACGTCGTATATCACACGTGATCGAAATGTCATTATAAAGCTCGTGAGAAGTGCCCCACTCGTGCGCAAGCGCACTCGTGGGTCAAAATTCTCACTCGCTAATAATGATGCATTTCTATCACTTATAATATAATGTACTATTATACTATTGACATCAGAAAAACAACTGAATGTAAGAGTAATAATTATTACAACATTAGATCAAAAACTCATAACTCTTTCTGTGCTACCACATTTAAAATAAATTACGTATTGCTTACGTAAATAAGATATCGGTAAAAAATCAAATAAATGCAGACCTTACTTAATACAGAGTGATCATAAAGTTCCGCACAAAATTCATAATTTAGTCATGTAATGCTTTTGCGAAAAACGCTCAAACAGGTCGATTTTTGTTTTCAAATTGCCATCTTTTGATATTTTGTAAAATTATGAAGTATGACCGTCATCAATATTTTTAAATGGCAACCCCCAATTTTCTTTGGGTTTTGGATACACTTTTTAATTCTCTATTCAACATGAGTAAAAAACCTTACTTAAAAAAAAAAAAAATTCAAGAATACATACTTCGCTACAAACACTGGTGAAATCGCATAGATTAGTCTCCAAGTGTTCAAAACGTTAATACACGTCTAGAAATGTGTTAAAAAGTTTTATTATGTAAATGGTTTTTAATTTTTCGTTTTTTTTGCGTTCCAAATGTATTGTTATTTTTCAATTTTTTTCAAGGAATAAAATTTTTATTTTTGATGTAAAACGAAATTAAAAAAAAAAAAAGTTATGCAAGTTATCACTTTTTTACTCTTGTTGAACAGAAAATTGAAAAGTGTATCTTAAACAAAAAAAAGTTGGGGTTGACATTTAAAACCATTGATGACGGTGTCATAGTCCAAAAACAGATGACGTCATCAATAAAAAAAAATGTCAATAGATTTTTCGCAAAAATAGTACGTAACTAAATTATGAATTTTGTTCGGAACTTTATGTTCACTCCGTATAAGAAGAGTAAATTAGTGTTCAAACGTATTTAAAGTTTAAATATAACGAAAATTAAAGCGCCCACCAATTTACGTTGATCGATAATCAGTTTGTAGGTGCCTACAGGTGCTGCAGTTCAAAATGCATTAAGAACTTGCTGATACAGGTTAAGATATCGGCACAGCTTTTACTTTGCGTGCGAAAATCGCCAATTCTCGGTATAATTTACTGCATTTCTTTTTCAATTAATTTTGTAGATGATCGTATCAATTTAAAGTGAAATAAACTGAAGGGCCAAAACCTGCATTTAATTACAAATTAGCCTCAGGTTAATAATATGGGAAACGTACTGTTATATAGATGCCATGCAATTTAATTTTAAAATATTAGCGGCACAATCGCTTGTGTCAGTCGTTGAAAGCTAACTGATGAACTGTACAATAAATGGGACCATTATTATTTTGTAACAAACCTGTTCATTTAAACAATACTCGCAAAACCCAGAATAATAACTACGAATCTCTTATGAATCAAGGTTTACTGCGAAGTTGTTTGAACACTCCGTCTTTTGAATGATATTTTAACATAATTATCCATTTTTTAAAGAACTATTTGTACATTTCAATTTACCACCGCATTTTCTGTACTTAAAAAGTAAAGTAAAGTGGACCATTCGAACGGACGGACGTCATTGTGATTGGTGATCATCCTGTAAATGCGTCCGTCTTTCATGTTCGAACAAAGGCTGATTGAAATCGCAGCAGGCTTTGGTGTTCAAGGTACGCTGTTTAATCGACGCGTTTATTCGGGACAGCGTCTATCAGGTGCAAGTTGGTGTATTTAGTGTAAGTGGTTAGTGGGTGATCGATGAAATGGGTAGTTTGCACAGCTTTATACTCTCGTGGTCTTAATCAATTACCGCTGATTGAACCCAATTGCTGCGGGTCAGCGGTAACCGACAGCGGGATTGGCCGCCGCCACCGACGCCGCCGCCTCCACCGGGGGCTCCTATAATTTTTGATGGAGTTTAATTTTTCTAGTAGGAAGTTTTTTAGAAGAATGTGTTTCACAATTTATTGGTGCCTACGCCAGTGTGTTAGAATTACTGGTCATAGGTTAAAACAAAAATAGTGATCACTCCAAAGTCGATTGGTATTTAAAAAAAATATAAAAAATGTTTACTTAGACACAACCGTTACAATGCATTCGGTAAAACAAATGTCGATGTTTTCTGACACCCTAACGTTCGCCATATGGACCGTAAAACAAACTAAATAATATGTGCAACACGGTCAGTGCAAGTTACTCACGCATCTCCAAAAATAATAGTTATTTATTATACGAGTGTAGAATGTACTATATTAGGCACGCAAGAAAAAGTTTAAGTGCCTAAGATAGTACTCCACACGAGTGTAATATTAAGTTTTATCCCAAATCATTCCTAATAATTAAATCCTTTGTGTTTTTTATCTATCCATTTCCCATTAAAAGCAGAGACCTATCGAATGGTTGCTATAGTTTTGCATTTGGTTGGTTTGACTATTCCGTGAGTCCGAGTTTTTCTCTCACTAGTGTGTAATGATCAACATTACACCCTCAAATTAGCATAGTAATTCGCTTATTACACACGATTTTGGATAAAGAATAATATTCAACGAAAAATGTAAATCATCAAAAACGGTGCAGTATTATGAACAGTTTTAATACATTACAATTGTTTACAAATTCAGCTCCTCCTCCCGTAGTTTCAATAATAAATAAATAAACAATCGAGCATTTTTTGCAATGGGTTTTCTCAGACCATCATCGGCTTTGTCGCTCCAACTTTTTTCATGTGTGTAGAACGAATGAATATAATTTTCATTCATGGAGACAATTGTCCGATTTTGTTTACGGTACTTTTTAATTTGCGGTACGGTACGGTACGGTACGGTACTTTTTTTAATTTCGATTTGTTTAGCTTTTCGCCACCTAGATAAAATTTTCTGCAATTCATTCCGTAATGTTTCGCGACATCCCCCATATCCTGTATTTTCACAGAAGTTTCTGTGAATTATAATTATGATAATTTATTACTGGGCGGCGCAGTACCGCTTACCGAAGTATACGAATTGAGAATATTCTACAAAATGAGCTCTGTCCGCCACTCTGAACATAATCTACCGCGTATCCAAACCTTGGCAAGCTGTAGAGTTCGCCAGTTTTAACACAAATGACTCACGCTCGTTCAAGTCGGGGACTATAATGGACGGGTGTCCGCCGAAAAGAAAATGCAAATAATCAATAAACCTCAGAAATTTTTGAAAATGAAAAGTAATCTTATCAATGTCTTTCATAAAAAAAACAACTATAAAAATCGGTTCAGTACACACTGTTTTATTTGTTACTAATCGATTCATATTCAAGGAGGTTCAAAGACCAAAAAAAAACGACCATAACGCGAAATTAATGCCTTAACACTTGCAAAAACGATCAGAATACGTGCTGAAAAACAATAATAATATGTAAAAATAAATAATTATTACTCTTAAATTACAAAGAAAGAAACGATGATGTAAAGTTTTGAATGCCTTGAGTTCCAGTTTTTTTACGTGGTGTGCTCCATGTGACCAAGGGTAGCTTAAGCGGACCAAGAGTCCTGTAAGCCGGGGTCAGCTGTCCGGTTGTGAGGGAAGGAAACAAAACAGCCGGTAAACTGCGGCGGCCGGCGGATGGGTGGGAGCACCGCCAACGTTGAGACCCGTCTGGAAATCGCCGGCGGTCGACCTGCGGTTGAAAAGTCGATCGCAGACCCTCAGCGCGAATCGACCTCCTCCGCAACCGAGAAGACACAAGGACGCCGCTGGTGGACTCATCTTGGCGTTTACACGCAAGCGGTTGGCCTTTTATAGACCACGTAGTTAGTGGGGAGTGGGGAACTCTGCTCCACGGGTCGTAGCGGCGTAGAGAATTCTGCATGTCGGCATCAGGAGCGCGCTGTTTCACTCAGTAACTGGGAGCACAAACGATTTCGATACGGTGCCGGGAAGTATTTTATTTCGGTGTAGGTATGTGTCACCACGGTGTCGGGAAACATTAAAAATTCGGTAACTTTGTTACAAGTTCATTGCAACATAAATGGTCTATCATTTTCGCCACGATGACGTACAGTATAATTTTCTTTAAATGCTTGATTGATACGTGTGTTATTCGGTGGGTTTGTTGGATGGTCGAGTGTCCTTGTCGGAAGTCAATTAATATGTGATTGGATCCACTCTTCAGTGGGGTACATCTACATTGATTCTCTGAAGCAATAATCTTTTGGGTACTGTTACAATTTGATTTTGCCGCGCATTCACCACCGGGTTCAGGAACGCATCTGCATAGAGAAAACCGGCATATACGAAAAAACGATTCGCTCTTTTTCGTTCGAGACTTTGACGAGTGCACGTACAACGTAAACTTACTCCTGGTAAAAGGGATTGCGTCCAGGAGAAACGCGTTTGCGGATAAGCATCGTTGAATGTGGGTTATTTCGATAACTAATCGCTTAGCGGATAAATCGTTAAATGTTGAGATTTCGGGAAGAGGTAAGAGAAACCATTTTATTGCGTGCAGACCTTGACTATTCTTTTTCAATCAGAGAGGCAAATTCACCAGCATTTATACCAGGATTACTAGTACCACCATCAAGGGGATAATAGCTGAGGAAATTTTTTCCTGGACACAGTGTAAATTTCACGTGGAAACTGGTGTAATTTCCAAAGACCCGCAGGAGTTGTAGAATTCACAGACTCGCAGGATACGCCAGAAAGCAAAAAGTAAGGTGTCAGGACAGCTCCAAAACCAGCAGGAAGCATATTAATTAAGAAGATAAGTAATAGACAATTTTTTATTGCATTTTTTTTTTGTGTTATCAATTCACCTAGTTTTTGTTATATTAGCGTTCACTTAAAATTTGTAAGTTCAGTAATCTCCTTAATGTAATTTTTAACATAGGTAAAGAGCCATAGTCACTATTTAACTTGTCATATTTTTTAAATTATTTTCAACGTTCATTTCGTAATTTATTGTTTATTTCAACTTGCTATTCAGTCATTCTAATTTCTATTTTACCACGTTATTTAATATTATATAATTGTAGGAAGTATCTGTATTATTTTTATTTGTTCATTATATGATTTCAGGGGACTTTTAGGGTCACACCAGACCATATACCTACTGTTGGCACCTCATTACTCATGTTCTAAACCTTTAGTTTTTCTTGGTAGTTCTATTTGGATTGATTTATTTTATCATCTGCCGGCTGTAGATCTACAAAAGATACATTTATTGGTTCTTTAGTTATTCTATTTCAACCAACGATGATGTTTTTCAATCTTCTCAAAAATTTTATTAGAAGGAATTTTATAATTTCTGGCTTCTCTCACGCAATATGGATTCGTTTTCACATAGGACTACTCATGTTTTATCAATTAGTGCCCTAACCTTCACATATATTATTTTATGTCCTCGTGGACTTTTTCGTAGGCCTTTTTAAGCTCTACAACTATTCTGTAGAAAACTTCATATGTAACCGTTAAGTCAGCATTCGTAAGAAACGCATTCGCTCGACCGTTTTTTCGTCGACGACTTACTTAGCAAAATTACACAGTCTATGTCCACCCTCAAGGTCCATTCTAATATTGGTGAAATTACTCTCAAACGTTGTTAATGAGGCGAAGAACACCTCATGCAGAAGACACTTTGAGGAGTGGTAATATCGGAACTCTGCAAATACCTCATGGAGAAAACACCAAATCCAGTGAGGAGTCTCTGGAACTCCTTCTGGAGACAAACTTTCCAGGGAGTATATCCTCAGCGAACGCAACTAACGCTCCAAAATTAGACATACCGGTCCATCGGGCGTGTAGCACGACTGGAAACCAGCCAACATGATGGTAAACAAAAGAAGACTTGGATGGGCACTGAAATCAAACCATCCAAGTCACCAGGAGTCGACGGTATTTTTCCGTTGATGCTTTCACTAGAGATTTGAGGAATTAGCTTCCCCACCTGTGTGGATTGTTTAGGCCAGCCTGGCCTTTAAAGTATGTGCCAACAGGCGGGAAGAAAGTGAAGGTAGTATTTATATTAAAGCCATGGTGAGAATCTGAAGAAAAGCTGATTGATAGCTATATCTGGCCAATGCACCTCTACATCGATACCAGTTCGCCTATTAAGCAGGAAAATCGTATGTGATGAGCATACACGAGTTAACTCGTAGGATAAGACAACCGAGATATTGAGGATTCGATCTCCAAAACGTATTTAAGAATCTGGAACCGCTGTTTCAACTGTCCGAAAGCAAGCACCCTCTCTTTTTTTAATAATCGATGAAAGGCACTGTTTCCCAACAGTACAATATTCGGGCCATCGTGCATCGATTTTCATAAAAACGTAATACCTTAAACATTAATACAAGCATAACTTTTCGTTCTTACATATTCATCCTCAAATAGACGCGGCTTTTCAACTTGCTTGCAATCGATAGCTCCAATTGCAGTCGGGAAATTTTTTTCGTTGTCCATTTCACTTGGGCTTCTATAACTCCATTTTCAGTCGATGGGAACTTGATCCACTCATACGCCTTGTCCACAATGACACCGAGAGTGGTACTAACGATTCTGGAGACTGTAGCCTAGTTCCTCGCCGATACCGCTCTGGAAGCCCGAATCTGCCACGTACCGAAAAACACTTTCATTTTTTGCACCATATTCGCGATGGGAAATTCGAATTAAATAAAATATCCGCCAACACATCACCAGAAGCTTCACTGGGCTAGAAGCATATTTTCGGAAAAAAATCCTTCAGTTTTAAAGCTAATGCTACTGTTTATGAATACCAAAAAAGTAAAAACTTTTGCTTTGAAGAAACACCATTTTGATCCAACCTCAAACCTTTTCCTTCTTTTTCTGATGAATATAAACCCAGCAAACACATTCGCGTGGAAAAGCCGTGTATGTGGTTGATAACACGTTTATGGTTGAAAATATCACGTTATATTTTGGTAATACCTTCAACGTTATTTTAACGTATTTTACGTAACGTAAATTCAACGTTGATTTACAATAAAATAATGACTACGTATCTACAAATTACGACAATTAAACGTTAAAAAATTACGTTATTTTTAAATATTATATATGACACAATAAGGACGTTTAATCAATATTGTTAATCAACGAAAGGTACATAATGTTGATAAAATATAAGTTATTTTCCACGTGTAGTTCTGACGTTTGTTTCTCGTGAAATTTTTACATTAAATATACGTGTTTTTCTAATATAATAAAAAATAAAAATACCTAAGGAATGAAAGAGTTCCAGTATAAAAAATCATCATCATGGTGTAGCCCTATAGGTTTTTGGGTTTAAAAGGAGGTTTTTCAATTTACTTCCCTTATTTTTTTATTATTGTATTTTACTTTACCTCAATTTACTTTTTTTTATAAAAAATCCTGTTAAAAAATATATATTTATTATTTAAATCACAACTTAAATCAAATTATCTAAAATAGAAAAGAACGAATGGCGGTGAAGTCTAAATTATTATTTTTGACTATTATTTACCGTAAAATTTTAACATTAAATACACATGTTTTTCTAGTCATCTATACTACAAATAAAAACGCATTCGAGGCGTGTTTTCGCGCCATTTACTTCTCGTGAAATTTTCACGTTAAGTATACGTGTTTTTCTAGGCAAATAAACACTAGAAAGAACGTATTCCATATCATATTATTAAGCATGTTTTGTGGTCAAGTTTATAAGTCACTAAGGGGTTTCAAAGATAAAGATGATGATTTTAAAATACATCATGTATAATAATCCTACTTAATTTATATTTTTTATTTGAATTACAATTAAAATCAAATATAGAAGCATAGAAAGGAATTAATGTGTGTACAATATAAGTAATTTTTCACGTTCAGTTCTGACATTAATTTCTCGTGAAATTTTTACAATAAATTCACGTGTTTGTATAGTCATATAATTATATAGTACATTATACAGGGTGATTCCTAATTGTCGCATGGGAATAGAAGCGCAGGGTTCCTTGTAAATAAATAATGCCAAAAACACTGTCCGTTTATTTATATTTTTTTTTTTCTCAAAGTTATTAGCGGTTTACTAAAAAGGAAAATGGCAACACTGTTTGACTCGTCGATAGTAGAACAAACATTATTTTCAGATCATTATTGTAAGTCGTTTCTATGGTTACATGTAGTAAAAGTAAACTTGGATGGGATCAAGAGTTATTGGTGTAAGCAATTTTTAATTTTTTCATTTACCAGTTGTAAAAATCCTCGTAAGTTAACAGTATAATAACAAAATAATACTAGTAGCAAAATAATAAGAAAATGTAATTAAAAAACATTTAAACACAACCAAATCAATTAAATTTATATTTAAACGATTTGAGTGAATGTTTAAAATGTCCTCCATTAATATTTGCACACAACTCTGCTCTTTGTAGAATGTTCCTTTGAAATCTTTGTAACATTGGAGCGTCTATCGTGGCTACCGCTTCATCAATTCTCCGTCCAGATTCAGCAACATCTGCGATGGGAGTTGTATAAACAAGAGCTTTTAAATAACACCAGAGAAAAACATCCCAAGGTGTGTAAGATCTGGAGACCCTCTCTACTGATCCATTGGTTTGGGTAGGTTTGCACTGGTGTCTTGCACTACTTTAGCAAAGTGAGAAGAGGCTCCATCCATTTGCAACCACATTGTTCTATGTACCCCATCAAGTTAATTGCACAAGTCTACTTGTAAAAAGTGCAAAAAATTATCCGCAGAGAATCTATTTGCTAAAATAAAAGGACCTATTAAATTGGATCCCTCAATTCCAGCTCGCCTTTGATGAGCATGGGGTCTTCTCAAAGTTGGATTCTTTATACCCCAACCATGATTATTTTTTGTATTGAAAATGCCATCGCGAGTAAAAATAGATTCATCCGTCTACAAAACACTTTCAGCAAAGTTGGGGTTAGCGTTCTGCATTTGCATCAACCATTGGCAATATTGTTTTCTGGCTGGAAAATCCTGAGGCAATAGTGCTTGTATTGCCACAAGAACGTTTTCGTCAAATTCTGGTGTTCGGACGTACCGAGGCGGCCCACCGTTAATGTTAATTGGCATCAATTGGCCGGTTTCTGGAAGTCGCTGTTCTACTCTTTGGATGACATTTCCAACTGGGTGTCGACGCTGCGGAAATCGTCTTACATTTATAGTCTTGCAGCTTCAGCCGCCACACCATTAGTTGCGACCCAAGACACAACAACATACATATTTAAGTATTCCTCAAATTCGTATTCCATTTGTTCTTTTTGACTTTTGCAATTTATTTTTGACACCAGCTTTTTGTCAATACATAACTATAACAACCTACACAGCAGTAGCAGTGGTGCCAGATTGGAAGGCATTATTAGATTTACAAAATGTATTATTTAAAAACGGATTTAAATCGCATTGTTAAAAAAAAACTTGGACGCGTTGTTATTAATATTGCTAAACGTTTCTAATTACGTGATAATACAGGTCAGAATTCTTTTAATTTACGTCTAAAAAAATGTTTTTTTATTTAAACAAAAAAAAAACATATCTCCGGAATAAAATTGCCTATTTCATTTTGGTTTTGAATTTCCTATTCTTTCCAGCGTCCACTACAACGCTGTATACACCATATGCGCCATTTAGGAATCACCCTGAATATACATTTTTCTAACGCTGTGAAGTAAGTGAAGATGTCAAAAGACCAGCGAAAAGATTAAAAATAAAACAACGAATCTCTTTTGAGAGTCGTGTCGCGAAGTTTGAGTGTGTCTTTGACCGGAGAAGAGTTTAGTGTTGGTCAGGGAATGAATAGTTTTTAAAAACGAAATTGAAAGCAGGTATAATTAAGGGACAATTTGAAACATACGTTGAGAAGTTTTACCGTTTAGGCGCTGGAATTTTGAGAAAAACGGATATTGGTTTATGATGGGGGCTGAAGGTTGAGGAACCAACGACGCGAACGTAATTTTATTGTAGAAAATAAATAATAACCAAACTTATAGATCAGTACTATCATTGAATATCAATACTCTAGTTAGAGTAGTTAGAGTATTGATATTCAATGGTACTATCAATGAAAATTTCTGCCTTATTGAATATGTTTTGGCGACAAACAAACATGCTGCTTCCAAGACAAAAAGCTTTCAAAATGTACGTGATTTACAGCTTTTTTTATTGCGCCTTGCACCCCGAACGAAACGAAACCAAGGAACTCTTTCCAGATGTGTCATCTGTGCTTGGCCATTGCTTCGTTCGATTTTGTTCATTTTCATTTTTCGTCTGAGATCGTGCAGTTCGTTTCGTTTTCGTTTGCCTTACCAAGTTTTGAGATTTGTGTAACTTCCAAAAGTCCTAAAGGTAAGTAGTACAGTATTTTATTTAAAAGTAGTAACTAAATATACATTTTATATGCATATTACTAACCAGAATTTAAATTTATTCCGCAAGTGTACCGATTTTATGACTTTCTTCAAAAGTGGTACTCCATGTAAGACCTGGCCTTCTTACAAAGTTTTTAAAATTCATTTTATGACAAGTATATACATATATCATATTATATTTATGATTTTTCTAATTAAATATTTTTTTTTAACTTTTGGGCTTCTTTGCAGAGGATTATGACACAGACGATAAAAAGGCCAACAACCTCATCAAGGAGATTGGAGAAACTGCAGAGGAAACAACTCTCTCAAGAAAGCAAGTTTTTGGTGATGAGTCTTTTTTTGATGGTAAGCGGCTTCGAACGGTAAACCTTGGAGAGGATTTTTGCTGTACCCAAACGACGTCTTATGCATCGCCAATGTCAGCAGTTTCTCCAGCTTCAACATATCCTGGTAAATTTTGTCATTTTATATCATTTACGACTATCATATACCTAGTAAGGATTTTTTTATTTTTGCAATAGTGACGTATAGTTATTTCTTATATATTTTGAGGCAACTGTACTGCAAACATTGGCAAAACTGACCCAGCACGTCGAGCAACACACAATCCGAGTCATGAAAAAAATGATTTAATTTAATTAGGACAATTTAGCCCATAATAATTATTTGAGTTTTTTTTTATAATAATAGTTATATAGTTTATAATATTAGTAGTACATAGTTGATATTATAGTTTTTAGTAATTGTTTTCATATTTTCTATTCACCTTTATACATTATAATAGATTTGAACTTTTGTAAAACAATTTTTTTTGTTTGTTTTATAATAAATATATGTCATGAAAATCAACACTTTTTTAATATACTTATTTCCTAAAATCAACTAAAAAGGACGAATTTTATAATATCTTTAAAAAACGTTTACAGAACGTTTTGTTGAGACATTGAAAATGACGTTTAATTCAGAAAATCAACACGTCTTTTCAACCTTTTAAAAACACCTGAAAGAGACGTGTTTTATCAGACGTTTGTAACACTTCATTTTTAGACGTCAAAAGTAACGTTGATTTCGGCGACATCGTCACGTCTATTCAACGGTTGGTAGGTACTCGTTTGTTTAACGTTTTTTTCACGTTGTTTTGTTTACGGAAAATCAGAACGTGGTAAAATCACGTAAAAAAAACCTGTTTTACTAGACGTTATAAACACGTCATATTTACACGTCGAAAGTAACGTTGAAGACAGCGACATCGTAACGTCTATACAACCGTTGGTACTCGTCTTTTTTTTACGTTTTTCTCACGTGGTTGTGTTTATTGGGAAGTGAAGTAAATGCTTACATTTCTATAAGTAAAAGCAAATTCTCCTTCTTATAAATCTTAATTTGTTATAAGCGTGATAATAAGTAAGTAATAATTGCATTCTATTTATTTTCCTCTTTACTTAAATACACTGTTAAATACTATTTCGGCACATCCTCGTATTGCATATCAGTTTCTTTGCTTCACAAATTTTTATTCAAAAATTTTACTAATACTATTATAAATTGACAGTGACGGGTATAAATTTTATTACAAAGCTGTATTTCTGAAACTAACAAATTTTGAAAAAAAAAAGTTATATGCAGGGTAATTCACGAAGTATAATAGATATAATCTCAAATTATATGGCACCTAAACGTAGTTTTGAAGGTTTGTATTCAAAAACGCTTAATGTAAAGTAGAAAAATTAATGGCAACCAGCCATGGACCCAAAACATTTTGATAGTCGCTGGATTTATTGGGCAAAACTTACTACTTACGATACAAACTATTGTAAACAGCTTGGTATTTAATGATGAACCCTTTCCGACAGACAAAAACCGCTTTTGCTTTCAAGACTTGTACCATTTATAGAAATTGTTCGAAATTTTGACAGCCCTTCTTCTGATCCACCTTTCGTGTAGAGTTCGTGGATTTGTTGTCTTATGTTCTGAATGTCCGCTAATAATTTACACACTCAGAGAGTTCCCACGGGTTTCACATAATATGATAATTGACATAATCATATTGGTCACTATCTGAAAATAAAGGCATTTTAAAATATTCAGTGTACATTGTCAACAGTCAAAGTGAAACTGAAAGTAATTGGCAGCCGTTCACCTCACTCGTTTCAGCAAAAAAGTCCTTTTTTTTTAGGCGAAGAGATAAGAGTTTATTTACTAATGGTTCTTCAATCATGGTAGCTGTTCTCAATCGGTTTTCGCGTAAATTTTAAAACCTACATTTTTATAACACCCTGTACATTTATTATTGAATTATAAATCTAAAATAGTATTTTATGAAGTAAGTTAAAAGTTACATTTTGTAAGAAGAATGTTTTCAACCGGTACGTAAGCCGATTGAACAACATGTTTGGTTTGTATGGTGAGCACAAATGTGAAACTAAACCTAAATTATATTTCAGGCCATATGATGAACTTACGTTTACCTTTACCCTTCAGCGAGACCTGGTGGAGTAAAATGCCCAGATTATGATGTTTGAAGGTGTTAACGTCTCTAAACAGCTTGTTAGACCTACCAGATCCATAATGTGAGGTTACATTACTTTAGAATTAAAACCACACTATTTTCAGTTTGTGCACCTATAATTTTTGTTACATGTCTATTATACGTTATAGGATTGCATTATAGGATAGTAGGACCATGCGATAATCGTAATCGCAGGGTGTACGATTAGAACCAAATTTATGACATTTGTGAGAGTAATATTAGTCAAACTAATAATCAGTTAGACTATTTGCATGTAATTTAATTTTTAATTTTTAACAAGAACAATAGCAGTTTCAAGAATTTGTTGATCACGTCCCCACCATTGTTATTAAATTCATGTTATTTATTTTAAGACAGTTTTTGTTTTTACTTATATTTTAATCTAATTGTAAGTAGACTCTACACTCTACAATTTATTACCACAATTAAAAATTTTAATATGCGTACAGTGACATGTTGGAAGCATCCGCTTCTACCACAATATAGGTACTCCACTCAAATTACTTGATCATGTCTAATCTTATAAAGTGGCAAATTATAATCATGTTTATATGCGATTTCTAACTATGCATCAGTCTCCACTGATCTTATAAATTATGTAAATTTGACGAAACTCTTCCAACGCCCTTTCCGTATAAATTAGCCCGAAATATGTCATAATAATCTCGGAAATCAAAGGGGAAGATCTATAAAACGTTACAATGTACAATGTGCCGGCGTCGGATAAAGCTATTATGAAGACATTGAAGACGTCAGTGACGTGCGTAAACGGAAGGCATTAGGGTCTGGCGAGTGTTTATGTGGCACATAACTGTATTATGACATTAGATTCCCGTTGCCACTGCCCGGGTTAATAAACCAGATAATAGCCTCCCCTTTAGCAAGGGCGGAATCTACACGATCGGGGCATTTCGACGAGGTCACGAGAAAATCTGATGTAGTTTCAAACAACACGAAACTAACTGACTGTTTAGTTTAACATTTAACTGTAACTTTAAATAAAAATATTAAATCTGAATTACCCCGATAGTGGAATAAGGCAGTGGAAGTTACTCCTTGCATTTTTATTCAGTTCATTTAAAAAAATTGTTCACAGATTTGATTTTGTGAAATCATTATTGCCCCATTGTTAAATCGAGAAAATTCGTATTTCAATAATAATTGATTTCGCCGTTATTTAAACGCTTTTTTGATTTTTTGGCGCATCGAAATAATTTTAAACATTACAAGCTTAATTTCCACGTTGTGAATGCAATGAAAAAGGCAAAAATAATTCCCCGCGTTTCAGAGTGGAGATCGATTGTTATTGTTTGCAAGAGTTGTCGCCCGTATTTGCCGTAATTGGTGGAAGTTTCCCCGAATAAAAGCGGTATTGCCAACCAATTATTGATAACCGAAAGCCTCTGGTGTAAAAATAAAGAATTAGACGAAACAAAAGGCGCTCTTTAACCAAGCAGTCGTCCAATCGGTTCGTGATCGTCTTCTGTCGCACACTCGACGCTATTCTAAGCTGGTTGGCAGCTCTGGAACCAAATTGAAACACTACCAAATGAAAGTCGAAAAATAAGAGTGGATATCGATTGAAAAAAGACAACAATGCGAATAAATTGGGGTGCGATTGTTGGTTGTGATTGTCGTTTACCCCAGCGGGAGACGACGGCTTTGATGTCGCTTTTTAATCAGTCTCGAATATATCGGAGCGTTTCTTTGACATTTGACCGAATAATCCGTCTTTTATGCGCACTACCATGCGAAGTAGCAGACTCGAAATTAAATAGTCGATGATATAATTGAAGTGTCTTGACGAGGGTGGCATCGGCTTAGGAAGGCGTAAATTTATTTCTTCGTTTTGTGTTAATATGGCCCACGTGGGGAAAACAGGAGGATGGAAATCTGCACAGCAAGGATAACAATTTTCTCTTAATCATAACAATTTTCCATAAATATGTAGCTCTTTCTTCTAATTCTTGGTTTGTGGTGTCGATGGGTATCTTATTATTATTTCCATTCTGACTTTTTGATGTGTAACATCTATAGCTGCGATATGGGAGTAAAACCCCGCGCTCTCTTCTCCCATGTGTGTGCCAGGAGCCCGTGTCTAAGTAATTTCCGAAACTTCTACATATCCGATTTCAAAAATTCTTTTTGACAAACAACATCAAATTTGTAAAATATGACTATTCCTATGTGAAATCGAATTCATACTGCGCGCGTGAGAAGTCGAATCTCCTAAATCCTCTATTATTGTTTTCAAAAGAACATTATTGTTTGAAGTGCTTTAAAGATTTTAAATCAGTGACAGTATTATTGAGTTTAAATACGAGCGACATTGACGATCAAGCTGTCAAACATTTCATTAATATCCTATAACAGCTACTATTACAGAAATCACATACATCAACTCTTTATAAAAAAGTCTATAATTAATACATAGTACATTTCAAACCAAGGTAAGAAAGTGCTCTCTTGCAAACCGCGGGCAAAGTTTATAAACTGAGCCCTCGGTTTGCAAGTTTGCAAGGGCACTTTCTTAATAAGGTTTGAATACTATTTTTTCCCTACCGGCACAACTTCTTGTAGAAAAGTAAAAAATAAAATGGCTATATTTCTGACAAAGTAGGCGGCTAAAGCGAACTTTTTAAGAATTGAATAGTGGCCTGGGTAATATGTTTGATTAACTTGTCATCGCATTTGTGAAGTTTGTTCGAAAAGATTATGAAAACAGGGTAAATTTTTTCTACGACTGCTATGAAAACTGTAAAAAAACACCAGTAACTCCACTTGAAATTCATTTATTTCACACAACGTGTGATAAATCCAGAACGCACGCTAAAACCGTTTGAAAAGGTTTCAGACGCTAATTTTGTGTATTTAGGCAACCAAACATACATTCATGGCAAAACAGACGCCAAAATTTTAAAATCACATAAGCTGTGCTGCAACGACGATTCCAAAAAAATTGTTATTCTGTCATTCTATTTTTTATCTATTTCTTGTTCATTTTGAAGAATTATCTCAAATATATACAGTGAGCGGCAAAAGTATGGAATAAACTCATTAAAAATTAAACAAATTTTTTTCAAATTTTTTTTTGGACGGGTCAGTTTTGGTTTATAAAAATGAATATTTTTATCCCAAATTATATTTCAAGCAGTCATTTGTTTTCGAGTGATGACGTCATCGATATTTTTTTTAAATAGAAACCCCCTATTTTTCTTTTTGATTCAGATAGCCCTTTTAATTGTGTAAACGTCAGTATAAAAATTTTGTTATCTTAGATAATAAAAGTTTTGAGAAAAAAAATAAAATTGGATTTTTTTATGACTAACAAAAACAAGTCAAAAAATCAAGTAGATAAATAAGCAGGAAAATGTTGTTTCCAAGACGATTTCCGGAAAAACAATTGACACATATAAATGAAACTGACAGTACCATTTGACTGTTTGACTACCTACTTGATTTTTTGACTTGTTTTTGTTTGTCATAAAAAATTCAATTTATTTTTTTTCTTAAAACTTTCATTATCTAAGATAACAAAATTTTTATACTTTCGTTTAGACAATTAAAAGGGCTATCTGAATCAAGAAAAAAAATAGGGGGTTTCTATTTAAAAAAAATATCGATGACGTCATCACTCGAAAACAAATGACTGCTTGAAATTTAATTTGGGATCAAAATATTAATTTTTATAAACCAAAATTGACCCGCCCAAAAATTTTTTAGAAACAAATTTTGTTTAATTTTTTATGAATTTATTCCATACTTTTGCCGCTCACTGTATATAAATGATTGACAATGTGCTCTCAATATTCAATGTTGAGGAATAGGATAAGTGTAAACACAACATGCATATATATAAATTCCTAAAACTAAGAATGTTTTTGAAAAGAAAATCAGAAAATTACGTCCCGAAGAAGTCAAAAATTCTAGATTCAGAAGATTTTAACAAATTGATAAAGGTAGGCTTGTAAAAAAATATATATACATATAGTATTTATTATTTATTTAATTTCTAGGCTTAGATTGTTATTGGACTTTCTGGGGCATGTAGAAGAAATTAACAGTTGACGACATGAATGAAATTCTGCCATGTTATTTACAATAAAACACACAAAAAATAAGATATGTAGATCATTTACCGTTACAGAAACTTTTTTCCAGATTTTGAAAAAATATGCTAATCTTCGTCCCCCAAATATCATAGAAAAAATATATTTTTTAAATTATAAAAATAGTATATGTACCAAGCAGGTTGTGGGTATAAACAAAATAGGAAGTATGGCAAAAAGCTGTCTATTTAAAACTCCCAAACCGTGGACAGTATACAGGCCATTGTCATTGTCATCGGTTACACTACTGGTAAACGCAGGTGGCGATTTGCTAACCCTCAAACGCCATGGAGGTTGGCGTTCCAGTGCTGTTGCCGAAGGATAGATAGACGATTCCATCCAAAACAAAATACAAATGTCGAATAAAATTGTTGCATCACTTGAACCTGCCAGTGAAAATTCAACGATCTTGGCAGAAAATGAACTTCTCTGACGTTCCACAAGCTTTTTATCGACAGAAAATATATTTAATAGAATGGAAACTCCTGGAATTAAATTGGAAAATTGTTTCAATATAACAATAAATTATAATTTTAATTAAGTAGATAATAATAATATATATTATAAACCAGAAGAATGTCGATAAATCGAAGTGGAGTAAATTTAAATTAAAATTTAAATTTAATATATCTAAGTCGAACTCCACAAACTTTAATAAGTGTAATTACAGCTGGAACATGTTTCGGCAGAACACTACTGCCATCATCAGCCTCTTAAAGAATATAAAAAATTATGACGTTGACGTATTTTTGAATTCAAAATTAAATTCATGAACATGTTCCATCTGTAATTTTACACTTATTAAAGTTTGTGGAGTTCAACTTAGATATATTTAAATTTTAATATATATTATGTTTGATATTATAAAATAAATAATAATAAATGTTTTTCTGTGTATTTGATGGAGTCGTAGAAAAAGTATAGTGTACAACACGTGTTGAAAATTCCATTTCACAATCTTTCATTTTCAACACTTGTTATAGACCAGGGCTGAAGCCTTTGAAGATGGTAAAAAGTGAAAAAAAATAGTAGGATGAAACCCATTGGAAAAGGAAGCGAATATAACACAAATGAAAGGAAAAATAAATTACGGGCGATCTGAGGTCGGGAAGTGGGAGGGGGTGTGAGTTTAAGAGTAAAAAACGGTTTAGTTTATTTCCGGCAAAACAAGTCTTATGGCAAAAAGTTAAATAGCAGTGTTGTAGGTAATAAAAAGATCTACAACTTTTGTCTTTACACTTTTTTCACATAACCTCAAAATTTATGTAAAAAATTCAAATAACCAAGTTTTTGGTTTTTTATTTTTCTTTTACAAAAAAATTTGTTTTTTCATGAAATTTGGTGAAAGCTTACCTTTTTCTGTCCCAAACATACAGTAGAAACTCGATTATCCGGAATAATGGGGGGCAAACCCATTCCGGTTAGTCGAAATTCCGGATAATCCGAAGGGTTTCAAAAAATATCTGTATGTTGTATGAATTCTCCTTTATCTAATACATAGTTTTACAGTTTCCAATTTCTTCTCAAATGAAATTACTGTTTTCATACGTTTTCTCTTCTTCTGTGCAATATTCATTGCCAACTCTGCATCTAGTTATGTATTTTGTACTCAATGTATGATTTGCACTTGATGTAGACAACAGAAATCCAATATCTCAACTGACGAATTTTATTTTCCTAAGGCGTAGACGATTAGTTTCCAATGAAAACAGCAACTTTATTATTTCGATTAATATTTTTTTATTGCGAGGAATCATATTTCCGTCTGGAATTTTCCGGATAAAACGGAGGGCAAAAACCAACAGTTCCGAATAAAACGGCAAAATTAGAAAACGCGTTTGTTCCGGATGAAACGGAGTTCCGGATAAGCGGATTCCGGATAATCGAGTTTCTACTGTACTGTATTTTTTTTTATTTAAAATATTTATTTTTTCACCTTATTTTGACTTAATATCGAAAAAGCAGCCTAATTTTCAATCGAAAATTCTCACGTCAAAATATCTGCCGTTTTATATATTTACTTTAATTATAAATTCTTTCAATAACCATCAATTTCGATGTTTCACATCTCCGGGCGTCCCGTGACGGATTAATTTTTTTCTTTACACTTTTTGACTCCTGTTTTGCTACTCCTTGCTTCTCTTTCTTGACATTTTTATGATATTTTTTTTTTCATTATTAATTTAAATCAAGTGCTCCTTGTTTTTAATTTTTAAGTAATATTGTTTTAACCAATTATTATAAATGAATTTACTATACCTATAAATTGATCGCCCTGTGTTCTTTTTGAGCTTTTCTTTGCACTACATATTTGGTCTCTTTTTTATTTAAATTAAACTTTGAAAAACAAGTTTGCAAAGTAATCGCTAAACACTTAAGGCGACTGGTGCGTTTTTGTTAACTTTACTTTTTTGTTATCTTTTTTAAGAACGAGCTGCGCACACACGAAATATAATACGGTCAGCCGTCGACACGTCTGCCTGCCGCTGAGGGGCGGCGCCTGTGTTACCTTGAATCACGCCAACATTGCTTGAAACTAGCGAAATTTGGGAACAATTTGCAAATTTATTTTTCAATATTTATAAAAACACCTTGCATTTACCGAATACAGAGATCAGTAAAAATCACCAACACGTTTGTTAAAAAAAAAAATTTTTGGTTTCTCATTTTGGCAATATTTTTTTTTTCTGAACAAACAACGTTTTGCCGTGGTGAAGGTTTTTTTTTACAAATTTTGATGCCCAATACGTTAAGATAGCCAAACAATGAAAGCCGTAATTTGGTTCCAAAGTTGAGGCGACTGAGCGTTTCGCCTTAATGGGTAAATAAAATGTTAAACCATAACCTGTCTCCAAATTTAAGTCAAATGCTTTTTGTGACTGTTTTCGATTGAAATGAGGAAATACGAAGTATATAGTATTTTGTTTTCTCACGGACGTCCCTAATCTAATTACTGCTGAATTTATTAAATGTGATAGTACCTATAATGCTGAAAATCTGACAAAACTGAAATGTGTACGTATATCGATACCCAACCATTATCTGTTAATTAAACTGAAGCAATAACCCTTAAAGAATTCCATCAACAATTATACATACAATCGTCACCCAAATTTCTGGAGACAATCGCCGTTCCTTGTAACAACAAAGCCCCCGACCTATTCGATCGCAAGTCGTCGCGACGTAATTCCTCCGAATAATCCTCGTCTAAATTACCCGCAAGTTGTAAATGATTGAGTACAAATTCGAGAGAGGGTGAAAACATCTGGATATACTTTTCCCCCTTGTTTGATTTTCCGTTAGTTCTCCCACTTTCCATGGATCGACCAATAGAGCGGCCTGTAAACTACCCCGTCGGTTCACGAGCACGGCCTTCCAATCACATCTGAGGTTTTCAAAGTCAATATTTGTGACTTTACGCGAGCACGAATTTGCCGGTTTCGATTGTAGGCGGTGGCGGCGGCCCGCCACCGTTTTCCGTCTAATTATGGGGCCGCGTCGCCCCCGTCCCGTGCATACCTACACAGGTAGGTGCATTGCACAATGTGCGAATGCCGACACATCCACACACAACACGCAGCTTTCCCGATAATCGCGTAAGCTCTTCGCTCGCACAATGGACGACTGTTAACAAGCCGAGCGTGCAGAAAAGATCGTTAGTTAGCAAAACACGGCCATTGTCACCTTTTGTGGCGACAACGAGCTCTTAAGTACACCTCGAAGGGCACTTAGGGAGAATGTGAAGAGGTGCCGCGCCGGTGATGGGACCACGACAAAACGCGGTTTACAACTTCTTTCTTGTTTGGACTTTTACTGAACGAAGATGTTACACGAATGCTTTTAGTAATATGCCTCACTTGTAAAGGTGTAATTAAAGGAAAGTTAAATATGTACTTGTTCGTTGTACATGGTTATTCCGAAACTATATGTGAAATTTATTTCATAAAATATGCCCAATTTTTTTCTTCGTCTTCCTCCTTTCATTTATCCCCTCTTATTTTTTAACTATTGCAAATATGTACTCCAGAGGTGTGTTTAAAGTTTGATGGGTGTAACTCATCTGTTATACAGTGCATTTTTTTTAAACTGGCCAAAGGGATTCCCATATTTTCACCCCATGTTAATTTTTATTTAGGCCTACAATGTTATCGACAAAGATAATGTAATACATAAGATGGTTTTTAATTTAATTCTGTAGTTTATAGAAAAATTGCACATAGCTTTCCAATAAATTTTGATTTTTAACATCCTGTATACGGACAAGTTGATTTGAGTGATTCTGACTTACTACTTCATTATTATTAATGACCGTTCTTTAGTTCGACATGAACAAATCATAACTCGTTTCAGGAATTCAGCAGCTGGACTGCACCTGGGGTGGAATATTCAGATGATTATGTAAATTCATTGGTTTACAGCTTAATTTAAAGATTTCGACAGAGCTATTTGATTCATTCGTACAAGTCAAAAACTAACGGATTACTACTACATAATATGTATACTTAATAATTTATTATCGCAATTCTCATTAGGACTTACTTATGTACCTATTAGAGGAGTCTGTAAAATTTAAATTAGGTTGGCACTACTAACTTTTGACAATTTGATTTTGAAAGACTAAGTGATTTCAAAAAACGGCAACAGAATGGTGAATGGTGAAAAACGCTGTGTTGTCAATTGTCAATTTTGTGTCAGTCCATAGCATAAAAAACGCCTACTCTAATTTATGATTTAAATGATCTAATGGTACTAAAAAGTAATTTAAAACAATTATTCAGCTTCCCTTACGAAATTTCAAGAAATCGCAAATTAACAGAAAATAAATAGTTTCAATGTCGGAATATTTTTAACGCAAGCAATTCTTTAAATAAACTCAATAGTTTGTCACACTCTATAGGTAAATAATAATGATGGGATCAAGCAAATATGCAGTACCTCATCTATACCGCACGTGTATTTTAAATTAATGGCAACAACAAAGTGATAAATCCAAATAAGCTGTTATGTTGTCTTTGATAACGAGGCATAGTGAAGCTTTTATTTTAATAAGAGCAGAAATTCAGTGCGGAAACGTTCTGTGATTGACTGTTTTGTCAACAAGTTTTTTTGTGTGCTAATTGATTTATTTTTTGTTACAGTTACAAATTTTAATTCTATTGCACCACCGTGTAATGGTTTAGAATTGTTAACTGGGTGGTATGATTTTGAACCAAAAAGTTCTATGGCACTTTGCTCTCCGATGTAGGGTAATTAGTTATTAATTATACTTCAGTTGACAGTTCAATATAATAGGTCGCCATCAACTTGTCTTTTGATACAATCAACGTTAACGCAATGGTCAATAAAATAAGGTGTACCCTTCATCATGTTTGAAAAAAGAAATCTATTGCACTATTGAAATAAGATGTCATCTAAATACTAAAATAATAGTTTTTATAGGAAACTTTTTCATTACTAAACAGAATTCCGAACACTAAATGATAATGTATTTAAGCCGCTCTTACTAGCAGCACCACAAATAATTTAACTCTACACTTTTTTGCCGTTCGCCTCAGCTCGCGTGAAATATGTTAATTCGTCGGAAACGAACAATTCCTCCGGTTCTTACGCAAACTGAAGCGGAAACAGCTTTCAGCTATTTATCTCTAAAACGTTCTGAAATGTAAATCGTCGAAATCGGCTGAACTAAACACTCTCTTCACTCCACTCCAGCGGGAGCTCGCCACTTTTGAATTCGCTTTTGCACTTCTGAGGGTACTTAAGAGTAATACCTCTAATCCGTTCCGTAAGCTCTTATAGCACCTTAAGTGCCTCTCAATTATGATCAAGTGTTTAGAATAGTCCTTACGCCGTGGCCGCCTAAGACCCTATTTGTCAACATTCAAGGATTATCCTTTCGAGCGGAAACTTGACGGAAAGAACGCCAGAATGTGAGAGTGCAGGGGCCGTCACACGGTATTCATGGTCGGGAGAATCGTTTGTTGGCTTGAATGTATTTTTTAATTTTGACGATTATGGCAAGGGGAGGTGTCTGCAATGTTTTTAATGGGCATCATGTCGGATATATTCTAGTGAACTGTAAATACAGGGTGTTTCAGAACTGAGTGCAATAAATTTAACCAGTAATAGAACTCATCGTTGTGAACAATTTTTCTTAATAAAATTTTGCCCTAAACCCCGTAGTTATTAAGTTAAAATTAGTGGAAATTTTGACGTTAATTTAGTTACCCGCCACTGAACCGCTCAGCTGATAAAAAACGTTAGCAAAACATTGATGTAAACCACGCGCCATAAGTAAACTAAAAATAGAAAGCTCACATACTAAACGTCATTACTTCAACATCCAATGCCATTATTGAAGAATAATAAAATTTGGGGGGCCTTATAAAATGCGCATTTTGACCTGCCCATCGTATTATTTAAGTTGAAAATACCTTCTCTGGTGAAACTAGCTGCTCATCAATTGATAAAATAAAAGATAGAAAATTTGACTGTTATTGTTATTAAATCCTCAGGCTGTAAAAATTGGACTTTCTGTCCGTGATAGGAAAACAATTGTTGTTCTTTGAAATTTCTCCAAATGGTACATATAATGCGATACTCCAAACTGAGTTGTTCGGTTCCACTCTTCGGTGGGCGGTTTTCACCAGTTTGAAACACAAAGACAAGGGACACAATTAGGCACACGGCGAAATTAATACTATGTCCGTGTATTCGCTGTTAGAAAAAAACGGCATCTTTTACGATTAATAACTTTAAAACAGAAAGTGAAATACACTAACAAATCACCGCCGGTCATTCTAGGTACGCGTCGACAAACTGATTTCAGGTATAAACTGCACGGGACTTTACAAAAAATTTAGAATGTTGATAAGCAAGCCGAGTTTTTCCGGACAAAAACAATTGATTCTCACTGGGTCAAGTTAAAATAAATATCCATAATGTGTTTTAGAAAAAAGTTAGATAGAAAAGTTCTTGCTTTTGATGACTTCTACCACTGGTTTGAATTATTGCACTTGCATTTCTGAAACACCCTGTATAGTATTCTTTACGCAATTTTCCAACTGAACATTTTAAGTTGATAATGATATCTTTTCTTAACATTATAAACCTCCAGACTACTACAATCCCATGAATTACTGTCAATGGTTTGAGCAACATAAATGAATGATGATATTCTAAATTTTACTTTTTATTGATGGATATATTTAGACGGCTTTGTCAATTCCCCAAATATTAAGGTATTTTCAGCTGAAAATCCTCATCGGTTTGCAGAAATTTGTTTACATCCTCAAAAAATATAGGTAAATGGGTTGGGATGTTCCGTCGACGACTAATAGGACCCATATTTTTTTAAACAACTTTAAATTCGTAGCGATATCAGCAGACCATTTTAGAGCAATTTATAAACCAACTGGATGATGAAGAATTACAATATGGATACTTTCAGCAGGATGGTGCGACCTGCCATATACTTAAAATCTAGCAATGAATTCCCTTCAACAGTATTTTGACGACCGCTTGACCTCAGTTGATTTGTGGCCCACTAGATCGCCGGATCTCTCCCATTTGGATTATTTTCTCTTTGGCCGTATTAAAAATACTGTTTTAGGAATCATCTGAATGACATAAATAAATTGAAGAATGCAATTAGGTACAGAAGATTGTCAAGCCATTACACCTCAATGTTTAGTAAATATTTTTAAAAATATAAAAAGACGACTTTGACTTTGCTTAGAACATACTGGAGGACATTTTGAGTGTCTTAATTTTAATTCCAAAGTGTATAACATATAGCCAACCAATAAAACCTGATGATCGTATGGTGTAAACAGACAATTAATTTAATTTCCAAATCGCAATACAACATTGTGGATAGGTCCTATAGAAATAAAAAATAACAGTATTGTAAATTACCTACTTGCAGCACGAATTTGGTAAGTAATCGATGAGAGGCTAGATAGAAGAAACTGTAGAAACCATATGTCATTCCATATTATGTTAATATAACTTGATATTCCACATGATTGTTAAGTGCTTCAATTTTTCAACCTTTTTTTCTTTTTCTACCAACCTCATAGTGTAATATACTATGTATTTGACGATGATATGAAAACTAATAAAGTTCTTAAACATTCCATCACAGATCTTTTTATACAAAGATTTGAGATGTTTTCCCTGCTTTTCAGTTTTGTCTTACTATTACCTACTTATTTTCTACCTATCTGTGTTTATGTGATAATTCTCAGGACTATGTACTACCATAATGCATGTAGTTATTATCTATTATTTTGATCAACTTCCTAAAGGCTTTGAAATTCCATTAGTTGCAAATTTGTTATACATATTGTCGTTAACAATCTTAGTTTGTCGTTTCATTTTTTACAGTTTGTGCTAGTGTTGCTTCTTCTAAGGCGTTCTATTCGTTGACATATTCTTTACGCAAAAAAATAAAAAATGTAGAGCCAAATAAACCCACACAGAAATAACAAGTTTTTCTTTTGATAAGTAATAGTATATTGTGCAACTAGTGCGGCAAGTTGTCGATTGCCCACGAAAGCTCATTCGCTTGAGGGGGCAATCGACAACGCCGCACGAGTTGGACATACTATTTTTTATTGCGAATGCGGAATAAATCCCAATATAAAATTGGACTCCAGGGGCAAATTCAGTTTTCAGTAGTTTGTTTATTTGAATTTGCGTGTGCAAAGAATAATTTGCGTGCGACAAGTAAACTTTGCGCACCAAAATTAAAAAATGGGCAAACCGTTACTTTGCAACCGTAACCAAGGTTGCAAAGATACTATTTGTCTACATGAGCAATAAAAAGTATAATTTTTAACCCACTTCTGAGAAACCTTTGTTAAAAATTATGGCTTTCAAATTTGTCTACCCAAATTTTAAGCATATTCTTTTACAGCTGTTTTTTTTTAGTTTTTTTACACCGAAAAGTGCTTCCGATATGCAGTGTCGTACTTTCAAAATGTTGAAAGACTGATTAGTGATCATACCAAACCAAAAATAGTTTTTAATATAAACATATTATTTTGTAAAAAAAAATCTGAACATTAGCTCAATAGTACATACCTCTTCTTTTCCTGCAGGAGTAGTCATACAAAAAATGTGATATTTCAGTTAAAAATTAATTTATTTTATTCAAAGCATTGTACACAAAATACTATTAAAATTTGACTTAATATAATTTTATAATGCTTTGATATTACTTGTTTTATTCAACAATCAAACCGGTTGTCTTGTTTTCTTCATTCATTCTTATTCACTTTCACCTTTTTGGATACTCTTTACGTTGCCCTTCTTTAGTTTCTTTTAATACCCATCATTTTCTAATATTTTGTACACCCCATTTATTTATTTTTTCAATTAATTTTTGTTTCCCAATATTCTGTGGGAATGGATTAAATCGCAGGTATTTCCATTAAACTCTACACTTATTACTTTACTAACTGACCCGACAGACGTAGTCCTATCCAAATTTTAATAAATTTGTTTTTGGAAAGATCGTGACACAACACAAGAAGACAATATTATTTTAGTGGTAATTTTTTGAGAAGCTTTATTCCAGCAACAATTTTTTGTAGCTATTTGACATTACATTTTACACGTTAAATTGTCAAACCAAATAGAATTCTAGGTCTCAATATTGCCGCCAATTTTTGCTCTTCAAATATTGACTCGCATTATTTTCGTCACAACAGAAACGCAAAAATGACTGTCGGAAATACTTTGACCTTTCGTCCTATTGAAAAGTTTTTTAGGACCATAACAAACAAAAAATATATTTTTTTTCGAATGTTCCAATTTTCCGGTGGATTTTTCAAAAAAAACTCTGCCAAATCGGTCGAGCCGTTCTCAATCGATGATCTTTCATACATGCGGCAATTGATTTGTATTTATATAGATTTTAGAAGTCTACTTTTTAATCTTCCTAGTATTACAAACCCTGTAAAGTTCCTTTTATATCGGCTCTATAAATCATTTTATTACAGTCTTCGGTTTGTCTTAACTTTTTGAACCGTTTTAATTTAATTCATTGTTCCAGTTTTTAGATCCTTATTAGCCCTTTTCAAATGCAGTTTTAGTCTGCTAAATGTTTTCTCCTTACAGATCAGTTTATCTGACAAATATTTGTTGTTAGATCTTAAGACCCTCAGTCAGATATTTGGATTTCAAATTTTGTTGTCTTTTAGGTTTCTATTGTTAGAGGTTTGCAAAACTCTTTAGGTCCCCTTTAATCGCGTATTAATTTTTAGATACTTTCAGCTTCCTTTAGTATATGTATTTTAGCCCTTCTGTTCTTTCTTATGCCTTCGTATTTTAGTCTATTAGGTATACTTTACTGATATTGTAGTTTAGTTCTTTTCGACTTGCTTCAGCCATCGCATTTGACAGCTTACAGAGAAAAAAGTATGTATTATAATGTAAATTCATCTTAATTATTATGGACACTAATAAATTCTTCAGCTTCACAGTTAACGTTTATCGTGACAAAGACAATGATTTGGTAGTTCTTATTATTGGAAGTACATAAATACTGATATAGATCAGGCATGTGCAAATTTTCTGTTTTACGATGTGCAGGATTTTGTGAAATGCTGCCACAACCAGTAAGCACAAATACTACGACATAAATATACGGGGTGTTATGGAAGTCCTAGCAGAAAATTTAACCACAAGTAGAACTCGTCAAAAAATAATTTTTTTCGGAATCGCTCCCTTACTGAGTTAAAATTAAAAATAGTTTGACCCCTAAAACCAATACCCCCCTGACATTGATTGTCAGGAATGCACAAAAACTGAGGGGCTGTTAACTTGGAAAAAAATCGTACAATTAATTCCACATGGAATTAATTCGAGGTAACCACGAACAATTCCGGTAATTCCGATTCGAGGAATTAATTCGCATGTAATCGTGGTAACCGCAGTAATTCGTATGTAATTCCAATAATCAGGAAATCACTCCCACAAAAAGTAACTAATTCCAGTAATCAAAAGGTAATTCCGGTAATTCCAACAAAAGATGAAGCACTTAATTCAATTCCCATTTTGGAATTACGACAAGTATTAAAAACGAAAAGTATTTAATTCATTGCATCTGTCTTTGTTTACATTATTCAGGCACGATTTTTGAATAAAAAAAGCATAAATAATAAAACTAGTAATAAAATAACAAATTAGGTTGGCACTACCAACTTTTGACAAATTGATTTAAAATTAGAATGTCAAAATGATTTCAAAAAAAACGGCGACAGAATGGTGAACGGAATTATTATATAGAACGCTGTGTGAATGATTTTCGAAATGCCTACCCCAATTGTCCAGCAGATTATCAAAAATTAGTCCTACAAATTTATAAATGCGTGGCAAGATTTCGTGATGTTGGGACTGTTGGTCGAAAAGCGGGTAGCGGAGCGTCAAAAAAAAGAACTCCTGAGATTGTGGCAGATGTTGCAGCAGTAATGAAAGCGTCTCCCAAGAAACCTCTCCCCAGGTTAGCACAAGCGATGGACCTCTCATATGGAACTTGTCAAAAAATATTAAAACAAGATTTAAATTTTCATCCTTATAAAATTACCGTAGTGCAAGAGTTTCCACGAGATTTTCCTGCACGAATAGTATACTGTAAATAAACAAAATAAGCGAATTTGGTCCGCAATTAATCCCCATGAATTCGTCCAAACGCCCCTCTACCCGCAGAAAATTGGTGTTTGGCCGGGGGTCTCTCGAAATCGTATAGTTGGACCTGTTTTTTTTTAAGGAACGGTAAATTCCGCGAGATATCGCAATAATTTACTCGAACCTTTTTTCCAAAACCTTTATGATGGCGAATCTCTACATGGGTACTTCCAGTAGTATAATGCACCAGCTTACAAGACAAGGGAAACTATGGACCGAATTCACGAGTTTTATGATTATCGAGTCATTCAATTTCCGCCTCGAAGTCCGGACCTGACAGTTCTAGATTATTTCATATCAGATGTAGGAAAATGCATTTGAAAATATGAAACCGAGAGTTAACAGCTGCATTGAAGCTGGGGGAAAACACTTTGAACATTTGCTGTAATTGACTACGAAAGTGTGAGATCGCGGCGGAAGGTGGGTCATAGTGCTTGAATTATTATGTTATATGAGTACCAGAAATAAACGCTAACATTAATTGGTTTTATTTGAAGAAAACATTATACAAAGTTTAGACCTTAAGTCCTATATTTTATATTTTTTATTAATTTTCTTCTTACTTCTGGAATGATGCGCTACAACGTTCCGAACTCGGAATACGCTAATTTTGCGACACCATGTATAATGAAATATATTAAATAATAAATAGTCTATGGTCAAACAGTCGAATGAGTTTCGAGTTATGAATCTTGTGTGATTTCAAATGTTCCTTTTTCATATGTATTGCAGGGAATTAGGGCAAACAACACACGTTAATGACGTATTTGTACACGCTCACAGCTGACGTAATAAAACAAAATTAAAAAAATATATATGCAATGATTGTAGATGTAAACCAGAAGAATGTCGATGAATGTAATTTTGCGCTTATTAAAGTTTGTGGAGTTCGACTTAAATATATTTAAATTTTGATTATAGATGTGTCTACTATTTGAAAAGAAAGAAAAAGTAACCCCAATAACGTTCAGGCTTACAAATTTAATTAATTACGATCGAATTTTGACCACTGGGCGACCACTAGTAAATATAAAACCTGGATGTAATTCAAGTAATTCCAGAATAGTTCCATATTATTTGAAGGTAGTTCCAGTAATTCCAGTAATTTATCAGTACTTCCTGTAATCACGAGTACTCCCATCATTTTGAGTACTTGAAATAATTTCATGTAATTCCAAAGTAATTCCGGTAATTCCGATAGTACTCGGAATTAATTCTCGAAATATGTACAAGTAATTCCATAGTTAACAGCCCCTCGACAAAAACTTTACCCGATAAACAAATCGAATTAAAAACTGTTTAAATGGCAACATGTACTCACCTACCATAATATGCATAATATTGAAGTAGGTTAGCATGTAATAATAAACTCTCTAACTTGGATCAGAGATAATCCTTGTTGTTGTACGTGCGAAAAACGATAAATGTTGACACACCGACAGTTCAAATACACTTCGAAGCACATCTTCGAATACTTAAAAATTTCAGGTTCAATTTCCAAAAGGCGATTATATCTGGGACGTTCTAAATCATAATAAAATAATCAGCTAGCACAAGAATCGAGCACACATAACAATACATAGCGGCGCGACACTCAATTGATAACTAAAATTTACTATCATCAATGACAAAAACGTTCGGATGAGTTCAAGTTCATGTCGGCATAGGCGGAGGGTAAAATAAGGAGCCAGAAAAATGTTCAAAAAAATTGCGGATTTCGGCAAAGTGGTAAATAGAATTTTTTTATTTTGACGAGTTTTACTTGTGGTTAAATTTTCTGCTGACTTCCATAACACCCTGTATATTTATCTTTACTTTGACGCATGTTAGAAAATAATTTTTTCTAAATTCTATCCATTTTTATATTAATAATTTTCTGATCGTTGAATTTTACATGATTAATTCCGGTTGGATCTAAGTAGGTACACAATTACAAATATGGATATAGAAAGCGCCGGGGATATAGTAATATAAGGAAAATAAACGAGTGCAAAATAAAAAACCTGCTTATCGACAAACATGCTTCGGCATTCTTTGATTGTTGGCGGCAGAACTTTGAAAAGCACGTGTACAAATCGGAGAGCAGGTTTTTATTTTGTACTTGTTTATTTTCCCTACATCACTATATCTCTGCCGCTTACTATACCTAGTTTTTAAGCTGTTAATATTTCTTTTTCTTTGTCGCAGTTTTTAATCTTTCTGCTTTATACCTCACGGAAAAGATTATCAATCTGAAGTCAGCAGGCAGCGGGTACAGTGCAATAGGTGCGATTCTGTATTTGCACCCGTAAAAAATTTTAACAACATTAATCTGTAAATCTGATTGGATGGTTTCGCCGTTTCTATGGTAACGACCCGTTAAAATTGCACAATTCTGGTTAAAATTAGAGGCTACTACCAGGGGTGTAAATACAGAATCGCACCTAATGACTTAAAAAAAAAAACAATATTTTTGAAGACAAAAAAATAAAACATTCAAAAATTAAGACCTTGGCGTAAAACCACACTGATGATTTTGTTACTGTGAATATTACCCCACAAGACAAATATAATGCTGAAAGCAAGAATGGCCCAACTACCTCAATCCATTGCAAAGTTACATGATGATGAAGTTGACAATTCTACCATATTCCAAAATGCGATTGGGGCTATTGCGTTATCGTCACAAGCCTCAACTTTTAACGGGACTAATATAGCATCTAAAGACACAATCAATAGAAATGCAAAAACAGAAAGATAGAACGCACCAAAAACAGAATTTAATACAAAATGAAACGGTGTTGTCACGTAAATATCTAGTTACGGCTGTGTGAATAAGGCAGTCCATCCTTTTTTTCTAGCAATTATTTATTACTTGTGTACTTAAACATTGACAATTGTGTGATAACACAACAGACTGATAATGTCAATCATGTTTCTATCAAAAAGATTAAATGACATTTTTTTAATTAATTCTCAGGTAGAGTAGACAATTCAGTCATCGAGTGCGTTATAAAGAAAGTTTATGATTTGGTAATGGTCGATAGTGCAGAACAAAATTGTAAGTAAGTATTATTAATTGATATTTTTGTAAAAAATTTTTTTGAAAAATCAAATAAAAACCAAATGGTCGATAACTCTTAGGTTTTATTTTACATTTTCTGTCCAAAAAGACAGTAATCCATAGTGCCGGTGATTTATGGAACTTCTTGTTTCAATCAAGTTTGTCAACAGTAGGTATAGGATTTTTTTAACAGATTTAACTTTTTTTTCTTAATATGTTTTGAATTTTATAACACTTCCTGCAACAACTGTAAAATATGTACTCTACATGTAATGTTCATCATGACACCACCAGATTGTCGGGAAGATAAGTCAAATAGACTTTTTTTATAATATAGAACAGACATTAACTTTTAGCATAACCGTTACCTTTTAGATTTGTTTTTAGTTTTTACCGTAGCCATCACTATAACTAAAAAACTTGCGAAAAATTGCAGTGCGTCCCATTTTTGCGTCGCATCTGAATAAATCAGGAGTTATTTCAGGATCGATGGGTGAAAATCCCCCGAGAGTCGCATCCGCATCTTGTCTCGTGAATTTCGCGATATCGGGGTAGACTCGTTGTAAATTAACCCTTTTAAGCAACGCCATCTCCTGAAGGAGTTATTTGTAAACACACTTTAAATCTTCGACAATTTTCCGTTAAGAATTCGGCGTAAAACGAGACGAGCACTTCAAAGGGGTGGAAGGTAAACAAAGACGCGCGAATTACATCACAATATGGAAGAAAAAGCAACAACACGAAATCGCACATAGCACAACGTGTAAAGTATATGTATAAGAGGCCCTCTCCGAAGTTGTAACCGTCAAGGGTGCAAGCGAAATGGAGCTACACGAAAATCCGCCGCTGAAGAGAAAGAAAGAATATCAGGTAAAGTTAGGGGTGTTTCTGTTGAAAGAGGGAGTGTCCTCAATTTCACCGCCCTCTTGATCACACAAACTCTCTCAAAACACTTACAACCATTTGGTCATAGACAATCTAGTTGTTTGCCGACGATATTTATATACAGAGCGATACGGGAAAAGTGCGCGACGCGCTGGTACATACAGAGTGGAGTGTAAAATGAGTTCGCCGGTGCGGGAAGTGGAAGTTAACGTGGTGTCGAGTCCGGAGTCTTTCGGGTCGCCGGAACCGGACAATTTCCGGCTTATCAATCACATTGCGACGCCGAACATTACGTGTTTTCCGGTCATCAAAACGAGTGACGACGAAAAAACGGAAAAGGACGTAACGAAGGGACAGAAGAGTGCGGGGGCTTCCACGAATTTCTCGATTTCGAGCATTCTGTCCAGGAGCGAACCGGCGGCCAAGAAAAACGGCTTCTTTGCGGGACAGAGTTTACTGGATGGAGCCAGCAACGACAGCGCAATGATATCGAGGTCAGTAAAGGGATTTTTCGTCAAATTTGAAGCCAGTTTGACGTTAAAAGGACAGTCGCGTTTTGTAAACATGAAACTTTATCTACCCTCGATCAGTATTCAATAGGCTTAAGATCGGGTTTCCTTGCTGTTCAATGCCGGTTACCGCACACAAACTGTTAGGGGCAAATTTTATAAGAAATGAGTAGTCACAATTTGTAAGTAGGACACAATAATAATGTGTACTTCCAAATAAGCTTAGGATAGTGGATCAGATTTCTTACTTGTCCGAACTCAAACGGATTATGCGGTTAGAATATTGATTTGTTCCATGAAACTGTAGCTTAAACCAATTTTTGGAGCGAACTTCCGACATGTGGTATGCTTTAAAAAATCTAAAAGAAAATTTTATAAAACTGATGAGCCAATGTTAGATCTCTAATAGATAATAGAAAATTTTGTATGTGTCAAAAAGTATAAAAATCTACTATAAAAATTACTTATCTATGCAGTAGATCAATAAAATTGTCCAAAATGTAGGTTTTAATGTATAAAATAAAATAATACTAGGATTCTGGATCGTACTGCATCGTAATTTATTTAAATAATGTGAACTCTTTTTCTCCACTTTTCATGTATATATTTTCATTTCCTCTGAATTTAATCTTCAAACCTATCATTATTATTTTCTGCGTTCTCTTTAATTCCATTTTGTTCCACACATTTTGTTTATTTTATCACTTTTTCTTTTCCACGTCGTTCAATTGTTAGAATTCTAGTTTATTCGTTTCTTCCGTTTACATTATTTATTTATTATTATTTTTACCTAAATTTATTTCAACCAAATTAATGAATCTTGCATACATTTTTACAGAAGAGGCAGAAATTAGCACTGAAACAGTTATTTATTATATTTATTAATTTTGATCACAGTTGATGTACATGTCTGTTTTATTTTTTATTACTGTTTATGTATTTATAAATTATTATTATATTAAGATTATTTATTGTTATATGGAACTGTGGAAACAGGAAAACAGAAATCATGTTATTTATGAATTTTTATTAGCGTGGGTCAAGCTTTTACATTAAGTAAGTAGTTTATTCATTTTGTGTATTTTGTATTCATTTTTATTTTTATTTCTTAATACAATAATTGTCAGAATTTCTCTAATACTCAATTTATAGACACAGTGTCCCAAAATTATTTCCCTTAGCGTAGATACTCCTGGACATGTGGAATTAGAAAAATATTTAAAAAAATAAATTTGGTTTAGTTCTTGAAAATGTCACTTTAAACTGACACTCTTTCAAAATTTTGCCACCTGCGTTGTGTTTTTAAAATTTAAAATGTGTTGTTATAAGTTATAGAACTTTGTAGATACAAAAAATACAAACAAAGTTTTTCTGAAGTTCGAAATAGATTAATAAAAAATTGTGGGAGCATTTTTACTAATAATATTTTAATTTATATTAAAAAGTGGATACTAACCAAAAACTGGCGCCCCTACCAAAATTGGAAATCAATTTATATAAACTGGTTGCAAAAAAATGTAAGTGTACCTAGCATGTAACTCCTTTTATAAAATAACGCAATTATTTCTGTCATTTTGCAAGAGAGAAAAATCAGATATATGTTGTAGCAGACACATTCTGCAGAAGTAAACATAAAACTAAAAATTAATAACTTTCCAAAATAAATTCTAAAACCTACCCATTTTCTGTCATATGCACGTAAGTAAAGGGATTAAAAGTGGTTTTAAGGTTCCAAATTCGCATAAGTGGCCGAATTAAAAAAATCGTAAATATTGGCACAGCGCATGCGTGGAAATTGAAATTGACCCCTTATATATTTTTGACTAAAATATTTCTGAAAACCTTTTCTTGTGTTATATTATACTATATTAAAGAAACATTTATCACATCTAGAGGAGCGCCAAAATATGTTTTGAGAAAAAAATGCAGAATACATATACAGAATTGCGAGTATATCCGTCCACATAAAAAATATTGGGGGAAATTGTCTTGCATTAATTACTCAAATAAAACTAAATACTTATATTTTCTATATAGGTTTACTTACTCAAATCTTCCACACGATATGTAATTGTTTCATATATTTAAATATTTCTGCTATACTAGTACTAGTACTACGAATTTTTGTATACAAATTAAGCTGCTCTACTTGTGGGTCATTCTACATAGGTCAGACAGGTCGCAAAATATCAGACCGTATTAAAGAACATTTCAGGCACATCTATAACAACACAGATCTTGATCCTCCACCATCAACACCTTCTTCTTTCGCCAATCATATATTAATAACGAAACATAGTTTTTCACCATCAAATTCCAAATTGATTCATAAATGCAATAAAGGCCGGAAATTAGATTTTCTCGAGACTTTGGAAATAAGGAAAGCCTTGAAACTGGAAAACAGATCTTGTTTAAATGAACAGAATAACTTCAATAATCCCATTATTAATTCACTATTTTAATTTTTCACTCAAACAAACTTACCAGATTCTCTTTGATCCATTTTTAATTTTTACATTTATAAAATGTTGTTTTTACGAAATCTTTTAAAAATCATGTAACCCTTTGAAAACGTCAAATTTAATTCAAAATTACGTCAATGTCATAATTTTTTATATTCTTTAAGGTAAGAACCCCTCTTGTAATTCATCAATTGTATCATTAATCTCTTGTTAAATTAGGGCTGATGATGGCAGAAGTGTTCTGCCAAAACATGTACCATTAGTAATCTTACAGTTATTAAAGTTTGTGGAGTTCGACATAGATATATTTAAATTTTAATTTAAATTTACTCCACTTGGATTTAAGAACATTCTTCTTGTTTATAATAATTTATATTTTAGAATTTTAAGGTTTTGTAAAAAGAAAAAATGTACGTTAATTTCTTTATTTATGATTTTTGGTTATGTTTCTAATAACTTTGTCCTTCAAGTACAAACTTACACTATAAATTTTCAAAATGGGGTAAGTCGATTGTAAGTCGATGTTTTAAATTTATTGAACCGCTAGACAGCAAATCTGCACCTTATGATTTCAGGATCGACCTTGTATCATTCTAAAGAGTGAGCAACAAAATTCGTGATCGTAGGAGCCTCTGAATCCAAATTTTTGAGTCGATTCTTGATCGATACGATCGTGTAAAAAGTCATCGAGTAATGTGAATTGACGATTAATGTAAACAGTAAAGTAAAAGAACCGATATGCTTTTAGCCAACTGCGATCACGAATTTTGTTGCTCACTCGTTACATTTAACATACTGCTCATACTTATTAATGAATAATTGCTGCTGACCGGAAAGCAAAATTTCGTGAGGACTTTTTGATTGATAAGACGTGAATTGGAAGAGGTTGTAAATATATGTAATTATATAAAAAAGCATGAACAAAAAATACAAATGGGAAATGAAGGAATATAGTAGAAAAATAAAGCTAATCAATAATTATTAATGATTGCTCAGACCAAAGTCTGAAGAAACAATCAAAAACTATCAACCTCAACATACCAGGTGTAGAATGGATTTTGCGACAGGACTTTTACATGTCAGATTATTGACCCCCTAATTTATTTAGAGCAAAAAGTTGTAGTGTATAAAAATACTACCTAAATCCATTTTTAGTGCTTTTGTAGCAGCTTCTAGCAGGGCAGTAAAGGAAGTAGAAAATGAAAAATTTTGATGAAATAGCATTATCCAGATTTTTTAAGATTACACACCACGGTAAATTACAATCATCATTGAATTGTTTTCTTGGGCAGTGCTATTTTTAGTAAATAAGTTGCGAAGGTGAGAAAGGTTTTTAGGAATGTTTTTTTTTTCGTTAGTCTTTTTAACTTTTAGAGTTTGTGAGGGGGTTTTATTACAACAATTTCACGAATATTATTCTATCAAATTCTAAGAAAGATTTTTTTCCATTCCAAGTCCTTTCCGAGTTTTCCAGTTTTTCAAGTTTTTAAGTTTTTGGTTTGTCATTAGTGTCATTAATTAATTTTTCAGATTTTTAGGTTCCAAATTTTCTTATAATATTCTGTTTTCAGTTTCCCTAGTTTTTGGCTTCTCAGATTCTCCCAATTTTCCAATCGCCCTGGGTCTTATTTTCTCTTATTTCTTTTGCACATTTTCAGTGTCTCAAAGCCTTTTCAGGTTTTCAGGTTCTCAGTTTCCCAGTTTCTTCATTTTTCAGCTTCTCAGATTCTCACCTTCTGAAGATCTCATTTTCTGATTCCTCACTTTACAGGGTTTCTAAGGTAATCAAATTCAGTTTCTCAAATTTTTGTTTCTTTGGTTTCAAAATTTTCAGTTTCCATTTTGAATTTTAAAATTTTCCCAAATTTTAAAGCTCTCAGTTACCTCCAGCAAAAGTATTTTTTAAATTATATTTTAAAAAAATCTCCATATAGTTCTTGTTAACTGCTTTTCGTGTTCACCATGTCAATTTACATAAGAAAAAAATATATTTATGTTTGTTTATTTTGAAATTAGTGCAGTCTATAATTCTATTTCAGCCGGCCTCTTCATAACCGTCGGTATTACCACATTTATTAGGGATATGCATTTTGCATGCTTTCTTCATTATTAACTACTAGTCAATAATGAAATGATTATTATTAACTACTATCTCTTCATTATTAAGTACTACTCAATAATGAAATTATTATTATAACTACTAGGAAAGAATAGTAATTATATACACCAAGGTTGAGAAGCCATTTTTCTTAGCCAAGCTATTTTATTATGCAAGGCTAAGAAGAGGTTTCTCAACGGTGGTTTATATAGTATTTTTTTCACTACTAGCTGTAGAATGTACGATTATATAGTTTGTAGAGGAGGTGTGAAGTTGTTCTTCTTTCCTAGTAGTTAATAATTTTTTCATTATTGACCAGTAGTTAATAATGGGCAGAGACCGGATTTGATGCAAAATGCATATCGTTTATTATTATTTTATCTACCTACTTAACAACAGCGCCCTTCGATTTTCACAAATTGCATCAGTTGCAAATATTAGACATTAATTATTAACTGCAATTTATGCAAAAAAACAAAGTTAAATTACTACAAAAGCACAGGTATGCATTGTGCAGGTTTTCACGAAAATCCGGTCTCTGACGGAGAAATGTCAGAGAAACAATACATAACCTTTATTTTTGATAAAAAGCGTCTAGCGGGTGGCAGTCACAGTTGATCCTGTCCAAATTTCGAGTTTCACGTACAGGAAAATATGACCTTCTTGGAGTAAGTTTCTTTAAAGGGTTGAGCACGAAGCGCGAGCCAAAATTTGCAATGGTCCACGGAAAAAACAAATGTTCACAGACGGCAACGCCTATTCAGGATTGACTGTGACCTGGCACCCGCTAGACGATTGTATTTTTGATGCTTTATTTATTTAACGATTTAAGCTGCTAGTAGTGAAAAAAATAATATATAAACCACGGTAGAGAAGCCCTTTCTCAGCTTCGCAACTTAATTCCTAAATACTGCTTAGCTGAGAAAAATGACTTCTCTACCTTGGTTTATAATATACTATTTTTCACTACTAGGACATTTGTTTAAATTTTCTTCAAATGATAATCATGATAATGCGAACGATCTGAACGAATTTGAGGTTACGTATTGCTGACATTTCAGTCAGAGACCGGAGTTTCATGCAAAATTGCACAATGCATACCTATCGCTTTATATGTAATAGTTTAACACTTCGTTCTTTGTTTTTTTTACACGAATTGTAGCTAACTAATGCCAAATATTTACAATTGGTGCAATTTGTGAAAGTCGAAGGGCGCTGTTGTTAAGTAGGTAGATAAAATAATAAATGATACGCATTTTGCATGAAATCCGGACTCTTCAGTTACTAAAAACTATACTATGAAATGATTATTAATAACTACTAGGAAAGAAAAACAATTTCAATTGCACATCCTCTACAAACTATATAATGGTACATTTTACAGCTTGTAGTGAAAAAACAAAAGTATATTACACTATGAGGTTGGTAGGTGCATTATAACAAAATCTAGACGCAGTGGAGATTTTTAAAATTTCAAGATTTTGTTAGGCATTTAACAACCATGTGGAGTATAAACCTTTTTCGTACAATCGCATTTATATAAATCAAACATAAAAATTCTGTTATCTAGAATCCCATTGATTACTTACCATCAAATTCGTGCTGTAAATAATTTACAATACTGTTATTTTTTTATTTCTATGGAAACTTGCCATAGTATTGTATACTCAACTTACAAATTGTATCAACAATGACGGTATATAAAACGATTATAGGAAAAGATTTTTATTAGCCCTGAATTTTTGGAGACGCTGAAGGATTTTGGGCTGCTATATTTGTTGTGCAATTTGTTTTTGATCCTGGTATATTAATAGAAGACAAATCTTCAAGATAATTGTTAGAAATATTTTCAGATCACCAAATTTGCATGCAAAAAAAAATACCTAACATAAATTTTAGAAGACTTCAAATACACCATATATAGGAAACTTATACCTGCTTCGGAGGGAGCTTCAACCCATTGTCTTTTTATCGCCTATTACTTCTCCTATTGTTAAAACAGTTTTGGCTTTATAAACACTTTTAGCCAAAATCTACTGATTCCTATGAAAACCCAAGCATACATAATGACTCTTAACAAAATACTTCAGCTGAACTCAACGTGATTTTTACTCCTCAATGCCCGATCTGTATAGATTGAACAGACCATACTTAATCCAACAGTAACCGTTATCATGTTCGTTACTGCGCTAATTATAAATACACAGTAAAGTTAGAAACGTAGAAACTCTAATTTCCTTCCTAACGTTTCCCGAAACATCAGTTGTAATTAAACATGACAGATAATGATATACAAGCTGAAAAAATTATCACAGGGCTTCATCGCGGCTATTAGAACATTTTGTAATTAATATTTATATCAAAGTGTGATGTTAGCAATGTAAATTTATTAACTCGCGTATAAATGATGGTTTCCGTTTTTTTTTAACGCACATTTTGGATTTGATAGAGGTCCCCCTAGATTTCATGCTAATTTCCGCTTATTAACATATTGCGAAAACACGATAATAGAACACATTCTCAATCCCTGTAAAGGCTCTTTGTGAAGAATACTTGAATGTAATAATTTGTACAAAACGCTAATTTTGATGATTAATTAGCAGTATTAAAAAACGAGGACACCCTTTTTCAGTGGAAACTAGTTTAATGTTAGAAGAGATCTCGTTAGGATAAGCGAATTCCTTCACCGCAGATGTTTTTTTAAGATATAATGATACGGTTCATAAACTATTAGGTTTACTACCGTAATGGGATTAATTTGACACGTCAGATGTGGTAAGTGTGACGTAAATGGTTTTATAGGTACCATACATTTTCTGTGGAGTTGAGATCTGGAAGATATGGCTCATAGTTTTGGATTTGACGACTCTATAAAAGCTATTACAGGTGAAAATTTGAAATTACAATACACCAAAACAAGTATATAATCCAGTAGTTATAATGGACCTCCCTTGTAAAATAAAAACAAGAAATTTTGTCCGAATATTCGAATTGAGCCTACGTGTGGAAGGTATATGATTTGTAAAGCAATATTAAGAAGATAAAACCCACCCATAACCCTTCAGGAGTTGATTATAGCGACGGAAGAAAAATTTCACCATTTCCACAAGAAGAAGTCATTTAAAAATATTTTTTCGTTTTGTATTTAATTGTGCTTTTTGTTACAATCTGTCTTACTGTTTTGCATTTTTATTGATTGCCTCATTGTATAAATGTTGTATTAATCTCAAAGTGAGATGAGACATGTGACGATAACGCAATAGCCACATTCGCATTTTGGTATTTTGAAAAATTGTCAAATTCATCCTCACGTTCTTTCAATCCTTCAAAACAGCATAAGTATTAAGAAACATCACATTTTATCAAACACTCCTCAATTAACCCCCGTTATTCTTGCGATTTCAATCCCAAAATCGCGCCACCAACTCCTCAGAAAGCATAAGATGATTACCGGATCATCCCTTCAGGCGTCTCCTCATAATCCACAAAAGCCAAGATTTAAGACTCGACATCGCAGACAGTTTTTACTAAAGCCGTGACAGGTCGGCGAATCTCGACAGGCATCGGAATTTCGGATGAAACTTATCGGTCCATTTTATAAATATAAATTAGCGATAATGGCATCCGGTAATAATTTATGAACGCGTTATTTCGTGCCCGTTTGTCATGCGATAATTTTCCGCAAAAATGTCGAGCGAGAGGGCTGTTTATCGATCATGTCACAATATCGAGCCACTTAAACTGGTAGTAAGCTTCTTAGGGAATTCTGAGGAAGTCTTCTTCCGCTCGCCGACTTCTCTTTGAAGAAGAACACTTAACTTGATGCAAATTTAATGGCAGATAGACTTAGTTCACAGATTGCCTCGCGGGACCGCCGGAATATCGATTCCTGGCACCTCCTTTTTAATTTTTAACTGTGATTTAATACCGAGTTTATAATGCCTTAAGTGGAGATCTTGCTCCGGAAAGAAGTTTCGAACGAGTTTTGCCGGTAACACTTATTTGGTTGTTTTTATTTATTGCTGGTTTAATTTTAGCTATTTGAGGTTAATTTAAAGTCAATTAATCAACATCTATAGTCTCAAAATTCGAGTGGGTGTAACTCACATATACACAAACACATATCCGTGTATTTTTTCTACAGGTCAAGACCTTTCCAACGGTGTATATACAGGGTGTTATGGAAGTCCTAGCAGAAAATTGAACTACAAGTATTAGAGCTCGTCAAAATGAAAATTTTTTTTCGCAAACGTTCCTTTACGGAGTTAACATTAAGAATAGCTTGACCCCTAAAACCAGTACGCGCCTACGGACCCACCTTCATTGATTGTCATTAATGCACAAAAACTTTACCCGATAAACGAATCGAAATAAAAACTGTTTAAATGGAAACATGTACTCACCTACCATAATATACATACTATTGAAGTAGGTTAGCATGTAATAATAAACTCTCTAACTTGGATTAGGGATAATCCTTGTTGTTGTACGTGCGAAAAACGATAAATGTTGACACACCGACAGTTCGAATACACTTCGAAGCACATCTTCGAATACTTAAAAATTTTAGGTTCAATTTTCAAAACGCGATTACATCTGGGACTCAACTCAACTCAACAAATCATAATAAAATAATCAACGAGCACAAGAATCGAGCACACATAACAATACATAGCGGCGCGACACTCAACTGATAACTAAAATTTACTATCAACGACAAAGTTTTTGTCACAAGAGAGTTAGAAGGTGTTTACCTCGTTTGACAAAAACGTTCTGATGCGTTCAAGTTCACGTAGGCATTGGCGGAGGGTGAAATAAGGGGTCAGAAAAAAAAATTGCGGATTTAAGCAAAATGGTAAATAGAATAGTAATTATACATCAAGGTTGAGAAGACATTCTTAACCTTTCTTAGCTATTTTATTGCCCAAGATGCGAAACATCGCGGGCAATAATAATGCGAGGCTAAGAAAAGGCTTCTCAACCATTTTTTATATACTATTTTTTTCACTACTAGCACATTTGTTTAACTTTTCTTCAAACGATAATCATGATAATGCAAAAAGTCGGAACGAATATAACTAAGATATTCATGAAACGCAAGGAACATATGAAATTAAATCAATGCCTGTCATTTTCTATTTTTTGTTGCGATGTTGCTAGTGTGGTCCAGATGGCAAATTTAACATTTCGCAAGAAATTCCAACTTCCCAGTTCTACATTGTTGAGCTATCAGCTATCATTAATAATGACAGCAAATGTCAAGTCAACACATCAACTACGGTAGTAACTATGCCAACAATGATGTCAATTGTTTTTATTATCTACTAGTAGGAGAGAAAAATCCATTATTGGGTAAGGTACAGAAAATTAATTTCTCAAGCATCAAACACGACATAACGATAATGATAATGATAACGATAATGATATTTTCTGAAGCTAGTAGAAAAAAAAATTATTTTGACAAGTTCTACTAGTGGTTAAAGTTTCTGTTAGGACTACCATAACACCCTCTATTTTTTAGCAGGTGTGTACCAATGTGATTTTTTTGTTAGCCGAGCTATTTATAATGCAACGCTGAGAAAGGCTTCTCAACCGTGGTTTATATAATATTTTTTTCACTACTAGCACATTAATTTATTTAACTTTTCTTCAAATGATAATCATGATAATGCGAAAGGTCGGAACGAATTTAACTAACATATCCATGAAAAGCAAGTAGCATATGAAATTAAATCAATACCTGTTATTTCAATTTTTTGTTGCGATGTTCCTAGTGTGGTCCAGGCGGTAAATTTAAAATTTCGCAAGAAATTGCAACTCCCCAGTTGTACATTGTTGAGCAAGTCAACGCATCAACTGCGATAGTCTAAATTAACCATGCCAACGTTGTCAATTGTTTTTATTATCTATTAATAGGAGAGAAAAATCCATTATTGGGTAAAATGCAGAAAATCAATTTCTTATGCATCAAACACGATATATAATGAATTCTTCTTAAGCTAGTAGTGAAAAAACAATATTTTTGGTCTTCTTAAGTCGTTGGAAACAATCAGTATGCGTGGCCTTTTTGTACAGCCTTTTTTCATACATTCAATTAATAATATTCCTACCGTATCCCATAGTCCCTTTAATCCCTTTGGTCCCTTTAGTCGCAAACACCGTCGCCATCAATTTTGTTTTTTGTTCTTGCTTTTTGGCGGAAGAGCATGAATACTTGTTTTGTGGGTGGGTCCCAGTGATATACTCACGTCTCATACAGCGGTCATAATTTTGGAAAAAATTTCTTCTGCTCAAACCCCCAAGTTTTCCTAACAAATTTGTTGCCGACACAATTTTTGTTCGGGGGTAATTCGGGAATCCAACGCGCTGACACCTTATTCATTTCTAAATCTTCGTGTAGAATTTATAACACTGTGGCTTCTGATGTCCCTACTTCAGCGACCAATTTCTCAAGTTTCTTGATGTTTCCTTTGTTCTTGCTTGAACAGGCCTCGAAGAAGTAAGAAACAAAACTGCTATAGTGAATAATAGCGATTATACACCAAGGTTGAGAAGCCATTTTTCTTAGCCGAGCTATTTTATTTCCCAAGATGCGAAGCGAAGAAGAAAAGACCGACCGTGGTTTATATACTATTTTTTTCACTACTAGCACATTTGTTTAACTTTCTCAGTCAGAGACCGGATTTTCATTCAAAATTACACCATGCATTTTGTAATAGTTTAACACTTCGTTCTTTGTTTTTTTACATGAATTGCAGTAATTAATATCAAATACATATTTACAACTGGTGCAATTTGTAAAAATCGAAGGGCTAATGGCTTGTTAAGCTGGTAGATAAAATAATACATGATATCTCCGAGATTATGAATATCAACGATAAGAGAAATGCCTTGGGAAGTTTTTTTATTTTCTAAAACGTCTGGTTTAAAAATGCCAATGGTTTTAAATGGACCAACAGAAAGATAAAAAATGAATTTGCACTAAATAATAATATCAAGCTATCGATGGTAGACCATGGCGAGAAATTTGTCAAATGTGACGTTCACTCAGTGAGTTCTGTTATTATTACAAACTTGTCTTGTCGTGTTTTACGAAAAAAAAAATTTAAAAAAATTCAAATTTGAAATTTTTCAGAAAAAACTGCAGAATAACGTTTCTTTAGCTTCTACGAGTTAGTGTATTAAGTATTGCCGTTTACTTACGAAACATCCTGTATAATCGTACATTCTACAGCTAGTAGTGAAAAAAAAAAATAATGTGGTTAATGGATTTGAGGAAAATATCATAAGTCCCTCGGAAACGTAGGTATCTTTAATCAGTTTCATCCTGCCCTCACAAAGCTCGTGCGCAAAACGCCTCGACTAAAAAAAATTATATACGTCCATTGGTGCGTAAATAACTATTACTTAAATCGATCAGTAATGAACGACTTTCCAACTTTTAAAATGTTTGAAAGTGAGAAATTACTAGCTTTTTTATTTTTCACTCGGAATTTCCCGGTAACCAGATTTTAAATTTTTAAATGTAATCATTTATTGGTATTCGATCACCTACCTCTTTCTCCAGCCTCATCACACCGCCGAAGGGTTACATTCAAAATTACCATTAGATATTACAGTTAATATAATTAAATAACTTTGATTCCAAAATTGCCCTTATAATGTTGACATTGATTTTGAAAAATACCTGATAATGCCTCCAGCGCCTGAAAATTTTTTATTCGGATGATTGTGAATAAAATATTATACAAATTCACATTTACAGTGTTTAAACGTTAGTGACGTTAAATAATGGCTCACGTTTGTGCACACTGTACCTAATAGTGTTGATCCATTATTTAGTTATCTCATTGACCATGGATGCTTTAGGGGTTCCACACATACATAATAAATTAAACGTCGGTGTTTTTCCAGGCTGGGGCTTATGACACACTTCGGCGCCCTCGCCGCCGCCAGCAGCCGGTACGCCGCCCTCTGCGGGGGCCCGACGGACCCCCGCACGTTGCCATGGTACTGGGGACGGATACCCTCCCAGTTGCCGCAAGAAAAATCCAGTCCCAACGGTAAGTAACTTTGCACCTAAAGACCTAAATGGAAATCTAAGTAAAGGAGATTAGTGCCGAGGTATTTTTATTGTTGGGAGCGATTGCGTTTCGTGTAACTGTCAACGTTGTTCAAGTCGCATTTCTACGGCTTACGTCGATTAGACTCAAACTTAGCGTAAGGTTTCCGAAACCATTTTCGTGCTGTTTAAATACTTGCTTTCAGATATTGGTGGAACAAAATCTCGTGCGGGAGACGGTTGAGATTAGGGGGTTTGTAGGGGCGCGTTGGGATTATATAAAAAAGATAGTGATCAAATCAGTATCATCTGACTTATTACGGACAGCAGGTGAATTTTTTATTGGCTTCTTATATTCGTTAAAGAGATGCTTGAAATAATCTTTGATGTTTATTTGTATTGTTGTTCTTCTTTTATTATTTTATCTTATATCCTTTATATTCTCTAATTTGTTGTTCATTTATGACAATCTTAGATAAAATATCGGGTACATTTTATAACGGGTCTTGTCAAACAATCTGAAAAATGAGAATATGACTTTAAAACACCACCAAATTGAGGAACTCTTTTCCTTTCAGGTGGTTCCACGAACGACGACCAATCTCCTCCCATCTCACCCCGCGACCCCCAGAACCCCTCCAGCACAATCGACACTAGCCGATCTTCACGTCCATCATCCCCATCAGACCACCAGAGGTCACCCCCAGGCAGTCCCCACCATCTACCATCAACCCACCCGGCCTTCCTCGACCAGAACTACATCAACATGCGCTCAAAAAGTCCGTACCGAGAAGCGGACAACATGGTCATAGATGAAGAAGTCGAAGAAGACGAAAGCGACTACGATAACGACAAAGACAAGAAAGTCCAAAACTCCAGTCTCAGTCCAGGAAATTCCCTCTCCAACAAACGGAAAAAGAAAACCAGAACGGTATTCTCGAGGTCGCAGGTATTCCAACTGGAGTCCACCTTCGACATGAAGAGGTATTTGTCTTCTTCAGAACGTGCAGGTCTGGCAGCCAGTTTACACCTCACGGAGACCCAAGTGAAAATCTGGTTCCAAAACCGGAGGAACAAGTGGAAGCGACAGCTGGCGGCAGAACTGGAGGCGGCTAACATGGCGCATGCCGCGCAGAGACTAGTTAGAGTACCCATTTTGTACCACGAAGGTACCAACTCGACCATAAGACACCCTTTCGAGCAGAACCACGCTCTGAGTCTGCACCACCCCCTGGATGTGACCAGGGACGGCGGCACGACCGGCGGCGGTTCGGTGACTTCTGCGACGGCCTACCCAAGCTCTCTGTACTACCATCACCAGGCGGCGGTGGCGGCCGCCGTACACAACCTCCCATCCAGTCCAGTGAACCGGCCGCCCATGTCCGGACTAGTCTGAAGTGCAAACTTGGCAACCGATGGGTTCTCGTGCAAATTTTTTGTTGTTAATCAAAAGAAAGGATTGGTTTTCGGCCTCGTTCACTTTACGTGCAAATTATTTATTGTAGATGCTTCCTGTACATAACTGATTGTAATTTATATATTTATTTATTTATGTAGCTAATTGTACATATCGGGTTTATAAGCAGCTACCACAGTTACCTATGCGCCAAATAATTAGTTGAGATTTATGTGTATAACTGTGTAGTGAGAAATGTTGTTACAGTGAATAAATGGACTGAAAAAAGAAAAGCGTTTCATTTTTATCGTGTCTGCCATTTTTATAATTAAATATGCGGGAACTAACATTCCTATAGTAACAAACATTCCTATAGTAACAAACCTTTGTCAAAAATCTGGGTCGGTTTTTTTTTGGATATTTTATTCGATTATACCGTTTAAAATGGATAAAACTGAGGTGCCTCAAGATATTCTGGATGAAGCTGATCGCGTGAAGAAGAATTTGATGCCACAGAAATCACCAAGTTGTTTCGTGAGTACTAGGACGTTAATGTTCCACTTTTGGTGTCATAAATCATCCGAAAAATGTAACTTTAGATACCAGTATGAAATAATAGTATATTGTTTTAGTAGGAGCAAAAGTGAGACTTTTCGAGGCAAATCCAGACGAGCCACGAAACGTCACTTTTCTCCGAATAAAACATGCTATTTTTTCTTCAAACTCCGAAAATCGCCCACGAAATACAAATCTGACAGTTTACTAACTTCAATGTGCATATGCATTTCTGTCTAAAAGTGAACATTTCACTGACTTCCCATTATCTTCTAAAATCTAATACACAAGTTTTTTTCAATTCTTTTTACATAGCTATTCTTTGCGAGGAGACTATTGAAAATAAAGGATTAAGTCCTTACTAAGGCTGGGTGAGCTCACCCTCTTGACAAAAAGCGCAAAAGTGGGTAAGTAAGTAAAAAATTAAATTATAATACCGATCTTATTGTGTAATTATTATTGTTATTACAAAATGACATTATTGTAACGATCTGAAATATATTGGTGGTCGGGAATAATATAAGTAGTTTTATTTAAGGATTAGGTAAAGAAAAATAAATTAGATACAGTTTCAGATTGTATAAAAAAATATGTTTTTATACCATAGAAATTTAATTTGTTTTTACAGATGCGCCTTGATTTTTAATTTATTTAAAAGACTTTATTGTTAAATCAACAGAAATCTTGTAAAAATTTCAGTGAAAGGATAATTTGAAGGTTAAAAAAAATACTCCTGACAGCATTTCACTTCAAAAAGTTGAAGCATTGCTGATCAGTAAAATTTGAAAGAAAGCATGTCGGCCCCCATTGTGAAAATTGAGAGATTGCATTATCAAGCCATCATTAAGTACCTGTATTTGAATGGGTTACGGCGTAAGGATATTTACGGAGATATGCTTGAAACACTTGGTGATCAGTGCCCAGTCGATGATGACAAGTGACCAGGAAGTCCGATTTCGGTGTCTACCAACGAAAATATTGAAGCAGTTCACGCCATGATATTGTCAGACCGTCGAATTGGTCTGAAACATATAGCTGAGACACTAAAGATCTCGTATGAATGTGTCCATCATATAGTTCACGTCGATTTAGATATGAAAAATTTTTCTGCAAAATGGATCCCCAAATATTTAAACGCCGATCAAAAACGAGCAAGAGTAGAAGAATCGCGCTCAATCTGTGGCCGTTTGAAGAAGATCCAGACTTGTTGTTACTATGAATGAAACTTGGGTCCATTTTTACGACCCAAAAATAAAGCAGCAGTCGATGGAGTGGAAGCACCGTTGTTCTCCACGGCCAAAGAAGTTTCGAGTCCAAAAATCCGCTGGAAAGTTTTTGCTTCAGTTTTTTGGGATACTCGTGGAATAATGATTGACTATTTAGAAAAGAGCCAAACAATAACCGAAGATTATTATTCCACATTATTAATCACCTTAAAAGAAAGAATCAAAGAAAAAAGACGCGGTATGTTGGCAAAAGGTGTGTTGTTTTTGCAGGACAATGCACCTGTACACAAATCGCACATTGCCATGAATACAATTCAGCATTTGAATTACTGGATCATCCGCCCTACTCTCCAGATCTAGCCCCCTTAGACTATTATCTATTCCCTAATAATAAAATATTTTGAGTTCTAAATTTTAGTTGCTTCTATAGTAGGCTAACAATATATCAATACCCCCTCGTATCTCAACAAAAATAGCACTTTGAGAAATTAACTTGTCTTGCCTACACCTTTTAGTAGATAATTTAATTACGTGATTGATCACGTCCATGTTTTATCCTAATTACCATGTACTTATTATAGACAACAACCCCCGTGCCACAAAATATTTCCCTATACCTAGAATTAAAATGTAAATTAATGAAAGGGGGAATAGTATATTATACAACAAGTGATGAAAAACGGAAATTTCAAACGAGCTGTTAAAGTTGGGACACGAGCGTGGCGAGTGGCTTAGTCACACGAGTTTGAAATACCCTTCAGCTCGTGTTGTACACTATGCTTTTCCTTCGATCACCGCTCAAAAAAAGAGTAAAATGTAGCACATTTTAATATCTAAAAAAAGACCTTTGTTTATAAAAACCGACCATCACAAAGGAGTTATTTTCGTCGAATGTTACAAAGGAACAAGTTGTGTACCTATAGAATAACTGTCAAATTTATTTCTACCATTAAAATTTAAATGTTTTTATTTTTTGAGTACCAAATTTTTTTTTTTGATTTTTTTTATCTAGTGAATGAACCGAGTGAGCGCGATGAACAAGTGAAGAGCAAGATATAGTGATTGTAGTGAAAAGAAAAGCAAGCAGCTTTTCTTGTCAGTATGTATAATCAGTATTTGATTGGTTCTGTATTATAAGAGCATTTTCATGTATGATTTAATAATAGGTTGGATTGTCACTATTCTAACGTCCTGTCTTTTGATCAATATGTACTACCTAATACGCATTTACAATATGGAACTAAGCAAAACTAATATATTCAAAAATAAAAAATGTTCAATAATGTTTCATTCAGCAAATTGGATTAAGTATGTGGGATCATCACTGATTAGTACTACAGTGTACTCCCTCAACGCGGACACTCCTTATAAGCGGACAGTTTGTAGGGAACAGAACAAATTCATATTATGTATTTCAATAAATGAAGGAATGACAATGTCTCTGTCGGAGCTTTCCAAGTTAGGAACGAGTAAAAATAATTTTGAGGAATACGTGAACATTGACGAAAATTTGATTCGCGACAACGAAAATCTCGAAATTTGTGTCAAACTACATGACTGAACTTTTTGAAACCAATATCTTAAATGCCGTGTATTATTTTGCAATATTTATGCACATACAAGGTAACTGATAAAAAACCTTTGACTCTGTATTGTTTTTTTTTTAATCACCCAAATAAACCATCAGAAATTACCAAGTAAGCCATGAATAGCTGTCAAGTATGCAGTTTATTCTATGTTTAAGTTACTTGTGCTCTTTCTTGTTAAAAAAAGAGTACCTACACTGTACATATTAAAGAGGTAAACATATTTGTCCAGTGTTCCCATGAAAACATTACGTACAAATTACAATACTTCACAATAGACAATGCATTACCTATAGTCAGAACTTAAGACAATTTCTGGATTTCATTGACTGTAAAACTTCACAATACGGGATGTCTTATTTTCAACACAATTCAAACGTTCTCGAACTAATAGGCACTGATAAAACGCGAACTTGACTTACTCGTACCGGCTACCATTACACTTTATTCTTGTGTAACAATAGCTCACATTTTGTATTGTTCACAGACAATAATAATTTTTGAGTAAAAATTGATCTCCCTGCATTATTTTTGTCAGGCTCTACATTTTGAAATAAAACAGCCAATATATTGAAAATAAACTTTCGCATGATAAAACCGTGTTCATTTTCCATGAGGCATGTCTGGCATCCAATGAATAAAATCGTCCAATTTGTCGCGGGTATCGTTTACATGCAATAACCTCTATCGCAGACGAAATTCCGAATAAAAACCTCGTCGATTCACGATTAATCTGTATAAAAGGAAAGACCATCAGCGCATGTAATCTGAGTCAAGCAGTCCCTATTAAAATGATGTGAGCGAATTCAAAACGACCATCCTTTCATTGTATTGTATTCATAGGAGAATACCAGATGTTCGAAACGACATGATTAAAGTTAAACTCGAATTAAAAGCAATCGCTAATCTATGATGCGATAGTGACGGATAAGTTCAATCGGAACCGATGTTTGCCCCTCTAAAACAAATTGCTTTTATCCAACTGTTTGATTTTTTAATGTCGGTAGTGTTTCGTTATTGTCGTATAGCGACGAGGATAACCGCCCCGGAAACGACTTTTTGTTGTTTGTAAGCAACCCCCGCGGTTTCAAACTTCTAACTCGCAATTAACACACCTTGAATTTTCCAAATTACAGCTCAGGGGCGTCGCTTTTGTCGACGAATAATATTTAATCCCATAAGTACGGCCTTCCGGTTTTTACGCACCGTAGGTCTCCACCTTTAATTGTGTTATCCCATCGCACCCATTGGTAGCTGTTGCTCCAACGCTTCCTGGCATTAATGCTGTAATTACGACGCCGTTTTGGAGGGTGGAGAGCCCAACCGAATTCCCGCGAATAACAAACTGGCAATGTTGTATGTCTACCTACGTTGTTTTGCAAATTAGTCATTACACTGATGTTGGTTCGATAAATAAACTTCACTCAGATATACATGAGGCAGGAGAGCACACTACTGAATCTTTGGAAGGGTTTCTGCAATGTTGTGCCCTTAAAACGAACAAATTCACTCCAGAATAATATAATATTGTAATAACAGAAAATTGTGCAGAACAGTAATACAAAACTTTAAAGTTTGCTTTAGGTTTAGATTTGTAAAAAATAATGAACAAAAAATTTAATATGTAGTTATCAGTGCACGTATTTATGAAAAAGTAACCATAAAATTTTATCGCTGGAACACACTTTCTGCAGCCCGTGAACCCACTTACCACACGTCCACCCAAACGTATCTAATTTTGCAATTTACAGATAACGCAATTGCGCTTTTAACATCCGGAACGTTGCCGACGTGTGCCTCCCCTAATTAATTCAATTTAATTATTAAACCACCGACAACTGCCAAAATTATTATTAGAAATCTAACGGTATTCTTTTTAATTATGCAGAGTAATAATTACCGCGTTATCAGAGATCTTCGCCGATTAGGTTGCTAATTAAAACAATATTATTGAAAAGACAGCGTTCAATTTAGATGAAGATGATTATGACAGCAGTGTGCTAATTGCACGTCTGGTTACGGGCAGCTGGGTGCCAAAAATTGTTTGGTGTTTTATTAAAATTATCTTCTGTAATCATTACTCATATAGTGTAGCGGAAACGCAAAAAAATGTACCTAATAAATATAGTGGTGAAATAATTTAGAGTTGGGTGATCATTACAATTTCTATCACCTGCTGAAAACTTTGTGGTAGCAAATTTTTTCTTCTATTTTTTTAATTATTACAGAAATAAAATTCCTCTTTTCGAGGCGCTTAGTTTCAGCTCTGAATTTTACGAGTGTGGGGAACCACAAACAAAGTATATTTTCTCCAAACACCAAAGCCTTATTATATATGTATGCTACTAATTTGCAAAAATTTTGTAAGTTATTCATTATCACTTATAATCTCCATTGTTTCCGGTTTTTTTTTATGCATTGCAATAATGTGTTATAGTGGAAAACGAGGGTCAAATTACATTATTGGGATGAATCATTGCTCGAAAGCAGATTCGGTAAGAAAATCCTAAAGAGAAAACACTAACTTCAAAATTTGTTATCAAAATATCGAGCTTTGGTGCAGTATGTGAAAACAGAAATCTTCTTTACCGGCGAAAACACTAGTTCATTTATTTATTATTCGTTCTCTTGTTTCTCTTAGCATAGGCATTTTGTTTTTGTTTCTGTTAGAACGAAACAAAATAATTTCAAAAACCAGAAGAATGTTCTTAAATCCAGGTGGAGTAAATTTAAATTAAAATTTAAATATATCGAAGTCGAACTACACAAACTTTAATAATTTTTTAAAATTCTTTAAGGGCTGATGATGGCAGTAGTGTTCTGCCGAAACATGTTCCATTTGTAATTTTACGCTCATTAAAGTTTGTGGAGTTCGACTTAGATATATTTAAATTTTAATACAATAATTTCAGATGGTTCTGAAAATGAAAATAACTTTGCATATTAACAAATAAATAAAATACATATAAATATATGTACTCAAAATCAATTTAAATTTTTGAGCTATTTTTGAAAATCTATGTCTAAAAATATTATACTTATAATATGTGTACATATAACGTAAGAAATTGCACTCTGCTAACCTCTCCTTAAAAATGCTAATCTGTTATTTAAATAATTAAAGATTTTCTAAAAAATAAAATATAACGAAACAAAAATCAAATATACGGGGTTAATTTTAACACATTCTTAAGAAGAAACTGTTACAGATTTGCTTTTATGAAAAATCACCGGCTGGATATATTTTAAAATAGTGGAAAATTGAACAAACCTAGTCGGAGTTTAACGCAAACAGCATCGACTCATCGAGTTTTGACAACTTTACTGAAATATTTGAAGATATTTTATTTCATGAAGACGAACGACCAGTATTACCTACCAACCGCCAAATAATTGTGACAATTCTACTAACTTTAGTGCCTATCAATACCAGTCGAAGTTAAGTTAACCACGGCTAGAAAATTGTAATACTCGTTTTTGTCAAGCTGAAGTTTAAACTGAGGGTTGATGGTTAAGTTATCTAGCAGTTTAACTCGACATTGTACAACCGGCCCTTAATGAGTTATTCAAAAACCATGAACACTGTGAACAGTGTAATAAAACTTTAAAAAATATATCAAAAGCAAGCACAGTCAAATTCGCACAGAACATAATTATATTTGACACAAACTGAAACATAAACTTAACTGATATCAAGTATACATAAATAATGTTCAGGTAAGAATGTAAATACGTGAACAAATTAGGAAGAGAATACAAAAAAAAGGAATATGTATATCAAGAAGTAGATCTGTTCTCGACAAAGTATGAAATCTAAGCATTTTACAGGGTGATTTTGATCATGTGTCATTGCTTTAACCCACGTAATCTACACGGCCATTAAAAACCATGGAGGAATAATATAAACATTGATTCTTAAACAAAGATAAGAACAAATAGTGTGGGCATAATACATATTATGTTGATGAAGCGTCGATCCAAATATTCCCATTTTTGGCGAACACAACACTGTCTTATTGTTATAAAATCAAATCATGGCAATATTGCACATTTTTGCGTTAACATTGTTGGCTTATTTGACTTCAAAACAAACCAGCTAATGGGGTTTCCCCTTCTTTTTTACTTCCATGGTTGAGAATTTTCGATTTTTATTAAAAAAAATATATATATTCCGAGAACCAAGAGACTTTTGTTAATACAAGTTTTTTACAAATTGTACATATTTCTCATAAACTGTTTGTGGTTTTAAGGAATGACATTTATTTAAAGTCAGTCTATATATGTAATTATTTTTATCTTACAAGTGTAGTTTTTCAGGTACCCTATACCATTGTTTTCGGTGACAGAAATCAAATCTTAATCACAAGAGAGATAAAGCTGTCAGTTCTACTCACAAGTGAGTAAATCTGACAGCTGTCAGTTGTAATTGAAAATTGTAATGTAATTACATGTAATTCCACTTCACGGACAGATCATACTCTTTCTCGTACATGTGTCTCGACCTTACCGGAAGCAAACTGGAACGTCTAGTTGAATATCTTTCGGTAGACAGTCAATTTTTATTACTTTAGTGAAAATGGTGAAAAAGAAACGAGACTGTTTATTTCATAACTATAACAATCACAGGTCACTACGGAAACTGATATTAGAACCATGCTAATGTTACAGGCGCATATTTACTTGAATAAATATTTCTTGGATTTTTATACAATGCACCTGTAAGATAAAACGTCGTATATCACACGTGATCGAAATGTCAATATAAAGCTCGTGAGAAGTGCCCCACTCGTGCGCAAGCGCACTCGTGGGTCAAAATTCTCACTCGCTAATAATGATGCATTTCTATCACTTGTACTATTTCACTGTGATGAAATTTCAAGTGAACGTGTTTGGGTAGAGTAGCACATGCATTAGGATCCCGTTGCCGATACGCAGCCGCAATAAGTGTTTACAAGTTTGTCAGCAGCCTAACTAAAACTATGTCTAGCTCACTGGCGTGTTGGAACATAACTTCCTGAACACAAAATTAGTACTTACGCTCCAAAAGTAAACCAAAAGAAGCTTTTAAGATTTAAGAACATGGAGAAATAAGTACACCAAAAATCGGTTAGGAATCGACAAAGAAAGCAACTCCAAAAAATACTAGTGATTAGATCTTGGGTAGGAAGACCAATCAGGTTAATACTGTGCAAACCCAATGAGTTACACGAAATAGACATAGACGAATAAAAACCCAGTATAAAAATGACGGAAGAAATAAAAGCACAAAATAGGACAAAAAATTACCTAGCGAAAAAGAGGGAAAACAGGAGAATACAATAATAATTTCATAAAGAATGTTGCAAAAAAAAAATGCGATCATATCAATTATTATCAATTAATTATACTAAAACTAACAACACAGAAGAAAAACGTGAAATATTTAAAAACATATCACAATTAAAAGGCACTAGCATCAATTACGAAAGAAAGCAGAAAGACACAAAGACTGATAATACCGTATAATTATGAAGCAAAAAAGGAAGCAAATCGTAAGTAATACATAAGTCGTATTGGGTATAACATTTGGAAGGACTGCAAAAAAATATTACCCGTACATGTAATCAAAACAACTATGGAAGGAAGGAGCGAATGCACTGGAAACGGGGGGCGAACGCAATAAACACAATGATGAGGAGCCGTTTTGCTCCTAAATTCGAAAATATTATCTTCAAAATAATAAATATACTCAGTGACATTAGACGTGTTACAAACAGAAGGAATAATTTTTTGAACGTGGTTTTTTGGCAATGTGTTAAGCTTACATCAAGAATGAAATGATAAGATTTGCAAGAAACATATAATTCGAAAAAATGAACAATGTGTTTGTGGATTAACCGTGCCAGAGTCTTTAGTGGATGGCGCAAAGTGGACTCTCTTCTCCCCATTATCTTATGTGGGATTTAAATCCGGTGAACGGGGTGCTTACGGCAAAACATTAACGTCAACTTCCTGTGCACATGCCTCTACACAGCAAATTCAATATCACGTCGCTGTCCCTGGCGGCGTCTTACCCTCCGATGGCCATCATGCATGTCTTGTCAGAATCGCGATTCGACTCTGAATACCACTTGGCATATTGCTTCCCATCGCTAATACTAAGTACTAATTGTGGACGGTATTAAGAAAGTCTAAAAACTCAAATGTGCGGATATAATGTTTGCATACTAACAAGTCGACCTTCTTCTCCAAACCATTGGTCACACAGTTGGCGCGTTGTAGCAAAACGGTCTCACAAAGCTAGTTGTCTGCTAGTTGACGCTCTGTGGTAAGACTCGGTTGACCTGTCGGTCTGTTTCGTGTTCCTCTATCTTCTTCTGTCCACATCCGACACACACGCATTACCGTCATTGAAGTGCAATTAACACGGCGGGCAACTTCGTGATAGAACAAACCAACTTCTCGAAAGGCAATAATTCTACCCCTGTCAAAATCACTAAGATGGTGATAATGTTGATGCCTTCGGACTTGAGGCATTATGTTATGCTTAACACAAGTAGGCAGAGACACAACAACCGAAAATACCTGTATACTTATCAGCTATGATAAACCGTTTTCTTCACACAAAACTAAGAGATTCTTTTTTTTTCAAAAACTAAAAAATAAAACGTTGCAATGATTATTATTATCATAACAAGATTTAAATATAATAATTATGTTCGCAAAAAAAACCATTCCAGGAAATTATTCCTTCTGGGTGTAACACTTGTCACTGAGTATATTTACATTGGTAGATGCGTAAGTAAACTTTTTCTTTACTAATAAGGTACGAACAGTTCGAGGGCCGATTTCCATGAAACCTTCAAGGCTAAAAAAAAATCATGTATTGTATTCCTACTACGAAGCAAAAACCGTACCGTGTGAGGAGCGTGCCTTGGATCTTGTAAGAAACAACCATCATAACAACAGCGTTTATTTTTCGTGTTCAAACGGTGTGAACTGTATATTAAGTGCACGTAATCTATATAATAAGAAGGAAATGATGTCAGTTGGTAAGCGCATCACTTGAGAACGGCTGGACCGACTTGCCTAATATTCGTAATGGTCCAGGTCAGGTTCTTGAAAATCAAAGTTTTCAAGATTTATTTAATTTATGCTTCTGATGCGTCAGGATTCTTCTTCATTCTAATAACGTATCAGCGCTCTTTAGACTTCCTTGGACTTCGTCAGGATTCCCAAAGAAGACTCAGTCATTCAGAACTTCCCCGACACGTGTTCAAGGCGTCTCATCGTGATTCTTCATAATCCCCTAAGGCCCTTAAGTATTTATTCCGACTGTTTAGGATTTTTCTTCTGGGATTGTTATTGATTCTTCAAAATGTTTCAGATTTTTTAAGCACTGGTTAAGATAGTTTAAAACTTGTAAGTACTCTTCAAGATTATTCCAAGATTCTCCTACAGGATCTTTTAAGATCTTATAGTTTCAGATTTGGTTTTTAACCCATTGCCAAAAAAAAACATTTCAGGAAATTATTCCTTTTGGGTGGGTGTAACACTTCTAATGTAACTGAGTATATTTACATTGCTAGATGCGCAAGTACGAACAGTTCGAGGGCCGAGGTCCGTGAAACCTCCGAGGCTAAAAAAATCATGTATTCTATTCCTACTACGAAGCAAAAACCGTGCCATGTCACGAGCTTAGTGGGCAACCTTGTCTTACTCCCTTATAAGTTTTGAAACATTCACTCGCCCTTCCATCCACTCTCACTCAACTTATCGTCTCTTCATATATCTCTTCTACCTTTCCTAAATCCCGCCTGTCCGTCTGGTAACACCCCCCTCTCATTCATTTCCTTCATCAGCCTCTCTTCCACAATCATCGCGTATACCTTATATGCTGTATTTAGGAGAGTGATCCCCCTATAATAATTACTGACTGTATCCTTTTTTCCTTTCCTATATATGAGGCAAATTTTTTCTTTTCTCTTTTTCTTTTCTTCTCTGTTTTCATCACCCCCCAGCAGCTCACTGAGGTACCCTCTCCATTCCTCCATAGTAATTCCATTACTCTCTCTCTCTCTCTCTCTCTCTCTATCTATCTCTCTCTTTTTCTTTCTTTCCTTATTTATGTATCTTCATACCTCTTCTTCCGTCTTTATACTCTTCATCTTTAGCTCTTCTTCCATCCGTTTCTTTTGTTTCTTCTCTTTGCATACTAAATTATACCTCCTGCGTGCTCTCTTGTACTCTTCCTTGGTTGCTTTTTCTTTTTTCCAATTTCTTAGTTTCCTTCTTGCTTCCTGCTTCCTTTCCCTGCATTCTTTATCCCACCACTCGTTCTTCCACAGCCCCATCTTCTGTCTTATCTCTATCTCTTTTTTTTTCTGTTGCGTTTCTTATGTTATCGCTCAGTTTCTTCACCTTTTCGTTTATTTCTGTTTCTTCGTATTTTGCCTCCCTAAGTCTTTCTCTATAATTTTTTTTTCCTTCTTCCGTCCACATATTCTTCACAATTTTTCTTCTAAACTCATTCACACTTCCTCTATCTTTCTCTCTTCCTTTTGTCTTCGCTTCTAAGGGCATATGGTCCGACTCCATTCTTTCTCCCACCTTGAAATTCTCTATTTCATCTCATGCTTCTTCATTTACCATAACATAGTCAATAACTGTCTCCCCTCTTGATCCAATATACGTGTACTCCCCTCTTCTTGCTCTTTTACTCGCTCTTATATTATTCTCTTCGTTTCCTTCATACTTCTGCTGTACACTGTTACAATTCTCCATTCTCTCTGTTTACTTTTCACCGTTCTTTCCATAATCCTTTCTTCTTTTGCTTCAGTTCCATTTTCTCCTTCCAGTCCCTTTTTCACCCCCATTATTATCCCACCTTTAGCTCTCCCTTTCTTGCTTTCCCTCTCTGCATATTGACATTTCCACTTAAACTCTTTCGGCATTCTCTTTTCTAGTTTTTCCCACCCATTTTCCTCCACCCACGTTTCTACCATTCCCACTACGTCAAATTCTCTCAAATAATCCCAAAATTCATTCTCTTTGCTTTTTATTCCCGCTACGTTCCAGAATACTATTCTTATTTGCTCCTTTTCTCCTTTATTCATCTCCGTATTCGTTTTCCCTTTTCTGCCCTGTCGTCTTTTTCTTGTGCTCTTATTTAAAAATTTTCTGTATCTAACTCCCCCTTTTCTTCGTCCCACCTAAGCAATTTTCCCTCTATCCATATCTTTTTATAACCCACTTTCACCCGCTGTCCTTTTTGTCGCTCTTCTTTGGCTATCGCTCTTAATTCCTTCTCTATATCTCTTTCCTTCTTTGTCAGATCACCTTCTATGTATATACTCTCTTTCCTTTTTTTTTTCTCTTAGATTTCTTTTATTTTCCATAACTTTCCTCTTTTCCCAACAGCTCCCAAGTTCCGCCACAATCATTTTTCTTCCATTTATTTTATGCATCTCTGTCACAGTCACTTCTACCTCTAATTCCACCTTCATCCATTTTTCCAGTTTCTTCTCGCATTCTTCTTCGTCCAATCCCGTTACTACAATATTCTTTTTTCTCACTCTTTTTTCCTGCTCTTTCATTTTCTCCTCCAATTTTTTCATTTTTTCTTTTAGTTCCATCTTTTTTCTTTCCCATTGCTCTTCCTTTTCACGCATCATAATTTTCAACTGTTCCAGTTCCCGGCTCATCTCCCGATTCTCTTCCTTTATCTCCCCTACATCCTCCATAATTTTTGTTCAGCATCTCTTTCATTTCCTCATCCATTGCGATAATCATTTTAAAGCTTATTCAATTCTCTATCCAAGCCTACCTTTATCGATTCGTTTCTACAAAAAGGAGCATAAGAATTTGTTATTTTCGAAATCTACAGAAAATTCTCTTCATTTGGAAAATAACAAATTCATGCTTTTTTTAGAGTTGTGATACATCATTTTAAAGCTTATTCAATTCTCTATGCAGATATATTTTTATTGATTCGTTTATCAATAAAAATATATCTGATAGAGAATTGAATAAGCTTTAAAATGATGTATCACACGACCCCCCATGCTATTTAAAATTTTTAAGGGGTTGGCTCCCCTGGCTAAAGGGGTGAGATCTAAGAGTTGAAAGTTTAGTACAATTTGGTCTCCCTTGATAACAAAATTGACCTGTTCGAGTCTTTCGAAATTGGAATTGTTGGGGGGTACAAATTTTAGTTGGGACACCCGATATAGTTTAATAGCCGATTTCGAAGAAATAGCTACACTGGAATAATTTGCAGAAACTGATATTTGCAAAAACGTCGTTGACGGGATCAGCTAAATTTGAAGCAACAATTAACACTGCGAAAAGAAGGTGGACATGAAGATGAGTCTAATTGGAAAATTCCGGAAAAACTGTTGTCTGGGCATCTTTTCCGATCTTTCTTTCCTCAAAACCTTACCTGGACCATTACGGTTATTCTAAAAAAAAAACCTAGCTAAATCGGTACAGCCGTTCTCAAGTGATGTGCTTACCAACGGGAAAAACTGAAAAGTCTGCACGTGCGTAAATGTTGAAATGCTGTTCCTTTGTAAGCGTATCACTTAAGAACGACTGGACCGATTTTCCTAATTCTCTTCTCTTCATATATTCGTAATAGTCCAAATAAGGTTCTTACGGAAAGAAAAATTGGAGAAACTAAAAGTGTTTTTTTCTATGGGATTTTTGTATGAACTCCAGACCCTAATTAACGATTCGAACGTTGGGTATGCGTAATTATTTTTTTGTTTTGTTCGTTATGGTCCTGTAAAGTCGGAAAATTCGGAAAAACTGCAAAAACATAATTTCTGTATGTACTCTCAATCATAACTGACGATATAGGAACGACATAATATTTGGTTGCTTTTTTTGTTTTGTTTTGTTCGTTATGCTCCCCCAATGGAAATACGTAACTCAATTGAATGTTTTCAATTGAAAATAAAAAAAAGGGAATATCTGTAGGAAAATTGTTTGTTTTTACTTTTATGTTGTTTCGCGATTTGTTCAAAAACAAATTTATTGACAAAATTTTAAAATCACCATCGAGTTTATGGTCGGAATACTCAATGTCAAAAAGAATCAGAAGACATACACAAGCTTCTGCCCCAATGTGACGGTTGGATAAACGAAACTTTGCAGTTGTGTTTTTATGCATTTCATCAGATCTGTTTCCACACCTATGACAAGTGAATTTAAAATCATAACAGTACCTACCCAAAATGTTCTTTCTAAGAGAAAAATCAGACTATTTAACTTTTAAGAAACCCTGGCGTGGTTACATCAACCTTTTTATTAACTCATTTTGACAGTCTTTTGTATTGAAATCATTATTGTCCTGATTAATTCTTTTTTCCTCTTCTAGTAGTTTCAAACCCTGTGCACAACCGGTGCTTTTTAATTAATTGCCTGTTCCCAATGTGTGGTCCCTCTCTCCTAATCTAGGCATTTTAATGCCCTCACCTCCAATTTCACGACTCGCCCGAATCGTTGATTGATCACCACAGTCACGCTCGAAGTGTTGAAAAATTGCCAAGAAAAAGCTCGACCGTTGCCTAATTAAAACTGACACTTAAACCGCATTGTTGCAACAAGACATCGATGATAATCGCAAATTTAGTTATCCGTGTGCTCCAGACAAAAACGGAGAGTGGAAAGGAGAAGTGGCGAGCATAAAGCACACTGCAGTTACCGTATTCTCGCTTGTGAAGTAATTTGTGTAATTTCGCTACCGTGCATGTTACCTAACGATTATACATTAGTTTAGTGCCGGTCGGGGATTGCAGTGGAGCGGCGCCGCCGCCATTTTTCCTCTCGAAAATAAAAACCATCGGGAGACGTAATCGAAGACTGGATGATTTTCGTCTACAATTTCGCTACGGTATTAAACGAGGTTACTTAGGGAAAATCCAGGAAAAGTAGCGATATTTTTGTACGGATCTGGTGAATGACGCACGGTGGTCTCGACTAGTTATATGACACTAACATGCAGACCCAGCAACGCCATTTAGACGTTCGTATATATGTATAGGGTCGGATACACGAACTAATGAGTGTGTTAAAATCACATCAATCAATGGTCACGTAGCAACCGAGTACTTTGATCCGCCATCCCCGGCCCTTTGCTTATTCGTTCTCTTCACCACGGCCAATTAATCTCGTTAATAGAACACCAGATCACACAACTGGAAGATTCTGAACTTTAGTTGAGATCGAACAACATTGTTATTACTAAACGCACCGCTATAGTCAACTCGACTAGATTCCCTAATCTTATGTCGGAACGGTTACTATGTAGATTCTACTAATATGTAAATTAAACGTCCATTTATTATAGAGGGGGCCAAATTAATTGGGTTTCACGGCTGACGGACGGTCGCATGTTATTTATGGGGATTGTGAAAAAAAAGAGCAGTGTCGGTATGGCAATTATTATTTAGGAAGAGGCTGAATTCTAATGGAGAATGTGATTTTTTTAAAGTCCCCAAAAAAAGTTGATACCAGTAGTTGATCCAGTATAAAATGCAAATGATTTATAAAATATCTACGCATCATTGAATTCCTGACATTTTAAAGCAAAGTGTAAGCTTATATCAGTATTCTACTGAGTGATTCAGTGCTATTCTGCTTAATTTTACAGATGAAGGCTTGTAATCTGGGTCTGCAGCTTTAAGTACGGAATCTGTTAAAATGTTGACCACAAAGCAGTTGATTCCTGGATCATCATTTAAAAAAAATCGTATATTTTGAATTAAAAAAGTACGACTAAACAAAGATTGTCAGACGGAAACGGGAAACAATGTCGAACAAGAAATTAATCTAACATTATTTGACATCCTATTTTTATTTCAATCTACATATGTACGTCATAACGCACATTTTGTTTAAGAAGGTATTGAGTAATATTACTGATACTTATTGTAATGAAATGGGGTTGATTTGTTCGAGAGAGGCCTCAAGGTCTAGTCGTTTTGGAAGTAGAGTTGTGTTGCTCGAAGGACCATTGATTTGAATTTGTAGTGAAACACTCGCGAGTTAAAGAACTTATATATTAACGACCCGGTAAACACAGCCACGTGAGAAAAACGTAAAAAAAGTACCAACGGTTGGATAGACGTTACGATGTCGCTGACTTCAACGTTACTTTCGACGTGTTTATAACGTCTAATAAAACACGTTTTGTTTTACGTGATTTTACCACGTTGTTAAGACGTACTGATTTTCCGTAAACAAAACAACGTGAAAAAAACATAAAACAAACGAGTACCTACTAACCGTTGAATAGACGTTACGATGTCGCCGAAATCAACGTTACTTTTGACGTGTAAAAATGACGTGTTACAAACGTCTGATAAAACACGTCTCTTTCAGGTGTTTTTACCAGGTTGAAAAGACGTGTTGATTTTCTGAATTAAACGTCATTTTCAATGTCTCAACAAAACGTTCTGTAAACGTATTTTAAAGATATTATAAAATACGTCTTTTTTAGGTGATTTTAGGAAATAAGTATATTAAAAAAGTGTTGATTTTCATGACATATTTTATATTTATTATAAAACAACCAAAAAAAATTGTTTTACAAAAGTTCAACTCTATTATAATGTAGAAAGATGAATAGAAAATATGAAAATAATTACCAAAAACTATAATATCAACTATGTACTACTAATATTATAAACTATATAACTATAACTATAATTACTATTATAAAAAAAAACTAAAATAAATATTATGGGCTAATTGTCCTAATTAAATTAAATCATTTTTTTCATGACTCGGATTGTGTGTTGCTCGACGTGCTGGGTCAGTTTTGCCAATGTTTGCAGTACAGTTGCCTCAAAATCTATAAGAAATAACTATAAGTAACTATTGCAAAAATAAAAAAATCCTTACTAGGTATATGATTGTCGTAAATGATATAAAATGACACAATTTACCAGGATATGTTGAAGCTGGAGAAAATGCTGACATTGGCGATGTATAAGACGTCGTCGGGGTACAGCAAAAATCCTCTCCAAGGTTTACAGTTCGACGCCGCTTACTATCAAAAAGAGACTCATCACCAAAAACTTGCTTTCTTGAGAGACTTTCCACTGATGAGTTGTTTCCTCTGCAGTGTCCCCAATCTCCTTGATGAGGTTGTTGGCCTTTTTATCGTCTGTGTCACAATCCTCTGCAAAGAAGCTCCAAAGTTAAAAAAATTTTTAATTAGAAAAATCATAAATATAATATCATATATTATGTATATACCTGTCTTAAAATGAATCTTAAAAACCTTGTAAGAAGGCCAGGTCTTACATGGAGTACCACTTTTGACGAAAGTCATAAAATCGGTACACTTGCGGAATAAATTTAAATGCTGGTTAGTAATATGCATAAAAAATGTATATTTAGTTACTACTTTTAAATAAAATACTGTACTACTTACCTTTAGGACTTTTGGAAGCTACACAAATCTCAAAACTTGGTAAGGTAAACGAAAGCGAAACGAACTGCACGATCTCAGACGAAAAATGAAAATGAACAAAATCGAACGAAGCAATGGCCAAGCACAGATGACACATCCGGAAAGAATTCCTTGGTTTCGTTTCGTTCGGGGTGCAAGGCGCAATAAAAAAGCTGTAAATCACGTTGTGTCTTGGAAGCAGCATGTTTGTTTGTCGCCAAAACAAATTCGATAAGGCAGAAATCTTCATTGATAGTACCATTGAATATCAATACTCTAACTAGAGTATTGATATTCAATGATAGTACTGATCTATACGTTTGGTTATTATTTATTTTCGACAATAAAATTAAGCTCGCGTCGTCGGTTCCTCAACCTTCAGCCCCCATCATACACCAATATCCGTTCTTCTCAAAATTCCAGCCTCTATTATACCTGCTTTCAATTTCGTTTTTAAAAACTATTCATTCCCTGACCAACACTAAACTCTTCTCCGGTCAAAGACACTCTCAAAAGAGATTTGTTGTTTTATTTTTAATCTTTTCGCTGGTCTTTTGACACCTTCACTTACTTCACAGCGTTTCACATTATCAGACATTACCAATATTTATTAATTTCGTTGATTAACCGTAATAATTAAAGATCTTAATTTTTTTTTCAACTTTAACAAACACATGTAAATTAATATTTGTAAGTACCCATCTACGTAAGTAAATATAGCTACCTACATTGAATTATTTCTTTGCCGTTGGGTTAAAGAGCTTTTGTAATTTTTATAACATTAACACAATAATAGAATAGGGAATGTCAATTTTATTTTTAAATTTTAATTTAATAATAATTATATGACTACTTTTAATCAGTTTTCCCTAAAACACCAAAAACAATTTTTATTATAAATACCGACGCACGCTTCGCCAACAATGTTGGCATCATCAGGGTGATGAGTGAATTGGAAAACTGATTAAAAGTAGCTATCTACCACCAAAAGTGATGCAGACAATTGTTTTGTTTTTGAATAATTATATGAATTCTCAAAGAGCGATTGTTCATCTTTATTACAAACTAGGCGGGCGAGATGATCCTAAAACATTTCAACCACGAGAAAACGTCAAACTTTCAAGGTTGTTTAGGTAAAATTTGGAGTGCCAAATGTTTACAAGAGCTAACTTAGTTGTTACTACTCAGCAAAGTTAGCATGGCATGTGAGGGTTGATGCGCAGTGGTCGAAGCCACTCCCCTGATGCGGAGCTCAGGGTACTTTCACCGCAGCATAGCATTCTGCGTCTCTCTAACAGCGACGAAACTTTTTACTATCTTTTTCCCTCTCTGCGCGGCCAACTGCCATCCTACGATGGTTGACTAGTACCATGTTTCGTAAAAATTATGAAAGAAATGCTAGCCTTACTAAATATTTCTATTGTTTCTACTTTTAAATTCTATAACCATTCTATTTTATTTAAAATGTGATTCAAATAATAAATGTACATATGTTTTATAACCCGCAACAAACAATATGGAATCTGTAAAAGACGCCAATGGAATGCGTTTCTTTGTAGTACATAAATTAAATATAATTATATGAGTATATAAACACGTGAATTTATTGTAATTTTTTTACGAGAAATTAATGTCAGAACTGAACGTCAAAAATTATTTATATTTTACCCACATTAATTCCTTTCTGTGCTTCTGTATTTCATTTTAATCGTAATTCAAATAAAAAATATAAATTAAGTAGGATTATTATACATTATGTATTTTAAAATCATCATTTTTATCTTTGCAACCCCTTAGTGACTTATAAACTTGACCACAAAACACGCCTAATAATATGATATGGAACACGTTTTTTCTAGTGTTTATTTGCCTAGAAAAACACGTATACTTAAAGTGAAAATTTCACGAAAAGTAAACGGCGCCAAAACACGCCTCGAATACGTTTTTATTTGTAATATTGATGACTAGAAAAACATGTGTATTTAATCTTAAAATTTTATGAGAAATAATAGTCAAAAATAATAATTTAGACTTCACCGCGATTCGTACTTTTCTATTTTATATCATTTGATTTAAGTTATGTTTTAAATAATAAATATATATTTTTTAACATGTTTTTTTATATAAAAAAAGTAAATTGAGGTAAAGTAAAATACAATAATAAAAAAAAATAAGGGAAGTAAATTGAAAAACCTCCTTTTAAACCCAAAAACCTATAGGGCTACACCTTGATGATGATTTTTATACTCTGCTGGAACTCTTTCACTCCTTAGGTATTTTTATTTTTTATTTGATTAGAAAAACACGTGTACTTAATGTAAGAATTTCACGAAAAATAAACGACGACAAACACGCCTATTTGACACTAGAAAAGCACGTGTATTTAATGTAAAAATTTCACAAGAAACAAACGTCAGAACTACACGTGGAAAATAACTTATATTTTATCAACATTATGTACCTTTCGTTGATTAACAATATTGATTAAACGTCTTTATTGCGTCATATATAATATTTCAAAATAACGTAATTTTTTAACGTTGAATTGTCGTAATTTATAGATACGTAGTCAATATTTTATTGTAAATCAACGTTGAATTTACGTTATATAAAATACGTTGAAATAACGTTGGAGGTGTTACCAAAATATAACGTGATATTTTCAACCATAAACGTGTTATCAACCACATACACGGCTTTTCCACGTTAAAACAACGTGCATGTGTTTACTGGGCCTGAGCGAAATCTTCAAATTTTATAATTATTATGAACTCTTTCAAATTAATGTAGTCCGTTAATAATAATTATTTAACTTAAAATTGTAAAATAATTAGCTTCTTTAAAAAAAACGACTTCAAAAAGCGAAAAACAACTGAGTACATGTATTATTACATGGTGCTACCTACTGATCTGTTTGAAGTGGGTGCCAAGCCAGAGAAATGGGTAGTAGATAGATAGGCTGTTCGCTCCCGCCATATCGCAAGTCCGCTTATGCTGAGCAAAACAACCCAAACGGGCAAACGTCTTTGACCGTCTGATATTGAAATAGGTTACAAATTTGTAACCTCTTTGGCTTGGCACCAACTTCACATGTAATAATACATACTTTTTGAAGTCGTTTTCTTTTTTTTTGCTAATTATTTTTTACTTTAAATCTCTTGATATTTTTAAACCTTCACACTCTAAACCAACTTCTTCTTTGACGTAAAGTATTATCACTTTCACTGAAACCTTTGTGTAATGTCTGTATTGGAAGTTCGAACTGATTCCCACAATTCTAAGCCATATGGACTTAATATTAAGAAATTCAAAAATAGCATATGACTTTTTTATAGTTTTAAACAGTTGCGGTATAATAAAAATGATTTATATGTAAATTAAAAATTCGTTTGTCATATAAGGGACCAAATTACTTGTATTTCACGGGTGACAGAATGTCGCGTGTAATTTTTATGAGGATTATGGAAAAGAACAGTTTTGGGACGAACGGTGAGCACCAAAGCGGGACGAAATGGTAGTATAATTGAAACGCCATTTTATTTCAGGGAATATATAAAATTATCGTCTTTAATATATTGCTTTTTTTAGTAATTTCTTAATACATAATTAAATCTCATACCATTCTGCATTATATACAGTGTGGAAATTATGTAAGGAGTAAATTCAGTAACTCCGTTAGTATTTGCACTAGAAATAAAATTTAGGGTTAATTATACCGCATCCGAGGAACTTATTCTAATTTTTATCATTAGGATTTTTACAGTTATAACGTCATCAATATTTTTTTTATGGGAACCTATGTTTTTTATTTTACATTCGCATACATACATTAGATTTTTATTCTGTTTTCAGCGTCATCAAATACTTAATAGCTTACATAAGAAAAAAATTAATTAAAACGGCGTTAAAGTTCCAATTAGTAAAATTTGAAAAAATGTACAGAATGTTATGTTCCCAAGAAGATGGTTAGGAAGAAGAGGTCCAATAGAATGGCAGGCTAGGTCCCCAGATCTAAACCCATTAGATTTTTTCCTATGGGGGCACTTAAAAATCAAGGTGTATCAAAACCGACCCAACAATTTGGATGATCTTAAAGCAAGAATTCAACATGAGTCCCCATATAAAATACGTTGCTTTTTATGATCGTCTTCGATTTTGTCAGATGATGTAGGGTCATCGGATCTACATCTCTTTAATTTATAACTCTCACATCAATAGTCAATAATTTGTTAATCCTTCTTTGAAATTTAGGGTTGTTTTCTTATTTTTTCTCATGGTTTTCATTAAAAAATATATTGATGCCGTCATAACTGTCAAAAAAGCTTTTTAAGTTTTATTTCTAACGCAAATACTAACGTAGTTACTGAATTTATTCCTTACTTAATTTCCACACTGTATAAATTAATTTCATTTTTACATGTACCACTGACATAAAATTTGTATATTAACCAATATGGTACTATGTTGTAAGTTGAAACAATGAGTGTATTCAAAACCATGGAATAACTAACAAATAGATATGCAAACTGATGCAAAACAAAAAAAATATTACCTACATAATTACAACATTTACTACTCATTTCGTTGTTAGATGTAATGAGCATTCGATGTGCAAAATTAATTAATTTTACTCATACTGAATAACCATTTTATTCATAATTTTATTAGTAATTGTAAACTGATAGTAATTTATTATACCCGAAGGGTCAGAAGACATTTTTCTTAGCCAAGCTATTTTATCAAGGCTAAGAAAAGGCTTCTCAACCGTGGTAGTCGTTGACTGTCATTGGTTGACGATCATGAGCATCAATGCGGTGTTATTGTAAGTCCCAAGTATACATGCTCAATGGGATTAAGGTTGGGGGATAAAGGTGGAATTCGTGGATGATTAATTTCGTTGTTATTAAGGGCTTGCAATATATTGCGATCGCATTGTGGTCGGGCATTATTGTCAAAATAAAGTTAAAATTTAGGTCGAAAAGCATTGCCCATAGGCAAAGAAGAAATTAAATTAGGGCTGATGATGGCAGAAGTGTTCTGCCGAAACATGTTCCATTAGTAATTTTACAGTTATTAAAGTTTGTGGAGTTCGACTTAGATATATTTAAATTTTAATTTTAAAGAAGAAATTGTTTAAACGAAAAAAAGTATCTTTTGTTTGTCGTATAGTTGGAAGTATGTATTCAATATGTAAAAAACTGAGGTAATATTATAGATAAATTAATTACATAATTATTTATTAGTATTATTTTGAAGATATTGTTTCCTACTTAATAACAAATTGGTATTAAGAGACAATAACTGGAAAATATGCTAATTAATTTTTTCTACGACCATATTTTAATTGACTACAAGATTCATTAAGATACAAGTTCTCACTACGATAGAAGTTCATAACCAATAGAAATGCAACTTGCGCCCATAATAATATAATATTAAAGGTTGCCATGATGCACATCCGAGATACAAAAAAAATGTCAATCTTGACAGTAAGTTTCGATAACATTTCTCATAATTTGTTCTATTAAAATAATTACAATCAGTGAAAATGTCTCTTGATGAAAGCGATATGTAGTAAAAATTCGACACTACCTGAGATTACCGAACACGCCAACAGGACAACAAACTGTCAAAATCACAGAAAACGTATGAAAAGTTTTATTCCTAATTTACGAAATATCCCAAATTACATGCATTATTAAAAAGAAGATCTGAGAGGTATGTAGCCAAAAAGGTTAAAACGTTTTCAACAAATGAGATTAAACAATTTATTGGAGAAGCCCTTGAGAATAAATATTTATTATCCAAGATCACTTTTATCTTCGGTATTATGGGAGCTTGCATACGAAATGAGCTTCACAAGTTGGATATAGAGATGTAAATGATTTTGGATCAACTCTTCTAGTCACAATTTAATATACTAAAACCAAAACAAAAATAAATGGAGGAAAAATTATTGTGGCGGAACTTGGGAGCTGGGGGGAAAAGAGGAAAGGTATGGAAAATAAAAGAAAACTAAAAGAAAAAAAGGAAAGAGAGTATACATAGAAGATGATCTGACAAAGAAGGAAAGAGATATACAGAAGGAATTAAGAGCGATAGCCAAAGAAGAGCGACAAAAAGGACAGCGTGTGAAAGTGGGTTATAAAAAGATATGGATAGAGGGAAAAGGGCTTAGGTGGAACGAAGAAAAGGGGGAGTTAGATACAGAAAATTTTTGAATAAGAGCACAAGAAAAAGACGACAGGGCAGAAAAGGGAAAACGAATACGGAGAGGAATAAAGGAGAAAAGGAGCAAATAAGAATAGTATTCTGGAACGTAGCGGGAATAAAAAACAAAGAGAATGAATTTTGGGAGTATTTGAGAGAATTTGACGTAGTGGGAATGGTAGAAACGTGGGTGGAAGAAAAGGGGGGGGGAAAATTGGAAAAGAGAATGCCGAAAGAGTTTAAGTGGAAATGTCAATATGCAGGGAGGGAAAGCAAGAAAGGGAGAGCTAAAGGTGGGATAATAATGGGGGTGAAAGAGGGACTGGAAGGAGAAAATGGAACTGAAGCAAAAGAAGAAAGAGGGATTATGGAAAGAACGGTGAAAAGTAAACAGAGAAAATGGAGAATTGTAACAGTGTACAGCATAAGTATGAAGGAAACGAAGAGAATAATAGAAGAGCGAGTAAAAGAGCAAGAAGAAGGAACTTTGGTGCTTGGGGGGGATTTTAATGCATGAATTGGGGGAAAAGGAAAACGGATAGAAGAGGAACAAGAAACAATAGAAGGAAGATCAACAAAAGATGGAACAGAAAGCGCAGAAGGGAGAGTACTGATTAGCTTAGGAGAAGAAAGAGGGTGGGACATACTTAATGGGAACTGCACAGGGGATGAGAAATGGGAGTACACGTATATTGGATCAAGAGGGGAGACAGTTATTGAGTATGTTATGGTAAATGAAGAAGCATGAGATGAAATAGAGAAATTCAAGGTGGGAGAAAGAATGGGGTCGGATCATATGCCTTTAGAAGTGAATATAAAAGGAAGAGAGAAAGATAGAGGAAGTGTAAATGAGTTTAGAAGAAAAATTGTGAAGAATATTTGGACGGAAGAAGGAAAAGAAAATTTTAGAGAGAACTGAGCGATAACATAAGAAACGCAACAGAAAAAAAAGAGATAGAGATAAAAGAGAAGATGGGTCTGTGGAAGAACGAGTGGTGGAATAAAGAATGCAGGGAAAGGAAGCAGGAAGCAAGAAGAAAACTAAGAAATTGGAAAAAAGTAAAAGCAACTAAGGAAGAGTACAAGAGAGCACGCAAGAGGTACAATTTAGTATGCAAAGAGAAGAAGCAAAAGAAACGGATGGAAGAAGAGCTAAAGATGAAGGGTATAAAGACGGAAGAAGAGGTATGGAGATACATAAATAAGGAAAGAAAGAAAAAGAGAGAGAGTGCGTGATGGAATTACTATGGAGGAATGGAGAGAGTACTTCAGTGAGCTGCTGGGGGGTGATGAAAACAGAAAAGAAAAGACAAAGAGACAACAAAAAGTGGAAGAAATAGAAGAGATAACAAGAGAAGAACTAGAGCAACAACTAAGAAAACTGAACAGAAAAAAGACACCGGGGAGGGATGGTATACAGAATGAAGCGTGGATATATAGAACGAAAAGGGAAGTTGACAGGTTGTTAGAGATAATGAATGGAGTGTGGAAGGTAGAGGGATTCCCCCAAGAGTGGAAGGAGGGGATAATATGCCCCATATATAAGAAAGGAGAAAAGGATACAGTAATTATAGGGAGATCACTCTCCTAAATACAGCATATAAGGTATACGCGATGATTGTGGAAGAGAGGCTGATGAAGGAAATGAATGAGAGGGGGGTGTTACCAGACGGACAGGCGGGATTTAGGAAAGGTAGAAGGACCATGGATAATGTATATATCTTGAATCACATAGCAGGAAATGATAAAAAAGAGGGGTGGCAAGATATATGCATTTTTTGTGGACCTGAAGGCGGCTTTTGATAATGATAAGAGATTTACTGTGGGGATGCTTGAGAAAGAGAGGGATAAATGAGCATCTGGTAACAAAAATAGAAGAGATATATGAAGAGACGATAAGTAGAGTGAGAGTGGATGGAAGGGTGAGTGAATGTTTCAAAACTTATAAGGGAGTAAGACAAGGTTGCCCACTAAGCCCCAGCTTGTTTGCAGCTTTTATTGGAGATATAGAGGAGATGTTCAGGAAGGGGCAGGCAGGGGAGGTTGTGGTGGGCAAAGAAAAAGTGTGGTCTTTAGCATATGCGGATGATTTGGTGGTGCTAGCGAGAGAGGAGAAAGGTATGAAAGAAATGATAGGAAACATGGAGAAATATATGAGGGGAGAAAAGTAAATGAGTGGAGATGGGAAAAAGAGAAAATTGAAGAAGTGAAAAAATTTAAGTATTTAGGTTATGTGATGAAAGAAACACAGCAAGAGCACATGTCATAGAGTTAGTGAAAGAAGCAAATAAGATAATAGAAGCTGTATAGGAGAGAGAAAATTTGGACATGATTTTAGAAAGAGAGACATGATGTTTGATAGTTTGGTGAAAAGCATGATGATGTATGGAGCGGAAACATGGGGATGGAGAAAGCAAGGATTGGAAGGGGTGCAAGGAAAATATATGAAATGGGTGCTAGGGGTAGAGAGAGAGACGCCGGGGTATATAGTGATGGAGGAAGCAAAGAGAGATGGAATAAGAATAGAAGCAGGAAAAAGAGCAATAAGATTTGAGGAGAGAGTGATAGAGAGACGAGAGTGCAGAATTTTGCAAGAGTGTTTGAAAGAAAAAAGGAAGGAAAGAGGAAAGGGGATATGGAAAGAGAGGGAGGCATATTTCGAAAGAAACGGGTATGCAGGCGCGGAGATAGAAAGAATGCGAGAGAAAGGCAGAGTAATTACAGATGAATTAGTGCAGAGAGATAGAAATGTGCAAGTGCAGGAAAGAAGAACGAGAATTAGGGAGTCTAGGTACAATGGGAAGTAAAAAATAATAACGGAAGAAATGCCAAAGTACCTAGGAAGAGAGAGTAGAAAAGAGAGAGTGATAATAGCAAGATTTAGATGTAGAAATGAGGAGAGAGAGAATAAATAGTGGAGTGAGGATAATAATAGAGTATGCAGGTGGTGTGGAGAAAAAAAGGAGACGATAGAGCATTTGTGGAAGGAATGCGTAGAATTGAGAGGGAGAGATGAGAGTAGAGAAGAAATGTTGAATGAGGACGAAAGAGGGATCGAATGGATGAGGAAGGTTGAGTGGAGAAGAGGGACAATAAGTGGGAAGGGATAAAAGCTGCTAGTTATTGTGTTGAATTATTGATTTATTTAGTTTTATGTATTATATTATATTTTATTTTATTTGAGCTATGGGAAATGTATCGGATACTTTATAAACCTGTAAAGGTAATAAATATACATACTACTACTAAAACCAAAACAACACGGAAATTCTCCCTTACAGGAAAGTATTGTATAGTAATTCATCCTAGAAATAATAGTGTATAAAACTCTCATTTAATGACCGTTAAATGATCGTTGTATAATATACTAATTTTACTGCAACACAAATTTATTTCAACAATCAAAATTTTACGCTGGTCTTGGAGTTAATTTTACTAAAATTAAAACAATTATTTCTACGAAAATATACAAACAAAATCAAATTGTTTTTAGGCATGTCGCATTTTCTGACTAGAATTCCAGATGTTTGAAACAGCCTGCGAGCTTTGTTAATTCGAAACAAAAGGCCACTAATCCTGCCCAAATAAATCGTTAACCAAATTCGTCCAATTACAACCCGAATAAATCAACGTTAAATTGTTATTTGTTTTATTTACAAGCAAGGGCTTTGTGTGGTTCCCCTAAATTCTTCTTGTATTAGGCCGGGAACACGCGTTTGCCAAAATGTTTAGTTATTTTTCATCCCAATCCTATACACACTTTTCGGACGCTTAAGATGGTTGAAGATGTTGTAAAAACGGCGTAAAAGAATGCAACGAGCGATTTACTACCAGCTGATCGCAAGCGAATCGTTAAATAATTAATTAGTGTAAAGATCGTTTAAAAACCGGTATACATAATTGAACAATAAAGTCGGAAATAAATTGGTATTTTGGTTGAGTGTGCAGGCGAGCCGGGCGCGTGTGTTGACAGATAAAAATCAAGATGTTATCTGGTATCGGGGAGGGCAACTAGGCATGTTAGCTAATACAAGGGGTCTATTAAATGATTATCTAAGCAAACAAAAATCATCTATTTAATTAGAAATGCGCTCGCACCGGAAACCGAGTATTTTAGGGTCGCGTGCTGCGCTGCGGTGGGCAAATTTTAATCATGTGCTGCCGCATTTAAATTGATACGTTTTTTAGCGGATGTTCGTCTTCGAAATTATGGGGTCCTTGACCGACGGACCGGACGGTTTTATTGTGCGACTTTTTGTTTCGCGTGCGCGAAATCTGAAATATAACGAGCATGAATGAAAGAGTTAAAATGTACAATGAGGAAAAAGCGCAATTAAAACTTTGCAAAAGACAATGGGGTAATATAAACGCAAATGCGTCTAGATGAATTGTTTTTTTGCAACAAAGGGGAGTGAATAGAGCTCTTTAAAAATAATAGAGGGGCTACTATGAAAGCTTTTAATTGGTGGCGAAAGCTCTAGTCGGAATTGATGGGACTATTATGTGTAGATGCTGGGGTTTTTGGAATTGGTTCGACCGAAGCGATATAGTTTTGAAACATTAAAATTTTAATCCCGCCAAAGCGATACAAGTTGGTTTCATATAAATCGTTCCAAGTTCATAGTAGTATATTTCGATACTAGTGCGCCACCTAATTATATAAAAACTAAAACATATACCTTAATGTTGAAGCAAAAAATTTTAATCATAAAATACTTATAAATACCTAAAAAGAAATAAATAGCCGAAGATTTATATCACATTGTCATCTTTAAATTATTTTATGAGAACATTATTTTCAGCGTTCATTTGTACAAAACAAAAGTATTTACTTTTTTATTATTATCTTCAATTACAAGGTGCTTCAGATATAAGTGCTTGAAAACATTTTCCCTCCTACAAATAATTCACAAACCGCATATGGATATTTATTTTAACTTGACCTACTGAGACTCAATTGTTTTTTTAACTGACCAAATCGGCCTGCTTATCAACATTCAAAAATTTTTTCAAACTCTCGCGTGTTACCTGAAATCAGTTTGTGTAAAGCGAGAGCGGCTGGCGGTAATTTGTTATTGTATTTCACATTGATTTATACGGAGGTCAAGGAAGTTTTACCAAAGCACAAGGATTTTATGTAAAACACGCCGTGTGCCTAATTTGCGTTAATGTTAATGAAGGCGCCAGTTTTGTGAATAGACCCTGGCCAAAATAAACCAGTAGCCAAATTTTCTATCTCTTCTTTTATCAACTGAGGCGGGTTTCACCAAAAAATGTATTTTTAACTTGAATAATACGCACGTATGAGCAGTCGAAAATCCGCGTGCTATAAGGCACTACAATTTTCATGAAGATCAAAGATCAAATTAATGGAGTAATGAAACGCTAACTTTGCTAATTGACACCATGTAATCTAAATATAATATTATGATGGGTATTTTTTTACAAGCTACAATAAATATATTATTCTTAGAAAATGAGCTATAAAATTATTATATAACACAAAATAAATTGAGCCAATAGCAATTACAGATTTTTCATAGTTACGATGTATTTAAGTGAGTATACCCTTGACGACGGGGTATATTCATTTTGGTGTTTCGGCTTTCTCCAACAATGAACTTTGAAATTCCGCGAAATGCGTCTCATGGACTCGGAAGTTTAATCGATATTTTCTATGCTCTTGTGATATTATTACTGAGCATACTATACTCCATAATTAAAAATTTTATACACATTAAGTAATACTCCTAGTTCCCTAATTTATGGGACTGCAAATAGTGTGGTTAACTGAATTATTTATCCAGCAGGTTGGTGCATCACGAAAGCCTGTCGTTGATGATGATTATGACGTTCGTACAAAAATGATTTTTAACGACATACATTCGTGACGTAACCATTTAGATGCGTTCCATTTTTCTAAAACTAAAATAATCAATAAATCATCATTTTGACCTTTTAACATCCTTGATTACAGGTTTCCACTCACGATGATAACCATTAATTGATCAATTTATAACCCTCAAGGCTCCTTGAGGTGTAGATAAAATAGTGCAGGGGTCGCGTAATTAATGTAAAGTCCGAGTCCCCAATTATCTATATCAGATAGCACCAAATGTTGTGTAAAAAATAATCTATTATGCCATATGCTCAGCTGGCACTTGGAAGGTATTTCATTGTGTCGGAGGTGTAACATTTACGGCACTATAAATAAAAAATGAGCCCCCCGATCTACCAAACGAAATAATCAGTTTCGTGGATTACGTCAACCAAATTCGAAAATCCGGCGCTAATAAAGTATTTGACGCCTGATTTCCGTTAATTAACATTAGCAGTAACAAACCTAATGAAACGTTATAAAGCTCTAACCAATTACATTAAAATAGAAGTTTCCATTAATTTCATTCGGCTGGTTGTTTTCACAGATATTTAATTTCATATATGGACGATATTAATTACAGTTTTAATGGCCGTAATTAAAACTCGCTATCGTTTTATGTTCCTTTTTCCTCGCGAGGGGGGGAGGAGAGCGGAGAAGATTGTTGGTGTTTCACAATTTTCCCCTCAGTCTCTCGGTCCTTGAGTCGAGTTTTGTGCTTTATAGTTTTGGGCCAGGACCGTCTTGGGTCGTGTACCCAGAGAGCCAAATAAAAATGTTTAATGTTAAATGGGTTAATCATTTTTAAATTTTTAGGTTGGCAAAGCGTGACAAATCCCCAAATCGACTAAGTAAAAATGTTTGTTTAACAAGGGCTTAAAAAAGATAAAATTACAAAAAATAGCATAAAATACTTGTTTCGTAAGACCTTGAAGCACTCATTCTTTACAATAACTCGTGGCTACGCCACTCGTTTTTGTAAATTTGAATTCGTGCTTTAAGACTGGTCTTGTGAAATTTGTTTTTTTAACCAGTTTTTTAATATACTTACTATGTATTAGACAAAGAATTTCTTTTAGTGTTTTGATTTTGCATTTGCACTTTTATCTTAATTTGTTTAGATGTGTGCTACTACTTCTCTGTGATATAAAAGCCGAAGAATTTTCACGAATATCTTATCAGATCATTCGCCCCAAAAAGGTTTTCTCCATCATTCCATCCCGCAATTCACTTCACACGCATACTTGGCAAAACTGCCTTTATATTACAAACTACCATTCTTCAAAACTCGGTAGTAAAGGAGAAAATATTCCGCAGAGCAAAGAGCAATATGTCTGCTAAATGTAAATGTTCCCCCACCAGTAATCACTTACCCCCCTGGGGTCGCGTCCCTTAAAGTCGATTTTACCGGAATGAGAGTCCAGATTAAATGTGTCAAAGAAGGTTTAATTTTCAGGGAAATTTTAGCGGATTTTTTACCGTAGGGTTTCGTACTTTGTGTGTGCTCAGATTAGTGCACGAGCCGGATTCTACTCTGAAATGGGTTTTGTTAAGGATATCTGCAAAGTCTTTTCATGATTTTGTTCTCGCCTAAATGACTGTGAAGCTGAGAGCTGCGGAATTATGATTAAAATTTGCGATACATCGTCGTATTGCGTTCAGTCCCCGCCAGGAACAGGGGCGGATTGACGGAAGTGGGCCCTGGGAACATACATTTCCTTGCGGAAAATATTCAAATTCTACTAGACCCTGTTCAACTGAGAATATATTGCATTAAATGAAATAAAATGTATTTATGAGAATGGTGCCCTCAACAATTTTTTCAATTGAAGTAAAGTACAAGCCAAGATATTTGAACAACTATAAAACCGTGGCCCATTGCCGCAAATTAGATGCACAATATGAAAGGTTCAGGGTTGTAAATCAAAAGGAAGCGGCAACGTCTTTGAGTTGCTTGTTTATTGGTGGATGAAACGAACCGGACTCGAAATTTCTGGGCCACAATTTATTTTTAATTGATTTGTTATTGATTTTCTCAAATGTTGACCTGTGCATGTGATTATTATACAGCAATAGCAATATAAAAAATAAAATACATTACTTATTTATGATAGTTTCGGTGTAAAACGTTTTGAACACAATTTTCAAGGACGGTCGTGGATTCATGCTTTCAAAAAAGCTCTCGGAGTGAGCCACACTTTGGGCAATAGACCCCGTTTTATGAGTGTTAGATTATCTTGAACTCTACTTTACATATAACATATTTATTAGTCTAGCCAAGAAGTTGAAAACCTGCGAAAAATAGTTACAAGAATCTGAAAAATATGAGCGGTAGCCCATTCCATTCGGGAATATTAATAATAATAATAATAATAATAGTTTATTAACGCCCATGGCAATTACAATTACATTTATTGGTGGCTTAATCTAATAAAAAACATTAATAAAAAAAATAAATAAATAAAAGACAACACAAACCCAATGCTCGCCTACATTCTACTTTAAATTTTACATATTTGGTTCCAGTGAAGTTAACTTTGTTGCAGACTTGATTTGCCAGTGATAGCATACTATTTAAAGGAGAATGATAAGTATAATAATTATTAATATTCTCAGAGACGTTTTTCTTTTTGTTTGTTCCGCAAATAAAAATTACAATTGTTATTAATAAAAAACTAAAAAAAAAATCAGGGGTTTAGTTTTTTGGCAATAGCACAAAAACTATAAGTGAGCGACAATCGGAAAAAAAGATTCAAAAAGAGGAGGAAATTTCCGATGAAAAACTCCCAACTCCATTATTAAGTTCTATCTCCATTACTAATAATTTTAATTTAACACTGAAAATAGGGCTCCGCGTAGTCGTACCGGGATGGGCTCGCCGCCTCTGAAGAGAGTACGTTACATAATTTTTTTTTATAGTATTAAATATTAATTTAACAACTTAAATAAATTATGGTGTGTTCTTAACACTCGATTTAATGAGATCCCGTTGGAAAAATTGATTTAACTTCAGTTTTCAATAAGTTAGGCAATTATTGTTAATTTTAAAATTTTATGGGACCTCCAACAAAACAACAAAACATGTTTAAAGAATTGACCTATAATATTTTCACTTCTTGGAGCCTTTCTTATATATATATACTCGAGAAGTTCATGTTCTAAAAGTTTTTCAAAGTTAATTATTTTGTTTATAATAATTGTTTAAAGTTTAAAAAAAAATTAATTTGTCGAATAAAAGCGCTTAATAATGGTGGGTCTGGTAAGTTTGTTTGAGTGGTGAAAAATTAAAATAGTGAATTAATAATGGGATTATTGAAGTTATTCTGTTCATTTAAACAAGATCTGTTTTCCAGTTTCAAGGCTTTCCTTATTTCCAAAGTCTCAAGAAAATCTAATTTCCGGCCTTTATTGCATTTGTGAATCAATTTGGAATTTGATGGTGAAAAACTATGTTTCGTTATTAATATATGATTGGCGAAAGAAGAAGGTGTTGATGGTGGAGGATCAAGATCTGTGTTGTTATAGATGTGCCTGAAATGTTCTTTAATTTGCGACCTGTCTGACTTATGTAGACAGGTCGCAAAGAAGAGCAGTTTAATTTGTATACACCTGATGAGGATTTGTAATCTAATGGATCTTTATTTTTAATAAAAAATCTGGATAAGTTGTTATCTGTTTTAAATGAAACTTTAAAACCGTTTTTCTTAAGTATTTTAGAACATTTCTCTGAGAAGACGCCAAAGTATGTTAATGAATTTGATAAGGAAATTGTTTCTGAAGGATTTTTAACCAAGTAGTGTGTGTATTTGAATTTGTTATAGTATCTATAGTATAATTTATTTATAGTTTTTAAAAAATATCCATTATTTGAAGCAATTTGTTTAATGTTATTAAGTTCTGTTTGAAAAGATGAATCTGATAGTGGTATAGAAAATAATCGGTGGAAAAAGGAATAAAAAGCTGCAAATTTATGGGAAACAGGGTGACAAGAGTCAAAAGGTATTACGCAATCTGTGATACTAGGTTTTCTATAAATGTCAAATTTAAAAGTATTATTATTTCTAGTGATTAACAAGTCTAAAATAGGAATTTGGGAATTGATTTCAATTTCAACGGTGAATTTAATGGATTGGTTTAAAGAATTTAAGTTGCTGAGTGCGTTATCAAGTTCAGAATCAGATCCTTTGAATAAAACAATTATGTCATCTACATATCTGTACCAAAAGAGAAAATGATCTTTAAAGGGTGAAGAAGTTAAAAACTGATCTTCGAAGTTATTCATGAATATTTCTGCTAAAAGAGGTGACAAATTAGAGCCCATTGCTAAGCCTGAGTCTTGTGAATAAAAATAATTATTAAATTGAAAGAAATTTTGATCTAGGACAGTCTCACAAAGTGAATGTAAATTTAGTGCATGTATGGTTGGCATATTAGAATTAAATAGTAGGTTTTTTAAAATTAATAAGCAAGATTTGGGTGGGATGCTGGGGAATAAATTAACTAGGTGAAATGAAACAAGTCTAGTGGAAATTTCTAATTTTGGAGCAAAGATCTATTGAGTTTTTTATTGCAAATTTGTTATTAAAATCTAAATGTTGTCTAAGAATTGTTTTAATTTTTGTTTTTAAGCTTTTAATCATGTTTGAATCTGAAATGTTCTTTGTGATATTGTGGGGGTCTTTAGATTAGTTAATGTAGTTACTAGTGATGGAATGGTATCGGGTATCAATGGTGTATTATAATGATTGGTGATGATTTCTGTTTCAACTGCAAGTGTTTCTTTTACGTGTTGGATATTTAATGGTTGGACATTGTATGTAAGGCCTTTGGAAAGAAAATTAATTTCAGACTCTGAAAATAAGTTATTGCTGTCATTTAAAACTCTATTGTAAAATTTATGATCTATAGCTTGACTACTTTGAATAGGTAAAGATTCTACATGGTCTAAGAGAATAGGTAAGGGTTCTACATGATGTTTAATTGTTCAAAGCAAAGGTGATCTAACTTTCTTACTAGATTCTCGTATTTCCTATCTGCTAAGTCTTGTAATCTATCTCTAATAAGTCTGTCCACATGGTCGAACTGTAGGTGGTCCAGGGAGAAATTGATTTCAAAGTAACGCCATTTGAGGTCTCTATTCACGATGTTGAGGTGCCGATAATGTTCTTTGATGCATTCTTTGATCCAGTTTCTCTCCGCCTGTCGTTTAATCTTCCAAGATATGTGGTTTTTGATTCCAGTCCTTATAGAGATAAATTTTGGGGTGATCTGAAGCTTGAGGCAATTTTGAAGGAACCAGATTTTTAAAAGGGTGAATCTTCTCTTGATCATTAATTTCTCATAATTACGAACATTATTAGGCCGACTTAATCTCTTGTTAAATTAGGGCTGATGATGGCAGAAGTGTTCTGCAGAAACATGTTCCATTTGTAATTTTACGCTCATTAAAGTTTGTGGAGTTCGACTTAGATATATTTAAATTTTAGTTTAAATAATTGGTTCAGAAATCTTTTGTTTTTTAAAAATAATTTCTCAATGAAATACAAAAAAATGTTTTCATTAAAAACTAGCTGCCCCGGCGAACTTTGTATCGCCTCAGAATCAATAAATGTTGTGTTATTTCCTCATCTTTTTCCTTCTACTACTTTTTTTTCTACTTTTCCTTCTGCTTCTTTTTCTATTCCTCCCCTTGTAATTTTTCCGATGTTTTAATAGTTATTCTGCTATTCGGGGCGGAGACAAATCCAATAAATCAAAGATCATAAAAATCGGTACAGCCGTTCTTGAGTTATAAAGCCAAAGGGGGGCCCTGAGCCCCCTGTCCAAGTTTTAATAGTTATTATGCTATTCGGAGCGGAGACAAATCCAACAAATCAAAGATAATAAAAATCAGTGCAGCCGTTCTTGAGTAATAAACCCATGAATCCCGCAAATCATGTACCCTGAACAGACGCAACGACCCCAAGATGACCGCTTTCTACATTCCAGCCGCAAGGGTCTCTGCCGATTTACGTCAGGCAGGAATGATTTTCAGATTGAAGACGAGGGAGTCCTTGATGCCTCACATACACCCAATTACCAAAACGGCGAGTTTCACAGAATAACTTGAGTACAGCCTCCTAAGTTCAAAGAGCATATCTTGATATTTTGTCCACTTTTCCTACTCCTTGGTCTGACGAAAAAAATACAGGAGTCTGAATATGATCAAACACTCTGTTATAAAAAAAAAACAACGGGTTGCACTCCGGGATTGCCGGCAGAAGTGAAAACTTGAACATTAAGAGCAATCCGGAGGTAGATTCCGTAAATTACTAATATCTTCGTTAATGTTTTGTTGATTCAAAAACGGTTTGCGGTATTAGTCGTGTAATAAAGTCCACAATTTTCGTGACTCCAAAAAATTTTGATTTACATAAATTTAGAAAAAAAATATCAGTTAACTTACAAATAAAAAATGGTGTCACACAAATTAAGGAACTAATTTTTAGAATATTGTTGTACAGAATATGCGGCAAAAACCAAACAAATTTAAATGAGAAGTAATTTCCATTTTTTATTGTAAGATGCTACCAACTGGTGGTGCTTTGTAGAATTATATTTATCGTAGCGGTGTATGGCAACAACGCTGAAATTCGAGTCGCGCGCTCGGTTTCAATTTTATCAGAAAGAATACAGTTTATTATAGGTACATGTTTTTTTTTCTTTTGTTTAAGTTTATCGTTTTCCTCAAAATAAGCGGCCCGGATTTTTAATTGTTGCTCCTTGAGTGTTGCAAACAAAATAAAAAAATATATATATATTCTCGTTTCCGAAGATATTTTTTAACTTTGCGGCATTTTTCAGTTTGCGAAAAGATCAATCTTTACTTTGTTCCTGCTTTACTAAAAAGTAAAAATTGGTGGTTTTTACGCCAAATTCTAACCAGCGTGTCCCGAAGTATATTATTTTGTTTTTCATTATTTCAATATTTCAATTTATATCACTTTTTTTTTATTATTTAAAATACTGTCCCAGAATTCGCGCCTAGGAGTCAAATATACCAAAGTATATATCGATAAAATCAAAATGCGACGAAAGAGATGGTGCAAACAGAAGCTATTTTCGGAAATAAACAAGAAAAGAAAACGGACTGCAGTACCATCAGATAAAGATTATGGACCAGAGGCTAATAAAGAAATAAGTATAGAAGACATGACACATAAAGAATATACAGAAAAATGCGAGGTATTTTTACCAGATCTGAAAAAATCACATCAAGAAATTGAACAGATTGAATATCAAACTAGGGGGCAAAGAACATAATCTGCTGCATCGCGGAGCAGAAAGATCTCTTAGAATTACCGCATCTAATTTTGGCAAAATATGTAAATTACGTCCAAAGACTTCTTGGGTAAATACAGTCAAATTGTTACTATACAAGGATTTTTACGGTAATAAACAAACACGTTATGGTCTCAGGAGTGAACCCTTGGCAAAGCAGGATTTGAAAAAAAAAATCAAACTAAAAATTCAAAGCTGGATTATTTATTGACGTTAATAATTTTTATTTGGGGGCTAGTTCCTGATCGGGGAAAAATGCATAGTGGAGATAAAATGTCCGTCGGTATCAGAAAAGCTACATCCTGAAGAGGCAATTAAGCAGGGAAAAATAAAATTTGCTATAAGAGAAAGTGGTTGTCTAAAACTGAAGAGAAATCACGACTACTACTATCAAATACAGGGACAATTGGCAATAACACACAATAGAGAATTATGCTATTTTGTTTTATGGAGCAGATGTGGAATTTAGTCGAAAGGGTAAATAAAAAAAGGACAAAACCGAATGTGAAGAATTTATGTTTTTGCTCCCAAACTGAAAGACTTTTATTATGCATGTGTGCTTCCCGAACTGATTGATCCGAGACACACTCGCGGCCTTGAAATCCGCAATCCACCAAGAAACAATTATTACTATCACTAGATGATTTTATATTTTATTTAGAAGACAAAAATAATATATCATTTTTAATAGTATATTATTATACGAGTTGCTGTGTAAATTGGGTGCTTTCCGGCACTAGGGGTTTAAAAGCCCCGAGTGCCGGAAAGCCTCCAATCTACAAAGGAACGAGTGTAATACAACGTTTGACACAACCCTGGCAAGTCTTTAAATCGCTTAAAATCCATAAAAATAGTCAAAAACACAGTCTGGATCACTTTTAATTAATTAATTATGACTACTTTTAATCAGTTTTTCCCTAAAACACCAAAAACAATTTTATTACAACTTCAACGCACGTTTCGCCAACAATGTTGGCATCATCAGGGCCGATGAGTAAAACTACTCATTTACTCAGTAAAAATAGTGTGACGTTTATCTGACATTATCTTCATGACAGAGAGTGTACACGAGCGAAAATTTGAAAATTCTGACAGTGTCGAACTATAATAGTAATTTGTGTAGAAGCCCGTAAAAGTTAGCTTTTTGGACGCTTCTGCTGTTTGTGGCCGAGGCGTGAGCCTAGGACACAATGCAAATAAGGCCAAAAAGCACTTTTGGCCGAGGTGCACACGACGTTTTTTAGGCGATGATCACAAAAGAATTCAAAAATTTTTGTTCATATTTTTTTAGGCGATGATTACCAAAAAGGTGTTTGTATGGCCTCTTTTTTGGAGCCGTAAAGTTTTACTTTTTGTACACATCTGACAAATTGTTATAGATCAGTCCCAAAAAATTAGTTTGACAGATGTATACAAAAAAGTAAAACTTTACGGCTCCAAAAGAGAAAGTAAAATCATCTTTTTCGTAGGCATCGCCTAAAAAATAAATTATTTAACTTTTTCTATTTAAAATATATGAATAAAAAATATTTTTCCTATTTATTATTTATAGTGTAAGGCAAATAAAAGGACAATCTTAGAAATTTTGCAGTAAAAAAAATATGTTTGAATTACAAAAAAATAGACCATTCAAGGCGCACGACGTGGCGAGTACCAACAAATAAATAAGTATATGGGAACAAAAAACACAAACAAAATTATCTCAAATCGTAAAATGATCCCTACTCAATCGTAGTGGTAATATGGATTTCAATGATAACCGGCCCGCTAGTAGAAGCGGTGTTGTCATAATGTACATTCGACTGCAGGAACTCCTATCAGCAAACCTTGTGCTTGCTGGTGCTGAGGGGAGGGGACATTCGCATTTCTCCACACGTCCGATTTGCTCTTAACGTTGTGCATTTTTGAATATTTTGGAATGGTTAGGAAATAAATTCGCACGAATTGCTTTTTTTATCAGTATAAAAGTACTATCATTGATGTGGTAAAATACAATATTCATTTATTGCGATATCGTACACAAACATGACAATTTATATTACATTAAAAATTTAACACTTCAGAACTATTACAATTATTATTTTACATTAAAAAGTTTCTTTCAGAAAAATCAACTTTCATCCATAATTTCAACGACTCTTTCACCATCATCATTACCAGCATCATCATCGCCAATCTCTAAAACTGATACAATAGGTTTATGGTAGCTGAAGTAAGAAACGAACAATTTTGATTCGAATCTATTTAAATGTCTAATAAAGACCGCATCAATAGTAGTTTTGTATTTCGTTGTGCTAAGATTGCGATCATTTGACATCGTTAACCCAAATTCATTATTTAAAAATTCAATTAATTGTTGATTTTTATTGTCTGCAAAGTTTATGTTGAAATCTCCACTCAAAATCATTGGCAAATCATCAAAGCTTTTCCCAATTTTTTTTTGAAGCAATGCAGATGCGTCATGAGAATAAATGAATAAATTTTCATACAAGAAGTCTCGTATAGCACGCAATGACTTATCTGGAGAAATGTAAACGGCAACCATAATAATGAACTGATTATCACCAGAGTGGCAACGAGTTCTACACATATCGCCGATATCAAAAACAGTAGCATTAAGGGTATTGGTCGCGACTTCATAAAACGAGTTTTGCCCACGTCAAATTTTAAAGAAATCTATTTCACATGTCACACTGGTTTTTTCACTCCTACGCATTAATTGCTACACAGTGCGAGGAGAGAGATGACTGCAGTACAGTATACCAGCGCAGTTGTTGCTATGAATCAGCGGAGTGACCATTCATAAATGACTGACCGACTAAGGGTCCACATGCGCTATCGACAGGGGCGGACTTGCCCCAAATATTAATAGATATTGCAATTAAAATTATTATGGGACAGTTAAAGTTTATTTCATAGTAAAAAAATATCAGAAGTCAAGTCTATATGCATAATTAAATAATAATATATTCAAATAACTGAACATACCTTATTTGACCTTAAAATCATATCATTTACCTAGGTATGTTTTCACTACAAATAATAATTATTATAAAATGAATCACATGGTTTTATAGTTTTACCTTAGCTGTGTTTATTTTTTCGATGAGCGGAAGGATATTTTTTTATAGCATTCTTCCTTAAATTTCCCATTATTGTTAGAAAAAAATAAACTAATAAAAATTTAAGGACAAACCAGTTTCGACAGTAACATCTGAAACTCAAGTGACCATAGATCACTAAGCCATAATTCTGACGAGTGTCACCCTGTATTGCTTCGCGCCGAAAGTTGTGAACCTAAGAAGTTTTTACCATGAACACGCCACGTTCTGTTCAGTAACGCTCGAACTGATTGTACGTCTCCAGTTCAGACGGTAAGAGATAACACTATTGCATCTTATATTATGTACGACGGAGATAGGAAATTTGCATAACACTACAAATTTTGGAAAAACAAAGAAACCATACGGTTATTTCAACAATGATTTAATGATTTGTTTTTATAATCGAAAGCAGCTTCGTACAAAGTTTTTTATTTCATAACTGAGTTTTGGTTGATTTTGGTCTTCTCATTACGGATTCAACCTGTTATCAGATAAGATATTTTTATTTTATTTTGAGAGACATTCTACTTTAGTATTGATCATTATTCAAATGTTAAACCAAAAATTGAAGTACTAGGTGTGTTAATGATTAAGTAATTCCAAAAATAAACAATAATTTTTTGGACCGTCTAGCGTCTTCTTCCTATCCATGTCCAGTTATGCGATAAAAGAGTGGGCTGGTATGACGTTTAGGAATGTTGTTGTGCAGACAAATTATAGTCAAATGAAGCCGCGTTCAATTCCCTTAAACATGCTGGTGTATTTCGCATGCACATCCATATAATTTGTGCAATAATGAACTGTGTTCATATTTTGATAAATAGCTACTCCTCCCGCTGGACGATTATTTCTTCTAAAACTCGCAACAAAGAGAGGGGGATATTACCTCCTTACGTCTTACGAATTTTCGATCAGGCCACGTCCTGAAGCGAGTTTAACAATTTTTATCCATCTCAAAAAGTGCTCACCGCCGCTAAAGAAGTTTTCACTTCAAAAATAAGTAAAAAAACACTTTTAAATTAAACGGTTTTATTGTAAAGAAACATAATAATGATGCATATAATGTACTAAAAGCTAAAAAATAATTATGTATAGCTACCAGATACCAGTCATCACACCACTCTCCTCAGCAATCTAGAGCATTGATCAGACTAAAATAGAATCGTGACCGTTATGACGTGGTAAAAGCCCGAAATTATATGAATGATACATTTTTTTGGGCTATGACCGCATATGTATTTGGTAAATTTTAGGTTTAACGGGCCAATCTTAGGATTGGCGAAGTTTCGGACCTTTGCAGTAGTTTATACTAGAATTACGTATCAATTGTATTAAACTACGACAAGCGGGTTTCCGTGCATGTCCAACTTTGACAAATTTAATTTTCGATATCTCTGTATCAACTACGTAGAATTTTTTTTTTTTAAATATCTTCGATGCTTTAGTACATTGTGTGACCATATGTTCCCAAATTTATTCATGAATAGCACCAAATACATAACAAATATCGTGTGTTAAAATGTTTTAAGACAAATTATGTCAGTGCTTAAATTTTTCAGGTGCCTGCCTAAAACACCACCACGAAGTCAATCAGCAACTCCGCGATGCCTCAGCAACAACTTTGAATTAATCTTTTTCCGGCGAGGAAAAAATCAATTAAGTAAATTTTTCACCTGGTTTAAAAGCGAGACTGGACGATAATAAAATGTCTGCTTGTAGATGGAACGATAAAGCGACTGCATCAGATAATTTATAAATGAGTGTTAAATGTGGCCACGTGCTTGCGTTTGGTGGTCGGAAATGGTAGAGAGAGGGCTGTTTACCCATTGCCTGTTCCTCCTCTCTTCGTTTCATGGTTTATCTGCGCTTTCATCGTCGTTTTAATGTCGTACGTTCCATATGTTACACCTCGTTAAGGGGGGTGGTTTTATTGAAATTTTGTTGCATTTTGGACAATGTTGCAGAAATTGGGTTTGTTTGCTTGCTTTATATAAGAATGGTCCGAATTATTTCCCATTCATTAAACCTTCGATAAGAACATAAGAAACTTTAAAAAATGATTCGGTCCAAGTGTTTTTACTGTGAAAATTTATTAGATGTGAATTCATTTTCATTCAAGCAATTTGTTTAAAAATTGAGGAATTCCAATACAATTTCACAGGTAATTTATTATTAGTAAAATTAGTACGTTTGCAACCAGAACATTACAACTATTTCTGTCAAGATTTTAGTTGTAAATTTTATTCTTGAAATCGTATTTTTCCGCTTCTTATTTTCACGAGTCGTTTCACTTTCATTGACGGAGTAAAACTTATCGAGTGTTTATGTCGCAAAAAAGTATTTTCCTTAGGTAAACAAACAGTTGTAAACTGAGTTGCGTTAGGAAAATTTCACGCTTGTTTCGGTTTATTTTTCTAGTTATGTTTATTGAAATTAATGATTTTTATAAGCCGAAATGGTTCTGGTGAAGCGATGGGAAACGCATCTGAGACAGGAATGCAATAGAGTTTGATTTCCTGAACGTCATGCCTACCTAATTCGCGAACTTTCATTATTAAATACACCGTGATCAAGAAGGACTGTTTGAGTTGGTAATACTGAATTTCATTTTCACAACTTCCGGTTTTGACGTCTTGACACTGAAAGCCGTCATTCACGCGTGTTAGCATCATTCACAATTTACTGACATGTCAAATTTGAAAATAAAACGTCGTGAAATTAGACTGAATGGGCAGCAGTTTGGACACCGACACCATTGCCAATGGAACTCTAAATTCGTGTCCATACGTTGTGGAGAGCTCAATTTTACACATTCTACGATGCAAGTTGAGGAATCGACCCTGGAGTATTATTGGTGCCGGAATTCTGCACAATGAAAAATTTCACACAAGCTGGTGTATGTCTTCGAGAGCATAAATCGAAGAGTTAATTTATGTTTAGAGAAAAAAGGGGAGCATTTTGAGCATTATCTTTAGTTTGATTATTTATCGTTCTGTATTTCAAGTTTAATTTCTGCTTCGTTTAATTTTCTTCAATTAATAGAATTTCTATTCACCTAACCTACAATTTTCTCTCAGTTGACGTTACGTCAAATATGTGTAACCGGCTGCAGTGTTACAAATAGCCGAACAAAAAAAGTATCTTAAAAGTGATACCAACTCAAACAGTTCTTCTTGATCACTCAGCACCTGTGATTTTTAATAATTGGGGCACACAAAAGAATTAGTGAATGTCGTCGGCATATACAAAAACCAGGATTTGTAAAACGCCTAGGCTTTTTAAAATGACTCGGCAAATTGTAAAACAAGAATTATTTGCAAGATTAGATATTTCAGGCGTTTTATAAAACGTCGTCGTAACTTTGGGCTCATTGTAAAAACACAATGATTTTACAATATGCCTAACTTAAGACAGGCGTAGAATAAAACATCTACTTATTGTTTAGGCATAATATCAAAATCCCACAATATGCTCAAAATACAGTCGTGGACAGAAAATCTTGGAATTTATTTTGGTATCCAAAATCGTGAAGAAAAGTGTTGCTAACTGAAATCGTAAAGAAAAGTGTTGCTAACGATAAAAGTCCCACTTTTCTTTACGATTTTGAATTGAACAATTTTATTTACTAAAAACATTGTTCTCTTGTTTTGCTACCATGTTAGCAAAATATGACACCTTGATCAATTAATTTTTCTTCATTTTTACATTTTAGTCCTTTTGGTCAAATACACGAAAAAATAGCATGCTCAAGACGTTAAGAAAAGTGGTTTTCCTTGTTCGTGTAAATTTTTACACTCACTGGAAAACAACCAATTTTCTTAACTTATAAAACAATCTGCTATTTCCAACTTTCAATAATTTTTTTTTCTCCAAAATTTTCTTATGTAAGGTATCAAATTTTTTACAATGTTATTTAGGCAATGGAAAGAAGAATAAAAATCATGACAAAAAATTTGGGGTTACGATTTCAAAAACTTCCGATGACGTCATATCTCAATATTTTACGGTTACAGCCGCAGAAACATTGTTCCATACATTTTGGTCACCCTGTATGTGTGTGTGGTGATCATCGTGTTACGAGTAATGTAAATAAAGAAAAAGAGGATTTTATTGATTTGTAATAAAAATATTACATTATACACAATATGCAACAATAAAAAACCGTAACAAAAATGTAGACATAAAACATAAAAATCTGACAAGAATAATTCGACAACCTTCCTCACATTTTAAACCACATTGCACACCACTGCTTCAACAGCACAACCTACATGTCGCCGGAAGACAACAATAAACCTCATAACTATTCATGCTGTCCATCAAACTGGTCTTTATCTCGTTATTTCGAAAAACATGCCTCCCAGCGTCGAATTTAACACTTTTGTTTGTCGTAAACGGATAAAAACTGGACGAATTGTGCCGATGTTTTTTTTCATCTTCGGGACCTCCCCCAAGTGTCGGTGCCAACACCGTTCGCAACAATGCGAAATTCGAGACAGAAAAACCGAACGACAGCAGATTTTGGAAGTTGGCGATTTCAACTTCATAATGACAGACCTATTGCGTAATAGTACACTCCAAGCAGCCCTTAAAACGAGCTGTCTTTTGTCGACCGTCACCCCAAGCCTACTCAAATTTCGGGGCTCTTAATAGTTAAGTTTGTCCAATAAAAAAGAAATTTAGAGAGTCGGGTGACGATCGATTTTTAAGCAGACAGACAGACCTTGGGGTGTTTAAGCCTTCTACCAGTGAGGAGGTTAATTTCCGGTTCCGTACTGGATGTCGGATGCTCCAACGTCTTCAGTCATGGCATGAACGTTTACTGATATTGAGATAAATACGTAATAAATAAATAATAATCATATGGCAATTAAGTCAATTCGCTGAAATAACTAACAATTAAAGCTACAATCTATATAGTTTTAATACAACAGTAAATATCTTAAGTATAGGTACTACGATTTACGCTCCTCTCCCCTAATTTTGAATTACCAAAGGCGTAACTGTTTTATGACTAAAACATTCATAAACAAAATAGAAGTCATATTTTAAGAAAGTTGCTTTTTTTAAACAAAATTTTTTAAGTCGGCATACGAATGTTATGGAAATGGATACAAATATAATATTGGGTGGTAGAACTCAATTTGAGCGACTTTACTTAATAACTTTTTCCAAAATCTTTTTTTTTCATGGATCAAGTGCGAATTCTAAAAATACTAATGAAAGGGTTACCAATCCCTAAAATATTTGTATCACACCCGGTATATGACCAATCAGTTTTGTTCAACAATCAAATGGATCAGTGCAGCTTTAAGACCTTTTCGAAATTCCAGTGAAATCATCTAAACAGATATTATTTAGAGAAAAGCTCTGAAATACTCCCTCAAGAGTAGCAATTGAAAATTCTTTAACCACATTTTCCTCCCGGAAAAGGATAATTATTATACCTCGCAAGCAGTTCGTTTGTAATTGAAAAAGTGTGCTGGTAATGTTTTTCATTTTTTGTCGGGGAACCCATTGTATTTTATAATTCACATTACATCAAATAACAAAGAGAAATCGTCCGTATTTATATAATATATTTATTTAAAATTCTATTTATTCTTCTGGGTATTCATAAATATGAAGCTTTTTAACCAATTTAATTTCATTAATTAAATGCGATTGATATTTTATATCCATTTTTCCATGCGGAAATTTTAGTTATTCAAATAAAATTATTATCTACTTCCCAAAGCAAATTTTATTGTGCTGTGGTGCTGAGCCTTGGGCGTAAAATGAAAAACTGCCTTCTGACTATCGACTTTAATAAAATAAACAACTCCTTCATTTTTAAGATTGTTTAAGGTTTATTTTTGAATTAATGTCGATATTTGATCGAAAATTGGTATTGTTTTTTTTTACGAGCAATTCAAATTTGACTGACAACTTTTTCGTCGGTGTTTGTATTACGGTACCTGATTTAATTAGAATTGTTCAAATAAGCTTTGTCAGCTCATTTTATAGCTTTACATGATGGGTTACGCACTTTGGGTCTAGGATGTCTTTCACGGTAGTACCACATCGGATACCGCCTACTAAAAATTGGCTTAAGCCCATACCGTAATCCATCCTTCCAGGCTAAATTTGATTATGGATTTAGATTCTGGATTTTGATTTACCTGAAGTCGGTTCTAGACTCTGATTTGGTTTTGATTTAATTTTGAATTTGTTTTTATCTTTCGTTTTGTCTCTTTATTTCGAATCGGAAAAATCGGAAGAATCACGGAAAACTCGGGGGAATCGAAGGAATTATAGAAGAATCGGAAAAATCACAAAAACTCATAATAATAACAAAAGAATCAGAAGGATCAAACGAATCAGAAGGATTACAGAAGAATCACAGAAGAATCGCAGAAGAATTACAGCAGAATCAGAAGAATCGGAAAAATCGGATAAATCGGATAAATCGTAACATTCGGAAAATTTGAAGAATTAAAGGAATTATAGAAGAATCACAGAAGAATCGGAAAAAGCACAAAAAACAGAAGCATCACAGAAAAATCAGAAAGGTAACAAAAGAATCAGACGGATCACAGAAGAAACAGGAGTATCATAAGAACCAGAAGGATGACAGAAAAACCAAAATCTAATTGGAAGAACAATGAAAGATCACATAAGAATCGTAAGAATCGCAGAAAATTCAGAAGCATCACAGAAAAATCAGAAGGATCACAAAAGAGTCAGAAGGATCACAGAAGAATAACAGAATAATCATAAGGATCACAGAAGGATAGGAAGAATTGGAAGGATCGACAAAATCACAGAAAAATCTAAAGAAGCCGAGAAGAACGAGAGAGGGCGCTACCTGCAGGTCTTTCTGTCTTTTGGAGTCACAATTTTTTAGTGCGTGTTTGTATTACATTTTCTAGTAGAAAAATCGATTCCTCTATCATTTTTACGTAAAAGAGGTATTTTTGTCAAAAGTCGCTACTGGCAACCGTTTTCGATGTATCACAGAAGAATCAGAAGGACCATAGAAGAATTTTAGAAAGACCACAGAAGAATCTGGAGAATCACAGAAAATTCAAAAGCATCACAGAAAAATCAGGAGGATCACTGAAGAATCACATAAGAATCAGATCAATCGGAAGAGTAACAGAAGAATCAGATGAATCGGAAGAATTACAAAAGAATCACAGAAGAATCACAGAAGAATCAGAAGTATCACTGAAGAATCAGAATAATAACAGGATAATCACAGAAGAATCACAGAAGAATCAGAAAGATCACAGAAGAATCACAGAAAAATCGTGGAAAAATAACAGAAGAGTCACAGAAGAATCACAGAAGAATCGGATGAATAACTGAAGCATCACAGAAAAATCGGAAGAACCGCAAAAGAGTCAAAAGGATCACAGAAGAATAACAGAATAATCATACGGATCACATAAGAATTAGATCAATCGGAAGAATAACAGAAGAATCAGATGGATTGGAAGAATCGCAGAAGAATCGCAGAATAATCAGAAGGACCACAAAAAAGTCAAAAGGATCACAGAAGAATAACAGAATAATAATAAGGATTACAGAAGGGTCGGAATAATTGGAAGAATCGGAAGAATCACAGAAGAATCGACAGAATCGCAGAAAAATCTAAAAAAACCGAGAAGAACAAGAGAGGCTGCTACCTACAGGTCTTTCTGTCTTTTGGAGTCACAACATTTTTGTGCGTGTTTGTATTACATTTTCTAGTAGAAAAATCAATTTCTCTATCATTATTTTTACGTGAAAAAGATATTTTTGTCAAAAGTCGTCACGGGCAACCGTTGTCGATGTATCACAGAAGAATCAGAAGGACCACAGAAGAATTACAAGAATCACAAAAGAATCTGGAGAATCATAGAAAATTCAAAAGCATCTCGGAAAAATCAGGAGGATCAGTGAAGAATCAATCGGAAGAATAACAGAAGAATCAGATGAATCACAGAAGAAACACAGAATAATCAGAAGGAGCACAGAAGAATAAAAAGAATAACAGGAGAATCACAAGAAAATGGCGGAAGAATAAGAAAAGAGTCACAGAAGAAACACAGAAGAATCGGAAGAATAACAGAAGCATCACAGAAAAATCAGAAGGACCATAAAAGCGTCAGAAGGATCACAGAAGAATTACAGAATAATCATAAGGATCACAGAAAGATAGGAATAATTGGATGAATCGGAAGAATCACAGAAGAATCTGAAGGATCGACAGAATCGCAGAAAAATCTAAAAAAAAAACGAGAAGAACAAGAGAGGGTGCTACCTACAGGTCTTTCTGTCTTTTGGAGTCACAACTTTTTCGTGCGTGTTTGTATTATATTTTCTAGTAGAAAAATAGATTCCTCTATTATTTTTACGTGAAAAAGGTTTTTTTTGTCAAAAGTCGCTACGGGCAACCGTTTTCGTACAACAAGAAACAAGAAGTGGCCAGGCTCGGCTACGCTTCGCCTGTCCATATCTTCTTTCGTCCTGGAAAACAACCACTTTACCGCCTAGGTATACAATATACTATTATGTTTATCAAATCAATCCCATATAATGATTTTTGTGCAAATAAAATCAGCATCACGGATTTATTCGGAAAGGTCCAAGACACATGGTATGAAAATACGCCTACAGGACCAAAAAATAGCATTCCGCGGCACCTGCGGCTTCTTCTTGAGCTTGTACAATTTTACATGCCAATAAAAGCTTATCTCCACACTTAAAATAATAATCAACAGTTGATTCGTTAATAATACTCTGAAGTCTTCACAAGCCAAAGATTCAATTTTCTCGAAATTTTCTTATGTTGATTATTGAAATGTAAATCCATAATATTAAAAAGAAGAATTAAGAATTGCATGTGCACCAACTCAGTCCTAAAGAAGGAGAAAATCCGGGAAAATAGGTAACTTCCCAACAACACCGCACCTAAACAGTCTGATTAAATCCCCGACTGCGCACCCAATTTCCTTTGATAAAAAGCATCAAATTGAGTTTCTGGTAATCTCGGAATTGTAAAAACGCGCCATTTTGAAAATGGATCGCCAACAATAGTAAGCCGATCGAAGCTTGATTGCAAAAGTGGCGACGAATATTCGATTAAAGGAAGTGAATTGGAGGCGATGAAAGACGAAAGCATTTCATCAAATATGTTTGATCTTCGCATTGAATTGAAAACGGCTGAAAGATAGGAGAGACTCCTTTGAGCCGTTGAGTTTTTTAAATTTAGCGGTAGTTTATGGGCAGTTGCACGAAATTTGTGTCGCGTGGTTATAACCGATAAAAAAAAAATAATTGTCAGTCACCAAACTATTAACCCTTCGAACAGATTAATTGCATAAACGAAATAAATTCCAATCTGATAGCAACCAAGCGATCCTCTAAATCGTTAGATCCTTCTTCGATAGCTAAGTCTACGCTCAACATGACACTCATGTCTTGTTTCGCACCTGCCGTTCTTGTCTTTTTGGCAGGGTATTTGAGGTCGAATCTGAGAGTCTCCATTCGAAACGGTCACTTCATACCCACCCTATCGCGTTACATAAAAAGAGTATTTGTTTCCTAATTAAAACGTTACGAACTTTTTAAGGAGCAGCTGGTTCGGAAATTAATGTTTGAAAAACATAAATCAAGAAAACATCCCCGTGAAAATGTATGCACGCCCACAACGACATTCAAATGTACGGTTTCTGTTCATCCTCTTGTGGCATTTTTTTGTTTAGTCTGGCGCAGTGGCGGACCTAATTTTTAAGGTGGAGCGGTGTTTGATAAATTACTTTTATCCTTCGACACTGTCAGAATGTTCAAATTTTCGCTTGTGTAAACACTCTTTGTCATGAAATAATGAAAATGACAGATAAACGTCAAACTATTTTTATGGATTTTAAGCAATTTAAAGGCTCTTCGGGGTTGTGTCGAACGTTTCACTCGTGCTTTTATAAACCCCTTGTGGCATAAAGCGTCCAATTTACACAGGAACTCGTATAATAATCTACTATTATCTTACAGGTGTAGTTTTTTAGACACCTTATACCATTGTTTTCGGTGACAGAAATCAAATCTTAATCACAAGAGAGATAAAGCAGTCAGTTGTAACTAAAAATTGTAATTATTAATTGTAATGTATTTACATGTAATGTAATGTAATTCTCTGTCTTCCACTTCACGAACAGATCATACTCTTTCTCGTACACGTGTCTCGACCTTACCGGAAGCAAACTGGAAAGAGCGGCTTCCACGTCTAGTTGAATATCGTTCGGTAGAAAGTCAATTTTTATTACTTTAGTGAAAATTGTGAAAAACAACGAGACTGTTTATTTCATAATTATAACAATCACAGGTCACTACGAAAACTGATACATAGAACCTTGCTAATGTTACAGGCGGATACTTGAATAAATATTTATTGGATTTTTATACAGTGCACCTGTAAGATAAAACGTCGTATATCACAGGTGATCGAAAAGTCATTATAAAGCTCGTGAGAAGTGCCCCAAAATTCTCACTCGCTAATAATGATGCATTTCAATATCACTTATAATATAATGTACTATTATAATCATATTATCACTGCTTCCTAATGTAGTACACTGTCTATCCTTAAAAAATTATGGTCTACTTATTATTCATTATTCATTATTTTGGAAAGACATTATTAAGATAAGTTAATAAATTCTTCATCTCTATTGCATTTAAATTTGGATATTAAAATTTAAATATATCTAAGTCGAACTCCACAAACTTTGACGTTATTTTGAATTAAATTTGACAAATTAAATTCAAATTTAATTCAAAATAACGTCAACGTCATAATTTTTAATATTCTTTAAGGGCTGATGATGGCAGTAGTGTTCTGCCAAAACATGTTCCATTTGTAATTTTACGCTTATTAAAGTTTGTGGAGTTCGAATTTTAATTTAAATTTACTCCACTTGGATTCATCAACATTCTTCTGGTTTATAAATTTGGATATGGTGGTGGTTTAAGTATTGTAAGCCTGTGTTACGAAATTGTAATATATAATAATCATTTTTTCTAGGAAAGCATGGCGAATATTTTTCAGGTGCTATTGGGGTCTCAATTTATTTGTACATTATTTGTAGGAACACCATCACTACTATCAAAATAACATAAAATACCAAAATAGTTTTGACTCCTTAACAATGATTTTGTATTTACTACCACATAAATTTTTAAATTTCAGGAATTATTAAAAAACGCATTCGTACGAAATTTTCAAGTGTGCCATGGCAAACAATCAAATCACTCAAAGTGGCCAAAGTCATTCAAACGTCATCAGTGTTGAAATTTTCACATTTCAACGTTTCTATTTATTTTAAACAAGATGGACTATAATCAGTTGACTGATATGTTTGAAGCTTATGTCCAGTGCAATAAAAATAGCTACCAGGCTGTCCAGCTTTACATGAACCGTTTTCCGGGCCGAGAAGTTCCAAACCCTCGTAAATTCGAAAAACTGGAACAAAATTTACGACAGTATGGAGAAAACGAGCAAATACAAGAACAGCGTCAATCTTCTGAAACAGTTGAGTTGGATGTTCTTCTTAGTATAGAAGAGAATCCTCGAATTTCGACTAGAGAGATTGCTAAGAATATTGGCGCATCAAATTGAACAGTACATGCAATTCTTAAGAAACACAAGTTAAGTATCGTTCACATCCACTTAATTTAACATAAGTTAACTAACATAAAGAACAAAATTAGAAAAAGTTGAAACTCAAGAGAGTTTACGGAAATGTTCACATCGAAAATTAACGTAAGATACGTTACATAAAGTTGACCCAACTTCAATTTAAGAAAATCCTAGAGTTAATTTTCTAAAGTGCACCAACCATATAGCTTCTTAAAACGACATAGCGATATTTGTCGTCTTCGTCCTTTATCTCGTGCAGCGTGCCTTGGCTCTTCGTCTTAACCTTAACCTCAAATTAAAGCTCCTCGTCTGTGGTTTATTTTGTCTATATTTTATAAACAATTTTGATCATGAATGACGGTATGCTCATTGATTGATGATGCTCATTGAAACTTTAAGGTTATATGCAGCACACAACGGTAAGATGCTTTATTGACATTGCCAAGTGACAGTTGATTAATCTTTAACTTAAGTCATTCTGAACAGAGCAGTTTAATTTATCTTACGTTAATTATAATAATATGTTCTTAATTTATGTTAAGTTAAGTGGATGTGAACAATACTTTACACTCCCATCGTGGCGCAATCTACAGTTTGCTTCTTTTCTGCATCCACAGTCGACAGTCTTACACTTCGTTGACCTTTTTGGATTGTAGCAATACACTACTTCCATGAAACGGAAATCTTCCAGCATACTTCTGACTATCCTCCAATCCAAGCAATCGAATCCACAGGCGATCCTCAGGATTGGTACCTAATTTCCTGATAACCTGGGAAAGGACGTAGTAAACCTCCAATTTCTGGGTTTTAATTTTAAAGCTCGTTGATTCTACCAAACTTCCTTTTGAACACGGTGGCGATACCGTTCAACATAAGATCTTGAGACACACAATGGACGACTGAATAGTCTGTTGAAGCGTCAAAAATGTCTTGATGTATTTCTTAGGTGGCTCACTAGCTCAATATAAGTCTCCTGACTAGTATGCACCTCTGTCAGCATTGATGTTCGATAGTGAATGTCTTCCATCCTTTTGCGTAGTTCGGTGGCATAGCCGCCGCCGGGTAAGTCTTCACCTGGTGGGCAACCAAATCGCAAACTATGCTTGCTGGTGTCTGTCCGATCAACTCATGAAGGAATCGTCGGTATGCAATGAGGAATAGGTGAAGGTACTTCAGAACTTCCAACGCCAACTCTGATTTGAGACTACAGGCCCTAGATATTGCACTTCTTTTCAAAACAAGTGGCATTTTTTCGACTAAGCTTCATTCCAGGACGTTGAAACACTTCTTCTAGATTGTTCACGTGCTTTTCGAATAATTTCTCAACCACCATGATGTTATCAAGATACACGATAATCCTTTCACCACCGTCTCCATTAATCTTTCAAAAGCATTGCAAAGACCAAACGGCATTACGGTAAACTGCCACAGGCCTGTGCCAACGGTAAATGCTGTCGAATAGTCCATGGACCCCGCCAAGGTATCGAGACAGTGGATAACTCTTCTTTTTCGTCATGTTATTCAGTTGACGATATGCAACACAGATCCATACTTTTTTTTACTAAAACCACCGGCAGGGCCCATGGACTATTCGACGGTTTAATTACTCCTTCCTTCATTTGCCGAATGATATTCGGAAACGACCTGCTGCGAGAAATAAAGACGTTGCTTGAGGAAATGCGGCACGGAAGCATGACAGGCAGACCCAGATGCTTTAATTGTGGGAGAGTGGGTCACCTGAGGAGGGACTGCCGCTCAAGGAGATCGCCGGAGCAGACCCATAGGAATCCGGAGTCCGGCCCTTCAAGCTCAAGGCAGTCGGAAAACTAAGTCGTGTGTGCTAGCTGGCCCCACAAAAGCCCCTAGGGTCATCTCCGTCTCGCAGTTACGAAGAAGGAACGACAGTCTGTTGCTTGAGGGTCGAATCAACGGAGCTGGCTGTTCTATGACCGTCGACACCGGAGCGACCGTCTCGATCGGAAGACCAGACATCTTCAAACCGCTGGGAGATTTCCAATTGGCAGAGAGCGACCTAGTGTTTAAACAGGAACGGGAGAAGCAGCACGAGTATTCGGGGAAGTTGAGACAAGACTCGAGTTGGGGAGGTTCGAGTTCGTCCACAAGGTTATTGTAGCTGATATAGTGGACGATTTCATCTTGGGTCTTGACATCATGAAGAAGTTCGGATTCCTGCTGGACATCAAAAATCGCATGCTGCTAGTTGGCAACGAAGAAATCTCCCTGCACTCTGCGATACCATCCGCCGACGAAGTGAAAGTGATAGTCTCCGAAACGGTCCGTGTACAGAAGAACTCGGAACAAATCGTGCTGGCAGAGTTGGAAGAAGACCCTGGGGGATACCGGACTGGAATAATAGAACCGAACGTGACCACCAACCCGGACGTGACACAAAAAACACAGATCATGGTAGCAAGAACACTAACTAGTTGAGGCCAATGGACGAATTCCTATCCGTGTAGCGAATTTAGGTGAAAGTCGTGTTACACTACAGAAAGGACAGACGATCGGACTATACCATTTTGTACTACGGGTCATCCGTTGCGAAGAACAACCTGTTGAGTGTAACAGAAGAGAGGCTCAGGGAACGAGTGTAGAGAAGCTCTTCCTAGAAGACTGGAAGCACCTTACGGACCATCAATTAGAAAAGGCCATGGTATTTATCCGCAAGGAGAATGACATCTTTGCTGCCGAAGACCGAAGCACCGGCAGAACCAACACAGGAGATGTTGCTCCGATCCGACAACCGCCAAGAAGACTTCCGTTCGCAAAACACCAAGAAGTGGCTCAGTGGTGGACAAAATTAAAGCAAACGGAATAATTGAAAACTCCTCAAGCCCGTGGTCGTCACCAGTTGTTTTGGTAACGAAGAAAGATGGTTCCACTCGCTTTTGCGTTGACTACAGACGGCTGAACGATGTAACTAAGAAGGACAGCTATCCGTTGCCACGTATTGATGACACCCTAAGCATATTGTCAGGATCGCAGTGGTTTTCAACCCTGGACTTGAAGAGCGGCTACTGGCAAGTTGAGATCCACCCCGATGACAAAAAGAAGACGGCGTTCTCGACTAGAAGCGGTCTCTACCAGTTTAACGTCATGCCATTTGGACTCTGCAACGCTCCAGCCACTTTTGAGAGGTTGTTGGAACTGGTTCTGCTAGGGCTGACATGGAAAACCTGCTTGGTGTACTTCGATGACGTCATGGTAGTTGGAAGAACCTTCGAAGAACATTTGAAAAATTTGGAAGAGATCTTCAGCCGCCTGCGGAATGCCAACCTTCAGCTCAACCCCAAAAAATGCCGATTGTTCCAAACAGAAGTGAAGTTCTTGGGCCATGTGGTTTCGCCCAGTGGAGTACAAACAGATCCGGACAAGATCGCGGCCGTCCGCGAATGGCCACGACCAAGGGACAAGCACCAGCTGAGAAGCTTCATGGGGCCTCTGTACCTACTATCGCAGATTTGTCAAAGGATTTGCTGACATTGCCAAATCTCTGCACAGACTCACGGAAGACAAAACCCCATTTATCTGGAAAAACGAGAGCGAAGCAGCGTTTAGAACTTTGAAGATCTCGCTGTGCACGGGTCCTATTCTGTCTTACCCGAGTGTAAAGGGGCGGTATGTCCTACAGACGCCAGTAACAACGGTATCGGGGCAGTCCTTTCGCAGCGAAGAAAGTCATCGAATACTATAGCAAGGTGCTTTCGAAGCCGGAAAGAAACTATTGCGTTACGAGGAAGGAGTTATTGGCAATCGTAAATGCAGTAGGACATTTTCACAAGTACCTGTACGGTCAACACTTCAAAATCCGAACGGATCATGCTGCGTTGAGGTGGCTGTTAAGCCTTAAGAATCCAGGAGGACAGACAGCCAGATGGTTGGAGAGGCTCCAGCAGTATGATTTTGAAATCGAACACCGACCAGGCAGATCACACCAGAATGCGGACGCACTTTCTAGGAGGCCGTGCCGGAGTGACTGCAAACATTGCAGTCGGAGAGAGGAATCCAAAAAAATTGAGGGCGCTAAGAGATTGGTTCTGCAACCCAAAGACCAAAAAAAGCAAAGAGAACGGAAATCAGAGACCACAATGGCAAGACATCTCGGACAAGAGTCCTGCTCTAAAAGCACTATGGGCATGGGATTCACTGAAGGTGGAAAATGGCCTGCTGAAGCGAGCATGGGAGAGTGCAGACGGAAAGTCGGTGACGATGCAACTGGTTTTGCCCAAGTGTCGCGTGAAGGAGGTCTTGCAAGAAATCCACGGTGGAGTGTCCGGCGCACATCTGGGCGTGAATAAGACCATGGGGAAAGTCCGTGAACGCTTCTATTGGGTAAACGTTCGAAATGATGTCGAGAGCTGGTGTCGAAAATGTGACACTTGTGCGGCGAGCAACGGTCCACAAACGCGTAGTCGAGGAGCCATAAAGCAGTACAACGTTGGAGCACCATTCGAGAGAATAGCCTTCGACGTAGCAGGACCGTTTCCTACCACTGATTCGGGAAACAAGTACATCATGGTGGTCATCGACTACTTTAGCAAGTGGCCGGAAGCCTATGCCCTACCCAATCAAGAAGCTGTGACGGTTGCCAGGGCGTTGGTAGAAAATTGGATTTGCCGCTACGGACTTCCACTGAAAATGCACTCGGACCAGGGGCGGAACTTTGAATCTGGAGTGTTTCAGGGCGTCTGCGAACTATTGGGCGTGCGGAAGACAAGGACGACACCCCTGCATCCTCAGTCGGATGGAATGGTCGAGCGTTTCAACAAGACCATGGAGCAACACTTGTCCAAGGTGGTCGATCAACATCAGCGGGACTGGAACCGGCGTCTACCTTTGTTTTTGCTGGCGTACAGAGCGGCAATTCACGAGACGACCCACCAGACACCGGCGAAGATCCTGTTTGGACGGGAAATGCGTCTACCATGCGATCTGGCTTTCGGATCACCGGGACAAGAGCGGAAGGACGTGGGAAACTACGTAGACGAACTACAGGAAGCCATGTCCAGTATACACGAACTAGCGCGCAGTCACATTCGGGTGGCGAGCGACCGGATGAAGACGCGTTACGATCTGAAGGTGAATTCGGCAGGATTCAGTGATGGAGACCTGGTATGGTTGTTCAATCCTCGGCAAAAGAAAGGTCGCTGCCCGAAGTTACAGCCCAGTTGGGAAGGCCCGTACACGGTTGTAAAGAAGATCAACGACGTAGTGTACCGGATTCAACGCAATCCCCGAGCCAAAATGAAGGTAGTTTACCTGGATCGTTTGGCACCCTACTCCGGGACAAATCAACAGGATTGAAGTAGATTGTTCGGGTCGAACACGTGATCTCACCACGTATGGTAACGTAATTAATCTTGAACAGTCCACATGAGAACAACTGGGAATAATTGTTCACATGGGATGCTCTCATGAGTCTAGAAGAGTCTGTGGCGGTGATCTCATACTATACCACGCTCGTACAAGAAAATGATCTCATTCTTCTGGAATAATCTATTGCGCCGAAAACATGATCTTATGATTCCGGGAATAGAAGAAATCGAGAACGCCGGGAGCGGTATAAGAAGGGATCAAACGACGGAGCAAATCAGTCGATTGGTAGCATCGTGAACAAGTGATCAGCGCGTGATATTGTGAAAGTCTGTACATAGTGAAAAGTTAGCCTTAGTAGTCTTTTTAATAAAAGTTTGTAACTACGGTGTGCACCAGAATATTTCTGTAAATCCTCGAACCCGTCCGGCTCAGGCTACGTTACAGTACTCTGACGTTATCTAATTATATTATGCTCCATTCGACTTCTTGGTGCTGCCGGTGCATCGATTACACGGGTGACTCTCCTTTCCACACTTCCAACACTTGATGTTTTTCTTCTTTTCTTTTGGAACAACATCCATCAACACCCTACTAAGTGTTGCTTCCAGTGTTTGCACAGTGCCATCCGCAGTCTTCAAGGGTTCAAATGCGAGCTAAAGCATCAACCAATTTTGCTAGACGAGCTAATAGCAATGACTATTTCGTGTCACCATCTCGAATGCCGTCTACAAAATTAGGCACCGCAAGTCTTTAAATCACATCCTCTGAAACGTTCGGGGAAACTAGCCGAACTAAACATGCTATGTCTACTTCACACTCTTGTATGCTTTTGCATCTAAGAATAGTACAATTGTACAAGGTGTTCCTCTCCATAGCACATCTCCAAGTACTTCACAAGCTGCCCATAGTCCGCCGTTTGTTCTGATGGAATTGTCGGTTGCGTTACCCTGTATAGTACCAACATTCAAGGCTACCTCGTAATTAGTCCAGACGTTGGCTGCGGCTGTTGCTTCTGACTGCAGGATGTAGTTGGAAAATTAAGATTTTCCATCAAAACTATTCTATCTTCAATCTTTATCAGTTTATCATCGGATGTATTCTCCATACCTTCAAGACTTTCCTGAAATTAATTCTTCAAACCTTCGTTCTAGAAACTTCTCCTCAATTGAATGAATTTTCCTTTCTAGTTTTCCAGAATTTGTAAAAAGTTTGTGTTCGAAATGGGTAAATTTTTTGTGTCTTTCTTGAAGTTTCTGTTCAAGTTTTTATAGATTTTTTTAGAAATTCTTGTTGACTTTTTGAGACTGTCTAGCAATCAGGTTGGTCAAACTTCCTATCATATTTTCCTGAAGCTTCTGTAGCATTGTGTTTACGTCGCAGGAAACTTCAAACAAGTATACTTCAGAATTTTCGTGTGCCTTTTCAAGGACTTCAATCAGCCTTTTCTGCAACACCGATTCTGTTGATGTTTCCAACTCACGTTCCTTCAGCTCCCTCTTCACCTCTGCAACCTTCACCTATTTCACTAGTAACTTTCTTCGTTGCCAGGTATGTATTTATTTTTGTGGTTCCACTCCTGACACTTAATATGTAACGATTAGGTGTTCACAAATTATTTACTTAAACAAAATATTTACAATTTATTCCCACAACACTTATAGTATTAGTAGGAGGGTTATTTTTTTTGTAATGGCCCAGCTTGCAAATTGACTGACAGTAAAAGTTGAGGTTATGGTCTAAACATTGTGACGTTTATGTATCTCACGTTAAATTGTTTTAATCTAAAAAAAATAAAACACTGACAAACAATGTAGGTTTATTGAGAATTACAGCAAATGTTCAAAGTGTTCTCCCCCAGCTTCAATGCAGGTGTCTCTCCGTTTCATATTTTGAAATGCATTTTCCAACATCTGAAAGGTTATAGCGTAGCATCCATTAAAAATTGCCTCTTACAGTTCTTCAAGATTGTGCGGGTTATTTTTAAATTCGGTGTTTTTGAGATACGGGAAAATGAAGAAGTCTAGAATTGTGAGGTTCGGATTTCGAAACATCACATGTAACATCACGAAATCTTGCCACACATTTATAAATTTGTTGGACTAATTTTTGATAATCTACAGGAAAATTAAGGTAGGTGTTTCAAAAAATCTTTAACATAGCGATCTATAGGATACATACTTTCATTCACCATTCTGCTGCCGCTTTTTAAAGTCACTTTGACACATTTGACATTCAAATATTAAACCAAATTCCCAACAGTTAGTAGTGTCAACCTAATTTAAATTTCACAGCCTACTCTAATTTATAATTTAAATAATCGCACGGTATACAGATTTCAGTAATGGCACCGTTGTTTAAACAGTTCGCACGAATCACATGGATTGTGTCGCCTAGAAGTTATCACTTCCGAGTGTCCTCATACGGCGGCTTCGAGTCGTATTGGAGTCGGCTTCTCGAGCGTTCGTTGGTAGAATTACTCCAGAACAGTCTCGGTCGTATGAGCTGGCAATGAAATCCTAGTCAAAGCATTATGAAATTATCCAAAATAAATAGCAACGGTTTGTTTAACGAAAAAATGTAAACGTTCTTAACATGCTAAAACACATATGTTTTTAAGCAAACTGCTGTGGATTCAACCTGACAACAACCGCTACTCGTGTTTCATCAGTGGCGGCTCCTTCATGAGGTCATTTGGTCAATGACCTCCCAAAAGAAAAAAGTGAAAAAGTCAGTATCAAGATTCTTTGTTTTGTGGAATATAATAGTATAATCATTGTAATTAAATTATGATGTTTGAGTTTTCGTATAAGTTATCTATTGAGTTTAGCTCTGTGGTTGTCGCGAAGAATTTTATACACGGCGGAGATTGTCGAGTTCGTCAAATCTATTGTATTTCTACATCGTTTTGTTCTAAACAAGGAAACAAGAAGCCCCATCTCCGCTCTTACGGTCAACAGCCCACTGTTGATTGCAGTATCGAGTCATGTAGTTTATCTTAAGCGACGTAATGCATCATTGGGATAAAGATAGAAAGTCGGACGTCCGACTAACAGATTACTGTTTCGACTTTCGTCATGTCGGTAGTTCAAACAATAAAATAACTTCAAAGTCCAAACTAATAGTTAAGTTTTGAGAAACGGTTGGAGCTTAAAACAAATTGTCATCCAAGCAAGAACAAAAATAAAGAAATTCACCGTAATTTGTCAGATTGGATTTGTGGGTGTGAAGTGACAAATTAATGCCTTTTACTGTTTTGTGTGTTTGATTTTTTCAAATACAAATGATTCGCAGTAGTGCAAGAACAGTATGACAGACCTGAGACATTTGAAAGAAAAAATAAAAAACACCCCTTATCGGCAGAGCACTGAACAGTTCCGTTAATATTATGCTAGGACGTGTTGATATTCGATCACAATTGGACGGTGTTGCGTATAGGAAATCTATCTAACAAAAGATCGATACATTTTAAGTAAAATAATAGACTGTGTTATTTTTTAAACGCATTATTTTTTCACGTATCCTTATCAACATACAGCTAAAATTCGAAATCACCCCCCTGTAAAATGAACCACGAGCCGCCACTGGTGTTTCTGTTCTTACAATAAACGATTATATTAATTATTATAAACCATGATTGAATACTCAATTCTGTACAATGAAATTTAATTTGAACGCTAATTTGGCGCTTCCAAGAACTATACAACCAACAATACTGGACCGCCGTAACAAATTAATACCAATCCATATTATAGTCGGTAATTCACAATCCGCCCCCTCCGGCCCACACCCTAAATGATCAATGATAATAATAAAAAAGCACATAAAAGCCCTCAATGTTTTAATTAAACGCTTGCGGTGGTCTCTTATTGATTTTCCATCTGCGGATTATGTCTCCACCTAACTAGGCTTTAGGACGTCCGGTTTAGTGTTGATGTCGATGTTTTAGAGCGTTGGAGGCCGTCACTGACGTCGGGATAATCCATCACGATTTACGGCGCATTGCTTTAGGATTTACAACACACGATATCGACATGCGGACCGTGTTCCAAATCATAAACTACATTTTATTAGCGACCAAACAAGACCAAATAGAAACGACAACGTCGCGAAATAATGGAAAATGATACTCGCACATTAGGAACCGACGCCAAAAGGGCAAAAATCAAGTTTTGGCAGGTTGATGCATCGTGATTCGCGAGGCTCCGTTGACAGACGGAGTCTTAATGAAGTTAAACTGATTGGAAAAATTAATGCTGTGGTTATTTGTTCTGGTTATTTTTGGTTCGGGAGCATCGCCGGCATATGGATGCTCAGGATTGTCTGGATTTTCTAAATTATCTGAGTTTCCGGATATCTGACAAGCCTCCCAGAAAAACATGTTAACAGAGAAATAATATTAACAACCAAGAATATGTACAAGACATAAATTTAAAGGTCAAACGATAGTCATTAAACATGTCATAAAAACATAATTAGGTCGATTGGGTCTAAATAATTATTTCCAATTTTTTTTTTAATTTTTTTATAGTCCACAAATACATCATTTAATTCAGAAAAAAGAGATTTCAAACATACATTAGAAAATATACAGTGCAACAAAAATAAGTATTCAAATTTTAACCAGTAACTGTTTATCAGCAAAGGTCAATCACCGTAACGGGAGGGCATTTATTAATGGGATTGAATTAAAATTTGGGGGAAAGTAATTTTACATTAATATTAAGGCATCTCGCAGACTGTTCGACATGTTAGGGAAAATAAATTTTATTTAACAAAAAAAAAATGTTTTGTCAACCAATGAAATGTTTCAATTTCAAAATGAACAACCAATTGGACAATTATTTTAGTGGCAATTTTTCGAAAACCTTTAACCCAGCGACAATTTATTTGACATTAAAATGTATATGTTAAATTATTAAGCCAAATAGGACTCTATGTCTAGATATTGCCGCCAATTTTTGGTCTTCAGATTGCTTCAGTATAGCTCCAAGGTGGTCCCATTTTAATTTCATTGATATTGGACATAAGACTTCAAAGATATACCAAGAAACTCCTCAAAATCAAATAGGAAATGTATAATGATTGCGACGAAAATTGACGTAACGTTCCTGTCAAGGTTAGAGTGGGATCAAGGTTACAAATTGATACACTTATACCTCTATAAGCCCCATAATTGTAAATTTAACAATAGAAAATAAAATTGAACAATATTTAAATATAAATGGTGATTAACGTGATAAGCGAACAATATTTAAATGTAAAAGATGACAGAATTTAATGTGATCATTGTACAATATTTAAATATAAAAGATGACAAAATTAAAGTGATAATTGAACAAATTATTAAATTTAAAAGATGATAAACTTTAACTTGATTGAGCAATAGATAGTGTGAACAAAAACTAGATAAGAACCTTGACGAAAAATGGAACTATCTTAAATTATGCTGGTTGCGGCGCTTTTGGCTGGCTGAAGCTGACTGTCTTTCAAACTACCTTAGCCCCCTTTATTGTATCAACAACGGGACACTTGAGGTATCCTTCGCCTGATGGTAACGGCGAGTTGAAGTTTCAGATAACAACGAATGACTAGGAAAAAGCAGTCCTGAACTGGTAATGCTGCTGCCTAAATTGATTGGGAACAATTACTTGGCACCGACTTCAAAATTATAAAGCAATAATTAATTAATTAGACAATAAACAATAATTCCTTAATTACATTAAACGGAAAAATTAATAATTAGAAATGGAGCAACAAATAAGTATTACATTGTTGTAAAAAAAGTTAATTATGTGACTAGCACTTATGTCGATCTGCCTTAACATCGTCATGGCACAAAGATTACAAGCAGTAGAGAGACAAGAATTCACCATAAACAGGAAAGAATGAAACGGATTTATCAGATCTTGCACCACAAACCTAATACTGTTGCCTTAAATTTTCATGTTAAAAAGTTCAAGATTTCAAAATAATAACACTTGTTATTAGATAACTGAGTCTTGCAAAAAGTGGTTGTGAGAACACTCTGAAGCTTAAAGCTTAATCCATACGCGCTCTCTAAAATCTTTATAAAAAGTAATTTCAATGTTCAAAAGAATCCGGGGTGGATGATTATCCGGAGAAGCCTAATAGTGTTTTTAATGCAGCGGCCAATTGGGTAATGTCCCAGATAACCACTAAAGTAATATTTAGCCGTGATAGTTGCGTAAGTAATAGAGCAAGCGGAGGGTGGTTCCCCTGCTCCCTTGCGAGTACTCAGAGTCATTTATAATAGACATGATGCACTCACTAAAAGAAAGATCACCAAAGGTCCGCGCGCCGGATTAATCTGTGCTTCTCTATTAAAAGCCTCAATAGGCACGCACCCTCTTTCGAATTAACTTTCCCTTCGCCTTCACCCTCCCCCTCTGTCGCAGCAACAGAAAGGCACCTGCTGCACGATGATTTTTTCGCAGACGAGGCGCATGTTGTATGAAATTTAAAGAGTCGAAGTGGTTTCGGAGTTCATTTTGCGGTAGATAGTTCCGTTAGTCCGTAGGTTTTATCGCACACGAAGATCTGATTTAACAGGTAGCTGACTTCAAGTTAGCTCGATTTTTTTTTTGTCAGGCATAATATATCGTAACAATATCAGTTGTCTTTGACATTGCATCTGCTATTGGCTACACTGTAATCTTCACTAATCACACTAATATTTTTTACTCTAATTTGTTGTTAAATGTTAACAAAATGTTTTATTCACTATGAACTCTCATACGAATTAACATTATGTTATATAAATGTACAACCTAAAATTTAGATTAACTTCCTGTTGCAAACACCTTTCTCACAAAATAAAATCACTGACTAGAGTTCCGTTTCTTCCTTTGTGCATTTCTTCCGCATTTTCCCGTCTCTTGGAAATCTTTTTAGACCTTCTAGGTCCTCCTCTTCTTCTTTTCCTTTTACATTTTTTTCCCATACAATATTAAACATTAAGTAAATAAAACTAAATAAAACAATAACAATAGCAAAATCAATTTTAATTTCTTTCTGTTTCTTACGCGGCTTATGCGGTTTCGGCAGTGTGAGTGACTTGCCAGAAATCGTCACGTAACGAATCCCCCTCCATTCGACTATGAGGAAATTATATTTTTGATACGTAAGTCATATTTTTGTACATTAAAGAACTTTTTTGTTGCACAGTAAAGGAAAAAATATGATACAGTGTTAATGTATATTTTTAAATTATTTGTGGTTCTAGTTTTGTTAATCACTTATAATTTATTTAATTGATGAATTAATTGATGGGTGTATTTCTGATGTACAGTTAAAAATATCCCTATAAGAAAATTGATCCATAAAGGTGATCCACTGTTTACATACATTTAATGTACATATGATTCGAGTGTTTACTGTTTACTACTTACATATATTACAGAGAGACAATAGTGAAATCATCCAGTCAGCGTCAAAAACAGTATCAAAAGAGAACTAAAAACAACCGCCAAAATACATACATATACAAATATAAAAAAATATAAACTTCGTTCCTGACTAGGGTCCCCCGACCGCACACGTTTTTTTTTCTCTCTTCTTTTTTCTGTTTAATGCTGATTTTATCCAGCTTACTCCTTTCTCTTTCTTCTCCTAACAGCACTTTCCAGTCTTCTCTCTCCTCTCTCATCTCATCACACTCTTTCATCACTTGCTCTATCGTTTCTCCTCCTTCTCTGCACAATCTGCACACTCAGGTATGTGTATGTACTATACTTGTGTATCTTGATCCTTTTCGACTACCTCTCTCAATACATTTGTTGCATTATTTCTTTGCGTCTCTATTTCCTCCACTGCTTACACGCTTCTCTCATAGTATTTTCTTCGCTCTTTTCCTGCTCTTTCCGCCTTCTCATTCTTTATCTCTTCCAACACTCTTGTAAGATTTCGTTCTTCTTTTAATCTTTCTTAAAATCTTTTTCTTGCTTCCACTTTTATCTTATCTCTCTTTACTTTTGCTAGCACGCCGGCGTTTCTCTATGCAATCCTAGTCTCCATCTCCAGTACTTAACTTGAATTGCTTCCAGCTTCTACTGGTCCTTCCATCCTCATATTTCTGTTCCGTACATCATGACACTTTGTAGTAGCCTTTTATCATTCTCTTCTTTTTCTTGACCTCCTTAGCTATTAGCACCATACCATCTGCATATGCAGTGAGTGCATTTTCTTGTTTCCTATTACCACTCCTCCACCACCACTCCTCCAACCTGCGCTAATTTTTTTTATGTAGGTATTATATACCGAGAATAGACTGGAGCTGAGTTGGCATCCTTTTCGTCGTCCAGAATTTTTCGATCTTTCTCCCGTTTACTTTTAATCTGTTCCCCGGTTCGATGTAGATTTCCTCTATTCTGTGCACTAGGTGTTCTGCTCTCTATTTACACTGTCGCCTTCAGGTCTACAAATCTATTGTACACACATCTATTAGGTGTTTCAAGATGTACACGTTGTCGATTGTTCATCTTGTAACACTTCTTTCTCCTTTAGTTCTTCTTTCAATTCCTCTTCTATCTATTAGTATCATTGCGTAGATCTTGTATGCCGTGCTCAGCAAACTCCTTGATAGTTCTCCACCTTTTCTCTTTTGCATTTCTTGTGTATCGGACACACTAGACCCATCCTCGATTGACTTTGGAATCCCTCCCCTATTTCTTCTCTCTTCTGTCTTCTTCTTGTTTCTTCCTTTGCGTCTAGTAATTCTTTGAAGTGTTCTCTCCATTCTTCTATCGTTGTCCTCTTTTTCATCTTTTGTTCTCTGTTTAGGTATTTCCAGACTTCTTCTTCTGTGTTGATTGATCTAATTTCCTCTTCTTTTCTTGGTGGTGCTCAAATTCGACAAAAAGAGTTAGGGGCAACAAATGTGATATAGCGATAAACTGTACGGATGTTCTTTCTGTGGTAGGTGCCGATCTTCGCGTTTTACAGTTAGACGAAGACGTCCGCTGTCATCACGATGGGGTTGCAGCCCAGCCGAAGTCCAATATGTTCATAGTACACAAAGATGATTGCAGCTCAAACGACCTGCTGTTTTATCACATGACAAACCACCTCTGTGCATGCCAAATACTCGACCCCTTTCAAACAATGATACTTACTGATAGGTTGGGCTTTCACGGATTCGGGGCATTATAAAAAATCAGAGCACCACACTAGCTTAAGAAATATCAAGAAAATTTCTTGGTTTTAAAAATAACAAAACAAAAACAAAAAAGTTTCACTTCTGTCGCACGTGAACTCTACGCACAATTCGTTTCTATATATTGCATTGTTGTAAATCACTTAATACAAAGAATTATTTATTACAGATGTTTTATAGATATAGATATAGATGGTGATTTGCCTAACGAACGAATTTGGTTTCAACAAGATGGAGCACCTCCGCATTTTGGCTTGGAAGTTAGGGCGTCTCTTGACATTTTCGAGAGAAGAGGACGACGTGATCCTTTGAATGGCCGGCTCGTTCGTCAGATTTAATGCCTCATGATTTTTTTGTGGGGGCATTTAAAATCTAAGATCTACATTAATAGACCAAACAATTTGGTCGATCTCAAGAATCGTAGAATAGAAAAAAAGGAATATCACCGCAGATAGAAGTTTAGAAGTTTTTCCAGAAAAATGATCACGTAAGGTACAAACTTTTTTCTACGACTATTTAACTAAGAAAAAAGATCAAACAGAATCCTAAAGAAAAAGTTGGTGTTTAAACAAATCGTTAATTGAGGACGTCACTGTGCAAAAACGGCTGGTGACAAAAAATCGTTACGTCAAAAAGTGTCATTTATAAACTAAAATTGACCAAATTTTTCAAGAAAACGTCAATTCGCAGAATTATAATTTTTGTGCAGAACCTCATCAACACAGTAGTAGCACTAGTAGCTTGTAGTAATTTCTGTGACTTCAAACAAACTTCAAAAAAACATTTTTCCAGTAAAAATATTTTAGGTAAAAAGTAGAAAAAAGTTTTTCCTACAGAAAAAGTGTTGCGGTTTTCTTTCTACGAAATCCATCGGCGTGTTAGGATTTATTTGCCAAACAAAAATTTTTATCTCGGAAACTAAGCGACTTTTGTTGATGCAAGTTCTTGCAAATCTATTTGCAAAACTATTTGGAGTTTCAAGAATTGCCACATGTTCAAAGTCACCCTGTATAGTAAAGGAGAGGGAAATACGAAGTCCCACAAGCGCAAATGAGAACGTTACGTGTGAAAGCAAACGGCACGAAATTAAAACGCGTTGAATATGAAGGAAAATAAATTTGTATTCACAATCAGTCAGTAATATTCGGCTTTCCAACTTCAAAGGCGTTGGAAAGTGACCAATTACTCACCTAATATTGCCAGGCAACCCGAAATTATAAGATGTAATGATTGGTAATAACGGCAATCACATAAATGTTTCTCACATACAAAATTACGATAACAAATTACTGTTGGTGTGATTTAATCATTTGTTTAATAGTACAAATTCCAAAAAATCCTTTTACATCTCATTTTTTCTCAGTTTTCATTTCATTATTAAATTTTGAATAAGTGTAAATAAAATAGTATACAAACTTGTATGTATACTATTACATCATATTATGTGTGTGTAACATTATACTATTGTGAGATATTTCCCTACTGTAGCGCCATCTCTTTTGATACTTTTCCTGCAATGCTTTCTCTCATTGCTCTACTTTATATTATACTAACTCTATTGTTTTGTCTCAATATCCTCTCCTGTTGTCACTAGTATTATATTTGGCAGAGCAAAACAGACAATTTTCTTTCATGTTTATATACAGGGTGTATATTAAGCATTGGCCAAAAATGTAACAGGCGACTCTTTAGGGCCCTCCAAGACTATTTCGTCCCATGGCGCAAAATATTAAAAAAAAAAAAAGAAATTTTTAAAGTTATCAACATCAGTTTTCGTTGAACGTGTGGGTCGTAATTGTTGGTAATTGTTTAATTAGACCAGTATTTCTACCTGGAAGACTCACCAGCGAAGTCTACCAGAACTTTTTAGAACAAATTTGGAACAACAAACAATAAAAAGAAATGCTATGTGATTTATGCACGATGGGGCACTACCTCATTTTAGTTTGGTTGCAAGTGAATTTTTAACCGCAACATGTGGGGATCGCTGGATAGGTCGAGGTGGACCTCATCTATGGCCTGCTTGATCTCCAAATCTCAACCCTTTAGATTTTTACTTATGGGGACATCTCAAATCATCAGACTACACCACACCAGTAGAAGATGTAGAAGATTTGAGAAATCGGATAATTGCTGGGTGTAATAGTATACGAAACGACTCTGGTGTTCACGACAGAGTTCGTCAGTTCATGAGGAGAAGATCAGACGCGTGCATTCTAGCTGGTGGTCATTTTCAGCACTTTTTGTAGATTTAGAAAACTTTACATGTACCTAATGTTTACATTTTAATATTGTTATTGTAAAAAATGTGATCGCACTGCATCTTTGAAACAAAGCGCCCTTTCAAAAATCACCAATGGACAAAATGGTCCTAGAAAAACCCAAGGAGTCGCCCCTTGCATTTTTGGCCAATGTTTAATATACACTCTGTATATAATTCCGTGAGATTTGTGTTGCGAGATTTATTTTCTTTACCTTACTTTTCTTTGGTTTGATTTTGCATTGTTCTTTGCATCCCGTTCTTTGTAGTTGCATTTTTGACATTCTGATTTTGCTTTCTTTAAGTCTGTTTAAGTTTTTCAAGTTCTGTCAATATTCGTTAGGCTTTTTATAATTTCATGTATCCTTTCATTATGGGAAAGTAATAAATTGATGTTGTGTCTACATTTTGATGTGGAACACAGTTATAGCCGCGACATGGGAGTAAAACCGATTCGAATGTCGTCACGTAAAACAGCATCACACCACCTCTGCGCCAGCGCTCTCTTTTCCAATGTGTGCGTGAGGCGCTCGTGTTTAAGTAATCTCCTAAACTTCTAGTTATCCGATTTCAAAAATTCTTCCACCAATATTTAGAATGTACTTTCAGGGTGGACATAGGCTGTATATTATCCCGTTAAAATAAAAGGGCTTTTCTGGAGACCACTGTTACAAAGTAAGTCAACGAAAGTACTGTTGAGCAAATCTGCTTTCTGTAGAAGATGTACAACTGACACCAACAAGATGGCGCAAAAGGTAACTTAGATAAAGAACGCTATTTTTTATTCAAACGTAAAAGCAAATCTAACTACATATTTTATTATAATATCCATCGGCGGCAGCAAAAGTTACTTTTCGCTCCGCCCAATCGCACTTTTAGTGGCGCCGGCGTTGAAACTTTAAATAATTATGCCAACTTAGTTTAATAAAGACACATTTCTCTACCTATCGTTTGAATAAAAAAAATATTTATTTGTCTTGTATAATTTATATTCTGTATAATTATTATAATAATAAGAAATAGTAAATTATTGTTTTATTAGAAGCAAAAGTGAGGCCTTTCGTGGCAAGTCTGTAGGTTTGGCGAATACGAACGAGCCACGAAAAGCCATGGCATTTTTCTCCAAGTAAAACATGCTATTTTTTCTTTAAAATCCGAAAATTTCTTTTTGACTGATCACTAGCGGCGGTAATTTCGCCAAACGTCTGCCATGGCAAATACAAATACAGAAATACAATTTTTTTAAGATATTTGTATAATGTTTTATGAGGCTTTTCGTGGCGAGTCTGTAGGTTTGAGGACCGAGTCTGCGAGGCCGGCAAATACAGATGCGCCACGAAAAGACACTTTTCTCCGAATAAATAATGCTATTTTTTTTCTTTAAACGCCGAAAATCATTTGTCATTACCTATTGGCGTAAACAATTTCACGTTTTTCTGACGTTTGAAGAAAAAATATATTTATCTTATTTTATGTTTTTATTTATTTTACTCCATATTTATTTATTGGTTTTCTTTAATTATAAATTCTTTCAATGACCATCAATTTTGATGTTTCACATCTGCCGGGCGTCCCTTGACGACTTAATTTTTTTTTTTTTTAATTAGTAATCTAATATAATGTGTATAAAGCGCGTCAATTTGGTACGTATAGTGTCTGTAAAATAAGGCATGCGTGCACAGTTGAACAACGTAGGAAGTTATGGAACAAAAAGAGCTAAATTGTTCTTTGTCGAGAGTTTACATTTCAGTACCTATATATTTGTATGAGTGCGCGAAAGAGGGTGTGGGAAGTTGGCGGAAAGTTATTAACGTTAAAACGCCGGTGCAAGCTGAACCGCGAAATAATATGGCGGAGTTTATCCTGGGTCTCAAGGGGCCCATTCCATGCGCGGAATCGTAATGCATTTTCCTTATATAGCGTTTTTTATTATGTCTATCGTTTCTCGCTTCACGGGCGATGCGAAAATGGCGACAATCTGGGATATTGCACAAGCGGGGGCCTATTTTATATATCGTCTCTTATTCTAGCCGAACCAAAAACGGCTCGAACATAAATAAGAATCAACCCTCTCAGCTCACCGCCTCATCGATTTACTTCAACGTCATTTTTACGAAAAAGGTAAAAAGGATGGAATATCTTCGGAGGAATAGTATCTAAAAACTAATGCGGAACTTTGGAGTCTTCACCTCGATTTGATTGAATTCTGTGATACTTCTTTGTTAATTTCGTCATTTTATATCTCTCGACATGCTTAAATTTTCCCGTACCTACTACTTTTTTCTTAACACATGAGTAGTTTTAACTGGAGCGACTTAAGGATGACATCCTCGTTGAGTATACCTAACAGGCGCCTGTAGATGGCGCTTGAATCGTACTTTTACTCTATTTAAATTTGGCTTCTCATCTGTCCATGGCTATCTGCTGACTACCAAAATTGTAGAAGCCATAAAGGCTCGACCTGATCATAAAATTGAAAAGTCTGTCCTGAATAGTTCGACCAGGTTCCCTGACGGTCGATCATGGGTAATTTCTAATTTCTGACAGGGTGTTGTACTCGGTAGAGCAGTTTCCACGCTGCGATCTGTTGAGACTCAGTCTTCAGCTTGGGGATTCGACCCCGCACAAAAACACAAGGTACGGACAAGACTATGGATATGTGAAGTCTCTTGACACATTATTGTAAATTAATCTATTAATTATTTATATTTTAGGTTTATTATTTAATAGTATATTACATAACGAGCACGGAAAGTGATAAATAACGCACAAGCGGGAAAGTTGCCCACGAGGCGTTGGCCGAGTGCAGGCAATCCTGCGAGTGCGTTAGAGACTTTCCTGCGAGTTTTGTACACTATTTTTCCCACGACCATTTCATTACTAACTCAAACAATAAGTGAGCTCCGTAGCATAAAATAATGCACCTATAAAAAATTAATCCTAACTCAAAGTTCTCTGAAATATGCTAAGAGCACTTTTTCCGAATAAGTGGGACTTCAATCCATGAACTGCTTACCTATTATGCTATTTTATACCTCTCAAGATTTTTCTCGGAGTACGTTTGGTGGCATGCACTCCAAAGGTGAATCTCTTTTATTATTTCGGTTCTTATTTGTAGCAATAATTGGATTTTAACGCAACTTCGCTTGAAAAAAGTCACGCTAACGCGACAAGCTAACACATTGTCAATATTTTACACTGTCAAAAATCAAACAAACCTACTAAATTTATGAAATTTTAAATCTATAAACACGTTTGTTACAATAACGAACAGGTGAATGATATTATCAAGTTTCGTGGATACTTATTGATTGTACGGAAACTGTCACTTTCTTATATGGTCGTGGGAAAAAATAAAAACAGGATTATTATCATCGTTTTAGAAATTAGATAAAACATTTCTTAGTAATGACATGGAAACTTCAACATTAAAATTTTGTCACGAATGATGTCAAAGTCTAATGTATTTTCTAGTCCTTCAACATCATCCATAAAATCTGTAGATTCAACATTTTGAAATTATAGAATAATTATTTATACACCAATGTAATATCATTCAATGTAATTACTTTTTTTCCTTTTTTCATTTTAGCAATATTGCTAGTTTGTGGTTCATCGGATAGTTTTGATTTCATTTGAATTAAGTAAGGTGTTTCTTTATTAAATTTTATTTGAAATGTTTGAAGCCATGGTATAAACCATTTTTGCAAAATAAAAATTCTCCAATAAAAAATTGTAAAAATAATTTTAGACTTTTATAGTAAGCAGTTATTTTTATAACATTTATAATAGAAAATATTATTAACTAGCTGACCCAGCGAACTTTGTACCACCTCAGAATCAATAAATGTTGTGTTAACTTATTAGCTTACCAAATTCAGCTTTTTTATCAAACCATTTTTGTTTCTGTCATGTTATCAAAGATAGCGTTATATACAGTTTCCATACAAAATGTATGAGAAAATTTTTTGTGTGAAGTCCACGCGCAACAGAAGTGAAACTTTGGAGTTTACTCCTCAAAAATCGATTATCATTTTTAAAGTCCGGTACGACAAATTTTGGTGGCCGGCGTTATTTGTTATTGTTGCCCTGCACCAGGGGGGCTTTCGTTATTGTCCTTGCCCTGTACCAAGCTCCCCGTCCCCAGTATTTTTTTCATGATTTAATAGTTATTCTGCTATTCGGACCTGAGACAAATCCAAGAAATGAACGATCATGAAAAACGGTCTAGTCGTTCTTGAGTAATAAATCCAAGGGGGGCCCTTGGCCCCATGTCCATGTGAATAATACTTTACCACCTATTCTCATACCTACCAAATATACAAAAAAAAAATCATAAAAATTAGTCCAGCTAAAGGGGCCCTCCTGGGTCCCCATGTCCATGTAAAAAGTACTTTACGACCTATTCTCATACCTACCAAATATACAAAAAAAAAATAATTAAAAATCGGTCCAGCCGTTTTTGAGTTATAAACCCAAAGGGGGGCCTGAGCCTCCCTGTCCAAGTTTTAATAGTTATTCTGCTATTCGGGGCGGAGAAAAATCCAACAAAACAAAGATCATAAAAATCGGTACAGCCTTTCTTGAGTTATAAAGCCAATGGCGCCCCCTCCCTAAGCCCCCATCTGATCTCGAGTAAATTGGTCCATCTGATCTCGAGTAATAAACCGAAAGAGCCCCTCTGGGCTCCCGTGTCCATGTTTATATGTTTAATAGTTATTCTGCTATTCGGAGCGGAGACAAATTCAACAAATCAAAGATCATAAAAATCGGTCCAGCCGTTCTTGAGTTATAAAGCCAAGGGTGCCCCCTAAGCCCCCTTGTCCATGTTTTAATAGTTATTCTGCTATTCGGGGCGGAGAAAAATCCAACAAATCAAAAACCATGAAAATTGGTCCATCCGTTCTCGAGTTATGTGTTCGAACAAACCCGACTTTGTTTTATACAGTGTGGAAATTAAGTAAGGAAATTTTCTTAAATTCCGATATTAGACAGTTCTGTTAATTGTTTGAAATCTTACTAATTTGAACTTTAGCGCCGTTTTAATTAATTTTTTCCTTATCTAACCTATTAAGTATTTGACAACATTGAAAACAGAATACAAAACTCTATTCAAATGTAAAATAAAAAACATAGGTTGCCATTAAAAAAAAATATTGATGACGTCATAACTGTCAAAAAAAAACTAATGAAAAAAATTAGTATACTTTCCTCGGATGTGCTATAATTAGCCCTATCACATTCTTTTTAAGTTCTATTTCTAGTGCAAATACTAACGGAGTTACTGAATTTATTCCTTACTTAATTTAAACAGCGTATATTTAATATAGAGATTATAATATTAATTTGTACCTGCTCACTTCCAAATTTGTAGAAACCGTGAAATCCTCGACCCTCGCTTGTTTCGACCATAAAAACAAGAAGGGTCTGTCCTCTATATTTTTTTTTCAGATCAGTGGAACTCTCATTTGTCAAGGATTACGGTAAATCACTTATTTAAAAACCGTATTACCCAAATTTCCTTTTACAGCATTTTGTAATATTATGCCAAAAAAACTGCTACTTTGGATTTGATGAGTTCCTTTATCATTACCCTCTTCATCTTCGTATAAAAAAATACGCAAACTAAAATGATATTTGATATTTTTTATTCTATTCATAATACAATTAGGTTAATTAGTATATTGTACAACAAGTGCTGAAAAATGGATATTTCAAACGAGTTCTGACAGGGAGTCACGAGCGCAACGAGTGGCTTATGCCCAGTTGCACCGCACATAACTAGGCTTTAAGCGGGACATAACTCCATAGATACCATTGTTGCAACAATAGTTGCAATGATCTTAATCTCTACTTAAAGTAAAATTTTGTGTCATTAGTCACACAAGTTTGTGTTGCACACTTTGCTTTTCCTTCGACCACCACTCAAAAGAAGAAAAGAAAGTACATGGAACTTTATTTTATTGTAATAACATACATTCTAATCTCTAAAAAATTCGGGAACCGGAAAATTCTGGGACAACTTCGTTATATGGCATTTTGGTACGATCTCAAGACTATAACTCACGATTCAAACGATGGATATGCGTAATTCTTTTTTTGTTTTGTTCGTTATGATCCTGGAAAAGTTTTCAGGCAAATAAAATTCGAGACAATTACAAAGCAAAGTCGGAACATTCGGACAAAATGGAAAAAATCATAATTTTTACGTGCAGTGTCGATCATAACTGACGATAGGAACGATATACAGAGTGATTCCTAAATGGCGCATACGGTATATACAGCGTTGTAGTGGACGCTGGAAAGAATACTAAATTAAAAACTAAAATCAAATATTCAATTTTATTACGAAGATATGATTTTATTTATTTTTTTGTTAAAATAAAAGCATTTTTTATACGTAAATTGAAACAATTCTGGCATGTATTATCACGTAATTATACCTGTTTCACAATGATGTTAATGTTAGGATGGTAATGTTAACGTAATATTTAGAACTCTAATAAAAAAATTGAATTGTTCACAATGATGTTGACACCAATGGTAATGTTAAAGAGTACGTAACCCTGAACATAACATCATGTTAGAAAGCAAAAATATTTTAGATTTAAATGGTGGTAATTTAAATTGTTTAAATGGTAAGATTTTACCATCACTCTTAACATTGCTGTCCTAAGCGCATGCGTCGAGCGACTTTTTTGAGAAGTTTGAGAACGTGAAATTTAGAAATGATTAACATTGTGTTATAAATTCAATTAGTGCAAAATTACCCGTACCATTTTGATAAAAAGCAGAAAGGGTTCACAGACACCATAAAAAAAATTATGTGTGAAAATCAGTGGCAGAAACGTTAAATGTTGAAATAACGGAAGCAGGAAAAAGGTACAACAATGTATTTAATAATAATTACACTATTAATTTGAGAATTTTCTGTAAGATAAACCCTACATACGTAGAAATAAAAACAAAAAAAATTCCTAGTGCCAGTTAACATTTAATATGAACACGCTAGTATTAACATTAACATTAACACTAACATTACGTTAACATTAACATCATTGTGAAACAGGTATTAGAAACGTTTAGCAACATTAATAACAACGCGTTCAAGTTTTTTTTTAACAATGCGATTTAAATCCGATTTTAGATATGTTGTAATACATTTTGTAAATGTAATAATGCCTTCCAATCTGGCACCGCTGCTACTGCAAAGAAAACAAATGGAATACGAATTTGAGGAATACTTAAATATGTTATTGTGTCTTGGGGCAACTAATGGTGTGGCGGCTAAAGCTGCAAGACTATATGCAAGGCGATTTCCGCACCGTCGACACCCAGATGGAGATGTCATCCGACGAGTAGAACAGCGACTTCTTGAAACCGGCCAACTGATGCCAATAACGTCCGAACACCAGAATTTGACAAAAACGTTCTTGCGACCACAGAAGAAGCTCCTGGACGAAGTATTACAGGGCTAGCACGCGAATTTGACGTAAGTTATTGCACAATTCACCGAATACTGCACCAAGAACTATTATATCCTTACCGCTACGTCAAAGTACAAGCACTGTTGCCGCAGGATTTTCCAGCCAGAGAACAGTATTGCCGATGGTTGATGCAAATGGAGAACTCTAACCCCAACTTTGCCGAAAGTGTTTTGTGGACTGATGAATCTACTTTTACACGCGATGGCATTTTCAATATAAGAAATAATCATGTTTTGGCCATTGAGAATCCACATTTGAGAAGACCCCGTGCTCATCAAAGGCGACTAGACACGGGAAAAGGTACGGGAGTACCGTCGGGAGTAAACCGGTCTATATACTGCCGGTGCACAGTCGGTTGCACAGCTGATGCGCAGAGCCCCCTGTTCTGTCAGCCGAGACCACCCTTCCGTGCAGTCAGTCGGCACCCGCGATACCAAAGTCGGTCGCGTTCCGTTGGTGACTTTGAAACGGGGTGGGCGATTGGTACTTCAACCTTCCTCTATTCCTCTTCTTCCGGGGGCTGTTCTTCTTCCTCCATTTCGATTCTTTTTCCTGGGTTGGTTGGAGGACAGGATCTAAGCTCTACTGGCTTCTGGTCGGTACTTTATAGATTATTAGAGTTTTTGGTGGGGTTTCAGTGATGTCGGCACTGCGTGAAGCGAAGCGCGGCGAGTGGTAGATTCAAGGTCTTATCGCTTGCTATCGCGGCTAGCGTCTTCTTTCTCTACTGGGCGGCGGCGATTCTGAGCTTGGAATGTCGGCATCGGGCGGCGCGCGAACACACTAATCATCGGGATAAAAGACCGGTGTAATTGCCACCACAATCTCAAAAAATTCGGTAACTTCGTTACAACATATTCCGAAACCGTTCACATTTATTTGCATCCCTTCATATTTGGCAGTTACGCACTCGAATTCTCTTAATTTCTTTCAATTTCTTCTTCAATCTGGATCTCCTAATTCTTTTAGGTTATAAAATTTGTTGAGGCCCTGAGTTTTTTCGAAATTGAAAGGCCACATCACAACAAATAAACACAGTCTATCTACCGTTAATTATTTAATCAAAACAGACTATTTCCTTTTAATAATAAACTAATCAAAATTAAGGAAATGATGAAATTTTTGTACCTGGGCTATAAACTATACGGGATCTTCATAAATGATTCATACATCCAGTAGACTTTGCACGTCAATATTCTCCATCGAACTACGTGTAAATTTTGTTTCAACATGCAACATGATGTATGAATCATTTATGAAGATCTGATATAATACAATATTCTTAAACCTTCACTACTACATAAATGACAGTTTTTTTTATTTTAACTGTATGCACAAAAATTACATAAATATAGGCGTTTCTTATTCTCTTGTTACATTCTTTGGACTCTTCTCAATTCTACGACCGCTTAGGACGAGTGAGTGTGCTTGGAGAAGGATTTTAGGTTGTGTTAAGTTTATCTTAATATATAGACCTATATATCCTAAAACCTATATAGACCCTATATTTACAAAAAAAATTCTCAATGGTTTCTAATCCTGATAAGTCGCTGACAAAGGACAAAATTACTACAATAAATAATTAAATGACAAAAAGAACTAGGAAGTAGAAATGTATCAAAACCAAACTCTGTCAAACTGTCAAACACGAGCATTCCTGTTCCTGCAACATGTAGCTCAACTTATCACGTATAGCCCGACACCTCTCCTATCAGAGTACGCAAAACATATAATATAATAAATTTCTAGCTTCTTTTTTCCACACAACCATACTAAAATTAAATTATAAATCTGTGTGGTGCGGTTGCAGAGATATAAGCAGTCAAATGATAACATACGTTCTTTACATTTGATTTTAGCAATGACCACTACTAACTGATTTTAAAAGCATGGAAAGTGAATATACAGGGTGTCCCAACTAAAATTTGTACCCTCCAACAATTCCAATTTCGAAAGAATTTTGAAAACGCTCGAACAGGTCAATTTTGTTATCAAGGGGGACTAAATTGTACCAAACTTTTATGTCTTAGATCTCACCCCTTTAGCCAGGGGAGCCACCATCTTAAAAAAAATTAAATAGCATGGGGGGTCGTGTGATACATCATTTTAAAGCTTATTCAATTCTCTATCCAGTCCTACATTTATCAATTTTTTTCTACAAAAAAAAAAAAAAAACATGAAATCGATATTTTCCAAATCTACATAGAATACGCTTGATTTGGAAAATAACAAATTCATGCTTTTTTTGTAGAAACAAATCGATAAAAGTAGATTTGTATAGAGAACTGAATAAGCTTTAAAATGATGTATCACACGACCCCCCATGCCATTTAAATTTTTTTAAGGGGGTGGCTCCCCTGGCTAAAGGGGTGAGATCTAAGAGTTGAAAGTTTGGTACAATTTGGTGCCTCTTGATAACAAAATTGACCTGTTCGAGTTTTTCGAAATTGAAATTGTTGAGGGGTATAAATTTTAGTTGAGTATTTTATGTAGATTTGGAAAATATCGAATTCAAGTTTTTTTGTAGAAAGGAATCGATAAATGCAGGTTTGAATAGAGAATTGAATAAGCTTTAAAATAATGTATCACACGACTTCCCATGCGATTTAATTTTTTTAAGGGGGTGGCTCCCCTGGCTCAAGGGGTGAGATTTAAGACTTGAGAGTTTGGTACAATTATAATTAGCAGAGAGTTTAGAAGCACATCGTATTAATACGGATTTAAGAGGCGGCAGATATCGCAATTTCTGTAAGGTTTTGAGGGATAAAGTGTCTTGTAACCTTGATCCCACTCCAACCTTGACAGATAACGTTACGTCAATTTTGATCGTAACAGTATCTAATCAGCGATTGAGATGGGTTGGATGTGTAGCAAGAATGAAAGAAAGACCATGTTTTAATAATATTGGAATGTGAGGAAGAAAAAGCAAGAAAGGCCCCGAACTATATAGATCACCTGGATCTATAACTACCCGAGATAGTCAAGATCTTGACTTAATGGAAGTCTCAAACTTGGATGAATCATTAATAAGACATAAATTGCTCATTACTTACCCGCTGAAGAGGCAGCAGCCTATAACAGCGGACCGGCAGTTGAATTGAATTATAATTCAAACATCTATACATCAGGATTGTATAGTCATAATCAAATAACATCATGATTTGTACATATCGAATTTGATCATTACTTACGTATTTATTTGATTCTTTTGATGACAATGTCATAAAATAAAAAGTCTTTTTGGTATGATATTTGAGTCTAATTCTTAATTTTAAAATATTGATACATAGCCCATGTAGAAAATTTCATGATATCCTAAACTTAACTTCCTTAAAGCAGTTTAATTTAAGATTCTGTTTGGAAGTGTTTAGAAGCTTATAACAGTCAACCCTCTTCAGTTTCCGCAATAAAAACAAGAAATTGAACTTTTTTTGTAACTACCCCTTTGGCGCCCCCAAGTGACATTATGTTTCAAACGTTCCTAATAAAATTCAGTCCGTGCACCACGAAACAGTCACCGTCTCTAGCCCTCTAGCGCCGCCCCCTCCCACCACCAGCAAAAGCTGTAAATTCACATACGTATAATGGGGTACACACATTTTTACTCCGACCATATTAACGTCGGATCACCGTGATTCAGATAACCCTCCACGTCCTCCATCATAATAAAAACGGAAAATATGTGAGTGAAAGCGCATATTTTTATTAATTTTTACTCCGGTTTTAACACTAATGGCACGCCGGATGAATGAACGGCAGTCGGGGGCGGCACTTGTCCGACGATCACATTTATCCCAACGAAAATTTCATGTGGGGCCGCAGGAATCGCCCGTCGATTCCTGCTACCAACGGCAACGTCCCTGGCAGTCTTGATTAATTTATTGGACACTGGGGACGTCGCCGCCGCCTGGATAAACTCTCTTCGTAATGGTCTGCGATGCCAATATCCGAATATCGCACGTCCAATCAAATCCTAATTGGCTTTTAAGCTCGGCCAATTAAAAATACCGACGCGAAAAAATGACGACCGGACAAGAAGAACGGAAACGTAGAGGCAATTTCCATTCGTTCTCGTTCCTGTTAGCGAACGGGAGCTGCAAAGCTCTGCTGTAAAAAGCTCGATAGTCTTTTATTTGACGTTTAGTGGCGATTTTCCCGCGCCGCGTTCCATTGCGGCCACGGATAGAACTAATGGTATCGCTGCCTCGACAGTTAAGTCACATTACTTCCTTCCAGAGGTGCTTTTTCCTCTCGTATCCACAACAACGATCCGTTTTTTTCTAAATTTAAATGATACGAATTTTACTTGTATTAATAACAGTAATGTCAACGTCAATCAATCTGGTTTGGTTTAGTTGTTCCTGCTGATATAAGTAAAATAAATCAATTTCCCAATTTCTGATTACATCCAGTAGGCTTTGAACGTCAAAAGTCTGCATCTAACTAAGTACATTTAATTTTTTTATGCACCGACAACATGATGTATGAATTATTTATAAAGACCCGATAGTACCGGGTGATTCAGAGTATATTTGTGTTTTCACTTTATGATCAATAAAGTTAATTACGCCAGATTTTACGAAATTTTCTCTGTTTAAAGTCGCTGTCAGAATATGTAGTTTTAGGTTCTAAGTCCCTGCACGAAAAACTGCTTCTCTTATTTTAATAGAATTATTTATGAAATGTCAAATAATTTACCTTATTTACCTGATATTGACAATCTGACTTTTCATAAATAATTGTATTAAATTACGATAAACGGCTTTTCGTACATGAAAGTTTTTACTAATTAACTTTTCGATCTCGTATGATTTAGCCTTGTTAAAATCAGGTGGGGTGTTATGTTGTCAGCTAGTACAATGTGTCGCTGGGTGGGGGCCCATGAGGTGGTTTTATTTTTTATTTTATTTATTTATTAAAAGTTTAATGTGATCTCATTAAGTGATCCCCAGATTTTTTTTTAATTTTTGCTGAATTCTTTAATTTTTTTAAATCTTTGCTGAAGACTTTTTTGGCAACAATGAAGTTTCATTGGCATTTTTAAGCGTTCTACCTAGCATTTGACTTTGAATACTAGATTGATCAAAAATATTTGGACTTAGAGTATTCAAAGAAAAAAATCCCCCAATTAAAACATATCAACTAATAAGATTTGCATTTTTTTTTCTTTGTTGTAATTTTATAACAAGCAAAACCGGTCAAGACCAAAAATATTCTTCTCCAAACAACTTACTAGAAAAAATCACCATCTAGGGACACCCTGTATAATACATTTGTTGCCACAATGAAATCAAATACGCCTGTGTCTTAAGAAAACTGACACTGACACGACACTGACAGGAAAAATGGGCGATGCAAGCACATCTTTCTGTTCGCCCAGAAAAGACCCTACAGTAAAAGACTCGTCCGTTGAGGAGCTCCTCGAGAACATTATTTGTCTGGTTGAAATGGGAATCGATCTGAACGAACGATGCAATTTTGCCGAAAAATATATTAATCATTTAAAACTCCTGTTCTCTCAAGCAAGTAGAACGATGGATAATTTGCAATCTACATCAAAATACTTACTGCAACACGCTAAGAAACTGCTAACCGGGAATTCTGCGATGACATACGATTCAACCATGCGAACCGATTACGAAAAACTGTTGAGTGTGATTGATCGACAGCTAAACAACTTTGATGAAATGAAAAATGTGGAACCCGAAAGTGAAGCAGTCAATTTCATGTACCTTACAGAGAGAATTAAACTATTGGAGTCGAGACAGAAATGGTCTGATAATAATTTACCTCCATGTGGAAGCAATAGAAGTGTTAAGTGTGATTTTGAGGAAAAATATCCAGAAAACTGGTCTCGAGATTCATCCATTGATTTAAACACAGTCGTTAATTTACCATCTGTTCCTGAAGACGTTTTTACGAGTTTTAATTCGTCACAAAAACCGAAAAGATCATCGAGTTTGTCCTCGTTAAAGAGCTTGAGAAAAGTTAAGTTGTTCTTGCAGAGAGCCGAAACTTCTGACGACGAAGAACTAAGTTCTGATACTGAGGATCACGAATTAGGGCAAAAGGTATTCAGGTTTTCTGATAGATTGGTTTGTAAAGTTTGATATTTGCAGGGGGACAGTGACGACGGAAGCTCGATGTCTCCAAAGAAGTTTTTGAGTAACATAAAAGAAGAAGCTCAGGACTAACTTAACTAATATGTGTCCAAACGCATAAGCTATTGATATGAGGTTAGACAATAATATTCTTCTTAAATAAAAATTTATTTTATTTTATAAACTCACTAGCTGACCCGACAGACGTTGTCCTGTCCAAATTTTAATAAATTTGTTTTTGGACAGATCGCGAAACAACAAAAAAAAAAACAAATTTTTAAATTCAAATTTTCCATAATCTATTTATCAACTTCCACATTAAATGTAATTAAGGCAAATTAAAAAACATTCAAATCAAAATACTTTATTCAACTTGTACAAAATTTAAAAAGAATCATCAAAACTAATGTTTCCGAAACCTTGCGTAGGATAACTATGTCTAACTGGATTACCAGCAATCGCTCTAACACATTTATACACAAACACAAGAAACACTAAAAACAATAAATAGACTGGCAAGCTATAACCTAAAATCACTGCTATAACCCATCCCATCATCAAGTACGTCCAAAAACTGTAGCCAGCGAAATAACGTAAACTAACACGCGGGGGCAATTCTGAACTCACTCTCGGGGAACCACGCCTGGTTTTATCGTATCTATAGATCGTCATTGGTGGGCATAAAAACTGACGTGACAGCCTCCCCCAATAATTTTGGTCGTAGTACCACTGATAAAATTTTTGTCGAAACTAAAAAACAACTAATTAGTCCCTGATTACCACAATCAAAACGTATTTTTTACATTTTCGTTGATTTGTTGGGAAATCTGATAGAGCATTCTCACTAGAAACGTAACTTCCGTCGATCTGATTGGGTACAGGTCGGGATCGCCTTCATATTTGATCTTTTTCATTCTTTCTCTAACCTTTTGAGGTGTTAAAAACTTAAAATCATTCGAGATTTCCATCCCGCTGGAATTAGAATTATTTGCCAATGAAGTATCAAGATCAGCATCGGGAAGCTGAAAATGAACATTGTAACTTTTTAAATCATAATGCGGAATGTAGTACTTCTGGAATATCAAAAATGTGATGAAGGTGTTCCAGGGACTTGTCAAGATATTCGGGCACTTTTAACCGTTCATTTAAACTAAATTCGTCAGTAGTTCTTGGTGGTTCCCACAAAAGTTTAAATAAACCAAAGAAACTAGCGTTGAGTTCTTGTTCTTCTTGTTTCTTGATTTGGACGAGTTCTTCTGCGACTCTGATGGACCTCTTTATTTGCATGATTAGCTCAAAAACCTACGAAATCAAATGTATATAAGAGTCAAGGTGGGATAAAATAATTATGTTTATGTTACTGTGGAATGAGGACCAGAACCATAAGATCATCTGATCTCATGTCATCTGTCTACCTCACCCACCCGAAGAATTAAAACCAGTATAACGTTCGATCCAATCACGCATTGATTTGTTTTATTTTACCATGACGCTGCCACCTCCATGTTTAATTGTTGACACATTAACTTGGAATTAAATGTTTTCGGAGAAATACGTCCATAAACACTGACCTCTCGAAGACGACGTCCAATTTCACGTGAAATTACAGCAACGACCTTTTTTAGTCTTTTAACGATTTATTTTTGATACTCCTGATAATTCTTTCTGTGACTTCTGCCATTACATCCAAGAAAATTTCTTTCCCATCTCGCATCATTCTAAACGATACTAATACTAACTTGATTCAAATTATACAACATTTTTGCTCTCAGAAATTATCTTTGGTTTTAGTTTAGTTAGAAAAATCGTCATAGGGTAAGAATCCGTCTCTTTTTACTAAATTTTATCAAGCAATGTTGTTATGGAATAAACATCTAAATTTATACTCGATATGGGATATTTAACTACATTATGCAATACTTTTGCTCTCATCAGGAGTAATTGGGAACAGTTTGTTCTGGATGGAAACTCAGAAGCTATTCCAATGTACATCTGGTATGACTTCACAACACTATTTACTCATTAATTTAATTTAATCTGTGATCCATAACTCTTTCTTAGTGTACATCACTTACCTCTGGAGCTGGTGGCGTCGAAAATAAAGGTTTATAAAAGAAATTTGGTCCCTCCAACTCATAAATCCGCTGCTTTACAATAGCCGACCATTTTTTATCGCCCAATAAACTGTTCATAAACGTTGAATTAGATTCTGGTGAAAATGTGGGACTCTTCGGGGAACCAAAAGTTGTCGAGTTATTTAATGTTGAATTCATGGACCACTGATATGAGGAATTTAAGTTAGTGTTGGTACACCAATTACTTGTAGGATTTAAGGGCGGCAAACTGGACAACCAATGACTACTATATGAATGTGAAGGAGAGTGGTTGTTCTCAATTGACTGTTCAATCTCTTTTAGTAGCCACGTTAAATTTGGTTGATTAAATACCTAAAATATACATCATTAAAATGCTGAAGAAAAAATACAAAAATATTACTTTACTAATTCTATACAACATCACCGACATCTTTGGGCTGACTAAATCTACTCTAGAAAATCTAGGTAGTAGTTGTTGGAAGATGACAACATATATCAATAGATTTTGAGCAATGAATGGTAAATACTCTCTATCTACAATTTTGGGAGCTGTTACATTTTCATCAGAATCAAGAGTTTGTTTCTTCCTAAAAAAAATCATGTCTAAAATTTTACAAAAAAAAAATTCAACATACAAATCTAGTTGGGCCATATCCGGCGGATATCTCCAAGGCTGAATATAAGTTAACCAGAGCTCCAAGAGGAGCCGAAAAGAGCCATCAAGCGGCCACCGATGGATCAGATTTCGTATAAAAACATAGAATTTGCTCTCCACCATAGGAATTGCGATTTTCTTCAATTCAGTCATGTGTGTGTCATCAATACTGGCGCTCGCCGAAAATGCATGTAATTGTTTAATAAGCACACGTACTATTCGCATATATTCAGAGGAAGGCAATTCACTATATTGTAATAATCCCTGAATAAGAAAAAATTATTCAATTAATATAGCAGACCATTTATGATACTTAACTGGAACCGATGTTGAATTAAAAGAGCTGTTGATCTGATTCGTGGGTTGGTTAACTTGATCATTATTTAACCACATATCTATAAAAATTGTCAGTACTGTTTCACTTCTCCAAATCTGACTTCGAGGGTGACGACCAAAATTTTGGTGGAGGGTATATTCTTCCACAGGTTTATTTAAAATGTTGGCAGTAATTAATTTGGAGCCAACCGGAGACCTAACGAAAATACCATTTTTTTGAATAGTTTTCAACATTTTACTCATCCACATACTAATACAAATTAAATAAATCGCGGACAGCAAGAAAATGGTAGGTTCTACTGTATCCAAGAAACAATAAACATAAACAAATTTTTCATTTTGGGTTTACAGTTAAGACCTCTTCAAAACTAATAAATTAACACTTTATAAACTGAGCTATTTGCTGCAGAATTAATTCAAAAATGTGATATTATAATAGCGAAAGGTCGAAATCCATCTTTTTTTTGCAAGAAACCGAGATTAACAATAAATTAAATAATTTTATAAGGAAAAATGGTTTTTAAAGGTGGCAACACGGGAAAGTTTCAAAACGTTACCATAACACAAAGTAATAATTTTAAATTGTCAAAAAAGTTTGAATATTTCGGCCGGCATAGGTACTTGAGGACCGCTGGATACGACCTATTATTCTGCCTAATCGCAACAGGCAACATTTTTTTTTAATTTTTTGAATCGCAATTTGGTAAATGATCTGCTGGATGATATTCCCTTAGCCCTAAAAAGGGATATGTGGATTCAGCTGGACGATCTCCTGATTTCAATCCTATTGATTTCTTTTTTGGGGGTTCTATCAAGGGTCTCGTCTATCTAGCGAAATTCTACAAACCGTGGAGGCATTGGAAGAAAGAATTTTGGTAGCTGCAGCAAAAATATCGAATGGAATGCTGCAAAGAATTACAGGCGATATGCGAAGGCAATCCGAAGCCTGGAAGAGTGTCATTTTTTGACGTTTTAATTTCCCGATGCGCAGCAAAGGGAAATTTGTCAAAAAATGACACGAGTATTGCATTATAATCAACTTGAGTATTACAACAGATTGTTTCAGATGCACGAAAATAATTCGGAAGATCATTTCATGAATAAAGTTGTTTTTTCACTACTAGCTGTAAAATGTACCATTACATACAGGGTAGCGCAAAAGTATGGAAACACCTGAATATCTCAAAAACTGTTAGTCCCATCTAAACCAAATTTTGCAGTTATATAGGGGCCTATAATATCTACTTGGTGTCATTTGTTTTCGAAATACAAAACCAACTTATATTTTTTTAAATAGCAACATAGGGTGAAAATAACCTTTTTGGAAAAAGCATTTTTTCTGAATTTAACGATGTGCTATAATAATTCAACTTTTTGGCATTTGTCTGCAAAAAAAAATATTTTATAAATTAATATTATTATTAAACTCACGGCTGAAAATATTATTATTTGTGCTGTAAGAAAATAATATGCTAGCAAACCTAACAGTATTACTAAAGAATCTGTCTTTTACAATAAATGTTCAAAATATTGACGATTAATTTCTTGACAAAAATTAATTCTACTAACAAAACTTTGTAACACATTGCGTAACATGTTGGAAATGATGCTAGCAATCTCTTCTCTTATTCGTTGCTTTAAATCTTCAAAATCAAGTGGTCTTCTGGCATAATCTCTACTTTTTACATGACCCCACAAAAAATCGAGAGGTGACAAATCAGGAGGCAGGTCTGGCCGGCCATTCAATTGCACCTCTCCTGCCGATCCACCTGCCAAGAAACACCGCATCTAAGTGACGTCGGACTTGTTGACTAAAATGAGGTGGAGCCAGGTTGCTACGGGAGGTACATTTCGTCTGTCATAATTTGGAAAAAGCTGTGTAAGACCAGGAACAATCTTAGATGAGGAGTTTTGTTAATAGAATCATTTTTGTCAAGAAATTAATGGTCAACATTTTGAACATTCATTAAAAAAAAGATATTTTTTTAGTAATAATACTGTTAGGTTTGATGACATATTATTTTCTTACAGCACAAATAATAATATTTGCAGCCGTGAGTTTAATAATAATACTTTATACAAAAATTATTATTATTTTTTCTGCAGACAAAGACCAAAAACTAGAATTATTATAGCACATCGTTAACTTCAGAAAAAAATGCTCTTTTCAAAAAGGTTATTTTCACCCTATGTTGCTATTTTAAAAAAAAAAAAAGTTGGTTTTGTATCTCGGAAACAAATGACAGTGCAGCTATGAAAAAATTACACCAAGTAGATATTATAGACCCCTATATATCTGCCAAATTTGGTTTAGATCGGACTACCAGTTTTTGAGATATCCAGGTGTTTCCATACTTTTGCGCTACCCTGTATATAGTTTGTCGAGGATGTGTGAAATTGTTTTTCTTTCCTAGTAGTTAATAATCATTTCATTATTGACTAGTAGTTAATAGTGAAGAGACCGGATTTCATGCAAAAAGCATAATATCTAATAAGTGTGGTAATAAAATGAAAAAAATCTTTTTCTTAGAATTTGGCAGAATATTCGTGAAACTGTTTATGTAATTATTATAAATACAAGAATGGACAGAAAAATATAATTTTAGGATTCAAACCGCTTCGCATCTCGGGAATTAATACTGCTCAGCTGAGAAAAACGACTTCTCTACCTTGGTATAAATAATATACTATTAAACATCAAAGAATGTTACTCAAAACGATTGATGTTAAAATTTTATATAAAAGTAAAAAATGTGACACTAGTATTCAGCGTTGCCCTGGAAATAAAAACATTTGAAAAAGGAACAAAGGATTATCGAATTATCACTACTAGTGATCGCCCGTCACTCGAAATTCGAGTGGTATGTATTAGATTGGTAAGCGAAACAATGTAAAAAAGTGAATTCGTAAATAGTGTTGAATAAAGACTGGTTACCAAATTACATATTACAATTTTTAATTTGTTTTGTTTAACTGTGATTTTGATTTAAAGAATGTTAAAATATTAATATTATTGTGCGGTCTAAGATGCCCCTGATTAAACTGCTCGGCAATGTAGAAACGATGTCCGAAGACAGGTTGTGATAATAAAATCCCAACCTTATTAAAGGTTTGCCATTGCAATTTATTAATGGTCACAGCGAATGCTAAAATGATTGGAAATTAGGTTCGCCTTAAGGAAAATGGCATGTACCAGAATACGTCATATCAATCCTGGAGATTAAAATACGTTTCCCAGTTGATCGTCCAGTTCAAATTTCGCAATCAATTGTATTTTGATGCAATCGCATTCTTGTACCATTCACTAATGCGTTGCCAGTATTTAAATTTCGTATTAGCAAAACAATTGCATTTTCTTTCAATAGCAATTGAAAAACTCAATCGGAAATTGATTTCGTCCGAATTCATCATCATTTTACCGGGCATTTGTAGAAGTTTTTTTTTTAATAAATGCGCAATCTTCTTTTTTGGAACGAAGATAACACACCGTAAAATTTCTGAAGACATAGTGTAGAATTTCAATTGTGTGATAGTGATAGTTCAAGTTGGGTTAGTGCACGTAAAGTTATATATTTTTTTTTTTTTTTTTGGTAATTTATTTTTATATTTTATTACTGTACCACTTGATCTCTTTCTTTGAAGTAAGACAAACTCCTGTCGCAGCATTCTCCTCGAACGTTTATAACACCCCGAGCGTCCCAAGTCTCTGAACCACTTACGCACACAAACCTTAGGGGAGGGGCCAAGTTATATTTAGTTCTAGTTAGGCAGCTTGTTACTTAAAACGATTCTCGCTCTTTGGGTATACTTCGAAAAATTACATGCAAATAATCAATAAACCTGTACAATTTTTGAAAATAAAAAGTAATCTACCAGTGTATCTTATCAATGTATTTCATTAAAAAAAAAAAACAATTATAAAAATCGTTTTATTTGCTTCAAACGATTCATGTTTAACGATTAAATATATAGATGATTCAAAAAATAACGTCTTACGATTGGTGGAAAACGATAATGAATGAAATAATCGCAAAATTTACCAAATAAAATAAAATAAATAAATAAAAAATGTTCATCAAAAATACTCTAAATTGGTTAATACGCATGCGAAATCTGCTTTTCATTCGTAAAATTTCTTTCGACCTGTCAAGACGCAAATTTACCGGACCAACAATTTATTACAAAAATTTACAAAAAAAAAAACGCAAAAATTTTTGCAGAAATTTCTCAACAAATTCGAATCGTGTCATACGGCCTTTATAAGTTACTGTAGCAACAATCATCCAACATATCCAACAGTATCTCAATTATTATTAAACAAAAGTTACAGCGTTGCCTATTTGAACTTTTTCTTTCATGTCTTTTTTTTAAACAAATGGCTGTCCGCGATTTATGACACCCGATATATCACAGGCTACTGCTGAAGTGATTTTTCTAAATTTTGCCAGTGACCATCAAATGCTGTAACTCGAAATGGAATAACCAATTATGTACAATAATTCACTAGTTATAATCGCGATCCTTTGAATTACCAAAAACCTCCCGTCTAACAATGTAAGAATTATTTTGGTAGTTTGCGACGTTAGGGCCAACGCCCAAGGTTTTCGAAACGAATAATTTCACCAATAGCTGTCAATATACCCGATGTTGAATTTTATATAAAAACAAAGATTTGCGAATGGCTCCACCAATAGGTTCGAGCAAATCGGTATACATAATGTATATGAAAGTTGTAGAGTATAAAAAACTGAAGAAATAGTATAAGAGTTCCTGTATAAATTGGACGTTTTCCGGAACTAGGGGTTTTAAAAAGCACGAGTGAAACGTTTTATAGTTCGACAGAACCCCAGCAAGTCTTTAAATTGCTTAAAATCCATAAAAAATAGTGTGACGTTTATCTGACATTTTATTATTGCATGACAGAGTGTTTTACACAAGCGAAAATTTAAAAATTCTGACAGTGTCGAACTACAAGAAATTAATCACATTTTTATGGTGGGAGTTAATTTTAGTATTTCTTTACTTCTTTTTCCAATATTTTCAAAATCTATTCTACACCTGCTATGTACCGTGCGATAATTTAAATTATAAATTAGAGTAGGCTGTGACATTTAAAGTAGGTTAGCACTACTAACTTTTGACAATTTCATTTAAAATTCGAATGTCAGTGACTTTTCAAAAAAACGGCAACAGAATGGTGAATGGAGTTAACAGCAGAGTTGAAGACGCGGGAGAACACTTTGAACAACTGGGCCATTGCATAACAAAAAAGCCGCCTACTCTAATTTATAATTTAAATTATCGTACGGTATGTATCATGCGTTCAACAAAAAACGACGTCAAGTGAGCCATGGATTAAAAAACGTATGGCGTAGATGGTGATAAATTTGTCACCTGAAATCTGACATTTAATTAGATTGGGGAGGTTTTTATGGTGGTGCCTCATCTACGCGGCCAGAGCTTGTGAAGGCTCCTGCCGTTCTTCTATCCATATTAATAGTGTCACTGTACCCATAATAAGCATTGCATGCATTTGATCTAAATGCAGACATGACTTGCAGATTCCAAGGCTTGCTTCGTTGTCGATTTTTTTTTTGAACGCACGTTACTTAATGTAGAAAACCGCCGTCATATGAGGTATGACCACCTGTACTTATACATCTTACATACTTTGATATCTGCTGTAATGGATGAAGAGGATTTTTGCCATTATAATATATTACAGGCAAAACTGAAGCTCCTGGGCTGGTAGGTAAAAAATGCAACATATAATCGCAACACAGAACATAATAAACAGTATTCCACGGTGCGGGCTGCTGTGTTGAAGTCAATATGCTGCCTGTGCGTTGATGCCAAGGGTTTATCAAGTGATAAGCGAAATGGAACATGTAATAATCAAAAGGATCTAAAACAAATTTATAAAGACTTCTCAAAAACTGTATTGGCTTCTCTCACTTAATAACAATGAAATGACGCGTTTAGTTTGATGGTTCATATGTACCAAATCTGCATAAAAAGGGTGCAATTGAGAATTTTCAAGTAACTGCTGAACTTTAACCTGAAAATCATTATGTTAACTGTAATCACCTATAATCAGGGCCACTTACTGGTAAATATATAACTGGAAAATCATACTTTGCTGAAGGATCTTTCAGTAACATATAAATTAGCTTAAAAATTGGACCACAAGGGGACAGAAAATGTTCAAGTTGCCTAAAATCTTCGTTAACGTCTCTAGCAACTCGTAGACCCCAACTGACTGTTCCTTGCGGCCCAAATATGTTGTCTATTAGTAATGGAAAAAAATTCTGTAGATCTAAGGTGCTTCCACGATCAAAAAGGACCGTTAATTCCGCACACCGAGTACGTATTGGGAGTGTTAGTGCTCGCCGCACTCGATTCTGCATTTTTACAAAATTAATACTAATATTAACACAAACTTTCTAAAAACACTCACCATAAAGCTGTCTGTCTCTTTATTCAACATTTTCATTTACATTAAACTATTTCTTGATATAATAAGTGACTATACTTTGGAAGTTAACTAACATAACCTCAACTTGTGTTTACAAATGAAGCTGATTTCATTCGTAAGTTGGTACCTTCCATCACGCTTCAATACGCTTCAGTTGGCTTCACTGTGTTAAGAAACTAGGAAAAATGCAATACACATTACACATTTTAAAAAATATACTATATTTAAAAAATAAACATTCTTTTATTTATTATACCTATTGTAACTTAAATTTCGTCTATTATTCTTGATTTTGGACAATCCACTTTCAGTATGAGAACTTGAAGGAGATTAATGTATTTCTTCAGATCATTTTTCACCTTTTCAAGGTCCATTTCCTAAAAATTGTCAATTGTAAAACTAGGTAAAATATGGGGGGTAAGTAAATACCGAACAACTCTTTAGATCAACTGCAGATTTTGGAGGCTCTGGAAAGTCAAATTCCTTAATATAGCTGTCTAAATTTTTTAATCTCTGTTTGTTTTCCCGCCGGCATTTATGCTCTGCATAAGAAATGTAAGCTGATTGAAGGGATCTTAAATCTTCCTGTAGTTGACGAACTTCCATAGCAACTTGCTCGTTTTCTACAAAAGTAAATATTGATAATGTCTTTGTGGGGTCGAATTACAACTTACCCATTGTTATAACAAGTACAACAATTAGAAGATACGTTATTTTGAAATAATTAGGTTAGTTGTTTATTGTTTAAATAATTTGACAGACGGAAAAGCATTGCTCTGTTGCCAACCTAGCAATTGCAATAAAACTGTTGCGGTATACCCGATGCATGCAACACGCCTTACACGGCAGAATATTATTTATTGTCATCTTGACGTTTAACATTATCATCGAATTTAAAATTCAATGCATTCATATTATCTTTTTTTTGCACTTTGTTGCATTGTATAATGGAATACATCCTTCTTTATCTCTTTCACGAGACACGTTTATTGTCAACGTATTCGACAAGTTAGTGTCAAAAATATCAAAAGTAACAAATTAACTTAGTAAGTAGTTACAGTGGCGCGAATTATTTACCTTCAATTCTTAAAAAAAAATTATTACACAAGGAGCAAACATATTACCAGAAATTTTCTATAAAATGAATTATTTAAAATTTAAATGAATACCGTGCGATCATTTAAATTATAAATTAGAGTAGGCTGCTTTTTTATTATGCAATGGTCCAGCTTAGAAAGTAGACTGACAGTAAAATTTGAGGTTATCGTAAACATTGTGATTGTGACGTTTACGTTTCTCATAAAAGTAAAAAACAAATAATGTAGAATAATTGAGAATCAAAGTGTTCTTACGCATCTTCAATTTAGCTGTTAACTCCATTCACCATTCTGTTGCCGTTTTTTTGAAAAGTCACTTTGATATTCGAATTTTAAATGAAATTGTCAAAAGTTAGTAGTGCCAACTTGATTTAAATTTCACAGCCTACTCTAATTTATAATTTAAATGATCGCACGGTATGTGTTTGCACAGAAAAAAGAGATACACTCAAGTTTATGAGATATTATATGAAATTTTACTTTCATGAAACAAAGTGTATCTGAATGCGCTGTTTCCACAGTATCTAAAATATTCTGCGCAAACAAAAGTTGTGAAAATAAATTTTTAATAACATTGTGGGTTGGTATTAGTATTTACGAAGGCGCTGAAGGGACATGAATGGAGAAATAACTGACAACTTTTTTTTGGCAATTCTGTTTTTTTTTGACTTTTCACAGACGATAACTTCCTTGGATCACTAAAATTGGTGCCGCGGGCTACGCGCTCGACCACTTAAAAAAACATACTCCAAGATGGTCATATTTCCCTGTACGTGAAACTCGAAATGTGGGGAGTATCCGTGGGAGTATCTCATATTTTATGGTTTTATGAATGATAAACGGAAAAACAAATTTTCACAGACGGCGACTTCCGTGGATCACTGAAATTGGTGCCTCGCGCTACGCACTCGGGAAGGTCACATTTCCCTATACGTGAGACTCGAAATGTGGACAGTATTTCATATTTTAAGTTTGGGCAACAAAACAGCGCCATCGTCCTACCCCTGTAGCAATTATCAGAAAAAAAAGCGAGCTATACTAATAAGGTTACCCGGAGCAAAGTTGTAATACTATTCAATGACTCTTTAATATATTGTCACGTAGGCATATTTGTGCAAACTTTCTGATGAAGTGATGAGGATTGTGTTCATATATAACTCGAGGGAAAAAGAAGTATCAATTCCCTTTTAATATTTATAAAACTATAAAAGTAACAAAACAGTAATTAAATTAAGACATCACTTATTATATTAATTGATTAGAGCCCCACAAATTTTGCCCCGAGTGCACTCGCTGTATTCGAAAACTTTTTTGTGAGCTGTTGTACGAATTCAAAAGGAACCTGAAAAAAAATTGACATTAACATTTTCCAAAAAATGCCAACATACATCAACTGCAGCGTTTAAAAGATTAGAGACTCCTTCAACTCCAGCTATAAAACCAACGGAAGCAGTTCTATATATTCCTCCATCATTTCCGTATTTTTCATGTTCTTGTATTGTATCTACCAAAGGCTTTGGATTGTACAAATTTGCCGCAAATGCTTGCAAATTATCGTAGATCGAATCTGCTTTGCTAAGAGGCTGCTCCACCTCCAACACCGCATGCTTTCGTCCTGAATCGGGAAAAACCGGTACGATAGAAAAAGGCTAAAAAAAAAAAAATAACGAGTTGAAACTGTGCAATTGTACATACCTTTGAATTAACAGCTTGTGCAATCTTTACTTTTGTAACTTCGCCAATGTTATTGAAGGGCGCCACTACTTGGGACGATGTCAAATCGAAAGGAGCCGGGTGATTTAATGGTACTGAATTTGTTACGGTGAGGTATGTGGACATCATTAAACAGAAAATATTGTGACTCATCTTGCTAAAATGAATAATTCATGAGTGTCGAAAACTCACTTTCTCTTCCAAGTAGTAGATACCTAAAGGCTAAGTTTAGTAGATTACTGGAATCAAAATTAGATACAAATTTTTTATTCAAAATGAAAAATTAAGACTAATTTCTTTTTTTCCATCAGCATATTAAAGTAACCTCTTATTAAAATTAATGATATGCTAATATAATTTTGTTGTTGGCAAATTTAGTACATATACATTATCTATGGAGAATTGCTAAAGACTAAATTACAAAATTATTATTATTAATTTAGGCAATGAATTGTGTACTTATTGATATATATGATGTAAGAAAAAAAAAACTGCTTGATGTACTTAGAGTTCATAGTATTACCAATTACATTATTTAGGGTTTATAAACTAGTAGAGATTAACTCCCCCGCCCCGTTAGCCCCCTTAGGAATGGAATTTTGAAAAACCGTTTCTTATAGTGAGCGCCTACGTGGTAAAAGAAGTAAGTGTACCAAATTTCATTGCAATCGGTTCAGTGAATCCGGAGATTTTGTAATGAGTCAGTCAGTGAGTGGTATTTGGATTTTATATACAGGGTGTTGAATTGTTTTTGAGACATAGGGATTAAATATGGAAATCAAAGATTTGCGAATATTGGCTTCCCTAATTATTTTACAGTAAAAAGTTCAATAAGAAAAGTTTTAGAGTAATAAAATCCTATCCAAATTCATTTTTCTTGATTTCATAAAGTCTTCAGGTGTTAAAATAAAACAAGAAAAATAATTAAAATAAAAAAAAAAGAGAAAATAGCAATAGCCATGAAATGTCACAACAGTAAAGACAATTAATTAATTTGACAGTTAGAATTGGAGATTGACTAGCCTACAAATTTAAAACTTTTTTTGTAACACGAGAAGTAATTTTAATAGAGCGATGACCACCTAACAAGAACATAATACCTATTAACAAAAAATATATATAAACTAGGGTTGAGAGGCCTTTTCTTAGCCTCGCATTATTATTGTCCGCGATGCTTTGCATCTTGGGCAATAAATTAATTCGGCTAAGAAAAATGTCTTCTCAACCTTACGTGTATAATTACAAATATATGTCAGGATTGTTTGAAACTTGAAACTAATAGCACTAAGTTTTCAACAAAAAAAATCCAAATGTGTGTCCAAGATATGTACTTACACCCCAAAGCTTTGTATGAAATGAAAAATTCATAAATTGAATTTTTTGTAAGTTATCATCTTGACTAGGAAAAACATAAAGAAAAAACTCTTAGAACCCGATTGCAGCGCCACCTACCGGGTCCATTTGTGAATCTAAACTATCGAGGAGCTCACTTAAACACACAAAATTTCATCAAAATCTGTCCAGCCGTTTAGGAGTTCAGTGAGATACAAAAGTACTGAATAATTATTACATATTTTTAAAATATTGGGGGGTGATGGGGTGGTGAAATTTTGGGGTTATATGTTCTGATATGCAAATAATCTTAAGAAAAAACTTTAAAAAGAGACACAGCAATTGATTTTTATATACAGGGTGATTCACGAAGTATAGTAGTTATTTAAACAGTCCCTAATATAAGGAGACCTAGAAAAATATTTAAAAAATTGTAAAAAAAACACCAAGATATATGGTTTTAAAATTTAGCGAAAACCGATTGACAACGGCCAGCATTATTGAAGAACCATTAGTAAATAAACTCTTATCTGTTGGCCTAAACAAAAAAGGACTTTCTGGAACGAGTGCGGTGCACAGCTGCCAATTAATTACTTTCAGTTTTACTTTGACTGTTGACGGTGCACACTAAATATTTTAAAATGCCTTTATTTTCAAATAGTGACCGATATGATTATGTCTATTATCAATTATTATGTAAAACCTGTGAGAACTCCCTGAGTGTGTAATTTATTAGCGGACGTTCGGAAGACAACAAATGCACGAAATTTACACGAATGGTGGATCGGAATAACTAATTTTTTCGTGTGGGGCCACATGAACCATCTTGTTTATGCCATTAACACCGAAATATAGTGGGTTGGGCATCTGCGAAATGCCCAGGGCTGTCGTCATTTCGAACAATTTTTATAAATGGTACGTTGGCCTAGATGAGTCTTCATGTTTTTCAATTGAAAGCAAAAGTGTTTTTTTGTCTGTCGGAAAGGGTTCATCAATAAAGACCAGCGACTATCAAAATGTTTTGAGTGCATCGCTGGTTGCCATTAATTTTAATACCGTCCAAACTACGTTTAGGGGTCATATAATTTGAGGTTTAAATATCTTCTATACTTCGTGAATCACCAGCTATTTAAAAAAACTGAGAGTGACTGGAAAAAGATAAAAAGTTTTTGTGATAAGGGAAGGTAGATAAGTACAATAAAATATCATTACAAAATTACGGGAGCCGAACTGTAAAAACAGCAATTGAAGAGGTAAAAAGAAGAAGTGTAATATAATAATATGTATTAAGAATAATTAAAGTAGAAAGTATGTAAAAAGAAACACTAAATTGATCAAAATTCCTTTCATCCAAAGACTCTAAGACTCTACTAATTTATACGATAATAACACTTTGTTATTCATTTTAATTAATTAATTATGATTACGTAAAAAATAATATCGTTGCAATTATGCGATAAAAGGCATACTTACATAGCTGAAATTCTGTTATCAAAAATATAATGTGTAGATCCAAAATTTAATGCAAACTTATCATAAACTCTTGCACTAAAGATTTCTAAATATTGACGTTACGTTTCACACTCGTATTATACTTAACAAGACTACGAAATTTACCGTGAAATTTACTAATAAACTGGGTGGCACGTAGGGGGGATTACTTTCACTTTTCTTCACCGCTCCTTCGTTCATGCTTGTGGTCTTGTGCCTCAGACATAATCAAAAATAAATTTAGATGTTTGTTGGTGTTGCTTTCTCATAATTTTATAGATTGGAATTATAGTAAAAGGAAAAGTTATTAAAAAAATACAGTATTTATTGTACATCGTGATTCCATCTTGTGGAAATCGACCAATTTATCTATTAAAACAGAAACCAATTCTCTACTTGAGAAAGAACCAAATTAAGAAAAATATATATATTGAGGACGTAACTAGACACTGTTGACACATCAAAGGGTGCACATCTTTCGAATTTTTGTTGCTCCCTTAAAATAACATTGTGGTAAACAAATCAATCTCTTCAACTTTGCAATTATTTTTTAGGCTTACCAACTTCCAAATGGCACTACAGCTTTGGTTTAAAAGGAATGAAGAAGATTAATGAATATAAATATTTAATTGATAAATATTGTGTTGAATTCCATCAAAAAGAAAAAGCGATCTTAATCGTTACAATCACTGAAATAAAAACAAAACCCCAAATTTATATTATTATAATATATTATTGATATATCTTTTTGGGGCGTTTCTATTCCATACAAAAACGTGTATGTATTGCATGGAGTAATCTTATTTATCCACAAACGTCACAAAAGTGACAACTTATTGACAAGGTAAAAGTGTCACTTTACCTTATTAGGCACCAAAGTAGGCAAACGTTGCTATTTTATCTGCTTAATCAGCTAAAGTGACACTTTTACCTTGTCAATGAATTATTTCAAATCCTTACTAAATTATTGTTTTCTAATTTATTTGCCTGGATAAAATAGTATATTATTACGTACATATTATTCAGAGAATAAGTCGCTTTTTGTGCGTCTCCTTTGGCATTGACTAACTTCGTTTACCGGTCACTCTTAATAATAATTATAATCTACAACTAATTAATTATTGTATGAATTAATTATTATTGTAATAACTGTATGAACGCGAATTCTTGGTTGCATATACTACACAGGGTTTCTTAGGACAAGCCTGAGAGACAAGTATATTTTGTCGAGAAAAGTACAAACCCTGGTGCTTATGAATATTGTTTAAATCCCAACCTATTGTTAATACCAATTAGTAATTTATTTTTAATTTTATTGAGCTGATTTACTAGTTCAAATGTAACTAAATTTCTTTATGTTGGTATTCCCCAAGCAACTCCTATACGTCAGTTGCACGTGGTGGTAGTGAAAATCTGAAATGATATATTTTTATCTTTAATTTTGAACAATTTAAGTAATAGATCTTGTTCTTGGTGTTGTAATTTGATAGTTAGACAGGTAATGTAACCGCAGTCTTTATTGTTAATATTCTAAATTCTTTGTTTTCTCTACCAATTAAGTTTTAAGCAACAGAGGTTAGGTTCTTATGACAACAATTTTGCATTGTATTTGGTTCTTAACTTATTATTTTGAATTGAATTTTTTAAATTATTTTGGTCAGGTATCAAGAAAATAGCGTGTCTTATTTTTATACATAATTATGTTAAAAATTAACAACAACATTAATCTTTTACAAATTGTCTTCACATGAGCTTAAACAATATTGAGCGAGTTTAAAATTTTTGATGTAATAACAACAGTTGCTTTTAAGATACATAATATGTTTTACAAATCTCATTTCTAGTTACTTTCGTGTCAGATATGGGAAAATTCCGAGCCAAACTAAAAGGACAGACCAAAGGCAAGCGCTGGCCAAAGGGTCAGAGTTCCAGCTCAAATCCAGAAACACACAAGCATAGAGATTTGGCAAAATCGCGTTTTTTCCAAGAAAACCTAGGAACTAGCAACCTGACATCAGATGCCCTGCGCAAACACGATGCTGTACAATTATTTAAACCTAATCCAAAACCAGCAGTGGAATCTATGCCAGTGGATGATGATGTGGAGTCAATGGGAACTTATTCTTCCTATAAAACAATGGAATCATTTGCTTCAGATTGGTCAAGTTACAGCAATATGTCTTTCAACAGATTTTTAAAAGTCTTCAGGGCTGATTCTGCTCTGCATAAAGAAATGCTGGCAATGCTGGCCGCAATCAGTGAAGTTATCAAGGAGAATGGGGGGTCTGAAACACCAACAGAGTATTATGGAGCTTTGGTAACCACTTTGGAAAGGGTTCATGATTCTGAAGATCAGAGTGAGGACCAGTTAACTGCAGTGTTGTCACTGTTGAATATGGGTATTAAGACAGTTCCTGAAGCAGTTATTCGTCACACTTTTGAAAATGTAACAGCAAAGATGTTGCATATTTTGAATGAATATGTGGAATCTGACAACAACAGAATAATTAAGTCCATTTTTGGTATATTGGCCACCTTATTGAGAAAGCAAGAACTGATTATATGGACACAAGAATCAACTTTCAAAATTTTCAACTCCATTTTGAATCCTTTCTGTATCCATACTAAACCAAAAGTATGATAATCAATATAGTTTTATGTAACCAAGTCTAATAACAATGTTTTAGTGGCGGAAAGCAGCACAAGAAGCTACCAATTTAATTGTGAAATCTGACTGTTTCAAAGATGCCAGCTCCAATGTGGCTGCAGATAAAGTTGCTGAATTTTGTGAGCAGACCCTTGAGACATGCATGGGGGGAAATACAGGAACTATTTTGGTTTCTTCTATTCAGGCCGGACAAACTACTATTCTACACACACTTGGACTGATGAAGGAAGTTATTTGTAGTTTTTCCAAATTACATATGAAAGTAAGTGATTGATTCCATTCAGATAACTTGTATAACTTTAAAATATTTTTTTAGAAATCTGCTGAAATAATCCTGAGACTAATGACATTGAATTATCCCATAGTGACATCATGTGGTCTTCAAGTCCTACATGCACTTTTTTCAGCTCAAACTGCTGTGGTACCAACAAAATTAAATGCTCAATTAATTTCAGCTCTCTATGACTACCAGCCAGCCTCAAGTGATGTACAGCCTACTTTGGCATGGTTAGCAGTAATGCAGCAAGCTCATGTGCATTTAGCTGAGTAAGTTGTTAAGTTTTAGGTTTTCTAATGTGTTCTTTGACTCTTTCAGTGCTGACATTTCTATGTCTTGTGCAGCTTTACCTAAGATTTTTTCAACCATTACCCAGTTGTGGCTCTCTGAGAAGGCTGAAATAATGACTGGAGCCACCCATTCTTTAGAAGTATTATTGAGGGATGCTGTAGGGCCCGCATGTTCCACTAAGGAGCAAGTTGAACAATACAGCTCAAAACTGGAAAAATGTTTTGGGTGTATAGAAGTAGGACTTGGATATCAGTATCACACTGTTTGGCATCAAGTTCTTCATTTGATTGCAGTTATGTTTGAAGTATGACTAAATAGATCCATTGTAGAAACTGATTGATTGATTCTTGATTTTTTAGGTTGCTGGTCAAAACTGCAGTCACATGATGATGGGTTGCCTAAAAAGTTTAACTGAACTCAGAGATTCATATAAGTTCAGTTACAACAGTGAGTTAGAACACGCAGTTGGGGCCGCGATTCGTTCTATGGGTCCTGAAACTGTGCTCAGTGTTATAAGTTTGAAGGTACACTTATTGAAGTTTGATTATGTATAGTGACTTATGATGATTGACTTGCAGAAAGACAATGGAGATTTGAATTTAGATAGGTCTTGGATGCTGCCAGTTCTAAAAGAAAATATTAAATCTTCCACAATAGAGTATTTTATGAAAGGCATAATGCCTTTAGCTCTCTATTGTCATAAAAAGTCAACTCAATTAGCTGAAGTTAATGATGGGATAGGAGCTCACAGCTGTGAACTCCTATATATGCAGCTGTGGAATTTATTGCCATGTTTCTGTAATCATCCTACAGATATAAAAGATAATTTTAAGGTAAGGGTGTAGTCTTAGATGTGGTTGACCATTGTGACGCTTATTTAAGGTTTTTACGTGGTATGCTCCACGGGACCACGGGTAGCTAAAAGTCGGAGCACGGAACTCCAGGGGTCAATTGTCTAGTTTTGCGGGAGGGAAAAATAAAGTCGATTCGGTGTTATAGTTTAATGTTCCCCCTATTTACAATTATATACAATATATTTACAAAGCTTAGCGGTTCAGTCGGTGGTAACTCGGTGACGGAACTTGAGATTCACCCTGTATACGGCGGTTCAGAATCTGCACGCTTCGGTCTGTAAGAGGTCGGCGACAAAAGTTACGATGCACCCTGTAGAGTTTGATGTACCCGCCCCCTGTATACGATGGTTCGGTTGTTTCGGAACCCGAGCGGTCGGTGACAAAAGTTACGATGCACCCTGTAGACACTGATGTACCCTCCCCTTGTATACGGTTATTTGAAGTTTCGAAACCCGAGAGGTCGGTGACAAAAGTTAAGATGCCCCCTGTAGACTCAGATGAACCCACCCCCTATATTCTGGAGCGGGCACGACTCTTCACTGTCGTTCTAAGGGAGCGCAGCCTCTTTTATAGACCTACTGGAGGGGTGATGATGACCTAGGCTGATGCGCACGGCTTGTCGCAATGCCGAAAAGTGATGGTCTTATCATTGTGTATCGTAAATCGGCTCCGGGCATCGTATCAGATCCGAAAGTATTTATTTTCGGCGGTTTCCGGTTCGACGAAAGGGCGTGACAAGGTCGGGGCTGGGGGTGGTCGTAGCGACTCCGGGGTAGGCTTGTTCAGAGTGCGCTAATTTTCCGGTGACGGTAACGAAAAAAAATTCCCGCTGTGACACTGCAAACTATTTTTCCCGGTGAGTTATATGTTTAATTTTCAGGTGCACGGTCTTGCTTAAATAGCGAATCGACGGACCGTTCCGCGGTGAGAATGTCGCTTCGCTGGCGGTATCTAAACTCGGTAGTTAAATTCGGACTTTTCGGAAACTTCGTTACACCATTAAAATTTGAAAAATATATTGGAGCGTATTCTGTAACTGCTCCTCTAAAGTTTAAAGGCCGTTAAATTAAGTTGTCATAGCAATGACCAATCAGAGCTTGAAATTTTAAAGGACGCGGACGCTAAAATTTTAACGCCCCTCTAAAAATTACAGAATAGGCCCCATTATGTTCTGATTTTGAAGGACGACGAAACGTCTGTTCACATTATTTAACTAATTATTTTAAGTCTAACGCTTTGACTGATATAGGCAAATATGTACATCCAACAGAGACGATCACACCAGTCATACATCATCATGTTGCCTGTGGAAAGACAAATTCTCTGTCAATTTACCTATTTGGATCTATTTTCTAACTTCTAAAACAAATCTAGAAACGAATGCGATGTTGCTTTTTTGGATCATTTAGTATCGTTATTTTTTTTATAAATAACATATGAGAAATAACTAGCTTACAGATTTTTCCACTTTTAAATGAAACTGCTTACATCTACAAAGTCTTCATAAATGATCTAGTAGACATCAAACTATCATAGAAATTTTCATCACCCACAGACAACTTGATGTTCTCAATTACACAAAACCAACACAATCAGTGCAAGTAATACGGGTTTACTTTAGATTTCATCTTTTTTACAGAGTATCGCGAAAGTAATGGGTACCGCCATATCGGACCGAAAGGAGCTTCGATTGTCGGTCATGGCATCTCTCCGTAAATTAATAGCAAGTGCAAAAGAATCGGAGAACCCGGAAGATGTAACAGAAATTTCCCGTTTTGATAAAAATTATTTACCCATACTGTTCAACATTTACACCACCAAACCAATAGGAAGTGACGAAGAAGGGCAACGGTTAGCAGCTTTAGACACAATAAAGGTGATAAGGTAAAATATAATTACAGGCATGACTTCATTGCGCTTTATAGGTATTTTTATCTATTGCCAAACCTGAATTAACCCAACAACTTTTTACGCATGCGATAGAGAGATTGAATAGTTCTTCGGAAGACCCAGAAGATTCCTTTATTAAGGAAAGTATTCTAGATTTGATTAGAGCTCTTGTTCCGTACCAAAATGTGGAAAATATAAACATTCTGTACGAACAGTGCGTCAAACCTCTACCAGAAATCAAAAGTAATAAGGAACAGAAGAAAGCGTACCGTTTGTTGGAGGAAATTTGTGGCAGTGAATCAGAGAGTTGTAAAGAATTCATTAAAAATAACAGGAAGGAAGTGCAAAGTCTGTTGTGGAAGTCGCTAAGCACAGCGGTAGTCTCGAGTAAAGGCGCCAGATTAAGGTGCTTGAATTATTTAATTAAAGCTCAGCCTCAGTTGGATTCTGACAGCAAATTGATTAAGAGAGTTGTACCTGAAGCTGTTTTATCTTGTAAAGATATTAATGAAAAGACTAGATACATATCATATGGTGTTTTGAACACAATTGGGGAGTTGCTACAACATCATAATGAAATGGACAAATTTATTAATCTAGTCAGTGGTGGTTTGTTTGGGAATGTAAATCTCATGTGCTGTACTGTCCTGGCTTTGGCATCTATACTCCACAATTTTTCAGGTAATTAATTGTTTTTACGCCATAAAAATATATTCAGTATTGTTTACAGGAAGTCTTGGTCAAGCTACCATTCAATGGCTTCTAGAGAAGGTATCAGAATTAATGGCGTCATCCACACGAGAAGTGGTCGGCGCTTGTCTAAGTTTTATAAAAGTGTATTTAAAAACTTTACCGAGTCCAATGGTGGCGGCTTCACTTCCTCTGGTTGTAAGTAAATTAAATATCATAAACTGCATTAATTCAACTTTATGAATTTAGATTAAATCACTGTGTGCAATGAATGAGGATTGTAGCCGACATTTTAGGCTAAAAATTCGTGATATTTTAAACAAAGTTGTACGAAAATACGGTAGCGAGAGTGTATCCGCTCACATACCAGCCAGCAACGTCGTTATGTACAAAAGACTGAGGAATATTCGTAAATATAACGCTCGCAAGAAGAGACAAAAGGAGGATCAAAAAGATGATGATGATAGCGACGTTGAACAATTTTTGGTTAAAGCGAAACCCAAGAGGTAACAAATAAAGATAAAAAGTGAATTTTATTTATTTTTGGGTTTTAGTGTTGAAGAAATATTGGCAGATTCAGATTCAGACTTTGAAGATATGGAAACCGACCAACCAAGACCTAGTAAGAGAAAGCAGCCAAACACGTGGATTGAAGAGGATGCTGAAACTATTGTCGATTTCACTGATCCCAATGTGGTCAGCAAAATTACAGGTTTGACTGAAAAAATGTAAAGTTGATGACGCCAGAGTTGGCCGGTCTACTGTTACCGTCATTTAATTGCAAGTAGCCCAAGATATTATTCCCCAAAATTCAGGATATCCCGGAACTAGCTCCTCAGAGAAAAGGGGCAGATGCCGACGAGTAGTAATTTTGCAGACTGGAAAAATGTCAGGGAATTTCAATCTGTAAAATCGCTGAAAACCCTGTTTTTGTTTCAATTATTTCTATTATACAGGGTGACTGACAAAAAACGTTTGACGCTGTATTTTGCTTAATTTTAACCCGATTTGAAGTAGTGATACTCATTAATAATATAATTTTAGATATACTTTTTAAAAAAAAAATTCACGTTTAATTTTTGACACGTTTACAAATTTTACTATACAGATTAAAATTGCATTTGATTTATTACTTGTTAAAATCTGGCTAAAAATGAGCATGATACAGCATCTAAGGTTTTTTGTCAGGCAGCCTGTAAACATAATTATATTACAACAAGAATTTATGCATAGAATTTGTTAATATTATCAACATTTTTTTGGTGGAATGTAGTTTGACTAATGGTCTTCATAAATCATTCATACATGCAGTAGACATTTAACGTCAAAATTCTCCATCTAACTATGTATATGTAAATATTGTTAATTTTTTAAATAAGCCATTAAGCCTCCATAGACGGTTTCTAAGGGCCTTCCCCGATTGAACAAAAAAAGTAGTGATAAATAACAAGAATACATAACAAAATAATAGAAATATCGACACTGCACCCAGTCCTTGTTTTCCAAATCACAACAGGTGGCCAGACTTAAAACTACTACTTCTGCTCCGCACCGGTCAACTCCGCTGCCAAGCACTTACTCATCTGAGCATGAATCTGCATTTTGCTTTGAGAGAATACATGTAAAATGTGAATTTATTCTCTAGCCACAAAACCAGGGACAAGCACACCATTTCAACAGACCACAAAGAAGCCAGAAAAGGATCGCGGTTTCAAGACGGCCTCGGATGGAAGACTTATCATTAAAGATGATGATTCTTCAGACAGCGACTCCGACAAGAAAAACAAAATTAGCTTCGAGTCAGACGATTCCGATGCTGAAAGAGACGATAAAAGTGTGGCTGAAACTTTGGTTCTAAGTGATAGAAAAAGAAAAAGAGCCGCTAGTGTTAAAAGTGGAGTCAGTGGAATCAGTCAACCCTCGGCGAAATATAAACCTGGAGGGGTGGGTATCCATAGGTCTCTAAGCGGGGCATCTGTTCGTAGCGGAGCTAGCTCTATTGGAAGTGAGTACAAAAGTAAAAAGGCTAAAGGTGATGTCAAGAAGAAAGGTAGACCTGATCCATACGCGTATGTGCCGCTTAGTCGTGCTGCAATGAATAAAAGGTGAGTTGTTTTACTATTTTAAGTATTACTAATGTTGTGATTGTAGGAAAAAGTCAAAAGCAGCGGGACAGTTTAAAAACATTATCAAAGGCGCAAAATCTGGCGCTTTAAAAGGAGCGAAAGCTAAAAGAAATAAAAATTAATATATGCTAAATGATGTGTTGTGTTTGCTAACAATAATAAAGTAGTTTGCAAGTTGTTTACATTTTAGAGGAGGTGATAACCTTTGTATATTTATGGCTGACTGAATAACTATGTTGTTGGCTTGTATATCTTTTATTTCAGACCTATAATTTCTACAATAAAATGAGAAAATAAACCTTTTATTATTGTGAATATATTTAACTGAACTCACAGAAATATTTTAAAATACATTTAAAACTATGTAAAAAATCTCACTGTACAAAGAAATTATAATACATAAATAAACTTATCAGATAATAATTACCTTAATCCACAGGTTTTAGCTACAAAAGCAACAAAATCAAGTAGACTAGTAATTTGTTATTGAGTGGCCAAACTTCTAACAATGATGAATTTATAGAAAAATCCAGCGTGTATTACTTACTGTATTCTTTATGGTAACTTACATCTATTCCATTCTTTATAGTAAGTGATTAACCTATCAATAAAAATTTCTATTTTCCATTTCAAGAGCAAAGTCTTTTCAATCACATATCTTAAACTCGGTAAGATCTAACTTCTTTTAAATGAATTCTCTAAGGGTGTAATGGTCCATCAAGTTTTGAAATATAAAATAGAAATTCTTTTCATCAAAGTAAGCATATTTTTCAAAGATTCAGTTGAGGAGGAATTTGAGAGCGTGGTGTTCATGCACAGCCAATTAAGGATTAAATTATAATTGCACCATGTAAAAAATTCTTCATACCAAGGAAAATTTGGCCTACACAAACCACTACAGTGTCTCATATAAGGTTAGCTTCCTTCAACATGAATCTATGTATACAGTACAAGGACCAAAAGTCTTTTAGCAAATTGCATTTTGAAGACACCTATAAAATTTAGTGTTATAAATAATCATATTGTAGTTATTAATATCAGAGGTTCAAAAATTTTATTTTAGAAAAGTATTTTTTTTTATGTTATTCAGTTTTGGCCTTAATGGTACCTTTTTTGTTTCTTTTAAATTGACATCTCATATTTTCAGGAAGCTAACTTTATGTGAGACACCCAGTATAAAGTAATCTGTTAAAAATGTGATTACTTTGATTATTAAAATAACGCTATGACGTTGGCCTTAACGCATGCCAGATTTTGAATGTGCAATCAACCATTGCAGTGTGATGTCAATGTTGTCTTTTTCTTTGCAAGATATGGAATAACAACATATTTCACGGTCTTGGATTGCTGATAAATTCCTAATAAAGACATAGTCATACACAACAAAAACATCTTGTTTACTTACATTCTTTCAATAAGGCCATTTTCATCTAAAGCTTGGGGCATATCCCTTTTATTTCCCAACACTAATACTGGAATTCCTGCTAATTGCGGCTTGTCAAGTAAATTGTGAAGTTCATTTCTTGATGCTTCAATTTTATCAGGGTCTGCAGCATCTACCATATAGCTAAAATCTGGTAATGAGTCATCACAATTGATTTAAGAAGTTGCACTTACACAATGGCATTAACACCTCGGCAATAACGCTCCCACATCGACCTAAACCTAGGTTGACCCCCAATGTCCCAAACTTTTATTGTTACATTACCTTTTGTTATTTTTCTCATATTAAAACCAACTGTTGGGATCATATCTTCACTAAACTGTCCTGACTGAAATTCCTCTGGTAAATACGTGAAATTTCATAAATAAACTTTGAAACATACCGCGATAACGTTCACAAAGGTTGTTTTTCCCGAGTATTGCAGCCCCACCAAGGTTAATTCCATTTCTTCTTTCCAAAATAAGCTTCGAAACCAGTCCAAAATTCTGTTCATTAACGCCAACATCTTGACGCCCCTTAAATCGATTTTAAAGAGAAATTTAAGAAAATATAACTTTGCTTTATTGGGAAATTAAAAATCCTTTACTACCCAACCCGAGCTGTCACAGTTGTCAAAATATGCGACAACTGTAACACAAGTAAAATACAGATGGCGCTGTCTTTAGTCTTATTGTTAGTTTGTGGCGGTTTTTAAAAAGCAAAAGTGCATTATTTCTCTGAGATTATTATGCCGATTTTTTCATATTTTAATGAATAAGAATGCGTAATTATTTTGTATCCTTTGTGCAACGTGTTAAAGTAAGAAAATGTGAAGAATCCCGAGAAATTTCTCTAATGAACAAAAAATCTATTATTATAAGTGTGAAGTAAATTTAAACAAATTGCAATATGTTTTTAGAAAAGGAATGGGCACGAGAAAAACATTACTTGGATTAACTTTAATAGCGGAAAGATCTGTGGAAATTTAAAAGCTGGTTTTTGTAAATATTAACAACTTACCAAGAAATCCTTCTTGATGGCACATTATTCTTCAGCAATTATTGGAATTACATATCGTGAAATGAGTGAGGACAGAAATTAATACGAAATAATTATCTACATAATTATGAAAATAATGCGTATTGTTGGCCCTGCAATTTAACGTATACGTGGAATATACCTACCGGTTGTCCCAGATATAACTACATTAATTTTAACCAGTAGTAGAACTCATCAGTGTCAACAATTTTTCTTAATAAAATTTTGCACTAAACCCCGTAGTAAAATAACTGACAACGATTTTTTTTAGCAATTCCGACTTTCTTCTGGCAATTCTGACTTTTTTCTTGCAATTCCGACTATTTTCTGACAATTCTGACTTTTTTCTGGCAATTACTACGACAGGGGTAGGACGATAGTGCTGTCTTGTTGCCCATACTTAAAAGATGAAATACTGTTAAATTTCGATTATCGCGTAAAGGGAAATAATATATGACCTTTTTGGAGATGTTTCTTTAAGGGGTCGAGCGCGAGGCACTAATTTCAGTGATCCACGGAAGTTGTCGTCTGGGAATTTTTTTTCCCTTTATCATTCCTAAAATATGAGATACTCTCCACATTTCGATTTTCACGTACAGGAGTGGTCGTGCGTGTAGCACGAAGCACAAATTTCAGTGATCCATGGAAGTTACCGTCTGTAAAAATTTGTTTTTCTGTGGATTATTGAAATTGGTGCCTCACGCTACACGCTCGACCACTTAAAGAAACATATTCCAAGAAGGTCATATTTTCCTGTACGTGAAACTCGAGGCCCCAATTTCAGTGATCCATGGAAGTTGCGGTCTGTGAAAATTTGTTTTTCCCTTTATCTATATATATAAAATCCAAATACCACTCACTGATTGACTCATCACGAAATCTCCGAATCCATGGAAGGGATTGCAATGAAACTTTGCACGCTTACTTATGTTACCACGTAGGCGCTCACTAAGAAACGGTTTTAAAAAATTCCATTACAAAGGGGGGTAACGGGGCCCCCGTCCCGTTAATCTCTGTATCCACTGAACCCATTGCAATGAAATTTTGCACACTTACTTATTTCACCACGTAAGCGCCCACTAAGAAACCGCTTTTCAAAATTCCATTTCAAAGGGGGGGGGTAACGGGCCCCCCCCGCCCCGTTAATCTCTAAATCCACTGAACCGATTGGAATGAAATTTTGCACACATACTTATTTGACCACGTAAGCGCCCACTAAGAAAAGATTTTTCAAAATTCCATCCCTAAGGGGGGAAATGGGGGTAGGGGAGTAATCTCTAGATCCACTGAACCGATTGGAATGAAATTTTGGACACTTACTAATTTTCCCACGTAAGCGCCCACTAAGAAAGGATTTTTCAAAATTCAATTCCTAAGGGGGCTAACAGGACGGGGTAGTTAATCTCTAGATCCACCAAACCAATTCGAATGAAATTTTGCACACTTACTTATTTTACCACGTAGGCGCTCACTAAGAAACGGCAAAAAAATATTTACAGACCTAAAAAAGGGGCGTAAACGGGGAGAATAGTTTTCTTGAGAATTCTCATAACTGGATAACAAACAGTGTTACAAACGCGAAAATTGGGATCTAGATTCTCTTTTTAAGAAGACCGGACTCGTGTTTGATGATTTTCCAAAAAAAAAATCCAACTGCGAAAAAGGTGAGGGTGGATTTGGGAGTGATTTTTCTCAAAATTCTGATAATCTGAAGATCGACAATGTTATAGGCATGAGAATTGGCACTTGGACTCTCCTTTGAAAATAACTAGACCCGTGTTTGACAATTTTGCAAAAAAATATTTACAAAGCGCGAAAAAGGGGTGTAAATGGGAATGGTAGTTTTCCTGAGAATTCTCATAACTGGAAAACAAATGGTGTTACATACGTGAAAATTGGGATCTAGATTCTCCTTTAAAAAAGACTGGTCCGTATTTGGCGATTTTGCAAGAAAAATTTTACCAACTGTGAAAAAAAAGGGGAGGGTAGATTTGGGAGTAATTTTTCTCAAAATTTTCATAACTCGAAGATCGACAATCTTGCAGGCATGAGAATTTGCACTTGGACCCTCATTTAAACATAACTAGACCCGTGTTTGACATTTTTGCAAAAAAATATTTACAGACCTCAAAAAATGGGCGTAAATGGGGAGGATAGTTTTCCTGAGAATACTCATAACTGGAAAACAAACGGTGTTACATACGTGAAAACTGTTTGTTATTTATTATTAAAACTGCTTTAATTAAGGGGCTGTACCAATTCCAAATATAAGCGCCAGTAAAGCCAAACCCAACTTACGCGGGCAAAGTCGCGGGTAACTGCTAGTCATTCATAAAATCATAAAATATGAGATACTCTCCACATTTCGATTTTCACGTACAGTGGAATATGACCTTCTTGGAGTATGTTTCTTTAAGTGGTCAATCGCGTAGCACGAAGCACCAATTTCAATGATCCACGGAAGTTACCGTCTGTGAAAATTTGTTTTTTAGTTTATCATTCATAAAATCATAAAATATGAGATACTCTCCACATTTCGAGTTTCACGTACAGAAAAATACGACTTTCTTGGAGTATGTTTCTTTAAATGGTCAATCGCGTAGCACGACGCACCAATTTCAGTGACCCACGGAAGTTGCCGTCTGTGAAAATTTGTTTGTCTGTGGATTATTGAAATTGGTGCCTCGCGCACTCGCACATCAGAAAAATCGGAATTGGCAGAAAAAAGTCAGAATTGCCAGAAAAAGTCGGAATTGACAGAAAAAAGTCAGAATTGCCAGAAAAAAGTCGAAATTGACGGAAGAAAGTCGAAATTGCTAGAAAAAAAATCGTTGTTATTTTTCCATTCATGTCCGTTCAGCGCCTTCGTAGGTAACTGCACCAGAATATGCTAAAAAATTAGATAAGGACGCTGTCTTTGCCGGACAAAAACAATTGATTGTCTGTTGGTCAAGTTAAAATAAATATCTATAATCGGTTCGTAAATTTGAAGAGTTCCAAAAATGACACCTTCTTGTATACCTTGTGTTATGGAAATGGATACAAATATTTCAGGGGCTCCTAGAACTTTTACTAATAACTATTTTGCAAAATCTCTTTCTTTTTGGTATTTTACCCTCTTCTAATATGACATATTAGTTGAATTAACACAGATGGGCTTGATTATGCTTATCTATACAGAGTGTTCAAAGTTAGACACAAAATAATTTAGTTAGCTACTGTTTTTGCCAAAAACACTCGAACAGGTCGATTTTTGTTTTTAAATTGTCATCTTTTGACATAAAAATTTTGTTGATGACGTTATCAATTTTTTTTAAATGGCAACTCCCAACTTTTTTAAGTTTAAAATACATTTTTCAATTCTCTATTTAACATTGGCATTAAATTAGCCTTGAAATAGTCTTCTCATGGGCTTAATTTTTGTTTTTTTTTTGCCTTTGGTCCTGCTAGCTTTACCCCCGGCACGCAGCAATGTACGGCGTTGAATGTAACTTTTTGAAGTAAAACTTCTTTACTGACACTTGACTTGGGGAGTAAGCTGGTGAATGCATGACGAGAGCGTTACGAAAAGTGTGATCGGGCGAAGCGAACGATTTTATAATAATTAGTTCATAGATTTTTTTGCCTTAACGGTATTCGAACCCGCGTCTTTTAGGTTGTGGATCCGCACTTCTCTCAATACACCTATTTGCTTGTGTCAGTTTTGTATGGAATTGCGCTATTTATCTTAATCGCTACACATGATTGCCGACTTTTCGCTGACGACAAACTGAAACATGCATTATCCAATACTGCAGACGGTATTAATTCAGGATTCTCTAGTTCCATTTATAAACTTACATAAATTAAGAGCACTTTCACAATGGCGAACTGAAGTTTTACTTCAGTCGTGTGGTCTGAAGCACACTGGTATTTTTTTATTTTTGAAGATTTTTCGTTGAAATTTTGTCGGTGTGTTGATAAAATATAGATCTTTGCAGTTACAGAGCAATTTTTTGAAATTTGTAAATAAAAAAAATACATACGTACAGTCACGGCCATGGAATTTTAGCCGTCACTTTAATGTCAATTAAAAGAAAACGGATGTAGTCCATGCTTTATTGTCATTATGATTGACTTTTTGGAATTGACATCTAAAAATTTGTCACTGTTAGTATTTTCATACGAATGAGTCAGTGTCAAAATGACAAGTCTTTGAAATAGCAGAAACTTAGGTTACGAATACCTAAGGGTCGCCTTACATCTTATGACAATCAGTGATAAGTGACGGCCAAAATTCCGTGGCCGTAACTGTACTTCGACCGGCAGAAATGTAATTTTTTTTTAGGTTGGTGCTCTTGATTGTCATTGATTTAAAATAAATTTTAAATACAAAAGTATTTTTTAGCCGCAGAACTCTACAATACAAATTTAATTTTAATCCGTGTTATCTCCGTTACATGGTATAGATGGTATTTCTTTTATACCGTAATTATGTAATTTTGGACTTGGTGTCTCAGTGTTGCCAGCCGTATATATTTCCGTGGTATTTACGTAATCTATGAAAATCGTGTAATGGCGGAGCAATTCGACATTTCTGGTGAAAGGCGCAAAGTTTTGGAAGAAAATGCGCAAAGAAGGAGTTTTCTGAGAAACGTGTTCCTAAAGCAGGCATCGGATCCTTTCAGGCATGCATCGGGAGAAGGGGGCACTGTGTTTGACCCAGCCCTCCAACGCTACCAAGCAATGCGAGTGAGCACTTACGAGCACTTCAAACCGAGCCCCAAAAACGCAGCATACGGACTTTTGTTGACTGTGATCCCAATTGTAGGATATTGCTACCTTCTCCACACAACCAGAACCGCAAAAGAAACGAAAATGAGAAACGGGGAGGTAGCATACAAAGATCGCGACTTTAAATTCATTTAGAAAGAATATGTTGTAGTAAATTAATGTTTGTTAGCAATAAAATTAATGGAATTACAGAACGTTGAAACACTGGAACAAAATCAGTCCTTTAAAAAACCCAGAAGATCCTCTACTGCCACCCTCTACCTGGTGACTCTGAGTTGGAACCAGACGTAGCCCTTTTAGTTGGGCTAGCTGATCCCAATGCCTTGAAGCATCTTTGATGAAACGTCTTGTAGTGCAACCTTTTTTTACGTGCATTTGAGATGGTGATACAAAGCAATCCCTGGTGTTAGTAGCATAAGTTCAATTGGTTGATGCCTTTATATGTGCTTTGAAATTGGTTTTAGTAGTGACGCTCACATTGGTGAGACTGGAAATTCATCCATTCATGCATCCAGATCAACAATGGCATACTCCTGCATCATGATTTGTTCATATTAAAGCTCCCATTTCTTCATTAAGTTTTCAGAATCTACACTAATATAGTGTGGTCAGGTAAAAATTTCAAGCCTGAGGGAATTCCTATGACAATTTTTTTAATGCAGTAATTACTATTTTTTATAAGGTAATTGATAAGATACATTCTTAAAACAGGTAATAATTTTAATTATGTAAAACAAGAAACATTGCACAAATATAAATAATTTAACTACACCAGCGAAATACATTTAATTACAAATTACATGCTCAGGCACAAATAATCACAACAAACTATACACTCATACACATTCAGGAAGCACAATTTAAGAAATGCTCTTCATCTTTAGAGTATTAAAATGTGTTTCTCCAAACTCCTTTAACTCCTTAATATGATTAGACAATTTGTGGTCTAGAATTGTATACTTCTCATTTAATTCATTTACCACTTTAGTAGCATCTTTCAGATCACTTGTTGTAAAAGTAGGCAGTTCCAGGGTGAGATTCTGCAGCAAAAAATGCAAACTGTTGAACAATTGATGCAAATTCAACACATTGTTATTAAGATTAAGTAAATGAGCAGCACTAGATGGAACAACCAGGTTTTCTTTTTTAAATTCCAAAACTGCATTCCCACTGCTGAGATGAGCCAACAAGTCCCTGCCTGTTTCACAGAGCTGCTTGTATTTTTCCAGATTTGGCTCCAACTGTTGCAGTGTTTCCAGTCTAACACTGAGGGACTCAAAGTCTACTTCAGGCATGTCGTTTTTCTTCGCATGTAGTAATTTATTCAGTTTACACAGCTCCTGTGCAACTTGTTCTTGTTCTATTAGTATGTGGGCAGCCTCTTCAGATGCTTTCTGAAATTGTGCATAAAACTGTCTACATGTATCTGCAGTCTGTTGCTCGGTGATGGTAGTTGTCGCCTTCAGGTTCTCCATGAGCATTTTTGTTATTTTCGCGTTTTTGTGAGGCTTAATTGGGGCCAATAGCATTTCCTGTAAATCTTCATCTTTCTTCAAGTGTTCATGCACCACTAATATCGAGAGTCTTAGTAAAAATTTCAAGAATTTACACCCCCTTGGCGATATTAATTGTGACTGATTTAGAGTTGGAATGTTGGCATAGTCATATTTGTTGTTCAAATAGGTGATGAACGCTATGACTTGGTTGCGGAATGTTGTTTCGAGTTTCACGTCATATAGAGGCCAAACAGTAATCTTTTCTTTTGTTAGCTCTGGGCTCAAAGCTGTAAATAAGTAGTAAACAACATGTTGGAAGGCAGATTTGTTGCTTTTGGCGAACATGCTCGGTTTGAAAACATCGTCGAATTCTTTTGTTGTGGGATAGTAGTTGGTGAGCAGCTTGATGTTTTTGTAAAGATTTTCTTGGAGTCTGACTTCAAAGTCTCTGAGTTGTTTACACGAAAGGGTCATTATTGCACTAAAATTATGAGAAATTAGGATAATATGAATAATTTGAGTCAAAGATAACTAACTTCGGAGATTCGTTAAAACAGTTTGTAGAATCTAGAATTTTGAAATTGACATTTGTGGATTTGTGCGCATGCCTTAAATTTCGGAAGAAAGGCGGTACATTTAAATTGTATGCAATAGATGGACTTAAATATTCTTTAGCGTTAGATGTGCAAAAGACTAATCTATATCTGGGCATTTCACTTTGAACTTAACATAAATAGTGTCAGACTATAATGTATTTATAGACCAGAAGAATGGTAAATCCAGGTGGAGTAAATTTAAATTAAAATTTAATTATAATTGATAATTTTTTATATTCCTTAAGGGCTGATGATGGCAGAAGTGTTCTGCCGAAACATGTTCCATTAGTAATTTTACAGTTAAAGTTAAAGTTTGTGGAGTTCGACTTAGATATATTTAAATTTTAATATAATGTTTTTCTTTCCAATATACAGAACTAAGTTAAAATCTAAGTGGAATGTATTGTGGAACAATCAAGTGAAAATATTTAGAAAATCAGTGACAACAGGTAATAAAGAAAATTAAAATAATACACTTATCAGTAGCACTTTCAGGTTCCCTCCTGGAAGAGTCTGATTCCCCAGAACGCACAATGAAGAAGAATGCTATTTATGTCTGAACATCCCAATATCTGAGCCAATCTTCCTTTTGAGCTTCTGAATGTTGTTTATCTAAAAGTTTGGAGTATACAAAGTTGGGGCTACTTCACAAAATTTTCCCAAAATGTTTTAAAACAACGAGGAATATAGCTTTGGTCAAGCGAAAATTTATTTAAGCTACGGTTTGTTAGGATATAGTCCGCCACTGTCAGCGGACGAAATTTCGGTAGAACTAGGGTCTGGATCTCGGTCTGTGTGTATGTGTGTATTTGTACTTTTGGAAGAAGAAGAAGAGGAGGAAGAACTGTTGACACTTTATGTAGTAGTATGCATATTTATTGCCTTTACAGGTTTATAAAGTATCCGATACATTTCCAATAACTCAAATAAAATAAAATATAATACATAAAACTAAATAAATCAATAATTCAACACAATAACTAGCAGCTTTTATCCCTTCCTACTTATTGTCCCTCTTCTCCACTCAACCTTCCCCACTCCCTAATTCTCGTTCTTCTTTCCTGCACTTGCACCTCTCTATCTCTCTGCACTAATTCATCTGTCATTACTCTGCCTCTCTCTCGCATTCTTTCTCTCGCCTGCATACCCGTTTCTTTCGAAATATGCCTCCCCCTCTTTCCATATCCCCTTTCCTATTTCTTTCCTTTTTTCTTTCAAACACTCTTGCAAAATTCTGCACTCTCCTCTCTCTATCACTGTCTCCTCAAATCTTATTGCTCTTTTTCCTGCTTCTATTCTTATTCCATCTCTCTTTGTTTCCTCCATTACTATATACCACGGTGTCTCTCTCTCTTCCCCTAGCATCCATTTCATATATTTTCCTTGCACTCCTTCCAATCCTTCTTGCTCTCTCCATCCCCATACATCATCACGCTTTTCACCAAACCATCAAACATCATTACTCTCCTTCTAAAATCATGTCCAAATTTTCTCTCTCCTACTCCCCATACAGCTCCTATTATCTTATTTGCTTTTTTCACTAACTCTCTCACATGTGCTGTTGCTGTGTTTCTTTCATTCATCACATAACCTAAAAACTTAAATTCTTTCACTTCTTCAATTTTCTCTTTCTCCCATCCCCACTCATTTGCTTTTTTCCTACCACCCTCTTTTCTGAACACCATCATCTTGGATTTCTCTACATTCACCGTCAACTTTTTCCTCCTCATATATTTCTCTATGTTTCCTATCATTTCTTTCATACCTTTCTCCTCTCTCGCTAGCACCACCAAATCATCCGCATATGCTAAAGACCACACTTTTTCTTTGCCCACCAAAACCCCCCCTGCCTGCCCCTTCCTGAACATCTCCTCTATGTCTCCAATAAAAGCTGCAAACAGGCTGGGGCTTAGTGGGCATCCTTGTCTGATTCCCTTATAAGTTTTGAAACATTCACTCACCCTTCCATCCACTCTCACTCTACTTATCGTCTCTTCATATATCTCTTCTATTTTTGTTACCAGATGCTCATTTATCCCTCTCTTTCTCAAGCATTCCCACAGTAAATCTCTTTCCACATTATCAAAAGCCGCCTTCAGGTCTACCTTAAATCCCGCCTGTCCGTCTGGTAACACCCCCCTCTCATTCATTTCCTTCATCAGCCTCTCTTCCACAATCATCGCGTATACCTTATATGCTGTATTTAGGAGAGTGATCTCCCTATAATTACTGACTGTATCCTTTTCTCCTTTCTTATATATATGTGGAGCATATTATCCCCTCCTTCCACTCTTGGGGGAATCCCTCTCCCTTCCACACTTAATTCATTATCTCTAACAACCTGTCAACTTCCCTTTCCGTTCCATATATCCACGCTTCATTCTGTATATCATCCCTCCCCGGTGTCTTTCCATCACTCACTCTCTCTGTCTTTTTCTTTGTTTCCTTATTTATGTATCTCCATACCTCTTCTTCCGTCTTTATACCCTTCATCTTTAGCTCTTCTTCCATCCGTTTCTTTTGCTTCTTCTCTTTGCATACTAAATTGTACCTCTTGCGTGCTCTCTTATTGTCGTACTCGTCCTTGGTTGCTTTTTCGTTTTTCCAATTTCTCAGTTTCCTTCTTGCTTCCTGCTTCCTTTCCCTGCATTCTTTATCCCACCACTCGTTCTTCCACAGCCCCCTCTTCTCTCTTATCTCTATCTCTTTTTTTTCTGTTGCGTTTCTTATGTTATCGCTCAGTTCCCTCACCTTTTCGTTTATTTCTGTTTCTTCGTATTTTGCCTCCCTAAGTCTTGCTCTATAATTTTCTTTTCCTTCTTCCGTCCAAATATTGTTCACAATTTTTCTTCTAGACTCATTCACACTTCCTCTATCTTTCTCTCTTCCTTTTGTCTTCACTTCTAAAGGCATATGGTCCGACTCCATTCTTTCTCCCACCTTGAATTTCTCAATTTCATCCCATGCTTCTATTCATTTACCATAACATAATCAATAACTGTCTCCCCTCTTGATCCAATATACGTGTACTCCCCTTTCTCATCTCCTGTGCAGTTCCCATAAAGTATGTCCCACCATCTTTCTTCTACTAAGCTAATCAGTACTCTCCCTTCTGCGTTTTCTGTTCCATCTTTTGTTGATCTTCCTTCTATTGTTTCTTGTTCCTCTTCTATCCGTCTTCCTTTTCCCAATTCTTGCATTAAAATCCCCCCCAATCACCAAAGTTCCTTCTTCTTGCTCTTTTACTCGCTCTTCTATTATTCTCTTCGTTTCCTTCATACTTCTGCTGTACACTGTTACAATTCTCAATTTTCTCTGTTTATTTTTCACCGTTTTTTCCATAATCCCTCTTTCTTCTTTTGCTTCAGTTCCATTTTCTCCTTCCAGTCCCTCTTTCACCCCCATTATTATCCCACCTTTAGCTCTTCCTTTCTTGCTTTCCCTCTCTGCATATTGACATTTCCACTTAAACTCCTTCGACATTCTCTTTGCCAATTTTTCCCACCCCTTTTCTTCCACCCACGTTTCTACCATTCCCACTACGTCAAATTCTCTCAAATACTCCCAAAATTCATTCTCTTTGTTTTTATTCCCGCTACTTTTCAGAATACTATTCTTATTTGCTCCTTTTCTCCTTTATTCCTCTCCGTATTCGTTTTCCCTTTTCTGTCCCGTCGTCTTTTTCTTGTGCTCATATTCAAAGACTTTCTGTATCTAACTCCTCCTTTTCTTCGTCCCACCTAAGCCCTTTTCCCTCTATCCATATCTTTTTATAACCCACTTTCACCCGCTGTCCTTTTTGTCGCTCTTCTTTGGTTATCGCTCTTAATTCCTTCTGTATATCTCTTTTCTTCTTTGTCAGATCATCTTCAATCCCTTTTACACTCTAGAGGAATATTTCCATTTTTAATCTCTACTCTTTCAAAATTTTAAATCGTAATCTTGTATTGTCGACAGTATATGTTTGATGTATCCATAGGTACTTTTTTTACTTGTTTTTAATTATGTTAAATTTTATGTGACGCTATCCATAACTGTAAGGTTCAGTGAAATAAAGAAATATTATATTATTATTATTATTATATCTTCTATGTATACTCTCTTTCCTTTTTTTTTCTCTTAATTTTCTTTTATTTTCCATAACTTTCCTCTCCCCCCCCCAGCTCCCAAGTTCCGCCACAATAATTTTTCCTCCATTTATTTTATACATCTCTCTAACAGTCACTTCTACCTCTAATTCCACCTTCATCCATTTTTCCAATTTCTTCTTGCTCTCGCATTCCTCTTCGTCCAACCCCGTTACTACAATATTCTTTTTTCCTGTTCTTCCATTTTCTCTTCCAATTTTTTCATTTTTTCTTTTAGTTCCATCTTTTCTCTTTACCATTTTTCTTCCTTTTCACGCATCATAATTTTCAACTGTTCCAGTTCCCGGCTCATCTTCCGATTCTCTTCCTTTATCTCCCCTACATCCTCCATAACTTTTTTCAGCATCTCTTTCATTTACTCATCCATTGCCTTTTTAACCGGTGATCTTTGAAACTTCTTATTTTTCCTAAAGGGGTTAATCCTCTCTTCTGATTCTCGTCCTTCTTCTCTTTTTCTTTTGTAATCTCCTTCTCTCTCGCTCTCACTACCACTTTTTTTCATTCTATTTCTTTTCACTTTTTCACGCTTTTTTATCCGCTTATCTTTTCGAGCGCCGCAAAACACGTCCGTTCGGCTCAACTGGTCGAATCTACGAAGGCGCTGAACGGACTTGAATGGCAAAATAACTGACAACGATTTTTTCTTCTACCAAGTCCGACTCTTTTCTGGCAATTCTGAGTTTTTTTCTGGCAAGGGGTAGGGCAATGGTGCTGTTTTGTTACCCAAACTTAAAAGATGAAATACTGTCTACATTTTGAGTATCACGTACAGGGAAATATGACCTTTTTGGAGATGTTTCCTTAAGGGGTCGAGGGGAATATGACCTTCTTGGAGTATGTTTCTTTAATAATAATATTAATAGAATAATAATAATAGAAGTTTATTGCCAACAGACAGAATGTCTATAGTGGTCGAGCGCATAGCACGAAGCACCAATTTCAGTGATCCACGAAAGTTACCGTCTGTAAATTTTGTTTTTCTGTTGAAATTGGTGCCTCACGCTACGCGCTCGATCATTTAAAGAAACAGTCCAAGAAGGTCATATTTCCCTTCCCTTGGCCAATAAGAGAAGAAACCGTACGAAGGCGCAGAGAGGACATATATTTTTTTTTTTCATTATTTGCGCGCACACCCATTAACACATTTCGAGTTTCACGTACAGAGAAATATGACCTTCTTGAAGTATGTTTCTTTAAGGGGTCGAGCGCGTAGCGCAAAGCACCAATTTCAATGATCCACGGAAAACCAAATTTTCACAAAGGCAACTTCAAAACAGGCTCCAATTCGTATCAGAAAATAATGAAATAAACTCAATTTTATTTTAATAGTTTCTGTAAAGTACGACTTCACGGAACTTTGATTTGTTTCATTGATATAATATCCGGCTCGAAAGACCAAATGTAAAGTACGACTTTACGCTGTTTGACTTTTACTAGCGGATGTAAAGTACGACTTTACGGTGTTTGATTTTGGGAACCACGGCTTCCGAATGAATGCTTGTTAACACGACAAGACGCTTGTCTGGTTTCACTGATTTTATTTAACAAACAACATTTACAACTATGGTAACAACTATCTCGTTTGAGCGCAGTTTTGCTTCTCTTACAAATCTTAAAAATCTAGCTCACCCCACCTTCAGAAAAGGGAGGTGCCCAAATTGACCCTCAAGTGGGGGTGAGTTGCAGCTGGTCCGGGTTTTGGAGAGGGGACCGCACACTTTCAGCTTTCAAAACCCCAAGACTAAATGGAGATGCCCGCGCACAGGGCATATTGGGTTCAGGGGCTAGACGTTATCCAAACAGGAAGAGATGGGTGTGGGCGCACATAATTTCCACTTTAAACTCGAAATTTCAACTTGAAGTGGCTTATGGTCAAGGGAGTCCCCTTGGGACAGGGGTAGGAGGATGGTAGGAATCGAGTTTCTTTTATTATTTTCTGATGCAAATGTTAGGCGACGGTTACGATAACTACCCCATCGAAACGACAAATTTTCAATAAGAATTCCTACTCAGAGACTTTTTATGAGTTAAAATGAAATAAAAAAGCGGATGAAGGAATTTGAGAAAAAAATGATTTTAATGTTCATTATGCAGGATAGCCTGTTGTGAAGCTAACGTTTGTAAAAATTTGCTTTAACGTGGATCATTGAAATTGGTGCTTCGCGCTAAGCGCTCGACCCGTAAAAGAAACGTACTCCAAGAAGGTCATATTTCCCTGTACGTGAAACTCGAAAAGTGATAATGGGTGTGCGCGCGCATAATTTCGAGAATAAAGTCGAAATTTCGAAATTAAAGTCGAAATTTCGAGATTAAAGTCGAAATTTTGAGATTAAAAAAAGTTATATGTCCTTTCTGCGCCTTTGTAAAACCGAGATGTAGACAATTTGTTTTTAAAGAGAAGGAGCATTTAATATTCTGATAGAAATAGTCCAAGCAAATTAGACGAAAAAATGACGAATAGCAGCAATAATTTATAGTTTTTAAATTTTGGTCATGAATTCCCAACATAAAGATCCGAAGGGTTCCCACCCCCCCGGGGGAGCGTGACGTCATGAAGCTTTTCTGCATTTTTCTCGTAAACGAGAAAAGATGACTTTTTGTCAATTTTTGTAAAAACTTGGTACTTGTGTTCAGCAGCCTAACGCTTCAATTCAGTTTTCACTAATAATCATTCTTTTTTGGGTATCTTGACGATTATGCCTTCCCTCAAGTTTTGTCGAAAAATGGCGTCCATCCAGATCGTTTTAACGAGTGGTCTTTTCACTTTGCTCTCTTTCAGTTCCTGGTATATCATTTATGTTTTATTACGTCCCAAACATATCCTGAAAAGAGACAAAATGGCTCATTTTCGACTAGAATTTTTTTTATTTCAATATCTCCTATAACCTCCTTCAGTTTGGCACTACCTTTTCGGAACACTAATATAATTATGTAAATCAACAAACTATTTACTTTTACAATGTCAAAAAATTCTAGAAACATTTTTAGTTAAAAAAACGAAAAAAACGTTTTTTTTTTAAATTAAAATGAGTTTGTGACGTCACAAGTTCAGGCTGCCGCCCTGTATATTATGTACGCCTCGATCACACACTGTCCCAGTTGAATTTTGTCTAACTTTTTGCTGGGTGCCTTTCAAAAGACGTTGAAACTCGTAAAAATACTTTACAGAAAAGGGTACACACTATGTAATATGCAGTTCAATTGGTCTGAAGTATCCAAGCATTAATAGAAAAACTCACATTGAAAATTTATTATCCAAAAGTTATGAAGAAACATGGATTAATAATATACAATAATAAATATTCACATATAAAATAACATCAATAAGTAAAATGTGGAACAAATCCGCAAATATTTGTCACTGAAAAATGGAAGAATTTTATTTAAGAATAATTATAAAAGTTAAATTCAATAGGAATGTTAGAAAATTGTAAACATAGTGATACACTGACCTATCATATTATGTAATAACACAAGTTTTATCAGCACGTCCATAGAACTTTCTAATTTTAAAATGAAATATTAACAACATTTATTATATAGGTTTTTATATTACTGTCTAACAGTAAATAAACATTTTATACTTCTAGTTAAAACATTTTCAACCATAACTAAGCCTAAGTGGCTTAGTCCTAAGTCTTTAGGAAAATGTCTAATTACTACATCTAGTGACTGGATTCTTTGCATTTAATTAATCGCTATGGAGTTTATCTATTTTTATCTGTCATGAAAATATATACCTCGTTCAACATTTATAGGTACGTACAATAATTTCTCTATGGATAACAATATACAATTTAACAATGTTGTTACAAATCCAACTTACAGATGTAATTATGGCAAGATTATTTCTACATGCATGAAAAATAAATAAAATATGGCACTGAAATCTTTACAAAATGTCCCATATACAGGGCGCGACCACAAGGGGATATATTAAAAGTAACATTGTGTGACTTCATAGAAGTTCCTATTTACAGACCAAATAAGTTTAGGCCGAATTGCTTTGATGCTAATTTTAATAATTTCCCTCGGGATATTTATATTCTTCAGATTCTTGAAACTATAAACCAATTCTTGAAACATTTTGTAGCATTGTAGAATAAGTTTATTAAAATACATACATTTAGATATGCATTACAGTTTGTAAAATCTCTGATTTTTCATTAATAAAGTAGAAAATAATAAAAAATTGTGCCCTTTAATAGCAAAAAACGTTATTAAGTAGGTATGTTGTATAAAATACAGAAAGTTATAAATATAAATACTCCCTACATTTAATTTGCAGGCTGCCCAACAGTCTTTTCTAAGAAAAAAAATCTATTTACAGAATCCAATAATATAAACAAATATAAGCATTAAAACAAAACTGTTCTTTCTCTAATTGAACGTCTACATCTTAAGATCTTCCTTCTGAATGCTCATTTACAATATACAAAGTATTTCTTTAATGTTGAATCCAAAATAAATAAATCTAAATCTGTGCTGAATAATACTGGCAACATTTTATATACCAATGGAAGTACTGGTACGAAATCCAACTAGGTTTCTTTATGTCAGCACATACGTAAGTAGAAGACTTCTCTACATTGATTATGAAGTGTAAAAACTAGAAGGACGTAATTCACTTTAACTGAAGACTTTGTGACCATCCCAGGAATAAGACACGAATGAATGGCAAAAGGGAGGATGACAGTAACACTACAGGTCCCAGACCTGGTTGAGAAAATTAAAAGTGCCACTGAGACCCCCCCTTGCTGTCTCATTCATTAGGCGTACTTGAAGCCCACCTGTCGAATTCTATCCCCGAATCTGGACTGACACCGATTTGAGCCAAAGGACTCAGGAAGTCCATATGCTGTCGGCATTTGCAGTTTTCTGTTAGACCGCAGTTCTGACAAGTGCCCTTCGGCCTGCTTTGTTCGGGCTTTTTGCTTCTACTTTTTTGTTCTTGTTCCAGTTTCTCCATTAGTGCGACCGGACTTTGGGAAGACACATTTAGCTTTAATTCACGTTCGAAGTTGTATAGTTGCTCCATGAAGTGGAAATTCGGTGCAATGTTGGATTTGCGCGAACGAACAACGTTGAAGGCATCGTTCAAGTTCAGGGAACATTTGTACATTATGTACGCCACTGTTATTGTGACGGAACGGGAGACGCCGGCCAGACAGTGTACGAGAATGCCCTTCTGGTTGGACCTTGCTTCATCTGGAAAAAAAGTATTTTATTAGACGACATGCGTACATGTGACATAATGAAATTTATTGAAATTATTATTATTAATAAGTTAGGTACAATATTTTTTGTAACGAATCAAGTCCGAAAAAAAAATTACATAAATTTGAATTTTGCACATGCCATGAGTACAAAAATTAATGAAACAAACGCTGAGAACACACATTTGACGTAACTTAAACTTCTTTATTTGGGTTGAATAATTTTATAGAAATAATACTTCAGAAATGTTTCGATAAAAAATAATGAGTAAAAGAAGAATAACTTGGGTTCACCCTTAGAGAACATGGTGGGGCTACGAGGCTCTGTGATGTGCGTCTCGCCTCTTTAATATGACCACCCTGGGCTCAAAGGAGGCAAATTTTCTACCGACTTGCATACTTCAAAAATATGATGAAGTTGGCAACAATACAATTTACATCAAAATTGGTTCCAATTCCATTTAGAATTGCCTTTCCGTCAACTTTTAAATAAATCTACAGTTTTATCTGAATCCATGAGCAACTGAAATATACTGTAAGTTGAACGATGCTGCTACAGGTTGAGGATGCGTGTCGTCATAATGAATTTCACAAAGATAAATCAATACCAAACATACAGAGTTTGTTACTAAAAATAAAAATACCTATAGCAGGTTCGCCAGATGTAAAATTACATTTTTATATAACAAAATGTATTGATTAAAGAACCGAAATAAACCAAATTAAGTTGTTTATTAATAAGTAAATCATTGAAATATTAACTATTGTTCTAAACGTTTATTATATTATCTGAAGAACTACTACAAGCGGCCTTTCGTGAATGGGCAACTTTGACTAATATTGTTTTTGATTTCTCTGTACTATGTTGTCTGGAATACACCAATAAATAATTTATTATGATTAACTAATTTCAATAAATTTGTTTATGGAGCGATCGTGGAACAACACAAAAGTAAAAACAAATATTAATTTAGGCTGGAATGCGTTTTTCCAGATTTTTCTCCAGATCTCGATTTTTATTTCCAATTTAAAACATTCAATTGGGTTATTTCCATCCCGGGAGCATAACGAACAAAATAAAAAAAAAGAATCAATCAAATATGTCGTTATGATCGAGAGTGCAAATATTATGTTTTTTGTAGTTTATCCGAATTTTCCGACTTTCCTTTGTAATTGCCTCGAATTTTATTTTCCTGAAAATGTTTCCAGGATTATAACAAAATAGTATTTAACGGTATTAAGCCGATAACAAGCGAGGATAAGGAGACGTAAATAGAGACAGACGTTGTCCTGTCCAAATATGTTTTTGGATAGATTGCGAAACAACACAAAAGTAAAAACAAATTTTCCGACTTTCCTTTGAACATCATTTATGTAATTGTATAGAACTTTATTTTCCTGATAACTTTTCCAGGACCATAACGAACAAAACAAAAAAAGAATTACACATATCCATCGTTCAAATCGTGAAAAAAGCACTTTCAGTTTTTACCGAATTTTCCAATTTTTATTGCCGTAAAAACCGCGTATCTGAACTATTACGAATATTAAAAAAAAAGCCAAATCGATCTAGCCAACAAACACACAGCATTTCATTTTTATTATATGTATAGATTCGTTGAAATCCGCATCACTTGAGAACGGCTGGACCGATTTGGCAATTTTTTTTAGAATATTCGTAGTGGTCCAGGTAAGTTTTTACTGAAAGAAAGATTGAGGAAGTTGCCCGGAAAACACAGTTTTTCCGGAATTTTCCCATCTTCCGGGTGACTTTTTCCATTTTTCCATCCCTTGGAACCCTACTTGGAGTAATTATGAATATGTAAAAAATAGGAGGAGAAGAATTATGAACACACGCACACCGGAATTATTTAAAATTTATAATTATAAAGATGACAACAAAAATTTCTGGATCTCGATAACCGCGCCACCTACCTGGTCCAACTGTAGCCAAGAAACATGGCTCCATAAGTACAAAAAAATATAAATATAAATAAATCATCAAAATCGGTCAGAAAATTTAAAAAAATCGTTATTTGCCTCTTAGCCTCATGATGTTAATAACTATTTCATGATACCTATCTGATATTTGAATTTTTTATATATACAGTGAGCGGCAAAAGTATGGAATAAATTCATTAAAAATTAAACATTTTTTTCTAAATTTTTTTTTTTATACGGGTCAATTTTGGTTTCTAAAAATTAATATTTTTATCCCAAATTAAATTTCAAGCAGTCATTTGTTTTCGAGTGATGACGTCATCGATATTTTTTTAAAATAGAAACCCCTTATTTTTTTCTTTATTATCTTAGGGCCGTTTTACACTTCAAAAATTTTTCCCAAAAATTCTTACAGAAATAATTCTAAAAAATTTTGAATTTTTTCTTTTCATTTTGCTGCAAAATCCGTTTTACACTTATCCATTTTTCTTGAAGAACTTATTCTCATGCGCAAGCATATTTGGTATAAGCAGCAGCGTTAGTTGTCAATTTTTGAAATTTGACATACAGGTCGAATAATTGTGGTTATGTATTATTGTTTTCCAACGATGTCTTGGAACAAGTTTACATAATTATGTATTTATTAACTTTAATTGAACATGAAATTAAAAAGGAAGAAGCTTATGAAATCACCAATAATAAAGTTAAGAAACAAATATAGCGCAAAAACGGAAACAAGCCGCAACTCACAATACACTACCACGAAATTTCTCGCGCACATTCTTGCAAGAATTCTGCAGAATATAGGACATGTTTTATATTTTTATTTGAGAAATAACCACGATAAATTTCGGCACAAACATCTTGTTTGATACATATAATTTTGACTTAAAATAATTTACGTAAGAATTTTCTGGAAAATTCTTTGAAGTGTAAAACGGCTCTTAGATAATGAAAGTTTTGAGAAAAAAATAAAATTCCGGAAAAACAATTTACACATACAAATGAAACTGACAATACCATTTGACTGTTTGATTTACCTACTTGATTTGTTTTTGTTTGTCATAAAAAAACAATTTTTTTTTCTCAAAACTTTCATTATGTAAAATAACAAAGTTTTTATACTGACTGTTAGACAATTAAAAGGGCTAACTGAATCAAGAAAAAAAATTATCACTCGAAAACAAATGACTGCTTGAAATTTAATTTGGGATAAAAATATTCATTTTTATAAACCAAAATTGACCCGTCCAAAAAAAAATTTGAAAAAAAAAATTGTTTAATTTTTAATGAATTTATTCCATACTTTGGCCGCTCACTGTATATGTATTTGTTTAAATAATCAGTTCTTGTACATATCACGAAAAATACTGAACAACATACAGGGCCGATATCTTTATAGAGGTGTTCCAAAATTAGCGAAAAAAAAAAAAAAACATTCCACGCAAAAAAAGGGTTTTTTAGCCTTGACAGTTGTAAACTACGTTCTACCACATTTTAGACAGCCATGGTAACCCATTTTTTACACATTGAAGCTGTCACCTACCGCCTTTAAGCGGTAAAATAGTCCAAAATTTTCTTCTTTAAGAAACGCGCAAAAAAAAGATCCTTTGTGATAAATATTGGTCGTATATTTTGAAAGAAGATACCGCACTTAACTGTCTTTGAATAAGTTTCTAAGATATAATAATAACCAATTTAAAAACACTCGAAGGCGCACCATCTCGTGGTATAAATAGTAAGCATCTCAGTTGCCTATTTACCTTGTCAATTTACAATGTCTCTCAATCTAAAAATGTTAATTTATTGCGATTATTACTTTCATAAAATACAATAATATGGCAAAATGGGTGAAGTCATTGAACTAAAAGTAAAACACGTCAAGAATAAGATAATGAAAAAGTTAAGGTAAGTCAACAAAACACTCGAAAAACATAACCTCTCTCATATTTTTAGGAATTGTGCCCTATTTATGCTATTTATGCATTCCTACACCTCCCGTATCCTTTTGGGCAAAATCCGCGTCCGTCACACTACCCTGCACCTATCTTTAGGTCCATAATGTGAATGTAACTTCGGTGCAACGATAATTTTTGTAAAATGGGGGCGCCAAGTGGAAAACTTCGTCATCGGCTAAAAAGTTGTATACATTATGTGTGTGGTAGGTATTTTACATCACTCAGTTTTATTAAAACACTCCGCTTCGCGTCGTGTTTCAATATTAAAACTTCGTGATGTAAAATGGAATATACTATTCCATGTACGAATAATATGCTTTAAAAATTTACACTCTTAACTTAAGGTGGTAAACTTTAGAAACAAAAATTAAAATTCCCTGTTGTGACTTTTCGTGAAATTAAATCTTCTTAGATCTCGATAAACGTAATTACCAATTGTATTTGTGCATAAAAAACATTACATTTTGGTTTGTAACATTTTTTTAATTTTAATTTTTATTAATATTAATTTTGATTTTAATTTTTTTTTCTTGCTATAATTTATAGCTTATTGTGTTACGTTTCACTTTTTTTCCGCTAATTTTGGATTACTGTATATAAAATTCCGGTGTGCGTGTGTTCTTAATTCTTCTCCTCCTAAAGGCTTGCCCGATTTTGATGAAATTCTTTATGTGTTTGAATGTATCCCTGAGATCCAGATTTTTTTTTAAATTTTCTGACTAATTTTGATACATATTTTTTTGTATTTATTGGGCCATCTGGATCGTTCTACAGCTACAGTTGGACCCTGTAGGTGGGTGGCTCTGTTGTAGACATCCAGTTTTTTTTTTTAATTTTCTGACCGATTTGGAATATTTTTTTTGTACTTATGGAGCCATGGTTCTTGGCTAGAGTTGAACCAGGTAGGTGGCGCGTTGTCGAGATCCAGAAATTTTTGTTGACATCTTCATAATTATAAATTTATAAAGATATCGGCTCTATATGTTGTTCAATATTTTTCGTGATACCTACTACAAAAACTGATTTGTTTAGCATAATTTCTAGACAATTCATAAATCAATTTTGTTTGTGTTGCTCTAGAAACAATTATCAAAAACTTCCTCCTGTTAATTTTTATAACAGCCGTGACTGTCATGAGTGAGTTTTCACTCAAGCTGAGAGTTCTGATATAATGCAATAATTTTATTATGAAAAAAGAATTACGCATATCCATCATTCGAATCGTGAGTTATGGTCTTGAGTTCATACAAAAATCCCATAGTTCAGTTTTTCCCGAATTTTCCAATTTTCCGGGCAACTTTTCTAATTTCTATTTGCCTAAGAACCTAATTTGAACTATTATGAATATTAAAAAAAAAAAAAATAGCCAGATCAGTCCATCCGTTCTCAACTCTTATCAACGAACATCATTTTTTTTATAAAGGTTTGAATGCGTTTTCCAGATATTCCTGATTTCTTTTATATATGTATAGATATGGGATGCTCAGAGTAAAAGTGGATCAAGTCGATCGATAGAGATTTTGAAATAAGAAACTTTATTTTATTTTTTTAACTTTATTAAATCTCAGCCACATTATGGCAATAATTTATGGCTAATAAAATTAAATCGTAGAGAGGGAAAATGAACTTGAACTCTTTCTGTACTGAACCATACTTCATTCGGAAGGTGAATCAAGTCCATTGTGGAAGAAACATATTTTTGGACTTGTATGTGTTCACTACTTTCCGCTTTACAGAATTTAAATTTAAAAACACCGTACGATGGATGGTATGGCTCAATGGATATAGATAAAGTGAAAGAAAATTTGTATAGGCTGGGATAGCTCAACTGGTAAGAGCTCTCGACATATAATCGAAGGATTTTGGCTTCAAGTCCCAGTCCGGACCTTGAGGTTTTTTTTTTTAAGGAAAATTGAAAAATATATCTGGATCTCGACAACAGACCCACCTACCGATCTTTTTACTTTTTTTTTATCAAAATAGTTTTTTTAAGGAGATTAAAAAAAAAACTGGATCTCGACAACGACAACAGCGCCACCTACCGGGTCCAACTGTAGCTAAGAACTATCCAGGTGACTCCATAAGTAAAAAATATATATAATAAAATAAAAATCATCAAAATCGGTCAAGCCGTTTATGAGTAGAAGAATAATAGGAACACACGTACACTGGAATTTTATATACCGGGTGTCCCAACTAAAATTTGTACCCCCCCAACAATTGAAATTTCGAAAGACTGAGAAGAAAACGCTCGAACAGGTCAATTTTGTTATCAAGGGGGAGCAAATTATACCAAACTTTCAAGGCTTAGATCTCACCCCTTTCGCAAGGGCAGCCATCCAGTTAAAAAATTTAAACAGCATGGGGGTCGTGTGATACATCATTTTAAAGCTTATTCAATTCTCTATTCAGAGCTACTTTTATAGATTCGTTTCTACAAAAAGAACATGAATGGGTGTATGTATAAAGATAGTGAAAAAATTGATTATTATTTTTATAATCTTTGAAGGTTTGGAAAATTACAGAACAAATTTCTTTCACTTATATTAGAGCTTGAACATTTATTGATTTAGAATCTTAGGACAATGGAGAGTTTTATCGTGTACACAGAATAACCAACCAATGTATATAATAAATATTTCTTAATTAAATATATATTTTGTTCTTTGGGAAAATACTATTTTAATTTATTCAATATATGCCATCGAGATCGACTTGAAAAACACATTTCTTATACAAGCATAAAATCAAAAACAAAACACAATGATTCAGAACCTTTATTGCAAAAATATTAATCTAGAAAATCTGCCTAAATCATACTTAAATTTCGCATTATGATAATCGCGAACGTTTGCACAGACATTCCAAGCCCTATAAACACCAGAACCCAAGATGCTTGATACAGGAGTCTATCTGGCAGACCATTTTTTAACCATACTGGTTTCCCATCATCGCAAGCGTATCTCTTCTGAATCTGTTTGAGTTTTGCAAAGTTAGCGTGAACTTTAAGTTTCTGCGGCTCTTTGGCAATATTTCTCGTCAACACACGGAAAACTGGCACTATTCTATTTGATGCATTCATTTTCAAACAATTTTGAATCGATGTTTGACAAGTACGATCAAAATTGGTTTTCAATTTTTTATAGTACATAACAGCCAACTTCAGAAATATTTTCATAAACCGATGCGAGATTTAAATGGTGTCATTGGCTCCAATAGAGTCTTTTGGGTTAAGCGAAAAAAAAAAGTTAATTTGAAGTGGCAAAATCAACCTTAAAAACGTAGGCCTGTAAATTCTAAATTATGTATTAGTGAGAATTTTTGGATATCTGTGCGAAATTGAAGGTTTCTTGGCCTAATAAATGCCGATTTGTTTTTTTTTTACACTACATATTGGTTAATGTTTCGAGTTTCAGCCAACATGATGGGTGAACGGAAAAGGTTGCTGAATGTAAGCGGAGAAGAAAAAGCAATGGGAACATGATTGATTGCGAAAGACGGCATAAATGTAAACAAATCAGGAAAAAAATAGATCTAGGATAGATATCAAGCTGGGATCTTGAGTAACAGGATCCACAACAGAATAGATATTTACGGTAAACTTGTAGACCACGTGTTACATGTTTATGTATTTCAGGCAATACGACATTAAATAGAAACAAAATGTACCATGCAATTACGCGGTAGTAGTATCTATAAAAAGTTCAGTGCAGCGGGGTAAGAACCACGCCCCTTAAGAATAAGTGCTGTGATATATTTTATTTTGTTGAAAAAAACTGCAATACTTCTCGTTGCAAACACCACTTTCACATAATATTTTTTTTAGATAAAACAAAGTAGTCATTATAATTTTTACCCATTTTACTTTTAAAATATTAAAACAATGTTGTAGCTATGTAAATATTACGCCAAGCTGTTGTGAATTATTCTGTGCAACTCGTTAGAATGCATTAGCTTCCCTTCTGTTGGTTTTACAGTTCACTTCGGCAATTTCTGTCGGCACGTGTATGAACTCTGCTACACCTGCATTCTGATCCCTCATGACCGCTGGAAATTATTATGAATTGCAGAGTAGAATCGGCCTTCAATAAATCCCTGTCCTATTCACAACACCCCAATCGTAAAAACTTTCTTGTTTCCGTCTGTTCCGGATGGGAACAAGCGATTTTTTCCCGGTAATAGAAAAACGGGGCTAAAACGCCAAGAGTGGCGTCGGGCGAATCGGCTGCTCAACATTTGCATAGAAGATGTGTTAGCAGTGAACGAGTAGCTCTTTGAGCGAAGTGAATGGGAAGGCGGCGCTCCCTCGGTGACCTAGATCGGAGCGCCATTCATGACTCTGTTGAATGAAAGGTGAGGGTGGAAAACGGAGACAGAAACTCGCTTAGTCAGCCGGTCTATCGTCGGCACAACATAATAATATCTTTGCGTATTGTATCTATCTCGCTTCCTCGTTGCTCCGACCCTATTGATTTTCGAGTATGTGTGCGTGGGTGGCGCATTCGGTGCCGCCGCCGGTGAATTTTCAACATGACACCGACACCCACACACCCGAAATAACTACCCACGTACCTATTTAGGGAATAAATGACTGGAAGATTTGACACAGATAGGGGCAACGAAAAGGGCCACAGCCAAGACTTTGGCTTGACCACGAAATAAATGGTATCATGATAGACTGAAAAAATTGCTATATTCCGCTGAAGAGCTTTTTACCGAGATTGCTTCAGCTTGTTTTATGTAAATTCTATATTATCATGTACACGGCACAAACCTTGTACTACAGTTGAGCTCGTTTTTTTTTGTCAATCAGGTTCCGTTTTTAAAATCTTTGGGTTATATGTAGTTCGTATGTCTTGACATTTTGGAATTAATGATGATGATGATTTACCATTCCCGATGGCTAACTTCCGGAAAAATCCTGTTTTACTGCCCAAGAGCTCGGAATCGTTCAATTCGAAGAAAAAAATCCACACTGAACCATTCCGAAGTAGTGAGTATCTCTTTGAAGGCGGTAATATGAAGGTATTGTATGCAAAACAAAGAGTACCTTGAAAATTCTCATTAAATCTACTCCTGCAGCAGTTAAAATTTTGGATTTTTTAATGGAAGAGAAAATTAGTAAAGAAACCTTTTCCTAACTTACTGTATTTACAGTTGCACCAAGCACAAGCCAAATTACTATTGTAACTCAAATCCCTATCTTTTAAAATTGTGTAGCGAGTTTATTGTGAAATAGAAAGAACCATGAGATCATTTAAATTATAAATTAGAGTAGGCGTTTTATATGCAATGGGCCAGCCTCCAAATTGACTGACAGAGTAAAATTTGAGGTTATGGTAAACATTGTGACGTTTATGTTTCTCATGTTAAATTGTTGTAATTGAAAGAAAATAAAATACTAACAAATAATGTAGGTTTATTGAGAATTACAGCAAATGTGCAAAGTGTTCTCCCCCAGCTTCAATGCAGCTCGTAACTCTCTGTTTCATATTTTCAAATGGATTTTCCAACATCAGAAAGGTTATGGCGTTGCATGCATTAAAAATTGCCTTGCAGTTCTTCGAGATTGTGCGGGTTAATTTTAAATAATAAATCATAAAAGTCTTTGAGATACGGGAAAATGAAATAATCTAGAATACTCAAGCCCGGAGTTCTAGGCGGAAATTGAATGACATCATAAAACTGATTGATAATCTGCAGGAAAATTAGGGTAGGCATTTCGAAAAAACTTTTAAGACATACTTCCATTCACCATTTTTCTGAAATAACTTTGACATTCAAATTTTAAATCAAATCCTCAAAAGTTGGTAGTGCCAACCTAATTTAAATCTCACAGCCTATTCTAATTTATAATTTAAAAGTATACATATATGAACTTCAGAAAATACGCTTACTAGTCAGACCGATACTTGAGAAGACCCAGTGATAAGGGCCGGCAACCAGTGCGCTTATCGGGGTGCAACTGTAGGTAGAAGAGTGAGAAAAAGTCAGTGGCTCTGGCTATTATTCCGGGGTAGGAACAGCCCTTTTATACAGAGGGCTGGTCTTTGGTGCGACTCTCTTAGGTAGCTGACGGTGGCACAATTGATCTTAAAAAAATTAAACGAGCTAATTTTTACAGGCAGTCATAAAAATTGTTAACAGTTCTCCAAAAAATCATAAAATCTTCACGTCTAAACAAATAGCCAACTTTTATTTCAGAAAGTGTTAAACACATGTTTATTTAAAATTGGAGAATGCATTCCTTGTGAAACTACCATTTAAATATGAATTAAACATTAGTAGAGTACAAAAATTGGGGTGTGTATTTTGTTAGTTTTTTAAGGCGTTCTTGAAGTAATTTTGCATTATTTTGGGAGATTTTAAGGTTTTTTTTTTTTTTTTGGTGGTCTACACATATTTGGGTACTTTTGGGGTGGATAAAAATTAATGGTTTTTGAGAGGTTTTAGGCCTTTTTCGGTTGTTTGCTTTTGGGCAAACAGCTAAATTTGTAGAATTCTGCCTTGTTTTTTAAGACGCCAAATGTCCTGGTCCAGAAGTAACATTTTATACTCTACTAACATTTGAAAATAGAATAAAAAGCAACGAACACCGTAATTTCACTTCATCAGCCACAGAAACATGCCCTCGTACTATTAATGGACGTTTTTATTGTTGTGTGGATTTACATCTACACTATTCAGCAAAACTGGTGGAATTCGGATTACAATGTAATTTTGATAGGGAGTACATCACTATACTTCCAGGTTTACATGATTGTGTTAATCTAGTTTGAGCGCTTTTTCTCCAAAACCCAGAACGGGTGGGCTGAAAGCGCATAGTTTCGGAATGAAGGAGAGGTAAACAGCGACCACTAATACAATGAAATTGTTCATTCAAGATAAAACTGCACCGTCATTAATGTTGTGGAGATCGACGTTAGTCGGCATTCATACAAAAGCATAATAAGGCTAGAGTTCCTCTATAATATTTATATTATATAGGAACTTTAAAGACTTTTGTCACCAATTCCTTTCATAGCATTGGTAATTTATATTATAAAAACTGATGATGATGATTTCTACTATGGCCAATGTAAACAATACATGTGTTCTACATCCTTGATTCAAAGTAATATCTGCAGTTCTTTCTAAGATCACAAGATATTTATTTACAGAAGCACGTTTAGTAGCTTTAAATTCTTCGCATATGACTAAGAGTAGAGTAAGACTGAATATAGAGTATTTTATTTACATATTTCAATACGCAGATTTTTCTTCAGCATAAGTTATTCACGATTGTTTTAAATACTGCACTTACCTATAAATTCTATGGCCTTTGGAAAATGGCTCGCTAGATTTTGGGACCAATGGTCCGTAATAGGAATCTGCATGTACTTGTAATTTCCACAGTCCTCGAACACATTAGGCAAATCAGGAGTCACGTTTAATATATACTGAAACAATTAATTTTGTGTAAGATATGTCCATAACGTCAGATTATATTATTATTATAAGAACTTAAATTATTTTGATATCTTACCTGAATACCATGCCTTTCTAGTGACTGGCTGTCTTCACTATTAGCGGCATTACCAAGAAACAAGTGAGGAAGAATTTCCACAGGAAACTCTCTGTCTTCCTCCAAACCTGAAAGAACTTCAACACTTTACTTTTTGCTATTGTAAATTTTAAATTAACACACTCCCATCCAAACCAGTTACATTGTTGCAGTTATTAGAAACAAAAAAGTTATCAAACTGTCTTACCTAAAGAGCTATCACATCGATCGTCGGTGTCCGAACTGTCCGTGGAGCTATTGGCAGTAGACGACAAACTGTCGCAGCTTCGATGGGGTCTATGCAATGGTGGTGCTGAAATCCGGAGAGACCGGAGTCCCATTAAAGGTAATGGATCCGGGCCGGCAGCAGACGGTAATGTACCTCCAGAATTTTCCAGCAATTCCGAGCAGCTATCGCACCATTCCGGATAAGAATTTCGGAATGTTTGAAACCCATCTGTAAAAAAAAAAAACAAGTTTTAAAATATCTATTCTCTTCAAACAAGTACCCATTGTATGTAAATAAGGATTTACATCATCCGTCTAATCATAGTCGCGATAAATTTCTAATAACACTTTGTTTTCAATGAAGTATAATGAATGAATTTGATAAAGTAACACAGCATTAAATTTAGAAATGCTGCATAGTAGGGAATTATGGTAAACATCGACAATCATTAAAATGTTGGAATGCCAAGATGAGATTCTTTGTAGAGTTTATGCAAAAAGATAACTGATTTCACACGAACCGACTTCCGTCGGTAAGACGAATTGATTGTATTATTTATAGTAAAGTTTACACTACGACTACTGATGGTTTTCTTAGAATTCACACCACCCGGAAATCGAGACAATGAACTCTTCGCTTACTAATTCGTTATGGAACAGACTTAAAATTAACAATGAAATTAAATCATTCATAAAGTAATGGGGCACGCCACTGTGTAGAAATGAGAAATAAAATAATCTGTTGCCCTCTTTTAAACGAAGGAATTATGGGTCAAAATATGCACTCAAATGTAAGTATATTGTGAACGCAAAACAGGAGGTTCCCTGTAGAAATTTTCTTCAAAAGCTATTGGAAATATACTATGTACTTGCAGACTTACTTTTTTTTTTCGATTTTTACTGAAAAGTTGATCTCGTTTATATTACTGACATTATAATTGATTCTGGAGATTACTTTAAGTTGGGCTAGAGGAAAGTGCGTGCGGAAGTGCGTGTTTTATCATTTTGATCATCAATCTCAGCAAGACTAATGTATACCGACATCAAAAAACAGAAACGTAAACAAGAATTCCGTCCATCCACCTCCGCATTGTCGGCGTCCTGTCCCTTCCGTTTTCAAACCTGAATCTTGGGGTATTTGTTTAACAACAACCGGACGCAAGTAGCCAGTACACGGGATCGAAAAATCTCTAGCCTTCGAAATGAACAGACAGTCACATCGGACACAAAAAGCGTCGAAGCTAAAATCGCGATGGATTGATGGTGGCCCTTTCAAGGACGCCCTTGAGGTTCTGTGTGTTTTAAAGGAGGGTGAGAATGAACGTGGGCGGCCGACATCGCGCTCGACCCACGCATTTTCGCCGCCCACGCTCTCCCGGTTCTCTTCTGTTGAGTTGAGCGTGGGCTGCCCCGTGCCACACCGAATCAAGCTGAAGACCGCCACCGAATCGGCCGTTTGACGATGGTATTGCGGGTTTTGGCATGGAAATTCATGCCGCCTCTCGCCCGCCTCATCATTCGCCGTTTATTCTTGCTTGCTAGTTTCGCGGCAAAGGGAAATTTGGTAAAGTCGGTGCTGTAAGTTTGACAGTATGTTGGTATCACTCGCTGTTTCAGTTTAGTAATTTTGAATTTCCTAATTTGGCAACTTACCATAACACGTCAAATTGACAAATTGAAATTATTCACTATTACTGTTACAATTAACTTATCACTCTGTAAGAGCATTGAAAAATCCAGCATCTCAAAGACGTCTACAAAAAGTGGTTAGCAGACAGAAATAATTATATCATTTGAGAAACACTGGACCAAAAAGCAATTTTGGGAAATTATCAAACCCCTAGTGAATCATCCAAGGTTTGGGGTGACAAACATTTTTTTTACAATAAGCAGTTTAATTGTAAGAGGTATATGACAGGAAGCAGTATCGAGAAAACAAAGCTTGTTTGGAGAGAAGCTTTGTCGCGTTTTACACCTACAATGTGGCGAAACAGAAATGAGCATTGCCAAAAAATGATTAAGGAAGTTTGGCGCAATTACATGGGAAACATTGCATTTTAATAAGGTTCCTCCACTAATTATTTCGTTGGCCTATTCGGATTCCGAGAATGATTTTTAATCGTGTTTTAAACTACGTTGAAGATTCAGTTCTTGTTTATTGCTGGTGTTTTAAGAAATAAAGTTTTTATTTACCATAACCTCAATTTCTTGTTTGACCTTTTTTAAACTAGGCGTTGCTTATATTCTGAACACTGCTTATGAATTTGTGCGTATCATATTCGTATAATCTGCAGCAACATATTAAAAATGACACTGACAGCACGGATGTCATTGAAAACGACTGTAAATTATTATAGCACAAATAAACATAATTTTAATTATGGAAAGGGTGAGCACACAAGAAAAAGGACGTGAAGGTCCTAGAAATTTTTTATACTATATATTCAAATTTATAAAACAAATTTCTTTAGAACACGTAGGAAACGAGACCTACATAATATTTTTATAAACATGAAGATATTTTACTGTATGTATTATAAAATCAAGAAATAACGCAGAGCGAGCAAAGCGAAAGATAAACGTTCTCTAACGAGTAGTAGGTATACTATATTCACAAATTATTGGCATCTCAGTAGACTCTGTAATTTGGGTATTCCCTAAATTTTGGGTTGGCGATACAAGCGTTTTATACATTCTTGTTCAGGTTTCCTTCCTGATTCCTAACCTCACTTGGTTTTGTCAACTTGGTTTGAGATTATCTCATCAAGAAGATGATATATCTTTACTATAATAAATAACCTCAACCTGATTTTTGACATTTCTAAGTGTGACAGATAAACATAAGATGATTAACATTTTTAGTAACTTTTTGTTAAATGTCAATAATTTCTGAATAATCATAATATAAAAGCTGTTTATATTTTAAAAACTCGCCAACGTCGCAATTTCTTCGGAAAATACTACCGGCAACACTGCACCGACTTGGTTTTAGGGAATTTGGGAACTTTTGGAGACTTTTTTGACATTTAGATTCTTGAGGTTATGTTAGGAAATCTTGGAAAATAATAGTAGATTATATCGGGTGCTTAAATAAAAATCTAGTCAAGATTGCCATGAAGAGAAGCGGTTCACATTCGGCACGTCGTAGCCAAAATCTGTGGTAGCCAATGTCAATGTTAAAGTGTCAAAAATTAAAGTTTCAGTTCTTTAATTATCGAAAAATGCCTTTTACACCTGAACAAAAAACATTCATGGTTGAAAGTTATTTTCGGAACGGGCGAAGAATAAATAAAAAATGGAAAATGGTCTTATTCCACTCATGACTGTTTAGAAGAATTTCAAACCCCGTTTCCAGAAATTTGCGGTAGATTACAAATCTTTTAATGAATGTCCCAATCGCAGTGTAAAATTATTTCATTAGACTGGATCCTTTACAAGAAAACCCGGAATTGGACGGCCAAAATATACAGTATGTCCCCGGATTGAGTTTACAAGAGGATTTTTTTGTTATTTTTGACTTTACGCCAAAACCTCAAAGGAATAAGATTTTTTGCTTGTCCTGAAACCAGCAAATCTGTAATTAAAACTTCATTATTCTGACCGCGTTGAAAGAAACGTATATTTTTCTCTTGATTTTGGACTTGGTAATGATTAATTTTAATCTTAGTTTTCTTAACACGGAGGCAAGCTATCGTTTTAGAGTAGAATTGTGCGCAGAAATGGGTGAGAGGTTAATTGAATAGTGATTGTTCTTGTTAAAAATTAGTTTTTTTATGTTAAAGGTGTTTCTTTGAGTTGCCATTTTTTTATTAAATTAATTTTAATTTATTTAAAATAATTTTTTTCACAAACATTTTTGTTATTTAACTTGCGTAAACTCATTTGTCAACGTGACACCGTTGTCAAAAAAATAAAATCGCCAATGTGGTGGGATTTAAAGAGCAGAGAAAAAAAATTATAAGTCCAAAATTAAGAGAAAAATGAAGTTTTCTTTCCACTGAGTCAGAATAATAGTTTTAATTACAGATTTGCTGGTTTCAGGACAAGCAAAAAATCTTATGCCTTTGAGGTTTTGGCATAAAATCAAAAATTTTTTTTTTTTCTCTTGTAAACTCAATCTGGGGACATACTGTATACTCAAATTTACATTTTTGGCCGAATGGTTGACAAACCGGTTCGGAACGACAACCATTTTCCTATTGTATCCACATTCCGTTTGTTGTATTTCACAGTTGTGCTTTGTGACTAAAAACCATATGGTTCATGGTACCACCTGTGAATGCGGTGGGCCAAAGCCAGTTGATAATATAAAGTACCGACATGGGTGACATTTAGTGACACTGACAGCACCACTAACGATTACAATTCCGCTCGAGGCGCTACGGTCGCGAATTTGTCACATTGACGCGCGAAATTTTGCCGACCGTTTGCCTATATCGGATAAAAGCTTACTCCAGAAAAGCTATGGCAATTAACGGCACAACAAGACGGCATTATTGCTGAATTACTTTTTAAATTTCGAGCGTCAATGTGACAAATTCGCGACCGTAGCGCCCCGAGCGGAATTCTAATCGTTAGTGGTGCTGTCAGTGTCACTAAATGTCATCCGTGTCGGTACTTTATATTATCAACTGGCTTTGCGGTGACCTTACGGTGGGCGGGTGGACCGCCCCATCTACCGCTGATTGCCTGACTAATGATATTGGAATGACAACCATTTTTTGACTTCTGAAAGCAGACTAAAAATGAGAGCGAATTCTAGTTCAAAAGAAAAAAAAATTCAATAAATGGTTGTCATTTTAAACCATTTAGTCAGTCGATGAGTATTGTAGACAGGGTAGACCACCCGCCCACCGCACTAACAAACGGTGCCAGAACCATAGGCTTCTTAGTCACAAAGAAACCTTATACCAACAAAGAACATCAATCCAAATTGAGAGTTACACCAAAATATATGCTCAAATTTACATTTTTGGCCGAATGGTTGACAAACCGGTTCGGAACGACAACCATTTTCCTATTGTATCCACATTCCGTTTGTTGTAATTCACAGTTGTGCTTTGTGACTAAAAACCATATGGTTCATGGTACCACCTGTGAATGCGGTGGGCGGGTGGTCCGCCCCATCAACCGCTGATTGACTGACTAATGATATTGGAATGGTCTTCTGAAATTACAGCGAATTCTAGTTCAAAGGAAAAAAATATTCAATAAATGGTTGTCATTTTTCAACCATTTAATCAGTCGATGAGTTTTGTAGCGGGAGCGGGAGTGTGAAAATTCGCTTTTAAATACGTGCATGCGGGGCCACAAAAATTGCTATCAGAAATTATGTGTAATTCTTCGAACGGCAATACTCATATAATTTGGATCAATTTTCCTTAAGGTAAGTCAATTGATCTTTTAATTATTGTTACGTCAATGTCAGAGTTTGCCAGAGAAATTATGACTGGTGGAATATCGTCCAAAAGAAAATTATCCATTTCATTGTGATCTTAAAAGAGTTTTTTTTTATTGTAGTTTTTTTTTTTGTTCTGCCAACTAAATGCAACAGGTGGTGAGTTTTTAAAAAATAAATAGGAATCTATAAATAAATAAAAAAAATCTAGGCAGTAACACGCGTTGTAGATATTGCAAAAGAACGAATTATTTCGCATCATCTCCTGGGGTTTTCCAAGAAACAAAATATAACCTACATCGTTATTAAATCAAATAAAGACGGTCTTGGAACACGCCCCAGCTAAAACCCACATGGCTGATTGAACATCCTAACCTTATCATTTTAACCATCAGGGTTACAAAAAAATATGTTGTTAAGGGAGTGCCTCAGGTCAATAACCAAATATCTTGGAGGACACAAACCTAACATACAAACGGCCTATAATTAAGAAAAGTGCAACAAAACTACCGACAATTCCTGATGATTCCTGAAACAATATTACCTGCACATTTAATTTGACCTATGTTATCGATAATATGTACAGTACAACCTCTTTAATCCGGACAATTAAATGCAGGTGAGTTGTTCGAATTAGCGATTTGTCAGCATTATTGGATACGTATTAAGCACGATAGATAACGGTCATTAAGAGAGAAGAATGTAATAGATATATGTACAGTGCGTTTTTTTATCAATGGCCATAGGAATTCTCATGTTAAATTTTCTACCCCACGTTAACTTTTGGTAGGATGAAGATTTGGGATTAAAATTTTTACACAATATAATTTACAACTTCTTCTTTCAATCGCACTAAAAGTTATGCATTTAAAATAAGAAAGACTACTTCAAACAAATTAAATTGTTCACGGATTTTTTTCAGTATTATTTAGGTGGCTGTTGAAAAATTGGCATTATCATGACAGATGCACAGATGTACAGATTCCCATTTCGCTGATATTATGATGTTTTGAAGACATTTAAAAATTAGGGAACATTTTTATAAAAATTCAAAACTACAATAATTATGGCTGAGGTCAGGACTTTCGACCATCTGTAGGGTCCATTCCTTCCTATCCAACTTTCCGGAAATGCATCATTTAGGAATTCAACAACTGCTCTTGCTGTATGTGGAGGAACCCCATCGTGTTGAAACATGATCTGACCATTAGCTCTTTGCTCAGCTAATGCCGGACCAATCACCGTGAATAAAAAATGGTCCTTTTATTTCTTACCCAACATTCCGAACCAAACATTTACTTTACTAGGCCACTGAGTATGCGTTTCTCGAATAATATAGCTTGATGTTAAATGTAGTTTCGTCAGAAAACGAAATAATATTTAAAATATTATTACGTTCGTTAATTCGATTAATCCAATATTCACAAAACTCCATTCTTGGAAAAAAATCAGTTGGTAATAACTTCTTCACCTTGTAGGACTTGGTATCTTTCACTTTTTAACGTCTTAAAACAAGTGCTTCTGGACACACCGAGTCTGTTCTTTTAAACTAGAAGATTTTTTTTCTTCGGCTGCGAAACAAATTTTCAGATATTTCCCTGGGCGATATACCTTTAATGTAGGCCGTTACCATTTCAATTTTCTCTTGAACTGTGTAAAACGGCATTGGAATATTGAAAATATCGGAGTGCAAAATACAGCAATAATTTGAAAAACATCAAAATATGTCAAATTTCCCATAACCCCCTAAATAATACTGACAAAAATCCATAAACAATTTAGTTTTTCATTTTAAAGGCATAATTTTTAGTGTAGTTGAAAGAAGAAGTTGCAAATTATATTGTGTAAAAAATTCAAGTCTGAATTTTTATCCTAACAAAAGTTAAAGTGGGGTAGAAAATTTAATATGAGAATCCCTATGACCAGTGTTAAAAAAATGCACTGTATACGAAACTTAAATAAATGAGACTGTCCGGATTGAAGTGTTTTTATTATTTATTTAGTACTTTCTTTTCGGCATTTTGAAGTTTGTGTTTTATAAGTGTGCTGTTGCCTGCCACGATGCAACTGAGATTATACTGTATTTGTAGTATTTCTATTACTGCAAACTTTTCCCATACGTGAATGGGAAGTTTTTTTTTATTAATAGGAAAAATTCAAAGGTCCCCAACAAAATAAAGGTCAAGATGTAAGAATAACCAATGGTTATTTTTTAACATCTTTCTAATCTTATCTCAAGAATGTACGGCGGAAAAAGGTAGGGTAATGTTTAATGTCCTTTTTATTTACAGAACACTTGTACAGTTGCGGTCACAGAATTTCGGCAGTACTTGTCACTCATCTGACATTTGTTGTGAAATAGTCTTTAATTATTCCTAACCTCATTGTGGTTCCGGGTATGCTTAATTCTGCCGAATGTTTGTTGACATTTTGACAAGTACCTCAACGGGACAGACGAGAATTTAGAGACGTCATAATGACAATAAAGCATAGAATACATGACATAAAAGTGACCGCGACTGTACCTTAGATTGTGAGTACAATAAATATACTAATCCCATTAGAAACGGTGGTTCAATATTGGCCAGTCTTTTATTAGACATTTTTATACCCAGATCAGTAATTCCACAAACATACAAAGCTAATTTAAGACCAAATTTAACATCATCTTTGAAACTCATTGTGTGAATGTCGTTAAACTATAAAATTTAGACAAAAGCATTAAACCTTAAAATGGTATAGTTTTAGTAACTCTAAAACCTGAAACATCTAAACAATGGAGTAAAAATAACAGGCCGGAAAGAAATGATACTGTAGGCATGAAAATCACGTTACAATCCTGCGACACGAAGGAATTTAAAGTCACAGATTGTTGATTAGGCTTACATTTAGTATCGTGCAGGTGGGCCGCCAGACAAGTTTTTTTTAAATTACATGCATTCTTCAATCCACTTTAATCCCCTTGTGACTTTCGTCAACCAAAAAAACTTTTTGATTTTGGATTTGATGAACATAAAAATCAACCACATGCTGGGAAAAATTATTATTAATACAAAAGTGTTTCAATTACTAATCGTGGTTTCTTTTCCTGTATACATGCAACGTTTATTACTGATTTGTAATGACAACAATAATTTCTTACACAAATAAGTTTTTGTTAAGATATTTCTATTAGTGTATACAGCAATAATAAACTGTTGTAACATGAAAATTAAAAATCTGAAGAAAATTTGGTTTAACTTGTTTATTGCTTATTACGTTCTAGATCTACAGTCGCGACTAAAAAATCTTAGTCGTAATTTTTCTGTCAGTGAAAATTTTGTCTATGATTTATCTTCATTGACGTTTGAAATCATAAAAATTAAATACTGTGTGTTTTGTATTTTCTGTATTCAATTTTATGAATTGCTTTAGTCCTTTTTTAGATTATTGGATTATTTTAGAAATTGCTGGTATTATTCCAAAGTAAATCGGTCGTGGTAATTTAAAGATCCATTTGTGTGGAATGAAAATTCGTAATTCAGTTACCACATAATAAAAATAAAAGTTCTGGAACACTGCACTAATTACTGAAGATGTAGAAGAATGAAATTGGACTTTTACGCCTAATCAAACCGCCGCCGCCGCCACTGATAAGTGCTCTACTAAATGAAGGAGTTTTGAAGTGGGATAAACTGTTTTTAAATTTTACAAAGGTTACATTTTATCTTGTCACGATAATTATGTGAATTATTTAATGTTTAACTGGTTTAGATTAAAAACCAATGTTAATGTTTTCGCCCCAAGCCGAAACTCCTGCACGATGTAGGTAGTCAGTTCGTCTAGACACTCCAAAAATATTTGAATCAGTTCCGAATGAGCGAAGAATGTCGAGACTGCCCATAATAGCTGTGTTTGAAAGCATCAAAGAAATCCTATGATTAGGCAATTATTTTTATAGTATTTTTGAATGGAAAGTATGCGATGGTCGTTAAAAGCGATAGGATTTGCCAGCTCTACGGCAGATTCCCACGCAGTCTGTATAGCAATCAGCGTACCGTGCCTTCTCCGTCTCCCGTGAATGTCGCCCATCCGGCCGGAAGTCGTTTCCATCCATCACGATTTCCTCTGCACCTTACTTTACCTTGCCTAGGCCCCCACAACTATCAATTTATAAATAAGGTTTTCTTTACAACGCATGAAATCCAAATATTGTTTTATTTTACGGTATTTGTATAGATCTCAGTCACACAGTGTTCAACATGTTTCAGGATGATCCGAAGTGTGAGATTTAGCACAAGTAGCATTATGATAAATCCCTTTCGAGTATTAGAACATTTTTTGTTATTAGAATCGGTAAATAATAGTCAATGGAATTTCTTCCAGAACAAAAATTGCGTATTTGCTTGTTGTATTATAAATATGTACTAGGTACATTATTTATGAAGATTTTTGATCTTATGAATTCACTTCCTTGGAGCGCAAGCACTGTAGTTTTATCAGTTATAATATAATTAGAGTTGAGATTTCGTTGGAAAAATTTACCGATTGTTACGAGAGTTCGCCTAGCAATTTTGCGAATGACATTGACATAAAAATCACGAAACGCAGTTGAGTGATTTTTGATCAATGTCATGAGCAAAATTGTAGAACTCGAGTCCACAATTGGTAAATTTTTCTAGTGAAATCTCAACTCGAATTATATTCGCCAGACTATTTCACGAAAACTCCACAAATTATTGATAATGTGGTGTAAGGTGACAGGTAATTGAGGTATTTGACATGCAGTATGCTGCCACAGTGACTGTAGCATTTGTTATTTTTTCGCTGAAAAATGAGGTACGTTGTGTAATAGCGACTGTTCATTGGTCCGTAACCCCCGATAAAATTTTGACAAGTCAATTTTTTCAATTTAAATTTTGATTCCATTGTTGAATGCTCACATATGATTGGTTAAAATATATATGAGTGAAATAGTCAACTGAAATATTTAAACTGAATATTTCCATAACTTTTTGTAACTCAAAATTGGCTTTTTGAAGTGCTTCTGAATTCGTAACGAAACGGTTTTTTGGTCATCCGAGTATAGTAAAGTAATTAGCGTTTCTGTCTGTTAATAAAAAATGCATATTTTTTTCCAATTTCAGCCAAGAAAAAATATTAGTCGATGATATTATTTCGATATTGCAAATATCCTGCTACACGTGCACGTTAGTCCGTCGCCACTGCCTCCAATAAATATATTTTTATCGTCTTTTCCGTTCTGCATTATGAGGTTGTAATCGGAGAGCTTTTGAGGGGGTGATGGAATCGTGCATTATTAAAGTTTTTGGTATGCGATGTATGCATTCTTCACAAGATTAAAAGGTGAAATGTCAGAAGAACAACCATGGCTGGTCGAGTGAGATTCAGTGAAAACCAGGCAGCAAACAGTTGGTGTTCAATGAATGATTCATGTCTTTTATCATCTAAATGATTTAATTGTTGTGGTCAACATTTTTAATTGGCCAGAAAGAGTTAATTTCACAATTGGAACAGAGAAGTAGATGTGGAATAATAATAGCTGGGTTGATGGTTATTTTTATACCCTTATCACCGCCATTAAATGCCGAATGGTGTTTGCTGAATTTAATTTAGACCTTGCATGTTGGGGCAAGAATAAATAAATTCGCCTTATTCATACGCAAATGTCTGATCGAAACGTACTTAAACAGTGTATATTTATCTAACTGCAGGAAATCCGGTGCTTGAAACAAATCGAAAATATCTTTATCGTAAACGATCCAAATCGTGCAAATTGCGTGATAATAGTATCGTCAGAATGGAATCAATTATTTTAGAAATACGTAAATATGGTAACTTATACATTATTTATGGGCTAGACTAAAAAAAAAAAAAACTCTAAATAAAAAAAAATGAGAAAACTGTAATATTGCTTGTGGTTACAATGATAATAGCAATTCTTACGTGTATATATGTTAGGCTCAAAGACAGAAAACGCTCACTGAACAAAAAAAAAAAAAAAAAACCGAACACAAGGCGTTGTGGCTTCTCAGATTCGACCACAACGCGAAATTAATTCGTGTCGTGGCACTTTCAAAACGACCACACCGCGTTTTGGAAAATTCAAACCGACCAGAACACTTTCTGAATCTTTTTCAATACAGAAATCTCTGCCATGACAACTTATTACAAAGCCTTGTTTACTCTCAGATAGCAACTGTAATATTACTATCAATATCAATTTTTGATAAGTCATTTTTTGCAAGTAACATAGAAGCCCTTATTGTTTTCATTCTCCCCAGACGTGAACATAAAATATTCATGAAATTGTGAGCGTTTGTGAACTCCCAAAGTTTATAAATCCCACAGCTCTTTCTGACATGTCCTTTCCTGATTCTTGACTTTCATGAAAATCTGAACCGTTACTGATGTAACTGAATTCTTCACCTAAGAAAATTATTTATTGGTCTAGTCAAGAAGTTGAAACCCTGCGAACAATAGTTACGCAAGGATTTTTCAGAAAAAAACATTACAAATTAATTATTTACAATAAACATAATAACATTACAATAAAGAATTACATTTTTAATCTTAGCATTTTGTATCTTCACCTTCTCTTTCACAGCTTTCTTCATTAGATTCTAATATTAAGCTTTCCGCAATCTGTTCTGTTTGGGATAAAGGTTGTATGCTTATCAAGTTTCACATAGTTGTTTAGGAATAAAATGTAAATCACTCAATTAAATATCGTGAATAGGAAAAATAAAAGTTTTAATAAAATATATACGATGACAATGGAATATCTACATATTAGCATGGGACAATCAGAACATTTTATAACAAAAACGTGTTGAGTTACTGAACACATGAAGTGATGACACAATTCGAAAAAAAAAATGCCTGACGTAAAACCCAATTCCCAGCAGGTGGGATTTTAATTAAACCCCTGCCCTGTTCAAATCAAAAACACTTTATTTTGTTCAAAAATCTGACGTTGTGTTAAGGTGGGTATAGATTACAATTTGTATGACGTAAATGTGGCATAAATTTGCATTTGCGTATTTCGTTACTTTATGAGTTATAGTTTAATAAGTCTATTTAATGCATTTATGACAAATCCTGGTATGATGCTTCTAATTTCTATTATTAGAAGCTAAAACCCGTAATTATTTATTCTAATTATCATTGATGTTTCTAATAATAGATAGATCTCACTCCGAAAGGCCCTCCATAAAATATCCAAATGGAAATTCGTTAATTTAGATCAGCGACACGTTCCCGTAAAGCTGATATTTTTAGATATTGTACAGTGGAACTCGTGTCAATTTTAATTTACAAACACCTATTTTAACTTACTTTATTAGCATAATGTATAATTATGATTCTGGTCCAAAGAAAGAACGAACGAATTAATTTTATAATTGCCTGTATAATTGGAGAAGGAATAAAAATAGAAACACTTTATTTTGTAAGGCATTTCTAAAAACAAGAGGCACTAGCTACTATAATATAACAAAAAACATTTTTTTGAGAATACACTCAAAAACACCGTGGTTTAAGAAATTTTTAACTGAAGCTGAAATACCATATCATGTAAAACAGTACAAGGCAAATTCATAAAAAAACGTTCGAAAGAATATTGAGTGAAAATCCCAATTGAAGTTTCCGAATTGTAAACGAATTTTACAAAAGACCCATTGTGCTGGCGCCAACGATGTCTTACTAGTAGATACGATTAAAGGACCACAATGCATAGTGATGGTTGAGACCATCTCAACCAAAAAATGACGTCAGACGGTGCGTTTGGGTTGCAGCCATGCAGTTTTGGTTGCGGAATAATAATGAACTAGTGATCGCCCGTGACTCGAAATTCGAGTGGTATGTATTGCATTGGTAATCAAATCGATGTAAAAATAAAAAAAAAATGAATACTTACGTAAATAGTGTTGAATAAAGACTGGTTACCATATTACATATTACAATTTTTAATTTGCCTTGCCTGAATAATTACAAAAAATTAAGACGGAATAATTTCTTAATATACAATGTTTTGCGTAAACACTTGTTCATTATGCGCTATAAGATGCTCCTGATTGAATTGTTCGCTAATGTAGAAACGGAGACCATCGAATGTACGAAACAGAAGACATTACTACCAGTATTGTGTTGAAAAACCTCTTGAAGTATATGATCAATAATGATGGCACGTTGTTCATTATTAGCCGTTTCATACACTTGATTAAACAATAAATCTTCCGCTTCTCGATTGATTTGTTGAGAAAGTTGCAGGTCAGTTAAACGAAAATATTCTGAAATTGGCAAACCAATTTTTCGGCAAGAAAAATTATGCGATAAAAGAATTGTATTTTGCACAGCTTCATTCGTCCTCTATTTCACACTCTTCACACCCCGCACCCAAACATCCATCCATAGGTATAAATGTCTTAATAAGCATGTCTTAAGTTCCCTACACAACTTGCTCACCCAACCTCAGGGGAGGGGCTAAGATATATTTAGCTACAGTTGTCCAACTTCTCACTTAAAACGATTCACGCTCATCTAAATCGATGACTGTAATGGACCGCTTTTCCCCTAAAATGACTTGCAAATAATAATGAATGAACCTGTAAAATTTTTGAAAATGGAAAGTAATCTTCACATAGAACTTGTCAATGTCTTTCATTAAAAAAAAAAAAAACAATTATCAAAATCGGTGCAGTACAGACTGTTTTATTTGGTTAAAATTGATTCATGTTCAACGATTAAATATATAAATATTCCAGAAGAACCGAAATAAATCAATTTCTTTCACATTGGGATTTCCTAAATTATTCATTCTACTTGCGTAGTTGGCTGCATAAAATTGAACCCAAAAGTGACGTCATGTTGGCTTCAAGCATATTGCTTTGCAACGTATAGTAGCCTCAACCTTAAATTGTCACGAATTTTTTGTCCAGTTTTTTGTCGGAATCGAGACATTGCGGGACAAGTAAGTCGTAACCGATACCATATGGATTCTAACCGGTTTTGATTGTCTTGTTGCAACTGGTCGACTCGATTGCAAGACGCGGTTTCCGTCCTGGCACGCGACATTGCATCAGGGGTGTATTTAATATTTTGTTATGAATTATTACTAGCTAAAGTGAGGAGTTTGTTTTTAATATTTGGTCCAGCATATGTTTTTCTAAGGCTTGCACTTTTAATGTATTCTAAAGTTGAACAGTAAAATATTAATTTGTTACACGTACTGAGGGAAGTGTTCAACTCAATCTACATTTTTCGAATACGGTCCTGTCACCATTCCTTTACATCTTCGCCGAAGAGTCGATCAAGAGTAGAATGTTTATTTCAGAACCAGTTTAGGACGTTCATAAATAAGTTGGTCGTGCATCATTTCCCCTCCCAACCCCGTGACAATTTAAGCTTGAGGCTACTATATCTACTAAGAAGACATCGTTGGCTGGCGCCGAGTAGTACCTCCACAATGGAGTGGTCTTAAGGTCCCAATATCAGTTGGTCTTTTGAAGAAAAGCAAAAACTCTGGTTTTTGGAATATACGATTCGCTTAAATATTGTAATGAACAGATAATTTTGAGTTGAAAATTCTTTATGCAGAATATCGTGTACACACCTGTACATATTTAATTTATGCAGATACATGTAAGTATATGTATGGGGCATTCCACGCCAAATCGGACACCATTTGGCTTTTGCATCTCCGATTTTTTTCATTTTTTTTTATGTTGTAGTATCGTTTTTTTTGTAGAGCCGTTTCCGAGATAAAGATTTATCAAAAAAGAAGGTATTTTTTTTTAAATGCCCATAACTTTGTGAAAAATGGGCCGATTCGGACGTTCTTTTTTTTTAATTTTCCTTTTTAAACATTTTTGAAAAATTATATTGTACAGAAACACGGCGCCGGTTTGGGGGTGTCCAGGTAGCTAGGATGACCTCCCCACTCCCAATCAGGGTAGCCGTAGTTAGCCATAGATTTGTATTTTATAATCAATTCCTGTTCAGTACTTGCAATGGAATAAACCATACTTTAAGCAACAGCGAATCATTTAATTCATTCAAAACATACACCTTCGGGTTACCCAAATCTACAAACATACACCTTCGGGTCACCCAATTCACCAGCATACACCTTCGGGTCACAACATGGTCCTTCGAGCCGGATTTGTGAATAATTAATTCAAGTGCCAGTGGGTCCCACCGTCGTTAGATGTCGATGAAGAAGACGTAGTCGTCAGTGCCAGTGCATCCCAACGTCGTTAGATATCGATGAAGAAGACGTCGTCAGGGTAAGTGGCTCGACTAAACTCAATTCATTACCGAATCCTGTTAAACGGTTTCTGATTCGCACTAAACGGTGTCTTAAATGTGACCAGGCCAAAATTAATTGACAAGTCCATATTAAAATTCATAAATCAATTAATATAAATCCAAAGTCATAATCAAATATAAATCCAAAGTCATAATCAAATATAAAATCCAAATTCATAAGCAAATATAAATTCAAATTTATAATTCATAATTCAAAATCATCCTAGTTTTCATTTTTTGTCACAATGACGCGAATCGAGGAAGTAAAAAACAGTTTGATAACCATTCAAGACCAATTACTTAGGATAGAGAATTATTTATCAGAATTTAAAGCCAATCCTGCTGCAAGCATAAGTCGCTTAAAAGTTCGAAAAAGCATGCTTGAAGATATTCGTCGGGAATTTCAAGAGAGCCAATTCGAAATCGAGTCATTAGAAATCAAAAACGCGGAGGCACAAGTTCAACATCGCAAAACGCGTATCGCCTTTGAAGAAAAATATTGCGACTTAATGGGGGACATGATCGAAATTATCGAAAAATCTGAAACTCCGCCGCCACCCGCGCCGCCGCAATCCGAATCAAAACAAGTATTGCCTAATCTTCCCGTATTAAATTTAAAAACCTTTTCAGGGGATTATAAAATGTGGACGAATTTTGAAAATTGTTTTAAAGATTTAATTCATCAAAACTCATCATTAACTCAAAAACAAAAATTACAATACTTAAAATCTTGTCTACGCGATGAAGCGTTAAGAGCAATCGAATCATTAACGATTGAAGACGAAAATTACGCCAAGTCTTGGGACATACTAGAAAGGCGATTTAAAAATACTAGATTAATTGTAAATGATCACATACTCGCGATTTTAAATGTTCAATCAATATCAAAATCTTCAGCTTCGTTGCTTCGCGAAATGGTAGACACCGTGACGTCAAACATTTCAGCGTTACAAACATTAGGTATCGTAACCAAATCGTGGGATGCATTGATAATTCCTATATTGATGGAAAAACTAGATTTTAATTCGAAAAAGGAGTGGCAAATGTACCTAAATGACAAATTTCCGACCTCTGTTCCAAAGTACGAGGCTTTCATTGAATTTTTACATAAGAGATGTACGGTATTAGAGTCATTAAATGTTTTAAACAAAAATAAAACCCTTAGTCCAAATTTTAGCCGAAAGTCTTTGCATTGGGGCGCTAAAAATACAGTCTCGAACGTAGCATCTACTAAACAATCGATGGTATACTGCTACTATTGTAAATCTAATGAACATTTTATTCACCAATGTCCCGAATTTCTAAATTTGTCGACCCAGAGTAGATTAGAAAAAACTGTGAATTTAAATCTTTGCAAAAATTGTTTGCGTAACAATCACCCCGTCGAAAGGTGCAAGATTACAGTAAATTGCCGTTTTTGTAACAAAAGACACCATTCGTTACTACATGTGGAAAATAGTTCAGCAGAAGTCACTTTAAACAATCATTCATCTCAGAGCGCTCAAACAGTTTTATTAGCAACCGCGGTGGTGTTAATAAAAAACAGAAAAAACGAATACCATCCATGCCGAATCTTTTTAGATGCCGGTTCAATGTCAAATTGTATAACCAACACAATGTGCGATAAGTTGCAACTCAAACGGTCCAAAGAATCATATCAAATCAAGGGCATAAATGGCACCACGACCAATTCTTCCGAATCTGTGCTAATAAGTCTCAAATCCAAAACCAATTCATGTTCCGCGAATAAAATCAAATGCATCGTAGTTGATAAAATTACTGAATCATTACCACTTGTACCGTTAAATTTAGAAACCTTGGGAATTCCCAAAAATATTCGTCTAGCCGACCCAAATTTCCACGAAAGCTCTCAGGTAGACGTACTTATTGGAGGCGGCTTATTCTGGTCATTGTTATGCGTGGGCCAAATTGCCTTACAATCAGGTTTATTACTCCAAAATACTCATTTCGGATATATTGCATCCGGGCCCTTTCAAAGCAAATTGAAAACGGGAAACCCGGCAATAAATACCGTCTCATGCAATCTGTCGGTGAACAGCCAACGTTCATTAGAACAAAAGGTCGCCAAATTCTTTGAACTCGAAGATTTAGGTAGCAATTCGATTAAAAATTCAGAAGAACTAGAATGTGAAAATCATTTTAAATTAACAATAACCCGCGACATCGACGGTCGGTTTTGCGTTAAATTACCTAAGAAAAACAACGTCATCGAAATTGGTGAATCAAAAAGCGCAGCCGTAAAACGTTTCTTTAGTCTAGAAAGAAAATTTTATAAAGACACACAATTTCATTTGGCTTATTCCAAATTTATGACTGAATACATTAACCTAGGTCATATGAAATTATTAAATAAAGCTCCCGATTCGCAAGCCGTGTATTTACCACACCATGGGGTACAAAAACCGTCAAGTACCTCGACAAAATTAAGAACGGTATTTGATGCTTCAGCGATCACTTCAAGTGGGACGAGTTTTAATGACCAATTAATGTGTGGTCCAGTCATACAACGCGATCTATTTTCAATTCTGTTAGAGTTTCGTACCTTTCAGGTAGTTTTAACTGCTGACATACCCAAATTTTATCGTCAGATCCGAGTCCACGACGACGATGCCAAAAGGCAATTAATACTATGGCGCGAGAATCCAAATCATGAATTACAAACATACCAGTTGTTAACTTTAACGTATGGCACAAAACCCGCCAGTTTTCTAGCAACGCGTTGTCTTCATGAGCTCGCGAAAATTAATCAGACAAAATACCCAAAAGCCAGTAAATTATTAAAAAATAATTGCTACATGGACGACGTTTTGATAGGCGCTGAATCAGTTCAAGAGCTAACAGAAATCAGGGATGATTTAATCAACATCCTAAATCAAGGTCAGTTCGACCTAAGAAAGTTCCATTCCAACGACATCCGGGTTTTACCAGAAAATTCAATCAATGACGATCCAAATCATGATGTGGATTTAAGTAAGGAACAAACAAAAATTTTAGGCTTAAGTTGGGACTGCCAAACCGACAATCTAAAATACGAACTAAATATAAACGGCATTTCAAAAAAGGTCACTAAACGCAACATTCTTTCAGTTGTTGCTCAAATCTTTGATCCCTTGGGCCTAATTGGTCCTCTGTCAATGAAAGGGAAAATTATTCTTCAACAACTTTGGTCGTTAAAATTAGGGTTTGATGAAGCAGTATCGATGTCAATACATTCAGCTTGGTTGTCGTTTGTACGCGAAATTCAAGATGTAAACAAAATTCAAATTCCGAGAAAGGTGGTATCAAACCCATTCTCTTCAACTGCAGAACTGCACGGATTTGCTGATGCTTCACAACAGGGCTACGGGGCTGTAGTATATTTAAGAACCAGAAACCAAAATAACGAATATAAGACAAAACTCATGTGTTCAAAAAGTCGCGTAGCGCCGATAAAAGCAACTACGATACCGCGATTAGAATTATCCGGAGCCTTATTGCTCGCACAACTAATGACCAAAGTACGTCAAAACATATCGATCAAAATAACGGGCGAATATCTATGGAGTGACTCAACCATTGTCTTAGCATGGATCAAAACACCATCAAACACACTAAAAACGTTTGTTGCCAATCGGGTGGCAGAAATTACTACATTAACTTCAATAGAAAATTGGCGTCACGTGCGATCCGAACAAAACGCCGCCGATATGTTAAGTCGCGGCGCCGATGCTTTCGATCTAATTAAGAATCCTGTGTGGTTCAATGGTCCCGAATTCTTAAAACACCCTGAATGTGATTGGCCAATTCTAGAGCCTAATATCAAGGCAGTCGATTTACCAGAGACAAAAACACCGATTATAGTTTGCGCATCACATACGCAATTAGCGGATCATATTTTTCAAAAATACTCCAACTTCAATAAATTACAACGCGTTGTAGCATGGATAAATCGGTTTGTAAATAATTGTAAAAAGCAAAAATTAAGTAAATCTAAGACACTGTCGACTGAGGAACTTAGTCAATCTCTGTACACCATAATTAAATTGGTCCAGGAAGTCGAATTCCAGACAGAGTTAAGTCGATTGAAAAAGGGAGATGCAATCCCAAACGACTCAAAAATACTTCCATTGAGTCCCTTCTTGGACAAAAATAATGTCATTCGTGTTGGGGGCAGATTAAAGAACGCTGCAATTGCAGCTGATGCAAAACATCCGATGTTGATTCCGAAAAACCATAAACTGTCAAAACTTATTATAAAGGAAGAACACGAACGCCATCTTCATGCTGGCCCGCAGGGCACGTTAGCGGCCGTTCGGCAAAGATTCTGGATTGTGTCGGCGCGAAGTGTAATAAGGCAAGTCATAAATCGTTGTCACGTTTGTTTCAAAATTAACCCGACAATACCAAAATTTAAAATGGGCGATCTGCCCACGCTTAGAGTGCGACCCGCACGTCCTTTCACCACGACGGGCATAGATTACGCCGGACCAATTTTAGTTAAAGAATTTCGGGCGCGCGGTAAACGGTTACTAAAAGCATATGTGGTGCTGTTTGTTTGTTTCGCGACTAAAGCTGTCCACATAGAAATGGTCACCAATCTGACCACTGAGGAGTTTTTTGGGGCTTTTAAGCGATTTATGAGCAGACGCGGGCACCCTAGTGACGTTTATACGGATAATGGAACCAATTTCATTGGGGCAAAGAATGAACTCCAGGAACTATACAAATTTTTACAAAATCAAAACGCCGAATTGGCAAAACTTAATGCGACATGGCATCTGATACCGGCAAAATCGCCACATATGGGGGGACTTTGGGAAGCCAACATAAAGTCAATGAAAAAACATTTAAAGGCAGTCACAGGTAACGCGAATTTAACATTTAACGAATTATACACGCTGTTGGTGCGAATAGAAGCCTGTTTAAATTCCCGACCTCTGATTCCAATGTCAACTAGCCCTGATGACCTCCAAGTCCTGTGCCCTTCCCATTTCCTCATAGGAGAGCCACTTACATCCGTTCCAGATTACGACTTGCATGAAGTCCCTATGAATCGATTATCGAGGTGGCAACATGTCGAGCGCCTTCGACAACATTTCTGGTCCAGGTGGAGTCGGGAATATTTGAACACTCTCCAGAACAGGACCAAGTGGTTCCGTGATCAGCCTCTTCCAAATCTTCAGGGGGCAATGGTGCTACTGGTGGAGGACAATCTACCTCCATTGATGTGGAAGTTAGGTAGAGTGTGTGAAGTGCACCCAGGGGACGACGGACGAATCCGCGTCGTGAGCGTACGCACAGCCCAAGGCGTACTAAAGCGCACCCATCAGGAAGGTGTGCTTGCTACCCACAGAAGACAGTGTGTAGTGTTTTTTGAGGACGATGAGTGAGGTGATCTCGTAATTCTCGGTCGTTAATTATCGCTATTGTATATTGTACTCTTATATTATAGATTCGATTTTCTATTTCTAATAATTTTTAAATTTAATGTAAATTTTCTAGTTAATTTTTTGATAGTCGTATTATCGTTGTATATAAATTCTAGTTAATCATTGTTATTGTATAGTATAGTAGTATATAAGTCCCTGATTGTTATTATTTGATGCTTGAAGTCAGTGTACTTCAAGGGGGGCAGCATGTACAGAAACACGGCGCCGGTTTGGGGGTGTCCAGGTAGCTAGGATGACCTCCCCACTCCCAATCAGGGTAGCCGTAGTTAGCCATAGATTTGTATTTTATAATCAATTCCTGTTCAGTACTTGCAATGGAATAAACCATAGTTTAAGCAACAGCGAATCATTTAATTCATTCAAAACATACACCTTCGGGTTACCCAAATCTACAAACATACACCTTCGGGTCACCCAATTCACCAGCATACACCTTCGGGTCACAACATATATCGAAAAAATTTTCAAAACCGTATTTCTATAAGATTTTCAAGTTTTTAATATAAAATGTTGATTTCCAAAAAACACGTACTGATCAATTTTCTTGAATTTTTTTTCTAAAAAACTGTCATCTATGAAATTAAATAGATATATCTCCATAATTTAATGGATAATGACCGTTAATTTTTAGTTAAATACATTACAACATAATAAGTTCAAATAATCCAACGCAATTTTCATTACCGACCGTAGTCAAGAGTTGAAATTGAAAAGTGACAACTTTTGAACACATACATTTACTAAATTCTTTTAAAATGATTTTTTTTCCTTTAGATATCCATTGAAAAAATGAAATAAGAATTAATACAGTAATACTGTCCCGTTTTTTTTTGTGGTGCAAAAAGTTCACACTCTATTCTCGTTTCCATAACAACGTAATGTTTTTAATATAGGAAATAAAATTTTTCGAATTTGGTTTCATAATTTGCATTCTATGCAAAAAGGGCACTTTTAATGCTGTCATTTTTAGCAGACTCCAGCCATCTGGTGTACGATAGCAGCATTAAGTCGTCATCAGTACATAAAGAAGAGGTCATAGATAGATAAGTCATAGATAAATAAACATTTTAAAGAAAAAAGGCACTTCCCGGGAAGTGCCCTTTTTGCACCCAACTCCTCAATTATAGTTCTGTTTTTGGTAACTTTTCTTGTCTTAATGTTGCCTGCAACTTTGCAACTGTACTGCAATGTGACCGCGACAACGACGTTATAAACGTCAACTAAACCAGATGTGAACGAAAATAAACCAAAGAGAAGTAAATGACTTTCGTTCCATGATTAGATGTAAACATTGGTAAAAACAAGGATTGAAAAAATGGCAATCAAACGTGAGGTACAGCTTGTGTCTGCATAATCAAAAGTTTCCAAATCTAACCTCCAAATCAGAAACGTCAGAAAGCAGAAATACCAATTATACTGAAATACCACTCGTGTTATTCAAAAGTCCCAAACTTATTAATTTAGCACAAGTTTTCAGTTTTTCTTAATTAAATAAAGCCAAATTCGAAAAAATAGTATATTACATGCGTTTCACAAGCCGAAATTGTAGCACTCGTGCCTTTGGAGCACTTCTCGCTGCGCTCGTCGTGCCCCAAACTACTCGTGCTACAATCAACCGTCTTGTATAATAATATACTATTAGGGTGTTACTATTTGCACCACAATGGTTTAAACAAAAACCTGGAAATTTAAAAATTTGAAAAAAAAAAAGATCCCATCGCTATCCCATTATCGGTTCAGGCCTAAAAGTTGCGGATTGAGTTTTTTAGAAAAAAATTTCAAGAAAATTGATCAGTACGTGTTTTTTGGAAATCAACAGTTTATATTAAAAACTTGAAAATCTTATAGAAATACGGTTTTGAACATTTTTTCGATATATTTTTTCAAGTGTTTAAAAAGAAAAATTAAAAAAAAAAGAACGTCCGGATCGGCTGATTTTTCACAAAGTTATGGGCATTTAAAAAAAATCTCTTATTTTTTGAAGAATCGGTATCTCGGAAACGACTCCACAAAAAAAAATTGAAAAAAATCAGGGAGGCCTCTCTCAACCGATTTGCTGAAATCCGCAATTTTTTTTGAACATTTTTCTGGCCCCTTATTTCACCCTCCGCCTATGACAACATGAACTTGAACGTATCAGAATTTTTTTGTCGAATGAGGTAAACACCTAATTTTTTTTGGGACAAAAAATTTGTCGTTGATAGTAAATTTTAGTTATCAGTTGTGTCGCGCCGGCCGCTCTGTTATGGCCTGTGCTCGATTCTTAAGCAAATACTAATAATTTATTCATTGCAATTTCCACGATTCCATGGTTGTACGGAGTAATGTTAGTGTTAGGTAATGCAAACGAAGCCCGCCGCTTGTCTGTGGAACGTTTTTCAAATCCCGAAATTCCAACGTGAGGTCCTTTTGTGAGAACACAGTGCAACGTGGATTATTATGACAAATTTTCTTCTCCAACTCCAGATTTCGGACGTCGCGGATGTAATCACGTTTTGGAAATTGAACCTGAAATTTTTATGTATGTATTCGAAGATTTGCTGTGTCAACTTTTATTATTTACCGCACGTACACCAAGAAGGATTATCCCTGATGTAAGTCAGAGAGTTTATTATTACATACGAACCTACTTCAATATTATGCATATTGTGGTAGGTTAGTACATGTTTCCATTGAAACAGTTTTTATTTCGATTCGTTTATCTGGTAAAGTTTTTGTGCATTCCTCACAATCAATGAACGTGGGTCCATAGGCGGGTATTGGTTTTAGGGTCAAACTATTCTTAATTTTCACTCCGTAAGGGAGCGTTGGCGAAAAAAAGATTATTGCTAGGTCTTCCATAACACCCTGTATAATTTAGGTAACATCAGTTTGTCCTAATGAAAAAATTCAACTACAGACCAAAGCGTTTGTCAATTTGTTCAACCCCATCCACCTATGTGGAGATATAGTCCTGCATATTTTTTATGGTAACTAAATCAGACGTGTTGAAATCATGTTTTAAGAAAGAGAAATTTGCCTAATATGTACATGCATGTCAATATCGTTTCAAAGAGTCGTGAAACCCACGAAGAGCATTGTAAAAACCGTACGCCATAAAGATTTTTCTCCGCCACTGTTCGGAAACCAATCACAAAAGGGTGAAATTCTCTAGCAGTGGTGTTGCCAGCACTCCAACAGGTACTTACCCTGCGATGTGGTTCATTCCGTTTCCTAGCAACGGTGCATTAGAGGAAAAGTAGGTCCAGCTGCAGGCGGCGAGTCTACTAGGCCTCACCGGCTGCCAACCGAACGGGGGTGGAAGCCCGTCGTCCCCGGATTTACGTTATTACATGTTATGAAAACAAAACGCCCACATAGGCTCGCGAAGTGTAACTAACCATTACTCGCGTACAAGAGAGGCTCGATGGGGACCTTCGGTTTGCCCCAGTGACCCCCTAGACTTTGCCGAATCGATTCAGCGGTTTACTCAATGAACGATTTCGCTTCATTGTGAACTTGCTACTTCCAATTGAAATGTGCACTGCTCACACCAGCCAACCGGTAATGAAGTTTGTCATTGATGTTATAACTCAAGAATGAATGTTGAGCTATGTATTAATATTAATATCTTAATTATCTCATAGCTTACACAAATAGAAGAGTTAAGTGTTTTTCCACCATAACTTGAACGTAAAGAATAAATAAAATCTAATGACGTATAGTTTACTATAAAAATAATAAAATGGTATATGCCCACTTCATAATTTATCGTTGTTAGTTTTGGGCATTTTCCAGTAAAACCGGTATAAAAGTTAGAACCGATTAGTTTGACTGTTGCTGGAACAACTTAACAATAGCTATAAAAAATGATAAACTAATAATTATGTTTGTAAACATTTTATATGTTGTATCTATTAATAGCCAGTTAGGGCAAGCGTGTTTATCCGAATACGTAGCGCGTATCCGTATCTGAATATCTTGGTAAGGATACGTCAACCCGGGGAGCTACGCCGACGTAGCAACTGCAACGATAGGGGTGGTTTATGTGAAACGTACGAAATAGCTGCGTATAGAAAAGTGAGGTTAGGTGTATCAGTCTCACGAAGAATGTTTGACATTTATTTCGTTATTTACTACTTACAAATTAATTTACAATTATTTACTAGAAAACCTTTTTTTATGTTCTTCACACGTTTTTCTTTTTGGGGTTTTGTTTGGTTGGGTTTTTGACACTTAAGTGTCAGTTATTATACATCGCACTGGCATTCCTGTGCCCTAACTAAAATATGTATAATTGATAGATCAAGTGACTTACCTGTAAGGAAAGTTGATCGAAATTATATGAGTATTGCCGTTCGAAGAATTACAATGACAACTTGTAGTCGCAATTTCTTGCGCTCCACCACGAATGTTTAAAATAAATAAAATCCACTTATCGCCTGCACCCAACACGCTGGCCCCAGCTCTGGTCTCGCACGTATTATATTCTCATTGCGAATTTAAGGGGAAGTTCTAGAGCGTTAAGGACCCCACGGGAGGGAGATGTTTGGGGGGGATTGTAATTCTTCGAACGGCAATACTCATATAATTTCGATCAACTTTCCTTACAGGTAAGTCACTTGATCTATCAATTATATTTCGTATTGCCGTTCTCGAATTACAATGACAACTTGTAGACGTTCAAAGTTAACGCTCTAGGGGTTGTAACAGGGAAGATGAAACTCCCAAATTTAATAACGTTTGATTTCCATGGTACATAAACAGAACATTATAGAATAGCTTTAGCCTACTATGCCTCTAGCAAAACTGTTTGCAGTTGACGACAAAGGTGACATTTGAAAGTTAGTGATCCAGCCAGCCAGTCTTCGGTTCTTCATGCGGCTAAAGTAGCGGGATGTCTAATACTGTAGCTTAAAAAACAAATAGTATCAACGCCCGCCGAGGAGAGGGCAAATTTAAAGCATTTACTAATTCTTTGAGGAGAGGCTGGAGAAATCAGTTTCCTGTAGGTTAATATTAAGACGTGTATAGTTCTGGGTTAGCAAGGCCTGAGCCCTAGATATGGATGATTCAATTAATGATACGAGGCATAAATGTGGTTTTTCAGGGAAAAACTAAATAATTAATACTGATTAAGAGTTCTTAACCGAAGAGGTCTTAATTCTATCGGGTATGGTTATCTCTAGGCTTTATCATCACACCTTATGATATTGTGCAGTCTAACCTTGGACAGAGTCTGTGGTCGATGTGCTGATATTAGAGCTAATAAGGTCCTAATTTGATTATAAGATTATAGAAATTGAGACTGTCTCTAGAGGATAGAACTCTGATAAATAGGAGAGAACTGATGAGGTGTCCCAGATTGTTTGGTATTTGGGTTTTGATGGTCTAAGATTTCGAAAACTTTTAAGAAAATTCTGATGTTCTTCAGGAATTGCAAAAATGAAAGAAAGTACTGACTGCGCTGAATTCACAGTTGAATACAATGCGTCAGATGTAAATTGATTATTGAAGGATATGGTAACTGTGTCTATGCAATTTGAATACGAGTTACAGTGTAGATCTTTAGAAAATATTCATCATTTGTGAAGGTATACACTGTATTGGTTCATTGTCTGTGCGGAGACTGACGGTTTTATGGCGGTTAAGCCTGATTTTGCATGTGCCTTTTCAATAATTGAGGTCCTGATAAATTTCTAACCTTTAGGATAATCTTTCTCCATAGGGGATGACTGTTCCTAAAAGGAATTAAAAGTGGATTCTTAGTTGGTTGAAGAAGGGGTTGCTGAGTAATAGCTTTCGATAAACCGGGTACAAGGGTTGTGTAAGTTGGTACGACTAGTATGCCCGTCGTCCTTTAATCTATTATTTTCCTCAAACAATTTTAAATTAAGGAAAATGGTGGGAAGGCATAAAAAAATGTTTTCTCAAAAGATACCGTATATAAATGCGTTATTTGCGATAGTCTGGGTCCGGTTTCCACGAAAAAAAAAAAAACGGGATTCTGTGTCTGCTTGAACATTATGTTTCGTATGTACATATTTATATAGGAAGCAGTAAGGAAATTAATTAAAATTATTACATAGGTTCGTTTCCCGACTGTGTGAGAGTGACTCACTCCACCAGTCTAAATCGTGTTTTGCTGATGCGGATATGTTCATTATCGGATAATAGTTTTGAAAATATATTCGATCGCTTTGAGCGACTTAAATCGTAAAAGAGGGGCTCCTTGAGTTGATTCGTGTGAAGACACATTGTTTATAATTGTCTAACCGGAGATCCAGCTTAAATGAGTTACTCAGAAAGTTACTTAAGCGTCCAGCAATTGGTATCGCCTCCCCTCCTCCTTCTTCATCCGAATATTTATTTGGGCCGGAAGGTAAAACCCGGCCGGTTGAGTGCAGATGGACCGGTAGTTTGGGACCGGTGTAGCCAAAGTCCTGGCTTGAAAGAAGTTAACGTCCGAAGAGAAATTTCTGAAGAAGCTAGGTGGTTTCTTGTGCGGCGTTGAAGTGCTCAGGAAAAGCTTGTCCAAAAAAAGTAAAGTGCCAGTGGCAATCGCCACTAATTCGTTTCACAGCAGGGTCCAATAATGGGACTGAAATTAAAAGCTTCCCCGTTAAAGACCGACGGGACTAAGGCGATGTAGTTGGCTAAGGGTGGGTGACCGGTGACAAGATTGGATGAAGACATGATGATAATGTCGTGACTTCTATGGGCACTTCTAGCCCTTTTGACCCAGCTGAATTAGTGCCCAGCAGCGATTCTAGATGGGGAGTTATAAAGTATTCTGGACAACAATAGAGATTGTAAGAATCCAACTCCGGATGGGGCTGGTAGGTATGGATAACAATAGAGATTGTAATAACCCAAGCACGCCCTGAACTATAGCGGTCAGAGAATAATCGGAGAATAACTAGGTTCAGGTAATCCAACTCCGGATGGGGCTGTTATGGACAACAACAGAGATTGTAATATCTAAGCACGCCCTGAACAATGGCCATCAGAGAATATAACTATGTTCATGTAATCCAACCTGTTGACTCCTACGCAGGGTTGACTCAGAACCAGAGAGCTGTTGTGTTTTTTTATATATGTATTTTATTATGAATAAGTATACAAATGCGCTTTGTTGAGCAGCTCAGTCTAAACTGAAGATTTAAACTACAAACTTCAAAAAGGTTCTGATGTAAGTCGAGTCCATTTAAGAGGAAGTCGACACAAAATACCGAAGTGCAATTTCAGAAACCGATCGACACATGTGAGCAGAGAAAAGTCCAGGAACCGAGGGACAAAGTATAGCCCGTAAACACAACTCCTGAGGGGACTAGTATGGACAACAACAGAGATTGTAATAATCCAAGCACGCCATGAAATATAGCGATCAGAGAATCGATTTACTATGTTCATGGAGTCCAACTGCTGATGGGACTGTTATGGTTCATGGAATCCAACTCCTGATGGGGCGGCTGTTATGGACAACAACAGAGATTGTATATGCAAGCACGCCCTGACTTCTAAACTATAGCGACCAGAGAATACAACTATGTTCATGGAATCCAACAGCTGATGGGGCTGGTATGGTTCATGGAATCCAACTCCTGATGGGAGCGGCTGTTATGGACAACAACAGAGATTGTATATCCAAGCCGCCCTCACTCCTGAACTATAGCGACCAGAGAGTACAACTATGTTCAAGGAGTCCAACTGGTCCACTGGATTGACTGGTCGACTGGAAGTACTTGGACCCGGCTGACGGGACGGGCCGGGCTATTCGATGCATGGGTTCGAAGCAAGATAGCGACGCTAGGAGAGGCGGACTCAATAATTGTAAAAATACCCGATACCTGGATTAATTACTGGCTGTTTACATTGTGTTATATAGTATCTTTTAACACAACGTTCTTTTTGTTTTGCAATAATTAGGTCGAATCGAAGATAAACCCAAAACCAAGCCTGCTTTGGTTGTAAAGCACTTTTCTCAAATGTTTTATAGTGATTTGGACTAATGATTAAAATGTCGTCTTAAATAGGCGACTCATTTGACACCCTGGGTTCTCAAGTGACCGCGAAGTGGTCTGAATCTTTGTAAAAATAAGGGCGCGATGCAAAGTCCGAAAGGTAAACAATTATGTTCATATTCAAGTAACTCACAAGGAGGAATGTTGTCGCACCGCCATTGGGTCGCAGGGCAGTGACGACGGAATAGATTCGGTGGGTACTTACTTGAGTTTTCCGGGATTTCCTTTGAAAACCGCTTGAATTTTGTTTTTCGGTTGGAAGGGTTAGCCCTAGGAACTTTCACTTTGTCCATTTTCGGAGCACTTAAAATACGTCCGTGGTGAAGCACGAAAAATTTGCAATGAGAATATAATACGTGCGACACAAGAGCTGGGGCCAGCGTGTTGGGTGCAGGCGATAAGTGGATTTTATTTATTTTAAACATTCGTGGTGGAGCGCAAGAAACTGCGACTACAAGTTGTCATTGTAATTCGAGAACGGCAATACGAAATATAATATGTAAAATATGTAGGTTTATACGTAATACGCATTACGATAAACACGCTCTGGCATATGGTGTCTAATATGCCAAATTCACAGAACTATCAATGGCTGGGTGAGTATTTTTAAGTTTCACTAGTTTGCGAGTTTCTAGTCTCTATGCATATACACTCTTCCAACATGTTTAATTTTTTTTTGGCTGTTATTACTACAAAGTCCTCGGATAAATACCTACTGAATTGGAGACGATTCCAATTCAACATCACATGTGACTACTACTACTGTTCATAAATTAAGTACACATCTTTATCAATCTATACGTGATCGATATCATGTTGAAGTATTTTGTCGTGATTATAATAAATTATGAACTTACTCGATTAGCTGATAATTGCTCTGTAACACGAAACACAAATAAATTTCCTCAATTGGTTCTGTACATAATTACAAATCATTTGACGGTATGAAGGAGACATTTTGCTACACCTTTATAACAGTATGTGCATATGGTCGCACTCTCCCGTTTCATTCTTGCAGTTGCTAGTGAAACGTAAAAATAAATCACGATGAAACTATTTCGTGCAATCTGAGTCAGACGAAATGAGTTATACGTTGGTATTATGCCATTAGGTGCTATTAATAATAATGAATGAATAATAATGTATCAAGGCAGAAACCCATTGTCGGTTTCAAAAAGTTACTGTACCGCCAGGAAGCAAAAACCGCACTATAGTTATTTACTATCATGAAAGACTATTTACAAGACTTAATTAGTAAACATTCCATAAAGTGTGTCAACAACCTAATCTGACTCACCTTCAGTTCGAGTAAAAACCGATCATGAAATTCAGCTGCTCAACTTACCAGAAGTTGACGGTGGCAATTCTAGAAACAGCAAATATTTTCTTCGTTGCGGTTGACACAGCTCCTTTCAATTTCCTAATTTATTCCAGTGAATGTTTCGGCGCCGCAAGAAGGGAATTAAGAAGTAATTAAAGTAACAAATTAAAATTCAACATTGCATTTCAAACATCGTACGGCAGCGGAGGAAACGCGCGGCCATTGTGTTGATTCTCCATAATAAAAGTAATAATTGTCGCGTAAAGAGGATATCCTTTACAGGATAACATCAGAAAGACGCTGTTTATTACGGCGGATACTACGAATTACCCGCACCGGAAACAGGAATATCCCCTTTTCAGGTGTCGAACCAAAATAGCAAAAAGGAAAGGTACGTAAGAAGAATTTTTGACTCAAGACTTGGGCCTACAGAACAGAGATGCAGACTATATCATTTGAAGTCTATAGGAATATTATGTATTGTTATTGTCGATTACAAGCTGTTCTGCCAAGGTCTTATCGTATACAAAAATTTTCAACATTCTTTTGTCCCGCAAAAAATATTGATGCACAAATTCGAAAGAAACAAGAGCACTTCTTTAAAGTGGTATAAATAAAAGAATAATGCATGATCATTGTTTACATTTAGGTTTTTTGAAAACGTCTAGCACCAATCATTTAACAATGTTTGAAGGGGAATTCCAGGATAATTTCGCTTCCTCCACTTGAATGAATGTGGGCATAGAAAATGTCGCATTGGACAGCCTTGTGAAAGCAGGAGAAGGCTGAATACTTGATCGCCCTCAGATCTTTAATCTTTGATTACGTGAATGCAAGACATATACGGTAACGGTAGATGTCTTAGAAGTCACGTGGGAGGTGTTCCCAATCACCTGAAACAACTGCGTTTCTTTAAAGACGATATTCATTAGAAATTAATGCGCTTCATCCGCTTTCATAATACATACAATAACTACAATAAATTCTTTTTGTGCATAAGAGATAATTCCATGAATAATTCAAGCCGGTTCAGGTCCAAGGTCTTTGTCGGCGAAGTCAAAATCCTTTGTAGGCTTATTCATGAATTTATACTTTTCACAGATTGAGTCATGATTTACCTGAACACTTCATGACGTCATATACGACGACACCCCCGCACAACGTCATTCTAAAAGCTGGATGGAGCTTTCGTGCAGCTTTATGTGAATTAGTCATTCGGGACTATGTCTGTTTCTGGAACGGCACCGTAATTGATTTTCTGTTTCGTAATGGTATTATCCAGTAACTCCGTTCACAAACATTTCATTGAAAAATCCTTGATTATTTTTCTGTTCTCTCGAATAAGCCAACGAATTCGGGTGTTTGTTTTTGCAGTTTCAATTTGAGATTGGTGCGAACTAAAGATAACATAATAACTGCTCTATTTTAGAAGTACTGTTTACAGGATGTTCGAAAGTAATTTATACAAACATCAGTTGCAGGAAATGGTTCCGGATAAACGCGAATATAAATCGGGAATACATATTATTATCCTAATATGATACAACTGCAATCTAAGACTATTAATAACTTAAAAAATCTTAGTAACAGAAACCACTTTCAGAATGACATAATCTCAAAACGACGTTGACTGCATATTAATCGTCATTGTTAAAAAATACTACAACAAAAAAGAGAGACAAATACAGAAGTGTACACTTGAAATGTAATTTTTTGATATGCACACAAATTTCAGTTTTTTGGCAGATTATAGAACGTTTTAAATCCGATCTGTGAAGTTAAAGTTAATTTTATTTTTAGCAATATTTTTTTTTCTATAAAAAATCAATGGATGAAAGATTTTGGAGCAGACACTGATAAAAACCTGATGATAACAACAAAATCAACAAAAATTCTGTGTCATTGTGGATAATGAAGACTAAAGTATTAAATGCGCCTCATTGCGATGCACTTTTTATTCAACTCATGTAGAGTCGAGATTGCAGCATTTCATTGCGGTTGGCAGTTTGTCAATACAATATCAAGTTGTGTTCTTCCATTATGTACACAACAGACAAACCACAGAGAGTAGCCACTTACCAAATATGCACATATTTAATTATCAACGTCTGTTCTTTTTGTTTATTTGCACAGTTTTACAGTCACTTTACATTTTACACAAAAGTTTCCCTTATGTATTTTTTCAATTTAACTTCTTAATTAACCAACATTATCGGTTTTACATTTGCATTATATTGCATCAGACACAGCAATTAAGAGCCCACGATAAATCCAGGCTTATAATTTTTGTGGTCAACAATCAACACTTTTGTTTTACAAATTTCGTTTTTTCGTGATCTCGCATTTCGAGCAATTATGAGATAAGACTATATCAACATCCGGTGTTTATGAGCTAAATCTTTTATTTTTATAGCCAGGGATTGTGGAAAACGCATGATAAAAAGTCGTGTGAATAATTATATCATAAGTGAAGTTTTTGGTTTAATTATTTCTGTCAATAAGGCTTCAAAATTATATTTCAAATAGGTGTTAAAAACCTGTTAAAAGTGAGTAGGAAAATCCATTAGTTTATTGCGATCATTGAGAACCCCTTTAATTATAATGAGAATACCGGTTCAAGCAATCTCCATTTTAGGTTTATATTTTCATTATCGGAATATGCCTCCCCTTGGTGAAGGGAAGTGAGCGAGACGTCTTTAACAATTTATTCCTTAAATAAATATCTTCTGTTGTAACTTGCTATATAGCCAAAGTGGCAACTGCAATAAAAAAATTCTGGCGACGGCTCGGTCAGATTTCGGATTAAAAATGAAAGTTAATTTAACTTTTTCGTTGACCGATTATTAAGAGCTAATTTAATGTTTAACGTTTGTTTTTGACCAACAAATCGATCGTTAATGTACACTTTTGCATTTACGGGATTCGAACTTGCATCCCGCCGATTTTGAATCGGCGCTTCTAACCACGCACCCATTTGCGTTTATCAGTACTGTATGCAATTGCGCTACTTATCTTAGCCGCTACACATGATTTCCAAACAAAATTAATTGAGTTGATAAAAACCACGAATAAATCTTTTGATGGCAATTGCCGAGAAGACTTAAATATTTTGAAGATACCAAAAATTAAATCAGGTATCTCCAAAAACTTCGAAACTACTAACAAGGGCGGCCCTGGACCTTTCAATGTGTGATAAACCAGGAGCGACTAACAAATCCGATTAATTAATCTTTGCTGTTTGTTTAATGTATTTTTCTACATAATTATGTGAAAAAAATGTATTTGTTTTTTTATAGATTGTTTTTGAAATTGCTTCACTCCTGTGATTGTTTCCAATAATATAAATATATTATGTACAGCTTTGGTCACATAAATCTCGTACAACCTCATTTTGACATCACGACAAATTTTTCCAAAGATGGTTGTTGTAAAACAAATTTTGACAAAAAACACATGAATTTACGTAAATCAAACTATCAAATTTTATTGAGATGAATTTTGTAATAATTAAAAGCATTAATATTATAGTATTAATTAAATTAATATTATATTACAAATTATGTGACCAAGACTGTACATGATGACTGAAAAAAAAACCTTTGGTGCTGTATCTTGTTCATGTTTAACAATAATATATTTAATCAAGTCACCGAAGAGAATCAGAAGAAATGACTAAGTGAGTCATGAATATTTGATAACTAGGCACTTAAAACAAATATTCCCCATTCACATGGAGATCGAAGAATGCTATGGATTTGATACGAACTTATGTCAGGGGATTTGCATCCAAAATGAAAAGTATATTGAACGACGAGTATATTTCTAGAGGATACTGACAACGTTTGGGACAGCATGGAGACAATTTTGGAGTTAGAATAAATGTTAAATTCTGTTCTAGGTTACTTGATTTTTCATTTGTAACCAAAAGTTTTTTATATAAAAAATATTCTCCATATGAAAGAATAAAACATATTATACAGTGCAATTTCATAAAATATAAAGTTGACTGTCAAATGTAAAAAATTAAAAGTATTAAAGTTGTTGTGGAAAAGAACTTCTAAATGTACCTGCTCTATGAAATCATCATGTATAGGTACATCACGTAAGAGGTTACATTACAACCTGATAATCTCCGAAGCAAAGATACTTTGTTTTTCCGAAACAACTTTAGTGGTGAAACATTTAAAATAAGAGAAACTTTTGAACTACAGAGTGCAATTTTGATAATACAGAAATTAAAGCTACCAGCAGAAAAATCGTAGGCGATGGAACAAATTAACAAGTCGTCGGCATATACTAAACCAGAATTTTTGTAAAACGCCTAGGCTTTTTCAAAATGACTAGGCAAATTGTAAAACAATCATAACTCTGCAATTCGACTAGACATTTCAGGCGTTTTATAAAACAATTATTTTACAATATGCCTAGCTTACGTCAGGCGTATTATAAAACGCCTACTTGTTGTTTAGGCATATTCTAAAATTCACCGGGGAGAATAAATTATCTACTACATGGAATTATTGGAATTGGATAAATTTTATGCTGTTAGGTACAAAATCTAACCTCCATTAGTTCTGAGGTTACGAAAGCCACAATAAAACAGAGTGCTCAGCGATTGCTACAATTCAAATTCCCTGACTTTTCCCAGTTTTCCATGACTCTTTTTCAGATCTTTCCAGGCCTATCTGTTAATAATAAATACAATGTACATCCCTTTTGTAAAGTTAACTTTTATTAATTAAAAAATACTTAACTTTTAAATAAAATATTTCATGTTTTAAAAAATGAAATAAATATTCTGATACAGGTCAAAAAAAATTTAAGCCCTCACAGAACATAGTTATTGAAAAAAATTATAATTAAAGAAAACCAATAAATAAAAATGGAGTAAAAATAACAAAAACAATTTCGTTAATAAAATAAATTAATATATTTTTTCTTCAAACGTCAGAAAAACGTGACATTGTATACGCCAATAGGTAATATGACAATTTCTCTGCCATGGCAGACAAAGTAGTCTAGCGGCGCATAGAGTCGTCTGGCGACGCATAAAGTAACCTTGACATTACTTCATGTGCCGCTGGTGGTCAGATTTTCGGCGTTTAAAGAAAAAGTAACTTCTTCTATTCGGAGAAAAGTGGCTTTTCGTGGCTCGCCTGTATTTGTCAAACCTACAGACTTGCCACGAAAAGCTACTAATTTTTGCTAATAATAAAATAAATTACTATTTCTTATTATTCTTATTATAACACAAGCCTGCTAAATTTAACTTTTTTTCCCTTTCCAATAATTATGTTATTTTTTTAAATACCTAGGTATGTTAAATTAAAATACATCTTTGTTTTTTTTTCTAGCACATCGAAATTGATTTTTATTGATAACATGCATATGTATTTTAATATTCTTAAACAACTTTGATGAGAAAACAATGATTAATGAATTTAAAATTAAATTTTTACTTAAAAAAACAACAGTACTAGTTGAAAATAGTGCTAAAGAGACTAACTAAATCAAAAAGACTAATGGTATCTTTTTCTACTTCCTTCAAAACTCCCGTTCAATGACAAATAGCTATTTCTCTGCCAAGGCAGACAAAGTCTAAAGTAACCTTGATATTACTTCATGTGCCCCTGCTGGTCAGATTTTTGGCATTTAAAGAAAAAGTAACATCTTTTATTCGGAGAAAAGTGGCTTTTCGTGGCTCGTCTGTATTTTTCAAACCTACAGACTTGCCACGAAAAGCCTCACTTTTGCTACTAATAAAATAAATTACTATTTCTTATTATTCTTATTATAAATAATATATGTATACAGAATAAAAATATAAGAGAAATAAATATTTGTAATATAGACTTTTTTACAATAGTTACAGAATATTATTTGATGTATCTTCTGTGATTTCTGTAATAGTAGCTGCTGAGGGTGTAAGAATTAGCCGGTTGATCGTCACTGTCACAAATATTTAAACTGAATAATGCTGATTTAAAATCTTTAAGCACTTCAAATAATGTTCTTTTGAACACAATAATAGAATATTTCGGAGATTCGGCTTCTCACGCACGCACGCTTTAGTTTTCACACAGGAATAGGCATATTTTATCAATTTGTGAATTAACCTTAACAAATAGGTATATGTCGTCGGGGAATTTTTTATAGGACTTTTTAAGCTTTAGAAATTTTCTATAGAAAGCATTTGTATATGTATCTCTTATCGTTAAAGTAGCGTTCGTAAAAACCGATTCGCTCAAGAATTTTTTCGTCGACTTACTTTGCAGAAGTGATCTCCACGAAAAGTCCTTTTATTTTAACGGGATAGGGAAGGTCCATTCTAAATATTGGTGAAACATTTTTTGAAACCGGATAAGTAGAAGTTTCGGAGATTACTTAGACACGCGCACCTCGCACACACATGCGAGAATAGAGCGAGAGCGGAGAAGGGCGTAATGCCGTTTTACGTGACAACATTCTAATCGGTTTTACTCCCATTTCGCAGCTAAAGATGTTAGACATTAAAATTCCCGAACTATGGACTAAATTTCAATATAAGGAAAGACAAAATAAATCTTAAAAACATCCAAAATATAAGTTTAGATAGGATTGAACAGTCCTATGGTTTATATTCCGTGTGTAGTGTGCGCGTTATGCCGCTCGGGAGCCCAATAATGTTCAGCGGACCCTGCGGAAATAAGTAATTTTAGGTATTCTAATATTTTGGCCATATTTTTTTGTCTACGTCTTTTTTATATTATACTCTTATATTTATTTTATTTGATTATTCCCCTAATTAGTAATTAAGTATAATACCATGAACTTGCATATTTCCTTTAAATAAAAAAAAAAAGATTATTTTTTTATGAAATAAGAAAACAAATCTAATAATTTAACATTATACTAGTGATCGCCCGTCACTCGAAATTCGAGTGGTATGTATTCAATTGGTAATCAAATCAATGTAAAAATTTAAAAAAAAGTGAATACTTACGTAAATAGTGTTGAATAAAGACTGGTTACCATATTACATATTACAATTTTCAATTTGCTTTTGTCTGAATAATTAAAAAAAATTAAGATGGAATAATTTCTTTATATACAATGTTTTGAATTGTTCGTTAATGTAGAAACGGAGACCATCGAATGTACGAAACAGAAGACATTACTACCCGTATTGTGTTGAAAAACCTCTTGAAGTATATGATCAATAACGGCACGTTGTTCATTATTAGCCGTTTCATACATTTTATTAAACAATAAATCTTCGGCTTCTCGATTGATTTGTTGAGAAAGTCGCAGGTCAGTTAAACGAAAATATTGTAGAATTGATAAACCAATTTTTCGGCAAAAAAAATTATGCGATAAAAGAATTGTATTTTGCACAGCTTCATTCGTCCTCTATTTCACACTCTTCACACCCCGCACCCAAACATCCATCCAGAGGTATAAATGTCTTAATAAGCATGTCTTAGGTTCCCTACACCAAACCTCAGGGGAGTGGCTAAGATACCTATATTTAGCTACAGCTAAAATGATTTGCAAATAATTAATAAACCTGTGAAATTTTTGAAAATGGAAAGTAATCTTCACATAGAACTTGTCAATGTCTTTCATTTAAATAAACAATTATCAAGATCGGTGCAGTACAGACTGTTTTATTTGGTTCAAACTGATTCATGTTCAATGATTAAATATATAGATAGATACATTATATTATTATTATTATTAGGCTTGAATGATAAATTTTTAATAAGTAAGCGTTTTATAATACATCTGACCGTATTAAAATAATAAAATAGTTCTGTTATAATAATAAAACGCCTGAAATATCTAGTCTAATTGCAGAGTTATTATTGTTGTACAATTTGTATATGTAGTCATTTTGAAAAAGCCTAGGCGTTTTACAAAAAGCCTGGTTTTGATATATCCTGACGACACATACTAATAATATAACAGAAATTACAGAAAAAATCAGACGTACCGAGTGATTCGGAGTAACTATAATCAAAAAGCCCTTTGGAAACAAAAATATTTGTTTTTGTTACAGTGATGTTTTAGATCTGACATTTAATAGACGTCTAATGTATTGAGGTTTCAAAAAGAACAAATTTCCCAAAATCTGTTATTTCAAAATAAGGCTTGTAATGCCTCAAATTATTGCAACAGACGTAGTTATTGAAAATATTGATACCCACATTAGTGCATCAACTTTGAAATAAGCACGAAGATGATTACGCGCGACCTTCAAATCTGCAATAAACTCGATACAATATGCGAAAGCAGGATCAACTGCATTTTAGCCCCTTTTGTTGCAAAAATCCATACAGTTCTATTAACGTACATTAAGTTAGATGGAGCTGGAACAGCGCATTGTCAGCAAAATTAAAACGTCAGACAAAACAGTCAATAGACCCTTTGGGCAAATGGATATACGTAGATCAACTGTATACTTTGTAGAATTTATGATCACCACAAGGGTTGAATGCCATTGACGACAAGCAATTACGAAAGTGTTAATTAACTAGTTTTTGTGCAGGTGGCAGGGCGATTGTCATTCCATTGTTTCGAGGCCTAGGAGGTTTTGTTTAAAGTTGTGCGGGACTCATCTTTTGTCTGCCGTCCCTCAAAAGATTTTTCTAGCAAAAAAAACATGCTCTGCTCTATGGTATGTTTAGAACACCGACGTTGGAATTAACTTTTTTGTAATAAGACCTTATAATATAATATCCAAAAAGAAATAAGAAAAAAGCAAACAAAAGAAAAACATCGGGAAAATATGTAGTGAACATCAAAAATCAATATGTACATTTGATTAAAGTTACTTTGAATAAGCCGCAGGGAAAAATAACAAAAATGAGAATAGTAAACAGAACAAGTATTCAACAAGTCGGAAGTGCTAAACACTGATAAGGTTCAAGTACCTAGAACTACGAACAGGAGAGTCCAGGAAAAAATCAAAAAATAATGCCACTATGACACAAGTTTTACATCTTGGGGAAATGACTATCCTATGGAAATGCAAGTGTATATTCACCCAAAAGTGTGGTTGCTTATTTGTCTCAGCAATAGTCTTTGACGCGGACTTCGGAGACCGCCAAAATTCGGGACATGGCGAATATGCCGACGAATTTCTAAGAACGGTGTCCTAGTTCTCGTTCTCGGCCTGTTTCGGCAATACCTAGTGTAGACTCTTTAAAAGTTTGACCAGAATTTTCAAGAAATAGTAACTTGTACATACATACGTCATATTTTGATATTTAGATTTTCCGTTGTTTTGTGTGAAAATCGCGTGATTTCCACTGAATGGTTCAAATTTCGTCCGAATCGCGAAACCTATGCAATCTATATTGTATGTGGACGGATGTTCGTATATGTCGGTTGCGGCTCCAGCTTCCGGCATATCATTTGTTTCTATTATCTGGATTAAAACAATCATAATTGCGCTCGTACACATTGCCTTGTCAAATCGTTGCTCTTCCTACCGTTTATTCTATTGTACCGTATGAAGTAACAATAAAAATTCGCACGCCGGAAACAATCACGTTCTTTTCGGAGTAATGAATGAAATCAAACTACCGCTCACATAATTCATACCGAAAGTTATTATAAAAATATTCAATGAGTCAAATACAAATTGAGTGGATCACGCATGCCACAACACAGCGGCAACATGGCGACTACTCACTTGATCAACTATACCTGTGGATCAAAACAATGGAAAGAAACGTGGTACCGACGACCACTTCGATTCGTGGAGAAGCTAACGAGGTTTTCCGTGATACACGATGAAAATGTCCTTTCGTGGGGTGTTCAGCGAGGAGGGTAAAGCTGATAAATTAAGGAAAACAATACTAACCTTTAAGACAGACGACACGGCAACCATCTTGCGTCAGCCTTCGCAATAAAACATTGAGTACGGAGTCGGCTTGATGTTGTTGAACTCCTGAGAGGTCGTTGTAGAGAACGAAGAGGTTCTCGTTATAGGTGCTGCAGATCTTCTGCTTGAGTTCCCTGCACTTGATGGTAGAAGCTAGGTCGATCTTGCCCGCAGCTAAACGACGTAACATTATCGAAGGAATGGAGAAATTCACAGCTTCCCTGATGTGGGACTCCCCATACTCGATGGAGCTGCGACAGTCCAAGATTACGATCTTCTTGGATTCGTTGCGCAGCAACGAAAGCAACCCCTCGTCGGAGACGATGTCGTAGTCACATTCAGGAGTAGTAGGCATTGTTGTGTTGATAAAACATTCGCGATGAAGCTACAACTTCGTAAACGAAACCATTAATGAACACAAAACGCGGCTGTTATGTCAAAAAACTACAACTAAATAAAGTGCACGCAACTAAACGTGCAACCAGAACACTCTTGGAACTCAGAATGGTCTGTGCACTGTTGCCGTTTCTCAGGTTTATTGTGCGAGGGCGTGCGGGTGAAAATCGACATGATGTACGAGCCACCCATTGGTGGACGATCACGTGGGTTCCACACAAAGAGCCAATCGGACGACGGTTACGTCATTTCATTGATGAAGCCACCCGAGGAAGTTTGTTTTCAATCAAGTTAAGCTGTACGTTTACTTTCCATCTCGTTTGGTGAATGTCTGCGTCGTTCTAATGTGCCGTACGTCCACTTTCGTTGTTGTCTTCCGCCACTTTCGAATAAGTGCGTGGGCGGGTGACGGCTCAACAAAAACGAGATATTTCGCGATTAGCATGACGTCATTGCAAATTGATTGTTCGCATGATAATACTTTGGCCTTTTGCGTGAAAACTATGCCGACACCTTTGCAATCGATTTTGCGGTAACCTTCTGCGCCACCCCCGCAATAATCCATCCGTTCTGCATTTTCTTTAGGAACTTGGTCAACAAACAATAATTATAAAATGGTACTTCAAAAATTTTAATTCTTAACATTTTGTTTTGTAATTACATAAAATAGGTAGATATAAATGTATCAAACTAATTTGCCTTTTTCATGTTGTGATAAATTAATCAATAATTACATGTACAACTACATACATAATACTAATCTTCCAATTCAAGCAACATTAACGTCAGTTATTACCAACAATTTCTCAGTGATAATAATTTATTTAAATTTATTTTATCACTTTTGCTTTTTGCCTTGTGTAATCAGTGATTGATTGCTTAAATTAAGTAACGTCAAATTTAATACTCAAGCAAGAACAACTTAATTATAGTTCGGAGTACTAAATTGGATTAGATATTGGTTATTAAAGCACTCCATTAATTGTGCCTGACAAGAACTACCTATTGATTAGTGCCATATCTTACAAACATAATATATCTAACGATATGCAACCAACAATACATAATGTCCCACTCTGTGTTGCAAAAATTGTTTGTATCGTGCAATTCTTTAAATTTCCATTCTAGGTAAGCCTTGGAATTTGAACATATCCACAAATTGTTTTGTCTGCTTATAGCTGTCAGTTTGAAACGTCAACCAGAAAACCTAACCATAACCATAACATGACATTTAAAAAATGAGCTAAATCAAAAACATGACTTTTTTTCCACCGTCTACTCAGATTGGAATTTAAACTCACGTTACCACCGAGAGCAGAATATTGAACGGATTAATTTGTTCTTTTGAGTTACAATTTAGATGAATTATCAATTTTTTTTGATATTTTGACAATGTACTGGCAATTGGCAGTATTTACTGTTTACATAGGTTTAATGTACCTACATGTGATTCGAGTGTTTACTAGTTACTATTTACATATATTACAGAGACAATAGTGAAATCATATGATCCAACCAAAAAGAAACGCTCAATGTCAAAATATACAATCTAAATCTCCATTTCGAATTACATTCGGAGTTGAAGAAAAAGCGTAAGGAATTTCGTTCCTGAAGGGGGTGGCCCATCCGCACACTTTTTTTTTTTAGGAATTTGTTATTTGGGTCTTATCAATATTATGTCTTCAGCTAAAAAAGTTATTCCAGGACAATGGTGTCAAAAATCAGTTGTTCACGAATATCTCGCAATCTGTTAGTCTGACGTTAATTTTGATTAGTACAAAAAATACTGTAGAAAGAAGATATAAAATTATCTAACTATATAAAATTACCTTTATAACATTGAGTTGCCAGATTACAATTTGCTAGAACCCATTCGGCTGCCAAATTGCAACGCAAAATGTCATTCAGACAGCTAAATTAACTAAAAAATGCTCTAGTAGAGAAATGGGACAACTTACCACATAATTTAGTTTACAATGGAATTAAAAGTATGCCTCGACATTTGCAAACCGTAACGCAGGCACGGGGATGATTTACAAGATATGAAGTCTTTTTTTGAAGAAGTAGAAATAAATTTTCATTTTCTACTAATTTGTGTCTACAAACTAATAATATTAATTACGGCAATCCTTAATCATCCAATAAGTATTTAAGTTTATTTTGATTGAATTGTTTAGAAATTTGATCTTGGACCTTACTTTTTGATATTCATTCAGTTGTGATGAAGACGTAGCCGTTGCTTTATTGTATTTTTATGCTATTAAAACTGTTGCGAATTAAAATTAAACGGATCTAGAGATTTTTAAATTTAACTTTTAAATTTCCTAAAATAATATGTGGTCGGTTCCTAGTTGGTTCTTGAGTGGCTGAATTTAACCAACCAGGTGAAATTATTCCTATAAACTGTTATGGCTATTTCTGCGATTTTCAGATTAGTTATATTATAAGAGTTTGAATGATTTAATTAAAATAGTATACTGTGCAACTAGTATAGATAACAGCACTTTTCTCACGCCGTGTCGGGTGGTAGACAAGTGCTACAAACCACACAAGTGAGAAAAGTGGTTTCCACACGCGTTGCACACTATACTTTTTTTACGACCACACAATAAAATACCCAAATAAATGTTTTAGATTTTTATTTATAGTTCAGAATTTTTATTTAGATAAAAACTGAATTGTCACATTTTGGCAGTTAGATAAAATCTAATTATATAAAATTTACGTACGACCAACAGTTTTAGATTCAGAAAGCTGAAGCATTCGAATTTCAACACAACCTTTGAAGTAGAATGCAAAGTGAATTTTTTTATCTATCATGCTGAAACATAGCTGGAAAAGAATCTTAACAGTATGGTTGGAGTTTCAGTAGCAATACGTACTTTACTTCCTGCCGCACCAGATCAACTAATGAACAGTATTTTCTGCAACTATACCAAAGGTTGCGGTTCAAATTGTTAAAGTAAAAAATTACGATTGTTGTTCCATAATTTGTGGACTTTGCCGTGGTCAGTAATGTTTAAATGTCTCTTCGGATAATACAACAACACATGATGAAGAAGTAGCAGAAAATGAAGTAAATGAATTCACCATGTTCCGTGTCAACACTACCTAGATATTTTTAAAAAATAATAAAAAGACGCAAAAAAAAACACGTTTCTTTATTTTTAACTATTTTTTACTGTAACTTTTTCTAGAGGATTTTAGTTATTTTTGTTTATTTTTCAAGCTACCAAATCCAAGTCGATCGAAAATCTAGGACGTCAAGAAGCCGACGACGAGCAATATTACTCTGAACTCTGAAAAACTCAAATTTAAGGACTAACCAAAGTGAGAAATGAAGCGGCTCAACGGGAACTGAGGCGTTCGTGGAAAAAACATCGGTTACTTTTTTTTCCCCCCACACAACACACTTTTATTTCCACACGGTTCCGCATACTTTTTTCCCGAATAGATAAAAAAGGTAGACATTTTTTTTTTTATTATTACATTGATTTGATTACCAATCCAATACAGACTACTCGAGTTTCGAGTGATGGGTGATCACTAGTAAAATTTAAAATATGTAAAACAAAAAAGTCCTGAAGAATTACAAAATAACACGGACTATGAAAAAATCATTTCGTATGCCTAGGCAAGTTGTTACGATATAATAAAATGGTAATAATGTTTTTTTTAGTAATTTTCGTAAATTACTGAACATATCCCCATCGGGTAACAAAAATAATTGACATTTTTTTTTTACTATTATTATCATATTGTAATACGTATCTTGCGCCCAGACACAGAATTATTTTTTACATTGTCACTGAAACCTCACTCATAACAATCACGGCTGTTATATAAATTAACAGTACAGGAGGAAGTTTTTGATCATTGCTTCTATAGCAACCCTTTCAAAATTGATTTATAAATTGTCTAAAAATTATGCTAAACAATTCGTTTTTTTTGTCGCTATTGTCGACGGTATTATGAAAAGTACTGAACGATATTCGGCCGATAGGCAAATAACAGACGCATTGATTATAAAGTCTCGGCTCCGCCTAGATTTGACATTTTGTTGTTATAGAATGAACTCGTCAATTTGAACGACTTTTCTTGATAACTTGACAAAGACTCTGATCATATATTTTTTTTTACACAATACAAGCATGTTTTGAATTTAGTTTTAAGCTACCTTTCGCGCCGGTAACGATTTTTGCGACCATAGTTTTTCGAAGTGAAAAAATCAGTAGCGGGTCAGCGTTTGAGTGCGAAAATTTTGTTGAATTTTATCTCCCGAATGAAGGATTTTTCGCAAAATTGTTATTAAGAAAAGTGACTCAAATTGCCGAGTTCTACCACCGCCTAAAATATTTGTATTCATTTCCATAACACCCGGTATAATGTAGGCAACCACTAATTCAAATTTAACCACAAGAGGACGTAAAGAAATCTATTGAATATTAATCTATGAAATTAAAGAAAGACCGAGAAAGGTCTTGGGAAAGAGGATAGGAGAGTATAGAAAAAAAACATTTTTCTCCACGAACTTAGATAATTAGGCCTATGTACAATTAGATACAAGTTTGTGTTTTTGCGGATTTTGTTTAAATGGACAGAAGAACTTCATTATTCGTTATCAATTCACTATATTAATTTTTCCATTCAACATTATTTTAACCTGAAATGCCAATTTTTTCACTTATAATGATTTCATTATTTATCACCACTCAAACAAACTTACCAGATTCTCCTTGATCTATTTTTAATTTTTACATTTTATAAAATAAAATGTTTTTACCAAATCTTTAAAAACTCATTCATGTAACCTTTTCAAAACGTCAAATTTAATATTTTCAAAATAACGTCATAATTTAAACATTCTTTAAGGTAAGAACACCTCTGTAATTCATCAATTGTTTCATTAATCTCTTGTAAAATTAGGGTTGAAGATGGGAGTAGTTTTCTCCCGAAACATGTTCCCATTGTGATTTACGTTTATTAATGTTTGTGGAGTTTGACTTGAATATATTTAAATTTTAATTCAAATCAAAGTATCAAATTGCATCAATTATTAGAAGAAGATAACGCTATAAACGTATATATCTGCGAACTTCAAAAGTCATTTTCCCACGACCATATAAGAAAAGTGACAGTTTCCGTACAATCAATAAGTATCCACAAAAGTTGACAATATCATTCACCTGTTTGTTATTATAACAGACGTGTTTGTTATAGTTTTAAAATTTTTAATTCACCAATAAATGTTGGCCTAGAAGCCTAAAAACCTCAGAACTTAAGAATCTAAAAACTTCAGAACTTGCAAATCTGAAATAACGAGAATATAAAAACCTGAAAATGAACTTGATAACCTGAAAACCTAGGAACCTGAGAATTCAAGATCTTGAAAACATGTTAACCTGGAAGCCTGAAAACCTTAGAACTCAAAAATCTAAAAACAAAAAATTGGAAATCTGAAAGACATAACTTTAAAAATCTGGAAATGAACTTGACCACCTGAAAACCTAGAGAATAGAAAATTTATGAACCTGAAAACATTTTAACCTGAACGCCTGAAAACCTGAGAATTCGCGAATCTGGAAACTTCAGAACTTGGAAATCTGAAAGACAGAGTACTTTAAAATCCGGAAAATAAACTTGACAACCTGAAAACCTGAGAATTGAAGATTTTGAAAACATGTTAACCTGAAAGCCTGAAAACCTTAGAACTCAAAAATCTAAAAACATAAAAAATTGGAAATCCGAAAGACAGAAAACTTTAAAAACCTGAAAATGAATTTGACAACCTGAAAACCTAGAAACCTGAAAATTCATGAACCTGAAAACATCTTAACCTGGACGCCTGAAAATCTGAGAATTCGAGAATCTGGAAACTTCAGAACTTGGAAATCTGAAAGACAGAGTATTTTAAAAAACAGAAAATGAACTTGATAACCTGAAAATTTAAAAACCTGAGAATTGAAGATCTTGATAACATGTTAACCTGGAAGACTAAAAACCTTAGAACTTAAAAATCTAAAAACAAAAAAAAAATGGAAATCTGAAAGACAGAGAACTTTAAAAATCTGAAAATGAACTTGACAACCTGAAAACCTAGAAACCTGAAATAAAATGGCGGCTTTCAATATAATTTTACAATCAGTTGTTTCTCCTGAAGGCGAATCGTCTTCGAAATCTACAACTGAAATACTTCAGGACCGTCCAGCATAGATATGTGATATGTGATATTACGACTGAACCCTAACACTACAAGCTGGGACGTTGTGCGATATGACTCAAAAAATTATAATCAAAGATGGCTATTGAAATAAAATATTTAAAAAATCCAAATGAAACCACATAAATGACAAACTGAACAAAATAAAGGCAAATAATTTTCGACGGACAACATTCATGCACCAACCAAAAAAAGGGAAATATTACAAGGAAAATCCTAAGATGTGATGATAATAGATGTTTATGTAGTAACTATTGTCCTAACTAACCAGTGCATTGCAGTGGGCAACCCAAAACAGTTTTTACATTGATTTTTTTTAAAGTGTATTTTGGGTTGCCTGGTCCTTGTAATCAATTTTTGTGAATAGGATTGAATAGATGTATCAATTATTAAAAATGTAGGGTGACTTCCAGAAGTTCAGAATTCTTTATCGGTATAAATTGTTGACGTAGTACCGGGTACCACTCAGAACAGAAAAAGCTGGGACAACGAATCCTGTAGACACTTCCAAATTCACTACTGATGTGAATCAGACTTGTTGATATTTGTGTATGCTGTCAGCTGTCGTTAGATTGTCAAAACTCGGAGTAATCAATCAATTCACAATCAATCAAATTGAAATTGACAGTTCATCAAGAACAAATAATCAGCGCAAAATTTCGCTGTCTCTGTATTTTCTGCTTTCGGTGGCACAATAAATAAATTTTATAATTTAGATAAATTTATGTCATCACATTTTAAGTTTCAAGTATGTCAACATTTCTGATTCACACTGGCAAATTATGTGAATTTGGAAGTGTATGCGGTATGACGTTGTCGCAGTATTTTCTACTCTCGGTGGTACGTGTACGTAGACATCAGATTCTATGATAGTGTAAAAGCTAGCGACGTCGGACAAAAGTTTATTTTAGGTCGGCTGGTTTTTTGATATCTCCTTTCTGATCTAAGTTAGGTAGCGATGGGATAGGTCTGGCACCCGCTCCCAGGGTAGCGATGGGATAGGTCTGGCACCCGCTCCCAGTTGCCAGACCTACCCCATCGCTACCTAACTTCAATAAAAAAGGAAATATCGAAAAACCAGACGACCTAATATTCTTTGGCGAAGACGTTGCCAGCTCTCGTCCTATGATGTAATAAAGTTAAACAATTAAAATACAAATTCTTGAACTCTAATTAATAATGTAGTGTTATTTATAAGTTTTATGTAAACGTGTATTACGTAATATTTCAGACTGGAATAATAATAACTTAATAACTTGTGCAACCAGCCGCAATTCCAACAGAATCCGTCTAACCCACACAACAGAAAAAAATGTTACCCCATCAATAAATGCCAGAAACAAAATTTATTACGCACATACATAGGCGGAACCATTTAATTTCTCGTTGGAAAATGCAACAACTTTGACGCACGCCCGGCACCTCCACCACCCTTAAATCAATTGTTACCTGGCAACCGAAAGCGTTCTTTTGACACAAAATTTATCCAAAATTCTTAATGTCAATATACACTTATACACGTCATTTTCTAGTTTTATTATGATATTTTTTACATTATTAGGTACAAAAATGTGACGCTTTATTTTTATTTTTGGGAATGAGAATGTCCAGAAAAGCTTTCTTAGTGCAAGTGGAACTAGATATCCAAGCAGTGAGTTTCACCTTTTGACCTATTTTGAAAGATCTATGAATTTTAATTTCAGGTGACATGCCCTGGGGTCTGGTTGTGTTCGAATGGAAAAGTGTCTCTCCAAATCTATATGTTAGATTCATGTGTTCAAACCGCCAATTACAAACCTATCTTTCCGGTCAACATTAACGAAAAATTTGTTTTTTATAAAACTTTTTATTCAAAACATCAACTAAATGAGCTTGAAAAGGACTTACGTAAGTTAAAATGGCGTTTAATTGAATTTAATGTGCTTTTTTAGACGATCAGTGGTTGTACATAGAAATGGTTCAGTGGCAAAATTGCGAATTCGGAAATGTTTTAGCTGCGTTTCAAACAACCCTAGACGAATTTTTGTATCCCTCGACAATTAACGGATCCATCGCTGGTGTTGATTTAGATTTACTAATGGAACCGAGTAAAACATTTCCGGTAAATTAATGGTCAGCTTTTTTTTTATTTGATGTTTTATTTTCCCCAGGGAACCATCGCACCGAAAATAGAAGTCAGCACAAAAACAACAATCGAAGAGACTTTGTGTTCATGTGTGAGGTCTGGTTCAAGCACCGTTGTAGTAAATCCAAAGGTAATATTGTCTACACAGAATAAACCACGCGGAAATGTATCTAGAAAAGTTTGCCACTCTGTAGCATACAGCAGGTACTTTAAGTAAACTTAACAAACGCCATTTATTTTCCCAATTTATTTAGACGACGTTCACAGTTCAAAGCAGGCAAAACAAGACCACCGTTTTGTTACAGACGAGCAGAAGACGATTTAATTTTACGGAAACCCCAGTATGACCCAGACGGTAAATATTGCAGGTTGAATTTCAAATTCTTGGTGATTTAAAGTAAAATTTGCAATTAGTTGCAGGGAGTCCAGGAGCTTAGATCGAAAACCACTTTTTCAAAATAAACAAATATCGAATTCAATCTGCAAACGAAAATGCTGTCCACCTTCAGGTGCCTGTTACGTATTTAGTCTAAACTATGTGGATTTCATATAATTTTCGGACAATTTACCATTAAGATAATAACTTTAATACAAACAATTTTTTGCACATAAATGTATTTACGGCATATAATATAGATTTTCTTAAGTATGTAAGTTACTTAGGATGAAGTAGGAAAATAAAATAGTAAATTGTTCGAATTTGATATCCGAGCGATGTCAGAATTACGAATAATGAATATTTTTTTACTTTCTAGTTCCAGTTCGTATGTGCTCTTGTGGCAGCGGCCACAAAGAAAATGTCTGTCCTGTCTGCTCAAAATACAAAGGTTTTTTTAATGTATTCCCCAAAACTCTTTCACCTCGACATCAAAAAAAGGTGTGAATGGAAGTAAAATCTAGAATTAATCATTAATCACCGACATTTAACAGGAAAAGATCTCCTCGGCTCAACCTCGAACAACTTTATTTAATGAATCAAAGAAGTGTTATAGACAGAAAGCAGGAAACATTTGTCTCTGTTGTCGTCCTACTGGCTTTGCCACAACAGAAGAAAAATCAGATACGGTCGAAACAAATGCCTCCGATACGGAAGCGGAGAAAAAGATCATTTGTACTTGTTCTGATAACAAACCAAGTTTGGCCGAAAAGCTGCACGCTAAACTGACGAAGACGCTTAGCTCAATCCCTCGTTCAGGGGAGTGGTCCTGTTACGATTACGAGTACGAGTATGTGGAAAGGTGCGAAATAGTAATAATTTCTTCATACATGTTGCTTTTAGATGTAACTGTTGTGACTGCAATCGGTCGATGTCAAGAGCGGACATATATCGTGATCTTCAAAAGTTTTATGGAGATTTATATGAAAGAGCTCGATCCACGTTCTGCGTTCCTGACTGTCTACGATTGAAGTCGATGTAACTAAAAGGTTAAAATAAATTCATAAAGGTTGCTCCTGACATTCATTATTTTACAAAAAAATTGTTGCAAGTCTTCAATTTTTGCGTAGGTGAATACAAGTTTTAAGGAATCATTGGCTAATGTTGTCATTACTGAGGAGATAATAAGGGTATGCGTATAGATGTACATACCTACGTTCCTTTCTTGGTGTTAAACTATAAAATCTGCTTCCGTACAAATATTCCATCCCCCAATTTTGGACTGACTAAATCTCTAAAAGGGTGTCTTTTACCTGAATTTTTAGCTTTGACGAGACTTATGCGGGGAACACATTTGTCTGACGCGTTGTGTTGTGTTGTATTGTGTTGTGTTGTGTCGGCAGAACGCATAATCTGGTTTGGATAATATTCGAATTTGATATTAAACAGACATTCATTCTCTATATTTTTTTCGATTAAATTAGCTTCATCCATTACAAATGTGTCGCAACCTGCAATGGCACTGTTGCGGTGGTAACTGACGCGATCTGATGCAGTGTTATGACGTTCTGCCCCGTGAACACTTTTCTGATGCCTTCTGGCCCTTTGTGTTACAATGACCTCATTTGATTACATGCTAAAACTTCTGTCTGATCCATGCAACGTTGCGTTGCATCACAAATCAACACAACACGTCAGAGAAATGTGCATTACAATATCTTTTCAAGAAGTAACCGTCAAGGATTTTTTTTAAACCATTGTGGTGCAAATAGTAACACCCTAAATTTAATTCCCGAGCCGTTGTTTTTTTAGTTTGTTGCATTTTTTCATTGACTTGTAATTTTGTTATCTTTCTAATTTGAATGTTTTTTTCTGTTGTTAGGTACATATTTTTAACCCTAGAATACTGTTGTACGTAAAAATTACGTATATTTCCGTATAGTATTAGGCGGCTTAAAATGGCAACAGTATTCTAGGGTTAATTATCTTCTTGTTTTTTCTTCCACATTTTATATTATACATGTTATTTGTTTGTTTTTTTACCTTTTCTGCAGTCAATATTAATACTAAATTAAAATTTAAATATATCTAAGTCGAACTCCACAAACTTTAATAACTGTAAAATTACTAATGGAACATGTTTCGGCACTTCTGCCATCATCAGCCCTAATTTAACAAGAGATTGATGATACAATTGATGAATTACAAGAGGGGTTCTTACCTTAAAGAATATAAAAAATTATGACATTGACGTAATTTTGAATTAAATTTGACGTTTTCAAAGGGTTACATGATTTTCAAAATATTTCGTAAAAACAACATTTTATAAAATGTAAAAATTAAAAATGGATCAAAGAGAATCTGGTATATTATAATAACGAAAGATAGTTTTTCACCATCAAATTCCAAATTGATTCATAAATGCAATAAAGGCCGGAAATTAGATTTTCTTGAGACTTTGGAAATAAGGAAAGCCTTGAAACTGGAAAACAGATCTTGTTTAAATGAACAGAATAACTTCAATAATCCCATTATTAATTCACTATTTTAATTTTTCACCACTCAAACAAACTTACCAGATTCTCTTTGATCCATTTTTAATTTTTACATTTTATAAAATGTTGTTTTTACGAAATCTTTGAAAACGTCAAATTTAATTCAAAATTACGTCAAATTTAATTCAAAATTACGTCAACGTCATAATTTTTTATATTCTTTAAGGTAAGAACCCCTCTTGTAATTCATCAATTGTATCATTAATCTCTTGTTAAATTAGGGCTGATGATGGCAGAAGTGTTCTGCCGAAACATGTTCCATTAGTAATTTTACAGTTATTAAAGTTTGTGGAGTTCGACTTAGATATATTTAAATTTTAATTTAAATTTACTCCACCTGGATTGAAGAACATTCTTCTGGTTTATAAATATTAATACTGCCGTTTTTATGTTTTTTTTTTGTTTCGTCTATCTTTATATACAGAGTGATCATAAAGTAACGCACAAAATTCATAATTTAGTTATGTATTGTTTTTGTAAAAATCGCTCGAACAGGTCGAATTTTGTTTTTAAATTGCCATATTTTGACATAAAATTTTTGTTGATAACGTCATCTGTTTTTGAACTATTTTAGATACACTTTTCAATTCTCTATTCAACAAAAGTGAAAAAGTGATACCTTGCATAACTTCTTTTTTTACTATTTCACTCATATATATTTTAACCAATATTATGTGATCATTCAACAATAGAAACAAAATTTAAATTAAAAAAATCAACTTGTCAAAATTTTATCGGGGTTACGGACCAATGAACAGTCGCTATTACACAACGTACCTCATTTTTCAGCGAAAAAATAACAATTGCTGCAGTGACTGTGGCAGCATACTGCATGTCAAATACCTCAATTACCTGTCACCTTCCACCACATTATCAATAATTTGGGCGTTTTCGTGAAATAGTTTGCCGAATATAATTCGAGTTGAGATTTCGCTGGAAAAATTTACCAATTGTGGACTCGAGTTCTACAATTTTGCTCATGACATTGATCAAAAATCACTCAACTGCGTTTCGTCATTTTGTGACAATGTCATTCGCTAAATTGCTAGGCGAACTATCGTAACAATCGGTAAATTTTTCCGATGAAATCTCAACTCTTTATTATATTATAACTGAAAAAATTACAAACCAGAAGAATGTTCTTAAATCCAGGTGGAGTAAATTAAAATTAAAATTTAAATATATCTAAGTCGAACTCCACAAACTTTAATAACTGTAAAATTACTAATGGAACATGTTTCGGCAGAACACTTCTGCCATTATAATTTTTATATTATTTAAGGGCTGATGATGGCAGAAGTGTTCTGCCGAAACATGTTTCATTAGTAATTTTACAGTTATTAAAGTTTGTGGAGTTCGACTTAGATATATTTAAATTTTAATTTTAATTGAAAAAATTACGTTTTACATTATAAATAAAATTTTATTCCGTGAAAAAACAACAACAATAAATTTGGAAAGCAAACGAAAAATGAAAAATAATTTCATAAAATTTAACGCAAGTGCTCAAATTGCCACCCGCCAAACTATTTGACACATTCCCAAACGTGTATTAACGCTTTGAACACTTCGTTCAATCACTGCGGTACTAGTCTGCGCCATTTCACCACGGATTCGTACTGAAATAGTATTTTTTCAAGGAATAAAAATTTTACTGTGTCATAGTCCAAAACAGATGACGTCAACATCAAAATAAATTTTTATGTCAAAAGGTGGCAAATAGACCTGTTCGAGCATTTTTCGCAAAAACATTACATAACTAAATTATGAATTTTGTGTGGAACGTTAACAGAATGGTGAATGGAGTTAACAGCTGAATTGAAGATGCGGGAGAGCACTTTGAACATTTGCTGTAATTCTCAATTATTCTAAACTATTTGTTAGTCCTTTATTTTCATGAGAAACATAAACGTCACAATGTTTACGATAACCTCAACTTTTACTGTCAGTCTACACTACGCTGTCAGTCAATTTGCAGGCTGGGCCATTGCATAATAAAAAAGCCGCCTACTCTAATTTATAATTTAAATGATCGCACGGTAATTCTTCTGTACATGTGTTAGTCACTGAACTCCTCCTAAACGGCTGGACCATGGAGGTATAATATAAGAGGAGAAAACAAAGCCACGCTTGTTTGTTTTGAACCAGAATAAGAGTGGATAATGGGGACAGTGTTGTTGTTTTTCCCCCCAAGCAGGCCGCCAGTGGCGTATCATAATAAATTGTGCTTTCGGTTTCTTCAGCATATAAGATTAAAAATAAAATCTCAAGCCAGATCTTTACTTTATCTAAATTTTTAATTGTAATTTATTTAATTACACAATGTCAAATGTCAAAATTAATTTATGTAATGTAATTGTTTAGTAGATAGAAAAAAATTGTAGAATGTTAAAAATTGTGGATTTTATAAGTTTATGTAGTTTTCTTTTTAACAATTAACCGACCCTGAAGAAGTTTTAATATTAAAGCGAAACGTCGGAAAAATTTCTAGTCTTGAATTTTCTTGGAATAGTCCAAATACCCGTAAACATTAAGAATCATTTATTTATTATGTTTTACAACTCAACAAGTCACGTACCGACGCCACCGCGTGAAATCAAACTCGGTTCCCACATTCAATCACACTGTTTGGTATGGTAATTATACGAAAATTTTGGTGTAAACGTTTTGATATTTTATCCTTATATACATTTAATAATAATTGATACATGGTTTAGTACGAATTATTTAAAAAGGGTTTTCAAAACCTTGATGAGGCAATTTCAACAAATTACTTTTACGATCTGGCAATATTGGTCATTCTTCCGTTTAGTTAAATGGCTTCACAACAAAAACGCCAATTTAGTTTGCCCTTATGTTTTAGTTCCATGGGCTGGACCGATTTTGATCAAATTTTGTGTGTATCTTTGGATTGGATCCGGTGTCCCCAATATTTTTTAAAATAAAAAAATCATAACTTTATCATCAAAATCAGGGATAATTGACATCAGTCACTTTCTGTCGCTTCTATCATGATTAAATGAATGCGAGTGTGAGAGTAGTAGGTATTACGACGGTTCAGATGGCAGCTGCGGCCCCCTGTTTCAAGGGGGGCCTGATGATAGCTATGCCCCCTGTCTCAAGCGGGGCCCGATGGTGGCTGCGCCCCCCGTATCAAGATGGCCCCCGATGGTAGCTACGCCCCCCTGTTTCAAGGAAGCCCCCGATGGGGGGGCTTTCGGAGGTAGGTACGCCCACTGTCTCAAGGGGGGGGGGCGATGGTAGCTACGCCCCTCTGGTACGACGATTACTACGTAGTACCATGGTAGACTGGGTTACGCGATACAGATGGTACATAGCTTAGCAGGAAGATCTGGAGAATAATCTAGAAAAATTCATCGCAGTCTATAATAAAATAGAATTACGTTTGTTTTTACTTTTGTGTTTTTATCGATCTGTCCAAAAACAAATATAGACAGGACAGCGTCTGCGGGTCAGCTAGTAGCTACATAATATATTCATTCTTTGGGAAGTTATTTTTTGGTTTGTGATCTATTTTCTATGTATATGGGACATTCCATACCAAGTGAGCCACCTAAAATTTAGATTTTGTTCAAATTTTATATATTAATAGTACTTATAAATAGCAATGCCCAAGCGCCATTTGAGATTTTTTAACCCGCATATTTTTGATATCCATGGAGGTGAATTATAAATGGAAATACAGGGCATGAGTAATCTTTCATTTGATTGCTCCGTTCCTACTGACATTTATTTCAATTTAATAACTGTAATAGTAGCACAATGAAATACCCTTTCAAAATGGTTCGATGCATTTTTGACCCAAACCATTAATTTGACCTTGAAAATGACCCAGAAATACGAAAAATAATGTTTTTTCATTTTATGACTGTTTTTATTTGCTTCAAATGTTGCCCAAAATGTAGCTTATGACTTCTTCTTTATTGGTCATGAGTTTTATTGTGGGCAGATGTTGGGTTCAGAAGATATAGATTTTTTAAATACCCCTTACGACGTGAAATCGTCGATTTGTTGCTCTTTACTTTTGAAAAAATTATATCTTCTGAAGCCAAAATCGGCCCACAATAAAACTTAATAAAAAAATAATTATGTGGTTGAAAAGACAATTGTAAGACCTTTCAAACGACATGTCACTCAACCCCTATTCGCTATTTAAAAAATAGGGGTCGCTCTTGTCAGGGGTATGGCGTTGCATCAAGCGTGCCTACTATTGCATCAAAATATGTCCCCCTCGAGACAATACAATAAATTACAAAATGTGAGAAAACGCTAAATAAAAAAAGAAAAAAAGTATACGGTTACAATGTAGGAAAGAATGATAGCAATTAGAATTACATACTATTGGATTTCATAACTGAAGAAAATACAGTTTTATATTTTTCTTAAAGTTATTAAGTGTTTCTCTTTAGTGGATTAGGCAGGGAGTTAAATATTTCTATTGAGTTATATGAAAAACTTAGTATGTATAAGGCTGTTTGAGACCCCGGTAAACTTAACATGGAAACTGCCCGTAAGCTAATGTTATGTAGCTGGCAGTAGTAGTAGTATGTAGCTAGTAGTAGTAGCTAGTATCTAGGTATCAGCTTCTGAGTGAGATAAGGTATATTTAATAAACAAGTGTGTTAATGAAGGCGATAATTGAGGCTGTTTAAAGCACGAGCGACCGTAAGAGGGCCTTTAATTGTCGAGATTATTAATCGCCTACTAACATACGAGTTGATTACAATATTTTTTGTTGCCTGAAACCTTTTTAAGTTAGGGACAAAAATCCGCTTCTGAAATTTCAATTCATAAAATAATTGTCACTTATGCCAATAAACAGTGGGAATTGCCTGAAAAAAGTCAGAAAAAAAAATTGTCAGTTATTTTTCCATTCATGTCCGTTCAGCGCCTTCGTAAAAAACAAACGCCCAAGGCCAAAATATAAATATAAACAATTTAAATTAATCTCCATATCGAATTACATTCGGAGTTGAAGAAAAACCGTATGGAACTTTGTTCCTGACGGGGGACCCCCGACCGCACACGTTTTTTTTTTGTTTTTTTGTTGATATTCTAAATATTTACTACCTCTCATGTTTGTTATTTATGTTTCTGTTGTTACTATTTCCTACATAAAACGTTGTTAAATTCCTTGATGTGTACTAGTTCCTGTTTAATTTTGTTTGTAATCAATCTGTTCCTTTTTTGTTTATAGTTTTATTACAAATTTCCTTTTTACTTTATCTCTACTTAGGTCTTTCATTTTAATTTTTCTTCTTAAAACATGTGTTTTATATGATAATGTTTTTTTTAAGTTTATCAGCAAAATATTGTTTTCACGAAATCTATAACCTCAAATATTTCCTGAATATATTCATTTAATGGCTTTGTTTTCTGTACTCGAACTGTAACTTCCTACTTCATTTATCAACTGTTTCAATTTTCCTTGATAGTATTTCATGTTTCTAGTTTTTCAGTATTTTATTTATAGTCCAGTTTATTTTACTTTTCATCTCCTTTAGACAGCTTTGTTTTGTACCGTTTTTACATGCTTTATTTATTACGTTTATTCTCTCTTGAAATGCGCACTCTGTACTTCGCCTAGTTTCACACGTTCGCTTTTTACCAAGATACCCGTCCCTGGCACGCAATATCCCCGTCGGAAACTACTCTTATGGTCAACGCGCATTTCAGAATCCAGATGTCAGAAAGGCATAAACATAGTTCCGACATAATTCACTTTTATAGTTATCCGCATATTTCTTCCGATGTAGTAGTAGTGACGATGTTTGTTCTCAGCTTGTCACCTTAATTTTTTTCTATTTCTTGATACTACTCCTTTTTTAGTTTGACTGATTTCTTGAAAAAATATATTTTTTTTCTCTTTCACCTCATTTGTTTTCTTTCTTTGTCCTATTTGTTCGGTTTTGAGTTATTTTATTTCATCGTGACGTCTGTGAGAATTTTCATTAGGTACTGAGTTTTTAAGTTCAGCTTTTATTAGGACTCTTTGTGTTCCTTTCTATCATCTGAATACGGCTACCCAATCTGCTTTCATTTTGTTTAGATCTGCTCTACGATAGAAACTAAAAACATTGACGAAAGCAGAAGAAAATGGCTACAAGTGGACATTAGAAAAATTTTTAGTTTATAATTGACAAGACACGCCATACAGATGACTAGAAATCTACTTTTCACCTCCGTGCCTGCATGGTGGCGCCCTCTTGCATCACCATTTACTTTTACCGAGTTTATTCTCCGGATAAAATGCTCCACCTGTCGGAACAGGGTCTCAATTATTATTTTTACCGCGTTTCGGTTGGGTGAAGTCGGCGATATTATGAAAAGCTCTAGACTTACTTTGAAAAGGACATCGCAAGGGGGCTTCCCAGTTGTTAAATCTGAAACGAATTTGTAAACTAATGCTTACCTACGTGTAACTTACAGTGGCGAGTGAAATTATTTAATATGTTTCATAACTCGCGTTTACCTCTTGCAGTTGATTAGTTCAAGGTTTCAGAATTTAGGTCACATGCAAAATTTACGGCTTTTGAATTATTGGCTCAATGTTTCCAGATACCTACCTAATCCTGTGTGCTGCATGAAACGGTTAAAAATGTAGGTCGGCTTTAAATTGGTGGAATTAGATCTTCACTATCTGATTCTCGGATGGTTACCCCGAAGTTGATAAGCGTAATAATTGTAGCTACTATTTTGAACAATTGAGGAATATTGTAAAAAATAATGCATCAATTATATACGGACATTTCTCGATATTGAAATCTCCATTTTTTGTTTGTTCGAACAAATATGGATGAAATCGGTGATTTATTGAATCTCAGAAATGCATTTCTGTCATATACGGTTTTGAAAAATTGAGCTTGCATGGAGAAATAGATGTTGTGAATCCATTTGCGACATCTTATTCCTCTTTTTTTGTAAGAAGAAATATAAAAAAATACATCGATTTTATAGGTAAGCGCAACTGACGGCATTATGAGAGAACTATATGGCTGCAAATCATAAAATTCCAGACACAATAGTCATTACAACGATATTATTATTATTGTTATTATATTGTTTAGAAGTATATATTAGTTAGCTTACACCAGGTGCTGACATCGATTAACTTTGTGAAGAAGAAGCCGATTTTTGAGTTTAATTTGTCACAACAAATTGAACAGTGACCACTCGTTTGAAAAGGATAAACGCTTGTGGAATTGGAAAAGCGAAACCGTTGAATAAATCCGTGATAAAAAGCACAACACCAAAAATGTGTGTGGCAACTTCGTTGAATAGATTGATTATCTGCACGAAATATCCTATTTAGATTATTTAACAGCATAAAGTTTTGTCAAAAAATCATTTGTTTGCAACAGAAATATTGCGTTTCAGGTAGAACGTTGTTAAACTTATTAGCAACGGTGATAGGTTGGTTAAAAACGATAGTGTTGCTTTATGTTATAGTTATTAACGTTATGAGGCCGATAAGCAGATAACAGACAAGATTTTATAATCAATCGCGTCTGTTATTTGCGTGTCGGCCGAATATCGTTCAATACTTTTCATACTATACGCTCGGCAATACCGAGAAAAAACTCCAAATTGTTTAACCTAATTTTTAGAAAATTCATAAATCAATTTTGTTTTCATAAACCAGAAGAATGTCGATAAATCCAAGTGGAGTAAATTTAAATTAAAATTTAAATATATCTAAGTCAAACTCCACAAACTTTAATAAGTGTAAAATTACAAATGGAACATGTTTCGGCAGAACACTACTGCCATCATCAGCCCTAATTTAACAAGAGATTAATGATACAATTGAATTTCAGAGGGGTTCTTACCTTAAAGAATATAAAAAAAATATGACGTTGACGTAATTTTGAATTAAATTTGACGTTTTCAAAGGGTTACATGATTTTTAAAAGATTTCGTAAAAACAACATTTTATAAAATGTAAAAATTAAAAATGGATCAAAGAGAATCTGGTAAGTTTGTTTGAGTGGTGAAAAATTAAAATTGTGAATTAATAATGGGATTATTAAAGTTATTCTGTTCATTTAAACAAGATCTGTTTTCCAGTTTCAAGGCTTTCTTATTTCCAAAGTCTCAAGAAAATCAAATTTCCGGCCTTTATTGCATTTATGAATCAATTTGGAATTTGATGGTGAAAAACTATGTTTCGTTATTAATATATGATTGGCGAAAGAAGAAGGTGTTGATGGTGGAATATCAAGATCTGTGTTGTTATAGATGTGCCTGAAATGTTCTTTAATACGGTCTGATATTTTGCGATCTGTCTGACCTATGTAGAATGACTCACAAGAAGAGCAGTTTAATTTGTATACACCTGATTTTTTATAGATAATTTTATGATCTACAATTTTTGTCTGAGGTACTTTTATGATAAAACCTACCGTTTTGCTGAAAATCGCGAAAAACTCATTTCTTTAACCTTTGACCTCGAATAATTTTTTTTCCATACACGGGAATGATGGGGAATTTTTAAATTTTATTTATAATTATGTTTTGAACAATTTAGTGATTTTCAGCTTGTTGGGATTTTATGCACCTTCGAATGTCTAAATTGACCGGACTATAAGTATTTTAGAACATTTCTCTGAGACGACGCCAACGTATGTTAATGAATTTGAAAAGGAAATTGTTTCTGAAGGATTTTTAACCAAGTGGTGTGTGTATTTGAATTTGTTATAGTATCTATAGTATAATTTATTTATAGTTTTTAAAGAATATTCATTATTTGAAGCAATTTGTTTAATGTTATTAAGTTCTGTTTGAAAAGATTAATCTGATAGTGGTATAGAAAATAATCAGTAAAAAAAGGAATGAAAAGCTGCAAATTTATGGGAAACAGAGTGACAAGAGTTAAAAGGTATTATGCAATATGTGATACTAGGTTTTCTATAAATGTCAAATTTAAAAGTATTATTATTTCTAGTGATTAACAAGTCTAAAAAGGGAATTTGGGAATTGATTTCAATTTCAACGGTGAATTTAATGGATTGGTTTAAAGAATTTAAGTTGCCTAGTGCGTTATCAAGTTCAGAATCAGATCCTTTGAATAAAACAATTATGTCATCTACATATCTGTACCAAAAGAGAAAATGATCTTTAAAGGGAGAACTTAAAAACTGATCTTCTAAGTTTTTCATGAATATTTCTGCTAAAAGAGTTGACAAATTAGAACCCATTGCTAAGCCTGAGTCTTGTGAATAAAAATTAAATTATTATTATTCCATCAGACACTAGACTTGTTTCATTTGACGTAGTTAATTTATTCCCCAGCATCCCACCCAAATCTTGCTTATTAATTTTAAAAAACCTACTATTTAATTCTAATATGCCAACCATACATGCACTAAATTTACATTCACTTTGTGAGACTGTCCTAGATCAAAATTTCTGTCAATTTAATAATAATTTTTATTCTAAAATAATTAACAAAAACGGTTTTAAAGTTTCATTTAAAACAGATAAGAACTTATCCAGATTTTTCATTAAAAATAAATATCCATTAGACTACAAATCATCATCAGGTGTATACAAATTAAACTGCTCTTCTTGTGAGTCATTCTACATAGGTCAGACAGGTCGCAAAATATCAGACCGTATTAAAGAATATTTCAGGCACATCTATAACAACACAGATCTTGATCCTCCACCATCAACACCTTCTTCTTTCGCCAATCATATATTAATAACGAAACATAGTTTTTCACCATCAAATTCCAAATTGATTCATAAATGCAATAAAGGCCGGAAATTAGATTTTCTTGAGACTTTGGAAATAAGGAAAGCCTTGAAACTGGAAAACAGATCTTGTTTAAATGAACAGAATAACTTCAATAATCCCATTATTAATTCACTATTTTAATTTTTCACCACTCAAACAAACTTACCAGATTCTCTTTGATCCATTTTTAATTTTTACATTTTATAAAATGCTGTTTTTACGAAATCTTTTAAAAATCATGCAACCCTTTAAAAACCTCAAATTTAATTCAAAATTACGTCAACGTCATAATTTTTTATATTCTTTAAGGTAAGAACCCCTCTGTAATTCAATTGTACCATTAATCTCTTGTTAAATTAGGGCTGATGATGGCAGTAGTGTTCTGCCGAAACATGTTCCATTTGTAATTTTACACTTATTAAAGTTTGTGGAGTTCGACTTAGATATATTTAAATTTTAATTTTGTTTTCTTTGCGGTAGAAACAATTGTGTTTTATAAACAACTGACGTTTCCTCCATATTTTTTTTTTGCAATTTTCCTACTTTCGTGATTTTGATTTTTAGTTACGGGAAGATCTTTACTTTCTTCGGAAAACAATCCGAAAAAAGCTGCAGTTTTAACAGAGGAACAAGAAATATTTATTAATTTTTTTTTTAGAAGATCCTGATGTACAATTTTTGCCAGAAAAAGTTATCTTGTTTTTTTTTTTTGAATTCTTAGTGCCTGTCGCCGTGAAGAGCTGGGTAAACTAGTCCTGGATAATATTAAGGATAGAGGAGATCTTATACTGGTAACAGTAGAAGACACAAAAAATAGAACATCTAGAAAACCCAACTGGATACTCCCTTCAAAGGTTGTGATTTGTTTGGAAAATATGCGTCATTGCGACGATCCAAGTTCCAGAGACAACGATTTTTTTTGGATTATAGGAATTGTAGCGTTTTTGGGTTCCATTATTTATTTAAACATTATGTACAATTTATTTATACTTCTAAAATTACACTATTTTACATTATTTACGCTATTTACAATTTACTACTTCACCGGCACGTCTCGTATTATTTATTTACACATCACGCGGCACTCCGGAGTCCCTAGACTGACTGATGCGACTAGACTAGACTGACTAGTTTTTGCTGGAACGTCCTCTAATAAATATACCGGCGCCTAAATGCTTCTAGAGGCTCCAGATGTTCCATGGCGCTCCCGATCTGTACCGGATATTCCAAAAGATGAGTCATACTACCTCGAGTACGTTGTTGTAAATTCCAGTACAGTCCAGTAATTGATGACGCCGCTACAGCGATGAGTCATCTCGGGTCCACGTCTGTCACAGAATGGTAAATGTGCTCGACAATTTGTAGGCATTCATAAGATGCTCCAAGAAAAAGTGCGGAGTATCTACAACTGGAATACCCTGAAAAGTATACGGGTCACAGTTTTAGAAGGTCCTCAGCCACTTTTGGTAGCAAATGGAGGAGACCTGCTCACATTAAAGAATTGGAGGTTGGAAGTCTTTAGATGTTGCTGAGCAATAATGTGAGCAAAAAATAAATATTAGACATTAGGGTATAAATTGATAGTTTCGGAGCCTTTGGAACAACCAGTTTCTCAACTGTAAAATCTGAAACGGAAGAAATGGCAGAAGAGGAGTCTTTGGAACACCCAATTTCTAAAGTTTCTATATCGAAATCTGAAGAAATTGCAGAACAAGAAAATTTATAGAAAAAGTTTGTGATATCAGGCAATTCTGACTGTCTGTTAAATTTTTGCAGTTGTTCTCATGTTTCGGAGTTATAATTCACTTTTATCTAATATATAAAAATCTCGTGTCACGGTGTTTGTGGTCGAACTCCTCCGCAACTGTTCGACAGATTTTTATGATTTTTTTTGCATATTTGGTAGGTATGAGAATAGGTGGTAAACTATTTTTCACATGGACATAGGGGTCCAGGGGGCCCTCTTGGGCTGGACCGATTTTTCAGCTCGACCGATTTTTATGATTTTTTTTTGTATATTTGGTAGGTATGAGAATAGGTGGTGAACTATTTTTCACATGGACATGGGGGGCCCAGGGGACTCCTTTGGGATGGACCGATTTTTCGGCTTGACCGATTTTTATGATTTTTTTGTTTGTATATTTGGTAGGTATGAGAATAGGTGGTAAACTATTTTTCACATGGACATGGGGGCCCAGGGGGCCCCTTTGGGATGCACCGATTTTTCGGCTCGACCGATTTTTGATGAATATTTTTTGTATATTTGGTAGGTATGAGAATAGGTGGTAAAGTATTTTTCACATGGATTTGGGGCCCAGAGGAGCCCTTAGGCTGGACCGTTTTTTTGGCTTGACTGATTTTTATGAATTCTTTAATGTATTTGCTGGGTATCAGAATAGGTTGTAAACTATTTTTCACATGGATATGGGGGTCCAGGGGGGCCCCTTGGGCTGTACAGATTTTTCGGCTCAACCGATTTTTATTTTTTTTTCTATATTTAGTAGATATGAGAATAGGTCGTAAATTATTTTTCACATGGACATAGGGACCCAGAGGGCCCCCTTGGGCTGGATTGATTTTTCTTCAATCATCCCCTATAGTTGTCCTGGTGTCTTTATATGTTCAAATGTGACATTGTGATTATGAAAACAGTTCCCAAATTCGACAAATTACACCTTCAAAAGCCCATTGAATATTTTACAGTTTTTCTCTAAGTGGCGCATCCACCATCTTTCACCGTTTTTTCAATAATCCCCTATAGATGTCTTGGTGTCTTTATATGTTCAAATGTGACATTGTGATTATGAAAACAGTTCCGAATTTCGACAAATTACACTTTCAAAGGCCCACTGAATATTTTACAGTTTTTCTTCAAGTGACGCATCCACCATTTTTCACCATTCATCAGTCTTTCCCTATAGATGTCCTGGTGTCTTTATATGTTTAAACGTCACATTGTAATGATGAAGAGAGCTCGGAAATTTGACAAATTACACCCTCAAGAGCCGACTGAATATTTTACAGATTTTCTTCAAGTCGTGCATCCACCGTTGTTCACCATTTCGTTAACCTTCCCCTGTAGATGTCCTGGTGTCTTTATATGGTCAAATGTGACATTGTGATTATGAAATGAGTTCCGAAATTTGATAAATTACACCTTCAAATGCCCACTGAATATTCTACAGTTTTTCTTCAAGTGACGCATCCACCATTTTTCACCATTTGTCAGTCTTCCCCTATAGATGTCCTGGTGTCTTTATATGCTTTAACGTGACATTGTAATGATGAAGAGAGCTCGGAAATTTGACAAATTACACCCTCAAGAGCCGACTGAATTTTTTACTGATTTTCTTCAAGTCGTGTATCCACCGTTGTTCACCATTTCTTTAACCTTCTCCTGCAGATGTCCTGGTGTCTTTATATGTTCAAATGTGATATTGTGATTATGAAAACAGTTCCCAAATTCGACAAATTATACCTTCAAAGGCCCACTGAATATTTTACAGTTTTTCTTCAAGTGGCGCATCCACCATTTTTCACCATTCGTCAGTCTTCCCCTATAGATGTCTTGGTGTCTTTATATGTTTAAACGTGACATTGTAATGACGAAGAAAGCTCCGAAATTCGACAAATTACACCCTCAAGAGCCGACTGAATATTTTACAGATTTTCTTCAAGTCGTGCATCATTTGCATCATCAAGTTGTTCACCATTTTTTTAACCTTTCCCTGTAGATGTCTTGGTGTCTTTATAGGTTCAAATATGAAATTGTGATTATGAAAACAGTTCCAAAATTCGACAAATTACACCTTCAAAGGCCCACTGAATATTTTACAGTTTTTCTTCAAGTGGCGCATCCACCATTTTGCACCATTGGTCAGTCTTCCCTTATAGATGTCCTGGTGTCTTTATATGTTTAAACGTGACATTGTAATGATAAACAGAGCTCGGAAATTCGACAAATTACACCCTCAAGAGCCGACTGAATATTTTACAGATTTCCTTCAAGTTCAAGAACGGCTGGACCGACTCCAAAGTTTCACTTCTGTTGCGTGTGGACTCCACACACAAATTTTTTGATGATATCTCGAGAACGGATTGACTGATTTTTTTCGGGAGCGAATAACTATTAAAACATCAGAGAAATTAACGGAAAAAAAATTCTCATACTTTTTGTATGGAATCCGTATGTAACGTCATCTCTGATACAGCACAGAAACAAAAGTGAACATGGCGTTGTATACTGGCTCCGGTAATACCACTAGATGGCGTTGTGTGCATTATCCTTTGATAAAAAGAAAACTGAATTTAATTTAGGTAATAAGTTAACACAGCATTTATTGATTCATAAATAAAACTGTGGTTGACATTAATTTGTTTTAAATTATTTAATTTATTCAATTTATTTAAATAAAAATTTCCTCCTGGACTATTAAGTTCTATAACAGCCGTGACAGTCAAGCTGAGAGTTTTGATATAATGCAATTTATGAAAAAAGAACCTATTTCATAGTTGTATCTAAATTGACGGTAGTTCTAGTACTTATTAAATTTATACGTCAATCATTTCTTATATTGTTCCCGTGATTTCTGTGACATCACATTGTTCTTCACGCGATCTGCTTCATCTAGAATATCTTGAGGCACCTCAATTTTATCCATTTTAAACGGAATAATCGAATAAAATATCCAAAACAATTCAACGTGACCCAGTTTTTTTATATTATAATAAGACAAATTTGAATAAACTTTTACTCTGTATATTTTAATATTTAAACATATTAAAGATAATCCATGGTTCAATATTATTTTATCTTGGATATATTTACAGTTTCCTTAACAATGGAAATCGCAAACCTTTGAGAAATGGCAGTGAGTGCATCGGCCTTTACAGCTGAGATCAGATTTCGCACCAAATTTAATGTAGAAAATCCATATTTCTTTGTTTAAATCCTTGAGGGAACATAATTTAAATTTGCAAATACAAAAACAATAATAAATATATTTTTTGTAAATGCAAATTTGCTCTAAAAAGAAAAGCTTTTAGAAGGAAATCATAAAAAGCTGCGTGATGGAACTGAAAGCAAATTCCTATTTTTGTGTAAAAGAGCAATGTTCTTCTATCAAGGTCTGTGCCCTCGTTTTATTAAACTTTACTTTTTTCTAAATTGGATTTGATATGTAAATTCGGTTTAAATAAGCCTCAAAGTTTAACATCGAAACACGCGAAGAACACTTGCAATATAAAACAGGAAGCAGTTCAGAAAATGAAAAATTTCCCACTTCGCCCTAGATCTTATCCCTTACACCCTCCTATTTCCAAGTTTAATATTACATTGTTGCAGATAACCTTCCACAAATTTATTTGGTTTTTAATCGGACAATTACTATTATATTATGTTCGAAATAAAACCCTCTCTTATAGGAAAAAATGTTATGGTTCCTAAAATTGATCTAGTTATCTGAAATAAGCAAAGCTGTATTTGTAAAAAAACTATTGGAGGTTGGCTCGGAACTCGTGAGAGCATAGACGAGTGCAGTGACGACATTCCCTGGATGACGTCACTACACCCACGCACAAAAGTTTACGTTACCGAATCGATAACTTTGCCCTCTTTGTCCCAAGTCCGTAGCTGCTACATGTTGAATAAAGTGCAACGAAATTCCTTCCCAAAGCTTGTTTAAAAACATTTTTGTCGTAGGTTGAAGGCAATCGTAAAAAACAAAATCGCCTCACAAGCTTTTTATTCCTTCTTTGTTTGGACTGTTTTAGCAATTTAAATGGAAGAAATTGCGTGTTCGAAAATTATGAATAACTGCACTACCTAAGGTTAATGTGCACCTTACTATGGTAAACTTGGTAACTTGGTATACTAACACTGTACGATTTTATAGCACACGAATTATAATCATGGGGTATGTAGGTATATTTGTCTTTAGAATCATTATAACTGCTGTATGCATAATTAAAATGGTCCAATTACTGTAATTTCCTTTTATTATTTATTGGTACATATATAAAATGGTCCAAATTCTAAGCGGCTTTTATAAGAATATCCTGTGGCAGTGGCAGGGAAGTGAGAAAGGAATTGGGTAGTGCGAGCATGTAAACATCCCATTTCCGTTTTCATTGCTGCTTCCTTGATGCTCTATTCCGTGATCTTTTGTGCGGAAGTCAAAGAACTGGTTGCAAATGTTGAAAGTGTAGTGAGTATGAAGGGCAACTATAGGCTGCATTCCTTCGCCTTGAGCTGCCATAGCAATCAAATAGGCATTGCATTTGAACGGCAAGAGAAGTGTATGCATGCATGTAAACTGGGTGCTCACCTCAAAGAAGGACGATCGTCAATTGTAGTCACTGCTTTACTCTTCTGGTATTCGAAATTCAAGACGAGAGATCATTGACCACAGATAAAATTTAACTAACAAGTATATACACACAGATTGAGGTCTATTTGGATTGAACTCAACCTATCAGTTAAGATAACTACAACTGGAAGAGCAAGTGCAAAAGTTAGAAGTCAGGAAGACGTTTCTGTCCAAAGACAAAATAACTTTTAATCGAGTCAATAAATAAATTATGAATCAAACGTTTTATGGATAAATGCAAAAACCCTCCAAACAGATTAAAGAATAATATATTACGTAACAACAGTTGTAAGAAGCATATTACACACGACCGGAAAAGGTGTAATTTCAGGAGTGTGTAATATGCTTTACAACTCGAGGTTTATGTGCTATACTTTTTCTACGATCACAGGTAGAAAAAAGTAATTACTAGTATAACATTCTTTTAGTGAAGTTATGAACAACGCAACTCCATTGTTGTAATTATTTGAATGATTTTATATTTTATATTTATATTATGTATAAAAGAATGGTCAATATTTTGGTTTTGTTGTTGTTTGTGCTCTGGCTACAGGATGCCAATACATTAGAATAATAATAATTATTTGATGTTTATAGAGGTTTATTTCTTGCACGTTGAACAAGGTTGAGTATTCGTTGTTGAATTACGAATTGTGATAAATAATTTACAGTACATTCGACGCCTTCGATTATTTGTTTTTGGGTTTTCCTAACTCTCAGATTCCCCAAATTCTCAGGTTTCCGAAACTTATCAGGTTCTTTCAGTTCAGAAACTAGATTTCTCAAGTTTTGAAGTTTCCCGGATTCCAAGTTTCTTTAAATACCCAAGGTTTTAAGTTTCCTCAAATTCTCCGGTTTTTTAGGTTCACAACTTTCCTCTAGGTTGCTCAGAAATCCTAGATCCTGTCCAGGATCTCTATTTTTCTTATGCGTCAAATGTCTCAAGATACTGTGATGAGCCTAAGCTCTTCCCGCCAACAATTTGAAATTAAACGTCAAATGAAATGTCAATGACGTCACCAAACGTCAAATTTGAAAATTGGAAACAAACCGCGAAATTGAAAAAGGTTGGCCAGTGAATAGTGATCGTCTAGAAACAAAGACAGAAGAGCGCACCTACGTTGTGTTCTTTTTTTTTGACAAGACAACAGTGGCGGGAAATTCAAATGAAACCTACCAGACACAGAACCAGGTTCTTTGAATGCAGGTGTGCAGCGTTGGAGGCGGAGCGTAGAGTAACAAAACAAATTAGGGATTTATCAATATCTTATGGTCGAACTGTTGATTGATAATTGACTTTTGAACATTTTATCTAGTAACAATTTTCATAGTTTAATTCGTTTAACAATAATTTGGTTAATTCATAAAATAACAATAAATTTAAGTGAATACAATATTTGAGTAATTTATGACATTAATTTGAACAATTATTGTACCTGGCGAGAGTGTTTCCAAAATTACAAGTATAGAAAAGTGAAGTTATTATAACATCCTATACCCATTAACAACCCAATCACTAAAAGTTACAATTTAATCAAAGCAGTGAGTGATTCCTTCCTTTCGACAAATTAAATTTCATTAACAAACCGAAATCTACGATAATGAACCCCTTTAAATTTTATTATGAATTCAAACACGGGTACACAGCTAAGTTACAATTTGAACGCCTTTTCAGATTATCAATAAATTTGGTATTTGTGTTGGTCAATACGTATCCGGATGAGCAATTAAAGTACAAGAACTTTCCCATCTCGCTTCACATTCTGTCACCGCCCGCGCTGAAGAGCATGCAACCCTCTGCACGAGGGGGTTAGTGTGAAACTCGTCATGCACATCAAATTTTGAAAACAACCCAAAACGAACAAAGACACACATTTTGTGCACCACTGCACCTTTCTCGCTCCCACCCTTACCACCCGAACTAAGAGCAAGCAACCCACTACGAAAAACAAACTACTACACACATTGGTTAATACACAGATACTAAAGATATTTAGAATTTCCATTTTGGGTTTGTCATTTTTGGTTTACCAAAAAACGTTCACATGCAAATTAAAATTTCATTGTCTCAATCTGAAAGAAAAATTTAATACTGAAATGATTTAAATACCACTCTAGGAAATTTAATCGTTAAATAAAAAAAAGGAATTTGAACTACCTTTATGAAACTACCTCTACGAACTTCCTTTATGTAAACAAGAGCCAATACCCAACCCAACTTTTTAGATTACTTCAATTCTAAGAATAGGTTTCTTAAGCCCTCATGTCAGATCAGGTTAGGTTAGGTCAAGTCAAGTTCCTCATCAAATCAGTACGTTGAGTATTCGTTGTTGAATTACGAATAATGATAGATAATTTCATGATTTTCCAGTACATTCGACGTCTTCAAATTTTAAGCTATGGTTTGGTGAAAACGCGTTTAGCTAGAATGCGTTTGATTCATCGACAATCTTCCCGTTTAGCTCGAACGTTGATTCAGGTGCTTGAGATTGTGGAAATCTACGGTGGGGACCCGAACTGCGCCTTTACGTATCTTTATTTTTTTATAACGACGGCATTAGGTGGCTAGACGGAAATCTCTGTGATGATGTCGGCAACTGTTAAGAGTCTCTTGGTTCGGATCTTTTGTATATGACTGACTTCAAATGGCCCCACTCAATTGCACCACGTCTGCAATGAAATGGTTCGGCAATCGGTTGTTAAGTCAATTATTATTTATTATTCTTAAGGGGCGCGGTTCAGACCCCGCTGCACTGAAGCTTCAGCTTATTGTGCCCCACTTAGCAAGCTTACTCCATAAGGCCTGTGCTGTTGATGAACTTCAGCACAGAATCTATGGGCATATGTTTTATGTCATTCGGTTCAACATACGTCAACCCGAAGTGTCGAAGCCTCCCCGCCTCAAGCGCTGGACACTCGCATAGTATGTGTAGTGGAGTTTCTTCCTCCTCCCTGCACATCCTACAATCAGGATCTTGCTTCACCCCGATTGTGGTGAGGTGTTTCATGAGACAGCAGTGTCCCGTGAAGAGTCCAACTACCTTTCTCAGTTGTCTCCTGCTCAATCTCAGGATTTCTTCTGACCGCTTTTTTGACGGGCCTTCCATGAACATCCGCGATTGCCTCTGTCCAGGAATGTTATTCCAATGGATGTGGTGTTCTCTGTTGATATAGCCCTGAATCATCCTTTTTGCAGTCTCATGTGCGATCCCACAAGTGGGCTCTGGGCCTATCAAAGGTGTTTTCGCTCCCTCTTTGGCTAGGAGGTCAGCTTTTTCATTTCCTTCAAATCCCTTGTGTCCCGGCACCCACCACAGAGTCACTCTGTTGTGTTTTGCCAGTTCCACAAGCGATTCGAGACATTCTTTCACAACTCTGGAGCGTACTTCGACACTCTCCAGAGCTTTAAGCGCTGCCTGACTGTCAGTCATAATGTGGATCCGCCTGTTTGCACAGCCCCTCCTCATTATTTCCCCGGCACAGATGTCAATCGCAGTGATTTCTGCTTGGAACACGGTTGCCAAGGAGCCCAGGTTGATGCTCATGTCATCCCCCGGTGCTTCTCCAGCTACCCCTGCCCCAGTGCTCTTTGTTGTTTTGGACCCATCCGTGTACCAGATGGTTCCGTTGTTATTCCTCAGTTTCCGGGTATCGACCCTTTCCTCCCTTCTCGGTATGACTACCTCGAAGGGTTTACAAAAGTCATACTCTGTCCTGAGTCGGTCCGATTGCATGCTCAGCACGCAATCGTTCCGTATTTTTCCAAATATCTCGGTGTGGTATCCCCTTCTAACGTGGGTCTTGCCATATCCGGCACTTACAAGCCTGTATGCTGCCTTCATTGCCTCCGATTTCACCAAAAGGTGTAGCGGAGGGAGGTTCAGGAGCACTTCCATGGCTGCGGTAGGCGTTGTATTCATTGCTCCCGTTATTCCAAGGCAGGCAAGTCTTTGCAGCTTCCCTAAAAGCCTTGTAGCGTGCTTTCCAGACGCCTTATGCCACCAAATTATCGAAGAGTATGTTACCGTGGGAATTATGACCTTGGTGTAGAGCCAGTGAACCATTTCTGGTTTTAATCCCCACGTCTTTCCCACCATGCCTCTACAGGCCCATAGGGCCCGAGTAGCCTTGGTGGTGATGTATTCTAGATGGGGTTTGAAACTAAGTTTGGTATCTAGCATTAGTCCCAAGTACTTGACTTCTTTCCCTATCCGCAATTCTTTTCCCCACAGTCGGAGCCTCTTCAAATCGATGAGATTCCTCCTTCTTGTGAAGACCATGACTTCAGTCTTATCGGGGTTAACCGACAACTGTTTCTCAGTGCACCATCTCTCGACGACTGTCAGAGCCCGCTGCATCATTTCTGATACAGCCCCTCCGAACTTGCCGCTTACGAGTATGGTGATATCGTCCGCATAACCTTGTGCGTGAACTCCTGTCTGCTCCAGGTTCCCCAGGAGGTCGTCGACCACGAGTGACCACAATAAAGGCGATAAAACGCCTCCCTGTGGGCATCCTCTGGCTGCCACCACCCCCCTAGTTACCGGGCCGATGATGCATGAAATCTCTCTGCCTTTTAAGGCCGAGTCGATCCATTCCACTACCACAGGGGCTATACCCCGCCTCTTAGTTGCTTCCGCAATAGAGTTGAATGAGGTGTTATCGAAAGCACCCTCTATGTCCAGAAAGGCCCCCAACGCAATCTCTCGATTTTCCAGGGTTCCTTCTATCCTACGAGTAAGCTCGTGGATGCTCATCTCGCATGATTTTCCAGATTGATAGGCAAACTGGTATCGATGTAAAGGGGCGTTTACCAGAACATCGTCTCTGATATACCTGTCAATCAGTTTCTCCAAGGTCTTAAGGAGAAATGATGTTAGGCTTATTGGTCGAAAGGATTTCGCCCGGGCGTATGTTTCTCGCCCTGGTTTTGGTATAAATACCACTTTCACTTTCTTCCAGCCCATTGGCACGTACTTCAAGGCCAGGCTGGCCCTGAGTAATGCGCACAGGGGGGAGGCTAATTCCTCGAATCCCTGTTGAAGCATCAATTACGAACGTTTAAGGCATAATGTGGTGGAGTTCCATCTTGTTGATGAAAGAAGAACTCATATTCGTCCAACATTTAATTTCCTTCTAAATCTTGCTGATTTTCTATTTCCACGGTTATTAAAGAATCTACGATGTTTTCTAACATATTCCTGACCTTCTCTGACAAAATGGGGGTTCTCATCGCTCCAGTAACGCACATTGTGTTTATTAACAGAGCCATTTAAAGTAAAGCTGCATTCATCACTGAAGCAGATATTTTTTATTAAGCTTGGGTTTGCAGTGACTAAACTCGACGTAAGTCTCACAAAACTCCATTCGTCTGTCGTAATCATATTCACCAAGGTCTTGGACAATTTTCATTTTAAGGATGGAAGTTATAAATTTTTGTCACTTTACGAACTGATGAATATGAGAGCCCAGTAGCTTCAGCAGTCTGGGGCAAAGAGTTAGTGGGATTGACACTAATGTGGCCTATTACCACGGTTACCATGTCTTTTCTTATTTACTACCGATCTCGTGTCTGTGAATTTTTGTACAAGCTCTGTAACGTATTTGTGGCTCAAATGATTATCTGGATGCCTATCATTAAAAACCCTTGTCGTGGCTCTAGCACATTTGTTTTGGGAGCCATAAATAAAAATAATTTCAACTCTCAACTCGAACGTGTGCAGATTTACTTTAAAACTGAATAATTGTCAATGTCAATAAATAAGAAACAGTTTTTATTTCAGAAAATACTCAATAGCAACAGAAAAAGATTCACCTTTTTAACTTGGAAATTTTATCACAAAAGTGACGTTTTCCTAAAAACTAATAGTAGAAATAAAAAACTACTACATAGCTAAAGAGAGGCTAAATGGACCTTTCAAAAAATAAACTTTTTAAGCCCGTTCCATTTAAGATTTTTAAGGGGGCTGCTGCCCCGGCCAGCAGATCTAAAACTACACTAATTAAGTGTCCCCCTCACAACCAAAATTGACCGGTTTCGGCATTTTGCACATAACGTTTTTGTTTTCCAGATATTTAGGGTGGATCGTTTTCCAAAAATCACCCTGTATATTGCATTTACTTTATTCCAAGAACATTAGGAACCACTCTTGCAATTTTCGCTGCTGAAACATTTGTTCACGTCATCTAGATTGAATCCAAATACACAACACATGGGGAAATAGTCCTAATTATGATAATTTCAATTTTTTCGGCAAAATTTAAATTATTCATTAAACTTCGCCACTGAATTAATCCACGCAACGGCAGTGTAGCAGTGCTTACAACTCCGGTTAATTCTTTGTTACAATACGCGAAATTTGAACAAAGTAATTAATAAATACCCATTAGAAATAACAATACATCGTTCGAAATGTTATCCTATTGAACAACGCATCAGGCATCAGCACAACGAATAAAGTGCTATTTTGCACACAATTAAAAAGGGTGTTGCTGTAGCTTCAACACGTTGACGAAGTCTGTGTGGACAGTTTTGACGAGAGTTTTATAAATAAATGGTTTCATCTACCCCCACAAACAGAAATCGCATGGAAATAAATTCGTTGAACGCGCGGTTTTTCCAATTGCTCCATTCCGACAAAACACTACAAAACTATAGTTTTAAATTTTGAGTGAGACACTGTGTTTCTGCGAGTTAAAACTGTCATGAATAAGTAAGTACATACGATGTGCCATATCGGTCCGTTCAGCATTTGAAAAATGAGCGATGCTTTTATTGAAAGAGACGCAAATAAAGAGACTGTAACAACTTTTGTGCGGAATTTATCAATTTTCTGTGAGGTGAAAACGTCAGGTTAAGAGCAGTGGCGTGTTTGGTAAGCTGGGTTAGATAGATGTATTGCTACAGAAATAGTGTTCAGCCTATATTTTTTTCTATTACGATATATAGTGGTAGTATGTATATTTATTGCCTTTATTTCCCCCTTCTAAGTAAATGACACATTACAGGTATTTATGTAACTAAGTAATTGTCTAATTACAGAAACAGACCTGTAAAGTTTTACGGGCTTGTAGAAGAGACCTGTAATAGTTATTTACGGGAAAAGCCTTGTAAATTAGTCTTTACGGGCGAGCCGGGAGATTGTGGGTCGAGCGACGAAGGAGCGAGACCCATAATCCGGTGAGCCCAGTAAAGACTAATTGCAAGGCGAATCCCGTACAAAACTTTATTTCCACCTTAAAACGACCTTTTTTCATTTTTATAAATATAAAATTTTGTAATCAAAGATCGCATGACAGTTTGTGACCATGCGTTGTCATGGTATTGTACGCTCGCTCCTTCGTCGCTCGACCCACAATCTCCCGGCTCGCCCGTAAAGACTAATTTACAAAGCTTTTCCCGTAAATAACTATTACGGGTTTATAAATTATCCAATTACATAATACATTTCCTATCACTCAAAATATAATATAATATAAATAAATAAAACTGAATAAATAATTCAATACAATAATTGGCTTTTTATCCCTCCCCACATATTGTCCCTCTTCTCCACTCAACCTTCTTCATCCATTCGATCCCTCTTCCGTCCTCATTAAAAATTTCTTCTCTACTTTCATCTCTCTTTCTCAATTCTACGCATTTCTTCAACAAATGCTCTATCGTGTCCTTTTTTTCTCCACACATCCTGAGTACTCTATTCCTATCCTCACTCCAATATTTATTCTCTCTCTCCTCATTTCCACATCTAAACCTTGCTATTATCACTCTCTCTTCCTAGGTACTTTCTTCCGTTATTATTTTTTCATACTTCCCATTGTACCTCGACTCCCTAATTCTCGTTCTTCTTGCACTTGCACATCTCTATATCTCTGCACTAATTCATCTGTCATTACTCTGCATCTCTCTCGCATTCTTTCTATCTCCGCGCCTGCATAGTGCCCTGAGCAACGCAACCACCCCAAGATAACTGCCTTCTGCATTCCCGCCGCAAGAGCTTCTGCCGGCTTTCGGCAAACGGGTATGATCTTGAGATTGGAGACGGACGAACCCTTGATGCCTCCCATGCACCCAATTACCAGAACGACCAGCTTCACCGTATAAGTTGTGTACAGCGTGCGGAGTTCGAACAGCAGGTTATTTCGTCCATTTTCCCTCCTCCTTGATGCAGATGTTATTTTCGGCGACAGAATAAACTTATTATTATTATTATAAACGTATTAATGTTATTAATATTATTATATATCTGCTGGACATACTGCATTCATATCTGGAGGTGTACAAAGCTGTCAGAAGGTTCAATTATCCAACGTCCACAAAATAAATTTGGTAGAGCACCTAATAACTCCTAATAATGCATCATATCCATTGAAACAAGAACAAAAAGTACATACCATGAGATCGTTTAAACTATAAATTAGAGTAGGCGAGTTATTTTTTATGTAATGGCCCAGCCTGCAAATTGACTGGCAGTAAAATTTGAGGTTATGATCTAAACATTGAGACGTTTATGTTTCTCATGTGAAATTGTTTTAATTTAAAGAAAATAAAACACTAACAAAGAATGTAGGTTTATTGAGAATTACAGAAAATGTTCTTACAGCAGTTCTTCAAAATTGTGCGAGTTAAAAAATAAAACCATAAAACTAACACTCGCTCCGCTAAGATCTAGCCACACATTTATAAATTTGTTGGACAAATTTTTTATAATCTGCAGCAAAATTAGGGTAGGTATTTCGAAAAACCTTTAACACAGTGTTCTATAGAGTACTTCCATTCACCATTCTGTTGCCGTTTTTTATTAAAGTAACTTTGACACCTTTGACATTCAAATGTTAAACCAAATTGTCAACAGTTAGTAGTGCTAAAATAATTTAAATTTCACAGCCAATAATCCTGAATCTATTAAGCTCCTAGATGTTCAAATGATCAAAGATTTAAAAGCTTTAACCACATGGTATCATAGTATGTATAAGTAGTTAAACTTATCAACACCAAGGCAAGTTAAAATTATTGAGATGCGCAAACACTAAACGATGTGGAGGAACAAGATTCTTCTGCATATATCTTTTGAAGGCATTTTTTGAGAGGATTCCAAATAAATTAACGCACGCCCCTGTTGCCTTCTGTTTGGGACGTAGACCGGCGAGTACAGATCTTTGCAGCTTAAAGACAGTTAGTATATTGCACGGTTTTGTGAGTGAGGTTGGCATTCTAGGATTTCAAGTTTAAGGTTACAACTTATCAGGTGTAGAATGGATTTTGAGATATAGGAATTTTTCATGTAAAAGCAAAGATCTATTCTTTTATTTATAAAAAGCTTTGGTAGAGGAATTAAAAGAAAAAATGAAATAGCTATGAAATCTATGGAATTTTGATTTTCGACGGTAAAACTGGTGGACCAGGTGGCGGGACAAAAGGCACGTTTTTGCGGCATTAGTTCTCCTATGGGAGGTGGGCGCTTGCTTTATAATTTTTTTTGAAGACACGGTTAATTAAAATGTATTCTTTATATTAATTTGCAATTTTTGACATAATCAACACAAAATTAATAGTGCATTGGGATTTACCAATGTAAAGAACCAAAATAATCTCTACATAAAAACAAAGAAATCATTATAGGTAAAGAAGCCAATAAAGTATAAAACAATAAATAAACCCCAGCTTGTAGACGTTCAGGCTGATATCCTCACCCCATATTAATGTAGGAATCAATCTAACCTCAAAAAAAAAAAAAATATAAACAAATTTAAAGAAGAAAAAGTTAAATATAAAGACAACATCAACACCAACATCACTACCAAAAACAAATTACTTCAACTATTATAAAAATAAATTTTTCTTCTAGCCATAATCATCAATCTGCAAATCCAAAATCTTAATAAAATCAGTACATAAGACATCAAATCAACCCCTAAATCAAAACTAATATATATAACATCTAAACAACCAATTATCAAAATGAAAAAAAACTTCAAAATAAATCAAACCATCTGATTAACTCAAAATCCCATATAAACTGACACCGAAATCATAAAAAATAAAGCTAATACAAACTTTATCATAAAACTCTAAATCTATTAAAATAAAATGAGTACGAATCAAAGAAACTAACAAAGATAAACCTAAAACCCCCTCACAAACTCTAAAAGTTAAAAATACTAATACGAAAAAAAAATCCATACCTAAAAATCTTAAATAAAAAAATAACATATAATAAATTGATAAAACAATAAATTCTAATCTTAATAACATCAAAAGTAAATGTTTACGCTTTATTCTGAAAGACAATGAACCCATTACAAACATAAAAAACCCAAAAATCAATACCATAAGTTTTTATAATTTAATTAAAATATTAGTCTTGTAAACTGAAAATAAGCCAGTCTTTAAAAACTTCAAGAAATGTCACAATGCCTCGTTAAACCAGTATAATATACACTCCGCGCCAAAATTGTCGCATATCGTTAACTTTTACGGAAAGGATAAAAATTTATTAATTTCCTCTTTACGGTTGTCGAAAGGACGGTTTTGAACAGCAAGTGTACTATGTATCCTGAACTTTTTTTATATTATAAGATATGTTTTTTGGTATATTTGTATGGTGGTCACTTTGCACGCTTTTGTTCTTTTAGTTTAATCTTGTAGAACAAGTGCAAAAGTGTTGCGTTTATAATAATGGCTAATCCAGATCGTGCTACCCGCTACCTAACACACGATGAAACGGTTAGAGCGGTGACTCTATTGGAGCTGGGGTAATCCCAAGTGGAAGTCGCTCAACAACTTGGAGGGAGTCAATCGACGGTGTCTCGAGCCTTTGCTCGGTTTAGGGAGACAGGAGGATATGATCGAAGACGAGGGAAGGCAACTGAAAGAAACGACCAAAGTTTACGTTTAATGGCTCTGAAAACTCGACACTCTAGCGCTAGAATGATGCAAAATTACTTTTTTGATGCAACAAATGTTAGGATTTATTTCTATCCAAACTGTTTGTCGATGTCTCAGGGAAGATCAAATCACTGGCCATGTGCCGGCTAGAGCACCTGTAAGGTGAATTGGGGGTGATTCTGATTTAGAGAAGTTTGAAGCTCTGGTCGATTTGGTTTTAGAATTTGTATGTTGCTCGAAGGACCATGTTTTAGATTTCGATTGAAACACTCGCAAACTTATACACTGGTATATTTCGAATAATTGCAGATAGTTCTTGAACGTTTCTTCTCCCGGTGGTTTCTACTTAATTTGAATAACCGAGTCTTGGTTTTAGATTGAATTTTTGTTTGAATAGAATGAATGCGAGATCGTTGTCGACTCGTATGAATGATTGGTTTCGACTTGTATTTGAATGAGAATTGAATTGAATTTGAGTTCGTTTTCGACTCGTTGGTTTGAATGATTGAATGCGACTGATTTGAATAAGAGTTCGAATGCGACTGGTTTGAATAGGAGTTCGAATGCGACTCGTTTGAATGAATGTTTGATGTCGACCCGTAGGTTTGAATGATTGAATGCGACTGCTTTGAATAAGAGTTCGAATGCGACTGTTTTGCGATCGTGAGCGGTGCCAGTCAGGTAAACGGTTTTACGACCCTGTGGTTTTTCCCAAACTGGCAGACGCGACGGCTGCTGTAAATATTTCTCAACAGCACCTCTTCTCACCCCTCGACACACAATAGCTAGACTTACATTTGCGGGAGAAATCAAGATTGAAACTGGCGATTCCTGTTGACCGATGAATCTCGATTTACGTTGTAATCGTCAGATCGTCGTATGTGAGTTTAGAGACCAGGAGAACAAGATCTTCAATATAATTTTGTTCCGCGAGTACATTGATATTTGATTTGATTATGATTATGATAAAGCAAAACTTTTAGAGCCACATGTACTTCAGTTTGCACCATATGTGATAATTTTGTTTTGATGCGGGATAACGCTCGACCGCATGTTGCCAGAATTTTTAATGCGTACCTTAACGAGGTTGGAATTGTTTCGATGGTGTGGCCCCCAACTAGTCTGGTCTTAAATCCTATTGAGCACGTATGGGATCATCTAAGTTGGCGAATTCGCGAGCAACGCATTGCAATTTATTAATACCCTATTTAGGTTGCTCCAAGAATGGGACAACGTAGACCAGAATTACATTGACAATATGATTAACAGTATGCCTCAACGGATCCAAGCTGTTATAAATCAAAGAATTTTCTGTTTTGTTAATGTTAACTTTAGAAAAGAAATTTCATGTTTATTGGGTTATTTTTATAAGATTGTATATGTTGAGAAATATTTGCAGCGGCCGTCGCGTCGGCCAGTTGGGAAACATAAGGGTCGTAAAACCTTTACCTGACTGGCTGCGCTCACGCCCGCCACAACAGTCGAAAACGAATTCTCATTCAAATTTATTATGCAAGGGCATAATTCAATCTAAAACCAGGACAAGGTTCCTTTATTCAAATTCAATACAAATCCAAAACATATGGTCCTTCGAGTAACACAAAAACCACCCCAATTCATATACAGTATAAATAAATAATATTATTTTGTTCATTTACCGTTTGGCATTATCTAAATCACCATTATGCGAAAATTTTAACGCGGAGTGTATTATTATTTTTTCTACTTTCGAGCTCTTCGTTTTATAAAAAATTTTAAATTCTGCTTTTTAAATATTCTAAGGATTTTTAGAATTAGGTAGTACTGGTTGTGTTTGTGGTTATGTTTTTTATCCGAAAAAACCAAAGCATTTTACGAACACAAAGCCGTGTGTTGTTTTGGAACCATTTCTGTATTATGTTGGATAAATATCTATTTCAAACTTGAAAGGCGATTTTCGTGTACATACCACGAAGTTTTCGAAGATTGGTACAGGTAGATTCCATTTTAATGTGATTTTATGTTAACTCACTTCTATATATGCCAAGAAATAGAATTGAAAATTAATTTCCTACTTAAATTTAACGTGTATAGTTGAAGGCAGTTCCTTGAACTGAAACGTTCCCTTTGGGGAGATTTGCGTGGGTTTCGAGAGATATCCTTTTATTATTGTAGTTTACACAAACAACTGTATTACACCTACGCTGTAATTATCATTGACCCTGCAGTATTTGTCATCCGGTCTTGCATAAACTGTTTTTGCGCAAAGTGAACCGACGTCGTGGGATGGAAAGCATGGTTATAATGATTTACAGAAAAATGCCTGATTTATTGGTTTAATTAAACGTGGATATTTATGGTACTACGTTTTTTATCATGAATCGTAGAACTCGTCAAAATAAACATTTTTTTATCTGTAATTTTTTTCGCAAACGCTTCCTTGCGGAGTTAAAATTAAGAATAGTTTGACCCCTAAAACCAATACCCGTATATGGACCCACGTTCATTCATTGTGAGGATGCATAAAAACTTTATCTGATTAACGAATCGAAATAAAAACTGTTTAAATGAAAACATGTACCATAATATGCATACTATTGAAGTAGGTTCGTATGTAATAATAAACTCTCTAACTTACATCAGGGATAATCCTTGTTGGTGTACGTGTGGTAAACAATAAATGTTGACACACTGACACTTCAAATACACTTCGAAGCACATCTTCAAATACTTAAAAATTTGAGCTTTAATTTCCAAAACGCTATTACATATCCGAAATCTGGAGTTGGAGAAGAATATTTGCCATAATCAGTGTTGCACTGTGTTCTCACAAAAGGACCTCATGTTGGAATTTCGGGATTTGAAAAACGTTCTTTGCACAAGCAATTAATAAATTCTTAGTATCGAATCGAACACAGGCCATCATAACATAGCGGCACGATACTCAAGTAATAACTTAAATTTACTGTCAACGACAAATTGTTTGTCCCAAAAAAGTTGAAGGTTTACTTCGTTCAACAAAAATTTGCTGATCATGCGTTCAAGTTCATGTAGTCATAGGCGGAGGGTGAAATAAGGGGCCAAAAAAAAAATTCAGAAAAATTCAGCAAAGTGGTAAATAGAAAAAATGTTTATTTTGACGAGTTCTACTTGTTGTTAAATTTTCTGCTAGGACTTCCATAACACCCTGTATGTATGTACTTGAAACATTAGATTCACTAAACGCTGCCCGAATTTTTGACGGAAGTGCAAACTGCTCATTTTGTGATAACGAGAATAGTAATTTGCGTAAATAGGCTGTAAAGCTTAGCTTTTTTTAACGCACCTGCTGTTTGTGGCCGAGGCGTGCGCCGAGGACACAATGCAGATAAGGCCAAAAAGGAACTTTTGGCCGAGGTGCACACGACGTTTTTTAGGCGATGATCACAAAAGAATTCAAAAATTTGGTAATCATTTTTTTTTTAGACGATGATTATCAAAAAGGTGTTTGTATGGCCGCTTTTTGGAGCTGTAAAGTTCTGACAGATCAGTCCCAAAAAAGTGGAGTTTGACAGACCGGTCCCAAAAAGTAAAGTTTGACAGATGCGTACAAAAAAGTAAATAGGTTCTATTTCACTCATATCATCGTGTATCGGGGCATAGGGAACAGAATGGTATTGTTTTATAATTACAACAGGGGACTGTGCTCAAAATTTCGGGACAAAATTGTAACTCATTTTTAGACAATTCAATATCAATTTTAATACTGACATGTGGTGTTTATAAATATCAGCTACTAATGTATGTAAAATCTATAATAAAGAAATTACTTACAATTCATTGTATTTAAAGCAAATAATTGTAAAATGTATTTTAAGTTGGTGGCCAACCAGAGTACTGTGTTTTTGGTATTTAAAAATAAATAAATAATTATTACTGGGACTTTTCTTGACTTTTCTTACAAGCACACATAGAATATATTATTCATTTTCATCGTACATTTTAATTACAGCAAAATTAAGAAGTTCCGCAATGAAAATTGTGCGACACACTAAGTTGCCCAATTAGTATAGAACTGCCCACATACATGCTTTCAGTATTATAAGAGATGCGTTTATTTACCCCCTTAGCCTATTGTATATTCAAAGACAATCTTAAAGAGTAAACTCCAGTCGCGCGTTGGAGCTGACACGCACAATTACTTTTTTTTATTAAAGACTTGTCCACTCGCCAACTTTTTAATCGCTTATCGCATTCACTGTTTTGCATTTTTTAATCCTCATTCCGACAATAAAATTTTAATTGACTAGAGGACGACACCAATAAAAATAGAAACAATTCCAGAACTTTGTAGTTAAAATTAACGAAACCCATCGGGACCGTAACTAGTTTAGCTTTAAACGAGAGATTATTCTGCACTGGGAGTTGCTTGAAAGATTTTATAATACGGCTTTTATTCCGAAGGTTAATTTTACGGGGGAACTTGGGTAAAAGCAATTTGATGTCAATTTTGTTTTGACACCCATGTCTTCATATAACACTGAGTAATCTATACAGTGAATTTCTACCAGTTGTGTATTGATCGGTTAAAGTGCACCAACAGTTAATTGAATTTTAAAGCCGTGGTGAAAGTTTGAATTTCAATTTCTATGTTTATGTCAGTCAGTTACTTGCTTAATAGATTGCTCAGAAATACCAGATGCATCTCTGAAAAGAACACTTTGATTTCAACCAAAAAAGTTTTCGGGTTTATTGATTGGAGCATGAGAAATCCCATGTGATGCGGTATCATTTTTAATCTTGTAGTAAATCGCAGGGACGGAATATCTTTTTGTTCGTGTTTGTCTACTCTGTCTGCATAATCCATCATTTCTTCACCTATATTTTTGCTAAAATTTCTCAGCTACTATCGATTAGATTTTGTCTGGAGTTTTACATCTTCTCCAATAAAACTTTCCTCTCGTTGACAATACTCTCAAAGACGCTTTTTTATAAACACTGATTGTTACAGCCGAGTAAACAAAACAAGAGATTTGAATATTCAACACGTCGAGTTTTATCTTCAGTCACTACGTTTTGCTTTGATCTTCGGTACAGATTTATAAAATATAATTATTGCAATTATTGTGGTTAATGTTGCGAAAGCAATGCGTCGCATAATTATGTCTAGCAATTTTCCGTCAGTGATGTTGGTCTATTATAAATGATTCATATAGATCCAGTAGGCCTTGCCCGTCAAATTGTGTAACTTCATGTAAATTTTGTTACCCACAGGCAACATGATGGATGTATTAATTCATACATTATGTTGAAGACCCGATCATGTTTCCTGTGGGTAACTAAACTTAGTGGATGTATGAATCATTTATGAAAACTCTGTATTGTTTAGATTATGATATAACTACGGCTATATTTTTTATAGGACATTTCGTTTAAAACAAAAGTAATAAAAACACTCACAAAGCTGAAATAATGATCAAAATATAATTATGACCTAAGTAAAGATTTTCTAAAGCCTAGTGATGTCGGAAAGCAAGGTCATATTTTTTAATCCAGCTCATTGTTACGTAAAATAAGCAGACTAATGAAAGTAAAAAGACAAATACATTGTTTCACTCTGGTGCAAATCTGTATTTTTATGCGTTGAGGCGCAATTTTTTCGTTCTGCAGTTTCATTTTGATGGCATTTATCATAATTTTCTTTCAGTTTATGCTTTTGTACATTTCTCAGCAATATTTTGCATTTATTTGCTCAATTTCGCGCCGGACTTTTTATTACCTAAGTTATTACAATCTTCGTCTTAAAATTTCTAATTTATTACAAGGGTTAATTCATTTGGTATTTCATTTGATGTTACACTATTTTGCATAATATCTATTTTCTGAACTGAATTATGGATAAACTAGAAGAATGTTCTTAAATCCAAGTGGAGTAAATTAAAATTTTTTTTTTTAAATATATCTATTATGCGTCTCAAATCAACGTGCACAAGCATCATTATCAAGTAAGCCATGTTTATGTGTGTAACGACAACTCTTAGTTACAATTTTTTTTCTGTTTTAAACACCGTTACAGTGTAAAACGGGTTACACAAAGTTAGGTTAAGTTTGATTATGTCAAAACGTGGTCAAAACCAAACACTTCAAATGTGTGTAAACACTTCAAATTTGAATTTTGTCTTGTTTCTGCCGTAAGTACATCTTCCGTATCTTATACAATATAGGTTTTATTTATTTATTTTATGATAATTCAAAACATCGACATTGGATAATGACGAGGCCCCAGAATTTGCTGAGAAACATTAAAAAAAATTCTGTAAACAAGCCAGGAAAGGAAAGGCATTGTAGTAGATTTTTTCAGGACTCTACATAACCAATAAACTTGAGGAGTTGTGCGAAAAAATAGGAAGTTGAACTGGACAGTGAATGTGCTGGACATATTTACCTCAAAACTGCTGCAGTTAGTTATTGATAATTTAGAAATTAGAAATCTTTCAAAAACATTTACACATTAACATCTGTACATATATGAAATAGCTAACGTAACAACAAAACAAATTATACAATTACATAAAATATGTTAAAAATATAGAAGATTAATTTTGACTGATCAATTTTACAATTATTGACATCAAACACTATGAAGAAGACATTGTACTGGGATCATCTGCACTGTGGTCTGTTTGTTCATCATTCTGATCAGTTACAGTATCATCAAATTGTAAAAAGTCAATATCATCTTCGTCTTCTGTTTCAGATTCTGATTCTCCCAGGGATATTATAATAGGTGGTATATCTTCAAAAGAAATTGAACCCATGCATTTAGTCCAAACATCCTCAATTCCAAATTTTTTTATCCAGTTTTAAAATTTTTAAATACTTCGCTTCTTGAGACCTGGTGTTGGGTAAAACGATACTTATTCAAATAATTTACTTAGATAATTGGAAATAATAATCACCGAAAATATTTCTGCCACTGTTTCCGCAATCTGAGTTTTTATTAAGGGGGCACTGCACGCATCTTGGAAATCTGTGTTGGTGAGTACCGCAAAGTTCGGAATAAGACATAAGATACCTACGTGCGGAAAATTTTATTGTTGATACTGTGTTTGATATCTACTACTGCTTGAGTGTCGAGCTACGTCCAGCGCTCGGCTCGATTACTTCTCAGAATAAGATCTGCCCTGTATAATTTAGTTCGGAGCTCATTATCTTCATTTACGGATTGGATTATTATTTGAGTCCTCAGATTGTGGATTTGCCGAAATATAAATATGTTTGAAATTAGTTTGTCCTGGACCAAAGGATAAAACAGATAAATTAAATAGAGCGTGATTAAACAAAATAATGTTTTAATGTATCAAATTATTGTGTATTTACATTTCTAACATAATAGTGTTGCACATAATATCACATTTAACACATTAAAAACAAGTACTTGTACCGCAATGTTTTACAATAAAAATCCGACGTTAACAATTTAAAATTAGTGACACCTACGTATTATATACCGGGTGTCCCAACTAAAATTTGTACCCCCTAACAATTCCAATTTCGAAAGACTCACAAGAAAACGCTCAAGCAGGTCAATTTTGTTATCAAGGGGGACCAAATTGTACCAAACTCTTAAGACTTGTATCTCACCCCTTTAGCCAGGGGAGCCACCCCTTAAAAAAATTAAATGGCATGGGGGGTCGTGTGATAGATAATTTTAAAGCTTATTCAATTCTCTATCCAGACCTACTTTTATCGATTGGTTTCTACAAAAAAGAGTATGAATTTGTTATTTTCCAAATCTACATGAAATTCATGCTTTTTTTGTCGAAACAAATTGATAATAGTAGGTCTTGATAGAGAATTGAATAAGCTTTAAAATGATGTATCACATGACCCCCATGACATTTAATTTTCTTTAAGGGGGTGGCTACCCTGGCTAGGGGGGTGAGATCCAAAACTTGAAAATTTGGTTCCCCTTGATAACTAAACCTGTTCGAGCGTTTCGAGTCTTTCGAAATTGAAATTGTTGGGGGGTAGAAATTTTAGTTGAGTGTTTTATGTAGATTTGGAAAAAAACGAATTCATGCTTTTTTTTGTAGAAACGAATCGATAAAAGTAAATCTGGATAGAGAATTGAATAAGCTTTAAAATGATGTATCACACGACACCCCCCCATGCCATCTAAATAAGGGGGTGGTCCCCTGGCTAAAGGGGTGAGATCTAAGACTTGAAAGTTTGGTACAATTTGGTCCCCCTTGATAACAAAATTGACCTGTTCGAGCGTTTTCTTCTGAGTCTTTCGAAATTGGAATTGTTGGGGAGGTACAAATTTTAGTTGGGACACCCTGTATACATATGTACTACATTATAATTAATGCTTACGTAATATGCCGTGACCGTAGATGCTATACAGAAAAAAATATATTTCTCTTTCCTATGGAATTATACGTACAAATTGAACACAATAGTCGAGCAGAAAAAATATCAGCTCTTTGTTTACAAGTGGAGCTTGGTTGTTTTAAAAACAGTATCGAGAAGTCGAATACAAAACAGCGTTTCATGTTCCGCGATATTCAATATATCGACTGCCCTACGTCATCTTTGAATTACTTCTCCGGTTGCCTATATTAAATTGTTCCAAAACATGGGTTCACTTGAGCCAAGATTACTCGACAACCCTTTGATAGATTTCAAAAATCTTTTGTTTTATGAAAAGAAGAAAGTTCAACGTCGGTACTTACGAAGTCCTTTTTTGATTTTTTCTTTTTGGTACAATCAAAACTTTGATGCAAAAATACCATATGTTTGAGCGTTTTTAGCAAAGTCCCTATGGACTTTTCGAAAAAAAGGACTTCGTAGGTACCGCCTTTCAACCTTTCTCAACGAGTCTTTTTTTTATTTTTTTTATTTGGATCAAAAATAAGGTCAGAATCCTGTCCCACACAACACGTTGCAAATTCATAGCTGCAGTACCCCCTTAATGTGCGTCCGCTGTTTTCGACAAATTTTGTGAAACACTTAAAAACAGATTGTTTTTCTGCAAGTTTTAAAACACGCCGCGGCATTTTTATCAAAATTTTTGATTGTCACAAATTTGACAATTCAAATTTTTGTCTAGTGCATTGCCAATATTATTAAAGGAAATCAAAAGTAACTAGATTTAAAAAACAGGTTGTACAAACGTAACAACAATAAATTACCAAGTTAGTTGTACACATAGATTTGAGACGGATAATAAGTCGAACTCCACAAACTTTAATCAGCGTAAAATTATAAATGGAACATGTTTCGGCAGAACACTTCTGCCATCATCAGCCCTTAAAGAATATAAAAAAAAATTTATATTCTTTAAGGGCTGATGATGGCAGAAATGTTCTGCCGAAACATGTTCCATTTATAATTTTACGCTTATATAAAAAAAAATTTATATTCTTTAAGGGCTGATGATGGCAGAAATGTTCTGCCGAAACATGTTCCATTTATAATTTTACGCTGATTAAAGTTTGTGGAGTTCGACTTAGATATATTTAAATTTTTTAATTTGAATTATGGATGCTTAACTTTCCTAAAATGCTGCAGTTATTGTGCCTCATTTGCGAAAGTTTGCTTTTGCTAGCACAATAACAATTATGATTACTGCAGTTTTCAAAACTACGGTTACGTATAAACTCCAAAGCATTGTTCTTTTAGATACAATATTCAAAAAATTAAGTCAGAAATATTTCTACATACATGATACCTACACTAAAAAAGTTTTGTAAAGGCTCCCCAAAATTATAATTTTAGAGATTTATTTGAGTCCGTACATTTACGGCCTAGTCCCTAAAAGTTGTCATAGCAACCTTTTGCAGATAATTTTTGATTAATTAAATTAAATAGCTATTTACCGATCGATTTGAGCGGGAACAATTTTGCTAGAAAAAGGACCGCTTTGCGAGGGTGGCAATTTTTTTTTTCGAAAAGTTTCCGGAACCAGAAATGGTTTTTTACCATGATAAAGTTTTTAACATAGTAGCTTGGATGGGCATGAGCGCACCGGTATACTAAAGAAATTGCAGTAGAGAACGGAAGGCCCAATCCCAGTTCTGACACCGCGGATGGGGTTGAAAAAACAGTCCCGATGACAATGAAATATTCTTTATTTAAAAATTTGGGGAGCTATAACAAAAAAACATTGTTTGTTACACGTACCTAAAGAGTTTATGCGGACTCATCTGCTATTCCAGACTCGGCTTCGCCTCGTACTTATAACAAAAAATAGCTATTGTACAGATCTATAATAAAAAATTGAATACTTCTTCATCGTCTTAAAGAATGTGGAAAAAGTAATTTAATCTCAGTAGATGAAAGTCTGGCGTAGGTGTATAACCATTTTCGTTCACCAGCTTCTACATTAACTGTGTATTAATTAGAAAACTACAACAAACACAGTAGTGGAAGGAGAGCACTTCGTGTGGGTATAGTTGTTGATCTGGCTGGAGGGAGAACACCCCTCCGTGCGCGTCCATCCGAAGACTTCAGGCGGCATGTGGGTAGTGGTGTGGAATTTGCATATTGATTATTTAAAAAATGCTTCAGTTCAAAACTGGATTTTTGGTGAATTTATTAGTTACGTGAGGCGAGTCGTAAAAATCAAGCTGGAGGCTGTAAAATAAACCTCTAAATATTTACTCTAACCTAACTCAAATTATTCAAAGCAGAACAAAGTCAAACAGTATTACCTTTTTTTGATGTTTGGTGAAAATAAATATTCCATGCGGATGGTAGTCCCCGCAATGTAAAATAAATAAAGACGGAGATATCAGAATAATTATTATATAATATGTTATAAATATTCACTTAACATGGGTTATAGTTCATTTGAAGATAAGATAATTTGCATTTACTTAAACCTTAAGTACAGTGTAAGAAATCAAAGCAACATATTATTATTGGTCGTGTTTACTTACCTACGTGATAATGGTTTCATATTCTTACTACCGGAAAAGTATGAAATACCGCAAAATACTGTCTCGAATGTCCGACATTCCTAGAATAGTATAAATTCTTGAGAAGTCTAAATCGAGTTAATATAAATTTTCTTGTATGTAATTCTACATATTTCTTCACTGAAAAAAACTTCTGTGTGTCTTGTAAATAAAATTGCACTTAATTTACTTCCAAGTTCAAATTTCTCTAACAATTATTATTATTGTCATCTCCCGTTTTTAGAATTTTATCTTCAAATTACACTTAGCTCGATGATGTCGCAAAACCAAAAATTAAAATCACGGGACGCCCGGCAGATGTGAAACATCGAAGTTGATGGTTATTGAAAGAATTTATAATTGAAAAAAAACAATAAATAAATATGGAGTAAACATCAGAAAAACGTGACATTGTATACGTCAATAGGTAATGACAAATGGCCATTTCTTTGCTATGGCAGACAAAGTCGTCTAGCGGCGCATAAAGTAACCTTGAAATTATTTTATGCGCCGCTGGTGGTCAGTCAAGTTTTATCAAAAAGGATGCTTTATTCGAAGAAAAAGAAAGCCTCACTTTTGCTCCTAATAAAACAATTTACTATTTCTTATTAGTCTTATTATAATAATAAATATAGAATATAAATACAAGACAAAAATAAATATACACCCTATGTCCACCCTGAAGGTACATTCTAAACATTCGTGACTATTCAGTTCACCTGTCAGACTGTGACATTCGACCAATAACAGCAGTAGAATTTCAAAATTTTAGCCAATCAAAATCAATTGCCGTCATAATTGTACTAATACAAATTGCCGCTGACAATCGGACTAGTACTTTTAAGAAAAATGGTTTGGTTCCCTGAATAGTCCTCTGAATACGATTCGTAGTCCAAGTTGAGTTGACAATTTCTAAGATGGTGCCACTCATGTTCATTGCAATGGAATCGGTTTTACTCTCGTCACGGCTACAATAAATGTGTTCCACGTCAAAAAATTAAAAATGGATGTAAAAAAATCTTATCAAAAGGTTAAGTAGCGACGACTATTTACTTCGGAGGAAGAAAAAAGAAATAAGAAAAGCTTGGAATTAGAAGGAAGTTTTAAAAGAAGTAAGAACATGTTGGGATAACCACAAAAAGGCAAGAAAAGAAAGAAAACAAGATAAACGTTTTAAGAGATCTGATCAGAGCAGGTTCTGGAGATAGACGCAAAGAAGATGAAGTAAGACCAGAAAAACAACTGCGAGGAAAAAAATCTTTAAATCTTTAAAGTTTAAAGGTTCTCATTTTAAAAACTGTACAAAGAAAATTATTCTAATATTATGTCCCAAGGGTGCCCCAAGAGGGCCCACCTGTTTCAAGTGTGTCCAAAATGGACCCACCTGTCCCCAGGTTGTCCCAAGGGGGCCCACCTGTCCCAAGTGTGCTCCCCTGTCCCAAGGGTGTTCCCATGTCTTAAGGGTGTACCCAAAGGCCCCTCTGTCTCAAGGTGTCCCAAAAATGTCCCAAAAGGCCCCCCTGTCCTAAGGTGGCGCTCCTATTACGACAATCACTAACTACTTTATACTGAGTTGCCTACCCACGCGGCTCTGATGGTAGCTACGCCCATCTGTCCCAAGGAGCCCCCCTTGTTTTAGTTACCGTAACATTTGTATCAGAAAATAATGAAAGAAACTCGATTCTTAACATCGTTTTGGCAAGTTTTCCTTTCAGTCGTGTGCTTATAAAGGTGAGGCACACAACATTTTTTTTTTAATTTTGAAGTGAAACTTCTTATTCTACGGTCTAAGATTTCTGTACAAGGTAAGCGTGCCGTAACCCGACACGAACCCGAAACATGCAATATATAAGTGGGGGGAAAAGTGACCTAGGGGGCTCCTGACCAAAGGGCTGTTCTAAAAATAGACAATTCTTTCTCAGATATTTTATGAACTTGACGATATTGATGGACGTAGTTTATTTTATTTAGATATAGAACAAATAAGCGAGTGCAAAATAAAAAACCTTCCTATCGAGAATCAAGCGGCGGCATTCTTTGATTGTTGGCGGCCGATCTTTGAATAGCACGTGCACAAATCGGAGAGCAGGTTTTTTATTTTGCACTCGTTTATTTGTTCTATATCACTATATCCCTGGCGCTTTCTTTACTTTGAAACTTACTGCTGTGCGGATGAGACTGCCGATCTCCTTTTCTAAGACTATAACATTGTTTTAATATAATAGATTGTTTCAATAAAATGAAAACACATTTCTGTCTGACGGTAACTATACTTTCGAAAAATGTTCTCTGAAGTCAATTGTTCAAAACTGACCCAGGTATGTTCAAAGCTGTAAACTTTGAACATTAATTTGACTTCGATTTTTTTGCTTAATGATCAAGTCAACTATTTAGCCAAAAGAAAATTTAAAAAATATAACTTTTTTTAACTATAAAACTTAAAAAATGTTTAAAGCTATTTCCAACTACAAAATTAACATCATACAACTTTAACATTAGTATGGAAGCTGATGTCACCGGCCTTTCCTTTTACAAGATTCTTGTATTTAAATTTGCTTTTAATATTAATATTTTCCTACCATGTTTTTTTAATTAAGACTTGATAAATTAATATTATCTTAGAATATTTTTTGACAAATTCAGTCTTATCTTTTCATCAACATATTTTATTTTTACAAGTATCAATTATTATTATAGTGAATTAATTGTGTTTTAAGTGGAGTACAAAATCCGGATTTTATTTATTGAAGTGAGCACTTCTTGGGATGGGTAAAAATGTTAAACTCGCGTCAGGACGTGGCCTGATCGACGAGACCTAGGGAGGGTAGACCGCCGCGCCGGCGCGGCGTAGGAGAGGAGCTAATATTCCCCTCTCTTTGTTGCGAGTTTCAGAAGAAATAATCGTCCAGCGGGAAGAGTAGGTATTTATCAAAATATGAACACAGTTCATTATTGCACAAATTATATGGATGTGCATGCGAAATACACCAGCATGTTTAAGGGAATTGAACGCGGCTTTATTTGACTATAATTTGTCTGCACAACAACATTCCTAAAGGTCATACCAGCCCACTCTTTTATCGCATAACTAGACATGGATAGGAAGAAGACGCTAGATGGTCCAAAAAATTATTGTTTAGTTTTGGAATTACTTAATCATTAACACACCTAGCACTTCAATTTTTGGTTTAACATTTGAATAATGATCAATACTAAAGTAGAATGTCCCTCAAAATAAAATAAAAATATCTTATCTGATAACAGGTTGAATCCGTAATGAGAAGACCAAAATCAACCAAAACTTGAAAAAAATCAGTTATGAAATAAACTTTGTACCAAGCTGCTTTCGATTATAAAAACACATCCTTAAATCATTGTTGAAATAACCGAATGGTTTCTTTGTTTTTCCAAAATTCGTAGTGCGATGCAAATTTCCTATCTCCGTCGTACATAATATAACATGCAATAGTGTTATCTCTTACCGTTTGAACTGGAGACGTACAATCAGTCCGAGCGTTACTGAACAGAACGTCGCGTGTTCATGGTAAAAACTTCTTAGGTCCACAACTTTCGGCGCGAAGCAATACAGGGTGACACTCGTCAGAATTATGGCCTAGTGATCTATGGTCACTTGAGTTTCAGATGTTAGTGTCGAAACTGGTTTGTCCTTAAATTTTTATTAGTTTATTTTTTTTCTAATAATAATCGGAAATTTGAAGAAGAATGCTATAAAAAAATATCCTTCCGCTCATCGAAAAAATAAACGTTTAGCGCAATTAAAAGCAGTGAAAAAAACACAGCTAAGGTAAAACTATAAAACCATGTGATTCATTTTATAATTATTATTTGTAGTGAAAACATACCTACGGTCTCTTCAGACATCAGTTCTGTGAGAAGTGATATGTTGGAAAAAAGGTAAATGATATGATTTTAAAGTCAAATAAGGTATGTTCAGTTATTTGTATATATTATTATTTCATTATGCATATAGGCTTGACTTTATTTTTTTTACTATGAAATAAACTTGAACTTACCCATAATAATTTTAATTGCAATATCTATTAATATTTGGGGCAAGTCCGCCCCTGTCGATAGCGCATGTGGACCCCTAGTCGGTCATTTCTGAATGGTCACTCCGCTGATTCATAGCAACAATTGCGCTAATAGACTGCACTGCAGTCATCTCTCTCCTCGCACTGTGTAGCAATTAATGCGTAGGAGTGAAAAAACCAATGTGACATGTGAAATAGATTTCTTTAAAATTTGACGTGGGCAAAACTCTGTCTTATGAAGTCGCGACCAATGCCATTAATTTCTGATATCGGCGATATGTGTATAAGTCGTTGCCACTCTGGTGATAATCAGTTCATTATTATGGTTGCCGTTTACATTTCTCCAGATGAGTCATTGCGTGCTATACGAGACTTCTTGTATGAAAATTTATTCATTTATTCTCATGACGCATCTGCATTGCTTAAAAAAAATGGGAAAAGCTTTGATGATTTGCCAATGATTTTTAGTGAAGATTTCAACATAAACTTTGCAGACGATAAAAATCAACAATTAATTGAATTTTTAAATAATGAATTTGGTTTAACGATGTCAAATGATCGCAATCTTAGCACAACGAAATACAAAACTACTATTGATGCGGTCTTTATTAGACATTTAAATAGATTCGAATCAAAATTGTTCGTTTCTTACTTCAGCTACCATAAACCTATTGTATCAGTTTTAGAGATTGGCGATAATGATGCTGGTAATGATGATGGTGAAAGAGTCGTTGAAATTATGGATGAAAGTTGATTTTTCTGAGAGATAAACTTTTTAATGTAAAATAATAATTGTAATAGTTCTGAAGTGTTAAATTTTTAATGTAATATAAATCGTCATGTTTGTGTACGATAGCGCAATAAATGAATATTGTATTTTACCACATAAATGGTAGTACTTTTATACTGGTATATAATGCAATTTGTGCGAAATTATTCCCTAACCATTCCAAAATATTCAAAAATGCACAACGTTAATGTTCAAGTTTTCACTTCTGCCGGCACCCCCGGAGTGCAAGCCGTTTTTTTTTAATTACTGTTTCTCAATTAACACTAACTCGACCGCCAAACATGCGATACAACTCTTGTTGCCTTATCAAAAGTTCTTTCTCATTTTGAAATAAACCCTTGTCTGGCTATTTGGAGACAATTTTGATATTTTAAATTCATAATAGCCATGGGAGTGTCCTGCTTATCACTTATCTAGAGTTTGTGACTGTTATATGTGGCAGTTTTAAATGGAACCTAATTTGGATTTTATTTTTATGACATGATGTGCTTGCAAATTATTGTTATTTCTATTCTACAATAAAGCACTGTTTTTCAGTTACAGCTGAATTCTACTTCTGCTAATTCTTACTGCAACCAACAAGATATAAGACCTTCTTTTACCAGATATTTAAATTAAGAAAGAAAAAAAAAACGTTGATCGCAACAGTTGGTTCTATTCGGTTGTTTTAAAATATCTGTATGCAAAATTCGTGAAGCTGTAAAATGTACAATAACACGTTTTTGAAAGCAAAATTCGTGAAGCTGTAAAATGTAGAATAACTGGTTTTTGAAATGATGAAACTTTCTGACGAATGGAGAATAGTAAGTAGTGTTATATGAGAGCAATTCAAGAGAGATCGACCAACTTACAAAAACATACTCATATAGTGCAGCTTTGTTGACTTTTAGCTCGGTATCAATAATAACACCTCAGCGCTCATCGACTTTTGGCATGTTTCAGGGTTGGAAATGGCAGGATATCAATGTGATATTAATCTGAAACTATTAAATGAAACTTTAGTTGTTTTAAATGAAATTTTATGTCTAATGTAGGATATATTTAATAAGTAATATTACATTATGAGTAATATTACTTTATCCGCAAACGTCACAAAAGTGACAACTTATGTGTCTTCATTGAGAAACTAAAAGTGTCATTTTATTTGATTAGTCACTAAAGTAGATAAAATTTGCTATTTTATGTGCTTAATAAGATAAAGTGACACTTTTACCTTGTGAATGAATTCTTTCAAATTCTTAATAAATTATTGTTTTCTAATTAATTTATCTGAATACGTTTGCGGATAAAATAGTAGGCATTTGTCCATTAATTTAGTGTCTCACACAATTTTTATTACGGAACTTCTTAATTTTACTGTAATTAAAATTATTTATTCTATGTGTTCATGTAAGAAAAGTAAAGAAAAGCCCTAGAAATAATAGTTCTCGGGTTGGTCACCAACTTAAAATACATTTCACAATGATTTGTTTTAAATACAAGGAATTGTAAATAATTTATTATTTATATAATTTTTAAATAAAATTATAAAATTGATTTTGAATTGCCTAAAAATGAGCTACAATTTTGTCCCGAAATTTTGAGCATAGTGCCCTGTTTAAATTATAAAACGATCCCATTCTGTTTTCTATGCCCCGATACACGATGATATGAGTGAAATAGAACGTTACCGGAGTGAAGTTAGTTCACGAGAAGTTAGCGGATGCCATCGCCATTTTGAACCTATTAGTAGAGAAATGCCCATGTAACATTCAGAGCATAAAATCGCTTTACGTGCTTCGCCTATTTTTTTTCCGTATTGACCAGAAGGAGCTCCTCGTGATTCCGACCTTCACGAGGTTCCTTGCTGGTCAGGTCCATTTCGTACATCATAGCCACTCCTCAAAACCATGAGGTCAGTAGCTATGAATCCCGGAAATCATGTGCCCTAAGCAGACGCAACGATTCCCAGATGACCGCTTTCTGTATTTCATCCGCAAGGGTCTCTGCCGGTTTAGTTTTAGTCCTTGATGCCTCCCATGCACCCAATTACCAAAACGACGAGCTTTACTGAGTAACTTGAGAACAGCCTCCTAAGTTCAAAGAGCAGGTCTTGATATTTTGTCCGCTTTTCCTCCTCTTTGACGCAGATGTTATTTTCAGCAGGAGCCGAAAATTCAATAACAAACATCTGCTTGGAGGAGTGCTCCAATAGAACCACCGCACCTTTCGTTCTCCACAACATACTCAATATCGTTCGGGACATAGGGTAGCACTGGTGTCTGAAAGTGAATGAAAGTGTAACACTCAACGCCGCATTGTGGCCGTAGATATAGGCCAAAACTGCATACACCGGGCATGCCGCCAGTATATGCATTGCTGTTTCAGGGGCCCTGTGACAAGCCCTACAGCTCACATTCGGCACCTCTATACCCATAACGCGGCTGCGATAGACCAAGGTGTTAATTACACCATCTTGCGCAGCGCAAATGAATCCCTCAGTCTCAGTCTTTAGTCCACTTGATCTCAGAAAGGCAAATGTATGCCTTTTGGATAAGCCAAGGTTTTCAATGTTCTTGAAGAAAACATTATGCATTGACTTATCCATATGCCTTCTCATGAGCATATCTGACGTGGGTTGTAAGACGGAGCAAATTGAGCTCGGTAATAGAGTGTGGCTGAGCTCGTTCAACGTCATAGTCAAGACCGAGTTCATCTGCTGCTCTTTGTGCCGCCCTAAACAAAAATGCCTCGACTTCCCGCCTCTCGTGATCCCTGACAAAAAGCAACATGGGATCTGAACTTTGGATGATCTTACAGGCCATACCCAAGATTACCCTGTTATGAACACACTCCAAACTCAAAAGTCCTCGGCCTCCCTGGTTTTGTGGAAGATATAACCTCGGAACGGACGATTTTGGATGCAAACTGCGCTGTAGATGCATCGTTTTTCGAGTATCTCGATTAATCTGCTTCAAGATGTCTCAGAACGCTTCCGTCAATGAGTTGAGCATCTTTATCGAAATACTCGCATTGTCTTCTTTTGAGATGAACCTGAGCGCATTTGTCCCAACGGAACCCCGTGTCAATAGCATACACTTTCAAATAATCCATGTAAAACAAGTTCGTGATCTTATGCTTCCGGTTACCGGGTGTACCACAGCTATAACCCTTTGCACCGCGCAAGGCTACGGACAGCGGCAACAGTGAGATGCAAAACAGAAGAGGACTCAAGGAATCTCCCTGGAATACTCCTCTTCTGAATGATATCAACTCTGTCTGAACTCGGTCCCGTCGGGATGTTATCGAGAACCGAGTGACATCAGCAAGTGAATAATCAGCTCGTGAGATGGTGTGTCAAATGCCCTACGATAATCGATCCAAGCCATATATAGTTTGCGCTTATATTGGACGGCATTCTGCGTGACGATCGATCAGCAGGTTTTCCTTGCAGCCGTCCACGACCCTTTTACAGCCTCGCTGTTCAAAAATTTTCGAATACACCGGGTTAATAGCGTGGAATATTCGGTAATACAGGAGTTGGGTGAAAATCTTATAGCACGCATTTAGGCAAGTTATTGGCCGGTAGTTCTGAGGCTTAAGGGTCTCGCCAATTTCTTCCGGGGTTATCGGATTGCACACCACTGGTCTTAATTGAGATCTTCTTACGAAATTCGTCTCTCGTTCAGGAGCACGATGTCTGGATCCCCAGGGAGGTAGGTTCCTATAGAGCAGGAGTGATTCGTCCGCTGCCACCACATTGCTGGCTTTTTTCAGTTAGACTTTTAAAAGCGTTAACGTACAGCTGGTTTTGTCATTTTAACAGACATGTTTGGTTGTTTTATTTTTATTTTTTGAGGGTTGTTGTCAAAAGTGTTTCGACACCAGCATTACATGATGATATTACAGTGTAATAGATATTAATTAGTTGAATTCATGCATATCCCAAATTGAAAGCTATTCCTGATAATGGTTTTGAATATATTAAGCCGGTTTCATACTTTTTGAAAATAAATCCTGTCTGTATAATATTAAATTTGATTTGAATAATTTAGAATAATGTTTCATGAAATTGAACAAATACATAAAATGCAAAATGCATATTATATTATTATAGTTTCTTGACAAACCGTGACAAATATCACACAAACCTGAAAGTTGTCCCCGATTCTAATAACATACAGGGTGCCTTGAAAATAGCTACCATAATTTTAACCACAACATTAGCAAGTACACGAAATTATGAATGTGAAATCCAAGTATGTACACAAACTCCGTTAAAACTGTAGTAATGTATGTATCTGTCAGAACGGCGAAATATCAATAATGCAAAATACTTACCGAATAAAAAATACAATAAGGACAATGCGCGCATTACAACGGCCTAACATGCTGTTTCCTACATAATTAAAAACTTTGATGAACAAGTTGGAATTACACCATTCCGACGTATTCAATTGTTTTCAAGATTTTGATTAAGCCCCCGCGTGCCTTTTACGGTATGTCCAGAAGTACCATTTCGGTATTTTCGAAAAATCAGCGTTGCTTTTATTGCAACCGACTCGAATAACCTGGCAAACTCGTGTGTTTAAAAACTTTTTACGTGTTATCTATTTTTTTTTTTGCGGGCGGAGTTGGTTTCTCGTGACCGTAAAATCTTCATGTTCATAACTGTGGCTAACAAAGAGATTTCATGTATTTTTTCCCAAATTTAATATAATCAGAAATTAATAACTCATAGATTCTCCAATACTAAATACAACTAACGTATTCAAGAATAAACTGTAGGCAACATTAGACCTTATCTTAACTAATGAATCTAACTTAATTTGCAATGTAAATTATTCTTCGCTGATAGGCAAAACAGATCAAGCTGTAATTGAGTTTTTCGTTTAGTTTATCCAGCAAAAAGGTCATATTTATAATACTGGAACAAAAATTATCTTATAGCTATTTATTATACAAGTGTCTTATAAGGCAAATAAGTGACGAAAGAAATGTTTAGCCACGAGAGCTGGCTCGAGTGGCCAATTTTTCTTGAACGCCGCACATTGCTGTACATTTTTGCCCGACGTTGAATGTAACTTTTTTATTTTTGAAGATTTTTTGTTGAAATTTTGTGGGCGTGTTGATAAAATATAGATCTTTGCAGCTAGAGAGCAATTTTTTGAAATTTGTAAATTAAAAAAAAAGATATTGCGAGAAAATGTACTTCGACCGGCAGAAATGTAGATGCCACTGGAGAACCCTCTTAAGGAACGTGTGTTACATAGTACTATACATAGTTCAATCCAACACCTCCTTCTGTAACAGTTATTATGGGTTCATAAGTCACATGTGTCCTATAGACCTCATAATACATTCAAAATCGGCATTATTATTATTATTAGTCCAGTAACCTAGTACATCGTAAGTTGCATCAAGTGGTGGTAGTAGGTTTAGTTTTTTTTCTTGTATGGGATGTGACTGAGATGCAAAATCCAAGTTTTCGACCTCGGCAGCCCTCCGGATCACTTTTGAATATCCCAAGAACTGTTGAATTTTCGCACTTTTTTCGTTTTTTGCCCATTTTGACCATGAAGGAGCACGTTTTTGACAAAGACTATTCTATACATTTTACAACTAGATTAAATGTTCTACAATTTGAAACCAGAATGGGCTCCGTGGACATATTACTTTCCGAGATACAGGTTTTCAAAGATTGACAGATTTTAGAACTTGAAAATTTTAAGACAATTTTGGGAGGGTGGTGGTGGTCACTGTTCACAACCAGATCACCGCAAATTTAAAAACAAAATTTATTTAACAAACATTTCATTTTGTTTACTCCTCTTCGAAGGACCATGGCCAAGCAAATCCGCCAATCTGTCTCCTTCATTATCATTTTCATGATCCTGGACGTTCTGAAATGGAAAACAAAATATTTGTTTGTTGCTGGCACTCATCTGCATGCTCTTCGAGATAAGCGAAAATGGACTCCATGGCTTCATCAATGGTAGACTGCGGACGGCCACCGCTTGGAAGTCCTTTGGGTGGTGCTTTATACAGCAGCCTTTGACAAAACAGATGGTATTTCGCGTCGAGGGCTACCAAATCAGTCTCCTCTTAAATTCGTTCCTTTATTTTCATCGCCCATTCGTAACCTCTTCGTTCAGCTGCTTTCAGTATGTTTGAGTTCAAGTTCTTCTCAACAGTGATCACAGTATTTCTTTTTTTTGGCGGTTTTTTCTCCTGAGCTTCAATTATTCCTTTTGTTATGACTTTTCCACATAGGAAACACTGCTCTCTGAAGTTGAACTTCCCAGTGGAAGCCCTTGTTGGTCTTGTCGCATTTCTGTCTCCACGTTTAACAAATGCTTCGATCAACTTAGGATTGTTGTAACGCTTGTGGCATGCTGTATGTACATAAATCTCAGTCAAACGTTTCAATAAACGTTCATTGTTCCTATTTTTCAATGCAACACTAGACGTTTGTAGAGTTTTAACTTGTTTTTCTTTCACCAACACTATTTCACCTTCCTTCAAATTAAAACACGTAGAATTCGCGGACATAGTGAGAATTTCGGATCTCAACGGCACAAATTAATAACGAATTTTAAAAGTACACGATATTAAGGAGTGAATCAACCGCATGATACCCTTAGGGCCTTTGCTATCTACTCCGAGGTGGGAACAGTCCTTTTATACAGAGGGTTGGTTTTCGGCGCAGGTCCGACTCTCGTAGAGGGTAGTGGTGGTAGTTGACGGTGGGTGGTAGGGCGAGCCAACCAGGCGACGGTGGCTCAAACGGAGGGCGTGTGGCGGAGCGTAAATGTACTAATAAGTGGGACTGTTACAATCTCCCCCTTCAGAACGGTAAGGCGTCTCGACAGGCGTTCTGAATCTATGGTGCAGTCTTGCGTGGACGTCCTCGACGTCGTAGGGGCAGGACAGGCGTGATTTCTTCGGTGCCGGGCTCGTATCGTCGCAGGGCGGAGGTATGGTAGGTGCCTAGGGGACGTTCAGGGGCATCTTGGGCTGCAACTTCATAGGAGCAGGGCCCCTTGGCGGTTAGTATAACATAGGGTCCGTCTCGTTTGGGGTCAAATTTAGAAGTGCGACCCTTTTCGGCTTGGCTGAGAGAATGGGTGTTGACGAGGACGAGATCCCCAGGGCTGTATAGGGGGGTCTCTCTGCGGGCTTGGTCCCAGTACTTTTTCTGCCGGTCTTGGGACTTCTCGTGTTGTTCTAGCGCTTCCTCAAGGTGGTTTACCATTTGGAGTAGTCTCGGGGTGATCTCTGGGACGAAGTTCTCATTTTGGATGATCTGGCGAATATCATGCTGAACATCGGCGAGAGTGCCGAGGGGTCTCCCAAAGGTGAGGTAGGCCGCTGAGAACCCGGTGTTCTGATTTCGGGCCGTGTTGAGAGCAAACCGGATGGCTGGTAACTTGGAAGGCCAGTCGGTATGATTAGTTCCTACTAGAATAGCCATTAGGGTCTTCATGTCCCTGTTTTTTCTTTCCACCATATTGGCTGCTGGGTGGTATACGGGGGTGAACTTTTGCTCGATATCTAGGCAGAAGCACAGCTGTTGCATCACTCCACTAATGAACTAGGTTCCGTTATGGGATATGATTCGGCGGGGAAACCCGTATCTTAGGAATACTTCGTTGATCAGGACCTCCGCGCAATTTTGGGCGGTGGCATTCTTCAGGGGGTGGAATTCGATCCACCGGGAGCTACAATCCTCTATAATGATGATCCAAGTTTCGTCATTGGCAGTCCTAGGAAGGGAGCCAAATAAATCGATCGAAATAACCTCAAAGCGCTGGTGCATCACGGGTGTCTGTAACAACCCTGCGGGCTTCTTGTTATCATTTTTGTAAGGTTGGCAAGCGGGGCATCTTCTGACGTAGTCTTTTATGGTTTGCTTCATCCCTGGCCAATAAAATCCTTAAGACAATTTATAAAAAGTTCTTTCTGTCCCAAAGTGGCCTGCCTCGGGAGAATCTTGGAAATCCTTCAGGAGTTTTTCTCGATTTTGGATCGGAACGACCAGCTGGGGTTCTTCCTCAGGCTCAGGGTCGGGAGCTTCAAAAGCGGTGATGATTTTGTGCAACTCTGGATCGGTGAGTTGTTCTTTTCGCAATTGTTCGGGGCCTTCTTGCGGTAGTTCTACCGTCATGAGGGAGACTGGGCACTCCTCGGGCTTGTTTGATACAGGGGGTCTCGATAGAGTGTCGGCTACTACGTTGGTTTTTCCCGGCGCATACTCTATTCCTAGATTGTATGGCTGGAGCTGTAGTGACCATCGGGCCAAGCGTCCACTGGGACTCTTCAGGGACATTAGCCATCTAAGTGGTTGATGATCGGTGAGTATGATCGTGGAAGATTCTTCTAAATATCCTCTGAACTTCTGCACGGCCCATACTATGGCTAGTGCCTCGCGTTCGGTGGTACTATAGTTTCTTTCTGCCGGTTTCAGGAGGCGGCTGGCGTACTCAATAGGTTTCTCTTCTGGCCTCTCCCCCTGGAGCAGAGCCGCACCAATGGCGTATGAGCTAGCATCGGTGCGCAGCTGATAGGGTTTTGTCGGGTCGGACTGTCGGAGAATGGGGGCTGTTGTTAGAGCCGTTTTCAGGGCGTCATAAGCCTTTTCTTGTGGTTCGCCCCAAGTCCACGGAGCGTCCTTTTTCGTCAGATTGGTTAGTGGTCTAGTTACTTCGGCGAACTTCGGAATGAAGCGGCGGTACCAGTTGCAAGTCTGGAGAAACGTCAGCAACTGTTTCACGTTTATTGGTGGCGACATTTGGGTGATGGCGGTGACCTTTTCGGGATTGGTACTAATACCGGCTGGAGTAATCAGGTGTCCGAGGTACTTAACTTGCTGGCAACCAATGTGGCACTTCGGGCGATTCATTCTTAATTTCGTGGCGCGCATCCGCGCGAAACATTTTGATAAGTCCTCGATGTGTTGCTCGAATGTCGGTGATAAGACGATAATGTCATCGAGGTATACCAGTAAGTTGACATCAGGTACGGCGACCCTAAGACGGTCCATCATCCTCTGGAATGGCATTACGTAACCCAAATGGCATTCTTTTGAACCTGTATATTCCGAAAGGGGCAATAAAGGCGGTCTTATCCTGGTCCCCGGGGTACATCTGGATTTGGTAGTACCCGCTACGTAGGTCTAACGTGGTTAAGTATTTAGCATTTCCCGTTGCGTGTAGTAATTCTTCTAACCTTGGGATGGGGTAAAGATCAGGCCGCGTAACAGCGTTGATTTTTCTATAATCTACGCAGAGTCGTAGATGACCGTCAGGCTTCGAGACGAGCACTATAGGAGACGCCCACGCGCTTTCGCAAGCTTCAATAATGTCGTCCTGCAGGAGGGCCTTGATTTCCTTTCGGAGGTACTCTTGTTTTGTCGATGTTAACCGATACGGCGGGCTGGAAATTGGTGCGTGATCTCCGGTATCGATGTGGTGTACGGCCAGTGGCGTGGGAGGCCCTGCTTTGTTAAATAGATCCTGATTGTTGTCCAATAGGGTGTTTAATTTTTCTCGTTCGTGGGCGGTGAGGGCCTCTGCTTCGTCGTTTGGCCGAAGTCTTACTTCCAAGGTGGCTAGTTTCATAGCCGGAAACAGAATATTTTCTTCCTTTGACTATATGGAGGGCTTAGAAATGGTGGAGGTACTCAAAAGGGTGGAATGTATCCCCCATATGTTAATGTGCTGCGCTTGAGTAAATCCCAAAATCCCCTCTTGGGCTCCCCAACTATTGTGTATCTCAAAATTTGGACATATCGAAAGGGATCGCCACTGTGTTAAAAGGAAGTTTGGTAGACTCGACGAGCTTCGAAAGCAAAACCCAAAATTTTTGTTGGATTACTACGTCTGGCAGGCACTTGGCAGAATGGAGGAAACGCGTGATGATATATCAGTGCCAACTCATACGATCGAGATCGTTCTGGAGTAATTCTACCAGTGAACGTTCAAGAAGCCGCTTCTTTACAAATACGACGCAAAACCTCTGTCTGAAGTCAGTCGGAAGTCGAAACTAGTGAGCGACACAATCCATGTTATTCGTGCGAACTATTTCAATAACTAACAGTACCGTTATTGCAATCTGTACACAGACAAGTGCTGTTGAAATAGATTCTAAATACTTTCTTTAAATAAATAAGTACTTTGTAGACCCGTAAACGCAACAATATTGTAACTGGTAAAGAGTTTCTTACTTTTCACGATTTTAACATGAATATTATATAGTTACCTGTATAGTTACTACAAGATCAAATAAGACATTACAGCTATAGCTTTTGTTAACTATTTTTTTGTTGTGGTATCCGGTATTTCATAGTAATTTTACACCAGCAGAGGATCTTAATGATATTGTTATTTTATGTAATAGATTTATTTACATTTAATTGCTTTATTTCCCCTATATTTATAATGAATGATGTTTACTAAACCAAGACAAACCTTAATATATTTAGTTCAGTCTACTGTGTACTAGTATATCCGGAAGATCCATTAATAATTATTTTGCTAACAACTCTGCCGCAATGTTTGTTATTGACAGCAGATCGACTTAGAGATAATAGCCTGGACAATGATTGTACTCACACGTAAACAATGTTGGATTAACTATTTCCTCACTTGCAATTTGTCATATGGACAGAAGACAGCGGTACACAGGTATATTTTTTCTGGAATCTGGTTATACTTCCGGATGTTAAGTGTAATAAATCATTTCGCGAAGCAGAACAAGTTTTTTTCTGTATTGGCAGATTTATTTAGGAATGCAATTTAACTTTAGATCAGAGGATAGGAAACCTACCAATATATTGTCTCGGAGTGGTACATACATGACCCATTTTTAGGACGTTTTTTAAAGTTGCAAATTATCAGCACTTCAATTGAACTTGATTCAATTTTATTCCCGTCAAAGTTCCTCATTTACACACATGGCCATGAAAGTTATAACCGCGCACCGGACGCCGTTTAAAAGTTATACTTTATTTAACTACTTCAGAACAATTTAGTGAGGATCAAGAATATGTTGGGCATTTGAAATAAGAAACTCCACTTAACTAATTTAGCAGCGCACGCAGTGGGTAAAGTTTTCAGTTTTTAGATAATCATTTCTTGGAGCCTCGCGGAAAGGTTCTTGAATTTTTTATGAACATGAGGTTTCTTTATGAATATCTGATTTTATTTCTTTTCTGTCTGAAAATTAGCTGCACAAAACACTGCAAAAATGCAGAATGGGACTGAAACATGTTTGTTCGTTTTGCTTCGTATACCTTGTAATTAATCGTAATTCACACATTTTTGCAGTCGTCTATTTTAGTACGATAAATTTTACGCTATGCTCCAGGTGAAGCACATTCCCAATATCATTACATTTGCGTAATGTGTTTGTGTTACATTAATCTAATTGATGTAACACCTACTCAGCGTTGGTGTAAAATTAATTGGTGCACGCCGGAGATAAGGTATAATTGTAGAACTATTTTTTGTAACTCGAATTAAATGTTTTCCTAAAACTGGGTAAATGAGTAAATTTTAGATAATAATAGTAATTTTTCGGTCAATGCTAATCGACTTCTCGGAAATGATGTCACAATCTGAAGGTCATGTGTTTGACCAACGAGTGTTTGAACTGTTTTGTACAGTAGATAAGTTAATGTTCATAAATTGTTATGCAGTACTATTAACACACAAACATAGGGGTAAGTTATAATTTTATATGTAACAATAATAACGTCAGATCGAATTGAATTGGTTCATTATTTTGCATTTGCCACGTTCAGAATATCCACCATACATACATATTTTTGCCGAAAGAAAGAAGACATAAGACAACAAGGTCTGTTTCATAAAACTGCTGTAGTTGGGTTTTCTGATAAAATTTGCATGTTGTGTTTTTAACAGAAAGTTAATTATCAAATTCGGTGTTTATTTTTAAAATTGCTTCACAAATGTCAGCAAAAACAATGAACGTGTTTTATACCTTTTAATAATTGAGGGATTAAAATGGTAAAAAATTTCTTTTAATTTTGTTTAGGTAGTATTATTTTATAATTGATGAGATTTATTTATGTAGTAAAAATATTTTTGATTTTGGCATTTCTTGGAACAAAACAGTAATGTGCGAACTTAGACGCGACATTAGATGTGCTTTAAATGAAAGGTGAAACAGGCGAGATAAAATGTTCAGCTTATATGTTCAATTCTGTATTATTGGTATTGCAGAAAATGTTTCATTATATTTTATTAGAAACTTTACGACCTACAAGATTAATCAAAACTATTTCTGTCGTAAAAGAGGTTTTTAAAGCTTTGTGGTTGGAGGCATGTAGTTGTTTCAAAATGGAAGCTTTTTGTATAAACCGTGGTTTTATGAGGACCTTGAACTCATAACATTGTTAAAAATTACATAGTCGTGTTACCTAGTTAGCCGATTGTAGAGCGGGTTTGTAAATCAATAGAAAACTATTTATTGTTTTCAATTTACTATGGAAAAGAGTGTAGTGGTTTTCCATGTACGTATTCTGTTTCAAATAGTTTTGATTATTAACTCATTATCAAGTGAATTTACAAGTTACACCTTTCCAATAATAAAACAAATTAAAAATTAAACGTAGACTCGCATACGCAACTAGTTATGAAGTACACGTGGAAACTAATTTGTAGGTTAACAATATGTGTGGAGTAATAAGGAGTTCATATGTCATATTTTGTGTTGGTATATTGTGAAACAATGTCATATAAATCTTATTATCATACATATGTTATACAAGACAATAAAAAATTCTCGATAGCGTTGAGTGAGTAATCTAAAATTATTTTGATAGACACTTTCTTTGATAGATTTCTCTGTCATTGTTTTTTTAAACAATTTTTATACCAATGCTCGTTAAAAAACCTATACTCAACATTTTTAGGTAGACCGTATAGTCTAGGTATGCAAGGATTCATGGGTATTAGTGTGAAAGCTTGTGAGTCAAAATATTTAACAGTTTCTGAAAGGTCTTTGAGCGTAAAATACATAAAACTCAACCTTTTCCCATTAGACCAGTAGTTTCCTTTGTCAATTCACCTGTATCAATACTTTCAAAATGGCTTAATACAATTCTTAGACAACATTTAGATTTTAATAACAAATTTGCAATAAAAAACTCAATAGATCTTTGCTCCAAAATTAGAAATTTCCAAATTCCATCAGACACTAGACTTGTTTCATTTGACGTAGTTAATTTATTCCCCAGCATCCCACCCAAATCTTGCTTATTAATTTTTAAAAACCTACTATTTAATTCTAATATGCCAACCATACATGCACTAAATTTACATTCACTTTGTGAGACTGTCCTAGATCAAAATTTCTTTCAATTTAATAATAGTTTTTATTCACAAGACTCAGGCTTAGCAATGGGCTCTAATTTGTCACCTCTTTTAGCAGAAATATTCATGAATAACTTAGAAGATCAGTTTTTAACTTCTTCACCTTTTAAAGATCATTTTCTCTTTTGGTACAGATATGTAGATGACATAATTGTTTTATTCAAAGGATATGATTCTGAACTTGATAACGCACTCAGCAACTTAAATTCTTTAAACCAATCCATTAAATTCACCGTTGAAATTGAAATCAATTTCCAAATCCCCTTTTTAGACTTGTTTTAATCACTAGAAATAATAATACTTTTAAATTTGACATTTATAGAAAACCTAGTATCACAGATTGCGTAATACCTTTTGACTCTTGTCACCCTGTTTCCCATTAATTTGCAGCTTTTCATTCCTTTTTCCACCGATTATTTTCTATACCACTATCAGATTCATCTTTTCAAACAGAACTTAATAACATTAAACAAATTGCTTCAAATAATGGATATTCTTTAAAAACTATAAATAAATTATACCATAGATACTATAACAAATTCAAATACACACACTACTTGGTTAAAAATCCTTCAGAAACAATTTCCTTTTCAAATTCATTAACATACTTTGGCGTCTTTTCAGAGAAATGTTCTAAAATACTTAAGAAAAACGGTTTTAAAGTTTCATTTAAAACAGATAACAACTTATCCAGATTTTTTATTAAAAATAAAAATCCATTAGATTACAAATCATCATCAGGTGTATATAAATTAAACTGCTCTTCTTGTGAGTCATTCTACATAGGTCAGACAGGTCGCAAAATATCAGACCGTATTAAAGAACATTTCAGGCACATCTATGACAACACAGATCTTGATCCTCCACCATCAAATTCTAAATTGATTCATAAATGCAATAAAGGCCGGAAATTAGATTTTCTTGAGACTTTGGAAATAAGGAAAGCCTTAAAACTGGAAAACAGATCTTGCTTAAATGAACAGAATAACTTCAATAATCCCATTATTAATTCACTATTTTAATTTTTCACCACTCAAACAAACTTACCAGATTCTCTTTGATCCATTTTTAATTTTTACATTTTATAAAATGATGTTTTTACGAAATCTTTTAAAAATCATGTAACCCTTTGAAAACGTCAAATTTAATTCAAAATTACGTCAACGTCATAATTTTTTATATTCTTTAAAGTAAGAACCCCTCTTGTAATTCATCAATTGTATCATTAATCTCTTGTTAAATTAGGGCTGATGATGGCAGAAGTGTTCTGCCGAAACATGTTCCATTAGTAATTTTACAGTTATTAAAGTTTGTGGAGTTCGACTTAAATATATTTAAATTTTAATGTGAAATAAATTAAAATTTAAATATATTTAAGTCAAACTCCACAAACTTTAATAAACGCAAAATTACAATTGGAACATGTTTCGGGAGAACACTACTCCCATCATCAGCCCTTAAAGAATATTTAAAATTCTAAAATGTGAAATAGGACTGCATGGCGATGTAATAGCCCTGCTCATTGAAAAAAAATGTAAATGGACATGTAGTAGGGATTACGAACGGGACAATTCGTTCGTCCGTCCGTCATTGAGAGGTAAAACGCAAACAATTGCATTATTCGATGTAGTTTGGTTTATATATCACCCCTAGAATTCGTCTGGCGATATCTGTGTCCAAGCAGCCCCCAGGGGGGTAAAACTGCATTTTCCCAAAATAAAAACAGACACCTTCATACACCTTCTCACAGTTCCACTTTTCACTTAACTATCCTGAACGCAAAGTTATTCAAGTTTTTGGTCGAGCACTTTACATTGTTTAAACGAGAAGAGCGCGAACAAAATTGGCCATATCCCGCTTATAATGCGACTTTAATTTTTTTCCATATGGGGTAATTCGCTCACACCGCAATATCTCGGATATGTAAAAATGGTTAAACAGAAAGTTTTAGCTGATGGTTTCGGTATTCGATTGATGCTTTTGTATTAATTATTGGATCACAATTAACGGAGTTATTATTTAATTTATACCACCATGTCAAGACGCGAGAGTCGATTCCCGAGATTCTACATGCAGTCCCCACTACTTCAACCAATTTTCTCACCCACTCCCACTCGTTTGAATTGTATCATGCTGTCGTTGTCGCGTACGTTCTTGGAGGGGTGAATTGATTTGGCGGATTAAATTAATAATAATAAATATTATACACATAACGAAACTATTGTTTTTATTAATTCTTGTATTTATTACATACAATCGACTGAAACTTACCACGTCAAAAGCCACACCCTAAAAACAGAAATTTGATCCAATTGCTGACAGCAACGCTAAGCTTTGAAATAGCAAAAACATATTTCGATCATATTGGTAGGTAATGCAGGAATTGTAGAAAAGACGGGGGCAATAGATCCGTCAGATTCCTCTAATTTCCATTCAAAGTCCTTAATATCGGAAAGGTTTAAAGTGGCATTCAACGCATTTTGCCATATATGTAGTTGGTAAAATGCTCTTAAACAGTGTTGTCTTAGAGCATCGACTGACGGAGGCAGTTTATCAATGCAGACTTTAGAGGCTATTTTCTCACCCAAATCATTTATAGTTATGCAGTCATCGATATGGGAGTAATAGAGTGACATACAAAGCTTCTGCAACTTAGTAAACGTTTCTTCATTTTAACTTTTGTTTTTATTCGACGCATTATTGACAGTGATAACGTGCCTTTACCAGATAAATGGGACTCATTCATACATTCATGGGAAAATAGGTCTGATCTTACCCACTACTTATCAGTCTCCATTATCAAAAAGGCTACAATCGAAAAAGTCAATTTAGTTACATCAGGAGATTTTCATGAAATTTTGCAATATGATTCTGCCCTTCATTTACCACCCGGCTCAGAAGAATTATTAATGTCGAATCACGAAGAGGCTGATATCAGAATCTAACTCCATATTTTATCAGCCAAAATGGAGGAATATGAAGAATGTGTTATACCTTGTAAATACACTGATGTGCTGGTACTCTTACTACATTTGTCTGACAAATTGAATGTTAATTTGTACATGCGGACCCAGAAAAGCACATATGTTCATATAAATAATATAAGACTTGAAGAACCCATGAAGAGACACCTTCTCTTTTTCCATGCTTTGACTGGCTGCGATATTACGAGTCAGTTTACTGGTATTATAAAACCAACACTGCCTGGAAGGTTTTGACTTAGAAATATGACTTGCTTGAAGTTAAAGACGAACTACTTATATGGCAAAATGCGTGGAATGCCACTTTAAACCTTCCCGATATTAAGGACTTTGAATGGAAATTAGAGGAACCTAACGGATCTATTGCCCCCGTCTTTTCTACAGTTCCTGCATTACCTACCAATATGGCAAAATATGTTTTTGCTCTTGTAAAACAGATCTGTATCTTGTGTTAGCGTTGCTGTCAGCAATTGGATCAAATTTCTGTTTTTAAGGTGTGTGACATCACGGTGCTTATGTAAAGAAAATAAAATGGCTTGTTTGTCGAATTGTGGGTGCTATAGCAAAAATTGCTCTAATAAATTTACCATATTAAGTGAAGAACAAAATAGCGAATATGGTTTTCGAGGTGGTAAGTTTCAGTCGATTGTATGTAATAAATACAATAATTAATAAAAACAATAGTTACGTTATGTGTATAATATTTATTATTATTAATTTAATCCGCCAAATCAATTCACCCCTCCAAGACCGTACACGACAGCGAGAGCATGATACAATTCAAACGAGTTGGAGTGGAAGAGAAAATTTTTTGGAGTAGTGGGGACTGCATGTAGAATCTCGGGAACCGGCTCTCGCGTCTTGACATGGTGGTACAAATTAATTAATAACTCCGTTAATTGTGATCCAATAATTAATACAAAAACATCAATCGAATACCGAAACCATCAGCTAAAACTTTCTGTTTAACCATTTTTACATAACTTCATTCGTCTCCGAGATATTGCGGTGTGAGCGAATTACCCCATATGGCAAAAAATTAAAGTCGCATTATAAGCGGGATATAGCCAATTTTGTTCGCGCTATTCTCGTTTAAACAATGTAAAGCGCTCGACCAAAAACTTGAATAACTTTGCGTTCAGGAGAGTTAATTGAAAAGTGGAAGTGTGAGAAGGTGTATCAAGGTGTCTGTTTTTATTTTGGGAAAATGCAGTTTTACCCCCCTGGGGGCTGCTTGGACACAGATATCGCCAGACGAATTCTCGGGGTTGATATATAAACCAAACTACATCGAATAATGCAATTGTTGGCTTTTTACCTCTCAATGACGAACGAACATCAGTTCTGAGCAACTTTTTAGTGCGTTGTGACTCTACTAATGCGCAAAGTAGGACCGACATCATAGGTTGACTCGAGGCAGCGCCAAAATCGAGACGCCCATCAGGAGCTGTTGTTAGCTGTCATTGTCAATGTTTGTGTTCTTGTGGAAATTGAGGTTGTGTATTTTTGATTTTATAAATTACTAGCTGACCCGTCCCGGCTTCGCACGGTGGTTTTATTTTATTAAGTATTTTATTTACTACTTTAATAATTTTGAAAAACCGTTTCTTCGTGAGCGCCCACGTGGTAAAATAAATAAGTAGTAAAATTTTATTGCAATCGGTTTAGTGGATTCAGAGATTACTCCCCCGCTCCGTTCCCCCCTTTGGAATGGAATTTTGAAAAACTGTTTCTTAGTGAGCGCCTACGTGGTAAAATAAGTAAGTGTGCAAAATTTCATTCCAATCGGTTCAGTCGATCTAGAGATTAACTCCCCCGCCCCGTTACCCCCCTTTGGAATGGAATTTTGTAAAACCGCTTCTTAGTGAGTGCCTACGTGGTAAAAGAAGTAAGTGTGCAAAAATTTATTGCAATCTATTTAGTAGATCTAGGGATTAACTCCCCCGCCCGGTTACCCCCCTTTGGAATGGAATTTTTCAAAACCGTTTCTTAGTGAGCGCCTACGTGGTAAAATAAGTAAGCGTGCAAAGTTTCATTGCAATCCCTTCGATGGTATTTCAGTGGTATTTGGATTTTATATATATATATATATATATATATAGATAAAAGTAATCTGCAAAAATATGGATAACAATCCTCCATTTAATTCGTATATGAAGGGGGCAACAAGGCACTGTTCTTTTGGTGGTTGTACAGTCGCGGTCACACTATGCTTTATTGTCATTAAATTTTCTCTAAATCTCTAAATTTTCGTCTGTCACGTGGAAGTGCTTGTCAAAATGTCAGTAGTATACAGTACGTCATAAGAGTTCAAATTTAAAGTTATAAATAATTAAAGACTGTTTCACAACAAATGTCAGATGAGTGACAACTACTGACGAAATTCTGTGACCGCAACTGTACCAGTGACAGTCGATAGTAGAATATACAACACGAAGTGCTTTCACTTTCATTTATTTTGCAAAGCTTTGCCTTAGAGTGCGCAAAAAAGAAATTGAAGCAAACGAAGACCACATAAAAAGTTGTGATTGTTATGGAAAATGCAAGAGGTGGATTTCTTTGTGTCAGCGAAAAGATAAACAACGCACCGTCGGTTTGTGCGGCTTGGGGCATGCCCAGTATACCGCAGGCTCAGGATGAGAAGGCCTATAGTATATTACATATTAAGGCGGAAAGTATTCCATTCCTGTCGAGTGAACTAGTTCTTGAGACATAGTGTCGAAGGGGGTGCAAAGGGGGCCCCGAGCAGAAGGGGTAAAGTCCCCTGAGCCCCGATCGTCGGGTGTTTTTAGGTGATGGTGAAGTAAGTCGAAACTAAGAAACATTTTCTATTTCACACTCCAGTGCGTACCTACTGACCTTCGAGGGGCAAATAACCACCTTAAATAGTTTTAAAAGTACTGCTACAAAGTACCGTTAGATGCGTATCGTTATGCGGTCAGTTTTGCCCGTCGGTCACCTTTTTCGCCCAGCTTACAGACAAAAACTTATTACTAAATTTAGAATATAAAAAAAAACACTAATATTAATTTGCGGTAAAAACCGCCTCAAAATGAGCTCCGGTGATATACTCGAAGGCGGTATTTTAGCGCTACGCACGGCCCGTGCCACCGCAGATGGCTATCCTCTGGGTCGAGTCTTCGGACTTCTCAAGGTGTCGTCCTTCTGTTGGGGTTGGTTTACGGCGATAGACACTCCGAGATGCTTCCCATGTAGTTTTCGGTATGCACTGCGATCTACTTGGATATGCAGACGGTGTCGGTGACAGGCGGATATGAGCTGGCGGCACCTTTAGAGGTGGCGTCGCTAACGGAGCCGATGTCGTCCAACCCTCAGGCCACGTTGCCTTATTTTCAACACCGTGTTGTTCTGACGGATGGTCTGGGGCCAGCGAAAGGTCGCTGGTTGGTAATGGCGGCCGTCCTGGCACAATTGATTGACACCGGTGGAGACACTAGGGCAGGCCTCCATGAGTATTTTTTTTTTCGGCGGTTGCAGGCGGATGACTCGCTCTTGGAGCATGTTCTTGCGTCGGAGTTGGTGCAGAATCCGTTTTAGACGGGTCTTTGCCGATGGCGTCTAGGTCTACCGTGACCGTCTTGAGAATGTCGCTCTCAGCCACGGCATGGATTTCAGCCGAGACCACAATAGCGTTGTCTGGCAGCTGGGGAATGGACTCATCTTTTTTTCAATCTGGATGGCGGTTCCTTGAGCTGGAGCAGGCGTCTGGAAGACGCTAACGTATAAGGGGTGGATGGAACTGAGAGGAATTTAGATGATTTCTCGGTGACCATAGTTATCATCTTGCGAAGGTCTGGCGGTTCTGTTCTCGACTTGGTGACGTCAGGGGCGTCGTTTGTGGACCCTGACTTTGGGACCGGTCTCGAAACTAAACCCGGTGTTGGGACAGCCTGCATGGCGGCTGTAATGGGACTTCTTATCGGCTGGGATACTCGGGGGGCGCGTTGTTGGACCTGGACCTGCGTCGGGGTGGCGCAAAGTCCTCGGAAACGTTTTGGACGCTGTTGGGCATTGAGGCTCTCATCGGGACAGAGAATCGTTGGTCCGGCGATGTTAGTGACATCTGAAGGCGGCGTCACGACTGCATTCGCCATTGGACGGGGCGATACTCTACCTTCTTTTCTTCGATGAAAATATCCACATCTTCAGATGGGTCGGATGTCGCATCCCGAAATCGTTGCATCTCTCTCGATGTTATTGCGAATCTGTCTTTACGTCTCAGCCGTCTCCATAAGTCCTCCAGGCATTTGTCGTCATTTTTAAAAAAATGCCTGCTTTTTCGCAACAGCTCCTGGGAGCTGTTTGTGAGCGAGCACAACCTGTTGTCTAGCCTGGTCGATCGCCGAAGAAAGCTTCTACGTTTCGAATGAATTCTTCAGCATCTTCCCAACTTTCCCCGCCGAAGGTTCGCAGTTCGAGCTCCATCCTGTTTGGAGGCGGTGGTATAGAGCTCACTGCACCGACACCGGACTCGGAAGGAATTGGCTGGATCCCGTGAGCGTGGACCCCGTTGAGGTGTTGACGAAAGGCTTGTAGCAGTGCTTCAGGTGTGTTGAAGGCCATTGTGGAGGTTGTAAACAGACTGGACTTGACGATCGGTTTTGCTTTCGGTTAGTTCATTTGGCTGAACGGCGTCGCGGCGGCGGGCGTCCTCTTTTGGGTGCTGTGGCCGACATCTCCACGGAGGGGTGGTTGAGCCAGAGCAGAAATGGGCAAGTCTTAGCAGCCATGCTAAGATTGCCGCACGTTGGGCGCCATGTGTCGAAGGTGGTGCAAAGGGGGACCCGAGCAGAAGACGTGAAGTCCCTTGAGCCCCGATCGTCGGGTGTTTTTTAGGTGATGGTGAAGTAAGAGTCGAAACTAAGAAACGTTTTCTATTTCACACTCCAGGGTGTACTGACTTTCGAGGGGCAAATAACCACCCTAAATAGTTTTAAAAGTAGGTACCGTTACAAAGTACCGTTATGCGGTCAGTTTTGCCCGTCAGTCAGGTTTTTCGCCCATCTTACAGACAAAAATTTATTTACAAATTTAGAATATAAAAAAAACCTAAACTAATATTAATTTGCGGTAAAAACCGACTCAAAATGAGCTCCGGTATAATAATAGGAATGGTACTTTTGCCGAAGTTTGTATACTATTTTATTCACAATTAGGTTTTCGAAATGTAATTAAATCTCAGTAAGTTGAACTATTATTGCAAAGTTTAATTTCAGTCAAATGTTAACGCTTACAAAATTAGTAAGCACTGCAACAATTTATATTATTTGTCATATAAATGTTAAAGGATTTTTTGGAATTTGTACTATTACACAAATTATTTTTATCACACTAAGAGTAATTTTTAATCGTAATTTTGTATATGTTAACTGCTCACGAGTTGCCGTGAGGCTGCAGAAGCAGTTAACGTGATTGCCTTTATTACCAATCATCTTAGGCTTAATAATTTAAATTCGAGTTGCCTGGCAATATCAGGTGAGTAATGGAATTGGAGGTCGGGAATTATTCATTTTCCAACCTGTTTTGTAGTTGGAACGCAGTATATCACTGACCGATGTGAATAAAATTATTTTTTCACTACTAGCTTCAGAAAGCATCACTATATGTCGTGCTGGATGCTTGAGAAATTGTTTTTCTGTACCTTACCCAAAAATGGATTTTTCTCTCCTACTAGTAGATAATAAAAACAATTGACATCAATGTTGGCATGGTTACTGCCGTAGTTGATGTGTTATGACATTTGCTGTCATTATTAATGATAGCTGATAGCTCAACAATGTAGAACTGGGGAGTTGGAATTTCTTGCAAAATGCTAGCTGGACCACACTAGCAACATCGCAACAAAAAATAGTTCGCATCTTGGGTAATAAAATAGCTTAGCTAAGAAAAATGTCTTCTCAACCTTGGTGTATAATTGTTAGGAGTATTATTTAGTCAGGTCGCGCTATAGCTTGAGCGCATTAAAAAAAATAAATAAATAGGAACAACAAATCTGTCCTCAAATATAAAATACATATCATTAAATAATAATGAAAAGAAATATAGCAGTTCTTAAAGGATTTAAAAAACAAAGAAACATGAAAAATAGCAATTCACATGGCTTTGATTCCCTCAAGGAAATTCTTAATTTCTCCGGATCACGTTCTGGCTATTGAACTTTACTTGGAATGCCCTGAGTTAGAAAAGACCTAATTAAGAAGTATTCATTGCCGGGATGAACTGAAAATGTGGAAATAATTTTTGTTTTAAGGGAAAAGGGGAAAATTTTTCAGTTTCTTTTTCGATTCGCATCTTTTGTGAAAAAATATCATGTGGCTTTACGGTTGAAATTGAACTTATTCCAACAATAGAAAGTAAGAAAATAGCCGATTCTGCGAATGGTGGAATATATGTAGTATAAAGAAATATTGTACGTGAAAAAAGGGTTTTTTAGTTATCCTCAGATCATTCTATTAAATTTATTTAACAGGTAGACACTGTATAATATTATAATAACCATATGTAATATACATTCGTCGTTAAGCTGATATATAATTTAAAAGGTTGTTAAAAAAAACAATCAAAGTATTTTTGGTGTCTTAAGGCCGCCACTCACGGTCCAACGCCGCAGTACGAGATCGTTGGATACGACGAAGTTGGAAGCAATTTGACGCAATTTGACCGTGTGTGGGGACGTCCAACTCTGTTGGATCGGATTGGACCGCAGTTAAAGGCCGCCACTCACGGTCCAACGCCGCAGTACGACAGAATCGTACAACAAAATTGTACAATTTGGTCGCACACACACGATCCAACTCTGCACTATTGTTGAAGCTTCTGTCTAGTTAACATCTACGTTCAACACGTCGTTATCATCGGACGAAGAGGATTTGTTATTATTAGCATTATTATTTCTCTCCCTTTTATAGGAAGTTCTATAATTATTAATTTTTTCTTAACAAAGTCTTTTGTAGCACTTGATTCCACTTCTTTAGATTTTTCCACAAGAGTGGCCATTGCTCGATTTCTCAAATTACGATTATGATATTCTGTCGATTTAACCTTCCAAAGGCAGGTGTCCTGTTTGTAAATTTCACAAAAATCTGTCAAAAATTGTTGACCATAACTAGACATAACGTTACTCGAGGCTCCATTCTTTATACAATAAGCTTTTTTGCTACGTGTGCCTAATGGCCATGCCGATAACTTCCACTTTCCGTTGTCAACCTTCTTGTTTAACTTGTTTTCTGTTTCAGATCTCGTTACAGTTAAATTGGTTAAATGGTTAAATTGAATACATACGTAATTAATTAAAAGTTAAAATTGAATACCTACTAATTTGTATTTTTCCTCTGAATCACTGGACACGATGGGATGGAAGTTGGAGTAGAGTTCAAGTATCCTGAAGCAATTTTATATCAGGGGTGGTATTGAAAGTTGAGAAATCGGTATTAGGGGATAAAGTTATTGGTGCGTAACAGGCTCTGTAATTGTGAATGTGTAGAACGGGTTTAGAATATAACTTGGTTTGGTGTGGTAATTTTTTTTGTTGTATATCCAGAGAATACAATTTTTTGCCGTTTTAACGCATTAGCAAATCTCCATTATAATTAATTATTGGTCTCATGACCTCAAACGTATCTGATACTGTTGATCTTTTTGGATAAGTATTATTAAAAATAAATGTTTGTCCATCTGCATAAAAGTGACCAACTAGGGCAGATCAGGCTCTGGTCAGGTCATTAAATTTACTAGTCGTTGTTTTTCTGTTATTTAAATAGACATTTTTGTTATGATTAAAGCTAAAACTTTTTTTTACATTTCCAATTACATCAATTATTCTTAGAGACACTGTATTCATAATTTAGGGTTACTATTAATTTTTCATACCATCAAATAATTTTTAAATAAATAAATAAATAAATAAATAATGATTTATTGCCCAACAGAACAAGTCCACTTACACTTATTTTTTTGTCTTCAATGTTGCTGAAGACAAAAAAATATAACACATGAGAAGAAAAAAAAAAACAAAATTTGAATATACTAGAACAAAATAAGTATAAAAAAAAAGATAAAAAAATAAAATAAATGAACATAGTAAATGCAAAAAGAAAGGAAAACAAGCAGATCGCAGATACTGAATGTATGAACAAAGTAACAATTCAAAAATTTAAAAGCTAAAAGAAAATACTTATATTTGATCACATACATAAATACAAACATTACGACAGTGTCACTGCGAAAACGGCATAACATAATTTTTTAATGTGGCTTAAGCTTACCAAAAAAATATCTGATTTATTAGAAATCTTGTTATAGTTTGATATAACAACGGACAGGGGAGAACGCAATAGAATATTGGTTCTCGAGGTCAGAGGTTTCAGACCAAGATTCCTCCTGCAATTAGGTCTCGGTACTATGAACTGTAATTTCGCAAGCAACCATGCACAATCAGTCTCAAAGTGTAATAATTTAAACAAAAACACAACACTATTTACTTTTCTTCTGCATTCAAGTGACGCCATCTCAAAGGTATTTAGTAGCACATCATGATCAAATCCACGAACAGGGTATGTACCATAAGTTTTAAACCATAAATATTTTAAAAACTTTCTTTGCACACTTTCAACAATTAATATATAATGCTGATAGAAGGGACACCAAATTAAGGATGCATAATCAAGTTTTGACAAAATAAATGCAAAAAATAACGTTTTTAGTGCGGATAAAGAATGAAAGAGTTTAGTGTTACGTATTATGAAACCTAGCATTGAAGAGGCTGACGACACTATATCACTAACATGGTGGTTAAAGGTAAATTTGGCGTCGAAGTAAACACCTAGATCCTTCACGATATCACAACGAGAAAAAACATGCTGACCCATGCTATAGTCATAAATTACTGGTGACACCTTACGTGAGAAAGAGACAATTTTGCATTTATTCAAATTTAAGGCAAATTATTACTTTTGCACCATTCACGCAGCAGAATCAAACACATCTGCAAACGATGTGCATCACTAAGACAATTTACTGATCGATAGATTTTAGCATCATCAGCATATAGCAAAATTTCACAATTATTATTGAAAATTTCCGGCAGATCATTGATAAAAATCAGAAATATCAAAGGACCGAGATTCGAACCTTGAGGTACTCCAGAAGGAGCATCATATGAAACAGAGGTAAAGCCACGATGGTATACTTTCTGAGTCCTACCAACAAGATATGAGTTTAAGAGATTGCAGAGTTTATTGCTAAAACCGTATAGTTGTAACTTACGCAGAACTATACCATGGTCAATACGATCGAAAGCTCAAAGTCAGTATAAATAGTGTCAACTTGTCCAGATTTATCCAAGGCTTCCGCAACATATTGTGAAAAACACGCCAAGTTTGTGACTGTAGATCTACCCCGAATGAATCCATGTTGAAGAGGAGAAACAAAGTTAGTAAAATGCGGTAATATATGCGAATGCAGCACTATCTCAAAGACTTTTGCAAAGTTTGATATTAACGAGATAGCTCTGTAATTTGAGACCTCAGAGGAAACTCCAGACTTTAATACAGGACAGACTTTAGATAGCTTCCATCTTTCGGGAAAGACACAATGTATCAGCGAAGAGTTATAAATAATACCCAAAGGGACAGCAAATACATTAACACAGTCTTTGAGTAAAAAACTAGGTACATTATCGAGCCCAGCAGTCAGGCCAGGTTTAAGTGATTTAGCAGCCTTAATAATGTCCGTCTTACTGATTTGACGAATGTCTAGTAAAGGGGTATTAGCTATGACATTATCAGAACCAATACCAAGAGAACTTTGATTGAAAGTTGATTTAAAGAAGCCCGCAAACGCATTGACAATGTCCTGCCCACTGTTATACAATACACCCTCATAAGTTACTGCACCGGGAATACGACTCTTACACTTTTTTGAATTCACATACGCCCAAAACTTTTTGGGGTCTGAGCATAGTGAAGACTGAACATCCGAGATATATTTAGTATATGCATTTTTAATCTGTAGCTTCACTAAAGATCTAAGACGTCTAAATTCCAGAAGGTCCGTTTGCAAATTAAGTTTTTTGAAGCGGTTAAAGGCTTTGATTTTTAATTTTAAATTAGAAATAATAGTTGAATTAAACCACATCGGATAATGTTGAGTGTTACTACGAAAGAGCGGAACATGTTTATCAAAGATGGAGTATAACATTGTGTAGAAGTGATCACATATCGCATCAGTGTCACAAATTTGTTTTAATTCAGACCAATCGGTGTTAAGTAGGTCATCATACAGTGCCACCAAATTAGCTTTTCGAAAATTATATGCTTTAGGTTGATCAAACACATTGTGTGGAAAAGAAACAGTAGTAGTTGGCAAAACACAAGAAACTGATAGTGCAGGATGATGCAGATCTTCAACGCAACACGGATTAACGTCGCGAGACACAATACAGTCGAAATCAGTAAATACCAAATCTAACAACCTGCCATTATGATTAAGTACATTGTTATATTGCTTAAGATTATAGGAATTTGTAAATACGGACAATGATAATACAATGGGATCATGACAATTTAAAACAAAGTTTGGTAAGTTAAAGTCCCCAAAAAAAATAACGTTTTCAATGTAAGGATATTTTTCATCAAAAAATTCGGAAAGCAAATTTAAATCATTAATGCTAGGAGTTTTAGGAAAATAAACTACAAATAAGTAAAATACACATGAGTTAAGGCTGCATTTGCACCCAAGGAAATCGGCAGCTGTTAGCTTTTGAATAATTGACGTTAGATCAAGTTGTGTAACAGAAATATGATTTTCAACAGCCAACAGGACATTTTCATTTAAAAAGACTTTTTTTGACATACGCATACGAAATCGTTAACTGGAGATAATTAGCTTTCATTTGGTATATTATAACATAAACTATTTTATTTTAAAATTTTAAGTATTGAACGGATGTTACACGATCATCAGTCCATTCCATCAGTTTATGTGTTACATGGTTAATAATGTTACATGGATAATAATTATTGTAAAAAATAATTTACGAGGGACTAAAGAATAGTTACCCAGAAGAGATCACTACACGCTTTTGAATTTATTAAATTAAAAAATAAATGCCAAGAAAAAGGAGAATTACACAACTTCTCTGGCCGTTCATCTTTGAGACGTTATAATCTTTTTAGTTATAGACGGTAGTATTAAAGTGTTGATTTTATAATTTTTTTATGTTGTTCCTAAGCTCAACACGACATGTTATTTTACAATGCTTGGTCTCAAAAGCCTCTTGATACCTTCTGTGGAGGACACTTAGTTTGTACTGTTTGTGACCAAGTCCAATAATAAAACGAATTAAAATTGCTTTACATGTTTTGATTACATTGTCCACCACAAATGTAAATGGAAAGAGACTGAGATGTTTCACCCTTTCGTGTTCCAAACCTTTTTCATGTCTTACTGTCACGCGACAACTGCTCTGTTTTTGTAAAAAGATTAGGGATTCCGGTTTCAAGTTGTTCTCTTCTGTTTGTCCAATGCGTTTTTTAGCTGCAACTGGTCTTCTTTTTACTTCTAATTGTTTTACCGCGAATATAAAAAATGGGTTTGTTTTTTATCCATCTTGAATTTTTTTTTATTTCAGGTGAGTCATGAATTCGAACATTGTGAATGAGAACTTCACTTCTACGGTTGCATAACTGAACTAGTAGTTATTTCTCAGCTTAAAGTTATTATTTTCTTCACATGTCATTATTTTTTGTTTGTTTTCTACTTTTTTATTGGCGTCTTTTGAGCTACTCGGTTCAATTATTTTCATCTGTTAGTTTTTTTAGCTTTATGTACGTGCATTACCTACATGTTCCTATACAGGTTGTTTCAGAAATAAGTGCAATAATTGAAACCAGTGGTAGAAGCAACAACTTTTCTATATACTTTTTCCAGAAAATCCCCTACAAATTCACGAGCCGTATAAGGATATTTATTTTGATTTGACCTACTGGTAATCAATAGTTTTGTCCAGAAAAGTTAGTGAGCTTGTCAAGTTTCTAATTTTTTTTGTTAAATTCACAATAATTAATCAGTTTCTCGAGACAACTTAATCGGAGAGTATTTTACTTTCGTTTTTAAAGTTACTAATCATAAAAGATGCCGGCTTTTTCTAACAGCAAATACACGGACATTGTATTAACTTACGGAGAAGGTTAAGGAAATTCCGCCGAAGCACAAAGACTTTATAATAATAATAATAATAATAATAATAATAATAGATTTAAGGCAGGCAGGCCACATAACATCTTTGGTCTTGGTGAGTAGCGCCACCACCTTGCCGAGCTGAAGGTGCAAATCGGACCGGTAGCTCTTGGCGCACCTGGGAGGTCAAGCCATCTTGACCCCAGTACCGGCCGGGGTTCCTTTTGGCTAACAACCAATTGGAACCCTAAACTGTTGTTACTACCTCAACAGGGAAAGACCCCCACGACCGGTCCCAGTCGGATAGGGACCAAGGTGAAGGTGGTGGGGTCTCGGAAAATGAATCACCCGTTGACGACTCTGGCAATGCCCATGGACGCTTTGAGTGGACCAACACTCTAAGGAATGACCTGCTCGACTGCTACGAGACGAGCGAGCTGCGGCGAAGGGGTTACATGGCAAGGATGCATGCTCTGTGGGGTGTGAAACATCCGGAGCATCACTTTTTCGCGCCACAAAAACTCCGCGACTATGTGGCCTATCTTCGTCGCATTCAATACGAGAGAGCACCGGAGCAGTTGGTGGAGGTACAGCCGGACGAGCCGGAGATCCGCCACGCTGTTCCGGTAATTTTGGAGATGCCTCCGAACAGAAAGTCTCTCCACAAAATTCCACCACCCAAAGCCAGCGATGTAGTTGCAGCGGACGAATCACTCGATAGGAACCTCCCTGAGGATCCAGACATCCTGCTCCTGAACGAAATGGTCTATCGAGAGGCGACGAGGCTTTCTTCTTCGGCCCCACGTGGTGAGAGCACTGAGGCTGAGAGGAAATTCGAATGTCGCCTTGAAAAGATAGACAAGAAGATAGAAACCGCTAGGCAGGATATTTCTCGAATTCAGTGTGTGATGGAATTCATCAAAAAGATGAAACCCTTCACACCAAAAATCCGGCGCATCGCGCGTCTTTTTCGCCGGACCCATCATACACTGAATGCAGCGGTGCTTGCTGTTGAGAAGCAGCACTGCATGGATAGAGTTCGCAGTCTTGTGGCTGCAAGAAAGTCCCTGGTAAGGAGTAGGCGAAGGTTGGTCGAGAACAACAAGTTCAAGACAAATCCTTCGAGGCTCTTCCAGCGGGCAAACTCTATCCCAGAGAAATTGCCGGCGGTGCAGGAGGTCGAAGTCTTCTGGAGGGAAATATACGAGGGATCGAAACCGTTGCGTGAAGACACTCCAGCCCTTGCACAATTTGAGAACTTCGTAAGAAGATCTCAATTAAGACCAGTGGTGTGCAATCCGATAACCCCGGAAGACATTGGCGAGACCCTTAGGGAATCAAAAATTTTGCCGCACCAGGCCCGGACGGAATTAATACCTTTTGGTGGAAGAAATTCCGAAGCACGCACAAGCGTCTGGCCAAGGTATTTAATTCCTGGCTTAATGGTGAGCGGCCCATTCCGGAGTGGGTTGTCGAGGGGCGAACCGTTTTACTACCTAAAACGGGTGATTTGTCTCAGCCTCAGAACTACCGGCCAATAACTTGCCTAAATGCGTGCTACAAGATTTTCACCAGACTCCTGTACTACCGAATATTCCACGCCATTAACCCGGTGTATTCGAAAATTTTCGAACAGCGAGGCTGTAAAAGGGGCGTGGACGGCTGCAAGGAAAACCTGCTAATTGATAGGTGCGTCACGCAGGATGCCGTCCAATATAAGCGCAACCTATCCATGGCTTGGATCGATTATCGTAAGGCATTCGACACAACATCTCACGAGCTGATTATTCACTTGCTCGAATGTCTTGCGATACCCGATACACTGGTGAGATGCATCAAACAACTGATGTCACTCTGGAAGACTCGGTTCTCGATAACATCCCGACGGGACCGAGTTCAGACAGAGTTGATATCATTCAGAAGAGGAGTATTCCAGGGAGATTCCTTGAGTCCTCTTCTGTTTTGCATCTCACTGTTGCCGCTGTCCGTAGCCTTGCGCGGTGCAAAGGGTTATAGCTGTGGTACACCCGGTAACCGGAAGCATAAGATCACGCACTTGTTTTACATGGATGATTTAAAAGTATATGCTTCCGGAAAGCAAGAACTGACGCAGTCATTGCGCATAGTGCAGGAGTACACAGATGCTATTGGCATGGAGTTCGGTTGGGACAAATGTGCTCAGGTTCATCTCAAAAGAGGACGATGCGAGTATTTCGATGAAGATGCTCAACTCATTGACGGAAGCGTTCTGAGACATCTGAACGCCGGAGAGACTTACAAGTACTTGGGTGTGGAGCAGTGCCACATCCAAGCGTCACACCAGGTAAAAAAGTCTCTCTGCGGCAAGTACAAAAATTTACTCCGACGAATCTGGTCGTCAGAGCTTTCGGGGAAGAACAAGATTTTTGCCACAAATATGCTTGCCGTTCCGATCCTGATCTATTCATTTGGAGCAGTTAAATGGTTAGTGGATGAGTTGAAGCAGATTGATCGGGATACTCGAAAAATGATGCATCTACAGCGCAGTTTGCATCCAAAATCGTCCGTTCCGAGGTTATATCTTCCACGAAACCAGGGAGGCCGAGGACTTTTGAGTTTGGAGTGTCTTCATAACAGGGTAATCTTGGGTATGGCCTGTAAGATCATCCAAAGTTCGGATCCCTTGTTGCTTCTTGTCAGGGATCACGAGAGGCGGGGAGTCGGGGCATTTTTGTTTAGGGCGGCACAAAGAGCAGCAGATGAACTCGGTCTTGACTTTGACGTTGAGCGAGCTCGGCCACATTCTATTACCGAGCTCAATTTGCTCCGTCTTACAGCCCACGTCAGAATCTCTGAGCAAGATATGCTCATGAGAAGGCATATGGATAAGTCAATGCATAGTGTTTTCTTCAAGAACATTGAAAACCTTGGCTTATCCAAAAGGCATACATTTGCCTTTCTGAGATCAAGTGGACTGAAGTCTGAGACTGAGGGATTCATTTGCGCTACGCAAGATGGTGTAATTAACACATTGGTCTATCGCAGCCGCGTGATGGGTATAGAGGTGCCGAATGTGAGCTGTAGGGCCTGCCACAGGGCCCCTGAAACAGCAATGCATATATTGGCGGCATGCCCGGTGTATGCAGCTTCGGCCTATATCCATCGCCACAATGCGGCGTTGAGAGTGTTATACTTTCATTTAAGACACCATTATGCGATAGACCAGACACCAGTGCTGCCCTATGTCCCGAACGATATTGAGTCCGTTGTGGAGAACGAAAGGTGCCGAATCTATTGGAACTTCTCGTTCTCCACCGTCAGGCAGATAACAGCGAACAAGCCTGACGTGGTTCTATTGGACCACTCCTCCAAGCAGATGTTTGTTATTGAATTTTCGGCTCCTGCTGAAAATAACATCTGCGTCAAGGAGGAGGAAAAGCGGACAAAATATCAAGACCTGCTCTTTGAACTTAGGAGGCTGTACTCAAGTTACTCAGTGAAGCTCGTCGTTTTGGTAATTGGGTGCATGGGAGGCATCAAGGACTCGCTCGTCTCCAATCTGAAAATCATTCCTGCCTGCCGTAAACCGGCAGAGACCCTTGCGGCTGGAATGCAGAAAGCGGTCATCTTGGGGTCGTTGCGTCTGCTCAGGGCACATGATTCACGGGATTCATAGCTACTTACCTCATGGTTTTGAGGAGTGGCTATGATGTACGAATAGGACCTGACCAGCAAGGAACCCCGTGAAGGTCGGAATCACGGGGAGCTCCTTCTGGTCAATACGCAAAAAAAAAAAAAAATAATAGATTTATTTTCCAACAGGTATTACACCCAAATATAGGAAAAAAAAATAAAATTAACATTAAAATTGATAAATTAAAAACAATCAGTAGAATAACCAATAATTACTTTACAAAATATTGAAATAATAAGTATCCAGGAAAATAAATACCGAATTATAAAATAAACACAAAAAATAATTAATAATGCAAGAAAGAAACTCTTGACAACTGTACAATCTAATGTTGATTACTAATTAATTGGGTAGTGATAATAAACTGTACACTCGATCAGATATTAACAGAAAAGAGTTAGCAAACAAATCACATTCAGCACAGTAGTCATTAGCATTCTTACACATTAAATAAATTGGACTTTTAATAGCAATATTTGTACGAGCTTTGGCACAATAAAAAGATAACATTGAGCGTGAACTAATTCTAGGAACATGAAAATTAATATAATTAAGTAACGGTGGACAATCAAGATAATTTTGTAGCAAATCATATAACAGTTTAATTGAGGCTACGATTCGTCTATTTGCTAAAGACTGGATGTTAAATCGCTGCAAAAGTATGGCTTGATCGATCCCCCTTAAAGGATAAATTCCGTCTACAATAAATGTTAAAAATTTCAAAAATCGTCTTTGAACTGCTTCAAGTCGATTTATGTGAACATTATATATCGGATACCAAATCAGTGAACCGTACTCAAGCTTCGATCTAACAAAAGCAAAGAACAACATTTTCCAACAGTCAATGTCACGGAACGATTTACAATTTCTATAAATATAGCCTAACTTTTTAAAAGCTGACAAAGTTATTGAGTTAACGTGACTGACAAAACTAAGACTGCTGTCGAACAAGATGCCCAGATCATCAACGCTTTCTTTTCTACATAACATTACTTCGCCAATTTTATAGTTATACGTAAAAGGATTAACAGTTCGAGCAAATGTCATTACTGAGCATTTATCAATATTCAATTTAAGATGGTTTACACAACACCAGTTTACTAGGTTATTGATATTTTCTTGCAGACGTTCACAGTCATTTACAGAAGTAATCTCGTAGTAAATTTTTAAATCATCAGCAAATAAGAGTCTAAAACAATCTAACACTGCTGGTAAGTCATTTATAAAGATGAGAAACAACAGGGGACCTAAATTAGAGCCTTGGGGAACACCTGATGTTGGAACTACTGAATTAGAACGAACATTTTGGTATTCCACCAATTGGGTCCGACCAAGAAGATAGGATTTAAAAAGAGTTACCAGAGAGTCTGAAAGTCCAAAATTACTAAGTTTCTGAACAAGAATGAAGTGATCGATACAGTCAAATGCTTTGGAAAAGTCTGTGTAAATCACGTCAACTTGGCTGTTATTATCAAGACATTCAGAAAGAAGTTGACTAAAACAAGCAAGGTTAGTAACAGTCGATCTTCCTTTCATGAAGCCATGCTGGGCTGTATCGATTCTATGCTTGGCAAAATCATAAACGTATTTGTAAAGAATTCTCTCAAACACTTTAGAAAAATTGCTAAGTATGGATATTGGTCTGTAGTTATTAATTAAAGAAGGGTCACCCTTTTTAAGAACAGGACAAATACGTGATTGTTTCCAACATTCTGGAAATACGGAACATTTTATAATTAAACTAAATAGAGTAAATAACGGTTCTGTAAAAGCAGAGCCACAATCTTTAATAACAAAGCTTGGTACTTGATCCGTTCCTGCAGTTAATTTATTTTTTAACTTTTTAATCGCCGCTGCAATGTCTTCTCTTGAAAATAAGGAGATATTCAGGTTGTCATAGCACTTTAAATCAGGCTCTGATAGATTAGAAGGGTCAGACTCATTATACACGCTACTGAAATAACTGCAAAACGCATTAACAACTGAATCAGGATTATTAAATTCACGACCCGTTGTATCATATACAACATCGGGTATTCGCGACTTTTTATTTTTGATTTGAATATATGACCACAGATTATTGGGATCAGATTTAATGTTATTTTCAATATGCTGAACGTACTGATTAAAAGCCGACTGAATTTGATTTTTTACAACTGAACGGAGATTACAAAATTTATTACGATACATTTCAAAACCATACTTTTTAAATTTTTTGCGAGCCAAGTCCTTACTGCGAATGTTGTCGATAATTTCACTATTAAACCAGGGAGGATACTGAAATCTAGGCAAGTGAGATTTGGTTAGTGGAACAGTGAGGTCAAAAATTCTATAGAGGTGCTGATAAAATGCTTCACAGGCCGAGTGTTCATCTGTAAATGAATTTAAATAGGACCAATCCGCACTGGATATCAAACTGTAAAGTACGGGATAATTTGCTTTCTTGAAATTATATCTTTTATAGTCCGTATGCCCAGTAAATTTTTTAAAATTATTACATATGCATGATAGTTCAATTAACAAAGCGGGATGATAGCCATCTTCTTCCAGAAGAGGTACGTTATCTCTCAAAACTTTACAATTTTTATTAGAAAAAACTAAATCTAGAATACGATGATATGAATTGAAAATATTATTATATTGTGAGAAACCACATAATTGCTCATAATCTCTAATAAGTAACGCAGATCTGTCTTGAGAATTCTCAAAAATATATTGAGGAACATTGAAATCTCCCATTATAATAACATTATCATTATGAAAATAATCAGTAGTCGAAAGTATGTCAAAAAAGGTTTCCATTATTTCGAACGTAACAGATGGTGGTATATAGATGACAAAGGCATATAAAATTGTATGCGAATTAACAACAATTTGCGCACCAATAATATCAATCCTCGGAGTTGTACTAATAATAATATTCAAATCAAGTTCACTGTAATTAAAAGAGTTTTCGATAGCTAACAAAACACCCCCACCTCTGCTAGCGCCACACGCTGAAAAATTACGATCACTGCGTAGAACACTGTATCTTTCTGGAAATAATTCACATGCACTGATATCATCCGAGAGCCAAGTTTCGGCCAAACCAATAATTTCGTAGTTACAGGAACAGATGGAGTTGTAAAAGCGAGGAATTTTTGAACGAAGGCCTCGAACATTCTGGTAATAGATGGACAAATTATCATAATTTAGAGTACTTTTATTTAATTTTAGGTTGAGAGAATCATTTGTCCGTCGGAAAGCATCTAGTTTTTTATTTTTATGATTTTGGGAACCCCGTTAATATACTTAAGCTTGATGTCGTTTTCGCCTTTTTCTTTCCTTGACCTAAAATCAGTACGAATCAGATATGCATTATTCCTTTGGCGAAGCGTCAGGTCTCGGTTTATGTATATACCATTTACATTTTTGTATTTCATCATTATTTCATCTACTTGTATTTTCGATTCCAGGATTAATTTCAATGGGCGAACTTTATCACCAGAAGGTTTTCCCAGTCTCAAGCTCTGTTTAATCAAAATGTTATTAATACCCACTCGTGCCACTAATTCAAAAAAATTGTTATTGTCCTCCGTCTGCCTTTCAATACCTGAAGCCTTTCGTGATTCCGGCATATTGTAAACAATAACATTACTAGATCTTTTTTGACGATCAAGAACTTCATCAATAATGTCTTCCTCAGATAATTTCTTTGGATCATTACTCTCCAAAAAAGTCGACTGATTTCTGTTTGCTTCTTTCTTCAACTCATTAATCTCGGATCTCAATGCGGAGACTTCTTGATGAAGTTTGGCAATCAATTTAATTATATCACAGTTTTCACAGTTGAATTGTATTCTTCGTTTATCAGACCTTAAACATTCCAGTTCTTTACGAGATAAACCAGTACAAACACTGTGGATGCACTCTGCACACTCTGGATGCGAAACTTTATGTGCAACGCTTCCCAAATCGCCGTGTTCCTAGGAGCCAAGTTTTCTATCTCTTCTTATATCAGCTGACGAGACTGGTTTCACCAGAGAAGGTGTTTTCAACTTAAATAATACGCACGTATGGCCAGACGAAAATCCGCATGCTATTAGGCCCCACAGTTTTCATTTCAATCTATTAAGAAAAATTGTTGATAATGAGTTCTGTTGCGGATTAAATTTATTTTACTTATGCATCTATGTTCTGGAATTAATTTTTTTTCGATCTACAAATTCGGCGTTGATGGGCTTTGATATCGTAATCAATTTAGGAACGAGTACGTTATCGTGCTTCGTCGAAGTTTGTTGGGAATTAAGTAATGGATGGTTTCATTTGGATTCTAAAGCAGAATTGAAAGATTTATGTACTTTTGTTTTATATTATTAAAAATCTCACTCGCAATCGAAAGAACAATGATTTTGCGGGCTTATCGGTATAGACGCAAGAAAGAAAGATTTTTGTTATTTGGTAAGCAGGTTCGTGAGTTTTGTTGTGATTTATGTAGTGGATTTAAATGGTTTCGTTTGAGTTGTAAAGCATAAGTGAAATATTTGTATGAACTGAATAAAAAAGATCTTTTGTTGTTTCAGTCACTATTGATCCATTAGTAACCTATACTACCTAGTTAGTTACAGTATTACATTGGTTGAAAAAATTTTGGTATAATTTTGACTTTGCAATGTCACTCACGCCCATTTTTTCAAAAAGTGCCTGTCACGAAAGTTTGCTCTCATGTGCGCGGCTATGATACACATTACGTATGAGCAGTACGTTAAATCTAAATGCCCGATAGTATAGGCTAGACCTTTGCCTCATGTAAAAAAATTTCGCTGTACGGTCACAGTTCTTTTATAAACCCGCGGTTCGGTATATTTAAAACCGATGTAGGGACCAAATGGCTTATCCAATTTGAGAATTTCTGCTGCCAGTTTTTAAACATAAACATAAACATATAAATAATAAACACACCTAGTGACTTCGAACCAGTCATCATTTTTTAAGACTAAAACTCGAAATTGTTAAATATTAAGAGTTTGGCGAAAACCACGCTGATGATGAATAGTTCTCGACAAAACAAATGTAATGCTGAAAGAATAACTTGTGACAATTGTCCAAGGCCGAGATCAGGTTTTTTATTTTGCACTTGTTTATTTTCCCTATATCACTATATCTGTGGCGCTTTCTTCAATCTCAATCCATTGTGCAGTTATGTGACGATGAAGTTGAAAATTGTACCAAATTACAAAATGCAAATATGGCTATTGCGTTATCGTCACATTTGACGTGTGCCGGTAAACAACATCTAAACAACCGACAGATAGATTGCAACAAAAAACAAAATTAACTATAAAATGACAAAGAACTCGATAGAAAAAATACAAATACCCAGCCAAACGGTGAGGGTTCTAGGTTGAAATGATGAGCGAGCTGTATAATTTTTTTTCTTTAACCACCTCTAGTTAGTTAGTTTTCAGTTAATTATTACCTACCTACGGCTGTGTGGATGAGACAGCCCACCTCCTTTTTTCTTAGTTAAAAAACTGAACTGTTGTATTTATAGTTTATAAATGTAATAATGATGTATCTTGCATCTCAGGACAAAGTTTTAACAACCGCCTATCAATAATTTTCTTGTCACTCTCAGCAGGATTACTTTTAGTGGAACGCACCAAACATCAGAGCAAAGCTATTATCCAGGTAGCGTCAATCAGAAATCTGGCGGAATGTGGTTACGAAATAACAGACATAAAGCAGATAGCTTCGCTAAACAATTTAAGGGCCGATTTCTGGCCCAATTCAGAATCAGCTGCGTCTGTTGCTAAGATGAATAAGAAGATGTAGTCTTTATAATTAAGAAAATCACCCAATAATATGGTCCGATCATAAGCGCTATCTACAAAAAAACTCTTATTAAACTAACAACCCTATTTAATGCCGTTTTTTTAAAGAGTACTAAAGAAATATTTGTGTTTTAAAAACATGGAAAAAGGTCAATGCGTACCAAAGTTTTAGCGACTAACCGCACTTTTTACAGACTTCAAAAAAAAGAGGAGGTTCTATGTTCGACTGTATGTATGTTTTTTTTTATGTGTGTTCACCGATTTCTTCATCAATTGTGGACCGATTTTGGAATTTTTTATTTATTTGAAAGGGTATACTCCTGAGGTAGTCCCATTGTCACTAAGTCAGGACCTGATGAGGGGGATCCCATGGAAATCGAGGGAAATCCTCAAATGTTTCCTTTTATGTATGTTCACCAATTTCTTCGTCAAATTTTTTTTATTTGAAAGGGTATATTCTTGAGGTAGTCCCATTGTCACTAAGTCCGGATCTGATGAGGGGATCCCATGGAAATCTAGGAAAATTTAAAAAAAAAATTTTCATCGATTTCTTCGTCAATTGTGGACCAATTTTGAAAATTATTTTTAAACTTGAAAGGGTATACACCTGAGGTAGTGTCATTATCACCAAGTCAGGATCTGATGAGGGGATCTCATGGGAATAGAGCGAAATCCTCAAATTTTATAATTACGTATAATTATAATTAATATTCAGGTCTTTGCGTCTGGGAGTCATAATTAAAGGCACAATTTAATAGTAATCATTGTTTGAATATTTCTGGTTCTATTTTTTTAGTGTTTCCGTCTTTCATCTTCCTCTTCAACCAGCCGTCGTTTGATAAAAATAAGCCAAATAAATAGGTAGTAGATAGATAAGCTGTCCGCTCCCGTTACATCGCAAGTCTCATTGGAATGCGTGAGTGTGGGTGGGGGGCTCGAGCTGAGCAAAACAACCCAAACGGGCAGACATGTGCGAGGCAGACATCGTTGACGGTCTGATATTGAGTTTTTGATGCCCTGTAACGTTGTTAAAACTATAACTTAGTTAACTAACTAATACATTAAAATATTAAACCAAATAGTCAACAGTTAGTAATGCCAAAATAATTAAAATTTCACAGCTACTCTAATTTATAATTGATAGTGACTTATAATTTATAAGTGACTTACCTGTAAGGAAAGTTGATCGAAATAATCTGAGTATTGCCGTTCGAAGAATTACAATAACTTGTAGTCGCAGTTTCTTGCGCTCCACCACGAATGTTTAAAATAAATAAAATCCACTTATCGCCTGCACCCAACACGCTGGCCCCAGTAGTTCTCGTCTCGCACGTATTATATTCTCATTGCGAATTTGAGGGTAGTTCTAGAGCGTTAAGAACCCCACGGGAGGGAGATGTTTTGGGGGGGATTGTAATTCTTCGAACGGCAATACTCATATAATTTCGATCAACTTTCCTTATAAGTAAGTCACTTGATCTATCAATTATATTTCGTATTGCCGTTCTCGAACTACAATGACAACTTGTAGACGTTCAAAGTTAACGCTCCAGGGGTTGTAACAGGGAAGATAAAACTCCCAAATTTAATAACGTTTGATTTCCATGGTACATAAAACAGAACATTATAGAATAGCTTTAGCCTACTATGCCTCTAGCAAAACTGTTTGCAGTTGGCGAAAAATGTGACATTTGAAAGTTAGGGATCCAGCCAGCCATTTTTTCAATCGGAACTTCGGTTCTTCATGCGGCTAAAGTAGCGGGATGTCTAATACTGTAGCTTGAAAAACAAATAGTATCAACGCCCGCCGAGGAGAGGGCAAATTTAAAGCATTTACTAATTCTTTGGGGAGAGGCTGGAGAAATCAGTTTCCTGTAGGTTAATATTAAGACGTGTATAGTTCTGGGTTTGCAAGGCCTGAGCCCTAGATATGGATGATTCAATTAATGATACGAGGCATAAATGTGGTTTTTCAGGAAAAAACAAAATGATTAATACTGATTAAGAGTTCTTTCTTAACAAAAGAGGTTTTAATTCTATCGGGTATAGTTATCTCTAGGCTTTATCATCACACCTTCTGATATAGTGCAGTCTAACCTTGAACAGAGTCTGTGGTCGATGTGCTGATATTAGAGCTAATTAGGTCCTAATTTGATTATAAGATTATAGAGATTGAGACTGTCTCTAGAGGATAGAACTCTGATAAATAGGAGAGAACTGATGAGGTATATCCCAGATTGTTTGGTATATGGCTTTTGATGGTCTAAGATTTTGAAACCTTTTAAGAAAATTCTGATGTTCTTCAGGAATTGCAAAATGAAGGAAAGTTCTGACTGCGCTGAATTCACAGTTGAATACAATACGTCAGATGTCAATTGATTATTATTGAAGGATATGGTAACTGTGTCTATGCAATCTGAATACGAGTTACAGTGTAGATCTTTAGAAAATATTCATCATTTGTGAAGGTATACACTGTATTGGTTCATTGTCTGTCACTGTCTTTTGCATGTGCCTTTTCAATAATTGAGGTCCTGATAAGATTCTAACCTTTAGGATAATCTTTCTCCATAGGGGATGACTGTTCCTAAAAGCAATTAAAAGTGGATTCTTAGTTGGTTGAAGAAGGGGTTGCTGAGTAATAGCTTTCGATAAACCGGGTACAAGGGTTGTGTAACCCAAGTTGGTAGGACTAGTATTCCCGTCATCCTTTAATCTATTATTTTCCTCAAACAATTTTAAATTAAGGAAAATGGTGGGAAGGCATAAAAAAAATGTTTTCAAAAGATACCGTATATAAATGCGTTATTTGGGATAGAGTCTGGGCTGCGATTCTCCAGCTGAGTAGAAATGTTGCGTTAGAGAATTGTTTCTACAAAAAAGTTTCTACTCGAAACACAATTCCCAATTCTCGAATATTAGACTAATAAAATAGAAACTCTGAAAGCGATAGTCGCAACTTTGCGCTTGATAGCGTCGGCAACATTGCAATATTAATACAATATTCAAGTTAGCGGTTCTCAACCATTGTCAACTTGTATAGACATAGTGCCAAAAATTCTTTAGTGGCGGTTTTTGAAGTGCAAGTGTAGTGTAAGCAAGGTAAAACATCTTGTTTTTCAAGTAAACCCTTGAGGTTATCCTTCTATTTAGTTCCAAAGTCGCAATGGCTTCTTCTGGAAAACGCCAGGGAAACGCCAGGAAAAGGTAGGCTGAATGATAAATTGTATTGTTTAGTTATGCATATTTTTTTATTTCGATTTTTCAATTGAAGTTCCCATTATGGCTAAGCTTCATCGTCACTTTAATTTTTAGACTTGGACTGATTTTAAATCCAAAACCAAGCACAAGAGTGCAGAAATCAATCGGCATAGGAGGCGCACTGGAGGGGGAGAAAAATCTACCCAAGAACTCACCGCAGTAGAAGAGCGGATAAATTCTATAACTGGAGTGGTTGGGGTGGAAGGGGACCCCAAAATACTTGAATCCGAAGTCATTTTTGACTTTAATGGCTATCAAGGTGATTTGTAACAAAAATATTGTTTTAACTCACTTTTAAAATGTTGCTTTTTAAAGAAAATGTACCACCCGTGCTCATGGTGATCCAGGAGAATCCTGGGGAAAATAGCGAGAACACTGCTCCTGTAGAAGGTACCTCCACTAAAGGTAAATTTATTCGATTATGATTCAAAATAATGACACAGTTTGTAGCAGATTCAGAAGACATCAGTAATTTGCCTACGGTGCAACCTCTCAAATCGACACCAGAAAGTAGTAGTAAGGGGAAAAATAGGCGTTTTGCCACACAGCGATTGGAAACAACCGCAAATGTGGCCAAAGAATTTAGAGAGCAGATGGAGGAAAAAATGAAAATAACAAAATCGTTTTACGATTCCTACATCGCACTCTACAAGAGGGAAGTGGAGGTGAAGGAGGAGTACTATAGATTAAAAATAAAAAAATTGAGTGAAAAATAATAATTTATACATATACTCGTATTATTAAGTAGTTATTAAGTTTCTGCAAATACATGTTTATTATTTCTGCTAATTGAAATGATTCCGTATTATGGAATTTTGCACTCTGCGGCCCGCCAGTAAAGGCTCCAAAGGAAGGTCGAGATTATCCATATGTTGCACATCATATATACCAAAGTCAAGATTTATGTCATTTTCGTCAGGGGGTACGTCTGGCAGGTTGTTATCAATACACATGTTGTGTAATAGAACACATGCTTTTATGATTTTCGCAGCCGTAGTTGGTGTGTAATACAATACGCGGTGTTTTAAAAGACATCTAAATCGTAACTTTAGAACACCATTGCATCTTTCAATCTTTGATCTTGTGCTTGTCTGAGCGTCATGAAATCGACGGGCTGGGGTACCTTACCTTGGTACTAAATCAACTTAGGGATTTCTTTATTCAAATTACTTGACTTTTTGTTTGACACTTCCACTTTTCGCTTTACAGAAGCGCACTTACTATATCGCAATTGATTTTCTATCAGTAAGTACCCAGTAGAAAAATCTTGGTCGCAATATTTCGCTCGCGCAAAATGAGCGCGATTGAGAATATTTCCAGAATGCCATTTTTTTAAGTTTGTAGAAAGTCACTCGAATTGCGTGTAGAAACTTATTCTATCAAGTTGGAGAATCGTACGCCTGGGTCCGGTTTCCACGAAATACATTAAACGCATTTGGCGTTTAATTTGTTTGCAAACAGTTCAATCGAAGTGGTATCAAAATGTCTACAAATTTGTTGAAACGCAGAATTACATAATTCATGTTTTTTATTTAAACGGGATTCTTTGCCTGCTTGAACATTAATGTTAAATTATTTATGTTTCGTATGTACATATATAGGAAGTAGTAAAGGAAATGTTGCGTTATTCGCACCACTCCCAAAATATATCCCTGGCAACCGTATTGAAACCTGGGGAATCTGACACTGCCTATGTGTTGTATGTATGTCGAAACTAAGAAGATATGACAGTTGGACCTTCCTTTGGCAAAGGAGTTTAAGGCATTAAAAGCGGCCATTAATTTGAGAACATTGATAACGGCGCCCCAACCAGATTTTGGAGCGTCTTAATAGTTTTCTAGGGCAAAATTATTACATAGGTTCGTTCCCCGACTGTGTGAGGGTGACTCACTCCACCAGTCTAAATCGTGTTTTGCTGATGCGGATATGTTCATTATCGGATAATAGTTTTGAAAATATATTCGAGCGCTTTGAGCGACTTAAATCGTAAAAGAGGGGCTCCTTGAGTCGATTCGTGTGAAGACACATTGTTTATAAATTGTCTAACCGGAGATCCAGCTTAAACGAGTTACTCAGAAAGTTACTTAAGCGTCCAGCAATTGGTATCGCCTGCCCTCCTCCTTCTTCATCCGAATATTTATTTGGGCCGGAAGGTAAAACCCGGTCGGTTGAGTGCAGATGGACCGGGAGTTTGGGATCGGTGTAGCCGAAGTCCTGGCTTGAAAGAAGGTAACGTCCGAAGACGAATTTCTGAAGAAGCTAGGTGGTTTCTTTGTTTCTTGTGCGGCGTTGAAGTGCTCAGGAAAAGCTTGCCCAAAAAAAGGAAAGTGCCAAGTGGCAATCGCCACTAATTTGTTTCACAGCAGGGTCCAATAATGGAACTGAAATTGAAAACTTCCCCGTTAAAGACCCACGGGACTAAGGCGATGTAGTTGGCTAAGGGTGGGTGACCGGTGACAAGATTCGATGAAGACATGATGATAGTGTCGTGACTTCTATTGGCACTTCTAGCCCTTTTGACCCAGCTGAATTAGTGCCCAGCAGCGATTCTAGATGGGGAGTTATGAAGTATTCTGGATAACAATAGAGATAAGTTGGACAAGAATCCAACTGCGGCTGGGGCTGGTAGGTATGGATAACAATAGAGATTGTAATAATCCAAGCACGCCCTGAACTATAGCGGTCAGAGAATAATCGGAGAATAACTAGGTTCAGGTAATCCAACTCCGGATGGGGCTGTTATGGACAACAACAGATATTGTAATATCTAAGCACGCCCTAAACAATAGCCATCAAAAAGGTTCTGATGTAAGTCGAGTCCATTTAAGGGGAAGTCGACACAAAATACCCAAGTGCAATTTCAGAAACCGATCGACACATGTGAGCAGAGAAAAGTCCACAAAAAAGTCCAGAAACCGAGGGAAAAAGTATAGCACGTAAACACAACTCCTGAGGGGACTAGTATGGACAACAACAGAGATTGTAATAATCCAAGCACGCCATGAACTATAGCGATCAGAGAATCGACTTACTATGTCCATGGAGTCCAACTGCTGATGAGGTTGTTATGGTTCATGGAATCCAACTCCTGATGGCGCGGCTGTTATGGACAACAACAGAGATTGTATATGCAAGCAAGCCCTGAGTTCTGAACTATAGCGACCAGAGAATACAACTATGTTTATGGAATCCAACTGCTGATGCGGTTGGTATGGTTCATGGAATCCAACTCCTGATGGGGCTGGTATGGCTCATGGAATCCAACTCCTGATGGGGGCGGCTGTTAGGGACAACAACAGAGCTTGTATATCCAAGCCGCCCTGACTCCTGAACTATATCGACCAGAGAGTACAACTATGTTCAAGGAGTCCAACTGGTCCACTGGATTGACTGGTCGACTGGAAGTACTTGGACCCGGCTGACGGGACGGGCCGGGCTCTTCGATGCATGGGTTCGAAGCAAGATAGCAACGCTAGGAGAGGCGGACTCAATAATTGTAGAAATACCCGATACCTGGATTAATTACTGGGTGTTATATAGTATCTTTTAACACAACGTTCTTTCTGTTTTGCAATAATTAGGCCGAATCGAAGATAAACCCAAAACCAAGCCTGCGATGGTTGTAAAGCACTTTTCTCAAATGTAATATAATTCCAAAAGTTTAATGCGTCAATAACCATTTTCGAATGTTTTATAGTGATTTGGACTAATAACACCCTGGGTTCTCAAATGACCGAGAAGTGGTCTGAATCTTTGTAAAAATAAGGGCGCGATGCAAAATCCGAAAGATAAACAATTATGTTCATGTTCAAGTAACTCACAAGGAGGAATGTTGTCGCACCGTCATTGGGTCGCAGGGCAATAACGACGGAGTAGATTCAGTGGGTACTTACTTGAGCTTTGCGTGATTTCCTTTAAAAACCGCTTGAATTTTGCTTTTCGGTTGGAAGGGTTAGCCCTGGGAACTTTCACTTTGTCCATTTTCGGAGCACTTAAAATACGTCCGGTGTAAAGCACGAAAAATTTGCAATGAGAATATAATACGTGCGAGACGAGAACTAATGGGGCCAGCGTGTTGGGTGCAGGCGATAAGTGGCTTTTATTTATTTTAAACATTTGTGGTGGAGCGCAAGAAACCGCGACTACAAGTTGTCATTGTAATTCGAGAACGGCAATACGAAATATAATTGAAATGGTATCTATCTATACATAATAAACCAACTTGATATTTGATAGCAAATTATAAAACCACTATAAAAGTACGACATTCAATTGTGGGTGTACCATCGAGGTTATACAATGTTATCAAATGAAGGTAATCGGGACGTCATCATCATGCTTTTTTTCTCAGCAGAATAAACTGCTGTTAAGAAGATAGCATACACATTAGTGGGAGTTACCAACTTTAGTTCTAAAAAAGAAAAAAAAAACGTTGTTTATGATATACAGACCGTTTCAATCGAAACGAGCCACCCTCAATAACTTTTTAGGAAAAGATATTTAAGAAAAATCTAAAAACAAGTCAATTTTTATCTCGAGGGGGACATGTTTTGTTGCAATAGTAAGCAGGCTTGGTGCAACCCCATACCCCTGACAGGAGCAACCTCGATTTTTTAAATAGGGAATAGGGGTCGAGTAACATGTCGTTTCAAAGGTCTTTTAATTGTCTTTTCGGCCACATAATTATTTTTTTATTTGCATAGTCTAAGTTAGTAATTAATAATGATACATTTTTTTTCCGGATTTGTTTTGTATTTAGGAATGCCTGAATGAACGATAAAAAGCTTACCATAAACATTATTAAACAATTTATTATTGATCTGAATAATGCTGTAATCAAATTTGTCGTCATCCACACTCATTTATACCAATCCTTAACAATAAGTAAATAAATAAACTGAAAACAAAATAGTCGTGTTTAATTTCCTGAGCGATAAAGCAACTGTAGCATTGAACTAAATTTGATTTCATATGAAATGTTCAAAATGATTCCCATCGACATCCATGCACTCATAGAGACGATTATGAAATACGTTCTTTTCGAATTTAGTTTCATAATTTGCAAATTATAACACCAAAAACAGAATCATAATGATCTAAATTATAATTCTGTTTTTGGTAACTTTTCTTGTCTTAATGTTGCCTGCAACTTTGCAACTGTACTGCAATGTGACCGCGACACGACGCTATAAATGGTGATAAACGTCAAGTAATCGCACCATATGACAGATGTGAACCAGATGTGAAAGAAAATAAAGCAAAGAGAAGTAAATGACTTTCGTTCCATGATTAGATGTAAACATTCGTAAAAACAAGAATTGAAAAAATGGCAATCAAACGTGAGGTACAGCTTGTGTCTACATAATCAAAAGTTTCCAAATCTAACCTCCAAATCAGAAACGTCATTTAGCAGAAATACCAATTATACTGAAATACCACTCGTGTTATTCAAAAGTCCCAAAGTCATCAATTTAGCACAAACTTTCAGTTTTTCTTAATTAAATAAAGCCAAATTCGAAAAAATAGTATATTACACGCGTTTTACAAGCCGAAATTGTAGCACTCGTGCCTTTGGAGCACTTCTCGCTGCGCTCGTCGTGCCCCAAACTACTCGTGCTACAATCAACCGTCTTGTGAAACTTGTATAATAATATACTATTTAGGTTACGCAACGTTTCCGGTGTTATTTGTCGAGATTCCAGGATAATTTTTTGTCGCAAATCTTCCAGAGAAGCTGGTTCTGTCGCATAAATTTTGAACTTGAGGTGTCCCCACAAATAAAAATCAGGGGAGTCAAATCGGACGATCTAACTGGCCATTCTACAGGACCTTGTCTACCAATCCAGTGGCCGGGGGAGTTATTGTCTAGGAACTGCCGTCCTGGCACAGTATAATGAGGTTGTACTCCATCCTGTTGAAAGACCAATGCGTTCTCTAGCTCTAGCCAAAAAACCGATAAGATAATAAATACGCAAATAATTGTACAAAAACACAGATTGTCTAACATTGTTGATTGAAAGCCTTTTATTGTTAATAATTGCAAGCATGTCTAAATACAAAACAAATCCGTTAAAAAATTGTTTTACTTTAATTACTAACTTATAGACTATGTAAATAAAAAATATTTATGTAGCTGAAAAGACAATTAAAAGACCTTTCAAACGACATGTTCCTCGACCCGTATTCCCTATTTAAAATATCGAGGTTGCTCCTGTCAGGGGTATGGGGTTGCACCAAACCTGCTTACTATTGCATCAAAACATGTCCCCCTCGAGATAAAAATTGACCTGTTTTTAGATTTTTCCTAAATCTCTTTTCCTAAAAAGTTATTGAGGGTGGCTCGTTTCGATTGAAACGGCCTGTATAATTATATAGTTTTTTTTGTATGGTTTTCTTTGGAAGAAGCTGAAATTTCTACATCCTCTTTATGAGGACCGGATCTAAATCTAATAATGAATTAAATATCACTATTGCTTTCTAAAGCTAACATGTTTTTTTTATTTCGTTTCATTTCTAATTAAAATTATTCCGACCGTAACTTTGAATTAGTATATTATATTTATTACAGTATGAACATCAGGATTACAGTTTTATTATATTAAACGCTGCTGTACACGATATGGAGACTCTTTATTCTGACCGGTGGTCCCTATAGCCTCACTCAGGTGCGGAAGGAGTAAAAATTTGACAGAATTCAACTTTATAGTAACAAGACTCTCGCTTGGATATTTTAAAATACTGTATTATTAATATTGAAAAATAACAATGGCAGACAGTACGACGGTTCCAAGGTCATGACAGACACCTGTGAAAGTCACAAAAAAAATGAACAAGGTGAAGAAAATATTGGGTTTGTTAAAATATCGTCTGTCGGCTCTTAGACTAATAGGTACACTAACTTCATCAGAACGTATTATCTTGTCTAGAACTTTTTTTTTTTTATCCAACAACGCCTACATAATATGCGGCTTGTTTTCTTATCATCTAAAGAGGCGACCGCTACTGTGTATGTGGGAAGATGCTTTCATAATTTGAAACAACATGATAACCGTATTTGAATTATGTGCTGTGGATTAATTTTCCCATTTTTGATCTACCTAATCAAATTATCCATGTCTCTTTTGAGTCGTTACGGCTCTTTAGCACTGCCAGTAGTTAGCATTGGCGTGGGTTTGTTTTTAATCTTTCGAGCAAATAAAACAGTCAGAGTGTCGCAGATTAGATGCAGGATACTATCAGAAAGATGCGCCAATATGAATATATCTTGTAGTAAGTGGGAGTTTTTGGGGATTCCTGTGCGGGATGCGTGGTGGGCAGAATATCGATCGTGTTGGCGGCGGCGCCGTCGCCACGTCGGGACCACGGCAGGCAGCAGCAGTATAGAAGCGGCGCTATTTGACAGATTGGAGCAGAGTGCGGCGCGACCACCATGGGTGAACTACAACGACGGTAGTGAAGTGCTGTTTTTGACTGTTGTAGTTCAGTATACACGAGCTGGGGAACAACAGTGTTGTTTGCAGGAAGCAACAGCACTAGGGGATAAGCCGGCAAGTAAGCTGTGTGTTGTTGTTGTCTTTGCGGAGTCGAGAACTTGCACTTTTGTTTTGGCAAGCCTTACATCATCTAAAAACAACGCATGCAATTTTCAAAGCTACCGAGAAATTACCTGTTCGACACGCAACGTCGGATTTGTGAAAGATGGGCGCTTCATGCCTGGGTCTATTTTGGCGGGAAAATATATCGCCTGCATGTCGTTTATTGTGAATTACAAGCAAACATCCTACCCGATGAGAACATGCAAGATATATTCTGCACGAAAATTAAACTATTATGCTAGTTTTAATAGTTTAAGATGAGAAAGATCGATTGGACTAATAAATCGAAGCCTAGTTCTCATACCAGGTATTAATAAAAGTTTTTTGTTCTTTTATAGCGTATATATTATATCATATTGCAAACTTAACTGCTGTTAGAATAAAATGATACAGAACGTCTATATAGCTAAGAAAGAGTAAGGGGCCAAAGTTTGCTTCCTGTGGAACACAGTTGTGATGAATTTAATGTCGGAAACAACTTGACATCTAGCTTTTAGACAAGACATGATCAATTTATGTGCGGATGCTCTAACATTGCACGAATATAATTTGTCAAGCATTAGGTCAAAAGTCTATCAAGCTATACTTATAGAGCACGTTATTTCATCATTAGAAAATCCTTTAGAATTTTTATAACTTCTAGTGTTGTCGATTGTGATCTCACTGGTATTTTCGATTTTTCTCTACTGTGATTGATTAATAAAATTAATAAATAAGAAGTAATACGTTTTTTATTTTGTTTCCATTTTAGTGACTAAAATTAGCTTTTCAGCTAATCTTCGTTTACAAATCAACTGTGCGCCTAGCTCTACCACCCAAGAGTAAATCGTTATTTCCTTACGCCACCAATCTTAAATTTTCTACGCTGCAAATTATTCTCAGTATATTTAGAATTAGTTATTTATCGTTAAGTTAGTTTTCTAGAAGGTAGTGTAGTTCCCAACTACACATTCATTTTTATGAACCTTTTCCATTTCATTTACATAAAATTTGACAACCCACCTACACCTGAAAGCTTTTACCCAAAACAACATTCTTCACCTTTCTGTTACGCACTTTTATATATTACATAACGGGTCTTTCCTAGAAAAAACTTTTCATCCCAATTGAGCTAACTTCCGTCAAGAACAAAAAATGTCTCGTAGACCCTTGGGCAACAGATTTATCTCGTCGCTGGGACTGATTGGGATATTGTTGAGTTGCCTTTGTCCTCCTGCAATTTTCCAAACTATCGGAGCAATGCATAGTCTACGTTAAAGTCCTATTTTCAGTTTCTGACACGTTAATGCGAGCTAAATTCCTGAACACATTTACCAAAGGGTAGACGAAAACGTCGATTAAAGCACACGGTCAACCCGGAAATATCCACATAGACATTTTTCATAACTTTACGTAATGGAACCGTTTATAGCTGGAGAAGATCTTTTTAAAAGCTTTCGCAGATTTTTGGAAATTACCCGATTTTGTTCAATCACCTAAAAAATTGTCAATATCTTTTTTTATTAGGATCCGTTTGGTTGATGCGTATTTTATTGATCGGATTAAATAGTCTCGTTTTGTGGAAGTAAACAATTAATATTAAATGCTGTTGCTCATTAGTGGGGAAAATTGTATTATAATCAATTATATTTGAAAAGGTAAGGTCGGTACATTTACTGTATAGTGACAATTCATTTTATTCCGTTTTGTATGACACCATTAACAGCAGCATTATTTTATTTTAAATTATTAATGTGAAGACAAACGCTGCGAAGACCATTCTAATTGCAGACATGTTGACCAGAGTAGTCATGTATGGTTGCTATTATACAATATTATAGCGATAGATAAAGTTGTCGAGATACGTTGGCAAGAAAAGTCAAATTTGATGCTTGTAAAGGATTCTTTTTGTACAATGGAGTAAAGGGGTATTTATCTTACTCTTTCAATCAAAACTTTACAAACAACCTCTGAATTTAAAAAACTGATAATAACAGTAAACAAATAAATGGGAACAACAACGACGAGTTATTATAGGAAAATTATGAATCTATTCTTTTAAAAGCCGTGCGCTTCAGATTCAACAATTCAGTTCAATTATGTTCAAACGCGTGGCAAGTGAGAGCGTTATATGAAGCATCTATGAGGAAGAGCAGTTGAAACGTATATTGTGGAACAACTTTGTTTTCACACAGAACTCGCATTTCGTTGTTACCTTTGCGAAGGGAACATGTCTACGTGGAGTGTAGCTCAGGGGTTTGGCTGGTAATAATAAAAGGGTCTCACAAAAAGTAAGAAATAACGGGTTCTTGGAATATCAACAGTATAAGGGGAAAAGAAGTGGTACTGGTAAAGTTAATGAAGTAGAAGAGAATCAACATTTCAGGAATAACTGAAACCAAACGGAAGGGAACATGTATAATAGATAAAGCTAAAAGGACTAGTAAGGTAGAAATATCTAGATAAATGAAAGAATTATATTAGCAAGGGTCATATTTAAACAAGAACTAACTATTTTATGTCATAACAACATACCGGGTGAAGAATGGATTTTGAGACAGGAATTTTACATGTAAAAATAAAAATCTGAGAATATTGGCTCCCCAAATTATTCTTGCAAAACTTGTTAAATAAATGTTGTACAGAATACAAAGAAGTACCTAAATCCATAATTATTTATTTGACACTGATTCCAGATGTTAAAATAAATGCAAGAAAAAGTGAAGAAATACTGAAAATAGCAGCAGGTTTAAAAATGTGATTAATTTAAATTATTGTGCGTCAGTTTTCAACAGGCGCAATTTGTTGACCGATATTGTGTCTTCAAAATTCACGGTAGAATTAGTATATACAAACCTCGCGTACTATTTAGTAATTGACAGTCATCTTGAATATTTCCATAGATAGAGCTATTTCATCAAAATTCTTTGTTTTCATACTATTTTACTTTTCTCCCAAAACCTGTTATAAAGGAACTAAAAATGTATTTAGGTAGCATTTTTTATACTCTACAACTTTGATATTGAACGTTTTTCTCTAAACTAATTAGGGGAGTCAATATTCTCAGATCTTTGTTTACATGTAAAAGTCCATTACACACCCGGTATGTCATGAGGATGCAAGCAAGGAAGAGAAAAACACGTTTTAGGAAGAATTATAGAAAGTTCTAGTTACTACAAATAATAATATTACTTATAGTAATAATGGGTGATATGCATGGGAGAGTTGAATGGAGGAATGGAGGAAGGAATGGAGAAATGGTTAGGAAAACAAGGAAAAATGATTTAGCAATAAGAAATGCAATCATGAATTTACAAGAAAAAAGCCAAGAAATGTGAAATCAATTATTGATTACATGATCATCAACAATGAACTAAGAGAACATGTAACGAGTGTTTTTTTTTTTTAAATTTGGCGTCATAATTGGCGCTGATTATGAGTTTATGTGAACGGGCCATTTTTTTGCCTGGTTTCATTTAGACGGTTATGTGAATTCACAAAACATGCGGATGTGGATTTTATCGCAGAGGTTCCACTGCACCCCAAAAAGGTAGAAGTATGAGCGGAGCATTAACGTGTTGAACTGTCACTTAATTAAATTAGAAGTGAGGTTAGATATAGATTCAGATGTCAAATTAATAATTGTCATTTCGATGGCACGTTCACAGTTAAAAATTCATGGCCAACTTCGACGCCAAATTTAAACACCCGTTACATGATATAAAGGTAAAAGGAGGAGCGTAAATAGGAAGCGACTATTACCCCTTACTAATTAAGTGGAGTGTCGGACAAGAACGGGAAGAGAACAAAAAGAGAAAAAATGTGAATGAAAAGGCAAACGCACACAAACTACGAGAAATACAAATAAGGGAAAAATTGAAAAAAAAAACTCAATAGAAGTTTGAAAAACACGGTAGTCTTTGAGAAAATAAGAGCTGTCGGAAAGAACCGTCAAAGAAAAGCTGCAGCGTAACAACCTAGGGAAACAAGGAAAGTGAACGGCATGATGGATGACAGTCATCAAGATAGCAGTAAGGGAAAATAAATCAGCTTGGAGGGCATATCTGGGTACAGGAGATGTAAGAGAATACACCAATACAAATTAATATAAGCGAAGAAAATTAAAAGATATTTCAAAGAAAGGCAAGGCTTAATTTGTAGAACAAGAAAACCAAAAATTCTTCTACGGATCACTAAAGAATATAGATAGATAGAAAGATAGATTAGGTGTTGAAGGGTGTGTGGGAATTGACTCCCCTCACTGACACTTAGACCACACCGCGGGCTCATTCTGTCACCGCAGCTGGGCCATGTCTCCCCCAGTATGGACTTTCTGGTCGAGGCGAAAGCAAGACATTCCCGTAGGATATGCTCGATAGTCTCGTCCTCCTCTAAACTCCCCATGCACGTTGGGTTGTGGAGGTGTTTCTTTAGCCTGCAATGTCCGGTTCACATGCCCAACAAAAGGCGGAGTCTGTCCCTTGACAAATGCAAACAGGACTTAGATCTTTTAAAGCAAGATTTTTGATAGAAATCCTGATTTGTCTGCAGCACAATGTGTAGACTGGACGTCAGTTTTAACCACGTTTTAGAGGTCGGATGGGCGGTTCTGGACCATCCGGTGTTCCCGTCGCACCCTGTCAAGCCAGCTCGTCGGCCCTCTCATTTTCCCCATTTCCGTTATGTCCTCGAACCCACCTTAGCTCAGCGACATTGTTTAGTGCTATTCTCGACAGTGTCAGATGGCAGGCATGTAACACTTGAGAGGTAATCCTGCCACTGGCTCGGCTCCAGAGCCTGCTTTTGTTTTTGATCCATTCGTGAAGGTGATGCTGTGGCCCTGGCGGGTGTACAGTCTCAGCGGACAAGCTTGCTCGTAAAACGTCATCCAGTTCTCCGGCCGTCTTAAGTTCATTGGAGATACCGAGCCGACCTCTGATATTTGACAGTTTTTCTAGAAATAGATCCCTGTCACTTTGTCTTGGGTTCCTGTACGGCTTCGGTAACATTTCTTTTGCGTCTAACTTGGCAGGTCCTTATGTGTTTGCAAATCTCTTGTGTCGCGAGGGTGATCTCTATGTCTATCACAGTCTGACACCTCGAGGTGACAAAAGTGCTGTTCCTCTGCTGTTGCAGTCACGGCTCCGCCATACGATGTGGTGTGCGTTGGCGTCGCATCCAGTAATGAGTTGTTTTCCTTCCCTTTCACAATGTCGAACCAGGTCCGCCAGATCCTTCGAAGGGGTGACTTCCTGGAGTCGCCGGGGAGGTATACTGAGGCAAAGACTATATTATTTATTACATTCCCTCCAATGTCCAGGTTGACCAGCACAGCGTCTTCTTGACCTAAAACATATATGTATACTAGTTCTGTGAATTGCCTATTAGGTCGAAAACGCACTTTCCTTGCGACGTAGTCCTCGACGGTTCTGCTCCACTTGAAGGTGTCGCCTGTCCCATCGGGCGTCCGGCTGCTCCTATGTCAGCTCTTGGTGTTGCTGCAGGGATGACGTCTCTGCAGCTTCTTTTTGGGACCTTGCGGTCCCTGGTTGGAGTTATCTTTTTTTATTCTCCATACCGAGATTTTTTACTTCATATCCCAAGCTCCCCACCAACCACGGAGTCTCATATTTTGGGGACGCCAAACTTTGACGCCAGGGATACTCGAGAGATATAGCCACCAAGAGTTTGTTGCACACAGCCCACGCGGTCAGCCGAGGCCGTCTACGCAGTCGCATGCCTCAATGCTCCCCAAAGACTCACCCAGTCGGCCTTCTGACGGGACGACCCAGCCGATTGATCGAGGTGGGTTAGTCTCGACCACCCGTCTCGGGTGAAATTCGGGCCAAAGTGGCGTGTTGCCCTTCCGAGGCCGTAGCCAAGATCAGGCTCAACCAACAGAATCCCTTCATCCACCCGAAAGGGTCGCCATGCACGGAACACGTGGGTTTGTGCACACAGGCGGTTTACGGTATGCGTCGCAAACTGGTCCGCGGCGAGAGGCTTTCTTTCAGCACAGCGAGGGGTTTACACCCCGGGCCTACCTACTAACCTCCCACTAGCAAGAGCCCGTGAAGGCTCCGGCGGTTCTCCTATCGGCCACCTGAAAACGTGCCTGGTAGGTAGCTCAACTGCCACTAAAGAATATTAGAAAGAACCCCTTGAAAATCACCATGAAAAACAAAAATGGCAACCTAATTACTGAAGAGGATATCATCAAGGACATGTAGAAAATATACTTCTAGGCTAGCATGAAGGAAAATGGAACAGAGAAGGAGGATATAGTACAACAGGAGAGGGAGACAAGATGACTATACAACGCAATAAAAAATTAAACAAGCCGATTTACTCAGAAGGGTAGTAAAACCAGTACTGACGCATATCTGTGAGTCATGGATAATAAATGAGACACAAAGAATTAAAAAAAAATAGCCTGGAAATGAGACTTATAGAAACAAGGTCAAAGTGGAACTGATAGAAAAGACCATACAACTATTACTATGTTGGTTACTATGTTGGTTCCAACACGTGGTGATCAAAAAGTGTATGAAGTTAAAAAATAGGAAAAAGGAAGAAGAGAAGACCAAGGAAAACGTGGAACAAGGAAGTGAAAAGTGGAATCGAGATAACAGGGGAAATGTGGGACCAAATAAGAAAAAGACAGGCAGAAATAGAACAAAATAATACGGAGATCAACTCTACAATAACCCTACACCGCAAGGTAGAAGAATCGTAGGATTAAGTAAATAAGTAATGTTTATAGAAATATATAATTGTTGAAACAATAGGTAATCATTATCGAATAGAGTAAATAGTAAAATGATAGAAAATAAAAAAAAATAAGTAGAAGCTTTTGCTTCCCTTCTTCTTTTACTGCTCTACCAAAAGCTGTTAAAATGGATTCACCTAGTATCTTTTATAATTTCATCTTTAACATTTCCTTCTAAACTAACTAGGGGAGCCAATATTCTCAGATCATCGTTTTCACGTGTAAAATTCCTATGGCGCAAAATCCATTCTACACCCGCTATTTATTTTGTGTCGCCACTGCAAATGAAACATTAAATAAGCAGGTAAAAAAGTTCTCTTCATAACCTGTGCTTACCTGTGCATCAAAAGTTTTATTCTGCAGCGTACTGCTGCAATCAGTTGCAGTGTATTTAAATTAATCATGGCCTAAAGCTACCCGCCTCGTAGTTTGTGCACCCATTCAGAAGAGGTTTTTATGCGCTTTCTCCGCAGCAGTAACTAGAGATTTACTAAACCATATTCTGATGTAATGTTAATCACGATGTGTAATGGTTAAGGTTAAGGCTAATTAATGCAACTTGTTGGGCGATTTTGGTTTTCCATCTTAAGACATTCTCCGTTTCTCCGGTCGCACACGCCAGGGTTGTTGACTCAAACTCAGCACGACACATTGTGTTTAAAAATATCTTTCCCAAATGTAAAAATAATGGTGTATTGATATTAGCTAATCAATATCCGTTCAAGAATATTAAAATACGCGGCGAAATTTAGTAACATTTGAGGAAGAGGTGTCTCGAAGTTATGCATATACATAATTGAGAGTTGGGTACTGTGCCATTTTGGTATTTTCTACCTAATTAATTTAAGAAGTTCTAAAACATCATCATTACTGTTTATCAATACATGATATCCTCTTACATGTAATCGATTAAAAGTTACAACTCAAAAACTCAGGGAGCTTGCTTCCCCGTATGAAGTTAGAAGCTTTTAAAGCGACCGGAAAGTGTAAACGTCTAATGCCTACTTGAAAGCTTAATAAATTCATGGGTATGAAAGCACGGTTGCAATTATTATACTTAAGTTTTTGGCATTGGAAGCTTATCTTAAATCAATATCCAGCAAGTATTGGAACACATTATGTAATATTTTAAGGTTTAGTTTAGTTCTTTAGTTTTTTTTTAATTCGCATTTAATATGTTTAGAGTAATAATTTTACTATTTCTATCTTCCAGTGCCCAAAGTGTAACGCTTTCATTTTCTCCTTCCTTCATTTTATGACCTCAATACTACTCTATTGGGAATGTATGTCTGAAGCAACAAACCTAATTAAATTTCATCTTTGTTTCCAAGTCCGTTGATTTTTAGTTGTGTGTTCTCACACGTTTTTTAAATTTTTTGGCGTTCTCTTAAGATGAATTTGCTAGGTATGGACGGTAATAATCATTTAAAAAAGGATACTGAAGTTTCTTTTCAGCTGAAAGTTTTGGTGGCTATAATTTTCTTTAGAGAAGGAAGTTTTCAGACGGGAATAGGAAGGGACACAGGCATCTAGGTGTAAACCAATCAATAAAATAAGTAGGATGTTACATTTTCCGATCACAATTGGAGCAATTGACTGCTCTCATATCGGCATACATACACCTAAAATTAACGCGGCATACATATTTAAAACATAAAGGATTTTATAGTATAAACAAAGCAAGCCATAATAACGTCGCCTATTATCAACCATTTCTCATCTTTTTAAGAGAAGGAAAAAATCGAACCCTAATCAACATCTAGAACTCATGACCTTTTCTGGTGTGGTTTTCTATCACTAGAAAACATGTTTTCTATACTATAGTGAGAACAAACACACCAGAAAGATTGTATACTGACAGGCACATTACTATTAGGTGCGCGGCTTGTTATTTTATAATGAATAAGGATATCGTTAAATTTATGAAGACCAGAATATGAAATAGTATGGCAAAATTGTTACGGTTAAGTTTTTAACGATTTGTTATGATAACAATCTTGATAATAATGTGTGAACAGAATCGCACTGATGATGTCTAATTAATTTGTTTATTGTCGTGTTTTCTTTGTTCGTAATCTATTTAATTATTCTCTTCCTCTGTTGGCATTTCATTGATATGTTATCTCTACTTCCCCGTTGATTTGTCTTTATTTGTAACAATCGGCCTTTTAAGACTTTAAGACTAGGGGAAGTACCGACAAGATGACGTACATCAGGGATTTATTTTCTCATCATTCCATATTAATACATGATTTGAGAGAAAATCATAAAGCGGCCATCCCACGTTATGTGTTTTATTACGTTAGAAATGTATTATCCTATTTTTTTATTTTTTACAAAATATTGTATATATTTCATATATAGAAGATAAAGACGAGAAACAACTGTATGCAAAATCTATGACAATATAATGATGTTATTTATATGATATAATCTGGAGTAAAGATATATTGGGAAAAATTTATTTGATATGAATATTGTTCATTTATATTTTATCGCTATATGGTACATTAAGCTTTCGATTATATATCACTTACTCATTTACTAACTTACTTAATACTGTAGCGTTTTTCGGGTTCATAAACTATTTATTTAAACAAAGTATTTACAATTTATTTACTTGTCTACCCACATGTCCCATCACATGGATTGTGTCGCTCAGTAGTTTCGACTTCTGGCTGACTTCAAACCGAAATTTTGCATCGTATTTGTAGGGATGCGACCTCTGGAACGTTCCCTGGTAGAACTACTCTAGAACAATCTCGGTCGTATGAGTTGGCAATGAAATCATCACGCGTTTCTGAAATTATGGTTCATACATTGTTTAATTTCTTCTCATAATTCTTTTTCTTTAATTTAATTAAAGGTAATTGTGTTTAGGTTTCCTGAAATGAGAAGCTTACTTGAAAAAGAAAATTTATCCATAATTTGAAAGAAGGCTTTTTTCATCGTTTCTGAATAGGTTGCTGAGATGAGATTTTTTTTTTTTCAAAAAGGCGCATATCCAACATTCTTTTACAATAAAAAACTTTAATCATTTTGTAATATATGAGCGAGCCAAGCGAGCTACTATTCATAAATACAAAATCTTGCGCAACTGGATTGATTATGTAATTTACTGATTCCTATTGTTCATGACGGTATACCAGCTCGCTTCACTCGCTCATATATTCGAATTCGTAACAAAATGAATAACGAAATAGTGTTCTACAATACCTAAACAAGACGAGTCAGTAATTTCCCATTACAGCCGAGTTTCATACAAGATTTTATGTTTCTTTTGTGTTGTTTGGAGTCAAACTTTGAAGACTTTCATAATTTTTTATTTCATTGCATATTTACCAATATTGTAGTCATTGTTTGGTGTTATTTTTGTTCTCATTTCGATCACTTTTTCCAAAATTTTATGAATTCAAAATTTTTATATTCAAAAATTTGCTACCTTAATTTGATATTTTTCCATTTTCAAATGCCAAGTTTGAGTTCCAAAATTAAAAAAGATACATTCTTTTACAATAAAAAAATTTAATTATTTTGTAATATACAGGCTGTTTACGAAAACGCACCACGCTATAACTCTGTTATTAATAATCCGATTTCAGAAATTCAAAAACCGTGTAAGACAGGTGTATAAATGCTACAAAAGAGTATGATTCTTAATTATTTTGAATAAGTCATTTTTGTCAAGCGATAGTAAACTTTTTTTTTTAATAGCAACACATATATTTTTTTTTATTCAGTTTGGTGGGGATTTTTTTTCTCAATACAATGGTAGGTTTCAACTTGATTTTGTAAAATATTTTTGGAAAAGTTTTTTTTTTCTAAAATTTTCAAGTGTGCGTCGGAATCCAATGAAAGCGCACAAAAGTCGAACTGCTTGACCAGAATTAATGTGGCACTCGAAAAACACTTGCATCATATCAATTAATTGATTGTTATCCGTAATGAAATAACAATGTGATCACAAAATAATAACAAAACTGCAAAAAATAATACAAACAATAATAAATAAAAACAAGAATGCAGAAGGCAGTTATCTTGGGGTCGTTGCGTTTGCTCAGGGCACATGATTCCCGGTATTCGTAGTTACTCACCCCATGGCATTGGGGAGTGGCTACGATGTGCGATTGACACATCTGATCAGCAAGGAACCTCGTGAAGGTCGGAATCACGGGGAGTTCCTTCTGGTTAATTTAAAAAAATAAAAATAAAAAAATAAAAACAAGTTGACAAATCTTAAATGACAGTTATTGTTTTGTGCCCTTTCATTATATTCTGACGCACACTTGAAAATTTTAGAATAAAAAAACTTTTCCTAGAATATATTACAAAATCAAGTTGAAACATACCATTGTATTGAGAAGAAAAGTCCCCACCAAACTTGATAAAAAATAATATGTGCTGCTATTTGAAAAAAAAAAGTTGACTATCGCTTGACAAAAATGACTTATTCAAAAAAATTAAGGATCATATTCTTTTATAGCATTTATACACCTGTCTTACATGGTTTTTTTAATAACAGAGTTATAGCGTGGTGCGTTTTTCGTAAGACATCCTGTATGAGCGAGCGAAGCCAGCTACTATTCATAAACACAAAATCTTGTATGCAACTGGATTAATTATGTAATTTACTGATTCCCATTGTTCATGAATACCAGCTCGCTTCGCTCGCTCATATATTCTAACTCGTAACAAAATGAATAACGAAATAGTTTTCTACAATGCATAAACAAAACGAGTCAATAATTTCCTATGACAGCCGAGTTTCATACAAGATTTTATGTTCCTTTTGTGTTGTTTGGAGTCAAACTTTGAAGACTTTCGTAATTTTTCATTTCGTTGCATATTTACCAATACTGTAGTCATTGTTTGGTGTTATTTTTGTTCCCATTTTGATCACTTTTTCCAAAATTCTATGAATTCAAAATTTTTATATTAAAAAATTTGATACCTTAATTCGATATTTTTGCATTTTCAAATGCCAAGTTTGAGTTCTAAAATTGAAAAGGATACATTCTTTTACAATAATTTTTTTAAATTATTTTGTAATATATGAGCGAGCGAAGCGAGCTACTATTCATAAACACAAAATCTTGTATGCAACTGGATTGATTATGTAATTTACTGATTCCCATTGTTCGTGAATACCAGCTCGATTCGCTCGCTCATATATTCTAAGTCGTAACAAAATGAATAACGAAATAGTTTTCTACAATGCATAAACAAGACGAGTCAATAATTTCCCATTACAGCCGAGTCTCATACAAGATTTTATGTTCCTTTTGTGTTGTTTGGAGTCAAACTTTGAAGACTTTCGTAATTTTTCATTTCGTTGCATATTTACCAATACTGTAGTCATTGTTTGGTGTTATTTTTGTTCTCATTTCCATCACTTTTTCCAAAATTCTCTGAATTCAAAATTTTTATATTCAAAAATTTGCTACCTTAATTCGATATTTTTGCATTTTCAAATGCCAACTTTGAGTTCCAAAATTAAAAAGGATACATTCTTTTACAATAAAAAAATGTAATCATTTTATAATATATGAGCGAGCGAAGCGAGCTAATATTCATAAACACATAATCTTGTATGCAACTGGATTGATTATGTAATTTACTGATTCCCATTGTTCAGGAAAACTAGCTCGCTTCACTCGCTCATATATTCTAACTCGTAACAAAATGAATAACGAAATAGTTTTCTACAATGCATAAACAAGACGAGTCAATAATTTTCCATTACAGCCGAGTTTCATACAAGATTTTATGTTCCTTTTGTGTTGTTTGGAGTCAAACTTTGAAGACTTTCGTAATTTTTCATTTTTGTGCATATTTACCAACACTGTAGTCATTGTTTGGTGTTATTTTTGTTCTCATTTCGATCACTTTTTCCAAAATTCTATGAATTCAAAATTTTTATATTCAAAAATTTTACTACCTTAATTCGATATTTTTGAATTTGAAATGCCAACTTTGAGTTCCAAAATTAAAAAGGATACATTCTTTTACAATCAAAAAATTTAATTATTTTGTAATATATGAGCGAGCGTAGCGAGCTACTATTCATAAACACAAAATCTTGTATGCAACTGAATTGATTATGTAATTTACTGATTCCCATTGTTCAGGAAAACTAGCTCGCTTCACTCGCTCATATATTCTAACTCGTAACAAAATGAATAACGAAATAATTTTCTACAATGCATAAACAAGACGAGTCAATAATTTTCCATTACAGCCGAGTTTCATACAAGAGTTTATGTTCCTTTTGTGTTGTTTGGAGTTAAACTTTGAATACTTTTGTAATTTTTCATTTCGTTGCATATTTACCAATACTGTAGTCATTGTTTGGTGTTATTTTTGTTCCCATTTTGATCACTTTTTCCAAAATTCTATGAATTCAAAATTTTTATATTAAAAAATTTGATACCTTAATTCGATATTTTTGCATTTTCAAATGCCAAGTTTGAGTTCTAAAATTGAAAAGGATACATTCTTTTACAATAAAAAAATTTAATTATTTTGTAATATATGAGCGAGCGAAACGAGCTACTATTCATAAACACAAAATCTTGTATGCAACTGGATTGATTATGTAATTTACTGATTCCCATTGTTCGTGAATACCAGCTCGCTTCGCTCGCTCATATATTCTAAGTCGTAACAAAATGAATAACGAAATAGTTTTCTACAATGCATAAACAAGACGAGTCAATAATTTCCCATTACAGCCGAGTCTCATACAAGATTTTATGTTCCTTTTGTGTTGTTTGGAGTCAAACTTTGAAGACTTTCGTAATTTTTCATTTCGTTGCATATTTACCAATACTGTAGTCATTGTTTGGTGTTATTTTTGTTCTCATTTCCATCACTTTTTCCAAAATTCTCTGAATTCAAAATTTTTATATTCAAAAATTTGCTACCTTAATTCGATATTTTTGCATTTTTAAATGCCAACTTTGAGTTCCAAAATTAAAAAGGATACATTCTTTTACAATAAAAAAATGTAATTATTTTGTAATATATGAGCGAGCGTAGCGAGCTACTATTCATAAACACAAAATCTTGTATGCAACTGAATTGATTATGTAATTTACTGATTCCCATTGTTCAGGAATACTAGCTCGCTTCACTCGCTCATATATTCTAACTCGTAACAAAATGAATAACGAAATAATTTTCTACAATGCATAAACAAGACGAGTCAATAATTTTCCATTACAGCCGAGTTTCATACAAGATTTTATGTTCCTTTTGTGTTGTTTGGAGTCAAACTTTGAATTCTTTTGTAATTTTTTATTTCGTTGGATATTTACCAATATTGTAGTCAATGTTTGGTGTTATTTTTGTTCTAATTTCGATAACTTTTTCTAAAATTCTATGAATTCAAAATTTTTATATTCAAAAATTTGATACCTTAATTCGATATTTTTGCATTTTCAAATGCCAACTTTCAGTTCCAAAATTAAAAAAGATACATTCTTTTACAATAAATTTTTTTAATTATTTTGTAATATATGAGCGAGCGAAGCGAGCTAATATTCATAAACCCAAAATCTTGTCTGCAATTGGATTGATTATGTAATTTACTGATTCCCATTGTTCAGGAATACAAGCTCGCTTCGCTCGCTGATATATTCTAACTCGTAACAAAATGAATAACGAAATAGTTTTCTACAATGCCTAAACAAGACGAGTCAATAATTTCCCATTGCAGCCGAGTTTCATACAGGATTTTATGTTCCTTTTGTGTTGTTTGGAGTCAAACTCTAATTAACCTTACCCCTTATTTCACTCAAAATAGTGTTTTAATGTGATTTTTTCCATTAATTTGCTCTTGTAATTATTAAATTAACCATTTCATAAATTCGCAATAAATTTTGAGCATATTACAAAAAGGAACGTAGAATGTTTTTTCACTTTCTGACAATTTCCAAGTGGAAATTGTTTTGAAATTGGAAGTTTGTTCCCCTTTGACAGTGAGCTCCTCTAATATAAATCGATATTGTTAATTTCCCTTAGCGGCGTAGCACCCAGTCACTCTAATTTTTCATTTTCAAATTATATCCACAACTTGTCACATGTTATGTTATTATTTTTTTGACCCTACTCAAAGTCCTGTAAAAAAGCATGTCTTGTTAATGTAATTCGTTTACAGATATTTTGTTTTATCTTAAAATTACGTACATACTGATGCAAAACATTTAATAAACATGGTTAATTAAATCGTAAAGAAAAAAGAGAAACTTAAACCTGCATTTCCACATTTGTTTTCGAATTATTTCAAGAAGAATGCTCTTGCTGTGAATAGAGCATATTGGATTTTTTATTCTGATGTTACAAATGACAACAAATGAAAGGAGCAGAACATATTTGAGTTTTTAATCTTGAGTTTTTCTTATTCATTTTCTGCAGTACTTGTAGGAAAGGTAATCTGAAGAAGTTATTACAACAAACATTATAATTAAAAATATTTTATAATAAATCTATGTATTAATACGCAAACACATAAACACATTGATACACTTTTAAGCTATTTTCACACCGAAATAATATATACACCGCTGGAAAGGTCTTGTCTGTGGATGTGACGGGCGATTACTAATATACAGGGTGATTCACAAAGTATAGTAGATATTTAAACCTGAAATTATATGTCCCCCAAATGTCGTTTTGACCAACCAGCGATGCACTCAAAACATTTTGATAGTCGCTGGATTTATTTTGGGCAAAAAACTTAGTACTTAAGAACCACTGTAAACATCTCGGTCGTTATTGATGAATCCTTTCCGACAGACAAAAACCACTTTTGCTTTCAATTGAAAAACATAGACTCACCTAGGCCAACGTACCATTTATAAAAATTATTCGAAATGATGACAGCCCTGGCCCCACGCGAAAAAATTACTTATGCCGATCTATTTTTCTAGGTCTCCTCATATTAGGGACTTTCACAGGTTTAAATAACTACTATACTTCGTGAATCACCCTGTATATAAAGATACGGAGGGAGAAACATGTTTCTTACAGCTTTAATTAAATTTGTAATGTATAAATAGGAAAACATGAGAAGTATTGTTGTCCAGAGAAGGTTCAAGATATTATTTTATTCTCATGTAATTATCCAGTTGTAATAATATTAGTTGAACTAAAGCTACATCATATACATGCATGCATATCTATATAAACATGGTTTTCATTTAACATGTTTATCTTTACTTGGAATTAGATGCCTAAACTATGTAACAACAAGTTTAATTGGATTTATTGTCGCTGTTGTTTTAATAATGTGCAATTAGTTCGGTTATTATAATTTGCTTTTATGAAACTCTTGTGGATGAATTAACTTTTTAACCAAAACGTGCTTGTATGTCACCAAACTGTAAGGAAAATAAGCATTTATTCATTTATTACCTTTTTAACGGCTTTAAGCAAATAGAGCTTATTGATTGATTTCAACAAAGGTTTAATTAATATGGTAATTCATTAATTAATATTGTAAAAATTATTTGCAAATTGGCGATTCATACTATAATTAATAAACTAACACAGAGTTAGAAGAATTGGTTTGTGTCAACTGTCAGTCATAATTATCTAATTAAAATGGAATGCTTCAATTTATTGTAATCGATATGATAATTAATTGTGCATGCTACTTTATATTTTTCGAAAAGCTGAAAATAAATTTTAATTGTGGAATTTATTGAACTCATTAATACATTTTAGTTGGTAGAGAGATATAAGAGATATAAGCTTGAAATTCTGTGGTTTCCACGAGTTTTTTTGGAAACTATATGAAATGTAATTACTTTTATTAAGGCAATCTCAATTAAATATTCAATTAGAGAAAAGCAGATGTTTTTTTTTTGCCAACAGAAAGCACGTTGCAATAAAGGGTAAATATTTTTTTAAATTTATGTTATATTTTGTGCAGAACTGCTTCTTATCTGGAACATAAATATAATCAGTAGCACTTATCTTTATTTCCTCTATTGTAATTAAACCAGAAATTATAAGGAATATGAATTAAAATTATGTTTTATTTTTCGTGTTGCCCATCAGAAGGAGCTCCCCGTGATTCCGACCTTCACGAGTTTCCTTGCTGGTCAGGTCTATATCGTACATCGTGCCCACTTTTCAAAACCATGAATTAGTAACTATGAATACCGTAAATCATGTGCCCTAAGTAGACGCGACGACCCCAAGATGACTGCCTTCTTCATTCCAGGTCTCTACCTAGAAACCTAGAAACGAGTAAAATTATGTTATTTAGTATTAATTATATTATATAATTTTTTTAAAAGTATTTATTTCCTATACTAAATAATTCTAAAGTGGGCCAAGGTACATATTTTAGCGAAAGTTCGCACCCTAAAGGATAATAAGTGTAAATTCTTTTTTTTTCTTTAAATTTCACCAGTAGTAGTTTTTTGGGCGATTCACAAACAGTTTTGGTAATAAATCTAAATCTAAAAACATTGAATTATAATTTGCTTGTATATCTACCGGTTCATCACAGATTTATATTTCAATCGATCTCATAGTTTTTTCAATGTCCCTTACTTTTTGCATAATTTTTATTTTATTCTTTCTATGGCGCGCGGTTTTCAACAGAAAATGTTTTACTTACTTTACCGTATTACATATTTTAAATTTCAGCGAGTGTTGCTCCAACTTTAAGAAAGTACAACTTTGTAACGAGGTGCTTGCGGACATTTTGTTACCACAACTGCTTTTATTGTGTTCCTTTCCTGAATCTTTCCCTGCAGATTTAAAAACCATTAAAGCAAGGCCGGAGAAATAGGGTCCGCATGATCAACGGCAATATCGAAAAGACATAAAAGTATACGAAATAAAGAACATTATCGCCACCTCAACATCGTGAATAGAGACCTCAAATGGCTTTACTTTGAAATCAATTTCTCCCTGGACCACCTACAGTTCGACTATGTGGACAGACTTATTAGAGATAGATTACAAGACTTAGCACATAGGAAATACGAGAATCTAGTAAGAAAGTTAGATCACCTTTGCTTTGAACAATTAAACATGCCATTTAAAGATAAGAGGTCCATCTTAGACCATCATGTAGAATCTTTACCTATTCAAAGTAGTCAAGCTATAGATCATAAATTTCACAATAGAGTTTTAAATGACAGTAATACCTTATTTTCAGAGTCTGAAATTAATTTTCTTTCCAAAGGCCTTAAATACAATGTCCAACCATTAAATATCCAACACGTAAAAGAAACACTTGCAGTTGAAACAGAAATAATCACCAATTATTATAATACACCATTGATACCCGATACCATTCCATCACTAGTAACTACATTAACTACCTTATCTAAAGACAATATCACAAAGAACATTTCAGATTCAAACATGATTAAAAGCTTAAAAACAAAAATTAAAGAAAACAACATTTGTATTAGTAAAGCTGACAAGGGTAATTGTTTGGTAATACTTAACAAACAAGATTACTTAAACAAAGTAGAGAATTTCTTAAAATCTGGTGACTTTACAAAACTCAAAAAAGATCCTACTTCAAAATTTGTTTCCAACCTTAAATCTACGCTCAAAGACGTTTCAGAAACTATTAAATATTTTGACCCAAAAGCTTTCACACTAATACCCATGAATCCTTGCATACCTAGACTATACGGTCTACCTAAAATACATAAAACTCAACCTTTTCCCATTAGACCAGTAGTTTCGTTTGTTAATTCACCTGTATCAATACTTTCAAAATGGCTTAATACAATTCTTAGACAACATTTAGATTTTAATAACAAATTTGCAATAAAAAACTCAATAGATCTTTGCTCCAAAATTAGAAATTTCCAAATTCCATCAGACACTAGACTTGTTTCATTTGACGTAGTTAATTTATTCCCCAGCATCCCACCCAAATCTTGCTTATTAATTTTAAAAAACCTACTATTTAATTCTAATATGCCAACCATACATGCACTAAATTTACATTCACTTTGTGAGACTGTCCTAGATCAAAATTTCTTTCAATTTAATAATAATTTTTATTCACAAGACTCAGGCTTAGCAATGGGCTCTAATTTGTCACCTCTTTTAGCAGAAATATTCATGAATAACTTGGAAGATCAGTTTTTAACTTCTTCACCTTTTAAAGATCATTTTCTCTTTTGGTACAGATATGTAGATGACATAATTGTTTTATTCAAAGGATCTGATTCTGAACTTGATAACGCACTCAGCAACTTAAATTCTTTAAACCAATCCATTAAATTCACCGTTGAAATTGAAATCAACTTAGACTTGTTAATCACTAGAAATAATAATAGTTTTGAATTTGACATTTATAGAAAACCTAGTATCACAGATTGCGTAATACCTTTTGACTCTTGTCACCCTGTTTCCCATAAATTTGCAGCTTTTCATTCCTTTTTCCACCGATTATTTTCTATACCACTATCAGATTCATCTTTTCAAACAGAACTTAATAACATTAAACAAATCGCTTCAAATAATGGATATTCTTTAAAAACTATAAATAAATTATACTATAGATACTGTAACAAATTCAAGTACACACACTACTTGGTTAAAAATCCTTCAGAAACAATTTCCTTTTCAAATTCATTAACATATTTTGGCGTCGTCTCAGAGAAATGTTCTAAAATACTTAAGAAAAACGGTTTTAAAGTTTCATTTAAAACAGATAACAACTTATCCAGATTTTTTATTAAAAATAAAGATCCATTAGATTACAAATCATCATCAGGTGTATACAAATTAAGCTGCTCTACTTGTGAGTCATTCTACATAGGTCAGACAGGTCGCAAAATATCAGACCGTATTAAAGAACATTTCAGGCACATCTATAACAACACAGATCTTGATCCTCCACCATCAACACCTTCTTCTTTCGCCAATCATATATTAATAACGAAACATAGTTTTTCACCATCAAATTCCAAATTGATTCATAAATGCAATAAAGGCCGGAAATTAGATTTTCTCGAGACTTTGGAAATAAGGAAAGCCTTGAAACTGGAAAACAGATCTTGTTTAAATGAACAGAATAACTTCAATAATCCCATTATTAATTCACTATTTTAATTTTTCACTCAAACAAACTTACCAGATTCTCTTTGATCCATTTTTAATTTTTACATTTATAAAATGTTGTTTTTACGAAATCTTTTAAAAATCATGTAACCCTTTGAAAACGTCAAATTTAATTCAAAATTACGTCAATGTCATAATTTTTTATATTCTTTAAGGTAAGAACCCCTCTTGTAATTCATCAATTGTATCATTAATCTCTTGTTAAATTAGGGCTGATGATGGCAGAAGCATTCTGCCGAAACATGTACCATTAGTAATCCTTCAGTTATTAAAGTTTGTGGAGTTCGACATAGATATATTTAAATTTTAATTTAAATTTACTCCACTTGGATTTAAGGACATTCTTCTTGTTTAAAAAAAATTATGTACGCAGAATAAAAACCGAGATCGATTTAAAAAGTCACGTCTGTATATTGGCAGGTCAAGTTGTTACTTATGGTTATTATCTGTAGGAAATTTTTCTTTGGTTGAAAGCTTTTGTTGGAATTAGTAGATAAAATTCGCCGAAACGACCACAAATATGCCCCACAAACACATAAGAATACTCCGGCTAACTTCAGGAAGCTTTGTTCATCCATTCCAATTTTGCTCCTTTTTACGATCCTTTTTCTATAGAATTAACCTCATGCTTATTACATTTGAGGAGAGCGAGAAAACCGTTACATTTCATAACGTAGTGGCTTTTAACAAACCGCAAATCCACATAAAACACTCTGTGTATGCCTCACGTATGAGAATATTTGAAATAATACATTAAACATACATTGTATTTATAATAATGCTGTTGCGAGTGGAGCAACGAAGTTTACACTCCAGACATTTTACCACTATCTTCAAAGTTTTATAACAGCACCTGAGAACGTGCTTTTCGTTAATGATAGGCATTATTTATGAAATTTATTTACCGAGCTATGATGCTTCAGTGCTTTCTACAGACTAAATGTAGCGATCAACTGGAAAAGTGGAAACACTATTTTTAACGGTCGTTTTAAAATCCATAACGTTATTTTCTTAAATTTCAACATTTCATTTATGTGCCACTACTGTTGCAACACTGTCTGAAGTGTGGACGCACACCTTGTCTACGATTGTAGTCTTACTGTTAACAAATAATTTTGTGTAACTCTATAGTGTAATAATAATTGTAGTATTTGTGGTGAAATGATTATTTACTGGTTATGTCTACAGTTGAGGTTCAGGCTGAGATATTTCGGAAAAATGATTAATCTGTTAATTATTTTTATAATAAACTAATTTTCTAGTCAAATAACATGAATGCAATTACGTGTCTAAACTTCTTAACGGTTTTAAGTTTTAATTAACGGAAAACAGCAAGTTAAAAAGTATAAACTGAAATTTTATGTTTTATTCGTAGGTACGGTTTCTTACCAAAGAAAAAATCCAACACTATTATTCTACACCAAGACTTTGTAAAGCACTATCAATTTGTGTGTAAATTCTGTAATGTTACGGAAAAACGGCATTTGAAATTAAATTTTTTAGTTTAATAGAAGAAGCAACCATTTGTGTTTAATTAGCTAGTCTAGTAATGGTGGACCACAGTGCAGCATTTAATTTTGGTGCACTCTAGCTTAACATTAGCTCAACGTACGTAATATGTGCAGACAGACCACTATTTGTTTCACCTGGAATAACTTCTCTGCAGAAACCAACAATAATTATAAGGTAATTAAATCTACAGGTAGGTATATCAGACATATTTATTTACAATCTACAATTTCGTAGTTAGATTATCCTAGGAAATAAACGCAAACGGCATAAAAAATAAAATTCATAAAGCTAGAAAATTGCAAATGAATGCGTGGGCGGTTGGAAATAACAAGGGATCTAGTAAAATTTTGTGTGAAGCGCTTTCGAAACTTTTACTTTTATTAAGGCGGTTTTGGGTATTTTTACGTTGGCGCAGTTTAGAATTGAAGTTTTGATCCGAGTTATTTCTTCACTTCGTGATCCTGTATTAAAATACATAAATCAAGCGAACTGCAGTAACTTCAGGAGATCCAACTTTCAATTGAATAAGTATTTGAGCCATTTGTATAAAGTTGCTTGTTTCGACATCAACCGCTTGAGAGCAACGAATGCTTCAAACTGGGCTTGTAGAAGAATAAAAGAAATTTTATTGGGTATACTTGACTTGTGTGTGTGATTATTAATTGAGCCTTATAATATATTTCTATCAAACTAATTTTTATTCTATTAAGGCGACTCTAGCTAAATATTTTCTTGCTGTTTATAAAATGGTAATATTTTATGAGTGTTTACTTTAGATATGTGTGTTTCTGTACGTATGAAGCGAACAAAATTATAACAGTAAACAATCTGCATAACACGCTTTTACTCAGCTTAATTAACTAAATTTGTACAGTTATTTAAGGTTTTTAATTTTTCATTGATATTTATTCGTTAATTTATAAAATTATATTAAATGAAATGATAAATGTTTCTATGTGATCAAAAATGAGAAAAAGCATAGTCCATAGTTGATAATTGACTATCGTTTGTCCTTGAAAGTCTTATTCAAAAAATATCTTTGTAGCACAGTTTATAGCCATTAGAGAACTGTCATTTGGTTTATATTTCGTTAAAATCAATCAATAAATAAATGGGTTCACAAATTAATGGTGGTTTAATAACAAACCGGAAAATGTTATTTTAACTTCTGTAATTTTACGTACGTTTTTTATACCGGGTGTCCTAACTAAAATTTGGACCTCCCAAGAATTCCAATTTCGAAAGGCTCAGAAGAAAACGCTCGAACAGATTTTGTTATCAAGGGGGACCAAATGTTACCAAACTTTCAGGTCTTAGATGTCGCCCCTTGAGCCAGGAGAGCCTCCCCTTTAAAAAATTTAAATGGCATGGGGAGTCGTGTGATAGATCACCTTAAAGCACTTTTATCGATTCGTTTCTACAGAAAAAAAGCATGAATTTGTTATTTTCCAAATCTACATAAAATACTCTTGATATTCTTCCGATGTTGAAGTGAGATAAAATCTTGAATTTTGGCTGCCAGATGGTGCAACCTAAATAAACTAAAATGTCTGGGTCGGATTTGGTTTTTGGTATTACAGTGTCGTTTAGCTTTTGGGGACAAACGAACAACCCATGTTATTCGGAACGTTCAAACTGACTATTGGTGGACTGGGTGACCATATTTTTACAAAGGGACTTTTACCGTAATAAAATACTGGAATAAAGAGGTCCATTCGTGGTCCACTCACCTAGATCTCTGACAGAGGGTACAGTGCTGCCGGGCGTTGAAGATAACTTTTTTGTTTTTGAAGATTATCGCCTTCAATTTTGAGAGGGTGTTAATAAAAGATATAGATTTTTGCAGTTAGAGACTGATTTTTTAAAATTAGTAAATTTGGAAAAAAAGATTGCGGGAAAATGCGGGGTACACTTAATTAAAACTTCTCGTCTGGTCAAGATTGTGAAATGAGCAATTTATTAAGTCCATTGGAATCAAAATTGTCTTGATGACGCGAGGATGATTCACTGTGTATGGAGATGAGTCTTTGCAGATTTGATTCCGATTCATTAGCGGCGTGTTCAATATTAACAATTAACAACAATTAATTATTAATAATTAACAATTATTTCTGATTTGAGGAATATGTCTTGTAAATTTTTAGCGAAATTTGAAATTTTTAGTGATAACACCGCTGTTTGTGGCGTGTAAAAAATAAAAAGTTTTTTTTGCAATTTTCTTTTTGAATAGCACAAATGCACGTCACTGTCTTTTTTGGTTAACATTAATACCTCAATTATTTTTTTCGGCGATGATTACGAACAAGGTGCCGCAAAGTTTTACTGACAAACTCTATTGTGTTGGGACTAATCTGTCCAACTTTACTTTTTTGGGACTGATATGTCAAAATTTGACAGATGTGTACAAGAAAGTAAAACTTTACGGCTCCAAAAAAGGACACCTTTTTGATAAGCATGGCCAAAAAAAAAATTATGACCAAATTTTTGAATTCTTTTGTGATCATCGCCTAATAAAAAACGTCGTTTGCACTTTGGCCAAAAGTACTTTTTTGACCTTATCTGAATTGTGTACTCGGCTGCGGCCTCGGTACACAAATTGCAATAAACGTTTTTAAGCGTATCCTTTTTCGCTTGGTGCGTATTTATTAAATAAGGAAATTATAATAAATATAAAATAACAATATTTATAAACCAGAAGAATATCGATGATTAAAATTTAAATATATTTAAGTCGAACTCCACAAACTTTAATAAATTACGATGGGAACATGTTTCGGCAGAACACTACTGCCATCATCAGCCCTCATTTAACAAGAGATTAATGATACAATTGATGAAATACAGAGAGGTTCTTCACTTAAAGAATATTTAAAATTATGACGTTATTTTTGAATTAAATTCGATGTTTTCAAAAGGTTACATGATTTTTAAAGAATTTCGTAAAAACAACATTTTATAAAATGTAAAAATTAAAAATGGATCAAGGAGAACCTGGTAAGTTTGTTTAAGTGGTAAAAAATTAAAATAGTGAATTAATAATGGGATTATTGAAGTTATTCTGTTCGTCTAACCAAGATCTGTTTTCCAGCTTCAAGGCTTTCCTTATTTCCAAAGTCTCAAGAAAATGTAATTTCCGGCCTTTATTGCATTTATGAATCAATTTGGAATTCGATGGTGAAAAACTATGTTTCGTCATTAATATTATTAATTAATTGGCGAAAGAAGAAGGTGTTGATGGAGGAGGATCAAGATCTGTGTTGTTATAGATGTGCCTGAAATGTTCTTTAATACGGTCTGATATTTTGCGACCTGTCTGACCTATGTAGAATGACTCACAAGAAGAGCAGTTCAATTTGTATACACCTGACGACGATTTGTAATCTAATGGATCTTTATTTTTAATAAAAAATCTGGATAACTTCTTATCTGTTTTAAATGAAACTTTAAAACCGTTTTTCTTAAGTATTTTAAAACAACAAAACTCAAAAAAGATTCTAATTCAAAATTTGTTTCCAACCTTAAATCTACGCTCAAAGATTTTTCAGAAACCGTTAAATATTTTGACCCACAAGCTTTCACTCTAATTCCGATGAATTCTTGCATGCCTAGACTATAGGGTCTACCTAAAATACATAAAACTCAACCTTTTCCCATTAGACCAGTAGTTCCTTTTGTCAATTCACCTGCATCAATACTTTCAAAATGGCTTAATATAATTCTTAGACAACATTTAGATTTCAATAACAAATTTGCAATAAAAAACTCAATAGATCTTTGCTCCAAAATTAAAAATTTCTAAATTCCATCAGACACTAGACTTGTTTCATTTGACGTAGTTAATTTATTCCCCAGCATCCCACCTAAATCTTGCTTATTAATATTAAAAAACCTACTATTTAATTCTAATATCAAAACCATACATGCACTAAATTTACATTCACTTTGTCAGACTGTCCTAGATCAAAATTTCTTTCAATTTAATAATAATTTTTATTCACAAAACTCGGGCTTAGCAATGGGTTCTAATTTGTCACCTCTTTTAGCAGAAATATTCATGAATAACTTAGAAGATCAGATCAGAACTTCTGCTCCCTTTAAAGATCATTTTCTCTTTTGGTACAGATATGTAGATGACATAATTGTTTTATTCAAAGGATCTGATTCTAAACTTGATAACACACTCAGCAATACCTTTTGCGTAATACCTTTTGACTCTTGTCATCCTGTTTCCCATAAATTTGCAGCTTTTCATTCCTTTTTCCACCGATTATTTTCTATACCACTGTCAGATTCATCATTCAAACAGAACTTAATAACATTAAACAAATTGCTTCAAATAATGGATATTCTTTAAAAACTATAAATAAATTATACTATAGATACTATAACAAATTCAAATACACACACCACTTGGATAAAAATCCTTCAGAAACAATTTCCTTTTCAAATTCATTAACATACTTTGGTGTCGTCTCAGAGAAATGTTCTAAAATACTATGAAAATGAAAATATGAAAAACGGTTTTAAAGTTTCATTTAAAACAGATAAACACTTATCCAGATTTTTTATTAAAAATAAAGATCCACTAGATTACAAATCGTCGTCAGGTGCATACAAATTGAACTGCTCTTCTTGTGAGTCAGACAGGCGCAAAATATCAGACCGTATTAAAGAACATTTCAGGCACATCTATAACAACACAGATCTTGATCCTCCTCCATCAACACCTTCTTCTTTCGCCAATCATATATTAATAACGAAGCATAGTTTTTCACCATTAAATTTCAAGTTGATTCATAAATGCAATAAAGGCCGGAAATTAGATTTTCTTGAGACTTTGGAAATAAGGAAAGCCTTGAAACTGGAAAACAGATCTTGGTTAAACGAACAGAATAACTTCAATAATCCCATTATTAATTCACTATTTTAATTTTTCACCACTCAAACAAACTTACCAGATTCTCTTTGATCCATTTTTGTAACCTTTTCAAAATGTCAAATTTAATTCAAAAATAACGTCATAATTTTAAATATTCTTTAAGGTAAGAACCTCTCTGTATTTTATCAATTGTATCATTAAACTCACGCTGATGATGGCAGTAGTGTTCTGCCGAAACATGTTTCCATTGTAATTATTAAAGTTTGTGGAGTTCGACTTAAATCTATTTAAATTTTAACAATATTTATGGTGGATAAAAGCAATGTAAGCAAATCGCTCGGACAGGTCAATTTTTTTTGCATGCCACTTGCTATGCAATATAAAAAAAAAACATTTTTAATTTCTTGCCAAAGAATTTTGTTTCATTTTTTTTTCAATTAATAAATCATTTTAATCGCCGGAATATACAACGAAAAAACAAATATTTTTTCGAGAAATTGCTATAATTGTCCTTGAGTCTGAAAATTTACATAATGAGTTTACAAATATAATTAAGGTATTATTTTAATTTACTTGTATAATATAATATGATAATCATGTTTATTTGTATTTGTTTGGTCTCATCGTTTATATAGAGACAAGCAACGTCCGGATTTTGGGAGTTTCCGAATTTCGGTATTCCGGAAGCTGGAAAGCATAATTAAAAACCTGCTGTGTTCGTCCAACTTTATCATTTTATGATGAGTTTTGTAGAGAGCATCTAGAAAATCCTACCTGACCTCATTTCGATGGCCCACTGTAAAATACAACATCTTCCGCCCAATAAACTGACTTATTATTGTGTTTCTCATCAGGTAACTGCACCCGAATGTGCAAAAAAATTAAAAACTTGATAAGGACGCTGTTTTTTCCGGACAAAAATAATTGATTGTCTGTAGGTCAAGTTAAAATAAATATCCATAGACGGTTCGTGAATTTGAAGGGTTACAAAAATGCTAAAATAAATTGAGATTTCGAAATATTGGTAGATAAAAATTGTGTTGCTCTCGGCGAGTTCTGCTAGTAGTTAAAATTAATGTAGTTATTTCTGGGACATCCTGTATAACAAAAATAATAAATAATTATGGATTCATGTATATTTTTTTAAAGATACTATTTATCAATTGTTATTTGTTGGATGGACATAAAGGTCTGAACAAAATATTAAAATTTATTCAGAAGCTTTTTCTAATAAATTTGTCTGATTTTTAGATTTTATCCTGTTTTCGGTACTGTTTTCTCGAAGTGCGCTGTCAAAACATTTTTCAGGGACGAGGGCGCATTTTTGAAGCTCGACGCGATGCGGAGTGTTGCAAGTGAGCGCGAGCCCCTGAAAAGTGACAGCACACGAGCATTGAACAACATTTTTTTTCGTTTACTCAAAATGAGAAAAACTACGAATTAACATGAAATTTTGAGGTTAGGTTTTTCAGCTGTCAAATTAAATACAAAAGCGGAAAAGTATATATTTAGTTATGTACCACTTTATCGATTCTACAAAACTATTACAATAGTAGATTATATGTATTATAAGTGAAAGAGATGCTTCATTGTCAGAGAGTGAGATTTTTTAATCTCATCTCACGAGTTTACAATGACATTTCGGTCACGTGTGAGATACGACGTTTTATGCCCTGTAATTGTAGAATGACGTTTCAAAAAATAACTAATGTCTAACTATAGTAATTCACTTGTGTAGGTAATCACTTGTGAGAGAAATGCTCCATTATACTTTCCAACAATTATGATGACCAACACTCTATTATGTTGTCACCATTACATTTAAAGATTAAAGAGAGATGTAAAAGACATTTCTGCGAGCACATTATCTCGACATTAATAAACTTACGATTAATTTACACCTCTGCAGCATCGCTTGATTTAATACACTTAGTGATTTTCTGAACTAACGAATCTTATTATTGGAAAATTTCCGTCTATCCCGGAAATGATTGATTTCGAACAAATGGTTAATCTCATCAAATAGCGAACTACGTTTTTGCTCGTTCGCCAGCAGGTTTTTATAGGTGTAATGTTGGCCTTTTTTCGTAAAATGTAATTTATTCGGTAGACGAAAACTGATCAAAGCTTCATGTTTGTAGTTTCCTTTAAAAATACGATTCTCTGTAAGAGGAAACAGAATTGGTAGCGCTCCAGTCGCCGAAAAGCTAAGGAAAAACAGCGACAAAAAGTTGTGCCAGAAAACCCATTTCTCCCTCATCAACGCGCCGCAATGTCCGGAGTGTTCCATTGTATAACTCGTCTGCTCCTTGGGTCATAAGCTAAAAGGGATCTTTGCCCAATAGCGCAAACGATGAACTTTTACAGTCAATTCTTGCTTTATGGCAACCGCTATGTAGGTTCAAACTAGATTAGCCTTAGCAGTTTTCCATTAGATCCGATGGGCAAATAATCATTTTTATTGCCTATGCTGAACACTCATTTATTTGGTCCTCCACGCCCAAATAAATCACCCACGTCTAAATCGAGGGACTTCGGAAAGCAAAGTAGGAATAATCTGGATTAACCTGATTGAAAGAGTCAAATATCGTAAAAAAATCAGAATTCAATTAGAGTTTTTGCCGCGCGGCTGGCTTTTTAAACCTTTTAAAAGTTCAAATTACGCTTAGCTACTTTTATATTCCAGGGAAATAGGGAACAGGGCAAAAAACCAGACAAAAAGATAAATAGTGTTTTACTGTTTTTATTTTTTAGAAAAAAAGTCAGAGGATATTAATTTGCTTATCAGGTTTTCAATATTGAGTTGCTAAATTTATTTTCATTTGCGCGTACACGGGAGAACAGCATGTGGAATGTTTAAAATTTAAAATACGTTTTCAATTCTGCTTTGTGGAAATTGTTTTATAAAAATAATTTCACAATCGTATCGATGATATTTAATTTCGTCAGACATAAGTTTTAATTTAATCAGAGAGCCCTTTGGAAACTGAAAGAATTTTCTATGTTTACGTAATACAGTTTTTGATTAACGCAATTTTAAAATAACATTATAAAAACGTCCTCAGGGGTGGAGGCCACGTTTTAACGGTAGACCGTTAATGTCATTTGATGTGAAATATCCATTAGTTAAATTACTTATACCTACTGAAAAAAGTACTTGACGTTTGGAGTTTGATGTTGGTGCACTTATTTAGTTACTACAAGACAAAAAGTAACATGAGTAGTAACAGTAAAGTAATCTTTACATATCTTAATTACTTGAACACAAGTGTCCCTAATTCATCTCGCGCTTTTATAATTTAGTGGAAGGTAAAGAGAAAATAAAATCACAACATTTACAAACAGTTTATTTTTTAAAGCAGCTTGAAGGATTTCGAAAAGTTTTAGCAGCCGTTTAGTGCCTTTGACGAGCCAAAGTCTACAAATCTTTATGCTTTTATGTGTCAGTCGCTTCTACAATTTGTGACGTTGAGTTGCTCAACCATCTAAATGTCTTTCCACCATCTCTTACCATCTGTCTTTTGGATGCCCGCTCCTTTTCTTATTATACACTTATTTGGTATCTTTTTCTCAAAGTTCGTTTTTGAGACATGCATGGCTAACCCAAAGAAGTCTCTGGAATTTTATTTCCATTACTAGGATTGTTATTTCAAAGAATCTCATTTTTTTTGTTCTCAAATATTTGCAACTCAAATAAAATATAGATCGCTTAATCACTGTTTCGCACATTTTCAGGTTAAGTTTTGTCGACCCTGACTTTAACGATAAAACTATATAAAGCTCCCTCACTCTTGTTGGCTCTGGCTGGACGTTCGCGCGACTTGCGTTACGCTCATCGTTGCTGTTAGTTAGCGTAACTCCTAGATAACAGGATGTGGGAACTTGCTCGATTGTATATTGTTTGTAGTACATCGTCAATTGATTTTCACAAGCTCAACATAATTATATTTGATTTACTCATTTTCTTCTATCACATGATCGTCAACGTCGTGGCGGATCTTGCAGATTTGGGAGAAATTTCTATCTACCATTTTTCTGAAAACTCATTTTTTTTCAGCAAATTCACGAGCCGCATATGGATATTTATTTTAACTTGACTTTCTGAGAATCAATTGTTTTTCTCCAGAAAAACTCGGCCTGTTTATCAACATTCTAAATGTTTTGCCAAGCCCCCTGCGTTACCTGAAATGAGTTTGTCGAGAGCGAGGGCAGCAGGCGGTAATTTATTATTTATTCGTTTTTAAAGTTGCTTTAATGTGTTTATTATGTGCATTATTAGTGTTTACCTCGAAGGCGCCAGTTTCGTGAATGGGAGGGAAACAGGACCCAAATTTTCTATTTCTTCTTTTATCAATTGATATTTTCAACTCAAATACTGCGCACGTATGGGCAGCCGAAAATCCGCTTGCTATTAAGGCCAATAATTTTCATTTCGCATCAATAATAGCATTTGGTGTTGAAGTAAAGACGTTTAGTAGGTCAGTTTATTTTATTTATGTCGGGCGGTTTATGGTGTTTCCGAATGTTTTCTAAAGTTCTTAATATTATTAATCAGACCAGAGCTTTAGTGGCGGGTAAATAAATTAACGTCAAAACTTCCATTAATTTTAACTGCATAACTACGGGGTTTTAAAAATCTATTAAGAAAAATTGTTGACAATGATGAATTCTAGAACCGATTAAAATTTTGATACCTATTTCTCTTACATCCTGTTTCAGGTGAATCAGAAATACGATATTTAGCTTGTTAAAGATATCTCACCGAGCTAAATAGAAAATAAAAGGTTCAATCGACGGTAACAGAAATAAAAAGTTATGAAAAACCATATTCTAGGAAGAATGAAAAGGGGATGGATAAATAGGTGTGGCAATATAAGTGATATAGTAAAAATTTGCCCGACAAACAAACCTGAACTGGAAAACATTTCAACGATAAGATAATAAATCATATAAGCTAAGAAAATATATGCATATGAAATGTTAAAAAGTGAAATTAACATCAAGCACAGAAAATAATAAATAAACATTAAATAATAATAAATAAAAAATTAATAATTTTTATGTGTGTTAAGAACTTCAATAGCCCTAATCAGCCAGTCAACATTCACAAGACCAGCATATAATAATCAAGATAAGTAGATTCCATAATTTTTGTTTGTAGTCAACGTTTTTCTTTTACCTTAAACACACTTCCTCGTAGAAAGTCAATAACATTGTATTTATCGAACTAGACCATTTAATTAATTGTCAACTTGTTCTCGGTCTTTAATCCATATTAAATTAAAATTTGAGCAATTAGTCATTTTATAGCTGTCAATTTTATTTCTTCTAGTTCAACTTAAAATTTTAAATTTTGTTAACTTTAATGTTAAATGTTAAATCATGCCACACATTTATAAATTTGTTGGACTCATTTTTGATAATCTGCAGGAAATTTAGAGCAGGCATTTCGAAAAACCTTTAACACAGCGTTCTATCGATATACTTTCATTCACCATTCTGTTGCCGTTTTTTTGAAGTCACTTTGAAGTAGTGCCAACCTAATTTAAATTTCATAGCCTACAGTACATTGAATTTGTCATGGGGACATTTTCAGGTTTTCAGGTTTTCTATTTCTCGGATTTTCAAATTCTTAGGTTGTAATTCCGATTTTTTCATGTTTCCGGTTCCCCCTGTTCAAACTAAGGTATGTTCCTAGGATATGCAAAGTGGCCGAGGTCATAATGATCTCTAAACCTGCAAAGCCAACAAATGAAGTATCATCTTACAAGCCGATCATTAGTCCCTGTAATTTCGAAGTAATATGAGAAATTATCGTTGAAAGGAATGAAACCTATAAATAATATAATTGAGGCTAAAACTTGATCTCAGCCCACTAATTTGAATTTGGAGCAAAGCACTCGACCATGGATCAGGTCCACAGAATTACCGGAGATAATAGAGAAATCGCTCGAAGAAAGAAAAGTTTGTTCTGCGAATTTTTACCCAAGAAAAATATAGAAGATTTTATAGTTAAACAAAACGAAGAGTATTCAATACTGAAAGAAATTTATGCAGGGGTACCACAAGGCAATGTATTGGGACCAGCCCTTTACCACTGCACTATAGCTACGTTCGCTGATGACGCTGCCATCTTGGCTGTATAGTAGAGTGCCAGTCGCGCTTAAACGTGTCACCCTGTGGGCCTTTCAATTCACAAAGCTAAAATTTTCAGGAATGAAAGCTAATGTCCTAAATACATTACATATGAATTCGTCAGGACGCAATGGGGAGAGAGAGGGTGATCGGGGTTCGCACGGTCTCCAGACTTCCAAATTTTACATCATTCTACATTTATAATTGTTTCTAGCTTACGACAAAAATATGAAAGTGGTACTGTAGGAATCACAATAAATAGGGCAACAGTTTTACAAGAGAACATTTTTTTGATTTAAGACTTAGATTTGGAGATAACGAGTGAGAAACGGCAAAAATGGCATAAAGTAATTACTTTTCATCGGACGTAAAGTCGAGAAAAATGAGTTTTGTTTACGTTGGTACTTGCAACCCCCACCCTAATGTGTACCGAGGGATGGGTCAGGTACCAGCACCCCAAATTGTAATCAGTGAATTTTTAGCTCTCAAGTCGAGACAACCTATCAGTGAACTTTTAGCTCTCAGTATGAGACGATCTAACTAAGTCAAGTTTTAGCTCTCAGTATGAGACGATCATTCATTCTAAGTAACATTTAGCTCTCAAACTGAGACAACTATCTAGATATAAGAATTACAGTAGCTCTCCGTGGAGACGACTTAACTTAAACCAATTTCGTTCAATATACAGTCCTAAGTTAAGAGTAGTTCTTATTTCATCGAACCAGCCTACATAACAAGTTTAAAGTTGCTACAAGATGGGAAACTCAATGATTTTGCAAAAACTGTTTATTAATTTTTGGCCAAAGGGCTACAGAGAATGTTTTGAAAAAATATCAGAAAAATCAAACCATGTATCAAGTAACTCACTATATCGAAAATTCGAAAATTTTGAATAACTTTTTTTTTGCACAGGACGATTTCTTGGCAAATTCTTATGCAATGTGTTTAGGGCATTAGCTCCCATTTCTGAAAATTCCAGCTTTGTGAATTGAAAGGCCCACATAATCGTTTTCTGAGCGCCTTAGCCGTCCGCGAGCACTCCACTAGTCTTCACCTACTAGAAACTCATCAAGAAACAGGGTGAAAATTGCAAATACTCTAACGATTGGATTAAGCAATTGCGAATAAAACTGAACGAATTTAAATCTATTCACGTCAATGTTACAATAAAAGGAAACAATATACTAACGAGCGTTCAACAAAAAACCTGGTTAGAGCAAGCTTTGAAATTGCGTTTTTGTTTTATTTTTTTACAGTGTAGAGCTTGGGGGCGTCCATTAATTATGTGAGCTCAAAATGGGGGGGGGGGAGTTGCTCCAGTAAAATCTCATCAAATCTTATCTAAAGGGAGCAGGGGGTCATTGAAAATCGCACGTCAACTTTTTAATTAAAAACATTTACATTATTATTAGACAGAATATATAAAAAAAATCATTAAACTTAGGTACTATTTTTTTTATTTTTGTCCGAAAACCATTTTTTCATTACAATAGCAATCTTGAGTATAGAGAGTATAGACAATATTAAATATTTTTTATCTCTGGGATTCTCCGAATTGAGACAATTCCCGCACAATTTATTTACGAGACTCTTTTCGCGGAAATCCCCGCCGATTAAATAAATTTGTTATAGTGTTCCTTAAACGCACTATTAATTTTCCCCTGTATATTCCATCAGTATTAACGTATGGTATGTAGTAGTATTAAGCAAAATACATGAACATACATGAAAATTCGTGAGGGGGAGGGGGGGTTTCACCAAATCTCATCAAGGAGAGGGAGGGTTTATTAAGAATTTTACAATCCCTTAGAAGGACACAAAACAGTTACAGTAAATTAATGGTGAAAATATTTTCGATGTTGTGCTCTTTTTCTGATTCCATTAAAAACTGTTTGCAAAAAATCTTCAGTTTCTTATTCTTTCTTGCATCGGCTATGAGTGCTTTGTACATGGCATTTTTAATATGTGGCCAAAGAAAGAAATCACAAAAACTAGGGAACCCATTGTCAAAAGTTTGTAAATATGACAAACAGACGTGGTACAGATATACGTAAATCTTTTTTTGATGTCATCACAGGCTGCAACAGAGAGGCCAGTCTGTTCTCGGTACATAGAAAAATGTGATTAGTATGGAAAAAATATTTTAAATAATTTTTATTTACCTGTACGACGTGTCTTGCTCATTGGGTTTATAATAGGTATGTATTTACAAGTGTTGAAAGCGTTTTCCATGTTATGTAAACAACGTAGCTGAGGGGATGATCATTGACTATGTACTGACTGTTTTCTCATTTATTTTTCTCACCTAACTGTTGCATAATATATGGAAATATTGGCAATGTGGTCTGTGTAGATTTACACTGATATCTTGAGGTTTCAGTTTGGCAGGCTTTCTCTTCACTCTTGCACAAAATCATGTCTGTGCATGTCTGTGATTGTCTACCAGCATCAACACAAAAGATTGGAATATTTTGACATTCTCACGACATGTTGGTGATCAAGCTGTTAATAATTCAGAGAGTAATTTCCTCTCTTCTGGGTCAATATTCATAGGTTCACTGAATAACGTGCTGTCTACTGATGTTGACATTCCAGTTTCACTTGTTACTTTGCCATATTTCACACTCAAACTTCAAATCTGAAAAATACGGTTAGGTAAAAGTTTTAAACTCTTCCGTTTCAGAAGCAAAAGAGCAGGGAGCATAATATGTAAGTGCCTTTAGTGATATCTTCTATGCTACGGAAAGTCTTTCTTTGATGACACCGTTTCACCCACCGGTCAGCTTTTGCACAACTCGCGCATTTTCTGATATGTTGGGAAAACGTTTTGACCGTCTTATATTCATGTTTTCGTACCATTTTGTAATTGAAAACAAGGTTTAAAAAACAGCAAATTGTATAACGTATTTTCCGTGCTGTAGCGACTGTCACTGCAACGTCCATAAGAGCAATGCTTTGTAGCACCTTTCCGCGTCTTTTGATCACTTACCATCTTGCTAGTTGCAATACTTAACTCGAATTAACGTTTCAATAACAATTTGTCTGAATTTAGTGCCGGTTGCCTAACCTGAACTCGACATCAAGTATAAGAAAATGTATTGACTTCAGAAATAGCGCCCTTTATTAGGACCTGGAAACGGACACTGTCAACGACACAATCGAAAAATTTGCCAAGTGACGAAAAAAAAAAGAAAGGTGCAATGTTTCATTCCCCTAAACGGGACGGGCCGCTATAATGCAACCAAGACCTGGCCGGCCCATCCACATAAAAGCAAGTTGGAGACACCGTTAGCCCAGTCCATGACTGAGCCCGTTACTGTGGGGGGTTCAGGAATCATCCCTACCAATTGCATTAATTGCACTATAAATGTTTAGAGGAACGGTGGTTGAACATTCAAAGGGTTGAACACATTGAATTGTAGTATAACCTAAAAAAATATGTTATTTTTCTTCATTGTAATACTGAAATTATGTACCGTTCCATCATATTGAAATAAATCTTATACGTATACTGTGATAACCCCCCTGTTACATTACCGCCACTTTTTGAATTTAAACATGAAATGAAATGTCAATGACGTCACTAAACGTCAAATTTGAAAATAAATTTGAAACAAATCGCGAACTTTAAAGGTTGGCTAGTGATCGTCAGACAATGAAAGAAAAAGCAGAATCTGACGTTGTGTTATTTTTTTGACAAGGCAAACAATGGCGGAACATTCAAACTTACCCAAACGAAATAAACCCCAGATTCTTTGGATACATGGCGAGAGCTAATCAGGAGTGGAGCGTAAATTGATAACACAAAAATTATGGTTTTAAATGTTTTAAAAGTTTTAGTCGTTTTGTCCTTTTGAGTTTTGTGATCTCGTACTGTGGTTAACAATTTCTAGTGTCTTCGTATCAAGTTGGGAACAATGCAAATTTGATGGTTTTAACAATAATGATTCGAGTAACAAATTACAACTGACAATTTACAATTGTTTCAACAATTAACAATTTAGTTCTTCCGAAAATAGTAACCAATAATAACGAGTGAGCAACAAAATTCGTGATCGTAGGAGCCTCTGAATCCAAAATTTTGAGTCGATTCTTGATCGATACGATTGTGTAAAAAGTCATCGAGTAATGTGAATTGACGGATTAATGTAAAAGAACCGATATACGTTTAGCCAACTGCGATCACGAATTTTGTTGCTCACTCGTTACAATTTAACAATGGTTGTGCATATGATGAGTGAGGTTAAGTCAGCTAAGTTCATTCCACCATGAGCTTTTGCAGTTTACAGGAATGTACAACAGACAGATACAATGAAATATCTACGCCCACAGCGGGCCTCTTCGCACCTGAGAAGGAAAAACAAGAATATTGAAACAATTACCTAAGTTGAGTACATCTGAGTCGGCGTGATGGAAAACATGTAGATCAGATGGGAAGACTAAAGCGAAGTGAACAAGATAACTGTCTGTCAGTGAGGCAAGATTGTAAAGAGGTTACTATCACGGGGGAAAAGCTTGTACATCCCACGGACCAGGAGAAATGAGTTTGTTACTGAATTGTCCTAGACATACTTAGTTTCCTGTCTTTCTTTAAGGCTTGTCCAAACCAAGTCCAAGTTAGCGGCACTTCCCTCGGGGACTATTCTTTTGGTTGTTAATTATCTTAAATATTTGTGAAGCAAGCAATTTGTTAGAAGCCCGAAAACAGTGCTGCAACTTCGACTCCGTAGGCTCAAGGAGTTAGTAGCAACTCCCTTTTCTGGGTCCCATATACCCCAAGAGACAACGACTTCGTCTCCCACCTCCCAGGCATAGGTATAGCCGAAGTAGGGCCACATAACTCCCCCCAACAACAGCAGCCTGCAACGCGAACCACGAACTGAACACTATTTGGTCTACCTGTTGCCTCAAAACATGTACGGACAAACAACATCATAAATAAAATATACAGTAACGCAACGTTTTATTTGGAAGCCATTTTGAAACGGGAACAATGCGATGACATCAGCGGGCGCAACACGTAACGGGGCGCAACAAAAACTACCCACATGCACAAACAAACTACACTAAAAACCGATTTTTTGTTTTCACGGTGTCGAATGTCGCTGGATGTCAGTTACAAGCGAATGACGAGAAATCGCAAGGGGGCGCAAAACAACGATAAGGCACTTTTTCAGAACTCCTGACATTCGGCGTGGCTTTTTGCCCTTTATTCATCAGTTCTTACTCAGTGTTGGTTAATTCAAGTCAACAGAGACAAAATAGCTTTACAACGACCGCAAGCTGCTGTCGGACTCATACCGAAAGACAGGTAGTTATTAAAGGATTTATCTGAGTGGCAATCTAGTTATGTTAAGTTAGGGAATATCTTTGTTTCAACTTGAACGCGCCTGTGGTTTGGGCACGGTAACTAGAAGTCAACAACACATTTGAACTTTCTGAAATTGACAACAATAACTAAAAACAAATTACAACAACGATTTTAGCAAGTAATTCGTGGTGTCTGTGACTCAAAAGTTTGGTAATTTATGCTACTGCAGACAAAGGAGGAATAAAGGCAACTGATACGAAATGCCTGGGTTCAGGCGAGGTCCACGGAATACTTCGAGTAGCAATAGTGAACATTAGTTTAAACAAAGGCTCGAATTCTTAACAAGACAGGTAGATGCAAAGGCGGAACGACTCCATTTTCAACATGTCGAGTTTTATGGCGTCACTAACAGACAAAATGGCGGAAGAACGGTAAAATATGAAGCGGCTGTTATCTAGGAGTTTCTGGTATGCACGTGGAACAAACGCCGGTCAATTTCATGGCATCCGCATTATATTGAGTATGACAAAAAGAAATAGATAGAATAAAGGTTACCTTGTAACTACGTCGGTCGACACTACAGACACAATTGTTAATTGAAATTCAACCGATCCTTCTGGTAACGTGAAATCTCGACAATGCAATTTAAACATTGAGTACACTCAACTTTAAAAACAGGAGAACTCATAGTGGAATAAAATTAGATATAAACAAAGAATTAAGCGTTAGTTACGTCTTGCTGCTTCTAACGTTGAAAAGGGAATGCATCTGTGTAATGGCCGCCGGTCTTCCTTCCACCACCTAGCAGGGATGCCAACCGACGTTTTAACTCCGACAACTTCATTGTGTTGCCAACCCCATGTTGGGTGTTGCTAACTTCAGAGAAACTAGCCGGATAGGCAACTCGTTCTCCTATGCGTCCCATGGTATGATGTATTTTAGGGATATCTCAATACCAAATGTTGTTTTAAATGTTGCCAATATATTTAATTCCATTAATTAATAGCTACTGATTTAATTCGAGTTGACAACCCAAAAAAATTCATTTTTCTTAATTTAGTCGTCAAATTATTTACCTATCAATATTTAAATGGGTATACCGAATCGTGTTGCAAATGTTGTCAATAGTTTAATTTCATTAATTAATAGGTACTGACTTATTTTAAACACTTTTTATTTACAATGCTTTTTAGCGTGTGCGAAGCGTGTTAAAATGTCGCTTTCGAGGCGGTGAGTTCAAAAAACCTTTTCAGAGAGTCGGCCGCGCTGGGAATCGTATCCCGGGCCTCCCGATGACAAGTGCGACCGCAGGCCGTTGAGCCACTGTGTCGGTAAGAGTCACGAGCAACGACTTGCTCATTGATCCATGCTTCGATCAGATTGTAATGACAAAAAGCATCCTTACAAAAGTTTTGTCTAAATAAAAAAAGCAAGAACTGGAAATTCGATATATTCTTTTGAAACAAACCTCCGCCAGACGGTCTTTGACTCACCTTTGTTGGGGATTTCAATAAAGTTTTGATATTGTGTTTTGCTAAACTACCGGGTGGAAATGTCTAATAAGAATGGTCCATCTACATGTGATTTATTTAGAATATTCTGATTGTGATTATACCTTCCATCTGCGATGAGTGATATTTTTAGGGATTTTCATTGATTGTTTTGTAAATTCGTCAATCCGATGTACCTGACATCTTCATTACGATGATTTTAGTTATTATAAAAAATATTCGGCAGAAAATACTGCACAAAAAAAAAACTAAAATTACGAGCGACCACTAGTTTTCGAAATGTGAGGCCGAGAAAACACAACACGTGCGCTAAACTATTTTTCGTGGACAAAATTCGTCTTTATTCTTGTACCATAAATAGCCAATTTTAGGTCAAAAGGTTGCAAAATGCAAATGTGCACTGCGTGAATTGAGCATAAAATTGGATGCATGATGTACACATTGTACAAAAGAGTGTTTACTAAATTAACGTTGTAAGCTTTTCCTCAATACCACCAAAACCACAATAACTCTCCCCTGAAAAACTCCCACACATCTCTTCGTCTTTCCGAGTTCATCGTCTTCCACTTAAAAATAAGATACTTCTTTCAGGTCTCTTTGAATTAACCTTCTATTAACCATTGATATATTGAAGTTCACGTGCCTCGACTCTGCAATTTTCTTTCTAGATGAGAGATGTTCTTTCGCGTATAAAAATTAGTTCTCTGTTCACTTTTTCGTCCATTTATCGTCATAATTACGAAATGAAATTCTGCGGTGTAGTGTGTCGGAATTGCTGAAACAATCGATACCTCGTGCGACTTCAAAGCGAAAAGAACGTACTTTTCGAGGTATAAAGTGCGACGGCTCAAGTGGCCCTCGAAGCTGGTGTTAACAGAATATTGTCTGTCGATCCTCGCTTTGTCGACGTTTCGATGAATATTGATTGGATTGGGGGTGAAGCTCGCATATTCCTAGCTCAGGGGCATCGACACAAAACGCGAACCAAGAGGATAAAGCAAAATTTGTGTGGGGAGCTATAACTGTTAATATAACACAGCAGTTTTGCACCCAAGACTTGTACGATATGAGGTCTTATTTTTCTCTCCAAAATTACTAACTCGATGTAGTGTCTTTTTTGGTAGTTCGATAATAGGTGAAGTAGCAAGCAGTTAATTTTTCTTGAGAATTGTACAACTAATTTAGTAATCTGAAATGTCAATAATAGTTTTTCATAATACCTACCTGTTATTGCATTACAGTCGGACCAACAATCGCGGTGTCGGGTCGAGCGTTCAAGGCTATTTTCAGTATTTTTAGTTCAATACTAACTTATATCGTATGACAGGTAAGGAAGCGGGGGCGAAAAAAAAAACTGGTCTGACTTGTCGAACGCGTGCAGGTGTGACATGGTGTGACAGACCCGTCTTTGATTTATGGTATTATTGTAATTTTGATCGGATATGCAGTTTTACATCTACACTTTAAGTAAAGTGTCGGCCAAATTGAGACTTGATAAAACAGCCTTGGATAGAGCTGTTCAATTTTGCGACTTCTTATTTCTCAAAAAAGTGGAAAATTGAGAATTTTTCATACGTACAATTTATTCTTAATGTTAGGAAATAAAACAGGGTCTACAACATAGTTTCTAATAATTGACAATCAATTTTAAAAATAATTTTCGCGACAATATTTCAAAACTGTCAGCTTGAGTGAAGACTCACTCACTCATAACAGTCACGGTTGTTATAAAAATTAACAGCACAGGAGGAAGTTTTTGATAATTGTTTCTAGAGCAACACAAATAAAATTGATTTATGAATTGTCTAAAAATTATGCTAAACAATTCGTTTTTTTTTTGTCGGTATTGCCGACGGTTTTATGAAAAGTACTGAACAATATTCGGCCGAAGCGCAAATAACAGACGCGGTTGATTATAAAATTTCGGTTCCGCCTCGATTTTACAAGCAATCTTGTACGTTATTTGGCACTTATCGGCCTCATGACGTTAATAACCATTTTAGATATTACATATTTTGTCTAGTAAATACTTTACCCAATAGTGAAATATGAGTAGGATATATATTCATCATGATAGCACTAAATTGTCAAGTTACCTTAATTTACAAATGACATGTAGTAATATATACAGGGTGTCACAGATATAACCCTGCGGTAAACGCACATGTTACTGTTATGATCCTGAAAATACAGATACTCCCCGCAGGAAAAAAATATAGACAAAAAGAGTACAATACACTAGTATTGTCAATCGTCGGTTTCGATGAAAGTAACGCTGGTTCGCAACGTTCGTCAACGTCTTAGGGGGTTTTGCTTCAGTATAGATTATATAAATTACATCGTTATTTTAGTTTTAGTTGTGATATTACGGTATTAGTTACCTTAAACTAGCAAACTTACAATTGGTTTCACCCACAGACCAGCACTGGTATAAGCGAATGTCACGACTAAGCTTCTGTTGCGTTATAGTCGACATTCGCTTAAGTGGATGAAGTTTGTAGGTCTATATATCAGAAGAAGCATTTGTAAAACTACTAAAAAGGATTTACATTAACGTTCCCCTCACTCAAGAGCTATATTAGATTGTAACGAGTGGGCAACAAAATTCGTGATCGCATTTGGCTAAACGTACATCGGTTCTTTTACTTTACTTTTAACCTATTTTCTCTGACTGTCACAAATTTGAATCAGATTTGACAGCTCGATGACTTTTTACACAATCGTATCGATCAAGAATCGACTCAAAATTTTGGATTCAGGGCCTCCTACGATCACGAATTTTGTTGCTCACTCGTTATAATGCGGTAAAGTAAACGCCGTGGATATAGTGATATAATGCAAATAAACAACAACTGCTTATCGAGAATCAGGTGTCGGTACTCTTTGATTCACAGTCGGCGAACCTTTGTATAGCACGTGTTTTTTCACTCGTTTATTTGCTAAGTTGCTATATAGGTAGCGTTTACTATAATAGTCTAGTGAATATTTATAATTTTCTGTTTTAGCATCAAGAATCAGGAATGAATTTGGATTTTATTTCAAAATAAATCATGATGCTGAGATCTCCTTTTGAGATGCTCTTAGGAGCTTTTTTAAAACTCGGCGGTGGAAATAATTATGGTAATTACACAAAGCGGCATCGACAGTGCTCTTGTAGACTGTTCAGAGTGTAATTAATTACATCTTGGTGAATGTAAACGATACATTTGCAAAACTTCGAGGTAGGAAACACAAGATGTCGAAACTGATATTTTTAATTTTATTGGTCCTATTGGGTGTTATTTTCAGGACATACATATTTTAATTTGTTAATAAAATTTGCAATTATTTAAAAAAATAATTAAGGAAATGCTTATTGATTTTTTGACAACATTGTGTTAAAAACTATTCACAGATAATATATACTTTTCAAAAAGGCATTTAAAGTAAGATGGTAGTTTGGAGTAAAGTAAATGTTTTATTCCGCATAAAACCTGATGTTGCCACTAAAAATGTTGTTCAACGTACATTTAATTAAGGGGATAACACTAATAGAAACGAAATTGGTTTTTAAATTTTATAACTTTACTGTAATTGCTTGAAAATTCCGGTAAATATTTTTAAATATTTCATTTATCACTTTAAAGTGCATTTCCCGGAAGGCGGAAATATTATCGAGTACAAAATATCGAACACAATTTGTTGAAAAACAAATTATCGAAAAACAATTCATCGAAACTACAAAATATTGAACAATAAAATATTGAAATACACAGTTTCAATGATCCACGGAAAAACAAATTTTCACTCAATCTGGCCTGTCCACATTTCGAGTTTCACGTACAGGGAAATATGAACTTTTGGAGTATGCTTCTTTTAGGGGTCGAGCGCGAAGCGCCAGGCACCAATTTCAATGATCCACGAAAAAACAAATCTTTACTCAATCGGTCCTGTCCACATTTCGAGTTTCACGTACAGGGAAATTTGACCTTCTTGGAGTATGATTCTTTAAGGGGTCAAGCGCGGGGCACCAATTTCAATGATCCACGAAAAAACAAATTTTCACTCAATCTGCCCTGTCCACATTTCGAGTTTCGTAAGTAGGTAGTTTAATAAAATTTTCAATTAAATTAATTTTTTTCTTGCGTTGAAAGTTTCTCGATATTTTATACTTTCGATATTCTGTCCTTTCGATATTTTGTACTTTCGATCATTTGTATTTTCGATATTTTGTTTTTCGACAAATTGTATTCGATATTTTGTATTCGATATTTTGTAATTCGATAACATTTCCGCCTCCCGTATTTCGCAGTACAGGAGTAAATAAAAAATCATGAATAAGTTCTTATATTCTTAAACAACTATATTGCATCCAGTACTGATTGTACTGTCGTAAAATATTAACTTAATTTGAACACTTTTAGCCTCATATTACATGAAATTAATGTGCAATAAGTAATTACTTACTAAATACATGTGGTAAATTGGATACAGTTATAAAGACTTATCACGAACACTTTGGTTATACTTTATGGTAAAATATGGCCTGCTTGAAGTTCCGAATCACATAAAATCACCTATTTATATTCACATAAAGTAAAGTTTAAGCTGTAATTTTCCCTAGGGATGTTCTCCATTATGTTGCAACAATATTATAGGTTTAGGCAAATCGGGTCTTATAAATGATTCATACATCATAATGCCTGTGAAAAACAAAATTCACATGTATGTAGTTCTATGGAGAAATTTGACGTTCAAAGCGCACTGGATGGAATCCATAATTATGAAGGTCCTGTATAATGTGCATATATGACTATCTCTTCATAATCATACCTGAAGTGTATATCAAATGGTATAAAGGAAAAAAAGTCATCGACATATATTATATGTACGTCTGAACAAAATAAAGCGCTTTATTAACGATGCACCAAATGAAAAGTAAAGTATTAGTGTAGTATGTATTCTATTATAAGAACTATAGGAGAATGGGAAGTAGTTAAAATTAATAATCTCGTTGACCAAGCGAAAACAATAGCTATATGTTTACAACTGCCACGTCCACATTGCTTCAGGAGACGCTCTGCAGCTCTCCTAGTTGACGGAGGAGGCGATTAATTTGATGACATTAAAACGCCATGGCGGCTGGAAATGTCACGCTGTGGCAGAAGAATACGTTGACAATTTAAAGACAGCAAAACGAAGCGCTTTAAATGTCCAATTATATTGAAAACAACACTATTTTTATCCCAAATGTATCATTGTCTCAATTTAAGCAAGGTGAGAAATTAGTGCCGTTAACCTCAAAATGTTGTTTCCTTGAATAATTGTAATAATGTTACTTAAACTTTTATAATACATATCACTCTAATGATAATAAGATAAATTGATAAAGTTGATTTTATATCACATTTTTGGTCGTCAAAGAAAAAGTACAGTACGCAACTCTAGAGTAAGCACAATTGCACGTCCTCGGAAATTATAATGGTAATAATCTTCTTACCCTACGCGTTACTATTGTAATTACCTACTTACTGTAATCCACTTACTCATGATTTTTTATTGTTTTTTCTTTTTGGCGTTTTTCACTTTTAAAAGTCCATTTAGCTATTATTCTTATTTTTTTCTTGTTTCAGTGGTTCAATATATTCTGTATAACATTCTTCTCATCGGTTTTCTCTATTTTGACTATGCCCATATCTGTCAATTCTTGGAAATGTTGTCGCCCATAATTTTTTATTATGCAATATTAGTCATATTTCTTTTTTTCGCCGAGTTGCTTTAAGTAATGAAGAATTATGTTTCCTTTGTAATTTTAGTCATCGTTGGTGCAAATTTTATTCATGACTAGCTGGTACCCGGCGCGCGTTGCTACGACCAAAAAATAAAGTAAACCAAAGTAAAATAATTTTGATATTTTATGTCTAAAACTGTCACTGCTCACAACTAAACCTGTCACTTTAAAAATATATATATTTTTTGTTTTAATCCGAACGCGACCAAACTTCACAGGAACGCTCTCCACACTATTCTACATTCACCCTAAAAATTTTATCAAAATCGGTACAGCCGCTTTGGAGTCCATAGGGAACATACATACACACATAGATTTTTATACGGAGTGACCATAAAGTTCCACAAAAAACAGGAACAGGTCGATTTTTGTTTTTAAATTGCCATTCTTTTCAATTCTCTATTCCACTAGAGTAAAACCTTAACACCTTCCATAACTTTTTTTTAAATTACGTTTTTAAATTTTATTCCTGCCAAAAGAAAAACCTTAAAAACACCAAAATTGCAACTATTGGACAAATACCTTTTCAATATTCTTGGTTGTTAAACTAAACGAAATGCCGTGCTATCGCCCTCTTGATTCAAAAATCTCACTCGCCGATAATGAAGCATTTCTGCCACTTGTAATATAACCTTGGTTTATTTTACAAAACATTTTAGACCCGGATATTTTCTGAAGTGGCAAAATGCATTACCGCGTGTCTGACGGTCATGCATACCGGATCTACGAATTCAGGAGGAGCTTCTTTTATAATGTAAGAACTTGAGATGGCTAAGTGACAAATAGAATGAAAAATGATGTAGTTGCAAGCAGAAGAAGTAATGTACGGTTTCTTGGATGCGCAATTTTTTGTTATAAAGTTTTTATATCCAAAGTTAGAGTTCCGTACAGCCCTTTAAAAAATAATAACGTCTGTAATTTTATTTAAGTTTTACTACAAAATATGCGACGTGAAAATGAGGTATAATGGAAGCCGACATGAGGTGTTTATGACGCTCGAAATTAAGCTAAACTAACCGACAAAAAATGAAGCAACCGTGGGGTGTGATTCTAAAGCTCTAAACATTTAATACACCATAAACAATAGGTCTAGTTACCATTTAACGAGAATATATATTTCAAATGTGTTACCAAGTAGGTACTCTTAACATAATAATTATTCTACATTTTCAATTTAATTTAGAAATTCAATAAAGAAACATGTTAATTATAATGAAGTCGTCCAGTGAACCATGAACGTGTTGGGTTTGCTGTTGCCACCATGAAGTCTGCTGTAAACGATTTGCCACCGTCTGGCAAATTACATGTTTAAAAAGATTTTCCGTCTCACTCCTTCTAATGAGATTAACCTCCCACCACCTTACTTGCTACGACTTGTTCGCTGTTGTAATTTGTACTGAGTGCAATACAAGTAGGTTCCAGAACAGGAGGAGCATAAATACAGCTTTTTATGGGAATAAAAGTTTGTGAAAAGTTAGACCAAGCATTACGATTGTACGCTGCTTCTACCTTCAGCGGAATAAAAGTTGTTACTTATACAATGTTGGTGTAGCACCAACCCGGCGCATCCGCCATTTTACATCAAATAAATTACACAATGAAAAAAGAAGAATATTTAGGTTCGTTTGTCTGACCATTTAAAAGTTATAGGAAGCAACACCGGGAAAAAGTCTAAATTCCCTATACAGAAAATCGGAATAATTTTGTGTCAACAACCTGTACAATAACCCAATCTATTAATATGCTGATGACACATTATGTAAATGCATCATGCATTGCGAATTTAATTTCTGGTGTAAGTGGATCAATAAGACAGTTTGAGCAATGGTGTGAGACATATAATCTACGGCGCAATGTTCATAAAGCTGCGGTTTTGCTATTTAGGAGCCGAAACATTAATATACCTAAAATAAATTTCAATATTGGTATATATAAATTATGTATATGAACATAATCGCCTTATATGAATTGATTTGTATTTTGAAGTATTGTGCGGAAATTAATTATAGTCAATAAATAGCTAGACGATAATCTAATAAATCGGCGCGAAAAACATTTTTTACGCGATACACTTTTGACCCGAAGAAATTTCAAAAGAATTCGATGGTTTAATTTGTCAATATCTTTTAAACCCAAGTTAATTTTTTGTTATTTAAATTAAATATATCTTCTACCAGACAACAAAACGTTTAAAACACTTAAAAACAAAATATATAATACCTATTATAAAGCGCGTTGAACAAAATCCTGGTTAGAGTAAGATTTGAAATTGCGTTTCCATTTTACAGTGTAGAGCTCGACTGATTAACTGTCATGACTTGTAAACAAATAAGATAAACTCAAAGATTCAGAGAAGCTGCTTATTATTATGCATCTTAAAAAAGTGTTAATAAGTATTTTAGGGTATTAGTTAGCGGTTTTATATAGTCCGCCACGATTTGGGGTTTCACTTATATTACTAATAAATAATCACCATGGACGTTAGGTAAATTGCGACATTAAAGGTAATACAGTAGTAATATGTATATTACATTATATTATATTACCTTTACAGGTTTATAAAGTATCCGATTAATACATTTCCCATAACTCAATAAAATAAAATATAATATAATAAATAAACCTAAATAAATCAATAATTCAACACAATAACTAGCAGCTTTTTACACCTCCCCACATATTGTTTCTTTCTCTCTCTCACTCTCTCTCAGTTCTATGCAGACTCTACTCCTATCCTCACTCCAATATTTGTTCTCTCTCTCCTCATTTCCACATCTAAATATTGCTATTATCACTCTCTCTTTTCTACTCTTTCTTCCTAGGTACTTTGGCATTTCTTCTGTTATTATTTTTTCATACTTCCCATTGTACCTAGACTCCCTAATTCTCATTCTTCTTTCCTGCACTTGCACATCTCTATGTCTCTGCACTAATTCATCTGTCATTACTCTGCCTCTTTGTCGCATTCTTTCTATCTCCGCGCCTGCATACCCGTTTCTTTCGAAATATGCCTCCCTCTCTTTCCATACCCCCTTTCCTATCTTTCTCCCATCACCATTTACTTTTGTCATAGCACCCCGTTTTCTGAACACTATTATCTTGGATTTCTCAACATTCACCGGTTCCTCTTCATATATTTCTCCATGCTTCCTATAATTTCTTTCATATCTTTCTCCTCTCTCGCTAGCACCACCAAATCATCCGCATATGCTAAAGACCACACTTTTTCTTTGCCAACCACAACCCTCCCTGCCTGCCCCTTCCTGAACATCTCCTCTATATCTCCAATGAAAGCTGCAAACAGGCTGGGGCTTAGTGGGCAACCTTGTCTTACTCCCTTATAAGTCTTGAAACATTGACTCACCCTTCCATCAACTCTCACTCTACTTATCATCTCTTCATATATCTCTTCTATTTTTGTTACCAGATGCTCATCTATCCCTCTCTTTCTCAAGCTTTCCCACAGTACCTTATCTTTTCCACCTTATCAAAAGCCGCTTTCAGGTCCACAAAGAATGCATATATCCGCCTGCCTGTCTGGTAAGACCCCCCGCTCATTTATTTCCTTCATCAGTCTCTCTTCCACAATCCACATCAGTCTCTCTTCCACCTTTTCGTTTATCTCTGCTTCTTCGTGCCTCCCTAAGTCTTGCTCTATAATTTTCTTTTCCTTCTTTGGTCCAAATATTCTTTACAATTTTTCTTCTAACCTCCTTTACACTTCCGCTTCTCTCTTCCTTTTGTCTTCACCTCCAAAGGCATATGGTCTGACTCCATTCTTTCTCCCACCTTGAATTTTTCTATTTCATCTCATGCTTCTACATTCATTATAACATATCCAATAACTGTCTCCCTTCTTGGGCCAATATACGTGTACTCCCACTGTAAGAATGAATTGGTGGTTGATTTTGATTTAGAGAGGTTTGAAGCTCTGGTCGATTTGGTTTTAGAATTTGTATGTTGCTCGAAGGACCATGTTTTGATTTCGATTGAAACACTCGCGAACTTATGTACTTGTATATTTAGAATAATTGCAAATGGTTCTTAAACGTTTCTTCTCCCGGTGGTTTCTACTTAATTTGAATAACCGAGTTTTGGTTTTGGATTGAATTTTTGTTTGAATAGAATGAATGCGAGTTCGTTTTCGACTCGTTAGTTTGAATGATTGAATGCGACTTGTTTGAATAAGAGTTCGAATGCGACTCGTTTGACTGAATGTTTGATGTCGACTTGTTTGAATGAGTGTTTGGTTACGACTGGAGAGCGATCGTGAGCGGTGCCACTCAGGTAAACGGTTTTATGACCCTTGGTTTTTCCCAAACTGGCAGACGCGACGGCCGCTGCAAATATTACTCAACACCCACTTCTCATCTCCTGTAGTGTTCCCATTAATTATATCCCACCCTCTTTCTTCTACTAAGCTAATCAGTACTCTTACTTCTGCATTTCTGTTTCACCTTTGGTTGATATTCTTTCTATTGTTGCTTGTTCCTCTTCTATCCGTCTTCCTTTTCTCCCAATTCTTGCATCCCCCCAATCACCAAAGTTCCTTTTTCTTGCTCTTTTATTACTCTCTTCGTTTCCTTCATACTTCTGCTGTACACTGTTTCAATTCTCGATTTTCTCTGTTTACTTTTCACCGTTCTTTCCATAATCCCTCTTTCTTATTTTGCTTCAGTTCCATTTTCTCCTTCCAGTCCCTCTTTCACCCCCATTATTATTCCACCTTTAACTCTCCCTTTCTTGCTTCCCCTCTCTGTATATTGACACTTAAACTTAAACTCTTTCGGCATTCTCTTTTCCAATTTTTCCCACCCACGTTTCTACCATTGCCACTACGTCAAATTCTCCCAAATACTCCCAAAACTCATTTTCTTTGTTTTTTATTCCCGCTACTTTCCAGAACACTATTCTTATTTGCTCCTTTTCTGCCCTGTCACCTTTTTCTTGTGATCTTATTCAAAAATTTGCTGTATCTAACTCCCCCTTTCCTTCGTTCCCCCTAAGCTCTTTTCCCTCTATCCATATCTTTTCTATAACCCACTTTCACTCACTATCCTTTTTGTTGCTCTTCTTTGGCTTTCGCTCTTAATTCGTTCTGTATATCTCTTTCCTTCTTCGTCAAAGGTAATAGAGGAATTTCCATGTTTAGATTCCCATCGAAATATGACGACAAAGGAAGAGAGTGTACCCTTAGGGCGAAACGATTGCAAAAGTGGATCCAGGCCCTTAAACGGGAGGGCATAACTGCAGCCAAAAATAAATACGAACCTGTTTGTGGAAGATACTTAGAACGTAGACACGTAAGCCCCAATAGTGTAATACATATTTTATTAATATATTTTAATGCAATATATTTTATTTTATTTAAATTTAATTTTGGGACAACTAATTATATACGTCACAGATTTTTCTTCCAATTGACGAGTGTTGTTTTCAATGGTAACAGCGAGGGCCGCAACATGTGAGCAGACTTCGCCTAATCCTGCAACACAAGTACAATGTACAAGACTCCGTTGAGTTGTAGCCATACGTCCAGTGGATTTTGGGAATACAATACCTACAAAAATAAAATCGTTAATTTCTATGTAACGAGCGTTCAACAAAACACCTGGTTAGAGCAGGCTTTGAAATTTCGCTTTTGTTTTATTTTTTACAGTGTAGAACTTGACTGATTAACAACTGTCCATTACTTGTAAACAGATAACATAACCTCAAAATTTCAGAGAAGTACTCAACGAAAATTTGTACCCCCCAACCATTTCAATTTCGAAACACTTAGAAGAAAACACTCGAACAGGTCAATTTTCTTATCAAGGATGGCCAAATTGTACCAAACTTTCAAGTCTTAGATCTCACTCCTTTAGCCAGGGGAGCCACCCCCTTAAAAAATTTCAATGGCATGGGGGGGTCGTGTAAAGCATCATTTTAAAGCTTATTTAATTCTCTATCCAAACCTACTTTTAACGATTCATTTCTACAAAAAAGAGCAAGTATTTGTTATTTTCCAAATCTACATGAAATACTCTTGATTTGCAAAATAACAAATGTATGCTTTTTTTGTAGAAACAAATCGATAAAAGTAGATCTGGATAAAATTTGAATAAGCTTTAAAATGATGTATCACACTACCCCCCATGCGATTTAAATTTTTTAAGGGGGTGGCTCTCCTGGCTAAAGGGGTGAGATCTAAGAGAGTTCGAGCGTTTTCTTACACTATACAGGGTGTCCCAACTAAAATTTGTACCTCCCAACAATTCTAATTTCGAAAGACTCGGAAGAAAACGCTCGAACAGGTCAATTTTGTTATCAACTTTCATGTCTTAGATCCCACCCCTTTAGCCTGGGGAGCCACCCCCTTAAAACATTTAAATATCATGGGGGGTCGTGTGATACATCATTTTAAACCTTATAATTCGTTCGAGCGTTTTCTTCTGAGTCTTTTGAAATTGCAATTGTTGGGGGGTACAAATTTTAGTTGGGACACCCGATATAAAAATCAATGTTTGTTTGTTTGTTTGTTCGTATGTTATGGGCGCCTAAACCGGTGAACAGATCGTCATGAAATTTTGACCAAAAATAATATTTCCAATGGGGAGTAACATAGGGGAGTTGACGTCCCCAATGTATAACCCCTTTTTCGTAAAAAAAAATATTTAAAGTTCAAATCGGCCAAATTGAGTACTCTGTCAGATAAAAATAACACAGTGACAGTTTTAGACATAAAATGTCAATCATCAGTTTTCGACAACATGATTTCTCAAGGAAGGAATTGTGTGGTGAAATTGAAATCGAGGGAGAAGTGCCAAAATTGATTGTTGATGTGCCCAGGATTGCTTTCAAAGTGGGTACAACTTTAAGTCCAAGCAAATAATTTTATAACGCTAATTTGTTGTTCACTACTTCATTTTTGGGGCACAGCCTCTCACCCCGGGTATTTTTAATGTCTTACGTTTGTTTACTACTTCAGAAAATACTTTAAAATGCCAAAAAAGGAAAAACATCTGTTGGAAAATCAACCAAAAGTCGAGGCAAAGGAAAGCCAATTGGCAATTACCATCAACAAAGCCCAAGGACAGTGACTGAGTGTTGCTGGACTCAATTTGGGAAGTCCATGTTTCTCACATGGCCAATTATAAGTTGCTTGCTACACAGAGGGAACACTGAAAAACTTATTTATGTATTCGCCAAATGGGAAATTCAAAAATATTGTTTACCCGACTGCTCTAGAATAATAAAGAAAAAATAAAATAAAAAACATATTCCAAAATACTGTTCACTAAAAAAGAACGTGTTATTATTTGTACGTTTGGCTGTTTCTATCTTCCGAATAGGCTCCTACATCGGTCAACGGATCGATATGAAATTTTGACCACAAATCAAATAATATTCGGATCGGTTCAGTGTTTACTCAACGTGGTTTACCTGTTCGTTGCATCGGTCAAATCGGATGAGATGTGTTTTACTTTATTTTTTTGGCGTAGTAACGCGCACCGTGTACCAGCTAGTTATTAATAATTATTATTATGCATCTTAAAGAAGTGTTTTAGGGTATTAGCGGTTTTATATAGACCGATACGATTTGGGGGTTTGGGATGCAATGTCCTGCAGCTATCTCCAGGATTCATATAACGGTTTTTGACATAAGCATTTTGTATTCACCAATATTAATTTAAGAAGATTTTTGTGTGTTAGTTTTTAACAAATTAAGGTAAAAGTAAAATGCATTCAGACCAATGGGTGTGATGTTAATCGAGTTAATGTTTTTAGATATCTGACACTTTATGATTTGGTTTTACACCTTTATTCCTTTAAAATGTAGAAATTAAAACACTCTTCCAAAGGATATGACCAACTGACAGTCTCTAACCAAATTTCTACAAATGTTTATTGAAGGACACAAAACAGTTAGAGCAAATTAATGGTGAAAATGTTTTCGATGTTTCTTGTAGAGAGTTGTGCTCTTTTTCTGATCCCATTAAAAACAGTTTACAAAAAACCTTCAGTTTCATATTCTTTCTTGCATCGGCTATGGAAGCTTTTTACATGAAATTTTTAATATGTGGCCAAAGGAAGAAATCACAAGAACTAGGGAACCCATTGTCAAAAGTATGTAAAAATCACAAACAGAAGTGGTACAGATATACAGAAAGAACATAACCTCACTGTTATGTAAACAACGTAACTGAGGGGGTGATCATTGACTGTGTACTGACTGTTTTCTCATTTATTTTTGTCATTTAACTGTTGCATAATATATGGAAATATTGACAGTGTGGTTTGAGTAGATTTACACTGATACCTTGAGGTGTCAGTTTGGCAGGCTTTCTCTTCACTTTTGCACAAAATCATACGCAGGGATCTACGTCTGTGATTGTCTACCAGCATCAACACAAAAGATTGGAATTGTTCAGACTTTATCACAACATGTTGGTGATCCAGCAGTTAATTCAGGGAGTAGTTTCCTCTCTTCTGGGTCATATCCATAGGTTCACTAAATAACGTGCTGTCTACTGATGTTGACACTCCAGTTTCATTTGTTACTTTGCCATATTTCACACTCAAACTTAACTGCGCAAATATGAAATGTACGGTTAGGTAGAAGTTTCTAACTGTTGCGTTTCGGAAGCAAAAGACAGACCTAAAATACAGGTTTGCGTACGAATATTTGCTGTTTCCGGCCGAGGCGAAGCCGAGTCTGGAATAGCAGATGAGTCAGCAAAAACTTTTTAAGTACGTGTAACGAACAAGATATTTTTGTTATAGCTCTCCAAATTTTTAAATAAAGAATCATTGTTATTTTTGGAACCGTCGACTTTTTTTTTCGACTTTTCGCGTTATCTCCCAAATCGGGGCTGTTTTTCAAGCGCTCTCGCGGTGTCAGAACTGGGATTGGGCCTTCCGTTCTCTCCTGCAATGAGCATGCAGCATGCACATCTAACTTCCATAGAGCCCTTCCAAACAACATTTCTAACAATAGATGGTAAATAGAGCTTGGATTAATAAACTTTCTGTTGATATTTGTGGTTGCGATGACGTGTGCAGTTACGTTTCCGTTGTCTATTTATAAACAAGGCTTTAAATAATATAATTACGAGAGCAACTTTGCATAGACGTTTGTTAAGTTAACGCTTTAATATAGTACTTCGTAAATATATGACCCGTTCGGGGGAAAGCTAATTTTGTTAAACTGTTAACCGCAAACAATGTAAACCATTAAAAAGATTTAGTCGAAACTGATATTTGATGCATTACCTTATAACCGTTCTTTATCTGATTACTTTTGATCACATATTACACATTGAAAAAATAAGTCAGTTTCAGATCTGGAAGTTTACTAGCTGTTTTTGATTGGGTATTGTAGCTGTCGCAGAGAAAACAAATTCTTGTTCCCTGCTTTCTTTCCAAGTCTTACCATGCAATAACTATTTGTCATTTTTCTGACACTGCTAAATTGAAAATCAAGATCGTTAAAATGTCGAAAAAAGACCTTGACTTACCGCCGTAACTTTCTCTGGAAGTACGCTGGGGAGCAAACTTGAGTTCTCCGAAAGCTCACGTCTCTGAAGTGTAAATTTCGCTTTTATTGTACGTCTCCCATACACAATAGTCACAAATTTTCTGTTGCAATTTTCATCTAATTGTGGAAATTTTCACAATAAATAGCTCTGATTTAAGTCGCGCACTTCTTATCTCTTTTGAATTATTTATAAAACGGAACGGACCAAGTTGAGATAACATCCGCGTTGGTGGTAGTTTATGTGAAGGAATTAAATTTGACGTACAATTTGTAAGGCTAGAATTCGATGGTGGAAAGGTGAACGAGATTTCGTCTCGATAACGGCTTTAGCCTAAGAAACTTTGACACGGTAGATCTCTCCTTAAAAATGCATGTCCTCGAGATGCGATAACTCGGATGCTTTTATGCCGCAAACTTTGACACTCAGAGAGTTGGGGGTTTTACTGGGGATGGACACCGTTCTTATTTATCATTTATAACAGTCTTGGAAATTGGTATGGTAATAATTGTGCCCAAGATGTAATCCAATTCTGCATAGAAAGTTTGAAAATTGCACTTGTAGCAATTGTAGATTTTATTAATTTTCGGAATCGTGTGTCTTGTTTCTGGGAAATGTTTCGTTGTGATATATCATTATTATCATCAAACCAAACTAAAACCAATATAAACGATCTCATTGGTTTTTCACCGCTAGCCGCTATTACATTATTATTAAGATAGTCGAACTACTTTAGCTCAAAAAGGATCGACTTTATAGTCAAAATTCTATAGACATAAATGATACCGTTTTTTATGTTTGCAAAAGCTAGAACAAAATAAATAAGGAAGGATTAGTGTGCTATGAAATAGATTGTCTAATCCATAGATATTGGCCCCCTATTGAATCCTCTAACACATAAAAGCCATCTCTTCTTGCTAAAAGCATCGTAAAGTAAAAAATCTCTTTTTTATAAGCTCAAGAGGTTCTTCGGCGTCGTTGACCTGAGATAGGATCACATTGCTACTTTATGTGCTAATTATCCTGGAATAAAAGAACACCCAAAGTTCAAAGTTATATGTGTATCTACCTACCTCACTGAGTTAAAAAAATATAAGCACTAAAGGATCTTAAAACAAATCAATGTGTTTAAAAGATCCAGTTTTAGTACAGCCGCATTGAGAAAAAAGTTCATTAGTTGTCTCACGCCGCATCATAATTTCCTCGTGAAAAATAAGTGAATAAGTTAATGACATTCAGGACATAATAAAACATATATGCAGGTAGAAGCAGAGTTACCAGATTTAACCAGTAAAAGAAAACTCGAAAACATTTTTTTGCCGTCGTATCACTTCCCACAAATTAAACATGTTTTGTGCTCTTTCTTATCTCAAAAAAGTCGCATTTTGTAATAGATATGTAGGTAATTGGGACAAATATTTAGTTCCAGGAGAGCTTCCCAAGAGTGCTTGGCTCTTTTTTAAAGGCACAATTTTGCGAAGCCACTGAAAAAGAGAGGAGTATTTTTTTTTATTTTGGCCTATGATCGTGCTTGACTAATTTTAAAAGACACAATTTCGCGAAACCTAAAAGAACCCTAGGATTGTCTTATTTTGGCCTATGATTGTGATTGGCTCCTTTTTAAAGGCACAATTTTGCGAAACCTGAAAGAAGCCAAGGACTGTCTTATTTTAGCCTGCGATCGTGATGATCAAATTTTTAAAAGCCAAAATAGGGCATAACCTAAAAGAAGCTTAGGACACCAAAAAGACGCGTAAGACTGTCATATAAACTCACAATTTCGCAAAAACTAGAAGAATATTTTGGCCTATGATCTTAATTGGTTCCTTTTTAAAAGTCAAAATTTTGCGAAATCGATCAGAAGCCTAGAATGTCTTAGTTTGACGTACGATCGGATTTAGTCTCTTTTAAACATTACAGGTTTACGGAGCCAACCACAGAATCTTAGGACTGTTTTATTTTGGCCTATGATCGTGCTTGGTTCCTTTTTAAAAGTCAAAATTTCGCGAAACCGATCAGAAGCCTATTACTGTTTCAGTTTAAAATTCGATCGAGTTTAGTTACTTTTAAACATTCCAATTTGACAAGGCCTATCACAGCAGCCTTGGACTTTCTTATTTTGGGCCTATGATCGTGATTGGCTCCTTTTTAAAAGCACAATTTTGCAAGGCCACTCAAAAGAAGAGGAGTGTTTGATTTTTGCCTATGATCGTGCTAGACTCTTTTTTAAAAGTCCAAATTTTGCGGAAACGATCAAAAGCCTAGGAAAGTCTCGGTTTAAAATACGATCGCGTTTAATTTCTTTTAAACATTCCAATTTGTCGAAGCCAATCACAGAGGCTTTGGGCTTTCTTATTTCTATTCTTATTTCTATGTTCGTGCTTGGCTCCATTTAAAAGTAACAATTTTGCGAAGTCTAAAAGAAGCCTAGGACTGACTGTCTTATTTTGGCCTATGATCATGATTGGCTCCTTTTTAAAAGACACAATTTTGTGGAACCTAGGACTGTCTTATTTTGGCCTATGATCGTGATTTTTTTCCTTTTTAATAGTCACAATTTCGCCAAACCGATCAGAAGTCTAGGATTGTCTTATTTTGGCTAATTATCGTGCTTGCCTCCTTTCTGAATGTCACAATTAAAGAAAGCCTAGGACTGACTGTCTTATTTTGGCCTATAATCGTGATTGGATCCTTTTTAAAGGCACAATCTTGCAAGGCCACTCGAAAGACGAGGAGTGTAGAGTAGTTAAAGCTATTCTTATCACTGGTGGTAGGTACTGATTGTGATGATTTATATCATAAAAATCCAACCACCTGAGAATGTAGGTAAAGTAAGGGTTGGTAATTTTACCCGATTTTGATTGTTTGTTTCACGGATTGGATTATAAAAAAAAATTGTGAAATTTGTGAATTTTGAGAAGAGTTAGAATGAGAAACTTGAGAGGCACTTAAATGATTAATTTCTACCTTACTTTCTGAATTCTGATCATGGCTCAAGTCGGTTAAAACTGTTAAAACATGAAAATAGGTGGTTTCAAAATCTTCTCCAGTCTTTTCACTCTCCGCCGTAACGTTTGAGGGTTCAAGCTCCTCAATTTGTGATTGAGTTGACTCAAACTGATCTAGCCAAGGCTCCATTTTGTTTTTTCTGACTCAAGCTTCGATACGAATGCGAGACGTTATTTCTGTTGAGTTTTCTAAAATAGCTGTGTAATTTTTGTTACGTTTTAATGTGGTGCGCCTAGTGATTAGTGTTTTTAACTCGTCTTTTCCTGTCTCAATCATTTTCTATTCGATTCACTTGCCTGATAATCTTGTTGATGATGAAATTGATCTGCGAAGACGTCGCTGCCTAAGGTGTTGATTCCTGGTCGACGCTTCTTGATTTGTTGATTTATGTGTTTAAGAACTTCACTGAATAGGTGCACAATCGTCACTTAGCAATTTCCTCGTCGGTCAGCTCAGCCTTAGTAATAGGGTCCCGTTGGCACCCTTGGGGTACGGACTGGAATGTCCAACTGCGTGTAAGTCACACTCACAAACACATATCCGTGTAGTTTTTTTTAAATACATCTACAGGTCAAGACCTTTCCAATGGTGTACACAGAGTGATGATTCGAATGTATGTAAAGAAAATCTGGTAATACCTTGGGATGAATAGAGTGCAACCTTGGTTTGGGTTTTCCAGTCCGCCCCTGTATCGAGATAAAATTCTTTAAAGTTTAGCTATAACAATGGAGCACGCCACTGCACCAGTGCAATGTCAACAAGAAATTTTTAACTGACCTCAGAGCGTCGAAACCGAAGACGTAGCAAGCGTCTTTTAACAAAAATAATTGTACAAAAGATGCAGGTTGTTCCCCGTCGAGAGGTGCGAAACTTTTTAAACAACAAGTTGGTGGCGGACACCAGTTTCGTATCAACGTCTGATGGGCCGTGTCGTGGGTGTGATTTTTGAAACAAAATAAGGGACGTCATTTTGAGATAATGTTATTGTGGCAGGTAAATCAACTTCATGAACGGCGGAACTAGGGTGGGTTAAAAAGTTTATGCCCTATTAAAATTTTTGACTCAGATTTTCACAGTTATGTTGTACTGGACCTTATGATGCACCAGTTAAAATTTTTACATATATTTCAATTTTACCCCGTATATAGTTAGGTGTGTTGAGTGAAAATATGTAGTTTAAAAGTGTACTAATGTGTTATGTGTTTGCGTATTAATAAAGATTAAGTAATGCCGATATTTATGATGAATGGAATTAAGATCGGGAGGTATAGATGGAAGATGTCGGTCATTAATTTCTTTTTTATTTAGGACTTGCATTAAATATCGTCCAAACAAGATAAATTTTCAGGTCCAATAGTATTTCTGTTAGGCACAACGTACTTCACTTTGATGTCTTCTTCGTAACGTCTTGCATCTAAGAATATCTAAGTTACCGTCAAATGGATATCGAAATCATTACATTACATTAACTAGTAGATTACAAATATTTTCACGTATGTGATAGTTATGTTTATCAACTTAAAATGGCATGTTGACAGTGGAGTATGGTAGGTCGTGCAAAAAACAGCACATTTATACCGTTGGAGTAACGTGCGATTTGATTCCTCGAGTGGTAACATCCACTTCTATGATCAAATCAAGCATATTAGTGTATTCTCGATGTGAAGAATTTCGGTGGGCATTTCTCTTTCTTCTTCTCAGCTTAGATTGAGTATAAATTTATAAAACATTTTCTCAAAATCTATATATATATAAAAGAAAGTCGTGTTAGTTAAACTATTTATAACTCAAGAACGGCTGAACCGATTTGGCTGAAAATTGGTGGGGAGGTAGCTTAGAACCAGGAGCAGAACATAGGGTACTTTTTATCGACATGGGGGCCCAGGGGGGCCCTTAGGCTCGACCGATTTTTTGGGTCGACCGATTCTTATGATTTCTTTTTTGTATATTTGGTAGGTATGAGAATAAGTGGTAAGCTATTTTCCACATGGACATGGGGGCCCAGGGGGGGCCCTTAGGCTGGATATATTTTTCGGGTCGACCGATTCTTATGATTTTTTTTTTTGTATATTTGGTAGGTATGAGAATAGATGGTAAGCTATTTTTCACATAGACATGGGGGCGCAGGGGGCCCCTTTGGGCTGGACCGATTTTTCGGGTCGACCGATTTTTATGAATTTTTTTTTGTATATTTGGTAGGTATGATAATAGGTGGTAAGCAATTTTTCACATAGACATGGTGGCCCAAAGGGCCCCCTTGGGCTGGACCGATTTGTCGGGTCGACTGATTTTTGTGTTTTTTTTTTTTGTATAGTTGCTAGGTATGAGAATTGGTAGTAAACTATTTTTCACATAGACGTAGAGGCCCAGTGGGACCCTTGGGTTGGACCGATTTTTTGGCTCGACCGACTTAATAAGGGCTTTTATGGTATTTGATTTGTTGGATTTGTCTCCGCCCCCATTAGCAGAATAACTGTTGCACCATGGACAGGGGGCTCAGGGGAAACCCTTGGGTTTATATCTCAAGAACGGCTGGACCGATTTTTATGATCTTCGATTTGTTGGATTTTTCTCCGCCCCAAATAGTAGAATATTATTAAAACATGGACATGGGGGCCCAGGGGCCCCCTTGGGTTTATAACTGAAAAACGGCTGTACCGATTTTTATGATCTTCTATTTGTTGGATTGGTCTCCGCCCCGAATAGCAGAATGACTATTATAACATGGACAGCGGGCTCAGGGGGCTGCCTTGGGTTTATAACTCAAGAGCGGCTCAATCGATTTTTATAATCTTTTATTTGTTGGATTTGCCTACACCCCGATTAGCAGAATTACTATTAAAACATCGGAACAATTACAGGGGGCGGGGAGCTAAGTACAGGGCAACGACAATAACAAAGCCCCCCTGGCACAGGGCAACAATAAGAAATAACGCCGGCCACCAAAATTTGTCGTACCGGGCTTTAAAAATGAAAATCGATTTTTAAGGAGTAAACTCCAAAGTTTCACTTCTGTTGCGCGTGGACTCCACACACAAATTTTTTGATGATATCTCGAGAATCGATTGACTGACTTTTTTCGAGGGCGAATAACTATTAAAACATCAGAAACATTAAACATACATTTTGTATAGAATCCGTATATAACGCCATCTTTGATACATGACAGAAACAAAAATAAACATGGCGTTGTATGCTGGTTGCGGTAATGCCAGTAGATGGCGTTGTGGGCATTATCCTTTTATAAAAAAAATGAATTTAATTCAGCTAATAAGTTGCCACAACATTTATTGATTCTGAGGCGGTAAAAGTTCGCCGGGTCAGCTAGTATCTATATATATAAAAAAAGTTGTGTTAGTTACACTATTTATAACTCAAGAACGGCTGAACCGATTTGGCTGAAAATTGGTGGGGAGGTAGCTTAGAACCGGGAGAAGGACATAGGATACTTTTTATTGTTTATTGAACATGGGGGCACAAGGGGGGCCCTTAGGTTTATTACTCGAGAACGGCTGAACCGATTTGGCTGAAAATTCGTGGGGAGGTAGCTTAGAACCAGGAGACGGACATAGGATACTTTTTATTGGACATGGGGGCCCAGGGGGGCCTTTTGGATTTATAACTCGAGAACGGCTGAACCGATTTTTATGGTTTTTGATTTCTTGGATTTGTCTCCGCCCTGAAAAGCAGAATAACTATTAAAACATAGACATGGGGGCCCAGGGGAGCCCCTTGGATTTATTACTCGATAACGGCTGGACAAATTTTTAAAAATTTTTTGGTATATTTGGTAGGTATGAGAATAGGTCGTAAGGTACTTTTTACATGGACATGGGGGCTTAGGGGGCCCCTTGAGCTGGACCGATTTTTTCAAATGGACATGAGGGACAAGGGCCCCCCTTGAATTTATTACTCAAGAACGGCTGGACCGTTTTTTATGATCTTTGATTTAAACCAGAAGAATGTTCTTAAATCCAGGTGGAGTAAATTAAAATTAAAATTTAAATATATCTAAGTCGAACTCCACAAACTTTAATAACTGTAAAATTACTAATGGATGATGTAATATTTAATCAATCATACTGAGTCAGATGCACAATCTTTACTTCCTGACTTCAATAATAATTGGTTAATTAGTAACATTCCCTTATCTTGGATAGTGTCTCTCCTTGAACGCATCCTAACTAGCTATAAAAATTCTAATTTTTCCTCATCATATTGATGTTATAACTGCACACAGAACTTACTGTTATGTACATTAATTTATTAAAAAGATTTGTGTATCCATTATTAAATTATCTTCATTTATACGTTTATAATGAATTACTTAATAGTTGCTGCATACTTGAGTTAATAGTTGATCTTTGATTTGTTGGATTTGTCTCCGCTCAGAATAGCAGAATAACTATTAAAACATTACGGGGAGCTTGGTACAGGGCAACGACAATAACGAAAGCCCCCTTGGTACAGGGCAACAATAACAAATAACGCCGGCCACCAAAATTTGTCGTACCGGGCTTAAAAATGATAATCGATTTTTGAGAAGTAAACTCCAAAGTTTCACTTCGGTTACGCGTGGACTCCACACAAAAATCTTTTGATGATATCTCGAGAACGGATTGACTAACTTTTTTCGGGGGCGAATAACTATTAAAACATCGGAAAAATTACAAAAAAAAATTCTCATACATTTTGTATGGAAACCGTATATAGCGCTATCTTTGATACATGACAAAAAAACAAACAAAAACTAACATAGCGTTGTATGCTGGTTCCGGTAATGCCAGTAGATGACGTTGTGTGCATTATGCTTTGAAGCGGTACAAAGTTCGCCGGGTCAGCTAGTATCTTATATTTATTGTTTTATCCAAAACTGTTCATTCATATATTTCAACAACGGTTTTGGTTGTATTCTTAAGTTCAACTTCGACATGCAATTTTCTGAAAAAAAGAAAACAGTGTAGAGGATTGGTTGGTGATGTTTAATTAACTATCTAGCCGGTCTCTGTTGCATACAGTTAGTTTTCGTTTTTTTACAGACGACATTTCCTCTCCTGAACATTATTTGAAATGGGACTAGAGAAGGATCTTATCCTGCCTCCTTGGGGAATTACAACATTTCTAGCGTCAAGTTAAGTTTTTAAGCACTGAGTGGAGTGTGTACCGCTCAGAAATTTTTAAACACAGCAGCTTTGGAATGGTAAACTCATAATATTATATAAGATCTGTTTAGATTAATTCATACGCTTAGTTAAAGATAACAGCAGAATCAGTCATGCAGAAAATGAACTGTCGCTGCTGCGTTGTATAATTTGCAGTCATAATGCACAATCACGTTTGATTATACTCAAACTATCTCCATACCTCTATTCGTCTCTGTACTGTATTTTTAAACTAAAATGTTGTTTTAATAATTATTGCAGAAAATGCATAAAATGTTTAGAAATATTATCCCATGTAAATATTTATATTTTTATAACAATCCGCAATGCAGCGTCTAATTTTCAGTAACTAGTTTCAGTCTCTATGTTGTTGTAGCTATCTACATGATATGTTTTCATAAGTAACATTATAGCTTCACAAATTCTCAACAATAAAGTGTAGAAGAAACGAATATACTTTTGAGTTATTGCAGTTTTTATATGCAACGAGAAAATTCGTGAAAATGTGGTAGTGAGAATGAAATAAATTATGATAAGTGTGTAAGTAAAAATGTACAGTTCGGAGGATTTTGGTAAATATATACCTTCTCCGAAACCGTATGGAAACTCGTGTTTGCTGAATTCTTTATTTGATTTACTGTAATTACATAATGTTGAGTTATTTTATTTGCATCAGTACAAGTAATTATAAATTATTGGTACCTACTCTGAAATATGGTTTCATAAATTTTTAAATATTAATTAATTTTTAATATTAATATAAAACTAAAAAAAACTATTTATTTATAAAGTATAACAAAAGAGATGTCAATAAATTTAAATCCATTTATCACTAATTAGCATTGGTGCAGCTGCAAAATATAGTAAGAAAATTGATTGAAAAAGAAGAAGGAAAATGGTAATGAAGAAAAAATAGATTGGCACCATTGCATAATTGGCAGCAATCTTCGTTGACACTTTGACAGGTCTAAGGAAAAGTAGAGTGATGACGTTTAGTTTGACGTATTTGAATTTTAAATCAGTCAAGACGCTACGGGGAGTGGCTCTTGCAACATGAGGTCGAGAGTTGTCTTGTTGAAAAATTATTAATCGCAAATGGATCTAGATACAAACTGGGAAAATAGATTTCCTGCGAAAATTGGTACTGGCGTCTGTTTGAAAAAAAAAATCGGAGCAGGAGATTATTTATCTCTTACAATAAAATGTAGGCAGACATTTCAACTAATGAAAGAACTGAACCATTGAACACCCTGTATTGTGTTGCAGTCGCAGCTGCAGCATGCTAAATTTTCGCAAAATATTCGCCATTATTAAATTTGATCGATAAAAGATGGTTGCCGCTTTTCATGTTTAAATGCTGTTAAGGTTTCTCTTGTATGTCATTACGAAACTTTGTTCAAATTTCATGTTCTGTTGCTTTGCGCAATTGAACTCTAGCTGGATGTATAAAAACCGCTTAAAGCTTGCCAGACGGTGAATATTGAAAGTGTTCAGGCGGGCGTTGACATTCATGTTTTTTGTTCTTTATCGATGTTGAATTAGTTGGCAGTTTTTTTAACAACGAGCATTTTTCACTTTGTGTAACAATTAAGGGACAAAGTAAGCCAAGCATCAATTTGTATACCTAATTGTACCACACAAAGAGTGGAAGGTTTTATGGGCTGGATAAACATCTACTGTTGAGTTATCGGCTTTTAATTTTGCGATGAGGATATAACAACCTTTGTAATCTAATCAAGCCTCCAGCGAGCACTCAGTGGCGTTTCTTTAATCTCGAAAAACATGACTCTCATAGAAAATGGAAGGCTGCGACGCATTAATTATGTTGAACAATGGAACAAAGTAAGAAATTTTTAATAAAAACCAATTTGTAAAGATAGGGACACAAACTCTTGATGAAAAGAAATTTATATACCTTATTAAATTATTTTATAATTAATTTTTAACACAATATACGCTCACATAATATAAAATATAGTTTCTAAGAACCTACATCCAATTCTAAAGATCGCAATAACATATTGAAGGTATTAGTGAAAAATAGGTGTCTAACATTTTTGAAAATGGAGAAATTGTGTTCAATGAACACATGAAAACTTAGCTTTTAACTTCTCTATTAGAGTCTCTATCACCGACAGCTTTTCAATAATCTTTCAAAAGTTTTATAAAATGTTATGTCACACGACACAAAAATTAATTACAAACCGGAAAGAGGTATATAAACAAAATATTCACTGAAATCCTAGAAAATAGGAATTATCTGGGGCTTCGCTCCCACCATTATTTTCAACAAAGCTGTTAATTCCCTTTTAGTAAAGCTGGCTTTAAGACTAACTTTGGTTTTGTAAATTAACCCCATAATAAATAGAGGAGAGGTACATAGGCGCACACGGCACACCGAATCTGTCAGTATGATTTATGAGATTTTAAAAGAATGAAATATGTACGGTACAATATACCGCAGTCATAAATTGTGGAGAAAGGGTGCATTTTCTTAATATACAGGCAGTTAACACAACGAGATGATTCTTGAAATTTGTCGGGCAAGGATGTATTGTCAAAGGGTGCTCTAAATATAAGAAGTTTGAGGTCTTAAGTTAAAAATACCTTTATTTCATACTAGTATCTAAAGTGATTATTTATGATAGCAAAAGTGGAACATTAACATTAAAGTAGAATTTTTTAAAGTCCTAGTAATTATACGTCAATTATTTCAATACTTTCTCATATTGAGATTTAGTGGCATCAAATTCGTCTTAAAAATTCGTTGTCTCAAAAATTTCAAAAAAAGACGTGACGAATAATTTGTGCAAGATAAGAACTCAAAATTTGTTTTTATTTTCATATCTAGTTGATTTTAAACTTGCAGTGTGACATAATAGTAATTATACAACAATGTTGAGAAGACATTTTCCTTAGCCGAGCTATTTTATTGCCCAAGATGCGAAGCTTCGCGGGCAATAATAATGCGAGGCTAAGAAAAGGCTTCTCAACCGTGGTTTTTATACTATTTTTTTTACTACTAGCACATTTGTTTAACTTTTCTTCAAATAATAAACATGATAATGCGAAAGGTCGAAAATTAAATCAATACCTGTCATTTCTATTTTTTGTTGCGATTTCAACTCCTCAGTTCTACATTGTTAAGCTATCAGCTATTATCAATAATGACAGCAAACGTCAAGTCAACACATCAATTACGACATTATACAGCAATTTCTAGATAGAATAATTGAACAAGAATCGAGCAGTATTAAATCTGATATGTGCTCTATTTTATCTAAAAATTCGTATTCACGTTATACCCTAATCTGTGATACATATTTTAGTAATTAATGCGTGAATTATGTAGATCAAATTAAGTTAATAAAATTGTACAACTTGACACAAGTATTTACTGTTTACATACGTTTAATGAACATGTGATTAGAGTGTTTACTATTTACTGTTTACATGCATTACAGAGACAATAGTGAAATCATATGCTCAGCGTCAAAAAGAGTATCGAAAGAGAATTAAAAACAAAATCACCATATCGAATTACATTCGGAGCGTAAGGAGCTTGGTGAGTGTCATGAAATTTTGCTTTCATGTCAGCGCCAAATACTCATTAAGTATGCACGGTACTCAATGCAAGTGCATCATAGCAGACAGATTCTCATTCTAAAGTCATTAGGCAGCGCTGGCAGCCCCCTTGTAAACTTTTTTTTTGCGGTTTGGTATGCCTAAAACCAATGTAGCGACAAAACGGTTTATCTGATTTGAGAATTTCTGGTGATAAGTTAGTGTTATAATCTGATATAATGATGTATAATGCATAATTACAGCTACCTACTTGTGTGATTACAGATGAACTCAGTTTAACAGCCGCGTCACCTACAAACGTCACGCTCGTTGCTGCAATGATGCTTCTAGCACTACACCGAAAAAAAAAATTTGTTACGATAACTCACATGTTAGTACTCCCAACAAATTTTGTTTGTGGAAATAGCCCCAACAAAAAAGTTTGTTGTCCTAACAAATTTTATTTGTTATCAAAAATTTGTTGCGTTAACAGACATTATTGCCAACAGCAACAAACATAGAATTTGTTGTATTAACAAACGTATTATTTCCAGCTACAAACACAGAATTTGTAGTATTAATAATTTTTTTAGTTTACAGGATGCTCCGTTTTTGAGACACCGTGATCTATGAAATCCTTGAAAAACTGAAACTAAAATTCCTTTAATTTATTTCATACTAAAATTGAACAATAAATAAAAACAAGCAAATAAGAAACTTTACACTGTATATAAAAATTTAAAAGTATCACTCACTTGGTGTTGTCACTTACAATCGTAATTTTAGAAAAAGAAAACAAGTTTTGAAAAAATGACTTGTCTTTTTTAAGTTTGAGCTTACTTACCTTAAACAGTGTCTTAATTCTTTTAAATCAGCAACTTTGTTGCAACAATATCATTCATATTTGACATCAGAAATAGATATTAGTATTTTCTTGCATAAATAACTTAAAAGTTTTACATTAGCTTTGAAGATGGATTCACTAGTAAAATATCCTCATTATATTTGCTATTTATTTAAAAAAAACAAAGATTACAAAAATTCAAATATTGTAATGCAATTAAAAAATGTATATACGTACATACTACATACCTATAAAAACAAAATAAATCAAAAACAAAATTCTAATAAAAAATTAAAAGAAAAATTACTATAATAAAAAAAAAAACTAATGACTGTTTCTCATTGCAACATAAGAATTTCAATTGAAATAAATAAATAAACTGAAAAAAATTAATAAACTTACTAACTAAACTATAACCTAGTTTAGTTTTCAACGCTAGGGATATGTTCATGTAGTCACAAATAGATATATTTATATAGCTTAATCGTTGTTTATATGTGATTTGGCCATTCTTGTATTACTTCAGTCCATGAGTCTATACAATTCATCTTCTATTTCTGTCAATAAACTTGTAATATTACCTACACAAGAAAAAAATAATAAAAATAATAACTCGGCATTAAATAATTATTATGTATTATGTACCTGAAGTCACACAAATTACTCCTTTTTTCCGAAGTGAGGAGAATTTAGGAATAAGTCCATTGGTGTGTAAATTTCTCCGACTGTTATAGTATCTTCGAAATAGTCTTCGATCTTTCTCCACCCATTATTACTTGTCCTTCTCAGGTTTTGTGAAACATACACTTCCTACAATTTCCGCAATTATTATTAATTTTTTTAAATAGATTTAAATACATACCTTGACTTCTGATGGAAACAGCCCAACTACTGCATTTTCCAGTAAAACAAATTTGGCACTCGACAATCTAAAAACAAACAATTTAAGTAGGTACTGTCCCCTTATTTTTTGCGACCTTCAGGGTGAGGTTTTTTTTCCTGAACATTGGGTATAAAAATAGTATGTTCATTTTAGAAAGTTTTGCAAAAACAATAATTTTAACTTTCTAAAAAAAAATAAAATAAAATAAAGTTACTTTGTACAAAATCTAAATTCTTGGAAATGTATAATATTCGGGCCAAGTGCCATTGTTCCAAATAAACGGGTAATTATGCTGACTATTGAGTTTTCCTTTTAGTTATTGCATTGAAAAGCAGAACAAGATAATTTCGTTCGTCCGAGCATATATGCTTGGGGTCGCCTGACAAACCGAACGTGATATATCAACTAATTTCTTAAAACCAGAAATGCAAATTAATTCAAATTTCACATATAATTATTTTCACAAAACTATACTTATGAAATAATTCTAGGAGCAAATTTAAAAATAAATTTAAATAACAGCGTCATAATCCATCACCTTTTAGGTTAATTATTGCACTATACAATACCTACCTACCCAAGTTATTAAAAAAAAGACTGCCCAAAACAAATAACACAACCACCTGATCCGATTTAATAATTTAAATACTGACACACGGATGCAATCTGCATACACAACCGAAAAGTAGACAATAGCGGCCCTTTCCATTTTAGTAATTCCAGGAAATCTTCTGCAGCTACGCTTCTGATTGGTGTAGATGACCGGGCAGCAACACCAACATCTTTTTTTGTAATGATAGCAAACTAGAATTTGTTGTCAAAACAAACGCTTTATTCGACATAACAAATATTTATGTTACTTGTGGCAACAAACACGTTTTTGTTAAGTTTTGTTCTCCTAACAAAGCAATAAAAAGAAAATCATTTCAGATAACAAAGAATAAGTTATGACAACAAATTTTTCTCCTACAAATTAAAATTTGTTGTCACAACAAACTCATTTTTTTCAGTGTAATAGGATAAATAACTATTATTTCATATTTGTCTCTTAATCGATGGTATATAAAATTTAGATTATTAATTTGAAAGAATCTATACTTAGAAATAATGTCCATGATCGGTAAATATAATAAATTCAATAGTCATATAAATAGATTTTTCAATACCTACCTGCTATTGCATTATATCAAAACTGTCAGCGTGAGTAAAAAATAACTCATAACAGTACGGGAGGAAGTTTTTGATAATTGTTTCTAGTGCAAAACCAACAAAATTGAATTATGAATTTATATAAGTTATAAGTTATACTAAACAATTCGCTTTGATAAAAAGTACTGAACGATATTCGACCGATACACAACACAGACGCGATTGATTATAAAATCTTGTTTGTTATTTGCCGCACTTATCAGCCTCATCCCAGTAAACACAACCACGTCAGAAAAACGTAAAAAAAGTCGCTGGCTTCAACGTTACTTTCGACGTGTAAATATGACGTGTTTATAACGTCTAGTAAAACATGTTTTTTTACGTGATTTTACCACGTTGTTAAGACGTACTGATTTTCCGTAAACAAAACAACGTGAAAAAAACGTAAAACAAACGAGTACCTACCAACCGTTGAATAGACACTACGATGTCGCCGAAATCAACGTTACTTTCGAGGTGTAAAAATGACGTGTTACAAACGTGTGATAAAACACTTCTCTTTCAGGTGTTTTTACTAGGTTGAAAAGACGTGTTGATTTTCTGAATTAAACGTAATTTTCAATGTCTCAACAAAACGTCCTGTAAACGTATTTTAAAGATATTATAAAATACATCTTTTTTAGGTGATATTAGAAAAGTGTTGATTTTCATGACATATATTTATTATAAAACAAACAAAAAAAATTGTTTTACAAAAGTTCAAATCTATTATAATGTATAAAGGTGAATAGAAAATATGAAAATAATTACTAAAACTGTAATATCAACTATGTACTACTAATATTATAAACTATATAACTATAACTATAATTATTATTATAAAAAATAAACTATAATAATTATTATGGGCTAATTGTCTTAATTAAATTATAGCTATTTATTATACTAGTGTCTTATAAGGCAAATAAGTCACGAAATAAATGTTGTTGTTTTTCTTGAGTGACTTATTAGCTGTTAAGACACGTGTTTAATACATAGGTTTATCCAACACCCCCTCCTGTAACAGTTCTTGAACCTTCATCAAAACCTAAAAAAAATTGACGTTCATTTGACGTTCAAAACTGTTGGCTTATGAACTAGTTGCTATGACAAATTAGAAAACCGTTGAATTATTTTTTCATAAGTCACATGTGTCTTATAGACCTCATAATCCACTCAAAACCGGCGTTATTATGACTACATAATAAACAAGTGTTGGATAAAATAATTTTTTTCATGACTCGGATTGTGTGTTGCTCGACGTGCTGGGTCAGTTTTGCCAATGTTTGCAATACAGTTGTCTCAAAATCTATAAGAAATAACTATAAGTAACTATTGCAAAAATAAAAAATCTTTACTAGGTACATGATTGTCGTAAATGATATAAAATGACACAATTTACCAGGATATCTTGAAGCTGGAGAAAATGCTAACATTGGCGATGTATAAGACGTCGTCGGGATAGAGCAAAAATCCTCTCCAAGGTTTACAGTTCGACGCCGCTTACTATCAAAAATAAACTCATCACCAAAAACTTGCTTTCTTGAGAGACCTTCCACTGATGAGTTGTTTCCTCTGCAGTTTCCAAAATCTACTTGATGAGGTTGTTGGCCATTTTATCGTCTGTGTCATAATCCTCTGCAAAGAAGCTCAAAAATTAAAAAATATATTTAATTAGAAAAATCATAAATATAATATCATATATGTATATAACTGTCTTAAAATTAATCTTAAAAACCTTGTAAGAAGGCCAGGTTTTACATGGAGTACCACTTTGACGAAAGTCATAAAATCGGTACTCTTGCGGAATAAATTTAAATTCTGGTTAGTAATATGCATAAGAAATGTATATTTAGTTACTACTTTTAAATAAAATACTGTACTACTTACCTTTAGGACTTTTGGAAGCTACACAAATCACAAAACTGGATAAGGCTAACGAAAACGAAACGAACTGCACGATCTCAGACGAAAAATGAAAATGAACAAAATCGAACGAAGCAATGGCCAAGCACAGATGACACATCTACTTGGTTTCGTTTTGTTCGGGGTGGAAGGCAATAAAAAAAGCTGTAAATCACGTACATTTTTGTGTCTTGGAAGCAGCTTGTTTGTTTGTCGCCAAAACAAATTCGATAAGGCAGAAATTTTCATTGATAGTACCATTGAATATAAATACTCTAACTGCTCTAACTAGAGTATTGATATTCAATAATAGTACTGATCTAGACGTTTGGTTATTATTTATTTTCAACAATAAAATTACGCTCGCGTCGTCAGTTCCTCAACCTTCAGCCCCCATCATAAACCAGTATCCGTTCTTCTCAAAATTCCAGCGCCTAAACGGTAAAACTTCTCAACGTATGTTTCAAATTGTCCCTTAATTATACCTGCTTTCAATTTCGTTCTTAAAAACTATTCATTCCCTGACCAACACTAAACTCTCAAAAGAGATTCGTTGTTTTATTTTTAATCTTTTCGCTGGTCTTTTGACACCTTTACTTACTTCACAGCGTTTCACATTACCAGACATTACCAATATTTATTAACTTCGTTGATTAACCGTAATAATTAAAGATCTTAATTTTTGTTTTCAACTTTAACAAACACAATCATTTAAATTAATATTTGTAAGTACCTATCTACGTCAGTAAATATAGCTACCTACATTGAATTATTTTTTGCCTGTGGGTTAAAGAGCTTTTGTAATTTTTTATAACATTAACACCATAATAGAATAGGGAATGTCAATTTTATTTTTAAATTTTAATTTAATAATAATTATATGACTACTTTTAATCAGTCTTCCCTAAAACACCAAAAACAATTCTTATTATAAATACCGACGCACGTTTCGCCAACAATGTTGACATCATCAGGGTGATGAGTGAATCGGAAAACTGATTAAAAGTAGTTATCTACCACCAAAAGTGAGTCAGAAAATTGTTTTGTTTTTGAATAATTATATGAATTCTCAAAGAGCGATTGTTCATCTCTATTGCGAACTAGGCCGGCGAGATGATTCTAAAACATTTCAACCACAAGAAAACGTCAAACTTTCAACGTTGTTTGGGTAAAATTCGGGGTGCCAAATGTTTACAAGAGCTAACTAAGTTGTTACCATGTTTCGTAAAAATTACACCGGTCGACACGATTTTTGGGTTTGGGTTTTAAATATCAAATTTTACTTTCTCTTACGTAATTAATAAAGGGAAAAATAGTTTTTTTGGCCAAAGTTTGCTTTTGTAGAAACCAGAGCGATATTTTAAATTACCTATTTTCTCAGAATATTATTGTAAATTACTATTAAACAAATTTTTAATATACATCTGAGTCACTTTTATTGAAGAATTACAATTAATAAGAATAAAAAAAATGTAGATATTACACAATGTACATGAAAATTGAAAAACAAATTCAAAAATGAATATTTTAGTTACGAAAATGAATAGTATGCTCAAAATTTTATTTTTTTACCTTCTAAAGTATTTTTGCAGGAGAAATCAGGCGTGCATTTTTGATCTCGATTCCGAACTCGTCAGTTAAAATAGGCTTCATAAGCCCCACAAAGCTTTAAACTTGTTACCAAAGAAAATTTTGTGCTTCTTACTTTGATAAATTCACCGCAAATGAAACACAATGAATCAACATCATTATTACATTGTCTTGACGCCATTTTTTTTATTCAGTGACACTCAAAAACGGTTGTTGCAGTTGTGATAGACAAGTAAACACTCATTACTGTGCACTACGCAAATGATATGCAACTTGCCGCCATTTTGTTTCAATGTGCTGCTACTTGTTGCTCATAAAATCAACTAAAATCTTCAAAACTTGATCAAAACTTGGCGCAAAAACCGCCCATATGGAATCTGTAAAAGACGCCAATGGAATGCGTTCCTTTGTAGTAAATAAATTAAATATAATTATATGAGTATATAAACACGTGAACTTATTGTAAAAATTTCACGAGAAATTAACGTCAGAACTGAACGTCAAAAATTACTTATATTTTACCCACATTAATTCCTTTCTATGCTTCTATATTTGATTTTAATCGTAATTTAAATAAAAAGATAAATTAAGTAGGATTATTATACATTATGTATTTTAAAATCATAATCATTTTTATCTTTCAAACCCCTTACTGACTTATAAACTTGACCACAAAACACGCCTAATAATATGATAGGGAATACGTTCTTTCTAGTGTTTATTTGTCTAGAAAAACACGTATACTTGACGTGAAAATTTCACGAAAAGTAAACGGCGCCAAAACACGCCTCGAATGCGTTTTTATTTGTAGTATAGATGACTAGAAAAACACGTGTATTTAATGTTAAAATTTTACGAGAAATAATAGTCAAAAATAATAATTTAGACTTCACCGCCATTCGTTCTTTTCTATTTTATATAATTTGATTTAAGTTATGACTTAAATAATAAATATATATTTTTTAACATGATTTTTTATAAAAAAAGTAAATTGAGGTAAAAATACAATATTAAAAAAAATAAGAGAAGTAAATTGAAAAACCTCCTTTTAAACCCCAAAAGCTGTAGGGCTACACCATGATGATGATTTTTTATACTCTGCTGGAACTCTTTCACTCCTTAGGTATTTTTATTTTTTATTTGATTAGAAAAACACGTGTACTTAATGTAAGAATTTCACAAAAAATAAACGACGACAAACACGCCTATATGACACTAGAAAAACACGTGTATTTAATGTAAAAATTTCACGAGAAACAAACGTCAGAACTGCACGTGGAAAGTAACTTATAGTTAATCAACATTATGTACCTTTCGTTGATTAACAATATTGATTAAACGTCTTTATTGCGTCATATATAATATTTAAAAAAACGTAATTTTTTAACGTTGAATTGTCGTAATTTGTAGATACGTAGTCAATATTTTATTGTACGTAATAATATCGAACGTAATACATTAAAATAACGTTGAAGGTATTACCAAAATATAACGTGATATTTTTAACCATAAACGTATTATCAACCACATACACGGCTTTTCCACGTTAAAACAACGTGCATGTGTTTACTAGGATGACGTTAATAATAACTGTATCATCTGAATGCACTAATAGTGATACTATATTGATGAAAACTTTTGTTGTTAAAGTTGTTTGTGTTATTTAACAAACTCTAAAGGAGGCCCTAGACGGTCGATTATTTTCATCAAAAGCTGGAATCAAGCATGCTTGACCGTCTAGGAACCTGTTGACGCTTGAGCCAAGCGTTGAATGGCTCAAACGGTTGATTGAAGGTTGATTGAGGCGCGCGTCATTCGATTGACTGAACCTTTTGATCAAGCAGCTTGCTCGTCTAGGGGCACCTTTACACGCAACAAATCCTATTTTCTCTTCAAGCTTTTATGCGTTTCATTTTAGGTAAAGCACAAGTGTTTGATCGTAGCAGTTTTTTCGCATGTGTTTAAGCGATTCCTACTCCATGCTTTTATTATGAAATGTCATGCAACTTTTCCTTTTATTGACCACTAACATCGTTTTCAAGGTTTTCGAATTAAATTTTACGTTGCTAAATTAAATTAAACACGGCCAATGATGCCAACTTTGGAAGCAGTGAAGTGACAGTTACACAACCGCAATGGAGGTCGAGAGAATCGCAGCAATTTAAATTGAATTGAAATTGTACAGGTGTCCCGTAGTGGCCAAAGGATAATCTAAAGGAAATAAAGCAGAAGACGACATTGTTAATTCGCTAACTAACTTAAAACTAATTATGCAGACAATTTCGGATTACTGTATTATTTCTACAGTTTCTGATTTATATTTGTGTATTTATGACTTAAATTATTCCCCAATTATTCTGAACCGACCGATGATATATTACGTAGTTGGTATTTTTGGTGACATATCGGGCTGGTAGTAGAATGAATGTTATTGGCGTGTGAGTTGTAGGACCCAAAAATAATAATATGTACGCAAGACGTTAAAAAATGTATTGTACTTAAAATATCTGACAAGCAATTTTGAACCGCAGCCCTCATCAATGGGGTAAATTTATGAGAATGAGCACGTAACAGGTCAGGTATCACTGGCATGCTACGCGTAACATTAATTTCTTGGCCGGTTTGTTGGCTTGAAGTCAAATCTACAACAGGTTGCGAATTCAGACGTTACGATTCCACGATCCTGTACGAAATTGTTTAAATTCTCTGGGTGCCTTCGCATGCGAGCTTTTAAAGTATATAGTAAAATACGACGGCGCATAAATCCTAGAAATTGAATAAGGAATTTTATAAATATTTTATGCGAAGCAAACTACCTCGAAACGAATATTTTTTCCTGTACGAATTGAGCTCCGCTTCGCATTTTTTCTTATTATCCTTCTGTAATTCTCATAGCCATCCACTTGAACAAATATTGCGCTAGAGTCAATATTGACAATTTGTAGGCAATCTACAACGTTGTACGCGGTCTTCTTCCTTTGGTTATAATGGCCCATTTTCGTTTTTGTTACCGTATCCGTTGGCGACGTAAGAAATGCAAACTGTACTTATAAAAATAACGTTCTCCTGAATTTGGTCTATTATTATCATTTTTGATGAAAAGTAAACGACTCTATTCCGGGCAATTCTATCCGTTACTCAAAATACAATTAATTGGTGACCTTAAATGAAACCTTAAATATTATTCTATTAAATTTAACATTAGAAAAGAAATGTTTCTTGTTTTTTAACATTGCTCGATGCGTTAATAAGTTAATATACCTGCAAATGATAAACACAACTGATAACATATAAACAGCACACTTGTCTTGATCGAAAGTAACCAGTGAATGTTTAGCTTTTCAGGAACGTTGAAAAAAATAAATTAAGTATAATACAAAAAGTCTAATTTAGTACACGCCACTTTACACCCATAATTGACAAACTGGGTATGTATTACTGAACTTCAACCTGTGTGCATGCTTTCTTGTAGGCTGATTTGATCTGCACGACTGCACGTGTCATTGAAGGTTTCAAGATCCAATCTCCTTTGTAATTCCTTTTTGTTCCCAAAACTCCAGCATGAATTAATTGAAAAGAAGCTCCATATTTGGAAGAAATTATTTTAATAACTTGTAACCGAATAAATACAAAAACCAACACTAAACTCTATTCACATAGGTATATTTTTTTAAAAACGCAACTATTATAAATATTAATGTTGATTGTACTATATCCTCCAATATTTTACTGATTTTACTTGATTTCTGGGGTAACAGTTCTGAAGCAGCATTTTGGGCCCCTTGTTTTAATTCCGGCGGTGTTCCTCCAAATTGTATACAAATTTCGCGCGTAAAGTGATTTTCCAACGCTCCAGCTAATGGGGAACTCGTCCTTCGGGCTCGTGCCCCAAACGAGCTGTCGCGTTGTAAAATCAACTTTTCCGCACTCTAATGTAAATAACTATTTCAGGACGAACTCTTTGCTAATAATAACATAAATTACATTACGTCGAGAGCTACGATTATAAAGTCCGCGCTATTCATCTCACAGCATATCTTCACGGAGCTAAATATTTGCCCGAAACATCATGGAAATTTTACGACTTCCAAACTGATTCTCAAGTCTTGTCGTGCTTTGAAAGTCGAGTGCGTGCGTGAGGTTTGAATATCATGCCGACTTCTGTGCCGTTCTAAGGACTGTGATTTTATTCGATTTATTTACCACCCATAAACCGTTATTAAGCAAAAACGCCGGGTAACAAAAATAGAAAGCAATTTAGTCGCATATGCAGTAAATTATTTGGTAAGGTCTAGTCACGAAGTCCGTGTCAAGGGAATCTCTCATCTTTAAGGGGAATTATTGGCGAACGTCTTTAATTTGTTTTAATTATAGAAGAGACGCAACGATAGTCCGCAGAGATTTTCACGGCAGGTCACTGGGTCGTTAGTATTCAGCGAGGAAGTCATTGCTTTAATACCACCGCAAATTCTTCATACCTCGAATAATGTTCAAAATTGCATGTTTTAAAAGTTGTAGTTACTTTTTCACAAGTATTACAAATAAAACGGAGAAGCAAGGCTATTATGCCATTACTACAAAAGAGTTATTAGAACAGATTTCAGATTAGAACGGTTGCGGTAAAGTTGGTTCACGTTTGAACAGTTTTAATTAAACAAAATGTAGCAAAAGTTTAAAGAAATATAGAATAGGATATTTTGATATTAATTTCAACGAATTTCTCTTTATTGTACACAACACAGATGTCAGTAAAAGTACACAAAGACAGAAAAAATTGGTCTAGTGTTATTCTAGAGAACGGAAAACGTGTTTTTCTTCAAATGTCACATTGTATACGTCAATAGGCAATGACAAATGGCCATTTTGTCTGCCGCTCAATTGAAAAAGGCGGTGCTTTGAAAAGTTTTCATGTCATTTAATTTTGTCATTGAGGTTAGTAAACTGTCAAATTTATATTTCGTGTACGATTTTCGGCGTTTAAAGAAAAAATAGCATGTCTTATTCGGAAAAAAGTGGCTTTTCGTGGCGCGTCTGTATTTGTCACGAAAACTCCTACTTTTAGTCCTAATAAAACAATATACTATTTTCTTCCATCGGAATAAAAATGACACATTCCAGACCTACTCACAGACCTCAAAATGTTTAAATGGCCGCCCTGGAATATCATTCCTGGCCTAGGACAGAATAGTATTGTATATTTGTGTTACTCGAAGGACCATATGTTTTGGATTTGTATTGAAACACTCGCGAACTTAATAAACTTGTATATTAGAATAGTTGATGAGTAGGAGATTGATGTTGAACGTTTCTTCTCCCGGATTGGTTTTGTACTGAATTTGAATAAAGGAACCGTGTCCTGGTTTTAGATTGAAATATGCTTTTGCGGCTGTTGAATAGTGAGTTCTTTTCTGAATGAGATTTGGATTTTGACTTGTTGTTTGAATGAGAGTTCGATTTCGACTCTTGAGAGTTGGATTTTGACTTGATGTTTGATGTTTTCGACTGATTGGCGAGCGTGAGCGAAGCCAGTTAGGTAAAGGTTTTACGACCCTTTGGGTTTCCACGACCGCTGCAAATATTTCTCAACAAATATATTACATTATAAGTGTGGTAGGTTCAATAGACTGGAAAAGTCGTGACGTCAATGAGAGTGGGGACTTTTCCAAACAAACGCAGGTGTCAACAGCTGGCTCGAAATAGTAAGGTTACCTGTCATTCGCTGTAATTTTTGTTCTCATGTACTTTACGTTTCGCCCGATTGTTGTTAGCTTTAACCTCCCTAGTTTGACCCACGTTGAACCATGACTTCAAAACGTGTTCTTAAACTCAGACAATGAACGTCGATTTAAACCACTTTTACATAACCTCAAATGCTCAAAGCATGGAATGGAAAGGATGACTCATTGTTTGGAAAGGTTTTGGCTCCCCCACCAGTGCATTTACGTCACACTATTTGCCTCTATTGTACATCACGAAGTTTTAATATTGAAACACGACGCGAAGCGTGATGTAAAATACCTACCACACACATAATGTATACAACTTTTTAGACGATGACGAAGTTTTCCACTCGGCGCCCCCAATTTAGAAAAATTATAATTGTACCTAAATTACATTCACATTATTGACATAAAGATAGGTGTGGGATAGTGTGACGGACGTGGATTTTGGAAAAAAGGATGTGGTAGTGGGAATGCATAATAGCACATAGGGCCCAATTCCTAAAAATATGAGAGAGGTTATGTTTTTTGAAGTATTTTGATGACTACTTTAACTACTGAATACTTTAATTCTTTATTGTTGAAGTGTTTTACTTTTAGTTAAATGACTTCACCCATTTTGCCACATTATTGAATTTTATGAGAGTAATAATCGCAGTAAATTAACATTTTTAGATTGACATTGACATTGTAAATAAGGTAAAGAGGCAACTGAGATGCTTCCTATTTATACCACGAGATGGTGCGGTACGCTTTCGAGAGTGTCTTTAAATTGGTCATTATTATATCTTAGAAACTTATTCAAAGACAGTTAAGTGCGGAATCTTCTTTCAATATATACGACCAATATTTATCATAAAGGATTTTTTTTTCGTGTTTCTTAAAGATGAAAATTATGGACTATTTTACCGCTTAAAGGCGGTAGGTGACAGATTCAGTGTGTAAAGAATAGGTTACCATGGCTGTCTAAAATGTGATACGTAATTTACAGCTGTCAAGGCTAAAAATGATATTCCTGTACAGTGATTACAATTTTTTAATTTTCGATTAAATAAATTAATACAAGTAATCAGATTTATGGATTCATTTATTATTCGGAATACCTACATAATTAATACTACCTACCTAAAAGTGGTAGTGCAAGTGTAGGTATTATTGATCTCCACTTTTCCAGTGCTCTGGATGCCAAAAATCCTATTTGCAACATCGGTTTTATTAGCAATTGATTCCTCAATGTATTCTCAGCAACGGTAGAAGACTTCCACCCTCCATGCCTTTTGAGGCATGTTAAATCTGCTCCATTATCGATCAAAATAGTCGCTGAAGATCAACGACGTGTCCCGTGTATTGTTTCGGATTTGGCAAATTTAAAAAAGTGGCGATAAGTTCAGGCATTTTACCAAATTGATGGATTCCTGCAACTTGTCTGTCACTTGGACCACTGTAAAATCAAGAATTATCAAACTTTTCTGGACGAAGTGTGGCATATTTTCGATATAATTCGTTGACTAGAAACGATCTGGGGTTTCTCGTTTTATTGTTCGGAATGTTAATTAAGAGCTTAGATCCTAAATCTTCTATATCATTGATTGCCATAAAGATTGTATATACACGCAACCTACAATTAATATAACGTAAATTGTAAGAAATAACATTTGGGTAGCTATTTACTTCTGTTGCCAGAAATGTCTGGTCTGGAGCCTTTGAAATAAACTCCTGAATTTGCAGCTTATTTAAAACTTTAGATCTTTTGGCTTTGCAACCGCCTGACTGGCGTTTCAAGAACGCCCGTAACTTGTAATATTTTGTTATATCAACATTCTTTTTGCACATCAATGATTGTGGACTTCAACATCGATTAATTAACCCATAGTGTGGATGCTTTCACTTTCACTGTTAAATCAGCAAAGTAGGTAATTACCACGTTTTAGGAGCAATATTCCGTGTTTTTTTTATGCAAATTCGTATTTTTCTCTTGATTTTGATGGAAGTAGTTTTAGCGCTACATTGGATGCGGCTTCTAAAATTTCTGCACGCGTCTCCGGAGGTATTCTTCTTCACTATCGTCACAACTTATTTTCGAACGAAATTTGCACTTTTAAAAATGACGACGCTAGAATTTTGAGAAATAAAGAACCCAGAGTTATGCTAAGGTAACTGTCAATTTCGACAATATTTCGATTTCTGCCTGATTTTGAAATCAGAAAATTCAAAATTATTTGTGTTTTTCTATCGGAGAAAAAATAGTATGTATAACTTGGTGTAAAAGTACCTTCCCGGCGTCCTGTGGTTGCTGGCCTCGGCCTCTTGCACTTTTTCATCTCGTTACACCATATACTATTTTTGTATACACTCCCCAAAATTACCATTTTATTTATTTGAATCAGTAAAATGGTACATTTACGGCGGCCTAGTCCTTAATAAAACTTGTCATAGCAATCTTTCACAGATTATTTTTGAATTAATAGATTAAATAGCTATTTACCCATCGATTTGAGCCAAAATAATTTACCTAGGAAAAGAACCGTTTTCTGAAGGTGTAAATTTTTTTTGAAAAGTTTCCGGAACCAGGAATGGGCCTTTCACCATGATAAAGTTCTGACGATAAACTGATGATAAATACCAGTTCTTACACCGTCAGGAGGCTTGAAAAAACAGCCCCGATTTGGGGGATACGCGAAAGTCGAAAGAAAAAAATGTCGACTCGAAGACTCAAAATGAAATATTCTTAATTTAAAAGTTTGAGGAGCTATAACAAAAAAAAAAAAAAAACGTTGTTTGTTACACGTACCTAAAAAGTTTTTGTGGACTCAACGATTCGTCCGCAAAAACTGTATTTAGGTACTTATTAACAAAAATAGCTATTCATATAAATCTATATTATATTATATTATATGTATTTTATTTTTATTTTAATACTCTAGAATCGATATTTTAAAGATAAATTAAACATACCGAGATTATAACACAAGATGCGAGTGAACACTTTAATATTTGCGATTTTGAAACTTCAAGTTTGTATCAACAATTTAGTACGTTAAGTAATAATTAATTTGTTCCGTTTTAAAATAATATACCTACATGCTGTATATTATTACATGAGAGTATAATATAATAGACGCTCTAGCTAACGAAACGTGGGCGTAAAATCAACATCCGTGAAATTTGTACGACTCGATAGATACTCCTGAAGTTATGACATTAATGTTACTAATGGAAGTCAGTATTATAGCATAGAATCTCGCGTTTGGTGGAAAATTCATTTGTACATAAATGTACTTCTTCAAAACAAGACCTAATATCTTGTGCATTCTCGACGTGTTTGCCGTACGTCGACATACTTTTAAAACAATTATAAATTACATTTTGGGATAAGTTTTCCTATTCCTCTACTATTTTCTTGTTGATTTTTGTTCTGATCTCAACACGTCCGAGCGAATTTAAGTCAGGGATCCTTGCTGGCTACTACAAGGTTTCAGTATTTACTTCCCTCAGATAACACTGCAATATTCTGACATTGTGTGGCCGAACAAAAAGTTATACATGAGGTGCTAAGATGTCAGTATTACACCGTGAAGCTGTAAAACGAGCTCCTGGAAGTTCAATCAACTCTGTGCGCCCATTATATCGGGTGTTTAAATAAAAATCTGGTCAACATTGCTATGAAACAAAAGCGGTTCACATTCGGCACGTCAGTGTTAAAGTGTAAAAAATTGACGTTTGAGTCATGACTCGGAAGTTTAGGCAACCCTTGAAACCGGGGAACCGAGGTGGCTTCCTTGAAACAGGGGGGCCCGAGGAGCTTCCGTCGAAGCATGGGGGCCTGTGGGGTCCATTTGAAACATTATGGGGCCCCTTCGGTTATCGACATCCAAAAATCGAAAGTTCAATTTGTTTTAGTTATTTTAGTAGAAATTATATGAGTCAAATTCAATTGACTATTGAGACAGGGGGGCCCGAGAAAGCCCCTTTAGACATCCCTGGGACAACTACCATCTGAACCCCCATAATAGACTTATTTAATAAAAGTTCTTCGTTTGTATTTTATTCTTTATATTTTGTTTGTTATCTCTGGGACACGTTCAGTGTTTGTAATTTTTACCAAAGCAATCTTGATCAGATTTTTATTTAGGCACCCGATATATAGTGCCGCTCCGAACTATGACGGAACCTCCACAAAAAAGTACTTGAGTACCAAAAATTACACTGAATACACCCTTCAGTCTGTCGTCTATAAACAGCGGCACGTCTATCTGAAAAATTGTGTGTGGAGTCCACGCGCAACAGAAGTGAAACTTTGGAGTTTACTCCTTAAGGCTAAACGTGACGAAATTTTATTATCAAGTGTGCGACAGAGAGAAAAATGTCTAAAGTAATCCCGCATTCTTTTAGAAACGGTTCAACTGATTTGAAATCTACATAGGGGGTTGTACTCAAGGTCTTATGTTGATTTACGCTATAGTGTTAAAATTTTAAATTTCCATTTTTTTTTAAACTTTTGAAAATTTTGTTGGTAATTTTCAACAATTACAAAAATTAAATAAAAGATTTTGAAAATTTCCCTTTGTTTTTTGCCGACGCGACGTCCCGCTGCAACTGCTGCATTGGTGAAAGGAGTCGGACAGTAAACCTGACTGGGAGTATACTGACGTATTGTTATCATTCTTATTCCGCCACTTATGTTACAACAAACAATCCAAGAAATAAAAGAAAAACACCTTATCTGAAAGTTTATTATACTAGTCGAAGCAAATTAGACTTTTTAGAAGAAATAATTTATAAAGTTTTGAAATTTTGGTTATGAACTCCTAGCAGGGACTCAAATAAAGATACGAAAAGTTCCCACCCCCCGAGCTTTTGCCCAAAAAACCTCTCCCGAGCGTTACGTCATGAAGCTATTCTGCATCTTTCTCCTAAACGGTAACTGCGACGAGAAAATGTTACAGAAGTTATTATGCTCTCCACTAAATTCTACATAAAATTGGTCTTCCACCCAACGTTCATAAATGATGTTGAAAAATGAGTATAGTTTTGAGCGCGACATCAAATATTATTTCACACCCGTTTTTGCGGCGATTATATCGAAAACCATTAGTGGGAGGAAGAAATGTATAGAAACAAAATTGTAGAGCAGGTTCTTCTGTGTGCATTTTCTTAGACCACGTGCTAAGAGCTAAGTGGTCGTGTGTAATACCGGGTGAATAATAGTAATAAATGTTTTAAAATTATTTTCTTCCGTTGGTCATAGATTTCATTTATCAGGTTGCCAACATTGTTTACATCGGATACATGTTCTTACATCGAGTACATGTGACATACTTAACTTTAAAAATTAGGTTAATTAAATTAATTATCAGTCTCACACCGTATTAAATAAAGTGTTTTTCAACCTTTACAAATTTTAACATTACTTTATGTCATGACCAGTTTTGCCACTGCTAACTGCTCAGTGTTGACTTAATTTGCTTTAATCATTTATAGTCACCTGATATAAGGCAGTAGTGAACATTTTTTAAGCCTAGAAAGGCCGAGTCGCCATAAAAAAGAACTTCGACTGAGCTTAAAAACCGTTGGTGGTAACTGTTTGAAAATTATTTGGTTGCGTTGGTCATAGATTTAATTTTTGTGTCACTCTGTTGTTGAACGTGGAGCGTAGCCCACGGGTTTGGCTAGTTTTGTATTAATCCTAGACAGAACAATGAAAAAACGAAAGGATCTAACTCAAAGAGAAAAGGGTGTACAACTTTTATTTGGGTCTCTCTAGAGAGTTCATAACCAAAACTTTATAAATTAGTTCTTTTATTCGGCGTTTTTTTTGTCTATTTTGCTTGGACTGTAGGTAATCTAAGAGCATGACTTGAGAACGGCTCGGCCGATTTGTCTGATTTCTTTTGTGTTGTATTCATAATTATCGGGACAAGGTTTGTATAGTTGCCCGAAACGATATAGTGCACAGAAGCTATCTGGACGACCAGCGAAGTCGTAGACTTTGTTTTCATGCTTTAAACAGTTTGTCAAGGTAATTCAATCACTCAGTGATTTCTCGCTTGTGTGGAGAAGCAGGAACGGCTTTATTTTTTTTGGTATTATTCTAACAGATATCATTGATTTAAACTTTTTATAATTTATTTGTTGTTATTATTATCATTATTATTATTCATTATGTGTTACCACTAGTTAGACGAATATAATAAATAAAATAACACTATCACGTCAATAAAATACTCTAATGTGGACACTTAACACGCAAGAGAAAAACAAAGACACAATGAAAAAAATTCTAACGCTAAGGCACTGAAAAGAATAAAATTAAAAAAAAAAAAACAATGTATCCACTTGTTCGGCCCGGTTACAAATTAATTGACTTCACCCCTGCACCCTATGAACACCTGCAACGATGGCTCCGCATGGATCAAGACCGACAAGTTCTTTCAGACGCAAAACCAGTTTCGTATTCAATTCTGAAGCCATTACAAATTAACTGGTCTACTCTAGTAAAAGCGTGCCATTGGTTTTTTGCGGTCTTTAAAAAGAAAACATTATAGCTTCAGGCGCGCCTTAGAGATCTTACTCCTACTATATGAAAGAAATTTTTTGGAAAATCCACCGGAAGATTGGAAAATTAATAAAAAACTGAAAGCGCTTTTTCTATGTGATTTTGGTATAAACTCAAGACCATAACTCGCGATTCGAATGATGGATATAAATCGTAGATCAGAAAAATCGCTCCAGCCGTTCTTGACCTATAAACCCAAGGGGGCCCCTGGACCCTTATGTTTATGTTTTATTAGTTATTTTGCTATTCGGGGCGGAGACAAATCCAACAAATCAAAAATCATAAAAATCGGTCCAGACGTTCTTGAGTTATAAACCCAAGGGGGCCCCCTGAGCCCCCTATCCATGTTTTACTTCATAAGAACCTTCCTAGAACTTAAAAGAATATTAAAAAAAAAAATTGATAAAGTGGTCTAGCCGTTCTCTGGTTATGGCGTGACGAAGGAAAATAGGGATTTATTTTTATATTATATAGATGGCAAACCACTAATCAATTTGCGACATCTTGTTAGGTATGACTTCTTGGAGTATTGTTATAGCTCTGGCGGCTTCATCGTGACATTCATTACCTTAACACTCTAACTGCCAGCATATCTTTTTTTAGTCGTGTTATTTCGAGTTGTCATATGGGTCTGACATCTGTATTGTACTCTATTGCAATCTCTTATGGCCATTAAAATCGTGGCCCTTGATTTTACAAGCTTGCAAAAACTTTAGGTGCATAGAAAAACACGACTGAAGAGAACGATTCAAAAATCTTTATTGCAAAATTCTCATTAGCTCATGCTGCATTGCTTTCTCCATCAACGTCCACTGAAGAATTTTAATCCCTACTCAATTTACTGTCTTCTGATCCATTATTTTCATAATTAGGATCAACATCGGATAAATCCGAGAAATCTCTAAATTCTTCCCCCAACACAATTTGTCCGTCTCTTTCTGAAGTTCTTGAGAAGGAAAAGGTTTTCTTAAATTTCAACTTATTCAAGATAGCCGTAAAGACTTCCTTGAATGGCAGAACTGTTCTGTCATAACCTAATGGATTTTGTCACTAAACTTTGATGATTTTGTGTTTATGTAATTAAAGATTCAAAGAAGTCGCCGGATGTAGTCACCATGTCATCGGTAATCAGCGCGTGTCAAAACAGGAGTGACTGACAACACCAGCTCTTTGCTGCATGATGTATGTCATGGTGGGAATATAACCAGAATTAAAAATAAATTACAACTTGTAGGTCTTGTTTTTGTAAGATACTGTATACTGTTAACATCTTAGCTAGAAGCATGCCGATAATCCTTCGTTGCCGTGCTGAAATTTACACACAAATGTGAAAATAACACATTACTTCCTATGATTGCTATGAAGGTTAATTACTCGTTACGAACACACACGCATCCCGCATTTTTTTACTCGGATAGTTTGCAAATTTTTTTTGTGCACGACTGATTTATTAAATTTACCGGTTGTTCCATCCATTGCTGTTCTGGTTGAAGTTTGAAGATTTCATGAGATTAGGATAAGTCAGAATTAGTCACGTTAGGTTAGTTCAGTAGAAGGTCAAAGTTGGTATTGATTATTTTCTCTAATGGGAGAGTGGAAAATATTTCTGTGGTATTTCGGCTCATACTAATGTCATTATATTTAAATAACCAGTCATCGTCCTAATATTGGTCATATTCACGAGTTAGTAGTACCTTTAACATTGGCGAAGCCTTAATAAGTTCAATTGTTACTCGCGTGGAAATTAAAAATTTTATTGATTATATTGGCAGTAACAGCTTTGAAACAAAACCTAGAAGTATTATTATGTTTCGTCCTACTCATGTCGGTTTATAAATATAGCCATGCATTATTAAATAGTTATTTGTATTATAAACCCAAGGGAGCCCCCTGAGCCCACTGTCCATGTTTTCATAGTTATTCTGCTATTCGGGGCGGAGACAAATCCAAAAAATCAAAGATCATAAAAATCAGTCCAGCCGTTTTTGAGTTATAAACCCAAGGGCCCCCCCTGGGCCCCTGTCCATGTTTTACTTCATAAGAACCTTCCTCGAACTTAAAGAATTATTTAAAAAAAAAAAATGCTAAATTGGTCCAGCCGTTCTCAAGTGATGGCGTGACCAAGGAAAATAGGGATTCATTTTTATATATATAGATTATTTTAAAAATAGGTGACAAGCGCGAGACTCAAATTGCCGTTTCCATCACTACAGCAACTAAACAAAAATAGGTAAACAAAAATTTTGTCAATTATAATGTCTAACTCGTTACAAGTAACCTACCGGACTTATGTTAAATACTATTATTTGCTACAAATCGATAAGTGTAGTTTATTTACATAGAAATACAACATAACAAAAATGTTGCATAAATAATATTGATCTTGCAAAAGTTGCTTCCTGCAAGATGTCTCAATGCCGGAATTGATATAGCTCCACGTATGTAATATTCCGGAGTGATTTTAACAAAGAATGTTTGTGACAAGTGATGTGTACACAGCCTTTTCTTCATAAACATGTAATAACATATTAAGGTCCTGTTTACAAAGAGGATTTTTAAAATGCTGGAGCTCATTTTGCAGTTCAAAGACAACTCCCATAAAAGCGTCCGCTAAACTTGAATGTTTAATTAAAACTAAATTTTTCTGAAGAACAACAATGTTGTTTTAAAGGAGTCACAAAATATCGACAATTTGTGTTGAAAATAAAATTGTGTTAACTGTCAGCTATATTTTATACTACATAATGATTGCGACAAATTGATGTTATAAGCAAATTGAACAATTAATTTAAAATAACAAGTAGCAATTATGTGCCTCATTAATATAATTCGAACTGGTTCAATATAACAGCTGCTGCCGATTCACAAAATGTGCCATAATGATGGTGGTAATGGGCAAATTACATCAAAGAATGAAGTTGCTCAAAATATTATTTACCTAAAAGTTCGACATGAAGCTGTTAAGTGGAATGTAAAATCTTATGTATAATGAAATTGAAAATAAATAAATAAACGGCTGATTCCGAAGCGCTGTGAATTCGTTCTCAAGTCCCCCAGTCTTAATTTGTACAAAGCATAATTTATTCTGCAACTTTTAAAGTTAATTTACGGAAATTGCCATTGTTGGGAAGTTTGTGTAAAGCTTGATGGGGAGTTTTAGCGATAAGTATTGTCATTATAAAGTTTAAGCAACATCATCATGTATTCAACATCTAACCTATCATTGTGTCATAAAATAGATGCCTATAAACTGTCACATTGACGTCTATTCATTCCCCAAAAATATTTCCGCTCCTATAAATAGAAAAATTTAATAGAATTATTATTAGAAATATTATATTACATTGCGGAACCAATAAGTACTTTGGCATATATAAATTGTATAATTGTAACTGTAAAAAACCCAAAATATATGATTGTAAAATTTACGCGAAAACCGATTGAGAACCGCCGTCATAATTGAAAAACCATTAGTAAATAAACCTTTATATCTTGGCCTAAAAACAAAAAAGAACTTTTTTGCTAATGTGGTTTTTGCAAGACGGAGCTGCTCCCCATAGTGCACGCATAGTGTCAGTAGTGGCCCCTGCGTTTTTCAGATTTAAATTTATGTGATTTTTTTGTGTGGGGCCACATGAAACAGCTTGTTTATACGACTCCCAGCAACAATTACGCGAAAGTGTACCAACCGGCGTTTAAGACCCGTCACAACTCAACCTGTTTTGTCATCTAGTTCGTCCCTTAATAATTTTGCAATCTAATATATAAAAATCAATAGTTGTTTGTTTGTTCGTATGTTATGCACGCCTAAACCGGTGAACAGATCTTCATGAAATTTTGACCAAAAATAATATTCGCAATTCTAATACAGGTTGTCTTACGAAAAACGCACCACGCTATAACTCTGATATTAATAATCCGATTTTAGAAATTCAAAAACAGTGTAAAACAGGTGTATAAATGCTACAAAAGAGTATGATTCTTAATTTTTTTCAACAAGTCATTTTTGTCAAACGATAGTCAACTTTTTGTTTTTTAAATAGCACACATATTTTTTTTATTCAGTTTGGTGGAGATTTCTTTCTGAATACAATGGTATGTTCCGACTTCATTTTGTAATTTTTCTTGGAATTTTTTTTCTTGCAGAGTTAAATAGTGTTGTTTCCAACAGGATGGCGCTACGCCACATATTATATATTATACATATTATTTTAAGATTTATGTACTTAGAAATGATCCCATCCACACCATCCATTATCTTGAATTTTGTTTTTTGAAGAACAAGTGTAGTAATTTAAATTCATTTTTATTGGTTTGGGTGTTTAGTCCCTTGCTGATTAATTGAGATTTGATTTGAGAAAAATTATTTCAAAGTTCGTTGCAAATAAAGTTTATAATAACGTTAACGTTTCAAGAACTTAATTAACATGGAGCTGTTGGTTTATTATTGTATTGTATTAAATTATGTTGCACGACACGTTTGATATTTTATTTCATACTTAATCAAATTCTAAGCTTAACCGTTCAAGCTTAAATTGTCACGGGGATGCGAGGGGAAATTGTGCACGGCCAACTTATCTATGAATGTCTTGAAATGGTTTTGAAATAAACATTTTACTGTTGGAAAAGAAATACAGGACCGTATTCCAAAAATGTAGATTGAGTTGATCACTTGCGATCACTTATCAAACGCTGAACAAATAATGACACTGATATCAACAAAATCACTATACACAGTAAAACTAAAATTAACAAGAACACCAATATAACACACCACAACACTAACTTGTCACCTGTAAGAGTGTTAAAGTTTTGGTTTAAATACGATCCTGCAAATTCAGACACGTGCCCGATAAAAAAAAAGGTCTTGCATTCGATTTGCCAGAGTCGACCAGTTGCAGCAGGAAAATGAATCCATATGGTGTCGTCGACAACTTACTTGTCCCGCGATGTCTCGATTCCTACAAAAAATATAGCCTCCGGAAAGACAATTTTCGTTTACTCGGACTATACCTTCATGAATCTACTCATTGGTCCATCGGCATCGAGTATTGTTGATATGAAAGAAAAAAATTATGACCACTTTAGGAAATACGATACACTACAAATGTTATAAAATGTAGGAATTGAATTTTTTGATGTAGGTACTAACACAAAATTGTTATTTTTCTGTTAAATATAATTAATTCATTTTAGACATTTTGTAAACAAGCTAAAAGAACAGAAATGTGAAGGAAAATTATTATTCACCCCCAAGATATTTTTCTTGTTAATTCTTTTTAACATTTTGCTACGTCAGTGTTTTTTCAGCAACTTCTTGGATACAGTTCGCTTTTATTTCCTTCAATGGTAATGTCGGTTGTTTTTTTCTGATAGAGGAAGCTTATAACATAGTCGGTGACAGGGACGTAACCTTACAACATTGTTATTCTCCCTGTTCACTTTTTTTTGATGATTTACACATATTGCTTATGGTGTATAGTCAAAATGAAAACCTCTATCAGTAAATTACATTCTGCGATATTCATTTAACTTTCGAAGAGAAAATTTCAATTTAGTCTGAAAGAAACTTTACAGCACTTCGCCTTTTCACAACTCAATTATAAAATGATTTATCTTAAACTTCGAATACTCAAATCACAAGGAGCACACTAAATATTGGAGCATTAATTTTTAATTATAATGAACCTCATAAATGGATCAAATCCTTTGTTGACTGAAAACCAACATTATAAAAGTGATAAGATTTAAACTGTGAGTAATTTTTATAATTTTGAAACATGTTGATAAAAAATTAATGTTGGTGACGGAGATTGCGTTTAATATTATAATCCAGAAAGTTTACAAGATACAAGAGGCTTTTACTAATTACCCATTTACTTTTATCATAATGTTGAGTCGGAAAATATTTTTGAAGAAGTGTGGCAATAATAATCACATTTGTGCAATTAGAAAAATACAGCCTCAAACTACCGGCCTGAATATTCACATTGACCTAAAGCGGAAAGGGGTTTTAATACCACTATCTAACTCCGTGCATTGCATGGTTATACCGAGGCCGAGGTCAGGTCGATTCCGAAACCTTGACTTACAATATTCGCACCTCTCGCGTCTCGGCGCGACGCTGTTACGTCATAGGTTCAATTCTCGGTGCTTTGCCGGGAAGCAGCAAAACCTGACCCAGTTCTTGTATCTTTTTTATGGTGAGCTTTTCAACCGTTATTTACACTTTGTTGTGGAAGCTCACAAAACTGAAAGGCTAATTACCTGCAATATTCATATAGACAAAGAACCAATTTGGAGCTTTCCGTTTTTACAAATAATACGGAAATTAGTTACTGAACCTATTGTTTTTGTGATGTTGCTATTGATGTAGTTTTAGCTGAACAAACAATATATTTCTATAATTAACTCGTTGAATTTATTTAACACATATTTTCAAATGAATGTTCAATAACTCTTTAATTTAATTTTGATGTGAATTGCAATGAATTTTATACAAAAAACGAAACGGTATTTATAGTGGCCCTTTAGGCAAACGATAACGTTCGAATGAACTTTGCTATGTGTAAATTCGATGGCAACCACCATAAAATCAACATTGACTAGAGGTGGTATAATTTTGGTAAAAAGAAATAAAAAAATATTTCTAATATAAGGCAATTTTTTTGTCAGTAAATAATTTTAATGTTCCAGTTATTTTATTTCAACAGTTAGCAATAAATAAACACCGAGATGTCATTGTTAATGCCATTAGTCATTTAAAAGTAGACAGTTATTACCCGATGTGGAAAGAATTTATAGACAGTAAAATTAAACTATCGCCAAAAACGAGCAAAAAAAGACGAGAACAAGAGTGTGAACACGTTCCTTGAGGTTCTCTTGTGTTCTCCGGTCCTTGTCAGTATTTGCTCCGAATCAAGAGATTCCCCCAAACTATGCGTGAATAGTCACAACATTTCGTCGTCGTAAAGTTTTATAACGAACAAAAGCAACTCAAAACTGTATTACTAAGTACTTAAAATTATCGAATTAAATGTTCGAATTGCCATCCCCCAGCTTGTTGAGCAAGTCTATGAAGAAATTCCTCTTATTACTTCTTCACTGATTCTACTTATTTCGTATCGAATCCTAAATTTTAAATATTCTAGATTTTTTGGTCCGTTAACATCAATCTTAGACTTTAAGTAACCCCATAAAAAATAATCAACGGGTGTGAGATCTGGAGACCTTGTAGGCCACTCAATCGGTCCTCCTCTCCCAATCCACCTCCTAGAAAACCAATTGTTCAAGTAATGGCGAACAGGAAATACCGGGTGTCCCAGAGGTGTGTGGACCATCAATTACTCCATGGTAACCAATCCATTACTCCATGGTAACCAGTCTAAAATAAGATCTCTTTTACGTTTTTTGTAAAAATTATCTAAAGTACTAACATTTGCCGAGGCAAACCATACATTGAGAAAAAGGTTATTAAAAATTCTATTTGGTGGTATAATGGAATATAGGCTGTTCCATTAAAAAAAAAAACGTTATTATACATTTTGCGAAATCGTACACCCTGTATAGAAATATCAATTTAGATGACTTTCAATCAGTATGTATTAAAGTTTGCATATATAAAAAATTATTGATAGAAAAGTATTCATTTATCTGTGTTGAAATGGTCTCTGCATTTTTTTAAAAAGCACTAATTTTGACCTAAAATTCTTCATAACTCAAGAACCATCCATAATAAACCTGTAGTACCTTATATCATTTTGCTCAGCATTAACTGCTCTTTCAATTCACCAACAAATATATAAGCCATTCCATTATACGAGTAGAGCTTTGTAGATCCTCATAATGGTTGTAGGTTTTACGTATGTATGTTTTATATGTAACTTTGGTATATTACTAATATTAGGAGACTCTGTATATGATTTCTAATAATTTTAAATTGTGAAGGTATCGTGTGGCTATCGTCCCCCGAAAACCCCGTGTTGATATCTTTCAAAATAAGGGCGTAAATGGTGGTCCACACACCTCTGGGACACCCGGTACAAAGTGTGAGGGTGCACCGTCTTGCTGGTACCGCAAATCATCATTTACTAAGGTCTGATCATTGTCATTTGGATTCTACAAGTACGAGCCGGAGGTCATTTTGCAAAAATTCCAAACATCTATTAGGGTTTCTATTAGGGTTAGGGTTTCTTCAGAGAAAAAAAGACCTACAAAGATCTTATTGTTGACTATGCCTGCACACACATTTACTTTCTGACGATGTTGAGTATGTGCATCAGTCATCCAATGAGGATTTTCTCTGCTCCAGTATTTGCAGCTTTGTCTCATAACTGTGCCATTAAGACAAAACGTGGCTTCATCCGAGAAAATTATTTGACGCACGAAGCGTGGATTGGCGTTGCATAAATCCATCATGTTTTCACAAAACTGCATTGGGCGATCGGGGTCATCCGCCTCGTTTAGTTCCTGCACTAGTTGCATTTTGTATGGGTGATACTTTTTTTTTTTTTAAGTAAACGTAATACTGAACGCTGAGTCACCATTTTCTGCTGAAGCTGATTGAGAAGAACTATGAGGATTTTCTTCCATATTTACCAAAATGTCGATTCTCGTATCTTCGTTAATTTTTGGACGACCCGTTCTTGGAATTGGTTCTTCTAAATTTATTTTCAATTTCACTGACTGTAGATTGGCTGATGAGTCTATCTGGATACTTTGCATTGAAAAAATTGCAATCTTCTTGTTGGGTTCTAGTTTTATCTCCGCACCCAATCAAAATTAAAATTTCTATAGGTTTCCATTTTCGAAAACGTTTTGTAAAACAATTTACACATACAAATGAAACTGACAGTACCATTTGACCGTTTGATTTACCTACTTGATTTTTTGACTTGTTTTTGTTTGTCATAAAAAAAAAACAATTTTATTTTTTTCTCAAAAAATTTATTTATTTATTTAAATTTATTAAATTTACTGGAGTTTATACAATTAATCTGAATCAAGGGTTATCCGAATCAAGAAAACAAAAGAGGGAATTTCTATTAAAAAAAATATCAATGACGTCATCACTCGAAAACAAATGACTGCTTGGAATTTTATTTGGGAAAAAAATATTCATTTTTATAAATCCAAAGATTTTTTTAATTTTTTTTAAATTTTTAATGAATTTATTCCATATTTTTGCCGGCCACTGTAGTTATATAGAGGTATGTCTCTTTGTCATAACATTAAGAACACCTTCTAATGTCTCTATATGAGCATAACTTATTTCCGCAAAAAATCTAGATGGGCCCCTTTGTAATAACAGCAATGATTTGTGTGTCTAGCAAAATTTAACACTATTTGATGTAAATTTTGTGAATACTTTGCTTTTGCTATCTTCCTTTCTTTATTTTTTTCTTACGTAAATTTCTTATTTGACAGACGTCAGATTGAGAAAAAGCAATGGCGTCTAGTTTACTGAGGTTTTGAAAAGAACAAATTTCTTAAAATGTAGCATTATTTATTAAACGATCAAACGAACTTACCTGTGAAGTTCGATCGTAATTATATGAGGCATCCATTCCGAAGATATCACTGAGATAATAACAACCTAGTACGGTCCTGTGCTACTTCGGTCACAATGTTTAAAGCGAATTTCCCCTTCCCTGCTGTCCTGGCGATTCGAGTCATTGTTTGAAAGTATATGAGTTTTATTTGCGACTGGGGTTGCGGGAAGGGTGGCATGTGATATCTTCGGAATGGATAACTCATATAATTACGATCGAACTTCACAGGTAAGTTCGTTTGATCGTTTAATTATATTTTGGCATCCATTCCTTCAGATATCACTGAGATAATAACAACGTAGATGTTTAAAGCTTACTTGCCAAATAAAACGGTCCATTGAAAAGGTTCTTGGCCATGGTTTTAAAAAACCGGGAACCAAGAAAAGTGATAAAATAAGAAAATAAATTAAATTAAAATATACTCTCGCCGTTCAGGCGAAGACGAACTTCAAAATGGTGGTTGCATAATGACGGTTCGAGCAGAGGGCGATGATAAAATCGAACAAATGTTGTAGAGCTCTCGAACCGGTCCACCTTGGATCAAATATCGACTGATGTACCCAGACGACGAACTGCCGAGGTGCTTGTATAACGGGCCGTGTCGAGTGAGGGTTGAACAGACCTATATAGACACCAGATTGAAGGAGAGATGCCTTTGCTCAACGGCTCAGAGTCTGTTTCGTGACTTCCTTGTAGGGTTTCCTATTTTGTATATAAAAGTCCTCGTTCTGATTTTAAGTACGTCATATCAATTAGCAACTAAGCCACTAACAAGTCTTGGGTTTTCTGGAAAAAATATTGGATTCAAGACTAGTTGATTTGGTCCCAAAGCGACGACTAATTGATTCGAAGTGAGAATATGAACACCTTCGTCATGGCTAGTGAAGCCCGAGAGACGTATCAGGGAAATTGTTTCTAGTCGATAATAGTCGATAATAATCAGCAACAACAAGCTAACAAGCTTCCTGGGTAAATACGGCAAGGTGTAAGTCGATGTGTCTTACCAGAGCTGGAGCACCTGTTGTGGGTCCCAGGTTGTTGCATATCGAGGACGGGCAGAACGTAAACTCACCAGCCCCTTATGAAACATCTGATGTTGTGATCTTCACGAATATGTCCTGGCAGGAGGAAAGATAGTGCCAAGCGATATGCATTAAAAAGACCGTATCGCTGTTGTCCCTGACTCAAGAGGTGTTGGAAGGAAAACCGGACCTTCCAAAACCTTGCCTGCGAATGGTGAAATGCTTTGGGAGGAGTAAGAGTGCCAATTGGAAGACGAACTGTATTGTGAGTGTTACGGGAGCTAGAGAGGCGAGCATGGTCTCTATGACTTTCTAGGGGATGACACAGCGGCGGAAGGCTTCGTTGAGACACGTGTGGCCCCCAGGAAAATTTGTCGCCACAGTGGATGAAAATTGGTGAAAAGGACAAGTCGGGTTGTGTTCACCTGGAGGGAACACGATTGGAGTGCTAACAGAGACCTGGGTGAAAAAAGGGGGTACCAGGGTTGAGAGATCCAATAGGCGACAATAGGAATGCCCTCCCTCTGCTTGGTCGTGTAGAAATTTTTGTATTTTTGTATCTTTCATAAAGTAATACAAAAGGAAAAAATGGGTAAAAATAAAAATCGGCCCAGTCATATTAAAATGCGCTGACGCCAAAGACGCCAGGGCCTCTAAAGCATGAAGTTATTTAAGGTTTTTTTTTTTTTTTGCACTGAGATGCGAACGAGTTTGACGCTTGGTGCTACAAACTTTCCTGTGGATTGGACAATGGATTCACAATCGGTTTTTTTTTTAAGTAAAACTTCTTTACGGGCACTTGACTTGGGAAGCAAGCTGGTGAATCCCTTAAGAGAGGGTTACGAAAAGTGCGATCGGGCGAAGCAAACGTTTTTACATTAATTAATTCATACATTTTTATTTTTATTTTTATTTTTTTTGCTTTAACGGGATTCGAATCCGCGTTTTTTAGGTTGTGGATCCAGCCTGCTCACCTGCTCACGACAGAGCCATTGGCCTGAGTCAATTTTGCCTGCAATTGCGCTACTTCTTAATCGCTACACATGATTGCCGACATTTCGCTGACGACAAACTGAAACATGCTTCATCCAATACTGCAGACGGTATTGATTCAGGATTGAGCTGTGGAACACCACGAGCGGTTTTGAGACTTGATGTCAGCAAAACATTGAAGCCCTAAGCTTGTAAATCCAAAATATTTATGTAAAAGCGATCGCTCAATATCCACCACGAATAAGGGCGTTTCGTGTTCCCAGCACCCCAAAGACATACGAAAAATCGTTAGGACAAATTTCCTATTTTTGGCACTAAAAACCTTATGTACGTTCTGATGCCACCAACGGAGATCTGTCTTTCATCGTTATGACGAAACATGATGATTTTTTCATAGTTTAGAACAAAACCTAGAGACTACTAAATCGACAGTTCGAGAAAAACCTTCCTGGAACAATCGCCATAATCCGCCCCCAAGCTCAAGAAATCGTCCAGCTAGATAAAATTCCCTCGGATCGAAGTGTTTTAACTATGAGTTTTCAACTTGGTGAAAACTAAAGGGGCCGAGGCCTATACAAAAGGGTAACAGGTGAACTGATAACGTTGGCCCTCGTGTTGGAAACGTAAAAATTTTGATCACTGGGACGGATTGAAATTAAAAAGTAGGCGTGCTTGAGGTCAATGGAAGCTCTAAACAGCTCTCAGAAATGAGACGCAGTGCAGTGCGAATATCGTCCATCTCAAAGTGTACGGTTTGAATGAACTTATTTTTTTTTTTTTTTTTTTTTTAATTGGCCAGAAGGAGCTCCCCGTGATTCCGGTCCTATTCGTACATCATTGCCACTCCTCAAAACCATGAGGTTTTTTTTTTTTTTTTTTTTTTTTTTTTTTTGCGTATTGACCAGAAGGAGCTCCCCGTGATTCCGACCTTCACGGGGTTCCTTGCTGGTCAGGTCCTATTCGTACATCATAGCCACTCCTCAAAACCATGAGGTAAGTAGCTATGAATCCCGTGAATCATGTGCCCTGAGCAGACGCAACGACCCCAAGAGGTTATTATTATTATTATTATTATTATTTAATTAAGGATGAAACGTTTTTTGCCTGATGATTTTTGGCGAGAAATGAGCTGGAAATCAATTGACCTGGCGCAGGAAAACAGGGATTAATGGCCCAATTGCTCTTAATTCCTCGACGCATTTGTGCATATGGGGAGCGTCCCTGGTCAAAGGCTGCGGCCGAGCCGGGGCGTGTTGTGTTGAAATTAGTACAAATGGTAACTGTATCTAGCTCAAGCTGACAGAACCTGTGGTGATTTGTTGCCACGCAGAGTGAAAAGATTTTAAGCGCCCCGCCAGGCTTACCTAGCGTCTCTGATGAGAGCGCCGATCTTCTCTCTACTCCCTCGAGGGACGCGCCCGTGGTAGTTTCGTCTCCCTCTGAGGAACCGGGTGATACCTGTTTAAAGGTCTTATTATGGTACGAGAGTAGGGTTGTGCCTCTTACTTCTTTCTTTTGCAAAACCTCTATTTGGCTGATACAGGCCTAAAAAGGTAGGAGCATTCTCCCTGGTTTCCAGATTTTTCCTTGTTTATTTTTCCCCCCCAAATCTGGCCGGAATAAAATTTTCCAGCATGAATACTCTCGATCAAGGTCCTAAATGATTTGTTTAAGATTGGGAGAATATAAACCATCGCCACGAGCTGATGTCGTAAAATAATGTGAGAGGAGGCGGCCAGAGTCACCTAGGGGAGATTTTCTTCCCTAAGGCTTTGGAAGAGTTTCTGATTTCTCTATTATTAGTGAAATACCTTTTTCTAAGACGGACAGTGGTGCGCCGAGCTGTCTCTAGGAACCCATAAAGTGAGCCACGCGATGTGTGTGGGCGGCCGACATAATGGCTGCCACTTCCGGGTTGACGATCGGCAGCATCAGCTTGTCGCAATTGAGCGGTAGCCGGTAGCGAGGAAAAACGGGAGAGCACACCCTGTTAAAGAATCGGGTGTCAGATAGCCGGAAGTGCTTTTGCATCTTTGACTAGGTGCAGGGCTGTTCTGGTTCGCCTCCTAGAATTCTTAGTATGTCATCCCCCAACTCAATGGAGACGAGATCGTCCTCGACGGCAGGCTGGGCGTCTCCTGCTGGCGGAGAGTCAGTGGGGTGGCGAGGAAGCGACGCGACGCCTCGCGGGCCGCCATCAACGCTTCTGCACACTGTCGGTTTTCTCTGTCGCCGATCTATGTGCCGCCGCCCCCGAGATGAACGTTGTCTCGAGTGTTGACCTCGCAATGCTACAGCTTGGAGATCGAGTGCGAACCGTGGAATCACGCCCATATAATGTTGGCGATGCCATCTGCGCCGTCCTTGTTTAACTTCTGAATTTCTCGATGAAAATGCCGCGACGAAACTTCAGAATGACGACCTGCTGGTCATTATCCTATGCTACTTTGAAAATTAGCTAAGATAGTACACATTCTAAGTTAGCGTGTATAAGAAATTGATATAAATAAGGAGAATTTATTATACAAACCAGACCAGCTGTGGTGCGATGTGACTCACAGAAGCACAAAACCAACAATGACTCGAATGGCCAGGACAGCAGGGAAGGGGAAATGCGCTTTAAACATTGTGACCGAAGTAGCACAGGACCGTACTACGTTGTTATTATCTCAGTGATATCTGAAGGAATGGATGCCGAAATATAATTAACCTTATGGATCACTAAGTGGAAATAAGAATTAACAGAAATTTGTGTGATGCCTCCAATTAATGCCTATGCCCTTGTCCATCAAGTCTGAAATGTCAATGATCTTGACACGACATCGAAATTTGCAACAAAGACTTGATTAAAGTTACTCTGAATTAATCTCGATTTTCCTGACTTCTGATTGCTCCTTCTTTACTTGAAATCTAACCCTGTTTATCGCACACGCCACTGTTATACGAACCTGAAAATGTTAGGGTCAATTAAAGCTCAGTTTTGTGTGTCTATTCGCATCGGTTGCAATGAAAACAACGCCATTTTTTTGAAAATACAGAAATAGTACGACACAACGCTTTTTTGTATTTAATAACAAGTAAGTACATATTTTGGTTTATTGAAATTTCGTCGCTTTGAAATAAAAAACACCAGTTTTACCCCAAGTAAATTTTGAAAAAAAAAATACTTTCATAATTTGGGGTTAAAATTACTGCAGGTATTTCCTTGACAAACTTATTTTGGAAGTAGTTGTTAGCTCGTGGATCTAACCTTATTATACCACAATACAAATCTGTTATTCTTGCAGCGCTTCTTTAATCATCTTAGAAATTCCATGTACTCGTAATATTGGTCACCATTATAGCTTCCTAGGCATATGCAGCTTGATAACTTCCGCCAGACATCAAGCACATGATTACACCTTTTCTTGGAAGTTTTTTAATATCTCTCCAGAGATAACTTCGAAACCTTTGTAAATTATAAGTATTTGTTTTAATATTTTTCACCATTTCTTTGCTTCCAAATTAGCATTTGATTAGCTAGAAATATTTATTTATTTTCTCTTGCTGTACTGTCAGGTCCACTGTACCTTTTGGCTGGAAGAACTGTGATTGAGAGTTTGATGGTTTTGGTTGCTCTCGAAAGAGACTTCAGTTCACCTAGATTTTGTCAAAATTAAAAACAGCGTTTTCTATGAATGATTTGAAGATGACACGTCAAGAGATGTAATAATAATTTTACCCTTATTTTTTTTTAAACTGAAGAAAAAGTTTTATGAAGACTTAAAATGTCGGACGACTCAGTCATCAAACTCATGTAAAACTTAGGTACTGCATTTAGTATAACTTTTATGTAAATCTTTTTAAAATTTTTCATCTAAAATAATTTGGAGATAATAATATTCTGAAATTTTTATTTTTCCATAAAAATTCCTGTCTCAAAATCCATTCTACACCCGATATAATAATTTTGAGCTACTCTAAAGAATCTAGGTTTTGTAAACTGAAATACCAACATTGCTGACATTTTTTGATAAATAGCAGCACCCAGAGCGCTGTCCTGTCATAATGTGCTGTTATCCCACATTTTGGTCTCTTCGTCTCTTACCGTCGTTTTACCTCAATGTTTTGTTGTTGACAATTCAAATAGTTTTATATGTGTCTACCAAATCAATATTCCAAGTGTCAATGTACTTTGCTAGGTATACAAAATTTTTAATATGAATACCCATTATCTATATTTTATTATTAATATTCGATCACATTTTGTGGATAAAACCATGAGATCATTTAAATTATAAGTTAGAGTAGGCTGTGAACTAACTAACCTTTAACAGTTTGATTTAAAATTTGAATGTCAAAGTGACTTCAAAAACGGCAACAAAATGGTGAATGGAAGTATTCTATAGAACGCTTTGTTAAAATCAAAATTGTGTGAATGAGTACAACAAATTTATAAATGTGCGGCCTAACCTCAAATTTTACTGTCAGTCAATTTGCAGGCTGGACGATTGCATAAAGAAACCGCCTACTCTAATTTAGAATTTAAATTTTAAATGATCACATGGTACCTCTCCTGATTTGCAAAATAATTATTACAGTGAAACATGGATTTTTATAGTGGATCTGGTCGCCTTCCACTGTTAGTATTCTAAATATTTAATGAGACCTTCAAGAATTACTAATTTTATATAAAATAATTATTTACTACGACACACTACGTGTTTTACGAGCACGTGCTTAAGGAACTCAATAATTGAAATAAAAATTGTACATTGGTAGAAAGAATGTTAGATTCTTAATTTTATCTGTTATGCAAACTAAAATTAAAACTACCTTATAAAAATTTCGACATAATTTCTAAATTTTTTTGTCATTAACTTATAATGTTTCCCTAATTTATATAATTTGTATTCAAATGGTTTTCATATGAGTCCAATAAATTTATAAATGTGCGGCAATTTCGTGATATTGGTGTGTTTACAATATCCTCAAATTTTACTGTCAGTCAGTTTGCAGGCTGGGCCATTGCATAAAAAAACCGCCTACTCTAATTTATAATTTAAATTTTAAATGATCACATGGTACCTCTCCTGATTTGCAAAATAATTATTACAGTGAAACATTGATTTTTATAGTGGATCAGGTGGCCTTCCACTGTTAGTATACTAAATATTTAATGAGACCTTCAAGAATTACTAATTTTATATAAAATGATTATTTACTACGACACACTACGTGTTTTACAAGCACGTGCTTAAGGAACTCAATAATTCAAATAAAATTGTACATTGGTAGAAAGAATGTTAAATTCTTAATTTTATCTGTTATGCAAACTAAAATTAAAACTACCTTATAAAATTTCGACATAATTTCTAAATTTTTTTGTCATTAACTTATAATGTTTCCCTAATTTAATTTGTATTCAAATGGTTTTCATATCTAATGATACAGACTGTTCATAAATTAAGTATACATCTCGTGGGCTTTGAACGTCAAAACTCTCCATTTAACTATGTACATTTAAATTTTGTTTTCCACAGTCAGCATGATTCATGTATAAATCTATGGGTGGTAATTAACTATTCAGTATTTTAATACCTTATTGATCAGTAAAAAACACTAAACGGTCAGTATTTCATTTCGGCGGAGGGCTGCGGCCTCCGACACCTATTTACAAACATATTGTAACGGACTTGGACCCAAGATGACTGTAGCGGCGTCATCATTTACTAGAATGTGCTGGATTTATCCTAGTCCAAAAAAAAAAGAGACCGACCATTTAGTGTTTTTACTGACCATTAATTTGTTTTGTTTTATAACGATACTATTAATTGATTCGGTTTAGTGATACCTGAAGAGTATCGTTTTTTGTCACGGTGGGGAGAGCGAAATAGATCACAACCTACGACGTGGTTGCAAAGTGAACCAAGGTCCTTCCAAGTCCTGTTGTTCCTGTTAAAAATAAGCACAACCCCGAATATATCCAAATTTACTTATTCTAAGCAGTCTGAAACTACATGCCAATAGTCTAAAGCTTGTTATCTTGACTATTTTTTTTTTATTTTTTCGGTCACAAATTAATGTCAAGCCGGTCAAAATTACGATTGCTATATTTCTAATTAGTATGTATGTATCTCTCAATAACGCATAGCAAAGGGCAATTAAAATGAAGACTTTGCTATAGCACATGCAGGGTGATATTAGGTATCTGGACCTTATGCTTCAAATGTATATGGATATTTAAGATAAACCGAGATAAGACTAAATTTTTTCGTATGATAAAATAGCTACAAAACAATTTTTCTACTTAATAGAATTAGAGTAGAGCTTTAGAAAGTGAGCAACTCGCTTTTTAATTTTCCACCGGTAAAAAATGATTCATTTTTCACTAGTAATCACCAATCTCTTTCTCCAGCCTCATCGTACAACCGAATGGTTACATTCAAAATTACTATTAGACATTACTGTTAATGTGTTTAACCGTACAAAAATTTCAAAAGTGCATTGGCAACGTTGACATTTGTTTTTAGAAATAATGTCATTTGGTTCCACTACAGTGCAAAGCTTTTACTGAAACGTGGCACTAGCTCTATTAATGAGAATGAATTATTGTAGTTCGTATGATTATGAAAAAAATAAATAAATAAAAATCTCTCGAGACAAGAATAAAACACTTTGTCCAACATCATTAAAGAATTACAGTCTGATTTCATATTAAGTTGCGAGAGGTCTTAAACGCCGGTTGCTATGGAAACGTCTTAACTAAAGACCAGGCAATAAGGCTCAACTTCTTGTGAAATGAAACATGAAATTGATCCTTATTAAATTAAGCTGTTAGAGTATTACTATGGTGATTTGAATGTTCCGTATTACACACGAAGTGAGATAAGGTTAGAATGTTTATAAATTTAGTTTTAAGAAGGACAACGAGGTAGAAAGTAAATTGTTCAAATTAATATTAAGCGCATCACTTGAGAATGGCTGACCGCTTTGGCAATTTTTTCTTTCAGATTATTCGTAATGGTTCTTATGGAAAGAAAAATTTTGAAGTACCTCACAATTCTAACGATGGATATGCGTACCTAATTCTTTTTTTATTCCGTTCGTTATGGTCCTATGTAGTTTCTCTTTCTCCGAATAAAACATGCTAGTCTTTCTTTAAACGCCGAAAATCGTCCACGAAATACAAATTTGACGCTTTACTAACCTCAATGACATAATTAAATGACATGAAAACTTTTCAAAGCACACGCTTTTTCAATTGAGCTACAGGCAAAATGGCCATTTGTCATTACCTATTGACGTATACAATGTCACCTTTCTCTGACGTTTGACGACGCTTTTTAAAAAGGCGATTAGTTTACCATACTTTGATATGATATCAATACATATTTTTATATACATTTATCGTTTATTTCAACATTGAATATTTTTTCGGGCATTCAAAATGTAGGAAAGTAGCACATTTTCATTTATGATCTCCACCCTTTTTGAAGCTCTCCATTTATTTAATTCGGCGAATTCTTTTGTTTTTGCCGGTAGTAAATTCAAACATGCTAGTTGGGCATCAAGAGCCATAGAAGGCGGAACTACAGAACAACTAGCCGGGACTTCCATGGAAAATACACACGCACACACAGTTTGTCGACGGGAAAGTTTTTGAAAAAAATTAAATTAAAATTAAACAATTTAACATAGCATCAACCATTTTTGAAGTGAAAACTTCTTTAGCGGCGGTGAGCACTTTTTGGGATCGGTAAAAATTGTTAAACTCGCGTCAGGACGTGGCCTGATCGAAAATTCGTAAAACGGAGGGAGGGTAGACGGCCGCGCTTGGCGCGGCGTATGAGAGGAGGTAATATCTTTGTTGCGAATTTCAGAAGAAATAATCGTCCAGCGGGAGGAGTAGCTATTTATCAAAATATGAACACAGTTCATTATTGCACAAATTATATGGATGTGCATGCGAAATAAACCAGAATGTTTAAGGGAAATGAACGCGGCTTCATTTGACTATAAATTGTCTGCACAACAACATTCCTAAACGTCATACCAGCCCACTCTTTTATCGCATAACTAGACATGGATAGGAAGAAGACGCCAGACGGTCCAAAAAATTATTGTTTAGTTTTGGAATTACTTTATCATTAACACATCTAGCACTTCAATTTTTGGTTTAACATTTGAATAATGATCAGTACTAAAGTAGAATGTCCCTCAAAATAAAATAAAAATATCTTATCTGATAACAGGTTGAATCCGTAATGAGAAGACCAAAATCAACCAAAACTTAAAATCAGTTATGAAATAAACTTTGTACGAAGCTGCTTTCGATTATAAAAACAAATCTTTAAATCATTGTTGAAATAACCGAATGTTTTTTTTTGTTTTTCCAAAATTCGTAGTGCGATGCAAATTTCCTATCTCCGTCGTACATAATATAAGATGCAATAGTGTTATCTCTTACCGTTTGAACTGGAGACGTACAATCAGTCCGAGCGTTACTGAACAGAACGTCGTGTGTTCATGGTAAAAACTTCTTAGGTCCACAACTTTCGGCGCAAAGCAATACAGGGTGACACTCGTCAGAATTATGGCCTAGTGATCTATGGTCACTTGAGTTTCAGATGTTAGTGTCGAAACTGGTTTGTCCGTAAATTTTTATTAGTTTATTTTTTTCTAATAATAATGGGAAATTTGAGGAAGAATGCTATAAAAAAATATCCTTCCGCTCATCGAAAAAGTAGACGTTTAGCGCAATTAAAATCAGTGAAAAAAACACAGCTAAAGTAAAACTATAAAACCATGTGATTCATTTTATAATTATTATTTGTAGTGAAAACATACCTACGGTCTCTTCAGACATCAGTTCTGTGAGAAGTGATATGCTGGAAAAAAGGTAAATGATATTATTTTAAAGTCAAATAAGGTATGTTCAGTTATTTGTATATATTATTATTTAATTATGCATATAGACTTGACTTCTGATATTTTTTTTACTATGAAATAAACTTGAACTGTGCCATAATAATTTTAATTGCAATATCTATTAATATTTGGGGCAAGTCCGCCCCTGTCGATAGCGCATGTGGACCCTTAGTCGGTCAGTCATTTCTGAATGGTCACTCCGCTGATTCATAGCAACAACTGCGCTGGTAGACTGCACTGCAGTCATCTCTCTCTTCGCGCTGGGTAGCAATTAATGCGTAGGAGTGAAAAAACCAATGTGACATGTGAAATAGATTTCTTTAAAATTTGACGTGGGCAAAACTCTGTCTTATGAAGTCGCGACCAATACCCTTAATGCTACTGTTTCTGATATGGGCAATATGTGTATAAATCGTTGCTACTCTGGTGATAATCAGTTCATTATTATGGTTGCCGTTTACATTTCTCCAGATAAGTCATTGCGTGCTATACGAGACTTCTTGTATGAAAATTTATTCATTTATTCTCATGAAAAGCTTTGATGATTTGCCAATGATTTTTAGTACAGATTTCAACATAAACTTTGCAGACGATAAAAATCAACAATTTAATTGAATTTTTAACTAATGAATTTGGTTTAAGGATGTCAAATGATCTTAATCTTAGCACAAGGAAATACAAAACTACTATTGATGCGGTCTTTATTAGACATTTAAATAGATTCGAATCAAAATTGTTTATGTTTCTTACTTCAGCTACCATAAACCTATTGGCGATGATTATGCTGGTAATGATGATGGTGAAAGAGTCGTTTAAATTATGGATGAAAGTTGATTTTTCTGAGAAAGAAACTTTTTAATGTAAAGTAATAATTGTAATAGTTCTGAAGTGTTAATTTTTTTATGTAATATAAATTGTCATGTTTGTGTACGATAGCGCAATAAATGAATATTGTATTTTACCACATAAATGATAGTACTTTTATTAGACTGATAAATAAAGCAATTCGTGCGAAATTATTTCCTAACCATTCCAAAATATTCAAAAATGCACAACGTTAATGTTCAAGTTTTCACTTCTGACGGCACTCCCGGAGTGCGACCCGTTGTTTTTTTTTCTATGGGTTTTTAGAAAATCTATATGATAGTGTTTGTCAATTGAAATCATTAAACTACTTGCGATGCAGATCTTGATATTAGTTGGATAAAATTTAATATTAAACTCGTGTGGAATACTTCTTATCCACTCAAGAAAATCAGGCACCCGTTCCTCCAACTTTTTCTTTTGTGGGTAATTTTGCACACTCCACACTAGTTTAATAAATAACTATTCCACCTCGGTATGTAATATACCTATTATTTAAGTCGTTATTATTATTCTTTGTTCTTTGTTAAACGGAAACGGATTTTACTGTGATACTCATCATTTTATAAATACAGAACTGCTCCGCCAATAACTTCAGAATTAAAGACGCAGAAAAATTGAGAATAATCCACGAAGTTTTATTTATTTCCAACCGCAATGCAATTGAAGTTTATAATTTCAATATAGGTACATAATTTTCTGCCTGTTCGAATAAATTCAATTTCTTGTGACAAAATGTTGAATCGTGTCTATAAATTGCAACGCTTTATTCGGAATTTTGGGACGAAATTAGGAAGCGACACTGACATTAAACATTTTGTTATTTAGAGCTCTATATACAAAAGCTCACAACAAAAGGTAACTTGGCATTAAGCGACAATTAAATCCAGTCAAGGATAGATATCCTGAATAATCCAACATACTGAAGTTGACTGTTATTTATTTAATTTAAAGTTATATCTTCGCATGTCAAAGTGATAAAACACATTACACAGTGTTAAAGGATTAGCCTGCTCCGTGACAGCAAACCAGATTTATTCTGCTTTGCTTTTCGCGAGTTTGCATACAATGTAAAATTCAGCTATTCTATCAGCTAAGAATGCGGTTTCAACAATTGCAATTTATTTTCAAGACTACTTAAATCTGGTTTGTTAGTGGATTAGGCATTTTGGTTAATTCTGTATTTTTACTGACAAAGCAAAACATGTAATTGAAGTATGTATTCTCATCTTAATTGTTAGGGAAAGCTTAATTAATTTAATAAGCTCATTTGGTAATTAGAGTAATGGTTTTATCTTTTTTTTTTCAACAGGTTAATGAAATATGTAGAGATATTCACTCTTCGAAGTTACATTTGCATGAAGGGTAGAACAGAATGCTATGAGCTTCAACAGATATAATTTATTGATAAGCGCTTCACGTTACATAAAAGGAAAAGTAATACAAAAAAATATACAGTAAATATAACAACAAATTAACAATATTAAAACGGTTACTTAATATGAAGACTTCTTGCTTGTACTTTAATTAAAATACAAGGGCGAAAATTACATACTTAACACACGCTTATTACGTCAAGCAGACCTTTACAAGCCTAAAACTTAAAAGCATCACGAACATGAATAATCTGGATTTTCATAAAATAAAATACAAACATTGCTTAGGTGGGTAATTCACATTTCGAAAATTGATGATAAAATGAACACGTCTTTTCATTATAAATTATGGTGGATTTCTCAAGTTTAGGTCTTATAACAGCCCTTAATTATAAGAGGAGGTTGAAAAAAATGTCTTCTATCGAAGCGACCTCTTATCCACTAAGATTCGCAATTTTTTTAATCTTAAACTAGTCAAGACCAAAAATATTCTTCTCCAAACAACTTACTACAAAAAATCACCTCATGGGCACCCCATCCAGGCACACATTGTATGAAGAAACAAATAAAATACGCATTCAACAAAGCCATACTGATATAATTTGTCACTTCCATGGATCAATGGACTTTTTATGTTTTAAATTTTTTAAACACAACCTCTAAATCAGATAATTATGTAGTTGATGACTTGGTTTTGTGTTTATCATGCAAAAACGCAATTAAATCACATATCCAAAGTTTCATTAATGAAAATTAGAAAACAGCTGCCAGGTTGTGACCGTTATGCTTGACGAGTTGTGAGAATAAAAATTGAACTTAAATTTTCTTGTTGTGATTACGACATCGGTATAAACGAACCACTGGCGTTTCAGTACTGTGTCTACAGCCATTTGGGTTTTGTTCCCCGCCCAATATTTTTTTTAAATAAGAGGGGTGTGGCATAGGTCCATGGAAATAAAGAGTTCTGATTTTTTTTCTCGTGAAAGCGGGGTGATCACACCCACGGAAGTGACATTTTTGATGCTTTAAAGCTTAATAAAAAGTTAAGTGTGTAGTTTATTTACATAAATTTAGCTTGAGAGGATAGTATTTCATCTATAATTTACTAAAATAAATCACCAATCCGGTAATTAAGTACTACATACTAGAATGATGGTGTGCACACCGATTTTTGTCGAAAATGAGAATTACCCAGGTACTGCTGTACTAATAGTACTTGGTGTTCAAATGAAAAAGTTCAAATGCCATTTGCCTTAATTTGCCTTGTTTTTTTTCGTTGTTCGGTAAATAATTTTAAATCGATAAAATCTGCTATTTCTACAACAATCTTATATGTTGTTCTTACAATGGCGTAACTTTACATACCGTAGCTTGCAGCAAAAAACACCCATTACACAAAACATCTGAAATTTTTTTCTTTTAAGAACTGTGCGAAAATATATGTACATCATCAAGGATGTGGATCCAGCGTTATTAGTTGATTTCTAGGGGATGCACATTTTAGAGACAAATTTACAGTGTTGAATTAGCAAGCACTTTATTTTAAGAAATATCACATTTGCGAAACGATTAATTTAGTACATATTTCGTAAAAAATGAATAAGAATAAAACACTACCGCAAAAACAACTATTTGTAAGGAATCTTCTGATTTTATTTTCCCATTGTTAAGCCACCGTTTATGGTTTCGGCATAAATATATCTCGGAAAATGCATCCTTTGAGAGCTGATGTTTTGGCATTAAGCTTTTGTGTGCATAAAATACGAATTTAATCCGAACCGAGCAGCTGAACAACCTTGGCTGAAATTCATGAAATGACCCATCAATTTCTCTGAGAGTTTTCATATCGACGTAATCCTTCATGCAAGCACACAATAACGACATTTCGAGACCTCTCAACTGTTGCGGCAAATGTAGTTAATTCTACTAGAACTTGTGCTATATTCAAACTCGACCAACAATAAGGAATACTATAACTAGTGTCCCTAGTGACGTTTATTCTAGGTCAGAATGCACAATATTAGTGCCCTCTTCAGTCTGCCAGAATTACAACCGTGGTCGTGTTGGCCAGTTTCCCTGCGGACGCCTTGTAAAAGTTTATCTATAACAAGAGGAAATTTAAAGTGGATGTTACTTAGATTTGTCTAAGAGAATTTATCTTATGTAATTTAAACTTTAAATATTTGACATAAAAAAAAACAGATATAATTTATTAACTATTCCTGGACCTCCTTAGTCGGTGCCATTTCTCTCCAAAATTAAGTATAACGTTATGGATATGTCGCAGCCAACAAGATCAATTAGCTGCTCAATTAACAGTCTAGCCATTTTACTAAAAGGCGCTAAAATACAACATTTAATAAACTGGCTGGCTGATGCTTAGGCCATTCATACAATTGGATGACCATGTGTCAAAAAAAAGATGAAATATCTAACATTAGAGGACTAAGTGAGACTAGTGACAGATGAATCTGACAGCTGACATCTTCATAACAGAATTTAATTTAATTTAATAGCGCGAGGCATCAATTTCAATGATTTACGAAAGTTGCCGTCTGTGAAAATTTGTTTTCTCAGTGGATCATTGAAATTGGTGACTCGCGCTTCGCGCTCGACCTCTTAAAGAAACATACTCCAAGAAGGTCATATTTCCCTGTACGTGAAACTCAAAATGTAATAAGGTTAGACAAGTAATTAACCGTTATCGATCCACGTCATTAGCCTAGCTGTTTGATTCAATATCATTCAGACGGCTGCTCCGTTTAGTAAAAAGGCTAGGCTGTTAATTAAGCGGCTAATTAAGCTAATTGGCTGCGACAGATACACCTTTCCATTGGCTTTGGAGAAGCAAAATCAAAGTGCAGAAATCACTTTAATAATGAACTTTATATTTGCAGCTGTTGGAAAGAAAGCTCAGTGGAAACTAAGTAGTAGAGAAATATGTAAAGAGAACAATATAGAGAAATATGTAAAGAAAACAAGATATTCTCTATGTTAAGGCTGGAAGGACTGCGACGAAACGAAGACCTAGAAGGCGAACAAAATTAGAATCGGAAGAATTGTATAAAGGAAATGGAGCTGGATTGGACACATAAATTAAAATCGACAGCAATATTAAATATTAACCAAAAACATCGTGCAATTGAGTTATCTTGGGGAGATCGATTTTTGTTATCTACTGCCTGTTTTAGTTTCAACACTTTGTGTTTTGTTTTCTCTTTACGTAGTATACCGTGTGTAAAATGGATTTTGAGATAGGAATTTTACATGTAAAAATAAAAATCTGAGAATATTGGCTCCCCTAACATTTTTAAGCAAAACCTTTCAAGCTTTTAATGAAAGTTCTACAGCGAACAAAGAAGTACCTAAATCTATAATTATTTATTTTGCACTGGTTTCAAGTGTTAAAATAAAAGAGAAAAAACAAGTGACGAAATTTTCAAAAACTGTTTCTTACTAAGCGCCTACGTGGTAAAATAAGTAAGTGTGCAAAAGTTCATTGGAATCGGTTCAGTGGATCCGGAGATTAACCCCCCTTATAGGAATGGAATTTTGAAAAACCGATTTTCAATGAGCCCCTACGTGGTAAAATAAGTAAGTGTGCAAAATCTCATTGCAACTGGTTCAGTGGGTCCAGAGGTTAACTCAAGATTTTCAAGTCATAATTGGCATTTTGTTGGATTGTCTTCCAAAAATCGTTGATTATTATTTTGAGCAAATACCCTCTTCTATGATTCCTCTAGTTTAATAGACAGACTGCTGAGATGGACCATTTTACGTTCATTGCACTTCTCTTGTTCGAGATTTCCTGATTCGTTCCTCCATCTTGAGAGCAGAGTTAATTTTCAGTTCTCCTTGATTTTATTCTCTTCATAATAATAATAAATCGTTTTCTTCATTTTGGTTTCTGTATTTGGTGCTTCGATCAGTAACTTTCGCGTTCATTTTATAATTGTTTAATTATCCAAATATTTCCGGACTTAGACAGTAATAATTAAAATATTAAACAAATTGCTTCAAATAATGGATATTCTTTAAAAACTATAAATAAATTATACTATAGATACTATAACAAATTCAAATACACACACCACTTGGTTAAAAATCCTTCAGAAACAATTTCCTTTTCAAATTCATTAACATACTTTGGCGTCGTCTCAGGGAAATGTTCTAAAATACCTAAGAAAAACGATTTTAAAGTTTAATTTAAAACAGATAACAACTTATCCAGATTTTTTATTAAAAATAAAGATCCATTAGATTACAAATCACCATCAGATGTATACAAATTAAACTGATCTTTTTGTGAGTCATTCTACATAGGTCAGACAGGTCGCAAAAATCAGACCGTATTAAAGAACATTTCAGGCACATCTATAACAACACAGATCTTGATCTTCCACCATCAACACCTTCTTTTTTCGCCAATCATATATTAATAACGAAACATAGTTTTTCACCATCAAATTCCAAATTGATTCATAAATGCAATAAAGGCCGGAAATTAGATTTTCTTGAGACTTTGGAAATAAGGAAAGCCTTGAAACTGGAAAACAGATTTTGTTTAAATGAACAGAATAACTTCAATAATCCCATTATTAATTCACTACTTTAATTTTTCACCACTCAAACAAACTTACCAGATTCTCTTTGATCCATTTTTAATTTTTACATTTTATAAAATGTTGTTTTTACGAAATCTTTTAAAAATCATGTAACCCTTTGAAAACGTCAAATTTAATTCAAAATTACGTCAACGTCATAATTTTTTATATTCTCTAAGATAAGAACCCCTCTGTAATTCAATTGTATCATTAATCTCTTGTTAAATTAGGGCTGACGATGGCAGTAGTATTTGTAATTTTACACTCACTTATTAAAGTTTGTGGAGTTCGACTTAGATAATTTAAATTTACTCTACTTGGATTTATCGACATTCTTCTGGTTTATATTATAAGTGATAGAAATGCATCATTATAATATACGAGTGAGAATTTTGACCCACGAGTGCATGAGTGGGGCACTTCTCACGAGCTTTATAATGACATTTCGATCACGTTTTATCCTACAGGTGCATTGTATAAAAATCCAAGAAATATTTATTCAGTTATAATATAAGAGTTGAAATTTCGTCGGAAAAATTTCCCGATTGTTACGAGAGTTCGCCTAGCAATTTTGCGAATGACATTGACATAAAAATCACGAAACGCAGTTGAGTGATTTTTGATCAACGTCATGAGCAAAATTGTAGAACTCGAGTCCACAATTGGTAAATTTTTCCAGCGAAATCTCAATTCGAATTATATTCGCCAGACTATTTCACGAAAACCCACAAATTATTGATAATGTGGTTGAAGGTGACAGGTAATTGAGGTATTTGACATGCAGTATGCTGCCACAGTGACTGCAGCAATTGTTATTTTTTCGCATGAAAAATGAGGCACGTTGTGTAATAACGACTGTTCATTGGTCCGTAACCCCTGATAAAATTTTGACAAGTTGATTTTGCCAATTTAAATTTTGATTCCATTGTTGAATGATCACATATGATTGGTTAAAATATATATGAGTGAAATAGTCAGTTATAATATCACAAGAGCATAGAAAATATCGATTAAACTTCCGAGTCATGAGACGTATTTCGCAGAAAACGTCGAATGACGAGGATAGTTTAATCAGATTATTTTCAATGCTCGAGTGGTATTCATTACGATTATATAGCGAAAAAATGCGAAATTTTGACGGAACTTTTTTCTGACGTTTATTAACAATCATAAAAAAAATCGTTCCTATGGCAAAGTTCATTGTTGGAGCCAGCCGAAACACCGAAATGAATATACCCCGTCGTCAAGGGGATACTCACTGATATACATCGTAACTATGAAAAATCTGTAATTGCTATTGGCTCAATTTATTTTGTGTTATATAATCAAGTAAATATCCGCCTGTAACATTACCATGGTTCTATATCAGTTTTCGTAGTGACCTGTGATTGTTATAGTTATACTTACACCGTACGAGAGGAGGCGCAAAAAAATTGGTTTTACTTGTCCAGCACGTGCAGGTGAGACAGGCCCGACTTAGATTTTTTTGTTGTATTATAATTTTTATCGCATATGCAGTTTTACACCTACACTTTAAGTTAAGTTAAGTTAAGACTTAATAAAACAACGTCTGCCTAAATCGAAAGTGTTATTAGTAGAATCGAACATGTCTTTTACCGAAACCTTAAATTCTGAAATACCTCACTGTCCACCAACTGCTCACACGCGACTAAACCGGTGCGGCTACCTTTGAGCTACTTTTTTACGTACCCCGAAACTCCACCTTTGTACGATATATCTCTTGAGTTTACAATACGAGAAAGAGTATGATCTGTTCGTGAAGTGGAAGACAGAGAATTACAATTACATTACAATTTTCTTAATAGTTACAATTTTTAATTACTGTCAGATTTACTCACTAAAAAGCTACACCTGTAAGATAAATAATAATATCAACAATTTCAACGTTTATATTCTGAAATCTTTACCATAATTAATGAATAATTCTTTCATGGTTCATTAATGTTTAAGAAAATATTATCTATTGATTAATGCGATTTCCTTAAAGGGGGGAAACTTTTATCATCACAGTTATTGATTTTGCAATTGGGAAAAGTTTAAGAATTTATTATTCGTGTAAAGGTTACGTTATCGATAAAGTAGTTATAATAAAGGACACAATGGAGAGCTCTTCAGCTTTGTAATTCGACATTGGTAGCTACTTATCTGCGATTACTTGGAAGCGGCTTTTATGGTTGGCCTCTCCATGTATTTAATAACATACCGTCCAGATTTTATCAAGCTTGATATAATTTCCTGTTTATGAAGTATAAAGGTAAGGGATAATTTTGTATTATCATATAATAATTAACAAATGGTTGTAAGAGCTTACTACGGTCTATATCACCCATCGATTGTTCTAAATAAATAATATAGGTATATATAGATAGCGTGAAAACTTGTAACACTAATTTTAAAGCAATATATAAATATTGTATTATAAATTCCTACCAATATAGAGGCTTTTAATAGAAAGGAAAATATTTTATGTAAGCATTTGTCAAACTACATATTATATTATCGACTCTGAGTGGCGTAGGTGTTTAGTATCATTAAAACCTAAATAAGTAAATGAAGCAAAAAGAAGGGATATAGAGAAAGCAATTATTGATGATTAAAAATAAAACCAAAAATTAATTGTCCAAATAGTCCGGTCAAAATAAACTAAAAAATTGTGATAAGTGTACATTAATTTGCATAGAGCTGAAAATTGGTACACTATTACAAAGAAATATCAAAAGTCATCACCGATCCTACGTCTGCTAAAAAGGTTCAAGATCAAAGGTCAAAAGTATCGTTTTTGCATTTTTCTCGTAAACGTTGCCTCCTTGACTAGATCACAAAAAATAGCTGTTTTTCTACAATTGATATAGAAAGTGGGCTTTTGCGCTTGATTTGACAACGCAAAAGTCAATTTTCTCTAGGAACGTCACTTTGTCGCTCACGCGCGACAAAATGTACGAAACGCTCGCTATCCAAATATTCACTGGTCAGTTCGTTCCATAACAAGAGGTACACAAACTTTTCTTTGAGCACAGACATTTTGAATTCATAGTTTTGTGAACGAAGGTTCTGTGTTCTTCAAGTGTTCAAATACAAAAATGGAAGAAGAAAGTAGGATCAATGATTTATCGATTTTTAACTGTGACCAACTGCGATGCGACTGGTTGGTTGACTGGTTGATGCGACTAGACTCGTCCTCAAATAAATATACCGACACCTAAATCCTTCTAGGCGCCTCCAGATACTTCCATTGATGACATTATCGCGCTCTCAATTTGTACCGGATGATGACGTCATAATCTCAAGCCGCTGCAGTTATGAGTTATTTCGGGTCCACGCCCGTTACACTGCCCCCTCCTTAAAGATGTTTGGAACCGAACCGTCTCAAGACATTCTACCGATGTCTACATCTTCCTTCCGATGTCGTTTCTGGTTGCAGCATTACACCACTCGCTTAAGCCAAGTGAAACGAAAGACTCCTTCCAACATGTTTCTAAACAACATGTTCTTTAAACCAAACAGTCGAATTCACAGACAATCTTCACGATTGTCAATTTCTTGATACCCTGGGACAAAACAGTCTCCTTCTACTCCCATAAAGACTCCCATAAAGTATCCCAAGCACATTGGTAGGTGGCCTTCTTGAACACGAGTCTCTTCGTAACCACTTCTTCTTGATTCCTGTCGTGTGTCTGCCAGGACGAGTATTCTTTCAACTTGCGATCTTTACATCACCAGGTCGATAGGTGGACTCTTTCACAATGACCTCCGCAACCGTCGCAGCTTCCTAACTCGCTTGATGAAATATTCTAGAACGACGGCGTTTTTACTGTTGCTTGGAGGGCACCTCCTGCTCCACTTCTCAGTATCCTGCAATTCTCCAAGGATTCCCAAACTTCTTCGACACTTCCAAGTGTCCACAAGGTACTTCACAGTCGAGTGCTTCCAGAACATTCGGAATTCTATTGATTGGAACCAAACAAAACCTTTTACGCAGGTCCCCAAATATTGTCGACACCCCCAGGTGTCCACCAGGTACTCCCCAATGGAATTCCTCTAGAACTTCCGGAATTCTAACCATGGGAGCCATAAGCTACTCACTTTCCATATGACCCACACACTTCTCCAGCACTCACGTCCGCCTTTGGTTTTAATTTTCCCATTCGAGTACCAATCACAAGTCCATGTCGATCTTCGGGTCTTTCCACATATTTTAAAACTACCAACTTCCGGTCCTTAATAGTGGCCGAAGTCTTCTAGTTAAATCTTCCGGGAACAGTCTCGGCGTTCCATAAGACATACCAGCATGATATCTAGGTCAAGCAGCCTTCTCTGGAGCCCCGATTTTATTCCAGTTACATATTTCTATTATTCACGTTGCTCCAGCTGTCTCTAAAGCAACCTCAAACTCTTCCTTCTTTCATTGTGCCCAACTTCATATTTCTTCTTAACCTTAATATCAATTTATTTATTTCTTACAAATCTTCGTATCCCACTGCTGACACCAATGTTGCGTTTGTGGGTTCCATTTATTTATTTAAACACTATGTGCAATTTATTTACATTTCTAATATTACACTATTTACATGATTTCCACTATTTACAACTTACTACTTCACCGGCATGTCTCGTATTATTTATTTACACATCGCGCGGCACTTCGTACGATAGATAAAGGCAACTCTTCGACTCGACCCACTGATCCTCAACTGTGACGACTGGTTGACTGGTTGATGCGACTAGACTCGACTCCCGATGAAACGTCCTCCAATAAATATACCGGCGCCTAAATCCTTCTAGGCGCTTCCAGATAGTTCCATTGATGACATCATCGCGCTTTCGATGTGTACGGGATATTCCTAAAGATGATGTCATACAATCCCGAGTAATTTGAGGAAGGTAAAAAGATATACACCGAAAACAGAGTGATTGCTTACTTTAGTGGGAAAGCAAAAACCCTTTAGGCAATATACTCGATGCTCAGACCACCCGATCATGACAGCTCATACCGTCATTTTCTACGATATTTCAGCGGAAAATGATTTAAACAAGTGGTAGACATTATAATATTATTGGAAAAATCGCCCAGTATTAAAATTTACCAATTTACCAGAATACAAATTATACAGTGCGGAAATTAAGTAAGGAATAAATTCAGTAACTCCGTTAGTATTTGCGCTAGAAATAAAACTTAAAAAGCATGTGGTAGGGTTAATTATAGCGCATCCGAGGAAAGTATACAATTTTTTTTCATTACTTTTTTTTTGACCTATGTTTTTTATTTTACATTCGCATGGAGTTTTTTATTCTGATTTCAACGTTATCAAATACTTAATAGGTTACATAAGGAAAAAATAATGTATAATGTATAGTGGTCATAGTCTGCGTCGAATATCATTCACACTTTTTGTTGATGGGAGAGGCGATATTGTACAGCTCAAGCGTCATGGAGGCTGGAAAAGTTCTCAAACAGCTGAAAGATTCATTGAAGACAAGATTAATAACAAAATCGAAACGGCTCACAAAATCATAGTCGAGCAAGTCTTTAGCAAGCCTCATCAAGTCGTTACATTCCCTCAGTTACATTCTATTTCAAACGCGTCGAGACTTTCTTCATCAGGAATTACCATAAAAAATTGTAAAACTAAAATTGTATTTAAGTATTGTCAATAAAATTAAATGTTTTGTAAAAAAAAATGTGTCAGCTGTGAGATTGTAGAAAAAATCTTGTGTGTAATGCGAGCACAAAATTCATTGCGGATTTCCAGAGAACAGTCCCTTTCAATCGGCAATATATCATTTGCGGTCTTAATCTTAAAGCACAAATAGATGTTTCAGCAACATCAACGTACTTTTCCAAGCCATCACATCAATTTAAAGTCACGTCTATGCGAAATTCGCGTCGCCGCAGGCGTCGTAATAAACAAACGTCAAAAAAGACAGTTATTACAGGAAACAGGAGTGTAGTCCTGAAGATATCCTGGAAAAGTTGCCCTTTTCTCGTAGATCCGCCGCTTCCGTTCCGGCGGACAATTGAAAATTTATCGCCGCACCAGGTAGTCGTGCAGTGACGTCATTTTCATGGTCACAGTCGGCGTCTGTAGTACTCCACTTTATCGACCCGTTTTGAAATGATAATCTCACTGCATGACTTCCACCGGGTTATGTAAACGGGAGCTGGTTTACCTGATGTTACCGATAGGCTCTTTCCTGAGCACGCAAAAGTAAATTCCCGGAAAATTAAATATAAATTCGACCCGCGAAGTTCACGTGTTTCCTATTTCTGTCAGAATTTGCATTAATATTAGGAATTATGTAAGGTCGTCGCAAAAACATTTTTTTTATAATTTCGTTATGAATGGGGGTCCATATCAAGGTCCGCAATATTTCACTTTTCCGCTTTAACCAACGGATGCAACCTACGCTCAAATTTTCTACCATCTATTTCATTTCTGACTTCCGCAAACGGAACATGGCTACAAATAGGTCTTTGTTGTTTGTGTGCAATGCTTTATTACACTTTTAACATTAGTTATAGACATAATTTAGTTCTTAACACTCCAATAAAATTCATTGTTATCGGTAAATTTGTCTTAATTAGTTTGTGTTACTGAAGACATGGCTCTGAGGGTTGTTATTAAATAATTGCTTCCTTAAAATGATGTAATGATGTCTTTATTCCGTCCTTAACAATTGTCTCTTCTAGTACATTTCTACCGCAGAACTACAAATAGAGAAATAAATTTGTTCTCATAATAAAGCCTGCAATTTCTTAGTTCTGCATTACCTCAATAGCAAATTCTTCATAGATTTTTAACTTAGTGATCACGTTTGGAATTTAAAAGGAGCAAACATTCGAAGTATACCACAAAATAAAATTATAAAAATATTTGTAGTTACAAGAAATTATGAAGGTCTGCCAATTTAACTTTTTTTTTAATTATAAGTTTTAAGAGTTTTATGAAAATTTTAAAATTCTGCTTTTTAAATATTCTAGGGATTTTTAGGATTAGGTAGTACTGGTTGTGTTTGTGGTTATGTTTTTTATCTGAAAAGTTGACACTTGGCTTGATCTCGACAGGAGTTGGCCAGAAATGCCAGACGTCGGCTCAATACCAACGTAATACGTATAAAATAAAAAAAAGACAAAACAGTTTCACAGTAAGTTCCATTGTGACACTACTTCTAGTGTGACAATGAACAATTTGTGACACCAAAGTAGAAAATAGTATATTGTATTACTAGGAGAAGAAAGCATTGATTTTTGAATTCAGCACAGATTTTACAGCCGAGGCAATGTAAATGTGCGAAATTCAAAAAAGCTTTCTTCTCCGAGTGATATATACTATTTTTTCTTCAAGAATTTTTAACAAAAATTAATAAAAAAAAATTATAAGGCACACGACTGAAAGTGAAAGTGCCCCATGCGACAGGGAGGCCGAGGGGGGCCTCTTGAGACAGGGGGGTGAGGAGCCCCTTGAGACCGGTGGCCGGGAGGGGGGCCCTGGAGGCAATGGGCGTAGGCCTTAAGGGGGGCTCTTGAGGCAGGGGGCGTAGCTACCATCGATGTTCATAACTCAATCAGAATGCTTTGTAACACTTTTTGTAATACAGTTCTTTCCGTCATATTATTTCACTAGTAAAATAATGAAGTTCATTATTGTACTAGTAACACGTTAACTAATCATGCGAATTCTGAAAAAAAATTACAAAACTGTTAAATATCAACAGTATTTCAATATTTAATCAAAATCATAATACTTGTTTTTTTTTGTGATTTACTAATATAAATTTTGTACCTCCAAAGGATAAAGTGGGTCGATAACCAGTGTGAGATCTGGAGTGAATAATTTGCTCTAATAACAGCTACAACTTCATCACAATGGAATTAATTAGAAAAATAATTCAAATTTAATTACGACTCTGCAGTCTCGTTTCATACGAAGCTAATCTTTTTACAATTCTAATTTATCACGAACTCTTCCTATATTTTGCTACGTCAAGGTTAATTCTGGCATTTCTATTACAATTTAATTTATTCGAATCGTTTACTCAGAAAATACGTCACGTACAGAATGCTATTTCAATCTCACAAATGAATTTTAAACATTATTTATATTCTCTTTACTGCCCTCGGTTTTATATCCTTATTTAAGAACACCTGAATTTCATACCGGGAAAATTCAATATTGTGATTGAAAGCTCGCGTACAGCTGAAGTAGCTGTAAAACCGTATATATTGTCTGATTTTTTTTACGATCGGGGGTAAGTAAATATTGTCATTTATCGAACATTTCCGTTTAAAATTTAGCCGGACGGGTATATCAAGGTGGGCTAATGAAGATTAATGGGTGAGATTACTGCAACAAAATATTGATATTTCTGGAATATAATTTGAGAAATTTGCTTTATCGCTTTGGTGTAACTTTCGCTTACGATAAGAATTATAGTTGAGAAGTTGAGATATTATATGAATATTAAATGTGGACATTCAGCCGCAGCAGCCACAAGAAATATATGCGGAGAGTCTACTTATTATTTCGGAATGGGGAATAAGGTCTCAAAGATAACAATCGTTCGGGACGACCGTTAGCTTATAATCTTGAAGACTTTCGACAAACTACTTTTCGGATATTGGCAACCGAACTCCAGGTGACAAAATCCACCATTGGAAATCATCTTTATCGTATTGGAAAAGCGAATAGAAGGCTCCAACAAGTTCTCAGACAATTAACGGCTGAACAGAAGCAACGACGGATCGACCTGATCATGCTATCAATGGATTACACCTGGTCAACCTGCTCTACCAGTACCAAATATAAATTCTTTTGGGAAAAAGGTTATGTTAAGTGTGTGGAATTCAGAAGAGAATTGTTCATTTTGAAATGATTCCAAACGGTCGTAGCCTAACCGTCGGACTTTAAGAATCTCTGCGTCTCAATTATCCTGCACTGGTTAACAGAAACCAGATAGAGTTTTTGCAAGAGTTACCGCACTGTTTAAAAGAGCAAATCTGAATGAATTAGACTAGGAAGATCTATCTCATCCACTCTATAGTCCAGACCTTGCGCCATCAGATTATCATTCATTCCGCTAAATGGAACACTTCCTAAAGGAAAGGGAGTTTGAAGATATCGACCATGTTGAAGCTGCTTTCTAAGAATTTTTTAACTCGAAAGATCCTATCTTCTATAAATAAATATTTATCTATTTTCCAAAAAAAAAGAAAAACGCTCAGAACTTTCTGGACACCCTAATACTAAACTATTTTATGATGGTACAGATTATCCCAAAACTTGATCCCCAGAGAAAAGGAGCGGATGACGATTATCAATGAGGAGTAGAACGTGCTTGAAATTTTCTTTCTCTCTCCATTAATAACAGAGATACACCATTTTAAAATTGGCCAATATGAAGAGCTTTTTAAATTCACTGATTATCAACTGTTTCAAGTGACGTCTCTCACCATCACTAGTACAATGACAGCCCAATATAACATGGAGTAAAAGTTATTTTAAAGTAAAAGCCTTCCCTGAAAGGCTCTGAGAAATGGTCGCTCGGAAACAATAGAATTAGAATATTGGAAATTATTTACTTTTTTAATATTGGTACTCACAAACTTTGACATTTTGTCTAATTCAAATTTTCCAACATGTCAGATAGACAGTGAAATTTTTGAAGCAACACCGCCAGAATTAAAACAAGTGGCCCAAAATACTGCTTCAGAACTATTACCCCAGAATTTAAAGATCGACAATTTCTGAAATATGAGAGGGAAAAATGTCATAATTTACCAGTTGGTATCAATACAATCGGCTCAAAACATTTTACGGGTCATTGTTTTCGTCGCTCTCTTGCTACTTTAGTCAACAGAGATGGCAACCTTCTGTCGTTAAAAAGACATGGAACATGGAAGTCTTCCAGTGTTGCCGAAGGTTATATTGCCGAGGAAAATTGATGTTGCAAATATGTTGACGAATTAAACGTCGTCCTCTTCAAAGAGACTACCAATTCCAAATAATGAATATCCTCCAGATTTAGAAACTGAGAACAAAAATACACTTCTAACATTATAATTATTATGTGCATGTTGAGTTAGAAAATCCTAATTTACCCTCAACTTCAAATATTCAGGCCAAACAACTAATTCCTGGTCTATTCTCACATGTTGAGAATAGTACAATCAACATTATTTATAATAGTTGTGTTTTTAAAAAGATACCTGTGTGAATAGAGTTTATTAAGTTAAAAGTTACAAGTTATTAAAATAATTTCTTCCAAATATGGAGCTTCTTTTCAATTAATTCATGCTGGAGTTTTGGGAACAAAAAGGAATTACAGAGGAGATTGGATCTTGAAACCTTAAATAAACGTGCAGTCGTGCAGATCAAATCAGCCTCTAAAAAAGCATGCACACAGGTTGAAGTTAAGTATTGCATACCCATTTTGAGTGTCCTTTTGTGTTTATATAAAATTACGCTGAAATTTGTAGAAGTAATAGTTGATAATAATTAACTAAAAGTAATTAACCATCAATATGTCAAATGTCATTATTAATATAATATGACAGTGATACCAACACAACGAAATTATTGTTGATTTAAAAAATTATTACCGTTTTATTTTGCACATTATTGTGTCAATTATGATGCAAAGTATCGTGTACTAAATTAGACTTTTTGTCTTATACTTAATATATTTTTTTAAACGTTCCTGAAACCCTAAAAATTTACTGGTTACTTTACCGCATAGTATATTATAGCATTTTATGTAAAAATTCTGATGACGTATAATACATGTTGTCAAAGCTAACTTTACAATTCAGGGGGCCAAAAGGTTTATTACCTACGTAATTTTAATAATTTAAAAAACACCTAAAACAAAAAAATATATAGCTAAAATAGCTTAAGTTTACTGTGGAGTTCATTATATGCTTTATAACGAAAATATTCATTTACTTTATAATTTCAGGAGTTTATTATGATCAATTGCTTTTACTGACAGTTTATTTCTAATTAAAATGTGTGCGTTTTTGCTTCTATTGTCTGTACTTATACCAACATAGAAGTTTTTACTGCATTACAGCAGAAAGGTAAGAAAGTGTAATTGCTGCACTAAATTAATTATAATTTTGCCACACTTTGCAATCTTTTATTCATTCAACTGCAGCCATTAAACTACAACCGACAATGCACCAATTTTTTTTTCAAGAAAGTTTCCACTTTTTAATTTTGAACTTTGCATCCCAAAATACGAAATATTTAATCTATGTACCTGCTTTATTTGTATATATTTGAGAGCGCAACTTGAAATGTAAATTTCAAGAGTTTCGCAATATTTTAAGGACTTTTAGCAACGCGACCAAATGATTTTCGTAAATTTGTTTGCTGTGGTAATTGGGTGAAATAATGGAAACGCTCTCTTCTCTCGTACGCAATGAATAAAAAAAATGGATTCGGCCTAAAATTGATGTTGGTATTATTTTGACCGACCCATGTTATGCAAAGCTCGGCTTGTGCATGTAAATTGGTTTTGTGGCGAAATTAGGTTGCATTTGTTATTCTCGCCTCGACTGAAATCTATTACTAAGTACAAAATTTGAAGAAACGATTCAAAACAAGCATAAATTAATAGAGGCGTTGCGATTTTTGATTGGTGGTGCAACACTGGTTTTAAAATAGTTTTTTCTGTGCCTATTAACAAAACTGACATTTTCGCCATTGATTTCCGTGTCCGAACGTGTAAAATTGCATGTAACGTTTGACAGCGTGCATGTAAAGTGTCCGAAAGTGCATATATCAACAGAAGATGCGTGTAAAGTGCACGGAAGTGCGTACTTCAAATAATTACCTATCGTGGATTTCATTGTTCGTTTTATCATGCTAGCGCTGTACTTGGAGCTTTGTTGACAGAGGAAAATTAAATACTTACCACTGCAAAAGTGTGCCGCTTTTTTTTCTATAAAAAGGGAGTGAAATGGATGAAGAAATTAATTTGCACACCACCCCAACGATTTATTAAACGAGAAAAGATACGATTAAATCCTGTCGAATACATGTTCTTCGCAATGCATATTCAGAACCAGCACAAAGACTATCAAATCCGGTCAAAATTTCAATTTACATTAATTCCCATACAGTTGAAAATTGGTACAGGTCTTAAGTTCACTATTGCAAATAAAATATTAAAAATTCTCACCGATCCTACGTCTGCTAAAAAAATTATTCACGGTCAAAAGTCAAGAGTATTTCTGAATTTTTCTCGTAAACGGTAAATGCCATTATCAAAATAGGGCAGACAAAAGTTGTAGATCATGCAATTACGTACCTACAAAAATTTTTCTTATACTTTTTTCCTACGAAACATGATTCCTGAGATATCGCGATTAAAAAAGCTGAAGAAGTTGTATTTTACATAATATGCACACATTTTCGCATCACCTGTGGGTACGAATTTTTTGAAGTAAAAACTTCTTTAGCGGCAGTGAGCACTTTTTGGGATAGGTAAAAATTGTTAAACTCGCGTCAGGACGTGCCTTGATCGAAAATTCGGACGGAGGGAGGGTAGACCGCTGCGCCGGCGCGGCGTAGAAGAGGAGGTAATATCCCCCCTCTCTTTGTTGCGAGTTTCAGAAGAAATAATCGTCCAGCGGGAGGAGTAGCTATTTATCAAAATATGAACACAGTTCATTATTGCACAAATTATATGGATGTGCATGCGAAATACACCAGCATGTTTAAGGGAATTGAACGCGGCTTCATTTGACTATAATTTGTCTGCACAACAACATTCCTAAACGTCATACCAGCCCACTCTTTTATCGCATAGATAGACATGGATAGGAAGAAGACGCTAGACGGTCCAAAAAATTATTGTTTAGTTTTAGAATTACTTAATCATTAACACACCTAGCACAATTTTTGGTTTAACATTTGAATAATGATCAATACTAAAGTAGAATGTCCCTCAAAATAAAATAAAAGTATCCTATCTGATAACAGGTTGAATCCGTAATGAGAAGACCAAAATCAACCAAAAAAAATTATATTAAAGTTAAAATGGGTTACGTTTTATTTATAATTGGTTTTTATTTTTAAAATTTAAATTAAATTGGATTTGATAGTAAATTTTTTATGTACGAATCTGCTTTCGATTATAAAAACAAATCCTTAAATCATTGTTGAAATAACCGAATGGTTTCTTTGTTTTTCCAAAATTCGTAGTGCGATGCAAATTTCCTATCTCCGTCGTACATAATATAAGATGCAATAGTGGTATCTCTTACCGTTTGAACTGGAGACGTACAATCAGTCGTCGCGTGTTCATGGTAAAAACTTCTTAGGTCCACAACTTTCGGCGCGAAGCAATACAGGGTGACACTCGTCAGAATTATGGCCTAGTGATCTATGGTCACTTGAGTTTCAGATGTTTGTGTCGAAACTGGTTTGTCCTTAATTTTTTTTTTAGTTTTTTTTCTAATAATAATGGGAAAGTTGAGGGAGAATGCTATAAAAAATATGCTTCCGCTCATCGAAAAAATAGACGTTTAGCGCAATTAAAAGCAGTGAAGAAAACACAGCTAAGGTAAAACTATAAAACCATGTGATTCATTTTATAATTATTATTTGTAGTGAAAACATACCTACGGTCTCTTCAGACATCAGTTCTGTGAGAAGTGATATGTTGGAGAAAAGGTAAATGATATGATTTTAAAGTCAAATAAGGTATGTTCAGTTATTTGTATATATTATTATTTAATTATACATATAGAGTTGACTTCTGATATATTTTTTACTATGAAATAAACTTGAACTGTCCCATAATAATTTTAATTGCAATATCTATTAATATTTGGGGCAAGTCCGCCCCTGTCGATAGCGCATGTGGACCCTTAGCCGGTCAGTCATTTCTGAATGGTCACTCCGCTGATTCATAGCCACAACTGCGCTGGTAGACTGCACTACAGTCATCTCTCTCCTCGCACTGTGTAGCAATTAATGCGTAGGAGTGAAAAAACCAATGTGACATGTGAAATAGATTTCTTTAAAATTTGACGTGGGCAAAACTCTCTGTCTTATGAAGTCGCGACCAATACCCTTAATGCTACTGTTTCTGATATCGGCGATATGTGTATAAGTCGTTGCCACTCTGGTGATAATCAGTTCATTATTATGGTTGCCGTTTACATTTCTCCAGATAAGTCATTGCGTGCTATACGAGACTTCTTGTATGAAAATTTATTCATTTATTCTCATGACGCATTTGCATTGCTTCAAAAAAAAAATAAAAATTGGGAAAAGCTTGGATGATTTGCCAATGATTTTTAGTGGAGATTTCAACATAAACTTTGCAGACGATAAAAATCAACAATTAATTGAATCTTTAAATAATGAATTTGGTTTAACGATGTCAAATGATCGCAATCTTAGCACAACGAAATACAAAACTACTATTAATGCGGTCTTTATTAGACATTTAAATGATTCGAATCAAAATTGTTCGTTTCTTACTTCAGCTACCATAAACCTATTGTATCAGTTTTAGAGATTGGCGACTATGATGCTGGTAATGATGATGGTGAAAGAGTCGTTGAAATTATGGATGAAAGTTGATTTTTCTGAGAGATAAACTTTTTAATGTAAAATAATAATTGTAATAGTTCTGAAGTCTTAAATTTTTAATGTAATATAAATTGTCATGTTTGTGTACGATAGCGCAATAAATGAATATTGTATTTTACCATATAAATGTACTCTTATACTGATAAATAAAGTAATTCGTGCGAAATTATTCCCTAACCATTCCAAAATATTCAAAAATGCATAACGTTAATGTTCAAGTTTTCACTTCTGCCGGCACTCCCGGAGTGCAACCCGTTGTTTTCCCGGTAGGCATACCCCACGATCTATTGTGTTTTACTAAATAATATTCTATTAATTCAAAAATGGTCCTATTGGAAATGATTAAAATGGCAGAAATTATTGTTGATTTCAGGAAAATTTTAAACTCTCTAAACTCTCTAAACTTGCAGAATTCATTCAGAACAAAATGGGCTGTTTCGAAAGATTGGAAGGTATGAAAAAATTTAACGAACCCACAGTTGGCTAAATAGTTTATTCATAGGTGCAGACCCCATCTTCAGTGTCACAATGAGCTATCAAGAGATAATCAAAATAAGTTTTTCTACTTTGGTGTCATAATTGAGTTTCTCGAATTTGGTTTCAAAATTTGCAAATTACAACACATAGTACTTTGCAACTGTACTGCAATGTGACTGCGACAACGACGTTATAAACGTCAACTAATTGCGGCATATGATGTGAACCAGATGTGAACGAAAATACTCGCTGCGTTCGTCGTGCCCCAAACCCACTCATGTCACAATGAAGCCTCTTGTTAAACTCGTATAATAATGTACTATTTTGTACTGACCCGTTATGTAAATAAAAATTAATAAAGATGTAAAGACAAACACGTTAAAAGCAAAGGAAATTGCATAGTCATCCTCGATCATCAACAATATATAGATAAAGTTACAAATTTCCTTTCGAGTGATGAGTTTGAGATAACGAGGTCAGATCCAACCAATAAATTTCAACTTTCCCTTAAAGCCACCTTAGACGACGTAGAACCCACTATTTCCTTTTTTAATCCTTTTAAATTTTCCTTAATCCCTAGATTGAATGGACTTTTTAAGATTCATAAACAAAACATCCCTATTAGACCAGTAGTTTCCTATGTAAACTCACTTTGCTATAAATTAGCCTCTGGGTTGAATAATATCCTTAGAAATTCCTACAATTCACCAATTCTTTTTCAGTAAAAAATCTCTCGAATTGGCCAATAAGCTCAATAATTTCCACACTCCCCCAGATTCATGTTTAATTACTTTTGATGTCACCAACCTTTTCCCTTCGGTTCCTCCTCAAGAATGCCTTTCTATCTTATCTTCAAATTTCATCAATCCCACCGAATTAGTTATTAAACTTTTTTTTTTTCATTTCCAATAAGTAAATACCCAGACAGAAATAAGGCTTAACCATGGCCTCTTCATTAAGCCCCCTCCTTTCAGACATTTTCATGAACTTTAGAACTTAAAATCATGTCCCATTCCCTTCCCCGTCATATTCTTTTCAGTTATAGATATGTTGATATTATATCCCTTTTTAAGGGTAGCAGGGTAGCAGCAATAGAATCCAATAATCGTATTCCTTTCTTAGATTTATTAATTAACCGTTACAACACCCTTTCCTTTCGAAATAGACCGTAAACCCACAGTCATCCCTTTCTCCTCTAGAAACCCTTTTTCTCATAAATTCGCTGCTTTCAGTTCCTTTATTTACAAACTTTGCAAAACCCCTTTCAGCCCTATTGCCTTTAAAAAGGAGTGGGACATCATCAAACATATTGCTGTTAATAATGAATTTCCTCTCCCTTCCCTTTATAAAATTTTTCACAAATTGAAGAATATACACAACCCGTCACAATATTTCATACCTTTTCAAGTTTTCAATCTAATTTTTCGGTAATAAGTTAATAGAGAAAAATAAAAACTCGGACATCTCCAATACTCCTTCTGCTTTTGCTAATCACATTCTTTCTTCTTCACAGATTCCAATTTTAAAATTCTTAAAATACCTTTCACTGAATTTTTGGAAAATCTTAGAAATCATAAAATCCACCCATGACTCCTCCATGTTAGTCCTCAACGACCAAACTGTTTTCGAAGCCCCCATCCTTTCTTCCATCATCTAAATTAATTCTCTTTTTACAATTACCCACCCTTCCTTTATCTATTATTGGCTCTCTTTCCCGGTTAATTTGAACCCTCTTTTTGGTCTATGCAGCTTACCTTTCCACCTTAAGTTTTTTACTTTTTATGTCTAGTTTAAAAAAAAATTACCTGACCTGACCTGACCTGTACCAATTTTCAGCTCTATGTGAATTATTGTACACTTAACACTATACGTATTTTTGTTTACTTTGGCAGAACTATCCTCTAATTGTTAATAATTATTATTGTTCACCTAATACCATTTGGTGTTACTTAAATTATTATTACAGAAACGATAAATAAAACATAGGTATTTTTTTAATTCAATGAATATAAGCTTACACAAAGTATCGTGTGCAACACGTGCGAAAGTGCTCTTGAACTCTTGCGTGTAAGATGAAACTTTCGACACTAGTTATAAAAATGTATACACGGTGTTATGGAACTCCTAGAAAAACATTTAACCAAGTAGATTGAACTCAAAATAAACATTTTTTCTATTTACCACTTTGATGAAATCCGCAATTTTTGAACCCCTTATTTCATCCTCCGCCTATGGATTCATGCACTTGAACGAATAAGAAAGTTTTTGTGCGATCACCTTCTAACTTTTTTGGGACAAAAAATTTCTCGTTTCGATTGTAAATTTTAGTTAACAGTGAGTGTCAGAGCTTTGTTATGCCTGTGCTCGATTCTTAAGCAAATACTATTATTTGTTCATTGCAATTTCCACGAACATGCTTTTTATAATGTCGAATTGACCTATATAGTGTACGGGGAAGCGTTAAGTAATGCTTGTCTGTACGTGGAACGTTTTTCAAATCCCGAACGAAATTCCAACGTCAGGTGCTTTTGTGAGAACAGTGCAATGTTTGCGTGATTATGGCAAATTTTCTTCTCCAACTTCATATTCGTCCCAGATGTAATCGCGTTTTGGAAATTGAACCTGAAATTTTGGATGCTATTGAGGAAGAGCTAAACTTGAGTATGAAGATTAATTGCTTTAAGTGTCGGTGTGTCAACATTTATTGTTTAGCGCACGTCAAACGAACAAGGATTGTATCGCTATGTAAGTTAGAGAGTTTATTATTACTAATCTACTTCAACATATGCATATTATGTAGGTTAGAACATGTATCCATATAAACAGTTTTTATTTCGATTCGTTTATCGGGTAACTTTTTTGTGCATCCTTATTTTATCAAGGAACGGAGTCCATAGGCGGGTATTGGTTTTAGGGGTCAAACTATTCTTAATTTTAACTTTGACGGGGAGCATTTGTAAAATAAATGATAGATAAAAAATGTTTCTTTCAACAACTTCTCCTTGTGGTTAATTTTTTTGCTAGGACTTCCATAACACCCTGAATACAGTGTGACATAAAAACGCATCACCCTGTAAATGTAAATAAAAACTATGAAAGCTTTAAGTTAAGTCATAAGTTTTTTTAAGAGTTTAGAGAGTTTTTAAAGAGTATTCTTGAAGTTTCAGACAGTTAGCTGTGTTTATTTGATAGTGAACATAAGATCTTTTTTATTATACCTGCATCAGAATCGCCGTTTAAAGCACGCCTGAGCGTGCGAATACAGGCGATTAAAGCACGGCGAGCTTTAAAGGTTGTCAAGGACATATAGGTATCATTATAACTTCATCAAATTTGAAAACTTTTCATATTCCTTCAGGTATGGGTTTTTTGACTTTGAATATAATAATACTGGCCGGCTAGATCACCAGACCTATCGCTCATAGAACATGTGTGGCATATGATATGGCGAATAATTGGCATGCTACATAACCCACAATGACCACAATGATAATATTTCTATGAGTTTTGGTTAAAATATATTGAGTTTTACAAGGTGATGCGTTTTTTATGTGACAGAGTATATTTTAAAATCTTGAAGGAAAATTGTGGCTAACTTCATTCATTAACATCTAAGTATACCTAGGAGTACCAAGAATATTAGAAAAAAGACGGTGACAGGAATTAATAAACACTAACGGAAATAACTCTCACAAATTAGAAATGGTTATTTTCGCTTATTCACTTACTGGTATGAATAACGAACTTAGTTATAAAAGAGAAAAAATATGCGGGCGTCGACACGCAACGTGGTAATTTTTTCATGTCTTCATTTATTCGATTCGTAAAAACTTATCAGTGCTGTCGGAAGTTTCGAAAATAAACTAAAGAATTTGAAATTAGCTTCGTTTAACGTTGTATAACTTTGCAAGAACTAAAGGCAGTGAAGGAAAAAATAATAGATTTTAGTGTCCCTAACTGCTTAATACTTGTTCATTTTATTAGCATGAATGATTGATTCAGAGTAACATTAAACAAAACGCCCTTTGGAAACAAAAATAATTGTACAATGATTTTTTAAATTTGATATTTTATAGACAAGATCGACAATGCCATCTCGCTTACTGATGAGGTTTTAAAAAGAGAAAATTTTGTAAAATCTAGTATCTAATAACTTTATAGATCAGAAAGTGAAAATATAATAATTAAAATAAACTTGTGTGATGCCTCAAATTACACTCCTGTCCATCAAGTCAAATAATATGTCAATATGATCTAAGCACGACGTAAAAATTTACAACAAAGACTTGATTAAGGATCGCGTCCTCTTTGAGTAGTTTTAAAAGGGGCGCCTGTAGATGGAGCTTAAATCGGACTTTTGCTCTAGTATTGAAAAATGCATTTGAAAATGTGAAACGGAGAGTTAACAGCTGCATTGAAGCTGGGGGAGAACACTTTGAACATTTGCTGTAATTCTCAATAAACCTACATTATTTGTTACTGTTTTATTTTCTATAAATTAAAACAATTTAACATGACAGACATAAACCTCACAATGTTTACGGTAACCTCAAATTTCAGTCAATTTGCAGGCTGGGCCATTGCATAAAAAAACGCCTACTCTAATTTATAATTTAAATGATCTCATGGTACGTAAAACTAAATAAGTGGATTTTTCTATATCAGTAGAATAAATAGAACCATATTTTTTTTCAGATCACTGGAACCCTCATTTGTCAGGTATAATAGATTGTACATAATAGATAACTACAAAATTTATAGAAAGATCATTATTTGATGTTTCACATGAGTGTGAAAGTTTAGCTAACTTAAAACTATATTAAACAATCACTGGAAAGCCTGGTCTTGGTTGGTTAACAACAAACTTATTATTACCGCACGTATGTGGTATTTATTTTTATCTTTTATTATTAATGGTTTGTTAAATATATAGTAAGTAATACGGTGTTGTACTTTCTACATTTACATAAAAATTCCATTCATTTTCAAACTAACCGACCTCAATTGCTCCAGTATTCCATATTACAATCGTATTAGATTATGTACTTGAGGTGCACAAACATGGTTTTCTGTAGTCATATGTTATTATGTGCTCTTAAAACTGTTGAAAATTAATTACATTGTTAGGATCTTAAGATAAATACAATTCGGTCAATTTTTTATACATTTTTTTACATAACGGTTTCACTCAAAAAAATCCTGCAAACATTGTTGTACAAATATTCAAATTTAATGTTTTGACTTTGTAATTAATTATTATCAGAGACTGAATAGACTAAATTAATATTTTTCATATTTTGCAATTCAAATTAACACCTAAGAACTTTCTTTTGCCAGAAATAACTTTTACCGTGCTTGTAAGTAATTTTTTATACAGAGCAATAAATTATTACTATTATAACTACTTTATAGCAAAAGTCTTACTTACACTAAACGCTTTTACTAAAAAAGAAAAATGAATTAAATTTCACGGAAATACTTGTTGCATGAGGTATGTATGTGATTCAGATCTCTTAGTAATAAAATTTAGTAAATGATTAATTCTGGGGTCTGTAAAACAATTATTATTTTAGTACATAATTTCAAATAACGTCGAGTGAAATTACTAAATAATGTCTTTGACACGAATGAAATCTTGTCTAACAAGCAATAACTACCAATCACGAAATAATTTGAAATTAATTGAATTTAAGCTTTTTTGTATGGCGAGCATTAATCAACTGCTTGAGGGAGGAAAAAACTCACTTTCAAGTACAATAATTAGAAAAAAACATTTTTTGCAACTTCTTTTTGTGTTCGTCTTAGTGTTAAATATAATTTTCCAAAGATTCATTAAAAAAAATGTTCATAAGAATAATTTGACTATTCTCCATTAACAAGATGGAGAAATATTCTCCAGCAACCAGAAAATGATGTATGTAATACTATGTGATGATGTGGATGTTTGATTAATTATTATTTATTGTTGTTACTGAAAATACACGCGTATTACTGTGGAGCAGATAATTATGTTGTATCGCTTGTTAAATTTAGTGCAACATTAACAACTAGTTGATAAATATTTCAAGTTTCAAGTAAGTTTGTCTTATTTTTCTTAGACTTTGTCATTTCTGACGCTCAAAGTAAGAAGTCCTTATTGTGTAAATCTAACTTACTTCTCCTTCAGAACTCGTGTATGTTGTTATCTAACCTATATAAAATGTTATTTATCTAGTTGATACTCTCCATGTATTTTAACGCATATGGGCTAGTAAAAACTTTTTTTTATTGTTTTTATTAACTAAAAAGGTCAAGGACTAAAAAATAAGTAGGAATTGAAGTCGAGAGTTAAGAAGAAAATGTTTCTAAGCATGTATAGAAAATTCCATTATCAAACCTTTAAACATTTTTCATAATACATACCTGTTATTGCATTATATCAAAACTGTCAGCTTGAGTGAAAACTCACTCATAACAGTCACGGCATAAAAATTCACAGTACAGGAGGAAATTTTTGATAATTGTTTCTAGGGTACCACAAACAAAATGAATTGTCTAAAAATTATGCTAAACAATTCGGATTTTTTGGCGGTATTGCTGACGGTATTATAAAAAGTACTGAACGATATTCGGCCGATACGCAAATAACAGACGCGATTGATTATAAAATCTTGTCTGTTATTTGCCACTTATCGGCTCAACTACAACATCAAGATTATATGTGCTGAATTGTTAAGTTAAGTTTTTCACTTTTTTTATGAAACAATGTTAAACTATGTTAGAGACGCAACAAATTAATTTTGTATATCTTTTACAGAAATCTTGAAACATGAAGATCAAGCTAATGTGTTCCCAAAAATGAGCCCCTCAAAAGCTGATTCCAGAAGAGGATGTGTGCGTCCGCCGCACTTCGATATTCTGTAGGTACATTTTAAGATCTTTAAATTCGATTAAATTGACTACATGTTTGAGTATTTATTCAGTTTTTGAGTTCTTCACTTGATAACTATACGTACGGTCGTATAAAAATCATTTGAGGTTTGACATCTGTATCTGATTTGGGCCAGCCTGATACATAAAGTATTCAATAGAAGGCAGTGTATAATTTTATGGGTTTTATTTGTGACCGTTGTAGGTCGGGAGGCGGAAATGCTATCGAATTTCATAATATCGAACAGAATTTGTTGAAAAACCAAATATAGAAAAGTACAAAATATCGAAAAACAGATCATCTAAACCACAAAAATTTTATTATTAATTTATTGGATATACTACAAATTTTAATGTTTTAATGGAATTGGTACCGGTAGTGTAACTTATTGACAACAAAAACTATCTACAATTGGGGTAATTGAAAACTTGACTTTATTAAATTCTATAAATTATATCTATATTTTACCAAAATTATCATACCAAAATACACTACTCACAGAAATTAAAGGAGCAGAAAAAAAATCCAAATTTTTCGGTGATTTTTGACGGGCTGTATTTATGTGAAAAATAGTTGTACCGAGGATTTAAAAAAAGCATTTTAAAGCTCCAAGATTCTAGTTTTCCGATCTTTTGGCCAAACATTTGTTTTCCACGCAATCCCAACAAATAGAATTTTTTATTTATAAATTCTGAACCAAGTTGAAGAAAAACTGATTTTTCCATTTTTATGAAGATTACACTATTTTTAAAGTCAAAAATCTTGCTCCTTTAATTTTTTCCTAAACTTTGATCATTCGGGGAAAAAAAAGCCGCTCGATGCATCGTTTCACAGGGCTATTGGGGGTACACTGAGGTGTAAAAATCCCTAAGGTCTTTACCCTCCTCATCAATATTTGTGAAGATGCGGTCGATTTACCAAAACAATTGAAGAAGCCGATTTTTTCAACTGTTTTCAAGTCGATATTGTGGGTGGATTTTTTTTCTTAAATGTTTTGATTGGATTTCAATAGCAAATTTGTTCCAGTTTCCGAAACTGCCCTTCGATTGCCTGTACAATCATTGGTTGTTGAGATATCAATGTTTGAAGGCAAAAGGATCCTTTTTCGTTTAATATCGTATATCTCCGCGATAAATAATGGTCGTAGACACAATCTAAAAAAAGGAAATTGAAGCTGAATAAACAGGCTATCCGGTCCATATGATGGTCCGAAATAATTTTTCCGAACCCGAGTAAAAAAAAGGTAAAAAATTTGGAAAAAAACATTTCCGCGCTATTTCTTTGGATTCCGTGGAAAACATGGCTCCTAAAAATTTTTGGCCAAAATATCGGAAAGCTACAATCTTGAAGCTTTAAAATGCTTTTTTTAAATCCTCGGTACGACCCTTTTTCACATAAATACAGCTCGTCAAAAATCACCGAAAATTGTAATTTTTTTCTGCTCTTTTAATTTTTGTGAGTAGTGTATTCTACACATTCTTACGAAGAGATTGAAGTACGGATGAACACGATCCGTTTGTTCTAAATATTTTAAAACTTTCCTGTACGTGAAACTCGAAATGTGAAAAGGGCAGATTAAGTGAAAATGTGTTTTTCCGTGGACTATTGAAACTGGTGCATCGCGCTTCGCGCTCGACCCATTAAAGAAACTTAAACTAAAGTCGAAATGTGGCCAGGGCAGATTGAGTGACCGTTTAGGGGCTCATAGTTACCTCATGGATGCTATAAAAATAACGTAATGCAGCTTCTTTCTCGATAGTCAACGAATTGAAATAACGTCAAAACGTCAAACCTCAACCTCTCCGTAAAAATGTGTAGAAATTTTGGAATCATTGTCATAGAAAATCAGTTTTTTGAGAAAAATATTGAGAAATTTTCAACGCAAGAAAAAATTATGCTTTCGATATTCTGTATTTCGATTATTTTATTGTTCAAAATGGGCTCGTCCCCCTCAATTGAATTTGACAAATTGGAATATAGCATCTTGTAGACTATATAACATGAAGCCCTAAAACGTGTTCTGTTGTTTAATAAACTTATTTTGTAAGATAACAGAGCGTATCAAAAATCGCAATTTCGGCTAGCATTTTCAAACGCTGTACATTTGCCGCCTCTTGTGACGTCATTTCGGGGTAGCATTCTCATTGGTTCGTGCGTTTCTCACTAGTCCGCGCGTCTAGTAACTTTGAATTTTGTGTGGTGAATTTTGTCCCGTGTTGACGTCACAGAAAGGCGCGCGTTTTAAATAAGACAAATGTTGCGGATTTTTTTTACCTAGTAAACACGTGATTTTGAATAAGCAAAAAAATAAGAGTATAATATTTTTTCGTGTAGTTTCTAAAAAAGCTGTTTTTGAAAATTGTGGGACGACCCCATTTTGTAGTTTCTATGATTTGTTTTTCGATACTTGTACTTCACATACAACAGTCGATCAAATATTAATCATTGATTAACGAACCGCTATCTCGGTTGAATCGCTTAAATATAACGATTAAGATATTATAACTCCCACGTTAAAGAAATCACATTTGGTACCTTTCCAGCGACTATTTCATAAAAACCACATCCTCTTACCAGCACAGCTGGCATATGAATATGTAATAAGCGTGATTGAATGGTGCAAAGCTTCAATACAGAATAAAGTCTCTCGACGCGGATTTGAGAATGAATGCTGAGAGCGAAAACGATTTTTGTAGATTGTACGACTTTCGGTTACATTACCTAGACAGTTTGGATGAAAGTCCACCAATTTATCTGCTTTGATACATTAAGTAGTTTTTATCCTCCATAATCGTAGGACTAATTTAATTTGTCTCTAGTAGGTACTCTTACATCAACATATTTTTGTGCACTGAGCCACAAAGTGTATAATATTAATCGTTGTTCTTATTCTGATACGGAGTAAACTTATACAGTAGAGCTTTGAATCACTTACATTTATTTACATACTTCTTGTAACTATTCTGTTTATATGGAGAAACTACGACAAAACTGTTGTCAGTCGAGTCTGCTTCAACCAAACCAAATAAATTAGATATGTCTCATACGAAAGATTCTTTTCCGTCCACGATGCAAATCGAATGGATTCACATCGCATAATATAACACTGCAAACTTCAAGTTTCATATGGTAACGAACCCGTATTGAGCGTGCAAAAATGTTTTCCACTTGCAGCTATGTATGATACATGAACTATAAATTGTAGTTGTAATAAATATTTAGTAACTAGAGTAATACGTGGAACTGAATGATGGAAGCACAAACATGTTTTTATCATCTGGATAATAAATTTAGTGTCACACAATCTCTTGTAAAATTTTTATTCGTATTTTTATTTTTGGGTACTACCTTAAATTCTTAAATGTAACTTACTCAAATTATTATTGGTCTTTGTAATGATGCTTAAATTAGAAGTATATAAAAAAAAAATAGATATATTTGAAAGAATGAGTGATCAATATAATAATACAGCAAATTAATAAAATAAAGAAAAGTCTACGTATGAATTTGTTTACTTAACTTATGGATTAATTATATAATCAAAATCTGATATGTTTTAAATTTTATATAACGCTAAAATACATGAAAATTAAATACGAATATTTTCAATTCTAACCACTGAAACTTTATATGGGAATTCACGTAATACTATTTCCATCGTAGTCATAATTAAAATCTGCAACTCGGCATTCATTTGTTGACATTTACAATCCTGGAAAAATGGCGGATGCGCCGGGTTATCACATTAAATTCACATTATTGCTAGTTATCGTTGTATATTGTATATTAATACTTAATTAATTAGTCAATTGACTAAGTAGAAAACTCAATGAACGCATAATTTTGTTTAATTATTTTTCTATATGTATCTATTTTTTGTCAAAGTATATCCTACATTTTTCAGTCATTATTTAACGAAAACAACGAATCATACACTTTTTTAGGTTGTTGGTGTACTGGAGTTGCCCATAATTCACCGTCTGTCTTTCTGATGACTTTAGACGATTATAATTTCATAATGGACAAGTTTGTATATTTTTCAAAGGAATGAAAGGAAAAATGATCGTAAAACTCCCCCTTGACTTTGACCAGAAACGTCATAAATGACGTTCAAGAGACGAAAAGATGTATGTCGCAACTGTTGGCGGTACCAGTTAAAAGAATTTTTCATCTAGTGACCTTAGTGTGGAGTGTACTTGGAAACTCTATGGAAATTTGTAGGTTGACGTTTCAGCAATGAATAGACTTGTATAAACTTCAATCAGCGAAGACGAGGCTCCAAGCAATTAATACATAAGCATATAGTATTTTGGCCAAGACGAGGAAGGAAATAAGCCAATGAAATCGTCACTAAAGTATGTAGTTCATTATTCTACAATTTTAAATGGAGATGTAAGTCTATTTTGCCCGCATTTGGGACTTCGGCACTAAAGTCATTTTTCATTACTCGTGTGTTTTATTTACACAGACTTTTGTGCCTTGATCCATAAATAATTATTTCTCAAGTACCTGGTACCCAATGTTTTGCCAATGACAAAACAGAGTATATTACTTTTCATATTGGATTTTTGGTTTTCCTAGCAATTAGCTGCTTCTGGAACCTCTTCTTCCATGGTTGAATTTTATCAGCCAAAACTTTTTACGAAACAAAATCGTTTATTTTGTTTAAAGAACGCTGTTATCATTGATATCGTTGTATACGATAAAGCTTGAAATATAACTCGAATATATTATGCATTAGCAATTTAAACCGTCTCGGACGAGAACGTCACCTGAGACTATTATAAACTGCATAATATTCTCGTTATACAGGGTGATTATAAATGATTTTCCATCAAGTTGGCTTTGGAAAATATGTCAACGTATTTTCAACGACCACTTAGTTTAATTAATTAGTAGGCAACTAATTGATCATTATACACAGTAAATATTGTGCATTTCAATGAAGTGGCAAAATGGTTAAAAATACGTTGACATATTTTCCAAAGCCAACTTGATGGAAAATCATTTAAAATCACCCCGGATTAATAACTAAGTACTCATTGTGGTATTGCCATTAAATAAGTTTAAAAACGCTAAAAATATTTGAACGGGGTTTTTACGTTTTAAATTATTTATTTAAGCTTGCTCTCTCAAAACTACGAGACGGATTATTGTCTAACACGTAAAAGAGTATTTGACCGTTTTATATTATTTTTTCAGCTAGCATTGGAAGATGACAGTCATGGTCTGAATTATTCAGTACATTTTAAAAAAGTGCATGGTTTATGGCAGCAATTTCGTTTTCTACAAAAAATATATTGTGCTAATTTGAAATTCAAATGAAATTTTATCCTACAAATGTGCCTGTTCATTACCTTATCAAATCAAGTTTTTGCGACATAAAAATCTTATCATTGTGATAAAAAAGTGGGTCACATTAATTAGAAAAAAATATATAGAGTTTTAAGCGATAAATGTTGATCGAACAAAGATTTCGGAGTGCCTTGATTCAGCGTCTATTAGGGCATTTTCCCGAGGAATAGCTATCCTGTGATACCCGTAAAATGCGTACCCTGTACGACTGGTTATTTATTTTAGGTTTTTAGTATATTTTATTATTAGGTATTTACTGAGAAATTAAACCAACTAAAGTTTAAAAGTACAAGTACATTTTCGCTTTTTTCTTATTTATCAATTGGTCCGTTTTGATTTATTTCTTCCTCTGGTCTAGCAGTAGCAGTTCCTTGCTTTATGTTTACCTTTTTACTCAATTAAAAATTGACGACTCAAGAACCCCTTTAAAGAGTTTTGTACAGGTAGTTATTTTTGACAACCTAAATTCCATTTATAAAAATCGTCTCTCCGAATTAAAATACATAATATATGTAGTTATTTTCTTTAGTTAAAATAAAACGCTTTGCTTCATTAAACTTAAAGTGTCATTGTGCAGACTTTTGATTTTGTAATTTCTCGTTCTATCAGCCCAAAAAGTGGGGGAAGAGCTATCAATAGCTGTCAATAGCTGAAGTTTCTGTTCTTTTTGCAAAAAAATAACCGGGTTGTTCTTTCCTTTTGAAAAGTTATACAGCTTAGTAGGAAAACTTATACCCGCCACTGTCTATGAGCAACTTTATATTGATATTCGTAAAAAAATTTAACAAAAAAACAGGTGAAGCAAAGAAATAGATAATCAATCCACCGCTCTGTCCTATTAATACATTATTTAACAAATGCTCATAATGTCGTCGTTCGCTGGCAACACACTTTAGTTAAAACAGAAAGTCCGTGAATTAGGAAATTAGGAGTTAAGGAAATCGAACACTATAAAGCCCTTCGCTTCACCTTCCATGTCTGTTAATACAGATAACCATCAAACGTACGAGTTATGCCGAGATCGGCCGTTAAAACTGATTGTTTACCTACGGAAGGTACTTTTTTGCGACAAAAACGCTCGATAAGTTTTCTTTAGTAAGATTTTCTCGGTCAGTGTGATGGTTGTGAACCACTCGTGACAATACACTCCATATTGTATAATTCTTCTGTACGTGTGTAAGTCACGGATGAATCGATTCTGATGAAATTGACGTCTGCCGTGTCCGTTAACTATTATAAGCAAGGATTTTGTATAATTAATTTAATGTGTTTGAAAGTTTATTATTAATTGATTGCTTCTTTTACATTTCCTTTAATTTTATAAAGTCAAATAGCTTCAAAAAATTGTCGCTGGAATAAAGCTTGTCGAAAAATTTCCACTGAAATAATTGTCCTATTGGTTGTTTATTTTGAAATTGAAACATTTCATGGGTTGAAAAAACACAAGTTAAATTGTCAACGATATGACATGCCGCACTTTCGCTATTTAACATTTAATGATGGTAGTCAGTGCGGAGAGGGTGCTTTAGTTACAAGTTTGAAATTTACCCCAAAACTATAGATTTAGCCCCTACAGATAAAATTTTTGCTAAAACTTTTCTTACTCGAGTAAATTCTAGTGGACAATTTTCATTTATTAAATATATCTAATCTAATATATTTAAACGAGCAATTCTTGTAAATTTATTTATTTATTTTGCGGATCTCGAAAACGGCTGTAACGATTTGGATGAAATTTTGTATTTAGATAAAGTTTTGCTTTTTAATTCTACCTATGTACATAGTTGTATTTCTTGTAGAAACGCAATTTTACACAAAAAAAAGTTTTAAGAGTCTTTATTCGCTGTCATACTGACAATTTCAAATACTTTGGTAATACTTTTTTAAGACTATTTTGTACTTTGGTGACTTTTGGAAATCCGCTTAGTTTTAAAGATACAGTGCGATTACATTTTTTACAATAACAATATTATATTACCTAAATATTACATGCAAAGTTTTCTAAATCTACAAAAACTGCTGAAAATGAATAGCACCAGCTAGAACGCATGCGTCCAATCTTATCCTCATGGAATGACGTGCAACCAAACTAAAATGAGGTGGTGCCCCGTCGTGCATAAACCACATATCATTTCTTAGGTCTAATGGTACATCATCCAAAAACTGAGGTAGCAGTTGTTCTAAAAAGTTCTGGTAGACTTTGCCAGTGAGTCTTCCAGGTAGAAATACCGGCCCAATTAAACAATTACCAAAACAATTCGTCGGCCCAAAAATGATTGCTGTGAAAATTTCTGATTGCATTTGCTTCATCGGTAAAAAGAATCAGCGACAACTATTGGGGATTTTGAAGTGTGTAAAAGCCATTGACAAAATGCAATACGTGGGACAAAATCAGCAGGAAGAAGTGCCTGAACGGGTTGTATGTGGTATGGGTACAACAAATTGTTTTTAAGAATGTTCCATACCGTCATATGACTAACATTTAGAGCATTTGCAATTTTTCTAGTAGAAGTACCTGGTTCTTATACTGTCATAGGTCTCCCTGATCCTCCTTGTTAACCGACTTCAAAAAAGGAGGAGGTTATCAATTCGGTTGTATGTTTTTTTTTTAATGTTTGTTACCGCAGAATTTATAAACCGATTTGTAAAATTCTTCTTTTATTTGAAAGAGTATACTTACAGATTGGTCCCATGTTCACCATTTCAGGATCTGATGAGGGGATCTCATGGCAATCGAGAAAAATCCTCAAATTTTCGCTCCCTCTTTAACAGACTTATCATGTATGTTCACCGATTTCTTCGTCAATTGTGGACAGATTTACAAAATTCTTCTTTCATTTGAAAGGGTATACTCTAAAGATGGTTACACTGTTAAAAAATCAGGATCTGATCAGGGAATCCCATGGAAATCGAGAAAAATCGTCAAATTTTCGCTCCCTTTTATTAACCGACTTTATGTATGTACCTACACCGATTTCTTCGTCAATTGTAGACCGATTTACAAAATTCTTCTTTCATTTGAAAGGGTATACTCTAAAGATGGTTACACTGTTAAAAAATCAGGATCTGATCAGGGAATCCCATGGAAATCGAGAAAAATCGTCAAATTTTCGCTCCCTTTTATTAACCGACTTCATGTATGTACACCGATTTCTTCGTCAATTGTGGACCAATTTACAAAATTTTTCTTTTATTTGAAAGAGTATACTCTAAAGGTGGTTACATTTTAAAAAAATCAGGATCTGATCAGGGAATCCCATGGAAATCGAGAAAAATCCTCAAATTTTCACTCCCTCTTTAACAGACTTATCATGTATGTTCACCGATTTCTTCGTCAATTGTGGACCGATTTACAAAATTCTTCTTTTATTTGAAAGAGTATACTGTTGACGTGGTTCCATTGTCAAAAAATCAGGATCTGATCAGGGAATCCCATGGAAATCGAGAAAAATCCCCATATTTTTTCTTCATTTTATGTATATAATTATGTTCATACCGATTTCTTCGTCAACTTTATTGAGGACCTCAATATTGGAGAAGCGTCTTTACTAGGTATCACTAACTTATCACTTAAAATAGTAAAAAAATTTGCTTTTAAAAAAAAGAGAACCGACTTCAAAAAGTGAAAAATAATTGAATACATGTATTATTACATGTACTACCCAATGATCTGTCTGAAGTCGGTGCTAAGCCAAATAGGTAGATAGATAGATAGGCTGCCTGCTCCAGCCACATCGAAGGTCTCCCGGCGAACGCACCGGAATGCGTAAGCGTGGGTGGGGGGCTCGTGCTGAGCAAAACATACCAAACGGCAGACTTCGTTGACGGTCGTCTCGAATGATATCGAATTTTGTATGCGTTATAACGTTGTTGATATTTTTGTATAATTACAATATGTTACAAATTTGTAACCTATTTGGCTTGGCACCGACTTCAGACAGATCATTGGGTAGTACATGTAATAATACATGTATTCAATTTTTTTTACTTTTTGAAGTCGGTTCTCTTTTTTTTAAAAGCAAATGTTTGTTTAAATGTTCCTGTCTCATGAGGACCTCGATGAATTCTTTGGAAGTTTTTTCTACCAGGAACATTACGGTTAGAAATTCATTCAATCGCCTAGCCTCTTACGCATTTCCATTAATCATTCCGTACATAAAATGCACGTCAGTCATTGTTTTCTATGGCGATTCATGATGGAGTGATTTACGAATAAAAGTTTAACTCTCACAGACAATAAACAATGACAAATCGGAAAACGTATTTAAATAAAATTCATGAAGATCTGACTTTCTGGGCATTAGCCTGCTGTGAATACAAAAAATATCCGGTTTTATCAATCGAAATAATTGATAACTTTAAAAAATTTATTTTTTTTAAAATATTTATTGCCCTGTATCTTCGAAACAAGGCGGTTTTTCGGAAATCACCAAGGGAAGGAATAGTCTTGGAGAGGCCCAAGGAGTCGCCCCTTGCATTTTTGGCCAATGTTTAATAAATAAATATACGAGGCCATTAAGCTGATTTGTAAATATTGTAAATATTTTAATACAAAAAGTCGAAAATAAATTGTACATGGTGTATAATTAATTAATGGATCCGTAAACGCAGAGGCGTGGCCTCGAAGTAAACTAGCGCTCGAGACACAGGAATGGTTCTTTTGCCGAAGTTTGTATACTATTTTATTCGAAATATAATCATTAAATATCATTAACAGAACTATTGCCACGTTTCAATAAAATTTTTGCATCAAGGATTTTTTGGAGTTTTTACTACTAAACAAAGTAATGTGTAATTATAATTTTGTGTGCAAGTACTACTCCTGAACTACCGCGTGGCTGCAGAATCAGATATTGCCTGCCTCTAATATTAATATTATTTTGTTAATCTCCTGGTTCCAAAAGTATCGTTTTTGGCAAAGAATAGTATTTATTATTTCGGAATCACAAAAATTATAATAATGATGTAATTTTGTGTCATTTTGAGTCAACATGTAGCTTACGTGTTTTAATTGTGTTATTTGTAACAATGATTGTTAATTAATTAATTCTGAACTCATCAAATGAATGAGTGAATTGCATCAAATAAACGTCTATTTTATCATTTTGCTCATTAATAATAACTAAATGGTTGATCCCAAACATTTATTATTAATTAAATAGTGCATTAATTGATGTTTTTCATGTTGGAATACTTCATTAATAAAACAAGCAACATTGGCTCAAAAATTATCTCTCAAAATACCGTTCAATTTCCTTTTCTCATTTAATAACACAACTGTAGTCGTTCTAGTTTCCTTATGGCGTCTCATTTAATTTAATTTAATTTAAACACACGCAAACTGACACTTAGAATAATCATCGCATCTCGTTTGTACATTTCAGTCTTATCTGGAGCCGTAATAAATTTTTCGCTTCCAGATGGTTGCCTCGAGCAGCAATGAGGTCCGTGGAGGGCGATCCGTCAGACTGCGTCCTCGTCGTGGGGGTCTCCCGCCCGAAAATGGCGTTGGCCATCTTAACCGTCATGCTAATTTCTCTCTTCTTGACATTTCACTTGATCTATGACAGCGCCCTCAACAGTCTACAAACCAACAACCAAGATCACACCAGACCGCCTCTGCTTCTCTTATCCCGGAGGTTGTATCCTGCCGCGGCTCGGAGATTACCGCAAGCCATCATCATGGGGGTGAGGAAGTGCGGGACGAGAGCGCTGTTGGAAATGCTGTATTTGCATCCGATGGTGCAGAAAGCTTCCGGAGAAGTGCATTTCTTCGACAGAGATGAGAATTATAATAGGGGATTGGAGTGGTATAGGATGCAGATGCCACATTCATATTATGGCCAGGTCACCATCGAGAAGAGCCCCAGCTATTTCGTCACGCCTGAAGTAAGTTTTATTTTAGTCGGCGTCATTTTATAGTGGATGCAAAATAGTTCGCCCGTTGTTGAAAAGGTTCGTTCACACGTGTTTTGATGCATCCTTATGTACAGTCATCTGAAATCTGTTGAAATATAACATTTTGTAATAATGTTGTCAGACCAACAAATCATTTCAAATTTTTTTGTAATTGAACTACTTACATACTTAATTTTAAAAATTATGTGAGGTGTACGACTCGATATGAGCTCTGTTTTTGCCTGTACTATACCAGGATAGGTAAGTCTAATCAAGAAGTTGAAAACCTGCGAAAAATAGTCACAAGCATCTGGAAAATATGAGCGATATCTCGTTCTATTCGGGATTTTATTCTGACAAATACGTTTTTTTTTTTTTTTGTTTGGTTAAGGGGTTTAATTTTTTGGCAATAACACAAAAACTGTAAGTGACGGCGAAAGTCGGAAAAAAGACTCGAAAAGAGGGGCAAATTTCCGATGAAAAACTCCCAACTCCCGGAGTTCTATCTCCATTATTAATAATAACTTTAATTTAACGATGAAAATAGGGCTCCGCGTAATCGTAACGAGTACGTCACACAAAATATTTTTTCTATAGTATTAAATATTAATTTAAAAATTTAAATAAATTATTGTGTTCTTCTTCTCGGAAAATTCGATTTAACTTAATTTTTCAATAACTTGGGCAATTGTCAATTAATAAAATTTTATGGGAATTCCGCTTTCATTGAAGACAACAAAAACTGTTTAAAAAGTTGACCCATAAATTTTTCTCTTCTTGGAGCCTTTCTTATATATGAACTCAAGAAGTTCATGTTCTAAAAGTTTTTAAAAGTTAATTATTTTGGACCTTGCCCGTTTATCGTTTATTTCTTTATTTAAAATCTTTCGTTTTATCTTCCGCTCTACTGCGTACTTGTATTTGTATTTGTGTTGTGATTTGGCCATCCCCTTCAGAAGTTATATTTTATTAGTTTCTATAAGATTATAATTTTCCAATTTCATTGTTTGTGTTGTCTTTTATTGTATTTCCATATCCATTTTGGTAAGTCTATTATTATTTATGCATGAATTTGCTCAAATTTAGAATTATTCCTTTTATTTGAATAAATTTAGATGATGAAACTTTAACCCAAACTACTTCTATCTCATTCCTCCGAGTTAGGCAAAAAACCTTAATCAGGTTACTGCAATTCTGTCGGCAAAACTGATTCAATTAAAATGCAATTAGTGTTAAGAGTGTGAAAATTATTATTAATTTTAAACTTTTGCTCCGTTATATATACTTGTAATTGACATTAATTATTTATCGTCTGGGTTGTTCGCTTGTGCCGTCTCAGCTTATCTTAAATATTTTATCCATTAACTAATGAAGCGTATTTTGCATTTATGCCCCATTACGCATACTAATTTCATGGATTATCTGGTACATCTATGTTCCCTGGTTGCATAACTGTGGTATGTTAGTGGATAAAGTTGTTTTAAATAATTCATGAAGATACCTAATCTCGGAAGTTTTTTGTGGTTTCGATTTACCACTCAGTCTGGATAAAGTGAAAATGCCTTTCGCACGAAGCTTAAAAATTTAATCTCGACCATCAAGATTTGCAAATTTAGTTATGAATGAGTCAGTAATTAGTAAAAAAATTTATAAGATTTTATGAAAAATTATTTGGAAGAAAATGAAGTTAGAAAGATATCGTTATAGCTTTGTTATCATGTTAATATCGCAAAATTTATGACCTGTTTTATTGGCCGGTTTAGAATAATTTGGGAAATTTCAACTAAAAAAAAAATGTTTTAGCAAAAGTGCAAAAGTACATAAAAGTTTAAAACATGTCCATTATCGAACAGATTTAGAAATTGCTCTTGTTTTTTATTTATGAATATTTGCTTCGGTTTCGCATATATTTATCTTTTGTTTGACAGACGAAATGACTGGCTTATGTATTCACTTGTTTGTCCAATTTCTTCCATACATTTACTTTTTTCTATTGTCCTTTCTTGCTCCAATAAATACTCTGTAAAATATTGCCAACATGATTTACACTTATTCTTCAGAATTTTCAGTTACATAATTATACAGGCCGTTTCGTAAGTAAACAGCAATACTTAATACACTAACTCGTAGAAGCTAAAGGAACGTGATTCTGCAGTTTTTTCTGAAAAATTTCAAATTTAATTTATTTGGAAATTTTTTCGTAAAACACAAGACAAATTTGTAATAATAATAGGACGCCACTGAGTGAACGTCACATTTGACAAATCTCTCGCCATGGTCTACCATCGATAACTTGATACATTATTTAGTGCAAATTCATATTCTATCTTTCTGTTCGTCTATTTAAAACCATCGGCATTTTTAAACCAGACGTTTTAGATAATAAAAAAACTTTCCAAGACATTTCTCTTATCGTTGATATTCATAATCTCGGAGATTGCCGTTTACTTATGAAACACCCTGTATACTACTAGATATAATATATAATATATACTACTAGATATACCCGGCTACGTACGGTAATTTTATTTTATACTTCAGTGTTTTTATTTTATTATTTTATTTCATAAGTAAGTGTGCAAAATTTCATTACAATCGGTTCAGTGGTTCCGGAGATTTCGTGATGAGTGAATCAGTCAGTCAGTGGTATTTGGAGTTCATATACATATACCGGGTGTCCCAGAGGTGTGTGTACCATCATTTACACCCTTAGAGAAATTAATTAATCGCTTTTTCAATTCACCAACTAATTAATATACAGGACATTCCATTAAGAAAAACATAACTTTGGTATACTACTAATGTTAAAACCCGGTATAGGGGCAGTGTAGGGGGTCTTACAAAATTATTTTCATCTAGTTAAATTTGTTTTGTTTTATATGTAAATTTTTCTATGCCGCTATTCTTTTTACATTTGCTAATATTCTGTCAATAACGCATTGGTTATCAAATGATAAACGTCACTTTTCAAGGAAAATATGGTACGTACTAATCCGAGGCCCCGTAATCGGAATGAGTACACTTCATTGTCATCGGAAACCTGACCTGTACCTGACCAGGCCCGAAAAATACACCTTTAGAGGATTCTTCGGCGGATTATTCCTCGTTATAAAAGTACAATTATTTTCATAAAGCGGAATTTTTTATTTTACATGGAAAATTGTATGTATGTGTGTATGTTCCCCATGGAATCCAAAAACGGCTGAACCGATTTTGTTGAAATTTTCAGGCAATCTTTACATTACCCCAGCGGGTGATACTTGTGAAGTTTGGTCGCGATCGGATTAAAAGCAAGCAAATAAAAACAAGCTTTTTCGAAAGTGACAGTTTTAGTTTTGAGAAGCGACAGTTTTAGATTTTACTTTGTTTTACTTAATTTTTTTTGTCGTATAAACGCGCGCGGGGGACCAGCTATCATAAATAAATGCGGATGAATGAGAGTAGGTATTACGGCGGTTCAGATGGTAGCTACGCCTCCCTGTCCCAAGGGAGCCCCCGATAGGAGCTACGCCCACCTGTTCCAAGGGACCCCTGTATAAAGGGGGTTTTTACTGTGATTTTGCGATCTGTCCAAAAACAACTTTATTGAAATTTGGACGGACAGCGTCTGTCGGGTCAGCTAGTATTTACATAAAACACGATTTATCAAATACTATGGTAATAGGTATTATCAAGATTTAATTAACGTTGAAAATAAATGTGAAGTTCATACTATACAGTAGAAGTGATATTTGTATATTTTGACTCATAAACGTGACACAAGTTCAGTTTTACAAAATCCCTAATTTGTTCAGAAAATATACTTCAAATATACAGTTTTGAAACATTTTAGGGTAGTTTAAAAAAGGAAAATAAAATACAAGTTATGTCACTTAGAATATAGCATTTATGTATCATTGCGCATTGTATTCTTAGTGTAACTAAAAATTAAAAAAACTTTATAAAACCTTTAACAGCATGAGGAGTTTTGAAAAAGCCTTTTAAAATCGAGATTGCTATGTAATATCACTAGAATATCACTAGAATACCAACTAGCCTCGACCATAACATAAAGTAAATATTATAAAGAAAAAAAAATTAATATATTTGGTAGTTTGTGCTTAACCTAGAACTTAAATTTACTAATCCTCCGGAACTGGCACCAAGTCTGACAGACTAATAATTGTACTGGCAGTTTCACACTTTTAATAAACTATCAGCATAACATTGCTTATACTACGTATTGCTTGATATTTTTCAAATCATTTTAGCGAATATTGAGACTTCTTGTGTAAAACTTGTAAACTTGTGAAAATTTTAATAAATCCAAGAATTATTTTTCAATTTGAAAAGCGTTTGGAGTAATTATTAACACTTAAATCAATGATTTAGTATCATTTTTAGAAACAATTTTCCAAAAGGGCCACGAAAATTGAGTATTGGATGAATATCAACTTTTTACAGAAAAAACAGGATTTTTTTTACAAAACTTGCAATTATTTGCTCTTTACCTATAAAATTCAATAAAACAAAAAAAATATATAAATTCGGTTAAATATAGAGGGAATGACACTTTTGTGATACAAAAGATAAATTCATAAAAATAAAGTAATTCAAATCTGTCCCTTTCAAAACTGCGCCACTTTCCCCTACCATAATGACTTCATTCCATAATACGGCATTCTTGATTGCTTTCCGAACCCTTCTTATATGTTTTCTACTGCTAAAAAAACTCCTAGAAGCTAGAAAAAATAGTAGGACCACATCGAAAAGCTGGATAGACAGCAATTGCTACACAAAAAATAGGGAGAAGTTAAGCAAAAAGGAGTAAAGAAATTAGAAAGAAATTAGAAAATAGAAAAATATACAGTTAATAGAGGATACACGATGAGATCGTATAGAATCCATTTCTCGATTTTTATCCGGTTATAAGAGTGGGGCACAATCCCCTTGAATCATCCCAGTTCCGCCGTCTATGAAAGAATAATTTAAAATGCAGGTAAAAGGTAAAAAATCTGCTCGCACAAAAAGCATATTCTGCCGAATTCGCGCAAAAACACCTGGTGTATGTATCTCCTGATACTAATCCCCGAATTTTGTTCCACGCCCTCGAGAATTTGCTCTTCCGCCTGCAGGACACGATCGGTGCTATTGCGACCTCGATTTTGACGTTGAGGACGAAAGGTCCCGAGGTCACGTAGGTGTTTTTTAGGGACACGCCAAATCGGGTACTTTTGCATCTGCCATTTTCAAAAACGAAGGTACTGTTTGATCTCACGATCAAAACTAAGGTCGATAGTTTCAAAAACGATTATGGATTTCTTGATTTAATTGCACCGAAATATGTTTTCAAAAACTCCTTGATTTCATTGCACCGAAATATGTTCATTTCCAGTGGCGTACCTAGATTTTATAGCAAAACTTGTGTTTTCAGCAGAATTGAAGTCATTTTGAAGTTTTTTGTAGTGCTCGTTTTGCAAAATTTTTAGTTTTTAGTTTGGATGATATTCTAAATCTTTCTTGTAGTAACTAATTGCCTGTAGAGGAGAGAAACACACAAAAGAGCAGCCAAATACACAAACAAACTAAGAAAACGAAGAAGTGGATAATAAGTACAACCAAAGCAGAAGGCCGGCTACGACAATATTACAAAAGAGATTATGAAATTGTTAATTCAGAAACCAACAGACTGTCTGAAAGGATGGATGGACAATGTAGAAGAGCACCAGAAGACTGACAAATGTATATTATAATGCCCCTATGCAAAAAAAAAAAATAATACGAGTGTGCTTTAGACCACACGACTGAAGTATTCGCCATTCTGAAAGTGCTCTTAATTTATGTAAGTTTATAAACGAAGCTAGAGAATCCTGAATTAATACCGTCTGCAGTATTGGATAATGCATGTTTCAGTTTGTCGTCAACGAAAAGTCGGCCATCATGTGCAGCGATTAAGATAAGTAGCGCAATTATAAGGCAAACATTTTTTCTATGAATTAATTACTTCCGTTCGCTTCGCCCGATCACACTTTTCGTATCAGGCATTCACCAGCTTACTCCCCAAGTCAAGTGTACGTAAAGAAGTTTTACTTCAACAAAAGAATTCCGTACCTTACTAGAGTAAAAATTTTACTCGGAAAATGAGAAAAACTGCAAGAATCCTATAGAAAAGACCTGAAAAGATAATTTACTTTTGAATCAATAGAATAGTACAATTATCACGAGTGAGGAACAAAATTCGTGATTGCAGTTGGCTAAACGTATATCGGTTCTTTCACTTTACTGTTTACAATAATTGCCAAACTTTTACCCTATTTTCTCTGACCGTCAAAAATTTTAATTTCTGCGTCAAAACTGTTGTCCCTTTCAAGCCCCATTTCCACTGAAGGAACACTGAGGAACTTTGTGTTTCCCTTTGTCGCGTGTTTAGGAAATGTTTGACAACCACTAAGGAATTGGCAACATACATAATTAAACTTTGTGTTTCCATCTGGGCAACTGAAAGTCGCCTGTAGTTGTAGCTTGAGAAAGCGCAACTCAGTGTTTCCACTGATGTGAAAAGTTGCAGCAAAATGGAGGAGAAAGACGTGTTATTATCGCGTGTCGATTTTTCCTTTGATGTTACCGCTAGAAATGGGAACAATCAAGATTTTTGTTTCCGAAACAATGAGGGAGATTCAGAAACATTTGGGAACTTTTAGAAACATTTTCGAAAACAATCAACAGAAACACAAAAGTTGCTCAATGTTTCTTCAGTGAAAACGAGGCTTTAGGGAAGAAAGTTAGGACATTATAACTGCATAATGTTGAAATAACAAGTGAATAATTCAAATTTATTCCCCCCTTACAATGTTCAAGATACTCTATTTCAAGAGGATGTAATGCAGGTCCTGCAATAATGAGAGAATGTAAGGGTCCCCGCAAATTCACCTGGGACATCTCCTGGAGGCTGTAAGCCAGAATCTTCTGAGTTTCAGATCCTACTCTAGCATCAAGCTCAATGCAAAGGGTGTTTTCAGTCATTACAAATCCAATAAGTCATTTTTACAACATTTTGACCTAAATTATCCTGTCCCTTGTTCTTCAGTATCTCCAGCAGTTGCTGCAAAGCCTCACTCACAGACATGAATTTAGGTGGCATGTACTTCTTCTTCTTCTTCTTTGTTAAACTCTCTAATGGGGGCTGCTTGACCTTTATATCTGCAACATTTCGCTCCAGTACATACTCTGTCATAATACTGAACAGACCTACCGAACAAACACAAAGTGTGCAACTTATTCCTATAATTAAAAACAATCCTCTCATAAAAACTGTCTGGTTTTCAACCCTCAGTCCAATAGGGAATTGAGACAGTCTCCTCAAAACTGTACAACTGCAATCCACATCATTCAAAATGGAAGCATTGTGGACCACCCTCGTGTCAACCCTACGCTCTCTTGCCCTCAGCACCAGGTCCGTGTGGGTCGTGGCTCTCGTTGTTCTACCAAGTCCCGGTCTGCTACCATGCTACCATGAGTTCCACAGGTTAGGATCGACGTGTAGGCCTCCAGATAGATTTTGTCGCAACGTTTTATAATTTCCAAACCTTTGGTTGTGATGTCTTTGCAGTCGCCGATTATGTAGAACATTTTTATAATAGAAATGCTCGTAGTTTGAATGTGTGCAAGAGCACAATGCACGAGCACTGAACTGGCACTGAAAAATTGAGATTAGAACGGGGTCATGGGGTGATTATGGTTGCCTGGTTTTAGGGGCAATGCTTTAATATTCTGCTAATAATTCGGTTATCAAAAAATTCTCTTAATAAGTTGATGGAAGCTCTTATTGTTTGCACTGTAGCTTCATCCTGCTTGAAATAACCCATCGTTAGTGCGTCATCGTGCAAGTCTTTGGGGCTTCTTCCATAACTTGTCTCACTCTTTCAACCGTTTCAGGTATTCTAACTTCCAGTAGCTCCGATTTAGAACGTTGCAGAAATTACTGTAGCTTATAACAGTATCACGATATTCAGTTTGAAATTCTTCCCAGATATCCGGAATAGAACCCAAATACCGTTTACTTTTGTTGCATTGTGAAAATAAGGTTGTACGGGTCCCACTCAAGTAAACTTTTGCAAGAGAACAGATTTTTATTTCAAATCAGATTTGAATTTTTAAACAATCGTATCGATCAAGAATCGACTCAATATTTTGGATTCAAAGGTTCCTACGATCACGAATTTTGTTGCTCACTCGTTACATACTAACTTATAATACTAACAATAAGACAACTTTCAGAAAACTGTGTTAAATGGGGAAGATTTCATCATCTAGGATGTCGTAATAGACATTAAGTCACGGAACATTTTACATTTTTGGGTTGGCAAAGCGTGATTACCTTGTCATTAATGTCAGTTTAAATTACAAAATGTGTCAAAAATTGGAAGTGACAGCTCATGGAAGTGAAGATTACCAATGGCCACAAATATCCCTAAATTGACTAAAGAAAAAAAATTAAAACGGGTTAAAAAGGGCAAATTACAAAAAATAGCATAAAATACTTGTTTCGTAAGAAGCACTCATTCTTGAAGAAGCACTTGAAGCACACTTTCTTAGGATTGTGAGATTGAATTCGTGCTTTAAAACTGGTGTTATGAAACTTGTTTTTTAATATACATACTATTATAGTTTACTAACATATAACCCTCAACTTTGTTCTTAAATAAATAAAAAGTCTTCTTTCACTCTCTTGGAAAATTTTGGTTTTCGGAGTTATGTAATTTTCACATTAGGCCGAAAGACTGGAAATTTCATGGAAATTTGTGTAAATGTATAAATGCGAATTTGTTCAGCAGTTATTTGTATACGCTGGGGTAGTTCTTCTATATGTTGTTAATTGATGTTGTATACACTAAACATTTTAGGTGTCCCCACAAATAAAAATCACAAGGGTCTAACACAGAAAGTCCGATGACATTAAGGAAATCGAACTCGATATAGCCCTTCGCTTCACCGTATATATCTGTTAATTCAGATAACTAAATTATCCAAATAGTTATGCCGACAGCGGGCAGATCAGAACTGATTGTTTACCTACGGAAGGTACTTTTTTACGACAAAACGCTCGATAAGGTTTTATTATCTACTAAGATTTTCTACTAAAATGGCGGAATTATACTATTATTGAATTTTGTAACACCCTGTATATTTGACCGTTTTGATCCCTCCCGCGGGAAGTTCTTTTAATATTTTGCTGGTGATTAAATCATTAACCGGGAGCCTTGTAGGTTATAAATAACTTTTAGCATTTCGTGAGTGTTAAACTTTTTAAGTGTCATTTCTACCATTATGGGAGTGTTGCAGAGTTGTATCAGGGTGTCCTCTTCCTCCTGCAATATTTCTCGTGGAAACGGTCTAAATACATTACCGAGATGTTTAGCATATTGCTTCTGGCCCAACTGCCGTCGTTGTTTTTGATAGGAGGAGAATTTTTTTGCGTGCATTTGATCTTTTTAGCGATTTTTCATAAAGAGTAACAATATGTGGCTTTGAATATGCTCTAAGAAGGATTGAATGCCTTGATCCGTATGCTCTTATAGTAATAATAATTGTTTGAGTTCCCTAGCAGCTCGATTGTAATCTGAGGCTGGAGTTAACTGCCATCTTTTCCTTAATTTTCTTTTGTTGTCTATTTTTGTCTTAATGAAATCAGAATAGTTTATTGCACTATTTTTAAATGAGGTGTCAGGAGTTGCACTCCGTGCAGCATTTTGCGTCGCTTTTGTAAGAAGTTGCTATTGCTTCTTCAATGTCTTGGCTAAATTTTAATGGTATCTGCGGCTTTAACTGAGGAGATAACGAGTTTTTAAATTGTTCCCAGTTGGTAGGTTTGTTGCAGAGTATCTGGCTTAGTTTTTTGATATATTTGTGCATATAGCTACTGTAATGAAACTGAAGTATGATCGGAGGACAATTCCTGACAGATGATAAAATCACTGAGCCATTACATTGGTTTTCCCGTTGACAGATATTTTAAATTATTGATTTGTATGGCTTGATACAGTTGCCTTCCTCTTGTTCTTATCAGTCTAGAACCCCATTCTGTGTGCTTTGAATTAAAGTCCCCGCCAGCAGTAAATTGATTTCCTAAGGATTTGAAAACGTCTTCTGTATTAATGTTTTGGTTTGGTGGACAGTATACTGCCGATATTACTAGTTTACCAAAGCCATCTTCAACTATTATTGTTGTAGCTTGTATGCTATTGAGTGAGCATATTCATCTGCTTCGTAGTTTATAATATTTTTTTACGATAATAGCAGTTCCTCCACTAGTCCTTCCTTGTGGATGTTTGATGAAGTAGTGTGGTATTTTTATGTAACTTTTTTCTGTCATGTGCGGTTCAGAGATAACGAGTGAGCAACAAAATTTGTGATCGCAGTCGTCAAACTTTTAACCTATTTTTTCTGACAGTCAAAAATTTGAATTTCTGCGTCAAAACTGTTGTTCCTTTTAGAGAAACAATAATAATGATCATAACACAGAGTTTTTCATACTGACCCCATCAATAACATTGTTGTCGTTGTTTATCTCGTTAATTTTATTTGTTATTCTTAATCTCATGTCAGCCACATTGTTAATTGGTACAAAATAAATGGAATTCTTCAAATATGACCACAAAAAAGTCACATGGTGTGAGGTCTCAGGATCTTGAGGTCCAGACATTTTCAGTATTTCTGCTAATAATTCGGTTATCAAAAATTCTCTTAATAAATTGATGGAAGCTCTTGTTGTGTGCACTGTAGCTTCATCCTGCTGGAAATATTCCATCGCTATTTCGTCATTGGTTGGTTAATAAATGGTAACAAAATTTCTTCTTGATACCTCGTCGCTGTTATGTTACCTAACAAAAGTTTAATCATGGAGCAATCCCGTCAATCAAGAAAATTGGTCCAACAATACGTCTGCGTGAAATGGCTGTCCAGACTCCAACTTTCTGAGGATGAAGGGCTGTTTCCACAAAGAAATGCGGATTTTCTGAAGACCACATACGCGTTTTTTTGGAGTTAACATATCCATTGAAATAAAGCCTTTTTAACAATATTTCGGTAAGTACCATATTTTATTTGCGGCTTCTTACATAAGTTGTCTCACCCTTTCAACACTATCCGGATTTTCAGCTCTAAATTCTTCCCAGTATCCGGAATAGAATGTTTTCAAATCCCATTTAGTTTTGTTGCATTGTGAAAATAAAATTCCAGTAAAAAAACTTCTGTTTGACTGAAAGAGGCATTGTACGGGTTCCGTGAACTTTTGCAAATGAACAGATTTTTATTTCAGATTTCAGATTTGACAACTCGATGACTTTTTAAAGAATCGTATCGATCAAGTATCGACTCAAAATTTTGTATTCAGAAGCTCCTACGATCACTGATTTTGTTGCTCATTATATCCAAGCTATGGGTGGAAAAAAAGGTTTTAAGTTCTTTCACTTGGTCAAACCATTGTAATTATATAGATTAGTTATTAGAGAAACAAAAAGGGGAAAAGCAGTTAGTGTGTAAACATTTACATGTTTCAAGCATACAGGGGGTCTACCACTGACATCGATGGGTGAGTGACATGGTATATTTGGTTGTCTACATTACATCGCTGACTTCAGGTGCATTTTGTCACATATTTTATAAAAGTGCTACCTATCACTGGACGAGTATCAGACCAATTAAATAGTGTAAATGGATCACGGAAATAATGGAAAGTGGGGTGAAAAGTTGTTTTATAATAACTTGGGCTTAATATCAACATTTTATTTCTTAAATCTATATACACAATCATAGCAGCGTTCAAGAATGAAAAATAAAACGGCGCAGAAATAAAACGTTAGAGTCTGGGTACTCCATACTCATTATAAAACCTTCAAAAAAACAATAATTTAAGTACTTAGTACTCCATTTTGTCTTTAGCTGTTTAGCGGCATAAACTATACAACGTACTAATGTTAAAATACGGTTAAAATGCAATTAATCCAATGCACATTACCACATAAGCAATAAACAGACATAACCTCACTCTTTCTTAACGACCCGAAGGCGGGAAATAAATACTAAATCAAATATTTATTCCTTTTTTTAACTCAGTATTAGAGGTTTAGTTTATTTACAACCCTCTCAACACTTTATTTGAGTATTTAGATATTGTATTTCCAACTCACGCAAAATGTCAAATTTTGCCACTCGTTGAAAGTCATCGATTATATTATTAAACGAAATTTGCAGGAGATTTGTGTTTGTATTTGTTTACGTTGAGAAATGTCAATAAAATGACGTGTTATTCCGGCTTGATAATGTTGTGACCAGTGTGGGACCATCTACGGTTTAGGCCTTTTAGACTAAGTTTTAAGTTTATTTACAATAATGTACGAAGTACGGTAATGTAGACAACCAACTAGACCATGTCACTCACTCATCGATGTCAGTGGTAGACTCCCATGTTGGAAACATGGCCAGCCAGTAATAGCAGCAGTAGAAAAATGGAAGCATCTCCCTGAAACAAAAAATTTAAGAAGTCTATATCCAAACGAATGAGGGAATTACAAAAGAACCCAAGACTGAACAACAAAAAAGAGAAGAAAACTAATTCCATGAAATGAAGTATATAATAAGAGAAAAAATGTGTGAGGAAAAGAGGCAAGAGATCGCACAAAAAAAAAAACAAATAATGCAAATAACTAAAAAATACAAATCAATTTTCTCAACCCATTTTCTCTGCCACATAATAATATTTAAAAAAATTCCTGCTATCTTTAGAGATCGTATTATTTATTTAATTAATTATTTATCTTAATTTTATAAAACTGATTTTCGTTACAATATTTCTCGGACGTGAGCACCTCAAATTGTACATTATTTTGTTCATAAAATTATTTCTATTTTAAGCCGCAACGATTATTATCATATCTAATTAAATATACAGTTTGAAAACGGTTAAATTGAGTGGATTGATACGGTGAAACCTCGCGTCGCGTTGGCTTCGGCTAGACAGAGGAACCTCTATAACCAATAACTTATTCATCAATTATTGACTTCTCATACTAAATTCGGTCAATATATTTTAGTGCTAACCAATGAAAATAAATAAGGTTGTTTGCATAATCCTTCTTTCAGTGGAACAATCTGCTTAAAAATTGAACAGTGCAGTGGTCTAATACAGGGTGCCCAAAATGTATGGAATGATATCTCTGCTGCCATAACCGTACATTTTATCAAAAAACTTTAAAGACAAAACTGGTTTGTCAAAATAATGCGCACATTGTGCATATGTGAGAAAAAATATTTTGGTCGTCAATTTTGAGATATGACGTCATCGGCAGTTTCCTTAAATCGTAACCTCATATTCTTTTCCATGATTTTTATTCCCCTTTTGATTGTCTAAAATTTGATACCTTACATAAGAAAATTTTTGAGAAAAAATTATTGAAACATATTTTTTTTGTTTTTATTAGAAATTTCTATTTTAGTTACGTACTTGATTTGAGTTGTGTTTTTGATGGCAAAAAAAATTTTTTCAATATTTTTTTTCTCAAAAATGTTCTTATGTAAGGTATCACATTTTTTATAGTCATTTTGACAATTGAAAGAGGAATAAAAATAATAAAAAAAAGTAGGTGCAAATTTTTTTTCGGAAAGTTTCCAGCACCAGAGATGATTGTTTTACCATGATAAAGTGTTTAACATCGTGGCTTGGATGGGCATGAGAGCACACCGGTATACTAGAGAAAAGTCAAAAAATTAGACTCAATGTCAAACTTTAAACTCATTGCCTCGCTCATTGCAGAAGATAAGGGAAGGCCCAATCCCAGTTCTGACACCGCAACGAGGCTTGAAAAAACAGACCCAATTTGGAGTATACGCAAAAAGTTGAAAAAAAAAATGTCGACTTCAGGAATCACAATGAAATATTCCTTATTTAAAAATTTGGGGAGCTATAACAAAAAAACATTGTTTGTAAAAATTTTTTGCGGACTCATCTGTTAATGCAGACTCGGCCTCGCCTCGTTCCGAAACGACAACAATTCGTCCGCAAAAAGTGTATTTTAGGTACTTGTAACAAAAATAGCTATTATAATACAGGATTTATATTATATTATTACTTTGTGTTTTTTTCTACTTTAATAACAGAAAGCAGCAATAGAGTTCCTCATAATGCAATGACCCTATTGGTTATTAATTGCTTTTTGTAAATCATAAGATTAAATAAGTTAATAAGACAACAGATTTTGTTGTAACAAAAGTGTGGATTATGCAATAATTTGTTATTATAAGCTAGTTAGCATTGCAGTAGATGACATCTCGCTAACGTAGTGTGGTTTTGCAGGTCCCGGAACGAATCCGCGCTATGAATGCCAGCGTAAAGCTGTTGCTAATAGTTCGTGAGCCCGTGACCAGAGCCATATCGGATTACACCCAACTCCGAGCCAACGCTGCGACGGCATCCCCTACAGTAGCAACTCCGCCTCCTAAATCCTTCGAGAGCCTATCGCTTTTCCCCAACGGCTCCATCAACGAGGCATACCGACCTCTGGCCATTTCCGTCTACCATAACTACTTACACAGGTGGCTGGAAGTGTTCCCACGCGAACAAATACTCGTCGTCAACGGGGACCTCCTCATCGAAGATCCAGTGCCCCAGATCCAGAGAATAGAACGCTTCCTAAAGTTGGAGCCGAGGATAGGCACGCATAATTTTTATTTCAACGAGACCAAAGGATTTTACTGTCTTAGGAACGAAACATCTGACAGATGTTTGAGAGAGACCAAAGGCAGGAAACATCCTAGGGTCGACCCCAACGTCGTCTCGAAACTGAGGAAGTACTTCGGGGAGCACAATCAAAAGTTCTACGAGCTGATCGGAGAGGACCTCGGATGGCCCGAAGAATAATCGAGATTATTTCGTTGTTTTGTTGTACATAACGTTCTACACCGGGGTCGGTCAGTGGAAGTTCGACTCTGAAGAGAAGGAATTTATTTACAAATTTGTATATACTGGGTGCTCTTAGATAGAGATAGTGCGAGGTAATTTCGATAAGATGCCTAAGTGGGCACCACTATACAAGGCGCTTTCGAACCGCAGCGGTCCAGTACTAATTCACTTTATACAAATCACTAGGTATACGCTAGAGAATTTAAGAGCGGCTATGAGGCGCCGTTTCAAAAATATGCAAATAAGGGCATAATGTATAATTCATTATAAAAAACAATGTTTACAAATTTTAAATCTAATATAGAAGTCAGAAACATTTATTTTAGCAATATAGAATTCAGTTTTCAGTAGGTACATTTCTACAGTCAAAGGAGATTTTTTATTGATATTTCTCTTATATTTTCTGAAAAATAGAATTTAGATAATAAATTAAAAGCTGTCTATACTCAGTTTACATTCCAAAGATTTTTTGTGATATACTTTAAGACATTATAATGCCTCCAGATGCAGGCATATTCTTTTTAAGTGATGGAATCGTAGACAAAAAAGATTTCGAATTATTGCAATACGTACTTGGCCTGTTGATATTAATTTTTCCCAAGGCTCAATTTAGGTATACGGGGTGAAATTGAAATATATGTAAAAATTTTAACTGGTCCAGCACAACATAACTGTAAAAATTTGAGTCAAAAATTTTAATAGGGCATAAACTTTTTAACCCATCCTAGTTTTGGCGTTCATGAAGTGGACATGACAAAAAAAGGCCGAGCGTACGCCTTTTTCTCAGCGATAAGGTTTAAATTGCGACTTGACATTGAAGTTGACTTACCTGCCTCAATAACATTCTCTCAAAATGACGTCCCTTATTTTGTCTCAAAAATCACACCTACGACATGACCCATCAATAAAAAATTCCTTGTTTACATTGCACTGCAGTGATGTGCTCCGATTATAAAGCTAAACTTCAAAGAATTTTATCGGGGCGAAGTGGAAAACCCAAACCAAGGGGGTTGCACTCTACTCATCCCAAGGTGTTACCAGATTTTTTTTACAAACATTTCTATTTCACCCTGTATATATTTTTTTGGAAAATGTTTAGCATTGTTGCCACTATTTATTAAACTTTTACCCATAAATGGCAGCAGAGCTAAGTTTTTTCGGTAATCGCCAGCACTTCTCAACTAACCAAAGGCCAGGGCATATTTTTCTTTCGTTTTGTCATCAGTCGCTCAAACCACAAAGGTTCTGATATTGCTTTATGAAATATTTTTACTAATCTAATAAGGATAAGGAACTTATCTTTAAATGAAAACATGACACGAAAAAGTTATGAATAATGTAGAAAGTATTTTTGGAAGTGCTGACATAATATTACATAAAACATGGAGCTTTTAATGTTTGTTGATCATTATTGAAAAAAAATGATTTAGTTTTTGATAAATAAATACAATTAAACGTTTTAGCCATTTCTATACGTACTAACAAAATTTAAAAGTTTGTTAAGTTGTTATGTTTTTCTAATTGTAAATATTTAGCCAGTCCAGCGTGTCTTTTTAACGAAAGAGATTTTATGAATATCTGAAACGCATTTTTCAGAAACGGCGTCTCATATTTTTGTCCTAATGAGCACAATTCAAAGTTTTGTGAGAAACGCGGCCTTAATGTGTATTGAATTATAAATCATCCAACAAGATTGAGCTTTTCTCCGCGTTAAAGTTTGTTAGGAAGAGGCTGATAGTGTTTAAAAGTAGTCGACTTCCTGTTTGTCTACAGGAGTTTAGGTAACTTATTGCAACCATTCTCGCTCTATAGTCTAAATAACAGAGGCATTGTTTAGCCGAAAGGAGCACAAAGTGTGCACAATTTTTGCTCAATTGTTGTACAATTTATATTAGTTATAAAACACGTACTCCAAGTACGTGTTAAAACCAAAGCAAAACGACACATATCATTATAAACATATCAATACTTGTAAGTACCAATCAATTTATTTTTATTAAGGGAATATGCTTATTGTGGACCCGGTTTTTTTGTTGGATCATATTGATCAGTGCCTTATTTATTTTTACAATTTTGTAGTCCACATTGGAACTTGTTAGATGTGGTATTTTCATATTCGCACTTTATTTTAAAATAATTTCACGTCCGGATATTTTGAGTCTCCGCTAAAGAAATATATTCAAATTTATACAGTACGAATAAAATTCACATTACTGCACGCTCGCCACGCCACGAAACAATTTTAACACTTGCCCTCCTGAGTGTAAATATGAAAATATCAACAGAATTTCTTTGGGTTCAATTCACACAAACTTTCAATTTGGAGTAACCCTTTAAGGAAATTATGTTGTACTGAACGGTTAACGTGTTCTACAAGAAGATGTGCATGCATTTGTTTTAATTACCATAGAAGGGTGTTGATTAACCGAAACACACTTGGAGCACTAACGTGGGACTTGAGATGTGCAGTTCCCACAGTTAAGCATAAGTTTAGAATTAGCATAAACGCAAACTGGCAAACACCATAAAAACATTTACACAGGGTGTATTAAATTAACACATTTTGGTTTTTATAGTAAAGTGGGCGTTGCTTTATCGGCAGTTTTACGATTTTGGATAGGCTTGTTATATAATAGGATATAATAGCTTCAATTCCTATTTACAAAAGCGGCAATTGCTTGATTCGGCCATTTTCCCACTAACAACAAAATGAAGTAATAGTATAAAGCACAAACTTGTACACTGGTCATTAGAATCATTGATGAAACATAAGGGAAATAGGCTACAACATATACAACATAGGGTATAGTGCAATGTAATATCAAGTGAGGAATTAGCAAGAACAATACCAACAATAAGAGCTTTTTTAAATTTTTATTCAATTATTTGTGTAATGAATTTTAATTTAAATAAGTTAATCACATCAATTAAGCAAAATAACTTATTGACATTGGAAACCGTAAAGGGGCTAAAAATGGATATCCAATTATTCTATAGTTTAAATTTTTGATAACTCAGGTGAATACCTATAGATCTCTACTAATAATACTCATTTTATATTTATTATATATGCCATATTTTATGATCCCCAAATTTGTTGAATGAGGGACGCCTATCATCACTTGTCAATAACGTACAAGTCACACCAAAATAGTGTCAAATCTGTGAAATTTCAATTCATAAAAATCTAGCAAGAGCCAATGCTATAATACGACACATGTTTTGATAGCACATGTACTACCGCTGAATAATTATCAGACTTGGGGACTAAAATGTAGAAACCTGTATATTTATTTTGTCATAGTTGTAGTACTCCATTAAAGTATCCTCGTTATTATTGAAACATTAGTTAAACACGTGTAGAGAAATAAACACCAACATTTATAAATACGAATAAAGTAGTGTTGTAAGAACTGCTCTAAAGCTTTCGGTTGATTTACATCTATGGCACTTATGTTTTATGTGTTTTGTATATTGTTTACACTAAATAATGCCATAACAACTTAGGGTACAAAACTAGCTTAAATTTTAAGTGAATGAAATGAGGCTGCTGTAAAACATATCAAACATAAAAACTACCACACATATCAAAAATGTGATGAAATTTATCGATTTTATGTAAATACTGTTTGTACACTTACGGTTATGTTTTGGAAAAGTGAAAGCTCTGCTTGTGCGAATTCTAGGTCAACGTAGGTAATTACCCATTAATTTAATCTATCTTTTGATGTGAATAATTTGTAGTTGAATTTTTCCTAGACGTAGTTAAGATACTATAGTTAATTTTAATTGCTTTTACAAAAAGATCCCTGTCATCACGTCCTTGTAACTTTTCATATCTGTGGATCTGCTATCTCGTATCCTGTATCTCATACTCTATAGTCTGTCACTTTTTAAATGTTGTAGTGTAGTAAAAAATTATTTTCCGAAGGTGTTAAATATGTATAGATATTTATGCGGGTAGAATTTTTAATGTTAATGGAGGCTACAGCCTACACTAAAATAACTAAACAGTATTTGAGAGATTTTATGAAGATGTTGAATTTTATGTAAACGATTAAACTAATAGGTAATATGTATACAAATTGTGATCAAAGACTGTTACAACGTGTATGATATTTATGTGAAACGTTAGCGACATCTTCATGGAAATACCTGAATAGAATTCTGCTTTAATTAGGAAAATCGTTGATTTCTTTAAATTTTTAAATGTAGTAGATAATACACTGTTAAATATACGCACGAATAATGGGGGTGTAATTGAAACATTTTGTTTTTATATAAAATTTAGCTACTGAAATTTTATATGTACACGGCACACATATTTGAACTAACTCTTTAGTTACGTAGATCATATGAAACGCAATAATAATTTTTACCGTTCAAATATGTGTGCGACTATTTTTAAATTATTTCTACCTAAAATCCATGTATTTGTGGGTAAATAAATGTGATGAGAGTAGAACCGCCTTCAATTAAACCAACATCAGGTTCAATCTTTATTATACTAGTTTTTAAAACAAGTATGGAAATTTTACAAAATACTACGATAAAAAATAAATAATGAAATACAATGTAAGATTTTCTAATTTACGGTTAGATCGTCGGACACTAAATAAAATAAATATTAGAGGTACGTCTTATCTGAATACGAACTTACATGAATAATGGAAATATCTAATATATATTAGAAATGTCCAAACGCACGGTGGCAAGTTGTATGAAGCGGGATTACATAAAACATTTAGGAACAATTTTTACATTACACTTATATTACACAGCAGAGATCTTTAAATATGTAAGATACTAAAACGTATATACAACTCATTGTTTAAAAGAAAACAATTCTAAACATGGGACCTTCAAGCACAAATACATAACTCTCTTTGGTACAGAACATTTATAAGTTAATTTGCAAAATGTCTATTGCTTATAAGCGGATGCTGCAAACAATAAGCAACGCTACAAAAACCACTTTTGACATATGAAAAGTACAAATAATACTCAAAAATATATACACAATGACATTATTAGCTACAAGCGCCGGCAAATACTGAAGTTGACTAGCTGACTCGATTTCAATTCCTCATTGTATTAAAGGAAGCCTCGTTCTGTTAAAACTCTTCGGTTTCGGGAATTCCTGAATATCCGCCGACAGAAAAATAGGCTTTCTTTTCGATTTGGGCCTTTTGACAGTTTTCTCATCACAAAGACTCTTTGCTTTCCAATTCTCGGGGATCTGCACACCCAATTTTTCGCATTCTCTTGCATAAGCCATCAGGCTATCACAGTAGCAATTTCTATTTGGGCATTTACACATATCTATCTTGCACGTGTTGTAATACTTGAAATAATTGAGTTTCGAATCACACTCGCCAAATATCTGTGGACTGCTCAAATATTTGCAACGATTCTTTTGGTTCTTCTCGGGCCTATGGCTGTTGCAGTAAAAACTCTGTGATATCTGTCTATTAATCTTATTCGAATTAGCGCACGTGGCCTTCGAACCAACACACCACGAACCGCCAAAATTCAGAACCTCATTATCTCTCACCAAATGACCTCTTTTTGTTTTGAAATCGTCCTGAACATTCCCGTTGAAATTGCCACACAGACCACACAGTTTGTTCTTGTAGACAGCCGGCACGGTGACTTCCAAGAAGCTCTTGCCATTCCAGAAGATTTTTATTCCGTTTTCCAAATACACTTCCACGTCCCCATTATTCTTTTTGATGCTCAGTTTGCCGTCCTTTTTATTGTAAGGAAGAGTAATCTTCTTACGGTTCAGCTTGATGCGTCCTTTTTGCTGAAGATTTAGACGCAGGTTTCCAAATCTAACTGCAACCCGCTTCGTCAAAATATACGATCTCGTGGCTTGGTTGGGAAAGTCGTTTGCCACACGAATTGAGAAGCTCTGAGTTTCGCAGTCCGAAATCAACATGTATTTTCCGGTTCCTTGAAAAGTGTAGATCTTGCCGTCGAATGTTTTGTAGTGAGGATCGCCAAACACCATGCACACTCCATCGGCTAAAAAATATTGAATTTATTAAAAAGAATTTGAGAAGGAATTATTATTAAAACGTTTTGCACAAATTTTATGTAAATCAACCATAAAAAATGTAACAAAAAATCCCTGGCTTTAACATTTTTGTCAGAAATTGGTTATACTGAGTGATCAAGATTAAAAATTTGAGTTGGCAACAATACAATTTACACCAAAACTGGTAAGCCTGTGATTTGGTTGTCAGCCGATGACAGATGGTTGACAGCTACATTTAAATTTGCACCAAACAAACATAACCTTACATTTACAAATACATTCTGCCAACTTAAAGAAATATTCAAACAAACTACTAAAATTTGGCAAAAAGATCTAATGACGGTATTATGTATTATCATTGCAAATAACTTGACAAATGGATGTGTCAAGTTATTAATTATGCAGTAGAGCTTAATTACTTATGTCAGTTTGTCAATTACTTTGGTAACCTATTTTTTGTACACCCTATTTCTTGTACAAATGGTATGAGTTGTGATCTAACTTTCTAAAAGCTACGTAGCTAATTAATTGTATAATTATGTTGGTCATACCTTCCACGCACTTCGAGCAGCACTCTCCTGGCAAATGCTCCAACTTGGTCCCCGGAGCGCACGGCAGGGTTACGTTACACCTCATCATAGAGCACAGGGGCATTCCCCGATGACACTTACAAGACTTGCAAGCATCCAATTTCCACGACTGACCATCCTACCTAGCAAAAATTCATTTAATTTTTTATATCTTAAACCTCGAAAAAAACCTTGCCTCGTAAGATTTTCCAGCGTGACTGCACTGTGCTCTGACTTCTTCCGGCATAATGCAATGTTTACAGCAGCTTCCAGGAACGGCCTTTTGCAGATCTGGCGCGCAATCCAGGACCGGACAAGTCGGCCTTTGACAAACCGACGTCTCATCGCGACACGTGCAGTTGGTACATTTGTCTACGCTATGCGTCTCGCCTTCCCACATAAAGAACTCTTGCACTCTACAGCTGTTGGGCACATTCATCACGGTGCGAGTACCAAGACAAACGGGACAGCACTCTCCGGGAGGGTGGAACTGACTTTTGGGAGTGCATTGAAGGACCGGACATGCCTTCTTAGCGCACGTCATCTTGCCCTTTATGCAACGGCATTTCACACATGGGTCGTCGGATGTAACGTCGCGGTCATCGGTGGCTTCTTGCCCGTTAATTCTGCAGTCTAAAATAAAAATGCAATTCATTTTCGTCTTTGTTAACATTTATTTACATGTAAATTTTCGGTTGACAAATATAAAACAACTGAACCACCGACAGTAAGGCATTAAGAGTAAATCTAAGTCGAAAATAATTAACAAAAACTTAATTATGAGTTTGCCAATTCAGCTTCTTGCATTTAGCGAAAATTTTGTTGGCATTTGCTTTTCTGTTGCTTTACCATGCTTTCTTTAATAATCAGATTTAAAAATTTTCATGCTCATAAGCAAAAGAAGCATCTAAAGTATAACTATAAAAGCGGTTACATAATGTGCAAAATTATGTTTACGCATAACAACACGCGACCTCACATAGCCAAAATCCGTCAAGGGTATCATGTCCTTTGATGCGTCAGCCCGCTTCGCTCAAAACAAAGGAAATAGACGACAATGCGTCAGACGCGTGCGGTGGTAGGAATCGTAACTTTAGCCACACCACGTGCGTACGTCGCTAAGTACATGGCCGCTACACCACTTTCATAATTATTTTATACATAAGCACGGCTACATCTTTATTAAAGTTGAGTTTTTTTATTTTCATAACTGAAAATGGTAAAAATATAGCTATAAGGTTTAAGAGGTATCACGACTGTGTTATGAGGGACAGCTTGCGGGCCGTTGAGAAAAAAAATTAAGCCGTCACGAGACGCCCGGCAGATGTGAATCATCGAAACTGACGGTTATTGAAAGAATTTATAATTAAAGTAAACCAATAAATAATATAATACACGATAATATAATAAATACACGACTAGACGCACGCGGCGTAGGTCAAAACCAAGCGTCTCCTGAATTTTCAGACGTTGACAAGTCTGGGTTTTACCCTAGTCTAACGCGCGTATAGATGTTTCACATCAATAATATACACGGTGTTATGGAAGTCCTAGCAGAAAATTTAACCACAAGTAGAACACGTCAAAATAAACATTTGTTCTATTTACCACTTTGCTGAAATCCGCAATTTTTTTGAACATTTTTCTGACCTCTTATTTCACCCTCCGCCTATGACTAAATTGAACTTGAACGCATGAGAGAGTTTTTGCCGAACGAGGTAAACACCTTCTAACTTTTTTGGGACAAAAAATTTGTCGATAGTAAATTTTACTTATCAGTTGTGTCGCGCCGGCGGCTAAGACATGAACTGTGATCGATTCTTAAGCAAATACTAAGAATTTATTCATTGTAATTTCCACGAAAATGTTTTTTTCTATGGTGCAGTTTCTATGGCGTCAGTGTTAGGTAAAGCAAATGAAGTCCGCCGCTTGTTTGTGTCTCGGACGTCCCAGATGTAATCACGTTTTGAAAATTAAACCTAAAATTTTTAAGTATTCGAAGATGTGTAGTGTCGGTGTGTCAACATTTATCGTAAGTTAGAGAGTTTATTACATACCGTGCAATCATTTAAATTATAAATTTGAGTAGGCGGCTTTTTTATTATGCAATGGCCCAGCCTGCAAATTGACTGACAGTAAAATTTGAAGTTATCGTAAACATTGTGACGTTTATGTTCTCATGAAAATAAAAGACTAACAAATAATGTAGAATAATTGATAATTACAGCAAATGTTCAAAGTATTCCCCCGCATCTTCAATTCAGCTGTTAACTCCATTCACCATTCTGTTGCCCTTTTTTTGAAAAGTCACTTTGACATTCGAATTTTAAATAAAATTGTCAAAAGTTAGTAGTGACAACCTAATGTAAATTGCACAACATACTCTAATTTATAATTTACATGATCGCACGGTACGAACCTAACCCCTTCAATATTATGTATTTTATGGTAGGTTAGTACATGTTTCCATTTAAACAGTTTTTATTTCGATTCGTTTATCGGGTAGCGTTTTTGTTGATTCCTCACAATGAATGAAATTGGGACCATAAGCGGGTATTGGTTTTAGGGGTTAAACTATTCTTAATTTTAACTCCGTAAGGGAGCGTTTGCGAAAAAAATGATAGATAAAAAAATGTTTATTTTTACGACTTCTACTTGTAGTTAAGTTTTCTGCTAGGACTTCCATAACATCCTGTAGATTTAAGTAATTATTCTGGATTTAACGGACCATGAATTACCGCGATTATTGGCTCCACTTTAGGAGAATTTATGTTGTACTAAACAACAACACAAATTATTTAATGTATTTTGAATGTTTTCATGTTTCACTCTGCGGAAATTGAAAAGTATAAAGTCTATTATAGTATATTACATACTGACGCGAAAAATATTCCATTCCTGTCGAGAGTACTTACTATGGTTTACCAAGAGACGTAGGCTCGAGGTGAACTAGTTCTCGAGACATAGGAATGGTACATTTGCCGAAGTATTATTGCAACGTTTAATTTCAGTCAAATGTTTGCACTTAGTAAGCACTGCAACAATTGATATTATTTGTCAGATAAATGTCAAAGGATTTTTTGAAATTTGCACTATTAGTAAATTACACTAAGGGTAATTTGTAATCGTAATTTTGTATTTGTCAACGGCTCACGAGTTGCCACGAGCGTGCAGCAACAGTTGCATGATTGCCTTTATTACCAATCATACTTTTGCTTTTGCTTTTGATGCCTGGCAACATCAGGTAAATAATGGAATTGGAGGTCGTCACAGTCATTATTATTACTAAGTTTTCTGTATTTTATAAACTTACTAACAAGTACTGACCGAATGGCAAGATGAAATTTGACGAATTCGCCTATTAGACTATACAAGCTGTTTCCTAAAATACGCCTCACTCTATAACTCCTTTATTTATTGTTCGATTTCAACGAATAAAAAAGCAAACGGAATGGCTGTATAAGTACTATTAGAGTGTCAGAGTTTAGATTTTTTTAATGTCATCTTCAGTTTCAATCGATAGTCAACTTTTTTTTTAATGGCCGCCTATATTTTTTTGTTTTACAATGATAAAGATTTATTTTCTTAATCCATAGATGTATTTAACATGATTATCCTATGCATAATTAGTAGAAAAGTAACGAAATATTTATTACAATTATACCGAGTTTAGTTAAACAGTTGAGTTGGATGTTCTTCTTAGTATAGAAGGGAATCCTAATTTCGACTAGAGAGATTGCTAAGAATATTGGCGTATAAAATCGAACAGTGCATGCAATTTTTAAGAAACAAGTTCAAGTCATACATTGCTCAAAGCTTTACAGAACAATGATAGAGGTCGGAGGCAAGAATTTTGCCACTCTTATTTGAACACTAGCTGGTAAACGGCGCGCGTTGCTACGCCAAAGAATAAATTAAAACACATCTCATCCGATTTGACCGGTGCAACGTACAGGTAAACCACAATGGGTAAACACTGAACCGAGCCGAATATTATTTGATTTGTGGTCAAAATTTCATATCGATCCGTTGACCAGTGTACAGCCAAACATAGAAATAATAAAAAAAAACATTCTTTTTTAGTGAACAGTATTTTGGAATATGTATTTTTTTCCCTTATTATTCTAGAGCAGTCGGGTAAACAATATTTTTGGTTTTCCCATTTGGCGAATACATAAATAAGTTTTTGGATGTTCCCTCTCTGTAGCAAGTAACATATAATTGGCCATGTGAGAAACATGGACTTCCCAAATTGGGCCCAGCAACACTCAGTGACTGTCCAGCTTTGTTGATGGTAATAATTGCGAAAGCAAGGCGTACTGGAAATTGAAGCCGTTTGAAACCGAAAGGCGAATCGGACCATAGGTATGCATAGGATGAGCATTATATTTGGATGATTGTTTCAATGGACGCTATGTTGTTCAAGTGTTTCAGCAGCTTTTAATCTGAAATGTCTTAACAGCATTTCCTCCACGTGACTTTCACGTTGGTCGGGTGTCCCACCTGTCCTATTGGCTTTCATTTGCCTTGATTTTTTTTTGGGATGGATGGGACAGATGGGTTTCCTTTTTTTGGCATTTTAAGTAGTAAATAAACGTAAGACATTCAAAATACCCGGCGCGGGATGCCCAAAAATTAAGCAAAACAATTTTTTTAGTGAACAACAAATTTGCGTTATAAAATTATTTGGTTAGCGTTACTTGCCGATTGCACTTCCTTTTCAAAAAGGACTTAACCCCCCCCCCTATGTTACTCCCCATTGCAAATATTATTTGTGGTCAAAATTTCATAACGATCTGTTCACCGGTTTAGGCACCCATAACATACGAACAAACAAACAAACATTGATTTTTATATATTAGATTGTTGCACATAATCAATAACCTAAGACGTTAAGTAGCTTACTTACTAAGGAAATTTGTAAAACTGAGACCATTTGCTCCCACTAATGGTTTTCGAGATAATATCCGCAAAAATCAAAATGAGTGACCGTCTAAGGCCTCCTTTAGAAATAAAATTTGATAGTTTGTGATTTTAGATAGATTCTATAGAACACTAGCAAAAATAAAAAACGGAAAACATATTTTATTTCATACTGTGTCATATTTGTTAGTTTTACGTCAGAGTTTTGAGTCCGGAAAATGGGACTTTACAGTACAAGTCGTGTAAAAAAAATACAACCAACAAATCAAACTGTTGTCATAGATACTCAATACATGGATGTTTAAATTCTGAATTCCAATTTCATTTTTTTAAATGAAAACAATGATTTAGTATCTGTAGCATGAAATAAAACGCATTACGACATACGTCCGGAAACTTTTACAGTAACTTGTCTCAAAATTCCAGACTCGGCTCCTTCGTCGCCTCGTCTGTTAACATTTAGACTCGTTACTGTAAAAATGAGTTTTCCGGACTTATAACGTAAATTACTATTACTTGAAATGTATTCTAATTTAAAGTTACTGTATAATAAAAATGACCTGACCTGACCTAACCTGACCTGACCTGACCTGGCCGCCATTCCAAGTAAAACAACTCCGATTTGACCGGGTCAGTGTGACATTTTTATCTTAAGAGTACACTACTCAATTTCACCCGGCTTGAACTTTAAATATTTGTTTACGAAAAAGAGGCGACACATTGGGGTCGTCATATTTTTAAAGCTGTCACTGTGACAATTTTATCTGACAAGGAGTACTCAATTTCACTTGGTTTACACATTGGGGAGGTCAACCCACCTATGTTACTCCCCATTGCAAATATTATTTGTGGTCAAAATTTCATAACTTTCTATTCACCGGTTTAGGCGCCCATAACATACGAACAAACAAACAAACAAACAAACATTGATTTTTATATATTAGATTATTTGGAGTGATGAATGTACTTTTACCAATAACGGCATTTTTAATAGGAACATTCATAGATATTGGAGCCAAGTAAATCCTGGAGTCATTGTGCAGAAAAAATTTCAAAGAAGATTTGGTGTAAATGTGTGGTGTGGTCTTTTGGGAGATCAATTAATTGGGCCAATTTTTATAAATGACACCCTAAATCAAGATAAATATTATCGGTTACTGTCTGAAAACATTGAACATTTCTTAGAGGAATTACCTCTTGTACAATGAAGACGAGTTTTTTTGCAACAAGACGGAGCAGGCCCCCATAACGCAAGAAGAAATGTCAACTGGTTAAATGACAATTTCGGTGCTGCCAGGTGGATAGGGACGGATGGTCCAGTTCGATGGCCTGCGCGTTCACCAGATCTTACACCACTCGATTTCTGGTTGTGGGGTTATCTTCAAGATCGTGTGTACATAACACCACGAGAAAATGAACTTGGCTTAAGGCAGAGAAGTGCTGATGTTTGTCGGGAAATTTGCTGTCGAATGCGACTTATAGATTAATGAGGAGGTGTCGGCTGTGTCTCGAACACGGTGGCGGTCATTTTAAGCAATACACTTAAGTCCTTTTTGCATAGTTTTGTTTAATATATTTACTGTTTGTTATTATTGTTCTTATATTATCGGTTAATTTTATTAATTTCTTCCTATTAAATATTCCTGAAGATTGCTTACGACCTCTGCATAAAAAAACAATAACAAGGTAATTTGCGTGCTTTTGTTTGTTTTCCCACATTTCTTTTGCATGAAATTATGTCTTCAGTTACATCATTAGATTTTAAAAAAAGGCCATTCCAGGTTAAATAAAAAAATACAGGTGACCATTTAAAAAAATCAATATCAGATTGATTTTGTAGTAAATATTTCTAAAATAATTTCTTCTGCTTTTTTGTCCATTAATATCGGACAAGAAATGATAAGATAGTTATGACTTGCGGCATTTTTTTAGGAAACAGCCTGTATAACATGGAGCCCTAAAACGAGTTCTGTTGTTTAACAAAATTGTTTTGTGAGATGTATCAAAAATCGCAATATCGTGTAGCATTTTCAAACGCTGTACATTTACCGCTTCTTGTGACATTTCGGGGGAGCCTTCTAATTGGTTCGTGCGCTTCTTATTAGTTCGCCCATCTAGTAACTTTGAATTTTGTCTGGTGATTTTTTTTCCCGTGTTGACGTCACAGAAAGGCGCGCGTTTCAAATAAGACAAATGTTTCGGATTTTTTTTTTACCTAGTAAACGCGTCATTTCGAATTTAAAAAAATTGGGGTATAATATTTTTTCGTCTAGTTTCTAGGAAAGCTTGTGAGACGACCCCATTATCCGTAGAAAAATAAAATTGCTATCCATTTGTAAAGAGAAGAGAAAGACATACAAACTTGTGATGTTAAGAAATATTTTAAAAACCTTATTTTGTGGCATTCAGTCAAGCTATTAGACATAGGAAAAGCGCAAGTTCCTCAGAAACTAATTAGGACGCACGTATTGAAGCATGTGTAAATAAAACCATGTAATTAAGAGATTACCACAAAGCACATCTAATTAATTTCTGTTATACAAGGGACCGCATTTTTGTTTATTTCCAATTATTCGTTTGTTCGCTAAAACTACAAATTGTAATTGAATCGTTGAAAGGATTCCAATTATAGCTTATTCAAATATAATTAATGACTCGGTGAGAGTACCCTTTCATAACTTCATTAAAGAACCATTGGCTCAGATGTGTAGAAAGATTGTACCAACTCTTAAGAATAACGAGAATAAGAAATTCAATCCGTTCATTAGAGGAGTTTTATGTATGTGCAGTTTATTTACCTGGACATGTAGGACAACATTTTCCAGGTTCCGGCGGTAAAGGGTTAGCACAGGGGATGTAACACAGCAAATCGGAAACGGTAACAACCCCTGCTTCACACCGCATAACTTTACAAGGGTTTTCCGGATCCGTCCATTCCAGATGGCTCGAGTAGTGTTTTCCTTTGTAGGAACATCCTGCAAATTAAAACAAAAATAAAAAACAGTGAACAAGAGTCGTGAAAGTTACTTAAAAATACTTAAAAACTGTAAAATTGAGATTCTTGCATATCTTATTCTTTGTTCTCTACACTAACCTTTGCATTTGCTGCAACACTGCCCTTTGGTTTTCTCAACCAACATGTGACATCCTTCCCACGAAGGACAAAGTTGTTTGCAATCGGCGAAACCGTTCTGCAAAATAATAAATAAAAATTATAGTCGTAAAACGATGAAAGCGAAAGTGCAGCCTATAACGCGGCCAATTGTAAACACTCTCCTTGGCACTGAGAAAATATATTTTAATCTCAATTTCTTGAAACAGACAATATATCAAGCCGCTTGTTCTTGATGTAGCAGAACAAATAAACACGTGTGAAATATAAAGTGCACAGGTAAAAATTATACGCGTGCCACCTGGTGTGAGAAGTCGTTAATACACAGCTACTCTTTGATCTTAATTTAAATGTTTAATATTTTGAGCGGCGATTTTGATAAAGTGAGGGCCGTTTCTTAAACAACTCGCTTTAACTCATTGTGAGTGAAAGAAGCTCTTCCGCTCGGGCGACGGTGCTAATGACACACTTTGCTCCGTATTACTCCACCTGCGTTATAAATATTGACACTTGTATGTTTGTAGTCATTAGAAACTAGCTTAATAGCTCTAATAAGAAGCCGAAATTGTTACGTGGTATTAAGTGCATTAACGAACGTGAAAAATGCCTCTTAGCCACTTAGCGGCCGAAATACTAAACTCAATTATTTTTTAACACGAAAAACAAACAGAATTTGGGCGGAACAAAAACAATAACTGTTTAAGTGGTGCTAATAATCGAGAAGGCGACCTTTACGGACATTAACAGGGATTTTGTCAATATGTACAGCCGTTTCGATAAGATGTCTGGAAGCTTAATTACCTCTGAATCATACGAAACATCCTTATTAAACGCATTTTTGTCAACGAGCGGCTCTGACTGTTTCGAGGCTGAGTGGATATTAAACGGAACGACATGGAAGTGACAAAACGATCAATGAAAAGTTACACGCCTTTCAATAGATGTTTAATACAATCTAAAATGTAGTCAAAGCTGATCATATGTTTGTTTACATTTATTTTTACTTCTTTCAGTTAGTACACATTGCTAATCATGTTAATTTTCGCACTACTATTCTAAATGTATGGGTATTTCCCAAGAACAAAATTAAAATTGGACCTATAAAAATTGTAAAGTTTTATCTTGTAATGTTTCTTCTTCTTTAAGTAATAAAAATAATGGGTAATGTTTATTTTACGTCTGAACAATAACAGTTTTCCTTCATTTTTTCTATTTTAGTTGTAGTCCCTTAACTTAGATTACCACAATCTTGTTGCCATAGACTATAAATAATGATTTTAATTTGACAACGATCCACTGTTCTTCAAGCCTCTTTGAATTACTGTCAATTTTTTTGATGTAGTTGACAATTTTCTTGACAATTTTTTTTATCGACTTAGGTTCTCGCAAGGATTTAAGGCGATACTTTGTGATGGCTACTCCAAAACCTTTACCGTCCGAGAGCATAACCATACTCTTTTAAATACAGTGCGAACGTAAAGTATATGGACCCAATTCGATAAAAATGTTGAGGCAACTTTCAGCAAGAATTCCTTGAACAGGTCAACTTTTGTTTTTAAATTGCCACTTTTTCCAATAATTTTCATTTTTAGATGGTGTTTTGTTTTTGAGCTATGACGTCATGCACACTTTTTTTAAATGGCAACCCATATTTTTTTGTACGGAATTAAATACAGTATATCATTCTGAATACTGGGATATAAGCATCTTTAACCTTAAAATGAATATCTAGTTGCCGACATAATTGGTGCAAAACAAAACAAAAAAAAAAATTCAAAAACTGCAATTTTCGATTTTATTTTCGATTTTATCCACTGGTTAGCAAATACTTCGTTTAAATAATTTCTAACTGTAACTGCAGAATGGGTTGGCGCTCCATCTTGTTGATACCATAGGCTTCGTCAGAAAAAACTATGTTATTTAGAAAATCAATGTCAATATCCAGTCGTTGCATCATGTTTTCGCAAAATTGTAGGCTACGGTCCGGATCATCTTCGTTCAATTCTTTATAAGGATGCCATTTGTATGTTTTCACATATTTCACGACGGAAGTTTGACATATTCTTAAACTTCTAATAGAACATTGAACTGAGTTTCTTCTTTGAGTCTTGGGCGTCCACTTTCAGGCAGATTTCTCGCGTAGCCCACTTCTAAACATTTTCGCTCTATCTTACTCACAGTTGATCTTTGGATTGGTTCCCGATCCGGATATCTGTTATTAAAAAAATGAGTAACTTCTTCATGCGTGCGAACTCTATCTGCATAACCAATCATAATTAAAATTTCTATTCTTTCTTTTTCTGACAATTTACGGACCATTGTTATTAGTTTAGGTTTAAAAAAGATTAACAACAATACTGGTAGTTATGACAAAATGGATAATTCTGTTAAGATCGTCTTTTGTTTCCAACGCTTCCGTGATATTTTACTTAAAACATGAACTTGTTCGTCGCCTACTATTCAAAATTTCCTACAAAAATGCTAAAATGCAGGTTCAATTCAATATATTTTTTTTTTTTTTTTTTGAACCAATTATCTCGGGATCTATTGATTTTAAGGTTAGAGATACCTACTTATATCCCCGTGTTCAGAATGATATACTGTATCTAACTCCATTAAAAAAATATGGATTTTCATTTAAAAAAAAAACGTCGATGACGTCATAGCTCAAAAATAAAACACTATCTAAAAATGAAAATTATTGAAAAAAGTGACAATTTAAAAACCATCGTTGACCTGTTCGAGGAAATTTTGCTAAAACTTGCCTGAAATTTTTTATCGAATTGGGTCCATACTTTACGTTCGCACTGTATGAACTTTAAAAGGCATTATTTAATATATAGGGCTCTAATGCGTGTCGTCAGATCTCTCGATACATGAATCTATCCATTTTCCCCCGTACGAAGAATGCAGGGAATATATTCCTCTGGCTTTTATATTCGTCACACTCAGAAGGCGTTTCTTTCGGATATACCACATGGTATTGGAGACACCAGATTCACTAAGAGCAGCCCGAATTTTTACATTTTTCGAAGTTTAATTTTTGACAGTTGACAGTCAACATTATTTTTTCAAGTTGCACTATATATATTTTTCTATTAATTCTTAGACAAACTTTTTGAAATTTCAAAAATGCCCCCTCCTTAAAGATGTTTCGTCCCGAAACGTCACAAGACATTCTACCGATGTCTTTCTTCCGATGTCCTTTCTGGTTGCAGCAGTATACCACTTGCTTAAGCCAAGTGAAACGGAAGACTCCTTCCAACATGGTTCTGGTAGCCTGAGACAAAACAGTCTACTTCGACTCCCATAAAGTATCCCAAGCACTTTGGTAGGTGGCCTTCTTGAACACAGTCTCTTCGTAGCCACTTCTTATTGATTCCGGTCGGGTGTCTGCCAGGAGGAGTACGCTTTCAACTTGCCCCCAAGTCGATAGGTGGACTCTTTCATAATGGCCTCAGCAACCGTCGCAGCTTCCTAACTCGCTCGAACTCACGCGATGAAATATTCTAGAGGGACGGCGTTGTATTTATTTATACCTCTTCTCTTGGAAATTGGGAAACTGTTGACTACGCCAACTTTCTCACACTGTGCCCCTCGACCTTTTTATGGACTCTAGCTTGGAGCGCAAGTTACACACTTCCTGCTCCACTTCACAGTATCCTGCAATTAAAGGAAAACTTTACCCGCAGCTTCCCAAACTTCTTCGACACTTCCAAGTGTCCACGAGGTATTACGCAATCGAGTGCCTCCAGAACTTCCGGAATTCTATCCATTCACCATGGGGACCAAATAAAACCTCTCACGCATGTCCCCAAACATCGTCGACACCCCCAGGTGTCCACCAGGTACTCCCTCATGGAGTTCCTCCAGAACTTCCGGAATTCTAACCAAGGGAGCCATCAGCTGCTAACTTTCCATATGACCCACACGCTTCTCCAGCACACGTGTCCAGACTCCATCTCCACATCAATGGAATCCTATTGGGCCCAGCAAGATTTTCCTCAAGGTCTTTACCGTGCAACTTGCATTCCCATCCGCCCGTGGTCTGCATTCTTCCATCCAAGCACCAATCGCGAGTTCAGTCAGCACCATTATTTAAGCCGAACGTGAGTGACACCAGCTTCCTGTCTTCTTTCCAAGTCCTTAAGAAGCCTTCTCCGATTTTATTCCAGTTATTTCTATAACTCACATTGCTCCAACTATCTCTCAAGCAACCTCAAACTCTCCCCTCTTTTTTCGTGGCCAACTTCATATTTCTTCTTAATCATCATAGCGATTTATTTAGTTCTTCTTAGTCTTCATTTCCATGCATTTATTTCTTACTAATCTTCCTATGTACAACTTACTAAACACTATGTTCAACTTATTTACAATTCTTAAATACAATTATTTACATTATTTACACTATTTACAATTTACTACTTCACTGGCACGTCTGGTATTATTTATTTACACATGGCGCGGCACTCCGATTAGATAAAAGCAACTGTCCTACTCGACTTCGATTCGACTGACTAGACTCGATGATACGACTACATACACTGATTCCCGCTGGAACTTCCACTAATAAATATACCGGCGCCTAAATCTTTCTAGGCGCCTCCAGATAGTTCCATCGCGCTCTCGATGTGTACCGAATATTCCAAAAGATGATGTCATACTCGAGTACGTTGTAGTATAAATCCAGCACATTCGAGTAATTGATGACTTTGGATAAAACAAAAGTGAAGGGCAATTTAAACTTATCACTTTGGATGATCAAATCAAGTCGGTTTGGAAAACACTTCAACGTTACCTCTGTTTTAAAACATAAAAAGTCTAATTTTTGACAGTTGGCAATCAACTTTATTTTTTCAAGTTGCACTATATATTTTTTTTTATTAATTCTTAGACAATGTTTTTAAAATTAAAAGAAAACATGAAAAAATACATAAAAACAAGTAACCTGTGAAAAGAATAAAACAAATTGTGGTTCGAAAATTGCATGAATATTGGTCCTAGAAGCCTTCTAGAAACAACTATTGTTGCGTCACCCTGTGTATCATGGAAACCTAAATGTAAATATTGTAATTCATTATGTAATTGAATTTTTTTATGTCTGCCTAGTCAAATCTATATATTTAATCGTTGAACATGAATCAATTTCAACCAAATAAAACTGTCTGTACTGCACCGATTTTGATCATTGTTTTTTTTTTTAATGAAAGACATTGACAAGTTCTATGTGAAGATTACTTTCCACTTTCAAAAATTTCACAGGTTCATTAATTATTTGCAAGTCATTTTAGGAAAAAAGCGATCCATTACAGTCATCGATTTAAATGAGCGTAAATCGTTCTAAGTGAGAAGTTGGACAACTGTAGCTAAATATAAGTATCTTAGCCCCTCCCCTGAGGTTGGTTAAGCAAGTGGTCTAGGGAACTTAGGACATGCTTATTAAGACATTTATAGCTCTGATGGATGGATGTTTGGGTGCGGGGTGATAGTAACTTGATATACCATCGGGGCAAACGCTAAAGAAAGACCCCGCAATAAATTACCATAAAAATAAATTACCGAAAAATACAGTAATAAATTATCATAAAAATTAATTATTGAAAACTAACCCACCCACCAACACCCCTTGAACCAGCCAGAAACTGGCCAACTGAAGGCATATATTATTTAGTTTGTTTTTATGGTCCTTAAAGAACATTTCGGTGTTAGGGTGTTTTATCGAATGCATTGCAACGATTGTGTCTGTAAGTAAACATTTTTATTTCCATTTTGTTCCATTCCTTTGTAACGTTGGATTATTCAGTAATGTTCTTATTTTGGGTTCAGGTCGATCCCTATACTTGGACTCCCGATTGCAATTTTTAATTTTATCTTATTGAATTTAATTACATTTTATTATTATTTTAACTTTTTTTGGGCGCTTTAATTAATTTCTATAACATTATTAAAAATTATTCCTTTTTATTTATTTTTTTATTCAGACTAGGCAAATTAAAAATTGTAATATGTAATATGGTAACCAGTCTTTATTCAACACTATTTACGTAAGTATTCACTTTTTTTTTATTTTTACATTGATTTGATTATCAATTCAATATATACCACTCGAATTTCGAGGGACGGGCGATCACTAGTAATAATTTAAAACCAGAACGAGCAATATGGTGGTTTTGATTACGTCAATAAAGTTTTTGTATTCGTTTGTAAAATACATACTAATCAACAAGGTGGTAAATAACATAAACTTTTCAGTTTATGTATTTAATTAGACAGATGTCAAAAGTAACCTCAAATTTTGACGTTAATTCGTGTTTTTTTCTCATTTTGCATGAACGACTACAAGAAATGTTGTTCAATACTCAGGGACTCGGGATTTGCAACACTCGGCTGCGAATCGTGCTACAAACATTCGCCCTCGCCCCTGAAAAGTGTTGGCCACGCACTTGTATCGAAAATAACTATATGTATGTGACGCATTCTACTGTCGGGTTGCCTCGAGCGCCAGTTTCTTTTACGTGGTACGCTCCACGGGACCGAGGGTAGCTACACCGGAGCCGTTTTTAATAAACACCCTATATGTATACGACTATTTATATTATGCACAATGCCACTATCTATACTAGTGCCCCCCGCAGTCAGACAACCGGAGGATGCCGGCATGTTCACGGCAGGCGGTAGCTGGAAACCGGAAGTGGTGACCGGAAGAGACGCGTCCAGGTACTAATCGAGACTGCAATATTACCAGAAATAAGGGTAGGAATGAGGAGGATGGTCGGCTGGTGCTCACCTTCTGGAACTGGAACTTTTTCGGAAAGGGCGCGACTAACATTTGACTTCTGCAGCTGAGCGGAGCTTCTTTTATAGAGACGCTGGAGGGGAGACGATGACGCGCAATGCAGCAAGGAGAGAGTTACCACTGCGTCCTCTTTCCAACGACGTGACGTCGGCTCTGGGTACCGCAGCGAATCCGGGATGGCGGTATCCGGAGCGCGCTTTTTTACTAGTCACAATGATGCCAGAAACATCCCGGCACGAGATTAGGAAGCACTTTATATCGGCTTGTGATTGGTTCGATGCGAAGGGCGTGGTCCGCTGTGACCAGTGGCGGTGACTGAGGTTCATTCAATTTTCTGATTACGATAGTAAAAGAATTACTCTTATGTCTTATCATTTGTGGAGGGACGAGGTTTTGCCATTTTTTTATATTTACTTACAATGGGGGAGGAGTGAAGATCTCAAATGATCGAAATTATGATTACGATAATACTTAAATGCTCCCTTACTTCTTAACTGTTATTATATCGGGTATCCCAACTAAAATTTGTACCCCCCAAAAATTCCAACTTCGAAAGACTTCATTTTAAAGCTTATGCAATTCTCTATTCAGATCTACTTTTATCGATTTGTTTCTACAAAAAAAAGCATGAATTTGTTATTTTCCAAATCAAGAGTATTTTATGTAAATTTGGAAAATAACAAATTATTATTCTTATTTTTAGATTTGGATAGAGAAATGAATAAGCTTTAAAATGATATATTACACGACACCCCATGCCATTTAAATTTTTTAAGGGGGTGGCTCCCCTGGCCAAAGCGGTGAGATCTAAGACTTGAAAGTTTGGTACAATTTGGCCCCCCTTGATAACAAAATTGACCTGTTCGAGTGTTTTCTTCTAAGTGTTTCGAAATTTAAATGGTTGGGGGGTACAAATTTTAGTTGAGTATTTTATGTGGATTTGGAAAATATCGACTTCATGTTGTTGTTTTTTGTATAAGGGAATCGATAAATGTAGGTCTGGATAGAGAATTGAATAAGCTTTAAAATGATGTATCACACGACCCCCCTGCTATTTAAATTTTTTAAGGGGGTGGCTCCCCTGGCTAAAGGGGTGACATCTAAGACATGAAAGTTTGGTAAAATTTCGTCCCCCTTGATAACAAAATTGACTTGTTCGAGCGTTTTCTTCCGAGTCTTTCGAAGTTGGAATTGTTGGGGGGTACAAATTTTAGTTGGGACATCCTGTATGTAATACATGCAGATACTATCTGAATTACAGTGACTTTTTGTGTTAGAGAACTAAATTGGGCCAAAATATGTTATTATAGCACAAAAAAAAAATACAAAAAAACTTCTGCAACTGACTGAAAATCTATGACCTTTATCAAACGGTTTTACAATTTTATTTTCCTAATTTGGTGTTGTAACAAAGCTATTAACGCACCCAAAATCTAGAATTTTTTATTCTATTGGTTAGACACACTGAACTTTGCACTGAACGAAATGTCAGTGTGATTTTGTGGTTAAGGTTCCATATAAGTCATCTCAAGTATACGTCAGGTACAGAAAAATCTAAATTTTACAAAATTTCCTCAATTACCAAAATTGATTTTATTTGTTAAAAAATTAAATTAATATGCAAATTAGGAAAAATAACATGAAAAACTCGTTTTGTAAAACTTAAGAGCACTCGTTCTTTACAGGCACTCCTGCCTGCCTGAACTCGTGTCTTAATATAAGTTTTACAAAACTAGTGTTTCATTATTGACTATTATCACACTCTTGAGATTAATCTATAGCTTCATTTTGTCCAGAATGTCAGGTCTAAAATGTTTTATTTTTTTGCACATACTAATGCAGCGCATACTATTTTAGAGAAGAAAACATTAATTTGATCACTACTTTCATAAACTAACCATTTCCTCCAAGCTCATCCAATAAGCACGAAGTAAAGCTTCCAATATCTAAAACACACATCCCTGAAAAAACGACATTATTTGTGAACAGTCGATTGATTTGTCAAGGCAGCGATAAGAAAGCCAGATTTCGTAGTATCCGCAAAGATGTAGGAGATACAGATTCTCTGAGCCATTTTCATTCAGAGAAATCCGTGGGGATGTGGGATTTTACTCTGACAAGATAAAATAATGTTCCATCAGGACTATCGCATGCCAGTTTTCGTAGAACAGCGAAGACATGAACTTTCGTTATGCTTATTCAGGCTCTTAATCTATTGAGCTTTCTTGCTGAAATTGTGTTGTTATTTAAATGGCCGCTATCTATTTGCGTATTTTCCATGTATATGACGTAATTTGGTTTGTGAATTTATCTCCACATCTCTTGATAAGAGTGACTAAATCCTAATTTACGCAATGCTACCACCCGGCGTTAAATGTAAATTATTGGAGTTTCTGTCATTCCGACGCCACGAAAACTCGCCAGAAAATTAAAAATCGAGGGCCAGTGACCATGAATTGTTAGCAGTGATACGTATGAACGTATTTCATTTTGGACAGATACCAATTTAATTATAAACATATTGTTTCTATTCCAATGGATGCACTTTTCACATTACCGTAAGACTAATAAATTTTCAGTTTGAAACCGGAATAAATCACAAAAAGCGAAAATAATTTGGCCGACCTCAAAATTATAATAAAAATATTTATATTAGATGAAACTTAGTGTTTCTGTTGAATGTTAAGAACCTGCTGCGGTTGGCGAGGCTGTGACGCAACGTGATCGAGTATTTCACCTGGGGCGAGACTGCGTCCAAGTCCACCATGAAGAGGCCTTGCCCGAGGCAAAGCTTCTCGTAAACTGCCCCATCACTAACAGTCCATCGAATTCCGCGCGACCAACGTAAACAGTAAACAAATTTCCTGCGGATATCAACAGTCAGATTTCGGCTGTTTCTCAAACAAAAGCTTTCTTAAACACAACGGTAAATATCTCATCTGCAAATTAAACCTCTCTGTAAAAAGTGCTAAATATCATGTTGAACGCGGTGTTTGGTGTTGATGACCTCAGAATATACAACGTGTCCCAGAAATGAGTACATTAATTGGGAGAGGTGGTAGAACGCATCTTCACAACTTCACTACGAAATCACATTTTGAAATTAGAATTTTAAAACCGCCAAAAATAACGAGTTTTTGACCATGAATGGGGTCGTCCCTCTCAATTGAATTTGACGAATTTCGCATTTCGTGTGTTCCGTTGTTTAATAAAGTTGTTTTGTGAGATAACAGGGCGTATCAAAAATCGCAATTTCGACTAGCAGTTTCAAACGCTCAACATTTACCGCCTCTTGTGACGTCATTTCGGAGCAGCATTCTCATTGGTTCGTGCGCTTCTCATCTAGTAACTTTGAGTTTTATCTGGTGAATTTTGTCCCCACAAAAGGGCGCGCGTTTCAAATAAGACAAATGTTTCCTTTTTTTTTTTACCTAGTAAACGCGTGATTTCCAGTAAACAAAAAATAGGGGTATAATATTTTTTTGTCTGGTTTCTAGAAAAGCTGTTTTTGAAAATTGTGGGACGACCCCATTTTGTTGCTTTTCTGAGAGGAAGGAAATATTAACACTTTAGTATTTAGTTTATGTTATAGGTAAAAATGATAAGCGTAGTTAGTTTAACTAGACTTTAACAGGTGAACTGTTGGGTAATTTTTTAAATGTAATTAAATGTACTTATTTCTGGGGCACCCTGTATATTTTGTTCTACGACGTTCGCATCAAATGTATCGAAATTCAAGCACAATTTTATACAATATAAAACCATCATACAAAACTTTATGGTTTGAGGGAGCTTCCGGGTACACTTTGACGAAAGTGTGTATCTATGCAGTATTTGTTCTTCGTTGGAATCTTCCTAAACATCTCACTAATTTAAAGCCGCCCATAAATCGCCATTTGTTGATAAATAAAACTTTTTTATTTAATTGCCGGGCATAATGGAGTGGTAATAAAAATTACAATAAATAAACTTGTTTGGATGTTTAAATAAATCTGACACAAAATTAATAATTTTCGTCGTGAGGAGTGACGGTTTATTTGGTCTGGCTGCAGTGAAAAAAAAACATGACGATTTTAATGCTAATTTCGCATTCTGGCCGATATTGATTGAAGCAATTAACACTTGTGTGTTTATTCTCTAATTTGAGTGCTAGCCATTTGAATGCGTTTTTGATCCGCGACGAGGTCATTATCATGAATTCCAGACTGAAATTATGCTAAAAGAGAAAATATAAACAAGAAATTTAAATCACATAAGACATTAGGACATGGCATAATGAACTGGTATAGGCTGTCAGATCCACTAAATAACTCCCATTTTTTATCAGAAACGTCGACTTTCTGATTTGAATATCTTAACTAGCGTGTATTTGCTTGGTTTTATCAGAACGACTGGTTAGAAGGTTAGACTTTAGAAAATACAATTTTTGTATATGGGATGATATAGAAAACAGTTTCCTAGACATAAAAAATTGTGAATTGGCCAATCCACGTGTTGCTTCGCTTCGACTTTGACTTGGCTTTGATACATTTTCATTTTGGAAATTAATATTAAAAATAGCACTTGCACAAAGACATTTGCCAAGTTTGACACTTGTCAAACATCAAACGTGAAAGTGACAATAAATCACAGAAAACTGATGTCCGCGACTGCACTATAATTCAATAATTGTCTTCATTGTCTTTTCAACATCAAATATTTACTGTTCCCAGAACTTCGAATCACAGAAAATGCATTCGTAATAGTTATTTTCGATACGAGTGCTGTCAAGACACTTATCAGGAGCGAGGGTGAAGCCGAGCGTTGCAAATAAGCCGGAATTGAGCATTTTTTGTATTCGTTCACACAAAATGAGAAAAACATGAATTAACAACAAATTTTGAGGTTAGTTAACCATAATTCTAAATATAACAAGAAAGTTAAAGAAAGACCTGCGCAAATAAATACTCAATTAAGATTTAACCAATCACTACCGGGTGAATCCGGTGTGATAAAAAATTTATTAGACACGCGAGTGGCTATCTGAACGTATTCGCTTCCGGGTGTGATAGATTGTGGTTTCCGTTTTAAATTGCGGTTTATTAGAACCGCAGATTGCGCTTTTCAATTCGGCGAATAGTAGCAAGTTCTAGAAATGATAAGGAGGTAACCACAAAGCAGAATCTACTATTTCAAAAAATGTACAATACTTTGTTCATTCACCTGTTACTCGAAATTATGCAACAAGCTATTGGGATTACATAACGTGAGAACTGAGCAGTGTTCACACCTGCTCCTAGGAAATAGATCTTCAGAACGGCTTCGATGGCAACTAGCAACTCCAGGTTTTTAAAGAGTATTGTCGATACAGATCATGTTTCATGTTCCTTATATGACGTTTGTAGAATTGACGAGCTTAGTGTTAGAAAGCATTTTTAATTGGTTTAACTCTGAACAGTGTTTATTCGCAGATCCTTAGGACAATAATAAACAAGGACGTTAACGCCAAACTTCCGTAGAAGATAAGTGGTGTTTCCTTCATTTTTATCATTCATTTTGACGGCCACTGATCCACCGCAATAACCCGAAAACTGGAGTAGCTAAAATCGCTTTCAAAACAAGAGAATATTGGATGTAGGTCCTTTGCCGCCGGTTCTTTAATATTGCCAACACAAACTTTTGATATAAACTGAACCAGCAGTATTCCTTTAATGAAACTTAATTCAATTCAATCTTCAACAATAGATCTTTAAATGCGTCGCGTTCTTAATGGTATAAAAATAAAATACATTTCCGACTGCACCTAGAGTCAGAGAAAATACGAATTAATTACAACCAAAACAGCATTTTCTAAAAACGTACGTACTAATTAGTCATTGTATACAGTACCTGAATGACGAGATAAAACGAAAACGTTCTTCTTTAAAAACAAGTGACTGTGTCTTGTCTTATGCCCGAAGCTATAAATCGATATACCAAGGTGTTGTACAAAATTACTGCAATGCTATACCTCCGATATTAAAAAATATAAATATTTAATTCGTTTTTATAACAATACCAATGCATTTTACTACATTCTTCAATTAATAGATTGGTAGGATTTCTAAAACGATTTTAAATGTTTCTTGTTTATACATTTGCTATAGTAACCCTAAAGTGTCAATTTTGGCTGTTGTCAAAAACACAAAAATGTATTATTAAACAGAACTGCTCAAGTTTACTTCTAGAGGTGTATTTTATAAGTTGTCGTCAAAATGCTTCATGTTGAACGAAGCTAACCCAAGGGGGCCATCCTTTACCAACGGGGTCTAGGGTACAGTGATACCAAGGAGACCATACTTTACCAAGGGCCCCCCCTGGGGTCAGGGCCCCCTTATTTGAGCGGACATATGTCATGTCGTTATATTAATCCTACCCTGTGCCAAAATCTTAACGTCGACCAGCTGCCCCCTTCCGGTCTAAAATATCCCCCCACTTATATATTGCATTTTCCTGTCGGGTTCGTGTCGGGATGCGGCGCGCTTATCCCGTACAAAAATCTTACACCGTGGAATAAGAAGTTTCACTTCAAAAAAGTAAAAAATTGAAAAAAGTAAACTGTATTATGGAACTAAAATCAGAAAATTTAACCACAAGAAAAACTCGACAAAACACACATTTTTTTTATCTATCATTTTTTTCGCAAACGTTCCCTTACGGAGTTAAAATTAAGAATAGTTTGACCCCTAAAACCAATACCCGCCTATGGACCCACGTTCACTGATTGTGAGGAATGCACAAAAACTTTACCCGATAAACGAATCGAAATAAAAACTGTTTAAATGGAAAAATTTACTAATCTACCATAATATGTATGATATTGAAGTAGGTTCGTATGTAACAATAAACTCTAACTTACATCAGGGATAATCCTCGTTGGTGTTTACGTGCGGTAAACAATAAAAGTTGACACACCGACACTTCGAATACACTTCGAAGCACATATCTTCGAATACTTAAAAATTTCAGGTTCAATTTCCAAAACGCGATTACATCTGGGACGTCCAAAATCTGGAGTTGGAGAAGAAAATTTGTGTTCTCACAAAAGGACCTCACGTTGGAATTGCGGGATTTGAAAAACGTTCCATATACAAACAAGCGGCGGGCCTCGTTGGCATTACCTAACACTTCCCGTACAACTGCACCATAAGAAAAAACGTGGAAATTTCAATGAATAAATTCTTAGTATTTGCTTGATAATCGAGTACAGGCCATACACATAGCGGCCGGCGCGACACAACTGATAACTAAAATTTACTATCAACTTCAATTTTTTGTCCCAATTTTTTTTTAGGTTCTCTTTGTTCTCAGGTTTTGGAAAATGTAGAGTTCTCAAAATTTGTTTCTCAAGTTCTCACTTCCTTAAATTAACAAATTTGAGAAAGAAATCTCAGATTTAGGAAAACCTGAGAACTTGAGAAACTTGAGAATTTGAGATTCCAAAGAGTATCCTAAGAGAATGAGAATTTGAAGAAATGAACTTGAGAACTGGAGGGACTTGGAGTTTTGAAAGACCTGGGATCCAAGGCTAGACCTTGAGAACCTTAGCAACCTGAGAATCTAAGAAACCTGAAATCTTAGAGAACCTGAAAGGAATCTCAGATTTAGGAAAAGCCTAGACCTTGAGAAACTTACCAACCTGAGAATCTAAGAAACCTGAAATCTTAGAGAACCTGAAAGAAATCTCAAATTTAGGAAAACCTGAGAACTTGAGAAACTTGAGAATTTGAGATTCCAAAGAGCATCCTACGAGACTGAGAATTTGAAGAAATGAACTTGAGAACTGGAGGAACTTGGAGTTTTGAAATACCTGGGAACCAAGGCTAGACCTTGAGGAACTTAGCAACCTAAGAATCTAAGAAACCTGAAATCTTAGAGAACCTGAAAAGAATCTCAAATTTAGGAACACCTGAAAACTTGAGAAACTTCAGAATTTGGAGAATTTGAGATTCCAAAGAGTATCATAAGAGACTGAGAATTTGAAGAAATGAACTTGAGAACTGGAGGAACTTGGAGTTTTGAAAGACCTGGGAACCAAGGCTAGACCTTGAGGAACTTAGCAACCTGAGAATCTAAGAAACCTGAAATCTTAGAGAACCTGAAAAAAATCCCAGATTTAGGAAAAGCCTAGACCTGAGGAACTTAGCAACCTGAGAATCTAAGAAACCTGAAATCTAAGAGAAAATGAAAGGAATCCCAGATTTAGGAAAAGCCTAGACCTGAGGAACTTAGCAACCTGAGAATCTAAGAAACCTGAAATCTTAGAGAACCTGAAAGGAATCTCAGATTTAGGAAAACCTCAGAACTTGAGAAACTTGAGAATTTGAGATTCCAAAGAGTATCCTACGAGACTGAGAATTTGAAGAAATGAACTTGAGAACTGGAGGGACTTGGAGTATTGAAAGACCTGGGAACCAAGGCTAGACCTTGAGGAACTTAGCAACCTGAGAATCTAAGAAACCTGAAATCTTAGAGAACCTAAAAGGAATCTCAGATTTAGGAAAACCTGAGAACTTCAGAAACTTGAGAATTTATAGAATTTGAGATTCCAAAGAGTATCCTACGAGACTGACAATTTGAAGAAATGAACTTGAGAACTGGAGGGACTTGAAGCTTTGAAATACCTGGGAACCAATGCTAGACCTTGAGGAACTTAGCAACCTGAGAATCTAAGAAACCTGAAATGTTAGAGAACCTGAAAGGAATCTCAGATTTAGGAAAACCTGAGAACTTGAGAAACTTGAGAATTTGAGATTCCAAAGAGCATCCTACGAGACTGAGAATTTGAAGAAATGAACTTGAGAACTGGAGGAACTTGGAGTTTTGAAATACCTGGGAACCAAGACTAGACCTTGAGGAACTTAGCAACCTGAAAATCTAAGAAACCTGAAATCTTAGAGAACCTGAAAGGAATCTCAGATTTAAGAAAAGCCTAGACCTTGAGGAACTTAGCAACCTGAGAATCTAAGAAACCTGAAATCTTAGAGAACCTGAAAGGAATCCCAGATTAAGGAGAAGCCTAACCCTTGAGGAACTTAGCAACCTGAGAATCTAAGAAACCTGAAATCTTAGAGAACCTGAAAGGAATCTCAGATTTAGGAATACCTGACAAATTAAGAAACTTGAGAATTTGGAGAATTTGAGATTCCAAAGAGTATCCTACGAGACTGAGAATTTGAAGAAATGAACTTGAGAACTGGAGGGACTGCGAGTTTTGAAAGACCTGGGAACCAAGGCTAGACCTTGAGGAACTTAGCAACCTGAGAATCTAAGAAACCTGAAATCTTAGAGAACCTGCAAGGAATCTCAGATATAGGAAAAGCCTAGACCTTGAGGAACTTAGCAACTTGAGAATCTATGAAGCCTGAAATCTTAGAAAACCTGAAAGGAATCTCAGATTTAGGAAAACCTGAGAACTTGAGAAACTTGAGAATTTATAAAATTTGAGATTCAAAAGAGTATCCTACGAGACTGAGAATTTGAAGAAATGAACTTGAGAACTGGAGGGACTTGGAGTTTTGAAAGACCTGGGAACCAAGGCTAGACCTTGAGGAACTTAGCAACCTGAGAATCTAAGAAACCTGAAATCTTAGAGAACCTGCAAGGAATCTCAGATATAGGAAAAGCCTAGACCTTGAGGAACTTAGCAACCTGAGAATCTAAGAAACCTGAAATCTTAGAGAACCTGAAAGAAATCTCAGATTTAGGAAAACCTGAGAACTTGAGAAACTTGAGAATTTGGAGAATTTGAGACTCCAAAGAGTATCCTACGAGACTGAGAATTTGAAGAAATGAACTTGAGAACTGGAGGGACTTGGAGTTTTGAAAGACCTGGGAACCAAGGCTAGACCTTGAGGAACTTAGCAACCTGAGAATCTAAGAAACCTGAAATCTTAGAGAACCTGAAAGGAATCTCAGATTTAGAAAAAGCCTAGACCTTGAGGAACTTAGCGACCTGAGAATCTATGAAACCTGAAATCTTAGAAAACCTGAAAGGAATCTCAGATTTAGGAAAACCTGAGAACTTGAGAAACTTGAGAATTTATAGAATTTGAGATTCAAAAGAGTATCCTACGAGACTGAGAATTTGAAAAAATGAACTTGAGAACTGGTGGGACTTGGAGTTTTGAAAGACCTGGGAACCAAGACTAGACCTTGAGGAACTTAGCAACCTGAAAATCTAAGAAACCTGAAATCTTAGAGAACCTGAAAGGAATCTCAGATTTAAGAAAAGCCTAGACCTTGAGGAACTTAGCAACCTGAGAATCTAAGAAACCTGAAATCTTAGAGAACCTGAAAGGAATCCCAGATTAAGGAGAAGCCTAACCTTTGAGGAACTTAGCAACCTGAGAATCTAAGAAACCTGAAATCTTAGAGAACCTGAAAGGAATCTCAGATTTAGGAAAACCTGACAAATTAAGAAACTTGAGAATTTGGAGAATTTGAGATTCCAAAGAGTATCCTACGAGACTGAGAATTTGAAGAAATGAACTTGAGAACTGGAGGGACTTCGAGTTTTGAAAGACCTGGGAACCAAGGCTAGACCTTGAGAAACTTAGCAGCCTAAGAATCTAAGAAACCTAAAATCTTAAAGAACCTGAAAGGAATCTCAGATTTAGGAAAACCTAAGAACTTGAAAAACTTGAGAATTTATAGAATTTGAGATTCTAAAGAGTATCCTACGAGACTGAGAATTTGAAGAAATGAACTTGAGAACTGGAGGGACTTGGAGTTTTGAAAGACCTGGGAACCAAGGCTCCACCTTGAGGAACATAGCAACCTGAGAATCTAAGAAACCTGAAATCTTAGAGAACCTGAAAGGAATCTCAGATTTAGGAAAAGCCTAGACCTTGAGGAACTTAGCAACCTGAGAATCTATGAAACCTGAAATGTTAAGAGAACCTGAAAGGAATCTCAGATTTAGGAAAACCTGAGAACTTAAGAAACTTGAGAATTTGGAGAATTTGAGATTCCAAAGAGTATCCTACGAAACAGAATTTGAAGAAATGAACTTGAGAACTGGAGGGACTTGGAGTTTTGAAAGACCTGGGAACCAAGGCTAGACCTTGAGGAACTTAGCAACCTGAGAATCTATGAAACCTAAAATCTTAAGAGAACCTGAAAGGAATCTCAGATTTAGGAAAACCTGAGAACTTGAGAATTCGGAGAATTTGAGATTCCAAAGAGTATCCTATGAGACTGAGAATTTGAAGAAATGAACTTGAGAACTGGAGGGACTTGGAGTTTTGAAAGACCTGGGAACCAAGACTAGACCTTGAGGAACTTAGCAACCTGAAAATCTAAGAAACCTGAAATCTTAGAGAACCTGAAAGGAATCTCAGATTTAAGAAAAGCCTAGACCTTGAGGAACTTAGCAACCTGAGAATCTAAGAAACCTGAAATCTTAGAGAACCTGAAAGGAATCCCAGATTAAGGAGAAGCCTAACCTTTGAGGAACTTAGCAACCTGAGAATCTAAGAAACCTGAAATCTTAGAGAACCTGAAAGGAATCTCAGATTTAGGAAAACCTGACAAATTAAGAAACTTGAGAATTTGGAGAATTTGAGATTCCAAAGAGTATCCTACGAGACTGAGAATTTGAAGAAATGAACTTGAGAACTGGAGGGACTTCGAGTTTTGAAAGACCTGGGAACCAAGGCTAGACCTTGAGAAACTTAGCAACCTAAGAATCTAAGAAACCTAAAATCTTAAAGAACCTGAAAGGAATCTCAGATTTAGGAAAACCTGAGAACTTGAAAAACTTGAGAATTTATAGAATTTGAGATTCTAAAGAGTATCCTACGAGACTGAGAATTTGAAGAAATGAACTTGAGAACTGGAGGGACTTGGAGTTTTGAAAGACCTGGGAACCAAGGCTCCACCTTGAGGAACATAGCAACCTGAGAATCTAAGAAACCTGAAATCTTAGAGAACCTGAAAGGAATCTCAGATTTAGGAAAAGCCTAGACCTTGAGGAACTTAGCAACCTGAGAATCTATGAAACCTGAAATGTTAAGAGAACCTGAAAGGAATCTCAGATTTAGGAAAACCTGAGAACTTAAGAAACTTGAGAATTTGGAGAATTTGAGATTCCAAAGAGTATCCTACGAAACAGAATTTGAAGAAATGAACTTGAGAACTGGAGGGACTTGGAGTTTTGAAAGACCTGGGAACCAAGGCTAGACCTTGAGGAACTTAGCAACCTGAGAATCTATGAAACCTAAAATCTTAAGAGAACCTGAAAGGAATCTCAGATTTAGGAAAACCTGAGAACTTGAGAATTCGGAGAATTTGAGATTCCAAAGAGTATCCTATGAGACTGAGAATTTGAAGAAATGAACTTGAGAACTGGAGGGACTTGGAGTTTTGAAAGACCTGGGAACCAAGGCTAGACCTTGAGGAACTTAGCAACCTGAAAATCTAAGAAACCTGAAATCTTAGAGAACCTGAAAGGAATCTCAGACTTACAAAAACCTGAGAACTTGAGAAACTTGAGAATTTGGAAAATTTGAGATTCCAAAAAGTATCCTAAGAGACTGAGAATGTGAAGAAATGAACTTGAGAATTGGAGGAACTTGGAGTTTTGAAAGACCTGGGAACAAAGCCTAGACCTTGAGGAACTTAGCAACCTGAGAATCTAAGAAACCTGAAATCTTAGAGAACCTGAAAGGAATCTCAGATTTAGGAAAACCTGAGAACTTGAGAAACTTGAGAATTTGGAAAATTTGAGATTCCAAAGAGTATCCTACAAGACTGCGAATTTGAAGAAATGAACTTGAGAACTGGAGGAACTTGGAGTTTTGAAAGACCTGGGATCCAAGGCTAGACCTTGAGGAACTTAGCAACCTGAGAATCTAAGAAACCTGAAATCTTAGAGAACCTGAAAGGAATCTCAGATTTAGAAAAAGCCTATACCTTGAGGAACTTAACGACCTGAGAATCTATGAAACCTGAAATTTTAGAGAACCTGAAAGGAATCTCAGATTTAAGAAAACCTGAGAACTTGAGAAACTTGAGAATTTGGAGAATATGAGATTCCAAAGAGTATCCTACGAGACTGAGAATTTGAAGAAGTGAACTTTAGACCTGGAGGAACTTGGAGTTTTGAAAGACCTGGGAAGCAAGCCTAGACCTTGAGGAACTTAGCAACCTGAGAATCTAAGAAACCTGAAATCGTGGAAAACCTGAAAACTTGAGAAGAGATTAAAAATTTGCTTTGTTAGTGGACAAACCAAGGAATTGAGAATAATTTCTGTGTGGAAAACTTGAGAATCTTGAGATTTTGCAGAATTTCTGATCTTGGACAAGATCAGATGCTAGGAAACTTGAGACCTTAAATAACTTAAAAAACTGACAACTTGAGAAAGCAATTTTGAGAACTTCAAATTTTGAAAAAATCTGAGAAATAAGAAAGCCTTAGAATTTCAGCAATCCAAGAACCTAAGCACTTGAGAAACACAAATTGAAAACTCAAGGAACCTACAAATTTGAAGAACTTGATATCTCAAAAACCGAAAATAATCCAAAATCTGAAGACTTAGAAACTTGAGAATTTGGAAAATTTGAGTTCTTGGAAAACCTGAGATCTTAGCGAACTTGAGACATTGAGAAACCAAGGTTGAGAAGTGGATACATTTCAGACAGTTGGAAAAGCTGAGATTTTAGGAAACAATTGAGAACTGGAAAATTTGAGCTTTATAAGCAAACCTGAAATAACTTTAAAAACGAACTTCAGAACAGAACTGGAGGATTTAAAATTTTGAAGAACCTGAAATCTGGGAAAACCTCAGATTTTAGAAAAAAGGGTCTTACAAACCTTAGAACTTGAGAAACTTGAGAACAAAAAAATTGCGAATTTCAGCAAAGTGTTAAATAGAAAAAATGTTTATTTTGACGAGTTCTATTTGTGGTTACATTTTCTGCTAGGACTTCCATAGCACCCTGTATATCTATTAAATATTAAATCTTCTCTGATTTACACAAATTGAGCTGAGACCTGTACAGTTGAATATACGCAACGATCAGTTGAACCGTTCAGTTGAAAAAAAATAAAATTTCATTCGTCTCAGTTCAACTGTGAATTGAGATACCCACACACGTAGAGATTAAAGTGTACAATTGAATTGAACGTGTGCGGCTGCCCTTACTCGCAACCTCCGAACTCTTGTATTTCACTGATAGATTACCAATAATTATACTTTTTTATTTTATTTTCGTTAACATAAGAACCTGAGTTCACAAGTCGATCAAAGCCGAGAAAACCTATGTCGATAACTTACTTATAAAAGCGACAAGTTAGTGAGTGCTTAAAGAACTGAATTTTGTGATAGGTATTTGTTCCAACCTTCCATCCAATATTTTTCAAACTCACTGAAAAACTGTTAATTGGCAATTTAATGGAAGGAATTTCTCGCACGAAGCGTGATATTTAAATTTGTAATTAATCAAAAAGAAAGTTCAATGTAATCTCTTCCATGGCCGTCCACCTGTTAACCTAAAATCAAAAAGAATCGCTCAAGAAATGCCCGTTGGCAGCAGCACTCCACGTCAAAATGCCAATCAAATAAAGAGGTATGTCAACAATATTGTCATCGAGAGATTTACGTCGAAATATTGACACAAGAACAGTAAATACTTGAAGAGTTTCGGGTCGAAGGATGTCGCGTAATTATCTGTAGCCTGTTGTTCGTAAAACCAGTTGCAGAATTCGTAAACAAAATTAATAACCCTTATAAAACCGCGCGGTGTAAAATTACAGCGATGATATGTAAGGAATTTGAGGAATTCCTGTTCAGGAATTATGCCGATTTTAGACGATTACCTTGCATATGCAGGAGACACAATTGGATTTGTCGATGTGGTCAATTGATATCCGTTCTCCTTCCACTTGGCACGCAAATCTTCTGCCTTCTGCAACAAGAAACGATATTATAGACCTCAGACCACAAAAAATTGTTATTAACGTTCCGTCATGCGGGAGCTTTACGGTCTTATTATCGTGATTGCAGAAGCAACCTCGTCCTTATCAGGAAATTTACGTTAAATTGATAGTTATTATGTCTTAATGAAGACCATAACAGTAAAAGGCACCAATCGACAAGAACCAGCCATGTACGCTATACGCCGTAAGCTCGAAAAAACAAACCCTTAGGGAGTTAATTGAAGAAGTTCTTAAAAACACGTACATGGTCATCAAAGAAAAAACTCCGAGACTGGTATCTAATAGCTCTCCTTGGCAAGAACCTGGAGTACCACACACATCACCAGTTGTAAATTATTGTCAGCAAAGGAGGTTAACTATCTCCTCGAATTTATTTTAGCGGAAAGGTCAAACACGCTTTCGATGCAATTATATCGTTTTGGTAGATGAAACTAATTGAATTGTTTATTTTCAGAGGTGAAGTATGCATTCCTAATTCTTGCTGCAATTCAGTACCTTGAGTTTCACAAATGTTAAAAATGCGCAAAAGTATTAATGATCCTCGCGAATTACATTGAAATCCAATTTTAGATACTGCAGACTCAAAAAAAAAACTTAAGGGAAATACATAGTACCAAACCTTGAGTAATGTAAAAATTGTGTTCCGAATACCAAAATTCCACAAATTCCTCAGAATATAAAACTAAAAAAACATTCTAAATTCTTGTAAATTAAGAGTAGATTTCGAAATTTGTTACAACAGATTGATTTTTATCGACTCCGTGTTATTTCTGACATCAAATTAAGCTTAAAAATGAACCGATTACCTGTTTACCAAAACGGACTAAATTGAGCTCGTTATGGAATTTTCAGGATCCTAATGCGTCAGATTTAAATAAATTAAGCTGAACAAGAGTGTAGAAATCAGACGTCCGTTAGTGATGGTAATCCTTTTCGCTATTTTATATCTCACACATGACAGGTATTTTGTATAAGGTGCAATAATAGTAACTCTTCTCGACCTCTTTTGAAAGTAGTCTAATTTGTCAAATTCCTTTATAAAGAGTTTTTAAAGTTGAACAATCCCATCTTTAAATAATTTTCATACAAATTAACAGAAGCAGCAAGCAGAAGGAAGGTGAACAGGTCCGGACTAAGAAGCACGAGAAATTGCAAAATCTAAAGTAAAAAAAGATGAGAGAAAGTGGAAGAAACCGGTTAAATAATCAAATAAAATTAAAGACGAAAAACTAACATCCAAAAAAATAGTAACAGCTGAAAAGTCAAAAAAAAAGGAAATATGAAATACGAAAATACGAATACGACAGAAAAAAGCCAATAAGTAAAAAGCACGGAAGTAAAAACCAAAAGTAAAGCACATTTTAGGACATGTTTGAGGTACAATAACTAAGAGATCAAAAATATAGTCTTTGAGGAATTTCATCTAGAGGTTTTAATAAATAATAATAGGGCAGCAAAAATTAACTAACAGTAGGTTTGCATGAGGACCAAACCAAATGAGGAGCGTCTATTCAAAACTGAACAAATCCATGGTATAAAATATTGGGGTCGTCCCCCCTCAACTGAATTTGACGAATTCAACTACTATAGCATCTTGTAGAAAGTTGTTTTGTGAGATAACGTTTCAAAAACGGAACGTCTCAAAAATCGCAATTTCGGATATCACTTTCAAACGCTGTACATTTACCGCCTCTTGTGACTTCATTTCGGGGTAGCATTCTCATTGGTTTTTGTGCATCTCATTAGTCCGCACTTCTAGTAACTTTGAATTTTGTCTGGTGAATTTTTTCAGAAAAAGTCAGCTGGCGGCAAGTAACCTTGAAATTACTTTTTGGACCGCTGATGGTCAGTCAAATCAAAGAAATTGTCAGATTTTCGGCGTTTAAAGAAAAAATAGCATCCCCAGTAGCCAAGTTTATTTATTTCATATATTATAAATATTTAGAAAATATTGAATCTTTTTTTAATATTAGTCATATTTAAAGAATGTGAATGAAATATGGTGTGGAAAATATTTGAAGTATATGTATATAAATATATAGCATTACTTATATTTTACTGTTGACATTTGTTAAATTTTTTTTTGCTATGCTGGAAAGAATATTTTGCTTTGTATATTTTTATAGATCTCACTATCAATTCAGCGTCTTTCCGTTTTGTAAACTTTCTGCGTCCATCAAAATATATTATTGATTTTTGTTACAGATAGACGGTGCTGGTTTAATTATACCATAAAATGCAAAGTATATTGAAATACCATTATTTTATCACTTCCAAATTGAAATTAGAGATTCCTATTCTTTTTTGCGTCTTTCCATTTTAGCGTCCTCAATATACTTTATACTTTACGATCGCTTCTGCATCCGTTGTATATTTCGTATAATACAATAAGCGTCCTACAGTGTTGCCAGTTCACCCAAGTTATTTAAGTATGTACTAGCAGTGGTTTAGATTCAGAACTGGACCCGGTAGGTGTCCCCAATTTTTTTTAAAATGTCAATCACGCATCATAGCTTTTGTGTTATCAATTTCTGTGATATTCCATGTAGAGAGAAACATCTGAAATAAATAAATAAATACTAATAAAAAAATCGGACAAACGCTTCAGTTCCGAATTTTGATTTTTCTGTACTATTTTGGCGATTGAGAATTTTTTGGTTAAAATATCAACACTATTTTACTGAAAAAGTACCTTAAGTTACTGTAGATTGTCTATAAATAACTGTTTTTTTTTTTTGTACGAACAAAAGCTGGACTTGATTTCAGCGAAAACAAGCGTGGGAAATTGATTAAACCCGTATTCTATTAATTTTAGAATTTGGGGTATTTCTGGTTGGAGACATTAAACGACCTTGACTTTTAATTGAGCAGTAACATGTAAAAAATGTGTTTAGAAGTATTTTAATTTGGCGTTAAATAGGCGTGATAAAAAGCCGATATATTGAAAAAGTTCAACTGAAACGCCTCAGTTCTGGAACTTTAAAACTTTTAAAAACTCGTTTGAAAAGATCTAGAAAAAATCTAAATAAGCGCATCTAAGCCTATAATAAAATAAAATTACATTTGTTTTTACTTTTGTGTCCAAAAACAAATTTATTGAAATTTGGAGAGGACAGCGTCTTCCGGGTCAGCTACTATAACATTATATAAAATCCAAATACCAATCACTCAGTCATAAAGAAATCTCCGGATCCACTGAATCGATTGCAATTGTGAAATTTTGCACTTACTTATTTTACCACGCAAGCGCTCACTAAGAACCGGTTTTTCAAAATTCCATTCCTTATTAAATAAAATAATTAAATAAAAACAACGTGTGAAGTATTAAATAAAATAATTAAATAAAATCACTGTGCAAACCAGGGACGGACTATCTAGTTGCTTTATATAAAATATTTTGCATAAACACTTTTTCATTATTGTGCGGAGACCATCGAATGTACGAACTCTACTTGCAGCCAATATTCCCAACCTTATCAAAGGTTTGCCCTTGCGATTTATCAATAGTCATAGCGAATGCTAACATGATTGGAAACTGGGCTCGCCTCAAGGAAAATGGCAATAATGTACCAGAATACGTCATATGAATTCTGGGTATTAAAATTTTGTAATCAATTGTATTTTGATGCAATCGTTATTCTTGAGGTAAATTCCATAAGATGAGTGAGTTTCCCACACCACTCTGAATTCACCGCACACCCAAATCTCAGGGGATGGGTCAAGTTATATTTAGCTGTAGTTCGCCAGTTTCTTACTCAAAACGGCTCATGCTACTTCAAGTCGGTGACTGCAATGGACTAGTATTTGCCGAAAATAAAATGCAAATAATCAATAAACCTGTTAAATTTTTGAAAGTGAAAACTAATCTAGGCCTAGATATTATTAATGTCTCATTAAAAAAAAAAAACAATCAGAAAAATCGGTGTAGTACACACTGTTTTATTTGTTACCAATCGATTCATGTTCAACGATTAAATATATAGATATAAGAAATAAGACATCATCTTGTGGAGTATTCGAGACACATCGAGATTCTATCTGAATCGCGAGAACGAGATGATGTCATCAGTGGAACTATCTGGAGGCACCTGCCTGGAAAAATCCACCAATCAGGCATCACAGTCGGAGTCGGAGTCGAAAATCAGTGGGTCGAGTCGGAGAGACCCCGTTTACGTGATTTGTAAATAGTGTAAATAATGTATATATTGTAGTATATAAAATCTAAATAAATTATAAAAAAAGGAAACCCAGAAACGCAACATTGGTGTCAGAAGTGGGATACGAAAATTTGTAAGAAATAAATAAATATAAAAAAAAAATATAAAATAAATAAAAAAATAATAAATAAATCGAGCACCACCAAAATGCAGTTGCTTGAACTATCCGACCATATAATGATTACACTTTGCAATAATTCAGCGTCCATTTGATTGTTGCTATCAGCCACAGTTTTGAAAATAAAGACTTCTCTCCAGGGACACTAAACATATGTAATTACATTCATAGAGGTTTGTAAAAAAAATTTGGATGGCAGCACCAGTACTGTAGCAGCAATTAACATGGGATTTCTCTTCAGCGTCCGTATACGGACGTCTAAAGGCGGCGGACGCTAAAGCATATGTAATTTTAAAATATTTTAATATATTCACTGTATATTGTATATATTTATTTGAGATAACAAAAAAAACTTCTATTCATAAATTTGGTAGTGTAAACGGTTAAAACGAAAAAAATATTTTCCCGAGACTTTATTGCATAAAATGAGCTGGGTATAACATCAGGTACATAATTACATATAAGTAAACTAAGTAATTAAAGTAAATAAAGTAAAATTATACGAAAAACTCCTGAAAACGTAGGAATTGCTAAGGTCTGTTTGGTTTATATTGTTATTGTATTGTTTTCTTTTGTTAGTATAACGAAAACTCTTTATAACGTAAAAAAATACCCAGTCCCTTCAATTTCGCTATATAGAGTTTACACTGTATTATAACTTTTATTTTTTAAACAGCGAATACCATTTTTTAAGATGTAATGATTGATAATAAATTAGAATATCTAAAATGATGATTTATTATATCCTATATCAGTAAAGAAAGCCGGACATATGTGTGTGAAATTAAACTGAACCGAAAAGTTAAAATTTCAAAATTATTATTAATGGGCATAATAATTTCTTTAATTTCTACTACATTAATTGTAACTTGGTTTGTGGCTCTACCAGTGTTTATTTCGCCCATGTGCTTGTTTTTCTGGTCCGTGCTTTGATTCTCTTGCACGTATATGATTCAGAAAACAAAACTTCGGGCAAAACGGTTGTCGGCCAATTAGGGAAACCCAAAGGGTCTTAAACCATTACCTGCCTGGCGACACTCGAAACCGACAATCTAAATTCAACTATCGCTAAGCCAATCTTCCAAACTATTACAGATTTTGTGTTATTGTGTGATTGTGTTGACCACGACCACGACGAAAGTAGGTAAAAGTTTTAATGTGATGTATAGTTTTCTGTATACATGGTAGTTTTGTTGCAGAAAAGAAATTGAAAGAAATCAATGGTGTAATAGACTACTCTAATAGAAAATTGAAATTTACTCATGGTATGATTTAATACAGTTTGAATTGAAAGAAAACGCCAACAGAATGCCACCAACGAGGAGATGAAGAAATTCATAGGGTTGGTTGTACCTGGCATCAGCCAAAGCTCGACTAAATTAATAATTAATTCTTCATCATAATATTATGTATTTCTATGTTTTATTTTTTTTGTATTTTTAATATTCTGTTTTTTCTTATACAAATTATTAATAAAATCTATTTAATTAGAGAGCACTCCAATTACAGATATGTATCATTTATTTGATAGCCTTTCTTCAGTTTATATCTCAATAGATGCTAAAATTATTAATTCGATTTTGTCTTTTAGAAAACTCAAGGTAATAAGCGAGAAAAATGTCGATGAATCAAAGTGGAGTAAATTTAAATTAAAATTAAAAAATATTCAAGTCGAACTCCACAAACTTTAATAAACGTATAATTACAATTGGAACATGTTTCGGGAGAAAACTACTACCATCTTCAGCCCTAATTTTACAAGAGATTAATGATACAATTATTGATGAATTACAGAGGGGTTCTCTTAAAGAATGTTTAAAATTATGACGTTAATATTATGCGTTTTCAATAAATTATTCAGCTGCTGCCAACAAATCTTTTTATTTCATCTAGGCAAATTGAATTCGTCTAAATGACTATTCAGTAGTTTTTGTCAAAGAGAAAATATTTCAAATGTATATTTTTCTAAAAATATATAAAATATAAACAATATCTTCAAAAATCTCTCACTAAAAATATTTATCCAATATATTTTAAATAATTGTGGCTACTAGGAATGTTTTATTCGGAGAAAAGTGGTTTTTCGTGGCGCGTCTGTATTTGCCGCCATCAAACCTGCAGACTTGCCACGAAAAGCCTCACTTTTGCTCCTCATAAAACAATCCACTATTTTCGTCTAATTTCTAGAAGAGGTAAAAATCGTGGGACGACCCAATTGGTTATGCTTTTTTTACATAGGATATGACGAAGTTTGGTTAATTCTGACGACACATAAATGTTCTTTCCATTCAGCTATTTTTACCGGAATCATGTTCCGTTTTGAAAAATCTTGGAATCAAAAGATGTTAAAACCAGAATACTTATAGGAAACTGTTAAATGACCAAAGATAACATACAGCTGTGACGATGGATAAATGTGCAGCGGGTGCCTAAATAAGATGCTCAATTTATAATTTTTGCAGAGAGCACGAACATTTATAATATAATATTCATAATAATTTAAATATTATAGTGGGATGTTCGTTGACGTGTTCACGCAATTACAGTAAAGGTTCGTTAATTAAAGTTTTATTACTAAACGCAGTTTTACTAGATTCTTCTAGTTTTTATGTTCATAGCTACTAACATGCTCGTTCTAGGGGTACGTGCACGATTCTAAAGGATGCAGCTTTGGTAATTATTCTGCAAAAGTATATTACAGAATAGCTATTTCAAACGGGTTCCGGACTACACTTTTTTTATTAACACAATCAAGGAAAGCACTAATGAGGAACATCGTTAAGTAAACCCAAAGAAAACAGCTAGTTCACTGTAAAATGAAAACAATGAATGCTACAAAGTTGGATGTAAACAAATTAACACCCAACAGGAAGAGTCGAGAAACCGAAAGTCCATCAATAAACTGATAATTTTCGCTATTTTACGACACGGTGGTTTCTGTGGCCGAGAATCCGCGAGGTTAACGGCCCCGTGGCAGTTGACCCAGCCGGACAAATGATCTTGAACGTACGTACGCATAGACCTTGAGAGTAGTGCCAACATTTCCACCTACGATATTACGTAACTAATTTGATTGACCCAGATTGCAAAAAAAGAAGAACAACATGAAAATGTCTGAAAAATGCTAATGCGCCTGCCACAACACCTGTTAACCGACACCAACGTATTTCTGGCTACAATGAGATCGCGAGCTTGAGAGAAGAGCAGCATCGCTAATTCGAATATTTTAGCCGAGATTCGCAACCAAGGGGCAAAAACCTTTACACGGATTCAAAATGAATGAGCAAATTTACCGCAATTTGTTAAAAGCTCCGTTCTCCTTGTCCGCGGCCACAAATACAAATCAGGGTTTTTTATTCTTAAAAAATCACCAAAACTTTTCTAATACCGATGAAATCAGATCCTCCAGCTACCACTGATCGAATTTCAAAAAATGAGTGATTGTCGAAGATTCAAACCAAACCGAGTTACATTTTTCAAAGTTTCACAAGCGACTGATAAGATCAATCTGATAAGTCGCCGGAGGGCTTTCGGTAATCGAATATTAAAAATATTTTTTATTTAGTACGTACAAGTTTATGGTTCTCATTAAATCGGAAATTTTATGTAATGTTTACGATCAGCGAAAACATCCATGCAAAGATGTGAAACAGGAATCGTGTAACATTCCCTAGAATGCCATTGTAAGTTGCTGACACATTTGATATATTGTATATCATTATGCAGATCGCAAATTGATATTATATAATGAATACGCAGGCATTAAATCCTGATGCCAGAGATCCATATCTAAATCAATAGGAAATTTGTTCAGAGTTTTTATTGTTTGTGAAATTATTATGATCTGGTGGTAATGATTCCATTAAACATCTTTTTACTCGTAATTGTAATAATAAAGTAAGTACACAATACTGGTTTTCATATGGCAGTAATTGTTATTATATTTTATCTGTGTTTTCATAACGTAGTCATTATAAGATTTTATATCTTAACGTATATAATTACTGTGTGAAATTATTTGCTTACCTTTCTCTTTTCAACATTTCCTGTACTACAAACACCTACTTCCAATATTTTCTAATCATTTTTGCATTTGTAGAGCATTGTTAAGGTAACGATGTTAATAACGTTAACACAAACCTGACATACATATTCCCTGTTTTAATGATTCAAACACCAGTGTACACCTCAACTTTTTCAATTGACATGAATTTCCGAAGCCTATTAAGAATAAAAACATATCATAATACCTTTGCTAGTTAATTATTATTATTGTCCCAAATTATTATTTATTTGATCACTAAAATTTTATTATGTACCGCCCTTAAGCGGTGTAAATATGATGTACCTTTTTATTCCTGAAATTGCTAAAATTAATCAAACGTTCACACAGATTTATATTAGCCAGTTGCAGTTATCACATTCAAACCACTGAATTTTCGTCTATAATTAATTTTCTGTTTTACAGCTTTATTATTGTTGTATTATTTTTATAGAATGACAAATGGTTTTGGACAATCAGAGTAATCTTCTGAAAGATTAATTGTTGTAATTGGTGTTAATTGTGTGCGACGCATATTTATTTCTAAGGCTTACTCTAGAACACCGCATCAAATTCCAAAGTATTCAACACAAATAAGCAATAAAACAAAAGCCTTATGTGTCGTAACAAGTTCTGTAAACGCCAGATAGCTAAAGTATCGGTAATCAAATAAACAATCTCAAAGACAAATTTGCAACTATTTAAACACCATAAAAGCGACAACTATTAAGAGCTCCCACAATAAAACGTTCCTGATTACTTCTACCGTATTCCGATTTCGTCACGGCTAAACAAATTAAATACATAACAACATTATTGTGACAGTCGGCGTAAAATGTTTAACAGCTCTTAATGATTGATTGATTTAATGTGTCCATAAAGAGCAAGTGCACGGCTGCGCCGTTTTGATATTCTTGCAACGGCACAACTGTTAAAAGGTAACGGCAGTGGCGGGTCGTGAATTAAACAAAACATATATAAACTGTTGACTAGGATTTACACAATGGTGGCACATACTTTGGCTAAGCATACTTTAATAAAAAGGACCCAACCTAAAAGAATTTGGCTGTGCGTCTTCATAGGCCCATTTTAGAGTTTTAAACTGTAACGCTCAACCTCTACACCACCGGGAATCGAACCTGGTACTATTCCATACGAAGTGGGCTCGCTCACCAATCGACCATATCGGACTGGTTTGTGGTTAAAATCTTTCTTCGAAATGTTTGCACCAACATTATTGTTGGCTGTCCTACGCCGGTAGCTATCGTACTAAATTATACTATGATATAATAAATTTTAATAAAACATGAAAGTCACTATGTGCAAACATAGTGACTTTTATTTTTATATTATTTAATTTTTTTATTATTTATACTTTTTTATATTATGGTGCCTTTTTCAAGACCAACATACCTTGGCATTACATCAGGCTCTAAACCTGGCTGGAAAACCATAAAAAGAAAAACGAGAAGAACTAAGTGTTAGGTGCAAGCAAATGTATTGGCTCGTTGGAATAGATTCAACTCTGTCAACCCACAATTTATTAGTTACAGTATAGAACTTTGAGGGTATACCAAAAATTATAAAAACGTTTCAAAATAAACTGTCACTGTGGATTTACTCTGATATACATATTCACAATGAAGACTTTGGTGGGAAGTACGTCAAGGAATATGTAAAGAGAAAAATCTTAAGTTAGTTCTATTTGATCAGTGCGCAACAAAATTATAAAATTTGTAACTGATTTCTGTCCACAAATTTCGAACTTAAAAAAACTGGGTTTTGGATCTTTCTACTTTTCTATTTTTTTTAGTTCTCTCAATAGTCATTAGTATAAAATTACATTTGGAGTAACTTCAATAAAAATTTTAGATGAGGAGGCACTGCACATCAGGCGAACCGCCACTGAGTAACAGGCATACAATCTCTCGTTAAACGGCAGGACGCGGGCCGCGAGGCCAAGGTCGTGTGTCGTGCAACTGCAGGTGTGCATCAAGTGAGGTGCACTCCACATGTATTTTACTACAAGAACGCTTCACTGCTGCCTGCACTTTCAAAAACAACCACTTACTGCACTATAAACAAAACAGTCAAAGCATGAGCGGAGAAACGGCATGTGTTCTGGGGGTTATACTGCATCAGCGATCTAGGTTTGATAAATACGAATACCTAAGTGGAAGCGGAAAGTATGGTGTTCGCTGAATACAAGGACAAATATGTTATTCCGGAAAACAACTACCGTGACAATATTCCTCAGTTCTTAATAAAATGGTACAATTTAGGACGTTAAAACTAACTAACGCCACAGATCGCTGATCGCTCTCTTACAGCTAAAGAAGAAAATAATGTTTTGTCCTTTTTTTGGCGTGATGCTACTAAAAAAGGCAGAGAGCAAACCGAGAAAATCGTATAAAACACACGTACAGAAGGAGAATTCCAGCACACTATTTCTCTTCACTTGAAGTCGTGCTAGAATTCCTTACCTTCTACAACTTATGTTTTAATTCCATATGCTAACAGCTCTAAGCATTATGTCATATGAAAATAGGAGTGTTATGCTTTAACATAGATTTGGCGTCCATCGTAACTACTAGATTTCAATAAAATCCTACAATGCCTATAGGTGTTCCGAAAAAGCTAAGCCTAAATTAAAAAAATTATAAAGGCTCTTATATGCATAATTACTTCATATCTTGGTATATTTTGACCTAACATTTTCATCAATTAATGTGATCGTCTCCATAATTTTAAGAACAACTTAATGAAGCTTTTTTTTAAATTTAATAAAGCTTAGAGAATTGTATGAACTGGACAAGGCTGAGAAAGTGACTGAAGAATCTGAACAACCTAAGAAACTAAACAACCTAAAAACTGGCGAAACTGAGCGGCTGACCTCCCAGGGTTCTCTCAGAAACCTTAAAAGCTGAGTAACCTAAGATATTGAGACATCAGAAACCTGAGAAAGTGGAAAACCAGTGACTGGGAAATATGGAGAGACTGCTAAACCTGAGAAACTGCTAACAAAAGAAACCAGCGAGACTTTGAAAACTTTGAGATTGAAAATCAAACATCAACATTTTATATAAGCTTTGGTTACGTTTCAATTGATATGATATTGATATGATATTAACATTGCTCTAACAGTCCCTTCATGGAAGTATCCACTTATTCAAATTATGTAAGTACTTATAATTCACAAATTAATGAAAATTTCTCAAATATTCAAATAAAAAACTTTCGTTTTTGTATTAAATTTATAAAATACATAATCGACAAGGCGGTACATAACTAAATATATAAACTTTTTAGCTTATGTTTTTAATTTGACAGCTGTCAAACCTAACCTAAAAATTTGATGTTAATTCCTGTTTTTTCTCATTTTGCGTAAACAAATACAAAAAATGTTGTTCAATACTCGTGCGTTGTCACTTTTCAGGGACACGGGCTCAATTGCAACACTATACTCGAGCTGCTCAAAAGAAAGATAGTTGTAAAGACGCGTGATCGCCACATGATCGCTTGCTATAGATTCGCGAAATGAATGACATATTAGAAAAGTGGGGTGGGAATGACCCGTTGCACACTAGAGTGCAGCGAAGACAATCCCATTCCACCTAACACTAACTTATTCATAATAAACAGAACGCGTTCTCGCTTCCTCACGCATCGCAAGTATCGTTGCGTGTAAACTTGGTTTCGGTTTGCAACGATCTCTCTTTTCAGCGGTTCGAGTATCGGCTGTGCCAACGTCGGTAAAGCTAGCAGGATCAAAGTCGAAAAAACTAAAATTAAGCCTATGAAAATTTAAGGCTATTTGAAGCCTAATTTAATGCCAAAGGCTGGATTTTATTGCTCTCATAGTTGTCATAGAAATTATGACTCTGCTGGCTTCACGTCAAGCTAGCAGGACCATGACTTAAAATTTGGTAAAAATTGAAAAAAGCCACATAGGATTTTAAGGCTATTTAAAGGCTAATTTAATACCAAAGATTTAAACTTCGAAAACAACCTCAGTTTATCTTTGGCATTAAATTAGCCTTCAAATAGCCTTAAAATCCTGTTATTGTTTTCTTAATTTTTATCTAATATTAAGTTATAATTTCTACGAAAACTGGCATTAACTTAGCCTTTAAACAGCCTTAAATTCTCATGGGGTTAATTTCTGTGTTTTCGACTGTGGTCCTGCTAGCTTTACCAACGTGCTGTGGCACGTTCTTCAAAAATTCGCCCTCGCCTCTGAAAAGTGTCTTGACATCGCACTTGTATCGAAAATAACTATTTCAGCACTATATTGTAAAATTTAAAAATCCCCTCTAAACAAATTTAATGTCTACTTTAACATTTTATAAGTGCTACATAAAATTTAAACTGGCGTTATTCCGGGTTTATTTTAAGCATGATTTAAAGGAGTGTGACAAATAAAACATCTATGGTGTAAAAAAAATAAAAATTGGGTTCTCCTTAAATAACTACATTAAACGGATAAAATTTCACAACCTGTAACAGACCTGTAAGTAAAAGGTTCTGTTATCCCTATAGGCCCAATTTGTCTAGGTTAGGCCTGTGAATGTAAGAAATTTAGAACGAAGGAAAATAGACGACCAACAACAAAATTATTTTCTTTTGACAAAAAGGGTAAATAGCTATTTTTGTTATAAGTACATAAAATACAGTGTTTGCGGATGAATCGTTGCTGTTTCCGGACGAGCCGAAGCCGGGTCTGGAATAGCGGATGAGTACGCAAAAACTTTTTACGTACGTGTAACAAACAATGTTTTTTTGTTATAGCTCCCCAAATTTTTAAATAAAGAATATTTCATTGTGATTCTTGGAGTAGACATTTTTTTCGACTTTTCGCTTATCCCCAAATGGGAGCTGTTTTTTCAAGCCCCCTCGCGGTGTCAGAACTGGGATTGAGCTTTCCGTTCTCTTCTGCAATGAGTTTAAAGTTTGACATTGAGTCACACTGCGTGACCTCATTAAGCTTTTCTGCATTTTTCTCGTAGACGGTAAATTGGTCTTATGAAGTTTTTGTCCATCTCCCACCCAACGCTCCTAAATGTCGCTAGAAAATGAGTATAGTTTTCACCGCGAAGGCAACTCCCGTTTTTTTGCGGCGATTATCTCAAAAACCATTAGCGGGAGCAAAAAACAAAATTGTAAAGCAATATTTTCTGTACAAATTCCATAGCGAATAAAAGATTTGCAATAAATTGTTATTGGTCAAAAAACGGGGATTGATAATTTTTTTCTTTGCGCTGAAAACTATACACATTTTCGTCATTTATGAGCGTTGGGAAGAAAACTTCATGAAACCAATTTTACGCATAATATAATGAGGAACATAAGTCAGATAACATTTTCTCGTCGGAGTTACCATTTACGAGCAAAATGCAGAAAAGCTTAATGAAGTCACGCAAAAAGGACTTGTTTGTGCGGCGGGATTTGATTCTAGACATTTTTGGATGGGGAGACTGAGAGTTTCCAGGGCCAGGATATCACGTTCGTGCTTGTTCACACCGCGGATAACAAAGAAAAAGAACGGGCATGTGCGAGTTGTTTGTGGTTTGGGGGCGTTTGTTACAGAGGTCATTGTAAGGTTAGGAGCTTCAGTTACAGCTGAGACCGAAACTTTCTAAATTATTTCTTCTATTCGTCGGTTTTTCGTCTTATTTGCTTGGACTATAGTTAGCCCCAGCTGTTTGTCTTATATCGCAGTTGTAATTATTGTAACAAGTTAACAGCTTTGAATGGCCGTAGCATCGTAACGGTTAACTTTGGAAACAAACGGTAAAGAACCTTTTCGTTGCAAATTTACTCTAGATTATTTTTGCTAATAAGTATTTTGTTGATAAAGTTGATCCTTTAAGAGATATTTGCAAAAAAACTGAAAAATTGCACCTTCTTAGGGCCATAAGGGCCAACGCCGACTTCCCTCAAGGACAGTAATAAGTGGGTCCAAATAAAGAGATTAAGTCCACTTCTAGCTTTCCACTAATTATTTCCTTATTGAACTCTCTGTCGCCTGGCTTATATACCGGTGCTCATGCCCATCCAAGCTACTATGTTAAAAACCCATTTCTGGTTCCGGAAACTTTTTGAAAAAAAAAATGGCATCCTCAGAAAACGGTCCTTTTTCTAGGAAAATTGTTTTTGCTCAAATCGGTCGGTAAATAGCTATTTAATCTACAGGGTGTTATGGAAGTCCTAGCAGAAAATTTAACCACAAGTAGAACTGGTCAAAATAAACATTTTTTCTATTTACCACTTTGCTGAAATCCGCAATTTTTTTGAACATTTTTCTGACCCCTTATTTCACCCTCCGCCTATGACTAAATTAAACTTGAACGCATGAGAGAGTTAAACACCTTCTAACTTTTTTCGGACAAAAAACTTGTCGATAGTAAATTTTAGTTATCAGTTGTGTCGCGTCGGGCCTCTAAGAAATGAACTGTGATCGATTCTTAAGCAAATACTAAGAATTTATTAATTGTTTCTATGGTGTCAGTGTTAGGTAATGCAAATGAAGTCCGCCGCTTGTTTGTGTCTCGGACGTCCCAGATGTAATCGCGTTTTGGAAATTGAACCTAAAATTTTTAAATATTCGAAGATGTGTTGGTGTCGGTGTGTCAACATTTATCGTAGGTTAGAGAGTTTATTACATACCGTGCGATCATTTAAATTATAAATTAGAGTAGGCGGCTTTTTTATTATGCAATGGCCCAGCCTGCAAATTGACTGTCAGTAAAATTTGAAGTTATCGTAAACATTGTGACGTTTATGTTCTCATGAAAATAAAAGACTAACAAATAATGCAGAATAATTGAGAATTACAGCAAATGTTCAAAGTATTCTCCCGCATCTTCAATTCAGCTGTTAACTCCATTTACCATTATGTTGCCGTCACTTTGACATTCGAATTTTAAATGAAATTGTCAAAAGTTAGTAACCCCTTCAATATTTTGTATATTATGGTAGGTTAGTACATGTTTCCATTCAAACAGTTTTTATTTCGATTCGTTTATCGGGTAGCGTTTTTGTGGATTCCCCACAATGAATGAAATTGGGACCATAGGCGGGTATTGGTTTTAGGGGTTAAACTATTCTTAATTTTAACTCCGTAAGGGAGCGTTAGCGAAAAAATGATAATAATAAAAAATAAAATAATAATAAAAAAAATGTTTATTTTGACGAGTTCTGCTTGTGGTTAAATTTTCTGCTAGGACTTCCATAACACCCTGTATTTAACAAAAAATAATCCGCAGAAAGTTGCTTTGACAAGTTTTAGGGACTAAGCCGACAATATACCATTTTACGGACTCGAATAAGTACCTAAAATTGTAGTTTTGGGGAGCTTGTAAAAAAAAATATAATAAATAAAATAAGTAATACATAAATGAAACTGCAAAGACTATACCCGAGCATTGAGCACTACCAGTGAAAATAGTTGCCGCCATAACAAATTGAAAAATAAAATAAAAAATTTCCAATTCATTACAAGATACACAGCGTGAAGTTATAAAAAGAAAAACTACAAAAGACCTAGTCTACTTAGAAACAACAAGAAAACGAGGAAGCCACGAAATAACAATGACTTAACAGACTATATAATTCTGCAACAACTCTTTCTGGAAAGAGGTTAAATAAAGCTGAAGTAGTGACTCCACAGCTAATAAACGAGAGTGAATGCCAGGTACAAGAAATAAAGAAAATGAATGTTAAGCAAAGAATATATACGTAAAAACACTATATGTTATGAAGGAGATACGATAAGACAAAGTTAAAATTACATAAACGACAAGCTCACTAAAGCACTACTAAACACGAAAATGTGTTTTGCAGTAACAAGCTCGGTTAACTGTTGTTCATTCTGGTTTTTTCCATCCATATCTCTCCACATGCCATCTATATCCATAAAGCAGCCTCCGGTGTCAAAATATGTTCCCAAAAGTGGCGCTTCCAGGCTGTCACGACATCTCTGATAAGGATTAAGAATTAAAATAATGTGTTAACGCCATCAAAAAAAAAAGATCAATTATAATAGCATTAGGTTTTTTATAAGAATCTGTCAACATACCAAAGGTTTATTGTTAATCAAATTATAATGTACCCGAATTTAGATTCACAATTAGATTTTCAGATCACGTAAATCAAGGCGTGTTCGAATATGAGAGCAAAGCCGATTACAATATTGTCATAAATCAAATAGAAATAAAATAAACCACGCGGCCAGTCGCAGTGTTATTAAATAATTTAATACCCAACGTAAAGGTTATAAATAAAATATAATAATTGTAGGAGATACCCACGGTCGAGTTTGAAAATCTCAGAATCCACTTAACGTATTATGAATTATCATTAATATTACTGTTAATAAAACTTAATGAATTCAAAACTTAACACCTGCATGATTGCATTTGCATGCGTAACAATGTCACACTAGTTATTTTTACTCAGAACTCGTCCGTTGGTACTTGATTGCAATTAAAATCCTCCAACATAACATTATGTAAGAGAAGTTTTCCCAGACATTTCTGCCAATTAAAACTCCTATGAGAGACGCGTAAATAAGTGCGTAATTAGTACATAGGTGTCACTTAACGCAGTGTTTCTAAAATTAGGAGAATCGAATTCGATTTTCTTCATCAAACTAACTAAAGACGTGTGACGTTACGATGAAAGGTAAAAATCCCCCATGAGTTTAGTCTATTTCCAAAGCTGAATCTTAATCTGTCGTTAATGTCTTGACTCATTTTGAGCTATTTTCGATTTAGACAAAACGGGTGCAAACTTCATCATGGGAAACTCTGGAAATTACTTGAGCGTTTCTCCGGCACAATCGCATGAAAATCGGTTTCTTTGTGTGCGGTACGACTTTAGTTGCTGCCCATTGTTCTTTGTTAATAAAACCTGTAATAACAATTTCTCTTCTCTGCAGTTTTACGAACTATAAAACATGTATTTGGCCTTATTAGCATTTATTACGCAGAAATTTTACCTCAACTGTGCACATGCATGCTTATCTACCTTAACGATTAATTAGTAATTGTATGAGACGTATAATTATCTTGTGCAAAAGAGCGATGAAACAATAGTCAATATTGAATTATTCAATTTCTCAATCGATTCATAGAACATTTTCTACGATCGTAACAATTTATATATGTTCTTGCCAATCACTATTATATTGTAACACAAACTGACAGCTATTTCTCCCGATTTATACCGGATTCCTTTGAACAATGCGCCACTGCCGCTCTTATTATACCGACTTGAACAAGTTATTGTCCATAAATGCCACAAAGTAATAAGCTGCACTGTTGTATAGTCACGCACAATTCTGAAGATGCTTTCATTCGATGAAAGAATTTATAATGTATCGATCCAAACACATATAAAGTATGGCCTTCGACGTTCTGTGGAAGCAAATTTTCCTCAAAGGAGGCAATCTGTTTAGCGTTACTTCACTCCATTTTTGTAAATTCAACTTTCAGGTCTTTTTTTATTTAATCAGACATACAATCATGTATCTCATATTTTGAAAAATTCAAAAACATTTTGAAGTCATAGGGTTAGCCTCTACAACCGTGGCTATTAGCTTTAGATTTTTTGCACATAAAATTATTATTAGTTTTGCATAAACCACTACAACTGGTGGAGAAACCGTCTATGGATCCTAATAATTATGTAAAGTGGAGTAATAGATGACACAGTTTAGGTATGTGATGTTAATAGGTATTAGGTCGGTTCAGGTGGTAACTACGTCCCCCTGCTCCAAGGAGGCCTCCTTGCTGTTACTGTTCCAGTTCCGGTCACAACAACCGGAACAGGAACAGAAACAGAAACAGGAACAGGAACAGGAACAGGAACAGTAACAGGAATAACAAGGGTACCCCCTTGGAACAGGGGGACGTAGCTACCACCTGAACCAACCTAATACCTAGTGATGTTATAAATGTCTCATAATTTTATGAAACCATACCCATTATAAATCTGCAAATTTATGTGGTAGGTAATAACTTGTAATGTAACACACAATCATCATTGATTGTGTCTATCGGGTGTCCCAACTAAAATTTGTACCCCCCAACAATTCCAATTTCGAAAGACTCAGAAGAAAACGCTCGAACGAATTATAAGGTTTAAAATGATGTATCACACGACCCCCCATGATATTTAGATGTTTTAAGGGGGTGGCTCCCCAGGCTAAAGGGGTGGGATCTAAGACATGAAAGTTTGGTACAATTTGGACCCCCTTGATAGCAAAATTGACCTGTTCGAGCGTTTTCTTCTGAGTCTTTCGAAATTAGAATTGTTGGGGGGTACAAATTTTAGTTGGGACACCCTGTATAGTGTAGCATAATGTAATATACCGGGTGATTCACGAAGTGTGGTAGATACATATTTAAACCTCAAACTATATTATGACCCCCAAACGTAGTTTTGACGGTTTTAAAAAACACTTGTAAATTGTAAAATACAATGTAAAGTTGAAAAATTTATGGCAAATATTAAGCTATTGTAAACATCTCAATTTTTATTGGTTAACCTTTTCCGACTGGCAAAAACCACTCTTGCTTGCAATTGAAAAAGATAAAGACTCACCTAGGCCAACGTACCATTTATAAAAATTGTTCAAAATAACGACCGCCCTGAACTCGCTGGACATTTCGCGCATGCATACTCCACTATCTTTCGCGTACCTAATTATTATTGCACGGTGTTGATGGGACAAGATAGCTATTTCATGTGGCCGCAAATGTGGGGCCATTTATTCCTATCCACCTTTCGTGTAAATTATTATCTAACCAGTCTGACACTATGTGTGCACTATGAGGAGGAGCTCCGTCTTGTAAGAACCGCATTTGTTGTCTGATGTTCAGATGAACGTCCGCTAATAATTCCCCTAATAAATCGTACCGTAGGTCATAATCATATCGGTCATGTCACTATATGAAAATAAAGGCATTTTTAAATATTTAGTGCACCGTCAACAGTCAAAGTAAAACTGAAAGTAATTAATTGGCAGTCGTTCAACGCACTCATTCCAGCAAAAAAGTCCTGTTTTGTTTAGGCCAAGAGATAAGGGTTTACTTACTAATGGTATTTTTAAATCAAGCTGTATACGACAAAGCGAATAAATGTTAAGTTCCGCTCCCAACAGTTATGACTATATTTTTGCTACGTACATACCTATGTATATTATTTAGATATTAAGAGAAAAAAATAAATGGTGATGGCACCACTCTCACTGTCATTGTGGTTGACTTTCGTTTATTATATTGAACAATTAAATCTCCAACAATGTGAAAAGAAAAAAGCTCGCTATGTCCTACTCATTTTATTTCAATTTCAACAAGTTTTCACCCAACTAAAATACTCACCAAACTGCGACATTTTGTAATACATGGTACTTTATTTTTAAATCCCCAATAACTTTTCCGCTTTGAAGTCAGTACACTGTCGTTTGCACGTTTATGAACTTTAAATGGGCCTTGCATAGTCATAAACGTATAATTAATATCAGCATAATAAACGACTGGAACTTGTAAATAAGCAAGAAAAAATTGTAATTTATGTTCAAAAAAGATCTTCTGTACAGTCCTTTGTACGATCGAGTTTCGAATTCATAATTCAGTGTAATTTTCTAAAACAACTCTAAAATATTATAATGTATTAAAAAATATGACCGCCGTATGGAATTCCTGCATTCCACAAAAGCGGACATTCGATATCTTAAGTTATTGAAAAATATTTACAATAGGTCATAGATTTAATTAAAAATTACGCACGTTTAAATACGCCACAAATTTTGCAATTTGTTGTCAATGTCACTTAACGCTAGGACGAAATAATTAAAATCTTCAATCGAGTACCTATAATTAAGACTTATGATTTTAATAAACACTACAATCAAGGATTTACTATTTTTGGCCATTTCCACGAAAGTGTCGTCATAAACACCTTTGATATCGATATGACGGAACTGGTGATTTATGATCAGTTAAGTGAAATATAAGGTTAACTGATTCGCGATCCGAATCCTCTAAACAATTTATAACAAGTTCGATAAAATCTTCGATACACAAATCCGTATGGTGCATAATTTAAAACAGCCCGTTTGTATTATTAATGATGCTATATTATTTACATGACAGAAATGGTTATCGTATTTTAGTTAACTGTCTTAGCTTGAATGTATCAGGATTTAATTTGAATAAGCCAACGTGAGTTGTGGATATTAAATTAATTGGTTTATTTTTTCGGTCTGTCAAATGGAGGAAATTCCAGCCCAATATCTCTTACCTACATAAAGGAAACAAGCATAATTGAAAATTTAACAGAGAAATTTATTAATCTTCTCCTTGCGGCAATCCTCGATCCTTTGTGAAACCGACATAGTGAACGATCATTACAAAAGCTACTTATAATAAATATATATTTCAGGATTTGTGCAATTATGTATTATAAATTTCCGCTTACAATTTATTAACCTTTTAGTATTAAACAAATAACTTGCTTGCCCCTTTTCGTAATTTTTTAAAGAATAATCTTAAAAGGTTAAGTAAAAGTTAGATCAGTTTCAATAATATACAGTTCATTTTCCTAGACTCAACAATAATCTGCCAAAATATTTTTTTTGTGCCATAAATAAATAATGTACGCATAGGGTTCGATTATTGAAACACTCGATGTAGGTAGCAAAAAATCTTTTTCTAATTTTGACAAATAAAATGTCATTTTTCACAACTGACATTAGCTGGGAAACGTCAAATTTTGTGTAACTAGTTAAATTTTTTCCTAACTAGTTACGGAAAGTTACCGGGAGGCATTTGTCAAATCCTATCAGCCCAAGCAACACATCTAATAGATGTTTAAATTTCTACAGGATTAAACGTTTAGAGATAATCTATATGACGACGGACAAATGTCCGCCAGATAGAGGTAAATATTTCATACAACTTCTACTAAATATAGACGTACAATTTTGATCTAAAACGAATATAAAAGTTCGTGTTATAGACGTACAAATATGATCTATTCTTAGTCTAATTATCACAGGAAATGAAGTAATGCAAAAATGAAATGGGGAAAAAAATTACAGATAAATTTATTAATTTTCTCTTTGCGGCAATCCTCGATCCTTTGTGAAACCGACATAGTGAACAATCATTACAACAGCTACTTATAATAAATATATATTTCAGGATTTGTGCAATTATGTATTATAAATTTCCGCTTACAATTTATTACCCTTTTAGTATTAAACAAATAACTTGCTTGTCCCATTTCGTAATTTTTTAAAGAATAATCTTAAAAGGTTAAGTAAAAGTTAGATCAATTTCAATAATATACAATAGTACATTTTCCTAGTCTCAACAATAATCTGGCAAAATACTTTTTTTTGTGGCATAAATAAATAATGTAAGCAATGTGCCCTGGGGTTCGATTATTGAGACTTTCGATGTAGGTAGCAAAAAATCTTTTTCTAGTTTTGACAAATAAAATGTCATTTTTCACAACTGACATTACTTGGGAAACGTCAAATTTTGTGTAACTAGTTAGGAAACATTTTACTTTCCGTAACTCAAATTCAAATTTTGTGTAACTAGTTAAATTTTTTCCTAACTAGTTAAGAAAAGTTACAGGAAGGCATTTGTCAAATCCTATCAGCCCAAGCAACACATCTAATAGATGTTTAAATTTCTACAGGATTAAACGTTTAGAGATAATCTATATGACTGTTTAACGACGGACAAATGTCCGCCAGATAGAGGTAAATATTTCATACAACTTCTACTAAACATAAACGTACAATTTTGATCTAAAACGAATAGAAAAGTTCGTATTATAGACGTACAAATATAATCTATTCTTAGTCTAATTATCACAGGAAATGAAGTGATGCAAAAAGAAAATGGATTAAACATATATTTTAAATGTAAAAAAAAATTACAGATAAATTTATTAATGTTCTCCTTGCGGCAATCCTCGATCCTTTGTGAAACCTACATAGTGAACAATCATTACAACAGCTACTTATAATAAATATATATTTCAGGATTTGTGCAATTATGGATTATAAATTTCCTCTTACAATTTATTACCCTTTTAGTATTAAACAAATAACTTGCTTGTCCCATTGCGTAAATTTTTAAAGAATAATCTTATAAGGTTAAGTAAAAGTTAGATCAATTTCAATAATATACAGTTCATTTTCCTAGTCTCAACAATAATCTGGCAAAATACTTTTTTTGTGGCATAAATAAATAATGTAAGCAATGTGCTCTGGGTTTCGATTATTGAGACTGTCGATGTAGGTAGCAAAAAATCTTTTTCTAGTTTTGACAAATAAAATGTCAAATTTTGTGTAACTAGTTAGGAAACATTTTACTTTCCGTAACTCAAATTCAAATTTTGTGTAACTGCATAGTTCAATTTTTTCCTAACTAGTTACGGAAAGTTACGAGGAGGCATTTGTCAAATCCTATCAGCCCAAGCAACACATCTAATAGATGTTTAAATTTCTACAAGATTAAGCGTTTAGGGATGATGTATATAGACTGTTTAATGACGGACAAATGTCCGCCAGATAGACGTAAATATTTCATACAACTTCTACTAAATATAGACGTACAATTTTGATCTAAAACGAATATAAAAGTTCGTTTTATAGACGTACAAATATGATCTATTCTTAGTCTAATTATCACAGGAAATGAAGTAATTCAATAATGAAATGGATTAAACATATATTTTGAATGGGAAAAAAATTACAGATAAATTTATTAATTTTCTCCTTGCGGCAATCCTCGATCCTTTGTGAAACCGACATAGTGAACAATCACTACAACAGCTACTTATAATAAATATATATTTCAGGATTTGTGCAATTATCTATTATAAATTTCCTCTTACAATTTATTACCCTTTTAGTATTAAACAAATAACTTGCTTGTCCCATTTCGTAATTTTTTTAAAAATAATCTTAAAAGGTTAAGTAAAAGTTAGATCAGTTTCAATAATATACAGTTAATTTTCCTAGTCTCAACAATAATCTGGCAAAATACTTTTTTTGTGGCATAAATAAAGAATGTACGCATGGGGTTCGATTATTGAGACATTCGATGTGGGTAGCAAAAAATCTTTTTCTAATTTTGACAAATAAAATGTCATTTTTCACAACTGACATTAGTTGGGAAACGTCAAATTTTGTGTAACTAGTTAAATTTTTTCCTAACTAGTTACGGAAAGTTACCGGGAGGCATTTGTCAAATCCTATCAGCGCAACACATCTAATAGATGTTTAAATTTCTACAGGATTAAACGTTAGAGATAATCTATATGACTGTTTAAGGACGGACAAATGTCCGCCAGATAGAGGTAAATATTTCATACAACTTCTACTAAATATAGACGTACAATTTTGATCTAAAACGAATATAAAAGGTCGTTTTTTAGACGTACAAATATGATCTATTCTTAGTCTAATTATCACAGGAAATGAAGTAATGCAAAAATTAAATGGATTAAACATATATTTTGAATGGGAAAAAAATTACAGATAAATTTATTAATTTTCTCCTTGCGGCAATCCTCGATCCTTTGTGAAACCGACATAGTGAACAATCACTACAACAGCTACTTATAATAAATATATATTTCAGGATTTGTGCAATTATGTATTATAAATTTCCGCTTACAATTTATTACCCTTTTAGTATTAAACAAATAACTTGCTTGTCCCATTTCTTAATTTTTTAAAGAATAATCTTAAAAGGTTAAGTAAAAGTTAGATCAGTTTCAATAATATACAGTTAATTTTCCTAGTCTTTTTGTGGCATAAATAAAGAACGTAAGCAATGTGACCTGGGGTTCGATTATTGTGACTTTCGATGTAGGTAGCAAAAAATCTTTTTCTAGTTTTGACAAATAAAATGTAATTGTTCACAACTGACATTAGTTGGGAAACGTCAAATCTTGTGTAACTAGTTAGGAAATATTTTACTTTCCGTAACTCAAATTCAAATTCTGTGTAACTAGTTAAATTTTTTCCTAACTAGACGTACAGTGATAGACGTAAATATTTTGTACAACTTCTACTAAATATAGACGTACAATAAAACGAATATAAAATTTAGTATTATAGACGTAAAAATATTATCTATTTTTAGTTTAATTATTACAGGAAATGAAGTAATGCAAAAATGAAATGGATTAAACATTTATTTTGAATCGGAAATACATTTATTGGGACCGTATTATCAATTTTTTATTATTTTTATGCGTTGTGTTACCTGGGAGAGGTCCAAATATATAAGTTCGTGGTTTTTAATTATTAACAGCTGGATCAGCGGAAGAAGATGCAAAGCCCTTGTAAGATAAAACATGTTTCTATAAAAGATAATTCATATTTCATTTTAATTCCTCAAAATTAGAAGAAATCTTGTATGTGACATGTTATGGAATGCTCACTTCGCTCGTCCCGCAAAAATTCCATTCGTCACACAAAACATTGCATTTCATAACTGGTTACATAATAGTATATGAAACACTAGTTTTGTAAAACTTATATTAAGACACGAGTTCAGGTTTGTAGGTTATTTTTTTTAATTCGCATATTAATTTTTGTTAAATTGACCTGACCTGACCTGACCTGACCTGACGTATACTTGACATGACTTGACATGGAACCATAACCTCAAAATCAAACTGACATTTCGACATTTCGTTCAGTGCAGGGTTCAGTGTGTTACCAAGGGAAAAAAATCTAGATTTTGGGTGCGTTAATAGCCTAACAGCAAAAATAGCTATTGTGACATTTATCTTTTTATTTATGCAACTATTACTTTGTTTGTTTTATTAGCATTCTCTAAAACACTATCTTTTACGTAGTACCCATGATTGGTGCTTTCATCAACTTCTGATTTTTGCGTCTATCCTAACCTTCGCTCTTCACATAACGAAAACATATTCTTCACGTCTAAACACGAAAAAATCTGTAAAAACTTCCAAACACTTCCCAGTATCACGTAAACCAGAAGCAGCAATGGATCATAATTTATGACGTCTTCACCACCGGGTGGTATCGAATTTAATAATCCCATTTATTTACAACATAATGTATACTTTAAAATTTACTTAAATTTTCAAGGCCCCATCATTCAAAATTTATTACCGGCAGCACGTCAATTATGCAAAAATACTCGATTTCATAATCGAGATTCGGCATTTTCGTTGTAATTAAGTGTTGGTGTTCATTTACGCAAAATGATACTAACACGTGTTATGACATGTGATAATTTGCCATAAGCCGGGAATCAGTTTCAATGGTCACCGCTTTTCTTCACTGTAACGTAAGAACACCGACAATCATTTAATGTATTTCAGATAAGAAAAAAATACAAACAACTCGTGTCTCATAAAAAAATAATCGACGGAAGACGGCGTTTGAAAAGCAAAGGAACCCGAACGAGATAATGAAGTTCAGTACAGGTAACAAAAAACATTTGGCGGTTTCTCTGTTAATTTTCAATTATTTTCATCTTTTAGATTAAAAAAAACTGGTCCGGTATTCCCTTTCACTTTCTTTCAAAACTTCTTTGAAATTTATTTTCGTCATGTTATCTGAGCACTAATTAGGTACAACATTAATTAGATTAATAAAAACACCGCGCACATTTTTGAGTTATCGCAAGAGATATACATTGGAAAAATTAGTACAGAGTTGCGCAATTTCGTTTGATAAATTCATATCATTATCCAAAGTACGATATTTGTTATTCAATAAGGAATAACAGAGAATGCAGTATTTCATATGTATAGACATTTTGACAGATGTTAGTAATAATTTTCTAGGCTGCTGCAGGACCACATAATATGTACACCGAAAGATTTATTTAGAAATTGGCTTTCGTCGTTACTTGATATATGAAGGCAATAATTTAGAAAAAAAAGCTGTAAATTAGTTACTGCTGATTCGGCTTTTTATTCAGAAGAAATAGGACAAAGAGAACTTTCACCAAAACCTCCAGTCCAAAGACTCTAAATTAAAATTACAAAAGAGAGACGAATTGTTTTTTACAAGCGTATTTTCAATAGTAAAAGCAGTAGCTTTTGTCTTCCATGCTGCAAAGCCGTGTGTGCTAAAGCGTAAGTAACATATTCGTCATGCCTGAATGGTTGAATTCTCAATACCTACTCTACTAACACAACAGTGTACAAGCTGTAACACGTGTGTAAAGTGATAATATAGTTTTGATAACCCAAACTGATTTCATTCTTTGATTTTTAAGTGCACTTTAACATCGCACAAATTAATTTCTTTCCGGAGACAAATAACAGATTTTACAGGATGACAGCAAAATGATGCAGTTGCATAGGCGTACAGTACAAACTCAAATTAACCAGGGTACGAAAGGCACATGATCGTTGATCAGTAGAAGTAGTGTAATAAAAAAAAACAGACAGACCTAAAGAAAAAATGTCTAAAGGAAAACACAAACACCGATCATATTATGGATGTTGGGACTAATTCTTTGTATTTATGATAAATCATACTATAATAGTAATAATAATAAAATATTTTTAAAATAAAATTAAAAAGGTTGTATTATTGGTTGCCTATCCAGCATTTGTAATATAATAGTCAACATTCAAGGAAGTGCATAATATCCTAGAGGTGCTAATTGTATCTAAGAAATATTATGGCTTTGATTAGATGCTCACACTATAACAATTAACAGCCAGATGCGTCAAAGAAGATCATTAAGTACCTCACGAATATTGTCATCCCCTGCAATAATAAATAATTAATCAGTTCCTGCACTAAAAAGTATTCAGTGGAAACGACAAGTGGTCTCCTCCGGTCTTCCGAGAACAGTATCAAAATGCCTCTTAAAGGTTCTAATTTTAAGACCGGCCAGTGGAAATATCGCCCATTAAGCGAAACAATAAAGTCATAAGATGGGGGCGCTTTTGGCGGTGCTTCTTCTCGACCGGGTGGTCGTTCGGTCATCCTGTCCACCAACCCGCCCATTACCTTTATGATTTACTGACCACTCAGGTGGGTTACATTTTAATTTTCGGTTAATATACCTGGCTTGCCGACCAGGACACACCTTGTGTTTGTTTTATATTACGACGAGATTACCTTTCTCGTGGGACCGAATCAGGCCCGAACCGGCCTAATTCTACCTTATTTAAAAAAAAATGCGACAATTTTTCTCGTGGCGACACTATCATAATTCAGAGGTAGGAGTTTGATTTTTTACAATATCCTGGCGTCGCTTTCAGCTTCAAATTAGAGAATTAAGCGCATAAGATTGTGTCCACTGATATTATGGACAGTTCAGGTAACACGTGAATTATAAGTAATAGTTGTCATGTGGTAAAGAGAAAATGCGGGGATATTTGCATAATTACGCGGTACGTTGGCATACTTCCATTCTATGCGAGTTAGTTTTCAGACACTAATAACATACTCAGGTGCTACATTGATTTATCTCAGTTGATGTACAAGTCTTATCGTAAACTTGGTATCAAAACATGCGCAAGCTACAAATTTTCCATACATTTTTTACCTTGTGCTAATAAACCCTCATTAAATTGTTATCGTTGAAAATCATCCAATTTTCCAAAAGAACACCTCACAAATTATCTAGTATCTCATTTTAAAAGTACCTACCGCCAATCTTATACAAAAACGAATAGAATGTGTAGATTCTTACTGTTATAATTTTGCAGTGTTTTTAACAGATTTTAATTGAATTAAAATTTAAATATATCTAAGTCGAACTCCACAAACTTTAATACGCGTAAAATTACAAATGGAACATGTTTCGGCAGAACACTAAATTAATTTTTATAAATTTTTTTAAATAATTTAATTGAGATAAATATAGGCTAATTGTATTAACAGATAACAAGCTACTGATGGTTGTAGAAAACTAAGTAGATAATTTGAAAGATGAAAGTGTTGAAAATGTCAGTCCACTTCTTCCAACTTCTTGTCTCATTAAAATTCATTTAGAAAATTTCCACTTCTGCGAACGGTGAACTAGAATTTTTAATATTTAGGGCGTTAAGGGCGGTACGTAGTATCATTTATTATTTGCATCCTTTGTATTATACTTATGGTAAGAACAAAAATTATAAAAGATGCTGTATTTCAAACAAAATAATTAATCTTAATTGTTAATCGAAAGATATAAATTGAGCAAATTATTCTAATATTTGGTCAAGAAAATCGTAGTTAAAAGAGTTATAAACGGCGTCGCTATAAACGATTATGATAATTAAAAATTAAAATTTAAATATATCTATGTCGAACTCCACAAACTTTAATAACTGTAAGATTACTAATGGTACATGTTTCGGCAGAATACTTCTGCCATCATCAGCCCTAATTTAACAAGAGATTAATGATACAATTGATGAATTACAAGAGGGGTTCTTACCTTAAAGAATATAAAAAATTATGACATTGACGTAATTTTGAATTAAATTTGACGTTTTCAAAATGTAAAAATTAAAAATGGATCAAAGAGAATCTGGTAAGTTTGTTTGAGTGAAAAATTAAAATAGTGAATTAATAATGGGATTATTGAAGTTATTCTGGTCATTCTGATGATGGCAGAAGTATTCTGCCGAAACATGTACCATTAGTAATCTTACAGTTATTAAAGTTTGTGGAGTTCGACATAGATATATTTAAATTTTAATTTAAATTTACTCCACTTGGATTTAAGAACATTCTTCTTGATTATGATAATGTAAAGAAACCAGAAAAGAAGTCCTTACAACTGATATCTACTGGATATTTTATGCGGATGAAAAAGAAAAATCAATTGTCCTAGATCAACGGAATTATTTATTAAATGTCAAGTTGAAAACATTAGATTTCATATTGCATAAATAATTATTTAACTAATAACGATAATAACTAATTTCTTTTTCGACCTCCCTGTACCAAAACAAGTCATTTTGAAAATCCAGTTCGTTCTATGGCAATATAATTTACACAAATTTCTCTTTTGATGCACTCCACGATCAAATGTGAATTAAGCAATTGTTGTTTGTAATTTCAGAAGACCTGTAATTGACCGCCGTAATATCTATATCTGATATTTAGTGGTTTGCAAATTATATACAGTTAAATGTAACTGCCACGATTATATCAAATTGTAACTTCATAACTTGAAATTTATCTCCTATGTAAACGATCGCATAGATATTATTCAAATTTGAACACACGTTTTCTTAAGGATACAATATTTGATTGAGTTTTTATGCGCATATTTGATAAATATTTTCATCATTTTTCTCTTCGAACATCTTGTAACCTTGCCCGTGTTCGCCCACTTGCCCGTATGCATCAATTTAAATGCAAAACTTTTCAAAAGATTAAAAGTCAATGCCATGGACGGTTCGAAATTCCCGCCAGTTTTGGCGAAAATAATGCCCACCTCGCTGCAACCGATGATTCATCGATTACGAAATAAAGTGCACATGTTGTATTTCCGTATTTGATTTAAATAAAATAAATAATAGTCATGCATACTAACTTAATTAACACACAATCGATACATGGAATTCAGTTGGAGCTTTTTTCTGCATTGTTTTCGCAGAATAATTTGTCTTTGACAGTAATATAATATGTAACATGTAATAACCATGTAATATAACAGCGTCTGGAGTGATCAATAAAATTTTTATCTAGTGAGTTATGTCAAACATCAAATAGGCTTTGTATGAGCGTAGTAGTTATCAGTCATGTTCTATTCGAAAAAAGTGAAAATCCCAAGAATTAAACAATCTGCATAACTTGTGTATCCAAGATTTGCATCTTTATGGCCATTTCATTTTTAAATTTAAAGGTGCTTCAAAATACATTTCCAAAATGGGACGTTTAAATTCTTTCATAATTATATTTTGCTGATTAATATCGAATGTGGATAAAAAACCAGATGAACAGGTTTAATTTATGCAAAATTTCGAAGTCACTCAACACTGCTACCGGAATACGCGATAAGAAAACGAAAAGAAATTGACCCAACTGCTTGGAAACAGCTCCTCCGGAGTTGTGTTTTTGCGTTTTCGTGATCCGACATATTTATATGGCAATTCGTTTTGTTTTACCTTTAGCTTGGATTATTAAAACCGCTCCTGCAAGGTCCATTTTCGCCTCTTTTCCGAGTCAAAGGAAAACACGGGTCATTGAAAGTGTGTTTGATGTGAACTAATGATGGCTCGGAGGATAAAGTTGATGCCAACTGGCTCACAAAGCTGGCCTATAATATTAATCACTTGTAACTGCCTCGTCCTTAATCAGAGGAATTTTGAATAATTTAGATAGCTCGATGAGACTTATTTTCATTATAATGGATGAGTCTACAGAAATATTCGGGTGGTGTTGCTGCCTATGAGCAGCGACAAAACTAGACGCAAACAAACAAATCATTTTCCTCTGCTAATTGATGTTCTCCGACTTTCCATACTCGAATTTGGACCGTTGGTTGGTTGATATCAAACGATGATTGTACCAACATGGAATACAAATTGAAAATTACGTTTATTTGTCATGCAGGTGGCGTTTGCTCTGGCCCATAGCAACGAAAAATTAAAAGTGGAGTCATCTACCCGAATTAGTAAATCTTGAGTTAAGTTGGGAACGAAATACTCAAAACTACAGAAGAATATTGGAATAAAATAATTTGAAAAATAATAATAATTGACATATACATAATTGCTCCGCTTACAATTTTTAAATAATAACGATTGGTCGTGTTGACATCAGTCTTAAAATAGTTTTTTCACTACTAGCTGTAGAGTGTACGATATATAATTTGTAGAGGATGTGTGAAATTGTTTTTCTTTCCTAATGGGTAATAATGGTTTCATTATTGACTAGTAGTTAATAATTCAAGAGACCGTATTTCATGCAAAATCTTATATTATCTACCAACTTAACAACAGCGCCCCTCGAATTTTACAAATTGCACCAGTTGTAAATATTTGGCATTAGTTTCATGTAAAAAGCTAAAGAACGAAATGTTAAACTATTTCAAAATGCATTGTGTAATTTTGCATGAAAATCCGGTCTCTGACTGAGAAATGTCAGTCTCAAAAAATAGATAACCTCCGAATTTTGACAATAAAATGATTATCATTTGAAGAAAAGTTATATAAAAAAAAATAGTATATAAACCACGGTTGAGAAGCCTTTTCTTAGCCTCGCACTTTTATTGCATATCACTTTGTAAAGAAATTGAATAGAATCAGCCCTCAGGGATTAATCTGTAACGTTATTTTTGCATATATATCACCTTATTAATTGCCACTATTCCCACCTCCTCCCTATTTTTCTCCAATACGCCGTAAAGCATTTTTTTTAGTTAATGATTTTAAGGTTAAGATTTAAAATACCCCAGTAGCCAAGTTTATTTATTTCATATACAGTATGTCCCCGGATTGAGTTTACAAGAGGAAAAAAATTTTTATTTTTGATTTTATGCCAAAACGTCAAAGGAATAAGATTTTTTGCTTGCCCTGAAACCAGCAAATATGTAATTAAAACTTCATTATTTTGACTCAGTGGAAAGAAAACTTAATTTTTCTCTTAATTTTGGACTTATAAATTTTTTTCTCTGCTCTTTAAATCCCACCACATTGGCGATTTAATTTTTTTGACGACGATGTCACGTTGACAAATGAGTTTACGCAAGTTAAATAACAAAAATGTTTGTGAAAAAAATTATTTTAAATAAATTAAAATTAATTTAATAAAAAAATGGCAACTCAAAGAAACACCTTTAACATAAAAAACTAATTTTTAACAAAAACAATCATTATTCGATTAATCCCCCATCCATTTCAGCGCACAATTCTACTCCAAAACGATAGCTTGCCTTCGTGATAAGAAAACTTTAAGATTAAAATTAATCATTACCAAGTCCAAAATCAAGAGAAAAATGTACGTTTCTTGCAACTCGGTCAGAATAATGAAGTTTTAATTACAGATTTGATGGTTTCAGGACAAGCAAAAAATCTTATTCCTTTGAGGTTTTGGCGTAAAGTCAAAAATAAAAAATATTTTCCTCTTGTAAACTCAATCCGGGGACATACTGTATAATACAGGGTGTCCCAATGGCATGGTAGAAACAAATCGATAAAAGTAGGTTTGGATAGAGAATTGAATAAGCTTTAAAATGAAGTACCACATGACCCCCCATGCCATTTAAATTTTTTAAGGGGGTGGCTCGCCTGGCTAAAGGGGTGAGATCTAAGAGTTGAAAGTTTGGTACGATTTGGTCCCCCTTGATAACAAAATTGACCTATTCGAGCGCTTTCTTCTGAGTCTTTCGAAATTCTAATTGTTGGGGAGTACAAATTTTAGTTGAATATTTTATGTAGATTTGGAAAATATCGAATTCATGCTTTTTTTTGTAGAAAGGAATCGATAAAAATGCAGGTTTGGATAGAGAATTGAATAAGCTTTAAAATGATGTATCACACAACCCCCCATGCCATTTAAATTTTTTAAGAGAGTGGCTCCCCTGGCTCAAGGGGTGAGATCTAAGACTTGACAGTTTGGTACAATTAGGCCCCCCTTAATAACAAAATTGATCTGTTCGAGCGTTTTCTTCTGAGTCTTTCGAAGTTGGAATTGTTGGGGGGTACAAATTTTAGTTGGGACACCCGATATAAATGGTGAGAAAATATTAAGAGAATATAATTTAAATATGTTCTGGAAAATATTAAATATAAAGTATATAAATATTTTAGTGATATGTATGTTATATAGCATTACTTATATTTTATTGGAGACATTTGCTTAATGTTTTTTTTTCTATGCTGGAAAATATATTTTGCTTTGTATATTTTTATATATTCTTTGTATATTGTATATATTTATTTGAGATAACAAAAAAAACTTTTTTTTATAAATTTGGTGCTGTAAACGGTTAAAACGAAAACATTAATTTCCCGAGACTTTATTGCATAAAATGAGCTGGGTATAATTAACATCAGGTACATAATTATAAGTACAGTGTAAACTCTATATAGCGATCTCCTATATAACGAAAAACTCCTTTAAACGTAGAAATTGCTAAAGTCCGTTTGGTTTATATTGTTATTACATATATTGTTTTCTTTTACTCCCTGTATAACGAAAACTCTATAATGTAAAAAAATACCCAGTCCCTTCAATTTCGCTATATAGAGTTTACACTGTATTATGTATATATTTTATTTTTTAAACAGCGACTACCATTTTTTAAGATGTCATAATATACATAATATTTGTTCCCCCCCAACAATTCCACTTTCGAAAAAAACGCTCGAACAGGTCAATTTTGTTATCAAGGGGGACTAAATTGTACCAAACTTTCATGTCTTAGATCTCACCCCTTTAGCCAGGGGAGCAACTCCCTTAAAAAATTTAAATAGCACCGGGGGTCATGTGATACATCATTTTAAAGCTTATTCAATTTTCTATCCCGGCCTACATTTATCGATTTTTTTCTACAAAAAAAAAAAAACATGAAATCGATATTTTCCAAATCTACATAAAATACTCAACTAAAATTTGTACCACCCAACCATTTTAATTTCCAAACACTTAGAAGAAAACACTCGAACAGGTCAATTTTGTTATCAAGGGGGACCAAATTGTACCAAACTTTCAAGTCTTAGATCTCGCCCCTTTAGCCAGGGGAGCCACCCCCTTAAAAAATTTAAATGGCATGAGAATTTGTTATTTTCCAAATCTACATAGAATACTCTTGATTTGGAAAATAACAAATTCATGCTTTTTTTGTAGAAACAAATCGATAAAAGTAGATTTGGATAGAGAACTGAATAAGCTTTAAAATGATGTATCACACGACCCCCCATGCCATTTAATTTTTTTTTGAGGGTGGTTCCCCTGGCTAAAGGGGTGAGATCTAAGAGTTGAAAGTTTGGTACAGTTTGGTGCCCCTTGATAACAAAGTTGACCTGTTCAAGCGTTTTCTTCTAAGTCTTTTGAAATTGGAATTGTTGGGGGGTAGAAATTTTAGTTGGGACACCCGATATGTATGTACTTGAGAATTCCGAAATGACTTGAAATGATTTGAAAGAGTGAAATGACAACAATCCTCAAACATAACCAATAGTGAATTTACAGTTGCAGTAACTGCAAAACTTGAGATACCCTAAGGCATTTGAGACATCAAATGAGACATTAGAAACTTGGGATATCAAGACACACTTGAGAATTCAAAAAAAAAATGAGATATATTAAAGATAGTAGTTATGGCAAAGTTTGAGACACCAAAAGCACTTGAGAAAAATTTTAGATAGTAAAACGTCAAAATGGATGGGAACTTAGAAATTTGAGGATAGTTGACAAAATTGAGATATGTACTTGAGAATTCCGAAAAGTTGAAAAATTAGTGGATTTGAAAGAGTAAAATGACAACAATGCTCAAACATAACAAATAGTGAATTTACAATTGCAGTAACTGCAAAACTTGAGATACACTAAGGCACTTGAGACATCAAATGAGACATAAGAAACTTGGGATATTAAGACACTTGAGAAACGTGACAGTTAATAATAACAAGCTGAAAATTGAGATAACTGTAAATTAAGTGTAGTGGTTGGTACCTGCAGATTTGTGACCCCAAAAGCACTTGAGAAATTTGAGAAAGCAGACACAGATGAAAACATTTAAAGAACGTAAAAAATAAAACTGAATACGAAGTTAGAAACTTGAGCGACTTGGAAGAGATGACAAAATTGAAACACTTGAGAATCCCAAAAAATTTAAGATATATTAAAGACTAGCTGACCCGGCAAACTTTGTACCGCCTCAGAATCAATAAATGTTGTGGCAACTTATTAGCTGAATAAATTTTTTTTTTTTTTATAAAAGGATAATGCTCACAACGCCATCTACTGGCATTACCCGAACCAGCATACAACGCCATGTTCATTTTTGTTTCTGTCATGTATCAAAGATGGCGTTATGTACGGATTTCATACAAAATGTTTGAGAATTTTTTTTCTTTCATTTTTCTGATGTTTTAATGGTTATTCGCCCTCGAAAAAGTCAGTCAATCCAATCTAAAGATATCATAAAAAAATGTGTGTGGAATCCACGCGCAACAGAAGTGAAACTCATTAAAAATTGATTTTTATTTTTAAACCCCGGTAAGACAAATTTTGGTGGCCGGCGTTATTTGTTATTGTCGTTGCCCTGTACTTAGCTCCCCGCCCCCTGTAATTTTTCCGATATTTTAATGGTACTTCTGCTATTCGGGGCGTAGGCAAATCCAAAAAATTAAATATCATAAAAATCGGTCGAGCCGCTATTCTGCTATTAGGGGCGGAGACCAATCCAACAAATCGAAGATCATAAAAATCGGTCCAGCCGTTCTTGAGATATAAACCCAAGGGTTCCCCCTGAGCCCCCTGACCATGTTTCAATAGTTATTCTGCTATTCGAGGCGGAGGCAAATCCAACAAATTAAATATCATAAAAGCCCTTCTTGAGTTATAAACCCAAGGGTCCCCCCTGGGCCTCCATGTCCATGTTAAAAATACTTTACAACCTATTCCCATACCTATCAAATAAACAAAAAATTTTTTTTTTATAAGACTTGAAATTGAAAAAAATCAAAGATGTAATAGACTATTCTAATAGAAAATTTAAATTTATTCATGGTATGATTTATTATACAGGGTTAGTCAAAAGTATGGAATAGGCGGTTTATCTCCGTAAATATGAATTTTATTACAAAATGTCTTTAATAAAAGTTGTTTTACGAATTATTCTCTATTTCTTAATATGCTCGTTATTTTTATATGTCAACGCATTTCCATGGAAACGTAACAAATTTTTGTTTTTTGAATGGCAACCTAGTAATTTTTTTGCTGATTTTTGTTTATCATTTTTTATTTCAAACGACCTGGTATTTTTTTAATATCCTTTCATAACAAAATTTCTGTGTAAAATCATAATTTCTAACAAACGACAAAATTGGTATCAGATCAGATTCTCCAATTTTTAGTGATGCTTTTTAGTCATGTGATGATAATTCTACAAAGAATTATAGTGGCCTGTGTTATTTTAATGGTATTTTTCATGTCATTGTGAAGTACCTTTCAATAAGTTAACATATCAATTTAATAAGGATAGTTTTATTTTAATTTGTAAACATGGTGAAACTTAGTGAAACTGAAAGAATTGAAAGCCCCATGATGATTGGTTATGGAAATCGACAACGTTCACACCTAGATGTTTGTCATTTATTTAACAACGTTCATCCTGTACTCGATATTGCACAATTATTTTCGGATGCAGATCGACAAGGAACTCCAAACCGAGATATTTGGTTTCAGCAAGACGGCCCTCCAACCCATTATGGGGTTGATGTTTGCCTATTTCTGGATAACATTTTTCCAGGTCGTTGGATAGGACGTCGGGGGCCTATTGAATGGCCTGTTATTTCCCCCAATTTAAACCCCTTAGTTTTTTTCCTCTAGGGTCATTTAAAAACTAAAGTTAACAAAAAAAAAAATTGGAAGATTTAGAAGTCAAAATCAGACATGGAATCGCAGAAATACCACCTAACTGGCTAAAAATTCGTTACGCAATTTTTATGACAGGTTACTGTTTTCAGTTTAAACATTTAATTTATATTAAAGATTATTTGATTGAATAAAGTATTATGGCCATTTTCTCTAAAATTTTATTATCAAACCACACAAAAAAAAAATACCAGTTCATTTCAACAAAAATCTACAAAAAAATTACTAGGTTGCCATTCAAAAAACAAAAATCATTTACGTTTCGATGGAAATGCGTTGACATATAAAAACAACGAGCAGGTTAAGAAATAGAGAATAATTAGTAAAAAAACTTTTATAAAAGACATTTTGTTATAAAATTCATATTTACAGAGATAAACCGCCCATTCCATACTTTTGACTAACCCTGTATATATTACGTATTATAGGGTTAGTTTGAAATGATTCAGGGGCCACAAGAAAACGCCATCAGAATTCCACCAACGAGGAGATGAAGAAATTCATAGGGTTGTACCTGGCATCAGCCAAAGCTCGACTAAAAATTAATAATTATTAATTCTTCATCATAATATTTTATTTTTATTATATTTCTAATGTTTTCTTTTTTTTATATTATTATTCTTTAACTTAATAAAATCTATTTAATTATATAATCTATTTAAAATATTTGTGGCTACTAGGGTAACGAAAATTGACAATTGGTTTTGGCATCATTTATTGTAATAAACTATCCTCATACGCTTTCATTTCTATAACGACATCTTGTAAAAGAAATAAATTTGTTTAAAGGGTTTTTCAAAAAAAATTCAAAAAACATTAAATTCAGGTACCCTATTTTTGAAATATCTTGTATACAGTGTGAGTTGGATAATAACAACCGGCCTTTCTAGTAATAATTTATTTATGAGTGGATATTTGTGTTTGAAAGAAAGGTTTTTCAAAATAATAAATAAAAAATTTCAACGCAATCTACTCTGGCGGGTTTAATTTCGGTCACTAAGTTATTTGAGTGCCAAAGTAACTAAGAAGGGATAATTAAAATAGTCGACCAATGGAAATAAGGATTGAATTATGTTAAATGTTGAAAGTAAAAGCTACATTTTTGTAATGTAACTGTATTAACAGCAACTGCAGGTGTGATTTTGCTTTGACCTTTTCCGCGTGATTGAATGAAAAGATGCAGTATTATATATTGCGTGGTGACCGGAAAGAGGATTGCCATGTAGAAAAGAAGCATGTGTTTTGGTTATTAGCTATTATACATATTATGCATTTTCTTTTTTGTAGTCACGGTTGCCTGACTGGCGTATTAAAACTACAAAATATAGTGGCGCACTCTATTAGCCTCTATGCAAAAGCATACACCACAGTACAAACTCCTCTTTTAAAACAATTCTAATTTTAGCACACTTACAGTTGCAGAAAACTTGAATAATAATTGGCTTTCAAAAACTAAAGTTCTTGGGACCGAACCACAAATAAATAAAGATTAATACATTGCTACCGAATGTGATTTTATCAATGATTGTTATTGGTGCCACTGCAGGTTACACTAATTAATTTGGCAGCAATAATAAGAAAATATTTAGACCAATCTTTAATTTGATCCCAATAAAACATCGTCCAATTTATCAAGCCGATGTCCTTGGAAATCACGAATCGATCTGGTAAAGGTCCCTAATTAATGCTATCATTTTATTGCGTTATTTACGTGAAATTTTTCTGACCAGAAAGAGAGAGAAACTACCATCTGATTTTAATTGGCAAGCAAAAGGAATTTTAAGATTTTTTGTGGTTCTCCCAGGTGGTCACCACTTAACATGCTGTCTAATGGGGCACTCCGATAGCCCGCGGTACTCCAGTCCTGCGCTTTTATTTTGACGGTTTTATTACATGGTCCGGCTTTTTTGCCTTTTTATATCCTATTGTGTACTCTAGGGCTATTATTATCAAATCTGTTGATAGTTTTATTGTCTGAGTCCATTTCTTTGGTATTTTAATTCAGCCAGCTACTTCAACATATTTACACAGGACGGGATGGAAGCCTGTGGATCTCAAAAAACGAAGTATCATGTTCTCAATAATCAATTAATTATTTTCAGATGCAAGAAGATAAAAAGGTCATATAGTGGAAACAAAACAGGCTAAGAATATGATTATAGGTTGAAAAGTAACTTCGGTTTGTATTTAGTTTGAAATATATCTAAGGTTGATGTGTTTTTATTGGACATACATATTGAACACGATCTCCATCCAGCAACACGCGAATCTACTTCTTGTAAATCGATTCCCATCTCTGGTTTTCGTTCTTTTTCACTGTTTAGGTTTTAATATCACATACATTTAAAGTAATATTTATTTGCATCTTAAATGGTTAAATTCCTTCTACATAATTACCGACTTGTTAACTTGTAGTCTTTATAGTTTTAATAAAATTTTTAATTAAGTATTTAATCATTCATTAATTTTAATACGCTTTTGATGTGCTGGGTCATGAACTTACGAAGCACTAATCCAAAATTCATTTTTTAATTATCCACAATTCAGTTAGTTTTATTAATTGTTATTATTTATTATGATAATAGGTTATTGTGAAACTGATTTGGGTAATCAATGCACAGCGCAATTTGTACGTTATAATGGTCATTATGTATTAAATGTAATAATCGTATTTCAAAACCACACCAAAATAAAAATCACTATTCCCAACAAAAGGCAATAAATTTATTAATCTTAAAACGGGTGTGAAGTAGAAAAAGTGGTATATATGACTCGATGGATAAACCATTTTGTGGTCCTTGTTCTTGATAAATTTGAACTTGTGAGACAAAGTTATGAAAACTGGGTCGCTAAAATACTAGAGTGCGTTCATGACAGAACTGAAGGAAAAACATTTATTTAAAGAAAGTTTGATAAATAACTGGACATTTAGTTCAGTTATTTAAACCTGTGACAGTCGGACAAAAAAAATCTAAATGTAAAAAAAAAAGAAATATGGTTTTAAAATTTACGCGAAAACCGATTGAGAACCGCTAGCATGATTGAAACTCTTATCTCTTGGCCTAAACAAAAAAAGGACTTTTTTCCGGTGAACGGCTGACAATTAATTACTTTAAGTTTTAATTTGATTGTTGACGGTGCACAATAAATATTTTGAAATGCCTTTATATGTCTATTATCATATTATGTGAAACCCGTGGGAACTCTCTGAGTGTGTAATTTATTAGCGGACGTTCGGAACATAAGACTACAAATGCACGAAATTTACACGAAAGGTGGATCGGAATAAGTAATTTTTTCGTGTGTGGCCACATGAAACATATTGTTTCACACCGAAAGATAGTGGGGTATGCAACTGCGAAACGCCTAAGGCTGTCGTCATTTCGAACATTTTTTATAAATGGTACGTTGGTCTAGGTGAGTGGTCTTTGTCTGTCGGAAAGGGTTCATAAATAAAGAGATGTTTACAATAGATTGTATCGTAAGTACACAGTAAGTTTTTTGCCCAAAATAAATAAAGCGACTATCAAAATGTTTTTTAAGCGTTTTTAATACCGTCAAAACTACATTTAGGGGACATATATTTTGAAATGGTTTTTGGACTGGAACACCTTTTAAAAATATGAAAACTTTTTCTAGACTAGACATTTAAAACCTCTTATCCTTTGTCGTTCTTCAATTCTTTATTAAACATCTCATGAGCGCTGTGATAGAGAATCACGGATAAAACAAAAATCTTAAGGAGCTTATTTGATTATGTATTTGATTTCTGTGTCGAGTGATTATGTGTTTACTGAAAAGGATCATTGCTAAGACCCTGATAAATGCAAAAAAATTAAATAGCTCTGTGGTTCTTGCGTCTACAAAATAGTAATTTGTATTACTTCGCGAGAAAATGACTTTGTGCGAGTCTGACTGGAATTGCGGGTCATACAATGGTCTATGGTCCACAGCGTTTTTATGTCAACGGACAAGTAAAATAAACAAAAATAAAAAAAAAAACATATACATTATGTATGTACATATTTGTTAAATTCTCAATTCTTTAAATTGATTTACAGGGCTAGTTTATAATTAGTGGTTACATAACGACATCGTTGGGCGACAACAGCATTCATCCATTTCAGAAAAGGTTCTTTAACTCCTGCTAAATATTACTCATTATTCAAATCGCGGAATTGTGGACACTTCCTGGATGTCTCACTCAAACACTCAATATTTTTAGATTTGAATGACAAATAAGTTGGCAATTAAAACTATAATAAAAATTTGAGGTACAATTACAATGTGAGTTCCATCTACAACTCCTAAAATTTCAGGAAAATTATTTTTTTGGAAAAAGTCTTCATTTGGCATATCAAAAGGATTAGATCAAAAGAATAGAATGTGAAAATGTGGAATATCATTTGCGACAGTTTATAACGACGTGAACGACAGCTTCAAAGGTGTCGTGTTTCCCATCATCGGGTTTCCATTTATGAATCAAGATCAATTAAGAAATAAAGTTTAGAAAAAATCCATCATAAATCCATAAAACTTTTGCCTGGCAATAAACGAATCCAAGAGCCATTTCGCATTTGAGAGTGTAAAATGCAAATCTATGGCGAGCAATTAAATATTTGATTAGGTCATAAATATAAGTCAGATCCTTTTTAATACAATAAAAACGCAAAATACACACAATATCGCCTATAAATAAGATATATCGCCAACAGGTCCATTGCTATCAAATAAGAATGCCGTAAAAATCGCTGTGACATCCTATTCTTTCCAAATACAGTAATTAAGTCCCAAACGCAACTCAAAAATTCCATGTGGCTCGCAGCGCTGAATTTTTTCCCATCGACGATGGTAAAAACGTCATTTTTATGCTCGTACCGCGTCACGAGCCCCCCGAGGACACGATAAACGATTTTCGCTCGTTAAAGTGCTCGATTGAATAAATATCAGATGGCAAAACTAATAAAACAATGAGCAAATATTTATGCAGGAACAGGAAGGCATCCGAAGAATTTTAAGTATTCCAATAGCTATGGGTTAAATGTGAAAACCGTGTAATGATTATCCTCCGTTCGGAACTCCGAACAAAAGTCAAGTGAGAGACATTCCGAGTGCTAAAACGCAGTGCCGGATCTAGGCCAGATAAAGCTCATGGGGTGCCAGCAAGAAGACGTGAATCATTTATCAAAAGTTTGTCTAATCGCCCTATATTTTCCCCGGAAAAAAATAAAAGCTTTAGAAAGTTACTGGGAATCTTGAACACTGTGAATATAAATAGGCCCTATTCCACGTTGTTCTCTAGTCTAAAAACTACTAAAAGTATTCGTAGGGTATTTAAGATTTATTCCAAATTAGAGAAGTGGTTGAAAAATTATTATTAGTGGTATTCACGATTCCTAAGAACAAAAAATGTAAATATTCATTTGATTGATTGTATAAATATTTTTTGGGTTCCTATTCTTGCCAAAGTGGCACGGCATTTAATAATACTGCTATTATTGCACACATTTATATTGTTTCTTAAATCGTAATAACTTCATTGGCATCATGGAACTAAAATAGAAGGGGAAACTACATTGGCGTTTTTGTTGTAAAGCGATTTAACCAAACGGAAGAATGACCAAATTGCCAGATCGTAAAAGTCATTTGTCAAAATTGCCTCATCAGAGTTTTGAAAATCCTTTTTAAATAATGCATACTAAGCCATGTATTAATTATTAAATGTTTATAAGGATATCAAAACGTTTACACCAAAATTTTCGTATAATTTACATACCAAACAGTGCTGACAACTCTGTAAATGTTTGCGTCAAAACATTGAATGTGGGAACCGGTGGGGAGTTTGATATCACGCAGTGGCGTCGATACGTGACTTGGTGGAGTTGTTAAAATATAGTAAATAAATTACAATAAAAAATTTAAGTGAGCACTGGTTTATTTGTAAATACGTTTTTTAGCCTTGACAGTTGTAAACTACGTTCTACCACATTTTAGACAGCCATGGTAACCCATTTTTTACAGATTGAAGCTGTCACCTACCGCCTTTAAGCGGTAAAATAGTCCAAAATTTTCTTCTTTAAGAAACGCGCAAAAAAAAGATCCTTTATGATAAATATTGGTCGTATATTTTGAAAGAAGATACCGCACTTAACTGTCTTTGAATAAGTTTCTAAGATATAATAATGACCAATTTAAAGACACTCGAAGGCGCACCATCTCGTGGTATAAATAGTAAGCCTCAGTTGCCTATTTACCTTGTCAATTTACAATGTCACTCAATCTAAAAATGTTTATTTATTGCGATTATTACTCTCATAAAATACAATAATATGGCAAAATGGGTGAAGTCATTGAACTAAAAGTAAAACACGTCAAGAATAAGATAATGAAAAAGTTAAGGTAAGTCAACAAAACACTCGAAAAACATAACCTCTCTCATATTTTTAGGAATTGTGCCTTATTTATGCTATTTATGCATTCCTACAACTCCCGTATCCTTTTGGGCAAAATCCGCGCCCGTCACACTATCCTGCACCTATCTTTATGTCAATAATGTGAGTGTAACTTCGGTGCAACGATAATTTTTGTTAAATGGGGGCGCCGAGTGGAAAACTTCGTCATCGGCTAAAAAGTTGTATATATTATGTGTGTGGTAGGCATTTTACATCACTCAGTTTTATTAAAACACTCCGCTTCGCGTCGTGTTTCAATATTAAAACTTCGTGGTGTAAAATTGAACCTACCACACTTATAATGTAATATACTATTCCAGGCTTGCAAATGATTTAGATAAAGTAAAGATCTGCCTGCTTGGGGGAGAACAACAACATTATCCCCACTATACGCTCTTATTCGGCTTCAAAACAAGCAATGCTAATAGCGGGGCTTTGTTTTCTCCTCTTATATTATACCTCCATTATTGGCATCAATGTTTCTGAAAATCCATTTTATCCCTGACCATTTATAATAAAGGAATTTACTAATCATTTACATGACAGTATGTTGGCGATAGTGGTAATTATCCCTAGTAGTAATGTTTCTGTAGTGTTTTGGTACCTCTTACTAATAATTCAAATTTCAAAAATTGACACTGACATTGAAGTTTTTTCCTTTTCATTCTCTCACGAATTAATTTAGGAGTATTTCATAATGGAAAAAGCAGAAGGATGTGTGGAAAGAAAACGGAAGAGAATTTTTTTAACAATAGAGAGGAAAAAGCAGTTGCAAACTAATGGCTAGAACGAAAAGAATTAACACCGGGTCTTTCCAAGAACGATTTGTAGAAACTATACAAACTATGGGGTATTTTTTATTAATGTAAAAAAAACAATACAATATTATTTTGAACAGATAAGCGAGACTCAAGACTCAAGATTCATCTGTGGCAAACAGCTCTTTCACTTCTTACAGCAAACATGTGGAGAAAGAATATTGCTCACTGCGAAAACACTATAAAAGAAGATAAAATATGTCGGTAATTTTTCTGGACAAAACATTCCTCCTTTTATTTTTTTCTTTCGCCGAGTCCGATTCAGAATTTTAGTTTTCCGACTCTTGTAGCAGTAATAATTAAAAAATTGTTTTTATTTGGATTATAAATCTTTTTTCCAGTTACTTAACCTTACTTTCTTGATTTGACAAATTTGTAACTAAACTGGTGACACAATGGACACACATGGACACAATTTTTTCGAAATTTTGACACTGACAATGCGGAAGTCATCTACATGGACTAGCTGACCCGACAGACGTTGTCCTGTGAAAATTTCAATAAATTTGTTTTTGGACAGGTTTATTACATTTATTTCACTTTTATTATATAGATTCGTTGGTAAGCACACCGTTTTAGAACGGCGGGAGCAATTTGATAGTTTTTTTTTAATTATAATTAAAAACAAAATTCTTGATTTCGACAACAGCGCCACCTACCAGGTCCAACTGTAGCTAGGAACCATCCAGGTGACCCATAAGTACAAAAAAAAAATCAATCGGTCAGAAAATTTAAAGAAAATTCTGAATTGCGACAACAGCGCCACCCACCGGGTCCAACATGTGGCTAAAAGCCATCCAGATGATCCCATGAATAAAAAAAAAATCACCAAGAACCATCCAGTGACCCACTCAAACATACACAAAATTTCATCAAAATCGGTGAAGCCGTTTAGGTGGAGAAGAATTACGAACACACACACACCGGAACTTTATACAGTGAACGTAAAGTATGGACCCAATTCGATAAAAAAATTCAGGCAACTTTCAGCAAAATTTCCTCGAGCAGGTCAACGTTGGTTTTTAAATTGTCACTTTTTTCAATAATTTTCATTTTTAGATAGTGTTTTGTTCTTGAGCTATGACGTCATCGACGTTTTTTTTTAATGGAAATCCATTTTTTTTTGAAGTTAGACACAGTATATCGTTCTGAACACGGGAATATAAGCATCTCTAACTTTAAATCAATAGATCCCGAGATAATTGCATTTTTGTAAGAAATTTTGAATAGTAGGCGACGAACAAGTTCATGTTTTAAGTAAAATATCACGGAAGCGTTGGAAACAAAAGACGATCTTAACAGAATTATCCATTTTGTCATAACTACGAATATTGTTGTTGACCTTTTTTAAACCTAAACTAATAACAATGGTCCGTCAATTGTCAGAAAAAGAAAGAATAGAAATTTTAATTATGATTGGTTATGCAGATAGAGTTCGCACGCATGAAGAAGTTACTCATCTTTTTATTAACAGATATCCGGATCGGGAACCAATCCAAAGATCAACTGTGAGTAAGATAGAGCGAAAATTTTTAGAAGTGGGCTACGCGAGAAATCTGCCTAAAAGTGGACGCCAAAGACTCAAAGAAGAAACTCAGTTCAATGTTCTATTAGAAGTTTAAGAATATGTCCATTTATCCACCCGCCAAGTGGCAGCAAACAACGAAATTTCTCAAACTTCCGTCGTGAAATATCTGAAAATATACAAATAACATACTTATAAAGAATTGAACGAAGATGATCCGGACCACAGCCTACAACTTTGCGAAAACATGATGCAGCGACTGGATACTGACATTGATTTTCTAAATAACATCATCTTTTCTGACGAAGCCATATGGTATCAACAAGATGGAGCGCCAACCCATTATGCAGTAATAGTTAGAAATAGTAGCTTCCTTTAATTGAAGGGCATTTTGGTGACAATGTTCCTCAAAATAATGAATAAAATCGAGAATAAAATGCAAAATTACAGTTTTTTAATTTATTTTTAATTGTTTTGCACCAATTATCTCGGCAACTATTCATTTTAAGGCTAAAGATACTTATATCCCATTTTTCAAAAACAAAACACCATCTAAAAATTAAAATTATTGGAAAAAGTGGCAATTTAAAAACCAAAGTTGACCTGTTCAAGGAATTCTTGCTGAAAGTTGCCTCAATTTTTTTATCGAATTGGGTCCATACTTTACGTTCGCACTGTATATTATAAAGATAGTACAATGTTGTTTTCAATTATTTCTACAACAGAATTGACAGGTTTGACTGCTCTGGAAGTACTAGAGCGTTTTACAATGTAACGGAGAGCACGCTAGTATGGTTTTAATCAAGTCTGATACACATCGGTGAAAACTATACAGGGTGGCAGAGATAATAAAATTTTACCCGTGATAAGTCCCCCCAAATAATACTTAACTGTAAATCAGTTTTTTAGAAATGTCCCTTAACGTCCGAGAAAAAAAAATAGAAATAACAAACATGAAGAGGAACACTGGAACGTTGTGTAGGTCGGGGTATAATAGTGTTATCACCAAACCTCGCGAGAGAAACTGAAGGGCAAGTGTGCGGGTGCTAACTGTGAGATTTTCTTCAACAACATCCAAAATATGCTCCTCGGCTTGAAGAATCCTATTAATCCTTGCAGCAGCCACGTCATGTGTGCTGTCGCGGAATTGTTGCACTATCTTTACAAAAGTTGTAGGGTGTGGAGTTTGCCGGTTGGGGTATCGCTCTTGACAGCGGCTTTAGCTGAACCTAAAGCTTCACCGTAGGCAAGCACCATGTCTGTCATTTCCACGTTCAAAAAAGGTTCCCCATTAGTGATAATTAGATTACACCATAAAGAATAAGAATTGAAAACCAAAATTAAAAAACCGTAGTAAAGTAACGTAACGTGACTCGAAGTGTATTCGAAGAGCTGCAGATCACTAAAATGATACAGTAATAATTTCAGGTTCGGAATCTATTGAAATACGATACTAAAAAGGCGGCATGAATGGAAAAGAGCTAATCGTTTTTACTACATTCAGCACAAGTACCCATCAATGCCAGCGGTCTCCAATAGTGATTTGTAGGAATCGTTGTTTTAATTTAAAAAAAAACATTTTTTTGGAAAAATGAAAATGTAGCCGAGGTCCAATAAGTCTAATACATATATCACAAGAAAAATTTTGTCACCCTTTTATAAAGCCACCCTGTATAGATTTTACGATAAAATTGTGTACAAACACGCTTTTCCAGTATTTTCTGTTCACGGTATATTTTTTTAAAATTTAGGGTCGTATATTTCCACCAAGCCGGTCCTATTCAACCGATCAAAATTTGTCCTTTCCCGGAATACATAATTTAGGTGGTACTTAGTGAAGCATGTAATCGCCGTCTTTACCTGTGCGATTTCGACCAATTCGGAGTTATTCGTCTGTTAATTCCGATCTTCATTAGGCTTTTAAAAAATCTTGTAACTTTCACTTAACTAGCACGCGCACAGCTTCGGTGCAGGTGTGCCAACACCTATAAAAATACTTTGATTTAATTCAATTTAAATTAGAATACGGTGTCGCTCGCATCTGATAATAGGCTAGGGATCGGTCTTATGATTGCATGGTGAAACGTGCACATGTTAAAAATCATCAATACATCCCGGCTAGAAAGCGATTGTTTGCAGAAACGTGAAAAATTCAGGCATTTGAGGACAAGACACTACAGGTTCTCGTTATCTCGAAATCTCTTCTTCATTTTGAAGCACCTTTTACATGCGTCATTATCATTCTATGAATTTGCACACTGTGTTTGGAATGCTCTCAAAGCTTGGTTTAAACCGCAAGCTTTATTCGATAATCAAGACGGTGACAAATGATTTCGAGGAATCAATTACGTTTTAGGAGTCTCAACAACGCAATTTTTTTCATCTTAAGTTCTAATTTACTTGCTAGATATAGATAAGTCAAGAATTACGAATCTGTGGTCACAACGTTACACAACTATGCGGAATTTACTTACTTATGTATTTGCATTAAATTTGTAGAATCACACAGATTTTTTTACACACACTTTCATCTTAGGTGTTAACCGGTAGTAACAAGTTTTATATTCAATCTGGGACACAAATTAGTATAGCCCACTTCGGTCGAGAATTACAGAATGCGGAAAATAAAGTACAAACTCCGGCCCGGGCTTTGTGACTACATACATGCAAAAAGCTCTACATTATTCGTTTCTCGTAATTTATGAAAATCGAAATCCGGGAGCGCTTTCAGATGTACTGGGAAAATCGGAGTCGAATTCAGCGCCGGCGTCTCGAAGTTCTCAGAATATTTAAACGTACTTTACGTCAATGCTTAACACTATGCTCTTTCTCAAATATTTTCCAGTTAAAAATCAAAACAACTCAATAAAGATAAACATCGTGAGATATTAAAATGTTATCATCTTAATTGGAAGATTAGGTGTATCGTCCAAACAAGAATGATTCACGTAAGGGACATATTCGCATCACGAGATCGTTCTAAAAATATATCAAACGTAATCTACAACTTTGTGTACATTTCTTGCGATTTTTGTCTGGAACTTGTTGCAACTTGCATTCAAAGTTCACTGGAGTGATACTGTGTGTCTGACAGTTATCGCAAAAACAAGACAGAATATCGGAGCCGCCGCAGAAAGTTTATGTTTATCTCGACTTGCACGTTGAGATTTTTTTATTTTTTTACAGATCGGTGTCAATCATACAATTTGGAGTTTCGAAACGGCGATGAACTCTGCGACTTTTCGTTGTCGAGAGTATGCATTTAAAAATCATTGTACGATAAAAATGAAAAAAACAATAAATGCGATTGAAGCATTAGAAGTATCACTTCAAAAAATTACTTCTTGAAAAGTCGAGTAAAAGAGAATAACATAATTAATTTTGGCAGTAGAAGTATATTCAATTAATCAGATTGTTTATAATAAAGTGTATATTATTCTGTGATATTCTCTTCAATTAGCTTTATTGCCACGGCTAACATGATTATTGTATCGAAACTTACCTATTCCAGGTACGTATTCTGTCTTCACTCCGCTGATGCCTACGATGAGGACGAAACTCGCCAATCTGATGAACCTCAACCTCTTCTCCATACTGGAACAAAAACGAAATCATTAAAGGTTTTCGGCGGGATTTACGACGTTGCATAAAAAACTAATGTATATAAACATTCGTTATTATAAATATCAATTAATCCTTATTTTTCAAAGTCTGTTGCGTTACGTTTTTATTGAGTCTGGAGGTAAATATTTGAATTTTCGGACGATAACTTTTACGATCTGTTTAAGTGTTATAACTGGGTAACGAGAGCACAATGCAAAAAATAAATTAGTTAAACACAAATTAGTTTCTGTCAGTGACCTGGCGCAAGTGAGTATTCAATTATAAGTTCAAATCCGGTACTAATCTGGCTCTCGGTTGATGGATTAAGCCTGGCCTCCACGAAAAAATCCGGCGAATGAAGGCTCTTTCATAAATCATAGCGACTGAGGAGTTGAAAACTACATATCTGGCCAGTGGGTTGCGTAATGTGTATCTAACACAAGAGTGATTTATATTACTCGTTTTCATTAGCATTACTTGGTTATTACCGCCAGTTTGTTGGAATCCTCTATCTATCCATCGTTCTAATTATTCAAGTGGCTGCACGCCTCTGGAAAAAATCTAGACGCCACTAGTAGGAAACTGAAGACTTTGCCGGATTAGATTTCTGATTATCATTGTTTAAGGTTCCAAAAACCTGTTAATAAAGATGCTTATTTCACTTCTTTGCACACTAAATTATAACCTTACGTTACAAGTACAATTTTGTAACCTTACGCAATTCTAGTCATAACACTCTACTTCAATAAACACAGCCGACGTGTGATGTTGAAAATTACTAACGATGCTTCCACAAATTTCTTCACACGAGATAATTGCTTTACACCGACAAGAATTGTTGCAAATTCTACGAGAAACTTGGCCCTCGATTTATTTGATAAAAATAAAAAGCCAAGGATAATGACGGGCTATATTAATGATCCTTGTATCTATTTCGCATAATCGAATATCGAAAATGAAACGAATTATGAGCGTGAAAACTGTCGAGATCGAAAAACACGACCCCAATCACCTTCGAGCGGTTATCAGATGAAAGTCGAAAATCGTGAAGTGCCTAATAGAAAATGAACTAATGTTAAACCAGTTCGTTGCATCATGAGAGTACGTGCAAAAATTCTAGACATTTTTCGAATGGCAGTCAAGAAAGTGAAATTTGGTGATTTCGCACTCATCTGCGAGAAGTAGTAACATCTAATAAATTTAATTATTTTTGGAAAACACGAGTTTATGGACTATGTCGTTGAGAATGAGAATTCATTACAATCAACCAATAAATAAGAAAGATACAACTTTGACAGTTTTGCAGCACCAGATGTAAAGTTTTTTCTGGCACATCTAATAGGATTAGCAGATATCATTAGAAAAGACCAAGAGCAAGCAAAATAGTCAAGAAAAAATCAAACTGATGTTTTTTGTAATAATTAATTTGTATAGTAGTTTTAACCCCCCATTTACTGACAACCGCTGTGTGAATCACATCAACTTGAAGAGGTGAAGAAATATCAGGAAAACAATAAAACAACATCTACTTTTGTTCTTACATGTCAATTTTTCTCTAAATCTAAATTGGCAGATGGATGCAGAAAAATTTTAGTGTATAACTGGTTGGATAAACCTTTCAAAACACTCATTAGCAACGTCCTTGCTTGTTTTTTCCAATTACAAATAAATGAAGTATTTCGTGTAGGATGACTGAACAAAATTTCTTTCTTTGTTCTCTTCCAGTAAAATTTCACAAGTCTGATTCATCTCAATCTCTGCGATCTCGTTTCTATCAAGAGGTTAATAATGTCGAGAGAAACGGTTCGAGCCCAAAACAAGAACTTTTCTGCTTAAATATAATTCGTCCGCACTGCCGCTAAATAACAATTTCAGCGTAGGATATGTGTGTATTAAACAACGTGAGTTAGCAATAATAAAGAGCAGTTGTTCAGCTACATCATCAAAATATGTAAACAACCTTCTCGGAAAGTATATAGTCTTTTCAGGTTGTTTTTATACGAGGGGTTAACTTCCTCGTTATAATCTTCAGCGCCCACTCCATATCAAGAAAGTACCCTCGACAGTTTACGTCAAAACAAATAAGCGATAATCCTGCCTTACCACTCCTCTTCCACTATTTTGTTAAAGGATAATGCATGAGACTTCTCGAAGTTATTTTCAGCCAGATACTAGCATTGTGTAAGTTTGGTTGCAGAACTTTCCAACTTTTGTAAAAGAAGGATGAAAGTTGTTTTATTGCAAATTATTAGCTGGAGACGGAGCAGAATTACGTCGAGCTTATTTTGAAACTTTTCTAAATTGTTATTTCCACTAATATAAGAAGTAATATTTAATTCATCAGTTTGAGCGAGCTTTTGGGAAAATTAAATCCCGTGACTCACACTACCTGCAATTATTATAAAAGTAGTTTCTTGTAACGACATGAACCTGCTTACGTAATAATAAAGACCTCCTCGACTAAACAATAAAAATATACTTAACTAGACTCTACACTCTTGTAGCAATGAGTATTTTATATTCTATAGACAATGGGAGTACTTGACAACCGGAAAAATAAAAATATTTTGCATACTTTACAAATAATTCTGTTTCTCATTTGTATGAAAAATCAATAATAAATGGCATTGGTAGTTATGTTTGCAATTATAATGCGAGAGAAGTAAATGTTAATGAGGCATACTGGAATAATTATTCATTTTTATGGTGGCATTCTTATCAAAGAGATTTTATAAAAAAACACGCCGATTTGTATGAGATACTGTGATCAACATTGCAGCTTTTAAAATGGCACTCCCGTAACTGGCATATTAAAATTGTTATGCAATTCTCCATAAACAGTACCTAAAGCTTTATCGTTTTGAAAAATCACCAAAGATTAAAATAAATTAAAATAAATCGGAAGATTACAGAATATTAATTAATACATGATATAGGGTTGAATTATTTGATCAAACTGTAAGCGTGGACGCTGAAAGGTCATTAAAGCAGAAACGACGTGTTGAAGTACATATTTATAATGCAATCTATATATTTGTTTTAAGTAGACAAATTCCATTTAATTTTCACCAAATTTCACTATATACATGTTGGGAAATAAAATTATTAGGTATTATTAAATGGATCATGTTACTTACATATTTGCGAGTCTTAGTAAAGGCATATTTTAGATAGTGTACTTTTGCCATCATTTGAAATTATTTTTTACTCATCCCAAGTATAAGAAATTAGTTGTGAGTTATGATATCGTGGGGCGAGTAAAAGCACCCTAATTTAATATGCTTGAAGTTATTTCTTTGGTTTGGTCCCATATTACGTATTGTCTGCTCGAGAATTTTTTCATATACATACGTACTTACACAAAAAAATAATACGTTCTCTATGTATAACATACGTCATCAATTAGTTTTTCCATTATCATTAAGCTGCTTGCGTGTTACAATGTTTACACGATGACACGACAACCAATAAATGAAAATTTCGTGTCTTTGGCTTTACGATTATCTATCTATCTAAGCATTTTTTGTTTTCAATAACCGCAGTTCCTACTTTTACTGGTGAACGTTCTTGTGATTCAGTATCAGATAAATATAATAAATATTAAAAAATCCATTACGTCATGAATGGCTGGCAATTACCAACTTTATTACTAAAATTGTAGATAAGTCTCTTAACTAATTATTGGGTAATAATAGATCCATGCCAATGAAAACAAATTTCTTCTACGTAGAAGGGCATATATTTTTAATCTGTGTATAAGCAAATATTGGCGCCTCAACAACTTGCCGCAATTGAAAAAAAATTACACCATATCTCATAGGCATGCTTCTAATGTGTATAAAGACTGTGATGACCCGACCTGAATTGAGTCAAAGCTGTTAGATTAGATTGGTCAGATGCCGTGACCTCCCAGCAATTTTATAGCCAATTTATCATTACACGGATTAATGCCCTAAGCAAACATATTAAGTGGCAGAAAGCACCAACATACTCTTGCTAATTTTCGGAAAACTATCAAACAAGATTTTCTCGGATGCAGCCTGCAGGAATAATAAACACTTCCAAGTACGACTAATTTCAGATTTCATTAATGAAAGATCTATGGGACGTCATAATCGAGCCCAATCATATTGCAGCGGAAAAATCAATTTCTTTCGTATCAAAAGTGTATATATAATTATGTAGTAAATGTTGAATATGGAGATGGAAAAGATGTACACACACATTTATAGATTTTTATGTAACAACTTTATAGATTTTTTTGATACATGTGCATATTATAAATTCAATCAACAATATTCAATATATCTTTAGGAATAGGAATCTTGTAGAAATTCAAGGTCATTTTTATATAAAAATTTTGTACATGTGTAAGACGATCTTTTGCGGACTTTTAGGATTTGCACAGATAATGAATTCTGGACGTAAATTCCAGTCATTTATTATGTAGCATGAAGCGTTAGAATACAAATTTATTTTTAACATCAATTCACTTACTGCATTCTAGTCTGTGTGGTAGCATTTTTACAGTAAATTACAAGAAAAGGGTAGCTGTGTTTGCGCTTTGAAAATTACTCAGCAGTTATAGCTACCTCTGATGGTCAATGAAAGAAAAAAAAATTGAATAACTCAAATTACTTTTTAGTCATTATACGTTTTGTCGTAATTGTCAATATCACGACATTTACCAAAAACTGGTTTTAGTAACCTTTAACCCCTATAGTTTTTAGCTTAATATGTTATTGGTGACGACTTGAATGTTGTAATTTAGCACAATATAAGAGAGTACAAATAAGGTTTCTAAAAAGTAACCACGGATTTGGTCAATCTAGTATAGAAAATGAATACAAATATGTACTCTTAAAGGTAAACAACAACACATTTACCTACCTGAGAATAAATTATGAAAGCAATATTTTTTTCACTACTTAATTTCGCAAAATAAAATACCACCAGGTAGTTGAAAAGTATGCAAGGGAATGTAAAAAAGGTTAAGTTATTTAATTATTATTATAATAGTATTTCTTTTTTATTCAAAAAGCGTAATCAAGTATATTATTATCAAGGTCAATGACAAAAATATTGTACTTTGTTTAATTTAGAAATTTAAATTTTGGCATAAAAAAATTCTTCAGTGTTTAATAGTGGGCGGGAAAATTTAGTGTAGTAACTGTTTCGGTCAAACAATTAAACGTCTGAAAAATCCTAATAACATAATAACGGACAATAACAAAATATTATAAAAAAGAGCAATTATTACTTTTTAAATTTATTATCTTATAGTAACCTCGATGAAATTATGTCCCAAATACGTGTATGCATAGTTGCAGTAGTTATTTATGGCATTAAAATAAAAACTACACGTCTATATGCACTTTTGATTGTTTATTAAAATAGTTACCTGTTTGTGACACAAATTGTAAGCCTTTAAAAACAATAAAAGCATGGATATAACTCAATATCGTAGTCGTGATTAATAAAACACAGTAGGTACATATTTGTTGTTTTTTAGCTTATAAAAGCAATCACTCGCTACGAAACATCTTCCTCACTTAATTAGCGTTTTAATTAAATTTAATTCAATGGACCGATAACCTCTGCGTTGTCGCAAAGAAAAAAAAAGGCGCATTGTTGCAGTTATCTGCAGTGAGAAAAATTTCTAAGATTTCAAATATCTAAACTCACTTATTAATTACAAGAAATATCCCTATATTGTCCTAGTTTTTGACCGGTCCGGAAGAGCAGAATTTTCAGTTGCAGCAGGTATCGGTCTGAAAATGCTGAAAGAACACGCGTTGTCAAACCACCACCACTTACATCGTTACAACCTACTCACAGCGATTGAACGTTCAGCACTGGTCTCTGCGTCTGCTTCTGCCAGTTGAATTTGTTACATTCTATCGTATCCCTTCCATCTCTCCAAGGATTTCATGTGTAATTTCCATGTACACACTCCAAGGATTTCTCCAAATGTTTAAACGGCCACTGCTATAGGTTTCCAGATTATGAGAAGTTAGCCGACAGGACGCTACTGGGAGCTCCCAGTAGGGGAAACTGGGACAGTCTGACGTGGGCTTGGTCGGAGGGTTCAAAAATTGTTGCGGAAAGTTGTTACATTAATAAGAATTAATAAAATGTATTCGAGGAATGATTCCATTAAACGTCGTTTCAAAATGTCTTTTATAGCCTAAGAATTTTCAGTTTATTTAAACATCGTTTCAAATTGATAAACAAATATTTGGTTCGTAATTGCGGCTATGCCTGCAGTAAAATAAATACCTCGCCAAACTAAAATGTACGTCACACGTTTTATAAATTTTCTTAGTAAGTAAGCTACGTAAGTCTTAGGTTATTGATTATGTGCAACAATTTAATATATTTTTTGTAACTTGATTAATAAAACAAGTAAAATACATTTTACGCACGCTATGATTTTTTCCTGTAATTTTTAATAAATAAAATAGTTAGTTTTTACATAGTTAGTTTTGAGTTACCTTTAACTAGCAAAAACCAGTATTGTGGGTTGATTTTTGAATTGTGATGCTTATTTAGTATACTCGCATTGCTTTCTAACAACGAAGGGGACTTTCAAATTAATACTGTTTGTTTTATGCCATCCATATAATCAGCCAAAAATACTACATAGAAATATGATATCTATGGTTATAGCTATAAAACGGTTAGATTATAAGCTGGTGAGGTAGTTATAACAGCAAAACAAAAGCTGTATTACACATAGCTAACATAAAAATTCGACATCGAATGAGTATTATCGAATTTCCAGAATCTTTTCGTTACAAAGAAAAGCTGTAAGAATTTTATCTGAATTAAACTAGGAGACGATTGTGAAATAAAAATTTGTAGAATAAAGTGAAGTTCATGAGATAGTTACTCGGCATAAAAATCAACTAAATATTAAAATGGAGACTAAAAAAAGTCAAAACGGTCCGAACTATCTCTCCATAATTTTTTTTAAGAAAATACCAAAACCTTTACAGAGCTTCCTCTCAGCACATTCAAGAGTACTGGTGATCTGTACATCTAAATCATAAAAATCGGTCCACCCCAATAGGGCCCCATGGGCCCCCATGTCCATGTGAAAAATAAATTACTACCTATTCTCATACCTACCAAATATACAAAAAAAAAAAAACATAAAATCGGTCCAACCAAAAGGGCCCCATATCCATGTGCAAAATGGTTTACCACCTATTCTCATACCTGGCAAATATACAAAAAAATCATTAAAATCATAAATGTAAGAAGAAATAAATAAAAACAACTTTAATCTATTTCTTTCTTTTTAGGTTTACTGTTTGAAAATTGTAGGACTTGAATTAAAAAAAATCTCGTTTTAGGTAAGTATAATGTTTTTTTAATGTCACAGATGTTTAATATACCAAAACCAATTACAGAGCTTCCTCTCAGCACATTCAAGTGTACTGGTGATCTGTACTTCTGAGATGAAAGACCAAGAATCCAACACTAAAAAAACATAAAAGTATTCAACGACCACATTCAATCATTAAGTGTAGCGTACTAAATTACTTTCTGCAGAATCCGTACTAGGACTCAAAAGAATTTTGAGGTACAAAGTTAAATGTGTCAGACTTTTAATAATTTTATTAACTATGTTTTATTGTGAAGTATGTAATAACTAGCTGACTCGGCAAACTTTGTACCGCCTCAGAATCAATAACACAGGAGCCCAGGACCCCCCTTTACAAAAAAAAATCATAAAAATCTGTCCAGCCCAATAGGGCCCCTTGGGCCTCCATGTCCATGTTAAAAATAGTTTACTACCTATTCTCATACCTACCAAATATACAAAAAAAAAACATAAAAATCGGTCCAACCAAAAGGGCCCCATATCCATGTGAAAAATGGTTTACCACCTATTCTCATACTTGCCAAATATACAAAAAAAAAATCCATAAAAATTGGTCGAGCCGAAAAATCGGTCCAGCCCAAGGGGGGTTCCTGGGCCCCCATATCCATGTGCAAAATGGTTTACCACCTATTCTCATACCTGCCAAATATACAAAAAAAAAACATAAAAATCGGTAGAGCCGTCTCGGAGGAGTTCGACCACAAACGCCGTGACACGAGATTTTTATACAGGGTGGAAAGTTTAACTGGAATAAATTCAGTATCTTCACTGCAATTGATTTTGAGAAAAATTCTTGAAACACGTCGATTTTTGTTTTTAAATCGCCACTTTTTAGCCTGATCAGCTTTCTTTTGTTTTTACTCAGGGGGCTGTAATGACCCTTAAGCCTTTTTTTTTCAAATCGGAAGATATGCAACCGACACATCATTGGAAAGCTTATAAAAAAGGAATACAACGAAATTTTTTTTACTTTTCCAGCTAATAATGTAAGAAGAAATAAATAAAAACAACTTTAATCTCTTTCTTTCTTGGTAGGTTTACTGATTGAAATTTGTAGGACTTGAATTAAAAAAAAATCTCGTTTTAGGTAAGTATAATGTTTTTTTAATGTCCCAGATGTTCAATATGTTCAACAAGTCCTTCTTGACACAATGCAAGACGATAATAAAACTCTCTTCTTACATTTTACAACATTTGTGAAGTGATTTGCTGAATTTCATAGGTAATACGTTCTTGCAAATTTTCAAGATTATCGGGTTTTGTGGTGTGGACTTTACTTAAGATACCCCCACAAAAAAAAATCAAGAGGCGTGAGGTCTGGTGGCATTGCTGGCCATTCTATTGCACCTCTTCTTCCGATCTAGATATTATGAAAAATTTTGTCCAAATAACGCCGAACGGATGCAGCATATTGCGGTGGAGCTCCATCCTGTTGATACCATATTCTCTCATGTGGAAGTTCTGGATCTAATTCATCTCTAAATTGGTCCGCCACAGCTGGGCGAAGCGAAGATATCTTTCTGCATTAAGATTATCAGGAAAGAACACTGGTCCTATCATCGTACCTCCAACTATCCCAGCCCACATATTTAGTTTCTGTGAACGTTGAGTGTGAGTTTCACGCATCCAGCAAGGATTATGGTCACACCAATAACGCCAACTTTGTCTGTTGACTTCGCCGTTTAATGTAAATATGCTTTCGTCAGAAAAAAAAATGCATTCTAAAGAATTTTAAATTTTAAGTTTTTCTGTTGCAGTGGTGCATTATTCTTATTAACTATCACTACTTATACTCAAATAAATGATGATAACTAACAAATTTTGCAAAGAAAATTAAATTTATTAGAAAAAGAGACGATAAGATAATAAACCCGCACGAAGAAAAAGAAACACACTGAAGCATCCAAAAAACAGTTATTAGGGTCTTATTCTCAGATGGGATAGAAATACATGAAACAAAACACATCGTTGTATTTCTTTTTTTATGAGCTTTCCAATGATGTGTCGGTTGACATATCTTCCCATTTGAAAAGAAAAAAAACCTTATGGGTCGTTACAGCCCTCTGAGTAAAAACAATAGAAACCTGATTAGGCTAAAAAGTGGCAATTTAAAAACAAAAATCGACGTGTTTCAGGAATTTTTCGCAAAATCAATTGCAGAGAAAATACTGAATTTATTCCAGTTAAACTTTCCACCCTGTATATTAGATGTATTGTATTATGCAAAAGCTAAATGTGTCAGATCTTTAATAATTGTATTAACTATGTCTTATTGTGAAGTACCTACATATATGTATATATAATGTATTGTATAAGTACATAATGTTTTGACCTGTGTAAGCCCTTTGGCATTAGCATTAAATAAACAATCAATCAATCAATCAAAATATACAAGGACAACGTTTTCTGAAAATGAGGTGATGTGCTTTGCTCTTCTCCAGCTCATGAATCTCTCGTAACTGTATTCGTAATTGCCTTTTTATTTCATAGGCAACAAATTATTGTTGATAGCAACAGTAATTTCAGGTAGCCGTAAATTCTTCTTCTGCATCAGACATCTTTTTGCTTCGTCCACAACAACAGTAAAGATATGAGTTCCTGAAATCTTGTCAGTTTGTCAGTTACAAACATAATTCAAAAATACTTACGACTGCGAGTTTGCGGTTTCTTTGATAGTTGTGAAAAGGAAAATGTGCATTTACATGACATGAATAACAAATTCTATCAAAAAATCAATTTTTGAAATAAAATAATATGCTATATTATAATAATCTATCTATATAAAACAAAGTTAATAACTCAAGAACTCAAGAACGGCTGGACCGATTTTTATGATCTTTATTTTGATAGATTTGTCTCCGCCGCGAATAGCAGAATAACTATTAAAACATAGAAAGGGGGGCTCAGGAGCCCCCCTTGGGTTTATAAGTCAATAACGGCTGGACCAATTTTGCGATCTTTGATTTGTTGAATTTGTCACCGCCCCGAGTAGCAGAATCACTATTAAAACATTCGAAAAATAACAGCCGCCCCTTGGTACAGGACAACGACAGTAACGAAAAAAATCGATTCTTAAGCTGTAAACTCCAAAAGTTTCACTTCTGCCGCGCGTGGACTCCACACACAATTTTTTTGTTTTTTTTTCTTTGATAGTTGTGAAAAGGAAAATGTGCATTTACATGACATGAATAACAAATTTTATCAAAAAATTTTTGATAATAAAATAATATGCTATATTATAATAATCTATCTATATAAAACAAAGTTAATAACTCAAGAACTCAAGAACGGCTGGACCGATTTTTATGATCTTTATTTTGATAGATTTGTCTCCGCCGCGAATAGCAGAATAACTATTAAAACATAGAAAGGGGGGCCCAGGAGCCCCCCTTGGGTTTATAACTCAAGAACGGCTGGACCGATTTTGCGATCTTTGATTTGTTGAATTTGTCACCGCCCCGAGTAGCAGAATCACTATTAAAACATTCTAAAAATAACAGCCGCCCCTTGGTACAGGACAACGACAGTAACGAAAAAAATCGATTCTTAAGCTGTAAACTCCAAAAATTTCACTTCTGTCGCGCGTGGACTCCACACACAATTTTTTTGTTTTTTTTTCGGGGGCGAATAATTCACGAAAAAAAATTTATGAAGAAAATTCATTTTCTGGTTCGGGTAATGCCTGTAGATGGCGTTGTGTGCATCATCCTTTGATAAAAAACAGAATTTAATTCACTTAAGTTAACACAGCATTTATTTATTCTGAGGAGGTACGAAGTTCGCCGGGTCAGCTAGTCAATTTCTAATATTTTTTCGTCTCTTTAGAACTTACTCAAAGTCTCATCTCCGCCTTTCTGATCTTTTAGTGTTGTCTGTTATGAATTTCCCATATTCTTAAAAAAAAAATGCCGGTATATTGTCACGTTTAGATTTCACCTTCTGGTTTGCTCCTTCACCCTTTTTTTTTGCCAAATAATTGACAGTGACATGTCATCTTCAAATTTTCCATAGATAGTGGTATTTTGTCAGAAATCTTTATTTTCTTCTTCTTTTGCTGTTCTACCATCAAGAGCTGTTATAAAGAAGCTAAAAATGGATTTTGATCATATTTTGTATACTCTACAACTTTCATACTCAACCGTTTGCTCTACACTAATCTCAATCTTGCTCTACACTAAAGGGAGCCAATATTCTCAGATCTTCAATTCCTATGTCTCAAAATCCATTTTACACCCGGTATATTATTTATCTAATATACAAAAATCTCGTGTCACGGTGTTTGTGGTCGAACTCCTCCGAAACGGCTCGACCGATTTTTATGAATTCTTTTTGTATATTTGGCAGGTATGAGAATAAACTATTTTTGACATGGACATGGGGGCCCAGGGGCCCCCCTTGGTCTGGACCAATTTTTATGATTTTTTTTGTGTATAATTGGCAGGTATGAGAATAGGTGGTAAACAATTTTTCACATGGACATGGGGCCCAGGGGGCTCTCTTGGTCTGGACCGATTTTTATGATTTTTTTTTTGTATTATTGGTAGGTATGAGAATAGGTTGTAAACTATTTTTGACATGGACATGGCGGCCCAGGGGCCCCCCTTGGGCTGGACCGATTTTTCGGTTCGACCAATTTTTATGTTTTTTTTTTTTTGTACAGGTATGAGAATAGGTAGTAAACTATTTTTCACATGGACATGGGGGCCCAGAAGGCCTCCTTGGGCTAGACCGATTGTTTTGATCTTTGATTTGTTGGATTTGTCTCCGTCCCGAATAGCAGAATAACTATTAAAACGTGGACATGGGGGCCCCCTTGGGTTTGACCGAATTTTATAATCTTTGATTTGTTGGATTTGTCTCCTCCCCGAATTGCAGAATAACTATTAAAACATGGACATGGGACCAGGGGCCTCCTTTGGGTTTATAACTCAAGAACGGCTTTTATGATCTTTGATTTGCTTGATTTGTCTCCGCCCCGAATAGCAGAATAACTATTAAAACATGGATATGGGCCCCCCTTGGGTTTCATGGGGCCCCCTGGGCTCCTGTGTTATTGATTCTGAGACGGTAGAAAGTTCGCCGGGTCAGCTAGTTTAATCATATAAATCTAAACCTCTAAGGTACTTTTTCTTCTTACATAATTCCTTTATGTCAAACTTCAAATCGATCAAAAACAAAACAATTGTTTGGATCACTTTTGGTGGTAGATAACTACTTTTAATCAGTTTTTCCCTAAAACACCAAAAACAATTTTATTATAACTGCTGTCAAATCGATTTTGATTCCTAGCCCTTCTGGGTATTATTTGATTCATTTAATTTTCTTTTTACCTTTATGTTGTTGTATTGTCCTCTTTTAGCTCTTTGACTTCCTCGCCGGCTGTTAATTTTTTCAAACAAACAAAACAAAAATGTTTTTCTCAATAAAAATAAAAAATATATTATAGAGAATGGGACTCATATTGCGTTTTGACTGCTTTTTTGGTGTTTTTCAAACGTTCTAATTATCCATTGGGTTCTTGTTAAATCTAATTCGAGCTTATTTTGGATTTAAATTTTCAGTATAAAAGATAACGAAGTGTCGCATATTTTATGCTGAGCCACTGACTGTTATTGGATAGATCACATTATGTATAGGAAGAGAACCGAAGTTAAATGCACAAACGTAAAAATGTAGTGTAAAAAAATGTTTCTTTAATTTTATTTTAACATAAAGTAAACGACAACTTAACGTGTTAATTTAAAAGCGATTACATGGCTGAAATACCTTCTTGTCTATTTAGTACACCCATAAAAATTCGTTTTTCCTGTCGTCGGATTCACAAAGAGTTAATCTATTGCCATAAATCTCTCATTTCGGTCGCTGTCACAATAGTAAAAATACGACCCACGGCACGTCGTTCGGGTTAATTTCTTCTGTGGGTATTTTACAGGGCGGCGCAGGTAAAAATGTTAACGGAACTCGGTGGCGTCAACACGTAACAATCAAAACAACTTTATGTCTTCGTGCACGACTTAATCGCATGTCAAATTTACAGTTCGGCATTACAAGAAATGTTGATCTGGATCAAATCGACCTGAATAATAATAATATACAAATTTTATGACAGTGGTTTTAATAACAATAATTAATTTTACATTAACATAAATTTGCGCAGTTAATGTGATAAATTGGTTTTATCGATATTTTGTCGTAAATTTGCGGATTTGTGGTCGAAAAAACAGAATTATTTATGCGTTATCAGAATACCGATTATTCATTTAAAAACTTTATTGCTTGAAAACTTTCCGAAAAATTTATGTACTTGTGTAATATTTTGTGTAAATGTTCTTTTTGTCTCACTAAATGCGTTTATCCGAGGACGGCCTGACCGTGGCACATTTAAATTCTCCAAGTTTTGGAAAATCAATGTTAAGAAGTTTTACAAACATGACCATTTAGACCTTATTTGTTGCCGAGAATGTTTTCGTAACCGCATTATCACTTTTAGTTTTAGCAAATACAATGTATTATTCAAATTTTGTGGTGCGATAAAAGGGAGGTCCAAACAGCCATGAAATGATATAACTATTTATTACAAACTTGCAGTTTGTGTGGACGCCCCAAGTATCTCGGTTGAAACATTTAATGACTATTTTTAATCGATTTTATTCCACTTGCATTTTTGGTAAAGTGGCAAAACGGAAGTTTAAATCCTTTTTGGTAAAAAATAAGTTCAGTATAATAAAAAAATTCATTTTGAGTGCGTTAACGAAATGTTATGAAATTTTGAGGTTGTGGTTCCATGTCAAGTGTACGTCAGGTACAGAAAAATCAAATTTTAACAAAATTACCAAAATTGATTTATTTGTTAAAAAATAAAATTAATATGCAAATTAGAAAAAAATTACATGAAAAACTCGTTTTGTAAAAGTAACTGATTTCTGTCACCTTAGATTCGGTACCAACAATCCTTAAATTTTTGTGCTTTGTTTACCGTTGCAAGCAGTGGCCTGTTATATCCAAAAAACAAAACAAAAATCATCCTTTGAAATGTCTAAACCTACGCCATGACAAATATGAATTGATTTCTCGAAAATCAGTCTTCTCTTAGCAACCCCGGAAAACAATCCAAGGGTTACATACGGTCGACGTATATTAAAGAGAAAGATCTCCATTAATCTTTTACAAACTACTACAGATCTTGAAGCTAAAAGCACTTGTTCGTGATTTATATTCGACCGAATTGCAGAAGAGGTTTTCATTTCGTATTTTAAGGTGCGAAATAAATTTAATTTCCTCCGTTTCTTAATGGTGTTCAAGTTTTTTAAAGCAAAGTCACAATTAAAATACAATCAACCAACAGTAGCTTCACTTGAATACGAATAGTGTACTTACCCGAAAAGAAATTCATCCATTTAACGAACGACAGTGCGAGAAGAAACAAAAAAAACAATTCAAACCTGATAAACACAAAAAATGATTAATGACAATCGTAACAAGAACAAGTTGTAACGGCTAAATAAGGATGGTGGCTGGGGAAAAAAGTACTTCCCGGTATGAAAACGCAATGAATCCATATGAATTTTTTGAATTGTTGTTAAAGTATCATCGAAGCTTTATGGAATCTTGACTCGATATGTACTCGCTCTTTATTACGACAGATATTGTCTTATTAAGTTTTTTTAATGAAAATAAAGTTGGGTGATTATGATGAAAGGAATAAATTCAGTTGTTTATCTTTGCCAATTAAATTAAAAATTGCATGAAGAAAAACAATAAAAACGAACAAACTATTTATTCAGAAATATAGTCAAATATGTATCTTAAATGGTAGATAACATGAGGTAAAAATTTTAAGGTAAAAAACGCAGTGTAGCTATATAATTTCTTTTTGTATTTTATTTATATTATCTTTTTTACATTGTGTTTTTTAATTAGATAACATGAAGTAAATCTGTTTTGGAATATTATATTATATTTATTTTTTCCAGAGATCGTCGAAATCGCACATCGTACACACTACACAAAACCATAACTTCGAATGCCAAGAATAATAATCTGTGCTCTGAGCAAAGGAAACAACCCCAATATAGCTAACTGCTTTCTGCAAGAGCTTCTGCCGGCTTTCGGCAGGCGGGTATCATTTTGAGATTAGAGACGAACGAAGCATTGATACTTCCCATGCACCCAATTACCAGAACGACCAGCTTCACCGTATAGATTGTGTAAAGCGTGAAGTTTAAACAGCAGGTCTTGGTATTTTGTCCTCCTCCTTGATGGAAATTGGCAGGAGCCGAGAACTTAATAACAAACATCTGCTTGAAGGAGGGGCCCAGCAGAACCACGTCTGGCTTGCTGCTGATATCTGGTGGAGAATGAATAGCTCCAGTATATTCGGCACCTTTTCTTCTCGACAACGGACTCAATATCGTTTGGAACATAAGGCAACACTGGTGTCTGGGCTATCGCATAATAGGGCTGATAGTGCCTCGAAGGTGCATATACTGGACAAGCATGATGTCTTGTGAACTGTAAGAGGCGGAGCAAGTTGAGCTCAGTAATAAAATCTGGCTGAACTCGCTCAACTTCAAAGTCAAAACCGTTGTGCTGCCTTAAACAAATATATGCCCCAATTTCCCTCTTCTCGTGCTCCTTGACAAAGAGTAACAAAAGGAAGAACTTCAGTTCTCAAATTGTTCAAGAGCTGGGATGTCTTCACGCAACGGTTTTGTCTCCTCATATATTCCTCTCAAAAAGGTTTCGACATCTCGCACGCCAATAATTTCTCTGGGACTGAGTTGGGCTGCTGGAAGAGCCCCGAAGGGTTCGTCTTGAACAGGTTTTTCTCGTCTTGCGTTTAGGAGCAAGATATCTACATCCCCCGGGAGGTTCCTATCGAGAGATTTGTCCGCTGGCTTTGGGTGGTGGAATTTTATGGAGATACTTTCTGTTGGAAGCCTGAAGGATCTCCGGCTTGACCGGCTGTACCTCAGCCAACTCTCATCTTTGATTCCACGAAGGTAGGCCACATAATAGCGAAGTTTTTGTGGCGCGAAAAAGTGATGCTCTGTATGTCTCTTAGCCCACAGAGTATTCCTAAGAGTGTTGGTCCACTCAAAGCGTCCATGAACATTGCCATAGCCATTTTACAGGTGGTGTCGCTGCTGCCTCAAGCTTATTAATATTATTATTAGTATAAAGGGTCTACTTCAAAAACTTTCTTTCTGAAGGTTTCAAAAATCACTTCCACCAAATTACGTGGTAATTGGTTAAGTCGATCCAAAGATTAATTAAAATTAATAAATCAATACCTGTCATTTCTATTTTTCGTTTGGATGTTGCTAGTGTGGTCCAGCTGGCAAATTTAACATTTCGCAAGAAATTCGAACTACACCCAGTTCCATACTGTTGAGCTATCAGCAGTAATGATAACAGCAAATGCCCACATTGTCAATTGTTTTTATTATCCACTAGTAGGAAAGAAAAATCCATTATTGGGTAAGGTACAGAAAATCAATTTTTCAAACATCAAACACATTAAATAATTATGTTTTCTGTAACTAGTACTAAATAATCGTTATTTATACCATATTTGACATCCCCAAAATAATTAGGATAATTTAGGGTAAAATGAAGTTGCAATAAACGCTTCAAAAGGAATAATAATTGTGGTGCTAGCATAAAGTTACACCGTCGCACGCAAGCTCTACAAATTGTTAAAATGTCGGAACTGAGGCGATTGAAGTTGAAGTTTTTAAAATCGCGGTTTTATAAGGCCTATTTGCAGTCAAATCGTGATAAAATACTTTTATCCGCAAACGTCACGAAAGTGACAACTTATGTGCCTCCATTGACAAGGTAAAAGTGTCATTTTATGTGATTAGGCTCATAAAGTAGCCAACAGGTGTTATTTTATGTGCTTAATCACATAAAATAAGTGACACTTGTACCTTGTCAATGAATTCTTTCACATTCTTACCAAATTGTTGTTTTCTAATTTATTGAAAGTGAACTAGCGAGGTAGTGGATGGGGACGCGTGTAAATGAAACGACTAGCTTTTCCTTGTTTTATTTACAGGCGCCCCTGACCAAGGGGGCTCCTGACCAAGGGGGGCCAAACACGGGTGCTCATGACCAAGGGGGCTCCCGGTTAGGGTGCTCTCGGACAAGGAGACTCCCGACAAAGGGGGATCCTGACCAAGAGGGCTCTCGACCAAGGGGGCTCCCGACCAAGGGGGCTCCCGGTCATGGGGCTCCCGACCAAGGGGGCTCCCGGTCAGGGTGCTCCCGACCAAGGGGGCTCCCGGTCAGGGGGCTCACGGCCAAGGGGGCTCCCGACCAAGGGGGCTCCCGACCAAAGGCGCCCCCGACCAAAGGGGCTCCCGCCAAGGGGGCTCCAAGCCAAGGGCGCTCCAGACCAAGGGGACTCCCGGCCAAGGAGGCTCCCGACCAAAGGGGATCCCGCCCAAGGGGGCTCCCGGCCAAGGGGGGCTCCCGACCAATTGGGCTCCCGACCAAGGGGGCTACTGACCAAGGGGGCTTCTGAGTAAGGTTTGCGGATAAAATAGTATATATCATTCAGAGCATAAGTCGCGTTATGTGCTTCGCCTGGACTTAACCGACTCACTTCGTTCGTCGGTCAACAGTCCAGGCTCAGCACATAAAGCGTAACTTATGCTCTTAATAATATAATCTACTATTATTTTATATTTGTATCTATAATGACATTTTCCGATTATTTTTTATACCAAAGGTGGAACATTAACGTCCTAGTACTTTAAAGAAAAATTTTAAAGTCCTAGTACTTTAAAATTATACGTCAATCATTTCTAATATTGTTCCCGAGATTTCTGTGGCATCACATTTCGAGTTTCACGTACAGGGAAATATGGCTTTCTTGGAGTATGTTTCTTCAATGGGTCGAGCGCGTAGCGCGAGGCACCAATTTCAGTGATCCACGGAAGTTGCCGTTTGTGAAAATGAGTGTCTCCATTTATCATTCATAAAATCATAAAATATGAGATACTGTCCACATTTCGAGTTTCACGTACAGAGAAATATGACCTCGGAGTGTGTTTCTTGAAGTGGTAGAGCGCGTAGCGCGACGCACCGACTTCAGTGATTCAGGGAAGTTACCGTCTGCAAAAATTTGTTTTTCCGTGTATCTTTGAAATTGGTGCCTCGTGCTACGCACTCAGCCCCTTAAAGAAACATACTCCAAAAAGGTCATACTTCCCTGTAATAAATACATACTATTCGAAACCATAATTTGATAAAAGAAATATATCTAATGAATTATCAGAAGGAGGTCAACAAAGAAATTAAATCAAGAGGAAGAAATTTTCAGTTAAGGGATATAGAAATAATGTGGAATAGTTTTTGAAGCACTATTAAAAGCAGCAAGTGACGTATGTGGAGTGTACAGAAAATGTAACAAGAAGAAAGAAACTCAATGGTGGAATGAGGTCAAGCATGTGACGTTTACTCCCGTTGAGTCAGTTTTTTACGTGGTCTGCTCCACGGGACCGCGGGTAGCTAAATCGGAGTCCGGTAAGGCTGATTGTCTGTCTCGTTCTCGAGATTGCACGGTGTACGCTGTCTTTATTAATTACGGTGCCGTCCATCTTTATTAAGACCCGTCCGAATATCCCCGGCGCTCGAGCTGCTTCGGAAAGTCGATCACCCAACGGGGTGCTACTAGGACTTCTCAGAGAGTAAATCTACCTTCTCCACACGGCACACAGGAGATTGGCTGGCTAGGGTGCTACTAGGACTCCCCTACGGATGCCTTCCTCCTGCGCGTCCCGTCCTGTCGGCGGCTGATGGTTCTACCTTCTTTTCTTCCTCCTCGGGTCGGTTCCCTCTCTCTTCTCTTCTGTTCTTCTTTATCCATTTCCGGTCTTCTTCCTGAGCTCCGCTGGGTCTGTCTCATATAGAACATTTGGTGGGGAATCAGTGGCGTCTTCATTCCCTACTGGGCGGCGGCGGTTCTGAGCTCGGAATGTCGACATCGGGATTGAAGAACGGTTCCGATACGTTGTCGGGAAGTATTTTATTTCGGAGTATTTGGCAAATTTAGTAATTTCGTTACAAGCATGAAATTGTACAGAAAATGGTTCGTACCAACTGCAAAGAAGAAGGGTTAGAGAAAGAAAAAAAGAGAGGCTTGGAAAAGATTTGGAGAAGATCTAGAAAAAGGTAATGAAGGAAATGGAAAAAAGCTCTTTACCATGATAAAAGGACTTGGTCGAAAATACCAATCGTATATACAATGAACTAAAACAAAGAAGGCAAGACAGTTAGGGTTTAGGTTTGGATTTCAGGCATCCATCCGAAGAAAAACGACATCCGCGCAACTGCTTTTTTAATTTAGGAAAGAGATAATAGTCGCACGGTGCCAAGTCCGGACTGTAAGGTGGATGTTCTATCTTTATAGTTGCACTCGTTGATTATTTCTCGGACTTGGTGAGCTTAATGGACTTGGCAATTTTCAATTCCTCAACTTTCTTGATGTTTTCCTTCAACAAGCCTTCTACATCTTGGGTCTACTCGAATTGATTCCCTACCCCATCGAAATTGCTTAGACCAACATTTAACCGTAAAATATGACGGCGCATCTTCCCCATACACGTTGATCATCCTCTAATGAATATCTTTGAGACAACTTCCTTTTTTCGTGAAGAACTTGATCACGTTTCTATGTTCCAACTAAATTTCAGTAATTTTTTGTTAGCTAAAGCTTGATAAAAACAACAAAACACTTTGGATCTGCACCAAACTTGGTCAGTATGCATTAAAATGTCACAGCTACTTGATAGCAAAAATTTGTGATCGTCTCTTGTTTTCTTCATGGTTTTCTTCAGATAATATAAAAATCTTCCCTCGTATGTCTAGAAAATTATATGCTACTTGTTTGGCCCATTTAATTTTCAATGCTCTAAGAAGAACAATGTGTTGTGTATAACATCATTAGCCGGGTAGTAACGTCAATATCCATCGCAATAATAGGCTAATAACGTTATTACCCGGTATCACGTCTTTTATCGTAACATATTATATAAAATTCTTCTGTACGTGTGTTACAGTCCGATTTCATGTTGCATCAGCGACTGGTCGCAAATTCCGGTTGCTATGGAAACGTCTTAACTAAAGACCAGACAGTAAGGCTCAATTTCATGTCTCATTTCACATGAAATTGATCTGACTGCCTGGTTTTTAGTGAAGTCGTTTCCATAGCAACTGACACTTGCAACCGGTCGCAAATCAACATGAAATCGGACTGTTAGTCACTGAACTCCTCCTAAATGACTGGACCGATTTTGATCAAATTTCCCGGAAGGTTTAGATTCACAATTAGACCCGGTAGATGTCCCCAAAATTTTTTAAAATTAAAAAAATTATAAATTCATCATCAAAATCATGGATAATTGACATTAGTTTTTGTTTTGACATTGAATTTCTGTCGCTTATGAATGCTGATGAGTAGTAGATATTATTTTGTTTTGGCTCCCGGGATAGAAATAACAATTGAATGTTTTCCATTCAAAATAAATATTGGGAAGATTTGGAGAAAAACCTAGAACAACGCATCCCAGCCTATAATAAAATATAATTACATTTGTTTTCACTTTTGTGTTTTTCGCGATATGTGTTCAAAACAAATTTATTGAGATATGGACAGGACAGCGTCTGTCGGGTCAGCTAGTATATGTACATATAAATTGAGTTCATGAGTTCAACGATGTATTCAAAGTATAGTATTCCATAAAATTTTGTTTAGAAAAAAAAAATAATTCACCATCAATATGTATGACTTTTACTACTGAAATCGTTAATGAGACAGCTTTCGTTTGATATGCAATTTACGTTTTATTTCAGAACATTTAGCTTATAACATGTACTGAATTTGGGGTTTTTGTCCCCTTTTTTTCTTAAATTTACGTGTCCTTTACATCATAACTATATCATAGTCACCCAAATTTCGTAACGCATTCACCGGTTTGGTTTACTCTCCAAGTTTCGAGCTGGCATATTTTTGCTTCAATAAGTAAAATGGTCTTAAACATTAATTTAAATTAAAAAATTACGTTGATTTAAAGTTAACAAATTCTTAAATGCAAGTTCTTTTGTTAGTTCAGTACATCTACTTTATAAAAATTCTTCTGGCTGTTGGTAGGTGTTGCGATATATTCCATATTGTAACTGTGGTGATAATGTCAACTTTCGACAAGTGGGTTGGTTGGTCGATATGGTTACTTTCAGATGCACGCGTCTAAAAGGGATTCTCATTTATGTATATAAAATACCTCACAATGTTCAGGTAATGTGAAATTTGGTAAAACATTAAAAACGATCTATTCAAATTAAAAACAGGCATGTATATTTGCAAAAATTGAGGTAAAGTACAATTACGGGTATACCTAAGAAGTATTCAAAAAACATTACTATTACTGGTTCTATAAAATGGTTATTTATTTAAACACGATAACTTCGAATTATAATGAATTATAATGAGCATTACTTTTAATCATATTATAGATCACACATTTTGATTTTTAACAACTCTTCCGCGTTCTCAATATCTTTTATAACATCCTAGAAGGAAATTTGATTCCCCGTTTCATACTTTGCCGGACGGCTTCCCGGCAGAATACATATATGTATAATGTCTAGTCATTCTGTATAATAACGCAATATTTTATACATTGCCATTATGCGCACTACAGGCATTTTAGAGAATGCCTAGGCATTAAATACATTACCTTATAACATATACGGGGTGTTACAAAATAATTTTCATCTAGTTAACTTTGTATTTTTTTACATGTAAATTTTTTATGCCGCTCTATTCTTTTTGCATTTGCTAATTCTGGCAATAACGGATTAGTTGCCGAATGATAAACGCCGTTTAATTAATCCGAGGCCCCGAAAAATTTACATGTAAAAAAATTTAACTAAATGTTAGAAAGTTAACTAGATGAACATCATTTTATAACACCTTGTATATCTTCAGGAGAAATGAAGATAAATTCCTAAATTCGTAAATTCTATAAGTGCGTACATAGATTGGCCATCGTTTCAAAATCTATTTTACCCGTTGCTGAGAAAAATTTTTCCATTCTGTTTTCGTGTTACCTGTCCTAATTTCTGTTTTTGTGCTTCTCCAAATTTAAATTATCTTTGTTCTTCTGTTGTAACTTTTTAATAAATGTCTACAACCATAACCACGACTTATACTTATAAAAGGAAAGAAAAAGAAAATGTCTTTCTATTTAATTTAATTATGTTAAATTCAAACATAAAGAGAAATGAACAAAAAGTGATATGAAACCAAGATACTCTTCGTAATTCTAGCGTAAATCATAACTATCAAAATTGAGGCCTTCATAAGCATAACCACCATGACACAACAAAGTTAAAGCAGGTAGTATTCAAAGTCAAATTTCAAGGCATTTCATTTCCATTGCAAAGACAGAAGATATATATTTAGTTAGAGATTTATTGCTTGTCCAATTTCTACAAGGACTGTCAGTTAAAACAAGTTAACAATATATTCTGTGCGACACAGTAATAAGTGGAAATATTAAGTCTGGAGTTAGTTATTTTCTACTGATTACATTGTGTCCGCGTGTGTATTGTTAAAGCGTATAATCGTAAAGAATTGAATCTTGATGATGGTAATCCAATTATAAACTTTATGTATGTCAAACGCTAATGAGGTTTATACATTCTAGTTATATACCACAATTACAATTGCTGCAATCCCCCAGATCAATTTACACTCACTAAACATATTAGCTATAGTGTAGTTTCACTGCCAATAGTCGGACCCTGTTGGTGCATTATTTTTCAATTAATGAACAGAATAATAATTAACTTAACCCCATGGTTTTGGGAAATGGCTACGATGTGCGATTGAAACTAGCAAGGAACCTAAAAGAAGTCTCTTGATAAAAGTAAGAACAGTAAATCGAATAAAAAATACAGTTTATTTATTACAGTAGAAATCGGTTATACAGGTTAATGTTGATCCAAAGGTAATTTCCAATAAATAATCTTGTTGTTACTACACTACGACTCGATCAGACAACCTCCTCGGCACCTCGAGTTGTACTTTATATAACCAGATTAAAAAGAAAAAGTTTCACACACTTAAATTATATCAACTATTCAAAAAGAGTTATAATTTGCAAGAGAAGTCTTCTTAGCTTTCTTCCCACCCAATCTAAATTTATCCACTTCACTCTATGTATTATCCTATACGTTACTTCTTTATCGCCTCCCACGTGTTAGTTTCTCGGATAATCTCTATATCCACACCATTCGAACCAGGTTTACATAGGTTACTGTTACACTTTTTTATTCACAGACTTACTACTTTTCTGCTTTTATTGCAATAAACTTTTATACTTTTCAAATTTAAAATTAAGCATTTATTACGTTTATTGTATATTTTGTTTTATGATATAATAACAATAAAATCAAGTCTTTTTCCTTCAAATACCAACAAATTGCATTCCATCATATCTGCAATTATACTACATTAACAGAAGGCCTAAAGTAAAGTGGAGGGTAAGCGAAAAATTGTAAATATTAACGAGGAAAAAGAATTATCGTGTAATACATTAATTTGACTGTAAAGGATGATTAATAAACGTAGGGGTAATAAGGGCAACTGCAAGTCTCAGTAGTCATTAATGTCAACATTAATTAATCAATCTATTGAGCATTGAGCACTTGCAGTAATTATTATTATTGTTTACACACGGAAAAAAATTATTATTATAATCTTCAGAGTATATTCTTTGGGCAGAAAAGTTACATTATATATATGAACTTCAACCAAAGTGACAAATTCCCAGCAGCAGCCAGCATTATAATAATCGTCAAAACTGATGCTAATCAGTTTCGTATTCCCAACTTTATATTATCCTGGCAGACGTTTCCACAGACTTTCTGATAACACGAGTAGATTTTCAGTACTCCGACATAGCAAATAATTAGCTGTACATCCTGCTTTCCGCTCTTTTCATGCCGTTATTAGAACGTCTGACACACGCTTCTGCAGAACGCCGCAATTAGTGTAATTTGCATGGTGGTGAGTTTAAAGTTGGGAGAAAAAATAAATTCATTGCTGTAATCGTTGGCCGAGTACGTACCTGGAAGCTGACGCACAAACAGTGATGGAAGAGTCGAATTGTGAAATTTTTTACAACAAAATCGTGCAAACATGCCGGAGAAATAGCTGCACATACATCTTGTTTGCTGTAAATTTATTGCTTCTCTGAGAATCATTTAACAATGTTCTATTTGTGTTTGTTTCTTTACGCGCTCTGTTCTTGTGGTGGAAAAACGTGGTGATCAGCTAAAAGTTGCTTGCAGTGGCGTACATATTTTTCATCCAAAATTTTGGTAAAAAATGCGGTCGTTATATATGAGTCAAGAAAATAAACGAGTTTATTTTAAATGTTTAACAAAACATGGAATTCTGCGAGTATGTTATAGTGCTAACATTATTGCTAACATTATTTCAAAAAATCATCATTCGACCAAGTTTATTTTCAGTAAACAGTCATTTTTATAAGTTCGAGACAAACACATTAATGACAATAATAACTTGACTACAGAACGTCCAAATCGACAAATTCACCCTGTTTTTTTTAATGTTTTTTTTTTAATGAGATTAATGTACCACTACAGTCATTCAGAAAAACTGTGAAATCATCTTTATACGATCTTAATAGTCCGGAAGGTAGAGTTGCATTTTAAAAAGTCATTTGATACCGACTGAAAATGATAACAATGATAGTTTTTCCCTAATATTTAAGAACTCTAAACGTCAGCTACTCCAGTACCGTTGCAACTAGAAGTGACAGCATGTGAAAGTTGTAAAAAAAAAATTTGGTTTTAGTATATGTATATTGATACCGCACAAAAATTTATGAGATGGTTTTTCAGATCATCTTTAACTAAAAAATAACAGTCAGCTGTATTGGCATACGTCAGTCACGTATATGGACCAGGTTAATTTTCATAAAGTATAAAGTCATTTTATACCTTATGAAATTTATGCAGTTAGATTTTTATGCTTTTAATATAATAAAGAAAATCGCCAATCGTATTTTTAACGGTGCTAAGAGCGTCAGTCAGCGTCATAAATATTGCTGCGCGGTCAGTGCATCTGAGCGTTGCATAGTCACTTTGGCAAATGAACTGACGATCTTTATACCCACAAACATTCAGCTGACGGTAATTTTTACTTTTGCTAACCATAAAAATACACCATATTTTAATTTCAATCAATATTTTACAGGCTGTCCCATTTAAAATTCCCTAGTCCAGATTTCTCCGAATTGATTATTGTGATTGAAAAATCCTCGAACAGGTCGATTTTATTTGCCAGGGACACATTTCCTCAGTTTCCTTTCAAGTTCCGGCATTTTGCTCTCTTCGCGAGGGGGCTGTTAGCCCCAAAATCTTAAATGGCACAATGGGTCGAGTGATACCTCATTTGAAGTTGGAGGCTACAACTAACAAATTATTTTTCAATATTTTGATAAAAGATGATCTGAAAAACCATCTCATGAATTTTTGTACGGTATCAATATACCAAAACCAATTTTTATTTTTACACTTCTAGTTGCACCGCTGGTGCGGCGACTGACGCTCATTTTGCTGATTATTGAACATTAAACAACTGCTAGAAATGAACTTCATTCGGTATAAAATTCCTAGAAAAAAATGCAACGCTACCTCCCGTACTATAAAGCATCTAACCGCTAGAATTTTTTCAATGCACTTAGAGGTCTTTCAAAATCTCATGTGCAATATAGCCTAATATACTATCGGACTTAAAGATATTGTCATTTTGCTTTCGCCGCTGTCGGACATTCCTATTGTACATGTTTTCAGTTTTCACTTATAGTGGCCAGATCTCTTCAAGGACACAACCCATGAGGTTTTGGAACATCTCTACTATAATAATCTGTCCTACGCTCGTAGGAGATATTGAGAAATACTTTTAGGCCGAAATATTTTAAGGTAAAGAAAGGTTTAATCAGTCACACCGAAATTGACTGAACTCATTTTGGCTAATAGGTGGACATGTTAAGTTTCCTCATTTATATTGTATGTACGTGAGAATCTACAACTCCTGGCCTGATATCCTTCATTATTATCAAAATGAATAGCAAAACCGCTTAGATTCTCATATTCCAAATTTCTGCCAACCTTCATATCTAATCCTAAAGGGTTAAACACCAGTTCTACGATTGTTTTCTTAATTTCCTCACTTATACTGACAAGTGTGTATTTAGTGTCTTTATAATTAAAACTGGCATAGTATCAGTGAAAATTGAACACATGCAGTAACGAGACCAAGACCAAGACCATAATATGCAAAAGCAATACCAAGAACAAAACCTTATATGCATGAAGAAGACCAGGGCGAATTGCGTGGTTGTTCCTAGATTTTCTGGGTGTAGCTACATACTCGTATTATTATAAATTCTCAGAAATACTATAAAACAGCATTAAAAATTACTGGCAGTGAATGTTTTTCTTTCTTACTATGTGGGCCAATTTTCAAGTCTAGGAGAAAAAAGGTGTCTCAATCCTGGAATATTTACTTATCACGGGAACGTCTTTCTATGTTACCGTATTAGAATCTCCATAACCTCTAATAACTTCTTCTCTTGATCACCCCGTAAAACAGTTTTTGGCCATCCCCTCTCGTATTCTTCGTACCCTTGTTCTGTATTGTTTCCTGCCCCGTTATATCTTGTATATTTTCTCGTAGCTACATTGGATGTTTATATTTGTATTCATAGCTTTGCAGGCGATACCATCTTATTTTTCTGTTTTCTACTTTTCTCTCTCTTGTTTTTTTTTGCCACTTATAGTGGTCTCTACCAATTTCAAATTTATACTCAGTGACACTAAAAGTGTTACACCCAGAAGGAATGATTTTTTGGACGTATTTTTTTGCCAATGTGTTAAGCTTACATCAAGAATAAAACTATAAGATTTGCAAGAAATTTTAATAACATAATTCGAAAAAAATCAATAATGTGTTTGGCGACCCCGTAGCTGAATACACTCCTGTACACGTCTAGGCATCTACAAAATGAAACGGTCGATGTCTGCTTGTGGCACCTCGTTCCAAACAACTTGAACTTCATAGATTAACCGTGCCAGAATCTGTGGAGGATGGCGCAATGTGTACAGTCTTCTCCCCATTATCTTCTATGAGATTTCAATCCGGTGAACTTGGTGCGCACGGCAAAACATTAACGCCAACTTCTTGGAGAGAGTCCATAATTCGACGAGCAATCTGTGGACGTGCGTTGTTTTGCTGAAAAAGGACGTGTGGACGATCATCTAGATAAGACAATAAAGTGGTTGATAGGACGTCATCAACATAACGCGCAGCCGTCATACTACGTCGAATAAACACAAGATGTGATCGACTTCCATGGGCAATATCCCCCCAAACCATTACTCCAACAGTCCTGTGCACATGCCTCTCAACAGCAAATCTAATATCACGTCGCTCTCCACGGCGGCGTCTCACCCTCCGATGGCCGTCATGCATGCCTAGGCAGAAACACGATTTGTCGCTGAATACGACATTGTGCCATTTTGCTTCCCAAAGCTGCCGTCCTCTGCAGTTCTCGTGGACGGTATGAAAACAAGTCTGAAAGCTCAAATGTGGATATATAATGTTCGCATATTAACAAGTCGACCTTCTTCTCCAAACCATTGGTCACAGAGTTGGCGTGTAGTAGCAAAACGGTCTCACAGAGCTAGTTGTCTGAAGCGCCTATCTTGACGCTCTGTGGTACACCTTGGTTGACCCGTCGGTCTGTTTCGGGTTCCTCTACCTTCTTCTGTCTACACGCATTACCGTCACTGCAATGCAATTAACACTGCGGGCAATTTAGTGATAAATCAAAAGCAATAATTCTACCCCTTTCAAAATCACTAAGATGGTGATATTGTTGATGCCTTCGGACCCGAAACATTTTATTATGCTTAACACAAGTAGGCGGATACACAACAACTGAAAATACCTGTACTTACAGTTCCTATCAACCGGTTTCTTCACACAAAACTGAGATTAAAGTTTTTTAAAAAAAAAAATCTTTTTCTTCCTTCTTAACGTTCACTGTTGGTCCATAGGATATCATTAGTGTGTAATTTTTAGGGTTCCGTATCCGAAGGATGCCAGGGGGATCCTATTACTTAGGCTCCGCTGTCCGCCCGTCCGTCCGTCTGTCACAGGGCCGAAATAGGTTAAAACTTGCGTCCTTCTTCTAACGTTTTCACTATCTGCGGCAAGTTCTCGATAGCTCCTTTTACATTCTGTGTTTCTTAAATTTCTACTTTTGTCTTTGGTCATTGCCTTGGTCGCCTTCTCTCCTGCTGCCCTTTACGTTCCTATCCAACTTTTTGTATTCTACTAAATTTCTACTTTCGTGGTCTCGGTTATAGTCTCGTTCATTATAATTTTTTGGACCCTTACTCGTACGTTTCTGCCCGCATTCCTCTCTATTTCTGCCATTTCCTTTATTATTTTTTGGGTTTCTCTTTCTTTTCTTGTCATTTCGTTATTGCTAAAGATCAGTCGTGTCGACTGATTATATACATTCACATTTTGCTGTGTGAAGAATTGTCAACTTTATCGTTATATAACTCAACGGAATGACAGCACTATATCTGTCATGTATAGCATTATTTTTATATTAACAAAATCATCAGTGTGTCAATATGTTTCTTTATTATTTATGATTTTTGGTTATGTTTCTAAATTTTAGCCATACCAAACCAAAAGAATATAGGGGTTTACAAGGGGGCTGCTAGCGCTGTCTGATGACTTTAAAACTAGAATCTTTTGCATGAGGCATAAATGCAAAGGTTCGACCTGTACTTCTTTTGACATGACGTCTTACAAATGCTGCTTTCATGTCAGCGACAATTACTCTTTAAGTTCTTAAGAGATTTAAAAGAAGCCCGACCAAGGATATAAGGTGGAAAAGAACGTAGGCGATAAGCAAACTATTATGTATGGCAATATCAGTCTTATGTACGAGGATAAATTGAAAAGTCTCCGGCCTAGTAAAGAAAACAAAGAATATCGCGAACAACAATTTTATTTTTAACGTAATCCCCGTCAAGTTCAATGCACTTGGTCTACCTATGTTCAAGTGCTTTTATTCCATCCCTATAAACCCTTTCGTCCAAGTGGTCAAAATACTCGTTTCTGGCAGCAATCACATCTTCATCGGACTCGTACTTCTTTCCAGCATGAAATTTTGAAACCGCACGGATTTCAGCTGGTTCCATTGTTGCAATACTTTAGCACCTTTGATAGCCTGTCAAATAATTATTATTTCACAGAAATTTTTGTTATTCCACAGCCAGACAGATAAATGTTGAAACAATATAACGCCGGGCAAATCTGTACCCTAGCTGGGTTAGGCCGGAGACTTTTCAATTTATCCTTGTATCTATATGTATTTACGTGATGAACACCATAGAGGCAAAGACAAATCAGTGTGTTTATTCCTTACCTGGTTTATTAAATGCTCCAAGATATAATTTTAATCTCACACAAGGTTAGTCAAGTTCACGTCGTTCAACGTCACGTTTCTTTGGAATCGGTAAACGTCAAGTTTGGATGTTGAAACGTCGCACTCTTTTGATCACGCAAACGAAGATCATATGGGCAGGGTGAAAATATGTAAATTTATTTGTGTCTTTCAGTTGGCGGAATGGCACTTGTAATCATTTTTAATCTTGATCACTCAGGATCACTTGATCAATATATTAAGACCGTCGCTTTTCCAAACATTAGGGAACTAGAGATATCCGAAAAGTTGGTAAAACTAGAAAAAAAGGCAACAAGAAGAAATCAAGTATGAAAAAAATAAATATAATATACCTATTCAACAAGAATTAAAGAAATATAAAGCTTGAGTATAAATCAAATAGAATAAAAACTTTGCGGAAATAGAAAAATTTACATGCCTATTTGGGGGTACATAATGGTGAAAAACAAAAATATTTTTTATGGTACCAACTAAATACATATTGCTACGGACAAATTGGTGCCGCTACTGGTTAATAATCCATTATTTCAATATTCTATTACAAATATGTTTAATTATATCAACAAATCAAAAACAACCATGCATTAATCTAATCCTCTAAAGATCTAAATAACTTTAACATGTTAAAATTCACATGTCGTGCTACTACATATTTTACTTACGTCATGATACGTGGACGCATTTCAGTAATTTCGTACTCTCTCAATCGGGTTCTGCAAGAGTTTATTAGATCTTTTTTGAAAAAAATATACATGGAATTTATAGAAATGCTTCGTTTATATTGCAGACAGTCAAACCCGCTGAGCCAATGCATCCATAATTACGGGTATATTAAAGACAGTGATGACCTCTCCACGTTGTTGGCATTAGTAAGATCACAAAAAATAGTAATGTAATGTGTATTAAAGACTAAGAGTGAGATTTGATAATAAATTAAACTTTTTTGAGGCAATAACTTGGAGTGATTGAGGTACATGTAGACGTCATAGCACACATGTTAAATACATCTGAGATGTTAATTTTCCAGTTGCCGTCTAACTTATTACCTTCCAAATATTTATTTATAATTAATTTTAACAAAACGGAAGCCCATTTTAATCGCGGTTAATGGGCGGATAGAATCCTAAAATAAGAGCATTATAGTGAAGATCGTTTAGCGCCCGTAAAAATTTAATTCCCCGTTAACAGAACATTAGAGATTTTATCTCATCTCTTGTTTTCTTATTGCATCTTTGTTCAGCAGTAAGGATGCGCTTTTGCCGCAATGTGCGCTCGTACTCCCATCGGCGCCAACGCTTACTTCTTGCGGTGGAAAAGTCATCCTTTAATGACTATAGATTACATGATTAGTGATTTAATTGTTTGGTGAAGAAGGCCGTTCCTGCTATTTTCTGCAGTCCAGACACGCGCTATTATCACACACACAAGCGGATATTTACTGAAAAATGTAACTGCCACATAAAACACGAGAAAAACTTGACGTCATTTCAGTACCTGTCCGTTTGAAAAAGTTGAAAAAGTGGCACTTTTATGTCTAGGAGTGAGCTTTCAATGAATGAGTAGAGATATTCTTCCGACAAGAAATCTAATTAAGCGAGCTGGGCAATTCAGGCTTTTCCGGATTCAGATTCATTCAATAGAAATTCTGAAATTGTGAAGCAACCACACACCACTGGGAACTTGGCGAGTAAATCGGTGAATATACGTTATTCAGTAATTTCAGATGTGCCTGAAAGTGAACATTACTTAGACATAGCAAATAAATAAAAAATCCATAATCAAAATCAATGTTATTTATGAAAACCAATAAAACTAAAAATAAACACAGTTAAAAATTGGAACGGTGTAAAAAGTACCACTATATCTGTGATAAATTTTGGTGTAAAAATTAACGATTGTTGGTGTAAATCTTAACACCAGGCTATGTGATGAATATTGAACACGTCCTTGGTGTGAAAAACTCACATACAAGGGTGTCAAATATATACTTGCCGCCTGATTTTACCAAACACGGTGTTATTTTAACACCCATAAGATGCGCAAACGCGATGCGCGTACGTATCCTATTCTTAGTCTTGTTGTTGTGCTGTATTCTACATGATTGTAGTGGCCATCTATTTTGTAAAGGTTCACCTCACTTGACTCATATCGAGCATCAGAAGCCTCTGGATCTTCTGCAATTGATTTAGGTAGGTAACTTGTTGTTTTGAGTACTCGTACTAAGTTATCGTTTACAGTTGAAGTACAGTTTTGAAGAATCTTCAAGTGTTTAGGTATTGATGAATAGACCCACATATTCTGGAATGTATAAGGAACCGTTTGAATTATAATTAGATAAATTTATTATTCCTATAAGTATATAATATGTATATCTATATTTAAAGCATTACTTTTGTATTTTGTTTACTAATATACAATTTATTTTTTAGCACCCTGACTTTTAATTGTAATTCGGTTGGACCCCCCTGTCTATAATTGATTCGAAAATACCACAGTGTAAAATTCATCACAGTGTAAAGTTTACCCAAATTTGGTGTATAATTTACGACACTTCTGTGTGAAATTTAATCACCAAACTTAATCACTTCAGAGTGGTGTAGAATTTACCACTGTGCGGTGTAAAAAATATACCACAGTATGGTGTAAAATTTGCCATCGATGTTGGTGTAATATTTTACCACAAGCTTGTAGTGTAAAATCAACACCATTCCGGATTTTGATGTTAAATTTTACACCGCATTTTTAACTGTGAACTCATACGTACTTTTTTAATTATCATTGAAATAAATTTCTCATTCGAATCTAATAATTAGAGAAGTTACATAAATATAGGAACGAATAAGCTATTTTATACCCGACTAACATCTAGATGATGGGGTATTTCTCTCACAAGTGATATAATGATAAAAATGGGTGAATTACTATGGTTACACAATGGTAAGACATGAATAATTTTTTGAACCGTCATTTTGACACTTTCATTAATTTTTTGATTTTTAACTTTTACAAGAAATTACACGTCGGGCATAAAACGTCGTATCTTACACGTGACCGAAATGACATTGTAAGCTCGTGGGATGTGTATCACTCGTGCTATCGCACTCGTGATTCAAAAATCTCACTAGCTGACAATGAAGCATTTCTGTCACTTGTAATATAATCTACTATTATATTTGTAATTTTAAAACAAGAAAAACCACTAATATTGGAATGTATTTATACAATACTAGGTGGTACCCAGCGCGCGTTGCTGCAGCCAAAAAATAAAGTAACACAAAATAAACTGATGGGTGACATTTTATGTCATAGAATCCCCCGCTGGTCTAATCTGAAGACTGCCTGAAAATTTTACCAAAATCGGTCCAGCCGTTTTGGAGTCTATTTGGATCATACATACATACATACGGTGACAAACCAACGTTCATTAGACACTTACACAGCCAATGACCACTGCGCAATACTTTGGAAAGTATCTACTGACTCGAATAAAAATAGAGGAATGCATAGGAAAATGCTCAAGAGAATGATCGGTTCACTGGTGAAATGACCATATCGCTGCCCTGCGTAAGAAGTGCCTCAGCACGAAAAGAGCATCACAGCACGCCCAAAGAAGACCAAACTATGAGGAACTTATGGCAGAAAACAAGAAGGCACGCCGAAGATAGAACAAAGCCATCAGAGATAGTAAAAGACAACGTTTTCTTGATGAGGTTGAAAATGACCCATGGGGAATACCATACAAAGTTATAAAAAACCAACCAACGCCACCACATACATGTCCAAAACTCCTAGAGATGTTTGTTACAGCGCTGTTTCCTCAGCAAATGGAAATTCACCATCAGACAGATCAGTGCAAGGCACATGAAATCCCACCAATCACGGAGGATCAGCTGATGGAAGCATGTAGGAGAAGGGTAATACAAAACCTTCCGGTCTGGATGGAATCCCAAAGATCGCGTTGAAAACAGCCATCAAAACGGCTCAATGTTCTTGAAGTCTACAACGCATGCCTCAGGGAGTGTACGTTCCTCCAGAAGTGGAAACAACAGAGATTACTACTTCTCTCTTCTGCATGTTGGATACAGCTGTAAAAATCCTAGAACGTATCATCCATAGGAGAATCCAAGCAGCAGTCGAACCGCGGCTTGCCAACAACCAATATGGTTTCCGGAAAGGTCGCTCTACCCTGGATGCGATTTATCTCGTTATCAGTACAGCCAAGGGCGCCATCGCAGGGACCAGGTGGAAGGGAGGTGCAAGAAGTACTGTCTGGTGGCAAAGCGACTTCATTATAAGAGCCCTAAACGAAATGGACGTGCCAATATACATACGAAGGATGGTAGTAAGCTATTTCACTGACTAGATCTTAAGATATGAGACGGAGACTGGTCACATGGAAGAGTACCATGGAAGGCTCCGTCTTGGGGCCTCTCTTGTAGAATATCATGTACAAAGGGCTATTGAACCTAGTACTACCCAGAGAAACCAAACTCGTAGCATATGCAGATGACGTGGCTGTAGTGATCGTCGCAAGGCATATCGAAGAGATAAAGTTCGGTTTTGACACTACCTTCGAGAAGATCAACCAATGGATGGATACTGCTGGCCTGAAACTGGCAGATCACAAGACCAAAGCAGTGCTTATTACCGGTAGGAAGCAAGTCGAAACGATCACACCGCGAGTTGGAACATATATATGAAATTAAATAACAGCCGTTTCTTCGGTATTTGGGAGTGATGGTCGATGCCCGACTCAACTTCAAGCAGCAGACAGAACACGTGGGTACCAAAGCGTCGGTAGTCAGAGCGACCTTATCACGCCTGATGCCCAACATAGGGGGCCCGAAACAAGATTACTGGCGTCAGTGGTCACGTCTGTTATCACATTTATGGAATCCCAATTTGGACCGATGCACTTAAAACACGGATTCTCAGCGTTTACCACAGTGTCTGAGGATGCAGTATATATTATTGCCGGGATGCTGCCGATTGGAGTACTAGCCGAAGATCGTAAAGCTCTTTACCGTCGAAATGGATCAACTACATTGATCCCGGAAGAACTCAGAACAGAGGTGATACAACAACTAAAGGCAGATGGACACCGTCTTATTCAACAAGTGAATTTTTGGTTGAACCGTGATCATGGTGAGGTTAACTACTACCTGACACAGATGATCTCAGAACATGGGTGCTTCCCAGCATATCTTCATCGATTTAAACATGTAGATTATCCAAAATGCTCGTCCTGCCGCGGAATCTGTGTTCTTTATGTGCCCCCGTTTTGACCTGCCACGCAGTACTTGGAAATATGTCCCTAAACGAAGAGTACAGCCGGAGACATTTATAAGAGCTCTGTTGTCATGGGAGGCGACGAGCACATTTGCGAAGGAAGTGCTTCAGGAACTCAGGCAGGAAGCAGAAAGGAAAACATGGAAAGAAACCGTGACTACTACCATCTGAAGGAAGAGCAAACACAGACCGATGACAGAGGAGGTTTTTAGTCGGTATGGGTTTATCCGAGTCCGACATACCATGCAGAGTATCAAGCCCTGACGATACGTAACAATATTTTCCTCCTCACACATCGATTTTTAGATATACAGGCTGTCCCATTAAAAACTCCCCACCCCAAATTTCTCCGAATTGATTATTGTGATTAAAAAATCCTCGGACAGGTCGATTTTGTTTGGCAGGGGCACATCTTTTCAGGTTCCTTTCAACTCCCGGTATTTCGCCCTCTTCGCGATGATGGCCCCAAAATTTTAAATGACACTATGGGTCGAGTGGTTAGTTGTAAAGAGGTCTCCAATCTTTCAAATGAGATATCACTCGACCCATAGTGCCATTTAAGACTTTGGGACTAACAGCCCCCTCGCGAAGAGGGCAAAATGCCGGAACTTGAAAGGAACCTCAGAAGATATGCCCCTGGCAAACAAAATCGACCTGTTCACAATAATCAATTCGGAGAAATCTGGACTGGGGAGTTTTAAATGGGACAGCCTGTACGTATAGATATCCAGATTATTAAACTCAACCATGAACTACAAAAATAATACTGCTCTGGAAACTTTTGAAATGGGAATTTAGGAAAATTTGAATTTTATTAAAATTTCGCATAAAATTTTCAAGAATTTCCAACCAACAATAATAGTCGCGTCAATAAATACATAAATACATAAAACAGACAATCTTCGGAAGTCCTCAAAAACAGCTTCGATTTTAATGTTTTTTTTTTGTGAATGTTTGTTTTTATATATATTATTCAAAATTCAAAACCTTTTGAAGTGGGGAAATAATTATTTATATTGTTTAAACACAATTTATTATATTTATATAAAAAAAATGAGTTTTTCAATACTTATTTTACAAATAATATACGAAAGTAATTATTTATTTTAGACATTTATAAATAAAAAAATTAAAAATTGTTCATCAATACTTAGTAGGAAGGAAAAATTTAAGAATTTTCCTCGATTTCCATGGGAGTCCCTGATCAGATCCTGACTTATTGACAATGGAACCACCTCAAGAGTATACCCTTTCAAATAAAAGAAGAATTTTGAAAATCGGCCCACAATTGACGCAGAAATCGGTGAACATACATGATGAAATCGGGTAATAAAAGGGAGCGAAAATTTGAGGATTTTTCTCGATTTCCATGGGATTCCCTGATCAGATCTTGACTTTTTGACAATGGAACTACCTCAAGAGTATACTCTTTCAAATAAAAGAAGAATTTTGTAAATCGGTCCACAATTGACGAAAAATTCGGTGAACCCACATGAAGTCGGTTAATAAAAGAGAGCGAAAATTTGAGGATTTTTCTCGATTTCCATGGGATTCCCTGATCAGATCTTGACTTCTTGACAAAGGAACTTCCGCAAGAGTATACCCTTTCAAATAAAAGAAGAATTTTGTAAATCGGTACACAATTGACGAAGAAATTGATGAACATACATGAAGTCGGTTAATAAAAGGGAGCGAAAATTTGAGGATTCTTCTCGATTTCCATGCGATTCCCTGATCAGATCTTGACTTTTTGACAATGGCACTACCTCAAGAGTACACTCTTTCAAATAAAAGAAAAATTTTGTAAATCGGTCCACAATTGACGAAGAAATCGGTGAACCTACATGAAGTCGGTTAATAACAGGGAGCGAAAATTTTAGTATTTTTCTCGATTTCCATGGGATTCCCTGGTCAGATTCTAATTTTTTGATAATGGAACCACCTTAAGAGTATACCCTTTCAAATAAAAGAAGGATTTTGAAAATCGGCCCACAATTGACGAATAAATCGGTGAACATACATGAAGTCGGTTAATAAAAGGGAGCGAAAATTTTAGTATTTTTCTCGATTTCCATGGGATTCCTTGTTCAGATTCTAATTTTTTGATAATGGAACCACCTTAAGAATATACCCTTTCAACTAAAAGAAGGATTTTGAAAATCGGCCCACAATTGACGAATAAATCGGTGAACATACATGAAGTCGGTTAATAAAAGGGAGCGAAAATTTTAGTATTTTTCTCGATTTCCATGGGATTCCCTGGTCAGATCCTGATTTATTGATAATAGAACCACCTCAAGAGTATACCCTTTCAAATAAAAGAAGAATTTTGTAAATCGGTCCAAAATTGACGAAGAAATCGGTAAACATAAATGAAATATAAATATATAAATGTTCTGAGGTAACAAGCATTAAAAAAAAAGCATACAACCGAATTGATAACTTCCTCCCTTTTTGAAGATCAATATCATACATATTGTTTAAATAATATTAATAGTTATGTCCCCGCTCCAAAAGGTTTCTGATTATAAATAATATAAAAAAAGCAAATATTAAAAAAAAAAAAACATCAAAAACGGAGCTGTTTCTGAGGACTTCCGAGAAAAATACTTCATTGACGCGACTATAAGAAAAGAAGTACATATTCTCGAGGATGTAGTGTCTTACAGGTTATGTTTTACAGGGTCGGTAAAATTAAAAATAAATAACATTGAATGATTCCACCATATTAAGTGTCATACTGCATGGATTATTCAAAAACAAAGTTGTAACACAGTATACATATTTATCTATCTAATATACAGTGTGGAAATTAAGTAAAGAATAAATTCATTAACTCCGATAATATCTGCACTAGAAATAAAACTTAAAAAGCATATGGTATATGGTTAATTATTTCGCATCCGAGGAACGTATACAATTTTTTTTTCATTAGTTTTTTTGACAGTTATGACGTCATCAATATTTTTTTTTAATGGCAACCTAAGAGTCTTTTATTCTGATTTCAACGATATCAAATACTTAATAGGTTATTATATAGAGGAAAAATAAATAAAAACGGCGCTCAAGTTCAAATTAGTAAAATTTCAAAGAGCGCCGTTTTTATTCATTTTTTCCATGTAACCTAAGTAAGTATTTGATAACGTTGAAAACAGAATAAAAAACTATACGCGAATATAAAATAAAAAACATAGGTTGCCATTAGAAAAAAATATTGATGACCTCATAACTGTAAAAAAAAAACTAATAAAAAAAATTGTATCCGTTCCTCGGATGCGCTATAATTAACCCTACCACACGCTTTTTAAGTTTTATTTCTAGTGCAAATACTAACGGAGTTACTGAATTTATTCCTTACTTAATTTCCACACTGTATACAAATCAATATTTTAATATTTCTTTGTTTGTTTGTTCGTATGTTATGTGCTCCTAGACCGGTCAACCGATGGTTATGAAATTTTGACCATGAATAATATTCGTAATGGGGAGTAACATAGGGTTGTGTCACCTTTTTTTTCGTAAAAAAAATTTAAGTTCAAACCGAGTGAAATTGAGTACTCTTGTCAGATAAAATTGTCACAGTGACAGCTTTAAAAATATGACGACCCCAATGTGTCACGTCTTTTTCGTAAACAAACCGGGTGAAATTGAGTACTCTGTAATACTGACCCGGTCAAATCGGATGAGATGTTTTACTTGGAATGGCGGCCAGGTCGCGGTACTTTTATTATACAGTAACTTTAAATTAGAATACATTTCAAGTAAAATATGTTTTCCGTTTTTTTATTTCTGCTAGTGTTCTATAGAATCTAACTAAAATCACGAACTTTCAAATTTTATTTCTAAAGGAGGCCCTAGACGGTCAATCATTTTGATTTTTGATTGGGAGCAAAAAATGTAAAGAAACATTTTGGAGCGATTTTTTTCTGTACAAGGTCCACATTGAATAAAACATCTGCAATAAATTGTTATTGGTCAAAATATCGGGGCCTTCGCGCTGAAAACTATACTCATTTTCCAACGTCATTTATGAGCGTTGGGTGGCAAAAACTTGATAAGACCAATTTAATAACAATAATAATAAGTCTTATAACATTTTATCGTTGGACTTAACGTTTATGAGAAAAATGCAGAAAATTTTCATGAGGTCACGCTCGGGGGCGGCTCGGGGCAGATCACCAAATCTTGAATACGCGCGTTTATTTCTTGTGGGGGTACACGAAAACTTTAGCTTATGGGGCATTTCGCAAGGACGAGCAACTACAGGGTGAGAGTGATCAAAAAGTTCGAAGTGTGACATAAGTAGTAGGACGTAAACAAAAATCCACGCGAGATAGAAAAAATACATTCTGTGAAAGAATGCTTTCTGTTCAGAAATATTTGCAGCGGCCAGTTGTGAAACCCAAAGCACAGCCAAAGAGTCATAAACCTCTACCTGTCCAACGACCCAAATGCTAGCACAATACAAATACAACATTCTAAATTCAACCACCACCCGAGACGACATTCGGGATTATGAAAGTATTATTGAGTCCATAAAATTACTATAAGTCTGGTCGTACTTTGCTTCTGATGAAACAGTCGAATGAGAACGTGACATCCTAATGGGAGAAACAGTTCAACTATTTTTTAGTATTTCACGGGCCATTACATTTAAATATATATTTATAAAAAAAACTAGACGAAATGATAACACAAAAAAAAATAAAAAAATTATCTGCTACTTATCTTCTGAACGATATTACGGTTTTCCTGCTGGTTTTGGAGCTGTCCTTACAATTACTTTCTTGCGATCTTGCGATCCTGCGATTTCTGCGATTCCTGGGAGATTAACCCTGATTCCACGTGAATATTACGTCAGGCCAGGAAAGAATCTCGAGTGGGAATACTTAGCAGCTATTCCAAAGTAAATGATACAAGAAAGATCCTCTGGTGAATGCTGGTGAATCTGCCTATTTGATTAAAAGAGAACAGTCAAGGTCTGCACGCAATAAAGTAGTTTTTCTTACGAATCGACACCTAATCGATTTTATCCGCTAACACGATTTCGTTATAGAAATAACTGAACACCCCAGTCGTATTATCCGTATTTTACGCGATTCTCTAGACCTACTCTTGTCCAGGAGAAAAATTACGATGAGATGTTACCTTGGTCAGATGTCGATCGGAAAAGGAGGCTGTAGGTTCGTCGCGCGGCATTGCAAAAAATCTAGTGCCTTTTTTTGTACATGCCGGTTATCTCTAAAACGCTGATTCGTTCCTGAGCCTGGATGGTGAATGCGCGGCAAAAATCAAATTGTAACAGTACACAAATTACTCTTTTAAATCTCCTGTAAATCGACGACCTGATAGGAAAATTTCATTCGTACAAAAAAAAAAATCTACGACTTTATGTTCAGGTGGCGCACCATGAAGATAGTTTACAGAAAACATCATTTTCAAGTATGTATAAGTTGTATGTGCAAAATTGAAATCATTTGGTAACTTTGGTTTCATTCATTGAGGAATCTGGATTCCAAATGAATGGAATACTAAAAGAAAATAAAATTTCGGTGTGCCGGTACATCAAAAGGTTGATTGACAGCGGGCGGCGAAGTTTTAAGATAACAGGACCTCTCCATCTCGCATAATTTTGTTTAGTATAGGTTTACTCGGACTGTACACGGAGAATTTGTAGCATGGCTGTATAGGTGGAGCTACTTTGTTGACGTAGAAATCAACAGAACAGGGTTTTATTTAGAACATTATTACATAGTTGTATTTGCGCTTCCATCTTCAATAATGTAGCAAACAATAAGTGTCAATAAAATGGTGACAAAAGTTATGTATGTTCAGTTCGACATTTTTGCATATTTAGCAAAACAATTTTGAAAAAAATATGCATAGGTTCTAAAGCAATCCTTTTTCTACAACTATTCAAAATTTAAAGATTATTGATCAGTAATTAACAATACAACGATTTTTATAAATGTACACTGCAAACATGGGGTGAGAGAAGCGCATTATGCAGAGTTTTGCAAGAGCGAGTGCAAAATGCAGTTTTAACAATTTGTAATAAGAAAATGATGCTGACACGAATAGAACACTCTTTTCGTCGACGTTTCGTGCTGTATTGACAATTTGTGCATTTACATTTTACAGTCTTAAAAATAAGTGCTTTTGAGTTTATTACGGTTTTAATTTTTTGCAAAAGTGTTAAAAAAAGTGCCGTCAAATTTGTTAGGTGGTTTATTTCTGTTGTCTTTATTTTTTGCAAATGGCACTTTATTAATAGAAATTGCGCAGAGTGGGGTATAAAAAAAGTTTAGAAGATTTTAAATACATAATAGCATTGGATGGTAATGACGTTTACCTAGTAGATGAATTTTCTAGTTTATCTACGGCAAGCATTTTAGATTATTTCCGAATGTTTTGCTAAACTTGTTCAGTGGCGGGTAACTAAATTAACGTCAAAACTTTTTTACTAATTTCATCTTATAACTACTAAAAAATTTATTAAGAAAATTTGTTGAAAATGATGAGTTCTATTACCGAATACATTTATTGCATTTATTTCTGAAACATCCTGTATATTAAAAGAATACGGGCTTGACTATTTTTGTTCTGTGTTCAATACTAAAATTTAAGCATAACGTGTTCGCCAAAATTCGAAACTTTTTAAATGTTTGTGCTTTATAATACATTTTATACTACTAATCATACCTACAAAGATGCTAAGCACCAATTGAATTGGTCATCTTAGAAGAGAAGTTTTTAAGTAACATGTAAGTTTTGTATAACAATTACACCAAAGACCTTTTTTTCTCACTCTGTGAACAACCACGGTCAGGTCAGGTCAGGTCATGGCAGTTGTATCTCACCAACACAAAATAAGCAAACGAAATATATATTTGTATTGTTTGTAATATAATTCATACTAACTCATAATATTTTTCACAGAAGGTTCAGGGTGCTTTTCCTTCACGCAATAAATTGTGCAGAAATTAATATTCTATCAGTATGTTCTCGCTTCTCAATTCTAAATAAGCACAAGTTTCTTGTGAAAAGCAACAACATCAAATACGTCTAGACAAACATTAGGTAGTCACCGTTTATTTAAAAATTCATTTATGTGAACATAACATAAGAGAGCTTATGAAGTCGTTAAAACCTACCTACTTGTCAAAACTACTAATCTTTATGCATTTTAGGCACCATTTCCATATAATCACTGCAACAAAAGGACTAATCCATTAGTGGAAACGCCTAACGATGCAATCTGAGAATATTGTCTATATTAATATTCTATACAACGACAGTAATTATACGGTGATGTTTTTCACGTACTTATTGGCCTTTGTTTTTATATGTGTATTGCATGAAATGTCATGGATTGTCGCTCTACTAGGCGACAATTTAATTATAATATACACACACACAGTAACGCATATTCACAGCCGATATGCCTATTAAAACCAATTTTCTTGTTTTGAAAACACTAATAAATTCTACATGTTCTTACAACTTAATCCTAATTAAAATCAACCACTTAAATTACTTTCTTGCGTGTTAGGAGTGGATAGCAAATATGCCGTAACCGTTCCAATAACAAAATCATTAAATCATAAAATGATAATAGTTTATTGTTCGTATTATTGAAATGCCACCCTGGTCGCAGCATCAAAAAGTCAAGGAAATGAAAATTTCTCACAATATAGATACTAGTTAACCTTAAATATGGTAGGCGCCTACCAAATACTGACAGAAATTTGTGACTTTCTTTTAATCCTGAATGCAGTTTCCAAGTGGCGCCAGTTTATGTTCAGGTACAAAACAGCAGGTCGCAGTTTATTGTTACGGCGTCTTGAGGGATGGAATAATCACAAATAATATGAAATGGGCACTTAAACCGAAAGGACAAGACTTAGAAAGTCAAGAGCGATTCCATAAAACCTCACTTAGACCTCATTGGTGCTAGAGTACTAAACATTTCGTGTTAATTCGAAGAAGTACTAAACGACCCCACATACAGACATCAGTAATATCGAAATAATTTTCACAATAGGCAACATTTGATTCGTGTTAACTATTCTATTTAGATGCAAAGCCATAAACATATATCATGAATGATTACAGTCTTAAAGGGACTGTAAAATGCTTTTTATTTTACATTATACGGTGCGTTTGGATTACACCGTGTTTAAATAAAAAGCCTATTTTCAAGCATGATGCGTCGTTCTCTATGATGTTCAGTGCCGGTCGTATTTGGAAATAAGCAATTATTCTGGTCTTCACCTTTATAGTTCTAATAACATTTATGTTGGAATTAATTTCCTAGATCATAAAAGCAAGATTCTTATTATGCTCTTAACTAAGTGCAGCATAATTGGTTTCGTGATAACTTTTTCGAATAAGTAAATAATTAACTTGTTATGACGCTCTACGACTTAATCTACTTTGTTACAATAATTTAGAGTATTACGTAAAGTTTTTTCAAAGTGCTGTTTGATATCGGTGCAAGGAACTGAAAATGGGACGCAAGATACTGGAGCAAAATCCATTCGGGGATTTATTGGTCAATTCAATTTTATCTAAAACTGCAATTGCTCGTTAAGGAAACATATAACCATTCTTCATAATAATATAATATGCTGACTGAAACATTTTTAAAAATAAATTTTATATGTTTATAGAATGAAAATTATACAATTCCCTATAATAATAATTACTAATCCACATATTAGTTTTAACACACCATATGCGTTTATAGCCTATACAGTAGATTGAGAGTTTAATATTTCTTCATTATTTACCATGCTATCATAATAATACTTATGTACGATGAAAATACAATGCATCGTAAATGTCAAGATTTTATTATTCTACAATGTAAAATATGTAAATTAATTGTTGGTTCTGAAATTGAAGAAATGGTGATCGGTGGGTGGTAAATCGTTCTTGCACATAATCAGAAACGTTTTGTTGCCGTTTTAAAGTTTTATAAATAGGTGAAGTTCCAGGAAGGGTATATGGGGGATATTAGTTATTAACGTCATGAGGCCGATAAGTGGATGTCGAATATCGAATACTTTTCATAATATCATCGGCAATATGTACTCCAAATTGTTTAAAATAATTTTTTGAAAATTCATAAATCAATTTGGTTGCGTTGCTCTAGAAACAATAACATATGTTTTATAAACAATTGACGTCTTTTTCATAAAAAAAACTTGCAATTTTCGTACTTTCGTGATGCAAAGTGAAAATTTTACTGATTCTAATTGAGTTCCTGATGATGTACTTGTGAGGAAGCTTTGGCAGCCAGTAAGTGTTTATTACCCGGAAAAACTTCTAGATATGAAAAGGAATATTTATCAAGATTTTACTTCATGAAGGGGAAGCCGAAAGGGACGAAGGCTCTGAACGAACATGAATAAAACGATTTTTTTTTCTGGCAATTCCGACTTTCTTCTGACGATTCGACGATGGCGTTGCTTTTTGCTCAAAATTAAAAATATGAAATACTATTCACATTTCGAGTTTCACGTACGGAGAAATATGACCTTCTTGGAGTATGTTTCTTTAAGGGGTCGAGCGCGTAGCGCGAGTCACCAATTTCAGTGATCCACGAAAGTTGCAGTCTGTGAAAATTTGTTTTTCCGTAGATCATTGATATTTTATTGATCATTGATTTTTATAGACATTCATTAAAAAAAGTAATTGTGCGTGTCAGCTCCGACGAACGACTAGAGTTTACTCTTTAAGTGCGATTGTCTTTGAATATATACAATAGGGGGTAAATTAACGCATTTCTTATAATACTGAAAAAATTTCGAGTTGTTAGTACGAAAAAATGAAACAGAAATCAAAGTGCAACACTTTGGTGGTGCGGATGGAGTAGGTAGTAGGTATTACGGCGGTTCAGATGGTAGCCCTGTCCCAAGTGTCCCAATGGGGCAACCAACAATACATGGCACAGTTTAGAGGGTTAATGAAAACATAACCCTTTTTTCTAACGCGTTAACTTTTAACGATTGATTTTACTAATGCAATAAGAGTTGGTTATTACAAACAATAAATAAATAAGTTAATACCGCCTTGTGTATATTATGTATCTGTAGTAACCACAAAGAAAGGTGGACTACAGAAATACAGAAGAAAGTAAAAAAAAAAGCAAAAATGCAAGACATACTAGACAAGACATACTATTCAAAGGACCAAAATAGTATATTGTATAACAAGTGCTGAAAAACGAATATTTCAAACGAGTTGTGACAGTTGAGCCAGGAGCGTAGCGAGTGTCATTAGTAACGTGAGTTTGAAATATCCTTCAGCGCGTGTTGTACAATATTTTTTTCCTACGACCACCACTCAAAACAAGAAAATTACATGTAACTCAATTGAATCGCTGATTGCAGAAAGGGTACAAGTCCGTTGAGTATGTTTTCGAGAAAAACGCAAAAAACACTTTTTTGAAGCACTTGTCAATTATTTGTGGAAAAACTGTCGACAATTTGATAATATAGGTATACACAATACCTTTCTACAGTATTTGAAAAAAATATTGTCATTGGGTTAGTCAATAATGAATTTCAAAATTGACAAACATGTATGTACCCTTTTTACAGTCAACTTTAAAAAATAAAAAAAATAAAAATATTTATGAGAATAAAATTTTATTTAGCCGAACAGAACAAATAAAAAATTTTAACAAATACAAAATTACGTCGTTAATCAACGAGCCATTCAAGAATATTCTTACAAAATGCTTGAATTTCTTTATTGTTCTCCACATATTTTATTGACTTTTTAATGTCATTAGTTTTGTCTGATTTAATGGGCACATTTCCTGTTCGATTACTTAGTTTCCTGGCTTCATTAATTTACAAGAAACCTAGGCCAAATGTGCGAACTAATAAACCTTTGATGTAACCTCCGGTAACAATTACACCTTTCCCATCATTCTTGCAGAAGAGAACTGATGATAATTGTAAAGTGTCGACAACCAGTTTTTAAAGTATATTCTTGACATATCTACCATATTATGAATAATAAATTTTGCGTTCTATTGGCTGCCTGCCAAATTTTAAATCAAAATCTTTGTTAAAGATAGGGATGTTTTTGCTTAAACATTGAGTATAATAATTATAGCTTCATAGTACAACTGTCAGCGTTACGATATGTACCAGCGCCAGTGCTATTTGTTGCAAAAAAGCATTGACTGCAAAAAGGACCTGAACCCTTTCTGCAATCAACAAAAATTAAAGAGATTTATTTTACTACATTTTATGCATGTAAGATAGCTCCTTTATGCACTAAACGATGGATAATGGTTTCAACTATGGTTTCCGATAAAAATCTTAAAATTACCAAAAGTGTGACTTAGACCCTTTTTGCAGTCAGCGATTCAATTATATTGCAATCATAACACATTCTAATATCTAAAAACATCTTTGTTGAATTATTTGAGAAAACTCCACTTAATAATTGCAATGTTAAAGTGTTCGGTACAATTAATTCTAATTCTTTTACTCCGTAAGTGAGTCTGTAACCTTCGCAGCTAATCCCACAATATTCAACGGTGTGGCGCAGTTCCTCTGGTACATTTGTTGTAATTACAATGACTAGAAAATAAAAATGAAGCTTCTTTCTTTAGTATTTATCAGCATTATTACCAGTTTCAGTTCACATTCACTACAAAAAGTTGTTCTTTGATGATAGCTGTCGTGATTTTACTTTTCCTTATTTCACTGACCTGTCACTTATTTCACGCTCCGCGAGGCCATGCGCAATTTATTTTCCATAGCAAAGATTAGCGCGATTTTTGGTATTTTACAAATAGGTCGTAGCAAAACAATTTTTTTACGTCTGTCAGCGAAATAGTATATTGAAACATTAGTTTTGTAAAACTTATATTAAGACACGAGTTCAGGTTTGCAGCACGACTGCCGTAGGCAGGAGTGCTTGTAAAGAACGAGTGCTCTTAAGTTTTACAAAACGAGTTTTTCATGTTATTTTTCCTAATTTGCATATTAATTTAGGAAATTTTGTCAAATTTTGATTTTTCTGTACCTGAAGTATATTTGAGATGACTTACATGGAACCTTAACCACAAAATCACACTGACATTTCGTTCAGTGCAAGGTCTAACCAATGGAAACAAAAATTCTAGATTTTGGGTGCGTTAATGAAATATTAACGCACTCAAAATGAGTGCGTTAATAGCTTTGTTACAACAGCAAATTAGAAAAATGAACTTTTCACCATTGATTGCCAAATTACTTGTGACAAGAAAGTGCATATGTCAAAACAGAAGATGCCTGTAAGGCGCACAAAAGTGCATACGTCAAATTACCTGTTAGGTATTAGGCCGATAATATTTGAGACCAAAAAAATTTAGAACAGGATGACACCCATTGAAAAAGGAAGAAAATTGAACAAAAATAAGAGGAAATAGTATATTGTATACCTAGGCGGTAAAGTGGTTGTTTTCCAGGACGAAAGAAGATATGGACAGGCGAGGCGTAGCCGGGACTGACCACTTCTTGAGGCCTAAAAAACCACTTTACTGCCGTGGTTTACACATTATTTTTTATCATACACACATTACCGTAATATTTTTTTTCCATAAACAAAAATTACAAACAGAAACTTTATTTCAGAATATGTATTACATATTATTAGTTTCCAATAAACAAAAATTACAAAGAAAAGCTTGCATTTTTTCAGAAATTGTAGAACTACCTGAAGATGCTTTTTCTTCACCCATGACTGACGTTTCAACAAGTGAGGTACTACTGTTAGGCTCATCTATATCAGGAACAGAAGACTTCTCTGATTGTGCAAACATAGCCTTCTGCTACGATAGCAGATTTCCATCCGCCGTGTTGTTTTAGTGATAGTATGTGCGCTCCAGAATTGGCAAGAAGTGTGGCTGACGTCTTAAAACGCAATGCCCCACGTTTCGGACTGCACATTTTCCAGCATGATATTTTACAAATAACCATTGAGAAGTCATTTTGCAAGGACGCAAGCCGAAATACTTTTTGCAAATTGATACAATATCAATAAAGTTTTCCTTATCGGCATTACATGTAAATTTTCATTGCTTAAATGTTTTTGAATTTGGAATATTAATAATTAAAATATCGTCTTTGTCAATCACATCATTTGTGGTATTTTTTGTGAGTTCATCTGTTCTACAAGCACCCTAAACTCCAATAATATAATCATTAATACCACCTGAAACAATACTGTTTAATCTCTTTCGCTCTGTCATTATTATTATTTCTGGAGGAGTGCAATACTCCATTTCTTCGCAATCTTCATCAATGTCCACAAGTGATGCCAAACACTTAATAATCTGCACCTTCGCAAGAACAACCAAGCACAATTTTAATAATAGGCAGTATAGTGCCCTTCACGATAATTCGTTAGAGCAGAAGTCCATGAAAACAAAAAAAAAAAGTCGTAGATTACATTACATTTATTTTCCATTTAATAAAATTATTCTAGCACCCTCTGGTGGTAAAGTGAGTAAATTATTTTACCGCGTAGCTGTTTTTTTATATTTTGCCGGGCTAGCCCTGGAAATACATGCTTTCCCCTCTCTGAAAAGCAGGTAAAATTAGATTTTCTAATAGTGTATGATAAAAATTTCTTTTCACGAAATTTGGTGGAAACTTACCTTCTTATGTCTCAAAATATTAATTTTTTCCCCTTATTTTAATTTTATATCGAAAAAGTAACCTCATTTTCAATCGAAAATTCTCACGTCAAAAAAGCTGCCTGTAAAAAAAAGTCGGTGCGCTTTTTGTTCATTGAAACCTCTACTTTCTGATGGTGTAGAAAAAAATATACATTAGTATGAAAAACTTTCTCAGAAATCTGCAGTTTTGCAGGAAATGTGATAAAAAGTTTTCCACCCTTAAAATTTCATCCCCAAACCACTTCCCGTAAATTATTTTTCGTTTGTGAGGGATAAAAATTAAAAACCAAAAAGTCGGTTATTTTAATTTTTCGCAGATATTTTGAGGTTATGTGAAAAAAGTGTATATATACAAAAGTTGTTGATCTTTTTATTACCTACAACTTTTTTTTTACTACAAAATTTTTTTTCGATAGGAGTTGTAGCTTTGTCGGAATCGTGATAAACCGTTTTCCACCCTTAAAAGTTCAGCCCCTACCACTTCACTGAGAAAGTGCTCTTATACACACTTGCGTCTAAGATGTAACTTTCAAACTTGTTACACGAGAGTACACTAAAAACAGGTAAAATAAAAGATCATGGAGAGCTATACCGAGAGTTTTCACAGTCTTTGAAAATAGGATGAGAAAATATCATAGACTGTACAATATAAAGGTTACAACATGAGTTCGGAAGAAGAAGAAGTACACAACATGAGTTCAGAAGAGGAAGAAGTACTTAGGATTTAATATTCTTAAAAAGTATCGATGACGATGACGCCTCAACACTACAGATACATAAATAATATTTCGAATTGGAGTGTTAAAAATGGTTTTGATCTTAATCCTAGCAAATGTTCTATTGTAACCTAAAGTAATAAAAAATTAAACATCTCCTCTGATTAGAAAATTCAGTCCGTTAGCCGATCTGCGCTAGCTATTTAATAAGGCCAAGAGAACCAAAAATGCAGCTGACTGGGAAGAATTAAAAAAATACCATTGGCAATACAAGAAAGACGTTCGGTCTAAGCAGAGGTCATCATCGAGAAAATTCTGCGGTGACCTCGAATGTACCACCGCTGCCGTGCCGCCCGGCTGATGAACATCTTGTCAAGGAATCCGGGACGGCAAATAGGTAGCTTGATGAAAGAGGACGGCACATACTATACGGACTCTGCCGACGAAACAGCCAAGATACTGATGGATACACATGTTCCGCACTGTGTTGTCACAGCGGATGGGAATCCGATCCAAAGCTGGCGGACCTGGTCATACTGCTTACTGGTAAGTACGAAAATGTACTATGCAACCTTATGCAGATAGCACTCTGTCTGATACAAAAATGGTGTAAGAGGAAGGCTCCGGGTGTGAATCCACAAAAGACAGAGCTAGTCCTCTTCACGAACAGAAGGAAGATGGGACAGCTAAGGCTGCCCTCCCTCAACGGCGTCAAGCTCTCGCAGGATGTGAAGTACCCAGGCGTTATGTTGGATCATACTGTGGCAATGTAGGAGAGCGGTGGAAAGGTCCTGGGATTTAATACCCAGGATTGCGATCTGGCTCTACACGGCCGTCATCAGACCAATGCTGAGCTACGGAACAATTGTCTGATGGCAAAGGGTCAGACAAAAAACAATGCCTCGGACGCATCCAACGGATGGCATGTGTGTGGCAGTGACGGGCGCCATGAAAACCACTCAGACCGCAGCTCTGGAGGCTATCCTGTGTCTGCCTCTCATCGATATCTTCGTAGAGGGCCTGGCACTTGCCTCCGCTCGCAGGCTGCGTGAGGGTAACGCAGCATCCTGAGCAAAGGACTCCACAGGGAGGTACTCTTGTGTGCGGGGTCGGACCGTATCTGTCCTCAATATGTTTTCGACAAATCCTATGCAGTGTATACGGATACGGGAGAGCATCCGAAGTTTGAGATTTCAATCTGCACGTATGGATCAAAAACAAAAACAGGCTCTGGAGCGGGAATTCACATTCCCGAATAGAAGGGCAATCTCAGCGCAACCCTAGGGGAATGTGCCAATATTTTCCAGACGGAGATCGCGGCCATTCTACGGGGTGCCACAAAAATCACTAGACGCAATGTGATAAAACAATGCGCTTCTTCAGCGACAGTCGAGCAGCTCTGCGGACTCTCAAGACGTACATGAATGTCGTTGAGCTAAGGTGGGTTCGAGAACATAACGGTAATGAGGGGAATGAGGGGCGACGAGCTGGCTCGACAAGGTGCGACGAGAACAGCAAATGGTACCGAACCGCCCATCCGACCGACCAACCGCTACCTCTCAAACCTGACACCCATTCTAGACTTTGGGCTAGATGGGAAACGACAGTAAGCTGCAGACAGAGCAAGATGTTTATCAAGAATCCTTGCTTTAAAAGAACCAAGTCCTGTCTGCATTTTTCAAGGGACAGACTCCGCCGTTTGATTGGCATTTGGACTGGACATTGCAGGCTAAAGAAATACCTCCACGTGATGGGGGTGGTAAGCGACCCAACGTGCAGGGGGTGTTTAGAGGAGGACGCGACTATCGAACATATCCTCTGCCTCGACCAGAAAGTCCATACTGAGGGAGACATGGCCCAGCTGGACCAACTTGAGGTGTAGCTCGCTTGGAACCATCCTAGCTTTTTTCGATGATATGTCCGGATGGCTGGGTGAGAGACAAAAATGAGGGACACGAGGGAGTGACACAGTGGGCCCGAGGTGTGGCCTAAGTGTCAGTGAAGGGATCCAATTCCCTTACACCTCTCAATACCTAATCTAATCTAGTCGGATGACCTCACAGGCAAAACAAATGCAGCACGACAAACACGTACAGACATGCCCTACCCGTCGTGGACACATAAACCCTAAGATAAAACATCTTCAGACAATCTAAAAGAGAAAATCCATTTAATAGTGGAAGAATTAAGTGTACATCAAATCAATCATTTATTATGTTCAATAAAGTTGTAATGAAGTGGTAGAACGCCTGAATCAACTGAACGGGTCTGGATTTATGATGATGCCTGATTCACTTAATCGGGTCTTGATTTTCACTGACGAACTTCGATTTTATTTTCACTGATTTAATATCCCGCTCGAATTGACCAATGTATTGAATTAGGGGTAGATTTGTGTTACTCGAAGGACCATATGTTTTGGATTTGTATTGAAACACTAGCGAACTTAATGAACTTGTATATTATGAATAATTGGAGATTGATAACGTTTCTTCTCCCGATTTAGTTTTGTATTGAACTTGAATAAAGGAACCGTGTCCTGGTTTTAGATTGAATTGTGCCCTTGCGGCTGTTGGATTTTGACTTGTTATTTGATTGAGAGTTAGATGTTGACTTATTGACGGGCGTGCGCGCCGCCAGTCAGGTAAAGGTTTTACGACCCTTTGGGTTTCCCAACTGGCCGACGCGACGGCCGCTGCAAATATTTCTCAACAAAAGTTGATTAAAAAACGATTTATCACAACCTATTTGAATTAATGTAAGTAATGTAATATTTTGTAAAAATCTTCACTTTCCAAACAGAGTTGTTGCAGTTATTTTCATGAAGGTATTTGACACCACCTCTTTTAAATGCTGAAGAAAATGGGTATGTGAAAATAAGTAGTAGATCGTTTTATTAGGAGTAAAAGTGAGGATTTTCGTGGCCAAATACAGATGAGCCACGAAAAGCCACTTTTCTCCGAATAAATGCTATTTTTTCTTTAAACGCCGAAAACCGCCCACAAAATGAAAATTTGACAGTTGACTAACCTCAATGACATGAAATTAAATGACATGAAAATATTTCAAAGAGGGGCAGACAAAGTTCGGGCTGTTACAAAATGATTTTCATCTAGTTGACTTTTTTATATGTATTTTTTCTTAATTTTTGTTCCTCGTTAAAAGTACATATAACTATTTTTCAAATCATTTTTCATCAATTTGCCATTGCCTATTGACATATACAATGTCACGTTTTTCTGACGTTTGAAGAAAAATTAGATTAGAATTATAAGGATTGTCACTTATAATACGATAAGTAGTCAAAGTTATGTCGACAATTTTTAAGATGTCACGAATGTTCATTGCAATTGCTTAAAATGCGACGAGTGCTTGCACGAGTCGCATTGGCAATTGCAATGAACATGAGTGGAACCATCTTAGAAATTGTCGATTTAATTTTGACTACGAATCGTATTCGGAGGACTATTCAGTGAACCAAACCATTTTTCTTTTAATCACTTTGAAGTTAGTAAACTCAAAATTTAGTTACTCATGATTCCGTTTCATTGGCAACTACAAATCAAAACAAAATAAAACGAGAGTTTTGTCAAATTTCAAGAAAAAACTTGTCGTGTGTCTTGAAGGTACTAAAAGCAGCCCAAGTGTGGACGAAGAGATTTCGAGAAGATTTGGTCTTAAGTCAACTGAAGAAATCGACAAGGATATTTCAAATAATGTTCCCGTGAATCTGTTTGGCGTCAATTTTCGAGTTTTCTGAAGGAAAAGCAGCTAAAGTTATAACTATCTACTTTAACTACAGATTTGAACGACATTTTAAAATGTTGAGCCTCCAACATGAAAAAACAAGAAAAAGTCTAGAAGAAAAGACTACAAAGAAAAGGTTGTAAAACACATGTGGAATGTTACAGCGAAAATGATTCAAGAAATGTACAAAAATTGGAATATTGAAATTAACCCGTTTAATGACCCCCTTTTTGCAACGTCACGCCAAGCAAGGGATGCTACCAGAAAGCTATTACAAAGAATCCCAGAACAAAGAACTGTGAATGCTGCAGCTTTAACAGAAACGGAATATTTAAAAATAAAGAATCTGTTCGATGAAAATACTCCTGTAGGCCTTCAAAAGAAATTGTTTGTGATTGCGTCTTATGAATTGGTTTGGAGGGGAAGAGAAGGGACGCAATGCATGACGAACTTTTTTCAGGAAGAAAAAAATAATGAAGGCGTTAAAACAGCTTGTGTAGAATATAACCCAGTTTTCACCAAAACTGCACAGGGAGGTGCAAAGAAATTGGCAGAGAGCAAATGGCTTATACTAAATAACAATATTGACCTTTGTCCTGTTAGGTAAGGACCTTCTGAATCTTACAATTTTTATTACTATGTTGATGTCATCTGTTTTAGACTGTACCAGAAACTTATTGCAAGGAGGGGCAACAACTACGAAGGCGCTGAACGGACATGAATGGAAAAATCACTGTAAACGTTTTTTTTCTGGCAATTCCGACTTTTTTCTGGCAATTCTGACTTTTTTTCTGGCAATTCCGACTTTTTTCTGGCAATTCCGACTTTTTTCTGGCAATTCTGACTTTTTTCTGGCAATTCCGACTTTTTTCTGGCAATTGCGACAGGGGTAAGACGATGGCACTGTTTTGTTCCCCAAACTTAAAATATGAAATACTGTCCAGATTTTTGCCCACATATAAATAATAATAAATAAATAATGACTTTATTAAGGGGCGAAGTCTAGCATATTTGGAGTATGTTTCTTTAAGGGGTCAATCGCGTAGCGCGGAGCACCAATTTCAATGATCCACGGAAAAACAAATTTTCAGACCATAATTTCCGTGGATCACTAAAATTGGTGCCATGCGCTACGCGCTCGACCACTTAAAGAAACATAGTCCAAGATGGTTGTATTTCCCTTTACGTGAAACTCGAAATGTGGGGAGTATCTCTTATTTTATGATTTTATGAATGATAAACGGAAAAACAAATTTTCACAGACGGCAACTTCAGTGGATCACTGAAATTGATGGCTCGCGCTACGCGCTCGACCCCTCAAAAAACATACTCCAAAAAAGTCATATTTCCTTGTACGTGAAACTGGAAATGTGGACAGTATTTCATCTTTTAAGGGGCAATAAAACAGCTCACCATTATACGAAAGCGCTGAACGGAATGAATATAAAAATAACTGACAACGACGACGGCAACTTCCATGGATCACTGAAATTGGGGTCTCGAGTTTCACGTACAGGGAAATATGACCTTCTTGGAGTATGTTTCTTTAAGTGGTCGAGCGTGTAGCGCGAGGCACCATTTACAATGATCCACAGAAAAACAAATTTTTACAGACGGTAACTTCCGTGGATTACTGAAATTGGTGCTTCGTGCTATGCGCTCGACCACAATAGACATTCTGTCTGTTGGAAATAAACTTCTATTGTTTTTTTTTTTTCGTATTGACCAGAAGGAGCTCCCCGTGATTCCGACCTTCACGAGGTTCCTTTCTGGTCAGGTCCTGTTCGTACATCATAGCCACTCCTTAAAACCATGAGGTTGCCAGAAAAAAGTCAGAATTGCCAGAAAAAAGTCGGAATTGCCAGAAAACAGTCAGAATTGCCAGAAAAAAGTCGGAATTGCCAGAAAAAAGTCAGAATTTCCAGAAAAAAGTCGAAATTGCCAGAAAAAAGTCAGAATTGCCAGAAAAAAGTCAGAACTGCCAGAAAAAGGTCGGAATTGGTAGAAAAAAAATCGTTGTCAGTTATTTTTCCACTCATGTCCGTTCAGCGCCTTCGTAAACAACATAACAACAGACAGAAAGTTTTTAACTCCAAACGTACACTGGAACTCCTCGCCCTCCAGCAATTGGTACAAAAATTCGCCTGTTGGGATTCACGAAATGGGAAAGTGGGTGAAATCTGCGGCTAAAGAAACAGGTTTAGATATTAAAAAAAGGAAAATTTCGAATCATTCTCTTAGATCTACTTACTGCTCTATCGACACTAGCAAAATCTGGGGTTGGCGAACAACTTATTAAAATTACAGGTCACAGTAACATTAACTCGATTAAATCGTACCTACAGCTTGATGGTGAGCACCACCAAAAAATTGTTGAACAAATGAGGGTCAACATTACAACCGAGATCACTAATAAAGAACATTCTGAATTTATGACAAGAATTGAAGATGAGCCGTCGACCAGCACAGGATTTTTGTCTAATTCCAAGAAGATAAAGTTTTCCAATTGTACTTTTAATTTTGTAAAAAAATAGTGTCAATAAAGATTTTCATTTGCTTAAAATTGTCACTTAAAAGTACTAGTCCTATTGTCGGCGGCAATTTGTACTAGTACAATTATCACCGCAATTGATTTTGATTGGCTAAAATTTTGAAATTTGAAAAATTACAGTCGAATTCATTATTATCATTAATTTATAACTTTATTTACAGCCATGCGACATGCGTGATTCTCAGAACTGAAGTAGTCATTTTCTGTTGATATATATTTCATAGGAAGTGCGGTCAAGTTTTTCAGACAATGTTTCAGCGCCAGTGATGAATCAACGTGTTGTATGATTCAACATCGGTATAAGCCAATATAATTTAACCTACTTGTTGTGTAACAAGCTACCGATTTACGATAGGAACTTCCAGGATTAATTTTTATAACGTGGGTTCAGTGTAATCTTAATTTAAGTGGCAACGTGCATAAATCACATTGATAAATTGTACTCACTACAATGATCACTAATCAGAACCGTCCGATTGAATATGGAAATTTAATGAGATCATACATTTACATTTGAGTTAGGTAGCGCCTTAAGTATACGTAATTAATTGGAAATTTTATTTGCTTCGGAATTTATTGCACTTTAAAAACCGGCAATTAATATTCAATATTTAATGAAGTTGGATAAAGAACATAAACATTTTATTATAAATTTGTAATTAAAACAAGCGAAGAAGCCGCAAGATTCCATAAAAGGGGCACAAATTGAAGGTGAATTATTTTGTTGAGAATCGTTCCATTTTATATATCTTCAGCAGGGTGCTTTTTTTGGATCAAAATCAATCAAAATATGTATTGAGTTCTTTATGAAAATGCATAAAACTTAACATATTAAATTTTATATTAGTATACCGCATAAGAAGTTTCACTTCTGATGTGTGGTCCTACTTTTTTTTATATCCATTGCTATATCGAATTTCCCTTGGCATTTCCTTTTGTTTCTGCAACTGTGATTAGTTTTAACTTCTAGTATTATACCGGACGTGTTGTATCAGAATATTGTTTTTTCACTACTACTACTACTACTACTACTCTTTCCTACTAGTTAATAATTGAAGAGACCGGATTTCATGCAAAAAGCATATCGTGTATTATTTTATCTACCCTTCGATTTTTATAAATTGCACCAATTGTAATTATTTGGCATTAATTACTGCAATTTATGTAAAAAAAAAAACAAAAGAACGAAGTGTTAAACTATTACAAAATGCATTGTGTAATTTTGTATGAAAATCCTATCTAACTGAGAAATGTCAGTCTCAAAAAATAGATAACCTCAAATTCGTTCCGACTTTTGATATTATCATGATTATCATTTGAAGAAAAGTTAAACAAATGTGCCGGTAGTGAAAAAAATTGTATATAAACCACTCGCACTTTTATATAATAGCTCGGATAAGAAAAATGGCTTCTCAACCTTGGTGTATAATTACTATTTTTATAATCTTCTTCAAGTCTTACTGTTATGAATTTGTATAATACGAATAGTTGGAGATTGATAGTGAACGTTTTTTCTCCCGGTTTAGTTTTGTACTGAATTTGAATAAAGGAATCTTATCTTGGTTTTAGATTGAATTGTGCCCTTTGGGTTTCCCAACTGGCCGACGCGACGGCCGCTGCAAATATTTCTCAACACTTATACTTCCATGATTTTTATCTTTATTTTTATTTCTTTCTTTTTTTTGACATTAATCCTGTTTAATTTCTCATGTTCTTTCTTCATCCTGTAATTGTCCATTTCTTATTTATCCTGAGATCGTTTGGCACCATCTTCGGGGGAAAGATCCCTTCACCCGATTGTCTTCGGGTTGGCAATAGGAAAGGTTTAAACCTCGGTTTAAACATAGGGCGTCATAAAGCTGCTCTAGAGGATTTTACTCTCCATCAGAATCTTTCAAACTTACTTATTTTTCATTCCACTCTTGCTTGTTGTTAATTTCAACGTACCACTGAGAATTTCATTTTTGTTTACAGTTTACAATGAAATTCGTAAACATGTTTACGATTCAAACTACATTTTCCTCCGATATAGTAATCTAAGTGATGAAAGAGTGCCGAAAGGAAAAAAGTTCTTCACACCTCTCAGTAAGAACTAATCACAGCTTATCCTATCCACCTACTGTCTTAAATAATATCATTTAATTAAAAGTCAACAAATTATAAGAATAAAGTATGCAAAACACTTCAACAATAAGTAATTTACACACGCAAAGAAGCCGTCCTGCTGCGGTTTGTCTCTTTTCCGTATCGAAGGCGCCAGATAATCAGCTGACGTCTAGCTGCGGTACGGTGATATTTTGCAAAATATGTAATTACTGCATTTAAAAGCATACTTAATCAATGATTAGACATGTGGTTCTAATAGAAGAAACAAATAACAGTAACGATAATCTAAGTCTTCGAAAAGTGGAGCAACGTGTGAAAATTGGGCGTCCTAAACTCCAGGAGCAACAACGGCTCTATTGATGTTTACTGAAACAATGATTGATATAAAGTAAATAGACGGTGACCTTTAGTATTCTGCTCTTTGATAAATAGGAATTATGGCTACCAGAAGCCAAAGGTCGCTCAGTCTAGCAACAAAACACCGATTTTAACCCTTTTTATGTTCGGTTTCATTGAAAAGTATTTTTCTAACGGAGATTGTTTTGACATTGACCTTTGGGTAAATAAGCTTGCACCAACTTTTATCGTTTAGACCTCTACACTGCTTCGATTATGTAAACTTCTGTAAACATGGCGTTTTTATGAATGAAAATATCTTTTTTTATATTAATTCTTATTGATATGTCTTTAACCCCACAAACACAATAATTTATCACGAGAATATTGGCATTAAAACTTGTTAACGGCCGGCGTAATCGCTGCTTCGGTACTCTTTCCATTTGATAAATGCTTCTAGAAATGAGCTATTATATATTTTTATGAGATAATAAAAATCTGATTAGAAAACCGTCGTTGAACACTTTTATTACATTATTAGTTTAAGCACTATCCAGAAAACCCCTCTGTGCTAAAACACGGTATCCGTGTACCTACTGACTCAAACTTGGTGATGGAACGTGGACTATTTTTTGGAACCCCAGTCAGTTTAGCTTTTTGCAAATGATACAACGCTATTTCCGGTACTACGCTATTCGCTTAACACATTTACTTTTATATAACTTTGTAACAGAAGTTCTAACTTATTCGGATTCTTCTAACCGTTCCGATACTTTTGTACCTACTTAATTCCGGAATTTTTTCAAGCCATTTAGTCTTCAAATTCTTCATACATTACAGTTCTTTTAGAAGCGTTTAACTGTTTTGATTCTGATAAAAAGTATCCTTCTGAAGTTTTCGATAATACAGATTCTTTAGATCGTTTTTCTCTTCCTTCAACTCGTGCCTAGTAGATGTATAATTGGACCATGTTTTAAAGCTTTTCAAAGAGAATATAATTTTTAAAAGTACGGGTTTGATGTCAATGAAAAACAGATAAAAAAAATATTGTCATCAAACTTTTAAATTTTACATCGTATTCAGCTTTAAGAATTAATTACAAAATAAACTTGAGTATTTCACTAGTGAAAATATAAATGGGTATTCCACTAGTGGTTGCAGTGAATATTTTAAACGAACTTTAATAACTTTAACTGCATAATTTGAAAAATAAACATTGTTGCAATTCTGAAAAATTCCACCTTTAACAAATGTTCAACATCACAAATTTCACCCTCTCTGCTGTTGGTCAATCTAGTCGTCGTCGTTGTCGACGTATAGTAGTTCTCATTTTTTCAACAGTTGTCCTGTGATGTTCCTTGCCCATTTGCAAATAAGAGTTGATTGAATTAATATGAGGAACTATGGACTTACCTTACACGAAAAAAATCCGCATTTTCATTGGCTATTACCATTTACCTTTAGTTAAACGTTTTGCACCGGCTTGAGCAGTTTTAGAAAAAATAGAATTATATTCTACACGTCCTGTAGGAAGATGTTTTGAATACGGCTTCACTAAATAGGGGAATCTCAATATTCCACTCATAACCTTTCTCAACGACTTGCACGTCATATCAAATTAGTGCGCATGAGGCTCTAATGTCAACACTGGTTGAAAGATTGCGCTTTGTTAGGTTTTTGACTAGTTTTGCGTATTATTATCGTGTGGTAGCTTCGTGAAACTTTAGGAGAACAAAACGATGCGTTTTCGGTGGTTGCAAGATCGACAGCAGACGTGTTTCCACGCTATTTCTTCCATTTAACCTATAGATGTTCGCAGAAATGTATTATGATACGAGTTTTATAGAAGCATTTTGTCGCACGCACGGGTTTTAATAAGTGCGACAAAATGCCTTATAAACGAGTTATCATACAGTATTTTTTTCTACTTTGCCACTTTTTACACAAAAATATGAAATTTCACAATCTAGGTCATTTTAACCCATCCCGAACGACCTCCAAAAACGTCTCTCAGCCTATGACTGAAGCCCCTAACCTCATAGTAACCTCCAGAACAAACGCCCCAGACAGAATGCCCCAACAAAATCGCGTGTCCCAAATGCACGTGAAGCACCTCAGCATTTTCTTCACCTTCATTTTACAGGAGGGTCATTTAGAATTTTAGCTGGCTATTGCAGCATAATTCATGAAACTCTTCATGTGCTCTGCCGATAAGGTTTTTTTATTTTTCCTTTCAAATGTGACACCGTTTTTACATCACAGCGAATCATTTGCATTTGAAAAAATCAAACAGACAAACAGTAAAAGACATTTGTCACTTCACATCCACAATGCCCTTACGAAAATTACGGTGAACTTCTTTATTTTTGTCTTTGCTTGTCTGGCTAATTTGCATTTCTAGGAGTGGACGACCATTTCTCAAAACTTAAATTATGATTAGTATTAGTTTGGAGTTCTTTTATTGTTTGAACTACCGACATAATGAAAGTTGAAACACTGGTACCCAGTTAGCTGACTGAACTAAAGAGGAACACCATCGTACCTCCTACAACATCTGTTAGTCGGACGTCCGACTTTCTATCTTTATCTTAAGCCGTGATGAGACACTCTTGGGCTGTTGACCGTAAGAGCGGAAACCTTGTTTCCTTGTTTAATACAATGTGGATGTGCAATAGGTGAAAAAAAGGATTTTTTTCATTCTTCAGTCATTCTTTCAGCATTATAATAAAAATAAACCTGGTTAGAGAAGGCTGGGCATTTTTATAACTGTGTACATTGCAATTGTTACAAAAACTAACTTGTTATTTAATTCAGTTTTGGTTAGGCAACCAACATTAAATTCGGACAAAGTGTTATTGTAATTTATATTTGAAACTAGCGAGATGGCGAGTGATCAAAAGACGCGGAAAGGTGAGAAAGTAACAAGTGAAACTGGAGTGTCAACATCAGTAGACAGCACGTGATTTAGTGAACCTATGGATATGACCCAGAAGAGAGGAAACTACTCCCTGAATTAACAGCTGGATCACCAACATGTTGTGATAATGTCAAAGAATTCCAATCTTTTGTGTTGATGTTGGTAGACAATCACAGACATAGATCCCTGCGTATGATATTGTGCAAGAGTGAAGAGAAAGACTGCCAAACAATCAAACAATATTTCCATATATTCTGCAACAGTTAAATTAGAAAATGTCAGTACACAGTCAATGTTCACCCCCTCAGCTACGTTGTTTACATAACATTGAGGTTATGTTCTTTGCTGTAACTGTTTTGTGTCCTTCTAAGGGATTGTAAAATTCTCAATACACATTTGTAGAAATTTGGTTAGAGACTGTCAGTTGGTCATATCCTTTGGAAGACGCTCCAAATACCTTTACGTCGGAATTTTAGCCGTCACTTTAATATCAATTAAAAGAAAATGGATGTAGTCCATGCTTTATTGTCATTATGATTGACTTTTTGAAATTGAAATCTAAAAATTTGTCACTTTTAGTGTTTTCATGCGAGTGAGTCAGTCTCAAAATGACAAGTCTTTGAAATAGTAGAAAGTTAGGTTACGAATACCTAAGGGTCGCCTTACATCTTATGACAATAAATGATAAGTGACGGCCAAAATTCCGTGGCCGTAACTGTACCATGGGACTCCACACTTGCACCCAACCCCCAAAACTTCAGCTTTCAACCCATAAATTACAAAAACAGACCAATTATTGTCACAGAAAAACTACTTTCACGATATGTCATATTTATACTGTCAAATTCCATACCTACTTGATTTAAAGCGTTTCTCTCACCCCATGTTTGCAGTGTACATTTATAAAAACTCGCTGTATTGTTAATTACTGATCAATAATCTTCAAATTTTGAATAGTTGTAGAAAAAGGATTGCTTTAGAACCTACGCATATTTTTTTTCAATACTGTTTTGCTAAATATGCAAAAATGTCGAACTGAACATATGTAACTTTTGTCACCATTTTATTGACACTTACGAATTTAAAATATACCAAGAAACATGCGTATCGCCTTGCCTATTGTTTTTTCTTATTGTTTGCTACATTATTGAAGATGGAAGCGCAAATACAACTATCTAATAATGTTTTAAATAAAACCCTGTTGTGTTGATTTCTACGTCAAGAAAGTAGCTCCACCTATACAGCCATGCTACAAATTCGCCGTGTACAGTCCGAGTAAAATCTTAGACCTATACTAAACAAAATTATGCTGTACGGAGAGCCCCTGTTATCTTAGAACTTCGCGGCCGTAAAAGGTGGCTTTTTTGGACGCATCTGCTGTTTGTGACCGAGACGTGAGTCGAGGACACATGCAGGACATAATGCCAAAAAAGTACTTTTGACCGAGGTGCACACTACGCTTTTTAGGCGATGATCACAAAATACACTCAATATACGAATTTGGACAGTGTCCGAATAAAATGCTCAAAACTAGAAATGAGCATTGAAAATGTCCCAAACCCGAAATATTCATTCCTGTCGGTCTATAATAAATCTTTATTTGCCCTACGGGCTTTCTGATTCCTATATATATATATATATATATACAAGTAAACTTAACAATTATAATAATAAAAAAACTAAATAAAATTCTCTATTTCTTCTCCCCTCCCCTTTCCTCTTCTCCCTTCTCCCTCCTCTTCCATACCTCTTTCATCCATTTAATTTCCCTTCCATCTACATTCAGTATTTCCTCTCTTTCTTTCCTCTCTCTTTGTTTCATCTCACTGCACTCGTTCCACATATGCTCAATCGTCTCTCTTTCCTCATAGCACATTCTACACATTCTTCCTCCATCTTCTGCCCAATACCTATTTTCCCTCTCTTCATTTCCGCATCTAAACCTCGCCATCATCTTTCTTTCTTTCTCGCTCTCCCTCCCCAAATACTTCGGTACTTCCTCGATCATGCATCTTCCGTACTTCCCGTTGTATCTGGATTCTCTAATTTTTTCTCTCCTCTCTTGTCTATCCGTATCCTTATCTCTTTCACTTAGTTCTACATTCATCCACACGCCTCTTTCTCTCAGTCTCTCTATTTCTTTGCTTGCATACCCATTCCTCCTGTAGTAATTCTCCCTATCATTCTCTTCTGAATTCTTCTTTTTTTTCTCTCCAGCACTCCTTTAGTATCCTACATTCTTTCCTCCCTTCCATCCTGTCTTCGAACTTGACCGCTCTTTTTCCCGCTTTCACTCTCAACCTATTCCTCTTGCATTCTTCTCTCACTATGTACCCTGGCGTTTCTCTCTCCACCCCTAGCACCCACCTCAGATATTTCTCTTGCACCCTCTCTATCTCATCTTGTTCTTTCCATCCCCAGACCTCTGCTCCGTACAACAACACGCTTTCAATAAGACTTTCAAACATCATCATTCTCCTCTTAAAATCGCCTCCCCACCTTCTTTCTCCTATTCCCCATACACCTCCTATCACCTTGTTCGCTTTTCTTGCCAGTTCTCTAATATGTGCCTTATCTGTGGCTCTTTCATTGAACACATACCCCAAGTATTTGAATTCTTTTACTTGTTCTATTACTTCTCCCTCCCACATCCAATCACTCTCTACGTTCTTCCTCTTTCTGTTATGGAACACCAGCATTTTTGTTTTCTCTACATTCACTTCTAGTCTTTTCTTCTTCACATATTTTCCTAAACTCTTTATCATTTCCTTCATTTCTCTTTCACTCTTTGCCACCATTACCACATCATCCGCAAACGCCAGGCTCCACACTTTTTCTCCACCTACCACACACCCCCCCGCTTGTGCTCTCTCTAAAATTCCGTCCATATCTGCCATATACATCGTGAACAACAAGGGGATGAGCGGGCAACCTTGCCTCACTCCTTTTGTTGTCACAAACCATTCACTTTCCTTCTCCCCTACCTTCACTTTACTTTTTGTCTTCTCATATATCTCCTCCACCTTTCTTACCAGCCATTCATTTACCCCTTTCTCCCTCAGGCACTCAAACATCCTCTCTCTGTCCACCTTGTCAAACGCCGCCTTGAAGTCTACGAATAATGCATACACCCTCCCCCCTTTCTTCTTTAACCCACTCTTCGTCAAATGGTCCAGGATGTATACATTATCCATAGTTCCCATAGTTCCCCTCCCCTCTCTAAATCCTGCTTGGCTGTCTGGTAATGCTCCCTTTTCCTCTATCTCTCTGCTCATCCTTTCATTCAGAATTGATGCATACAACTTGTACCTTGTGTTTAGGAGAGTTATCCCTCGGTAATTTTCTACTTTATTTTTCTCCCCTTTTTTGGAAATGGGGTAAATTACCCCCTCTCTCCACCCTACCGGGAATCCTTCTCCTCTCCACACCCCATTTATTACCTCCACCAGCCTCTCTAGCACTCTTCTCGTCCCATACATCCACGACTCATTCTGTATTCTATCCCTCCCTGGTGCCTTCCCTTTCCTCAATTTCTTCACATGCCTCTCCACCTCTTCCATTGTAATTTCTTCTCCTTCAGGTTCTACTCGGTTTCTCTTCGTCTCTATTTCCGTTTTATTTTTTTCCTTTTCTCCCTCCAGCAGCCTCATGAAGTACTCCTCCCACTCATTCATCTTTATCTCCTCGCTCCCATTTTCTTTTTTCTTTCTCTCTCTATTAATATAGTTCCATACCTCCTTCTCTGTTCTTATTGCTTTTATCTCTTCCTCCTCTCTCTCCTTCTTCTGCCTCTTCTTCTCCCTGCATGTCTCTCTGTATCTTCTTTTCGCTTCTAAAAAGCCACTTCTGTTCCCTTTAGTCTTTCTCCACTTTCTTAGTTCTTTTATTGCTTCCTTTTTACGTTGCTCACATTCTTTGTCCCACCATTTATTCTTTCTTTTTGTTCCTCCACCTCTTACTGTTATTTCTCTTTTTGTCGCTGCTTTTTTCAATATTTCTACCAATTCTTTCTGCTTTTTCCCTACTTCTTGTTCTTTAAATCTTGCTTTTTCCAGTCTTCTCTTATACTCTTCCACCCCTTGCTCGTCCCATACTTTAATTATCACCTTCCGCATTTCCTCTATTTTTTCTTCTCCTCCTCTCTTCTCTCTCCCCCTTCCTATACTTATCTCTATAGGCAGATGGTCTGACTCTACTCTTTCCCCTATTCTGAATTCTTCGACTTCTTCCCATGCTTCTTCGTTTACTATTCCGTAGTCACCGTCTCTCCTCTACCGCCTATGTAGGTCCATTCTCCTTCTTCGTCCCCTTGTTTATTTCCATTCAGCACTTCCCATCCTTTTTCTTCTATCCATTCCATCAACTTCTTCCCTTCCGCGTTTTCTTTCTTGTCTTTGGATTTTCTTTTTCCCTCTCCTCTCTCTTCTTTCCAATCCCTGGTTCCTCTTTCCCCAATTCTCCCGTTAAAATCGCCTCCCAGAAGCAGATATTCTTCCCTGTTGTCTTTTAATGTTTCTTCTATCTTGCTTATTGTTTCTTTCATCTCTTTGCTGTACACTGTCACTATTTTCCACCATTTACTATCTATTTTAACGTTTCTCACCATGTGACCTTCCTCTTCTCCCTTCTTTTTAGTATTCTCTTTTATTTCTTTTTTTACCCCTCTTATTATTCCCCCTGCTGCTCTTCCTTTTTTCTTTCCCCTTCTCGCCCCTTGCCATTCCCACTTGAACTCCTTTGGTAACAGTTTTTCTATTTTTTCCCAGCTTTCTGACCATGTTTCTGTTAATCCAACAATATCGAACTCCTTCACATAGTCCCAAAAATCTTCTTCTTTTTTCCCTAGTCCCGCTACATTCCAAAATAGTGCCCTCACCCCTGTTTTTCTCGTTACATTCTTTGATTTCCCCCTTCCTTCCTTAGTTTCCTTCCTACTTCCTTCTTTGTTTCTTTTTTCCCGTTTCATTGTCCTTTTTACTTTGCCGTTGTCCCCCTTTTTCCCTCCTCCCCTTCTTCTTCTTATTGGAAAACCTCTAGTCTCTCTCTCTCTTTTCATTCCATCTCCATTGCTCCCCGTCCACTATTAATTTCCTGTATCCCACTCTTACTTCTTTCCCTTCTTCCCTTTTTTCCTTCGCTATACTTCTTAGTTTCTTCTGTAAATCTCTTTCTTTCTTTGTGAGGTCGTTGTCTATGTATATCCCCCTTGTTTCCCTCTTCTCCCTCAATTTTCCTTTGTGCTTCATTATTCTTTCCTTCTCACCCCATCCCTCCATCTCCACCAATACTTGATCCTTGTTAATCCTTTAACAATCTTTTACTTTACTATCCTCTACATTTTCCTTCAAAAACTTCTCTACATCTTTTTTTACATGACTTTTTCTTTCCCCATCCCATCCTGTTATCACGATGTTGTTCTTCCTTTTTCTTCTCTCTTCGATTTCTAGCTTTTCCACTCTCTCCTTCCACCAGTCTCTCTCTCCTTTCCATCTCTTCTCCTTCTCTTTAAATTCTTCTCTCTGCCTCTCTATCTCTCTCTTCTGTGTTTTCTTTACTCCAGGAGACCTCGCCGTCTTTTTACTTTTTTGAAAAAATTTTTCTTCCTTCTCTTCTTGTTTTTCTGTTCTACCCTCCCCTTTTCTCTTTCTTTTCCTTTCCTCCAGGTAAGAGTCCAGGCTTCCCTGACTGAGCGAGCGGTTTCTATCGTCTTTGTTCATCCGCTTCCTGTGGCGCCTCCTAGATGTCGTTATGTTCCGGCTTCGCCGATTTATTCTTTTTCCCGACTATATCTCCTCTTCCCTGCCCAATTCTTTCTTCCTACCTTTCTCTAATACCTCTTCTCGCTTTTCTCAATATCTTCTCTAATTTTTTCTTTATATTACCTTCTATTTCTCTATTTCTTGCTACTTAACCTCTCTACCACATGTTTACCTTCAGCTCGGTAATAGGAATCTCCTGTCGGTCTATATAAAACCGCTAACTAATACTCTAAAACACTTGTCAAGATGCATAAAATGCATAATAATAATTATTAATAATATTGCAGCTTCTCTGAGGAGGTTATGTTATCTCTTTACAAGTCATGGACAATAGCTGTTAATCAGTCGAGCTCTACACTGTAGAAAAATAAAACAAAAACGCAATTTCAAAGCCTGCTCTAACCAGGTTTTTTTGTTGAACGTTCGTTATTTGTCTTGACAGACACTATTCATGGTAATAAAGTCATCAGTGTGGTTATTAATTATAAAGTGACTGTTTTTTGAAATTTATGATTTTGGTTTATGTTTCTGGTTGTTCTGTTTCTTTACGCACAAACGGACAACAGAAATCCGCCGCTGATGGTGACTTCAGAACGATCATCTTTTTCCTGAGGCATAAAGTCGAAAGATACTGTCCTAAATTTGCATTTAACTTACTACACATTCTTACTGACTTGTTGCCGCGAACATGAGAGTAAAATTTGAATAGTGCACATGAATTATTTGAAAGTGCGAGTATACTTTGTGAAAATAGCCGTCTAAATCAACACAAAATGCGTTTAGAGCCGATATGATTAATACAAGGGCCCCCCCCTTGGCAGACCCCCTTGGCAGACCCCCTTGGGCTTCCTTGGCAGGGGCCCCTTTGGACCCTGGCTGCTGCTTGTGCTCCCCTCCCGGTCTAACATATCCCCCCACTTTTATATTGCATTTTCGTGTCGGGTTCGTGTCGGATTGCGGCGCGCTTACCCTCTTCACCGTGAGATAAGAAGTTTCACTTCAAAAATCGTACGTTATTAACCATTTCGTTCAATTTACACCGCATTTAAGCGAAAGACAAAAATATTGAAATTATGTGCTTGGTGGGCCTAAACAAGCAGTTTTCTTAAACGTACATCATGTAACAACATTAAATTAAGTGACAAAACTTCTTCCTTGGGTACTTTCTAAACTAATTTTGCCTCAAATTTTGCTCTCCTCGTGTTCTTAAGATGGATTTTGGAAAACTCCGTCCTATACAAAGTTGACAAAATTGAATCTAACCAGACTCGAAGTATTATTTTTATCATTTCATACACCAATAAAAATCGCCGGATAACATTATTTACATGAATATGAATGAGTTTTTCTAAGAATTATGTCCTCATAAAAATCCCATGTTCTTGCGAGACTCTCGCGATAAGATTGAAGAAGAATGAACATCTCAACTGTTTTATATTCTCGTTACTCCGTAAACGGCGTTTTCCTATTTATTTGAAGTGGGTAATTAATTTGTTACTACAATTGTGAGAATTCCTTGTATTTTTTCGCGAAAAAATGTGGTCGGATGAGAAACAGGAACTGCATAGTAATCATACTTCTGCAACTGGCTGGAATTAAATTTTATCGAATTAGATCGTGAGTCAACTTATTCCGTCATCAAAACTTATGTTGTTTCAATTAATTATTTGTGACATTTATTAATGGTAACAGATACAGGTGTCCCACACAAGTCGTCACTTGAATTTGTCCAAGTAATAAAACAGACCCTATATTTGGCTGAAGGAAATACATGTAGTGGCAGGAAACTTAAATCCTTAATTTTGTACAGTGTGTCTTTGCGGCTTTGTTTTTTTTTATGATTGATATACTCGTTTCTCAGTGACATTAACAGCTGCAAACTGCATGCTTTATAAATGCCCTCAACATTATTTTAGTTAATAATAATGACATTATTGTATCACCAAGAAATACTGTAAGAATGTGATTTTGTAATCAATTTGTTGTAGTAGCAAGAACATGTTTTATGTAATAACAGTGATTATCATAATATAACTGGATTATCTGTTAAATTGTCGCAATAAGCTGATAACAAATATTTCAAACAAATCCGCTCTAAAATTATTTGCAATTTGTTACTAATAATAATAGTTCATGGGTTAATACTCCAGAACATTCCAGTTGACGCGGAAGAGAGTTGTTATAAGGCGCCTTATAGTTTTTTACAAATTTTCTGTTTACGGTAATTATCATGTCATATTGATAAAAATTTACATATGAATTGACAATCTTTGGATGATTAATTAGGGACCTGCGTTTCAGGTGTCAATGATACTAGAGATTTGTTGCTTTAACTTCATGTTTAGATTGATGAATTTTTAAATTAACATTTTGCGCAGTTATATGCTTCCAGGGAACACGTACAACAATTGATTAGGAGTTACATACTAATATGATAGGTAATTACATTAGTTTTTATTTCGAAATAAATTTCTGATATTTTTGTACAAATTTATATTATATTTATTTACCTCTTGGTTTGTCAGCAATAAGGTAGTAAGAGAAATTGCTTATAATCCACGAAAATCTGTTAAAAATAATTAGGTATGTACGAACGTGGACAAAAAAATTCGGGGGGCGAGTCGATAGTTGTTGTGATTCCTTCATGAATTTTCGTAAATCATACTTTTACCACGCCTGGATGCAGCATCACGACGCTAACAGAAACGTCAAAATCAATTTTCATTTATCAATAGTTTTCTATTAATTTTAAATACTATTTTCAATAGAAAAAAGCTGCCCGATTTTATTGAGCACGAAAGTACTTGACATTATTAAATCAAATGACAGTACAAACTACAATGCATATGTTAGGACCAAACACCGATTTCGGCCAATGGTCGAAAAATGCGGCCAAAACGCGTTCTGGCCAGCAGCAAACTGCCATTGTCCGAAATATCGCTTTCCGGCCGTTTAATGTAGACCAGAACGCAATATCTGGAACCTTTTACATTTGTCAGGAAGCAAAGTTATTAAAAAATTTCTCTCCCCAATCAGCCTGAACGCATTCTGGCATTCGTCTCATTGCCAGAATGCGTCGAGCACACAAACAAAATCTCCAACGGCCGATTTTATACGTACGTCTAGCCCCCACAAACGATCCATTGTAAATTAAGTTGCGGAGTTATACGTAAATATGAAATACTGTCCACATTTCGAGTTTCATGTACAGGTAACTATGACCTTCTTGGAGTATGTTTCTTAAAAGGGTCGAGCGCGTAGCTCTAAAACTAAAAACTAAAACAAGGGGACTTCCTACCATCCTCCTACAACGTTGAACGGTCACTCAATCTGCCCTTGGATTAAGATTGAGTGATCATTCAGGGGCTAAACACGGTCACTCAAACTGCCCTGCCTGTTTTTCCATGGATCATTGAAATTAGTGCCTCGCGTGGATCGTTTGTGGTAAGCTAAGACCAGACGAATGCCAAAATGCATTCAGGCTGATCTGTGAAAGTGAGCGAATGTGTGGACCATCAACTACGCCCTTATTTTGAAAGATATCAAAACGGGGTTTTCGGGGGACGATAGTCACACGATACCTTCACAATTTAAACTTATTAGAAATCATATACAGAGTGTCCTAGTATTAGTAATATACCAAAGATATGTTTTTTAAAATGGAATGCCCTGTATATTAGTTGGTGAATTAAAAGAGCAGTTAATGCTGAGCAAAATGATATAAGGTACTACAGGTTTATTATGGATGGTTCTTGAGTTATGAAGAATTTTATGTGAAAATTAGTGCTTTTTTAAAAAAATTGCAGAGACCATTCCAACAGAGATAACTGAATACTTTTCTGTCAATAATTTTTTATAGACCCAAACTTTAATACACACTGATTGAAAGTCATCGAAATTGATATTTCTATACAGGGTGTACGATTTCGCAAAATGTATAACTTTTTCAACAAAATGTATATTCCATTATACCACCAAATAGCAACAAAAACAAAAAACCAACAAAAAACCAACAGAAAACAATTAATTGGCATAAGAGTAGGTGAAAACACTGAGCTAGAAGTTTTGCTAATCTTAGAAGAAAATATTCACTCCAGTACAAAATAAATTGCTGCCGAATCTGATATTTAGAAATATTCATCGGTTTCATCCATACCACATTTTAAATTGTGAAGGTATTGTGTGGCTATCGTTCCCCGAAAACCCCGTTTTGATATCATTTAAAATAAGGGCGTAATTGATGGTCCACATACCTCTGGGACACCCGGTATGTACGAAGAAGAAGAGACGGTACATGTGCCCTGAAAATAATCAGATAAGCTGTTGTTCAATCTCTTTCTGTAGTTAATTAACAAAGCAAGGACCGTTATGGAGAAATCAATTTAGTACTTTCAAAATGTCTAAAAGAATATCGATGTTATACGCAATAATTCTATATTCTAGGGATTTTTAGAATTAGGTAGTACTGGTTGTATTATGTATTATGTTTTTTATCTGAAAGGTTAACACTTGATTTGACTTCGACAGGAGTTGGTTAGAAATGCTCAATACCAACGTAATACGTATAAAAAAAGGAGTTGCATAATAAATTCCATTGTGCTTTTAGTGTCACAATAAACACTTTGGGACACCAAAGTAGAAAATAGTACATTATTATACGAGTTTAACAAGAGGCTTCATTGTGACATGAGTGGGTTTGGGGCACGACGAGCGCAGCGAGAATAGAACGAATGTTACATGCCTCGTTAAACGAGTGTAATCTACTATTTTTTCTACTTTGGAGCTCTTCGTTTTATGAAAATGTTAAAATAATGCTTTTTAAATATTCTAGGGATTTTTAGGATTATGTAGTACTGGTTGTGCTTGTGGTTATATTTTTTATCTGAAAATTTGACACTTGGCTTGACCTCGACAGGAGTTGGCTAGAAATGCTCAATACCAACAAGCAAGAAAAACACCAAAAACAGTTTCACAAAAACTCAATTATGACGCCAAAGTAGAAAAAGTATTTTATGGTTCTATAGGGAAATAAACAATTATTATTATAAATGGGAAATGGTATCTATCTCGGCCGAAATCTGTTAACTAACATTATTGTTGGTATATTGGTTTGGGACGATCATTGAAAAAATATTGTATGTAACAGATATAAAAAGTGGTATCGTGTGATCCAACTCAGCCTAGACATTAATATCACCAAATATGAATTAAAATTGTCACAAAACAATTCGATCGACGATCTGTCAGAACTAAAAACCGTCTAGAATCTCTAGAAGTTTCATGATGTTTAAGGTCTGTTATGATTAAGCTCAGTTTACCATAAGCTAAGAAAGTGTTAATATAGTTTGATGATATCGTTAAAAGCGATTTTTGTATTTAATTCTTGTACTTGCAAAAGAAATAAGGAAACTCCTGTTATTTGTGCAGTTTTCGTAAAGGTTTAACAAACAGTATATTGTACAAATGCTGAAATATCTTTCAACAGGTGTTGTACACTATACTTTTCCCTCGACCACCACCCAAAAGAAGAAAAAAAATACGAGTGTGCTTTAGACCACACGACTGAAGTAAAAGTTCAGTTTGTCATTGTGAAAGTGCTTTTAATTTATGTAAGTTTATAAATGGAGCTAGAGAATCCTGAATTAATACCGTCTGCTGTATTGGATAATGCATGTTTCAGTTTGTCGTCAGCGAAAAGTCGGCAATCATGTGTAGCGTTCGAATCCCGTTAAGGCAAAAAAAATTCTATGAATTAATTATTGTAAAATCGTGCATTAAAGAAAACTTCCGTTTGCTTCGCCCGATCACACTTTTCGTAACGCTCTCGTCACGCATTCACCAGCTTACTCCCCAAGTCGTGTCCGTAAAGAAGTTTTACTTCAAAAAGTGCACGTAACTGTATTTTATTATGATCATGACACATTCTAATATCTAAAAAATCACCTATTTTGAATTATTTGATAAGACCCCACTTAATAATAATTACAATGGTAAAAAGCTTGATACAATTAATTCTAATTATTTTACTCCGTAAGTGAATCTGTAACCTTCACAGTCAATGCCACGATATTGAGCCGTGTGGAGCACCTCCTGTCGTACATTCGTAATTACAATGACATTTTTTTGGAAATTAAGTTTCTTTTATGTTTATCAACCAGTTTCAATTCACAATCCCAAAAAGTTGTTCTTTGATGTTAGCTGTAGTGAGTTTACTATTCCTTATGTCACTGATCTGTCACTTATTTCACGCTCCACGTTGCTATGCGCAGTTTATAATTTTCGATAGCAAAGATTAGCGCGATTTTTGTTATTTTACATATAGGTCAAATTAAATGAGCCCGAGCCCCTGAAAAGTGATGGCACACGAGTATAGAAAAACGTTTTTTATATTCGTTTATGCAAAATGAGAAAAAAATCGAATTAACATCAAATTTTGAGGTTGCGTTTGACAGCTGTCATATTATACATATGCTGCAATACATATATACATTGCGTGTGTGGAGTTTCAACTGTACAGTTCTCAGATCAATTTGTATCCACAAGACAAGATTTAATATATTTAATAGATATCTTGCACCACTGTTTACGCTTTTTCGATTTTTTACTTTTTTGTAAAATAATTACAGTATTGAACTGTACGTGTGTGTGCTTCACAATGTACAGCTTCAAATGAACAGTTCCAACTGAACGTGCGTGGCAACTCTTTTACGTAGGACACGTTTTTGGGTTCTTCATGAAAACAAAAAGTATCTCTGCTTCTTTGTACTCCTTTGCACATCAGAAAGTTAGCGTGCAAAAATGGTTTATTTCATACTGTCGGGTAGATGTTCGATTACATGATCAATTTAAGTCCGGAAAACCTCCGACAACCTTTACACTGTCTCGGTTACATCACATCACAGCCATCACACACCATTGTGGTAAAATTTGCATTTGTGCTTATACATCAAGTAGGTAAATAAGCCGAAAAATTTTGTTTCCAAGACGATTTCCGGAAAAACAATTTACACATACAAATGAAACTGACTACCATTTAACTGTTTGATTTACCTACTTGATTTTTTGACTTGTTTTAATTTGTCATAAAAAATCCAATTTATTTTTTTTCTTAAAACTTTCATTATCTAAGATAACAAAATTTTTATACTGTCGTTTAGACAATTAAAAGGGCTATCTGTATCAAGAAAAAAAATAGGGAGTTTCTATTTAAAAGAATATCGATGACGTCATCACTCGAAAACAAATGACTGCTTGAAATTAAATTTGGGATCAAAATATTAATTTTTACAAACCAAAATTGACCCATCCAAAAATTTTTTAGAAAAAAAATTTGTTTAATTTTTTATGAATTTATTCCATACTTTTGCCGCTCACTGTATATATTGTTTAAGTGCGTTGAGTGATATAGCTTAAAAGTGTACCAATGTGTTATGTCTTTGCCCAGTGGTCGAAATTCGACCGTAATTAAATAAATTGGTGTTTAAAATAGTACACATCTATAATAATTATTGCATATAATTTTTTTGAATTTTATTCTATTACGTCAGATGCGATACCTATATTCCCTGCAATACCTATGAAAAAGAAACATTTGAAATCACAAGATTCACAGCTCGAAACTCATTCAGTGCTCTGTGCGACTGTTTGACCACAGAGTATTTATTTTTAATGTATTTGTAACACATATTATATAGATTTTAGCTTTCTGCTCTCCTTCTCCTTATAAACTTTAACTATACTAAATCTCACTCCTTCGTGCGCGCAATATGATTAAAAAGGGGTACAAACGTTTCTCTTCACGTAGTAATATACAAAGTATGGAATAAATGTGTTATGTGTTAACAATTTTTCTCGGACAGGACAATTTTTATTTGTAAATCTCTATCTTTTGACATAAATTACACCTTCCTCCTTGAAATCCTTCATGTTCCGGCACCCATCACAAAGGCACTCTATTGTATTCTGCCAGTTTCACCAGCGATTCGAGACTTCCTTTCACCACTCTTTGCGTCTCTCTCTCTCTTTACTACAACACTTTCCAGAGCTTTTAGCGCTGCCTGGCTATCGGTAAAAAGGTGTATCCACCCGCCTGTTTGCACAGCCCCTCCTCACTATTTCCCCTTAAGAATAATTCCAACTGCAGTAATGTCTGCCTATAACACGTTTGTCCAGGATTAACGTTAATACTCATGTCATCTCCTGGTGTTTCTCCAGCCATCCCCGATGGAACCATTGTTACTCCTCAGTTTCCCTTCCCTTCCCGGCATGATTGCCTCGAAGTGATATTCGGTCCTGAGTCTGTGCGATTGCATGCTCAGTAAGCAATTGTTCCGTATTTTGCAAAACATCTCGATATGGTGTCTCCTTCTGACGTGGGTCTTACCATATCCGGAAATTATAAGCCTGTATGCTGCCTTCGTTGCCTCCGATTTCACCACCAGATGTAGCCGAGACAGGTTCAGGATAGTTCAGGAGCACTTCCATGGCTGCAGTAGGCGTTGTGTTCATTATTCCAACACAGGCAAGTCTTCGCAGTTTCCCTAATAACAGTGTGGCGTGTTTTCCAGACGCCTTATGCCACCAAACTAACGAAGTGCATGTTACAGTGGTATTTATGACCTTGGTGTAGAGCCAGTAAACCATTTCTGGTTTTAATCCCCACTCCTTTCCCACAATTATCCTACAGGCCTATCTAACATTATTCTCAATACTTTACTTCTTTCCCTATTCGCGATCCTTTTTCCTACAATGGTTTGATTACCACAGAAAATTATTATTATTCAATTATTATTGTGACCTTCGGGAGTCAAGCGCGACCTTCGGGCTCTTAAACCGATCCCTATAAACATTCCGTTATTCCCGTTATTTAAATTTTGCTCACTGCTGTAGAGTTTTTATTCTCTGTTTTCCCAAACATTGCTTCGTGAGGAAGAATTTTCTAGTGATGACCCCCTTCCCCCAGTGACCCTTATGCATAGGAAACGCGGTTGCATTAATTTCACAAATTGCAATAAAAATCAACAAACATCAAAGATTACTAGTCTGGCAATACTATCGCCGTCTGTGGCTGTATCTAAAGATGACGGGTTACATTGAGCATCCCTTTGTGCGGGTAGGCCCGCCGAGAACGTTCGAAAATATTAATTTATTGTAGATATTTGTAACGCATATTAAATATAAATTTTAGCTTTGTGCACTTATTCTCCATATAAACTTTAACTATGCCAAATCTCAGACTCCTCCTTGCGCGCAATAGGCTTCAAGAGAGGTACAAAGTTTTCTCTTCACGTATTAATATATAGAATACCACCCTTTTCTAGCACTGAACGCTTTATCTTTTCTGTTCTGATTCACAATTTTTCTGGTACTTGGATCAACATCTCTTGGCATGCCTTCCACTATATCCATATGTTCTTTGCTTCTGGTTCCAGATCTAGTTGGCTGCTTACTTTTTCTGTTTCAGTTTATTTGTGTTTATTGCTGCTCCTTTGTAGCCCCTAATTACAGCTTTCGCAAATCTTTCTTCTACCAATACAATTGTACGTGGTTCCATCTGAACAGAGCGACGTTATCTTATGTATGTCCTTGTAGTAGAAGTTCTCACCAAATTTGGAGATTTCGCCGCCTCTTAACTTAGTTTCCTATAGTGTTATTGCTTGGAGATGATATTTTCAGTATTTGCTTATTCTGTTACGCAGTTCCTACCACCCTTTTGATTGAGTGACCTCAATGATACACAGGGCGCCATCCGTTGCTCTTTGGTGGTAAACTGAAAATGGAAACAGTGGAGGTGAGAATTACAAGGTCGGGCTCACCTATTTATTCGGTTCTAAACCAGCGCGCGGGAAATTAATAAGAGAAAAGGAGACAACAGAGCTCTCACGACTCAAAACTTAATTGATCAAAGAAAACAAAAGACACCAGTTACTTATGTTCCGAAGACGTCACCCAGGTCCTTTTCCAGGTCACCCTTTCAGACTCTAACACAACACTCTGGAGGTGATACAGCGTTTCACTGTATGCAGAAACCCCCTAAGCTTCTGGGGATGACCGGAAAGCACAGCCTTTTTATACTAAAAATAAGAGTAGATGGGAGAAAGGTGGAAAAAAAGTAACGTTACTCACCCTTTGCTGCGCGCTCGGTGCATCGACCTTTTTTGCATGTAAATCTACAATTTATTCTGATCCTAATTTATTAGGAGTATTATTTACATACATATTTCTAAAATAATAATCTCTCCTCTACTAAGCCTAAACTAGATAATTATACTAAGTTAGCACAGACGGGACTAATCGGGCGTTTTAATTTCACAACACTTATACTATACAAAAAAAAAGGGCTTTCCCAGCCGGGCATCAACAAAATCCACTATCTAATGAACAAAACAAAGGGATAACACTTAAAGGCTTATCTGGGCGGCTCCAGGTTCTACTCCCGTCTATCTGTCTCTTCTAGCGGTCCAATTCTGACATTTTCGAATACCGCAGAGGATCCCCCTACAAACATGGCGTTCGGTACCAACGGCCGGACATTATATCCCTCAGGAGCCCAGGAAAAAAGAGGCCTGAGTTTTCACAATCAAATTGGAGCAATTAAACCAACATAAATACAATATGTAAATGCATAATACAACAGGTGTGGGGATCCAAAACGGAACCTACCCTCTTATTATATATACTAGAAGTTATACTAGAAGAGTATAGATAATTCTTTTCTAATTTGCCTGGTCCGACACAAATTCAACCACCAACTTTTGAAGCCCTACTCAATAGACTATTTAGGATTAACAATAATAATTATTATTAATAAGATGGGAATACTCTTTTAAGCATAAGGTCTCTTCTAATCCATGATTTTTCTTTTACATACACACAATATTTTGTGCTCTTCTACCGCTGGGGTAGAGTGGGGCCGCTTTGAGAAATTTTATTAGGTGGGGATGCGCACCGACGAAAAATGGTTGGACGGGTCCATTTCTTTGCAAATGGGGGTGTTCAATAAGTTTACAATCAGCTGATCTGCTTTTGAGGTTATTTTTCCATTGATTTTGTTAGTTTAGTGTTCACTGAACCCTGTATACCTTCTACACGTACTTTTAGCGAAAAGGATCTCATCGTGCATAGTCAGGCCCGTGCAGTTTTAGCTAATATCACAGATTTCATGAAAGCGGAATCTGAACATTTTCGTCTACATAATGAACCATTAATTCCAATAAGGAACTTATAACAAGATCAGACCATAAACTTTAATTTGGTGATAAGTTGACGCTGTTACTGTGTAGTAATAGATAAAAATTACTAAAAAAAGTATTATATCGTAACTTGCGCTCAGACAAAAAATAACTTAATTTGGCATTGTCGTTGTGTGAATTAACATTTTGAGAACATTTTGTCCCGTTACCTTACCGGCTCAAATTCTAGCAGTTACCTCTCGGTCTATTTCCACCTGTTCGAACTTTTAAAAGGTAATACAGGTACCTACTTATGCGATAGGCAGCATCCACATTATTTATGAAATTTTCCTGATTGCTGAATTGACTAATGCGCATTAAACACACAATACTAGGAAGAATGTGGTCAATGTAACAATAATTAAAATAATATGCTAATTTTATGTTCTTGTGTGTGATTTCGTTTTACTCTTATATCATCAATATTAAAGACTATATTTACCTATATTAAATGCACAATTGTGTTGACACTATACTTCACTTTAGTTACAACGGGAATACCCACGTTATAAGTTCTTTCAATTCGCCGACTTTAGGTTACACGCTCCAGAACAGATTTCGACCCGGAACTCCAGATTTCATTGACTTCTGAAAAGTCTGCCTTTCAGGTAGAATCACCATGAAAATTCTGTATAAAGCCGGAGTTGGTTTTTGCTCTTTACGACATGGTTGCTTTGCTTACCTAATTACGAAAAGGATGCAGACAAATTAGTTCTGATTTACATTGAATAAGTAGATGTCAAGAGTCGAGATCCGCGAGCTGCTTATCATCTACCAATTAAATGACTATTGCCGGTACATACATATGTACATGTTTAATGCTATTTAAGTAATAGATAAATTATAATTATGTACACGGATTCAATTTAAGCACGGCTATCTCAAGGAAGATTACTGATGTATGCAAGTGCTCTCCCGTAATAATTAATTTAAAGTGTGTATTTGAATGCATTATGTAAATACGGGAAGCTCTGTGAGTACGTATACGAATACCGATAGTTTGGAATAATTATTATCTATATTTTCACAAAATGGACAGGTTTTGCGTTAGATTATATTGTACCAATAAGGTATGTTGAGTAAGTAAGGTCAAATCTACTGTATCTTAAGATGTATTATCTTTCCTGTCACATAAGTCTTACAGTCACATTGAAGTTGCATCTGTTTTATACAGTCGTCCGATTAGAATAGTTTTCCATAATAAATCAAAAGTCTAATTTGTTTCCTACTAAGATATAGAGATTGATGAACGACTTTCTGTTGAACAGAGAAATATTACTTTTGTATATCTTAAGACTCACTTACATTTGTCACTTTAGATTTTCAACTCGGAAGAATCATCCAAAGTGATGAGGGTAAACTGCCTTTCACTTTTGTTTTATCCAAAGTGAACATGAAAATAAATGTTTTATGGGTGATCACTCTGGATGTACATCCAAAATGAAACGGGGTAAACTCTGCTTTATATAAAAAGGAAGCAGTTAGAGTGTTCTGCATTTCTGCTGTAAAATAAATAATGAAAAATTGTTATTATGGATCCTTATAAATTATGGTCGTTTGGCTGACCATTAATGCAATTATTAATTAATTAATGCGATTAATGGTGACGTTTCTACTCCCTTTTTTTTTCTTTAATGATAATCTTTTGCGTGAGACATAAAGATGAAGGACTGACCTAGCATATCCCACATTTACATTCAACGTACTCGTCGTACTTAATTTATAATTTTCGCCTGAGAGCAAGATTTCGTAGTGCGCCCTTTTTGACTTTTGATGCAAATGACCGTATGTAATGAAATGGGCGGAGATTTTTTATAGGTTCAGATTGGTTTGGTTAAGAGAAGAATATGTCAGAAAAAGATATCAAGAAGCGAAAACATAATAAATAAAGGTACTCAAACTCCTGACAAAACAGAACAATAGGAAGATGGTACGTTGTAGAATGTGAAGAGAAAAGAAGAGAAAAGAAGAGAAAAGAAGAGAAAAGACGAGAAAAGAAGAACTATCGTAACTGCAAATACGCCACAAAATAATAGAACATTTATAACACAATAGCACGCGGCGAAACAAAAGCTACTTATACAGGAAAAATAAAATTAACTTTATGGACAAAGATATAATCAAATTGGAGATTGATTTATAAAGATGTGAAGAAGTTCAAAGGAGGAAAACTGACCAATAGAATACTGTAGAGATAAGAACCACGAAAGAATAGGCAATGTAGAAGGATGCACTTAAATAAACATTTTTCGGAATTATTTAACAACGAGTAAGGAATAACAGACAACCATGTGAGCTATGAGTAAGTAGGAATAGAAGATGCAGAAAATAAACCGAAGCTCCGAGTATGCAACAAATACCTGAAATATTAAGGAGACAGAAAAACAATAAATTACTTGGAGAAAACAATATCCATGGTGTTGAGAAATATTTGCAGCGGCCGTCGCGTCTGCCAGTTTGGGAAAAACCAAAGGGTCGTAAAACCGTTTACCTGACTGGCACCGCTCACGATCGCAACTCAGTCGCACTAGAACTCTTTCTTATTCAAACAAGTCGCATTCAATCATTCAAACCAACGAGTCGAAAACGAACTCAAATTCAATTCAATTCTCATTCAAATACAAGTCGAAACCAATCATTCATACGAGTCGAAAACGAACTCGCATTCATTCTATTCAAACAAAAATTCAATCTAAAACCAAGACTCGGTTATTCAAATTAAGTGGAAACCACCGGGAGAAGAAACGTTCAAGAACTATCTGCAATTATTCGAAATATACAAGTGCATAAGTTTCGCGAGTGTTTCAATCGAAATCTAAACCATGGTCCTTCGAGCAACACACAAATTCTAAAACCAAATCGACCAGACCTTCAAACCTCTCTAAATCAAAATCAACCCCCAATTCAACTTCATGGAGTTAATAAAGTTAGTGGATTATTATTATTATTATTATTCTTAAGGGGCGCGGTTCAGACCCCGCTGCACTGAAGCTTCAGCTTATTGTGCCCCACTTAGCAAGCTTACTCCATAAGGCCTGTGCTGTTGATGAACTTCAGCACAGATTTTATGGGCATATGTTTTATGTCATTCGGTTCAACACACGTCAACCCGAAGTGTCGAAGCCTCCCCGCCTCAAGCGCTGGACACTCGCATAGTATGTCTAGTGGAGTTTCTTCCTCCTCCCTGCACATCCTACAATCAGGATCTTGCTTCACCCCGATTGTGGTAAGGTGTTTCATGAGACAGCAGTGTCCCGTGAAGAGTCCAACTACCTTTCTCAGTTGTCTCCTGCTCAATCTCAGGATTTCTTCTGACCGCTTTTTCGACGGGAAGTTAGTGGATAGAAAATAAAAAACATGACGGCAGAAATTTGTAAAAAGGAAATAATGCCAAGGAAATAGATGTTATAATAGAAATAAGATCTGTCCTATCTATAAAAAAGCGACAAAACCATTATGTGAAAATTATAGGGCGATAGCACTACTTGACACTATGTCTCAAATATTAGAAACTAAGTTAGTTAGATCATGAAACCAACGCTGGGAGAGACATGTTATTTGTAGACTTTAAAATGGCATACGACACAATCAAACGGGAGTACTAAATAGTAGGAGGTAATATTTTATTAAACATAATAAGGAAAAGAGAATTGAAGACCACAGGGACGATCTACAACCCATGCGGCGTGGGTGTGGGTGTTCAGCTTCCGTTGGAGTTACACCACGTTGTTTTGTTCTGCAAATTAGCCATTTTGTAAAACCTAGTTATTTTCCACCGTTGAGCTTGCTTTGGTTTAAAAAGTTAAATTTCCACCGTCAAATTCCCAAGCCAAGTGAGGTTGTTGTATTCCTAGAAATAAGGTAACCATTTGCTCTATATTTTTCTTCCGATCACCGTCAGGAGATGCCATGAAATTGACCTGTGTTTGTTCCACGTGCATACCGGAAACCCTTTCAATTTTCACCGTTAGTCGGCCATTTTTCTGCTACGTCATAAAACCCGCCATGATGAACACGAAATTGTTCAGCCTTTGGATCTACATGTCTTTTTAAAAATTGTAGCCTTTGTTCTAGTCGTGGACCTCGCGTGAACCCAGAAATCTCGTATCAGTTGCCTTCAGCCCTTCTTTCTCTGCAGTAGCATAAATTACCAAACTTATGAGTCACAGGCATTGCGCATAGCTTGCTAAAGTCGTTGTCGTAATTTGTTTTTAGATATTATTGTCAATTTCAGAAAGTTCAAATGTGTTGTTGACTTCTAGTTACAGAGCCCGAACCACAGGCGCGTTCAATTTAAACAAAGTTATTCTCTAACTTAACATAACTAGATTGCCACTCAGATAAATCCTTTTATCTACCTGTCTTTCGGTATAAGGCCGACAGCAGCTTGCGGTCATTTAAAAGCTATTTTGTCTCTGTTGACTTGAATTAACCAACACTGAGTAAGAACTGAAGACTAAACGGCAAAAAGAGGCAAAGCGCCACGCCGAATGTTGGGGTTCTGAAATCTTTATGTTGTATTGCGCCCCCTTGCGATTTCCGTCGTTCGCATGTAACCGACATCCTAGCTATTTTAGACACCGGGAATCCAAATTTCGGTATTTAGTGTTTTTGCTTTGTGCATGTTGGTAGTTTCGTTGCACCTCGCTGATGTCATATCGTCGCGCTCGTTTCAAAATGGCTTCCAAAGAAAACATTGCGTTACTGTATATTATGTGTCGAGGCAACAGATAGACCAAATAGCATTCAGTTCGTGGTTCGCGTTGCAGGCTGCTGATTGGGGGAGTACTTCGGCTAACGTGTACCTCAGAGGTGAGAGCAAAGTCGCACCCAGAAAAGGGAGTTGCTACTAACTCCTGAGTCTACTAGGTTGAAGTTGCAGTACTGTTTTCTGGCTACTAATAAATTACTTGCTTCACAAATATTTAAAATACTTAACAACCAAAGGAATAGTTCCCGAAGTAGGTTCTGCTAACTAGCTTGGTTTGGGACAAGTCTTAAAGAAAGACTAGAACAATTCAGTAACAAACTTATTTGTCCTGGTCCCTTTGGGTGTGCAAGCTTTTCCCATGATAGTAAACTCTCTACAATCTTGCCTCATTTACAGACACTTCGCTTGTGTCTTTCCATCTGATCTACATGTTGTCCATCACTCTCCGACTCAGATGTACTCAACTTACATAATTTCACGCGTTTGAATATTCTTGTTTTCCCTCAGGTGCGAAGATGCTCGCTTTGGGCTTTGGGCGTTCATTGTATCCGTCTGTTGTAAGTTCCAACTGCAGAAGTTTAATGGTGGAATAAAATTAGCTGACTTAACCTCACTCATCGTGTACACCAGAATTGTTAAATTGTATTATTGTTTACTATTTTTCTGAAGAACTAAATTGTTAATAATTGTTTAAATCATTGGAAATTGTCAGTTGTCATTTATTACTGTTAATTATTATTGTTAAAATCATCAAATTGCCTTGTTACCAACTTAATCCGAAGCCACTAGAAATTGTTAACCACAGTACGAGATCACAAAACTCAAATGCACCAAATGACTAAAACTTAATAAACATTTAAAACTATAATTTTTGTGTTATCAATTTACTTACGCTCCACTCCTGATCAGCTCTCGCCATGTATCCAAAGAATCTATAGGGTTTAAATAACACAACGTAGGGTTCTGCTTTTTCTTTCATTGTCTGACGATCACTGGCTAATCTTGTAAAGTTCGCGGTTTGTTTCAAATTTTCAAATTTGACGTTTGGTGACGTCATTGACATTTCATTTCATGTTCAAATTAAAAAAGTGGCAGTAATGTAAAAGGGGGTTATCACAGTATGGACGAGAAAAACAAACGAAAAGGTGATGAAACTTTTTGGGATCTCTCAATTGTCGGGGTTGTCAACATCACGAAATCTTGACACGCATTTATAAATTTGTTACACTAATTTTTGATAATTTGCTAGAAAATTCGGGTAAGCATTTCGAAAATCATTAACACAGCGTTCTATAGAATAATTCCATTCACCATTCTGTTCATTTATGATTCTCTTGACGTTCAGCATTCTTAAAATAATTTTCAGTAAGAAAAATTTTATGGTCTAATTCAAACATTTTGTCACTTTGACATTCAAATTTTAAATCAGATTGTCAAAAATTAGTAGTACCAACCTAATTTAAATTTCACAGCCTACTCTAAATTATAATTTAAATGATCGCAGGGTATATACTCTAATGGGACGCATCCCCACTCGTACTGTTAAAAAGTGGGAATAGTGCGGAAGTGGGGACAGGTCCTTTGTCGCTATTAAAAACACTATTCTTATTCTTATGTATTTCTAGACTTTCGTAACACTTGATTTTTCGAATCCCCGATTTTTCCAACTGATCAATTTTGTCTTTTGAGTTGCTCAAAAGACATTGTAGACTAGACCCAGAAGTGTGAACCACTTTTATGTCTAGGCCACTGAAGAGTTTTGCCAAGCCCTTGGTGATCAAGGGGGCCTAAGGAATTGTCACAATTTGTGACTTCTTCTTTTGATCAATTTGAAAAGTGGAAGATTCAGTGACCATTTTCTTAAAATTATTCCTTTTTACAAGCTTATGGATACCCATTACAAACCCATTACACCTGGCTACTTCTTTGATAATCTTGAGCTCTTTCTTGTACCTGTCTGGATTCAGAGGAAAGGCAAGGAGTCTGTATACTAAAAACTTGAGACTAGCCATCTTGTGTTGTGTTGTGTTGTGGGCAATGGTCGGTGTCTGCTGTGATGTAGCGAATTGTACTGTTGTCTTTGCGATATACATCAAATTCTAGTTTCAGATTATTTCTGATAACAATAGTATCTACAAATGGTAAACAAAAATTGTTCTCTTTCTCGCAAGTGAATTTTATGCTTTCAAAGTAGTTATTAACTGATTCAAGCAACTTCTTCGCGTCGAAAATTGCGAAAATGTCATCCACGTACCTTAAACAAACCTTAGGGAAATAATTCAGTTCACGTTCCAAATCCTTTTCAAAGTCCCACGAAAAGGTCGCCAAGAAAAGGTGACAAGGAATTACCCATTGCCGTACCTTCTTGCTGCTGAAAAAACTTGCCGTTGATTTGAAAAATGTTTTGCTTCATGCAAACCTCTGTTAACTGGATATTCTTTAAAAACAAAACAATTGTCTGGATCACTTTTGGTGGTAGATAACTACTTTTAATCAGTTTTTCCCCAAAACACCAAAAACAATTTTATTATAACTGCCAACGCACGTTTCGCCAACAATGTTGGCATCAACTCATTTGAACAACAACAAAAAAACAGCTAGATCATGGAGTTGACAAACTAGTGGTCGACTTGCAATAATCTGCGTGGAACAACACCCCCATAGTAAATCCAAAAACCTCAGGACTGAACTACATCAAAGAAATTCGAGACCTCTAGTATACGCAAAGAGAAAAACCCGCAAAAATGGCAACAAATTCGTTCCCCGAACGATAATCAAAAACTAAATAAAGTCTAAGCAAAATAGACTTTTTAGAAGAAATAATCTATTAAGTTTTGAAATTTTGGTTATGAACTCCCAGTAGGGACCCAAATAAAGATCCGAAGAGTTCCCACTCCCCCGGGAAGAGCTTCATCCACTTTTGCCCCAAAACCGCCCCCGAGCGTGACCTCATGAAGCTTTTCCCCATTTTTCTCCTAAACGGTAACTCCGACAAGAAAATGTTATAAGGCTTATGTTCTCCATTAAATTCTGCATCTAATTGGTCTCATGAAGTTTTTGCATATCTCCCACCAACTACTCTTCGTATCTTTATTTGCGAGTTTATAACCAAAATTTCTTCTAAAATTTCTTCTTTTTATAAATTATTTCTTCTTAAAAGTCTAATTTGGGGACAAGTTGACGTTACCCCTCTTACACCTCTCCCCTCCCGCCTTTGCCGATGTTTGACTTAATTTCGTACAGAAAAAACTGCTCTACAATTTTGTTTCTATACATTTTTTCCACCTACTAATGGTTTTCGAGATAATCGCCGCAAGAAAAAACGGGGGTGGACTAATTTTTGTCTTCGCGCTGAAAACTGTACTCATTTATGAGCGTTGGGTGGGAGACTTCATGAGATCAATTTCATGCAGAGTAGAATGGAGAACATAAGGCCTATAACATTTTCTTGTCGGAGTTACGGTTACGGGAAAAATGGAAAAAAGCTTTATGAGGTCACACTCGGGGGCGCTTTTTTGGGCAAAAGAGAAACAAGTTTCCCCGGGGGGTTGGGAACTCTTTGGCTCTTTATTTGGGTCCCTGTTGGGAGTTCAAAATTTCAAAACCTTATAAATAATAATAATCTATGCGAACAGCTCAAAAATGAAATTAAAACCATCAAGAATAAAACTTTTGAGAATTTCCTTAGAAAGTTGGCTGACGAAATAACCAACTACCACCTGTGGAAGGCAACTAAATGTTTGAATAGGCCAAAAAATCATAACCCTCCCATCCGTAAAAACGATGGGAACTTTGCCCTAGGAGATAAAGAAAAAAGAAGAAATATTTGCTGACCACTTGGCAAATACTTATCAGCCCCATGTGCCGACTGACACAAAAGAAATAGCACAAATTACTAATAGAGATGGCACGATAATATGAATATGAGGCCAATAATACTGGCTGAGATTACCAACACCATTTTGCAGGAATACATCAGGGCAGCGTCGTTTGACCTGTTCTCTACCTCCTGTATAAAAATGACATCCCACAAAGCGGCAGAGTAGTCACGGCAACATTCGCCGACGACACCGCCAGTCAACAGTCACCAAGTGGACAATGAAATGGCGCATCAAGCTAAATGAAGCGAAGTCGTTTAACGTCTATTTCACCAACAAAAAGTACGACTATACACCAGTCATAGTCAACCAGCAAATAATCCCGCATGCCAACGAAGCAAAGTATCTAGGCATGACTTTAGATGCAAAGCTAACAATAAGATGGAAAACCTAGAAACATGAGCAAATGTATTGGCTTTTCGGACGTCTTTCTGAGTTGACAATACACAACAAATTGCTTCTGTACAAGCAAATCTTGAAACCTGTAAGGACTTATAGCACGAAGACTTGAAAATGCCTATGGTTGAAAATAATCAAGAGGTTTGCAGGCGAGCATCAAGGGTAGAAAACCAAGGAAACGTGGAAGTAAGTAATATCTTTGTTTGGGTTATATTTAAGATACTTATTTATTTAACAATTTCTACTCGTATCATTTTCTGGAGAAACAAGGATCCTCTCCAAACCAACGTTCAGGGAAACGAACAAAATTACCAACCTTTTCAACTACCATTTGGCTAAAACAAGAAATGTTTCCTATGGATGTTTTATGTATAATTTTGCATTTGTTAATTTTTTCCGAATGTCATTTGCTAAACATTTTCCTACCAAGTTTCTTTCCGACACTTACGCGGTCTGCCTTGTGATCTTCCGGTTGGTTTATTGGTTTTACAACTTTACCAGCCGCCAAAAAAGGTATACGAATTGAATTTAGAAAATATGTCGGCTTAAGAAAAATAGAGCAAAATAAAAAGCATCAGAAATAACATGCCCACAGAGTGATACCAGACGATTGTACCTTTGGAATTATAGATTTTCACGCACGCACTAGCTAATTGCTGTTTATATTTTAATCCATCGGCGAACTGGCTATTTAGCTCCATTTAAGTGACTAACATTACACACACAATGACTGAATCAGTGTACGAAATAAAGTAACAATCAGTGAGAGGCAATCAATTTTCAAGAATTCGAGGTGTTCGTTACAAAATATTAATAGAATTTCCCCTTTGTATCAATTGGTTTCAAAATAAAAATCATTAAACTGTTCACTAAAGTGAAAATTGCAGATCCATAGATAAAGACCTCATTTTTTTAATATGAGGGGAAACTTGTATGATCTGAGAATGTCTCCACGAATAGTTTCCTGCAAGGTCCTTTCCGATGGGGCAACCTTCAGTGTGTCAACAACATTCGGAAAATATTCCAATGTGTAACAAGATGTATGTGGATTGCTTTCACCGATAAGAAAATCTGCATATTCATAGATAACCACGCCGTGTCAACGAGCTTGTAGTGAAAGACACATCTTAAAGCTGCTATGGTAATGTCAAATTGCATTTCAAAATCGCACTGGACAAATCCACATTCAGGGTATCCGTGCTGATTCACGAATCATTATTATTTTGGGGTATATTGTTTTGTCCGTCATCACTCATGACTCGCGTTGTATAAGATATCTAGACATGAACGTAAAAATTAATTTCAAAAATTAAGACTTAATTAAATTAAGTCCAAAAAAATCTCTTTAAAATAAAATAAAGACTTATGGAACTTCTACAAATTTCTGTTGTCTTAGTCAATTAAAATTTAAATAACTATATTCAAGTCAAACTCCACAAACTTTAATAAACGTAAAATTACAATTGGAACATGTTTCGGGAGAAAACTACTCCCATCTTCAGCCCTTAAAGAATATTTAAAATTATGACGGTTTTTTTAAACTATCATTTTTTTTTAGTTTAGTTAATGTTCAAAACTTATAAGTTCACTGATAATTCCATAATATAATGGACTTTATCAGGAAACATATTTTAATATTATGACTTTTTACCATGAAGAGTGCACACATAGTATTTTTAAACAATAATAATATGTAATCCATCAAATAACGATTTTGTTGGAACATTAAAATGTTAATTACGCATAAGCCATCCATATGATATGATTTCACCTTCCACACTATTTGGGATATAACAAGGAAAAAACTGTTCAAAAAGTTCCCCTAGTGAGAAAACAAATGAGTTAATTTAATCACTCATATTATCAAAATTAGGTAATTAATCATCGTAACGATGTCAAAGGTGTTAATATTATAAATATGTACACGGATCAAACTATGAGATATCACGCAATAATTATTAAATCTGCTTATTAACTACTATTATATAAATAGAATTTCCAATTAAACAATCTGCTTATTTTCATTGTCTTATTTTGTTGCAAGCGTTGAAAGAAACAATAAAAATGTACTCTCTTTGTAACCCATCAAATTTACTTAAATACATTAAAGAATAGAAACTTTAGGAAAAATGTTAATGAAGTGTGGAATTCTATCGAAAAAATAACTGACGTCATACGCCCTACCTTGTCTCGACGAATATTGAAATTGAGATAACCTGAATATATTACTAAAATATCCATTTTTGCAATAAATTGAACGGATTATCGTCATCAAATTGACGTTTTTGAGAAAATGTGAGAGGACGTCAACATGTGTCTGCTTTCATTCTGCATTGTTATACGAGATAACGTGAAATTTGTTTACCTGTGACAAATTAATCAAAAATGCAGTTATAAACACTACTTTGCACAATGTTGTGTGAACAACATTGGGGATGATTCGTGAGCTGAATAAATTATATTGATTGGTGATTAGAGAAACGCATGAATAGTTAATGTAATTTATTCTTTGCACGGATTGACTTCAGCGTATTGATAATAAAGCCATAAAGTTGAACAACCCAACAATCGACATTTTCAACACACCGATGTCGATAGTTCTGAAAACTAACAACATTACTATTTTTGAAAGATATAAATTACACACTTTATTTAAAAAGCTGGACGTGAAATAGAAAAAATGGATATATTTATGAGAATCAACAACTTTTTCAAAGAATGTGGTAAGTTCTCGACTAGAGATCTGACAACGTACATCACATATAAAATGCTTCCAATTGCAGGTGCACTTCTCAACTGTCATATAACTCAAGGCGTGGTATTGAAAGTAAGTCTGCGCGTGGATGTCATTGTACCAACTGCATATTCATCATGTTCCTGCAACCCTTTTGTGTGGTATTCCTCACCCATTTTGGTCTTGAAGTATCAACAACACTGGAATTTAATTTTTAATTTTATTTAACAGCAAACATTTTTCAATTGTAGAGGTAATGAAATAGTCATATCCTCATTTTTTTACGTTTAGACTGGTTTGGAAAATTTTGTTTTCATTACTATGGTGCCAACATTCCCAGAGTTTAACGACGCAGACGTTCGTATGACGAAAAATATTGTACGCACCACGTGCTGTTAACTTGTTAAGTAACAACCGCGGGAGCCCTCCTTCATCGGGCTTCAAACAGCGCCCTAGGCCGCTATACCCATGTTAACAGCCCTTAATACGTAAATAACTACAACGTATTTGTATATTTTGTCCAAACATACATATAAAATGTGTTGATAATAAAATAACAACGTGAATGAGATTTACGCCAATACATAAATTGCATGTGTATAAAAATGCGAAAGTGTTTTATCAGATTTAAAAGTATATGCTTGTACCCAAGAGGATGTTTACCTACTCTCTGCTTGTACTGAAATGAACGCAGGCGATTGTTTACCTTTACTTTTTCGACTTAAAATGCAACTAAGAACAGTTTTGCGATTTCTCCACCCTCCAGACGATATTTCTGATGATTTAAATAATCAGAGGTCAATAAATGTTAAAACCCTAATCATTTGTCTTCAAGACCGAATACATTTAGTTCACCCCAGGATTTATTACATCCTGATTTTTCGTTTGCTTTTTTAGCTATTCAACATATTATTCGTTCTCTCAGAAAGAGGTCATAAAATCGATACTCTCTTGGAAAAATATGTATAATGGTCTGTCTACCCAAGAAATTTTATAACTTATCTCGAATTGTATTATATCCGTATGGCATAAAGGAAACCAATAATTTATTGAATTATCGACTTAAGTTCAGTTTTAAGCTAATAAACCCTCTTGGGTAAAGATTTAGGAGTTTATAGCAATTTTAAGAAGCAGACACTGTATTTTGCTCCATTTTTATGATGAATTGAATCTTGGAAAAATATTTATTTATATGAATATGGTATAAGAATTAAAAGTTTGATTTTATTTTATGAGAGATTTTATTCGAATATGTGTATGGTTTTTGTTCGACTGCTGCTGCAGGCCGGGAAGAAAGGGTTAAAGTTAAATTGGGAGTATCTGGGACGTTCGTCCTTGTTAAGGGTTCAATATTTTGGCTCAGATAGATTCAAAATAATAATAAAAATTAATTCAAAATAGTTCAATAATTCCGTTTTTTGTTAATAACATAATAATTAATATATATGCATCTATCAACACCAATTACCTACTATTAAATAATTACAGTATAACCCCTTTAATTCGGACAATTAAATGCAGGGGGGTTGTTCGAATTAGCGATTTGTCCGGATTTATTTTAGGTATTATATTACGCACGATAGATAACGGGGTTATTATAGTCGCGTCAATAAATACATAAAACAGGCAATCAAAACAGTCCTCACGAACAGCTTCGATTTTAATGATTTTTTTTAATTTTTGTTTTTATATATTATTATTTAAAATCAGAAACCTTTTGAAGTGGGGAAATAATTATTTATATTGTTTAAACATTATTTATTATATTTATATAAAAAATCAGTTTTTCATACAATACTGATTCTACAAATAATATACGAAAGTAAATTATAAAATTATTATGAATTGTGGATAATTTATTTTAGACATTTATAAAGAAATAATTAAAAATTGTTCATCAATACTTGTAGGAAGGAAAAATTAGAGAATTTCCCTCGATTTCCATGGGATTCCCTGATCAGATCCTGACTTCTTGACAATGGGACCAGAATTGCCGAAGAAATCGGTGAACATACATGAAGTCGGTTAATAAAAGGGAGCGAAAACTTGAGGATTTTTCTCGATTTCCATGGGATTCCCTGATCAGATCTTGACTTTTTGACAATGGAACTACCTCAAGAGTATACCCTTTCAAATAAAAGAAGATCGGTTAATAAAAGACCCTGAAATTGTGGCAATGGGACCAATCTGTAGGCAAGTTTACTGTCAAATAATAAACGAAGAATTTTACCAATCGATTTATAAATGATATATAAATAATATATAAATGTTCTGAGGTAACAAACATTAAAAAAAAACATACAACCGAATTTATAACTTCCTCCTTTTTTGAAGTCTGTTAAAAAAAACGCAAAATTATTATTTTTTAGATAAATATCATACATATTGTTTAAGTAATATTAATAGATATATCCCCGCTTCAAAAGGATTCTGATTATAAATAATATTAAAAAAGAAAAAAATAAATAAATAAAAACATCAAAATCGGAGCTGTTTTCGAGGACTTCCGAGAAAAAGACATTAAGGCGACAATTAAAAGGGGTTCTGCAGTGGCAGGTACATTTCTGCCGGTCGAAGCACATTTTTTCGCAATATCTTTTTTTTAATTTACAAATTTCATCGCTCTGTAGCTGCAAAGATCTATATTTTATCAACACGCCCACAAAATTTCAACAAAAAATCTTCAAAAATAAAAGTTACATTTAACGCCGCACATTGCTGTACATTTTTGCGCCCCGTTGAATATAACTTTTTTAGCAATTTTTAAAAATTTGTAAATAAAAAAAAGATATTGCGGGAAAATGTATTTCGACCGGCAGAAATGTACATGTAACTGGAGAATCCTCTTAAGAGAGAAGAACGAAATTGATATATCGCAGCCAACTTGCTTAATTAGCCGTTCAATTAACAGCCTAGCGTTTTTGGTAAACAGCGGCGTTCAACTAGCGGCCTGAATGATATTCAGCCACTCAAACCACTAGGCAAATGACTTAGATCGATAACGTTTAACTACTTGCCTAGCCTTATTTTGTCTAACTTTTTGAAATTCCAAGCGTGCGCAATGTGCACGATACAAATGTTAACTTCAAACGGCTTTATGATAACTAAAACAAGGGGGTCCCTTTGGGACAGGGGTATGACGATGGCGCTGTTTTGTTGCCCAAACTTAAAGTATGAAATACTGTCCAGATTTCGAGTTTCACGTACAAGGAAATATGACCTATGTATATGTTCCTTTAAGGGGTCGAGCTCGAAGCGCGAGGCACCAATTTCAATGGTCCACGGAAAAAACAAATTTTCACAGGCGGCAACTCCCTTAGGTCATTAAATTCCCTCGCACTATTCAATTAAATTAAATGTCACCTGTCAAATTCATCTGTCACTAGTGTCACTTAGTTGTCTAATGTCAGATATTTCATCATTTTTGTCAGATGTCACCTTATTGTACGAATGGCCTACGCACCAGTCAGCCAGTTTATTAAATGTTGTATCAGTCAGGCCACTAGTTGAAGGGCTCCATTTAGTCAAAAAGCTAGGCTATTAATTAAGCGGCTAATTAACCTACTTGGCTGCGACAGATTCATTAGAAACTTTTTATTTATTTCCCGACTCTATTTTTTTTTTTGCAATAAATCTGAGACTTTGTCCGGATTGAAGTGTTTTTATTATTTATTTAGTGCTTTCTTTTCGGCATTTTGACGTTTTAAAAATAATGTTATTTACGGATATAAATTCGGAGTCTAGGACTAGACTAAGGTTCTACAGGGAAGCGAGCAGTATTTATAAACTAAAGGTGCCAACATGGCAAATCTAAGTGTGACTAAACTATAAGCAATGTTGCATCACTATTGCATAACTATTGCACAATGGTGTCTTTGGTCACGGGCACGTAACTAGTGTGCTTATGGCCTGTCATGATGCAACTGAGATAATGACGCACTGAGGGTTTTTAGTGCTTTCGACAAATCCAAACAGGTCTAGTGTCCGGATTCGAAGAAAGGGGTGTCCAGATTACTGGATGACGGAATTAAAGTGTGTCCGGGTTATACAGGTTATACAGTACTTCTTTCTTAGGCAGTAGCGCACTTCACATCTTTCCATTAATTATTATTAATTTGGTCTATCTTTTACAACACTAAAAATTCAAATATAAAATTTATCTAATATATGTGGTCGAACTCCTCCAAAACGGCTAGACCGATTTTTATGTTTTTTTTTGTATATTTGATAGGTCTGAGAATAGGTGGTAAACTATTTTTCACTTAGACATGGGAGCCCAGGGGGGCCCTTAGGCTGGACAGATTTTTTGGCTCGACCGAATCAATTCTTAAGGAGTAAACCCCAAAGAATCACTTCTGTTGCGCGTGGACTTCACACACAAATTTTTTGCTGATATCTCGAGAATGGATTGATTGAGTTTTTTCGGGGGCATATAACCACTATAACTATTAAAACATCGAAAAAATGAACGAAAAAAATTTTCTCATACATTTTGTATGAAATCCGTATGTATCATTCTCTGATACATGACAGAAACAAAAATGATCCTTTGATAAAAAAAACCTAAATTTAATTCAGCTAATAAGTTAACACAACATTTATTGATTCTGAGGTGGTACAAAGTTCGTCGGGTCAGGTAGTTTATAAATAAGTTACTTCAGAATACATATAATAGGCAGTTAGGACAAGCTTGTTTATCTTGTTTATCCGTATCCGTAGCGGGTATCCGCATCTCTTTTCTATACGCACGATTCACATAAACCACCCGATGGTTGCAGTTCCTACGTCGGCGTATCTCCCCAGATGGACGTATCCTTACCAAAATACGGAAAAGGCTAGGGACTATACGTATTGAGATACGGATACGCGCTACGGATACGGATAAACACGTTTGTCCTAACTGCCTAATAAATTTACATTAAAGCGTAATATCGGCCTATCGATCGGTTCTTCATAAATGATTCATACATCATGTCTGATGAAAACAAAATTTACATGTAGACAGATGGAGAATTTTGACGGGCAAAGCCTACTGGATATATGAATCATTTATATGGACCCTCCATTTGCGTCTAGAAACATATTTATCTGCTCTGTGTGCAAAACAAACCCATTAAGATTTGGAAAACAGTAAATTATTGTCTCAATGCTTATAACATAATATGTGTTCAATTAAAAAAAAATATTTGGAGGACGTCATGATGCATAGTACTTTTACATAACTGAACTTCAGGAAATTAGATAGACTGAACGATGCGTTGTACTTTTAAAATATAATAAACTCTATGGTTGTAGAGTTAAAACAAATTCAAAATGTAGCACAAAAATAACCCTACGCCACTGTAGGTGGTTCGACTGCGTTATCGCACGGACAAAAAAGGGATATCCCTCCGTGTAAACATTGCAAAAGCAATTAACCGTAGCATAGACACAACCGAAATATTTTCTTTATTAGCAAACGTCAATCACCGTAACGGGAGGTCAATTATTAATGTGATTAACTTAAGATTTGGAGGAAAGTGATTTTACATTAATTTTAAGGTAATTCGCAGACTATTCCAGATGTTAAGGAAAATAAATTTCTATTTTACAAAAACAAACGCAAATTTCAATTTTAAAAAAATTATTTAACAAGATGGAATTTTTAGAAGCCACAAAACACACTAATGCGCAATAAAAAAATTAAGGACAATTTAACATGTGTTTTTGTCAACCAAAGAGATGTTTCAATTTCAAAATAAACAACCAATAGAACAATTGTTTTAGTGGCAATCTTTTGATGAGCTTTATTCCAGCGATTTCTTTTGTAGCTATTTAACATTAAAATGTACAAGTTAAATTCTCAAGGCAAATAGGACCCCTAGGTCTAAATATTGCTGCCAATTTTTGCTTTTCAGATTGACTCGTTTCTGTTCCTCGAGAAAATAAAGAGTACTGCAAGCACTCGTCATTATTTTTATTGCAATAAAAACTCGTATCTGAAACGCTAAAATTATTGTCGGCAATATTTTGAGCTCGCGTCCTATTAGGTATTATTGATTTTTTTTTTCTCGTTCTCACAATAAAAAATAATGTTTCTGACCTATTTTTAGACTTCATACAATTACAAGTTCCATGATCCCTGGAATCAACAATCAATGTTGCACAGTTTTTACATTCGACGACTTGCAAGCTGGTGGTTGGGAAAACTTTGTAAAAATAACTGACAACGTTTTTTTTTTCTGGCAATTGCGACTTTAGCCAAAGGTCAATCTGTCCTCTGCGCGCGCATCTCCATTTAGTCTCGGTGTTTTGAGATTTATCTCATTATTTTCTGATACAAAAATAATGGTAACTAAAACAAGGCTTATGGTAACTAAAACAAGGCCCCCCTTTGATCCATGGAAAAACAAATTTTCACAAACGGCAACTTCCGTGGATCACTGAGATTGCTGTACGTGAAACTCGAAATGTGGACAGTTTTTTAATATGTGAATATTTTAAGTTTGGGCAACACTACAGCGCTATCGTAATACCCCTGCCAGAAAAATGTCGAAATTGCCAGAAAACAGTCGGAATTGCCAGAAAAAAATCGTTGTCAGTTATTTTTCCATTCATGTCCATTAAGCGCCTTCGTAGGTTTACTGGCAGTGACTGATTACTGGTTAAAATTTTGATACTTATTTCTGTTGCACCTTGTATAATTAGTTCTTTTAAAAGGTCCTTCGATTAGTCAAGTAAACATTTCTCTGATTTTTGGCATATTTTTGGTTATAGTCCCAAATCAGTTTTGATAAGTTCAAAAGAAGCCTTTTCATAATTTTTCTTTTATCAGTTATTTTATTATTTATTACAGTGTTGGACTATACAGTGTGTCTCTGGATGGGGTGCCCATGAGGTGATTTTTTCTAGTAAGTTGTTTAGAGAAGAATATTTTTGGTCTTGACTGGTTTTGCTTGTTATAAAATTACAAAAAAATATAAAACATTGCAAGTCATAGTTGATATGTTTTAATTGGGGGCTTTTTTCTTCGAATAGGATCGAATTTTTGGCTAAGTCCCAATATTTTTGATAAATCTAGTATTTAAAGCCAAACACTGCCTAGCAACGCCTAAAAAATACCATTGAAACTTTACGAAACTTCATTGTTGTCAAAAAAAAATTGGAATACTAATTCATCAGCAAAGAATTTTTTTAATTCAGTGTTACAGTTTTGGCGACCTATCATATCAACACGTAATCCAAGAATTTCAAGAAAAAATTCCTGGGGTTCATTTGAGCCGCAATGGATTGCTCAAATTGTTTTGTTAATTATATTACTCGAAATAAGGTATCAGCCGTGACTGCCAGTGTGTGCAGGTTGCTAGGCAACTTTGCCTTCAATTTATGGACTTCTTTAATCTTCAAAATTAAAGAAAAAACCAGTCTAGACCAAAAATATTCCTCTTCAAACAACTTAATAGAGAAAATCACCTCATGGACACCCCATCCAGGGACACACTGTATATAGTAAAGTAAAATAAAGGGAAAATGCAAACATAAAATTTTCATGGTCGCGTCTTTCTTTTGCAATGGTAGATTGAGGGACAATGGCAATATTCCGTAGGTGATTGTTTAGAATTTCGAGTTTCTAGACAAGCCAGAAAATAACAAAATAAGAAAAGAAGCGTTGTTATGAATGAATGAATTGTTTAATGAATAAATAATTTTTTATACTTGTAACAAAAATTGTAATTTCAGGACAGAAAATTAGATAAAATTTAAATAATGTCCATTACCGAAATAATAATCATAAAACGCTCAAAGAATCAATGAAAAAAGAAAATCTAAAGAGTAATAACATAACTGTATGTAACGTGCGATCATTTAAATTATAAATTAGAGTAGGCGGCTTTCTTATTATGCAATGGCCCAGCCTGCAAATTGACTGGTAGCTTAGACTGACAGTAAAATTTGAGGTTATCGTAAACATTGTGACGTTTATGTTTCTCATAAAAATAAAAGACTAACAAATAATGTACAATAATTGAGAATTACAGCAAATGTTCAAAGTGTTCTCCCGCATCTTCAATTCAGCTGTTAACTCCATTCGCCATTCTGTTGCTGTTTTTGTTTTTAAAGTCACTGTGACATTCGATTTTTAAATGAAATTGTCAAAAGTTAGTAATGCCAACCTAATTTAAATTTCACAGCCTACTCTTGGAATGGAGTTTTTTTTCAGCAAATCATCAAATTTGTACCTATCAGAAATTAGTGATGGCTGCACTTGCTAAATTTATACCAGGTTTTGCCTTATATGTATACTTTAACCATAATTCTGTTAATTAATGAAGGAGATAATTTTGTTCACTTATATGTTTTTAATTAGAAATTGAAATAATGGGAATTTGTGAAATAATGTTAGATATTATCTACTAAAGTAAATTAAACATTATCCTCTCCTAAATTTGATATTTATTTCACATATTGCAAAACTAGAGCTGTTAATTGCATGGGTCAGTTCATAAACTAAAAAAATATAAAACAGACCCAACCACTCCAATCATTATTCAATTGAACACCCGTTAATTAATTACACACAATATAATTATTTATTTGTGCGTTGCCCATTACTGCCTACTCTAAGAGTGCAGTTATGAGAAAAGTAATGTACATCAATGTTTTGTAAAGAATAAAACACAGCGACCACTAACTATAAATAATAATTATCAAAAATAATACAAACCTTTGAGCTCGTCAAAATATATTATGTACTTCTCATTGACATTTAAAAATATGTTTAATTAAAAATATGGAAAATTCTTCACTGGGTTCGGGTAATTTATCATTTTTAAACTGCCACCAAATGTTTTATTTTCTTCGAACCAAACAAGCATGAATATAATACGTAGGTAGTAACTACTTTTTGTGAAACCAATTTATTTATTACAGTATTCAGTAAGCATTTAGCATGTTGTTATATTTTTGCTTTTATTATATGTCTGTCAGTCTTCTACATATTAGATATTATTTTTGGGTCAGTTGTGTAGGTGAAAATGTAAATGATGTAAACATCGGTGGTGGTAGGTGCAGCCGTAGAAACATTGAAGAATCCGTCAGGAAATTCAACCAACTCCACATTCATGAATACAGGCACCGTCCCTGTCGTGTCACTTTAATTGTTAATAATTTCGTTCATATTATAATAAATAAATTATTAATATGCCATTATTTTCTAATTGATTACATAATGTCAACTCCTCCAGCAACCCGAGACTTAACACCAGGACACGTTCTGTCCCAGTGAGATGCGGCTGAATTTTATATGTCAAGTGCTAATTCCTAAATGAAAAAATCCATTGGAGTGGCCGCAAATACAAGTCCGGCTATTTAAAATGTATAGTCAATTCATTGTTGGATCGCCTACACTTGATTACAATAAAGAAAAAAGACCGAGACTATCATGACTAAATTAACATGAAATACATTGTCATTGCTTTTAAATTGTTTGGATATATGGGCCAATGTCTTTGGAGAATCAAACTTGCAAATCCAGAAGCAAATTGTTCTACTGCTAAAATATATTATTTATTTGTAGATCGTGATTTAGTAAAAAAACATGTAAAATATTATTGGAGATCAGCACGCCCCCACTTTGGGTCAACCAGTTGGAGCTTTTCCAAATCGTGTCCTTTGGCTTTGGAAAGCACTAATCATCCTCGTAAAGTTAATATTATTCAATGCTTTGGTCGGATCTCAACATTTTTATTAGTGGGGTTTTCTTGGAAAATGTGGATTTTTCTCCACCATAAACATGCACGCACATAAGAACATCCTATCAAATAAATCTTGTATAATTAAAGCAAATGTATTCAGTCGAGTTACTATTCATTGCATCTTAATTAAAATCTAATCATGCGACAGCTTTGTTGTATTTTTTGCAAAAAAACTTATCACTAACACCTCCAACATCGCTAGTTATTAACACACGAACCAACGCGAGATAGAAGATGTTTATTAATTAATTTGGATGTGAATAAAGCAATTAGAATGTGAACGTGTTATTTGTTGCACAACCAATGCATCAGGTGTAGTATTTTAATTGAATGCCTCAAGAAGTGTGGATAATTTCAGTGTCAGCGGATATCAGCCAATCAGTTTTGATTAGTGATTGATTTATAATCGAAAGAGAAGAAACAAAGCATTCAACCAAGAAAAGTAGTTAGAGGAGGAAAAATAGGAAATGTAAACTACCATTATACTCCACAATAATACTCATTAAAGCTTCTTCCAAGAACGCTCGATATTATCAATTAAAATAATTAACGCAGAAAATGTCCACTTGTACAGGTGCGTTTTCACACAACCTACGTATTTGTTAATTGCCTCATTATCTGTTTTTTCAATATTCATAACTGTAGCTTTCAGTACGTTCTGATCCGAACAATAAATTCATTGGTAATGTAATAATATTAACCTACTTGTTAAAACACCAATCTAACTAGTCCCAACCAATGTATTATGTAAGCTACCTACTTCTGTGGGCAACATTGTGTACACAATGTGATAAAATATCCCAGTCACAAACATATTATGCATTTACACTCTTCATTAAGTTTATTAAAACCGATTTATTGACAATGACAGTAGATCTACATTTCAAACGCTGAATGCAGTAAAATTTCCATTTTACGCGATCGATATTTTTCGATAATAGTAACTTATTTCATACTGTGTCATATTTGTTAGTTTTACGTCAAGAATTTTGAGTCCGGAAAATGGGACTTTACAGTAAGTCCTGTAAAAAAAAATACAACCAACAAATCAAACTGTTGTCATAGATATTCAATTCATGGATGTTTAAATTCTGAATTCCAATTTCATTTTTTAAATTGAAAACAATAATTTTGTATCTGTAGCATGAAATAAACTTTTACAGTAACTTGTCTCAAAATTCCGTAATAGTAATTTACGTTATAAGTCCGGAAAACTAATTTTTACAGTAACGAGTCGAAATGTTTAATAATTTGAGAGTTTATTGTGTCAAAAATAACAATCCGGGAAGTGTTGCTTCGTTACACTTTTCGGCTTTGATACCGTAATAGATCACTAGACTTTCCGGACACAAAATGGAGCCGTGAAACTGAATCTACCGGACAGTATGAAATAAAGTAAATTTCGTTTTTTTCTTCAATTTTCAATGAACTTATAAAGTAAATATAACTTCTTTCTTTCTATTTTTTCTTCCATTTACATATTATTTATACTTTTTACCTGCATAACTTGAAAACTGTTGAAAATTTGTAAAATACTGTTTGCTCCATAAATTCAAAAACGTCAACAGCTTTTTCTGCAGCTGTAACAACCGGAAATCGTATATATACTGGTTTCAGTCTAAGAGCCTGACTTCATGCTGAGTTGCGACGGGTCTTTAGTTAAAATGTGTCCATAGCAACCGGCGTTTACTAAGACCCATCGCAACTCAACATGAAATCAGACTGTTATTCATCATCACCATTCAACATTTTGCGTTAGATATTGAAAATAGCACTTTGTCTTGTCCCCTGATATATATAGCTAGTTTCCTGCAATCCTTTTGATGTGTCCACCATTACTTTTTTTAATTTTGGCCACCTGGAGTGAGATGAGATGAGATACTATAACGTTTAACATTACCTAGCAAGTGCATACAATAAGGAATTGGTTAATTAAAATCCAAAAAACAAAAATAAATATTTTTAAAATATTTATTGCTGTTAATTAAATTTAAACTTAATAAAAGACTTATTTTGGTATCATTATAATGAAAAAATAAAATAAATTTAATTAAGAAGACCAAAGTATTATTATGTATTAAGTTCTTGTGCTCTGCTGTTTAATGTTTTACGTCCCGGTTTTTGATCTCAGGATGTAAGATTTTTGTACGGGATAAGCGCGCAATCCGACACGAACCCGACACGAAGCAAACACAAAAATGCAATAAATAAGTAGAGGGATATTTTAGACCAGGAGCGGAGCCCAAGGGGGACGCCTGTCGCAAGGGGGGCCCTTGTATCAGGAAAGCTATAAAACAAAATACAACGGCCTAATACAGTTAGTTATATGCTTCAGCTCCGGTAAAATAACTACCAAAATAATTTGTACACTTTTATCAGACGCTTTTTGGATAAGGGCAAATCCTACAACAATTTAAAATCAATAGATGGCGGACCAAACAGACCAAAATTTTCGTGTTATAGAAGGGTTTGCCTAGTCGGTTTTTCAATTTATAAAAAGTAAACATTACTTATTTTTGGTGCTCTACAAAATGTATACCGTCATTTTTCAAATTTTACTTTTTCAATTTTTTAAACACGACACCATCTATTGATTTTGAATCATATTAAGTGTTGTCGGATTTGGCCTTAATCATATCGGCTCTAAACACATTTTGTGTTGATTTTGACGGCTATTTTCGCAGAGTATACTCGCACTTTTGTTCCTTATAAATTAATTGTGATCAGGTAGATTCAGACTGAAAATAACAGATGGACTAACTTAATGGGTGTTTGAGTCCATGGATAATGGGATTTTGCTGATTTTATATAATTTTCAATAAAAAGTTGGCGTTTCACTTCTGTGACGCTTTCTACGGTCATGTTACCTCGAGCGCCAGTTATTTATTGTGGTATGCTCCACACGTGTCCACGGGTAGCTTAGTGGAGTACGGTGAATCAGGAGTCAGCTGTCGAGTTTGGCGGAGGATCAATAAACAGTCAGGGTTTTTACAAACTTTAATTACACGGAATATTTAAAAGGCTAATATATACAGGGGTTGATACAGGGATTATAGATATTCGTGGTTGTTCAATATATATATACGGAACGGATTTCGGGGACCAAACATTCGTGTCCTACACAACCCGCCGCGTCCGTCGCTCGGGGTCGGAAGTGGGGGTAGAACGGGGTCGGCGGAGGGAAGCGCCGCCAAAAAGGATCTGCACCGTAAACCAGACACCTGGACAGCCTCGATAAAGAAGCCATCACAGGCGCCCTGCCTCCGTTACAGTAGGTCGACACCCAAGCTAGCAGGACCGGTCCTTTCGGTCGGTGGTCGGGAGTCCCAGCAAGAGACCCGCCGGATATCCCAATGATCGACCAGCAGGTGTACCGTAAACCAGACACCTGGACAGCCTCTATGAAGAAGTCACCGCAGGCACCCTGCCCCCGGTACACTAGGTCGTCACCAAGGATACCAAGGTTGGCCCTTTCTGGTTGGGTGGGAGTATCCCTGCCCGTCCGGATATCTCGGTGGTCAACCGGCACCTGACACCTGGACAGCTTCTATGAAGAAGCCACCACAAGTGCCCTGTCCCCGTTGCACCAGGTCAACACCAAAGATACCACGCCCCTTAGGTCCTCTACCTTAGTTTGTCCTATGGTGGTCGGTCCGGTCCTTATGGTCTGCTGATGGTGGACGGGAGGGCAGGAACTCACTCACTTGGCGCTAGAACACTACCGGAACGGTCACCACTGGAAGGGTTGTTTTCACCAACTGGAACGGTCGGAATCAGCAACTGTCTTCCACTGGCTTCTGTTTGCTCTTTTATAGGGTGCTTGTGATTAAACAGTGACGTTCTTCCCCTGCGTGAATCACCACGCGTGGGAAACTCATCCAAGGTCTTCATCGCTATACGATTTGGCGTCCTATTCTCCCGGGGCGGCGGTGAATCCCGGCAGCGCACAAACTCCGGAACGACGGGACCCGGATCGCGGTCTCGTTCCGATTACCGGAGTGAAAGAATTATCCCGATACGTCAAGATTAAGCATTTATTTTTACATATTGTAACGGTCTGGCAGAGATTACTCTCATAAACACAAAATGATAAGTTTTGAGTGAGTAATCGCCACCGTTACTATGCCTCTCCATCTACATCATCGCTAGGGAACCTGTCCTCCTATACCCAGAGCATGTAGACGGCCCAAACCATGGAAACGACGGAAAACCCAAATTGCAAGTTAGGAATGGATTCCACCAGGATACAACAGAGGCTGGTACTGGTTACCGTTCCCGACGGATGGACGCCCTCCAGAGTATAACTACCCAACCCGGAGAAGCGTTCATGAGAGAAGTTCATTCGGCTTCTCTCACCTCAGAGAGAAGTTCATTCGACTTCTCTCACCTCAGAGAAGATGTTCATTCGGCTTCTCTCACTAAAGAGCGAACTAGTCCAGGGTTCGTTCATTGAACTAAAGACCAAGTGGTGTTTTCCCTTGGTATTCAAAGCGGCCAGGTGTGTACCTGATCCGCTATTTCCCTTACAAAGACCGTGGGTCTTGTAGAATGGACTTCGCGGCCCCGTGAGGCCCCCTTCGCGACAGTTTACGTATAATCCGCATTTCTTGCATTCAAGAATTCCTTCGGTTGACGTATTAAAGTTTACCTTTAGTAATTAATGTTGTTGGAAAGTGTTAATTTGTTTATTAATAATTAATAAAAGTTAATTTGACGTATTGAAGTTTGTTGTTTTAATTTCTATTCCTTTAAAAGAAAACCCCCGACACATAAGCGTGTCCCGGCGGCAGTCAAGTGAACCTTTTGTCTCCACTGAGAACTACCTGGTGCAGTGTGCAGCCCCCATACGGTCAAGAGTTTTAATTGTTTTCCTTTATAAACAATTTGGCGCCCGAGATTAGCAAAAGAAGTTATAAAAGATTTGACGTTTAAGTTAACAATTCCGAATAAGCTCGGAATTAGTGTGAGGAAGAAAATAGAAGTTAACAGGTTGTCCTTCAAAGTGACACCCTTCATATGGGAGTTGTCTCAATATGAAGGGTACAATGAAAAGGGCGTGGTCCGAGATGACAAGAACGAAAACTAGGAGTGGTCGTAGCGACTCCGGGATAGTCTCGTTTGCAGCGGGCAAATTTTTTTGGCGAGTTGAAAGACGCGATTTTACGGCGGGGTGCGATCGGTTTTATTCACGCGGCAAAGAGAAAGCGGCTGGGACTCACGAGCGGCGCCTGTTGCTGGCTAAACTCGATGCACTCAATCCTCGCAGAATTTGGTTACTTCGTTACACCACAGACAATTTTTTTTTATTTTCCTGCTTTTTGATTTTTTGAGGCCAACCAGTTATTCCGGCGTGGCCTTATTAAAACCACACCCAACCTAAGTTCTTTATTTGTATATTTGAAACACAGTGTCAGAAAAATGAGAAAATACAGAAAGTAAAACGGGATATGGATTTAACACAGGAAAATATTACAATGTGAGATGTATTTAGAAAATATATTTTTTAGGGGATGATTACGAAAAAGGTGGTTTTACGGCTTCTTTTAGAGCCGTAAAGTTTTACTTCTTTTGTACACATCTGTCAAACTCTACTTTGTTGGGACTGATCTGTCAAACTCTACTTTTTTGGGACTGATCTATCAGAATTTGACAGATGTGTACAAAAAAGTAAAACTTTACGGCACAAAAAAAGAGGCCTACAACACCTTTTTGGCTATCATCGCCTAAAAAAATTATGATCAAATTTTTGAATCTTGGACACCTTAGACAAATTATTTCTTCTTATTATGTAATGTTTCTAGCAGTAGTCATAGTTCCTGACCGACATCTCATTACGTCATCCTTTCAAATTTTATCGTTTAAAAACGGCTTTACATTTATGCGTCAGTTTGATATTCGTCTTTAATTTATTATTCGTTGAAATAGATTTTCAATAGATAAAATATGTTGACGAAAAATTTTGTGTGTGTCATCTATGTATATAAATCAAAGTCGGTTTAGTTACACCATTTATAACTCAAGAACGGCTGGACCGATTTTTATGATTTTTGATTTCTTGTATTTGTCTCCACCTCGGATAGGAGAATAACTCTTAAAACATGGACAGGGGGGGCCTTGTGTTTATTACTCAAGAACCGCTGGACCGATTTCTACGATCTTTGATTTGTAGGATTTATCTCCGCTCCGAATAGCAGAATAACTATTAAAACATCAGAAAAATTACAGGTAGCCTAGGGAAACCCCCTTGATACAGGGCAACGACAATAACAAAGAACGCCGGCAACCAGAATTTGTCGTACCAGACATGAAAAATGAAAATCGATTCTTAACCTGTAAACTCCAAAAATTTCACTTCTGACGTGCGTGGACTCCACACACAAATTTTTTGATGATATCGGGAACGGATTGACTGATTTCGATGATATATTTTTTCAGACAGAACTCTGACGTCACTTACGGTTGAAATTATGCAGTACAGCAATAAAATTGACATCAAAATGTAGATTGAATATAACAATACTAAGGTGCTGCGTCCAAGTCAGTCGCAACCCCGTGGCACCTCTGTTTAAATAATATAAGTTTTTGTTGTTTTTTACCGAATCGGATGAAAATATACCAAAAATACCAAAAATATGAGAACATAAATATTTACATACATAAAAATATTGAAGATATGATATGTGCGGTAAACAATGACACACCGACACTTCGAAGCACATCTTCAAATACTTAAAAGTTCCAGGTTCAATTTCCAAAATGGCGATTACATATGGGACGTCGAGACACAAACAAGCAGCGGACTTCATTTGCATTACCTAACACTAACACCATTGAAACTGCACCATAGAAAAAAACATTTTCGTAGAAATTACAAAGAATAAATTCTTAGTATTTGCTTAAGGATCGAGCACAGTTCATAACAGCCGCCGCGACACAACTGATAACTAAAATTTAATATAAACTACCTCGTTACCTCGTTCGGAAAAAACTCTGTGATGCGTTCAAGTTCATTTAGTCATAGGCGGACGATGAAATAAGGGATCAGAAAAATTTTCAAAAAAAATGCGGATTGCAGCAAAGTGGTAAATAGAAAAAATGTTTATTTTAACGTGTTCTACTTGTGGTTAAATTTTCTGTTACGACTTCCATAATACCCTGTATATAATATTCCGGTATGCGTGTGTTCGTAACTCTTCTCCTTCTAAACGGCTTGACCGTATGATGAAATTTTTTGTGTGTGTTTCAGTGGATCCCTGGATGGTTTTTAGTTACAGTTGGACCCAGTAGGTGGCGCTGTTGTCGAGATCAAATTTCTTTTTTCTGACAGAATCTTGATGATTTCTTTTTATATTTGTTGGATCCCCTGGATGACAGGTGGCGCTGTTGTTGAAATGCAGATTTTATGTCTTTAAAAAAAATTGTATCGTAGTAGTCTTGCATAGTAGCTTGACATTGTTTTGACATTTCGATTTCGGATTGTCGACTTCTGATATATTCCGTGTATTATTCTTCATTTGGTGGCATTCCATCTAACTTCCTAAATAAAACGTTTTATTTTCAAAATTCATTTGTGCGATTTCGATGATATAATATTTATGAAGTGTTAAAGGGTTAAAGATACAACGTGTAAGTATATTTTACAAATTAATTTCCGTATAATAATAAAAATTAATTGGAAAATTGGAAAATTTCTGAAAAATTGTTTTTCGGGCAACTTTTACACAACCTTACGTGAAGCATTACGAATATTCTAAAAAACAAATAGCCAAATCGGTCCGGCCGTTCTCAAAAATATGATAAAAATGAACATATATGTATATAATAAAAATAAAATGCTGTTCGTTGGTAAATGCGTCACTTGAGAACGGCGGGGCCGATTTGTTATTTTTTTTTAAATATTCGTAATAGTCCAAATAAGGTTCTTACGGAAAGAGAAAACGTAAAAGTTGCACGGAAAATTGGAAAATTCGAAAAAGTAAAAGTGCTTTTTTTATCGGATTTTTGTATGAACTAAGGATCATAACTCACAATTCGAACAAGGGATATGAGTAATTCTTTTTGTTCGTTATGGTCCTCGAAAAGTTTTCAGGAAAATAAAATTCTAGACAATAATAATTATAAAGGAAAGTCGGAAAATTTAGACAAACAGCAAAAATAATAATATTTGTATTTTTTGGTTGTTTTTTTGTTTTATTCGTTATGCTCCAAGGATGGAAATAACTTAATTCCAGCCCAAATTTATCTTCTATATAAATAAAAATCAATTGCCGAATGTATGAAAGATCATCAATTCAAAACGGCTCGACCGATTTGGCTGATTCTTTTCTCGCTGTGTTCGTAATTATTGTTTAGGACAAGGTTTGTAGTAAAGCTAATTTTTGGAAAATCTACCAGAAAATTGGAAAATTCGGGAACAACTGAAAGTGCTTTTTTCAATGAACTCCGCATCATAACTCTTTTTTTGTTTTGTTCGTTATGGTCCTGGAAAATAAAATTCCAGACAATTAAAAAAACCTAATTTTTTTATGTATTTTCAAATATAACTGACGATAGGAAGGACATTATTTGGTTGATTCTTTTTTTGTTTTGGCTCCCGAGATAAAAATAACTCAATTGAACGTTTTCAACTGAAAATAAAAATCGGGAAGATCTGGAAAATCGCATCCCAACTTTATATAAAATTTAATTACATTTGCTTTTACTTTTGTGTCCAAAAACAAATTTATTGAAATTTGGACAGGACAGCGTCTGTGGGGTCAGCTAGTGTATGTTATAAAAAAAGAAAACAATATCAGGGTAAATAAGAGAATCATCATCAACGAAGTCAGAATAGCAGACAAGAAATAAATTTTGGTTGCAACACCCTGACGTTTATGTTTGTAGAATTGATAAATATTTTTCAATCAAACAATGGTTTTGCCTCATTGTCGTAGGTATTTTTTGTGGTCTTCCCTGCCTTAAACGGACATTCTCCATAACTCCTACATTCTTTGGTATGTAATATATCTTTCGTATTTTTATTGTTAGGTTGGAGCTTTCTGTTCATAAATAAATAGAAATATTTTTAAAATGTAAATGTATTTAAAACTAATCACAAGGGTATGATGTGTAACTCAAAGCCCATGCGGTAAGCTTCATAAGAAAGTTTATATTAAAATTTCATGAAAATATATAATAATTGACACCGCATTGTACCTTGCATGTACGTCATTCATTTAGATACATAATGCAAGTATCATCATGCAAATAATAGTTACACTTTATGGTGATATCTAATATAATCAACAAATTTATTACGAGTGTAGTAAAGCGTAATGAGGTACAATTTTATTGTAACAATGACGTACGGGTATCAAAATGAAAAGATATAAAATATGTGTGTATATCAGAAACGAACCTAAAAGCACCCCACAAATTCTTTTTATAAAGGTTACACATTTTGTATTGTACTACTCCTTTTTCATCCAATTCTGGATGCAACAACGAGAATGTGGACAAAACAATGTTAAATTCATAATGCGTAACATAATTATTACCAACCACGTAAGTTCTCTTTACGAGATTTTCATTGAAGAAACTCGATTGTAAAAATAATTCCGCAAAAGAATCTTTGTCAAGTGATTTATGCATGGCGCAACTGCCTCAGGTGGTAGGTGTTCCGAAGATCCGACGATAAAAGCTAAAAAACAAGTGCAAAGATTTATTTAACAATACCTCTACAAGTGGAAGAATGCGAGATGGGATTTCCAAGTAGGGCAGTGTTATGCTGTCTGTACAGTATCGCGAAGTTTGTAATCCGATCTCAATTTAACGTTAATTAGACATTAAGCTTAATGAGAGGATCCGGTTTTTAAAGCGTTCTTTTCTCAACATTGCCGTACTCGTTGTAGCAGAAGATAATGCAAGAGAATAAATCTCGTTATGTCGGTGCAAACCTGCAATTTATCTAAACAAAAATAAATCACACATTAAGTCGGCAAAAAATTAATCAAAATAATCAGTACAGTAAAAATATAACTAAGTTTCTATAATATAATTATTATTCTTAATGACTACTCAGTTCTTTTTCGAAGTCTTCCACAATAACTGGAATTAAAAAACCGCAACAAGGGTCGAAATAAAAACTAAATATACTTGATAAAAAGGCAACAATTTTTCTTCGCTGGAGGCAACCACCAAACCTGCTGGCGTTGGTCTATCCGTGTTCCGGCTAACCAGTCCGATTGTGAATAAATCCTCTGTTGAAGCGCCATCTTCCATCTTATCTGATAATTTTTTCTCACTTTCTGTAGTTATCTGCTCTGTCGTAGTGCTAACACTTGAATTTAACAAGCCAATTTTTAAAACTGTAAGTTGTGGCATAGACTCATTATAACTACGAACCTCAAAAGGGATAACTTTGTCATAATAACCCTGCGCCGACACCTGAAAATACCTCCTGTTGAAACTCTTTCATAAATTCAAAAACTTTTACCTACTTGAAGTTTATAGTGTCCCGGTAATAAAAGTCTCCAAAACTCTCCGGTTTTCGTTGTGTAAAAACTTATATTTCTCCCAGAAATTTGTAAGGATGCATTTGCAATGGATTTGGAAGTGCTGCTATCAACAATTTGTCCCGTGACTCCCTTCAAAGCCTCCAGACAATATTTCAATAGAGCCTGTAAAAAATACTGTAGCGTTTACGGGTTCACAATAGTAATTTACGTTATAAGTCCGGAAAACTCATTTTTACAGTAACGAGTCGAAATGTTTACAGACGAGGCGACGGAGGAGCGAGTCTGGAATTTTGAGACAAGTTACCTACTGTAAAAGTTTCCGGACGTATGTCGTAATGCGTTTTATTTCATGCTGCAGATACTAAATCATTGTTTTCATTTTAAAAAATGAAATTGGAATTCAAAATTTAAACATCCATGAATTGAGTATCTATGACAACAGTTTGATTTGTTGGTTGTATTTTTTTTTACAGGACTTGTACTGTAAAGTCCCATTTTCCGGACTCAAAACACTGACGTAAAACTAACAAATATGACACAGTATGAAATAAAACTATTTATTTGAATGAACTATGTACAATTTATTTAAACACTAGACTATTTACAGTTATAACAGCACAATTATTTATTTTAACAGTCACACGGATTAAGTAGCTTATTCGCACTTCTAGTGGAGTGCTCGCGGACGGCTAAAGCAGGACGCCCACTGAATCCGCTCCGTCCGGTCCGATCGGTAGGCTACGATCCGTTCGGTCGGGTACGGCAAGATCAGCCGCCCATTGCATCAGTCAGTTCCGTGGTATCGTATCGGAGAGACGACTTCAAGATTGTTTAAATTATAAACGCCAAAGAAAATGACTTCTTTGTCATAGTCTGATTCTGATGAAGATGTTATGGTAGCCCTAGCTTGAATGTAGATGGAGAAACGTAGATTTTGGGTGCACGATATCATCCTCAAAAGAGAAACTTGTGGAGAATTTTATCATTTATTTCCCGATTTACTTGGTGATGATGAAAATTTTTAAAAATATTTTCGAATATCCAGTGTAAAACCTTATGAACTTGTCAAACTACTAGATCTTAAAAAAAAACGTGATGGAAACGTGGTAAAAACCCAAAACCCAACTGTGAACTGCATTTGGTCACATCTGGCTGTATCCGTAGGATCGGCAATTTTGCAAGAATCCACGTCCGCAGCCGAGCCGAGCGGACCGAACGGAACGGACGGACCAGATGCAGTGGGCGCGATTCCATAAGGTTACGTGTGTATCAAAATTTGACGACCGAGCGGACCGGACGGAGCGGATTCAGTGGGCGTCCTGCTTAAGTCGCTCAGAAAACGATTCTGTGGGCCTTTCAATTCACAAAGCTGGAATTTTCAGAAATGAGAGCTAATTCCCTAAATACATTACATATGAATTCGTCAAGAAATCGTCCTGTGCAAAAAAAAGTTATTAAAAGTTTTCGAGTTTTCGATATAGTGAGTTACTTGATACATGGTTTGATTTTTCTGATATTTTTTCAAAACATTCTCTGTAGCCCTTTGGCCAAAAATAAATAAACAGTTTTTGCAAAAGCATTGAGTTTCCCATCTTGTAGCAACTTTAAACTCATTTTTCTCGACTTTACGTCCGATGAAAAGTAATTACTTTATGCCATTTTTGCCGTTTCTCACCCGTTATCTCCAAATCTAAGCCTTAAATCAAAAAAATGTTTTCTTGTAAAACTATTGCCCCATTTATTGTGATTCCTACAGTACCACTTTCATATTTTTGTCGTAAATAATAAACTAGAAACAATTATAAATGTAGAATGATGTAAAATTTGGAAATCTGGAGACCGCGCGAACCCAGATCACCCTCTCTCTCCCCACTACGTCCTTCGCCTATCGTAATTGCCTCGGGCAGGTTTTTAAAAATAATAAAATTATAGGAAATTATTCTTGTACGTGTTTATTCTGTTTAATATTTTTGATAATTTTGTGGATGCCAAACATATTCACATAGGAATTTAAATATTGGAAAAGAATAATTTTTAGATGCGTTTTTCTTTATAGTATATATAAAAGTTATATCAAAGTTATTAGCCTTTTTTGGTTGAATAATTTCGATACAGCTCTCAAAATAACACTGCTTTTTTTCAATAGGAATTAACAAAACAATGACAATTTTTAATTAAGACATAAAACAAATAAAAAAAAATAAAAACAAAAATTACTTTATATCAATATCATCTTTTTCTTCAATAATGGTTGTTGTTGTGTACACAACACAACTACACCATTTAGCTTTGCAATATAGAAAATTTGTTTATGTAATATTTAATAGAACAATTACATCTATGCTTATTTTTTTACACTTACATGTTGTTGGGAATGATGTTACCTCTAGAAACGGGTGTAAAGTATGATAAATTGGAACTATCTTAGAGTTAAGGGTTTTCCATCCATAATGTAAAGACTGTTGATAAAGACTTATCTAGGGTGCCAAGAACTCTCAAATGATTTGGGAGTTAAATTTGACGAAATTATTTAATAATTATTCTATATAATACGTATAATAATATAGTTATTTGGATTATGAATGGAAAACCCTAAACTCTAAGATAGTTCCAGTTTTTCAAACTTTACACTCGTTTCCAGAGGTAGCATCATAATTAATGACGCATGTAAGTGTAAAAAGGTAAGCATATACGTAATTGTTCATTTCAACTATTACATAACCAATTTTTTTTTAGTGCAAAGTTAAATGGTGTAGTTGTACAAAAAAAAAAACTTGTATAGGCTTTTATCCATAGGTCCACACACATCAACAACCATTATTGAAGAAGAAAATGCTATATTGATAGCGAGTAATTTTTGTTCTTACATGTTTGATTTTGTTTTATTCTTTAATAAAAAAATTGTGATTGTTTTTTTTAATTCCTTCTGAAAAAAAGAAGTATTACTTTGAGATCTGCAATAATTGTGTATTGGCATCCACAAAATTATCAAAAATATTAAACAGAATGAGCACGTGAGAATAATTTCGAATATTTTTAAAAACCTGAAAAATATGAAAGTGGTACTGTAGGAATCACAATAAATGGGGCAATAGTTTTACAAGAGAACATTTTTTTGATTTAGGGCTTAGATTTGGAGATAACGGGTGAGAAACGGCAAAAATGGCATAAAGTAATTACTTTTCATCGGACGTAAAGTCGAGAAAAATGAGTTTAAAGTTGCTACAAGATGGGAAACTCAATGCGTTTGCAAAAACTGTTTATTTATTTTTGGCCAAAGGGCTACAGAGAATGTTTTGAAAAAATATCAGAAAAATCAAACCATGTATCAAGTAACTCACTATATCGAAAACTCGAAAATTTTTAATAACTTTTTTTTGCACAGGACGATTTCTTGACGAATTCATATGTAATGTATTTAGGACATTAGCTTTCATTCCTGAAAATTTTAGCTTTGTGAATTGAAAGGCCCACAGGGTGACACATTTAAGCGAGACTGGCACTCTACTATTCTTCATCGACGCGATTCGACTAGACTGACTATGCCGCAGTCGTTCTCCCGTCCTATTTAAAGCGGGAAGCCGCTTTCTGGTTTCTTCGAGAATAGAATATTCGCGATCCTACGAATTTACGATTAAATCATCACGTCGCGATTCTTCGAGAACGTCACACTGCCCCCTCCTTAAAGATGTTTCGACCCGAAACGTCAAAGCAATCTCATCGTGGCGAAACCTGCAGTTTGCTCCTTTTCTGCACCCAGACGTTCTATGGAAGTAACAATCGACAGTCTTCCAGTTCGTTGGCCTTTTTGGGTTGTAGCAATGCACTAAGATCTCCACTCCCGTGAAACGAAAGAGCACTTCCAACATACTTCAAACTAGCCTCCAATCCAAGCAATCAAATCCACAAGGCGATCTTCGGGATTGCTAATTTGGTGATACCCTGGGAGAGGACGGTTTCTCTTAACACACATAAAGTATCCCAAACATTTTGGTAGGTAGCCTTCTCGAACGTGAATTGTTTCGTGACCAGATAGAAGATGTTCCTTCTTGAATTCTGTCGAGTGCCTGCCAGACATAATAACCCTCCAACTTGTGGGTTTTGCTTCCAAAGCTCGTCGAGTCTACCAAACTTCCTTTTGAAAACAGTGGCGATTCCTTTCGACATGTCCAGATCTTGAGACACACAATGGACTAATGAATAGTTTGCTGGAGCTTTAAAAATGTCCTGACGTACTTCTTGGGTGACTCCAAATCGGGACTTAAAACTTCCAGAATGCAGAGTCATAAACTCTTCGTATGACAAGTCTTCCACTGGCATCAATTGGCGCACCTGCTCTCCTTGCTGACGGTCCTCGTTGGTTCCATGGTATGGTGACAGATGATTAAAGTGGATTATCTTTGGTTTTCCGTTTGGCCTTTTTCTTATGCGGTAAACAACATCATTAATTCGGTTAAGAACTTCGTACGGCCCTTCCCAAGAAGAATGTAACTTCGGAGACAAACCCCGGCGTCGTCGTGGGTTGTACAACCACACCAAGTCGCCTGGCTGGTATCCACCTCTATCAGCATTGATGTCGTAGGTATCCTTCATCCGATCGCTAGCACTCTGGATGTTCAAGCGTGTCCGATAGTGAATGTCTTCCATCCTTCTTCGCAGTTCGGTGACATAGTCGTCACCAGCTAGGTCATCACTCGGTGGGCACCCAAATCGCAAATCGCAGGGAAGACGTAATTCGCGATCCATCACTATGCTAGCTGGTGTCTGTCCGGTTGACTCATGAACGGATGATCGGTATGCCATGAGGAACAGGTGAAGGTAGCGATCCCAATCCCTTTGATGGTCAGAGACGACTTTGGACAAGTATCGATTTATCGTTCTGTTCATTCGTTCCATGATTCCGTCAGACTGCGGGTGAAGCGGTGTTGTTCTTGTCTTCCGAATATTCAAAGTGCTGCGCATCTTCTGAAACAAGGCGGATTCAAAGTTTCTTCCTTGGTCGGAATGTAGTTCCAACGGCACACCAAATCGACAGATAAGCTTTTTCACAATTACATCGGCAACTCTGGCAGCTTCCTGATTCGGTATGGCATATGCTTCTACCCACTTGCTGAAATAGTCCATGACTACAGCATTGTACTTATTTCCGTCATCTGTTTGGGGAAATGGACCAGCAATGTCTACAGCAATTCTTTCGAATGGACTACCCACGTTGTATTGTCTCATCGGAACCTTCCTGCGTTTTTGAGGACCGTTACTTGCGGCGCAAGTTGCACAGTTCTTACACCACTCCTTAACATCCTCCTTGCAGTTCACCCAGTAGAACCTTTCCCGCAGCTTCCCAAGGGTCTTTGACACTCCACTTTGACCTGTTACTCCACAATGGAGTTCCTCCAGAACTTCCGGAATTCTGTTTTTGGGGATCAACAGTTGTTTCCTCTCTATTTGACCCTCAGGTTTTTCAAGCACGCGTTTCAAGACTCCATCTTCCACGACAATGGAGTTCCACTGAGCCCAATACGATTTCACACTGGGTGAGTATTGCGCAACTTGTTCCCACGTCGGTCTCCGGTGTTCGTTCTTCCATCCTAGTACCAACAGCAAGTCCGGGTCGTTCTCCTGATCTTCTCAAATCCTTTCAGGGCGCCAGCGTTCGTTTATAACTTTTGTCCTTCAAACGGAGAGGTCCTTATCCTCAGCACGTCGGCAGTGACTACAGTTTTCTGGACACGGTCTTCGCGATGGCGCATCGGCGTTCTGATGGATTATACCAGCACGATGTACCGTACCAATGTCGAACTCTTGCAGTCTCTCGATCCACCTGGCTACTTGTTTTTCGGGATTCTTGAAGTTTAGAAGCCACTTCAACGCTGCATGATCCGTCCTCAACAAGAATTTTCTTCCGTAGAGGTATTTATAGAAGTGCTCTACGGACTTCACGACGGCCAACAGTTCTCGTGTAGTAACGCAATAATTTCGTTCTGGCTTTGACAAGGTTTTGCTGAAGTAACCAATGACACACTCTCGCCCCTCCTGTATTTGGGACAATAATACAGCGCCTATTCCCACGTTGCTAGCATCTGTATCTAACTACAAACTCTCCTTGTGGCAACGGATAACTCAAAATCGGTGCATTGATCAGTGCGTTCTTCAGCTGGCCAAACGATTCTTTGCAATCTTCGTCCCATTGGAACTTTCTTTCGCCCTCAGTTAGCCTAGTCAACGGTTTAGCAATGTTGGCGAATCCTGGTACGTACCGGCGGTAGTAAGTACATAAACCGAGAAAACAGCGCAAGTCGTGCTTGTTTGTAGGCGTTGGCCATTCCTTCACGGCCTTGACCTTCTGCTCGTCGACGGCGACACCCTGACTTGAGACTACATGCCCTAGATATTGCACTTCTTTTCTAAACAAGTGGCATTTCTTCGGACTAAGCTTCAGTCCAGAATTTCGAAGGCGTTGAAACACTTCCTCTAGATTCTTCACGTGCTCTTCGAATGATTTTCCGACCACAATGATGTCATCCAGATACACTAGGCAAGTTTTTCACGATAATCCTTTCAACACCGTCTCCATTAATCTTTCAAAAGTTGCAGGAGCATTGCAAAGGCCAAACGGCATTACAATAAACTGCCACAGGCCTGTGCCAACGGTAAATGCTGTTTTCTCTTTGTCTTGAGGTGCCAATTCCACTTGCCAGTAACCACTTTTTAACTCCAAAGTCGAGAAGATCTTCGAACCCGCCAAGGTATCGAGGGTATCATCAATTCGAGGGAGTGGATAACTGTCCTTTTTCGTCACGTTGTTTAGTTGACGATAGTCCACGCAGAATCTAGTTGATCCATCCTTTTTCTTTACTAGAACAACAGGCGAGGCCCATGGACTGCTCGATGGTTCAATCACTCCTTCTTCCTCTATTTCCCGAATGATCTTGTCGGCCTCTTCCTTCTTGGCAAGAGGTAGTCTTCTAGCAGGCTGTCTAACCGGACACGCATCCCCAGTGTTGATCTGATGCTTGATTACATCGATTCTGCCTCTTTTGTCCTTTCCGGTATCGAAGATGTCCTGATAACGGCTTACGAGTACCTTAAGCTGCTTCCTTTGGGTGTCATTAAGTTTCCTCGACGATGTCTTGACCAGGTTGACTAGTTCGGGTGCAATCCTCTTCTGTGGTTCTTCAGTGATTCTTATTTGGCGGATGATGGATGAAATAGGAGAACAATACCCTAATACAGTGCCTTTCTTCAGGGTCAGAGCGTGGAAGTTGACATTCATCACTCTTATTGGTACTACACCAGACGTATGCAACAAACTTTTGCCCAGTATCAATCCTCGTCCTATCTCATTGTCACTACATCTGGGTTCAAACATCATGATGTTTCTCTCTCCATCTTTGTGATCCACAGGAGCTTCCAGAATCATTTCACTCCGTTCTAGTATTGAAGCGTCTTCAGTCAAAATCACACGAATGGCTTCCTCATTAGTTTGGTGTAGTACGACCTCTTCTCCATTTATTTTCAACGTGCCACGTTCGAAGTCTAATCCGCAGCCCTTACTGCCCAGAATGTCCATTCCAAGTATTACCTCATCCTGGATATTTGCTACCAGTACCTTGTGGTGGAAAGCGGTACTCCCAATTGTGATAATGACGTTGACATCTCCGTGGGTGGTAGCCGAATCCCCAGTAGCGGTACAAAGTCTCCAATTTGTGGGTAGTATGTCCTTGTCGGTGTGTAAAACGTTGGGCCTTACAATCGTCTTCGTCGCTCCTGTATCCACCAGCAGCGAACATGGCTTTCCATCCAGAAACCCATCCACGAATGCGCTGTTATGTTGATGTGTTATAGATGCAACGCTTGCTTTTGGGGCATGCTGATGGCAGGTCGACGGTTGCCCCTTTGCCTCGACCTTATTTAGTTTTCCGACCTCGATAAAGTCGGTAGTCTTCTAGACCTTTTCTGGCATCGGCTCCTGACATGACCTTCTTTTCCGCAGTTCCAGCATGTGATGACTCTCTTATTTTCTTTTGGCACAATATCTTTTAACACCCTCCTAACTGTTGCTTCTATTTTTTCTTCGATTCCATTTGTAGCTTCTTCTTCAAAGGTTCGAACTCGGGCTTGACTTCTCAAACCGGCTTTACTTGTTTTGAACTCCAAAGCCCGAGCTAGAGCATCAGCTAATTTTGCTGGGCGAGCTAATATCAATGCCTGCCTAGTGTCACCATCTCAAATGCCGTCTGTAAAATTTTGCGCAGCGATTCTTTCTCTTGTAGGGACTCCGTTGGCTTCTGGCAACGATTTCGCAACTGAGAAGTATATACATGCAGAAGGTGTGTCTGTCCATAGCGCATCTCCAAACACTTCACAAGCTGTTCATAGTCTGCCCTTTGTTCTGATGGGATTGTCTGTAGCACGTCGGTTGCGTCACCCCGTAGTGCCAATATCAAGGCCATGGCTTTCTCGGCATTACTCCAAGCGTTGGCTGCGGCAGCTGCTTCGAAGTGCAGAATGTAGTTGGACCACTGAGATTTTCCATCAAAGCTTGGTGGTTGCATACGTATTCTAGAAACTTCCACCAAACCACTTGTCGTCTGTTGTTCACGACTTTCAATGTGCCCTAAACTCGCAAACTTACTCTCAAGTTTTCTCTGCTTCTCTTCAATCCTTGTCCATTTATCATCGAAATTATTTTGAATGTCTTGAAGACTTTCCTTGAAACCATCCGAATGTTCCAGAAACTTCTCTTCGATTGAATGGATTTTTTCTTCCAGTTTTTCCGAATTTTCTAGAAGTTCTTGTTTAAGACTGGTAGAATTTTCTAGAAGCCTTTCTTGAATTTTCTGTTCGAGGTTTACAGAATTTTCTAGAAATTCTTGTTTGAGTTCTTGTTTTAAACTGGTAGAATTTTCGAGAAGTTCTTTGTTGCGACTGTTAGAACTTTCTTGAAGATCTTGCCTGAGATTTTCCTGGAGCTTCAGTAGCATAACGTTAACATCACAGGAAACTTCAAACAAGTATACATCAGGATTTTCACCCGCCTTTTCAAGGTACTCAATCAGCCTTTTCTGTAACACCGATTTTGTTCCAGAAGTTTCCAGCTCACGTTCCTCCAGCTCTCTCTTCAGCTCTGCAACCTTCAGTTCTTTCAACGTAACTTTCTTCGTTGCCACCAATGTAGCGTTTACGGGTCCACAAAACTATTTATTTGAACGAACTATGTACAATTTATTTAAACACTTTAGACTATTTACAGTTATAACAGCACAATTATTTATTTTAACAGTCACACGGATTAAGTAGCTTATTCGCACTTCTTCATCGACGCGATTCGACTAGACTGACTATGCCGCAGTCCTTCTCCCGTCCTATTTAAAGCGGGAAGCCGCTTTCTGGTTTCTTCGAGAATAGAATATTCGCGATCCTACGAATTTACGATTAAATCATCACGCCGCGATTCTTCGAGAACGTCACAATACACATTTTTTTCCATTGTCGGACACCAGTGGCACCAACGCAATTACAGAATATTTTATTTATTACTTTCAATTCTAATTCTGCTCATTATTGTTTTTAAAATTTTTCAGAACTAATTCTACAACACTAAAAAAATTCTATATTTGAGATATAGTCAAAGATTAAATAATTTAATAATAATATTTAATCTTTGATATAGTGTTAATATCCGAAACTGTAGCCCTTAACGAAATACCTTAAACTTCAATATGTAACAAGTGCTTTTGCCAAGATAACTAAATTTTCACTTATAATACGAAGTAGTCAAAGTTATATCGACAGTTTCTAAGATGTCACGAGATGTCACAAATGTCCGTTGCTTAAAATGCTTGAGTGCTTGCACGAGTCGCATTGGCAATTGCAATGAACATCTTAGAAATTGTCGACTCAACTTTGACTACGAGTCGTATTCGGAGGACTATTCAGGGAACCAAACCATTTTTCTACCACTATAGTACTATTCCGACTGTCGGCGGCAATTTGTACAAGTACAACTATCACCGCAATTGATTTTGATTGGCCAAAATTTTGAAATTCTACGGCTGTTATTGATCGAATGTCACAGTTTGACAAGTGAACTGAATAGTCACCGCTATTCATTTTGATCGGGCTAAATTTTTCGTTTTCGTTTCTAAAAACTCAAAATTCGTCTGCTCACAAAAATTACAAAAACGTCGATAGCGTTTAACAATTTTTTAATGTAACTTTGCCCAGAAGTAATTTTAATGTGATATTTTGAAGTATCTAACCACTAGAATTTTTTATTGCAGCTTGTAGAAAAAATTAACTTTTAAAATAAAATGAAATATTTACCGTTAGGTCGGACATACATAACAACATATTCGAAGACGATGGGTTTTGAGAATAAGCTTCTCAAGTATACAGAGTGAAATTGAAATATGTATACTTTGATATATTTAAACTGTGACATCCTGAGATTAAACATAACGCATTTTTTGATATTTCAGCTAAAAATATCAGTAGAGCACAAACACAAAAATAAATACAGTGGCGTGCATTGAGTTTTGATGCAAAATTTAAATTATTTTCTCGAAACGGGGGCACAATGGACTTTAATTCCAACGGGATGATAATCTCATCATCATAAGGTATTACAACTTTTTTTATAAAAGTATTTCCATTTCAACCAGTATATGACTATAATTATGTTTTCTGCAAGTGCAGTACTAAAGATTTGCCCTTTTGAAGTATGAATAAAATTCACCAACAGCATAAAACTACGCAACCTAGCAGAAATTAACCTAATAGAATAATTATGATATTATAAAACTAAACGCATTTTTTTTTTTCTATTAGATTAGAGTCTGAACCCACAAATTTCTTGACCGAAATTTGTTAAATAATAATAAATTACCGTTTTATTTTCTTCCCACAGTTTTGGTAATTGATTCGCTTTTGGATATTTGCAACACGAGATCTCCAATGTGAGCTCCATGCACCCGTGAAATGCGTAATTGTAATCTTGCATACCACCTATTTAAAAATTTAAATAAATCCTTGAGTAATACAATAATAATTATCATACCAATGACAACTAACCACGCGGCGCCGTTAGTCATTCCACCTTCAAATTTCAAACCATTACACTCTCCACCACTGTGCATCGTCAGATGATTCTTCGTATAAACTTCAGCCAAATGAACAAAAACGTCATTATCAGGCGTTAAAGAAGAATGATGTTTTGAGTCCGAGCCTGTGGAATTTTGAAATATACATTTAAATTTTACATGGCAAATAACTTACTCATTTCTTTAATACTGTCAAAAGGATAATTAGCGACTAAAGCACCACCGTGGAGAGCAGCAGACAAGACAAACGGTATATCGCTCAGCCACTTCTTGATAGCTTTAGTTTCAGGTTGTTCGGGGTATCTGTTGTTGTGAAAATAATCGGGAAAATTCCTGTTTAAGTCTTCACCTGTGTTACCATTCTTCCTGCCATTTTCACTACTGCATATATCCTCGCTAGCCAAAGCAAACCCCTCTGGATTTAAATTAGGTAAAAAATGTATTCTTGCATTGTCTAGTAGCCAAGTTATCGCTAAATTCGATTTATAATTCTTGCGGAGATACTGAAATAAAAATATTATAAAAACGTCAATTTACCCGTACTTCTTTTACCTCCATAAAATGTAAAATAAGCTCCCTTCCCACTGGCTCATTCCCATGAATTGTCCCAATAAGTTTAATGTTAGGAATTCCAATTTTTGCTTTTTTTACAGCAGTCATTTCTACCACCGTAAGATCGTAGCCTGAAAGAAAATAATTTAGACCAAATCAAAGCTTCGGATGACTACCTTTATGCGTTTTGCCGATAGAATAGTGTCTGGCACTAAGTCCTCCATGTGTTGTCTTTGCAAAATTTACTAAATACGTTTCCAATTCAGTATTGTTGTGATAACGCCATTCTAAACCTTGCACCAATGCGACTGAAAAAAATATGGAGGGAAAGAATCTCCACATAGTTGTAGTCAAGCTCGTGTTAAACTGAAAAATAACACTGTTTTTAAAGGTTGACCACAACATCCCTTCCCGTGTTTGCGGGAGATTATAGCTTAATGTGAAAGAAAACAAACACGTTGTAATTATAACGAAGAAATCCGGTGCTATCCATAGTTAAGTCTTAAAATATAGTTAGAGTAAAAATCTTTTTGCTTACCTTATTTTAATACTACATTAATTAAATGATTTGTTAAGTAATAGGTAACTGGGTTATTACACTATTAGCTAATGATTTTTCTTAAACTTGACTACACCGGAATCAAAACCGCAACGGACGTTTAAACGATAGTAGATACGAGCATAAGCGTGTTCCCTGAAAACGAAATATGCTTTAATAAGATGCGAATAAAAAGTAAACAGTATTTTGATGTCACATTCCATCGGTAGATTTTCAAATCTATGTAGTTTGTGCAGGTATTTTGTATTTGCTTCTATCAAGACATAATAAATTAAAAACATTGAGACAATTCAAGCAAATCGCAGTAACTTGCTTTAATAAAAAGATATATTCCAAGAATTGTAAAGGATATGAATAACACCTAATCATGAGGATTAATGTGTTGTTATTTACAAAACAGGAAATATTGATTCATTTCGACATCTCTAATTTATTTAAGTGATTTCTGCACTTGTGCTACAAACATTTAAAACAACAAAAATACAATAAAACATAATTAATTAGTTTTATTTCACTCTAGTACTGACAGTTCCCTTTAACCTATTAATTTAAATGCGAGAAACATGCATATAAAAGATAACCTTTGGAACCCACAGACATGTCCAAAAATGGTGCAGAGGTTAATGATACTCCCATTCAAATCACATTACTTGCATAAGTCCATAATTGCCTTGACCAATTCTGAATCCGGTGCAACACCCATTTCCCGATGACATTAATGTTTTTTTCGAAGCAGTGGTATGCAATTGATTAGTTATTTCGGCGCAAGAATAAAAACATAGAGTTTAAGCTTTATTATAAAGTAATCAATCGTCTGGTTCTTTTAATAACTAAAATTGAACTGAAATAGCAGGTTTAATTAACAGCCCGATTTCATGTTGATTTGCGACTGGTCGCAAGTGCCGGTTGCTATGGAAACGTCTTAACTAAAGACCAGGCACTAAGACTCAAATTCATGTTTCGTTTCACATGAAATTGATCCCTATTGACTGAAACATGAAACTGAGCCTTACTGCCTCGTCTTTAGTTAAGACGTTTCTATAGCAACCGGCACTTGCGACCAGTTGCAAATCAACATGAAATCGGGCTGTAAATTAGCTGTTTTACTTACTTTACATATAAATTATTTCTGGATAAAATACATATCTACTTTTCGAAGCATCCGTTAGAATCCGTTCAGTAGTTTTTTTAAGATGCTCGGACAAGCAGACAGTCGGACAAAAATTCTAAAATTATTTTAAAACTTTATTATAGTAGAGAAAAGATTTGTTGCAACATAATAACTAATCCCACATCATCTTTGCAACATGAGAAGAAAAGTATAGCTTTTAATTACTTCACTTCAAACAAGGGCTTCTTACCTAATGATTTCCTACATGAAGTAACTAAATCAGGTTCTGTAATCCGATAGGTTATAAACTGGGTAGATAATTTATAGTATGTAATAAACCAACTGATATTTTAGTGAAAAACATTATTTCATTTAAAACAACCACACTTTTGGTTGGTTTAATATTAACTAAAAGCAAAAATATTAAGCCGTGGAGAGAGTATTATACAGGTGGTTTCAGAAATAACTACTATTATAACTGAAACCAGTGGTGAACTAATCAAAAGCAACGATTTTTCTATATACGACTTTTCTGAAAAGTAACATTTTTTTAGCATTATTCCTCACTACAAATTCACGAGCCGCATATGGATATTTATTTTAATTTGAGTTACTGAGAATCAATTATTATCAACACAGATCTAGATCCTATTCCTTCAACACTTTCCGTCTTCGTAAATCATATATTAATAATGAAATATAGTTTTTCACCATGCAATTCCAAATTGATTCACAAATGCAATAAAAGCCGGAAATTAGATTTTCTTGAAACTTTGGAAATAAGGAAAGCCTTGAAACTGGAAAACAGATCTTGTTGAAATGAACAGAATAACTTCAATAATCCCATTATTATCAATTCACTGTTTTAATTTTTCAATTATTTTTTCCATCCATTATTTTATTAACCTCAAATGTCACTTCTTTCACTTATAATGATTTCATTATTTATAACCTTTATACGACTTAAATATAGTTTAAACAAACTTACCAGATTCTCATCGATTAATTTTTAATTTTTACAATTTTAAAAAATGTAGTTTTTTCCAAATTTTTAAAAATCATGTAACCTTTTCAAAACGTCAAATTTAATAATCTTTCAAAACATCATAATTTAAACATTCTTTAAGGTGAGAACCCCACTGTAATTAATCAATTGTATCATTAATCTCTTGTAAAATTAGGGCTGAAGATGGGAGTAGTTTTCTCCCAAAACATGTTCCTATTGTAATTTACGTTTATTAAAGTTTGTGGTGTTTGACTTGAATTATTATTATTTATTATTAAATTTTAATGAGCATCATTTGTTTTTGTCCGGAAAAGTCAGGGTGCTTATCAACTTTTTAATTTTTTTGCACACTCCCGTACCTGCTCATAAACTTTCAGTAATTAAGTAATACTCCTTCTGTCCAGAAACAAGTGTCCGATTTTTTTTTTAAACATAAGAAAAGTAAGCCTTGACTTTCGACAAGTAAATGTCAAACTTAGAGTTATAATAAATTGTAAATGTGTTGCAAACAAATTTCATTTTTGCCTAAAAAGGATTTTTTGTGTTAGGCGGTTTTTTACGTATAAAGTTTAAAACTCCGGTTTGACCCAATTAGATTTAATTAATTATTTAATTAAAATTATTTTTAATTTTGAAATAATATATATTTTTTTAATTGGACATCTATTAGTGGACAATAAAGAAATCTAAATTGGACACTTATTTCTGGACAATAAAAAATGGCAAATCGGACACTTATTTTTGGACAGAGGGAGTATTAATGAAATCAGTTTCTCGAGACAACTCAATGGGGTAACGCTAATTTATTTTGTTTTTTTACTTTCGTTTTAATCATAAAAGATGCTGGCTTTTTCTAACAACAAATACACGGACATTGTATTTATTAATTAACGTCCTGATCGAGCTGCAGATGTTGAAGGAGTTTTGCAAAATGTTGAAAACCAAATCAATTTAGTGTCGCATTATACCATTTGGAGAATTTTGAAAGAGCAACAATTGTATCCCAATGGGCCCTGCGCAAAATAAACCAGCCGCCAAATTTTCTATCTCTTCTTTTAACTACTGACGAGGCGGGTAAGGTGTTTTCAACTTACATAATACGCACGTATGGGCAGACGAAAATCCGCATGCTATTAGGCCCCACAATTTTCAAGAGAGATTTTCTATGAACGAATAGAAAGGATTTATAAATGGGCAGTTAATTGGTCCTCATATGATTACACAATTAAATGGCGAAGAATACGTCCTTTTTTTGTGACGGTGCACCTTGCCACAATGGAAAAATTGTGCGCAATTGGCTTGACGATAATTTTTCCCAAACGATGGATTGGGAGAAATGGTCCAGCTTGGCCCGCCAGATCACCAGATCTGAATCCGTGCGTTTTTTCTTGTGGGGGTACATGAAAACTTTAGTTTATGCAAAGTTTTGCAAGAGCGCGTGCAAAATGCAGTTTCAACAATTTGTAATAACAGAATGAAGCGGCCCGACCTAGACCGCTTTGAGTGGAAAGGTGTTCGTGGACAAAATGCCGACTTATAACGTGCGTTCAACAAAAATTGTCGACGAAGCAAGCGTTAGAATCTTCAAGTCATGTCTGCATTTATATCACACGTATGTAATTATGGTTACGGGTAAACAGTGACATGTCAAATGTCAGATGTAATACGCCATACGTTTTTTAATCCATGGCCCTCTTGACGTCGTTTTTTGTTGAACGCACGATATATTATATGAAGTAATAAAAATTGCCCGGCCATAAAAAACTAATATAATTTTTTTCTATAAGTAATCCCCAGATCCACTAAACCGATTGCAATGAAATTTTGCACAGTTACTTATTTTAGCACGTAGGCGCCCACTAAAAAACGGTTTTTCAAAATTCCATTAATATAATTCATATAATAAAAATGAAATGCTGTTCGTTGGTACGCGCATTACTTGAAAGGGGCTGGACCGATTTGAACGACATATTTGGATGATCCTTTTCTTGTTTTATTCGTTTTTCTACCGGCATGGAAATAACTCGATTAAATGTTTTGAATTGAAAATAAAAATCGGGAAGATCTGGAGAAAAGTTTAGAAAAACGCATCCCAGCCTATAATAAAATAAAATAACATTTGTTTTTACTTTTGTGTTGTTCGCGATCTTCCTTCAATAGATCCAACCCGATCTACTTTTTACGCTGTGCCATCTGACAACCGACAATTCCTCCGTGCAGTGCATGGTCCTAATTCAGGAGGAATATTGCATCAACAGAATAACACTAGCTCCCAACCCGTACCCGCAATTGACCAATATTTATATCAAAATCTCAGAGATTTTCCATGGATGTGTTGTTTTCCATAATAAAGGCACATTGTTTCGTCAATTGATAGATGGATCGTAACCACTTTAGAAAAATTTTGTATGAAATTTTTATCCAATAATTTGTCATTTTCGGATAAATCTATGGCGGTAGTAGAGGGCGCTGATCCGAAATTCGAATCGCACTTTTTACTGTGAATGGATCAAATTGGAATTCAATAATTGCACACTTGGTCATATTTATCTTTTTGTATCCATATCTTAGTGTTGTGTTGACGTTTCTTGGTAAATCTGCTGTGTATACCTAGTAGGTACAGTAGTGGGCCCAATAGACTCCAGCGTCGCAGCCTCACGCGTAGAGAGTTGGTACAAAATTCGTAACGAATTCGCCAGTTTGCCCTTCAAGTTTAAGCCCGCGTATAGAAGTTTTACTTGAATTAATCTTTGCACATTGCGATCGATGTGTAAAGGTCTCGTTTCACCGATCAAATATACAAAATATTCAAAATTTACATATTATAGTCTAGCACCAGATTTCTTAGAAATCAAACTGAATTAAGAGATGAATACTAATATGTATTAATATAGTATACAGTGTGTCCCCGAAATAACTACTTTAATTTTAACCAGTAGTAGAACTCGCCGAGAGCAACAACATTTTTATCTACCACTTTTTCGAAATCTCAATTTTTTTTAGCATTTTTGGAACCCTTCATATTCACGAGCCGCTGTTCGCGATCTGTCCAAAAACGAATTTATTGAAATTTGGATAGTACGTTTGTCGCGTCAGATAGTTTCTAAATCTTTTAATTAGTGGTGACTTACTGTCAACAACAGGTAAACTCAAGTCATTTAGGTATTGCGAGATTATTTTAACACTGACTTTGTTATTTTGTTAATAATAATAATTGTTGTCTACTAGCCTATACCAACTATATTTTGTTATGCATGCACGGTGTACGGGGTTAATTTTTGCAGTTTTAAAAAAAGTGGTTTTAAATTTGTTAGGTGGTTTATTTCTGCTGTTTTACTTATATTTTTTGGAAATGACACTATTAATAGAAATTGCACAGAGTGGGTAATAACAAGAAGGATTTTAAATAATAGAATATTGGATGTTGATGTAATAACTCTCTAGTTTATTTACGGCGAGCGGTTTAGATTATTTCCGAATGTTTTGAGTTTTTTGTCGTGCGTTATCATCAGTCCAGCCGTTCAGTGGCTGGTAACAAAATTAACGTCAAAATTTCCACTAATTTTAACTCGATAACTACGGGGTTTAGGGCAACAATTTATGAAGAAAAATTGTTGACAATGATGAATTCTATAAAATTCTATAAATTAAATTTATTGCACTTATTTCTGAAAGATCCTGCAGGGAGGCAGCACTAATTTTGGGAATCTTGCAGGGGTATAAGACTCACATCATATTAAGAGGGTTCTCCAGTGGCAGGTACATTTCTGCCGGTCGAAGTACATTTTCCCGCAATATCTTTTTTTTAATTTACAAATCTCAAAAAATCGCTCCGTAGCTGCAAAGATCTATATTTTATCAACACGCCCACAAAATTTGAACAAAAAATCTTCAAAAATAAAAAAGTTATATTCAATGCCGCACATTTCTGTACATTTTTGCGCGCCGTTGAATATAACTTTTTTATTTTTAAAGATTTTTCGTTGAAATTGTGGGCGTGTTGATAAAATATAGATCTTTGCAGCTACAGAGCGATTTTTTGAAATTTGTAAATTAAAAAAAAGATATTGCGAGAAAATGTGCTTCGACCGGCACAAATGTACCTGCCACTGGAGAACCCTCTTAAAGCTGCTCGTATATCCACCTACATGTAACTGTTCATTACTACACTATAACTAAACAATGTTAGCAACAAAAAAAAAACAAGCAGGTTTATCACCTTTACATGTTTGTTGCGCCAATTGTCTACAAAGAGCATGAAGTAAAGTACTGCGTAGTCACATTGAGAACAAGTCTGGCCCAATAGAAAACCAACAAACTGCTGAGCTTTTTCATTAGGCCTCCAGAAGCGGCTCTTCCTGAAGTCCCCTGTCATTAAAAAAACGCCATCTCCATATAACACTTCTTCAGTTAGCCAGTTAGTTTACAAACTAGCAAAATTCGTACGTTAGCCGTAACACATACACTAACTTAATACGATTAATTATTTTTAAATTATTATTTCCCAGTCGAAAAAATGCTACCCATTGGGCAAATCAAAAAAAAAATCAGTCAAAGATGGCCATGCATGAGAAGCCGCTTGTCGTACTTTGATACAATTATCATTTTGTAACGAACTTACTAAGTTTTCTCTGTTTCCCGACCCCGCGGAGACAAATACTCCGAAATAAAATACTTCCCGGCAACGTATCGGGATCTCCCGAGCTCTCTCCGCCGCACAAAACCGCCACCGTCTCCCACTCGCCGCGTTCCGTTTCGCGCATGGCCGTCGTCACTGATCCCCCACTAAGTACTCTATAAAAGGCCGACCAGAAGCCGTCCCCTATTCCCGCTCCCGCTGACCCCGTAAATAGTAAATCCGTGCACTTCGCAATACAGAGAGGCAGAGGGTTCATAAATAAAGGCAGCGTACACCGTTTCCCACAAAGTTTTACCGGAGAGATACACCGGGTTAATAAAGATAAAACGCTTCCCTATACCTGCTTCTTCTCCCCGTCAAAGTGTATATATTGAGACCTTGTATATATTACCCCTGTACATTTTGTAAATAGAGTCCATAACGCCGACCTTGTGTTTATTTTACATCCCTCCCGTCAAACTTGAGAACTGACCCCCGAATTACCGTACTCCGCTAAGCTACCTGTGGATAGGCGTGGAGCATACCACGTTAAAAAAAAACTGCCGCTCAACGCCACCCGACCGTAACAAGCATCTTTGAGTTGAAGGAAGCTAACCTTATGCGAAACACTATCATACTGAACCAAGATTGGATGAGGAAAGTTAGAAAAGACTTGGGAAAGAGTAAATTATATGATATAGATAATTATGTGAAAGTGTTTATTAACAATGTACAAGAAGAGTAATCTACTTCAACAATCAAACCACCTGATTAACTCAAAATCCTATAAAAGCATTGATATTGGAATGAATTACATTTATAAAGACGACAACATGAATTGATTGCATAATCATAGCTGTCTACTGGATTAAAAATTTGTAACTATACAAGTCTTACGACACAGTAAGACTGGCTAGATTAGAGTTTCGCCCTTTATATGAAATCCCCGATTTAATTGAATTTGGCTTCCCGATTTACTTTTTAATCCTTCTGCGCCGGTATTGTTTTTCCGTGAATGCGGGGACCACGCGCATTCGGGCGTCTCCCCCGCTATATGCACCAATCCTTTTTTTTTAGTTTTTAGTGAATACTATTTTTTAATAAAAAAAAACATTCAAAAACTTTTACATTATGAACATACAAGGTAAAGACGTCTGTGTTAATCTCTCCAGCATGCAACCATAGTATGATAATTTTACGGGTTTTTTTGGCTTCTTTCCATTTTTTATTCTTCCTTTGGTACTTCCAGAAAGCTATAATTTTTTTACTTGTTCAAGTGGTCTGTTACAAAAATAAAACATTGACGCAGACCAGCGCATTACAATAATTATTCACACTATATTTCATATATTTGATTTCACAAAATGATTTATTCTTTCTGTCATATCTCTTTATCATGTATATTTCGTCTTGTAGTATGTAATATTTTTAGACCATTTTTCTTCTTTAACGTTTCACAAAATCAAAAAACCATTAACACTGCATTCTACCCTGAATATACAATCAGCAACATCGTATTGACCTTTGACATGGGGAAAAATATGTTGTAGCAGTGGTCATAGCCCCTAACCGACATCTCATCGACAGACTTTCAAGGCGATTTTACATTTTGGCAAGATTTTCAGATTCGTCAAATATGTTCGTTGAAATTCCAAAACCAAGTGATGAACCGTAGTGTGTACTACCATGAGAATATTGTAACGTTGCCTGAGCCGGGCGAGTTCGAGGATTTAAAGAAAATTCTGGTGCACACCGTAGCTACTAACTTTTATTAAAAAGACTAACTTTTCACTATGTACAAACTTCCACGATACCACGCTGACCACTTCTTCACGATGCTACCAGTAGACTGACTTGGTCCGTCGTTTGATCCCTTCTTATACCCCTCCTGGCGTTCTCGATTCCTTCTATTCCGGGAATCATCAGATCATGCTTTCGGCGCAATCGATTATTCCCGAAGAATGAGATCATTTTCTTGTACAAGCGTGGTATAGTATGAGATCACCGCGACAGAATCTTCTAGGCTCATGAGAGCACCTATGTGAACAATTATTCCCAGACGGTTCCAGATTAATCACGTTACCATACGTGGTGACATCATCATGACATCATTCGCTTCCGGTGCCGTCGCGCCGTCATCTCAATATGAAAATCACCAAGTGTTTTTCTTACCAATAATTGATATCAACAGATAGTTTTTTTTTTTTTGGCAAATCGTGCGTTCAACAAAAAACGACGTCAAGTGGGCCATGGATTAAAAAACGTATGGCGTAGATGGTGACAAATTTGTCACCTGACATTTGACATGTCAGATTATTAGATTGGGGAGGGGACCAGACACTGAAGACACTGCCCCAACTAGCCAGAGCTTGTTAAGGCTCCTGCCGTTCTTCTATCCACATTTAATAATTTCACTGTTTACCCGTAATAATAGATTCCAAGGCTTGCTTCGTCGTCGATTTTTGTTGAACGCACGTTACTTTTGCTTGTCCACAGATCAGAAAGCTATAAAAAAATAAGTTTTGTGCCTGAGGTAAACAAATTTCTGCTACAAGAACACCCTTGAAACCGTGCTCGCGTTGGTACAGAAGTCATCCTCCAGCAGAAGAAATATAAAAACTGGATTTTCAGTTTATCTACCTCCAAATGTAACAGCATTAATCCAAAAAATGGACCACAATGCATTGAGACTTACAAAGCTATACAAAAAAAGTTTGTCAACCTTGTAACATGAGGTAGCACCGGTACGAGCATGGATGTACCTAGATGATGTTTCTTTTTACAGGGTGAATACATTACTGCCGACGTAGAGAACTAGAACACTGACCATATTTTACAGGAAAATGAGCAGGGTCAAGATGAAGAAAAGCATAATGAAGAAGATGGAGTAGAAACTAGTAATGAAGAGTAGTACAGATCAACCATACATTTTCGAAAAGGCATGCGAAAAGGCTATTTTAGCTACTACTTTAAATAGAAATAAAACTCAGTCCCAAATTATGTAATTTTTTGTACAGGATTAATAATAATAGATACCAGTGAGTGGTCGAAATTCGACCGTAATTCATTACATTTTTAACTTTGAATTTCCAAACATTACTTCGTAGGGAAGAAGATACACACACCCCTGTGACAGACTGACGGACGGACAAGCGGAGCCTTAATAGGGTCCCGTTGGCACCCTTGGGCTACGGAACCCTAAAAACTAAAAGTTTTCAAAAAGGGACAAAAGGTTAAGAGAGCTAAAATAATATTATATCTAAATTTGCAACTCGTTTAAATAACCGGAACATTATATTATTAAACATTGAAAAAAGAACATATTCTCCGATAGCTTTTTGTACATAATTGCATAATTACTTATTTGAAATATTTATAGAAATCTTTTTTACTAAACGGAACTTTGATTTTTATTAAATAATTAATATATTTTGTTGTTTTTTTTTATACAATTTTCCAGAAGTTATACAAACTTTATGTAATATTTATAAAATAGTCCTAAAACCCACATACCGATTTGCATACATTTTCAAAAACCGGTAATGTAATATATTTTTTAAACTTTTTATTCCTCGGGGCGTTGAACTTTTTAACAAAGTGTTATCAACAAAAGGTTTCGAGGATGGTTGCAAATGTTTGTTACAATTATATAAATAATTTCAATTTTGCAACCTCATAGCAAGTCCGGAAAATATGTCCTAAATTTTATTTGCATTCATTATACCCGCGAATGAGTGTGGTGGCGACCGCAGCGCTACTCTGTCGGGCGCTCAAAGTACTACCTTGAAACCTTATTTGTAGGTATTTGTAACACATATTAAATATAAACTTCAACCTTCTGCACTTCTTCTCCCTATAAACTTTAACTATGCCAAATCTCACACTCATCCGAGTGTTTTTTCTTCATTCCTGCTACAAAAAAGACAATATAGTGTTAACATTTTCAATATCATCAACAACCCTTGTATTTTTGCTCACATTATCGCGTTTCTATTTTAATACATATTGGACATTCTGCGTGTAAACTTGCACAAATATTCGAGGCAGTTCCATTATCATATTCATCTAATAAAAAACAAATTGTGATTTTATTTAACAGAAAAACAGTAATAACGATTATTTAAACATTGCTGTTTAGTTGTATGCAATGAAACACTAATTTATTATATTAATAAATAATAATAATAAACATAACTTATTGGCAAGCCAATATATTGCATTTATTGGTCTCATATCTGAGAACTTGTAGAATATTTATTATTCTACAAAAATAGATATGTCAAGGTTAAACTCGTCCCGCTTAATGACTCGCTATCAGAAGAATTTTATACAAATGCATGGATACTGTTATAACCAAATAAAAAATAGGTACATGAAAGACATAACTTGAATAGCTACAGCCAATGAAATTCCCAACATAAAATAAAATTTTAAGTAACTAATGTTACCTCTTCAATACTTGCTGCATTTTACGTTCTATTTACTTACGCACGTCTCATAATATTTATGATCGGTTTCTAATGGTGTTTTAACACTTTGTGTTATTGATTCTCCTTTCATCTATAAAAGAATCTCTGAAAGTAAGCACAAGGTTCAACAGTTAAAAATAACTCGTTAAGTTAAGATAGCCTGAAAGCCATCACTTTATTTACACAAATATCCTGTTTACAAAACTGATGTGAATTAAAATGTAGAACTATACAATGGGCACGAGGGCTGCCGGAACCAGCGCAGCCCGTCCGCAGTCGAGACCAGCTCGAACCGATCCACACAAATGATGATGATATACACACGTGGCGAACGTGAACTAAACTATAAGAATCAAGTTTATTCCTTTTTTGCTTAATCATGTGACAACATTCAGAGGGAATTGAGAAGGCTAGATCCTCCTCTTATTTTCTAAATGACCCCGGTCGGTGCTGATCTCGTCTGTGAATAGTTCACGAGGACAACAAAGCTCAGAAAACGAGCTTCGTTCACAAATCAATAGACAACAATCTTGAAATTCTCTTAAATATATATTTTATGTACATTGTTTCGTTAATTAGTTTCTAATGCGTCTCTAACACCATCACAGGTCTCCGGGAAGACAAAAGGTAAATCATTTTTGAAAAAACAACACAAGATGATTTTAGTAATATATGCAAATAAAGCTTTATGAAAATTATAAACTAAAATACCTCATGTCTTTGAATTCAGCATGCAAGTCTACAGTAGCAACAGAATCATTAACCGAGTTAGGTGAAAAAATAAATAGCTGCAAGTCTTCTAAATGTAAATTATTGTAGGAATATAATTTTAAGAAAGCGTGAAGATCGGCTGTTTGAAGTCACTTTACCACTTATCTACTACAGCTTCGCCAACTGAAACAGAATTAAATATTGCATAAGCAAAGGTAAGCTATGGTTTCTGCTAAGGGAGAGGGAACAGTAATCCAAGAATTAGTAGGGATTTGAGAACTCGTAGGGAACACAATCACTTCCAAAACTTGCTCAGGCTCATCCTGTCTTGGTGATGAGTCTGAAGTTATTCGCGGAACACAACCGTGGATACTGAAAAACCAAAACCAATATAAAAAATGACCATGGGAAAAAACGTAATAACATGGATATACTTACATTCAGTCTCCAAATCTGTTATCGACTCATTAATACATCAAACAGAGGGATTAGTCAACAAGCTTGGTTAGAGCAAAAACGCTTAATGCCTCCACAGGCCAGAAAATTTATTTTGTCATTATACAAACACTTGGTCACTCCTTGTCTCCACAAAAGTATTATGATAGTATAGCTATTTATTGCAGTTGCAACAAGTGGTGTGTAAGAAGTAAAAGTAGATTACTTCTTGTGAGTACTATTATGTTGCTATATCATAATAATTTTGTTAGTTCTAAATCAAGACCACAAAACACAAGATCTGAGGTATTAAGTCAATACACAAAATGCAAAAACACAATTATTAGCAAACACACTAGAAAACGTTTATAACTTTATTATTTAATTTATAACACTGCCCATTACAAATATGTACAACTTTGTAACAGTATACAGATAGTATAAGACAAACAGTTTCCAAAAAAATCTGTTCAAAATTTCAAAACAATTAGAAAAACCATCCACAATGAGCGAGAAAACTATTTGCCAAAACATCTGAGGATTCTGCATGGAGAATGCACAAATAAATTAAAACTAGTACTCGTAAATCACAAAACTGTATTCGCTATTATTACAGAATCTTAAAATTTCATGATTTACTCAATACAATAAATGTACTGCAAAATAAACGATGAAAAATATCAGGGTTAATTTCAAATTTACTGCACTAAGTACACGAATTCGCTATCTTTACGCTAAGTAAAATGGACGAACGACTATTGAAAAATATCACCGAATTTATTAATGCTCGATCTCAGGAACACTAGCCTAGATTGAAAAGTCAAAAATTAGCAATAAATTTGAAATTATTTCCGATCAACAAACATGCTTCGCGATTGTATTTCACTAGGTCACACGTCATATCGTATGGTCTTAACATTCGTTGCTGTTCAACTGTCAGTCTTGTTGCGTTTCATTTAACCATGCACTTAAGGTTTTTTGTCTTTATGGATCACAACACTTGAGGATTTTTATGACTTGCCTGTTCTTGTCGATCGATTTTGAAGTCAACGCGTTCAAGGCATGCAGTATCGTTATGTTTGATACACGTTCGTCGCTCAGATCACACATGCCTTGAACGTCTATGGTGGAAGACAACATCTGCTTCTTCATGTTAGGGTACTAGAGGGCGCTAGCATAGTTATATAGCACAGCAACGCAGTTAGTGAGTAAACGAGGTCGTGTATTTAAAAGATTTAAAAAAAGTCCCAAAAACCCTTCTAAGCTCATCCCTATAGAATATTTCATTAAGGAAAATCACATTTACTACTATTAATTTCTCTTGATAACCAATTAGTAATCAAAGGCACTTGATATAAAAAAAATTATTTGGTCCTATTGCTGGTACCCGTTTACGCACTAACACTGTCCTCGATGAAGGAGGCAGTCACATTTAGATCGGGCTTACACACAGTAAACCAAAAAAAACGGCCCACATTAGTATAATCCAATGCACAGTGTAAATTGGATTCTCACCATCTGTGATCTTTCTTGCGACGAATTTGAGCGTTTCATCAAGTAATACTACTGGAATTGAGAATTTCATTACAGTTATCCATTCATCTACGTTCAAAGGAGTCACTTGGAACACAGCCTAGGAAAAAAAATAAGCAGTTACTTTTATGTGATTACCAACAGAATACAACTTACAGATAGTACTTCAATGTAAAGGATAACGAAATGAAGAGTGAAAGAAAGAGCCATAGAGCCCATCAACCAGAAATTGGACCATGGAGGCATGACAATCAAAGATTGATTCTCAGACAAACTGCAACATCATGTTATAATACAAGTGTAAAAAAAAAACATACATCATACCTGTTCATAGCGTTTAACATTTCAATAGTTACAAGTACAGAGAGAGCCATGGTCATGGGATGAGGATCACCAAAAACTTTGCAGTCAACTCCCTTGAATTCAGGTCCTTGGCCGATGCATTGCAAGTGGTGAGTCTATAAAGAACAAGTCAGCAAAACATTAGTAGCATAAAAATATATAAAAAAAAATAATAAGCAACATCTTTCCGGTTGTACGCTGTACATTTACCGCCTCTTGTAACGTCATTTCGGGGGAGCATTCCCATTGGTTGATGCGTTTCTCAGTTCGTGCGTCTAGTAACTTTGAATTTTGTACCGTGTTGACGTCACAGAAAGGCCCGCGTTTCAAATAAGACAAATGTTTCTGATTATTTTTACCTAATAAACGCTTTATTTCGAATAAACAAAAAAATAGGGGTATAATATTTTTTCGTCTAGTTTCTAGAAAAGTTGTTTTTGAAAATTGTGGGACGACCCCATTATAATATTTGGTACCTTTCAATAAAGTATTAGCAACAATTCTGGAATAGCCAAATTTTGATTCAATTAATTTGTTCTTTTAACAATTTATACTCACATTCAAAAAATTGCCACTAAACACCCACAAAATTATAAAAATAAAAAAAAAATTTGATAATTTTGTTCTTATAGCTAGCTTATTAATTGATTAAATTTTCGTAAGAAAACAAGTTCTATTCAATTTTTTTGCTTTTGATTTATAGTTAAGTATCCCCAATTGTCTACTCTCAGTTGTTACTGTTCTAACGAAACTATTAGAAGAAGTTAAACCAATATTTAGCAAAAATAAGTACCAGTTTTTTTTTTTGTAAAGTTGGTATCTTTGATTTTACATGAGCACATCTATTTCAAATTAAAAATAGCAAAAAAGTCGCCAGATCAATCATTATCAATACCCCAATCTAAAAATTAATTAAGAGCCATGAAGGTGTCAACAACGAGGTGTGTCAATTAATTATTATTCAATGACACCGATTCACAGTATATACTTCAAGGTTAAATAAACAACTCTGTGATGCTAAAACTACTTACCAATTGGTAGTATGTAAGCTGGGGTCCCTCGGGGCTGTACATGAACCACCAGGCAGCGGCACCAACAGTGGCAGCTCCGACATATCCACCAATCGCGAGATATCTGAAGAACAGCCATCCAGAAATAAGAGATTCATCTGCTTTCCTTGGTGGTTTAGACATGATGTCCAAATCTGGTGGGTTGAAACCCAAAGCAGTAGCTGGGAGACCATCAGTGACCAAGTTGACCCACAATAGTTGTACTGGGATTAAAGCTTCAGGAAGACCAAGAGCGGCGGTCAAGAAAATTGACACGACTTCACCAATATTTGAGGAAATCAGATAACGGATGAACTGCTTCATGTTGTTATAGATGGCGCGACCTTCTTCAACAGCAGACACAATTGAAGAGAAGTTGTCGTCGGCCAACACCATTTCTGATGCAGATTTGGCCACAGCGGTTCCCGAACCCATAGCAATACCAATTTCAGCCTTCTTCAAAGCTGGGGCATCATTCACACCATCACCGGTCTACAATAAGAGAAACAATACACATTTCTTCAAAACTATTGTCATATTAACTTACCATAGCGGAAATTTCGTTCATGCTTTGCAAATACTCAACAATCTTAGATTTGTGAGCAGGTTCAACACGGGAGAAGAGCCTAGCGCGGGCGCATGCGGATTTTTGTTCGGCAGGGCTCAAATCGTCGAATTCACGACCAGAGTATGATTTTCCAGTTGTATCTTCATCTTCAGTAAAGACTCCGATACGTCTGCAGATGGCCTCAGCAGTACCCTTGTTATCACCAGTAATCACAATGACACGAATACCGGCAGCGCGGCACCTGACAATGGAGTCCTGGACTTCTTTACGAGGAGGGTCCAACATACCAACGACACCAACGAAGGTAAGATTAACTTCATAAGTGTAGAATTTAGTAGAGTCGCCCAAGTCCATATCTTCAGGCTTCAATGGATTGTCACCAGTAGCAAGAGCAAGACAACGAAGTGTGTCGCGTCCAGTACCATATACTCTTGTCAATTCCAAAATACGGTTCTTAAGGGCATTAGTAAGAGGAACTTTTTGGGAACCAACGCGGGCATGAGTACATCTCTCCAACACACCTTCAGGAGCACCCTTGACGAAAAGTTTAGGACCATTACCCAAACGAGAGGGTTTCAAAGGAATACAATAAGAAGACATTGATTTACGATCTCGAGAGAATTCGAGAGTGAATTCCTTCTTCCACTTGGTTTCGATGTCTTGACGCACGCAGATGGCAGTCTGGCGACGATCTCCGGATTTGGTCACGCTGAAAGGATTCATTTTCTCGGCCAAGACAATAAGAGCAGTTTCAGTGGCTTCACCAACTTTCTCAAAAGCCTGCTTGAATTCATTGAAATCGATTGCGGAGTCATTACACATGATGCAAATTACACCCAATTCTTGAAGACCTTCATATTCAGCAGATCTAACTTTCTGGCCTTTAAGGAAAACTTCTCCAATTGGTTCATAAGTAGAGCCAGTAATTTCAAATTCATGGAAGCTGCTATCACCACCTTCGACTTTCTCGAAAATAAACATGCGAGAAACGGACATTTGATTTGTGGTCAAAGTACCAGTCTTATCAGAGCAAATTACAGAGGTACAACCCAAGGTCTCAACAGAGGGCAAAGATCTAACAATGGCGTTTTTCTTGGCCATACGACGGGTACCTAAAGCCAGACAAGTTGTGATGACAGCTGGCAAACCTTCAGGGATAGCCGCGACAGCCAAAGCTACGGCAATTTTGAAGTAATAGACAGCCCCCTTAATCCAGGAACCACCATGAGCGGGATCGTTGAAGTGTCCAATGTTAATAGCCCAAACAGCAACACAGATCACGGAAATAACCTTTGATAACTGTTCACCAAATTCATCAAGTTTCTGTTGAAGGGGAGTTTTGATTTCCTCAGTTTCAGACATTTCAGTACGAATTTTACCGATAGCAGTAGATAAACCAGTTCCGATTACAATACCACGGGCTTTTCCAGCAGCCACATTGGTACCAGAGAAAAGAATGTTCTTTTTGTCTTGATTTACAGCTCTTGGATCGGGGACAGCATCAGTATGTTTGATAACAGATACGGACTCGCCAGTCAAAATTGACTGATCAATACGTAATGTCGTCGAGAAAATTTTTATTAAGCGAATATCAGCAGGAATCTTGTCACCGACAGATATTTCTACAATATCACCCGGTACGATTTCTTTCGCCCTGATTTTTTGAACACCAGATTTGTCTCCACGAACCACTTTGCCCATTTCTGGCTCATATTCTTTGAGCGCCTCAATTGCTGATTCGGCATTTCTTTCCTGGAAAAAGAATAAATGTAATTAAAATAAGAAGTGGTAAAATCTGTTTTATTAACGCTACATCCGGGTTCTTATCAAGCCGGTTTTATCGCCGATTACGTGAGTTTCAACTGTATTTGGAGGTATCTAAATCCCATTTAAGAAGCATAACAAAAAATTTCCACGACCTAGTTTTATTTTTCCGTGTAGTTTATAAGCACCACATTCACACTAACGTCAGCCCTCGCGACTCGCGTGAGTGGCTTTTGTTAAGACAAGCCTCGCTTCGTTTCATTTGTAGACGCCTTGTTAATTTGGAGAGGCCTATTTCAGAGTAAAGAAACTGGGACATTTATACATAACAACAGCAAAAAAACAACGCAAATAAACCAAAAGTTCTATTAAGAAAATACAGTTTTATATCAGTCAATTCTAAAAAACTGCGTTCTTTGACATCAAAGCATAAAATTCCTTAGGCTGAAAGATTAATGCTGAACACGTGTTGATTGTAAAATCTTTGAAAGTTGTATAAACTCAGCTAATTAAATCTTTGTAATAATTATATTTAATAACTGATTTTTACCTGTAATTATGCACAAACTGATATTACAATTACGAGAGAAGTGCAATAAAATTAGTAATCAAGGTAGACAAGACATTAGCTTTTACAGGCAGCTAATTATGTTTCTGTATTCGTGGTTATATTTACGGAGCTTTCTTTGTATAATAATTATTTATACCTGCCGACTCAATTAAGTTTTTTTCAAAAATCAAAAAAATGTTTTGTTGGAAATTACAATTTTGATTACGTAAATGTTATTTCCTTATCATAATTATCAAAATTTTGCTTGTAGGAATATAAAAAAATCCCATTACGTGGCAAATTCATTTTTCAACGGAAAAATGCAAATTATGATAAGCAAATAACGCTTACGTAATCTAAACTGTCATTTCCTACATTTCATAAACAACTTGATTTTTGAAAAAAATTAATTGTTTAGGTATAAATAACTTCAACATTTTAAACTTATCATTAAATTAAAAAAAAAAAACAAGAGTTTCTATACTGTGGTTTGACCTTATGTCAAAAAATATCTTTGCAGCACAGTTTATAACCACGAAAAACTGTGTAATCTGGTTTTTCTCTCGTTAAAAGCAAGCAGTGAATGAGAGAGGTAAAGCTCTGTCTGTTTTTTTGAAACACCAATATTATCAATCAATCTTATATTGGTATAATAATTAACTCTCAAATGTCAAACTAAACGTCAAAAAATTGTACCCTAACCTAAAACAATAATCAGCAATAATTTTTCTGCATTATGGCAAACTGTGGAATTACATTTACTTCAGTAAATTGGAATTTCTCGTCACATCTGACAATTATGTTAAAAAATATTGGTACCTTTTAAATAGGACTTCATTCACTTTTTATATTTTATATTTACACAAAATGGTCCTTAAAATCGATAATTATTAAAGTTCATAAACCGTAATCACGACCTTAATGTGAAATAAAACGGCTATAAAGAAATTATGTTCAATTTAAACTACCGTAAAACTTGCTTATGACAAACGATGCCTGGGCGTTTAGAAAATATAAAAATAGATAATACACAAATACCGAGACACAGCACCTGTGGTATGACCAAAATGCATCCATATGCATATATTAATATGAAGCATTTAGTTAACTTCTCTAAGCTCAAACCAAATCCAAACTTGATTATGTCGGTGGGTAGAATTATAAACAGAAATCTACATTTTACGATAAACCACGTACGTTCTTAACAACAAACTGGGATTTAAAGTGAACCTTACCTGCCAGACACCAACTACAGCATTAGCAATAAGAATGAGAAGAATGACAAAAGGTTCTACGAAGGCGGTGAATGCTCCATCGTGTTCTTCAAACAAGGCGAGAACCTAATGAAAAATCAAAAACCAATAAATATATTCTAGTTCTACAAACTGTTTATTTTTTACGCTCGCTATCGTTCATTGGCTTTTTCCCGTTTCCCTGGATGACCTAATTTATCTGTTCTACTCCCACAGCAAACACGAAACTGTAAGCTAACGTAGTTCGGAAGCACATACTCGCTCCACAAAACCCACATAAGTGAAACCGTTTAAGCAGAAATAATTGTAGTTTTAATTCGAATATTGGTCACATCATCTCTCCAGAGAGTTCAAAAGCAAGAACAACATAGCGATCATAAATCACGATCACAATTTAATAAATCAAGGCGGCGGTACTTACGAATGAAATGATGGCGGCTAACAATAAAATCTTGACTAGTAGATCATCAAACTGTTCTAAAACTAACTGCCATATGGACTTTCCTAAAAGTAAGAAAAACCTTTTGTGTGAAAAATTCAAAATTCAACGGTATTTTCAAGTTCAATACGAAATCTACTTGATCACGTACGACCTGAATACAGAAATTCTGGGCGAAGCGCTAAATGAGGTCGAGGAGCATTGTCGTCGAAAAACTCAATTTACATGCACTCCCGGAAAGCAAAATGAAGTGCACTTAGTAGTGGACAAAAAATCTTTGACGTCAATGTCATAAAGTGGAAAACACACTTTTTAGTCATTTTTGACACTTGTCATCGAACACGTTGACAAGTGGTTGACAAATCTAAGTTAAAAGTAAAAGTGACAATAAAGCATAGACTACATCCAAATTTTCAAAAAGACGTCAAAGATTTTCTGCCTACGACTCTTGATCGTCAAAAAGTGGTACGTTAAATTTAAAAAAAGTTATTTCTCTTATTAGTATTAATAATATTGATGTTTATTCCAGATTTTTTTTTTATTTTATTGCTGAAAAAATTAATATACCACAAGATTAAAACGTTGTATTATACACGTAAAGAAAAGTTGGCACTATCTGCTAGTGATTCGTCTCTAAAACGAGTGCGCTGCACTCGTTTCAGAAAAACATCACTCACAGATAATGAACAACTTTCCGTTACAAATATAATAAACTACCCAATTTTGGTATTATTTAATTTGGCAAATTATTTGTTGACATTTTTGACAAGGGCGAAGGATTAAATTGGTCCTGTATAAACTGATGAGATTAATTAAATTAGTGTTCTTGTTATCCAACACAATATTCCTTTAATTTCAGATCATACAAACTGAAGGTTTTTAAGATTGTTTTTGCCTTTTACATGAGCAAACAAATTTTACAAATGCTATCTCGGTTGACAATCAAATCACAGGCGTAGCAACTGTACTGCCGACAATTAAAATCTTTAATTTTGATCATTCTATACATAATTAAAAAAAAAATCGTTTTCTTATAATAGGGTAGTACAGTTGGGAACATTCCACACTGGACATCATTTGTGACATTGGCATTTAAGATGTAAAGCAGTCTTTATATCATAACCTTATTTTTAGCTATTGTCAGTGTGTCAGTTACAAATGTTAAATGACACGTAACGTCATCAACACCAGTTGACAATAAAGTATCCATTACAATGATTTTTTGAAGGAATGTCAAAAAATGATGTCCAATGTTGGGTGTCCCCAACTGTATACCAAAAAAAAGTTTTTGGAAAATACAATAATCATAAACCTCATTGAGAAGTGTATGGTTTAGCCCTATCATGGTGAAATTATACTTACTGAAAATGCAAAAAAAAAAAATTAATTGAAATTTATTTCATGAAAACGGTTATCATTGAAGAGTTTTATTTATAAAAAAGTTTTAAAATTTTGTATACTACTCCATTTTTTCTCAAACTGTTTTATTATTTTCTTCATTACTGTCTTGCCGCCGTACTTATTTTGATATTTGTTTTTGTTTCAAAATTATTAATGCGTTTATAAAATGTTCACTTCTAAAGTTAGATTTCCATCCAACTAATTATGGTCAAAACTCGCCTGTTTCTAGAGTAAGTATCTGCCACGAAATGAAACTGCAATAAAATCAATATGTTTGGTACTAATTTTAAATACTTTGTTAGTGAATGTCGTTTATATTTACAACAGTAATTTTGATTTTACAGGTGCCTTTTGACACTTATTGTGCAGGGTGATTATAATAGATTTTCCATCAAGTTAACTATGAAATTTCACCACCTTGATGATCAATACGTTGACATATTTTCCAAAGCCAACTTGATGGAAAATCATTTATAATCACCCTGTACTTAAATTTGTTGTTTCTTTGAAAGTAACATTTTCAGGAAGCTAACCTTATGCGAGACACCTGTGTGTATTATTTCACTTTGATGGTTACGTCAAAAGAGAGAACAATCTGTTGAATTTGATTTGATGCCAATCGATTGAAAACATTAGTAAAATGATCGCCCACCCGTCACCTTGACCACTAATTAAAATAATTGACAAGTGAACAATAATAATTGGACAGCACTAGCTGCCAAAGTTTTAATAAGATCCTGTGAATTGCGACGTAAATCGGTAGAAGCAATCATCCCACTCTTTGTTTAGATGTCATTTATTTCCAATATTACTGTTCACGTTGATTAATTAATAAATTTTCGGTCTGAGTCTCATTAAGAACAGCATACAGAATATCAACAAGATAATAATTTAGCCGCCAGGAAAAAGTAGTACATATGAATTAACAAATGGCCAATACTTGTTGATTCGACCATTTACCTATTTTCGTTTTCTTACCAATAAGTAGTAGTTATTTTATATTGATTCTAAGGAGTAGACCTGTTGCACACTATTTACTCACCTTCTTCCGCTGGAAGTTCTGTAATATAAAAGACATTTATTAGTATATTGCACCATTGAGAAAATTAATGACATATTGGAGTTATATACCACAAATCCAATAAATTATTTTGGCCAAATTTAATTATGATTAATTTCTTGTAATCAATTTCTACACAAAAGCATTTCAAGGCCGCCGAGTAACGTCACATCTCTGACGTTGATGTACGTCATGAAAAATCAATGCCATTCAAAAGTAGTACAAATTATCATTTATCACAGCAGCGAAACGCATGTTCCTGTATCATCTGTGCCTATTTTAATGCCAACCATATTTTAAATTACGAGTAAAACGTGGCGGAAACAAAACAATAGTCGAATAGTAATTGAATTTGAGTGTAAAAGGTACCGAATTTAATTTTTTGTCACACACAAAGGGGATTTGTTATTAAACGCTTGACGATATCTAAGCCGCCTGATTAGAATTTAATGGACCAATCAAATATCTATAACACCGCGAGAATCAATATTTTCAATGTACATCAATCTGTACTTGACATCGAACAATAGGTTGTACATAATAAAAATGATATTCATGGAATTAACAAGGTCTTGAAGTGCTAAACGTATCGTGCGGAACACTTCAATAATTTCAATTAATTTGAGAGACTGGATTGTGAACAAACAAGCAATGCAGCCTCTGATGCATGTTGTTTATAACAACAGAATGTGTACGTCTTCAGGTGTATGTGTATACTCAAGGGAAGGAAAATAATAAAACTAGCTGGCAATAAAAATGGAAACATGTGTGCGCTCCTTTCATTTGCAGTGTAAACGCTGACGTCAAGAGATTAATTTTGATCACACAAGGAGTGCGTAAGCCTGGCAAAACTATTACGAAGTTCAGTTCTACTAGACGTCATTATACCTTGAACACATTGAAATTTAATGGCGAAACATAAAAGATCAATAATGAATTTCACTACACCGTAGCAACTCCTGAATCACGTTTTCTCCCTATCTGTGTTAGATAACATTTCCTGGGTGTAAGAAGTGTACGTCACACCAACCATAGATTTATATAACTCGTGTAAAAACAAAGTCGTTACAATAAAATTAGTGCTTTATGTAGTTACTTAATATTTTGGCCAATTATCCAGTAAAGTAAAGCCTAATTTTCTAACCACAGGAGGTAATAAACAATCGCGGGAAACTTGTCTTACAAATTAATTATCTAATATATAAAAATCAATATTTGTTTGTTTGTTCGTATTGTATGCGCCCCTACACCGGTCAACCGATCGTGAAATTTTGACCACAAATAATATTCGCAATGGGGAGTAACGACCCCAATTTTTCGTAAAAAAATATTTAAAGTTCAAACTGAGCGCACTCTGTAGATTAAAATGTCACAGTGATCAGGTGAAATCGGATGAGATGTGAATTACTTTGTTTTTGAGGTGTAGCAACGCGCGCCGGGTACAAGCTAGTATACAAATAAAAAAATCATCTTCTGTTTAAACACGTGTCTTGGTTCTGGGGCTGTTTAAGTTCATTTTACCAACACTACAAACTGGGGATTTATTCAAATTTACTTTGTACTTATCACGGATCAACAGCATTGTTCTTTTCGAAATAAATGCAGTGCTTATACAAATATGGATATCAGACAAAAATATGCTGTATTTAAATTATAAATTGCTAGACCAGTCTGTTTCAAATAATTATAGTTTGATTAAGATTACGATTCAAAAAAATTCCACTGCTGCTTACCTTGTGGTGACAAACAATGCTTAATATGTAGTTGTAAAGTCAAAAGAAATTAATTTAGTCCGAATAAGGGGCACCATTATAATCACAAAAGCAAATAATGACTTAGCTAACTATTTTTTATTACTAGATGTTACACACAACAAGAAAATAAGACATTACTATCGTATACCTCTTACGCAGTGAAAATAGATACATAGTTGTCACATTTGTTCAAATAATGTGTTTTCGGTACAGCTAAAAAGCTTGCTAAATCTTACGCAAATATGGTCTTATTTGCGCGGTTAGATAGAAAAATAAATTTCTGGAGATTATTTCTAAAGAGCATAATTTATTATACAGTGATTCCTAAATAACCCACAAATTTAAAGGGTCGATCTGATTTAATGCTAGGTGTCTCCATTCAAAACGGTTAACTAATTTTTTACACGTTTTGTAATTTTATTTTTGAAGTTTTAGACGATGAGTCGCAACATTTTTTCTATTTTTACTTTTATTCCTCAACTTCTCGCGGTTCTAAGATTTCAATTTCTAGGCGTGTCCAATTCAATTTCGAGGCTTTCAGTCTCAAGCTACAAGTTTTTAGTTTCCTAAGGTTGTCAGGTTCTCCTCGCTCTAGTTTGTCAATTTTAATTAAATTTAAAATAATTTCCCACATTGTTTATTCCTTCTAAATTTTGTAGGTTTCCAAGTTTTCAGATTCTCAAATTTTCAGTTTTTATGCTTTGTTTTGTTTGTTTGGCTTTAGATTTCTACTTAATCAGATATCATAGTCGCTCAGCGCAGGTCTTTTCCTTTTGGCTCTCAGTCTCAGGTTTCCAATATTTATGTAAGTATTCCTTGTAAGAAGGTTAAGAAGAAATGCATCTGGAAGTTTTTTTGGAACCAGAATTTATTTAGAAATTTTCAACTTGTGACTGATTTTTTTACATCTGTGGTGGTCTGTTCTGGAACCACAAAATTTATAAATTTTTAAGTAGTATTTCAACCTAAGAACACCTATATTTAAAAAATGTAATTTTAAAAGCACTGTTTTGACACTTTTCACTATTTTTTTTTTAAATTTGTAAATAATATAATTTAAACCAGAAGAATGTCGATGAATCAAAGTGGAATAAACTTAAATTAAAATTTAAATATATTTAAGTCAAACTCCATAAACTTTAAAATAACACAAAATTACAATTGGAACATGTTTCGGAAGAACACTACTCCCATCATAGATAATTTTAAATATTCTTTAAGGGCTGATGATGGGAGTAGTGTTCTCCCGAAACATGTTCCAATTGTATTTTTTTTTTTATTAAAGTTTGTGGAGTTCGACTTAAATATATTTAAATTTTAATATAATTTAAGTCTGAAAACTAATTATTCAAAAACTAAAAAATACTTAGTCTGTTGTTTTCAGAGAACTTTACTTTTTAAAAGTAAGTAAAGCGGTTTTCAACCTGACAACAGGAATTACAGGATATTGTTGAGAAATTTCCAGAACATTGTCATGACAGTTTTTGCCTTCCTACATCTTAAAGAATATAGGATATGCATCTGGAATTTTTTGTTTATACTACGTATCCAAGCATCTTTTTCTTCACTGGTGAAAAAGGATTTCATTAATGCACTAAAAATTACTATAAATTAGTAATTTAAGGATTTCTCTTTTTCTGTAGTATCTGTACTGTGTAATTGTAAATACGGAGCGCGTGAAATAAGTCGATTTTAGTTATGTGTTGTTCAACTCAGGCTTCGATCTCGTGGGGCACCAACCTGTGTATACTAGGTTTTTATGGAGCTTTTACTTTGTTTTTATTCTCGTAGTTTTTTCTGAAACCAACAATTAAGTATGTTGTATTTCTATTAATTTAGACAACATATTTGAGACATCATCGGTATTTTTTCCCGGTAAATATTTACAACAATTAAAACACAATCGGTTAGGGTTTTAAAAAAAAATGTTGTCGTTTTGTGAAATACGTAATGGAGAAAGGGGCGTATTCTATTCTGTAACTGCTCCTCTAAATATTAAAGGCCGTTAAATTAAGTTGTCATAGCAATGACCAATCAGGTCTTGAAATTTTAAATGACGCTAATATACAGGGTGTAACAGAAATAGGTATTAAAATTTTAATCGGTAATAGAACTTTGTCAACAATTTTTCTTAATAATTTTTTGCCCTAAACCCCGTAGCTATCGAGTTAAAATTAGTGGAAGTTTTGACGTTAACTTAGTTACCCGCCACTGAACGGTTGGGCTGATGATTAATAATCACAACAAAAAACTTAAAAAAAAAAACTGAAAATAGAAAAACTCACAGACCTACTAAACGTCATAACTTCAATATCCAATGCCATTATTGATGAAAAATGAAAATTGTGGCGCCATTTAAAAATTTAAGAATCGCCATTTAATCGTGGGGCAATATGAGATGACCAATTAACTGTCCCTCCTATACGTTGATAGAAAATCTTTCTTGAAAATTGTGGGACCTAATAGCATGCGGATTTTATGCGGATAGGGATACAATTGTTGTTCTTTCAAAATTCTCCAAATTCGATTTGCTAACCTTCGGGTACTGGCGGTTGTTTGCAAAACACAATGCACAATATTAATTGAAATTAGGCACACGAGAAAAAGCCGGCACTTTAAAAACGAAAGGAAAATACAATAACACGCCCGGTTGATTTTCCCGGAGAAAGATTATTGTGAATTTCTCAACACGTAACTGCACCCGAGTGTGCAAAAAATTTAGAAACTTGATAGGGACGCTGATTTCTCCGGACAAAAACAACTGATTCTCAGTAGGTCAAATTAAAATAAATATCCACATGCGGCTCGTGAATTTGTAGGGGCGAAAATGGTAGATATAAATTTTGTTGCTCTTGTCAAGTTCTCTTGGTGGTTAAAATTTTGATACCTATTTCTGTTACACCCTGTAAAAATATTTCCGCGTATGTATTTAATTTGACAGCTGTCAAACCTAACCTCGAAATTTGATGTTAATTCGTGTTTTTTTCTCATTTTGCGTGAACGAATACAAAAAACTACGACTTTGAAGTTTAAATCCATCGAATTTACCATTGCTAACAATAATTATCTCCTAATTTCAACATTATCTGTAATTTTAGATGTTTGTGAACTGTATTCTAGATAATAAACCAACAGTATTTGCTTACGTTATAAACATACGCCGGAATAAAATTATAAATAATGTCATTTTACATGACGTTAGTCTAATCATTAAACATTTTTGAAAACATTCGACAAATACATAATTATATAAAAACATTCTACAATGCGATACGTTATCATCTCTGGTGCCTACCACATAAAATGAAATCGTGTGGGAATAATTATTGATTACTTATTTTATCTCTATGACATCAAACTTACGATCACAGTGGTAAAAACTGAATTCTTTAAACATTGTTGATATACAAAGTTCCGCACAAAATTCATAATTCCGAGCGCGAGAATCGAAATTTCGATGATCATAATTGGGTAAAGTGAAAGAGTAAGATGTGTGCTCAAAACAATAATCACATTAGAGTTTTTGTTAAAACGTACATCAACGCTAACGGTACGTCCTTGCGTTAAAATTAAGTGGGCTTTAAAAAGTTGAGGATTGTGAATGTTTCAGTTACCTACATACAGTCCTTGATTACAGAAGGATCATAGTAAGTCTACCGTAAAATATAATAAACATTCGGTATTGCTAAGCATCCCAGAGGTTAGCGTATTGAAACCGTTATTGCAAGATCAAGTTGGCGCTGATAATATATTAGGCAGTTTACCCGTGCATTAAAAATGTAAGAAGTCAGACATCATACGTATTTCTAGAAAACTTTCTTATCACGTTAAAGTGACCAAAACATCAACCAATTAATATTACATATATTGCAGACAAAACTACGCCTCCGTTTTCGACACACCGCAGGCCACTTGTTAATAACAAATTCAAATAATCCTATTTGTGATGACAATAACCTATTTTCACTTTGATCTATTTGTAAATGAGGCATGTGATCAGTCAATACATTCTCCAATCACACACGCATCAATTATTTGTATCCCACCTATATATAACCAAAAGAGTTATTGGTGTTTTGTTTAACAACTCAAGATTATTTATACAGTGGTTATAAAAATAACATTAACACAATGACGGATTTACGGCGGAAGCGCAAAAATTTACGTTTTTCCGGCCAAAAGCAATAAGTTAAACTGGGCAATTTATAAACATGTAAATACATATAATTATTACATCTATGGGTAGTCTCATATTTTTGGTGGCACTTTCGTGCATTCAGATGTCCGACAGGAAACACACATTTGCTGTAATATTGTTTGATCTATTTTAAATCTTATGAATTCTTATTTATAGCGGTTTGAAAGGTGCTAAATTTAAAATAAGGGCCACTATGCCTGGATTTGTGGTATGCATTGCAAAATTTTAGTACTCACCGTTGGGTCCATACTTTTCTTGGTTCCTCTTAACTTGATCTGGTGTGAGCCCCCGTTCAGGGTCGGTATTAAAATAATTTAATACTTCGTCCACCGTTTTGGTGTGTGCGTCCTCCATGGTGCTTGTCAATCACTTCTGAAAAAAATTGTCGGTTAAAACCAATTTTTTGCCAAATTAAACTGATCAAATTCTTTAAAAGTGAGGTTACATTTCGCAAGTCTTTGGTTTAGAAATGAGAGCTAAATGCAAGTCAATAACCTCTGGGGGCCAATCATTGTTAAAATGCTCCGAAAAATTACTAACGGTAGTGACGTATTCACCCATTTAGAGAAAATTTGTACTCACCACACAGGAAACGTGCATTAACTATTAAATATTTACGTATGTGTTTTATAACCTAGAAACTAAGAAGGGTAACGGCTCCGGGGTAGATAGAAATAAATAATCACGATAAACCAAAGTTAAAAATCAGGGATTCACTAATAATTCGCACAACACCAACATTTTATTCGTAACCGCTGATTCTGCGAAACCTCACTATTGTCGGGTCTACGGATTACAGCCTCATTACCGGGAGTTGAGCCACGTTCACGAGCTGCGCAGCGTGACAGGCGCTTTTATTGTTAACCTCACTTTACGAACAAAAGATTACGTGTATTTAAAAAATATTTCTTCAAAATCGTACTTTAATTAAGGCATCGAACTTAACAAAATTAAGTAAATGTCATGTTACCCTGACTGTTTCCTTTTGACAGTTTGACAATTAGTCAATCGGGTTGTTTCACAGCATGTGGATGACTGCTATTGGTCAAAGGTCTTCCCGCCGGAACGCGCCAAGTTCAAATTATTTAAAACCTACACGTAGTTTATCGAAAAGCGGAATATTTAAAATGCGTCATTAGTGCAAAAGTTGATGTTTTATTTTAGAACAGTGGTACAGCCCGGGTCTGGGCGTATTGCCAACATGCTAGCGGACGATTTTAGCACACAGATTGGTCGTCTTTCCTAATTATTTTGGCAAGGACCATTTGGCAAAAAATGTAGATAACGCATTAAGAAGATGGCGTATTCCCGATTTCTAAAAATTCTACCTAACCGACGTCCTTACATAAGGAGCTCATTGACATATCGATTGCAACAAACACAACAAACTACTTCTCTACTACCTACTCTACTGTTTAGATCCCGCCAAAGAACACTCAAGCTTGGATAATCCCGTGGATGTTGCGGGCACTACACTTCACTTAAACTTACCGCTATCACAATTGTGGTCCCAGTAGTATCACTTGATGAGTTACGATAATTTAAAAATAATAATAAATAACTAACACGAAGTTGTTAGGCCCCCATGGATAAGCGGCAACACGTATATACTAAGCTGCTAAACGAACGGGCGCCGGATTCAGTTTGTTCGAGCTTTTATAAGCTCGGTAGCTACCTGTCGGGGACGCTGTCCATGGGCAAAATGCCAACCCGGGCCTTCTGGCCTCCCCTAGGCGCTCACATTTTGCATTTTCGCAGATTTGACTCTCACCGCAATTTTGAAATGGTTAAAATAGATTTTGAGACACGGATTCCATGCACTTATATTTAAGTGCGTAGACAAATTGCACTCCATCACCAACTTCTTTGGCCATTAAACACGAACAAAACATGAAACATCATCATATTTCTGATAATGTAACGAGCGATAAAACCGCCGATTTTGGCTTAACCATTATATTCGGTCAAATACATATACATGTTTACTTTATGCAACACGTAACATTAAAAAAGATCCACGTACTTTATTAAAGCACAGAATTGCACATAAAATTATGAAAGTAGCAAGTTTATGGGAGCATCTAAATATATGTACTTGCTAGCAAAACGTGGGCGCAAAAATTTGTGAGATTTTACCACATTATAAATAGAAACAGTTTGCAACTCGTGCATTGTAACTGCTTTTTTTTTCAATTTCTCAATAAAATTGACGATCCCAATTTTTGATTGACCGATTTCAAATGAAATCGTTGGCTTGCGGACACATTAAGAAATACCATATTTTCAGGAAAAACTGAAAGCGAACAAATGTAGTGGACACCCGCAGTTATTTTTGCACATACAATACATTTATGTGTGCACCCTAAAATAACTCGAAAAATCTGGATTATGTATTTTCGGAAGTCTATAAAATAAGATTGTTTTCCCCCAATATGATGTCTATTTGTTTTCACTAGTCTAAAAATTCTTATTATTTGTTTTATGGACTTTGTTTATTTTTTTAAGAAAAAATATTCTATAATATTCTATCATAAAAAGTACATAATACTCCTATAATGTAAATCTTGGCTGGAATACTCGAATAAAATATATTATGTTATTGCAGTTCAATTCTAGCAGAGAAAGAGATATTTATGATTTATTAGGGTTATAAAATAAATATATTACGAAAGAGAACAGTACAAAAAGACTCATTAAAAATAAGGCATATTTTTGATAAAAAGTTTTTAGTGCACCAAAAGACAAAACAATGACACATAAACATGTGTTTGGAGTTGTTGCCTCGTTTTGCAACGAACCCACTCTTGTGCCGTATTTATTATTTTCTTTAGAGTTCTAAATAATTTGATTTAAAACTCAAATTATTCTGTATAACTGTATTAGGTTAAACAAAACAGATCAAATTTATAGAATCTTGAATAAACAGAAAAATTATTATTGTTATTGTATCAGAACTGTTTTCTCGCAGGCAGTTATTTTTAAAATTTGCAATTTATTATCGCATAACTAACGCGTGTTAGATCTTTGGAAAATAGTTACCAAACTAATGCCTTCAGAGAACTTTTGCCTCTGTTTTATTAAAGGAAAACCAGAAAATAATAATTGTGATGGTTTGTATTCCTCTGGAATAGTGCACGTAAGAAATAAGAAGAAAATCTTTCTTTGTTCGATTTATGTAAAGGAAGCTCTCAAGAAGACAATGTTTTTTTTATTTTTATCTTTTTTTTTTTAAATCACCCTTAGGACCAATGCTGTTGGTGAACATTGACGTATTTAACTCATGTTCTTACTTTTCATTTTTGTCTCACTTTTCATTAATATTATGAAGGTCTGTTTCATCATGGGTTAGTTTAGGTGGTTCAGGACCACCCCATGTTTCCACTTTTATTTACACATAATAGGGGAGACCTACCTGATTCCCCTTTTTGTCACTTAATATAAATGTCAGACAGCTGCTGCTCTATTTCGGTGGAAATCAATGCAGTCAATAAAATATAATCGGCGGAGTATAAGAAAGGCATCTTTGAACTACCTATAACATTTAATTAATTAAAAAATACTTAATTTTCTTATTATTAGTAGCAAAGTAGTGTTTTATTTGTAATCGACGAATATAAGATTACAAAATTTTGTGATGGATCTAACTTACTGTAAAGAGGTAAATTACAAAATTGGTTCAAATGTAAAAATACGTTACTGCAAGCTGCAGTCCACCAAATGATTGCTTCGATACAAGGGAATATTTCTCAAAAAGAACTTCCTTTAACAAAATTTATTTTTCTCGATGGTATAAAAACGTTGAGTTTGATCGATATGACCTGATGAAATTCAGGTAAATGAATAAATTTAATTTGCCACATCCCATTGTTATGTACTTTAAATAAATTCTTTAATTTTGTTTTAACGGTTCATTTTTAGATGTTACAAAGGAAATAAAACTGAATTTAAAAAAATAAGAAATACTTTTTACACATTACTTTTTTCTATAAAACACAACAATTGATACTATTTTATTTTTTAATACGTGTATGCTTTGCTTAAATCCGCAATATGAAATGCGCGTTGGTCGTAATAGGATAGTTTCACACGGGCCACTTTTTATCTTGAATACCAGTCGCTCTATCCCCTTCTGAAACCAGTCTTACGCATTTCAGAATTTGTATAAAGATATACTTGTGTCGCCCAACAGATAGAGTAATAAAGCCGCCCCTTTGCGCGCGGTGTTTAAAATAGTAATGTTCCATTGGTGGAGTTGAAATACCGCGGCATTCCTGAAAGCCCGATGCACGCAAGCCCAGAGCGAAGAACAGAAAATGTGGCAGCTGTTGTGATATCCAGGTAGAGCCAATAATAATAAATTAATCTAGGGAAAGATTATTCTACTATTTCTCCTTTGTGAAGAGGACAGTTGCGTACAACGCTTTACGCAAATAGTGTCCCGCCCTCAAGTTTTATTACTCTATCTGTTGGGCGACACGAGTATAGTAGTCATGCGGAACAGTGTTTCAATCAATTTCTACAACTACTGTACCAAATTTTGTTCACACTTTAGGTTTTGTGTTCACAATGAGCTTAAGAATTAAATGACTTCTGTGATCCCTTATCTATAACGTTTTTAACACACACTCGTTTGAATCTTAACTTTGCGGTTTGCAAATTAACTGACTTTTTGGATACTATTTACGACCGCTCTAATAAATTCATACTTACAGTTCTATTAAGAATGTTTCCGTTAGCATTTTTGCATATTTCATTAGGGTCTGGCAGTATGCTCCTTAAAATATTTGTAGGAATATTAAACGTTCTGCACGCTAAATTCTTTTTTAATTACTTCCCACTTGACCTGGCCGCTTTTATTTTTGGGCTATAAGACAGAAGTGTCAAGAACTGTGCCAACATCTCATAGAACAGAGAGTGCCAACAAACACAATGAAGACACATTTTGAATTTTACCGCTTTACCTGATCAACGACTAGTAATTTGTGAGATGAAGATGAATTAAATAATTTAATCACAAATGTACAAAATGAATACGAATTAAAACTACCTACGTGCATAAATATATCACTTCCTACGCTTAGACACATAAAATAAAAATCAATAAATGATATCCCCAGCCAATATACAGCAAAACGGATAGTGACGTAACAATTGAAACATAATAACATTTTTATCAAAATAACTATGGGCATTATGCATATTCACTGTTAGAAATCTTCTTTTCCATCTTGAATTTAATTTCAAGCAAGGGCGGCTTGGTACTATTTTAACAGATATCATTGATTTAAACTTTTTATAGTTTATTTGTTGTTATTACTATTCATTATTTGTTATTACTAGTTGGATGAATATAATAAATAAAATAACACTATCACGTCAATAAATATTCGAATGTGGACACTTAACACGCAAGAAAGACACTAAGACACAATGAAAAAAAATTCTAACACTAAGACGCACTGAAATGAATAAAACTTTAAAAAACAATGTATCCACTTGTTCGGCCCCCTTGCAAATTAATTAACTTCATCCCTGTATCACATGCAGACGCACGTGCATTGATGAAGAGGCGACGCGAAACCAGTTTCGCCACAAGTTCGACTAGACTTTAAAAAAAGAAAACAAAACCTTATAGCCTCAAGCGTGCCTTAGAGAGCTTACCCATACTATATTTACTTTGACAAAGAAAAGTTACATCTAACCTAACTGATTGCAGTTCTATTGAATAAACTGTATAAAACAATTCGACAGTAATTAACAACCATCATAATTGGAGCGTAGGAGCCAAAATGGACTAAATACCATTCTTAAAATTGCATTTCCACTCTTCAATTGTGTTTTCAACGATAGTGCTAATAACAATTTTTATTTCCAATTATCTTTAAAATAGTGTGTTATCTAAAATATTGATTAGAGTAAATGAAAGTATAAAAAACAGACTGTGCTTGATAACCCACACACCAGAAGTGAAACTTCTTATGCGATGTACATATTATATAAGTACATATATTTTTGAAGTAAAAACTTCTTTAGCGGCGGTGAGCACTTTTTGGGATGGGTAAAAATTGTTAAACTCGCGTCCTCAGAAACAGCTCCGATTTTGATGTTTTTTTTTTAAATATTTGCTTTTTTTATATTATTTATAATCAGAAACCTTTTGGAGCGGGGACATAACTATTAATATTATTTAAACAATATGTATGATATTTATCTAAAAAAAAATAGTTTTGCGTTTTTTTTTTTAACAGACTTCAAAAAAGGAGGAAGTTTTCAATTCGGTTGTATGTTTTTTTTTTATGCTTGTTACCTCAGAACATTTATATATTTATATTTCATTTATGTTCACCGATTTCTTCGTCAATTGTGGGCCGATTTTCAAAATTCTTCTTTTATTTGAAAGAGTATACTCTTAAGGTGGTTCCATTGTCAAAAAATTAGAATCTGACCAGGGAATCCCATGGAAATCGAGAAAATTACTAAAATTTTCGCTCCTCTTTATTAACCGACTTCATGTATGTTCACCGATTTATTCGTCAATTGTGGGCCGATTTTCAAAATTCTTCTTTTATTTGAAAGGGTATATTCTTAAGGTGGTTCCATTATCAAAAAATTAGAATCTGACCAGGGAATCCCATGGAAATCGAGAAAAATACTAAAATTTTCGCTCCCTTTTATTAACCGACATCATGTATGTTCACCGATTTATTCGTCAATTGTGGGCCGATTTTCAAAATTCTTCTTTTATTTGAAAGGGTACAATCTTGAGGTAGTTCCATTGTCAAAAAGTCAAGATCTGATCAGGGAATCCCATTGAAATCGAGAAAAATCCTCAAATTTTCGCTCCTTTTTATTAACCGACTTCATGTATGTTCATCAATTTCTTCGTCAGTTGTGTACCTATTTGCAAAATTCTTCTTTTATTTGAAAGGGTATACTCTTGCGAAAGTTCCTTTGTCAAGAAGTCAAGATCTGATCAGGGAATCCCATGGAAATCGAGAAAGATCCTCAAATTTTCGCTCCCTTTTATTAACCGACTTCATGTAGGTTCACAGATTTCTTCGTCAATTGTGGACCGATTTACAAAATTCTTCTTTTATTTGAAAGGGTATACTCTTGAGGTGGTTCCATTGTCAAAAAGTCAGGATCTGATCAGGGACTCCCATGGAAATCGAGGAAAATTGTAAAATTTTTCCTTCCTACAAGTATTGATAAACAATTTTTAATTATTTTATTTATAAATATCTAAAATAAATAATCCATTCATAATAATTTTATAATTTACTTTCGTATATTATTTGTAGAATAAGTATTGAAAAACTAATTTTTTTATATAAATATAATAAATAGTGTTTAAACAATATAAATAATTATTTCCCCACTTCAAAAGGTTTCTGATTTTGAATAATATATAAAAACAAACATTCACAAAAAAAATCATTAAAATCGAAGCTGTTCTTGAGGACTTCCGAAGATTGCCTGTTTTATGTATTTATTGACGCGACTAGTGGCCTGATCGAAAATTCGTAAGACCGCCAGCGCGGCGTAGGAGAGGAGGTAATATCCCCCTCTCTTTGTTGCGAGTTTCAGAAGAAATAATCGTCCAGCGGCAGGAGTAGCTATTTATCAAAATATGAACACAGTTCATTATTGCACAAATTATATGGATGTGCATGCGAAATACACCAGCATGTTTAAGGGAACTGAACGCGGCTTCATTTGACTATAATTTGTCTGCACAACAACATTCCTAAATGTCATACCAGCCCACTCTTTTATAGCATAACTAGACATGGATAGGAAGAAGCCGCTAGACGGTCCAAAAAAATTATTGTTTAGTTTTGGAATTACTTAATCATTAACACACCTAGCACTTCAATTTTTGGTTTAAAATTTGAATAATGATCAATACTAAAAAAAATACTAAAAATAAAATAAAAATATCTTATCTGATAACAGGTTGAATCCGTAATGAGAAGACCAAAAACAACCAAAACTTGAAGAAAATCAGATATGAAATAAACTTTGTACGAAGCTGCTTTCGATTATAAAAACAAATCCTTAAGGCGACTGGCCCGTTCAGCGTGTAAACAAAAGGCGAATCGATGACACCATATAGGGCGTTGCATATGTCGATAATTTATTACCTCAAACGACTTATAATTGGCTGATCTTTCAGTCCACGTGGACTGAAATACAAGCCTGGAAACTGAGAATGAAAGTTTCCTGGAACTGTAATCGCTGCGTTCGATTGCCGACAGTAAACAGATCCCATTCTTTTTCTTTGATATTATGAGTGTAAAAAATATGTGTTTCACATATTAGTACGGCGGCCGGTGGGTCAAATTCGTTCAACCACCTACTACTTTGGTATAACTCAATGAGACATAATATATAGATTTGTTCCTTAAAAAATTCTGCATTTAGAATAGAAATTGACGACAGTGTGGGTTAGTCACGAGAAAAGTTATTCCAAGAAAACCGTGAAAATTATCAAAATTATTCCAATAAAATAAATGCTCAAATCTTTGGCTAAATAAAAGGTAAAAATATGCGGTTTGTTTCATTGTGAAGCCCAGAATATTTACTTTAAAATGGCTAATTGGAAAATTGCGCGAATTTGTGCTTTTCGACCAAATTCTATTATTTAATGCGACCGCGCATGATTTATTTATAAATTTTCAATATTCAAGTTGCTGTAACTCGTATAGTGTAGGGTAGTCTTTGTAGTAAAAAATTTTACTTCAAAAGAATTTTGTTGTCTGTATTCACCTCAACTAATCACGTATCCATCTACAATAATAAATTCGCTACAATCGTGTTTCTGGGAAAATATAACTTGCTTATGCTACCCTCTCGATCACCCGCCCCCACCCGGCTCCCATCGCAAACGCCTATATGCTATACACTATACCACCACCGAGCGCAATGAATTAAAATGAAATTAATTTTTATTTTTAACCAAATACATAAAGCTTTTAAAATTAACAATAATTCTTCATCGTCAGTTATGTCTCTAACTATATCCTTATTAATTTATACATTTCATTTGATATTTACGCTATAGAACAAAACATAACCCTCGCGTTTACATGCACATTTGCCCGAAGAACAATTATTCTTCTCATTGCAAAATAATTATATTGCTTGTCTAATCGCATGCGGTATAGGTGTTTCATTAACTAATTTGGGGGTTAAATTGGAACCATCTTTGATCCAGCCAAATTCCAAAGGATTCAACGGTTCAATGAGTCCAATGCATAATATGTGGACTTGATAATTATAGCATCTTAAATTATTAAATTTACTTAAATCTAATGTAATTGTACCTTAATAGTCCCATTTTGCAGACTTTTTAGTGTTTAGTGTCAACTTTAACCTAGCCTCATTCAGATTCTTTGATTTTTCTTGTTTATATAAAAGCAAAATATGCTTACGTGCCTCTGCTGTTCAAAATAGAGGTTGCTGCAAAATCAGTCAATTGGATGTCATCACCCTTTTTCAACAAAGTACTTAGTGCTGATTTTTTACCAATTTTGAATAAAGCATTAGTTGTATCACCTCCTGTTAAAATATGGAACGCTGGTAAGCTTCTGTAGAAATCCCCAACTACAACAACAACAAAGTCTTCTTTTATTTGTGGAAACTGAATCATGACCTTTTTACCCGACTTCAAAAAAGGAGGAGGTTATCAGTTCGGTTGTATATTTTTTTTTGTTTTTTTTTTTTAGTGTTTGTTACCTCAGAACTCCCGTCATTTATAAACCGATTTGTAAAATTTTTCTTTTATTTGAAAGAGTATACTTACAGATTGTCACCATTTCAGGATATGATGAGGGCATCTCATGGAAATCGAAAAAAATACTCAAATTTTCGCTCCCTTTTATTAACCGACTTCATGTATGTTCACCGATTTCTTCGTCAATTGTGGACCGATTTACAAAATTCTTCTTTTATTTGAAAGGGTATACTCTTGAGGTGGTTTCATTGTCAAAAAGTCATGGTCTGATCAGGGAATCCCATGGAAATTGAGGGAAATTCTGAAATTCTTCCTTCCTTTTATGTATATGTTCACCGATATCTTCGTCAATTTTATTGTGGACCTCATTATTGGAGAAGCGTCTTTACTAGGTCTATACTTATCGCTTAAAATTTTGTTTCCAGATGCTATTATCAAGTCTAGATATGGATAAACAGTAAGATTCAACAGATTGAACCGTTGAATCCTTTGTAATTCGGCTGGATCAAAGATGGTTCCAATTTAACACCAAAATTAATTAATGAAACACTTATACCGCATGCGATTAGACAAGCAATAGAATTATTATGCAATGAGAAGAATTATTGTTCTTCGAGCAAATGTGCATGTAAAGTGAGAGTTATGTTTTGTTCTAGGTATAGTGTAAATATCAAATGAAGTGTATAAATAAGGATATAGTTAGAGACATAAGTGACGATGAAGAATTATTGTTAATTTTAAAAACTTTATGTATTTGGTTAAAAATAAAAATTAATTTCAGTTTAATTCATTGCGCTCGGTGGTAGTATAGCGTATAGCATATAGGCGTTGGCGGTGGGAGCCGGGCGCGGGCGGGTGATCGAGAGGATAGCCTAAGCAAGTTACATTTTCCCAGAAACACCATTGTAGCGAATTTATTATTGTAGATAGATACGTGATTAGTTGAGGTGAATACAGAGAACAAAATTCTTCAGTTTTTGATGTGAATATTTTTACTACAAAGACTACACTACAGGAGTTATAGCAACTTGAATCTAGAAAATTTATTAATAATTAAATAATGCACCGTCGCATTAAATAATAGAATCGAAAAGCATAAGTTCGCTCAATTTTCCAATTATCCATTTTAAAGTATGTAAATATTCTGGGCTTCATAACGAAACAAACCGCATATTTTTACCTTTTATTTAGCCAAAGATATGAGCATTTATTTTATTGGAATATTTTTTGTCAATGTTCACGGTTTTCTTGGAATAACTTTTCTCGTGACTAACCCACACTGTCGTGAATTTCCATTCTAAATGCAGAATTTTTTTACAAACAAATCTATATACAGGCTGTCCCATTTAAAACTCCCCAGTCCAGATTTCTCCGAATTGATTACTGTGATTGAAAAATCCTCGAACAGGTCGATTTTATTTGCCAGGGGCACATCTTTTCAGATGCTTTTCAAGTTCCGGCGCTTCGCCCTCTTCGCGAGGGGGCTGTTAGCCCTAAAATCTTAAATGGCACTATGGGTCGAGTGATACCTCATTTGAAAGGTATTGAAGGCCTCTATACAACTAACCGCCTTAAGGCGAAACGCTCAGTCGCCTCAACTTTGGAACCGAATTACGGCTTTCATTGTTAGGCTATCTTAACGTATTGGGCATCAAAATTAGTAAAAAAAAACCTTCATCACGGCAAAACGTTGTTTGTTCAGAAAAAAAAATTATTGCCAAAATGAGAAGCCAAAAAAATTTTTTTTTTTTACAAACGTGTTGGTGCTTGATTTTTACTGATCTTTGTATTCGGTAAATGCAAGGTGTTTTTATAAATATTGAAAAATAAAATTGCAAATTGTCCCCAAAGTTCGCTAGTTTCAAGCAATGTTGACGTGGTTCAAGGTAACACAGGCCCCGCCCCTCAGCGGCAGGCAGACGTGTCGACAGCTCACCGTATTATCTTTCGTGTGTGCCGCAGCTCGTTCTTAAAAAGATAACAAAATAGTAAAGTAAACAAAAACGGGCCAGTCGCCTTTAATCATTATTGAAATAACCGAATAGTTTCTTTGTTTTTCCAAAATTCGTAGTGCGATGCAAATTTCCTATCTCCGTCGTACATAATATAAGATGCAATAGTGTTATCTCTTACCGTTTGAACTGGAGAATCAGTCCGAGCGTTACTGAACAAAACGTCGCGTGTTCATGGTAAAAACTTCTTAGGTCCACAACTTTCGGCGCGAAGCAATACAGGGTGACACTCGTCAGAATAATGGCCTAGTGATCTATGGTCACTTGAGTTTCAGATGTTAGTGTCGAAACTGGTTTGTCCTTAAATTTTTATTAGTTTATTTTTTCTAATAATAATGGGAAATTTGAGGAAGAATGCTATAAAAAAATATCCTTCCGCTCATCGAAAAAATAGACGTTTAGCGGAATTAAAAGCAGTGAAAAAAAACACAGCTAAGGTAAAACTATAAAACCATGTGATTCATTTTATAATTATTATTTGTAGTGAAAACATACCTACGGTCTCTTCAGACATCAGTTCTGTGAGAAGTGATATGTTGGGAAAAAGGTAAATGATATGATTTTAAAGTCAAATAAGGTATGTTCAGTTATTTGTATATATTATTATTTAATTGTGCATATAGACTTGACTTCTGATATTTTTTTTACTATGAAATAAACTTGAACTGTCCCATAATAATTTTAATTGCATAATAAAGAAGAAATGGTAAAATGCTGGTATCACCCAATTTTAATTATAGTAATAAAAAAACGATTTTTTTTACCTTATAAATAATTGTTTAAAAAGAAGAACTTGATACCAGCATTATACGATTTATTTCAACATTTACTGAAAAAAGAAAATTTGAAAACGCCAAAAATTAAAGGCATACCGGGCAATTTAATAAAAAATGATTAAGCGTTGAGGAGGTGGCTCACCCTAGCGGCAACCCGTTCCTTCATAATATACGAGGGGCGATCGCTATTTTTAAAGGAAGACGGTGCCGGCGCGGGGGTAGGTACGTACCTACATGGATAGGTACCATAATACAATAATAATTACGGATTAGTATAAACAAAATGTAATAAAATAGCATAATGACAGGTACAGGAATATAATATTATGTAGTCTCCGTTTTTCCCTATACTAAAAGCATTACGTTGTTATGGAAACGAGGATAGAGTGTGAATTATTTGCACCACAATGTTTTCTTTTAATGAACTGTACCTAATTTAATAAATTTGCACGAATTCCAAATAGTCCAGGCAATGGGGGGTTTTTGATCGCAAAAGGTCGGACAGAAATGAAATTTGGTGAAATGGTAGACATAGGTCTCCTGATAGTACACCTGAGTTTGCGACCTCGGGGGCTTGCCGCTCGAGAGGAGGGGGGGTGAAGACTCTGCACCGCGACGCTCTTCGGAAAATAGAGACGTTGTTATAAGTGCTATCGAATAAAAGTTCAAATAAAATATGTAGAGAACAAAATTGTGCATAATTTTGGTTCTATTCATTTTTTGCTTGCGACCAACAGTTTCCGTTTTACGGGGCGCCAAATTTGGGGGTTGATTTGCTAATTCCAACAAAATCAAGTTTTCAGCGCAGATTACAACGAAGATCAATTTCAAATAATTCTGCAATATTTTTTTTCTGATAGAGCAATGTTTTCCGAGTTTGTGGATGTCCTATTTGATGAATTTGGTTGTATATTACAAAATAGGTTCAAAGTTGAAAAATTCTTACGTTTATCGCTTATAACTCGAAAACTATGTGTCCTACGTAAACAATCATTAGAACAAAAATTAAAGCTGATCAAATTTACTACAAAAATAACTCCCTCATAAGGCACTGGGTTGAATCGTTCTCGAGATATGTGCCGATGAAAATCTAGTCCAAGCAAATTAGACTTTTTAGAAGAAATAATTTATAAAGTTTAGAAATTTTGGTTATCAACTCCCAGCACGCACCCAAATGAAAATCCGAAGAGTTCCCACTCCCCCGAGGGAAGCTTCATCCACTTCTGCCCAAAAAGCCGTCTTTCTGCCTTTTTCTCGTAAACGGTAACTCCGATGAGAAAATGTTTTAGGACCTATGTTCTCCATTAAATTCTGCATAAAGATGCTCTTATGAAGTTTATGCCTATCTCCCACCCACCGCTCATCAATGACGCTAGAAAATGAGTTTAGTTTTCAGCGTGAAGGCAATCCCCGTGTTTTGCGGCGATTATCTCGAGAGCCACTATGGGAACAAAAAATGTATAGATAGTTTAGTATAAAACAGTTTTTTATGTACAAGGTCCATATTAAATAAAACGTTTGCAATAAATTGTTATTGGTCAAAAAACGGGGGTGGACTAATTTTTGGCTTTGCGCTAAAAACAATAGTCATTTTCAGGGTACCCAGTCAACTTGAGTTTTAAAATTCCCTGACTTTTCCAGGTTTTCCAGTAACATTATAACAAAAATTCCAGACCAAATAGAAAAACATTTTAATATAAAAATTTCCCAAAAGATATGCCCTTAAAAAATTACAAAAATAAATTAAATAAATTGCACTCCACTATTGCTGAACATGCAACGTTCAAAAAAGTATCGAAAATAAGTAACAATTATTACATAAATTGATTATACAGTGTGTCCCATAAATGACCACATTAATTTTAACAAGAAGCAGAACTCATCAAAAGCAACTACTTTTCTATACACGACTTTTTCGAAAACTTAATTTTTTTTAGCATTTTTGCCCCCACAAATTCACGTTTTTGTCCGAAAATACTCGGCCTGCTTATCAACATTCTAAATTTTTTGTAGACCCGTGCGGTTTATATCTGAAATCAGTTTGTCGACACTGAACTTTCGCCGAAGCACAAAGGCTTTGAAAACAAGTTTTTTTATTTTTAGTATATTTACGTCGGGCGGTTTAGATTGTTTTCAAATGTTTTCTAAAGTTTTTCGTTATGATTATTATCAAGCAACCGAGCGGTTCAGTGGCGGGTACTAAATTAACGTCAAAACTTCCACTAACTTTAACTCGACAACTAATGGGTTTAGGGCAAAATTTGATTAAGAAAAATTGTTCACACTGATGGGTTCTACTACTGGTTAAAGTTAATGTATTCATTTATGGGACACGTTGTATAAACAGGCTGTTTCAACGAAAATTATCCTCTTGAAATTACTCGAGTACAAATTACAAATATTTTAGCGAAACAGGCCAATTTTTATCTGTAAGGGGACAACTAAAGCACCCTCTCCTCACTGACTCCTACCCTTAAATTTTAAATAAAGTGGGGCATGCGACATATCCTTTTGATTCTCTATGCAATGGTGTATTCTTTGGTTCCTGTGGGATCAAAAATATTTTTTCTTAAAGGTATTTGGAATATCAATTTTGTCAAAATTTACCGGATGAATGGCACTTTTGTAGGCACAAACAAAAATCAATGATGCCATTTTCTTCAAACGTAAACAAAAATTGCATATTATTATAGATATATGCGCATATAATAATTTCTTTTTTTTTCCTGCATGTAATACGTCCTTTATTTATAAGGAAAAACTTTCTTTACCAATACCATAGATATTTTAGCATTATGTAAATATGTTAGAGCCTTTTTAAATATCCATCGAATAGAAATATTATTGTATAAGAAAAAACTGGTTTTCAAAACCCATTTTTAATCAACATGTCTTATGTTATTAAACACACAATTTTTAAAGAAATTTTCGACTAATCGTAAATCTTTCAGCAAATCATTCCTATTTACTTTACCAATACGTTTATTATTAAATAAATATACTACTTTTAATAAGTTTTCCCGGAAACACCAAAAACAATTCCCATTACAATTACCGACGCACGTTTCGCCAACAATGTTGGCATCATCAGGGTCAACCACCAAAAGTGATCCAGACAATTGTTTTCTTTTTGGAAATAAATATACCCTTAACAATTATTTAGATTTATTTTGTAGCAAATATTTAAATACCTACTTACTCTTTGTTTCGATGTATAAAGATTCTAATTTAAAATCTAATCTAAATTTATTACGAAAAATATCAATTTTCTCAAGCGGAACGCAGTTGTATAATCGAAAACATCTAATGAGTGGGCTGTTGAAGTGGTGGTAGGCACTAGGTATATCATAATAAAAAGTGATTGCAGTTCTAGCCTTAATTAATTAATTTTTATTTCATTACATAATATATTCTCTTTTGTAAAAAAATTAGACATGCCACATTTCTTCTCGCATTAAGAGAGCTTTCATTTACTAAACTAATGAGTACTTCCATTTGCATGTGTCACAGTGGGTATACCCCAAACATTTTAAAATATAAATTGTATTTACAAAATTTTCACAAAACACTTTCTAACAGGAATACATAAATATGCTGAAATTGGGACCACACAACACAATAGTACTCCAACTTACATCGCACCAAACTATAAAACAGCAATCTTAGACAAAAAAGATTAGTGAAATCAGATGTAGTTCGAGTAATAAACAGGTATGATATGTTCTATGTGAGGTACAAAACTTAGCTTAGTGCCTAAATGACACCTAAATCACGAAACTGTTCACACCGACTAATGACTTTACCATTTATATTATAATTAATTATTATCTTATTTATATTATTATTTATATTATAATTATTTACTTTCAGAGATTTCCTCGCTATTGACAACACCTTACATTTGTCTGAGTTAATTTGGAGATGATTGTCTTTACAAGAAGCGATAAATGAATAAATGCTTTCCTGTAACTGCAAAGAATCGAGATAAAAATGTATAATATTTACGCCGATTTTACATAATGCATCTTTAATTCAACTGCAGTTGTCGATTAATAAGGTTCATTTTTCTCTAGAAAAAATATTAATACCTTGGTAAAATACCTTTTTAAAAACTGTGTACATTTATTCTGATGTTGCCAATAATTTCATAAGAAATTTTTCTTGGGCGGGCTCCCAGTTGAAGCTAACCCATCTGATGCTGCGGCACCGGCCCGTGGTACCGTAGTTATTGTGACCGTAGTGGCCTGGTAAATATTCGGTGCTGTTCGTGTGAATTATGAATGCAGGACGTTGTCGCAATAACTCCCTTCTATTGGGTCGGTTAAATAGAGACGGCAATACAACCGTCTGTTACAAAGTTTGTAGAGCGTTGCGGGTTAGATACAGACGTAAGAGGGGAAAATATTCAGCTCGCACTAGATCACGTGACAGAGAGGACCCTTAATATTTGGGGCAAGTCCGCCCCTGTCGATAGCGCATGTGGACCCTTAGTCGGTCAGTCATTTCTGAATGGTCACTCCGCTGATTCATTACAACAACTGCGCTGGTAGACTGCACTGCAGTCATCTCTCTCCTCGCACTGTGTAGCAATTAATGCGTAGGAGTGAAAAAACCAATGTGACATGTGAAATAGATTTCTTTAAAATTTGACGTGGGCAAAACTCTCTGTCTTATGAAGTCGCGACCAATACCCTTAATGCTACTATTTCTGATATCGGCGATATGTGTATAAGTCGTTGCCACTCTGGTGATAATCAGTTCATTATTATGGTTGCCGTTTACATTTCTCCAGATAAGTTATTGCGTGCTATACGAGACTTCTTGCTTCAAAAAAAAAAAATGGGAAAAGCTTTGATGATTTGCCAATGATTTCTAGTGGAGATTTCAACATAAACTTTGTAGACGATAAAAATCAACAATTAATTGAATTTTTAAATAATGAATTTGGTTTAACGATATCAAATGATCGCAATCTTAGCACAACGAAATACACAACTACTATTAATGCGGTCTTTATTAGAGATTTAAATAGATTCGAATCAAAATTCTTCGTTTCTTACTTCAGCTACCATAAACCTATTGTATCAGTTTTAGAGATTGGCGATGATGATGCTGGTAATGATGATGGTGAAAGAGTCGTTGAAATTATGGATGAAAGTTAATTTTTCTGAGAGATAAACTTTTTAATGTAAAATAATAATTGTAATAGTTCTGAAGTGTCAAATTTTTAATGTAATATAAATTGTCATGTTTGTGTACGATAGCGCAATAAATGAATATTGTATTTTACCACATAAATGTACTTTTATACTGATAAATAAAGCAATTCGTGCGAAATTATTCCCTAACCATTCCAAAATATTTAAAAATGCACAACGTTAATGTTCAAGTTTTCACTTCTGCCGGCACTCCCGGAGTGCAACCCGTTGTTTTTTTTAGTTTTATAGGTTGCTTATGTCCGAGCGCGCGTGTAGAAGTTTATAATATAATAGTCTATTAATATAGGCTCCTATTATTATTATTAATATCAGAGAAATGTAAATAACAAATAAAAATGTAACAAAAAAATTTAAATAATAATTTTGTTAATTTATTTACTTTTGGATTAACTGAATACAGTCAATCTGATAAAAGGCTTGGTAAATTACAGGCAACCTTATCGTACACTTACCGATTGTGATTGTGAAAATTTTTGTTAGTGACATGTAATTTAATAAATTAATGATAAGCTTGTGCAATGATCATTTTAATATTGCAAATCGTACTTTTTATTATTAGCACACAGAAATATCATGAAACTAGTGGTAAACCATAAGACAAAAAATATGTAATATCCACAAAAATTCTTAGCTGACGATGTGAATCTATAGTGCAGTTATTATGGAGTTTTCTTCTGAATCAAGGCTGATGTTCAATTGACAAAATAATGAATAATATTTTTTTAATCATACATATCCGTACATTAAATTTATATCCTATACATAAAGCATGGCAATTTGAATTATTGAGTAAGTCATAAACCGACAAGGCCATTCATAAATAAAATTACATAAAAATATATAATAATAATTAATTGCTGTTTCGACGTTGTTCGCAATTCTATTCTTCTCTCCAAGAACAAATTACATTTTTGTCTTAAAAAAGTTAGTTTATCAGCAGTTTTCTTTAACATCAAGTACTATAAGCTATATAACTATATTTTAAAAACTCACTGAGGTTGCAATTTCTTCGGAAAATACTATCGGCAATACTGCACCGAATCGATCTTGGGGAGTTATAGTAGGCAATTTTTTTGAGATTATGTTAGAAAAGCTTCTAACGTAACATTATTTGCAATAAAATTTTATAATAGAAACAAAAAACAATACCAACTGCGTTGTGAACTTCACAATTTCCTCGGCTGCTTCTATTTCATGAACTTTGAACATCTTTAATTCCGTCCTCATCAAAGCGCAAAAAAGCGAAAACAGGGCCATACTCCCCTGAAAGAAAGTATTTACGAAAAAAACGAGAAAAACCAATTTTCCGAGTGGTCGATACGGGAAAGGTTTTTAACGCCGGAAAACTGAATGCCAGAAATAATGATATAGCGACGATGATAGAAAGTGACGATGGTTTTAATGGCTTCAGAAGAAAAAAAGAACCGAAAAGATAAATTAGACATCCTAACGGACATGATGCAACAAGTAATGAGCGATACGAAATAAAAAAAATAGCCAAAGAGACCTTCAGGAGGAACTGAAACTTTTAAGAGGAGAAAACGAAAACCTGAAAGCCGATAACAGTAATATCTGGCATAAAAATGATCACAAATGAAGCTGAAATTTTAAAAATTACCTTGAAAAATAAATAGGAGTGCAAATTAAAGTCAAAGAAGCAGTCAAAATAGGACCTCAAAAATGCGAAGTAGAGCTACAAACCTCCTAAGAAAAACAGACAATAGATAACGAACTAACCAAACAAGATCTCCAAATACAGAAAAAGATCAGAAGCAAGCTGTAGAAGAAAAAGTAATTAAAAATGTGTAAGGATAACATAGGAATAAAACAAAACGAAAATATATATATATATTTTTTTAATGGACCAGAAGGAGGTCAGTGTTTCAATCGCACATCGTAGCCACTCCCCAATGCCGTAAGGTGAGTAACTACGAATACCAGGAATCATGTGCCCCGAGCAAACGCAATATTAAAATTAATATTTCTATTACTGTAATAAGATACTCCCAGCGCCCGACAGACTAGCGCTGCGGTCGCCACCATCGCAGGGATGCTCACTTATAATACTTATAATAATAAATTATTTTATTAACCAATCGTAATTGTAATCAGTTAATTGCTGTTAATAAACTTGTGTTTGATTAATCGCCTGCGTTCTGATTCACACTTCCATGTGCTGTAGTGACAGCAGTGATAGGAAGTGTCCTATTTTTGACAAATTTTGTAAATTAACCTGACATTGGTGACAACATAATCACCCTTTGCCAACCTAAAAATTTTCGCAAAACAAAAGTTCCGTTAGTCTATTAGAGAATCAAAATGGAAACAAATTACAAAAAACCTTTTATTGGCACAAACAACTAATTACAATGCAATTTTTTTAAAATAAATGTGCACTGAACGAATTTTGAATTGTCATTTGAAGAGCTGATATTCGTGGAACTGATGACTGTGATGGCATAGGAACAATTGCTTCGTATTTTATTTAAAATTTCTTTGTGCTTCGGCAAAAGAGGGTGATTTTATTTAGGTCCCTGCTGTTAGTTCATAATCAAAATTTCAATTTTCAACCGTTTGATCAAGCAGCTTTATGGTCTTCTATAGGGGCTACTTAAAAGAACAATCGTACTTTTTTGTATCAATAAGTAAGCACAAATATTTCACAAAAAATTTTCTGCTACTATCACTAACAACTCAAATAACAAAAAAAAGGTTTTAACTAACACAAAAGTGGCTCCAAAAGGCCTAGTACATATACACGGTCTTTATAAATGATTGTAAATGAAGTATGTAAATTTTGTTTTTGAACGGCAACATGATACATGAATCGCTTATAAAGACCCGATAACTATACATATACATAGTCGATACATATTTGTTTCAATGTCTTAAAGGCTTTTGATAGAAAATTATTTCCAATTTTTCTTTTTTTTTCTTAAAATGTTTTTAACATCTGGTCTGTTCAAACTCTACTTTTTTGGGACTGATCTGTCAGAATTTGACAGATATGTACAAAAAAGTAAAACCTTACGGCTCCAAAAAAGAGGCCATACAAACACCTTCTTGGTAATCATCGCCTAAAAAAAAATATAACTAAATTTTTGAATTCTTTTGTGATCCTCGCCTAAAAAACGTCGTGTGAACCTCAGTCCAAAGTGCTTTTTAGCCAAAAAAAAGGATAACTTTTACGGCCTCGGTACACAAATTACTCTTTTTGGTTTTCGGACAATTTTCATATTAGGCCGACGCTATGTAAATATTTTTTAAAATCTCATCTCTCAAGTATGTGAATAAATATTATAGTATATTATTATACGAGTTCCTGTGTAAATTAGGTGCTTTCCGGCACTAGGGTTTTAAAAAAGCACGAGTGAAACGAGTACTGTTTTAAGCCCCGAGTGCCGGAAAGACCCTAATTTACATAGGAACAAGTGTAATACAACATTTTATAGTTCGACACCACCTTGGCAAGTCTTTAAATTGCTTAAAATTTATAAAAATAGTGTGACGTTTATCTGACATTTTATTTTTACATGACAGAAGAGTGTTCACACAAGCGAAAATTTGAAAATTCTGACAGTGTCGAACTATAAAATTTATTAAAGTCTATATACAATTCTGTGATGATTTATGTAAAAAATATTTAATTAAAATATTATTTATTAATTATTCCTACCATCTTGTTACGTTGCTAAAATTATCCCAGGACTTTTCTTGGAACCTCTTACTTATACTACTCGTAAACTTATATAATAAAAGCGATTCTTGTTTTGTGTTAGAAGTCGATATTCTTCTATTTTAGTTTAACGAGCACTAAACTTGGTTTATCTTTACTGTCTGGTTTTCTTAACTTCTCTTTAATGTAAAAACACCGTGGTGCTAAAGTTTAGAATTGATAAACTGTGATCAATATGCCCAATAATTATGACCACTTCTGTTACAAAGCAAGTGATTGATTGAAGTTAATTATTCCAGTAAATAAATTACATTATCACCATTAAAATATTTGCATTATAACCCATCATAAACTGCATGAAGACGTACCTACATATGTACTTCATTTTTAGGGTTCCGTAATAGGTAATAGGTACACTTGAAATTTTCACAGAATGTGTACCACTATGGCCGCTATAACAACAAATAATAAAAATAAAATAAAATAAAGTTAAAAATATAAATTAAATAAAAAAAAGGTATTATAAAAAAATATTTTGTGTTTTTAGTTATTTATTGTACAAGACGATAAACAATTTTTATCGTCGTGTATAATACAAGATTTTTTTCTATAGCAGGACTTCAAGTTCAAGACAAAAAATACAATTTCAAAGAAAATTACAATAATGCACAAACATCGCAATTGTGTTGCACCGTTACTAGGTATGGATTACTCTGTAATTTTTAATTCTGGTTTTTGCGTTTTATGTACGAAGCGAATACGAAATGTACGGAAAAGAATTAAAAGAAGAAGAAGAAGATAAACTGCCATCAGATGATGTGGAAAATGCTGTGTTAGAGGCAGAAAGTAAATTATTGCCCGAAAAATCTAGGATTATGTATGAGAAGGAATACCAGCCCTTTAAAAAGTGGAAAAGCATCAAGAATATCAATAATGAGAGTGAAAAAGTGCTTGTGGCGTATTTTTCTGAAAAGTCGAAGAAAGTGGAGTCATCGTGGAGACATGCGATCACTGCATTATTTTACACATTTCCACAATTATTATTGTTGTAATTTAGAATTTCTTAGGCCCCCCACTCTTCGCACAGATGGTTTCAAGGACATAGCCCATTAGGTTTTGGAATACCTCTACCTATTACGGTTCAAAAGATACATTACTGTGACAAACGGACGGACCGCGGAGCCTTAGTAATAGGCACCCTAAAATAGGAACCCTAAAAAGGGCTGGTAAACACCAACCCAGGTTGCATCAGCACACCAATGTTGAAGTTCTTCGGCTGCTATAACATCAAGATCAACTGAGAAGACTCAAAAGAAAGAACCCTGACTTGATGTTTTGTGTAAAAACAGAGCATTATGCGGATTACCGAGAATGGCAGTTTGAATTTTTGGTTCACAGATTCTCAGGTTTGCACGTGATTAAAGTTTCCCCAGGTTTAATATGAGATTTTTGATTTTTACCGACTTCAGAAAAGGAGGAGGTTCTATGTTCGACTGAATGTAGGTATGTTTTTATCCTTTTATGTATGTTCACCGATTTCTTCGTCAATTGTGGACCGATTTTGATTTTTTTTTATTTGAAAGGCCATACTCTTGAGGTGGTCCCATTGTCACCAAGTCAGGATCTGATGAGGGGATCCCATAGAAATCGAGGAAAATCCTCAAAACCCATTTTTAATTGCTGTCGTTTCTTCATTCGAGAAGCGTCCTTACTAGGTCTACCCATTAACAGCACTAAAGATTCAACAATTCAATTCAATTGCTTGCCAAGTGAGAGCGCTGTATGAAGCATCTATGAGGAAGAGCAGTTGAAACGTATGTTGTGGAACAACTTTGTTTTCACCGTCAAGTTTCCGACTGAGAAAGTAAAGCATTTCTTCGGTCGATTATAGAATGCGTGGCCAACACAGAACTCGCATTTCGTTGTTTACCTTTGCGGAGGGAACATGTCTACGTGGAGCGTAGCCCACGGGTTTGGCTAGTTAAATTTAATGTTGATTTGCTAATTTTTTTTTATTTCTAATAAAGACATTTATATGTCACTATTATGTTTTGTTAGCGATACAACCCCTAAGAATGTATTTTGTAGATCCAGCATCTTATTATTTAGCAAACGCGCGGTAATAAACAGAGTATTTTTAATAACGCCCAAGACAAAGTTTTTAATAGTATATTAAAGTATGAGTGGATAACAAGGTCTTTAAAACACGTTTTCGAGCACGACGGCGTAGCCGGGAGTGCTCGAAATAGAGCAAGTGTTTTAAAGACCAGTTATCCACGAATACTTTACGCTATTTTTTATTATACCAGCAATACTGGAAAAAAATTAAGCACTAAAAACTTAGAAATATTTTTTGTCTTGTTAAATCGAAATGGCGTAATAATATTGCCATTAGTTACGGCAATTATTGTTTACGTTTTTCTCGGGTCCACGTCTGTCATTGCATTTAGTGTCAGCAAAAATCGAGGAAAAATTAGTTAAAACGAGATTTCACCCGATATAGAAGCATTGGCCGAACAAGCGGAATCCAAAATACTACCATCGAAGTCAAAAGACCCATACCTGAAGGAATATGAAAAGTTTTCAAATTTGATGAAGTTATAATGATACCTATATTTCCTTGACAACCTTTAAAGCTCGCCGTGCTTTAATCGCCTGTATTCGCACGCTCAGGCGTGCTTTAAACGGCGATTCTGATGCAGGTATAATAAAAAAAATGTTATTAACATGGAAATCATAAATAGTTACACAAAATTATGTTTAATTTTATTATCGCATTTATAGAAAAAAAAAAAATTAGTTAGGTGGGCGTTAATTGCCTCAGGTACCTTATGCCTTATGTTCTTTCTTGTGTGTTATAAAATACCGCACTCTGTATAATTTGTATAAAATTTTCAGCTGCAATATCTAATTCCTGAGTAGTTTTCAATTTTACATAAGTAAAGGCGGAAAACTGAAAGTGCACTGCACGTGCGTAAATGTAGAAATGCTGTTAATAATTGATAAACGCATCACTTGAGAACGGCTGGACCAATTTGCCTAATTTCTTTAAAACTGAAAGTGCTTTTTCTATGGAATCTACTCAAAACCATAACTCACGATTCGAACGATGGATAGGCGTAATTCTTTTTTCTTGTGTTCGTTATGGTCCTGGGAAAGTTTTCCGGAAAATAAAATTCAGGCCAATTACAAAGAAATGTCGGACAATTCGGACAAACTGCAAAAAGAATAATTTTTATATGTAGTCTCGATCATAACTGACAATAGGAACGACATATTATTTGGTAGATTTTTTTTTTGTTTTGTTGGTTCAAAAAACAAATCGAGGAGTTCTGGAAAAATGCATCCCAGCCTAAATTAAAATAAAATTACATTTGTTTTTACTTTTGTGTTGATTTGCGATCTGTCCAAAAACAAATTTATTGAAATTTGGACAAGACGTCTGTCGGGTGAGCTAGTATTTTTTTTAAAATACTTTAGTAAAAACGCCGAAAAAAAAACACGTTTCTTGTGTGGGGACCCCTTTAATTCTTAACTTTATTCTATTTTTAGTTATAGCGGCCATAGCGGTACACACTGGGAAAATTTCAAGTGTCAGTTCAAAAGATACAGCCCTGTGACAGACGGACGGACGGACGGACGGACGGACGGACAGACGGGTACGGGGGTACGGCACTCTAAAAAGCAAAGTGATGAAATGAATTGTTTTAATAAATGTACTAGAGTCTACTAGATCAAAAATTCAATTCATGCACCGTGAAATGCAGATTCAAAATTTCTAAATTAAAATTGTAGAATTTAGAGCAATATTTTAAATGTTTCTGGGGTGTGCATTCAAAAAAAAAAATTGTTGTAGTAAAAACACGTGATACATTAAATAAAACCATTTAAAACACAAATGAATATAAACCACAAGAATGTTCTTAAATCCAGGTGGAGTATATTTAAATATATCTACGTCGAGCTCCACAACTTTTAATGAGTGTAAAATTACAAATGGAACATGTTTCGGCAGAACACTTCTGCCATCATCAGCCCTAATTTAATAAGAGATTAATAATACAATTGATGAATTACAAGAGGGGTTCTTAACCTTAAAGAATATAAAAAATTAAAAAAGTCTCAAGAAAATCTAATTTCCGGCCTTTATTGCATTTATGAATCAATTTGGAATTTGATGGTAAAAAACTATGTTTCGTTATTAATATATGATTGGCGAAAGAAGAAGGTGTTGATGGTGGAGGATCAAGATCTGTGTTGTTATAGATGTGCCTGAAATGTTCTTTAATACGGTCTGATATTTTGCGACCTGTCTGACCTATGTAGAATGACTCACAAGAAGAGCAGTTTAATTTGATGATGATTAGTAATCTAATGGATCTTTATTTTTAATAAAAAATCTGGATAAGTTGTTATCTGTTTTAAATGAAACTTTAAAACCGTTTTTCTTAAGTATTTTAGAACATTTCTCTGAGACGACGCCAAAGTATGTTAATGAATTTGAAAAGGAAATTGTTTCTGAAGGATTTTTAACCAAGTAGTGTGTGTATTTGAATTTGTTATAGTATCTATAGTATAATTTATTTATAGTTTTTAAAGAATATCCATTATTTGAAGCAATTTGTTTAATGTTATTAAGTTCTGTTTGAAAAGATGAATCTGATAGTGGTATAGAAAATAATCGGTGGAAAAAGGAAGGAAAGGTGCAAATTTATGGGAAACAGGGTGACAAGAGTCAAAAGGTTTTACGCAATCTGTGATACTACGTTTTCTATAAATGTCAAATTTAAAAGTATTATTATTTCTAGTGATTAACAAGTCTAAAAAGGGAATTTGGGAATTGATTTCAATTTCAACGGTGAATTTAATGGATTGGTTTAAAGAATTTAAGTTGCTGAGTGCGTTATCAAGTTCAGAATCAGATCCTTTGAATAAAACAATTATGTCATCTACATATCTGTACCAAAAGAGAAAATGATCTTTAAAGGGTGAAGAAGTTAATGCAGTTTGTCAAAATGGTAATGTTTTGGTGAGATAAACTGCACGCTTTTTAATATTCCACCATTAACATCAATAACAAAGAATGCGACGATCTGAAAGAAATATTTTATTATTTTAGAAAATATCCCCAAATATTTTTTGAACGCAGTGATAGCTATTTTTAAAAGGCGTTGATAATGTCTGGTACAGCATGGAAGCAATTTTTGAAGTAATATATCTATAAGCCATTTCATAAACTTCCGACATGTCAAAGTGACGTTAGATTTTACTATAGCTAATAAGTACCTAGCCCGTGTTTTTGTAAAATGTACTTACATTTGAATAGAAAATAAAGTGTGTACAGTACAGTCAGGTAATAAAGTAGATAGTTACCATTCATAAAGTCAAAAGTATCTCAAAGCACTCAAAAGTATCACGTGACAACTGTCAGTCTCATCATATTTCAATTGTCTACAAAAATAAAAAAACCAAATCGTTTTAAAGCAGATGGTAGTGAAGTGTTTCTAAACCGATATTATTTGTGGTACCATTCATTAAAATGAGTTTATGAGCAAGATATAGCGTCAAATGTTTTTTGTGTCAGATCAACCCTGTATATGTCTTTGATATCTTATATATATCCTATTTATATATAAGTTACGGTAAATACGTTTTTACGGACCATCAAATAGATCTCAAATGTATAGCCGAAAGATATCAAAGAAGCCTTGAGATTTAAGAGCAGCAAAAAAGAGAAATAAAGTGGAAAAATTTATATAATAAAAATAAAATGCTGTACGTTGGTAAGCGCATCACTTGAGACCGGCTGGACCAATTTCGCTATTTTTTTTACATATTCGTAATAGTCCAAGTCAAAATTGGAAAATTAGGGAAAAACTAAAAGTGCTCTTTATGAGATTTTTGTATGAACTCAAGACCATAACTCACGATTCGAACGATGGATATGCGTAATTCTTTTTTCTTTTGTTCGTTGTGATCCTGGAAAAGTTTTGAGGCAAATAAATTGAAAACAGTTACAAAGAACAGTCGGAAAATTTGCACAAACTGCAAAAACTGTTCACGCCTATTACGAGGGGGGGCGGGTCCCAACCCTCCCCCCCCTTCGGTCTGTCTGAGATCTGCCATTTTTGTTTTGTTTGTTATGTTCCCGGAATGGAAATGACTCAACTGAATGTTTTCAATTAAAAAAATTGGGAAGATCTGGAGAAAAATCTGGAAAAACGCATTCCAGACTAAATTGAAATAATTTTTTTTTTTACTTTTAAGTTGCGAAGCTGAGAAAAGGCATCTCTACCGTGGTTTATATATAATTTTTTTCACTACTAGCAGCTTGTCAATCCTATAAATATCATAGTTTTCTGTCTATTTTTGTATTTATAATTACATAAACAATTTCACGAATTTTCTGCCAAATTCTCAGAAAGATTTTTTTCATGACGTCCTACCTTAGGTATTACCACATTTATTAGATATGCATTTTAGATGAAATCCGGTCTCTTCATTATTATTAACTACTAGTCAATAATGACATTGTTTATTAACCACTATCGCTTCATTATTAACTACTAGTCAATAATGAAACGATTTCACAAATCCTAGACAAACTATACATTTTACAGCTAGTAGTAAAAAAACACATTTATTGAAATTTGGACAAGACAACACGAAGGCGCAGAGAGGACATTTAACTTTGTTTTTCATTATTCCGACTTTAATTTCGAAATTATGCGCGCACACCCTTCCCATTACCACATTTCGAGTTTTACGTACAGGGAAATATGAAATAGCAGTATGTTTCTTTTGGGACCGAGCGCGTAGCGCGAGGCACCAATTTCAATGATCCACGGAAAAGCAAATTTTCACAAACGGCAACTTCAAAACAGGCTCCAAGGGGGGCCCCTCGACCATAAGCCACTTGAAGTTAACATTTGTATCAGAAAATAATGTAATAAACTCCATTGCCATTGTTAATGGGTGTGCGCGCGCATAATTTCGATTGTAAACTCGAAATTTTGACTTCAAGTGGCTTATGGTCCATGGAGCCCCCTTGGGACAGGGGTAGGACAATGGTAGGGATCGAGTTTATTTTATTATTTTCTGATGCAAATGTTAGGCGACGGTTACGATAACTATCCCATCGAAACGACAAATTTTCGATAAGAATTCCTACTCAGAGAAGCTTTTTAAGAGTTAAAATGAAATAAAAAAGCGGATGAGGAAGAAATTTGAGAAAAAGTTTATTTAAGTGTTCATTATGCAGTATAGCCTGTTGTGAAGTCGCCGTTTGTGAAAATTTGCTGTTCCGTGGATCATTGAAATTGGTGCCTCGCGCTACGCGCTTGATTTCTAAAAGGAACATACTCCAAGAAGGTCATATTTCCCTGTACGTAAAACTCGAAATGTGTTAATGGGTGTGCGCGCGCATAATTTCGAGATTAAAGTGAAAATTTGGAAATTAAAGTCGAAATTTCGAGATTAAAGTCGAAATTTTGAGATTAAAGTCGAAATTTCGAGATTAAAGTCGAAATAATGAAAAATAAACTTATATGTCCTCTCTGCGCCTTCGTAGGACACGGTCTGTCGGGTCAGCTATAAATAAATTTTAATAAACGTAGATATAATTTTAAGGATGTTACCTACCATAAGAATTATATTATTAATTGCAGTAGCCTTTAAAAATTGGGTTTTGGAACTGTTTTCTTGTTTATGAAGGTTTGTTGCAAATTTGAATTCTCACGTGGCTTTCGCGTTCTTGCGCTCTGGCAGTGTTGTGAACCAAAAGTGAAAATGTGTGAAATTACACGGACTAATTTCAAACAAACACTTCCACAGGTTACAAAGAGCATTCAAAATGCTAAATTCCTAGCCATAGATTTGGAATTTAGTGCTTTACAGCCTTTGCAAAATCCGCGGTATGCAGACATAACCTCAAAACTCTGCACCAGTAATTCCATGATCTTTACATTTCAGATTGTTCGACAGCAATAAAGAACGCTATCGCAAGCTTAGAATAAACTTACAGGAAGTGATTCCATTGCAAGTAGGAATTACAGCATTTCAGTTTAATACAAACACAGATGATTATTTTGCAGAGGTGTTTACCTTTTATGTGTCTCCGGCAGCATTTGGAGAGATTGATAAACCCTTTTATTTTCAAGCGAGCACGTTAAATTTTTTGTCGTTACACAATTTTGACTTTAATAAGGTATTTATAAAGGTTTTATTCTTTAAATGGCTTTCTAATTCTTCATAGTTTGCTTATTCAGGAATCTCTTATTTAAATAAAGAAGAAGAAATTAAATTAAGGAATGCCTTAAAGTCTGATAGTCTAATAGGAGAGAACTGCCAGATGCAATATCAATTTCGTGATATAATTAAGGTGTATGTCCCAATTGTTTCAAAGTGGTATGATGCAAGTAAGATTGGTGATGTTCTGGAGATACCTGACGTTAAAAAATACCAACAATTCTACGAAATTGTATATTTTCTTCATAAGCACTTAAGAAAACGTTTTAAAAACTTGTGGACATATGAGAGAAACGATACTTTTTATGTGAAAAAAGTTGATGATAGTGAACTAAAAACTCTGATGAGTACATGTACATTAAATGAAAGTCTTGTCAATGATCTAATTGGTTTCAAGCGCGTTTTTGATATTCTAATATCTGCACAAAAGCCTATAATTGGTCACAATGTTCTGCAAGATTTGATGTTGTTGATCAATAACTTCCATACACCTCTACCAGATTCCTATTCACAATATAAGATGTTAGTTAACAAATTATTTCCTGTAATTTTTGATACCAAAACACTTTACTATGAATTGCGAGCAAAGATTCCCAAAGACAAACTCCCAGATGATACAAGTTTATGTATTTTGTTCAACTATTTTAAAGATGGTTTTGGAAGACATTTAGTCTTTGATACCACGGCGATTGAGTGTAATATTGACCCGAAAAAATACGACTGTTATCATGACGCTGGATGGGATTCATACTGCACAGGATATATTTTTCTACGGATGGCTTACTACAATATCGCCGGAAGTTATCCTAAAAATAAAAAGTTTGTTACCAGTGAAATTATTAATGGTCTTTCAGAGTACAAGAACCGAGTAAATGTCATCAGAGGAGCTTGTTCTTACATTGTAAGTAAAAAATAATAACGTGCATTCAACAAAAATCGACGACGAGGCAAGCCTTGGAATCTTCAAGTCATGTCTGCATTTGGATCACAGGCATGCAATGCTTATTACGGGTAAACAGTCACATTATTAAATGTGGATAGAAGAACCACAAGCTTGGCTTCAGTATCTGGCCGCCTGGATGAGGCACCACCATAAAAACCTCCCCAATCTAATAATTTGACATGTTAAATGTCAGATGACAAATTTGTCACCATCTACGCCATACGTTTTTTAATCCATGGCCCACTTGACATCGTTTTTTGATGAACGCACGATATTTTATCATAAAGTAGGTATTATGTGGAGCCATTTAAAATATAAAAAAAGGAACAGATGCCTATTTATGAGTGGATGAATTATTTTAACAATGAAGCATCACTCATTGTATCTTTTATACTTTTTGCGAGAAATCCTATATAAATAAGTTTGAATCCGTTAAATTTATTTGCATTTCCACAACTAGTTTACATTATAGGTATAAATATATGGGCGAGGGGTTGACCACTACCCGAAATCTTGTACACTAGATTTACTATCTACAAATTATTAACCATATTCACAAATTATTTACCATATTTTATTTACAAATTATTTACCAAATTTAAAAATTATTTACCAAATTTACTGTATTTGCCATTTATTTACCATATTTACCAGATATTTGCTATATCTAGGAAACATTTAATATATTTACCAAACATTTACTATATTTATTATATTTGCCAATTATTTACTGTACATATTTACAACTCATTTACTTAATTTATTCAATTATTGTAAAAATGTAATATGAAGGGCCATAGATACATAAAAGCATACTTTTAACAAACACAATTGCTCAACTTAATTCGAAAGTATCAGCAATTATGCACCTAAAATAAAATTATCAAACTTTTTGCAAATATTGTTTGTAAATACGAAGAAAAATGCTAAAAATAAATCAAAGGATGCTAATTCTTTCAACGGTGACTTGAAGCAGTTTTGTGTTTACTTATTTATTGTAGAAGGGAGACTGTTATACCGAGACTTTATATGCGAATTTACAAAATACAATTCCGTCCATTTCATCCTTGTTATGAGGTATGGGTAATGACATTCTAGAAGAAGCTAGTTTGCGGTTTAAAGATCTAGCTGAGTTTTCGAGGAAACAGAATTTGTCTCCTGTCTACCTAAAAAGAATTATGGTCTTACTTCATTTGAAGAATTGCCAAAGAAAGAAAACAAATAAATACCGGTAAAAAAAAATCATTTTCGACACCGAATAAAAAAACACAAAACGTCCACTAAACAATTAGATTATTTCGATCAAGGGGTACTGCGCCACACAGTAATAAATTATTATCAATTTCTGGAAAAAAATCAAATGTACGGCGAATTCACAGAAAATTCTGTTAAAATACAGCATATGCGGGCCCAAACAAAATGATATTGCTACTGATATTTTCTGTGGGCTAATTTCCATAGAAGGTGTGGGAACGATGACCATAAGCAGAACAGATCGTAATAAAATTGATCAGTTATTCAAAGAACTGGAACGCTTTAAAAAAAAAAAAACGAATTGTGTCCACGCGCGACAGATGACAGTGAAACTTTTTATTGAACAAGAAATAATTGAGAATAATAATAATGCGGATATGATGAACTTCAAAACAGGCTCCAAGGGGCCCCCCTTGACCATAAGCCACTTGCAGTTAACATTAATTTGTATCAGAAAATAATGAAATAAACTCGATTCTTGTCATCGTCCTACTCCTGTCCCAAGGGGGGTCCCCTGTTTTAGTTACCATAAGCCACTTGAAGTTAACATTTGTATCAGAAAATAATGTAATAAACTCAATTTTATTTGAATACAGTAGAATCCGGATAAAGCGACGGTCAAGGGACTGGCGATATTACGTCGTACTAAACGGACGACGCACAAAACGGAAGGCGGAAAGCTGGTTAAATACCTACATAATATGCGTGTAAAATGAAAAGAAAACAAAAACTTCAATGAAGTAAACTTTAATATTAAAATTGAACATAATGGACTTATTTATCTAAATTATTATAACGAGTGAGCAACAAAATTCGTGATCGTAGGAGCCTCTGAATCCAAAATTTCGAGTCGATTCTTGATCGATACGATTATGTAAAAAGTCATCGAGTAATGTAAATTGTAAACAGTAAAGTAAAAGAACCGATATACGTTTAGCCAACTACGATCACGAATTTTGTTGCTCACTCGTTATTTATTGGTGTAGAAAATCTGTGATTTTTGTTTGTGTTTTTTTTTTGCCTTTTGTGTCATAATAAGAACGTAGGTAAAATTCGGGACCGAACGGGTCCAGGACGGGCCCAAGTTTGAATTTTGGCTCTTGAGAGGGTCGTGTCTGTTGACAAGGAAGGGTGTGAGAGCGGCAAAAGATACATAATGCGAAGTATTTATCCTTGAACTTATGAATTGTTTTGAGACGCGCGTCGTTCTAACCAGACGATTTTCAATAAATTACGTCGCTCAAAGCGGTTGGTCGCTTTAACCGGAGTCGTACTAAACGGATATACTTTCGCAGTATGTTTTATGAAAACCAAACTTGAGGTTGCATTCACGTCGTTAAAAGCGGTTGGTCGTTATAAACGAAGTCGCACTATTCGGATTCTACTGTACTTTCAATTTTCAAAACCCCGAGACTAAATGGAGATGAGCGCGCACAGGGCAGATTGAGTGACCGTTCAGGAGCTAGACGTTAGTTAGAACAGGAAGAGACATGAAATAAATGATTTAATTCGTTGCCATTGTTAATGGGTGTGCGCGCGCATAATTTCGACTTTAAACTCGAAATTTCGCCTCCAAGCCCCCTTGGGACAGGGGTAGGACAATGGTAGGAACCGAGTTGATTTTATTATTTTATGATGCAAATGTTAGGCGACGGTTACGATAATTACCCCATCGAAACAACAAATTTTCGATAAGAATTCCTACTCAGAGAGGCGTTTTATGAGTTAGAATGAAATAAAAAAGCGGATGAAGAAGAAGTGTTCCTTATGCAGGATAGGCTGTTGTGAAGTTTCCGTTTGTGAAAATTTGCTTTTGCATGGATCATTGAAATTGGTGCCTCGCGCTACGCGCTCGATCCCTAAAAGAACCATACTCCAAGAAGGGCATATTTCCTTGTACGTAAAACTCGAAATGTGTTAATGGGTGTGCGCGCGCATAATTTCGCGATTTCGAGATTAAAGTCGAAATAATGAAAAATAAAGTTATATGTCCTCTCAGCGCCTTCGTACCTTTTCCCGTATCCCGTCGTTAATATTTACAGATATTTATTAAAATTTACGCACATTTACAGATATTTACTAACATTTACGCACATTTACAGATATTTACTTTATTTACGCATATTTACTGATATTTACTAATATTTATGCACATTTACTGATATTTACTAATATTTACGCACATTTACAAATATTAACTAATATTTACTGATATTTTCGAATATTTTCGAATATTTACTATATTTACTGATCATTGTACACTATATTTACTGGGTGGTCAACCCCTCGTATATGGGCAAATGAGTGAAGATGTTCTCTTTTTGTTCGTTAAAATAATTGCGCTATGGAAAGTTGGCCATGTATAGAAAGCCATATTATCTAGTTTGTCACAGTTTAATAGAGCTTATACATATGAGCTATACATACATGTAGGTAGAGAGAATATATAAACGAACAACGGACTACAATAATGTATCTAATGTAATGTAAAATATATCCCGAACGTATTCGAATTACAAAATACACAAAACCCAAGAATTACTGCAAAATGCAGGATCACAAATGGCTTCGTTTTTTCAAATACCTATTTAAAAAAGTATCATGTATTTCTAAAGTCAAATAAAATAAAATTACATAAAGATACAATACATAGATAAGATAATATCCTGTAATTGGGAATACTTATGGGAGATTTTTCCAATTTTTCCATATACATACATATCCTTGGCATTAATAAATCTGATGTATCGATAACCTTCAAAAATGATTCATTCATCTAGTAGCTTTTAGACGTCAAAATTCTCCATCTAACTACATGTAAATTTGGTTTTCTGCGGGCAACATGATGTATGAATCATTTATGAAGACCCGATATTCACTGCGTTTTTTTTTAAACTGGCCATAGGGAATACCTATTTAAATTTTTGGGACAACCCCAATCTTGAATTTTTTGTGGGACAGACCTGGACACTCTTTCTCTTAACAGCCATTTTGTTCCTAAGTTAAAAATGTCTACAAAATAACAAATTATCTTCGCATTTGCATTTTAGCGTTCTGTATTCGTTTTTTCTCAGTTATAAAAGTCCTAATATTCTGAAGATTTTTCTTTTCAGCCATTCTTAAATCTTTTTTATTTTTTATGTCCTTGTTGTTTCTGCTTTAATATCTGGTTTTTCATGGTTCCTAAATATTTAAATTTTGTTAGCGCTACATTTCCATTTTGTATTGTCTTTGTTCATTTCGAGACCTATTTTCTTTCCTCCATTATTTTTCTTTGTTTCGTTATTGTTATTGTAATTATCGTCAGCATATGCAACTATGTATTTGAACCCATTTTGTTCTTATTGTGCCTTTATTAATTTTCTATTGTGACCGGCAATGGATCTCACCAATAGCAACATCTTTTCTCAATACACTTTTGTCATAAGCTCTATGGTTGAAGACCAAAAAAAATTTCAAAATGTAGCACAAAAATCACTGTACGCCACTGCAGGCTAGTTCGACTGATAACGCAGACACGAAAAACGGAAATCCCTCCGCGTAAATATCTCAAAAACTATCAACCGTAGCATAGGTACAAGCGAAGGCGGTTATTTTTCGTGCTTTATCAGCAAAGGTCAATCACCGTAACGGGAGGTCATTTATTAATGTGATTACATAAATTAAAATTTGGGGGAATGTGATTTTACATTTTACGGTATCTCTTCAACAGCGGCTATTCGTGCGGACGTTGTACTGGTCTGGAGCGAAAAAGTTCCATGATCCCTCAAATGTTGCACAGTTTTTACAAATGTTCGGCGAGTTAATCCTTCGAGCTGCTGAAGCATTTTGAAGCATTTTTTATGTTTTTAAGGTCTGGCATTTTTTTAAACTCACTTACTCATTCACATAATAGACAGTGGTACCTAACTACACCCAACTAGCGACTTACTCACTCACTCACAAATAAAAATATGAACCTTTAGAAAACAATTTAATGTCACAAAAAAAAATCGGAAGAAGAAAGTAATTTTTTTTTCTTATCATCAGAGGTAAATAATACTAATTAATTGATGCAAGCAAAGACGACTTGTTAATGCGAATTTGTGAAGGGGCAAAAATGCTAAAAAATGTGGGTTTTCGCAAAAATGGTAGATAGAAAATTTGTTGCTCTTGTCAAGTTCTGTTACTGGTTAAAATTTTGATACCTATTTCTGTTACATCCTGTATATTCTAGGAATAGGTTAAACAAGGTCGCTGATATCGCATTACCATGTCTTGTTTATTGTAATTTTTGGTGTTTGTTTGTTATTATACTCGCCGTTGTTTGTTTAATTTTTTTTTAGAATGTGTAGTAATTTTCATCAGTCGAACACCTGTTTGCTTACATGTTCTGTTAACAGGTTTTTGAAGTATAATATAGTCCATACTTTTTTGTATTCCTCGGGCTTTATTTTTTATTGCGCTTAATTTGTCCTTGCAGATTTTTCTTTGTCCTCCTATCCTTCTGTAAAATCCTTTGGTATTTCTGTTTTGGCCTGGATCAAATATGTGCAATAATTAAAAAAAAAATTCTGATCTCCACTGCCCGACATGGATGTAAAATTGTGACTCGAAGATGAAGATGCGATTTCGGCTGTTTAACACATTGACTGCAACAAATTGATAGTTTGAACGCCTATAATTTTGGCAAAATTTGAGCTATAAATCTGCCCTAAATAGCTCAATGTATTCAAAACTCAAAACAATAAGGCTGTCGCCCCGGTGGAGGCGAAGGATCTTCTGGGGCGCTGGGGCTGGCGCCAGCTTCCTGTCGACCTGGAGAGGAGGGGGCTGCCAGAAGAAAAGTCAAAAACTGGTTTTCGCGGTCTTTATTAGCAAGCCCCTCTTTCGTTGCCTTCCTCGACTCCAGTGTGCCAATCCGTCAGAAAGAGTGCATTTCATCTTGTTACGGTTCACGATCCACCCTCTGACGTCACTGGCTAAGAATGCTTTCCAAGTTTTAATCCTACAGCTGTTTTTTTTACATTACTTAATTAGCTTAATACTATCGTAAAGTTAATCGAACGCGTCCCATGATATTGTTCACAGAAAATACCGCGGAAAATATTGCGGAGCGCGACTGGCGGAAGTAGGACCATAAAAGTCTCGCCGGCGCCGCTTTTATGGCAAAACCCCCGAACCACTATCCAGAATTCTGAAGACAATAAAATATTTTTTTCTTCCACCTTAACGAAAACTACTTAAATTACACAGCAAGAAGTAAAAGAGATTTAAACTGGATGTATTAAATAAAAAAATGAATTGTGCGTGGAGTCCACGCACGACAGAAGTGCTCGACAAGAAATTGATCTCAAATGAAAATTACTCACCACTCTCAACGGAGAGAAGAGGTAAAATATAAAATATCCCCTCACTGATATTATTGAATGTTACGCATTTTCGTGTCGTACGCGAATTAGGCTTACACCGTGCCAAAAGCAAACAGCAGTTAATAGTGGGGATATATGACGCAGCTGCCAGCGACGCGTAAGTAAGTAAAAATATCTCCCCACTTATACAGGCTGGCTTTTTAAAGGGGTGACTAAATTTTACTGGTGATAGATCCTTGACTACATTTTCATTTTTCCAAAAAAAAAATGTGTTTTTTTTTTATTATTAAAACAACGATTCCCACAAATCACTATTGGAAACCGCTAATATTGATGGGTAAAGGTACTTCTGTTGAATGAAAGAACGATTAAGCACGTTCATATGATTAACTCTTTTCATTCATGCCGTCTTGTTAGTATCGTATTTCAATCAGTTCCGAACCTGAAATCATTACTGTATCATTTTAGTCATCTGTAGCTCTTCGAGTACAGGAGTATAACACGCTACGTTATTTTACTACGTTTTTTTTTTAATTTGGGTTTTCAATTATTATTATTCTTTGTAGTGTAATTTAATTGTCAATAATGGCGGAACGTTTTTTGAACGTGGAAATAACAGACATGGTGCCTACATTGAAGCTCCAGGCTCAGTTAGAGCCCCTGCCTGTCTTTCTCAGGAGCGCTATACCAACTTTTTTAGAGATGTGCAACGATTACGCGACAGTGGCAGTGGCCGAAGAGCAGATTCTGGATACTGTTGAAGAAAATCCCACAGTAGCAACCACAGACTTATCCTTCAGATTGTTTGGCGCACATTGACCTGCTTAACTTATGTTGCACCTAACCGATAACCATGTATTAAGTTTCTGCAACTCATCAGTTTCTCTCGGTGATACACTGTTATACCCCGACCTACACAACGTTCCAGTGCTCCTCTACATGTTTGTTATTTCCATTTTTTTTTTCTCGGACGTTAAGGAATATTTCTAAAAACCGATATTACAGTTAAATATTATTTGGGGGGACCTATGACCAATAAAATTTTGTCACCCCTTTAAAAAGCCACCCCGTATTATTGAACGTTACGCATTTTCATTGCACCGTACGGAAAGAAGTTTCACTTCAAAAAAATAATTTTAATTCAATAATTATTTTATAATATTTTTAATTTAATAACCTAAACATTTGTTGCAATGAATAGTGTCCAGGTATGTTGTGTAAAAATTTCCCCAAACAAGTTAATATAGGCTGAAAAATATAACATGGGGCTATAGCTACTTAAAAAATAAACGCATTGAGTATTTCTTTGTTGAATTGAGGATTAAATTATTGATACTTCTTTAATTGCTACGTTTGAGTTTGTGGTGGGTGTGCCATAAAATCCACACAATTTTCGTACGATGTGTACCGGGAAGTAATAAAACGCGGGTAATTGAGACATTATAGTGTTAAGAGCACAGTGTATTCAATAAATAGCTGCCCAGCGTCATTTATTTTAGTGTCTGCATGTTGTTTATGCATTTTATTTAACATAAAACATAGCGGGTGTAGAATGGATATTGAAACAGGATTTTCACATGTAAAAATAAAAATCTGAGAATATTGGTTCCATTATTTTACAGGTACTTAAATCCATCGACCGGTTTCAAGTGTTCAAAATTTTCGTAGGTAAAACCGAGTAAAACTATTTCATCAAAATTCTTTATTTTCTTCTTTTTTTACTCCTCTTTCAAAATATCTTACAAAGGAACTAAAAATGGATTTAGGTAGTATTTTTTATGCTCTACAACTCTCATATTTGTAACGTTAACTTTGACGTTTCACATGCTTCCGTATACCTATTTGGATATGCCAGGCATGCAATGGGTGCTTTACAATACATACCATGCCAGCGCACCTGTTTCTGCTTGCTGCAACGGTACAACCCCTTGATTTATCTAAAAATTCCTTTCTTTATCCCGTTGTTAATTTTTGTACAATACCTTAAATATTTAAACTACTTGAGGTACTTGGTTATCAGGACTGACTACTTTGTCTTTACCTTTTTAACGGCACGATTTTTGTACGAATTTATCACATACTGATGTATCTTCTACATATTTATGTCCATTGCAGAGTGAGAATGGGTTTCACTATGTCGATCAAGTTTTTGACCTTGTCTTTTAACTTTCCTGACGTACTTTGACAGTACCTCTTTGTAGTTTTATTTTATTTTTTTCGTATATAGATAGACAACAGCCACTCGCCTTGTCAATAGAATTATTTTCATAACATCCGTGTGCGTCACCTTTATTTCCACTATCGAAAATCTTCCATCCGAACTACATAATATATTTCCTTTGAAAAGCACAGTCAAGGTTGGTAGTTACCCATCACAAAACTTTCCGAAAATTATTTTTTTGTTCCTACTATATTTTAGTCTTGGCAAAACTTTGGAATTGCGGAGCAAAATTTGTAATTCAGGTCGTTCGAATTATCAGATGTTTTTAGTTTTAGCTTTTAATTTTAATGAAATAATAATTAACTTTTTTTTTGTGAAGAGAATCGATGGAGAGGATCCAACTTCGAGTAGGCCGCCGTGGTTAATTGTCGAATCGCTGAAAAATGAACCACTTGACGTAAGTGATGTAAGTATGTCTCACCTAATATAAAACAATGACGAAAATAAAATCATTTGAGGGAACCCAGATTTGAACGTCTCTTCAAAAGTTGCGCCTTTGCCAGTCATAAAAGTCGCAGCTCATTATTTGTTAGAGAATGTCACGCATTTTTATAACCACCAAAAATTGTCCGCTAAAAATATTCTTGGAAGAGACCTTCCTCGAGTTATATTTACACTTTTTCGTGTTACTCTTAACAAATGCATGGTTTATAGAATTACTCAACTAACACAAAATAAAATTGATTTGTTAATTCGTTGTATATTCTATCCTTGTAATTTATTCCAGGTCATGTCCACTCTTAGCTCATATGGATTTGTTGATATAAAAAAATTCTCAACCAATGGCAATAGAGTTTTAGTTGCTGTAGACAATTATAGAGCGTAAGTATTTTTTGACATTCATACTATTGCTTATTTCCTAAGCACAAAGTGTGTACTTAATTGGTCCAGCACATATTCATTTCAAAACACCTGTTTTTAATTAATAACATAAGGAGTTGTAGCCAGAGTTATTTTTATAGTGCAAGCAATATTTTTTGTAATTTATAGCACTTAACTTATGTTTTCAGTGCACGAGAAATTTCCAAAGCTTTTAAGACCAACCCTAAATTCCATGTGAAGCAATACAATGCACTGCGCCATTCCCGTTTCGCTCAGGCCATGGTTCTGTAGGTATTTTAACAGTTTATTGCAAAGTAATGACTGATGCTTGTTTTAGAAGTGCGGTGACCATATCTGGCACACTCTTGGTTTGGTTGACTCATACTATTGTAAAGAGATAATGACCTCAAATTGATGCTCAATATATTTAGAGAATTAACATTTGACTGAACTTTTTGAGTCCCGACAATACCTTATCCATAAATCTGGACGGTCCAAAATATATTATAGCTTGTGTGTAAGCCAATTGCACGTGTCTGTCGCCCAACCTTCGACTAAATTATCTTCTAAATACTTACTATAACAGCTGTAATGAGCTGTGTTGGTCCGATAATTTAATTTATAAATAACCGAAGTTATAATATGGCGCTTTTGTGCTATTTTCGCTCGCTATTGACTTAGAGACCCCATTAACTCTATGCAAAAATAAAATTTTACATTAGCGGTTGGCCAAAGACAACTTGAAAAGTTCCTGCGCTTAGTTTGAACACAAATATTTTTAAATAAATCTTGAAAACCTTGTTTTTATTTGACAGTGGATTCTCAGTCTATTCCTCCAGTATTAATGTATGTATGTAAAATCTAGTTAACAAGTTAATAAGGGTGTTTAAAAGCATTTGAAATTTTCGGAATTACGTAATTATAATATAATTCATTTCGGCAAAAAGATAGTTTGCAACCAACATAAAGTCGCAAAAAGAACAATACTTACATGGTGTGATATTCTGTGACATTTCGAACTACCTACTCATATCACTACCAAAACTACTTCGTGGTTGAGCGAGTGCTTAAAAACATAAATAAACAACGCATCAACTTGCCTAAGATATTCAGTTATACTAAAGTAAAAAAACATTGTACTAAAAATAAGGCTGGTAATTCTTTTCACAGTACTTGTTGCGAAATTCTGCGTCGCCTCCTACCGTAAAAATTGAGTTACCGACGTAAAGAAGAGAGAGAAAAATTTAACTATGTTTACTAAACACACTACGACTCTGACCTAATCAGATTTCACGTCACCAGAAGGTACGAACCTCACCCAACAAAAAATTGATATGTTCTGTCATTGTATTGTTAACTTTTCGAATACTATACTGAAAATATAGATATGGTACTTTGTATTGAATTGGGGGTAGATTTGTGTTACTCGAAGGACCATATGTTTTGGATTTGTATTGAAACACTCGCGAACTTAATGAACTTGTATATTACGAATAGTTGGAGATTGATAGTGAACGTTTCTTCTCCCGGTTTAGGTTTGTACTGAATTTGAATAAAGGAACCTTGTCCTGGGTTTAGATTGAATTGTGCCATTGCGGCTGTTGTCGGACGTGAGCGCCGCCAGTCAGGTAAAGGTTTTACGACCCTTTGGGTTTCCCAACTGGCCGACGCGACGGCCGCTGCAAATATTTCTCAACATACTTCTTTGTTGGAATTACCCAGTCCTCGAAAGTGGCTTTGAACTTCTTAAACGTATTGAAGTGGTGCCATACAAGCAACATAATTGAATGGAAGAAATTATGTTATAGCGTTGTGCATTGTACAATAGGGTCTACATTTTGAGCATTTGTTGTAATAATTTGCAGTGGGCAAGTACTTTGCTTTGTTCAAATTTCGACCTTTGGTAACAAAGCGACCGCAGTTTAATAATTTTATCTACCACATAACGTTATCACATGCTTAACTATAGACATAATTTAGTTCATATTACACTAGTGGAATATTCAGTTTTAATATTATCACAAGAGCATAAAAATAATCGATTACACTTCCGAGTCATGAGTATTCCGCCGAAACACCACTCCAGCTGCGCTGCCGTGTTATACATCGAATGACGAGGTGAGTGTAATTGGATTATTTTCGTTTGCTTTAGTGGTATTCGTTACGATTATACAGGGTGTTATGGAAGTCCCAGCAGAAAATTTAACCACAAGTAGAACTCGTCAAAATAAAAATAAAAATTCGATTGTGCTTTAGACCACACGACTGAAGTAAAACTTCAGTTCGCCATTGTGAAAGTGCTCTTAATTTATGTAAGTTTATAAATGGAGCTAGAGAATCCTGAATTAATAATAGCGTCTGCAGTATTGGATAATGCATGTTGCAGTTTGTCGTCAGCGAAAAGTCGGCAATCATGTGTAGCGATTAAGATGTATGGAGTGAAGCGCGAATTCACAACGGATAAGACGCGGGTTCGAATACCGTTAAGGTAAAAAAAAAATCTATGAAATATTTATTGTAAAATCGTGCATTAAAGAAAACTCCCGTTCGCTTCGCCCGATCACACTAAAGCTCTCGTCACGCATTCACCACCTTACTCCCCAATTCAAAATTCAATTCAAAATTATAATAATTTTTTTCGCAAACGGTCCCTTACGGAGTTAAAATTAAGAATAGTTCGACTCCTAAAACCAATACCCGTTTATGGCCCCACGTTTATTGATTGTCAGGAAGACACAAAAACTTTACCCGATAACGAATCGAAATAAAAACTGTTTAAATGGAAACATGTACTCACCTCCCATAATGTGCATAATATTGAAGTAGGTGAGCATGTAATAATAAACTCTCTAACCTAGATCAGGGATAATCCTTTTTGTTGTACGTGCGAGAAACGATAAATGTTGACACACACCGACACCGACGTTTATTAACAATCATCAAAAAATTGTTACTATGACAAAGTTCAGTGTTGGATCCAGCTGAAACACCGAAGTGATTATACCACGTCCTAATCGCTTATCTATACATCGTAACTAGGGATAATCTGTAATTGTTATTGGCTCAATTTACTATATGTGTCATATTATTATCATTCATATTCTACGACTTGTAAGTAATTTATGTTTATTATTATTTTTACAAAGTAAAATGTAAATTAAGAAAAACTAAATTAATGCGCACTTGTCACTAATAGTGAGTCCATAACGTCGATGATTTGAATTTGCACTTACAGTATACGAGCACAATATTGACAGTATCTTCAGAAAAGGAGGAAGTTTTGTTTTTTAGACTTTTCAATTTATTTTTGATGAAAACATTTTTTTTTCCTTGACAACAACGGCAGCTTACTTCGACAAAACGTTTTAGTTGAAAATTAATAAACACAATCAAACTTTAAATTTAAATAATGCAGTCGTAGATAAAGTATAGTATTCAATTCGTGTATAATGGGCCATATTACACTCGAATAATCGTTACTATGTTACGGCCTAAATATACACTCATTAAACAATATACTATTTTTGTATTCGTGAAACACATAATGTATAATGAAATGCATAACTACATACATAAATATTTACATATTATAGCATTATTTATTTTTCATAAAACCTACCTGTTATTGCATCATATCAAAACTGTCAGTTTGAGTGAAAACTCACTCAACAGTCACGGCTGTTATATAAATTAACAGCACAGGAGGAAGTTTTTGATCATTGTTTCTATAGCAATACTTTCAAAATTGATTTATGAAGTGTCTAAAAATATTTTTTTGCCGGTATTGCCGACGGTATTATGAAAAGTACTGAACGATATTCGGCCGATACGCAAATAACAGACGCGATTGATTATAAAGTCTCGGCTCCGCCTGGTCAATCTAACCTCAAAATTTCGCGTAAATTAGTGTTTTCTCTCATTTTGTGTGAACGAATACAAAAAACGCTATTCAATACTCGTGCGCTGTTACTTTTCAGGGGCTCGGGTTCATTAAAAATTCGCCCTCGCCCCTGAAAAGTGTCATGACAGCGCACTTGTATCGACATAATTACAATAATTTTAAAGATTCTAAAACTTTAGACAGAATTCTAGCTATATTAATAATATAATAAAACGTCTAACAAACATTTTTTGGATAGTCATATTCTTTGGAAAAACTATGTTATTTTACAACTACTGTGGGTATATAAAAACATCTAAATCCGAAGCAGACTTCCTCAAAATGTGGTTTATGACTTTTCGTCTGGATTTTCGTGTTTTTTTTTTTTAATTTAATTAAGTAAATAAAATGCTGCTGTCATTATGTCCTCATTCCAGTTTGCGAAAATATCCTTGTCCTTCTTCTCCTTTTTCTAAAAAAGCAAAATATCGGGTCTCCATAAATGTTCAATTCAATGTTGCATCTGGAAAACAAAATTTACATCTTCATTTTCATTCTTTATTATTTTTCATCAACATGGTCATTTTCATTAATAGGAGAAAAAAAAAAAAGGAGTTATCTGTGCTTTATTTTCGACTTGGCTTTATTTTCTATATTTGTGCTGACACTTTGGTTGTGGCTAGTGATACCAGGTTGTCATTTTTGATTATAGCAAAATTTTAAAATTTTATAAATTATTTCTTCTAAAATGTCTAATTTGGGGACAGATGGGCGTTACCCCTCTTACATCTCTCTCCTCCCGCCTTTATCGATGTTTCACGACTAGACCTTGTACAAAAAAAAAATCAATGGAGAACATAAGTCCGATAACATTTTCTCGTCGGAGTTACCGTTTTCGAGAAAAATTCAGAATAGCTTCATGACGTGACGCTCGGGGGCAGTTTTTTGGGCAAAAGGGGATGAAGCTCCCCCACGGGGGGTGGGAGTTCATAACCAAAAGTGGATCCTTCATATTTTAACTACTCCCTATACTTTTCAAAAGTAATTTAATTTCGAACTAAAAATGCTATTAGAATGTTTCATAAGCAACTTGATTTATATACTGCTTTACCAAATGGCTTTGCGTGGTTTGGAACGTAAATGTTTTCCAAACTTTGACGTACCTACCTACGTTTTTTTTTTTCATCATCTCCGATGACATAATCTTCGTTGTACGGTTAATAATATCCTGAAATTAATAAATTTTGAGGCATTTTCAGCAAAGTTAAAATATTAACTGGCAGTTGAAACACTAAGATGCAGATTCATTACGAAGTAACTTGCATTTGTGATATTAATAATTAAATGTGTAATGCGGATGGACTAGAAATTTATCGCGTTGAAGCATTTACAATCTTGTAGCAATTGATTTATCTTTTGAAACGTGAAATCTTCTTTGAACCTACATCTGTAAAGTCGGTTGGACAAATTTTGCAATCTTAAAGGACAGTCCTTTCTGATATAAACAATTTACGAGTTAAAAACTACCGTTTACCCTTGAAGATATTCTCATTTCCTACTATTTACATTAGATTCGCAAAGACTATTTTTGTTTGCTATGTTAGCAATGTCAAGTTGTCCACCCACCAAACTCAGTCTACGTTATTTTTGGGTAATATTGATGGATGCTCTATTTTAGTTCGAATTTACGCACTATACGGACAACTAAAAATAAAGCACTGGGAGTCTGCCTTTGAAAACTAAATCCTCTCAAATGCTTTGTCTCTAACTTTTCAAATCTAATTTTAAGTACGCAAATTGTGACTCATTGGAGTGGGTAAAAAAAAACGTGTTTCTTTTTCAAAAATATAAACTAGACTTGAAGCTTCGACATAATATATATTTCACACCTTCATGCTCATGGCATCTGAAAAAATACTACGAGGATCAAGAAGGCGAGCGTATGTGACACGCATGCCGATCACATACATGTATACTATTCGCGGAAGCTAGTATGTAATGCTGCTCAATTTTAGAACATTATGAAACAATTTTTGGCGTTACAATGACGCAAAAGCTGTGACGTCTTTGGTAAAAAAAGAACAGAAACTGGTAACTATAAATTAATTATTATTATTATTTAAGTTACAAGAAAACAAATTATATTATTAATTATAATTTGCAAATTCATTTAATCTTCGTTAGTTTCCTTGGTTTCAAAATGTCTGGCATCTGCGGTGCACCTTTTACTTGCGGCTGTAAAACAAATGTCAAATTGTATACATACAGAGAATTAGCATTCTAACATACCAAAACGTAAAGGTGTGTGGGTAATGACCTATCAACGAGAGATTTGAGCTGATCTTGTCGCAAATCTGGCGGCTCACCGGTATTCTCCGGTATTGTCAAAATTAGTTTCGGCAGGGCGACACTGCCAGCAATTAGAGGATATAGATTGTACCGAATTGTCTTCACAGATTCTGGCAACAGCGAAACGCTAAACTGAAAAAAAAATATTTTAGAAGTGTATAATTATTGTTGTAACGTTAGGTAAAAGCTCGATATCGAAAAAATTGTTGAAATTTTCGTATTGACAAAACCGTCATATTTGATTGTGTTTACTAAACATCTCTATCACCTCCTAATTGAATTTTAGTATACACAAAATTACAGGTGCTGAGCAGAATACACCAGTCGTCTAATGAATTACGGTAAAATTTGTACGCGGTGTTTATGGACAGCACAATTTGTGGGGCATGAAGCTTGAATTTTGACCATCACAAACAAACATTTATTAACACGATTTATTAACATTTACATTTTTTTCTAATGTAACACCAGTCATGTAGTTTTACAATTCGTTAACCCCTTCAGTGACATGGGGTTAGTTCTGGGGTATCTGGAGAAATCAAACATTCTCAGTAACGGACAAGAAACATGACGGTTACTGGAAGCTTCGAACTTTTGAATGAGGATAGCCTGAAATAGAGTCTTTCTTATTTCGGGACAAAACAATGTTATCTCAGCCCCGTAACTTATACTTGAGGGCCCCATAAATTTCGTTCTTTTTAACCGACTTCAAAAAATGAGGTTATTTGATAGTCTGGTCACAAGTCCCTTTTTCCGAAGTTCGAGTTAAGAGGCACCGAAAATTATGATTGAGATGTCATTCGATTCGTAATTGCACAAATAATTTTTTTGTTGAAAATCAATATGCGCAAATAAACATTACAAAAGTTATAAACAATTAAGTAGTTCACTCATCACCATGATGATGCCAACATTGTTGGCGAAATGTGCGTCGGTAATATAATAAAAATTGTTTTTGGTGTTTTAGGGAAAACTGATTAAAAGTATGTAGTAACAATTAAGTAAACAAAAAAATGTGGTTAGGTTTTTTTAAATTTCAAAAACTATTTGAGATATCCGAAGTTTGAAAAAAGATCCTTAAAAGCAGGAAATTTCCCAACGAGAAGTCCTACCTCCCGGAATTGTCCCGGCAATATTTATAATTTTAATTTAGCGGCGAAAAAGCTCCCGTGGCGGCGTAGGAGAGGAGGTGATCGTCCAGCGGGAGGAGTAGCTATTTATCAAAATATGAACGCAGTTCATTATTGTACAAATTATATGGATGCGCATGCGAAATACAATACACCAGCGTTTAATGCTACTGTTTCTGATATCGGCGATATTTGTATAAGTCGTTGCCACTCTGGTGATAATCAGTTCATTTTTATGGTTGCCGTTTACATTTCTCCAGATAAGTCATTGCCTGCTATACGAGACTTCTTGTATGAAAATTTATTCATTTATTCTCATGACGCATCTGCATTGCTTAAAAAAAAACAAATTTGGAAAAGCTTTGATGATTTGCCAATGATTTCAACATAAACTTTGCAGACGATAAGAATCAAATATTAATTGAATTTTTAAATAATGAATTTGGTTTAACGATGTCAAATGATCGCAATCTTAGCACAACGAAATACAAAACTACTATTGATGGGGTCTTTATTAGACATTTAAATAGATTCGAATCAAAATTGTTCGTTTCTTACTTCAGCTACCATAAACCTATTTATTGTATCAGTTTTAGAGATTGACGATGATGATGCTGGTAATGATGATGGTGAAAGAGTCGTTGAAATTAAATGAGAAATTAAAGTTGATTTTTCTGAGAGATAAACTTTTTAATGTAAAATAATTGTAATAGTTCTGAAGTGTTAAATTTTTAATGTAATATAAATTGTCATGTTTGTGTACGATAGCGCAATAAATGAATATTGTATTTTACCACATAAATGATAGTACTTTTAGACTGATAAATAAAGCAATTCGTGCGAAATTATTCCCTAACCATTCCAAAATATTCAAAAATGCACAACGTTAACGTTAAAGTTTTCACTTCTGCCGGCACTATCGGAGTGCAACCCGTTGTTTTTTTTTCAGACATTCATGCAAATAAGAAAATAATGAGTTTTTAATGAAGGTCAGAGTCCTCAACCTTTAATAATTTCAATTTGTCGTATAACTTAAGAACTAAGTAATAACAAAACTTCCAAAAAACGATCACATTGATACGATACATAAATAATAATAGGCAAAAAGTTAATAAATAATAGAGCTTGAGCGTCGGTTTAAAGCTCAATTTGTTCATTGATTAACAAAGAATAAAACAGATTTAAATGTTCTTGTCGTATCGCCAATAGTTGAAAATGATGAAAAAATGCACGAAAACGTAAAAAAATAAATAAATAAATAAAATAGTATATTAAAGTATGAGTGGATAACAAGGTCTTTAAAACACGCGCGAGTTTTCAAACACGACAGCGTAGCCGGGAGTGCTCGAAATAGAGCAAGTGTTTTAAAGACCAGTTATCCACGAATACTTTACGCTATTTTTTATTATACCAGCAATACTGGAAACAAATTAAGCACTAAAAACTTAGAAATATTTTTTGTCGTGATAAATCGAAATGGCGTTTTAATATTGCCATTAGTTACGACAATTATTGTTTACGTTTTTCTCGCGTCCACGTCTGTCATTGCATTTAGTCGTGTTAGCAAAAATCGAGGAAAAATGTGTTAAAACGAGATTTCACCCGATATAGAAGCATTGGCCGAACAAGCGGAATCCAAAATACTACCATCGAAGTCGAAAGACCCATACCTGAAGGAATATGAAAAGTTTTCAAATTTAATGAAGTTATAATGATACCTATATTTCCTTGACAACCTTTAAAGCTCGCCGTGCTTTAATCGCCTGTATTCGCACGCTCAGGCGTGCTTTAAACGGCGATTCTGATGCAGGTATAATAAAAAATAGTTTTTTTTTTTTTTTCATAACAAATAGTCCAGGCAATGGGAGGTTTTTGATCGCAAAAGGTCGGACAGAAATGAAATTTGGTGGGATGGTAGACATAGGTCTCCTGATAGTACACCTGAGTTTGCGACCTCGGGGGCTTGCCGCTCGAGGGTGGGGGGGTGAAGACTGCACCGCGACGCTCTTCGGAAAATAGCGCCGCTGTTGTAAGTGCTATCGAATAAAAGTTCAAATAAAATATGTAGAGAACAAAATTTTTTGTTTGCGACCAACAGTTTCCGTTTTACGGGGCGACAAATTTGGGGGTTGATTTGCAAATTTCAACAAAATCAAGTTTTCAGCGCGGATTACAACGAAGATCGATTTCAAATAATTCTCGTGGTGTAAGTATTGTATGGTGTGCCGAAGCTCTGACGCGTTTTCGTCGCATGCGCGCATGTCGTCACGTTGGGAGCAACGTAGTAAAAATTGTTACTGCTAGTAATGGGAATAATGGTTCCCGGCTCCTGAATAACGAAACTGAGGAGAACGGGAGCGACCTATGGGAATGAACGAACAATTACCTACTACATTTTTTCTTTTGCGACTCCAGAATCTATTTTAACAAATAGTAATTGTCCGAATTAAAAAAAAATGATTCGGTATACTAACGGTTTCGAACTATGAAATTTTTATCTCTTGTTTTATTTTGTTGTAATGTTTTTTACATTGCATTCTCTCTTTCAGAGTTGCAATATGTAAATGTTAAGTTATGTACAACTAATTATAATTATCAATTATCATATTATGTTGTTTCGTGTTGTTTTAGTGTTCCGGTTTTTCTTTCTCTTATTTGAATGTTGTATTTTGTTTCGTATTTTAATTAAATTAAATTGTTTAAATTTAAGAGCTTGTTTTCATAATTTCTACTGAAATGCCTTAAATTTTTAAATTTGAATTGTAGATTATTTTTTAACAATCCGTTATTATATTTCAGCATAATTGAGTTTACAGAATGGCAGTGGCTGCTAAAATGCCACTTTGTTTTTTTAACTTTATTAGAAAGTGTTGTAGTACATAATTCATTTTAATAAATTAATACCAATATATTATGTACGCATATATTCTTCAACTATAGGTAGATACTTCTTTTATTTTTTGTTATTTTTTATTTTCTTATAGAAAAAATATGTATTATAATAAATTAATACAATATCTCCATATTTAACCAATAATACATATTTCTATAGTATTTTCTGTATTATTTGTTAAGTTTCTTGTCGTTGAAAGCATAATCAAGTTCCCACCAATTTCTAAAATAACCGAAAGGTAAAAAAAATAGTTGTATTGTTTAAAAACACAACTACTAACCGAGTAGCCGTATAATTTCCCAGGCAAGTGCTCCCAACCTGACGTCACACGATGCGCAATAGCACACCATACAATACTCACACCACGATAATTCTGCAATATTTTTTTTCTGAAAGAGCAATGTTTTCCGAGTTTGTGGATGTCCCATTTGATGGATTGTTGTATATTACGAAAGATATGATTTTTTAAAGTGTGCCTCTCCCTACTCCAAAATAGGTTCAAAGTTGAAAAATTCTTACGTTTATCGCGTATAACTCGAAAACTATGTGTCCTACTAAACAATCATTAGAACAAAAATTAAAGCTGATCAAATTTACTACAAAAATCACTCCCTAAAAAGGTACTAGATTAAATCGTTCTCGAGATATGTGCCGATGAAAATCTAGTACAAGCAAATTAGACTTTTTAGAAGAAATAATTTATAAAGTTTAGAAATTTTGGTAATCAACTCCCAGCAGGCACCCAAATAAAAATCCGAAGAGTTCTCACTCCCCCGGGGGAGCTTCATCCAGTTCTGCCCAAAAAGCCGCTCCCGACCGTGACGTCATGAAGCCTTTATGCCTTTTTCTCGTAAACGGTAACCTGAGACCCTAATAATAGTAAATAAATAGTAAAGTGGCAGAAAAACCCATCTTGCCGCTAGCTACGGCGGTCCCTTGACGACCCCTCCCTCATTCAATAAAATTTCTAAATGGGAATTATTGAAATGTCTGTTTTGACCGGACTATTTTTGTTTTTAGTAAATTATTGTTTATTATCTAATTATTAACTGTTTTAAGTAAAACATCAATTGTATAGTTTGCTACAATACCACAAGATACATCGAAAAAAAAAAACACAATAATTACATAATAAATAATAATTTATTTATTCCAAAACTATCAATTCATCTGTCGGTAAATCCAACCAAACCATACAATATTAGTATGTATTACGAATAGATCGCTTTTTGTATCAAATAAGTGCTAAATACTTCTTCAACTTTTGGAATCGCGATATAACAGGAATGGTGTGATTCGTAGGAAAAAAAGTATGAAAACAGTTTTTGTTAGGTAATTGCATGATCTACAACTTTTGTCTGATCTTTTTTTTATGACATGACATGGCCCACCCCTGATCAAGACATTTAAATTTCTTTTAAATTTCACGGGAAGTCAGAATAACGCATTAGATATAGCCGCCAGGCGCCACAGGGTGAGGCACACATGCAATGTCACGTATTTATTTACAAACTACCAGATTGTTTTTTTTTATCACACTTACCGTTTACGAAAAGAATGCAAAAAATACTTTTGACCTTTGAACTTGGATACATTTTTTAGCAGACACCATCGGTGTTTTTTTGTAGTAAGTTATTGTTTATTATTAATTGTTTTATAATTTTGAAGTTGGTGTTACGTAAAACATAAAAACAAATTATATACCTTGCTACAATAACACACTAGATAAAACGAAAAAAAAACAATAATTACATAATAAAAAATAATTAAAATTTAAATATATCTAACTCCACAAACTTTAATGAGCGTAAAATTACAAATGGAACATGTTTCGGCAGAACACTACTGCCATCATCAGCCCTTAAAGATTTTTTTTTTAAATTTGTAATTTTACGCTCATTAAAGTTTGTGGAGTTCGACTTAGATATATTTAAATTTTAATTTAAATTTACTCCACCTGGATTTAAGAACATTCTTCTGGTTTATAAAAAATAATATCAATTCCTCTGTCGGTAAATCGAAACCATACAATATTAGTATTATGAATAGATCGCTTTTTGTATCAAATGACTGCTTTAAAGTCAAATCTGGAATTAACTATTTTATTTTTTACTTTTTAGTTAACTTTTGTGTTTTCTGAAGTCGGTTTCTTATTTTTTTTTAAGTTAATAATTATTATTACTGTTCGATTACAAGTCGCATATCTGGTCAGAGGCAAAACCATCCGCACTCTCTTTTTTGGAAACTCGTCAGGTACAAAACAGCGAACGTGACGAGTATAATAGGTACCCACACTTTTGGCGGTTCCCCTCTGCGTTTGATAACACTCAGACATACGTTTTTATAACTTTCTTCTTCTTTCGCGTGCACAGAAAGTAGTGTCAGAATCAACACCGTCACGGGGTCCATAGGACTCTTAAATTTTGTGTTCTTGCGTCTCGCTTGTGCCCCATCTCTGAGAAAGTAGTCAAACTATTGCAGCAAAATTATGATAGGTCAGACATAAGCGGGCAAATTTTCGGTCAATTCTGTCAAGATATTTCGATTTAAGCGCAATGTTGATCATTTTTGGGTTTAGCAGTGACTTTTCAAAAGCTTCCGCCAAGTCTGTAACGAGTTTCATCTAATTTCGTTACTATGAAATTTCAAAAATTAATGAAATTTAATAATTTATTTCCGAGTTTATTGACCATCACAAGCCAAAAAAATGGTATTAGGTCCAAGGGACAACTTTCGGCTATCTATTAATAATAAGTAAATGCTATTTATATCAATAGTTTTACGTAAAACTTAACAAAATTGGACCCTTGTTTTTTTACCCGTGTGACCAACGTCAAACCACCCTCTTAAAGTACACGAGCACAATATTGACAGTATCTTCAGTTTTGTTTTTTAGACTTTTTGATGAAAACGGTTTAGTTGAAAATTAATAAACACAATCAAACTTTAAATTTAAATAATGCAGTCGTAGATAAAGTATAGTATTCAATTCGTGTATTAATCGAACCGCCCTCTTAAGGATCTTTTTTCAAATTTCAGATATCTCAAACAGGTTTTAAAATTAAAATTTAAATATATCTAAGTCGAACTCCACAAACTTTAATAACTGTAAAATTACTAATGGTACATGTTTCGGCAGAACACTTCTGCCATCATCAGCCCTAATTTAACAAGAGATTAATGATTAAATTAGGGCTGATGATGGCAGAAGTGTTCTGCCGAAACATGTACCATTAGTAATTTTACAGTTATTAAAGTTTGTGGAGTTCGACTTAGATATATTTAAATTTTAATTTAAATTTACTCTACTTGGATTTAAGAACATTCTTCTTGTTTAGGTTTTAAAATATTTGGAAAAAACGTAATTTTTATTTGCGGATATTGATTTTCAACTAAAAAATTCTTGGTGCAATTACGAATCGAATGACACCTCAATCATAATTCTTGGTGCCTCTTAACTCGAATTTCGGAAAAAAGGGACTTGTGACCAGACTATCAAATAACCTCAAAAACGTAATCGTGATTAGCAAGGTGTCTGTTCAAAAAATTTCATAAAGTCGTCCATTAATCATCCGAGGTTTTTTAGACCACTTTTCTCCCTCCTCCCATCGTGACGTTATTTATTACTCCATGATATAAATGTACAGTTTACGATGTGATCACTATATTAGATTTTTTATATAGCAGGCCCGAAATGATTAATAATAAACCATTTTATGTCCGCATCTTCAATTAAAGTGAATCTCGTACGTTCCCCAATTGAGGTCACTTTTAAATTTCCCGCCGAAACAGGTGTGTTTATACAGAGAAACCGCTTCTCAATAGCGGACATTCTAAAGAACGAACGAGGCCACTAACAGTTAGGTCGAAGTTGTAATTTAAATCCTCCGAACAACGGACAGAAGTACTTCCAAGAAATTCGGTGAATAAGTGAGGCGAGCACCGTTCACGTATTTAATAACTTGAACTGACTTCGCATTCAACAATCAATCTAACAAGTTCATTGATTCAGCTGTTAACGAACATGGCGCAGAAACGCAGAAGATTAACTATCGCTGAAAAAATGGAAGTTATAAATGTTTACGAAAAGGAAAAACTCAGTGTGCGAAAAATGGCAGTGCGGTTTGATACCGGAAAAACACAAATTTTCAACATATTAAAAGACAAAGAGACTATTCTTAAATTGTGGACTCAAGGTGACAATCTTGCCAGTAAACGTTCATTTCCTAAAACGTGTTCATTAGAAATTGACAGATTGTGTTTTGAGTGGTGTTGTCGGGCTAGTGCAAATAACATGCCCCTACGTGGGCCCTTGATACGCGAAAAGGCGCTAGAAATTGCGAAAAGTTTGGGAGCTAAGGACTTTAAAGCTTCTGACGGATGGCTTGAAAAGTTCAAGATTAGACACAACATTTCTTTTAAAACTATTCGTGCCGAACCTAGTGCTGTTGCGGAAAACATTGTTCAACAATGGCATGCGAAGTTACACGACATTTGTAAGGATTATAAAGACAGTGACATTTTTAACTGTGACGAGACTGGACTATTTTTTAAATCGCTCCCTAACGAAACGATAGCTTTACAAGGCGAACAATGTCGTAAAGGAACGCTATCAAAAGAACGACTTACTGTGTTGTTTTGCGTAAATATGATAGGTAAATTCCAGAAACCACTTATTATAGGCAACACTGCGAAACCTAGATGTTTCAAGGGTATCGACATAAATAATTTGGATATACAGTGGCATTATAACAAAGAAGCGTGGATGACAAGAAAAATAATGACTGAATGGCTAACAAAATTTGATAGACACATGGCTAGACAAAATAGAAAAGTAATTTTGTTTTTGGACAATGCAAGATCACATCCAACTGTTACCTTGAACAATGTAAAGCTGGTTTTCTTACCACAAAATACTCCCCAAGTCCAACCCTCGGAGCTGGGAATTATTCAAAGCATTAAGGTAAACTACAGACAAAACTTGCTCAGACATGTTCTGTCTCAAATGGACGTTAAATCTGCTGATGAATTGGCAAAATCAATAAATGTTTTGGATGCAATTTTATGGATATCCTTATCATTGAAGCAAATTGTTCCCACAACAGTGACCAGCTGCTTCAAAAAAGCAGGATTTATTTGCCAAAACGATTCCCCTAGTTATTGTAGCAGTCCCGGGCCAAATGAAGAAGAATTTAATATGCTATTGGAGGCATTTGGAGGATGTCAAAATTATGCCTTTATCGATGATTTACTCCACACTGAAAACGTATCAACGGACATAGAAGCTGGGCCTGATGATGAAGTGAAACAGGAGGAATATCTTGATGAAGTAAAACAAGAGGAATATGATGAACTCCCAGAGAACCAACACCCAATGACACGTAAAGAAGCAGTTGAAGTAGTGAAAAAATTGAAAAACTATTTTTTAAATGGAAACGATGCGCAAGGATTAGGTTTAGCATCAGAAATTGGAATACATATTGAGAAGACACTGGTTCCAGATTTACTATGCCAAAAATAAAATAAAGGTATTGTACCTATAGAGTTTAAGAATAAAGCGTTTGTTTCTTTAACATGCAGTTTTGTTATATAGGGTGTCGTCCATGATTTTTACAAATACAGACCACGGCAGTCTAGGGTAAAAAACCATTTTTTATCACTACGTTCGTTTTAATATACAATAAAAAAAACTGGGATCACTGCGAAAACGCATTGTTGCCTTATTTCTCAAAGTTAAACTCCATATTTTAAGGAATAAAAAACAAATTGTGGAACATCTAGAGGAAATTCCTATACAAGACGAAATCAAATTACCTCTAGTTCTTTATGTGTACTTTGCTTCGTTCAGATATTTGTTTACATATAGAGCGTACATGAGTGGGAATCGAATCCCGAGTATCCCGACGAAAAGCAAAAACTTGTTGAGGTACGCTATCACGCCGATGGCGATGATTGTAATCGAAACATCACTGGTATGTAAGCTGCACTTACATATGCAAAGCATTTTTCTTGTCAGTGTTGTTGAACTGTCACAATCTTTGATTTCTTGGCCCCCTTAAACTTGTGAACAGACTCTGCCCAGGCACACCATGGTTTTTCTTAAGATTGACGTGAGTCCTAACATTTAAAAAACATTCCACCCTGTAACCTCTTCGGCCAGGTTTTTTGCAGCGGGCTCTTGGACTGCGATCATTTAAATTATAAATTAGAGTAGACTGTGAAATTTAAATTAGGTTGGCACTACTAACTTTTGACAATTTCTTTTAAAATTCGAATGTCAAAGTGACTTTTCAAAAAACGCCAACAGAATGGTGAATGGAGTTAACAGCTGAATTGAAGATGCAGGAGAACACTTTGAACATTTGTTGTAATTTTCAATAATTATTCTACATTATTTGTTAGTCTTTTATTTTCATGAGAAACATAAACGTCACAATGTTTACGATAACCTCAAATTTTACTGTCAGTCCAACGATGTCTTACCAGTAGATACGTTGCAAAGCAAAATGCTTGAAGCCAACATGACGTCACAATTGGGTTCATTTTTATGCAGCCAACTATGCAAGTAGAAGGAACAGTTATTTAGGAAATCCACAAAATAAATAAAATAAGCGGTAATATTTTTTTATCATCATGATAATTAATAGCGGAATATAGAAAAACAATAAACAATGTTTAATTCTCAGTTCTTCTGGAATATTCAATATTATTCCGCAACCAAAACTGCATGGCTGCAACCCAAATGCAACGTCTGACGTCACTTTTGGGTTGAGATGTTGGCTTCACCCATCACTATGCATTCTAGTCCTTTCACCGTATCTATTGGTAAGACATGGTTGTGTCAGTCTAAGCTGTCAATTTGCAGGCTGGGGGTCATTGCATAATAAAAAAGCCGCCTACTCTAATTTATAATTTAAATGATGGCGTCATTTTTTATCATTTTGAAATATGTAGTAGTTTTCGTAACTAGTGCCGAAAGTGAGACCTATCATGTGAGTGTGAAGTTTGACGAACTTGTCATCACTTGAGCAATGATATTTACACTTTCGAACGAGTTGTGACCACTATTTTTTAGACGACTCCGAACATTATGCAGATACATGGTTATATGTAGTCACATTACTAAAAGCAATAATACTACAATAATTAACTCACACCTCCAACAAACGTCAAAAGATTTCTATCGGTATTTTTGCAAGATTTTGTAATTTGTCAGCCTGTTTGATGTGCAACTTACATTTTGTTCAAAACATTTAGCTTAATATTGGCCACTGACATATCGCATTTTTTCTTAAATTTGTTTTTTCTCTGAAATACATTCGCATTTTATTTTTTCACACTTGATTAAAATTACGTTAATTTATTGCAACGTTAACAAATTTTGTTCAAATTATTGTGTTTTCCAATTCATTACATCTATTTTATAAAAGTTTTTATAGGCGTTATCAGGTGACTGAAATCGGAACTGTTGTGATATAGTTCACATTGTAACTGTGGTGATAGTGTCAACATTCGACAAGTAGGTTGGTTGGTCGATATGGTTACCTTCATATAAAAATAAAAAAAAAAGATTAGTCTATGCTTTTAATATTATCATTTTGAGGTTTAAAGTTTATAAGATTTGTCAACCACTTGTCAACGTGTTTAGTCAAAAATGCCAAAACTAAAAAAGTAAATTAAAATTGAAATATATTCAAGTCAAACTCCACAAACTTCAATAAGGAACATGTTTCGGGAAAAAAAAGGGGTTCTTACCTTAAAAAATGTTTAAAAATATGCCTTTTTTTGAAAGTATTAAATTTGAATTTTTGAAAACGTTACATGTTTTTTTAAGGTTTGGTAAAAACAACATTTTATAAAATGTGAACAGATATATAGGGTGTTTAAAAAACGGAAGGCTCTATCTATTTTATATATTGTTTGATTTTAACGAAACAAAAACCAAATTACACCAAATTCTTTAGTGGCTACAAACTGCTACAAACATACTTATGGATTTCAAGGTCAAACGATAGTCTTTTATTTTTTAAATATAATATGTATTTTTTAGTTTTTTTAATAATCTTTTTCTGAATTCAACGATATATTTGATGCATACATCAAATATACGCCATTGTGTTACATAAGAAAAAAAAAATTTTTTGGCACCAAATTCATAATTCCGTTAACAAACTATTTTTTGTAACCCGCCGTTTTTTTTTAATGTCAACGCCAACTTTTTCTTCCGCATTCCGGTATATATTTTTATTTTTAGTTAGTACCTATAAGCATTTTTCTGGTAAAACTTCTAATAAAGTATAAGATTGAACAACAATCCGATTTATTAAAATTCTACAGTAAAATACTACTAGCACGTGTATAAAGAATTTGTGTTGCCCGTCCAATGGTATCTGGAGTTTTTATTGGAATTCGATTGTTGAGATCGCCCAAATTGTTAAAGCTTAGATTTTAATACCCCTACAAAAAATCAAGGGGCGTTAAATTTGGTAAACGAGCCGGCCATTCAAACGGTCCACGTCGCCCTATCCACCTATCGCCCTCGAAAATATTGCCAAGAAACGTTCTGACTTCCAAGCCAAAATTTGGAGGTGCTCCATCTTGTTGTACCAAATTCGTTCGTTGGGCACATGACCATCTTCATGCTTTGTAGCACAGTTTGTAAAAAGATACGGCCGATATACATATAAAAGACTTAACAAAGTCAATATACCGGATTTTCCAAAATATTTTTACAGCCAAGGTATGCTTGGTTAAAACATATGTTATCGATAAAACCGTCCCAACTTTGATAAAGATTTTTCGGTTACATTTGCTGCCAGTTAACAATAATAACATGTGACTTGCCGTAGGTCTGTATTCCTTAAAATTATTATTGTGCGAATAATTTTTACAAAATTTCACTATACAATTAGAGTTGTTCGATGATTTTGTGTGACAGTCACATTACTGATGAATCTGATTTGATTATAAGTACTAAATTTAATGGCAACGGGTGGCTCAAAGTTCATCTGTCCGGCCCTCATCGGCTGCTCGCAAAAGCTTTGGAGAAGCACCGGTAAAGTCTTATTAAGAAATGTTTGCGTACCACATTGCTTGTGAAGATCCAAATTCTCGAGTTGATGCTGCAGAAATTTTAACATTCTAGTGATATGCAGGGTGACTGACAAAAAAGGTTTGACGCTATATCCTGCTTATTTTTAGGTGGGGTGAAGATACTTGCGATGCGTGAGGAAGGGAACGCATTGTTTATTATGAACATGTAAGGGTAATCTAGTGTGCAACGGGTCATTCCCAGCCCACTTTTCTAACAGCTCATTTATTTCGCAAACCAATAGCAAGCGATCACGTGCCGGTCACGCGTCTTTACAACCCTCTCTCTTGAGCGACTCGAGTGAGAGTATAGTAATACATTAAATAATAATATATAATTTAACAAAGCCACGTTATATAAAAATTTTTAAAGGAAAAGGGGCTTACTTGTTTATATCCAGCATACATAAACGCCTCACTCCCTTCCATACCAATGTCTAAGTGTATCAAATGATGCGACCGATTGTATATGTGATAATGTACGAGTAGAGGTGTTCGCACCAAACCATGGGCAGGTGCGTCCATCTTCAAATCCAGTGGGATCCATTCGCAAGGATGCCCTACTATGCTCAGTTGACTAGTCGCACTTAACCCATTTTCCCTGAAACCGCCCAATAAGAAACAAACAACAAAATATGTCTTTTTACCTCCGCCACTTGACTATATATTGACCAACTGTAACATTTGTCTCTGAACTTTTTTCACATACTCCTAGGAAGAGTTCAACTCCTACTTCTTTATTTCCTAGTTTTGTATTGGACAGATGACTAACCATATTAGTATCGTTCGATTTAAAAGGCGACGACTTAAAAAATTAATTCGGTTAAGTACAGAGGTGATAAAAAAAGCGAATGTGGAAATGTTAGTTGCTAAAGACCCCCCACACGATCAAATTGGCTTGACAAACATAGCTTGTCAAACGTGCGCAAATTTGATCGTGTGGGAGTTCATGTTTGATGGTTTGAAGGCGTGTTTGAAGGTTCTCAAGCTCTGCTAGAAAATATGTTTGCCAACTCCGAGGTTTGGTCAACTTTCAAACCATCAAACAAAGTTATATTTTCTGTGATTCACAGCCTGTGATTAAAATCCATTTTATAATTAATTACGACCAACTCAACTCAACCAGCAACTACTTGAAACTGAAGCTTGTTGGACAGCAGTTCAACAATCAAGTTTGATAACGTGTGCCTTCAAAGTCAAACGTCAAACCAGGTTGGACAAGCACGTTTGTCAAGGCAATTTGAGCGTGTCTGGGGGGCCTTAATGGAACTCGTCAGAAAAGTCGAACATTTTTTCTATTGGACACATCGTTAATGAAGTTTTTAAAAACGGATTAATATATCTTCCAAAGGTGAAATGAAATAAAAGTGTTTTTTAACATAACATACAATATACGTACAAATTCTATCGATGTGTGCTCAATTACGATGGGCCAAGGAGATAAACACCTCAAGCTCGGCATCACTCCAACTTCTTCTCCAACATAAAACTGTGAGACATCTTCCATCAAAGTCGACAAAAACTTCGTGGTGATTTCGAAAGGTTTTACGACGGGCACAATAATGGTTTCAGTCTTTGTACTAATTACTGGCTTTTGCTTATCCAAGGTATATGAAATCTTAACCTCTATCATATTTTCGACTACTTTATGCGCTCGAAGATAGAAGCTACCGGAACATTTTTCACTTTTCTGTAAACTGGCGGGTAATTTTAGCGCAAGTGGGAGTTTGTCCGGAATTCCAGATGAGTTTATTGAAAATTCAGCTGAAATATGCAGAGTAAAATGCAGTACTTTGGTAACAAAAGAACTCACTCATATTCATGGCTTCATCTTTGCTCAAAGTTATTTCGACTTTCATATCTTTGATATGATGTGATTCCTCGTTGTTAATGGAAATTTTAATTTCGAACCATTCGCCGACCAGCGCTGGAATGGCGTATTCTAGACCTATTTCTAGTTTGGAATGTCTGGGTATTATCACGGCACTGACCAGAGGCAGTATATTGTCAAAATCTAACTGGTGCGAACAGTACTTGAAATGCAACAATTCATTGCAGATAATACCTTGACTGTTCAGCGGGTTAAATTTCAGGTCCAAGCTAGAATCACTTGCACTGCCCATTAGTAAATTTATTGCAGCAATCTAAAATAAATATCTATCAATTTTTTTTTTTTATTAAGCTGTATATTCACTTGAATTTCATTGTTGACGTCGTTGGAATCTGGCATGAAATCTATGACAAATCGCTTCACTTCATCAGTGTCGAATTCTAACGAACCAGAAGTAAGACTGGTGTTATCAATCGCGTACTCCGAATTGAAAGACGAACTGTTAATTGTTACCGATAGTTTACTGAATATCAATGGTAGTGGACTGGTACATCTAAAAACAATAAAAAGAAATATTAATTGCGGTATTTTTAAGTAAAGCGAGTGCTGAAGTTATTGATCTTGGCTATCCCATCAACGTCATTGGCTTGGTACTCACACCTGCCACACATAACACTACACATCAACCTTGGACCGGTACATCTTTTATGTATGTTTTATTAACATACATAAATTCAACAAAAATTCAGACCACTTCAAATTACAAAGTGTTCATTAGTGTCCAAATGATACACTGATGCTGCTACTGAATACTGAATGGTTTTTAGAAATGACAGAACATTGTCTGCATCATATACAGTGTTTTTTTTTATCACCGGCCATAGGAATTCTCATGTTAAATTTTCTACCCCATGTTAACTTTCGTTAGGATGAAGATTTGGAATTAAAATTTTTACACAAAATAATTTATAACTTCTTCTTTCAATCGCACTAAAAGTTATGCATTTAAAATAAGAAAGAGTACTTCAAACAAATTAAATTGTTCACGGATTTTTTCCAGTATTATTTAGGTGGCTGTTGAAAAATTGGCATTATCATGCCAGATGTACAGATTATTATTCCCATTTCGCTGATATTATGATATTTTGGAAAGACATTTAAAAATTCAAAACTACAATTATCTAAAAGCAACAATGTAACACAACAAAAATTAGAAATAATAACAATTATTACAAAAACAACACAAAACAGAACACACTTCACCATAAACTACAATCGGTGTTCAAAATGCTAACCAAAAGCCGCCAAACAGTGACCTAGTCGATCGTAAAATTCGCGCCTTACATTTTCCAAATGCCGTACTGTTATATTATTGCAGGTCTCAATAATTCGTTGCAATTCTTCGGCGTTCACGCGATTCGGTCTGTTTAGATCGAAAACTTTCTGACCAATGTATCCCCACAAGGCAGGCCATCTGTAGGGTCCATTCCTTCCTATCCAACTTTCCGGAAATGCATTATTTAGGAAGAATTCAACAACTCTGCTCTTGCTGTATGTGGTGGAGCCCCATCGTGTTGAAAGATGATCTGACCATAAGCTCTTTGCTCAGCTAATGCCGGGCCAATCACCATAATCAGCATGTGTAAATACTTTTCACAGTTGAAAGAACCGTCAATAAAAAATCGTCCTATTATTTAATTACCCAACATTCCCAACCAAACATTTACTTTACTAGGCCACTGGGCTTTTCTCGAGAGCAAATTCGACAGTTTTGCTTATTTACAGACCCATTGATGTTAAATGTACTTTCGTCAAAAAATTAAATATTTCATATTTTTAATAATTATATTTATTTTGTCTTGAACAGTGTAAAACGGCATTGGAATATTGAAAATATCGGAGTGCAAAATAAATCAATAATTTGGAAAACGTCAATATATGTCAAATTTCCTGAGAAAATACTGAGAAAAATCAATAAACAATTTAATTTTTTAAGCACTGTACTGCACATTTTAAAGGCATAATTTTTAGTGTAGTTGAAAGAACAAGTTGCAAATTATATTGTGTAAAAATTTCAAGAATCCTAACAAAAGAATCCCCTATGGCCAGTGTTAAAAAAATGCACTGTATATTATATTGATTTATTGCCATAGTATAAAATTTTGTCAATTTCATTCCACTGTCGCAGAGTGTCCAACATTCCATTGTAACCTTTTTTTTAGTTTTGTGACACTTGTCATCAAACACCTTGACAAGTGGTTGACAAATAATATAAATCTTGAAAATGACAAAAAAGACGTCTAACATTTTTTTGTCTGTAACTTACTATTATTGAATGAAGTGAAAACTTCTATAGGCACGTTGGGCATTTTTTGAATGGGTAAGTTCTTATGAGTCCGCGTTATTATTTATTAATTACTAAAATTACATCTGGCGCAATGTTAGCAACAACAAAATTGTCTGGCAACTATAAATTTATTTTGCTAAAAGGTCATAGCAAATTATGAAAAAACAAACTTGTGTCTTAAGATGATTTCAAAATTCACAATTTTTACCTGCACAAAAGCGATGTGCAGCCGACCTAAAATAAACTTTTTTTTAGTTTTGTGGCACTAATGGTTGACAAACATTCAAATGTGAAAGTGTCAATAAATTACTTTTAAAACTTTGAAAATGACAAAAAATACATCTAACATTTTTTGTCCGTAACTATTGCGCTTTTTCTCAACGAAACTGGACCGTCACGGTAACGCTGTCCGGCCACTTTTTTCCACCACTCACAACGTACTTTTATTTCCACACGGTTCGGCACACTTTTTTCCCCAATAGATAAAAAATATACAGGTGTATCAAAATGTGCGCACTAACTCTTCAGAAATATTTTCCTTGAGCTTTCCGGACATCCAATTCAGTTTTACTTTTTCTTTGGGCCTCATAGTTTTTGAACTATTCATAAATTAAACTGGCCTTTATAAATTTTCAATAAATATTCGTTACGTAGGAACCACAAAATTATTGGAAATTATAATCCATTTTTTTTATACACAATTGTCAATGTCAAAATGCAATTAAAGACCAGGTTGTATCATCTGAAAATATGTCCTTTCGGACCGAGCTGTATAGCCGACACTATTATTAAGGTTATTTGACATTCAATGTGACCAACCAAAAATTACTGTTGTTTATACCAACATCACCACATTTTGACAATTGTTTATAAAAAAAAATTGTATAATATATAAACTGTATAATAATAATTACATTGATGTTATATAATGGATTTTAGTTCAGTGGAACAAGGTGATATTATTGTTTTAAAATTAGAAAATAATATATTTTCCATCGTGTGGTCAGAAGCACACACATTTTTTTCTTTATGTAAACATGTCCGGCTTTGATCTGCTTTCCTTAATGGTGAAATTGGTAATTAATAATAATTATTATTATTGCTATTTTCATTGTAGCCTTCCATATTCAGTGGTTCAGAGATTGAAAGGTTAATTTAATTGAAGATCTTATGGTCAGATTATCTTTCAACACGATGGGGCTCCACCACATACAGCAAGAGCAGAGTTGTCGAATTCCTAGTCACTATTCAGCTTATAGTAGGTGAATATTGATCTGTAGTCTCTTCTTAAATATATGAAGCTGCGTGTGTAATAAACTACTAAAATATTGAATATTAAAGTAATATTTATTCTGGGATCGCTCCCGGTTGGAAATATTTTTTTAATGTTTTTATTGATGTAATTTATATTAAAAAATTCTCCTTTTTTAGCTTTCCAATAAACTCATTATTGTTAATGTTTATAGTATTCTTTCACAAAATTTCTTAATTAATTTCTCACATTCCTTGTGCGTTTGTTAACACAATAGATGTAATTATATTAACTACTGGATTATTTAAGTGATTTCACTTGTTCACAGCAGTAGTTTTGTGCGAAAGCAATGAAATTATAGCTTCCCCTATATAGTGCCTGCCTGATCTCAATTCTCAATAACACTATTCAGTATCATTCTACTTGAACTAGACACTTTATTCTCTATACTTTTGGAACTGTTTTTTTTTATACAGTTTTTCTCTTCCATCCCTCTTGTTTGTTCCCTTCAAACTATACATAATACTGGCAGTATTATCCTCCCCTTTCCATAGTTCCAATATTTCCTCTGGAGCCTTCTTCAACACCCACGTGTCGAATACAAATATAGGTGCAGCTCTGATTACCATTTTGTAAATTTTTACCTTCACCTTATTCTTTACACAATTTTCGGTTACCTTTTGTTAATCTTGGTGCTACCTCCTGGTCTTCGCCCTCATTTTCTTCCAGTTTTCCTCTTTCACTTTTGATATATTCCCCATCCATTCTTTTAACCTGTCTGAAGGATTTTATTTCTTTATTTTGCAATTGTTCGTAGAGAAGTAATGAAATAGTGGTTCTAAGGTCGAGACTACTTAAACGTTCCTTTTGAGCGAATGTAAACAGACCATAATTGCACACGGTCATTCTCGCAAAAGATTTTCCACGACGATTCGCCTTTCTCGTGTTACGTTTGCACCTATTATACCCGTTTTTGGCACCGAAAATTTTATGTGCTATTCATCTAGCTTACCTACTTCAATCTAAAATTGTCACAACTCCTCCTCTGATGTCACGTCCGTTTGATTTATGGACGATAATACTTGACCTGCATAAAACTGTTTTGTTTTAAATCTGCCAACTGTTCTACGACTTTCTGTACTAATTGTTTCAATTTATATTGAAAAAAGTTTTTGGCGATTTCATAGAAAAATATGTGTACATAACTATATTTATTATATCATCTTAAGCAGGCTACTGACTTAGAGTGAATACACCTATTATGAGCCTGAGAGGAAGGGAAATATTCAAAAAGAAGTCTGATATAAAATTGGACATGGAATCCCAATAAAATGACAGAATGTTGACGTTTAAAATTCTTAGTATGCAATAGTAATCACGATGCTCCAAGTAGTAAATATATAGGTCGTACATGAGTATTATCATATTATCACCACGTGGACTTCGTTTGATAGGTACTCGTACAACACGTAACACATTTTATAACCCCCCATATTTTTTATTTTTTGTACGACCTAGTTTTTGATCTAAGCATTGCTGTCACTGAGCATTGCATAGCCCATATCGTTTGGGAATATATTATACTTCAGAAAAACCAAAATATCTATTTCGAATGGCCACTTTATGCGATTAAGATGTGTGGTATTTGCTCCAAGTATAAAAACATGTAGAAGAGTTGAAAATATACTACCAAGTTTTGTTTAACAACCTCGTCATCGTTCAGGGTTGGAATGGAAGGAAAATGCCAGACAGTGAAATTATTCGGTATGCTTTTATCAAATCGGTGGCGACGAATAATGGCGTTGGAATTCATCCACCAAAGTTTACACCAAAGTTTACACCAAAATTTACAGCCACGTCATGGGCGCCGCCAGGATTACTTTCAGGGAGGTGCATCTGCATCTACACATGACATTATTAACAAAAAAATATTTTTTCTATGTATTTTCTTTCCTGACAGGGGGGTGCAAGTGCACCCCCTTGCACCCTGCTGCCGGCGCCCATGAGCCACGTTATTTAATATCAACAGAACATTCAAACTGTTATGCAACAACACGAGAAACACAGATTTAAGTGAAGTTTTATTTTTATATTATTTATGTTGAAATTACATAACGTTAGGCTTGAGCATTTTTAGTAGGTGTTACGAAAACCATTCAATAACATACGACCGATTTTGCGTACAACTGACTCGAATAATTTAATCGTTTCAGCCTTGGCCACTGACTACCAATGGCAAGTGTTTTGTTTGGATTTTGTGTCTTAAATTGATAAGTTATTTTTTAGAAGTTCTATTTAACTGAAAAACTTCGTTATATACTGTATATCTACAGGATGTCTCGTATAAGGTTAGCTTCCTTAAAATGTTTGATTTGATACTTTAAAACAAACAAAAAAAAATGTTGAGAAACTGTTGTATTTTTTGTTTTAGTAAACTATTTCACAAAGAAAGTGATACAGGTTGTTCCAAAATTAACGGAAATAAGTGAAACATAACACAATAAGCCAAAAATAGCAAGAAACAAAAAAATAAAATAAAAAAATCATGTTACAACCCAAAATGTATTTTTTTTTAAATTTTTGTTTCTAATGTTTACCACCTTATAACTTTTCAGCTAAGTTAAGAGTATATTTTTAAAGCATATTATTCGTACATAGGAAACCCTTTTTTGCGTGGCATGTTTTTTTCCCGTTAATTTTGGAACACCCTGCAACGCTGGCCTTTATCCTTATCTAATATTACATAAAATGTAAAACTGAATCATACCTTATATAGACTTCAACTACCACATTCTGATCAACTTCATACTTTGCTTGCATAAACCTCGCCTTTGTTTCAATGCAAGCAGTTACTTTATCCAAATCCAATGAAAGATGTATTGGTTCCATCTGCAACTTGGGTTGCCACTGTATTACCGCTTGTTGCAGAATATCAGGGGTAAGTCTGGGATCCCCCCATGGTATTTGTTTCTAAAACGAAAATTGAACGTCCCGGGCATTAAAACGACGTTGATTACCTTTAAAATGCGTTGAATATTTTCGTGAATTTTTTTCTTCGATTCAATATTTAGTTTACTGTATTTTCCAATAATTTCTAAGCTCAGTATTACGTAATCTTGTATGCTAGCGGTTAAGTAGGCACATCTAATAGCTCTTTCTAAAATATCAGTCAAGAGTAGCCACCAGTGCTCGCTTCTCAAGTCCCATAGCATATGAGTTAAGAGACTGCAACAATTTGTATTGGAGATATTTGTAAAATTTGTAATGAAGATTACGTTAAAGCTTTCCCAAAATCTTGGGAATTGTAATACTCTTCTGCCATTTGGAGAACCAAGTGCCTTCTTGTACGGGGGCATTTATACGTTTTGTACTGGGAAATCGCAAGACCAAACAGTGCCACGATTGTGTTCTAAAATGTGTACAGATATTAGTGGAAATCAGTATTTTCAAGAATAATTAAACTTACAGAATGTGGGTGTTGCTTCTCCAAATACTGTAAAGCTTCAATCCCATTAGATTCTAATTGAGGATCTGGTGGTTCCGCTGATAATTTACCGGGCCTCCAAGGTCTCTGTCCGTAGAACTCCATAAAATTAGCTCCTTCTAAAGGATCAGGATGTGGATACGCGAGTATATTCTGCAAATACAAGTTTACATGTTGCATTCCACAATAAATATTCTAGCCTGATATAATTTATAGTGGTGGCCTAAAAACATAGGGCATTATTGGAAAAAAGTCTAAAAAGGACTCTATGACTAAGCGACGAAAGATACTGCAAGTGATTTGTAACATTAATAGGAATTCATTAGCATGTTCATATTATTATTAATGCTTACTGGCTGTCAGGATTTCAATAATGCGAAATACTAACTAACTGAACACTTTATAAGCGGCAACACACGTTTATTTTAATTTTAATCACCTGTATGTCGACCTAAATCTTCCAAATTTACAGGTCTCAGAAGACAATTGTTTGAAATGCACGTATATTTTATTTTAAGGTCCCATGGTCTTTTTCGGTCGATGAATACAAATCGGTACCGACTCAGGTTTCTTTTTTTAGATTATTTCGCTATAAATTTTTCGTTGGTCTAACAATTCACTACTTTGTGTTTGTTTACCATGAGGTATTAATATATCAATCGATTGATGTTTGACTGTTGTTAAATTTTCTTACGAAGCAACAAATTATTTCGATCGTCACAACCTTTGTGTTTAACGGAAAAATAAAGACACGCGTTTGTAAAATCAAACAAACCTTTTGAATCTGCGGTAACATTAAGTCAGCGTGGTATATTACGGTCCCATAAACAAGCATTCAAGATAAGAGGGAATAATTCATTTCTTGCAAAAGTAAACCGATTAGTAATAACAAAAAAGAAGTTACCTATATCATAATTTATCAAATACTAGCTGACTCGACAGACGCTGCCCTGTCCAAATTTCAAAAAATTTGTTTTTGGACAGATCGCGAAACAACACAAAAGTAAAAACAAATATTTTATTTTATTATAGGCTGGGATGGGTTTTTCTCGATTTTTCTCGATTTTTATTTTCAATTCAAAACATTTAATTGAGTTATTTCCATGCCGGCAGAAAAACGAACAAAACAAAAAGGATAATCCAAATATGTCGTTCAAATCGGTACAGCCACTTTCAAGTAATGCGCTTACCAACGAACAGCATTTCATTTTTATTATATGGATTAACCACCCACCCCGTTAATGGAAAGTAAAAACAAAATAATGTAATTTTATTTTAATTTAGATTAATAAATAATAAATTTTGTGATATTTCACATTGTTTTCGTATGTTGTAAGCCCAATGACTAATAAATTCAAAAGCGATTAAATTTTGACACATTTTTAACCGCGGTAAAATTTTGACATGTAATTAATCGCTGTAAAATGGGCAGAAACCATAAATTATAATTCTACTGGCATCACTGGATCCATACAAAATGTATGAGATTTTTTTTTAATAGTTTTAATAGTTATTCGCCCCCGAAAAATGTTAGTCAATCCGCTCTCGAGATATTATCAAAAAAATTGTGTGTGGAGTCCACGCGCACCAGAAGTGAAACTTTGGAGTTTACTCCTTAAAAATCAATTTTCATTTTTAAAGGCCGGTACGACAAATTTGTTATTGTTGCCCTGTACCAGGGGGGCTTTGTTAATGTCGTTGCCCTGTGCCAAACTCCCCGCCCCTGTAATTTTTCCGATGTTTTAATAGTTATTTTGCTATTCGGGGCGAAGGAAAATCCAACAAATTAAAGATCATAAAAATCGGTCCAGCCGTTCTTGAGTTATAAACCCAAGGGAGACCCCTGAGCCCACTGTCCATGTTTTCATAGTTATTCTGCTATTCGGGGCGGAGACAAATCCAACAAATCGAATATAATAAAAATCGGTCCAACTGTTCTTAAGTTATAAACCAAAGGGGGCCCCTGGGCCCCCTTGTTCATGTGTTAATAGTCATTTTGCTATTCGGTGGTGGAGACAAACCCTACAAATCAAAGATCATAGAAATCGGTCCAGCCGTTCTTAAGTTATAAACCCAAGAGGGCCTCCTGGACCCCCTTGTCCATGTGTTAATAGTTATTTTGCTATTCGGGGCCTGAGACAAAATCCAACAAATCAAAGATCATAAAAATCGTTCCAGCCGTTCTTAACTTATAAACCCAAGGGGGCGCCCCTGAGCCCCCCTGCTCATGTTTTACTTCATAAGAACCTTCCTCGAACTCCAAAAAAAAAAAAATTGCCTTCATTGGTCCAGCCGTTCTCAAGTGATGGCGTGACCAAGGAAAATAGGGATTCATTTATATACAGTGTGGAAAGTAAGTAAGGAATAAATTCAGTAACTCCGTTAGTATTTGCACTAGAAATAGAAATTAACAAGCATGTGATAGGGCTAATTATAGCGGATCCGAGGAACGTATACTAATTTTTTTTTCATCAGTTTTTTTTTGAGTTATGACGTCATCAATACTTTTTTTTAATGGCAACCTATGTTTTTTGTTTTACATTTCAATAGAGTATTTTGTTCTGTTTTCAACGTTGTCAAATACTTAATAGGTTAGATAAGAAAAAAATCAATTAAAACGGCGCTAAAGTTCAAATTAGTAAAATTTCAAAAAATTAACAAAACTGTCTAATTTAAGAAAAAACCATAGAGATACCAATACAATTTTGACACGTTCTGAATAAATTGGTACAAAATAATTGTGTCCCAACTGTTTTTCTGTATTAAATAATAAATAAACTTCTAAATAATAATATCTGGTTGCAACAGGATGGTGCTCCAACACACTAAGCCCGGTGCGGCGTTATTTGGACAAAGTATTTCCAAGAAGATGAACAAGAGGTCCAATAAAATGGCAGGCTAGGTCCCCAGATCGAACCCCATATTTTTTTTTTTATGGGGGCCATTAAAAAAGCAAGGTGTATCAAAACCGACCCAACAAATTGGATGATCTTGAAGGAAGAATTCGACATGAGTGCAGTTTAATAACTCCCCAAACCATTGAAAATGTATTGGCTGCTTTTTATGATCGTCTTGGATTTTATCAGATGATGCAGGGTCATCAGTTTGAACATTTGGTGTAATATCTTTAATTTATAACTCCCACATCAATAGTCTTTTTGTTAATTTTGTTAATTTGTCAGCCCTACTTTGAAATTTAGGGTTGTTTTCTTATTTTTTCTCATTGATTGCTTTTGGGAACTTTATTTTGTTTGGATTTTTATGGTTTTTTCCTTGAATTCTGATAAAATTAGACAGCTCTGTTAATTTTTTGAAATGTTACTAATTTGAACTTTAGTGCCGTTTTTATTAATTTTTTCCTGAGTATTTGATAACGTTGAAATCAGAATAAAAAACTCTATGCGAATGTAAAATCAAAAACATAGGCTGCTATTAAAAAAAAATATTTATGACGTCATAACTGTCAAAAAAAAAAGTAATGCAAAAAAATTTGTATACGTTCGTCGGATGCGCTATAATTAGCCCTACCACATGCTTTTTAAGTTTTATTTCTAGCTCAAATACTAACGGAGTTACTGAATTTATTCCTTACTTAATTTCCACACTGTATACAGGGTAGCGCAAAAGTATGGAAACACCTGAATATCTCAAAAACTGTTAGTCCCATCTAAACCAAATTTTGCAGGTATATAGGGGTCTATAATATCTACTTGGTGTAATTTTTTCATAGTAATAATAATAATAATAATAAGATATATTTCCTTGCCTTTCGGCTTTGAAAAGGATTCCTATTCCCATACAATGCTAAATAACTGAATACTGATTAAATAAAACTATAAAACATAAACATCACCAATGGCTAAATTAATTTCATTTTCCTCCCATCTCTTCCCCCCTTTTCTCTACATTCTTTCTTCTGTCTAAAACTCCTTTCATCCAGCCTAGTCCTTTCCCTTCTTCTCCTATCAGTACTTTCCAATCTTCTCTCTCCTCTCTCAGCTCCTCACATTCTTTCATCATGTGCTCTATTGTTTCTGCTCCTTCTCTGCATAGTCTGCACACTCTCTCGTCTCTCTATTTCCAGTATTTGTTTTCTCTTTCCTCGTTTCCACATCTAAACCTTGCTATTACTTTCTTATCGTTCTTCTCGCTTTCCTTTCTCAGGTATGCCGGCAATTCCTCCGTGATTAGTGACCTATACTTTCCATTATACCTTGACTCATTAATCCTCGTTCTCCTTTCCTGCCTCTGTACGTCTCGGTCCACCTCAACTATCTCTCTTAGTACATTTACTCCATTATTTCTTCGCCTCTCTACCTCCTCCACTGCATACCCATTTCTCTCGTAGTATTTTCTTCTCTCTTTTCCTGCTCTTTCCATGTTCCCATTCTTTATCTCTTTCCAACACTCTTGCAAGATCTTACATTCCGTTCTTTCTCTTATTCTCTCTTCAAATCTTACTGCTCTTTTTCCTGCTTCCACTCTTATCTTGTCTCTCTTTACTTCTTCTAGTACGATATATGCTGGCGTTTCCCTGTCCAATCCTAGTACCCATCTCCAGTACTTCGCTTGGATTGCTTCCAGCTTTTCCTGCTCCTTCCATCCCCATATTTCTGCTCCGTACATCATTACACTCTGTACTAGCCTTTCGTACATCAGTCCTCTCCTTCTTATATCTCGTCCGAATTTTCTCTCGCCTATTCCCCATACTTGACCTACCACCCTGTTCGCTTTCCTTTCTAGTTCCTTTATATGACTTTTCTCGTTGTTAGTCTCGTTAAAGGTGTAACCCAAGTATTTAAATTCTTTTACGTTTTCTAGTTCTTTTCCTTCCCACTTCCATTCTTCTTTCTTTCTTCTGCCTCCTTTCTGAAAAATCATCATTTTTGTTTTCTCCACGTTTAACTTTAGCTTCTTTCTTTTCAGGTATCTTCCTAGGCATTTTATCATTCCCTTCATTTCTTTGGCCTCTCTCGCTATTAACACCATATCATCGGCGTATGCCAACGAATGGACTTTCGTTTTTCCTACCACCACTCCCCCTGCCTGTGATAGTCTTAGTTTTTCTTCCAGGTCGCTTATATATGCCGCGAATAGACTGGGACTGAGTGGGCATCCTTGTCTTACTCCTTTCGTCGTCCAGAATCTTTTACTTGTTTTCCCGTTTACTTTTACTTTGTTTCCCGTTTCTAAGTAAATTTCCTCTATTCTGCTCAACAGCTGCTCGTTGATTCCTTTCTCTCTTAGGTACTCCCATAATCTCTCTCTATTTACACTGTCAAAAGCCGCCTTCAGGTCTACAAACAGCGCGTACATCTTCCCTCCTTTCTTATCGAGTTCTTTATCTATTAGATGTTTCAAGATGTACACGTTATCGATGGTGCTTCTCCCTCTCCTAAAACCCGCTTGTCCATCTGGTAACAAATCTTTTTCATCTAGTTCTTCCTTCAATTTATCTTCCAGTATCATTGCGTAGATCTTGTACGCCGTGCTCAGCAGACTTATTCCTCGGTAGTTCTCCACCTTTTCTCTTGTTCCTTTTTTGTGTATCGGACACACTAGCCCCATCCTCCATTGGCTTGGTAGCCCCTTTCCTTGCCAGACGTCGTTTACTATCTCCCTCATTATCTCTATTATTTCTTCTGTTGCATAGATCCACGCTTCATTTTGCAGTTCATCTTCTCCCGCCGCTTTTCGTTTCTTCATTCTTCCTATACCCCTTTTAATCATTTCCTTCGTAATCTCTTCCCCTTTCTCTTGTTCTCTTGGTCCTCCTCCCTTCTGTCTTCTTTCCGTTTCGTCCTTTCCGTCTAGTAATTCTTTAAAATACTCTCTCCATTCTTCTATCCTTATCTTCTCGTCTGCCCACTTTTTCACTTTTCGTTCTCTGTTTATGTATTTCCAAACTTCTTCTTCTGTGTTGATTGATCTAATTTCCTCTTCTTCTTCTCTTTTCTTTTCTTCCTTCTTCTTCTCACAAGTGTCTTTGTATTTCTTTAATTGCTTCCGGTATTCTTCTCTTGATCCCTTCCCACTTCTCCATTTTCTCATTTGCTTTCTGGCAAGTCTTTTCATTTCCTGGCATTCTTTATCCCACCATCTATTTCTTCCCATTCTTTCTCCCACTTCTACTTCTATTTTCTTTGTTGTCATCGCTTCTCTCATTCTCCTTTCGAGTTCTTTCATTCTTGTTTCGGTGTCTTTTTGTTTTTCTTTTTCTCCTTCAACATGTTGTAGCGCACTTCTGTACTTTTGTATGCTTTCTTCTTCCCAGATTGTTTTTATAATTGTTTCTTTCTTAGGTTTTTTTTCTTTTTATTTCTTCTCCGGCGATTTCCATTTCTAACGGTTGGTGATCTGATTCCACTCTGTTTCCCACTTCGAATCTTCTTACTTCATCCAATGCATGTTGATTGACTATTGCGTAGTCAATCACTGATTCTCCTCTCGGCCACACGTACGTAAATTCTCCTGTATCATCTTCCCAGTTCCCGTTCAGTACCTCGTATCCTCTCTCTTCTATAAATTCAATCATTTTTCTTCCTTCTTTATTTTCTGTCTTGTCCTTCGATGTTCTTCTCGCATCTTCTGTCTCATTATTCCGTCTTCCTAATCTTGTCCCAATTCTAGCATTAAAGTCGCCCCCAATTATTACAATTCTTTTTTCTGTCTCACTTATGGTCTCTTCTAACATTTGTTTTGTTTTACTCATCTCTTTACTGTATACCGTGATTACTTTAACTTTTTTTGTTCCTATTTTTAGATTTCTTTCTGTTATTCCAGTTCTCTGTAGTTCTTGTTTTGTTTTTATTTCGTCCTCAATTTCTTTCCTTACTCCTGTGATAATGCCTCCTTTCGCTCGTCCTTTCTTGTTTTTCCTTTCTGCTGCTTGACATCTCCATACATAATCTCTCGGCATTCTCTCTTCTATCTTCTTCCACTCCTTTTCATCTACCCACGTTTCTACCATTCCAATTACGTCAAATTCGCTTATGTATTTCCAGAAGTCTTCTCCTTTGTTTCTTATACCCGCTACATTCCAATATACCAATTTTATTCTTCCTTTTATTTTCTTCTGTTGCTTTCCCGTTGAATCGTGTACCTTCTTTCTTTTTGCCTTCTGTCTGCTTTTTCTTTCCCGGTTTTTTCCTTTCTCCTTTAAAAATTTTCCAGTCGCTCGGTGTCATCGTTCCATTTCCTCCAATTTCCCTCAACCTGCAGTTTCCTGTAGCTTACCCTTACCGTCTTTCCTTCTTCCCTTTCCCTCTTCGCTATCTCTCTTATCTTTTTCTGTATCTCTCTTTCTTTCCTTGTTAGGTCGCTGTTCACAAAGATTTTCGGTCCTGTCTTATTCCTAAGTTTTTCTTTATTCCTCATGACGTTCAGCTTCTGTTCCCAACTCTCAGTTTTTGCTATTACCATTTCTTCTCCCTTTATGGCATAGGCCTCTGTTATTTTCACTTCTGTTTCCAACTCCTTTTCAATCCATTTCTCGATTTCTTTTCTCATGTTTTGTCCCGTCCCTTTTAGTCTTAGCCCTGTTATTACTATGTTATTTCTTCTTTCACCTCTTTCTTTTTCCTCCATCTTCGACTCCATCTGTCCTATCTTCTTTTCTAGTAAGCTTTTTTCTTTTCTCCATTTTTCCTCTTTTTCTTCCATCGCTTTCTTCAGTTGGTTCACTTCTCTCTTTAGTCCTTCCATATCTTCCCTGAGCTGTCTGTTGTCGTTTTTCAGCTCTTTCACTTCTTTCCTCGTCTCTCTTGTGTCTTCCTTGATTTGTTTAAGGTCTTCCATTATACTTTTTGTCATTTCCTCCATCTTCTTCTCCACTTCTTTTTGCGTTCTTTCGTCCCCTGGAGATCTTGCTGTTTTTTTACTTTTTTGAAAGGCTACTGGGCTTTCTTCTATGTCTCTTTTTCGTTTGGTTTCCTCTTTATCTTCTTTGAGTTCTTCTTCCTGTTTCATACCGGTCCGCAACCTTCTACACTGTACCGTGTATTGTTGGTTGCCGGAGTTCTTTGTTGACGTTACCGTTTCTTCCTCTGGCTTTTCTTCACTCCTCGCACTCTATCTCTTCCTACCTTTTGTTTATGTTGCTTTTTCTGCTGCCTTCTTCGCTTTTCTCTGTTTTGATTGCTCTATTTTCCTCAATTTTCTTCTGGATACTTCTTTCCACGTGCTGTCGTGACGGTCGGTAATATAGGAATTCCCGTAATTTTTTCATAGTTGCACTGTCATTTGTTTTCGAGATACAAAACCAACTTATATTTTTTTAAATAGCAACATAGGGTGAAAATAACCTTTTTGGAAAAAGCATTTTTTTCTGAATTTAACGATGTGCTATAATAATTCTACTTTTTGGCATTTGTCTGCAAAAAAAATATATTTTTTTTTATAAATTATCATTATTATTAAACTCACAGCTGCAAATATGATTATTTGTGCTGTAAGAAAATAATATGCCATCAAACCTAAAAGTATTACTAAAAAAGTCTGTTTTTTACAATGAATGTTCAAAATGTTGACCATTAATTTCTTGACAAAAATGAATTCTATTATTTAAAGTATTTATTTTCAGCAATTTCTGGGTAGCTCGTTCGGCGCGCGCTAATTTTCCGGTGGCGGTAATGAAAAAAATATCCCGCTGTGACACTGCAAACTATTTTTCCCGGCGAGTTATATATTTAAATTTTAAGTGCATAGTCTTGCTTAAATGGCGAATCGACGGACCGTTCCGCGGTGAGAATATCGCTTCGCAGACGGTATCTAAACTCGGTAGTTAAATTCAGATTTTTCGGTAACTTCGTTACAACCTTCAGGATGTACATAGACTGTATATTATGCCATTAAAATATAGCTCTTTTTGGAGACCAATTTTTCAACGCAAATCGACGAAAAAACGGTCGAGCGAATGCATTTGTTATGAACGCTGCTTTAACGATAAGATATATACGAATGCTTTGTATAGAAAAGTTGTAGAGCTTAAAAAGGCCAATAAAGAAGCCGCGACGACATATATCCACATATATGTTACGGTTAATTCACAAATTGATAAAATATGACTATTCCTCCATATGCCAACTAGTATTCTTTAAATGGAATCTAATGTTTTACTCTTGAATCATAATAGGATTCATAAATGATTCATGTTGCGAAAACAAGATTCACATGTAGGTAAATGTAGAATTTTGCCGTTCAAAGCCTACTGGATATGTGAATCATTTATGAAGACCCTGTACTACCATAGCTGTTTAAAGACCGTACGTCGTGTCATATCAATTTATCAACCCAAAAAGTTTAACACTTGCAGGTTCAAATGAGCGTTTATTAAACACGTTTATTAAACCTCTGATTTCCATAGGCACCCTTAATAAACACATTTTGTAGATCATATTATAGTATGTAGATATTAAAATGTTGACATTCAACTCTTTGATGTTCATAAATAAAGAGATGAAAAATATAGCGCGAAAGCCAAAGTTTAATACATATATGATATAAAATGATGATTTCAAAAATTCACACAATTGTCAATTTGAATTTAAATTGTCATTGACTTATATGTGAAATAATGTCACCTTACTACGATCTCGTTTTTTAAAATCCATATCAAACTATCCAAAATTGGACAGAAATGACATATGTCAATGTCCCCCCTTTTTTTTTTCTCCAACCAACTGCAACATTAATAAAATGTTTTTTTCACTACTAGCTTCAGAAAACATCATTATATATCGTGTCTGATGCTTCAGAAATTGATTTTCTATACCTTACCCAATAATGGAGTTTTCTCTCCTACTAGTAGATAATAAAAACAATTGACAATGTTGGCATAGTTACTGCCGCAGTTGATGTGTTGACTTGACATTTGCTGTCATTATTAATGATAGCTGATAGCCCAACAATGTAGAACTGGGGAGTTGGAATTTCTTGCGAAATGTTAAATTTGCCATCTGGACCACACTAGCAACATCGCAACAGAATAGAAATGACAGGTATTGATTTAATTTAATACGCTGCTTGTTTTTCATGGATATCTTAGTAATTCCTTCCGATCTTTCGCATTATCATGATTATCATTTGAACAAAAGTTAAACAAATGTGCTAGTAGTGAAAAAAAAAGTATATAAACCATGATTGAGAAGTCTTTTCTTAGCCTTGCATTATTATTTCCCTCGATGCTTCGCATCTTGGGCAATAAAATAGCTCGGCTGAGAAAAATGTCTTCTCAACCTTGGTGTATATATAATTACTATTCATCTTTGATTTTTTTCAACTTAGTCTGGTCGTCTTGACTTTTGTTATTATTATAGGATAATTTAAAACAACATGCGTCACTCCTGGAAAATATTCTTTATCATTTTCTTTCGGACATGACCTTGAATATGTACGGCACGTGGTTTAAAGAAGTGACCCATGTCAACAAAAATCTACTATTGGGGTTTTGGCAACATAATATTTTTCAAAATTTACCGAAATTATGTAGTTAAAAAATATTTGTACTATAACAATAAAAAAACTTACAGAACATAATTCTTGACAAGACTTCTTCCTCAAAATCGCATACTGGGCAGCCTGTTGATAATATATTCCTGGATGCTGTGTTTGCACTGCTGGCAACCCCAACTTCACAGCTTCGTCGAAAATATCCCCAAAAACAGAAAATCTGCACCACTAAATTGTTTTGTTTTGAATTACAATACTTACTGTTTTGATAGCCATGCATAATGTTCAAAACTGAGTTCTTGAAAGCCCATTCGATTTTTAAATCTATCGATATGAGCTTTAAATTGGGAAATTGCATCCCTAGGCAAATTTAATGCAAACATCAATTTACATAATTTGTAATTTATAAACCCTGCAACTGTACGAATTTCAAGAGCATTTGTATCAACAACTCTGATTTCTAATAAATTGTTGTAGGCATGAGTATAATGTCTAAAAATAAAATCCTTATGAAAAATTTAAAAGTTGAAAGCAGTACATACTTATGAGCTGTATGTATATCTTGTTTTAACTCATAAAGGAAGCCCATTTTGTATTGATGTCGTACAAGCAAATACTGATGTGAATTCTTATTTAAGTGTTCTTTATGTGCACGAACATTTTTTATTTCATTATGGTAATAATTCTGAGCAAACTCGTAGAAAGCATTCTCCAATCTGACAGCATAACCTTGCAGATGATCTCCATGAGGCAGTACAAACAATGAACTACCATTGAGTTCACAACTTGCACAAAGATTTACTGCTCGATCTGATGCCAAAACATCTTCACCAGGAGGCAACGGTAGAGTACTTTGAATCAAAACCACTGTAATACGCGTGTTCCGTCCTTCCAAGGCGGCTCTATAACATGATGTCTTACAGAGTTTTATTTTATTGGCACTCACCGTAAGGATTGTACACGAGAAGCACACTCGATCATTTTTTCATTCCATAAACTATCATCCCAATCTAAATCATAAAAAATCACAATAACAGCAGGAATCTCATAGAGATGTTTGTTCATCCAGTTCCGTTTTAAAATCCCTTTAGGAATGTACCAATCATACGAATTTCTCTTCGGTTTAATCACAGGGAATTCATGTGCATTTCCTATCAATTTAAACAGCACAGGAGATCTGTCTGTCCTTCTATTATTACTAAAAGTCTCCCAAATGGACTTGTGAATAGCATTGTTGACAGTATCCAAACCAGACACTCCTACTAAGGCTAGAGGTTTCGCTGATAATTCAGGGGGAAGATCGGAGATAATTTGCGCATTCGATTGCATTATGTTTTCACTGTTGATTTTTATGTGGGCTACGTTGTTTTACTAAGCAGTTCACACATAGTTCTTCCAAAATTCCCGTATTTATTTTAAAAAGTATGACACACTGACAGTTCCTGACAGCAATGCAAACATAACCTCAAATTTATAGGAAAATGACGTAGGAACAATTTTTGCGAACGACCGGAATTGAACCCAAATTCACTGACAATAAAGTATTAGTGGTATTAATAAAAACCAACAAATGCTAAGATGCCTTTGCTACTTAGCATTAACATTCGCTTAGAAGTAAAAGATTTCGATTGTAGAAATTGCTTGTTTTCGTATTAATAAACAAATCCTTTTGACGAAAGCTTTTGCTAGTTTATTTACAAGCAATTGCTTATAATAATTATAAACGCTTGGCGGCCAGATAGCAGGATGAACAAAAACCATCACAACAACATTCGTTGTTCTTTTAACATATTTTTACAGTTTCAATTCAGTCCTCATCGTCATCAATCCTGTCCAGCAGTGAAAGTCATGTGAAAGTTCAGGTCCAGAAGCTCAAGTTAAAAAACGAAAAGAGGCACCTTTTCAAGAAATGAATTCAGAGCTTTACGGTAAAATTACTACAGTGCGAAAATTAGCTAAAAATCTTAACAATTTAAAAACGTCCGTCAGGAAGAGTTACTGGAAATAGCAAAATTAAAATCACTCCAGCAGAAAAAAAATTACACTTCGCCGCAAAATTAACGCATAATATGTGAAAATTAAAACTGATCTAAAATTTATAGATTTTTATAAATTGCAAGTAAGGTATAAGTTAAAGATACTCATTTATTGCGAAAGAAGTCTTTTATTTGAATATTTAAGCAAACAATAACAAATTAAACAATGGAAATTATAATAGCACCCAGTTATCTTGAAAACAACAATCACCTTTGATTTTTACACAATAACGGATATTTCCACATCTGGCTCTAATAACAGCTTGACATCTTCGTCTAATGCTCCTAATTTCAGTTCTGACTTCATTTTGATCAACATCATTGCAGATGTCTACCAATCTGTTTCCTACTTCTTCTCTGGTGATTGGTGAGGGTTCTGAATCTCGCAATGCTCTTCCTAAAGTGTGCCACATCTGTTGTATTGGATTTAAGACCGAAGTTATGGCCATACCAGGTACAAGAACCAGTGCTGTAGGAGCCTCCAATGATATGCCATCCCAGACCATTACGTACCCTCCACCAAATTCTACTGTTCCGACCATATTACACTAGACTCTCACCTAGACATCTGTACACTCTCCGACGTCGATCATTGCTCACAAGAGAAAATCTGGATTCATCTCTGAATAAAACATCACACTAGGAGGAAATGATCCAGTCAACATATTCTCTATCAAATTTTGGACGGGCTCTTCGATGTGCTGCGGTTAGGAGCGGTTCCCTAGCTGGCACTTACGGACACAAATCAGTTTCCTTAAGACGTCTTCTTATGGTATCTTGACTTATTCTTCTGTTATAACCTTCTAAAAATTCACTTTGCAGGGTAGTACTTGTAATGAATCTTATTTTAAGAGTTTGTAACCGCAGAAGGCGGTCTTGCCTGGGTGTTGTCATTCTGGTGTATCCTCTTGTCTTTCTATACCTATTGAGTATTCGGGAAACCGTAGAATGATTAATACCTAGACGCTGGACTATAAAGGCTTGATTTCACCCTTCCTCAACGACAGTAACAGCTACCACAGCGTCATGTTCTGAAACTTGTTCTCTACGACGGTTCATTTCTTGTAGAAACAGGAAACAGTTTACACTAGCCGTCAAACATTAAAAATGAGCTCGTGTTGAGCAATCTAAACTTGTGTAGAATACGATAAAGCAGGGTTTGAGTTTTTAGCGACAAAACGTTGCAGTCTTTTTACAAGAATTGCACAAAAGCTTGTCAGAAATAAGTATATTTTTTGATAATAATTCATTTTACAGTTATTTAAAATCATCTTAATAAAATATTTATGAAATTACAACTTATACGTTAATTTTGCGGCGAAGTGTATATGAATCGATGAAAGGTACCAAAACAGGAAAGGGGTCGTCCATTAATTACGTGAGCTCAAAATGGGGGGGAGGGGTCCAGTAAAATCTCATCAAATCTCATCTAAAGGGAGCAGGGGGTCATTGAACATCTCACGTCAACTTTTTCCATTAATACATTGAATATATAAAAAAAAAAATATTATTTTACTTTTTTAAAGGTTTTCTATTTTGCCCGCAAACGATTTTTTTATTACAATAGCAATCTCGAGTATAGATAGTATTAAATATCTTCTATGTATGGTATTCCCCGAATTGAGACAATTGCGGCACAATTTATTTACCAGACTCTTTTCGTGGAAATTCCCGCCGCGTTAAAAAATCTTTCAACGAACAATACAGAACGCCCATGCCCATGGAGTAAGTAAACAATTAGGGAAGGTAGTCTATTTTTATTGTTATGTAATTTAAATAAATTCGTTAGTGTCCCTTAAACGCGCTATTATTTTTTCCCCTTTATATTCCATCAATATTAACGCTTAGGTATTTAGTGGTATTTAGCAAAATACATGAACATAGATGAAAATTAATTATTTAAAAATTGTAAGGGATAAATCTCACGTGAGGGGGAGGGAGGGGTCCAAATTAACAGAAAAACACCTCACGTCATTAATGGACGGCCCCAAAGTCCAAGTCTCACTAGATTGCCGGGAAGAATTGTTGTTGCGCGAGAATCATTTACAAGTTAGTATCTATAATAAGCGAAGATAACACCGGTCGACACGATTTTTTGGTTTGAGTTTTAAATATCAAATTTCGCTCTCTCTTACGTAATTAATAAAGGGAATAATTTTTTTTTTTTTTTGGTCAAAGTTTGCTTTTGTAGAAACCAGAGCGATATTTCGAATTTTAAGGAAAATTACCTATTTTTTCAGAATATTATTCTGAATTACTATTAAACAAATTTTTACTATACATCTGAGTCACTTTTATTTAAGAATTATAATTAATAAGACTAAACAAAATTGTAGGTATTGCACAATGTACAGTTTAAAAATGAATATTTCTTGTAATATTTTAACTTTTTGTAAATATTGGGAATTTATTATTAGCTTCGTTCGCGGTTCACAATTTGAATCGATTCCGAACCAGTTCAGAACTATCCCGGATTGCCATAAAGCGCATGCGCGATTCTGAACCGGTTCGAGATTTTATTTTACGGCGAACGATGATTTTGAACGGTTCCATAAAAAGTTCTGAAATGCTAGTCTAGATGAACGAACAAATTAGCATTGTTTGTTGATTTGGCTATCAGAAAATGAGTGAGTTCGAAGGATGTAAATAATGAACGATTGTCTATTAGATGTGTTTTTAAACCAAACAATTTCTTAACAAAGTCTTAACCGAATTTTTAATCGTTCCGGAAAGACCTGAGGAGGAGGAAGAAACTCATCAGTAACCCATCAAAATACTTTCTTAGAATTATACTAAAAATATCGGGGGTAGGTTGGTTCACTAAAAATAAAAAAAAAATTGTGTGTGGAGTCCACGCACGACAGAAGTGAAACTTTTGGAGTTTACTCCTTAAGAATCGATTTTCATTTTTAATGTGCGATGCGACAAATTTTGGTTGTCGGCGTTTTCCTTGGTCGGGGGCCCCCTTGGTCGGTAGCCCCCTTGGTCGGGAGCCCCCTTTGGTCGGAACACCCCTTTGCCGTTAGCCCCCTTGGTCGGGAGCCCCCTTGGTCGGGAGCCCCCTTGGTCGGCAGCCCCCTTGGACGGGGGTCCCCTTGGTCGGCAGCCCTCTTGGTTGGCAGCGCCCTTGGTCAAGGGCCCCTTGGTCGGGCGCCTCCTTGGGCCCCCTTGGAACACTCCTAAGACAGGGAAGCCTCAGGAAGCCCAGTTGGAAAAGGGGGCCCTCTTTACTAGAGATCGTTGCACCTACAACTGTAAACTGACGTTTATAGAAAACAATTTAAATCGAAATTGTGCAAGAACAGCCGAACCGAATTATTAGTCCCTACTCCAGTCCTAGAACTGCCAGGATCGATTCCGAATCAATAATGAACCGTTCGACATTATCCGCGAACGCCGAACTGTTATTACAAATTCAGAATTTGGCGAACCGCGAACGCAGCTTTTTCCACTGCGCATGCGTAATAGTTCTGAACTGGTTCAGAACTGCACCCGCGAACACAGCTATTAATTAAGAAAAATCTTTAGAATCGAGACCAATTGGCGTTAATTTTGATGAAATTATATTTTTTGAGGCGTGTATTTTTTATCTTGATTCCAAATTCGTAAGTTAAACTAGGTTTCATAAGCTTCACAAACCTTTAAATTTGTTACCAAAGAAAATTTTGTGCTTCTTATTACTTTGATAAATTCACCTCAAATAAAACAGAATGAATCAACATCATTATTATATTGTCTGGACGCCATTTTATGATTCATCGACACTCAAAAACGGTTGTTACAGCTCTGATAGACAAGCAAAGTCTCATTACTGTGCACTACGCAAATGATATGCAACTTGCCGCCATTTCGTTTCATGTGCTGCTACTTGTTGCTCATAAAAACAATTAAAATCTTCAAAACTTACTTATCGACGTAAAACTGACAAAAGCAAACTTTATAAGTCGAAAATGGATATTTTGGTTTTATTTCATGCGGAGAATCAGAATTTTTGCATTAAAGCTGAAACCCAAAGAAAAAATTTTTTTTGTCGACCTGTGATAATTCGCCAGTATAAGTTCCAGGAAGTTTCAAACATAATGTTACCTCCAAAACCGAAACCGAAAAAGATCAACCTAGATGCATATTATGAAACTGAAGAAACAAGAAGACTTTCAAACACCCAGTTGCACCCTTTGGTGTTGTTAGAACAATATTGGAATATAATATTTGAGCGAAGAAAAGGGGTATGGAAAATGATGAAGAAAAGGATGACACCCGAAATTATGTTTGTAAAAAATATAGTTTTTTTAGGCGATGATTACGAAAAAGGTGATTTTACGGTCTCTTTTGGAGCCATAAAGTTTTACTTTTTTGTACGCATCTGTCAAACTCTACTTTTTTGGGACTGATCTGTCAAACTCCACTTTTTTGGGACTGATCTGTCAGAATTTGACAGATGTGTACAAAAAACTAAAACTTCACGGCTCCAAAAAAGCGGCCATACAAACCTTTTTGGTAATCATTGTCTAAAAAAAAAGTATGTCCAAATTTTTGAATTCTTTTCTGATCATGGCCTAAAAAACGTCGTGTGCACCTCGGCCAAAAGTTCTTTTATTTCATACTTGTATCTAAAGTTACATTTTTCGGATTATTTTTGATACCAAAAGTGGAACATTAACGTCCTAGTACTTTAAAGAAAAATTTTAAAGTCCTAGTACTTTAAAATTATACGTCAATCATTTCTTACATTGTTCCCGAGAGTTTTGTGGCATCAAATTGTTCTTCACGTGATCTGCTTCATCTACAATGTCTTGAGGCACCTCAATTTTCTCCATTTTAGACGGAATAATCGAATAAAATATCCAAAACCATTCACCGTGACCCACTTTTTTCGTTGTCATTTTTGACAAACGTTTGTTACTATGGGAATGTTAGTTCCCGCATATTTAATTATTACGAATAATTTGTGCGAGATAAACACACAACATTTCTATTTATTTTGACTTAGTTCATTAAACTTGCAGTATGAAATAAAACGTTGTATTTACCTCGAACGAAGAAGTGTTTTTAAAGGTACTCACAAGTAATTCCGGCGTCGGCTAGGCGCCTCGGCCGTAAACAACTTGCTCGTACTTTAAACTTCACTTCTCGTTCTAGATAAATAATATACTATTTTGGCCTTATCTGCAGATGCGTCCAAAAAAGCTAACTTTTACGGTCTAGCTACACAAATTACTATTATTTTTAACCGACTTCAAAAAAGGAGGAGGTTATCAATTCAGTTGTATGTTTTTTTTTTAATGTTTGTTACCTCAGAACTCCGACATTTATAAACCGATTTGTAAAATTCTTCTTTTATTTGAAAGAGTATATTTACAGATTGGTCCCATTGTCACCATTTCAGGATCTGATGAAGGAATCTCATGAAAATCAAGATATATCCTCAAATTTTCGCTCCCTTTTATTAACCGACTTCATGTATGTTCACCGATTTCTTCGTCAATTGTGGACCGATTTTCAAAATTCTTCTTTTATTTGAAAGGGTATACTCTTGAGGTGGTTCCATTGTCAAAAAATCAGGATCTGATTAGGAAATCCCATGGAAATCGAGGGAAATTCTCAAATTTGTCATTCCTTTTATGTATATGTTCACCGATTTCTTCGTCAATTTTATTGAGGACCTTTATTGAGGTATCACTTATCATTTAAAATTGTAAAAAACATGTATTATTACATGTGCTGCCTAATGATCCGTTTGAAATCGGTGCCAAGCCAAATAGGTAGTAGATAGTAGGTAGGCTGCCCGCTCCCGCCACATCGCAAGTCTCTCGGCGAGCGCACCGGAATGCGTGATCGTGGTTGGGGGGCTCGTGCTGAGCAAAGCAACCCAAACGGCAGACGTCGTTGACGGTCGTCTCGAATGATATCGAATTTTTTATGCGTTATAACGTTGTTGATATTTTTGTATAATTACAATATGTTACAAATTTGTAACTTATTTGGCTTGGCACCGACTTCAAACGGATCATTAGGCAGCACATGTAATAATATGTACATGTATTCAATTATTTTTCACTTTTTGAAGTCGTTTTTTTTAAAAGCTAATTTTTATAATCGCATAATGAATATTAGAGATTAATGTATTTTTTATGTTTATTATTATCCATAAATTATTTCCGCCAATTCATTCTCGTCGTTTCATTTGTCTTAGAGCACGAATGTATACAACATTTTGATAATCTCCGTCTTCAAGTTTATGTTCTTCCTCTGGATGGAACGCATCAGTCATCTATACTTGAGTCGCCGAAAAGGGAGAGCTACCACGTGAAAGCGGCGTGTTAAGGCGGGGTGAAATCATCGCAAACCGAAACCAAGTTTACACGCAACGATACGATACGATACGTCGCATTCTTCGTTGGGTGGAATTAGGTTCTCCGCGCTGTGTTCTAGTGTGCAATGGGTAATTCCCACCCAACTTTTCTAATACCTCATTCATTTTGCAAACCAATAGCAAGCGATCACATGCCGATCACGAGTCTTTACAACTCTCTGTCTTGAACGGCCCAAGTATAACATCATCATCTTGCAAATATTTGCTGACATTATGTAAAACAAACATGCAACAGTAATTGAGGGTATACGATCGATATGTACTATTACAACCTAAATTGTTGTAACGCCCTAACAAAATTGTGAAGTGTGGATGGTGACACATAGAAAAGTCATATAATGAACAATTAAATTAAATACTAGAACTTTCTACAATTAAACAATAATAAAATAACGTGGTGAAGATTGAAATTATAATTACTGATAACTAGATAATAGGGAGAAGAGGGGAGAGGGGAACAAGGGGGATATACATAGACAACGACCTCACAAAGAAAGAAAGAGATTTACAGAAGAAACTAAGAAGTATGGCGAAGGAAAAAAGGGAAGAAGGGAAAGAAGTAAGAGTGGGATACAGGAAATTAATAGTGGACGGGGAGCAATGGAGATGGAATGAAAAGAGAGAGAGACTAGAGGTTTTCCAATAAGAAGAGGAAGGGGAGGAGGGAAAAAGGGGGACAACGGCAAAGTAAAAAGGACAATGAAACGGGAAAAAAGAAACAAAGAAGGAAGTAGGAGGGAAACTAAGGAAGGAAGGGGGAAATCAAAGAAGGTAACGAGAAAAACAGGGGTGAGGGCACTATTTTGGAATGTAGCGGGACTAGGGAAAAAAGAAGAAGATTTTTGGGACTATGTGAAGGAGTTCGATATTGTTGGATTAACAGAAACATGGTCAGAAAGCTGGGAAAAAATAGAAAAACTGTTACCAAAGGAGTTCAAGTGGGAATGGCAAGGGGCGAGAAGGGGAAAGAAAAAAGGAAGAGCAGCAGGGGGAATAATAACAGGGGTAAAAAAAGGAATAAGAGAGAAACGTTAAAATAGACAGTAAATGGTGTCAAATAGTGACAGTGTACAGCAAAGAGATGAAAGAAACAATAAACAAGATAGAAGAAACATTAAAAGACAACAGGGAAGAATGTCTGCTTCTGGGAGAAGATTTTAACGGGAGAATTGGGGAAAGAGGAGCCAGGGATTGGGAAGAAGAGAGAGGAGAAGGAAAAAGAAAATCCAAAGACAAGAAAGAAAGAAAACGCGGAAGAGAAGAAGTTGATGGAATGGATAGAAGAAAAAGGATGGGAAGTGCTGAATGGAAATAAACAAGGGGACGAAGAAGGAGAATGGACCTACATAGGCGGTAGAGGAGAGACGGTGATAGACTACGGAATAGTAAACGAAGAAGCATGGGAAGAAGTCGAAGAATTCAGAATAGGGGAAAGAGTAGAGTCAGACCATCTGCCTATAGAGATAAGTATAGGAATGGGGAGAGAGAAGAGAGGAGGAGAAGAAAAAATAGAGGAAATGCCGAAGGTGATAATTAAAGTATGGGACGAGCAAGGGGTGGAAGAGTATAAGAGAAGACTGGAAAAGGCAAGATTTAAAGAACAAGAAGTAGGGAAAGAGGAGAAAGAATTGGTAGAAATATTGGAAAAAGCAGCGACAAAAAGAGAAATAACAGTAAGAGGTGGAGGAACAAAAAGAAAGAATAAATGGTGGGACAAAGAGTGTGAGCAACGTAAAAAGGAAGCAATAAAAGAACTAAGAAAGTGGAGAAAGACTAAAGGGAACAGAAGTGGCTTTTTAGAAGCGAAAAGAAGATACAGAGACACATGCAGGGAGAAGAAGAGGCAGAAGAAGGAGAGAGAGGAGGAAGAGATAAAAGCAATAAGAACAGAGAAGGAGGTATGGAACTATATTAATAGGGAGAAAGAAAAAAGAAAATGGGGGCGAGGAGATAAAGATAAATGAGTGGGAGGAGTACTTCATGAGGCTGCTGGAGGGAAAAAAGAAAAAAAAGAAAACGGAAATAGAGACGAAGAGAAACCGAGTAGAACCTGAAGGAGAAGAAATTACAATGGAAGAGGTGGAGAGGCATGTGAAGAAACTGAGGAAAGGGAAGGCACCAGGGAGGGATAGAATACAGAATGAGTTGTGGATGTATGGGACGAGAAGAGTGCTAGAGAGGCTGGTGGAGGAAATGAATGGGGTGTGGAGAGGAGAAGGATTCCCGGTAGGGTGGAGAGAGGGGGTAATTTACCCTATTTACAAAAAAGGGGAAAAGTAGAAAATTACCGAGGGATAACTCTCCTAAACACAGGGTACAAGTTGTATGCATCAATTCTGAATGAAAGGATGAGCAGAGAGATAGAGGAAAAGGGAGCATTACCAGACAGCCAAGCAGGATTTAGAGAGGGGAGGGGAACTATGGATAATGTATACATCCTGGACCATTTGACGAAGACTGAGTTAAAGAAGAAAGGGGGGAGGGTGGTAGGTAGAAAAAAAGTGTGGAGCCTGGCGTTTGCGGATGATGTAATGGTGGCAAAGAGTAAAAGAGAAATGAAAGAAATGATAAAGAGTTTAGGAAAATATGTGAAGAAGAAAAGACTAGAAGTGAATGTAGAGAAAACAAAAATGCTGGTGTTCAATAAGAGAAAGAGGAAGAACGAAGAGAGTGATTGGAGGTGGGAGGGAGAAGTAATAGAACAAGTAAAAGAATTCAAATACTTGGGGTATGTGTTCAATGAAAGAGCCACAGATAAGGCGCATATTAGAGAACTGGCAAGAAAAGCGAACAAGGTGATAGGATGTGTATGGGGAATAGGAGAGAGAAGGTGGAGAGGCGATTTTAAGAGGAGAATGATGATGTTTGAAAGTCTTATTGAAAGCGTGTTGTTGTACGGAGCAGAGGTCTGGGGATAGAAAGGACAAGAGGAGATAGAGAGGGTGCAAGAGAAATATCTGAGGTGGGTGCTAGGGGTGGAGAGAGAAACGCCAGTGTACATAGTGAGAGAAGAATGCAAGAGGAATAGGTTGAGAGTGAACGCGGGAAAAAGAGCGGTCAAGTTCGAAGACAGGATGGAAGGGAGGAAAGAATGTAGGATACTAAAGGAGTGCTGGAGAGAAAAAAAGAAGAATTCGGAGGAGAATGATAGGGAGAATTACTACAGGAGGAATGGGTATGCAAGCAAAGAAATAGAGAGACTGAGAGAAAGAGGCGTGTGGATGAATGTAGAACTAAGTGAAAGAGATAGGGATACGGATAGACAAGAGAGGAGAGAAAGAATTAGAGAATAGATACAACGGGAAGTACGGAAGATGCATGATCGAGGAAGTACCGAAGTATTTGGGGAGGGATAGCGAGAAAGAAAGAAAGATGATGGCGAGGTTTAGGTGCGGAAATGAAGAGAGGGAAAATAGGTATTGGGCAGAAGATGGAGGAAGAATGTGTAGAATGTGCTATGAGGAAAGAGAGACGATTGAGCATATGTGGAACGAGTGCAGTGAGATGAAACAAAGAGAGAGGAAAGAAAGAGAGGAAATACTGAATGTAGATGGAAGGGAAATTAAATGGATGAAAGGGGTATGGAAGAAGAGGGAGAAGGGAGAAGAGGAAAGGGGAGGGGAGAAGAAATAGAGAATTTTATTTAGTTTTTGTTATTATGATAATGGTTAAGTTTAATTGTATATGTATAGGAATCAGAAAACCCGTAGGGCAAATAAAGATTTATTATTATTACTGAAGTTAACAATTTTTAAATGCACGCTAATATAAAAAACTAGATGAATTGATAACATAAAAAAAATATAATGAAAAATTTGCTATTACTTATCTTCTGAACAGTATTACGCTTCCTGCCGGTTTTGGAGCTGTCCTGACAACTTACTATACTGCTTTCTTGCGAATCCTGCGGGTTTGTAATTTCCTGGGAAATTAAGTCTGATTCCACGTGAAAACTTCGGGTGTCCAGGAAAGAATATTACAGCTATTATTCCAAGAAGGTGTTACAAGAAAGATCATCGGTAAAGTGCTGGTGAATCTGCCTATTTGATTGAAAGAGAATAGTCAAGGTCTGCACGCAATAAAGTAGTTTTTTTACCTCTTCTCCCCGAATCGACACCTAACGAATTTATCCGCTAACGCGATTTATTATTGAAATAACTGAACACCCAACGATTTTATCCGCTAACGCGATTCTCTGGAGCTATCTCTTGTCCAGGAGCAAAATTTACGCTGAGATGTTACTTCGCCAGATGTCGAACGACAAAGAGAAGAATGTAGGTCGGTCGGGCGGCACTGCAAGAACTTAGTGTTTTTTGTATATGCCGGTTATCTCTAAATGCTGATTCGTTCCTGAACTTGGATGGTGAATGCGCGGCAAAAATCAAATTGTAACACTACCTACTCTGATAGTGTTTTCTAATATAGGAAATCTGTGTTTCACTTGACCAAAGAATCTTTCGATGATAACCCGCTCTCTTTTCAAAAGAACGTTGTTTCTATACCATAGCGGTTATCACCTAACAAAACTGCATTTTCTGATAACCTTATACTCCTATACAGGGTGTTCGGTAATTCGACAGCCATCTCTTTAGGAATCGTAGGGGCGACCCCCCTGAGTCCCAATCTAGTGTTAAACTTTCTCCCCTTTGACTCCTTGAGAAGCTACAGGTCTCAAAGTTCACCCAATAAGAGATTAGGTCAGAATTTAGTTTGTGTTCATGAATCCAAGCTACCTGGAAAAAAAAATCCGGCTACCGTCAGTGTCACAATTTTGATTAATTGAAGCCAGTGGTGTTCATAGTGGTATTTGAACTTGAAAAATGGGTGGCATTTATACCTTTAATGAACTAGCCGACATGCACCTATGGTGAAGTCGGTGCCAATAGTAGAGCGGCAGTGAGGTTGTACCGAGAAGGATCGTCACATCCCCTATCGCGGTGTGTTTTCCAATTTGGATCGGCGAGAATTTGGAAATTTAAGGCCTATGAATTAAGACAGAGGTAGACCTGTAGCCGATAATGCTGTAGCGCGGGATGAACAAATATTGGATATGGTAGCCGCTGAACCCACTCTTAGTGTGCGCGAGATTGCTCGCAGAATTTATGTTCCAGCGACAACGGTATGGATAACAATCTCGAAGGAACATCTGCATCCATACCATATTAATCGTGTCCCAGCTTTAGTGCCTGAAGATCTTCCAAGAAGGCAGCAGTTTTGTAAATGATTTCCGGAGAGATGCATGGACCGTTTCCGTGGCCGGTCAGGAGTATGGATTTAACTCCGTTAGATTTTTATTTCTGAGGGCATGTGAAATCGGTTGTTTATGCCATCGATATTCCTGATGTGAACGAATTGCAACACAGAATCCTACTAGCGTCTGATCAAATCAGGAATACCCCAGAAGTTTTTGAAAACGCTAGAAGTTCGTTGTTGAGACTTCTTCTTTGTATACAGAACGATGGTCGGCGATTTGAACATTTATTTTAAATATTTAAGTTACCTTTCTTTAATAATAAACCACTTTGAATGATGCAGTTATTTTGTTAGTATCTTTCCCAGTATACGCCACTGATTTTTGATTGACTTTAGCCGTCAAATGTGACAAAGTCTCTTTTTTTTTAAACAGAATACTTGATTCCACAGAACTGGAGCTGATGAAACCAGTTCTCTGATTGGTCTATTTAAAATCCTTCTAGTTCTTTATCGGATGTTAAAAAAAATCAAGTAATTGCAAAATATGCTTTCTCTGAATGCTGTGAGGCCACAGTAAAGCGATGGCTGTCGAATTACCGAACACCCTGTATATACTAATTTTTCCAAATTCTGCTGTCATTATGGACAGATCTTGGGCATTGTGCATCAACACTTGTAAACACCTCATTAGAATCACATGTTGCTACATTTATGGTTGACATTTTATTTCTATTCAGGTATTCATTTCCATGACGATTTCTATGTTTTTTTTTATCTCAATATGCGGACAGTCAATTAATTGCTCCTATTCCGTTGGGAAATTTTATTTATTCTGCTATTTTTCTCTTGTCACTTGCATTTTTCGGAAAATGTATTCAAAGTGGTGCCTTTTCTATTAATTTGCCCGTGACATATTTTACTACGTTCGATACCGTTGGTTGACTTACACCTATAATGACTTCAGCCACCCCAGATTGAAATCCTGTAAATATCTCTTTACTTATAATTATTATTTCATTTTCATCACCGAAGATAAGGCACCACCACGCGTTTCTTCATCGTTATTAGCAAGAAAATGTTATATCCCTTTCACGAAATGTACAATTATTACAGTATAATGGATTCGACATATACACAATGTGTCATGCATATACATATATACATCTACCTGCAATAAATTTAGAAGGTAATGGGGAAAAATAGGGTAAACTCATTGCTGCAATATTTCTGTAGCAATACGTCTCCAATTTCGAAAAAAAAAAAAAAAACTTGAAATCTAACTCGCGCACGCCAGTGAACCTAAAGATTTAACGGTCACGAGAAATCAACAACGCAGTTCGTAAAAGAAATATAGCTAGCTAACACGTAAAAAGTTTTTAAATACCACTTTGGCTTAATCAAAATTTTGAATGAATGTAGAAATGGTGCAATTGCACGGCCCCGTTTGTTCATCAACGTTTTTAATTGTCTGTAAATACCGTGATATACCATTGTAATGCTTATACTACCCATTTATTTGTAATGGGCATGTACTTTGCTTTATTGAAATTTCACCATCTTGGAATCTTTGTTGGAAGGTTTTAGGGGATTTTGCTCCAAGCGGATTTACAAAAAAAAAACATGTGCGATCAGAAACGAATACTCTTTTTGACGCTGAGCATATGATTTCAGTAAATAGTATACATTCGAATCACATCAACATTAAACGTATGTAAACAGTAAATACTACTTGTATCCAGTTATACAATTGTATTAACTTAATTTAAACGAGTTTTTAAATAAAATATTAAATTAAACACATATCAGTCACTCAACAGATTTTATTAAATTAATTGCAATAATAGCTTTTAATGTACAGTTTCCACTTTTCTTTTTCGTGCAATAAAATCATCTTTGTGGATCAAAGTGAGTTCTGGATGGCTTGCCATTGCTGCCAAAGTCGGTTCTACGGGGCTCAAGAATCTTTCGAATGCTTCCAGTTCTTCCACTGTTTACAAGTTCGTTCTTTACGGCACGGCGCATATGTGTATATGCCGCACATACACACACACCATATTCTTTACATTTCTGGCAAATCACACACACTGCCGAAACCACATAAACCGCGTTAAATAACTTCGTTCCAAAAAAACTTTCATAATTTTGTGTAGTTGTGGTTACATAATTACAATATGTTACAAATTTAATTTGTAATTTGTACATGTAGGTATTTAATTATTATTTTTAACTTTTTGAAGTCGGTTCTCTATTTTTAAAGTTAATTTTTTCTATATCACTATATCCCTGGCGCTTTCTTTACTTCCATAGCCCCTGTATGTGTAGTGTCAAGTCTTTAGAGTAGTGCTTAGGTTTTAGCATAGTGCATAATGTAAATAAATGTGGCAGTTTTTACAGTTTTTAACCGTGACCCCGGGATGGATTAGTTTTAAGAAAACGCCGAGAATAGTGTCAACCAACCCACGAACTGGCTTTGGTTTTACCTTCATGATATAAAAAAGAGTCGGTTTTGGCGGAATGGTTTCATTTCAGAACGCTAGAACCCCTGTCTGAATTTTATTTTTACGGAGGGAGAGATAATTTCATAGGAACTACGGTCTCTCTAGAGATCCCCATAGACCTGAGCATCGTCGACGTCTCCAAGAGGAGCCAAAAAGGCTATCGCCGAAGCCCTGGGGTGCGCATAGGCCGGCGTCGTACCACAACGCCGACAACACTGTCTCCTTGCGTAATGGAAGACAGAAAGTGAGGAAAATAGAAAGACAAAATTTAACTGAAATATGGCAGTAAGATAAAAATTAAATAAATAAAAAGTATTGATACTCTACGAAAGAATGAAACATATATGCAAATAATTAAAGGACAAAGGAAAAGCAATTAAAAAGTTATGAAACAAATGTCAATGAGTAAAATGAGAGAGAGAACGCCACACCGAAAAACAATATAGGATCAACAGACAGAAGTTAAATTCCAAATCAAAAAATACGAGTATGCAAAATACGACCACACGACTGAAGTAAAACTTCAGTTCGCCATTGTGAGAGTGCTCTTAATTTATGTAAGTTTTAAATGGAGCTAGAGAATCCTGAATTAATACCGTCTGCAGTATTGGATAATACATGTTTCAGTTTGTCGTCAGCGAAATGTCGGCAATCATGTGTAGCGATTAAGATAAGTAGCGCAATTGCAGGCAAAATTGACACAGGCCAATGGCTCTGTCGTGAGCAGGGTGGATCCACAACCTAAAAGACGCGGGTTCGAATCCCGTTAAAGCAAAAATGGTTTCTATGAATTAATTATTGTAAAATCGTTCGCTTCGCCCGATCACACTTTTCGTAACGCTCTCGTCAGGCATTCACCAGCTTACTCCCCAAGTCAAATGTCCGTAAAGAAGTTTTACTTCAAAAATGTTGTTATTCGTCACTAAAATGTTGATTATTTACCTCTAATGGAAAATATTCGTCAAAAGAATGGTGGTCGTCACAGCTCCTTCAAATAATAATAAATAATTAAAAATACGTAACTACTAACAGTTTTTATCATCATATATGTATTTTAATTCATCTTTCAGATTTAGATTTGGTGGAAAATCCGATGACGCACTTATTTTGATTATTATAAGGACGATTTGGCGACGTCGTGCAATTATAAAAAATGAAGCATTCGATCTTAAAACATGTTAAATGACAAAATGAATTTTTCAGACATTCAAGTTTTTAATGTGGTACTATTTTCACTAGTTACAAAAGGTTTTACACCCGAACTATTGAAATGATAAATTCATTTTTGAAATAAAATTTCTCCCTCTACTGCGACGCAACAGATTGCGTTATAACCCATTATAAATAATGACTTCATGCTTCATTTAAGAATGTGGTGGTGTCAAGACGATTAGTGTACTGAGAGAACATAGGTGCTTTTTAAAGTGAAATTTGGAAATTTAAGTTCCTTCTGAATTTGTAGGTGAGTTGTCAATAAAGTTCCAGTGAATCTTAATAAAATATATTTTTAAAATTTAACATAAAAAACAACTTTACTACTAGTCAAGTGTTAATCCTGCACATCGATATTATCGAACAATAAAAAAGGCAATGATGCATTGTAAAAATTTCGATATTCACCAAACTTCCCATTATCAAGACAGTTTTGGTACAATATACCTACTATACATGTTAAAACATTTAAACTTGATAAAATATAATATTAATATATTGCGTACGGAAATTTGTATAACGCTTAATTCTAAAAAAAAACGTCCAAAAATAGTTTACAGTGGTTTTAAAGGCTGCATAGTAATCACATTTCAATTAAAAGCACAATTTTGTACTAAGTAATTTAGTTGCCATTAAAAAAATTGCTTCTGATGGTTCATCAAAAACAACTTTTGACTTCACAAGTAGGTTCAAATTGTTAATCTCAACCTACTAAACATAAATAACAAATAGCACATAATAAATAAAAACGTATCACTTATACATCATGTATATCAAAATAAAATAATTATCTACTAATATAGTGTACACAATAGTGACGAACTATTTTTTCATAAGAGATCTCACTTTACTAACACATCGGTCCATAAAATTTCGTTTTCGTTTCGAATCACTGGAACCGCTTTGTAACGACACTTTGTCTAAATCGTTGTCCATGCTTTGCGAATTAACACTACTCGTTTTAAATTCGTCTTCAGTCTGGCTTGGATCATAATCCTTGTCTAAATCGTCACAACTTTTCGTATTTTCGGACGGAGTTTTTTCAGTTATTGTGGCGTTTGAAGCTGCACTTGATGGTTCCGAGTCCAGAAGACCATCCAAACTACGAGATCTATTTGGTATTGGTGGCTTCCCACACATTACCGCCGACGCTACTGGAGTATTGGAACCTCGTCGAGTGTATGGGTATTGTGGAGGTAATCCACGTGAATACCGGTTGTTTGTGTTCATTATCCAGTTCCGCGCAGGACTTGCAGTTTTATAGAACCTGCAAATAACAACTGACCTTTATGTTAGTTGAAGGGTTTGTTAATGGAAAACGGTATGTTATAAAGGTTTTGGGGACGAAGCACCATGCAGTAATTAAATCTAGAAATGATGCATCACCCAAAACTAGTCTTTAAAAATTCTCACCTAGGCAGTGGAGTAGGCGTTCCCGAGGCAAGGGGACCATCTAGTCAATCTCTAGGAAGTCCCGTATTGCCATTAACATCTTTGTCGGAGCCTTTGCCACTTCCTGAATCGTTACTGTGCATCCTTTGGTAAGTTGGTGGTTGTCGGACTAGGCTTGGGTTGGCTGGTGTTCCAGGTGTGATGTCACCTTTAACAAATTTATTGAGGCCATCTACACACCTTGTGTTGAGTTCACCTCGCATGAACCTGGAAATTTACGTTTAGAGAAGTCACATTTTTTGATTTACAGACCTACCTTTCTAATTTGTCCACACAAGCGTCTTGGTAGTCATGAATCCACCTGACTCCATTAAAATGACACACTTGTCTCATGTCTTCAGGTAGTTCGTCGGCTTCAGGCCATTGGAAGTTATCAATTATTGGAATAATGTTACATTGAGCATCTAGAGCTGCCACAATTTCCTGTAAATTCTGATTATAATTATATTCTTTCATAGTTTCTGTGTTACTTACCCTGTGAACCCAGTCTTTTGCATCATTATCACCTCTGCATCTTTCCAAAGCGTTTGGTGTTAGTACCAGAAGGAAGTGTTTCGCTTTCTTAATACTTTGTAACAAGTTGTTGTCAAACTTGCCAGCTTCTAAACGTTCCACATCGATGAAGACGCTGAAACCTCGTAGTTGTAGATGAACTTTTAGTAGACTCGCTAATTGAGAGCCGTTGGATCTCCTATAACTAACGAATACATCGAGAGATTTGTCCAAGTTGTCTTCGGCGGAATTGGCAAAACCGTTTTCTAGCTGTCGAATTCCTTCCATGATGCGGAATCTGTGAATGGAGTTCATAATTGCACATTCGTTCAATAGTTGATCTTCGGAGATGTTTCTGAGAGCTTCTTTGGTTTCAACGCCTGCATTCAACAAGCTGTAGGTGTAAATACTGAACTCGGGTCCCATTGCTTGCAAGAAGGTGTTTATATTTGCCGTATCCCGGGATGTGTAGTCTGCCATCTTTTTCAATTTTTGCAACTCTCGCGTAAATCTGGAAAAATAAATATTTGATAAAAAAACATCTTTCTTTATAATGGATGTTTATATTCCGCAATAAATTTTCAATAAACGAAAATAATGTGTAGTCATTTATTCTGCTTTACCTAAACAAAAGCAAAAAAGAGATTTTTCTATAACTCAAGAGTAAAATAATTTCCTTGGTGAACGTAACGGAAAGAATGCAATTTTGCTACTTATGCTTATTCTGTAAAACTTTTTTTCAGTCTGTACGTTAATAGAACTTAAAATATCGAAATAAGTTGTCATTGTGTTAGTCAATTACCTTCTCATAAAGCCGTACTAAAAGTAAATCTCGGACATAAATATGTAAAACGTTTGTTATCTTTATTGGATTATATTACAACTGACAAAAATGCTTCATTTTCAGCGAGTAATACACATCTTACGAGCTTACAATGGTATTTCGGTCACATGTGAGATACGACGTTTTATGCGTTTATTATCAAATTGTGAAAATGACGTTTAAAAAATTATTAATATCTTACCATTGTGTAACCATAGTAATTCACACCTTTTAACATTATATCACTTGTGTATTATATCACTTCCATTTGCGTGGAATAATAAGTCATCTAGACGTTGGTAGGGCATAAACAGCGATTTATTATACAAGTGTCTTATAAGCAAAATAAGTCACGAAAGAAATGTTTTAATTTTAATTTTTCTTGAGTGACTTATTTGCTGTTAAGACACGTGTGTAATACATAGTTTTATCCAACACCTCCTTCTGTAACAGTTCTTAAAACATTCATGAAAACCCCAAAAAATTTGACGTCCACTAGTGTCTTATAAACCTCATAATACATTTAAAATCGGCGTTATTATGACTTCATAATAAACAGGTGTTGAATAAACTAATTTATAACAAAATGTATGATAACTTCCATAATTAAAATCCACGCTCGCAATGAAGTAAACTTACCGTTTTCGTTTTATCCCATTCGTTAAACCTATGTCCTCTCTCAAATTTTCTTCGGTCAGTTGCAACAAAAGATCGCCATCGACCCTACTCTCCGAAAAACTAGGTGCGTATTCGGCGAACCCAATTTGTTTCACCCATTCTTCCACGTCCTCTGCTGACCATAAAGGCACTTGTTGACTCAACTTATGAGGCACTTCTTCTCCAATCAGTCGCAATGCTTGGGCCGCATACTTTGACGCAACGGCATTGGGGCAACTCGCTACTTTCTTCAACGATTCAATGGCGTTAATTTCTTTGAAAATGTGTGTATTGCCCTGTTCGCGTTTAATGCCAGCTTCCATACAAAAATGGAAAGCGGCGAGATTTCTAGCTTCCTCTCTTTTTGAGCTTAGAACGGGTACTAAATGTTGCAGCCAGGTCCTACTTTGACCATGAGCGTGTGCCGAGTTAGATTTTGCAAATGCTGAAGGGTTATGTGTGGTAACGAAGGGCTCCACCAAGCCCAGAGTGCCCGACTGGAGGACCTCCGCTTCGATTTCTGCATTAGCTACTAAAACTGTGATGGCCAAGCAAGCATAATATTTGATGTTGTCATCATTGTGAAAAGCTAGGGGGAAGAGCCACATAGGCACTTTTCTTTTGATCATGGCTTCTTGGTTTTCTGCACCTCCGTACAAACTGAGGTTGGCAAGAGCTCCGGCACAATGGCGCAGTGTTTCTACATCACTTTTTCGACATTCAAAGAGAAGGGCGTCCAAGCCTCCAAGCGAGACCACGTCACTGCAAGTTTCTTCGCTATGTTTAAACAAGTGTTCGAGGATACCGGTACCGACGCGCGAGTGATTCACGGAGTTTGCCACTTTCGTGCACTGGCAAGCTACCTTTACCACTTTGTCGAGGCCGTTTTGGACAACAAAAGCTCGATTTTCTGTGGTGAGACACTGTTCCAGAAGTCTTGCACTGGAAAATTGAAGGCGGCTATCGGTTTTGCTGCAGTTAGTAATCAAGAGCTCCAAGCCTCCAAATTCTCGCAGATCGTTGCAAAGAGTGTAGCCCAATTCGTGACCGTGAGTCGGGACAGCCCAGGCTTTCTGCATCACGTCGTTCATCTTATCAAGAATACCAGGGGCATTCGTCGTATCGTTTCTCTCAAGGCATTTAACTGACTGCGCTAAATAGGTGGAGTACTTGGCTTTGGCTTGTTCAACTTCTTGAGGGTTGGATGTCATCGAAAGCTTCTCCAGATCTTCAAAAGTCATGCTCAAAATTTCGTCTTCTTTAGTAGAAGTGCCGTTCATCAAATGATACTGCAAGATCGGAGCATTAACACGGTTAATCGCTAGTAATTTTTGTATATTTACCATCTGAGCTGCAGCGGAACTGATTCCTTTAGAGGTGGTCGTGATTACTGAATGACTAGACGAACTGTGCTTTTCTTGGTTGAAAATTCCACTAGAAGTGACGGTTTGTCTCTGTTGTTGACTTTCCATAGCTGTTTGCTCACTAGTAAATTTACCCGTTGTAACTTTCATGTTCGTGTGCGCCATATTTTTGGACTCTTGTTGGCTCAGATCGCCGGCTTTCAGCGTTCTGGCTTCCTGCAAAGTTAAATGAATTTATACCAATTATTTTTGCTAGTGGGGTAAATATTATTTACACAAGAACAATTATTACTGCAGTAAAGTTAATAAATTAAATGACTATTTTAATCAGTTCTCAACATCAGTGTTTACTCTGACTTCCTTGTTATCTGTGTGGATAGTATTCTAACCGTTTCTAAACATATTCTTTTGGGCAGAATTTCGTCAACTAGATACAACTTGCAACGACACAAACTGCCACAAAACTGAACAAGGTTAAGATTAGTGACTGCCATATAACCATTAACACGCAAATAGTTTCCAAGGAACGCGTAATGATGGAAATGTTTTTTACGTTTTGTTTGATGAGAAGTTTGAGTTTTGGTTTTGGACTGCTCAGAGGCGTGTCGTTTTGCCCTGTGCTTTTAAAAGCACCTTTCTTGACGGGCCAGGGCGCTGACATTTTCACACTGCACTTTCACATTTGGGGATGGTCGAAAAAAGTCCAAAGAGTGGCGGCAAATGTGCTTGACTGCTCGCCCAACACAGATATAGACCTTACTGACAAAATTCTATCAACTGTGTAAAAATACGGAACGGATTTGGATAACTGCCATGTTTTATTTGCGAATTTGTTCCTGCTACGTATTAAACTGTTTGTATCTTTAAAACGGATTAGCAGTTTACGAGGGAAGTGTATTAGTATTGAAAGTGTAACAGTGTTAATTACCAGAACACCTACATGCAGAATTGACAAACTAACCACGTTGAAAGCACAAAAATAAATCCCAAAATAGACGTGTGAATCACAAAGACGTATTTTTAAGATTTGCGTTAGTTTTAATGTAAATAATTAAATATAAATTTCGCCAGATTGTAATGTGTGTCGCAACAAACGTACTGTGACGTATTTATGCGGTAAATTAGTTGGAAGAAAGATACAGGTAGATTCAACCGGACTTGCACACCTCCCAATATTAATGTATTGGGGCAATAAAATCATTTAAATATCGAATCTCTTGGGTCAAGGCAACTTTCTGGAACATATTTTTGACTGCTCGTTCGAAATTTTATGGCAACATAACAAACCTTTGGTGTAAATATGCTCAAGCGGCGGACGCTGGTGTTCAACTGGTTCGCACAGTTAAAAAAATGTTTTGAGTTCTTTATGAAAACAATCGCGATACGGCTCATTGCGTGGGCAACACGGGCACTGAGGTCATGATGGGCGCCTCGACGCCAGTAGCGCACTCCATTTTATTGATTACTGCGGGAAACATGCTACCAGACTGGCGGCACCAATTTATTATGTAAGGGGAACAAAGACGATAAGGTGGAAACTATTTTTTACTATTTATATTTTTCGTGGCGACCAAAAAGCCGTTAAAATTTCAGATATTTTTATCGCGTTTATTTACATTTATAATGCGGCGCACCTGAGAAGGAGTGTTGTCTCAAATGACCCAAATAGCAAAACAAGGGACTCAACAGCTAGCGAGGTCAAGGTTTGCACGCCCGTTGGAGGGTTAGTCCAGGTAATAATTATTTGAATAAAATTTTTTGATATACCACGTAAAATAGTTTTTCATCAAACGTCAGAAAAACGTGAGATTGTGTACGCCAATAGTTGTCATAACAGACAAAGTCGTTTGGCGGGGCATAAAGGCCAGCTGGCGGCACTAAGAGTAACCTTTAAATTACTATTTTGCGCCGCTGATGGTCAGTCAAATCAAAGAAATTGTCAGATTTTCGGCGTTTATTGAAGAAAAAATAGCATCTTTTATTCGAAGAAAAGTGGCTCTCCGTGGCGCGCGAAAGCCCTCACTTTTGCTCCTCATAAAACAATCCCAATACAGATTCCTAACAAAATTTGTGAAGTTTTAATTGCAATGAAGATTCAAAATGAAAAACGTGAAGCCCATGCAATAGACAATAATTGGTGCATCATGAATAGTCATTAATAATTTTATTGTACTGATTTTTAGTCTTGTGTGTGAAATTTTTCTATAGATTTTAGAAATGTAAAATTGTAAAATTACCTTGGCCTTCATTTGACTTTTTTCCGCTGAAACACCATCGATTTCCAATCTAGCCCGACATGCTGCAGCTGCACTGCTTTCTTCATACGAGACGTCCCCGGCTTGAATTTTCTTCATTTCGGCACATTTTGCGCTTTCCTTTTCGGCGCTGATCCCGTCTTTCACAACCTAGAAATTGAACATATTCTTTAAAGTAAACATACACATAAATAACACAACCAATAATTATTGCTAATTTATATCAACTGTGGGCAATTAGCCTACAATTACGAAATGTTAATTGATGGCTATAAATATTTTGTAGCGTAAATTCGGATGAAGAACGTCGATGGCAGACTGCGGTTTCAATGCCGACGTTGTGACATAACAGTTTATTTTGGAAATAGAAAATTATCTATTATCATGGTTGTATCCTAAGTAGATAGAGGAGTAAGTAACATAAAATACCATCAGTATAATAAATAGATGCCAGAGTAGTCAATTAAATTAGCAGAGCTAGAATTTCTGTTCGTTAGTACATGTGGCCAATTTCATAAAAAAAGTTTGCAAGTTACAGTTGGGTGCAGAAAAAATAGGACATTTTTCATAGTTTGTTACTTATTTGTTAAAAAATCAAAAATCTGTCAATAGTATTCAATTTTTCACGATATAAAATTTATATAGCAATTTTCAAACAATATTATTTATATCAATCTATCTATATATATATAAAAATGAATCGCCGTTCGTATGTCACGCTAAAACTCAAAAACGGCTTTACTGATTTGAATAATTTTTTTTTGTTTAGTTTGACATAATCCAGGGATGGTTTAAAACTATTTTTCACATGGACATGGGGGCCTAGGGGGGGCCCTTGGGGGGGGGGGCTTGGGCTGGAACGATATTTCGGGTCAACCGATTCTTATGATTTTTTTTGTATATTTGATAGGTATGGGAATAAGTCGTAAAGTAGTTTTCACATGGACATGGGAACCCAGGTGGCCCCCTTGAGCTGGACCGATTTTTGAGGCCGACTGATTTTTTTGATTTTTTTTTGTATATTTGGTAGGTATGAGAATAGGTGGTAAACTGTTTTTCACATATACATGGGGGCCCAGGGGGCCCCCTTGGGCTGAACCGATTTTTCGGGTCGACCAATTCTTATGAATTTTTTTTGTATATTTGATAGGTATGGGAATAGGTCGTAAAGTATTTTTCACATGGACATGGGGGCCCTTCCCTTGGGCAGGATCGATTTTTATAACTTTGATTTGTTGGATCTGCCTCCGCCCCAAATAGCAGAATAACTATTAAAACATGGACATGGAGGCCCATGGGGGAGGGGCTTGGGTTTATAACTCAAGAAGGGCTTTTATGATATTTGATTTGTTGGATTTGTCTCCCCCCCGAATAACAGAATAACTATTGAAACATGGACAGGGCGCTTAGGGGGGGGGAACCTTTGGGTTTATATCTCAAGAACGGCTGGACCGATTTTTAGGATCTTCGATTTGTTGGATTTGTCTCCGCCCCGAATAGCAGAATAACTGTTAAAACATGGACAGGTGGCTCAGAGGGCTCCTTTGGGTTAATAACTCAAGAGCGGCTCGAACTATTTTTATGATCTTTAATTTGTTGGATTTGCCTACGCCCCGAATAGCAGAATTAGAAAATTATAGGAGGCGGGGAGCTAAGTACAGGGCAATGACAATAACAAAGCCCCCCTGGTACAGGGCACCAATAACAAATATCGACGGCCACCAAAATTCGTCGTACCGGGCTTTAAAAATGAAAATCGATTTTTAAGGACTAAACTCCAAAGTTTCATTTCTGTTGCGCGTGGACTCCACACACAATTTTTTTGATAATATCTCGATAATGGATTGACTGACTTTTTTCGAAGGCGAATAACTATTAAAACATCAGAAAAATTAACGAAAAAAATTTTCTCATACATTTTGTATGGAATCCGTATATAACGCCTTCTTTGATACATGACAGAAACAAAAATGAACATGGCGTTGCATGATGGTTCCGGTAATGCAAGTAGATGGCGTTGTGTGCATTATCCTTTTATAAAAAAAAAATGAATTTAATTCAGCTAATAAGTTGCCACAACATTTTTTGATTCTAAGGCGGTACAAAGTTTGCCGGGTCAGCTAGTTACGAATAATATTATGACTATGGCCCTTGTCTTTGATGTCTGGAGAGTACATAAATAACATGAAAATAGAGGCTTTACAAAAAAATCCACCTTCAAGGAAGTGAGGCATTTCGGACACTATATGAATGAAAATGGAATGTTTTGGAATGTTTTATCATTCCATTTTTGCATTTTCAATCAACACAAACTATTGCTATAGCAGGAAACATCGATATACATAATATTTTCCAAATTGCAGGCTGTACATACAAGTTAAAAATAAATAATAATTTACCAATAAAAATTTAATGTTCTTTAAGCACAAAGAACAGGTTTACAAATTCGAAATAAATTCAATATAGACTACCATTTGATTTTTTTCAATTCATACCCGTGACTGAAAAATATGTACTTTTGTAAATTGTCAATTTTTTTATTAAAGTGGCATAAAGATAATTATACAGGCTGTTCATAAATACTTATTCTTTATCCTATCGTGCTTATTATTAAAAATAAAAAAAATATTTTTTATGACGTTTTAATGTGTTACAAAACATACTTGGTAAAAAAATGATATAGCACTGTGACGTCATAGTATAGTCACCTCCAAAATTCAGATTTATTGACATACTTGACATAATGCAATTACCAGTATATTGTACATAACTCATGTGCAATAGCTGTCACTTTTGACAATTCATCCAAATGACCAAAAGAACAAATTAATCAGCTCAAAATTTCACTGTCCCAGTATATGTATTACAATTCAACCTCTCAACACTAAAAGTTCAGCAACATCAGACCATTCTCTCATGTCACCATTTGTACGAAGTAGGTATCTGATAAAAGCGTGCCTTGTTGAAAAAAAATATATTTTGGGCAATTAATTAGTCGCGTGTTGCGTGCAAAAGTAGCTATTAACCCCATGCGAAGAAATATGGTCTAAAACAGATAAAATCTTACTTGAAAATATATAGTATGAAGGTTGTATTGAAAAAATATCTTATCGGATTTTCAGTTAAAGCTAGAGAATGTTATTATCAAAACACGTACTCAACACAATATTTCCAGGTATTAATCTTTTAAAGAACGCGAGCTTCCCGATACTAAACATTCTCAGAAGTACGTAATCAATCGTCACAAAATAATTTGGAATAAGAACAGCGAGATTTATTTTAAGAAAACAAGTTAAATTTAGTAAGTTTTAGTCACCGAGTGACGTTGGGATTTTCGAAAACTCACTACATACTTGAAATACATGTGAAAGGAGGAAAATTTTCAGGCTATAAATCCTACTGGTTTTTAGTTTTTTTTTAGTGTGACCAACATAAATTTTAAGTTTGAAAGGTCTGGCAGGTCAATAAATGTGATTGATAGAAAACCAACCCAAAATGAACAATTATTGCCCGTTTATCAGATCTAATCTAGAGGTAATGTCCAGCTGACAGAGGTTTACTCACTTTCGGTTGATTCTCACTTGTATACACGCCACTACACTATATCAAACTTTACCTTAGTCTTTTTAAAATTGTTCATGGTTTTCTGTTCGTATTTCACTGCCTCCAACGGGTTGGTAGGTGAGCCTATTTCCGAGGGTACCGGCGTGTCGTCCGGGAAAGTAACCGTTGGTTGTGAGATTTCCGCCATTTCGTCGTCGGCATCCACAAGATTTTCGAAAGAAGCTTTTAGTTGTTGTAAATTCGATATGCTGCTTTTCATATCGTTGAGATTGTTCTTTAATTCAACGAGGTCGGATTTCATATTAGATGCCTTAAGTTCGGAAGAAGTCACTTGGACCCTTTGCGTACTCGTGGAGCTTGTAGAAGTCTTCACGCGTGTCGTTGTCGTACTGGTTTGGGAGTTTGTCTGCAACTTAATTTAAAAGTTCCGTTGATGATACATGATAGTATTTTCAGTGTTGTGATGATATGGGTATAAATAGGTTTTGCAACGAAACGTTGGACACAATCCAGCAGTTACTACGAAATCGGACGGTCCGTTTAGGACGCCACAGAGTGCCCACGAGATTATTTCTCGTAAATTTTTTAAATCAGGGTAATAGTGAGCGACGCTGAGTTCCAGATAATCGCCTCGAAATCATATTGTAAATAAATAAAAAGTGAACAACACTACCTGATTACAATATTGATTCGATCGGAAGGCTTATCTGGATCAATGATTATTGGAAATCTATGGCTTGAAACAAATTGAAAATTCATGGAACAAATACTTAGTGGTAACTGCTCGATTTTTTGGAACACAGTTTTATTTGGACGAAACAATTATATTACCTGTGAGGATGTGGTGACTGCCGACCTTGGTATATTTTTTATGGCCATCATGGAAGGATGCTCATTTCCATTTGTGTTGTCGACCGACAAGTCCGTCGCCATCTGCAAGATAACAATAATCAAAACTACCAGATATATATCAACATTAACGAAAAAACGCTACTTTCTATTGCCCAGGACTGTCTCGAATAAACCGATAAGTTCGACTCCAGGAACATTAAGCCGTTCAATATACAAAGATAACACTATCATACAAAGACATCGTAAGATTACTCCTGTTAAGTATGTATCCAAATCGAAATAAAAGAACTTTCTAGGTCTTACTAATTAACAATGCAAAGATTTGTCTTTTCTGAAGCGGATTTCCGTTACTTCAGCAATGAATACGTGATGTTTATCGAGACTTAATTAAATTTTATTTTAGCTGCGAAAATTAAATTGATAGACCATTTTAATTTTGACGTTATTGGCCGTAAGAGTAAATTTCACCTGGTTGCATTTTTGAAACTTAAGCCACTGATTTAGATTTTTAGATACTAGTTGACCCGACAGACGTTGTACCGCCCGAACGTTGGCTTGCCCGCAAATTTTTTAATTAAAAAAATATTGGGGGTGGTGAAATTTTGGGTTTACATGTTCTGATACGCGAAAAATTAAGAAATAGTCAAAAATAAAAAAAACTACGTCCATCATTGTATCATTAATCTCTTGTAAAATTAGAGCTGATGATGGGTGGAGTTTTCTCCCGAAACATGTTCCAATTGTAATTTTACGTTTATTAAAGTTTGTGGAGTTCGACTTGAATATATTAAAACTTTAATTATACAAATATTCCCGGATATATATTTAACTTAACAGCTGTCAAATCATTTTGCGTGAACTAATAAAAAAATGTTGTTCAATACTCGTGCCGAGTGTTTTCAGCCTATTTAGCCCGAGTGACACTTTACAGCACACTTAATTATATTATAAGTTAAGAGGGATGTGACGGGATTGCGGCTGAGTTGGATGCAGAAACCATTCATGTTTTCAAAGTATCAGGTTCTTAAGTTTATTTTAAGGTTGTCAAGTTGATAGAATCTAAAAACCTTAGACTTTCAGGTTGTCAGGTTCTCTAGCTTTAGATTTTCAGGTTCAAGATTTCCAGATTCTTAAGTTTATTTTGAGGTTTTCGAGTTCTCACAATCTTAAATCTTACATCGTCGGGCTCCCAGGTTTTCGAATTGTCTGTTTTTCAAGCCTTAAATTCTCATGTTTTTAAGTCCTCAGGTTCCAGGTTTTTAGTTTCTTAAGTTTATTTTCAGGTTTTCAAGTTCTCAGAAATCTCAAATCTTAGGTTTTCAGATTCCCAGACTTTACGGTTATCCGGTTTTCAATTCAAGGTTTTTATGATATCGAATCCTGAAAATATACTTAAGAATGGAAATCTAAGACTTTAGAAACTGACAACCCGAGAACCTAGGAACATGAAGCCATAAAAAATGACATTCCGAAAACTTGAAAATGTGAAAATAAACTTAAGAAGCTGAAAACCTGATAATTCGTCCTGAAATCCTGGAAATCTGAAAACGTAAAGATTTGAGATTCCGAGAACCTGAAAATATGAAAATAAATTCAAGAACCTGAAAACCTAGGAAACCTTGAAAACCGTGAAAAACCAAAGGTTGAGAACCTGACAACCTGAAATCTAAAAACGTAAAAATTTGAGCTTCAGATCACCTGAAAACAAACTTAAGAAACTGAAAATTTGGGAGTCGGATAATTTGTAATCCTGAATATCTAGGAAAGAAACTCAGGAACCTGAAAATTTCAGATTCCGAGAACCTGAAAATATGAAAATAAACTCAAGGTCCTGAAGACCTAGAAACCTGATAATTGGTAAACCTGAAAATCTAAGGGTTGAGAACCTAAAAACCTAAATTCTTAGAACCCCATTGCAGCGTCACCTACCGGGTCCAACTGTGTATCTTAGTCATCGGGACACCCAGGGAAACACACGAAACATGGCATCAAAACGGTCCAGCCATTTAGGAGGCGTTCAGTGAAATACGCACGCACAGAAGAAATATATTTTTAAAAAATAGTGGGAGGAGGGTGGTTTGGTGGTGAAATTTTGGGGTTATATGTTCTGATGTGTGAAAAATCTTAAAGAAAAATTTAAAAAAAATCACAAAATTTTTAAAAAATCTTAGAACCCGATTGCAGCGACACCTACCGGGTCCAATTGTTAATCCAAATCATAGAGGGATCCACTGAAACCCACAAAAAATTTCATCAAAACCGGTCCAGCCGTTTAGGAATTCAGTGAGGATACACACCTACAGAAGAATTATATTTAAATGGGGGTGGGGGGCAATTTTGGGGTTATATTATTATGTTCTGATATGCGAGAAATCTTAAAGATAAATTAAAAACATTTTCGTCCAAAAATTAAATAAAAAATTTTTAGAACCCAATTGCAGCGTCACCTACCGGTCCCAATTGTGAAGCTAAAAAGTCCCTGGACCCACTCAAACACAGACCAAAAATTTCATAAAAATCGGTAGAGCCATTCTCGAGACTAACGCACAGCAATTGATTTTTATATACAGGTGTCCCAGAAATAAATACATTAATTTAAACCAGTAGCAGAACTATTTTACAAATTTTTATTTTATTTTAGCATTTTTGGAACCCTTCAAATTCACGAACCGCCTATGGATATTTATTTTAACTTGACCTACAGACAATCAATTGTTTTTGTCCGGAAAAGTCAGCGTCCTTATCAAGTTTCTAAATTTTTTGCACATTCGGGTGCAGCTACTGTTGAGAAACACAGTAATAACAGTTTATCGGGCAAACTCGAGCGGCCGTGTTATTGTATTTTACTTTCGCTTTTAAAGTTGTTATCGTAAAAGCTGCCGGCCTTTCTCGTGTGCCTAATTTCCATTAACGTTTTGCAAAAAACCGCCAGTTCCCGAAGGTTACCAAATCGAATTTGGAGAATTTTGAAAGACCAACAATTGAATCCCTATCACGTATTTTCAATTTAGATAATACGTATAGGCAGAAAAAAAATCGCATGTTATTTATTAGTCCTCATTATTTTAAATACATAGTCATCACAGAAGGTATTTTCAACTTAAATAATACATATGGGCAGACGAAAATCCGCATATTATTTATTAATTTACAATTTTCAATAGCATTGGAAGTAAAGACGTTTAGTAGGTCAGTTTTCAGTTTTTTTTGTTTATTTACGCCGCGAGGTTTAAATTAATTCCCAGTGTTTTTCGAAGTTTTTTGTCTTGCGTTATTATCACCGTTCAGGGGTTCAGTGGCGTGTACCGAAATTAACGTCAAAACTTCCACTAATTTTATCTCGATAAATAGGTGTAGGGCAAAATTTGATTAAGAAAAATTGTTGACACTGATGAGTTCTACTACTGGTTAAAATTAGGTAGAGTTTGTTGTTTCTGGGACACCCGGTATAAGATGTAGATCTCATCTTTTCTCAATCAATCATTTTCTTACAATGTTAATGTAAGGAAGTACTTTATAAGTAATTAACATTTAATTCTAAATAATAATTTAACCTTCAAACTGACTATCGTTAATGTAATAATAAATTAGAGGTGTAAATTTAGGAGTGTCCCTCTTTGTCCTATTAACTACCATCCTTATTACCCCCACAGTGTAGTTCATTTACCCCCAGGTTCGGTACCGAGGACTAGACGATAGATGGAAACAAGGGAAATGGCAAAGAATGAGAAAGCATGAAAATAGAATAAAAATTACTAGAAAATGCAATGTATAGACGATTTCTAACTTTGTGCCTTTTTGTTTGGAATTGGACTGTTTGAGACAAAATAAATTGGGACTTGAATTAAATTAAAATTTAACTGCTTTGCAATTTTAAATGGCGATTTCATAGTCATAGTAATTATCTGTTGGAAACATTATTATCTGCTGCGTGTGTGGTTAGTCATTCCGTGAACTTCCTGGTGATCAAATTCGGAAACAACAAAAATTTGACACTCCCTCAGGTGTGCTTTATTGGAGCTTTATGAGACGTCATTTTCGCGCGAACGACAATCCACGCGCCATCTGTTTAGCTCCGCAATTCGCTGATGATACAAACGTTAATCTTTGATGCGCCATGTCTCACTATCATATTTATATGTTAATGATGCGATTATTACAAGAAGAGCTCGCGACCTCTTCGATAGAAGCAACTATTATTAGTTAAATGATGTCACTAAAACAAACCGCATGTTACGTTTGAATGAAAACGTAATCCGCGTCGTATTTATGATGTCACATATTGTTCTACATGTTCAAGCATGTTTTATTTACGATTTTCAGTTATTTGTTGATGTGGGTGTCTTCTTAATCAAGCGGCCTTCGCGGATCAAACGAGTTTTAAACAAAAATAACAATGTTCTAGAAATTCAGGTATTTTACAACGCATTACATTAATGAAAACCGATTTGTTATATCAATTGATAAAAAACCTACATACTTGTGGAGGTGTGAGATTACCCTTCACCAGGAAAATGTGCAACAATTTATTAATGTCAGGATTTAGAGAAATCAATAGGATGCAAAAGAAATTAGCTTTGAAAAAAATCTTATCCTGTTACCGGTAATAATAATAAATGTTATCATACCGATAGCACTAAATTTACCCTGTTATATTGCTGATCGTTAATATTCCGAACGGATTGACATTTTTCCAGGTTTTTTGTTAATCTGATCATGTGATTGTAGCACTAGTGCCGAACATGACACTAACTGCTAAAATCAGAAATTAATTAAAGTTGATATCCACCTATGTACGTATATCGATGCATCAAAAATGTGTGGAATGCCATTCCCATGTCATTAAGAAATTGCGAATTACACAATGAATATTAATTATGGAGACGAACAGAGTAACACTTGTCGTATAACAACACTCCAAACAAATTATTATCTGCGGAAAAATGCCTACCCCTTCTTTGGTTTTGAAAAACTTTATGATTTCCCTGACCGAATTCTGTTGTTGGTCTCTATAGCGGTTGCTGTATGTGTAGGGGCTTCGCATCATGGAGTGCATAGTGACTTGACTTGGTAACTCGAAAAACTATAAACACACTTCACATAGCGCCACGTCTACTTCCTCACAGGTAAGAAACTCAACTGACGTTCGTTATCGGAGGTACCTGGTCTCTCAAATTTCAAGTGAATACACTCTCGAATTATCTTCCAGGTTTACGATTTGTCAAGGCGCGTTATCACCGAGATTATTATAAAATTAAAAAATTACCTTGTTAGTTTGCGACGTTTACACTGTTACCACTGCATTGTTAAATCGATCATGTGTAAAACAAGCAAGCCATGACTGACTGAAAATCAGACAGTCATGTGTTTATACAAGGCCGGCTCGATCGCGAGCACCCACGGCACACTACGATGAATGGGAATGTAGAATTCAGATTAGCCCGATTAGAGCCTGCGAATTGTTTTGGATAGTGTAATAAGCGTAAATACTGGGCAAAGAACGTAAATACTGGCAAAGAAAACAATGCGCGCCCGTGAGTATTTATATGTTCAAAGTTTACAGGCCTAAATTCTTGTATTGTCACGGTCGGACAGGACGGTATGCCAGGAATTTAGTAGGCTTAAAATTCCGAAATTTACAATTATGTAAGTAAAGCTCAGCGTACACAACAATCATAATAGTATTTTTAGATCCTGTTATCAATGGAGATGTGACTCATAGCAAGCAAAATGAATGAATCATCCGGATTCCACGGATGTTTCGAAGGAGTTCGGGTTTGACCAGCTGATTGACCCGACGGGTACCACTCCAACAATCAACGATTTTTTTCAACAAAAAGCGGATGACTAATTTTTAACGTACGGATTTTGGGTGATGAATACCAAACACGTTCCCTCACAAACCTGTTCCACAAGAAGTGAAAAATTCGTTGCAATTCAAAAAATAGTAGAACCGTTCCAATATCGGAAAGATACTCTTTTGGTATGTTTTGATCACCTGTTGATAGGACTTGCTTAAAGTACAGTTGTGTTAGTAAACACTCATATTTTATCCATTTCACGGAATTTCAGAAGAATGTGGATGCTAACCAGAAATTCTAATAAAAATTAAGTTTGACCGATGATATTCAAATTTTACTACAAAGAGGACGGCTAGAATGAATTTACAAAAATAATATTTATAGACAAAAACGGAAAATTTAAAGAGATCCTCTAAATTTGAAATTCTCTCTTAAAACACTACAGGAAAAATAAAAGACAAACAAGTTTTCCCACAAACAGATAAGTCATTATCTATAACGTGAAAAAACCAACAATTTTCACAGAACAGTTAACGCATTCCTCATTGTTTAAACAATACGTAACCCAAAGTGTGAAGAGTAAAACTGACGAGAGAACTGATTCATGGTGGTTGCCAAAATGAATGGAAGTGTTTTAACGAAAACAATTAATAATTTATAACTACGTTGTGGCAGAAATGTGGGCGAATTTTCTTGTGATTAAAAATTTCGACTTTGATATATTTAAATTTTAATTTAAATTTACTCCACTTGGATTTAAGAACATTCTTCTTGTTTATTAAAAATTTCGTTTTTCATTATTGATTCTTAAGGTCTGCTATGTAGATTTTCGCAAGTGGTAGAAGTTGCGCGTGCTGATGTTTAAGTGGTACCATTGTAGTCCACCATTCAAACTTCGTTGACCTTAATCAAATCTGTATCATTTGATTTAAATTGATTTAGTAGATTGGAATCCGTTGCGGTTATTATTGCAGTTAATGAAATAACACTATCAAAATATGACACCGTTAAGTGTTTACATGTTTACCACTACAAGTGAATGGGTAAAAGCTTCCGAAATATAATTCGTGGCCCATTTAAATTTTCTAATGCCATTCCAATCAATTCTTGCTTCTGTGATCTGCATTACATATGTTTGAAAAAACTGCGGGAACCATTAATACTGCGTGTAGGCGAGTAGCTGACAGTATGAAACGCGATTTCAGTACGTTATTGTGCTACACTGTCCTTGTTTGGTTCATTTACATGTAATTATACAGCACGGTTCAACGGCTAAAAACAAAAATGGAATTTACTCAATTTGTCTTGCGATACTTAATAAATTAAACACACCACACTCGTTAAGACGAATCTTGTTACACGTTAGAAGTTAATTACATTTAACACATGAGACTTAAGACGTGGAAGAAATGCAAGCCAGCTGAGCCAAAAATAATCAAGTTGTTACGCGGAACAGAAGGTAAATTTTCCTTCTGCTATCGCGAATAATACTTTGACCTCGGACATCTGTATGGTATCTCCTATTACCAACAAGACTTCTATAATTTCACCCCGTTAAGCTGTTTTTAAGCAGATTAAAGCAATTTAACTTATCGTCTCCCAGGCACAAGCCACAACAAATTGCTGTTGCGCAGGATCTAGCAGACAACAGGTTGAGGTACACCGAAGTACAACGCGCAATTCTAAATTTATACCGTATTTATGCGGATTTTGAAAGACCCAAAGTGACTGACCTGCACCTGTCAACATGTTTGTTACGAACTTTTGATATGATTACTTTGAAGAATAAACTGTTATTGCGTGAGAACGTAGAATGATAACAATTTTGCAAATTTACAACATAGTTTGCTCCACTCTTTATTTTTTGTAGTTTTTGTTTATACTTCCATCATTGATAAAACATACACTTTCAATTAACACAGGGAAATTATGATTAAAAAAATAGTTCATATTTCTCTGTAACATTTAAACTACTCGGTAAATTAATCAAAAATGCCCAATTGAAGAAAAAATTTCGTACGTAAAGAACACATTAATAATAATTTACATATTATAAATTAATTACATAACTGACCCGTTACTTCATTTTAAGATATTTTTTATTAACACATACGTACCTATATGAAGATATTTTTGTTGCATTTATTTATTTCATTACCAAAATCAAAAGAGTATGTATAAAAATTCTAAATTTAAGAAATTACAGGATTTACATGTAAGCCTATTATTCTTAAGGAAATATATTCTAACAAAAAAGACCTTCACGTGCAAATCCTGATGACGGTAATATACTAACGTCTGAAATCTGATTTCGCAAGAACCTCCTCTACTTTATAGCAGCTTTGTAAGAACATTGTTAATATAGTAAAATTCTGTCGTGATTGACCCCGCATGCTGAAGATTACGCAATTCCAGCGATTACTCTCATCTCAAGATCGCGTTTGAAATTCTGCATAAACCGCGACGACTTCCCATAAATGCGGATATTTTTAATCCGGATTGCGTACTTAGCACTTCAGCCGTAAATATTTACGTTCACCACAAAGAATTATAAACAATTTGAAACTCGTGGCAGAATTTTCGGTAACCCACGAATGGACACTTCGTTGTCTGTGTGTTTGGAAACACATCGCCCCAGTTATGTTCCCAAACATCTGTCCGCAAACAGGCTTTTTTTGCAAAATTTATATTTGTACGCAAATAGATCGATAATCGATTATTCGCAGAACAGCCGTAAAGTTGGAAGGTGTTTACGTGGATTCCGAATTTGTTTATAATGAATTAACAGACGCGCGAAAATGTTCAAATTACCTTTCTGTTCAGAAAAACACGACGCATATTCATATTGGGTTGAACGGGCATCGTTATTTTGTTCACAACCATGCTTAACGATACACTTGCACTTATCACACACTAAAATCACATAACAGAAATTTTTATTCAACAAATTGTTTGAACTGCAAAGTCGGGACTTCGCTCTGACTGAGACGCCGAGCCGTTCTACGAGCTTGCACGAAACTGTTGCTCACTGAATTCACTCAAGTCAATGCTACTCACTATTTAAATCCCCCTCTGCTGTACGTTTTTAATAGACCTATGTTCTGGGGAACAAGATGTTCGACGACACCGAACCAACGAATTTCAAAATTTTGCGTGAAATCCATTCCAGGGAAACTGATTTTTTCGCAATTTCCGGAGCTGGTGTGGTTGCCGTAATGAGGTCAGGTTCTTTTGGGGCTTTTACCCACTTGCGTTAAAATGTTATAGAAGCATTATTAAAACAAGTTTAAATGAAAATAACTTAAAATAAAAATTTCTGAATTTTTGAAAACCTGAACACTGATGAGTGTTTTTTCATATGAATTTATCTGGTTCTCTTTTATAAGTACCGAAAATAATTGGAGAGCACCACCAGAAAATGTTTAGGACGGCAGGATTAATTTGAAAATTAGGGTCCCAAATTCAAATTAATTTATGACCATGCGATTTAACAGAAAAAAATCCAACGTTTTTTTTTATAGCAGCCATTTCCTAGACACGTATACGCAAATATTACCAACAGGTAAATGAACTATTCTACGAAGAACTTCCAAATCCAATAGAACAGAACCGATGCCAATATACGAGTAGTACGAGGCGATTTTAACGCCAAGATAGGCAAGCAAATTGTTAAACAGAGGATTAGATACATTAGGGACCATTCATTGTGGCCATTTTTGACCCCCCTACCCCCATGTAAGGACACATAGGATTCTTTGGACCCCCTCCCCCTATTTACGTAAGATTTTTTTACCAATTGAAATAAGAATAATATACGAAAAAAAAAATGTATACTATAATCTTTTTTTATAAGTTTCGAAATGTGTAAATATGAACACATTTAAGATTTTACAAACTTAATAAACAATCAATTTTTTTTAACATGAGTATATGAAATGAAATTTTTCATTAAAAATGAAAAAATGTACATTCTCTTATAGTAAAATATTACGTAAGAATGGCTTATAGCCCCCTCCCCCTCGACGTGAGGTCAGGTAGAGATTTTTTAACCCCCCCTCCCCGGCGGGACGTAATTAATGAATGTCCCCTTATTGGTTTAGGAATTATAAATGAACGAAAACAGACACTGTATCTTGTTTTTTTTGAAATCATTTTAAAAACACTTTGAAATGAATATAATGTAAATATTTGTTTTTTTTTGTCTCCATTTTTTTACAGCCGACAGCCCATCATGGATATGGAGCCCATATCTTGCATAGGAAGACGAAAGTATGTTTGTCGGTCTCACAAAACTTGGAATTTTTGTTTAACACACCTTCTTAATAAATCAATTATCTACATTTATGGCACAAATTATGTAAAAGTCGACGCAATTGAAACTTCATCAAAATGATCAAATCCATGAAATCATCACTTTCAGAACTACAAAAGCAAACTTATACATTTTTTATCAAAGTTTGCTTTTATATGTAATTCTGTGTGATAAAAAAAATTGATAAGCAGAACCCACAAAAAATATGTATTATTTTTTGTTTACGGTATAATAATTTTTGCTAAGAAAACCTGTTAGCCTAAGAACCAGTGGCCGACAGACTTACGGTATTTTAACAATTTATTTGGGTCATAACCAAAATTTCAAAACTTTATCAATTATTTCTTCTATTTGTCGTTTTTTCGTCTAATTTGCTTGGAGTAATAGCATTACACATGCGTATGCTCGCGTCAGAGGTAACGTTTCGTTGTCTGCCGGGATGTTAGAACCGCAAAAAATGTCTGCCGTGCTAAATATAAGTAGGCTTAGAATATCATTATAAACAATATAATTATATATAAATTTCAGCTTTGTTAAAATACCGCAAATTGTTATTTTTTTTGGGACTTTCAATGCTGTCTGCCATGACCTTGGAACCGTCGTAGCTGTCTGCCATTGTTATCTATATACAGGGTGTTATGGAAGTCCTAGCAGAAAATTTAACCATATGTAGAACTCGTCAAAATAAACATTTTTTTAAACATGTTTCTGACCCCTTATTTCACCCTCCGCCTATGATGAAATTGAACTTGAACGCATGAGAGAGTTTTTACCGAACGAGGTAAACACCTCCAAACTTTTTTGGGACAAAAAATTTGTCTCGATAGTAAATTTTAGTTATCACAACTTCGCCGCTTGTTTGTGTCTCGGACGTCCCAGATGTAATCGCGTTCTGGAAATTGAACCTAAAATTTTTAAGTATTCGAAGATGTGTGGTGTCGGTGTGTCAACATTTATCGTAAGTTAGAGAGTTTATTACATAGCGTGCTATCATTTAAATTATAAATTAGGGTAAGCGGCTTTTTTATTATGCAATGGCCCAGCCTGCAAATTAACTGACACTAAAATTTGAAGTTATCGTAAACATTGTGACGTTTATGTTCTCAGACTAACAAATAATGTAGAATAATTGAGAATTACAGCAAATGTTTAAAGTATTCTCCTGCATCTTCAATTCAGCTGTTAACTCCATTGATTCCCACCATTCTGTTGCGGTCTTTTTGAAAAGTCACTTTGACATTCGAATTTTAAATAAAATTGTCAAAAGTTAGTAGTGCCAACCTAATTTAAATTTCACAGAATACTCTAATTTATAATTTAAATGATCGCACGGTACGAACCTAAAACCTTCAATATTATGCATATTATGGTAGGTTAGTACATGTTTCCATTTAAACAGTTTTTATTTCAATTCGTTTATCGGGTAAAGTTTTTGTGGATTGCTGACAATGAATGAAATTGGGACCATAGGCGGGTATTGGTTTTAGGGGTTAAACTATTCTTAATTTTAACCCCGTAAGGGAGCGTTTGCGAAAAAAAAAAATATAGATAAAAAAATCTTTATTTTGACGAGTTCTACTTGTGGTTAAATTTTTTGCTAGAACTTCCATAACACCCTGTATATAAAAATGAATCGCCGTTCGTATGTCACGCTAAAACTCAAAAACGGTTTTACCGATTTGAATATATTTTTTTTGTTTTGATCGACATAATCCAGGGATGGTTTAAAACTATTTTTCACATGGACATGGGGGCCCGAGGGTTTGTTAAAATAGCATAAGTCTGCCGGCTATGTATCGATTTTTAATATTTCACTATTAACATTGATAACAAATAATGCATGGACTTGATACAAGCTTATTTTGACCGGAAATAATTTTATTAGGTTACTTATTATAATAATTATTATTATTTTGGTCAGAAATGGAGCAGAAAGTTAGTGTTTAACGGCCAGGCATAGAGGAATGCCTCGACCTTGCAAAATGAAATTTTTGACAACCGAACTTTTGAGGGTGGATTCGCTACAAAAGAATTCCAAATGAAAGGACTCCAAAGGAGGTATGGGAAACCAAAGTTTGTAAGCAAGAAAGGGGAAGAAATATTACGAAACAACGGGGGAAGAAACATAAAGTACACTACAAGAAATGAAGAATAACAAAACTCCATGAAAAGATGACAGAAGTAATAAAAGAAGTGGGAAAGTAGGAGTTTTCAGCTGACAAACATACTTATGGCTGAATATGTCTAGAAGAAAACAAAATATATGAGACTTGAAAAATTTCATAATCCCACTTTAAAAAACACCTCGCTAAAAAACTATCATTGGATATCACTGCTTTCATAATTATTTATACAAATTTCAAAACAAAAGTTAACACAAGAGGAAAAATTTGAGATAAAAAGTTTGATCTTGATTTTAAGATTCATTATGTCAAAATATGTCTCTGTAGCACAGTTTGTAGACACTGCGTCATTTAGTTTTTGTTTCGTTAAAATCAAAGAATAAATACACAGCTCTGTCCGTTTTTGAAACACCATGTATATTTGGGATTGGCCGACCACGCAGTGATAATGCTTGAGAACTGTGAAGACATACAATAAAAAATGCTAGTACAACTGTTTGCAAAGTTTGCAAAGGGTGGGTTTGCAAATAGATGAATTAAAAATAAAAGCCTTGAAAAACGTAAAGGAACCATAAGAAATATAACAAGATAACAGATGATATAGTGTGGGAAACCTACTCAAACTGCTGAAAATGCACGGCTTTGGACGAATGACAAATAAAAAATACTGGTAAAACATAAAATTCCTTTAACTTTTTCGTTCACAACTTTTTTTCCCAAATTTTTTTCTCAAAATAGGTGAATGCAATGTATTCAATTGCTACATGGTGACCAAAAGGGTCAGTTGATTCCTGGTTAGTGGTGCCCAGACATGAAATTCGCTTTTACTTTTTCTTTGTGCCTCATAGTTTTAATCTATTCTATTAAAAGCGCAGGCCTCCAGTTTCAACAATTAAATTAAATTCAATTCAATAGCGTGCCAAGTGAGAGCGCTATATGAACCATCTATGAGGAAGAGCAGTTGAAACGTATATTGTGGAACAGCTTTGTTTTCACCGTCAAAAGTTGGCGACTGAGAACGTGAACCGTTCATTGGGTCGATTGTAGGCCCGGTGCGCAGTTCCAGCTCGCATTTAGTCGTTGAACGTTGTGAGGGAAAGACATGTCTTCGACCTCGGATGCTTACATTACATTTCTTAATAAAGGCTGCGTTAGGGGCCGTCCATTAATTACGTGAGGTGTTTTTCTGTTAATTTGGACCCCTCCCTCCCCCTTGATGAGATATGGTGAGATTTGGTAAAATCCCCCCTCCACCTCACGTGAGATTTATCCCTTAGAATTTTTAAGTAATTAATTTTCATGTATGTTCATGTATCTTATATAATAATTATAAGTACCACTAAATACCTAAGCCTTCATACTGATGGAATATAGAGGGGGAAAATAATAACGCGTTTAAGGGACACTATAACAAATTTATTTAAATTACAACAATAAAAATAGACTACCAAGTGACTACCTTCCCTAATTGTTCACTCAATGGGCGTGGGAGTTCTGTATTGTTCGTTGAAAGATTTTTTAACCCGGCGGGGATTTTCACGAAAAGAGTCTGGTAAATAAATTGTGCTGCAATAATATTCTGGGAATCCCAGACAGAAAATATTTAATACTGTCTATACTCGAGATTGTTATTGTAATAAAAAAATTGTTTGCGGCCAAAATAAAAAACTTTAAAAAAGTAAAAAAAAATAAGTTTAATGATTTTTATCTTCTATGTAATAATAATGTATATTTTTGAATTAAAAAGTTGACGTGAGATTTTTCAATGACCCCCTGCTCCCTTTAGATGAGATTTGATGAGATTTTACTGGACGTTATTTACTACTAAGCTAAGTTAATTTTTTTACAAGTTTTAACATTGATGACATGACGAGTTTTGCCATTGCCAACTGCTCAGTGTTGACAATCCATTTAATTTGCTTTAATCATTTATAGTCATCCGGTATAAGGCAGTAATGGACATTTTTCAAGCCCAGAAAGGCCGAGTCGCCATAAAAAAGACCCTCGACTGAGCTTAAAAACCGTTGGTGGTAATACCGGGTAACTATAATTGTTTGAAAATTATTTTGTTGCGTTGGTCACAGATTTAATTTTTGTTTCACTCTGTTGTTGAACGTGGGGCGTGTAGCCCACGGGTTTGGCTAGTTATACATAAAATTAATAAACTAGCCTATGAGAAGTTTTCAATATATTTGTTACTTACTAACCACATAATTATTAGGAATTACCATTGGATCAACATTAATTAAGACATTTAATTGGCTAACTTTATCGACTGCTTATGTAAACTATTGCGCTGTGGAATGTTATATGCATTCCACAGTTCCAAACAGTTTGGGTATTGGTATAATCCCTATTATTATATATGATAATGAGGAGTTAGTGGGAACCTGTTGATACACCTGTTTAGACAGTTTTCTTATTATTGTCTTTTTGAGTTTGAACTGACTGAATAGGTGGTATCTTTTTATTATCCTAGGGCCCAGAGATTGCATATTTATTTTTTAATTACTTTAGATGCTACAACCTAACCTCAAAATTTGATGTAAATTCGTGTTTTTTCTCATTTTGCATGAACGGATACAAAAAACGCTGTTCAATACTCGTGCACTGTCACTTGTCAGCGCACTCGTATCGAATAAATATACTATATACTGTATAAGTTTGTGTTGTATCATTATATTGTTTACCATTTATTTTACTGCCAAGGGATATCAGAAAATCGTGTATGATTATGCATAATGGAAAGTCAATTTGTTAATTTACATAACTAATGACAAATATAACATTTAGGCAACTGTAATTTAAGTTTGCTCACACCCAATTAATAACTAAGATAATAACCTTGTTAAATTTATAATTCCTGCATACGGGGAGACCTTCAAATCGCGCAAAAATGTTTATAATGATCTCATAGAATCTCGAAAAGGTAGAAATACATTGAAAATATTTACCCACAAAGTAAAATATTAGCATATTGAAATCGTAGTATCTTCACTGCAAAGGGAAATATCATCCCTTTGTAAAGCTGGCTTATCGAAGCTAAATCACCAATCACAAGAATTACAACCCTGCACGATTACATACATGATTTAGTATTATTTTTTCATAACTAGATCGGTTCATTATCAAAATCTTTGTACTACTTAATTATTATACAAACTGGAATGTCACATCAGTGACGCGCTTCTTCTGAGTTAGCCACCGATAAACTTTAATCTACGTCACACAAACACTTTTAGAATGATTTCATTCAGATCGAGGCTTTGTAGCAAATTTTTAACATAAAACTGATAGCGATACTAATTCTATGATCATCAAAAGCGGCAATTATATAACTCACAATTCGGCAAATTACAAAGGTGGAAGTGTGATAAATTTTTGTAAACAATTCCCTGTATCCGAGCGTTCCAAAAAACTGTCACTAAATCGGGTCTCTTTAAAAATATCGCGGTTCAGAAGAATCAAATATTTTTAATGCTGTTCCTGCAAAACCAGAATAACTTGAATTGAATTGAACAGGAAAACTTAATAAAAACAAGCCACATAAATGTAAAATACAGAGAGTTACGCATGAATCAAAACACAACACTAAAATAGGAAATGATATGCTATGAGAATAACTAGGTTGTTACACATCAGACTTTGAATGACTTTGTTACCGATGGGATTCGAAATGATAAGAAGCAAAATAATGTCAGGATCAAGGTTCAATGAATAGCACATACACTCCAGCCAACAATTAACGCATAATATAAAATTACTCATCAAATAATAATAATTAATAAACTAATTTTGGTTTAAAGAATTTCTTCTTTTGATAATTCAGAAAAAAAACAATTTAGAGCTAAAAGTTCATCGAAGGAATTTGATAATTCAAAAAAAATTCAATTTAGAGCTAGAAATTCATTGAAGGAACATGACTTTAAAACCTAACTACATGTATGTTTAAAGGTAAACAATTTAATTAACAAATGGAAGCTATAAATTGTTTTTCTGGCAATGTATGTCACGATGACGCCGCCAAAGAGATAACCGTACTCAAAGGTCACACCCAACAAGATGTCGCAAATTCATTAATGGGGCGCCAATCTTCAATAAAAATGTTTTAGAGAAGCTCGTGAATATAATAGCAGACGTGGCCATGATTGTAAAATAGTGATTTCTGAGATTAGGATCATTTTCTTCGTTTGCCTGCACTCTGGACAGTCTAAAACACCTGAATGCCTGTGCAGTTAAAAATTGCCTTAGGGAAGAGAATATCAAAATTAAAATTACTGCCCGTGCCTTGCTTCTCACCACCATTCGAAATTATCTAACGGTTTTGATTATATGACGAGTCCAAATTTATTTTATAGGGGTCAGATAGACGTGCCCCTGTTTATAGACCACCCAGTGAAAAGTATATTCAGTGTAGTTTTGGACCCTTTATACTTTGGGGCGGTATTTTACATAATGGGCGCACCGAGTTGGTTGGATTTTAGGATGTCGTCTAAATTAATTAGAAAATGCCCTAGTAGAGGAATGGGAAATACATAGTTGAAACAAATTCTACCATTTTTATTTTTTAACATTATGCGTTAATTGTTGGCCGGAGTGTATTTTGGAAACTGCTATTATTTAATATCGTATCGCATACCAAATGATTCATTCTCACAATATTGAAACAATATGAAGATGTATTAATTTTATGACTCTTTTTTTAATTGAAATAGATTTTACCAAAATTTTAAATATTGTTACTTATTTTACACCATGCATGTAAATCATATCATTGTATAGTTCATCAATATGAAGAAGAAGAAGAAATTCATGTGTGTAAAGTATACAACGATTTAAATACACACGTGAAAAAATACAACAATAACATAAAATCTATTAAAAACTAGCAAAGAAAAAATTTGTTGCCAAATATTTTTAGAATTTTTTTTTAAGAAAACAAAAAGAAAATAAAAAATGTCATTACAGAAAAAGAGATCAATAATTGATTCAATGCCTACAAAATTGCACTCAAGGAATTCGCCAAAAGAATAAAAAGCTTTTTTTCTTCAAACGTCAGAAAAAAAGTGACATTGTATACGTCAATAGGCAATGACAAATGGATATTTTTTTTGGCCATGGCAGACAATAGCTATTTAAGTAAGGAGCAATGTATGGACGTATTAACATTGAGGCATGTACAAGCCAAGGCGAAGCCGCGGCTTGTTGTCTGCCGAACGTACATTTTCCGGCTCCGATGCAAATTTATTTTTCCGGCTCCCGATAATGTAATTCAGTGATGTAGTCCTAACAGCAATACGTGTATGTTGGCGATTATATTTGTTTGTTTTACCCTTGACAACGGAAAGTAATAATTTACATAATTAGCTTTTTTTAAAAAAAAGAAACCGACTTCAAAAAACACAAAGTAACATAAGTTAACTAAAAAGTAAAAAATAACAATTTTCAATTTCAGAGTTATTTGTTGTTCCGCTTAATGTAATTATTTATTTTTCCGTTTAATGAAATTCAGAAATTATTGTTGATTATCTAATTATTCATTGTTTTATAATTTTGAAGTCGGTGCCATGTAAAACATAAAATTATACATTTTAAAGTTATAATTCCCTGATAATTTCAGACTTCTGAATTCGCGATTATGATTAGTGAATTAAACTTTTCAGAACTCATTTGATACATTAGGTGAAAGCTATATATTCGTAGTACTAATTTTGCATGATTTAGGTTGGATTTACCGAGAGATGAATTATTGTTAGATTTGAAATAAATAAATAATTATTTATTATGTAATTATTATGAATTGTTTTTAATTTTTTTTCGTAGTAACTAATTTGTTATTGTAGGAAGGTATATAATTTGTTTTTATGTTTTTATGGCACCAACTCCAAAATTATAAAACAATTAATAATTAGATAATCAACAATAATTTCTAAATTTCATTAAACGGAAAAATAAATAATTACATTAAGCGGAACAACAAATAACTCTGAAATTGAAAATTGTTATTTTTTACTTTTTAGTTAACTTATGTTACTTTGTGTTTTTTTAAGTCGGTTTCTTTTTTTTTTTTAAAAAAAGCTAATTATTTTACAATTTTAAGTGATGGGTAGACGCTTCAAATCCACACGAGTGCGAAAATAGATTGTCGAGTATAAGAGCATAAGTCTTAAATAAATTAAGAAGTTAATGTCAAAAAGATCGAGAACATCAATCCAAATTCAAGATTCGATATTCGAGATTCAAGATTCGATATTCGGGTATTTGAGATTCACAAATTCCAGATTTTCCATTCCCGATTGTACAGAATACTATGTCCTATATCATGAAAATAAAATGGGACCATGTTAGAGCTCTAAACAAATCGCAAAAAGAATAATTGAATCGTTTATTGTTAAAACAAGTCAAGTAACATTTTTGGCCATTTTTGTTTTTCAGTGGAATTTACAGACTGTCCCATTTAAAACTCCCCAATCCAGATTTCTCCGAATTGATTACTGTGATTGAAAAATCCAATGGAATATAATATATTATAGACATAAATCTATTGGTGCAGAAAGCATCCAAGTACGATATCATGCATGCTAAAATTTGCGACTAATAGTGCTTATATGCCAAGGGCGTAAGATACAATTGTAGATGAATTTGCCATAGTCTTTTCGTTTCCTGAAAAGTTTGCAAAATGTTACTTGGCTTGTTTTAACAATAAACGATTCAATTGAAATCGGTTTATAAACAAAGAAATTATGTTTGAAGTCGGTTTCAGAAACACAATAAATCACGTCCTTGACCAAAGCACCCAAAGTTTATTTATTCTCGCCTTGTCACTCTGGGGTTCCATAAACCATCCATCTCGAGCAGGTAGGTACCGTCATTCGAACACATTTCCATTTGATTTTGAGGAATTTCCTTCTATAACTTCGAAATCTTACGTCCAATATGAATTAAATTAAAATGGGAGCATCTTGAAGATATACTGAATACAACGCGAAAAGAATAATTGAAATCGGTTCATAAACAAAGACGTTATGCCCGCACAAACATATCCAATCACCACATTTCCATCTGATTTTCAAGAGTTTCCTGCTATAACTCCGAAGTCTTACGTTCAATATGAATGAAATTAAAATGGGACCACCTTGGAGCCATACTCAACCCAACGCAAAAAGAATAATTGAAATCGGTTCATAAACAAAGAAGTTATGCCCGAACATACATACAAAAAAAAAAAAAAAACATATATACAGTCGAATAGAGAACCTCCTCCTTTTTTGAAGTCGGTTAAAAAGTATACTATTAAGTTCTAAAACATAAACACACGTAATGGTGATACACGTATTGTTGTTAGAACTACATCACCGACTTACATTATCGGGAGCTGGAAAAATACCGCTTTTGTTTGTTAGATTTGTCTCCGATCCGAATAAATATTAAAACATCGGAAAAATTACAGGTGGGCCCCTTGGTACAGGGTAACGACAAGAACAAAGCCCCCTTGGTACAGGGGGGCGACCTTTGAACAGGGGGGATGCAGGATTTTTTTGAAATTAAAATATTTTGTCGGCCAAAAAAGTTTTGTTTATCACACGGCCAGAAACTGTTTTGCAAGTGTGAGCACGGTTTGTGGAGGCAAGGCGTTAGGCGGAAAATGAAAATGAAAATGTTTATATTATTTATATTTATATTGTCTGCCGCTCAATTGAAAAAATCTGCGCTGTGAAGAATTTTCATGTCATTGAGGTTAGTAAAATGTCAAATTTCGATCTCGTGGGCGATTTTCGACGTTTAAAGAAAAAATAACATGTTTTATTCGGAGAAAAGTGGCTTTTCGTGGCCCGTCTGTATTTGTCAAACCTATAGACTCGCCACGAAAAGCTTCGCTTTCGCAAAGCTTTTGACAATTTTGTGCAGTCTGACACTGCTTTGAAGAACGTTGTGGAAAAATATATTTAGTTGGTTGCAGTTCTCGATTTAGTTTGTCTCAAATTTGTTGAGTTTTGGTCTTGTAAGAATGAAAGGAGCTTAATGTGGGATTCTTCTGTTCTAAATAAGTGAATATGTACAAAGATGGTAAGGTCAAAATTTTGAGTTCGATAAAGTTTTTCCTGCAGTTCTCGGGGTATCCAACATTAGCAATATTTCTAATGGCCCTTCTTTGCAATTTAAACAACCGATGCAGGGAGGACGAATGACCCTAAACAAGAATAGCATACTCAAAATGACAATTTAACATCACAAAATAAATAGTGTATTGCAAAGAAAGGTTGTTAAGTAAAAATATATTCTTTGAGACTTTAGTTGCTGTATAATCGCCGCGTATTTCCCAACTTAATTCAGAGTGGATATTATAAACACCAAGCCATTTTATATGCTGGAATTTGTCAGATGAGTACTCCCTATTTTTTAAAGTAAACAACATAGTGTAGTTTTAGACATAATTTAGACATAAGGTAAAACCATTAGGTAATATCGTGTAATACATAATTAGAAAGCTATAAAATTACTTGTCAGTGATAATGTTACATCTTTACATCGAATTTAACAACACAGAACCCACTGATACTGTCAATGTGTGTTTTGAAAGAACTTTACGATCGTGCTAAAATAGTATCTGTTAGTCTGTTGAATAATATTACGCGGAAAGATGTAAAAATAAACCGTAATGAAAAAGACGAAAATAAAACATTTTCTGCTACTACTGTTGAATGTTTCGGTTGTATTAAGACACCCTTACTTACATAATATGTTCGAGTTCCTACAGGCTTCAGATCACTATACATCTAAATATACAAATTTGACATGTACACGGTAACCTCGAGAAATGGCATCGTTTAAGTCGGGCTTTCTTCATTCGTTCAGTGTGATTGTTATAAAATAGTTATAAGCAAGTCGAAATTTCGACTTTGAGATATTTTCGCGTGTTTTAGAAAATATTTATAAAATCAAGTAAGCTGTTTTTTAAATATGTATGTTTTCTAAAACTCGCGAACTTTTTCGGAAAATACTATCGGCAACACTGCACCGACTTGGTTTTGAGGAATTATTGGGAAATTTTTGACATTTTAGACTTTTGAGGTTATGTTAGAAAAGCTTGGAAAGTAACATTATTTTTATTCAAAATACAATAAAAGTTAAGAATATAGAAGAAATAAGAAACAGAGTCCCCCAGAGAAATAATGGAGGGCGGAATATCGTCCAGAGTAAAATTACCCATTATTTCCCACTTATGGGAATAAAATTTTTATTTCAAAACTACTAAAATTGTGCTGAAATTAATCGTACCAGTTTTTTTTTTGGAGTCCCATATTGAGATATGCAAAACGCCTTCATAATGTAGATGTTTGCATGCGTTGCTTAAAATAATTGGATTAAATAGACCAAATTATGCAAACGGCAATTTTACTACCCTAGCATTTGCTAGGTTAATAAATAGTTTTTCTACTCTTATATTGAAATAGCAACAAGATAAATCCTATCTTTTTAAGTAATTATGGTAATTTTGATAGTCAGAATTGCTGAATTCAAGTGACCTCAGCTTTGCTGCACCTATTACTCACTGGTTTCTTAAGAAATCAAACTATATATTTTCAAGAATTTCTTGAGTCGTAGGCGCAAATGTTTGGTCAAAGAGCAGACAAATTAAACCTACGTTTCGCGATTTTATGTTTATAAACGAAATTGGATGTCTCGAGCAATACTGGTAACAATAAATGGCTGACATGTCCAGCGTTCTTGAACGGTTTCCTACATAGAAATCTTTTGATAAAAAAATAAAGATGAAAAAATTATGTACATTTTATCTAGCTGATGGACAGTTAATTTTTTCTGATACAGTGTCCGGAAATAGCATTACAATATTTTGTGGGATGTATCTTCATCCAAAACTACAAGGAAACGTTGCTACCAACATACAGTAGTGGCCCGAATTTCGTTATTTGAGGAAAAAAGTTTTTAAAATTCTACTGGCGCTTTCAAAATATTTTGTACTTATTAAAGAACGAGCTTCTTTTGAGAGGAGTCTTTTTCGACCAGACGGCATTTTTAAGCAGTGCTGGCTGGAGATCATAAACCATAAAATAGAAAAAAAAACGTCAAATTTAACAATCTTTCAATAACAAAATAATAACATTCTTTAATGCTGAAGAGTAGTATTCCGAAAAATATCTCTTTTGAATTTAATTTGATTAAAGTTTGTGGAGATTGACTTGAAAAATTTTAATAAACATAAAACATATCAGAAATATATTTTTTGGAGCGGCTCATTCTGTAACGATATTGATACGGAGCCCATAAGTTATTTTCGAGTTTCCTTAACACTCAATATTTCAAAGCCCAGAAATCGCAAAATCTTCTTTCAGTTCACAAATTAATCTCCTTGTCATTTACCGAAGGCTATTATTAGGTTTTTCAAATTCTCAGGTTTTTTAGGTTCACCGATTTCCTCAAGTTTTACAAGGCTCCTCAAAAGTCCCAGGTTACTTAGGTCCTAAAATTTTCAAGTTCTTAAATTCACAAGTTCCTCATTAATTTTCCTTAGTCCTCAAATTCCTAAGGTTATACCGAAGTCCTCAAGTCTGCCGAGTTTATTACGTTTCTATCTCAGATTTCTTGGTCTCAGATTTCCGAAGTGCTCAAATTTCTTAAGTTCGCAAGTTTCTTACAATTTTTCAGGTGCGTCAAATCCTCAGATTCCTTAAGTTTACAGCTCCCTCGAGTACTAAGATTTCTCTAGTTCTCAAATTACGTTTCTCAGTATTCAGGTTCTTAGGTTCCTCAAAGACTCAGGTTCCCTAAGATCTCATTCAGTGTTCTGTCCAGAATTCTTTTTTGACCGTAAGAAAACTGCCATCAAGAATGTCTATATTTAAAAAAAATCAGCCATACTTTTATTGCAACCGACGCGAATGATTGAAAATAGGACATTAAAATTTGAAAATTCAAGTGTTTGTAATTTATAATTTTCTATACTCCAGCCGCTGAAAAGGGGGCTCTCACGTGAAAGCGGCGTGCTGTAGGCGCGGGGTGAAACCGAAACCAAGTTTACACGCAACGATACTTGCGATGCGTGAGAAAGGGAGAACGCATTCTGTTTATTATGAATAAGTGTTTGGTGGAACTGGGTTGTCTCCGCTCTAGGGTGCAACGGGTTATTCCCACCCCACTTTTCTAATACCTCATTCATTTCGCAAACCAATATAGTAGCCTCAAGCTTAAATTGTCACGTATTTTTTGTCGGAATCGAAACAGATGCGATTTTAGTTTTTGTTACTTAAAATGAATTTTTTAGACTTAATTCGCGACAAAGTAATACATTTTATTGTCAGGCCAGCAGAACAATTGGTATTAGTTAGAGCACCTGTTAGTATTATGTGTGAACTGTTTTTAATAAGATTTCTTTTCATTGTGATATTAATGCCGATTCTTTTTGTAATTTAGTGGAACATATAATTTGTTAGTTTGGTGGATAGTTTATTTTGTTTTTGTTGTTTTTTTTCCCTCTTATTATTCTTTTTTCTCTCTGTACTCTAATTAATTAATCAATTGTAATCATTATTTTTCTTTGTAATATTTTTGTTCATATTATTCCTGTAATTGGGTATGTAACTACCTGTTGGGATAAATTAAATCATTATTATTAAATTATTATTATCAATGCATCTGCCGGGCGTCCCGTGACGGCTTATTTTTTTTTTTAATAATTATTTTTTAATTATTCCACTGTCATAATTTACTATTAAGTTTAGCTTGAAGATCACTAGAGATATCAAAACAAGGATTGATGTAGTTCTACTGCAATAAATTACATTAAAGATTATTTAAATTGTTTAAGTATTAATGTATTTTACCCACAAAGCAAGTTGTTTTGCGGTGTTATCGTGTTTGGAAAAATCGTACATTAAAAAAATATCATGTGGGAATAGATTGACGAATACGAACACTCAGAATATGCACTTCGCATAAAAATTTGAGTGAGTCAAAAATGAAGTGTTCGTGATAAATTTGAACTACTTCTTTGGAAACACAATGACACATCGCCTGCAGATTGGATAAATCTTAAAAACCAAATCGTTTAAAACGCGTATTTGCTACAGTGATTCATACATCATACACGATTTTATGGTGTTATTTACCGGAAGCAGCAATAAAAGAAAGCATAGGTGAATAATTCATTCAACATTTTCATTCAGCTTATAGTAAGCAAACCAAGTTCGTAAATAATTGCGTAACTAATAGTATAGCTGCCTATACATCTGATGTATTTATATATGATAAGAGCATACGATTTTGTCATAACAAAAAATAGACCTAATCCTTGGTACTACAGAATTAATTTAGTAAATGTTCCGTTTCCGCGAGACAACATTCATCTCGTCCTTGGTTTAAGAATTAAGAGAAAAACTAAATTTAAATGATGCAAACTAGGCGCAGACGCGACGGCGACATGCAGACAAAATTTAGTCGGATATTGGTAACGTGCCAGAAGTGCTCTTTCCTTCACAAAAAAATAATGATTAAAAATAAACTTTCTATTTGTAAACAGTTCCAAGAAAGGTATTGAAATGAAAAAAAAGTGGAGATGCCGGGGATCGAACCCGGGGCCTTTCACATGCAAAGCGAACGCTCTACCACTGAGCTACATCCCCGTGATGTTTACACGTGGAAATATAATCACTTCGCGAGTTGTTTTTAATTAGGGATACGATAAGATAAATTTCGATGGATTATGAAATGAACAAAATTTGACCCAATTATACAAGGATCCACATCTTAACAAAGTATGATAATATTTTTGTCTGCAACCACATAAATTGTCAATTATATTAGGTCAGTCATAAGTTTCCATCTATTTTTAGATAAATAGCTACTGAAATAAATGATCTCTTATTATATTTAATTTTACGTTTGGAATCATAATTATTACCTTTTGTTTGTTGTTAACATTGACATTAAAAGATTTTATCCAACACCTGCTTATTATGAAGTCATCAAAATGCCGATTTTGAATATAATACAGGGTGAAATTGAAATACATACTTCCCACTAACATGCACATAACCTCCGCAAAAAAACGTGTCATTGAAATTTGTTTGTTTACTTACCACTAACAATAAGATTAATGATTTCTACATAATTTACAACTTAAAATTTAAATACAGTGTGTCCCTGGATGGGGTGCCCATGAGGTGATTTTCTCTATTAAGTTGTTTGGAGAGGAATATTTTTGGTCTAGACTGGTTTTGCTTATCTTACAACTGTAGAAAACTAAAACAGTCAAACATTTTAATCAGCCTGTTTTAAATTAAGCGCTTTTTTCTTTAATTTTGAAAAGTCCATAAACTGAAGGCAAAGTTGCCTAGCAACCTGAACACAGAGGCAGTCACGGCTGATACCTTATTTCGAGTAAAATAATTAACAAAACAATTTGAACAATCAATTGCGGCTCAAATGAACCCCAGGAATTTTTTCTTGAAATTCTTGGATTACGTGTTGATATGATAGGTCGCCAAGACCGTAACATTGAATTAAAAAAAAATCTTTGCTGAAGACTTAGTATTCCGATTTTTTTTGACAACAATGAAGTTTCATAAAGTTTCAATGGTATTTTTTAGACGTTGCTAGGCAGTGTTCGGCTTTAAATACTAGATTCTAGATTTATCAAAAATATTGGGACTTGAGACAAAAATTCGATCCTATTAAAAAAACAAGCCCCCAATTAAAACATATCAACTATCATTTGCAATGTTTTATATTTTTTTGTAATTTTATAACAAGCAAAACCAGTCAAGACCAAAACTATTCTTCTCCAAACAACTTACTAGAAAAAATCATCTCATGGGCACCCCATCCAGGGACACATTGTATATCTAATTCGATCTCCACAAACTTTAATGAGCGTAAAATTACAAGTGGAACATGTTTCGGCAGAACACTACTGCCATCATCAGTCCTAATTTAACAAGAGATTAATAATACAATTGATGAATTACAAGAGGGGTTCTTACCAAGAATTTAAAAAAATTATGACCTTGACGTTATTTTGAATTAAATTTGACGTTTTCAAAAGGTTACATGATTTCATGAGGTGACATTTCGTAAAAACAACATTTTATAAAATGTAAAAATTAAAACGGATCAAGGAGAATCTGGTAAGTTTGTTTGAGTGGTAAAAAATTAAAATAGTGAATTAATAATGGGATTATTGAAGTTATTCTGTTCGTTTAAACAAGATCTGTTTTCCAGTTTCAAGGCTTTCCTTGTTTCCAAAGTCTCAAGAAAATCTAATTTCCGGCCTTTATTACATTTATGAATCAATTTGGAATTTGATGGTGAAAAACTATGTATTGTAATTAATATATGATTGGCGAAAGAAGAAGGTGTTGATGGAGGAGGATCAAGATCTGTGTTGTAGATGTGCCTGAAATGTTCTTTAATACGGTCTGATATTTTGCGACCTGTCTGACCTATGTAGAATGACTCACAAGAAGAGCACCTGATGATGATTTGTAATCTAATGGATCTTTATTTTTAATAAAAAATCTGGATAAGTTGTTATCTGTTTTAAATGAAACTTTAAAACCGTTTTTCTTAAGTATTTTAGAACATTTCTCTGAGACGACGCCAAAGTATGTTAATGAATTTGAAAAGGAAATTGTTTCTGAAGGATTTTTAACCAAGTGGTGTGTGTATTTGAATTTGTTATAGTATCTATAGTATAATTTATTTATAGTTTTTAAAGAATATCCATTATTTGAAGCAATTTGTTTAATGTTATTAAGTTCTGTTTGAAAAGATGAATCTGATAGTGGTATAGAAAATAATCGGTGGAAAAAGGAATGAAAAGCTGCAAATTTATGGGAAACAGGGTGACAAGAGTCAAAAGGTTTTACGCAATCTGTGATACTACGTTTTCTATAAATGTCAAATTTAAAAGTATTATTATTTCTAGTGACTAACAAGTCTAAAAAGGGAATTTGGGAATTGATTTCAATTTCAACGGTTAATTTAATGGATTGGTTTAAAGAATTTAAGTTGCTGAGTGCGTTATCAAGTTCAGAATCAGATCCTTTGAATAAAACAATTATGTCATCTACATATCTGTACCAAAAGAGAAAATGATCTTTAAAGGGTGAAGAACTTAAACACTGATCTTCTAAGTTATTCATGAATATTTCTGCTAAAAGAGGTGACAAATTAGAACCCATTGCTAAGCCTGAGTTTTGTGAATAAAAATTATTATTAAATTGAAAGAAATTTTGATCTAGGACAGTCTCACAAAGTGAATGTAAATTTAGTGCATGTATGGTTGGGATATTAGAATTAAATAGTAGGTTTTTTTAAAATTAATAAGTCAGATTTGGGTGGGATGCTGGGGAATAAATTAACTACATCAAATGAAAGAAGTCTAGTGTCTGATGGAATTTGGAAATTTCTAATTTTTGAGCAAAGATCTATTGAGTTCTTTATTGAAAATTTGTTATTGAAATCTAAATGTTGTCTAAGAATTGTGTTAAGCCATTATGAAAGTATTGATACATAATTTTAATTCAAATTTACTCCACCTGGATTGAACAACATTCTTCTGGCTTATAATTTACGTTTGATGTAGTGGATTGATTGCTCGTAAAACATTTTTGTTTTTCCACCAAGAATTTTCTGACACAAATGTAGATGCACTTGGAACTCGACGGTCCAGAAATCGTTCTATCCACAAATCCCGAGCAAGACGTGCATTACCGCCGGTTTCTCCATAAAGGAGAACCATGTCCATACGTTCAAAATTTGAATAACCACCCATCTTAAATTAGAAATGAATCGCGTTCGGTCCGGTTAGATTAATAGGATAATACTGAAGAGCCCTCATTATTGTTCCGATGCAAAACCTTTCTGATAAAGCCGGCAAAAAACCCTCCTGTGTGAAGAACGTTTTGATAAGGTTTTTCTAGTACTAGTTTTGTGAATAAACTTAAAAAAATATTTTCTCTTAACGGGGGACACAATGGACTTTAAATCCAACGGAATTATAATCTAATCATCATAAGCTATTACCACTTTTTTTAATAAAAGTATTTCAATTTTACACTGTATTATGAGGTCTATAAAACATTAGTGGACTTATGAACCGTTAATAACTGTCACAGAAGCAGGTGTTGGATAAAATTATGTATTACACTCATGTCTTAACAGCAATAATAAGTCACTCAAGAAAAATTACAAAAAAACATATTTACCTTAATTATTTAGACTATTTCACAAAATTTAAGCCAATCAAATCCTTCAAATTTTTTAAATTCAATCAATCATCTTCGAATTCGGCGATAATTTTGCACTAGTGCAATTATCGATAATTTTCCTTGATCAAAAACTTTTCAAAAAGTATATAAATTTATTTATTTACATTATATGTAATTAAAAGTACAACTATGTACTGTTAATTATGAAGACAGAGAAAGAAATAAGCGAATTAATTACCAGCAAAATTGTGCTCGAAAGAGAATTAGTTTTGGGGGAGGTTCAGAAGATTGCAATACTTTCTGATACAACATAGCCGAAGCCGGTCTACAGTGTTCGGACGTGATGTGATGTTTTTTCAATAAATATATTATAAGCCACTGTCAAATTGTATTGACACAGTGGTTTCTTCATTTGGTGTTTCGACTAAGCAGTTCTTGTGTGGCGAGTGTCCTATGGTAAGGATTTCCAATTCGTTAGGATATGAGATGATCGGTGTTAGGGGGCGGGAATTTAAACATGCTTCCATTCTCACCAAAATTTTTACAGTTTTTGTATTCGCCTCCCACAGTCCTCCCATATGGGGAGACCTGGCTGGTATGGTTCGCTTGGTCTCGATATCGGTGGTGCTGGTATTAATTGGGGCGGAGGCGTTTGCTTCTGCGATTTCAATTGTCTATGATTTTTGCTAAAATGTATTTTCTTTGAATTCTACTCTTTGAATGTTCCTCGCTCGTTGTTTTGGTGTCCAACGTCTTGGATTCTTATTGTGCTTTCTCAAAGTCTTTTTGAATTGATTCCAAAATCTATCCAATAATCTTTGCTATTTGATGCTGTCCCACGCCAGCCTTTTAGCTAAACCGCTGTAGAACGGTTGGAATGATTAGCAACTTTAATCTTCTTTGTATCTAATCCTATTTGTTGAGCTTGCAGACGTTGTCCATTTTGAGATTTTCCACTATTCCACATGGGATTCACTGTTAAAAAAAGTCGGTTGGTTGTAATATTTTTGCTTCTTTTATAATATAAGTACCTGGCGACCGAGCTTCTCTCGGTACTTATTTTTTTGTAAAATTGTGTTTTGAGATACATGTCATAATATACAATACGTCTCATGACTCCGAAGTTTAGGCAACCCTTGAAACCGGAGGGCCCGAAGTAGCTTCCTTGAAACAGGAAAACTCGAGCCCAGCCACCCCCCCAAGGGAGCCCCCGAGAAGCTCCCCGAAAAGGGAGCCCGAGCGATCCCCGAAAGAGGCAAGCCCAAGGGGGGCGTAATCAAAATAGGCGAGCCCGAGGAGGGCCCCCTGAAATAGGTGAGCCCGAGGGGGGGTCTCGAAATAGGCGAGCCCGAGGAGGCCCCCGAAACAGGCGAGCCCGAGGAGGGTCCCGAAATAATCGAGCCCTATGGGGGCCCTCGAATCAGGCGGGCCCGAGGAGGGCCCCCCGAAACAGGCGAGCCCGAGGGGGAGCCCGAATCAGGCTTTTCGGTTATCAACATATTATAGAAGTCGAAAGTTGAATTTGTTTATAGGATTTAGGTATGAGACAAATTTAATTGACTTGAAGTCTTCAGACAGGCCCCCTTGAGACATCCTTGGGACAGAGGGGCGTAGCTACCATCTGAACTGCCGTAATTCTTACTACGCTAGTCGCAGTCATTTCATTCACACCAAAGTGTTTGAAATTGTCAGTATAACAGCGGATAAAGGCTCTTAAAAAACCGTTTTTTTGTGTAAAATTAACCTTACATATTTCATATGTTTGGGGCACCCTAGAGCATTTTACCAAAAAAGGGGGATGGTATTCGGCGTACCACGCTCTTGAGTTTAAGCCGCTGTTTTCTTCGTACTTTTTACTCTATTCTCGCTCGGAGTAATTTATACTGTAAATCGTAATTGTGCTCGACATTACGGAATGTTACTCTCAATGTATCGTCTTTCTTCTTCATTCTTCGCTGTGCTGGTGTTATCTGGTTTGATCTTTCGCTCTGGAAGTATGCAGCACTTTTCCCACTGCCTAAAACGCCAAGGGCCTAAATTAATGGAATCTCGACTGGGTAATACCTACACTTAAAATTTCTTTGTGTCTCGTCGGGAAATAATGAAGAACTTCTTTTGTTTACGTCTACATAACCTCACACCTGTCAAGCAGCGGTACGTCAATCGTCACCGCGTCGCTGCGCAGGTTTTTGAGAGACTTTCTTCCGGCCGGCGTTTTCCGTCAAAAAGAGACATTACTATTCGGTGGTTAACTCATCCGTTTCATCGAAGTGGGTGATTCTCGTCTCGTTGTAAACATTCGTAAATCGACGGAATCATTTTCGACTTGGAGGGATTAAAACCACCGAATAAGTCGTCCACGTGGTGCGTCCACATTTCGTTCTCTTTGGAGTCGTCCAGGTCCCTCATTGAAGGTAAGGGCCTTTCTGTTCGTTAAACGGGGTACTTAAAGGGGAATCTTCTTCATTAGGGTTCTGGCTCGGGGTGAACCCTAGAATCTTCAATTTAATTTATCTGGATTGGAACTACGCCATCGAGGGTGGTACTCCTTGGAAGTTCAGGACTTAATTGTGCCAGGGCTGGAAAATCGTTGTCGTCTCCTTCTGGAAGACATCCAAACCAGAGTTCCAAGGCCAGATAAGACAACTTGTGTTCTCGTTTTTTTTTCTTATATCGTTCGTTTTTGTGGTTTTCGACCAAAGTAATAATTTAAAGTCATAACTTAGCATCAACTCTATCGTCTCTATCGTGTAACATAAAACTAATTACATCGCCGAATCGGCGTTGACGGATACCTAAGTTGTTTACACTATACTTGCCTCGACTTATAGCTCTAAATCGACGTCTTTAATTTCAACTCGGTCTGTTAATTTACGATATTAGTTTTTTTGTAACTGAATTTTGCTGATGAATGAAACTTGACTGACTATTCCATTTAATTTATAATTACTAATTTATGTTGATTTAAATTCAAGTTTTATTAAAGTTTTCCAGTTTTTCAACTAAAGTCTAATAATTTCGTAACCATCCTCTTCTGCGGTAAAAACTCCATTTAAGTAAAAAAAAGTAATAAAGATATAGCATAAATAACAATAGACTCAACCCATCTCCATAGAGCTAGATTTAGGGCGGTATCAAACCAATTTTTGGCAACAGGGTTAGTCAAACTATCAGAGCTGTAAGAACAGACTTACTTTGATTTGATTTTTGGACATACAATTCAATGGCAGCTTACTGCTATCAATGTTAGATCTATAAGACGTTTAATAGTTTCTAGACTTAGGGAACATAATATAGCCACCCGTTTAACGGTGGGTGCAAGCTGACATGTACATACCATAATCAGTAACCACTGACAGGTAATATGTACCTCCAAAATGGAAGAAAAAGTTGGAAAACATTTAGTTCTTATAAGCGATAGTATTCGAACACACCTCACGAGAAGGATCCAAGATGTGTTGAAAGAAGCAAATCTGCAGCCGGATATGAACCCAATCGAGTACGTGTGGAGTGTGGATAGTAAAGCGATATCAAGAACACTTACTCATAACCTTTCAGGGGCTGATTATAATGATTAATTCTTTTAATGCCATTGTGATTTAAATTACTACTCCAGAACATAGGAAGACCATACTGAGTTTTAAAGTTGCTATGATTTTCTTTGAAGTGCATTATTTTGGACATTTACAATTCTTTTTTAATTAAAATAGTGTGATGTTCTCGAAGAATCGCGGCGTGATGATTTCATCGTAAATTCGTACGATCGCGAATATTCTAGGTTTTGAAGTTCTCGGCCCGATTCTCGGAGAATCCAGAAAGCGGCTTCCCGCTTTAAATAGGACGGGAGAAGGACTGCCGAACTAGTCTAGTCAAAGCCTGAATAAGCTACTGAGCGACATAATCCGTGTGACTCGTGCGAACTGTTACAATAAATAATTGTGCGATTATAACTGTGATCCCTAAATAGTCTAGTGTATAAATAAATTGTACATAGTTCGTTCAAATAAATAGTTTTGTGTCCCCGTAAACGCTACAATAGTTTTGACGCTGTGTGTTGTGAATTGTCGATTATTCTAAAGAGTCCATGTAAACATATTGATTCAACGAATAATAAAACCAAAATAAATTTGTGTCTTAATTCTCGACAAAAATATCAATACGTGTCAGATCTAGTGGGGCCATTGGTGTGTAATACTACCATGGGTCAGTAAGCCCCAAGACACTATTTTCTAATCGCCGGCCACTGACCGCTGCGATAGCAAGGTGCCAATATCCACTAAGTAGATGGGGACTATGGGGACCGACATGATACCGTGGTAACAACTATCCGGTTATTAGCGATTGGATTTGTGGTGGCACGAAATAGAGACCAAATTAACAAACTTAGGTCAACATTGCCGATCAAGGACAAATTAAGAAATCAGGAGTGAATGAAATATTTGTTGTTGTATCAAGTACTTCTTGGTAGGAGTTACTCCTGAATGACAACTGATGAGAGTTCTAGACCATGTAATGAATTCAGGTAAAAACTGTGTGGTGACGGAAGTGATAATGTTTCTGCAATTAAAATTTATCAAATCTAATGTACGCCTTTGATACGATTTATTGTGGATAAGTTTTATTAATAAAATTAATAACAACAGGAAAAATATAGGCGAAAAGTTTGGGCGTATGTATATTGATGTCAAACATGAACAAATTGGCAAAACGTTTGCCAGATGCAACTGAAGCATTTGGTCTATTTCGCCGTAACTAAAAAATAAAAAATTGAATCAAATGGTTATAAATAGAAACAGCAGTGAGCGCTTTTCAAGGACTCGGGTCATCGACAGTTAAATTTATTCCATTCTACAAAGCTGATAGTTTTTTAATCTGAGTTTAAATAAATATTATCATGTATCCCCCTATTACTATTTTATTGAGTTCATTATGTATATTACATGAAACTTTTTCAAATTTACATTCACATTTTAAAACACGGAGCTAAATCAACACTAATTAACATGTGTTATTTTTGCAGCAACTTATATTTTTTCGCATCGTCTACCTAATTGACCAACTTGACCAAATTTGCACAAATTTTTTGAGACTGATATTAATGATTCACTATTTATTTGGACGTAAATGTTATCAGCCATACTCAAACAACAATTTCTTTATCATTTGTACAGTACGTCTAGATACCATGATTCACAATGTACATTAAAATTTTGTTAACCGACAAACATATTAATTTTTCTACGCCGGAAACGGCTATAAAGTAATTATACTACATTTCCTGTGTGTACTAATTCACGATTACTAAATATTAGTCTCATTTCACTGGTAATTACAGCAAAACTTCAAGTGCATCTCTCGGGTGGTCTGATGGACCCGAGTAATTTCAATTGATTGTTTTATTATCTAAATGATTAAGGAATTAACCATTGTGAATCTAAAATAATAGGATACATACTTGTATTAATGATAATACATGTTAAGGTTCTCTTAATAAGTTGTGACAACAAAGTCCTAGAAATTTATTTTTGCAATGCAATTTGGCACTGGTTCTTGTTTATAATTTACCGTGATTGTTATCATCTGCTTAAATTTCATTAAAAAGAACGACTGAAATAGATTGATTTTTTGTTTACTTGATTTGTGGCCTTAAAATTGTTTCATTTTGTAGTAATCATAAATTACATAAATGTCTCAACGAGGCATAGAATTGATACAAGACATAATTGATAAAAGAAATAATCCATATTAATGTAACTAGGTAATAGCATTAAATACAGTGGAACGTGTCAAGGTAACAGTACTAAAATGGGTAATAGAATGCACATGATTTTTAAAAATACTTTTGTGCCCATTTATATGCCAGCTGCGTGTTTTTGAGTTTAAAGTTGCAAGTCCCTGGATTGGATTATGAGTATTATATGATCTTCACGAATAATTATTGTCACACTACAAGGCCTTCTGATTCATCACACGGTGCATGTGAATTCCCGTTATCAACATGTCGCTACAATTTTGGTCCTTGCAACTGTCCGTTTTAATTCCATAAAGGAAAAAACAACCTCAAGCTTTCCAGTATTTTACAAACCCACACGACATGTTGCAACTACGTACAATCGAGGTGCAACATTTCCGCTGCCCACACCAGAAAATCACACTTCAATATCATTATTATATGAATCGCTATGGTACTTTTATAATAACACACGGGCCTCTTTCATAATATTTTAACGATAATATAATTAACCGGTACAAATTGGATCGGATGTCGGTTTACAGACGGAGTTATGAGCCAGATCTCAAGGTTCGTTCAGCTTTTGACCATCCGTGCAAACAACGTAGGAGGAAGAAGAATGATTCTCGTTTATCCTTTTATTTCTGCATAAACGAATTTGGCATATCGCTATTAAAACCAGTTTTAGACTTATATAGAGATAAGGAAATTATTTGCATTATATGTGGGTTGGATTTGTAGAAGGTGCTATATTTTTTGTGACAGGTCCTGATGGCTCCAGTCAACCGTTAGCTGATTGAGGGGTCTTAGTGGGACAGCGGTGCCTTTAGCATTAAGCATTATTGAAGATAATACTAAAAAGGCGAACTGATTGTATTAAATTTATCGTGTAGGTAGTTTAGAAGTTGTTAATTGCCCAAACTAAGCAAAGTTCAAAAAATTCAATCAAAGGAAATATAATATGTTGTGTAAACTGCTATAAATATGTATTAGTTACACTGTGCTTTTTGACAGTGATAAATAAAGAATATTATAGGGATACCCACACTGGGTAGCAATTGCAATACGACAAAATAGTAGGATACTAGCCGACAGAAAGAAACCATTGCTTCGTCATATTTTTGGAGTTTTTAGACTAGAGCAAATGAGTAATAAGAAGTGTAACGACCCTTAGATATTTTTATAATTAACAAACGATTATTTTTAGTACTTCAATCTTTTGCAAATAGCGTAGGTACTATCGAGCGATCAAGATAATTTGTAATCGAGTCATCCATGAATTGGAATCCGTGTGTCTTTCACGATTGATATGCTTAAATGTGGCATCTAAAGTTACGTCATTCAAGAAGTTGAGGTTTCAAAAAATGTAGGAAATAAATGCGAAAAAAATTTAGCCTCCACAACCTATTTTTTTATTGTTAATTTCAATTTTTCTCCAGATCTTCTGTATAAATGAAATCCCAGTTCGGTGTAACCTGAAGCACTGCCATCAAATGTGAAATTAATTTGAAGAATTAACTTAACCTCAAATCTCAGTATCTTGCCGCTTGCGTTATTGATGTTGGTTGTTGTGTTATTTTTGTCTAGTGAAAGTCTCTCATTTGTTCACTGCTTAAAAATGGCATTTTCATTAGAACACAAAGCGTTTATGGTTGAGTCGTATTTTCGAAACGGGCAGAAAGTAGACGGCGTGTGGCAATATTCTGTTCAAGATGCATGGACAGAATTTCGTGAGCAGTTTCATTCGCAGAGTGGACAAAAAATTGGTGTTTGGGCAGCAATTAGCCGACGACGTATAATAGTATAATTTTTTGAAAGTAATTCATTCATTATTAGTTATCTAAACCTATTTTTTTTAATCCTCCTTCAGGTAACCTAACTGCACTTGCATATCAACAAGTGATTTTGGAAACTTTTATTAACGAACTTCATGATGACGAATTGGTACTTATTTTCAACAAGATGGGCCTACAGCACATTCAGCAAGAACCACATTCAGTTATGTTACGAGAGTTCTTTGATAACAGACATATTAGTCAGAACACAGAAAATATCTGGCCTCCGAGATCTTGTGACCTTACACCTGCGGACCTTTTTTTGTGGCCTTATTTAAAAAATTCCATTTACCGAACGCCTCTTCATAATTCACAAGAATTGAGGTTCAGAATCACCGAAAAAATTAATGAAATATGTAAATAATAATCCAGATAATGTTACGAAATGTTATTCAAGGTGTTAGACGAAGGCCTCATTTGTGCTTAGACCAAAATGGAGAACATTTTCAGCATTTATTATAACAGTTGAATGAAGTAAATGTATTTTTCTTAAAATTATGAAATTACTTTTGTATACTTGCTAGGTATGAGAATAGGTGGTAAACTATTTTTCACATGGACATGGGGCCCATGGGACCCCCTTGGGCTAGACCGATTTTTCGGCTCGACCGATTTTTATGATTTTTTTGTATATTTGGTAGGTATGAGAATAGGTGGTAAACTATTTTGGGGGCCCCCTTGGGCTGGACAGATTTTCGGCTTGACCGATTCTTATGAAATTCTTTTGGTATATTGGGTAGATATGAGAAGAGGTCGTAAAGTATTTTTCGCATGGACATGAGGGCCCAGGGGGCCCCCTTGGGCTGGACCGATTTTTCTTCAATCATCCCCTATGATGTCCTGGTGTCTTTATATGTTGAAACGTGACATTGTAACAATGAAGAGAACTCCCAAATTCAACAAATTACACCCTCAAAGGCCGACTGAATATTTTACTGATTTTCTTCAACTGGCGCATCCACCATTTTTCACCGTTTCTTCAATCTTCCCCTATAGATGTCCTGGTGTCTTTATATGTTGAAATGTGACATTGTAACAATGAAGAGAGCTCCGGAATTTGACAAATTACACCCTCAAAGGCCGACTGAATATTTTACAGATTTTCTCCAAGTGGCGCATTCACCATTCTTCATCGACCGATTTGTATGTTTTTTTTTTTTTTTGTATATTTGGTAGGTATGAGAATAGGTGGTAAAGAATTTTTTACATGGACATAGGGGCCCAGGGGGCCCCCTTGGTTTGGACCGATTTTTTGGCTCGATCGATTTTTATGATTTTTTTTTGTTACTTGGTAGGTATGAGAGTAGGTCGTAAAGCATTTTTCACAAAGACATGGGAGCCCAGGGACCCCCTTGGACTGGACCGCTTTTTATGATCTTTGATTTGTTGGATTTGTCTCCGCCCCGAATAGCAGAATAACTATTAAAACATGGACATGGTGGTTCAAGGAGCCCCCTTCAGTTCATAACTCAAGAACGGCTGGACCGATTTTTACGATCTTTAATATGTTTAATAAGGAGTAAACTCCAAAGTTTCAGTTCTGTTGATTGATTGCGTGAACGGATTGACAGATTTTTTTCGGGAAACGAATAACTATTACAACAAAGAGAAAAATGAACAAAAAAAAAAATCCGCCATGTCTGATACATGACAGAAACAAAAATGAAGATAGCGTTGTATGCTAGATCCGGTAATGCCGCTAAATGGCGTTGTGTGCATTATCCTTTGATAAAAAAATAAATAAATAAAAAAAACTGAATTTAATTCTGCTAAGTTAACACAACATTTATTGATTCTGAGGCGGTACAAAGTTCCCCGGGTCAGCTAGTATAATTATAGTAACCTCAAAATTGCAGTACCTAAAATCCAAACAGCCCGATTTCAGCGTTTAATACCGTCGTATGTCAATATGAAATTATGGGCTGTAAGAACCTGGAAACAGAAGAATCGGAAAACCTGAGGAACTTTAAATTCATAAGCAAGCAAAAACCTGATAACCTTGGAAGCAGAATATCTACCAATATGGAAACCTAACATTTTTAGAATTCGAAGATTTGAGAAGTAAAGTTAAGTGTATAATTGATTCTGCAACACGACATACCTTTGTAACTGTCGGACAATGATTTTTCGATTCAACAGAACAGCTGACACTTCAATTTAACACAATCTGAAAACGTGAAATCGTGAAAATCTCAAAAATCATAAATGAAAGCGGATCATTAAGAGCAGTAGGTATTACGGCGCCGGCGGTTCAAATGGTAGCTACGCTCCTCTGTCCCAAGGGGAGCCCGGTGGTCGCTACGCCCCCCTGTCCCAAGGGGGTTAAATGAGTTTCATGTTAGTGTGTTAATGTGTGTATTTCTGTTTATTTTCCGGAGTACCTACTGGAGTAAAGGCTTCAACGCACGTAGATTTTATTACTTTATATTATGAGAAACCGTGCTTCAACAACACACCTTTGAGTCAATTGGAAACTCAAGTCCCTGCAACAAGAACATTTCAGCTTCTATAATAATGGGGTCGTCCCACAATTTTCAAAAACAGCTTTTCTAGAAACTAGACAAAAAATATTATACCCCTATTTTTTTGTTTATACGAAATCACGCGTTTACTAGGTGGAAAAAATTCGGAAACATTTGTCTTATTTGAAACACGCGCCTTATTGTGACGTCAACACGGGACAAAATTCACCAGATAAAAATCAAGTTACTAGACGTGCCGACTAATGAGAAGCGCATGAACCAATGAGAATGCTCCCCCGAAATGACGTCACAAGAGGCGGTAAATGTACAGCGTTTGAAACTGATAGCCGAAATTGCGATTTTTGATACGCTCTGTTATCTTACAAAACAACTTTATGAAACAACAGAACACGTTTTAGGGCTTCATGTTACATAGTCTATGAGATGCTATAGTTGAATTGGTCAAATTCAATTGAGGGGGACAATCAATCGAATGAGATATGTTTTTATAGTTCCAAATTTATATAATTCAATTTTTCAAGGCCTTCAAATAACTCTGTTTTGATCGGTTTTGATGATTGAGGGATATCTCAATGTTAAATCCATAATGATCAACTCCACATTATGAAATTCACCTATACGTCATTAATGTTAAATAATAAGAATGGAATAAGTGCCACCTAAAATGGCACTTGAGATTAGTCATGAAATTGGACCTGACTACCAGGTCTTTAGATAAGACTTCTCCATAGCAACAGGCGCAACTCACCATGAAATCGGGCTTTAACTTTACAACGGTGTAGTCCAACTTATGTTGTAAAGTGTAACCGGTACTGTGGGGCCTAATTTTGAATTTGACGTCAGATTTAAAATATCTCTGAACACAAAACACTTCCAAAAACCGGATATTTTTTATCAACAACTTTCTTCACCATTCGTTAAGTTTAATCCCTGTTTTGGGTTTAACCAGTCCCACCCCTTTTATACATACTTAGATTTTTTGTAAATATATACATTCTTGTAAAGTTTATCCCACCCCAAAGTAGATTTAGCCACAGTATAACTCCTGAGCAAAAGCCTCGCAAGGAGGTTTTGAATTTAACGTTGTCTGATGACATTTTTCATTCAACCGAAGAATAAATAGTATAATTTTGACCACTAGTATAAAGTTGGAACTCATACTAGATGAATTTTTTTTTTTTAAGATTAATGGGTTCGTATTTTAAGATACGGAATAATCACTCCTTTGTCTTCATAAATAATTTATACATGCAGTAGGCTTTGAACGTCAAAATTCTCCATCTAACTGCATGTGAATTTCGTTTTCAGACCAGGTAATGTACAATTATAATGTACGAATCACTTATTTCAATTTCCTGAGTTCCACAGTTCTTTTTATGTTCTATTTCCCCATCAATACCTATTTGGAATCTCTGGTTCTTAATTTTCAATTCCTTCTTGCTCAGTTTTAGTTTTTTTTTTTTAGTCCTTGGTTCCAAGTTCTTAATTTCTTAGGTTCTAAGAAATTGCTCACTTCCTCGTTTCTTATTAAATATACTAGAAATGTAAGACGACGGTGAAAAATAATATCTGGTTAATAGAAAGAGGTCAGAAACTAAGTCTAGTTAATAGAAAGAGGTCAGAAACTTGGATTAGATCGCTTCTTGGTTGAAATCAAATTGAAGAGAAACGGAAAGCCCCAGAGAGCAGAGCAGGTTGTTAATAATAATAATTTTTTTTTTTGCGTATTGACCAGAAGGAGCTCCCCGTGATTCCGACCTTCACGGGGTTCCTTGCTGGTCAGGTCCTATTCGTACATCATAGTCACTCCTCAAAACCATGAGGTAAGTAGCTATGAATCCCGTGAATCATGTGCCCTGAGCAGACGCAACGACCCCAAGATGACCGCTTTCTGCATTCCAGCCGCAAGGGTCTCTGCCGGTTTACGGCAGGCAGGAATGATTTTCAGATTGGAGACGAGCGAGTCCTTGATGCCTCCCATGCACCCAATTACCAAAACGACGAGCTTCACTGAGTAACTTGAGTACAGCCTCCTAAGTTCAAAGAGCAGGTCTTGATATTTTGTCCGCTTTTCCTCCTCCTTGACGCAGATGTTATTTTCAGCAGGAGCCGAAAATTCAATAACAAACATCTGCTTGGAGGAGTGGTCCAATAGAACCACGTCAGGCTTGTTCGCTGTTATCTGCCTGACGGTGGGGAACGAGAAGTTCCAATAGATTCGGCACCTCTCGTTCTCCACAACGGACTCAATATCGTTCGGGACATAGGGCAGCACTGGTGTCTGGTCTATCGCATAATGGTGTCTTAAATGAAAGTATAACACTCTCAATGCCGCATTGTGGCGATGGATATAGGCCGAAGCTGCATACACTGGGCATGCCGCCAATATATGCATTGCTGTTTCAGGGGCCCTGTGACAATCCCTACAGCTCACATTCGGCCCCCATCTTTACCCATCACGCGGCTGCGATAGACCAAGGTGTTAATTACACCATCCTGCGTAGCGCAAATGAATCCCTCAGTCTCAGACTTCAGTCCACTTGATCTCAGAAAGGCAAATGTATGCCTTTTGGATAAGCCAAGGTTTTCAATGTTCTTGAAGAAAACACTATGCATTGACTTATCCATATGCCTTCTCATGAGCATATCTTGCTCAGAGATTCTGACGTGGGCTGTAAGACGGAGCAAATTGAGCTCGGTAATAGAATGTGGCCGAGCTCGCTCAACGTCAAAGTCAAGACGGAGTTTATCTGCTGCTCTTTGTGCCGCCCTAAACAAAAATGCCCCGACTCCCCGCCTCTCGTGATCCCTGACAAGAAGCAACAAGGGATCCGAACTTTGGATGATCTTACAGGCTATACCCAAGATTACCCTGTTATGAAGACACTCCAAACTCAAAAGTCCTCGGCCTCCCTGGTTTCGTGGAAGATATAACCTCGGAACGGACGATTTTGGATGCAAACTGCGCTGTAGATGCATCATTTTTCGAGTATCCCGATCAATCTGCTTCAACTCATCCACTAACCATTTAACTGCTCCAAATGAATAGAGCAGGATCGGAACGGCAAGCATATTTGTGGCAAAAATCTTGTTCTTCCCCGAAAGCTCTGACGACCAGATTCGTCGGAGTAGATTTTTGTACTTGCCGCAGAGAGACTTTTTTACCTGGTGTGACGCTTGGATGTGGCACTGCTCCACACCCAAGTACTTGTAAGTCTCTCCGGCGTTCAGATGTCTCAGAACGCTTCCGTCAATGAGTTGAGCATCATTTGTCCCAACCGAACTCCATGCCAATAGCATCTGTGTACTCCTGCACTATGCGCAATGACTGCGTCAGTTCTTGCTTTCCGGAAGCATACACTTTCAAGTCATCCATGTAAAACAAGTGCGTGATCTTATGCTTCCGGTTACCGGGTGTACCACAGCTATAACCCTTTGCACCGCGCAAGGCTACGGACAGCGGCAACAGTGAGATGCAAAACAGAAGAGGACTCAAGGAATCTCCCTGGAATACTCCTCTTCTGAATGATATCAACTCTGTCTGAACTCGGTCCCGTCGGGATGTTATCGAGAACCGAGTCTTCCAGAGTGACATCAGTTGTTTGATGCATCTCACCAGTGTATCGGGTATCGCAAGACATTCGAGCAAGTGAATAATCAGCTCGTGAGATGTTGTGTCGAATGCCTTACGATAATCGATCCAAGCCATAGATAGGTTGCGCTTATATTGGACGGCATCCTGCGTGACGCACCTATCGATCAGCAGGTTTTCCTTGCAGCCGTCCACGCCTCTTTTACAGCCTCGCTGTTCGAAAATTTTCGAATACACCGGGTTAATGGCGTGGAATATTCGGTAGTACAGGAGTCTGGTGAAAATCTTGTAGCACGCATTTAGGCAAGTTATTGGCCGGTAGTTCTGAGGCTGAGAGAAATCACCCGTTTTAGGTAGTAAAACGGTTCGCCCCTCGACAACCCACTCCGGAATGGGCCGCTCACCATTAAGCCAGGAATTAAATACCTTGGCCAGACGCTTGTGCGTGCTTCGGAATTTCTTCCACCAAAAGGTATTAATTCCGTCCGGGCCTGGTGCGGCAAAATTTTTGATTCCCTTAAGAGTCTCGCCAATTTCTTCCGGGGTTATCGGATTGCACACCACTGGTCTTAATTGAGATCTTCTTACCAAGTTCTCAAATTGTGCAAGGGCTGGAGTGTCTTCACGCAACGGTTTCGATCCCTCATATATTTCCCTCCAGAAGACTTCGACCTCCTGCACCGCCGGCAATTTCTCTGGGACAGAGTTTGCCCGCTGGAAGAGCCTCGAAGGATTTGTCTTGAACTTGTTGTTCTCGACCAACCTTTGCCTACTCCTTACCAGGGACTTTCTTGCAGCCACAAGACTGCGAACTCTATCCATGCAGTGCTGCTTCTCAACAGCAAGCACCGCTGCATTCAGTGTATGATGGGTCCGGCGAAAAAGACGCGCGATGCGCCGGATTTTTGGTGTGAAAGGTTTCATCTCTTTGATGAATTCCATCACACACTGAATTCGAGAAATATCCTGCCTAGCGGTTTCTATCTTCTTGTCTATCTTTTCAAGGCGACATTCGAATTTCCTCTCAGCCTCAGTGCTCTCACCACGTGGGGCCGAAGAAGAAAGCCTCGTCGCCTCTCGATAGACCATTTCGTTCAGGAGCAGGATGTCTGGATCCTCAGGGAAGTTCCTATCGAGTGAATCGTCCGCTGCAACTACATCGCTGGCTTTGGGTGGTGGAATTTTGTGGAGAGACTTTCTGTTCGGAGGCATCTCCAAAATTACCGGAACAGCGTGGCGGATCTCCGGCTCGTCCGGCTGTACCTCCACCAACTGCTCCGGTGCTCTCTCGTATTGAATGCGACGAAGATAGGCCACATAGTCGCGGAGTTTTTGTGGCGCGAAAAAGTGATGCTCCGGGTGTTTCTCACCCCACAGAGCATGCATCCTTGCCATGTAACCCCTTCGCCGCGGCTCGCTCGTCTCGTAGCAGTCGAGCAGGTCATTCCTTAGAGTGTTGGTCCACTCAAAGCGTCCATGGGCATTGCCAGAGTCGTCAACGGGTGATTCGTTTTCCGAGACCCCTCCACCTTCACCTTGGTCCCTATCCGACTGGGACCGGTCGTGGGGGTCTTTCCCTGTTGGGGTAGTAACAGTAAATAATTATTATTATTATAGTATGTATTATCAGAGCATACGTGAAAATTTGTACTATCATTCTGATCAAAATATGTAAGCTTCAACGGCAAGTGGGCCCAGTTCGGTTATTTTCACGTTTTTTGGATGGTAGATTTATATTTTCAACTCAATCATAAATGATGTGATTATTTAACACTAGCCACATAAAGTACCACTTTATTGAATCATTTATTTAAAATCTTTGATTTGTCCGGCACTAGTTGATCCCTTGCTTTTGACGCAATGTTTTGGGAACCTCTGGGAATTCGGTTGAACTAATTTCGTATGAAAATTGGTAAACAAACTTTTACGTTTAACGAGATAATTAACAAATTGAATGCCAAAGAATTCATGTGACAAGGGCGGTGTCTACTAAAAATAATCAACAATTTTAAAACGGAGCTGCAGAAAAAGTTCTCCTGTTGAGTCAAAAAAAGAAGCCTATGTATGTCATACGTAAAAAATGCGTCTTATTGCACTTACCCTTTACTAATCTCACTCGGCCATATTGTGTAAACCAATTTGTTTATGGCAAAACAATAAGTGCTCAGTCTATTGGGCACGATTTATTCAATAACTTACTGTCCAAAGCAGAAGTTAATAGCAGCTTCTCTCAAAAAGAGTAATAAAAGGCGATTGGCAATTTACCTTGAACAATTTCGAACTGGAACAGTTGTAACTAATTTAAAATTCCATCACATCTATACATCACATTACAATATGTAATATGGTTTGTTTGTTGCCTATCACAATTTCTAGCTGCAGGTCATGTCTTTTCTCAACAACCGGTTGCCCCTTTTCTGTGCCATGTTTTCCCCATTTCTCCACATAAAATTATTATCAGCGATAAATAATGTGGGAAATTTTCGATGACTACTCGCGTATACAAACAGCTAAACAAATAAGAGGGAAAAGATTTCTCATTAATCACTAATATTGTTTATAAGATATCTGTCACGTACATGGTGGTGTCATATCAACTTTTTCTAACTCTCTAACTAATACTAACTATTATCGCATGAAAATGTAGGACAGTCTATGCGTTTCAATTATTCCGTACCGAATTGATCATTCATGAGCGATAAAGTTCTACGTAGTAAACGTAGTGTGCAGCACTTGTCTTAATAAAGCAACCAATACACACATGAATCATGTTCTAATCAATAATAATTTTCCATTTCAGCACACACCGATTGTGATGCATAAAACTGCATAATATTCATGTGTAAAAAATCCAACGAAAAAACCGACGCTGATTCATGGTGACCCGTTCGTTGGTAGAATTCCCCTAAAGCTGTATTGCTTATTCGATGAGTTTTTGTAGTTTACAATGTTTGCTGCACAGAATTTTAAAAGAAAATTTAATGCCTAGGTGAGTCATTCAGCAGAAGCGGCCGACTTCCAGGTCGGCGCTCCCCCAGGAAGGAGTGGCCACTAGACCGGAACTTGAAGAATTCTTCATCTACACAAACTATAAATGCATTATTGTCTTCATTATTATATTGGTCCTATTAACGATTAATTTGGGAATAAATATAAATAATATAATAATATATAATTACAAAGAATTAAACGACCACTTTTTAGAATTCACCTTCTATTTACAATAATTTATTTAAATCAGTACATAATAATCTTGTGATATAATACATAAAATTAATTGAAGTTTGAAATTAATAACTCTCTGAAAGATCCATTATAACAATCCACCGTGATTAAAAATCATATATTTTTTTTTTAGGGCCAGTTATCAATATTATCACAAAAAATATGGGTGTCTCTATCTATGGAACCAATTGACACCACAATTTTCATGAATGAAGAGGTTGGATAAAGATGATACATCCGACAACCCTCAGTTACTATTTTTTATAATATGGATTGAAATTATAAATTATAAACACCCAAAATTATTGAACATTTTCTTTCACATTTTACTATAAATGAATAAAATACGAACATTTCGCAAGATTCCTGTTAATCAAACGTAGAAACTAGAACATGTGTGTGCAAGCTAAGCAAGTATTTTGCTTTTTGGACCTGCCGGTCCGTTCACCTGACAAAATCGTGAATGGTCGCCTATTTCATTAATTAATCCAAAGTTACGTCACATAGAAACAATTACGAGAACTGGTTACGCTTTTTCCACTAGCTCTTTGTTTACGCCAGTCGCGTCGATGCGGAGTTTATTTTTTTGATAGTGTCTTGGAGTAAATAAATCCCATAGAATCACTATAGGCGTCTCGACTGATTCACATCTGGGTTTTGCGGCATTGTGAAAAGAGGATGTAGAAGCTAATTGTGTCATTAGATGCGAGGACGTGATCTATCACGCTGAAGTTGGTGGATCTAAATTTGGTTTGTTTTCGTTCGCCCAAATCTGATGAAAAGGGAAATGATGACAGAGAAATACGTGCGCGTTTGATACAGATGTTTTCTAAATTGTTCCGGTTAGGATGAATATCCGCTATATGGCTCTTTGGCTTCAGTGAAAAATCTGGAGCAGTTGAATTTGTTGAATATTCAACTTAATAAACTTAAATTTCATATATTATACAGGATGTCCCAGAATTCGCGCCCCAGAAATAACTAGAGAAATCTCCCTGAAGCACAGATAAATATTCTTAAAGAAAAAAATGGTTAGCTCAAATGGTATTGAAGAAAAGAAGAGGGTCTTAGGCCATCCAGGTATATTTCTCATGATTTCTGTTGATAGGTTTTATACTTATACTCAAAGCCTATTTTTTATTTGTTAATGATCCAGTCAACTAAATCTTTTAAAAACGTCAGTGTCAAAATCAAATTTGATTACATCGCTCTAACCCCTCTAACACAGTGTTCTTTATGTCGTTGATTATATGGAAATGTTCATTATTTACGAGAAATGTAGACGAAATGCTAGACAATCAGCAAGGATATTTGCCCAACGCTTTCCTGATAGGAATCATTCGGATCACAAAGTGATATAGTGTCGTTATTGTGCACCGAAGCTATCTAGACGACCAGCGAAGTCGTAAGCTTTGTTTCTATGCTTTAAACCAGTTTGCCAAGGTAATTCAATCACTGACTGATTTTTCGCTCGTGTCGGCAAGCCAGGGGGGGCTTTATTTTTTTGTATTATTTTAACAAATATCATTGATTTAAACTGTTATAGTTCATTTGTTGTTATTATAATCATTATTAATAACACTATCACGTCAATAATTGCTCGAATGAGGACACTTAATGCGCAAGAAAAACACTAAGACACAATGAAAGAAAAAACAATGTATCTACTTGTTCCGCCCGCTTGTAAATTAATTGAATTCATCACTGTATCACATTCAGATTGTACCTGCATCGATGAAGACAGACAGGTTTTTTGCAACGCAAAACCAGTTTAGTATTCACATGTTTTTCAATTATGAGGCCACAAATCACAAATTTTTTGCGGTGTTTAAAAAAGAAAACAAAAAGTTATAGCCTAAGGCGGGCCTTAGAGATCTTAATCATACTATACCATTGAATATCAACACTCTGACAGAATGCTCAATCCCTGTTTCATTTTTGAAATATTGTACCAACTTTATTAGTAAATAGGTGTGTTCAACTTTGAAAATAAATTATAATAATAATAATCTACGATTTTTATCGGAGCATCTAGTCCAATTTTACATCGAATTACCCCGATTTACCCATATATTTCTATGTTCGATTTTGAATTACCTACTTGTGTTTAATAAATGTTCATTTTCTGTTAGAGTTAAATTTTGTAGCGACACTTCCCTATTCACGGTTTTGTGAAATCATACTTCGACTTTATAATATTTTAAATTATATATTGTAATACACCACACCGATTTTGAAATTTGTGCACCCAAAATATCAAGTGCGCTATAGCCGAGACGAACACCGATTAATTCTCGTTCCAGGTGCCGCGCCATCTATTACCAAAATAGCTTATAGCATTTCGGTTGGAAATTGTTTAATTTCATTTTACGCTTGACACCCGATCTTACGGACATCCACAGAGTACCGAAAAGTCACGTGACGGGGATCGCAAAATCCTGAATAGTTAAGCATTCTGTTAGTGTTGGTATTAAATGGTATCACCAATATATGGGTAAATCAGGGTAATTTATTTATATTATATTAACTATTATATTAATTTATATTATTATAATTTAATTTCAAAGTTGAACATATCTATTTACTATATGAATTTGGTACAATATATTTCTTAAATATTAAAATATAACTGCAATTTTTTTAGTTAAAGATTTATCTTCGTTTTTAGTTCAACCAAATACAATTAAAAATTTGGCACCAGCTTTTGAATGTTTTGCCGTATTTTTGACAGTTTACGAATAATCAACAATTCGATTATATACATTTTATGTTCCAAACAAGATTCGTTATATACTTTTTACATTCGCTCTATAGTAAGAAGAATCAATTTCTTTTTCAAACATGTTTAAACAAATATCTACAATACATATTTACAAAATTAGGAAAAGGTGCCGTCAAACTTATTTAAACCAGTCTATGAGATGTTGCTGTGAGTTTTGTGAAGAAATTTTTTCTACATTGCAGTTTTTCCTTCGAATTCGTGTTTTATTTGTTGAAAGAGAATATTATCAATTATGCTTGTTTTTTAAAAAATATGTATGCCGCCGGAGGTTTATAATCTAACATGAGCGCAAAATTTCTTTCCTGTTTGGTCGAACATTGTCGTTTTTTGTTTGGGCGTTCTTTAATGAAAATTGTTCAATGTTCTTGTTATTTTCTTTCAATTCTCGCACTTTATATTGTAATCTGGGGCATTTCGATTATTTCTTGTGTTACAATGTCTATATAATAAAAATGAAATGCTGTTCGTTGATAAGCGCATTACCTGAGAACGGCTGGACCGATTTGGCATTTTTTTTTAAATATTTGTAGTCCAAATATGTTTTGTTTTATGGTTTTGGAAAAGTTTTCAGGAAAATAAAATTCAAGACAATTACAAAGGAAAGTTGTAAAATTCGGACAAATTGCAAAAATCATAATCTTTTTTTGTTTTGTTCATTGTGTTCCCGGGATCGAAAATAACTCAATCGAAAAAAAAAAAACAAACGGAAAAAACGTAACACCACTTCTAATATTTAAAAATATATATTTGGTCCAAATGTTGCGTTTTTTTTTATTTGAAATTTACCTTATTCTTTTTCCAAAAAAAAAAAATAAAAAATTGTTCTATTTAAAAATTTAAGACATAAAGAACATGCCCAAACCTTTTTCTTGGCAAGAAGAGATAGAAATTTTATTGACCCACAAAAAAAAATATATTTTTCCACAAGAAAATATGTACTGGAAAACTAGAAAGCTACAAAAAAAAAACAAAAAAAATACTACATTAAATAAACAAAGCAGCTTATGGGCTTATGAACAATAAGTTGTTCTGTGAAATTCTAAAAATTATTTTTTATTAGTATTTTCAACAATAATACCTAATTCATGTTGAACGCCTTCTACCACTTTATATTTATGACTCTTCATAGTACTTCCACAGCATAGAAAACAAACAGCAGGCTAACTCCCCGCGCCGCCTCTGATCTAAGTGAGCGTAAAAATTTGAACTCGGAGGCGCCATTACAGCGGAGACGACAGACCCGGACAGGGTAGGAAGGAGGTCCCTTGCAATGACTGTGACAGTGTGACATATTTATAACTTTTCCGTTTTTTATAGCGTTTATGGCACATAAGATGTTTTATGTATACATATACCGTGTGTCCCAGAGGTGTGTGGACCATCATTTACGCCCTTATTTTGAAAGATATCAAAACGGGGTTTTCGGGAGACGATAGCCACACAAAAGTTTTGATATCTTTCAAAATAAGGGCGTAATTGATGGTCCACACACCTCTGGGACACACGGTATATGTATTCCCAAACTTTGAAATTGCAGGAAAAAAAAACAGCGAAACGGCGGTAAATGTTACAGCTATATAAAACAAAAAATTACAACCAATTAAAAATTGAATAAAAAAAAACACTAAACTGAAATGTTACAATTACAAAACTAATGTTACAGTTATATAAAATAAAAAATTTTAACTAATTAAAAATTAAATATATTAAATTTTAATTAAAAATTGACTTAGTAACCACTAAACTAAAATGTTACAATAATTAAGTACAAAACAATCACAATCAGTGGAAAGCTGGAAATGGCTTTCTTTATTTGAATCCACTTATTACTGTCCTAAGTTTTCTCCCTCGAGCGAAGTCGACGTTGGCCCTTATGGCCCTAAGAAGATACAATTTTTCAGTTTTTTTGCAAATATCTCTTAAGGCTGTCATTTACTAGGGATAAAGCCTATACCAAATGCACGGGAAACATGTTACCATTTTATTGAATTTTACTGGTTTAATTTTGATTATTTGAATATGCGGTTATCAAAAATCGATAGAGGACATCTTAATTCAGGGTAAGACGGTATTACAAAGCCCATATTAGCATTTGTTTATTCATAAAAAAATTACAAAGTTGATTCATTTTTACGAGTATAAATGAATGGCTTTGGATTTTTCTTTCTGAGAAACAACGCACAATTGGTAAATTTGAAATAGACGTTACCCTGTAGCAAGAATTATACTTTCGTCAGTAAAAGACTCACGTGCCTTAGCATTGTTGTTCGTCAATAAAATTCAATGTTTGTCGATAAAATTATTTCTGAAGTAAGCATGAAATATACAGAAAGCTGTATAATTGGGTAGAAACTTGGGTAGAAATTTTAGAATTTGGTGTAGCTTTGGAGCGGAAGATGTCGCATTTTACAGTGGTCAGGTATAGGATAAAACCTCTCGACAAACCCGATCATAAAATAATAAACTTGGGCGAACACAAACACAGCAGGTATTTTTTATGACCCTTTCCAGCTTCCGGAATTCCAAAACTCTCAAAATACGGACCGACCAACACCAGTAAATACTTTGCAGTATTTATCAAAAAAAGTTGCTTGTCTGTATAAACGATGAGACCAAGCAAATACAAATAAACAAAGAACTTTCAGATTCAAGGACAATTAGCAATTTGTCGAAAAAATGTTTCTTTTTTTCATTGTATATTCCGGCGATCAAAATGATTTATTAATTGAAATAATGTATATACAAAAAAAATTAAATTGACCTGGCCGAGCGATTAACATTACATAACGCAATTAATGATTTTGTTTCAAACTTTATCATCACACTGTATGTATCATTGAGAAAAGTATATATATGATAATTCAATGAATTTTATTAATTGATAATTATTAATTATTAATTATTATTGTTCATTGTTAATATTGAACACGTCGCTAATGAATCGAAATAAAATCTGCAACGACTTGTCTGCACACACAGTGTATTATCCCCGCGCGGTTTTAATTGCACACGCTAAAAATCAAGATAGTTTTGATTGCAGCGGACTTGACTTTTATTGAATTTCACCGGTTTAGTTTTGATCATTTGAATATGCGGTTATGAAAAATCGAAAAAGGGCATCTTATTTCAGGGTAAGACTTTATTACAAACCCCATATCAGCATTGTTTATTTATAAAAAATTATCAAAGAATGTTCCCCAAATCGATTCATGTTGAAATTTGATATAATAAAAGTAAAAAATGTGACACTATAAATAGTATTCAGCGTTGCCTTGAAAATAAACAATAAAAACATATTTTAAAAAGGAACATAGAGGATTATCGAATTATCACTATAATCCAAAAATTTAAAAGTCCTAAGATTGGTTGTAAACGATGATGAATGAAATAATCTATAAAACAATACAATAAATTTTGCTAAAAATTCACAGGACGTATTCCTCAAATCAGACATAATTATTGTTAATTATGAATTTGTTAATTATTAATAATTCATTGTTGTTATTATTGTTAATAATGTTAATATTGTTAATATTGAACACGCCGCTAATGAATCGGAATGAAATCTGCAACGACTCGTCTCCACACACAGTGAATCATCCCCACGCTGTTTTAATTACACATGTCAAAAATCAGAACAACTTTGATTCAAGCGGACTTAATAAATTGCGAATTCCACAATCTTGACCAGACAAGAAGTTTTAATTAACTGTACCCCGTTCTCCGTGCGGGCAATGCAATACATTTTCCCGCAATCTTTTTTTCAAATTTACAAATTTCAAAAAATCGCTCTCTAGCTGCAAAGATCTATCAAAATTTCAAGCCATAATCTTCAGAAACAAAAAAGTTATCTTCACGCCCGGCAGAAATGTACATGCCGCAAGAGAACATTCTGTCAGAGACCTATGAGTGAACCACGAGTGGACCCCTTTATTACGGGTATTTTATTACGGCAAAAGCCCCTGTTGTAAAGAAATATTGTCACCCAGGTCATCAATATTCATTTTTAAAGTTTCCAAATAACATGGGTTACCACAAACCAAATCCGACCCAACTATTTTAGTTCTTCTATTCTGAACGAGGTTGCAGCATCTCGCGGCCAAAATTCAAGATTTTATCTCACTTCAACATCTGAAGAAATTTGTCTGTCACTAAATGGCAACCTTAAAGCATCAACTTTATAAAAAAAATACTTATTATCAAACATAATCTAAAGTAAATTTGCAACAAAAAATATATTTACCGCTTGTCTCTAAAGTTAACCGTTACGATTCTACGACCATTCCAAGTAGAACCCTTTTTGGTCCCTTTAGAAAAGTTATAAAAATCACATGTTATATCAAAGTTTGTACATGTTATAAATAATTTTGAACATCCCACCTATACAAACTGTTAACTTGTTACAATTATAACTGCGATATAAGACAAACAGTTGGGGCTAACTATAGTCCAAGTTTTGAAATTTTGTTTATGAACTCCCAGCAGGGACCCAAATAAAGATCCGAAGAGTTCCCACCCCCTAGGGAGGAGCTTCATCCCCGTTTGCCCAAAAAACTGCCCCCGAGCGTGAGCTCATGAAGCTTTTCTGCATTTTTCTCGTAAACGGTAACTCCGAGGAGAAAATGTTTTCTGACATGTTCTTCATTAAAAATTGGTCTCATAAAGTTTTTGTCTATCTCCCACATAAATGACGTTGGAAAATGAGTATTAGAGATGAAAGGTGGACATTTTGAACACTTGCTCTAATTGTTTTGTTGTCCCTTTTGACAATATTCTTTTTCTGTTATGAGTAGTTTGTACATACTCTTTAGTCTTGTTTTTGTAGTGGTAGATAAGTTCGTGTACGTTAAATAAAAACGGTTGTTTTCAGAACCCCCATTTGTTTTATAAAAAAAAAATAACACTAAAAATAATGTTGATGATAAAAAAATATATAATGGCAACTGTAACAACTGAGTCCGACAGTGCGATAGCCTAGCAACAGATTTATGTTATATCAACACCTGGACCTCCCTTTCTGGGAGTGGTGAGTTTAAAAAGTGCAACAGCGCTGTTATGTAAGCCCAATATTTGTCTTTCTTTAGATTTTCGGGATCCATATTGTCGTCGGCATTAATTTGTAAGTTTTCTCTTAGGCGCGTCAGTCTTCAAATATGAGTTCAAAATACAATATTTAAAAATATCTAACAAAAATAAATCCACCAGAAGAATGTCGATGAATCAAAGTGGAGTAAATTTAAATTAAAATTTATGATGATGGGAGTGTTCCATGTTCCAATTGTAATTTTGCGTTTATTAAAGTTTGTGGAGTTCGACTTAAATATATTAAAATTTTAAAAATAAATACATCGATTTCTTGCTCCTTTCCTTCTGATTCTTTCCACAACCCCTTCCAGGATTAATAAAATACAAGTTTACCTGGAGAGACGTATGTCTTAAAACTAGAAAAGAATGTTTCATTCTGGAAAATCGTTTCGTTTATCAGACACATTAACAATTATTATATTATCTAGGATTTAAGAATAATGAGTATATCCCTTTGTCTAGGGAGATATATTAAGCTCTCTTAAAAATTTAATTTGTTATGATGAAAAAAAAATCTAAATAAGTTTTGTTTGTACTGCAATACACGTTTTTTCTCCATCTCAGGTAGTAGTCCTAACATTTTGCCTTAGTTTAATATTATTTCCTGTTTCTTGTTTATTATTTCATATTTGGTACTACAATAAATGAGAACACTATTCTTTTTCAAACGTGGCCATTAATGATTTTCTTGCATTACATTATTGCAGTAACAAACGGTTGTAAGTATACCTTCAATTTGTTACATTCTTTTTAAAATGAAATCAGTCAAAGAAAATTAAGGTTACTATATAATTCTTCTCAGAGTAAAAAATCTATAACCGTTGGAAAAATACTGGCACCCTACTTTTAAAATATTTAAAGACATTTGTTGTCTATTTCGATATCATGCACTTTGTCACGTTTAAAACAATGTTAATTATTGCAGCACCCGATACTAAATGTGGGTCATTACCTAACTACAATTTGTGAAGTAAGTAGTACATATTAGCACAACTTTAAAAAAAATTGATGTTTCCATCTCAGACTCAGCCGGATTGCATCGCAGCGGATTATCGAATGGATATAATGGTTCTGGCTCGCGTGTTTAAATTTCCACATAATAAAAAAACATTTCGATTCAAATTATTTTAATAAAAGAAACCAAATTTAGGCGGTTGCTCCGGAATATTAATGAAAACTGAAATTGCCTCACTACTAAACGTTACCAAATAGGGAATACTCCCACAATTCTGTTGTTCAATTAAAAGTGCACTCTTGTATTTTTATAAATCTGAATAACCTTGGTAGATCTGAATAATACTTTCCTAAATGCAATAGAGGAAGCTAAAAGACAAATTTGTTTATAGAATACTAAGGTAGAGCAGCTCCACTTTCTAGCGTAAATTTTCTAAGATTATCCGTTGTGAAGTTTTCGTAATTTTAGTTCCACATTCAACAAAGTAACTTTTTACACCGTGTACCCACAAACAACAAAAAAATCCCATGGCTACCCGTAATAACGCACATTTAAAAAAATATGTCCTTTGATCTGAATAGCTGAATAGTTCACAGTAGATATCCCTACACCTTTAAGGTAGAAGGGCAAACGATTATGTATGTAGGTATGCAGATTAAAAATTAATCACACTTCCCTGCAGTAATTGTCAAGCCATAAAATAGTAAGTTAAGAAACTAGGAAGACTGAGCATTGTCACGTACGCGAATGAACATATTGCTCACTTCAAAGTTAAACAAATTAGAAAGTATTCGCTTGGGATTTTGTTCCATCCTGTTAAACGTCATTCAAAACCGAAAGTAAATCATTGAAAATTCCCAAATCTAATCAAACGTTGAAGATCCGCTAGTTTGCAACCACATTCCTTGAACAAACCGTCCTAGGATGTCAGAAGGACAATGACTGACGTTCCACGTGCGATTTGTATTTCAAAGAAGATTGCCGCACACACATTGCATAATATTGTTGTAATGATGATAACGACAACAAGGAGTTGCTTGTTGAGCATGTATCTTACGAAATGATATCTTTTTGAAATGCATAATTCGTAAAACAGATCGTGGATGTTTATTTATAAAATATGGAGTGGCGAAATGGTTTGTTTGTTTGAAATTGTATTTTGTAGCTTTTAAATTAAGGTTAATCATTGTTGGTGCTTGTGCATTGTTTTCAACGGCTATTTCTGAAGTGTTAATAGGCGGATACATTTTAAAATGGAACAATCAGAGAAGTATTTTTTAATGTGAAGAATTCTTTTACAATTTATGCGTGTACTTGAAATACACTACAAACAACTTTAGAGAATCTCAAGTTGCTCCCTTGGGTTACGTTTTCATTGATGATGTTTATTTGTAAACAAAATAAATCACTTAAATGTTAATTAAATGTACGATAAAGTGCGAAAATTAGGACAACACGTATATAAAAGTAGTCGAATTTCCCCATCAGGAATAGTTCGACAAATGCAATAATAGTCAGATTTCTTCAAACGTCAGAAAAACGTGACATTGTATACGGTAATGGGTAATAACAAATGGCCATTTATATGTTATGGCAGAGTCGTCTAGCGGCTCATAAAGTCGTCTGGCGGCGCATAAAGTAACCTTGAAATCACTTTATGCGCCCCTCCCTAGTGGTCAGTCAAAATTGTCAGATTTTCGGCGTTTTATTCGGAGAGAAGTGTCTTTTCGTGGTTCGTTGCCACGAAAAGACTCACTTTTGTTCCTAATCTACTGTTATTGTACAAGTGTTTTATTCAGCGTTTTAACCATATAAATGTACCTATATTTTGCTACGTCGAAAGGTGTTGCCACACTGCAGAATCTTTTGCAGTACAAGAATAAAAAATGTACTGTGCAGCCTTTTGAAATCAACACATTTGCAAAAGTACTTTTAAAAGTTGCTTCGTTTTCGAGCCTTCCGAACACATACATCCACCTACTACACTGCATAAATATTTGCTGATATTACAACGATCAAACGACCCGTGACTGGCATGAACTGAAGACAGCAATGAATATTCAAGAGAAATCTTTTAGTTCCACACAAGCAGATAAATCCCCAATTTTTTTACAAATTCATCAAAAACTGTTACGTTTCCAAAAATGTCGAGTAAAAGATGTGGATCAATGACAACGAAATCAAAATAACAAACGGGGATCTGTGTGTTACTTCAATCCCATAAGATAAATTACAATAGGAACATGTTTCGGGAGAAAACTACTCCCATCTTCAGCCCTAATTTTACAAGAGATTAATGATACAATAATTGATGAATTACAGAGGGGTTCTTACCTTAAAGAATGTTTAAAAATTTAATTTAAATTTACTCCACTTTGATTCATCGACATTCTTTCCGTTTATAAAATCAAATCATCGCCGTGCGGATTTCACATTTCCAAAGAGTTCATCGGTTCAAAATTCAAATACGAAAAAAGTCTTCATTTATAAAGACGGCACCCCAAACATTTAATTTTATTGCATTTTTGTGCTCTTATATTTATCAACTCGATGAGATCTTTAATGAGCTAGATTTCAGTCACTTATTTCTGATACACCCTGTATACCCTCTTCATCTGGCTATTTTTGTCTGGAGTGGTCGGGATTGTCTTTATGTTCTCATTGGTGTAGTGATGTGTATTGTGTATGTTTTTGATGTGTAACATCTATAGCGGCAATATGGGAGTAAAACCGAATCGAATGTTGTCACGTAAAACGGCGTCAGGCCCCCTCACCGCCCGCGCTCTTTTCTCCTATGTGTGTGCGAGGAGCTCGTGTCTAAGTAATTTCCGAAACTTTTACTTATCCGATTTCAAAAATTCTTTCACCAGTATTTAGAATGGACCTTCCGGGTGGACAGAAGCTGTATATTATCCCGTTAAAATAACATGGGTTTTCGTGGAGATCACTATTTCAAAGTAAGTCGATGAAAAATCTACACCTTCATACTATTACAGAAATCACAGATCATACAGCGAATAATACTCCGTAACTCCATTGTAAAAAAGTCTATATTCCTTCTATAAATTCGACACGGTCACATTGTGCGTAAGATTTTATAAGCCAATAAAAAAAGTTTGAGGATCTATTTCAGAAGAGCGCAAGCTGTGCAAAATACAAATCTTTCCAATACATACCACTCGAATTTCGAGTGACGGGCGATCACTAGTTCAGATAAATATCTGAATTCTAATTACTTTGTATTCCATATTTATAAAAGTTTAAAACTCTACTACGCCATTGAGTTTTATCGTAATGATTTATGCCGTATTTTAGATTTATTACTATGATAATAACAATACTTAATTATCATAAATCTAAGTTTTTAAATTTCCAATCTTGCAAGGCCTTTATACTATCCTATATTTTATCCGGATTTATAACATAAATTACTACTTATTACACAACGTTTTTTCTTCATAATTATGTTGCAATTTCTTAAACCTAACTTCGATTGTAAGAATTTCATTTATCGACAAAATGTTCAAAAATGTGAATGTTGACGGGAAAGAATTCAACTAATTATGTAAACTGACCGTGACCAACAAAAATACAAACAACATTGATCGAAAACTGACTTCTTCTCGTGGTAAACAAATCAGCCAATAATAATTGAAATATTTCTTGTAAGAAGCGATCTTCAAACATAAATTAATAAGTTAATATTTCGTTCTAGACTGAAAGTGCACTCATTATATCATCGGAGTTTCCATTAATTGTAATACTTTCGAAAATATGCACAGAGAAAGTTTCAACGGAAGAAAAAAAAGATTGCCCCGGGTGAGGATCGAACTCACGACCTTAAGATTATGAGACTTACGCGCTGCCTACTGCGCTACCGAGGCACTTGCAACCTACTTCTTTTCCTTTGTACTTGAGACACAATAAAGTAGCAAAGTAAATTAATCAAATTAAAAAAATTAATTCAAAATACCGTCTTAAATTATAATTCAAGCCCCATAGAACCACGTTAAAAACAAACGAAAACTGTTTGCACTTACCTTGAGTTTCAAATCGGGATGCTTTTGTTTTCGTTTATGCCTTTCAGGAACAATTTTTCCGTCCATTATGACTTTGAAATGATCAACAGATGTACGCGGTTAGGTGCGCTATTATGTAATTGAACGTGCACTTAATTAGTTTTTTTCCTATACACCAAATTTATAAATAACCCAAGTGGAAAAGGAAAATAATTATTCAAGCGAGGCCAAGAAAAATCGTGTTAGAGTTGAGATGTAATGTAATTTTTAATAGGTGGAATGAGACGAATATGTTAAATTTTATCATATATTATTCTTTAGTATGAGTTTTAATGATGTTAGGTCATTTTGTTTACAATTTTAGGAGCTAGGAACACACATTCTCAGTAACACAAAACTAATAAAAATAAAAGTTCACTTTGAGTGGGTGGCGACATCTGACGGTGCGCTTATACATTCAATTTAAAATCCGGGAAAAGCTATACGTTTCCGGTTAGAAAATTTTAAGCTAAATTAAAAACCTCCATCGCTATAAAAACAAAAATGGTATGAACTGACAAAGCGTTTTTAAGATCAATTTTCCACTAAAATTCAAGCACATAATTTCTTTGTCTCCTGATGTCGTAAGATCTGTATGTTGGGTTGCTCAATTACAGGTACATACCTGTGATTTGTTTAAGCCTAACAATAACCTGTTCCCTGAGCTTTATTATGTCGTCGAAGCGGTGAGGGGATATTTTTGCCCTCTGAAAACTTAGTGTTGGGAAATCCGTTTTTTTTATATACATTCACGTACTCCCATGACTTTCCATGATTTTAATGCAGCATTAAGTTTAAATATCGTAAATATCATGCGTTCAACAAAAAACGACGTCAAGTGGGCCATGGATTGCATCTCATCTCTGTCGGTCAGGTGCTTAGTCCTGACTGACCGGCAGAGATGAAATGCAATCCATGACCCACTTGACTTCGTTTTTTGTTGTACGCACGATATAATATAGCTTAGATTTTAGAAGCATTTTTACCTAAAACCGCCGAGGGACCTTCAAACAGAAGTGAACGAAATGTAATGCAACTTCAAGGGAAAAACTAAAAATTTCGAGTTAATGAGTTTCCGACTTAACAAGCAACAAGCAAGGAAGTAAAAACAGAGACATGCAGAAGAGAATAGTAGGTTCAACTGGAAATTTCCAAAAGATGAGCGGAAAAAAAGAAAACACAAGTAGAAGTGAAACAGTAACAAAACGAAGAGAGACAATTAAAGCCACGAAAAGAGATTAGAATTAGAACAATCAAAAATTAGTGAAAGTATAGGCAATAGTTCAGAAAATAGCAACACTTCTGCTAGACCAGATCAGAACAACCATTATCAAGATCAAAAGTGCCAAACGAATTCATAAAAAAGAAAATGATACGAACAAAATTGACAAGTTAATAACGCTTCAATCAATAAACGAGTCGCTTTCACAATTCAATGGTAATCTGGTAGATCTTTTTTTATAAATAATGCATTCAAAAGACAATCTGTTCGAGCCTTCCTCAACTTTCCAAATAACTGTTAATTATTATTATTAGAATTTTGGGGGCAAGATTTGGGAGAATAAATTCGCGCCAATTTAAAAAGAAAGTAGAGAGTACTTTAATTTATAGTATAGATAATTCATTGTAAAGGTTATTGGCCTTACGACAGGCGTTATTATTTTACGCAAGTATTTTACCCATAATAAACACAGAGTACTATTTAGACTAATTTAGAGTACTATTGCGGACAAAAAATTTTAAACCATTATTGTAAATCATTCCTTATTGTCATTCATAATAAATTTGAAATTTTGACACTTTGAATTTATTTTGACAATGCCAGCAGTGATAATGGACAGGATCTGAAAGGAACCGAATATCTTGCCGTGAATAATAAGAAGTAACGTTTGGTTGTACATAAAACTGGATTTGCACTTTTTGATGTCAATATAATTTGAAGTCGTTCGCATTTTTTCGTCCGCAATCATTTTAAACAAAAAATTGTTTTGCATCGACAAAATTTCTAATTTAAAATTTTGTTGGGGTTGTTCAGCCTATAGGAAGCCAGAATGAAGCAGCCAAGCTGTTTTTCAACGGCAAATTTTCTTTTGTTTTCTTGCTAACCTGAATACTTTAATAATAGAATTGTGCTTAAATTTTTATTCATGAAATAGTCATGTCGAATACCATTCGTGATATAATTTTGACTAAGAAAATTAAATGATTATTCTACTCAAGTTTGTTGCTTTGGGCAATTTCGCTCGTGACATTGACAAAAAATAACTCGCTTGACGGCTCGACATTTTTAAAATTATATCACTTATGGTATTATACAGGATGTTATGGAAATCCTAGCAAAAAATTAACCACATGTAGAACTCGTCAAATTAAACATTGTTTCTACTTACCATCTTTTCTGACCCCTTATTTCACCCTTCGCCTATGAGTACATGTACTCGAACGAATGAGAAAGTTTTTGTGCAATTGAGGTAAACACCTCCTAACTTTTTGGGACAAAAAATTTGTTGTTGATAGTAAATTTTAGTTATCAATTGAATGTCGCACTGTTACGCCTCTGCTCGATTCTTAACCAATTAATATAATTTGGGCAGTCCACGAAAATGAAAACCGAAATTCCATCAACTTCACGTGCTTTTGTAAGAACAGTACGTTTGTGTGATTTGAAATTTGAGTATTGGAAGACTCGCTTTAGGTGTCAGTGTGTCAACCTTTATTGTTTAGCGCACATTACACGAACAAGGACTGGAAGAGACCCCGCTCGAAGGATTGCCTTTTGCCAATGGCTTATTCAGAAAATTGATAAGGTGCCAAATTTTTTGAGGCATATTGACAACTGACGAAGCGGGCTTCACACGACATGGTGTGTTTAGCGTCCATAATACACATGTGTGTATTTTACCCGTGCTTTTGACTGGTAGTAATTCCTGCTGTTCCAATTGATTTTGATTTTGTTATTTCCGGACTGATATTATATTATCTGGCTTTTTTACCTAATTTTATTTTCGCATCTATTTTTTTTTGTCTTATGTTTTCTATATCTTGTTCCCTTTTTTTTGCAATTTCTTGTTAAGACCTTAAAATTTCCTTTCCCTTGCTCATTATTTCCCTTCTTCTGTTTCCATCAATATTATTTTAAATATACCTTAACTATTACATTATTTTCTTTGTCTAAGTTGTATAAAAAAGTTTTCATTCAGTTATTTTAAGCTCCAATTCTTAGCATGATTTCTTCTCCATTTTTATCCTTCGTAATCTTCAGCTCTTCTTGTTTGCAATTTTTTTGTTTTTTACTTTTCTCTTATCACTCGGTCTTTTTAGTTTGGTATTTTCGTTTTATCGCAGGTGTCTTTAACTGCATTCTGTATACTATTTTTAAAATATCCCCATTTGTCCTGTATGTTTGTGCTCTTTGCTGAATCTTTTAGTTTATCCTCTAATATATCTTTATCTTTTATTTGATAATCTTCTTTCTCTTTTAGGCTTTAGATCTTTTCGTGTACTTTACTTTTCTTCTTTTTGCATATTATGCTGTTATTATTATCATCCATTTTTATCTTTCTATCAGTTTTATTTGAACTGTCAATATTCATTCGTTTTTGTACTCGTCTTGTGTTAATCTGTACGGAACAGATATTACTATTCTCGACTCCGGTTCTCTCTTTCCATTCCATTTCAGACTGAAATGTCTTATATGAGGCCCCTAGATGTAGTAGTATGTATATATCTATTACCTTTACAAGTTTATAAAGTATCCGATTAATACTTTTTCCATAACTCAATAAAATAAAATATAATATCTAATATATAAAAATCAATTTTTGTTTGTTTGTTTGTTCGTATGTTATGGGCGCCTAAACCGGTGAACAGACCATCATGCAATTTTGACCACAAATAATATTCGCAATGGGGAATAACATAGGGGGGTTCACGACCCCAATGTGTCACCCCTTTTTGGTAAAAAAATATTTAAAGTTCAAACCAGGCGAAATTGAAAACTGTCAGATAAAAATGACATAAAATAAAATAAAATGTCACTCATCAGTTTTCTTCAAAATCAGGGAGGAACAGTGTGGTGAAGTCGAGGGAGAAGTGCTAAAATTTATTGTGGATGTGTCCAGGATCGCTTTCGATGTGGGCGCAACTTCAAATTCTTCTTGGATAGGTCGTGCAATCGGCAAGTACCGTTAATCAATTTATAACGCTGTAATATCTAAATGGGTTTATGTCTAAAATTTGTTGTTATTGTAAATCCTTTCGATGGAAAATGGAAGGCCCAGGCATGTGCTGCAATAATGGCAAAGTAAAGCTGGAACCTATGAGGGATCCACCAGAACCACTCAGAGGTCTTATTCCCATCGGCACAGGTACTAGATCAAATATGTTTCTTTCATCAGTTAGAAACTATAATGCTTTTCAAATGATATCATTTAGGGCAATAAAAATTGTATCTGAGGCTAACTAGATACAGACATTTAAAGTCCAGTTCAAGTCTATTATTTACCTGTTTAACTTCTTCCCGAATCTGGCGATCCAAATTTTCTACAACTCTATTTGATAGAATACAATGACGAGGAGACGACGTTAAGATGTACCTAATAATTACCCAAATCTAAATGCTGGTATTGTCTAAGATTTACAGCAATTATCGGTGGTCTAACCCGGGCAACGCCGGGCATTCTGGTAGTAATAAATAAAACTAAATAAATCAATAATTCAATAATTCATCACAATAACTAGCAGCGCTTTATCCCTCCCCACATATTGTCCTTCGTCTCCACTCAACCTTCTTCATCCATTCGATCCCTCTTCCGTCCTCATTCAAAATTTCTTCTCTACTCTCTACTCTCATCTCATCTCTCTCTCCCCCCCCCCCCTCTCTCTCTCTCACCCTTCTTGCTCTCTCCATCCCCATATTTCCGCTCCATACTATCAAACATCATCATTACTCTCCTTCTAAAATCATGTCCAAATTTTCTCTCTCCTATTCCCCATACCGCTCCTATTATCTTATTTCCTTTTTCACTAATTCTCTCACATGTGCTGTTGCTGTGTCTCTTTCATTCATCACATAACCTAAATACTTAAATTCTTTCACTTCTTCAATTTTCTCTTTCTCCCATTTGCACGCATTTACTTTTCTCTTACCACCTCCTTTTCTAAACGTCATCATCTTGGATTTCTCTACATTCACCGTCAACTTTTTCCTCCTCATATATTTCTCCATGCTTCCTATAATTCCTTTCATACCTTTCTCCTCTCTCGCTAGCACCACCAAATCATCCGCATATGCTAAAGATCACACTTTTTCTTTGCCTCAATTTCTTAAGCATTCCTACAGTAAATCTCTTACCACATTATCAAAAGCACCCTTCAGGTCCACAAAGGATGCATATATCTTTCCATCCCTCTTTTTTATTTCATTTCCTACTATGTGATTCTCTCTTCTACAATCATCGCGTATATCTTATATATTAGGAGAGTGATCCCCCTATACTTACTGACTGTATCCTTTTCTCCTTTCTTATACAGTGTGGAAATTAAGTAAGGAATAAATTCAGTAACTCCGTTAGTATTTGCACTAGAAATAGAACTTAAAAAGCATGTGATAGGGCTAATTATAGCGCATCCGAGGAACGTATACTAATTTTTTTCATCAGTTTTTTTTTGACAGTTATGACGTCATTAATATTTTTTTTTAATGGCAACCTATGTTTTTTATTTTACATTTGAATGGAGTTTTTTATTCTGTTTTCAAAGTTGTCAAATACTTAATAGGTTAGATAAGGAGAAAATGAATTAAAACGGCGCTAAAGTTCAAATTAGTAAAATTTCAAAAAATGAACAGAACTGTCTATTGTTATCGGAATTTAAGAAAAAACCATAGAGATACCAATACAATGTTGACAAGTTCTGAATGGGGACAAAATAATTGTGTCTCAACTGTTTTTCTCTATTAAATAATCAATGAACTTCTAAATAATAATATCTGGTTGTAACAGGATGGTGCTCCAACACACTAAGCCCGGTGCGGCGTTATTTGGACAAAGTGTTTACAAGAAGATGGAAGAAGAGATGCAACAGAATGGCAGGCTAGGTCCCCAGATCGAACCCATTAGATTTTTTTTCTATGGGGGCACTTAAAAAGCAAGGTGTATCAAAACCGACCCAACAAATTCGATGATCTTGAAGGAAGAATTCGACATGAGTATAATAACTCCTCAAACCATTCAAAACGTATTGGCTGCTTTTTATGATCGTCTTGGATTTTATCAGATGATGCAGTCATCAGTTTGAACATTTGGTGTAATATCTTTAATTTATAACTCTCCCATCAATACTCTTTTTGTTAACTTTGTTAATTTGTCAGCCCTACTTTGAAATTTAGGGTTGTTTTCTTATTTTTTCTCATTGATTGCTTTTGGGAACTTTGTTTTGTTTGGATTTCTATGGCTTTTCCTTGAATTCTGATAAAATTAGACAGCTCTGTTAATTTTTTTAAATGTTACTAATTTGAACTTTAATGCCAAAAACATAGGTTGCCATTAAAAAAATTGATGACGTCATAACTGTCAAAAAAACTGATGAAGAAAAAATTGTATACGTTCGTCGGATGCGCTATAATTAGCCCTACCACATGCTTTTTAAGTTTTATTACTGAATTTATTCCTTACTTAATTTCCACACTGTATATGGGGCATATTACCCCCTCCTTCCACTCCTGGGGGAAACCCTCTCCCTTCCACACTCGATTCATTATCTCTAACAACCTGTAAACTTCCCTTTCAGTTCCATATATCCACGCTTCATTCTGTATACCGTCCCTCCCCAGTGGCTTTTTCCTTTTCATTTTTCTTAGTTGTTGCTCTAATTCTTCTCTTGTTATATCTTCTATTTCTTCCACTCTTTGTTGTCTCTTTTCCTTTTCTTGTCTGTTTTCATCACCCCCTAGCAGCTCACTGAAGTACTCTCTCCATTCCTCCATAGTAATTCCATCACTCACTCTTTTTCTCTTTCCCTATTTATGTATCTCCATACCTCTTCTTCCGTCTTTATACCCTTCATCCTTAGTTCTTCTTCCATCCGTTTCTTTTGCTTCTTTTCTTTGCATACTAATTTGTACCTCTTGCGTGTTCTCTTGTACTGTTCCTTAATTGCTTTTTCTTTTTTCGAATTTCTTAGTTTCCTTCTTGCTTCCTGCTTCCCTTCCCTGCATTCTTTATCCCACCACTCGTTCTTCCACAGCCCCCTCTTCTCTCTTATCCCTATCTCTTTTTTTCTGTTGCGTTTCTGACGTTATCACTCAGTTCCCTCACCTTTTCGTTTATCTCTGCTTCTTCGTATTTTGCCTCCCTAAGTCTTGCTTTATAATTTTCTTTTTCTTCTTCCGTCCAAATACTATTCACAATTTTTCTTCTAACCTCATTCACACATCCTTTATCTTTTTCTCTTCCTTTTGTCTTGACTTCCAAAGGCATATGGTCCAACTCCATTCTTTCTCCCACCTTGAATTTCTCTGTTTACCATAACATAATCAATAACTGTCTCCCATCTTGGTCCAACATACGTGTACTCCCCTTTCTCATCTCCTGTGCAGTTCCCATTAAGTATGTCCCACCCTCTTTCTTCTACTAAACTAATCAGTACTCTCCCTTCTGCGTTTTCTGTTCCATCTTTTGTTGATCTTCATTCTATTGTTGCTTGTTGCTCTTCTATCCGTCTTCCTTCTCCCCCAATTCTTGCATTAAAATCCCCAGATCCCAAGTTCCGCCACAATTATTTTTCCTCCATTCATTTTATACATCTTTCTCACCGTCACTTCTACCTCTAATTCAGCCTTCATCCATTTTTCCAGTTTCTTCTCGTTCTCGCATTCTTCTTCGTCCAGTCCCATTACGACAATATTCTTTTTTTTTTCTCACTCTTTTTTCCTGCTCTTCCATTTTCTCCTCCAATCTTTTCATTTTTTCTTTTAGTTTCATCTTTTCTTGTTCCCATTTTTCTTTTTTTTTGTTCCAGTTCCTGGTTCATTTTCCGATTATCTCCCCTACATCCTCCATATTTTTTTACCATCTCTTTCATTTCATCACCCATTGCCTTTTTAACCGGTAATCTTTCCAATATTTTGTTTTTTTCTAAAGGGGTTAATTATTTTTTTTCGATTCTCCTCCTTCTCTTTTTCTTTTATAGTCTTCGTCTCTCTCGCTTTCACTAACATTTTTTTTCATTCTACCTCGTTTTCACGCTCTTTTAACTGCTTATCTTATCAAGCGCCACAAAACACGTCCACTCGGTTCAACTGCTTGAATCGAATCTCGGCCCTTAGATATAAAACTAGATATCGTCAGAAGTAAAAAAAACTGCAAGACAGAAAGATCTTTCAGAAATTACTCTTTTACAACCTTTTACAATCTTCCCACTTTCCTTTGTATGTAATTGTCTCAAATTTTATTTTTCTGAAAACTTTTCCAGTACCATGATACAAAGGCGCAGAGAGGACATATAACTTTATTTTTTATTATTTCGACTTTGATCTCAAAATTTCTTTTAAAGTCGAAATTTTGACTTTAATCTCAAAATTTCGACGTTAATCTCGAAATTTCGACTTTAATCTCGAAATTATGCGCGCGCACACCCATTAACACATTTCGAGTTTTACGTACAGGGAAATATGACCTTCTTGGAGTATGTTTCTTTTAGGCGTCGAGCGCGTAGCGCGAGGCACCAATTTCAATGATCCACGGAAAAGTAAATTTTCACAAACGGCAACTTCAAAACAGGCTCCAAGGGGGCTCTCTTGACCATAAGTCACTTGAAGTTAACATTTGTATCAGAAAATAATGAAATAAACTCGATTCCTACCATTTTTGTAGGAAAAGCACTCAATTTTTCTCGAATTTTACATTTTTCCGGGCAACTTTTCCAAATTTTTCTTTCCGTAACAACCTTATTTGGACTATCACGAATATTAATAAACACTTTTAATTGAATTCTCTAACGTATTTTACTTCAAAAAACTACCGGATCTGTTCATCAACTCAAGATATAATATTATACCTTGCCCTATTTTGCCACATTTTTTTGTCCCTCATGTTAAAATAGGTAATATATTTACGTATGTGTCATCTTGACATTGACATTGCTAGCCACCAGCATACTTTACTTTAAAAAAATATTGATTTGTACCGGTTTTAATAAATTTAATAAATACGTAAAATAGATTAAACAATTAGTTCATAGGCACAGATTGATCGAAAATGAGAATTTATTTTTACACAAAGATATTTTTTCAAAACAAGACAATATTTTGTACATCCTCCCCGTACCTGCCTTGCAAACGTCAGTGCATTCTTTTAATCCAGTTGTGAATTATTGAATATTGGGTTCTTCTATTAGCGAATTTTCTTATTTATTGATATACCGAATTGGAAAAGTCGCCCGGAAAATTATAAAATTGGGGAAAAACTGAAGGTGCAGTGCACGTGCGTAAATGTTAGTAAGCGCATTACTTGAGAACGGCAGGACCGATTTGACGATTTTTTTTTAAGTTAAGTACTTATGTCTCTAAATTAAAGCGTCAAATCTCCATCACTGGTTTTAGTAGTGTTACATCTCACTTCACTATTCTAGACTGACTTACTCTAGTGAATGCGGATATTCTTTAATATTTATGATGCTAAGGTTTTAATAGATAACTACATGCAGAGTGAATAAAGAAGTCGTGAAAATTAAAAGCGCGAATTAAAACTAAAAGCTCTCGTTTTGATTTGTGTTTGTTTTTCATTTTCGACTTACTGTGTCACTCACTAATGGAATATTAACGTCTTCAATTATGTTTATAAAAGTAGGTGGAGCTTTATACAAAAAATATTTTTAAAAAGGAGATCGGATGTGAATTAAAAATGTTTATCCGCAAACGTCACAAAAGTGACAACTTCTTCAATGACAAGGTAAAAGTGTCACTTAACTGATCAGGCACATAAAGGGCAAAAGTTGCTATTTTCTTTGCTTAATCTTACTATTACTAAATAATACATTTCTAAATGGCTTAATTAGCAGCACAATTATAAAATTGAAAGTATCAATATTTCATTTTTTGATTCGTAGATATAATTTGTTACTTCACTGCTTGGACTAGCGTACACTTTAAACCACTCCTTGCTTACTATAACCAGTATTACTTCACATCCAATTTTAAACAGAAGTAATCGTTTATCAAAATTCCTTCCTCATTCAGCGCTTAGAGGCTGCATAACAAAGCTGATCCTGATCAATTAAGCTTATGCAAATCTTTGTAATCCGTCCATGAAAAATCTTCGGATGAATCAGCATTCCTAGAATCTTTGTAATCTAAATAGACAAAATAGGAGGAAATCTACGAACTAAAACGTTGTCTTAATTAAATTTCGTCCGGTCTGCTCGAGTCAAATGTTCCAACTCCTACGCTGTCCTAAATTCAAATGAGAAGTACATTTATTATGTCATCCAATTTAAAATTTTGCAAATGGTGAACATGGGGTCCGGATACATTTTATACCTTGCCAACTGGTAATGTACGTATGGAATTGAATTGAGAGTGCCCCTTATTTAAATAATTAATATCGATGTACAATAATTTAAAAACAGTGCAAACATTATTGATTATGAGTAATTCCTTAAATAACAATAATCAAAGCATCGTGTCACACGTGACCGAAATGCTATTATAAGCCATTTCGTGCTATCGCACTCGTGATTAAAAAATCTCACTCGCTGACAGTGAGGCATTTCTGTCAGCGAGAAGCACTTGTAAGATACGTAATGTAATCTACCATTTACACAAGCGTGAGTAGAAATCAGTTTCCCTGCTGTCAAAATCGTGACAGAAGTGGATAATTTTCTCCTTATGTTCTGACACTATCAATACAGTAGTGATAGGTACATTATATAAATCCTAGGCAGAGAAGGACTACTAATATGTTACCTGCGGATTTACCAAAAATTTTTATTTTTCTCTTAAATTGTCAGGTTTTTGTGGTTTCACTTGCGTAAAAAGTAGTATATACACTTCGGGAGATAATGCTTCGCCCTCTATGTAATCATGCATTTTTCTCCCTCTATACATAATCTACTATTATGGGCGTATAGTGTCGGAAATAACTATTAGGGGTGAAATTGAAATATGTGTAAAAAATTTAACTGGTGCATCATAAGGTCCAGTACAACATATCTGTGAAAATTTGAGTCAAAAATTTTAATAGGGCATAAACCCTTCAAACCATTCTAGTTGTGGCGTTCATGGAGCAATAAAGTAACAGTAGAAGTCGACATAACAAAAAACTGATCAGAAAAGATTTAAATTGGCACTCGACATTGAACTGGACTTACCTACCTCAATAACATTATAATAAATGTTCAAAATGAGGTGTCGCGTAAAACCCGCTTTATCCGTGAACAACACAATGGTTAAAGAGTTTGGCATCTCTCGACACTTCTCCAATAACCACTCGCAATAATTAACGCGGCGGGGTAAATTTTCAGGTAACAGCGCCTTCGATTCGGGGCTCGATTAGAACTGAGGTGGATCTCCAAAAAGAGGATCACATAGTTTTTGTCTATTATTTATGAAGTAAAGATATGTCGCAAATAAATCCTTGTTTTCATTGTACTGGGTTATTTTCATTTCCATAGGCGTGCACAGATTTTATAGCCAAACTTTAAAGAATTCTATCTCGATACAGGGGCGGAGTGGAAAACGCAAACCAAGGAGGTTGCACTGTACTCATCCCAAGGTGTTACCAGATTTCTTTTACATACATTTCAATTTCACCCTGTATATTATAATTTGGACATTGGAAATAAAGAAAATTTTAAAACTGTTGCTTCCTATGAATAATAAGAGCAAAGGTATTCATGTTATTCATATGCATAGCAGTGGTCTGGACCTGACGAAACTACGACGATATCAGACTTTGGAATTTTGCCATGCTATCCAAACAGCGCAACCTCCGTTTAAAATACTTAACTCTTTTAAAAACTAAAATAGTTATAGAAGTCACAATTTAATAATAAACGTACAAAGACATGAACTTTGAATTTGATGAGCTATTGACGTTATAAAAATCGGCCGTGAACGAGATTGCAGTCAAAGCACCAAGTCTGGTTTATAGGTCATTTCGAATTTCCAAAACAAAAAGTGATTTCCTCGCGATTAAGAATTGGGTTATAAGCGGCAGACATTCCGTTGATTTTTAATAGCACCACTTAAGATTTTTGTATAAATTTATCTTTGTACTGAAGCAAAAAAGTGAAAATGATGACGTGATGGGATGATGGAAGCTGCCTTGTTCCGATTCATTGCATTGTTCCTACCTTCCCAATGAAACAACGGTAAACAAATACCCGTGTCTTGCGTACGTCTAATGCATGATACATCACCCAAAATAACCAGAAAACGTACGTTTGATAAATGTTTATGTAATACCACTGTCCAATATTATTTCGATTTCATATTTGCATTTTAATTCGAAGCACCCACACTGTTTATTTATTTACTTACCGATAAATTAGCTTTTTTGTATTTGGGGGTGAAGCATTGTTGTACATTGCCCATCATCCCAGAAAAACATCACAGAAAACAAAACAAACACGGCACTATCGGTGTGGCACAACGTTGACAAATATTCCGTTTCATGGGTTCGGACGTTAACACAAATTAATAACAATTAGATAAATTTCGCTAACAAGAATCATGATTTCGGACCGTTCGAATTGTTAAGTAAGCGCGCGCCTGTTTATTTTTTACGACGACGGTCAAATTAACATATGTGAGAGCCATGCGCATCTTTTATTTTAATAAAAGCCAACCGGTTGGAATTACAACGATAGAGTAACTTCATTAATAAATGAAGTTTTACAGACGTTAGTGGTTTCGACATTTCTCGAAATAAGTGGAATTACTGACCATAATCGGAGGAAGGTAATCAAGGTGTAAGTGACGTTACATTGTGACATTGCATTTTTCGAAATCACTTTGAAGGGACTTTACAAGGGTGTGACATGCAATAATAAGATCTTCACCATAACAGACAGTCATAAAAAATAAAACTATGGTAATAAAAACATATTCTGATTTAAAAGTTTCATAACTTAACTCTCATATTCTACTCGCTCTATCAGTTTTTTTACTTGTAATCTGGTTCACAAGTTGAAAACCGTGTTAATTCTTGCTACGGCGAGTTAAAATACGTGTGATAGCTCATTGGATTCGTAATCAAAAAAATGTGCAAAAGTTTCAAACCCGCACATAAACAATTATTGCAAAAGATATTTACAATTAAAGAATCCCAAAAAAGGTTTTTTTTTGCAAATTACTCGAAAGCTATTAATGTTAGAGAAATAAAAAAAAGATTCTTGGAGGAGGAAATTTCCGAAAAAATAACTGAACTTAATAAATTATAGTATGTATATCTAGACACTGAAGGAAAAAGTTCCGCAGTTAAAAAATTATTTTTCATAAAATGAGCTTATTGTTAATAAATTATCCGTAATATTTAAATATGCGAGAACTAACATTCCCATAGTAATAAACGTTTGTCAAAAATGACAACGAAAAAATCTGGGTCACATTTTTTTTTTCAGATTTTATTCGATTATTCTTTTTAAAATGAATCTAAAATTGAGGTGCCTCAAGATATTCTGGATGAAGCTGATCGAAGAATATGGGAAGGAATACCAGTTGCTGAGTGGAGACAAAGTTGAATTAATTTTTACTATGGAAATAATTGACGTATAATTTTAAAGTAATAGGACTCTAAAATTCTACTTCCTTAACTTACTACAGGACGTTAATGTTTCACTTTTAGTATCATAAATAATCCTAAAAATGTCACTTTACATACCAGTATGAAATAAACTAATTTTTTCGTTTATTCGTGGAGACCTTTTAACAACTATACTTTCTGAAATTATCAACTTTATTTATTTTTAATTATTATTATCTAATAATTATGATTTACTTAAACAACAACAACAAAAAATAAAAAGTTAAAGTAAGGGGTCTAATTTTTTTTTTATAAAAATAGTTGTTATTGTTTTTAGATACATATAATTATAATAGTTATTACATGACTAATGGACCAATTAAGTACACTTTTTTGAAACATTTTTGCCATATCTACATTATATTTTAAAAAATAAATATCCAAAAACAATGTAACTAATTAATTAATTATTGTTTAAAAAAATATATATTTTTTTGTTTAAACTCATTAAGAACAATTTTTGGAAATAGTGGCCATACATGAGAACTTTTGTCAATGAGATTCAAAACTTCCATTATTTAATTATTACTTTACGAATGAGGGCCGAGAAATTGATCATTTAAGCTCTTCAGTTCTTAATTACAGCATTTCATGGTCTTATTGCAAAAAAGGTGCGAAAATGATCGACTAGTTATTCATAACCGTTCAAATTCCTAATATTACGTCAAAACAACTGGATGTCCCAAAAATATTAAACTAGCAGATCTCACATCCAATAAAAAAATTACAAATAGTCCAAAGAATACAATTGGGGTAATGGGTATGCCTGCATCACAATATTTGCCTTTGTCTATTGACTCGTTGCAAAATTACTATTTAAAAGAACATTTCCATTACTTCCACTAGAGGGGTTGGCATAAACTGAGTGATTATCCAAAAGGGCGGGCACGGGAGCAGACGAAAGGAAATATGTGGGTCTGTTTGTTTTTTTTTTGCTCCCCACGAACTGCACATTTTGCGGGTTGCACGAAGCCAAAGTAAAGATCGAAAAAATACAGCGCCATCAAGTAATTCAGTGCTAAATCGTAACTAACCATGATTCAGTGCAATCATATTATCTTTTTACCAACTTTTAGAGTAAATGCGCCACTAGGAAGTCGAATATCCCAAATTTACAGTCACCAGCGGTTGAAGTGGAATATCGCCACTCTGCAGCTTTTAAGAGCCTATTGTTATCCTTCATTATACATAGTTTCATATTTTATTCTTCTCAAAAATCGCATTTTCATACTTTTTCATTTTGCTTCCGTTTTTCATTTGTGGTTCATGATTCACACAAATGCGAAAGTGTTGGTTTTACATTTATTTATAGTTTTGTATTTATTTATTTTATTTTTATAGGATCTTTCTCTAAATTGCCTTTACTGTTTATAGTCCTTCCTACATACATATTTTGAATACTTCAATATCGTTTCCTTCGATCGTTATATCGGGTCTTCATAATTGATTAATATCGTGCGTTCAAGAAAAAACTACGTCATGTGGACGTATGGCGTAGATGGTGACAAACTTGTCACCTGACATCTGACATTTGACATGTCAGATTATTAGATTCTGGAGGATTTTATGGTGGTGCCGCATCCACGCGCCCAGACGCTGAAGCCAAGCTTCTTCTATCCACATAATATATTAGCTGACTGTAGCTAGACTTCGCCCATGAATGTAGTTTCTCAAATAAAGACCTTATACTATAATAATTATGTCATTGTTTATCCGCAATAAGCATTGCATGCCTGTGATCTAAATGCAGACATGACTTGAAGATTCCAAGGCTTGCTTCGACGTCGATTTTTGTTGAACGCACGTTAGATCATGTTAATAAAATGAATAATTTTGACATTCAAACCCTATTGAATGCATGAATCATCATTTATAGAGATCTTGTATTATGTTGTATGCTTTCATCTCCTATTATAATCGTTGTTTTTGCTTTTTCGTTCATTCCGGGTTTGTTTTTTTCTTAATATGCCCATTTTTTATTCTTCTGTGTTACCGACATACCGTCATAACAGCTAAGTTCTGTGACCTATGCAGTCTCCATTCTCCAGAATTCCACTCTATAACGTCTAAGGTTTCAATGTTTGCTTCTATTCATAACCGCTTCCTCCAGCATAATCTGCATGTTGTTTTAAGGCGAAACGCTCAGTCGCCTCAACTTTGGATCCGAATTACGGCTTTCATTGTTAGGCTATCTTAACGTATTGGGCATCAAAATTAGTAAAAAAAAAACCTTCATCGCGGCAAAACGTTGTTTGTTCAGAACAAAAAAATATTGCCAAAATGAGAAGCAAAATTTTTTTTTTTTTTAACAAACGTGTTAGTGCTTGATTTTTACTGATCTCTGTATTCGGTAAATGCAGGGTGATTTTATAAATATTGAAAAATAAATTTGCAAATTGTCCCCAAAGTTCGCTAGTTTCAAGCAATGTTGGCGTGACTCAATGTAACACAGGCCCCGCCCCTCAGCGGCAGGCAGACGTGTCGACGGCTGACCGTATTATATTTCGTGTGTGCCGCAGCTCGTTCTTAAAAAGATAACAAAAAAGTAAAGTAAACAAAAACGGGCCAGTCGCCTTAAATAATACCTCAAATTATTTACTACTTTGTCAAAGCATTCGGAAATATAAATAATAATTGATAAACCATAGATTAATTTTCTTTATTATGGTGAAAATCCGATATTGCGTCCCTCTCCCTGAATCTGCACTTCCACCTCGTGGTTTGTCTCCTTTTTTAATTTGACTGCTCCAGTAATATCATATATCATCTTTCCTACTGTACTCCTCTGTGAATTTCTCTTATATTTTTATTCATCCTTATAGAGTTTTTTCTGAATGCAAAAAATATCACAATGTATTCGTTAACAAAAAATAATAAAAAATAAATAATAAAATAATCTTTTTTAAATCAAGTTACCTTAACTAACCATAAAAAATGAGCAAGTAAGCCTAATATTTGTAAATCATGCAGTTAGTTTGTCAAAAAATAATGTCTATTACAATAGCAATTTCGAGTATAGACAGTATTAAATTTTTCTATGTCTGGGATTCCCCGAATTGAGACAATTGCCGCACAATTTATTTCCCAGACTCTTTTCGCGGAAATCCTCGCCGGGTTAAAAAATCGTTCAACGAACAATACATTCCCATGCTCATGCCCATCATGGAGTGAGTGAACAATTAGGGAAGGTAGTCTGTTTTTATGGTTATGTAATTTGAATAAATTTGTTATAGTGTCCCTTAAACGCATTATTATTTTTCCCCTCTATTATATTCCATCAGTATTAAGGCTTAGGTATTTAGTGGTATTTAGCAAAATACATGAACATACACAATAGTATATTATATTACTAGGAGAAGAAAGCATTGATTTTTGAATTGAGCACAGATTTTACAGCCGAGGCAATGTAAAGTGTGCGAAATTCAAAAAAGCTTTCTTCTCCGTGTGATATATGCTATTTTTTCTTCAAGCATTTCTAACAAAAACTTTGAAAGGAACATTTATAAAAAAAAAATGTTGTGCGCCTCACCTTTATAAGCACACGACTGAAAGTGAACCTTGCCAAAACAATGGTAGGAATCGAGTTAATTTCATTATTCTCTGATACAAATGTTACTATAACTAAAAGAACGAGGCCCCCAAAAGGCTCCCTTGAGACAGGGGGGCTTGAGACAGGGGGCCCGAGGGGGGCCATTAAGACAGAGGGGCTAGGGGGGGGGGTTGGTATAGGGGGCTCATTGAGAGAGTGGGCGTAGGCCTCAAGGGGGGCGGGGTGCTTGAGTCAGGGGAGCGTAGCTACCATCGATGTTCATAATTAAATCAGAATGCTGTTATGTCATATTATTTTACTAGTAAAATAATGAAGTTCATTATTGTACTAGTAACACAATGATGTCGTTCTAAGTAGTGCGTTAAATACCATAATATAAACATTTTGATACGCTCGAAGAAAAAAAATATTTATTTAAAAATTGTAAGGAATAAATTTCACGTCAGGGGGAGGGGGGTTTCACCAAATCTCACCAAATCATCTCAAAGCAGATAGTGAGGAAGAGTCCCTAAAGCGATGTTTTAGAACTCAGAAGAAGTGCTCAAAATGTCGACCCTATTGGAGAGTATATGCATAGCATAACCATGGCACACTTATAGGAAGTTTGAAATCACTGAGTCACTTTCATTATTTTCGTGAGTCACAACTACCACAAAGACGTACATAATATCTTCATTATGTATTCGGAAAATCAGTCATTCTTTTATTGCAACACACGGGACTCAACTGACACAACGTTAACTTTTACGTGGCATTTATTAATTTTTTTTGTGGTGCAGTTGTAGATACATGGTCAATAATTAACATTTTCTTTCTTGCCGTTTCTTCTCTGGTATAGATTAAATTTATGTTCGAACATTGAATCATGATTATTTATTACTAGCTGACCCGGTGAACTTCGTATCACCTACAATCGCGTTCTATTAAAAGTAATCCGAAGTAGCGATTCAAGAAGAAATGACAGTTTTATATATCGTCTGATAGGCACATCATGAATGCCATCTATTAAAAGTAATCTGAAGTAGCGATTCCCATACAAAATTACCTACACTACAACCTTGTTAATCCGGATTGCGATACTCCGGATTCCTTGGTAATCCGGACACATTTTCCGTCACAACTGTGTATGTTAATCCGGATCTCATCTGCTCACACTTCTCCGGATTCAGTTTTATTGCGTATTAACCAATCATAATTTGACATACAAAGGACCCGTACATGCCTAGGCGAGTTTTTACGTCTTTAAAATCTGCGAAAGTTGTGGAATCTATATCGTTTTTGTACTCTTTCGCGTGTTTCGCATTAAAACTTGTACATATATTAAAAAAAGTTGCTTCAATAATCCGGATTTTTTGGTATTCCGGATGGCTCTGGTTTTTAATGATCCGGATTATCAAGGTTGCACTGTATTTTTAATTTTTCGATTTTTCAGCTGAACTTTAGGGTTGAAACCCAAGAGGGCGCTCCTGGGCCCCATATCCATGTTTTAATAGTTATTCTGCTATTCGGGGCTGAGACAAATCCAACAAATCAAATATAATAAAAATTGGTCCAGCCCAAGGGGTCCCTCTGGGCCCCCATGTCCATGTGAAAAATACTTTACGACCTATTATCCTACCTACCAAATATACAAAAAGAGATTCATAAAAATCGGTCGAGCCGAAAAATCGGTCTATCCCAAGGGGGTCCCCTGTGCCCCCATATCCTAATGAAAAATAGTTTACCACCTATTCTCATATCTGCTAAATATACAACAAAAAAATCGGTCGAGCCGTTTCGGAGGAGTTCGACTACAAACACCGTGACACGAGATTTTTGTACAGTGTGGAAATTAAGTAAGGAATAAATTCAGTAACTCCGTTAGTATTTGCACTAGAAATAAAACTTAAAAAGCGTGTGATAGGGTTAATTATAGCGCATCCGAGGAATGTATACTAATTTTTTTTTCATTGTTTTTTTTACAGTTATGACGTCATCAATATTTTTTTCTAATGGCAACCTATGTGTTCTATTTTACATTTGCGTAGAGTTTTTTATTCTGTTTTCAACGTTGTCAAATACTGAATTTTTTTCCCAGCCAGTTGCTATTTAAGATTTAAGTGTAAATGAGACTCATACTGTTAAATTTTTAAGTGTAATTAAGAGTTAGTACGGTGATAGTGCTTTAATTTAGAAACTGTAGTTTGTTTAAGTGCATCACGCTCTCTGCTGCATGACCTAGAATAAATTGTGGCAGAGAGAGAATGTGAGCTGTCCCGGAAGTGGAGCCATAAAATTGACACCAGCCGAGGCGGCGCCCATCTTTTAAGCAGGCCGCACATTATCACGGAACGGAATGGAAATTCTGAACCTCCGTACATTAGGGCGGACATCCGCGGAAAAATTGATTTTTATAGAGTACATAACTTGATAAAATTTAATGTGTTGTTATTTTGCAATGGACAGTTCTGACGAAGAATTTGTGGCGCTGTGTGTAGTTTCACAGGAGAAAAAAAAAAACGCAAACGGGTCCATGAAATTAACTTGAAAAGACAATCTATTCCCAGGCCTTTTAAAAGATGAGCAAAAAAATTTTCCGAATGTCTACCGAAAATTTCAGAAACAAGACACAACATTGGAAACCCATATTGCAAACAGTTCGGCGTTTTTGGAAAAGTCAAATTATTTATAATTAAAGTCGCAAAAAGTAGCAGTTTGTATGGTTGTTTGTAGTAAACCTTAGATTTTAATCAGAAAGTATAATCACAAGTCTCAATTTGTCTCAATAAACAAAATTTCAATTTGAAATTACAAAAAACTTTGAACAAAATTTGTAGTTTATTATTAATTGTTTCATTCATTATCCCAAAATTTTACTTAAATGTATGCTTTTCAAAAATTCGTTCCGTCCCGTTCAGCGATAATGTGCGGTCTGCTTTATAGTTCCAATTCCGTGGGCCACGATATCGCGGTATTTTTGGAGTTAAGGACCGCGGGCCGCGCGTAATTAGTTTTAAGGTAGAATCAAGTTAGATAAGTAATATTTTGTTAGTTTTAATTTGTAAAAGACCAAATAAGAACTAAATACTAGTGCAAGGCTCCAGAACCACTCAGAGCGCTGGGGGGTAGGTTTCCCACCAAAACTACTTATAGATTAAAAATGGTGGTTCCAGTTCTAGTCAGTGTTTGTTGTATAAAGTGGTAGTTGATTACATGTCAATTTGGTGATATATTGGTCCTTCTGATCTCATTTGCACATAGTCAAATTATAAAGTGAACTGACTTGTTATGATGACGTTTCCCATGGAAATAAAAAATGACTCCTTTAGTTCATAGTGTCGTTTATTTTTTTCATATCAGAGTATACTAAGTTAAAGTAAACATAGACTGACCATTACTCGAAAAAAGTCTGAATAAAGGCAGCCCTACACGCCCAATATTCTCATGCAATATAAATTTTGCATAATATTGAACGTTAAAGGGCGTTGACGATAAAAACGTAAATACAGTATTGCGTAATATTATTGCGCAATAATATTGAGCAAGAGAGGTGCCTTTATAAAATATATTTACATATGCGTTATGAGATCTCTGGAAAAACCATTGGAATAATTACACAAATTCGTTAAATAATGCTAATGGAACTCGAAAAGCGCCAGATATAATATTTACATGTGGTCACTGACATTTCACTACATGGAAATATTATTGATTAATTTTTTTCGTAATTTTTGCTAGAATTAGAATACAATTAACTAAACCTACAAAAGGAGTAAACATGAGACTATTTACATTTTCATACTAAAATAATTAAGAAATCACCAACTTTGCAAATATTTTTGTTTGGTCGATTAATCATTTGCAAATTCACATTGAATGAGATTTAAAGTGACAATCAGTGGCGCTGACCACAATAAAATGTGTACTGTCTGTGTTATTTACAAATCAAATAAAATTAAAAATTTCGTTAAAACAAGTTCAGATTTCCTACAGAAAAATTATGATAAAATTTGTTACAATTATCCTACTAACCTAAAATTATAAGGTCACAATGGAACTATTTACATAAAAAATATTACATAGAAAACAATTAGAGAAGATGCTTATGCCTATAATTTATCTGTAGGAAGGCTCATCAGTGCATGCCTACCAGTGACCCAACAAAAAATACAGTTATACTCATGATAGAACACATTTTCGAACATGTGTAAGTAAGAGTTCCAAAAAGAGCCTATTAACGTCACAAAGTAAAGGCCACAGTATAACCAATTTCACTTTCATTACACTACAATTGCTTAGTAAAAAAAGTCAACTAAAAATGAGAGCTGCTAATGAACTCAGTTTGCAGTCTCTGCCTCATTGCACACTTAACAATTCACACTGAATACACTACAGTACATACTATTTATATGTAAAGTTGGCAATTATTTCACATGAAGTTCACTAAAAAGGAATCTTAGGAGCTGCACATTGTTTTCTGGGTTTATGTAGCTATTCACAGTCTTTACCTTACAAGTCTTAAATTAATATTAAAACTACCAAATTTGATAAACTTGGTGCTTGTCAGAGGCAGTTAATTCAGTGTCAGAATTGTGGGAAATCAGAGTTAAAAAAGGTAAAAAAATTTTGATTTCTGTTCTGTTTAGACGCCGACACGCGATTAACTGCCCAGCCAAAAAACTGCCAGTCTTATTGAACTAAAAACTCTAACATATCTATACTAATCAAGGCAGTGATATCTGTACACTGTATCTAAATTGGCAGATCTACATGGTATAGATAAAATCACACTCTGAGCGACTAAATATACACGAAACACACACTACGTCAATGTTGCAGCGCGATTGTCCAATAGTTCATGTTTTGCATTGCATAGAATCCCTGAATTATAATATTTGGTGTACTGTTACTTATAAATTATTACCCAAGTTCAATGAAATTTATTACAGAAAAAGATGCATTAGAGAAAAGAATGTTTATCTACGGACACCCCATAGTCAATCCCACTGGTGGGGCGAAGGAGGCAACTCGGATGGGTGAGCTACAGTTGAACTGAAACAACAAAATAATAAAACAAGGTTAAAACAAATTAGGAACAAGAGTAATAAACTTAAAATGACTGTGAGGCGATCAAGGACTCCCTGTTTATTTGACTAATTACAATAATGACCATGCAAATTATCAAAGGCACCGATGCGGGCCAAAAAGAAGAAAAAATGAGAGAAAGAGCAAAATTAAAATCACTAACCTAAACAAAAACGTGGTCACGCGGCACAGAGAAAGATGACAGGTGATAACAAAATTTCTAGGGTCTTCTTGAAAGGTTCACAGCCTTTTTCTTTCCTGTACAACAACCATCATCTTACTTGAGCTCGTCAACAACAAAAGCAATGAAGGGATGTATTAATGAGGATGCCGTTAGTTAGTAAACTGATAACTTACTGACTTCCATGCATGTGTTTAAAACCTCTGATCTCTTCACGGCAATTTTACGAGAGTTTTTACTTATATTTTCCATTTTAGTAGTAAGAAATCTCGTATTCTGAAAATTCCCTTCCAAGGTGTGCCATTAGTGAAGGAGAAATTTCAACGATCACGTCATGAGGTCGTATGAAAATAACGTTGGACAGGTTCAATTTCTACAAGGGAAGAAACGGGTTCTAACTACTGCAAAAGATAAATTAAATATAAATGTTGGAAACGCACGCGCCAGCATGGAAATCATTGTCTAACAAGTTGATTATAATATGTTATTTACACGATTAAGAAGTAATAAAAAAATAACACTGAAACCTTTTGGTGCACGTTATTTTTTCACACAATTCTCAACACAACATTCAAATTAGGAAAAGGAGAAATTAATGTATGAACTGGATAACACAAATGTAAGATAAATTTCAAGATAAACAAAAATTAATTAAGGCTGCCATGTACGTTATTTGTGTATTTTTCAAATTAATATTTTGATATCTAACAAATTTATGAAATTTTTAAAAGACGAACAAATAATTTAACTCATTAAAGAGTAGTAACAGACGATTTAATGTCGGAGCAAGCAAAGTGAATTGGCACACCTGGCCGTTGAGACCTTGACATATCTTTAATATCTTTTTAGGTTGCGATAGTGATGAAATTTGCGATAGTGATCATTGGATTTCTTGTCGTACTTGAAATTAAATATTCCCATGTAAGATCAATAAAACATAGCCCACTTTACAAAAAAAAAGAGTAAATAGCAAGGGTATATATTTATATACAATGAGGTATATAAAGTATAGCAGATTTTATATAAAAAAGATGGAATATGTGATGTTCATTCATTAAGAGGGTTCACACACAAAATTTCAAGGAACAATCTTCAAAAATAAAAAAGTTACATTCAACGCCGCACATTGCTGTACATTTTTGCGCGCCCTTGAATATAACTTTTTTATTTTTGAAGATTTTTCGTTGAAATTTTGTGGGCCTGTTGATAAAGTATAGATCTTTGCAGCTACAGAGCGATTTTTTGAAATTTGTAAATTGAAAAAAGATATTGCGAGAAAATGTACTTCGACCGGCAGAAATGTACATGCCACTGGAGAACACTCTTAAACAGCGAACTAAGTGTGAATTTCAACATCTAGTGTGTTCCTAAATTCGAAAATACCTCCAAAGTAAAATAAATTATCTACCAAATGCCAATGTTATTATGATAGTGAAAATGCGATACGCCGTGATCTGAAACACTTGTACACTGTACAATCGGATTATCAAGAAATATACCAGTGCCATTTTTTTGTAAACAATAGTTTCGTGCCATTAATGTAGTTAATTTTATCTAATTATCCAAAATTAATTTATATATGGCATGGTGTACGTTGTGCTTAATTTTTCGTTCACATGAGTAGAAAGTTTTAATAAATGAACGTACTATTTTTATCGTAGATCATCTCGCAAAAGTTTATCGTTATCTTGAAAGCTTGAGTCACCCTTGATATTGGAAATGAGAAAGTGTAACACCACCGAATAAAAATACTCAGCAATAGCTTTGTGCTTTGTATACTAAAAGCAAAGTCATGCTTTATATGTTTTAATTGCAGTCGTAGTTCTCTGTTTTGTTCTAAAATTATCTCGTATGTTGACCTGCGCCCAGATAGTACTAAATTTAGTTAATAAAATATAAATTTGTTAGTCATGTGGATCTAATAATAAAAAAGAGTTTTATTTTACAAAGAAAAAAAACGATTTCGTGCATTATTGAATTAACAAGTATGTAGAGCGCTAAAAAAAAACATGTAGTGTTATCCTACTCTCAAAAGCCACATAATTCACTTATGTGAATTACTTTTTTTTAATGCTCATGCCAGAGGGATTACACAGGTCAAAAACACATACAGGGTGTCCCAACTAAAATTTGTACCCCCATCAATTCCACTTTCGAAAGACTCAGAAGAAAACGCTCGAACAGGTCAATTTTGTTACCAAGGGGGACCAAATTGTACTAAACTTCCATGTCTTAGATCTCACCCCTTTAGCTAGGGGAGCCATCCCCTTAAAAAAATTAAATAGCATGGGGGGTCGTGTGATACATCATTTTAAAGCTTATCCAATTCTCTATCCAGACCTACATTTATCGATTCCCTTCTACAAAAAAAAACACATGAAATCGATATTTTCCAAATCTACATAAAATACTCAACTAAAATTTGTACCCCCAACCATTTTAATTTCGAAACATTTAGAAGAAAACACTCAAACGTTTATCGATTTCTTTCTACAAAAAAAAAAACATGAATTCGATATTGTCCAAATCGACATAAAATACTTAAATAAAATTTGTACGCCCCAACAATTCCAATTTCGAAAGACTCAGAAGAAAACGCTCGAACAGGCCAATTTTGTTATCAAGGGGACCAACTTGTACTAAACTTTCAACTCTTGGATCTCACCCCTTTAGCCAGGGGAGCCACCCCCTTAAAAAGTTTAAATGTCATGGGGGGTCGTATGATACATAATTTTAAAGCTGATTCAATTCTCTATCCAGATCTACTTTTATCGATTTGTTTCTACAAAAAAAAGCATGAATTTGTTATTTTCCAAATCAAGAGTATTTTATGTAGATTTGGAAAATAACAAATTCTTATGCTCTTTTTTGTACAAGCGAATCGATAAAAGTAGGTTTGGATAGAGAATTGAATAAGCTTTAAAATGATGTATTACACGATCCCCCATGCCATTTAAATTTTTTAAGGAGGTGGCTCCCCTGGCTAAAGGGGTGAGATCTATGACTTAAACGTTTGGTACAATTTGGCCCCCCTTGATAACAAAATTGACCTGTTTGAGTGTTTTCTTCTCAGTGTTTCGAAATTAAAATGGTTGGGGGGTACAAATTTTAGTTGAGTATTTTATGTAGATTTGGAAAATATCGATTTCATGTTTTTTTTTTTTTGTTGAAGGGAATCGATAAATGTAGGTCTGGATAGAGAATTGGGTAAGCTTTAAAATGATGTATCACACGACCCCCCATTCTATTTAATTTTTTAAAGGGGTGGCTCTCCTGGCTCAAGGGGTGAGATCTAAGATTTGAAAGTTTTGTACAATTAGGCCCCCCTTGATAACAAAATTGACCTGTTCGAGCGTTTTCATCTGAGTCTTTCGAAATTGGAATTGTTGGGAGGTACAAATTTTAGTTGGGATATATACTTCACAATAAGACATAATTAATACAATAATTGTTAATTGTTGACATATGCATGCTGTCAATTCAACCTTGTCTGTTTGTCAACAGTTGTTTTATTCTCCATATGCGTACTTTTAAATGCCAAAAAGACTGATCGTTTTAAAATTTTCATTTACATTGTAACATGTAGGTACTTTTTTTTTAATAATCAAACGGATCTTCTTTCTTTACTCTATTAATCTCGTATCATCGGGGAAAAGAAAATTTTGGTGATACATTTTTGATAAATTTAATATAGTCGCTGTATGAAAAACTTTCAAAAACAATATTCTCTCCAGTCTATTCCCCCCTTTGAACCGACAATTTAGAGTGACATTTATTAAAAGGAAAGTTATGTATCTAGTAAATTAATTTCGGTGAATTGTGTAGTAATTAATACTTCTTGTCCCTTTCAATGAAGTTTACTGAGTACTAATATTGAATCTCGGTTTTTAATTGGTGACACTAACGTTTACCTAAATTTCTTACCAGTTAAGAGCGGGATCCTCCCGTGTTATTCTTCCGTCGGAGCTATGAGTACCAATATAAAGAAAACGACTGAATCAATTCCAATGAAATTTTGACACAACAAAGAACAGGACACACTTTTTACTATGTGCTATTTTAAAAATTCTAGTGCTAGCAGTTTTTTCAGAAAACCGACAGTTGAGTTGATTGATGAGATACCGGATCCGAAAACCAAAATAAATTTTGACCCTTGGTTTTACTTAAAATGGGACTGGTGTTTCCAATAGAGACTTGGGCGTGAACTATTTCACTGACTCAACCAATCGTCTGTTTACTGGGTCTGTCGGTACCTACTGTTTATTAGCCATAAATTATTGAGATTCAGGCAACTTCCTTTAATTGTTACCACCTTCATGATTATTATACAAGGTGTTCCTTGTATCGGAATAACGGTAGTAATACTGGTAATATTAATAGTATCAACGAATGAATTATATCACTATCTTGTGGATTTGTAAATTACTATACTTAGAGGTATGTTTGATAAAAATTATTGTTATTTGAGCAAACCACTTACATTCTATTATCAATTTATCAATGAATGAAGGAAATAATTTTTTTATTACTTTGTTATGATTTTCTGTTTGGCAACAACGACTACACTTAGATACCTAATATTCGAGAGAACCCCTATTATGAACCACCCTTCCAAATTTTTGATGATTTGCGACAGGGCGCAGAATATAAAAAGACATAGTGAGGGAGGTCTATTTACAAGCACGTCTCCACTAAACGTGCAAAATTTGTTAATAAAACTTTAAGTTAACTAAAAAGCAAAACATTAATGTTTTTTATACAATAATTTAATGGTTATTTGTTGTTCCGTTTAATGTAATTAAAAAAATATTGTTTATTATCTAATTATTATTATCACTTGTTTTATAATTTTGAAGTCGGTGCCAAGTAAAACATAAAATTACGCGTTCTAAAAGTATGTATGCGTTTTATAGTTACTTATTTAATAATTCCACAATTGTTCATAAACGTTTATAAATAATAACACTTTTCAGAACTCATGTGATACAATTCCAATTTCGAAAGACTCAGAAGAAAACGCTCGAACAGATCAATTCTACAAAAAAAGGATGAATTTATTAGTTTTCAAATCTACATAAAATACTCTTTTTTTTTTTTTTTTCAACAGGATGGAGCTATTCCTCATTTTGCTGCAGGTGTCTGAAGTTTTCTTAATGAACGTTTTCCACACCGCTGGATAGCTCGCCGAAGTGCAATCGATTGGCCAGCTAGGTCATCCAATTTAACGCCAATGGATTCTTTTTTGTGGGACAACTTGAAATCCAAGGTGTATGAAACAAAACCTGCGTCGTTAGAAGAGCTGCGTACAAGAATCATTGCAGAGTGCCGTTTATTCCGATTAAACCCTCTTAATTATTAAAATGTGTGGTTCACATAATAACAGTTAGAGTATTTTATGTAGATTTGGAAACTAATAAATTCATCCTTTTTTGTGGAAACAAATCGAAAGAGAATTGAATAAGCTTTAAAATGATGTATCACACGACCCCCCGTGCCATTTGAATTTTGGGGTGGTTCCCCTCCCTAAAGGGGTGAGACTTGAAAGTTTGGTACAATTTGGTCCCCCTTGATAAGAAAATTGACCTGTTGGAGTCTTTCGAAATTGGAATTATTGGGGGGTACAAATTTTAGTTGGGACACCCTGTATAATATACATATATGTAATATAATATAATATTGTATAGTTTAGATTGGATTTACCGACGGATGAATTGTTTGTTTTTAAATAAATAAATAATTTTTTTCGTTGTATGTAATTTGTTATTGTAGCAATATTGTAGTAATATTTTTTATGTTTTACTGGGCACCAACTTCAAAATTACAAAACAATTAATAGTTAGAGAATAAACAATAATTTATTAATTTCATTAAACAGAACAACAAATAATAATTAAATGTTTGTATATATAAAAAAAAAATTTTTGCTTTTTAGTTAACTTATATTAGTTTTGTGTTTAATTATTATTTTACAATTTTAAGTGATGGGTAGACGTAGTAAGGACGCATCTCGAATGGGGAAACGACGGCTCGTTGAAGAGAAAGATTGTCAAAAATTTCGGGGAACCCTTCGTGATTTTATGGTCGAAATGGTTCCTACAATTTTGGTAGTGAGCGGGTACCGATAGGAGCAGATGGGGATGATACAAATTTAGCTAGAGCAAAAGTCCAATTTAAGCTCCATCTACAAGCCCACAATAACATTAATTAATGAGGACGCGATCCTTAACCACGACCATACACCATACAAGTTTCAAGAAGTTTTAAAAAATTAGCAGAATGATCGTTTAAAATTTCTATTAATCCATTAGCAACCCCAAACATTAATTGTCGATTAGTCTGTAGTTGGCGGATTGTCAATTGTAAATTTAAAGGCCACTATTAGTAATGTCAACGCCTGACAACCGAATCACAGGTGTACCAATTTTGATGTTCTTAAACTCAAATTTTATTGCCTATAATTCGAAAAGTTAGAGAAGTCAGCAGTGCTCTAAGAAGCATTAGACAACCAATTCACATTCTTTCACATACAATAGGATGTGACATTTTACTTCCAAAAATACTGTTACTTTATTTATATCACGTGTAATGGACAGCCACAAACAATTAGGAACAAACACAACGTAGTATATAAATATAAAAAATCGAATCCATTTCATCGTTACATTATTGTCAACAATCTTAATTAAATGCTTTATTTCTACTACGAAATACCGTACAACTACAAAACTTTTCGTAATCTCATGACGATTTCATTTAGGAAAAATGGATTTGTTTAAGGAAATACGCAAAAAAGAACAAAAGGAAATAAAAATGTTAATGTGCATGTATGATAAAGTGCTTATGCAACGTACACCAAGAGGTATGTGAGCGGTCACCTATGCAATGGCGCTGCGCTGGTCTGCGGCGTCGGCGGCCGTCTTACCTGGCGAAACTCTTGAACGCCGCAGATTGGGGGTTTATGCAAAGAGGAACTCTACTTGTATTTAGTTGCTCTGCTATAAATTTATGCATCTCCTCTGTAAAAAGAAAAAACAATTAGAACAGTTTGGTATGATCATACAGATAAATATTATAAACGTGTGCGATTGTTATTAACATTTAAGTGATCTAGTCTATAAAACAATGAATCACTTCTGCGTATTTTGAAAAGAATATGTTACGATTTGTCAAGAGGCCAACAATCAGACATTGAAATGGGAGTTCAACTATGTACGTTGTTATTCTCAGCACAAGTTCACTTTAAGCGCCGTATCTTTATCCTTATCTGTCATCTTTGATGCTTTGTTCATCCATTATAAAGGCTTGTCAATACAAGAGGTTTTAAAACAATCACGTATGTTTTGTGATCAACTACACATTACGTTGACACTACGTGGTCATACTGTTTTTTAATGAATTTTCAGTTCAGTGTGAATCTGACTTGTATGACATACGTTTTGATAATTTAATTGACAAAAGATCAATTATTTCATCAGTTCAAACTTTGTCTTCTCTCGATGTACTTCCACGTTTTAAAAATATGGAAAACGGTAGTCTAAAATCAATTTTATGTTCGATTTTTTTTTACTAGGTTGGCACTGTTTTAGTTGGCAATTTAAAATTAAAAATTATTAAAACCTCGTTACTTTTAAATATTGAATTGTAAGGATATTTTCGGAAAAAAAGAACAAAACAGCCTAGCAATGCTTGCAATAACTACGCAACTGAATTCAATTCGATATTTGACAAAATAATTCGAACTCATTTCAATGGATTTTCTGCACAAAGAATATCGATTTCATAAGCACCTTTCACATGTTGTACCGACGTAAGTTTCTTTTCCCAATGATCGTCGAACGCTTGTGGGGCTGTTGTTTCGAATTCTGACGTGTATTGCCTCATTCCACTCGCCGTGGTGTAGCAACATTTGCACATGCATGAGTGGTACCTCAACCGTCCCTCGTCCAAATAAGGGTGTGCTAAGGCGTCGACGACGGATATGCGTTTATCCTGCAATAGAAAAATTCACTCGTTAATGATACGTGAAACCGTGATGATGCGCTTAATGGCCGGATTATTGTTGCTTTTACACGTGTTACTGCTTTCGCAACTTTCAGCCGCCGCTAAGGATCCCATTTCAGTGATTAGATACCTAGTGTCGTCCTTGACATGGCGAAATGGGAAGCTAAACCCCCAACTAATATAACAGTAGGGGGGAATAAATAGAGCCATGTGACTTCAGTCCTTTTCCCAAAACTTTTGCTATATTTAAGAACGTTTCAAGGACGAGGTCTTCGCAATATCGTTGACGATGATAAATGGTGGCAACGTGTGTGGGTAATTTTTCGTTTGATAGCTAGGAAACTGTGGACTTATGATAATTTGCGTTCCCGCTTCACCTGGTACCATTGCAATATGTTTTAACGCTATTTACACAACTTTCAGTTAGCCGTGACTTTCGCATCGTCGTAATAGCAATAATAATAATACCTTATCTGTCAGGAATGATTTCAGAAGACATGAAAAAAGGAAAAAAACACATTTTATATTGATATGAGTTGTGCAACACATATTTGTAGAAATACGCCCTCTAATTTCTCTCGTTTTTATTGTTCAGATTATGTATGAATATGCAACATTTAGTACAAAAAATTTTAGTGCCCTATTAAATTAACATATTGTTAAGTTGTCATTTAGCTTCATTGAGGCAGGTCAAATTAACATGTAATTTAAGTCTTTTGTTTGTAAACTATGAGCATTTTATTTCTTGGATGTAATCGAAAAATGTTCTATAACTAAGATGGCACTTTTTTCACATTTACAGTGAGGCTTCGATAAGATGAACATGTATAAACATGTGCAACTTCAATATAATTCATTAACTTCGAGATTTTATAAGAAGGCGTTAAAAACAGAATAAAAAGAAATATATAATTTTAGATATTCTTTTTTTTTTCAAAGAATTCTTAATTTTGCAACTGGCATAAAAAATAATGGGAACAAAAAATTGATTGCATTGTTGTAATGAAAACAAAATTCAATTTGTTCAATGATAAGGTCCAATCTACATGTTCCATGCACAATAAAATGGAGGTCAATGTCATTTTAAATTTCATTTTTTATCAAATTTTAAAAATCTCTCCTAATTAATCTTCAGAAAATAAACAAGGGCGACAACGATAAGTACTGAACATTTAGTAATGAATGCCAAAGAATAGATTTATAGCTTAAGACCACTTTAGAGAACATTTACAGATTTACCAGAGATTTTGATGATTTTATTGTATAACTTGAACACTATCTACCCAAATTAGATGGCGTTATTCCGTTTACTTTTTTACAAAGAAAATTCTACCATGTTATTTAAGAATTGGATATTTAAGCCCTTTTACATAATATATGACATGTGTATTATCTTTTTTTAATGTCTATTCTATAATAATTCTATTCTTTATTTGAAAACTATACGTATTTTCCAACGTCATTTATGAGCCTTTGGGGGGGAGATACGCAAAAACGTCATGAGACCAATTTTATGTAGAATTTAATGGAGAATATAAGTGCTATAAAATTTTCTCGTCGGAGTGACCGTTTAAGAGAAATATACAGAAAAGCTTCATGAGGTCGCGCCCGGGGGCGGTTTTTTTGAGAGTTTTACACTGCGTAACTGCGTTGTATTAAATCGAAATATTTATTTATAAGTACATGTAAAGAGGTTCGTAAAAGACAGCATGCATCCCTACCCAACTCATATAGTGAAGATAATTATTTACGTGCAATGAAGTAAACATCAGTGATCCCAAGACTGACTAGATTAAGTTGGGTTTGATAATTATGTTTTATCTTTGATACTGATTTGATGGCCTTTTCAATTCGATAAACAGAAAGGGTCAATCAACGAGATTTGGTTTAGAATAGACTAAATTTCCCCAGCAATCATCTACTTAAATATCGCATGTAATTTACATACGTAATACCGTCTTATTTGTTGTAATTTGCTGCTTACACGATGAATGAAGTCGTCAATTTTATGTATAATTTAGAGAAATTTTCCACTCACCGGATCAAAGACAAGCATCTGACACAACAGATGGACAACTTCGTGCGTCGCCTGAGAGCTTAATGTATAAAAAGCAGACAACGACGGCGGCTTGGGTGCCCTCCTCAACATATGCGTTTTTGCACCTTCACAGGCATATTTCATGTCATCTAACGACGGTGTTCCTAACAATTCCGTTATTAATTCTAACTGCTGGACTGGGTTCTGGGCTTGAAACAATATCCTCCTTCCCAGTAGTTCTCCGAATATACAACCAACGGACCACACATCCACCGCTGCCGTGTAATGCTTGGCACCCATTAGGATTTCCGGAGCCCTATAATACTGCGTCACTACTTCTTGTGTCATGTGTTTGGACGAATCAGGTTCTTCTACTCTTGCTAAACCAAAATCACAGATCTGAGAAGAAGAAAAAAACAGAAAACAATTCACGATTTGCCACAGTCTAGATGTTACCTTAAGAACACAATTGCTGTTTACTAAAAGGTTTCCAGGTTTTATGTCTCTATGTAATATCCTAGCCGAGTGTAAATATTTTAAACCTGAAAGCAGAGAATTATTTCATTATCATAATAATGCTACAGTTCGTCATATTCTTAAGATCGTGTGAAAGCTGCTCCCATTATTATTACTATCACTGCAACAAAATCCTTGAAGTTTCTTTGAAGTAACAACAGTATTAAAATAATAGCAATTTCTTTGTAAGCTGCTGATGATCAATAATAATGGTCACCTACTAAAGACTAATCTACACATGATGACATCAGCAAGAATTGTACTCACCTCTAAGAATCTGGTATAGAAAAACTTTGATGTGATCCGAGGAGAGGGGTTGATGTGACACTATAATTTTATGTAGATCACTTTGAAGTAGTTCCGTGATTACATATCTACAACTATTGTCAAGGAAATTTACAAAGAAGGCATGAAAACTAAAAATCATCAGAGTTTTTAATTTATAAATTCAAATGTGTCGGTAGATAAGTCTAAATAGTTTTGATGACTTTCTGGCCTAGTGATCCAAATTACTGTTGACTCAATCACTGCTTAGTAAATATGAAAATGAAAGAAAAATCGGACTAGCTGCTCTTATCGACAAACGCCCACCAAGTGTCATTTTTTGTAATTCATAATAAACATTAATTAATTCATATCATTCAAAAATGTAGGATGCGAATCAAAGGTGAACATTTTTGGTATGTGATGTTACCAAAAAATAAATGTTTAATCGCCCTTAATTCGGCTGCTAAATTAACGCAAGGTTGACCTGAGCAGCAACATTGCCTGCAAAATGTTCCACAGAACGACCATTCCAAGTTATTAAATAACATAGTATGAAAAATAAAACGATACGGGCAAATTGTTATTACCCACAATAAAAACTATTACATCTTTAACTACGTTCACTGCATGATGATTAACGTCGATATAATACGATAACATTAATAAGCTTGTCAAATTTATTTTTATCAGTGTGAAGAACATTTTGCAATAAGGAAGTTGTTGCTTTTATTAGATGGCAGTACCTCCGGTCAAGCGAGGACTTCTTCCACAATCCACACCCATTGCGTTTACGGTGTGACCACACATATGCATTATATTTATTGGTATTTTGGCCAATTGGAAATTTGTTGTAATCGTGGTATCAAATAATAATACCCATCACGGTAAGTGGAACGCCGCGTGACATTGGCCTATTCGCCGTTGTTTACATTTCGTTTCGATTTGAAAAAATAGATCAGCTCTGGAAAAGGAAGAGGTTAAAATTAGTTAAGAGAACCCTTTCCCAATGTTGTGACTCAACTTGACACGTTGGCCTTTCGTTTTCTTGAAGTTTTAAAATCGATAGTGGAGAAATTCATTCGGCGGCATGGTCAGAAAAATAGTCAGTTCTGTATCTGTAGCCAAGAGTTGCTCAAGATTTTCCAATTTACTGACTTCAGAAGCGAACAGAGTGATTTATAGTGCAGGAGATAAGGAGTAAATGGTGAATGCAGGTGCAAGGAAACAAAAGGGTTAGATGTGGTGTTTCACGAGCAAATTACATCAATCAGGCGGTGTTTCTTCCGACATGTTGGGCAATGTCATTATCGCCAACCTAATATTCTGCACTAGTTTCGTGTTAATGTTGTTGATTTAGCACCGTTTGAAAAAATTGAAATTTGCTCATTACAGTTTGACAAAGACAAACGGTACCGATGTTTGCATACTATTAGCAGAGGACGCAAATATTTGCACTTTTCCTTTCGATAATTTTTTATTAAAACCGGGGCTTTTATTTGCAGTATATTTTTCCTAACAAGTAATAGTATATTTCAACAGGTTCTGTTTATGGGCGAATTGAAATAGAGGTGTAACCCCACGAAAATAATTAACAACAGTTAAAACTAGCTGCACCTGAGAATATCTAGACGAAGTGGTTTGAACTAGTTCGAAGTAACATTTCACCTACGTTAATCATCAATGAGTGCGAGTATACTGCAAGTTGCTGTCAGTAATGTTAAAACAGAATTCAGCACTTTTAACCCGTCATTTGGAAAATCCATTTTTATTTTGAGTCATAGGATAACAAGTTCAAGCCTATAATTTTCGGATAGACGGGCAAGAGGACCTCACCCTCTACCACATTAACGAGTACTGGAAGTCCGGAAGTGATTAACATTCTTTGTATCGCTTGGCACATTGTTAAAGTAATATGAAACATTTAAACTGTTACATTGTTTGCACCAATTTCTAAGTAATTTAGTCACTTTTTATAAGTATGTATGTCCTAGACTATTGTTGGAAACAATCTTTCCGTGAAAAGCCTGGTCGTTGGCCGTAATTATGCAAACCCCGTAACGAATTAAATATACATTACCTTTTGGATTAAAATATTTCGTCATTTCCAGGGTCGCGATTGTAGTAGTCATCAATCTTTGTAATCGGCTTTTGCATTTCGAGTTACAACATTTTGTTTTTGTTATTTTCTAAAATCCTGAAGAGGTGTTTTTGCACACTATTTTAGAAAAAAAGTTGCATTCCCAAATAAATTATAGTACCTAAAATTAAAACGATCCCAAACAATCATAACGATTCTTTTCTAATTGAATCTAATTAACAGACTGTCATTAAATGGCAGTGTTTAAACAATAAGATAATTTCATAAACTGTGAAATAAAAGAACAAATAATATAAATAGAAGTTACATATAAAAAACAGCGTAGTATTTTGACCTATCTGGCTTTCAATTCAGTCGCATAAATAGCGTAAAATATATTCTTGGCCGCTTTATTTAGTGTTATTGTACCTCGTTGTTCTTCATTTTATTTGGCACCAGAACAACTTCTTTGTGAAAACATGAATTTCACGAGGCCTTTGCATTGTCAGTGTCATCTTTCCCACCAAAATAAATATCGCCCACATTAAAGCCGCAACGTCATTATTTAAAAATACTCAAAACCTATTAATAAAAATCGCTACAATTGTGACCAAATAAATCAATAAAAAGAAATGGTTTAAAACCCCTTTAACTCAAAGACTCGCAAACACCAACATACTAGGTAACCGCGCAGTGAGATACACCTCAAAATATCCGGAAGCAAGTCGAGTTCTCGATGTAAATGAAGTTTTTTGTAAATTCTGTGAAATCGCTGAATCAGTGACAGTACAGTGGTATACAATCGTGGGAACGTTAAACTCTTGTAAATCTGAGTAGTAGGAAAGGGCAGGATGGTTGTTGGTCATCGCCATCACCGCTTGCTAGCTACCAAGGCCGTCGGGCCTTTGTACCATCCAAACGCGAGCCCAAACACCTGACCTGCTACTCCAGGTGAAAGAACAAATCACCATGCAGAGAGCAATGCCTCCTCAGTGGCTGTTGGCCGCATGGACTTGCCACAACAAAAATCAAATGCAATTATACCACAGGTTTACAAGGAAATTCCAACAAACTCCACTTGTGCTGACCATTTTGAGACAACGGACATGTAAGATTCACTACAGCGCGCAATTCACTTTTCAAATATTAATTTCTCTGCACCGATTTTTTCTAGTTAACGGCAATAATAATAATGGAATAACGCGATCCCACATGCTAATAATAACTGGATCGCCAGAGGAAAGTGAAATTCAACGAACTAAATACAATTACTTCTTGAAATGACGAACACATTTTCGAAACAGCAGTGTTTCCTTGATGGCTCAAGATTCAACATATATCATGTTTGAGGACAACTAGGTCCAAGTTGTTTAGTTGCCTTATATACAAGTTGTGGGGACAACATTTAGGTTAATCGCTTAAAAATTTTAATTGAATGCTGCCTTAGACTACAAACTTATGGAACATCCGAACTAAATCAAACGCTAACACTGCTTTTCTGGCGAGCTTTGTGCGGGCAGAATCGGGCGTCAATGATGGAGCCCTTTTAGGAGAAGGGCTCTAGGAGTGTAGGTTTTTTGTTCTTTCGCCAGGAAGGATTTATGTTCGTCCATAGGATTTTTTTTAAGATTACCTACATATAAGACGTTTTTTCTCTCCGGGAACAGCGGGAACATGTTTCTTCCGACATTCATACTCATTATATCAGGAATGCCTTTTTTTTCTTCATTTGTAACTGCATGAATTTTACTGTACTGTCCATTGTTTCCCTTCTTTATCATTTATTAACTTTCCACCTTCATTATATTTACGGATTCAGTAAAACTATGGTTATACGATTATTGAATTGGATATCAAAATTATTGTACATAAATTAAATTTAACAAATTTTGCTGTTTTAATTACCTTCTGTTGGTCAACTATAGCTCGTGGTCAAGAATCTGTTCTCCCCTGTCGCAAACATCCGAACCCTTTAAATTCCTTAGTTGGACGTTTTGGAAAGTATAATACTTCGCTATCGCACACTACAAAGTGAACATGTTTTCCTTATTTACAAGTTATTTTCAACTCGTTTTATGGCTTTCAACACACTTAGCAAAAGCGTTTTCGTTAAACCGCCGCACTAAAAATCGTTAATTAGCTGTTTCTGTATACCATTTCAACAATACAGTAAATAACGGTGAAGTATCAAACAGTTTGGAAATTTCGATTGTAGTTTTTTTAAGCCTGATCGCCGCATAATTTTAAGACTAGTTATTATTCGTTCGAATGCAACCATCCATAATGATTTCATAAAAATAGGACCCACGAAGAACCGAGCTTGTTGTAATTGAAATTTTTATCAGGATGCAGCAACACAACGGGAAATACTGAAAATACACCCCTGCCAAACAAGTTTGAGGCAGACGCTCGTTCAGCTTTACTGCGAATAGAAAGCACAAAAGGGGTCTTCGCAACGGTTGCAACCCTCCTCCCGCAAACCACGCGTCTTCCAACCCCGAAATTTAAGTTAGCGAATAATAATCATCCAGAGGTCTTTTTTCGAAGCTTCTCACAAATTGCGCCGAACTTCGGTGTAGTTTCAGCAACTAGTCTAATGCAATAAAAGGAGTTTAATCACCACACGTGTTTTGTGACGTCACACCCTTCTGTTCCACGGCTTTACCCCACCCTAAATGTCGCTCCACCCCCCCCCTTAAAACCATAGGTGCCGCACAGCTGTCCGATAACGAAAAGAAATAGGTCATTTGACGTTGGCTCATTTATATTCAACGAACAACTTTTACATTTGTTCGAACCGTCACAAAAATTAATAACAAATTACATTGAACTGACGTTACAAAATCTTTAATTTTCAGACGAGTCTTCACAGAGTAAACGTAATAATTCGTCACACGTTCAGTATTCATTTTTTAACCGACTTCAAAAAAGGAGGAGGTTCTCAACATAAAAACAAATTATATACCCTTAATTAGATAATAAACAATATTTTTTTTATTTCATTAAACGGAACAACAAATAAGTATATCAAGTTGTTGAATAAAAAACTGATATGACTTGTTTTTTTTTAATTATTGCTTTGAAGAAATAGTCTACGCAAAAACCGTACATTCGTGGGAACACAACAATCCACAAAATTATTCCAATTCAATTGTCGACATTTTTAGGCCAGGCAAGTACATATTGGAAAAGCTCTAAATACACTACTCGGACAAAGTTTTCCAAAATTCCCATACGTGAAGCGGATGTTGCTAATGGCCCGGATAGGTTCACACATGTGTCGTAAGAGTGAGTATACAGGTGTTCCAATGCATCTGTCTAATTGGGTTGCAGAAGTATGTGCAGTCACTGATTTGTGCACGTTTGCATTCCTTAACGTACTTGATGCATAAAAAATACTATTATCGATTTAATGAAGTCGTAAATAGTCGAGAAGAGTGTGTTAAAAATATACAAAAATTAAGTTTGACCATAAAATTATTATATAGCCTCTTACGCTAACATTGAAATTCCATGCAACTAGCGAACACCAAAATCTTAATATCAGGAATATTATTAATCTGAATACCAAAGAATCAAATTAAGTCTAAAAACGAACGATGACTAGAAGTCTAGAAGTGTAAGCGCAAGAACTATCTCAGATCTTTGTAGGAACGAAAATAGTCTTTATAAAATACTATAGTTAATTGGATCGATTGCACTTGGTATTGCACCTACCAGTTTATATGCATTAATTAATCACAATTAATTGCAAATTGTATTAATCAATCACTAATATTCCCAATTTGTTCAGAAAGGTCACAAACAAAGTTATTAAATTCACTAAACGATTTCGTGATTCATAAGGTGGAACTGTGATAATGAATAAAAAATGCTAAACATTGAAATTTCCTTTTCTTCTTTATTCAGTATTTTTATTTATTATTCCATAGATTAATTTTAATGCGTTACCTGTTCATTTCTTCAATTGTTCTTTTGTATTTGTACTTTATCAGGCTTTTTTAATGAACGTAGATGGACTGTTACTGTAATAAAGTAAGTTACTTTTTGATCAGTTTAAGGGAACTAAACTTTATTACATCTCTACACATTAAACCTGGGTATATTGAACGACCATCTGAGTCCTAAATTAACGAAAAGATCCTACGTACCACCCTACGTCGAAATAAATTCTGAAATCATAAGCTTGGTGCATTTTGTTTCATTGTTTGTGTTGTTAAATTATATGTCAACATTATATTAAGTATGTTTGTGTTCTTGGTGCCCACACTGACTGCTAAGCTTGTTCTAGTTCTACAACCAACGCCGCCGTTGCGCAAATTTAAAAAGCGACACTTTCCTCTGTCAATTAGAGCACTTTTAACGCCGCCACTGTCCATAATAGTTCATGTAATAATGCATTTAAACCATGGTACGTGTATCTAAATTATGTATCTTGAGCGCTGCTAGTGAATGAACCACTGAATTCACTCATTTAATAGCCAATTAAACGCTAACGGAAGTTGTAAATTAAAAACTCGGCATTCAGATGATTTCGACCCTAAAGGTTAACATATCATGAGGGTTAACCAGTAATGTACATTATCCTGGTGATAGCGTTGAAAAAGGATACATTTCTTGGAAGAAGTCTAAGTGAGGCGGTTGGAGAATATCTAAGGCGGAAAGAACCTGGAAAAAATACAAGATTATCCTAAAATAACCGACTGTGAAAAAATATTCCGAAAACACATGCAGACAAAGTGGCTTTATACGTCGAGTTGGTTGAACTTTTAATTATCATTCTCCCAATCACCACTCAGTTCCGAACCCTCCGTTTTTTCTCTATTCATTTTTAGATAACCAGTCGTCGATGGATGGAAACCTGCTGCCACGTGTTGATTTTACAAGGTTTACGAGCCGGTAGTAAAGAGAATATGACATGATGCGTCTTCATAATCGATAAAATTACAACCACATCGATGCGGGCGGTACTCACAGAAATTCACTTACGTTTTCGTGTTTGAAAAAGCACAGCATTTTCAGTTCTCTAAACACTCTTTTTGACGAAACTAGGGATTGGAACACATTCGGTAACTTCTTCAGGGCGACTCTTCTGCCATCTCGGGGGTCCGTCACGGCCCTGTAAAAAACAAAAATGTTAACGACTTGAACACACTCTTCTAATCGCTGTCTAATTTGAGTAAGATCCCCGAATAAATTGATTACCAATTAATGCAGTGTTCATATACATGGGTAATACATACCGGGTGAAGAATGGATTTTCAGACAGGAATTTTACATGTAAACGTAAAGTTCTGCGAATATTGGCTCCCCTAATTATTTTTCAGTAAAACTTTTTAGATAAAAATTGTACAGAAAGAAAATAAATACTAAAAATAGCACTTGCTACGAAAATTACATTAATTTAATGATTTCATTCTGCGGAAGGTATCAACAGGCGAATTTGCTGTCCAACATCCAGTCTTCCCAAAATTTACCTTTTCTTCAAAATGCACGGTCAAATGATCACACATGTAGACCTGCTATTTCATCAAAAGTCTTTATTCTCTTCTTGTTTTACTGCTCTACTAAAAGCTGTTATAAAAGAACTAAAAATGAATTTAGGTAGTATTTTTTACACTACACAACGTTTAACGTTTTGCTCTAAACTAAATATATTGGGGAGTTAATATTCTCAGATTATCTAAGATTCTTGTCTGAAAATCGATTTTACACCCGGTATGTTTTTTACAACTACATATTATCTTAGATAGTTACATAGGAGTATTATTTATCACATAACTACTTTTGAGTTTCTTGTGTAATCATATTTTTCCTTTCTTCTACTTTAAAAAAATTCAAACAAAACGTTTACACTTTTGTAACGTCATCATTGTGATCAATCTCGTATTATTTGTTTCGCTAATTAAAGGTTCTTTCGAAAATTGCTGAAACTTCCTACATTTGTAATCAGTCAATTATATTGAGTCTTCAACCTTAATTATGTTATCTAATTATCTAATCTGTAAGAAAACTTGTCACCTTTCAAGTTTACATCGTGAACAATGTCACTTGGCAAAAATATGTTATTGTTAAATATTCAATGTGGGCTGTGACTGACGGTCTAAAAAATTAGTAGCACCCACCCACTTCCAAAGATTGTATCGCACCCTATTGTGTACAAGACTTAAGTCTTTTAACAAATCAACACCAATCACTGCCCGGTTCTGAAGGTTGCAGAATGATAACTCATGACTAAAATTTTTAACGGTTAGGGTTTTGGTCCTTCGGAGAGATAAAGGATATCCACGTTGATCCTTGGTACATATTCGATTCCTCGTTTCCCTTGTTCTATTTTCAACAAAGTGAGGACGTTATTTATAGAAGTGCAATGACTGGACCACCTACCGAGCAACCACTTAATTAACACAAAATATTAAAAGATTTTACTTAATGTAAAATCGCTTTTAAGACATGTGCCGATCACTGAAAAGGACTGGTCGTTATCATATTGACGATAAAGTTATATTCCTTTGGCATTTAAACCAGCATCTGCTAAAGTGATCGGTACAACACAAAAATAGCTTTGAAAAATTCATGTTTGCTGGAGTGAGACCGTACAAGAATTTTTGTGTATAGAGAACAGGTTCAATAAAACGAACGGACTTGTTCACCACGACGTTTCGGGCTAGTTGGAAGTCTTCGGTCACGTCTCGCGTGCTCTCCGGGTTTTTTAAATGTACCATTTGCAAAAATGACCGGAAATGAAACACTATCCCAACTAATGAAATTTAGAAGAACAAAGAAAATACTAATGCCCTTGAACCTCCCATCCAGTGCTGGCTTGGATATTTACCAAGTTCAACATCCTACGTCGGAAATGCTAAAAATACAATAAAATGAGTGTACGAATACTTTTTTACGTTGTGTTGGGCGAGAAGTGTCCAAATAAATGTTCCCTAAATCACAAGCATTGGCTTAGGCTGTAAATGTAGTAACGTGCTTGAACTTTGGGTACATTTATGCTATTTTCGCATCTCCTTGTTAGCAGCGAATTCGTAAATACGTAATCAAATGATCGAACTTGATCTGATACTTTTGAATTTCTTCTGAAGATCTTTAGGCTTTGTTGAGCCCCTTCGTGAGTTTGAGGTTCAATGTATGCTGGACAAAAGACGCACAGGTAAAACCGAAATTGTGGGGGTTTGGTGGAACACCTGTCAGGTCATCCGCCCGCCCGCTTTCAATCAAAAAGAATAGACTACTCTAGGCAGAAATATTTTCAGTACAAGTGTTTTTAAGTTCTTGAACACAGAAATCCATTTTTGACAGAAATTTTAGAAGTGTTATAAAAAAAATATGGTGTATGAACATATTAGGGGCACATATCGAATCATTATAGGTATCGTTCTTTACAACTCAACAAGCTTTTCAAACAAACAAGTTAGCACCTTAATGGCTTCATTATAAGTAACGTTAAATGTGCTATAACTGTCCGATGGGCAATGATTCTTGAATAATAAATCTCGTGGCTAGTGACGTTAAAAACGTGCCTAAAAATAATCGTTTATAATTGACGTTTTAAATGAAGATTGTCTAGTTGATCACGTGCTGATGATATCATAAAAATTTTGAAATTCACGATGGCAATATTTAAACATGGATTAGACTTCAACGCTTCAACATTGAATTCTTGGGTTTTTATGAAGACATTCAACCCGTTTCGTCGGACAACTCCACCGACGCCTCAAAAACCTCAGACAACCTTTGTTTAGGCACAAGTTATTCGATTCATGACCTTCCTGGCTTCCGTCGTATCGCGATCGGCGTCATGGCTTCCTCCATGACAAGAATACATGAGAATAGTTAATTAATATCAAAAACCTTTTTATGTTTATTTTGAAAATGTGTTGTATTCAATATTCAGTATGTACCATTTTTTCTTATTACAACATGCGACCCTCGGCGTTTGGGCAAGTTCCCACACTTTCAAGGTTAAAAACCGATTCGTCTATGAAACGTCGAAAGCCCCTAGCTATTTTTACCTGCCAGAAAAATTCGCACCTCACCTCTCCGAGCGGTAGTGTTTATTCTTTTTCAAGAAAATGTTGTTAGTGCCGTTCCCAAATCGGGTGCAACAGCATATACAAAATCCTGAGTTTAAATTTAGTTCGGGAAACTTGTATAGGGAATAGTTCACAAAGCGATCTTTAAATAACCAACATTCATCTTCCGACACAAAGAACTGGGTTCTTTTCATATTTACAATACATATGCGTGTGGCTTTCAGGCGATTGACGAGTATGACTTATCTCCGACTGATTATCGAAAAGACGACTGGTGAGGCAATTACTGATCAGTCGATAAAAACCACAAATAACAATGAAAATGTGGCTCGGCAAGGAAACAACGTACAAAACCAAGGGGCTTGAAACTCTTAATGTTCGGTTAGTGCAGCCACAAACCGTTGTTGGATATTAACAATTCAAAACCGAGATATCTTCTTCACAAATTTTTGAAAACGAGAAAAATTGGAAAATCTTAAACTTGATAAACCAATTTATATTACATGTATATGTAACTTACTCATAATGTCCGAAAGACATTTTATACAACCCTGAAGCTTTCCGATTTTTTAAAGCATTTCAGTAAACGCCCAGTGTAAACATAATTTATTAAAATGTAATTAAATATGATAACTTGTATGTTTCTTTGACAAACAAAGAATTGTAAGAGAATAAACGTTTATATGTCTTATACAAGTGTTCAAGAAAATATATAGATCAATCCCAAATTGCTGACACATTCTTAGAAAATATTTTTGTAACCAATGTTCACCTATTTCTTTTGTTGGCAATGGGGTCGTCCCCACAGGAAAAACACATTAGAAGTTAAACGTTAAAAGTAAAAAAAAAATTAACAAAAAAAAAGTGGCTTGTCATTATATAACAATAAGCTCCTCAATTATAAGATAGCAGAGCGAATAAAAAAATATCAATTTCGCCTAGCATTTTCAAACGCTGTACATTTACCGCCTCTTGTGACGTCATTTTAGGGGAGCATTGTCATTGGTTCATGCGTTTCTAATTAGTCCGCGCGTCTAGTAACTTTGAATTTTTCCCGTGACGTCACAGAAAGGCGCACGTTTCAAATAAGAAAAATGTTTCGGATTATTTTTACCTAGTAAACGCGTGATTTCGAATAAACAAAAACATAGGGGTATAATATTTTTCCGTCTAGTTTCTATTTTTGAATACTGTGGGACGACCCCATTGTTCTGATTATTTCATTCATCATCGTTTTCGACCAATCGTAAGACTTTATTTTTTGAATTATAGTGATAATACGATAATCCTTTGTTCCTTTTTCAGCGCTGAATACTACTGTCACATTTTTTACTTCTGTGTCAAATTCCAACATGAATCGTTTTGGAGAAAATTCTTTGATGTTTAAACAAGTTTATTCATGAAATAATCTTACCGAATTACTTTCGTGCTTCTGAAACAATCTGTTGTAATACTCAAGTTGATTAAAAAGCAATACTCGTGTCACTTTTTGACAAATTAAAACGTCAAAAAATGACACTTGTAGTTGCTAACCAACTTTCGTATTACAAATCGATATTTTCGAAGCACTCATGTAATTACAAGTGATAATTTGTATCTTGGATTTGACGAAAAATTGTCGGGAAATTGTCACATTGTTAATTTTTTTTATTACTACATATTTCTTCCAGTCGTACAAGTATATTTTTCGTTTTTTTTTTAAAGCCATACTAAAAACTACACTAAAAAGGATGTATTAGTGTAATTCTCCCCAGGTAATAAAATGCAGTGTACTTGGTGGACCACACACACCAGAAGTGGAACTTTTTATGTGATATTTATTATACATAGAATTATGTACATATGTATAACATTTTTAATTTCATAGGTTTCTATAACTAAACATTTTAGATAAATTTTGATTATACAGTTTTTAATTATGTATTTGCTTTATATAACTTTTTCATAATTTCACTACTTACGGTAAAATTTCTAAAATATCAACTTTAACAACAATTATCTTATTTTCTTCAAGCCACCCATTCCCCGGTTTACTCTCCAAGTACAGCGCACGTATAGAAGTTTCACATAAAATTATCATCAATCTCCAATGAAAATAAAATCCTGACATCCTATTGAGCACTATAGAATCCACCATTAAAATTAATTACAAGAATCTATAATGGGATGGTATTTTTATTTGTTGTCAATTCTAAACAATTTGAGTGAAAATAGAATTGAATAAAATGGTTAAAATTGGCGCGTCAATAATAATAAAATGAATAATAATAATAATAAATAAATCGAATAAAATTTTCTACGGGTGTCGAATTTGATGCCAGTCAAATGCAAATACAATATGTATGCGAAAATATTTACAAGAATGAGTCAGTCGATTGAGAAATGTTCGTGATCATTGTTTATACAGGGTGATTTAGGAAGTTACGCAAATATTTAAACCTGTGGCAGTTAATAATGACACGCAGAAAAAAAAAAATGAGAACCGCTATCATCATTGAAGAACTATTAGAAGATAAACCGTTATCCGTTATCTATTGGCTTAAACAAAAAAGAACTATTTTTGCTGCATTGAGTGTGGTTGAACGACTGCCAATTAATAAAAATACGAGGCCATTGACGTGATTTGCAAATTTTAGTTTGAGAGTTTGACGGTGCACTAAATTGACCGATATGATTATGATCTACGGTGCGAACGCTCTTGTGGCTCGGGAGTTGTACAGTGTGCAATTTATTAGAGGAATTATTAAAAGACGTTTCTCTAAATATTAGACAACAAAAGGGAGCTCTTCCTCATAGTGTCAGAGTGGTTAGATAATAATTTCCAGGAAAGGCGGACATTTCGAGCAATTTTTGTGAATTCAAGATTTGCATGCGTATCAAGGTTTTATGGAGCTACTACCAACAACCTACATTTATTTTTATTCGGTGATTTTACGGCCGAACATACATTTTTGTTGATGGAAAAAAAATTTGGTGCCATGTCAATCTATTGCGTAACTTCGTGAATCTGTATGTGTGCATGTATAAACTAATTTTTAAAAATAGCTTTAATACCCAACCTTGTGTTATTTGTGAGAGCCACCAAAATTGCAACGGGTTTTCGGGAAATTCACAAAATAAGTTTATAATAATAAATAGGGCTACTGCATAATTTTTACGTTATTTCAATTTACAAGCAAGTTCCATTTAACAAAATTATTTCAAAATTATTGTTTCACTTATTTGATACACAAGAAAGCTTTTAAAACCTCATTTCTTATTTCAGCTTGTGTTGTCATAAAAATGCAACTTTATCGAGTGTTTTAAACTGTAAACAAAGATAACAAAAATCATAACAACAAATCATAAAATGTGAAGAAAAAAAGTTTCTGTTAATCTAACTATGTAGCAACACTTGGTTTACAAAGTGAGGTAGTATTGCATACATACATATTTCAGGAATACAATGTACCCAAAAATCTGTGAATAAAAATGTGTGTCCAATTATCTCTTGGAAACCAGACAACTAGACAGAGACTTTATTTCCTAAGGAAACACAGGGCAGCCTGGTGAACTAAGAATAAACAGCAGCAATAAAATCTCGAGAATCTTAAGACAATCGGGAAAATTAGAGTGTCATGGGAATCTATAATTTGAATAATGAAAAATGCGTAGAGTTAATAGAATCAAGAGAAAATGAGAAGCGCCAAAATCGAAAGAATTAGGACAATCAAGAAAAACAAGAGAATTAATAGACTCCGAAAGGAATTCGAGAAAAAAAAAGAAGAACAGAAGAACCATGATTTCAGAACACTTTGGAGAATTAAAATCAGATCACATCACAAATAAACTGTAAATGAAGGAATCAAAAGAATCAAGTGAATTAAGAAAACATCAAGAATATTAGAGAATCAGTAAAATCAAGAAAAAAAAAACTATAAACTATACTATATCAACTGGCCAAAAAAATGTGTGAAAATATGTAACTACAATTCGCATTAATTTAAAATGAAAACGAAATTATTATCAGTGGTACTTCCAACTATGGCAAGGGGCATGCCACTTCGCGGACTAAAATTTATTTATGTATACCTATGTATTTTTTTTATCAGAAAGAGTTGTAAATCCGGACCTGGCACCTATGAAAGATGTAAACTAGAAGAATGTTCTTAAATCCAAGTGGAGTAAATTTAAATTAAAAAATTTAAATATATCTAAGTCTAAATATTTCTAAATATATGAAAGATGTGTTGTCAGCCATCGTATTTTCACAGATATTCCGGGCGAAAAATCCACAATAGCTTAATGTGATCCCCTGACAAAATCCTGTCTATGATTAGCATGCATGTTGTTGTGGTTATCCGGGCTCGAAGAAGTTTCGAAACACGTTTTTCCCTAAGGTGTTCGAGTCGGAGTTCCAGTAAATCAAGTTGATGATGAGCAGTGGTGCAGCCAGGACGACCGTACGTCTAGACGGCAGCAGGTCGCCTTGGGTAGACAAAGACCGGAGCGACCTGCCACGCCAGTGGCGTACGTGCCCCCGCACCGGAATCAATAAACGCCATCACTAGGTTCAAAGAAATTCCAAACCAAGGTCACGACCACTTATGAAAAACTCAACACGTTAGATATCACTGCTAATATCGAACGCAAAGTTCGAGATCCAGACGTGCGATGACACGGCCAGCTTAATGTGATTTCTGGTAAAGGTCAATTTTCAAGTCGACGAAAAACTGAATAGTCATAATTACCATGCGTGATCGGCTTTATCGTGAAGAGGAAAAGCGATTCTGGATTAAAAAGAGTAACTTTCCATAAATTGTGAAGACAGGAAGCGACAAAGTTTATCAGAAGAAGATACTGAGGTGTAAGTGGTAATTTCAACTAAATACAAAATCTAGCGTTGTTAGATAAAGGCACACGGGTTACAAGACATGGCACAGTTTATACAGGTAAATTAAACATTTCAACCCTATATTGTACCAAACTGAAGAGTCGTTCAAATTGCGTTTTTAAATTTAATTTTATTACTTACAAGTAGTAATAATGTACCTACAAGTCGGCTCCTCCGCCATATAAGGAGTTGTGTTGTCATTCTTTCGGAGGCCTAGGATTTCCGAGGCTGTATTGCCCAGACAAGAAGTTAAAAATTTATATTATCACAATGAGTTTCTTGCTCTACCCAAATCTGGTTTTACGGTTTAACTAAAATTTTTAACTGAAATAAAAGACAAGTGGTAGCAGTGCATACTATGTACGTCAGTTTTCTCTATGTTAGTAAACACATATTCTGTTACACTTCTTGTCCAAGAATCTCTTGTTTCGAAGATTTTTACTATTTCAGAAAGTATGTACAGTGTTGCATCAACAATTATTTTAATTATGTAGATATAATATCCATTCTCGCACCCTAGAAATGAAAATGTCTCATTAATCAAAGTAATAAAATATCATGGTCCATTAATGCGATACCATCTATCTAGTGGCAAAACAATTTCTCTAGACGTCATGCATTACAGTTATTATGCGGGGTTAAGGCTCCACATAAGAAAATTACCACTAATGGTAATGATACCGGCAAAATTGCCGGAATTAGAATTTCAACTCGCTTTTCAATCAAGATACGTAAATACGTTTAAGTTTCTTAGATGATTACTTTGTGTCAGTAGAAAACAGAGTAAATCTTTGCAATTATACCTCAACCTGATTGGATACAGATTCCGCTCCAGCGATTTTTCCATAAGGGGTTACCTCAACCTATCGTAACGGATTTTCTATTACTAAGCGCGGTTTTTAATTTACAGTTCAACAATGAGAAAGCTTTTCGCACCCGAAGAAATTATTCCTCCGGATTATTCTATCCTTGACGCAGAAACCGTTTAAGTGTTGGTGTTAATCGATAACGTGACAAGTTTGTGAGGATACTGATTTGTGGTTGTCGTTCGTTAATTTCACATTTACGTATTTTCGGAAAATATCCTTGAAGGCTTTTTAAAGTTACACCGGAATGTTTACTGAAAAATTTGAAGGTGACATGCGTCATGTAATGAAAAAACAAAACGTTTCAAATTATTTATGTAACTAATTGTAAGTTGTTGACCAAACTATACTTTCAATACGCTTGAACACAAATTCGCCGTCCAGAGCCTAATCTACATATTTATTAAGTAGGTTTTCGGACTAAAATTTATGCTGTTCAGACAAAGTTGTTGGTTTTACGTGTGGGATCCCAGACAAAACCAGCTGACGTGTAAAGCTCTAAAATTAACCGTTATTATACTTTTTAATTTCAACTGATTGATTCAGCTATTTACCACAGTACAACGACTCTAATTGCTACAAAAATACAGTTTCTTTGCGTCTGACGTAAACCCAAACGATGAAAATCAAAATTCATCGTTCGTAAAACTGCTGAACCATAGCATTTCACCATCCTCATAATGGAAAAAAATAGTTTGTATCACAGAACGTTGTTTCAAATTTTTTATGAAATATCTAAAAAGCGTTGTTTCACTCCTGTCATCATGAATATTCAAGAATTTTTAAAAGCCTTGCATTCGGAGTAATCTCTGCACACAGGAACTGAACAGAAATCTTTCTTTCTAGGGTATGTATTAGATGAGAAATTCGTATCGACAGGAAAATAGTTTAATTATACTAAAAGCTCGACATTTCTTTGGGATTTCCGGAGAAAAAGTTTTAGATGCTAATTTATTAACATATTCGGCCAAAAAGGACAACTTCCTAGAAGAAACTAATTTATAGCCAAGATGCATTTCAAAAAACGACCTAATTAATAAGTCCGATTGCCACGAAACAAAAAGTATGACGTAAGTAAATATGCTCTATTAATTTCCGTGCTGTTAATGATGGTTTCTTCCGAAAATATTCTGTTGAGAAAATAGAAAGCTGTCACATTTAAATATGTATACCATTATTATAGCCAGGTAGCCTACAAAAAGGTTTTAAAAAATGTATTTTTTTTTAGATTGTCAAAGCTTAACAAAATATCTTGCTGTTTGTCTACCTTTATTATTTAAACACAACTTTCAAAAATCAACTAAAACTAATAGAGTTCTCATCAATTTGTGAAACTTTTAAAAAAAGATCTCATTACTAATTATGAACAGAAGCAAAGTCGGCTTAACTAATAATAAATTAATTAACTCAAGTGCGCGAGAAACTGTGACAGCATCTGCTTGAATATTCATTAGACATCAAGACCATGACGTCATCAACGACTACAACATGCTCAAGATGGTCTGGAATATTCCGTACACATAGAGAGCACGGCGTTAACCATTATGAAGTAGTAATTTGTAAATAATGTAAATATTGTAATATAAGAAGGGGAAAATAAATTGTACTACGTGTAGTCTGTAATATTTCTTCTTCCCAAAATAAAGTCTGAATACTAAGGTCTAGCGATAGATAGAGAGAGAAACAATAGAACATATTATTAATAAGGAGCTGGAGAAGCAAGTAAAAGTAGAAAAAGCAAACAAAATTTAAAATGTAAAGAAATGAAAAATCAAATTATAAACTAAAAGGAAAAAGAAACAGTGATGACACAAATGAAAGCTGAGAAAAGGACCAGGAAACGAGTCTATAACCCAAGCTCGAATAAAAGAGGAAAAGAACTACTATCATTAGAAGAAAAATGCACGTCTGCCACAAATTTTGAAGATATAAATTTCATAATATCAATAATTGGCAAAAATGAAAAAAAAACAATGCAAAATTTACCCATTATTAAATAACAGGTGCGCAACAAGCGGCCTTCTGGAAGAGCACACACACTACAGACAACAAATTATTGTAAAGTCAAGAGATATATCGTACAGAGGTGGAGTTTCGAGGGATATAAAAAAACTTGTTAAAAGTGAACCGCACCGGTTTATACGCGTGCTACCAGTTGGCCGACAGGGAAGTATTCACAGAATTTAAGGTTTCAGTAAAAGACGTGCTCGATTCTGCTAATAACACTTTCGATTGAACGTTGTTTTATTAAGTCTCAATTTCGGCGACACTTAACTTAAAGTATAGATGTAAAACTGCATATCCTCAAAATTATAATAAAACAATTATTCAAGAAGACGGGCTGGGCACGCGATCGACAAGTTAGACCAGTTTTTTATGTCCCCCAAAACTCCACCTCTCATACGATGTAAGTATTGAACTAACAATACACACTGCGTTTTTAAAACTGGCCATAGGGAATCCCATATAAAATTTTGATCCCATGTTAATTTGAAATTTGACCGGCCATACCTGGTCTTATTTTCAACAGCCATTTTGCTCTAAAGTTCAAAAGATCATTTGTTTTACTTTGGAAATACGTTTGAATTGAGCAAAATGGCTGTTAAAATTAAATGAAAGTCCAAGTAAAAATTTCAAGCCTAGGATGTTAACCTATTTAAAAAAAATGAGCTATTGCTAGCCTTGATAGGACTTGGACGAAAGGAGGCTGCAGAAACAGGAAATGGAAAGAGAACAAAAGAAAAGAGAAAGACACCGCGGAATTACAAAAATAGACAAAAAGCTGATCTGTCAGGTGGCTGTATTTGATGGTGATGTAATCTCTGACAGAAAATTTAAATTAAATTGAAACGCAAATAAAAAAACTTTGTGTTTGATAAAAGCATTCGTTAGACAGAAAGTATTATATCTATATATTTAATCGTTGAACATGAATCAATTTGAACCAAATAAAACAGCCTGTACTGCACCGATTTTGATAATTATTTTTTTAAATGAAAGACATTGACAAGTTCTATCTGAAGATTTTTTTCCATTTTCAAAAATTTCACAGGTTCATTCATTATTTGCAAATCATTTTAGGGAAAAACCGGTCCTTTACAGTAATCGATTTAAATGAGCGTGAACCGTTTTAAGTGAAAAGTTGGACAACTGTAGCTAAATATGTAGCTATCTTAGCCCCTCCCCTGAGGTTTGGTGAGCAAGTTGTGTGGGGAACTTAAGACATGCTTATTAACACATTTATACCTCTGGATGGATTTTTGAGTGCGGGGTGTGAAGAGTGTGAAATAGAGGACGAATGAAGCTTTGCAAAATACATTTTTTTTATCGCATAATTTTTCTTGCCGAAAAATTGGTTTACCAATTCGACAATATTTTCGTTTAACTGCGACTTTCTCAACAAACCAATCGAGAAGCGGAAGATTTATTGTTTAATCAAATGTATGAAACAGCTAATAATGAACAACGTGCCGTTATTGATCATATACTTCAAGAGGCTTTTCAACACAATACTGGTAGTAATGTCTTCTGTTTCGTACATTCGATGGTCTCCGTTTCTACATTAGCGAACAATTCAATCAGGAGCATTTTATACCGCACAATGAACAAGAGTTTACGCAAAACATTGTATATAAAGAAATTATTCCGTCTTAATTTTTTTTAATTATTCAGACAAACAAGGCAAATTAAAAATTGTAATATGTAATATGGTAACAACACTATTTACGTAAGTATTCACTTTTTTTAATTTTTACATTGATTTGATTACCAATTCAATACATAGCACTCGAATTTCGAGTGACGGGCGATCACTAGTTATACTTATTAATTTATCAATAACAAAAAAGTATAATTAAGTTATTAATTATATTCTGCCACACGAAAAAGTTGCCCGAATATAGACAGAAAGAATAATGTATATAGTGATTAAGATAAAGAAACCACGGAAACCTAACAGTGACCTATAAAAACAATAAAGAAAATTTAAGATGACAAGCGGTAAACTTTTATATGTTGTGATAAAAGGCGAGGACCGTCAGACTAATAGAAAATTTTTCATAAAACAATAAAAAGAAGACATAAAAGATCTTCCAACGGAATATAAAATTATTACAATACATAAATTTGTGATTTCATATTATGTGGTAAATAGTCGTCAACTGCATGAACTTGATAGTGTAACAAGAGTATCAACATAATTTATTGCAAAGTATGACGACAACATATGGGAAATGCATAATTTTATATACAGGATGTATCAAAAGGTGCGTACTAATTCGTCAGAACTAATTTCCTTGAGCTTCCCGGATATTAAATTCACTTTTACTTTTTCCTTGGACCTCATTATACATAAATTAAGCTGGACAATGAAAATCTTTTATTGAATTTTCAATATATGTATTCGTTACTTAGTAACCACAAGCTTATTGGGTCTACAATAATGAAGGGATTTCATTGGTCAACTTTGTCAACTTATTGGTAGGATCCCTATTATTTGATCTTGAGAAGTTATAGTGTGATTTTTTTGATACACCTATATACCTACATTTTATATTAAAATCAATTTAATTAACGTAATAAGGATCAATCAAAATTTAGAAATTATATAAAGCATGTACCAGTTAATATCAAAACATCTTATACGGGGTGTATATTTTGAAAGATGTAAAGTGTGCACCCGGTATGTAATTATTAAGGCAAATATTATGTCGAAATTTATTTGGTAAATCTTTACTACCATATTATAGTTGTGAACAAAATGTCTTGACAAAGATTAAAAAGCAGAACACCTAAAACAATAAAGCAGAATTTTGTGGATATGACCCTTCCGAAACACACAATTTTTTAATAGATAAAAAGTGCGTGTCATGACGTGCTAACATTGAAATCCTAATTTCAATTCACCAGAAAGTTCTACTTGCGGGAAAACTATGTGAAGATTAAAGATTACAATAATTTCTTGACTAACCGCAAGCCCCAATCGACGAAGATTTTTTTAACCTTTGATAAGGATGTTTAATAGTACAGTATTATATGAGTTCCTGTGTAAATTGGGTGCTTTCCGGCACTAGCCCCGAGTGCCGGAAAGGCCCCATATTACACAGGAACAAGTGTAACACAAAGTTTTATAGTTCGACACAACCCTGGCAAGTCTTTAAATTGCTTAAAACCCATAAAAACAGTGTGACGTTTATCTGACATTTTATTATTGCATGACAGATAGTGTTTACACAAAAATTTGAAAATTCTGACAGTGCCGAACTATAAAATCTATTTAAATTATCCAACCGCACGCGCCTCATCTTCCAGCTAAATGTGGCCGGATTTCTACGTTTGTGAACAAAACAATTTCCGCAGCGACCAGCTAGGAAGCGTTCACCTTGCTTTCGTGCCGGTTTTCAAACTTCACGTCATGGAGACGCTTGCCTGCTGTATAATTTGGAAACCGGCGAGAGGGCGCACTGACCCGTTCGATATAGCATCCCCGGGTATCGAACCCAAGCAGGGTTGCGCACCCCTTCTGACTGAGAAGATTTTCGTACAAAACACGGATCCTACTCAGATTGATAACCTCGAAATTAAATAAGGAAGTGGAGCTGCGCCGTTTGCGGATAAGGGGTAGATTATCGTAATGTTCAAAATGAATGGAGGCGGAGTTGTTTTCGAAAAACTCGACGCTATTAGTGCTCATCAAGAGATTACACGTGGTTTATCGCGAATATTTTCCCGAGTGCTACTGATAACCGTATTTTTCTGAAGAAACAAAAATTATGTAGGTAACGGTAGCCTCATAATTTAGAACGTTGAAGAATAAGTGTTGATAATACGACAGTGACGTCAATGGAACGGCTGCCGCCTTTACACATTTAGTATTAATTAGAAAGTGAATTGCCCGAGTACAATCTTCAATTAAATAAAGGTCAAAAGCTGCGAATTAAGTGGAACTAAAAAACGTCCCTAAAGTTATACGTTGAACTAAAGTATTTTTAGAACAAGTTATGATAATCACAAAACGAAAAAAAAAATACAATAGTCATTCATCTTATTCATAGACAATTACCTAGCAGGGGACAGCTAGACAACTAATTGCACTATTTTGCTTTCACACGTTTCTCTGGACCTTATGCACAAGTAGGCCGAGTTGGTGGACAATATTTCTTATGTAGCAGTTAACAGCAGTTTTAATTATAAAACATCCTAATGGATAATGACTATCACACTTTCCAGGTATATAAATTATTATGAACATTAAGTCTCTTATTTGTCCAAGTTGACCCCTCTACTGAAAGAAAAATAAGAAGGTGATGATAAATTAATATCGTCATCAGTTATGATCGAGAGTGCATGATTTATACAGTTTGTCCGAATTTTCCGACTTTCCTTTGTAATCGTAATTGTCGAAAACTTTTCCAGGACCACAACGAACAAAGCAAAAAACAATTACGTGAGTTATGGTATTAAGTTCATTCAAAAATCCCCTAGAAAAAAGCGCTTTTTTCCAATTTTTCTTTCCGTAAGAACCTTATTTGGACTACTGCGAATATATGAAGAAGAAAAAAATTTGGCAAATCGTTCGAGTCGTTCAAGATTTACGCACATGCAGTTTTCCCGTTTTCCCCGTTGGTATCTGCTATAGCCAAATCGGTCCAGCCGTTCTCAAGTGATGCGCTTACCAACGTGCAGCATTTCATTTTTATTATATAGTACAGCCACCGTGATAATCTCAAATTAACAAATATATTATATTTGCATGTGGTTTAAGCTTTTATATATTATTTGGTGTTACATATACCTATTTTCTACAGTCGGATTCTTGTTCACTTTTTGGTCACGTCGTAGTCTGTGATCGATTTCGGTCTTCCGATAATGTCTTTGCATTTTAGATTAGATTGGGTTTAGGAGGCGGTCTTCTGAGGTCTATTGTGGATCCTCCATGTCTTCAGAAAACGCCGTCAAGTTTGGTCTTTTTGATTAGACTCCAGAGCCTGGACAGCGATCGCCGCATGTATTCCTCTGCACTTGTTTTTTCCTCGCCGAGTATTTGAAACCTTACCCTACACAGGCCCTCACAGTGAATGTCTTTGCATGGTGTCAATATATTTTTAGAAAAAGCCATTTCAAATATTTTATTTTCGATCATGGGGTATATTATATTTTCAAACAAAATCTAAAATTTTTAGTAACATTAATATGTAATTACCTCCTATGTATTTGTAAGTACATAATTATTATTAAAGTTTGCTCATTTCGAATTTATAAAAATTTCTGTTGAAAGTAGAATACAGTAGTAGGTAACGACCCAGTTTGAATAACATATGGTTCGGAAATATAATGTCACCAAGCAGTGCCAAAAGAAACATACCATTTTCATTTTAGTACCTATAAAATCGTCTAAAAGTGATTTTCTATTATTAACGAAATGTATACCTAATATAAAATTTATAAATGACTATAAATATGCAACAGAATCAATAATAAAAGTTACAATAAAGATCTCGATAGTTTTTCTTCATGTTTATATTTAAGTTGGTGTAATATTTTGTCAAAACAATAAATTCCCTATAATCTTTTCGAGTACAATTTTCCACTTTGAATAAATTAAATCCATAATTCAATTTATTAACAATATTTTGTTAAGTAAAACTTGAGGCGCTTCCCGTATTAATTTTTGTTTGGTAGTAAATGATGAAAACATCAAATTTGACAGACGTGTCACACTATCTGTCAAAAAAATATTTCGAATTACGATCGCCAAAGAATGAATGAATGTTTTTTTGTTAAATACTTATGTCGCATTCGGTCCACATGATTCAGTAGGTCCTAGAATTTTACATCTGTACAATCATTACTACTGATCTTTTATATTAAACAACCCTCAACCATAAGCCTTAATCCTTTTTGTTCAATATACAGGAGGGTGTTTCAAAAAGGTGGTGGAGGCTATAGGGGACTTCAAAATAGAAATTTTTTGCATATCAACCCCTACTCGAAAATGAGCCATTTTACCTCTGGAGCATTTTTGGTCAAAAAACGTAATGTTATCTTGTTCAAACCAAAACACTTTGACTTTTAGCCACTGCATTTCTTAAGCACGATGTTGGTAAAAATTAAGTGTAGTATTTGTGCAACAAAATTTTGCTTTTTATGGTCAAGCAAAATGCATCGTCGGTTATTAGAGAAAAAGGCAATTTTAACCCAGATGGAGGAAGCGGACATCCACGATCTGCGCGGACAGTGGCCTTTTGAGGAAGAGGTTTTAAATCGAGCTGAAGAACAACCTGCCACAAGCACGCGTGCAAATGAATGGTTCCCATTACATAATCAGTATGGCGGCTACTTCAAAAGCAACTATTGCACCTTTCAAAAAGTGCAAGCACTAGCTCCGCAGGACTGTCACGGGTACAACTTTGTCGATGTTTTTTTTTTTTTTTTTTTTACTAAAGACGGGTACTTCAATAGTCGCAACAGCCACATGGAACGATCACACTCCTCACGCCAGATGGATCAGAGCAAATCAGGAACAATTTGCTATTAAGATCTGGGCCGGTATTATTGGCGATTTTTTAATTGATCCGTTCTTGCTTCCACCTCGTCTACACCTACCTAATTTTTTTTTAATATTTGGAAGATCCAAAATATAAAACTGTTCAAGAGTTCAATATTTCAAGGATTTAAATTTTCCTAAATAAAGATATCCAATTTCAACTATTTCGGATTCTAAAAAATCAAAATTTTAAAATTTCAAAAAGTCAAAATTCACAAATTCGAAATCTTGCATTTAATTTGCAAATTCAAAAGAGACTATCGATAGACTTTTCCGAGTTCAGCGATTCAAAAGTTGCAAAACTCCAAATTCAAGAGCTATGGAAATTCTGTTTGCTATGTAATTCCGCAATTGAAAATTACATTTTCCAACTTGAGGATTTCAAGATTTAAATTTCCCAAAATATAGATGTTCACGGTAATATTCAAGGAATTAAGTTTTCCAACGTAAGGATACCTACGATTCAAAAAAAGTTTCATTCATGATAAGTGCAAGACCTTATCGCAGGCAGGTGTTCAAAAAATTCAATGATAAATTTTGTAAAAATAAAATATTACTAAAAATGACTAAGAATTGAAGAAAATAAGAGTATGTATTAACCTTTAGTCAAATGTAATAAAAATCATTTACAGATTCTACGGCACCTCTTCAGAACATATCAATATTGTTAAAGTAAATATATAAAATATTTTTTTATTATACCTGCATCAGAATCGCCGTTTAAAGCACGCCTGAGCGTGCGAATACAGGCGATTAAAACCCGGCGAGCTTTAAAGATTGTCAAGGAAATATAGGTATCTTTATAACTTCATCAAATTTGAAAACTTTTCATATTCCTTCAGGTATGGGTCTTTTGACTTCGATGGTAGTATTTTGGATTCCGCTTGTTCGGCCAATGCTTCTATATCGGGTGAAATCTCGTTTTAACTCATTTTTCCTCGATTTTTGCTGACACGACTAAATGCAATGACAGACGTGGACGCGAGAAAAACGTAAACCATAATTGTCGTAACTAATGGCAATATTATTACGCCATTTCGATTTCGATCACGAGAAAAAATATTTCTAAGTTTTTAGTGCTTAATTTGTTTCCAGTATTGCTGGTATAATAAAAAATAGCGTAAAGTATTCGTGGATAACTGGTCTACGTCGTCGTGCTCGAAAACTCGCGCGTGTTTTAAAGACCTTGTTATCCACTCATACTTTAATATACTATAAGAAAAAAATATAATATAACCATTTTTTAAACGATAAAGGCCACCAGCTAGCATACAAGTGTAGCGATCAAATTTGAATGCAACAAAACTTGCTCAAAGATTTTATTTCTGACGCTTATCAATAAACCAAGGAAGTTTTTAATGTTAAACGGTATCAAAAGTTATCAAAACAGACAGCACCTTCCTATTCATTTTATCATTTTCTGTTGACCCCAAACTAATCCCCTATTTTGAAACCTCTATGTACCTATTTTTCACTCCTCGTGTTGACGCACTTCCTGATCACGAATATTATGTTGCACAATGATAACGAGAGCAAAAAATTGCAATTTTCGTAATTTAATAAAAGGAAACGCCTCTACATCGGACAATATTATTAATTGCCGCGATCTAAATAACTCAAGCGTTAAATTCTACAAGTGCCTAAGCAGACCATTTGAATGTTTGTTTCACTTTTCACCATATATACACCTGAACGTCCTAGGAATTTAAATTTCCCAAGTCCACCGCAGTGTCCATTTAAAACCAGTAAATTAACAATGACCTCCAATTTCCAAGCAACTTTCCACAATGCACGTGTAAATCAGGAAGGAACTTCAAGCTTTTCGCGGCGCATAACTTTGAGGGGAAGATTAGTTTTGCATAGTATCGCGTACGTGTTTCATGAGTCGCGGAATAACTTGAGATTATGCTTTTCTGAGTCGGATGTGGATATTAAAAGTGTATAATTATATTCTAGACCGGCTCGGAGAAGTCAGCGTTCAGCGACCTTAAAACGTCTTGTTCGACCAATGCCACCAAGTCTTTTTGTTATATTCGTAGACATAAACTTGGATCGATATGTGCGATGATAAAAAAAAGTACTTTAGGGTTGTTGCACAAATGAAAGGGCGGCCGATAGACTCCGTTGGGATGTAAGGGACCATATAGAACGGGGGTACGCAACCCCGAAATACTTGCGAGAATCGTTACATACTTTTCAGTATCATCAGGAGAGCAAGGTTGGTTATTTCCAAGAGTTTATTTTGATATATCTCATACAATTTATCCCAAATAAACATATCGGCACCACATAAACTAAACAATTATTGTAAATTATTATCGATGATTAATAATTAAGGCTAAACACCTAATAAATTAATTTCCTACATATGAATGACACCAGAATGTTTCACCAATGCCAGTAGTTTCAGTCAATCTTGACGTAATCAAAACAACTAATAAATCAATAAGCATTCGGATTTTTGCGGAATATTCCTGTCTCCCAAAATGTAACAAAAAGTGTAAATCGTTAAAAAATTAGTAGGACCAACAGTCTATAGCGGTTTCACAGAATGACCAATACCTGAAGTCTGTCTAAAGTTCTTAAGCTTCGTACACACCTGAACATTACGCCGAACAACAAACGGAACACTAATTAGCGTTTGCAAACAGGTTCGCAAATCCTGGCCGTTCGGCAAACGGTTTGCGGTGTTCCCATCACTTGTCGGCTTTGTCACCGACTTAAAAGAATATGCGCCCGAAGGTGTTTGCAAATTTGGACGGATAAAAACCAAACGACGCACACCTTTGAGTCCAGTCCAATTTCCCAACATTTAAATATTGACGAATAACAGCACAAACATTCCGTTTGTTGTTCGGATCGTCGAAATCAAAACAGTCCGTTTTCCGTTTTGTTTGCCGATCGGTTCGTTGTTCAGGGGTGTACGAAGCTTAACGATTTTTTTCTTTGACGCAGCTTATTTAATTCTATTTTGCAGAATATACAGACATCTTACTGACTAAAATAAAAGTTTTCTCATTCGCCAAAGTCAAAGAATTAACATTATGCAAGTTAACTATTCATTGTTATCGACAACGTGGGTTAATGTTTCTTTGCAGTCGATGAGGATTACATTAAGTTTGAATACTAAATTATTTTGCTTCATTATGAATTTAGTCTTATCAGAGACAGGAAAAACAATAAACTAAATAAAAGTAATTTGTTATAACAGGTCTTTTAAATGTTGGTAATGAGATCCACACATAAACTACGAACTGTCGATTCTCAACCTATATTTTAAGATATACTGGAAACACAATGAATATTATGATTATTCCATAGAATGAATCACATAACATTTGTATAATTTTTCAACATAAAAATATTATCAAATATCTACATACTTGACAGAAAGAATGTTGGAGTAAAATGAGTAAAGAATAACATAAATTAGAAGCAACATTTGCAGGTATTTCAAAACCATTATCATATCCGTATGCATTGATATGATACAAATTACTTGAAAAATATTTTGCAAACTGAGACAGGTTACGCAGACTAGTGAAATTGACACTGATAAAGGAAATATTATCTGAGCCCGTATTTACACTACTATCTTTACTAAACAGTGAAATACATTTTCCAAGAAATTGATAATACCATTCCAATAAGAACGTGAGTTATATCATGTCAATATGTAAATATGATTCTACTGCCTGTGGAGAACAAAATTTACGTTTAGTTAAAGAATGCACCACCTATTTAGTGACTTCCAGAAAATAAAGAAGTTCTCATAAAAAAAAAACTGCTTTCGAACATGCACACCTGCTAGGTTAGAGCCGCATTAAAAATTGTTACTCTACTCAAATCCGATTCGGTATCTGTAATTTTTCCAATATTTCATTGCAGCTCCAAGTTTCTGCACTAATGCTGGGTCTAGCATCATTTTCCCAGGGTCACAACACAATACAGAAATATTAATTTAGAATTTCAAAACGCAACACACAATTCACGGAAATTAATGAAGAAGCAGAGATGAGAACTTCTTTATTTTCTGTAAGTCACTAAATAGGCGGCGTATTCTATAGATGAGACGTTTTGACGTTTGACATTTAGACCCTATACAGTATCTCTATTACTTGACGAATATTGCACATCAACCAGAAGGAAAGTCCTTCTAATATTTACACATTATTCGTTTAATGGAATTGCTCACATCTGTTAAAAAATCTTAGTGCTCCATATCAAATCATTTATAAACAATTTTAATTCTTTTACAGAATAATTACAATACCAATACATTGTAGTGCTTTTTGCTCTGTTTTACCATGAAAGTGTTTCTACATAATTATAGCACTCATTAAGTATGCGCTTTTTAAAGGACTGAAGTTTCCAAAATGAAGAACAAAAATGTGTATGGAACATTTGATTTTTTTACTTTTTATCTCGTGATAGAAGTCGTCAAATATGCATGACATTCTTCTTACAATGTTTTTCTCATGACTTTTAGAAGTGGGAAGAAGCCGCGAGAGTTTTGGAATGTGTTTATCTATATTCCAGTTTCTAGTCATATAATTATTAACACATATAATAACTAAAAAATGCTATGTATCTGACATTAACGCGGAATTGTGTAAAAGAAGCGGACCATCAAACATCTTCACAGTTAAAAAACGTCCCCATTCTATTCAATCAAAAAACACGAAATGATCTCGAACTTAATTTGCTCCAAAAATCGCAAATTCGGAAACCGCAAAACGACCTATTTTTCCAAAATTCCGCATGGAAAAAGAGAAAGTGTTGAACACCAAAGACAACATTTCAAGCGTTTCAACAAGAAAAACTACTATAAAGTCGACATCTATCCAAATTTTACGCACATTGTAATCGTAAATGCATCAAGAGAAACACTTACTTGGTATTTCACACTCTTGGGCCAACGAGAGAATAAATGTAGGGAAGTGCGTTATTAAAATTTAATTCAAACAAGTAAAGTCACTAACACGGCGTTAGAGTTTTAATAGTGCCGGAAGCTATGCACTAGTTATGTATTTATGGGCGCCACGACTGCATGTTATTTATTAATTTTTATCATTTCTAGTGGTTAATCGAGCCGGGGTAACGGAACTCTACTAGGTTAATCGACTTTTCAGTTTTTACCAAAAACGTACTAACAGTATGTGGAGTTATTAGCAATATTTCAGTCTTTATGCTTCCGAGCAAAAAAATAATGGCGACTTCCTTACGGTAACTGTTAATACTCACTAATAATATGGCCATTATTAGTATACAATATCGCAGTGGAAGCAATTAATTAAAGTGTAACTTGCTGCAACAGCACTTCTACAGCGACAAATTAAAGATGTTTTTTGGCCACCTAATAGATCAACTCTTGAGACTGGAATGATCCCGGCATAAAAAAATACAGTAATGAAATGTAAAGACGCCAATCTGCTCAATAATTCAACCGTGAGAGGAAAAAGTGAGAAGCAGGTGACGTTTCACCTGCTTACCGGTTAAACATTTCTCGTAAAAAGAAAATATAGAAAAACAACGAAATCACCTGCGGGCGGAAAATAGAACAAAACTAACATGCTGATTGCGGAAATATTATAAAGGTCAGCAATTAACCTTGGCCCTAAAACTGCCAACAATAGGAATCCGCGAGGAAAGTATAAAAATAAAAGTAGAGCCAACGAGTTAAAATCGTAACCACTGTAGCAATCGCATGTTGTGTCATAAGTCAAAGTGTGCCAGTGGGTCACCTACCACCATCTTCCTCGGTCGTGGGGAAAATTATAACACTGATGATTGGAGGAGAATTTCAGCATAAATATTTTGGTGTTGGACACGCATCTGATCGCATGATTTAAACAAAAAATCGATAAACTCCAGATTTGCAAAACAGACTAATTAACAGCTTGATGGCAAATGGTGGTCGTGTTCTATAATTTTTGCTTTAATTTATGTAGCAATTAACTACTACTTAGCATTTAAAACGAAAGCGGAAAAATACGATATTACACGAAACGACCCAAATTCCGTGTGATGCAGACAGGGAGCTGCGCTACATCATTAAAAGTTCAATTTCTACACTGAATCACATTTTGTTGAAGTAAGTTTTAATATTTTCTGATGGATAAAATTGTGGGGTTTAAAATGAAGATTCATTTTTCCAAAAGCACATCCAAAGAATCGAACTAGAATAGAGAACTAAGCACTAGAACATACATGTGTACTACGAAAAAAAAAATGAAGCACTTGGACTTTACAGTAGTTCAATGAAAGTGGAAATTCAATCATTACATATTAAGTTTCAAATTTATCGTTTAATGATTTCAACTTAAAAAAAGTGGTTCTTCATTATGTACACCAAATTGAAATTTCATGAAATATTAAACCTTAAAGTCTATTTAGCTTCGACTTTGTTTGTTCATTTAGAGATTTATAACCATTAGCGGACCACTAACAGAACCATAATAATGAATAATAATGTGTTCAACTTCATAACTACATTAAGTCGTTAGGTACACTAAACGAAGCGTTAAAAGTACTACCTAACCTTATGGCTAATGACATTCACAATGAAATTTTGATGTGTGGACAGCACAGCAAAGCTAAATGTCATCCAGCGCCTATTCCGAGGGGTGGACCACCCAGTAAATATGGTGTACAATGATCAGTAAATATTCGAAAATATTCGTAAATGTCAGTAAATATTAGTAAATATGTATCTGTAAATGTGCGTAAATTTTAATAAATATATCTGTAAATATTGTACATAGTTGGCAAAGTGATGAAAAAAATTATTAACACATATTTCTTTATGAAAAAATATATTATTATTGAAGTGAAACTTCTTTTCCCCCGGTGTAAGCCTAATTCGCGTCCGACACGAAAATGCGTAACGTTCAATAATATAAGTGAGAGGAAATTTTATATTATACCTCTTCTCTCCGTTGAGAGTGGTGAGTAAGGCCATCGCGTTACTTACTTTCGTGTCGCTGGCAGCTGCGTCATATATCCCCACTACTAACTCCTGTGTGCTTTTGGCACGGTGTAAGCCTAATTCGCGTCCGACACGAAAATGCGTAACGTTCGATAATATAAGTGGGGGGGGGGGACATATTTTATATTGTATCTCTTCTCTCCATTGAGTGTGGTGAGTAATTTTCATTTGAGATTATCTCCGCATCCTTACTATTCTCAATTATATCTTGTTCAATAAAAAGTTTCACTTATCTATCGCGCGTGGACTCCACGCACATTTCGTTTTTTTTTTTTTCTTAAAAGAGCGTTTCAGTGCTCAATTTTATCACGATCTGTTCTGCTTACGGTCAACATTCCCACGCCTTCTATGGAAAATGGCCCATAGAAAATATCAGTAGCGATATAATATTGTTTGGGCCTGCATATTCTGTAACTTCACATAATTTTCTCTAAATTTGAATATCTTTTTTCGGTAATAGATGATAATTTATTACTGTGCGGCGCAGTACCCCTTGATCGAAATATGTAATGTGTTTAGTGGACGTTTTGAGTTTTTTAATTCGGTGTCAAAAATGAACTTTTTTGACCGGTATTTATTTGTTTTCTTTCTTTGGCAATTCTTCGAATGAAGTAAGACAGACTTTTTAGGTAGACAGGAGGCAAATTCTGTTTCCTTGAAAACTCAGCTAGATCTTGAAACCGCAAACTATCTTCTTCTATAATGTCATTACCCATACTTCTTAACAAGAATGAAATGGACGGAATGAGGAATGAGTATACTAAAATATAAAGTTTTTGGAAAATACAATAATCATAAACTTCATTGAACAGTGTATGGTTTAGCGCTATTATTCGTTTAATTTTTTATGAGAAAACTGTACTAGTTTAAAATATCAGTGGCCGGCATATGAATTAAGTGAGGACCTACGCCTTTCCATTTCTCACTCATTTTATAAGTAATTCTTTCCTTTTCGCTCTTACTCCCTCTATGCTCGGAAACTAATGACGTATTATTCGCCCGCGAAATAGTCTTTCATTTATTTCATGAAAACGGTTATGATTTAAGCAAAACGAAAAAATAGGAGTCCTCTATTTTAAGCAGTTTTATTTATAAAAAAAGTTTCAAAAATTTTGTATACTACCTCATTGTATTTTGTAAATTCGCATATCAAGTCTCGAGATAACAGTCTCCCTTCTACAATAATTAAGTAACAACAAAACTGCTTCAAGTCACCGTTGAAAGAATTAGCATTCTTTGATTTATTTTTAGCATTTTTATTCGTATTTTCAAACAATTGAGCAATTGTATTTGTTAAAAGTATGCTTTTATGTATCTATGGCCCTTCATATTACATTTTTGCAATAATTGAAAAATGAAGTAAATGATTTGTAAATATGTACAGTACATAATTGGCAAATAATTATAATCTAATATATAAAAATCTTGTGTCACGGTGTTTGTGGTCCAACTCCTCCGAAACCGCTCGACCGATTTTAATGTTTTTTTTTTTGTATATTTGGTAGGTATGAGAATAGGTGGTACACTATTTTTCACATGACATGGAGGCCCAGGGGCCAGTTTTTTTACCCCGTAAATGAAAATCGATTCTTAAGGAGTAAACTCCAAAGTTTCACTTTTGTTGCGCGTGGACTGATTGACTGATTTTTTTCGGGAGCGAATACATAACTATTAAAACATCGGAAAAATTAACGAACAAAATTTTCTCATATATATATTTTGTATGTAATCCGTATGTAACGCCATCTCTGATACCTATATGACAGAAACAAAAATGAACATGGCGTTGTATGCTGGTTCCGCTAATGCCAGTAAATGGCGTTGTGTGCATTATCTTTTGATAAAAAAACTGCAAATATCTGCAATAGCAAATATCTGGTAAACATGGTAAATAAATGGCAAATACAGTAAATTTGGTAAATAATTTGTAAATATGGTAAATAATTTGTAAATAAGGTAAATAATTTGTAAATAGTAAATCTAGTGTACAAAATTTTAGGAAGTGGTCAACCCCTCGGCCTATTCCAAACATATCGTTGTATCGAACGGCACAACGAGCAGCAAATGAACTCGGTTTTGACTTTGACGTTGGGCGAAATCGGCCACATTCTATTACCGTGCTCAATTTGCTACATCTTACAGCCCATGTCAGAATCTCTGAGCAAGATATGCTCATGAGAGGGCATAGATAAGTCAATGTGTAGTGTTTTCTTCTTTCGGAGATCAAGTGGACCGAAGTCTGAGCTAAAGGATTCATTTGCACTGCGCAACACCTTAGTCTATCGTAGTCGTGTGATGAAGGCCGAATATATAAGTGTTATACTTTCACTTATGCGATGAGAGACCACACACCACTGCTGAACTATGTCCCGAATGATATGGAGTCCGTTGTGGAGAACGAAAGGTGCCGAATCCATTGGAACTATTCGTTCTGTACTGTCAGTCAGATAACAGCGAATAACGTCTGCATCAATGAGGAGGAAAAGCTGACAAAATAGAAAGAGGAAAAACAGACAAAATAGCAAGGCCTGCTTTTTGAACTTAGAAGGCTGTACTTAGTCATTGAGTGAAGCTGGTCGTTTTGGTAATGGGTGCATCATTTCTGTCTGCCGTAAACCGGTAGAACCCTTGCGGCTGGGATGCAGAAGGCTTGGGGTCGTTGCGTCTACTTGGGACACATGGTTTACGGGATTCGTAATTACTAACGTGGTTTTGAGGAGTGGCTTTGATGTACGATATGGATCTGACGAGTAAGGAACTTCGTGAAAGTCGGACTCACGGGGAGCTCGTTCTGGTCAATACGTAAAAAAAAAACATGTAGCTACTCAGTGATTATTTTTTCCCTAAGTCGAATATACTACGTTATTTACGGCCATTGTAAAAATTAATCGTTAGTTGAATGATAGCGAACGCAATAGGCGAGGAAAAACCATCATCGATGAGTACGAAATGTTAAAACACATATTCTAAACAGCAACAGTGCAGTGTATATTACAATACTTAGTGAAAAATATGTATGTAAATAAATATTATTGTTTAATTAAATATAATCATCTGTGCTATCAAGTTCGCTAATTAATACTTGTTTTGTCATTGACAAATAATGTAAATTGTAAATCCTCTCCATTTGCAAGTTTTGGAGAAAAATTAGAATTTCGATAAATTCCTTTTTCTGATTTTTGATTCATTTTCATAAATATATTGTCCCATTGATGTTATTAAGATTACGCAACTTTACCGACTGAGGAAGAAATCACCAAAGTAGTAAAGCAACTGAAGCAAAACAAAACCGCAGGACCAGACCAAATAAACAACCAATCTTTAAAAAACGAGACGCATCCAACATTGGAAACTACAGAGTGATCATAAAGTTCCGCACAAAATTCATAATTTAGTTATGTAATATTTTTGCGAAAAACGCTCGAACAGGTCGACCTTTGTTTTGAAATTGCCATCTTTTGATATAAAAATTGAAGCTGCATTGAAGCTGGGGGAGAACATTGTGAACAGTTGCTGTAATTCTCAATAAACTACATTTTCTGCTAGTGTTTTATTTTCGTTAAATTAAAACATTAAGGTCAAATTGTTTAGACCATAACCTCAAATTTTACTGTCAGTCAATTTGCAGGCTGGGCCATTGCATACAAGATAACCCACCTACTCTAATTTATAATTTAAATGATCTCGTGGTACATCCTATTAAAGTCATTCATCAATATCATTCGCGTACTTATAGACAACTAGACTATGTACGCCAATTCGCTGCATTGCATTTCAAACTTAACAATTAATGAATTGTTGATTCACCTCAACTAGCTTGTATTAAAAATACATTGCCTTTTCAATAACGATTCGCAAAAATAATTGCGATACACATCAAACAAAGTGGATGCATATTGAAGTGACGTACGTTAAAAGTACCCTAATTGCCATTCATCACTATTGCACATTATGATCATGAACCCCTACCCTTCTCATCAAGTGGAATCGATCCACGACTCCCTAACGCTCCTAGTGACGTCACGGACCGGCGTCGCAAACTGCTGTACTATACAGTTTCTCTACAATTACATCACGGTAAGAAGAAAGTAATTAGTTTTTTTGGGGGTTTTGATGTATGATTAGAAATATTGGACAATCTCTTACTGAGAAGTACATTTGCCTTTTCCAATGGGATCCGAATGACGACAATTCTGACTGCAGCATTCGAGGTTGTACAGTCATGGACATGACTAATAATAGATAGTCATCGCTGGATAACTACTTCTGCAAGTCTTATTCAATGTAAGACAAAAACTGTAACCCATTATCCCATTATTTTCAAAAACAGAAGGAAATTGACTAAATAATGTTAAGTTATACTGCAATATGTACTTTTTAGGCTTCCCTGTTTTACTTTTACCTTAACTGTTGACATGCCTGTTTTAAAAAATATTTTATTGTAATCAAACATTAACACCAAAATTTACAAAAACAACGGGACCAATCTTGTTTGCAACTCTATGACGCATTTAACGCACTTTTTAAAAATAGAAGCAGACAAGTTGGAGGGTTAATAATTTAAATCACAAAAGGTATCCTTCTGTCCTGTATACAAAGCCGACGAACGACACGTGCATGGTATCTATGTGGCGGTAAATGGAAGTAATAAAAATTGTAATCCTGATTTAGTGAATGTAAATAACTATTTGGATAATAAAATAAAGTGGTACTTTCAAATCTTCAGATGTTTAATAATGTAATCGCGGCGATGTGATTCGTGACACAAGCACCCAAGCAAGTTCTACACTAGAGGTAGGTATGTAAAGAGCGATCATAAAGTTCCGCACAAAATTAATAATTTAATTAAGTAATATTTTTGAAAACAAAAAACCACGTGTTCGAGTGTTTTTCTCAAAAACATTACATAACTAAATTATTAATTTTGTGCGGAACTTTATGATCACTCTGTATACATCTAATGTTACAAACTTAAGTTTCGTTCTACAAAACTAAATTCGGCATGCACCATTATAACTACATTTACAACACCAAAAATAGGAATTTGTGTACCTAGGCCGTAAAAGTTAGCTTTTACACAATGCAGATAAGGCCAAAAAAGCACTTTTGGCCGAGGTGCACACGACGTTTTTTAGGCGATGATCGCAAAAGAATTCAAAAATTTGGTCATAATTTTTTTTATTGGCGATGGTTACCAAAAATGTGTTTGTATGGCCTTTTTTTGGAACCGTAAAGTTTTACTTTTTTGTACACTTGTGTCAAATTCTGACAGATCAGTTCCAAAAAAGTAGTTTGACAGATGCGTACAAAAAAGTAAATCACCTTTTTCGTAATCATCGTCTAAAAAATAAATTAAACACACACGCGTCTGAGTTTCAGTGTAAATCGGATTTATATTAATTTATGAAAACTAAAATGTAGATAAACGCAAATTAATACCGTATTGAGGTAAATTGTTCATTTAAAAAAAATATATGACAACCAAAAAATCATCCCTATAAGGAAAAAGGCTTTGTACATTCCAAAAAAGGTTGGAACTGTTGGAAAGGTAGGCAGGGTTGCCAGCGATTACCTAATTTAAAATTCCCTGCCTTTTCCCTGACCTCCCTGACCAAAACCAAGTAATTTCCATACTTTAATTTAGGAATAAACACATTAAAATACAAATCTTCTAGTAGAACAAAATAATATAATCATTAATAATTTCCATACTATAAATTTAATAAAAATCAATTGCCGCATGTATGAAAGATTATCATTTGAGAACGGCTTTACCGATTTGGCTGTTTTTTTTCGTTATTGTGTTCGTAATTGTGAGGACAAGGTTTGTAGGAAAATCCACTGGAAAAGTCGGAAATTCTTTTTTTGTTTTGTTCGTTATGCTACCGAAATGGAAATAACTCCATTGAATGTTTTCAATTGGAAAAACTCGGTAAGATGTGGAGAAAATCTGGAAAACACATTCCAGCTCAAATCTATATAATAAAAATGAAATTCTGCTGTACTGATTTGGCTATTGTCTTTTAATAATTAATTGATTAATTCGTAATAGTCCAAATAAAGTTTTTACGGAAAGAAAAATTGGAAAAGTTGCCCGGAAAATTAAGCACATTATTCGAGAACGACTGGACCGATTTTTATTAACTCACGATTTGCACGATGGATTTTTTTTTGTTTTGTTCGTTATGGTCCTGGAAAAGTTTTCAAAAATAATACAACGAGAGGTAAAAATATCGCCGAAAATAATTTTTGCGTCTCAAATGCGAGTTTCTGTTGCGACGAAAATAATGACGAGTGCTTACACGAGTCATTATTTTCTCAAGCAATAGAAACGAGTCAATCTGAAGAGCAAAAATTGGTGGAAATATTTAGACCTAGAGTCCTATTTGGCTTGAAAATTTAACTTGTAAATTGTAATGTCAAATAGGTACAAAAAAAAAGTCGCTACAATAAAAAATCTAGAATCTCAAAAAAATGCCACTAAAATAATTATTAAAATTTAAATATATCTATGTCGAACTCCACAAACTTTAATAACTGAAGGATTACTAATGGTACATGTTTCGGCAGAATACTTCTGCCATCATCAGCCCTAATTTAACAAGAGATTAATGATACAAATGATGAATTACAAGAGGGGTTCTTACCTTAAAGAATATAAAAAATTATGACATTGACGTAATTTTGAATTAAATTTGACGTTTTCAAAGGGTTACATGATTTTTAAAAGATTTCGTAAAAACAACATTTTATAAATGTAAAAATTAAAAATGGATCAAAGAGAATCTGGTAAGTTTGTTTGAGTGAAAAATTAAAATAGTGAATTAATAATGGGATTATTGAAGTTATTCTGTTCATTTAAACAAGATCTGTTTTCCAGTTTCAAGGCTTTCCTTATTTCCAAAGTCTCGAGAAAATCTAATTTCCGGCCTTTATTGCATTTATGAATCAATTTGGAATTTGATGGTGAAAAACTATGTTTCGTTATTAATATATGATTGGCGAAAGAAGAAGGTGTTGATGGTGGAGGATCCAGATCTGTGTTGTTATAGATGTGCCTGAAATGTTCTTTAATACGGTCTGATATTTGGCGACCTGTCTGACCTATGTAGAATGACTCACAAGTAGAGCAGCTTAATTTGTATACACCTGATGATGATTTGTAATCTAATGGATCTTTATTTTTAATAAAAAATCTGGATAAGTTGTTATCTGTTTTAAATGAAACTTTAAAACCGTTTTTCTTAAGTATTTTAGAACATTTCTCTGAGACGACGCCAAAATATGTTAATGAATTTGAAAAGGAAATTGTTTCTGAAGGATTTTTAACCAAGTAGTGTGTGTATTTGAATTTGTTACAGTATCTATAGTATAATTTATTTATAGTTTTTAAAGAATATCCATTATTTGAAGCGATTTGTTTAATGTTATTAAGTTCTGTTTGAAAAGATGAATCTGATAGTGGTATAGAAAATAATCGGTGGAAAAAGGAATGAAAAGCTGCAAATTTATGGGAAACAGGGTGACAAGAGTCAAAAGGTATTACGCAATCTGTGATACTAGGTTTTCTATAAATGTCAAATTCAAAAGTATTATTATTTCTAGTGATTAACAAGTCTAAAAAGGGGATTTGGGAATTGATTTCAATTTCAACGGTGAATTTAATGGATTGGTTTAAAGAATTTAAGTTGCTGAGTGCGTTATCAAGTTCAGAATCAGATCCTTTGAATAAAACAATTATGTCATCTACATATCTGTACCAAAAGAGAAAATGATCTTTAAAAGGTGAAGAAGTTAAAAACTGATCTTCCAAGTTATTCATGAATATTTCTGCTAAAAGAGGTGACAAATTAGAGCCCATTGCTAAGCCTGAGTCTTGTGAATAAAAATTATTATTAAATTGAAAGAAATTTTGATCTAGGACAGTCTCACAAAGTGAATGTAAATTTAGTGCATGTATGGTTGGCATATTAGAATTAAATAGTAGGTTTTTTAAAATTAATAAGCAAGATTTGGGTGGGATGCTGGGGAATAAATTAACTACGTCAAATGAAACAAGTCTAGTGTCTGATGGAATTTGGAAATTTCTAATTTTGGAGCAAAGATCTATTGAGTTTTTTATTGCAAATTTGTTATTAAAATCTAAATGTTGTCTAAGAATTGTATTAAGCCATTTTGAAAGTATTGATACAGGTGAATTAACAAACGAAACTACTGGTCTAATGGGAAAAGGTTGAGTTTTATGTATTTTAGGTAGACCGTATAGTCTAGGTATGCAAGGATTCATGGGTATTAGTGTGAAAGCTTTTGGGTCAAAATATTTAATAGTTTCTGAAACGTCTTTGAAACCCAAAAGCTTTCACACTAATACCCATGAATCCTTGCATACCTAGACTATACGGTCTACCTAAAATACATAAAACTCAACCTTTTCCCATTAGACCAGTAGTTTCGTTTGTTAATTCACCTGTATCAATACTTTCAAAATGGCTTAATACAATTCTTAGACAACATTTAGATTTTAATAACAAATTTGCAATAAAAAACTCAATAGATCTTTGCTCCAAAATTAGAAATTTCCAAATTCCATCAGACACTAGACTTGTTTCATTTGACGTAGTTAATTTATTCCCCAGCATCCCACCCAAATCTTGCTTATTAATTTTAAAAAACCTACTATTTAATTCTAATATGCCAACCATACATGCACTAAATTTACATTCACTTTGTGAGACTGTCCTAGATCAAAATTTCTTTCAATTTAATAATAATTTTTATTCACAAGACTCAGGCTTAGCAATGGGCTCTAATTTGTCACCTCTTTTAGCAGAAATATTCATGAATAACTTGGAAGATCAGTTTTTAACTTCTTCACCTTTTAAAGATCATTTTCTCTTTTGGTACAGATATGTAGATGACATAATTGTTTTATTCAAAGGATCTGATTCTGAACTTGATAACGCACTCAGCAACTTAAATTCTTTAAACCAATCCATTAAATTCACCGTTGAAATTGAAATCAATTCCCAAATCCCCTTTTTAGACTTGTTAATCACTAGAAATAATAATACTTTTGAATTTGACATTTATAGAAAACCTAGTATCACAGATTGCGTAATACCTTTTGACTCTTGTCACCCTGTTTCCCATAAATTTGCAGCTTTTCATTCCTTTTTCCACCGATTATTTTCTATACCACTATCAGATTCATCTTTTCAAACAGAACTTAATAACATTAAACAAATCGCTTCAAATAATGGATATTCTTTAAAAACTATAAATAAATTATACTATAGATACTGTAACAAATTCAAATACACACACTACTTGGTTAAAAATCCTTCAGAAACAATTTCCTTTTCAAATTCATTAACATATTTTGGCGTCGTCTCAGAGAAATGTTCTAAAATACTTAAGAAAAACGGTTTTAAAGTTTCATTTAAAACAGATAACAACTTATCCAGATTTTTTATTAAAAATAAAGATCCATTAGATTACAAATCATCATCAGGTGTATACAAATTAAGCTGCTCTACTTGTGAGTCATTCTACATAGGTCAGACAGGTCGCCAAATATCAGACCGTATTAAAGAACATTTCAGGCACATCTATAACAACACAGATCTTGATCCTCCACCATCAACACCTTCTTCTTTCGCCAATCATATATTAATAACGAAACATAGTTTTTCACCATCAAATTCCAAATTGATTCATAAATGCAATAAAGGCCGGAAATTAGATTTTCTCGAGACTTTGGAAATAAGGAAAGCCTTGAAACTGGAAAACAGATCTTGTTTAAATGAACAGAATAACTTCAATAATCCCATTATTAATTCACTATTTTAATTTTTCACTCAAACAAACTTACCAGATTCTCTTTGATCCATTTTTAATTTTTACATTTATAAAATGTTGTTTTTACGAAATCTTTTAAAAATCATGTAACCCTTTGAAAACGTCAAATTTAATTCAAAATTACGTCAATGTCATAATTTTTTATATTCTTTAAGGTAAGAACCCCTCTTGTAATTCATCATTTGTATCATTAATCTCTTGTTAAATTAGGGCTGATGATGGCAGAAGTATTCTGCCGAAACATGTACCATTAGTAATCCTTCAGTTATTAAAGTTTGTGGAGTTCGACATAGATATATTTAAATTTTAATTTAAATTTACTCCACTTGGATTTAAGGACATTCTTCTTGTTTAAAAATAATTATTGTCCTATTGATTGTCTATTTTGAAATGAAAACATCTCATTGGTTGACAAAAACACAAGTTCAATTGTCAACACATATTTAGACAATAAGTTGCTTTGAAACCACTTTGAAACTATGGCTGTGAACCATCTATGTTCGAATGTAATAAGAAAAATCTTCTTACCACTCAAGAATATTTAAATGAAATAATTTAATTTCAAGAGTATAAAAAAATACCTTACTTTTTGCAATCTATAGTAAATTTCCCTGACTTTTACAAAAATTTTAAATTCCGTGACTTTTCCATATTTTCCAGGTTTTTCAGGTCGCTGGCAACCTGTAGAGAAAAGCAGGAAAACACCTAAAATAAAATAATTGACATCCGCCATGGTGCAAGTGTAACCTCCATTAAGAGATACGAACATTGGAAAGTCTTAGAATAAATTAAATATGTATCACAGTCACCAGAGGGCCCATCATGGAACCCATCATGCGACTCTAGACTACTTATATGCAATTTTCCGTATCACCGCTTCTTTGTGCAGCGAATTGCTAAATTAGTTATTCGTCTGTGGTAAAACAGTTTTTGCGTTATAAAAAGGGTCCAAACGGACCTTGCAGCATCTTGTATGCGGCAGCAATTAATATACGATCTCAAGTCGGTTCAATTCCCTCGCGTGTTTCATCTTACGTGGTGAAGAACCCATTCCCAATCAGACAGATGTAGAACCACCTGCCCGAAAACAACAGCTGGCTGCGCCCGTACGCGCCCTCAGCGTTGTTTTTTTCTTCAATCGAGCCTACCAGATCACTTTTTAAGTACAGCAAGTTGTTTTACATGCACATGGTGAAGCAGACTTTTACCAGCAGCATGCCTTGTTACAGGAATTAATTAAATTTATGAGGACGGTTAATCAACTTTTCCGGAAAAATAATTTTATATCTACCTAGAGGTACTAATTTAATATAAAAGTGACCATACTTCTACCTACAAAGTTGTCTTCATATTAACAATATTTAGGCTGGTATTTCTCGGAAACGTTTCGGTCTTTGTCCTGAAACCTGATCTAAAATCTACCTGGATAGAATTGTAGGTAACTAGTCAAATATTTTCTGCAAAACTGACCGTAGAAACAGGATTATATAGTCGTCCTAAAAAAGAAAGTCTATGAAGGTGAGGTGGTTGGGATATTGTTCAACGCTTCAAGGACGGTGGCTAGTCCAAGTCCACATCATAAAATGCAAGAAATTTTCATGCTAGTATCAAATTACAAGCCATCAAAAATGTTATCTGTGTTGGTTAATGTGAGCTAACGTTTATTACGAACGATTTTCTTACCAACGAATTCTCGCACCTTTGATGTAAGTTTTATGACCGTGCGGTAAATCAGATGATGCACGTCTGCGCATGTGAGGTCCTTCCGGTGATCAGTTTTCACCCTAGTCAAGTGAAATTCATAGCTGAACTGCTCCCACGCTCGGATTGTATTAATTGCTAACATTTAATACGGTAATTTGTATTTTATGTTTCCTGATTTTACTCAGTTCGAACTATCAAACCAACAACAAATTGCACAAATCCATACCTGTTCTCAAGTCCTCTACAATTTAGTATTATGAAGGGGTAAAGCAGAAATTTTAGTTAAAAATCTACTTACAAACTAGATTATGTAATTGCATGCAAGCAGTACCAGGATTAAGACAAAAATCCAAACAATCAAACACTTTATAAAACTTTTAATTTCCATGATGGGATTCAGTATAATGATCATGAACATCAAACTAAAGATCACAGGACAAATTTAGATAATGGAATTTCTGTTTGATTTATTTTTAATCTTAACGAATTTTTAGCACGTTTGCAACTTATCCATCAGTGGTAATCTAAAATATCAAGGTTGAAAACAGAGAAAACACTTAACACTATCATTGGGAAAATTAAGTTTACGTCATGCTGTTACTAATGAATTATTACTCTACAATACTGCGGCAAATTTTCTTCCTATAACCGCTATTTTCGAACCGACAATTACGCAACAAGACGTCCTCTTCTTCGAAAATACACAAGAGACTTCACCCAAGGTTTAAAAGCAAAATTTATAATTTTTACAACTTTTGAACAGTGGAGTCATTTTCTAAGCTACCACATATACAAAGGGAAATTAAAGAAAACATAAAAGAATATATTAGACCGCTGACAAAGACTTTAGATAATTATTCTGATTTGTTTAATGTTTGGTATTGATAAGCAAACGAACGTTAATTACTAAATTACTATGTAACAAAGCACGCAGTGTCCAGGAGTCAAACCAGCATGAATAACAATAATCGTGACAGTTGAAAATACCGTTACAGCTGATACTGAAAATATTAGTTTCCTTTATAAAAGGTAAGTTTGTATAATGCGACCATATAAATTTCAAGAGTAAAATATGGTTAGCCCACATCCATTAAACGAACACATGCTTACAAACGTGAGCCAGCGAAACTAAATAAGACACCTTGCAAGTGCGTAAACTTTCAAAACATCATCACTTCTGAAACACTGACTTGAAAGAACACGTCGTTAACAACATCGCTAAGGGTTTAGTATTGTGCATGTAATCATAGCCACTATGCTTACTGGATAAAGTGGCCTAAACATACAAATACGTACATATATACAGTGTATCACTTCCTTCAACATGGAGGAACTATACAATATAAGGAGCAAAAAAGCAAAATTGCATTTTGAAAACACTTATAAAATAAAAATACTTAATATTAACACACTCAGGAAGCTGACCTCATGCGAGACACCCTGTATACTCAAATACTAGTGGCTTCGGATATGTAGCAGATTAAAAATTCAAGTAGGAAAATTTCAATTAAAAAGTTATGGGTTGTTCACTGCCAAATTTCCGCCGAATTAGTGACTAATATGAAGCAAAGAACTTATTATTCATCAAAATGACTAATAAGTGCACGTAAGAATAAAAATTGACTATCTCATCGATTTGAACAAATTCAAGTATAGCCAACCAGTAGTGTAATTATAAAAAAGCGGATATGTTAAAATACCCTACTTTCTACTTTGAATTTCCGGTTATCTCCTTATCTCAAACTTATTTTATTCGGTCATAAACTATGTACTCTCAGGTATATACTGCCTTTATTACACCTTTATAGCAGCCACTGACAACTGTGTACTGTTCAATTCATCCAGTGCGTAAAATTTAAAGGTATTGTTTAAGGCTTTCTTCAGGGCAACGACCCAAGTACCACCGAGAGACAAATTTTATTTTTGGTGCGTCTTTGTCCCAAAATGTTTACAGTTCAGCATAAAGATAAGCAGTGTTCCGTATCGAACATCTTGATCTGAACGTGTTCAATGAAACAACAAACGAAAAATCACAACTCCTATTATCTATTTTGAGATAAATTCGAACTGAACTCAGTTGTACGCAGCGCTGGTATTTAAAATGCAAACAAGAAGCTAATGACCCTATCCTCCGGTCATGAAAATTTACATTTGAAAATATATTTACATCTCTAATCCTAATCAGTTGTCCAAATCATTTTTTTTTCGGGTTGATGCTATGATGTATGTACATGTATCAAAAATCATTCTGATTTTTCCAACCTCATCATCACGACTCTAGAGCGGACTAGAAACAATGAACATTTAGGTCATATTGTATGTGAAATGTGTTTCAACCTCGTGATTTATTAATAAAAGTTAGTTAGCCTCAAAAACGCTTTCCCTCGAAATTCATTAAAACAAGGTAAAAATTATTTATGTTGGCACGATCTCAAAAATGACACTTGCACTTTGTCATGGACAAGGTGAGGATTTACCAAATAGGTATAAACACGTCACTGCTAACCTCGGTTTGTTGGAAATCTATATTTACATTTGCCATTTGAAATAACGGTTTCACACCCAATTTGTTCATTAAAAGAAGATGAAACGAAAAATAGGAATCTGGATATCTTGCATCTGAATATTTAAGTGAAAACGTGGCAAGACATTGTAATTTTTTTAAAATGGACTAAACAGTAAAGCAATTTAGACAAATATTACAAAAAAGCTAATTTTGAGTGGTTAGAAATTCCGAGGTTGAATGTCTGAATGTCAAAATTCTCTATCTAACTACATGTAAATTTTGTTTTCCACAGACAAAAACTTTAAAACTAACCCAGTTTATAGAACGCGCCAAGAGTTTACACTGTTATTGCAGTCAGTTTATGTATTCCATAAAATTTTGGGTGATTTTTCGAAAATACAGATATGGTACTTTTTCATGGCATTTGTAGCTCCCGAAGATACGGCGAAAATGACACAGTGGCTTAATCAAAATTTTGAAAACAGTTGGATAGGTCGTAATGGTGCAATTGCATGGCCATTGAGCAATTGAGATAAATTTAAAAAAAAAAACAGTAATGATATACATGGTCTCAAGGCTCAGCCTTTTAATCAATTCTTCACAAATATTTTAATTTATTATCCTCATAGGATAATCGCCTTAACAATAACTTAATAATTCACAAAGGGTGTGGGCGATACTGAATGCAGTTCAACCTGAACAACTGGGATCTCAAAGAAACCTAGAATTTTTTCTGACTTACTATCCCATTTATGTACTCAGTTTCCCAAACATCTAGGTTCAAAATAAAAGTTGTCCCATTTACAGTCCATTTACAGATTTTCATTTATGGACTTAAAATGTTCAATAAAAATTCACAGGTTAGATGTTTTACTTCCCAGTTTAATTATTCCGCTAATAGAGGTATGTATTTCGATTCGAAAGTGTCGGGTCCTCATTATGAATCTCAGCAGTACAGGATTCAATTATACAGGGCCCACTTAACTAGGTTTCAGTGTATAGACCCTGATAAAAAATATTGACGTGCCTTTATAGGGTCCATTTTTACGGTATCCATTAATCATTGGCAGAATTTAAATTAAAAAAAAACACCTTGTATAAAATCAGAACTAAAAATGTAACGGCCATTACAAACCTCCCTCTACTTTGGGAGTTGAGAAAACTAAAATTAATACTGATTACCCATTATGAATATGACTAGACTGAAAATTTTTTAATAGATAGCACCACTGAAGACTAAAAGTCAAATTAAATACCGAAAGGAAAATATACAGCCTCGTCTCCAAAATGAACACTTTTGACTCCCAAATAGTCATCAGTTTTGTTGTGGTTATCGTAAAGTTATAACTGAAATCCTACAATTTATGACATGCCCAAATGTTTCAAATTTCTTTCATACTGAGTTCACAATGCTCAGGCAAAATTGAAGAGATAATAAATTTTGGGATTTTAACCGTTAGCACTTAACAGTCACAACAAAAAAAGCTTCGTGGTTAATAACATTTTACTACATACTTTGCAGCTAAAGTGCCCACTTTTAACTGCAGCAAAAATATTCAGCCCAAAACGATGGCTACGACAACCGCCACTAAAATGAAGGATCCTCCACACTATCGGCCTATCGCATATAGGCGGAAACAGATTATTTCAGGTTACTTTTGGAAATACTGAGTCTCTGTTATAGAATCTCCGTCTCATGCACCAAATATCGCTCAGCTTGGGAGACAAGGCCCATATCCGAGAACGGTATCCTTCACAAAAACAAGTCCAAATATGTACCTTCAAAACATATTTGAAATTATTATTAATATTGATTTGTTCATATTGTTGTATCTAGAGTTGATTTATTTAATTAAAATTAATTTAATAAAAGCCAACAGTTATATCCGACAATTTCATAGTTTCCTAATTACCAAAGGTATAAGTGCGTTTATTTTTGTTGTGGCATACTATTATTCTTTTTTATGATTCATGGGCTGAAATTCTACTTGGACCTGGGCCTATACATTTCTTTGGGAATAACTTGCTATCGTTATCAATCTCTAGCCTCTCCAATATTTATTGGCTATCCGATAATTTTATTAATAAAAACGAACACTTCATTTTAAGTATCAATATAATCTGAAAATGTATGTTCCTCCGAATTTCATTTTCATCAAGCACAGCATTTCAAAGTGCCAGATACATGTAAAAATTTACGTACAACCTTTTATATACACACTGTAGATAAAATAAATGTTATTGGGCATTTACTGTTTTTTATGCCAAAATTACAAAAAGTATATGAAAAGGGAAGAACAAAAAATAATTGCATACAATACAGATACCAACCCTAAATAGCACGTGTACATCAAAGTGCCTGTGGATAACAAAACAACTGTGTATCTATCTGGACGAAAATTTTTACTTTCAAAGACTACTTAATTATTAGTCGCGTCAATAAATACATAAAACGGACAATCTTCGGAAGTCCTCAAGAACAGCTTCGATTTTAATGATTTTTTTTGTGAATGTTTGTTTTTATATATTATTTAAAATCAGAAACCTTTTGAAGTGGAGAAATAATTATTTATATTTATATAAAAAAATCAATTTTTCAATACTTATTCTACAAATAATATACGAAAGTATTTTATAAAATTATTATGAATTGTGGATTATTTATTTTAGACATTTATAAAAAAAATAATTAAAAATTGTTCATCAATACTTGTAGGAAGGAAAAATTTGAGAATTTCCCTCGATTTCCATGGGATTCCCTGATCAGATCCTGACTTTTTGACAATGGAACCACCTCAAGAGTATACCCTTTCAAATAAAAGAAGAATTTTGAAAATCGGTCCACAATTGACGAAGAAATCGGTAAACATAAATGAAATATATAAATATGTATATAAATGTTCTGAGGTAACAAACATAAAAAAAAAAACATACAAACGAATTGATAACTTCCTCCGAAGTCTGTTAAAAAAAGCGCAAAACTATTTTTTTTTAGATAAATATCATACATATTGTTTAAATAATAGTAATAGTTATATCCCCGCTTCAAAAGGTTTCTGATTATAAACAATATAAAAAAAAACATCAAAATCGGAGCTGTTTCTGAAGACTTCCGAAAAAAACTTCATTGACGCGACTATATGTATGAATCATTTTAAACACCTTGTATTTGAACCTTGGCTGCCATTTGTGTCCCCGAAGTAACTATTTTTTTCTCTTTTCATTTTTTTTTTTTAGAGAGAAATCTTCCAGTGTATATAAATAAATCAACTATTTACCATTCATTCTCAAATCAAAGTTAAGGGCAATTTACAATTGTCCCTTTGTATGTTTTAGAAATTAATTATTTTTGTTATACTGTACCTAAAATACAGTTTTTGCGGACAAAGAAGAGGAGGTGAAGCCGAGTCTGCAATAGCAGATGAGGTCGCAAAAACTTTTTAGGTACGTGTAACAATTTTTTTTTTGTCAGAGCTCCCCAAATTTTTAAATACATAATGAATATTTCATTGTAATTTTTGGAGTCGTCTTTTTTTTTCGACTTTTCGCGTATTCCCCAAATCGGGTCTGTTTTTTGACCCCTCGCTGTGTCAGAACTGGGATTGGGCCTTCTGTTCTCTTGTGCAATGAGTTTATTAAAGTTTGACATTGAATCACACTGACGTCTAATTTTTTGACTTTTCTCTAGTACATATACCGGTGCGCTCATGCCCATCCAAGCTACTATGTTAAAAACTTTATCATGGTAAAAACCCATTTCTGGTACCTGAAACTTTTCGAAAAAAAATTTTCACCCTCAGAAAACGTCCCTTTTTCTAGGAAAATTGCTTTCGCTCAAATCAATCGGTAAATAGCTATTGAATATATTTAATCGCAAACAACCATTATTAAACAAAACTAGAAAAGACTAAAATAAATAAAATTGTAATTTTGGGGAGCGTGTACAAAAAAGTTCTTTTCCATTTTGTCCAGAGTTACTTCCTTCCACTTACGTACTCGTAAAACCGCTAGACCCTAGTCGGCGCAGATTTTAGAACTTTTCAGTTAATAGGTAACATATGGCAATGTTTGAAGATTGTTAGAATCCAGAGCCGGTATGTAAATACATACCTATCCTTCCATCAACTAATTTACAGTAAATTTTTCCTACATCATTACAGCCTCAAACGAAAGGCACCCGAATTTTTTTCCCACTAAATGAGCCGCATTCACGTTGCGTTCTCCCCCTGTTCGCAGTTCCACCCTCTCGGTGCGTTCGCACCCTCCCGGTCTGACAACAAAGGAAGACTTACCAGACGACTCCGAAAGCTCCGTATCCAATAGGCCTGTCTGGTTGGACTTGTTCCTGGGTGTGAGCCGGGGCGGCGGCATGCTGAGGGTGGTAATAGGGCTGCGCTGCGTGCAGCCCCCCTTGCTGTCCTCCGGCGGTGGGGCCGGCGGTACCCTGCATCATACTCATGGATACAGACATGGACACCCTTGAGTGGCGGCTGGGGCCCACCACAGCCATGAAATATTGCACCAGTTCGCCGCTGTTTGTGTCTTCCTTTATATCGTACCGGATTCAGCACACCACATGCGTAACGAGCGAGCGAAGCGAGTGTGGCGAGCGTCTTTGTGTGAGGGGACTGAAGACAAGTTCTGTGCGACGGACGTCACGTATTTTCTTATCCTTGCGAGAATTTTAAAAATGCCTTTTGATTGTATCCAATACTAGTTATCCTTGCCTTTTATTTTGCGGCTGTTATTTATTTTATTCGGAAAATGTCGAGTCTTTTCCCTTCCTCGTTAGTGGCGACGCATTTATTTAATTCACACTGTTTTCGTCACTGGACGCATTTTAAATGAAAACTTGATGATGGTAAATGCAAATTTCGAGTCCTTGTAAAGAGAACTTGTAATTAAATTTAATTTCACTGTCATAGCATTACACTTCGATGCACTGTGGATTTTCCAACCGAAAACGAACGTGGTAACATAAACTAATTTAGTGTAAATTGGTTAAAACAAAGTTACAGTCTAAATAAAAATAAGGAAATAAGTTGGAAACTTGTGACACACAATGCACAACTTACACAACCGTTCGATGGGAACTGAAATTCTACTCAACATGGCTGCATCGAGGACCAAACATTTGCGACCCCACCATTCTTGTCATGTTCTGCGCATGTACTCTCAGGATTATAACAGCTGACTACAGTTGGACTACAGTCATCGAGATTGTATACAGCGATACTACCTAATATAAAAAATAAATCTATCCAAATATCGAGGATAAATGAAAACAGTGTTGACGTCAAAATTATCCAACTAATTACATTTTAAAGCTAAAAATAAAAACAAAAAAATAACTTTTACTCAGATTATTTTTAAATTCCTTTTAATAAACTTATTATTATTATTGTGAAACGATTTCAAACTAATTTTTTGACTGATGTAAAAATGTTCAAAATAACTTCCCTATTTATTGTATAATTTTAAGGAAATGAAACCCAAATCACAGTCCTAAACTGAAATAGATTGTTTTTTTTTTATAAAGTAATTTTATTAATTTTCTAAACATACCACAAAACGATGGTTAGTTAAGAAATCAAAAGACGTAGATTTTATAATTGATAATAATTTATTAATAAACGAATTTTATTCAGATTTATGAGAAATGCTTAATATTGAGTACAAAAAGTTAATTGTTTATCGGGTATGGAATTCATGAGGTTAACATGAACAAAAGGTATACGTAGTTGTAACATGGTTTTGTTTTTGTGAAATTTTCTTTTGAAGTATGTACCTATATGTAGTTAATTTGAGCCAGAAGTTTTTCTTGTAATAAATACTCATTGCCGAATGATTGGAGTGGTGTGTAATGTAACTTTCAGCTCTCTACTTTTAACAGAAAAAAAAAGGCGTAGGAGATTTGAAGAGGTACCCCACTGGAAATGAACATATTTCATTGCAATGAAGTCAAGGAGTTTTTGCGACTTTTCATTGAATTGATAAATAGTAGACAAAAAAACCTTAATACCTGTTTCACAATGATGTTAATGTTAGGATGGTAATGTTAACGTAATATTTAGAATCCTAATAAAAAGATGGGATTGTTCACAATGATGTTGACACCAATGGTAATGTTAAAGAGTACGTAACCCTGTACATAACATCATGTTAGAAAGCAAAAATATTTTAAATCCTACCATCGCATGCGTCGAGCGAGATTTTTGGCAAGTTTGTGGAGGCGAAATTTGAAAGAAACATGATTGACATTGAATTATTAATTGAATTAATGCAAAATCACCCATATCTTTATGATAAAAGCAGAATGTTTTCAATAATTTAATGATTGTGATGTACTCTTTTTAGAGGTTATAGTCGGCAACCTGTCAATTAATACAAAGCTCAAACATGAAAACCCTACAAATGTAAAAATAAAAACAAAAAATTCTCTAGTGCTAGTTAACATTCATTATGAACACGCAAGTCTTAACATTGTCATTACCACTAACATTACGTTAACATTAACATCATTGTGAAACAGGTATAATCGTAAACTATCGACTTCAGTTTTTATCGTGAAATCAAACAGTACGTTTGTAATCGTGCATGCGTTATTAGTGGTGGTAAAGTCCTCAACGTCAGGATCGAGGTCGCAATCGCAACGATCGTGTCCTGCAGGTGGAAGAGTAAATTCTCAAGTGCGTAGAACAAAATCCGGGGATTAGTACAGTGAACTTCGTGTACGTGTGGAGAACGCTGCCAGAACAATTCGACATCAAACCACCTGTTTTTGCGCGAATTTGGCAGAACAGGCTTCGCAGAGTTCAAACATGTATCGACACCGAGAGGCAGCAAACACATGATTAATTTTTTATACACTAAATTTTGATGTAGAAGACTGATTTTTTAATCACTTTTAGGTTAAATCAAGACTAATAAATTATAGACACTTCTAATGTCAAGGTCACCTGACCTGACTCCATTTGAGTACTTTTTGTGGGTTTACTTAAAATATAAAGTATATGCAACAAACCAGATGATCTTGAATATTGACAGCAGCGAGTCTGGTATGAAATCAGACAAATCACGCCAGAAATGTTGAGGAATACAAGAGAGGCTTTCTGCCAACGACCGTTGACTCTGTGTCAAGAACGAAATGATCAACATGTTGCATTGAAGAACGTCATCTTCAAATTTTTGTTTTTAATTTTCTTCTAACAAGTACCCTTTGCAAATTAGAAAATAACATGTTCATTCTAATCCTCTTGAAAAAAATCTTTCCAATGATGTGTCATATACATTTAAAAATAATAAAATTAGAGGTAGTTTGAACCCTTTATGATTGACCTGTTTTTGAAATTTTCAGTGACATGTTACATAGGCAACTTACAGTATTTATTCAAATTAAAGCATCCAGCTTGTATAATGTATTAACAACTGAAGGTTTATTTATCGAGTTAATGAAATGTTACCTCACGAGTGACGCAGTAATGAGTAAAGGGGATATCTTTCACGGCTAGATAAAGAAACCTTTATCTTTTATACAATGTTTAACTAACTGTGTACCAGGAATTTGTAATCAGCTGATTTATCAAAACTATCGTAATGAACATTTTGTTCGCTTCTTCAAGGCCTTTATCAATTTATATCAAGATTTGTTGTTTATTTGGAACTTTTGAAACACGCTTACACTCAAGGATGCTAAAATCCCTATTTATTGTCAGAGCAATCGAGAGCTACTTGCGACAAATTTGTTTGACAAAGACAAGAAATTAATTTATCTATAAAAAAAAAATGTATGGAGTCCACGCGCGACAGAAGGAACTTCTTAAGATAAAAATGTAAGTTTAGGGTTTCATTAAAATTGTCTTCCATTCAAGTGTGTTATTTTTCTCAAAAAAATTGTTATCTAAGGTCCAATTTTTTTACACCATCATTTAAGTAGTTGGACCATCTAATAAAAAACAGCAAAAAAATTGGGATTGTCATTAAAAAAAAACAAGATGGCGTCATTGTGCAAAAATACATGACGTCATAAGCAATTTTTTTATGTCATAAGGTGGATAACTAAAAAATAAAATTGACCTGTCCGAGCGTTTTGCTTGAAAACATTATAATGCAATTCCTTACTTTATCATCACTACGTACTATGACAAATTTAATAATGTTTAAGTACATTTCATTACAAATAATACGTCAAATGTATTTATTTTATTTTGCCTATTATGTTTGTATTTTTGTTTCACAAACATTTGTTTTAAATTTTTCTAATATTGCGGTTATCAGGACATTAATATAGTAGATAGGACTAATTTACAGGCCATTTAATTGTAATTCAGTTTTACTTTGACCTTTCTCAAAGTAACGGAAACGGCAATGTAACATGGTGACTTGGTCGTAATAATAAAATCAAATAAACTACTACGGCTCTTGATGTAATAAAAGCTACAACAACAATCACACTCGTGCCGAGTTTTTATGTATACCTCAAGATAACAGGCAGGTAATTTAGTTCCTAGAAAACCCTTACAGAATTTGACACAGCAGGTACTAGTCTCATTGTGATATCTTCAATTCTTCCTAATAGTACGAGAAGCTATCAACGTTTTCGAGAAAGAATTTTAGATCGCCTGGTTTTTTGATATTTCTTCTTATCGAAGTTAGAGCGGGTTGAACTACCTACCAGGCGCGTCTCCAGGTGCCAGATAGGAGAACGGCCGGAGCCTTCACAGGCTCTGGCTAGTTGGGGGTTAGTAGGGAGGCCCAAGATCTAAACCTGACCTGACCTCACCTCACCTTTTTTTTTGTTTGGGGGAGGGGAAATCCGTCATGGACACCCGGGGATTATTGTTCGATCGCCCCGGGTAGTGCCGGACTCTTACCGGCTAAAACCCTTCCCTGGACCGGATGTTCTCCATCCCCCCCGGAACCGCGTGAGAATTACTTCGGTGGACCTGACCTGACCTGAACTGACCTGACCTGACCAGAGCAAAGACACTACATACGGGGAGTAGTGCAGTCAGGGGGCACGGTGGCTTGACTTCAATGTCTGGCTGCGTGGATCAGGCACCACCACAAAAACCTCCCCAATCTTAAGGCATGGGCGCCGAAAAGATGCATGGTCGGGGGGAAAATCTCAGGACACCAGGCGAACCAAGTTGTATGTAGCATTCTATGCGCACAGTGGGCACTGCACATAGTGACCACCGTTACCCTCCTACTCGTGGGACCAACTATGGAAACCAAAAGTAGTAACATCCAAAAAACACCCCTTTGAGGAGGATCCGACAACCCAGGAGAACCCAGGAGGTTGTTTGGTGTTGCCAAGAGGCAGCTCCGGAAACAAAGAAGGCACTAGAGCTCAGTACCTGATGGAGGGCAGGGGACCGCAAGGACCTCTGGACCTACACCAGGGGCTAAGACAGCTTCCAGATCGCCGGAACCGGAGACCAACACCGGTAATAGGGGGAATAATTCGGCAGCAAGGGGCGAAAAACGCCAAGGCAGTAGGAGAGCACTCCCATCGATAATAAATCGTAGGCATCTTCAAAGTATTACAGATAAATATGCATCACTGCAAGGCGGCGTCAGTTGCCCTGCAAAGATACATTACCAAAAACGAACCACGGGGACCAGATCAGAGGACTCGGGGAACTTTTAGCACCAAGAGGAAATCATCCAAGAGCTTGCATACTTGCACCTTTGCCACTTTGGGGGCTTAGGTGTCAAGACCTATGGTAGGCAAGATAAATATCACTATCGGAGGGAGCGAAAGGAAAATAATAATCGGACCTACCTACTATACGATCAAGTGGGGCAAGCTCCAACACCAGAGGTTAGACGACTGGTAGCAACCGGGAAGATACCAACACGCAGCTAGTGCTCTGTTGTGATTCCAACGTGATTCCAAGGGGTGAGTCACTTTTAGAAGTAATCGTAAATTAAAAAAAGTAAACCTCAATTTGTCACCGCGACAACGCAAGAAGTTTTCAGTGCGTCTTTCGTGTTACGAGTTATTCGTGAATGGCATGTTTCATCTAAACCGACGCTCTCAGATCACAGGTCTATACGTAAGATTCGATATTGAATTCCCGGCGGAAACGGTCAAAAAGTACAGAAACCCTGCGACTGGGAACTCTAAAGAGGAGAACTAGTCCACGGGTTGGAAGAATGTCCCTCGAGATCTCAAATTCCGGTGGGAGTGGAACTAATGAACGAATGCATTATAGCAGCCATAAGGAGAGCTTATGAGAACAACTGCCCATTCAGAGAGAGAAAGGCCAAACGGGAAACTCAGTGGTGGTCCAAGATGAGAATGGAGGTACGTAGATTGTTTAACAGTGTCAAAAGGATTGGGAGATGGGAAGAATACAAGACTTCCCGTCTAAAGTACGGTTACGCTATAAGGTAGGCGAAGAACACCTCATGGAGGAAGCACTAAGAGGAGATGGAAAGAACTCCAGAATGTGCCAGACTCCAGAAAGACTTGCTGAGGGACAAAAGACCTTATGGAGGAAACACCGAATCGAGTGAGGAGTCTCTGGAACTTTTTCTATGGACACAGTTTGCGCCGCACACTTTGTTTATAACATATTCTTCACTTATTTGGTGGCATAAGGCGTTTGAAAAACACGCCTTGGAATTAGGAATAACGGGCACAACGAACACAACGCCTACCGCGGGCATGGAAGTCCTCCTGAACCTGCCTCCGCTACACCTGGCGGTGAAATCGGAGGCAATGAAGGCAGCATATCGGCTCGTAACTGCCGGATATATTAAAACCCACGTCAAAAGGAGATACCATATCGAGATATTTGGGAAAATACGTAACGATTGCGTACTGAGTGTGCAATCGAACCGACTCAGAACCGAATATAAATTTTGTAAACCCTTGGAGACAGTCATACCGGAAGGGAGGGGAGAGTCGATACTCGAAGACTGAGGAGTAACAATGAAACCATGAGCATTAACCTGGACTCCTGGGAAACTGTGTTCCAGGCAGAGATCACTATAATTAACAATAATTTGTGCTGCTGGATCCACGTTATGACCGACAGTCAGGGAGCGCTAAAAACTCTGGAAAGTGTTGAGGTACGCTCCAGAGTGGTGAAAGGATGTCTCGAATCGCTGGTGAAACTGGCAGAACACAACAAAAAAGGTCTAAGGCTATATCAACAGCAAACACCACATCTATTGGAATGACGTTCCTGGGCAGAGGCAATCGCGGATTTCATGGCCCGCCGAAAAAGCGGACAGAGGTAATCCTGCGGTTGAGCAGGAAACAACAATAAAGGCAGCTGGACTCTTAAGGCAGGTTGACGTATGCTGAACCGAATAACATAAAACATATGCCCATAGAGCTTGTGCTGAAGTTCATTAACAGCACAGGCCTTATAGAGTAAAGTAGCTAAGTGGGGCACAATAATGCTAGAAACCCTCTTGTCCAATGCCATGCCACGCCATCCCATCCCACGCCACGCGACGAAAGTGTATGCAGAAATTTAACACAGATTCAAATGCAATGCATACACACTTATACCATGCAATCCCACGCGACGCTATGTCACGTATTTCATTTGAATCTGTGTTAAATTTCTACATCGCGTGGCGTGAGATGGATGGCGTGGCATGGCATGGGACAAGTTCCTTAAGACTAATAATAATAATAATAATAGGTGGTGGGGTCTCGCAAAACAATTCACCCGTTGACGACTCTGGCAATGCCCATGGACGCTTTGAGTGGACCAACACTCTAGGGAATGACCTGCTCGACTGCTACGAGACGAGCGAGCCGCGGCGAAAAGGTTACATGGCAAGGATGCATGCTCTGTGGGGTGAGAAACACCCAAAGCATCACTTTTTTGCACCACAAAAACTCCGCGACTATGTGGCCTATCTTCGTCGCATTCAATATGAGAGGGCACCTGAGCAGTTGGAGGAGTTACAGCCGGACGAGCTGGAGATCCACAACGCTCTTCCGGTAAATTTGGAGATGCCTCCGAACAGAAAGTCTCTCCACAAAATTCCACCAACCAAAGCCAGCGATGTAGTTGCAGCGGACGAATCACTCGATAGGAACCTCCCTGAGGATCCAGACATCCTGCTCCTGAACGAGATGGTCTATCGAGGGGCGACGAGGCTTTCTTCTTCGGTCTCACGTGGTGAGAGCACTGAGGCTGGGAGGAAATTCGAATGTCGCCTTGAAAAGATAGACAAGAAGATAGGAACCGCTAGGCAGGATATTTCTCAAATTCAGTGTGTTATGGAATTCATCAAAGAGATGAAACCTTTCGCACCAAAAATCCGGCGCATCGCGCGTCTTTTTCGCCGGACCCATCATACACTGAATGCAGCACAATGCAGTTAGGAAGCAGCACTGCATGGATAGAGTTCGCAGTCTTGTGGCTGCAAGAAAGTCCCTGGTAAGGAGTAGGCGAAGGTTGGTCGAAAACAACAAGTTCAAGACAAATCCTTCGGGGCTCTTCCAGCGGGCAAACTTTATCCCAGAGAAATTGCCGGCGGTGCAGGATGTCGAAGTCTTCTGGAGGGAAATGTACGAGGGGTCGAAACCGTTGCGTGAAGACACTCCAGCCCTTGCACAATTTGAGAACTTCGTAAGAAGATCTCAATTAAGACCAGTGGTGTGCAATCCGATAACCCCGGAAGAAATTGGCGAGACCCTTAAGGGAATCAAAAATTTTGCCGCACCAGGCCCGGACGGAATTGATACCTTTTGGTGGAAGAAATTCCGAAGCACGCACAAGCGTCTGGCCAGGGTATTTAATTCCTGGCTTGATGGTGAGCGGCCCATTCCGGGTTGGGTTGTCGAGGGGCGAAATGTTTTACTACCTAAGACGGGGGATTTGTCTCAGCCTCAGAACTACCGGCCAATAACTTGCCTAAATGCGTGCTATAAGATTTTCACCAGACTCCTGTACTACCGAATATTCCACGCTATTAACCCGGTGTATTCGAAAATTTTCGAACAGCGAGGCTGTAAAAGAGGCGTGGACGGCTGCAAGGAAAACCTGCTGATCGATAGGTGCGTCACGCAGGATGCCGTCCAATATAAGCGCAACCTATCTATGGCTTGGATCGATTATCGTAAGGCATTCGACACAACATCTCACGAGCTGATTATTCACTTGCTCGAATGTCTTGCGATACCCGATACACTGGTGAGATGCATCAAACAACTGATGTCCCTCTGGAAGACTCGGTTCTCGATAACATCCCGACGGGACCGAGTTCAGACAGAGTTGATATCATTCAGAAGAGGAGTATTTCAGGGAGATTCCTGAGTCCTCTTCTGTTTTGCATCTCACTATTGCCGCTGTCCGTAGCCTTGCGCGGTGCAAAGAGTTATAGCTGTGGTACACCCGGTAACCGGAAGCATAAGATCCCGCACTTGTTTTACATGGATGACTTGAAAGTGTATGCTTCCGGAAAGTAACAACTGACGCAGTCATTGCGCATAGTGCAGGAGTACACAGATGCTATTGGCATGGAGTTCGGTTGGGACAAATGTGCTCAGGTTCATCTCAAAAGAGGACGATGCGAGTATTTCGATGAAGATGCTCAACTCATTGACGGAAGCGTTCTGAGACATCTGAACGCCGGAGAGACTTACAAGTACTTGGGTGTGGAGCAGTGCCACATTCAAGCGTCACACGAGGTAAAAAAGTCTCTCTGCGCCAAGTACAAAAATCTACTCCGACGAATCTGGTCGTCAGAGCTTTCGGGGAAGAACAAGATTTTTGCCACAAATATGCTTGCCGTTCCGATCCTGCTCTACTCATTTGGAGCAGTTAAATGGTTAGTGGATGAGTTGAAGCAGATTGATCGGGATACTCGAAAAATGATGCATCTACAGCGCAGTTTGCATCCAAAATCGTCCGTTCCGAGGTTATATCTTCCACGAAACCAGGGAGGCCGAGGACTTTTGAGTTTGGAGTGTCTTCATAACAGGGTAATCTTGGGTATAGCCTGTAAGATCATCCAAAGTTCAGATCCCCTGTTGCTTCTTGTCAGGGATCCGAGAGGCGGGGCGTCGGGGCATTTTTGTTTAGGGCGGCACAAAGAGCAGCAGATGAACTCGGTCTTGACTTTGACGTTGAGCGAGCTCGGCCACACTCTATCACCGAGCTCAATTTGCTCCGTCTTACAGCCCACGTCAGAATCTCTGAGCAAGATATGCTCATGAGGAGGCATATGGATAAGTCAATGCATAGTGTTTTCTTCAAGAACATTAAAAACCTTGGCTTATCCAAAAGGCATACATTTGCCTTTCTGAGATCAAGTGGACTGAAGTCTGAGACTGAGGGATTCATTTGCTCTGCACAAGATATTACACCTTGGTCTATCGCAGCCGCGTGATGGGTATAGAGGTGCCGAATGTGAGCTGTAGGGCTTGTCACAGCAATGCATATATTGGCGGCATGCCCGGTGTATGCAGCTTCGGCCTATATCCATCGCCACAATGCGGCATTGAGAGTGTTATACTTTCATTTAAGACACCATTATGCAATAGACCAGACACCAGTGCTGCCCTATGTCCCGAACGATATTGAGTCCGTTGTGGAGAACGAAAGGTGCAGAATCTATTAGAACTTCGCGTTCTCCACCGTCAGGCAGATAACAGCGAACAAGCCTGACGTGGTTCTATTGGACCACTCCTCCAAGCAGATGTTTGTTATTGAATTTTCGGCTCCTGCTGAAAATAACATCTGCGTCAAGGAGGAGGAAAAGCGGACAAAATATCAGGACCTGCTCTTTGAACTTAGGAGGCTGTACTCAAGTTACTCAGTGAAGCTCGTCGTTTTAGTAATTGGGTGCATGGGAGGCATCAAGGACTCGCTCGTCTCGAAAAGAGATGCGGATACCCGCTACGAATACGGATAAACAAGATAAACAAGTTTGTCCTAACTGCCTATTAGGTCTGGCACTTGGGTTCGGTTGCGTTTACCTGTGCGCATCCCTCTTGTCACAGCTATCTCTCTCATGCCATCAACAAATTAGTTGCCATACTCCTCTCTAACTCACCTATTCTCCCCGATACTTAAATTGATCTGGCTCCTAATTAAACAACCAAATTTCGATCTGGCCAATTTTTATTATATTCTTTGATTATCGAACTGTATTGTGTTAAAATTTCAGCTATGTATACTAAAATGGTTTGATTTTTTTTTATTACTAAAATTAACATCTGGCGCAATGTTAGCAACGACAAAATTGTCTGGCAACTATACATTTTTATACTGCTAAAAGAATGAATTGCTCAAAAGTCATAGCAAATTATGAAAAAACCAAATTCCCAATATTTACAAAAGGGATGCGTACAGGTAAACGCAACTGCTCCCAGGTGCCAGACCTACCCTACCTCTACCTAACTTCAAAATCTAGTTATTTTGTTAGGAGCAAGGCTGCGAATTAGAAGGAGAAGCAAAGTTATTGCCATTTTGAAATACGTAAATACCAATCACAAATAAACTGATTGCAGATTATATTTCGTCCTCAAAATTTTACCACCCTTTTCAAAAAACCGTTAAAAATGTTTTCTGGCACAGTTTCAAGTAAGAAGAAAACATTGTATTATGTATTAGTTTTCATATTACCATTGTTAAAGTACATTATAGTTGGGTCATCTTTATGGGGGAATACTTTCCACTATAAATAAGGACAACATTATAGCTCCATTTTATTTCATTGCGTTAAGAAGTGCTGGTTTCAAGCGGCGTGTAGCTCAAGCTGTGTGCAAATTTGTGTCGATAAAACAGGTTTTTTATAATACAATGGTGTTGGCAAGAATTGTATACCAAGAGCACTGACTCATAAAATGTAGACCGTTCTGACAACGTACGTTGAAAATGATGTCGATTTTGTGGCTTACTGGATTTGCTGTACAGGCGTTATTGTTCAACATTTTTCAAATGTTTTTTATTTATTTGAAACTACAGGTCCACTTCTATAATTCGGTCAGACTAAATTGTAAAAAAACTTTAATTTTCTATGTTTAAAAATAGAATAGAAATGTGTGAATAACACACATTTTCAAGTGCATGAAACTCGATTATAGGTAAAAAAAATACGAGTGTGCTTTGGACCACACGACTGAAGTAAAACTTCAGTTCGCCATTGTGAAAGTACTCTTAATTTATGTAAGTTTATAAATGGAGCTAGAGAATCCTGAATTAATACCGTCCGTATGAATGTCGTCAGCGAAATGTCGGCAATCATGTGTAGCGATTAAGATAAGTAGCGCAATTGCAGGCAAAATTGACACAGGTCAATGGCTCTGTCGTGAGCAGGGCGGATCCACAACCTAAAAGACGCGGGTTCGAATCCCGTTAAAGCAAAAAAAAGTCTATGAATTCATTATTGTAAAATCGTTCGCTTCGCCCGATCACACTTTTCGTAACGCTCTCGTCAGGCATTCACCAGCTTACTCCCCAAGTCAAGTGTCCGTAAAGAAGTCTTTTATATTAAATTTTATTACATAATTAATAAACGAAATTCATACTGTTGTTTTTATCTCATTTCGTTTTTATTCACAATAATATTCTTAAAGACTTACTTCGCCGACCGTGTATTCCAATAGTAACTAATTAGATTATGATTCACTCATTAGTCATTACCGTAATTTATTTATTTGTCTTATACAGATCTACAAACCTCGTATATACCTGGATGTCTGTCCTAATTATACTGAAATTATGCATTCAAGAATTTGTGTCAACTCCACGAAAATATCTGTTAGATTTTAGTGAATACCGCGTTTGGCACTTCCATGGGTACTACCCATAGACGAAGAAAGTAAATGTCGATAACTGTAAGTCTGACAAACAACAAACTATTAGCAGCTTGAAGAAGGGTCCTGCTAATGCACGAACATAAACACGAACATAAACGATGGCAGTTTCAGAGTACCGATTTTGCTAAAAACCGCTACGGCTAATGCTACCAGCTTCTGTTAGAGCTACAAAGTTCCTATGCAGGCCCATGAATTACCATGCGAAATAATAGAAGGCCGGAAATAGGGGAGGTACCCTTAAAAGATTTTTCCTAATTTGCTGTTGTAACAAAGCTATTAACGCACTCATTTTGAGTGCGTTAATATTTCATTAACGCACCCAAAATCTAGAATTTTTGTTTTCTTTGGTTAGACACACTGAACCTTGCATTGAACGAAATGTTAGTGTGATTTTGTGGTTAAGGTTCCATGTAAGTCATCTCAAGTATACGTCAGGTACAGAAAAATCAAAATTTAACAAAATCTCCTAAATTACCAAAATTGATTTTATTTGTTACAAAATGAAATTAATATGCAAATTAGGAAAAATAACATGAAAAACGCGTTTTGTAAAACTTAAGAGCGCTCGTTCTTTACAGGCACTCCTGCCTACGGCAGTCGTGCTGCAAACCTGAACTCGTGTCTTAATATAAGTTTTACAAAACTAGTGTTTCAATATACTATTATGACACTGCACACTCCTGTACTCTTTCGGTAAATTTTATGAATTTATGGTCTTATTGCAGGTACACACTTGTACAAAATACCAGAAATTTAAATTTGTTTCTAAACAGATACCCAATTTTTAGACTTTTTACGTATTTTACATAATTTACATTTTTTATACGTAAGCCCAATTTTTTACATGTAAACTTTATGGAAAACTGTTTTTATTTATTTTATTTAAACTCTTTAATTATAAATTCTTTCAATAACCATCAATTTCGATGATTCACATCTACCGGGCGTCTCGGGATTATTAATTATAATTTTCCAGTTATTCTTCGCCCGTTCCGAAAATAACTTTCAATCATGAATGTTTTTTGTTCAAGTGTAAAAAGCATTTTTCAATAATTAAAAAACTCAAACGTCAATTTTTGACATAGTAACATTAGCTACGATGTGCCGAATGTGAACCGCTTTTGTTTCATGGCAATCTTGGCCAGATTTTTATTTAGACGCCCGATACAATATTATTATTAATAATTTTTTTTATTAAACCGTATTATTAATGCTTGATGACAGTAAAGTGTCAGAAATAATCTGTGTGACTACTCTAACTTGGGAGAAACAGTGATATCAGCTGCTTATGTTAAATAAATTTCACAACCATGTAATATTTTTCGATTAATTATGTAATTATTTTCGGCGTTGAATACGTTTTGAACGTTTCCCAAAACAGTTTGATCAGCTACGGTTACTTAGCAGAAGGTTACTTATTTTGAACAGTGTAAAATGAACTCACAAAGCAACTGACAATTCCTTCATAAATTGGATCCTACACAATAACGTATTGTGTGGAAGACCACAATGAATCCTAACCATGTAAATATTTAAACATTATTATTTCTATAAAAATGGACTAGTGGTAATAAAACGGGGTAATGGCAGAAAACATTTTAAAATACCTTTTTAAGAAGCAAACAGAACCACGGGAGTAGCGTATCTTACAAATAAATGATAGGCAGAAATCATCCAAAACTACGAAATTAATAGGATGTCGAACGTAGTAGAGCGTGTAAAAAACAAATTCAGTAAGTTTGTATACCAACAATAAAATCAGCTTAAGAAATGCATCATTAGTTGCTCATAATTTGTTTAATAGTAGAGGAATATTACAGGGCATTATTTTTTCTGTACCTACAGAACGTAATTTTTGTTGTTTGAACATAAAGCTTAGAATGTAAATTGAAAAAAAAAAACAAATAAGGTAATGTGGTAAAGATGTGTCTTATAAGGCAAATAAGTCACGAAAGAAATGTGTGTAATACATAGTTTTATCCAACACCTCCTTCTGTAATAGTTGTTAAAACATTCATCAAAACTCAAAAAATTTTGACGTTCATTTGACGTTCAAAACTGTTGGCTTATAAACTAGTTGCATGGCAAAATAGAAAATCGTTGAATTATGGGTTCATAAGTCACATGTGTCTTATAGACAACATAATACATTCAAAATCGGCATTATTATGACTTATAATAAACAGGTGTTGGATAAAAATTTTTAACATGGTTTTCAATTTTTCAATTTATACAAATTATTATTATTAGGATAATTGAAAAGACCACATTTTAAGCATTTAAATAAATTTAAATATTTAAATGCTTACCAATATTCTCATACTAGTGACATAAACGCCTACAAGCACATTCGATTTTATCGCTCGTTAGTTTATCTGTTCCACTTTGAAATAGGTACATACGTCTTTCCGTATGTAAACGCAAGAAATATTATCCAAGAATGGTAGCATCTAATTTTTGTTTTTTTTTTTTATGAGAGGGGTTTATTATAGTAAGTACTATTGATTTGGTTGATAAACACCAACGACTAAACACTTTTAAGTTGCTATTGTTGTTTGTAGCATTAGGTGGCTCATTCTCTTAATATTAAACTAAACGGAAATTTATTGTCATAATTTCAGAAAATAAGAATAGCAAAACTGTTATACTCGGTGATTCAAAATAACTTTAATCGTCGATGACTTGATGGACCGGGGTGTAGGCATTACTGTGGGTATCAATACTTTCAACAACTACGCGTGTCACATCAATTTGAAACAAAGACAATTATTTTTGTTTCCAAAGGTCTCTGATTAATGTTACTATGTTACCCAGGAGAACATTGCACACATATCTTAATAAACCGTTTTTTCCTCCAAGTTCTAAGAAGAAAAACATTTTATTGACTCATCATGTTAGAAAATAATCAAATTATTATTATCTTGGACAATAAAGGATCTCTTCTAAAATCTAGAACAATTTCCACGAAGCATCAAGTATCACACGAGGTTTGGCCTTGCTAGATTTTTACATCAGACCCACGGACACGCTAAAGCAGACCGGAGTTTTGAAACGGTAACTGCACAGTTGCATTAATAAGTTATTGTGTTGCGTTTTGTGCGAAGTTTGTTGGTTGAAACAACGATAAATGCCATTATTTTAGGACCGGAAAGCGAGAAAGAAACAATTATGTAACTGTCAAATAGTTTCTTCAAGTTTTCAACACAGTACAAATAAATGCCCAGTTCCTCGCAGTAAGTAGCAATAAAATTTTTATTAAGGTCGCTGCACACATGACCGAATTAACGCACAACTTGCTAGCGGTAACGTAAATTTCACTCTTTTGAAAAGCTATCAATTTATAATCACAAAGCCTAATCGATACCATAACGCTTTGTAGCTGATTTATTTAATGTTCGGCAAAGTTCAACGATATTGAGTTCTCTTCTATGCAAACGGATCCAAAAATGTAGAAAATGGGCACTGAACATTGTTCGGACTTTTAAACACAAAGGTTCGGGTGACTTGGACTGTTCAAATTGTTCAGTTCAAATATATAATTATTTTTGCGTTGATGTGGATGGTCTGCAGCCACCTGGTACTATGTTGTTTACGTCTTCTTTCGTCTATTCAAAACCCGTTTTGGTAATAAAATTACACTCTACCGTTATAGGCAACCTATCATGCACTATTAATGCTACCTTCTCTTGCAGAATACATCGTTACCATGGATAAATGGACCATTGTGATCACCAGTATTATTGTAATTAAATTAACATTAAGTTCTGACATATCCTTACTATGTAAAAACAGACCCAGCGTCCTAGGCGGAGAACTCGTTTGTCAAAACGCTACATTCCTACTTTTTAAAAACCCTAATTTAATTACGACCAGAGTTCAAAAATTTCTTTGCGAAAATTGTACTTTACCGATCATCGATGGAACCTCATTCAACGTCACCAAAAATAGTGTTAGTGTTATTTCTTTTATGTCGTCAAGAATTCATACAATCAAAGAAAATGCGTTCAGTGGGTTTAAAATGTTACGAGTATTGAGTTTACGTAACAACTCGGTCACGGATTTGGACCCAAAAGCTTTTACAAATTTGAAACGAATGGCACATTTTGATCTTAGTCACAACAATATTCGAATTTTAATTAACAACATGTTTGAGGAATTGTCAAACTTGAATTTGTTGAATCTCAATAAAAACTACATTTATTATATTCAACCTGAGGCTTTCAAAGGGTTGCCGAACTTGCGAATTTTGTATCTAAACTATAACCGGTTAGAAAAATTGGATGGCTTCATTTTCAAATACTTACCCAACCTTTTGCTTTTGTACTTAGAGAACAATAACATTATGGAGATAGACTCCTTTGCATTTGTTAATTTGGGGAGTCTCAACTATCTTTATTTAAACAACAATAAAATTCGATTTCTCACACCATACAATTTTAAACCTTTAAACAAGTTGGTTGATTTGCAATTGCGGGGTAATAATCTCACCGAAATTCAAGTGAGCTCGTTTAACGGTTTAACAAATTTGAGACACTTATATTTGGGCAACAATAGCTTGAAAACTGTAAAACGTTACGGTTTCATTGGCTTAGATAATCTGCAAAATTTAGACTTAATTGATAACGAATTCGAGCTATTTGATCTCGGCTACATCGAAAATATGAAGCATTTGAGTACTTTGTGGCTGCAAGAAAATCGTATCTCAAATGTAGCAATCGATTTTAAACTAGATCCTTTAAATTCATTATTTAGTTTGGGTCTAAATGACAACAATCTAACTGTATTGAATTACAAATTACTTTACAGCAAAGTCCCAAATATAAGAGATATTTTTGTTTACAATAACACCTGGAAATGCGAACTTCTGGTCAACATGTTCAACTTCTTGCAAGAGAAGAATGTCAGTCTTTGTGCAACAGACGACTGCAACGTAAAGAAAACAAAGGATTTTGTTCAAGAAAGCTGTGCTGATGAAGAACAAGAAGAAGTCACAGAAAACAACGATTCAGATTTTACGGCTTCAAGTGGTACCTGTATTCAAATAAATTTAATTGTACTTGTTTTTCAGTTGCTCTTTTTGTAATGCTAATTTGGTAGTATAATTTTTACCTACCTCACTTCTGTAAAGATTTATTTGTAAATATAGATGTTGTCAAGTTGTTGTCACTTTTGACTACAAATGTCGAGCATTAATGTGTTGGGCTGTGTTAATCAAGATGTTGAGTTTGGAGAGGTTCCCGTGGGCACCACTGTGTTTAAGATATTACCCCTGAAGAATTCTACCTACGTAAGAAAATTTATTGTAAACGCTTTAGTAATAATTTCAACACAATAACTTTTAGAATACTGTAACATATTATGTCACCAGAAACAAGCAGACAAATCCTATTTATCACGTTTTCGACGTTAATAAATACGAGATAAAAGTACAGGCTGGATCAGAATTTAAATTGAAGATAACGTACACTCCCAGAATTCCACGAAATAAGGATTTTGATTACTTCGTAATCACGGATTCTAAACATCACTTCTTCCGATTACGTTTCAGAGGAGAGTGTATAGGTATAGAGCTCTTCATCAGAGTTCAGAGATAACAAATTTGATGGTGAATTTATTAAAATATTCGTTTTTAAAAATGATTTTTTGGGGTTAAGTAATTTGGAAAATTTGAACCAAGAGTTCACTTCTATCAATTCCTATCTCTTCTGATGGGATGTCTTTTGTTTCTCGAAGTCACACCTATTATCCAGTTTGATACTATTTTAATCAACTGCTGTATCATTCTATTCGTAGTGTCCACGGTGTAAGATAAATAGGTGATGCGACGAGCCAGCCGACTTGTCTCGAATTTGCTAACGCGGTGGGTTAGAGAGAGAGGGTAGACTGGGGCCATGGGCGCTCGAGATTCGCGGAGACAATGAGATTTTGATGGAAGTATAATTGAATCCACATATTTTGAGAACCAATTATATTGAATCAACTTACTTCAGTAATGATAAATGTCTTTATAGTACATATTATATCTACAGAATAGAATGCGATGTGATCATGCATTTATAGATAAATAGGGTAGGTGCGTGATTGAAAAACAGAAAATAAGCGCTACTGTTTGTGCGCGCGATTTTTCTCTGTAAGATAAACTGCCAGTTCGTTGGAAACACTATATTTAAAGTAACAAACAAATAGCAAATTACATATTAAGGGAGAACTTATGAGCTACTGGTTACTGCAATATTAGCAAGCGGTACAATGACTTATTAATATCATTTCAACAAACTATGTAGGTACTGATTTTCAGGTTAACTGTAATCTAGATTCTTTTTTTTTTATTTGGTCCCCCATGAGTTTTATAGTCTTTACATTTAAAGTAACGCACTGCCTCACCTGCATCTCATCGAAAATCAGTATACCACGTCTTTGAAATTCAGTTTTAATTTCCATTTTCAGTCTAAATGCTTCAAAAATCGATCATCTAAGTAAGCCACATTTTAAATTTACTCGTGCCAAATATCTCCTAATTGTTGTAATGGATGGTTAAGGCAAAATTTCCTGATTACGTAGAAATGTATACGTTGTCGGATTTTTATATGCAATATTAAACAAGTGAGTAACCAATTGTGATGTTTTTTTTTTATATATTTGCACATTTTGACACATTTGGTGATTAAAGTTGTACTAATTTTTTTACAATAATTGCACTTATTTTTTGATGATTCATGTTCTAAGTTGGCATTCTCATTCATAACAAAATCACATTTAGAATGTCTCTGTGACAATAAAATATCCTTGTAATATAGTACTATAAATACTCATCCGGCACTTTCAGAAAACTGCCGTGGCAAATCAAATTTTATTAACAATTCTTTTAATCGCTCAATATTGCTTGTTTCTCTGTTTTGTCAAATTCGTAACATGTTCAAATATGTAACAATCGACTTCAAGATTCTTATTGACGACAACTTTCTTTTCTAAAAGAATATTATTTTTCAAGAGTGCTAATTTTGTCAACGCGATTAAATTATTGTCAGTGTTTGGAATTAAATTCATACTCCACAAACTAGATGGTAATGGTAAAACGTCATGATTTCTCCAAATTGCACGGTTATATTCTTTTAGATTGTTTTTATGAATAGCAAATAAGGATTAGGCGCAATTATCGCATTCACCTGCACACAATGACATGCACCAACGACAAAGCCCGACTCACGGTGTGGCCCGAGTCGAACATCCTTGTCTTACAATTCCGTCTCTGTCGCGTTAGCAGTTCGGCGACACGGAACCCGTATACATGAGTGGCGCGTGCAATCACCTATTTATCTTACACCGTGGTAGTGTCTAATAATAATTATGCTTTCTCCAGACAATATTTTCAATTCCCTTTTAATTTTTGTTGTTAGATTGAGGCAAAATATTGTTATCTTTATTTTTCTTTGAAGCATTTTTAGATCTTCCTCTTCTTTTGCTTTTGTTTTTGACCACACAGGGCTTCTTCCAAACTGACTATAAATACTGAAAATCGATCAGCGATCACAAGGGCATCTTTCAACTTTCGGGAGGCCTTAATTTTATTGCTTTATCCGGTACCTCCACCGCTCTTATTAATACACCTTTTCTGCAAGTTTTAGGTAGGTCCTCATCTTTCTACATTGTGGCACCGGAATAAATTTTTTTGTCTTTTAAAACATTTTAAACTTTCATTTTTGAAATTTTTTTATTTAAAATTTTCGGCCATCTGCGGTTATTGCATCAGGTGTTATTATTCATTCTAGTCTTACGATTAGATTGAATATTGTAGGCAACAATGGATTCTCTATCTTCACTCCTTTAAATAGGGTTCACCTCTCGCATAAGGTTGGCTTCCTTCAATAGGAAGGAACTATACAGGACCAAAAAAGACAAAGAATCCTTACCTATTCAAAGTAGTCAAGCTATAGATAATAAATTTCACAATAAAGTTTTAAATGACAGCAATACCTTATTTTATAGTTCGACACTGTCAGAATTTTCAAATTTTCGCTTGTGTGAATACTCTTCTGTCATGTAAAAATAAACTGTCAGATAAACTTCACACTATTTTTATGAATTTTAAGCAATTTAAAGACTTGCCAAGGTGGTGTCGAACTATAAAACGTTGTATTACACTCGATCCTGTGTAAATTAAGGGCTTTCCGGCACTCGGGGCTTAAAACAGCACTCGTTTCACTCGTGCTTTTTTAAAACCCTAGTGCCAGAAAGCACCCAATTTACACAGGAACTCGTATAATAATATACTATTCAGAGTCTGAAATTAATTTTCTTTCCAAAGGCCTAACTACCTTATTTAAAGACCCTCACAATTTCACAAAGAACATTTCAGATTCAAACATGATTAAAAGCTTAAAAACAAAAATTAAAGAATTTGTATTAGTAAAGCTGACAAGGGTAATTGTTTGGTAATACTTAACAAACAAGATTACTTAAACAAAGTAGAGCATTTCTTAAAATCTGGTGACTTTACAAAACTCAAAAAAGATCCTACTACAAAATTTGTTTCCAACCTTTTAACGCTCAAAGACCTTTCAGAAACCGTTAAATATTTCGACCCACAAGCTTTCATACTAATACCCATGAATCCTTGCATACCTAGACTATACGGTCTACCTAAAATACATAAAACTCAACCTTTTCCCATTAGACCAGTAGTTTTTTTTGTCAATGAGGAACTTGCATGATTTTTTTTCTACCTCGAAACTTTCTCCAAATAAAGCTATCCGGTAACAGAAAGCCGTAATTTATTTATTTTTGTTCAATGTTCATCTGTAATCGAATAATAAATAAAATACTTTCGTTGCAAGTCAGCGCTTTCGTACGCGACCTAAAACGCAGTGTGATTGGCCGATCAAAAAATTACGTCACGCAACGGTAAGAGCGTTCCACCGTACGAGCTGCACAATGTAGTTCTGGCGTGTATGCGTCTGATTTTAAATTTCTGCAGGTTACAAATGTCTGAAGAAGCTTGCATGGAGGTAGAAAAACATACGATGATGCAAAAACCCGTTGTGTTATGAACTACATTATGCTCGAATTACTGCATCAAAAGCTTATGATGCTGCACATTGTCAAACCTTTACTGCAACATTGGTAGAAAATACGAGCTTATGGAGCTTCCAAATTTGAAGTTTCAGAAGCATCGCAAAGGGGCATTATCCTCGAATCTCAAGTTCTTTGCGAGGTACAGAGGAAATTGGAAACATGTAGAAATTGTGGTTTACTATTAAGTTGGCATTATCCATTCATTATTGCTTCACCCGATGGTATTTCGGATGAGGCAGATCTTGAAATAAAATGTCCTGCATCTGTAAAAGCAATGAGTGAATTTATAAATTCTAAAAATGAAATCACTGGTAAGTGTTGCGCTGAAGTGATGGAGGGAATCTTCCACATAACTTTCGGCCACCGTCGACGAACGCCACCCGCCATGTCTTTTTAGCCCCAGCACATTAACTCCTGTATTGACTAAAAGTGTAGCCGATGTGCGTCCAAACCAGTGCCCAGTAAAAGCTTCAGCTGCTAGCAACTTTAAATACATTGCTATTTTTGAGGGCTAGCCTCCAAATAAATGATCTGACCTTGCGTTGCTTGATCAAAGTCTTATGTATTTTCCAAATAATGAACTGCTGTATTTCTCTATCAATGACTGTGAACGTTCGCTGAATATTCGTTTTTGTATTTGGAACATTTACTATAAACATTCCTTCACGTTCTTATTCTGTCACTCATATTTTAATATTATATAATTCCTCTCGTCTACAAGTGCCCGAGACCCCCCATTTTTTCATTACTACCTACAAATATACAAGAATAATGTTTTATTAGAACCCAAATTTGCCAGCTCATCATCTGAACAGACCTGAATAAAAAATTGTTCGTCTGGTGCTTCATTCAAGAATTTTTCGATGTCTTCTTTGGTGAAAACTCGGTCTATATCCAATAATTTTTTTATTAGAAGATAAGCAATTATTGTAGCAAACTTAGAAATGTCGATAGTATCATAGAGAAAAATTGTACTCTTTAGCATTGAATACTCCGCCCATAAACTGCCCGTTGTCTTCAGTTGTCCACTTTTCACCACAAAATACGCTAACAACCCCTTTTCATTTAAAGCAATCTTCTTTGCTTCACGCCATTCCTTAAAAACCTTGTATGTCTGTTCATATCGGACTTTGGATTTTTCTGGGATTATTGCCGAACATCCTTCTTGTTACGCTTCTTCAAAATCATTCGGTAGATTATCACTATCGATATCGGAACCGCTCATTTTTGCTTCGAAAACAGAACTATGAACGATTCTACCAAAAACCACAATTTTACATGATTTTACTTGTTTGGGAAAAAAACTATAGAAACTATCGAAAAGCCACCCAATATTTTGAGTTTCAATCTTCGCGCCGATTATCAAAAATTTGTAGGAGTATTATTCCAGATACTCCAATCGTGCAAAAAACAAACTCTTACCGTTCTCCATACTTAATATACTATTTACTGTCGGCTTCAGCCATAGCGTATTAATTTAAACACAAAACACACACAAACCAAACAAGTACTTCTACAACTCATGCTAGAGTCAAAAAGTCTGTTTTGACAATTTTTCATTTCATCGCTCATAAACAGACCACACAATGCTTCTTCTACGCGCGGCCGTTACTGTTGCGTGACGTCACCCACTCACTGCGCTCTGTATCACCGTTTGCCGGACGCTTTTAACCGCCGTGTTTTAAACTTTAATTTGTGAAGTTATTTGGAAACCAATTATCATAAATGAAACACCGTTGAAATTGTAATTTTTTTCTCTATTTTTCAAGATTATAAAAAAATTTATGCAAGTTGTCCATTCCCCTGTATCAATACTTTCAGAATGGCTTTAATACAATTCTTAGACAACATTTAGATTTCAATAACAAATTTGCAATAAAAAACTCAATAGACCTTTACTCCAAAATTAAAAATTTCCAAATTCCATCAGACACTAGACTTGTTTCATTTGACATTGTTAATTTATTCCCCAGCATTCCACCGAAATCTTGCTTATTAATTTTAAAAAACCTATTATTTAATTCTAATATCCCAACCATGCATGCACTAAATTTACATTCACTTTGTGAGACTGTCCTAGATCAAAATTTCTTTCAATTTAATAATAATCTTTATTCACAAAACTTAGGCTTAGAATGGGTTCTAATTTGTCACCTCTTTTAACAGAAAAATTCATGAATAACTTAGAAGATCAGTTTTTAAGTTCTTCTCCCTTTAAAGATCATTTTCTCTTTTGGTACAGATATGTAGATGACATAATTGTTTTATTCAAAGGATCTGATTCTGAACTTGATAACGCACTCAGCAACTTAAATTCTTTAAACCAATCCATTAAATTCACCGTTGAAATTGAAATAAATTCCCAAATTCCCTTTTTCGACTTGTTAATCACTAGAAATAATAATACTTTTAAATTTGACATTTATAGAAAACCTAGTATCACAGATTGCGTAATACCTTTTGACTCTTGTCACCCTGTTTCCCATAAGTTTGAAGCTCTTCATTCCTTTTTCCACCGATTATTTTCTATACCACTATCAGATTCATCTTTTCAAACAGAACTTAATAACATTAAACAAATTTCTTCAAATAATGGATATTATTTAAAAACTATAAATAAATTAGACTACAGATACTATAACAAATTCAAATACACACACCACTTGGTTAAAAATCCTTCAGAAACAATTTCCTTTTCAAATTCATGTTACTTTGGTCGCAAAATATCAGACCGTATTGAAGAACATTTCAGGCACATCTACAACAACACAGATCTTGATCCTCCTCCATCAACACCTTCTTCTTTCGCCAATCATATATTAATAACAAAACATAGTTTTTCACCATCAAATTCCAAATTGATTCATAAATGCAATGAAGGCCGGAAATTAGATTTTCTTGAGACTTTGGAAATAAGGAAAGCCTTGAAACTGGAAAACTGATCTTGTTTAAACGAACAGAATAACTTCAATAATCCCATTATTAATTCACTATTTCAATTTTTTTCCACTCAAACAAACTTACCAGATTCTCCTTGGTCCATTTTAATCTTTACATTTTATAAAATGTTGTTTTTAAAAATGTTTTAAAAATCATGTAACCTTTTCAAAACGTCAAATTTAATTCAAAATAACGTCAAAGTCATAATTTTTAATATTCTTTAAGATAAGAACCCCTCTTATAATTCATCAATTGTATCATTAATCTCTTATTAAATTAGGGCTGATGATGGCAGTAGTGTTCTGCCGAAACAGCCAAAATTTACACTGTAGGGGGTAAATGAATGATAGGTTGATTGTAGTAGGTTAATTGTTGTAGTTATTACATCAGGGGTTCAAAATTGCCTTTTACAAAAGTGGCTTTTTTCTGGTATTGTTCAACTGTAATTTTTTTCTTTTAAAATAAAAGATCTCACATTTTCAAGAAGTTAACCTTATGCGAGACACTCTGTAATTAAGAATTTCACTTTTGATTTCTTATTTTCTAAGCTTTTCACCAGATATTTCCTCATTTTCTGGGTTATTTTTAATTATTTCAAAATTTGAGATTACAATACATGGGATATTTTTCTGTTTTTCTTTACTTTCTTCTGATAGTTTTGTACTAGTTTTGTGTGACCACCGATTATAGAAATCCGCCGAATTCTCACGATTTTGAACATATCTGTCGTAATGTAAGTAGATTCAATTTACTAGATTGATTGGCGCTTTGTGAGGTAATTGTTTAAATTTGACCTTATGATAAAGAAGTTTTCATTCGTTCAACTGTTCCACAAGGTAGTCTAAGTTTAAACTTATTATCGTGTAATATCTGAAAATCCCCATTGCGTAGATGAAGCGGGAATTTTGATGCGTTTTTATAAGAAATGGCTATGTGCCAAAAGCAAACATACACCGTCTCGATTAAGCTTTAATACATTTTGAAAAACTTATGTAATAGTAACGAGTGAGCATCAAAATACGTGATCGTAGGAGCCTCTGAATCCAAAATTTTGAGTCGATTCTTGATCGATACGATTGTGTAAAAAGTCATCGAGTAATGTGAATTGACGATTAATGTAAACAGTAAAGTAAAAGAACCGATATACGTTTAGCCAACTGCGATCACGAATATTGTTGCTCACTCGTTAGCAATGTCTATAGAATCCGAATTTGCTGAAAGTGTATTTTTTCGATCATATAACACATAATAAATTGAGCCAATAGCAATCGCAAATTTTCCCTATTTTCGATGTATAGATAAGCGATAGCCCATTGATAACGTAGTATGTTCACTTCGGTTTTTCGGCTGGCTCCAACAATGAACTTTGTCATAGTAATGATTTTTTTATGATTGTTTATAAAAGTCAGAAAAAAGTTCCGTTAAAATTTCGCTTTTTTTGGATCACTTTGTTATATATGTTATATAATCGTAACGAATACCACTCGAGCATAGAAAATAATCCCATTAAACTAACCTCCTCATTCGACGTATTCCGCGAAATACGTCTCATGACTCGGAAGTTTAATCGATATTTTTCCATGCTTTTGTAATATTAACACTGATTATATCACTCGCATTAAATTTCATAAACTAATACAATGCGGTATATTCGATTTGGTGTTTCGCTATCTTATTGGCTGTTCCAGTCGTAAGTAACAAAAAATACATAACGTAAGTAACAAAAAATAGCAAGAGGTGTTTTTTCTTTGAATGTCAAATGAAAACAAACCAAATCAAATTCATGGATTTCTGTACGGAACGGAAGTCCACATTCGACGAAAACAGCTCGGATCATCATTGGCGGAAATACTTAAAGATTGAGCCTACAATATGCGTAAGATAGATGGAAATTCGTACAAAGAGTCAGCTGTTAAGACTATATGGAACAATACGGCCAAATGATTACAGGAGAAATACTATCATGAGTAGAAAAGTTGATCCGGAAGGTTTGCAAAAAAAGTTTTACCATATTGTTGCCGTAGAGCTGGCGTGGGGGTGAAGCTGCAAACTGTAAGTTGAATTACTTTAAGGAAGAGGTGAATAACGATGGGAGTCTTAGCCGAAGAATTTAATATAATTTTTTGATTTTTTCGAAAACCTCACAAGGTGGTGAAAAACACTTAGCTGAAAATAAATATTTGACCCGAAATTTTGTAGTCAGATTATTCAAAAAAAGGACATAATTAATAATTCCACCCAGTCCAGTCTTTAATTGCATAGTCTATAAGTTAGTAATTAAAAAAAAAAGTTTTAACGGATTTGTTTTCTGTGGTTAAAAAGACAATTAAAAGACCTTTCAAACAACGTATTACTCAAGCCTTATTCCCTGTTTAAAAAATGGGGGGTCGCTCCTGTGAGGGGTATAGCGTTGCACTAAGCGTGCCTACTATGTCCCCCTCGAGGTTAAAAGTGACCGGTTTTTAGATTTTCCTCAAACCTCTTTTCCTAAAAAGTTATTTAGGGTGGCTCGTTTCGATTGAAACGGCCTGCATAATAAATACCTCTAAGATGTAACGAAGTTACTTAAAAATTCAAAGAGACGGGTGTCGGAAATGGGGCTCCACGCTCTGAAGCGAAAATTCTCCGCAAGTCTCCGTAGGTCAAGCTCCCTACGCCCAAATCAGCATCTTTAACAGCCTCTTAAAAATACTTCTTGGCCTCCGATCGGGATGAAACTTTCACCGTTGTAACCGGAAAAATAGCGCCCAGCATATGCAACCTTCCGGAAGTCGTTACGACCACCCCAAGCCACGGCCCATGTCACCGCGGGCCACGCCCTCTGCACCGAATCATTAAAGTGTCCAGGCAAAATGCTTCCCATTATCGGATTGGAATGGGACTTACATCATTTTGATCAGCAAGGAAGCGCGCTCCGGACGTCGCCGATCCGGAATCGCTACCCTGCCCGGAGCCGCTGCCGTTCCGTCCGGAAGAGAATACTGTGATAAGACTGTCTCCCTACTATTGGAACAGGCCGCGCGCGTCTGCCAAAGAAGCTCTGCTCAGCCGCAGAAGGGAGATGTGAGTCGCAGCTCTACCGAAGAGGTGGTCCCAGCCGACCACCCTCCCCGTTCCCGTCCAAGTTCCTGCTAACATCCCGGTTCCTTCCAATTCCCGACCATGTTCTTTCCGGTATCTAGACATCGTCTGCCGGTGTTTAATTCCAGCATCTTCCAGTTGTCTGACGGCGGGGGAACTCTGCTCGCGAGCCAGCCAACCGTGCGCGCTTAATCCGGCATTACTTCCGGTTTCTAGCCATCGCCTACTCTGCTCTCGAGCCAGCCAATCGTCCGCGTCTTTTATTGGCATCCGAAGGGGTCTTTCCGGTCGCTTCTTCCGGTTTCTAGTCCTCGCTTGCCGGTGTGAAATTCCGGCACCTTACAGTTGTCTGACGGCGGGGGAACTCTGCTCGCGAGCCAGCCAGCTGTCGCGCGCTAGTAGTATCCAGACAAGTTTCTTGTTTTCAACCCGGAAACCCTTACCACACCTTCCCTACCCTTGACACCTTTCACCGCCGCTACGCCCGTTGAGAGGGCGTCCCGCCATTGAGAGAAGAGGAAGCGACAAGGACAGTGAAGATAGTGGTGTTATAGAATACATTGTATATAGGGTGATCCTTAAATATTGTCACGTTGTGTTAAGTTATTTTTTCCCTCCTGGCACACTAGACAGCTGACCCCTGGCGTACTGTACTCCGTAGCTACCCACGGTACCGTAGAGCATACCACGTATAAAAACTGGCGCTCGAGGCAACCCGACCGTAGTAAGCGTCACAAAGGGATGGGTACATCTATAGTTCTGGAATGAGGTAACGACAGCTAGTTGAAAAGGAAGATGAAAGACAAGGTACGAGGCAATTGTGCCATTAATGATGAGTCCCAAACGCAAAAACCTGAATAATAATAATAATAATTTATTAAACGACTACATTTGAGAGATAATATGTAATTATAAAATTAGAGGATTTCGCTCGATTCCCCTCATCATATCTTGACTTGGTGACAATGGGACCATCTCAAGAATATATCCTTTTAAATAAAAAAAAAGGATTTTCAAAATCGGTCCACAATTGACGAAGAAATCGGTGAACATGCATTAAAGGAAGATTTCGATTTTCATGGGATCCCCTGATCAGATCCGAACTTGGTGACAATAGGACCACCTCAGGAGTATACACTTTCAAATAAAAAAAGAATTTTCAAAATCGGTCTACGAAGAAATCGGTGAACATGCATAAAAGGAAAAATTTGAGGATTTCCCTCGTTTTCCATGGGATCCCCTTATCAGATCCGGACTTGGTGACAATGGTACCACCTCAGGAGTATACCCTTTCAAATAAAAAAAGAGTTTTCAAAATCGGTCCACAATTGACGAAGAAATTGGTGAACATACATAAAGGAAAAAAAAAATAAAAAAACACCGGTATCCCAGAGGTGTGTGAACCATCATTTACGCCCTTATCTTGAATGGTGAAAAACGTGGTTTTCGGGGGACGATAGCCACATGATACCTTTACAATTTAAAATGATTAGAAATCATATACAGGGTGTTCTAATATTAGTAATATATCAAAATAATGTTTCTTTTTAATGGAATGTCCTGTATATTAGTTATATGTTACTATGTATACTGTTACTAATATTAGGACACTCTGTATAAGATTTCTAATAATTTTAAATTGTGAAGGTAACATGTGGCTATCGTCCCCCGAAAACCTTCACACCTGTGGGACACCGGTACATACAGTCCAACAACTCCTTCTTTTTAAGAAATAATAGAAAAAAAATGTTGTTTAAAAATGAATACAAATGAATCTTATTTGGTTAATGTCATTGTGCTTTATTAGTCTTTAATAAATTATGTTTTCTACATTTTACTTTTAATTTCCTGATATAATCATGACAAATATCATTCGATCACTTCCGTATATTCTAAATACTTTTCCTCTTTTTATTCTCAATTCATGTTGCCTTTTGGAAAAACACCTCGCGCGTGAGCTCGGGATATTTCCATGATGACATCAACTTTGAATAAAAATCGAGAAAAACATATCCGAATATACGGAAAATACGAATTTTCAGTAATAATATTACAAGAGCATAGAAAATATCGATTAAGCTTCCGAGCGCAGCTGGAGTGGTATTTCGCGGAATACGTCGAATGACGAGGATAGTTTAATCAGATTATTTTCAATGCTCGAGTGGTATTCATTACGATTATAACGAGTGAGCAACAAAATTCGTGATCGTAGGAGGCTCTGAATCCAAAATTTTGAGTCGATTCTTGATCGATAGGATTGTGTAAAAAGTCATCGAGCTGTCAAATCTGATTCAAATTTGTGACACGTCAGAGAAAATAGGTTAAAAGTAAAGTAAAAGAACCGGTACGTTTAGCCAACTGCGATCACGAATTTTGTTGCTCACTCGTTATAACGAAAAAATGCGAAATTTTGACGGAACTTTTTTTCTGACGTTTATTAACAATAATAAAAAAATCGTTCCTATGGCAAAGTTCATTGTTGGAGCCAGCCGAAACACCAAAATGAATATACTCCGTCGTCAAGGGTATATTCACTTATATACATCGTAACTATGGAAAATCTGTAATTGCTATTGGCTCAATTTATTATGAGTTATATAATCAAAAATACATACCATGTTTGTACAATGATTAAATTATTATTATTTTAAGGCCCCTCGGTCAAGTGCTCCATCAAAAACTTGTTTTTCTTCCGAACACCCAAACGTCAAGAAACAAAAGGCATTTTTACTCTTACGAATTCTTCTACCGTACCCGCAATCTTCAACTTTGATTGTATTGAAGAAGAACAGGGCATTTTTAAAGTTGACCCGACATGTGGGACTTTAGAACCTGAAAAACTTGTTTACATTACAGTCAGATTTCTGGCTCAAAATGCCAGATTATACTCTCGGAATCTATACTGTTTGATTTTACATCACGTAATAGTTACTTAAGTAAGCTTTTGTATAAATTTTATTTTGCATACTTCAGGATCCTATTGCTTTAAATTTGGTAGGCATTTGTTGGAATTCTGCTGAATATGACCATATCGATAGTAGTCTCCGCTTTTATCCATTTCCACGTGAAGAGATCATCGGGTTCAGAGGTTACTTCAGTGACAGTGTGACAATAAAGCCTGTGCCCCCACCTATTTCATTAACTGTTAATTACCTCGATTTTGGACAACTGATGCCGGAGAATTCATGTCAGACGTTGACTACAAGTTTTACTAATCATATGAATCATGCAGTAGAAGTGGAGTGGGAAAAAGTGAAATTGTTTCGGATATATCCCGAAAAACTTACGATTCCCCCTAAACAGTCCGCTTTGTATGAATGCCGATTTCATCCAGAAGAACAATGCAAATTATCAGGTGCAATTCTTAACGGACATGTATCATGGACTTACTCTGAGCATGACTATTCTGCCGTTAACGTGCCGATTCCCATTAGTTTACGTTTAATTGGTGCGTTTTTGCTTGGAATTACCATATTATGTTAAAGTTTTATCGTAGGTCATAGCTTCCCTCAAAATGTGCAATGGACACCGACAGTCTCCATCTCTCCAAACAATGTTATCTTACCTCTAAGCCTCCCCCATTGTCCCTCCTGGACAACCTTTATAATAAAAGTTCATGGTCATTTACCTGTTCTGTACAAACTCGTGCCTCCAAGCAGATCGTTGGTCCGATTTTTCTTATCCATTCATCTATAAATCAGCATTTACAGAAATTTTATAATGAAACCAATGGTTGGCATAATACGAAAGCACCAAGTGGTTGCTGTACAACTGGAAAGTCATTCACCAAAGAAGAAGTCTTACATTGAACAATGGCAAATTCAGCTCAATGGTGCGCTAGAAAATAGTGTACCAATGTACATAAAGGCTCAAACTGATGTTCCATGTGTAAGACTTGGGAGTGATAATTCCATTCATTTTGATCCCATGCAACCTGGAACCCAAACCAGCCTTTTTATGCCATTCAGGAATATTTCAAACTGTCGCTTGCAGTAAGTAAATACAAAGTCTCCATAAATGATTCATACATCCAGTAGGCTTTGAAAGTCAAAATTCTCAATCTAACTATAAGTTTGTTTTCCGCAGGCAACTTGATGTATGAAGAACCGATAGATTTTACCTTTATTACTTTCATTTAAACTAGGTATGGATTCGAATTAAATGACCAATTTGAAATGGATCCTTGCGAAGGTGTCCTCGGTCCTAATGAAGAAATATTTCTGAGTATTGTTTACAATTCAGATATAAACGAGAAGGGTGCTAAAACAGTAAGGGTGTTCTGTCATATTCAATGCATTTTTACCGAACATTGCTTGGTTGGTGAAATTTTGAATATTCCGATTAAAGTAACAACTGAAGTTATTTACTCAGAATTATGTGTAAGTAAATTAAGATTAGCGAGAATACGTTTGTGTGTTTTGAGTTATGAATAAGTTAAAAATCCATATTTTTCTATCTACACATGTAATCTACTCCTACAAGCGTTTATAGTCGATCACACTGTATATCATATGGAATGGAAATTCTGTGTACCCCTGATTGATTCTATTCTGATTGAAACTTATCTAAAACCAGAATAATATTATACAGAGTCGATTTTGGTTTTTAAATTACCATCTTACTAACTATGACACTATCATATTTTTTTTTTAAATGGCAACCCCCAACTTTTTTTTGGGTTTTGCAAAAACAAATTTTTATTCCTTGAAAAAAAAAACAATAAATTTGGAAAGCAAACAACGAAAAATTATGAACCATTTAATAAAATTTTACGCAAGTGCTCAAATTGCCACCCGCTAACTATTTTTCAAGGAATAAAAAATGTATTTTTTGAAGTAAAATTAAAAAAAAAATAAAAAGTTATAAAAAGGTATGAATTTTTTACTACTTTTGAATAGAGAATTGAAAACTGTATCTAAAATCAAAGAAAAAGTTGGGGGTTGCTATTTAAAAAAATTGATGATAGTTCAAAAACAGATGACGTCATCAACAAAATTTTTATGTCAAAAGATGGCAATCTAAGATCAGAGGGAGTAACCCTTGGGTTTTTCCGCTCTTCTCTTGAAATAATTGATCTGTCGGAAATCGCAAGCTCTGATTTGGATATCAAGCGTTATCAAGAAGGCAGTGATAATGCAACAAGTTTTAGCCTCTTTTATGAAGTTGGATAGCAGCATGAGTGACGCATTTCTGAAGAGATAGATACGGAAGATTTCATAGATATGGAAGATGCAATAAATTCGTAACGTGCTTTCATTTTCTTCTGGTGGAAAAAGGGTGTTAAGCCATCTGAAACGTCTGTATGGACTATTTGGGGACTCTATAAGGAGTATTTGGGGACCCTATAATCAAAAAGTACGGTATCTTAACACGATATCTCGTTGGGTTGATTCTAATCCAGAAAAAAAAACGCCTCTGGAAGATAATTCGCAGAGTATAGGACCAAGCACTGCTGTAGACTACACAAATGTCGTTGCTGTGGAGAAGTTTGTAATGGAAAGGCAAAGAACCATTCGTGAGATACCTATGACAATAGACAATGGTCTGCGACAACACCATTAAATTTTACACAATCTTTTAAAACTGAGCAAGGTTTCAGCTCTGTGGGTGCTTCGGCTGTTGGGACTGGAAAAGAGATTGAACAAGGTTGACATTTGCCAGTAATTTAAAGACGCGTTAGTGAGATATGATGTTGAATTTTGGCGACGAATCTGGATTCCGTACTTCAACACAGGAACAAAAAATTAGTTGGATAGGTACTGATTAGGGTTTGCTGGTATTCAATATCTATTTGCCAAAAGAACCTATAATCAATACCGAATATTATTCAAACCTGTTGTCACAAGCTCTTAACCTTCGGATGACCAAGGGGGGTCCGCAACGGACCCCAGCGCCGCTTTTTTTTCTATATTTCAGATAATAAACATTGTATCCAACTAATTATTTTTCTAGCTTACTTTTTTTGTATATTTCGTAGAATTCTTAACATATTTTTTTGGTTTTGTTAGTTTACTGTTCAATAAAAAAAAAAAAACTGTTACGTGGGGTCCGGAGCGGACCCCGCTTGGTAAAAAGCGATATTATTTGTGGCGGATAGAGTTTTATTGCTTTGACGAATTGCTCCTTTTTAAATTCTGGGAAACGAACTGGCTGTGTCCGAGTTGAATTTACAATTCTTGAAAAAACATTTTCACAATAATTCGATGACTTGTTTAGGGATCAGTATATTTCGAGTCAGCTAAGTGAACAGTTCTGATTGAAATTATGAGCAACAGAGGAACACCACCAGAAGAAACGATGTGCCAAATGTCCGAGATCTGCGGACAAAAAAGTAAAAAGGGTTTGCCAAAAATGTAAAGTTTTTGTTTGTCCGCAGTATTCGAAAAAAAAAAAACGATTATTACTTGTGTCGAATGCCAGAATTAGTTTTTTTATTTTTCCAATGATGTTGATTTTTTTATGAAAATAACTGTTAATTTTACTAAATAAATCTTTTAATTTGACTTTGGCGATTGATTAAGCTTTTGACATGAGAATTTTTAATGGGGTCCGTCGCGGACCCCACTTGAGCTAACTTGTTGGCTCAGATACCTTGGTCATCCGAAGGTTAAAAAATAAACGACCACTGCTGCAACAAGATAATGCGAGGCCTCACACAACCCGTCAAACTAAAGAAGTTTTAAGACATTTGCGCTGGAAGTTGCTACCACATCCAGCGTATTCTCCTTGACATCTAATAAGCACTAGATCTGACATGTGAGATTATTAGATTGGGAAGATACTGAAGCCAAGCCCCGTGCCCCCACTAGCCAATAGCCACTGTTGTGCAGACATGACTTCAAAATTCCAAGGCTTGCTTCGTCGCCGATTTTTGTTGAACGCACGTTATTTGAAGACCTAAATGATGTAAAACCAATGGATAAAAGAGACACAGCAATTCTTCTTTGAAGAAGGCCTTAAAACGCCTGATGGGACAAGTGTATCCAGTTGAATGGGATTTTATTAAGAAATTTCATTATAATTATTAATTACAATATCAATGGAAATGAGGAAAATTATAAATTTGTAGCACAATTTCTAGAACTCTAGAAGAAATATCTCTCGTACCAAACATTTTCTAAAAGGACCAACCATCCACTATCTTACTTCTAATGTATGAAACTATACATTTCGAAATTAAATACCGGGTGTTATGGAAATGGATACAAATATTTCAGCGGATGGTGGAATTCGTAAATTTGAGCAACTTTTTCAAATAACATTTTCCGCCCCTTATTTTCACTAGTTGTTCACAAACATCACTTTCATTGACCGAGTTTTGTCGCAAAAAAGTACCTTCCGTATGTAAAGAATCAGTTCTGATCTGTCCGCTGTCGACATACCTACTTGGTTATTTTTTGTACGTTTGGTTTTTTGAATGAACAAATATTGAGAGTGAAGTGAAGGGCTTTATAAGGTTCGATTTTCTTCACGTCATGTGCTTAATTCACGGACTTTCTGTGTTAAATCCTTGTAATTTTTATTTGTGAAGAATTTGTGCATGCAGCACCAGTTAACAACGTTGAAGAACTAACCCAGTCATAATGAATAAACAAATTTCCAGGAAGCGACGGATCCCTTTATATTTATTTTCCTCTTTATTTAAATACTACGAAGGCGCTAAACGGACATGAATGGAAAAATAACTGAACGATTTTTTTTCTACCAATAATATAAGGTTATTTCCAACAGACAGAATGTCTATAGTGGTCGAGCGCATAGCACGGAAGTTACCGTCTGTAAAATTTGTTTTTCTGTGGATCATTGAAATTGGTGCCTCGCGCTACGCGCTCGACCACTTAAAGAAACATACTCCAAAAAAAAAACAGAAGAATGTCGATAAATCCAAGTGGAGTAAATTTAAATTAAAATTTAAATATTTATACTAAATTATACTATACATAAATTATACTATAGATACTATAACAAATTCAAATACACACACCACTTGGTTAAAAATCCTTCAGAAACAATTTCCTTTTCAAATTCATTAACATACTTTGGTGTCGTCTCAGAGAAATGTTCTAAAATACTTAAGAAAAACGGTTTTAAAGTTTCATTTAAAACAGATAACAACTTATCCAGATTTTTTATTAAAAATAAAGATTCATTAGATTACAAATCATCATCAGGTGTATACAAATTAAACTGCTCTTCTTGTGAGTCATTCTACATAGGTTAGACAGGTCGCAAAATATCAGACCGTATTAAAGAACATTTCAGGCACATCTATAACAACACAGATCTTGATCCTCCACCATCAACACCTTCTTCTTTCGCCAATCATATATTAATAACGAAACATAGTTTTTCACCATCAAATTCCAAATTGATTCAAAAATGCAATAAAGGCCGGAAATTAGATTTTCTTGAGACTTTGGAAATAAGGAAAACCTTGAAACTGGAAAACAGATCTTGTTTAAATGAACAGAATAACTTCAATAATCCCATTATTAATTCACTATTTTAATTTTTTACCGCTCAAACAAAGTTACCAGATTCTCTTTGATCCATTTTTAATTTTTACATTTTATAAAATGTTGTTTTTACGAAATCTTTTAAAAATCATGTAACCCTTTGAAAACGTCAAATTTAATTCAAAATTATGTCAACGTCATAATTTTTTTATGTTCTTTAAGGTAAGAACCCCTCTGTAATTCAATTGTATCATTAATCTCTTGTTAAATTGGGGCTGATGATGGCAGTAGTGTTCTGCCGAAACATGTTCCATTTGTAATTTTACACTTATTAAAGTTTGTGGAGTTCGACTTAGATATATTTAAATTTTAATACTCCAAAAAGGTCATATTTCCCTGTACGTGAAACTCAAAATTTCATCTTTTAAGTTTGGGAAATTACTACGAATTGGAAGATTCCGACTTTTTTCTGACAATTCGATGGACGATGGCAGTGCTTTGTTGCCCAAACTTAAAATATGAAATACTGTCCACATTTCCAGTTTCTCGTACAAGGAAATATGACCTTTTTGGAGTATTAAAATTTAAATATATCTAAGTCGAACTCCACAAACTTTAATAAGTGTAAAATTACAAATGGAACATGTTTCGGCAGAACACTACTGCCATCATCAGCCCCAATTTACTAATTTTTTTTTACATACTCCAAATACGTGGACAAAAATGTGGACAGTATTTCATATTTTAAGTTTGGGTAACAAAACAGTGCTATCGTCCTACCCCTATCGCAATTGCCAGAGAAAAGTCGGAATTTCCAGAAAAAAAGTCGGAATTGCCAGAAAGAAAATCGTTTACAGTTATTTTTCCATTCATGTCCGTTCAGCGCCGTCGTAAAATACACCGTTAAATAATGTATTAATAATGTAGAGATAATTATTTATACTTCTAATATTACAGTATTCTACATTATTTACATTTACTACTTCTCTCTCATATTATTTATTTACACATCACGCGGCACTCCGGATAGATAAAAGCCAATGTCCGACTCGACCCACTGATCTTCGATGATACGACTGACTCACTAGACTGGTTTCCGCTGGAACGTCCTCTAATAAATATATCGGCGCCCCCAGAGAGTTCCATGGATGACATCATCGCGTTCTCGACCTGTACTGAATATTCCAAAAGATGATGTCATACTATCTCGAGTACGTTGTAGTATAAATCCATGACATTCTAGTAAATGATGACGCCGCTACAGCGATGAATCATCTCGGGTCCACGTCCCGTTACAATACGATAAAGTGGTGGATTACTTAAGTTTCTTTTCTTCATTAATTTTTTTTACGAATACCAGTATAAGTTGGTCATAGACAGTGGCGGGTATAAGTTTTCCTAATAAGCGGTACTAACAACTTTTGAAAAAAAAAAAATTTGAGGAAATTGCTCAAATTTACGAGTTCTACCAACCCCTAAAATATTAAAATTTGTATTCATTTCCATAACACCCGATATAATAAAATCGTGATAAAAATGATGTGTTATCAATATACTTATGTACCTTATAGCCTTATACACACAATGTTTATAACCATCCTGGATCGCGATCCAATGTGGCGATATTTATTAAAAAGTGTAGCATTCCACTTAGAAATACTTCGATCATTATTAGCATTCAAAAGTTTTAATTCCATTTTAGCTTTTTTTGAGGCAATTTTTTCCCGACATAGCTGGACATCATTTCTCTTTATTTCAACAGCTATTTTGCTATTTGCTAAAATTTAAAAGAAATCCAAAATAGAATAAATTATGTTCGCATTTTTATCGTAGACGGTGTAAATTCCGTCTGATCTCACGTCTACCATAAAATCAACAAACCTACGAAGAAAATTTATTTTATTTTGGAGATATTTTTGAATTTAAGAGAAAAATTACTATTGAAATTAAGAGAAAAATGTCCAGGTATGTCCGGTAAAATTTTCAATTTTTTTTATGGGATTCCCTATTAGTCCTTGACCCATCTGCTTACCAGATGAAAATTATTTTTTATCAAGTCTATAAATGAATATGTCGCGAATGTATTGCTTATCAAAATACATTATGTTCAAGGCTATCCTTAATTAAAAAAAGTCTAATTACAGTTGACCCATGTTTCACTCATTTACTTACCAAACAAATTCAATATAAATGAATTTGACATAACATTTTAACGTACGTCTGTTGCCAAATTAATAATGTAGTATGTATTGCTGGTTGCAGACTTTCAACTTGTAGATGAAACAAGAAATCACATGCGTTTTTCAATTCGTCTTCGACACTCAAAAAATCACAAGCAACTTGATGACTTTTTTAAATGAACACCTTATATAAAGCACAAGGCATATCCAAAAGTTATATTACCTACTTGTTTCTGTTCACTACTACCGGGCAAGCAGGTATATAAACAGGTAAGTTTATACAGGTGATTGCACCGCTTGCCTATCGAAATACATATACAAGTGTCCCAGAAATTACTACATTAATTTTAACTAGTAGCAGGACTCGCCGAGAGCAACAACATTTTTATCTACCACTTTTTCGAAATCTCAATTTTTTCCACATTCGGGTTGTTGAGAAACACAATAATTAATCAGTTTCTCGAGGCAATTCAAATGGGAGTGTTATTGTATTTTACTTTCGTTTTTAAAGTTATTATCGTAAAAGATGCCGGGTTTTTCTCGTGTGTTTTGCAAAAAAACGCCACCACCCGAATGTTAGCAAATCAAATCTGAAGAATTTTGACGTACAGGAAGTCCAATTTTTGCAGCCTGCATGACTTAATTTAACGTAGGGTTAGATGCAAAATCCACATGCTATTAGGCCCCACAATTTTATTTTTTTAGCAATTTATTTGATGTTGAAGTGAATTATCAATGTTATCATCATCGTCTAGGAGTTCTTTTAAATCGTTGTGTAATTGTGGCGCATATAATATCAGCAAGGAAGACAGTGCAGAGACTGCAAGAAATTGGCACATGTCAGCTGTACCGGAGATGATCCCTGTTTTATTTGTATTAATTGTCATTCAGATTAATTCAACGTTTACCTTTTACCTGACATGCCTTCACATTTATTGGCCCTTTTTTAGACGTTCATTGTTAGACAAATTATAAAAAACGGTATGAGAATACCAAAACATTAAACTTATTTCTACCAAAAAAATAACCAAAATTTACGAGTGGTTTTCTCAGAAAAAAATCATATTTGAAATTCTCCCCTAATTACATTTTTTTTAATTAAGGAACATATTTTGATACGCAATACAATAAGACTTGATAAAAAATAATTTTCATCTGGTAAGCAGATGGGTGAAGGACGACCTCTCTTCTGATCCTGTACCATATGGGTAGTTTAAAAAACGCAGTATTTATAAACATTGCGTTTTTTCTTCGAAATTTCAGGCATTGCCCAACACTTTCAAAAGTGGAGAAACTGAATACTCGACGACCATTAAGACTTGCTTTCATCTATTTAATTTTGGGGAAACTTACATCAACTTTAAATTGTGCCACGATCACAATTTGAAAGACGTGACGCTAACTCCAGAAAATGGAAGATGTGGTCCAAGAGAAAAACTGTTAATAAGAGTCGAATTTACTGCAAGAAACGTGGGAAAAAATAATCTCATGATTGGGTACAAGAATCGCCTCAGTGAATATTCAGATGACACTGTTGGGGCAGAAGGAGTAAAATACGTTTACAAAATCGAATATAAATGTACAATGCCAATACTTCAAGTATGCTTTACTCTTTATTACTTCTGTAGATTATTCTTTATTTTATAGATTATTGACTTAGAAGAACATAATTATAGTTTATTTAATAATGGTGAATTGTGGAAATTATTAAAAATAGACGAGTAAAACGTATGCCTTATAAGGACCCCTTTATATAAATTAATTTCAGAATCAATGCGGCACTAAGAGAAACAAATTATGGTGAAGTAAGTACGATAGAATTTTCCGTTCCAGAAAACCAACTTTCGAGTAAAAAATTTTACCTGATTTTTTCAATCAAAAATACATCTAATATTGTTACAACACTTGGGCTCAGACGGCGACAAGTCTGCCAGTGCCAACAAAAGGAATCCGATGAAAGTTTTTCTTTTAGAATAAAATATATCGACTGTCTTCATAAGGACATGCTAGAAATTGAAATATCTCCGAAGTTGATGGCAGTAAATTTTTGCTAATTGTGGCCTAATTATTATTTTACCTAAACTTTTTAATTTCAGGCCAATTCGGTCGTTGGGATGATGTTCAAGATTTTGTATCTGCTTCCTGACGAAAACATCCTTTCGTACAAACTGGAGTTAAGTCATCAAAGAACTTTGATCATGAATATTTATGTAACTGGGATTTCGCCGCAGAGCCCAGTATTATCGGTTTTCGATCAAACCTATACATTAGACATGGGCTATGTATACATCGGTTTGCGAGAACCTCCAATTTTTGCATATTGGTTGTACAATTCTACCGACTCTCTGGTGCCTTTCAAAATCGACAATTTGGCGATTACAGTGATGTGCAACGATGATCGCTTTCCAGTTTTAAAATGTCTTAACTGTAGCGGTATTGTTAGACCATCTTCTGCAGCACCTCTTTTATTTAAATTTTGGCCTATTGAAGCAAAAGTCTACAAAGTAAGACGTAAATTCACACCAAGTTTTTACTAATTAAACCATAATAAGGTTGTAGTTCCACTACTGTTGGGAAAGAAAAAGACAAAATTGTTTATTCGAGGCCGTGGTACTACGAAAAAAGGCATGTTCCAGTATAAAGATTTCATTCATCAAGAGCCAAGGCAATTAAGCAATAACTTTGTTAGCCTGTCAGTGGATCAAATAGTAACAGAACCAATTTTGATGTCGACTTCCACTGAACGATTTTTCTTTATTCACAATCGCAGCAAAGACCGGAGATTTTTTTATTCATGGCAACCGTATGTAACAATGCACTATCTACATCCGAAAATAATCAATTTTAGGTGTTATATTGACGGTTTAGTAAAAATTGATGCTGTTCCATCTAACGGACTATTAGAAAATAATGACACACATTCTGTTCTTATAAAAATATCTTCTTTGCACGAGCCATGTAGCATCAAAATATTACTTCGTCTTGATTTCGTAGATGTGGATAATTTTAATTCTTATAACGAATATATGAAACAAATTAATATTACCAAAACCTTATGTAAATCAGTGTCTGATTTGGTTAGTGATGGCTTTCGTTTTACACTTTTTATTAATACCATTTTTATTCAGGACCTTGAAGAAAGCAGGATGGTACCGCCTGAACATTTCGTAATTGCTCTACCAATATTCGTTAATATAATTGGAATACTAGATAGAGACACATGTATTACCATCGAGGATCAAATGAAACAAAGTCCTTGGTCCGGAATTTATCCTGATATTGATGAATTTGTTACAAACTACTTCGAAGAAAATAAAATTAAAGAACGGCCTATCCGTCCAGAGGCAAACAAACCAAATACGCTGAAAGATAAAGTAGATGAGGTACCTTTCTTTGATAAGTGTATGACTGAAGAAGTTATGGACCAGCTCTGTGGGTAATTATTTATCTTATAATATGAGTTTAGCCCCTGTATGGGAATATTAAGGGATATTTTATTAATTTACTTTACGCACGGAAATATTGCCTTCACAAAAACTGAATAATCCGGTCCTCTTGTACCTTAGCGTGTTGAGGTATTAATGAACTTGTTCTATTGTCGTCTAGTTCTTGACATTTTCCTAGGGCTTCACTAATCACACTATTCCACGTCCTTTGGGGTCTCCCTCTTCTGTTATCTCCCACTGGTGTAGCCTCCCATATTCTGTTACCTGTCTTTCGTCTTCCATTCTCCGCAGGTGTTCAAACCACATCACCTTTTTCCCTTCTCTGTATCGCCTAATATACTTTATTCGCTGTCTGTCTTCAATCAGATCTTTATCGACGATTTTGCTTCTAGGCTTTTAAATATTTTATTTCCATTGACATTGTCAAATACTTTCTTGAGGTCGATGAAGGATACAAATATTTCTTGATTTTTGGGCAACTTCTTTCAATAACTTGAAAATGGAATGGGTCTTATGGATTTTTTCTAAAACATGAGGATATATAGGAATGCGGATACATCCATCATTTATAAGTTAATCAAATTAATTATACGAAAGAAAGGAAAACAAATAAGATAAACAAGGACCATCATTGAACAAATGAAAATATTACATACTTAGGAAGTTTAACCATTTTTCGTTCGGCATTCTTTCTTCGTCACTGTTGTACATTTTGGAACTTTCTGAATCGAAGACAATATTTTGCTGTCATTTTGGGCGAAGGCGGTAAGTAAGGCAGTGGGCAGTAGGTAAGACGAATTTGATGTAAACTTGGATATCTTTTTTACAAAGCTATAGGATGGCGGATATTTTTTACGATTTTTAAAGGCCAACACTTTAGTCATCTTTGCACATTTTGGGATTTTCCAAATCTACTGTTTCAAAAGGTAGAAAGGAATTTTGAGTTCAATGAAATGCTATATTTTAAATTTTAAAATGTCTTATACATCCAAAATTAACAATAAGAAAAATATCCAGATTAACAGTCAAAGAAGTGAAACCAAATAATCCATCAAGTCAACAAAATACTCTAGAATTAGTCTATTGAGGAAATATCGGAGAATTAGGAGAGTCCATAGAATTGGGAAAATCGGAGAATCCTGAAAATCAAGAGAATCCAGAGCAGCACCAACCTGAAAAACTTAGAATCTTAAGAACCTCATAACCTGTAAAATTAAAACAAAACTGAAAACCAAAACAATGTGGACAATAAGATTTGAGAATCTGAAAACCTGTGAAATTGTCAGTCGTCCTTTTTAATTTTGGGACTGAAAACCTGAAAAACTGAATTTTAACAAACTGGAAATTAAGATATTAGAAAATTTGAGCTGTGAAATTGAAAAACTGAGCACCACTGAAATAAAAAAATTGGAAGCAGAATCTGGGAAATTAGGAACTTGAGAATATGACAACCTATATGAAATTATCAGATCGTGAGATTTTGAAATTGTTTTTATTTTGGACTTTTGAGATTGTAAGATCACAATTCTGAAATTATGAAATTGTGAAATTGAGAACCTGGAAAACTTAGAATCTTAAGAAACTGAAGAACTGCAAGAATTAAGAATCTGATAACCTGTAAAATAAAAAAAAACTTAAAACCAAAACAATTTTCAAAATAAGATTAGAGAATCTGAAAACATGTGAAATTGTCAGTCGTACTATTCAGATTTTTTTTTAGTTTTCGGACTGAAAACCTGAAAAACTGATTTTTAACAAACTGGAAATTAAGATATTAGAAAATTTGAGCTGTGAAATTGAAAAACTGAGCACCACTGAAATAAAAGATTTGGAAGCAGAATCTGGGAAATTAGGAACTTGAGAATATGAAAACCTATGAAGTTATCAGATCGTGAGATTCTGAGATTTTTTATTTTATTTTGGACTTTTGAGATTGTAAATTCACAATTCTGAAATTATGAAATTGTGAAATTGAGAATCTGGAAAACTTATAATCTTAAAAAACTGCAAGAAATAATTTTGCAGTTTTTGAACTTGCAAAATTAAAAAAAACTGAAAACCAAAATAATTTGGAAAATAGGATTTGATAATCTGAAAACCCGTGAAATTGTCAGTCGTACTATTGTGAGTTCTTTTTAATTTTGGGACAGGGAATCTGAACAACTGAATCTTAACAAACTGGAAATTAAGATACTAGAAAATTTTAGCTGTGAAATTGAAAAACTGAGCACCACTGAAATAAAAAAATTGGAAACTGAAAATCTGGAAAATTATTAACTCGACTATTTCACTCATATATATTTTAACCAATCATACAGGGTGTCCCATTTAAAACTCCCCAGTCCAGATTTCTCCGAATTGATTATTGTGATTGAAAAATCCTCGAACAGGTCGATTTTGTTTGCCAGGGGCACATCTTCTCAGGTTCCTTTCAAGTTCCGGCATTTCGCCCTCTTCGCGAGGGGGCTGTTAGCCCCAAAATCTGGAGTTTTAAATGGGACAGCCTGTATGTGATCATCCAACAATGGAATCAAAATTTAAATTGAAAAAATCAACTTGTCAAAATTTTATCGGGGGTTACGGACCAATGAACAGTCGCTATTACACAACGTACGTCATTTTTCAGCGAAAAAATAACAATTGCTGCAGTCACTGTGGCAGCATACTGCATGTCAAATACTTTAATTACCTGTCACCTTCCACCACATTATCAATAATTTCGGCGTTTTCGTGAAATAGTCTGCCTAATATAATTCTAGTTGAGATTTCGCTGGAAAAATTTACCAATTGTGGACTCGAGTTCTACAATTTTGCTCATGACATTGATCAAAAATCACTCAACTGCGTTTCGTGATTTTTATGACAATGTCATTCACAAAATTGCTAGGCGAACTCTCGTAACAATCGGTAAATTTTTCCGACGAAATCTCAACTCTTATTATATTATAACTGAGAATATATGAAATTGCCAGATCGTGAGATTTTTTTATTTTTTTATTTTGGACTTTGAAGATTGTAAATTCACAATTCTGAAATTATGAAATTGTGAAATTGAGAACCTGGAAAACTTAGAATCTTAAGAAACTGAAGAACTGCAAGAATTAAGAATCTGATAACCTGTAAAATTAAAAAAAAATTGAAAACCAAAACAATTTGGAAAATGAGCAATACTGAAATAAAAGAATTGGAAGCAGAATCTGGGAAATTAGGAACTTGAGAATATGAAAACCTATGAAATTATCAGATAGTAAAATTTTGAGATTTTTTTATTTTGCACTTTTGAGATTGTAAATTCACAATACTGAAATTATGAAATTGTGAAACTAAGAACATGAAAAACTCATAATCATAAGAATCTTGTTGGAGAATGTTGGAGAATTTAAGCTGTGAAATTGAAAAACTAAGCAGTACTGAAATTAAAAAAAAATGGAAACTGAGAATTTGGAAAATTAGGAACTTGAGAATACATATATGAAATTGCCAGATCGTGAGATTTTGAATTATTTTTTTTAATTTTGGGCTATCGAGATTGTAAATTCACAATACTGAAATTATGAAATTGTGAAACTGAGAACATGAAAAACTCATAATCTTAAGAATCTGGAAATTGAGATGTTGGAGAATTTAAGCTGTGAAATTGAAAAACTGAGCAGTACTGGAATTTAAAAAAAAATGGAAACTGAGAATCTGGAAAATTAGGAACTTGAGAATACATATATGAAATTGCCAGATCGTGAGATTTTTTAATTTTTTGTTATTTTGGGCTTTACTGAAATTATGACATTGTGAAACTGAGAACATGAAAAACTCAGAATCTTAAAAATCTGAAAATTGAGATGTTGGAAAATTTGAGATGTGAAATTGAAAAACAGCACCAATGAAAGAAAAAAAATTGTAAACTGAAAATCTGGGAAATTAGGAATTTGAATTCAATAAGTTACCACAATATTAAAAAATTGTAATCATATAATAATTGTAACCATAAAATCCAAAAAATGAATTACTACAATTATTATTATCAGAAACAAAAAATTGACCTCAAACATTAGAACCAATGGAATCAAAGGAATCCGAGTATGAGGAGAATAAGAAGAAACACCATAATCAGAGTACATAATTTGTAACTTCGGCAAAAGGATGAGAACAGTCAGGAGAGAGGACAGGGAAAACAGGTGAATTAAGTGAATAAACAAAATCAATAAAATCGCGAGAATAAAAAAAATTATACAGACTATTTCACTCATATATGTTTTAACCAATCATATGTGATCATTCAACAATGGAATCAAAATTTAAATTGAAAAAATCAACTTGTCAAAATTTTATCGGGGGTTACGGACCAATGAACAGTCGCTATTACACAACGTACCTCATTTTTCAGCGAAAAAATAACAATTGCTGCAGTCACCGTGGCAGCATACTGCATGTCAAATACCCCAATTACCTGTCACCTTCCACCACATTATCAATAGTTTGGGCGTTTTCGTGAAATAGTCTGCCGAATATAATTCGAGTTGAGATTTCGCTGGAAAAATTTACCAATTGTGGACTCGAGTTCTACAATTTTGCTCATGACATTGATCAAAAATCACTCAACTGCGTTTCGTGATTTTTATGACAATGTCATTCGCAAAATTGCTAGGCGAACTCTCGTAACAATCGGTAAATTTTTCCGACGAAATCTCAACTCTTATTATATTATAACTGAAAAATCCAAATAATAAATAATCAAGAAAGAATAACCAAGGCAATTAAGAGAATAAAGAAAATCATCAGCATACGAAAACGGAGAACATGAGGAAGTTGTGGAAATTACAGACAGAGAAAAAACAATAGCATCAAAGGAATCACGAAACTAGACGAACGAACAGAATATATAAAATTTGGAGAATTTGGGGAATCCGAAAGGTTTTAGAAGAAGTAAAATAATGAAATTTTGAAGAATCAATCAAGATTTAACAAAAACAATTAATAATTTAAAAAATCTAAAGAATGAATCAAAAGAAATATTAAAATAATTGGCAGTATGAAAACGAGGAAAATAAAGTTCATAGAATTCATAGAATTAAAATTATTATTAAGTCTGCATCAAAAGGGTATTGTTGCCTTATGTGCCGAACGATATTAAGTCCGTTGTGGAGAAAGAAAGGTGCCGAATCTACTGGAACTATTCGTTCTCCACCCTCAGGCAGATATATCAGCAAACAATCCTGACGTGGCTCTCCTGGACCACTCCTCCAAGCAGGTGTTTGTAATTGAGTTCTCGGCTCCTGCCGAGAATAACATCTGCATCAAGGAGAAGGAGGAAAAATGGAAAAAATATCCACACCTGGCTGTTCGAACTCCGCACGCTGTACACAACTTATACGGTGTAAGCTGATCGTTCTGCTAATTGGGTGCATGGAAGGCATCAAGGGTTCGTTCGTCTCCAATCTCAAGATCATACCCGCCTGCCGAAAACCGGCAGAAGCTCTTGCGGCCGAAATGCAGAAGGCAGTTATCTTGGGGTTGTTGCGTTTGCTCAGGGCACATGATTCCCGGTGTTCGTAGTTACTCACATCATGGCTTTGGGGAGTGGCTACGATATGCGATTGAAAGATCTGTCAATAAAAAAAAAGAAATCAAAAAATAAATATGTAAAAGAATTAAATGAATTATAGCACAGCATGAATTAGAGAATCAGCCAAGAAAATAAAAGAAATTATACAATCGAAAAAGAAGAAAAAGAAAAATCGATGGAATCGGAAATATCGGAAATTACAAAACATGAGAATCTGAAAAATATGTAAGTAAAAACAGAAAATCTGGGGAATATCAAGCCATGGTAATCGAAGGAATTAAATGAATAAAAACAATCACGGAGATCATGCGAATAAAATAGAATAAACCGCATCATGAGAATCGAATCGAGAAAAACTAGAATAAAAAAAAAATGAGGAAATTTGGGGAATCAGGAAAGTCAAATAAATATGAAAATAAAAACAAACATTATCTTCGCCATATATCGGCCTAATAGGTACCGTTATATACTATTTCTTCCTTGTCTCTTCATAGTTACAAGATTACATACATAGTTACAGATCAATCCATCAATCCATTTCGTTCTCCATTCGTCCTCAATGACTTTTTATTCTCCACGCTTCATTCTTGGCCCTTTATATTCCATTCTTTGTCGTCCATCTGTCATTCACCCCTACTTCTTCGTTCTCAATTTTTTCGCAGCTTTTTTATTTATCTTTTGCCTTTCATATTGTCTTTTTCTTTCATTTATCTGTTATTGACCGTTTTCCTAGTTTGTTATTTCTTTGTAATATTCCCTTTCTCTATTTTCTGCATCCTTAAACTTTTCTCTCATGTTTTTCATCTCTTCTTATTCATCCTATGTTCTTCGTGCTTTTTTATTGTCTATCTTTTTTTATCTTGTGTTTTCCCTTTTTTCATTCCGCATAATCTTTCATTTATTCCACATCTTATATAATTCAGCCTTTGTTCTTGTTTGTTGTTTTGAATTGTGGACACAAGTACTAGTAAGATCCGCTTTTGGGTGATGACCCGTTTATTTAACACACTATAATTACACTATGTACATTTCATAATAATTAACTTTAAAAAAAAAGAAAACCGACTTCAAAAAACCCAAAGTAACTAAAACTAAAAAGTAAAAAATAAAAATTTCCAATTTCAGAGTTATTTGTTGTTCCGGTTAATGTAATTATTTGTTTTTCCGTTTAATGAAATTCAGAAATTATTGTTGATTATCTAATTATTAATTGTTTTATAATTTTTAAGTCGGTGCCAAGTAAAACATAAAATTATACATTTTAAAGTTATAATTCCCTGATAATTTCAGACTTCTTAATTCACGATTATGATTACTGAATTAAAGTTTTCAGAACACATTTGATACATTAGGTAAGAGCTATATATTCGTAGTAATAATTTTGCATGATTTAGGTTGGATTTACCGAGAGATGAATTATTGTTAGATTTGAAATAAATAAAAAATTATTTATTATGTAATTCCTATGAATTGTTTTTATAATTTTTTTCGTAGTAACTAATTTGTTATTTATTGTAGGAAGGTGTATAATTTGCTTTTATGGCACCAACTTCAAAATTATAAAACAATTAATAATTAGATAATCAACAATAATTTCTGAATTTCATTAAACGGAAAAATAAATAATTACATTAACCGGAACAACAAATAACTCTGAAATTGGAAATTTTTATTTTTTACTTTTTAGTTTTAGTTACTTTGGGTTTTTTGAAGTCGGTTTCCTTTTTTTTTTTTAAAGTTAATTATTTGACAATTTTAAGTGATGGGTAGACCTAGTAAGGACGCTTCAAATCCACGCGAGCGCGAAAATAGATTGTCTTTGTGGTTTCTATGGGATACAGCATGAGAAAATGTGGATTATGTTGAAAATAGAAAATTATTGTTTGTACGGTCAAAACTGCAAAAAATTGTAGATAGGCCTTCAATACCTTTCAAATGAGGTATCACTCGACCCATAGTGCCATTTAAGATTTTGGGGCTAACAGCCCCCTCGCGAAGAGGGCGAAGCGCCGAAACTTGAAAAGAATCTGAAAAGATGTGCCCCTGGCAAATAAAATCGACCTGTTCGAGGATTTTTCAATCAGAGTTATCAATTCGGAGAAATCTGGACTGGGGAGTTTTAAATGAGACAGCCTGTATATTGTAGACATAAATCGATTGGTGGAGAAAGCATCCAAGTACCATATCATGTATGCTAAAATTTGCGACTAATTGATAGTGCTTATATGCCAAGGGCATAGTAAAACACAATTGTAGATCAATTTTCCATAGTTTTTTCGTTTCCTGAAAAGTTTGCAAAATGTTACTTGGCTTGTTTTAACAATAAACGATTCAATTGAAATCGGCTCATAAACAAAGAAATTATATTTGAAGTCGGTTTCGGTAAGACACAATAAATCATGTCGTTGACCACTGTGTATTTATTCTCGGCTTGTCAATGGGGTTGGGTTGAGGCCATAAACCATTCATTTCGAGCAGGTAGCGTCATTCGAACACATTTCCATTTGATTTTGAGGAATTTCCTTCTATAACTTCGAAATCTTACGTCCAATACGAATTAAATTAAAATGGGAGCATCCTGAAGGTATAATGAATATGACGCAAGAAGAATAATTGAAATCGGTTCATAAACAAAGAAGTTATGCGCGCACAAAGAAGTTATGCGCAAGCATATCCAATCACCACATTTCCATCTGATTTTCAAGAGTTTCCTGCTATAACTCCGAAGTCTTACGTTCAATATGAATGAAATTAAAATGGGACCACCTTGGAGCCATACTCAACCCAACGCAAAAAGAATAATTGAAATCGGTTCATAAACAAAGAAGTTATGCCCGAACATACATACAAAAAAAAAAACATATATACAGTCGAATAGAGAACCTCCTCCTTTTTTGAAGTCGGTTAAAAAAGGACATTGTTAGGAGCAAGCTCCGTCTTAGTGAAGATTTAGATTTTGAATGAATGGTGTGGCTGGAGCCACCCCAAAAGAAAAGGTAAGGTGGGGGTGCGTAGTACCCCCTACCCTAAGTGTCTCAAGGGCGGAAAAGATCGTTCAGTTCTTAATTTTTTGTTTTTTCGGCTTTTATCGCTCGTTGATTAATTTCCTTTTGTTCTTCGTTTTTCCACATCATTCCTCTCCCACTTCCCTTATTCTTAATACATAGTTTCATTTTCCATTCTTAATCCACTATCCGTTGTTCCGTTTTTATCCGTCTTCATTTTTTATCATAATTTGTCTTTTATGATTTTTTAGGGTTTGCATTTTTTTTTATTTTTCATTTGTTTTTTGATTCATATTTTATCATTTAGACCACATTTTATATATTTCAGCCTTTTGTTCCTCATTTTCAGTTTTTGCTTCCATCCCCCTTCGTTGTTCATTACGTTATCCTTCTCCTTTCGCTTTCTTTTATTGGCAAAGTAATAGTAAGTGTGTTCTCATGGTAAATCAACAATTATCCATTTTTTGATTTGAACTTCGCGCAGATTGTATCCAACATATTAAGTCGTTCTAGTAGAGAGAGATCGAAAACTGCATTAGTCTAAGTTGGCAATGCGCAAAAAGTCGCTTGCCGTATTTTTTTATAAAATGTGACAAATTAATCAGCTCAAAATTTCCGCTGCCCCAGTATTCTCTGCTCTCAGTGATACATACTTGTTTTATTGTTTTCGTCAATCACAACTCTTATTTTTTAATTATTCGTTCTAACTTCCCGATTAATTAACTTTTAACTGTTTAGGGACGCCATTTTCAGCAAATACTTTGTGGAAGTGGTAAAGAACCTGAAGACTGAACCATCACCTGCTTACTCTCAAATCAAATTCAGTAGAACACAAAGAGATCAAGATCGTGAAGAACAAACAAAAATGTGTCTCCAACCACCATGTGCATCTGAAGTTGTTGATATTTGTCAAGAAGTAATTCTGGATGCATTGCAAGCAGTTTTTAAAATTGGGTGCAAACCAAAAACATCATAGAAACAAGAAAAATAATTTATTTATCATGACTCAGTGTTACTGAAAAAATCATCAATTCTTCTAAAAACGGCCAGAAACTTGTCGCCGTCGTTACGTGTCACTTTTTGTCCCTCTTCTGAACTACTATACAGCTTATCAACAACTGGATCATTTATCTACAACATTTTTATTTAATAAAGATATTTGTAGTAAAACAAATTGTGTCATACTAATTCCTTGGATCCTACTTGTTCAAATAAAGGGTGATCAATAAAATGTTGTTTCATCCAATCATGTAATTCTTTAACATCAGTGACTGTGTACACTATACCACCTACTGCCAAAACATAAGCATACTCAGCCAATAAACACTGATTAATAATTCTCCACTTATGTTTTGATTTCTTGAAATGTGGATCTGGGTAAAGAAAAAACATCTTTTTTAACTGAAAGTAAAAAGTAGTGTCAATCCAAACAGTTAGTTAGTTTACCTGGCCCTTTGTAAAATAATTTGGTAAATATTTCATAGCATTGGTCCTCAAGCAGGCTATGTTTTGATACTGGTTAGGATACTTAGACCTTAATGCAGCAATGCGATCCATAACATAGTCAGAAACTTTTACTCGAATCTCCATACCCAGCATTAAGGTTTCTGGAAAAATTGGCGACAATGTGATAAGAAGGCCTCCATATCCACAGCCTACATCAGCAAATTCAACCTGTCTATTTCCACTTTTCTGTAAGATTTCTGGGTAGTACTGTGTCCAGTCCATTTTGTCGGGGCTTCTCGGGCTAAAATTTAAATTAAGACTAACCAGAATTTGTTAAAGCCACTTACTAGTCAAAACAATGATCTGCAATGGGGTTAGAATGCGCTCTTTGCCTATAAAACCTCTTTTGCGGCAAAGCAACCATTTGTTCAGATTCATCCAACATTTCGATTCAGAAAATTTAAAGTTGAGTTAAAAATTTCAAAGGTAACATACAATTTGTAGGTTATCTTCACATGTGAAGTTTTGACACTGACGTGACAGCTGACAGATTGAAATAACATAGTGGCCAGTGTTGTCAGATGTACCTGTTCAAACTTCAAAACATTAATTTTTTATGTTATAGCTTTTCCAAATTATTAAAAGTAGATGTACACTAATTTTTGATCGCCAAACATTGTATTTGTCGTTGTGTATGAGTGGGACATGGTGGTTATGGTGATCTGTGAATTTGGTGAAAACTGTGAAGTAAACAAAAATGTTAGGTCAAATACACTTGCCTCAAAAATGTTGTGATCATTATAAAAGCGATTTGTAAGCCTCAAAATGTTTCACAAAGCAGACAACCAAAAGTGTAGCTTCCTGGAACAAACAAAAGCAGCTAGAGAAGAAAGGGCTTTTGAAAAAAGAAAAGAAAAAGCTGCTGTTGTGATACAGGCAGCTATTCGAGGGTGGCTCACTCGTGCCCAATTCTGCCGTAACATTATGTAAATATATTTCACAGTGTCCATCAAACATAACTACTTTTCCGTTTGTAGACAAGAGTTTGATGACATAATACCAGATGTCCCAGAAGATGGTACTAAGCCCCTAGTAAAACCTGCCCTTCATATTTACACACAGTCATGTAGGCTGTTGTTAATATGGCGTAAAGAAAGGGATAAAGAAAGGTTTGAAAAGTTTTGTAGGTATGTGGTTAGTACTATTGATTTGGAGTCCCCGAAATTCAGTTATGTGGGGGTGGCTCTAAATAAAGAACATGTGATAAGATGGATCTCTCATATGAATAATATTTTATGGAAATGCTGTGAATATTTAAATAACTTAAGACCTGAATTTGCTGGTGATATGAAATCGATTGTTTTATACTTGCACGTGTTAGTTTCTTTCACAAGTACAAGTAGTTGGATGGTGTTGAAGAATAAAAATATGGAAGTATTAAAGCCAGGAATGAATCAGTTGTGTGCAAACTTAATGGGACAGTTATTTCATAAAGGATTTTATTTAGTTTTGAAGGTAATTTTTATTTGAATTTTCTATTTTGTAACTTACAATTTTTTATTAGAGTTTACTGATAAGAGGCCTGGGTCGCATTAAAATAGCCTTTAAACACGCGGCTTTGTCTGCCATTTTAACATTGGCTCTTAGACCTTTAGTGGCAGCCAGTTTTTCAGACAAACTCATGACAATGTTTCTTATTCATATATTATCAATTCCTGCTTTAGTTCAACATTTGGAGAATCTAACACCTGAGGTAACAATAATTATTTTTATAAAAAAATAAACTGATAAATTTGTACATTTAGTGCATTACTACAATAAACAATCATAAATTATTCTCAAAAAGTTTGGAGCTGCTGTCAAGCCAGCAGTCGATGAGAATTGTGTTCAACACGCTTGAAGGTAGTTATGCCCTCTGTCTTCTTGCTAATTTGTTGCAATTAGCCTACATGGAAAGAGATGGTGCCTTGAAAGATTTAAGCTTTCCGACCTTTACAGTAATGTATTAGAATATATTCAAATTTGAAATTAATTTGTATCCAGGTTGTAGTTACTGGATTACTAGAAAGTTGCCAAAATTATGTAGTGAGTAAGCAATCTAACTTAACTCATTGGCATCCAGTTTTGGGTTGGTTTGCCCAGCCCATGGATCCTGCCCTAAACGCCGCCATGCCCCACGTCAAAATTCAGTTAAATCTTCTTTGGAACTCTCCAATCTTGTTCATTTTATTAGGTGACTTTCTTCAACATTTAGTCCAAAATGTTGATTCTCCCCAGCCAAGTCCAAGCTCCCAAAGTATTAATTTCGGTGGTCCAAATTTCTTCAAGAAAGTTTTAGAAGCTAGGAGTAATAAGACAAACACGCAGAAAACTTACCGCGCTTTAGGAAGTCCCGAAGTTCACAGAGTTGTTCTTGTGTGTTCTTTGTATCATACTGCTTTAAACACATTGACTCAGTTGCAGTTAGACATACTGACAGGTACGAGAAATACATGTTTTAGATAATATTTAATTGAATTTATTTCAGGATTGTGTTATCAGAACTCGATTTTATACAATTTGTGGCTGTTTTTGTGTTCATTAGGACCCAATTGTGGATTAAAGAACTTCTTAGATCATTTAGCTATTAATACGAAATGTACGGCTCCAGAATTTCAGATGTTGCAATTATTTTGTGATTGCATGACTCATTATGTAACGTAAGTAATACATTATTACATTTAACAGAGACTGGAACCTTAACTTTTTTAGTATTTTAGACGACGTTGAAATGTACGAACAACAAAACCCTTTTAAATTAACTGACTTCATTGTTTTATCTTCGTTTTTAAACACTTTCTTGTTCAAATCAGTTCTAGGAAATTTATTTGGTAAAAATCTCCCGTGGTTATTAACGCCAAATAAATTTAAATGTTTTAGACTTAAAAACCATACAGAACAATTCTCTCTTCCAGTCATTGCACACATTATTGATGCTCTTGTATAGGAGAGACTGCAGGAGAACCTATACACCCCAGGGTCACTGGTTACTTAAAGAGATCAAAGTGTCAACTTTTATGGCGGATCTCGAAAAAAGTCGAAAAGCACCTCAGCTTCTTCTCCAAACTATGCCACATATCATACCCCATGAAGATCGAGTTAAGTTGTTCAGAAGATACATAACTAACGAAAAAACAGTTTTGGGACTCACTGAATCTGCATGTGCTTCTCCACAATCCACATTAATCACAGTTCACAGGTCACGAATTGTGGAAGACGGTTATCGCCAACTGGCTCTTCTTCCTCCCCAGTCCTTGAAAGGTGTGATTAGAGTTCGTTTCATCAACGAGCAAGGTTTGGACGAAGCAGGAATCGATCAAGATGGCGTTTTCAAAGAGTTTCTTGAAGAAAGTATTAAGCGAATTTTTGATCCTGCATTAAATTTATTCAAAGTAACGAGTGAAGAGCGATTGTATCCATCTCCGACGTCATACCTGCAGGATAACCATCTTCAATTATTTGAGTTTGTTGGTAGAATGCTTGGGAAAGCAGTCTATGAAGGAATTGTGGTGGATGTGCCTTTTGCTTCATTCTTCTTGAGTCAAGTTTCAGGCCAAACTGCTCAAGCTTTGTATAGTTGTGTTGACGAATTACCTTCTTTAGATCCAGAATTGTACAGAAGTCTAAGTTATGTAAAACATTATGATGGAGATGTATCAGATTTAGATCTCACCTTTAGCTTAGATGAAGAGTGTATGGGAAAATTGATCAGTCATGAGTTGGTTGCGGGAGGGAAAGCCGTTCCTGTTACTAATGAAAATAAGTACGAATTTAATTTTTAACATCAATTTGCTAAAAACATTTTTTAGGATCAATTATATACACTTAATGGCGCACTTCAGAATGCATGTACAAATAAAAGACCAGACTAGCGCTTTTATTCGTGGATTTCGATCCATAATAAATCCAGAATGGTTGTCGCTATTTTCCACACCAGAGGTGGGTACCTGCATGGCTGAAAATTTATGATGATGATAATTTCTAGTTGCAACGTTTGATTTCCGGAGATAACGTTCCTCTGGACATGAAAGATTTGCGAAAACATACTCAGTATTATGGGGGTTTCCATGACTCCCACAGAGTCGTCAGTTGGTTATGGGACATTCTTGAAAAAGATTTTACTGAAAAGGAAAAAGGGATGTTTTTAAAGGTTTGTCAATTGCAAGCTACCTCTTCTCTGCTGCTATATATTATGTTCTAGTTTGTTACAAGCTGTTCCAAGCCCCCTTTACTGGGGTTTGCACATCTGGAGCCCCCATTTTCAATCAGATGTGTGGAAGTTGGGGATGATGAAGATACTGGAGATACAATAGGTAAGTAATGACGATACCCGAAGATAGTGCTCATTTTTGATTTTTGTCAGGGAGTGTGTTTAGGGGCTTTTTCACGATCAGGAAAAAGGATCCCCAAAATCGTCTGCCAACATCATCTACGTGCTTCAATCTGTTAAAATTGCCAAACTATCAGAAGAAGAGCACTTTACGGGAGAAGTTGCGATATGCTGTAACGTGCAATACTGGATTTGAGTTGTCATAATTTTAAAGAATGAAACTCGCTAACATATGTAAAATTCATATCAACATTTTGTATTTTAATATCATTCTATAAATTTAGAAGTAGTTTTAGTAACAAATGTTAAGTTCAATTCTGCTGTGTTTTTATTACATTGTGTAAGTTTTATTATCCAAATTATTATTAGCTGTTGATTTATTTAAAAGACTTAATCATCTAACTAATAAATGCTGTTATTGTGATTATCAGTACTATAAGGTGTAATAAATATATTTTAAAATAAGTTTCGTTCTATCATTCAGACGTCAAACCAATTGTAGGCTCTTATCCTTATACACACATACATAATAGTAAATGATTCATTAAGTACCAATTAACAAATTATATTACGTCTCGGCGAGTATCCGATACGACGAGGCTGTGGTTTGGGAACATAAACAAATTAAATGTTCGTTCCGGTAAACGTCTTCACTAAGTCTCTTAATTTAATTAATCAATTCTTACTTTCCCCAAAGTTTAACCAGAGCGAGAGACTGGGTTAATAAAGAGATAAACGCTCCCTAGTCCTGCTTCTTCTCCCCGTCACGGTGTATATATTCCCCTGTATATTTCGTAAATAAAGGACGTAACCCCGACACCGTATTTGTTTTGCTTCCCTCCCGCCAAACGTGACAGTTGACCCCCGGCTTACCGTACTCCGCTAAGCTACCCGTGGACAAGCGAGGAGCATACCACGTAAAAAACTGGCAACCCGTCCGTAACAAGCGTCACAACCTTATGAACATTTGATTATTCCATAATTTCATAATGCCCTTCGTTATTTATTTCGCTATTTCATAGTGTAATATTACTATTTCGGTAGTGCAACAAATTATTCACATAGTTTTAATTCGTGTGCCTGGTTACATTTTTCGGTAAAACTTGATATTGCAAATTATATAATTCTAATGCATAATATTAGTAACAGGATCATAGTAGATATTATTATCGCTATTTATTTAATAAGCAGTCATGGTTATCTACCTAATTGCTCGGTAAAAAAATTGTGCCTCATGTTTAAAACCCACACTGCCAAGTATAATAATATGTTATTCGCAAAGTAAAAATCATGGAGGCTCGGTATGAAAATCTGAATGTTCAGTACTTTCTGAAGTGTTCAGTAGATTACTGGACGCTCGGTATAAAAATCTAAATGTTAAGTATTTTCTGAGTGAAATGTTATTCGCATAGGAAAAATCACGTTATATATATTCACTAGCTGACCCGGCGAACTTTGTACCGCCTCAGAATCAATAACACAGCCCCCCCCTGGGCCCTCATATCCATGTTTTAATAGTTATATTGTGCTATTCGGGGCGGAGACAAATCCAACAAATCAAAGATCATAAAAGCCGTTTTTGAGTTATAAACCCAAGGAGCCCCCCTGGCCCCATGTCCATGTTTTAATAGTTATTCTGCTATTCGGGGCGGAAAAAATCTAACAAATTAATCATCAGATCATAAAAATCGGTCCAGTCCAAAGGGGCCCTCATGTCCCTGTGAAAAATACTTTACGACCTATTCTCATACCTACCAAATATACAAAACAAATTTCTTAAACATGGGTCCAGCCCAAGAGGGCCCCTTGGCCCTCCTTGTCCATGTGAAAAATAGTTTACCACCTATTCTCATACCTGCCAAAGAATATAAAAAAAAAAACATAAAAATCGGTCGAGCCGTTTCGGAGGAGTTCGACCACAAACACCGTGATTTTAATAGTGATCATAAAATTCCACACGAAATTCATAATTTAGTTATGTACTATTTTTGTGAAAAACGCTCGAACAGGTCGATTTTTGTTTTTAAATTGCCATCTTTTGACATAAAAATTTTGTTGATGACGTCATCTGTTTTTGAACTATGATACCGTCATCAATCTTTTTAAATGGCAACCCCCAACTTTTTTTTGGGTTTTAAATACAGTTTTCAATTCTCTATTCAACAAGAGTAAAAAATTGACACTTTGCATAACTTTTTTTGAAAAAGTATGTTTTACATCAAAAATAAAAATTTTATTCCTTGAAAAAAATTGCAAAATAACAATAAATTTGGAAAACAAACAACGAAAAATGAAAATCCATTTAATAAAATTTAACGCAAGTGCTCAAACTGACACCCGCCAACTATTTGACACATTCCCAGACGTGTTTTAACGCTTTGAACACTTCGTTCAATCACTTTGGCGCCATTTCACCCCGGGTTCGTAGTGAAATAGTATTTTTTCAAGGAATGAAAATTTTTTGAAGTAAAACTTCATAAATAATTAAAAAAAAGTTATGCAAGGTATCACTTTTTTACCCTTGTTGAATAGAGAATTAAAAAGTGCATCGAAAACCTAAAAAAAAGTTGGGGGTTGCAATTTAAAAAAATTGATCACGGTGTTATAGTTCAAAAACAGATGACATCAACAAAAATTTTATGTCGAAAGATAGCTATTTAAAAACAAAAATCGACCTGTTCGAGCGTTCTTCGCAAAAACATAACATAACTAAATTATGAATTTTGTGCGGAACTTTATGATCATACTGTATATTAGAATATAGTGTGCAATCTGTAATAATGGTTTTTATTGAATTGTACCCCGGACATACATAGATTTTTATACTGTGCGTGACGCAATTAAATACGTACTAAATGATGTTATATTTTATACCGAGCAAACATTTTTTATACTGTGCATAAAGCAATAAAATACATAGCAGTTATGCTATATTTTACTATGCAAACATATATGTAAATACTGGTGTACTAATCACAATTATTTACTGTGCAAAAATGCATTAAAATACCGAACAGTTAATTACATGCCTTTCGGTAGTTGTTATTTCGTTATTTCACTACCTTATTAGTGTTTTATAATTTTATAACAATAACCAGACCCGGCGAACTTTGTACCGCCTGAGAAACAATAAATGTTGTGTTAACTTATTAGACGAATTAAATTCATTTTTGAATAGCACTTTTTCCTTCTTGTCAACAAATATTTATAAAATGTTAATCTAATACATTTATCGATAATTGCATTCAAGAATGTTCATCACAAAAAACGAAATCAAATAAACTGCAATGCTTTTACTTATCGTGTGGAGTCTAGCACCGGAAATCATTCACTTTCGTTTTTAACACTTTATTTTGGTCCGAAATGTTTCATGTTGGCCACACTGCCGCCAGTGTTGTAAGATAATATGATAATTCCCCAAAGGTCCAAGGTTGGGGACTTGGTGTCAAAAACGTCAAAATTTCAGAACCTCTCTTGACAAAATGAATGCAGTTTAAAAAATTGCACAAAATTTTAGAAAATGGCATTCAATCCCTTGACCGAAGCCGAGTGTGGACAAAAAAACCCTTTAGCCCGTCTGACTTCGCACATAACTCATGACCACGCATTTGCGGGAGCCCACAGTCATGTCTTTCCAAGTAGTTCAGAACAATTGGTCGAACAGTTCTTACAAGAAACGAAAACTTTGCCTCAGAGTTTTCGAATGGACGGTATGCAGTTAATTTAAGTGTTGAATGTAACTTTAAGCCCCCATTGTAGATCTAATGAGGGAAATGCATGAAATCGAGTCACAGAGATCAGTTATACCCCCCATTCCTGCAGCCACAATTAAAGATCAGATTCATGATGATGCTTGGGCCTTACAGTACATTGAAGATGGAAAAGTTTTTAATGTAATTACATATGTTTTTGCTTTGTCATTATTTGAAGGTTAAATTTCAGGATAACACAAATAATGAAGCAATTTGGGCAGAAATTTCATCACAGGAGCAAAATAATGAACCATTTATTGAAGAATGGAATGATCATTTTCAGGAAGTTGCCCCAGGGCCAAGTAAAATTAATGCTGCTCAAGAAAGTGCAAGGGAATTTGTAGATTCTGTTGATGATCCAAAGTTTGTTTATTCTAAAGTAATCAATTAACTTTGCTATTAATGGTTTGTCAACTAATGTATTTCTTAACAGTTCATGAAGTTTATGAAGCAGGTAGGAGAAGGAGATGCGAATTTAGAGGATGGGAAGCTGACAGAGGCCGAAGCTGAATCTTGGAGCAAAGAGTTTCTTCAACAAAATAACAACGAAAGTGAGGTTGAAAATTTACCAAAAGAGTGGGAAAAGACTTCTGGTGAGGCCTGTTTGTTTTTATTAAAAAAAATTATATGAACATCTTCAATGTCATCTTATGTAAGCACAGTTTTAGAGGATGATTTTAATTCAAAGTTTTGGGACAATCTACAAGAAGAATTAAAACAAACTTTAAGTAATGATGAATCGAGTGATCATCCATGGTTGTCTGAGTTTGAGAACTTTTATTCAGGACCTAACAATGAGTATACATTCACAGAAGAAAACCCAATGTTTGATATTCCTGATCCCTTAGAGAGAGGGAAAAAACTATTGGAAGATGGTGATTTGCCTTCAGCTGTCTTATGTTTTGAAGGAGCTGTTAAACAGCAACCTGAAAACAGTGAAGCCTGGTTATTATTAGGAAAAACCCAGGCTGAAAATGAACAGGTTTTATTGTCCTAACAAAATTCTTTATTTATAGGTTGCTTTATTTTATTTATAGGATTGCAATGCTATTCCAGCATTGAAAAAGTGTTTGCAGCTAGAGCCCAACAATTTGGCAGCTATAATGGCCCTTGCAGTGTCATACACAAATGAAAGTTATTATAGTCAAGCTGGACAAATGTTACTGATGTGGCTGGCAAATAATCCCAAGTATAGCGATCTGGTTCCACCTGATTTTAAATTGTCTGGGCAAGTTTCAAGCTTTTTACAGCCGTAAGTGATGGCGTGGGCTTGAGCTTCTACTATAATAATCTGTTCTATCCTATTCTTAAATTTGTGTATAGTATTTCCGCATTGCTTTTGATCTAAGTAGCTTAAAAGTCTAATTGTATCATTACACTGGTATATGTATATATTTTGTCAACAGAGATCAGCAAAAAATGATTCAGGATTTGTACATAAAAGCTGCCTTGAGGCAACCAGTAGATATAGATTATGAAGTGCAATGTGGCCTAGGCGTTCTTTTTAATCTATCTGGAGAGTATGAAAAGGCTGCCGATTGCTTCCGATCAGCACTAGCCGTAAAATACGATGTATGTATAGATACCGCTCTATACATATCTATACTGCTTGACTTTCAGGATGCCAAACTGTGGAATAGACTAGGTGCGACCTTGGCGAATGGCTCCAAATCTGAAGAAGCAGTGGACGCATACCACCATGCTCTGAACCTTGAACCAGGCTTCATAAGAGCTCGATATAATGTGGGAATTATTTGTATTAATTTAAGGGCTTACAGGTGTTAAATCCAATTTATCTTTCAAAATTTTAAAATGTTTTTAACTTCAGAGAGGCGGCAGAACATTTTCTTACTGCACTAAACCAACAAGCCAGAGGTAGAGATGTAAAGAATACACCCGCGCTGTCCCAGATGTCAGACACAATATGGTCTACGTTGCGTATGTGTATCTCTCTGTTAAATAAAACGGATTTAAGGCCGGCGGTGGATAATAGGGATTTGGAAACTCTAAACAAAGCATTTGATATTGCATAAATAAGAATGTATTAATCAGAATTGGTTATTTTTGTATAATTAAACTTATTATACTGTTGATTTTTTAGCTGTTTTTATTGCTTATCTTTACAAAATATTCAACACATCCAATTAAATCACGTTTTTTCTATTTTTAATATTAACAGCTACAAAACTGTTTTTATCAAGCTGATGTTGACAAAAAAACAATGATTTAATGAATTAAAACTTAATTTACATCACATTTGTAGATATCAAAATGAACTTTTTGCAAAATGGTATGACAATGTTATTTTACAGAAAATCAATAAACTAGTTACCTCCTGAGTCTGTATCTACAGAAATTTTTTTATGTTTTTGGGATGCAATTTCTTTTTGCACTCTAACTTTGATCTGAGAGCAGAGTTGCTTGCTATCTTCAATGCCGGCCTATGAAATAATTTAATTAATAACAGAGTAAATATGTTAAAGTTCTTATGTTTCTTACCATTGCAAGATAAACTTTGATTACTCCTTGGGGATCCAAGGCTGTGAACCTTACACTTTTGTCACTAGCTTGTTCCACAGTCATATCAGCCCAAATCTGAAATGGGGAAAATAACAATAAAAAAATATTACTACTGTCAAAGCTTACTTTGGTGTTAAGAATAACTCTCCATATACCTGTTGTCCTAAACAAAAGTCGACTTTGAGCATGTCCATCTGCTTCAAAGTCATTTAATCTTAAAACACCTCTCCCTCGTTCCTGCCAACTGTTTGCTTCAAATGCAAATAATTTACAGTTAATATTTAAAATGTTAGTTTCATCTTCTTCGCCTGTTATAACTTCAACCTCTTCATACTTTCTTTTCACTGCTCTGGACTCTTCATATTCTCTCGCAGATTCACTCAAAGATTTAGTCTCCTTATTGATTATGGTTTCATCTGGTTTAATTTCATTTTTAATTACACTACTAAAGAGCATATCTGTGGTGCCATTTGAACTGACACTAGTAGATGGTTTGGGCTCTTCAACTTTACCCTCACCATTAACAACACGTTCTTGCAGATTTTGTCCAAAAACAAAGGAGTTTGATGCTACTGTCACTGCAGAAGATGATGATGATTGAGATGAATTGGTTTTCTGCTCTGATTGAATGAGTGGTACAAATTTTGGTGTTTCTCCATTTGCTTGACTGTTTTTGACTTCTTTGGAATTTTCATTAGAGGCAGCAGCAAAGGGATTTAATCGACTGGGGTTTAAAACAAAACTTGGCTTTGCTGAGTTTTTGGTGCTGTTTAGACTCAGCTGGGGTGGTTTCAAGATTCCCCTTGTAACAAATTTATTTTGAGCACTAGCAAAAGGGTTAGTTGTTGCATTTGTTGCTGATGGAATTCTACTAGGATTGCATACTTTCAATTCTTCATTTTCATCTAAACACTCGTTGCTTACGTTATCTTTTATTTCTAAAATTGGCTTTGAAGGAAAATTGTTCTAAGATGAATTGTGTACATACCTGTTTTAGAATCTTCTTGTGGTGCTTCTATCCTCATCGCTATTTGGGGGTTACCGCTATTATCAAGATCTATAAAAATTATGAACCGATAATCAGTTTGTCATACGATATTCAAATATATATATATCTTCTATGTAAGTATAAAAATAACCGAAAAAACTAAAATTTTGTTGTCAAACAAACTCACTTTTATGCGTATCCGCCATTTTTCTTCAGGTTGACTGCTGCGAACATAACCCGAAATTTAGTCACAAAAAGTGAAAGTTTTTTTTTAATACTTGAACCAAATGTTAACTAATACTAACGTGCATTCATTTAAAAATGACTGTATAATGTAAATTTTTAATTCACCACAGTTAAGTTTGTGTTCTTATTTTTTTAGAGTAGACATTTCTGACATCTGTCGTACTTTTTGACGGTTATTGACGTCTCGTGAACTGTCAAACCATAAAATGTAGCAAGACAAACAGAAAAAATTACAAATCAATCACTATTTAAACGCAAAAGAAGTAGCTTTTGGCAAAAAGCAGCATGGAATACACGACTGAAAATTTGGAAAAAGCGGTAACTTTATTTTATAGAACAGAAGCGGGCCAACAAGCAGAGGCCCACCAGTGGCTCACAGAAGCCCAGAATTCCCCTCAAGCTTGGAGTTTCGTCTGGGAGCTATTGAGCCCCCACAGAGTATGTAGAGCGTGTTCACAAGTGCCTATTCAAATTGGAGTTTTGCAGAATTCGGAAGTACAATTCTTTGCTGCAACAACCCTTCATACAAAATTAATGAAACACTGGAATGAAGTACCAGAAGATCACTATGAACTTTTAAAGAAACGCATTTTAGAAGCTATAATTAATTATGCCATGGGTCCTAAAATTGTTTTAAACAGACTGTGCATCACTGTGGGTAGAACTTTTGTTGTAATTATTGCTTTTAAGGAGATTGCCTTTTAGTTGTCTGCCTATATTATTCATACTGTTCCTTCACACTGGCCCAATGCGTTTGAAGAGTTAGTCTCAAGTTTTCAGCCTCAACATTTACCAAATGTGGAACCAGAAAGAGTGATTTGGATCCTTTTGGAGATTCTTACTGTGATACCTGAGGAGGTACAGTGTAGTCAATTGCAAGTTATATTAAAGTACAGCATGATCATTATAATCTGAAAATTGATTGTATTATTGATATACTTTGTGTATTAGATGAGACATTACTATAGTCTAAGAACACAAATGGTAAATCCTGGAAGGTTCTTTTTGTAAGATGATACGCCGGCTGGGCGTGTCTCTCGATGTTGTCACATACATCTGCTTCAGGTAGCCCTCTTACCTAAAAAGTCTAGTACCCAATATAGCGCTGTTGCAGTAACGCGAAAAGCGCTGTGTGGGACAAAGTGGCCCTTAGGATTTACCATTATGGGTCTTAATCTAGTAGGTTCCAAGATATCCTGATGTACTTATATAATAGTCAAGCTTCATTGTTGTTTACCTTAATTAGTGACCATTTTCTCTTAATTTCAGTTTCAAAGCAACTTATTAGCGATAAGCCAAAGGATGAGGGTGCGTGCAGTTTTACAAGATGTTTCAAAAGACATCCTTAAAGTTATCCAGATGTGTCTGATGCCATTACCAAGTGCTGGGTACTAAATCTAAGAATAAGTGTTTCATTTATACAATTTCATTATTATAGCTTTCACATGTCCAATTTAACCACTTATTTGAATGCAGCAAGATGTGCTTCAGCTTGGATACAGTTGGGGGGCTTGAACATTGATGACTGCACTTTAGTCATGGACCTTTTAATTAATTTAACTTGCTTTGTGTATTGGTAAGTTGTTCTGAGATGGAGCTTCTATTAAATCTGGCAGTGTAGAGTGAATAATTCATGTCCTTTTTATTTATGATTGATATTATTTTGGAAGTAAGACTGAATGTCTATTTTATATAGCACTGTCTAGCCTTTATATTGAAAAATATGCTAGTGGTAAAACTTGGGACTCATTTTAGGAATAAACTTGATCCAGAATGCATGTCCTCAGAAGAATTGGAACTCATGGAGGTGGCTGTTGAAGCGATAACGGCAATAATTCAGCACCCGCACACAAACAGATATCAAACTCTTGTCATGAAAAGTAGTGCTGATATGTTGTACAAGTTTGAAAAAATTCTAGAATGTGAAAGGAACAGTGCAGAGTCGAATAAAGTGAGTATAGGTGTCCTTTCACATGGGCGCGGGCGATCCGCAGGGGCAAATTGGTGCTTACACTTGATTGGGCAGCTTGTTTTAGAAACTAGCTATCTGGCTATGGACCGTGAAATATATTCATCGCCACCTAGTATAATATCACTACAAAAGCGACCTGTAGGGTATACCTAAATCCGCCTTTGACGGGTATTTTCTTTCGTTTTTTTATTAACAATTGGCCACGCGGAAATTTTTCGTGAAAGGATACACACGCGCAGTGCGCGGAGAGTCTGCGTCCACATGTGAAACGGGCTTTATGTTGCCTTCATTTTGTGTATATTCTAGGATATTGTTGCCAACCTTTACGGATTATTAGTGAACATCGCAGATGTCCATTCAAAGATTTTTATTAACAATTTAAAGTCTGAAAATCCAGAAGAACAAAGAATAAGTTTCGATTTTTTCAATTCAATTTTGAAGTGTACAAATTTGCCAGGATTGTATCCAGTAGATGAGTCCAGTAGTACACTGACTTTCGGTTTTTGGTACACACTCCAGGACGATATTTTGTCATTAGAAACAGCAGAATGCGCCCAACTTCTGCTAATGATAAAACCGTATTACCGTGACTTAGTTTGTATAATGTTAAGAAAATCAATGTATCCTCTGAATGAAGATGGCGATTGGTCTCTGGACGACAAAGAAGTGTTTCGTTGTTATCGCCAAGACATCGCCGATACATTTATTTACTGTTACAACGTTCTAAATCTGGAAATGCTGGATATTTTAAATACTAAATTAATAGAAGCTTTACATAAAAGTAATACCACGCCGGTCCTATCCCAACAAATACAATGGAATGAAGTAGAAACTTGCCTGCATGCATTTGGAGCTATTGCGGAATCTATAGAATTGGAAAATTTATATTTACCGAAATTAATGGTCACCATCAAGGGCATACCTTTCACAGAATTACATAAAAAAGTGATGGCGTCGGCGTTGGAAACTGTGGGATCGTACTCGGATTGGATAACAGAGCACCCAGAGATGTTGGAAAATGTGTTACCTCTGGTTGTTTCAGCTCTAGATAAGCCAGAAGTTGCAACTAGTGCTACAATGGCGCTGAAGGATTTAACACACAGTTGTCAGAAGTATTTATTGCCTTACGCGAATCACATACTGATAGCAGCACAAGTATGACTGATGAATATCTTCCCATATCACTTTTTAATTGTTTGTTATTTAGAGCGCTCTTCAAGGAGGCACCTTAAAATTAGCAGAATGCAGTCGGCTCATGTTCAGTATAGGCAAAGTACTGAGCATTTTGCCAGTTCCCCGTATTATGGAATACCTGAATATAATATTAGCACCTTCTTTTAAGGAAATACAAGAACTACTGAATGTTGAACCAGTACGTGTCCTTCGCTAGCCGTTTCACAAGTTTTAATTGTGAGTTTTTTAGTCACCTGCTGTGAGAACGTCACTAATAACTCGTCTTAAAATTTTATCCTCTTTGTTTAATTCACTTTGCGTGAAAAAGTCGCAAACACAAATGATGGAGCAACCCACTGTGTTAGTCATGCAAAATACTATGCCATTGTATAAGGTCATTGGCGAAAAATATGGCACAAGTAATGATGTAATGGAAGTAAGTAAAAACAGATTTTGTTTTGGTGCTGGTAAGAGAGTACCAAATTAATTATTTTTTAGGAATTGAGCATCTTGTTCAAATACGTCGTAACCACCTTATTAGAAGACTGCACGCCTCTTATTAATGATATTCTTCAATTGGTAGTGAGGGTATATAGAGAATGTCCACAAACGAATATTTTAATGGTTGCTAAAACAGTAAGTGTTGGTCACAGTATTATTGTAAATAATTAAAGTAAAAGCAAAAAAATAGCATTGTTTGCAATGCAAATTTTGAAAAAAGCATTAGTTTTCATAAATAATATTTTACCTTTTCTAAATTTGAAAATAAAAACTGCAAAAAAGTTCTCATTAACTCTTCAAAGACGCTTTTTTTTAAGTCCTTTGGAATGAGTTAGTTTTCCACTGACAATTAATTTCCTCAGGTAGTAATTATGTTTGGCAATGAAGAGCAGTTCAGGGCCATCACACATCAACTTTTGCACGAGATAGTCAGTACAACGCTCCAGATGTGTGCGCAATTTAGCAGTACAAGTCAGTTGGCTGAAAAAACGGACGTTTTGGAAGGATTCTTTGGAATGATGGGCCAGTTATACAAGAAAATTCCCCACGTTCTATTTGCCAGCGGTATAGATTCTGCAGCTCTTTTTCAGTGTGGTATTATTGCTCTCATGCATTGGTGCTATTGTTTAAATTCTGTTTTGCAGCTGTACTATGTTTGTCTCTTCCCGAAACGCAAACTTTAAAATTGTGCGCCAGTTTTTTGGTGAACTTCATATCACAAAGTCGCGATACTGCTCAAGCTAGTGTTGTCCAAAATTATGGTGAAAGTTTGGTTTTGCGAATACTTTTAAATTTGGGAAGTACTGCGTCGAGGTCGTCCGTCGATGTATTCAGTGATTTATTACTTGCTTTAAATAAAAAATACTGTGATAATCTAAGTAGGTGGTTGAATACTCTATTAGCACAAGAAGACTTTCCATCACCCAGGATTTCCAGGCAACAAAAAGAGAATTTTATTCGATTAGTTTTAAGGTTGGTGTTGGTATTTTTTAAGATGCATATTTATTATTAATTATGTTTGCAGAGAGAAAGCAAATAAGAGAAAACTGTGCGATTCAGTTCTAGAATTCACTTTAATTTGTAGGGGAATTTTAAGGGAAGATCCAAACATGCCATAAAATGTAAGTGTTGTGTATTATGTTTCATTTTGTTCTTGTACACCATATTTTTCTAACAATTCTTGTTTGCGCCTTCTCAGTAATGCTTGTTCCACTTCTTGTTGACTTGGTACAGGCACGTGAGCGATGAATTTTTGGTCGCCTTCCGTTTTCTTTTTTTCTATGTCTTCATCATCAGACTACAGAACGAAGCCATAAATAAATTAATTTATTATAAAATGTTAAATAATATAAAATTTAAAAATAAATATGAATATTTATAAATATTTAGAAACTGTATTTAAAAGAATACTCACTTCTTCAACAGCATAGATGTGCTCTTCTTCAGGAATTTCTTCATCCTCATCGCGTGTCAATTGTCGTTCCTTTTTATCCTTCCATTCAGCAATTGCTTTTTGTATGGCTATAAAATATGGATTACCAATATTTATGTACTCTTTAGTTTGTTACTTACATGTTTTTTCAGCAAGCATCTCTAAAGGTATTAGTATACCGTCATCGTCGTCCATATACCCGTAGTAGTCCGCATCGATATCTTTCATCATCTCCGCCCTAGTTTTCCGTGGGGGAGGCGGTGGTTCTTGCTCAAACAACTCCCGGACTCCTGCAGCATAAAGACAATACTCCAATTTACTAAACACAATCATTTTTTCAAATGAACGCGGTTACATTTCAAATGTGATGTTTTTTTGTTACCATTGTTTTAAAATATTCCACATATGGTAGGCAGTTTTTAAATTGTTTCATTTTTGTGTAGATAAATTAACATTTGAATAAAAGATGAAATTCACCTGGCAATTCTTTTGCAGCTCCAAAGTACTTGTAACCCCTGTTTCCTGGTACTTCTTTGCCCTCATGATCTAGCATTCTTGGTCCAGTTCTTTGATAATCTGGCCCCCCTAATTCTTTTATCCGGTCCTCCCAGTGACGTTTTTCACGTAAAAGTTTGTTGATTTCGTCGTTGAGGTCACGTATTCGGAATTCACCAAGACCAGCATTTTGAATTTGGGCCACTTTTTTCGCAATTTCACGAATTATTTGCATTCTCCATTTCTCACAAGCATATAAATGAGTGCATTCCGAAGCTAAATGTGGTCTTCGTCTTTTTTGTTTGTCAGTTTCCCCTAATTGTGCAGCTCGCCATCGGGCCAAGGTGGTCCTAAAGTCAGGAGTGAACAATAAGTAAAATTTTGATTTAATTTCCCCATTTCATGATATTTTCACATTAGGCACATCTTGATTTTTTTTACATATCTTGAAATCATAACTGGGACCATGAAACTATACAAAAATATTTGCAGAGGACTTAATAGTGTGTGTGACACAAAAAGCACCAGCCATAATTTCTCGTAATTCAAGATGTGGCTTAATGTAAGAAATTATTGCTTTAGTTTATGCCACTTACATTGCTTTTTCTGCATTTCGAGCCTAAAACGGTACATAAGACGATCAGTATTTACAGGGTATACTGCAAAATATATTCTTACCATTATTGTGTGTCAGTGATTGGTCCTTTGAGTTAGAAAATTTTAGAATATAAAAAGTAGTTATTACAGACTGCAACGTACAGAAAACACCACTTTTTGAGGTTAGCGATATTATTTTCAGGTTATGCTTCCAAAAGGATGTCCAAAGATTATAGCCATAGAAAGAATGGTAACGAAAGTGCTGCCGCGCGGAGAAGGACATAACTATGACTATTCTTCCAAAATTGATGAATCTTCTTGTTTTTGCTTCATTAATTAATCAATTCAGTACTCCCATGGACGTATAAGCTTCTATTCAACTTCCATGGGTACTCCTTTATTTTGACGGACTTTTTAATCCCCTCAATTTTAATCCTAGAACTCTGGACTTTATTTATTATTTGTCATATAAAAGAAATAGGAAAAGAAAAAAAAGAAAAAACCAGAAACGAATATTCGAAAGGACTGAGTGATTAAGATTAAAAAATCGAGTTGGCAACAATACAATCATTTCCATCAAAATCGATAAGCCTGTGGTTTGGTTGTCAGCCGATGACAGATGATTGACAATGACATAAAATTTGCACCAACGATGTGGATATCTGAAATTATATTGAATATTCCAGAAGAACAGAAAATTAAACATTGTTTATTGTTTTTCTAAATTCCGCTATTAATTATTATGATAAAAAAATATAATTATTAAATTATTGTGGATTTCCTAAATTGTTCCTTCTCCTTGCATAGTTGGCTGCATAATAATGAACCCAACAGTGACATACTAGTAGTAAATCATCGTTGCGTCTGTCAAGTGTCAAATTTCAAGTTCACAATATGCGTGCAGTCGTACAGTCCAGGTAAGAAAAGATTCCAGGTGACAGAATTTCAGAACGCCCGACACGGACGACCAGCGGCTGACATCGAGATCCACGCATAAAAGCGCCCATATACAACAATGTGCTTACAAAACACCGCGATTTTTATCGCCGCGCGACAAGCGACAAAAATCGGGTGCATAAAAGGGGACATAAATTTCGTCGCGTTCGCGAAAGTAAAAATACGGGAGTTGAAGAAATATTATATTCATTTACACTTCATTATTTACAAAATGTACAATATACAACTATTCTCTCGACTACTTCCTGATGTCTACTTCGTAGTTCGTATCAAAATTGCTGCTTTCATCTGATATGTCTAAAGCTGTCATTCTCCAAATTAATTATTATTTCTTCTGTCTCATGACTGATGTCAATTAAGGTTTCGCTTTCTTTTTGATTCCCACAACATTTTTGCAGCGACTTTGCCAGTCTGCTGCAGTTATCGCTGGAAATTCCTCTTCTGCAAGTTTTTTTTTGCATCGTCCAACTTATGGTGATATTTCGTAATGTCGCCTTGTTTTTTACGGTTGCCCAGATTAGCTCAATAGGATTTAGATCGGGGTGATATGAGGGTCGCCGCAGAACTGTGTGCCCTGTCATATGTAACAAATTGTCAAAGTTATATGCGACAAATCGTTTTTTATAGTTTTTTTATAATCGAATACAATTCTGGTTTCAAAATTGAAGGTTTGAAGGGCATTTTTTCCATTTTGCTTGAACATTGGAATAAGGGGCATTATCGACAACTACCACCGACTGTTTAGGTAAATTAGGGACAAATTCCTCCGTCAACCATTTTTTGTAATTCTGTGCAGATTTTAACTGTTCCCCAATCAATTTAGACAGTAGTATCACCACCAGCTCATGAGGATTGCTTTTTCCTCGTTCTCCCCGTTATACAGGCCGTTTGAATCGAAACGAACCACCCTCAATCACTTTTTAGGAAAAGAAATTTGAGCAAAATCTAAAAACCGGTTAATTTTAACCTCGAGGGGGACATGTTTTGATGCAATAGTAGGCACACTTGATGCAACGCCATACCCCTGACAGGAGCGACCCCTATTGTTGGATTCATCGACATTCTTCTGGTTTATTCTGTTTTCAGTTTATTTATTTATTGTTAAGAATAATGGGTATAGAAGGGTATGTATGACGAAAAATTTGATTAGAACATTATTCGCATCAATAATAAATTGTCTAATTGTCTAAAAAATAATTATATGGTTGAAAAGCCAATTAAAAGAACTTTCAAGCGACATGTTACTCAATCCCTATTCCCTATTTAAACAATAGGGGTCGCTCCTGTCAGGGTGGCTCGTTTCGATTCAAACGGCCTGTATATCTGAGTTCGAAGTAGTTTTCCTCGCCAATACCATCGGGCGAAGAATATCTCAAGGGTCCTGCTGTTTGTAGTGTAAAGGGGGCCAAGGTGGTTTGGTAGTTTTGGTGATTTTAAAACGCACAGCTCCAACCAGCCCGCGACGTCATAAACAGCGTTAGTTAAGATCAGTAAATATAGTCCAGGCAATGGGTACAAAAAAGGGGGTTTTGATCGCAAAAGGTCGGACAGAAATGAAATTTGGTGGGATGGTAGACATAGGTCTCCTGATAGTACACCTGAGTTTGCAACCTCGGGGGTTTGCCGCTCGAGGGGTGGCGGGGGGTTGGGTAAAAACTCTGCACCGCGACGCTTTTCGGAAGATAGCGCCAATGTTGTAAGTGCTATCGAGAAAAAGTTCAAATAAAATATGTAGAGAACAAAATTGTGCATAATTCTGGTTCTATTCATTTTTTGTTTGCGACCAACAGTTTCCGTTTTACGGGGCGCCAAATTTGGGGGTTGATTTGATGAACTCCCAGCAGGCACCCAAACAAAAATCCGAAGAGTTCTCACTCCCCCGGGGGGAGCTTCATCACCTTTTGTCCAAAAAACCGCTTCCGAATGTGACATCAGGAAGCCTTTCTGCTTTTTGCTCGTAAACGGTAACTCCGTTGAGAAAATATTTTAGGACCTATGTTCTCCATTAAATTCTGCATAAAAATGCTCTTAGGAAGTTTTTACCTATCTCCCACCCAACGCTCATCAATGACATTGGAAAATGAGTATTGTTCTTAGCGCAAAGGCAAAAATTAGTCCACCCCCGTTTTTTGACCAATATCAATTTATTGCAAACGTTTTATTTAATATGGACCTTGTACAGAAAAAAACTGCTTTACAATTCTGTATCTATACATTTTTTGTTCCCATAGTGGCTCTCGAGATAATCGCCGCAAAACACGGGGATTGCCTTCACGCTGAAAACTAAACTCATTTTCTAACATCATTGATGAGCGGTGGGTGGGAGCATTTTTATGCAGAATTTAATGGAGAACATAATTCCTATAATATTTTCTCATCGGAGTTACCGTTTACGAGAAAAAGGCAAAAAGGCTTCGTGACGTCACGTTCGGGAGCGGCTTTTTGGGCAGAAGTGGATGAAGCTCCCCCCGGAGGAGTGGGAACTCTTAGGATTTTTATTTGGGTGCCTGCTGGGAGTTCATAACCAAAATTTCTAAACTTCATAAATTATTTCTTCTAAAAAGTCTAATTTGCTTGGACTAGATTTTCATCGGCACATATCTCGAGAACGGTTTAATCTAGTACCGTTTTAGGGAGTGATTTTTGTAGTAAATTTGATCAGCTTTAATTTTTGTCCTAATGATTGTTTACGTAGGACACATAGTTTTCGCATTAAAAGAATTTTTCAACTTTGAAACTATTTTGGAGTAGGGAGAGGCACACTTAAAAAATAATATCTTTTGTAATATACAACCCATTCCATCAAATGGAGCATCCACAAACTCATTGCTCTCTCAGAAAAAAAAATCAGAATTATTTGAATTCGATCTTCGTTGTAATCCGCTCTGAAAACTTGATTTTGTTGGAATTTGCAAATCAACCCCCAAATTTGGCGCCCCGTAAAACGGAAACTGTTGGTCGCAAACAAAAAAGGAATAGAACCAAAATTATGCACAGTTTTGTTCTCTACATATTTTATTTGAACTTTTATTCGATAGCACTTACAACATTGGCGCTATCTTCCGAAAAGCGTCGCGGTGCAGAGTTTTTACCCAACCCCCCGCCCCCCCTCGAGCGGCAAACCCCCGAGGTTGCAAACTCAGGTGTACTATCAGGAGACCTATGTCTACCATCCCACCAGTGACTGTTTACTGTCAAGTTTGGAGTTGGTGACGATTTTGTCAATGAGCTGTTCTAAATCTGGAGAATTTAGTAGCAAACCACTCTGCAATCCTTAAAAATACTTTTTTGTGGAAATCTTCTTTCGCGACGCAGAACGTATTTAAAATTTGGGCCGATGGTTGGGTCGTTGCGTCAGGTCACACGGTCTAGCATTTAACACCAGGTTTGAAGCCTTGTTGCTGGCAATTATAGTTGGGTTTGGTGAGATCGGTACTGATATCGCCGTTTGAACTTTAGGCTTATAATAGCAGGAAGTTTAGAAACACATCGTATTAATACGGATTTAAGAGGCGGCAGATATCACAATTGTAGTAAATTGTAAATCGGTAAATGGTACCTACTAAATGTGTACCTACCGTGTGGCGTGTTTGAAACTCGGGGAAAACGGTAAGGTCGGATTTCTTATACTGTGCAGGCTTTAACTGTTCCCCAATCAATTTAGGGCCCAGGTGGTTTTGGTGCTTGTAAAACGCACAGCACAATTTTTTGTGAACGTTCCTGTTCTAGTTTTTATTAACGGTATCTACTGTAAAAATCAATACGTTAAATTTTGTCATCTTTACATTTAAATAATTTGTCATCTTTAATTTTGTCTTTTTTCTACATTTATACAGTGTGTCCCTGGATGGGGTGCCCTTGAGGTGATTTTCTCTATTAAGTTGTTTGGAGAGGAATATTTTTGGTCTAGACTGGTTTTGCTTATCTTACAACTGTAGAAAACTAAAACAGTCAAACATTTTAATCAACCTGTTTTAAATTAAACGGTTTTTTCTTTAATTTCTTTAATTTTGAAGTCCATAAACTGAAGGCAAAGTTGCCTAGCAACCTGAACACAGTGGCAGTCACGGCTGATACCTTATTTCGAGTCAAAATAATAAAATTAACAAAACAATTTGAACAATCCATTGCGGCTCAAATTAACCCCAGGAATTTTTTCTTCAAATTCTTGGATTACGTGTAGATATGATAGGTCGCCAAGACCGTAACACTGAATTAAAAAAAATCTTTGCTGAAGACTTAGTATTCCGATTTTTTTTGACAACAATGAAGTTTCATAAAGTTTCAATGGTATTTTTTAGGCGTTGCTGGGCAGTGTTCAGCTTTAAATACTATATTTATCAAAAATATTGGGACTTAGACAAAAATTCGATCCTATTCGAAGAAAAAAGTCCCCAATTAAAACATATCAACTATGATTTGCAATGTTTTATCTTTTTTTGTAATTTTATAACAAGCAAAACCAGTCAAGACCAAAAATATTCTTCTCCAAACAACTTACTAGAAAAAATCACTTCATGGGCACCCCATCCAGGGACACATTGTATTTTGTTCAAACAACACGTAAATTCCTGTCATCATTTTTATTTGATTATGTATTGTTAAATTTAATTTTCCATTGTTAAAATTACATTATAAAACATTGGGGGTTAAAAGTGTATTTAATTGTGACCTTGATCCCACTCCAGTCTTGGTCCCTTGGAAATGTTGCTAAATAAGACGTTGATGACTCATCTGACCAACATTGTCCTTTGAAAACTTTTTTACTTTGAGTCATTTTCGCAATTTAGACACCAGAGCAGGAACAGATACGTACCGCCACTGGTACCATGATTTCATTTAAATTATAAATTAGAGTAGGCTGTGAAATTTAAATTAGGATGGCACTACTAACTTTTGACAATTTGATTTAAAATTTGACGTCAAAGTGACTTCGAAAAACGGCTGTAGAGTTAAGAACTGTATTGAAGCTGGGGGAGAACACCTTGAATATTTGCTGTAATTCTCAAACCTACATTATTTGTTAGTGTTTTATTTTTTTAAATTAAAACAATTTAACATGAGAAACATAAACGTCTAATTTATAATTGAAATGATCTCATGGTATTTTTTGTTCATTCTTCTAGAGAATAGTTTTTAAAATATTGTGGTCAAAAGCCTGAAAGTTCTATTTTTTTGTGGATATTTGACGTAGAATTAAGGACGGTGGTGAAAAGGGTAAATAAAACTTCGTACAAATTAAAAGACATTTATTATTTATCAATAAATAGGTAAAAACTGTTACAATAAACCGAGAGCATTTTCAATAAGGACCCATTAAGACTGTTTCTTAAGAGGTCGTCTTGACTTAATATAGTCAAAGGTATGAACGTTCGTACTCAAGTTGAATTGAGATAAAAAAATGTTTAACATGTTTTCTAATATTATGTCTGAATGATAATCGTTTGTGCATCAAAGGAATAAATGAAAATTAAGGTAGATTTTTGTCGAACCTTACCCATAATGGAATTTATATAATATTTTCTACTGTTCTTCTACTAAAACTAATTAACTACGAAAGGAACACATATTGTCATTGGTGGGTACTCAGTTGGAATATTTTCCTTAGTACGGAAATTTTCTTCAGTCTATACTGAACCAACCACAAGTACCCTGTAGTATAATAATTACTAAATATCTTTAACCGTATCAGTTCTTTTGTTTGAATAAGTGATTATACCAAAATATATGTATTTTTGGAGTCTTTTTGAGTGGTATTGTACGTATATAATTATAAATTTGTTTACTTAAACATAAATTTCTCCATTTGAGAACTTACGACCAAAGGGCGCTCGAACGACATAAAAGTCCTTGCTTTTATCATCTTTGCAAATATTCGCTGTCCCTTCTTGATCGTTGGACACTTCTTGAATCTCCCTGAGATTGTTCGAACATTTTTTATCGGAAGCTCGTTTACTACCATGCAAAAAAGAATCGGATGTTTGTTGTGATGAAGTGTGCGTAGAGGAACTCGTGCTCTTTCTCGTGATTTCGCGCTTATCTTTGCGCCTTCTTTTAATTATTTTAACACCGCATAACTTCAAAAATCCGCTTCGGAATTTAGAACTGATAATATTGTATAAAATCGGATTAACGGCCGAGTTTATATGAAACATGATCCGTGCGAAGTACAGAATGTTGTAGTAATTCTCGAAACCGATTTCGAAACTGGAACCTGGAGGTGCAATAATGATCCAGAAAGTTATGGCCCGAAAGGGCAGTAGACAAATGAAAAACGCAAGTACTACCGCTCCGAGCATCACGATGACTTGTTTGCGGTACTTTATTGCACTTTGCGATGGCATCACTGTTTTGGTACCTGTCATTGCTACGGGGTGATGCATCAAAGTTCTCGCGATGAGAATATAAACAATTATTAAAATGGCTAAAGGAAAAATAAAAAAGACTAGAATTGAACCAAGGAAGAAAACGCATGGGAGAGTTTCTTCTACTAAAGTGAAGCAGGCGAATACTATGGAACCATCGAAGTATTCCTCTGGTCCATACTGGGTTATTGCCAAAATAGGGCTGTAAAATCACCAATAAAATTAGAATGTAATAAATATGTTACAGTTTAATTGTGAGAAGGCGTGTTCACACTTCTTACAAGTTTTTTAAATTAGCTGCTTGTATTTTTATCACGATTCTTTTAAAATTAACTTCGTGGAACTTCAAAGGTCCAACGGAAATAGTGTGAACAAGCCTTTAAAAATGACACGTTGCTCCAAGCGAAGGTGTCAGTCACTTGTTATAAATCAATTAATAGAAGCAACTGTCAGCGATAGGCAGAGGTAGACATAAGTTAGTCCCAATGAAGATTGATCGATATCGATCCACTAAATGCATATTTTATGAGAACCTCTGCCCCGTTAAGACCAGTCGTGTTAAAGAATGATTGCTTAATTATAAAAGAATGCGAACTATAAATTAACTAAAGATACTTACTCATCGAAAAAATAATGTGTTCTTGATGTGGACATATTCGGAAGGTTCTAATTTTTTCTAGGGATTAGTATACAGCAACTTTTTATTTGACGAAAGAAAAATATGTATAGCTGACGTAATGAATCATCTCGCTTGGGTTTCTTGAAATTTATTCCGAACCTTCTAAAACGAAAGGATTCATTGTGTCATCCATACTTAGGCTTAATTAATAAATAAACTTTTTTATTAAACACGTACTCTTTGGTTTGATTAATGTACTAATAATATGAATAAATGCACTTGTCAGGTGAAAAAGGAAAGTAAAGACAGCTTAATTGAAGATTACAACAAACTGTAGTTTTGCAGCCTATAAATAAACGCGTATTTTTATGGAACACCGATAGACCTTTGGAACAAGGAAGGTTGCACCTTGGAATAGCACATCCATTCACGATTTTTAGGAAAAGGTGTTATTGTTATCAAAAAATTGTGTCTATTGACCGCTTGTGTGTTAGACTGAAATAACATTTTCCTGGGAGTGTGTTAAATCATTTCATTGTTTGCTTTGTCACTGACTTATTAACACATGTTTCTATGTACAATGGATTTTTCATGTAAAATAAAGATCTGAGGGCTTCATTGATTAAAACTTCAGCATCATGCATTTCTCCCCTTAATACAATTAGTGTATAATCTCCTTATCTTTTTTAAATGAATTCTGTAAGAGCAGTATACTTTCCAGCTGTTACAACTGCTCCTGCAGTTTTCCTTTTTAGTGGACAAGTGAAATTAAGGAAATAAATTCTTCATTCTTTGGGTATTTCCTCTAATAAAAAATTTGCAAATAGTTTAATGATTACCCTTGTCTATACAGGGTGTCTCGCATAAGGTTAGCTTCCTTCAACACGAAGGAACTATACAGTATAAGAACCAATAGTAAGTCTAATTGCATTTTGAAGACATCTCTACAATACAGCCCTAGAAGTAAAACTTTTGAGAACTTCTGATTAATGTTTCGATCGTTGTGAAGTCCTCTTGTTGGAACAATCTGTAGGCTAGGTAACAGGTGTATTACTGTAGTTATTATATCAGATGTTCCAAAATTTCATTTTACAAAAGTGCCTTTTTCTGTTATTGTTCAATTTTGGCCCTAATGGTACTTGGGTTTTTTGTTTCATCTAAAGTAACAAATCTCATATTTTCAGGAAGCTAACATTATGCGAGACAACCTGGCTCCTAATCAATACTTGCAGCAGCTTTCAATACTTTATGAAAATTGCTGCTATATGTTAATTCCTTTGTCAGATCTCTTTCTGTTTCCTGCGAATACTTTCTCGAAATACATTTCGAAACTTTTTATAACACTTCTTCAGTTAGTGATTTTAATGTTGCGAGTTTTTGTTTGTGCTTTATGCTGGACAATACAAACACATCTTGCTTATCCACAAATTTTTTGTAACTTTAATGTTTGTCGTTCCATATTTTTCTTTACTCGATGTTCTCTACCTTATTAAGCTATTTTTGATATAAACGACAAAAATTAGTGGATGTTGCTAATTTACGTAAAATAATTCTTTGAAATACTATTATACAGGATGTTATGGAAGTCCTAGCAGAAAATGTAACCACAAGCAGAACTCGTCAAAATAAACATTTTTTTATCTATAATTTTTTTCGCAAACGCTTAAAATTAAGAATAGTTAAGCCTATGGTCCCACGTTCATTGATTGTGAGGAAAACACAAAAACTTATAATATGCATAATATTGAAGTAGGTTAGTATGTAATATGTAATAAACTCTCTAATTTACATCAGGGATAATCCTTATTGGTGTACGTGCAGTAAACGATAAATGTTGACACAGCGAGACCACACACCTTAGAATACTTAAAAGTTTCAGGTTCAGTAGCCAAACGCTATTATATCTGAGGCGTCCGAGACACAGTCAAGGAGGCGGACTTCATTTGCATTACCTAACACTAACACTATAGAAAGTGCACTATAGAAAACAATATTTTTGTGGAAATTACAATGAATAAATTCCTAGTATTTGCTTAAGGCTGCCGTTTACTAGGGAAACATGTTACCATTTTATTGAATTTTACGGGTTTAATTTTGATTATTTGAATATGCGGTTATCAAAAATCGATAAAGGACATCTTAATTCAGGGTAAGAGGGTATTACAAAGCCCATTTAGCATTTGTTTATTCATAAAAAAATGACTAAGTTGCTTCATTTTTAGGAGTATAAATGAATGGCTTTGGATTTTTTTTCTGAAAAACAACGCACAATTGGTAAATTTGAAATAGACGATACCCTGTAGCAAGAATTAAGCTTCCGTTAGTAAAAAGCTCACGTGCCTTAGCATTGTTGTTTGTGAATAAAATTCAATAATGTTTGTCGAGAAAATTATTTCTCAAGTAAGCTTGAAATATACAGAAAGCTGTATAAGTGGGGAAGAAACTTGGGTAGAAAATTTAGAATTTGGTGTGGCTTTGGAGCAGAAGATGTCGCATTTTACGGTGGTCAGGTATAGGATAAATGCTCCCAACAAACCCTATCATAAAATAATAATATTATTTAAAAAATATATATAAAAATAAAATGCCGAGCAAATACAAATGAACAAAGGACATGATTATTATAATACATATACCTTCAAGTAATAGTAGATTATTTAATGAGCATACAATGGTGGTTATTATACACGAGAATGGAAATTAAAAAACCATTCGAGTGTACAACAGCCATCATTATATGCGAGTGAAATACGACGTTTTATCTACAACTATACTTTTAGAATTAAAATTAGAAATTAAACCAGGTAATAATAATTTTTAAAAATCCAGCATGACTGTGTTTAATAGACCTAGTTATAATAATAATTCTTAAAAACCGAACCTGGCTGTCTGTATTTAATAGACCTAGTTAAGTATTCATTTACGAGTATTATTATCAGTTGTAGATAAATTAAAATAAATATCTTAATTATATTGTAAACTGATTATGTAAATTTTCAGATTCAAGATTTCAAGCAATTTGTCGAAAAAAAATGTGTTTTTTCGTTGTTCCGTGCAATCATTTAAATTATAAATTAGAGTAGGCTGTGAAATTTAAATTAGGTTGGTTCTACTAATTGTTGACAATTTGGTTTAATATTTGAATATCAAAGTGTCTTTAGAGAGTGCTTTTTCACGGTTTCGAGGTAGTGCCACACAGTTTCATCAAAAACACCGTTTAAATTTCACAGCCTACTCTAATTTATAATTTAAATGATCGCACGGTATATTCCGGCGATCAAAATGATTTATTAATTGAAATAATTTATAGAAATGAAATTCTATGGCTAGAAATTAAACATGTTTTTTTTAATTGCATAGCAGGTGGCATACAAAAAAATTTTTACCTGTCCGACCGATTAACTTTACATAACGCAATTAATCATTTTGTTTCAAACTTTATCATCACACTGTATGTATTAGGGAGGAAAGTATATACATATAATATAATTTAATAAATTTTAATAATTGTTAATTACTATTTTGATAATTATTAATAATTAATTATTTTTGTTGTTAATTGTTAATATTGAACACGCCGCTAATGAATCGGAATGAAATCTTCAACGACTTGTCTCCACACACAGTGAAACATCCCCGCGCGGTTTTAATTTCACAAGCCAAAAATCAGGACAATTTTTATTCCGGCGGTCTTAATAAATTGCGAATTCTACAATCTTGAACAGACGAGAAGTTTTAATTAAGGGGGTACTGCAGCTATGAATTTGCAACGTGATGTGTGGGACAGGATTCTGACCTTATTTTTGATCCAAATAAAAAAAATAAAAAAAGGACTCGTTGAGAAAGGTTGAAAGACGGTACCTACGAAGTCCTTTTTTTCGAAAAGTCCATAGGGACTTTGCTAAAGACGCTCAAACATATGTTATTTTTGCATGAAAGTTTTGATTGTACCAAAGGGAAAATATCAAAAAAGGACTTCGTAAGTACCGGCGTTGAACTTTCTTCTTTTCATAAAACAAAATATTTTTGAAATCCATCAAAGGGTTGTCGAGTAATCTTGGCTCAAGTGAACCCATGTTTTGGAACAATTTAATATAGGCAACCGAGAAGTAATTCAAAGATGACGTAGGGCAGTCGATATATTGAATATCGCGGAACATGAAACGCTGTTTTGTATTCGACTTCTCGATACTGTTTTTAAAACAACCAAGCTCCACTTGTAAACAAAGAGCTGATATTTTTTCTGCTCGACTATTGTGTTTAATTTGTACGTATAATTCCATAGGAAAGAGAAACATATTTTTTCTGTCATTCTTTTCAGCATTCAGCATTACGCAAGTATTAATTATAATGTAGTACATATGTATACAGGGTGTACCAACTAAAATTTGTACCCCCAACAATTCCAATTTCGAAAGACTCAGAAGAAAACGCTCGAACAGGTCAATTTTGTTTTCAAGGGGGACCAAATTGTACCAAACTTTCAAGTCTTAGATCTCACCCCCTTAGCCAGGGGAGCCACCCCTCTTATTTAGATGGAATGGGGGGGGGGGTCGTGTGATACATCATTTTAAAGCTTATTCAATTCTCTATCCAGATTTACTTTTATCGATTCGTTTCTACAAAAAAAAGCATGAATTCGTTCTTTTCCAAATATACATAAAACACTCTTCAACTAAAATTTGTACCCCCCAACAATTTCAATTTCGAAAGAATCGAAACGCTCGAACAGGTTTAGTTATCAAGGGGAACCAAATTTTCAAGTCTTGGATCGCACCCCCCTAGCCAGGGTAGCCACTCCCTTAAAAAAATTAAATGTCATGGGGGTCATGTGATACATCATTTTAAAGCTTATTCAATTCTCTATCAAGACCTACTATTATCAATTTGTTTCGACAAAAAAGCATGAATTTGTTATTTTCCAAATCAAGAGTATTTGATGTAGATTTGGAAAATACATAACAAATTCATCCTCTTTTTTGTAGAAACCAATCGATAAAAGTAGGTCTGGATAGAGAATTGAATAAGCTTTAAAATTATTTATCACACGAACCCCCATGCCATTTAATTTTTTTAAGGGGGTGACTCCCCTGGCTAAAGGGGTGAGATACAAGACTTGAAAGTTTGGGACAATTTGGTCCCCCTTGATAACAAAATTGACCTGTTCGAGCGTTTTCTTCTGAGTATTTCGGAATTCGAATTTTTGGGGGGTACAAATTTTTGTAAAGTATTTTATGTAGATTTGGAAAATATCGAATTCATGCTTTCTTTTTGTAGAAAGGAATCCATAAATGTTGGGTCTGGATAGAGAATCGAATAAGCTTTAAAATGATGTATCACACGACCCCCCATGCCATTTTTTTTTAAGGGGGTGGATCCCCTGGCTAAAGGGGTGAGATACAAGACTTGAAAATTGGTACAATTTGGTCCCCCTTGATAACAAAATTGAACTGCTTGAGCGTTTTCTTGTGAGTCTTTCGAAATTGGAATTGTTAGGGGGTACAAATTTTAGTTGGGACACCCGGTATATAATATGTAGGTGTCACCAATTTTAAATTGTTAACGTAGGATTTTTATTGTAAAACATTGCGGTACAAGTACTTGTTTTTAATGTGTTAAATGTGATATTATGTGCAACACTATTATGTTAGAAATGTAAATACACAATAATTTGATACATTAAAAACATAATTTTGTTTAATCACGCTCTATTTAATTTATCTGTTTTATCCTTTGGTCCAGGACAAACTAATTTCAAACATATTTATATTTCGGCAAATCCACAATCTGAGAACTCAAATAATTAATCCAATCCGTAAATGAAGATAATGAGTTCCGAACTAAATTATTCACGGCAGATCTGATTCTGAGAAGTAATCGAGTCGAGCGCTCGACATAGCTCGACACTCAAGCAGTAGTAGATATCAAACACAGTATCAACAATAAAATTTTCCGCACGTAGGTATCTTATGTCTTATTCCGAACTTTGCGGTACTCACCAACACAGATTTCCAAGATGCGTGCAGTGCCCCCTTAACTGTACCCCGTTCTCCGTGCATTCAATGCAAAACATTTTCCCGCATTTTTTTTTCAAATTTAGAAATTTCAAAAAGTCGTTCTCTAGCTGCAAATATCTATTTTTGATCTATAACACACTCTCAAAATTTCAAGCGATAATCTTCAAAAATAAAAAAGTTATCTTCAACGCCCGGCAGGAATGTGCATGCCGCAAGAGAACCCTCTGTCAGAGTGAGCCGACCACGAGTGGACCCCTTTATTCCGGGTATTTTATTACACCTAGGCCATCAATATTTATTTTTAAAGGTTCCAAATAACATGGCTTGTTTGTTTGTCCCCAAAAGCAAAAGGACACTGTAATACCATAAACCAAATCCGACCCAGGCATTTTAGTTCTTCTAGTTTGAACGAGGTCGCAGCATCTCGCAGCCAACATTCAATATTTTATCTCACTTCAACATCGGAAGAAATTTGTCTCTCATTAAATGACAACCTTAAGAATCGAGCACAGTTCATAACATAGCGGCCGGCGCGACATAACTAATAACTAAAATCAACGACAATTTTTTTTGTCCCAAAAAAGTTAGAAGGTGTTTACCTCGTTCGGCAAAAACTCTCTGATGCGTTCAAGTTCATTTAGTCATAGGCGGAGGGTGAAATAAGGGGTTAGAAAAATGTTCAAAAAAATTGGGATTTCAGCAAAGTGGTAAATAGAAAAAATGTTTATTTGGACGAGTTCTATTTGTGGTTAAATTTTCTGCTAGGACTTCCATAAAACCCTGTATTTACCTATTTAGAGTGTTATAGAAATATATAGTCCGGGATATTGCGTTTCATTTGAACAAGTCATTTGATACCGACTGAAAATGATAACAGTTTTCTCCTAATATTTAAGAACTCTAAACGTCAGCTACTTCAGTAGCCGTGGAGCTAGAGTAGAGCTAGAGCTAGACAGTATGTGTTTTAGTATATTTATACATACATTCATGAGATGGTTTTTCAGATCATTTTTAACTAAAGAATTGTAATCAGCTGCAAGGAAGATATTCGGTCACCATATTTTTTTTTTCTTAAGAATAAAGTCATTAAATTTGAGACCTTATGAAATTGATGCAGCAGAATTTTTATACTTTTAATATAATAAAGAAAATCGTCGTATTTTTAGCGGGGGTAAGAGTCATTGTCATAAACATGCTGCGCGGTCAGTTGCATAGTGGACTGACGATCTTTACACCCACAAACAATTAGCTGACGGTGATTTTTATTTTTGTTAACCTTAAAAATACACCATATTTTAATTTCAATCAGTATTATATTAATTTAACATAAAATTAAATATGGTTCATAAAACGTAACCGACGTATGACCCTCTCTTCAAAACAGCTGATTAATATTTTTTAGAAATAACATCTAATGAATTTTTGTGCAGTGTATGAATACAGTGTGATCATCTTATCTATTCACACCTGAAGATTCAGAAGTAGGCAACATATTAAACATTTTATCAACAACTTTTTTTTAAGGATTCCCATTTCATATTTGACCAAAAGATTGATTTGAATTCACGTTTTGAGTTTAATTTTAGACCCACTATGATTCTTTATTTAAAAAATAAATAGTTTACGCAAAGTGATTTGTAAAATGTATAATATGTTGCCTATATCTGAACCTTCAGGCGTGAACAGATAAAATGGGTATCCTGTATACTACTAAATTTTCTTGATAATATGAATGTCGTTTGCATTTTGATTTTTATGTTTTCTTCTTTTATGTTGCAACAGTTTTAAAGGGTGTAGCAAGCAATTGTTGCTGTAACCAAGTGGTGATCCAAGCTGCATTCAGCTCACGTCTAAAATTTCGAGTTTCGTTTGTGTTTTTACAATTAGGTAGTTTATGATAGATATAATGTTGTTGTCATTTCCTTTGTGATATGTCTATTTAGAGATTTCTTTATGTTGGTTATTTTTAGATCGTGCTGTTGACTTAAAACCCCAAATAGGTCATAACAAGAGTGTGATTTTAAATGTTATTGTTCAGACTTATAGATAATATACAGGGTGAGTCATTACTGTGGGATCAGAATCTTATGCCTTTAATATATTAATTAAAAAAAAGGTCAATGGAATAAAACTATACATGAAAATCTGCATTTCCTAAAAATATTTAGAGTTATCTAAGTGGGCTCAATTTTCCAGCACTGTATTCAACTTTTTTTTTTAATGAAACTCCCTGTATATTTTTTTATATTATTGTTTGCCGTAGTTTGCTATACAGCTGTGTAATGGTTTTTAATTTTTATTAAAGAACAATGCAATTATGATTTTTTTTTCAAAAAATGATTAAAAAATTATAGGGGCCTTGCTATTAACCGTAAAATTATAATATTTTGTACGTAGGTAAAAGATGGCTAGGGGCATCGTGTGTGGTACTAAATCAACTTTTGAAAAATCCAACTTTTGATATCTTTCCATCGCCAAATCTTTTTTTTTTTTCAAATGGAACAACCTGTATTTTTTGCACTATTATGTTACTTTTATTAACCTCTTTCTTTTTTTATTAAGCATTAGCTATACTTAAACCTACAGGATTTGAATTTATTAAAACTTTTCTTAAAATTAATTGTAAAATTATAATCATTTACCCATTGATAGTGAGCAGTCTAATTGAAAATGTAACAAATTTTTTTAGGAAATGCAGTTTTTAGTGTATATTTTATTCCCAATTTTTATTAAAAATTAATAAGAAAGGCATAAGAGACCGATTCCACACTAATGACTCACCTGTATTATAAAAGCGGTTATGGTGCTTATCTATAATAATTATTATAGCTAATTGAAAAGTCGTTAACCCCAATGGTTGGATAGGTCGTGATAACGTTGTCGTGCCATCCTCCATCATGTTATCTTACGTCGTGTAATTTTTTTGTGTGGATATATTATACAGGGTGATTTTTTGAAAACGATCCACCCTAAATATCTAGAAAACAAAAACGTTATGAGCAAAATGTCGAAATCGGTCAATTTTGGTTGTGAAGGGGACACTTAATTAGTGTAGTTTTAGTCCTGCAGGTGCACCCCCTTGACCGGGACAGTAGCCCCCTCAAAAATCTTAAATGGAACAGAGGGTTAGAAAGTTTATTTTTTGAAAGGTCCATTTAACCTCTTTTTGGCTATGTAATAGTTTTTTAATTCTACGATTAGTTTTTGTAGTAAAGTAAATAAACACACCATCAACGATGAAAAAAAAATTCAATAATAAAAAACCTATCTTTTAAACAGTTGAATTTTACAAGAGATGCTCGAAATGAGCACCGTTTTATCCCAGACAGTAGTAGATCCGGTTTTCAAATTCAAATTCTAACTTTATGAAAGGTTTCTCGCGGAATTCGCCTGCATTCATCAACAATTCGTTGTCTGACTTCAAATAGCCCCAGAGAAAAAAATCTAAACTTGCCAAGTCTGGTGATCTTGCTGGCCACTCAATTGCATCACGTCTGCCAATCCGATGGTTTGGCAATCGGTTGTTAAGCCAATTGCGAACGTTTAAGGCATAATGTGGTGGAACTCCATCTTGTTGAAATTTCGTTTATGAATATGTTTAGCACATTTGTTTTGGGAGCCATAAATAAAAATAATTTCAACTCTTTCAGCAACTGAGTTGACCATTTTTTCATCCGAACGTATGCAGATTTACTTTAAAACTTAATAATTGTCAATATCAATGAATAAGAAACATTTTTTATTTCAGAAAATACTTGATATTTCAGAAAAAGATTAACCTTTTTAACTTCCAAATTTTGTCACAAAAGTGACGTTTTCTTAAAAATTAATCGTAAATATAAAAAACTACTACACAGCCAAAAAGAGGTTAAATTGAACTTCAAAAAATAAACTTTTTAACCCACTGTGCCATTTAAGATCTTTGAGGGGGCTGCTGCCCCGGCCAAGGGGTTGCACCTGCAGATCTAAAACTGAGTGTCCCCCTCCCAAACAAAATTGACCGGTTTCAGCATTTTGCACATAACGTTTTTCTTTTCTACATATTTAGGGTGGCTCGCTTTCAAAAAATCACCCTGTATGAAAAAGTCACACAGGATTATGGATCTTAAAAATTAATCCAACTTCTAATTTTATACCTACCAATCCTTACCTACTGGTTCAAAGCAGTTTAGTAAGTAGGTAAGTAAAAAGTTATGTGTTATTTTATTTGTTCAATTTTTTTTAATGTAATTTAAATAGCTCTTCGAGAGACAATGCAAACTTATTCATGTTGAATTAATTTAACTTGCTACTCTTTGTCCAAAACAATCGTGAGTGGAATGCATTTCTTCTTACGCATGAAATTGAAAACAGGTTGGTGCTTTTCCATTCGTGCAAACCGTAGGTACGAAAGTGGCAAAACAAGGCAATAAAAATAATTTCGTCGACACAAAAGCAATATTTCAGAAAAACTGATTATAACGTCAGTGTAATTTATTCGCGAGTCGCAATTACCGAAGCGCCCCTTATGGCTGTGACCTTAAGTGTCACTAAAATGTCAAACTGGCATAAATTCAGACCTAAACAGGATGACTTTTCAGCTCGGAGTCGTCACTGCGATTGGATTCCGGCGAGTCGTTGAAATTTTTGATAAGAATGGAATTATTCCTAGGTCTGAAGCAGACGTTGTATTCGTCGCGATTATTCCTGAATGTACTGCTTCTGCACGAATTCGCGGTGGTGCTAAAAGTCCCATTTCTCGCACGTTTGAAGTAAAATTTACGTCTAGTTTCGGAGCAAATAATAAAACCCGTACGAAATTTAGAGCTCATTAAATTGTACAAGATCGGGTTAATCGCCGAATTCAGATACACCATGATCCTGCAAAAGTACAGTATGTTGTAATATTTCTCAATTTCTAAATGATAAACTTGCTCCTCTGGAACTAAAATGATCCACAATATGAACACCCGAAACGGTATCAAACACAAAAAGAAGCTTAGGACCACGGTTCCCAACATCAGAACCACCTGTTTCCTGGCTCGTAATGAAATGTTATCGATGTGCTTGTTTAAAACTTGCGTTGCTGCATTTGACATTAGATTTTTGGCTATTATACAATAAAGGATGAGGAGGATGATCAGAGGAATTATGAAAAATAGGAATATTATACTTAGGAAGTACAGGGCGGACCAAAACGTATTGGCCAACGTGTGACAAGCTGGTACCTTGGAACCGTCGAAGTAATCAAGATGCTTGTATTCGGCTATGACAAGCATTGGGCTGGAAATTTAAAACACTGTAACTAATCTTTGTCAAAATTTGTGACAACCAAAACCAATCTCAAACCTCTAAGCCCGCTGTATACAGCCACAGAGAGAAAATATAGTACAATAGCAAAGCTGGAGAATCCAACAGACTTTAAGATTTAACAAGTGTGAAATTTATTGGACGAATTTGTATAGACTATTTATTATTCTTGTAGAGGACTAGTTTCATAAAATATTTTTGTTAGAGCTACTGTTAATTTAACTGAATTGTTATTCGACGCCTTGTGCAAACATGAATAAATGGGCAGATTCTGAGTCAGACCGACCGTTTTTCTTTATCCTTCTAGAGTTTAAGGAAACCCGTATTTATTTTCATTTGTTTGGATAGGCAGTCACTGTGGATAGGACCACCGTCTATGAATGTGGGATTGAGTTTTATAAATTACTATCCAAATAAGAGCAGTAGTTCACAGTTTATCCACAATAAATATGCTTTGTAATACACACATACATTAAAAGTGTATTACAACACATTGGCAAACAGTGGATTAAATCAAAATCAGCCGCGTATACACAGAATCCTCTCGGTCAATGCAAAATATAAATTGTGTTACCGAAGGAATATCGTTTCTGGCATTAACAATCAACAATACTTAAAATACAATTTGTTATGGAAATGAATAAAAAAATTAGATTGGTTACACATTTGATGAGTGTAACTCCAACTTTTATAAACAACATTTCTGACGAAATTCATAATATTAGGGGATTAAAGTTTTCCGTACACGTCATTGCAATTGATCGTTAGGTCAACGACAGTGATATTGCTGTGATGTTCGATATGATTCACAGTTTGTAAACAACTTAAGTAAGTAAATGAAAGGATACAGTTGATAGGCAAATCCGTCCTATGATTTTACAAACTTTACAGAACTTTACAAACAATCAAATTAAATCTACTGTTATGTAACTATTTATTTATTGAACACTAAAATTATGATTTAAAAAAAATCTACTTCAACTATAATTTCTCGTATTTCACACGTATTTTTGTGGTTTGACTTATTGAGTGTGTTCTGTTGTTTTTCTTGGAATATTTAAGAAACGTCTGTTCAAATTAGGAAAGAAGTTGTTAGTTAGATAACAGCTTAAGACAAAGCTACCAACTGACTAATAACTTTTTTCGAAAATTTAATGGATTTGTTGTCACGTCAAAAAAACACTTCCGGTCAACAAATCTAATTCCAAAAGGCTATACCCCAATTTAAAAATCTAAACGAAATTGGGGTCTTAAAAATGTTTCGATGCGCTTTTTAAATCAAAGTAAGAATATCTCTTTGTGATTTTGAGGTAATTTGTTGGATACCCAGCTTTGCTTCTGTATACAGCAAAGATGTACCAGTCATCTAAGGGTTTATACAGAGGTGCTATAAACATCACATAGGTTAAAATCACAATCACAAGGCAACACAAAACAAGGTTAAGGACGTGTCGGAGGTGCTGACAAGGTCCGTTTTAATTTTATGGTGTTTTTAGAGGAAGAACCATCACCGTTTGTGTATAAAATATTTTTAAATGAAAATGGTGTAGAGTTGAGAAATCATGAAACCTACACAGTTTTATGATTTCTTTGCACTTTTTAAAGAGACCCACACAGCATTACTGGTGCCAAATTTTAGTTCTTACCTAGTAAATAAGGCAGCAATGAACCAGGCGAATAGGCAGATCAGAGACGCCCTAGTTTTGGTGCAGATGTAGCCGGCTTTCAGGGGCTTACATATGGCATAGTAGCGTTCAAAACTGATGGCCAGAATGGTGAGGACTGACGCGTGGGCTACTGTTAGTTCGACGAAAGGCACAGCCTTACCTAGAAATTTATTAACTAATTACGATTTAAATAAGAATTACAGGTTTTCTCTTAAACTATCGTATTTATCTTCAAATTTAGCGAAACGTCGTATCAATTAACAAAATTTACAATTAAATAAGAGCCAACAGAAAGTGGGCGTAATTAAACGAGATTCTGTTACTGCGAGCTTTTATAAGATCGTTACAACAAAGCTTGTTGATTTTTGTTTCGACTCAAATACCAGAAAAATGCTGCACTTCCCTCTTCCGCAAACAAAAGATTTGTTTGAAATGCGCTATCTACTCTCCTGCTCAAAACTTTTCATATTTAATTATCTAACTCAAGCATCAAGTTAACAATGTCATAAATTTGCAGGGGCCCTGAAAATGAAGATAAGATTTGGTGCTGAAACTCCCACGTATATTTGAAAATAATTTTAAGTTTTTGTGTAAATGAGAAAATTTTTGAAAGTTGACTACCGCAAGAAAATAATAGGGTTTGCACATAATTACATAATCGCTTAAATTTACTATAAACTAATCCAAAAATCTGATCTTTCCACTTGAAGTTGAATTTCTATTTTTATGAATTCGCCCAGGTGAACTGACAGAAGTAACATAATTACTTAAGGTATCCATTCTATTCAAAAGTCAGTGGAAAATATTACTTTGCATAAGGACAAGCTTTCGCAAGCTTTATTGCCACGTTTATACAAGACGTTGTCACACTACATCTTACTCGTTAAACTGTATTATGTTGCAAATATTTCATTATCATTGTCTCCATAAACTACAGTTTCGGAATTAATGACGCAACTGTTAATCTACAAAACTTTGTAAATGCTAATTCGATAATGAAAATTGTCAGTTAAAAGAAACATCCAGTAGTTAACAAAGGTGTCAAAACAACTGTAAAATATTCAATTAGGAACCCACACAATGTCGTCATTTTGGATGTGGGCTTCAAACTTATTTTCGTATCATAATTTACGGTTTTTAATTTAACCGCAAAAAAACATTTAGTCAATTTAGCGATGTCTATATTCTATGACTGCAGTGTCAAAGGTGATGTTATTAAAAATTGCTAAGCGCTGCTGGAGGGCATGTGGGCGTCAACTTTCTATTAAGTTTGCATACATTCATTCTGTATTTTTGAGGCGCCACCATGGGCGTATAAATTTAGATGATATGTTTATAGCTGCGCGACATGTTAAACGATTTTAGCAGGAAAATGTACACCCTGTGGAAAAATAAATAAAAGGTGGCAATATATGACGACAAAGTACAATTTTATTCAAAACTAGCTCACCTGATTTTGTTTTTGGACAGATCGCAAAACAACACAAAAGTAAAAACAAATGTGTAATAATTCTATTTTAATTTAAGCTGCAATGCACTTTTCCAGTTTTTTTTTCCAGATCTTTCTTTCTCCCGATTTTTATTTTCATTGAAAACATTCAATTGAGTTACGTATTTCCATCCCGGGAGCATAACGAACAAAAAAAAAAAAACAAAAACCAAATATTATGTCGTTCCTAACGTCAGTTATGATCGAGAGTGCATACAAAAATTATGTTTTTTTTTTTTGCAGTTTGAGCGAATTTTCCGACTTTACAGGACCATAACGAACAAAACAAAAAAGAATTACGCATATCCATCGTTTGAATTATGAGTTACGGTCTTGAGTTCATACAAAAATTCCATAGAAAAAAGGGCATTTTCAGTTTTTCCCGAATTTTCAAATTTTCCGGTCAATTTAAGCTCGAATGCGTTTTTCCAGATTTCTCTTCAGATCTTCTAGATTTTTATTTTCATTGAAAACATTCAATTCAATTACGTATTTCCATCCTGGGGTATAACGAACAAAACAAAAAAAGAATTACGCATATCCATCGTTCGAATTATGAGTTACGGTCTTGAGTTCATAGAAAAAAAAACACTCAGTTTTTCTCGTATTTTCCATTTTTCCGGGCAACTTTTCCAATTTTTATTTCCCTAAAAACCTTATTTGAACTATTACGAATATTAAAAAAAAATAGCCAGATCGGTCCAGCCGCTCTCAAGTGAGAGATTTAGGCTAAAATGCGTTTTCCAGATTTTTCTCCAGATCTTCTATTATTTTTTCAGTTGAAAATATGCAATTTAGTTATTTCCATCCCGGGAGCATAACTGATGAAACAAAAAAGAATTAACCAAATATCTCGTTCATAACGTCATCAGCTATGATCGAGTGCATGATTTATTATACAGTTTGTCCGAATTTTCCGACTGTCCTTTGCAATTGTCTCGAATTTTATTAAAACTTTTTCAGGACAATAACGAACAAAGCAAAAAATAATTACGCATATCCATCGTTCGAATCGTGAGTTTAGGTCTTAAGTTCATACAAAATCCCATAGAACAAAGCACTTTCAGTTTTTCCGGAATTTTTCAATTTTCCGTTCGATTTAAGCTGGAATGCGTTTTTCCAGATTGCTCTTCAGATCTTCCCGATTTTTATTGTCATTGAGAACATTCAATTCAGTTACGTATTTCCATCCCGGGGGCATAACGAACAAAAAAAAAACAAATATTATGTCTTTCCTATCGTCAGTTGTGATCGAGATTGCATACAAAAATTATGTTTTTTGCAGTTTGTCCGAATTTTCCGATTTTATAGGACCATAACGAACAAAACAAAAAAGAATTACGCATATCTATCGTTCGAATTATGAGTTACGGTCTTGAGTTCATACAAAAATTCCATAGAAAAAAGCGGCCAATTTTCCGGGCAACTTTTCCAATTTTTATTTCCCTAAAAACCTTATTTGAACTATTACGAATATTAAAAAAAAAATAGCCAGATCGGTCCAGCCGCTCTCAAGTGAGAAATTTAGGCTGAAATGCGTTTTCCAGATTTTTCTCCAGATCTTCTATTATTTTTTCAGTTGAAAATATGCAATTTAGTTATTTCCATCCCGGTAGCATACCTGACAAAACAAAAAAAGAATTAACCAAATATCTCCTTCCTAACGTCATCAGCTATCATCGAGTGCATGATTTATTATACAGTTTGTCCGAATTTTCCGACTTTCCTTTGTAATTGTCTCGAATTTTATTAAAACTTTTCCAGGACAATAACGAACAAAGCAAAAAATAATTACGCATATCCATCGTTCGAATCGTGAGTTATGGGCTTAAGTTCATACAAAATCCCATAGAACAAAGGACTTTCAGTTTTTCCCTAATTTTCCAATTTTCCGGTGAATTTAAGCTTGAATGCGTTTTTCCGATTTTTATTTTCATTGAAAACATTCAATTCAGTTACGTATTTCCATCCTGGGGGATAATGAACAAAGCAAAAAAAAAAGCAACCAAATATTATGTCTTTCCTATCGTCAGTTGTGATCGATAGTGCATACAAAAATTATGTTTTTTGCAGTTTGTCCGAATTTTCCGATTTTATAGGACCATAACGAACAAAACAAAAAAAGAATTACGCATATCTATCGTTCGAATTATGAGTTACGGTCTTGAGTTCATACAACAATTCCATAGAAAAAAGCGCTTTCAGTTTTTCCCGTATTTTCCAATTTTCCGGGCAACTTTTCCAATTTTTATTTCCCTAAAAACCTTATTTGAACTATTACGAATATTAAAAAAAAATAGCCAGATCGGTCCAGCCGCTCTCAAGTGAGAGATTTAGACGGAAATGTGTTTTCCAGATTTTTCTCCAGATCTTCAATTTTTTTTTTTCAGTTCAAAATATGAAATTTAGTTATTTCCATCCCAGGAGCATAACTGACAAAACAAAAAAAGAATTAACCAAATGTCTCGTTACTATCGTCATCAGCTATGATCGACTGCATGATTTATACAGTTTGTCCGAATGTTTCCAGTTTCCTTTGTAATTGTCTCGAATTTTATTAAAACTTTTCCAGGACAATAACGAACAAAGCAAAAAATAATTACGCATATCCATCGTTCGAATCGTTTTATTTCCACAAAAGCCTTAGTTCGACTATTAGAAATTAATATAAAAAAAACATGGCGAAATCATTCTAGCCGTTCTCAAGTGATACCAACGAACAGCATTTCACTTTTATTAGGTACATATATACAGAGTGAACATAAAGTTCCGCACAAAATTCATAATTTACATCAAAAATAAAAAAAATATTTTTTGAAAAAAATGGAAAAATTACAATAAATTTAGAAAGCAAACAACGAAAAATGAAAAACCATTTAATAAAATTTGACGCAAGTGCTCAAATTGCCACCCGCCAACTATTTGACACATTCCCAGACGTGTTTTAACGCTTTGAACACTTCGTTCAATCACTTTGGCGCCATTTCACCCCGGGTTCGTAGTGAAATAGTATTTTTTCAAGGAATGAAAATTTAATTTTTTGAAGTAAAACTTCATAAATAATAAAAAAAAAGTTATGCAAGGTATCACTTTTTTACTCTTGTTGAATAGAGAATTGAAAAGTGCATCTAAAACCCAAAAAAAAGTTGGGGGTTGCCATTTAAAAAAAATGATGACGGTGTCATAGTTCAAAAACAGATGACGTCATCATCAAAATTTTTATGTCAAAAAATGCCAATTTGAAAACAAAAATCGACCTGTTCGAGCGTTTTTCGCAAGAACATTACATAACTAAATTATGAATTTTGTGCGAAACTTTATGTTCACTCTGTAGATTTAGGGTGGAATGCGTTTTTCCAACTTTGAGTTTTTCCGGATTTTTCCAATTTTCCGGACAACTTTTCCAATTTTTCTTTCCGTAAAAGTCTTATCTATTACGAATATGTGAAAAAAAGGTCAGGTTCTTACGGGAAGAAAAATTGGGAAAGTTTCCCTGAGAATTGCAAAATTTCGGAAAACTATTTTCTGGGCAACTTCTCCAATTTTTTCTTCCTCAAAAACCGTACCTGGACCATTACGATTATTCTAAAAAAATATTGGAAAATCGGTCCAGCCGTTCTCAAGTGATGCGCTTACAAAGGAACAGTATTTCAGCATTTACGCAGGTGCAGTGCACTTTCAGTTTTCCCAGTTGAGAACGGCTGTACCGATTTGGCTATTTTTTTTAGAATAATCGTAATGGTCCAGGTACGGTTTTTGAGGAAAGAAAGATTGGGAAAGTTACCCGGAAAATAGTTTTCCGGAATTTTGCAATTTTCCGGGAAACTTTCCCAATCTTTCTTTCCGTAAGAACCTGACCTGAACCATTACGAATATACTAAAAAAAAAAATAGCCAAATCGGTCCAGCCGTTCTCAAGTGATGCGCTTACCAACGTACAGCATTTCATTTTTATTTCAGTCCTAGAAAATTATTTTTTGTTTTGTTTTGTGTTCTTTCTGAATTCGTAAGGGGTCCATTAATCACGCGAGGTTTTTTTACCCCTCTCTCCCTGTTTTTATTACCCCATACCCACGTGGTGAGTATGTATGTACCTATCCCTCTTGCCCTAACTAATATCCCTTGTATTTTTTTTATAAAAAACTCGTATATTTTCAGAATTTTTTATGAAATGACGAGTTAAGGAACACAGAGCTAAAAATTATCGCCTTTTAGGCACAACTCGCTCTCACAACAGCAGCTCTGCAGCAAGTCATTTTTCGGCCTGGTTGAACGAAAAAATACACTTGGCAACACAAATTTTAATGTGGTACCACATGCCATTCTGCAAACTTAAATAATTAATTAAAAAATCAATGATTCATGATATTTACATGATTGATCGATCACAGCTAAGAATGCCTGATAAGCAGTTTTGGCGTTCATTAAATTCAATCTTGTTCTACTTGTGTGTATCGATTAAAAAATAAATTGATTGGCTAAGACTTCATATTCCAATTCGGGCAATCTAATCTTGCATGCCGTATAAAAGTACGGCTTTTGAATTACGCTAAGACGTACAGAAATAAAGTTCCAGGAACAATAAAATAACCAGAAGCAATCTCATACACCTATTTACACACGGTTTTAATTAAAACATCTGACAATTGCGCCAATTAATTTAGTTAAATCGTGCGTAACTGAAGTTATACCCTCTAATTTCGTTCTGGACAAAGTTAAATGTCTGTGCGAAAAGCTAACTCTCAGACGTCATAACTCGGTGTAATCGGCGATATATCGGGAAAAAATCCCCATAATGTCTTCCAGTGGAATTTTTTCCTCCCTAATGCACTTGATGTGTTTCGACAAGGTCAGTTCGATTTCTGGTATCGACGTTCACCCCAATTATGTGCTACATAAAGAAATGTCATAACTGCTGGGATACTTAGTTGACGTTATGACGTTGATGATTTTAAACACTGCGAATTGCTTTCAGAATAAAACAAGAAAAGTTGTGACACTTGCCGAAGTTATACCCATCCCCCATATAATTACTCTCTCAGACGATGACTTTCATTTTAATTATATCAAGAAGGAAAATAATAAAAAATCTCGCACCGTGATCAAAAATGTTTCAGAGTAGTGTACAAATTAGGAAAGATGGTTATGGTTGGAATTCGCAACGTCCTACACTTTCCACGTCACGTTCTTGACGTAACACTGAATAGGTAGAGGCACCTCTGTTTTCTTAAGTCAAGATAGCTACACGATACAAGTAGGGGAGGCCGAGTAACTGTGTTATTTACAGTTTGAAAAACACACTTGCCACATATTTTCCCCATTTTTAAATTTGTGTAAATATTAGTTGAGGGCGTTAGGCAAAGTTTAGCACGCTGCACATTTTTTTCTAATTAAATAAACTAATTGTAAGTGAACGAAGATTTGTTTCAGTTTGATTAGAGTACTTTTAATAGGTGTAAAAGAAAAACGAAAAATATAGTTATGTTTTGTGACCTTTTTATTGTGGATGTGTTTCATGAATGCAGTTGCTCCATAATTAAATAGTCTTATACTCTCTTATACGCAACAAATGTCTTGTTAACGTTAACGAGAATCGTTTGTGCCGTACCTTCCCATACGTGAGTTACATTGCTGTCAACATGCATGACTTGGCTTAAAATATCATTCCGGTTGTAATAAAGCTTGTTTCACTTCGTAATTAAATCATTACACCTATTTAACGTCAGATAAATAATTAATTGGCTGGAAAATTGGCCCGACGGGTCAAGCGTCGAATCGCCTTGGCTTCATTAATGAAAAGCTATTGTTAGAAGTCGAAATTTTCTATTGAAATTGTACGCCCTACAAGTAAAAGCTTTCACTTGATTCTCGGCATCGTTCATTCGCAACTTTCTATTCCGAGTCATATTTTTGTACTTACATGGACACTTGAGGCCGTCAAAATTACGAGAATCTAGTATGTTGTTAATTAGGTGTCAGAGGAGCTGTTCTTAAAAGGGTTTAAAAGGATTTGCCAGTTTCCTTCACTCCTCTTAATATGGTTGATTATTATTAATTGATTAAGTAATCAATATTGCTTGATACGAAGTCTAATAAGTGTGTTAAAATTACGAATTTTAATCAGTCTTAAGGATACACTTAAGCCCACACTTTTTTCGAAGCATTAGCATTTAATTGGGTTTACTTGGGTATGGAAATATATTGTGTAGGTGTGGGGTTTTATTTATAAAACAGAAGTAAGTTAGCTGAAAACGTATGGTGTATCAGGGAGTGTTAGTTTATTGTGTAAAAGGGACATGTTTCGGTAGAAAACTACTCCCATCTTCAGCCTAATTTTACAAGAGATTAATGATTCAATTGATAAATTACAGTGGGGTTCTTACCTTAAAGAATGTTTAAATTATGACGTTATGTTATTGAAAGATTATTAAATTTGACGTTTTGAAAAGCTTACATGATTTAAAAAAAAAATGAAAAAACTATATTTTTTTTCAATGTAAAAATTAATAATGGATCGAGAATCTGGTAAGTTCGTTTAAACTATACTTGAGTGGTATGAAAGGTGATAAATAATGAAATCATTATAAGTGAAAAAAAGTGATAATTGAGGTTAAAATAATGTTGAATGGAAAATTAAAATAGTTAATTGAATGGTGAACATCTGTGTTTCGTTATTAATATTGGCGAACGCAGAAGGTGTTGATGGAGGAGGGTCAAAATCTGTGTTGTAATTAGATGTGTCTGAAATGTTCTTTAATACGGTCAGAAATTTTGAAATTAATTGATTAAAGTAATTTGTCTCCTAAAGTCTTTAGGTTGTCAACTCTATTTTTGAATGTGTTCACATTGGGTGCGTTGACGACATCGACGATAAGGAGTATTCTTTTGTAGGGAAAGTTAGTGGCATCTACTATCTGCGCGTTCCTTGATCAGTATGGTGTCTAATATCGTAAACATTAAGATGACAAAGTAGAGACAGATCGAGAGTGAAATGTTTGAGAATTTTGAAAACAAAGATTAAGTCTCCACGCGTCCTCTGGCTGTTAAAGCTGCTGCTGTTGAACATTGTCAAGGCGCTGCTCGTAGCTTGGCCGGGAGGGACTGAACGGCAGACGAGTTGCTTTGCGTTGGACCTTCTCCAACATTTTGGAGTCCCTCGTGAAGCTATACCTAACTGTTGCTTCGCTTTTCTGCGTATATTCTCGATGTGGGTGAGAGGTCACTGGTGATTGTCATGCCCAAGTCAAACTGAGAACTCACAGAGGTGACTGGTATATTGATGATGTGATAGGAATGTTTAGGATTGTTTTGCCCAAGGTCAAGTACCGAACACTTGTTGGTTTTGAGGGGGAGGAACTAGTCTTCAATCCACTTATGCACCGTTATTCACGAAACAATACGAGCCCACCGAAATTTTCGATGCAACCAACATTGCATTTGCACAGGTTACATGGATTAAAAAAAAATCTTCAAAAACTAATACATAGTGTGCACAATTAGACAACAATAGATATTGTCAGTGTCAAAATTTTAAATTTGCAATCAGGTTTAAAAATTCACTATGCTAGTACGCCACGGCGTCAAAACAAAGGTGGATTTCCCTGTTAAGGTAAACTTTGTAAATTGATGGTGAATTGCATCTTATAAAGAACATTATTTAAATTTTAGACGAGCTGATCGAAAAGCAACAAATCATTCCCTCGTATGTAATTGTCATTTCAAAGATGGTTATAGAGCCTACAATATTTCAGCAATTATTTTATATGCAGGATGAGATCTCCAACAGCTAGTGATCCTGACGAGACAATTGAGGCCGAAATTGAAAGGTTTCGGCAGATTGTCGTTTCACATGCATAACCAGGACCTCTGGATACAACAGCCTCCACGAGTGGCAACAACAAAGCCAACATTTGCTGTTATGAATTTTTTGCATACCTGCCTCTTTGATGCCCCATCCGTGTTTGCAGGGCGTTAACTAATTTACAGTTTTCTTTTAATAAGAGAAGTGGAAGAGTTGTACAAAGAATAATGTTTAGGTATAAGTAGTAAATAAGTAATTACAGGTTTGTACATAAAGTTTTATTGTAGATTTCATTTACCAGAAATGTATAATAAGTATAATAAAACACTTCCATGGCTTTAATGTTCCCATGCTTCAGTTTTACTAATCTTCACAATCATGCTGCTGTCTCCTGGTGTCCAGATCATCAGAAAAGCCTTATTTCTGGCCGTAAAGTCCAATTGCCCTTTAATTTGGTGATAGTAATCGATCTTGATCCATTCTTGATTCATTCTTCTTCATGAAATTCGATAATAATTTTTTATTTCATACCTGTATCTAAACTGACATTTTTCGGATTATTTATGATACCAAAAGTAAAACATTAACGTCCTAGTACTTTAAAGAAAATTTTTGAAGTCCTAGTACTTTAAAATTATACGTCAATCATCTCTCATTTTGTTCCCGAGATTTCTGAGGCATCAAATTCTTCTTCACGTGATCTGCTTCATCTACAATGTCTTGAGGCACCTCAATTTTCTCCATTTTAAACGGAATAATCGAATAAAATATCCAAACCCATTCACCGTGACCCAGTTTTTTCGTTGTCATTTTTGACAAACGTTTGTTACTATGGGAATGTTAGTTCCCACATATTTAATTATTACGAATAATTTGTGCGAGATAAACATAGAACATTTCTTTTTATTTTGACTTAGTTCATTAAACTTGCAGTATGAAATAAAACGTTGTATTTACCTCGAACGAAGAAGTGTTTTTAAAGGTACTCACAAGTAATTCCAGCCTCGGCTAGGCGCCTCGGCCGTAAACAACTTGCTCGTACTTTAAACTTCACTTCTCGTTCTAGATAAATAATATACTATTTTGATATCCTCGCTCAGTGTCTGTAAGTGTAAAGTAGCTTCATCGATAAACAAGACATTTTGCAAAAAGTTTTCATTAAATTGGATTCTTTCCCTGAAGAAACAGCACAACTTCTAACCTTTTGGGAAAATCGGTCACTTTTAGTTCTTGAATCGAGGTGATGTGGTGAGGATGGAATTTATTGGCCCTCAAATTTTGGCATACTGATGCCTGGCTTATCTCAACCATTCGTGTCACTTCCTTCTGGCCAATATGGGGATCTTCTGTTACCATCTCTAGAACTACCACTTCATTATGTTCCCCAGTTGTAGTCCTTTCCCTAGGCCTAGTAACTGGAGGCAAATTCTGTGCCTCTAATTTTTTTAAAATTGTATCTGTCGGTCCTCTTTTTTTCAGGGTAACGCTCTTGCAGCAAGAGAAGCGTTTTTTCTGCATTCGCCATAAATGAAAAGCATTTAGCATAGGTTTTTTCGTCATTGGAATACATTATTACCAAAACAACAATAAGGTCAAAATAGTTGACACTGGTTGACACTGACATTATCTAATGTCATAATAAATTAATGGGCACACTATGTTTTAGCTTTAAAAGAAATTTTTTTTTCCATCCATGTAACCTGTGCAAATGCAATGTTGGTTGCATCGAAAATTTCTTCAGGGTCGTACCGTTTCGTGAATAACCCAGTGTATTATATTTCGGTCTTCTTGATTGACGAAGTGTCGGTCGGCGTGACCGTAAATCTTGATGGGGAGACCACCTGTGTACAGGAAGAAAAGTAGAGGCCCAAGTTCAGATCCTTGGGTAACACTACTCTTGCGAGAGATCATTACCAGGTCACCACCAATTTCAAGCTCTCTCAGTTTCAACATTAGACGCCGTTTTGTGACACTATCAAAACATCCGAAAAATATAAGTACGAGGGGGTATTGATACATTTTTGGTTAATAAACTGCAGATGTATTTTTTATATTGCACAGTATTCAAATTTTTGACGTTCGTTGGTAAAACATTATAAAATTTCGCAGAATAGAAATTTGCTGCATTCCGCGATTTTTCAAGACATAGGAAATCATTATGGAGTAGGTGTCTATGACGTGTACTGTACTCATGTTGTAGTAACTTAAAAGAAAATGCACTGTCCTTCACAAAAAGTAGGCAGTGGTATATATAGAGACTTGGTAAAGTCGTAATTTTGAGTTTTGCGAAACTCTCGCGACAGCAGTCTCTGTATTTTATATTGTCTATAATGCGTACACATCTCCTCTGGAGTGAAAAATGTCTAATCATAAATATGCGGCGTGATAATGCTTTCGCAGTATACGATATATCCTAATTTAATTTCGAGTCCACGTACACTCTAAGTGAGAAAATTATTGTTTGCATCTTATCCCCATTGACACATAATTGGTTTGCCTGAAACCATTCACGAACCTCGGAATCGGCGTTGATCATATCTTCTCTCATAATACTAGAACTAGGATGGCTACCTGTCACAGTCGTATCATCCGCAAACAGAATAATCCTGGACTTCACAGCTTGAGTAAGATCATTAATGTAAATGAGGAATAGTGTCAGACCTAAGACTGATCCTTGAGGCACGCCATATTTTATAGGCAGATATTGCGAGTTGGTGTTATTACTACTGACATATTGATATTATCTATCTTCTACACCGTGCTGGAAGACCTGTTTCTGTGACTACCCCAGAAAATGTTGAAGCTGTACATGAGATGATTTTAGAAGATCGACGAATTGGGTTGAAACGCATATCAGAGATTTTGGATATCTCGTACGAACGGGTTTTCCACATTGTTCATCCTGATTTGGGTATGAAAAAAATATCAGCAAAATGTCAGCTGATTTGTATAGGAACTTTTTGGTTCGAATTGTAATTTATTATGGATGAAACGTGGGTCCATCATTATGATCCAGAGACTTAGGAGTAATCAAAAGAATGGAAACATGCGGGGTCACGTCGCCCCAAAATATTTCGTGTTCAGAAATCAGTAGGAAAAGTTCCTGCTTCCATTTTTTGGGACAAAGAAGGGATACTTCTTACAGATTACTTGGAGAAAGGCAAAATAGTGAATGGAGAATAGTAAACTTCTCGAAAAAATTGGGGAAAAGTGTCTAAAGGAGTGTTGTTTTTGCAAGACAATGCGCCTGCTCACAAATCGCAATTGCAAAAAATTCACGAATTGGGGTTTGAACTGAAACCACAGAACAGAAAAGAAGATACAAATAACAACAATACAAGAAGGAGAAACAATAACAAGCGAAGAAATCAAGAGACAAATAGAAAAACTAAAGAAAGGAAAAGCGTCAGGGGTAGACGGGATAATGAACGAGGCATGGATTTATGGCACAGAAGAAGTTTGGGAGAGGCTGACAGAGATACTGAACAAGATATGGAAGTCTTTCCGAGTGAATTATATGCCCCATCCACAAAAAAGGCGATAAAGCAAAACCAGAGAACTATAGAGGATTACACTACTAGACACGGCATATAAGATCTACAGCATGACGTTGCAGGAGAGAATGTGAGGAGAAAAAGGTACTATTTCAGAGAAGGCAGAGGCACAATGGACAACGTATACGTTCTGAACCACTTGGCAGAAAAACAACTGGAGAAAGAAGGGGGGAAATTGTACACGCTGTTCTGGGATTTGGAATCAGCGTTTCATAGTGTGGAAAGAGAGAAAATATGGAAGAGTATGAGAGATAAACGAGTTAGTAAGAAGAATCGAAGAAATATATGAGGAATTAAGAAACAGGGTGAAAGTGGGAGAGGAAGTGAGTGAATGCTTCTACACGAACAAACAGGACTAAGACAAGGATGCCCTATCAGCCCGACCCTATTTGCCATATTATATAAGTGACTTAGATGAAGCACTACGGAAAACGCAAAAGGGGGGTAGTAGTAGGAAATGAAAGAAAAGTCGCTAGTTTTCACGGATGATTAGATGTCTAGAAAAGTACATGAAGACAAAGAATTTAGAGGTGACCGTAGAAAAGACGAAAATTATGATATTCAAGAAAGCAGGCGGAAGAGCGAAGAAAGGGGAGTGGAAATGGGGAAACAAAGAAAGTGAGTGAGTTCAAGTACCTGGGATACTACTTTAACCAAAGAACGAATCCACATACATTAAAGAGCTGAGCAAGAAAGGAAGTTAGTAGCGCAAGTATGGAGCATAGGAGAAAAGTTGTTCGAAGGGGAGTTTGAAAAGAGGGTGATGCTATTTGAAAGCCTAGTGAAGAGCGCAGTGCTGTATGGAGCGGAGATCTGGGGCTGGAAGGAACAAGAGAAAATAGAGAGGGTGCAACAAAAATAATACAGATGGGTGTTGGGACTAGACAAAGCTACGCCAGGGTATATGGTGCTAGAGGAACGCAAGAGGGAGAAAATGAGAGTAGAAGCGGGCAAAAAAGCGGGTAAATTCGAAGAAAAGCAGTGGGAAAGAAAGAAAATAAAACCTATTGCAAGAATGTCTGAAAGAAAGAATAGCAGGAGAGAAGGAAGGAAAACGAAAGTATTATAAGAGGAATGGGCTGGGAAGGAAGGAAGTGGAAAACAGAAGATACAGAGGAGAAAGTATATGGGCAGAGACAAGAGAGAGGGATAGGGACATATGCAAACAGGAGAGAAGAGAAAAAATAAGAGACGCGAAATACAATGCGAGGTACGAAGAATTGATGACGGAGGGGAAACCAGTATACCTAAAAAAGAAAACGAAAAAGAAGGATAGATATATGATTTAGGTGTGGAAACAAAACGAAAAAAAATGAATATTGGATGGAAGAGGAGAAAAGGTTATGCAGAATGTGTTGGGAGGAAAGGGAAACAATGGAACATCTAAGAAAGTGCAACGAAATGGAAGAAACGGAGAAAAAAGCACGAGAGTTGTTGAATGAGGATGGACGAGGAAGAGAATGGATGAAGAGCGTGATACGAAGAAGGAAGAGAAAAGACCAGCAGTAGAGAAAGCGGAAAAGTGTAGAGAAAAGAAGAGGGAATAGGAGAAAAAAGGTTGATTTAATTGACCATGGAATATGGTTTTATTTTTATTTTTCTATCTATGTATCGATTATTATATTCGACCTCGAACGAGTGAATAAAGTTGGATTATATTCATACTAGGAGTGTCAACCCACCTTCATCTGCGAACACAATTTTGGTGGTAGAAGTTGCAAATCACAACTTAAAATATGAATGGAGTGATCATCATCAATATTGACTTAAGTATGAAAATTTAAAGGGAGCTTTTGTTGTAGTTTTCTTAACAGATTAAATATCAAATTTTAGAACAAACCACAAGAAAATAAAGTTATATTACCCAATGTGGGGAATATTGGTGGGAACCTATTGCTGTGTTTAGATCCATTCTATTGTGGAAGCATTTTATTTGCTACTGCATGTGAAGATTTACAACTTTGCGGTCAACGAAATTGCCTGGTGTATGCGCTAATAATGAGGTCATAAAACTTTTATTACCACCAAAAATTATGAAGGTATTAAGCAGTAAAAGAACTGTAAGTATTATGCACTTTGTTTGCGGTACGGGATTGATCAAAAAATGAATGTAACCCATGTAAGAAGATTGTTATCAAATATGAAAAGTGTTAAGTTCGTATGTACTCCATTAGTTCAGGGGCGTTATCATCAGTAAATGTGTGATGTGTGGTGTGGATGCTGAATCGAATAGGGCAAAATACTGTAAAAGTCTGGGAAAGAAAGGTGTTGCGTAGGATTTTTGGAGGAAAGTATAGGTTGATGAGATATGGATGAGAAGGACAAATCAGTAGGTCGAGGAAATATATGGAGAAGCTAATATTGCGGCTAGGACACCGAAGACTGTGATGAATAGAACAAAATTGGTGGCAAGAAAAGAAGATTTAGACCGACGACGATAGATAAAGTGGAGCCTTCTTCCACGAATGGAGAAAAACAATTAACCAAGTTATGAACGACTCCAAGATGACTGCCTTCTGCATTCCAGCCGCAAGGGTCTCTGCCGGTTTCCGTGAGGCACGAATTACTTTCAGATTGGAAACGAGCGAATCCCTGATGCACCCAATTACCAAAACGGTCAGCTTCACTGAATAACTTGAGTACAGTCTCCTAAGTTCAAAGAGCAGGTCTTGATATTTTATCTGCTTTTCCTCCTTCTGATGCAGATGTTAACCGGTTCAATGACACTGGATCACTGGATTCACAGTGGAATCAATGTTGAGAAAACAACAATGTATTAATTAAAACAGTCAAGAAGAACATAACCAATTACATATATAGAATCGAAAGCTTCCGGGATTGGTCAATTTCAAGAGTTCTAGGATATCCTGTATAGGATAATATTTTGAGTCAAACTTGTAACAGTAAATGTTTAAGATGAATTGTCTCGTGGCTTCCTAAGTTTCCAACCTCGCACTTAAAAGTTTCAAAACAGGAAAATTTATCCCACGCCCACGCAACACGTTGGAGTAACATGTTGGCTCTTTGAACTTATCCACTTATCCCACGGCTCTTAAACTTTACTTATATTTAACAGTTTAGTTAAATTTGATGAATATTATCACATTTAAAACATATCCGAATTATAAACTTCTATATAACTTTTAAACAAGAATAATATTTTTCAGGGGTCCATCTTTTGTTTAAGAGACGTCTATTTATGTAGTAAAAAATATTCAATAATAATTACAGTTAAGCCTTAATTAATTTCTGATTGGTTTTTATGCAAACTACCATAAATGTGTTGGGCATTTTTCACCTAATAAGAAATCAAAAAGGCGAGAATAAAACAGAACTAAGAAGAGATACATCAAGCTCCCAACTTTGTGGTTTTTAAAGAGTATTTAAGTATTGAAAAATATGTAGACTACTAACTGCTCTATTAACAGGGCGTCAGAATCAGGCCATAAAAGTCAAAACTTAAATTACCACACAAATGATTACCACTATACTCTAAAACAAATTTTCTGAACAACCTGTCAAGTAAGCACATCATTAATGACAAATTACTTGCAGCGTAACCTATGCTTTGTCGCCCAACGGGCGCGTAAGTATACTGGAGGCCTCCAATCTCCAAAAGAACCTAAATTCTGTGTTAATTTGTCCCCTTGAAAAAACTGAGGCCTTCTTCGGACGGTGGCCAGTGGTCTTTCTCTTCTTGGTATGTCGAAATATCAATGTTCTCGTTTAAGTATAGAGTTGATTTTAACACTGTGAATAACACTGTGAAGTCTGGCTTTTTGATTTTCCTTTCTTATCGAAGTTAGGTAGCGATGGGGTACGTCTGGCACCTGGGAGTGGGTATCAGCCCGATCAGCGTCCGCAGGTACAAAGCAAAGTGATAAAATTTGGGAATTTCCTATACCAAGATCGCATTTGAGAAAGCAAATTGGCGAGATGGGTGACTGCAGTAAATAATTTTGTGAGTGGTCGGTATATCAGCTGTTTGGTGTAATTTAAGTATACAGACGCGATCTCGTATACAACATGCTCTAATTTCTTGTACTGAAACGGCGCGCGCATACAATTTTCATTACGTAATTTTAAGCACTGAATTCAGTATTTAATTAAGTAGTGTCAAACGGCTCTTATGTTCAATTGTGACCAGAGTCGTTTTGCAGTTAACGCGATTATTTAAAATCGATTTAGATTATTTAATAACACTACAGGTTTAAAATTTTGTCATGTCCATCATTGCGCATGAACTTAATTGAATACATTCATATACTTTCATTTACAGAAAAAATTTTAAACTTAAATTTTATCATTGGAATTCGTTGTTTTTTTTTTAATAAATTATTTGTTTTGTTTTACTAACTACATCTTTGTTTCTTATATATGACGTGTTACACGATATAAATGTTTTAAATGATTTATTTTGCATAACTCGTACTGAAAGGAATCAATTCATGTACTGCAAATTTATTTTATAACCAACTTATTCCAAATTACCAAATATAACCAAATTATTTGCGGCAGTGTTCACTAATTCTAACGATCCAAACAGTTTTTGTGTTATTTGTGGCGAATACACTTTTGCGAAGTATATCGTAAATCGATCATGGACTTCGTTAAATCTACGTATTTTAACTACTTTGGAATGAATACCGTGCGATCATTTAAATTGTAAATTAGAGTAGGCTTTGAAATTTAAATTAGGTTGGTACTACTAACTTTTGACAATTTCATTTAAAATTCGAATGTCAAAGTGACTTTTCAAAAAAACGGCAACAGAATGCTGAATGGAATTAACAGCTGAATTGAAGATGCGGGAGAACACTTTAAACATTTGCTGTAATTCTCAATTATTCTACATTATTTGTTAGTCTTTTATTTTCATGAGAAACAAAAGTCACAATGTTTACGATAACCTCAAATCTTAGTGTCAGTCAATTTGCAGGCTGGGCCATTGCATAATAAAAAAGTCGCCCACTCTAATTTATAATTTAAATGATAGAAGCCATACAGAAGCCATGGGTGCCTAATACTAAGATCAAGACACCCATGATATAGCGGGATCTGTTTTGCTTATCTCTCGAAAAAAATTGCTGGACTGAGCAACGAAAAGTTGAAAGCAGGCATTTTCGATGGACCACAAATTAGACAACTGATAAAAGACCCAAATTTTGTCCGAACTTGAAAAGCGAACCTGGAAATGTTTCGTTTCTGTGATTCAAAATTTTCTTGGGAATCATAAGTCAGAAAACTATTTACAATTAGTTAACGATATGTTGTCTAATTTGAAACTTCTAGGACGTAACATGAGCATTAAACTACATTATTTACATTCTCATTTGGATCAATTTCCTGAAAACCTTGGAGATTATTGTGAAGAGCAAGGTGAAAGGTTTCATCAGGATATTCGCACGATAGAAGAACGTTACCAAGGGAGGTGGGACATACATATGATGGCCGACTATTGCTGGAATCTTTGTCGGGATCTAATACTGTAATGAATTGGGGGTAGATTTGTGTTACTCGAAGTACCATATGTTTTGGATTTGTATTGAAACACTCGCAAACTTAATGAACTTGTATATTACGAATAGTTGGAGATTGATAGTGAACGTTTCTTCTCCCGGTTTAGTTTTGTATTGAATTTGAATAAAGGAACCGTGTCCTGGTTTTAGATTGAATTGTGCCCTTGCGGCTGTTGAATGTTGACTGTTGGATTTTGAATCGTAGGCGGGCGTGAGCGCCGCCAGTCAGGTAAATGTTTTACGACCCTTTGGGTTTCCCAACTGGCCGACGCGACGGCCGCTGCAAATATTTCTCAACAAATACAGGCACCTGATTCAAGAAAATCCTATAAAAACATTTTCCCCTCAACCACAGTAACTATTTCAAATAAAGTGAGTAAACAAATCATACATTTGTATAAAATTTTAATCTGCGTGTAAATTTAAAACTGGAGCTGCTATAAAAAAAAAACAGTGTTATTTTCATAATCAGCACACTTAATTTAATCGAAAACAAGTCGGTAGAAATGTTCTGAAAAATTTTTCAGTGTTGACCAGTGTTATTAAATGCAAAAATATACCAGATTTTATTAATCCGTGCTAATGTAGCGGAGTTTGCACTATTTCTGGCGCAATTATTCATTTGCTACAGTTCTTTTACTAAAATTAGCTCGTTGGAGATAAAAAAATTAACTTGAATAAAAATCTTCTCTACATTTCTTGTAAAAATTTGAATGGTTGCTTTTGTTGATGCGATTTTGAGTAGTTGGCTGCTTGACCACTTTTGGTTTATTACGAATGTTATTGATGCCTCTGAATGACTGTTGTCACATTATAACACTTAAGCAAATAACGTGTCGTGTCATTTAGTTTTATCAATAACTCACAATATTGTTCGATTTGACATGCGCTCTTCTTCATTATGTTAATCGACAATAAAATGAGCTTAATAATGTTTCCGTACGATTGTTGTACAATAATATTCCATTATTATTACAACTTAACTTAACTGTAAATGTAAATGTGAAAATTGACCAATAAATGAGCATATCATGAGCATACGTCAAAACTAAATGTACAATACTTTTTGCGTGGAAGAAATAAAAGTATGAAATACGTTTGTGTAGTGTTCATTGCCATATTTCTATTAGTCTCGACTTTATGGAACCCTCTGAAATAAGTTTTGTGACATTTGTAAGATTCCAATATACCAAATGATTCAATCAAAATCGTACATAAAATTTTGTATACCACTCGTCTATAATAATTGTAGTTTGATGGGAAAACACTATAGCTTCATACGCTTGGTCGTCTCATAAAAATGGCTGGTCAAAGTCCTACATTATGACTGCTTACATAAATACTGCATATATTTTATACTTTACCAACTATAATTTTTGATGTAGTTGACATCATAGCTTTTGTAAGGAAGATTTGATACGATTTGATACGATTGAGACTATAAATTCAACATTCATAATTACTTACATAATTACAAAAATTAATTGCAGAACAGATCATTTTTAATTGTTTAAATTAAGATTTTTGAATAGTTGATTGCTAGCCGTGATATGTTTTCCCGGCCAAAAAAAAAAGGATTTGTTTTAAGCGAAGTTATAAAAATGGAACATTTTTCTTCAAATGAGCGGTCACTCGAATTTACATGCCATTTAAAATCTTTGACTGCATGACAAAACGACAGCTTATTACTTTCACCGGCGAGGATATTTCATCGCTACAAGTCTTGAATATAAATAATTCATGTGGATTACTGTGCTCCCTATGGTACATTTTTGGACAAACGTTCCTATCTAGATTATTCAAATCAATTTGGGTTAAATACTCCGACACTGTTAACGTAAAGTTCTCCCAATAATATTGACAAAACACCTACATGCATGTTTTTAGAAATGTACATTTTGGACAGATTAGATAATTCAGCCTGACGCTTTCCGCATACAAATTATTACAATAATAATCTGATAAATGCGCCATTCCTCTACAGGAAACGGCCTTTGTGACACGTACAACATGAGGCCAAGTCAACCACACACACGTGTGATTTATTTTCCACGTGTGTGCTTATGTGCCTCTCTATTATCACGTGGGGTCAGGCTATAGACAAATTTATTTACGATCTGTGCGAGATCGTTTGCGAAAGTCTTGAAATTTATCTCGTACAAAAGTCACATCCAGATTCGTACGCGGTGTGGTTTGTGGTGATTCATATTCGAAATATAGCGTGTGCCGTATTATTCACAAGATTTCGTGACTCCTCGTTCTCAAAAAATGATTTAATAGCGAAAATTAGGTTTGATTCGGCTAAAACTCATGTATCAGTGAGAGTTTAATGTTGAGCATCCTGGTGTTGACTCCATCTGAGTGACCCATTTGTAACAAAATTGAAAACTTGCAAACTTGCAAACTAATCTTGTTTGCAGTATTGAATTAAATCCAGCAACTTTTTGTTTGCTTATATATGAATTTAGGAAAATTGGTCCATTTTATGAAAAGACGTGATGCTGGATTTATTTTAAACGCGAAATCACCGAAATCGGTATCGTAGGCGGAACAATTTAAAATAAATAGGACATAACATTTACACCGGTGTTGGTTACTATAATTTGATTCTTAATAAGATAATGTTATGTATTTTTGAGACGCGTTCGTGTCTCTCAAGCTTAATTCAATTACCGCGCTTTATTATACCTACATCTAAATTTTAAACTGATTTAAAACGACAGCATATTTACTCGGAGCTGTCCTGATTTAAAACCGTATGTTGAACTTTTAAATGGATTTTTGTAATGGAAGTTTTTTGTGGTGGGAAATACACCAAAAGTGATTTTCTACGGTAGTATAAATTTTCAAGATAACATTCAAACCAATGACACTATCATCCAATTAATAATAATCAACCATAAATAGGAATAATAATATACAGAAACAGAAACAGGTTTCAAAACTTTAACCAGCTATAGAACTTGACAAGACCAAAACAATTTTTTTTAGCATTTTTGCCCCTTAATAAATTCGCATTGACGAGTCGTCTCTGTTTGCATAAATTAGTCCGATTATTTACCTCGGCTGATAAGAAGAGATGTACTTTTTTGTTCAGATTTTTTGTGACATTTAATTGTTTTATCCATAGGTTTATATTTTTAAATGTGTCTAGTCGGATGTAGTTAGACACCATTGTTCATTCTGTGAGTGAGTGAGTGAGTTTAAAAAAATGCCAGCCCTTACGAACATTGAAAAAATGGACATTGTACTTAAAATGTTTCGGCAGCTTGAAAGATTTACAACCAACCTTTTGTAAAAACTGTGCAACATTCTATAATGGAACTTGTAATATTGTATGAAGTCTAAAAAAAGGTCAGAAACATTATTATTTATTATTGCGAGCACGAGAAAATAGTATATTATTATACGATTTCCTGTGTAAATTGGATGCTTTCCGGCACTAGGGGAGTGAAACGAGTGCTTTTTTAAACCCCTAGTGTCGGAAAACGTCCAATTTACACAGGAACGAGTGTAATACAATGTTTTATAGTTCGCCACAACCTAAAGTCTTATTTTGCTTGACAATTTAACTTTTAAATTGTAACTTCAAATAGCTACAAAAAAAAGCAGCTCGAAAAATTGCCACTAAAATAATTGTCCTATAGGTTGTTTATTTTTAAATTCAAACGCGTCGGTTCACAAAAAAAAAGTTAAATTGTCATTGGGCAATACTGTAAGTTTATTTATTACATTTTCTAGCTTCTAAAAATTCCATCTTGTTAAACAAGTGTTTTAAAATTGAAATTTGCGTTTGTTTTTGTTATATACAAATTTATTTTCCCTAACATCTCGAACAGTCTGCGAGATACAGTTATGTTCATTAATGTCTTGTACAGCTAGTTTAAATGTATGTGCATCGTGTTCCGTGAAAATTGGAATGAAGTAATTTTTACCGATAAAAAGAGTTTTCAGTCAACATTTAAATACAAGATTTGACTGAATAGACCCTCAAAGGCAGGCAGAATTTTTTACAATTTTTTTTAAACGACGCATCCACCATTTTTCACCTTCTCTTAACTATTTTCCTATAGACTTCCGGGTGTCTATATATGTTCAAATGTGACATTGTAATGACGAAAACAATGCCCAAATTCGACAAATTTCAGCCCTCAAAGAAAGGCTGAACTTCTCATTTTTTTATTCAAGTTGCGCATCCACCATTTTTCACGCCTTCTTAAATATTTCCCTATAGACTTTCGAGTGTCTATGTCTGTCCAAATATGACATTGTAATGACGAAAACAATGCCCAAATTCGTCAAATTTCAGCCCACAAAGAAAGGCTGAATATTTACATTCTTTTTTTTTCAAATGGCGCGTCCACAATTTTTCACCCTTTCTTCAATCTTTCTCTATAGACTTCCGGGTGTCTAAATCTGTTCAAATGTTACATTGTAATGACGATAACAATGCCCAAATTCGACAAATTTCAGCCCACAAAAAAGGCTGAGTTTTTACTTTTTTTTTTCAAGCGGCGCATCCACCATTTTTCACCCTTTCTTCAATCTTCCTCTATAGACTTCCGGGTGTCTCTATCTGTTAAAATGTGACATTGTAATGACGATAACAATGCCCAAATTCGACAAATTTCAGCCCTCAAAGAAAGGCTGAATTTTTACTTTTTTTTTTCAAGTGGCGCATCCACCATTTTTCACGCTTTCTTAAATATTTCCCTATAGACTTCCGGGTGTCTTATGTCTGTCCAAAAATGACATTGTAATGACGAAAACAATTCCCAAATTCGACAAATTTCAGCCCACAAAAAAGGCTGAGTTTTTACTTTTTTTTTTCAAACGGCGCATCCACCATTTTTCACCCTTTCTTCAATCTTCCTCTATAGACTTCCGGGTGTCTCTATCTGTTAAAATGTGACATCGTAATGACGATAACAATGCCCAAATTCGACAAATTTCAGCCCTCAAAGAAAGGCTGAATTTTTACTTTTTTTTTCAAGTTGCGCATCCACCATTTTTCCCGCTTTCTTAAATATTTCCCTATAGACTTCCGGGTGTCTAAATCTGTTCAAGTGTGACATTGTAATGACGATAACAATGAACAAATTCGACAAATTTCAGCCCTCAAAGAAAAGCTGAATTTTTACTTTTTTTTTCAAGTTGCGCATCCACCATTTTTCAAGCTTTCTTAAATATTTTCCTATAGGCTTCCGGGTGTCTAAGTCTGTCCAAATATGACATTGTAATGACGAAAACAATGCCCAAATTCGACAAATTTCAGCCCTCAAAGAAAGGCTGAATTTTTGCATTTTTTTTTTTCAAGTGGCACATCCACCATTTTTCACGCTTTCTTCAATCTTCCTCTATAGACTTCCGGGTGTCTAAATCTGTTCAAATGTGACATTGTGATGACGATAACAATGCCCAAATTCGACAAATTCCAGTCCTCAAAGAAAGGCTGAATTTTTACATTTTTTTTTCAGGTGGCGCATCCACCATTTTTCACCCTGTCTTCAGTCTTCCTCTATAGACTTCCGGGTGTCTATATCTGTTAAAATGTGACATTGTAATGACAAATTTCAGCCCTCAAAGAAAGGCTGAATTTTAACTTTTTTTTTTTCAAGTTGCGCATCCACCATTTTTCACGCTTTCTTAAATATTTCCCTATAGACTTCCGGGTATCTATATATGTTCAAATGTGACATTGTAATGACGAAAACAATTCCCAAATTCGACAAATTTCAGCCCCCAAAGAAAGGCTAAATTTTTTTTTTTCAAGTGGCGCATCCACCATTTTTTACCTTTTCTTCAATCTTCCTCTATAGACTTCCGGGTGTCTTTTTCTCTTCAATTGTGAGATTGTAATGATGAAAAAATGCCCAAATTTCACAGAATACACCCTCAAAGGCAGGCTGAATTTTTTACAATTTTTTTAAGCGGCGCATCCACCATTTTTCACCCTTTCTTAAATATTCTCCTATAAACTTTCGGGTGTCTATGTCTGTTCAAATGTGACATCTTAATGACGAAAACAATGCCCAAATTCGACAAATAATTTCTGCCCTCAAGGAAAGGCTGAATTTTTACATTTTTTTTTTCAAGTGGCGCATCCACCATTTTTCACCCTTTCTTCAATCTTCCTCTATAGACTTCTGGGTGTATATATGTGTTCAAATGTCACATTGTAATGATGAAAAAATGCCAGAATTTGACATAATACACCCTCAAAGGCAGGCTTAATTTTTTACAATTTTTTTTAAGCGACGCATCCACCATTTTTCACCCTTTCTTAATACAAAATATTTTATGAGCAATATGTTATCACCGGCGATAGAACAGAAAGATTTTTATGAATTGTTGAGCATGGATAAGTATCCACGGACTTGGGATGTGTTGGGATATTGACTTAATGCCATAACATCTCGAAATATTTTAGAAAATGTTATGTTGCCGTCAGTAAGACAACTTTTTCGAAAATAATTTTATATTTCAGCATGATAACTGCCCTATTCATACCACAAGCCTAGTTAATCAATGGTTTGTTGATAATAATATTGAGGTACTGGTTTGGCCTTCCAAAAGTCCAGATATAAACATTATTGAAAATGTGTGGGGATTAATGGTTAACAAAATGAATCACAGAAATTTCCCACCACGAAATAGAAACGAGTTGTTAAATGAAATTAATTTAACAACAAATCTATATGATGCGTCAATACCTCATTCATAGATTGCCAGAAATTTTGGAAAGAAATGGGGCTATGACCAAATATTAACTAAAAGATTGTTTTAAGTTGTGTTAAAAGTTTATAAATGGTTTTATGGTTTATTTATGTTATGTATTTAATTTCTAATTAAACGTTTTTGTTCTGTAATTTTGAAAATATTCATTTAGATAGAGCATTATTGGTATTAAGATCATTGCTATGCAACAATCCTTGTATAACACTTTTTTGAACTCGATGAAATCACGGGTAAGTTTACACACAACAAATTCTTTTTTGAACATAGCTGGACCTTAAAATAAATGTAAAATTGACCTTTGTTGAAAAAGAAAAACTTTCGCTTGTGCCTATGCTACGGTTAATTGTTTTTGCGATATTTACTTGGAGGGATATCCCTTTTTTGTCCCTGCGATAACGGGGTAATTTTTTTTGCTACATTTTATTTATTTCTTTAACTCTACAACCATGTTCATGACAAAAGTGTACTGAAAAAAATTGTTGCTCTTGACAAGTTCTGTATTTGGTTAAAATTTGGATACCTATGTCTGTTACACCCAGCATGCTGAGGTGAGGAAAAAATGCAGCACCCCGAAATCGTTGTCCAACTTGGCTTATTTCTGCCCAATGTTTGATGATTAAAATTTCAACAAAAATCTCCAAGTGGTTATCTTTTTGTGAGCAACTCTTCTTCCTTATGTTAGTAAATTCAAGCGTGTTCTTACTAAAAGCGGATATATATTTTTTCGTTTCGAGTAATTGCCAATCGGGTTGGCTATAATGCAAGTACTGTGTTACGATGTTGGAGGGCATAGTCTGAAGAAGATTATCAACGTCATCAACGTCAACGAGGATTTGGAAGGCCAAGGATTACGAGAGGTAGCGAGAAACGCCACTTGAGAGTTTTGGCTCTAAGAAATCGATTGTCTACGACAAGAGCCATATTGGAAACGATTGTGGCATACGTATGTAGCCGCATTTGTAAACTTATGGAAGGAAGTCACCTCTCGTTTTTATCGTTGGTAGTTTAAATGCCCTTCGTTATTTCGTTAACGTACTTCAGACAGTTCTTCTGTCTTTCCTACAGAAGCTGCAAAAACTTGAGTAGTCTACCAGTTTGCACTTACTGTTTCTGGTTGGTTTTAAAAAATATTTCAAATAAGCTACTTCGACCAAAATTTTGCAGATTAGACAAGAAGGAAAAAATTAAACTTACAGGTACAATGTACGGCTACTCAATTTGCCAGATCATTTCGCTAATGGACTAAAAATAAAAAGTTCCTTGTGACGTCTTTACTACAATACTTTATTTTACAATAAAAGAAAATCTGGTAACACCTTGGGATGAGTAGTATTTTTTTGCGACATATCTTTAGTTCATAAATAATAGACAAAAACTGTCATCCTTTTTTGATCCATCTTAGTTAAATGACCTCCGTTCTGGAAGAGCCTCGGAACCGAAGACGTTTCACGCGTCTTTTTCCGAAAATTGTACAAAAGCTGCAGGTTCTTATCCCGCCGCGTCGACAACTTTTTAAACATTGTGTTGTTGCCGGACGAAGCGTATTTTACGTGAATTTACGCAAAACAACAGCAAAACAGTTTCGTATCAACATCTGATGTGCCGTGTCGTGGGTGATTTTTGAGACTAAATAAGGGACGTCATTTTGAGATAATGTTATTGAGGCAGGTAAATCAAATCAACTTAAATGTCAAGTGCCAAGTTAAATCTTATCGCTCGGACTCGACAGTATGTTGACTTCATGAACGCCGAAACTAGGATGGTTTAAAAAGTTTATGCCTTATTAAAATTTTTGACTCAAATTTTCACAGTTGTAATGGACCTTATGATGCACCACTTAAAATTTTTATATATATATTTTAATTTCACCCCGTATATTTATATCATGGTTGTTGGTAAGCGCAGCCTCGAGCGGACAGCGAGAGGGTAGGTTTTCGTGGAGATGTCTCGGTAACGCTAACGGAGAGGGTACTACGGGGCGTAATAGTACTACGCGGAAGTTTATTACAATCCACTTTTATTGCTTACTGTGTTTACATGATTGTAGTAATAGTGTTTCTGTGATGTTTTTTCATTGTTTCATTAGGTTGGTGTGGCATCTTCCCCTTAAAGAAAGGAAAGACCCAACGTGTTAGTGATAGTGATCTTGATTTTTTTTCCTTTTTAGAATGCTAAGAAAATAATGTAAGTATAATGATTTTAGAGAGCAGTGGATTGAAGAAAATTTAAAGTTGACTAAAAAAAAATTGGGTTAGGACCGTCAGGTAGCTATTGTTGTAGTAACTTATCGTTGCTTTTGTTAATTCAATATAATATATATTTTTTAGCATAATTTTAGTCTCACCCTATAGATGTGGCATCTCTCCTTCAACTTATGGTAGAGTCGATTGATTTTAATTTGTGTTCCTGGCTTTGTCATAAATAACATTAGAGTTTGTTATCATTTTTCATAGATTATTATTAAAGTATGATTGAAATAAAAAAATAATCTTATCATTCAGTATCAAAATATTATTTTCCCATTACTTAAATGAGTGGCAACCACAAAAAGTAGTAACACCTACATTCCAAGGTACGCTATTTATGATTTTTACATGCATGGCTATTTTAACCATTGTATTTTATGTGTTTAGACTAACAATAAGATTCATTGGTCTCTGTAAATAAGATTCGATGTTTTCATTGTAAAGCTTTTACGATGTCTTTTTCTTTGTAGTTTTATTTACATTCTTTCCGAGTTAACGTTATAAGTTATAATTTTACTTATAAGGCCTAAATTTCTAAAAAAGTAAACTCATCTTATTATCTTCTCCATCCTTAGCGATTAATTGGAACAAATTCATAACTTATAGGTACACATACACTAGAGAATTTTTGAGCTCCTTTTAAACCAGTGACGATTTCTGCGTGTTGCATTGTTTACAAATCATACTTTATCAAAGAAAGAGTCTTATCAATAAGATAATTCGAGGTTTTGTCGATAAAGTTTAAAAAGAATTATGAAGTTCTCTTAAATTAAAATATTAATTTTATGAAGATTGCAGTTCTATCCAATTTTTTATATGAAAAAAGTTTTACAAAAATTAGATTATAAATGTAAAATAAAATCGTATTGTTCCTGAGGACGTTTTCGTCTGATATTTTCATATAGCACTAACTTATATCCAAAAAAGTGTATGAACAAAGTTCAAATAAATGAAATAATAAAAATGGATTAAACTATTGACAGATATCAAGAAACAAAGGGGACAAATCATTCACTACGATTTTCTTAGTGCTCTCACAAAAGTTTTAATATTGACGAGCGACAGTCAATAAAAATTTATAATGGACCACCACCATTATACTTTGAACTAAAGGAAGTTGCCACCATTCGATTACTAATTAAATGCCAAAGAAAATACGGAAAAGAAGAAAATATGCGCCACAAAATTAAGCGGAAAGCTTGTTATAGAATTGCTGTGGCATATTTCCAAATGTGTCATTGTTCGTAGTGAAACATCAACACAATATACGAGTATTAAGTAGAATGCTTAGTATTTTTACATTAACCCAATCTTGAACGTTGCTTCCTCTTGGAATTAAATGCATGTTCATATATCTATAAGGTCAAAATTCTGTAAAGACAACTAAAATAATGTGCCATGAAATCTAGAGGACATCCTTTTTACAAATGAAAAAAATAAAAAAGTAAAAAAGTAAAAGGGCGTCAGGCCCCCTCGGCACCCGCGGTCTCTTCTCCCATGTGTGTGCGAGGAGCTTGTGTCTAAGTGATTTCCGAAACTTTTATTCATCCGATTTCAGAATTTTTTTCACCAGTATTTAGAATGGATCTTCAAGGTGGACATAGGCTGTTTATTATCCTGTTAAAATAAAAGGGCTTTGCGTGAAGATCACTTTTGCAAAATAAGTCGACGAAAAACGTTTGAGCGACGAACGCTGCCTTAACGATAAGAGATATACTAATGATTTCTATAGAAAAGTTGTAGAGCTTAAAAAGGCCTATGAAAAAGGATATGATAAGGTTAAGTCACAAATTGATGAAATGACTTCCTATGTGAGAACGAATACCCACTGCGCGTGTAAGAAGCCGAATCTCCGAAATCTTCTATTATTGTTTTCATTCAAAAGAACGTTGTTTGAAGTGCTTAAAGATTTTAAATCAGTTCAACTCCATTGCAAAAAAGTCTAAGTATATTAATAGTATATTTGAAACCAAGGAAAGAAAGTGCTCTTTTGCAGACTGCTGGCAAAGTTTATAAATCGAGCCGTAGGCGATCTTGCGATCGTGAGCGGTGCCAGTCAGGTTTGACACTTCTATAACGTGTTAATTGTCCTGACTGAATAACAAGGGCGAATTAGGTTAGCGGAAGTCATAAAAAACAATTTTAAAACGAAATCAGTTACGTGTTATATTTAAAAAAAAACCTCCCCATGTACACCACATTTTTTTTCAGTCTGCATAGAAATATCTTGTCATTTTGTTTTTACTTTTTTTTTTAACTAAAAACATCTCGAAGAACGTGATTTCAATGTCAAGTGCCAAGTTAAATCTTACCGCTCGGACTCGACCATATGCCCTTTTTTGTCATGTCGACTCCATGAACGACGAGACTAGGCTGGTTTAAACAATTTATGCCTTATTAAAATTTTTGACTCAAATTTTCACAGTTGTTGTACTGGACCTTATGATGCACCAGTTAAAATTTTTACATATTTCTATAACGTGTTAATTGTCCTGACTGAATAACAAGGGCGAATTAGGTTAGCGGAAGTCATAAAAAACAATTTCAAAACGAAATCAGTTACGTGTTATATTTAGAAAAAAAAAACCTCCCCATGTACACCACATTCTTTTCAGTCTGCATAGAAATATCTTGTCATTTTGTTTTTACTTTTTTTTAACTAAAAACATCTCGAAGAAATTTTGAGTACTGCTACAGAAAGCACTTTCCTTGTGAATATAGTAATAGTAATAAAACATTCATTAGTGTTATTGACAATATTTTAGTTATGTTTTAATATTAATATTTTGGACAACTCTCGAGTACGAGTGTCACAATAATTCAAATCCAGTTAAAAGCGCATTCTAAAAACATAAATGTATATGCTAAAACACTTTTTGGTACAGATCAAATTGAAGTATTGATAGTGGTCAAAATGGTACAGAAACAATGCTGATTAATCATTATAATTATTATCGATCAATAATAATTGCTGTAGGTCGCTTAATCGTTTTCTGATGGGCTTAAAATTTCACAAATACATTAATTCCATTAGAGGATGTAACAAGTGGAAGTAATATATTATAAATGCATTGTACAGAGTGCACATAAATTTTGCTGCAATTTGTGATACGGGTCTGGAAAATTCAAGACAACACGACTTAAAATAAAACTGATACGATTCAGTGAGGGAAACGACTCTAAAATCAGGTTTTAAGTGGATTAGAAGACCCCAAAACAACAGAGCGATAATTTGTTATTTATTACATAGGAGGCCTTTAGTTGGTTAATAATGTATACCGGACTAGCCTTATCTTGTGTGTAATCCAGGAAGATGTTCAAAACCATATGCATACCCAGAAATGGAAACGTGGCATGAATTTCTAACAACCAAATTACGGTTACATTTTTTGAGATAATATGTTGCACGTCAAATTAAATTTGAAATCCCAGAAAACTAAATATAGTGCAGATATTTTTTCTATCTGTAACAGACACATTGCAAAAGGTAACAGTAGATGAGACCACCTGCTGCCTTGGCAATGCCATCGCGTGGAATTAGCATTTGTTTTTTTCTGATAATAGACGTCAACCATATGGTAAATATCAAGAAAATGTCACGTTAGTGCTTTAGTTTGCATAGTTAAAATCGGAAATGTGTAACTGCTGCAATGAGGAATTCAACGGATTTCCGAGAGTTCATGATTGCTGTCTCCAGATAAAGATGTATCTGCTTCTTTAAAATACAAAACCGCGAAGAATGTTGTGACGATACAGAGTACACTATGTTGCAATGTTGTAACAAACTTCTTATTTATATTTATTATTATTTCTTCTTTGCTCCCGGGACTCGTAATTTACATACAGATATTTATTACTTTTAAGAAGTTAAAAATAGATCACGTCGCTGCATCGAAGAGTTTTTTTCGTGCTATCCAATTCATATTTTTTTCACATCTCATAAAAAACTTTATTGCAATGCTCACTGAGCATTCCAATTTTGACCACTTGTCTGGGCTTCAGTGAGATCGAGTTAGGATACGAGTGCGTGATGGACAATTAAATTTTGATCATAGCGATAAAAAATTTTGTGTATAAATTGGTTCATGTACATATTTTATGCCCTACCAACGCAACGTCTAGATGACTTACTATTAAACGCAAATGGAAGGTATAATCTAGCATTTCACTCACAACTGATATAATGTTAAAAGGGGTGAATCACTATGGTTACACAATGGTAACACATAAATAATTTTTTGAAAATTTCATTTTTTTTTTTGTTTTTAACGTTTTACAAGAAATTACACGTCGGACATAAAACGTTGTATCTTACACGTGAACGAAATGTCATTGTAGGCTCGTGAGATGTGTGACAATGAAGCATTTCTGTCATTTGTAATATAATCTACGATTTAACAATTGTTCTATTTATTAAAAAAATTAAGCCGTCACGGGACGCCCGGTAGATGTGAAACATCGAAATTGATGGTTATTGAAAGAATTTATAAATAAAGTAAACTAATAAATAAATATGTAAAGTAAAAAGAGTAAAATATATAAAAACATAGTTTCGTTAATAAAATAAATATATTTTTTTTCTTCAAACGTCAGAAAAACGTGCATTGTATACGTCAGTGGGTTATGACAAATAACAATTTCTCTGCCATGGCAGACAAAGTCGTCTGGCGGCGCATAAGTAACCTTGAAATTACTTTATGCGCGGCTGGTGGTCAGTCAAGTTTTATCAAATCAAAGAAATTGTCAGCTTTTCGGCATGTTTTATTCGGAGAAAAGTGGCCTTTTGTGGCCCTGTATTTGTCAAACCTACAGACTTGCCACGAAAAGTCTCACTTTTGCTCCTAATAAAACAATTTACTACTTCGTATTATTCTTATTATAATAATAATATATACAGTATATAAATACAAGACAAATAAATATATTTTTTCATTACCGGTTTGAAATGTAGACTGTAATTCATTGCGAAAATTCATCTTTCGCCCCTAGGTGCGAAAGTGAATAAAAATGTATTTTAAATAGATTACTTTACCCTGTTTTAATCCAGCCTACGATTCAATTCTTAAAAAGTTCGTTTTAGCCGCCTACTTTGTTTGTCAGAAATATAACAATTAGTTTTTACTTTTTTACAACAAAGTTGTGCCGGTCGGGAAAAATAGTATTCAAACTTTGTTAAGAAAGTACCCTTGGAAAGTACCCTCGCCTACGGCTCGGTTTATATAAACTTTGCTCGCGGTCTGCAAGAGAGCACTTTCTCACCTCGACTAGAGACTTTTTTTACTATGGAGTTACGGAATACATATTATTTGATGTTTTACAATGGAGTTACGGAATACATATTATTTGATGTAATAATAAATCTTTATTTGCTCTACGGGCTTTCTGATTCCTATACATATACATGTAAACTTAACAATTATAATAATAAAAAACTAAATAAAATTCTCTATTTCTTCTCCCCTCCCCTTTCCTCTTCTCCCTTCTCCCTCCTCTTCCATACCTCTTTCATCCATTTAATTTCCCTTCCATCTACATTCAGTATTTCCTCTCTTTCTTTCCTCTCTCTTTGTTTCATCACACTGCACTCGTTCCACATATGCTCAATCGTCTCTCTTTCCTCATAGCACATTCTACACATTCTTCCTCCATCTTCTGCCCAATACCTATTTTCCCTCTCTTTATTTCCGCACCTAAACCTCGCCATCATCTTTCTTTCTTTGTCGCTCTCCCTCCCCAAATACTTCGGTACTTCCTCGATCATGCATCTTCCGTACTTCCCGTTGTATCTGGATTCTCTAATTCTTTCTCTCCTCTCTTGTCTATCCGTATCTTTATCTCTTTCACTTAGTTCTACATTCATCCACACGCCTCTTTCTCTCAGTCTCTCTATTTCTTTACTTGCATACCCATTCCTCCTGTAGTAATTCTCCCTATCATTCTCCTCTGAATTCTTCTTTTTTTCTCTCCAGCACTCCTTTAGTATCCTACATTCTTTCCTCCCTTCCATCCTGTCTTCGAACTTGACCGCTCTTTTTCCCGCTTTCACTCTCAACCTATTCCTCTTGCATTCTTCTCTCACTATGTACCTTGGCCTTTCTCTCTCCACCCCTAGCACCCACCTCAGATATTTCTCTTGCACCCTCTCTATCTCCTCTTGTTCTTTCCATCCCCAGACCTCTGCTCCGTACAACAACACGCTTTCAATAAGACTTTCAAACATCATCATTCTCCTCTTAAAATCGCCTCCCCACCTTCTCTCTCTTCTCTCCCCACCTCCTATCACCTTGTTCGCTTTTCTTGCCAGTTCTCTAATATGTGCCTTATCTGTGGCTCTTTCATTGAAACACATACCCCAAGTATTTAAATTCTTTTACTTGTTCTATTACTTCTCCCTCCCACCTCCAATCACTCTCTACGTCCTTCCTCTTTCTCTTATTGAACACCAGCATTTTTGTTTTTTCTACATTCACTTCTAGTCTTTTCTTCTTCACATATTTTCCTAAACTCTTTATCATTTCCTTCATTTATCTTCCACTCTTTGCCACCATTACCACATCATCCGCAAACGCCAGGCTCCACACTTTTTTTCTACCTACCACACACCCCCCCGCTTGTGCTCTCTCTAACATTCCGTCCATATCTGCCATATACATCGTGAACAACAAGGGGCTGAGCGAGCAACCTTGCCTCACTCCCTTTGTTGTCACAAACCATTCACTTTCCTTCTCCCCTACCTTCACTTTACTTTCTGTCTTCTCATATATCTCCTCCACCTTTCTTACCAGCCATTCATTTACCCCTTTCTCCCTCAGGCACTCAAACATTCTCTCTCTGTCCACCTTGTCAAACGCCGCCTTGAAGTCTACGAATAATGCATACACCCTCCCCCCTTTCTTCTTTAACTCACTCTTCGTCAAATAGTCCAGGATGTATACATTATCCATAGTTCCCCTCCCCTCTCTAAATCCTGCTTGGCTGTCTGGTAATGCTCCCTTTTCCTCTATCTCTCTGCTCATCCTTTCATTCAGAATTTATGCATACAACTTGTACCCTGTGTTTAGGAGAGTTATCCCTCGGTAATTTTCTACTTTATTTTTCTCTCCTTTTTTGTAAATGGGGTAAATTACCCCCTCTCTCCACCCTACCGGGAATCCTTCTCCTCTCCACACCCCATTCATTACCTCTACCAGCCTCTCTAGCACTCTTCTCGTCCCATACATCCACGACTCATTCTGTATTCTATCCCTCCCTGGTGCCTTCCCTTTCCTCAGTTTCTTCACATGCCTCTCCACCTCTTCCATTGTAATTTCTTCTCCTTCAGGTTCTACTCGGTTTCTCTTCGTCTCTATTTCCGTTTTCTTTTTTTCCTTTTCTCCCTCCAGCAGCCTCATGAAGTACTCCTCCCACTCATTCATCGTTATCTCCTCGCCCCCATTTTCTTTTTTCTTTCTCTCTCTATTAATATAGTTCCATACCTCCTTCTCTGTTCTTATTGCTTTTATCTCTTAATCCTCTCTCTCCTTCTTCTGCCTCTTCTTCTCCCTGCACGTATCTCTGTATCTTCTTTTCGCTTCTAAAAAGCCACTTCTGTTCCCTTTAGTCTTTCTCCACTTTCTTAGTTCTTTTATTGCTTCCTTTTTACGTTGCTCACATTCCTTGTCCCACCATTTATTCTTTCTTTTTGTTCCTCCACCTCTTACTGTTATTTCTCTTTTTGTCGCTGCTTTTTCCAATATTTCTACCAATTCTTTCTCCTTTTTCCCTACTTCTTGTTCTTTAAATCTTGCTTTTACCAGTCTTCTCTTATACTCTTCCACCCCCCGCTCGTCCCATACTTTAATTATCACCTTCCGCATTTCCTCTATTTTTTCTTCTCCTCCTCTCTTCTCTCTCCCCCTTCCTATACTTAACTCTATAGGCAGATGGTCTGACTCTACTCTTTCCCCTATTTTGAATTCTTCGACTTCTTCCCATGCTTCTTCGTTTACTATTCCGTAGTCTATCACCGTCTCTCCTCTACCGCCTATGTAGGTCCATTCTCCTTCTTCGTCCTCTTGTTTGTTTCCATTCAGCACTTCCCATCCTTTTTCTTCTATCCATTCCATCAACTTTCATTATCTTTCTTGTCTTTGGATTTTCTTTTTCCCTCTCCTCTCTCTTCTTCCCAATCCCTGGCTCCTCTTTCCCCAATTCTCCCATTAAAATCCCCTCCCAGAAGCAGACATTCTTCCCTGTTGTCTTTTAATGTTTCTTCTATCTTGCTTATTGTTTCTTTCATCTCTTTGCTGTACACTGTTACTATTTTCCACCATTTACTGTCTATTTTAATGTTTCTCACCATGTGACCTTCCTCTTCTCCCTTCTTTTTAGTATTCTCTTTTATTCCTTTTTTTACCCCTGTTATTATTCCCCCTGCTGCTCTTCCTTTTTTCTTTCCCCTTCTCGCCCCTTGCCATTCCCACTTGAACTCCTTTGGTAACAGTTTTTCTATTTTTTCCCAGCTTTCTGACCATGTTTCTGTTAATCCAACAATATCGAACTCCTTCACATAGTCCCAAAAATCTTCTTCTTTTTTCCCTAGTCCCGCTACATTCCAAAATAGTGCCCTCACCCCTGTTTTTCTCGTTACCTTCTTTGATTTCCCCCTTCCTTCCTTAGTTTCCCTCCTACTTCCTTCTTTGTTTCTTTTTTCCCGTTTCTTTTTTCTCTATTATTTGATGTATCTGGGATTTCTGTAATAGTAGCTGTTGAAGGTGTATTAGACGGTATTAATGAAATGATTGTGACGCTTGATCGCTTGACTGTCACTCATATTTAAACTCAATAATACTGTCAGTGCTTTAAAATCTTTAAGCACTTCAAAGAAAGAATTTTTGAAATCGGATAGGAAATTACTTAGACACGAGCTCCTCGCACACATATGAGAGAAGAGAGCCCGGGCGGCGATGGGGCCTGACGCCGTTTTACGTGACGACATTCGATTCGGTTTTACTCCCATATCGCGGCTATAGATTACACATCAAAAATTAATAAATTAATAAATATAAAAAATATTTATTCAGAACTTACTGTCTGATTTTTTCATTTTATCCTCGGTTTATACTACCGTTTTTTTTAAACATGGCGAAGGGTGTAGCGCTTTTTTCTATTCACTCGGTCGCAAAATTGACCTTTTTGACTGTGGTGTTAAAGAAACAGAAATATCGAGAAGATTGCAGGTCAGAATTAATACGGTTCAGGAATAATCAAACGGAATCGTTGTAATGGAACTATGTTTCCTTCTAAAAGTACAGGACAACTTAGGAAAGCAATTTCATTATCAAGACTTGATAATAATTTTTTTTCGTTATCACAAAATGAGCAGTTTGGACCTTCGTCAAAATTCGATCATATGCGAAGACTGAACAGTTTTACTCAAAAGAGTGGATCTACTCATTGTTAGATATTTCTTGTTTCCCATTTTACTTATGAAATTTATTTAAAACATTATGTCTATTAAAAACTAAAATTATTATTTATCAAAGTTAAAATCAAAATTAAACATGTTTTACTACACAGATTTTTTAACAGCTTCAACATTATCGAGTACCTGCTTGAAGTTAGTAGGTGAAATAGTTGTCACCTTCGTACTTCGCCAAGCTAATTCATTATGACGCTGTTAAAAAGAAATTCTTTTTTAGTCCATCTGGTGTATTTTCGTCTAATGTTCGCGCCAAATATTCTGTTACTCCGAGCGCTACATTGTTAATCATTTTGTTGGAATAATTTAGAAATTTGTGAAGGGGTTTATTGGTCAGTTTGTTAATTTTTTAAACTAGTTTAGCACTTGTTTTTCACATTATTATGTTTAATCGCGTCTTTCGTGTAATCTGAACTGCAACTATTTTAGAATGATCTGTCTTTTGGAAAAGTAAGTTGGTTCAGTTTTAGTCCTTACTGCTTCATATAAAAATATATTTCTTTTATTGGAAAGAAATACATTATCTTTATAGACAAGGTGTTACAAGATGATTTTCATCTAGTCGTCTGTGCTTATAGTAGAAATGAAATGCTGTAGGTTGGTAAGCACATCACTTGAGAACGGCTGGACCGATTTGGCAATTTTTTTTTACTATTGGTATTGGCCCAAGTCAGGTCCTTACGAAAAGAACAATTGGAAAAGTTTCCCGGAAAATTGTAAAATTCCGGAAAAACAATTTTCCGGGCAACTTTTCCAATCTTTCTTTCCGCAAAAACCTTACCTGGATCATTACACTTTTACGAATATTTAGCGGTCACTAGAAGTTCTAACATTACGTCGTTGTTCCACTGGAAACTGGAAAAATACACCCAAAAAGTCACAATTTGCAAACTTTGCACTTGCGTCATTGTTCTTCCGGAGAAGCGGTATGGATATTACATTTAAAAATATTTTTGGGAGGTACTAAATTATCGTTTCAAAATACCAGTATGTATGAAGAGGATGTTCTCATTTGCTAGTAAACTCCAATTCTTTCTTTATCCCAATAATACTCTAGTTAAAAATATTTTGAATAATTCTTGTACTGTTTATGTCCAACATGTGAGCAAAAAAGGTCAATTTAAAATATTTTGAATTTTTTTGAGCTTTTAATAATATCAGTTATTAGTGTATTTTACGGTTTTATTGTTTTGTGATGTTAAAATAATTATGTACTTTAACAAAAATTAAAACAAAGTATAAACGGTGAAAACTGTTTCATATTTCACAATAATAACTTTAACTGACAAAATTGCCGAGAGTTGACTATTTATATAACTTTATATAATATATGTTAAGTATATAGTAGGTATCCCATTTTACCCTCATAAGCTTTTAATGTGTTGTGTCACCCGTACACTGAAGCTCAAGATTTCTGCATCGGTTCTTTCAAATAAAAAAAGTCGTCTAAAAGTCGTTACAGCAACATCCTCTTATTGTGGAAGAGTGTGCTGAAAGCACATTAGGTCCCTTCCTAAAAGAGGGTTAAACTTACAAAGTAAATAATAATTGGACAGCTTTTAGGTAGGTTCGTTACTTGAAAAAGATCCTCGGATATAATTCCAAAATGTTTGGTGTTCTCCAAAATGGTCCCATATCAATTTCTCAATAACTTGTCGGAAATCTTATACAGGTCAAAGTTTTAGATGAGTTTTTCCGAGAAGGTCATGGCATGAGTTGAGCTTTATTCTTTTGATAAAGACGCGAGGAAAATTGCTTTATTCCTGGCCATATCGCGCGTTGATAACAAAATTACGGTGTTTTTAAAATTTCTGTCGATTAAGTAAAAAGAGCATCCGGAAACTTAACGTATATTGCTTACATTTCAGATAGCAATTTTATCTATGTCGGTCGCGCTATGCATTAAAATAGGTGGATGCAGATATTTCCACAATTCTCAATAAATACGACAAGTTCGTCGGAACATCCCAGAAAGAGGATTTCTTACAGTTTCGCACTTCTTGATTTATCAAATAGAAGCTTCCGGAATTAGGAGCGCTCTATTAAATGGGATGACACGTGCAAGTCCCACTTTTAAAAACTTGGTTGAGTTTCTTCGGGATGCCAAAACGTAAGAGATCCACCGCTTGGCTTTCATCAGTTCGAAGTCAAACTTTAATTTAACTAAAGCAAAGTATAACAAGAAGGATGATGGTTCGCCAACTCGTGAAGTTTTCAATTAGGACACACGATAAGTTCTTTCAAAAGTAATAAAATTTAATTTTATCCGGAATCACATAATTACTTTTCATCAGTGCTGAAAACAATCTAAATGCGAATTTATTAAAAACCAAGGGGTAAAATTAAAACTAATTTATTAATGCATCTCTGGATGTAGTTTGACTAGTTCTAGACGTTTTAATTGCTATTAATTATGTAACTCAACCACGGAGCTAGAGACTACTTAAGAAAACATGTTGATTTTAGAACAAAATATTTAGTTGAAAAAAAACCTTTAAAATAAGAATTTTGAATCTGTCTGAACTTTGAAGTTATCACATTTAATTCTTGTAATATTTCATAACACTATTTATGCTGCATCAAATTCATTTATAAACAAATTATGAAATTATACAAATAGGAAATTGTAAAAAGAGCGTTTACGGAAATATCTCGTTTATCAAAAGCAAAGATTAACCAGAGCAAGTCAGTACATAAAAAGCTCAGTACACTTACAAAGATAAACGAATGAAGTATACGCGGATGATTATTTTAAGCATGTTATTAAGCACATTTAATTTTACTTTAGTAGAGTCATCAAATTCAGGAAGTTCAGAGTTGAATACATAGACAGTTAAGTTGTATGTATCTAGCATAATAATCGCTCAAAGATTGTCCCCTGAGAGGCAACCGGAAAATTACGAACGGCATTAATATCCAAACAACTGCGAAGATGTAAGCACTCATAGTTAACGATATCCTAAATAGCAACTATTCTAGGGTATTAAAATGGCTGTTCACATAATTAAATAAACCTTAATTTTAAAAAATTACAAATTTTCTGTAAATAAATAATTGCCAACTAAGATTATTTGTGGAAATGAGTTTGTTTCTTGACGATTTTCAAGCATCCTAGTGTATGGAGAATCAATTTTTAAGTGTCCTAGGGTGTATACAATCTACAAACTACTAGTATTCAATTCTTTTTGGGAATCTGGATGAATCACGAATTTTTTTTTTCAATTTCGTCTCTCGTTAATGTTTCAGAAATTGTAAGAAAATAACTACGGATTTCTGAAGAATTACTTGACGATTTTTAAGTATCCTAGTATATGTAGAATGGAAAAATTACTTCTATAGAGTTCGTTTCAGAAATTCGAATAAATTAGGAATTTCTGGGTGTCTTTCCAATTTCGTTTCTAGAGGTCAAAATCGTTATTTAAAAAATTGTAAAAAATTAACAACTGATTGCTCATAAATTACTTCACAATTTTTAAGTGTTCTAGGGTGTGTAAAATCTAAAAATTACTAGTATTCAATTCTTTTTGGGAATCTGAATGAATCACAAATTTACAGGTTTTTTTTTTCAATTTCGTCTCTCGTTAATGTTTCAAAAATTGTCAGAAAATAACTCCGGATTTCTGAAGAATTACTTGAAGATTTTCAAGTATCCTAGTGTATGTAGAATCCAAAAATTACTTCTATAGAGTTCGTTTCAGAAATCTGAATAAATTAGGAATTTCTGGGTCTTTTTCCAATTTCGTTTCTAGAGGTCAAAATCGTTGATATTTAAAAAATTGACAAAAATTAACAACTAATTTCTGATAAATTACTTGACAATTTTTAAGTCTCCTAGGGTGTGCACAATCTACAAACTACTAGTATTCAATTCTTTTTGGGAATCTGAATGAATCACAAATTTCCTAGTTTTTTTTTCAATTTCGTCTCTTGTTAATGTTTGAAAAATTGTCAGAAAATAACTACGAATTTCTGAAGAATTACTTGACTATTTTCAAGTATCCTAGTGTGTGTAGAATCGAAAAATTACTTCTATGGAGTTCGTTTCAGAAATCTGAATAAATTAGGAAATCTGGGTGTCTTTCCAATTTCGTTTCTAGAGGTCAAAATCGTTGATATATATTTAAAAAAATGTCAAGAATTAACAACTGATTCCTGATAACTTACTTGACAATTTTTAAGTGTCCTAGGGTGTGTACAATCTAGAAATTACTAGTATTCAATTCTTTTTGGGAATCTGAATGAATCACGAATTTCCGACTGTTTTTTTTTTCAATTTCGTCTCTTGTTAATGTTTGAAAAATTGTCAGAAGATAAATACGGTTTTCTGAAGAATTACTTGACGATTTTCAAGTGTCCTAGTGTATGTAGAATCGAAAAATTACTTCTATAGAGTTCGTTTCAGAAATCTGAATAAATCACGAATTTCCAATTCTTTTTTTCAATTTCGTCTCTCGTTAATGTTTCAAAAATTGTCAGAAAATAACTACAGCTTTCTGAAGAATTACTTCACGATTTTCAAGTATCCTAGTGTATGTAGAATCGAAAAATTCTATAATGTTTGTTTCAGAAATTTTAATAAATCAGGAATTTCTGGGTGTCTTTTTCCAATTTCGTTCCTAGAGGTCAAACGATGATATTTAAAAAAATGTCAAAAATTAACAACTGATTTCTGATAAATTACTTGTCAATTTTTTAGTCTTTTAGGGTGTGTGCAATCTATGAATTACTAGTATTCAATTCTTTTTGGGAATCTGAATGAATCAGGAATTTCCGAGTGTTTTTTTTTTCAACTTCGCTTCTCGTTAAAGTTTCAAAAATTGACAGAAAATAACTACGGCTTTCTGAAGAATTACTTGACGATTTTCAAGTATCCTAGTGTATGTTGAATCGAAAAATTACTTCTGTAGTGTTCGTTTCAGAAGTCTGAATAAATTAGGAATTTCTGGGTGTCTTTTTCCAATTTCGTCTCTAGAGGTCAAAATCGTTGATATTTAAAAAATTGTCAAAAATTAACGACTGATTTCTGATAAATTACTTGACAATTCTTAAGTGTCCTGGGGTGTACAATCTACAAGTTACTAGTATTCAATTCTTTTTGGGATTATGAATGAATCATGAATTTCCAATTTTTTTTTTTCAATTTCGTCTCTCGTTAATGTTTGAAAAATTGTCAGAAAATAACTAGGGATTTCTGAAGAATTACTTGACGATTTTCAAGTATCCTAGTGAATGTAGAATCGAAAAATTACTTCTATAGAGTGTTTCAGAAATCTGAAGAAATTAGGAATTTCTGAATGTCTTTCCAATTTCGTTTCTAGAGGTCAAAATCGTTGATATTTAAAAAACTGTCTAAAATTAACAACTGATTTCTGATAAATTACTTAACAATTCTTAAGTGTCCTAAGGTGTGTACAATCTACAAGTTACTAGTATTCAATTCTTTTTGGGATTATGAATGAATCACGAATTTTCAAGTTTTTTTTTTCAATTTCGTCTCTCGTTAATGTTGCAAAATTGTTAAAAATTAACAACTGATTTCTAATAAATTACTTGACAATTTTTAAGTGTCCTAGTATGTATGTGTAAAATCTAAAAATTACTAGTATTCAATTCCTTTTGGGAATCTGAATGAATCACGAATTTCCGAGTGTTTTTTTTTCAATTTCGTTTCTCCTTAAAGTTTCAAAAATTGATAGAAAATAACTACGGCTTTCTGAAGAATTACTTGACGATTTTCAGGTCTCCTACTGTATGTAGAGTCAAAAAATTACTTCTATAGAGTTCGTTTCAGAAATTTGAATAAATTAGGAATTTCTGGGTGTCTTTTTCCAATTTGGTTTCTAGGGGTCAAAATGGTTGATATTTAAAAAAATGTCAAAAATTAACAACTAATTTCCGATAAATTACTTGACAATTTTTAAGTGTCCTAGTGTGTGTACAATCTACAAATTACTACTATTCGTTTCTTTTTGGCAATATGAATAAATCACGAATTTTTAAGTTTTTTTTTTCAATTTCGTTTCTCCTTAAAGTTTCAAAAATTGACAGAAAATAACTACGGCTTTCTGAAGAATTACTTGACGATTTTCAAGTATCCTAGTGTATGTAGAATCAAAAAATTAGTTTTATAGAGTTTGTTTCAGAAATTTGAATAAATTAGGAATTTCTGGGTGTCTTTTTCCAATTTCGTTTCTATAGATCAAAATCGTTGATATTTAAAAAGTTGTCAAAAATGAACAACTGATTTCTGATAAATTACTTGACAATTTTTAAGTGTCCTAGGCTGTGTACAATCTACAAATTAATACTATTCGGTTCTTTTTGGGAATCTGAATGAATCACGAATTTCCTAGGTTTTTTTCAACTTCGCTTCTCGTTAAAGTTTTAAAAATTGACAGAAAATAACTACGGCTTTCTGAAGAATTACTTGTCGATTTTCAAGTATCCTAGTATATGTAGAATCGAAAAATTACTTCTGTAGTGTTCGTTTCAGAAGTCTGAATAAATTAGGAATTTCTGGGTGTCTTTTTCCAATTTCGTCTCTAGAGGTCAAAATCGTTGATATTTAAAAAATTGTCAAAAATTAACGACTGATTTCTGATAAATTACTTGACAATTCTTAAGTGTCCTGGGGTGTACAATCTACAAGTTACTAGTATTCAATTCTTTTTGAGATTATGAATGAATCACGAATTTCCAATTTTTTTTTTCAATTTCGTCTCTCGTTAATGTTTGAAAAATTGTCAGAAAATAACTAGGGATTTCTGAAGAATTACTTGACGATTTTCAAGTATCCTAGTGAATGTAGAATCGAAAAATTACTTCTATAGAGTGTTTCAGAAATCTGAAGAAATTAGGAATTTCTGAATGTCTTTCCAATTTCGTTTCTAGAGGTCAAAATCGTTGATATTTAAAAAACTGTCAAAAATTAACAACTGATTTCTGATAAATTACTTAACAATTCTTAAGTGTCCTAAGGTGTGTACAATCTACAAATTACTAGTATTCAATTCTTTTTGGGATTATGAATGAATCACGAATTTTCAAGTTTTTTTTTTCAATTTCGTCTCTCGTTAATGTTGCAAAATTGTTAAAAATTACCAACTGATTTCTGATAAATTACTTGAAAATTTTTAAGTGTCCTAGTATGTATGTGTAAAATCTAAAAATTACTAGTATTCAATTCCTTTTGGGAATCTGAATTAATCACGAATTTCCGAGTGTTTTTTTTTCAATTTCGTTTCTCCTTAAAGTTTCAAAAATTGATAGAAAATAACTACGGCTTTCTGAAGAATTACTTGACGATTTTCAGGTCTCCTACTGTATGTAGAGTCAAAAAATTACTTCTATAGAGTTCGTTTCAGAAATTTGAATAAATTAGGAATTTCTGGGTGTCTTTTTCCAATTTGGTTTCTAGGGGTCAAAATGGTTGATATTTAAAAAAATGTCAAAAATTAACAACTAATTTCCGATAAATTACTTGACAATTTTTAAGTGTCCTAGTGTGTGTACAATCTACAAATTACTACTATTCGTTTCTTTTTGGCAATATGAATAAATCACGAATTTTTAAGTTTTTTTTTTCAATTTCGTTTCTCCTTAAAGTTTCAAAAATTGACAGAAAATAACTACGGCTTTCTGAAGAATTACTTGACGATTTTCAAGTATCCTAGTGTATGTAGAATCGAAAAATTACTTCTATAGAGTTCGTTTCAGAAATCTGAATAAATTAGGAATTTCTGGGTGTATTTTTCCAATTTCGTCTCTAGAGGTCAAAATCGTTGATATTTAAAAAATTGTCAAAAATTAACGACTGATTTCTGATAAATTACTTGACAATTCTTAAGTGTCCTGGGGTGTACAATCTACAAGTTACTAGTATTCAATTCTTTTTGAGATTATGAATGAATCACGAATTTCCAATTTTTTTTTCAATTTCGTCTCTCGTTAATGTTTGAAAAATTGTCAGAAAATAACTAGGGATTTCTGAAGAATTACTTGACGATTTTCAAGTATCCTAGTGAATGTAGAATCGAAAAATTACTTCTATAGAGTGTTTCAGAAATCTGAAGAAATTAGGAATTTCTGAATGTCTTTCCAATTTGGTTTCTAGGGGTCAAAATGGTTGATATTTAAAAAAATGTCAAAAATTAACAACTAATTTCCGATAAATTACTTGACAATTTTTAAGTGTCCTAGTGTGTGTACAATCTACAAATTACTACTATTCGTTTCTTTTTGGCAATATGAATAAATCACGAATTTTTAAGTTTTTTTTTTCAATTTCGTTTCTCCTTAAAGTTTCAAAAATTGACAGAAAATAACTACGGCTTTCTGAAGAATTACTTGACGATTTTCAAGTATCCTAGTGTATGTAGAATCGAAAAATTACTTCTATAGAGTTCGTTTCAGAAATCTGAATAAATTAGGAATTTCTGGGTGTATTTTTCCAATTTCGTCTCTAGAGGTCAAAATCGTTGATATTTAAAAAATTGTCAAAAATTAACGACTGATTTCTGATAAATTACTTGACAATTCTTAAGTGTCCTGGGGTGTACAATCTACAAGTTACTAGTATTCAATTCTTTTTGAGATTATGAATGAATCACGAATTTCCAATTTTTTTTTTCAATTTCGTCTCTCGTTAATGTTTGAAAAATTGTCAGAAAATAACTAGGGATTTCTGAAGAATTACTTGACGATTTTCAAGTATCCTAGTGAATGTAGAATCGAAAAATTACTTCTATAGAGTGTTTCAGAAATCTGAAGAAATTAGGAATTTCTGAATGTCTTTCCAATTTCGTTTCTAGAGGTCAAAATCGTTGATATTTAAAAAACTGTCAAAAATTAACAACTGATTTCTGATAAATTACTTAACAATTCTTAAGTGTCCTAAGGTGTGTACAATCTACAAATTACTAGTATTCAATTCTTTTTGGGATTATGAATGAATCACGAATTTTCAAGTTTTTTTTTTCAATTTCGTCTCTCGTTAATGTTGCAAAATTGTTAAAAATTAGCAACTGATTTCTGATAAATTACTTGAAAATTTTTAAGTGTCCTAGTATGTATGTGTAAAATCTAAAAATTACTAGTATTCAATTCCTTTTGGGAATCTGAATTAATCACGAATTTCCGAGTGTTTTTTTTTCAATTTCGTTTCTCCTTAAAGTTTCAAAAATTGATAGAAAATAACTACGGCTTTCTGAAGAATTACTTGACGATTTTCAGGTCTCCTACTGTATGTAGAGTCAAAAAATTACTTCTATAGAGTTCGTTTCAGAAATTTGAATAAATTAGGAATTTCTGGGTGTCTTTTTCCAATTTGGTTTCTAGGGGTCAAAATGGTTGATATTTAAAAAAATGTCAAAAATTAACAACTAATTTCCGATAAATTACTTGACAATTTTTAAGTGTTCTAGCTGGGTACAATCTACAAATTACTACTATTCGTTTTTTTTTTGGGAATCTGAATGAATCACAAATTTCCAAGTTTTTTTTTTTTCAATTTTGTCTCTCGTTAATGTTTCAAAAATTGTCAGAAAATAACTATGGATTTTTGAAGAATTACTTGACAATTTTCAAGTATCCTAGTGTATGTAGAATCGAAAAATTACTTCCATAGAGTTCGTTTCAGAAATCTGAATAAATTAGGAAATCTGGGTGTCTTTCCAATTTCGTTTCTAGAGGTCAAAATCGTTGATATTTAAAAAAAACTGTCAAAAATTAACAACTGATTTCTGATAAATTACTTAACAATTTTTAAGTGTCCTAGGGTGTGTACAATCTACAAATTACTAGTATTCAATTCTTTTTGGGAATCTGAATGAATCACGAATTTACGAGTGTTTTTTTTTAATTTCGTCTCTCGTTAAAGTTTCAAGAATTGTCAGAAAATAACTACGAATATCTGGATAAATACTTGACGATTTTCAAGTATCCTAGTGTATGTAGAATCGAAAAATTCTATAATGTTCGTTTCAGAAATTTGAATAAATCAGGAATTTCTGGGTGTCTTTTTCCAATTTCGTTCCTAGAGGTCAATCGTTGATATTAAAAAAAATGTCAAAAATTAACAACTGATTTCTGATAAATTACTTGACAATTTTTTAGTGTTTTAGGGTGTGTGCAATCTATGAATTACTAGTATTCAATTCTTTTCGGGAATCTGAATGAATCAGGAATTTTTTTGTTTTTTTCTTTCAATTTCGTCTCTCCTTAAAGTTTCAAAAATTGACCGAAAATAACTACAGCTTTCTGAAGAATTACTTCACGATTTTCAAGTATCCTAGTGTATGTAGAATCGAAAAATTCTATAATGTTCGTTTCAGAAATTTGAATAAATCAGGAATTTCTGGGTGTCTTTTTCCAATTTCGTTCCTAGAGGTCAATCGTTGATATTTAAAAAAATGTCAAAAATTAACAACTGATTTCTGATAAATTACTTGACAATTTTTTAGTGTTTTAGGGTGTGTGCAATCTATGAATTACTAGTATTCAATTCTTTTTGGGAATCTGAATGAATCAGGAATTTCCGAGTGTTTTTTTTCAATTTCGTCTCTCCTTAAAGTTTCAAAAATTGACCGAAAATAACTACGGCTTTCTGAAAAATTACTTGACAATTTAATTTTCAAGTGTCCTAGTGTATGTAGAATCGAAAAATTTCTTCTGTAGTGTTCGTTTCAGAAGTCTAAATAAATTAGGAATTTCTGGGTGTCTTTTTCCAATTTCGTCTCTAGAGGTCAAAATCGTTGATATTTAAAAAATTGTCAAAAATTAACGACTGATTTCTGATAAATTACTTGACAATTCTTAAGTGTCCTGGGGTGTACAATCTACAAATTACTAGTATTCAATTCTTTTTGGAAATCTGAATGAATCACGAATTTCCAATTCTTTTTTTCAATTTCGTCTCTCCTTAATGTTTCAAAAATTGTCAGAAAATAACTACAGCTTTCTGAAGAATTACTTCACGATTTTCAAGTATCGTAGTGTACGTAGAATCGAAAAATTCTATAATGTTCGTTTCAGAAATTTGAATAAATCAGGAATTTCTGGGTGTCTTTTTCCAATTTCGTTCCTAGAGGTCAATCGTTGATATTTAAAAAAATGTCAAAAATTAACAACTGATTTCTGATAAATTACTTGTCAATTTTTTAGTCTTTTAGGGTGTGTGCAATCTATGAATTATTAGTATTCAATTCTTTTCGGGAATCTGAATGAATCAGGAATTTTTTTGTTTTTTTTTTCAATTTCGTCTCTCCTTAAAGTTTCAAAAATTGACCGAAAATAACTACGGCTTTCTGAAAAATTACTTGACAATTTTCAAGTATCCTAGTGTATGTAGAATCGAAAAATTACTTCTGTAGTGTTCGTTTCAGAAGTCTGAATAAATTAGGAATTTCTGGGTGTCTTTTTCCAATTTCGTCTCTAGAGGTCAAAATCGTTGATATTTAAAAAATTGTCAAAAATTAACGACTGATTTCTGATAAATTACTTGACAATTTTTAAGTGTCCTGGGGTGTACAATCTACAAGTTACTAGTATTCAATTCTTTTTGGGATTATGAATGAATCACGAATTTCCAATTTTTTTTTTTCAATTTCGTCTCTCGTTAATGTTTGAAAAATTGTCAGAAAATAACTAGGGATTTCTGAAGAATTACTTGACGATTTTCAAGTATTTTCGAATCGAAAAATTACTTCTATAGAGTGTTTCAGAAATCTGAAGAAATTAGGAATTTCTGAATGTCTTTCCAATTTCGTTTCTAGAGGTCAAAATCGTTGATATTTAAAAAACTGTCAAAAATTAACAACTGATTTCTGATAAATTACTTAACAATTCTTAAGTGTCCTAAGGTGTGTACAATCTACAAATTACTAGTATTCAATTCTTTTTGGGATTATGAATGAATCACGAATTTTCAAGTTTTTTTTTTCAATTTCGTCTCTCGTTAATGTTGCAAAATTGTTAAAAATTACCAACTGATTTCTGATAAATTACTTGAAAATTTTTAAGTGTCCTAGTATGTATGTGTAAAATCTAAAAATTACTAGTATTCAATTCCTTTTGGGAATCTGAATTAATCACGAATTTCCGAGTGTTTTTTTTTCAATTTCGTTTCTCCTTAAAGTTTCAAAAATTGATAGAAAATAACTACGGCTTTCTGAAGAATTACTTGACGATTTTCAGGTCTCCTACTGTATGTAGAATCGAAAAATTACTTCTATAGAGTTCGTTTCAGAAATCTGAATAAATTAGGAATTTCTGGGTGTATTTTTCCAATTTCGTTTCTAGAGGTCAAAATCGTTGATATTTAAAAAAATTGTCAAAAATTAACAACTGATTTCTGATAAATTACTTGACAATTTTTAAGTGTTCTAGCTGGGTACAATCTACAAATTACTACTATTCGTTTTTTTTTGGGAATCTGAATGAATCACAAATTTCCAAGTTTTTTTTTTTCAATTTTGTCTCTCGTTAATGTTTCAAAAATTGTCAGAAAATAACTATGGATTTTTGAAGAATTACTTGACAATTTTCAAGTATCCTAGTGTATGTAGAATCGAAAAATTACTTCCATAGAGTTCGTTTCAGAAATCTGAATAAATTAGGAAATCTGGGTGTCTTTCCAATTTCGTTTCTAGAGGTCAAAATCGTTGATATTTAAAAAAAACTGTCAAAAATTAACAACTGATTTCTGATAAATTACTTAACAATTTTTAAGTGTCCTAGGGTGTGTACAATCTACAAATTACTAGTATTCAATTCTTTTTGGGAATCTGAATGAATCACGAATTTCCGAGTGTTTTTTTTTAATTTCGTCTCTCGTTAAAGTTTCAAGAATTGTCAGAAAATAACTACGAATATCTGGATAAATACTTGACGATTTTCAAGTATCCTAGTGTATGTAGAATCGAAAAATTCTATAATGTTCGTTTCAGAAATTTGAATAAATCAGGAATTTCTGGGTGTCTTTTTCCAATTTCGTTCCTAGAGGTCAATCGTTGATATTAAAAAAAATGTCAAAAATTAACAACTGATTTCTGATAAATTACTTGACAATTTTTTAGTGTTTTAGGGTGTGTGCAATCTATGAATTACTAGTATTCAATTCTTTTTGGGAATCTGAATGAATCAGGAATTTCCGAGTGTTTTTTTTTTCAATTTCGTCTCTCCTTAAAGTTTCAAAAATTGACCGAAAATAACTACGGCTTTCTGAAAAATTACTTGACAATTTAATTTTTAAGTGTCCTAGTGTATGTAGAATCGAAAAATTTCTTCTGTAGTGTTCGTTTCAGAAGTCTAAATAAATTAGGAATTTCTGGGTGTCTTTTTCCAATTTCGTCTCTAGAGGTCAAAATCGTTGATATTTAAAAAATTGTCAAAAATTAACGACTGATTTCTGATAAATTACTTGACAATTCTTAAGTGTCCTGGGGTGTACAATCTACAAATTACTAGTATTCAATTCTTTTTGGAAATCTGAATGAATCACGAATTTCCAATTCTTTTTTTCAATTTCGTCTCTCCTTAATGTTTCAAAAATTGTCAGAAAATAACTACAGCTTTCTGAAGAATTACTTCACGATTTTCAAGTATCGTAGTGTACGTAGAATCGAAAAATTCTATAATGTTCGTTTCAGAAATTTGAATAAATCAGGAATTTCTGGGTGTCTTTTTCCAATTTCGTTCCTAGAGGTCAATCGTTGATATTTAAAAAAATGTCAAAAATTAACAACTGATTTCTGATAAATTACTTGTCAATTTTTTAGTCTTTTAGGGTGTGTGCAATCTATGAATTATTAGTATTCAATTCTTTTCGGGAATCTGAATGAATCAGGAATTTTTTTGTTTTTTTTTTTCAATTTCGTCTCTCCTTAAAGTTTCAAAAATTGACCGAAAATAACTACGGCTTTCTGAAAAATTACTTGACAATTTTCAAGTATCCTAGTGTATGTAGAATCGAAAAATTACTTCTGTAGTGTTCGTTTCAGAAGTCTGAATAAATTAGGAATTTCTGGGTGTCTTTTTCCAATTTCGTCTCTAGAGGTCAAAATCGTTGATATTTAAAAAATTGTCAAAAATTAACGACTGATTTCTGATAAATTACTTGACAATTTTTAAGTGTCCTGGGGTGTACAATCTACAAGTTACTAGTATTCAATTCTTTTTGGGATTATGAATGAATCACGAATTTCCAATTTTTTTTTTTCAATTTCGTCTCTCGTTAATGTTTGAAAAATTGTCAGAAAATAACTAGGGATTTCTGAAGAATTACTTGACGATTTTCAAGTATTTTCGAATCGAAAAATTACTTCTATAGAGTGTTTCAGAAATCTGAAGAAATTAGGAATTTCTGAATGTCTTTCCAATTTCGTTTCTAGAGGTCAAAATCGTTGATATTTAAAAAACTGTCAAAAATTAACAACTGATTTCTGATAAATTACTTAACAATTCTTAAGTGTCCTAAGGTGTGTACAATCTACAAATTACTAGTATTCAATTCTTTTTGGGATTATGAATGAATCACGAATTTTCAAGTTTTTTTTTTCAATTTCGTCTCTCGTTAATGTTGCAAAATTGTTAAAAATTACCAACTGATTTCTGATAAATTACTTGAAAATTTTTAAGTGTCCTAGTATGTATGTGTAAAATCTAAAAATTACTAGTATTCAATTCCTTTTGGGAATCTGAATTAATCACGAATTTCCGAGTGTTTTTTTTTCAATTTCGTTTCTCCTTAAAGTTTCAAAAATTGATAGAAAATAACTACGGCGTTCTGAAGAATTACTTGACGATTTTCAGGTCTCCTACTGTATGTAGAATCGAAAAATTACTTCTATAGAGTTCGTTTCAGAAATCTGAATAAATTAGGAATTTCTGGGTGTATTTTTCCAATTTCGTTTCTAGAGGTCAAAATCGTTGATATTTAAAAAAATTGTCAAAAATTAACAACTGATTTCTGATAAATTACTTGACAATTTTTAAGTGTTCTAGCTGGGTACAATCTACAAATTACTACTATTCGTTTTTTTTTGGGAATCTGAATGAATCACAAATTTCCAAGTTTTTTTTTTTCAATTTTGTCTCTCGTTAATGTTTCAAAAATTGTCAGAAAATAACTATGGATTTTTGAAGAATTACTTGACAATTTTCAAGTATCCTAGTGTATGTAGAATCGAAAAATTACTTCCATAGAGTTCGTTTCAGAAATCTGAATAAATTAGGAAATCTGGGTGTCTTTCCAATTTCGTTTCTAGAGGTCAAAATCGTTGATATTTAAAAAAAACTGTCAAAAATTAACAACTGATTTCTGATAAATTACTTAACAATTTTTAAGTGTCCTAGGGTGTGTACAATCTACAAATTACTAGTATTCAATTCTTTTTGGGAATCTGAATGAATCACGAATTTCCGAGTGTTTTTTTTTAATTTCGTCTCTCGTTAAAGTTTCAAGAATTGTCAGAAAATAACTACGAATATCTGGATAAATACTTGACGATTTTCAAGTATCCTAGTGTATGTAGAATCGAAAAATTCTATAATGTTCGTTTCAGAAATTTGAATAAATCAGGAATTTCTGGGTGTCTTTTTCCAATTTCGTTCCTAGAGGTCAATCGTTGATATTAAAAAAAATGTCAAAAATTAACAACTGATTTCTGATAAATTACTTGACAATTTTTTAGTGTTTTAGGGTGTGTGCAATCTATGAATTACTAGTATTCAATTCTTTTTGGGAATCTGAATGAATCAGGAATTTCCGAGTGTTTTTTTTTTCAATTTCGTCTCTCCTTAAAGTTTCAAAAATTGACCGAAAATAACTACGGCTTTCTGAAAAATTACTTGACAATTTAATTTTTAAGTGTCCTAGTGTATGTAGAATCGAAAAATTTCTTCTGTAGTGTTCGTTTCAGAAGTCTAAATAAATTAGGAATTTCTGGGTGTCTTTTTCCAATTTCGTCTCTAGAGGTCAAAATCGTTGATATTTAAAAAATTGTCAAAAATTAACGACTGATTTCTGATAAATTACTTGACAATTCTTAAGTGTCCTGGGGTGTACAATCTACAAATTACTAGTATTCAATTCTTTTTGGAAATCTGAATGAATCACGAATTTCCAATTCTTTTTTTCAATTTCGTCTCTCCTTAATGTTTCAAAAATTGTCAGAAAATAACTACAGCTTTCTGAAGAATTACTTCACGATTTTCAAGTATCGTAGTGTACGTAGAATCGAAAAATTCTATAATGTTCGTTTCAGAAATTTGAATAAATCAGGAATTTCTGGGTGTCTTTTTCCAATTTCGTTCCTAGAGGTCAATCGTTGATATTTAAAAAAATGTCAAAAATTAACAACTGATTTCTGATAAATTACTTGTCAATTTTTTAGTCTTTTAGGGTGTGTGCAATCTATGAATTATTAGTATTCAATTCTTTTCGGGAATCTGAATGAATCAGGAATTTTTTTGTTTTTTTTTTTCAATTTCGTCTCTCCTTAAAGTTTCAAAAATTGACCGAAAATAACTACGGCTTTCTGAAAAATTACTTGACAATTTTCAAGTATCCTAGTGTATGTAGAATCGAAAAATTACTTCTGTAGTGTTCGTTTCAGAAGTCTGAATAAATTAGGAATTTCTGGGTGTCTTTTTCCAATTTCGTCTCTAGAGGTCAAAATCGTTGATATTTAAAAAATTGTCAAAAATTAACGACTGATTTCTGATAAATTACTTGACAATTTTTAAGTGTCCTGGGGTGTACAATCTACAAGTTACTAGTATTCAATTCTTTTTGGGATTATGAATGAATCACGAATTTCCAATTTTTTTTTTTCAATTTCGTCTCTCGTTAATGTTTGAAAAATTGTCAGAAAATAACTAGGGATTTCTGAAGAATTACTTGACGATTTTCAAGTATTTTCGAATCGAAAAATTACTTCTATAGAGTGTTTCAGAAATCTGAAGAAATTAGGAATTTCTGAATGTCTTTCCAATTTCGTTTCTAGAGGTCAAAATCGTTGATATTTAAAAAACTGTCAAAAATTAACAACTGATTTCTGATAAATTACTTAACAATTCTTAAGTGTCCTAAGGTGTGTACAATCTACAAATTACTAGTATTCAATTCTTTTTGGGATTATGAATGAATCACGAATTTTCAAGTTTTTTTTTTCAATTTCGTCTCTCGTTAATGTTGCAAAATTGTTAAAAATTACCAACTGATTTCTGATAAATTACTTGAAAATTTTTAAGTGTCCTAGTATGTATGTGTAAAATCTAAAAATTACTAGTATTCAATTCCTTTTGGGAATCTGAATTAATCACGAATTTCCGAGTGTTTTTTTTTCAATTTCGTTTCTCCTTAAAGTTTCAAAAATTGATAGAAAATAACTACGGCTTTCTGAAGAATTACTTGACGATTTTCAGGTCTCCTACTGTATGTAGAATCGAAAAATTACTTCTATAGAGTTCGTTTCAGAAATCTGAATAAATTAGGAATTTCTGGGTGTATTTTTCCAATTTCGTTTCTAGAGGTCAAAATCGTTGATATTTAAAAAAATTGTCAAAAATTAACAACTGATTTCTGATAAATTACTTGACAATTTTTAAGTGTTCTAGCTGGGTACAATCTACAAATTACTACTATTCGTTTTTTTTTGGGAATCTGAATGAATCACAAATTTCCAAGTTTTTTTTTTTTCAATTTTGTCTCTCGTTAATGTTTCAAAAATTGTCAGAAAATAACTATGGATTTTTGAAGAATTACTTGACAATTTTCAAGTATCCTAGTGTATGTAGAATCGAAAAATTACTTCCATAGAGTTCGTTTCAGAAATCTGAATAAATTAGGAAATCTGGGTGTCTTTCCAATTTCGTTTCTAGAGGTCAAAATCGTTGATATTTAAAAAAAACTGTCAAAAATTAACAACTGATTTCTGATAAATTACTTAACAATTTTTAAGTGTCCTAGGGTGTGTACAATCTACAAATTACTAGTATTCAATTCTTTTTGGGAATCTGAATGAATCACGAATTTCCGAGTGTTTTTTTTTAATTTCGTCTCTCGTTAAAGTTTCAAGAATTGTCAGAAAATAACTACGAATATCTGGATAAATACTTGACGATTTTCAAGTATCCTAGTGTATGTAGAATCGAAAAATTCTATAATGTTCGTTTCAGAAATTTGAATAAATCAGGAATTTCTGGGTGTCTTTTTCCAATTTCGTTCCTAGAGGTCAATCGTTGATATTAAAAAAAAATGTCAAAAATTAACAACTGATTTCTGATAAATTACTTGACAATTTTTTAGTGTTTTAGGGTGTGTGCAATCTATGAATTACTAGTATTCAATTCTTTTCGGGAATCTGAATGAATCAGGAATTTTTTTGTTTTTTTCTTTCAATTTCGTCTCTCCTTAAAGTTTCAAAAATTGACCGAAAATAACTACAGCTTTCTGAAGAATTACTTCACGATTTTCAAGTATCCTAGTGTATGTAGAATCGAAAAATTCTATAATGTTCGTTTCAGAAATTTGAATAAATCAGGAATTTCTGGGTGTCTTTTTCCAATTTCGTTCCTAGAGGTCAATCGTTGATATTTAAAAAAATGTCAAAAATTAACAACTGATTTCTGATAAATTACTTGACAATTTTTTAGTGTTTTAGGGTGTGTGCAATCTATGAATTACTAGTATTCAATTCTTTTTGGGAATCTGAATGAATCAGGAATTTCCGAGTGTTTTTTTTTTCAATTTCGTCTCTCCTTAAAGTTTCAAAAATTGACCGAAAATAACTACGGCTTTCTGAAAAATTACTTGACAATTTAATTTTCAAGTGTCCTAGTGTATGTAGAATCGAAAAATTTCTTCTGTAGTGTTCGTTTCAGAAGTCTAAATAAATTAGGAATTTCTGGGTGTCTTTTTCCAATTTCGTCTCTAGAGGTCAAAATCGTTGATATTTAAAAAATTGTCAAAAATTAACGACTGATTTCTGATAAATTACTTGACAATTCTTAAGTGTCCTGGGGTGTACAATCTACAAATTACTAGTATTCAATTCTTTTTGGAAATCTGAATGAATCACGAATTTCCAATTCTTTTTTTCAATTTCGTCTCTCCTTAATGTTTCAAAAATTGTCAGAAAATAACTACAGCTTTCTGAAGAATTACTTCACGATTTTCAAGTATCGTAGTGTATGTAGAATCGAAAAATTCTATAATGTTCGTTTCAGAAATTTGAATAAATCAGGAATTTCTGGGTGTCTTTTTCCAATTTCGTTCCTAGAGGTCAATCGTTGATATTTAAAAAAATGTCAAAAATTAACAACTGATTTCTGATAAATTACTTGTCAATTTTTTAGTCTTTTTAGGGTGTGTGCAATCTATGAATTATTAGTATTCAATTCTTTTCGGGAATCTGAATGAATCAGGAATTTTTTTGTTTTTTTTTTTTCAATTTCGTCTCTCCTTAAAGTTTCAAAAATTGACCGAAAATAACTACGGCTTTCTGAAAAATTACTTGACAATTTTCAAGTATCCTAGTGTATGTAGAATCGAAAAATTACTTCTGTAGTGTTCGTTTCAGAAGTCTGAATAAATTAGGAATTTCTGGGTGTCTTTTTCCAATTTCGTCTCTAGAGGTCAAAATCGTTGATATTTAAAAAATTGTCAAAAATTAACGACTGATTTCTGATAAATTACTTGACAATTTTTAAGTGTCCTGGGGTGTACAATCTACAAGTTACTAGTATTCAATTCTTTTTGGGATTATGAATGAATCACGAATTTCCAATTTTTTTTTTTCAATTTCGTCTCGTTAATGTTTAAAAATTGTCAGAAAATAACTAGGGATTTCTGAAGAATTACTTGACGATTTTCAAGTATTTTCGAATCGAAAAATTACTTCTATAGAGTGTTTCAGAAATCTGAAGAAATTAGGAATTTCTGAATGTCTTTCCAATTTCGTTTCTAGAGGTCAAAATCGTTGATATTTAAAAAACTCAAAAATTAACAACTGATTTCTGATAAATTACTTGACAATTCTTAAGTGAAATTTAAATATATCTATGTCGAACTCCACAAACTTTAATAACTGTAAGATTACTAATGGTACATGTTTCGGCAGAATACTTCTGCCATCATCAGCCCTAATTTAACAAGAGATTAATGATACAATTGATGAATTACAAGAGGGGTTCTTACCTTAAAGAATATAAAAAATTATGACATTGACGTAATTTTGAATTAAATTTGACGTTTTCAAAGGGTTACATGATTTTTAAAAGATTTCGTAAAAACAACATTTTATAAATGTAAAAATTAAAAATGGATCAAAGAGAATCTGGTAAGTTTGTTTGAGTGAAAAATTAAAATAGTGAATTAATAATGGGATTATTGAAGTTATTCTGTTCATTTAAACAAGATCTGTTTTCCAGTTTCAAGGCTTTCCTTATTTCCAAAGTCTCGAGAAAATCTAATTTCCGGCCTTTATTGCATTTATGAATCAATTTGGAATTTGATGGTGAAAAACTATGTTTCGTTATTAATATATGATTGGCGAAAGAAGAAGGTGTTGATGGTGGAGGATCAAGATCTGTGTTGTTATAGATGTGCCTGAAATGTTCTTTAATACGGTCTGATATTTTGCGACCTGTCTGACCTATGTAGAATGACTCACAAGTAGAGCAGCTTAATTTGTATACACCTGATGATGATTTGTAATCTAATGGATCTTTATTTTTAATAAAAAATCTGGATAAGTTGTCATCTGTTTTAAATGAAACTTTAAAACCGTTTTTCTTAAGTATTTTAGAACATTTCTCTGAGACGACGCCAAAATATGTTAATGAATTTGAAAAGGAAATTGTTTCTGAAGGATTTTTAACCAAGTAGTGTGTGTATTTGAATTTGTTACAGTATCTATAGTATAATTTATTTATAGTTTTTAAAGAATATCCATTATTTGAAGCGATTTGTTTAATGTTATTAAGTTCTGTCTTTAAATTACTGTAAGTTCTGTCTGATAAATTACTTGACAATTTTTAAGTGTCCTAGGCTGTGTACAATCTACAAATTACTACTATTCGGTTCTTTTTGGGAATCTGAATGAATCACGAATTTCCTAGGGTTTTTTTCAACTTCGCTTCTCGTTAAAGTTTCAAAAATTGACAGAAAATAACTACGGCTTTCTGAAGAATTACTTGACGATTTTCAAGTATCCTAGTATATGTAGAATCGAAAAATTACTTCTATAGAGGTCGTTTCAGAAATTCGAATAAATTAGGAATTTCTGGGTGTCTTTTTCTAATTTCGTTGCTAGAGGTCAAAATCGTTGATATTTAGAAAATTGTCAAAAATTAACAACTGATTTCTGATGAATTACTTGACAATTTTTACGTGTTCTACGGTGGTTACAATCTACAAATTACTACTATTCGGTTCTTTTTGAGAATATGAATGAATCACGAATTTCCAATTTTTTTCTTTTAATTTCGTTTCTCCTTAAAGTTTCAAAAATTGACAGAAAATAACTACTGATTTCTGAAGAATTACTTGACGATTTTCAAGTATCCTAGTGTATGTAGAACGGAAAAATTACTTGTATAGAGTTCGTTTCAGAAATTCGAATAAATTAGGAATTTCTGGGTGTCTTTTTCCAATTTCGTTTCTAGAGGTTAAAATCGTTGATATTTAGACAATTGTCAAAAATTTTCAAAAATTAAGTTAAGATAAATTACTTGCCAATTTTTAAGTGCCCTAGGGCGTGTACAATCTAAAAATTACTAGTATTCAATTCTTTTTGAGAATCTGAATGAATCACGAATTTCCTATTTTTTTTTTTCAATTTCGTTTCTCGTTAGTGTTTCAAAAATTAACAGAAAATAACTACGGCTTTCTGAAGAATTATTTGACGATTTCCAAGTATCCTAGTGTATGTAGAATCGAAAAATTACTTCTATAGACTTCGTTTCAGAAATATGAATGAATCACGAATTTCCTAGTTTTTTTTTCAATTTAGTTTCTCTTTAAAGTCTTGCAAGAAAGAAATTATTACAATGAATACACACAAAGTCCGCAAGCAACATTTTCATGAAATCATCCACTATGTCAAACATATAGTTGGGGTGGTTAGGTAGGTGTGAGGTGGGAATGGCTTGAATTCGAATTTTATTCTATATAATAAAAATGAAATGCTGTACGTTGGTAAGCGCATAACTTGAGAACTACTGTACCGATTTGGCTATTGTTTTTTAAATTTGTAATAGTCCGAATAAGGTTCAAGACAATTACAAAGGAAAGTCGGAGAATTGGGACAATGTTGAAAAAACATAATTTTTGTATTCACTCTCGATTATGACTGAGGATAGGAACGACATACTTGGTTGATTCTGTTTTCGTTTAATCTGGAAAAACGCATTCTAGCCTAAATTAAAATAAAATTACATTTCTTTTTACTTTTGTATTGTTTCGCGATCTCTCCCAAAAGCAATTTATTGAAATTTGGACAAGACAACGTCTGTCGGGTCAGCTAGTTCAAAATAGTTTTCACTTTATTTTGGGTATCAATATTTCTAATTTTAATACATAGAACTCCAATAACACACGTGTCATATAAATCCCTTTAAGTTAATAGATGGTCACCCTTCCTGGGTGACTTGAAGTATGTTTTGATATCGTATTTCCACCTATTGTGCTTTCAGTTATTCGATCAGTTATAGAGATAAAGTAGGGGAGAATGGATAGACTCATTAATCGATTCTTTGAACTGTTGTACATAAATACAAAATATAAGTATAATATGTACTAATTAATATTTTGATATTGTCGGTTTACTGATAAAATTGTTTTCGAATTTTTGAGTTAAAATGGTAGGTATTCCTTATCTTATTAATTCGAGATAAATGTAAATCTGGAAGGATTGTTATTAAGAAAAAAATAGCGATGTATTTTATTTTTCTTAATTAATCTAAGACGTTTTACATCTGTCAGAAGTCAGAGCCTGCTGATTCAAAAACTTTACTTTATCGTTGAGGTACGTCTTGCAGAAGTTCTATGTTCATATATATTAACGCTTTATTTAATAAAATTAGATCCACAACACCAGTCAAGGTCTTTATAGAAGATTCGTACACTTTTAACGTTAAAATTCTCCACCTAACTGCATCAAAACTTTCTTATCCAAATAAAATCTTGAGTTCTATTAAGTGTTTTACCACTAATGGTAATAACTTCTGTAAGAATTCCAGTCATTATAGATTATTTTGAGAAATCCTTAAATGACTATTCCGTTTTATTAAAAAAATAAAATAGGATATAAATAAATTTGGGATAAACATATTAATTAAGTTTTTACTTACACATCTCTTTCCCAAGAACCCAAGTTTCAGGACGAGAATTCACTTCGACGAGGACCGTCGGCGTGCAGACCAATAACACCATTAAATCAGCAACACTCAAGTTTACTAAAAATATATTCGTGCTGTTCCTCATATCCTTAGTTTTAAAAATAACGATAGGCACCATTACATTACCGATTACACCCAAACACATAATGATTATACAAAAAACCATAGAAGTCGTTCGTATGTAGTTGGGGAACACCGACGACGCGGTTTCGTTGAAATGGGAAACGTTGGAGGTGTTGTAGAGATCTATCGTCGACGACGGTGTGTAAAGATAATTTGCGGTGCTAATGTTAAATTCTATCAAAGGCGTCGAATTGAGAAAAGTCGATGATGCAGTCGTCGTTAGGGTGAATCTTGTCGAAATCATATCATAGTAGGCTTGGGGGGTGGAAAGTCAATTATCACTGGTGTCGGAATCCATTTCAAGTCATCCTGGAACATTTTATCAAATTTATTTCCTGTAGGAGGGATTTTAGAGCATCACTGCTAATAACGAGCCAACAAACAGATTTATTTTGTCATTTTGTCGTGGAGCAAACGATATATCAATAGGACAATCTTTGTAAAGACATGCTTAAATTAGAGTATAAAGGCAAACACAAGACAATGTTAAGCGAACTTTTTATATTTGAATGGTTTCTAATTAGTGAAATAAAAGTCTTTAGAAAGTCGAGATATTAATAAAATTAAATATAATCATTGTTTAAGTATATTAATATAATTAAACAATGATATAATAAACACTTATCAACCGACGTACTGGTGAAAAATAGTAATTTATTTATCACAAGAGGCATGATTAGTGAAAAATATTACCCTTGTAGTAACGCATTTTTATCATGGTATATAATTTTGCAGCAGGTTTTTTTTAATGTCTTGGCAACAATTAATTATACTGACGAATTAACCTTGAAAACAAATTTTTTTTTGGTTCATTTAGCTGTACTAATGTCGAGGTTTATTTTGAGACAGTTTTTAAACATACGTGCAGTTTTTAAAGAAATAAAAAGATATTTTTAACGATATAGCCAAAATAAGGTTACTTACGTAAAATTTGTGAAACATATAGAAACAGTAGATAAAAATCTACTTTATCTAAAGTATTTGCTTATCGAAAAAAATACGTGGTTTTTTAACAATATTTCTGGAAAAATAACAACAAATTTTGTTTGTTAATTCCCGTACAAGTTGAAAAATTATATTAATTTATAACTAATAACTAATTTATTAGGTTACTTTTTTTTTCGCAAAAAGATTTTATTGTTTTTTTTTCTTTTAATGTCTTCATATTTAAAAATAGTATATATTATACACCAAGATTGAGACGCCATTTTTCTTAGTCGAGCTAAAGTGCGAGGCTTCTGAACCGTGGTTTATATGCACATTTGTTTAACTTTTCTTCAAATGAACGAATTTGAGGTTATCTATTTTTTGACACTGACATTTCTCAGTCAGAGACCGGATTTTTATGCAAAATTACACATTTTTTTTACATGAATTGCAGTAATTAATGCCAAATATTTACAACTGGTGCAAATTGTAAAAATCGAAGGGCGCTGTTGTTATGTTGGTAGATAAAATAATACATGATATGTATTTTGCATGAATTCCGGTCTCTTCAATTATTAACTACTAGTCAATAATGAAATGATTATTAACTACTAGGAAAGGAAAACAATTTGACACATCTTCTACAAACTGTAAAGTCGTACAATCTACAGCTAGTAGTGGCAAAAATATGTACAGTGCAATTTTACTGTCATCTGTTAAAAATTAAACGTCAAAAATTGTTTTAAAGTAGATGCAATCTTCCCAAACCGATTTTATTTGAGGTATCATCAATCGGTTTATAAATAAGTAAGATACAAGGTGCTTTGTTAGTCATCCTGTATTGTAGATCGTAAAACTAAAAGCCAACGTATAGTTAGAACAAATGAAAGCAGTTCCATATAGCTGTTTGAGCTAATTGCGCAAATTTCTATTAAATAACAAATTGTAATTACAAATACGGTTAAAAAACTTAGGAAGATTCCTTGTATTATTTTTCAAAAAGAGCGCTGGACATCAGACCGCTTTCAATACGCAACGGTATGTTGAATATCTTTTATAGGCAACTTATATAGAATTACGTAATTAGTCAATACATGGAGATAATAATGGATCTGTTTTTTTTACTGAGGTGCCAAGGAAAAAGATCCCTGATCAAACACATCATTTCGAAAAATATTTTACCCCAAAAAAATCTATTAACTTAACTAAATTCAGAACTACATTGAATATTAAAGAGCTTATTTGCACATTCCGCATAGCTTTCAATTACATTAATTACTAGCTACTGATTGCGCCCATAAATTCTCAAGTTTTTAGATTTCTAAAACATCCTAACTTCCGGAATTCAAGATATTTCATTAAGGGAGTACTGTTTTGCCACTCCTAAACACTAGTCATTTATTCGGTTGTCACTTTTACTATCTGTTATTGCATTCTTTTAAACATCGTATTTTTAGTTACATTTGACGTTGTTCTTAAACATGTTATTTTATTTTCGGACTATTGAACAATACATCAAGAATGTACGAGAATAACGACAGAAGTCAAAAAACTTGCGACACGTATTTATGTAACAAGATTTTGCTGTGAATTTTCAGCACAGGCGTGTGACATGTACGTGTTTAGAACAATGAAATCACCCTGTTTAGACTAAATAAATGATACTGATAGTTTTAAAATGATAAATATTTGTGTGTTGTTTTCAAAAATTAATTTTAAAACATGAAAAACGACTGCGAGCCACTATTAATGGTGTAGAAGGTGATGGAATTTATTATTTGATTTTGACGGGATAAAAATGAAATAGTCCATAAGCCGCTATAAACTGATATAAAAACTGATCAAGGTCAAATGACAAAAATAGTATATTAGTCCTGTAAACCTAGTTGCTATCTAGCAATTTGGTTCCATTGTTTTTCTATAGTATAAGCTTGCAATTTTTAAGGTTAGTTTTTTTGTTGAGGTTAAAATTCCAGTCTGTGTCATTTCACATGAAAATTCTCTTCACAAACTTGAAAATAAAATATGAATAGGTTATCGAAAATTCTTAATTTACACCATTTTGTTAATGTTTCTCTATAACTTATTCTTATAATATTCATCTTCATTGTGCACCGCACCGCAGTGGCAACCTAATCTAGCAAAGAGCACTTTGTATGGTGGTCGACACTAAAAATTGTGAGACGGATGGTTATCAAAGTCTTGAGGGAGCATTGTCAGTCTTCAGGAAGGTTATTGGGAGTCCAGATATTTTTGAGGGAAAGTTTCCACAGAGTATCGAGGAAAAGTGTACGAAATTTCAGGGAAGTCTTGAGAAAATCTTTTTGACAATCTTCAGAAAGTCTGAATGAGTGAAGAAGGTCAAATTGAAGTCTTGATGCACGTGAAATATCAGAGTACCAAAATATTGTCTTATATTTTTTCCACATAAATTATTATAGCAAAATTGTTAAAAACACCTATCTTTTTAGGAATTACGTTTTAAAAGAATAGTCAAACGGGACTGAACTTGTAATACTGTAAATTTTGAAAATATCTCCAAAAAAGGTTATAATTTAGCACAATTAAAAAAAAACTTAATATTCCTTTTCGGCAATCTCACTAACAATAAGTGAATCAGTTTAGCAACCTGAAAAGTTTTCTTCCGATTCTGAATCTGATTCTACTAGTGTAATTATAATAAGAGGTATATCGTCAACGTCATAAGTACCCATAAGTTCGGTCCAATCTTGTATAATAAGTGTCTCCAGTGTCTAATGGTCCAAAAGTCACAACGACAAAGCTTCTTTCCATAAATTAGCAACCTTATCTATAAGTAGATGAAGGCTGCGGATTTATGTGTTTATCATAATGAGATTTACACCTCGCCCACGCCATTTCGATTGGGTTGTATTCACAATGGTCTGGAGGAAGTCTAAGAACCTCATGTCCTGATAAATAATTGAAGTAGTAATCACGTAACATTTGCCATTGTCTTGTTGTAATATTGTTCAAATTTTCGTCGATTTCATGGGATCCCCTCATCAGATCCGGACGTGCTGACAATAGGACTACCTCCGGAGTATACCCTTTCAAATAAAAGAAGAATTTTCAAAATCGATCCACAATTGAAGAAGAAATCGGTGAACATACATAAAAGGAAAATTTTGAGAATTTTCCTCGATTTCCATGGGAGCCCCTTATTAGATCCGGACTTGCTGACAATGGGACTACCTCCGGAGTATACCCTTTCAAATGAAAAAGGAATTTTCAAAATCAGTCCACACTTGACCAAGAAGTAGGTGAACATACATAAAAGAAGTCGGTAAGGAAGGAAAAATTTGAACCTTTCCCTCGATTTCCATGGGACCTCCTTATCAATTCCGGACTTGCTGACAACGGGACCACCTCTGGAGTATACCCTTACAAATAAAGAATTTTCAAGAATTTTTCGGTCCACAATTAACGGAGAAATCGGTGAACATACATAAAAGAAAAAAAAAACATACATACAGCCGAACATAGAACCTCCTCCTTTTTTGAAGTCGGTAAAAAAGTCATTGTCTTCCGATAGTCGCGGTCGTTATTTTTACTGTCTAGTCTAGTCACTGCCGAGTAAATCTTTTACCTTCCCATTCTGATATCCCATTTTGATATATCCAAATAAACAAAGTTAATCTGTTCACTAGAATTTAGATATCGTGAATACCGTCTAAGAAATTTAATTTTGGCTGCAATCACGTACTTTAGTTCACATAGAATTTTACGATTACATATATTGACAATTTTGTATTTATATCTCTTTTGACAAATCACTGACAAATTCCAAAATTTAATAAAATAACAATTGATGTAATAAATAGTGCACCAAGCACAAAACTAGTGGCTGCACCCCTAACCATAGAACCAGCCGAACATAGAACCTCCTCCTTTTTTAAAGTCGGTAAAAAGGTCTCCAGTCATTGTCTTGCGATAGTCGCGGTCGTTATTCTTACTGTCAAGTAGTCACTGCCGGGTAAAGTACTTCCGGCCTGTAAAATGGTAACTCTTTTACCTTCACTTTTTAATTTAGCAGGATAACTTTTCAAATCATTTTCGTGCACCCAACGTCGAATGGAAAGAAGCCTTCCCATTTTGATATATCCAAATAAATAAAGTTAATCTATTCACTAGAACTTAGATATCGTGAATACCGTCTAAGAAATTTAATTTTGGTTGCAATCACATATTTTCGTGCACATAGAATTTTACGATTACATATATTGACAATTTTGTATTTATATCCCTTTTGACAAATCACTGACTAATTCCAAAATTTAATAAAATAACAATTGATGTAATAAATAGTGCACCAAACACAAAACTAGTGGCTGTACCCCTACATATAGAACCAGCCGAACATAGAACCTCCTCCTTTTTTGAAGTCGGTAAAAAGGTCTCCAGTCATTATCTTGCGATAGTCGCGGTCGTTATTTTTACTGTCAAGTAGTCACTGCCGGGTAAAGTACTTCTAGCCTGTAGAATGGTAACTCTTTTACCTTCACTTTTTAATTTAGCAGGATAACTTTTCAAATCATTTTCGCGCACCCAACGCCGAATAGAAAGAAGCCTTCCCATTTTGATATATCCAAATAAATAAAGTTAATCTGTTCACTAGAATTTAGACATCGTGAATACCGTCTAAGAAATTTAATCACATATTTTCGTTCACATAGAATTTTACGATTAGATAATAATATATTGACAATTTTGTATTTATATCCCTTAGACAAAAGAATTTTGTACAGCGTACTGCGGCTAACTTCAAGTTCTTCACGTCCGTAATTTAGTAATCGAGTATTCATTGTTTGAATTCCACAGGTAAATTTTGATTTGCAGATTTTTTTTGAAAGTGTAATTCCAAAAACATTAATTTTTTTGTTTAATTCCTTTTTTTGTCTAGACCAAAATTTCGAAAATTTCCTTTAAAATTCTTAAAATTACTGCCTGTGAATAATTCGTACACTTATAATATCGCAAAATCAGAATTTTGCCACTGTGTCATAATTGTATCTCTTGGAACTTTAAATTTTGGGTATTTTTTCACATTTTTTTTTGGATATTTCATTTTGTCTGCAAATTCAAAATCTTCCTTTTAAAATTCCAAGCTCTTTCTACCATTTTTTTACAAGCTTTTTCCCAACTTTTGACAAATCACTGAATAATTCGAAAATTTAATAAAATAAAAATTGATGTAATAAATGGTGCACCAAGCACAAAACTAGTGGCTGCACCCCTACCCATCACTTCCTCTTCACGATCACGGGCCCCAAGTTGTCACCTGTTTCCTGGTTGCGGAAAAAAGTTAGAAAATAGTATATGGTGCAACAGTGCGGCAAGTTGTCAATTGCCCACAAAGCGAAGTTCGTCACTTCGTTCGTGCGCTCATTCGCTAGAGGGGCCAATCGACAACGCTGCACGAGTTGCACATGCTATTTTTTATTGCGAATACGGAATAAATCCCAGTATAGAATTGGGGTCCAGGTGCGAAGCCCCTGTAGACAAATTCAGTTTTAAATATTTCCAGTGTTTTTTTTTTTTAAATTTCAACAACGTTGTTTTTTTATTTAATTTCAGCAGTTTGTTTATCTGAGTTTGCATGTGCAAATAATAATTTGTAATATGTAACTGTTTGGTATAAAATGGGCAAACAGTTACTTTTCAACCGTAACGAAGGTTGCAAAGATACTGTTTTTCTGCCTGAGCAATAAAAAAATAATTGCAAGTTGTACTTTGTGACACTTTGTGACATTTAATTTATAAATTAATGGTTTTCTTCTTCTTTGTTTATTTATCTAATACCATTTAGTAGTTTTGGATCTGATCTATAATAATTTTCCTAATTTTGTCTTTGTAGAATATTTTCGCCTTTTTAATCGCCGTGATTTATGTCCTATATATCTTCCATAATACATTCTTTTGCAGCTTCTTTCATTTTTTACTTATTTAATACCAATGTCCTCTATTAATTTCTTCTAGACTTCTTCTACTTCCCCCACTGTCTGTAGTTTGTTTGCCTTTTATTTTGTCTTATTTGGATTCTGTTCACTGATAAAATTGTGGTATTTTGTTTCTAAATTCTTATTAGTTTATTTATTATGAAGCCCGTCTCTATGATTCTGTTGCTTTCACCCCCACATCTCAAAAAATATTTTCCTATATCTAATTCTAACATGCTTCTAGCTGGAGCGACGCGATGGTAAAATTTATTTTCGTACAATCGGTTTGTTATGTGTATACACTGTGATTGTTGACACAATTTGTAAGTCGAATATACAACACTAGGGCTAGTTTACACGAACCATTGCATAAAGATATTGGTAAGGATGCTATATATAACACATAATAAAGAATAATTTTAAGTAATTTAATTTTTGTACCTCTTAAAATGATTTGTATAATTATGTAATTTTGTTTATACAAAATCCACATTGGAAGGATTTTTATACTAACTATAACATACCCTGTAAACTTAACAATTTACATCCTCTCCTTCTGTTTTGTCGCTTTGAAAGGACAAAACTTTTAACGTAATTGACTATAAAATGCTTTCACTCGGCAAGAAAATTTCATATCCTATAATATAACGATATAATGTTTGATGCGATTGTAATAATTGAACCTCTATTAATAGTTTATTGCTTTTAGAAGGTTTATTATCACGGGAAAGCTAATTATTCGAACTTGCGAAAATTACAGTGTAAAATTTTTATTAGAGGTACAATGCAACTGCATTAAAATACTCATCGTTACTCAACGTATTAACACAGTTTATAACTAACTTAAGCTTAAAAACGAATTTCGAATTTTGTGGGCCTTTTATTGGACAGATAAGATTAATTAATTAATTATTATTACATCCAAGTATTTTACTTGCAAACCTTATTGAAATACAGAGTGGAATTAGTAAATAAGAAATTACTATTTGGAAGAATTTACACGGCAGACCTGTATTTGTACCGCTGCCAACCAAATTCTTGCCGAAACATTAATTTTGCGACAAACAAGTAATAGTTTTATAGTTTCACTGCATGTTTGACTCTGGCAATAAATCCAACCATTATTGAACAATTTCCGCATATCAGATTTATTGCATGCCTACAATACTACAGACAAACTGTTGCCAAAAGTTTCAACCTTACGGATGAAAATGAATTTTTTTTCTAATAGTTCCCCACAAAAATTTAAAGTTTTATATTTAGCAAACGATTCAAAAGAAAGGTGAATCTTGTGATTAAAAGAAATAAATTATATCCGACCTCTCCAAATAAACATGTAGGTTTCTCAAACCTTTGGCTTTACAAATGATAAACTTTTACAATTTGTCAGGATTGTGTATATGAGAGCAGAAACGGTGTTCATAATTTTGTGTTTATTTGACGAGTGATGATGTGTTTGGCAAGGAATGGATCTCTTTGATTTATTAGAGCGGCTTTGGTAAGTTTAGAGAACAGAAGTAGCACCGCTCGGTTATTGAATGGCTCATCACCTCAAGGAGACGACAATTTGTCACTCTTAACTCTATACGGGAATATTTTATATTTAGGTTGGTGAAATTATTTAAACGGTGAGTAAAGTCTTTTAATTAAAACGAGCTAACCAACATGTTTTGAAATGTTTGGAAGGAATTTATAAAGCTGTCAGATTATTATTAAGTTACTGCCGTCGGTGAAGATGTCTACAACATAATTCACTGCTGCAAACTTTGGGCTTTTTCCAGTTTGTTTATTATTTGTATCAGAAATTGAAGCATGAACCAGCCGGCTTATTTGGTTTATTTTTAGTTATTAATGCAGTTCTATTTTGGTCCGCTCGACTGGCTGCTACACTATTTGTTTTACATAAATAATGTGATAAATGCACAACTACTGTGTAAATCGGCATAAAGAAGTTAATTATCCCGTTATTGTAACGCAGTAACAAAACAAGCCGGTTTTGGGATATCTCGAAAGAAATCTGTGTAACACGGGTACTTATATTTTGTCTAAATGTGTCTTTCTACATATTTTCAGTGGTGATAAACTAGTTTCCACATTAGGAAATCATGTGCTAATTTGAAATTTTAAATTAGAATGATAAAATAAACGGTTAAAAAGTACACCATAAGTGAATACTTAATAGGGTTAATGTTTAGATGAAAGAAATCTAAAAAGGATTAAGTACTGGCACTTTCACGTGATTTAAATTTGATACTCTAACGTTGTACGTATATGAAAGAGTATACAGGGTGTCCCAGGACTTGCTCCCAAAAAACTAGACAATGAGGGGTCGAAAAGCGCAAAATTTTCTTCTTCTCACCATTAATAACTTTATATTCTTTAAGGTAAGAACCCCTCTTGTAATTCATCAATTGTATCATTAATCTCTTGTTAAATTAGGGCTGATGATGGCAGAAGTATTCTGCCGAAACATGTACCATTAGTAATCTTACAGTTATTAAAGTTTGTGGAGTTCGACATAGATATATTTAAATTTTAATTTAAATTTACTCCACTTGGATTTAAGAACATTCTTCTTGTTTATTAATAACTGAGATGCACCATTTAGAAATATGTAGTTTAATTTGTTTGTCAGCCGAATCCTATAAGGAATAAAAACAATAAGTGTTATTGCACCGGAATTTAGGTACCAAAGACCTAAAATAAATCTAAAATCATTCCTGAAAAGCTCCAGCAAACAGGATTTTCTCCCCCACACATTTTTCATCTAGAAACAATATTCGCGCCTAGCATTATGCTAAGCGAAATTATCTCTCCATATTTATGTTCTCTCTGCTGCACGTGAATTTCCAAACATCAGTTCCCCCCCCGTCTTGTGATGAATATATACTTGAATAATAGCACAAACTAAGTACGACGACAGAAATGTCACAATGGCGTTAAGGACTTTCTGTATAATAGGGCACAAAGGAAATATCACAAATATCATTTTTGTCTTAAAAAAGAATTATAGCTTTAAATATTGTTATGTACTAATACCTATCACATAACTTATACAGGGTGCCCCAGGACTCAATCACCAAGTTTGCTCTGTCGAGTGAGTCCTGGGGCACCCTGTATAAGTTTTGTGATAGGTATTATTTAGTGAATGGTCCGAACCTATAAATTTTTTTAGACAAGAATGATATTTAAGCTTTCAGTTTCTTTTTCTATGACATTATCATTGAAGGTTAAAAATGCCCAAATCGTTTGACAATAAATATTAAAATCTCAAGTACTCACTAAAAATAATTTTGAACAACAGGGATTGTAATACTAATTAATTAATAATAATTAATAACAAATATGTTGGTGAAATAAGCGATAGCCTTGTAAGCCCTTCCGATATTTTATGTAAAGTGCTTAATGTTTCAAAGTGACAATTATGTTTATCATATAACCATATTGAATGCCAACATTTTATCAAGGTATTATCTCCTGACCTACTCACAGACTAATCTAAAAATTATTGAACTAAATTTTGACTTATTTTCAAACCACGAAACTAAGTATGTAGATAATACATAAAATATAGTAGATTATATTACAAGTGACAGAAATGATTCATTGTCATCTCACCGTGAATCACGAGTGCGATAGCACGAGTAATACACATCTCACGAGCTTACAATGGCATTTCGGTCACATGTAAGAAACGACGTTTTATGTCCAACGTGTAATTTTTTGTAAAACGTTAAAAATTAAAAAAAATTAAATTGTCAAAATGACGTTTCAAAATAGCTATTTCTTATACAGGTGTCTTATAAGGCAAATAAGTCACGAAAGAAATGTTTAACCATTTTTAATTATTCTCGAGTGACTTATTTGCTGTTAAGACACATAGTTTTAACACACCTTCTTCTGTAACAGTTCTTAAAACATTCACCAAAACCCAAAAAAAATGACGTTCAAAACTGTTGGCTTATGAACTGGTTGCTATGACAAATTAGAAAACCGTTGAATTATGGGTTCATAAGTCACTAGTGTCTTACAGACCTCATAATACATTCAAAATCGGCTTCATAATAAACAGGTGTTGGATAATAAATATGTATTATATATTTACATACTTTTTAAGTCAAAAAATGGTTGTCATTCCAATATCTTTAGTCAATCGGTCAGTTATAGATGCGATGGAGCACCCGCCCACCGCATTCGAATGTGGTGCCATGAACCATATGGTTTTTAGTCACAAAGAACAACTGTGAAATACAAGAAACGAGATGTGGATACAATATGAAAATGGTTGTCATTCTGAACCAGTTTGTCAACCATTCATCAAAAATGTAAATTCGAGTATAATATATTTTGGTGTAAATCTCAATTTGGATTGATTCTCATTACTGGTACAATGTTTCTTTGTGACTAAAAAGCGTATGGTTCTGGCACCGTTTGTGTGTGCGGTGGGCGGGTGGGCCGCCCTGTCCACTATACTCATCGACTGATTAAATGGATGAGAAATAACAACCATTTATTGAATTGTTTTTTTTTCCTTTAAAAATTAGAACTTACTCTCGTGTTCAATCCAATTTCAAAATTTTTAAGGCAAAAAATGGTTGTCATTCCAATATCCTTAGTCAATCGGCCAGTTGTAGATACAAGATACATCAAGTGAATTACAATGTTTAATTCACGAGTCGTATATTTTGACGGTATTTACAAAAAAAATATTTGAATAATATTCAAATCACGTGTATCATTTTTCCAAACTTCTGGCACTTATGCCGCTTGTGTGAAAAATGGATGGAATAGTAGAAGATCAAGACAAAAAGGAAGTTTTTTTACCCCCGGTAATTCTACATGAAACATTGGATGCTTTGAATACAGTGGTGCCAGACAAATCAAAACATTCGTATGAAAAACAATATTGTGAATGGAGGAAGCGGAAGCAGGCAATTATTATATTTCGGAACGATGCAAAAATGCAAAATCTTCGACACTGTGGTCCTATTATTACCATCTTAAGAAAATGTTATATGCGAAAGAAAATATTGATATACGAGCAGGTCTGTGACACCGCAATTATTATTTATGAGTTTTAAAGTAGTAATTGTTGTAGATTTCATCAATCTCAGCATTCCTAAAACAACAGTCTGTCGGTTGCAGACACAGACTGAAGAAATTGAAAGAAATTGAGGCAGATATAACAGTTCTAAAGAGACACGGTGGCTGGGGCTCAAATAGTGTTGTGGAAGGATACATAGAGGATTCTCTCAATAATAATATTGAAATTTAGAGAAAAATCATTAACCAATTATCAACAATTATTCAGAATTAATCGGCCTTGAATTTGGCAGCATGCTCCTCTGGGTCAAACGCGATGTCATATACAAATCAACGATCGTCGATTTGGTATAGATTTTAGATTTTTACATAATTGTAACTTTTATATTAGACACCAAAATAATAAAAATACGTTGTTCCCATTGAAACTTTTTTTAAGTCACTAGTAAATAAAATCCATAAAATTTCACTAGTGAATCATTGCCTGCTTGTGATAGTTGTTATGGAGTTAATAAAGTCACTTTAAACTGTCAAAATTGAATAAAAAATAGTATACTAAGCGCAAACATTTTATTAACTAAATACACATAGGTAAATTATCAAATAATAAAATTATTGCAGTATAGTGAGCTAAGATAATTAAGTTAGACACTGTGTTAATAAATAAAACTAAAGAAAAAATTAAACATAAATCTAAGAAGAGCATCATCCATTAACACAGTAAAATAAATGAAGAAAATAAATAAAAAAACATGCAAATAATGTAGAAAGAATTTTATATCAACATGGAAACAGAAACAAAAAAAGTAATACAAAAAAAAATCTGCTGGATTATATTACATTTAAGTAGTAAATAAGGTAAAACCAAATGAGAAATAATAGCCAAGGAATATTAAAAATAAATCAAAATCCGAAAAGACATCTAAACTAAAAAATACCTTAAATTTTTAAAGATTTTAATTACGTCATAATTTAAACATTCTTTAAGGGCTTCTGATGGGAGTAGTTTTCTCTCGAAACAGGTTCCTATTATAATTATTTACGTTTATTAAAGTTTGTGGAGTTTGACTTGAATATTTATATAAATTTTAATTTAAAGATTTTATTAAGGCTAAGAATTACAAAGATTTTATAATTCGACACTGTCAGAATTTTCAAATTTTCGCTTGTGTAAACACTGTCATGCAATAATAAAATGTCAGATAAACGTCACACTACTTTTATGGATTTTTTTCACTACTAGTTGTAGAATGTACGATTATATAGTTTGTAGAAGATGTGTGAAATTGTTTTTCTTTCCTAGTAGTTAATAATCATTTCATTATTGACTAGTAGTTAATAATTGAAGAGACCGGATTTGATGCTAAATCCATATCGTGTATTATTTTATCTACCAACTTAACAACAGCGCCCTTCGATTTTTACAAATTGCACCAGTTGTAAATCTTTAGCATTAATTACTGCAATTCATGTAAATAAAAACAACGACGTGTTAAACTATTACAAAATTGCTTCGCATCTTGGTAAATAAAATAGCTCGGCTAAGAAAAATGGCTTCTCAACCTTGGTGTATAATTACTATTAAGCAATTTAAAGCCTGCCAGGATTGTGAATTTGTTATTTTAAAATTTTTTACATAAAAGACCCTTGATTCGGAAAATAACGAATTCATGCTTTTTTTGTAGAAAAGAATCGATAAATGTACGTCTGGATAAAGAATTGAATAAGCTTTAAAATGATGTATCACCCGACCCCCCATGCCATTTAAATTTTTTAAGGGAGTGGCTCCCCTGGCTGAATGGGTGAGATTTAAGACTTGGAAGTTTGGTACAATTTGGTCCCCCTTGATAACAAAATTGACCTGTTCGAGCGTTTTCTTCTATTGTTGGGGGGTACAAATTTTTGTTGGGACATCCTGTATGTACGTATGTATAAAGATTCCACAAAATAACAATCAATTAGGGAGTATTTCATATAACAAACGTAATATAAAATGTAACACGATGCATTGACTGAGCTTATTTTTTACCACATTGTTGATTTTCTAACACATGTGTTATAACAATTTTCAAGCACACAAATATTTTACATCTAAACCACAATCGGTTTTTTGGATAGCACTCAATATATCTTGTCAGGGACATTGTCGAGGTTTTAATTTTTTATTGTTTTGAAAGACCTAAGATGTGAGAATAACAGAATACTTTTTAAAATTATTTAATTAATGAAACAAATTGACAGATCATCAAGTATTCAGAACTGTTTACTATGTGTATAAGACAAATTATATCAAATCTCGAAATTGATATATTTTTATATGCATGTTCTGCTGTAGTAAAGTAAACAATGTCGAGAACAGCTGTAACCTAAGCATTCAAATTAATTACGTATTATTAATCAGTGTAGATTAAACTATTAAGTACAACACATTTACAAAACTGAATTTCAAAAGGTTTTTATTTCTTCACATAAACAATTGTTTATTTGGAAACGAGTTATCAGAGAGGATGCAGAATCCATAAGCGATGTCCACGAAACATTTATTTTGCAGATAGTGCCAAAGAGATTCTTTGCGTTTTTGTTTTAATTTCAACCCAATTTGCACAGCTGCTAAGCAATGAATTGCTTAATTACTCCGTTATTCTGTAAAATGATCGATTAAAAAGTATTGTTTTGAAGGTTCGCGTGGGATATCTGTACGTGGGACATGAAAAAGTAATTGTTCAACAAAAATGATCTTTGGCAAAAACTCCTCGAGGTTAAATAAATATCTTTTGCAATTCATTGGTATCGTTATCCTTTTTAACTTTTAAACTAAAGCTTATCTTTTTTTCTCTTTAGAAAGCGTTGACTGAAATATAGTTAAAAACTGAATTAAATTTTCAATATTCGGGAAGTTGGGGAGATAAATCGAGCTTTACCTGATCGTCTTGAATAGAACCAAGTTTTATGTGTACGCCTCAACTTTATCTTTATTTCATAATATTTTACGACAGCAGATGAAAAGGACAGATATTGTTCACAAATAGTGGGTGCATAACCGCCCACGCTTTGATGTTTTTACACAATAAATAGAGTCGTAGAAATGTGAAATTTAAATTGACAGGTACTTACGTAAAGCTTGTTGTATCTCGTCAACTAAACGAGTAATAAAGCTCTGACAAATAGTCACAATATTTTTGGCGCAGTGATGCTTTAAAAAGATCGACAGTAAATGCTTGTCTTCAGGATTGTGTTTTTTTGTCACGTCCGTGATAAAAAATGTTGGCACTTACCTAGGATATTTCCTGGTCGCAGTAAGCAGTGTGTGGTTTCATCGCAGCAAATCCTTCAGTGTTCCTGAACTTCAGCGGTTCTTTTCATTGCACGTTTCACAGTAATCTCCGATAAAATACAAACAAACACCTCAATCATATTTTCAGCTCTTCCACATGTCATTTTCCGGATTATTTCGAAAACTGTCGGTCCCTCAAACGACTTATTTGTTTATATAATTTTTGTGTGTCATGATTTCACAATTAGTTTTTCTTGAGTGCTTCGTTAGTTGTGACACATTGATGAATCTTTAATAAGAAGCGGCCCACCAATCGTTTTGGAAAAAATGCCATGTGACATCGGGAGGGTGTAAAATATTCACCAACTCTTACAAAGTGTTATGTTGACGGCTTTTGAAAACAGACTGGCAAAGAGCATGGGTAGCGCGACGAAGCGCCGGTTTCATTCACCCAAGATACTACCTATATAGATATGTAGTCATCCAAACATTTCCTCCTTTTATTGGCGCAGACGCGATTCCTCCACAATTTGGCTTCAATCATCTGGACGGCTCGAGAACCGCTCAATTCTCTAGGATTTTCAATGACTTGTATTTTTTAATTCGTGGGTCCTGCTGGAGATAATAAGCTCCCGGAGGATCCCATTCAAACACAAAAGCTCAAATTAGAAAGACGATAAAAAAGAAAGGAGATTTGGAAATATTCATTTGAGTTCGAGTTGCGCTGGCCAATTATGCATACGTACAAGTTCCCTGTAAAATTTCCTTAATAGCGATTTTCTTAATAACAAAATAACCATATTCATAAATCCGTGGTTGACTGACTGACAGCAATAAGTGTTTCGTGCTGGCTAACAGCAAAAGTGGAACATAAAAATGTAAACGTTTTACAGTTTCTACCCCCGCAAAATCGTCCTGTGTAGGTAAATATTTATTTCAATATAGAATGATTTGCGTTATTTATACCTCCAATAAAGACTCATTGAAAACTGCTAAAAATATAACTTGAACTCTTTGATGCGAACTGACCAATTAAGGACGATCGCAAGATTTCCATTCTAATAACTTCATTAATAAAACAAAATGTATTCATAATATTCTTCATTATAATTGAGTTGTTGCAAGACTCCACCTTTTACTATATTTAAATCAACGGTGCCACTTTGCTTTCCTGTTTTGCAGCAAACAACTTTATTCATTCGTTACCCGCATTGGAATATGAAAAGAAAGATAATTAAATCTGTTAATTTTTTAACTATACGTTTTAATTAAACGAAACCATTTAACATGAAAAATAATGATGAAATATGATTTGTGGTATATTCATATTTAACTCAAATTTTCCAAAATCAAATTAAATATGTATCTAAATCAGGAAAAGTGAGTCTGCACGCATTGTCCGAGTGAGACGGACGTGTTTCTATTTTTGCCTGCTGATAATAGTGCCAAAGTGTCAATTGTTGTTTCTTTCCTAAAAGAAAATCTGGAGAGACCAGCCCACAAGTTTTCTGGACCCAGAATCATACCTAGCTAAGTGAAAAATCCATTTTCATTAGAAATTTAGTCGACTTTAAACAGTTTTATCGCGCTAATCCACAAAAACCGGGCTGCACAGGAAACAGTATCGCAAAGCGGTATCTGTAAAAACATTATATTAACTCTCAATATGATTAAACATCTAAATCTAATAAACTCCGACACTTTCTAATATAATATTTTCCTGAAACTCCTGTCTACAGGGTTTCAACAAAATGACAAATCTACAGAATAATTTATCTTACGCTTCAGCCACAAAAAGTCAAATATTCCCCCAGAAAGAACAAGCTATTGTTCTTGATGCAATAAACGATCTTAAATTAACAGACTATGTAGTCGCAATTGGAAACCTCACAGGCCCCAAAAACGTTATTTTCGCTTCCAAAATATCGAAAAACCGAATATGCATTTATCTATCGTCCATACAATTGGTAGACAAGTTACTGTCTAATCACCAAAAAATCTATATAAACGAAAAAGAAATTCCAATCCGTAAACTCATATCCCCCGCACAAAGAATAATTTTATCAAACGTCTCCCCTACTATACCCCACGATGTCCTGAAACTAGCTTTAAAGAATTTGGGATTTAAGCCCCTATCTAAGATGACATTTATGCGCGCCGGAGTTTATGGTGAACAATATAGCCATATCCTCAGTTTCCGAAGGCAGATATTTACTCAGCCCGACGAGAACATGATTATACCATCCTCTATAACACTACAGCATGATAGCACGGACTACCGCATTTTTCTGGGAACTGGAGAACTCACTTGCTTCATTTGTAAGGAGAAAGGACATAAAGCTGAGCAGTGTCCTTCTCAAATCATTGATCAAGACACAATCGAGAACACAGAAGACACCCTTTCCGAAACACAAGAAACTCCAATCAATGTAAACCCAAAAAAACGACCTGTCTCAACATTAGCCTCCTCATCTACAGAGGTTCTCTCCCAACCATCTACGCTAGAATCTTCTAACTCGCATCAAGAACTAGATTCCCCCACAAAAGTACTAAACCTAAAAAAAACTCCCAAATTGCCTAAAAAGAGCGCTTCCTTAGAAAGTCTAACACCTATGAGTGATTTGCTCTTACCGGCCAAAGAAATAATTGAAAAAGCGTCAATACCTTCCTGCATCAACTACGACCAACTCCTTAACCTACTGGAAAATGTATCAGGATCCCAGGATCCAATAAGCATAGTAAGACAATACACACAAGACATTCCTCAATTTATCAACATGCTATACCAAATTTATCCAAACCTCTCCCATCGAATTATTAAATCCAAATTTACAAAACTCCAGAACAAGCTCGAAAAGCAGTTAAATCGTGAACAAGACACAGAAGATGACAGTGCGGACGAATACTAAACGCTCTCTACTTTTTATAACCCGCTCATGCTTTCTATAATCCACCTTTCTTTTCTTTTCCCTCGTCATTTTCAAAATTCTACAATGGAACATAAATGGGTTGTACACCCATCTGCAAGATTTACAGCTCTTAGTAACAGAATTCCCTGCTGACGTCATATGTCTTCAAGAAACCCATCTTAAAAACTCCCAGAGCTACACACCAAGAAATTTCAATTCATTTTCCAAAAATAGAACTGACCGAAACAAAGCCAGTGGAGGAGTTGGTACATACATTAACACAAAATACTCAGCTAAAGTTATCCCACTCATCACTGATCTTGAGGCCTCCGCTGTCCTAGTACAACTAGAAAAAGAAATTTGTATCTGCAACATTTATCTTCCGCCAAATAGAAACTTCACCATGCACGAACTTAACATTCTACTTAATCAGCTACCCAAAAACTCATTAATCATAGGCGATTTCAATGCTCACAATACTCTCTGGGGGGGGAGAAATAACAGACCAACGAGGAACATTACTCGAACAATTTCTTGATCGACACAACCTAGTATTTTTGAACACCGGAAAAAAGACAAGATTCAATTCTTTTTCTGGAACATTTTCTGTCCTAGACCTCTCTCTAAGCCACCCAGAGTTAGCACCTGATCTCACCTGGACCACCCTCGACTCTCTGTATGGTAGCGATCATTTTCCAATCTTGATCGAGTACAATTCGAACATAACATCTTCTCCCATAACTCCACTCAATAGATGGAATATAGCAAACGCAAATTGGAAAGATTTTTCAAGTGAAGTGGACCGGACTCTTAGGGAATTTGATGTTGAGAACACTTTCGGCATGGACGTGGACCACCAACTGGAATATATCATGAATACGATCCTAAGTGCTGCAAATATTCACATCGGCAAAACATCCGGCTACAAAAAAAGAACGGTCCCCTGGTGGAACGCCGAGTGTAAAATGGTTACTAAAGAGTACAAAGCAGCGTTCAATAAATTCAAACGATCCGGAACTAACGAAGACCTCATGAATTTCAAACGTTTAAGAGCCAAGGCCAGATACGTAGATAAACGAAGTAAGAAAGAATCATGGAATAACTTTACCTCATCCATCAACAAGTCTACTCCCGCAAATCTAGTCTGGAACAAAATTCGTTACTTCAAAGGAAAACAAAACAATAACGAACTACTAACACTAACCGTAAATGGAAGACCAATCACATCCAAAGAAGAAATATTGGAAACCTTATCCGACCAATTTCAACAAACTTCTAGTAATGAGAATTATACTAACACTTTCAGACAAACAAAGGAAATCATAGAACTAGAAGTTATAAAACCAGTAGATAATTATGAACATCCCTTGAACACACCTTTCACACTAGATGAATTACTAGAATCTCTGTCAAGAAGCAATAGCAAATCAACAGGGCGTGATGACATCGCCTACGCGCTGATCAAAAACCTATCAGTGCTAGCGAAAACACGTATTTTATCTTTCTTTAACTCAATATGGAGTAAACAGCTTTTTCCCAAAATTTGGAAAGAGGCAATCGTAATCCCGATATTAAAGCCGAATAAACCCAAAACTGAACCCTCTTCATATCGTCCTATCTCGCTCTTATGTAATCTATACAAAATCCTCGAAAGAATGGTTAATTACAGGTTGATGTGGTACCTAGAAAAAGAAAACTTAATAAACGTTAACCAAAACGGTTTCAGGAAATTTAGGTCAACACATGACAGCGTCATTAACTTAGAATCCGAAATCCATGAATCTTTCGCCAACAAGCAAAAACTTCTGGCAGTTTTCTTTGACTTAGAGAAAGCCTATGACATGACCTGGAGATACAGAATCATTAATCAGCTGAAGATTTGGGGTTTTAACGGTAACATACTAGCTTTCATTATCAACTTTCTAAGCAAACGGACCTTCAGACTAAGATTAAACGGTAGCTTTTCGAAACGCAAAACCCTCCAAAACGGCGTCCCACAAGGCTCAGCACTTAGTGCCACCTTATTTCTTAAAGCCATAAACGACAGACATATCCAGTGTCGTAAGCCAACCCGTACAATGCAGCCTATACGCAGACGACATCCTATTATACATCAAGGGGAAATACCTTAGTACTATGGAGAACACCCTCCAAAAAGCCGTGACAGCTATCTCAAAGTGGGCTAACTCATCCGGCTTTCGTTTCTCTGTCAACAAGACAAAATGCATGCTTTTCAATCGCGCTCAAACAAGAGAAACCCCTAAAATAACTGTGTACAACACATTATTACCAGCTGTGGATAGTGTCCGTTTCCTAGGAGTAACATTCGATACAAAATTAAATTGGAAGCATCATCTAGAACATGTCAAAACCTCATGCACAAAAAATCTTCAACTTATGAAAGTGATTGCCAATCATAAATGGGGTGCCGACACATCCAACCTCCTAAAAATATTCAAGAGCTTAATACGCTCAAAGTTAGAATACGGCTGTATCGCCTACTCTGCGTGCAGAAAGTCTTATCTGAAAAAGTTAGCCCCTATTCAGAACACAGCTATACGAATTGCGTTAGGTGCTTTCCGAACCACCCCAGCCTTGAGTTTACACGTACTTGCCTGTGAGTTACCAACAACATACAGAAGAAAACTCTTAACAATGTCATACGCTGCAAACGTCCGATCTATTGATCATCATCCAGTAAGAAACATGACCTTCTCAAATCGGTTCCACACAATATACACCTCAAGACCAAACACAATACCTCCCCTCTATGAGCGACTAAATAGACTTAATGACGAACTCAACACAAGTATCCCCAATATGCTCATCAGGAATATCAATAAGACACCACCTTGGGTACTCCCCCCACTACTCATAAATACCCAAATGAGTCAATGGAAAAAATCTGAAACTCCTCATCTAGTACTGCAAAACATCTTTCGTAGCATAATAGACAACCTTCCTAGATCAAACATCGTTTACACAGATGCATCCAAAACAGACGCCTCGGTTGGCTGCGCAGTAGTGACCTCAGATCAAACTCTCCTTTTTTGTCTTCCCAAATTCGCCAGCGTATGCACTGGAGAATTATACGCCATATTAGAGGCTCTCAATTTCATCAAACAAAACAACTCTCGCTCGCAATGGATAATCTGCTCTGACTCATTGTCATCACTTCAATCCTTAACATCACGTTTCTCCAGTAACCTACTAGTGAAAACGATAAGAGAAGAAGTAGCTCTCATTGAAGCCGAACACAAAACAGTCTCCTTCGTATACGCCCCATCTCATGTCGGAATACAGGGAATTGAAGATGCAGACAAGAATGCAAAAGAAGCCTCCTCGTCCATGGACAGTGTAAGATCAGACATCTGCCTTTTTGAAGACGTAAAACGATATTTTCGTGACAGAATCAATGAAGATTGGAGTACCTCATGGAAAAATAAGATCGGATGGTTGCAAAAGATAAAACCAGATCCAATAAAAGCTCTTCCCACTCCTCAACAACGAAATGAGCAGATAGTACTAGCGCGCCTACGTCTCGGCCATACTCGATTAACAAATAGCTATTTATTTTCCCCAAATTCAGATAGACCCTCCTGCGAAAGGTGTCATTGTCATAGTGTCGAACACCTCCTGTTTGAATGCCCCAATTTTAACCATGAAAGAAAGCAGTGCTCCATGACAAACAGTCCCTATACTGTCCTAGATAAGGATCCCGAAAGGGTCATACAATTTATAAAGTTAACAAATCTTTTCAAGGAAATATAATTCCTATAACTTTCACTGGCCTCTTGACGTGAAAAGTGTTATACCCTTTCCGTTTTCCCCCTTATCATTATCGCTGTGCTAATAACCCTAAGTGGTTGATGCACTTTAATGTTCAATTAAAAAAAAAAAATCTGGAAAAATGATAATAATAAAAAAGGGGATGGGGGCTGTCTCATCCATACATACGTGACGTCTATATGCGGTGAAAGAAAAGAAAATTATATAGCTTCTTCATCATTTCAAACTAGACCTTGGAATTTTATTTGGAATTTAATCTGGAGACATTTATATCGACTTCTTTTTGTCTCGTATTTAATTCAGATTTTTGTTGCAATCTCTCTTACTGTTTTTTGCATTCGTACGGATTTTGTCATTTGTATCAGCCTTGTCACGAGATAAGCCAAGTGACAATAACGTCTGAGCCGTGTTCGCATTTTGGAATCTGGTAGAGAGATTGAGGTGGTCGAGTCATCCTTTCAGATTTTCACCAAGACCTTAATATTTAATATTTTTATGATGTTTCTATTTATCTCTGTTTATCTACCCACGATCTGACACTTGAAATTCCCAAATTAACCTAACTTAAAAATAGATAATATATGAAAGATATAATAACAGATAATATATTATACTTTTTTGTATTTTTTTTGCAGTTTTCGTTACATTCACCCTTCGGGGTCGTCCACTTTTCCTTCTTCCTATAGTAGTCCAGTAATCTAGTAAACCGTAAGTTCCATCAAGTGGTGTTAGTAGGTTTAATTTTTTTTTTCTTGTATGGGATGTGAATGATATGCGAAATCCAAGTTTTCGACCTCGGCAGCCCCCCGGATCACTTTTGAATATGCCAAAAACTGATAAATTTTTTCTTCCATGTATGAGCACGTTTTTGACAAAAACCGTTATATACATTTGACTAGATTGAATTTTCTACAATTTGAGACCAAAATGGGCTCGGTAGACCTAATACTTTCCGAGATACAGCTTGTTTGTAATGCAGTTGTATTTATTATTGATTAATAGGAATAATGGTAACTTTCAACAACAATACAAGTGTAAGTATACCTGATATTGTTCCTCGACTTGCTCAATATAACCTGCGGCGAGTTGGCTGACTGTATAGTCGAGCAGCTCATCCATTTCGTCGTCCTCGTCGAGCTCGTTCAAATCGTGGGTGTTGACATCGACGTCTATCTTAATTTCAGGATCCCTGGCGTCGAAGCTCGGCGTCCCCATATGGGACTCCGTGGTGGGTGGGGAGCTTGGGAGATGAAGTAAAAAATCCTGGTATAGAGAAAAAAAAAACAACAACTCCAACCAGGGACCGCCGGACCTACGGGACAGACGACACCTTTGGGTGGAGCAGAACCGTCGACGTCCGGTGTTGCGACTACGTCACAAGGAAAGTGCGGGTTCGACCTAATGGGCAAAGAACTCACACTAATTCAAGCAAACCTGCACCGCTGTCGGGAGGTAACAATAGCCCTGCTGCAAGAACCGTGATGCGTAGGCAACCGAGTTTGTAGCATGGGCGACAAATCGTGCGGGATCACTTACGTGGGTTCCCTCTCAAAGAAAGACCCAGAACTTGTGTATATGTTTCAGGTCAATAAGACGCCTTCCAACTGACGGGCTACTACAACCGAGATGTCGCGACTGCGCAGGTCAACTTGAAGGAAGGAACGTAATAAAGGTAGTCTTTGCCTCAGTATACCTTCCCGGGGATTCCAGGGAGCAACCCCCTTCTAGGGAGCTAGCGGACGTGGTTGAGCATTGTGCAAGGGAAGGAAAACAACTCATCACATCGTATGGGGGAGCGGTGACTGCAACAGCAGAGGAACAGCACTGCTCGAATATGTTACGAGCACAAAGTTAGAAATACTCGAGGAAACGAACCCACGTTTGTCACCTCGAGGTGTCAGAATGTGATAGACATCACCCTCGCGACACAAGAGATTTCCAAACACATAAGGGACTGGCAAGTATCATCGGAAGTGACCATGTCGTATCATCGGAAGTGACCATGTCAGACCACAGATAGAAACTGACAGGGATCTATTGATAGTAAACCTGTCCACTGTCAGGGGTCGGCTCAATATCTCTAATGATATTAAGACGGCCGGAGAACTGGAAAGGGCAGTCACTGACCTCACTAGGTCTCTGATGACGTCTTATGAGCAAGCTTGTCCGCTGAGATCGGGCACCCGCCAGGGCCACAACACCAAATACATAGTGGTGTAAGGAACTGGAAAGGGGAAGAGCCTGTCTGCGCAAGCTATTCAAGGCCAAGATGACCAAAAATGCAGTCGTCTGGGACGAATTTAAAGAATACCAGCGGTAATACCAAAAAGACGTTCGATCTAAGCAGAGGTCATCATGGAGAAGATTTTGTGTTGACCTTGAATGTACCACCACCACTGCCCGGCTGATAAAAATCCTGTCAAAGGATACGCATCCGGGACAGCAAATAGGTAGTTTTAACAATGAGGACGGCACATATACGGACTCTGCCGACGAAACAGCTAGGGTACTGATGGCTACACATTTTCCGGGCTGTGTCGTCACAACGGAAAACGGGAAAACCCCCTCTCTGGAGGACTGGGCTAAGGCTGCGCGGATTGTGAACCACACTAGCGTATAATGGGCTATAAGAACTTTCAAACCCTTCAAGTCCTGCTACAGTGGGGACTGTCGGAGGTTCTGGACAACCTCGTGACAATTTTTCGGGCATGTATTGCACTCGCATACGTACCGGAAATGTGGAGGGAGGTGAGAGTTGTCTTTATTCCCAAACCAGGGCGAGGAGATTATTCTCCCGCGAAATCTTTCCGTCCCATAAGTCTCACATCGTTTTTGCTAAAAACCTTGGAGAGACTGTGCGACTACCAAATAACGGATGGGGTGTTAAGGGCCAAACCTTTACATCCCAACCAACATACATATTATCAAAAAGCACCTGGAGAGCAAAATAGACAAAGCTAGCGTCGTCCTGTTGCAATGTATGAGAGCGGTGGGAAGGTCCCGGGGTTTGACACTCAGGATTACCCTCTGGCTCTACATGGCCGTCATCAGACCGATGCTGAGCTACGGAGCAATTGTCTGGTGGCAAAGAGTCAGACAAAAAACAACGATGGCACGCCTCGGACGCATCCAACGGATGACATGTGTCGCTGTGACAGATGCCATGAGAACCACCCCGACCGCAGCTCTGGAGGCTATCCTGTATCTGCCTCGCATTGATCTATTCGTGGGGGGCACGGCACTTGCTTCCGCTCGCAGGCTGCGGGAAGGTAACCGTTGGAAAGCTGGGAAATCAGAACGCGGGCATGCCCGCATCCTGAGCGAAGGACTCCACAGAGTACCTCTCTTTAGTGCGGGGTCGGACCGTATCTGTTCTCAATAGCTGTTTTCGCGGAGCGCATTCGGAACACAAACGGAGGAAGTTCAGGACCAATGCGCATGGGCGTCTTCAGAATTGTTTCAGAATTTTTAGCTCCGCGAACGCATGGGAACGCATTACGAACGTACAACGAACAAAACGCATTGAGCACGTCTGCGTCCTTCTGTCAAAATACGAAGTGGCGTATCACCACTTTTCAGGAGAAGCGTTTATGTGTTTTTGTTGATAATGAAATTTATGTTTTCCAACTTTAAATAATAATTTTTCTCAAAAATTTTTTTTTGTGAGGTATAAAAAATTTTATATTGTCATTTTGACAATATTGAAAGAGGAATAAGAATCGTCACCACGAGTTTATAATAGTAATTATACACCAAGGTTGAGAAGCCATTTTTCTTAGCCGAGCTATTTTATTTACCGAGATGCAAAGCATCGAGGTAAATAATAGTGCAAGGCTAAGAAAAGGCTTCGCAACCGTGGTTTATATACAATTTTTTTCCCTACTAGCACATTTGATTCCATGGAAGATATCCATAAAAAGCAAGTATAGTAGCCTCAACCTTAAATTGTCACGAATTTTTTATCGAATTTTTTATCGGAATCGAGACATTGCGGAACAAGTAAGTCGTAACCGATACCATATGGACTCTAACCGGTTTTGATTGTCTTGTTGCAACTGGTCGACTCGATTGCAAGACGGGGTTTATGTACGGCGGCACGCGCCGTTCTTCAGACACGTATTTAATATTTTGTTATGAATTATTACTAGCTAAAGTGAGGTATTTATTTGGTCCAGAATATGTTTTCTAAGGCTTGCACTTTTAATGTATTCTAAAGTTGAACAGTAAAATATGAATTTGTTACACGTACTGAGGGAAGTGATTAACTCGATCTACATTTTTGGCAATACGGTCCTGTCACCATTCCTTTACATCTTCGCCGAAAAGTCGATCAAGAGTAGAATGTTTATTTCAGAACCAGTTTAGGACGTTCATAAATAAGTTGGCCCTGCATAATTTCCCCTCCCAACCCCGTGACAATTTAAGCTTGAGGCTACTATAGCATATGAAATTTAATCAATACCTGTCCTTTCTATTTTTCTTGCGATGTTGCTAGTGTGGTCCAGCTGGCAAATATAACAATTGGCAAGAAATTCCAACTCCCCAGTTCTACATTGTTGAGCTGTCACCTATCATTAATAATGACAGCAAATGTCAAGTCAAGACATCAAGTACGGCAGTAACCATGCTAACATTGTCAATATGGTTTTTATTATCTACTAGTAGGAGAGAAAAATCAATTATTAGGTAAGGTACAGAAAATCAATTTCTGAAGCTTCAAACATGATATATAATGATGTTTTCTAAAGCTAGTAGTGAAAAAAAATTTTAGATCATTGATTTTTTCCAACGCTGTTCTAAGTCCGTTCAGAGATGCCAAGAGTACCTAGGTGAAGAACTTTTTACAGACCAATTGTCTGTTCATTTTTTGGTCATGTAATAAGGTCCCTACTTATTCTAAAATGTTGTCTAAACTATTCGTCGCTAAATTGTGGCACAGTTTCTTCAAAGAAGTTTTTATTCTTTGGTACTTCAAAGAGATCTATAAACTCCTATAAATAGTTGTGACTTGAATCAAAAATGAATCATTTAAAATTAAGTATTTTTGTTACTGTTCTTTTTTACCTTGTTTTCACGTTCTGTACAAATAAAAATCACAAATTTTAAGGTTATGTTCCGTTCCGAACTAAATATCCCAGCCTTGATTCAAGATTCTGTCGGATACGTTCTGAACACGTTCAGGATGTAACAGGCGTCTTCCACGAACACCGAATTTTTAATCCGGAGGAAGTTCATTTTCTACCGCGAACGGCAAATTTATTAGTGCGCATGCGAGAATGCTCTGAACGCGTTCGACAAATCCTATGCAATGCATACGGATACAGGAGAACATCCGAAGTTTGACATTTCAATCTTCACGGATGGATCAAAAAAGAAAACGGGGTCTGGAGCTGGAATTCACATCCCCGAAATGAACTGTAATCTCAGCGCAACCCAATGGGAATGTGCCAATATTTTCCAGACGGAGATGGCGGCCATTCTAAGGGTTGCCACAGAAATCACTGGACGCAATATCAGTGAAAAAACGATGTGCTTCTTCAGCGACAGTCGAGCAGCTCTGCGGGCTCTAGCCAGTGGCAGGATTACCTCTCAAGTGGTACATGAATGCAATCTGGCACTGTCGAGAATAGCACTAACCAATGTCGTTGAGCTAAGGTGGGTTCGAAGAAATAACGGTAATGAGAGGAATGAGAGGGCCGACGAGCTGCTTCGACAGGGCGCGACGGGAACACCGGATGGTACCGAACCGCCCATCCGACCGGCCAACTAGACACTGTGCTAGATGGGAAACGACAACAGGCTGCAGACAAAGCAAGATTTTTATCAAAAATCCTTGCTTTAAAAGAGCCAAGTCCTGTCTGCATTTGTCAAGGGACAGAATCCGCCTTTTGGTGGGCATCTGGACCGGATATTGCAGGCTAAATAAACACCTTCATGTGATGAGGGTGGTAAACCACCCAACGTGTAGGGCGTATTTAGAGGAGGACAATACTGTCGAACATATCCTACGGGAATGTCCGTCTTTCGCCTCGACCAGAAAGTCCATACTGGGGGAGACATAGCCATCCTAGCTTTTTTCGACAATGTCGGATGGCTGGATGAGAGACAGGAATGAGGGACACGAGGAGATGACACAATGGGCCCGCGGTGTGGTCTAAGTGTCGGTGAGAGGAGCTAATTCCCTCACACCCCTCAACACCTAATATATCTATCTAATATGCAAAAAAACGCCGTCCGAAAAAAAACGTTTTATTGAAATTTGTTTGTTTACTTACCACTAAGGTTAATGATTTCTACATGATTTGCAGCGTTTGGTGTAGTGGGTTGGTAATTCTTAAAAAAAAAATATTTTTCCACCAAAAATTTTCACCTAAAATACTGAAGGGTGGACACAAATGTAGATGCCCTTGGAACTCGACGGTCTAGAAATTGTTCTATCCACAAATCCCGAGCAATACGTGTATTACCCCCGGTTTCTCCATAAAGGAGCACCATATCAGTACGTTCTAAATTTGAATAATCACCCATCTTAAATTAAGATTTAGGAAGTAATTCTAAAATAATCGCGTTCGGTCCGGTTCAATTAATGGGATAATACTGAAGGGCCTTCATTTTTGTTCCGTTGCAAAACCTTTCTGATAAAAAATTTCAATTTTGCCCTGTATTTCTATGTTTAAGCAAGTTCCTTACCATCCTTCATTTTTCTGTTGTATTATTTGTCTTTCCACCGTGAACCAATTTTTACATAGCTGCTTCTTTTTTCAATTATTCTTGTAGGTTCGCCTATTTCTTAATTGTGGTGTTTGTTAGTTCCTTTTCTCCGAGAGCTTTTAATGCTCCTTGCTTTATGCTTTCCTTTATTTGCTCGTACGTTTCTACTATGTTATCATATATATCGTTTTTCATCCAGTCGTTGTTGGTGGAGTTTTCTTATTGATTGATTGTATATTCAACTGTTTTTCTTTTTTTTGTAGTGTTCTATTGTTGTTCTGTGGCGCGCATCCTGTTATACTTCCGATTTATTTCCATATTCGCTGATGGCAGCATCTTATTCTTCTTGACTAGTTCTGTTTGGCGTTGTAGTTGCGTCATGTAACTTTTTTTCTAATACATCGTGATCACTCACTCCTTATTATTACTCCTTAACGTTGTTGTTTTTCCATTAGTATTCCATCTCCAGCTTTTGCTCTACTTTTCTTCCCAACTCCACTCCGATTATCCGACAAGGGATAATATTGTATCGTTTCTGGGTTCCATTTATTTATTTACAGACTATGTACAATTTATTTATACTTCTAATATTACACTATTTACATTATTTACACTATTTACAATTTACTACTTCACTGGCACGTCTCGTATTATTTATTTACACATCACGGGGCACTCCGGATAGATAAAAGCAACTGTCCGACTCGACCCACTTCGACCTCGATAGACTGACTGATGCGACTAGACTGACTCCCGCTGGAACGTCCTCTAATAAATATACCGGCGCCTAAATGTTTCTAGAGGCTCCAGAAGTTCCATGGCGCTCTCGATCTGTATAGTAGCCTCAAGCTTAAATTGTCACGGGGTTGGGAGGGGAAATGATGCACGACCAACTTATCTATGAACGTCCTAAACTGGTTCTGAAATAAACCTTCTACTCTTGATCGACTCTTCGGCGAAGATGTAAAGGAATGGTGACAGGACCGTATTCAAAAAATGTAGATTTAGTTGATAACTTCCCTCAGTACGTGTAACAAATTAATATTTTACTGTTCAACTTTAGAATACATTAAAAGTGCAAGCCTTAGAAAAACATATGCTGGACCAAATATTAAAAACAAATTCCTCACTTTAGCTAGTAATAATTCATAACAAAATATTAAATACCTCTCTGATGCAATGGCGCGTGTCGGGACAGAAACCGCGTCTTGCAATCGAGTCGACCAGTTGCAACAAGACAATCAAAACCGGTTAGAATTCATATGGTATCGGTTACGACTCACTTGTCCCGCAATGTCTCGATTCCGACAAAAAAATGGACAAAAAATTCATGACAATTTAAGGTTGAGGCTACTATACCGGATATTCCAAAAGATGAGTCATACTACCTCGAGTACGTTGTAGTAAATTCCAGTACAGTCCAGTAATTGATGCCGCCGCTACAGCGATGAGTCATCTCGGGTCCACGCCCGTCACAATATATATGTGATTTCCACAGCATGTGGAAAGATTATGAATAGGGGCATGTATTTGAGGTCTAGTTTTCTAGTTTGATTTTGGAGCGGCTGGAGCCACCCCAATGGTAAAAGTAAGGTGGGGGTGTAAACCGTTTCCCCTACCCTAAAGGCCAGTTTCACCAACATCGATTAACTTTAACTGATAAATAACTGCATAGATACGTTTGTTAAAACTATAGCAACAATTGTTCGTAACAGTTCGTAACGGAGAGGTTGGTGAAATCGGCCCTTAGTGCCACAAGGGCGAGAAAAATCGTTCAAGGGCATACATTTTATGGTGGTTTGTTTGATTTTTTCAGAACGCGTTGTGGTTCTTTTTGCAAGTGCCACAACGTAAATTTCGTATGAGGGCCAAATCGGAGAATCCATCATCAGCGTTGTGGTCGTTTTTTCGCTAAGTGGGCGTTTTCGGTCTTTGAAGCTAACATATGCACAGGTCTCCTTGTCGCTGTCGGTACTGTTTTTGACATCCTTTTTTTCCACACTCACTCTGTGTCCCGACCATCTGATTCTTTGGGTTTTACAAAGGATAACATGTTGGGTCTTTCGTGCACCTTTTTCCATTCGGTCTTCCTATCCGTGCGTTGCATTTCTCCCCAGAAAAGCTTTCTTACAGTGAAATCATTAAAGAAAAGAGCAAAATAATAAAAACAATGCTAAAAATATCAGGATTCTTTCATAAACTTTATCAACTGAAGACAGTTATTATATGATGGTATGCGGTGGTGAAAGTGGAACAGTCAAAAGTCGGTAATATAGATGATGAATATGTAATAATATAATAATTATATAGTTGGATATTACCAAAAAAATACTCAGCTGCAAAGATTTCAATAATAGAAGGAATTAGACAATCACGACTCCATTATTTATTGCAAAGCAGCGACAGCTACTAAGAACCATACAAAAATTGTGGATGAACAAAATAAGACAAACATGTTGTTATTATTACCTTAACATACTCGAATTACAGATGAACATTAATGGATACTAAACGCCAGACAAAAGAGTAAGTTCAATAGGTTAAAAATAGTGCCGGTATAACAATAATAGTCCAGTGAAATCGGTTGAGATGGTTAGCTCACGGTCGGTCTGAGAAAAGAGACTAGTGATTAAAGTGTGTGAGTGAAGAAAAGAAGCTGCATAATGGAAGCACTTGTTGGAGTGGCGGAATATTGCTCAAAACAGAATTCAATTCCCGTAGGAATCCCTACACCCAAAGGTATTAGGCAGGGGTACTGATTGAGAACTATGACGATATTTTGCTTTATAGCTTTAATTTAATAACATACAAAATTGAAGTTTTTGTACCATTTCAATCATAATTATTATTTCTATTTTAACGGTAACAAATTGAAGGTGCACGAACACTATTAAAGTTATAAAAAATTATTTAGGGCCTTGCTGTTCTCTACCAGAAGGGTAGACTCGATATGCGCCTTGTTTGCAAACATCCTTCTCACAAAATAAAATCTAACATTTAACTCCTATTCAGATCATAAGCTTTTGTTTTAATTTCTTTTTTTTTGAAGTTTTACAAGAAGTTACACGTCGGGTTTGATGTTTGAGAAATTGATGTACTGCACCTTATCCATTAATGGATTTAATGGTTAATCTAGATTGCCGTAGTTGATGTGTTGACTTGATGTTTGCGTCTTTCTTTATACATTATTAATGGTAGCTGATTGAATTTTCTTCAGTACTTGATTTTTTTTTTTTTAGTTTTTATATGGAAAAATAGAAATGACAGGTATTAATTGAATGTAATTTTATTTTTATTCATTTGTTTTCACGTGCTACAGAGTGATCAAGAAGGACTGTTTGAGTTGGTATTACATTTAAGATACTTTTTTTGTTCGGCTATTTGTAACACTGCAGCCGGATACACATATTTGACGTCACGTCAACTGAGAGAAAATTGTAGGTTAGGTGAATAGAAATTCTATTAATTCAAGGAAATTAAACGAAGCAGAAATTAAACTTGAAATACAGAACGAGAACCACACTATAATAGGTAATGCCCAAAATTGCCCCCCATTTTGCTCTAAACATAAATTAACTCTTCGTTTTATTTCAAATTTGAAATGTCAGTTGTGAATGATGCTGACACTCATGAATGACTGCTTTCAGTGTCAAGACGTCAACAACCAGAAGTTCTTACAATTCTACCATTTAAAAATTTAATTCAGTATTGCCAACTCAAACAGTCCTTATTGATCACGCTGTATTTGGTTTACATGGATATCTTAAGAAAAGTTAAATAAATGTGCTAAACATCTTCTAAACCTTCGTGGATAATTACTAATACAGCATCAAAAACTTTTTATCAGTCACCCTGAATGTAGAACGTGATCTCCCTTGCTTGTTATTATGTAGTTGGGACACCCTTTTCGAGAAGAATTTGAATTAATACAGGCAATTTTTTTAAGAAATACGCCATCAGGGCGTTTTATGAAATAACAAAATTTATTATTGCACTCAGCTTTAACTCAAATTAACATAACACAATACTTTGTTAAATTAGAAAAAAAAATTACTATTTTTATAATTTTAAATAATAACTGCAGCTTTAGTCCCTCGTTTTTGACTAATAATGTGGTACTTTACTCCCTAGGGAATAAAATAAAAAAATACCGATACTTTTGGAATTTCATTTTTATTTATTAATATTAACATTTAAATTAATTAAGTAACAACGAATTCATTATTTCTAGTGGTATTATTGACTGAAACCTTCCTGGTTGAAGCTTCATTTTCATCTGAAACATTGCTAGTCGAAGGTTTGTTTCCATTGTCGCTTAAAATCTGTCTTGCAATTTGAATTTTACTTTGAGCTGAAGATTCTATGTAGCCTTCGGCAACTTTACCAGATTTCCAACCGCCAAGACGTTTGACAGTCGTTAAATCAGCACTACTGTCTGCCAGCAAAGTTGCTGATGTTCTTCTCATACCGTGTCTATAATGTAGGACCATCAGGAAGCTTCCATAGGTTGCAATAGTCAATGGTATTTTGCCTAAACTATTTTTCCTACTGATTGAGCAAGTTCCGTTTTTTATAAAAAAGAAAAAAGCGTTTGTGGTTGGTATGTGGTGGTCTAAGAGATGCATACTTCCGATACAGCTCAATTAAATTCAGCGATGATTTGTCCCTAGGTTTTAGAATATTGAAATTCCGATCAATCTTGGTTTTCCTATGTTTTATATTAACAATTATAACTGCTCCTTCATCTCGAATATCATCTACTAACAAATTTAAGAGTTCTTGGCATCTCATGGCTCCAACAATACCCATGATTATCCCGACATATTAAAAAATTTCAGATAATAATTGTCAATCAATGGAGCTTCGTTCATGAACTGCATTACCTGGTATCTGCTGTTTTTTTTTGCGCTATAATACCGAATATCGTTTCAGAAAAGCTATTTGCTTTGAAAATTTGCTGATGTCGACATTGTGATGAATAAGTATATTGGATAATTTTTGAATAGTAAAACCAAAGCAATGGGACTTTATAGGTTTCAGAGACTTCAGGAAAATTAACCAGCAAAACATCTTCAGAAAAAATATTCTTAATACCTTTTTCCTTACACCACTTCAGAAATTTAGCTCTTTACATCTTTAGCTCTTGCAGTAATGGCCAAAGGTAACTTGTCCAAATTGTCAGTCAACCAACTCCATTTAGGTATCACCGTACCGAGTAATTACTGCTTGAAAAAATTTTCTTGTTGTGTGTTGGGAGGAATGTTTTGTATGCATCTCTGGAATAAAGACCCATTCCTCAAATGAAAATGTCCTCGGCTCTGACATTTCTTACATTCTCGGGATTAAAATGGGTCTTTATTCCCTTGATACATAAATAAGTATTAGGTGTTTCCGACCCATATTTCTTTTTGGTATTAATATTAATAAAGTAATCTACAGTCGAAACACTGCTAACTTATTACTATAAATTTAATATGAAGGGATAATAATCTCAAGTTCAGAATTGTTCTTGCTTAATTTCATATAATGGGTTCAAAATAATTTGTATACTCATTGGGAAAATCTCTTATCCTATACCGTAATGTTGTGGTATTTAATAATAACCTTATTTATTTGCTGTCACTGTCATTATGAATGGTAAATGGTAAATACACACTAGCACGAATTTTAATTTTGAAACACGAAAGACCTAAATACACTGAGTCATTAACGCACTTGGCACTACTTTCTAAGTCTATTAGTTCCGTTGGAGCCTGAAATAAAATTAGACCAATACATCCATGTAATATTTATCGATGACACCGTGACGGCTTCTTTGAGCTCTCTTCGTTCCCTTTTTCGACGATATCCATGAGTTTGGTACTTACTGCGTTGTTTTTTGCTACTGTTTAATGGAAACTTCCGTAAGATTATTGTGTTCATCTATTATCTCAAATTTAATCTGCAGTTCCATACGAAGTTTGGCTTAATCCGGAACATGTCGCGATGTTGTTAACCTTTTTAAGAGAAGTTAAGTCGCCACCGTTCTGTTATCCGATAGATCAATACGTTTATGGATTTTCTAACACGTATAACAAACTGTTCAATGTTGTTTGAGGATTGGGTAGTTGAAAATAGTGACTACTCCTGTGAATTTTTTAATTAAGCTGTGATATTAGCTGATTTGATTTTTTAAACTGGCCATCATAGGGATTCCCACGTTAAGTTTTTCCAGACACTACCCTATTTGATTTCAAGCACTATTTTGCTATCAAATTGAAAAATACAAATAAAATAAAAAAAAATTATACCTGACTAACATCTAGATGACTATTTTTGCCACGCAAAAGGAAGGTATAATGGAGTATTTCTCTCACAAGTGATACAGTGTGTGCCTGGATGGGGTGCCCATGAGGTGATTTTCTCTATTAAGTTGTTTGGAGAGGAATATTTTTGGTCTAGACTGGTTTTGCTTATCTTACAACTGTAGAAAACTAAAACAGTCAAACATTTTATTCAACTTGTTTTAAATTAAGCAGTTTTTTCTTTAATTTTGAAGTCCATAAACTGAACTCAAAGTTGCCTAGCAACCTGAACACAGTGGCAGTCACGGCTGAAACCTTATTTCGAGTAAAATAATTAACAAAACAATTTGAACAATCCATTGCGGCTCAAATGAACCCCAGGAATTTTTTCTTGAAATTCTTAGATTAAGTGTTGATATAGTAGGTCGCCAAGACCGTAACACTGAATTTAAAAAATTCTTTGCAGAAGACTTAGTATTACGATTTTTTTTGATAACAATGAAGTTTCATAAAGTTTCAATGGTATTTTTTAGGCGTTGCTAGGCAGTGTTCGGCTTTAAATACTAGATTTATCAAAAATATTGGGACTTTCGATCCTATTCGAAGAAAAAAGCCCCCAATTAAAACATATCAACTATGATTTGCAATGTTTTATGTTTTTTTTTTTGTAATTTTATAACAAGCAAAACCAGTCAAGACCAAAAATATTCTTCTCCAAACAACTTACTAGAAAAAATCACCTCATTGGCACCCCATCCAGGGACACATTGTATAATGATAAAAAGGGGTGAATTACTATGGTTACACAATGGTAAGACATGAATAATTTTTTGAAACGTCATTTTGACACTTTCATTAATTTTTGATTTTTAACTTTTACAAGAAATTACACGTCGGGCATAAAACATCGTATCTTACACAAAGATCTCACTCGCTGACAATGAAGCATTTCTGTCACTTTTAATATAGTCTACTATTTTCAGTACTAGCTGTAAAATGTACCATTATATATGACATGACACCTCCGCCGCTATTTAAAATATATTTATTGTATTTTAAAATATCACAACCATGTATAACATTATTTATTGATGTTGAGCTGGATTAAACTTTTAATAAAAAAAAATTAATAATAATGAGGAGACCGGATTTCATCCAAAATGGCAGAAAATTCGTGAAATTGTTTATGTAATTATAAATATAAATACAAGAATAGACAGAAACGTATGATTTATAGGATTTAAGCTGCTAGTAGTGAAAAAAATTATATATAAACCACGGTGGAGAAGCCTATTCTCAGCTTCGCAACTTAATACTGCTCAGCTGAGAAAAACAACTTCTCTACTTTGATATAATAATATACTAATATAAAGCACGGTAGAGCCACCATCGGGCGCCGCCTTGGGACAGGAGGGCGTAGCTACGATCGGGGACCCCCTAAGGACAGGGAGACGTAGCTTACCATAGGGGTGCTCTTGGGACAGGGGGTGTAGCTACCATCGGGAACCCCCTAGGGGCAGGTAGATAGAGATTAATAATAAAAATAATGTTGTTTTTCGTTCATTACCACGAGTAACAGCGCAAAATTATAACTAAATTATCGTTTAAGTTTATCGTCTTTTGTATTGATATCTTGCATTTGTGCCATGTTTTCCCAAACCAGATATACTGAGGTTTTAAAAAGAGCAATTTCGTAAAATATGGTACATATTTAATGCGGCGTTGAGAGTGTTATCCTTTCACTTAAGACACTATTATGTGATATACCAGACACGCCAGTACTGCCCTATGTTCCGAACGATATTGAGTCCGTTGGAGAACGAAAGATGTCGAATCTATTGGAACTATTCGTTATTCAGCGTCAGGCAGATAACAGCGAACAAGTCTGACGTGGTTTTTGGACCACTCCACCAAGCAAATGTTGTTAACATTTTTTAAAAGGAGTTAAGTCATCACTTTTTGGTGGCGAACCAGTCGTTTTAGATTGGGGTAGACCACTGGAGCTACGCCCCTTCGTTCTTTAATAGATCATTTGTGCGTTCAGTCATTTTTCCAGTTGATTTGTATTTTTGAGCTTAATAAATTTTGCCAATTTTCTGCCAATTTAAACCGACACGTTAGCGTGGCTTTGCCGAATTGAGGAGGACCCTTGTCTCCACTAACAGCTACCTGGTAATTGTGCAGCTCCCATATTGGTGATTTTTAATTGTTTTTGAATAAAACAATTTTGCGGCCGAGATTGCGAGGTTAGTAGTAATTTGTGTACCTAGGCCGTAAAGGTTAGCTTTTTTGGACGCATCTGCTGTTTGTGGCCGAGGCGTGAGCCGAGGACACAATGCAGATAAGGCCAAAAAAGGACTTTTGGCCGAGGTGCCCACGACGTTTTTTAGGCGATGATCACAAATGAATTCAAAAATTTGGTCATATAATTTTTTTAAGACATTATTACTATAATTAGTGGGGACGCATGGGAATAAAACGACTAGTGTAGTAGGTATTACGGCCCCTCAGATGGTAGCTACGCCCACCTGCCCCTAGGGGAGGGCTCTCCCAAGGCAGCTCCCCCTGTCCCTTAACTTCAGTCACTTCAGTCGTGTCTTTATAAAGGTGAGGCACACAACATCTTTTGTACACATCTGTAAAATTGGTAAAAGTGGAGTTCATGCCGGTATCTAAAATGACATTTTTCAGATTATTTATGATACAAAAAGTGGAACATTAACGTCGTAGTATTTTAAACTAGAATTTTAAAGTCCCAGTACTCTCCACTCACAAAACAACTGGTATTCTTTCTCATATTATTAATAGTAATTTGTATTTTTGCATTAATATAAATTTAATACAACAAAGCAAATTTGTATTAATATATGCAATAATATGCAATCTTTTCGAAGATATGGCAACAAAGATATGACTTTGCCTGAGGACTTTGTTTTTCCTACAATAAAAAGTTAATATCGATTACTGTCGTTATTTACATTTACCCAAATAAGGACATTTTATCTCCAACAACCTTTGTGGCTTTCCAACATAAAATATAACACCATCAGGACAGTATGCTAGCCATGGATAAAGATGTCATTACAATTCCCATTTTTTTATGTTGTAAGTGGGGCTGTTTTTTGGTGGTGTTGAAGGCCATTTCATTCCCATATGAAGTTGGTTTAGATGTTATGTGTTTTGAATGGAATTTTTTTTTAACATTGTGCTCCAGACTTCTTTTTTAAAGGTACACACTGAGTGACATTTTGATGCTACGATAAATAATTTATACTAGCACCTTCAATTTACTGAAAAGTATTTTCCAACCTGTTATTCGATTTCCTCTTTTTGTTTTCCCACATTGAACAAATAGGTAGTTGTAGTTGGAAGTAATTAAGTAATGTGGACAGTTTTAAATACATGATCTAATGACCGCCGGTGTAAATAACAACACAAATTACACGGATCGCCAATATTGTATAACACAAAGCCACAGTACACATGACTATAACAATCACAGATCACCCCATCACAATGACAAAGACGGTTAAAAATCAGCTGATTATCGTCAGCAGCCAGCGACCTAAAACAGTTGATGTTAAATCCTTCGGTTAAATCTCAAGAGCAAACGACAGATTTCTTGAAAAGTGTCAAAAGTTTTAGTTTCTGACAGATCAGTCCCAAAAGAGTGGAGTTTGACAGATGCGTACAAAAAAATAAAACTTTACGGCTCCAAAAGAGGCCGTAAAATCACATTTTTCGTAATCATTGCCTAAAAAATTTATTATTTTGACATTCAGCATAAGCGCTGAAAAGTGTATGTTATTAGGACAACAGGTATATAAAGTAGTAAAGGGGTTGTCTTATAAGTTTGGTCTCCTTGGTATGTTCCATTTTTGTTACTTAAAACCAATTTTAACAATCATTAGGTTTCTCAACTATACCTAGTTTCTTAACTATTGTTCCAAGTTTTGATAAAAGATAATTGTATGTGCCTATATTTTGTTAGTGAAAATTTTGTTTTGCATTAAAAAAACCAATGCCACATTATCTCTAAAATGTGCTATTGTTCAAATTTAAATAAAATGTTTCTTTAGATTTTATGCCCTCTAATCCTATAAAATTAAAAATAGAATCAAATTATTTACTCTTTAATACCACGTGTTCAACATCATTATTTTCTTAAGCGTTTGCATTTAACAGCGCTAATTTGAGCAATTTTCATAAAATTATCCGATGTTTTAATTAAAACCTTTTATGAAAACCTCAGACGTTTAAACATTCAGGTTAAACTGCGGATACCACCCGCACCATATAAACATTATATTATTAAGCATAATAATTGTTGACATGATGACAATAATTCTTAAATTTAATCTCCATCCACATCTAGACTTTCTTTTTTCAGCCTAAAAACAACCTGGGGCAAACATAATTACAATGCTAGTTTCACTTGGTTGTACAGGTGTAATTTCAAATGAGATAAATTACAAGTGGATATCCAACGAGAAAATTAAAAACATCCATCTAAGTGTCCTGGAAATTTGTACGTAGCACAGACGTAAAATTTTATTGTGTCACAAGTGACCCAAAGACCTTCAACCTTGTTTAACCAATTTACGTATTGAACTGTCTTAGGGGAAAGTAAGTAAACTTTATAAAGGAACTAAAAAACAACGAAAACCTTTGACATTTTAAGCTTTATGGATAAAGGTAAAAAATATGGTAAAATATGGTCTGCATTCACAAAAACAATCTGACTCAAATGGCATGTGCCATGATTTTGAACATAAAGCATTGAAACCTCACGAAATGTAAATTTAGCCGAAAATTGTGATCGTTTATTAGAAATAGATTTACGCGAATTAAAAGTTCAATTACTGGAAAAATTTAGTACCGATTTTTTTTTTTTAATCATTTGGAAATAATTTATTTATAAGAGGAACCTTATCTAACAGTTATATAATTTACAACATTTTGCAAAATTTTTATGCAAATGTATTTGTAAATATTGTTTTTGTTGCGAATGTGTTATTGACCGCACCCTTTGTGTATTGCACTGAATGCACTAAACAATTTGGAAAAAAATAAAATTGCAATTTCAAAAAATATCCAGTATGTATCGAGCTAGATCTCCTACATGTTTTGATAGACCTACCAAGGCGAGAAACTGTGTAGAAGTTTTATGGATTTTAGGGTCTGCCACTACCGATTAAGTTAAACTTACTACAAATACAGCATAGAAGTGGAAGGTCTGCTACAGAAAATACAGGGTCTTAAAAACTATTTATCATGTACATATTGTATTTACCATCGATAGTAAATCTTGTTGGGATGCCTAAGTCAATGTGAGGATTGAATTAAGTCTCAGAAAATTTGATATTAAGTTGACTTTCAGATCGAGCACGGCTTCCTTTCCCCTAAGTTGTCTTAACGAAGTAATTATTACATGGCTCTTGTCGGAGACAGAAAAAGTTGCAAGCTATATCTTACGCAAGTAAATCATGTTCAAAAGGACAGATATTAGAAACAGCGACATTCTTAAAGCCTACTACAACGATAATTTTTCTTTTTTGAATAAAACGGACATTAAACTTCTCGGAATTGGAATTTATCGCGGGAAGATGACTGGGACAATGCTTCTAACAAGAAAGGACTGCCGGCCACTCAGCGTTGGTATTTTTCATATGAAGATATCCCTCTGCATCTCGTATCGATTAAAACGTCAATGGAATTACGACTTCAGCTAACAAACTTCTTCTTCTATGGGGCATATCTAATGTATTTATTTCGGCGGTTATTAAAATAATTATGTATCTTACTGGAAATTGTAACCTTTTCATTACTGAATTCCAGACAATACCAATATAAAAGTATTAAGACTGGAGTAATAAAATGCAAAGTGTTCAGATAATGTTATCCCAATAAAATGACTAGAAGATGAGATTTTAGAATGCATGAATTCATTTGAAAATAATCTGTTTAAATTAAACAATAAAAACTGTCGGTTTTGTAAACCCCACCTGCTTCCATCATTTAAAATAGGCAATTATTTTCAGCAGGCTCCCTCAAAAGGAAATATACGTTTTCCCGTATATGAACGCGGATAACCACAAATATTTTTTTATTAAATCCCATCATTTAGATGCGGTACAAGAATGAATATGCCGGGTGTCCCAAAATGTTGTATACAGTCAATATTTGAAACTAGGTATGAACTCGTCATTGGGGCTCGGTGAGTTCACTCCCTCGACACCTAGGTATATGGTCCTTGCAATTGTGATTCTGGTAAGATATTTACCTGACGAAGTTAGTACTTGGTTACACCAAAATGTTTAACGTTATTAGGTCGGGTTGTCTTGCCAATGTGGTGATCTAATATCTAACAAGACCATAATCGGCTTTCAGTTTCTGTCAGATACATTTGGCCTAATGTGAATTGAAATTTTAATTTGTCAATTTATGTCAATTCTTGTACAAACCATGCATTAACTGACATTTCTGACACATAAGTGCAGTTTTGTAACGTAAATTCTAAAAAGCCGTTTTAAACTATAAAAAATTAATATAATCTGACAGAACTTTTTCTGACATTTCCCGTTTTATTTGAAGCCAACCGTATTGCTTTCCATTTCCGTAGTTACATACAAATTGCATATTATTTTGACTCGAATAGAACCGCATGTTGCAAACACTACTCTTTGGAAACAATTTTTGAGTAGAGGGTTCATTCTAGTTGCCACGGAGGCTTGTTACATACATAAACCATACTTGTTACACTATTACTTAAAATCTAGAAGGTTGGATTATTTACAGTGGTAATTGTGTGTGTAAAGGAGGGTTGGTGGCGTAGGTCTCATAGGAGTACGTAACACCGCAAAAAATAAAAATAAAAAGCAAATATTAGGAAATCTTAAGTTCAATATTGAAAATTATTCAATTACACAATTACATATACGATAATGTGACTAAACTCTAATCCTTATACCTAGGTGATGAGAAACGCTTAGTCACCATTCCTTTTGTATCGGTCTTCATGAATCATTCATACATCATGTTGCCTCTGGAAAACAAAATTTACATGTATTCAGTTGCAGTATTTTACATATAAAGCCTATTTGATCATTTATAAAAAGCCTGTATAATAAATTAGTAACGTTTGTTACGCTTTATACGGTCGGGTTGCCTCAAGCGCCAGTTTTTAACGTGTTATGCTCCACGGAACCGCGGGTAGCTACACCGGAGTACAGTACGCCAGGGGTTAGCTGTCCAGTTTGGCGGGAGGGAAAAATAAATGTGACGCGGTGTGACAGTTTTAATAATCAGCCTATATACAATGCCGCTAACTACACCACACTAGTCACGCTCTCTTTCCTCTTAATCGCTGTGTGTCTCCCCGATGGTTGTCGCGGTGGTCGGGGATATCAAGGGCCGGAATGTCATGATCTGGGTTTCCGGGAGAGGGAATTACCGGAGCGCGGACAGTTGGCTGGCTCGCGAGCAGAGTGCCCCCGCGGTCAGACAACTGGAGGGTGCCACAGAACGGCAGGCGGCGGCTAGAAACCGGAAACAGATCTTAACTCCTATCGACACAGCGTCTTCTTTCCAACGAAGTGGTGGCGGCTCGGGCAACGCAGAAAGTCCAGAAGGGCAGTATCAAGAGCGCGCTCTTTTGCTGCTTCCCGGGTTGCAAGAATCACCCCGATCCGACACCGGCATGTTTACTGTGCGATGCAGAGGGCGTGGCCCGAAGTGACAAAGGTCGGTGGCTGGGGGCGGTCGTAGCGGTTCGCGAACAGTTGTATCCGCAGTGCGCTATTTTTTTGTTTTCGGGAGTGAAAGAATTATTACGATCCGATGTCAATTAGTTTTTCGACATGTTAACGGTGCGATTTAGGGCGTGGGGTGTTGGGCCTTAGCCAAACAGCGGACAGCCGGCCGGCTGAGCGGCGAAGAGTGAAACGGTCGTAGCGATGTCCCCCGGGAAATTCGGTTACTTCGTTACATAATTATTAGTTTGATTTGATGTTTCTTTCTCTATTTCCATGTTTCCGTACCACAAAATAGATTAATTAGAATTGAAACAAAAACAGTTTTTTTATTCGATGATTACGAAAAATGTGATTTTACGGCCTCTTTTGGAGCCGTAAAGTTTTACTTTTTTGGGACTGATCTGTCAGAAACTAAAACTTTTGATACTTTTCGAGAAATCTGTCGTTTGCTCTTGAGATTTAACCGAAGGATTTAACATCAGCTGTTTTAGGTCGCTGGCTGCTGTCGAAAATCAGCTGATTTTTAACCGTTTTTGTCATTGTGATGGGGTCATCTGGGATTGTTATAGTCATGTGTACTGCTTCTTTGTGTTATTCAATATTGGTGATCCGTGTAATTTGTGTCGCTATTTACACCGGCGGTCATTTCTACACATTTTAGAAAGTGATTTACCATTAAGTCAATACTAAATTAATGACATTGTAGATCATGTATTTAAAACTGTCCACATTACTTAATTACATCCAACTATAACTACCTATTTGTTCAATGTGGGAAAACAAAAAGAGGAAATCGAATAACAGGTTGGAAAATACTTTTCAGTTAATTGAAGGTGCTAGTATAAATTATTTATCGTAGTATCAAAATGTCACTCAGTGTGTACCTTTAAAGAACAAGTCTGGAGCACAATGTTAAAAAAAATCCATTCAAAACACATAACATCTAAACCAACTTCATATGGGAATAAAATGGAACCAGTGGCCTTCAACACCACCAAAAAACAGCCCCACTTACAACATAAACAAATGGGAATTGTAATGACATCTTTATCCATGGCTAGCATACTGTCCTGATGGTGTTATATTTTATGTTGGAAAGCCACAAAGGTTGTTGGAGATAAAATGTCCTTATTTGGGTAAATGTAAATAACGATAGTAATCGATATTAACTTTTTATTGTAGGTAAAACAAAGTCCTCAGGCAAAGTCATATCTTTGTTGCCATATCTTCGAAAAGATTGCAGTCTCAAAGAAAATCATGCCTGTTAATTATAGTCAAATACAAATTTGTTTGGTTGTATTAAATTTATATTAATGCAAAAATACAAATTACTGTTAATAATATGAGAAAGAATACCAGTTGTTTTGTGAGTGGAGAGTACTGGAACTTTAAAATTCTACTTTAAAGTACTACGACGTTAATGTTAAACTTTTTGTATCATAAATAATCTGAAAAATGTCATTTTAGATACCAGCCTGAACTCCACTTTTACCAATTTTACAGATGCGTACAAAAGATGTTGTGTGCCTCACCTTTATCAGGACACGACTGAAGTGACTGAAGTTAAGAGACAGGGGGAGCTGCCTTGGGAGAGCCCTTCCCTAGGGGCAGGTCGGCTCACGCCTCGGCCACAAACAGCAGATGCGTCCAAAAAAGCTAACCTTTACGGCCTAGGTACACAAATTACTATTAAATATCATGAATGTACAGAAATGGATAACTCATTGTTCTTTCTCTTAATTGACTTTTCGTCGGCCGCCTAGAAAAGAATCTTGAAATATGAAATGTTTTTGCAGTCTGGATTCGCGGGGACAATATGTATGTACGAGTGGATGACTCATTAAGAACCAAAATAGTTCATGAAATAATAAATAAATTTTGATTTGGAGAATAAGGTATCAACTGTGTCTTGTTTTTTCACGATTAAAAATTCAAATTTTAAAAGTAAAATTAGAAAAGTTGTCCTTTATTGTATTTAATAATAAATTGTACTAATAAAAATCTCTTATACTTTTTTTTGTATTAGAAAAATTAGAAAAATCGGAAATTATCTTATATTTTTTAATTGTGCTAATTTTTAATTGTATTTGTTAAAATAATTTCAAAATCATTAAAATCATGATAATTATTTAAAAACAATCAAACTACCAAGATTTTCGAGAAATAAATCCAAATGCAAGTACAAAAAAGTAAACTCGCTTTAAAAAAATGCAACACCCTAAAGAATATAATTAATTAAAAAAATAATGGTAGCAAAGAAATCATCATCATTCAACAACGAGACAATTAAAGATTCAGAAAAATTTATTTACAAACTCATGTAAAAAAATAAAGCTTATGATCTCATATATTAATATACTCTGCAAGTCTTTGAGCCTTGCTTGAAATTAGTTGATCGATCAGGTTCAGAAAGCTTTTTCCAAGCAAGTTCAAGCCGGCGGCAAAGTTCTTACAAAATGGTTATTGGCGGCACTAGGCGGCGGGGGCGTATTGTGTTTTTTTTTTTTAATCGCCGAAGATATGGTAAGAAAGTCGAATGTGGCACAATGTCGATATAACGTTGTGCCGTAACAATGTTCCTAAGATGTTCGGATTTCATGTGAAATACTATGTACATTATCACGTTTATCACTTGTGGACTGATTCCGGTATGACGTCTTCTCAGCCTTGTACGACCATCTGATCATCTTAAACAAAATTTGGACAATTTTGTCTTTCAACGCACCATGTCAAGGACGATAAGAGTCCAGACGATATGAGTACTAATAGCACGAATAATGCGCACCAATTTATCGGAGATGTCAATCTTCAAGGAAACTGATTCACCCTTGTACAATGTTTCTTCAGACCATTGCTTAAATATCTTAGTTATGTATAGTCGATACATTGCGTTCAATTGTTATAACAATTTCGCGAGAACAAACCCCGTGCTTCGTGCATGCCAATCATGCCAACCACACCAATAGGGATTGGGATGAAATTTTTCAATTCTACGAACCCAAATAACTCACCAACCACTTTTATTTGAGCTCTGAAAACACTGGATAAAAAATCTTGAATACAGTTTTTTCTTATTACTAAAATTTAATCGGGTTTTAATTGAGAGCTTTTTTTCTGGGGGCAACACAAACTTCCGGAGTAAAAATCAAGCTTGAGTGTATTTTAGGGATATTAATACACGACCAATTCGCACATTTATTAACTTCCACTTCTGTTTCATTATTTAAACAGTGTCCAAATCAGACAAAAGCAGATAAACCCATTTTTAAGAAAACATGAGATGAGGGATCATTAGTTTAAAACTACGTAGGATAGATTTATCTTATTTATATTGTAGTATAGATTGATTTAAACAAATACTAAACTACTTTATTAAACTAAAAAAATTACAAAATCCGATTGGGCACAAATACGTCTTTTACACAGGACATCGGACTTAAGACTACCTAAAACTAACACTCACTTCACCCTCACTCACCATCCCGGCGCGCACATCTGTTACATAATTCTCCGAAGTGGTGACCCAAACAAATTTACACTTATTTACAAAATTACAATTATTATTATTACATTAAACTACTAAGACTACTACAATATTAATAATCAATCAAGCTTTAAGGAACCCGACTAAACTGAATGAAGCACAAAATGGATCACAGATTTAGATTTAGCACATGCATCTTTCTATTGATAACATTTTTATTTTAAGGAGGATTTTGTTGCAGATCAGTTTAATAAAAATTTTGAAACCTTTGTGTCTGTTGAAGATAATTATAGTTGTTGTATGTTGAATGTTCTTTACACATACATTAATTTACCATCCATACGTTAGGGAATTTTGTAAGGCAACTGCTTGTTTATTTTTCTTAAGCAATTGTATTTGGGAGCATCGAGTGTTAGAATAATGTAAAGAGTCGATATTTCTTTTACAGAGTTATGCTAGAAACCCATTTATCCCATGCCATGCTATGCCACGCCATCTCATCCCACGCCACGCTATGCAGATTCAAATGTGTGGGATAGCGTCTCGTCAGATGGCATGGGACAAGTTTAGTGTGGACAAATTTCTGCATACACTTTCGTCGCGTGGCTTGGGATCGGATGGTCTGGCATGGCATGGGACAAGTGGGTTTCTAGCATTAGACTCTAAAAAGCCAGCAAACTTACAACACCTATCAAACATCAAATGATATTTGCACAAAATTAGATACTAACCAGACGCATTCGTGATGTAAGTCATCGACAAAAAAATAAAAAAATATCACTGAATTGGTCACACTCTGTTGTCTAGTCAAAAGCTAACAATTTTATAAAGTGGCACTGATACCACCAGTTCTTTGCTTGGTTTCTCATATCCAGTTGGGGCAATGACAAATGCTTGATGACTTACAAATATCTGAAACACTAGCTGACCCGGCGAACTTTGTACCGCCTGAGAATCAATAAATATTGTGGCAACTTATTAGCTGAATTAAATTAATTATAAAATGATAATGCACACAACGCCATGTTCATTTTTGTTTCTGTCATGTATAAAAAATGGCGTTATATACGGATTCCATACAAAATGTATGAGAACATTTTTTTCTTTCATTTTTCTGATGTTTTAATATTTAGTCGCCCTCGAAAACAGTCAGTAAATCCATTCTCGAGATATCATAAAAAAAATGTGCGTGGAGTCCACGCGCACCAGAAGTGAAACTTTGGAGTTTACTCCTTAAGAGGGTTCTCCAGTTCCATGTACATTTCTGCCGGTAGAAGTACGTTTTCCCGCAATATATTTTTTAAATTGACAAATTTCAAAAAATCACTCTGCAGCTGCAAAGATCTATATTTTATCAACACGTCCACAAAATTTCAACGAAAAATCTTCAAAAATAAAAAAGTTACATTCAACGGCGGTCAACAATGTACATTTCTGCTCGCCGCTGAACTTTTTTATTTTTGAAAATTTTTATACTTCGACCGGCAGAAATGTAGATGGCACTGGAGAACCAACTTAAAAATCGGTTTTCATTTTTAAAGCCCGGTACGACAAATTTTGGTGGCCGGGGCGTTATTTGTTATTGTCGTTGCCCTGTACTTAGCTCCCCGCCCCCTGTAATTTTTCCGATGTTTTAATAGTAATTCTGCTATTCGGGGCGTAGGCAAATCCAACAAATTAAAGATCATAAAAATCGGTCAAGCCGCTCTTGAATTATAAAACCAAGGGAGCCCTCTGAGCCTCCATGTCCATGTTTTAATAGTTATTCTGCTATTCGGGGCGTATTCAAATCCAACAAATCATCGATCTTAAAAATCGGTGAAAAATACTTTACGACCTATTCCCATACCTATCAAATATACAAAAAAAAAATCATAAAAACCGGCCGACCCTAAAAATAGGTCCAGCTTAAGGACCCCTCCTGGGTCCCCATGTCTATGGGTACCACCTATTCTCACACCTGCCAAATATATAAAAAAAACATATAAAATCAGTCGACCCGAAAAATCGGTCCAGCCCAAGGGGGCCGCCTGGGCCCCCATGTCCATTTGAAAAATACTTTACGATCTATTCCCATACCTATCAAATATACAAAAAGAAATTCATAAGAATCGGTCGACCTAAAATATCGGTCCAGCCCAAGGGGGCCCTATGTGCCCCCACATCCATGTGAAAAATACTTTACGACCTATTCCCATACCTATCAAATATAAAAAAAAATCATAAAAATTGGCCAACCCGAAAAATCGGCCTAGCTTAAGGACCCCCCTCCTTGGGCCCCCATGTCTATGTGAAAAATAGTGTACCACCTATTCTCACACCTACCAAATATACAAAAAAAAAATCATAAGAATCGGTCGAGCCGAAAAATCGATCCTGGGCGCCCATGTTCATGTGAAAAATAGTTTTAAACCATCCCCGGATTATGTCGATCAAAAAAAAAATTATTCAAATCGGTAAAGCCGTTTTTGAGTTTTAGCGTGACATACGAACGGCGATTCATTTTTATATACAAAAATAGTTGACCCGGCGAACTTTGTACCGCCTCAGTTTTCAAAGCATAATGCACACAACGTCATCAAATCCAACATATCAAAGATCATAAAAAACGGCCCTCATGTCCATGTAAAAAGTAGCTTACGACCTATTCTCATACCTATCAAATATACAAAAAAAAAATCATAAAAACCGGCCGACCCTAAAAATAGGTCCAGCTTAAGGACCCCATGTCTATGTGTACCACCTATTCTCACACCTGCCAAATATATAAAAAAAAACATATAAAATCAGTCGACCCGAAAAATCGGTCCAGCCCAAGGGGGCCGCCTGGGCCCCCATGTCCATTTGAAAAATACTTTACGATCTATTCCCATACCTATCAAATATACAAAAAGAAATTCATAAGAATCGGTCGACCTAAAATATCGGTCCAGCCCAAGGGGGCCCTATGTGCCCCCACATCCATGTGAAAAATACTTTACGACCTATTCCCATACCTATCAAATATAAAAAAAAAAATCATAAAAATTGGCCAACCCGAAAAATCGGCCTAGCTTAAGGACCCCCCTCCCTGGGCCCCCATGTCTATGTGAAAAATAGTGTACCACCTATTCTCACACCTACCAAATATACAAAAAAAAAAAATCATAAGAATCGGTCGAGCCGAAAAATCGATCCTGGGCGCCCATGTTCATGTGAAAAATAGTTTTAAACCATCCCCGGATTATGTCGATCAAAAAAAAAAAATATTCAAATCGGTAAAGCCGTTTTTGAGTTTTAGCGTGACATACGAACGGCGATTCATTTTTATATACAAAAATAGTTGACCCGGCGAACTTTGTACCGCCTCAGTTTTCAAAGCATAATGCACACAACGTCATCAAATCCAACATATCAAAGATCATAAAAAACGGCCCTCATGTCCATGTAAAAAGTAGCTTACGACCTATTCTCATACCTACCAAATATACCAAAAAAAATAAAAAATTGGTTCAGCCGTTATCGAGTAATAAACCCAAGGGACTCCCCTGGGCCCCCATGTCTATGTTTTAATAGTTATTCTGCTTTTCAGGGCGGAGACAAATCCAAGAAATCAAAAACCATGAAAACCGGTTCAGCCGTTCTCGAGTTATAAACTCAGAGCCCCCCTGGGCCCCCATGTCCAATAAAAAGTATCCTATGTCCGTCTCCTGGTTCTAAGCTACCTCCCCACCAATTTTCAGCCAAATCGTTTCAGCCGTTCTTGAGTTATAAATAGTGTAACTAACACGACTTTCTTTTATATACAGGCTGTCCCATTTAAAACTCCCCAGTCCAGATTTCTCCGAATTGATTATTGTGATTGAAAAATCCTCGAACAGGTCGAATTTGTTTGCCAGGGGCTCATCTTCTCAGGTTCCTTTAAAGTTCCGGCATTTCGCCCTCTTCGCGAGGGGGCTATTAGCCCCAAAATCTTAAATGGCACTATGGGTCGAGTGATACCTCATTTGAAAGGTATTGGAGACCTCTTTACAACTAACCACTTACTTTTCAATCTTTTAGTGATTTGACCGCAAAAAACGTTAATTTTCAATTTTCAAGATAATCCACATCTTCTGATGCTGTGTGCCACAGCAACCAGAAAGAATATTTTACATTGATACAAATTTGAGACCTTCAAACTCCATAATTATATTTACAGCCAATGGCACACTGTAAATCTAATGAGTTCGAATACATTGTGGTAAATACGTTTAGGTGGGCACAGATTTAGGAATAAAATATGAAGTGATGTACATATAATAATCCCAACAAGAATTTTGCTTTTAATTTTAACTTTTTTTACTTTCACATGTAGATATTTCGAAGGAATTGAATGAATACAAACCGTTATTATGATTACCACTCCCGTTTCAAAAAATTATTCCGATATTATGACGATTAAAACAACATAAAATATACAGAAATACTAGCGGACCCGACAGATGTCCTGTCCAAATTTCAATCAATTTGTTTTTGGACAGATCTATTATATTTATTTCATTTTTATTAATATACGGCTGAACCGATTTGGGCTTTTTTTAAATAAGAATTAAAAACAAAATTCTGGATCTCGACAACAGCGCCACCTACCGGGTTCAACTGTCGATAAGAACCATCCAGGTGACCCTATAAGAACAAAAAAAAAAATATTAAATAAGAAGTATTAAACCTTCTAGATAATTTCATATGCATTTTACATATAATTTTACTTGCTCGCACTCTACTATTGTATAGATAATAAATGCTACGTAATTTATCCATGTAATTACAGTTTCATCAAATTCCATTCTCCGTACAACTATTAAGTGTTACATTAAAAAGTAGTACTTTATTATATTATTCTTACAAAATTTGGAAATACATGAGTAACACATTCAGAAACTTCAAGATGCAGAAAAAAATGTATTATACATTAACGCTAAACTAATTCTTTGCAACAAAACATTATTGCAAATGTTTTTTTTTATATTTTTCATAATACCCACCTGTAATATCAAAACTGTCAGTTTAAGTGAAAACTAACTCATAACAGTCACGGCTGTTATAAAAATTAACAGTACAGGAGGAAGTTTTTGATAATTGCTTCTAGAGCAACACAAACAAAATTGATTTATGAATTATTTAAAATTATGCTAAACAATTTGATTTTTTTGTCGGTATTGCCGACGGTATGATGAAAAGTACTGAACGATATTCGGCCGATACGCAAATAACAGAGGCGAATTGATTATAAAATCTCGGCTCCGCCCCGACTTTACAATCAATCTTGTCTGTTAGTTGCCACTTATCGGCCTCATGACGTTAATAACTATAAATATTGATTTAAACTTCCACTTTTAAATCGGTTATGTAATATTGGTGGTAAAGATATCCCAATTGGCACTGAAGAAACAAGTGCTGTAAATATTAAAAAAGCAACAGTTAATCCGACAACTACATTAAAATATCTACTTTGTATAATATTCTGTGAATACACAACTTGTGATACAGACACAAACATATTATGGGCATTTTTGTAGCTCAATAATTTTATGAATTTAAATGTTTGAGGTCAGTACGCGCTAAATCATGTCCCAATAACGTTTTATAGTACACTTTAAGAGGTCATAATTTATTTAGATGAACCAAAATTGCCGCTTCATAAAATATATACGCAATGTTTTTCAGGCAGATGACATTCTAATTGTCGCAATCAGTGCACATGCACGTAAATATTTATAAAAATGTTAACTGTTGTATAATTTATTCATACTGTTAGTTACAAACATGGCAAACTCCCACTAAAGCATAATTATATTGAGGCAATATATTATTTTTACTACAAATGTCATGGGAATTATCGTATCTCATCTAAAAAAGAATTCAATTTACAATTTGTGTGTTTTAATATCCCACAGTATACTAAAAACTTAACAAATTATTGCCCTGTATGTGTGTATAAACGATTTGTGGGTGTATAATAATGATTAAAGTGTCCTTATAAGAAGCAAATCACGTTTTAGAACATCTGTGAACCGAAATGTTATTAATAATACCTCCAGAATAGCAAGCGGGATAACTTCCGGGATACGTGTCTATTCATCTTAGAGTTGGGTACCCTTAAAAACCCTCCACGGGCCCACAGGACTAGCTTTATGCGAAGAAACAAGGGTTTGAGAGAACTGGCGACAGAGTTTTAGTAAATCGCTGCAGTTTTTCATGAGAATATTTTCTTAGAAATATAATATGGACATTACATAATGGGGCGTAATTTGAATTTGAAAAGATGCTTATTATGAATTAAAGATGCAAAGTGAAACCCACGCCGGCTTATCACATGAAAGTCTTATTATATGAAGTAAGGGTAGGGAACAAGAGACACAATAATGGCTTTTCCTTAGACGTATTTATGTAAAAGAACATGTTTGTTAAGAAGTTGATGAATGAAACCAACGTAAACTCTAACACGATGTTTTTAAAATAGAAATTCAAGCGGTTTGTCTTATTTTGGAATGAACAAGTTATTTATATGTTCCAGTAGTGGGTAGTATAAGAACCTCTACAAAATTATACAATTACGGGAATGCACGAATCGCGTTCAGAATTTATTGAAGCCGTAGTCGTGTGTGCAACTTCTGCTTAAAAAAATATTTATGCGAACACATTTAGAATTCAAATGATGCGTGATTTAAAGGCACAGATGATGTGGGTCAAAGATATAAATGCAGTTTATTACTTCTAAGAGTATCACTCAAAGAACCAGAAATGATTATCCAAACTACCAGAAAATAGACTACAAGCATTTGTAAATCCCTTAGAGAAGTATCAATGTGTAAGAAGTGGAGTTAAAAATTATTTCTTTTTTTTCCTTCTCGTAGTAAGGGAAATTCGAATTGAAAATAAACGAAAATGGCGTGACGTTGTGAGTCCTGATTTTACTATTTTAAGAACAAAAAGTTGCTTATTTTATCTAATCTTAATTTTTCACACAATAAAAAATAGCATAGTTTTAAGGGCGCAATCACATTCTTTTTCGTCCTAGGGCCCTAGAACTTTTTGCGCCCAATTAATAAAAAATCATGTTAACTAATTTTTATTAATATGTAAAATAATCTTACAAATCATAGAATTTACTTGATTTTTTACCAAAATAAGCCAAAAGCATCTTATCTGAGTAATTTCTTGCTTGCTTTACTTTTTATACAAAAACCGTGATTTCTGTGCAAACTTCGTGGTGCATTCTCCGCCGCTAGCTCAATTTCTTCTGGGAGAGCATTTTCATCACAATTTTAATTCATTTTCATATTTTTTTATTTGTGACACCGCTTTTTTCACTTTGTTTGCTGTTTCGCTTGTTATATCCGTGACGACGTATAGCAAATCGACTACTGCTATTTTTGAACTTCTTTTCACTTTTAATTGCGGTGCTACACTACTCCGGTTATGGAAAAAACATGTATTTCCGGCGAAATATGTTTTGGCCCTTGGCGCATTGTAGCCCTCCGCTGATGACATATTGGGATTCAACCTTGCACCGTGGGACAAAAACTATATTATTTCGCCCTTAATACATTAATAGCTATTTTACAGACAATAATTTCTCAAAATTCTGTACCACGTTAATTTGCTTCTTGCATGGAAAAACATTAAACCTCTAAGTTCCAACAACTTTGCCACAAACTCCATAAGTATCTTTTTTCGAATTTGGTTTCATAATTTGCAAATTATAACACCAAAAACAGAATCATAATGATCTAAATTATAATTCTGTTTTTGGTAACTTTTCTTGTCTTAATGTTGCCTGCAACTTTGCAACTGTACTGCAATGTGACTGCAACAACGACGTTATAAACGTCAACTAATCGCGCCATTTGACAGATGTAAACGAGAAGAAGTAAATGACTTTCGTTCGATGTTTAGATGTAAACATTGCTAAAAACAAGAATGGAAAAAATGGCAATCAAACGTGAGGTACAGCTTGTGTCTGCATAAGCAAAAGTTTCCAAATCTAATCTCCAAATCAGAAACGTCATTTAGCAGAACTACCAATTATACTGAAATACCACTCGTGTTATTCAAAAGTCCCAAAGTCATCAATTTAGCACAAATTTTCAGTTTTTCTTAATTAAATAAAGCCAAATTCGAAAAAATAGTATATTACACGCGTTTCACAAGCCGAAATTGTCGCACTCGTTCCTTTGGAACACTCCTCGCTGCGCTCGTCGTGCCCCAAACTACTCGTGCTAAAATCAACCGTCTTGTGAAACTTATAATATATAACTTATAATAGTATAATAATATACTATTAATTTCTACTTTGTGTTCGTACTGAGGCTATTACGATACGGTTTTGAGTGTCATAATAGAAAAAAACGGTGTTATAATAATTCTACTAACAATAGTATATTTTTTTTTTAAAAGGCAGGCAGGCCACATAACATCTTTGGTCTTGGTGAGTAGCGCCACCACCTTGCCGAGCTGAAGGTGCAAATCGGACCGGTAGCTCTTGGCGCACCTGGGAGGTCAAGCCATCTTGACCTCAATACCGGGTTCCTTTTGGCTAACAACCAATTGGAACCCTAAACTGTTGTTACTACCCCAACAGGGAAAGACCCCCACGACCGGTCCCAGTCAGATAGGGACCAAGGTGAAGGTGGTGGGGTCTCGGAAAACGAATCACCCGTTGACGACTCTGGCAATGCCCATGGACGCTTTGAGTGGACCAACACTCTAAGGAATGACCTGCTCGACTGCTACGAGACGAGCGAGCCGCGGCGAAGGCGTTACATGGCAAGGATGCATGCTCTGTGGGGTGAGAAACACCCGGAGCATCACTTTTTCGCGCCACAAAAACTCCGCGACTATGTGGCCTATCTTCGTCGCATTCAATACGAGAGAGCACCGGAGCAGTTGGTGGAGGTACAGCCGGAGGAGCCGGAGATCCGCCACGCTGTTCCGGTAATTTTGGAGATGCCTCCGAACAGAAAGTCTCTCCACAAAATTCCACCACTCAAAGCCAGCGATGTAGTTGCAGCGGACGAATCACTCGATAGGAACCTCCCTGAGGATCCAGACATCCTGCTCCTGAACGAAATGGTCTATCGAGAGGCGACGAGGCTTTCTTCTTCGGCCCCACGTGGTGAGAGCACTGAGGCTGAGAGGAAATTCGAATGTCGCCTTCAAAAGATAGACAAGAAGATAGAAACCGCTAGGCAGGATATTTCTCGAATTCAGTGTGTGATGGAATTCATCAAAGAGATGAAACCTTTCACACCAAAAATCCGGCGCATCGCGCGTCTTTTTCGCCGGACCCATCATACACTGAATGCAGCGGTGCTTGCTGTTGAGAAGCAGCACTGCATGGATAGAGTTCGCAGTCTTGTGGCTGCAAGAAAGTCCCTGGTAAGGAGTAGGCGAAGGTTGGTCGAGAACAACAAGTTCAAGACAAATCCTTCGAGGCTCTTCCAGCGGGCAAACTCTATCCCAGAGAAATTGCCGGCGGTGCAGGAGGTCGAAGTCTTCTGGAGGGAAATATACGAGGGATCGAAACCGTTGCGTGAAGACACTCCAGCCCTTGCACAATTTGAGAACTTCGTAAGAAGATCTCAATTAAGACCAGTGGTGTGCAATCCGATAACCCCGGAAGAAGTTGGCGAGACTCTTAAGGGAATCAAAAATTTTGCCGCACCAGGCCCGGACGGAATTAATACCTTTTGTGGAAGAAATTCCGAAGCACGCACAAGCGTCTGGCCAAGGTATTTAATTCCTGGCTTAATGGTGAGCGGCCCATTCCGGAGTGGGTTGTCGAGGGGCGAACCGTTTTACTACCTAAAACGGGTGATTTGTCTCAGCCTCAGAACTACCGGCCAATAACTTGCCTAAATGCGTGCTACAAGATTTTCACCAGACTCCTGTACTACCGAATATTCCACGCCATTAACCCGGTGTATTCGAAAATTTTCAAACAGCGAGGCTGTAAAAGGGGCGTGGACGGCTGCAAGGAAAACCTGCTGATCGATAGGTGCGTCACGCAGGATGCCGTCCAATATAAGCGCAACCTATCTATGGCTTGGATCGATTATCGTAAGGCATTCGACACAACATCTCACGAGCTGATTATTCACTTGCTCGAATGTCTTGCGATACCCGATACACTGGTGAGATGCATCAAACAACTGATGTCACTCTGGAAGACTCGGTTCTCGATAACTTCCCGACGGGACCGAGTTCAGGCAGAGTTGATATCATTCAGAAGAGGAGTATTCCAGGGAGATTCCTTGAGTCCTCTTCTGTTTTGCATCTCACTGTTGCCGCTGTCCGTAGCCTTGCACGGTGCAAAGGGTTATAGCTGTGGTACACCCGGTAACCGGAAGCATAAGATCACGCACTTGTTTTACATGGATGATTTAAAAGTGTATGCTTCCGGAAAGCAAGAACTGACGCAGTCATTGCGCATAGTGCAGGAGTACACAGATGCTATTGGCATGGAGTTCGGTTGGGACAAATGTGCTCAGGTTCATCTCAAAAGAGGACGATGCGAGTTTTTCGATGAAGATGCTCAACTCATTGACGGAAGCGTTCTGAGACATCTGAACGCCGGAGAGACTTACAAGTACTTGGGTGTGGAGCAGTGCCACATCCAAGCGTCACACCAGGTAAAAAAGTCTCTCTGCGGCAAGTACAAAAATCTACTCCGACGAATCTGGTCGTCAGAGCTTTCGGGGAAGAACAAGATTTTTGCCACAAATATGCTTGCCGTTCCGATCCTGCTCTATTCATTTGGAGCAGTTAAATGGTTAGTGGATGAGTTGAAGCAGATTGATCGGGATACTCGAAAAATGATGCATCTACAGCGCAGTTTACATCCAAAATCGTCCGTTCCGAGGTTATATCTTCCACGAAACCAGGGAGGCCGAGGACTTTTGAGTTTGGAGTGTCTTCATAACAGGGTAATCTTGGGTATAGCCTGTAAGATCATCCAAAGTTCGGATCCCTTGTTGCTTCTTGTCAGGGATCACGAGAGGCGGGGAGTCGGGGCATTTTTGTTTAGGGCGGCACAAAGAGCAGCAGATGAACTCGGTTTTGACTTTGACGTTGAGCGAGATCGGCCACATTCTATTACCGAGCTCAATTTGCTCCGTCTTACAGCCCACGTCAGAATCTCTGAGCAAGATATGCTCATGAGAAGGCATATGGATAAGTCAATGCATAGTGTTTTCTTCAAGAACATTAAAAACCATGGCTTATCCAAAAGGCATACATTTGCCTTTCTGAGATCAAGTGGACTGAAGTCTGAGACTGAGGGATTCATTTGCGCTACGCAAGATGGTGTAATTAACACCTTGGTCTATCGCAGCCGCGTGATGGGTATAGAGGTGCCGAATGTGAGCTGTAGGGCTTGTCACAGGGCCCCTGAAACAGCAATGCATATATTGGCGGCATGCCCGGTGTATGCAGCTTCGGCCTATATCCATCGCCACAATGCGGCATTGAGAGTGTTATACTTTCATTTAAGACACCATTATGCGATAGACCAGACACCAGTGCTGCCCTATGTCCCGAACGATATTGAGTCCGTTGTGGAGAACGAAAGGTGCCGAATCTATTGGAACTTCTCGTTCTCCACCGTCAGGCAGATAACAGCGAACAAGCCTGACGTGGTTCTATTGGACCACTCCTCCAAGCAGATGTTTTTCGGCTCCTGCTGAAAATAACATCTGCGTCAAGGAGGAGGAAAAGCGGACAAAATATCAAGACCTGCTCTTTGAACTTAGGAGGCTGTACTCAAGTTACTCAGTGAAGCTCGTCGTTTTGGTAATTGGGTGCATGGGAGGCATCAAGGACTCGCTCGTCTCCAATCTGAAAATCATTCCTGCCTGCCGTAAACCGGCAGGGACCCTTGCGGCTGGAATGCAGAAAGCGGTCATCTTGGGGTCGTTGCGTCTGCTCAGGGCACATGATTCACGGGATTCATAGCTACTTACCTCATGGTTTTGAGGAGTGGCTATGATGTACGAATAGGATCTGACCAGCAAGGAACCCCGTGAAGGTCGGAATCACGGGGAGCTCGTTCTGGTCAATACGCAATAAAATTAATATTGGCAAACTTGGCAATCCCAGGGCAATCCTAACCTATAATACTTCGCTGTCAAGGTGTCAACCCCAAGTGGCTGGCAGAGGGAACAACTGCAACAGCTGTTGATGGGAATTGGCATTACTATATTGTTGGCACTTGTTTGGGGGGTGCCTTCACGTGCTTTTGGGGCACGCAATTTTGTTGGCTGGTGGTGGTCAAGCTGGTAACACAAACAAGTGCACTGATGACGCTTGCCAAAGACTGATGCCACTACCTATAATTGTGATGACTGTGAGTGTTTGTGTCTTCGGTCTGTGATGACGCGAATAAGGGGGTCCACTTGTTTGTGCGGCGGGATTTGATTCTAAACATTTTCTGGATGGGGAGATGTGAAATCTCAAAACGTCAACATTTTGTGCAGATTTTGTTAAAATATTTAGAACAAACGGATCCTGTTCAACCGTACCTCAATCTCTTCGTAAAAATGTGTAGAATATTTTGGTATGATAATTTTTATAGAAAATCTTGTAGTTTTTTGGGTCGTTTATCCGATAGTCACAGAACTCATTTATTGACGTTTCAAATTAATTCTCTTTCATAGCCGCCGTTAATGCACCTCGCAAACGTGGCCAACTGCCGCGAAATTCGCTGAATTGTGAAATTTGATTATTTTGTATAAAAAGTGGCAAAGTAGAAAAAATACTGTTTATAAGGCATTTTGTCGCACTTACCCGTGCGTGCGACAAAATGCTTCTTATAAAACTCGTATCATAATATACTAGTTTGCATTATTGGATTATATTAACATTGTATTGTATTAAAGTAAATATATGTACATATATTGTTTAAAATCTCAATTAAAATAAGATTTGAGAACTTCATTACATTATTCATTTATTTCCTGCAAATGTAAGTTTCAGCGAACGAAATGACCACTGTATAGGTTCAAATTTTATGTATATAGTTTTGACGTGACGTTTTACAATTCACTTAAACGTAAATGTAGGTTAGTATAGGGCAATCTCTCGGGTTTATGCCTCACGAAAAAGATTATCGTTCTGAAGTCAGTAGGTAGCGGTGGCAGCCCTCTTATGAGCGATGTTATGCTTAAAACTTAAAACCGATATAGGGACCGAACGACTTATCCGACTGGAATTTCAGTCACTAGCAACAACCAAAAATCATAAATATTTAACTCGCATTGTGACTATAAATAATAATTTTCAAAATTTAAAATTAAGTCCTTGGCGAAATGTGAATAGTGAATAGTGCCCGGCAAGATAAATATAATTCTGAAAGAGTGACTCTACTAACTTATCACTGCGGAGTTGTATGAAAATGAACTTGTTAATTCTACCAAATGCCAAAATGTAGAAATTTACGAAAAAAATGCATAAAAGATTGACGTCCACGCTCGGGGGCGGTTTTTTGGGCAAGAGGGGATGAAGCTCATCCCGGGGTGGGGAGAACTCCTTGAATTTTTATTTGGGTCCTTGCTGGGAGTTCATAACCAAAATTTCAAGACTTTATAAATACTTTCGTATATTCGTCGTTTTTTCGTCTAATTTGCTTGGACTGTAACTGGTCTTTTCAATAAAGCTTACTTGAAAGCTGCTACACCCTCAAATGCACTACACACTTTTGTCCAAATAAGCATTATATCCCTTCGACGACAATATCTTCCCAACCCTCTTCCACAACTAATAGACCGTTAACAGAACAAGACCAATGCGAAAATGATCAAGAACAACCATAACAAGGAGGCGTAGACGTTGAACTGCCTAAATCAGGCTCTGGAACACCAGACCCTACTGAAGTTGAACCTTCAACATCAGGATTTCCTAAAGCTAAATCCACGACACAAAGATTTGCTTCACCCAGGAAACAGAGAGACAGTAGTATTCAATTGGCACAAGCTTCACCTGGAGCTTCAAAGAAAAGATTAAGAAAACCTAGCAAAAAATGGACATATAAATTCAACGACATACTTTCGGGGAGTAAAAGGAAAGGGAAAAGTTATAAAGAAAAGAAAAAAAGACATTGATGACGGTGAAACCGATGCCGCAGTGAGTGCGCAGGTGTCGAAAAGAATCAAGCAATTCATCTTTTTAAATAACTCTCTTTGTCTTGATTTTGTTCATTCGTTTATTGATTCGTTTTGATACACATTGTACTCCTTTATCTTTATAACTTTATCCTTTATAACTTTATAAGTTAATATCAGTATCAATATAATTGCTTATTTAAATTGCCCACAAAAAATCCTTAATGTTATAGATATTAAGTTATAGTAATGTGTCAAAGTTAAGTATGCCATCATAGGCAGGTTTCCCCTAAATCATATTTTTTCTATAATGTGCTTTAGTAGGTGATTTGGGCTTCGTAGTAGAACTGCTGAAATGTCTGGTTTTAAAATTCACTGTCAAATATCGACTAAACTATACGTCAAAAAACCATTTTACATTTTTTTGATAATCTGAAACTTCAAATTTCAGAATATAACCCAAACATCTGACATGTGTTATCTCAACATAATTTCCCAGATTTAAAAAAATCTGTGCGAAGTAGAAAAAAATGTCGTCGTTATCCTTTTTAAAACTCACTTATGAAACTCGTTCTTTAACAAACTAAACTCATGGACAAAATTATCGCACCACACAATTAAACTTGTATAAGCTGTCACACATTTTGTAATTTAAACTGACATTAGTCACAAGATAATCAGGCTTTACCAACCCAAAAATTTTCGTTAAATGTTCTGTACTTTAATGGCTATACTATGACATCCCAGATGATGACGTTGCGTTCGTTAAGATGTCTTTTAGAGAATCAATCAAATGGAGACAAATTACAAAAATATATTTAAGCCTTAAATACAGGCTCTTCATAAATGATTCATACATCCAGTAGGGTTTGTACCTAGTCTTTCTTTATCTGATTTTAGCCCAGATGCCCATTAAAAATACCACAATATATAAAAGAATTCAGGCTTTCCACGTTCTTCCGCTACGTCAGGTTTTGAAGTGGAGCTTCTTTAGCGACGCCCCCTGTTCCTAGGGAGCCCCGCACCAAACGCTAACATTCGGGTTCAGAGGAGATTATTTTCTGCAGAGCTTTCAGAATCACTCGACATTTACACACGGTAGACTCATCATAGACACACGTGTATTTAGTTACCGTAACGTTTGTATCAGAAAATATTGAAATAAACTCGATTCCTACCATCGTCTTAGCGGTTTCCACTTCAGTCGTGTGCTTATAAAGGTGAGGCACACAACATTTTTTTAGGTTCTTCTATAATCTCTGGTTTTTGGATTATAATTATTAAAGATTAATCTAGATTTGATTTAATATGGATGACATTAATCGATCATGTATATTATTTGAATTTTATCAGTTTTGTACATCTATCACATTATCTGAGATGTCAAGCAGCAGAAAGGAAAAACAAGAAAGGACGAGCGAAAGGAGGCATCATCACATGAGTAAGGAACGAAATTGAGGACAAAATAAAAACAAAACAAGAACTACAGAGAACTAGAATAACAGAAAGAAATCTAAAACTAGGAACAAAAAAAGTTAAAATAATCACAGTATACAGTAAAGAGATGAGTAAAACAAAACAAATGTTAGAAGAGACCATAAGTGAGACAGAAAAAAGAATTGTAACAATTGGGGGCGACTTCAATGCGAGAATTGGGACAAGATTAGGAAGACGGTATAATGAGACAGAAGATGCGAGAAGAACATCGAAGGACCAGACAGAAAATAAAGGAGGAAGAAAAATGATCGAATTTATAGAAGAGAGAGGATACGAGGTACTGAACGGGAACTGGGAAGAGGATACAGGGGAATTTACATACGTAGGGCCGAGAGGAGAACCAGTGATTGATTACGCAATAGTCAATCAACATGCAGGGGATGAAGTAAGATTCGAAGTGGGAAACAGAGTGGAATCAGATCACCAACCGTTAGAAATAGAAATCGCCGGAGAAGAAATAAAAAGAAAAAAACCCAAGAAAGAAATAATTATAAAAACAATCTGGGAAGAAGAAAAAAGTATGCATAAAAAGTACAGAAGTGCGCTACAACATATTGAAAGAGAAAAAGAAAAACAAAAAGACACCGAAACAAGAATGAAAGAACTCGAAAGGAGAATGAGAGAAGCGATGACGTAGAAGTGGAAGAGCGAGAAAGAATGCGAAGAAATAGATGGTGGGATAAAGAATGCAAAGAAATGAAAAGACTAGCCAGGTAGTAATGAAAAAATTGGAGAAATGGGTAGGGATCGAGAGAAGAATATCGGACGCAATTAAAGAATTACAAAGACACTTGTGAAAAGAAGAAGGAAGAAAAAAAAGAGAAGAAGAAGAAGTTCAGAAATACATAAACAGAAAACGAAAAGAGAAAAAGAAGGCAGACGAGAAGATAAGGATAGAAGAATGGAGAGAATTTAGTAATTTTCCTCTTTTCGTTCTCTGTTTATGTATTTCTGAACTTCTTCTTCTTCTCTTTTTTTTTTCTTCCGGAAAGGACGAAACGGAAAGAAGACAGAAAGAAGAAGAAACTAGAGAACAAGAGAAAGGAAAAGAGATTACGAAGGAAATGATTAAGAGAGTGATAGGAAGAATGAAGAAACGAAAAGCGGCAGGAGAAGATGAACTGCAAAATGAAGCGTGGATCTATGCAACAGAAGTAATAATAGAGATAATGGGGGAGATAGGGAGATAGTAAACGACGTCTGGCAAGGGAAGGGGTTACCAAGCCAATGGAGGATGGGGATAGTGTGTCCGATACACAAAAATGGAAAAAGAGAAAAGGTGGAGAACTACCGAGGAATAAGTCTGCTGAGCACGGCGTACAAGATTTACGCAATGATACTGGAAGATAAATTGAAGGAAGAACTAGAAGAAAAAGAGTTGTTACCAGATGGACAAGCGGGTTTTAGGAGAGGGAGAAGCACCATCGATAAACGTGTACATCTTGAAACATCTAATAGATAAAGAACTCGATAAGAAAGGAGGGCGCTGTTTGTAGACCTGAAGGCGGCTTTTGATAGTGTAAACAGAGAGAGAATATAGGAGTACCTAAGAAAGAAAGCAACGAGCAGCTGGTGAGCAGAATAGAGGAAATTTACCTAGAAACGGGAAACAGAGTAAAAGTAAACGGAAAAACGAGGAAAAGATTCTGGACGACGAAAGGAGTAAGACAAGGATGCCCACTCAGCCCCAGTCTATTCGCGGCATATATAAGCGACCTCGAAGAAAGACTAAAACTAGCGCAGGCAGGGGGAGTGGTGGTAGGAAACACGAAAGTGCACTCGTTGGCATACGCCGATGATATGGTGCTAATAGCGAGGGAGGCCAAAGAAATGAAGGGAATGATAAGATGCCTAGGAAGATACCTGAAAAGAAAGAAGCTAGAATTAAACGTGGAGAAAACAAAAATGATGATTTTTCAGAAAGGAGGCAGAAGAAAGAAAGAGGAATAGAAGTGGGAAGGAAAAGAACTAGAAAAAGTAAAAGAATTTAAATACTTGGGCTACACCTTTAACGAGACTAACAACGAGAAAAGTCATATAAAGAAACTAGAAAGGAAAGCAAACGGGTGGTAGGTCAAGTATGGGAAATAGACGAGAGAAAATTCGGACGAGATGTAAGAAGAAGAGGACTGATGTACGAAAGGCTAGTACAGAGTGTCATGATGTACGGAGCAGAAATATGGGGATGCAAGGAGCAGGAAAAGCTGGTACCAGGATTGGACAGGGAAACGCCAGCATATATCGTACTGGAAGAAGTAAAGAGAGACAAGATAAGAGTGGAAGCAGGAAAAAGAGCAGTAAGATTTGAAGAGAGAATAAGAGAAAGAACGGAATGTAAGATCCTGCAAGAGTGTTGGAAAGAGATAGAGAATGGGAAGATGGAAAAAGCAGGAAATGAGAGAAGAATACTACGAGAGAAACGGGTATGCAGTGGAGGAGGTAGAGAGGCGAAGAAACAATGGAGTAATTATACTAAGAGAAATAGTTGAGGTGGACAGGAAAAGAGAACGAGGATAAATGAGTCAAGGTACAATGGAAAGTATACGTCACTAATCACGGAGGAACTGCCGGCATACCTGAGAAGGGAAAGCGAGAAGCACGATAAGAAAGTAATAGCAAGGTTTAGATGTGGGAACGAGGAAAGAGAAAACAAATACTGGAAAGAGAGACGAGAGAGTGTGCAGACTGTGCAGAGAAGGAGCAGAAACAATAGAGCACATGATGAAAGAATGTGAGGAGCTGAGAGAGGAGAGAGAAGATTGGAAAGTACTGATAGGAGAAGAAGGGAAAGGACTAGGCTGGATGAAAGGAGTATTAGGCAGAAGAAAGAATCTGGAGAAAAGAAGGGAAGAGATGAAAGGAAAATAAAATTAATTTAGCTATTGTTATTGTTTATGTTTTATAGTTTTATTTACTCATTATTTATTTATGTAGTATTGTATGGGAATAAGAATCCTTTCAAAGCCAAAAGGCAAGGAAATAAATCTTATTATTATAAAGGTGAGGCACACAACATTTTTTTAGGTTCTTCTATAATCATTAATGGATTATGTATATTATTTGAATTTTATACGTTTTGTACATCTCTCACATTATCTGAATTATTTTGCATTTTTTGTATTCTATGGATTTCCTTCTCCAGATCCTTTTGATCTTTTTGGATACTCTACATTATCTAGATTTTGCAAATTATGCATGTTTATCAAATGTATCTCAGGTTTTTACATATTTTAAGTCACCTACAACTTCTCTAATCTTCTGAATCTTTTAAACTGTCCATATGAATTTCTAACTGTCCGTCAATCCATAATTTATTATTTCTATTTTATATTAAGGATTTTGCATTTTCTGGATCCAATTGAGTCAATTTAAAAGTGGGTAGAATTAAACTTGTCCCTGAGATAAATATTCTGTTATTTTGACCAGTATTCGAATATGGGTCGGTCCTTGTCCTTGCTTTAAAGCTATAACACTAATTGAATTCTCTTGATTCCCTGGACTTTTTATAGCTGTGGTTTTAAACGTTTGTAAATAAACTGACAAAGTGGGAGCCTTGATTGTAATCTTGATTGATCTGCCATCTTCCAACTGCAAAATGAAAATTCATTTCATTTTATGCAAGTCATCCATATAGCAGCATGAAAAATTGTTGCAATAAAAGTAATATTTAATTTCTTAATTGCATAATGCACGGTACTTCAAAGCAATAATTATAAGATTAGAATATATGTTCTCTTATAAAACCACTTGAGAACTATCAAAACAGTAAATATAGGTGAACTATTAAATTATTATAAGCCAAGGCCACGTATGTCCTTACTGTGTTTAGTCATTGCAACTAGTTCGTGGTACTACTTGTTATTATTAATTAAAATGTTAGTTCTAACTAACAATTATGTCCATCTTCAGCAACAGGTAATGTGAAAGAAAATGTTTATCAGGCCATAGAAATGTTTAGATGTTGGAAAATTAAAAATTGTTCGGTAAGTTCAAACAAATTTATAAGTGCTGAAAGTAGGAGACTGTAAATATCTATCATACCTGCTATAATTATGAAATACATCCACACTAATATTTATTTAACGGTCCCGTCATCAAATATGTTTAGCATTAGATTTACCAACAAGTGCTCTTAAGTAATTTAAACACGTTTATCGGATAAGCCTTTAACTATATTTGGTGTGTACAATTTGGAATTATATGTTATGATATTGTCAAAGAAGTAGTGTATAAGATGTGTATTTAGAATGCAGCTGCTATTAGATTTTAAATATTCGGGTTGTATGAATATTTTGACATCAGAATTTTACAAAACATGCGATTGTATTATGTATTCTCTTACCTTCAACTTCTGAAGAAAATTGTGTCAGCTATCTGCTGAAAATAAGCAAAACAAATAAAGTGGATTAACATGATTTATCTGGATGGATTTTAACCGGATTGATACTTCAAATATTGAGCGTAATGCTCGAATAAATAACTGCACGAACACGAATAAACAAGCAATAAAAGTTATGAAGACTAAAGTTTTTATTTTTTCTTGAGAGTCGCACTAAGGATACCATAAAGTTCAAATGTTGTTCAAAGGGAAATAAACGTAACGAGGGTATAGTATACAAGCAAGGTGTTACAAAATGGTCTTCATCTAGTCGCCTGTGCCTTTTCCATGTAAAATAAAAAATGCCTCTTTATGAAAATACTTTTAACGAGGAACAATCCGACGAAGAATCCTCTGTAGCCTGATAGGTTTACCATATTTGACAAACAATGCGTTATTGACAGAATTGACAGAATTTATTAGCAAATTCAAAAAGAACAGAGCGGCATAGAAAAATTTACATATAAAAAAATTCCAAAGTTAACTAGAATAAAATCATTTTGTACTTCGATACAAGTGCGCTGTAAACGCACTTTTCAGAGGCGAGGGAGAATTTTTGCAGCACGAGGCGAACGCCGAGTATTGAACAGCGTTTTTTGTGTTTGTTCACACAAAATGAGAAGAGAACACAAATTAACATCCAATTTTGAGGTTAGGTTTGACAACTGTCAAATTAAATATAAATACCTATGGTGATATATTTATATATTTTTTATATACCACTTTCTGCCATATGTATTTCCCAAACGAATACAAAAGCATATTTGTTGTACTTAAATGAATTTTTGACACAATAAAAAAATACGTAAAGCTATAATTATTGCTTTTATGAAGAGAAAAACGTTCGTTAAATCGTCGCTTCCATTTGTACAGAACATTGGTAGTTGAAACACGAGCAACCCAAAAGCATACTTTTCCTGTTCGTTCAGTAGTATGGTTAAATAGTTTAAGAAAATTTTGCTTTTTTGTGGGGCACTTTGCGGTAATTGCTCGGTGTCCTGGGCCTGTGAATTCCCTGTCACCATTACAGTCAAGCTGTTTGGTGTTTTTACTAAAAGAAGTTTCTTTTTCAGAGTAGCGCTATTAGACGGGCCCCTTTGAAATCCGACAGAATTGTGTAAAGCTCGATTCCCATTCAAAAATCTTCATCTGTTGAAATAACGATCGGGTTAATAGTGAACAGTAATCCGCTCAGAACGAAAAAGGTTTCCACTAACACAGCATGTATTTATACATAACAGGATTTGATCAGCAGGATAGAGCTGAAACACTGTTGGATAAATTTCCTGCGTTTCTTTACTTAACAACCTCAGCAACAACGCGGTTGCTCTATTAATATTTATTTAAGTTAAACTTATTCGGACGTTCACTCACTGTTCGCAGTTTAAAATTCGACATATTTTTTAATTTAGCGCAACCGAGAATATTTAACAATTAAACGTATAGTCGTAGGTGGAGTAATTTCGTACTCCCAACGTTAACCCTAATAATAGTACATTATATTATAAGTGATAGAAATGCATCATTATTAGCGAGTGAGAATTTTGACCCACGAGTGCGCTTGCGCACGAGTGGGGCACTTCTCACGAGCTTTATAATGACATTTCGATCACGTGTGATATACGACGTTTTATCTTACAGGTGCATTGTATAAAAATCCAAGAAATATTTATTCAAGTAAACATCCGCCTGTAACATTAGCATGGTTCTAATATCAGTTTCCGTAGTAACCTGTGATTGTTATAGTTATGAAATAAACAGTCTCGTTGTTTTTCACAATTTTCACTGAAGTAATCAAAATTGACTTTCTACCGAAACATATTCAAACAGACGTGGAAGTCGCTGTTTCCAGCTTGCTCCCGGTAAGGTCGAGACACATGTATACGAGAAAGAGTTAAGTGGAAGGCAGAGAATTACATTACATCGCATGTAATTACATTACAAATTAATAATTACAATTTTTAATTACAACTGACACCTGTCAGATTTACTCACTTGTGAGTAGAACTGACAGCTTTATCTCTCTTGTGAGTAAAATTTGATTTCTGTCACCGAAAACCATGGTATAAGGGACCTAAAAAACTACACCTGTAAGATAAAGAATGTAAAACATCTCAACGTGTAGTTCTACAAAGCAATAAAAATGTAATTATGTTTTGACTCTATACGTCAGAAAATGCTTTTGGGTGCTTTAAATTATTTTCAACAGAGCATCACATACTTTTTCACCGCCTTTGTAGGGGTGACTGCAGTAGGTCAGCATGCTTTAAACAAGAAATTGTTTAACGTATATAGCTACTGTATTAATGGATAAATAGTCTATTTCGACACGAGTGCGCTGTCATGACACTTTTCAGGGGCAAGGGCGAATTTTTGCAGCACGAGCCGCTAGCCGAATTCACGAAACGAATATAAAAATACCATTTATTTACGTGCTTGTCCTTATGTCATTGTTTTGATTCTCTGATTTTTCAAATTTCAAATTTAAGACGCTTCACTTAACCAATTTAAAAAATATACAGTAATTTTTTGTTTCAAAATGCGGGTAAAAAGTATTAGATAGACAATAATCACCACAACGGTATAAACTGACTCTGAGAACGGTGTGTTTGTAGATTTTTTTCGTGCTATCAATTTTCATTGCAGTGCAGTAGCGGGTATGGTAAGCTGGGTTAAATTTGAATTTTTTTTTCTCAAAATTAGAAACTTATTGCAATAAAAATTTACAGCAATGGATTTATGACACCCTGTATATTGCTACACACAGTTTACACACATCATTTCATGCTAAACGAGTGTTGAAAAAGTTCACAAAATTCATAATTCCGTTAATTGAAGCTTTCTTGAAAAATCTTCGGACAGTTCAATTTTAATTTAAAATTTAAATATATCTATTTAAATTTTATATCTTCGGACAGTTCAATTTTAGTTTTTAAAATGACACTTCTTGACGTAACAATGTAGTTTTTTTTGTAACCAGCCGTTTTTACACAGTGTCGTCATTTTTTTAAATGGCACCAAGTTTTTCTTCCCGATTCTGGTAGATCTTTTTACTAGATAAATGGTCGTAGAAAAAAAAATTGACACCTTACATAAGTATTTTTCTAATACAGTGTAATAATAACCAAATTCTACGTAAATGTAAACTGCATCCACTAACCATTTGGCACATACCAGCACGTGTGTAAACACGTTGTGTTGTCCGGCCAATGGTATCTGAGGTGATATTCGTCATTTCTATTCGAATTCAATAAAATTGTGTGGTCTATTAATGTAGACTTAGATTCTAAATAGCCCACAAATAAATCAAGGAGCGTGATATCTGGCGAACGAGCCGGCCATTCAAACGATCCACGTCGCCCCGTGAAAAATGTGTCCACTTTTAATTTTTTTAACGCTTATAACACTTTTAACAGCAATTCAAGAAGCTTCTTTTTGCGTTGTTGTAATTTAGATACTCTTTTTATTTGACAGAGAAAAGTCTTAATTTGATAGTTTGGAATACTGCGTCTATTTCCAACGAAAATCGAATCTTATTTTTTTCCAGAAAAATGATTATGTAACTTTTTTCTACGACCATTTAACCAATAAAATGATCTACCAGAATCCTAAAGAAAGAGTTGGCGTTACCATGTAACAAAGTCGTTGATGACATCACTGAAAAAACGGCTGGTTACAAAAAATACATTGTTACGTCAAATAGTGTCATTTAAAAACTGAAACATTTTATTAATCGAAAGATATCTTCGGGAAAGCTATATCTTCACTACAAAGCTATATATAAAAACAAAAAATCTTATGATATGATATAATATTTCTTTTTACCTTTTTTTATCCTTTACTCCTTTTGCCTCTTTAAAATGCTTATACCTTTAGAGAAATAAGTTCGCCATAAATACAAAACTACCATCATACCAAGATGTAAACATAAATGATACTTTTAATAATAATGATAATTGATAAGTAAATTTTTTTTTCTGGTAACATGTATGTAGGGTATACAGGGTGTCCCAACTAAAATTTGTACCCCCCAACAATTCCAATTTCGAAAGACTCAGAAGAAAACGCTCGAACAGGTCAATTTTGTTATCAAGGGGGACTAAATTGTACCAAACTTTCATGTCTTAGATCTCACCCCCTTAGCCAGGGGAGCCACCCCCTTCAAAAATTTAAATAGCACGGGGGGTCGTGTGATACATCGTTTTAAAGCTTATTCAACTCTCTATCCAGATCTACATTAATTTATCGTTTTTTTTCTACAAAAAAAAAAAAAACATGAAATCGATATTTTCCAAATCTACATAAAACACTTAACTAAAATTTGTACCCCCCAACCATTTTAATTTCGAAATACTTAGAAGAAAACGCTCGAACAGGTCAATTTTCAATCAATTTGGAATCAAGGAGGGCGAAATTGTACCAAACTTTCAAGTCTTAGATCTTGCCCCTTTAGCCAGGGGAGCCACCCCCTTAAAAAATTGAAATGGCTCGGGGGGTCATGTGGTACACCATTTTAAAGCTTATTAAATTTTCTATCCAAACCTACTATTATCGATTCGTTTCTACAAAAAAGAGCATAAGAATTTGTTATTTTCCAAATCTACATAGAATACTCTTGATGTGGAAAATAACAAAATCATGCTTTTTTTGTAGAAATAAATCGATAAAAGTAGATTTGGATAGAGAACTAAATAAGCCTTAATATGATGTATCACACCACCCCCCATTCCATTTAAATTTTTTAAGGGTGTGGCTCCCCTGGCTAAAGGGGAGTTAAAAGAGAGTTAAAAGTTTGGTACAATTTGGTGCCCCTTGATAACAAAATTGACCTGTTCGCACGTTTCCTTCTGAGTCTTTCGAAATTGGAATTGTTGGGGGGTATAAATTTTAGTTGAGTATTTTATGTAGATTTGGAAAACATCGAATTCAAGCTTTTTTTTGTAGAAAGGAATCGATAAATGTAGGTTTGGATAGAGAATTGAATAAGCTTTAAAATGATGTATCACATGACCCCCCATGCCATTTAATTTTTTTAAGAGGGTGGCTGGCTCCCCTGGCTCAAGGGGTGAGATTTAAAACTTGAGAGTACGGTACAATTAGGTCCCCCTTGATAACAAAATTGACCTGTTCGAGCGTGTTCTTCTGAGTCTTTCGAATTTGGAATTGTTGGGGGGTACAAATTTTAGTTGGGACACCCGATATACATACTTATGTTATGTTAAGTCAAACTCCACAAACTTTAATAAACGTAAATTACAAAAGGAACATGTTTCGGGAGAAAACTACTCCCATCTTCAGCCCTAATTTACAAGAAAGTAATGATACAATTGATGAATTACAATGGGGTTCTTACCTTAAAGAATGTTTAAATTATGACGATTTGAAAGATTTTTAAATTATATTTTTTATATTATTAATTATCCCGTTTACTTATGTTGTTGTTTTATTTATTTTCTGGGATTACAAATTTGTTTATCCATCTACTATTGCATCCGTCTGTACGTCAAAAACAGATGCACCTTAAATATCTATAAGCAATCCTGGGGAATTATGAAAACTTTTAAGGATTGGATGGGAAATTCCGAAAAATTGTAAGAGGTTCTGATGACTTCTGAGTTTCATAGAATACAAAAATATCGTAACAGATCATGTAGAATTGCAAGAAATTTTAGAAAAGTTACCTTAAAAATCCCAAAAATTTCTGACAAATTAATAAAAATGATCCAAAAACCTGAAGTGTCCTGAAATACTACTGTGCATGGATCATAAACAAAAATATCTTAATACTCCAAAAATTATCAAGGGTAATATAATAAGTGGTACCCTTATTATCGTTTTTTTTTTTTTTTTAAATGCTACGAATATGTCCTCACGACGAATATACAACGAGTGCGCAGTGGGTGATCAGCTTCCATAGGCAATATCCTCCCAAACCATTACTCCAACAGTCCTGTGCACATGCCTCCCAACTGCAAATCCAATATCACGTCGCTCTCCATGGCGACGTCTCACCCTCCGATGACCATCATGCAGGTCAAAAAAAAAAATTAAAGAAAGTCTAAAAGCTTAAATGTGGTGATATAATGTTCGCATACTAACAAGTCGCTCTTCTTCTCCAAACCATTGGTCGCAGAGTTGGCGCGTAGTAGTAAAACGTTCTCACAGAGCCATTTGTCTGAAGCGCCTAACTTGACGCTCTGTGGTACCTGTCGGTTTGTTTCATTCTACCCCTATCAAAATTACTAAAATGGTGATATATGTTCTGCATAAACCGAATTATTATTAAGGCTAAAGGTGACGAAATTTTATTACCAAGTGTGCGACAGAGAGAAAATATGTTTAAAATAATCCCGCTTTCTTTCAGAAATGGGGTTGTACTCAAGGTCTTATGCTGATTCACGCTATAGTGCAAAAATTTTAAATTTCAATTTTTTTTGGAAATTTTTGAAATTCTTGAATTCCAAAAATATCAGGTAGTCATTTCAATTTCCTGCAAATGTCAAGCATTAATCCGTTTTCAAAAATCCAATATCGTAAAGAGCCCCGGCCGGAAAAGGTTTTGAAAATTTCCCTTTGTTCTTTGCCGACGCGACGTGTATTGGTGAAAGAAGTCGGACAGTAAAACTGACTGGGAGCATACTGACGTATTATTATTATTGTTATTCCGCCACTTATGTTACAACAAACAATCCAAGAAGACTTTTTAGAAGAAATAATTTATAAACTTTTGAAATTTTGGTTAAGAACTCCTAGCAGGGACCCAAATAAGAATCCGAAGCTACTCTGCATTTTTCTCGGAAACGGTAACTCCAACGAGAAAATGTTACAGTAGTTATTATGCTCTCCACCAAATTCTGCATAAAATTGGTCTCATGAAGTTTTTGCAGATCTCCCACCCAACGCTCATAAATGACCTTGGAAAATGAGTATAGTTTTCAGCGCGAAGACAACCTCGATTTTTGCGACGATTAACTCGAAAACCATTAGTGGGAACAAAAAATGTATAGAAACAAAATTATATATTGAATAAAATATTTGCAGTAAATGTTTATTGGTCAAAAAACGGGGGTGGGCAAATGACTCATTTTGCAACGTCATTTATGAGCGTTAGGTGGCTGATAGGCAAAAACTTCATGAGATCAATTTTATGCAGAATTTACTGGAGAACATAAGTTCTGTTACATTTTCTCGTCGGAGTTACCGTTTACCAGAAAAATGCAGAAAAGCTTCATGGGGTCACGCTTGCGGGCGCTTTTTTGAGCAAAAGGGGATGAAGTTCCCCCCGAGGGTCCCTGTTGGAAGTTCATAACCAAAACTTTATAAATTAGTTCTTCTATTCGGCGTTTATTGTCTAATTTGCTTGGACTGTATCTATAAACGGGTCGGCCGATTTGCCTGATTTCTTTTTTGTTGTACATATTCATAATTATTAGGACAAGGTTTGTATGAAAGAAAATTTCACGAAAATCCACCGAAAAATAGGAAAATTCGGGAAAAACTGAAAGTACATTTTCTATGGGATTTTGGTATAAACTCAAGACCATAACGCACGATTCGAACGATGGATATGCGTAAATCTTTTTGTAATGGGCGATAATATTTAGACCTCGAGTCCTATTTGGCTTTTCAATTTAACTTGTAAATTGTAATGCCAAATAGCTACAAAAAAATTGTCGCTGGAATAAAGTTTTTCGAAAAATTGCACCAATTGAAATTTTGGTTGACAAAAACACAAGTTAAATTGTCAATAGTAATGGCACGAGAGGTCAAAATATTGCCGACAATAATTTTTGCGATTCAGATAGGAGTTTCTGTTGCGACGAAAATAATGACGAGTGCTTGCACGATCATAACGGGAACGGCATATTTGGTAGATTATTTTTTGTTCTGCTCGTTATGTTCCCAAGATGGAAATAACTTAATTAAATGTTTGAATTGAAAAAAGAATCGGAAAGTTCTGGAGAAAAATTCGGAAAAACGCATCACAGCCTAAATTTAAAAAAAAAAACATTTTTGTTCCTACTTTTGTGTGCAACGTCTGTCGAGTCAACTTGTAAAATAATAATTATACAGTTCGCACCAACAGTAGGGATGTATTGTATATATTGCTTATGAAATTCTTAATTCAAAAATATGGTCGCTATGAACTTGGACCTACAGTTTCTGAGATACCGATTTTTAAACTTCGGCTTTACCAACTCCGATAAGATTTTGTCCATGGATCCGCGGCCAAAATTCTAGGCCATGTCATACAAAGTATTTGATAAGCTCGTATTATTATTTGATAGATGAAATGTTTCTATCAAAAACATAAACATTACGTCGCTTTCAGACTTGTAAAGGTCTTGTAAGATTAGAAAAAAAAGTAGATCCAGTGTTAATAACTTCTGAGTTAAGAACTTCATAACTGATACAAATATGACAAAAAAAATCGGATTTTATGACTCAGAATTTATTACATTTATTATTTATTCCGATTAAACCTTCTTAATTATCAAAATGTACGGTTCACAAAGTAACAATTTAGTATATTTTATGTAGATTTGGAAACTCAAAAATTTATCTTTTTTTTGTAGAAACAAATAAATAAAAGTAGGTTTGAATAGAGAATTCAATAAGCTTTAAAATGATGTTTCAGACTACCCCCCATGCGATTTGAATTTTTTAAAGCGCTGGTTCCCCTAAAATGGTGAGATGTAAGACTTAATAATAATAATATGAGATGTAAGACTTGAAAATTTGGTACAATTTGGTCCCCTTTGATAACAAAATTGACCTGTTCTGAGTCTTTCGAAAGTATAATTGTTAGGGGGTACAAATTTTTGTTGGCACACTCTGAATATTATGATACAAGCGCTACGACTTTCCGAATACGGCTATGATCCGAGCGGAAGTGAGGAGCTTTAGAACCTTCACCCGTCTTAGGTTCTTGGGGCGGTGAACAACAAAGGAAAATTTTCAAAATCGTTTTCCGCTGGCACCGTTTGTGATATTAAAATTCTGAAAAATTGTTTGATATTTACAGGACATAAAAATGTATACCTCAGATTTAAGAAAAAATTCAAAGTTAAGCAAAAAAACAAAAAAGTTTTTTTTTGTAAATGTTTCACTATAGCATGAAGTACACGTATTTACTTGGTCCATTGATGTTTTTTATTTTTAGAATTGAACAATTAGTTCCACTTTAAATGCGGGAATTCTTTCAGCGCCATCTCGCGCGTGCCGGATACACACTATTTTATCGTCACCTTTAGCATTAATATCTATTACAATTCATGCACTTATAGTCCATTTAAATCCAACTATTTTGCTTGGCATTTGTCACTTTGACTTAGTTTCACTGTATGTAAAGTTTTTGTGTTTTCCTGTAGTTTTTATGAAACACCTTGTATACTTATAATAAATGTATAATACTAATTGTAAGTCTAGTATACAACTGAGATTTATGGCACTAAGTACTATAATGGTGCGGGCACAAATCGCACAACGAATTTGCATTTTTTGCGGAAAATAAAACAAAAAACTTGGGTTGGGTGGCCAATCTTTTTAACCAAAATGCTGGACATAATGTCTCGCACATTAAAAATGGTATGTCCGGGGTAAAAACACAATGTTTATGTTTATCAATTAAACAGCATACGTGCACATGTTATATGTTTTTGTTACAACACAAGTGTCTTGATGGTTGCGTAGCATGTTCCAAGGAAGCTGTTATTGTTTACCATTATAATATATCGTCCTATAATTTATGGATAAATTCTTGAGACCGGTTAGTTATCTTTCGTGATGCCAATACGGGACACGGTAAGTGATGTAGGTGGTTACAATGTTTTAGTAGCTGCTGCTAATTGTATAATAAGAATTTTATAATAACACCTTGATGAATAAACCATAATTAAATCTTATAATATTTTATGACCTAACGTAACGTGATTTATACTCAGTAGTTTTTTCAATGGAACTCATTACATTTTTAAATAAAACTATTCACACCTTTTCCCCGGAATAAATAATTTATTATTAAACTAATTGTGTATAACGTTTAACAAGTATTTAACAAAACCGGGAAAATTTTTCTCGTTAGATAATTGTTTTACTTTAAAGCAATTTTCTTGTGAGAGTTATTTACTCACGGGATATTTGATCAAGCACCTATAAAACAGGTGCGGTGGCGTAATAAGGAAGTTGTTATAATGCACGTCTTTATGTGTAAACTTTCAAATGGCAGTTAGTAAATGAGGATTTTCCGTAGTGAAGAACAATAAATTTTCCGACGCAAAATCCGCAGAAGAGATTATAAATGCAATTATTCCCGTAATTAATGTAGATTTAATTAATTTTGTACATGAATTCAGTTTTAGAAATGTTTAATTGTCTTAAATTTTAAGATCACTTTTAAGGAATAAAGTCTATATAAAATAATTAATGTTACACGTACACTTGATAGCAATCACATTAATAATACGAGGCTGACCACCTCGTATATTATCGTTACTCACGTTTTATCATAATTTTCATATTAAACTCGTTGTTAATCTCACCTAGGTACGTGTAGTAATTGCAAAAATTTACAAACCTATTTGCTAGGTGCAGAAGTCTACAATAATCGCAAACGCTCAGAAATATGTATATAGAAATATCTCGCGACTCTTGTCAAATTGACATTTAATGTAACGTAATATAAAGCGGGTACCGGAAGAAATAGTGACTCTAAGTACTGAATGATCAAATGAAAATTTATTGAAAGATGGCGAATATTAAATATATCACTTATCATTTTTATTATTTCATCTATTTTCTCTATAATAATAAATTTTGAGATTTTTTTTTTCGATTTCACTTTGATATTATGCAAAACTGAATGAATAGCAGATACACTTTTGTTTTTACTCCCACAATGGCAATACAGTCTTCCTTGTGTGGAGATCGACAGTCGTCCGAGAGAAATGTCCGTTTTACAAAGATGTCCGTTCACTGGAAGTAAAATATACATAATATTGTCCTATGAAGAGAAATGTAGACTTCTGAATACTGTACAAATGCTTTGAAAAATACAATACATTAAGAACCGAAAACTTTCACGACCCGGAGTTAATACAATTACTTCGTACGGGTTTGGACCGAGTCTGGTTAAGAGCTTCACGTCCTTTCAAAGAAGATTTAAATTTAGAAATGCTGAAAATGTGTTTTCCGCCTCTAGAGGAGGTGACTATAGGAGCTGCAAATATATTGGGATAAGAGACCGTCCAAGAGAGCTGTCCGCGAACTTTCGTATTCACAGTGCTTGAATCGCCATGTTTTATTTTTTGGAATTTAATGGGTGTTAGCCGGTTTTTAATGTTAGCTCTTTCGAGGCATTTCCGATTTGTGATGGTTACTGCGTATAAATTCTTGAAAACAAACATTTGTTGACGATAATCCACTACATTCTACAATTGTGCAACAACTTCAGTAAATAAGACCGACTTCAAGGCCAAGACTAATGCTCTTCTGCAAGACCCAGACATTATGTGCAAGAACAAGATTAGGACCATGACCACCACTGGTCTTGGTGTTCTTTACCATTTTGATTATATTTACTCAATTTAAATCAATGAAAATTGATCGGATATTCATTTTTTGAAAAAAATATCAATTGGTTGAAGAAATGCTTACCGCTTTCTACAGTATAAATGTCCGATGTAGGAAGGCTAGAATATTGTTTAGGTTATTGTGAAAAACAATAGACGTTTTATTAGAAGTTTTTTTTTTAATTTTCATTTTTTCTGAGGAGACTGAAGAAATTTACAATATTTGCCCGGTCCAAATTCGCAATGTAGCAATGCATTGGGAACGTAATCCGTTTTTCTTTCCTCAAAAACCTTACCTGGACCGTTACGATTATTCCAAAAAAAGAAAATTAGCCTCATTCTTTCTCTTCATAAATTCGCAATAATCCAAGAACTACGGAAAGAAAAATTGGGAGATTAAACGGATTTTTTGTTATGTCTATATTCTTATATTCTTCTTATGTTCCCACGTGGTATTCACCTTTAACAGCGTTGCCAGATTGCAAATTACTTTTTGAATGCCCTCTGACGTACCAAAGTCAACTGTAACAACATACAGGGTAGCGCAAACTTATGGAAACGCCTGAATATCTCAAAAACTGTTAGTCCCATCTAAACCAAATTTTGCAGATATACAGGGGTCTATAATATCTACTTGGTGTAATTTTTTCATAGTTGCACTGTCATTTGTTTTCGAGATACAAAACCAACTTTTTTTTTAAATAGCAACAGGGTGAAAATAACCTTTTTGAAAAGAGCATTTTTTTCTTAATTTTATTAATGCTGTTTGTCTGCAAAAAAAATAAAAATTTTATATAAATTATTATTATTATTAAACTCACGGCTGCAAATACACACCCCACAAAAATTATCGCATCACCAGTATTTTTGTCAACCGACTTTGAAAAAAATAATTATTCCACCGTTATATAAATTGTATTAGTAGTCGAAATAAAACGCAATAAAAAAAAATTGAAAAACTGTTAAGGACGAAATTAAATTAATTTTTAACACTTAAGCAAAAATTAACACTCAAACTAATATGGTGCATTTCCACCCCTGCCACGAATAACAGGTTCCACTCTTCTGGGCATGCTTGTTATAAGATCAACAATGTAATTTTGACTAGATTTTCCTACTCTTGCATAAGAACTGCCTCAAGTTCTTGTGGGCTAAAAAAGGCTCTTTGCTGATTTAACAAACCTTGCTGAAGATGGTCCCATGCATGCTCAATGGGATTTAGGTCGGCGCTTATCACAGACTACTGCAATACCCTCAAATCTACCTCTTCCATGTATTGATGCACAATTCTAGAAATGTGGGGTCTAGCAGTATCGTGCATGAATAGAAAATTATCCCCGATAAAAGGTCCATATGGTACCACGGGAGGCTCTAAAATGTCCCCAATATATCGTCTCTCATTTATACAAGCACTTCGTAACGATACCAATTCCATGTCACCCCCCACAGAGATTCCTCCCCAAACCATTATTGAACTTCCCCCAAATGGAACATGAGGTCGAAAATTGCACTGAAAGTAACGCTCTCCAGACGTCTGTACACTGGAATTCGCTTATCAGATGCATATAAAGAAAAACGAGACTCATGTGAAAACACTACGTTTTGCCATCATCGATATTTCAATGGGCATGTTCTCAAGCAAACTGTAACCGAGAAGAACGGTGTACCCTGTCGAGAAGAGGCCAAAGTACAGACACCCGAGCCCTCAGATCATCTTCTCGTAGACGATTTCTAACTGTCTGTTTCGAAATTTACAAAGTTCTGGCTGCTAAAAGTTCATTTTGCAGCATTCGCGCCGTACAATGTCTAATAAGTAGAGCTGTTAACCGCAAAAAACGATCGTCTCTTAGGATAGTTACCTCATTTCTTCCTTGTCCCGGCCTTCTACCATATTCTCCAGTTTCCCTAAAACGTGCTGCACTCCTGTTGATAGTGGAAGGATGCACTCCTATAGTAAGTGCCACATAACACATACTGCGACTATCTTCTAATCGCATGATGGTCCGTACAGTTTCTTGGTAGGAAAGGTGCAAGGAAGCTCGTTGGTTAACATTCGTATTGATGTTTTTTTTCTGTTTATCTCAACATTAATTAAACAAGAACCCCAAAACAAGTTATAACTTACAGTTTTAAAACAGTGGAGTTTACCGCTATATTCAAAAATCAAAAAAAGAACTATCATAACTTGAAGTATGTGCTTGTCTTATGCAGGTAAGATTTAAAAATGTAGGAACGATATTACCAGTAAAAGTCATTGACGTGGATGTCATTTATTGAAATAAAAGAAGAAAAATTAGGTGATGCGATAATTTTTGTGGGGTGTGTATTATTATTTGTGCTGTAAGAAAATAATATGCCATCAAACCTAACAGTATAACTAAAAAAGTTTTTTACAATAAATGTTCAAAATGTTGACCATTAATTTCTTGACAAAAATGAATTCTATTAACAAAACTTTGTAACACATTGCGTAAGATGTTGGGAGTGATGCTAGCAATCTCTTCTCTTATTCGTTGCTTTAAATCTTCAAGATTGGTGGTCTTCTGGCATAAACTTTACTTTTTACATGACTCCACACAAAAAATCGAGAGGTGACAAATTAGGAGATCTTGCCGGCCATACAATTGCCCCTCTCCTGCCTATCCACCTGCCAGGAAACACCTCATCTAAATGACGTCCGACTTGTTGACCAATGTGGGGTGGAGCTCCATCTTGCTGGAACCAGGTTGATTCGGCTGTCATAATTTGGAAAAAGCTGTGTAAGACCAGGAACAATCTGTTCTTGTAGTAACTCGAGATAGTTTTCCGAAGTCAAGTTTCCATTTACAAAAAAAGGACCAATGATATGCCAGCCAATAATGCCACACCAAACGTTTACTTTTTGTGGATATGGTGTATTTTGATTGGAGCAATATCTACAATTATGCCGATTTACTTGACCATTTAGGCAAAATGTAGCTTCGTCAGAAAAGAGCACTTTGTTAATAAATTGACCATCTTTGTTTACTCCACTCATCATTATTTCGCAAAATTCTATTCGTCTATCAAAATCATCTTCACTTAATTCTTGAACAAAATGTATCTTGTAGGGATGATAATGGTCTTTTTTAAGAATGTGTTGTATGGATTTCCGACTTATTTCGTGAGTAGGAGACAATTGGTACACTGAAGTTTTGGGATTTTCTTCAAGATGTAGCAAAAGGTTTTAAGAGCAGTTTCATTATTGGTTGCGGTTTTAGGCCTACCAATTGTTCGGCGCTCGTTTACGCTGCCGGTTTCGTTAAATCGCTCCACAGTTTTGAAAACAGTCGATTTAACAATCGGATCTCGTCTTGGATGATCCTCGTTAAAAATTCTGACCACTTCTGCATAACTTCTCTTTCTGTCTCCATATCCCACCATAATCAAAATTTCTATCCTTTTTTTTCTGTTAAATGAACCATTTTTTTAATATTCAGAAACAGGAAAGTTTGAGTATGATGACACTAGCCAACTACTGAATTTAAGATTTTGTGTTGTACGAAAAGTCATCACTAATAAAAAAGCAAAAAAGTATTTTTTTTAAAAACCTAGACGTGATAAATGAAAAGCGTTAAAAACAAAAATATTCTATAGTCAATTCCAATTAAATCGAATAGGTACACCAAAAAATCAAAACATCCAAGATTTTTAATATTTTGGCTTGTGTAAATTATTATTATTAATATATCTTTGATTACAATTATTAATTAATTTGGAAATCGTCATTAAAAGTTTGCAATATGCTGGGTTTTTGACTTGCGACTGACAGTAACATTGATACTGTTATCGTCATTTTTAATCTAGTGGAAGGAAACTACATTTGATTAATTTGCAATGCACTGTTAGTAGTAATAAATGCACTTTTAGACCCCGGCACTTTTGGCCCCGGCACTTTTGATCCCGGCACTTTCGATCCCGGTACTTTCGATCCCGGCACTTTTGGCCCCGGCACTTTTGATCCCGGCACTTTCGATCCCGGTACTTTCGATCCCGGTACTTTTTATCCCCCGGTACTTTTTAACCCCCGGTACTTTTTATCCCCCGGTACTTTTTATCCCCCGGTACTTTTAGACCCCGGCACTTTCAATCCCGGTACTTTCGATCCCGGTACTTTCGATCCCGGTACTTTCGATATTAATTTAAGCTCCTATTTACATAAAGGCGGATAATTTGGATGTTTGGTTGGTTGCATAATTTATCTGTAAATTTATAAATATATAAATATAAACTATTTAGAAAAATCACTGTGGACACATTACAAAGTTTTTAAACGTCTTGACAATAGGTCAAAAATAGAAAAAGACACAGAAAAATTTGAAATTTTTTAATTGAGCAAATACGTTAAGGTTTTTGTTACTTTCATAAGATAAGGATGTTTTGATGGTTGCATAATTCATTTTAAATACATTGTTAACAACAATAAATATTAAATAGCAATTACATGTGAGGGGTTTTTATAAAGAGTTTTAAGCTACACAAAATTCAAGAAAAAAATTTAAAATATCAAAGTAAATTTATTGTGAAATTAAAAACTATTGAGCATAATTCATCTGTAGTCCATTAGTTGCATTTTAAATAATAACAATAAGTGACGGCTTCTCGCGAAGAACTCAATGTAGCCAACTTAAGAACAAAAAAAACAAACTTCACATGTTTTCTTACAAATTGAGAAAAATATCAAAAAAAAAAAGAAATTACATAAGCTACACAAAATTCAAGAAAAATTAAAAATATCAAAGTAAATTTATTGTAAAACTATTCAGAAAATCACTGTGGACACATTGCAAAGTTTTAAACGTCTTGACAATAGGTGAAAAAATAGAAAAAGATACAGAAAAATTTGAAACTTTTTTAATTGTGTAAATACGGTAAATGTTAAGGGTTTTGTGAATTTCATAAGATAAGGATGTTTTGATGGTTGCATAATTCATTTAAATACATTGTTAACAGTAATAAATATACAATGTTTTAAACGTCTTGACAATAGGTAAAAAAGAGAAAAAGATACAGAAAATTTGAAACTTTTTAATTGAGTAATTAATATTTAACTAAATAGTTAGATATTCACTTTTGAAAATTATTATTATTCTGATGTGGTAATTTTTGGATTAAATAAAATTAATATTTTGAAATTATTATTATTCGTCGGTCCCATTCCCATATAGCAACGAAGTAAAATTAAAAGATTAAATCGCCGTAAAAAGAAGAAGCCAATATTTAGAAAGCGTAACAAATGTAGATAATTGTAATAAAATAATAATAATGATATATAAAAATATAGATTTATTTACATATATATTTATTCACAGCTTATTTCAAATGATTATCAAGAAGTCGATAGTAACAAACGATAGACAGATGTAACGTATAAAAGGGGTTAGTCCCAACTCTCCTCCACCTCAATGTTACTCTCCAGTTGCTTGAGGTAGCTTAAGTCCTCCCACTGTGGTCTAGGACCTTGTTGTTGTTGCTGTTCTTTTAATTGTTCACGTTGTGCCTGGTACATCTGATCTAGCCTTAGTCTATGTTCGGCACGGTGACAACGAATTATATGATTTGATAGCCTATGGGCTAGCATAACGTGGTTATTGTTGTAGGGGCACACCCTAATGTCCTCTAAAAACAAAAGAAACAAAAAACTAATAGATTAAACTAGAAAGATGTAGCTTTATATGTCACTTACCTTCCACCGGATCGTAGTAGAAGTTAACTTTTCTTTTATTTTGTTTTGCAGCCATCTTGTGTGTTACGTATATCTTCTAATGGTCGAACAAGAGTGTATTTGGAACTGAATATCTGTACAGGCTAGTGGCTGGCTTTTATACAACGCTGAGTTCTCCTATGAACATAAAATTCCCACGCATAGAAATAACCATTTCCCATGATAGGGATGTCAATAAATTCTCGAGATATATTATTATTTAATCTCAAGTTTTGGAAAGGACCCGTCAACTCTTATCAGAGGCTGACCGGATGACGACTTTTGATAAATGTATAAGCCATCTGGTAACAACTTGGTAAGTGGAGCATATCAGCTTAAGACGAAAATAATTTGTTTTTTCATAATTTACTATGACCTTAGCAATTTTTTCATTTTGCAATATAAATTTATAGTTGACAGACAATTTTGTCCGTGCTAACATCGCGCCAGATGTAATTTTAGTAAAAATTGAGTTCTTCACGAGAAGCCGTCACTTATTGTTATTATTTAAAATGCACACAATGGACTTACAGATGAATATGGACACATTGCAAAGTTTAAATGTCTGGGCATAAAGCGTTTTAAGTTGCACAAAATTCAAGAAAAATAAAAAAATGTATGAAAGTAAATTTATTGTAAAATATAAACTATTCAGAAAAATCACTGTGGACACATTGCAAAGTTTAAATGTCTTGGCATAAAGCGTTTTAAGCTGCACAAAATTCAAGAAAAATTAAAAAAATGTATCAAAGTAAATTTATTGTAAAATATAAACTATTCAGAAAAAGCATTGTGGACAAACTGTAAAGTTTTAAAACGTCTTGACATAAACCGTTTAAGCTACACAAAATTCAAGAAAAATTAAAAAAATGTATCAAAGTAAATTTATTGTAAAATATAAACTATTCAGAAAAATCACTGTGGAAACATTGCAAAGTTTAAATGTCTGGGCATAAAGCGTAGGACACATTGCAAAGTTTAAATGTATGGGCATAAAGCGTTTTAAGTTGCACAAAATTCAAGAAAAATTTAAAAATGTATCAAAGTAAATTTATTGTAAAATATAAGCTGTTCAGAAAAATCACTGTGGACACACTGCAAAGTTTAAATGTCTTGGCATAAAGCGTTTTAAGCTGCACAAAATTCAAGAAAAATTAAAAATGTATCAAAGTAAATTTATTGTAAAATATAAACTATTCAGAAAAATCATTGTGGACACACTGTAAAGTTTTAAAACGTCTTGACATAAACCGTTTAAGCTACACAAAATTCAAGAAAAATTAAAAAAATGTATCAAAGTAAATTTATTGTAAAATATAAACTATTCAGAAAAATCACTGTGGAAACATTGCAAAGTTTAAATGTCTGGGCATAAAGCGTTTTAAGTTGCACAAAATTCAAGAAAAATTAAAAAAAATGTATCAAAGTAAATTTATTGTAAAATATAAGCTATTCAGAAAAATCACTGTGCACACAATGCAAAGTTTAAATGTCTTGGCATAAAGCGTTTTAAACTGCATAAAATTCAAGAAAAATTAAAAAATGTATCAAAGTAAATTTATTGTAAAATATAAACTATTCAGAAAAATCATTGTGGACACACTGTAAAGTTTTAAAACGTCTTGACATAAACCGTTTAAGCTACACAAAATTCAAGAAAAATTTAAAAAATTTCAAACAAATTTTGCGTAAAATATACCATGCAGATTCCCACGCTAAAAACAACCGCATTTATGTAAATATGGACTGAAATTTATGATTTCTCATCAGATATTTAAAAATCAAAGTTTGATATCTTATAAATCCCTACAGGTTACAACTTGATAAAACCTTGCAGGTTAACAGTGTTTTGGTAATTATTCGTTTCAAGATCTAAGTTTTAACTTTTAGGTTCCAACTTTTTTCAACATTTCATTTTCTCATTTTAGAGGTTTAAAGTTTCATAGATTTAGTTTACTCATGTCCTGAAGATTATTTTACGGTATGTAACTATTCGTATCAAGTTCTTAGTTTTTAGTTTTTAGGTTCTAAGTTTTCTCAACATTTCAATTTCTTAAAATATGATAAATTCTTATTTTACTCAAGTCCTGAAGATCTTATAACGGTGTGTAACTATCCGTCTCCAGCTCTTAGTTTTTAGTTTTTAGGTTCTAAGTTTTCACAGCATTTCATTTCACAACATAAAGGTTTAAAGTTTCATAAATTTTTATTTTACTCAGGTCCTGAAGATCTTTTTTCGGATATTTTATCAATTTAAAATTATAACTGCATTGAAATCACCTAATCTGGGACACATTGCAAAGTTTAAATAATAACAATAAGTGACGGCTTCTCGCGAAGAAGCTTTAACTTTTTCTCAACACTTCAATTTCTCAACCTAAAGGTTTAAAGTTTCATAGACTTACTTTACTCAAGTCATGAAGATCTTATTACGGTGTTTAACTCTTCGTCTACAAAATTTTGGACTTAGAAGTCTCGTCAGGAACAATCACAAAAAAATGGGATAGTTAATTAATTTCAAAATATACTAAATTAGACCATTAACTGACTACTAGAATTCATCACATTTGAAAGAAAATTTATTTATTTATTTATTTATTTATTACAGACCAATTAAATATCGTGGTGCTCCAAAAAACAATTTTTTTCTCATTAGAGCACAAAAAAAACTCCACAGGTTGAACATTTGCTGTGTGGTCTGGATTGCACACTTTTTGAACTGCATAGTTCGCATCTGCCCGTGCTTTTTCATAAACGACCCAATGACTACCCCTGTTGCCAAGACAGATTCTTGTTTACTCAGGTAAGGTCGTGCGTCCGTCTTTTTAATCCACAGTAACAAATTTTCATTGAGAATATTTATGTTATTTTATTTCCTTTTGATATTACTAAGGCAACTTGAAAAGTAGTTTCAAATTCCTCACAGATTTAAATATTATTAACAAGTCGTGGTTTATTCAAATATTATATGTTTCGGATTGCTTAAACAAAAGAACTTCCACGGCCATACAGTCACATCTTTTGGACTTTCGCACTTATCACTAGCAGAGATTCCGCTTAATCTCTATCTATCTAGCAATTGTAAAAACCTACCCGTTTGCTTAATTCTCAGTACCTAACAAATTTTCAATGAGAATATTTATTTTATTTATTTCCTTTTGATATTTCTAAGTCAACTTGAAAAGCAGTTTAAAATTCCTCACATATAAATATTACCAAGTCGCGTTTCTTCAACTTTAATATTTATTTATCGGTATGCGTAAACGAAAATTCTAGGAGGACCGTCAATTCACCGTTACATCTATAAGGTAACACCGGATGATAGAGATTCTGAGGTGATAAGAAGAAGTTTGCCAGTTTATCTTGAGCGTTTAAAATTAATACCGTGTTCCACCATGCACGGCCGGGTTCAGTGCCGCGTCGGACGACGCGACGCCCGCCGCCAAGCATCCCAGCCGCCATGTGAAAACTTAAGAACTTGAGACGATAATTGGAGACTTGAAAATTTTCACTTTCTCATTTACTCAAGTCATGAGGATCTTATTAAAGGTGTGTAACTTTTCGTCTCAAGTGCGGACTTTTATCAACACTTCAATTTCTCAATTTATAATTTTAAAGTTTCATATAGATTCTTGTTTTACTAAGGTCTTCAATGTCTTAACGCCTACGTGTAACTACATATTCGTCTCATGTTCTTAGTCTTCATTTTAGGTTCTAACTTTTCTAAACATTTCAGTTTCTCAATTTACATGTTTAAAGTTTAACAGATTCTTGTTTACTCAGGTAAGGTCGTGCGGCCGTCTTTTTAATCCGCAGTAGCAAATTTTCATTGAGAATATTTATTTTATTTTATTTCCTTTTGATATTACTAAGGCAACTTGAAAAGTAGTTTAAAATCCCTCACAGATAAATATTACCAAGTCGCGGGTCTTCAACTTTAATATTTCTTTATCGATTTGCGTAAACGAAAATTCTAGGTGGAACGTCAATTCACCGTTAGTTACATCGATACGGTAACACCGGATGATAGAGATTCTGAGGTGATAAGAAGAAGTTTGCCAGTTATCTTGAGCGTTTAAAATTAATGTCGGGTTCCACCCTGCAACGCAGGGTTCCGCGGCGCGTCCGAGCGCCGCGACGCCCGCCACCACGACGCCCCGCCGCACTTAATTTTTCAAGTACCCAATTAGCGTCTCAAGTTCTTAAGTTTTCACATGGCGGCTGGGGTGCTTGGCGGCGGGCGTCGCGGCGCTCGGACGCGCCGCGGAACCCTGCGTTGCAGGGTGGAACCCGACATTAATTTTAAACGCTCAAGATAACTGGGAAACTTCTTCTTATCACCTCAGAATCTCTATCATCCGGTGTTATCGTATCGATGTAACTAACGGTGAATTGACGTTCCACCTAGAATTTTCGTTTACGCAAATCGATAAAGAAATATTAAAGTTGAAGACCCGCGACTTGGTAATATTTATCTGTGAGGGATTTTAAACTACTTTTCAAGTTGCCTTAGTAATATCAAAAGGAAATAAAATAAAATAAATATTCTCAATGAAAATTTGCTACTGCGGATTAAAAAGACGGCCGCACGACCTTACCTGAGTAAACAAGAATCTGTTAAACTTTAAACATGTAAATTGAGAAACTGAAATGTTTAGAAAAGTTAGAACCTAAAATGAAGACTAAGAACATGAGACGAATATGTAGTTACACGTAGGCGTTAAGACATTGAAGACCTTAGTAAAACAAGAATCTATATGAAACTTTAAAATTATAAATTGAGAAATTGAAGTGTTGATAAAAGTCCGCACTTGAGACGAAAAGTTACACACCTTTAATAAGATCCTCATGACTTGAGTAAATGAGAAAGTGAAAATTTTCAAGTCTCCAATTATCGTCTCAAGTTCTTAAGTTTTCACATGGCGGCTGGGATGCTTGGCGGCGGGCGTCGCGTCGTCCGACGCGGCACTGAACCCGGCCGTGCATGGTGGAACACGGTATTAATTTTAAACGCTCAAGATAAACTGGCAAACTTCTTCTTATCACCTCAGAATCTCTATCATCCGGTGTTACCTTATAGATGTAACGGTGAATTGACGGTCCTCCTAGAATTTTCGTTTACGCATACCGATAAATAAATATTAAAGTTGAAGAAACGCGACTTGGTAATATTTATATGTGAGGAATTTTAAACTGCTTTTCAAGTTGACTTAGAAATATCAAAAGGAAATAAATAAAATAAATATTCTCATTGAAAATTTGTTAGGTACTGAGAATTAAGCAAACGGGTAGGTTTTTACAATTGCTAGATAGATAGAGATTAAGCGGAATCTCTGCTAGTGATAAGTGCGAAAGTCCAAAAGATGTGACTGTATGGCCGTGGAAGTTCTTTTGTTTAAGCAATCCGAAACATATAATATTTGAATAAACCACGACTTGTTAATAATATTTAAATCTGTGAGGAATTTGAAACTACTTTTCAAGTTGCCTTAGTAATATCAAAAGGAAATAAAATAACATAAATATTCTCAATGAAAATTTGTTACTGTGGATTAAAAAGACGGACGCACGACCTTACCTGAGTAAACAAGAATCTGTCTTGGCAACAGGGGTAGTCATTGGGTCGTTTATGAAAAAGCACGGGCAGATGCGAACTATGCAGTTCAAAAAGTGTGCAATCCAGACCACACAGCAAATGTTCAACCTGTGGAGTTTTTTTTGTGCTCTAATGAGAAAAAAATTGTTTTTTGGAGCACCACGATATTTAATTGGTCTGTAATAAATAAATAAATAAATAAATAAATTTTCTTTCAAATGTGATGAATTCTAGTAGTCAGTTAATGGTCTAATTTAGTATATTTTGAAATTAATTAACTATCCCATTTTTTTGTGATTGTTCCTGACGAGACTTCTAAGTCCAAAATTTTGTAGACGAAGAGTTAAACACCGTAATAAGATCTTCATGACTTGAGTAAAGTAAGTCTATGAAACTTTAAACCTTTAGGTTGAGAAATTGAAGTGTTGAGAAAAAGTTAAAGCTTCTTCGCGAGAAGCCGTCACTTATTGTTATTATTTAAACTTTGCAATGTGTCCCAGATTAGGTGATTTCAATGCAGTTATAATTTTAAATTGATAAAATATCCGAAAAAAGATCTTCAGGACCTGAGTAAAATAAAAATTTATGAAACTTTAAACCTTTAAGTTGTGAAATGAAATGCTGTGAAAACTTAGAACCTAAAAACTAAAAACTAAGAGCTGGAGACGGATAGTTACACACCGTTATAAGATCTTCAGGACTTGAGTAAAATAAGAATTTATCATATTTTAAGAAATTGAAATGTTGAGAAAACTTAGAACCTAAAAACTAAAAACTAAGAACTTGATACGAATAGTTACATACCGTAAAATAATCTTCAGGACATGAGTAAACTAAATCTATGAAACTTTAAACCTCTAAAATGAGAAAATGAAATGTTGAAAAAAGTTGGAACCTAAAAGTTAAAACTTAGATCTTGAAACGAATAATTACCAAAACACTGTTAACCTGCAAGGTTTTATCAAGTTGTAACCTGTAGGGATTTATAAGATATCAAACTTTGATTTTTAAATATCTGATGAGAAATCATAAATTTCAGTCCATATTTACATAAATGCGGTTGTTTTTAGCGTGGGAATCTGCATGGTATATTTTACGCAAAATTTGTTTGAAATTTTTTAAATTTTTCTTGAATTTTGTGTAGCTTAAACGGTTTATGTCAAGACGTTTTAAAACTTTACAGTGTGTCCACAATGATTTTTCTGAATAGTTTATATTTTGCAATAAATTTACTTTGATACATTTTTTAATTTTTCTTGAATTTTATGCAGTTTAAAACGCTTTATGCCAAGACATTTAAACTTTGCATTGTGTGCACAGTGATTTTTCTGAATAGCTTATATTTTACAATAAATTTACTTTGATACATTTTTTTAATTTTTCTTGAATTTTGTGCAACTTAAAACGCTTTATGCCCAGACATTTAAACTTTGCAATGTTTCCACAGTGATTTTTCTGAATAGTTTATATTTTACAATAAATTTACTTTGATACATTTTTTTAATTTTTCTTGAATTTTGTGTAGCTTAAACGGTTTATGTCAAGACGTTTTAAAACTTTACAGTGTGTCCACAATGATTTTTCTGAATAGTTTATATTTTACAATAAATTTACTTTGATACATTTTTAATTTTTCTTGAATTTTGTGCAGCTTAAAACGCTTTATGCCAAGACATTTAAACTTTGCAGTGTGTCCACAGTGATTTTTCTGAACAGCTTATATTTTACAATAAATTTACTTTGATACATTTTTAAATTTTTCTTGAATTTTGTGCAACTTAAAACGCTTTATGCCCATACATTTAAACTTTGCAATGTGTCCTACGCTTTATGCCCAGACATTTAAACTTTGCAATGTTTCCACAGTGATTTTTCTGAATAGTTTATATTTTACAATAAATTTACTTTGATACATTTTTTTAATTTTTCTTGAATTTTGTGTAGCTTAAACGGTTTATGTCAAGACGTTTTAAAACTTTACAGTTTGTCCACAATGCTTTTTCTGAATAGTTTATATTTTACAATAAATTTACTTTGATACATTTTTTAATTTTTCTTGAATTTTGTGCAGCTTAAAACGCTTTATGCCAAGACATTTAAACTTTGCAATGTGTCCACAGTGATTTTTCTGAATAGTTTATATTTTACAATAAATTTACTTTCATACATTTTTTTTATTTTTCTTGAATTTTGTGCAACTTAAAACGCTTTATGCCCAGACATTTAAACTTTGCAATGTGTCCATATTCATCTGTAAGTCCATTGTGTGCATTTTAAATAATAACAATAAGTGACGGCTTCTCGTGAAGAACTCAATTTTTACTAAAATTACATCTGGCGCGATGTTAGCACGGACAAAATTGTCTGTCAACTATAAATTTATATTGCAAAATGAAAAAATTGCTAAGGTCATAGTAAATTATGAAAAAACAAATTATTTTCGTCTTAAGCTGATATGCTCCACTTACCAAGTTGTTACCAGATGGCTTATACATTTATCAAAAGTCGTCATCCGGTCAGCCTCTGATAAGAGTTGACGGGTCCTTTCCAAAACTTGAGATTAAATAATAATATATCTCGAGAATTTATTGACATCCCTATCATGGGAAATGGTTATTTCTATGCGTGGGAATTTTATGTTCATAGGAGAACTCAGCGTTGTATAAAAGCCAGCCACTAGCCTGTACAGATATTCAGTTCCAAATACACTCTTGTTCGACCATTAGAAGATATACGTAACACACAAGATGGCTGCAAAACAAAATAAAAGAAAAGTTAACTTCTACTACGATCCGGTGGAAGGTAAGTGACATATAAAGCTACATCTTTCTAGTTTAATCTATTAGTTTTTTGTTTCTTTTGTTTTTAGAGGACATTAGGGTGTGCCCCTACAACAATAACCACGTTATGCTAGCCCATAGGCTATCAAATCATATAATTCGTTGTCACCGTGCCGAACATAGACTAAGGCTAGATCAGATGTACCAGGCACAACGTGAACAATTAAAAGAACAGCAACAACAACAAGGTCCTAGACCACAGTGGGAGGACTTAAGCTACCTCAAGCAACTGGAGAGTAACATTGAGGTGGAGGAGAGTTGGGACTAACCCCTTTTATACGTTACATCTGTCTATCGTTTGTTACTATCGACTTCTTGATAATCATTTGAAATAAGCTGTGAATAAATATATATGTAAATAAATCTATATTTTTATATATCATTATTATTATTTTATTACAATTATCTACATTTGTTACGCTTTCTAAATATTGGCTTCTTCTTTTTACGGCGATTTAATCTTTTAATTTTACTTCGTTGCTATATGGGAATGGGACCGACGAATAATAATAATTTCAAAATATTAATTTTATTTAATCCAAAAATTACCACATCAGAATAATAATAATTTTCAAAAGTGAATATCTAACTATTTAGTTAAATATTAATTACTCAATTAAAAAGTTTCAAATTTTCTGTATCTTTTTCTCTTTTTTACCTATTGTCAAGACGTTTAAAACATTGTATATTTATTACTGTTAACAATGTATTTAAATGAATTATGCAACCATCAAAACATCCTTATCTTATGAAATTCACAAAACCCTTAACATTTACCGTATTTACACAATTAAAAAAGTTTCAAATTTTTCTGTATCTTTTTCTATTTTTTCACCTATTGTCAAGACGTTTAAAACTTTGCAATGTGTCCACAGTGATTTTCTGAATAGTTTTACAATAAATTTACTTTGATATTTTTAATTTTTCTTGAATTTTGTGTAGCTTATGTAATTTCTTTTTTTTTGGATATTTTTCTCAATTTGTAAGAAAACATGTGAAGTTTGTTTTTTTTGTTCTTAAGTTGGCTACATTGAGTTCTTCGCGAGAAGCCGTCACTTATTGTTATTATTTAAAATGCAACTAATGGACTACAGATGAATTATGCTCAATAGTTTTTAATTTCACAATAAATTTACTTTGATATTTTAAATTTTTTTCTTGAATTTTGTGTAGCTTAAAACTCTTTATAAAAACCCCTCACATGTAATTGCTATTTAATATTTATTGTTGTTAACAATGTATTTAAAATGAATTATGCAACCATCAAAACATCCTTATCTTATGAAAGTAACAAAAACCTTAACGTATTTGCTCAATTAAAAAATTTCAAATTTTTCTGTGTCTTTTTCTATTTTTGACCTATTGTCAAGACGTTTAAAAACTTTGTAATGTGTCCACAGTGATTTTTCTAAATAGTTTATATTTATATTTATAAATTTACAGATAAATTATGCAACCAACCAAACATCCAAATTATCCGCCTTTATGTAAATAGGAGCTTAAATTAATATCGAAAGTACCGGGATCGAAAGTACCGGGATCGAAAGTACCGGGATTGAAAGTGCCGGGCGCAAAAGTGCCGGGGTCTAAAAGTACCGGGGGATAAAAAGTACCGGGGGATAAAAAGTACCGGGGGTTAAAAAGTACCGGGGGATAAAAAGTACCGGGATCGAAAGTACCGGGATCGAAAGTGCCGGGATCAAAAGTGCCGGGGCCAAAAGTGCCGGGATCGAAAGTACCGGGATCGAAAGTGCCGGGATCAAAAGTGCCGGGGCCAAAAGTGCCGGGGTCTAAAAGTGCATTTATTACTACTACTGTTTGCACATTTTCTTGGACGCTCTTTTCGGCGACTGAACAACTATTATAAATTTTTCGTTAATCTTTAGTTTTTAGCTTTTGACTCAGATACCTCTGTTAGAAAATTATTGTCCCGCAGCAAAAATAATACTAATATTTTCAGCCGTAAATGTATTGCTATTCCAGAAAAATAAAATAGATTTTTTTTTGCTGCAGACAAAAGCTAAAAAATTATAGCATATCATTCATTAATAAAATTAAGAAAAAAATGCTCTTTTCAAAAAGGTTATTTTCACCCTGTTGTTATTTAAAAAAAAAGTTGGTTTTGTATCTCGAAAACAAATGACAGTGCGACTATGAAAAAATTACATCAGGTAGATATTATAGACCCCTATATATCTGCCAAATTTAGTTTAGATCGGACTGACAGTTTTTGATATATCCAGGTGTTTCCATACTTTTGCGCTACTCTGTATATACAATCGAATAGAGAACCTCCTCCTTTTTTGAAGTCGGTTAAAAACATATATCACAGACGCTTGAGTTTATATCACACGCATTAAATTTTATATATTGATCGGAGGCCCACAATTTTATATCGCCGCTGATATTTTATTTAATGCGTAAAATATTTATACAGGGTGATTCACGAAGTATAGTAGTTATTTAAACCTGTGACAGTCCCTAATATAAGGAGAACTAGAAAAAAAATTAACTGAAAAAAATCCAAGTTAAGTATATGGTTTTAAAATTTACGCAAAAACCGATTGAGAACCGCTAGCATGATTGAAGAACCATTAGTAAATAAATTCTTATTTCTTGGCCTAAACAAAAAACTACTTTTTTGCTGGGACGAGTGCGGTGAACTGCTGCCAATTAATTACTTTCAGTTTTACTTTGATTCTTGACGGTGCACACTAAATATTTTAAAATAGTGACGGATATGATCATATTATGTGAAACCCGTGGGAACTCTCCGAGTGTGTATTTATTAACGGACGTTCGGAACAAGTGGGGTCTGCATCTGCGAAATGCCCAGGGCTGTAGTCATTTGGAACAATTTTTATAAATAGTACGTTGGCCTAGGTGAGTCATTAAGTTTTTCAATTGAAGGCAAAAGTGGTTTTTGTCAGTCGGAAAGGGTTCATCAGTAAAGACCGAGATGTTTACAATACTTTTGTATCGTAAGTAGTAAGTTTTTTGCCCAAAATAAATCCGGCGACTATCAAAATGTTTTGAGTGCATTGCTGGTTGCCATTAATACCGTCAAAACTACGTTTAGGGGCCATATAATTTGAGGTTTAAATATCTACTATACTTCGTGCATCACCCTGTATAACGTAAATTTTTCAATACAGAGGCAAAAATAGCCATTTATTATACAAGCGTCTTACAAGGCAAACACGTCACGAAAGAAATGTTTAGCCACGAGAGCTTGCTGGAGTGGCAAATTTTTCTTGAGTAACTTATTTGCTATTAAGACACGTGTGTAATACATAGTTTTATCCAACACTTCCTTCTGTAACAGTTCTTAAAACATTCAACAAAACCCAAAAATTTTATAGCGTTAAAAAATGTTGGCTTATGAAATTAGAAAACAGTTTAACTATGGGTTTATAAGTTCACTAGTGTTTTATAGACGCCATAATAATCGACAATATTATGACTTCATAATGAACAGGTGTTGGATAAATAATTAAAAAAACTAGATTTTCTATATATATTTCAAACATTTATAAATAATTGTCGGAACTCTTGTCAATTATTCTTTAGTCAAGTTTTAACACGTTTTTAATATCGCTTAGAATTTAATCGCTAGCGAAACAGCTCTTGTTGTGAAATTGCATTTAATTTGTTTCCTTTTATATTTTTACCTGAAATAGCTCGCAAGAGAATCCTTTATAGGCATTGTCAGAAAAACATTACAAGTCCTTGCAATTACACGTTTAAATTCTTACTTGGCTGACTTATAGACTAGTTATTGTCACTAATGTGAATAATTCAGTTACGTTCATCTTCAACATCTTTAAATATTTAATGATTTTTTAATTTGCTTTCTGTTACCTTTAAGTAGTCTACTTACGATTTTACTTTAAAATTAACTCACCGGTTATTTATTAATATTTATTTTCTTGTTTACTCAAACCTCACCTTCATTAGGTACAAGATGATGAAATTTACTTGAGAAATTTCAACGCGCCACTTTACGCATTTTTATTAATTCCCCCGTTTTCAATCTTTCACATTTTCCTAAAGATTCCAAATTTAAAAATTAATTTGTATGCAAAGCGTTCGCTGAATTTTTAAAATTCTGCGTTAATTACCCATATTAGACCGTTTTTGTATGCTCCAAAGCGCTGCACACAGGTGAAATTTACCGAAAAGTTGGCCAAAATTAAATTAAGTATGTTAACGCCTATATATTGCTGCAGTTAGTCTAAAACAATAGTTTAAATATGTATTATGAAAATAGAAGCTTTATTGATACCATATTTATAAGAAAACAAAAAAAGAAAATACAATTTTAAATCGTTACTTCATCAGGTTCTTTTAAGAGTATTATAACATCGTGAGGATATGACTTTACGTGTCTTTGTGGTAGTTTTCTGAGACTTGTAATGTGAGGATCTGAAGATATTAAAAGCTGATGAAATAAATCTTCCATAGTTTGTTTTCTGGAGAATTTTCGGGTAAAACCTTTACGATATTTCTTGATATCTTTGTTCTTACTTTCTTGGGCCTCTTCAGATAATAGGCCTATGGGAACTACTGCATTCTGTATTATAATATGTCCATGAATTAATATCCTGTGAATGGTAGTCGGCATATTATACCATGGATACCATTTTAAATAGAGAACAGCTGTTTTCAGAGCGTATATTCTGAATTTTTCTTCATTTATTGCTAGCCCACTAGACATTGTCATCAAAATTATCCATAACCTATAAATCAGATTTTTGCTTATGCCAGTTATTTCCGCCGATGTTTCATAATTACTAAAAAATCGTCGCGCCGAATTTCCATCATTGGTACTCCCATAGCCATGTTTAGGCTGATCAACTAACAGTCCCAGTTTAGCTTTAAATTCACATTGCACTCTTTTTTTCTCTAATTCTACTTTAGATTTATCTTCTGCTCCCCTCGCTTGCCACTTACACAGTTTTAATTTGTAACACAAGTTTAACATCCATTCATAAAATCTGATCCAGCAATGGAGTGATGATAGACCCAGTAGTAAACGTTCCTTATCTATGATTGGTTTACTTAAACAATAATTGAGTTTATTAAAATCTTTTGCTGTAACACCGCATAAGTTACATCTTTGACTGGAAGCAGTATGTGTAATTGCGTTTATTGCTTTTCCATCTACCATTGTCATAACTAAATGGTGTTTAATAGATATATTTCTCTCTTTGATTACCAGATTTGTACTTGTTAAAGTCATAATTTGTTCTTCAATATACTTTGTCTCTTTTTGTAATACTTCAGTCGTTTCATGTACAAATTCTAACTTTATGGGTCTGCAATACCGCGGTGATGAAGGACGTTGATTTTGCCAAATTACTTCATGCGTATGACGGGGATTTCCACAAATTATTTGTACAGGTACCAAAGATGAAATAAAAATAGAACCATCAGATATATCTGCATTTTCAAATAACTGCTTATATTCAGCCTGGCCGGAAGTACCATCACAGCCCCATTTACTTATGAGCCACATGTTCTCTAATTTACTTTCTTCTACTCTAGAAAGTACGTCACTGAGTGATATCGCTAACCTTTTTAGTGTGTGATCCACAAGATCCTGAATAGGTACCTCTGCTGAACTCTCAGTTATTAGGATGTTGTCAGGATAGCAGCGTTTTTTTGTCTTAATTACGCTTTCGTAATTAGGATATAGGGGACAATTTTCTTCAAGGGCATTACTTTTGATAATATTATACTGATATTTAGTTAGTTTGGCATTAGTAAGTAAAGACAGTGCTTTATCTTCTGTTAGTTTTGCAATCTTAACATCATCTTTCTTAATATAATTTTTCGCAGAGTCAGGGTTTTTAACAATGTCAGCTAAAACTTTTGCAGCTTGAACATTACCTTCTGATCTGAGCTTCAATAAATTAAAGTGAAATAACTCTTGCTTGATATAATTTGGTAATTCGTCTTCACAGTGTATAATTTCCCGAACTTTTGTTACTAAGCATTGAAATCGAGCCTCGTGATCATCAGATTCACCCATTAAATAAATACTCACTAGATTTCTTCGACTAATTGGTATGTTATGCTGGGAACTGCCTGAAAAGTGATTATGAATATATTTACAATTTATGTACGTTATTGAATTTTGTTGAATTTTGTTGAGGTAACGCAAGTAGACGCAGCTAAATTTAGTGTCATATTAAAGCTAATGAAATGTACTTTTTAAATATGAAATAAAAACGGGTTGAGTGCGGTTGAGTATAAACGTTTTTACTATGAGAAATAAAAATAAACCGATAATGAATAGCCTTATGTTTAAAACGATATATCTTCACATTCGTAAGTGATGTAAACGTTTTAGTTATTTGTTAAAAAAGACATTTACCTGAAGGTATGGAATCCATAATGTTTTAATCCAAATATTCACTAAACAAATATCAAACGTGATTTAAAGTATTATTGAAAATTGTAATAAATTATTCCACTAAACAACCACTACCTTATTCAAATATGTAGGCCATGGAATAAAAAGTGTCAAACGTTTTGCTGGTCACCAATAGATTGCGCTATATACCTGGATGGTAATTTAAGTTACTACTTTTGAATCAGAGAAACTTTATTTTTATCAATATTGGCCATAAATCGCGTAAATTTCACCTGTGTGCGCTGGCTTGAATTGCTTTGTGAGCACAATAATTGTTTTCTTACGAGTGAACCCCCTGTGCTGGTATCGTGCATGCGTAATTAGGTAGGCCTAGTAATGTTCTTAAGTTACAGATCATTTTGTCATTACTTTAATCTCAATAATCGCCCTGCATTGCTACTATTAAAGAATGGGGAAGTGAAATGAAATTTTACATGGTGCAAGGCTGGAACAAAATTGCGAGGGAAAACGGCTATTCGACTGTTTTATCTTTAATTGATATGACTCGGCGAGGGAACTTTGTTTGATACAAAAGTCTTGTAATAGTGGACTTTCTTCTTAACGTTGTTACTGAAGTACGCCAGCAAAAACCTAAAACGACCAGAGCTGTACGACAGTGACGTAAGTTTATCAGATCTTCTCTATTAGATAAGTGTTCTTTCGTGGGTGGAAGACTAGTTGAAATATGGGAACAAAACGATAGAGAAGTTTTTTGTATTATTTGTAGTAAAACGAACTACGTCAAACAATAAATCGGTAGTTTATATAAATTTAATTTTGACATATACAGGGTGACTTTTAAAAAGTGTCATTAATTCAAAATCCAAATAATTTTGAAAAATAGAGACAAATTGCCAAAAATTGGATTAATTGCTTATATAAATTAGAGAAGAAAATGTCGGACGCCAATGAAGCCGACAATTAGAGGTAAACGTACTGTGTTAGTTTTCTTTAAATGTCATTGAAGAACGAGTTGGTTTTCTCGTATATTAAACAATTTTAATTACAAAGTTAATGTTCTATGTGGTCAAGATTTTTCTGTGGAGAGCCTTAGCATTAATAAGTACTGCGATATTAACCCAGACTTTAGTATTTTTTTTTAATTTGTTTTGGGGAGTTTTCATTTTCTTATTTTGATATCATAAATATTGTGTCAAAAGTCCCCAGAGAAATTGTTTGAGCTAAAAAGTTATTCAATGTTGTAAATACAAAGTATATTGTTCAACGAATGACGAAAGTATTTTTTTTTAATTTTAATTTACCAAACGAGGCTATACTATACTTTTTCTACGACCTGGTCTTTAAAATTATATCAAACTTAAAAACATAAAGCAAAAATGTTTTTATTATTTTGAATAAAAAATTACAGAAATTATAAAAAACATTTAAATTATTTATGATTTAAGTATTGATTTCATTATGGATTTAAATATGAGGTCGAGAAAGCTTAGCCGTTCCTTTGTTTTTTGCTTGGTGTCCTCAATAGGCATAATTCAAGTTATAATATAATTATAACGATTTTTTATCACTTTAAACTTCATATACTTCAGTTTCATCTTCAATTCCTTCTTCTTCATCATGTGTTGTTGTCTCATGCGAAGCGATATTTTAATATAACCACGGCTGATGGAAAATGAGTCATAATTTTTTACAGCCACAATTTGAACCACAACCAATTGCAGAAAATCCAAAGGTCCAACATACAGGCTGTTTCAGAAGTAAATGCTATAACTGAAACCAGTGGTGGAACTCAAAAGCAAAAAATTTCTGTATATACGACTTCTTCATTTTTCTAAGCATTTAATTTATTTCTTATTTTAAGCATTTATTTTAATTTGACCTACCAAGAATCAATTGTTTTTGTCCAGAAAAGTCAGCGTGCTCATCAGCTTTCTAAATTTTTTGCTGACAAACTCACAATAATAAAATTATTACTGAAATCAGTTTCTCAAGACAACTCAGTCGCGCGGCGGTCATTTGTTGTTATTGTCTTTTACTTTCGTTTGTAAAGTTATTAATAATAAAGATACCGAATTTTTCTATCAGCGAATACACGGGCATTGTATCAATTTACGGAAAAGGTCAAGGTCGCTTCCCAAATCGCCCAGGCACCGGTGTCCAAAGGTTATCAAATCACTTTCGAGTATCGCATTGCACCATTTGGAGAATTTTGAAAGAGCAACAATTGTATCCCTATCACGTACAGAAACTCCAATTTTTTCAGGTTGAGGATTTACCTCGAAGGCACCAGTTTTGTGAATAGGCCCTGGCCAATAAAAACAGTGAACATAGCAGTTTTAACAATTCCTAATGCTGGCACGAAAGAAGAGTATTTTGATTCTTTATTGAGAATTTTCCAGTGGTATATTCTTGAGGTGGTCCCATTGTCACCAAGTCAGGATCTGATGAAGGGATCCCATGGAAATCGAGGGAAATCCTCAAATTTTTAACCGACTTTATTATTCCTTTTATGTGTTCCACAATTCATGAGAGTATTTGGTGGACAAGTTTCTTCCTAAAATACGTACGTGGTTCACGTACGCCTGGTCTTTTTTTCAGTAACGTTAAATTTTAGTTCGTGTTTTTTAAACAATTCATTATGTAATATAGTAACCATTTATATAGAGTGCAAAGAAGGCTGGAAAAATATAGGCTAAGCAGAGAAAAGAGAAGGAAAAAACCTGGAAAACTGAAAAAATGAAAGAAGAGATAAGAATGGTATTCTGGAATCTGGCAGGGGTAAAAAACAAAGACGAGTAATTCTGGGAATATATCGAAACATTCGATATAATAGGTCTAACAGAAACATGAAAAAGATTGGACAAAATGGGAAAAGATGTTAAACGGAAAATACGTCTGGAAGAACAGTTTCGCAAAAAAGAACACAAGAAAGGAAGACCAAGAGGAGGAATCCCAACAGGAGTCAGAAAGGGGTTACAAGACAAAGAAGATCAAAGAGAGAAGAGTAAAATTTGATAGAAAGAAAGCTAGGGATAGACAAAAAAAATACAGAGTACTATCGATATACAGCACAAAGATGCAAACTACCAGAGAAAATATAGATAAGAAGGTAGAAGGTAAAGAAAATAAATATGTGATAATGGGAGGTGATTTCAACGCAAGAATCAGAATCAGATCACATGCCAATAGAGATAAGATTCAAAGGAAGAGAAAAGAGGGAACAGAAAAAGGGCAGGGTAAAGACAGTACGGGAGAGCTGGACAGAAGAAAGCATTTAAGAATATAGACAGAACTAAAAAAGGAAACAGTTACAGGAAACAGAAGCCAGGAAAAAATGGGAAGAGTTAAAAAGAACGATAGAAGCCGCGGTAATAAGAAAAGAGAAAATAACCACACAACGAAACTATAGGAATAGAAACGACTGGTGGGATAAGGAATGCCGCGATTTGAAAGAAGTGAAAAGGGCACTCCGGAAACTGAAAGAAAACAAAACCGAAAGAGAAGAATACATAAAAAAAGAATACAAGCAAAAATGTATAGAAAAAAGAACATATGGAGCGAGAAAGAAAGGGAAACAATTGAAGCACTAACCTGCCAGAAAGAAAGGTGGAGATATATAAACCAGGCAAGAAAATTCGTGATTTTGACACTGAAATTTTAAATTATAAAATGTTGGGACTTTCGGCATTTTGAGAAGCATTGCTACTTCAAGACAATAAGACAGAACATTTTAAAAATTGAGATTTTAAGACTACGACATTACGAATTTGAGATTGTGATTTTGAAAGGTGAGACTTTTGAATATTGTCTTTACTAAAGAAATTCAACATTTTGAGACTTTAAAATTTTAGACCATTTCGACACTGAGATTTCAAAACTTTCAGAATTTGAGGTATGAACATTTTGAGATTTTAGGACTTTGAGGAACTGAAATTTTTAAACTTTGACAGTGAAATTTGGAGAAATTTTAACACTTTGAGACTTGAGGGTTTGGTTTTTAAACTTGCGACGTCAAGAGGTATACTGTAAGTTGTTGGGACTTTGAGATTCTGAGGCTCTAAGGCTTCAAAACTTTGAGGCAATGGAGTTTTGAGACTATGAGATTTGGAAACTTCGAGAGTTGGTGACTCGTAGTTTCGATACTTTAAAATTTTGCTACTGTAATACTTTATTCATGAGATTTTGAAACTTTGGATTTGGATCGAGGAGTTTGAAGCTTTGAGATGTTGACCCTTCGAGACATTGAGAATTTGCAATTTTGAAATTTGGGGTCAGTTTTTCTTGTTCGCTTTGAGCCTTTGAAAGTTTGGAATTATGAAGTTTTGAGATTCAAATTTTGAAATTTTGACAGATTTTCATATTCGGACTGTGACTGAGGCTTTGAGACTATTAGACATTATCTAAGATTTTGAAGAATTTGAGACCGTGAGAATGATTCTTGAGATTTTGAGATTTGGAGACTGAAATTTCGAGATCGTGAGAGTTCGAAACTTTGAGATTTTGATTTGGAGATTTTCATATTCATTTGAGATTTTAGGACTTCGTGATTTTGATACTGAAATTTTGAAACTTGAAATGTTCATTATTGTTTTCCATTTTTCCTATAATTCCTTTTAACTCATTGATTATAAGGATTTTTTGATTTCTGTTATTCTCTTAAACCTTTGAGTTTTGAATCTTAAGACGAGTGGACAAACATTTCATAGAATTATTGGAGGGAAAAAACCATGGAACAGAAAAGAAGATAGAAGTAACGACAACACAAGAAGGAAATAAAATAACAAGCTAAGAAGTCAAGAGACAAATAGAAAAACTAAAGAGAGGAAAAGCGCCAGGGGAAAACGGGATAATGAACGAGTGATCGCTAGTTTTCGCAGATGGTGGTGATGGCGAAGGAAGAGAAGGAAATGAGAGGGATGATCATATGTCTAGAACAGTACATGAAGAAAAAGAATTTAGAGGTGAACGTAGAAAAGACCAAAATGATGATATTCAAGAAAGCAGGCAGAAGAGCGAAGAAAAGGGAGTGAAAATGGGAAAACAAAGAAATAGAGGAAGTGAGTGAGTTCAAGTACCTGGGATATACTGTAACCAAAGAAACAACGGATCCACATACATTAAATAGCTGAGCAAGAAAGGAAATAAGTTAGTAGCGCAAGTATGGAACATAAGAGAAAAGCTGTTCGAAAGGGAGTTTGAAAAGAGGGTGGTGCTATTTGAAAGCCTATCGAAGAACGCAGTCTTGTCTGGAAGGAATAAGAGAAAATAGAGAGGGTGCAACAAAAATACTACAGATGGGTGTTGGGACTAGACAAAACTACGCCAGGATATATGGTGCTAGAGGAATACTAGAGGGAGTAAATGAGAGTAAAAGCGGACAAAAGAGCGAGTAAATTCGAAGGAAAGCAGTGGGAAAGAAAGAAAAAACACTATTGCAAGAATGCCTGAAAGAATGAATAGCTGGAGAGAAGGAAGAAAGACGAAAGTATTATGAGAGGAATAGGGTGGGAAGGAAGGAAGTGGAAAACAGAAGACACAGGAGAGAACAGGAGAGAAGAGAAAAGATAAGAGACGCGAAATACAATGCGAGGTACGAAGAATGGATGACGGAGGGGGTACCAGTATACCTAAAAAAGAAAACGAAAAAGAAGGATAGATGGAACATCTGAGAAAGTGCAACGAGATGGAAGAAACGGAGAAAAACGCACGAGAGTTGTTGAATGAGGATGAAAGAGGAAGAGAATGGATGAAGAGCGTGATACGAAGAAGGAAGAGAAAAGAGCAGCAGTATAAAAAGAGGAAGAGGACAAGTGTAGAGAAAAGGATTGATTATTATATTCGACCACGAAAGCGTGAATAAAGTTGTATTATTATTATAGCAACCATATATCGTGTAAAAATAATATGTTTATAAGACAGTAATAAAAAAATCACCTTGCATTCTACCTCAAAAGTTGTACTGAAATTTCAAATTCTTAATCTTATATCTAAAACTGTTTGTTACTTAGTTTTCTAGATTGCAGCTTACTAGGAAAACTTATGATCGCCACTGTCTATGACCCATTTTTGGGATTTGTCAAAAAGCTGAATAAAAAACTAATGAGTCAAGAAAACCGGTAAAGAATAGAATGCTTTGTCGCATTATACTAAACTTAACAGTGTATCTAAATAAGACAGACAATAAATTAATATAAAGCAATAATTACTTACTTATTATTACTGCTATAAGAACAGCTAAAAATGCCGTCCTTCGTTAGCTATGCACAATTAAATGCGTCGTATCGTGGAATTTGTTATAACTGGTGTTGTATAGACACTAGGTAGTGCCCCCATAAATAAATATCACAAATATTTAACACTGAAAGCCACGAATCAGGCACATGATGTTCTGGATATCGAATCCTACAAAGCCTTCTTGGAAATATCACAATATCACAAAGATTTAACACTGAAAGCAGCGAATCAGACACATGATGTTCTAGATATCGCATCCTACAAAGCCTTCTTGCCTCAAATTCTTGTCCATCGCTTCACTGCATAGTTATTATGAGAACCATGTACCTACCGGCGTTTGTGCAAAAATCAGAGAATAAGTTATCCCGATCGCGATCGCGTGCAAATCACAACTGTTTGTGTTTACCTAAGAAAGATAGTTTTTTGCGACAAAAACACTCTATAAGTTATTATTAAGATTTTCTCGGTCGATGGAATGCTTGTGAGTGGCGGAAAAGTGTTAAAAAATATACAATTTCAAAAAAATGTGATTTGAAAAAATGGCTTATAATAGCGAGTTATACTACGGCTTAAAATATCTATACTGAATTTTATAACACCCTGTATATTTCCCAAATGCGCCACTCATTTTTAATACATTATAGTCGAATACGGTCCCATCCTCTCTCTTTTACTTAAAAGCGGAAATTGGCGATTGTTTGTTAAAGATTTTCTATTGAGTTTGCAGCTAATTGTCATAAATTCTGAAATTTTAAGGAATGATACAGGTTCAAAATCAGCCCGTATACAAAGAGGATTTCTGCGGATGGTATAAGAATCACTGTAATTAATTGAATGTCAAGTCTCTCTAAATCAAAAATTTGTTCAAAATTATACACAAAACTAAATTCAAATTACAGATCAAACTTCAGTTGTCGCATTCCGACGTAGAAGCAAATGCCGGTATTAAATACAATGTTTGTTTCTGTTTTCCTTTTACGAATGATCATAGCGTATATCGTAAATAAGAGCGGTGAGATTTCAAAATCTAATCATCGAGTTTGGCAAGCAGAGTCGATAGTTTAATAAGGTTGGGTTTTGTTGCCTTATCCCATGACACCCGCGATGTGTTTATCTCAGTGAAATCACTCTTCTTTGGAGGACAAAGTTCTTAAAAATAAATCTTCAGACCACCTGCTTACTTTTGTATGACATTATTGTCGATTTCATGGACGTTACAATTGTAGATACATACATATTTTTCTGATTACTCATTAGCTCATTAGAGTTCAATATTCAGGGTGACTTATAAAAAACCTTTGAGGCTGTGATTTGAAGTGATGTATCAAGTTTATAAACACTTCATTACATTCCGCTACAACCATTTTTTTTCTACTCATTCTTATAGAGAATATATTATCTTGAAATATGACGACAAGAAAAAAAAATGATTTTGAAGAAAAAATAAAAACAAGTTACCTAAGAACATTTATTGTCGTTCGAAAATTGCATGTATGGTGTCCCAACTTTTTTTTGTTCAATAAAATATTTGGGGGTGTCAGTCAAACTAACTTTATATCAAATCCACGAATTCATAGTTATTCGTGTTAATTGTGGAACCTTGAACAACGAGGCAGGTTTCAAAACATTAATTTTTTAATAAACTGCATAACTGACAACTATTCATGTAGTCGCGTCAATGAAGTCTTTTTCTCGGAAGTCCTCAGAAACAGCTCCGATTTTGATGTTTTTTTTTTTTTTAATATTTGCTTTTTTAATATTATTTATTGTTGGCAGCCCTGCTAAGAAGGGATGCGCAGTCGAGAGAGACCGGCATCCACGCCATTGAGGACTCTGTTCCGTTCTTTTGGAAAGTGCACATCATCCGGCACATTTACATTCAGTTCAATTTCATGTTATAAGAAGTATTATGTTTTGTTAGTACACGGGTTTATTACAATACACTTTGGAGGAAAGCAAGACTATTATTTCCCTCCCGAAGAACAAAACATAACAGTGGCGACGAGGTATTCGGATTGTGAACACAACAGTGCCGACAAAAACCAGCAAGGGTACATCTCGATCGTGACAAAATGGCGGAGTTAGAAAAAGTGATGGCAAAATTCATGCAGCAACAACAGCAACAACAACAGGCGCAACAGGAGTTTTTCCAAAAACAACAGCAGGAGTTAATTCGGCAATTTACCACAGCGATGCGACAAACGGGAGAAAACATGGAAATGCGAATGGAGTCCCTAACCAACAGCCTCACGGAGTTCGTTTACGACCCAGACAATGGACTCACTTTCGACGCTTGGTACACACGGTTCCAGGATCTGTTCGAGGTCGACGCAAAAGGGTTGGACGATCCTTCAAAGGTTAGGCTGCTTTTGCGTAAACTGAACACCACTTGCCATAGACAATATGCAGATTATCTCTTGCCTCAAGAACCCAAAGATATTAACTTTAAAGAGACAGTCGATAAATTAAAGCAAATGTTTGGGCGCAAAATATCTCTTTTTAACACACGCTACAATTGCATGAATATGTGTAAGGCTCAGCATGAGGATTTTGTGGCGTACGCCAGTAATGTTAACAAAAACTGCGAGGAGTTTAAAATTTCACCCACGGATGCAGACACCCGAACAAAATTGTTGAACTTAATCAACAGTAAAGCAGATACTATCACCATAAATGATTTAGTAGTGGAATGCCAGAGGTTAATCAATTTAAAAAACGATGCGATGCTCATCAAAAGCCAAAAATCTAATCAAGATGGATTCAAAGTTGCTATCGTCAAAGAAGCAGCGTACAAAAAGAGAAGTCCCACACAAGTGACATCAAGATCAAAGCCAGCTCACCAGTCAACTTCAAAGCCAACGCAGCCCAGGACGCCGTGCTGGTTCTGTGGTCAAATGCACTTTTCAAAGAACTGTCCATTCAAAACGCATGTCTGTAAACAGTGCAACAACCAAGGCCACAAAGAAGGGTACTGCAAAGCTGGGAGAAAGGGTCAGCAAAAACAGGGAATGACAAGGGTTTCACAAACAAACACCATTTCAAGTGTGCAACATGTGAAAACATCGGCAAAACGCAAGTATATGTCAATATTCATAAATAACATGCCGTTAACACTGCAGGTAGATACGGGTTCCGATATCTCTATAATTTCTTCAAATTTCTGGAACAAACTAAATCAGCCAGCGACCAAATCCACCTCACATGTAGCCAAGGACGCATCAGGCAACATCCTGGATTTAATCAGCGAATTTGATTGTGAAGTCACCATCAAAGACTCCACACAAAAACAACGTTGTTTCGTAACGAGTAATCCCGATCTAAACATTATCGGTTTAGACTGGATTGAATCATTCCATTTATGGGACCAGCCATTTAACACGTATTGTCATCAAATCGCTGTATCCCACAAAACAAGCAGGGTAGAATCGCTTAAGCAGGAGTTTCCAGAAGTATTCAACGAGCAATTGGGACGATGTACAAAAACTCAGGTAACATTATACTTAAAGCCCAATCCACGTCCAGTTTTTCGAGCTAGGAGACCCGTAGCCTACGCTATACTTCCTCAAGTTGACGCAGAGCTTGACCGACTAGAACAAGCTGGCATCATTGCACCAGTCAATTATTCCGATTGGGCAGCCCCAATCGTCGTGGTCAAGAAAAGGAGCAATCAGATACGCATCTGCGCCGATTTTTCCACCGGTTTAAATGAGTCACTGGAACTCCACAGACACCCATTACCACTTCCGGAGGAGATCTTTTCAAAATTGACTAATTGCAACATTTTTAGTCACATTGATCTTAGTGAAGCTTACTTACAGGTGGAGGTAGACGAAAATTCCAAACAATTTCTCACAATAAACACACATCGTGGTCTATACCAATATCAACGACTTCCGTTCGGGGTAAAGTCAGCCCCTGGGGTTTTTCAACAGATTATGGATTCAATGATAGCGGGGTTACCTAAGGTCGCCGCCTATCTGGATGATCTCGTAGTAGGAGGAAAAACAGAAGAGGAACACTATCGGAACCTAAAGAAACTTTTAGAAAGAGTACGAGAGTACGGATTTCATCTCAAGATGGAGAAATGCAATTTTTTCACAAGGCAAATCAGTTATTTGGGACACATCGTCGATGCAAAAGGCCTACACCCAGACCCAGCCAAAGTGGAAGCAATTATCGCAATGCCAGCTCCATCAAATATCACTACTCTACGTTCTTTCCTTGGTGCTATCAACTACTATGGCAAATTCATCCCCAGAATTCATGTTAAACGTCATCCATTGGATCAACTACTACACAAAGATACTCCATGGCAATGGACAAAAACATGTCAAGATGCTTATGATCAATTGAAAGAGATTTTGACATCAGATCTATTGTTAACTCATTATGATCCAAGACATGAAATCATTGTGGCAGCTGACGCTTCAAATTATGGTATTGGAGGTTGCATACTTCATCGGTTTCCCAATGGAACAATAAAAGCTATCAGCCACGCATCTCGCACACTCACAGTAACAGAGGCAAACTATAGCCAGATTGAAAAGGAGGCTTTAGCACTTATTTTCGCAGTCACAAAATTTCACAGAATGATTTTTGGAAGGAAATTCACATTACAAACCGACCATAAACCGTTGTTAACAATCTTCGGCTCCAAGAAAGGTATTCCAGTATATACCGCAAATCGTTTACAGCGGTGGGCACTCACACTGCTTGCCTATGACTTCAACATTGAATACGTCAACACCACAGAGTTCGGTTATGCAGATATGCTCTCTAGGCTCATCAACCAACATGAACAACCAAACGAAGATTATGTGATTGCATCTGTCAAATTAGAAGAAGACATCACACGAACATTTGAGGTAGCGTTAGAATTCACACCGCTTTCGTTTCAAGAAATCAAAAAAGCTACTGCCAATGACGCAACGTTACAAGAAGTATTGAAACATACACGATCGGTATGGCCAAAGAAATTGGAAACAGAACATTTGAAGCCATTCTTCAATCGACGCCAATCTTTATCAATTGTTCAAGATTGTCTTATGTTCAAGGATCGAGTCGTAGTACCTGAACGCTATCAAGCAGCTGTTTTGAAAATGCTTCATAGGAGACACCCAGGCATGGAACGAATGAAATTGTTAGGCCGTTCTTACGTCTATTGGCCCGGCTTAGATCATGACATTGAACAGTACAGTCGTGCATGTGACAATTGCCAAAGAGCAGCTAAACTGCCGACCAAATCCACCTCACATGTAGCCAAGGACGCATCAGGCAACATCCTGGATTTAATCAGCGAATTTGATTATGTTTTGTTCTTCGGGAGGGAAATAATAGTCTTGCTTTCCTCCAAAGTGTATTGTAATAAACCCGTGTACTAACAAATCATAATACTTCTTATAACATGAAATTGAACTGAATGTAAATGTGCCGGATGATGTGCACTTTCCAAAAGAACGGAACAGAGTCCTCAATGGCGTGGATGCCGGTCTCTCTCGACTGCGCATCCCTTCTTAGCAGGGCTGCCAACACCTCCCCTTTTTAAATGGGTTGATAGTCTTGGAAATGATTGGGCTCTCGTCGTGTCCTGGTGGAACGTCGGACTAGGACAGTATCTGTAAAAGAGTCTTTTTGTTGATTAGGTGTGGTCGGATGTGTAATAGGAAGTTCCTGGTTAGGTGTGCTGGGGCCTAGAATAGGCTCGTTTCGGTCAGGAGCCTCTGGAAGGAGATTGTCTGGTTCTTGGGGTAGGTCAAAGTCATCCAACAGTGTATTTAATGGTGTCATCTCCTGGGGCGTCTCGACCGTCTTCGGGTATCTGGCTCTGATTTGGTTGGCATGTGCTCTGATCAGTCGTCTTCTAGCCTCGAAGATTTGCACATTGTAAATGACTGTTCCTACTCGTTCAATGATTTCTCCTGGAATCCAGGTCCATTTATTTCCTGAATAAGTTTGTACATATACTGCAGATCCTACGCTGTATTCTCTCTTCTTTGTACCATGTTTGCGGTTAAATTGGTTTTCCTGTTGTCTTTGACGTCCTTGGGGCGTAAAGGATGGTTCATTCATTTTTGGTAAGAGAAGACTTAGCGTGGTGCGATGGCGTCTTTCAAATAAGGCTTCTGCTGGCACTCTGAGATTTGGCGTTGTGCGATAACATGACAGAAATGTGTTCAGGTGTTTCCTAATATCCTCTCCTCTGTTGATTTTATTGATGGTTCGTTTGAATGTGTCGACGAACCTCTCTGCCTGTCCGTTGGATTGTGGGTGATATGGAGGCGTTCTGAAATGTAGAATTCCATGACTGTTGCAAAAAAGTTGGAAACTGTGTGATGTGAATTGTGTGCCATTGTCCGTGACGATAACTTCTGGTAGACCGAAGCGAGCGCAGATGTCTTCCAGGATAGTCACAGTACGTTGTGCGGTGATACTCGTTGTGGGGTAAATTTCGGGCCATTTGGAATATGCGTCCACGGCGACCAAAAAATATTCTCCATCAATAGGTCCCGCAAAATCCAAATGCAATCTTTGCCATGGTACGGATGGAACGCTCCAAGACTGTAGAGGAACTTTGGTCGGCAGTTTAGCTGCTCTTTGGCAATTGTCACATGCACGACTGTACTGTTCAATGTCATGATCTAAGCCGGGCCAATAGACGTAAGAAACCTTTTGGAGCGGGGACATAACTATTAATATTATTTAAACAATATGTATGATATTTATCTAAAAAAAAATAGTTTTTTTTTTTAACAGACTTCAAAAAAGGAGGAAGTTATCAATTCGGTTGTATGTGTTTTTTTTTTTAATGCTTGTTACCTCAGAACATTTATATATTTATATTTCATTTATGTTCACCGATTTCTTCGTCAATTGTGGACCGATTTACAAAATTCTTCTTTTATTTGAAAGGGTATACTCTTGAGGTGGCTCCATTATCAAAAAATCAGGATCTGACCAGGGAATCCCATGGAAATCGAGAAAAATACTAAAATTTTCGCTCCCTTTTATTAACCGACTTCATGTATGTTCACCGATTTATTCGTCAATTGTGGGCCGATTTTCAAAATTCTTCTTTTATTTGAAAGGGTATATTCTTAAGGTGGTTCCATTATTAAAAAATTAGAATCTGACCAGGGAATCCCATGGAAATCAAGAAAAATACTAAAATTTTCGCTCTCTTTTATTAACCGACATCATGTATGTTGGACCGATTTATTCGTCAATTGTGGGCCGATTTTCAAAATTCTTCTTGTATTTGAAAGGGTATACTCTTGCGGAAGTTCCTTTGTCAAGAATTCAAGATCTGATCAGGGAATCCCATGGAAATCATGAAAGATCCTCAAATTTTCGCTCTCTTTTATTAACCGACTTCATGTAGGGTATACTCTTGAGGTGATTCCATTGTCAAAAAGTCAGGATCTGATTAGGGACTCCCATGGAAATCGAGGAAAGTTATCAAATTTTTCCTTCCTACAAGAATTGATGAACAATTTTTAATTATTTTATTTATAAATGTCTAAAATAAATAATCCACAATTCATAATAATTTTATACTTTACTTTTGTATATTATTTGTAGAATAAGTATTGAAAAACTATTTTTTTTATATAAATATAATAAATAGTGTTTAAACAATATAAATAATTATTTCCCCACTTCAAAAGGTTTCTGATTTTGAATAATATATAAAAACAAACATTCACAAAAAAAAATCATTAAAATCGAAGCTGTTTCTGAGGACTTCCGAAGATTGCCTGTTTTATGTATTTATTGACGCGACTAATGGCTTACTTGGTGATTTCCGATTATTGATTTTGATTTAAAAATAAATATATTTTATTTCATACTTGTATCTAAAGTGACGTTTTTCGGATTATTTTTGATACCAAAAGTGGAACATTAACGTCCTAGTACTTTAAAGAAAAATTTTAAAGTCCTAGTACTTTAAAATTATACGTCAATCATTTCTTACATTGTTCCCGAGATTTTTGTGGCATCAAATTGTTCTTGACGTGATCTGCTTCATCTACAATGTCTTGAGGCGACTCAATTTTCTCCATTTTAAACGGAATAATCGAATAACATATCCAAAACCATTCACCGTGACCCAGTTTTTTCGTTGTCATTTTTGACAAACGTTTGTTACTATGGGAATGTTAGTTCCCGCATATTTAATTATTACGAATAATTGTACGAGATAAACACACAACATTTCTTTTTATTTTGACTTAGTTCATTAAACTTGCAGTATGAAATAAAACGTTGTATTTACCTCGAACGAAGAAGTGTTTTTAAAGGTACTCACAAGTAATTCCGGCCTCGGCTAGACGCCTCGGCCGTAAACAACTTGCTCGTACTTTAAACTTCACTTCTCGTTCTAGATAAATAATATACTATTATTTATACTGGTATCTAAAGTGATTTTTTTTGTATTATCTATGATACCAAAAATAGAAAATTAACGTCCTAGTAATTTAAAGTAGAAATTTTAAAGTCCTAGTACCATGAGATTATTTAACTTATAAATTAGAGTAGGCGGTTTTTTTATGCAGTGGCCCTGCCTGCAAATTGACTGTTAGTAAAATTTGAGGTTGTGGTAAACATTGTCACGTTTATGTTTTTATGTTAAATTGTTTTAATTTAGAGAAAATAATACACTAAGAAGGAATGTAGGTTTATTGAGAATTACAGCAAATGTTCTCCCCCAGCTTCAATGCAGCTCATAACTCTCCGTTTCATATTATCAAATGCATTGTCAAACATCTGAAAGGTTGCATCCATTAAAAATTACCTCTTGCAAGATTCTGCGGGTTATTTTTAAATACGTTGTTCTTGAGATACGGGAAAAGGAAATGCTCTAGAATTGTCAAGTCCGGACTTCGAGCCGCAAACTGAATGACACGATCCTCAAAAAACTTACACTCGCTCCGCTACACCACACTAACATCACGAAATCTTGCCACACATTCATAAATTTGTTGGACTAATTTTTGATAATAGGGTAGGCATTTCGAAAAACCAGCGTTCTATAGAATACTGTAATTCACCATTCTATCGCCGATTTTTTGAAGTCACTGACATTCAAATTTTAAATCAAATTGTCAAAAGTTAGTAGTGCCAACCTAATTTAAATTTCACAGCTTACTCTAATTTATAATTTAAATGATCTCAATGGCATCAAATTCTTGTTCAGGCGATCAGCTTCATCCAGAATATCTTGAGGCGCCTCAATTTTATCCAATTTTATCAAATTTGTAACATATTGTAATTATACAAAAATATCAACAACGTTATAACGCATACAAAATTCGACCGTCAACGAAGTCTGCCGTTTGGGATGTTTTGCTCAGCACGAGCCGCCCACCCATGCTTACGCATTCCGGTGCGTTCGCCGGGAGACCTTCGATGTGGCTGGAGTAGGCAGCCTATCTATCTACTACCTATTTGGCTTAGCACCGACTTCAGACAGATCATTGGGTAGTACATGTAATAATACATGTATTCAATTATTTTTCACTTTTTGAAGTCGGTTCTCTTTTTTTTAAAAGCAAATTTTTTTACACTTTTAAGTGATAAGTTAGTGATACCTAGTAAAGACGCTTCTCCAATATTGAGGTCCTCAATAAAGTTGACGAAGAAATCGGTATGAACAAAAAAATTTGCTTTTAAAAAAAAGAGAACCGACTTCAAAAAGTGAAAAATAATTGAATACATGTATTATTACATGTACTACCCAATGACCTGTCTGAAGTCGGTGCCAAGCCAAATAGGTTACAAACTTGTAACATATTGTAATTATACAAAAATATCAACAACGTTATAACGCATACAAAATTCGATATCATTCGAGACGACCGTCAACGACGTCTGCCGTTTGGGGTGTTTTGCTCAGCACGAGCCCCCCCACCCACGCTCACGCATTCCAGTGCGTTCGCCGGGAGACCTTCGATGTGGCTGGAGTAGACAGCCTATCTATCTACTACCTATTTGGCTTAGCACCGACTTCAGACAGATCATTGGGTAGTACATGTAATAATACATGTATTCAATTATTTTTCACTTTTTGAAGTCGGTTCTCTTTTTTTTTAAAGCAAATTTTTTTACAATTTTAAGTGATAAGTTAGTGATACCTAGTAAAGACGCTTCTCCAATATTGAGGTCCTCAATAAAGTTGACGAAGAAATCGGTATGAACATAATTATATACATAAATTGAAGAAAAAATATGGGGATTTTTCTTGATTTCCATGGGATTCCCTGATCAGATCCTGATTTTTTGACAATGGAATCACGTCAAGAGTATACCCTTTCAAACAAAAGAAGAATTTTGTAAATCGGTCCACAACTGACAAAGAAATCGGTGAACATACATGATAAGTCGGTTAAAAAGGGAGCGAGAATTTGAGGATTTTTCTCGATTTCCATGAGATTCCCTAATCAGATCCTGGATTTTTTAACAGTGTAACCACCTTTAGAGTATGCCCTTTCAAATAAAAGAAGAATTTTGTAAATCGGTCCACAACTGACAAAGAAATCGGTGAACATACATGATAAGTCTGTTAAAGAGGGAGCGAAAATTTGAGGATTTTTCTCGATTTCCATGGGATTCCCTGATCAGATCCTGATTTTTTAACAATGTAACCACCTTTAGAGTATACTCTTTCAAATAAAAGAAGAAAAAGAAGAATTTTGTAAATCGGTCCACAATTGACGAAGAAATCGGTGTACATACATGAAGTCGGTTAATAAAAGGGAGCGAAAATTTGACGATTTTTCTCGATTTCCATGGGATTTCCTGATCAGATCCTGGTTTTTTAACAATGTAACCATCTTTAGAGTATACCCTTTCAAATAAAAGAAGAATTTTGTAAATCGGTCCACAATTGACGAAGAAATCGGTGAACATACATGAAGTCGGTTAATAAAAGGGAGCGAAAATTTGACGATTTTTCTCAATTTCCATGGGATTCCCTGATCAGATCCTGATTTTTTAACAACGTAACCATCTTTAGAGTATACCCTTTCAAATAAAAGAAGAATTTTGTAAATCGGTCCACAATTGACGAAGAAATCGGTGAACATACATGACGTCGGTTAATTAAAGGGGGCGAAAATTTGAGGATTTTTCTCGATTTCCATGAGATCCCCTCATCAGATCCTGAAATGGTGACAATGGGACCAATCTGCAAGTATACTCTTTCAAATAAAAGAAGAATTTTACAAATCGGTTTATAACTGACGGAGTTCTGCGGTAACAAACATTAAAAAAAAAAAAAACATACAACCGAATTGATAACCTCCTCCTTTTTTGAAGTCGGTTAATAATTATACATAAAATGAAGAAAAAATATGGGGATTTTTCTCGATTTCCATGGGATTCCCTGATCAGATCCTGATTTTTTGACAATGTAACCATCTTTAGAGTATACCCTTTCAAATAAAAGAAGAATTTTGTAAATCGGTCCACAGTTGACGAAGAAATCGGTGAACATACATGAAGTCGGTTAATTAAAGGGAGTGAAAATTTGAGGATTTTTCTCGATTTCCATGAGATCCCCTCATCAGATCCTGAAATGGTGACAATGGGACCAATCTGTAAGTATACTCTTTCAAATAAAAGAAGAATTTTACAAATCGGTTTATAACTGACGGAGTTCTGCGGTAACAAACATTAAAAAAAAAACATACAACCGAATTGATAACCTCCTCCTTTTTTGAAGTCGGTTAATAATTATACATATAAAATGAAGAAAAAATATGGGGATTTTTCTCGATTTCCATGGGATTCCCTGATCAGATCCTGATTTTTTGACAATGTAACCATCTTTAGAGTATACCCTTTCAAATAAAAGAAGAATTTTGTAAATCGGTCCACAGTTGACGAAGAAATCGGTGAACATACATAAAGTCGGTTAATTAAAGGGAGTGAAAATTTGAGGATTTTTCTCGATTTCCATGAGATCCCCTCATCAGATCCTGAAATGGTGACAATGGGACCAATCTGTAAGTATACTCTTTCAAATAAAAGAAGAATTTTACAAATCGGTTTATAAATGACGGAGTTCTGCGGTAACAAACATTAAAAAAAAACATACAACCGAATTGATAACCTCCTTTTTTGAAGTCGGTTGAAAAAGAAAACGTGACCCAGATTTTTCGTTGGCATTTTCGACAAACGTTTGTTACTGTGGGAATGTAACTATGGGAATAATTTGTGCAAGATAAAAACTAAAAATTTCTTTTTACGTTAATCTAGTAGATTAAACTTGCTGTATGAAATAAAACGTTGTATTTACCTCGAACGAAAAGTTTTTTTAAAGGTTCTCACAAGTAATTCCGACCGCGGCTATGCTGTAGGAATGTATACTCTTTAAAAATCACATTTCCATTGCAAAGAAAACCTATTAGTTTGTTTTACTGATATTAGAAGTTTCTGCATATTACTTTAATATATTTTAAATTCTAAAAATATGCTGTAGGAATACTCTTTAAAAATTTCGAAATCTTCTGTCAATGCAAAGAAAACCTTTTAGTTTGTGTTACTGACTAAATTCTCGACGACAGCCTTATTCAGAATGAATTCTCCCATCATCCCAGTAGTCTCTCGTTCTGATCCCATACTGCCGAGAGCCTAGTCTCCCAACTCCAAACTCCAATTTTCAACACTAAAACTGTGCTTTTACATTAAAATTATTTGGCATTAAACTGATGGGAATATGTATACATAATTTTAAAAAATCTGTAACATTTCACGGCGCCCTTGTGTCGACGTAACAGCTGATTGTGTTTTGGCTGTTAACAGAATGCCATCGTGCATATGTGATGAAGAACATGCTGGAAGATATTTTAATAATAACAACATAAAATTGCACAAAACAGAGATAAATACAAAAACTAATTGGATAAAAAGAAAAAATACTACAAATCATATGAAGAAAAAAAAAGAAAACATCTTGATCAAAATTATTCTATGGAACTCTTCAAGTTCTTCAAGAAAAAGAATACACATGTGTTAATAAAAACCTAAATATGTAGAAGGTAAATTGCAAATGAATTTGAGTGGAAACAATTTGTTAAAATTTTACGTTAAGAGTGATGTGGAGTACCCCAAGTAGTTTCTGAGGGGAGTCGCAGTGAGGAACGAAGGACCTTGACCAACGAAAAAAGGTGGAGCCTAACGACAATAAATCGTCATAAGACACTCGGAGACAGAAGTTTCAATTCTCGAGCGTGATAGACAAATCACATATTATCGCATATCGAGCAGTCCGTCCGACTCGATACGTTTCGATTTGTTCGATTTGTTTTTGTCTTCGTTCTCGCCGAGTTCCGATCAGGTGTCAACTTACACTGGAATCATTACCGTCGATTATATTATTTTACATTTGGAAGTTTGCCCCAGTACATTGTACTTTATAGTTGAAGAAATATACCCAGAAAATAAATTTTGTTTTCAATAGGTTGGTAAAAGAATAGTTAAAAAATTAAAAAGTAAATAATTATCACATCTAACACTGAAATGTAACAGACTTACTTACATAAATGTAATTTTTGTACTCATTGCTTATAGATACCTATTTTCCGTTTATCGCCGATGCGTGGAAACAAGAATTTCCCGCACTGGGGTGTTTTTTACTTTCCACGTCTACGAGGGACATTTGTTTCATAGGGTGGGTGTTGGTCAGTGCAACGAATACAGGAAGTGAGAGTAAGACCGAATTCACGAAATGGCTTGCCACATTCAACGAACCTTTAATGTGCAAAATTCAAAATTATTTATTTTTCATTTCCCACATTCGCACTAAATGCAACACTCTATTTGGAAATTTCCCTTCCAAATAAGTTAGGTACAATATTTTTTGTAACGAATCAATCCCGAAAAGAAATCAAACGTAAATAATTTTGAATTTTGCACATTTAAAAGTTTGTTGAGTGTGGCGAGCCATTTCGTGAATTCGGCCTTACTGTCACTTCCTGTATTCGTTGCAGTGACCAACACTCACCCTATGAAGCAAATATGGATCGACGTGGATAGTAGAAAACACCCAGTGCGGGAAACTTTTGCTTCCGCGCATCGGCGATAAACGGAAAATAGGTATTATATAAGCAATGAGTACAAAAATAACTATTTCGCCTCTCTGTCACGAAAATTTCCTGTACCTAGGTTGTTGCTAAGCAAAAAAATTATCATATCCATGCAATTTTGAAGTTGGTGGCCTAAAACTTGATACCCACCACTGAATCTAAAATAAAATGCAATAAGGTAAGTAAGGCAGTATTGAAACAGTAGTAATTCTGGAATAGTACATAGACAACTCGTCAATTAATGAGGGGGTGTTAAAAATAAAAATGTACTCATTTCTGGGACTGTTTGTGTGTAAGTACATACATCGATTTATAAAATATATATATGAATAAGACTCAAGAACAAAACACGAATTTTTTTACCATTCTTTTTTTTCTTCTCGCTTGTCCATGGTCTATATAAACAATTAAAATTTCGCAAGCTCGCCACTTAAAAATTATAGTAAAAATAGTATATTATTATACGAGTTCCTGTGTAAATTGGGTGCTTTCCGGCACTAGGGTTTTAAAAAAGCACGAGTGAAACGAGTGCTGTTTTAAGCCACGAGTGCCGGAAAGCCCCTAATTTATACAGGAACGAGTGTTATACAACGTTTTATAGTTCGACACCACCTTGGCAAGTCTTTAAATTGCTTAAAATTCATAAAAATAGTGTGACGTTTATCTGACATTTTATTTTTACATGACAGAAGAGTGTTCACACAAGCGAAAATTTGAAAATTCTGACAGTGTCGAACTTTAAAATATTTTTAAAGACAAGCTTTTATTTAAATGCTCTGAAAATAAGAAAATAAACTTTGAAATAAATCAAACTAAAGCAAACCCATAATTTTGTCACATCATACAATTGCATATGATATAAAAGTTTGTCGCGAGAATTTATATTATCTTGAAAGTAATTCTAAGTAGAAAATTTATATTTCTATGAAAGAAATTTACACACAAAATTCTCGCGAACTAAACTAAACTCAATAAATATGTAATAATTATTTATTATTATCATATCATTGAAGAGGTTGTTTGCGAATATTTCATTCATTCATCGGTAAAGGCGGCAGGAAAGAGGTGTAAGAGAGGTAAGGCCCATCTGACCTCAAATCAGACTTTCTGGAAGAAATAATTTACAAAGTTTTGAAATTTTGGTTATGAACTCCCAGTAAGGACCCAAATAAAGATACGAAGACTCCATGAGATCATTTTTTTGCAGAGTTGAATAGAGAACATAAATCCGATAACATTTGCTCGTCGGAGTTACCGTTTACGAGAAAAAATGCAGAAATGATTTATGAGGTCACGCTCGGGGAGCGCCTTTTTGTGCAAAAGGGGATGAAGCTCCCTCTGGGAGGTGGGAACACTTCGGATCTTTATTTGGGTCCTTGCTGGGAGTTCATAACCAATTTTATAAATTATTTCTTCTATAAATTCTAATTTGGGGACAGATGAGCGTTACCCCTCTTACACCTCTCCCCTCCCACCTTTACCGATGTTTGACGACTAGACCTTGTACAGAAAAAACTACTGTAAATTGTGTTTCTATACATTTTTTGCTCCCACTAATGGTTTTCGATACAGGTCGATTTTTGTTTTTAAATTGCCATTTTTTGACATAAAAATCTTGTTGATGACGTCATTTGTTTTTGAACTATGACAGTCATATATTTTTTTAAATATCAACCCCCAACTTTTTTTTGGGTTTTAAATACACTTTTTAATTCTCTATTCAACAAGAGTAAAAAAGTGATACCTGGCACATTTTTTTTTAACTATTTCACTCATATATATTTTAACCAATCATATGATTGTGATCATTCAACAATGGAATCAAAATTTAAATTGAAAAAATCAACTTGTCAATATTTTATCGGGGGTTACGGACCAATGAACAGTCGCTATAACACAACGTACCTCATTTTTCAGCGAAAAAATAACAATTGCTGCAGTCACTGTGGCAGCATACTGCATGTCAAATACCTCAATGACCTGTCACCTTCCACCATATTATCAATAATTTGTGCATTTTCGTGAAATAGTCTGGCGAATATAATTCGAGTTGAGATTTCGCTGGAAAAATTTACCAATTGTGGACTCGAGTTCTACAAATGTCAATGTCATTAGCAAAATTGCTAGGCGAACTCTCGTAACAATTGGTAAATTTTTCCGACGAAATCTCAACTCTTATTATATTATAACTGAAAAATAAAATTTTTATTTCTTGAAAAAAGTTGAAAAATAACAATAAATTTGGAAAGCAAACGACGAAAAATGAAGTACCATTTAATAAAATTGCTCAAATTGCCACCCGCCAACTATTTGACACAAATTTTTAAAAACTTGTAGAACTTGTAATTTTTCAAAAAAAAAGTTATGCAAGGCTCTTCGGATCTTTATTTAGGTCGCTGGCTTTTTTTTGTCTAATTTGTTTGGACTACACCATGCATACCGAAAATAAGCAGCCTAAAAAATCTTAGATGGCGCTTGGTAGTTGCTATTTATAAGTACATACTATTAATATTCCAAATTTGAACAGAATCTAAATTTTAGGTGGCTCACTTGGTATGGAATGTACCTTAATATGTGAAAATTAGGATCTAGATTCTCCATTTAATCTTGCAAAAAAATTTTACCAACTGCGAAAAAAGGGGAGGGTGGATTTGGAAATGATTTTTTTCAAAATTCTAATAACTTGAAGATCGACATTGTTACAGGCATGCGAATTGGCACTCGGGCTTTCCTTTAAAAATAACTTTTATTTACCAACAGCGAAACGAGGGCCGTAAATGGGAAGGATAGTTTTCCTGAAAATTCTCATAAGTGGAAAACAAAGAGTAGGTGAAAATTAGGATCTAGATTCTCCTGTAAAAATGTCTGGACGCCTGTTTGACGTTTTTTGCAAACAAAATTTTGATCTTTTTGACTTTTTGTTATTTTTTTAAAAAAACTAATTTAAGCGGTTGTACCGATTCCAAATATTCGCGCGAGTAAAGCAGACCCCAATTTACGCGGGCAAAGCCGGGGTAGCTGCTAGTTGTATATAAAACAAAGTGTAGATATCCAAAAAATGTCGAACGGTAGGTACTAATAAGAGACCTTCACAATGGCAACTAAAATGTCTAAAAAAAAAAATCTTACGTTTTCACAAACAAACCAGATTTTATAGAATTGAGAATCTGAAGAGTTGCCGATAAATTAATTGCAGTTCTGCAGTTGAGATTTCCTAGAATTTCAAGACTCAGCCAAACTCAGCGTTTTCCATTTGAGTGTACCAACAGATAATTAACTCTTTTTACTGTTGGAGGGCGCTATTGTACAACACACTAAACGCCGCGCCAGAGCTGTTGCAGAGCTTTCGTTTTCCCTATAAAATTGAGAGTAAATAATATTTTTTTCGATTTTTTTTTTTAGTAAGACTAAAGTAAAAGGTTCAAATTTACTCCGTATAGTGTTAGAATTTCCAATTTCTTCTTCATAATAGAGGTACAAAGCGCTCAAATAGGCCGACTTTTAGCCTTCGGTAATTTTTAAGCGATCAAAAAATTTAAAAAAATTACACTCTACGGAGTAGGAGCAATCTTTTCTCAACACGTTAGTGTCATTTCCAGTGAGAAAAAACATAAATTTGAAGAAATTATATGGGGAAAACGGGACGTTGTTTTGCACCGGAATCAACTGCAGTGGGTATTCCTCTTAACCTTTTATTCATTAGTTTCGATCGGCACATTTTGGAAGCTGCAAATTTTCAATTTATAACAGTATTCGCTCTTCTGCATGTTAAAGTATCGACATAAAAAAGTACTTACGTGACAACGCCTATACATGTGTGGTAAATAACACAGCTTTTCCATCGTTTCAAAAATCCTAGCCGTTTGGCTGAGCAGTGGCCACCTTAGATCTGGCTGTAAAGTGGCCAATTTAACGTTTTTACCTAACTAATCGATCGTTAATGTACCTCATTAATGCACGATTTTACAGTAATGCATTTTTCATTGCACAATTTTGCAATAATTAATTCATAAAAAAAATGTCTTAACGGGATTCGAACCTGTATCCTGTTGATTTTGAAACCGCGCTTCTCACAACGCACCCATCTGCAGACAGTAGTAATTCAGGATTTTCTAGCTCCATTTATAAACTTACAAAAATTAACAGCACTTTCACAATGGCGAACTGTTCTTTATATGACGACTTCATTTGTTTTCAGAGACAACTATGTTTATGGCATAAGTGACAATTATTTCATGAATTGAAATTTGAGAAACAGATTTTTGTCCCCAGATTAAAAAGGTTTCGGTCAACGAAAAATATTGTAGTCAACTCGTATGTTAATGGGCGATGAGTAATCTCGACAATTAGAGGCACTCCCTCCCTACGGTCGCTCGTGCTTTAAACAGCCTCGATTATTAATCGCCTTCATTAAGACACTTGTTTATTAAATAACTACTAGTGATCGCCCGTCGCTCGAAATTCGAGTGGTATGTATTGAATTGTAATCAAATCAATGTAAAAATTAAAAAAAAAAGTGAATACTTACGTAAATAGTGTTGAATAAAGACTGGTTACCGTAGTAAATATTACGATTTTTAATTTGCCTGAGTAATTAAAAAAAATTAAGATGGAATAACACTTGTTCATTGTGCGCTATAAGATGCTCCTGAATGAATTGTTCGCTAATGCAGAAACGGAGACCATTCTTGTTTGGGTTACTAATAGAATTTATAAACCAATGTTAAAACTTTGGATCCTTATTTTTTTTAATATTAATTTATTTGTCGTATCATGCTTGGGACTGATTATTATTATTTGCTTTAAATTTTCATCTTCAATTTTAATATTAAATAATGATCCACAAGTATCAAATGTGATATTTCAATGCATGTTCACGTAACAAAACCTAAAAAATCTGATAACCTTATGATCATATTATACAGGATGTTTCGTAAGTAAACGGCAATACTTAATACGCTAACTCGTAGAAGCTAAAGAAACGTTATTCTGCAGTTTTATCTGAAAATTTTCAAATTTAAATTTTTTGCATTTTTTTCGTAAAACACGACAAGACAAATTTGTAATAATAATAAAACGCCACTGAGTGAACGTCACATTTGACAAATTTCTCGCCATGGTCTAACATCCATAACTTCATATATTTTTTAGTGCAAATTTATTTTCTGTCTTTCTGTTGGTCCATTTAAAAAATCGTCATTTTTAAACCAGACGTTTTAGAAAATAGAAAAACTTCACACGCTCATTTAAATCGAGGACTGTAATGGACCGATTTTCCCCTAAAATGATTTGCAAATAATTAATGAACCTGTGAAATTTTTGAGAATGCAAAGTAATCTTCACATAGAACTTGTCAGTGTCTTTCATTAAAAAAAAAAAAACAACTATCAAAATTGGTGCAGTACAGACTGTTTTATTTGGTTGAAATTGATTCATGTTCAACGATTAAATATATAGATTTCCAAGACGTTATTATCCACTAATTTCTACGTTTTGTAACAGGTATTCATTTAAATTAGTCATCAAATTGCTTAGGATTTTTTAAGTGAAGGAAAAACGCATGTGATTTATTGCTTCATACAATTCATACTACTAACATAACCTAAAATCGAAGTGACACTTGACAGTTGTTGGATGACTACTGCTGGCGGTTTTCTTCGACGTTTTACTTTTGACGAATTGTTTAAACAATAACAGTTGTAATCATAGCGATAGAAAATTCAACACTTTAACGACAGTTCGTGGTACTGCTTACGGCGAAATGATGGCGTTTAGTTTTGAAGAAAAACTAGTATAGAAAGAAGCTATTTCCGAAATGGGACTAAAGTGGATTGAGTTTGGGTACATTCGATACAGGACGGTCTTCAAGAATTTCAGGAAGAATTTCCAAATTTTGTCGTGGACTATATGCAGTTTAAAAAAACCTTGGACAGAATATTGAATCAGTTTAATGAAACTGGTAGTCTTTTACGAAAACCTGACAGTGGGGCCCCAAAAAAACGCATAGTAGAGGTTATTACCCAAACGGAACAAATAATCCAAAATAATCCAAAAACATCTATTCGACAACAACACGAACAAGTGAATCTTTCCATTGGAACAACACAAAATTTTACACAAAGATTTCGAGTTGTATCCATATCGTGTTTCAATTGTACAGGAATACTATTACTGGACGTGTACCCCATTGTATGGTTTTAACTGAGTAAAAGATTTTTTTTTATTTCAATGAATTTAAATTTAATGATTGAATGTCCAACTGTCAAGTTAAAAAAAATTGGCAACAGACTTAAGTTCAAATGTTATGTCAAATTCATAGACGACTTGATGATCAATTGAAATGAACACCCGTTGTTTAATTCTGTTTTTTATTCGGTCTCTACATTGGTTTTTATCATACCAAACTAGAAGAGGGGAAGGGAGCTGGGACCGCTGTCTGATGATTTCAGCACGATAATTTTTTGTGTGAGGCATGAAACGGAAAGACTTACCTATACTATCATTTAACGTACTGCTCATACATACAGTGTGGAAATTAAGTAAGGAATAAGTTCAGTAACTCCGTTAGTATTTGCACTAGAAATAGCACTTAAAAAGCATGTCATAGGGCTAATTATAGCGCATCCGAGGAACGTACACTTTTTTTTTCATTAGTTTTTTTTGACAGTTATGACGTCATCAATATTTTTTTAATGGCAACCTATGTTTTTTATTTTACATTTGAATAGAGTTTTTTATTCTGCTTTCAACGTTGTTAAATATTTAGTAGGTTAGATAAGAAAAAAATTAATTAAAACGGCACTAAAGTTCAAATTAGTAAAATTTCAAAAAATTAACAGAACTGTCTAATGATATCGGAATTTAAGAAAAAACCTTACAGATACCAATACAATGTTGAAAAGTTCTGAATTGGTACAAAATAGTTGTGTCTGAACTGTTTTTCTCTATTAAATAATAAAGGAACTTCTAAATAATAATATCTGGTTGCAACAGGATGGTGCTCCAACACACTAAGCCGGTGCGGCGTTATTTGGACGAAGCGTTCCCAAGAAAATGGAAGAAGAAGTCCAATAGAATGGCAGGCTAGGTACTCAGATCGAACCCCATTAAAAAAAATTCTATGGGGGCACTTAAAAGCAAAGTGTATCAAAACCGACCCAACAATTTGGATGATCTTGAAGGAAGAATTCGACATGAGTGCAGTTTAATAACTCCCCATACCATTCAAAACGTATTGGCTCCTTTTTGTGATCGTTTTGGATTTTATCAGATGATGCAGGGTCATCAGTTTGAACATTTGGTGTAATTTCTTTAATTTATAACTCTCACATTATTAGTGTTTTTGTAAATTTTGTTAATTTGTTAGTCATACTTTGAAATTTAGGGTTGTTTTCTTATTTTTTCTCATTGATTGCTTTTGGGAACTTTGTTTTGTTTGGATTTCTATGTTTTTTTCCTTAAATTCTAATAAAATTAGAAAGCTCTGTTAATTTTTTGAAATTTTACTAAATTGCAGATTAGTGCCGTTTTTATTTTTTTTTCCTTATGTAACCTATTGAGTATTTGATAACGTTGAAATCACGACAAAAAACTATAACCGAATGTAAAATCAAAAACATAGGTTCCCATAAAAAAAATATTGATGACGTCATAACTGTCAAAAAAAAGTAATAAAAAGAAATTAGTATACGTTCGTCGGATGCGCTATAATTAGCCCCACCACATGCTCTTTAAGTTTTATTTACTAACGGAGTTACTGAATTTATTCCTTACGTAATTTGCACACTGTATAGTAATTGCCGCGGCCACGAGAGCAAAATTTCCTGACGTTCACTTTTTAAATAATCAGGCGTAAATTGTCACGTCAAAATTAGAGCCTAAAATAGTTCAATCGTACCTTTTGTATAGTTTATAACTTAACCATCCTCACTGCACTGCGAAACCTCTTGCAACAATCTTGCGTAACTGTATTGTATTTTCATTTTGTCGTGTTGCACCTTCGTAATTTTCAAGTTTTGATAGAATATTTGCTGCTTAAATTTGATCCTTATCTTATGACTACATAACATCCTCTAGAAATTTTATATTGTTTGAACAAGACTTTAAACGTAATTCTGCAACTATTCTAATTAGTTTTAACTGAAATTTAGCGCAACAATTTTTTATTACACTACTTTCTACAAACTTGCACGATAAAGTAATCATGACTATATACAATTTTTTACGCAATGTCTTACAATTATTATTAGTCCAGTCATCTGTCGTCGAAAAGATACAGAAAAAACGGTGAGACAGAAGGTTATAAGGATGATGCTCCGAGTTTACGAACAAATATTCCCATAAGATTTTTTTAGGGGATGAAGGGGTTGCTCGTGGATTGGTGCTAAACTCTAATCTTAAAAACCCAGCTTTTTTTTAATAACTACAGGAAAGATTCGTATATTTTTACTCAATAATTTAATTTAATAGTTCCAGTTTAGATGTAGCACCCCCAAATTCTGCACTCTTTCACTTGCAGCGTAAGTAGCTCTTCAAGTGGTGTGTTTATTGACGACCGATGTCATGATTTTGCCCGACTCAATCCACCAACCATAATACTTCTTTCAGTGTAATGGTTCATAGTTCAAGAACCGGTGCAGTAAGACATTTTTGTAAGGTTGCAGGTTTAGTAGGTGGCAGTGAAAAAGTAAAACCATGGCTTAGTGGAAATGCACATAATAGTATATTATTTATCTAGAACGAGAAATGAAGTTTAAAGTACGAGCAAGTTGTTTACGGCCGAGGCGCCTAGCCGAGGCTGGAATTACTTGTGAGTACCTTTAAAAACACTTCTTCGTTCGAGGTAAATACAACGTTTTATTTCATACTGCAAGTTTAATGAACTAAGTCAAAATAAATGAAATGTTGTGTGTTTATCTCGCACAAATTATTCGTAATAATTAAATATGCGGGAACCAACATTCCCATAGTAACAAACGTTTGTCAAAAATGACAACGAAAAAACTGGGTCACGGTGAATGGTTTTGGATATTTTATGCGATTATTCCGTTTAAAATGGAGAAAATTGAGGTCTCTCAAGACATTGTAGATGAAGCAGATCACGTGAAGAACAATTTGATGCCACAAAAATGTCGCGAACAATGTAAGAAATGATTGACGTATAATTTTAAAGTACTAGGACTTTAAAATTTTTCTTTAAAGTACTAGGACGTTAATGTTCTACTTTGGGTATCAAAAATAATCCGAAAAATGTCACTTTAGATACAAGTATGAAATAAAAAAAATGATGATATAGATCAACTTCTTACTACGGCTCGGGGAAAGTTGATTCCAAACACCTAATTGTATAATAACGTAACATGGTTATCCTTATTTTGAAAATGTACGTTATATCCAGATCGTTCTTCACTAATTTTACCAACAACAATATTTACTCCGATTTGCTTATTTCTCAAGTTGTAGGTCCCACGTCATTTTTAAAGCGCCAGTCGAACAGGGCAAAGTTTTAGATCCGAGATAAAATATAATGTTATTTTTCCAGTGAAACCGAAAATTGTAGTTTTACAGGAGTCCGCCTAATTTCACAATAACGATTTGGAAAAAGGGCGCGAACACCGTGTCATTTTTACGATTAGGGACGTGAGACTGGGCAAAAGATAATAAGAAACTAACCGAGCGTAAATAAAGATTCTCGCGTTTTGATAGGAATTGAAGAAGGGTGAAAAGTGGTAAGTGCGTGGGGTCTTTCACCCCGAAGACTCGAACATCAAGAGTGCAACGGTCGTTTGTCTATTATACTTGGTGACCCACATATAAGATTGCATCGATGGCTGAACTAGGAAAAAACAGACTCGGATCCAGAGAAATAGCAAGCCCCGGAAATGCACGCCGATAACGTTGTGGTCGGAACGCAATATAAAATTCTTGGACTGGAATACAAAATCTTAAGGAAAAGGACAAATGCAGGAATTCACATTGATGCATTTAAACCTGCTAAAAACGGTTTTATCGCTCATGATTGTCGATTTCATAATCAATCATATCAATCATTCAAATCGAATTATAGTTTTCCCGCAAAAACGAACCGATTGAAAGTATAAACAGCCTTTTTTGGAATTAATAATTAAGGCTAGCCGCATACATGCGATATTTAATCCAACTGTTTAGTCGTCGGTTTTTGTAATAGTTGCCTAGCACTAACTGAGTTCGAAAATATGCCCGAACGACTAAACAGTTGTGCGATTAAAAATCGATACGGCTAGCCTTAGTGCACGGTTACTGTAACAAACATTAATTCTAACTAGTGGTCGCCCAAGTGGTCGAAATTCGACCGTAATTAATTAAATTTGTAAGCTTGAACATTAGAGGTTTTTTTCCAAATGCATGTAAATTTTGAATTTTGTTCTATTACGTTTGCTGCGAGCCTGTACAATACGTCATTAACATGTGTTCTTTGCCCTAAATTTCTGCAATACCTATGAAAAAGAAACATCTGAAATCACAAAATTCACAGCTCGAAACTCCTTCAGTGCCCTATGCAATTGTTTGACCACAGATTATTTATTATTTAATGCATTTGTAACACATATTACATTATATATATTTTAGCTTTCTACTTTCCTTCTTCATATAAACTTTATCTATGCTAAATCTCACTCCTCCGTGCACTCAATATGGTTAAAAAGGGGTACAAAAGTTTCCCTTCTCGTATTAATATACAAATTATGAAATAAAATTCATTACACATATATGATGTTTATTCTTATGTGTTAACAATATTCCTCGGACAGGTCACTTTTTATTTGTAAATCTCTATCTTTTGACATAAATTACACCTTCCTTCTTATTTTTAAAGGGCGCGGTTTTAATCCCGTTGCACTGAAGCTTAAGCTTATTGTGCCGCACTTAGTGCGGTCTCATGTAGGCTGTAGGCCTATCACAGGTTTTTTCGGCTCTTTGGTTTCCTTGAAATCCCTCATGTCCCGACACCCATCACAAAGGGGCACTCCAAGTTTCACCAGCAATTCGAAACTTCCTTTCACCACTCTGCGCGTCTCTCTCTCTCTCTTTCTTTACTTCGACACTTTCCAGAGCTCTTAGCGCTGCCTGACTATCGGTCCTAATATGTATCCATCCGCCTGTTTGCACAGCACCTCCTCATTATTTCCCCGGAACAAAAATGTCCATTGCAGTAATTTCTGCCTATAACACAGTTCCCAGGAACCCAGGTTAATAGTCATGTCATCTCCTGATTTTGCTCCAGCCATCCTTGATGGATCCATTGTTACTCTTCAGTTTCCGAGTATCGACCCTCTCTTACCTTCCCGTCATTATTACCTCGAACGGTTTACGAAAGTGATATTCGGTCCTAAGTCTGTCCGATTGCATGCTCAGTAAGCAATCGTTCCGTTTTTTTTCCAAACATCTCGGTATGGTGTCCCGTTCTGACGTGGGTTTTACCATATCCGGTAATAATAAGCCATTGCCTCCGATTTCACTACCAGATGTAGCCGAGTCAAGTTCAGGAGCACTTCCATGGCTGCAGTAGGCGTTGTGTTCATTGCTCTCGTTATTCCAAGACAGGCAAGTCTTTGTAGCTTCCCTAATAGCAGTGTAGCGTGTTTTCCAGACCCCTTATGCCATCAAACTAATGAAGAGTATGTTACCGTGGAATTTATGACCTTAGTGTAGAGCCAGTGAACCATTTCTAGCCATTTAATCCCCACTTCTTTCCCACCATGCCCCTGCAGGCCCAGAATAAACTAATTAACACTAATAGACTAATTAACATTAACACTAATAGTTTTATTTTATAAAACACTATTCTATAGCTATGGTGCAACTGCAGCTCCTATACCATTGACATAAATGTTTTAAATAATCCCTGACCTTTAGAACCAGCTAAGTTACAAACATTACATGTTCCTCATCTCCTCTGCAGAGCTGTTGACTTGTGGCTCCTTGACAATATCATCAACGATTTCTGCATTGAGGGTCCTATGGAAGATTCTAAAACGGGACACCAAAATCCCAAATGTGTTTTCTATTGTTCTCCGAGCTCGACTCAATCGATAAATCGCTATGTCCATTGTTATTTTGGCCATTTGGTGCCTTGACATATTATAGTGGGGATAAAACGTACCAAATAGTAGAACATGTTTCCCGCACGATCATACATATCGTGGATACCCTCAAACGAAACCCATATGGCAAACTGGGGTAAAAATCTCCAGTGGCAAGAAACCTAAGAGTCACTGCTAACCGGCATCCTGCAGATACACTTTCACGGCGAGAATGTTATTATAATCTGGGACCAAGAAGTGACAATAATTTGTCGACCGACTGGACAGTGATTCTTGTGAAATTGGAAAAAAAACGGTGGCTTCAAGGCGCATTTCTTGCAACAAATTGTGATAAAATCCTTTTTCTTTGCGCTTCTGTAAATAAGGTTGCATTCAGTAACGTCTAAGGCGGGCTCTTTGTGATTCCACCTGAAGCAAAGAAAAACTATTCTGTATGTGGGTACCCAGAAAAAGCGGTTTGGGTCATTTTTACCTTTTTAATTTCTTCTTATTAACTCGAATGCGACACTTGCATACAATAAATAACCACACTTTCACGGCTCGTCGTCTGTCAATCACCAGAAAGTCACCTAATGCGCATGTCCACTTCGAAACTTTTACCGTCCACTAAATCTAGAAAATCAAAGGTTTACAATAGCTGTTTTGTTAGTTGTACGGGTTCCACCCAAGTAAACTTTTGCAAAAGCACAGATTTTTATTTTAAGTCAGATTTGACAACTCGATGACATTTTACACAATCGTATCGAAAATTTTGGATTCAGAGGCTCCTACGATGACGAATTTTGTTGCTCACATTTTATTTTATTAATTGAATGTATTTTCAACGCATATTAAATATCAATTTTAGCTTTGTGCACTTCTTCTCCATATGAACTTTAACTATGCCAAATCTCAAAGTCCTCCGTACCCGCAATAAACTTCAAGATGGATCCAAAGTTTTGACTTCACGTATTAATATATAGATTACATTGGTCAACACCGTTTACATACCGGATGATTTAGATGTACATTTACGGGTTCTAAGTAAAAGAAAACATTCAAAATCCACCACGTCAGATTTTTAAAATACTTGTAAATCAGGATTCAACTTTAATAGTTTAACAAACAATTCTACAATTCCAAAGGGATGCAGATATACAATTTTAAGTGATTCCGATAGAAGTCTCACATTTTTTCATTGTCCACAGACAGAACATATACTTCACACGATTTAGAAGATATGCTTCAAACGAATAACACGTTTAATAGTATATTATGATACAAGTTTTATAAGAAGCATTTTGTCGCACGCACGGTTTAGGCGGATTTAGGGCACGACGAGCGTAGCGAGGAGTGCCCTAAAAGAGTAAGTGCGACAAAATGCCTTATAAACGAGTTATCATACAGTATTTTTTTTTACTTTGCCACTTTTTATACAAAATAATCAAATTTCACAATACAGGGAATTTCGCGGCGGTTGGCCACGTTTGCGAGGTGCATTAACGGCGGCTATGAAAAAGAATTAATTTGAAACGTCAATAAATGAGTTCTGTGACTGTCGGATAAACGACCCAAAAAACTACAAGATTTTCTATAAAAATGATCATACCAAAATATTCTACACATTTTTACGAAGAGATTGAGGTACGGTTGAACAGGATCCGTTTGTTCTAACTATTTTAAAACAACACAAAATCTGCACAAAATTTTGACGTTTTGAGGTTGTGAAATCTCCCCATCCAGAAAATGTTTAGAATCAAATCCCGCCGCACAAACAAGTGGACCCCCTTATCCGCGTCATCACTGACCGGAGACACAAACACTCAATCATCACAATTATAGTGACATCAGTCTTTGGCAAGCGCCATCAGTGCACTTGTTTGTGTTACCATCAGCTTGACCACCACCAGGCAAAACAATTGCGTGCCCCAAGAGCATGTGAAGGCACCCCCCCAAACAAGTGCCAACAATATAGTAATGCCAATTCCCATCAACAGCTGTTGCTGTTGTTCCCTCTGCCAGCCACTTGGAGTTGACACCTTGACAGCGAAGTATTATAGGTTAGGATTGCCCTGGGATTGACAAGTTTGCCAATATTAAAAAAAAATTATACTATTGTTAGTAGAATTATTATAACACCGTTTTTGTCTATTATGACACTCAAAACCGTATCGTAATAGCCTCAGTACGAACGCAAAGTAGAAAAAAATATATACATAAATATTACACTAATTAACTTTGAATCCAATTAATAGGTGCCTCCGCAGAATGGGTAAACAAAAATAAATATTAAGTAAAATTTGCTTAAAAGCGTTAAAGTTAGAAAACAGCAATATTTGGGCCATATCTCTCGAGGACAAAGATATCATCTGTTGCAATTAATAATCCAGGGTAAAATTCAAGGAAAGCGCAGCGTGGGTAGAGGAAAGAAATGTTGGCTAAGTAACACCGAGAATGGCTCGGTTGCAATTCCATTCAATTGTTGCGTGCAACAGCCTCAAAAATCAAAATTGCGATGATGCATGATAATTATAAATTAGAGTAGGCTGTGAAATTTAAATTAGGTTGGCACTACTAACTTTTGACAATTTGATTTAAAATTTGAATGTCAAAGTGACTTCAAAAAAACGGCAACAGAATTCTGAATGGAAGTATTCTATAGAACACTGTGTTAAAGGTTTTTCGAAATGCCTACCTTAGTTTTATAATAATAATCAAATAATAATGTAATAATGTGTGTGTAGCGGAGCAAGTTTTAGTTTTATTCAATTTCCGCCTCAAAGTCCGGATCTGAAAATTCTAGATTATTTCATTTTCCCGGATCTCAAAAACACTGTATTTACAAATAACCCGCACAATTTTCTATAACTATTCTATATCTATCCTATAACCGTTCTGATGTTGGAAAATGCATTTGAAAATATGAAACGGAGAGTTAAGAGCTGCATTGAAGAACATTTGTTGTAATTCTCAATAAACCTACATTATTTGTTACTGTTTTATTTTCTTTAAATTAAAAAAAAATTAACATGAGAAACATAAACGTCACAATGTTTACCATAACCTCAAATTTTACTCTGTCAGTCAATTTGCAGGCTGGTCCATAGCATAAAACAACCGCCTACTCTAATTTATAATTTGATACAAGGTGTTACAAAATGATTTTCATCTAGTCGCCTGCGCATTTTCGTTTTAAAATAAAAAATGCCGCTTCATGAAAATAGTTTTAAATTAAAAAATTTAAATACTAACCGTGTTTTCCGGGCCTGGTCAGGTTTACCATGACAATGAAGTGTACTCATTCCGATTGCGGAGCCTCGGATGAGTCCTGTATCCTTAAAATCATTTTGTAACACCCCGTATATTGAGTGAGAATAATCTAATTGAAGAAACGTATAGTTGTTGCAGGTCAGCTTCCAGTTTTTATGAATAAGCTTAATTTTTTTAAAGTAGGAAGTACTTCTGTTCTCCGATGATTATCTTCAACCACTTCACAAAATACATTCTTAGGGATAAGAGAAATGTGTATTGTCATTTTGAGTGACGGCTGAAGTTCCAATTTGTTGACACAAAAAGCTACATCTTATTAAAAACATTGCGACTGTAGTACAATAATAAGGAAAATGAACCCTGTTTATCCATTCAGAAGGACCACCACGCCGCTTTATTAATTTATCCTGTTGCCTCGGCGCTTTATCATGTGAAAAGAAAGAAATGGGTATTTTTAAAAGAGCAACTTAACTCTGCAGTTAATTAATGGTGAAATATGAGGCAAGTCCGCCTCTGCATCGACCCTAATCGGTGCTTAGATGCTAACAAATAACTGCGCTCTTTGATTGCATCACGTACTTATGGTCATAAAATAAGGAAAACCGACGGCATTTCAATGAATGACACCACCGTAATTCCAACGAAACATATAAGAAAATCCTGGGGTTTTATTTTTTTAATATTAAAGCAGAGTAGTTTGGAACGGACCATTACACCTTTCACGTCCTGAAAAACAGAAGACGTTGTGAAGTGGATGTTAGATAGCAGTTTACATTTCTATATAAAGTTTCCTTCCAAGCGAAAACCCCTTTAAGCTCCTATTACAGTCTTGTAGAACTTATGGACGGTCAGCTGTGCACAATCACACACTGCACATCCCTAAACCGAAAGAAATTTGTTAGAGTCACGTTTTGATGGTTGGATAAGAACCACTCATAAAAATGTAATTTGTCCAATATTAAGTACACCTTTTCAATATTACAAAAAGACGCTGTGATATTTTCATTCTAAAACGAAGAAATGTATTCCTAATCAAATCCAACAGGCTCTTCACATTTTTATAAAAAATAAAAACAAATATTGAAATTACTTAAACGTATTTTGATTTTCCAAACTAAAATTGTCTAGAAATAATCCAGGTACGTTGAGGGCTTTTGATTTATTGTCATTAATTTATCACAGCAAACAGACTATTCTTCTACCATTCGGTTTATTATACAATACAAATGTAAAAATAGAAGAAGAATATTAAATAATGTTTCCTACATTATCAATTGCAAATTAATATGTTATGCTAGTACCTTATTGTGGAATATTAGCAATTCAGGCATTTTGTCCTTTTAATTTAATTAACCTTTAACAAGTTCTTTGTCACATTCTTGGGCTTTTTGTAAATATTTCTGTATTGTAACAGAGGTTGTAGAAGTTATGCATTACATATATTGATAAATAAATTCAATTTAATTAATTATTAACTTTTTTACTCATGTTTGTTAATTGTTACAAAGGTAAGAAAAACATTAGTAAGCTGGCAAAGTGTTAAAAAAAAGTTAATTACCATAAACAATATCAATATATAAGTTGTTCTTGTTACTCGAAGTTGATCCCTGGGGCGTGCCAAGGTGCGAGGCCAGTGCGGTGCTGTTTAGGGGTTTTTAGTCCTTGACACAATATTTACAAGAAGAAACTAAGTAAATCTTCTCTATTTCTTTTGCGACTGAATTGTTTAAAATCCCAAAGTGACTCGACTATTTAGCAAATTTGTCACTCTATGGGATCTACCCCACTAACATAGCGTTGATTATCTTCATCTGCATCCTCTTCACTTGTGCTGTTGAAAACGTCCGGCATTTCGCGGATGTATACTCTACTATCTTTCGCGTAAATATTGCACGGTGTTGATGGGACTCGCATAAACAAGCTGTTTCACGAAAAAATCACTTTCCGATCCACCTTTGGTGTGCACTACGAGGAGGAGCTCCGTCTTGTAAGAACCACATTTGTTGTCTTATATTCCGACGAACGTCCGCTAATTGCTCTAATAAATCGCAGTACTACTCCCGAGAGTTCCCACGGGTTTCACTGTAGGTTATAATCATATCGGTCATGTCACTATTTGAAAATAAAGGCATTTCAAAAATTTTGTGCACCGGCAGTCAAAGTAAAACTGCAAGTATGTAATTAATTGTCAGTCGTTCACCGCACTCATTCCAGCAAAAAAGTCCTTTTTTGTTTAGGCCAAGAGATATGGGTTTATTTACTAATGGATCTTTTTCGAAAAAAAAAAATCTTTAAGTGTTGATGATGGCAGTAGTGTTCTGCCAAAACATGTCCCAATTGTAATTTTGCGCTTATTAAAGTTTGTGGAGTTCGACTTAAATATATCTAAATTTTAGAGAAATAATTTTTCTGGGCCTTACAAACTCTGTAGCTGTTACTTTTAATACGTATTCTTTTGGTGCGTTCGCCATGCATGTTCTTTTCACACTCCTCACTCTTTTTGCCATTGGTCGTTCCGAGACGACAATCTGGACCAAAAAGTGTAAAATCCTTAGCGTTCGAGTTGAGCAAAACGGAGCGAATACAGTTCAGTCCACATGCACCATCTACTTTAGTGGGGAAAATAGAGCGATTACGAATCTGGGTTTATGTTATTGTGCTTTGCCTCGACAGATCTGACAGGTTTTTCCACAGAAAACATTGTAGCTCTTCTCTGGTTTGTAACTGTTGTTGTATTAGTTTTGTGTTAAGAACAATGGAGACATAAGTCTCAGATCAAAGACATAGCCTGGGGTGAGTTTTAAAATCGGTGAGTTTGTATAGTTGGTTGTCTATATTACTGTATTTACGTACGTATTGTAAATAACGTTAATCTAAAGGGCCTAAACCGTAGATGATCTAAATTAGAACGTCTTTCAAGTAACAACAGCACTGATGACAACAAGATCAAGCTGGCATAACACTCACAAAAGTAACGTCATTTCAATGACAATTCTCATCTGTGACAAATCTCTTGCAAATCTCGCTTAATATCGATAACTTTTGACGAGTGATAATTTTTCGGTGAGATTTGACATTTGGCGTGATTTGGAAAATTCAAAATCTAAATTCTCAAACAAAGTGTTGAGAGGATCGTAAATAAAGTAAAACTAATATTGAGTTAAAAAAGGGCTAAATAATTAAACTAATGTTTATTCCCCGCCTTGGCGTTCGTTAAGAGATTATTGTGTATATTGTTTATAGTGTAAATTAGATTTTAACATTAGTTCGTTGTATCGTTTGTGCCCTTAAACAGCTAAAGACAAAATGGAGGATGTAGTGATGTTCAATTTAATTTAAGTTATTGTAAAACAACCTTTCTCCACACTTTCTACTGTATTTCTGTGTTCCAATTACACTATTTAATTAATATTGGTCTGCCACTCCTCCAGTAATAGTAATTTTATAAAAATAGGTGACAAAATGCACGTGAATTTTTTCACCTGTCACAAAAGTCAGCGATGTCAGTGGTAGGCCCCCAGATGCGGGAGACTGCGTTGTTCCTTGAAAGACGTTCAACTTTGCAAGAATTATGTACGTATGTATTTACATGTCTACAGTAATGTAGACAAGCAACTATACAAACTCACCGATTTCAAAACTCACCACTTATATATTATTATAGGGACTGGCAACAACAACATTTGTGAAAAATGGAATATTTTGATTCAAGATAGAAGAAGTAAGTTTCTCAATAAATACACATGGATTATTTTTAATATTCATACCAATTTTTTCCTCAATAGGTAACGAGCTTCTGTTTGTTCCTTTGAATCGCGTTATAGAAACTACACTTCCCAAAAAGTTAAGGATATTAAATTTGTCATTTTAGATAAAATTGGAGCAAATCAGTTCCGAAAAAAATATATATTGTGAAGAATAACGAAACATAACAAATAATTGATGTTGCAATCAACAACAAGGGAAGCAATCAAAGCTAAAGCCACATTTTTAAAAATAAATTTGAAAATTAGAATAACGGTCGTGCTAATATCGAGTATATTTCTGCCCCTCTGCCTTATTACTGCACGGATTCGCCGTGGCATACTTCTAATTCAGTTATCAATATCATTTTGAGGAATTTTTTACCATAATACTGGTAGAACAACTCTCAGATCGTCTATGCTATCTGGGGCCGGTAAATGATTTTGAAGAGCATTTCCAAGAGCATTCCATACGTGCTCTATCGGATTCAGGTCTGCCGAACGATAAGGAAGTGGAAGATGCTCTAATTTTCCAGATAAGATTCTTACGGAAAGTTGGCCGGAAAATTGGAAAATTCGGGAAAAACTTAAAGCCCGTGCGTACATGTGGAAATGCTGTTCGTCGGTAAGGTCATCACTTGAGAACGGCTGGACTGATTTGGCTATTTGTTTACATATTCGTAATAGTCCAAGTTCTTACGGAGAGAAAAATTGGAAAATTCCGGAAAAACTATTTATCGCCGGGCAACTTTTCATGAAAATTTATATGACGATAGGACGTTTTGTTCGTTACGATCCCAAGATGGAAATAACTCAATTGAATGTTTTCAGTTGAAAAAAAAAACTAGAAAAACGCATTCCAGCCTAAATACAGGCTGTCTCAACTTGAGTTACAAAGATTTTAGCGAAAAACGCCGAGACAGGGATTAGGCATTTGCATTTTTTTTTTTTTTTTTTTTGTAATAGTCCAAATAAGGTTTTTATGGAAAAGTTTCTAGGAAAATAAAATTCGAGACAATTACAAAGGAATGTCGGAAAATTCGAACAAACTGCAAAAAAACATAATCTTTGAATGCACTCTCGACCTGACCTGACCTGACCTGACCATGGGAACGACATATTTAGTTGATTCTTTTTTTGTTTTGTTCGTTATGCTCCCGGGACGGAAATAACTCAATTGAATGTTTTCACTTCTGGAGAAAAATCTAGCAAAACGCATCCCAGCCTAAATTAAAATTTGTTTTTACTTTTGTGTTGTCTTGCTATGAAATTTGGGCAGGACAACGTCTGTCGGGTCAGCTAGTTTATTATAATAAATATTTTATTAATTAATTTGAACAAAAATTTTCTCTAACTTTAATTTTATTGAATGTAAAGGTTATATTGACGTGTCTGGGGTCCAAATTTGTATTAAAAAATCGACGATCTGAGAGCAAGAAGAGAAATTTGTAACTGTAATGTGTCTTTTGAATTACATACCTGTATCGCCCTGTGATGTTTAAGGAATGTGCGTGTTTATGATTTATGGTAAGAACGCATCCGATGGTGTATTTAAAATAAGTTGGCCTGTTGCAATATTATAAATTATTCTGAGGAGGAACCAGCACAAGCATGATTCTTTTCCCAAAGCTTTTCGTGAACAGAGCCTGCTAAATTAGTAAAACTGTAATATCACTGTGCAAGAATTGTACGATATACAGGGTGTCCCAACTAAAATTTGTACCCCCCCAACAATTCCAATTTCGAAAGACACGGCAGAAAAGGTCAATTCTGTTATCAAGGGGGACCAAATTGTACCAAACTTTCAAGTCTTAGATCTCATCCCTTTAGCCAGGGGAGCCACCCCCTTAAAAAATTTAAAAGGCATGGGGGGTTGTGTGATGCATCATTTTAAAGCTTATTCAATTCTCTATTCAGAATTACTTTTATCGATTCGTATCTACAGAAAAAAAGCATGAATTTTTTATTTTCCAAATCTACATAAAATACTCTTGATTCGGAAAATAACAAATTAATGCCTTTTTGTTGTAGAAACGAATCGATAAAAGTAGGCCTGGGTGGCTCCCCTGGCTCAAGGGTGAGATCTAAGACTTGAAAGTTTGGTACAATTTGGGCCCCCTTGATAACAAAATTGACCTGTTCGAGCGTTTTCTTCTGAGTCTTTCGAAATTGGAATTGTTGGGGCTACAAATTTTGGTTGGGACACCCGGTATAAATACATCTAAAGGCCCGTACAGACACACGTACATTTCTTTAGATATGTACACGCGTATAATTATGTATGCGCGTAACATAGACGATTCATTCGAGTTGCCTATATACAGAGAGGTCATTTCTATCTTATTTTGCTATTCAACATGTCAACAGTGATTCAAATTTGTCAGCAGTATCGTGTGTGTGCATAATGAAGAAGAAGCAAAATCGATTATTGAAAAGATGTCAGCCACGAAATAAATGGGTAAAGAAATGGTTGTTGGTCGACTTAAAAACGAATTAAAGAACAAAAACGATCCTAAACAAGTAATGCATGTTTTTTGTGATTATTTTAGAATGATATTTCGAACATGACCCCGAAATTTAATTTGAAAACCAATGTTAATATTTGAATGGCCATATTACGACCGGCGAGTATACAATCATATTTGTAGTATTTTTTGTGATGTGACGTGCGAACAGAAATAAAGCGAGTTTTTTTATTCCTATTCTTTTTCTGAGTCGACAGTAAATGAATTAGTGTCAATTGTATCATAGGCGCCGAATAGGGGACTTATTTAAGGGATTCTTACTTTTTAGGAAAATGAATTGAAAGTTAGTGTAGGGATAAAAACAATGGATGCTTTGACTGTTACAATGAAGCCGTGGAATGTTTTGCAGATAATAATTGTTATGAGGATGTTGATGTAATGACAAGATTTTTGGGAAGTTTGCCGACTAATAATTCTGGATTAGTTGAATTTATTTTTAACATTGCTTGCCAGTAACATTCTTGAAAACTAAACTTCTTAAAAAAATTTATGATTTATGATTTTATGATCTGCAACTAAAAATTTATTATGAGGAGGTCTTTGGAAGAAACTCATTTTCCATTTAATGGCATATCTTGATTTTGATACACTTGAAGTGTGTACGGTGGGAAGTTTTTTTATTTTATATACAGGTGATATAAAAATGAATGCAGAAAAGTTAACTGCTAATAGAACGCATCAAAAGCTCACTTTTTATAAATTAAAATTAAGAAAAGGGTATATGTAAATAAAGACGAAAATAAATAGAATGAAATATTACTTACTTCTTAACACGCCTGTAACAAATGCTCATAATTGTCGTGCTTCGCTAGGAATACGCAATTGAATACGTCATGGAAATTATTCATTATGACGTTCCAATTTTGGCGAATTTAAAATAAACAAATAAAAATCACAAAAATTTAACACAGAAAAGGGCGTATTCTGTAACTGCTCCTCTAAATTTTAAATTTAGTTGTTTAAATTAAGTTGTCATAGCAATGACCAATCAGGGCTTGAAATTTTAAATTTTAAAGGACGCTAAAATTTTAACGCCCCTCTAAAAATTACAGAATAGGCCCCAAAGTCTGTGAATTAGGCACATGACGTTAAGGAAATCGGACCATACAAAGCTCCTCGCTTCACTACATGTTCGTTAATTCGGAAACTAAACGGTGTACAAAAATTATCCAAGTACTTACGCCGACAGAGGGCAGATAAGACCTGATTGTTTACCTACGGAAGGTACTCTTTTGCGACAAAAACGCTCGATAAGTTTTTATTACTAATTGACTCGTGAAACTAGGGAGTGGAAAATTGTTTAAACAATGTGCGATCTAAAAAAAAATTATTTGAGAAAGTTGCTTAAAATTGCTATACGGGTTCAAATATCTGCATTGAATTTCATATCACCCTGTATATCTAAGCATCAACTACGCCATTCTTTTTGTGGAAATTTTTCAAAATTTTCTTTTCGATACTAATCGCCTATACCAACAAAATACGGAGACAATTTATTCTGTTTTATATTTTTTATTTAATAGTAAACTACGAGTGTTACGTGTGATTACTTCAGATCAGAATCAATGAAACGTAAAAGAATAATAAGTTTTTATGCACCTTCTCACAGCTTAATTAAAAAAGTAATTTTTAACGCACAGTTGAAAATGATAATTGGTTAACGCAGCCAGCTTTTAGTTTCTCGTTTTACCGTGAAGGTAAAAACCACGAACGCTTGGTTATTTAATTAGTTTTTAATTTATTTTTACATTGGTTGAAAGTGATTATATTATATTAATAACGTCTCCAACTTTTTTATTCTTTCAATCCGTTGGATCATGTCTTTTTTTCTACAATTTTTCTTAACATCGTGTGATAGAGACAGTGACGTGATAGTTATAGACAGTTTATGCTAGAAACCCACTTCTCCCATCCCATGCCACGCCACGCGATGCAGAAATTCAAATGCGTACACACTTGTCCCATGCCATCCCACGCCACGCTATCCCACGTATTGCATTTGAGTCTGTGTTAAATTTCTGCATCGCGTGGCGTGGGATGGGATGGCGTGGCATGGGATGGGGCAAGTGGGTTTCTAGCATTACAGCGAGAGTAGACTCCATGCAACGGAACCACACGATGTTCGAAACATGTCGAAAAAATGCTACAAACTGTAAATTTTGTTTTTATGTTATGTTTTTTGTTAGAAGTTAATTAAATACATGCTCCAGTCTCCTTACTTATCTTGACCTACATTTAATGTTCGATTATTTTGTTCATTTAATTGAAACTTTTAATTTTCCTTTTAGCTTATTAATGTCACCTTGAATGCTAGGTCTAAAATATCTACGTCCTGATGTGTGTTGGTTTATTTTGATTATGAATTATTGTGTGCTTACAAATTAATATTTAATTATTTTGTTGTTTTTTTTTTTTGAAGATGCAATAGGTTGCTGTTATGGAGATAAGATTAGTGAGATGATGGCGGTTACAGATAAATGGATTAAGTGCGTAATCGAGCTCTACGCAGGTTGTGGTTTCAGGTTTTCGGATTCTTCCTTCAGTTCAAGTCATCCAGATGTTTTTGTTCGAGTTTCACGTTTTTGGTGGATTTGAAGTCCATGAGGGAGATTTCTGGTATTTCGTAGGTATAACCATTATGGACATTGTCGAAGGTTAATGGTTCGATTTTAATTTTGCATGATTACCTAATGCATTTCCAATCACTGTGTTGGATCCCAGTTTGTTTATCATGGATTTTTAGTGGCTTTTTGTTAATACCAAGATGTTATTGGTGCTCAGTTGTTTAACAAGTTTGTAATCGTTGGTGGCTGATGCAAATGTGCAGCTTGGAATCGAGTTGAAAAAACAATAATTGTTAGTGTTTGGTTCTCCCAGGCAGAGGATTTGGTCTTTGATGCGTGGGCATTTTTCATCGGTCCAAAATTCTCCTTTTTCTCCAGATAGGCGAAACTTCTTCGGAGGTATTAAAATGTCGTGATGACCGTTAGGTAACGGATACATTCTTTGGTAACTAAATGGATTGGGATCCCGGATCGGGATGTATAATATACATGTGATTACTTTATCAACGGACAAGATTTTGTATTCAGAGAATTCTATGATTTTGAAAATGTGTGCGGTGTCTAGTTCAAATAATTCGTCAGATTTGTAAATCAGTTTTAAATGTTTTATTATTTGAAATAATTCTTCAGATGACATTATTTCTAAATTTGGCAAACCATCAAGAGCTAAGCTTATTGTTCTTTGGATATTTTGTATGGCGTATAACAGTTTTTCAGCTAGGTGGATATTGTATTGAATTGATATTTGATAATAGATTTTTTGATTGATTGTCTCAATGGCTTCAAATGTTACGCGTTTATATTTTGCTGAATTGTCTAGATGTCATTAATGTATCTTTGAGAAATGTGGTTAGCGAATGAGGTGTACTTATCAATTTGTTTTATTAATTTACCTTGAAATTTAAACAAAATGTTTAAATTAGTATTTATCTCTTAAATCTGTTTGGTCGAGGTTTCCGGTAATGAAACGAACTGCTGAACCTATACTCCGCGAATAATGACCGCTTTGTCCTATAATTGAAATTTAGTAACGCGTCATCTATGTGGAGGCATGCATCTTTAAGAATATTTACAAGAGGTAATAATTCTTTAGAGCTTTTAAGTTCTAAAATGTACGCATTGGTTAATAATTTCTTATAACTTAGGTCTAGGTCACTAATATTAAAGTAGAAAAAAACTAAGTAAAACTTGTGATAGTGGTCAACAAGTTTTGTGGTACCGATGTTGTCTAAAAAGTAGACGTTACTCGTTATCTTTTCTACTCGAAGGGCCTGGGTTATTCCTAGGAGTAGTGTTCTGGAAAGAAAAAGATTTTGTGATGTGCGAAATAGTGTCGTAATTTGCTTAGGATGGTTATGCTTGAGGTATCATCGATAAAATAGGCCTGTACGTAACGTGAAAAAAATCAAGGATAGTGAGGAATTTATGGTTGTCAAAAGTAAACATATCTATGTGTATAAAGCCGGGAATACATCTGACGAATGTTACCACTCGTTCGCATTCTCGAGCATTTCTTGCCTAAGTGTAGACGTGCATTTGCAGCGTATTTTATTGAGAGACGAATGGATGGAGCGCAAACGAATGGGAACGAATTTTATCCACAGCCGGGCGGTAGATTAGATTAGATTAGGTGTTGAGGGGTGTGAGGGAATTTGCTCCCCTCACCGACACTTAGACCACACCGCGGGCCCATTGTGTCACCCCCTCGCGTCCCTCATTCCTGTCTCTCATCCAGCCATCCGACATTGTCGAAAAAAGCTAGGATGGTTCCAGGCGAGGTACACCTCAAGTTGGCCCAGCTGGGCCATGTCTCCCCCAGTATGGACTTTCTGGTCGAGGCGAGAGCCGGACATTCCCGTAGGATATGTTCGAGAGTCTCGTCCTCCTCTAAACACCCCCTGCACGTTGGGTCGTTGACCACCCCCATCACGTGGAGGTGTTTATTTAGCCTGCAGTGACCGGTCCAGATGCCCACCAAAAGGCGGAGTCTGTCCCTTGACAAACGCAGACAAGACTTGGCTCTTTTAAAGCAAGGATTTTTGATAAAAATCTTGCTTTGTCTGCAGCCTGTTGTCGTTTCCCATCTAGCACAGTGTCTAGAATGGGTGTCAGTTTTGATCAGGTTTGAGAGGTAGCGATTGGCCGGTCGGATGAGCGGTTCGGTTCCATCCGGTGTTCCCGTTGCGCCCTGTCGAGCCAGCTCGTCGGCCCTCTCATTCCCCTCAGTACCGTTATGTCCTCGAACCCATCTTAGCTCAACGACATTGTTTAGTGCTATTCTCGACAGTGCCAGATGGCAGTCATGTACCACTTGAGAGGTAATCCTGCCACTGGCCAGAGCCCGCAGAGCTGCTCGACTGTCGCTGAAGAAGCACATCGTTTTTTCACTGACATTGCGCCCAGTGATTTCTGTGGCACCCCTAAGAATGGCCGCGATCTCCGTCTGGAAAATACTGGCACGTTCTCCTAGGGTTGCGCTGAGATTGCAGTTCATTTCGGGGATGTGAACTCCCGCTCCAGAGCCTGCTTTCGTTTTTGATCCATCTGTGAAGATTGAAATCTCAAACTTCGGATGTTCTTCTGTATCCATATGCACTGCATAGGATTTTTCGAAAGCATATTGAGGACAGATACGGTCCGATCCCGCACCCAAGAGAGGTATTCTGTGGAGTCCCTCGCTCAAGATGCGGGCGTGCCCGCGTTCTGATTTCCCAGCTTTCCAAAGGTTACCTTCCCGCAGCCTACGAGCGGAGGCAAGTGCCATGCCCTCCACGAAGAGATCGATGGGAGGCAGACACAGGATAGCCTCCAGAGCTGCGGTCGGGGTGGTTCTCATGGCGCCCGTCACAGCGACACATGCCATCCGTTGGATGCGTCCGAGACGTGTCATCGTTGTTTTTTGTCTGACTCTTTGCCACCAGACAATTGCTCCGTAGCTCAGCATCGGTCTGATGACGGCCGTGTAGAGCCAGATGGTAATCCTGGGTGTTAAGCCCCAGGACCTTCCCACCGCTCTCCTACACTGCCACAGGGCGACGCTAGCTTTGTCTATTTTGCTCTCCAGGTGCTTTTTCCAAGACAGCTTATGATCCAACATAACGCCCAGGTACTTCACATCCTGCGAGAGTTTCAGCTTGACGCCGTTAAGGGAGGGCAGCCTTAGCTGTCCCATCTTCCTTCTGTTCGTGAAGAGGACTAGCTCTGTCTTTTGTGGATTCACAGCCAGAGCCTCCTTCTTACACCATTTTTGTACCAGGCAGAGTGCTGTCTGCATAAGGTCGCATAGTACATTTTCGTACTTACCAGTAAGCAGTATGACCAGGTCATCTGCGTATCCGATAGTGTAGAACCCCGCCTCGTTGAGTGTGCATAGAAGGTCGTCCACTACTATGTCCCATAGCAATGGGGAAAGAACCCCCTGAGGACAGCCCTTCTTAACCACTCCTCGAGTAGTTGCGTCCGCTACACTAATCTGTACGGTTCTGCAGTCCAGCACCCGCTGAATCCAGTCACGTACTGTTCCTGAGACATCGCGGTTCTGAAGTGCTCGCCCGACACTATCGAAGGTGGTCTTGTCAAAAGCCCCCTCGATGTCGATGAATACTCCTAAGGAGTATAGTTTGTGCTCCAGGGCTCCCTCAATCCGCCCCACCACCTCGTGTAGAGCGGACTCGGTCGATTTCCCTGGAACATATGCATGTTGGTTGGGGTGTAATGGTTTGGCCCTTAACACCCCATCCCTTATTTGGTAGTCGCATAGTCTCTCCAAGGTTTTTAACAAAAACGATGTGAGACTTATGGGACGGAAAGATTTCGCGAGAGAATAATCTCCTCGCCCTGGTTTAGGGATAAAGACAACTCTCACCTCCCTCCACATTTCCGGTACGTATGCGAGTGCAATACATGCCCGAAAAATTATCACGAGGTTGTCCAGAATCTCCGAAAGTCCCCACTGTAGCAGGGCCGGGAAGATTCCGTCCACGCCCGGTGACTTGAAGGGTTTGAAAGCTCTTATAGCCCATTCTACGCTAGTATGGTTCACAATCCGCGCAGCCTCAGCCCAGTCCTCCAGGGAGGGGGCTTTCGGACAGCTTTGGATCGGATTCACATCCGTTGTGACCACACAGCCCGGAAAATGTGTAGCCATCAGTACTTTGGCTGTTTCATCGGCAGAGTCCGTGTATGTGCCGTCCTCTTTCTTCAAGCTACCTACTTGCTGTCCCGGATCCTTTGACAGGATTTTCATCAGCCGGGCAGCGGTGGTGGTACATTCGAGGTCCCCACAGAATTTTCTCCATGATGACCTCTGCTTAGAACGAACGTCTTTTTTGTATTGCCGCTGGTATTCTTTAAATTCGTCCCAGTCGGCTGCATTTTTGGTCCTTTTGGCCTTATTGAATAGCTTGCGCAGATAGACTCTTCCCCTTTCCAGTTCCTTACACCACCATGTGGTGTTTTGGCCCTGGCGGGTGCCTGATCTCAGCGGACAAGCTTGCTCATAAGACGTCATCAGAGACCTAGTGAGGTCAGTGACTGCCCTCTCCAGTTCTTCGTTCGTCTTAAGATCATTAGAGATATCGAGCCGACCCCTGACATTTGACAGGTTTTCTAGAAATAGATCCCTGTCAGTTTGTTTTGTAACATCTCTTTTGCTTCTAACGAAAACGTTATCCATCTGTGGTCTGACATGGTCACGTGCGATGATACTTGCCAGTCCCTTATATGTTTGGAAATCTCTTGCGTCGCGAGAGTGATGTCTATCACAGTCTGACACCTCGAGGTGACAAACGTAGGTTCGCTCCCTCGATTGAGTATTCCTAACTTTGTGCTCGTAAGATATTCGAGCAGTGCTGTTCCTCTGCTGTTGCAATCACCGCTCCCCCATACGATGTGGTGTGCGTTGGCATCGCATCCAGCGATGAGTTGTTTTCCTTCCCTTTCACAATGCTCAACCAGGGAGAAACAATAGAGCACATGATGAAAGAATGTGAGGAGCTGAGAGAGGAGAGAGAAGATTGGAAAGTACTAGGCTGGATGAAAGGAGTTTTAGACAGAAGAAAGAATGTAGAGAAAAGGGGGGAAGAGATGGGAGGAAAATGAAATTAATTTAGCTATTGGTGATGTTTATGTTTTATAGTTTTATTTAATCAGTATTCAGTTATTTAGCATTGTATGGGAATAGGAATCTTTTTCAAAGCCGAAAGGCAAGGAAATATATCTTATTATTATGCTCAACCAGGTCCGCCAGCTCCCTAGAAGGGGGTGGCTCCCTGGAGTCCCCGGGGAGGTATACTGAGGCAAAAACTACCTTTATTACGTTCCTTCCAAATTCCAGGTTAACCTGCACAGCCGTGACATCTCGGTTGCAATAGCCCGTCAGTTGGAAGGCGTTTTGTTGACCTGAAACATATACACAAGTTCTGGGTCTTTCTTTAAGGGAACCCACGTAAGTGGTCCCGGACGATTTGTCGCCCATGCCACAAACTCGGTTGCCTACGCACCACGGTTCTTGTAGCAGGGCTATTGTTACCTGCTTTGCTGTCAAGTGACGTCTTAGGGTTACCCCCGCCTCCCGACAGCGGTGTAGGTTTGCTTGAATTAGTGTGAGTCCTTTGCCCATTAGGTCGAACCTGCACTTTCTTTGCGACGTAGTCGCCACACCGGACGTCGACGGTTCTGCTCCACCCGAAGGTGTCGTCTGCCCCGTGGGGCGTCCGGTTGCTCCTATATCAGCTCTTGGTGTTGCTGCAGGGATGGCGCCTTCACGCCTCTGCAGCTTCTTTTTGGGACCCTGCGGTCCCTGGTTGGAGTTGTTTTTATTCTCCATACCGGGATTTTTTACTTCATCTCCCAAGCTCCCCACCCACCACGGAGTCCCATATGGGGACGCCGAGCTTCGACGCCAGGGATACTCGAGAGATATAGCCCCCAGGAGGTTGTTGCACACAGCCCACGCGGTCTGCCGAAGCCGCCCACGCAGTTGCATGCCCCAATGCTCCCCAAGGGCTTACCCCGTCGGCCCTCTGACGGGACGACACAGCCGATTGATCGAGGTGGGTTAGTCTCGACCGCCCGTCTAGGGTGAAATCCGGGCCAAAGTGGCGTGTTGCCCTCCCAAGGCCGTAGCCAAGATCAGGCTCAACCACCAGGATCCCTTCATCCACCCGCACGGGTCGCCACGCACGGCACAAACACGTGGGTGACTGTTTATGCACCTGCAACACCAGTCACCATGTTGCATGGGGAAGTTTTTATAGTGGTACTTCATCCACGCGGCCAGTCACTTAAGACCAGCCCCCGTGCCCCCTGTCGGCAGACAGGCGGTTTACGGTATGCGTCACGAGCTGGTCCGCGGCGAGGGGCTTTCGTTCAGCACAGCGGGGGGTTTAGATCCCGGACCTCCCTACTAACCCCCCACTAGGCAGAGTCAGAGACTCTTACCCATTCTCCTAGCCGCCACCTGGAGACGCGCCTGGTAGGTAGCTCAACCCCCAGCCGGGCGGTAAAAATGAAAAGATTAAAGAGAAATGGGACGGGGTTTAGTTTATGACAACCCCTGAATAACGTAGGTAGCAAACTGTGGCCAAGGAAGTGATTAGCTGCCGATAACATCATAAATACGGTGAATAAATGATTTATTGTGTGTTAATTGAAACCGACTGCCTGATACGGTCGAGAATGGGTGGAAATACTGCGAATGGTGCAAACGCGGATGATTCGTTCAAATATGTCATGCCACCGGGAAAAAACCTCTGCGAGCAGTAGCAATGGTTGAAATGGGTACGAATGCGAACTAACGGTAGCAATCGTCAGATGTATTCCCGGCTTAACGTCGAAGGGTCTTTTAGCTAGTAGAGGGCCTGAAAATGGTATTTTGTACGGGTGTCTTTCGTATTTGCTCTGCAGACATATTTTGCATTCATTTATAATTTTATCGATTTTTGTCTTCACATCGGGCCAATAATAAATAATTTGTAAAAATCTGGGTAAGGTAGAACAGAGGCGTTTGTTAGTAAATCTTTACATTTATGGAAAGCTTCTAAGTATTTTGGAGCCTTGTGTGAGAAATAAGATATTTGTCCTCAACTGTTTTTTTGTTCAATTTTCTATAATCGATCACTATTTGCCATTTTTTCTTGCCTGAAGCGTCTAGTTTCTTTGGGACAATCCATACAGGACTACTATAAGGTGATATCGATGGTTGAATAATTTTATTACCAAGTAATTTCTGAATTTGATTCTGAATTTCAGTTTTGAGATGATGTGGATATCTATACGACTTGCAATAAATCGGCTCTTCGTCTGTAAATGTCAAATCGCTATTTTCATTATAAAATATGTCTTTGTATTGATTACATAGTTTTAAGATATCAGCCTTTTCTTCTGGGTTTAAATGTTTGGTTCTGATCAAATTCGAGATATTAATTTTTGGGGTGTTCTGGTTGGGTTTCGTTATTTCCACGTTAACTAGTGGCTGGTTCTTGCCAATAAATTTCACGTGCTTCATGAAAAGGTGTACAATCCCTTATTTCAACGTTAACTAGCCAATAAACCTCTGTTTCACGTGCTTCATGAAAAGGGATTGTACAAATTTATGCCGTTTTTTGCGATGGCTATAGATTCAGGGATATTAGTTTTGTTCTTATTGATTTCCGGTATTAAAACGGGTCCTGATTCTATGTTGACTGGTATTTTAATAAGATTATGTATTTCTTGGCGGAACGGTTTTTAAATCAACCCAGAGGGATTATGTTCAATGAAAGATGGGATTTTTATACGATCTATTTCTAGGGTCATTATTCTAGCTCCTAATTTTTAAAAATCATGGCTACTTAGTAGAGCGTCAAATTTATCGTGTCATTGGATAACATGGAAAGATATTTTGTGAGGTACTCCGTACACTGAGAAAAGTGGCTACGCGATGTTTTGATCATTTTGTATTGTTTGATTTAAAGACTTTATTGTGAAAAAATAATTTCTAAAATATTTATGTGCTGGTCCTGGATTGATTATGCTATTGGATGGGCCAGAATCGATTAGTATTTTTAAAATTTGGTAAAATTGTCAAAAAAAAATTTAACAATTATTCGGAAATGCAAATACAAATTGTCTCATTCTTCAATAAATTAGAAAAATGCGCGACTTAAACTGTAGCACATTCACTTAACATAAGTTTCTTCTATTAATAGCACTAGCTTTGCGACTGGTCGTTTAAATACACCTGAACTTGTTTTAATCGTAGCTACTCGCACTATTCTATCTGCTCCAGGATGAACAGCTTCAACACGGCCCATTGGCCATAACAGAGGAGGAGAAGATTCTTTGAGCAGAACTATCGATCCCTCAGTAATTTCTTTCTTTGAAGGTATCTGCCACTTTATTCGGGTTTGCAGCAAGTTGAGATAATCTTGAGACCAAATTTTCCAGAATTGTTGGTGCAGTTGCTGAACTAACTCAAATCGCTTCAGTCTATTTTGCTTTACATCCACATTTGGTTCTGGCAAGGCTAAGAGTGAATCGCCCACAAGAAAATGACCAGGAGTCAGAAAAGGCAAGTCATTTAGCCGGGCAGGTATTGGAATAAGTGGACGCGAATTTAGCAGTGCCTCGATTTGACAAAATAAAGTATTCAATTCTTCAAAAGTGAATGAAAGATTGCCTGCGATTCTATATAAATGACGTTTTACGGATTTTACGGCAGATTCCCACAAACCCCCAAAATGTGGAGCTTTGGCTGGGTTGAATTTCCAATGAATGGATCTTTGACTAAAAAAATCAGATACGGCGGCGTTTGTTGATTGACTTGAGAATAGTTTGTACTACTCTTTTATTTGATTTGAAGTTCAGAGATAATTTGTTCCATTATCAGAATGAATTTCCTTACAATATCCTCTGCCATAAAACGTTTTAAACACGCGATAAAAGCCTCAGTACTCAAGTTTCCCACAATTTCTAAATGAACAGCCTTTGTACTGAAACATACAAATAGGCAGAGGTATGCCTTTCTGGTTTTCGATCCACGGCCGATTGCTGATCGCACAAAAGAAAAGGACCTGCAAAGTCAGTCCTATATATAGAAAAAGGTCTTGAAGGAATTAATCTTTCTTTTGGTAAATCACCCATTAAAGGTTCAGTTCAGTGTTTTGTTTTATCTACTTGATTTCATCTGGAAAAAAATGTGATTGAACATTCTTTATGAGTAGTATAAGAGATTGATGTAATTCAAGCACAGTAAGTGGGCCTTTTTTTCTATTTTTTGAATTTTTGAGATTAAATATACAGTGTGGAAATTAAGTAAGGAATAAATTCAGTAACTCCGTTAGTATTTGCACTAGAAATAGAACTTAAAAAGCATGTGATAGTGCTAATTATAGCGCATCCGAGGAACGTATACTATTTTTTTTTCATTAGTTGTTTATGACAGTTATGACGTCATAATTTTTTTTTTATTTTACATTTGAATAGAGTTTTTTATTCTGTTTTCAACGTTGTCAAATACTTAATAGGTTAGATAAGAAAAAAATGAATTAAAACGGCGCTAAAGTTCAAATTGGTAAAATTTCAAAAAATGTTTGTAGGTACTGTTGTACGGTTCTGGGAATTCTGTCGGAAGATCTGTTGATTTTGGAAATTTGGGCCAATGAATTTGATCTTTTGCTAACCAGGTAGGACCATGCCACCAACTTTCTGCATCAGCGAGACTTTATGCAGAAGTACCACGACTTAAAAGATCTGCAGGGTTATCACTTGATCTAACATGATTCCACTTGGAAGCATTACTTGCTGAATTGATATCTGCAACTCTGTGAGCCACAAATGTTTTTAGTTGATTTGGTGGCTTTTTAAGCCAAGCTAAAACTATAGAGCTACCACACCAGTAATGTATTTCGTCAACATTTACATCTAATGAGTTTTTTACTTGTGAAACAAGTTTGGATGATAGATGAGCCGCCATAAGTTCGAGTCTGGGAATTGTGATTACTTTTAACGGAGCACCGCGACCTCTAGAGCATAGTAGATTTACCGTGTGTTCACCTGAAGAGTTTGTTGATCTTAAGTAGATGCAGGAACCATAGTACAATTCGCTAGCACCCGAAAATGCATGAATTTGAATTGTGGCAGCATTATCAATAGTAATGTCCCGAGTGCATGTCAAATTGTCGATAATTTAATTGTCGCGAAGCGCACGAGAGGAAATTATGAGACAGTTTGACATCCACGAGAGGACATTTTGGCAGACTATTTCCTGAGGAAAAATTAAACGGTACAAATAAACGTAATTCTGTGTTTAACAATTGATATTTCTTTAAATTTTTAAGCGGTTGTTTTTGGTCATCATATTATTATTTGCACTGAGTTGGTATCTTAGGTGATTTATTAACAACAGTTTTGTTCGTGAAAAAATAATGTCAAAATGAGTTCACGTTTTGGGCAGAATTCCGCACAAGTATTAGACGCCGCAGTTGATAAACTAGCAATTTTGCGATGAAAGGAAGTACACTTTGAACAAGGAAACTTCCGTCTCACAACTGGCCCTAATTCTGAAAGATTTCTCTTTCAATATGAGGCGCAATGATGGAGAAGAATATAAAGAAGGTGTTATCAGTTATCAAGACACTTTGGAATGCAATAGCGAAGATTTTGCAACAAAAATATTATGAAGAGTTTAACATTATTTTCGATCCATTTAAAGATAGAACGTTTGAATCCGCCAGAACTGCTAGAGATGTGAAAAGAAAACAGTTGTAAATGTGTCCTGAAAAAAAGTGCATCTAGCTTATCAGAACAAGAAATTGATAAAATGTGAGCTATTTGGGACGAAACGACTCCGGATGAATTGCAGCGCAAGGTCTTTCATATTGCTTCATATTATGAACTGGCGTGGAGAAGAGGAGAAGCATGTTATTGTCTTTTGAGTTACTTTGAAGAAGAATTTGACAACTATGGCAATCCTACAGGCCGAATAGCTTATAATCCTATCTTTTCTAAGACAGCCCAAGGAGGAAGGTTGACAGAAAAAAGATGGTTAGTTCAAAACACCATCGATTCTAATAAATGCCCCAAAAGATACCTATTTAAGCATGATATAAAACACAATTTTATTATAATTTTACAGGCTTTTCAAAATGTTGAAAGAAAAAAGAGGGAAACATATTACTGTCGCTGAAGGATGAAAGAAACGTCAAAAGGTTTTTTTAAAAGTTGTGACCTAGGACGAAATAAAATTTCAAAGTGGACAAGACAGGCAGCGGAAGCTTTAGGAATTGACACAAAAAGGAAAAAAGTGCCAAATCACTCGAATCGTGCCGCGGCAGTTACTCAGCTTGCCAAGGTTGGGATTTCAGAAAATCAAATTATGAAGGTGACCGGACACTCAAATCAGGCCTCGATAAAGAGTTACCTCCAAGTAGATAGTGAGCATCACAAGAAAATTGTACACGGAATGAGAAATAACAATAAGAAGTGATAAAATATAATAAAATATAGAATTAAAACCAGATGATGCTTTAATTAGTACTAGGCGAAAATTTAGCACTAGTGCAAATTATCGATAATTGCACTAGTGCAGTATTATCGCTGAACGTTGATCGTTATTGGCTAAAAATAAAATATTGCTGCTTTTTGGTTGGCTTAATTTTTTTGAAGGAAATAGTCACAAAGAACTTGGTGTTGTCATATTTTGGACATCTGCTAGTTCTGATTGATATGAGCGCCATAATGTATGGAGTTCATCAGGTATTGATTCATCCCATGATAAGTTATGTTGCCAAAGACGTTGAAGAATTATTTTTGATTTTACTACAACGGGCCCAACTAGCCCTAAAGGATCAAAGATTGAACTGATTATAGATAAAATAGTTCTTTTTGTTGCCTTGCATGCGCTATTTTTGCTAATTTTAAATGGGAAATGAAAATGATCATCTTTGGAATTCCAGTCTAAGCCGAGAGTTTTTTGATATTGCTTTTTGTTATTAATGTATACTAAAGTGTTAGAAGTTGGTACTTCTGAAAGGAATTCTGGATGATTTGATGACCATTTTCTCATAGGAAAACCGTATTCCGCTGCCTCTGAAACAGTTTTACAACCTGCAATGAGATCATCGACATAAAATGAATCGTGTATAAATTTAGCCGTTTGAAGAAATTCTTTGCATGTTTGATGAGCGATTTCTTGAACGCATCTAAGTAGTCGCTAAATAGGGAGCAGCTGATGTACCATAACTATAACTGTGTTGAGTTGATAGAATTGAAAATCATCTGATTCGTTATATCTCCACAAAATGTTTTGATAAATTCGATCGTCTTTATGATTGTATTAATACTTGTCGATACATTTTTTCACAATCACTTGTAAAAGCATACTGATGTAGGCGAAACTGTGTTAAAATTGTGAATAGGTTTGATTGAACTACAGGTTCGACCTTTAGTGTATCAATTACAGATAATCCCGAGGTAATTTTGCAACTTGCATCGAACACTACTCGAAGTTTGGTTGTTTGTCTGATCTTAGAACAGCGTGATGTGGAATAAAACATGCTTTTTGAATTTGTTCTTCAGTATAATTGTAAAATTGATATATTCTTCTATGAATGCTGTGTATTCTTTTTTTAATTCAAGATCGGAACGAAATCGTTTTTCGAGTGTGAGAAATTCGTTTTGAATTTGTTCGTTGCGATAGGTAGTTTCATTGAAAAGATTTTCGCACTCGATTTCTTCGATCGATTTTGGTGTTGTATTTGGTACTTCCTGAAGTTGCCAAAATGAAGATAATTGTTTTTGTATTTCAATATGAGATTCATCGACTGTCAAAAGTCAAGAAGGATTATTTTTTAATGTTCGATTATTTGTTGTACCTGACACAATAATCCAACCAAAACGTGTTTTCCTCATGGTAGGTTGACCACGTCCTAACGAGAACTGTCCTTGAGAAAGTAAAGACCAGAAAATTTCTACACCGAGAAAAACATCGATGGTACTACTTTCACAGAAATTGGGATCGGCTAATCTAATATTTTCAGGAATTTTTAGACTGGACATATTGATTGAAGTTTGAGGAATATTTCCAGTGATTTTTGGAAGCACTAAACATGGAACAGTACATTTGTAAGAATTAACCTGTGAGTACAACGTGACTTGAACCGTACCTAAAAATTTCGACCTTGAATTACTGATTCCCGCGATCATGACTGAGCTTGATTTCGGAGTGCAACCGAGTTTGTTAACTAGGTCTTGGCAAATGAAAATTGATTGCGATCCTGAGTCCAAGAGTACTCGAATGTTTTGTTTGTTCCCTTTATTATCGACGACATTTACTACAGCAGTAGGTAATAAGACGTGTCTGAAAGATGCGCATGGGAGCAATTCACTGAAGTTGGGTTTTGAACTTGAGATTGCTCAGAAGAAATCGATTTGGGAATATGAAGAAGTGTTATATGTTGTTGACTGCATTTGCGACATGATGAAGATTTGCATTCTTTAGTTTTATGATTTGAGCGAAAGCAATTTTTGCAAAGACTCAATCGAGATGTTTCCTTTATGCGATCTGCTACAGATAATTTTATGAATTCAGGACAACAATAAATTTGATGAGTCCCTTTGCAAAACTTGCACTGAATCTGTGTATGAGGTACAGAGACTTAGATTTTTCTGGAAATGATTGGCGCTTTATGTTTGTTTCTAAAGATTCCAGATGATGACATTTCTTTGTTGGAAATTCTGTCAATGGCATGATGGGAATGTCTTTCAGTTCTGCTTTAAATTTTTCCCAATTTCGTTTTGTTTTGATCAAGCTTGCTACGCACTAAATAAATAAGCATAGAATCCCAAAATTCAATAGGTTGACCTAAAACCTTTAGGGCGCTAAATTTTGTTCAGTAGGTTTTGTAATAGGCTATGAGATTCTTTGGGAATGGCTTCCATTTCAAATAACTCCTTGATATGATTATGAATTATTCGTGACTTATTTTCAAAACGTTCTTTGAGTAAATTCCAAGCAATAGCATAATTTGACGAGGTTAACTCTAATGACAGTAATAAAGAAGATGCTTCACCTGATAAAGAAGCCTTTAAGTATTGTAATTTTTCAATTTCTGAAATATCGTTTCTTTGATGGACTAAAGATGTAAACATATCATAAAAATTCAACCATTGATCAGTATCACCTGAGAATGTGGGTAAAGTAAGAGTATAATTAAGAGTGTAATTTTAATGTGGTTACGCTTTAATGTGGTGCGCCTAGAGATTAGTGTTTCTAACTCGTTTTTTCCTGTCTCAGTCATTTTCTATTCGATTCACTTGTCTGATAATCTTGTTGATGATGAAATTGATCTGCGAAGAGATCGCTGCCTAAAGTGTTGATTCCTGGTCGACGCTTCTTGATTTGTTGATTTATGTGTTGTAAGAACTTCACTGATTAGGTGCACAATCGCGGTTCGAAGGACCAAAAATGTTTGTTTCTTTCATTGAATTACAAATATTTATAACATTACAAAAAAAAACAACGGGTTGCACTCCGGGAGTGTCGGCAGAAGTGAAAACTTGAATATTAACGTTGTGCATTTTTGAATATTTTAGAATGGTTAGGCAATAATTTCGCACGAATTGCTTTATTTATCAGTATAAAAGTACTATCATTTATGTAGTAAAATACGATATTATTCATTTATTGCGCTATCGTATACAAACATGACAATTTATATTACATTAAAAATTTAACACTTCAGAACTAGTACAATTATTATTTTACATGAAAAAGTTTATCTCTCAGAAAAATCAACTTTTATCCATAATTTCAACGACTCTTTCACCATCATCATTACCATCATCATCATCGCCAATCTCTAAAACTAATACAATAGGTTTATGGTAGCTGAAGTAAGAAACGAACAATTTTGATTCGAATCTATTTAAATGTCTAATAAAGACCGCATCAATAGTAGTTTTGTATTTCGTTGTGCTAAGATTGCGATCATTTGACATCGTTAAATCAAATTCATTATTTAAAAATACAATTAATTGTTGATTTTTATCGTCTGCAAAGTTTATGTTGAAATCTCCACTAAAAATCATTGGCAAATCATCAAAGCTTTTCCCAATTTTTTTTTTTTAAATGCAGATGCGTCATGAGAATAAATGAATAAATTTTCATACAAGAAGTCTCGTATAGCACGCAATGACTTATCTGGAGAAATGTAAACGGCAACCATAATAATGAACTGATTATCACCAGAGTGGCAACGACTTATACACATATCGCCGATATCAGAAACAGTAGCATTAAGGGTATTGGTCGCGACTTCATAAGACAGAGAGTTTTGCTCACGTCAAATTTTAAAGAAATATATTTCACGTCACATTGGTTTTCTCACTCCTACGCATTAATTGCTACACAGTGCGAAGAGAGAGATGACTGCAGTGCAGTCTACCAGCGCAGTTGTTGCTATGAATCAGCGGAATGACCATTCAGAAATGACTGACCGACTAAGGGTCCACCTGCGCTATCGACAGGGGCGGACTTGCCCCAAATATTAATAGATATTGCAATTAAAATTATTATGGGACAGTTCAAGTTTATTTCATAGTAAAAAATATATCAGAAGTCAACTCTATGTGTATAATTAAATAATAATATATACAAATAACTGAACATACCTTATTTGACTTTAAAATCATATCATTTACCTTTTTTCCAACATATCACTTCTCACAGTACTGATGTCTGAAGAGACGGTAGGTATGTCTTCACTACAAATAATAATTATAAAATGAATCACATGGTTTTATAGTTTTACCTTAGCTGTGTTTTTTTCACTGCTTTTAATTGCGCTAAACGTTTATTTTTTCGATGAGCGGAAGGATATTTTTTTATAGCATTCTTCCTCAAATTTCCCATTATTATTAGAAAAAAAATAAACTAATAAAAATTTAAGGACAAACCAGTTTCGACACTAACATCTGAAACTCAAGTGACAATAGATCACTAGGCCATAATTCTGACGAGTGTCACCCTGTATTGCTTCGCGCCGAAAGTTGTGGACCTAAGAAGTTTTTACCATGAACACGCGACGTTCTGTTCAGTAACGCTCGGGCTGATTGTACGTCTCCAGTTCAAACGGTAAGAGATAATACTATTACATCTTATATTATGTACGACGGAGATAGGAAATTTGCATCGCACTACAAATTTTGGAAAAACAAAGAAACCGTTCGGTTATTTCAACAATGATTTAAGGATTTGTTTTTATAATCGAAAGCAGCTTCGTACAAAGTTTATTTCATAACTAATTTTTTTCAAGTTTTGGTTCATTTTGGTCTTCTCATTACGGATTCAACCTGTTATCCGATAAGATATTTTTATTTTATTTTGAGGGACATTCTACTTTAGTATTGATCATTATTCAAATGTTAAACCAAAAATTGAAGTGCTAGGTGTGTTAATGATTAAGTAATTCCAAAACTAAACAATCATTTTTTGGAGCATCTAGCGTCTTCTTCCTATCCATGTCTAGTTATGCGATAAAAGAGTGGGCTGGTATGACGTTTAGGAATGTTGTTGTGCAGATAAATTATAGTCAAATGAAGCCGCGTTCAATTCCCTTAAACATGCTGGTGTATTTCGCATGCACATCCATATAATTTGTGCAATAATGAACTGTGTTCATATTTTGATAAATAGCTACTCCTCCCGCTGGACGATTATTTCTTCTGAAACTCGCAGCAAAGAGAGGGGGATATTACATCCTCTCCTACGCCGCGCCAGCGCGGCGGTCTACCCTCCCTCCGTCTTACGAATTTTCGATCAGGCCACGTCCTGACGCGAGTTTAACAATTTTTACTCATCCCAAAAAGTGCTCATCGCCGCTAAAGAAGTTTTCACTGTTTTGTTTTGTCGTTGCTCGGTTTTCTGATTAAGTCTGTTCAAACATTAATGTATACCATTACTGTTCTCCAAGTTATCTAAATAAATATGAAAGAAGCTAAACTTGATGATTGTGTTGACCGAAAATAATTATGCAGTTGTAGTTTCGTCTTGCTAAGGAGGCTTATTTATGTTCACGTGCCATCTTTGGGTCCCATAGAATTACATATATTTCTTGTGAATAGCCCTTCCCGGCACAAGAAAAAGATAGCAAGAGTACATCAAATATTTAGTTTAGATTACGAAGAAAATTGCAAGATTAGATATCTTTCCTCACACTTATTTAGTGCAACTTAGTACCATATTTAAAAGTTTTAGCAGTCAGTTAGTTGTTCGAGATTAAAGCAAATTTGACAACAAAAAACGTACGTTAATATCTGTAAGTTTGAAAACAGAGAAATTAAACCGTAAATTTTACAGCTCAACAATGAATTTGTATATTATGTTGTTGGTTATTATAATGCCATTGCTAGTCAAGTTTTGTACCTCTGATTGCATTGAAGAAACAAATCAAGATGAGGAACTAATATCAGACTTGATGGAATACTACGACGACGAAGATAATGCTACTTTACAAGCAACATATAGCACGAAGATAATTTGTTCGAACGTTCATTCTTTAGCTGAAATTTCGTATGAACATGAGGACGAATTATACGACCAATTTTTACAAGTTACGGATTCTAATATTTCAACAATTCATGCGATGGATTTGTATAAGTTTCGCACTGTGGCAAAACTATTCCTAAACCAACTTCACATTAAAACTATATTACCAGGTGCCTTTACCGGCATGGACCAACTGCTCGAACTTCATCTTGAATACAATGAACTAACTGAACTGTCAAATGGAGTTTACAACAGCTTATCGCGTTTAGAAATTTTAAATTTAGCTAATAACCGCATCCACAAAATAGAAGACGTAGCTTTAATAGGAATTTCATCATTAACAAACTTTCATTTTAAAAACAACACTTTATCAAAATTAAATGATATTTTTTTTGACAAATTGGAACAATTAACATACGTAGATTTATCGGATAATCCTTTGCGAAATTTTGTATTTAATAAGATAGCAAACGTCGACATTCTTATTTTATCAAGAACTTTACTAACTGATGTATCAGCTAATTTGTCAAATTATAAAATGAAGATGTTTGATTTGGCACATTCGCAACTTACCAGCGTTGACTTCAGTTTTTTCCCAAAAAGCGATGTTATTAACTTATCCAATAACAAAATTTATAATCTACAAAATTGTAAACTACTTGTTACCAGTAACTTAATACTTCGTAACAATCAAATTGTTAACATTAATGGAACTTTTGGAGGCGTATTACAAATAGATTTAAGTTATAATAAATTAGGTGTATTACAAAGATCGATATTCGGAGAATCAACACCCTTGATAAATTTGAATATAGGGCACAACGAGGTGTCAACAATTGAAAACAATTTTTTTCACAACTTGACTGCTTTACAAACATTAAATCTTCAATATAATAAAATAGAAAAAATTGTTCCCATTTTATTCCGTGGTTTACAAAATCTCGCTGTCTTGGATTTGTCGGGAAATCTGATTAAAGAATTTTCATTTGGTGTTTTCGCTGATTTAATAAGTCTGAAAGAATTGAATATTTCTCAAAACCGACTGAAAACATTAAACCACAACAGATTTTACGTAATGCCACGATTGACCATTCTTTACTTTGGCTACAACCACATATCTTCTTTTGATGTTACTGACTTTCGAGTACACTTTCCACGCTTATATTTTTTGTCATTCGATCACAATCCTTGGAAGTGTTTGGAACTCCTAAAATTAATTAAAGTCGCAAAAAGTTCACACATACACTTCGAGGTAGGGAGTTCTTATGATGTAGAAAATCTTCGCGGTATTGCCTGCACCCACCTGGACGAAATTCCAGACTCTCAAACTGTTTCTACCCAAAATAGGTCCAATAACATGGACGATGATAGCAACATCTTCAGTCAAGTACTTAATGATGATTTTGAAAAGTCTAAATTTTTCCAATATTTTAAAGATGATTTTAAGAAATCCAATTTTTTCAAATTTCTGAACGAATTCAGTTTTGGCGTGCCGAAAGAAACCACTTTTCACAAAACCACGGCAGAGGAATTCACGAAAGAAAAAAAATATTCTGATCAGTCTGATCACAACATTCTTGTATTTACCAGTCTTATACAAATATTAATTTTGTTAACTTTGATATGTTACATAATATTTGCTTATTATCTAAAGAAACAGAAAAAAATATATGCCTTCCGACGAATGTCTGAAATGGAACTGTGTTAGACGAGGTTATCAAATATATTAATTGGTGTTATGCTTATAAAGTGTATGTTAACTAAGAACTACTTCTTGTGATTAATAAATTAAACTAATGATTAAAATGTAGTATATATTAAACTACTTGTTTCTTTTGTTTTTTCACCCTCTCGCCATGAACAAATGTTATGTGGGTCCTGCTCCTACATTGTACTATTTTAACACGGCAAAACCTTTCACTCTACGTATCAAAAAAGTTTCTGCTAATATTTCTACTAACACTCACGGTTTCATTGCCTCTCCTATATGTCTTGTTTCCACAGTCTAAGGGCCGATTTCACCAACCTCAGTTAAACTTAATCATCTGTTAGGAACAATTGTTGCTATAGATTTAACAAACGTATCTAAGCAGTTATTCATCAGTTAAAGTTAATCGATGTTGGTGAAACCGACCCAGTAATTAATCATTATTTTAGTAGAGTAGAGTTCTACTTGTGGTTAAATTTTCTGCTAGGACTTCCATAACACCCTGTACAGCTGCGATATGGGAGTAAAAATGAATCGAAACTGAAATGAATCACGCCCCCTCGCCACCCGCGCTCTCTTCGCCTAAGTGTGTGCGAGGAGCTTGTGTCTAAGTAATTTCCGAAACTTTTACTTATGCGATTTAAAAAATTCTTTCACCAGTATTTAGAACTTTCAGGGTGGACATAGGCTGTATATTATACCGTTAAAATAAAACGGTTTTTCGTGCCTTAACCATAAGAGATATACGAATGCTTTCTGTAGAAAATCTGTAGAGCTTAAAAAGGCCTACAAAAAAGTCCGCGACGAGTATAATGGACCTACACATAACAACAAAGTACCACTTATATGACATATAACAGTCTAAAGGAGGATAACAAATGCTGCGCGATTCCACGGAGTCCAGGGATTTTCTTTAGTTAGATGGTACTGAAACAAGGTACTAACGTTGGTAGTTACATAAGAGCTGTCATATCACCGTCACAGTGTTATCGATATCGATTTTTTTAGCTTGCGTTTTTGATGAACTACGTATTTGTTTTGCGTTTTTCAGGACTTTCGATTCATTGAGCCTAATGAATAAAAATTTAGCAATTGCTTTTTCTTATAAAATCGAAGTAAATGCTTGAAAGCCGATGAATAAAAACTGAAAAAGAACAGGAATTGCTTCTATCAAAGGTTTTTCCTTAAAAATAGAAGCAATTGCTTACATATGCTTAAAATCTGATGAATAAAGTAAGGAATTGCTTTTTCTAGTGTGGCAATTGCTTACGAATTTGTAAGGTAAGTCGACCCCTGCCTCATTTGCTTGAACAGTCAACTTTGATTCTCTGACTTTGATACACGTGAGTTCTTATAATATTTATTTGAGTTTTTTCATCATGTTATAATAAAATCTTAACTGTATTTAAAGAATTTGGGAATAACAAAATTAATCAATACTGTATTTTCCATTGAATTTATGTATACAGGGTGTCCCAACTAAAATTTGTACCCCCAACAATTCCAATTTCAAAAGACTCAGAAGAAAACGCTCGAACAGGTCAATTTTGTTATCAAGGGGGACTTAATTGTACCAAACTTTCAAGTCTTAGATCTCACCCCTTGGGCCAAGGGAGCCACCCCCTTAAAAAATCTAAATGCCATGGGGGGTCGTGTGATACATCATTTTAAAGCTTATTCCATTCTTGGGACACCCAATATATTTACGAGTGTATTTGTTTGGTTTCCCAATTTTGCTCGACAAATTGTACATTTTACTAGCTAATTCGTGGTATTTTTGTGGAAGCATCAAAAAAGGAAATTCTTCCTTTAAGTTATCGTTAAAAAAAAATGTCGGCGACTGCCCTTTTGAACACCCATCACTAGTTTTTTTCTTCTAAAATAACCATATGAAAACTGAAGTTAAGTAACTTTTTATGTAATTAAATGAAGTAGAGGATACATTTTCAAGAAACTGTTGTTAAACTCGTAAAATTACGTACCGCATGCGCCTATGCGTTTGAACCTTACTAGTAGAACCGAGACAAAACGATAATGCCAGCCGAAAAATTAAAGAACCGAAAGAAAGGAAGGAGTGCAGGTAGTACATTCGAATAAAAAGGAAGTACATTTGCAGTACGACTATTCTCCGGAGTACAGCTCCTAAAATACACTGACCTTCAAAAAATTTGGGACACCTCAAAAATTTGTGATAAAACTTTATAATCCTAATTTTTAAACATGCTGACATTATAATATACCATATCATAACATATTGCCTTTATTCTAGTTCACTTTATCAGCTCCAATTTAATAAATGTCGGTAAAAATGAATTTAAATTATACTATAAGGTTTTTTTTAAATAATCGAACATAAAAACAATTAACAAAAAATGAAAAAATAAAAAAAAAATTAACATTTAATAATGAGTATGGCCTCCTCGGGCCTCAATTACTTCTGCTAAACGACGTGGCATGGAAGAAATTAGCTCAGATACATCTTCTTGAGGAGTCGCTGCGTATTCTTCTGCCAATGCATTTCTCAGGTCTTGCAGAGTCTCTGGACTGTTCTGACGACCTCTAACTCGTAACATTAGTTGGTCCCAAAGATGTGCAATCAGATTGAGGTCCGGACTACGGGCGGGCCATTCCATTCGCGGAATACCCACTTTATTTAGGTATTGGACTACTGCTTGTGCTACGTGTGGACGAGCATTATCTTGCATTAGCTCAAAGGCATTTCCTATAAAGTGTGCATAAGGAACCACTGCTTCTTCTAGAACCTCCCTCACGTATCTATCAGCGTTCAGACGGCCGTTACCAATAAAAATATGTTCCGTTCGAGCATTCATTGAAATCCCAGCCCACACCATAACTGAACCTCCGCCATATGGGACCCGCTCTGACATGGTACAGTCAAAATATCGCTCATTTCTACGTCTCCATACTCTTTCTCGTCCATCGGAAGGATGTAGGCAAAACCTGGACTCATCAGTGAAAAGTACACTACTCCACTGTTCCAAAGTCCGATTCACATTTTCATGAGCAAAGAGCAATCGGGCTCATCTATGATGTAAAAGTATCTTTGGACCAGTGGCGGGTCTGTAAGACCTCAAACCAACTTCCTTAAGTCTTCTCCTAATCGTGCTTTCACTGATCACCACTCCACGCATATTTCTGAGATGTTGTTGTAAATAAGGTGCCTTACAACATCGGTTTTGCAATGTGTTTAACGATAAAAGCCGATCATCTCTAGCAGTTGTCGCTCTTTTTCGTCCAGAACCTGGTCGCCTAACAAATGTTCCAGTCTCTATAAAACGACTCCAAGCATTTTGAGAGCTCTACTTGATTTGGCCTACTTGAACTGCAGCTAAAGGCATTTTTAAGAAAGAGAACTCTTTTTCATTACTTAGCAGTACCCTAGTCACAACAAACATTACAAATCCACAGCAATCTTGATGAAATTTTATAACCGCCATTAATCGGAATGTGCTATTTTTACTGTTAAGGCGAAATACCTCAACCAACAAAGAAATTATCAAGACCAAATGCTAAGCATACGTTAGAGAATTGTTTAAGCTTAACATAAAAGCGTTTAAACAAATCTTTTAGCTAACCAGATTCATTATTTTTGAAAATATTTATGTGTCCCAAATTTTTGAAGGGCAGTGTATAAGTACAAAACTCCCAAAAGGAGTACGTTTGGTCAGCTTACATTAAAAGCAGGGAGCTATGGAATGGTTGTTATAGTTCTATTGTTTATTAACAAAACTGAAAAAACGTACGTGGTGTGTGTTGTCAATGAATGAAAACGAGGAAATACCGCTTCAAGTTATCCTCGAGGCTGATAAAGCTTCATTGAATTTAATACCATGTAAGTCGAGGGAAGTGTATGACAAAGAGTATAAAAATTTCAACGATTGGAGAGAAATAGGAGGCGTGAGTATGAACGAATGAAATCAGTAGATATGAATAGAAAAAGGGTGAATTGAGACTATTTAAATTTACAGGTCTAGCCGTTGACTAAGCAATTGCTACAGAGACGCAAGAAAGGCAGCATTTGCCTATAAATTTTATTCATCTGAAGATCTAGTAATTGCTTTTACTTATAACATTTGCTAGTCAAGCAATTGCTTTTGCTAAAAAGCAATTCCTTAAAGCAATTGCTAAATTTTTATTCATTAGGCTCATTGTCTGCATTGTAAGTTGATGTAATAATACATTTCAAACCAAAGTAAGAAAGTGCTCTCTTGCAGACCACGGGCAAAGTTTATAAACCTAGGCGAGGTTTACAAGAGGGTTTGCAAGAGCACTTTCTTAACAAGGTTTGAATAGTATTTTTTCCCTACCGGCACAACTTCGTTGTAAAAAAGTAAAATAAACGGTTATATTTCTGACAAACAAAGTAGGCGGTTAAAATGAACTTTTTAAGAATTGAATCGAAGGCTGGGTAATTTGTTTTATTAACCTATCATCGCATTTGTGAAGTTTGTTCTAAAATTTTATGAAAACAGGGAAAAGTACTCTATTTAAAATGTATTTTTATTTGAATGTGAATTTTAGTAATGAGGTAGCCACAGCAAACATTTCTCACCGGTAATTAAAAAATATATTTATTTGTTTTATTTATTTTGGAGTCACGAAAGCCACTTTTCTCCGAATAACACATGCTATTTCTTCTTGAAACGCCGAAAATCTGACAATTTCTTTGATTTGATAAAACTTGACTGATAAAGTAATTTCAAGATTACTTTATGTACCACTAGACGACTTGGTTTGCCATGGCAGAGAAATGGCCATTTGTCATAACTCACTGACGTATACAATGTCACGTTTTTCTGACGGTTGAAGAAAAAAATATATTTATTCAATCTTTAATGTCAAAATTACATTTTATCTACTATTTACTGCATGTGAAAATGCAATTTGATCGTTTAGACGATAAAATATACTTCTATGCCAACATCCATTGTTGTAATAGTGTCTAACGTTTTTTGACTTTCTGTTTGACAGTTAAATTAAATTTTTTCATGTCAAAGAATTAAATCCATGTGGCAGTAAAAACGATGAAGTTTGAATAAAATTTTATATTATCTACGACGATAAAATTGCTGATTATTATCTTTTCGAGTCACTCAAAGATAAAATTCAATTTTATCGTCTTATACAGGGTGTTATGGAAGTCCTAGCACAAAATTTAACCACAAGCAGAACTTTTTCTATTACCACTTTGCTGCAATTTTCTTGAACATTTTTCTGACCCCTCTGCCTATGACTACATGAACTTTAAAAAAATTTCAAATCCCGACATTCCAACGGGAGGTCTTTTTGTGAGAACACAATGCAACGTTGATTATGACAAATTTTCTTCTCCAACTCCAGATTTCGGACGTCCCAGATGTAGTCGCGTTTTGGAAATTGAACCTGAAATTTTTAAGTACTTGAAGATGTGCTTCGAAGTGTAATTCGAACTGACGGTTTATCGCACGTACACCAACAAGGATTATCCCTGATGTAAGTTAAAGAGTTTATTATTACATGCGAACCTACTTCCATATTATGCATATTATGGTAGGTTGGAACATGTTTCCATTTAAACAATTTATTTCGATTCGTTTATCGGGTAAAGTTTTTGTGCATTCCTCACAATCAATGAACGTGGGTCCTTAGGCGGGTATTGGTTTTAACTATTCTTAATTTTAACTCCGTAAGGGAGCGTTTGCGAAAAAATTATAGATAAAAAAAAAAGTTTTTTTGACGAGTTCTACTTGTGATTAAATTTTCTGTTAGGACTTTCATAGCACCCTGTATCATAAATTACTATTATTTTATTAACAAAAACATGTTTTATTTATTTTACTCCATATTTATTTATTGGTTTTCTTTAATTATAAATTCTTTCAATAACCATCAATTTCGATGTTTCACATTTGCCGGGCGTCCCGTGACGGCTTAATTTTTTTTACATGAATTTGTAAATAAATTTGACTGAAACTTTAATCGTTTCGTTGTTAATTGATGTTGGTACTATTTTTTTTTTTTATTAATTTATTAAAGCAATATTTTGGAAGTTTTAGGTTTATACCATAATTTCCATATAGGCTGACATCGTGCAGTTGTTCTGTCGACTTTCTGGATGTGTCTTGGCATAGCATCCATATCTTTATCACGTTTATAACAACTGTATTTTCTGACGGTTTTCCCAAGTCTTCGACAACAGTGTAGAATTGCTATCATTCTGCGGTTTGCAGGTAAATTATTCCACAATATTCTAATTTTAAACTAATAGAATGGTGCCATGGTTTTAATTACATATACAGGAAATACTTACCCATTATGTTTTTAACCTTTTCGCAAGAAACGGCAATCAGAATTACAAATTTTTTAATTCAGATTTGCAGGAATTTTTCACAATATTCTTAGCTGGATTAATATAAAATTTAAAATAGAGATAAACGAATATGTGAACATTAAATAGACGATTACTAAATTATTCTAAATATAATATTGTTATATATAATTAATTATTCTATATTCTTTAATACGTTATGTTAATAATACGAAAAGTTATTGAAGCACGTCTATAAAACAAGCAACACATGATCTTAACGTTTGGAGATACTTGTCCTACTGGACACAAACATATCCGAGATAGGTACGATTTAGATTTTATACAAATCTTTTTTATAAAAATAAGACAGATATACGAACGATTGATAAGATACTTAAGTAAGATAAGTACACAAAAGAAATTTTAAAATAAGCATTGCTGCGTTACACATTGTATACACAATCTTTTCTTATGTATTTACATGATGTAAATAGTCATTCCAACGTTATCGGCCAGACAATTTTCCAAATATTCCTCCTATGCATATTTATTTAAACATGTCAACAAGAGAAATTATACTTTCTTTGTAATTTTTGACATGATATACGGAATTATCTCGAATGTGACGTCATCTTATCGCCTTGATTTTTAACCGACTTCAAAAAAGGAGGAAGTTCTCAATTCTAATTATATATTTTTTTTATATATTTTCAGGCATAACTTCATTGTTTATGAACCGAATTCATTCTTTTTTTGGTGGTCCCAGTTTAATTTCAATGATTTTTAACGTAAAACTTACAAGATATAGCAGGAAACTCCTCAAAATCAAATGGAAATGTGGTGGCTGAGGTATTGTTAGTTTTATGACAACCCCAGAAAAAAGTAGGTACCTAACTATGGTCAAAGACGTGCTGGACTGGCGATAACATCATAAATACAGTGAACTGATTTATTGTGTGTGAATTGTACAATTTTTATATATTATTATCAAAAATAAGGACAATTTGATTAGTTATATAATGTTAATTAGAAGATGAAGTTCGTATTTGTACATTTTTCCTCTGTTTCGTTTGCCAGTCGCTTGCGAATTAAACTAAGTCGATGAGCATGGTGTTCATCAGATTCATCAGTAATTTAAATTTGATATTGGGAATATAATAATAATCTCCAATATATAATAATCTCGAATGCTGAATCTCGAATCATCTAATCTTGAATCTCATATACATAATATGCATTTAGACTTAGATTATGATAGTACTTCTCATTATCCGACGATTCTCATTAGTATCGGTAGGTATATTACTTGTCATCGTCACAAAGTAGCTGACTTTGCTCTAAAATATACTGTTTAATAGTAAAAGTCATTATTATGCCCCGGATTAATATGTATTTACATATTTTTATTTGAAATTGTTTTCGTTCTTAATTATGGTTTCTACATAAAATATGTTATTTAGATCGTGAAAATTCAGGTTTTATTTTCCATATTTTTCCATATTTTAAATATAAATCCATATTCCACAAAATATCAATCAATTTATCCATATTTTTAAAAAATTCTTAGAAAAGTACACTGGCAAACATATTCCAGATAAATCTACACTTAGAAAAAATTACGTATGTGGTATTTATGAAGATTGTTTGGCTTTGATTCAAGATGGCCCTATTGCATTGGCAATGTGATTATCGGATGTCTAAATGAAGAAAAATCCAGCAAATGTTGGTTATTGGCGTGTGAAGAACTTCCTAAACGCAACTATCAAACGTCAGCTAAGCTTTCTAATGATGCTATGAGTGTTTTGTGGCCTAATGGAGTTAAAGTTAAGTTAAGTTACTTACCGATGCTGCTCCTTATATGGTAAAAGCTGCAAGTGCTCTTAAAGTTTTGTATCCAAAAATAATGCACGTAACGTGCTTGGCTCATGGTGTAAATAGATTGGCTGAATGTATAAGATTTCAGTTTAAAAAGGTTGACAGTTTAGTATCGAACGTAAAGAAAATTTTTTTGAAGGCTCCAAGTAGGATCTCAAAATTCACAGAGATGTATCCTGACATTCACTTGCCGCCATAACCAGTGCTAACTCGCTGGGGAACTTGGCTAACAGCAGTGGAATACTATACCCAATATTACGATCAAATCAAAACTATTATTTTTGGATTGGAAAACGAGGCTGCTGCCATGGCGATTTCAAAAGAACTTCTCGAAGATGACAGTTTACGCAATGACTTGGTCTACATAAAAAGCAATTATTGCTTTTTATCACACCAGATAAAGGCGCTCGAGAATTCTTCCACTTCGCTAAATGAAAATTTGAAGATTATCGAAAATATCGAAAAGAAGATTTCTGAATCGGGAGGACCCGTTGCTGAAGTTGCTAGGCAAAAATTTAGTTACGTGATAGAAAAAAAAAAAAGGATTTCATATCCAAAAAAAATTAACAGCATGGTGTGTGGAAGATTAAAAGGCGACATAAACGTGCCCTACTCACTTGCAGAATTATGCAAATTTAAATATGCTTCAATCACATCCTGTGATGTTGAAAGATCATTCAGCCAGTACAAAGCATTATTTCGTCCAAATAGAAAAAGTTTCAATTTTGAAAATTTAAAAAAAAAACGTGATTATTTACTGCAATTCCAAATGTTAGTTAACTGAATAGTTAGCTGAATAAAATTGTAATTTTTGATTTTTTGCAATAAATAATAGTTTTATTTGAAATGTTGTTACTTTTTATTGTCCACATTTTTTCCATATTTTAGGTTTTTCAGTCCATATTATATTTACATATTTCGAAATTTTTAATACATATTTATCCGGGGCCTAGTCATTATCTTAAATTTATATCTATACAGGGTGAATCACTAGTGTGGGATCGGTCTCATGCTTTTACTAATAATTTAAAAAAAATATACAGGAAAAACTGCATTTCCTAAAAATATCTAGAGTTACCAAACCGGACCCAATTTTCCAGAACCGTATTCAACTTTTTTTTTATGGAAACCCCTGTATATTTTTTTAGATTATTGTTTGCCGTCGTAAATGCTATGCGGCTGTGTAATTTTTTTTTCACTACTGCTTTGCATCTTGGGAAATAAAATAGCTCGGCTAAAAGAAATGGCTTTTCAACTTTGGTGTATAATTACTATTAATTTTTATTGAAGAACAATGTAGTTTTTTCAAAATATGGTTAAAAACAGCTTTACAAAAAATTTATAAAGACTTTGCTATTAACCATAAAATTATAATATTTTGTACGTAGGTAAAAGAAGGTTAGAGACATCGTGTGTGGCCCATATTTTTTGATTTCAATGTGGTACTTAAGAAAAATAAAAATCCAACTTTTGATATCTTTCCATCGCCAAAAGTTTTTTTTTTTTTTCAAATGGAACACTTGTATATTTTTGCACTATTATGTTACTGTTATTCAAATCTTTCTCTTTTATTTTTTTATTACCTATTCTTAAACCTACAGGATTTTAAGTTATTAGACATTTTCTTAAAATTAATTATGTATTGTAAAATTAGGTATTATCATCATTTACCCATTGATAGTGCGCTGTGAAATCGAAAATCTCAACATAAAAGACATATTATAACGGTTAAAACGTTCCTGGTTACAAATGATCGATTTCTGAGTATGTTAGGGCCGACCGAATGAAAAACTCTTCTTGTTCTGATTTTCATGTTGTTCTTCAATGTGGGAGGACCTTGGTACATATACTAAGTCTTTTACATAACCCCATTAAAAAAAAACAATTTCGTGAGGTCTGGTAATCTTGGTGGCCATCTAATTGTCCTCCAAATCTTTCGTACAATTTGGCTATAGTGGGATGGCGCCCCATAATGTTGGAACCACATATTTGCTCGAACGTCTAGTGACACATCCTCTTAATTGATTACTAATAAAATTTAAAAGACCTCCTCGTTTACATTCCCTTGAAAAAAATATGGTCCAATAATTTTTGTCCCTATTATACCTCCCCATACATTTAAGGACCACCGATGTTGGTGGTCTAGATGTCTTATAAAGTGGGGATTACTATTGTCATAAAAATTAAAATTATGTCGGTTCACAAATGCGTTTTTATGATACGTTGCTTAGGAAAGATATCAAAAGTTGTTTTTTTTTTGTAGTACTACATTGAGCCACACACGATGCCCCTAGCCATTTTTTAGCTACGTAGAAAATATTATAATCTTATGGTTAATAGCACAGCCCCCATAATTTTTTTGTAAATCTGTGTTTTTAACCTTTTATTGAAAAATCATAACTGCCTTGTTCTTCAATAAAAATTAAAACCATTACACAGCCGTATAGCTCTAACTAAGGCAAACAATAATATAAAAAAATACCGGGTGTCCCAGAGGTGTGTGGACCATCAATTACGCTCTTATTTTGATAGATATCAAAACGGGGTTTTCGGGGGACGATAGCCACACGATCCCTTCACAATTTCAAATTATTAGAAATCATATACAGAGTGTCCTAATATTAGTAATATAAAAAAATATTGACAGAACAGTATTCAGTTATCTTTGTTGGAATGCTCTCCGCAATTTTTTAAAAAAGCACAAATTTTGACCTAAAATCCTTCATAACTCAAGAACCATCCATAATAAACCTGTAGTACCTTATCTCATTTTGCTCAGCATTAACTGCTCTTTCTATTCACCAACTAATATACAGGGCATTCCATTTAAAAAAACATAACTTTGGTATATTACTAATACTAGGACACTCTGTATATGATTTCTAATAATTTTAAATTGTAAAGGTATCGTGTGGCTATCGTTCCCCGAAAACCCCGTTTTGATATCTTTCAAAATAAAAAATCTTTCAAAGTAATTGATGGTCCACACACCTCTGGGACACCTGGTATAGACGGGGCTTTATTTAAAAAAGGGAAAATTGGGCCCATCTAGGTAACTCTCATGGAACTAAAATAGAAGGGGAAACTACATTGGCGTATTTGTTGTGAAGCCATTTAACCAATCGGAGAAATGACCAATATTTCCAAATCGTAAAAGTAATTTGCTGAAATTGCCTCATCAGAGTTTTGAAAATCCTTTTTAAATAATGCATACTAAACCATGTATGAATTATTAACTGTATATAAAGATATCAAAACGTTTACACCTAAATTTTAGTATAATAGACATACCAAACTCTGCGATATATCACAAGCTGACAACTCTGTAAATATGCTTGGGCCAAAACAAAACGTAAGCGATCGCTACTCGAGTATGATTTCATGCAGTAGCGTGGATACGTGACTTGGTATAGTTGTAAATGAGCATTGGATGATTTGTAAATACGTTTTTCAGGCTTGCAAATGATTTAGATAGAATAAAGATCTGGCTTGAGATTTTATTTTTAATCTTATATGCCGAAGAAAACTAAAGTACAGTTTATTATGCTACGCCAATGGCGGAACGCTTGGGGCAAAACACAGCTGTTATCCCCACTATCCGCTCTTATTCAGCTTCACAACAAACTGCACTGCTACTGCGGCCGTGTTTTCTTCTCTTATACACTGACCGGCAAAATTATGGCATCATCCGATAATCTCATATAGAAACTTAGTTTAAAATTAATAGAACGCTTATTACAGTAAATAAATAAATTAAAAACTAAACTGTGATGATCAATTTAAGCAAATACCCTAACAATGAACGGATGGGTAGGATAACTTTCCAAAGTAACATAAGAACAAAAATTTTGTGCTGTTAATTTTTAAGTTCGAAAATTTTTATTGGCTGCATTTCTACTTTCACACAAGTTTCAGTATTTATTATTGCCCCCTCGAGCCTGAATAACTGCCTCCATTCTGCGTGGCATACTGAGAATCAGTCTTTGGATAACGTGTTGATCGATTTGTTCCCATTCTTCATTTAACGCTCCAATTAGCTGTTTAGCGTTTCAGAACGATTTTGACGTATCTCAATTCTCCGTGCAAGTTCATCCCAAAGATGTTCAATGGGATTGCAGTCTGGGCTTCGCGCTGGCCAAAGTAATTTTGGTATTTCAACCTCATGCTGGTAATCCGTCACGACCTTAGCGATTTATGGACGAGCATTGTCCTGCATGAAAAGAAAATGCTTCCCTACATATGGTGCGAATGGTACCACATGAGGTTCTAAAATTTCGGTAATATACCGATGTGCAGTTAGGGCACCACCAGCGATGAGGACGAGATCTGTCTTGGCCTGCATATTAATTTCTCTCCAGACCATACGGGATCCTCCACTAAAATTTTCCCGATTCACCATTGTACATTCTAAATAACGCTCGCCTGGTCTTCTCCACACTCTCAAACGAATTTAGAGCAAAACGTGACTCATCCGTAAACAATACTTTTCCCCAATCCTCAGCTGTTTAATGGACATGATCATGAGCAAATTGTAATCTAGCTCTTTTGTGTTCTGGGAGAAGCAGAGGCCCATCCGCTGGCCTTCTACTACTCATTTCACTTTCCCTGAGTCGCCTCGTTCTTGTTCTCTCACTAACTTCAACAGTTCTGGTATTCCGAAGAGCATTTCGAAGCTGTGGAGCAGTTAGATGCAACGATCTTAGCATGACAAATCGGTTATCAACTTGTGATGTGGCCCTTTTACGGCCCTGGCCGGTTCTGTGTTTGTGTTCGCCAGTCTCCTGATACCTACTGGCAACTCTGGAAACCGTCGATTGATTTACTCCAAGAAATCTACCTACGTAGCGTTGGCTTCTGCCGTTACGCAGCAGAGCTATTGCCATTGGGGCCTGTTCTGATGTTAAATAACGACTTTCTCTGTTGTTGTTTTTTTTTTGCAAAAGGACTAAAAAAGTTACTGTATTTAGAATAAAATTCATCAAAACTGAAAATCGACTGCTAACTTACATTGTTTGAAAAAAAAAGGATTCAACTTCATTTTTTATTTTCTCAAAAATGTAACTAATTTCGACAATTTCACGTTTAATTGTGAACCTATTGGTTTTAAATCTGTCATAATTGCCTACCACCACCTACTTAGTTTCTTTTATACGCCTGCTATTCTCTCCCTTGAATTGTGGTAGCAGGTATGGTACCGATTAGTCGCAATTGTGTTACTTTTAAGTGATGCGATAATTTTGCCGGCCAGTGTATATTATACCTCCATGGTAACTCTAAATATTTTTAGGAAATTCAGTTTTCCTATATAATTTTATTGCATTGATCATTTTTTTTTTTTAATTAATACATAATAAAGGCATGAGATTCCGATCCCACACTAATTATTCACCCTGTATGTATGTAAATATTAAGAATGGCTACTCTACTCTTTTGGTATACGTATTACTGCATTTAAGGAGGTGCTAATATACATATTAAAAGTTTATGTAGTAGATTATATTATTAACATATTGGTATCACAAAAGGCTCTTTGATTAAAATGTTACTCTGAATCACTCGGAAGATGCTGTGTTATAAAAATCTCTCCATATTAGACGTTTTTATATTAAATTAATGTAAATGGACCGTACTATAGGTCAGCCCTTCGACTTCATGCCTCACACAAACAATTATTATCGACTATTCTGAAGTCATCAGGCTTTGTAACCAATAATAATTTGGACTATTTCTTGATGTTTCACTTCTAATGTAACTCAGAATACATACATTACATTTTTGGTTCAAATTTTTTATTTCACTTTTTATTATTACATGTGCAAAAATATATGAAAAGAGTCTCCAATAATGATCTTATAATGCTTTTTTGATGTGAAACATCTATACGCGCGTTAGATAAGAGTAAAACAAAGACGTCTCAACGTCTCAAAATTCAGGAGACGCTTGGTTTTGGCCTACGCCGCGGGCGTCTGGTCGTGTATTTATTATATTATCGTGTGTAATATTAGTTTACTTAATTATAAATTGTTTCAATAACCCTCAATTTCGACGTTTCACACCTACTGGGCGTCCCGTGACGGCTTAATTTTTTTTAAATAAATTCGCCAGTATTTCTTGTAAATGTTAAGCAATTTGCTTTTGAATCTGGCCCATACATTGGCGCAACTCCTTTTTCTTGTCTAATTGGTTGGCTAATTCTTAGTATCTCAATTCTATATCTCCCCCTTTCCATGTGTGTGAGGTCGCTTATTAATTATTAGGTATACACGTGATGTAGCTTAAAATCTCACCACCTCACCAGGGTAGGGGGTACAAAAACGACCTAATAATCTCCCGTGATTAATGGACTACATCTTAAGCATATTAACAATTTTTTATACATTATTAATTATTATCTTAAATTTGCCGCCTGGATCACACTCGCCACATCGCAACAAATAATAAAATTACAGCTGCTTGTTTTTCATGGATATCTTAGTTAAATTCGGTCCGACAATTTTGCATTATCATGGTAATTATCTGAAAAGTTACCAGTAGTGTACCAGTAGTGAAAAAATAATAATAATAAAATAGCTTGGCTAAGAAAAATGTCTTCTCAACCTTGGTGTATATAATTACTATTTTAGAGAGGTCGGGGAAGTTTCGCCCGTCCATAGACTTATCATTGCTGTCAACGTAGCAAATAAAAAAAATGCGTTTATAACTGACTACAGTCTTGGAATGCATTTTCTGAACATTTATTGCTGTAGAAGGTTATTTCCGTCCTCAGATAAATAATATTAGTTGACCCTAGCAGTAAAACGCTTTGTCTACTTTCGAGATGACTACAAATCATAATAAAAAATACAGTAAAAATGTTTTTAAGCAAACACACTTATTAAATATTTAATTAAATATGAAGATGAATCCCTAACAATATGGGAAAACCCTGGTATGACTTCTCTCATCCATTTAATAACAACATTTAATTGTAGAAAGAATGACGGAGTACTTTTAACACTATAACCTACAATAGAATGTGAAGTGTAGTTTTTATAAAAACGTTTTGGAAATAATTAAGGTTCAATTTAGCATATCTAACAAACACTGTGGCTGTGAACACTGTGTGTTCAATAAATTAATCTGTATGTTGCAATAGACGTTTCGAAATTTCCTCTATGATGACTTGCAAAATGGGCAATTATAGGTAAATATTGTTAGATAAAAATCTACGTTATCTGTATTTAATGTTAGATTTTACGCTACTAGATCGTATTTTGTTTGTCTTCTCAGCTCCTGATTAAGATTTATCATTTTGTCTCCGTTTACAGAGTTTGTTTGTTGAAGGTTCGTCCCTCTTTACTTAAAGCTGTTTCTTTGTGTTTCGTCTACGTTACTTAAAGCTATAAGTCTGCAAATATTCTAAAATTCGATTTATTTGCGGTTTGGTGGAGAAAACCGACACTTCTTTATTCCACATGAGTATTCAATAAAATTCAAATGAAATAATTAATTTTCATGAGTACGTAAAAACGCATTATTTTTACCAGATGGAATTCGTTAGTCGAAGGGGTTCAGTGTAGGAAGAGTTCCCTGTCTTTTTACCACTCTAATACTACCACTTTAATAAATCACCTTGTGGATTTACGATGAGATGGAAATTAACAGTAACGTCCCTCACATTTCCGCTATAACCTTGGATCTAACACTAAATACGCTCAAGATTAGAATTATGAATCTGGAAAGTATGGTGCAGGTAACACTCACCACTCGTATATATTAATCTAGGTCAAAATAATTAAAATTTTCCGTTGTAATTGCTTCAAATACATTGTTTAGGTCCGAACTAATTAATTGAATTAAAGAGGGCAACGTTAATGAAAATTAGGTCTGATTTAATAATTCTCCACTTCCTCATTTATCTGAACAAATTTAACATTCTATAATTACGAATTCATGGCAATAAGTAAAATCGCAAATGTGTTTCTCTTGTCGTAATCTTACCTTGGATGGTTTGAGTTAGGAAATCAGTCAATAATTGTGCAAGCAAACCGGTCGCTGTTGTGCACACAAAACAAAACTTGGAAGGGACTCCAAAAAAGTGAAGTGGGTAGTCGTTAACGAAATTATTTTTTGATATCGGTTTTCAAACTTTTCCTGATGTTATGTGCCTCTTTGAAAGCTTTTGTGCGGCAAAAGCCTGAAATTGTTATTAGGAAAGCGAAGTTAAATATCGCCCGTCTGCGGTGAACATCGGAATGGAAATGAATGCAGTAACGAGATTCCTAAATCGAATGTAGTCTCAGTTGGTTACTAAACTCTAAGGGCCTATCAAGGCAGCTTTTTATTTTGAACGGTAGCTGGTCAGCTGGAGCAAGGTTCAGCCTTGAGGTCTTCGGCTACCGCAAGTGCAAAAACTGGCATTACCGTCTCGAATGTAAAACGCTACGACCTGATACACCCAAACAAATAACGCCATTCGTCTTATCGGCAATTTTGAAATAATTCTTTCCAATTCGTAGGGTTGTCAAGTTAGCTCCCGAGGCATTCGTGCTTGCATCTCGTATAGTCTATAAATTTTTCCTTTCAATTGAATAAAACGACTTTATTCCGAATTTAATTCCGGCAAAGTGAGCTCGTAAAACCTCAGTCCCATAATATCCTTGTTTTATTCGCCCGAATCTAATCCACTGCTATGAAAGCACTGATTCGAGATGCTTTTGAATTTAGATTGGAGACACCACAATTATCATATGCTACGTTTTGCAGCCGAAATAACTTGTTGTTTGAAGATAAGAATGTCAGGTAATGCTTGGAGTTTCTTGAAGAACATAAATTTTGATAATTTATGAAGTTCTTTCTCTGACATTTAAACCGCTGTGTACCGGTTGGGAAAATTGTTCGTAATGAATTAATTACTGAATGAATGACAATATTATTATAGTTAAGTATTACAGAATACTGCTTCTTTAATAAATAATAATTATAATCTGTTGCAACAATTAAATTTTGTTGTCATAGTTCCGCGAAATTTGATCTCTTAGATTTCACCAAGAAAATGGGTATATGTACTTCTTTAGAACACTTACCCTAAATAAATGTAATTTTCTAAACTTCCGGTCAGTAACCGAAAAAGTTAAGCTAGTACAAGGACATATTTTCTGTAGTGAACATCGATATTAACTTTAAAATATCTGATGGTATTTTAATACTACATAATATAATAAAACCAAACCTTTACAATTACGTAAAGCACGCCATAAAGCACAATTTAAGTAGTGAACAGTTTCTAAAAGAAAATTACTATTAACGTTATTTAATACAGATTTAGACTATTATAGTAAGTAGTTCTCATTATCCAACGATTCTCATTAGTATCGGTAGGTTATATTACTTTTCACTGTCACAAAGTAGCTAACTTTGCTCTAAAATAAACTACACATTCAATGGTTAAAGCCATTATCAACTAATTTATTATTGATGTGTAACATCTATAGCCGCGATATGGGAGTAAAACTGGTGTCTAAGTAATTTCCGAAACTTTAAATTATCCGATTTTACCAGTATTTAGAATGGACCTTCAGGCTGGACATAGGCTGTATATTATCCCGTTAAAATAATACTTTTACAAAGTAAGTCGATGAAAAACGTTGGAGCGACTAATGCTGCCTTAACGATAAGATGCTTTCCATAGAAAAGTTGTAAAGCTTAAAAAAGTTCCCAACGACATAATATCTATATGTTAAGGTTCATTCACAAATTGATAAAATATGACTATTCCTTTGTGAAAACGAAAAAATAGATCTCATAGTTTCTTGGTTGTAAAAAAAGTAAAAAAAAAATGTTATATTTCTGACAAATAAAGTGGCGACTAAAACGAACTTTTTAAGAGTTGAATCCTATAGGCTGGGTAATTTGTTTCATTAACTTGTCATCGCATTAATTTGTGAAGTTTGTTTTAAAATTTTATGAAAAAATATACCGGGTGTCCCCACTAAAATTTGTACCCCCCACAATTGCAATTTCGAAAGACTCAGAAAAAACGCTCGAACAGGGTAATTTTGTTATCAAGGGGAACCAAATTGTACCAAACTTTCAAGTCTTAGATCTCACCCCTTTAGCCAGGGGGGCCACCCCATTAAAAAATTTAAATGGCATGGGGGGTCGTGTGATACATTTTAAAGCTTATTCAATTCTCTATCCAGACCTACATTTATCAATTCCTTTCTACAAAAAAAGCATGAATTCGATATTTTCCGAATCTACATAAAATACTCAAAAGCAAAAGTGAGGCTTTTCGTGGCAAGTCTGTAGGTTTGACAAATACAGACGAGCCACGAAAAGCCCCTTTTCTTCGAATAAAACATGCTATTGAAACACCGAAAATCTGACAATTTCTTTGATTTGATAAAACGACTGACCACCACCGGAGCATAAAGTAATTTCAAGGTTACTTTATACTCCGCTAGACGACTTTGCCTGCCATGGCAGAGAAATGGCCATTTGTCATAACCCACTGACCCATACAATGTCCCGTTTCTCTGACGTTTGAAGAGAAAAATATATTGACGTATTTTATTAACAAAACTGTGTTTTTATTTATATTTATTTATTGATTTACTTTAAATATAAGTTCTTTCAATAATCTACTGTGACGGCTTAATTTTTTGTATAATTTTATCTATTTATTAGTTTGTTAAATTAACTGGATATATGTAGTAGAAAATAAAGAATTCCCAACCAATTCGGTATTGTACATACATAATTACTGAAATTTAAGGAGGTAGTAAATATGTTCAAAGTTTAATCAGTAGATTATATTAAGAACATTATTAATGTATTGGTATCATTTTAACCTTATTAGTCTTAGTGATTAATCATTGACCTTGACATGTCGTGGAAAGAGGTTTCCACGGATTTCCTCGCATCATGCGGATTTCCCAACTGCAGAGTTGTGCGTTGGGTCAAAAAACCGGAAAGGTATCCCACAATATTAGCTTCTCGGTAACTGAATGAATACAAACGTAAACAGAAGTCGTAACAACATTGGTGTGGGTTTTTACTACAGAGGGGGACCACACTATTTATTCAAAATTAAAATTGCCTCCCCTCTCTTCTGCGCTTAAGTAGTAACCATCTCTTTCTAATATATCCACCTTTCAGACTGTTTATATATTTTGACTTAACCATCGGCTCTTTTAGTTCGCGCAAAACCATTCTTGGTTAGTTAAGTGTCGGAACTTAATATTTTAAAGTGGTGATATCAAATAATATATTAGGTAAGTTTTTGGTCATTATTTTTACATCAAGTGATAATAATAATTAGTGTAATTATTAAACTGATTTTGAATAACTTCTTTAATGAGGTAAAGGTCAACCGTATAATACATGAATTTACATTGAATTCTGAGAGAATAGTTGTTTAAAAAAATCATGTTCAATAGTTTGAAGACTACCGGCTACGATAACAATTTTTTTGTTAATGCAACCAATCTCCCAAAATAATAAAAACCTGTTTATTATCATTGCCACTTACTCTCTGTCCTCTTTCAAACAATAGATATAAACATAATAAAGCTAGTGTGATGTCGCATTTAACTGTTACGTTACCAAATGTCACTCCCCGTTTATTAGCCCTTAAATCGAAATCGATGGGAAATGTGCCTTTTTATTAGGGTGGAGTTGTGAAATGAATTATAACTTTGATATATGTAATCAAATTTCAGCGAAATTGGTACCGTCAAACAACAACACGCTATGAATTTTAATGAATACCTGTTTGAAAAACGGTAATGATTTGTGAGGTACAATTAATGTGGTGGTGTCATTGTGGAATTTGACGAAAATTTAATTAACCTTGCTGTAACAGAAGCACAACCAGAGATTATCTGAGAGAAGTTTGTATGCATTATTGTAAACAAGATTTTTTTTTTACTTTAGACAATCTCTTTTTAGAGGTTAATTATTCCACACATGAAAGCTATTGTATTTCCAAGAATACCTCTTTTCATTTTTATGTCAACAGAAAATAATACAAATAAAATGTGTGCGTACTATCATTGTGCCATGAATTGCTTTATTTAGCATAAGTAGCTATAGTATTTATATTATTAAAGACTTATAGCTCTTTAACTACTATCTATGTTTTTTACTATCCTTTTCGGAACATAGCACATTTATTGTCCTGTAATTTATTTATTATTATTGTAATTGTTCCCCAATTTTGCGATAAGACGTAGATTTATAGTTCTATAGTTATCTGATTCACCTTGCTAGTTCAGTACTTCTAATAGCTTAGGATGACTTTATTTTTAGTTCTGTGTTTCCTTAGTTTTTTGGTTCCATATTACATATACAGCGTGTAACAGAAATAGGTATCAAAATTTTAACCACTAGCAGAACTTGACAAGAGCGACCATTTTTCTCAATACACTTTTGTCATAAACTCTATGTTTTAAAATGTAGCACAAAAATTCCCGTACGCCACTGCAGGTGGTTCGGCTCGTTTGTCGCACGGACAAAAACGCGTAAACATCGCAAAAACAAGCGAAAGTTTTTATTTATCATCAAAGGTCAATCATCGTAACAGGAGGTAATTTATTATTGTGACCGAATTAAAATTTGGGGAACGGGATTTTACAGATCCTTTGTGGGCATTTATGTGGACAAAAAAAATGACACTATTGCCCAATGAAAACTTTAACTTGTGTTTTTGTCAGCCTTATTATTTTAGTGGCAATTTTTCGAGAAGCTTTATTCCAGCGACAATTTTTTGTAGCTATTTGACATTACAATTTATAAGTATATTGCCGCCAATTTTTCCTCTTTAGCCTCGTTTCTGTTGCTTGAGAAACGTGCAAGCACTCGTTATTATTTTCGCAACAGAATTGTTATTGATTTTTTCTGGTGCTCGCAATATTAATAAACAAGGTGGTTTCTGACCTTTTTTTAGACTTCATACAATTACAAGTTCCATAATCCTTCACATGTTCGGGGATTGGGAAAACGTTGGTTGTAAATCCTTTGAACAGCCGAAGCATTTTTAAGCACAATGTCCGTTTTTTCAATGTTTGTAAGGACTGGCATTTTTTTTTTAAACTCACTTTCACCCACTTACAGAATGGACAATGGTACCTAACTACATCCGACTAGACACAAACTCACTTAAACTAAATAAACGTAAAAACATCAAGCTTTAGAAAACAATTAAATGTCACAAAAAAATCGAAACAAAAAAGTACATCTTTTTCGTGGTAAATAATCGGACTCCTTTATGTAAGCAGAGACGACTCGTCAATGAGACTTTGTGAAGGGCCAAAAATGCTGAGAAAATGTGGGTTTTCGCAAAAATGGTAGATAGAAATTTTGTTGCTCTATTACTGATTAAAATTTTGATACTTATTTCTCTTACACCCTGTGTGTTTTAAAGGACTTCTGCTGGTTAAACTACAATGTTACATATATAATTCAAAAATTATACAGAGCTGTAGTTATTTAAATATGTATCATTCAGCCCTATAGATTTAGTTTTTTCATTCTAACAGCCACTATTTTTTCGTTAATTATTTCTGCAATTTTAAAACTCAGATTTGTTTTATTTTTTTAAGACTTTTGGTCCCTGCTGTCCTCCTTTTTTCTAGGTTCATAATTTTAGCCTTTAAATTAATTAATCCTTATATCGTATCTTCATAAATGATATTGCCTGTCGAAAACAAAATTTACATATGGTTAGATGGAGAATTACATACATTCAACTAAATTCATTCGTTTTTTACTTCTCTGGTTCTTAAGCTTTATTACTAAAATTTCGCAAATATAAAAAATATAATAAATATATACATGAAATATTTTCCAGAGATTTTCAAACTTTCTAACTAAATATAAACCATCACCAATTCCAAGAATTTTAATTAGAACAAAAGAGTCTCGACTCGTCTAATAGTGTATTAGTTTTAGTACTGATTCTAAATTACTAATCGAAAGTTTTAAAATATCAAAATCATGAAGATGAAGATCTTTGTAATATTCAGGAGCTCATGTTTACATAAGTATCTTCCGAAAGCATTATTTTTTAAAAAGTTAGAAGTGACTTTTAATTGTTGTTTAATGTAAAAATTTGCTTTATTTGCCTAAAAGTAAAAACTTTTGCGCTTGGAGTTGTAAAATCAAATATTTCAATAGCAACCACACTTCATATAGCCGAGGCAAATCTATACAGGGTGCTATGGAAGGAAGTTCTAAAAAAAAAATTTAACCACGAGTAGAACTCGTCATAGGAAACTTTTTTTTTTCGCAAACGCTCCCTGTCGGAGTTAAAATTAAGAATAGTTTGACCCCTAAAAGCAATACCCGCCATTCATTGATTGTGAGGATGCACAAAAACGTTACCCGATAAACGAATCGAAATAAAAACTGTTTAAACGGAAACATGTATAGTAACGTGCACGATAATCTAACACCCACAAAATGGGGACTATTGCCCACAATTATCTTAACAATAGATGACTAAACCCAGCCATAAATTTCCGAGACCAAAGTGTGGCTCACTCTGAGAGCTTTTTTGAAAGCGTAAAGCCACGACCGTACTTGAAAATTGTGTTCAAAACGTTTTACCCCGAAACTATAATAAATAAGTAATGTATTTTATTTTTTATATTGCTGCAGATATTAAAATGCAAAAATATTACACCATAATTACTACCATAATATTGTAACTGTATAATATTCAGTGTGAAACGAAAGTAACTCATCCAATTTATAAAATGAGGAAATAATAATCACATGCGCAGGTCAAATTTCAGTTAAATGTGTATTGCTATAAAAATAAATTGTGGCCCATAAATTTCGAGTCCGGTCCGCTTAATCCACTAATAAACAAACAACTCAAAGACGTTGCCGCTTCCTGTTGATTTACAACCCCTAACCTTTCTCATTGTACATCTAATTTGAGGCGGTGGGTTTTATAAGTGTTAGATTATCGTGCCTCGCACTTTACTAACCGACCATAACATGCATTATGTCAAAGTAGGTCCCTAATAATAAATTCACTAGCTTACCTAAAATTAAATACACTGCACCTGTCAAACGCGGGGTACAATATGAGGCCCAACTAAATGATCTCCGATTATTTATTCCTACCCACACATTAATTGAAATTTGAATTTTTTTGCTGAAAATTGCGTTCCTGGATTGCATTACAATTTTCATTAGAGCACATATGTGTATTTTGGACATTAAACACACCATCTAGTGTGAAGTCCGCCTCAACGCCTCAAAAAATTTGGTACCTCATCAATTTTCTGAATAATCCATTGGGAAAAGGCAATCCTTCGAGTGGGGTCTCCAACGCAGTCCTTGTTCGTGTAATGTGAATGTGCAGTAAACAATAAAAATTGACACACCAAAACGTAAAGCGAGCCTTCCAATACTCAAATTTCAAATCACATAAACGTTGTACTGTTCTCATAAAAGCACGTGAAGTTGATGGAATTTCGCGGTTTCCATTTTCAAAGTATATTAATTGGTTAAGAATCGAACATAACACAGCGCGAAACTCAAGTGAAGATCCAAAAAAAGTTTGGAGGTGTTTACCTCGATCGCATAAAAACCTTCTCATTCATTCAAGTTTATGTACTTATAGGCCGAGGATGAAATAAAAGGTCAGAAAAATGTTCAAAAAAATAGCGGATTTCAGCCAGGTGGTAAAAAGAAAAATGTTTATTTTGACGAGTACTAACGAGTGAGCAACAAAATTCGTGATCGTAGGAGCCTCTGAATCCAAAATTTTAAGTCGATGCTTGATCGATACGATTGTGTAAAAAGTCATCGAGTTGTCAAATCTGATTTGAAATAAAAATCTGTTCTTTTGCAAAAGTTCACTTGGGTGGGACCCGCACAACCTTATTTTCACAATGCAACAAAAGTAAACGGGATTTGGAAACATTCTATTCCGGATATCTGGGAAGAAGAAACAGTAACTTCTGCAACGTTCTAAATCGGAGCTACTGTAAGTGTTAATTGAAAAGAAGGTAGTGGTAGATATCGGGATGTTCGAATACCTGAAACGGTTGAAAGAGTGAGACAAGTTATGGAAGAAGCCCCAAAGACTAAAGCATTGCCCCTAAAACCAGGCAACCATAATCACCCTATGACCCCGTTCTAACCTCTCTTTCAGTACTTTTGCACACATTCAAACTACGAGCATTTCCATTATAAAAATGTTCTACATAATCGGCGACTGCAAAGACATCACAGTCAAAGGTTTGGAAATTATTAACGTTGCGACAAAGTTTATCTGGAGGCCTACACGTCGATCCTAACCTGTGGAACCGAAGTGTTAGTAAGTCCCAATATTTCAAATTCAGTTATTATAATGACTCTTGGAAAGCCAGGAGGACTTCTACGGCCGCAAACTCATGGTAGCAAATCGGGACTTGGACTTGGTGCTGAGGACAAGAGAGCGTAGGGTTGACACGAATGTGGTCCACAATGCTTCCATTTTGAATGGTGTGGATTGCAGTTGTACAGACTGTTTCAATTCCCTATTGGACTGAAGTTTGAAAACCAGACAGTTTTTATGAGAGGATTGTTATTGAGAGTATGTACTGGAGGGAAATGTTGCAGATATAAGCAAGCAGCCCACATTAGAGAGTTTAACAAAGAAAAAAGAGTACATGTCACCTAAATTCATGTCTGTGAGTGAGGCAACTGCTACAGGTACAGGATAATTTAGGTGGATGTTAAAGTGGTGTAAAAATGATTCTTATTGGATTTATAGTGACTGAAAACACCCGTTGCATTGGACTTGCTAGAGTAGGATTTGAAACTCAGAAGTTTCTGGCTTGCAGCCTCCAGGAGATGTCCCAGGTGGATTTGGGGGGACCCTTACATTCTCTCATTATTGCAGGACCTGTATTACATCCTCTTGACCAAATGTTTCTGAATCTTCCTCATTGTTTCGGAAACAAATGTTGATTGTTACCATTTCTAGCGGTAACATCACAGGAAAAATTGACACGCGATAATAACATGTCTTCCTCCTCCATTTTGCTGCAACTTTTCACATCAGTGGAAACACTGAGTTGCGCATTCTCAAGCTACAACTATTATAGGCGACTTTCAGTTGCTCAGATGGAAACACAAAGTTTATGTATGTTGCCAATTCCTTAGTGGTTTCCAAACATTTCCTAAACACACGACAAAGGGAAACACAAAGTTCTTCAATGTTTCTTCAGTGGAAACGGGGCTTGAAAGGGACAACAGTTTTGGGGCAGAAATTCAAATTTTTGACAGTCAGTGAATTAGGTTAAAAGTTTGGCAATTAATGTAAACAGTAAAGTGAAGGAATCGATATACGTTTAGCCAACTGCAACCACGAATTTTGTTGCTCACTCATTACTTGTGCTTAAATTTTCTGGACTCCCATAAAGAAAATTGGAAAATTCGGGAAGAACTGAAAGTGCTTTTTTCTGCGGAATTTTTGGAACTCAAGACCATAACTCACGTTTCAGACGATGGATATTATGCGTAATTCCTTTTTTGTTTTGTTCGTTATAGTCCTGGAAAAGTTTTAAGGGGGCACTGCACTGATACTGTGTTTGATATCTACTACTGCTTGAGTGTCGAGCTACGTCGAGCGCTCGGCTCGATTACTTCTCAGAATAAGATCTGCCGTGAATAATTTAGTTCGGAACTCATTATCTTCATTTACGGATTGGATTAATTATTTGAGTTCTCAGATTATGGATTTGCCGAAATATTAATATGTTTGAAATTAGTTTGTCCTGGACCAAAGGATAAAACAGATAAATTAAATAGAGCGTGATTAAACAAAATAATGTTTTTAATGTATCAAATTATTGTGTATTTACATTTCTAACATAATAGTGTTGCACATAATATCACATTTAACACATTAAAAACAAGTACCTGTACCGAAATGTTTTACAATAAAAATGTATTATATACCGGGTGTCCCAACTAAAATTTGTACCCCCTAACAATTCCAATTTCGAAAGACTCACAAGAAAACGCTCAAGCAGGTCAATTTTGTTATCAAGGGGGACCAAATTGTACCAAACTTTCAAGTCTCGTCGAAAAAAAGGACTTTGTAGGTACTGTAGGTACTTGTACCGTCTTTCAACCCTTCTCAACGAGTCCTTTTTCTATTTTTTTATTTGGATCAAAAATAAGGTCAGAATCCTGTCCCACACAACATGTTGCAAATTCATAGCTGCAGTACCCCCTTGTTGTTTCGCGATCTGTCCAAAAACAAATTTGAAATTTGGACAGTACAACGTTTGTCGGGTCAGCTAGCAGATTTGAATGACTTTAAGCCGTTATCCCAAGCGTCGGAGTTTTTTAAGTTAATGATTGCGTTTTAATTTTGATGACTTATGGTTCCGTTGAAAAAAGAACTGGCATATGTTATTCCGAGAAAAATCGCTTTGTGTGCTTCACCTGTGTTAATAGTTCTAACACGTAAAGCTACATAATCCACTATTATTCTCCACTCAAAGTAAAAAATTCATTCCTTCTTTTATTCTCTTGTAATTATACGTTTTTATCTTTGATTTTTATTACGTTTGAGAGATCTACGTTGCCTGTCTAATAACCTTGTATTTTTTATATTATCAAAAAACACAAATAAAACTTTTAACAACAATATTTGATGAACATTATTCTAATTACAGAATAGCACTTAGTGAATGTTTATTTTTTATAAACTTGAAGAGAAAAGTGTAACGCAAAATTTCATGCTGTGGCAATCATCTTAAAGTAATGTATTCATATTGAAACTACATATAAGTAAAGCATTCAAAGTTTTCTTGAATTTTGTTGACGTTAATTGTACATAATTATATTTACATAACCTTTTCAATGTCTTTAAACTTTTATTTTGATAATGTCAAGATTACAATAGTTTTTGATGCAATTTAATTCACAACCATAAATTGAAAAGTAGTATTAATTTATATTATATTAATTATTATTATCAGTATAACAGGAGGTATGGATTTATCACAATCTATAACATCGTTTAATTTAAGTTAATTTAAATTTAAGTAATATCCACGAAAAATTCCTGAATAAAAATGAACAACTATTCAAAAATCGTTGGTTGCACAAAACCTGTCTGATAACCTTTTTGCCTTGGGCTGAATGTATTCTCTTGTATCTCAAGCAGTTGATGGTGAGGTGTGTTACTACAACATCACCATTTAATATATTTCTGCTGCTTTAATTTCTAATCAGGTGCTAATTGCCTTACCAATTTATAAAAAAGTAAACAAAAACTCTAACGATTTTTAAATTTGTTCAATGTGAGTTTCCAAAAGTTCATTAGCCAGAACTATTCTGTGTGATAATTTTTTAAACATTATTTTATAATCTCGTTATAATATAATCTACTTATACGGATATCTATAAATTACCAACCGGTTTCCGGTAAGTAGCTTGAACTTATATTATGCACTTTCAAGAATGCAGTCTAAAATATTAAAATTGACGAGTTTTGTTTAATCACCTCCAAGGTTTTTATTTCACCTTCTGCATACTTTCTGCAAAGGGGAAATACATTGTTATTACCATTGCTGCCTTGAAGTATCGTTTAGCTAAAGACATTTTTCAGTTATTGCAATAGTTGATTTCCATATAATAAATACATCTTTTTGACTTATATAACAAATTCTTTTCCAGGACAAATTATGGGCTCCCTTCCTCAGCTATCAGTGTTGAAAGGACCAACAAGACCTTCAATTCCACATCAGATCAACAAACTTTTTGAACAAGTGGCATCCGGACCAGCTTCCAACAATTTAGCTCTTATTTTTGAAGAACATGGCGACCTGAGACAGCTATCTTATTTACAAGTGGATCAAATCACTAACAAGCTTGCTCGAACCATAATTGAAATCGTCAAAAAGAAGAATCTGAAAGCAAACTCGGACGGCGACTTTATAGTCGCTGTCAACATGCATCCTTCGAATCACTTAATTTTGGTTTTGTTAGCGATCTGGAAGGCTGGAGGTGCCTATTTACCCCTAGACCATTCCTTCCCCCCATCAAGAGTCGAGCACATACTCCAAGAATCTCAACCCGTCATGGTTATTTTTGACGAAGGTACATCTAAATACACTTCATGGAAATATTCCAACCAATTTTGTTTTTAGACACAAAAGATTTCTTCCAAACGACAAAATTATCGTACGAGCAATTAACGCAAATGAGTGATAACCAGCCGGAAAAAAAATTAGAAACGGGAGACCAACTACATCACCAGAGAGACAATTTAGCTATAGTTTTGTACACATCCGGAAGTACTGGAGTTCCTAAAGGTCAGTATTCAATTAATAGCGAAGCAGACAGGAGTAATGTTACTTTCGTAGGAGTAAGAATTCCGCATAAAGTTATCCTTAACAGATTGCGGTGGCAGTTTAAAACATTTCCTTATGCCAGTACTGAGAGAGTTTGTGTTTTTAAGACCGCACTCACTTTTGTCGACAGCGTTTCTGAAATTTGGGGCCCTTTAGTAAATGGACTGTCAATTTTGGTGGTACCGAAGCAAGTGACCTTGGATCCCGAGAAACTCATTGAAAAACTTGACTATTACCGAATTGAAAGACTTGTTTTAGTTCCCTCGCTGTTGAGATCCATTTTGATGTGCCTCGAGTTAAAGGTAAGGTTATGTAAACTAATCTATTTTTGAAGTTTGTCTCAAATTATTATACTTTTACAATTTTCTGATGGTTTTGAGTTATCGGATATTCTGTATCTGAATAATGTTTTTTTTAATTCCAAGTATTTTTTTTATCTTTTCTACTATTTGAGAGCCTAAGATTTCCTTCAAATTTCTTATAATTCCCCATAGTTAATTCTGAGCCTGACTAATTTATGTTTTAGCGACAAAGAGATCTGTTTCTAAAAGGTTTTGAAATGTAATTAGTAATCTAGTAATTCAAATGTTACCCCCTTCCTGTCGACCTATTGATCTGAAATTTGGTACATACCTTTAGTTCTGATGACAATACAATTATGTATATTCAGTATCATTGTAAATTCAAGATGGCCGCCTAAACAAAATGGCGGATTAATTTTTTTTTCAACCCCCTCAATATGGCTATCAAATGAAAGGGCTTAACTAGTAGAATACAGTACACCATGAAAAAAATCCAATATGGCCGCCACTACAAAATGATTAGTTTCTATTTTCTTTACAGATTACTTTTTTTTTGTTTTCTGTACCCTCAATATGGGTATCAAATGAAAGGGTTTGACAAGTAGAACACAGTACACTTTAGAAAACAAAAAGCAAAAACATTTTTAAGTCAAGCGGTTTTATTGTAAAGAAACATAATAATGATGCAAATAATGTACTAAAAGCTAAAAAATAATTAGGTAGGTACCAGGTACCACTCATCACAACACTCTCCTCATCAATCTAGAGCCTTGATCAGACTAAAATAAAATCATGGGTCGTAGCGTAACCTGAGTAAATATGTAAATCATCGTTCTGCGATGTCGCACGATGATAGTGACGACTACACATTTTGCACAAGTTGTCTATTGAGAAGATGCATCCAAAGCATACCTATAATGATATGGGCGGTTGACTGTAGATAATAGAAATTTGACTCGCCCCACGATTTTATTTTAGTCTGATCTATCAATACTCTAACAGCTAATAATTGTCCTATTGGTTATTTATTTTGAAATTGAAACATCTCATTGGTTGACAAAAACACAAATTGGCGGTAATATTTATACCTCGAGTCCTATTTGGCTTGTCAATTTAACTTGTAAATTGTAACGGCAAATAGTTAAAAAAAATGTCACTGGAATAAAGCTTGTCGAAAAATTGCCACTAAAATAATTGTCCTATTGGTTGTTTATTTTGAAATTGAAACATTTCATTGGTTGACAAAAACACAAATTGGCGGTAATATTTAGACCTGGAGTCCCATTTGGCTTGACAATTTAACTTGTAAATTAATTGTAATGGCAAATAGTTCCAAAGAAATGTCGAAAAATTTTCGCTAAAATAATTGTCCTATTGGTTATTTATTTTGAAATTGAAACATCTCATTGGTTGACAAAAACATATTTATACCTCGAGTCCTATTTGGCTTGACAATTTAACTTGTAAATTGTAATGGCCAATAGATTAAAAAAAATGTCACTGGAATAAAGCTTGTCGAAAAATTGCCACTAAAATAATTGTCCTATTGGTTGTTTATTTTGAAATTGAAACATTTCATTGGTTGACAAAAACACAAATTGGCGGTAATATTTAGACCTCGAGTCCTGTTTGGCTTGACAATTTAACTTGTAAATTGTAATGGCCAATAGATAAAAAAAAATGTCACTGGAATAAAGCTTGTCGAAAAATTGCCACTAAAATAATTGTCCTATTGGTTGTTTATTTTGAAATTGAAACATTTCATTGGTTGACAAAAACACAAATTGGCGGTAATATTTAGACCTGGAGTCCCATTTGGCTTGACAATTTAACTTGTAAATTAATTGTAATGGCAAATAGTTCAAAAGAAATGTCACTGGAATAAAGCTTGTCGAAAAATTGCCACTAAAATAATTGTCCTATTGGTTATTTATTTTGAAATTGAAACATTTCATTGGTTGACAAAAACACAAATTGGCGGTAATATTTAGACCTGGAGTCCCATTTGGCTTGACAATTTAACTTGTAAATTAATTGTAATGGCAAATAGTTCCAAAGAAATGTCGAAAAATTTTCGCTAAAATAATTGTCCTATTGGTTATTTATTTTGAAAGTGAAACATCTCATTGGTTGACAAAAACATATTTATACCTCGAGTCCTATTTGGCTTGACAATTTAACTTGTAAATTGTAATGGCAAATAGTTCAACAAAAAATGTCACTGGAATAAAGCTTTTCGAAAAATTGCTACTAAAATAATCGTCCTAAATTGTAATGGCAAATAGTTCCAAAAAAATAAATGTCGCTGGAATAAAACTTGCCGAAAAATTTTCGCTAAAATAATTGTCCTATTGGTTGTTTATTTTGAAATTGAAACATCTCATTGATTGACAAAAACACAAATTGGCATGTAATGTTTAGACCTGGAGTCCTATTTGGCTTGTCAATTTAAATTGTAAATTGTAATGGCAAATAGTTCAACAAAAAATGTCACTCGAATACATCTTGTCGAAAAATTGCCACTAAAATAATTGGCCTATTGGTTGTTTATTTTAAAATTGAAACATCTCATTGGTTGACAAAAACACAAATTGGTATGTAATGTTTAGACCTCGAGTCCTATTTGGCTTGTCAATTTAACTTGTAAATTGTGATGGCAAATAGTTCAAAAAAAATGTCACTGGAATAAAGCTTGTGGAAAAATTTTCGCTAAAATAATCGTCCTATTGGTTGTTTATTTTGAAATTGAAACATCTCATTGGTTGACAAAACACAAATTGGCGGTAATATTTAGACCTCGAGTCCTGTTTGGCTTGACAATTTAACTTGTAAATTGTACTGGCCAATAGTTCAAAAAAAATGTCACTGAAATAAAGCTTGTCGAAAAATTGCCACTAAAATAATTATCCTATTGGTTGTTTATTTTGAAATTGAAACATTTCATTGGTTGACAAAAACACAAATTGGCGGTAATATTTAGACCTGGAGTCCCATTTGGCTTGACAATTTAACTTGTAAATTAATTGTAATGGCAAATAGTTCCAAAGAAATGTCGAAAAATCTTCGCTAAAATAATTGTCCTATTGGTTGTTTATTTTAAAATTGAAACATCTCATTGGTTGACAAAAACACAAATTGGCATGTAATGTTTAGACCTCGAGTCCTATTTGGCTTGTCAATTTAACTTGTAAATTGTGATGGCAAATAGTTCAAAAAAAATGTCACTGGAATAAAGCTTGTGGAAAAATTGCCACTAAAATAATTGTCCTATTGGTTGTTTATTTTGAAATTGAAACATCTCATTGGTTGACAAAAACACAAATTGGCGGTAATATTTAGACCTCGAGTCCTGTTTGGCTTGACAATTTAACTTGTAAATTGTAATGGCCAATAGTTAAAAAAAATGACACTGGAATAAAGCTTGTCGAAAAATTGCCACTAAAATAATTGTCCTATTGGTTGTTTATTTTGAAATTGAAACATTTCATTGGTTGACAAAAACACAAATTGGCGGTAATATTTAGACCTGGAGTCCCATTTGGCTTGACAATTTAACTTGTAAATTAATTGTAATGGCAAATAGTTCCAAAGAAATGTCGAAAAATTTTCGCTAAAATAATTGTCCTATTGGTTGTTTATTTTGAAATCGAAACATCTCATTGGTTGACAAAAACATATTTATACCTCGAGTCCTATTTGGCTTGACAATTTAACTTGTAAATTGTAATGGCAAATAATTCAAAAAAAAATGTCACTGGAATAAAGCTTTTCGAAAAATTGCTACTAAAATAATCGTCCTATTGGTTGTTTATTTTGAAATTGAAACATCTCATTGGTTGACAAAAACATAAATTGGCGGTAATATTTATACCTCGAGTCCTATTTGGCTTGCAAATTTAACTTGTAAATTGTAATGGCAAATAGTTCAAAATAAAAATGTCACTGGAATAAAGCTTGTCGAAAAGTTGCCACTAAAATAATTGTCCTATTAGTTGTTTATTTCGAAATTGAAACATCTATTGGTTGAAAATAATTGTCCGCCCAAAATATGAAGTGCATTCTATAGCCTGGACGATAACCCATTAATTTTTTGTCCCATGTGCCTCGCCATCTATTATCATAACATTTCGATGGGAAATTGTTTAAGTTCATTTTTCGCTTGACACACCATCTTACGGACATCTGCAAACTACCGAAAAGTCACGTGACAGGGATCGCAAGATCCCGTATAGTTGAGCATTCTGTTAGAGTATTGATATTCAATGGTTTGATCAATGCTCTAGATTGATGAGGAGGGTGGTGTGATGACTGGTACCTGGTACCTACCTAATTATTTTTTAGCGTTTAGTATATTATCTGCATCATTATTCTGTTTCTTTACAATAATAGTATATTGTTTTATGAGGAGCAAAAGTGAGGCTTTTCGTGGGAAATACAGACGCGCCAGGAAAAGCCACTTTTCTCCTAATAAAACATGCTATTTTTTCTTTAAACGCCGAAAATCTAACAATTTCTTTGATTTAACTGACCACCAGCGGCTTTACTTTTAGTACCGCCAGCTGACTTTATGCGCCGCTAAACGACTTTGACTGTCATGACAGTGAAATGGCCATTTGTCATTACCTGTTGGCGTATACAGTGTCACGTTTTTCTGACGTTTGAAGAAAAAAACGTTTAACTTAAAAATGTTTCTTATCATTTTTTTATACTCTACAGTCGTTCCTATTCTTCTCAAATCTGTAAATTGGCTCTGGTGCTAAGAAATGGTTTTTCAAAATTATTAAACTATTAAATAAAATTATCTACTTAAATTATAATTCTCAGATTAACTAATATTTATTCCTGATTAAGTAATAAAAAAATAATGTACTCAATCTTAATTCAAAAACTAAAATAAATTGTGCTTTCAGAAAAACAAAAACTTGCTGAAATCCTTAAAATTATGGGTTTGTTCTGGAGAAACTCTCACTTCGTCTTTAGCGGATGAATTTTTCAAGTATTTCCCCGAAAACGAGTATCATCTATGTAACTTCTACGGAAGCACGGAAATAATGGGCGACGTTACATTCTACATTATTTCCAACAGCCAACAGCTAAAAGGGCGCCTAACCGTTCCTATTGGTAAGCTATTCTCTCATCATACTTAAATGATAGATACTAATATTTTGAATTATAGGCATTCCTGTAGACAACACCATTATCTATTTGCTCGACTCGGACTTACGGCCCGTCAAAGAGGGTGATATTGGCGAACTTTTCGTTAGCGGTTCCAATCTAGCCGCCGGCTACGTCAACGGTCGTGACAAAGACAAATTTTTAAACAACCAACTGGCTATCGATCCCGTTTTCTCGAAACTTTATCGAACCGGAGATTTCGCTCGTGTTGAAGACAACATTTTGCTCTATGAAGGCAGAACCGATTCGCAAGTAAAAATCCGCGGCCACAGAGTCGATCTTTCAGAAGTAGAAAAGGCCGTTAGTGGGGTCGAAGGAGTGGAAAAAGGGGTGGTCCTATGCTATCAACCTGGAGAAATGAACCAAGCTCTTTTGGCGTTTGTCAAAAGCAGCGCTTTGATGAACGAAAATCAAATAGAAAACATTTTAAGGACCAAGCTGACCGCATACATGGTCCCACAAGTTATATTAGTTGAAAACATTCCTTTATTGGTTAATGGTAAAATCGATAGACAAGCTTTGCTTAAAAGCTATGAAACTACAAACAATAACGGTGGGTAAATTTCAGTTTTTCTAGGTGCTATGTATTGATTTACTTATAAATTTATCTGGACTCATACCAAATTTAAACTTACAGACGATGCTTGCATCGAAATCGACATAGATTACACAGGAGTCAAATCAGAGCAAATGCAAGCCGCAAAGGTTCTTTTTGAAACTGTAGCGTCCGTGTTGAATAGAACAGCTCGTTCAGCGATTTCTCTCCAGGCGAACTTTTACGAAATCGGAGGAAATTCATTGAACTCAATTTACACCATCACAAGGTTAAACGAGGAAGGATATCTCATAAGTAATTAGAACAAAATTAATTAATTAACACTTGCTAATCATAGCTTTGTAGGTATCGGAGATTTCTTATCGGCCGCCAATTTAAGCGAAGTTTTGGAGCGAATGACTTCATCCACTAATATTGAAAGTGCTGCGCCAACATTCACGGCCGAGTTATTGAAAAATGAACACAAATCTGCTGTTATTGAGTAAGTGAAAGACTGCATTCAAATTCGTTGCTCAATATTTCTTTTAGTATAATTACAACGAGTTTTTACCTAAAAGCCGATTTAGAACAGTGGCTGATGCCGGACATATCAGTGGCCGACTATAAAGAGCTTATAGATGCTCTTTGGGAGCCTCTAGTCGACAAAGCTTTAAGTTTCGTTACCAAATCCGATTCGGACAAAATAATCGGAGTGGGGTTAAATTTCGACGCTAGGGATGAGCCTGATGTACAAATTACTTCTAAGTTAACTGTGATATTCGAGTTCCTTGAGACAATTGAAGGACCCGTGAGGTAATAAGAAAATTTTAACTAGAGTTGCTTACTTTTTTTTTGTAAAATAGGGACACTCAACTTCCGAGCGGTAAAGGTAAAATTCTACACTCCTTTATGATGGGTACTCATTCAAGCTTATCGTCCAAAGAAAATGTAGCTGTTATGCAATTTATGGAGGATGAAGTGCTTAGGTTAGCGACTAAAAGACACTTCGTAGGGATATTTACGACCAACACCAGCCCTTTGACACAGGTAAAAAATATTTCTAAAAATAATTTTTGCTCACATAGGTATCGTTTCAGCAACTTGGAACTGATGTTTATCACTATCAAACTTTGCTCGATTATCAAGTTAATCAATATGTTGCTTCGGATGGAACGAAGCCGTTTAGCACAGCGCCAGATTCCCAGAGAGCAATTGTTCAGTGGAAAACGATTTAACAAAATATTGTTCATAACTGTTCCTGTTGACGTATTTATTATAATTTGAGATTTTATCTGCACTTCGTTGTACCTATTAATGCACTGTTGTAAATAAAAGTACAGTTACTAGTAGATATTTATTTAAATAAGTTTAATAATTTCTTTTGTTCCAACAAAGGATGATTTGAGAAAATATTAAAATATCGTTAACTGTCTCATTAGACACAATACAGACAAATAAATGCTCGTGTTTACGCAGACAAACATAAACGACCAGGTAATTGACATGCATTTAAAATTCAGGTTAATTGCCCTCTTTTAAAAATTAAACAATTCGACAGGAAAATATTCCAACATTTTAAATTATCGTTTCGGAATAGATATTATACGGTATATATTTCGTGCCGGAAATTGAAATCCCTTGGAATTCATATTCCGATGACCGACGTCTATTCCCAGAGAACGAAACGTCAAGAAAACAACGCAATCGACCGGAACGTGTCTTTTAGTTTCGTTCAATTCGACCTTTGGATAAATCTGATATTCTCAATAAATGTATTGTAACAAAGGAACTTATTACACATTCCAATTTACGTTTGAATTTGTTTAAACTTGCGAATGGTTTTCTCAAAAACTAATAAATACCTGTAAGCAAAAATATTCGGCGTAATTCAGACAAATGATACATTTCTACATTGATACTGATTAAATAAAAAAAATTGTTGTGTGCCTCACTTTTAGAAGCACACGACCAACTCTACCACCGCGTGCACTCAGATCAGATCAAATAGCGCACACTTCCTTTTACACACTTCCGTTCTTTTTCAAGCTATCACTCCCACAGATTGCAGGAAAGCGAGAGGAAAGATGTTACACATCAATAATTCTTAATAATTATAATACGTTTAAAAAGGTCATTCAAGTAAAGAAAAATATTCTAAACATATCGAACAAAAAAGTTTTCAGTATTTTTTATTACACTACCATAAGTGAAACTTTTAATTCGTTTGCATGTTTTCAGAATTGTGGGTTTGTATTCATGTACTTATGAAATTAACAAGATAAATCATATACAGGGTGCACATTTTATTTGTTCACGCCTGAAGATTCAGATATAGGCAACATATTAAACATTTTACAGATCACTTTGCGTAAACTATTTATTTTTAAAAGATGCCGGCTTTTTCTAACAGCGAATACACCAACATTGTATTAATTTACACAGAAGGTCAAGGAAGTTCCGCCGAAGCACAAAGACTTTATGTGCAACCCTTCCCAAATCGCCATATACCTAATCTGCGATAATGTTGTATGCATTGTGTTTGTGTTTTGCAAAATGTTGAAAACCGTCTACCAAAGATTAGTTTGGAGTATCGCATCATACCATTCAGAGAATTTTGAAAGAGCAACAATTGTATCCCTATAACGTACAGAAAGTCCAATTTTTACAACCTAAGGATTTACCTCGAAGAAAAATTGTTGACAATGATGAGTTCTACTATTGATTAAATTTATTGCACTTATTTCTGCAACACCCTGTATAAACCCAGTAATTCAATCGATAGTGAACTTTAATTTGGAGTCAGAGCTGATTGTCTCAATGAATGTTTCTACAGTTATTTTATAAAATAGTGGTTTCAGTCAACTGTCGATTTAACAAACAATAGAGAAGGGTCTGTACTCTGTACTCATTATGGCCATAAGACACACTTCATTTTGTGTTTTTGTTACCATTTAAAATGATAGTAAAACTGTCAATTTTATTTAGTCACATTAAAGGTGACAATTCCCAACTTTACTAGTTTTCGATCATCTTTTTATGACATTGCACAGCAGTTTATTGCACAAGGACACTAAATCTCACTTTTCCACATAAAATGACCATGTTTTTAACATTTATACAAGGTTATAGTAAAAACATTCAATACAGAGTGATCATAAAGTTCCGCACAAAATTCATAATTAATGTTTTTGCGAAAAACACTCGAACAGGTCGATTTTTGTTTTCAAATTGCCATCTTTTGACATAAAAGTTTCAGATAAAAGTCATCTGTTTTTTTCATCAATTTTTTTAAATGGCAACCCCCAATTTTTTGTGGGTTTTAGATGCACTTTTCAATTCTCTTTCAACAACAGTAAAAAAGTTATACCTTGCATAACTTTTTTTTTAAATTACAGGTTTTACTTCACTAAAAATCCATGCCCAGTTAAAACCCTGGATAATTTGTGTAATTTTCTTGTGCTTTGTACTCTAGCGACAAATCTTGTATAATTTATAAACTAACTGGATAGTATACAAACCAACCAATATTCCTTGCTATTTTAGTAGAAATATGATCTATCAAAGTACCCAGACATTTGGATAGTTTGTATACTATCCAGCTAGTTTATAAACTAGCCAAGTAAACATTTTAACCGTAACATACACTACTCACAAAAATTAAAGGAGCAGAAAAAAATTCCAAGTTTTTTGGTTTTTTTTTTGACGGGCTGTATTTTTAGGAGCCATGTTTTCCACCCAATTCAAAGAAATAGCGTGTACAGTTTTTTTTACAAATTTTTGACCTTTTTTTTACTCCACGGGCTCCGAAAAATTATTTCGGGTTGAACCATCATATGGACCGGACAGCCTGTTTATTCAGCTTTGATTTCCTTTTTTTAGATTGTGTTTACGGCCATTTTTTGCGGATATATCCGATATTAAACGAAAAAGGATATTTAATTTCGAAATTTGTTTTTTTTTTATTTCCCAGTAGTAGATACAAAATTGTGAACAGAGTTGAAGAAAAATTGATTTTTCCATTTTTATGAAGATTACACGATTTTTAAAACAAAGATCTTTCTCCTTTAATTTTTTCCTAAACTTTGATCAATCGGGAAAAAGAAACCGCTCTATAGATCGATTTGACGTTTCACAGTGCTATTATGGGTACATTGAGGTGTAAAAATCCCTAAGGTCCTTAGCCTCCTCATCAATATTTGTGAAGATGCGGTCGATTTACCAAAACAAGAGAGAAAGGCCATTTTTTCAACTAATTTCAAGTCGATATTGTGTGTGTAAAAAAAGAATTTTCTTAAATGTTTTGATTGGATTTTATAGCAAATTTGTTCCAGTTTCCGAAAGTGCCCTTCGATTTCCTGTACAATAATTGGATGCTGAGATATCGATGGTTGAAGGCAAAAGTATCCTTTTTCGTTTAATATCGGATATCTCTGCGAAAAAGGGTCGTAGACACAATCTAAAAAAAGAAAATCAAAGCTGAATAAACAGGCCGTACATATGATGGTTCAACCCGAAAAAAATTTCCGATCCCGTGTTCGTCATAATATAGGGATAGTTTAAAACTATTTTTCACATGGACATGGGGCCCAAGGGGGCCCCTTGGGCTGGACTAATTTTTCGGGTCAATCGATTTTTATGTTTATTTTTTATATTTGGTAGGTATGAGAATAGGTCGTAAAGTATTTTTCACAGGGACATGGGGCCTAGGTGGGCCCCTTGGGCTGGACCGATTTTTATGATCTTTGATTTGTTGGATTTATCCCAGCCCCGAATAGCAGAATAACTATTAAAACATGGATTTGGGGGCCCAGGGGGCCTTCTTGGGTTTATAACGCAAGAAGGGCTTTTATGATATTTGATTTGTTGAATTTGTCTCTGCCCAGAATAGCAGAATAACTATTAAAACATGGATATGGGTAGACATGGGGGCCCAAGGGCGTCCTCTTGGGTTTCAACCTTAAAGTTCAGCTGAAAAATCTAAAAATTAAAAATAGCTAATTTTGTATGGCAATCGCTACTTCGGATTACTTTTAATAGAACGCGATAGTAGGTGATACGAAGTTCACCAGGTCAGCTAGTTATTATTATGATTAAACATTTGGAAAAAAAATATGAATATTAAAATCGCACCTTCAAAGGAATTCCTAGTGTTGTTTTTACAAAAATACAATTTCATTGAGAACCCGCATTGAGTTCTTACCTCTTTTTTATCTCAAAATTAAACCTTCTACATCTAAAAAAATAAGAGCTTGCATTCTTAGTCATCTTTGGATATTAATCATCAACGTAGCAACGCTTTTCTCTTTCATACTGACTTACAGCCTGATTTCATGTTCATTTGCGAAATCAGGCTGTTATTCTGTATCATTCCAATAGTTGTTCCAAATTTTCCAAGCTATTATTATCTTAAATAATTTTTGTACATTATATTTTACACTTACATTTTACTTTGTTTCCTCCTTCAAGATGTTTTTAATTTTTTATTCTTTTTTTATTATTGCTCCTTTTGACTATTTCCTGTTCTTCTAACACATCACAGCTTTCTTCTTTTGTACTGTAGATGTATTTTGAAGTAAAACTTAAGATTTTGGCACGGGGTAAGCTTAATTCGCGACTATAGCAACACGACACATGTCCGCTCAAATAACTACCAAAATAATTTGTACACTTTTATAGGACGATTTTTGAATTAATTTATACCGGCTCTAAACGCTTCGAACGCGGTGAACGATGTAAGACGGGCCGGGCCGCCCCCTGTCCCCTTGGTACAAGAAGGAAAATCACGCAAAATAGATATTTTTGGTCTAAAAATTGAAATCGTACATGTACGTTGCTCGTCTTTTCAGACAGCAACGTACATGTACGGCGCTCGCAACTCATTATTATTGCCGTTGGTGTACGATAATTTTTTAGTAAAATGCTTACGTCGATCGGTTTAGCAACAGTTTCACTTCTATCGCGCGTGGACTCCACACAATTTTTTTTTTAAATACGTGCTATCAATACCTTTTCCTTCTTTAATATTTTGTAACTTCTTGTCCAATTGTACTTCAAACTTCTGGGTTTTCAATATGTGGCAGTTTATGTCATCTGTCCTTGTAAGATTTTTTATTGCTTGTTATTGTAGCGTTTCTGGGTTCCATTTATTTATTTATTTATTTATTTGAACACTATGTACAATTTATTTATACTTCTAATATTACACTATTTACATTATTTAAAATTTACTACTTCACTGGCACGTCTCGTATTATTTATTTACACATCACGGGGCACTCCGGATAGATAAAAGCAACTGTCCGACTCAACCCACTTCGACCTCGATGATAGACTGATGCAACTAGACTGATGCAACTAGACTGATGCGACTAGACTGACTCCCGCTGGAACGTCCTCTAATAAATATACCGGCGCCAAAATGTTTCTAGTGGCTCCTGAAGTTCCATGGCGCTCTCGAATCTGTACCGGATATTCCAAAAGATAAGTCATACTACCTCGAGTACGTTGTAGTAAATTCCAGCATATTCCAGTAATTGATGACGCCGCTACAGCCATGAGTCATCTCGGGTCCACGTCCGTCACATTATAATATAATTCTACGATTCTTTCCTTCCTAGGAAGTAAACAATTGATTTTTCGTTCTTCCTTGAACTTCTGTTATTTCATATTATAATATGCTTGTATTCAGTTTATTTCCTGCTTTTTATATATTTTTTTTTGTTTTATACTTCTTTTAGGTGAGCATCACTCCTCATAAACATTTTACGAAGTCATCAACGGCACCAGGAATAGAAAATGCTACTATATAAATATAAATATTGAAATCCTTCTTCATAAATATCATATTGTTATTGCTGAAATTTGGTGGACACTTTTGTTTGTAATGACCCTGAAAAGATCAGAAATTCAGGACATTTTTTTAGTGAATAGGATTTTTGTGACTCTTTCGATTTCGGACAATGAAGCATTTCTGTCACTTATAATATAATCTACTATTATTATACAAATGTCTTATAAGGCAAATAAGTCACGAAAGAAGCTTGCTCTAGTGGCTAATTTTTCTTGAGTGACTTATTTGCTGTTAAGACACGTTTGTAATACATAGTTTTATCCACAACTATTGTATAATGTACTCATTATACGTCTGTTTGCTCGATCACGGCAGTGATTAATGAGTCATTAATCACTGCTGTCAGATGCTTCCTTGATTTAGCTATAATATTATATTGTTTTGCTACAAACAATCGGTTTCTAAAATTCCATCGTGTAAACCACTAAATATTTTCAATTCAGTTCAGTACATATAAAAAAAATAATAAAAAAGTGAATTTTCCTAGACCAGATTCCAACCCGGGATTCGCGGTTGAAAGGCAAGGAGCATCTACACTGAGCCAGCAGCAACCTCGAATGTGCGTGTCGTATATCTGTTTCTTAACATACCCTTTTTTTATTTTTTTTTTTTAAATTTCAACAAAAATATTTAGTAGTGGATAAAGTATAGTATTCTACTCGTGTATAATGGCTATTATTCTCTCGTAAACTTCACCTCGTGAATAATAGCCATTACCATACGCTCGTTGAATAATATACTATTATCCAACACCTCCTTCTGTAACAGTTCTTAAAACATTCATCAAAACCCAAAAAAAAATTTTTACGTTCAAAACTGTTGGCTTATGAACTGGTTTCTATGACAAATTAGAAAACCGTTGAATTATGACTTCATAATAAACAGGTTTTGGATAATAGTAGATTATATTACAAGTGACAGAAATGCTTCATTGGCAGCGAGTGAGATCTTTGAATCACAAGTGCGATAGCACGAGTGATACACATCTCACGAGCTTACAATGTCATTTCGGTCACGTGTAAGATACGACGTTTTATGCCCGACGTGTAATTTCTTGTAAAAGTAAAAATCAAAAAAAATATGAAAATTATTCATGTCTTACCATTGTGTAACCATAGTAATTCACCCCTTTTTATCGTTATATCACTTGTGAGAGAAATACTCCATTAAACCTTCCATTTGCGTGGAATAAGAAGCCATCTAGACGTTAGTCGGGCATAAAAAAGATTAGCATTTTATATTACGAAAGTTACAAATTCTACAAACTTAATTCAAACTGTGTTGTTCCTCAAAGCGATATATCTTAATTTTATAATTACAAACTAGTTAATAGGGTCAGGAATTGACGCCATAATCCAAACTGCACTTTATGGCAGGGGTACAAGGCCCCGGAACTTCGATACTATAAATCACACACTGCAATATCGCTAGGGTGGATAGTGAATTTTTGTGTCGAGAAAAACCCTCAAACACAAGTTATCGCATATATTGTCATCTAATTTAAGTGCATGTTACGATCCTAGTACGGGGAGCAAAAACTCCGACGTCGTTCTGAGTTTATTTCATCCTTCACCAGTAGGAAGTTATATATCGATGATTTTGCCAAGTTCTGCAGCTTCTACGAATTTAGACGTTCAAGATATGCTCTGTAGTCTAGACGTACTGAACGTTTTCATAAAGTTTGAAAATTTTCTTGTCACGAAATTTATTGGAGATGTGAACGTTAATGATAACAAATATACTGACAATTATTTACTTACAAACTTTGGATTTTATGATTCGAATTTTGTATATTGTCGTTTTATTCGGAATAGTGGAAGGTGAATCACATGAGATTTCCAAAGGAATGTTCGTTCGGGGTAGCTAACATAATCGCTATTTTGTTGCAGTGTGCAATAAAGTGAAAAATTTAGATTGGGCAAAATGAGCTTATGTACAAATGTACAACCATAAAACTGGTGTTTGGTGTGTTGTTACCCCGGCGCCTCCACCAATAACAATAAACCGTTGGCCTTAAATTTTCAAAGTGCAGACTTTTACGGGCACTTTCAACACAAAATTAACATCTTATTATTAGAAAAAGAAAAATGTTCATAATATTCTTTAAAAAGGTACGTTTCCAAGCACTTATACAGAACTATATAATAGTACTCCATTTTCCGTATTATTCTCACGCTCACAGAGTGCAGATGTCAAATCGTTTTATAATCCATTTCATAAATTCCCGTCATAGTGCCAATTGTCACGTGATATTTTTGAGTGTACTTTATTACCTGACTGTGCTATCAAAAGTAGACGCTCAATCGATAGAATATGCGACTTCCTGTTAGTTTAACAGGTCAGTTCAGGTCAAGTCTGGTTTGTACAGAAACTGTAGCGTGCTCTTTCTTAATGATTGAAATGCTGCTAGTTGTTTAAAATTAACGTTTATTACTCTAAAAATACAACAAGGTATTAGGATGCCAAGACGGAGGATTCTACCCTAACACACCCTAGCGCAGCTCGACCCGATCTTCCCTGTTCCCGAGATCCGTACCCTGAAGTGGTTTTTGACTCCCCACTCTTTAGTCCGTACACTTTCACATTTCGCGGAAACATTATTTAAACGCTGTATATCTGTACATTTCCTCCCCCGCCTTGACGAATGTTCAACATAATAATCATACATAATATAAAACACAATTAATATAAAGACACAATATTAAAGGTTACATTGAAATAATTATACATAATACGAACACACATAATAAAAATTACATGGAAATAATCATGCATGACAAGAAAACACAATACTAAAGGATCACATTAAAACAATTATACATAATAAGAAAAGACAATAATAAGGATTTCATTGAAATACATAATACCAAGACGCATGATAAAAGACTCAGAGAGCACAAATTAAAGAAAACAACGACATATTTGATAATACACCATCAAAAGGAACGACGATTAACTGTACCACGATTTTCACTATTTATCACTCACTCCCCTTTGGTCTTTTGCACTCACGGCTTCATCCAGCGGGAGGACAGCGAGTTTTCTAACGGAGCGCTTATATACACCATGCGTTGTTCGAACGGATGCCACTCGAACAAGTCCATCGTTCCCAGGAAACACTTCTTCCACACGACCCATCCTCCACATCATGGGTGGAGCGTTCTCGTCCGAGATGAGCACCATCATGCCCCGTTGGATTTGCGGGGATGTTTGACACCACCGTTGTCTAAGCTGAAGTTGAGAGAGAACCTCCTTCTGCCAGCGCTTCCAGAAATGTTGCTTAAGTCGCTGGACTCTCTGCCAACGCTTTAAACGATTTGGTGGAACACCCGAGACGTCTTTTTCGGGAATGTCCATCAAAGATTCACCAATCAGGAAATGTGCCGGGGTTATCACTTGGAAATCCGAGGGGTCGGGGGATATTGGAGTTAAAGGACGCGAATTAATGACGGCTTCGATTTGAGTCATGAGAGTGGCAGCTTCCTCAAACGTTAGAGAGGCATTCATAACTACTCTTTTCATGTGTTGTTTGGCCGATCTCACTAGTCTTTCCCAAAGTCCCCCAAAACTTGGCGACCTTGGAGGGATAAATCTCCAGTTTATTGACTGACTAGTTAAATAAGGATAAGTTTCGGATTGTGTCTCGTTACTTAATAAAAATTTTGAAATTTCGTCCAATTTTGCCCTAGCCCCCACGAAAGTTTTTGCATTATCGCAGTAAATGTCTGACACTTTACCCCGTCTAGATATTAGCCGTTTAAGTGAATTGAGAAAACTCTCAGTGGTCAAGTCACTGACTACTTCTAAATGTACTGCCCTGGTTCCCATACAAACAAAAAGAGCGACCCAAGCTTTAGTTTTGGTTTTACTTCGTCTACCGTTTGTGAGGTAAATTGGGCCAAAATAGTCCAGGCCCACCTTTAGAAACGGCCTACATGGCTCTAACCGGTCCCTTGGTAGGTTGCCCATTTTCTGTTCTGCAAGTTTCGGTGAAACGCGGAAGCAAGAAATACAAGAACGAATAATTTTCCGAACTTGCTGCTTCGCTCTAAGCGGCCAATATTTACGTCTGATGGACGCAAGCGTCTGAGTGGGCCCTGCATGCATTAAAGAAATATGTTCCAGCAAAATAAGTAATCTTGTTATGTGGTGATTTGAAGGTAAAACCACTGGGTGTTTTTTATCGAAATTTATAGAGGCGTTATGTAATCGACCTCCTAAACGCATCAATCCGCCATCGTCCATGAAGGGATCTAAATTACGCAACACGCTCGACTTATGTACAGGGAGGTTATTAGCAAGAGCTGTATATTCCGGTGCAAATTCGTTTCCTTGAATAATCTTAATAATAGCATTGCTAGCCTCAATTAGCTCTTTATTTGATAAAGGCCCTGTTTGTCTCTCAGTTTTACATCTCGCGTTATGACCGAACCTTCGGCAGTATGCCACTACTCGTTGTAGTTTCGTAAAGCAGGAAAATTTTTCCAAAACGGGAAGTTCCACAGGGGTCACCAAGATTGCCGTAACTGTTTTTCTTTTTTCCGGAATATTATTTAAGTCTGAAGATGGCTCAAAACGCGATTTGGGCCATACTGATTCCTTTTTCGAGATGAATTCTGGACCGTGCCAATATAAAGGTAAATCGTTTAGCTGTCTCGGGTAAGCACCCCGAGAAATTACGTCCGCAGGATTTTGTTTAGAATCTATATGACGCCATGCTTTTATATCACTCAAATTCTGTATTTGTGCCACACGATTTGCCACATATGCCTGCCATGCATTGGCCTCCGCGGAAATGTAATGTAACACTATCATTGAGTCACAAAAATAGTATTTCTTTTGAATCTTTATTCCTAGTGCCTTTGACACCTTGTCTATTAATCGTGCACCTAACAAAGATGCACATAACTCCAACCTGGGTAGACTGACCACCTTCAAAGGACTAACTTTCGACTTACTACATACCAAAAGTGTGGAATAATTATCGTGATCGATTTTCGTCCGTAAGTAAACTGCTGCTCCGTACGCCAAAGTAGAGGCGTCGCAAAACACTAGTAAATCTGAGCAATTGGTTGTATGCGGTATTAATTTTCTTGGAATTCGTAACCGGTCCAAAAATTGTAATTCCATTAAATATTTTTCCCATGACCTTTTTAAATCACACGGTACTTCGCAGTCCCAGTCTATTTTTAGTGCCCACAATTGTTGCATGATTATTTTTGCTTTGACTACAACTGGCGAAACAATACCGAGAGGGTCAAAAAGGCTGGCAATAAAACTGAGAATTTGTCTTTTTGTCCATTTATTTAAATTTGGAGACTTTGACACTTTAAAACTTAGATGATCGTCGTGCGAATTCCACCAAAGTCCTAATACCTTGGACGTCCCACCCTTGTCTATTTCGATTGATGGTTCGCTTCGCGGACACGGTTGCGGAAGAACCTTCGGATCGTTGCTTCGCCACTTTGACAATGCGAAGCCTCCGCGTTTTAAAATTAAATTTATTTCATCCCGTAATTTAATTGCACCCGCTGTGTCGTTGGAACCGGAAAGGATATCGTCCATGTACACGTTATGTTGTAAAACCTCGCTCGCAATCGGTAATTCGTCGGTAGCTTCTTGGGCTAATTGTCGAACGCAACGCATCGCGGTAAATGGAGAATTTTTCAGACCAAACACCAGTCTCAAAAGGCGGTAAACTTTGATCGAATCTTCTTCTGACGATCTCCAAAATAACCGTTGATAATTCGTACACTCCTCATCTACCTTTATTTGAAGAAACATTTTCTCCATATCGCACGCGAGAGCTACTTGATGCGTTCGAAAATTAATCAATAAATTAAAAAGGTCGGTTTGTAAATTTGGACCTATCATAAGGTTGTCGTTCAAGCTAAGCCCGTTGTCTGTTTTGGCAGACCCATCATACACGACACGAATTTTAGTTTTTTCTCCCGATTTGTGCACACCTGAATGGGGTAAATAATACGCATTTTCAATATTCATCTCACTTTCCGGAACTTCTTCCATGAAGTTTAAGTCCATCGCTTCTCGCATTGCGTTCGAGTAACTAATTTTGAACTGTTCGTCCTTACGAAACTTCCTTTCCAAAGATAAAAACCTTTTTATCGCCATATTACTAGAATTACCTAATTTGACCGTATCGTTTTTGAAAGGCAATTTTACTATGAATCGGCCCTCCGCATCACGGCGATGCGTGTTGGCAAACTGAGACTCGCAATTATTTTCTTCCATAGTCCACTTATCCTGAAGAACATCAATTTCTTCTTGGACCCAAAATTTCTGCATCATTTCTTTAATCTCGTTGTCTGAATCATCGCGTCTTAAAGCTAGAAAGTTACATGAAGCCGAATTTACCGTGCGATTATTAACTTCGTACGCGCCGCCCACTACCCATCCTAACAATGTCTTTGTCAGGTATAAGTTTGGCTCGGCCAGTTTAACGCGCCCTACACATAGTAAATCCCAAAATATGTCTGCAGACAGCAATAAATCGATCTGCTGGGACTTGTCGAAATTTTGATCCGCTAACTTACAATAAGGGGGGATTCTAAATCGCGATCTGTCGATGCTACTTAATGGTAAATCGGACGTTACTTTCTTTAAAACAGAACAATCGATTTGCGCTTCAAACGGAAAACATAATGATTTTATTTTTATTTTTACCGTTTTCGTAGTTTGGATACAAGTTTGGTCGATTCCAGAAATCTCTATTTTATGATTTATGGTTTTTAAACCCAAACGTTTGCACATTGGTTCCGACAATATATTTAACTGCGACCCTACGTCAAGCAAAGCTCTACATTGTTCATAATTTCCCGAGGCGTCACTGACCCAAACAATAGCTGTTGACAAAACTACTCGACGTTCGATGGGACTGTCATAATTTAGGCCGACGTTTATGGCCGCATGGTTGACATCTGGGTCCTCGGATTGATGCAACAAGGAGTGATGTTTTTTGGAACAGATTCTACATCCGGTCCCTTTGCAATCCTTTGTAAGATGATTAGACCGAAAACAGTTCAGACAAAGGTTCTTTTTCTTGATTTCGTTTACCCTTTCTGCGACGTTTAATCGCTGGAACGCTTCCCACTGGTTAATAAAATGCCTTTTGCTGCAAAAATGGCACCCGAATTTGGACGTGACTACGTTAGATGACCGTCTCATAACCGTATCGCTCCTTTTCGCACCGATATGTGCCTCCAACTTGGATTGTTTTTTATTTTGCTGCATGGACTCTAATGTGATACATTTTTTTTCCAAAAAATCTGTGAGTTCTATTAACTTGGGCACGTCGGTCCCTAGAGAGTTTTCAAATTCCCTCCGCGAATGATAATCTAAGCGCCCCGTTATCAATGGCACTAAAAATGCGTCCCATGAGTCAACACGTATGTTCTGTAATTTTAAAGCTTCCAAGTTGGAGGTGATATCATTAATTAACATCCGTAATCCCTCAGCCGTTGCTTTAGATAATTCTTGAATGTTCAATATTGCTTGCACATGTCCCTGCACAATAAGTCTCGTGTTCTTATATCGTTTTTGTAGTATAGACCAGGCGGATTGATAATTTAGATCCGAAACAATCAACGACTCAATCGACCGCGCGGCCTCACCCTTTAAACATGATTTAAGGTAGTGAAATTTCTGACAATCGTCTAACGTCGTATTTTTGTGTATCAGACTTTTGAAAGCATTATAAAAGGGCGACCACTCTATATACGATCCGCTAAATTCTGGAAGATTAATAATGGGCAACCTAACATTAAACTGGCTTTGAGTACCGGGAGTAACATTGGTGGTCGATGCCGTTGTATTGCTATTAGCGGGGACGTTTTCCTCTAGTAACCTGTCCAATTTACTTTTGGCTTTGAACCAGGTGGACTCGAATTCCTCGAGTACTTTAAGCTCGGCAGGATCCGGTGGCTTGACTTTACTTGGGTCCAACTTACCCCCGGCATCCGTTTCTACGTTTTCGTCGATGTCGTCTAAATATAAGATTTCGTAATACAAAGTTTCGAAATCCGCCCGAATTTTGTCCATCTCGGGCAAACGGCTTTTTAATTCGTTTACATTATTTTGTTCATTGTAACTATCGATAAATTCTACAGTGTGTTTTAACTTGTTTAGGATTACCAAGCGTTTTCGGTATAAAATCTTTAACTGCGCGATTGACATTGTAAATGATTCGTTTAAATCGTTTTTTTTTTATTTTGACTGAAGTGAGATCGACTATACTCTACTTTAATCTTGACTCTAATGACTGCCGCCCCCACAACGGTAAACGGAAAGGTGAAAGGGATAATGGCACTGACCTGACTGGCTTCACGCAGTAATTCCTTCGATGTACACCTTCGTTTCGATGTCCGTCCGGTTCGGGGGTCGTTTCTTCGGCTTGTATCTTCTGTCGGATCGGGTATTTTCCACGCGGTACACTGCTCACTTGTTGATTTCACTAATTGCTTTTACCGGAACTGGTTTCACATCCGGCTCGAAGGACCATATGTAGCGTGCTCTTTCTTAATGATTGAAATGCTGCTAGTTGTTTAAAATTAACGTTTATTACTCTAAAAATACAACAAGGTATTAGGGTGCCAAGACGGAGGATTCTACCCTAACACACCCTAGCGCAGCTCGACCCGATCTTCCCTGTTCCCGAGATCCGTACCCTGAAGTGGTTTTTGACTCCCCACTCTTTAGTCCGTACACTTTCACATTTCGCGGAAACATTATTTAAACGCTGTATATCTGTACAGAAACATTTGGTTTTCTATTAAAATATAGAATAAAACCACGCACTACTTAATAGTTATAATAAGAGTTATTAACGTCATGAGGCCGATAAGTGGCAAAGACAATCAATCGCGTATCGGCCGAATACAACAACAATGTAGAACTGGGGAGCTGGAATTTCTTGCGAAATGTTAAATTTGCCGCCTGGACCACACTCGCAACATCGCAACAAAAACAAAAATGACAGGTACTGATTTAATTTTATGTGCTACTTGCTTTCATGTATATCTTAAATTCGTTCCGACCTTTCGCATTATCATGATTATCTCATTTGAAAAAAAGTTAAATAAATGTGCTAGTAGTGAAAAAAATAGTATATAAACCACGTCAAGTCTTTTCTTGGCCTCGCACTATTATTGCTATTATAAAATAGCTTGGTGTGTAATATTACTATTAATTATTATGTATATAATATTATACTCTGAGAGAATGACAAAAACATTAGTTCTTTAGAGTCCTATTTCAATCAATAGACCTGATTTACGAAAGCTTAATTGGTTATTTCATATATTTAAATGGAGAGATCATTAAATTAATAACTTGATTCATAAAAATGTTTCAAGGCAAAGTTGTAGCGTCTTAATAGACAAGAACAATCAACTACTTACGTGTAAGATTCTTTCCTAGACAAGAATAAAAAATAGAACTATAACTGCTTGTACACGTAAAAGACGTACATCCTTTGTTAAATTTCTTTCTATAGATCAATGGTAATTTCCTGCAATATGCCAATTGTGCTTTATAATAGATGACACAACAGATCATCCGAATAATCCTATGTACAGTGATTACCAGAACTAACATTCATCTTTTGATGTGTTAACAACTTCCCTCACTCCAGACTCCAGATTTGTGTCTCTAAGGGCACTTAAAGCCGAAATACGGCAAATTCCAATGCAACAATGGAACGTAAACGTTCTTCGCTTTAAGCTTAGATGATTCACAACATCCCGTGCATCACGTCTGCTATTTCCAGCACATACATAATATTTGCAGATGCGACGAGGTTGAAGTTGAAATCTGAAGAGAGCAAAGTGGTTACGTGACGTTGTTGCCAAAATGTTCTCAGGCGAAATAAATGTCAGAAGAGTGGGTGAACAGCACAAGTAACACAGAAGTAGGTAAAACAAAGCTTAGATATTTTGATGTTTGCTTGTTTAGGTAAAATTTACATATTTAGTAATAGTAATTTTACGTTATAAGTCCGGAAAACTCATTTTTACAGTAACGAGTCGAAATGTTTACAACGAGGCGACGAAGGAGTTTTCGAACGTATGTCGTAATGCGTTTTATTTCATACTACAGATACTATATCATTGTTTTCAATTTAAAAAATGAAATTGGAATTCAGAATTTAAACATCCATGAATTGAGTATCTATGACAACTGTTTGATTTGTTGGTTGTATTTTTTTACGGGACTTGTATACTGTAAAATCCCATTTTCCGGACTCAAAAGTCTGACGTAAAACCAACAAATATGACACAGTATGAAATAAAGAACATTTCCAAAACTGTAAGCCTGTGGCAAAAATAGGATTATTATGAATTCCAAATAGGTAGATACTGACTCAGCCTACATACCAGAATATGGCATTTCGGTCACGTGTAAGATAGGACGTTTTATGCCCGACGCGTAATTTCTTATAAAACCTTAAAAATAAAAAAAAAATATGAAATTGTCAAAATAACGTTTCAAAAATTATTCATGTCTTACCATTGTGTAACCATAGTAATTCACCCCTTTTAACATTATATCACTTGTCAGTAAAATGCTACATTATAATATGTACGTTCCATTTGCGTGGAATAATAAGTCATTAAGACGTTGGTAGGACATAAAAAGTATTGAATAAAGCATCCTTACCTTGTTCATTAAATATGTTCATCCCTTTCATAAAAAAAAAACTCTCTGTGTGATCCTTACTTTTTTTGCTTATTTCTATTTCATAAATGGTATAACATTCAACCCCTTTATGTGAATTTATTGTTGTTCTCAGGACAGACCACTTCAATATACTTGGTCCATAACGATGAACGTATTAGAAATAGTCTAGAAGGACAAATTTCCCAATTTTAGTGGTGGTAACGATTGTTTTAAGGTATTAAGATATCCCCAAAATAGACCTGCACGGCAAGGTGCTCGTTGGGCAACGACCCTGAAGTTGGCTACATCCTGCAGTGGTTGGCAACGCGCTGAAGCTAGTTGGCCGTGGCTAAAAAAAAGGGTTGGCGTCCCTTTTGGAGGTAGGAAGGAGGACCGGGGGCCATCACATTCATTCAGACTTTAACGTGAAAAGCAACAAGTCGTCTTTTTGTAACTGATGCTTAATTTTTGTTTTTATCTGATTTTATTCCACTACTAGTTTTTCCTGTTTTCAAAATTGAGTGTGTTCTATGTTTAAATTGCATTGTCGAAAATCCACGATACCAGAAAGTATTTACAGGTAACCTTTTTATTCTATCTATTTTTTTGTCCTACTTACCATAATGAGATGGCCCTGAAATTGACCGGTGTTTGTTCCTAGATAAAATCTTTTCAATTTTACTGTTGTCCGGCCATCCTTTGTCAGCGTCACAAATAAAATGGCCGCCATTGTGGAAAGCTATTACTCACCCCTTTGTTTGTCAGATCTTGTTTAAATAATATCCACTATTGCTATTAAAACCTAGATAAATAGTTGAATAACTACCTGTCTTTCGGTATGAGGCCGACAGCAGCAGTGCGGTCAGTTGAAAGCTATGTTGTCTTTGTTGACTTGAATTAACCAACACTAAGTAAGAACTGAATACAGAAGGGCAAATAGCGGCAAAGCGCTATGCCTAATGCTGTGGTTCTGAAATGTGTGTTATCTTTTTATGCTATGTTGCGCCCCCTTGCGATTTCGGTACCGTTGTAAAACTTAATAAACATTTAAAACCATAATTTTTGTGTTATCAATTTTCGCTTCACTCCTGATTAGCTCTCACCATGTATCCAAAGAATCTAGGGTTTGTTTTGTTTGGGTAAGTATGGATGTCCTGCCATTGCTTGTCTTGTCAAAAAAATAACACAACGTAGGGTTCCGCCTTCGACGATAAAGTTCCTAGACCCGCTACTCATTCCGATTGTTTGTAACCAACATCCAGCCTATGGGGAAAGAGGAAAAACCAAGAGAAATTGGAATTTCGCGCTTAAAATCCTTCTGCGCTGATTGGTGGATTTTAGTTGTTGGTTTAGGGTCAGTGCCGTATCAAACCTAGGAAGCATTCAAATAAATTTAAATAAATCAAAAACAATGCTTTTATTGAAATTAGGTTCTATGTTCGAACCTTTGAACCACTTCTCGCGCTGTTCTGTATCTCGTGGAAAACTAAAGGTAAAAATTGTAATTTGTATTGTTTTATACGCTTATGACTTTGCTCACGTACTTACGCTACGGCGTTGGACGGAATCTCCCGAAGATAAACGAACAATTAAATAAACCAATCAGCGCAGAGGGATTTAAGATCGAAATTCCAAAGTATGGAATAAATTCATTAAAAATTAAACAATTTTTTTTTCTAAAAAATTTTTGGACGGGTCAATTTATTTTTTTCTCAAAACTTTATGTACAGTTACGGCCACGGAATTTTGGCCGTCACTTATCATTTATTGTCATAAGATGTAAGGGGACCCTTAGGTATTCGTAACCTAACTTTCTACTATTTCAAAAGCTTGTCATTTTGACATTGACTCACTCACTAGCAGTGACAAATTTTTAGATTTCAATTCTAAAAAGTGAATCATAATGACAATAAAGCATGGACTACATCCGTTTTTCTTTAATTGACATTAAAGTGACGGCTAAAATTCCATGGCCGTGACTGTAAGATAACAAAAATGATTATACTGACGTTTAGACAATTAAAAGGGCTATCTGAATCAAGAAAACAAATAGGGGGTTTCTATTTAAAAAAAATATCGATGACGTCATCACTCAAAAACAAATGACTGCTTGAAACTTAATTTAGGATAAAAATATTAATTTCTATAAACCAAAATTGACCCGTCCAAAAAAAAAATTGTTTAATTTTTAATGAATTTATTCCATACTTTTGCCGTTCACTGTATATTCTGACGTCGTTGGGTTTCGTTTTTTCTTTCATTGTCTGACGATCACTGGCCAACCTTTTAAAGTTCGCGGTTCGTTTCAAATTTTCAAATTTGACGTTTGTTGGTATCATTGATATTTCATTTCATGTTCAAATTTAAAAAGTGGCGATAAAAAGGGGGGGTTATCACAGAATCTATCATCGCTTGAATTTGTACAGCTTTGAATATTATAAATTTTATTTAAATATTATGAAATATTTTCGGAAATGCAAGTAGTTTCAGAAAAATGTTTAAGACTGAATTTAAGAAGATATTTATAAGACTATATAGACTCTCTTTATTTATGAATATAATATAATCATATAATTATGTTGGGCGAAGGATATGCGTGACACCCATTGCTACGTTTAGATGGTTCCTTTTACGACACTCCCTTTAGCCCTTAGTTAAAGTTTTCAGTACTTTTTTAAAGAGAATTAGTTTGTCATTTCCAGAATAACGTAAGTAAAGAAGTTTCACTTCAAAAATATTTTTTTCTGATGTGTTTGTAATCCATACAGGGTAGCGCAAAAGAATGAAAATACCTGGATATCTCAAAAACGGGTAGTCCGATCTAAACCAATTTTGGCAGATATATAGGGGTCTATAATATCTACTTGGTGTAAGACATGAGGTGTTTCCTGGCAGGTGGATCGGCAAAAGAGGGGCAATTGAATGGCCGGCCAGATCTGCCTCCTGATTTGTCGCCTCTCAATTTTTTTGTGGGGTCATGTAAAAAGTAGAGATTATGCCAGAAGACCACTTGATTTTGAAGATTTAAAGCAACGAATAAGAGAAGAGATTGCTAGCATCACTTCCAACATGTTACGCAAAGTTTTGTTAATAGAATTCATTTTTGTCAAGAAATTAATGGTCAACATTTTGAACATTTATTGTAAAAGACAGATTTTTTAGGTTTGATGGCATAAATAATAATTAAAATTAAAATTTAAATATATCTAAGTCGAACTCCACAAACTTTAATAAATGTAAGATTACTAATGGCATTAGTAATCTTACAGTTATTAAAGTTTGTGGAGTTCGACTTAGATATATTTAAATTTTAATTTAAATTTACTCCACCTGGATTTAAGAACATTCTTCTGGTTTATAAATAATAATATTTGCAGCCGTGAATTCAATAATAATGATAATTTATAAAAAAAAATATTTTTTTTTTGCAGACAAATGCCAAAAAGTAGAATTATTATAGCACATCGTTAAATTCAGAAAAAAATGTTTTTCCAAAAAGGTTATTTTCACTCTATGTTGCTATTTAAAAAAATATAATTTGGTTTTGTATTTTGAAAACAAATGACAATGCAACTATGAAAAAATTACACCAAGTAGATATTATAGACCCCTATATACCTGCAAAATTTGGTTTAGATGGGACTAACAGTTTTTGAGATATTCAGGTGTTTCCATACTTTTGCGCTACTCTGTATGTATGTCAAAGAGAGGCTAAATTAAACAGTCTGTGGAAATAACCACTGTAAATCCCTTCCAATACAATTTCAGAGATGTGTATGCACTTGGGGTCGTCCACAAACCAAGTAACGCTGTTGAGGGGGTGGAAGAAGTGGCCACCAATTTTATTTATTGACAATCTACCTAAACACCTACAAAATTTTGATTCAATGAGATTTCAACAATTTTTTTGTTGCTACTTTTATTTTTTTATATCTATTTTATTTTGATCGCTCCTCAAAAATATTGCACGATTTATCATTCAAACCACCTGTCAACTTGTAATCTATCGTAAAAAAATACTGTTAGATTTAAACGCTCACTGTTGTTTCATTAATCTCTGTCAATTTTTAGAAATAAATTTGAAAAGTAAAAAAAATAGTCAAAGATGACCATGCACAAAAATCCGCTTGTCATAGTTTTAAACCAGGCTTAATATAGCAAAACAAGTATAATATTACAAAAACAAAAAATTTAATAAAAGAATAATAAAAAAACTTGCTATTTCTAAGATTTAAGAGAAAACAAACTTTTATTGAAACTATTCGGGTTTTTACTAACGCTATATAATTTGATAATTTTTCTGGATATAAAAATACCATTTCATTTTTATAATTCGCTTCGATGAAAGCAAACCTCTTTCAGTTCACATTATCGTGCTTCTACTGCACAAGTTTAAATGTAAATTGAACCTCAACACATTATTCTCTGGAAACCGTAAATAAATAGAAATTGCATAAGAGACAAATACAAACAAGCTCGGCTCCACACATGTGTATTTCATTCAAAAATGACAGTCCATTAGATGAAACCACAAAGGAAAATATACCACGTTTTAAACTTTCCACACTTGGCAGTTTCATTCCCGTAGCATATTGCTGAAACAAAAACTAGACACTTTGTACGTGCCATGCATGATACATTCAAGTATTCTCGTTTACACACTAATGGTTACCCCGTTTGGTGAACAAGTAGGCTTAATATATGTTTCTTCCGACAACAGTTGCATGGGACCAAGTGTGTTAAAAATATGCGGTGTTAGTCCAACGAGACGGTAGTTGCTTTGTATGTAGTTCATCTTATTTATGCATAGTTTTCATAACGAGATTTTGACAAACTGCTCTCTCTGTATTCGTCCCATTTTTTTTATTTTCTTTGTTTTGTGCGATATTAGGAAATTACTAGTCGAGAAAAAATGTTGCAAAGCTAAGGTGAAAGTCGGAGGTGCTATACATAATATGTTAATTACTTAATGTAATTTATGTCCGACCGCATTACAGTAGTCGTTGTGGAGATATTTATAGAGTCTATAATGAATCAGATTATGGAATAGGTCATAATGCAAAAGTAAAACGGCCGGTTGTCAATGTCAGTAACAATAACAAAATAAATACAATTTATTTACACAAGGTTTTGTAACTACATACATATATTAGCACAGAAATAACACTGGTCAACAATGAATAGTTTTCCTTGATATTGTGATGAGCCTAAGTTCTTCCCGCCAACAATTTGAAATGAACCGGTTCTTTGAATGCAAGGTGCGCAGCGTTGGAGGTAGATCAACAACACAAATTAGGGATTTATCAATGTATTTGCTTTAGAGGTCTTATGGTCGAACTTTTGATTAATCGTTGACATTTTGAACATTTATCTAGTAACAATTTGGATAATTTAACTCATTTAACATTTGTAGCTGATTTCATGACTCTTAACAACAATTTGGCTCATTACTGCAATAACAACTAATTTAAGTGTATACAATACAAAATTGCAACTGTAGAAAAGTGAAGTGGTTACAACATTCCATACCCATTTTTAAACAAATCCATCAGTAAAAGTTACAGTTAATCAAAGCATTGAGTGTTTCCTTTTCTTTCGACAAATTCAATTTCATTAACAAACCGAAATCTCCGATAAATGAACCCCTTTAAATGTTATTATGAATTCAAACACAGGTACACAAATAAGTTACAGTTTGAACGCCTTTCCAGATTATCAATAAATTTGGTTTTTGAGTCTGGTATTCGGATGAGCAAGTAAAGTACTGTAGCGTTTACGGGTTCACAAAACTATTAATTTGAACGAACTACATAATTATGTACAATTTATTTAAACACTAGACTCTTTACAGATCACAGTTATAATGGCACAAGTATTTATTTTAACAGTTCGCATGAGTCACACGGATTATGTCGCTCAGTAGCTTATTCAGACTTTGACATCGACTGTTCGGCAGTCGTTCTCCCGTCCGTCGGGAAGCCGCTTTCTGGTTTCTTCGAGAATCGGGCCGAAAACTTCAAAACTTAGAATATTCGCGATCGTACGAATTTACGATGAAATCATCACGCCGCGATTCTTCGAGAACGTCACACTGCCCCCTCCTTAAAGATGTTTCGTCCCGAAACGTCAAAGCGGAACCTGCAGTTTGCTCCTTTTCTGCATCCAGACGTTCCATAGAAGTAACAATCGACAGTCGTCCAGTTCGTTGGTCTTTTTGGGTTGTACCAATGCACTAAGATCTCCACTCCCGTTAAACGAAAGAGCACTTCCAACATACTTCGGACTAGCCTCCAATCTAAGCAATCAAATCCACAGGCGATCTACAGGATTGCTAATTTCCTGATACCTTGAGAGAGAACGGTTTCTCTTAACACACATAAAGTATCCCAAACATTTTGCTAGGTAGCCTTCTCGAACTTAAATTGTTTCGTGACTAGATAGAAGATATTTCTTCTCGAATTCTGCCAAGTGCCTGCCAGACATAGTAACCCTCCAACTTGTGGGTTTTGCTTTCGAAGCTCGTCGAGTCTGCCAAACTTCCTTTTGAACACAGTGGCGATCCCTTTCGACATGTCCAGATCTTGAGACACACAATGGACTAGTGAATAGTCTGCTGGAGCTTTAAAAATTTCCTGACGTACTTCTTGGGCGACTCCAAATCGGGACTCATAACTTCCAGAATGCAGAAACATAAACACCTCGAATGACAAGTTTTCCACTGGCATCAATTGTCGCACCTGCTCTCCTTGCTGACGGTCTTCGTTGGTTCCATGGTATGGTGATAGGCGATTAAAGTGGTTTTCCGTTTGGCCTTTTTCTTATGCGGTAAACGACATCATTAATTCGGTTAAGAACTTCGTACGGCCCTTCCCAAGAAGTCTGTAACTTTGGAGACAAACCCCGGCGTTGTCGTGGGTTGTACAACCACACCAAGTCGCCTGGCTGGTATCCACCTCTGACAGCATTGTTGTCGTAGGTATCCTTCATCCGATCGCTAGCACTCTGAATGTTTAAGCGTGTGCGATAGTGAATGTCTTCCATCCTTCTTCGCAGTTCGGTGACATAGTCGTCGCCAGCTAGGTCTTCACCCGGTGGGCACCCAAATCGCAAATCGCAGGGAAGACGTAATTCGCGACCCATCACTATGCTAGCTGGTGTCTGTCCGGTATGCCATGAGGAATAGGTGAAGGTAGCGATCCCAATCTCTTTGATGGTCAGAGACGACTTTGGACAAGTATCGATTTATCGTTCTGTTCATTCGTTCCACCATTCCGTCAGACCGCGGGTGAAGCGGTGTTGTTCTTGTCTTCCGAATATTCAAAGTGCTGCACATCTTCTGAAACAAGGCGGATTCAAAGTTTCTACCTTGGTCGGAATGTAGTTCCAACGGCACACCAAATCGACAGATAAGCTCTTTCACAATTACATCGGCAACTGTAGCAGTTTCCTGATTCGGTATGGCATATGCTTCCACCCACTTGCTGAAATAGTCCATGACTACAGCAATGTACTTATTTCCATCATCTGTTTGGGGAAACGGACCAGCAATGTCCACATTAATTCTTTCGAATGGACTACCCACGTTGTATTGTCTCATCGGAGCCTTCCTGCGTTTTTGTGGACCGTTACTTGCGGCACAAGTTGCACATTTCTTACACCATTTCTTAACATCCACCTTGCAGTTCACCCAGTAGAAACTTTCCCGCAGCTTCCCAAGGGTCTTTGACACTTCCAAGTATCCACCTGTTACTCTACAATGGAGTTCCTCCAGAACTTCCAAAATTCTGTTTTTGGAGATCAACAGTTGCTTCCTCTCTATTTGGCCCTCAGGTTTATCTAGCACGCGTTTCAAGACTCCATCTTCGGCGACAATAGAGTTTCACTGAGCCCAATACGATTTTACACTGGATGAGTATTGCGCAACTTGTTCCCACCTCGGTCTTCGGTCTTCGTTCTTCCATCCCAGCATCAATAGCAAATCGGGGTCGTTCTCTTGGTCTTCTCGAATCTTTTCAGAGCGCTCCAGCGTTCGTTTATAACTCTCGTCCTTCGAACGGAGAGGTCCTTATCATCAGCACGTCGGCAGTGACTGCAGTTTTCTGCACACGGTCTTCGTGATAGCGCATCGGCGTTCTGATGAATCATACCAGCACATACCAGTATCAAAATCGAACTCTTGAAGCCTCTCGATCCACATGACTACTTGTCCTTCGGGATTTTTGAAGAAGCCACGCTGCATGATCCGTTCTCAACAAGAATTTTTTTCCGTAGAGGTATTTATAGAAGTTCCCTACGGACTTCACGACTGCCAACAGTCCTCGTGTAGTAACGCAATAATTTCGTTCTGGCTTTGACAAGGTTTTGCTGAAGTAACCAATGACACACTCTCGCTCCTCCTGTATTTGAAACAACACAGCGCCTATTCTCACGTTGCTAGCATCTGTGTCTAACACAAACCCTCCTTGTGGCAAGGGATAACTCAAAATCGGTGCATTGATCAGTGCGTTCTTCAGCTGGCCAAACGATTCTTTGCAATCTTCGTGCCATTGGAACCTTCTTTCGCCCTAAGTTAGTCTAGTCAACGGTTTAGCAATGTTGGCGAATCCTGGCACATATCGGTGATAGTAAGTACATAAACCGAGAACACTGCGTAAGTCGTACTTGTTTGTAGGCGTTGGCCAGTCCTTTACGGCCTTCTGCTCGTCGACGGCGACACCCTGACTTGAGACTACATGCCCTAGATATTGCACTTTTCTAAATAAGTGACATTTCTTCGGACTAAGCTTCAGCCCAGATTTTCGAAGGCGTTGAAACACTTCCTCTAGATTCTTCACGTGCTCTTCGAATGATTTCCAAACCACAATGATGTCATTCAGATACACTAAGCAAGTTTTCCACAATAATCCTTTCAGCACCGTCATCATTAATCTTTCAAAAGTTGCAGGAGCATTGCAAAGGCCAAACGGCATTATAGTAAACTGCCACAGGTCTGTGCCAACTGTAAATGCTGTTTTCTCTTTGTCTCCAGGTGCCAATTCAACTTGCCAGTAACCACTTTTTAAGTCCAAAGTCGAGAAGATCTTCGAACCCGTCAAGGTATCGAGGGTATCATCAATTCGGGGGAGTGGATAACTGTCCTTTTTCATCACGTTGTTCAGTTGACGATAGTCGACACAGAATCTAGTTGATCCATCCTTTTTAGTAAAGACTAGAACAACAGACGGGGTCCATGGACTGCTCGATGGTTCACTCCTTCTTCCTCCATTTTTCGAATGATCTTGTCGGCCTCTTCCTTCTTGGCAAGAGGTAGTCTTCTAGCAGGCTGTCTAACTGGGCACGCATCCCCAATGTTGATCTGATGCTTAATGACGTGGGTTCTGCCTCTTTTACCCTTCCCGGCATCGAAGATGTCCTGATAACGGCTTACGAGTACTTTGAGCTGCTTCCTTTGGTTGTCATTAAGTTCCCTTGACGGTGTCTTGACCAGGTTGACTAGTTCAGGTGCAATACTCTTCTTTGACTCCCCAGTGATTTTCAATTGGCGGATGATGGATGAAATAGGAGAACAATACAGTGCCTTTCTTCAGGGTCAGAGCGTAGAAGTTTACATTCATCACTCTTATTGGTACTACACCAGACGTATGCAACAAACTTTTGCCCAGTACCAATCCTCGTCCTATAATCCATTGTCACTACATCTTGGTTGTCCATGATGATCATGATCCACCCGAGCTTCCAGAATCATTTCACTCCGTTCTGGTATTTAAGTGTCTTCAGTCAAAATCACACGAATGGCTTCCACAGTAGTTCGGTGTAATACGACCTCTTCTCCATTTATTTTCAACGTGCCACGTTCGAAGTCTAATCCGCAGCCCTTACTGCCCAGAATGTCCATTCCAAGTATTACCTCATCCTGGATATTCGCTACCAGTATCTTGTGGTGGAAAGCCGTACTCCCAATTGCGATAATGACGTTGACTTCTCCATGGGTGGTAGCCGAATCCCCAGTATCTGTACAAAGTCTCCAATTTGTGAGTAGTATGTCCTTGTCGGTATGTAAAACGTTGGGCCTGTATTCACCAGCAACGAACATGGCTTTCCATCCAGAAACCCATCCACGAATGCGCTGTTATGTTGATGTGTTATAGATGCAACGCTTGCTTTTGGGGCATGCTGATGGCAGGTCGACGGTTGCCCTTTTGCCTCGTGTTGCTTCCAGTTCTTCCTCGATTCCATCCATAGCATCGATTTCATTCGGAATTTTAGCAAAAATATTTCGCCCAACTGGTTGATTGATACACCGTTATAAAAATCTCCCAAAGAATCTTCTATTTTCCGTATTTTGTGGTCTCAAACTCACTGTTTTTTTTTTGTTGATGGTTTTTGTATCAGGTATTTTAACCAGTACATCAAAGTTTCCTTTGTCTAAGGTGTCATCTACAGTTATTTTACATAATTCATTTTTGCGGCACGACTCAGCAATTATCATAAGAGCGACCTCTTTCTTCATAAGATTTATTTCGTTAGACACTTCACTCAAGAATTTGACAAATCCCTTCTATAGTAAATATTTAACTTTTTTGGACGATAACCAATATTTTTATTCTTCAAAAATGTTTTGAATAACATAAGAAGAAAGCAAAAGATATCCTGGGAGAGAAAAAAAATCAGACCTACTTACGGAGGCAAGAACACATAAGTTGGTTCTAACTAACAAAAAATGAAATTAATTAATTCGAAATTTTTAAAATGTACCATTTACATGTGTGTGAAAAAAATATGAAACCTAAAAGGTTCTTCTATGAGAAACATCCAAATAAATATTACAAAAACAATTTCTAGTGTTGGTAAGAGCTGGCCCCCAGGCAGAACCCCTTTATGGCACAAACCCAGAACAGCCCTTTCCCAGGCGGTAAGATCTGCTCCCAGGTCTGCCGGGGGCCTTCAGCCAAGCCACCCCCGCAGTATAGTGTGTTGAACCTAGTTGTAGTGTAGTATAGTGTTTTAGATTTATATAGACCTTATAAGATTTCATTAGAATAAGATTTAGTTTTTAATATTAAATCAACATTTTGGGGTGGAAATCGAGCTGGTTAGGCCGTAAACACTGGAATGCGACCCTTTACTAATTTCGATGGGGGTGAACGGTCGCTACATTAACAATTTTTGGTAAGAATCCAAAAATAAACGTATCGCCTGTAAACCCCGCTTCTCTCTCTGCCCCAAAGATGTCTCACTATTTACTCAAGTTCCATTCCACTTTCCGTATCACTGTGAAATACACCTTTCAGTGCGGCCATTAGCTGGGTGTAGAACCCCCTTCACAATTTTCGGTAAATAACACGGCAAGGCTTCCGTTTGATGATTTATTATTTATATATTACAATATATACAAAAAATTATTTGTACAGCAAACTTAACATTTGGCCAGTAAAAACAAACTGGCAGAAACGTCATAATTCGATTTACACTATATAAACTGTAAATAAATATATCTACGTCAGCGTCAATGAATATTATGTTAAAATTAGAGTAATATGCTTATGAAATACGCAACGAAATGTCATATCAATCGTGTCTTAATTACCTATAACAGTTGGAGCTGGTGTGTTCGCCGGCAATTGATCAACAACATTTTCAATATGTTTGTACTTTTTAATCCGTTTCCATTCCCCGTTATTGTAGTTCATCTGGAAATGTGTTTCCGCCAACATCGTGAGATAAGTGTCGTCAGGTTGCAATACATTTTCTTGATCTTCTGACAGCTTTATAGTAACAATGTTTCCCAAATGAGGACATGGATTATCCCTTGATCCTGCCATGAATCCTAAAATCAACGCTTTCTCGGGCCTTGTCACTTTGTTCGCCGTCCGGAACATATCCTGCGCTTCCAACATTTGTTCTCTCTGCAAATAATTAATGACAATAAGAATTTCAGATTGTTCCCTAAAACGAACCGTCAAAGCGAGACCTCGTCTCTGGAGTGCATTTGATGTCGTCTGCGGTTGTATTCTTATGTGTGTGACAGTCTGAGTAGGTTGGGTTGCGCGCTGAGTTATCGCTATGTTCGAAACTTGTCCAATTGTCTTTCCTGACTGATCCGTTAAAATGGTACGCTGACCAGTAGGTGTTGTTGCCAGCAGGGGAGGTACAGGACGCATTGTTGGAGTGGCTGCAATCTGGGCTGTGGGTGTTGTGGCGAGTTTTATTGTTGTTGGAGTTGCTATTTGCGTTGTGGTTACCGTTGCCACAGCGGCTGAAACGGCCTGCGTAGCGGATGTTAAAATGGAAGACACGGCTGGAAAAAAATACTTGCGTAAAAATCTGAATACTCTCATCATTATAAAAATACTTAAATAGCACATTGTATGCTTATTTATGCAACAAGTGCAAAAAATTACTTAATAATTTTACATTACATTTAAGATTCAAACTACTTTTAATTTCACAAAATTGTTTCAAATGGTTTAAAAAGAGTAAATAAAAACTTTAAATAAGAAATAACAATTTTTGTACTGACTTGTTGGTGTGAGTACTGGTTGAGGCGTTGGTGGCGCATATGCTGGTGTTGAACTTAATCCTGCTGCATAATCTGGAGTAGTACCAGCTACAGGAGGTGGACTCTGTAAGGCAGTATTTTCCACATTTTTCTTTGCTTCCTCCATTTCTGAAAAATTGGATTATCATTATTATGGTCTACTTTTGAAAAATTATGACAATACCTTGCATCTTTTTCCTTTTCTTTGCAGCAGCATAACCTAATGGTTGATCAGCAATATCAAGTAACTTGACGCCACCCTCTTTTCGTCCTGGCAATCTTGATAGAGGTGGTCTATTGTTCAAATTGTTACTTAACACACCTGACCTAAATCCTGACGTAGGTACTCTACTTGGAATCCCTTTCAGTGGTGCTACAATTAAAAACATTATAATCCAACTTAAATAAAATAACATGAATAATTTGAATACTTGTATCAGTCATTTTTCTTGGCATTCCTCTTGATCTCACAGGTATGACAGGTGCAGAAGACTTTTTAAGATTTGAAGCAGCATCAGAAGATTTTTGTAATAAATCGGCGCGAAGAATCGCAGATTTTTGTTTCTTCTTTATGGTAAAATGTTTAGAGGGCTCTTGCTTATGACCAACCTAAAAAAAATGAATCTTGGAAGTGACATTTGTCCAATATGCAATTGACCTGCTATACCACTGAAATGAGTGCAGCTTTGTTCAGATAATGACATTCCATTGGCAACATAACATTCTCAGCTTGTCGACGCACAAGTTTGCGTAGATCTGTCACCAAATCTGTAAATATCGGTCTCACTTCATCGAGGTCCGATATTTCTGTATTTAAAGAACCTGTGGCTGGATACGTTTTCAAGGCTTCAGCTAACATGGAAACCCACAGCTCTGAGTCAGCTACAGCCACATCTAGGATTTGTTCTAGTTCTAATTTCCACTGAAAGAAGTCAAGATTAGAACATAACCTCAAACAACTTTATGACATATTAAAATGTAAATTTCAAATCGAATGAATAAAAGTAGGACGTTAACAATAAAAAAACCATAAAACAAAAGCCTTCACTGTATAAACATACTTCTTCGAGATTCCTGCGCGGGATGTGGAAAAAACTTAACAAAAGCTTCAGTTTCACTTGCGTCTGAAGATCTGGAAAACAGTCTTTGATGTTCCTTAATACTTCTGCGTTTAGTTGTGAGCATATCGAGCCTCCGGTCCAAGAATCATTCGAAATTCCTAATTTATTGTGTAACCATAAAGACGTATCACTGTCACGTACATTCGCCATTTTATTTTTAGTTTACATCAGTGCTGCCAACTCAACCAAAGTAAACAGAGTTGTTTGTTTGTTGTGCTTGCTGCCAACCAAAACGGGTTTCGCTTTCACGTCCCCCACGAGAGCTTGCAAAGTTTTCGAGAAAGAATTTTGGGTCGTTATTTCTTTTCTTATCGAAGTTAGGTAGCGATGGGGTAGGTCTAGCACCTGGGAGCTAAATTAAAATTATATTCAGCTACTTTAAATGGTTTGAAAATTATTATTATTTTTTAATTGCTAAAATTACATCTGGCGTCATGTTAGCAACTACAAAATTGTCTGACAACTATAAATTTATATTAAAATTATTCCATTCAACATTATTTTAACCTCAAATCTCACTTATAATTATTTAATTATTTATTTACCACTCAAATATAGTTCAAACAAACCTACCAAATTCTCCTCGATCCATTTTTAATTTTTACATTTAAAAAAATGTAGTTACTTCCAAAGTAACTATCATTAATCTCTTGTAAAATTGAAGGAGTAGTTTTCTCCCAAAACATGTCCCAACATGTCCCTTTTGTAATTTAATTTTATTAAGTTTGTGGACTTTGACTTGAATAATTTTAAATTTTAATTTAAATTTACCCACTTTGATTCATCGACATTCTTCCCGTTTATAAATTTATATTGCTAAAAGAATGAATTTCTAAAAGTTCATAGCAAATTATGGAAAAACAAAATTTTGTCTTAAAATTATTTCAAAATTCACAATTTTTACCTATACAAAGGGATGCGCACAGGTAAACGCTCCCAGGTGCCAGACCTATCCCATCGCTACCTTCGAAAAGAAAGGAAATATCAGAAAACCAGCCGACCTAAAATAAACTTTTTTAAAATTGGCCAGCAAAATTTAGATACCAGAAAACACTAAAACAGTTACTGTCCGTTAATTATTCATTATTTACTTAGAAATATTTGGTTAATTGTACATTGTCGTCGTTAAAACCCGAAATTTGACTATATTCGTATCAAATAAGTTTTGAATTTAGTGATAATGAAAGTTTTGAAATATATTGACTCACAACGCGAAAGAAAACAGTTTTTTGCTTCTCCTGTAAAACTAGTCAGAATGGAGTTACACAAATTTCGGGTTTTAACGACGTTGTATTAAAACGTTGACTGACTAATTTAAAATTAGTCACTCAACCATTAAATTGAATGGCGCTTAGACACTAGACAAGAATTTGCTCGAAGTTTAAAGTCTTCAAACAATGACATCAGGGTAAAATTTGATATAATAGAAACAAAAATTTCTGCAAATGATAAATTTGCCGCTAGATGCCAATATTTATTGTCGTATGTAGTTATTTGTATTTATAATCATTAAAATCACTGCCTGATAAGTGTTTTAGTATTAATAAGAGAACCATAATTTAGAAAAGTACTGAAGGGCAGGAGTGTCTAACTGATTTAGGAAAAGAGAAACAAACACAAATATAATTTGAGTCTCACAGACTCACGTCAGCAGCAAATGGTTTAAAAAATTAAGTCATCACAAAGCACTTTTGCATTTTATTAACATTATTAAAATTTATAATACAGAAAAACTATAATTACTGTTCATGTGTTTAGCTAATGATAGTAAACAAACAAAGTAGTTCCTATTTTGGGGATTCACATAACAATTAATCTGTTCATTACTATCATCGTGTAAATGCGGCGCACTTAGTTCGGAATGATCACGAATTACTTCACCAGGAAGTTGTAACAAACTTGCTGTACTTTTTACATAATCAGCAACACGAGCTCTACAAGCAGGATCCATCTCTACAACACTTTCTTCTTCAGTTTTATTTATTATTTTGAAGCATATATGAGTTGGATCATGCTCATTAACGATCACTTGAATTTTCGATAAACTAATTATCCTTATAATTACATCATCATCAAGATTTACTATAATTAATGCATCACAGGTTACAACTAATGCCACACCTTTAAAATCCGTATTACTGAAAACTGTCGCTTCAGTAACAAATAATACGTTTTTATAGGATATTGAATTATTAAGTATCTTCCAATCGTATTTAATGGGTGCATTTGAATCGATTAGACTCAAATTTGGAATTGTATCACTTCTTGATTGGGGAAGAGAATTCCATCCAGCACCTTGGAGCAATCCTGAAACAAGAAAATAATCTAATTCCTATTGAAAATAACCAATGATCTTTCACCTTGCCCAGTTAAGGCCACTAACTCTGCAGCTCCACTTAAAGGTTTCGTGAGCACGCCAACGAGTCCCAACCCCACCCCGGCTGCTAAAGAACGGGGTGAAGCTCCGTCTGCCATAATCGACTGTAGCGGATGATGAGCAATACCCCCCACAGCACCAAGCAAACTGATACCTAAACCTGTTAGACCCTAGAATAAATACTGGATTTTAGTACAAACCTAAATTGGAGTTTTCACTCATACTAGCATAAAACCTTGTGAAAGCCCTTGTGGCTTTTGCCTTCTTTGTTCCTCAGTTCTCTTTAAATGCTCTTCATCTAAAGTCAATCTGTCTAAATTTCTAGCAACACTAGACGCCAATTTTGTTACTGATTGTAAAGTACCCGCGGTCACATGTTTCATTAAGGAAGCGGACCCATGGGTAACCCCCGCAAGGAATGCCCATGGTCCTTGGACAAGACCCCGGTATGGCATGTGAATGAAGTCTCGCAAACCAGTTCCCATTGCACGAGCTAAACCACTGGGACTGCCCAAAAGTTCTAGGGAGCTAACAACCCAACCGGCACCGAAAATAGCTCCAGAGAGGTAGTGCATGGTCATGGCATGTCCTAGTCTACAAAGGATACATATTAATGAAGTATTGTATTGAATTGTAATGTTCACCGATAAGGAGTCGTTAGAAGTCTTCGTCTCTCAAACCTGCCGAATTGCAAAGGCGACTGATCTAAAGCGATGTACATTTTAACAGACGAATGAAGAGATAACAGAAGAGACAACGGTTCAACTACAATATTTTTCAAACTTAAAGGTCTTGCAATCACTAGCGAGTTCCAGAAAATTATTTCAGGTACTCTAACAGAAACTGTGTTGTAATTCGTACATATAACACCTTTTTTTGAGCCATTTTCCAATTTTAACGGAAACAGGTTGTTGAAGTACTCAAGAAGTTTATTAATATATAGATCTTCAACGTAGATAGACAGAGGATTCATGGTAATTTTTATTTCCCTAATGCCTGTTATTTTCTTCTTCTTATGAGTATCCATCCATGTTTCAATAAGCAAACTGAGAATCATCAAAGCATCCTCTTTGACGTTTCTAACTAAATCCTGGGCAGATCTCTCCAGTAAATTTGTACTGCTTTTTGGTTTACTTTCCTGACTTACGAGAACGACAGGAAAATCGTAAGATTGTTTGGTATAAAGTTCGTTATCAAACTGAGAATCCAGCACATACATTGTCATTTTTAGAACCTAAAAAAAAACAATTAAAACTATCCAATTAAAGAAAAATTATTACCTCATCTTGTTGAATTTCTAACCCGATATCATCAAATGAAAAACTAACAACAGCATGTTTTTCCAAGTCGTCATTGTAATCCGTCAAGAAAATCACAGAAAATGACTTCAAAAATGCAAAAATTTCAACAAACTGTCCATCACTGTGAGTGGGTATTGTTGAAACAAATAGTGATTTATATAAAGGAGAAATTCGCTTCATCATTTGTGAGCTAGAGGTGGAAAAGCTGCCCAAACCAATATCCTACAAAACTCAAGTATTAATCAGTTCAGTTCTCAGTTATTTTGTCTAAACACAGAAAAATGACGAAAAACAAACAAACAGATATAATCGTCAACCTACACTGTTAGGACTACATCAATGAATTACTTTATCGGGAGCCGGGAAAATGTAATAAGATAACTCGGAATGTATCGACTATTAACATTTTCGGCAGAAAACAAGTCGCGGCTTCGCCTTGGCTTGTACATGTCTGCATCAATGTTAATACGTCCTTACATTCCTTGTTACTTAAATAGCTATTGGGTTCATGCAGAAAAACAAAAAAGTTAAATTTGGTCGTGTATTAAATTTAACGTTGGATTAATGCGTAATTATACTAAATTAAGGCAAGCGTTTTTTTTTTTGTGCTAGGCCAATTTGATTTTTTTCGATTGCGCTAATCATTCAGTTTACGTTAATTACCTTACATTATGATCGATAGCGTTTCATTTAAATGTCTTCAGAATTGTGGGCCTAAACTAAAAACCAAAGTTTTATGCTTACCTTGGGGTGTCTACTTTCGTTAGATGAACTCTTGCCCAACACTGTTTCGAGCTCGTGTCTTGATAAACGTCCCCTGATATCAATAGCGTTAATTTCTACTTCACTCACAGAGTCAATTGTTATTAAAGTTGTGTAAGTTGTAATTTTACTGGTGACTTTCACATCGCCAAATTTCGGTATTTTGATAAAATGGTCACAGTCAGAAACGATACTTAGAGTGTTAGACCACTCAAAGTATTCAGAGTCTTCTTCAAAATAATTGGTTAATAAATGGACATACCTGAATGTAGTAAAGGTTACCTTTTGATTCCACTGCAAACATAATCCGTTCACTGAAACATGTCTGTGGCAATTCTGGAAATTTCTCAGAAACAAATGGCATAGTGTAATAAACACTAGTACCCGTTTCTATCTTTGTTGTCCACTTGAAATGACGCGATTCTGGACAAACTGTGCTATTTTCACCAAGTGCTTGTCCACAGAACAAAGCTACTGAGGTTTTATTTTCTATCAACGTTTGAGGACAATTATCATGGAACAAAGACAGAAATATCTGACCTTTTCGTTCTTCAGATGTTAAGACCAATGGTACCTACAAGTTTAGAATTATTTTTTTCTCCTCAATTGCAAAAATCTGTTACTGATTGTTTTCCAGACCCCTTGGCAGATATGCTTCTTCGTGATACTTTATCATCCACCCTGACTGGACAGGACCAACCAAACTCATTTTGGAAACAAAAGGACATATACAGAATATAATTAGTGTTTGAATCACAGTTGTCTGAGTCTAGAACATGCCACCACATGATAGAGACACCAGAGTTCGTCTTATGTAATTGTGGGGCGACCGAAAATGATATTTTTTCTATACTGGACGGGAAATCGTACACCTTCTCGCAGTCGGGAACTGCGAAACAGGCCACCTGAACTTGATTCGTCATGTGATTACTGAATATATGAGATGAGGAGAGTCGTAGTAATCGGATCTGATCAGCCTGATTGCTGGTGATAGAAAGCATAGCAACCTTCAAAATTAGTTGATTAAATTTTATAAACATATCATTAAAGCCTTACAGCAGAATCCGATTTAATAATAGTTTTAATGTTTCCTTCAGGAGTTAAAGTGCCTGCAATTTTCGGCATGTAAAACGCCTGACTCCAGTCGGAGGTTGACAGTTGGAGAGGAGGTGAATATGACCATCCATTGCCAGTATCCACTCCCAGAAGAAAATTATCCTTAATATAATAAATGAATTGTTGTTAAAATTGATGAAATACTTACGTTTAGATTTGGTGGGGCTACTATTCCATATTGAGGAATTTTACAGAGTTCTGTCCCATTCATAAGCAACGAAATAGAACAACCGAAGGTATTTACCATTAAACACCATGGTAATAGTTCTACAGATAACGCACTTGAGTATGGACAAGCATTTTGGTACCTGACCTGTATTGTAGTCTGAGGTTGCTCGTCCACTATCCAATCAACATTTTCAAAATCCTCGCCGAAATAGGGCCACTTCGAACTATCAAAATCGTGTAAACTCTCTATTATTTCGTCAACATTTTCTTTGTCTGCTCGTTTGAAGAATTTTTGTTGGTCCACAAGACTATAATTAAGTGGGATGTAGGGATCAGACAAGGATGTACCATCGCTACAAACGAGATGTTATCTTTAAATCATAAACAACATTCACGTTGCTCTACTGTAATTTAAATGTGAGTTGATGCGAATGGTCGATGGTTCCTGGACAATACAATTGCTGCAGCTCCCCTTTTCCTTTGACAATTGAGTCTAGATGAACATTTAAAGTTGGTGTCTCTATATGGATATTTGACGTGATGGGCAAATTTGACTTCACCATAAATAGAGGCCAAAGCATGGCCAAAATCCTCTTTCCTTTCTGACTGTCTTGAATTACAATACGACACCATATGCTCAAAAATTGCCCGCGCTCTTGTAAAGGTACTAAAATTTGGAATTATAAAAAATTCTCCGAATTACATTATTTACCTTTCACCAACCACGGCTGAGCACCTTTCGTGTGTTCCCTGAGAGGAATGTCCCCAGTCCAGGCAGCCTCCAAACCAAAAAACCTCAACCGAAAGTAGTAATTTGTTCTATGATCAATGAACATTGAAGGGGTAATAGTTTTCCCTCCCAAAATATGTACTGGTGCTTTCTTTAGTTCTTTGTCATCTTTCGATTCAGGGACTACCTTAAACTCGAAATGTTCAAGTAGCATATTGGCGATTACAAACTGGCCTCCAATAATAATTTGTTTTTGCGTTGCTGAAAGCGATTTCACAGTAACAATGACGTTTAAATGATTCTCAATACTGATAGGGACGAATTGGATGCTGTCTTCATCAATTCGAAAGGGTTTCGACCATATCCAACCCCTTTCTTCAAAAGCTACCTTAAGTTTAGGTTTATGCTTCGAGGACCTCCAACAGTACAAGTGGAAACATCGACTAGGTAACAAAATATCTTCGTCTGTGGCTACTTGACCGAATCGCAAATTGATGTTGGTATCGTTACAGACAACATATCTCGTAAAAACCACGAAGTCAATTTCATCAGCTTCTATCGAATTCACATTCTGAGTCCACAATTGGGTATTTACTGTTAAAGTATGAGCAACCGACGGTCCGAAAAGAATTCGAATCGGGGTGGAAACAACACTACAAGAAAGTTTTTTCGCCCAGTTTGTTTCAACTTTAAACGAAAACTGATCAAAAAGAGTTTGTTCTTTCAAGAATGTATAATCAAGAACTGTGGATTTGGTTGTACAACTTAAATCCATATAGAACATTTTCATACTCCAACAAGCCATATGCAGCTTCAAATTGTTCCAACTTATTCTAAAAAAACAGTGAGTTTCTGGTAATGCCTGATCTGGAGAGAACTGTTTCATGCACAAAGGTAGTGTAACTGCAACGCCTTTATTAAATGTGTTGATCAAAGCCACCTCTATTTTAGACACATACAAGGCCATGGTCAAATTTGGTACAATTGCTTTGTTGAAATAAGAATCAATACGCATGCAAGCTGCCAGAGCTCGTGGTGATATCAAATTCCTGTTTAATCTTTTGCCATCCATGTCTAAAGTTGTTAAAACCACCCTCCAGATGTAAGCCACAGCACGCTGTGGTTCAGCTTTTGGTAAATCAAGATAACATACTTCACTTTCTGATAAATTAAACTGTGCATATGGCATGTAAGCGCTGTGGTATTGTGACCAATATTGCAAACTACAATTGACTTGGCAAGGTTCGGGATCTATTGATATTTCCAAAGGTACGGGAAAAATCCGTACTTTTGTTAACGCCCTTGGTTGCGGGTAACGCCACGCCATCGCATTCATCTCTTTGTAATTCCAAAACATGACCTGATACGGCAATGGTAACTCCTCGTTGTTAGCATTGCTAGCTTCGATAAATTGGAAAGCCCCTGCTCGTAAATCGTCTTTATAGTGTTGATCCTTTTCTGGAATTACTGCCTTGACATATATGTTTTCGGTTTGAGTATTTGAGACAAAATTTGAAGCAATCTCAGAGAACTCTTTCACGACTTTCTCCACGTAAACAATTTGTTCCGGGCCGATATCCAACATCAAGTAATCACTATCTATGGACACGTGAATTTGGGGATCACTATCACTGCTTTGCCAAGTCTCCAAGAAGGTATTGATTTCAATAGACCAAGTCCACGGATTCAACAACAGCCTTTGGGTGGTATCATAGATCACACAAAATGTCATACATTCAACACTGGAAAAAATATTAATTTTCTCTGGGCGGTCTGATATATACAATCGAGTTCTAGTCCCATTTATACATAGATTAGCGTTTAAGTTATTTTCAGTTTCAAGTACGAGTACTAATTGATCAGTTTTCAGCTGTATCATGTCACATCCTTTCAGTTTTTCTTTAACACGTCTAAATGAGGAAACATTCTCCATTTCTGTGTCAACATGAGCCTCTACTTGATTAATAAATGGAAAGTTTTCAATCAATTTATTCTTCAAATTTAGGAGAGACGTAATTTTAGCCGAGGAAAATATTACTTTTGTCGGCCTGGATAATTCTATATGAAAATTTGTCGATTTGTTAAACTCCTTGAAACATTTTAACGTGAAAAATGCGGGAGGAATTCCTGTCTGCTGATCGGGGTTTCCAGAACGTGTTGTTATTAAGTCAACCGAAAAATTTTGGGCTGACGGGACAGATGAACTGGGATCGCATTTAGGATCGCTTAATTTAATACCGAAATCAAAGCAAGACAAGTGCGTTGTGTTTGTAAATCGTTGCGTAGATGAGTATATATTGGGCTGGGAAACAAAAAAATACACAAGAGGTAGGTATTTCTTGTGGCTTTTAACGGCTTCATCTACCACGCTTTCTTCTTCTGATGCTTCATAATCACGATCCTCCTCCTAGGACAAAACTTCATGATACAAAGAATAGCTCAATATTTTTAAAATAGAAACAATAAAAACACAAATCAGTAAATGAAAAGAGGTTAATTTCATTATTAAAGTAATTATTACTAATTATTAGGTTCTCAAAAGTTTTACTTCTAGTAGGAGGCATTTTTAAAATTTGGTATGACTTTTGGTCCTTATGCGAGAAAGGGCACCCACTAGGTATACACGGGGTCATCAGTCACAACATCAGCAAGTAGACCAAATTATCCAATTAGAATTCGCTTAGGCGAAAACCCTCAAATACAATCAATATCTGGCGCTGCTGAATTCAACTCGGTAGGGAAAATGCAGACAGCATGAATGTAAAATCCGGCATGTCAGTTTGTTTAAAAGGGCGTCGAATGTTATTTCGCACACAATTAAAAACTTTGATGAACGTGTGGGACCATGCAATTGCACCACTCTGACCTATTCAACTGTTTTCAAAATTTTGATTAAGCCACTGTCACTGAGTGACTTTTGTGGTATTTCCAGAAGTAGGTACCATATCTGTATTTTCGAAAAACCAGTGATGGTTCTATGGCAACAAACGCGAATAAACTGACTGGAGGTCTGTTGACCGTGAAAACACTTGAAGTTTTTGAAGGCAATGGCGTGTTTGGTAAAAAGACTTATATGGATTTTTTCCTCGAAATGAATGAATGGGTTCACAATTTTTATCTATTACCCCCTAAATTTATTTCGAGTGCATCCATGACACCCCTAATAGTTGTGTATTATTTGCGTCTTATCAAAAGATAACTGAATTTTGATAAAACTTAAATCACCTGCTTCAAAAACACAGCACGAGGTTCTTTTTGTGATGGGTCGACCAGCAACAGAACTTGACAAGAACAACAATTTTTCTCAGTACACTTTTATTATAAACTCTATTAAAATTTAAATATATTTAAATGTTTAAAATTATCTTTAAGGGCTGATGATGGGAGTAGTGTTCTACCGAAACATGTTCCAATTATAATTTTGCGTTTATTAAACTTTGTGGAGTTCGATTTAAATATATTTAAATTTACTCCACTTTGTTTCAGAATGTAGCACAAAAATCACCGTACACCAGTGCAGGTGATTCGGCTCGCTTATCGCACGGACAAAAAAGCCGCGTAAACATCGCAAAAACAATTAACCGCAGTATAGGCACAAGCAGAAGGAGAAGGGAGGTCATTTATTAATGTCATCAAATTAAAATTTGAAGGAACGGGATTTTACAGATCATTTGTGGACATTTAGCAAAAACAAACACAAATTTCAATTTTAGAACACTTGTTTAACAAGATGGAATTTTTAGAAACCACAAAATGTTATAAATAGACACACTATTGCCCAATGAAAATTTTAAGGACAATTTAACTTGTGTTTTAGCGACATTTTTTTGTAGCTATTTGACATTACAATTTATAAGTTAAATTGTCAAGCCAAATAGGACTCTAGGTCTAAATATTGCCGCCAATTTTTGCTCTTCAGATTGACTTGTTTCTGTTGCTTGAGAAAATAATGTTTCATGTCATTATTTTCGTCGCAACAGAAACAATCTGCAACGCAAAAATGATTGTTGTTGATTTTTTTTTCTCATGCTCGTAATATTAATAAATATTGTTTCTGACCTTTTTTTTAGACTTCAAAAAATTGGGTTTTCGAAAAAATGGTAGATATGAAATTTGGTTGCTCTTGTCAAGTTCTATTACTGGTTAAAACTTTGATACTTATTTCTGTTACACCCTGTATAGTCTTTAGTTATTCTAGAGAAAAAAAAAAGTATTTTTCTTTAGGTTGACCTGATTATTATTTAAGATATTGTTGTTGACTTATGAAACATTTGCATGACTCAATAGAAAAAAACAAATGCGAAAAAATTACTTACATCAGCCAAGTATTTTCCTTTCTTGCTCCTTTGAATCCTTTGACTAAAACAGAGCTGATACAAACAACAAGATATTTTTCCAGCAGTAAACAGGATTTCCAAAGGTATTTCGGAAAAAGGTGCAGATGGAACCACCTTTTGCACTTCTTTTGTAGCCTACAAATCATTTAAAACGGTTATATTTAAAACTTCATTCGCGACAAGATTTTACCGGCATGTATGATTGAGAGGACAACTGACTTCTAATCTCTGAAGTATCAATGCCAGAATCTTTATAGAATTCGGTTAATTCGGTTTCAAGGTCCTCTTGAAGACTATCGAATCTGGTATAAGGAAATGTTATTTCTGAGCGGTTAAATTCCGTACTAGTGGAAATGGGAAGCGATATTTCGTGCATCAGCGATGAAGCTAATTTGAGCTGATCAAGAGAAAGGAAAATGGAAATATCAGAAACGAAGTTAACTTCAAAAGAATTACTGCAGATGATAATATCGTTTTTATAGACCATAATTGGTGCAGCCACCACAGTAATATCAAACCTACAACAATGAGAATACAATAGAGTCATAAACGATGTAGTAACTAGTACTTCTCAACAACATGTTTAAGATTGAGTATAGGTACAATACTCAACTTTCCTTGCTTGAGGTTGTTCCATTCTAGCGCAGGATTCTCACTAATCCCTTTGACGTGGTGACCCCTTATATTCAAAATTTGATCCAAGTCTTTCCAAGAAGTCGTACTCACGGACATTCCAGAAACGTCAAATTGGTATTGTCGATCCTCCAGTTCACTACCAGGAATAGTTAAAACTCGAGCTTGAGCAGCTTGTCTGTAAATATCCGGTCTCAGAGGAGTGCGACATATTGGATTGACTACTAAAGGACTCAAAGTGATTTTCTCAACTTCTATGACAAAAACATCATGGTTACTACCACTACAGGATAATTCCGTTGATGGTAGAATAACTCGAATTTCGTGACATTCCAGATAAGCCAGAGGTAAAGACTGATTTGTAAACCACGGCGTATTTTTGGGAACTACTTCGGTTTGACTTTCTTCCATTCCTTCCAAAAATGGAGCCAAAACCGAATAAAAACCCGACAATGTTTTGAGTGAAAGCACCATATCCATTGGTTGTATGCTGATTACAATCTCCGTGATAAATCGTGAGGTTGAAACGGGTGAAGTCTGGAAACGTTTCTCTTGATTTGAAGTTTTTCGCAGAGCACCCCAGAGATTGTGAGTGTGTTGACTACTTGCTCTAGTTATAGTAAGCCCTATAAAACCGCTCTCTTCTGGCCTCTTTTCCACAGGTACATCTTCGCGGACCCTCATAACTACGCCACTGAATGGACCGCGCTGCCACTTATTTTTTTCAGATGTACGTTTATAATGCTGGATGGAAATGGATCCAATCTTACTTCTCATTTTTAAGTACACGCTTTGGTAATCAAGAGAACTAACGATGTCCTCCACATCTATGATCAATTTTAATTGGGCTTTAGTGCCCTCATTTGATAAGAGCTCTATAGAAAATTTCGTAATTGTCCACTGAATCCAAGCTGTAAGTTTCACATTATCGTTGTTACTATTACTGTCACTGGTAGTTGGTGGTGGTATTGTAGTACCGCTGGTGTTATCGAGAGTAGTTTCTTTTGCAGTTGGCGAGAGAGATGGACTTGTAACCGTGACAATCGACGGTACAGCTTCTGTTTTTTGCGGTTCAGGAGACTTTTTCGGAGTTAAACTCTTGAAGAAATCCGTCAAACCGTAGATTAAACTTGCAAATAAACACATTTGGGTCTCGGAAACCGATATAATGATGGGAGTAACGTCAATGTGGACATAAAGTCCGAGACTTCCGAGAGCGTTATCATGTGGCGTGTTAAAATCCGAACTTGTTTTATCGGTTTTAGTACACAGACCAACGGTTGCACTTATACCCACTGTTTTTAAGAAGGCAATTTCTCTTCCATGTTCCATAGAGTAGCAGTTTAAATCAGATATAGACATCGTCCACGGAAAACTGGACCTATCTGAACCAAAATAAATTTTAAATTCTTAACTAAATTACCGAGACTCACTTACCGCGATTCCAAATAGTCTCAGGAAGCGTCACAGGCAAGTTTTTCAAATATTTCACAATGTTCTGTTTTTGTGCACTGTGTATATTAGCAAATGGTAGAGTGATAACCATTACGTTAGGTACAAGTTGTTTACTTAGGGACTCTTTTACGGCTTCTTCGACCCCTAGATTTATTTATATTTTATTATTGCTTTATTTATATTTTTATCCTAATTTTATATTCTCCTGAAATGAATTTCCAATTCACCATAATATTTCATTAATAAAGTTTCAAGAAAATTGGTGAACTAGAAGTTCTCTCAGGTTTCTATTGCACTATTGGACCAAAATACAAACACTAATATATCAATATTTAGATGAGGTTCAGAAGCAATCATAATGCTCCAGAAAAAAAAACGAGTAAAGGCCGAGGCACACATGGCCGCACCGTGTGATGTCGGTGCGGCTATGTGTGTCTCGGCTTTTATAAGTAACGGGCGGACATTTAGGCTCCTCAAGCATATTGTCCACAAATTTTAAACAACGGTTAATTTAGTTGGTTCCACAGGTCTACACGCTGCATTTTCACTGTGTGCGCGGCTTAATTATGAAGAGTATTTTCATGTACTGTATGGACAATATGATAATTTATTGACCAGCTCTTTAGCTTTTATCCAAAAACGATTTTATTAGATTCTACAGCATTATAATGGTGATTAAGCTTAGTGTCTGTATTTTTTCTCCACAAATGTATAAAAAAATGCATTTACCTTGCGAGCCCACAGCAGAAATCGAGGCCATAGGAAAATAAATAATGCACTGTGAAATGTGTCCAGTTAAGACCACACTTTTCCAAACAGGATGCCACGTTTTTAAAAACTCATAAATTTTTTCTTGAAGCTTAAATTTAAATTTAAATTTCACTACAAGGGATTGATTATTATTACTTACATCCACTTGTGCATCTTCTTCAATTATTGGAAGTCTCTGTTGGTGTGTATAAGTAATGTCTCTGTCTGAGCTACTGTGAACTGACTCAATCTGAACACCACTACGTCGTTCAGAGACATTGCCATAAACCTCGTTATAATTGATATTTTTGTAACGTTGACGCTCTGTACTAAAGTACTTCAATAAAATGTCAAACAGCATATGAACTTACCGTCGATCCGGAAAGCTTTTATTTTCATAGGGTGATACAGTAACCACTTACAAACTAGAGGATCTACACAGACATTAATTTCTTGCAAATTAAACATCACCAAAGAGGGATGGGTTTGAGTTTCCGGATGTAATGGATACTGCACAGTTGCCATAAATAAGGGGAGTTCTTCAGAAAACCTAAAATAATTTTGGTTATAGATAAAAACCAATTACAGTTAAAAACTACTAACGTTGAGGTGGACGTTTTTCCGCTTTTGGGTTCTGGACCAGATAAAAACATTACTTGTTGAATACTACTTGAGGACAGTTGGTGATTCTGAAGACTTTCGTTTGATTCAAAGATGAAAGCTTTTACCGATTCCAGTGCTACGTCCATCGAAACGGTTGAATTAGTACAAACTTTCTTGAACCTTATACCTTCCACATAGAATTCCAAATATGGCATTGCTGTAAATGCTTGTTAAAACATATGACACTGAGGATTAATGTATTACCATAATCTTTGCTGGCGTCATATAGCAAAGACGTATATCGAAGAGCCCTGAGACCGGTGGTATCTTGTCTCAAGATGTTGTTAATTAAATGAGATACAACTATCAATTTGGCTTTTGTGCAATTAAAAGTTACACTTTCTGCGGAAAAATTAATGGTGTAAATATAATTTCTAAAATTGCATTGATACCTGAATGGAGATTTGTTTCAGTGTGCATCACATCTGGATTCACCCAGTACTGGGGGCTGAGAATACTCTTATTTTGATAACTCAAATTAAAAGGAACTATCAAAGTAGTATTATTTTGTTTCAGAAATAATCGACTACACAGTCCAACAATGTTAACATCTAGTTTTGAGAAACAAGCTTCAAACATTTTTTGTGGGCGATCCGGGAGTTGACACGTCATATGCACAAGTCGATTTACATACATCGGATTAAACATGCTTATTTCAACCAGTTTACATTCTACAGTCAGCTTAGGCAGTTTCTCCAATTGAATGTTATATACATCCGACGATTGCTTCTTTATGTAAAAAGTATAGATTCTGTAATATATACTTACAGCAAAGCTAATCTATTCCTACCTTGGTCTTTTGAAATAAATTTCCCTTAACTGGTTCAAAAAATGGGTGATCCATAAACTGTAACTCAATAACAGGTTCATAAAGCATTATGCTGAGGGTGCGAGTGGGTATAAATTCATTTAAAGCGTCAAAGTCTTCTTCAGATGGTGGTAATAAGTCTTGTAGGGGTGGTTCCGGTTTAGGTACATAATAAGGAGGATAATCATAGTTTGAAGCTGCTATTCTCAGAGTACTCATTCGATGAAAGAAGCCAGAGCAGACACGAAATTTCAAAGGACCCACATACAATCTAAGTGCGGATTTTTCTGCCATGTTGCTGTAAGTGAAAAAATGCTGTGAAAATACTGTTCCACGATAACAGCGTTCCACACTTTCACGTGGAGAGACGTCGTAGTCTCACCATATTCTCCAAGAGTGGAACTTCTAGTAGGCTCAAAAGCAAATACCCAAAAGCGCTGATTTACCAAGCTACACCTATGTCTGATGCAATTACGGTATTATCACCGTAAAGGTCTAGTGCACAGATCATCTATCTAAGGGAAACCATAGACGGGTTTTGGTTTTATTACACCTCATCATGATGGTATACCTGAAGAACAGAAAACTGCCTCCTGCGTCCAAAGAGAATATGGTGAGACTACGTCTCCATATGAACGTGTGGAATGGGAGGGTCCAAGGGCGCAGTTCCGCTGAAGTCGAAATTTGTATATAATTGTACATAATGTAAATAAAGTATTGTATGAAGTCAAAAATAAATGATCAAACCTATTCGATTTGAAGTGTATAAACATTGTAATTGATGTATGTATGTACTTTACTTTGGGGTCAATTGAATTTTTGCCAGCCTTACCGAATTGCGACCATGTTTGATCTTTGGTTCCAAAACCCTACGAAATTATTTTCTCAGAAACCCCAACCCTTTTGCAAAATCAAGAATATTTCTGAGAGGCTTTTCTTTCACTTCGTCAGTCGTAATTCGCGCAATTCCCAAGTGGTTTAGTTTAGCCTTAGTCGCACCAGAGCGCCACACTTGCAGAGTATGTGCTCAGAGCCTTCGACGTCTGATTCACACACCCTGCACAATTCACTTTCTACCAAGCACAGCTTGTTTAGCTTTTCTTAGTCTTCCCTGGCAAATACTGAATAGATTTCTTCGCCTACCTTTGTCCTAGGGAATTGTCCCAGTAGGCCTACTTGGTTTTTGTTTCTTTGTACCGGCTCTTGCAAAGTCGTCGGCTATTTCATTTCCTTTTATACCCTCATGACCTGACACCCAGTTTCTTAAGAGACTGTCTTTATAGTTGCTTGACTGTCAGACAGAATAGACATTTTTGTTCTAAATGTTCCTGCCTAGGCACACAGGTCTATAGCAAGTATTTCAGCCTTCATCATTGTTGGGGTGGTACATAAGGCTCAATGATTCGGCCATATATGTCTATTCCAGCCCCCTGTTCTGTTTATCATGATACTACTATCCAGTTACCCCTAGATATTTCACATTCTTAGAAAACTGTATAGATAGTCCAACTGGGGAGCTAAAAGGTTTAGCTTCCTGCGATTAGTGAATGGAACTATGATGGTCATTGTAGGGTTTACTCTAAGTTCATGTTTGCCTCTGATCAGTGTGACTGGGTGATCTGCGTAGCCTTTGCCCGTCATCTCCTTCAGATGGTTCAATGCCACGTCGTTCCGCAGCTCTCTTTATAGACTTCTCCAAGAAATTCGCTTCTGATGTCGTTACCCACAATTTTCTCCATTGTTTTTAGGAGAAAGAAGGAGAGGCTAATGGAACGATACAATTTGGCCTCTTTGTCTGCCCGCCTTTGGTTTGAAAACCCCTTTTACTTCCCTCCAGGACTAGGGTTTGTACCCCTGTGCGTAACTTACTTCAGGAAGGGGGCAATCTAATCAATCCCCTTCTGCAGCAAGGCTGGAAAGATTCCGTCTTTCCCTGGTTTGTAGAACTTAAAGCTATTTATAAAGTTCCTGCATGGAAAACTCCTAAACCTCAGCAGAACCACATGGGAAAATAAAAGAATTTTGACTTGACCTTTTAACTAATAAATGAACAAAAATGTCTAATAATACACAATTAAAAGTTAGATTATGAATCATTCTCTTTCAGTTGTATTTTTATTACTTCTGGATATTTGTGATCAATACCACACAAATATTGAAACAGAAAGAAATGCAGGAAAAACAATTTAGTACCAACCTGTACTCCAAGTTGCTGCCCAAATCTGATAAAATATCACTACTAGCGTCTTCTGGTATCTCCATTTGATAAACAAAATCACAAGCTACAGCAGGAGTTCTCTCCAAAAGAACATCCTGAGTATTAGTGAACATATGGAATTCCCAATCAGTACTGTAGTTTCTGTACTGGCCAAGACCATTGTTTTCTACAGCTTCCGCATCAAAAAGTGAGTTGCTTTTATGGGTAGAACACTGAGTACCTAGAAAAGTAAAATAAAAAAAAAGTAAAACATCGGCAAAGAACGCCACCTATTGACAGGTAGGGGTAGGAAGTGTCCAACACTTCAGAGTAGGAACAACTGCAATGGCCCACAGGTAGTAGAATAATTTCGCTTATACCGCACATCATGTTAGACCATCTTCTACCCATTGATATCATCTCTGAATAAATTCCTTGCAGTTGCAGTGTAAGAAATGGATGGTAACGAATTTTTTTCTGGTTGTAATACCCTTTATCATGGCTTGTTTCAGAAACTTTGAAAGTAAGAGATGCATTATCCACATAGTATCCAATTTGAACTATATGTCCAGGCTGATTTAAAAACTGCTCGTTCTCAAGATCTTCATCCCATTGAGTTGGCAGCACTGACGAGACATATGACCAAGCCCAGCCTGTCCAACTTTCAGAACTACTTCCGTTATCTGCAAAGCTACTTGGTCAAAACGACTACTATTAAGCCTCGGTTATGTGGCGCGTGGTTCGACGAGCTACGACCGTCTGATTCGTTGGCCCTAGATCCGCGAAGTAAGCTCCTGGCTCGTTATGGTTCAAAAAAGGTAATAATAGAAATTGAACGCCACAACTACTTGATTCAAAGAAGGATCCGCGCGGCATTCGTATCCCGTTTTGACACCTAGAGCTGAGACTATAGCGAAACAACCCCACGCCAGGCTCGTATCTCGTCGAACCATACGACGTGAAACCGCGACTTTATACCAATAAATACACCAAACCTCTGTTCTCCTGACCATTGGATGAATTATCTTGCAATTCAGTTATTGATTTTAGTTGTTTTTGCTGCAAAGCTATTAACAACATTATTAGGCGCAAGAACATAGGAACTTGCTGTTCAGTCATACTGAATTCCATACTACAACAAACAAATTTATCATAATACCACAAAAATCAAAATTTGTACTTGTTGCAGTAAATGTCCAGGCGTGTAAGTGACGTTTTATGAGATGTGGATGAATTATATGTTCTAAGTAAATGCATAGTCATAGAGCAACGATACAGCATGGGTTCTTGGTAAAAATCTATTTTTCCTGAGGAATTTCTCTTGTCCAAACAAACAGTTAAATCGTTCACACTGATTACTTTCCTCATGATAACATTGGTGGGAGAAATATCTATAAAAAATTGTAAAAATCCTAATCACAGCATTAGTGGAATATAATACCAGTATATGAAGACTCCCATTTATCATTACATGATTCTACTTTTAAAAGTTTCACGTTCATAGATAGAACAATATCTTCCTCCACATATTTTAAAATTAAATTGTTACAAAATATTTTTATATTGCTGACAATTTTGTTTATCAATAGTTGTACATAGTTTGGAGGTGCCTCCACTTCTTGTCTGCAAAAATAAATTAAAACTTAAGTCATTATAATCACAACCTTGCCTGCTCTGCTTCTTTTGCTTATCTCTACTTGGTGAAGCATCTGAGGCCACCCCATCATTGGCATCTTTCAATTTTAAAACACACTCTGAAATTAAACCACAAATAATTAATACAAACGTTATGAAAGAAGTTTACCAATAGTATTTATAGTAATAGTAATTGGTTCTGAGGTCAATTTTGTCCAAGGTACATGAATCAAAAGCTCTCGAATGTGTCCAGAAATAAAACTAAATGGAGACTGTAACTCATGTTCTAGCACTTCTAATCTTAAATCTAGGTTGTGGAAAGATGCGTCACCGCCCCACAGTGATACCTAAAACCGTTCCATGAATATACATTACTTACAGAAGCATAAATTCACCTGAGAATCTTCCAATCGGAAATTTTTAATGTACTTATCGACATAACTAAGTAAAATAGGTGCAATATAAGACTCTAACTTGAACATATCAATATTGGTTGCCGCCTACAAGGAAAATACAATGATTATTAATATTCCCATCAATAAATTATGAAGTTATGAATTATTAACCTTCGTGTGCTGTCATAACATCATCACTTTGAGACACTTTGGTTCAATATGAGTAAGTGATGAAAATGATAATTGTAAAATTATGTAAAATAACAAGAAAAATATCTTGTTGAAACGTTCGACTATTATCAAAATTTTGACATCACTTTTTGCTTTTAAATATTGGTACAGCAAATGATTGTTGTTAACCAATCGTAGTGTCGGAAATACATCACGTGACATCACGCTGCCTTAAACTTTTTGGAATACCAACATAGCCACAACACACTTCACCAGTTTCTAACCTATGTTTTGTGGAAGGTTTTAAAGTAGCTAGAGTTAGAGGTTAGGCAATTTACATCTTCTCACGTGTTTGACTAAAATTTAAATATAATGAAGAATTCGAAGAAAAGACGCCACAGTGAAGTTGAACTTAAAGAAGACACAGAGCCGCAGCCTCCTCCAAAAGTGCGAGACTCGAACGAACCTGTTGCAAAAAAGGTAGTAAAAATTATTTTGCTATAAACATTCTACATTTTCAGTTTCAGGCGAAATGGACAAACAAACAGCGAGTCCTTGTGTTTTCTTCTCGGGGTATTAATTATAGAGATCGGCATTTAATGGAAGATTTGAAAAAAATTATGCCACACCACAAACCAGAATCTAAGATGGAGCGTTCCAAAACCTTGTCTGTTGTGAATGAAATGTGCGAAATGAAAAATTGCAACAAGGCTATAATGTTTGAAGGTCGCAAAAAAACGGATTTGTATATGTGGTTTTCAAATGTGCCTAATGGCCCTAGTGTAAAGTTTCTTGTGGAAAACAGTAAGTTTTATTTATATTTTAAATGGTATTATTGACTTGTGTTTTACAGTTTATACAATGAGCGAGTTAAAACTGACTGGAAACTGTTTAAGAGGATCAAGGCCTTTACTCAGTTTTGACCCCACTTTTTCAGAGAAACCTCAATATACTTTGATTAAGGAACTTTTAAGTCAAATATTTGGAGTGCCTAAGCATCACCCTAAGAGTCAACCATTTTTTGATCATGTTTATACTTTTACTGTTCTAGACAACAGAATATGGTTTAGAAATTTTCAGATACTATCAGAAGATGGAGCTTTAAATGAAGTGGGGCCAAGATTTGTTCTAAATCCTGTAATTATAGAAACATACCTATTTACAAAAAAGTGATTGGCCAGTTTTAGGTGAAAATTTTTTCTGGTAGTTTTGGAGGGGCTACTTTATGGGAAAACTCGTCTTACGTTAGCCCTGCAAAATACAGGCAGCAATTTCGTTTATCCGCCAAAAATAAATATGTAAATCGCTTGCATCAAAAGGCTCATGCCGCTGCCGCCAAAGCCGAGGAAAGCTATAAGATGAATCCTCTGGACGATATTTTCCAAGGAGATCCTTTGGAAAAAGCTCAGGAAATAGAAAAAGCACAGAAGACGATTGTTTCTAAAAAAAAGACAAAGACTCTGAAATGAGTTTTATTTAAAAAAAATAATTTAATTGCAGTCCGTGAAGGAATGTGTTAACATTAATTTACAATAGAAGAATAAACATTTTGGACCAAACTCAACTATGGGATGTAAATAATTGATACTTATAATCACAATCTTGTTCCCAATATTTAAACAAAACTTATAATAATAATACAATGAATAATACAATGGCTTCAAGTTTACAAATGACAATTATAATAATACCATAAAAAATATGTTATTGTCATTAATCTCTACTCAGTGTAGCAGTTGTGCTCAAAAATCCTAAATTAATCCATATATTAGTACAATCATTAACATCTTAAAGCTGTATCTTGTTAATATTAAATATCAATTTATATATTTATATGTGCTTTTTTTTTTGCATTAGCACCTGTTTAGTTTTAACTTCCAATTCCAATCTGCCTATGACACTTATTTAATAGGTTCTAGTTCTGATGGTTGAGTGTGGGCAGTGTTAAGGTTTCTGCTGACACCAAGATTTTCCATCTGAATACCATCAACACTCTCCCCATTTTGGCATATACACAGATACACTGTGTCTAACACCATCTAAAATAGAAATTATTAGACTAAAAAATACCAGTATTTTCTAATTTACCTCATATAGTGACAATATGCAATGCGCCACAAAGAACGCGAATATACATACTACCAAAGTAGGAGCGGCATAAAATTCCAGATCAGGATTTTTTCTAAATATATAAAGTCCCACAGAGCCAGTAAGTACAGTAATAAGACACTTTCCCAAAAATAAAATAAAGTCACCTAAGCTATTAATTGTAGCCACTTGTAGTGCATGTTCAGACAGAACTTGAAAAGCCTAAAACATTTTTCTGAAAAAGTGAAAAAGAAAAATGAAAAACTTACAGTTCCAGCAGCTGAACAGAAGTTCACACCATCAATTGCTATAACAGTATAAGCGTTGTGATTTAAATAGCGTATAAACTTCTCCATACAATAAAAGCAACAAATACAACATTTAAGACCACAAGCAGCACACTGACTTCCCTTGTCTGAGTTATACTTAAGTCTGTAATAAACCATCAAAGTACTTATTTTATTTTGTAAAAACTTAATTACCTTTCATGCAAATACATCAAAATTAGCCGTGGGATCTTGAAGATGGTGATCAAAAGAGATCCAATTGCCACTGAACCCAAATGATACTTGATTAATTTGCATATAGCATAGCAAACGTGAGAATTGTCCTTGTATTTGTGTCGATAGAACCAATGCGCTACTGCACCCGCTATTACCATTTGTTGACATCCCATTATGAATTCACAGGTCCAGATTAATCCAATAAAATATACCCACCACATATATTTGACCCATGTAGGATCAGTGAACTCAACCACAGTCATTTCTAAAAACATAGTGTCCAGAAAGCAAAAACAATATTGAAAACCATACTTTCTAATATTTTTTCAGTGAAGGAAATATTGTTCAATTTAGCTACCGGTTCTGTACTGCTAACGGGAGTTGTAAAGGACGACTCGTTATAAAAACGTAAGTTAATTCCAGATGTCCCTGGATAGTAAGCAGTAGCTAAACATAACTAAAATTCATTTAAGATTACTTTATATATTAAGTACCCTAATGTCTACCATACCACAACAAAAATCCAAAACATGAAGAATGCAACCAAAATGATAAATGTGATTATTGGCTGGAAAAATAGCGCTGGGAGATGCAATAGACATTTAGAAGTCTCTTTAAATAGATCTGAAAGAAAACTAACTTGTTTTCTCATAACTATTACAATAATTAAAATAATAACCTGGAATAACAATATTAAAATCTTAGTCAAAATATTTTTTACACATACTGTAATGATTGTTGCAATAATAGAAAACCAGAGAAATGTCATCTCATTTCTAACAGAATCCAAAAGTAGCATATGCTTATTAGTTTTATCTAAATGATATTTTATATCAAAGAATGTATACCACAGAAAAGCAGTCCCTAAAATACTGGCAATGGTAAATAAAATCATTATTATGTAAGACACTAAATGGGCCATTAAATGTAAAATTGAAATCATCACCAATGATAATACTAAAAAAACAATATTAATACATTAAAAGATTCATCAGTAGGAAGTTACTTAAAGATAAAAATGTCAAGTATAAAATTTCTGTCCAAGTATCATAAAGATCATTCAATATTTGTTCCAAAGTATCCCAACTGTTCAGTAATTCATAAAAATTACTTAATATAGCATCTAGATTGTCTTGAATAGACTGTGGAACACATCTATTTAGTACAGGTTTGCTGAAATTTGTTTTATAAGTTTCAATAAATCATGATATTCAAAGCAACCTTTCATAAATTGGAAGTGCTGGACATGGCCCCAAATAACTACTAAATATATTCTTGTTTGGGATACTGACATTGTCAAAATCTTTATAGTTAAAATCATATCTGCATAAATTGTTCCCAGTATTTTTGTAGTAAGTATTAATATCCTCAACTTTTCTCAGTGTTACTTTGGGACACTCTTTCACACAGATCTTCAAACATTGTTTTAATTCTTTGATGTCATAAAATAAGAGGTAAGGTTTATCTGAGGTGTCCAATCCCGACAATTCCAAGTTGCTCATTTTCTTATTATGTTTTGTTCCACAAGTATTCCCAAATGAATCATAGCCATTTATAATTCTAACTGGATTTCCATAGACAAAGGAGAAGGCAGCAATTAATACCTACAAACCAACAATTAAATAGTGAAATCATATAAACAAGGTTATTCACCATCAGCAACAAAAACGCAATATAGATGCACAGCCAAAATACATCTGTACATCCTCTTTGAGTGTTTTCTTCTCGTTCTGGTTCCTTTCTGCTTTCACAGCAACCCATTTTTATTACCGAAAGTTTTTCAGAGCTATAAAATTTTCATGTCTTCTGTAAATCAGTATTGTTTGGGGGCGGCGGCTTCGACGCGGTATCTTAGCAACAACAACATTACTACATATGCAACCACCCAATACAAGTGGTGAGCGAGCGACTCAACAAGTTGACAACCCGAAAATGTTTAAATATCCAGATCTTCAATTGTGATGTGGTGGAAGTATGGTGGAAGTTAGTTTACGTTAAGTTGGTATCAGGATTTTTTAGTTGACATTTAGTTTTGCTCCATCGTTGTGACAAAACGATGAAGTGGTAAGATGATGGGCGATCAGTTTCGTAAAGTGGAACAATATTCACCGAAATCGTCGCCTAGAGGGGCTCGTTCCCCTGTTGTCTCACGCCAAGATTCATCCGGAACATTAAAAACGACGATTTTATTAGGAAAAAACCCGTCGATTGTCCCTAGCGGACCTTTCTATTTGATGAAAGAGCCACCAGGTAAGAAGAATTTTCACAACAACCGATTGTAAACAAACCATTTTAGTGGAATCGGAACTAACAGGAGCGACAAATTTGATGGCCTATTATGGTCTTGAACATTCATATAGCAAATTCAGTGGGAAAAAGCTCAAAGAACAGTTGTCTTCTTTTCTTCCAACTTTACCAGGCGTCATTGATTCACCTGGACAGCAAGATAACAGCTCCCTAAGATCGGTGATCGAAAAACCGCCAATTGGGGGTAAAGAACTACTACCCTTAACCAGTATCCAACTGGATGGTTTTCGACTGCATCCTGGAGCTGTAGGCCTTGCACTTGTATGCTCAGTATACTATATTTTTTCTTTTAGTTACCTGAGCAATATCGATATGCTAACGCTGCTCCTATAAAGAAACATAAAAACAAACATAAGAAACATAAGCACAAAGAAGGTGGATTACCAAGTCAAGAAACAACAATTACAGATGCAGGAAGTGACACACATGAAAAGAAACATAAAAAGCAAAAGCGTCATGATGAGGATAAAGAAAGGAAAAAGAGGAAAAAAGAGAAGAAACGAAAAAAGCAAAAGCACAGTCCTGAACACACAGGGGGCCTAACACCAAGTCAACATTCGAACTCCTAAGTACCTTGTAGATATATAGTGTGGATTTTAATGTGAATAATTCTAACTCAATTTATGTTAAGATCTATTATTTATTATTATATTATGAATAAACACTTATTTTTATTTATTGTTTCCCATTGAAAAACCATAAAAATTCTTAACAGAATATTAAGCCAAAAATGCAAACGAAAAACTTTGGAGGGTAAATATAAATTTTACCTAAAACTGTCCAGTAATGGCATTACATGCTACTTTTGTTTCTTGAAAGTTGATCATTACAGTAGAGTGTAATAACTCTGACTGACTTAATATTATATAATATACTATTAAGAAAAAAAAATGGTTTTAGCCCTTTAGCAAAAATGATGAAATTTTTATCTTCTATTAAAAAGAATATTTTGAAATTGTCAAAAGTTAGTAGTGCCAACCTAATTTAAATTTCACAGCCTACTCTAATTTATAATTTAAATGATCGAACGGTATGTTTTGTTTACCCGGGCTTAGCAACTATAATAATAAGCGCTAGTCTTAATGACTTGTGTTATTATTAGTAGCGTTAAATAAAAGTGAAGAAAGAAGTCGTCTCCAAAAAATATAGTTATGACAATTTAGCCGGGTACAGGTTATCAAAAACAGAGTGAGCTTGGTGGACCACACAACAACCAGAAGTGAAACTTCTTATGCAATATACATAAAAGTATGTTAGGTTTATAGATTTTTATAAATAACTCAACATTTTAGATTGGTTTTGATTATGTAGTTTTTATTTTTTATTATCAGACACATTTGAAGTTACTGTGTTTGATTCTAGAACAGAAACAAAACGCCTATGATAAGAGGAACGGGAGAACGCGTAATAATAAACGAACGTTACGTATTCTTCGGTTTACTCTCCAAGTTCCCAGTTGTACGCGTAGAGCGATAGTGTGTGCAGGCATCTCAAAGTCTTAACACAAAGTTCGAATGCACGTATAGAAGTTTGGGGAATATATAATTGCACGCCAAAATTGGTATATCAAACGCCAAATATTGCACAACGAAAATTCACTCTCATCAATATTTCACAACCTGCCTAAAACTTCAATTATACAATTTTTGATACTTGCGCAGGGGCCATATTGTCTTTCGGAATTTTATTTCTTCCTTTTGCTTAGGACAGGTCAAGTGAGAGCAACGTGAGTCAACTTGGAGGCCCATGTCGTCGGGGAGAATATATTGTCCTGAATTTACATTTTTTGTCGTTACAATACTTATATTGTCGTTACCTATGTTCTTTGCCGGGCACCATATTTTCCTGCCGTGAAGGATACTAATTTTTTCGTGAATTGTACTAATTTTGGCGGGCTAAAAAATACCACCCTAGAAGATTCACTTCAAAAATGTTTGAAAACATTACAATAGAGAAACGAATTAATTTTTTTTTAAATGTCCCGCCGATGCTTTAGGGACAAGAAACAAAAAATATTGGTAGCACTGTGCAGACGCCATTTCTTTCGGCTTCGCTTGGGTTTTGCTGGCGTTACCGCATCTAGGCGTCTTCACTTTTTCCGTTGCTGTTGTGTGAATCGGTTGTGATGGCTGACCGTAAGTTATTTTCTATTTTTTCTACACCATCGTTTTTATATTTGAGCACATTTCTGCATTTGTAAACATTATTATTTTGTATATTTACGTGGCTACTAATATTTTTTCAATATACACAAAATTAACGGAATTTGTAATTGTATACATTGGGGCAGGCTCATAGCGGATATCCACGAATATAAACATTAAATTATTACTTTTAGGAGGCAATTTTGGTGATTATTCACAACCACCACCCAGTACGGCGTACCCGAATACCTACGGAGCCCAAGCTTCTAGCGGTTACGGCGCCCAAGGCGGTGGTGGCGGTGGAGGCAGTGGTGGCGCAGGGGGCTCCTGGAATCAGAGTCGAAACTCTGGAGGCGGCGGATATGGCGGCAATCAAGGTAAAATTGCATCCAAATCGTTATTTCGACATAGGCATGGTTCAAGTTCCACATGAACTTAAAGCCTCCTACTGTGTCGTATATTATCCGGGGATTTGATAGTCCCTTCTTTTTTATTCATATTAGAAGGGGTAGACAATCGCCTGCACACTTTTTAATAACCAATATGTGATCATAATTTTTTGGACTTGTACTTCAATTCAAAATGAAGTTAATATAAAACGCTTTTCTAGAAACTAGACGGAAAATAAATTATCACTACTCCATTTTTTTTTTTATTTGAAATCACGCGTTTACTAGGTAAAAATCGAAACATTTGTCTTATTTGAAACGCGCGCTTTTCTGTGACGTTACCACGGGACAAAATTCAAAGTTACTAGACGCGCGGACTGAGGAGACGCATGAACCAATGAGAATGCTGCCCCAAAATGACGTCACAAGAGGCGGTAAATGTACAACGTTTGAAAACCATAGCGGAAATGACGATTTTTGATTCGCTCTATTATCTCACAAAACAACTTTATTCAACAACAGAACACGTTTTAGAGCTTCATGTTATATAGTCTATGAGATGCTATAGGTGAATTCGTCAAATTCAGTTGAGAGGGACAACCCCATTATCTTATGGCTATGGCTAATAATAATAATTCTGGATCATTGTTACATATACATAATCAGAAACAGTAAATCATACAAAACGAATACATATCTGAATCCATGAAAAATACATCTATTTTCTAATTTTATTTATGATTACCATTTTTACACATTTTTATGTAGTTTTCTATTGTCTAAATTTTTCCTTTTTCTGTTTTCAGGAGGTGGAGGAGGTTACAACCAAGGAGGTGGATATAATTCTGGCGGAGGCGGCGGAGGATATGGAGGAGGTGGCGGCGGTAGTGGCTACGGTAGCGGAGGCGGTGGCTATGGAGGTAAATAACAGGCGATTTTCTCATTACATATCTATTTGTAATTTACTCAGGTGGTCGAGATCGTGGCGATTTCGATAAAAGAGGAGGAGGAGGTCTAGACCGACGTGATTCTTATGGGTAAGTTATCACATTGCATTTTAAATAACCTTAGAAATGAGTGGGAGATATCAAATATTACAAAAAATGAGTGAGTGGTTACGTTATTTCTGTAAAAAGAATATGGAACTGTATTAATATCAATTTAGTTGCAGAGTTTATATTGTGTAAGTATTGTTGTATCATACACGTCTCTGTTTGTTGTTGGTAGCTCTAAGCACAAAGGCCAGAAATTAGATTTTTTATTTACAAAAAATGAAATAATTGATAGAGCATAATGGTTGGTGTAACAATTTGGTTGGTATTTTAAGGGCGTTTTAATTTATGACTTAAAAGGTTCAACATGGTTGTAAATTGGTTGTTTTTATTTGTTGTGTTGTTGAAAAAGGTGTATAATGAAGTTTGAAAATAAGGTAAACATCGTACATAGACGTGACAACAACTAGAAATAGGTGATCTTCGTGGATGAAGAAACTTAGACAATGTGTATGTGATGCCAACATAATGGTTGGTGAAGTGTGTAAATCACCCCTCCTCCATTCTCTCGACAACTACTGATGTTTTACTTCTGTTTTAGAGGCGGCAACAGGGGTGGTTATAACAAAGGTAACAGCACTGAGTCAGTATGATCAGTGCATTTTTGTACACTTTTTAATTGGTATTTTTATTGGTTGTTGAAGAGCTGTTTATTTTCATTACATTTTTGTTTGTCAAAATTTCAACCATTTTTGATTATTTAGTTCTCGTTCATCTTCATAGATGATGTTTGTTTCGTTAGTTCCGCGAATGTAGTGAGTGCTAAATAATCAAAATCTACTAACAGCTCTTCTTGTTTTCAGTTGCGATTGTTAGGATTGCGCTCTTACTAATGATCTTGTAGATTCAGATTCAAAATCATAGTGTGTTAAACCAAAAATTGGTTCAAACATTGGATTTTTAAATTTAATACTTTTCCTAAATTGTTGAGATTTCCACACCAATTAGTAATTAAATTCACACTGCTAAAAGGTTAATTTGGCGTTTTTGTAATTTACAATAGTATATAGCAGCGGTAACAAGACTACCATCTTTCTGTTTTACAGTTCTTGGTTGGGACATATATTTATTGTCAAAGGAAAATTTACTCTAAAAAAATACATATGTTCATAATTTAAATATAGTTTCCAAAGCATACTTAAAATTAGTATTTTTGCTTGGTAACACCAGTGTTAACTAAATACGAACATATTATACATCTTGGGTCTTCATAAATGATTCATGATCATGTCTGATAATTTTGGGGTACAAATTTTGAGTTGGACGGTATTAAATGCTGGTTGCTATGGAGACGTCTTATCTAAAGACCAAATTGGTCCTTACAGCCTGGTCTTTAGTTAAGACGTCTCCATAGCAACCGACGTTTAAGCCGTCGCAATTGAACACGAAATCGGGTGGTGAGTTATTATACAATTGTTGAATAATTGAAAAATCTACATGAAAGTTTTTGAGCACTTTGTCTTTGGTATTGTAAAGGATTACATAATATGTTTAGCATCTACATTGTGTTCTTGTCCCAAAGAATCTTTGTATTGTGGTTCTTTGTAAATCCGAACCGAGGGAATTGTGTGCTAGAAATAGAATAGCTGGCAAGCTGCAAAATGTTTGAATTCTTAAATTATTACAAGGTCTAACAGTGAAGAAAAATAGTTGGTGGGGAAGCATTGTTAAATGTAGATATTCTTACCTATATTTGTACACTGCTGTGACAGACTAGTCTACTACATGATAAGAAACATGGTGAATGGGAGTTTTGACTGACTATACATTTTCTTGAATATCTACTTAAGACCCAGGTATCAACAACATCATTTGTTTGAAAATTTTACGAAACCATTAGCGTACAAAATTCGCACAATTTAGAAACCATGAATACATTAATCTCATAGTTCTGTTCTTAATAAAAGTTACACTAGTCATTGTAATTTGTGGTAGAAGTATGATTTTAGTCCAAAGAAAGTTCTCTGAATCATCCTTGTATGCCAGGAGATTCAAAATATTTTCATCAATACACTTGCAAATGGTTTTTATGATTCTATAATGATCACATAAATATTGTATGAGATTATCATTTAATCTGAAATGAAGAATTGGGTTTTTTAAATGAACACACATAGCAAGGAATACCTGCTTCATATATTAAAAAAAAAATCCTTGTGTATGTTTTTATTTACAACACTACAGCTGTCGTTACAGGAATTTTAAAAATAAGGTGTTACATTTTCCACTGGATAAGCGGCGGCGCTAGTAATTCAAAGTATTATGTGAAATGAAGATTTTTTATTTTTTGTTGGTATTTGCTGAACTTAATTAAACAAAAGGGCATCAAGAATAAAAACGTCAAAATATTTGGTTTTCGCCAGTTACATTAACAAGAGATGTTAAAAAATAATGTAGATGTAAGGTATTTTATCTTAGTGAAATTTTATGCATTTTCGCATTGTAACAGTAACCCTGTTAAATTGCAGATAATGGCAACAGCGGTGGTAATCTGGTGGTTCAGGCTGACACAATTTTCGTGTCTGGAATGGATCCGAATTTGTCAGAAGATGAAATAGCTCAACATTTTGGATCGATTGGTGTAATCAAAGTAAGTTATTCAAAAATTTTTGCGCGCGGCTAGCACTCTGTGCTTGGATCTGTATGTGACCAAGTTCAATTTGGAATGCCGCTATATCATGTCACAAATTCTATTCCTTGTTTGCAAGAAATGTTTACAAACAAGTGTATTCGATTTGTTACATTAATTTATCACAGCAACCTTAAATGTTTTCTCTAAGTTTAACCATTATCCATTAATTAGATCGACAAGAAAACACAGAAGCGCAAAATTTGGCTGTATAAAGATAAACAAACTGGTCTATCAAAAGGAGAAGCTACAGTAACCTATGATGATGCAAATGCAGCTCAATCTGCCATTTCATGGTTTGATGGAAAGGAGTTCGCGGGAACTCAAATTCGAGTACAATTAGCTACGAAAAAAGATAATTGGAGTAGTGGCCGAGGAGGAGGTCGTGGTGGTGGTGGTGGCGGCGGCGGCGGTCGTGGAGGTGGAGGCGGAGGCTTTGGAGGCCCAAGAGGAAGAGACGGAGGTGAGTTTCTATAAAGATTACGTATAAACCCCCTTCCGACCTCAGAGTTGCTCTACAATGGTAACATCTGATTTTTTTTTAAAGGGGAAGACAAAAATCCCCATTAAACACACAGAAGTGTTATCATATCTTCTGATGTATCCTGTCTAGGGAAACAGTACATTTTAACCTTTTGTTATAGAGCTGCTTTACACGGTAATTTTTAAATTGTAAGCTTGACTTATTTAAGACTTCTGTACTGTAAAACGGCTCATAACTCTGAATTTGTTGAATAAGAAAAAATGTTTGTGAATTAATGTAAGAATAATATCTCAAAAACTGTTATGAACCAGAAGTTTTCGCATTGTAGGATTTGGCGGCGGTGGCGGCGGCGGAGGAAGCGGTGGTCGAGACCGTGAGAGCCGCGAAGGTGACTGGAAATGCCCCAATCCCGATTGCGGCAATACTAATTTCGCCTGGAGGAATCAGTGCAACAGATGCAGTGAAGACAAACCAGAAGGTACAGGCTCAGGCAGCGGTGATGATCGGCGAAGTGGAGGTCGCGATAGCCGTGACGGAGGCGGCAGAGATCGAAGAGGGGGCGGCGGTTTTCGCGGTGGAGATAGAGGCGATCGTGGTGGTGGCCGTGGCGGTTTTGGCGGCGGCCGAGGCGGAGGACGTGGAGGTTTCGGTGGTGGCCGTGGAAGGTATTGTTTAAAATAAATACACTCGGATCTGATTGCTAATTTGGAACTTTTTATTTCAGGGACCGCGGTGGTCGGGATGGCGGCAGGTCGAGGCCATATTAACTTTTAAGAAATGTTTGTAGGTTAGGAAATATACGTGTTTTTACTTTTATTAGTTATGCACATTTTTTATTCGATTGATGTAAGATTAGTTTTGTATGAGAATGCTGTAAAATTACCATTCTAGTGTAGCAAGTACTCGCTTAGTGTCATATTTTCCATTGTAAATATGGCTGAAATGAGTATTTGGTAAAATACAAGTATCGAATTTTTTGCAGTTTGGGCTTTTTATTGTACTCCTAGTATTCATTAATCCGTTTATGCTTTCTTCAAATATGATGGATGAAGACTCGGTATTAGAGCGAATATATTTCTTTGCGCATTCCCTATCGACATTAAATTTTATTTATATTCCATCACATGAGAGGATTTAAAGTCGTCATGGCAAAAAGTGGTACACCTTTTATGACCTGTATCCCTAGAGCGCGCAAAACGTTTTTATATTTATATATAAAATCCAAATACTCATCACGAAATCTCCGGATCCCCTGAACTGATTGTAATTAAATTTTGCACACTTACTAATTTTACCACGGCTCACAAACGGTTTTTCAAAACTCCATTTAATATTAAATAAGATGGTAGTAACATAAAAACAACGTGTGAAGTATTAAATAAACTCACTTGTTTTGTTAAATTGTTTTCTACTATAATTTTTTCGACTTAATCCTTTGATAATTTAATTGTATTCGGCAGCGTAACTGCCAGAAGTATTTTTTTCTTTGGTACATAAGATTTAAAAATTTCATTCAATACATATTAAAAAGAAATGCATTATCTACCATCATCAAGACCAATTGGTAGAAAAATCCGGTAGGTGAGCTATTACAGTATCAGAGCCGGTAAGTGTCGCTAGGCAACACTTACCGGACAGTTTCATCTTTATAAATCAAATCTGACATTTTCAAACGTATCTGTCGGCTACTGATGAAGTTTTACATGTACAAAAAAGTTGATGCGATTTTCACAAAATGTGATTTTTGAAATAAAATTATGAAGAACAGGCTTACAGTATGAAATAGAATGCATTACGATACACGTCCGGTAGTTATTTTTAACTCGTTTAGACATTCTAGACTCGGCTCCTAACGTCGCCTCGTCCATAATGTCGTAACTCGTTACAAGTAACCTACCGGACTTGTAACGTTATAAGTCCGGAAAACTCATTTTTAAAGTAACGAGTCGAAATGTTTGCAGACGAGGCGACGAGGGAGCCGAGTCTGGAATTTTGAGACAAGTTACTGTAAAGTTTCCGGACGTATGTCGTAATGCGTTTTATTTCATGTTACAAATACTAAATCATTGTTTTCATTTTTAAAAAATTGCTTTAAAAAAAAAGAGAACCGACTTTAAAAAGTGAAAAATAATTGAATACATGTATTATTACAAGTACTACTCAATGATCTGTCTGAAGTCGGTGCCAAGCCAAATAGGTTACAAATTTGTAACATATTGTAATTATACAAAAATATCAACAACGTTATAACGCATACAAAATTCGATATCATTCGAGACGACCGTCAACGAAGTCTGCCGTTTGGGATGTTTTGCTCAGCACGAGCCCCCCACCCACGCTTACGCATTCCGGTGCGTTCGCCGGGAGACCTTCGATGTGGCTGGAGCAGGCAGCCTATCTATCTACTACCTATTTGGCTTAGCACCGACTTCAGACAGATCATTGGGTAGTACATGTAATAATACATGTATTCAATTATTTTTCACTTTTTGAAGTCGGAATTTTGTAAATCGGTCCACAATTGACGAAGAAATCGGTAAACATACATGAAGTCGGTTAATTAAAGGGAGCGAAAATTTGAGGATTTTTCTCGATTTCCATGAGATCCCCTCATCAGATCCTGAAATGGTGACAATGGGACCAATCTGTAAGTATACTCTTTCAAATAAAAGAAGAATTTTACAAATCGGTTTATAAATGACGGAGTTCTGCGGTAACAAACATTAAAAAAAAAAACAACCGAATTGATAACCTTCTTTTTTCAAGTCGGTTAAAAATAAAATTGGAATTCAGAATTTAAACATCCATGAATTGAGTATCTATGACAACAGTTTGATTTGTTGGTTATATTTTTTTTTTACAGGACTTGTACTGTAAAGTCCCATTTTCCGGACTCAAAACTCTGACGTAAAACTAACAAATATGACACAGTATGAAATAAAATACTATTACAACGGTGTATACCGGGTGACCCAGAAATAACTACATTAATTTTAACCAGTAGAACTCATCAGTGTCAACAATTTTTCTTAATAAAATTTTGCCCTAAACCCCGTAGTTATCGAGTTAAAATTAGTAGAAGTTTTGACGATAATTTCGGTACACGCCACTGAACCTCTGAGCGGTGATAACGACATACGACAAAAAACTTCGAAAAACACTCGAAAACACTGCTCGGTGTAAATAAACAAAACTGAAAACTGACCTACTAAACGTGTTTACTTCAACATCCAATGCCATTGAAAATTGTGGGGCATAATAAATAACATGCGGATTTTCGTCTGCCCCTACGTATTATTTGAGTTGAAAATACCTTCTCCCATGATTATGTATTATTGAATCCTCCGGCTGTAAAAATTAGACTTTCTGTACGTGACAGGGTTTTAATTGTTGCTCTTTCAAAATTCTCCAAATTCGATTTGCTAACCTTCGGGTGCTGGTGGTGTTTTGCAAAACATGTTAATGGAAATTAGGCACACGAGAAAAAGCAGGCATCTTTTACATACGATAATAACTTTAAAAGCAAAAGTAAAATACAATAACACGCCCGGTCGAGTTCGCCCGCCGATACTGATTCTCAACCGCATGCCATTCTCAACAGCAGGTAACTGATGCACCCGAGAGTGCAAAAAAATTAGCAACTTGATAAGGACGTTGGCTTTTCCGGAGAAAAACAATTGATTCGTGAATTTGAAGGGTTTCAAAAATGCTAAAAAAAAATGAGATCGAAAAAGTGGTATATAAAAATGTTGCTTCTCTCGGCGAGTTCTACTACTGGTTAAAATTAAAGTAGTTATTTAAAGGATTATCGAATTATCACTATGATTCAAAAAAGCGTATTGACCATGAATAAAAATATTGTACAATTTTTTACTACGAATTGTATTCAACAGACTATTCAATGAACCAAATCAATGATTAAAATAACATAATATTTCAAAAGCTAGCTCGCAAATTTGCGTTAAACATGATTTCATTTCTATAGCATTTTGCCATTTACGTGTTATTCGCATTGTAAAGTGTGTGGAGTGTTGGAGAGACATCTGATGCAGAAATCAATGTGGATATTAAAAGAAACGTGAAAATACACAGAAGTCACGAGAGTCGGTATGGCGTCAGTTTTCTCAGTTTTTGCAAGAAAAAGGCTACTCTTTGACATCATATACCACACCTGCAGAGTTAAATATTATTCTGAAGAGTTGAGGTGTCCATATGAGGAAGAGAGATGGGTGGAATACAAGGAAGGTGTGTTTAAGCATATATGGAACAGTACTGCGAAAATGGTGCAAGAAATGTGTTTCAATGAGTGGAATATTGAGATTAACCCATTTAGTAAAGCTGTATTCAAAACATAGAGAGAGGCCAGAGATGCTACTAGACGAAAATTACAGGCGCTTCCAGAAAAAAGAATCAGCAGCTCTGTTTGAAAAAGAATATCAAAAATTGTTTAAATTTTTGACGAAGAAGGACTTCAAAAGAAATTTTTCTTGATTGCCTCCTATGAATTGGCTTGGCGAGGTGGAGAAGGGGTTCAATATCAAACTTGCTTCTTCAAGGACGAAATTAACAATGAGGATCTTCCTACAGGACGTGTAAAATATAATTAAATTTTTTCTAAAACTGCTCTAAGCGGTACAAAACGTTTAACTAAAAATAAATGGTTAATACCCAATAAAAATGCGGAATGTTGTCCTGTTGTCATGAGAGGCAGCAATGTCAAGACCGAGAGAATGTTGTTAACGCCTAACCCATTTTGGAATTCTAATGGAAAAACTATTGGTACAAAAATTCCCCTGTGGGAGTAAATGAAATTGGAAAATGGGTGAAAGCAGCGGCAGAAAAAATAGGGTTGGACACTAGATAAAGAAAAATATCCAATTATTCGATTAGATCCATTAGCGTTTCGTCACTGGCCAAAGCAGGTGTTGGCGAGCATAAGTTAATAAAAATCACAGGTCACAATAATATTAATTCAATCGACTCTTATTTGCAAATGGACAAGGAACATCACAGGACAATAATTTATTGTTGAAAAACTACTACGTCGACAACGACGACGACTGGATTGACCAACAGCAGGGAGGGTGAAATTTGTGAACATTCGTTCAAAGAAGAATTTTTCAGAATGACAACAATGTTTATTTTTCAAATTGTTCAGTTAACTTTGTAAAAAAATAAAAATTTGCTTAAATAAAAATAATAATCAAGTTCTTTAAAATACTCACTGCAACCACTAGTGGAATACCCATTTATATTTTCAATGACGAGGTAAGTTTAATCAGATTATTTTCAATGCTCGAGTGGTATTCATTACGATTATATAACCAAAAAATGCGAAATTTTGAAATTTTGAAGGAACTTTTTTCCAAGGGGCTACTCGCTTATGTTATACATCGTATAACTATGGAAAATCTGTAATTGCTATTGGCTCAATTTATTATGTGCTATATAATCGCTGGAATTTGCTGTTGCTAGGATCTTATTGGTTAATATTAATTTGGAAAATTACAGTCGAATTGAATAGTCAATATAATTTATTTTAAAGTTTTAAAATACGTTAAAAAAAATCGTTAAATCGAAATTAAGATTTGTTTATAAAAATGTTACTAAATAAAATATCTCTAGCAGTGGGTAATCTGTTTTATTCAAAAGGAACATGTTCACGTCGATAAGAACTTATCGGTTGCGTACTGATGTTTCTTATTAATAATAATGGTATTTACGTATTTCAAATTGTAGGCATCTTTATTTTATCTCATGTTAAAAGTAACTTTAAGATGGTAAGTACATATAATAATAATAGTATAATAGAAAATTACGTAAGCTGAAGTAACAAAACGAATTCAAATAAAATATTTTTAATAACACTTGGTAAGTGCTGTCCTTGGTATTATAAGTAAGCCGCGTGTCTTATTATCAGAATGATATAATTATGTATTATGTTAATATGTTATGTACTGATTTGTTAAAGGTCGATGCAAAAAAATAAAAGAAGCCAACCCAATCAGCTTGAACCTATTTGTAATAACATCTAACTGAAGAGACATCTCTTCTAAAACATGTCTTCGTAAGTATTCCTTTATTTTATTTTTAATTTCTATGACTTTTTTTAGGAAACAAAGTAAGCAAGATATTGGGCCTTTATTAGTTGGCGTAACACAAATTACAGCAGAAGTGGTCGTTTTAATTTTCCAGATATTGTATTCAATTCTTTTAAGTTTAGTTCGCTTAGTTATTCGGAAACCGCCAAAATCGGTGAAGGGTGAGATTGTTTTGGTGAGTGAAAACGCGATTAGGTCTATAGAACCAATAGTTTATTAAGCAACATTAAAGATCACCGGTGCTGGACATGGAATTGGTAAAGAATTGGCACTGTTGTATGCAGCAGAGGGTGCAACTGTGATTGTGTGGGATATTAATGAAAAAGGCGGTATTCAAACAATTCAGGAAATTGCCAAATGCAAGCATCCTCAAGCCCATTTTTTCTTGTAAGTAGGTTGCCACAGATATACATCATAAAAATATTTATCTTAGATGTGATGTCACGAATCGCGAGAACGTTTTAAGGGTAGCCAAAGAAGTACAAAAAAAAGTTGGGAATGTCACTATCCTAATTAATAATGCTGGAATTATGCCAACTCATTCTCTACTTGATCACACGGCAGTTGAAATTCAACAAATTATAAATCTTAATATTTCAGCTCATTTCTGGGTAGCACTTCCAGCGATATATTTGACAAAATATTCATACTTTAGACTTTTAGACTCTTGAAGCTTTTCTTCCAACAATGAAAAAACACAACTATGGACATGTGGTGTCCCTTTCATCAACAGCAGGGTTGTTTGGAATTCCAAATTTAGTTCCTTACTGTTGCACAAAGTTTGGTGTTAGGGGTTTGATGGAAGCTTTGTATGAAGAATGCAGGCAAGACCGAAAGAACAAAATTAAATTTACGTCCATTTATCCATTCATCGTGGATACAGGATTGTGCAAACGACCTAAAATTAGGTTTGAAAGTATTATGCCAATTGTAGATCCCAAACAAGCAGCTAAAGAGATAATAAGCGCTCAAAGACTGGAGTTGAAAGAAATTACGATTCCTCGTCATCTTTTCTACCTGAATTATATTCTTCGATTACTTCCGGAGAGGGCGCAAATTCATATTTTGGATTTTGTTGAGGTGGGACTACACTCAGATTTGTAATAATGTAGTGTCATTGACATTTAATCACATGTTGCGAAGATGTAATTCAAAAATAGTTGTAAACAATAAATTGGTTGTGAAACGTCTACAGTTCAACATTAATGTTATAGATAAGTAATCGGGCATAACATTTTCGACGTCCAAGAATTTAACACTTCCACAATAATTATCTCTTTTCTACATATAAAAAGTCTACCACTACAATGTAGTCGGCGTCGTGGCTGATCTTTTTTCATTAGTGGTAACCTTTTATCACTATCTTCTGGAAGTAGTTTCAGAGTACCACGTCTAAAGAATAAAGAAACGTGATTATTTGTGACGTGATAGTGGTTAGTTTACAATGTCTGCAAAAGAAAATAGTCCAGAGTAAAAAGTAAAGATCTTACCGGATTTTTAGGAGTAATTAGTTTGGTGTTTCAGTGACCAGAGACAAAAAAAGTTTGAAAAATGCTTTCAAGTAAGGAACTCTCCTCTAACAGACAGATTAGAAAATAGCGAAGACATAAAAACAATTTATAACCTTTTTGCTATTATTCTTATCAGTTTATTAACAAACACAATTATTCACGATTACACGAAAACTGGACGGTAAGTATCTTAACTCTTTAACTGGATTTAATTGTGTGTTCTCAGGTTACATTTTGGATTCCGACTTATTTTGAAAGGATTTAATCAATTTCACCTTGTTGTTGTTCTGTGGTGCATTTTTAACCTCTTAGCGTGGTTATTATATTGTTTTGTTATTTTTTGGGGTACCACTCGAAATTTACTAAAACCAAGAAGTAAGAAAATAATTGTTGTTGAACATATTATATCGACTTAATTTTAGCTGCAAAACTATGGGACAAAGTATGGATATCTCTTGTTATAGTTTATTACACTTTGTCTTTGTATGGACTACAAAGTATAGTAAAAAATCTGGATTTTGCTCCAGGATCAGCCACAATTTTATTCATTGAAGAAGTAGGTAAGTGCCATCCACATTATCGCCCTTTGAACTATTGCTTTTATTTTTTAGATACGAATTTTGATGAAGCAACATGCTTTTATACGTAGCACCGCGCCTAAAGTCCTAAAGTTTAAGCCCCACAGCGACAATATTCTAACATTACCAACTTTCGGAAATTTTCTGTTCTTTTTGTTTGCTCCGACTTTGGTCTACCAAGATGAATATCCTCGAACTCAAAATATTCGTTGGAAGTTTGTTCTCTATAATTTCATGGAAGTTTTGGGGATTATATGGCTTTTGAGCTTGATTGTAGAAAGGTTTTTGGTACCTCCATTCGAAGATATCTGTTTACGGAAATACACTGTTACCGAAATTGTTGTTCCAGTTATGGCAAATTCTTTTCCAGGAATTTTATTCATGCTATGTGGATTTTATTCTGTTCTGCATTCCTTTCAAAACGCTGTTGCCGAAATCCTTAGATTTGGAGACAGGATGTTTTATAAGGTAATATTTACTTAAAACTTCTATAAATAACATTCTTAATATAATCAGAGGTACTAAATCAAAATATTTAGTACAGTTTTGACAAAAAATCACATTTCACACAAGAAAATTTCACTATGAAATGTGAGATTCCAATTATTATTATTATCATACAAAAACCGCTCTCTTTTGTTATATACTTGGTATATATAGTAAAACAGTTTTGATTGTATTTTATATAAGAAATTTGTATATCCTGTAAAGCCCCGTAAATCTTAATTGACTCAACAAAGGAGTAAATAAAAGTAACTGAACCTGTTGTTTTAGGAATGGTGGACGTCAAGATCTCTCTCACAATACTATCGAACGTGGAACATACTAGTTCACGATTGGCTGTTTATTTACATTTATAAAGATTTTTATCAAATCGTGGTCCCTAAGAATAAAGTTGTGGCCCAGTTGGCAGTTTTCCTTATTTCTGCACTAATCCACGAATGGATTCTGACCAATGTTTTACAATTATTTCTTCCAGTGCAATTCCTACAGTTTTTTGTAGCAGGAGCTGTTTTATCTCTACTAAATATTCTTGATTTGCGTGTGGGCAATTTAGTTGTTTGGTATCTCATGGTTCTGGGATCAGGAATTCAAGTAAACCTCTACACTTTGGAACTATTTGCCCGTCAAAACTGCCCATTAGAGCAAAACTTGACAGTTGCGTTAGACTTTTTTAAACCAAGATTTATCACATGCGATTGTATTGAATGAAAGTCAGATTGTTAATGTTTGAATAAATTTATACTTGTAGTAGCTGACGGCGGTGTTTTATTACGTAACTAGTTATTGTTGTTTCGTGATTTAGTAAGTTAACTTATTTAAGTGTAAGTTAGCGCTATTCTTTTTCTAATAAAGACTGTAACTAAGTGAACTCCTTTTTCTATGGCTCTTATAGTTATAATTTTAACCAGTAATAGAACTCATCAGGGTGAACAATTTTTCTTAATAACATTTTGCCCTAAACCCCATAGCTATCGAGTTAAAATTAGTGCAAGTTTTGACGGTAATTTCGGTACACGCCACTGAATCCCTGAACGATGATAATAACACACGACGAAAAACACTCAGCATTAATCTAAACGAAAACATTACATTAATAGAAATGCACAACATTAATGAAAATTAGGCACACGAGAAAAAGTCGGCATCTTTTACGATAATAACTTTAAAAAAGCGAAAGTAAAATACAATAACACACACTGTCGAGCTGCCCAAATAAACTGATTAATTATTGTGTTTCTCTACAGGTAACTGCACCAGAGTGTGCAATAAATTTAGAAACTTGATAAGGAGGCTGGCTTTTTCGGACAAAAATAGTTGATTGTTTGTAGGTCAATTTAAAATAAATATCCATATGCGGTTCGTGAAGTTTTAATTTCGAGTTTAAAGTCGAAATTTCGAGATTAAAGTCGAAATTTTGAGATTAAGATCGAAATTTTGAGATTAAGTCGAAATAATAATAAAAAAGTTATATGTCCTCTTTGCGCCTTTGTACTTTCATTAATAATATTTTCAGTAAGCACATAAATTTGGTTGTACAAACAAGACGACGGACTGTTAAATAACAGACGCGATTAATTATAAAACCTCGGCTCCGCCTCGACTCGCCTAAAATCTGTTATTTGCCACTTATCGGCTTCATGACGTTAATAACTATTATCACGTAGCTTTGACATTGCATTAGTACAGTTATTGACAGGAGTAAACACTGACAAAAAATAGTTGTTTACTTAATCAGGAGTAGTAGCTAATTAGCTAAATCACTTCTGTTTTTTTAAGACTTAAAATTTAATTTACGCAAATTTCTTTCTTGTCAATTTTGTTTACCACTACTGTTAAATAAGCTTTCTTTTCATCTCTTATGGCCTTTACGCTTAAATTTCTCAGCTGCTTGTAAACGACCCAGCCGTTTCAATTTTTCAATTTTTTGTGCGGTTAAACTTATTGAGAGCTATATTTCTCTTACGCATCATTATGTGAATTACCGGAGTAAACCATAGGCCATGCGACTTGGATACGTAGGAAGTAATGAGAGAGTAATGAAGTAGAAGTGTAATAAAGAAGTAATTATGTTTTATACAAAAGGAATTTGCAACATCATAGCTCTTTCAGTAGCACCTGCTTGTTAACTTGCAGGTATATGAAGGATGTTCAGCGCTTGTTATCTAGTGTTATTGTAAGAGCTTGTCAAATTGCCGACATGGTTTGAATTAGCCAGGTGAAGGTAATTTTCGACAACAAAATAAACTTCTGGGCTATGATGAAATTTTTGTACATCGGTTATAAATTAAATTGTATTTTTTTTTTACTTTTTTGTTTACACTGCATGTACAAGAATTAAATAATTGCTCTTAACAATATTACCAACAGGTATTTTTTATTTCGGTATTATACCCTCTGACATTTTCTCACTACTATGGCAGGTTAGAAATCACACTACTAATCTAGTAATAAAATCATCAATATGGTTTTTGTCAAGCTCTTAATTTTTGACTTATTTTGATTTTTATCATGAAAAAAATGATTTTTGCTTATCTGTTGTTATTACGCCACTGACAAAAAGAAACGGAAAATAAAAAAATATTCTAATCTTATCTTAGCAACTACAAAGCAATTCCGACAGCATTGACATACCGTGCGTTCATTTAAATTATAAATTAGAGCAGGCTGTGAAATTTAAATTAGGTTGGCACTACTAACTTTTGACAATTTTATTTAAAAATTGAATGTCAAAGTGACTTTTCAAAAAAACGGCAACAGCTGAATTGAAGCTGCGGGAGAACACTTTGAACATTCGCTGTATTTTTCAATTATTCTACACTATTTGTTAGTCTTTTATTTTCTTTAATTTAAAACAATTTAACATGAGAAACGTAAACGTCACAATGTTTACGATAACCTCAAATTTTACTGTCAGTCTAAGCTGTCAGTCAATTTGCAGGCTGGGCGATTGCATAATAAAAAAGCCGCCTACCCTTATAATTAAATGATCGCACGGTAGTTTAAAGTGAAATTTTTTAATCCACATTAAAAAAACATTTGTCAAAATTAATTAATATTCAGCTGATTGTGAGTGCTATTGCATATACATTTTTTATGGGGAAGTGAGGCAGAATGGTGGAGCTGCAGAACTGTTTACACACAGAAGAATTTCTTCTAGAAAAGTTTTCTACAACATTCATCGCAGATTGAAGGAAGATTTTTACACAATAATTAGAGTATACAGTAGAGTCTCGATATAGTGAACTATCCACTGCAGTGAACACAAAATATTAACATTAACCTCTGAATAGTGAACAAATTGTGCCTCGCTGGAGTGAATTATTGCGTATATAGGAACTTCCCCTAAGCGTGATGACCAGTACTGGTGATGACATCATACACATTGTGTTTATTCTGGTTTATTCTACAGTTCAGCTTTAGCAGTCATTCTGGAGAGAGTTTGTAAGCGAATATCATTATCAAAGTAAAGGTATTTGATTCAGGTAATACCTAAAAATAGGTACCTACATATTACAATTGTTGAGAAATATTTGCAGCGGCCTTCGCGTCGGCCAGTTGGGAAACCCAAAGGGTCGTAAAACCCTTACATAACTGGCGGCACTCACGCCCGCCCAGAGTCTAGTTCCTTTATTCAAAATCGTTACTAAACTAAAACGGGAGAAAAAACGTTCACTATCAATCACGAAATATTAGTTAATATACAAGTTCATTAAGTTCACGAGTGTTTCACTACAAATTCAAATCAACGGTCCTGCGAGCAACACAATTCTACTTCCAAAACGACTAGACCTTAAAGCCTCTCTCCAACAAATCTGCCCCAATTCAAATACAACAATTTTGATAAAAAATTAGCTTTTTTTTAAATTTATTTAATTAATATAGTTATACTTATAGTTGTACTTGTAATAAACTCACTATAAGTACATTTGACTTTTGTGTATTATTTTATGTATTTATATTATATACCCTTTATATAGTGAACAACCTCGTTGGAGTAACATAGCCGTTCATCAATTAGTTCACTCTATCGAGACTCTACTGTACTTACAGATTGGTCCCATTGTCACCATTTCCGGATCTGATAAGGGGATCTCATGGAAATCGAGAAGAATCCTCAAATTTTCGCTTCCTTTTATTAACCGACTTTATGTATGTTCACCGATTTCTTCGTCAATTGTGGACCGATTTACAAAATTCTTCTATTCTTTTATTTGAAAGGGTATACTCTTGAGGTGGTTCCATTGCCAAAAAGTCAAGATTTTATCAGGGAATCCCATGGAAATCGAGGGAAATTCTCCAAATTTTTATATGTATTTATGTTTACCGATTTCTTGGTCAATTTTATTGTGGACCTCATTATTGGAGAAGCGTCTTTACTAGGTCTATACTTAAAATTGTAAAAAAATTAGCTTTTTAAAAAAAGAGAACCGACTTCAAAAAGTGAAAAATAATAATTGAATACATGTATTATTACATTTGCTACCTAATGATCTGTTTGAAGTCGGGGCCAAGCCCAATAGGTAGTAGATAGATAGGCTGCCCGCTCCCGCCACATCGCAAGTCTCCCGGAGAGCGCACCGAAATGCGTGACCATGGGTGGGGGGCTCGTGCTGAGCAAAACAACCCAAACGGCAGACGTCGTTGACGGTCGTATCCAATAATATCGATTTTTTTATGCGTTATAACGTTGTTAATAATTTTGTATAATTACAATATGTTACAAATTTGTAACCTATTTTTTAGGCACCGATTTCAAACAGATCATTAGGTAGCAAATGTAATAATACATGTATTCAATTATTATTTTTCACTTTTTGAAGTCGGTTCTCTTTTTTTTAAAGCTAGTTTTTTACGATTTGGAGAACTTTACATCAAGAGATATTGCATCCGTATTATTACAAGAGAGTACAAGCATTGTTACCAGAAGATTATCCAAGAAGATTAGATTTTTGTCAATGGATAATTCAAAGCCACGATGAAAATGCAATTTTTTTGGAAAATATTCTTTTCACCGACAAATCAACTTTCTCTCGTAACGGAATCTTAAATCTTCGTAATATACATTATTGGGCGATACAAAATAAATGTAATGAGAACAGTAGGTACATACCCAACACCAGTTTTCTGTAAATGTTTAGAGCTGTATTATATTATATATTATTTAGGGCTGTAAATGTTTAGTATCTGTATTATAATTCTTTTATGAAAATTTGTGAAAATAAAAAAAAATATATTGATTTTTAACTTTTTTTTGGTAAAGGCACTGCTCTTATCCATCAAATCAGACAAATAGGTTATTTTTTACATAATTATTTAAAAAGTCAATTTAGCCTTCACTTTAGTTACTAAGAATCTAGAATTAAGTACATTTTGGTCAGTAGCTAGCTTCAAAATTGGAAAAAAATTAATTTATTTTTAATTTGAAAATGAAAAGACTTATTACAAATATTTTTTGCCAATAACTTATACTTGCTGTCACCAATTAAGATCATTTTTTTTGGTCCCACAATTACATACATAACAAACACCCTATGTACAGATTTTTTATGTATGAACGGGCATAACTTCTTTGTTTATGATCCGATTTCAATGATTCTTTTTGCGTTGTGTTCAGTATAGCTCCAAGGTGGTCCCATTTAATTTTATTGGTATTGGACCTTGGACTTCAAAGATACACCAACTTCTCAAAATCAAATAGGAAATGTAATTATTTAACCCGACAATCTATTTTCGCGCTCTTGTGGACTTTCATTCATAATTGTTCCAATCTTTCTCGTTCAATTTTTTTAAGCGTTTCCGTCTTTTATCTTCCTTTTCAACTAGCCGTCGTTTCCTCATTTGTGGAATTAACTAAAAAGCAAATAATAAACGGTCCAACAAATAAGTATTAAATCGTTGTATAAAAAACATAATTTTTTTTCTTTTCAGTGAACTGATGTTACTTTTGTGCTTTTTGAAGTCGGTTTCTTTTTTTTAAGTTAATTATGTACTGGAGGTTATCAGTTTTCCCGCTCCTATTTATTCAAATTGATTCACCGGGAGTCTAATAGTAGCCAGATTGCATCAGATTGAAATGCAAAGCAAAAATACAGGGTGTTTCAGAAATAGGTACAATAATTGAAACCAGTAGTAGAAAATTTATTAAGAAAAATTGTTGGCAATGATGAGTTCTATTACCGATTAAATTTGTTGCACTTATTTCTGAAACACACTGTATACCAGGCCATGTTTTTAATTATTAAAACATTAAAATTTATACTAATTTGGTTAACGTTTGTTGGTTTGAAAACAGCAAAACAAAATTATCAATACAGAATTTAAAAGCATATATTTAGTAAATTTATTAATAATAGAAACATAAATGTAGGTGGAAGAGCGGATATGGTGTCCATATTGCACTGGGGCGATTTGGGGGTCAATTCTCAAATCGTTCGAAAACTTTCTCATACGAATTATTTCGATGGGTGGGTACGTAATATTTCAATGCCTTTTAATTATACAATTTTTTTCAATTGTTTTTATCTATACAAATATTATAAAGGGGTAAAATTTGTAAGTTTGGATGTAGGAGGTACTCTCCGAAACTACTCATACGATTTAAACTAATATTTAGCTTTATTTAAATTAAATTAAAATTGTTCTACGAGATAAGAACCCCATTGTAATTTATTATCATCATCATCATTAATTTCTTCATTGATCTTGCAAAATGAGGCTGAAGATGAGAGTAGCCTTCTCCCGAAACATGTCCCTTTAAACTTTAACAACTTAAATTATGTTTAGATTGACTTTAATTGAGTATTATTACGTATAGAGATTCTTGGTTAAAAGAGATTTCTTCAACATGCAGGTCATTTCTATCACCTGTATATACAAGAAAGTAACAAATTTTTGACTAGGCTGTGGGCAACGTAGCATCAAAATATGTATGTAGTAGAGTTTATAATACATGTTCCCTAATGAAAGAAGTCACACCACTAATAAAAATAGCATAAATGGCTATTTTAACATGACACTATAGGTACCATCTCACGGCAAGTTCTCAGCGGAGTTTGCTAGACGCCGTCCTTAAAAAGAGCAAATTTCGTAAAATTTGGTATTTATTAATTTTATCGATCACAGGCTGAAAATGAGAATTGACGCATTCTTGTCTAATGCCTAAAATTAATGCGGCACGCGTAGTCATTGAGAATCTCAAGGTAATGCCTACTACGCCCCTGTACATCAAGTCTGAAATAAGCATGATCTACACGTGACGTCCAAATTTGTAAAACACTTACCCTGAATCACCGCGTATATTATGTGTATTAATTGATCTGAAATAATAGATGGTATTACCATTGTTTAGATATAACTATATTATACTTATGTGTATATACTTAAACAATGGTATTACTTATTATAATACATATTTACACAAAATCATCAGATGAATTGTACATACCTAAACAAATATTGTGTATTATACTTATATTTTTGAAATTTTTAAAAACTTCCATCTCGATATCCTGCATTCTCATAATCTTCGTTTTGCTACCGCTTATTAATTTATGGGTTCAAATTTCTTAGAATTGCGAGGAATGTCATCAACGAAAACCAGTTCTTTCTCCGAAAACTTGTAGGTAGTCTATAACCACAACAGTCGACAAATAAATGTAACCTTAAATTGGGATGTACAATTCATTTAGTCGGTACATCATAGTTGTAGGTATAATATCGATTTTCATTTATTTATTATTCCGGGTATGCAACCAACAATACCCAACTGCTTTTTCTCGATGGAAAGCCATAATCATTTTTCAGCTACCTCCTCGTACTTCTGCGGCCCTAGTAGCGGAGAGCGTTTTGAAAGTCCGTTTGACGACATTGTCAGGGTACGGAACGCGTGTGATAGGCGGGGACAACGTTAAATATTTAATTTTTCCTCCTTTTTTAAATTTTCTCTTTCTAAACTGACCAGCGGGGGCAGTGTAATGGTCAAAGCAAATATCCTTGTCTCTCTCAAACACATTGCTTTTAAAGTAATAGCCTCTGTCCGGTTTTCAAACGAACTCGATTAAATTCCCTCACTCGACGGCAGCGACCATTTGAAATAGAAAACATGTTTTTACGCGAAGATGTGGGGGAAAATAACTGGTTCGGACGTTGGGGTGAAAACTGCTGTTTTAGATATGAAACATGCATGAGGGGAGTTGATACAAAGTGGGTATCTGCTATTGTTCTATTATTTTAATTTGTGATAAGCTGTGATAGACGATTTAAACTCTCGAAAATGAAGTATGTATTTTATTATAATTAACTATAATTGTAATTAGTTTATTTCATACCAAATTTTTTTTTAATCCTTTGATGTATTAAAAAAGTTGTTTTTGAAATATTTTATTTGAAATGACAGTTTGAACTACGTAACTGTTATAGTGTTATTGCTTTATCAGAATTTACATTTAGCCGTTCAAACATGTTTTTGCACTTGTAATGGTAATACATTTTGGGAGCCATCGAAAAAAAACTCAAAAATAGCCATGTACGAAAAACCGTTTGTCTTATTTTAAAATTGATATCTATATCTTCTATATATTTAATCGTTGTACATGAATCGATTCGTATTATATAAAGCAGTGTGTACTGCACCGATTTTTGTAATAGTTTTTTTTTAATGAAAGACATTGATAATATTCAGTAGATTACTTTTCATTTTCGCAGGTTTATTGATTATTATTATTTGCAATTTCTTTTCGGTTTACGCCAGTCCATTACAGTCACCGATTTGAATCAGCGTGGATCGACTGAGTAAGAAACTGACCAACTGGCGACATACTATATTATTTAGTATCTTTTGATGATCCTTTTTGTTTTATTTCCTTTTTGTTCGATTCCTGTGTAATGTTTTTATTCAACATTATTTACGTAAGTATTCACCTTTTTGATTTTTACATACCACTCGGATTTCGAGTGACGGACGATCACTAGTTCAATTTAAATGTTAAATTCACAAGAGCAGCTTCATACCGTGTGTGGTGACCATAGACGTGTTTAATGTGTTCTCTTTAATTTCTTTGTTTATCAAGGACTTAGGCAGTTAAGTAATCCCAAATTTCTACCAGTATTCAAGATGAGTGTAACTTGTGATATCTGCCGAAGATTAACTCATAACTGCTCAGTCTGAGTCGTCAAGAAGTTGAATGTGCCCGATGTACAAGCCAAACTGCATTTCTTTTGTGATAAATGCCATATTGTAATAATTGCCTCCAACGAACTGAAAGCTAGACTTGAGAATCTGAATTGCAGCAACTGAAAAACGAACGTGTCAATCATGCGGAAGGTGATAATAACGCCGATAAAAACTTATCCACAGAAGATGTTATCTTTGAAGTAGAGGAAAGAAACCGTCGCTCGTACAAATCTTATTCTATTAAACCTACCGGAATCTACTGAAGATTCATCTGTCTCACGTAATGAGGATGTTGTTTCTAGTTTGACAGCTATCAACTTATATCGTGCGATTCTTTAAATTTCCATTCTAGGTAAGCATTGGAATTTGAATCAGACATGACTTTTTTTTCCACCGCCTACTCAGAATGCAAATTTATCATTAACACCAGCTGAATTATTTCAAGATGTTTTTGATTACCTAGAGAGTAATATCATACTGACCCTTGAAACACTGATTTTGGGTGTTTCTACGATCTAATGGTTAATTCTAATAATAATGTTATGCGTATCACTGGTACTTGTGCATCACGCCTACGTGATTTTATCAATATTACAATAATCTCCTAAAAATCATCCATTTCTCTCCCTCTATGTCTAATATACTATTATTTATTTATTTATTTATTTATTTATTTATTTATTTATTTATTTAAAAAGATTTCAATTTGTCAAAGTAGGCGTCGGTACTAGTATCGTCAAAAATAGAGAAAAATAATTTATTGCAACATTTATAAATAGACCATGGAAAAGCTGATTTTACTATATTTTATATATTAATAAAAAATAGCGATTATGTATCTATTTAAAAAGTAGAGCCAATTTTGCAAAATCTTTCCTAGTTCCATAATTGTGAGCACAAATTGTAAAGGGTAAAATAAGGAAAAAAAAAATCTGGGAAATCTGAAAATCTCTGAAATCTTTCTTATCGGTTAGCTGAAAAAATCATGTTATTCATTCTCAGTAGGAGAAGGTAGACTGATGGTATCGGATCTTCATAAATGATTGATTTATCATGTTGTTTGTGGAAAAAAAAATTACATGCGTTTAGATAATTAATTTTGACTTACAAAGCCATACTGGATGCATGAATAATTTATGAAAACTTTCTTCAACAAAACCTAGATAATTATGTGTTCTGGCTCCTAGCACTAACTCTTGTATTTAAACGAAGTTAGTTTTTAAGTTTTATTATGTTAGGAACACGGATTTTTAAATTCAGATTTTAGTTTGAAAACTGTCAGTGACAATTCCTTTTTGATTATTACGTTTATTGTCGTGGCTTATTTCCGCAGAGGATATCAAAATAAGTATCCCTATCAATAATTTAGAAGAATTATGATAATAATATGTAGAAATGTTGAGCATTTTTTTCTATTCCATATTCAGTGTTGCCAATCTACTATAAGACTGGTAGCCTGAACTGGTCGCCATTATGTGGTTGCAATACCAAATTATAAAAAGTTTTTGTATCTAACCTCAAAATTTGATGCAAATTCGTGTTCTTTCTCACTTTGCATGATATGAACGAGTAGAAAAAACGCTGTTCGATCTCGTGCACTCTCGGGCTCATTGCTGCAAAAATTGCCCTCGCGCCTGATGAAAAGTGTCATGCTATTAATTATGGGTTCATAAGTCCCCTAGTGTTTTATAGACCTCATAATGTATATTCAAAATCAGCATTATTATGACTTCATAATAAACTGATGTTGGATAAATGTATTTTTAAGCGCTTAATTGAAAAATAAACCACGTTTTTTTTTATTTCACTACAGTATTGTTATAATTAAAACAGATTTTAACCATATAGTATCATCATAATAGACGTTTGTGCCGGTTTTATAAAAGTCATTCATATTCAGGAGAGAGATAGATGATCACAGTAATTCGGTGTGTCAACCATACTAAATCATTATAAAATGTCAACAATACAAACATAACATGGTCAGGCTTTATCAACTTTATTTATTCTTAAGATTAAATTTCTCGTATATTATATTATATCAGATTATATCTTACAATTCTTGGACATATTGGGACACCTTTAGATTAAAATCTACCATAATAAATATTGTTTTGCAGCCATTTCTATTTGAGCGGCTTTAGGCTTAGCATTTTGGTTCATATTTATTTATAACGGGTGTTTATAAATGATTCATACATCAAAATTTCTGAATATTTGAACGAAAATTTTTACTTTCAAAACATACTTTATGTATGAATAATTTATAAACACCTTGTCTAATTAATACATACGTACCTACCACATACGAAAGTCTTATTTCAGTGTGGCCAATTTTTAATTACCAGATTAATACTACTTTCCCAACTGACAGTAAATTCAAGCGCCAAGTCGGAGTTATTAGTATTAAAATATGTGCACACCTACCGGTTATTCCGTCACTTTTCACACTTCTTCGCGTTTATGATGCCTTGTGAGTTAAGCCCTCTTAGTTATGAATTATGAGAAATAGTAATAACTCCAATATGGCCGACATATTTTTATGGATTTATGATATCAATCCTTCCTCTTCCAGTGTCGATAAACATACATCCGCAAAATTGTTGCCGTTATCTGCACTTAATAACATTATTTATTTTATATCACAGGTTACAAAAGATGTGTTGGGATTACAAGATTGTTTATTAAAATGTACCATTGTTTGACTAATCTAAAACTACTTGAATTTTCAATAATTTTTTTTTCTTTTATTTAATATTTAAGAATTGTGGTGCTAACTGTAAATTTAGTTAGTGGTGGTATAAATTATATTATTTACTAGTGTACACATATTATTATTTTTGTAAATACACCATTATTCTTTAAAGCTGTTTATTTATATAATATTTAAATCTTCCTTCATAACTAAAAATTTCATTGTGTCAATTTTAATCGCGTTTGCTCGCTTTTGTGTGTGGTGTTCGTCGCGTCAAGTTATCAAAAGAGTGCTCCATCTATTAGGAGAACATCATGTGCAGAGAGGTTCTGAAAATATCACAGCGGAACGTTCTGTACGGCAAGTTGTTTCCTACCACCCGTTGGCTATTCTGCAGCCTTGTTAATAAGACCGCCAATTTTGCGCTTAAACAGCCGGAGAGAGCTATGGAGGCCATTTTAATCTAAACTCGGCCGCCACAGCATAGATGGCACTACCGACCGTAAAATTAATATAATAGTTTATGAAGATCCTCGGATGATTTCTGTTTTCTTCAATTCGACAAATTCGTTGTGGCTTCTACTTCTTGATGACCTGCGAATGAGAAAATATTGGGATATACATGTGCACACAAAAGGTTAAGCAGGTACGTAAGTACGGTCAAAGATTAGACAACCACACTAACCTGAATCGTAAAACTTTAATGAGCTGACATGAATTTAAAAGTTATCAGCAGGATACAACATAAAATAAATTTTTGACAGGCAATATTTATTACGAGATTCCTTAGCATAAAAGAATGAGGCCGATTTAAGTTGGGTTAAGGCCTTGAAGATAAGGGTCCAAATGAGAGTTTTACTGTCGCGTGTTCTCTCTCATGACTCTGAGAGTAACTATCAGAGAGTAACAACACGTAAAACTTCACACTCTCGAGCAATTTGCAAAATTATAAGTGCATTTAAGTTACTAAAAGTGCTCCTTCCTAACAGATGCTGCAAAGTCCGGGCGGTGCCGACGTCCAGTTACTCAATTAAGGGTTAAAATGATAAAATGATTTATTTAATATAAACTTAACAAGAATTTTTTCTTCAAACGTCAGAAAAACGTGACATGTTATACGTTAATAGGCAATGACAAATGGTCATTTTGTCTGCTGCTCAATTGAAAAAGCGCGTGTTTTGTAAAGTTTTTATGTCATTTAATTATGTCATTGAGGTTAGTAAACTGTCAAATATTTTAGTAGTATTTCGTGGACGATTTTCGGCGTTTAAAAAAAAAATAGCATGTTTTATGCGGAGAAAAGTGGCTTTTCTATTTGCCACGAAAAGTCATACTTTTACTCCTAATAAAACAATCTACTATTTTAGATCTTTTTTCTTTTAATTAATTTATAATATACATGGGGATGACAGATCGAATAACCAAAAACTCGGATAATCTGGAATGCACTCAAAAGTGATAACCCGAGTCCACAAACGAACCGGGTACCGTTTTGCCTTCCATGGAGTGACGTGAGTGATGCTTTCTTTGCTTATTAATAGATAATTATGTTTCTTTTTGTTTTAGATGGTTAATAATTACAAAAGAAAATTCAATTGGAATTCTTGGAATGACACCAGCATGAAAAATGCGATTGAGAATTTTTTTTACGGTTAAATTACTTTAAAAAGAAATCGACAAATATCGTGCGATTCTTTAAATTTCAATTCTACGTAAGCCTTGGAATTTGAACGTAGGTCTCCTGCGAATTGTTTCGTATGCTTATAGCTGTCAGTTTGAAACGTCACCAGAAAACATAAGCATAACGTGACATTTAAAAAATGAGCTATAATCAAAGACGTACTTTTTTTCCACCGCCTACTCAGAATGGAAATTTAAAGAATCGCACGTTATAAGTGTACAGAAAAAAAAGCTGGTTCGTTTTGGATAGGTTTTTACCAAGCTTGCTATGTTAAACAGATGGAAAATCGCTTTCTTGAATTGACGACAAAAGATTTAAGATAACCTTATGTATGATATGGCGCATAAAATTAACTTAAAACACAATTTTGATACTGGGAACAAGATAGTAGGTAGGTTAGAGAATTTCCTTAAGCGTAACCCAGATCTTAGCCTACGTAGACCTGAATCAACATTTGCTGATTCATGCAATAGAAACTTATCACCACTGACCAGATTTCTTCAATGTCGATGAGACGGACATAACGACAGTACCAAAGAGTATTCCAAGAATAATTTTAACTAAAGAAAAAAAAGTTGGCTCTTGAACTTTAGCTGAGCGGAATCACTGCAGTGTTTTGCGTTGGAGCAGACGGATCTTTTATGTCACCTCTATTGATATTTCCACGCAAAAGAATGAAGCTTGGTGGATTTTGGGTTGTTTTATGAAAGTGGTTGTATACAGAAAGACATTTATACTTCTTGGTTTTGGTGCTGCTGTACTGGATAAGCCAGCCATTGTCAACTTATTATACAGAAGCAACTCAGACCTGGTTAAACACGCATTCAGGTAGGGTCATAACCAAGTTTCAAATCGACAAGTTGGTTGATAAAAGTTTTTTGAAAAGAGCTACGATGCCAACAGCTTTCAATGCATTTGGCGCCACAGCAATTTGGCCACTAAATCGCGATATTGTTAACCCCTATCCGCAGTTTTAGTTTTTTTAAGATAATAATTAATAGGAGTAATAATTATTTAATTAAGGTGACGTCAGAGGAGAGCTATTCCGGCAACGGAAATAGACAGTTAAGCACCTGCCCGTATTTTATCGCCCTGCAGCCCCCTCGACGTCTCCAAGTGAGCTTCCTTTTCCACTACGGCGACGGAACGTCTATTTAGATTTGAAGCCCTGGTAGTACACATCGGCCGGCGTCGCACTTCTTCCTGGGACTACAGCCTCCTTCTGGCGCCCCGACGACACCGCCCCCTTGCCTCACTATATTCACAGAGGCCGATTTTTTAGCAGCAGCCGCCACTAATATCGAGCTGCCGTGTCCAAGTCCAATTTCGAGCCTCGAGATCCAAGATTCTCAGCCTCAAGATCAACGTCAAACGACGGATCAAACATTTTAGTGGAGTGCTCGCAGACCCATGAGTTATTTAAAAAAACGATTCACACTTACTTATTTTACTACGTAGGCGCTCATTAAGAAACGGTTTTTTAAAATCCATAAGGGGTGTAACGGGGTGGGGGGTTAATCTCTGGATCCACTGAACCGATTGCAATGAAATTTTGCACACTTACTTATAGTAAAGTGCAAGATATTCTGACACCCATAAAACGGGGTCTATTGCCTACAATTATCTTAAGAATGGAGGACTAAACCCAGCCATAAATTTCCGACACCACGCTTTTTTGAAAGCGTGAAGCCACTACCGTACTTGAAAATTGTGTTTGAAACGTTTTACACCGAAGCTATCATAAATAAGTAATATATTGAGATATCCCCAAAATACATCATACCATGCATAGGAGAACTTCGAGTTGCCTATCCGGCAAGTTGCTCTGAAGTTCAACATCCAGCAGAGGTTGGTAACGCAATGAAGTTGTCGAGCAACAGATAGACAAAATAGTGTTCAGTTCGTGGTTCGCGTTGCAGGCTGCTGTTTGGGGGAGTTATTTGGCCCTACTTCGGCTATACCTGTACCTGAGAGGTGGGAGACGAAGTCGTTTTCGACTTGGCGTTGTCTCGGCTACGGGGAACCCAGAAAAGGGAGTTGTTACTAACTCCTTGAGCCTACGAAGTTGAAGTTGCAACACTGTTTTCGGGTTACTAACAAATTGCTTGCTTCACAAATATTTAAATACTTAACAACCAAAAGAATAGTCCCTGAGATAGGTTCTGCTAACTAACTTGCTTTGTACTAGCCTTAAAGAAAGACAGGAAACTAAGTATGTCTACGACAATTCCGTAACAAATTTATTTCTCCTGGTCCATTGCATGTGCAAGCTTTTCCCCCATGATAGTAAACTCTCTACAATCTTGCCTCACTTACAGACGGTTGTCTTGTTCACTTCGCTTTGGTCTTTCTACCAATCTGGTCTACGTATTGTCCATCACTCTCCTACTCAGATGTACCCAAATTAAAAAATTTCACGCGTTTCAATATTCTTGTTTTCCCTTCTCAGGAGCGAAGAGGCCCGCTTTGGGTGTAGATATTTCTTCTATCTGTCTGCTGTAATTTCCTGTACACTAAACCGATTGCAATTAAATTTTGCGCACTTTCTTATTTTACCGTGTAGGCGCTCAATAAGAAACGGTTTTTCAAAATGATTAAAGTATTAAATAAAACAATAAAATAAAATCACCGTGAGAAGCCGCAAAGGGCCATCTAGTTAACTATAAACTTAATAAATATGCATTAATTTGTAACGGAGTTACAAATTTTGTGAAGACCGAATGCATTGAGTTCCGCTAGCAACGGGCGCCGCTCGTTAATCCCACCCGATTGTGTCTTTGCCGCATGAATAAAACCGATCGCAGCACGCCGTAAAATCGCATATCTTAACTCGCCGAAAAAATACTTCCAGGCATCAGACCGGGATAATTCTTTCGGTCCGATCATCATAAAATTTGCCCGCTGCAAATGAGACCGTCCCGAAGTCGCCACAACCACTTCCAGTTTTCGTTCTTGTAACCCCGGACCACGCCCTTCTCATCACGCCGTTTAAATGGAAGAATAATGCTTAACGTTGACGTATCGGGATGATTCCTTCACTCCCGTGATCGGAACGACACCGTGCTCCGGGCCATGTCGTTCCGGAGTTTGTGCGCCGCCCGGATTCACCATCGTTCCGGGAGAATAAGACGCCAAAACGTATAGCGGTGAAGACCTTGGATGAGTAGCCCACGTGCGGGCGTTCACGCAGGGGAAGAACGTCACCGTTTCGTCACAAGCACCTTATAAAAGAGCGAACAGAACCCGGCAGAAGACAGTTGGTGTTTTCTACCGTTCCAGTTGGTGACAACGACCCTCCAAGTGGTAATCGTTCCGGTAGTGAGTGATAGCGGCCTGTGAGTGAGTTCCTGCCCTCCCGTCCACCAGCAGCAGACCAGAAGGACTGGACCGACCACCGTAGGAAACAGTAAGGTAGGGGACCTCCTGCTGCCCGCTTGTCGTTTCCTTCTCACCGACCTAAAGGGGCCAGCCCTGGTATCTTTGGTGCCGACCTGGTGCAACGGGGTTAGGGCACTTGTGGTGGCTTCTTTCTAGAGGCTGTCAAAGTGTCTGGTTTTTGGTGCACCTGCCGGTTGACCACCGAGATACCCGGACGGGTCCTTCTAGGGATCCTCTCACCCGACCAGATGGGGCCAGCCTTGGTATCCTTGGTGTCGACCTAGTCTAACGGGGGCAGGGCGCCTGTGGTTGCTCCTTCCGAGAGGCTGTCCAGGTGTCGGGTTTACGGTGCACCTGCTTGTCGAAAACCGAGATATCCGGACAGATTCTTTTTGGCGGCATTTCCGTCCGCCGACCCTGTTCTACCCCCCCTTCGACCCCGAGCGACACAGCGGGTAGTGTAGGGCCCGACTATTTGGTCCCCGTAAATCGGTTCCGCAGTATTGTAAAAACCTTTGTACATAAACCGCGAATATCTGTAACCCCTGTAAATATCAACCCCTGTATACATATATTACCCTTGTTAATATTCCGTGTAAAGTAGAAACCTGTTAAAACCCGTGACTATTTATTTACCCTCCGCCAAACTCGACAGCTGGTTCCTGGTTCACCGTACTCCACTAAGCTACCCGTGGACACCTGTGGAGCATATCACAATAAAAGAACTGGCGCTCGAGGCATCCGGACCATTAGGAGAATTCGTCGCTAGTCGTCAAACATAGGTAAAGGCGGGAAGGGGGAGGTGTTAGAGGGGTAAGGCCCATCTGTCCCATAGTCCAAGCAAATTAGACTTTTTTGAAGAAAAAATTTATAAAGTTTTGAAATTTTGGTTATGAACTCCCAGCAGGGACCTAAATAAAGATTCGAAGAGTTCCCACCACCTCAGGGGGAGCTTCATTCCCTTTTGCCCAAAAAACCGCCCCCGAGCGTGACGTCATGAAGCTTTTGTGCATTTTTCTCGTAAACGGTAACTCCGACGAGAAAATGTTATAGGACTTTGGGCCCAGACTCGAGCGGTATGAGACGAGCGCTTCTTCCTGAGTAACTATGTGGCGTGGATTGTGATTATGATTGTGCGTTTACTTTAAATTAAATACTCTACTACTTTACGTGACGTCACAACTCACTCAATCACACACTCACATGTTCAGGAATAGGGCCCTTATTGACTTTCATTAAATTCTGCATAAAATTGATCTCATGGAGTTTTTGCCTACCTCCCACCCAACGTTCATAAATGACGTTGGAAAATGAGACAAAAATTAGTCCACCTTCGTTTTTTTGCGGCAATTATCTCAAAAACCATTAGTGGAAGAAAAAAAATTATAGAAACAAAGTTGTAGAGCTGCATTTTCTGTACACGGTTCATATTGAATAAAACATTTCTAATAATTAAATTATTATTGCTGAAAAAAAAATTGTTTATACCTGTGCATTTTGTACTTTGACGCTCGTTTCCACACCACCCTAGAGAGGTAGAGCTCTCGGCCCGTTGGGTGGGAGATTGGCAAAAACTTCATGAGACCAATTTTATGCAGAATTTAATGGAGAAGTCCTAAATCATTTTCTCGTCGGAGTTACCGTTTACGAGAAAAATGGGGAAAAGCTTCATGACGTCACTTTCGGGGGCGGTGTTTTGGAAAAAGGGGATGAAGCTCCCCGGGGGGTGGGAACTCTTCGGATCTTTATTTGGGTCCCTGTTATGAGTTTATAACCAAAATGTCAAAATTTATTTTTTCTATTTGTCGTATTTTCGTCTAATTTGCTTCGACTAATCATACATGGTAAAAAATTGTACACTTTTCACGCCTTATTGACATTTTGGTCTGATTTGCCTATTTCCAGTAAGTTTTTATGAGGACACCTGTGACAGTATTTCAAACACTGGGTACGCCGTTGAGAGCACTGGTTCTCTACGGTAGTTACTATCAGGAACTGTCTGAGAGTGGACAAGCAGTTGAGTGACAATCGAGAATAACTATCGCGGCTTATTACTCTCTTGTGGACATTTACCTTTCATCCATATATTAGTTACTTTGCTGGGGGTTGTCATAATAGATAATACCCTATCTAGTCATACGTATAAGAAATAAAACTGTTCTTACGTTTTAGATATAAAGCGAACCAAGCGTTGACCGGCTGGAAGATAAAAATTAATGACCAGGATTTCGTTGAACCTTCTTACCAAAGGTAGTGAAAATACGAAGGCAATGTAGGCGATCACTTTATAAGAAGTATCCAACAAATGTGCGTATATTTTTAAGCATCCTTCAGAATAAACGCCAATACATCTATAATCTGTTTTTTCTTTGCAACAGCTCTCCGGGATGGTGTGGTAATCAGCAGAACCGTCAATTCCACAGCAATGAAACTACAATTTTGAATAAGTCTACAAAATTTAACCCACAACAGTTATACTTTTCGCTGGATTTTATCTAAGAACTTCATGAACTCCGTGTCGTTCTTTTTAAAGCTTTCTTCAGATCGTCGTCTTATTGTCCTACTAACACCATCTTCTGGATGCAGAGCGATTGAGGCATAAATGCCTAGGACCAGTTGGGCGATAAAGAGTGCAGCTACAAGCATGGCGTACTAAAAAGGTTTACAAAGAATAGATGGCGTGCAAAATATTTCAGTTTGTTATTAGTTGTGGTCGGCTTTTTTAGGCAAATATTTGGAAAAGGGGAAATTCATAACGCGAGTAGCAGAGAATTGCCCAGACTGGCTGACCACTCATTATTAATTTACCAAAAAAAGAATCTTTTTTCTTTCAGAGCAATTGGCGTAATATCCAAGGCTAATTATCCCAAGTTGTGCTACTCCTAAGCCTAGCGCAAAACTACCTACACAGTACGTGTTTCCCAGAATATGAATATATTTGTCTTTATGCTCTGACATGTGTATAGCGCCAACAGTTACCAACGCCGAGCCACTAAGCTAAAAGCATGCTTTAAGACATATTTACATTTCTCTATTAAGGAACTCACAGTTATAAGTGTGTTACATACATAGATGATATATTTTGGGATTTCTTTAAACCCGTTCATTTAACGCAACAAATGACATTACAAATAGTTTGACATATTAAACTGAATTTATTTTAAAAATAACATTCAAACAGGATAGAAAAATCGTCATTTTGTTTCAAACACATATATATTTACAAAGTCTTTTGGTTCAGGATCACACATAATTAGATCTTTGGCGATATTTCTCCAGATTCTCGACGATTGTGTAGTTTAAATTGATGTTTCTTCTATTTCATGTGCAGCAAATTTTGGTTTTCTTTTGACGTTCACCCGTCGTAACTGTAAAACAGACGAAATTTAGTAAGTAATAGTTATTTATTGAAGAAATATCTGTAAATTATAACGTATGCAAGGAACCTTAAACACGAAAGAGCAGTTTGAGGACGGCATCTTAAAGGGGGCAACCGACAAAAAATAATTGTGCAATGCTGGAACGGAAAACAGTGAAGAAAAACCAAACCAAACCAAGGACTTAGAAGTAAGTTAAGTAAGAAAAATTTTCAAAATTATCGAGTACACCTAATTTTCGACAGTGTGAAACTATCGGAATGCACTTGTTTAAACATTTTTTGTCAATGTTAGTTTTGACAAGCAAAATGCCTAAACTAACAGAAAACGCAAAGGTGCTTATTCTTTCCAAATTAGAAGAAGGGTGGTCGATCCGGAAGGTGGCCCAGCATTATAATATTGCAAAGAGCACCGTGCAGCGCGTAAGACAAAGGCGGCAAGAATGTGGACATTTTGCTAGAAGAGGAGGAGCGGGACGCCCAAATGTGTCGACAGCGTGACAGGACCAGGCTCTTCAAAACCGTTTGAGGGAAAATCCTTTTGAACCGTGGACTGAAGCTGCATCCATGACCAATTTTCCGCGGTCGCAATCAACAGTTTGAGTTGAAAAAATCTAGCGCCGGACTAACAAGACCAACAGAAGCAATCCAGAAATCTATTTTGTCTAAATTATATATCAAAAACAAAATAATTGTCTGGATCACTTTTGGTGGTAGATAACTACTTTTAATCAGTTTTCCCCTAAAACACCAAAAACAATTTTATTATAACTGCCAACGCACGTTTCGCCAACAATGTTGGCATCATCAGGGCGATGAGTAAACTAATGATGCCAACATCGCCCTGATGATGCCAACATTGTTGGCGAAACGTGCGTTGGCAGTTATAATAAAATTGTTTTTGGTGTTTTAGGGGAAAACTGATTAGTTAAATTATATATATCGTGAACCACAATTTTGGAACAATGTGATTTTCACAGACACAACTATATGCGAACAACTTTCTTTTTCTCCAAAACAATTGCCCCGTTCATAATCCTGGTATCGTTAGACAATGGTTTGCTACCAATAATGTAGAAGTAATACCATGGGGCCCCCAAATAGTCTGGATCTTAATGTCATAGAAAATATCTGGGGTTTACTTGTGAAAAAGATACATAGAAGAAACTTTAGGCCTCGAAATGCTAATGAGCTCTAGGCCTCTGGTGCTATGACAAAATATTGAATGTGTTGTTAATAGTTATAAAATACAATAAAGTTATATTTTCATGTATTTCTTTATTTTGTTAAAATTACCTAACCTATATAAAAATTATGACGTTCAAATTTAAAAAACGCAACTTCACATGTGGAAAAAACTAATAAATCGACTTCTAGATTTTTGAGGTGTACTCAATAATTTTGAAATTAACTGTACTACTCCGCAACTTAGAGCCGTTTGACACTATACTTATTTCAATACTGAATTCAGTACTTGAAATGTATGCGCGCGCCGTTTCAGTAAGAGTGAAGCTGCGTCCCTGTGTGCCACTGAACGATGTCTTAGTTGGTGCCACCATTGGCAATTTTCCATACCTTTTTTAGTATAATATGCACATGCGCTCAGGTTCAGCTGTAAAACTACAACTGACCTTTCCGTCGTGTGGTCCTGACGGTTATTCTTTACATCTTTATCATAATTCTATATCTACGATGTTGTGGGCGAATAGTAAAAAAATGTCAGTAACCATTATTATGATGATAGTGCAAAGAAGAAGAAAAAAAAAACATGCCGGGGCATTTCCGTACATTTAACTATTTTTTAGCAAAGCGGTGCTGGATTTACTATACAGGCTGTCCCATTTAACACTCCCCAGTCCAGATTTCTCCGAATTGATTATTGTGATTGAAAAATCCTCGGACAGGTCGATTTTGTTTGCCAGGGGCACATCATTTCAGATGCTTTTCAAGTTCCGGCGCTTCGCCCTCTTCGCGAGGTGGCTGTTAGCCCCAAAATCTTAAATGGCACTATGGGTCGAGTGATGCCTCATTTGAAAGGTATTGAAGGCCTCTCTACAACTACCCACTTACTTTTCAATACCTTGCAGTTTTGACCGAAAAAACAATAATTTCTAATTTTCAAGATAATGCACATTTTCTCATGCTATGTCCCACAGAAACCACAAAGACCAACATGTAATTTTGAAATTAAATTTATTGAAATTTTTTGGGTCATTAGGTTGTTGATTTTGATTGCTAAATACCGCGAAGGAGTTAAAACTGAATGTAGAGTATGCGACACGATTATTTTTCAATAAAATGATCTAATTAACGTAATAAATGTTGGATATGGCCACCATTCATTTCCATGCAAAAATACAGACGATTTTCAAAACTGTTCGTGATGCTACAAGTTCAATAAGCCTAATTTCAGCAATAACATGTTTGTCTTTGTGGTTGCTGTGGAACACAGCATCAGAAGATGTGGATTATCTTGAAAATTGAAAATTTACGTTTCTTGCGGTCAAATCACGAAAAGATTGAAAGGTAAGTGGTTAGTTGTAAAGAGGTCTCCAATACCTTTCAAATGAGGTATCAGTCGACCCATAGTGCCATTTAAGATTTTGGGGCTAACAGCCCCCTCGCGAAGAGGGCGAAATGCCGGAACTTGAAAGGAACCTGAAAAGATGTGCCCCTCGCAAACAAAATCGACCTGTTCGAGGATTTTTCAATCACAATAATCAATTCGGAGAAATCTGGACTGGGGAGTTTTAAATGGGACAGCCTGTATTGTTTACGGCGCCGATGAGCCAAATGCAAAATTTGGTAATTTGGGTGTCTGTAGCAAATAATTTTGTGAGTGGTCGGTATATCAGCTGATTATAAAGATTTAGTGAATGCGCAGCTACGAGACGCAAAATCGTATATACAAGAAAATCGAACATGTTCTAATTTCTTGTACTGAAGTGTCAAACGGCTCTTAGGTCCATTAATTTATGGTTATTTTTAATCGAAGTTTGTGCAACTGTCCATATTGGTAGTAAACTATATGATTGCTTTTTGAAGCTAGTTTGTAGAGGATGTGTGAAGAAATTGTTTTTTTTCACTACATACTAGCTGTAGAATGTACGATTACATAGTTTGTAGAAGATGTGCGATTTTTTTTTTCACTACGAGCTGTAAAATGTATCATTATATAGTTTGTCGAGGATGTGTGAAATTGTTTTTCAATAATCATTTCATTATTGACTAGTAGTGAATAATAAAGAGACCGGATTTCATGCAAAATGTATATCTAATAAATGTGGTAATGCCTAAGGTAGGACTTCATGAAAAAAAAATTATTTCTTAGAATTTGGCAGAATATTTGTGATTTTTTTTATGTAATTATAAATACAAGAATAGAGAGAAACATATGATTTATAGAATTAATACTGCTCAGCTGAGAAAAACGACTTCTCTACCTTGGTAGATAATGTACTATTCTTACCAAGTACTTCATCATTTTATTATTGCCTAGTAGTTAATTAGTATATTAAAACACTAGTTTTGTAATTGTTATTTACCTAACGTGTTTGGAAAGTGAAATTTCCCGCATGACCACTTTGTTTGAAGCACGACCGAAGGGAGTGCTGCATTTAGTGCGAATGTGGGAAATTTCTCTTCCAAATAAGTTAGGTACAATATTTTTTGTAACGAATCAAGTCCGAAAAGAAATCAAAAATAAATAATTTAAAATAATTTTGAATTTCGCACATTTAAAAGTTCGTTGAATGTGGCAAGCCATTTCGTGAATTCGGCCTTACTGTTATTTCCTGTATTCGTTGCACTGACCAACTGAAGCAAATGTCCCTCCTAGACGTGGAAAGTAAAAAACACCCCACTGCGGGAAATTCTTGTTTCCGCGCATCGGCGATAAACGGAAAATAGGTGTCTATAAGCAATGAGTACAAAAAAAATATTAAGACACGAGTTCAGGTTTGCAGCACGCAGTTTTACAAAACGAGTTTTTCATGTAATTTTTTCTAATTTGCATATTAATTTCATTTTTTTACAAATAAAATCGATTTTGGTAATTTAGGAATTTTTGTTAATTTTTTATTTTTCTGTATCTGACGTATACTTGACATGACTTGACATTGAACTATAACCTCAAAATCACACTGACATTTCGTTCAGTGCAGGACTCAGTGTGTGTAATCAATGGAACAACAGTTATAAATTTTGGGAGCGTTAATGGGTTATTATCGCACTCAAAATGAATGCGTTAATAGTTTTGTTACAGCAGCAAATTAGAAAAAAATTATTGAGGAGACCGGATTTCATGCAAAATGCATATCGTTTATTATTTTATCACCTACTTAACAACAGCGCCCTTCGATATTTACAAATGGCACCAGGTCTAAATATTTGGCATTAATTAACTGCAGTTCATGTAAAAAAAAAACAAAGAACGAAGTGTTAAAATTATAAAGCGACAGGTATGCATTGTGCAATTTTGTATGAAAATCCGATTTCTGACTGAGAAATGTCAGGAATACATAACCTCAAATTCGTTCCGATGTTTCGCATTATCATTATTATCATTTGAAAAAAAGTGTGTTAGTAGTGAAAAAAATAGTATATAAACCACGCTTGAGATGCCTTTTCTTAGCCTCGCACTTTTATTGCCCGCAATAAAAGTGCGAGGCTAAGAAAAATGGCTTCTCAACCTTGGTGTATAATTACTATTTAATTTGGAAAATGACTACATTTTCAATTTGGTTGGACTGATTACCAGATAAGGTTTCTTGTGATTTATAGAACAACCTATAAAAAGATAAAATGCAAAATAGGAAGATGAATCGAATTAGATAGTAATCTTTAGTTGATAGTTAATAAGATTGATTACCAGTGTGACATTGTAATTGTAAGTGGCAGACGTCATTATTACAATCATTTCATAACAATCGAGTTTTGGCAAAATTGATTGCATTGTTAAACAATACTTGATAAAAAATAATAATTTTATATTAACCAAAAAGTTTTGTTGTAAATGATGAAAATAAAAACGTTTTACGATTCATGGTCGAAGAAAATATAAAAAATTTGGTTGGTAAATAAATGCTTAATACTGAGAACTGAAAACAGTCATAATGTCTAACAATTTTACAAAATACGATTAGTGAAAAAAAAAAATGAAAATAAATATTAAAATTAATTTAATGTTAGAATGAAACAATAAATACATAGTTAAAACATAATTATAGAGAAATACTTAGCTCCTGTGTTTTTATTTATCTCTTTGGACAATGTGTGAATATTTTTGATAAGATACTGTTTTAGAACAAAAGAATGGAGTAAAAAGTACATACTCGAGATACTTACTTGAGGAGATTATTCTCAAAACTTAACATCTTCGTTGTTGTTAATATTACAAGAGAGCTAAAAAAGTGTAATAGGTATACCGAAGTAAGAAGTTTTATAACTAACAATAAGTATAGGTAGTTCAAAATCTCATGGGTAGTGAGTCATACTGCACGTTAGACCGATTTGCGTTCGAAGTTAAATATACTGTCATTCCTCTTGCCGCTGTCGGAGGTTCCTGTTGTTATTTCTTTCGTTTCGGGCCTTCGTGTTTAATTTTATTATATGGAGTTTGCCGCAGAATTAATTTAGACTGCCAAGTTGAGTTGTTTTAATTGTAAGACAGTCAGAAATTCTGAATTACAACAATAATTGTGGAAATGTGTAAAATAATGCAGTGAGTGCATGTTTTCAGTTTTCACTTAATAGCCACTTCCTGCCGCCCACTCTTCGCGCAGAAGAGTATAGTGGAACACCTGAAACTGTACCTTCAAAAGCCCTTAACAAAAAATTATAGAAATCCTGAATATCTAACAAGTTTTTTTACGAAGATAATAAAAGAAAACAAATGGAAATGTTAATCATCATAAAAATCATATATAGGTTTGTTTAAATTAGTATAAGGGAATTGAGAATTGAAAATATGGAACCAGTTTTAAAATACCTCTGAGCATAAAAAGTTTTAAAATCAGGGTGTTTATAATAGGTTAAATTTACAAAAACGCCATAAGTAGACACGATTTTTTAATTTAACTTCGCCCAGAAGAAATTTTAATCCGATATCTTAAAGCACCAAACGGCACGATTTCATTTAGAAATGTTCAGTTTAAGACTGGAATTTCAACATAAAGAAAGGTTTAAGCAGTCAAGCCGAAATTCATTGTTAACTCATTTTGGAGTTAAGTTTTGAAAGTAAGCTGCTCACTTATTTTAATCTGTTCTATTAAGAGAAATTCGGTTGTGAATAATTATGGTCGTCTGTAATGAAGAGAAAATAAGGGGTTACTAGTCTCGAAATAAATAAATAAATTGGCATCATTGAATAATTGGCACTCCTCCCCGTTGACAGCACTGAATTTTTTTGACACTGAGTTTGACGTATTTGAATGTTAAAGATTGGTCAATGTAAGATTAATAAAATAAAATAGTGTCACATTTTTAACTTTTATGTCAAATTTCAACATGAATCTTTTTGGGAGCATTCTATGATGTTTAAACAATTGAAATAATCTTACCGAATTACTTTCGTGCTTCTGAAACAATCTGTGTCGATTAAAACGCAATATTCGTGTCATTGTTTGACAAATTTCCCTCTGCTGCGCATCGGGAAATTAAAACGTCAAAATATTGAATAAATAATAAATACTGATAAGGAGTTCAACATAACTAGTTTTATTCTTACCAGCATCGAAAGAATGACGGCAACAAACTACAATAAATAAATAATTTTAGTGTTTCTTTCTAACTTCTTTATTACTTACTTCAACAGCCGCAAATCCAATAGCCACATAGCTTATTATTTCGATATATACTTTCACGGAATCTCTGAAAGCCTCAGCACATCCTTGTGGATATGGTGCGTAGCATGGTATTTTATTTCCACAACAACTTGGTGGGTAACTGTCATCGGGATAATCTGTCGAATTGTTGACTCCACAGCATTCAAACTACAAACATTTTATAAAAACTGCTAATTCTTATATCTAAGTAAACCCTACTTGGATTTGAATATTGTGAAAATTTGAAACAGAGTTCGTATCTGTACTGTTAAATAAGCTTTCGAGGGACTCTCTCAAAAAACTCAAAAAATCCTCTTCGTGGATAAATTTCAAAATAACGAAAACTCCCAGTGTTGTTTGCATTGCTAACAAAATCAAAAGTGCAATAGCGTACTGAAACATTTTTGTCAAAACAAATTGTCCATTTTAGTGCCATTGTTTACAATTGTCAGCAGACATGTGTTTTCGGGAAGCGAGCCACAACACCCCAAAGCGGCGACACATAACACAAGCACCCCTACAGCTATCGCTATAAATCCAAGAGAGAAGTTGCTTCCTTCAAAAAACACATTCACTCCCTCTTTTTCGTGCATATAGAAAAGGACTCCAAGAACTATTAATGCTAAAGAGCAAACCTAAAAATATGTTAATTTCGTGCAAATTCAAAACAATTTAAAATGTTAATAAACACTTACCCCGATTAAAAAATTAAATACAAGTAACATATATTTTGCGAAATCAGAGATGATACACATTTTTTATGTTCGGCAATCGATCTCTTTACTGATCTGCCTTGGAACAATTTATCAGATAAGCGCACCATCTAGCATTGCAACTGAAATTGGAATTCTTATTTAAAAAATCTACTTCAGCTTCGATTTCTGGTTATATAAATATAGAAATGTGACAGGATGATAAAGTGTTATCTGTTATCTCCGATAAATTTTGAGTAAGGATAATTGCAAACACTGTTAGATATTTATTAATTCAATTATACAATCATATCAATGCATATAATAAAACTGTAGAAAAAAGTGTTGGCAGGACCTATTTACGACCAGGAGAAGTCAATGGTTCCAAAATATTTTATTGTTAGACAGACCACTGCATACGAAAGTAACCATATCGACCAACCAATCTACTTGTCGAAAGTTGACATTATCACCACAGTTACAATATGGAATATATCGCAACGCTTCCGGTTCTATATCACAACTCTTCCGGTTCTATATCACAACAGTCAGTCACCAACAGCCAGAATAACTTTTATTATACAATCAAAATTTGTTAACGTTATCATAAATTAACGTAATTTTTTAATAAAATTAATGTTTAACGCCAAGTTAGTTATTGAAGTAAAAATATGCGAGCTTGGAGAGTAAACCGGTGAATGCGTTACGAAATTTGTGAAAAAAAAGCGGATGATTCGTAAATTTAAGAAAAAGAAGCAGGAAAACCCCAATTTCAGTGGGGTATGTTATAAAATGTTTTAAAATACAACGTAAATTGCACATCAAACGAAAGCGATTTTAGTAGTAAAAGTCATTCGTTTTGTGATTAGAGTAATCTTATTATTGCTTTTCGTTAATGTTAATTAATAATGTAACTGTAACTATGTATCTGACATTATTAATATAACCTGACAGAACTTTTTCTGACATTTCTCGTTTTTTTTTTTTTTTAACCAACCGTATATGATTTATCACATAAGGGTTAATTTAATAAAACAGTTGGTACACAAATCTTCCCGTATAGTATTTTTTAAAGTTTCAATTTGCCGGTTTTCAAATTAATGAAAAGTCGCGAGTACACAAAGTACACAAACAATGAATTAATTATTTGTGTTTGTTACAAATGCAAATTGTAAAATTTATGTAACTTAGGATTCAGTATAGTTAAGTTCAAATTTGACAGTTACAAGAATAATAAATTTTAGTACAGTTGGGAACACTCTACATTGGACATCATTTGTGACATTGGCATTTAAGATGTAAAGCAGTCTTTATATCATAACCTTATTTTTAGCTATTGTCAGTGTGTCAGTCACAAATGTTAAGCATCAGTTGACAATAAAGTATCGATTACAATTATTTCTTGAAGGAAAGTTAAAAAATGATGTCCAATGTTGTGTAATGTTATTTCAATATAGGCAACCAATTATTCACCACTATTAAGAGACCAGTGAGGACCATAAATGTCGGTGCGCACCCAATCTCGCTGGTCGTTTTAATCTATTTGATTAATAATATTGGTTAGTAATTGAACTTCTAAATATACATATGATTAAATATTCAAGGTGATTCTACTGCTTACACCTTTAATGTGCTTAGTAAGCTTAGTTATCTGCTACGGTTGCACTAGAAACTTCAAGAAACATCATTAGATTTCTATAGCTACAATGTAGTTTCAAAATTATTCCTGCAGATGATTTTAGAATGTTCTGTACCCTCAGGAAGTTTTAGAACAACTAATCCTCCTTGGTTCAACTATGCTTTACTCTCGTCCTTAAAACATAAAAATTACTTGAGGAAAAAACATCAAACAACAATTTGAAAACTCATTGCAAACCAATCCCAAAGGACTAAGGAAGTATGTTCGTTCCAAGAGATGTACCCTTTACCTCGTATTTCTGGTAAACTGCATTATAAGTTTGACAAACCGCAGAATACAGTCAACGCGTTTGCAAAAAAGTTCTGTAATTTATTTTGATCCTAAACCTGACTTTGAACTTCCAGATGTTTTCTCCAACAATTCTCCTTTTCCTACGCCAGCTGTAGGTGAGGACACTTATAAAATTAATGTCGAAACTCAAAAATAATTTCACTGCCGGTGATGATCTCACACCAAGTTTTATTATACGTGACCTAAGATTTGTATTGGCTAAACCTCTTATGTTGATACTTAATCTTGCCATAAAAACGTCCGCCTTTCCTGATCCTTGGAAATATGCGAGGGTGACTTCAGTCTTAAAAAAAGGTAGTGCATCTGAGCTTAATAATAATTACGGTCCCATTTGAATCCTCTCAAAATTTTGGACAATTTTTGAGCAGGTTCTTTATGCAAATATTTATCATAATATTGATGATATTGTATTGGAATTTTATTTTAATTGTAAATTTAAGATTGGAAGCTTAGAACATAGAAAGAAGTATGTACTCAGTAATCAAGATTAAAAAATTGAATTGCCAAGAATACAATTTACATATAAATTTTTAAGCCTGTACTTCAGTTGTCAGTTGATGACAGATGGCTGACAGCTACATTTAAATTTGGATCAAAAACATAACCTCGAATTTCCAAATTCCTTGTCGACAACTTAAAGGCAAAAATAAATCTACATTTTTATTGATCACCATATTTGCATTTTCAGTATTCGAAAAATTAGGTAAGCATCATTATTATTAATCTGCTCTTTTGTTTTTGTGATTGATTGGAATGCATTTAAAATTATTAAATCAGTAGTTTTTATAAAATTTCTTACAATGCTCTTAAAATAAATTAACTAAAATTATTATACATAATAATATTATTATACAGGGTGTCCCAGAACTCACGCCCCAGAGGAAACTGACAAATGCCGACGACAATATGGATCCCGAAAATGCAAACAAAGACAAATTTTTGGCTTACATAACAGCGCTGATGCACTTTTTTAACTCACCAATCCCAAAAAGGGAAGGTCCAGGTGTTGGTATAACATAAATCTGTTGCTAGGCTATCGTACTGTCGGAGTGACATCCACGCCAAAGTGCCAACGCGTAGGTTAAGTTAGATGTCACCATGTCACCCTTGCCATTGAATGTTTTTTAGTGTAATTTTTTTTAATAAAACAACAAATGGGGGTTCTGAAAGAACTATTTTTATTTAACGTACACAGACTTATGTACCACTACAAAAACAAGAGGACAGGGTATATACAAACTAATTATAACAGAAAAAGAATATTGTCAAAAAGGGACAACAAAGCAATCAGAGCAAGTGTTCAAAATGCCCACCGTTCATCTAAACATAACTGTGCTCGCCGCAAAAAGCTCAGCTTAGAGTTTGTAATCATTTGAGGGGTAATTGTAGCAAGAGCTTCTTGAACCTGGCCCCTGAGCTGTTCCTGTGTTCCAATGGGACGTCTGTAGACAACATTTTTTACGTGTCCCCAAAGAAAAAAATACAGAGGATTTAAATGTGGGGACCTATTCAACAGTCAGGGAATTGTTGATTTAAAACTTCTCGAGCTTCTCGGCTGAAGTGTGGTGTTGGGCCAGCATGCTGGAACCAGTCATTAATGCGAAAAACAAGGGGCATGTCTTCCAGCAAATTGGGAAGTTGTGTTCAAGAAATTCGTATAAATTTGACCAGTTAAACGGACAGGAAATTCAAAAGGTCCAACCTAAAGAAGAAGGTTATAGTTAGGTGATGATTTCTCAATCAATCGATGACATACCACACGATTTCCTAATAGACCTGCCCACAAATTTATTGAAAATCGTTCCTTGAATGCTCGTTCAAAAAAAGCGTGTGGATTTTCCTATCGGCAAACATCCTCGCTGCTTGTCTAGCATTTCGTCCACATTTCCCGTAAATTATTTCCATATAATCAGCGACAGAATACATGTTTAAAGAGCACTGTTGACCTCTGAGGGGTTAGAGCGATGTAATCAAATTTGATTTTGACACTGACGTTTTTAAAACATTTTGTTGACTGGATCATTAACAAATAAAAAATAGGCTTTGAGTATAAGTATATAACCTAGCAACAGAAATTATGAGAAATATACCTGGATGGCCTAAAACCCTCTGATTGGTCAAATTAAAATGTTCTTTTCTTCAATACCATTTGAGCTAACAATTTTTTTCTTTAAGATTTTTTATCTGTGCATCAGGGAGATTTCTCCAGTTTTCTCTGGGGCGCGAGTAATGGGACAGCCTGTATAGTCAACTATATTTTTCCAGTTAAAAAAATTAATTGACCAAATTTAAAGTTGCAAAATTAGTGCCAACAATTTTCTTATTACAAAACATGAGTTCTGAATATATCTGTTTATGATATTTAATAGTTAATGACAAAAATCCTGCCGAGAAATATTATAAATAACCTTGAATATATTCATATATTTTTACCAAAATTTCGTTGTATCCGTGATACTTGCAATACACTAAATTAACGTCATTGCAAAATTACAATTAACTGATAGTTTTCATCATTTTTAAATGCAAGGTAAACTTGCAAAACTGACTAATATTAAATGGGAACTTTCCCCATAATGGATGATTTGAAACAAAATTCTGACATGGTATTTGTGGAGTAGGAGGAACTCTATGGACTTCTCTATGATCAAGGCCTATCAGTTTGATGTTCTTTTAAGCGAAAAGTAAATTGCTCAGTGTGGTGTAGGCGTAGACCGTTTAGAAACGTTTGTTCGCGGCCTTCTTCACTGTCATCTCCCATAACGCCCGCAATTCACCACTTGTAATTAACTTCAAGAATATTTTGACGCTGTGAAAATTTATTTCCAGTCTTATGATTTAAAACTCACCGTCCATTTAAGTCAACGTTATCATTATTTTTCTGTGTGCAATAACATCGACAACAACACTAATTATGATGATAGCTATGGCAAAATTGATGCTCTGTAATCATTACTTGACGAAAAAATTTAAATCACTGCTTTTCTCGCTAGTTTTGATGCGTTTAATGGACGTAAAATTACCTGTATTTTAGTAGAGTATACCTATTTCGCGAAGTTTTTCGTTATCAAGAGATACGGTAATGAGATGTGCTGTTAAATTATTTTCAACAAATACAGTCAATTTGTTGTTCAAAAATTGTTTCCTCTTGCATAATTAAAATTTTTACTGTGTAAATCGAAGAAAAACTAACAAAATATTTGGGTTTCAGAAAAATCTTTACATACTTATTAGAAATAAGACCGAGTTGAAACTCCAAGTGTCATAATAAGAGTATGCCATTTCTAACTAATAATTGCGTTAGTTCATGTTTGTGTACACGTATGAAGATTTCATTTAGATAAAGACCGTCATGTGTGGTAATGTGTGTTCTGTTGGAGTGATTATTTCTAGTTTCCTTACCATTTTTAACAATAATACCAGAAGCTCCTTTTCTTTGTGTATCAAGATCCTTATTTATATTTTCTTATCTTATTTGTTAAACCATCGTTTTCCTTCTTAATTGAAAATATTTACTGGTACACTTAATATTTTTTAAAACGTCTCTCATCAATCAAAATTATTTCACAAGGGAGGAATGGTGTGGTGAAGTCGAGCGAAAAGTGTCAAAAATTATTGTCGATGTGGCCAGAATTGCTTTTGAAGTGGGCGCAACTTTAAGTCCTTTTGGATAGGACGCTAATTTGCTGTGCACTAAAAAAAAAGTTTTACTTTTGGGGCGCAGAAGAAGAAAATACTTAAAAATGCTAAACAAATTATTCATTTGTTGGAGAGGCAAATGAAAATCAATAGGACAGCTGAGTCACCCGACCAACGTGAAAGTCGTTAAGAGATTTCCGATCAAAAGCTGCTGAAACACCTGAACAATAGCATCTATTCTATTAAAAGCGCAGGCCTCCAGTTTCAACAATTCAATTCAATTCCTCGCATAGCGTGCCAAGTGAGAGCGCCATATGAAGCATCTATTAGGAAGAGCAGTTGAAATGTCCACTTTGCGATGAGAGTGACAGTCTCTACCTGCTACCTACCGACCCTAACCTTAACGACCACGTGCTAAGAGCTTGAATGGTTGTGTCTATTACCGGGTGACTATATATTTTTTTCAAATTATGTATTTTGTTGCGTTGATCATAGATTTCATTTATCAGGTTGCCAACATTGTTTACATCGGATTAAAAATTAAGTTAATTAAATTAATTACATATTATCAGTCTCACACCTTATTAAAAACAATGTTTTTTAACCTTTACAAATTTTAACATTACTGGGCTGCGTTCGAGAATTTTACCATTTTGCATTTGTAGCAGAATTTATCGTTCGAAAACATAATTCTGTACAAAGCAGCTAACTCACTGAAACGTTCGAAAACCGTAAAAGTATCGCATCGAAAGGAATAAAAATTGCTGCACTAGATAGTGCAATGAAAATTACTTGACATGCGCAGTTGAGTTCTTTACAGTTTAAATGTGCTCACAACCCGCGTTCTCTACAAAACTTAATTTACAAAAATGGAAACTCCAAAAAGTAGTATTTCTTTGAAAAAGTGATTAATTTAATAGAGTAACACTAACTAATGAAACTTTTTCATTTCCATTGTTAAACGGAATTATTATTGTCTTTATCTACAACTGATTAATAATTGACGTATTATACTTAACTAGGTCTATTAAACACAATACAATTATTATTAATTAGCCATGAAATAACGAATATTGACAACTGTTGACATTTCTTCTCCACGTCAAGTTTTTCACAAAGTTTGTTTTATTCTTTCTTTATTTTTTTATCTAGAACTGATTTAATTTACGTATTATACATGTAACTTATGAATACTTAACTAGGTCTATTGAACACCGACAGTCAGGCTAGGTTTTTAAGAATTATTATTAACTGGCCATGAAATAATGAATATTGACATTTTTTCTCAACGTCAAGTTTTTAACACGGTTTAATTTCCAATTTTAATTCTAAATGTGCAGTTGTAGATAAAACGTCGTATTTCACTCGCATATAATGGTGGCTAGTATACACTCGAATGGTTCCATTCTCGTGTATAATAGCCAGCATTATATGCTGATTAAATAATGTACTGTTATCGTTCGACACTGTCAGAATTTTCAAATTTTCGCTTGTGTAAACAACTCTCTGTCATGAAATAATGAAAATGACAGATAAACGTCAAACTATTTTTATGGATTTTACGCAATTTAAAGGCTTTCCGGGGTTGTGTCGAACGATAAAACGTCGTAGCACACTCGTTCCTGTGTAGATTGAACGTTTTACGCCACTCGTGGTTCACAAAAGCACTCGTTTCACTCGTGATTTTATAAACCACTTGTGGCTTAAAGCGTCCAATTGACACAGGAACTTGTATAATAATCTACTATTATACCCAACTAACATCTAGATGACTATTTTTGCCACGCAAAAGGAAGGTATAGTGGAGTATTTCTCTCACAAGTGATATAATGATAAAAAGGGGTGAATTAGTATGGTTACACAATGGTAAGACACGAATAATTTTTTGAAACGTCATTTTGACACTTTCATTAATTTTTTGATTTTTAACTTTTACAAGAAATTACACGTCGGGGAGAAAACGTCGTGACCGAAATGACATTGTAAGCTCGTGAGATGTGTATCACTGATTCAAAGATCTCACTCGCTGACAATGAAGCATTTCGGTCACTTGTAATATAATCTACTATTTCATAAAAACGGGAAATGAAAATTTATTAAAATCAAACTTTTAGGTTATACCTAACCTGACCATACGTCCCGCTTTGGGCTTTCAGTCTACCGCTCCTAACATCTTCCAATCACACACTTCAGCACATATTAAAGAGAATTTCAAGACGAACACCCTGGTACTACCAAATCAGGTCAGTGACCTATAGTTTACGAGATATGAGCGAAAATGTTTTTGGATGTTCACGAATTCTTCCCAAGTGCCAAAATTTTAAAACGCCATATCTCCGAAAGCATTAAAGATATCGGGGTGAGGGTTACCCCGTTGGATTCAGGAGGTCGATTTCTACCAGATAATGGTGCAAGATTTAGGCTTGATTTAGGGGGAAGCCAAGGGTACAGACGGATTTGTAGCGTCAATTTACATATGATGATGATCTGGAAGCCTTTTGAGACAAGTTTTTTTTAAATTTTCAAAATTTACCCTCTTGAGGTTCAAGAATTTTAATTCCATAGGAAACGTCCTGCTCCGAAAAAAATAATAAATGGTCACGTGCAAATGACATTTGATTTACTCACAAAAACCTTGTTCGAAAAGGAAAGATCACTTGACTTTACTTCGTACTATCAACTGTAACAATTACTGATAAAGTATTGTTCTCGAACGCAAACCTGGATAACATGACGAGTTTTGCCACTGCCAACTGCTCAGTGTTGACAATCCACTTAATTTGCTTCATTTATAGTCATCTGGTATAAAGCAGTTGCGGACATTTTTTAAGCCCAGAAAGGCCGAGTTGCCATAAAAAGAGCTTGGACTGAGCTTAAAAACCGTTGGTGGTGTCTAATACCAAATGACTATAATTGTTTGAAAATTATTTTGTTGCGTTTGTCATAGATTTAATTTCTGTTTCAATCTGTTGTTGGACGTGGAGCGTAACCTACGGGTTTGGCTAGTACGACTTGAAAAAGTTCGAATCAGAGCTTCAACTTCAAGATCTGCTGAAACACCTGAACAACATAGCCTGCATTGAAACGACCATCCTCAATGGAAAATGTAATGGGAAGATGTGCTCATCCCACGTATATCTGTATGTTCGATTTGCCCTTCGATTTCAAACGCTTCAATTTCCAGTGCGCCTTGCTTTCGCAATTAGTCAGTCACTGAGTGTTGCTGGGGTCAATTTGGGAAGTCCATGTTTCTCACATGGCCAATTATATGTTGCTGCTACGGAGAGGGAAGACCGAAGAACTTATTTATGTATGCGCCAAATGGGAAAATCAAAAATATTGTTTACTTGACTGTTCTAGAATAAGGGAAAAAAATGAATAAAATTCATATTTCAAGATACTGCTCACTAAAAAAGATTTTTAATTATTTGTATGTTTGTCTGTTTCTATGTTTCAAATAGGCTCCTACACCGGTCAACGGATCGATATGAAATTTTGACCACATATCAAATAATATTCGCCAAGAGAAGTGTGTTCCTATCCCGAATCGGTTCATTGTTTACCCATCGTGGTTTACCTGCTCGTTGCACCGGTCAAATCGGATGGGACATGTTTTGCTTTATTTTTGGGGCGTTCGTGATATAATTTGAAGAAATGTTAATGTTAGGTAATAGATGAAAAAGCAAATTTAAAAAATGTAAAAAAGAAATTGTATTTATAATGCAAAAGTAATTACATAATATTGACAAATCAGAAAAATTAATTTTTTTGAATGTATTGAAACTAATGGACGTATGTAGTAAGTTCATGATTTAGGATATGAAATTGCTTTTCAAGTCACAACTCACGTTTTCTGGAAGTTACTATAATAAAACTCTTGATTACCGGTATTCACCGGTGGGAGGTAAAAGAAACCAAATTATGTATCTAAATTCACCAACACTTAACTGTGAATACCGGTAATTATGATAATCGTGCCGGCATTTTCGACTTTCACAGTAATATATTATACAGTCCGCGTCAAAATTATCTCAATGCAATTTTTTTCAGCTTAACACAGGTTTGTTTAATTTGCCATATCCGGTCATTCAGTCTCTCTATCTTCTAAGCTTCATTTGTCTTCAACAAAAGTTCAAAAAGGCATATTAGTTTCAACAGTAAGAAATTAATAAATAATAAATTCAATAGGAACTATAATAGCACAGAAAATGTTTTAGTTCGATGATTTTATTTACTAGATCTACCCCAGACTGTCTGATTTTTCTCTTTAGGTTCTTTTCATACAGGGAGATACAATAGCCCTCCGATTATCTTCCTGCAACTGTTTGAGTTTGAGTTGTTCGTTGTGAAGTCGACTCGTATGAATGGTCTCATAAGAAGTAAAGCTTTCGGGTCTAGTATCCCTCTCTAAAAGGAGTCCTAGGTCCGGTTTTTTCATCTACAGATAAAGTTCCGGATAAAATTTATTTATCAGTTAACATAAACTTTTCAACTCAGATAACAAATATAAAACTTTACGCTATTCCTCGTAGAGTGTAAAAGTACATACACTTTATGAATGGAGTTTTTACAAGAAGTATGTATGCGCTATATGTTTATAGACTACCTTAAACCAGTAAGTACTTTATCCCTGAAGGACGTCCTAGGTCTGAAAATTTAGTGAAATGGATCAGCCGATAACAATTTCTTCTATATTATCCACCGGTTTATACAATCTTACCATAAGGATGAAAAGGAAAGAGCGCCAGCCACCTACCTGATCCACATCTTAATCAGCATCTCTTCTTTTTTGTGTCGTCACTTTTTCGCGGTTTTCGTCGGCGCTTCTTGAATTTCAATTAGTTGGACAGGTATAAATAAACATGAGTTTAGTTACATTGGGAAAATTCTAAAAATACACATGCAGGAACGCTCGTTGCATTTTTATTTTTAGTTTTTCAATTAATAATGGTTTTTCAATGATGATACTTGACACAGAGATGTGTAATAGGTGATATCATTAAAGTGATATTGCAACTGGAAACCACAAGTATGTTAATTATGGATGAGGTTTATTTTTGCTTCATATGCAAATATTCCATTGTTCGTGATTTTTGAAAAGTTGTAAATAATAATTTGAGCAAAAAATATAGAAAAAATATACACAATAAACAATACTTGATGGAATTAAATTGTTATGTAGTGATACAAAAGGGCCGGACTCGCGGGCGGTGGATGGCGGCGCTGTAGGGAGACGGATCATCGTCGGCTTCCTGTCGACCCGGGGACTGTCAGGAATTTCTACCCGAAAAAGAAAACTCTTCCGTTGTCGTCCTGGACTCAACTGTCCCAATCCGCCAGAGACTACATTATCGTCTTGTTATGAGAAATCCATCAATCCACCTTCTGGTGGTCACTGGTTAAGAAAGAGTGCCAGGTTTTGAAACGATACCATATCTTAATACTAATTACTCGCGTCCAACGATATTTGAACGCTAAATATACCGTGGCAAAAACCGCGGCTGGCGGAAGTTAGACCTTAAAAGTTTGTCTCGGCAGGGCCTCATTTCTCGCCCAATTTCCGACGCAGTCTCTTTGCCTACAATATTTTATGCAGGGTTGTGCTGCATAAATTTTAATAATCATTATAGCAATGAATTAAACTACATTTATTTACTAAAAAAAGTACCACTACACTAACACTTAATTACATTTAAAAAATTAGGAAAATTCGGTCACCAACACAAGTTACGGCTAAAGCGTAATCAGTTTTAAACAAGAAATTATAATAATACTGTCTGAATATTATATTTTAGATATAAGGTCTTAGTTAGTTTACAGTCTTTTAGTGTTCTATTTTCATATTTTGTTATATAATAGTTTCTCTAATTGGTCAGGTTCCCATTTTTCCTTTTCATCTTTTAGCTAAAGCACGGAAGGAATATTCATTATTATTGTCGGTCAAAGAGGAGAAAGAAGATTTTAAGCACGCGAGAGCTTCCAGAGACAGTAAAAGAAAAGAACTTCAACCACCCGCATTGACAGCTTTAGAATACTCCTTCTAGATTCAGATTTTTTTTAGTAGCTGAAAGAGAGCTTGCATGGAGAACAGAAGAGGGAGCTGATTGTTGAATCCATCATTTCAAGAAAGAATTAAGACTACAGTGGAATGCCAACTGGTCGTTTAGAATATAATTCCATATTTACTAAAACGTGTCTCCGTCTTGCTGACAGCAAATGGTTGATATCCAACCTAATATCAAAACTGACAGATTGTTCTTGACTGAAAATCCTTTTTGGGATAAACCTAATGGGAATGGGTCTTAAACCACCTTCAAGTTTTCAGGTTCCTTCAGTTCTCAATTTGTTTCTCAAGTTTTCAGGTTGTTAGGTTTCTGAAGTCTAAGGTTCGCTACATTCAGAAATTTTCCAAAATATGAAACTCCTCCGGTTCTTAAGATTGGTGTCTCAAGTTATGTCAGGTTCTTAACTTACTCAAGGCTTCAAGTTTTCCAAAATTCACTTCCTCTACTTCTCAAGCTCTCAGGTTGTTAGGGTTTCCAATGTCCAAGGTTCGCTTAGTTCTCATGTTTTCCAAAATCTCATCCAGTTCTCAAATTTGGTTTCTCAAGCTATCAAGTTCTCATGTTACTCAAGGCCTCAAGTTTCCTGAAATTCCAGGTTTTTTAAATTTTTTGTGATTCTTCCAATTCTCAAGGAGTTTCCTGAAATTCCAGGTTATTTAATTTTTTTGTGATTTCCCCAATTCTCAAAATTGGTTTTCCAAGGTCTCAGATGCCCTAACATCTCGGATTTTCCAGAATCTCAAACTGCGCAAATTCTCAAGTTCTTTAATTTCTCAGGTTCTGTAAGATTATGTTTTCCGAAATTTCAGGTTCTTCAGATTTTCAGGTTCCTTCAGTTCTCAATTTGTTTCTCAAGTTTTCAGGTTGTTAGGTTTCTGAAGGTCTAAGGTTCGCTAGATTCAGAAAATTTTCAAAATATGAAGTTCCTCCGGTTCTTAAGATTGGTGTCTCAAGCTATGTCAGGTTCTTAACCTACTCAAGTTCTCAAGTTTTCCAAAATTCACTTCCTCTACTTCTCAAGTTCTCAGGTTGTTAGGTTTTTCAATGTCTAAGGTTCGCTTAGGTCTCATGTTTTCCAAAATCTAATCCAATTCTGAAATTTGGTTTCTCAAGTTATCAAGTTCTCATGTTACTCAAGGTCTCAAGTTTCCTGAAATTTCAGGTTTTTTAATTTTTTTGTGATTCTTTCAGTTCTCAAGGAGTTTCCTGAAATTCTAGGTTATTTAATTTTTTTGTGATTTCCCCAATTCTCAAAGTTTTTTTTCCAAGGTCTCAGATGCCCTAACATCTCGGATTTTCCAGAATCTCAATTTGTGCAAATTCTCAAGTTCTTTGAGTTCTCAGGTTTTATAAGATTTTAGGTTTTTCGAGATCTGTACTCCTCTCTAATATCTCTCTGATTCTCACCCAATGGGGTCGTCCCCCTCAATTGAATTTGACCAATTTAACTATAGCATCTGATAGACTATGTAACATAAAGCCCTAAAACGTGTTCTGTTGTTTCATAAAGTTATTTTGTCAGATAACAGACCGTATCAAAAATCACAATTTCGGCTAGCAGTTTCAAACGCTGTACATTTACCGCCTCTTGTGACGTCATTTCGGGGAAGCATTCTCATTGGTTCATGCGCTTCTCATTATTCGGCACGTCTAGTAACTTGACTTTTGTCTGGTGCATTTTGTCCCGTGTTGACGTCACAAAAAGGCGCGCGTTTCAAATAAGACAAATGTTTCGGATTTTTTTTTACCTAGTTAACGCGTGATTTCGTATAAACAAAAAAATAGGGGTATAATATTTTTTCGTCTAGTTTCTAGAAAAGCCGTTTTTGAAAATTGTGGGACGACCCCATTGTACCTTTCAATGTCACTTCATGTTTTCCATTCTTTTTCTATATCTCACCCATTCTCTCTTCAAATCTCTACGTCTTCGTTCTGTCGCTTGGTAATTCCGCCATTATCTTTCTTGTTACTTCTCTTGTATTTCTTTTTTTATTGACAATCTTGGCAATCCCAGGACAATCTTAACCTATACGTCGCTATCAAGTCCAAGTGGATGGTCAACAGCTGTCAATGTGGCTTCACGTGCATTTGGGACACGCAATTTTGTTAGGGCATTCTGTCTGGGGGTGGCCAAGCTGGCGCTTGCCGAAGACTGCGATGCCGTGTGTTAGAGTGATAACGCGGATAAGACGGGTCCACTTGTTTGCGCGGCGGAATTTGATTCTAAACATTTTGTGGTTGGGGAGATTTTCCAGGGTCAGAAAGATACCGCGTTCGTTAGTGTCAAGGTCCAAACCGCGGATCACAAAAGAAGAAAACAGACCCGTGAAAGTTGTTTGTGGTTTGGGGGCGCTTGTTATGGCGGTTATTCGTACATTTCATATACAGGGTGTTATGGAAGTCCTAGCAAAAATTTAACCACAAGTCGAATTCGTCAAAGAAACATCTTTGTTACCTATAATTTTTTTCTCAAACGCTCCTTGTCGGAGTTTGAGAATACTTTGACCCCTAAAACCAATACACGCCTATGGACTCCACATTCATTGATTGCGAGGATGCACAGTAATAAATTCTCTAGCTTACCTTCTTTAGTCACAACTAAAATTAAAAAGCTTCAAAAAATTTTCTGAATAAGCAATTGGCAAAAAGCAATCCTTTGAGAGGGGTCTCCAACGCAGCCCTTGTTTGTGTAATGTGCGGTAAAAGATGTCACACTGACACCTAAAGCGAGCCTTCCAATACTCAAATGTCAAATCACACAAAGGTTATACTGTTCTCACAAAAGCAAAGCAAATGAACAAATTATATTAATTGGTTAAGAATCGAGCAGAGGCATAACACAGCGCGACACTCAACGGGGAACTAAAATCAACGACAATTTTTTTGTCCCTCGATCGCACTTTCTCATTCGTTCAAGTTCATATATTCATAGGCGGAGGGTGAAATAGGGGTCAGAAAAATGTTCTAAGAAATAGCACCCTGTATTTTTCACCTTTCATATTTCACATTGCCTTTCGCTATTTACATCTCATAGGTCTTTCTTTTTAGGATTTTAGAGGAGTTCAGAATGTCTCAAGATATTTTAGGACCTTTCGTACTTTTTAGGATTAAATTTTTCAACACATTTTAGTGCCCCTCATTGTTTTACGTCGACATCGCTGAATATAATAGATGTTTTATTGTGCACAAGAAATTTTCTTATTTAGATGTCTACAGGGTTTCGAGATCTAGGGTCCAATAGACCGCATAAAGAAATGCGGTGCCCTGCAAAGGTTAAGATAACTGGCCACAGTAACGCCGCATTGATTCGTCCATATTGTCAGATAGACCATCAACATCACGCAAATATAATTGAGAAGCTTAAGAATTAAAGAACAGAAAGACCCACCAATACTTTTTCAACTTCCAACACTGCTTCGGCGGCATCAGAGGAGTAAATTTCTTCGAATGTTACAAAGGAACAAATTGTGTACATTAACTGCCAAATTTATCATTAACATTAAAGTAAAATGTTTTTATTTTTTTCTAATATTGTTTTTTTTTTCAAAGTTGCAAGTGATTGTAGTGAAAAGAAAAGGAAGCAGCTTTTCTTGTCTGTGTAATCAGTATTTGATTGGTTCTGTATTATAAATTAGAGAATTTTCATTGGTGATTTAATAATGAGTTGGATTGTCACTACAAACTTAAGTAAGCTTACACCTTTCATGTTTACTACAATAAGTATTTGTTTACCTTGCCCAAGATATCGTAGTCATTATTAGAAGTGCCCGGGCAAGTGGTTAAGTACGAAAATATTATCCACAATGACCTCCTTCATTGGACATTGTTTACATTATCAGGGCACAGTTCACAGTGCCTGATTTCCTATTATGCCTGTATTATACACACCGTTGGAAAGGTGTGTGAGTTACACGGTGTTGAACATTCCACTCGAATTTGGAGTGACGGGCGATCACTAGTCTGGGTTGTATTCAATTTTTAAAGAAAAGTCGATTCCTAATTTCAAAAATGTTTAATGTGTAAAAATGTGTTACGTTTGTGGCAAACTTCCTTCGTAAAAATCTCATCAGACCCAATTCGTTGTTATACATAGAACGAGTTGTCTGGAGATCGATTAAAATCGTTTGTGAAAACTTTTTTGGTCACAAAAGAATTACAATTATGAACATAATATAATCTCGGATCATTTATTCTTTTATTATAATATTAGAATGCAGGTCAGGATGTCACCCAAAAACAAAGTGAATAAAAGAGTTTGCTTAGGACCATCAGTGTGAAGTGAAAACTGTTTTGGCGATATAATTTACTATTATAGTTCGACAATGTAAAAATTTTCAAATTTTCGCTTGTGTAAACACTCTCTGTCATGCCATAATAAAATGTCAGATAAACGTAACACTATTTTTATGAATTTTTTAGCAATTTAAAGACTTGCCGGGGTTGTGTCGAACTATAAAACATATTACATATTACATATTACACTCGTTCGTGTGTAGATTGGAGGAATTCCGGTACCAGGGTTTAAAAAATCACGAGTGAAACGAGAAACCCAATTTACACAGGAACTGGTACAATACAAAATACAAAACTTAAATGGTCGTAAATCCAGCAAGTTAAAGTTTTTAATCAGTATCATAACAAATAAAATTTATTTCTTACGGCAATATCGTTGAAACTTTATAAAGACGAGGCTGACTCATTTATGCGACCACTATTTTATCGGATGATTTCCAATATGTAGTTATTTTATGTTGCGGTTGATTGATTGTCTTACTTACAGGTCCTTTTACACAAATAATTGTTGTTAAGAGACTTCCCATATGAAGTTAGTTTGCTAAAACTTTGTTATCGTAACGTAAGTGACGGATTCGAAAACCACTGCTGTTCTTTCATGAACATTAAATCCAAGATAATCTGCCGCAAAATTACCATCTCGTAGCCAATTTAAAAGTAATCATTAAACAATTTTTTCGCATATTTCAATTCTCTTATTACAAAACAATTCTTAACGTTTGGAAACCCACTCACCTATTCAAATCACGTTTGTGGTATTCTTTATAATTATATTGAGATGGTACCGGTGGGTGTAACATCTACCAACATCCCAAATCACAGCAGCTCTTCTCGGTACAAAGCAGATCTAACACAAGTTACACAAGCGAGTTCAGTGTTCCTCAAGGTCCATCAAGGACGACTTTATCCACTAGTCTGACGTCATCCTTGGGCGTTTCAAAAAGATCGTTTCTTGATGGTACCGAGGTTTTTGCCATCTCACTTATGCAATGGTTTCACTTTTCCGATTAGCTTCGGTTGTAATTAACTATGATTAATATTGATAACACTTGGTTTATGAGTAATTATGGAATGGACGTAATTGGTTTAATTAAACCTGAAACCGTGCTAGAAAACCATAAACATTTCTTGTAATTTCACACCTAGGTCTTCTGCGACGGCGACGTAACTTAACTGATGAGTTTCTTGAAACGTCCTTCGATAGATTTTAACAGTCAAAAGAACAGAACGCGGTTTTATTAGCGTTCGAGCAGGATAGTTTAGGGTCAAAGATCATGGCTTGAACTCCCTTTCCATTGATTGAATTATTGCAGCCTGTTATTGGTGGAACGGAACTTGTGGCTCTTTCCCTATCTTTTCCATTAACAAGAAACACTAAAATTGTTTTTGCCTGAAATAATAATAGGCTACCTCAACATACTGCGAAATTCTATTTGCATTCCCATGACAAGAATTTGAAGAATCAACAAAATGAGAAAAAGCCGACAGTTTGACAATGCTAATTGTGCCATATTTGGATAGGTCCGAAGGTAGATAAAAAGTGAAGTTGGTTGACCCGACAAAAAACACTTCGACAGAGGTAAACACCTACTGTTTACCAAAAGAGATTGGTTTTATTAAAGCGGATTTGTGTTGGTGTGGGCTAACACCCAAAAGTGGGTGGTGGACTTTTACTTTCTGCGACTGAATCAGCTATAAAGATGAAATACCGTTGCGTGTATATGCATTTCATATTTTCTTGTTTATTACACGAGTGAAATTATTCCCACGTAACTATGTAGGTACTTGCAGGTATGATGTATGGAATGTTTTTGAAGGCAGAATATTTAGCGAGTAGGGTAGCGTTAGAATAATGTATGATTTCCAATGACAAAGTTCGTGGCCAACGCAAAGCAGTAAATATGTTTTCTTATTAAAACAGTAGTACAGGAAAGGACATTATTTAGATTCGACGTTATGAAGTTTAACAACGCGGATTTGTTTTGTATAAAGTTAGGTTCTGAATGTATTTTAATTTAAAAACTCATAATCGAAAATAAAGATGTTTTTTAGATCTAAACTTTCGTTTTAGATTCCATTTGTTTCCAAAGTAAAACTAGCAAATTCTTACGTATTTTGACTTCCTGAAAACGAATCTGAAGTTTTTGAAGTAAAACTTCTTTAGGGACACTTGACTTGGGGAGTAAGCTGGTGAATGCCTGACGAGAGCGTTACGAAAAGTGCGATCGGGCGAATAGTCCAGGCAATGGGGGGTTTTTGATCGCAAAAGGTCGGACAGAAATGAAATTTGGTGGGATGGTAGACATAGGTTTTTGCGCTAAAAACAATACTCATTTTCCAATGTCATTGATGAGCGTCGTGTGGGAGATAGGCAAAAACTTCATAAGAGCATTTTTATGCAGAATTTAATGGAGAACATAGGTCCTAAAACATTTTCTCATCGGAGTCACCGCTTACGAGAGAAAAGCAGAAAGGCTTCATGATGTCACGTTCGGAAGCGGTTTTTTGGACAAAAGGTGATGAATCTCCCCCCGGGGGAGTGAGAACTCTTCGGATTTTTATTTGGGTGCCTGCTGGGAGTTCATAACCAAAATTTCAAAACTTTATAAATTACTTCTTTTAAAAAGTCTATAGTCCAGGCAATGGGCACAAAAAAGGAGTTTTATTTGCAAAAGGTTGGACAGAAATGAAATTTGGTGAGATGGTAAACATCCACAGACTCGGAAAGCATTGTTCTTTCAGAAAAAAAAATATTGCAGAATTATTTGAAGTCGATCTTCGTTGTAATCCGCGCTGAAAATTTGATTTTGTTGGAATTTGCAAATCAACCCCCAAATTTGGCGCCCCGTAAAACGAAAACTGTTGGTCGCAAACAAAAAATGAATAGAACAAAAATTATGCACAATTTTATTCTCTACATATTTTATTTGAACTTTTTTCGATAGCACTTACAAGAAGGGGGCTATTTTCCGAAAAGCGTCGCGGTGCAGAGTTTTTACCTCCACACCCCTCGAGCGGCAAGCCCCCGAGGTCGCAAACTCAGGTGTACTATCAGGAGACCTATGTCTACCATCTCACCAAAATTAATTTCTGTCCGACCTTTTGCGATCAAAGCCCCCTTTTTTGTACCCATTGTCTGGACTAGAAGCGAACGGAAGTAATTAATTCATAGATAAAATGTTTGCCTTAGCGGGATTCGAAACCGCGCTTCTAGGTTCTAAATTCACGCTTCAGTCCACTCAGCCATTTGCGTGTGTCAGTTTTGTATGCAATTGCGCTACTTATCTTAATCGCTGCACATGATTGCCGACTTTTCGCTGACTACAAACTGAAACATGCATTATCCAATACTGCAGACGGTATTAATTCAGGATTCTCTAGCTCCGTTTATAAACTTACATAAATTAAGAGCACTTTCACAATGGCGAACTGAAGTTTTACTTCAGTCGTGTGGTCTGAAGCACACTCGTTTTTTTTTCTTTTTGGCTTTTGTTAGAAAGATACGTCACCCAGTCTTATTGTTAGCTCTTCATAACGAAAAAGCTCTATGTAATGGGCTATGTTTTATACTTTGTAACCATAGCAGCGGTTATAATTGATGTTCTTTACATTACCCAATAATGTATGTTTCTCTCCTACTAATAGATAATAAAAACATTTGACAGTTTTTCATAAATAATAGTACATTATATTATAAGTGATAGAAATGAATCATTATTAGCGAGTGAGAATTTTGACTCACGAGTGCGCTTGCGCAGGAGTGGGGCACTTCTCACAAGCTTTATAATGACAGTTCGATCACGTGTGATATACAACGTTTCATTGTATAAAAATCCAAAAATATTTATTCAAGTAAATATGCGCCTGTAACATTAGCATGGTTCTAATATCAGTTTCCGTAGTGACCTGTGATTGTTATAGTTATGAAATAAACAGTCTCGTTTTTTTTCACAATTTTCACTAAAGTAATAAAAATTGACTTTCTACCGAAAGATATTCAACTAGACGTCGAAGTCACTGTATCCAGTTTGCTTCCGATAAGGTCGACACATGTACGAGAAAGAGTATGATCGGTTCGTGAAGTGGAAGGCAGAGAATTACGTTACATTACATGTAATTACATTACAATTAATAATTAAAATTTTTTATTACAACTGACAGCTGTCAGATTTACTCACTTGTGAGTGGAACTGACAGCTTTATCTCTCTTGTGATTAAGATTTGATTTCTGTCACCGAAAACCATGGTATAAGGTACCTAAAGAACTACACCTGTAAGATAAAAAAATTATCACTTTTCTGGCAACACTTTGTCATATTGTACCTGACCCTTCTTTTCTCTGCGGATTTAGGAGGGGGGGGGATGAGCTTGTGCACAAACTATTTTCTTCGCTACTTTTTCGTTTCAGTTTTTAGATCGAAAAAATAGAAATGACATGTATTGATTTAATGTGATTTTTATTCATTTGTTTTCACATGCTACTTGGTTTTCACGGATATCTTAGTTAAATTCGTTCCGACCTTTCGTGTTATCATTGATTAAAGTAAAGTTAAACAAATGTGGTAGTCAGTACTGGTGGTAGTAGTGAAAAAATAGTGTATAAACCACATGTCATCGCACCATTATTGTCCGCAATGCTTCGCATATAGCTTGTCTATAAGAAAAATACCTTGGTGTACAAGGTGTTACAAAATGGTAGGTAAATTTGGATTTTTTTTTAAATGTAATTTTTTTGTGCCGATCTATCCTTTTTGCATTTGCTAATTCTATCAATAACGCATTGGTTGTCAAATTAATGATAAACGTTAATTAATTGAATTCAATATTTATTTATATCGAATAAGCGAGTAAAATGTATAGTTTGGAAGGAAACAAAATTATTATCGAGGCCTATTTCCGAAGTGGACGCAAAGTAAACGTAGAATGGCTATACTGAATGCATATCTGAATACAAGGCATCGTTCCGACAAAATTGTTGAAAAAACTGCCTTGCAACACCACGCCAGTCAAATTATTATAGAAAGATTTCAGACAACGGCAAGCGTATTGAAAGGAAAATCTACTGGAGGGCCGCAAACTAACCAAAATGTAGTTGAGCAAGTGGAAGCGCTTGTTGAAGAGAATCCACATTCGTTGTTACGGCGTTTAGCAGCTCGAACTGACGTGTCCTTTTGTACTGTGCGAAGGACTTTGAAAAATCGATTGCACATACATCCCTACAAAGTCTCCATTGTCCAAGAAATCTTACCTAGAGATCACAACGGTCGGGTGCAATATTGCAATTTTTCTTAGGAACACTTAAACAATGACGACTAAGTTCTCGATCTAAGTTTTTTTACGAACGAAGCCGGGTTCCATTTGAGGAACCATTTTTAGAAGAAGTCCATCCTGATGAATTTGAGGAGATTGGGCTACGCTTGAAACATTTTAATTAATAATCTACAGGAACTGATGGATAGACGAGATGAACATTGTTTCGTAACACCTTATATGATTACTATTACATAGAAGATGGAAAATCTAAGCGTCATATAACATTGCTGATTAAAAAAAACAACGAAAAAAAAAACATAGGATAAAAAGGGCGTACGAGATGTATTTTGAGCATAAAATTAGAAACTTTCAAAGAAGTTGGGCTCCACAAATTTCGTCGCCAAATGTGCCACACGTCTTATGAGTTAAAGGGTGAAAATAGGTCAATGCCATTTGGAATTTCAATGATATGGCGATAACCTTCCGGTCATATCAACAAATGCTATACCTCCGTTGAAAAATAAAATTAACAAAAAGAAAAAAGAAACATTCCCATATCCAGTCATTTCATCCTCGTCTCGTCCAATTCTACATAATGAGAATTTGCCAAATGTGCAAATGAAGATGAAGAAATTCTAGAAAAACTAGATATTGACATAGAGGTGGGTACAGCTCTGGATGAACCGACAGCTGAAAGCACTTCTCACAAGATTTCCCAGGAAGAACTTCACGACCTAGTTAGAGATTTATTGCCCAAAAATAAAGCTGAACTGTTAGGTGCACGACTAAAGCAATGGAATGTCCTTATTGAAGATGTAAAAAATACTTCATTCCGTGATCGCCAAAAGACCATGTCTAGCATTTTTTGAGTCAGAAGATAGATTAGTTACCTGCACAGATATTGATGGACTATTTAATGCCATCATTATGCTTCACGATCCCAATGAATGGAGGTGTTTATTGACTCGTCAAAAAGAAGTCTGAAAGCAGTTCTTCTCCATAATGGCAATCTGACGATATCTATTCCTGTTGACTATTTTATAGATATGAAAAAGAACTATCAGAATATGCAGCTTTTACTACAAAATTTAAATTATGAACAATATATTTGGCAGATTTACTCAGATATTTGCTACTACTACTATTACTTTGTATATTAAACGAGTTTGGCCTTCTCGGCAAACATTCGGCCTAGGAAAAAAAACATACGAAATGTTCCACTAGTTGAGCCTACCAAAATTTTGCTTCCACATTTTGGCATCATAGTAAGTCTGCTTTTTTACATCTCCCGAATGAATTTCCAAAACTGGGCGGTGCCAAAATAAAGGAAGGTATTATTACTGGACCATGTATTCGACAGAATCATCACTGGTTGTGAAAAGCGGGGGTGGAAAGTGTTTCGAGAAGTTGTCACTGTTTTTTTAGGTAATTATAACGCAGAAAACTATAGAGAACTCGTGAAAGAGTTTCAGATGGAAAGAACATATCGTGGCAAATGCAATTCATCAATGTTGGCAGACACGGGGGCTTGGCTTAAGTCTCTTAAGTCTGGCTGCGTAGATGAAGTACCACTATAAAAACTTCCCCATGCAACATGGTGACTGGTGTTGCAGGTGCACAAACGTGTTTGTGCCGTGTGTGGCGACCTGTGCGGATGGATGAAGGGATCCTGGTGGTTGAGCCTGATCTTGACTACGGCCTTGGGAGGGCAACACGCCACTTTGGCCCGGATTTCACTCTAGATGGGCGGTCGAGACTAACCCACCTCGATCAGTCGGCTGTGTCGTTTCGTCAAAGGGCCGACGGGGTGAGCTTTTGGGGATCATTGGGGCATGTGACTGGGTGGGCGGCCCTGGCTGACCACATGGGTTGTGTGCAAAAACCTCCTGGGGGCTATAACTCTCGAGTATCCCTGGCGTCAAAGCTCGGCGTCTCCATATGGGACTCCGTGGTGAAATGAAGTAAAAAATTCCGGTATGGAGAATAAAAACAACAACTTCCACCAGGGACCGCAGGGTCCCAAAAAAATCTGCAGAGACAGAGGCGTGAAGGCGCCATCCCTACAGCAACACCAAGAGCTGACATAGGAGCAGCCGGACGACCTACGGGACAGACAACACCTTCGGGTGGAATTGACATCCCCGAGATGAACTGCAATCTGAGCTCTGCAACCCTAGAGGAATGTGCCAATGTTTTCCAGACGGAGATCGCGGCCATTCTTAAGGGTGCCACAGAAATCACTGGGCGCAATGTCACTGAAAAAAACGATGTGCTTCTTCAGCGACAGTCGAACAGCTCTGCGGGTTCTGGCCAGTGGCAGGATTAGCTCTCAAGTGGTACATGACTGTCATTTGGCACTGTCGAGAATAGCACGAAACAATGTAATTGAGCTAAGGTGGGTTCGAGGACATAACGGTAATGAGGGGAATGAGAGGGCCGACGAGCTGGCCCGACAGGGTGCGACGGGAACACCGGATGGTACCGAACCGATCGGCCAAAATTGACACCCATTTCTAGACACTGTGCTAGATGGGAAACGACAACAGGCTGCAGACAAAGCAAGATTGTTAACAAAAACAAAAGAGCCAAGTCCTGTCTGCATTTGTCAAGGGACAGACTCCGCCTTTTGGTGAGCATCTGGACCGGACATTGCAGACTAAAGAAACACCTCCACGTGATGGTGGTGGTAAACGACCCAACGTGTAGGGGGTGTTTAGAGGAGGACGAGACTGTCGAACATATCCTACGGGAATGTCCGGCTCTCGCCTCGACCAGAAAATGCATACTGGGGAAGACATGGCCCAGCTGGGCCAACTTGAGGTGTACCTCCTCTGGAACCATCCTAGCTTTTTTCGATTATGTCAGATGGTTGGATGAAAGACAGAATGAGGGACACGAGGGGGTGACACAATGGGCCCACGGTGTGGTCTAAGTGTCGGTGAGGGGAGCTAATTACCTCACACCCCTCAACACCTAATCTAATCTAATTAATAAGACAATAAATATCGGATTTAGAAGAAAAAAAAATTAAAGTGGAGCTATAAAACTTTGTTTCTTGATATCTTTCTGTTTAATACATTACTACTTTATACAGGGCGTCCCAACTAAAATAAAAAAAAAAAAATTCAATTCAGAATTTAAACATCCATATGAATTGAGTATCTATGACAACTGTTTGATTTGTTGATTCTAAATTTTTTTTTAGGATACTGAATTGGTAACTAGCGTTAACATACATAGTTACAAACGAGTCTGGTAGATAAAATTTACCGGCCTAGGCCGGTAGTAGTTGACAACGCCCGGATCAAAACAAACTAGCGCATATGCGATGATTTAGTGGGCCACCTTGACGTGTCGGATAAAACTTTTGTTTGCATGAATTTTTGTTCAACTTGAAAGTGATCGTTGCAGTATCCTAAAAAAAACTTATTCAATATACGACCGGTAGCATTTTTATGGCTTATACATACTCGTCCTACGAAGTCTTGGCGCTGCCGTAAAAATGTTGCTGCCGGTCTAATACCGTAAACAGGTATTTTGAAAAACGAAATGGAAGAAAACTATAATATTTCGAAGAGATTCTTCGTAAATCTAAAGAAGCGACTAGCTCTCTTATTCCAACAAAATCTTCAGAAAGGTATAATAAAGAGTATTATAGACTATTTTGTGAATGGAAGAAAAAGAATGCAGTTAATGAAGTCAATGAGGAAGTAATGCTGGCGTATCTATTCGATTTGGTAAGTTTGTTTTGGAGTTTTTTGGTGGAATATTAGAGTAGCGGGGGGTATTATGCAATAGGTTGGTTAATGTGGAATACCATCTTTAAACAAAAACGAGTAGAGCCATCTTCTGTACAATAGTGTAAATAGACGTTTAATGCTAAAGTAACCGGTGAGGGAGTAGAAATCATCTCAGAGCAACAGAAATTCTAATATTCTTGATGGTTTCGAATGAGTAGTGCGCAGAATTTTTAAGTAAGTACACCACTTTCTTGTTTTTGGGTTTCATTAAAAACTTTCATAAATTTGTCTGTTGTCAAAAGTTAAGTAAATGGATGCAACATAATGTTGTTATAGTTATTGTATTGATATACGAACTCTTTTAGTTGTTATTTATAACTAATCTACAAACACATGGAGCTGCTACTTTTCCATATTACCCTACCATTTTTTGGTGACACTAAAATGTCATTAATTACTTAATCTTTAAATAACTTAAGAAAAAAACATTTTTTTTATTATTCGAGTAGATCGGGTTAACAAACCCTGTCAAGAAGTAGTAGTAGTAGTCGTTTTTTCTAAAATCTATTTAGTCTCCAAAATATTGACAAAAAACAAAATGGTATTCCATAATACCCCCTGCTACTCTAATATTAGTTTCGTTATGGCGTTGTTATGGTCTAAGAAAATGTTTAGTTCATCGCTTTGGTCTAAATTCTCAATGGTTAAAGCAATGTTATTGGTCCATGAAAACGTAGATATGTCAAGATAGTTAAGCAAGCAAAAACACTCTCCGGGGACGAAATAAATAAGTTTCTTAAAGATCACTCGTGTCTATTGGCAAAGATAATATGTAACACAATTTTACAAAAAATTAAATATGCGTTAAATGTTTTGATACCGTAACGGAAGATGTATTTCACAGCCATTAGGGACTCATACCATCGGAGGGATTCCGAAGAAAATTGCCCAGTATTTAGGTTTAGCAAATCTTGAGATGTAAACGGGACATACTTTTCGTCGTACATCAGCTATGCCACTAGCAAATGCTGGAGTTGAATTTGCAATATTGAAAAGACACGGGGGTTGGAAGAGGATTGAGGATTACATTGAAGGAAAATATATCAGAAAAATCAAAATTTTAATTATCTATCTATATATATAAAAGATACCCGATACCATTCCATCACTAGTAACTACATTAACTACCTTATCTAAAGACCCCCACAATATCACAAAGAACATTTCAGATTCAAACATGATTAAAAGCTTAAAAACAAAAATTAAAGAAAACAACATTTGTATTAGTAAAGCTGACAAGGGTAATTGTTTGGTAATACTTAACAAACAAGATTATTTAAACAAAGTAGAGAATTTCTTAAAATCTGGTGACTTTACAAAACTCAAAAAAGATCCTACTTCAAAATTTGTTTCCAACCTTAAATCTACGCTCAAAGACCTTTCAGAAACTGTTAAATATATTGACCCAAAAGCTTTCACACTAATACCCATGAATCCTTGCATACCTAGACTATACGGTCTACCTAAAATACATAAAACTCAACCTTTTCCCATTAGACCAGTAGTTTCCTTTGTCAATTCACCTGTATCAATACTTTCAAAATGGCTTAATACAATTCTTAGACAACATTTAGATTTTAATAATAAATTTGCAATAAAAAACTCAATAGATCTTTGCTCCAAAATTAGAAATTTCCAAATTCCATCAGACACTAGACTTGTTTCATTTGACGTAGTTAATTGATTCCCCAGCATCCCACCCAAATCTTGCTTATTAATTTTAAAAAACCTACTATTTAATTCTAATATGCCAACCATACATGCACTAAATTTACATTCACTTTGTGAGACTGTCCTAGACCAAAATTTCTTTCAATTTAATAATAATTTTTATTCACAAGACTCAGGCTTAGCAATGGGCTCTAATTTGTCACCTCTTTTAGCAGAAATATTCATGAATAATTTAGAAGATCAGTTTTTAACTTCTTCACCTTTAAAAGATCATTTTCTCTTTTGGTACAGATAAGTAGATGACATAATTGTTTTATTCAAAGGATCTGATTCTGAACTTGATAACGCACTCAGCAACTTAAATTCTTTAAACCAATCCATTAAATTCACCGTTGAAGTTGAAATCAATTCCCAAATCCCCTTTTTAGACTTGTTAATCACTAGAAATAATAATACTTTTAAATTTGACATTTATAGAAAACCTAGTATCACAGATTGCGTAATACCTTTTGACTCTTGTCACCCTGTTTCCCATAAATTTGCAGCTTTTCATTCCTTTTTCCACCGATTATTTTCTATACCACTATCTGATTCATCTTTTCAAACAGAACTTAATAACATTAAACAAATTGCTTCAAATAATGGATATTCTTTAAAAACTATAAATAAATTATACTATAGATACTATAACAAATTCAAATACACACACTACTTGGTTAAAAATCCTTCAGAAACAATTTCCTTTTCAAATTCTTTAACATACTTTGGCGTCGTCTCAGAGAAATGTTCTAAAATACTTAAAAAAAAACGGTTTTAAAGTTTCATTTAAAACAGATAACAACTTATCCAGATTTTTTATTAAAAATAAAGATCCATTAGATTACAAATCATCATCAGGTGTATACAAATTAAACTGCTCTTCTTGTGAGTCATTCTACATAGGTCAGACAGGTCGCAAAATATCAGACCGTATTAAAGAACATTTCAGGCACATCTATAACAACACAGATCTTGATCCTCCACCATCAACACCTTCTTCTTTCGCCAATCATATATTAATAACGAAACATAGCTTTTCACCATCAAATTCCAAATTGATTCATAAATGCAATAAAGGCCGGAAATTAGATTTTCTTGAGACTTTGGAAATAAGGAAAGCCTTGAAACTGGAAAACAGATCTTGTTTAAATGAACAGAATATCTTCAATAATCCCATTATTAATTCACTATTTTAATTTTTCACCACTCAAACAAACTTATTAGATTCTCTTTGATCCATTTTTAATTTTCACATTTTATAAAATGTTGTTTTTACGAAATTTTTTAAAAATCATGTAACCCTTTGAAAACGTCAAATTTAATTCAAAATTACGTCAATGTCATAATTTTTTATATTCTTTAAGGTAAGAACCCCTCTTGTAATTCATCAATTGTATCATTAATCTCTTGTTAAATTAGGGCTGATGATGGCAGAAGTGTTCTGCCGAAACATGTTCCATTAGTAATTTTACAGTTATTAAAGTTTGTGGAGTTCGACTTGATATATTTAAATTTTAAAGTCGTGTTAGTTACACTATTTATAACTCAAGAACGGCTGAACCGATTTGGCTGAAAATTGGTGGGGAGGTAGCTTAGAACCGGGAGAAGGACATAGGATAATTTTTATTGTTTATTGAACATGGGGGCCCAGGGGGGCCCCTTAGGTTTATTACTCGAGAACGGCTGAACCGATTTGGCTGAAAATTCGTGGGGAGGTAGCTCAGAACCAGGAAACGGACATATGATACTTTTTATTGGACATGGGGGCCCAGGGGGGCCCTTTGGGTTTATAACTCGAGAACGGCTGAACTGATTTTCATGGTTTTTGATTTCTTGGATTTGTTTCCACCCTGAAAAGCAGAATAACTATTAAAACATAGACATGGGAGCCCAGGAGAGCCCCTTGGGTTTATTACTCGATAACGGCTGGACCAATTTTTAAAACTTTTTTGGTATATTTGGTAGGTATGAGAATAGGTCGTAAGGTACTTTTTACATGGACATGGGGGCCCAGGGGGGCCCCTTGAGCTGGACCGATTTTTTCAAATGGACATGAGGGACAAGGGGCCCCCTTGGATTTATTACTCAAGAACGACTGGACCGTTTTTTATGATCTTTGATTTGTTGGATTTGTCTCCGCTCCGAATAGCAGAATAACTATTAAAACATTACGGGGAGCTTGGTACAAGACAACGACAATAACAAAAGCCCCCTTGGTACAGGGCAACAATAACAAATAACGAAGGCCACCAAAATTTGTCGTACCGGGCTTTAAAAATAATAATCGATTTTTGAGAAGTAAACCCCAAAGTTTCACTTCGGTTGCGCGTGGACTCCACACAAAAATCTTTTGATGATATCTCGAGAACGGATTGACTAACTTTTTTCGGGGGCGAATAACTATTAAAACATCGGAAAAATTACGAAAAAAAATTTCTCCTACATTTTGTATGGAAACCGTATATAACGCTAACTTTGATACATGACAAAAACAAAAACTAACATAGCGTTGTATGCTGGTTCCGGTAATGCCAGTAGATGACGTTGTGTGCATTATGCTTTGAAAACTGAATATGATTCAGCTAATAAGTTAACACAACATTTATTGATTCTGAGGCGGTACAAAGTTCGCCGGGTCAGCTAGTTAATTATAAATAAGTATTCAGTTGATTTATTTTTCCGGAAATCGTGCTTATTTACGCGCAGGAAAATTGAATTTTCCTAATTTGCTGTTGTAACAAAGCTATTAACGCACTCATTTTGAGTGCGTTAATATTTCATTTTACGTTCTAAGTCCGGAAAACTAATTTTTACATTAACGAGTCGAAATGTTTACAGACGAGGCGACGAAGGAGCCGAGTCTGGAATTTTGAGACAAGTTACTGTAAAAGTTTCTGGACGTATGTCGTAATGCGTTTTATTTCATGCTACATATACTAAAGCATTGTTTTCATTTTAAAAAATGAAATTTGGAATTCAGAATTTAAACATCCATGAATTGAGTATCTATGACAACAGTTTGTTTTGTTAGTTGGATTTTTTTTTACAGGACTTGTACTGCAAAGTCCCATTTTCCGGACTCAAAACTCTGACGTAAAACTAACAAATATGACACAGTATGAAATAAAAAATAACAATTTATTCAAAACTATTAATTAGAAATATTAATATGAATTGTGGAACTTCATATGCTTGAAATATTGATTCCCAATAGTGATTTATGACCGAGCTTCAAATTTTCAGTAAAAGGCCCAGTCGAAATCTCATTGCCGGCGTGATCGTAGCAGATTGTGGATAAATCATTACTTGCAGAGGGATTATTGCCCATACTAGTAGTTGTGTTTTTTGCTAGCCCTGATTGTATTTTTCTGGCTATATCTGGCTTATTTTGGATCGAATCCTTGATATAGCCCTCAGCCACCGTTGTACTTTGCTATCCTCCATGTCTTTTTTAAATTGGTAATGTCGCCCCCAGCGTCTACTAATAAAGTCGCTGAACTGCGGTGCATACAATGTCCCGTGTATTTCAGAGGTGTAGGTAACTCAAGATACGTTGCAATTTTAGAAGGAAATTTTCCAAATGAATGTAGCCCCACTGGTTGGACAGTACATTTCCCTTGGTTACAAATAAGCGCCGGTGTGGAGTACGAACTGGGCGTAATGCCACATAACGCCTGTACAGAGCAAGATTTCCTTCATCAACAATTACAAAGCGACGAGGTTTTTTTGTTTTAGAATCAGGAATGTGTAGGTACTATTAGAATTTTATCTTGATCTTCAATGTCATCCAGTAACATCTTTTATAATCCGTCGCATCGGCAAGCTCCCAAAACATCAAAAATAAACGCGACCTGTAAATACATAAGAAAATAAATTAATTTGAGGTACTTATTTAACCATTGTCACAACTTACTTTCACCAATAAAAATTCCTTGTCGGGAGCTTCAAGAAAAAAATTATCAATCTGGTCCCGGGACAAACATTTCGATTTTTTTGGTTGGTAACCAGTCGAATTTCGCTTTAAGTATGCAATAAGCTTATAAAAGTTGCTAATGTCCAAATTCTGCTTCAATAAAAACACGGATTTTAAAATAGAATAAATGCTCCAAAGACTTGAGGGTTTCTGCAAACTTGCTTTTTCCGCAAAATACGCAAGAAATATTTTTTCGGTAAGTGAAGTAACTTTTATTTCTCGACGCCAATCTTTGGAATGCCCTTTCATACCGCTCTTTTGATTTACACGGTAATAGATTGTTAGTAGCAGCAGCCGCAGCTTCACTCACATCAAAAGGAATGCCCTCACAATTATTTTCGTCTTCTTTCATCATTATTTTTTGAATTAACACTGTATTCACAAAACACGCATAAAATTGATGAAATTTTTTCAATGTTGTTTACTTTGTAACTATAGTTGCCAACAAAATTGACCAATTTGATTTTTGTGGAATGTGTAAAAAAAAATCTAAAATTTGTAAATTTCGTATTTTTTTACGATTTCCGGCCAAAACACGTCAGTAATAGTATATTTCAAACGAGTGCGCTGTCATGACACTTTTTGAAAAGTGACAGGGTACGAGTATTGAACAGTGTTTTTTGTATTCGTTCCCGCAAAATGAGAAAAAGTTTAAATTTACATCAGATTTTGACGTTAGGTTGGCAGCTGCCAAATTAAATACATACGATGTAATATTTATGTATGTTGCTATGTATTTCATTACGCATTATGTGTTTCACAAAACGAATACAAAAAATCTCTTACTTGACTCGGAGCTTTAAAATACTTTACACAAAGTGCCTCGTATTTCAATTTAGCTCCACTTCAGTAATGTAAGATTTTCCTGACATTTATGTAAGGAACTATTGTTTGAATCCGGTAAAACCTTTACCGGACTATAGTACCGTAAACGCTCATTTTCCGGACTGAAATAATTAACGTAAACATGGCAAGTATGATACAGTATAAAATATAGTCAGATTCTTCAGGTGTTAGTTTATTAATAACTTATTGGTACTTATAAGCAACTGTTCAACGATTGATGAAGATGGTTACACAGTCCAAAAGACATCATAGTGTACTGGAACAAGTCTTTTCCAGTCACAGTAACAGGGAATTTTAATTTTTGTTTATAATGTTTACTATCTTATAACTTTTCAGCTAAATTAAGAGTGTATATTTTTAAAGCATATTATTCATACATGGGAAGCCCTTTTTTGCGTGGCATGTTTTTTGGAACATCCTGTATCACTTTATTGGTCCTTACTTATCAATTTATTCCTGTTTTCACACATTTCCGAATGGATACATTTCAGTACGCAATTAACATTGAACACTAAAATGCACTTTTGGTAATTAGTGATAATTGGTGAAACTAATAGATAAGATATACACTATGTACATGTACGTATTGCTAAAAGAAAGACTGACCTATTTAAAGTTAATGGCTATTAAATGTGGTTAGTTACATAATTTCACCGACACTTTAATTTTTCGACCTGAATTATTCGAAGATGTCATTGCAAGCGCAAATTAGGAATCATTTAAAAAATGAGACATTAGTAAGGCCTGCCTCAATGTAAAGGAATGTATTTAAAGGAGCCTTAACGAATCGGGGCGTTTCCGAATAATTGTTGCATGTCGTATCGGCGAAATACTAGGTTTATAAGTAAGAAGTAAATTATTTAAAGCACCCAAAGCAATAATTATTTGACTTTGATGGATCCATTTTTAGCAACTTATAATTTCATTAATAACATCGTCTTAAGAAAATTTGCATTTCCGTTGACCTTGGAAATCGAAAGTGAGTTATACATAGTATGAAGGCTATAATCTGTAGAGGTTTATCATCATTTCATTGATAAAGCGGCTAAGTTTTTTCATGAATACATACAGAAAGTTAAAATTCACATTGTAAAACAAGGAACAAACGTGTTAGAAGCTAAAGAAAATGGAATGCCATCAAAGTAGTTATAATGTGGGCACATGAAATGACTTTGAAAGGTGAACACGTCTGTAAGTTTACAGAACCAATATTCACCCTCATCTTTTGAAGTACGTTCATAAAGAACCACTCTCTTCGATAAAGACTAAGCGCCTAACATTTTACGAGTACTCGTTAAGTCGTTAACGTCTCGTTAGTTATTAAACACCTATTTTAATTTACTTCCCCGTGAAGTATGTTGGAGCAGCTAAATGTTTTTCGTCTTTTCACTTCATACCAGAGCCCGGCTGTTGTAGAAATCTGCAGGTGCTTAATCTGTCTTATACCCATTCTAGTCTGTAGTTAAGCGTTAGAGTAGTTAAGGCGGCAAAGCTACATTTGGTCCTTAAAAAATCCCGGCTATGAATAATGCAACTATTTATTTCTTACAAGTGCACGTGAAAGGTACTGCAAGAACTGTTGACAGATTTGACGAATTACACTTGCCACCGTTAATACCTGTTCATTAGAACACACATCGTTAACCATCGTAATAGTAATAATGAGGTATTCGCCAATAATTACTTTGCGTCGTTGTTAATTTCATGCACACCTATGTTTAGATGGAAAACTGGACCATTTTATGCAAATGTAACAAAAGAAACGGTTTAAAAGTCACTTGTTTATAATCTATGACTAAAACTGCTGCCCACAAACCTCCATCCAATGTTCTAAAAGTGGTCGCAAATTGCCTTTATTGTGGCCAGTTTTTGGTTTCCATAAATCACTGGTTCAAGCTTTTATAACCTAGTATTTGTGTCTTGACACATTACAAATAAGTCGATGAATTGCATGAAAGTACAGCGCAGCGCGTCGGTTGTTAACTATTTAACAGAAGCTTTTGCAATTAATGAACAGAGACGACAAGATGGTCGAGATAACAGAAAATAGTTTTATCACGTTCATCACATTGTAAAATTTACTCTGCTTAATTGAGATTTATGCTAATCAGTAGGTCTTACATGACAGGATGATGTCGCTACACCCTATCGTGCCGTTATTTTTTTGCTTTATAAACACGAAGTGTAAAAATAATCATTGTGACTATTCAACTTTACAATTAGATTGAAATATAAATACTACTTTATACATAATACATCACGTTTATTTTTGGAATGATATCATATGATTTAATTTCCTTTCTAAAGCACTTGGTTTTAGACACAAAACATCATTTAGATATGTTCTTAAGAAATAACAATTCAGAGATGTAAATTAGCTTTACTTGAGTATCTAAGTAATGATTTTAAACAATGACGGAACAATGGTTTTTGTGTTATTATTATAAATAGAAATTGCTCACTTTTTTGTTACTTGAACACCGTCATCGATTTGAGTGCAAAGATAAATTTAATGAGAGTTAAGGAAACACAATCACACGAAAAAAAAACGAGAATATCTCGATTAGGAATAATAATGTGGGAACGAGAGTGTCTAAAAGGTTTTTTTGGTAAATTTTATTGACGTGAAGGTAACAATTGAATGAAAAACTACTGAGAAATCAAGATTCATCTCGGATGAGCTCATCCACCATTTTTTTGTGCTAAAACCGAGAATGTTTCAATTAAAATAAAGATCCCTAAATTTTAAAGTAATTATAGTTGAGATAGTTTGGACTAACAATAAGATTGTATATAGATATAATTTAATTTTACATACAGGCAGTCTCAACGAAAATTGTCCACTTGAATTTATTCTAGTTACAGATAAATAATTGACCTGTTTTGTTACTCGAGTAAATTCAGGTGGAAAATTTTCGTTGAGACACAGGGTATGTGACTAATACGATATGCAAACAAAATAGAAGATAAATTAACATTGAGACAAATTATTTAGTAATTAAGTGAAACAACGTAATTTCTGGTAGTAAATCTTGCCTAACGTAGCTTGTCGATACGGCGTAGTGATAACGAGTCTTTATTACTAAGTAGTTAAGTAGTAATGTACATATAAACTTACTATTAAGAAATGTTAATTGGTATCTGCGGAAGCTGTTATAAGCTTATCTGCTTCCATAAAATATGCAGCACAGGAATAACATTTTTCCATAAAATGGAAACTGAATTGTAGTTGTTATAAAATAAATATGAGCAGAAATATTTGCCAAACATTTTTTATTAGGAACTGGGAACAAGAGTTAAAACAGTTAAAAATTTAACTAGGTGTTTTTTCTTGTTAATAGTTTTCCAAGTCATCAGTTAAAATTAAGACAGTGAAACCAGTTTCTAAATTCTTGCCTTGATATGACCAAATTTCCTTTTGTTTGTTATTATGTAAATTTAACTGTGAAGGATTAAGTGTGTATGCAGATTAACTTTTCAATGCCACGGTGACTCCCATAATTTTTTAATTTTCAGTACAGTTTTACTTTGTGGATGTGAAATGTATACCGTTAATTCGCAATCTTTTTCAGGAGTTCCATCATTTCTAAAATTAGTGCTTGGTCTTCTTAAAATTGTCTTACCTTGGACCCAAGCAAATAAGTCGGTACCATAAAATATATATATCTTACAAAATTGAGTTAATAAATTATAAATTAGAGTAAGCGGTTTGTTTATGCAATATGCAAATTTAATAGTTATTTACGTATAGAGGGTCGAAAGAAAGAGACAGACAGAGTCGAAAGAGGCAGAGGACAATTTTCAATCGCGGGCGTAAACGGTCTTTCGGCCAGAGGTACTATTACAACCTAAATAGTTGTAATGCCCCGACAGAATTGTGAGGTGTGGATGGTGACACAAAAAATACAGTTATGTTCCCAAAAATCATATAATGAACAAATAAAATAAATACAGAAGCTTTCTACAATTAAACAATATTAAAATAACGTTGTAAAGATTGAAATTAAACTGACTGGTAACAAGTTGATTAAATAAAAACTATATGAATGTTGAAATAAAAAATAAAAGAATTAGATGAATTGATAACAAAAAAAAATTAATAAATTTAGTTACTACTTGTCTTCTGCGCTATACAACGGTTTCTTGTTGGTTTTGGAGCTGACGTGTCCTTACAATTATTTTCCTGCGATCCTACGATCCAGAGAGTCAACCTTATGAATTTCTTCACTTCTCGTTCCTGAACCCGGATGGTGAATGCGCGGCAAAAATCAAATTGTAACACTTGACCCTCCCAAAAAGGAAAATAAAAATTCGTGCAACGAATTTTTATTTTTAACTACACTCAGCGATGACAAATAACATATCGAACTGGCATGTGTGGAGTGAAGCTCCAGGCCTGTAGGCAGACTAGCGAGTTATAGTACTGCTAGACTAATACGGTACGAATAGAATTCTCCCAAACCTCAAAATTTACAAGACTCAATAATCACAAAACTCAAGACAAAATAATGACCAATGAAATTAAGAAAAAAGTAATGGGCTCTATAGTGGCTCCCCACTAAAATTATTGGCATTATAGTAGTACCCACTAAAACATTGCGGTCGCGACCACGTCGATCACCTCTCCGGCAGTTCCATTCCCTTCCGGAGTGACCACGACCGCGTCAACGAAACCAACACCACGAGAACGCTCCGCTTCGCGTAGGATGACATTTTCGCGCCGGTGCAGAACGTCCTCTCCCCTTTGTGCTGTCGGCCCGACGGCACCGCAGAGGACACCCCATCCAGGTCCGAAAACTCCTTTGAGGTCATCCTCGCGGACCCTCCCAGCAATGACCAAACTACATCAAAAAAAAAAAAAAATATCTCGACTGTGCGAGGTGTACGACCGCAGATAGACCGGCAAGTCCACGTCCAAGCATTCTGAAGAGACTGAGGTGAGCACCCCTCGGCGTACTCACCGAACCGTAGCCCAAGCTTCTTCTTGTCTCCTTTCACTCAATCATTCTCTCCTCCCATACGTACATCCTTCCATACCCCAATCTCCTCCGGCCCCCACACCAGGCACAACCTACCGCCCCGCAAATAGACGGATTTGCGGGCTCCCTACCGTTTTGGTAGACGTCCCTCAAAATCCGTAATCAAAAAAAATAAAAAACCACTACTGATGAAACCATCCTTTCCGCAAGAGCCAACTCCATCAGTTCAAAAGTCAAAATCGGTATTATAAGATTCTTCCTCTGAAAATTCGAAATATTGTGTTGTCCGTGTGGCCTGCCGCCACGACCCAACGTGTACCATGTTCATGGTGCACCAATCCGGCAAAACCCGATTCAAATAATAACTAATCCGTGACATCCTCCGTTCATCCAATCCGCACCTATGCGATTTGTTTCTGAACCTCCGGCTCTAGAAACCCTATAAACAGACGGCGGAACCCGTACCGTAAAACTGAGAAGAGACGAAACCGAAGAAACCCTGACAACATCCGACTACTTCAAAACAATCATGGATTTTCCTCCGAGAATTCGAAAACATTGTGTGGACCTCTCTCAACAACCCGGAACACACCCGGAACCTACCCAGAACAAACCCGGAAACAAATACTACCAACCGGAGAGCAACCACAACAATACATAACAACTCGAAACAGCAAATTTTCTCAGAGCGAATAAGGATCAAAATCCAAAGATAAAACAGAATTGACTTGGTGTCAATCGGGTGTTACTGATAACAGTCACCCTACAACAATGAGCGATTTTACTCATTTAAGTGGTTTTGGCCTACGCCAGGGGTCAAACTGCTTGAGCCCAAAAATACTAATTCAGTGCAAATGACCCTGCGTTTAATAGAGCTCAGGTTCCTCAAAATAGAAAAAATAATAGGAGTACGGGTCAATCGGAACTTCTTTCAAGGATTTGAATCACAATTCGACAAAGACATGAACGAACACGTATGCGTCGTCGTGAACCATTTCCCATCTAAAAACGAAGCCAGGGCCCGTTTAGGGCAATTCAAAAAATTGCTCAACCCGCATCGGCGTTCAATGGAGCCCCTTTTACTAGTATCCCCCACGTGTGTATTACGTCAGTACAGGAAAAAATCACGAATGGAAATACTTAGCAGCTATTCCATAAGTAAGTGATACAAGAAACAATCCTCTGGGGAATGCTGGTGTATCTGCCTCTTTTTCCCCGAATCGTTTTTTCCGCTAATGCGATTTAGTTATAAAAATAACTGAACACCCCAATCGTATTATCCGTACTTGACGCAATTCTCTAGACCTTACACTTTGTCCAGAACAAAAGACGACGGAGATGTTACCTCGTTCAGATGTCGGTCGAAAAAGAAAGCCGTAGGTTCGTCGCGTGGTATTGCAAGAAATCTCGTGCTTTTTTTTTGTACGTGCCGCTAAACGCTGATTCGTTCCTGAACCTGGATGGTGAATGCGCGGCAAAAATCAAATTGTAACAGTACGTAAAACGTTTTACGCGCAATTAATATTTATAATTACCATAAATTAATGTTAATTTCTTTTGTGACAATTTTACGGGTTTTTTTTTTAGGGGCTTTTTCTTTACGGGCCTTTGCTTTACGGGTGTAATGTTCCATTTTTAATTATGGTAACCAAGATGTAAACAAGTATAAAAAATGCAGTGTGCATAAAGAAAATAAAACACTAACAAATAATGTTGGTTTATTGAAAATTACAGCAAATGTTCAAAGTGTTCTCCCCCAGCTTCAATGCAGCTCTTAACTCTCCGTTTCATATTCTCAAATACATTTTCCAACATTTGAAAGGTTATAGCGTTGCATGCATTAAAAATTGCCTCTTGCACTTCAATTTTTGATAATCTGCAGGAAAATTAGGGTAAGCATTTCGAAAAACTTAACACAGCGTTCTATAGAATAATAATAATAAATCAATTTGTCAAAAGTTAGTAGTGCCAACCTAATTTAAATTTCACAGCCTACTCTAATTTATAATTTAAATGATCTCATGGTACATGATTACTTATAGATGTAATAATAATGAAATAACTAATTTCGTTTCCGTTTTTAATGGTTTTAGTTATCGTGAAATATGAAATAGGAATATGCAATCGGACCTGGACGTTGTATCTGAAGGTTTACATTTTTCATACAGGTAGGTCATCCTAGTTTTTCATACAGGAACATAGTTGTTCTTCAAGTTGTGATATGATATCCACTTACTTTAGTTATATTGTAAAGAAGCATTTTTTTCGCTTAAAAACCTGGCGAACAAGATGTTTATTCAATTAATTAAAGAGACTTCTATCTCTGTGTGTGGGATAAGTGCTAATACACGTCTGGGAAGACAGCAGTCTTATTACGAATAAAAAAAATAATGAAAATTATGAAAACAATAAAGGCTAACTGTTCTGTTTTATCAGTGATGAAGCGGTTGTATTGTTAGAAAATGATTAACCCCACACATCCTTGTATTGAAATGTATTTATGTACACATAATGTAAACTACTCAAAATAAAATTCGCATTTAAGAACAATAAAACCCACAAAGAAAACCCAAGGCTGCAGTTTCAATAGTTTTTATAACGGCAATTATTATCATTAGTGCTAACGTTTAAATTGATTCGTTTAAACTCGACGTAAGTTGCACCTATTATGATTTTTTTTTAATATTAAATAATTACCGTTGCTTGAAATTTGCTTTTTGTAAAGAATACCCTTAATAATCAGGAAAAGGAAGCGTTTAAAGCCTTGTCGATAAAATCCAACGGCAGAATAGAGAGTTGCAATCTATCATCTAAATAACTTATTTAGTATCACGGAGAAGTCAAAATAATAGAATTTAAGATAAAGGGTGAATGTGCTATTAACTCCCAACGTTCAGAACAGAACAGAACATATGACATATGACTTATATTTTTTTTTAGACACGAGTTTGAGAAGCTTTGATAATACACCGGATAGAATTGAAAACAAGCACTCTCTGTGTTAAATGTTTTCTGCATTGCTGAGCAGACCTTTCAAAATAATGAGATTTACTGATCAAGAAAGGATCGTAAAGAATCATCGTATTCATTTAATCTTCGGGAATCTCGTCATAAAAAAATAAAAATGGAGTGCCAGAGTATATCGGAAGAAATTTTGAATTTTGGAAAATTCCGTTTCCTTTCAGAAGTAAATTGGGTGCGTTTTTGGTCTAAATTTAAATGTAGCTGCCAACCATTCTGACGACCGATTCACAGGCTTACCAATTTATGCTATTTGTGCTATTTTTATTGACGAGTCCACTAACTTATCCCTACTTTTGAAATGAAACTTCTTATCACACGGTGTAAGATTTTTACATGGGGTAGGTCTATGCATTGCAACCCGACACGAAAATTAAATATTTTTAAAATGCACGCCTGACTTTGAACGACTTTGAAGCGGCGAACGGTGTAAAAGGGGCCCCAGGGAAGCCCAAAGGGGCCACTGTCCCAAGGGCCCCTCTATAAATAAGGAAAACTATAAAACAACAATCATACAACCGCTTATACCGTTATTAGACTATTATTCATCTCCGCACAAGGAGCTACCAAAATAATCTGTACACTTTTATCGGACGATTTTTGGATTAATCATATCGGCTCTAAACACATTTTGTGTTGATTTCGACGGGCATTTTCGCAAAGTAGACTCGGACTTCTGTTCCTTCTAAATTAATTGTGATTAGGTCTAGATTCAGCCTGTAAATGAGACATGGATTAATTTAATGGGTGTTGGGTGCATGGATGGTGTACCAATGGGATCCTGGTAAGTGATGTTATATAGTTTTCAATAAAAAGTTTTACTTCTGTCGCGCGTGGACTCCACGCACAATTTTTTTTTGTTTCTATTGTTCTTTATTCGTGTCCATTGTTTCTGTTACAGTCAAAATTACAGAATATGTCTGTGAAAAAAAAAAACAAACAGTTTAAATTTAGCAAATTGTCAGAATCATACTAATATAAAAAATAAAAAGAAACACATAAAAATAAACTCCAAACGTTTAAGCGGTTGTGTACCAACGAATACACAGAAATTAAAGAAACAAATACATATACCTCCTCAAAACGATTTCATCCAAATTTATTTACATACAAAGGGGCGTATTCTGTAACTGCTCCTCTAAATTTTAAAGGCCGGTAAATTAAGTTGTCATAGCAATGACCAATCAGGGCTTGAAATTTTAAATTTTAAAGGACGCTAAAATTTTAACGCCCCTCTAAAAATTACAGAATCGGCCCCATATTCATGTAAAAAAACATAATGAGTATGATCTCGTGATTAATTACAATTTGAATAGCTTTCGGACGAAAATTAAAGATTATCTCCTTAATATTTAATTATCAATATTTAGATAAATGGCACCAAATGGTATTTTTAACCATTATGTATATGCATACATTATATATGAATAGCTGATTTTTTATTATGTTTGTAATAGTTATATATATTTATATTTTTTTTTGTTAATTTAAGGTTTATTTTTGTTATTTGATGTTAAGTGCGAATAGCTTAGGCTAGACTTCGCCTCTTTCTTAATAAAGCCCTATTTTAGTTCTTTTTTTTTGCGTATTGACCAGAAGGAGCTCCCCGTGATTCCGACCTTCACGAGCTTCTTTGTTGGTCAGGTCCTGTTCGTACATCATAGCCACTCCTCAAAACCATGAGGTCAGCAACTATGAATCCCGTAAATCATGTGCCCTGAGCAGACGCAACGACCCCAAGATGACCGCTTTCTGCATTCCAGCCGCAAGGGTCTCTGCTGGTTTACGGCAGGCAGGAATGATTTTGAGATTGGAGACGAGCGAGTCCTTGATGCCTCCCATGCACCCAATTACCAAAACGACGAGCTTCACTGAGTAACTTGAGTACAGCCTCCTAAGTTCAAAGAGCAGGTCCTGATATTTTGTCCGCTTTTCCTCCTCCTTGACGCAGATGTTATTTTCAGCAGGAGCCGAAAATTCAATAACAAACATCTGCTTGGAGGAGTGGTCCAATAGAACCACGTCAGGCTTGTTCGCTGTTATCTGCCTGACGGTGGAGAACGAGAAGTTCCAATAGATTCGGCATCTTTCGTTCTCCACAACGGACTCATTATCGCTCGGGACATGGGGCAGCACTGGTGTCTGGTCTATCGCATAATGGTGTCTTAAATGAAAGTATAACACTCTCAATGCCGCATTGTGGCGATGGATATAGGCCGAAGCTGCATACACCGGGCATGCCGCCAATATATGCATTGTTGTTTCAGGGGCCCTGTGACAAGCCCTACAGCTCACATTCGGCACCTCTATACCCATCACGCGGCTGCGATAGACCAAGGTGTTAATTACACCATCTTGCCTAGCGCAAATGAATCCCTCAGTCTCATACTTCAGTCCACTTGATCTCAGAAAGGCAAATGTATGCCTTTTGGATAAGCCAAGGTTTTCAATGTTCTTGAAGAAAACACTATGCATTGACTTATCCATATGCCTTCTCATGAGCATATCTTGCTCAGAGATTCTGACGTGGGCTGTAAGACGAAGCAAATTGAGCTCGGTAATAAAATGTGGCCGAGCTCGCTCAACGTCAAAGTAAAGATCGAGTTCATCTGCTGCTCTTTGTGCCGCCCTAAACAAAAATGCCCCGACTCCCCGCCTCTCGTGATCCCTGACAAGAAGCAACAAGGGATCCGAACTTTGGATGATCTTACAGGCTATACCCAAGATTACCCTGTTATGAAGACACTCCAAACTCAAAAGTCCTCGGCCTCACTGGTTTCGTAGAAGATATAACCTCGGAACGGACGATTTTGGATGCAAACTGCGCTGTAGATGCATAATTTTTCGAGTATCCCGATCAATCTGCTTCAACTCATCTACTAACCATTTAACTGCTCCGGATCGGAACGGCAAGCATATTTGTGGCAAAAATCTTGTTCTTCCCCGAAAGCTCTGACGACCAGATTCGTCGGAGTAGATTTTTGTACTTGCCGCAGAGAGACTTTTTTACCTGGTGTCACGCTTGGATGTGGCACTGCTCCACACCCAAGTACTTGTAAGTCTCTCCGGCGTTCAGATGTCTCAGAACGCTTCCGTCAATGAGTTGAGCATCTTCATCGAAATACTCGCATCGTCCTCTTTTGAGATGAACCTGAGCACATTTTTCCCAACCGAACTCCATGCCAATAGCATCTGTGTGCTCCTGCACCATGCGCAATGACTGCGTCAGTTCTTGCTTTCCGGAAGCATACACTTTTAAATCATCCATGTAAAACAAGTGCGTGATCTTATGCTTCCGGTTACCGGGTGTACCACAGCTATAACCCTTTGCACCGCGCAAGGCTACGGACAGCGGCAACAGTGAGATGCAAAACAGAAAAGGACTCAAGGAATCTCCCTGGAATACTCCTCCTCTGAATGATATCAACTCTGTCTGAACTCGGTCCCGTCGGGATGTTATCGAGAACCGAGTCTTCCAGAGTGACATCAATTGTTTGATGCATCTCACCAGTGTATCGGGTATCGCAAGACATTCGAGCAAGTGAATAATGAGCTCGTGAGATGTTGTGTCGAATGCCTTACGATAATCGATCCAAGCCATAGATAGGTTGCGCTTATATTGTACGGCATCCTGCGTGACGCACCTATCGATCAGCAGGTTTTCCTTGCAGCCGTCCACGCCCCTTTTACAGCCTCGCTGTTCGAAAATTTTCGAATACACCGGGTTAATGGCGTAGAATATTCGGTAGTACAGGAGCCTGGTGAAAATCTTGTAGCACGCATTTAGGCAAGTTATTGGCCGGTAGTTCTGAGGCTGAGACAAATCACTCGTTTTAGGTAGTAAAACGGTTCGCCCCTCGACAACCCACTCCGGAATGGGCCGCTCACCATTAAGCCAGGAATTAAATACCTTGGCCAGACGCTTGTGCGTGCTTCGGAATTTCTTCCACCAAAAGGTATTAATTCCGTCCGGGCCTGGTGCGGCAAAATTTTTGATTCCCTTAAGAGTCGCCAATTTCTTCCGGGGTTATCGGATTGCACACCACTGGTCTTAATTGAGATCTTCTTACGAAGTTCTCAAATTGTGCAAGGGCTGGAGTGTCTTCACGCAACGGTTTCGATCCCCCGTATATTTCCCTCCAGAAGACTTCGACCTCCTGCACCGCCGGCAATTTCTCTGGGATAGAGTTTGCCCGCTGGAAGAGCCTCGAAGGATTTGTCTTGAACTTGTTGTTCTCGACCAACCTTCGCCTACTCCCTACCAGGGACTTTCTTGCAGCCACAAGACTGCGAACTCTATCCATGCAGTGCTGCTTCTCAACAGCAAGCACCGCTGCATTCAGTGTATGATGGGCCCGGCGAAAAAGACGCGCGATGCGCCGGATTTTTGGTGTGAAAGGTTTCATCTCTTTGATGAATTCCATCACACACTGAATTCGAGAAATATCCTGCCTAGCGGTTTCTATCTTCTTGTCTATCTTTTCAAGGCGACATTCGAATTTTCTCTTAGCCTCAGTGCTCTCACCACGTCTGGCCGAAGAAGAAAGCCTCGTCGCCTCTCGATAGACCATTTCGTTCAGAAGCAGGATGTCTGGATCCTCAGGGAGGTTCCTATCGAGTGATTCGTCCGCTGCAACTACGTCGTTAGCTTTGGGTGGTGGAATTTTGTGGAGAGACTTTCTGTTCAGAGGCATCTCCAAAATTACCGGAACAGCGTGGCGGATCTCCGGTTCATCCGGCGGTACCTCCACTAACTGCTCCGGTGCTCTTTCGTATTGAATGCGACGAAGATAGGCCACATAGTCGCGAAGTTTTTGTGGCGCGAAAAAGTGATGCTCTGGGTGTTTCTCACCCCACAGAGCACGCATCCTTGCCATGTAACCCCTTCGCCGCGGCTCGCTCGTCTCGTAGCAGTCGAGCAAGTCATTTCTTAGAGTGTTGGTCCACTCAAAGCGTCCATGGGCATTGCCAGAGTCGTCAACGGGTGAATCGTTCTCCGAGACCCCACCACCTTCACCTTGATCCCTATCCGATTGGGACCGGTCGTGGAGGTCTTTCCCTGCTGAGTTAGGAACAACAGTTTAGGGTTCCAATTGGTTGTTAGCCAAAAGGAACCCCGGCCGGTATTGAGGTCAAGATGGCTTGACCTCCCAGGTGCGCCAAGAGCTACCGGTCCGATTTGCACCTTGAGCTCGGCAAGGTGGTGGCGCTACTCACCAGGACCAAAGATGTTATGTGGCCTGCCTGCCGGTGCCTGCCTCCCTGGAATACTCCCTATTATTATTATTATTATTAATGTTATTATTAATACACTCTGCAACTCTTCGAGTTATGCTTGAAATTACATTATCGTTGTCAGGTTCAGCAAGTTTTAGCTGGTATCAAAGTTCTTCCAGAATGGTTATCGTGGCACGGGCGGTACGGGCATATTCTATCGGGTTTAAGTCCGGTGAACGTGACGGACAAGGTAAGATTTGAACATGTTTTTCTTCTATAAATGTCGTTGCCTTCAAATCCTTATTGGATTGAGCGTTGTCTTCTTGGAATGTGTTTTTTTTTTTATCGCCGAAGATATGGCAACAAAGTTAAACAGTGCTAATAATAGCAACGAAAGATGTGCGGAAGTATGACGTTGATAAATATAGTCAGGATTTTGTCCTTAACCCCTCCGTCTTCTCACCCTTGTACGACCATATGTTCATCATTAACACAATTTGGACTCATTGTTTTACAGTTAAAAATTAAAAATCCAAAGTCCATTTCGCCACCCAATTTATGTTTGGTGGCTTGTTGAGTGTCAGACGGTGAGACTTTCTAAATGAATTGATTCTGTGATAAGTCTTATTGTAATAAGCCATCGAAATGTGTTGACCCATAGCATCCATCCAATGCGCTGCAACTGTGACACAACGCTGTTACTGTTAGTGTCTTAAACAATGTCACGATTTCGAAGACGCCCGAATTTCCAGCAAATTACACCCTTTGAAAGAGAGCGAGGCAGAGATGGTCTTTTCCGATGAGTCCAGGTTTTGCTTATGGCAGTCTGACGGCCGTTTAAGGGTTAGACGATCTAGAGGACAAAGGCAAAATTTAGAGTATGCTCAACGTCGCCAAACGGGCTTAACACCTAATAATAACAGTTTGGAGGACATCAATACACTACGGAGACAGGTCTCCTTTGGTCTTCATTCCGGGCACATTAAAATTTATCAGCAAGATAATGCGCGGCCCCATGTTGCAAACGTTATTTCAAACTTTTAGCAAACAATAATATTCATTATTTGCCTTGGCCGCTCAGATCTCCGGACCTAAATCCCATAGAACATGTCTGGGACATGAAGAACTTAGTGCTACGTCGTTTCCCTCATCCTCCAAACAGATTAGGTGCATTACGTGAACACCTTGAGAGAGCCTGGGATGAGATACCCCAAAATGAAGTGGATTATTTAATATCCAGCATGTCTAGAAAAGTTGCTGAATGCACAAGGCGCGGAGATGTAAAAAATTTCAAAACACGATATAAATCAGCAACACAACATTCTTTATAGTTCGACACTGTCAGAATTTTAAAATTTTCTGTCATGCAATAATAAAATGTCAGATAAACGTCACAATATTTTTATGGATTTTAAGCAATTTAAAGACTTGCCGTGATTGTGTCGAACTATAAAACGTTGTATTACACTCGTTCTTGAGTAAATTGTTGGCTTCTCGTTTCACTCCTGCTTTTTTAAAAACCTAGTGTCGGAAAGCAACCAATTTACACAGGAACTCGTATAATCATATACTATTTTATTAACTTTTAAACTAATTTTATTAATATAATATGTAATTTTTTTATGAATCAAATGAAAGTCAAATTCCCATTTAAAAAAGTATTGACCACTGTCATGACTGCTGGATGATGAGTCTTCGCAGAGAACTGGGTAACATCGGCAGAATTAGAAGGGGCATTGCTTGTGGTTGTTCCCCCAAACACCTTCCTGGCAATTTTGATGTGCCCTTCTATGGAATCTTGCAATATGGAAATTGCAAACTTACCTTCTCATCTAAATTGGCAATAATTACCTGTTTTGTTACCGAAAAGATTTTGTTATTTTCTCTCCAATGCCAAAAACTTGCATAAACCTTGTCATAAGCAGCTTTAGATTTCACAGGGAACAATTTCTTCCGCAATAAATAATAATAATAATAATAATAATAATAAATAGTGTAAATAATGTAAATAGTGTAATATTAAAAGTATAAATAAATTGTACATAATGTTTAAATAAATAAATCGAACCCAGAAACGCTACAGTATTTACAATTTTTTTTAAAGTTTTACGTCTACTCCTGGGTGGTTATTTATTTTTTTGAAACGCAGTGTATATAATTTTTTCTATTATGCAACATATTAATGAACAATATTTTACAAGTTGTTTAATAAAGAAAATATATTCATAAGCTTGTTATTAAAAATCTTAATTTTTTTATTGATATTGTAACGAACGTGGACACGAGATGACTCATCGCTGTTGCTGCGTCATGAATTACTAGAATGTGCTGGATTTATACTACAACGTACTCGAGGTATTATGACATCACCTTTTGGAATATCCGGTACAGATCGAGAGCACCATGGAGCGTCTAGAATCATTTAGGCGCCGGTATATTTATTCCAGCAAAAACCAGTCTAGTCGCATCAGTCAACCAGTCTAGTGAGTCATTCGTTTCATCGAAGATCAGTGGGTCGAGTCGGAAAGTTATTTTTTTCTGTCCGGAGTGCCGCGTGATGTGTAAATAAATAATACGAGACGTGCCGGTGAAGTAGTAAATTGTAAATAGTCTAAATAATGTAAATAGTGTAACGCTACAATATTTTAAATTTCTTTTTTACTACTAAGATTACCGGCTTATTTACATAAACAATATTAATAGATTGCTACATAATTTCGTAATATTTTAATAAAGTTAGGGGAAAATATCTCGAATACACATTGTTTTTATTATTACATTAAAAAATTTTAAGATACAATATTAATGAGTTATTATATTAAATTTAATACAGTTTTTTGCAAGATCTATATACATGCTTCGGTCCTTCTCTTAAAGCTGCAACGATATTCGAAAACTGGCCAAAATAACAGAATATCTATCTCGGGGATAAGTTTACTTGCACCGAATTTAAATTGACCCAAATCCAGAAAAGGAAGCATTGGAAGAAAGCAAATTATGGGGCACACAGAAAAAAAGCAAATATTTGATGAAAATATTTATGTATGTATATGGTAAAAACATGTGTCTGGTAGAAAAATATTTGCTATAAAACAAAATAAAAAAATCTAGTTAGAGCTAAACATAGTGTGGGAAGGTATTATATATAATTATTATATTAAAACAGATATTGAGTTCGTCGTTTGTCGTGGAGAACGAAAAGTGATGAGTCTATTGGAACTCTTCGTGCTTCACCGTCAAGCCGTTAACAGCGAACAAGCCTAAAGTAGGAATTACAACGATATATTATGCTCTTTCCACACAGTTCACAGTTAAAAGACAAAAAATTGGTCATGCAATTCCACCATTCCGACATATATCCAAGTCTTCAAAAATTTAATTCAGATTAGATTTATTTGTATTTTCGAAAAATTTGCGCTTAGTTCATTGCAACCGACGCGAATACTGACAAAATGGTGTTTAAAAAGTTGTTGTGTGTTAACTATATTTTGCGAAGGGGCTTGTTCAGTTCCCGTGTTGTCTTTATGTTCATGTGGGGCGTGCGTTAAGTTTCTGTGTAAATTGGACGCTTAAACGAGTGCTTTTGTGAGCCCCGAGTGGCATAAAGCGTTCAATCTACACAGGAACGGGTGTAATACAACGTTTTATTGTTCGACACAACCCCGGAAAGCCTTTAAATTGCTTAAAATCCATAAAAATAGTTTGACGTTTATCTGTCATTTTCATAATTTCATGACAGTGTTTACACAAGCGAAAATTTGAAAATTCTGACAGTGTCGAACGATAAAGTGTTTTTTCTCGACATTCCAGGAATGGGTTCACCCTATTTTTTTCCATGCCCCCTAAATTTATTCCAGATATATCCATGGCAACCTGTAAATTGTGGAAATATTGAAATAAATTTCGTGAACTTTTCTAATCATAACTTATCTGCAGTCACATCCTTACCTCACGTTTTATGTTAATTTCTTATTCGCCGTTTTTTTATTTTATTTTGTTTTTGCGCATATGCATCGGATAACATATTTTGTTTGGAAGTATGTAGATTGTTTCTGACAATATGAGAAAATTTTGAACGAAATAATACAGGGTGTATGAAAATGTGCTCTTCAGAACTAATTTCCTTGATCTTCCCGGACATCAAATTCAGTTTTACATTTTCTTTAGATCTCATAGTTTTTGAACTACGTATACATAAATTAAACTGGCCAACTAAATCCTTTATTAAATTTTCAATAATAATAATAATAATAATAATGTCTTCGGTAACTTATTATAGATTTTGGCTCCCCAGTAGTGGACACCTTGTGAAGCTGTGACTCTATGGTAGGGTATTTTCACATTGTACCTATTTCTTGTGCTGTAGTCGTGGTATTCTCCGTTCAAATTAAATTTGCTTCTATTATTATGAACATATTTGGCCGTTTCCAGAATAAACAAACTTGCCAAGGTGAGTACTTTATGTTCTTTGAAGATTTCTCTGCAACTCTGTCTTCCACCAACTTCTGCTAATAATCTAGGACTCCTTTTTTGTAGGGTGAAAACACGTTCTGCTTCCACTGCTGTCCCCCAGAAAATGATTCCAAATAAGGCAATATAGTGCGGATGGCAACCTTTTACAGAGATCTTCTATATGTTCGCACCATTTCAACTTCGAGTCAATTTTTAACCCCAAAAATTTTATTGGTTCCTGGTGGGTTTTCCAGTTAAATGATAAGTGTTGGGTTTTCTCTTCATTTAAAGACAATTTATTGGAGTTCATCTATTGTTTTGTTGCTCGTAATGTTTCTTTTGTTTTGTTTTCGATTGTTTCCTTCGTAGCGCCCTTCGATAGAAATGATGTATCATCAGCGAAGAGGTAGGTGTTCGTATCGGATATATTAAATGGTAAGTCGTTAATATAGATGAGAAAAAGGAGGGGGCCTACCACTGACCCTTGTGGTACCCCGTGGTTCACCTTAACCTGCGCCGATCTCTCTTTCTTCCACTCCACTATTTGCATTCTATTGCCAAGATACGACTCCAACATTTTGTTTGCGTTGCCACGTACTCCGTAAAACTCGAGCTTTTCTAAAAGAATTTTGTGGCTGATGGTGTCGAATGCTTTTGACAGATCACAGCATGTAAGTTGGCAATCCTCTTTTTTGTCACGAGCATTGGACACTTTTTCCAACAAGTTGACAACTGCGGTAGTAACCGAGTGATTTTTCCTATATCCATGTTGACTTGAACTCCAAAAACTGTTCTTGTCAAAAAATCTCATTATTCGTTCTTTTATTAGACTCCCATATTTTTGAGAACGCGGGTAGAATAGAGATGGGTCTAAAATTTCCGCAGACGTTTGGATCATCTTTCTTATATATTGGTATTATCTTAGCGATTTTCAATTTCTCTGGAAAGTGTCCTTCAGTAAAACATTTATTTATTACAACGGATAGAGGATAATGCATTTTCTTCTGCTGCTATTTTCAGTATTTTTGTCGATACTTAGTACACATCTGTTGTGTTTTTACTTTTCAGATTTCTTATTGTTGTTAATATTTCCTGAGGGCTGCATTCATATAAATAACATGAGTTTGTGTTATTTATCGTCAATTTTGCAAGATAGTCTCTTGGAGAATTTAGAGTCTCTTCTATCTGTTGTACTATTTCATCTGCTATATTGCCATAGTATTTTGACAGTTCTTCTGCTGTTAAAGTGCTTTCTTTGGTTTTGTCAGCTTTCTTCTTACCCGTTTTACTGTTTATCAATGTCCATACCGCTTTTTGCATGTTTGAAGATGCCAACACCATGTTCTCATTTTCTTGCTTTTTTTGATTCTTCTACTGCCTTGTAGTATATTATTTTGTATGTTTTATATGTCTCGTACGAAGCTTCATCTCTTTGAACTGCAGCTATAACTGCCAGGGCATCTAAAGAGTTCTTCATTTGTTTCAGTTCTGGTGAGTACTTCATTTTTTCTTTATTTTTGAATTTCCTTTTCGCAATTGTAGGGATGGCATGATTAAATATCGTCAAGAAGGTTATGAAAAAATGAGTGAAGGCTTCTTTTGCGTTTTTGGTTTGTAGTGCATCCCAACTTTCCTCATTTAGCATGCCTTTGAAGTGGAGTATATTTGATTCATTTAATTGTCTTACAGTGACATGTTCGTTATTTTTATGTTCAGTATAAAGTCTCACTTTTAGTATCTGAGCTTTGTGATCTGATAAGTGAAGATCCACCGTACTTGAATGGAGTATTTCTTCACTAGCATTCGAGAAGATGTTGTCTATGCAGGTTTCTGAATGGATAGTAACCCTGGAAGGATCAAAGAATTTTGGGTGCAGGTTGTATGTTTGCATGAATTCTAAAATTTGCCTTGATTGTAAATTTTTTCCTTTATGTTTATATTATAATCTCCCAATATAAAGATGTGATTATTAGGATAATTTTTTGTTATTTCATTTAAGACCTTGTCCATCTGTTCTATAAATATTTTCAAGTCACCACAAGGAGACCTGTAGCTGGCCAGGATAATAACGTTTACTTGAGGTAATCTAATGGCAGTTATTTCGAAGTGTTTCTCTACGCAGTCGATATTAAAGTTAAGAGTTGCGTAAGTTAAATTGCGTTTTACCAAAATCATGACTCCCCCATTTTTATACTCGGTTCGACAAAAGGAATTTGCTATCTCATACCCTTCTAAATTTAAAGTAGCCACCAAGTCACTTTTGCACCAATGTTCGGTCAGTCCAACAATGTTTGCTTCTGTCAAATGCAGTTGTTTAGTCAGTACGTCAATTTTATTTGCAACAGATTGGATATTTTGGTTTAATATTGTTAAACATTTTTTTTATTTACCTTTTTTTGGATATATACGTTACCTAGTAATCACAAAATTATCGGGAATTACCTTTAGGTCAACATTACTAAAGACATTTCATTGGTCAACTTTATAGGTTTACTGCTTGTAAACTATTGCTCTGTGGAATGTTATGCAAAGGGTTTGGGTATTGATATAAGCTTTTCCAAAATCAAAAAACCACCAACTGTTAATTAAAGTTGCTAACAAAAAAAAAACACTCTTGGTGATTTTGGGATTTTTCTAACCCGTTATTTCACCCACCGCCAATGAGTTCATGAACTTGAACGAATGAGAAAGTTTTTGTGCACTCGATGTAAACATGTCGTTTCGCCAGTAAATTTTAGTTATCAGTCTGTTATGCCTGTGCTGGATTCTTAAGCAAATACTAGTAATTTATTTATTGCAATTTCCACGAAATGTTTTTTTGAGAACAGTGCAACGTTTGCGTGATCATGGCAAATTTTCTTCTCCAACTCCAGATTTCAGACGTCCCAGATGGAATCACGTTTTGAAAATTGAACCTGAAATTTTGGATGCTACTGAGGAAGAGCAAAACTTGAGTATTCGAAAATGTGCTTTAAGTGTCGGTGTGTCAACTTTTATTGTTTACTGAACAAGGGTTGTATCCCTATGTAAGTTAGAGAGCTTATTATTACTAACCTACTTCCACATATGCATATTACGGTAGGTTAGTACATATTTTCATTTAAACAATTTTTATTTCTATTCGTTTATCGGGTAACTTTCTTGTGCATCCTCCTTTTGTCAAAGAACATGGAGTCCATAGGCGAGCATTGGTTTTAGGGGTCAAACTATTCTTGTTGTTGTTCTTGAGTTAATTTCTATAATTCAATTTTTTTGGTGTGTTCCGTGTAGAGGAGGCGACGAGCGTATTACCACCCACTTACTCTGAACCCTAGAAACATTTCTGGTGAGTTTGATTCCGAGAGCGCTTTACCTTTTGCTAGGCTATATCATGAAACGAGGAATCCCCTAAATATCACATAAATGCGATTCAATTAATGTAGTGCTTCCAACATTAATGTCCGCACTTTATTGATAAAACCTCCAAATTGAAAATTTATGAGTTTCTAAAAAGAGATATCTAACAACAAAAATTGCAAAATATGTTTGTCCCTGCTTTTAATTGAACAATATTACTACTGCAATTTCTTTTGGAAATTAGGAATGAACATCGGAATAATTTAACCGTTAATACATCGGAGTACCATTTAATGCAAACCCGTCTTTGCACAACCTCAGCTTGCCTCATTAAACTTCTCCAGCTTATAAGCTTTTTCTTTTTTCGTTTAAACACCGGCCTGAAGTTGTTTCTAACTGATCATTTTAAAGCATTTATCACCGGTTTAATATATTTGTGTTAAAAATGCGCAAACTGAAGTGACTTTAAATACATGACGTCACTAAGCGACCAGCCATGTTGAATCCTGATGTAAGCAGTAATAAAAACAATTACAATTAAGAGTGCGGAGACAACCACTTATCTGGGAAATCTTCACTGAAGATGAGCAGCTCACGATCTCATGACCGTCACGACATTACCGACGACAAAAATAAATCAGTTTTGAATAAAAGGAAGTTCTCAAGGCTTCTCAAAAAACGTACCCAATTAACCACTCGTGAATAATTTGTTCCAATCTAAGTCTGTCATTTTTCTATGTGTGAGACAATGAAACCGCAGTTTTCAATGAAAACCTCCTGCAGCTTCGGCTTCATTGTACAATTTTATTTGGTTAGAAAAAATTCTTGATAGATCGGTCCATTGTACCATGAGATACTCCGATGTAATGTCGACCGTTATGTGAGATTGATGGTTTGGGCGGAAGAAAAGCAGCGACCTTTATTGATGGTAACGAATGGGTGTAAGAGTTTTTGGAAACTAGATGGACAATATGTGAAGGTCTTGTTCGCCAAGGTGTCAACCACCCACTTCCACCCATTTGCACAAATCCTGCCTCCGGTCTCTTTCTTTTCCATTACTTTCGCAATAACAGTGAGTCAGATAGCGGTGGGTAGTTTTTCGACAAGAAAAATTCGCTTGTTTCACCGCTTACAATTTTATTATTAGAATAGTACTTAATGACATGTCGGTATTACCCAGACGGTTTTAAGAGAGCATTGTTTTCTATTCACAGGATGAGAATGAGCATCATTGCAACACTTTTTTATTCTGTGACACGCGTGTATAATATAGGCGCAAAACAATCAAACCAACTATTTGGAATTATATATTTGCCATGCAATTATTGCCGTGTTTACCTGACACTGAAACTAAAAGTTGTGCAAGCTGACTAATTATCTTAAAACAACTCAATGAAAAAGTGACAACTTACTTGATGCCCACACATATTCCAATTAACACAATAGCTGTAAATAAAACGGATTTCATATTAGCAATTCATTATTATCCTCCGCATTAAACTGTCTAACAATTCTAATATTTGAACGGACATACCAATTTTCCATTTTCTTCCATCAAGTGTTATTAAACTTCTCGGTTCATATTCGTAATGTTGATTGGACGTTGCGATGTATTTATACGAACATTTTAATCTCCCGGATTTTAACTGTTTTTCGTCTCAATCAAAGCAAACACGTGAGATTCGAAAAATTCAATACAATTAAACTTTATTATAGGCTAACATAGTATTTTGTGTGAGAAATAATGACTATCTATCTGTTTAGTTAATTAAATACTTGTATGTTTTGTTGTGCGAAATGATTTAGGAAATGTTTTGTTTCGCGTGTGCGGCAGATACGAAATGGTCCAAATTATATGTCTTGTTGGAGCAGAGGTTACGATGGAAATTTATCAGTACAAGATGACGTGTCTGAAAATGCACCCAAGGAGATACTTAACATAAAAAACTGTTGGCTATCTCACATTGTCATGTTCCTGATATATTGAAATAAGAAGAAATATTGGTGGACGGGTCCGAAAAAAAAAAGGCTTTGGTGAAGTGGAGAAAAATGACAGAACACCAGCTGGAGTATACATTAAGAAAGCTTATGATAGTGTCAGAACAGAAATATGCCAATAATTCGAAGTCCTGTCTTCACACAATCCACCGTTTCTTAAATATCGTGCGTTCAACAAAAACGACGTGAAGTGGGCCATGGATTAAAAAACGTATGGCGTAGATGGTGACAAATTTGTCACCTGACATCTGACATTTGACATGTCAGATTATTAGATTGTGGAGGTTTTTATGGTGGTGCCTCATCCACGCGGCCAGATACTGACGCCAAGTCTCCGTGCCCCCACTAGCCAGAGCTTGTGAAGGCTCCTGCCGACATGACATAAAGATTCCAAGGCTTGCTTTATTCTTATTTTTGAGTTCTTTATTGTAAAAATAATATTTATTATTTTTAGATCGTTTTCAAAGGAATTGTCATCATATACTATAGTTATTTTTGTCTTCTCTCTCATTTTAGTAGTTTAGTATTTAATTTAAGGCTTTTATTTTCTTTCGTAAAATATATTGGACTGTATAAATAAAAAGCAGAAAACGCGTTTACTTCTACTTTATGGAGCATTTACTCGCCTCTGTATGAATAAAAAAAAGAGCAAAAGGTTTTGGAATGACCTACTTTTTTTAATGAGCAATTGCTCAACTTCCACATCCATATGCTCAATTACCAGAAAGTATATAAAACTACACGAAATACTTTTCCCCAAAACTACATCACTGTACCGTTTTAAAAATTCCAAAAATTAAATTTAAAATCCTTCTGAGGTATTTATTTAGCTGATCCCGGGTTTAAAAAGTTATCTGACAAGTAATGCAAGTCGAAGAGTATTCACATTTTTGGCTAAGGTTTCCAAAAACTGATCAAGATGTACAAGAGGCAAATGCCGAATGGCAGAGGTATTACAACTTTCCAGCTGCAATTGGTTTCAAACCACGAAGATGAGTAGGCATTTGCAGAAAAGGGTTTCCAGCCATAAATGTCCAGGAAACTTGTAACGCTAGACAAATTTTTACTATAATAGTATGCAACGTTTAAAGCAAAGTGGAGGTGTTCCTCTGGGTGACTCAAGTTGTGGTTTAGAACAACACAAATGCCGAAACTGCTTACAACAAGTTGCCCAAGAAAGAACGGCTGATTATTGAAAGATGTTTTGGTCTATTAAAACGGCTGAGGCAAGATTGTAGAGAGTTCACTATCATGGAAAAAGCTTACACATCCAAATGGACCAGGAGAAATGAGTTTGTTACCGAATTGTCCTAGTCATGCTTAGTTTCCTGTCTTTCTTTAAGGCTTGTCCAAATCAAGTCCAAGTTAGCAGAACTTATCTCGGGGACTTATTATTTTTTCTTTTAAGTATTTTAAGGAATTGTGAAGCAAGTAATTTATTAGTAGCCCGAAAACAACACTGCAAACTCCAACCTAACTTTGTCTCAGAAGTTAACAGTAACTCCACCTCGGAATAGCGCTGCAGCCCGGGAGGAAATTCAAGCGAGTTCGAAAATGACGCCAGAGTACATGTTATCACGATTAGGATCGTATAAAATCTCAAAAGCAGCATGCAACACGAGCCACAAAAATGAATGCTATTTGGTCTATCTGTTGATTCGAAACATACATGGTCAAACACAATAAAATATACAGTGAGATATCCCCAAGATACATCAACTGCATGCGACACACAGCAGAACTTCGAGTTGCCTATCCGGCAAGTTCCTCTGAAGTTAGCAACACCCAGGAGGTTGGCAACACAAAGTGGACGTGTTGGGGTTAAAACGTCGATTTGCATCCCTGCCTCCCTGCTAGGTGGAAGGGGAAACAACTAGCCACCATTGCAGATATTCATTCCATTTTTAACGTTAGAAGCAGCAAGACCTAACTAAAGCTTAATTTATTGTTTTTATCTGATTTTGTTCCACTATGAGTTCTCCTGTTTTAAAGTTGGGTGTGCTCAATGTTTAAACTGGATTGTCGAGATTTCACGTTACCAGAAGGATCGGTTGAATTGCAATTAACAATTGTGTGTGTAGTGTCGACCGGCGTAATCACAAGGTAACCTTTATTCTATCTATTTCTTTTTGCCATTCTCGATATAACGAGGATGCCATGAAATTGACCGGCGTTTGTGCCACGTGCATACCAGAAACTCCTAGATAAAAGAGTGTGCATATTTTACCGTTAACCCGCCATTTTGTACGCTAGACGTCATACAACTCGCCATCTTGAAAATGGAGTCGTTCCTCCTTTGCACCTACATGTTTTGTAAAGAATGCTAGCCTTTGTTTAAAATAATGTTCATTATTGCTACTGGAAGTATTCCGTGCACCCAGGAAATTTGTATCAGTGGCATTCAGCCCTCTTGTCTCTGTAGTAGCCTAAATTACCAAACTTATGAGTCACAGGCGCCGCGAGTAACTTGCTAAAGTCGTTGTTGTAATTTATTTTAGTTATTGTTGTCAATTTCACAAAGTTCAGATGTGTTGTTGATTTCTAGTTACCGAGTCCGAACCACAGGCGCGTTCAATTTGAAACAAAGTGATTCTCTAACTTAACATAATTAGATTGCCACTCAGATAAATTATTTAATAACTACCTGTCTTTCGTTATGAGGCCGACAGCAGCTTGCGGTTGTTACAAAGCTATTTTGGACTCTGTTGACTTGAATTAACCAACGCTCAGTAAGAACTGAAGACCAAAGGTAAAAGCTGGCAAAATGTCACACCTGAATGTCGGGGTTCTGAACGATGCCTTATCGTTGTTTTGCGCCCTCTTGCGATTTCTCGTCATTCGCTTGTAACGGACATCCAGCAAATTTTCGACACCGGCCAAAATTCGGTACTTAGCGTAGTTTATTGATGCATGTTCATAGCTTTGTTGCGCCTCGTTACGTGTTGCGCCGCTGGGTGTCACCGCGTTGCATCCTGTTTTCTAATGACTTCCAAAGAAATCGTTGCGTCCTGTATATTTTATTATTATGT